>AP025364.1:2115000-12115000 GCA_030295005.1 Cephonodes hylas | reverse complement strand
GAAGTAGTTTCGAATTAAATAAGTAACAAACAATCAAATCTTTACCTTTATAACCCTACAGATTGACAACAGGACCGTTTTCGTTTCCGTTGCTTGTAGTATCCATTATTGGTTCAACAACTCTCAACAAACATCCTCATTTAAAATGTAGAACATAATTTATTGTGTGAGCCGGAGTTGGAGTAACAATTTCCTTGGTGCCGACAACTCGGTCATGCTCCACAAGTGGTCTCGAGACCCCGGGGCCGTGGCGACACTTTTTTCAACGACTCGTGAAAAAGTTAAGCCGGCAATCGTTTACAATATCACGAAAACTCGTGTCGAATAAATTATTTTTACAGCCATTACAATTTGACTGGGATATATTAAAATATCTCCTCGTGGCATACATACGACTTCGCATCTCGTTATTTAGTAGATGGTTATTAAAAACTTTAAGGCAAGATAAAACATATATTTATTGCGAATATGAATAATATTGGATTTATCAGTTTGTTTAAGTTTCATAAAATATAATTAATACAAATTGTTGCCAATCATGTTTTTAAAAATAGCAGTGGTGTTCTTTTTTCAAAATTACAAACTCAGAGGCCGAAAAAGGTTACTTACAATAATCCTCCTTAGTAGTAAACTCTTCTTCATTCAAATACGAATTACTCTAAAACCGTATATTTTTTGCCTTTCGCTAATAAAAAAGTATAATGATACAAAGGGCTACAATACTCATTCCAACAATAAAGAAATCATTACCTCTGTTCAAGAATGTGGGCTAAACATGTCGCCTTGCGGTCATTTTTTACTCAATCGTTTTGTTGTTGGACGTTTGTGGGAACTTTGAGACTTTCACAGTTATATTCACAAAAAAGACTGAAGTACGCACAGATAAGCTATATAACGGAACTTAAATGTTAAAAAAATATAATTGTGTCGAGATTAATGTTCTGTACATGAAAGAATGTGATATAAATACTATTTCCTTATATTAAATTATTTTTGTGTCTGGAATGTATATATACTCAGCCTATCGCCGTCCACTGCTGAACGTAGGCCTCCCCAAGTAAGCGCCAACCATCCCGGTCCTAAGCGGCCCTCATCCATCCGCTACCCGCCACCTTTCTCAAGTCGTCGGACCATCGTGCTGCAGGACGTCCTACACTACGTTTGCCTAAACGCGGTCTCCACTCTAACACTTGTCTGCTCCACCGGCCGAATGTACATTCTATTATATACTTATTTTCAAATTTATTTATTATTAGAACCTCATTGTAGGCAAGAATGCAGATGCAGATCCACGTTAAATATTGTAGTAGCGTTTCGTTTGCTCATTTTGCATCCTCTCCTTCTTTCCGATTTAATATCTCCATCAACTTTCAAAGCGTTTTATTCTTCGTGTTTCATGCTGTTAAGAATAAATAAACCATTATTATTTATCATTCCTGGAAAAACCTTTTTATCACAGAAACTCTTTTGTCCTTTGTCAGGCTAATTGAAAAAAATCACAACACTAGAATCCAAAACTGAATAAACATTATTTATCTAGCATCAAGTAACAAGGTTTTATTTAGAACACTGTTGAGTGCCGCTATGTCGCTGAAATACGCCATTTTCGAGTAAACAAATAGAAAGTAATATCTTTATTGTGTTGGGTCACATACTGCGCGCCATAAGCCAGCCCTTTGCTGGACTCGAAACACAATCTACTATTAAGATAAGATATCGAATTGTGGAGAACGACCGGCGTATATTCCGCGGAATAAGACTAACTTGTCGGCAAATATCTGGACGATAGATCCGTTAAATAAACAAAAGATACATGCTGTGGTTTTCGTCTGTTTGAAGGCAAATTGTGATGTTTACATTTATAACAAAACTTTTAATTTGAATCTTTCGTATGTGGATGACATATAGAATATTATTTTCTAGCTTATTTGTATACGTATATATTCACTTCAGAACCAGGACTTTCTTGTCGGTCGAGCGTGGTAAGGCCCTAAGTCCCCTACGCAGACCTCAAACAAATCCTTTTTAAAACCCTTGGGTAAGAACTGTTTTCGCCTAAAAGTATAAGATATTCACTAAGAAAAACGCAAATTTGAAAAGTTGTAATGATGTACCTACCCGAGATTCGAAGTTATAACCACGGAGAGGCTTTCATGATACATTAAATCTCTAATTTTCGAGGTCATCTTGCACTCACATATATAAACTAAACCTTCTATGCATCTTTCTCAATAAAAAAGTATTCTTAGCAACGTCTACAGTATATGAAATAATAAAAATACATAACATGGTTACATTACGCAATGGTCTATGCCTTTTGCGTCAATGACTGAATTACATGCCAACAACCTGCAACGCGAACAGATCATTTGATCATTAACAATTATGTAAAAACGTTTTTTATAAAGTTTGGAAGTACAAAATAATAATTTAACCATAGACACAAAACTTTAAAAAATCGTACGCGTGTATAATAACCTCAAAAACGCCACGAGGTAAAACCGACGCTTCGATTAAAACCTCCATGTAACGTCGGTGAAGTTATAAAATATCTGTTAAAAACTTAAAACCCAGCTATATTCCAACCTCAGTGGTTTCTGTATAAAAATTTCGTTCGTGAAGCATCTCAGCGGTCATCAACCGCGTCTCCGTCATGGCTGAGCAACCACCAGTCCTGTGCAAGAGTGCTTGATACGCCGTCTTACGTACAATTATTATTAACGATCGAGGATTAAGGATATAAAGCATAACCACGTTCCATTTTGTGAAACAAAAGAATGTAAATGTGTATCCTCGTTAATAAAATCTTTTTGATTCATATAATGAGGTGGAACTTTAATTAGTACCGTAAACAAGATTCTTGTGAGTAGTTTTCTTGACGTGTGGTATGACATGAATATTATTTTTAGAATAAAACTTATTTGTATATTATATTTTGGACATTTATACAATGACGCATGCAAATCTAAAAAAACATAAAAACTTTTTTCAGAAAGATATTTAAAAATGTTTCTTTTATTACCTGTGGACAATGAACAGAGTTTTTAGAAAATTTAAATTAAGAACTCGGCAATAACACGCAATGCATAGCGTGCAGTGCGTCATGGAACCCACACGTATTCTAATAACAGGCGGATTTCCGATATTCTCAATTGCCGCTAGATTACGGGATGCAATTTGCTTCCATGACTATTGTAAACTATTAAAGCTTTACGCGCTATCTCTCCGCGTAAGAAGAATTCTGTACAAAAACAATGGCGGTGGCATTTGTATGGAAATGCTAGGAACCCGCCGCTCGAACAACCGTCACGCCACGAGCCCACATTATGCACCCTCCTTCCACGATTCTAATTAACAAGTAACCTTTATAAAATTGCTATTATAACAGGTGAAAACTACTTAGTCCAACCGCAATGGATTTTTTTCTAAATTTATGGTATAGTCTTGTTTTTCTAGCCTTTTATGGATAAAATGCGTTTTTTAAGGAAAGTGAATAAAAAATGTTATACTTAGACATTAACATAATAAAATCGTGCAATTTGAAATTCAATTGCATAACGTACATATTCTACTAGTTATTATTACGTACTTATACCCGGCGTACGAAGACAAATTAAAAAAAAGTACTAGGTTTAATGTCAAGTCACAAGTCTTGGACAGATATTGTGACAGAAAACATTACTTCAACATGGCTGATCGATCGAATTTCAGCCAAGGAAACAATTCGAAATGTATTTAAATTCGAAATAAGTTTATTCTGTAGAAATTATACATTATTTTTGTTCAAGGATAAAAACCCCGTAGCTCAAACGATTTAAAAATGTTACCATAAGGCTTAGAAGATTGTCAAACTAATAAGTTTTTTACAAAGCAAATATTAATCAACAAACGAGTCTAATTTAATGGCGCGAAGCCTGTCTTCAGTCATTGAAGTTGACGTTTTATTGTGAAATAGCTTATTACCAAGCCTCCAAATAGTTATTACTATCACGTACCTTTGTCAATAATCGAAAATGCTTCCGAGAACTGAACTGCGAACATCGAAGTAGGCGCGTAAAAAAGAATCTTATCATATTTTTTTCTAAATCGTGCATGGATCATTATTTGAAGTGATCGGATTCTATATGTGTAGATACGTATAGTAAGTATAATATAGTCTAATATGTAGTCTTAAATTACTTTACCAGTTGTAACTTGCGCTTCGTCCAAAAAATATTTATTTTTAAGTATTAAAGTGTCATATTAGACACTAGAATTTCCATCGATGATTAGTTTTATTAATTTCATTTTTATTTGGAAAATATACAATACAATAATTCTTATATTCTAAGGTTTAAAGTAACCACAATATACATGACAAACAAATTCCAGTCATAAAGTTACACAACTATACTTTTCAACAATAATATAAGTAACAATAAGAGTGCAAAGACCTGTTAATTTGTGTTAGAAAAAAATGTTTAAACCAAATAAAATGTTAATGTCTATTATGTACAATTATCAAATTAATCTGCCAAAGATAACACGAATGTTTCTCAAATGGCAGAAACTTTGATTTCGTGATCGCAGTATTTTAATGGCAATATTGCATGATTTCGCACTGTCGGACACACTCACTCTTAATCAATTTCAGCGAAAACTTACTAATTAAAACATATGCAATTTCTCTTCACGATAAAGAGAGCAAATTTGTACATTGGTTGATCATGTCCACGTGAAATATAACTTTTGCGGGGTGTGTTCATACCGTAATTACCTACATACGTTTAATACAAATGGTTATTAGGAAAACGACAAAATTTTTACTTTTTGTCCGGAATTTTTTAACGCCAATGGGTTTGTAATCACTTTAGAGTATTTCCTGCCACAGTCTTCGATCACGATCTGAATACAAAAATTCTGTCAGAATAAAATAATTAAGAGCGCGAAAATTGCAACTTCTTATCCAATTTGACAGCCACGTGGCGCAGTTGGCTAGACACCAGCTTGCGAAACGAGCGGCCGCGGGTTCGATCCCCGCACCGAGACAAATGTTTGTGTGATCCACAAATATTTGTTTCGGGTCTGGGTGTTTGTGAGACCGAAAAGTCTCTCCTAGTGTCTGATACCCACGACACAAGACTCGTATCTTAGTGTGGGGTCAGGTCTATGTATGTGACTGTTGGGTGAATTTATTTATTTATAATTAACCAAAAACCATTGGCTGTGCCTAAAAAATCGCCCTACGCGGTAAGACCGCCAATAGTACTTTATTCCATTTTTATATCGTTTCGTATTTTATTTCTTAGTGTGCAATAAAGAGTTTATAAATACGTGAATTTGAATAGTTTTATCGTGGTATTGGTGGTAAACAAGATGGAGGTGTGGAGGCGACGACCTGGTGGCCACGCGCGGGCGCGCGCTCACTCACCGTGCCGAGCGAAGGTGCATGACATCGCAGGTGAGCCGAGTGCCCAGCCTACACCTGCCTGGGAAATTACCTCCATTTGTCTTCAGAAATGCACAGATGACCTTTTTGACGTGCTCCAAGCGTACTGTTTGTTTACTTTTTAACTACGACGGCTTTAGCTGATTATGATTGCAAATGCTGTTAATGATGGAGTTACGTTGTATGCAATTGGTGTTAGTTATTATCATTTGATTGTTGTAATGGTCGATTTGACGGAAAAAGAGCACTATTCGGTGATTGAAATTTGTGTACGAGACATTTCGGTAAAACAAGTAAAAGAGTCAAATATCTTTTACAATAGACAACTCCTAATAAATATTACATAATCGATAAGTTCGGCTAAATTCTTACTTTTTAATGATAAACAAACGCAAAATTTTGATTTATTTTGGCAGTAGGTAATACTAATGATACATAAGACAAAGTCCAGGAACACAATATAATTGAAATAAGAATAGAATTACGTAATATAAACAATGAAAAAGTTGATGATTACACGATGTAAAAACCTAACTCTGTCTAATCTGCTAAAGAGCAAACAAGTTAATTTAAATGTTAGAGAAATAAAATAGTATATTCGACCTTTGCATAGAATAAGATTACTTATCACTATAACACCAAAGTACTTTTTATGTCTAAAATAGAGTTAAACTTGTTTATACAGGGTGTATTTAGACCGTGATCGAAAACTGAGGCAGGTAATAGCGAGGGTGATCACAAACCTTGTGGCGATATTCAAAATCCCGACAAAAAATAAAAAAATTGACGTTTTTCATACAAACCACATACTTTTAACACCGATGGTTGTATGGAAAACGTCAAAATTTTTATTTTTTGTCGGGATTTTTAATATCGCCACTGGGTTTGTGATCACCCTCGCTATTACCTGCCTCATTTTTCGATCACGGTCTAAATACATCCTGTATATTGCACTAATGTAGTAATAATAATCATATATTTTGTTGTTGTTTAAAGAACAAAAAAAGTTACTGATAATTTTATGCCCAATTAAGTTTAAATCGCTGAGAAAGAGAAGTTGTGCAAAAGCAGATCTATAACTTAATTCTGCGCATAGGTCGATATATGTAATTATAATATTAATATAAGTATTTCGTTACTTAGATGCTTAATATTTAGTGCAAATTAAACCACTCTTGAATTGATAAACTCATTTGTTACAAGTTTTATTGGTAATTTCATAACAAACACGCCTTAGAGAAAATTTACATGCTTTTACGGGCGAGTAAAACAAATCACTACAAAGTATCGAAGCATACGAACACCATTGCATACATGGTAATATTACCAACAAAAATTGTAGCAATTAATAATCATCAATAAAAATGTATTAATTAGCTTCTGAACGACTGAAATTTCAGATAGGAGTCCTATAACTTTATAATAAACCAGCAATCACTTCTCACAGCTGTAAAGCACGAAATGTGGCGAAGTTGGTGCCGGGGGCTGCCGTTGAGAATTTCATACAAATGACCCGCCACTCCTCTGTATTGTTTAGTATGCGGCTAGGGGTCACACAGATTATGCTAAGTGGAATAGGCAGCCAGGCAAATTTGCATTGGACCAGGAACGTATTTGAAATTCAAAATTCATAAAGTTGCTTTTTTATGTTTATCGCTTTTAATCTTAATAGAAGACTTAATGATCGCCCGTCTTTAAGTCTTTTAAAATATTCTAAATAGAAATGGTATCTTAATATGTCTGAAGAATACTAATAGTCTTTCATGGTATTCTTAGAATAAGTGTTGCCCGTAACTCCACCTGCAAATATTAGACTTCTAAAGAAATATTCTAACTCCATTGTATGTATCACGTATTTTCTATTCGTACTCCAGCTCCTATTGTTTTTAGCGTGCTGATATATAGCCTATTACCTTCTTTGATAACTGGGCTATTTAAAACTGAAAGTATATTTCAAATATGACCATTAGTTCCTGAGATAAACGCATTCAAACAAGTAAACTTTTTAACTTAATAATAAAAGAACGTATTAAAAAAAATTGTCACGGGAATCAAAATCAAAACATTTTGTTTCACAAACTGGCGTCTATCAGCGGATTTCCAGTATTTATGTTTAAACTTTAATAAAAATCCGAGGTTTCATACTTCGATCGAATAAAGGTTTCATAACATATTAGGTGTTAGAATTAATTCGT
The DNA here is from genome assembly GCA_030295005.1 of Cephonodes hylas. NCBI lineage: Eukaryota > Metazoa > Arthropoda > Insecta > Lepidoptera > Sphingidae > Cephonodes > Cephonodes hylas. The sequence continues at coordinate 12,107,377 of AP025364.1, read as the reverse complement.
AGCATTCCACAAGAGATGGCGTGCTATTATTGAACGTCATCTTATATAACCATTCTTTGAATCGATATTAAAGATTATTTATAATTTAGTTAATAAGCATAATGTGTTTTTGTCGAGAGTTTAATCACAAATTTACTATAAATTATTCATTCATATACTTATCTGAACACTAAATTTACGTCGTCGGTTGTTGACACAACAATGTCGTCTTTAGCATGAAGACATCAAATTAAATGTTATAACCTAGAACATCAATAAAGGACAAGTTAATAGCTAAGAAATATTAGCTAATCAGCCGTAAAGCTTATAACGGTATACTACTTCATTGTCTCATTCTTTACAATGAATTATCACTTATTTCAACAAAGGAAAACATCGTTATAACCACACACCTAAAATTATAGTATCTCATTATGGTATTGTGATCTCACAATACTTATATTTTCGTGTGATCTACAGATCCCGGGTTAGGTTCTCAGTTATTTATTAATTATTTTTTAAAATTTGTCGTAAATGTATCAATTGCCTCGATGATCCAGAATCATTGACATGATCTATTTTAGCTTGGAAATGTAAACAAGAATTAAAATTCTCAAAGTTCATCTTTGCTTGGACCTTCGTGGAGACCGGTTAGAGTGTATACCTATTTCAAAAACTTAAAAAAGTGTACCTATTTTCGCCTTAAGCATTTATCAGTCAAAAAATAAATACACAATTTATCCTGATTTGTCGATAAGCTTCTTCCAGCAACTGTGGCTACTATCCCACTAAGATCAAAATATTGAACGCTAGGCTCAATAATTGGACATTTACGGGTCTTATTACACGAAAGATCTTTTGGTCGCGCCCAGAGGCCGTGGTGCAGTACACCTTCCTTTCACTGCATACCTGTTTGTAAATTTGAAATTCTGAATGGATTTTCTAAAGCTCCAACCTGTCATAACTTGGTTAGTGAGACGCGGACTCTAAACAAATCCTTCTCTTTGGTAATATATGAAGGTATAGAAATAGTTTAAGATATAGAATGATAATATTACGTACTATTATAAGGAAAAGTTAAAGTAATATTAAAAAAAAATAGTGCTTTGAATTTAAGCTGTTATGAAACCAATATTTCACTTTAAAAAAAATTGTATTCCTACATTAATATTTCTCCAAACTTTTTTATATACGACTAAGTTACACACTCATGTCTGTATTACCTTTGAAAAAGGATAGGTGCATTTTGATGCCTACGATTCGCCAATGATCCGCATTACTTCCAAAAATTTACCTCCACAAGGTTATTGTTTTACCAAATGCACATGACGGTTCAATAAACAGCTTTATTTTAAAATACATAAATAATTGAACGACAACATTTATTTCACACGTTTATAAGAAAGTCAACGAAAGAAATGAGGTCATGAGTCCTGCTACCCATCTTTTGGTGAAAGCGCACAGCCCCCACAGCTCGTCAAGTATAAGGTTCCTTGGCAGATAAATTTACGATGGCGTTTTTGCTTGAATGAGTCACGCATGTGTCTAACATAAACAGTTCTCATATCCTCAGTCATTACACAAACTTGCTAAACTAGTGATACACCATTTTAATGAAAAGCGTTTAGCTGAAAAATAACACGTCAACAATTTTTTTTGCGCATAGGTTTTACTTAATATATTCTGATTATAAACGCACACATGTATAAAAAATATGATCATAAATAAAAAATATTTGATTTTATTTTTTAAGAAATCGTCTCTATGTCAATTTTTTTCCAAATTTTTACTCACAAAAGCCAATTCAAAACTATTTTTTTGTTCCAATTCTTATTTCTAGGTATAAAAGCAATAAAAATAAAATATATAACCCGTGCGCAAAATTGCTGTTGACCGGTGTAATGAAAAGGTCGTACATAATATATGAAAATTATATTGAGCATTAATTTATAAATCGAGTAGTGACTATTTTGGCATTTATTTTGATCACATTCAGTCCATAGGCTTTATTTTATTACCAAAAATCATAATCAAAACACTGTTGCAACACACGTAATGCAACAGTGTTTAGTTTTATTCCCTTTAAAGCCGATAGGCCAAGTCTTTTTCCTGTAGCTTAAGTGTAGTAATTTCTTATACGCATAAGGCACAAAGTAAGACTTAAATGGAACATGCAAATGCTATGTAGATCGGCATCTCCGTCAACCATGAAACGGCAGCTGCGCATAACACTCGATCAAATTGTCCATAACTAGTCAATGACTTATGGCGGCGGGGGGCGGAGCGCGGGGCTGCGGTCGATGCATAATCACATTTTTACTCGGGCTGCGGCTCTGTAATTAGACAGCTAGATGTAATTAAAATTTATCGCGTATCTTTCATTAGAAGGCTGCCTACCCGCCGTGGCGGCGCAGCCGAGCGCGCAACGTTGTCTTGCTTTCTTGCGCGCCTTTTACATTCACTATCAACGGTAAATCTTACAATCATGCTCTTTAATTTATCGAATTTGTTTCTTTTACATAAATGATAGTTAAACAAGAAAATAATATCATTAAATAAGCAATAACGCACTGAATTATGAATGACTTGCTTATTAGTGTTAGATATACGCCAATAAAAGGCTTTTTGTAGACTCAGTCTCGTCTACGTTGGAAGATATTTAGTAAAGAAAAGCGTGCTATGGATATCAGTGAATGTCTAAGTAGTTTTGATAATGTAATACTCATTTAAACCTCAATTTCTTCAGGACAATTAATCACAGCTCTTTTTATTTGACGACAGACAATTGGTCATACAAGTAACTAGAATTACAGTAGGTACTCGAACTCACACAAATATTTGCATCAATGCGTAGACCGTACCCCTGGGGACTTCTTTCGCAATCAAATCTCGAACCAACATACAATTAAGTTTGTTAATACAATTTTATGTAATCAGCTATAAACAGATTTAGTGGGTATTCAACATTTCTTTTTTCAAAGGGCCTTCTTTATTCCTGAGTGCCTAATAGTCAGTACATCCCATATTAATTGACCGTACTTTCTTATTCCCGCGACACTAATATTCCTAGCTAACCATGAACGATTTTAAAATTATATAAAGCCAAACAAATCAGCTTCTTATCACAGAAAGAGTAGACCATACAATATAGGTACAGACTATCGTCTACATGTACCCACAATATTAGTCCTATGGCGATACATAACAAATAGGTACATTTTAACAACAATATCCTCACGATCGTGCAAGTACCAAATCACAGAAGCGTCAAGAAAACCAGAAAAATGGAGCATTACGTTTTGTGGGCAGCGGTCGGCATCACGATTTCACGGGCACGGTAATGGCAGCCATTAGACGCGTAGCGACACGGAAAATAACGGCCGACGACCTGACTAGTGGCGGTTTATCGTACCCAACACGGTTTAATTCGAATGCTGCATTGGTTTCTCAACGGATGCCCAGGAAATAACATGAATCGGACAATAGAATCTTAGGTCAGTGCCCACCCGGCCGGCAAACCGGCGCTCGACTTTTGGAGCGGCGCAAATTGTTTTTAGACACGACTGTCACACCATATTGATGGAATTATTAGTGACAAATATGAATCACGTTTAGACACCTTCATGTAGGTTGTAATTCTGATGTAGCTTAATGGTACAGAAAAATGTTTTAGGATAGCAGCGCGAAATCTAAAAATTTACCGACGTGAAAAACAGCAATAGATTTATAGCTGGCATCGTTGAAAAAATACATCTCTGCTAAACCTCTAGGGTAAACAAGCGTGACTGATTTTGCGTTAAATTAACATAGCATTTTATAATTGAACTAGCCGTACGCAAACGCAGTGCTAATAGCTAGGCAAGAACAAACCCTACAGATTTAATTACCCAACGGTGCGCCATTAATTTATATTATGCAAAATGTGCCTTAAATAACAGTTAAATTACTTAATAGGTACCATGCTGTTTATTATGTCCAACGTTCGAAATTTATAATGCGAATCGCACTAAACAAACAGTGCTCTGTAATTATTGTAAGGCAATTTTCTAAATGGCAACAATGGAACAACTTTGTTCTGCCAACGGGAAAGATAAAAACGAACGGTGTACGGTCGGAATAAATCGCGATAAGGGGCAACACAACGCCGCGCGCAGATTGTTAACTTGACGCGTCTGTGGTAGGTTAGTAATTATGTTGCAGGCTAGTTACGGACCAATAAGAATGTCTAATTGTCCGCTTTCGGCGTGCTATGTGCAATTTGCGCAGCTCGACAACTGATTATAATGTCTTATGTCCGAGCGTTGTGAATGGAGAATGAACTGATATGTTATAAAACTTTTGTTGCTCCATTTGCATATGCTATTAATGTATCTGAATTAAACACTGCTACGTAATTGAATCTAGCTAAAGAATGAACCCCATTATTTCATTTAACAGCGATACTAGGTATAAGAATCACTGCTTTCAACGCAGAAAGCTATCGCTTCGTTTTGAAATCGCTGATTCGATCCTAGGTTAAACGATTTGCTGGATTTTTCTATGTGGTTATTAATACTTCCAAGATGTAAATTTATCCGATGAACATAGGTCGGCCTGCCTTGAAAAACAGTTGGGAAAATGTGTGTAAAAAATATACCTAAACCTATACACTGATCATTCAGTGCGTAGGCTGAGGTAATTTTTTTATTTTTAAAGGATCTTTTTATTCAGTGTTAACGCCACTAACTTAAAAATGGTAAATTTAAATAAAAAGGAAATTAGCGTTAAATATATGCTGCTATATTGATTTATTCAATCAGTTTAAATAATCAAGAAAACAATTTTGGATGAAAAAATATTTTATTCAACGAGTTCAACAATAAAATATATTTGGGTCAATCAACTTTTATCTGTCCTATCAGTACTATGTAAATTTGTCCCCCAGTAGGTTAGTACAATGAAACATTAATTTTTCCAAAAAAATTATATATGGCAATCCATTACAATGAAACTTAATTATTAATTACAATATCTACTATGATGCTAGTAAATAGATTTTGTTTGCTTTAAAACCTTAACGACCTTTTTGCATGTTTATTTTAGTCCCTATTATATTTTATTATTCTGACTTCCACCGGACAACGGTAAAAAAGTTCCAAAATCCAAACATTTATGGCGTGACTACTGCTTGGAACTCAAGTCGATTTATTTCGTGACAACATTCATCCAGCCTCGATTTTGATTTCATCTTTTCCGCGGCGCCAGTCGACCGAGTGTTTTTTGAAAAAGTGCGTGGCTTTATTGTGTGTCCACTGGACAACCAGCACAAAAACTTTTGTATTTTATATATTGTAGTAAATTAAAGTGGAATATATTCAATTTAATGTATATTTTTTACTGTGCGTAAGACCTAATTCAAAATATTATTATTTATTACCAGGGAGCGGAAAGACTAATAAATATCACCACCAGTCCCTTGGACATCCAAGATCGTTGTCTGAAATATTCAATATTTTCTCTTCTAATACTGATAATTATTTTCAAATAGTTGTTTTTTTATTACATAAAAGAAGAAATACAGGCGATTTTCATCATAGAATCCCCTTTGGACACCCGAGTATTTCCTATGGACAAACGTCTATGTCCACTGGACAACCACTTTTTTCTTATCTCCTAAAGACACATTACCGTCATTTTTACTTTAAAAGAACAGTAAGGCTTTTCAAATATGATTCTAATATTTAAAAGTAAATTAACAATTTGACTGAATTTTGAAATGTCCAAGGGACTATCTTAACTACAGTCATGTGAATTTTTGAGTAAAATTTACCATAAATTGTTCTGCTCTATTTGAATTCCTTAAATATAAATAATTATCAACAACAAATACGTAAAAAATATACAAATTTAAGAAAAAAAAATTGATATATAAAATCTATCATTGATGGTACATTTAAAAGTTGATTGACCCATTTACAAACTTACATTTATACACTGTACAAATACATAGTAACTTAATATTTACATACACAGTATACTACAAGCAAATGTATTGGACCCAGCGCGTGATTCGATGTAGAACTTTCGGAATATTTGTATTTCATGACTGCTAAATGACGTAAAAAGAATTCTACCAAAAATAAAAACAGGGTTAATATCAAAAACTTAAATGAAAGAATTGAATTCAAGTGTTGATACAAAAATTGCAAAGTTTTTTGGAACATGATGTTGAATTAGTTAAAAAATCTTCATAATCCATATACAATCATAACTAGATGGATATTTCATGATAAAACTTGTTATACATCCTCATTTATTGAAACACTCATACAAAAGACTGAAAAGCAAAAGAAAAACTGCCATGTAAATTCTAAGACCAAAGCGACTTGAAAATATCTTTAAAATTTAATGCCATATTTTTTCTATTTTAAAGCAACATCATTAGAACAATCAGACCCACAACAAACATTTGTGCATGACATAAGACAATAGAATTTACATAAATTCGTCATGAATATGAATAATACACAAGCTTAAGAAAAATGAAATTTTGCCCTACCCCTATTGAATATAATAAATTTAGCTAAAATCATGGCATAAGCCTCCCTTGATAAAAACTATTGATAAATTATTTAATTTTGACACAATATAATTTGTTCATAATTTTTAGTATAGGACTAAGTAAATTAACTAGTGTTTTGGGAATTTGAGTAACAATACAATATGTGACAGCCATGTACTAAGGTAGACCTCTATTGGTGAGAAACATTTTAAACACTTCATTCAGTTCTAACACTATTTCAGGGTGCTAAAAGTATGTAATGACATTAGTACCCAAAAAATGTATAAAACTCCCAATAAACTTACTTTAAAAGTAAGATCGAAATTGCTAAAATAACCTGTCAGAAAAATTAACTTTGACTATAGAAGAAGCATTAATGATTAGTACAAAACCCTATTGAACTGTATACAGATGATATTAGAAATGTGGGGTTTTTCTGTAAGGTGCATTTTATAATTGACAATTATTTAAAATAAATGCATTTGTTCTATAGGTGTTACTACTTAGGGGCCATTCATAAATTACGTCACACATTGTCACAACTGGTCACATTTGTACTACTCCCACCCTCCCTAGTATGACGTCACATATTTTGTAATTTTTAATCTATATTATTAAATAAAACTGCAGCTCCGAATTAGTTTTATTTTCAAACTCGACTTAGGTCGTCGGCGCTTGGCACATAACTCTATTAGAGCGAGTGGCCAATTAAATAATTTGAATGTTATGTTTATGTAAAAAGAGTCGCAATGTTTTCTGTATTTTTCATTAACAGTGCAAAGTTCACTATTAACAAGAAGATTTTGAAATGTGATGTCACAATATTTAGGTCCCCTCCCACCCCCTTGTCACACAATGTCACACTCAGTAGACCCCCTCCCGCCCCTTATCGTGTGACGTAATTTATGGATAGCCCCTTAATTATGACAAAGAAGTTGTATTCTTAAATAACATTTAAGCTTGTAAAGAACAATTTAGAGACATAACTAACTTTTTACAAATTTCGCCTAGAAATGTACAATTTTGATCACAGAACACAGCCCTATTATCAAAACATCAACATCAACTTGGGCCGAATTTTATATACAACACAAAAATAATTATTATAGCTGTCGAAAAATCGAAAAGCACCTACAAAAAGCTAAAATAGTATAACAATATGACACATACTTTCTTAAAATAAATCGCAACTGGTTAGCAACTACATACAAATCGTCAATAAATTATGACCAATAATATTACATTTGTTGGAGAAGTCTAACACCATTGCTGAAAATACGTAAAAATGAATAATTTTCGCAACTATCTATCTATTAACTTTGCCTGAACAAAAAGAGTAGGTATAGAAAATTTTGCACACCATAATAATTCCATTAAATATAATAATGTTGGTATAATCTATAATGGATATGCAAAATAAATAAAGAATATTTAATATTATTATTTTTGATAATTAAAATAAGAATATGTGTAGTAATAAAATTATAAAAATTAATTTCTTTATATAAGGCAAACAAATCTTAACTATTGAAAACTGTAAACAATGCTGGTTTAGTTAAAAGTTACGCCTATCAGAAGTCCTTATGTAAAAACCTGTTAATCCCATATCCTATAGTTATACATCACAATTCACTGGTACACTTACATTACATACATACATTGACAACACAACCTTACTAAGTATTAAGAAATGGACACACACATTCTGTCTTACTATAAAATCAACAACTAGGCAATATTAAAACCCTCTATTAATGTTCCTTCACAACAATTTTTAACAAAGACTGGAAATATCTCAATATGACAAATGCCCAAATATGTAACTGAAACTTTTTCATACTTATAAAAAGAAATTTAAGAGCAGTAAATAGGCACAACATACTTTTGGGTAGATTTGATGAATAAATATTGCATTCATGCACTTTTACAAAAACATCTCTTAAAACACTACTGGCCATTTTTACAATAATTGTTACCCTACTTCTCCAGTTTATTTAGAATATTTTAATAATTGGGGAACGGGGTGAATTATGAAATGCACAAAAATATAAAATAAATCAATCAGTTAAAGTGACTCAATCAGTGACTTTTGTATATATCTCTTTAACAATATTTTTTTTAAAGAAAGAAATACATGTAATAGTTTAATTACTATAATATTTAGTGCAAAGTTATTATCTTGTTTTATAGAGAACAATTAATTTATTACAACACTCATAAACAAATTATTGTAGATCAAAATAACATTTGTATTGTTCCATCTGTGATGAACTAGATTTAATCTCAAACATAATATTTCACAAGAGTAATCTCAACTTTACTTACTGACATGTTTCAATTCAGTGAAAATTCAAGTAGACATTATTTCAATTTCCATTCTTGAACAACAGACTTAAAATACTATCAAAAATTTCATATCATAATTTTACTAATTTTGCATATCTGCTCAAAATGATTCATTGTAATAAAATATTGCCAATTAGCATACTTTTCCTATTTTTTTAAATGTATGGTATTTCAGCTATTGACCAGTTCAAGATAATTAATGATTTTAAAAGCACTCTGTTAAGTCAAAAAAATAATGATGTTTTAAATGTTTACATAATTTACAGGTTTAGGGCTGATTTTAGTAGACATAACTTTTCAACGAAATCAGATACAGGTGGCAACCAAAAAGCCAAGCCATTACTAGACCTCAGAAAATCTCCCATATATGTATTACTGACCCATCATTTTGAGCTGTCCATAATGTGTGATAATGAACAATACCATTCCTTTTGCTTGCACCAATTTAAGTTATTCCTTCATCTATAATGCCAATTATTTCTTTTGAATTCTGGAGTATTCTATTTCATTTACTATCTCTTCATTTAGGCACACACATGACTATCCAATATTCAGTCTAATCTCTTGGTTACATTGTGTGTTTTAAAAAGTTCAGCATGGTTAATTTAAAATTCCCATTTTTTCCAAATCCCTACTTTGGTGAATATAAAACTTGGTAAAAACAATTTTTCCGTACAATTTGCACAAGACTGCTGCATTTGAAGAAATTTTGTCGGAATTAGCAAAATAATTACCTACCAAGTTTGTATACAAATTGATAGCTTACTTTTCTAGACATAACATGAGTTTTGTGCACGATGCATATCTGAGCAGCTTATCAAAAGCATTTACTAAAAGCTCCATAGCTGCCACTGCAATCATTACTTGTAATCACAAAAAAAATATGTAAATACCAGCTAACCATCTGAAGTTGAAGAATTAAGGCCCAAGGCCCTTCTTGATACATTTTGACCTACATTCACACACACAGCACTTGACACACTTCACTACTGGACTACCTTAAAGGGCCCCATATCCTTACGATCGAACTGACGAAAATAGAGATGATTGATCGCATCATTAATTTCGCCCTACAATCGTTAACGATCTTGACATACAGCATCGATTCGTCGTTTCGATCGGTTTGACGCGACGGATGGTACAGATAAATCGTACCGTGTATGGGCCCTTTAGTATTCACATAGATCACAAGTTTCACTCGAGTCCGTTACATTATAGCGACGTGAGTTATTCGTCGCTGTCCTCCCCCTAGCTGTCCACGTGCTCGGGCTCCATCTTGGGCCCGGGCCTGAGCATCACCAACTTCTCCTCGCTTTCTCCTTCGGTGTGCATCGTCTCGATAGTCAGCATCATTTTTTCGTCGCAACTGTCATCTCCGGAGTCCGAGTACATGGATTGTGTTGACGTTGCCACCTCCTGTAGAGTGATTTTTTTTATTAAATTACTTATTATCATAATATATTAGTCATGGATTTCAATATAATGTCTACCTATTTTTACATAGCTTGCTAACCAATCAACAACAATTACATAGTATTTAACTTACGTGTACAAATAAGGTTTTAAATGAATTAAGTTTATTTTCATCCACGTTGAGTCTACACCAATTTTTTGCAGAGAATCTTAGCTTTAATTACCAAAGATTACTTTTTTAAATTGTCTTTTGCAAATCCCCATTCAATTTACGCTCTACCCTCTCAAGAAGTACCATAACATTACCCCTATTTGTGTACATACCGTGATTCTGTTTTTCGTGTGTATCCTGACATGCTTGGCGAGATGGTCGGAGCGCATGAACCGCTTGCTGCACTCGGGACACTCGAACCTCTTCTCGCCCGTGTGCGTCCTACGGTGCCGCTGCAACTCGTCCGAACGGGTGAACCTGAAAATATATGGAAGATCATTATACTCTACTATTATACTCTTTTATGTAATTAAATTTTTATATTTGTTAAAAATTCTTAGCCTTTTTGGTGTTTTTTTAAAACCTAGGTAGATGCTCAAGTGACTCTAATTCATCGCAAATAATTTACCGTCTATGTATCCATCTACTGTTACTTTTAATTTGAGCAACACTGGCTATGGAAAGCTTAGCGGCGGTTTCAATACTCTTATTTGTGATGCACCAATATTTGACAGGAATCCTGGTTTATATGTCACACGACGATGTAATTGTACCTCTTTGGATGGGTTATGTTATATTCGGCATTGTAAGTGTGTATGGGGTGTTACCTCTTCCCACAGAAGAGCCAGTTGCAAAGGAAGGGTCTCTCGCCGGAGTGCCAGCGCAGATGCGCGCGCAAGTGCGACGTCTTGCCGTACACCTTGTTACAGCCCGCTATGTGGCACACGTGCTGCTTTTTCCTGTCCACCAGCCGGCTGGAATTTTACCAAAATTTTTTATTATTATCGTATGAAAATTTAATCCAAAAAAAAATTATTGTAAAGAACAATATCGTCTAAAATATAAAAATTACAGGAATATTTAAATGATAATAAAAGCAAAATAAAATCGAACTACCGTAACTTAAAAAAAAAACTCAATTTAACGTATTAAAATATAATACTTTTTTTATATCGGTAACAATTCAAAGCAATAGCTCGACACGTAGTCGACTGTAACAAGATCCGACCGTACCAAGTTTTTTGAGGCACTCTGGAATTTCAGTGATTCCTTGATGATCCCGAACTCGATGAGGATAATACCCTGGAATACACTGTCGCTAACAATGTATGGTGTGTTTTACACGGACCAATATTTGTACTTCATTACAAATATTTGTTGGGTGTTTCGAAATTTGTACTTCTGAAATCTGTTATTCTATAAATTAGGAGCGCTATAAAAATCGAGCGAACTGAACTGAACACAGTGAGCGTTTTCAAGCCAAAAGCAAAAGCACCTTAAGCTCCCCCATTCGATACCTCCGGGGAGCTCGTGAGGGGTATGTCCGGGGTCACTGGCCTACCAACTCGGCGCGCAGAACAATTGTCTGCTTAGGTGAGTTGGGTCCCTAACCAAAATCCTACGCCAACATACCGACTTAAACCTCTCGGTGACCATCACACGCATTTCGGGCGGTTTTGCGGAATCTCAGGGCCAGAAGTGCCTTAAATGGTCCGCTGCCGCCCAGCGCTCCATCCAACTATGTACTCTTCCAACGGTCATTCCCTGTGGTTGCTTATGATGCTTATATCTCATTACAAAGTATTATGAGGTACTAACTTCTCTCCCTGGTCACAATTAGGGCAGGTGCAGGCGACCCGCTTCATGTGCCTCTTGGCCGTGGGGCTGGACGCGTCCTGCTTGCTGGCCTCGCACTCGGCGCCGCCGCCCGCCGCGCCGCCCGCGCCCGCGCCCCCCGCGCCGCCCCCCGACACGCCGGCCACGCCCCCGCCGCCCGTGCTCACCGTCACCACCTGCCACTTGCCCGGCTCGTTCGGGTCTTGCTGGATCTGCTGGCCTGGAAACATGAATTTTGAGGTGGTGAAGGCTAATCCAATAATTGGTATGTTTAAAAAATAATTTCTTCAGGAAAAAAACAATATCACTCTCCCGTAACTTAGTAACATAGAATCTGAACATGTGACCGAGAGGCGGCATTAGGCTAACGCTCTGTCACTTGGTACTGATACACATGGCGAAACGTGGAGGGTGAAATGCACTTTTATCTTTCTCTTATCCTTAAAAAATCACAAAGAACTACCTAAGCTTCTCCAACATGCAACTGATGAACAAATCTTGCAATCCATCCCTCAATACAAATTAGACTTGCTATCCCTTTATAGCTTTTCCCCTTATCCCGTAAATATACCAAGTATAGGTAAGTTACCTATGACGGGCGCGGGCTGCGGTTGCGGCTGCGGCTGCGGCTGCGGCTGCTGCAGCTGCGTGAACTGCACGCCGGGCAGCCCCAGCGCCGGCACCAGCTGCACCGCGCCGCCCAGCCCGCCCACGCCCAGCGTCGGCACCTGCGCAATACATATTGTATATACGGTTACATACTATATTATACACGATTGTAATAATATTGAGACAATTGATCAAAATTGGGTTCAGGGAAAAAATGTGGATTTACATATTATGATGATAATGTCATTGGTTTATCTATCAGAATAATAAGTCATCGTTGACTTTTTTAAATTATTAAATTAGACAAAAAAATTACATATAACATAGACTAATCAGACTGTGACCAACACATCCAAAACCTGGTTCTGGAGACAGTTGCTATTTAGTACCAAAAGATTATCAGCAACTATAAATACAAAAGGCATATTACATATACAAATATTTTTCTTATCTGTGTGCGTAACAAATATGTAACTATTGTAACGATCAATTCTTATATTCCTGAGTAAACAATAAACGCTCTAAACAAGAAAACTCAGTTAGGCAATACTCAATATGACTGAGAAAAAGTTACACAAATAGAAGAACAAACCGACCAAGTCCTCCACGAATCTTCAATCTTCTATACCCACTAAAGAGAAGTGTAAACTACCCTACGATTACTTAAAAATCTAACAATAGTTATTATAAAAATTATGAAAAATAAAACTAAGCGTTTGAAAGGCTTGTACAAAAAGGGGTTAAATAAATACATATGCCACAATACACATATACAAAAACATGCATGACATACAAATTTCACATATAAAGCGACATTCAAACTTGACATCTCCATAAACTAATTGCAAATAACAAAATATTACTATTATTTATGTACATATATTAAATTTGTTATTGCTATACTACTTATACTGCGCTATTATCAAGGAAAAAAAAACGATATAAGAAAAAACACTCTCGTGAACATTTTTTCTTTTTCTTTTTTTGCTATTTCTATAAAACGTCATTTCACACGCTCAGAAATATAGTGACCCAATTCAAAAATCCTTTAAGGTAAACGGCAAAAAAAACAATCTTTGGTCCACACATTTTGAAAAAAAAATATTATTTTTAAACATGTTTATTTTGATATTTTAACATTAAACTTTAATTTACTGAGATCATGCCTGATAAGCAAATTAATACAATACAAAAGAAGAAAAACGATTGAGGTTAATATATTTTAAGCGTGCATTTTTTTAAAATAAATAACACCTAACGGTCACATACATTGTTCTGACCACGCTAAGATACGAGTCTAATAGTCTGAGTATCAGATACTACAAGAGACTTTTCGACCTCAAAAGCACCGAAACCCGAGACAAATATTTATCGAGGCCTGTCGTTTCACAAGCTGGTGTCTTGGCAACTGCACCATGAGGCTGTCATATACCGTTGGCGTAAAACATTAAAGTACACTGTGAGGCTTCTAGAACATTCGGCGTGGCGTCACAACCTGGTTTCTTGGCAACTGCGCCACGGGTCATTACGGGCCTACCATTTATGATACAATTCAAGCAAAACCGCGGAGTACAGAGACATAAGCACGATGACTACTGCATACTATGAGGCTTCTAGAACATTCGTCATGTTGTCACAACCTGGTATCTGACCGATTGCACCACAGGGCTGCTATATCGTTGGAGTAAAACAGCGTAGTACAAAGACAAAAGCACGTCGACTACAGCATACTGCGAGGCTTCTAGAACATTCGTCGTCGCGTCACAACCTGGTTTCTTGGCAACTGCGCCACGGGTCATTACGGGCCTACCATTTATGATACCGTTGGAACAAAACAGCCAAGCACAAAAACACGTCGACTACAGCATACTGTGAGGGTTTAAGAACATTCGCCGTGTCGCGAATACCTGCACGACATTGGCGGCGCGTACATTGGTGGCGGCGGGTATGACGGTGACCTGCTGGCCGGCCGGCGTGCTGGTGATGATGGTGGGTTGTTGCTGCACGCTCGCTTCCGCTTGCATCGGGTTCGATACCGCCTAGCGTCCGAGCCGCGTGGGGTAAGTCACATTTTAAGGTTGTACCATTGTAATGTTACTAAGGTAATGAGCAGTATGAAGTAATGCATCCATGAAAAAGTATGATTTTCGAATGAAAAATAAACGTTGCCTACTGATAGTTCACTTTAGGAATCGAAGCTATGACGTATTAATCGTACATTGGTCCGGACATAACTGCTTTACTAAACATATATGATGAATATACAATTTGGTACGGAGCGACGAAAAATATCATATATTGACCAACCAAAACTAACTAAACGATATAGGAACTTAACTTTTTATATGAACGATTTAGATATAAAAAAAATTGACCTTAATACGTAACAAAAATATAAACAAAATCCCCAACAAAAAAGACACAAAATACCAAAAAAAACACTAAAAAAAAAAACAAACACAAAAAAAAACAATAAACCATATAAAAATTATAAATAAACCATAAAACATGCAAATGAGATCCCATCACCGGTACATGAGTAAGGTGGTACGCGCAAGTTTCGTTTACCTGTAGTGTGATGGTGGCCGGCGTTTGCGCTGCACTTGCGGCCGCCTGCGTACCTCCCCCTTGCTGTACCAAACCAAACCCAGCGTTTATTTACAGCCTCTCTTTTTATATTACGCACTTAATTAATTATCAGTATAAGGTTAGTATAAAGCGAGTTTTTTTTAGACTATTGAGTCTATTTTTTGTCCAGTAAAAATAATTACTATAACGTTATTGACCTATCATTTATATAAAAATTGGAATGATATCTACATTTGTTAAATAAACAACAAACAATCGCGTAGATAAATGTTTTACATAAGTGACATTATGTATTTTAAATTTTAAATGTGAGTTTGCTAGAAATGGACAAAACTGTTATGACTTTAAAGCGGTTAACTTAATTTTTTTCATGTGTTTTTTTCCTATCATGGTTTTTCAAATGTGTCCAAAAATATAACATATCTATTAGTCGCTCAGCCTTATTTCAATGTGATAAAAACAAGAAAATACTCCCTCTTTTTCTATTTAAATCGGATATAACAAAGAATTGATAATAAATACATAAAAATCAGTCAACTCACTCAGTCATTCACTGAGCCTACAGGAGAGCATTGTAGTATTTTTGTAAGATAACGTTTATTTGACGTCTTTTCTCTATAAAAACTAGCCAAAAAATCTTTATTTATGCGTCGCTTCATCAACCTAGCCACCACGCTCTCCTCTAAGTGAATTTTATAATTTTATTACAAAATGCCAAAATTTCTAGAGGGCACACTGATATACATTTTTTTTCATTTATCGTAACAACTTATCCAACTACCCCCAAAAATAAAAATTAAACTTTCCGAAATAACAATAAAGAAATGATACAAAACTATATACAATTCACTAAAATATAAAATAAAACTGTTTTACAGATTTTTATCCAACAAAGTAACTGTAATTTATAACTTACGTTTGCTAATGACGCTATTTGAATCTGCTGTATTTGACCTGAAGGTGTAAGAACATTAGCCACTTGGGGTTGAGCTTGCATCTGTAAAAAAAATTAAGTCTTGTTAGTTCATTCAACATTAGACATTATGACATAAAAAATCAATTGAAAACATCGAAATAATTCAGGCAATTATCGCTAGATGTCGTTATATTCAATTAGCAACAAATGTCATTAAACCAATTTCGATTTAAATTGAATCCATAACATGCATAAACGCTTGTTTTCTTTAGCACTAGTGATACAAGAAATAACGTTTAAAATGTGTTCCTATATGTATGAGACGCGGTTTTAAGGGAATTTTGGCATTACAAATATTTATTTGTAGCCTAGAGGTTTAGGCACGTGGTCAAGAATGTCTGGCTTTTCGAAGTTATTTGTGTATTCACAATGAATTATCACTTTAACTGTGAAGTTCTTAGGCATTTCTCAGGTGTTTGCTCTCAGTAAAATATCGTGAGGAAACCAGCACACCTAATACGTTCTTACGAGTTTAGCCAGCTTACTTAAGCCAGCATGGTAGACTAAGGCCCGTCCGTTGCAGTGGGACGTATAAGGGCTGATGAAAGTCTGTCAATCTGCACAAGATCAGTGTGGTGAGCTAAGGCTTAAACACTCAGTTGTAGGCATGTGGCCTGTGGGGAGATATTCACGATGATGATGATGTATGTATGGCTAGTCAGTAGTGACCTGCTGCAGCTGCGGGATGATCTGCAGGTGGTGCGGCGCGTGCACGGGCAGGTGCAGCGTCTGGTACACGGTGTGTCCGTTGGCCACGCTCACCGGCACCTGCACCGGCACCACGCCCACGCCGCCCACGCCGCCGCGCACCGCCACGCCGCCGCCTGTAGTACACACATACTCACTCGCAACCACATACTGGAGCCTCGACGACTTAACGTTGACGAGACGAGACCGCTTACAAACGTCGATAAACGAGTCGATCTACTAGTTGAATTTGTCGACTGAATGGATATTTTACGTACATACGAACGACGTACATACGTATTATTCAGGTACATTATTACTCTCTGCTCTTTCACACACTGTTCTAGAGGCTTCCCGTTTACCCATAGAACACAAGGTATTCGTTTGATCACGTTCATTCAAATTGTACAAAAAACAATTCTAAGCTCTCACAGTTAGGACAGAAATTGATTTACTAAATATTTGTAATATAATGGAACGAATAATTAATTATCATTAACCAACAAGTTTTAGATCTCATCAGTCGATAATATCGTACCGGAATTTCAGTTAAGCCGTCCACAGAATCGATTCATTTATTGATAATCCTTGAACCATTCATTAATTCATTATATCAACATCGATCGATTTAAATAGTTCGTACATTCATCGCACATTACTATTACACACGCGATGGATAAGATGGATATGCCATCTCACAATCAATTTAAATCTATTATCAACCGATATTTTCCTCAATAGAAAATATAGATTACCTCTTTTGCCATGAAAACACCTTTATATCTTAAATGAATCGATACTTCCGTTTTATCGATAAAAATCGATTTAATTAATCGATTTTAATTCATGACGACAATATAGAACTCAATACATTCAATACGTATTAATAATGGATGATTATTTCAATTTTGAGCCCTATCCTACTTTGGATTGCTTGTCTTTAGTTACAATTGTAACAGTTTTATGGTTATATTCATTGCACCTTCCTAAACATTTACATAAATATTTATTACTAATATATACACTATTACTAAAAGCTCATGTCTATCACATATTTCAAATAATACTATTTACATATATTTTACGCAGTACCTATTTTTTTGTCTTGTATATTCTTAGGATTTAAAATAAACATTGAACCCACGGACTCAATGTCATTTATCATAGAAACATGTAAATAAGAAAGCTAGTAGCCTCACATACACGTTAAAATCACGCAAAAAAACTTAATGATAAAACACTGGCATTAATGAGAGATCTATTGGTAAGTGAATGACCAAACCGTTGTGATCGATGTGATGTGTCCAAGCACGGTGAGTGTGCGAGAAATAATAACACCAAGCAAAGTAAATTGTAAATCGCAATTAAAAATGTAAGCACAGGAGTAGTGAAAAGGAAACTTTGGAGAGAACTTTCTAACTTTTCCAATAGTAGACTTAGTTTTAGTCCTCTAGGTAAGTTTGAGAATGGTGGTAATTTACATTTTCTCAAACTTTTATATTCAATGACGCTACAAAATGAAAATTTATTTGAGCCATAATATGTAAGAAATAATCAGGCTTACTAAAATTGCTCATACAATGTTCTAGAAAGTTCTCCCCGTCGATTAGAGCCCTGGCACAAACCTTGCGAAGTGGGACTGGTGTCCTTCACGTCCTTCTGTTGGCCTCCGTTCTTGTCTGGCGTGGCGTTGGTCCCATTGGCCCCATTGGTCCCATTGGTCCCATGGGAGAGGTTGGTGACGCTGGCCACCGGCACCTGTACCCCGGACGTGCTACACGGGATGGGCTGACTGGTTGGGATGTGTATGCCCGGGATGGATATATTGGACCCCGGGATAGTGATCATCTGTTGGTTCCCGGTGAGAGCGCTCAACGGTATGGATAGGTTAGTGCCGGGAATGGTGACTGTCGCCTGTTGCTCTGCCAACGGCACGGGGGGAAACACATATTAGTATGAAACATAGTATTAGAAGCGAAAGTACATGCATGTTGATGGTTGCGTTAGGTCAGACACACAACGGTACTTTTTGGAGGGTTAAATAGTTTCTTTTTTAGATAAAGCTTCTTAGTTCATCAGAGTGGTGTTATGAATAATTGTGGGCTGAATCGTCACAATTATTTAAACCAATAGAATTAAATTATTTTTATAGCCTATTTTTATTTAATTAAATCATTTTTATCCAATTTATTATCATATGGAAGCCATTTATAATTCTTCATATTTATGGTATACATAAGTAATACCCAAGTTATTTCAATTCATTAATGGCTATCAATTGAACAGCATAATAAAATTAATGTTGGTAAATCCCAAAATTGAAAAACTATATGTATGACAAACTTTGTTTTTAACCGTTGTGCGGATGACAAATAAAAAGGTTACCGTCACTATAGTGTTAACATGTGAACGTTTCTATACTCTAGTTTGGTGGAACAATCATGCATATTACGTTTATTGTATGAAGTAAGAGGACACATTTAGTCTTAAAAGCGAAGCTAAATGAAAAATAATTACCCAATGCGTACCCGAAGCTAATTGATCTGACACCCAAGCTTAATGGTCACCTAGTGTGTGATGTTATGTTTAGATATTTTTGTTTGTATGATTGTACAGTGGTGATGACTTACCTGCCGGCAGATGCATGACATTCTGCAGGAACCCTGCAGGCAACACTGGTGTCCGTACTAGTTGGCCGTTGACAAGGCTCACTTGGCCCATACCAGAGAAATTCTGTAAAAATGTATATTTATATTTACGTCATAAACTTAAAACTTAAAGAGATGTGTTGCACTTATTATGCAATACTATTAGTACATTTCCAATGTATGACATACACAGCAGGTTTTTAAAAAGATCATATGCCTCTATGACAGCTAATAAATGAAAATAAAACTTTATATGGATTGTGAAATACACATTCCCATAACTTTGTGTTCAATTATTACGATTTTGAATAGCAATTACCTGTGCATGTTGTGCAGGTATAAACAGTGCATCCTGTCCGTCGATGTTGACAGTTTGCATGGGGGGCACGCCCCCCACGGAGCCGACGCCCCCCACCGAGCCCACGCCGCTGACCAGGCACCCGCCGTACACGCCCCCCGGTTGTTGCTGAGAAACATAACCATCTAACATTACTCATATTTCTTATGAAAAGCTGTATAAAGTGTGCATGGAATTCGATTTTTTATGCTATTGCAAAAGAGTACGTAAAAATTTAATATGTATATGTATCACAGATAGAAACACATCATTATCACAGAAAAAATATATGACACAATTGTATATAGTCTTTTAATACTAATCATGCAATTGATTCTCAATAAATATGTTTCACTAACTTGCATTATATGTAATGTTGACCTTCACTGATGTTATTGATTTATTTTTCAATACTTCAAGGGCATTTACTTTTAATTTAGTTGATATTTGATTGACTATAGTAAAACTGGTCCTTATTTTAGAAACAAGATCCTGCCAACTCTTCTGTTACATTAGAACTTAATAAGCTTACTTATCCCAAGCTGTAAAAATATATGTAGTGTTACCTGCAGTAGTTGTGGATGTATCTGCAACAGTTGTTGTGGAGTGTTCTGGTATGCAGCTCCTTCACCAGACACCACGCCACCACCTAGTAGGGACTGCAGCTGCTGCATAGATATTACCTGCAACATACATATTCAATCATATAAATATGCACTTGTATGTGATAGTCCCTGTAACCATGAAAAAAATATCTGTAGCAGCCATGTGATCACAATATGCCTGGTAAATATAAAATCTCTCTTATTATGTAGGACTTGAATATCTGGTAAAACATTAATGTACAAGTATTTTTCTCACTGTCTTCAAACATTTTTAATTAAAAACAGGTATTGCAATATAAAAACATAGCAAGTATCAATAGTGATTTTGATGTTCAAGCAAGTCTTGCTACATTGGTTAAATTATAGCTGGAAAAATAAAAAATATATAATACCAATATTTGCTCTTAATTGAGTCAAGTTTGTGTTTAATAAAATTGACTAACCAATTTAGAAAGAACTTTAAACCTTTACTTAGAGATAAACTACTGGGACATGGATTAATCATTTAATTTCATTGACAAATAGAGAGTTCGTACCTGTGGTTGTTGAACTTGAATTCCATTGGGAACATTGTTAGCCGCATTCACTATCGCTGCTGACAGCTCATTACCCTGTAAACAACACAACAATAAGGTTTAGACCATTTGTACCCAATTATATGATCATTCATCATATTGGTCTGCTCATGTTTTCTCCCACCTATCACTTTTATACATTTTTGAATGTTAGCTTCAAAAAGAATTGGTTCCCTTTTTATTTATGGCTGATTGCTATGATTTTCAATAATAATTTATGCTCAAATTTAGTTCCTTCCCTTAGCACTATTCTTTCTCATTCTAGACATAGGCAGTTACTGACTACTGAGTAAAAGCCTCTAAAAACTTGACCAGACAAGAACCCTATTATATGCAATGTGATTAATATTTTATCACTAGCTTAAAATCCTACCGATAATCCTTGAGCCCTCAATTGTTGTACGACAGCAGAGCTAATAACCCTGAGTTGAGGTTGTTGCTGCTGTTGTTGTAGGTACTGTTGTTGTATCGCGGCTATCGTCGCCGCATCTCCCTGAACCTGTTGCTGTATTAGTTGCGCCTGTTGTTGCGCTTGTTGTTGCTGGGCTTGTTGCTGTTGTTGTGCTTGTTGTTGCGCTTGTTGTTGTTGAGCTTGCTGTTGCTGTTGTTGCTGCTGTTGCTGAGCTTGTTGCTGTTGTTGTGGACCTGTAAATATTTGTGAAGATTTCTTATCTGATTCTTTTCGTAAAGGTTTATTCAATACAGATGAATTTGGGATGTGGATGATCAAGAAGTTAAACCCCCTCAATATTGAATCCTTGCAGTATCTCGGTGTGACATTATAAGCATTCGTACATAAACAATTAAGGACTGCATACCTTACAAATATATATCTATATCATAAATTTAAGAAAACTCGTCCCATTGACATTAAATATTCAATGATACCTGTTTTCGCGCCTAAAGTATACAACTCTATGAAATAGAGGGCGCTACTATAACTCGTATCTCAACAAGAATTTCAAGCAACAAACATTAAAGAAATACATTATAAAACATGCCCAAAATTAAGAATAAGGAGAGCCAGAGTGTACATATTCATACATCTTAATTGCCATCATCTTCCACAGTCAGTTATTATTGACAGCTTGATACTCGTACAGGTTATAGTTCGTACAAGTGACAAAAACAGGTGAAGGGAACCTCGATGGATTAGGTATGAATGCATGAAATATATATTTTAAGTCCAGTGTTACTTACTAAAGTGATGCTGTTGATCCTTGTCTGTCTGTTGTTGTTCGGGCCCCATATTGGCGGCGCCGAGACGGCTGCACGTCGCCGCCAGCAGCGCTAGGGGCGACTGGGTGCCGCTGCCCTCCTATAAACATTATTTTTATGATATAAAAGTATGATATGACATTGGTCAGCAGCGAGTGAATTAGACGCTATGTGTTACTCATACCCCAGATCGTGCTTTCTTTTGTGGCTTCGATTGATAAAAAATGAGAATATCATAAAACCCTACTAAGTTTAATCTAAGGACAGCCAAACAAAGAGAAAAATATAAAAAGAAAATTCATAATTGTGAAGACTTCTTCCAAGAATATAAAAATGTCTGCGAGCCTATCCTTTGTAAACATTCAATAGGAGATTCAAGAATATTGAATACCTGATAAAACTAATAAGTCTCACAGATTTCAAATGTTCATATGACATATAAGGATATTAGAATAAGGATTAGAAAAAAGCATACAATGAAATAACATGGCACATAACAATAACATAAACAGTCTCAAAACTATATATAAAGTTAACTAATTTGCATACTACACCAGCTTGCTGCTTCATATTCATGAATTAATTTTCATAAGTATTAACCTAATGACTGGTTAAACAGTGAAATAAGGATTTTGATGAAGATGTTTAACCTTTGTCTTCTGTGTTATAGTAAAGAAACCTTGTTACAACTGCCTTGTGTCGTAATAAAAAATGATAATATATGCAATGCTGTCTACTTCAATACTGAATAGACAACAATAACATTTCATTTGTTTATTTGTAAACTTAGAATGAATAATTACATCAATTAATGTCTAAGGAAATTGTAATGCAAGGAAACCTACATACCTGAGTGTAATTGGTAAACAAAATCCATTACAGTGATTGATTGACAGACATATGCATTATTATTCTTAGATCAAGCAGACTATGCTACTAACCTTGCATAAATATTGACAGTCAAGTATGTATGTGAATGAAAACAACAAAACTGGAGACAAACTATGAGTTTGATATAACAAACTCTAGGCGGAACAAAATATTGAATGTTATTATCAGAACCAATAACTTCTTGTTTTTCATCTACATTTCAACTGATTGTATGCAGAATATTAACCCATTTGGACCCAAATACAAACTACTGATAAATTTTTGAAAAAAACTTTATTGGCGTAACTATTAAAGGCTAATTAGACAATCTATGAAAAAAAACTAAAAAAAAAATTCTCCCTTATATTAAAAAAAACACCGTCCTTAAATGGGGCCAATGGGCTTATGTGTGATATTTTTCGAAGCACCCTTTTTCAATACACTGTGTCTTTATACACTTCTTACATTGCCGGCGTGCTTTCATATGACACACTATGCATCGGAGCTGACTTTTCAGCTTTTGGGGAAAGTGTCCCACACTGTCTTGGTTCACACTTGGCACTGCCGATGATGGTTTACGGCGCCTTGAATCAGTTCTATCAGTGTTTGCATATTACAGTCCTCATCTAGAGACCATTACAAACGTTCTCGTGATAGTGTGTGATATCCAGTCAATAGTAGAAACCCAAAGAACACTTTAAGCTCGTTGACGGTTATTTGGAAGTCATGGTTGTTGTGTTGTGCGAAATACAACTTCGTGTACGCAACGGTCATTTCATCTTTGAAATGATCAAATATCAAATATTTTTTCAAAAATTGTAAGAGGCGATTCATGTTTGAGCTGGTTGATGAGGTCTTCCCTTGGTTTTTGGACGTTATTTTCTGCAGATGGCATCTCAGAATAAGACGGTTCACATCGATGCCATCGGGATAGTACCTGAGATTCAACCTCAACTCTTCTGTGTCTTTGTAACGGTTCTTCATTGCTACTATCCCATTCCTCGTTGTTTCTGGACTCAAACACTTCAACTCGACTTGGTATATCACGTGGAAAAGTATGTTGTAAAACATCATCTTTATCACCCTCTTCTTCATCCGTCCAAACACTCGGGTCTGGAGGGATGGCTACTATCGTAACTGACATCAGAACCATCCGCTTCATTCAAAATAGTGTCTAGAGCTTCTTCTAGTCCACGATAATCTTATCCAACATCAAACCATCGTTTGGTCACGTTTTACTACAAAAATAAATCTGAAAAAATATATAAAAATAAGTTGTACATTAGCCCATTGGACCCATTCGGGGACACCATACTAAATACCTCCTATTATTGTCAAATTTACATAAATAGTCAATGAAATGTAACTACTAGTAAAAACTATAACCTAATGAACTATTAACAAAAATAATAATATATATAAATATTAGTGAAAATATTATTACTTACCTTTTGGTAAACACCAATTTACTATATTAAGTAAATAAAATAACTATATTTGTCCACTTTTTGCATAAATTCACAAAACTGCAGTTGTAATTAAGAAGCCACACTCGTTGACACTACAAATTCGACTTGAAACAAAACTAGCCTAAATTAAATAAAAAAATGTGGGTACTTTCACTAACGTTCCCAAATGGGGACAGCGGGCTTAAATGGGTTAAAAGAATTGTTGAAAGATTTCAACTTGTCACTATTATTGTTACAGGTCCGCATATCCTGGAGAAGCTCAAAATTCAGCTTTGTAAGGATATCTACAAAATTAATTAAAAAATAAGTAGGTCTATTCATGGTTAACAATATTGGATAATATTTTTTTTTCTTAATCTCCAATAATATTGATGAATACAGCAGGAACAGATGGTACGAGAGTAAGGTAAGTGCTTTTATTTAATGTTCTATTGATCTTTAGTAGTATCAAATTTAATTCATAATAGAAATAGTAGGTGAAGGCATACATACAACTGTATAGCTAAATCATAAATATTAATCAAAGTTTTAAATTCATTAACTATGCTTTACTTAAGATTTAATTTTTTCTTAACAAAAATCCAGCAGGATTTAATTTATGTTACTTAGTGGTAAAAAAATGTGACTGTTGCCCATTAGAATATAGTACACAATTACAATTCACTTAAATTATACTAATTACACTACAGTTAAATTAATAAAACTGAATCCAATCAAAGTAACTCTATAAAACAGTGATTTTGTTTTGCAATTCCGCTAGTATGCTTTAAAGTCTCCAGTATCATTATGAGAGGCAAAAGCTGTCATTGATTTAAATTTAAACAAAACTTAAATAAGATCCATTTACAATATACAATATGTATTATTTCAAAGATTTTATTTTAGTATAGTCAATCAAATTTATATACACATAGTGTGTTCATCATAATGCTATTTTTTGTTTGATTGTAATTGCTAACATCAACATTCATAAAGATTTTTGTTTTGAACTCTCTTTTTAGTTTTTTATGTATGTCTTTGATTTTTATGTTACCACAATGAAGTAAATTTTAAGAATATCACTGTTTGGCATTTTACTTAGGTGTTGTTTACTTTATTACTGACTTCATTTCTTAACATGTGATTCCTAAATCCTTAATCATTTAACAAGGGAATTGGTTGACCAGAAAAAATTGTTTATCAATTAAATAAATGGGTAAATAAAATTAATTATAACTCTGTAATATTTCTAATACACAATCAAAGTAACCAGGACTAAAGATTCTAATTATATTTTAGTTTAAAGGACTATACAGCATATCCAACATGAAATAAATAAATTGTGTGTAGTTGCAACAAAAACTGTATGGATCGAAAAGCCAATAAAGTAGCAGATTTGTTACGCGTCTTCCTACATAAATTCGTATAGTTCGATCACAATGGCTCGGAATTGGCGCAAATAAGAGGGGAAAATGTCACTCGCAGCCCTTTATCGCGCTCAAAGGGCAGACCGAGATCCCTTTTTATTTATCGAATACTGGAGTGGCTATCTCCGAAGTAGGAACATTCCATTCAATTCTTACCTTCAACGATAAATCTAACGGAAACATTTTCAATTGTGTATTTTTTATTACTCCTTGACATTTTTCTGTTTTCGTAGAACTTTTACAAAATTGGCGGGTAAAAAATTTAAACGAAGATGACAACGTACAGTTGACAATGGCCGATACATTTTTTTTTTAAACCATAGACAATTAATTTTTATTTTAAAATTTTTTTTAATAAAAAAAAAGAAAAAACTATTCTTATTGCAATCTTTGTAAAAAATCATTTTCTGTTGTATAGTTTTCATTGGACAAAAAAGTTTATGATATCTACATTCTTCGTGCTATGTTGTTACTTTTACATTAATGTGATAGTAGTTAGGTCGACACGCCTTTTCCTAACAAGTGCCGGGAGTCGCACGCAAGGCCGCCGCCGCCCTTTGATCCACCCACCTCAAATCGCGTGACTGTGATTTTTATGCACTTGCTAAACAGGGTATCACTCATACATATCGAACACGCTAATTACAGGTAAGCGTACCATTTTGCGTGTTTAACATTTCTAATACTAATTTCTTAGCTTTAGTTATGTGTTGTTAGTAGACATAGTAAAAATCATCGATGAAGCATTGATGTAGAGTTATAATCGAAGGCTTGTAGGAAGTAATATAATTACATACAACTAACACTGAGGTTGACAAGTTATAAGAATATTGGAAATTGCAAATGGGTGGGCAGCAACAGTGGAGGAGGACGCCGAAGCTATTTCGGCAAGGGAGTTGCTCGCGACACGGTCACAACCTCCTGCGTGTGGCCTGGCGGGCCCCACACGGTCGGGGCCGCGCTCGCCCCGCCCTCCCCCTGCGCCGACACGAGACCGCTGCCCGTTAGCGTCCGATCTGTTACACAATAACACTGCATCCTTTCACTTCACACACTTTACCTTGCTAGTTTTGTCCTCGTTTATGTATTCCACCTGCACTTTTGTAGGCTCAGACGACATCATCTACTTCACACTTGCAAACAATTATTTTTCTTTGTTCACGTACGGAACACACCATTCTCACGACCGGCCGCCAAACTGCGGCGAGCGAACTGGCAACTCGGTACGAACGCGCTCGGCAATTTTCGGAGAACCGCCTCCCATCGCGTTCGGATTTGCTTCGTTTATTATTGAATTTATTTAATTTAAAGCAATTTTTGGGTCCTGAGAGAATTTATTGAGGGTTCTTGTTTTATATTACATCGTTGATTTCAGTGGCCAAAAGTTTACATTGAAAGGAATAGTTTAAAACTTGTAGTTTCAACTTGACAACAGTTGTTTCCGTCTCGCTCTGTTCGAGACAGGTCTTGATTATTGGTAGGCAGCAGCTGCGCCTCTCACCTCCTCCCCGTCGCGGGTGCGGCGCCGCCGCCCGATAATAATAATTGAAAGTAGGAAGGACGTAATAATGGGTGTATAACCTCGCGCCCGCGGCCTCCTTGGGCGGGCAAAAAATGCACACATGTCGTGTCGGCCGGCGCTGCGGCGTGCCAGCCGCGCCAGCCGCCTCGCCCGTCGCCGTGTGCCTGTAAACAAACGATAAGCGCGCGCTGTTGCACTTGCGACTCTTTGTTCACATGACTCCGTATCGTTTCTTAGATTACGACACGTTCGTGTCTGCCGAGAAACTCTTATCTGCCGGATCGAGTTCGCATACTCTACACTTTATTATGCAACTCCTATTACTTCGCGATTGCATTAGAAATTCTATTACCGCCATTGGCTTCCACTTTCTAAGCTGCTAAAATTACCACGCCGTATAAATGACGTCCAGTTTTATTAAATACTTTTAATCTAAGAAAAAAGTCAGTAATGTATTGATTGAAAACTCAAAAACATTAATAAAAAATATTTAAATACTGTGCTTGTTTTCGTAATTGGAATTACTTATTTCAATTCCAAAACGTTTTTCCCCGTCATTTCAAACAATTAGGTTCTATATCTGAATCAACATCATTAATAATTCTGTGACGAATTTGAATGTGGAATAATGATACGAATGTTTTGCAGCAGAATCTGAAGATCCATCGACCCCATTATTTATACGTTTAGACTGGCTCGCGTCGAGAGTGAAAGTCGTGCCACGTTTTGTCAAGCGTCGGCCGCGTCGCTTTGCCCCGAGTCCATTATGCACGAATGAGCAGCCGCCCCGAGAGAGCGTGTGTCCCGGGCTTAATTATCTGGCTATGCTGCCAAGCGATATTGCGCTTTAACCCTATAAAAATAAATTTTAAATTCAAATATGTTAATCAACGAGACGTACATTCCAAAGTGCCCAGGTTTCTACTCACTACTTATTGTAATCTAGACCTTGTATCTTTGCAATATGGTTGTTATTATTTAGTTACAAATAGTAGTGTTACGCTGTTGTTACCCTGATATGATTCTATTATGGGTGTACCTCGTCGGCGTGGCGCGGCATGCGGTGTCCGTGTGACGCGATACTGTTTGCGTACATCTATTTAATGAGTTGATGAATAGTGCCGATGAAATCATCGGGCTCATTGTTTTGGGAGCCCACTGGCGCGGTCGGGCCACTGGGCATATGAATAATACATACACTCAGCAGAGACATGGGAGGAACCTTGAGGTGTTAAAAGCCCCAAGGGATTGTCATCGCGACTGAAAAATGTATTAGGCCAGTTGTAGGAATCGCATGCGCATCCTCTCGGTTTTCAACCAGTTATTCTACTTTTGCCTCATAAGCGCAGATAATCTTTTGGCTTATTTCGTTAGTATATTTCGTTCTAAACCACGGAATACTTATACAATAATGAAGACATTATAATTACAGTACAGTAAAAATTTTTCCTCTAAGTAAGTACTTACTTGTTATTCACAAAGTCCTCGTCTGTTGACATTTGTTTTTTTTTTGTAGAATTGTATAATCTATAATCTGATTATCTATAACAAAACGGAAAATCCAGGGATAAAAATCTTTTAACGCAAAAACAAATTTGGAGGCCTGTTATGAAACATCATAAAACTCTACCATTCTATATGCATCTGATATCGATTTTACAAGCTTGAGAACGAATGCAGATGGAGTAAGGTCAAGGCCTCGATAAATAAGATTTCGAAACACGTCATTATATCTAAAAATAAGTATTCTTAAATTCACATAAATTTTAAACATACTTTCCTTTCTTGTCAAGAATTCCAAATACAAATACTTATCCGAGGACATCATTCGTCTATGCCATAGACAAACCTAATTTGAATTTAAAAAAAAATATTGACGTAAACCGATGGCATTGTGAGAAATGCACAAGGTTTTTTAAAAGGTTGCTCACAGAACGAGTTCCATTGCACGTAACTTTATCCAAAAGATCGTAATCAAGATTAATTGTTTCCTCTCTGCCACTCTCCCGCGCAAATGCGGCGCGGCGCGAAACGAGCTTTCGCATGTGGTTTCTTTTACGTGTCACTACCAAACAGTATCTAATATCATATTTTACCGCACGACGTTAATTCCAATACTAGTATTTTTAATTACCTGACAACATACTCTAATTATAACCATTATTATCATCATATACTTAAAACGTGTCCACGGCTGGATATAGGTCTCCCCCAAAGACTTGAAGAGGGCTCTGCCAGAATTATAAATTTATAATTTACTAATGTAGTTAGCGAGAGAGACACGTTTTCATTAACTTAGATAGCAAATCCACAAAAAAAGAGGAGGCACTAGTCATGCAATTGAGATAACGAAACTGTTACATTTGCATCAGAGAATGCAAAAGTCCAAACTTTGTAGATAGGTACAGGCTCTTGAAGTTTGCCCGTATAAGAATAATCTTACCTGCACTAGGGCAGCGTGGTGGATTAAACCCTTACTCCTCTTAGGCTACACAGCAGTGGGACGCACAAATGCATATCTGCTGGTAATAGCGATGAATGATAGGGATCACCATAAAGTAGGTATACTTCTCATTATAGAGACTTGAGGAAGTGTATAGAGTTCCAATATCATTTTTTTGCCATCATAAAACCCCATAGTCAATACTTGAATCTTTTGAACCGCAATGCACTTTATCGTAGGCACTATTAGGAATCAGTATTAGATGCTAGTGACTGCCAAGCAACGAAGTAATTATACCTTGCCATTATTAAAAAAAACTGCGTGTTCGCACAATAGATACAGATTATGTGTGAACCCGAGCCTGAACACTCATCAAGCGCTTGATATCTTGTCATACCAGTGTTGTTTGAAAAATAGGAGATATTAAGGGTCATGAAATTGCAATTGTTCTTGTTCATAGAATCTCTATACGATGTGGCATTAGTAGATAGTAGTGATCTATTGATAGTATATTAACACGTTAAGACTACAAATCAGCTGCCAAATTTTTGTAGAAAATAACAATTTATCGTTTATAAAATAAATAAATAAATAAAAAAAAATACAGTAAATACGGTCTAAGGCACAATAAATATAAAAATGGAATATCCATAAAGCTAAAACCTCTTTGCTTATAATAAGGAATAGGATATTATTAGCAGAGAGGTCTTAGCGTGGTTGGTATTTGTTTTACTTTTTATTACATTTTCGTTACACTTTTGATGCGATTGGTACAACATATTTCTACGACCCAAGTCTGGTGTTACATTTTTTTTAGATTAGTCTACCTTCTGGTACAAATAGTCTCACTTGGGATCGCAATTTTAAGTATTAACAAGGGTTGTTTACTAATTGTGTGGTTTGGTGAACATTTTTCATGTTGTGTTTGCCAATTTTTGTCATCAATAGAGTGCTGCATTGAATATTGACGCTCATTAAAGTCTTAATTCGACAGCCCTTTTTGATTTTATTTGTACGTTGATCACAATTTTTGTTTCTTAGCTTTCTAGCTAGCTTTTCTGGTCCTCTTTCTAGAGGACCAAAAAAGAAACTACTTACTTATTTCAGTAATCTGAAAAATCTTTGTTGAGTATAATGGAAGATATCAAGTAAAAGTGTTGTTACTCTAACGAAAAGCATTTTACATAGTGTCTGATTAAATGTAAAAAAAATCACAGTGATAACTGATGTATAGTCTCATCATCGAAGCTAGTTGACTAATAGTCAGTAAGTACAACACAAATATACAAAATGTCCATATTCTATTAATTAGTTTCACCTGCTTATGTGATCAGAAGTCTGCGTTATGGGCATTGTCAGGGGGCGGCGGCCAGTCCTCGACGCCCCCTTAATGTTTCTAAGACCAGCAGTGCCCCTTAGATTCTGTATCGATGGGCGGTACCAGGACTAATACGCAAAAACAATGTCATGTCAAATTTAGACAATAATTTTAGTGATAATTTCATATCAATATCATGTAAGGTATGAGTCAACAGAATAAACACATTAAAAAATATAGTTAAAAATATAAGTACAACAATAATCTTCAGGTGTAATGAAATAATGTCATCTTCAAAGGTATTTGGTATAATAATTCCTGTGAATATAATAATTGTCTGCTATTAATATCCTTAATAGCCTTTAAATGTTTAAAGGGAAATTTTGTATTATTGTTCGTTATTCAACTTTAAGGACATACATGTATTAAATTGTATAAATAAAAATATAAACCATTATTGTTAATTACCAAATAGGTGTTAAAAAGCTCTAAGCATTTTTTTCGTAAAGCCTACGGTAGCACTGTCCTTGGTATATACTAGAGATGTTCCGGATATGATATTTCGGATCCGGTTACGGATACGGATATGGGAATAAAATTATATCGGTTTCGGATTCGGTTACGGATATGAAATTATTTCGGATTATCCGTTAGTTTCGGATAGTTTCGGTTACGGATATTAGATTGAAGTAAATTATAAACACAAATAGTATGTAATAATTTGATTTTATTTATAGGTTTTATCTATTCACTGTGTTTTGTTTTGAGATGAAGTTTCAATGAAGTAGTGCCACCTCCTCCTTTTCGAGAAAAGTTTCTATCGCATTGTTTACATTTTGCGTATTCTGCATTTATTTGATTAAAAAATGTCCAAATGAAACTTGACTTTGGTCGCATAATATCACAAGACTTAAGGATAATTTTAAGCTAAGTATAAACTTTAAAATAAAACACTAACTAGATATGTTGTTATCATCATCATTCGCCTGCCCTGGTCCCAATTTATTCCTTGGGGTCGGCGCAGTATGTTTTCTCCTTCCACACATCTCTGTCAGCCGTCATGTCTCCATTCACCCCTTTGTTTTTCATATCTTCAGTCACGCAATCGATCCATCTCTTTTTTGGCCTCCCTCGGCTCGCCCATCCATCCACTTTCCTAACCATCACCTTTTTTCCTACATATGATTCATCCCTTCTCATAATGTGCCCATACCACGACAGACGGTTTCCTTTCATCTTTTCTATCACAGGAGCTACTTTCAGACTTCCCCTAACGTATTCATTCCTCACTCTGTCACTCCGTGTTATACCACACATCCATCGCAACATTCGCATTTCTGCTGCATGCAGTCGTCTTTCATCCGTCTTCTTCGTTGCCCAACACTCTGATCCATACAGTACGACAGGTCTTATAATGGACTTGTATATTCTGCCCTTCAATTTGAGGGGCATTCTGGGGTCACATATTGTGGATGAGACCTGTCGCCATTTTATCCACCCTGAGTTGATTCTCTGCCTTACGTCCCGGTCATGTCTCCGTTGCTTTGCAAAAGTGACCCGAGGTAGCGAAATTCGGAACAGACTGGTACCGGTATTCCACCCAGTGTGACGGACACAGAACTTGAAAGACCGCCGTAGTCGCAAAACTATATGTTTTGGTTTTGCTGACTTTAAGGTCAACATTTTCAAGTCTATGCCGCCACACCTCCAGTCTGTTCTGCACCTTGTGGCCACTTTCTGACACCAGCTAGATGTCGTCAGCAAATAGCATGCACCAGGATGCCTCTTCCTGTATACCTGCCGTAATGGCATCCATAATCAACAGGAAAAGGTAAGGGCTAAGAGCCGACCCTAGATGCACACCAACAGCGACATCGAAACTGGCCGTAAAACCGACCGCAGTTCGGACTTGTGTACTGCATCTGCGGTACATGGCCCGAATCAACTGCAGGTACTTCTCAGGCACACATTTATTCTTAAGGGCCCACCATACAACTTCACGCGGAACCCGATCATAAGCCTTTTCGAGGTCAATGAATGCCATATGCAAGTTTTTGTGTGCTCTTCTGTATTTTTCGCACAGTTGGCGAATTGCAAAAATGGCATCCACTGTCCTACGGCCAGGCATAAAACCGAACTGGTTCCGTGAGACCTCACACTCCTCTCTCAGTCGTCGCTCAATTATTCTCTCCCATACTTTCATAGTATGTGACATTAACTTTATCACCGATAATTGTTGGAATCTTGCACGTCCCCCTTATTTTTAAAAATGGGCACCAAATACCTTTTGCACCATTCATCGGGTATCGTGCCGTCCTGCAATAACTTATTGAAGAACAAAGTCAGCCACTCCCACCCAACTACTTGTAAGACCTTCCATACCTCTACTGGTATTCCATCTGGTCCAACCGCCTTTCCATTCAGAGCATTCTTAACTTCATCCATCTTAATTTCTCTCACTAATCCCATGTTTACCGGTATGTGTTGTTAATGACAAGAAATAACAAACAAACTGCAAGATTCACGTGGCGCGCGAGCGGTGAAACAAAAACCTGTCGAAACGTGTCGTTTTATTTAGACTCCGCCCCTATCCGGAACTATCCGAAATTTTAAATCGGATACGGATACTGTTACGGATATTTTTTTATTTCGGATATCCGATAGTTTCGGTTACGGTTACGGAGCTCCATAACATCCCTGGTATATACGTATTAAAAAAAAAACAAATGACATATCGCGCAAATATAACACTTGATGATTCCTTTTTTAAAAATAAAACAATGCAATAGTAGTACTTGGTAGTACTTATAAAATTGTATATGAACCTGACCTCGTGAGAGAGTGCTCTCAGGTAACCATTCAATTACCCCAGCATCCCCTTACAACTGTACCGCGGGAGCTTCGCCCGCTGTTGCGTAAGGGAATTTCCATAGAATGTTTTACAGTTCTCTCATTGTACGCCGAACACAATAGGAATACTTTTTTGAATTCTAAATTTAAACGTATGATTATGAAATTATTTGATTTCAAGCCAGACTTCGTGTTAACAGCGAAATTGCTGATCTGTTAAAATTTGTATTTCAAGTTTTAAAAATAGAATTTTTGTAATACTTATTGTTTTTTTTTTGTAATATGTCTATACTAAACATTTTACTATTTCTATGCTATATAACTATTACAGTTTTGTAAATATCAAACCAAACTGGGTTAAATCACAAATTTACGAACATAAATGTAAGAAAATACCAACGTTTAAGTTTAAAGCATGTTTGACTCGAGAGTAATCTTGAACTACGAAGCTGTGAGTGGTCTTTATGTCACTTCTAGTCAATAAAATTCCTAAGATGGTTACAGTATTGTAAGAAGCAGGTTTACTGACGATGTTTTCCTTCACCCTTAAAGTATATGACAACTCATTGTGAATACCCTAATAGTTCGTAAGGTCAGAGGTTTTAACCCCTGGGGTTTAAATCTCTAACAAGTAACTAGCTGGTCACCACTTACTGATCGACACAACTACTTCCATATAAAAGCCGATTTGATTTCATATGAGGAACGAAACCAAAAAGTTGAAAATTCTTAGACATCCTCCTTCCTATTCTCTCATTCAAGATGCACAACGGTTAATGATTATCGTATTTATTACTAGTATTATATTGTGAACTTATTGACCCACATCAAAGCACTACGTAGTTGCATAAATTAACTCACCTTACCTAGAGCTAGTTTTTCCTGTACAGAACATTAGTCATAGGAAATGACCGTCCGACACAGCAGTTGCAACTCGTCGTCCTTCTGAAGACGGACGCATTAGCTCATTTGATTCCACGTGTCTTGAACGACGTTTTGTAGTAGACTGAACTAAATATAGAGGCCGATTTTTCCTGGAATCTATGCGTGCTTGGGCGTATAAAAAGCATCACGATCAGCCCGTATCCGTTGGATTGCTATGCACAGGCCTCCTTTATAACTAGGACGGGTTAGGATTAAGGCTACCACGGAGTGCTATTATTTTTAATAAATACACCCAAAAGTCATAAACATAAGTCTGACCAAAGTCTTGCGTTGTGGGTTTTCGGTCGCATGAAAACCCGGACTAGAAACAAATATTTGTGGATATCTCGGTGGGGGATCGAACACGTGGCCTCTCATTTTACTGAAGGCTAACTAATGCGCCAAGGGACTCTCACTTATTGGAGTATGTAGTGAAGTAACATAGTATCCTGTGACGTCACGAAAATTGTATAAGGCCATTGGTAAAGTAAGTATACATTAAGCAAGAATCTATCGATGGAAAGCAATTGTCTATTTTTTTTGTTACCTTCCGTAAAGGGTTTCAAGTTTGTTTACAAATAACGTAGTTGTTAATTATTTCAATTAATGTTATTTATTGGGTCTATTAAACCTAGTTTTGCTTTAATTATTTTTTAATTTTGGTAAAGCTCCATTTTATTAGTCTCATGATGAATTACCGAGTATGGTATTACGATTATTACTTCTTATTTTTAATTCTCTTTCAGTACAATTTTAATTTTCCCGCCAATAAAGACTACGCCAAATCTGTATTGAGATGTTTATATTGATACACTGATGTTCAATTCTCGAACTTTTTTTACGTAAATAAAAAAAGTAGATCATCGTTACTGATACTATATAATTTTTACTTATTAATCGTATTTTGAGAAAAAAAATTACGCTTTGCAAATATAAGATAACATAGAAAATAATAGGGGGCACATGCACTTTAACCTCTTATTAATGCATGACTGTTTTGAAAGCCGTACTAACGAGTACCTGTCAGCTAAATGCAGCTCGCTTGAACTTTGACTTGGAACAAATAACACGGCATTACCATACTCCTTGGACGGATTTCCTTCAGCTCGGCTATCGTGCCGCGGCCCAGTGGTCTTCGTAATTGGTGATCAGGTGTCGCGACCGTTCAGCGAAGGGTTCATGATCTGACGGAAGCGGAAGTGACGGTGGGCGGTCCGGCCCGCCCGCGCCACCCGCCTTCGCGGAGACACGCCCTTGCCTCACGAGCGGCATCTCACGCTAATTAGTGGATTAGTCATAAGGAGACTGCCTTGAAGGTCGCCCAAGTGTCGTACGATGGACGAGAACACCCGCCGTTGCAGCCCTATTTGTCTGAGACTAGGAGTGAGGGTATTTGGTAGTCGTTGGTGATTTGAACGTCGTGAAGTAGATGATGATGAAATTTTAGTAGATAATTTTTATAGCTTCATTGCTTGTTGGACATGTGTATGGCGAATAAATTATTTGGAAACTCAAGATTTATTACTCTAAGGGTGATTTATTTAATTTTTTTATAAGATATGTGACTGTAGTATGTAGTAAATTATTTTAAGATGTGATTATCTTCTGTCTCGTCTACCTCGTTTTGCTTATGACGTTTACGCGGCGTATGACCATACGTCTTAGGTTCGAAAGTCACATGGGGTGTTAGTGGATTTCTTGATTAGAGAGTTCCTAGCAGCAGCATAGAGTGTAGAAAGAAGTTTGGTAAACAGAAGTTTCCCCCTAATTCCGATTAACTTGAACGTAGCCAGTTATCTGTTCGAGGATAAAGATTTTGACAAATAATTAAAATCAAGAGTCTCAATTAAAGCCCATTGAGAGATGATTTCCTTTCGTACACAATTTAAAAAACAATTTTTGAGCACTATTCGTTTACGGAACGTAATTTTCCCCAAACATACGTTCAGGAATCTAAGGTTTCTAGCCTCCTTAGAGATCGTGCGATACAGCGCATTCGTGTAAGTGGCTCAACTCGCGGGCCGCACGCACTTAGCTAAACAAAGTGGGCGACGTGCGTCCTGCCCACACGGCGCGGGTTCAACGCACCACGCTATTAATCATAGCGGCCTCGAGTTTCGTACATTATTAAATTTAATGAACTTCGTTATGTTAAATTATTTCTTGTTAAATTGGAACGTAACTTGCGTTCAAATAACCTAGTGAATATTAAAAAGTAAATACTCGAAAAAGTTCATAAGGTTGATACTGGCCTTCTTGGTTATAAAAGTTTAGTTTTAAATTTCGAATTAAGATAAATTCAAATCAAAGTAGAGGTGACATGTGATAGTGAGGTCCAGTTCTGTGAATCATTTAGTGGATCACTATTTGAATGGACAACTTAAATAACACCAATTTAATTCATTAATTGTTTAAGAATAAATATTTTATCAGTCAGTGGCGATACCAGGGCGTAATTGTGACTTTCACTCATCGCAAAGAATAGGACGTGAGTGATCGATCTCTGTGCTTTCGTACTAGTATAAACTATAAAGTATCTTATATCGAGAGTCGAGACGATGGGATACAATCCTGTGTGATTTGTTTTTAACGTTGATCTAACTTATTTATTTTATACCAACTATAAAGCAGCAGCATAATGTCAACCTCTAAAATAAATAAGTACTTAATCATAAATTTATGATCTATGATTTTTTTAAATAATAACTGTAACTGTTCTAATCCCTAACAAGCAGCACGTTTAAGTAATCCGAAGCTCGCATTTTTAAAAATGTTCAAGAACGCGGAAGAGACGCTCCCACCCACCGCCCGCCCGCGACAACGGCCCGCGGGGGCGTAACCGCCGCCCTACGCCGCGCCCGGGGCACCGCTTACATCGCAAACTTTTTCCCGCCAACACATCTGTCAACTAATCAATGCGAAAATAAACAAGTTATCTATGATTAAGTGATTTGTAAGTGTTATAATTGAATTTATTACAGAAATGTAGATGTTATGTTTTAATAAGCGATTTGTTTGAAATTTAATATTTTCGGATAAAATCAATCATTTACCTTATTAAACATTTTATGCACCATGCGGATTATTTTGAGAATAATGATATTTTCTTAATGTAGATTTATGTTGATTTTTCTATAATGGTCGTTAAAACCTTTTAAATATTAATTGCTTCCTAAATTAATACGTAAAAATATTTAGTTTCCTTTACTAACAAAAAAACAGTAATAAAAATACGTGCCCATACATAAAACATAAGTTCCGCTACATTAAACGTTGATAAAGTGATTCAGTTGGTTGAACTTTTTTGGTATAAAAGCATACAAAGTCATTTACCTCATTCTATAGAAATATAAATCTGTAGCTAAATTGGCGCTCTAGCTTCTTTGTAAGCAAAATTGAATCTCATTTTTTATCGGAGTACAAAAATGTTGTTCACTTCGCTCATAATAAATGCAAGCTAAGCGCCATCTAGGTTTTAGTTCATCTAAATAGTACTTAGTTCAATCAAGAAGATACAGATGTCGCTGTTAAACTAGTCGATAAAATAACGCTTGTTGTAGTAACAAAATTACTATTATTATCTAAAATTACGTTTCCGGGACGTAAAAACCAAATAATACAAAACTTTTGTCCTATTTTAGTCTATTAATTCATCCATTATCGATGAATACAATATTCTTTCTAAAGACAATACAAATAAAAGTCTTTGTGAGTCAAAATTATATTTATTTCGCAGTGGACACATACATTTTATTAAAAACGAGACATCATTTTTTTTATTAATAGAACCATGTTAATCCGTAGGGTTAATCAATAGGTATTTTTCGTAGGCTCTCAGTCCTTTAATGAAGCTAAGGGCTTTAGTATTCTATATTTTCGCCATACCGTAAAGCTGGATAAGGCATATATAAACATACAGGAATAAAGCAGTGGTGTTTATGAGAAGCACCTAGTTGTGCCAGATAGGAAAAAAATTTATGAATATTTTTTTCTACGTTTCTTTTGACTTAAAAGTTATAAATAAATACCTAATGATAAATGAAATAGAGAAAATTGTCTTTTAAATAGCGTAATATATTTTAGTATATATTTAATTTCAATACATTACTCCATTCATAAACCTAACAATTAAATTTTTTTGTAGAATTTAGCATTATTTCTCAATTTGAAAGATTTAAAACATCTTACTATCAGATTCTTACAGTCAATATTACCAGATTATAAAAGATTTATAATCACTCAGTTAACTTCCTCACATAAACATTTTACATTTTTTTGCAGATTCTAAAGAACAATCTTTGACCTTGGCTGTATAGTTTGATGACCTTGGCATTTAAATAGTATGTTCGAAATTATTAAAATTTAAAGGAATCTACTCACTACATATGAAAGCACACACATAAGCGCCACATTTAATTCAAATAAAGTTTAGGTGACAATTACTTTATTCAATCCTTATAATCACATGATTGTAAAAGTACAAATAGAACAAAATAAACATGTAACAAACAAAATAACTTATTACAAAACAATCACAATATTTGAACGGTTGTCTTAAATATTTGTGTATAATGTCTCATAGCATTAATACTTAAAATATAATTGAGAATAATATAAAGGCCGCCCTTACACGGGTGAAACACCAACAAATCTCTAAAACTTATTTTTCCATTTATCCACAATTAAAAGTATCAAAATCACTTCGAGTCTGTGGTTTGCTGTCACAACTTTATTTTGGTGTTATTTTAGTATCATTAAATATTATTTTAATATTCATATTTGATTAAATTGACAGTAAAATATACAAGTATTTATAAATAACTTAACTAATAATAAATAATTTAGTCAAAACGTCATTTGCCGTGCAAGGGATCCTTTGGATAAAGAATTTTATTTCGTTGCTGAAAGTAATAAATAAACATTGGACGTACTAGATGTCTAGTGTCTAGGACTCAATAAATATACCTCTAATTAATCTAACTCCGAGAAATAATACTTATGCGTATACGCTTAGCATTAACTTGTTGCGATGAGCTGATAAAACCTGAAACAAAATAACATCAATTAGTATAATAATATACCTTCTACATAGCCAGCCAGAGGCTCAACCATTGGACCAACCATGGTTGGAAGTTTATTTTTCTATTTTTTTTTATAAAATTTGAAAAACGGGACCAAAGCTTTCTCTAGCACTTAGACGAAGCTGATATAAAAAGTGCAAGAGTTAAAAGTCTTCCTTTTCATGATTTATTCTTCTCTAACATATCAACTTCCCTATCACAAAGTTGTAAGAGTTGACACAAAATATTAAATATCTTATTTTGGTATGAACTAAGTATTATTATTATCAGAGATTCATAGAGAATAGGAACTATCCATAGGAACGGCCTATATTCTGCCATATACGTCGATCCTCCATAGTTCATATTTTATTTGGACAGTAAGGCTATCCTGGTCCACAAAAAGATAATACTTACATAACTAAGATCCATTCTACAAGCCACCTCCGCTCCTCTCGACCGTGATCTTCTTCTTGAGCTGTTCCTTTTCGTGGTGCTCCTCTTCCATCTCGGCCATGCGGGCGAAACGGGAGTACGCCACGTGACCGGACTTAATGGCGGACATCATCTGAATAACCACAGTATATTGTAGGCACGAACAAAAAACAAATACATAAGTACCATAGAAATATTACTTTGGTTTTGTCAATTAGGTATGTGTCATTACTATACAATAGTTGACGAGACTGCTAATGAGAATATTTTTTGTGGAAAAATCCCAATAACGCTTTTCCGGCCCGGGAATCGAACCCGGGACCTTAAGGTTCTACGACACATACCTATACCGCGAGACTACGATCAGTCTATAGTCATAAAATAAATGTACAGTGTATTTCGACCATTGCGTGAAAAAAGATTGATTGATTTAGTGATAACATTATAACAAAAAAACTTTAGTTACATATAAGGAGGATAACAATAGAAATTTATTTAAATTCAGAAATAAGACGGTGAAGAAATTAAGAAAAAAAAAATTGAAGATAATTAGAAAAATTTATAATTTGATTTGATTTGAAAATTTCAAATTGAAATTTTTCCATCTGTTCGAGACTGTTATTGAAAACATGTACGAAAAAGTATTGAAAGCAATTTCTTTGCATTGGCGTTTCGATAGCGCCGAAAGCGACTAAAAGTGCTCAACGCTTAAAATAGAGCGAACAACGGTAAAAAATAGCATGTACCGGTTTTTAGTGAGCCATGTTTGAAGTTACTAGAAATATCCACTGTCTTCATTTTCGGCAACGGTCCAAATACACCTTATATTTAAGCATGGATTTATTTTATAATGTGGTGGGATGGGGGACATAATAAAAATAAAAACTCATTGAAAATCGCCCTCTTTGGAATTGAATTTTATGGTTAAAATGTTCCGTAATGAAATCATTAAGACGATAATATGACGGAAATGTTTGTAGAGAATGTAAATGTAAAAAATAAGCATAAATATTAAAATTGCTCTTACACTTACTCTTATTTAGTTTATGTAACATGAATTCCTAAAACCAAACCTCTACAATAAAAAAAAATAATAAAGAAGAGAATAGAATAGAGCTATTACCATTTTAAACCAAGAACAACAATTTTGAAAAAAGTATAAAATCAATGAATAGAACCACAAACCTGTAAATAACTATTAATTAAAACAAACATCATGCAAACACAAAGCATAATATTTCATGCATAGTACAAATCCGAAGTAAATTTTCTTATTTACATGCAATCATGCAACATAGAATATTTTTTTAATTATCTTGTGTTAACCCACGCACAAGACTATTGTTAAAGAACATTACAAAACGGGATTTTTTTATAATTGCTGTTAACTTGATGGTTAAAACATCATAGCATTATGTTATAAATTTCATACCAAATTAAAATATTTGTTATACCATTATATTAAAAATGTTAATAAATTATTATTATTAGTTGTGGTTTAAAAGAAGCAAAAACATATTTTGCCTTTTCATCTAATAATAAAGAGTTTATATTATTTAGTTGTTTGAAAAATATTTGAATATGG
Organism: Cephonodes hylas; assembly: GCA_030295005.1. NCBI lineage: Eukaryota > Metazoa > Arthropoda > Insecta > Lepidoptera > Sphingidae > Cephonodes > Cephonodes hylas. The sequence goes on along the minus strand of AP025364.1, from coordinate 12,065,144 downwards.
ATATGCGGGTTAGTGAATAGCACTCTTAGTTCCCAAGCGATATGGACCTGCAGATACTCGTCGAGCTCGACTTGTCCGTTCATGTTAGTGTCGATCTCTTTCAGTATCTCGTGCAGTTGTTCCCCGGTCACCTCCTCGCCGTAGTTCTGTGGACACACCGCTGCCCAGTCAAAACATTGCGGACAACATACATACAAATATTTGTATGGATTTGTCATATTCCATTGTTGATGCTGCTATACTCAAATATAATATCAATAAACAATTTTTGATTCAAAATTTAAATTAGCAATAGGCTTTACGAAATAGACACCTTTGCCTTTAGTCTTAAAAACATGACCTGTCAAAAAACGAACAATGACAATTCCATACAACTTAAATTAAGCACATAGACTAAATGCCCTTTTGGTCATAATCTGACCCGACCCATTGTTACAGTACCACGGACACGAGGACAAAGGCCCAGCTCTACACTAAGTCGCCGTCGTCTACCTGTAGATAATCCTGAATTTCCAGCTGCCCGTGATACGTGACGTCAATCTCCGACAAAATGGCGCTAATTTCTGCATCCGTCGGTTTCACGCCCATACTCTAGAATTTGGCATTTGTTTTAAAGCCCCCATTCACTATACTGCTTATAGGCCAAGATTAAAACCTTTGTTTAATTTATTGTGGGATATTGGATCTTCCTTTGTTCTTTATTTGTAGGTTCGTATCTCTTTTTTTTTTTTTGCTAATGCTACAAGTGTTTTGTTTGATGGGTGGTAGCAGCATAGTGTATGGGAGGTATTTATTTAAATTTGTCGTTGTGACCATAGACAATTCTGTATTTAAATTAGATGTCATAAGATATAAACCTCTTTTGTCTAAATTACTCAATTTATAATTTATGCTTTTACATTAATTTCACACACAATATACTCCATGGGAATACCTTGAGACTCCTCCTGATGTCGTTGATAGAAACATAGCCCTTCCTGTCCTTGTCGATGATCTGGAACCGTTTGATGTAGGTCTGGATCTCCTCCTTGCTGAGGTTGATGGGGATCTTGTCGCGACTCGCCCTGTTCACCATCTGTCCCATCTCGTTCGCTAAGAACTCGCTCGCGATTTTGATTTGACGCTGCAAATTTGAAAAAGGAGGTTTTAGTCTACGTTTTTTTGTAATAATTGAAAGCTTTGCATATGAGGTTTTTTGTGATGCAAATATACGTTATATTTTTGCTTTATTTTTTTATTTTATTATTACAACACTCGTCTCGGTAAGTGGATTAATTGGTTGCTTAATTTGTTCATAATGTATTTTTTTTTTAAGTTTTTCAACAGACGTGCAATTCGAGTAGCACAAAAAAATTATAAAACATTTCTCAGTTTTTTATTGTTATAAAGTGAAGTAGTCGGTACCTTTTTCTCAGCCTCGTTCCAGTTGAGTTCCTCTGCCATGATGTCGACGATGGCGGGCAGCGCCTCGGCGGCGGCCTGCACGTTGAGGAAGGCGAGGCGCAGGCGGCGCGCGATCATGTCGATGGCCGTGCATGCGTACTCGCGCACGCCGTACCTGCACACACAGTAAACACTCATTTATTGTAAGCGTAAAAAAAACATAGGTACTTTTTGGCGGTTTTGTAAGAAAATACAAGAGCCATAGTTAAGACTCATGGAGTAGGGGGGGGTGCTTCTTCGCAATTTTTTTGGTCACAGTTCCTGATAAAATGAATTATTTTTAGGAAAATAAAAGCTAAAGCAAAAAAGAATAAAAAAAAATCTAAACAAAAACAAAAAACAGTCTGCTGAAACCAGGTCCCTGCATTCGCAAGCCACAATTACGACATAAAACTATAGCAGCCTTACTAAAATCTGACACTACAGAGGTTTGCATAATCAAATCAAATATTACCTGATTTCAGCGTCAATATAGGGGAACTCTGGGTGCACTTTCTTGCCGATGATGGGCCATCTCTTGCCGGTCATGGACGCCATCTTGGCCACGGCGAACGCCCTGTCACCGTACGATTTAGCTAAATGTTGTGCTACCTGAAATTAACAATTGCCTATTTCAAATATTGCTTCGACAAAACTTGACATTTGCTGGGACTAGAAGTAGAAAACATAATTGTTTATTTCATCCTGAGATAGTAGCCAATATTAATTTTATTAAGAGCGTATAAACACCGCGCGGCTCGCCGAGTTTAGGTAAATGCGACGAGTGTCGATGCAGCGACGAGCGCGCGCGCCGGTTCTTACTTATTACTCAAAATATCAAATAAAATGAAATGAAATCATAATTATCGAATATGTATAGTGTCAAATACATCACTTAGATTAATTCCTTTTAAAGTTTAATTAATCACATGTTCGGAAAGCAGAGGTAATAGCAAAAATATTTTCGACGCAAATTTCGATGGCGTAGCGCAGAGCGATACGTCCTCTCCTTGGAAGGCCTCGCGGCGGTGTGATTTGCACTGGCCTGGGCCCGGCGTTTTATAGCACATTTTAAAATATTCATAAAAAAATAAAGAAATAAAATTTCTTCAAAACAAAAATTCTACGTTTTCAAGCACACGTTCTTTTATTAAGGAAAGTTGTTATTTTGTTAAATTGAGTATCATACAGGGGTAAAAAAAAATGCTATAGTAACAGTAATTTCCCAAAATTTTGAATGCCTTAATTTTTTTTTTACTTGAATATGCAATCTAAATCTTAAAATGTTTTTAACTAACTATTTGCTTGGGGATATATACAATTCAACAAAATTTTATTTTGATTAAATATATTATGAATTTATTCGAATTTTGAGCCTCGAAAATGACTCTAAAAGTGAATTTATGACAACCTTAGCTCAGTTATCTTGTTATTTATTAAAATTTACGCAAAAATCTTAAAATGTTCTTAACTAACTTTTTAGATGACAATATTCTCTATAATAATTGGTAATTAAGGTATTTGTACGATGGGTCTTTCATCCACTTTAAGGGCTTCGAAAAGTACAGTTTTTGCCGAAATATGTATAAACCCTCTTAAGCCAAAAGATTCTTTTTTTTTGGAACGATTAAAAATAAGCATTGCTTATCATATCGCATTAATATTATTATATGGATAAAATATAGATATGCGCTCGAAAAACAATAGAGGAAATTTTTTGTCACAAAATTTTGCCAAAGTACAGCAGGGTTGATACTTGATATTATGATATTTTGTTGTATTCTACACTTACTTCCATTTCTAATCCAAAGTCCTGCACTAATCTAATGTACATGGTGGGCGTCCAGCCGTGCGCACCCTCGATCAGGAAACCATCGGTTTGACTTTCCTTGAAAATTGGCTTCAGCTTGGCGCCTGAAAAACATCAAATAATTACCTAATAATAAACATTCATTGATTCGCACACTGTTGCTCATTTGGGTTTATAAAAGCTACTCTCGTCATCATATTTGAGATGATCTTGAAGTTTCTTAAGTACGTCAATATTTTGGGAATATCTCACATATCCCAAGAAGCATTGAAAAATCAGCGATTGCTGACTCTGAGAATTTTGTAATTGAAAAACCTAATAACATTTTTTAACCTACACTAGGCCAACGTGGTGTACTAAACCCGACTTATTTATAAATGAGACCTATTCCCAGCTATAGGACGTATCCTGGCTGATAATAATGATGAATGAAAAAGTATTTACTCTCAACTGCATGGCTGTTAATGATGAAAAAAAAGTATTTACTCTCAATAGCAGCGTCGATAGTCTCGGCGGCCATGGCGCGGTAGGTGGTCCACTTGCCGCCGGCGATGGTGACCAGCCCGGACGGCGACACGTGCACGATGTGGTTGCGGGCTAACGACTGCGTGTCCGGCTTGTTGGGGTCAGACACCAGCGGCCGGATGCCGGACCAGGCTGACAGCACGTCGCCGCGACGCACTGGGGGTAGGGTTGTGTGTGAGTGGTGTGTTGTGGGGGGATTTATTGCCATAAAATAAGTGAGGATATACTGACTGATGTTAACTATTTTCTGAGGACAGTCATGGGAAAATAAGAGTTTTGTATGTTTTTGTAAAAATGGTTTGTATTATCTATTGTTTAGGTTAAATCTTCGTTTGTCTTCTTTGGCACATTTAACAGTGACAAAAACAATATAATATAAATTTTCAATAGTTCAGTGCTAAACTCAAAGGCAATTAAATATTCTCATTGAGGTTTCTTTATTTTTAATTGTAACTTATTTTTCCCAAAAAAATATCAAAAAACTACTATTAACACAAACTTAATTCCAAGGTTTCACATTTATTCATTACATATATAACCTCCTCCTTTCAAAAAAAAAATATTGAACGTACCTTCAACGTCAGGATTCAGGTAGTTCTTGACCTCAGTGAGGATGAAGAGGATCTCGTCCTCCGTGGGCTTGGGGTTGTGCGTGACCTGGCACGGCAGGTCGGTGGTGCCCGCGATCGTGCCCTTCAGCCACGGCAGGAAGAAGATCACGCGCCCGTCCGACGTCGCAGGGTCCAGCAGACCCATGTGCTCCGGACTGGAAGGAAATTTGAAATGTTAGGTAATAGAACAGTTGAACAGGCTTGAATATAGCCACAGAAGAAGTCTCAAGAGAGATGTAATAGAACAAGATACGAACATAGAACAACAATGCCTGGCTTGAATATAGCCACAAAATTACACAAGAAAGATGTAATAATGCAGAATAGGCGACAAGTTATGACCGCTCTGAACATAGCCACAGTAGGACACTAGTTAGATGTAAATGAAAAAAAAATCAAATTCTAATAGAATTACTAATGTCATGACCGCTCTGAAAATAGCCACAGAAGGAATACAATACACTGAGAATACATCATACTGAGTGATTTACAACACATTAAATTTCACTAACTTAACACCAGTAAGTTAGATTTTGGAAACAGTCACATTAATAACGGTAAAAAAATATTCTTTTACCTATAGTATCCAGGCAATACAATGTGTACTCCAGAGGAGGGGCAGCAGATGTCTTTCACGGTGGGGTCATCCATCTTCCTGATGCTGTCGGTGAACGGACCAGTCGCGTTAATGATAGACTTGGCTTTCACGTCCCATTCCTTGCCAGTCAGCTCGTCCTGTAACATATAAATTTAAGTGTTAGTTATAGTTGTGTATTTGGAAGTTAATTCAAAGTAGTGTTATTTGTTGGCGTACATAGGCGAAACAAGACAGGCGGCTCAGGTAATATTTTTTATCTCGAATGAATCGATTGTCAAACATTAGACAATTTTTCATCAAATATATTTAAAACAGTTTAAATATATTCCTCCACTTTTGTCTTACTTAGTCCCCTCAATATTAAATGAAAAAGTGCTCTATAGAACGTCCTCACAATTGCCCAGTCTATCCTCATTGTACCTCAATAAGTTTTCTACACTAGTACCTACCCTTAGCCTGGCGCCGCTGAGTTTCCCGGCCGTCTTGTGCAGCTTGGTGACGGTGACGTGGTTGGCGATGGTGGCGCCGTGGCGCGCTGCTGTCAGCGCGATCGCCAAGTTCATGCGAGCGTCGTCCTGCTGCCCTGAATGCATGTTAAGAAAGTACTTAGTACATGTTTAGTTTTGAAACCTTCAGTCTCAAAGTTTAGTTACACCTAAAGTCCTAAATAATAATCTGTATCTTCGATAGCCAATTTGCCTTGTTTTCGCGGAAAAGTCTAAATACTGCGGCTTACTGCACTAAAGCACAACCCCACAGAAATAAGGACAATACGAGACTAAGAAAAGAAAAAGAGATAAACCGCTTTTGAAACTTGGAAAAGGGAAAACAACACACCCATCTAAAATATCATAAAAAATACTCTTACCGTCATAATATACAATTCCACCGCACAAGTTGTCGGACTTCAACATGGGGAACAGCTCGAGGGTGTTCTTCTTGGACAAGTAGTAGGAGCTCTTCACGTTCCTGTCGCCGGCCACGAGGTCGTACATCTTGATACCGAACCAGTAGTACGGCACTTGCCACCATCTGAGAATTATCATTAATAATGTTTATAGAACTGTCCGTTTATTTCCTAGTTATGCCAAAGCCAATGAGAAAACATGACAAGCCGATGACTTCTGGCTATAAAAACTGATCCGAAGAAGCGCAGTAGAATCCCCCTAACTTGGGTGTTCGTCATAAAAAACGACCCAAAGTTAGCCCAAGTCATGATGACCCAGAATATAATTGTCAGATGAAGAGTGAGAGCTGATCCCAATGGGAATGGGATAAGGCTAGGCAAAATAGGCTTCTAAGAAAATTTGGAGATTTGAATGAAATTATAAAGACAAACATAAGCTCTTTACTACACATTAAACTTTTCTCAGTTTTACGAAAACAATTACTCACTTATAAACAGGTAAGAGGATAGGCAGAGGCCTGGTCAAGTGTGGGGCGACTTCCAACATATTAGCCCGCTCGTGCAGAGCTTCCTTCACCATCTTGTACTGGTCATAGTCCAACTGCATGATGGCCTTTTGCAAGTATCTCACGCCTCCGTGGATCAGCTTCGTACTTCTACTTGAAGTACCGCTTGCGAAGTCGTCAGCTTCCACCAGCGCTGTTCTGAGACCTGAGGAGGAATGAGCGTGTTTTGTTTAAGTTGAAGGGCAGTAACTGATGATTAGCTTTGTGCAGTGCAAGTAGAGCATCTAGTTGAGAAAGACTCGCGTAGTTGTTTTGACATTTTCATACCAGTTTTTGTACCTTCCTCATTTATAGAATATTCTTTTTGTTTTGTCTATAAGAAGTTACGTCACAATGGATTATCACATGTTGTAACGGTGAAGGAAAACTTCGTGTGGATACCTACACACCTAAAACTGCTTAGGAATTTCTTAGGTGTGTAACCCACCAATCCGCACTAACCCAGCGTGGTAGACTAAGGCCTAAACCTCTTAATGGTAGAGGAGGCACATGCCCAGCAGTGAAACATATATGAGCTGATGATGATGATGATACGACAGAAGCTTCAAACTAAGGACTTCAACTGACAGTCGAAAAATATGTCGGTAAACTACCACCCTATTTTACCAAAACCACTAATAATCCCTTTTCTATTTCAATCCATTGGCATTACACATTCTCTCAACCCTCAAGTACTAAAGTAATATTTACCTCTGGTAGTAGCATCGAGAGCACAGCCGGCCCCCGTGGCTCCACCGCCGACGATGAGTATGTCATAGGTATGTCCTGCCTGCAAGCTCGCCACTTGTTCAGCTCGGCTCGGCAGCGGTCGCTTCTTGCGCTCTGTCTTGGCTACTACCGTGGGAGCTTTGTACCATGCCTGAGAAAAAAATAACAGCATTAATCTTTATTTTTTAAAAAGGAATTATAATACTACGACAATTGATAGGAATGATGAAACGAATGTGTAGTCGAATTGGCTCTTCAAATTATGAAATAATACGAGATACATTTTTATAACGTGGGACAAGCCAAAGCATAGCTAAAATTAAATTTTGATGAATTTTCGTATAATCCTAACGCTGTTAACAACGATGTAAGACATTTATAATTTCTGATTACAATCGTTGTTCCAAACCTCACGCTAATCACATTCCACATAATTATATGCATACCTATCAGCTACTGAAACATTTGACATAATCAACCAATATAAATGCATTTTTACACACTAAATTAATATGTGCAAAAGTGTGGACGCTATCAATTCGAGCATTGAATTCTTGGCACGGTTTCATATCACATCCCGTAATGCAACACGAGGAAAAAATCTAATTATGTGCTCTTATTACTTATTTTATGTATTACTAGCGACCCGCCCCGGCTTCGCACGGGTGCAATGCTGATATTTAATGGATGTTATCATACATATAAACCTTCCTCTTCAATCACTCTATCTATTAAAAAAACCGTTTCAAAATCTTTTGCGTAGTTTCAAAGATTTAAGCATACAAAGGGACCTAGGGACAGAGAAAGCGACTTTGTTTTATACTATGTAGTGATGTATAAATATATACGATGGCAAATAACAATGTACCCATATTGGTTCGTAAACAACTTAAGAATGCGTTTTCAAAAAGTCTCGAACGTCTCGAATGTCACTGTTCTAAAGACCGAACTTTCAGAGTAACAAAAGCAAAAGGGCTGTAAAAGATACAATAAATCATGATACAGAAGATTCATTTACCAAACCTTAACAGCAAATGTACAATGTACTTGAGATGATCAGAAATGAGACATCAAAGCACGATATAGGTACCACTACAAATGAAATAATGGTATACGTAAAAGCCTTTATGAAATTTGGCATATTAAATAGATTTTTTTTACTTATCCGTGTCAAAAGCTATGCGTTGACCTTATAAATATGGCTTATCATTATCCCAACACTACGCTTGATTAATTAGATAATGACTCGGCAACAATTGCAAGTTTTAGATGCCAGGTGCAACGCTGTGGCAATTAATATTCCTGACAAATACTTGAGCGCTGCTGCGTCGTCGCGGAAATTAAAACGACGCGACGTAGCGTTGCTCCAATCACTCACCGCTTCGGAAATGAGCATCGGTTTCTGTACCTACATATATCCTAGGTAGATGTACAGTCTCTTTTTACCCAGTATCAAGGGTATATTTAGAATTTCGGGGATTCGTTCGGTTGTGGTAAGAATACTTCGATACTTTTATAATATTGAATGAGTAGGTACATTGAACAGGAATTTTCCTATACTTCAAATGGTTTTGATAAGAATACTTAATTTAGTCTCGGAAACCTTACAGTTATTTAAGGAAAATTATAATTTAGGTGTCATGTACCTACTTATCTAAACAAATTACTAACATGTATGCCACATCCAAATTGATTTATAAGACATAGATATCATGTAAACATCACGCTATTAAAATAAACTGTACATACATTATAATACAGAAAGCCCATGTTACAATACAAACTCATTTCTTTTCAGACATTGAGAATGCACTGTAAAAAATTGGCATAATTAGCATTACCTTGAAGAAACTTTTTTGCATCCGACTCAGCAAATTGGGTCGTTAACCTCAAGAAGATTATTGTTCGCGATCGCAATATTTTTGCATTTTGGCTACAAAACACTTTGTGCAAAACCAACGCTTATTCATTTACAATACCGTTCTATTTTCAATGCATCATAGCAACAGTCAAGTACTTTACATATATTTTTCAATTTGACTTCAGTAGCTTCCAATGCATTTTCAACAAACATTGTATCTACTGCTGAGTGATGACTGCTTTTTATTCAATTGTTTATTTCAACGTCTACATCAGATGTTATCACTTCTCCGTGTTCTTCTTTTAAAATATCACAAGCAATAGTATTTCGCTGTTGTCTATTAATCTATAGGAAGTATATGAACTGGATATCCTGTTAATGGCGTGATCGCTAAATGCGATGCTAGCGATAAGAGGGGAGTCCTAGCGGATGGGTTGGTACTCACGCCAGGTGACTCATCAGCAGCCAGGGCCCACACGGCGAACGCGGCGCCAGCGACGCCCGCCGCGCCGCTCACTAATATCCTTCTTCGAGACATATTCTGAAATAAAAAAATAAGTTTATTAAAAAAAAAATTGGTGTTTTTTTTTTAAACAGATGTGCGGTAGAAGGTAAGGATCGCGGGTTACAAATTTGGTTGGATCTTGGAATATGGTTTATTTGGATAATGTATCTTCTGAAATTTACAATGGAAGTTGTGCAGTCTTTATGGGACTGTTGGCCGAATACTGAAACGCAACTTAAAAATTAAGGTGAACTTAAACGTCTAATCCCGTCTTATTTTAGTCGGTTAAATTCGACTTAAAATTAAGTAGCGTTTCAGTAATCGGCCGTATTTGTATTTAATTAAGAATCCGATAATTGTAGAAAGTTAAAATAGTGCATCTAGTGATGCATACGGTTACCATACATCGTAATGTAGGCCCTAGTTCTAATATGGAATATCTATGTCGGTGTGATCCCGACATCGCTACATAAACACAACGCCTCGCACGTTCCAAAAACAAACGTTGGCATTTCAGAGAAACAGAGATAGTCATGGCTAGAAAGATAGCAATCAGCATAAAAGTACTCCATGAATTAAATAGGATATAACAATTTGCACGGACGATCATCATAGTCTCAATATATGCAAAATTTACTAACACTTTGCTTTACTTAGTGAAGTATAGTCGCAATTTCGCCAAGTTTATTGTTATGAAATGGAGACAATTTCACTGTCTCAGATATCGTTTCAATCTCTTTATCAAAAATAAAAGCTTTGCAATGAAAACAACAGAAGCTATGTAATTTGTAAGTATTTTTTTGTTATTATAAATTATGATTTTACGATAGTATTTCTTAAGTGCTTGACATTGTAATTTATGTGGCAATGTTATTATAATTTCTCCTATCTGCCGCATGTAGTTAATTGTCTATAAAATAACTTGTTCGCATGTCCGATAAGGTTAATGACATGACGCGAACGGTAGATTTTCAGTAATTTTACGATGAATAAAAACGAAGGGAAAACCTAATTGTTTTTAAATGTTCGTAAATCGAATATCTGCCCTTTAACATTTTTTATTGAGGTCCCTGGCACAGTGTTACCACCACATCAGACATGTTACATGACACTCGATCCAGTATAGTAGGTACTCGATTATGATGACATTTTATAGATTATGTTCTTAATTCAAAATTCGCGCCATTATTATTAATCAAACCTTTTTTCAAACAAGCTTTTAATCTTCACAGGATATACTTTTCCCGAGACATTATTGAATCTGCGACAGAGAGTGCCCAGGTGCCATTTCCTAATAGCCATTGATGCTATCAATTCAAAACCTTTCTCGGAATAAAATCATCTGTGCAGTAAATTGAACTCCATTAAAGCGAGAGTTCGTAGAAAGCATTTTATTTCCGGTATTATGGAAAATAGCTTGGATATTACTAGAAATGTTGGTTTAAATCCTGAAAATACTTTTATAACTTAGATCCATGAGACAGTCCGAAAAAATGATGACTAGAGAAATATACATGACGAAAGAGACTGAATGTCTGTAATGTAATCCCGTTTTTTTTTCGTAGTTTCGGTAATTCTTTTTAAATCCAAAAATCCAAAGTAGCTAATGGTATTTGAATCGCACTTTTAAATCATAGCGCTAAATTGTTTCACAAAACCACAAAGCATTTTTCCGCTGCTTCACAAGTCGTAAAAATATTGATTGCCTCTAAAGACAAAGGTCGCGGTACTTACACACGGCAGCCGGTTATAAAAGACATTTTAAACATTTCACAAATACTGTTAGTATTTGTGAAATGTTTAAATTGTCTTTTGTATAGATTAGATTTATTTGTGTAGATTAGAGGAAAATCGTAGCTAATACCAGTATTTTTTTATATATTCGGGGAAGTTGGCGTAGTGACTCATTAGCATGTTTTTTCCCTCTTGTTTAATTAAATATTAGAGACCAACGGCTGATGTTAAGATATTTTTTACACGATCGGATATAACCACAGTATTTAAAATGTACAACTGGCCATGGTGAACCGCTCAAGTTTTTGAGTTCCGGGATTACCAAGTTTGTTTTGAATATTATAAATTTGACTTGGGAAAATCATAATTAGGCAGATTAATTACTTAGTTTGATAACTCAAACCTGTACCTGTGTGGGAAGCGTAAAAATAGAAACGACTGTTACTGATTTTATATCGTTTTCAATTTATTTCGACTTTTTTAACCCTCAGCCTCACTCACCATCGTCAGCCCATATACGTTCCACTTCTAGACATATCTCCCCTCTACAGCTGAAATTCTTAAGCCTTAGTCCACCTCGCTTGCCCAGTATTGGTTGGCGAACTACCAACCCAGAAATTCCTTAAAATCTCACGATGTTTTCCTTCATCCTTAAAGAACAGCCTCAACAACACCAAATAAATATCAACTCTGATATCATCGCGTGATTCTATATATTCACATACGTTCACCTTCACAAATAATCATAATATACATAACAACATATGCATCGGCGTAACCTGAGTTGTGTGAATTGACTTCAATCACTTTAATGAAGTGTGCAGGCGAGGTGCACTGCATCTGTTTGAACGATACGAGTACTGCAAACGCTTCATATACGGAAATTCTTTGTTAGTGCAGTCGAAGTTCGTGGAACGATCCCAACTTTCAAGTTTTAAAGTTGTCTAGGAGTGTATGCACAATGGGATTCAGAAGTTGCTTTGCAGACTGAAAAGCGTAGGAATAAAATAATGAAAATGGTCCGTGATATTTTCAAAGATATACGATTTGAAAAGTATGGCAAACTAAATGTTCGATTAGAGAATATAATTTTAAATAAATTTTGATGAAAATAGAATCATAATTTTGTATCCATCCTCCAGTCGTTTGAATGAATGAATTTAGAGGACTAAAATCAATAGGTACCTTGTTTACTCGTCTCCGATACTTTCTATCCTGTTATCCGTTACGATCAATACCAGTTTTAGCATCGTTAGAGCAATACTAGATGCAACTGGTGCAAGCTAGATAGGGCTGAGTAAATTTAAAACATTTATTGTTGAGATTATGATCTATGTGGAAATCTGACCACTGTCCTAATAATACTTAAAATTGTTAAAAAGTTTCATGACTTGACACCCATTGCTGGATGTACATAGGCGAAACCTCAAGACTTCCTGAGGTTCTATAGAAAGTACTTTGCAACCAATGACATCCAGAAAGCTAACCTCATCGTCGAAGTTTATAGTTCTAGAGTCAGCTTGTAATGTAGCATCCACATGTTGAGACTCATATTTATTCACATATTCCACAATTAAGCCAATGAGGCGACATTTATGTTTCCATTGATTGTTGTAAATGGAACTGCAATAATTTATTGATGCACTGCTGCATTCGACAGCCTTGAGGCCTAACTCGATCGATTAGTTATTCCACGGGGACTGAATCAACCGCACTATTTCCATTTCATTACATTTGTGGCCTGTTGGGGTGAGAGCTCTATTATACAATTCTACATCACTCCTGTTAATGTGGTGTTTCGATATCGGCATACATGTTTAAACTTAATAGCTGTATGGATCTTTATGTAAACGTTCACTTTCAGATTTGTTGGCTAATGAGAGGTCTCCTTTGGGCTGTCCTTGTCCCACATTTCCATGGCGTCGGCACATAGTTGGCGGAATGGTTGAGTTTGTGATTTCACTGTCCTATTTCCAAGACCTTGACATTAAATTGGTACAGCATCAGAATTTCCGCGAATTTCTTGGGCTTCTATCAAACTAACTGGGCAAATAGGAAGAACGTTCGTTAAGAAATAATTTCAATAATAAGGGTTTTATAGCTTGATATCGAAATAAACACCAGGGTCACAGCAGTCCATTAACCTTCAAAATAACTTCGCTGACAAGTTACAACAGAATCTAGCCAAATTTCCACCAAACGTAAAAATAATCAAATATTATGTCATAGTCGACAAGATAACCCAAAATTTCCTTCCTCTAGTAATACAGACACTCTATCTAATCATTCTTTTTATCATAAAACATCGCACTGTCATTAAATGATGCAATGACGACAATCACGTCGAAATCACGCACACAGACTTGTGTGACGCACTGTGTTTGAACAACGGTGCTAATGAATGCTTATCACACATAAATAGTAAAACGGAGTTACACAATCAGGTCAGTTGGAAAACACTATCATTATGTTACGATTACGTCAAGTCAGATCAGGTTTTGTTAATCCTGAATGGTTTGTGCGTGAAAATAGTATTTAGACGCATGATTTAGATATGATATAGTATTAGAACCTTATCGTCTAAATTCTTTATATCGTGCTGATAGGTCTGCGAACGAAAGGATTAGAAATGATACAATCAAAGGTAGCGGCGGAAATTTCCGAGATTTTTATCGGGTCTTTTTTTATTTCTGTGCTATAAATACTACTGACTAAAAATTGTCATTGCAACCGGTTGATACGCATTTCCACAGATTAGTAACACAATAAGGATAACTAAGGTTTTGTTGGCGTTGTTATCTTGGACTTTCCCAAATAGTACTTCATTTAAAAAATGAAAAATGTTGCTATACTGAAAGTTACTGTGACCTATAGTCGAAGCTACAGTACGTTTTCATAGATATCATCGAAAAGGTACAAAATGCATATTATTAAAAATTATTTAAGCTAGCTGCTAGACAATATTATTTTCTATTCGTCCCGTGCTTTGTAAGTATCATAAACATCATTAATTGCTATAGCAACAATGATATTAAAACTTTTATCTAACGATAACATTTGTCTGTAAGCTAATTATAATTGTCATGGTGTAATAAAGCAGCAATCGAAACGTGATCGTTTTTACACAACTGGATCTAACTGGACTTATCGCTGTTTACGTGCAATAATGGAACAGGAGTTATCTGAAGCGTTTCCCATTCAAAACAGTTATTTATAAATTAATACTAATGAAGATGACATCACAATGCATATGTCGAAGCCACATTGTCAGTTCAGACTACAGTTTCGCCAGCAAAATCGTCCTCACGTGGTAGTAGATACCACTTTCTCTTGTTTTCGAGAAGAAAGCTGATTATGGCTCTACTTCTCGCCAGCCCTGGAGAGGGGGGTAAGAAGCGTATGTTAGGGACACGCGTGGTAGTACCTACCTTACACAAAACAATCATGAAGTTGTTACTTTGAGGTAAGTTAGTAAGATTTCACGTTTCTTCTAATCAGCCATTTTGTACTACAGAAAGCATTTGCAATTTTAAGCTCCTATTGTTGACTTTAAATGAGCAATTACAATTATCTGCAATGAATAAGAGGCAAAAACTTCTGCAATTAATTAATGATTCCCGTCATGTTTCTTTAATTTGCAATATTCTTATATAAATCTTATGGAATATGGATATATTATCATTTATCGTCTCGCATAAGATGCATTTGCAATATAATGTATCATTAAAGACGTTTCATTAAAGTGATTCATAATTAAATTGTTTATCACTTCCGAGTTGTCTGACTCGTTATCACGGAGATAACTCTCCAAGGTCTAGTCTACACGGTTTCTTATCTATGTGTGAAATACGTACATTTTCTTTAGCAATTAAATCAATACTTTTGATATCGCACTTTTTTCATTGATCAGGTTTCACTTTTGGATATTTGTTCTTTTATATCCTTCTATAAAACGACTTTTAAGAATCGCGCAATACATTGTTTTTAATATAAATATAATAACATAAGAATACATGTTTTTGCTATAACTGAAATCGTCAATGAAAACCATCATCTCGCATTGTAAGGGCTTAGAAAAAATGTCGTGATTTTGACAGAAATTCATTTAAGCATCAGAAGTGCTTTAATTCTTGATTTTTGGACAAGGATTCAAACCAAATTTAACATTTGAGCATCGTTAAAATTTCCAACACGTCGAAAACTAGAACGACGTGGCGGACTTATATTTCAAATACATTGAGCGACTGAAGTATATATACTAAACCCTTCTACGACACTTGAAAATCGATACAAGACTATTCAATCTCAGCCAAGAGCTGTTGGGGGAACGACTCTCAAAGGCAGAGAAGTGTCGAAGCAACAACTTAAGCAGAATGGTATTCCCGATACAAATAGTAAGGCGCATGGATTGAATGAACATGGCATTTTTTAAATTGCTCTATACTTCATAGGGTTTTTGTTTGAACGCGAATTTAGAGGAGCGTTTTTAGCAAACATTTTACAATTTAGTTCGGTGTATCGTGGTTATTTTGGGCTGTGTAGAAAAAAATTGCTGCAGGTATTTCTTTTGCATGGAGTAAGAACTTTTAACGCAGTATACTTACAAATACAGTGAACGCAGTGTATTACGGCATAATAATCCATTTCGATCATAACGATACCAGCCTCATATAAAAACCGAGTGAAGAGCTATAAAGCTACCCTTTTCAGCGCTACGGTAATGAGTGTCATAGAAAACCTGCGTGCTGCAGCAAGTTCTTTTATTTGTCGCATTTTCATTACCCATTCGTCTATTACTACTAGTTTTTGCGAGGTTTTATCGATAACGACGGTTAATATATTGCCCCTTTAAAGTTCCATTATGATTGCAAGATAAGGCGGTCGTTCGTCATCGTCAGATATAAACACTTCCGCATAGCAACTGACATGCTATTCTAAATATTCTGGCGTCTGAGAAAATGAAGACATGTCTGATACAATACAGTTCATAATAGCGGCACAGACGGTTAATGTTCGTGCATTGTTGGCAAGCTTCGATGTTAGTACACGAGTATTTGGAGTAGGCACCAAGCCAGATACATTACCTCTAAAGGCAATAGCGTTATAAAAAGTATTGCGTATTGACTAGACTGTCTGGAGTCGATGTTACGAAACTAGAATGTCAAGGCTATATTTGATGTTCATAAACTCTCGTTCTCAGCTGTAAGACCTATTTTCCAAGATCTAACATATTTTTTGTAGCCTTGTAATGTTTGTTGCAATTATATTTTACTAGCTGTGAAGTACCTTATATCCTCTATCTGCATACCATACAATATTTAAATTAGTCCGTGATTTAGGCTTTAACATCGTAATTCGTAACAGACAGAGATGCTTTCGCATTTGTAATATTTTTATGGAAGTATGGATTTTTGTCTCCCCAGCCAGACAGCCCCCGTGGCGCAGTTGACTAGACACCAGCATGCAAAACGAGAGGACGCGGGTTCAATCCCCGCACCAAGACAAATGTTTGTGTGAACCACAAATATTTGTTTCGGGTCTGGTTGTTTGTGAGACCGAAAAAGTCTCTCGTAGTATCTGATACCCACGACACAGGTCTTGTAACCTAGTCTGGGGTCAGAGCTATGTATGTGACTGTTGGGTGTATTTATTATTATAGTTTATTGTAATTGTCATGTAAGTTTGAGGTACATTTTTTTTTCTTCACCAAATCGTCCTACTCTGCTATCCTTAAAGGATTTTTAGCGCTGGGACTCAATGCTCTAATATATTACTTATTGTCTTTAATAATATCGACTTTATTTTACTTAGAACTTTTATTTGTAAGGACCTAGCTTTGTATGCATCTCGATCGCGTCTGACACTCTCAGATGTCTGATTAAATTGATTCTGTCGTCTGGTGAAACTTGCAATAAATAATAAATATTATGAATTACATATTTGATGCCGCCCAGACACAAGTTCTGTTATCGTCAGTAGGAAACACGCAAAGATAAGCGTTGGATTAATTGTGATTGCATAAATCTCGTCTGATCCTCTATTATCAGTCAATTTAATTAATAATAAATTGATCACTTATCAACCTCGTGTTGGATCTTAGGATGTAATTATAGAAATTAAACGCGTAACGCTTTACAATGTTGTCATTAAAAAAGCTAATCTGTTTTTTTTTTAACTGCAATGATTCATGATTATGCCATCTGAAATCTTCGTAACGATGTGTTTCTTTGGTTTGAATTCTATTATAAAAAATAACTTTACGTTGTTACCGCTCAATTTATGAATATTTATATAGGCACTAGAGGCATTCTCACTAAGTACCTTTGCCACGTAAATGTTGCTTACTACTTCAGAGCAAATTAACAGAAAATTGACAATTTGGCGAACAATAAGAGCTTTTTAATGAAATTGCAGCGTATGAGAGCACTCAAAAAAATAATTTGGCCGCATGCCTGGCTCCCCGTGACAATCGACGTGAGTTTCACGACGTACGCATGCTATATTGTGTGGAGACTGCGTGCGGCATGTGTGCCACACGCCGGTACTCAAGCCAGAACTAAAATAGCCTCAGCTTGTGAAATTGTCGTGGCCGTGTTATGGCCACGTGAAGTCAGGTGACTGTACTGCACTTGCTCGACATTCTAATTAAAATGCTCTAAATGTCACGCCTATCGTCTCTATTGTTCTCGCTTTACGTTAACGTTGTTTATATTGCAGCTACATATCGCGATAATTTCTATGCTCTTGCATAAACGACAATAAAACGTTTTAAATCTAAAATCTCTAATGAATGTGTTTCGTTATTCAAACATATAATTTAATTTTACAGAGGAAGTTTCATATGAAGTAAAATATTTAACATGACTAAACCAGAATAATATGTTCGTATACTTTATACACCATAAGGCAGCAAGGACCTTGGTATAGGTCACTGTGATGATGTCATAGAGTTAAGCAGGGTTCTTCGAAACATTTCCTTAGCATGTTTACATTTTATCACATAGTTATTATGAGACAAAGTATTGATCGAAAAAAAAACAGTTTTTTCTAATTTAAATACCATTGTCTGACTTCGCGTCACGGTTTAAGGTCAAACAACCTACCACATTATCTAACACCATACTTCAAGATCTTATTTTACACAAACACAATAGTAATTACTAATCAAACCACAGACATTTATTTACCAATTATTATATTATATTGAAAACTGTGCCCCATAGTCAACCTAATAGTGAAATACAGATAAATAAATCGGAAAAATAATCATTACCTTTATAGGTGTAAATAAAACACTTACCTTATTTGTAACAAGATCCGAAAGAAAAATGCGGTGCACACATGTAATATAATTTAATAGAAAAAACTAATTTCGTTTACGCAAGGGCAAATATTTCCAATGGGTTTATGTTTGGATAGTAAAATTGACTAGTTATTGTAAATTTATTAAAAGAGTCTCACATCACTAGCATTCAGTTTCAGCCAATAAGTCACACTATGTTATTTATTACCTAAACTTAAGATTTAATACATTATAAATTTCGGTGAAACGCAGCGCCACAAGACGCTACGTTCGCGAATTACCTAACCGGGCGACCCACTGACTGAACGAAAATTCGTCCGTTCGATCCCGGCAGCGAGTTGGTTTGACATTGAATATTACCAACTTCACACTGGTATCATATCTACAAACTTATCGTTTGCGGACGAAAGAAGGCAAAAATGTAACAGGCGCCATACATGGTAGGATGACCATAAACGTAAAGTAGACTTTCGAACATGCAAAGTTAAGTTTGCAAACTCATGAAAACGTAAAAACACATTAGTGTTTTTAATACTACTGTTTAATATTGGTTAATAATTGTAAACGCGACATAATTAGTATGTTAATATGGTTTTCCTCACAATTTTCATATACATTTTCTATTTTTATTTTAAAGAGCAGCATACATCTAGCTACGAAGGCTGAAACTAAAGACAAAACGTTCTTAGTTCCTGTTTTTTGTAAAATTAATTTAAACGTTACAAATTTTGATTCAAAAATATAGGCAAAAATTGCACTTACTCTTAATAAAAGTATTAACTCTATGCTTCCCAATTATTTACTACGTCGCAAAATCTATTATTTCATTTGATACACGCCTGTCTTTACCCCAAAGAGATGAGCAGTGGTACATTTCGCCATTGTACAAATCAAGTTTTGTTGTAGTTATGATATTTTGTACCCATTTATAACAAGTCACACGAGGACAATGTTGTACATAACTGAGGCATTTTATTGATAAAATAAGATGGATTTTACGGCAACGTTAGCAAAAGCAATCCGCTTAATAAAACTACGATTATTCCTTTAGTATGGTAGGTATTTTTATACCTCCCTATAAGTTGTTTAAATTTTAAAAAATCCAATAGTTGTAGGTGTTTCTTTCGATATGGGAGGGGGTAGAGCGACTATAATGGAAAACATTATGTGGCTGAATATCCACATAATTACATGAATGTTATTAAATTTCATTAATGTCACAACTTAATATCATCATCAACCCATACCCGTCCCACCGCTGGCCACGGTCTTCATATATAAGACTATAACTGAGGGGGTTTATGTTATGTGTGTATTCACATTGAATTATCACTTGATTTAAAGGTGAAGGAAAACATCGTGATGAAACCTGCACACCTAAAAGTTCTTAGGAATTTCTTAGGTGTGTAGTCCGCCAACCCGTACTAAGCCAGCGTGGTGGACTATAGCCTAAACCCTCTCATATACCCGTAAAGGATACCCGTGCTCAGCAGTGGGCGTATATGGGTTGATGAAGAAGAAAAGAAGATATTGATATGATAGGTCTATTATGATTTACCATATTTAATGAACTAGTATGCCAGTGTATATAAGGAGGTGTAGTGATATTTTTGAATCATGGTAATATTAAAAATGAAACAAAAATTCCGATTAATATTTATTAAGTTAATTATTACAATAACAATAACTAGAGAGAATTATTTCACTTGTCTTTTTTCTCGGTGGAAAGTAAGTGGTACAGCTTGGTGATCTCGGCGACTACGATTGGCTGTACAATTATGCCGTTCACGTCAATATAGTTGGCGAAAGACCTGGTGATGGTAGTCTCACGGAGTTTGCCGGCTGAGCTGCGCATCAACAGTACCAAGTTGTACTTGTCGTCGTGTCTGTAATCAAATTGAAACGTAGATGTTTATTTGTTGATTATTAAAGTCATAATTGTAAATGTTGAATAATGCTTAGGCAGTCTCTGCCATCATGTCAACATGCTGAATGACATAAAGATGGTCGCATGTAAGGGTTCAGTACATATACATCTATGTTACTTGTGTACTCCCAATACCTAATATACGAACATAACCTGACGCCTGTATTCCCATGAAAAGGAAGGTAGAGAGGTTTCTATGTCCATGTATCAGTCCCACCATTGCCGTTTTTTGGGCTCATTCCCAAACTCCTACTAAGAATTTCCTTCTGGAACCATTTCATCAATTAGGGATGATGAAGGATGTAGATATACCCTTCTCACGGCACTTCTAGTTAATAATGTATTATTAGAAATATTATTGAGATGTAACTTACTTCTTGACATAAGAGCTTGCTTCCCAAACTCTAGTGATATTTCCAGATTTCTCCTTAGCCACCACAAATATTCCCTTCTCCTTGAAAGTTGTGTAGAGAGTCAGGATACCCATAAGTACAAAGTATGAAGATACGCAAATAATGAGTACAAGCCTGTAAGGAAAGATAATAATGATAATATTAACTTACAGAAACACTCACTGTGTTGGGAGATTCTCCCAAGACATGTTTGCCTCTAAAAATAATGGCAGAACAACAATACTTGCAGCCATTTTCTGACGTGTGACTGAGATTAGAGACAACTAGGAGTATAAAAAGCAACCCTGCAATATATTTATAACCCTTCCTGAGGTTTTGTAGGTATTCTTGTATTTATATTTTTCTTTATACATGTAAGTGCAATAAAGCTTTATCCTATTGTGTGGATAACTAGTTAGTTATGATCTGTTTAACTATTTACTACATTTTTTATTATAAAGCTAGCATGTGTTTTTGCAACTAAATATTGATCGGAAAACAAATATTTTATGTAACCTTTATTAATAACCTACTTTTTAATATGCAAAAAAGAAAACTTACCTTGACTGAGGGAATGGGTACAAGTAATCCCAAAGCAGAGCATAAAGTGCCACACCTACGGCTAGAGCACAGAGAAATAGCCTTCCATCAATTAGTGCAAAACTCTCCTTACATTTCAGATCTCCAGTGAAAACCTGGAAACAAAATTTAAAATTCAGTAAAATTGCACATTGTAGTAGAAAAAAGTTGTGATGGGCTTATGTTTATGAGTACATTCAAGAATAACAGTGGTTTTGGGATTAAGCCCCATACACACTTCTCTGACTTTAGTTTTATATTCATTCATTTATTCTTTATGGTACATTCATTCATTTATTCTTGGTGGTTCAGTATAATAAAAGAAACATAGATATAAGTAACTCTAAATAAAGTAGTGTCTCAGATGGTGGCCTTACAATTTTTTACAGACAACCGTTAGATGAATGGTGTATTACCAAAGAATTTTGGGATACTTTAATTGTGAAGGAAACCTTGTAAGGGAAATTGCACATGTAAATATTCTTATGAATTTCTTAGGTCTGCCAACACAATACACACTAGCCAATGTGGTGGTTGTAGAGGATGCCTGGGCCGAGTAATGAGTTGTTAATAGCTGATACTGATATGAAAATACATTATAACTTATGGTGTTTATAAAACATTTATTTTATGCTAGGTGAATTTTATTTATTAGTAATAGTAGGCTAACTTGCTAGCTTATCAATCATTTTAAATTAATACACTTGCTAAATATTCTAACTATAGTTAATGAGGGATATTACTAAAATATCAACACAAATTAATAAATTGTGGATTTAATAAATGTTTACCTCTCTAATAGCATCATCAATAGCATTCTTGCAAGCAGCACCATCCCATTTGTTGATCTTTACGGGCTGAAAATTATAAACAAATTATTCAATAAACATTCTCAACATACATGGACACAAACAAACCTTTCCTCATGCCAAGATCTAATCAAAATGACTAGCATATGTTATTCTACTATTTGATCATTGTTATTACTATTTTTTATACAAGTTTGTCATAATAATCTACTTCTAGCTGTTTTATCTAAGATTAAGTATCAATCTGCTGATTTTAAAATTGACAGCAACAAAAAACTTTTTTTAATTAAGTAATGTTTAACATCAATAGCATATATAGCTAGAATTATTAACCATAGGGAGAGGAAACCCTCATAATAACATTAATGCTGCTAATATTATACTATGCATACACAACTGCATAAGACGATTTAAATACTTGCAGTTTTACCGGGAGGTAATATACGACGGTTTTAAAAGTTAAAAGAAATAATTCATTAATCATAGAAAGAAGAAAACAGATTTAGCGGCGAAATATTAGTATGGTGTAATGGAGAATGAACCCACATTAAGCAATCTATAACAACAATTTAGTTCCCGTCTGTAGTCGGACGAGTAAATTATATCTTTAATCCCGAAAGTATCATATTTTATGTGAAAATATTGCTTTTACAATGCTTGCAACGTGACGTGTCCCAACCACGATTTATGAAAAATTGAACAAAATGCACAAAGTATAATAAATATAACTACCTCAGTGGATTCAGTCATTTTGTTGCTATTAAATTATGTTTGCTCCAATGAGAAAATAACTAAAACTTTAATAATGAATTACAACTTTCCTTTTATAAATGCACCGATTAAACCTACTCGGCTTTGTTTGACATTTGTGGAAGACATACGTTGTTGACGTAGTAGATGACGCGATGGTAGCCTTGTTTTTGTATGTCTATTGTACATGTCAAAATAGTCGATCAATTTTAATAAAATATGTTTTTTTTAATTAATATATATAATTGAAAACTCTTCAACACAGTGTTCGTGTGTTTTTTACAATCTATATATTGATTATTATTAATCGTATTACAATATGTTCTGTATCAAAAATAATCGACAAAAACCGATTTATTAACAACATTATACCGTTTCATTTATGGCTGGACCGATCACTCAATGAAAAAAAAAGCAAAAAGCAATGAACTGAAATGCGAGAAAAATGAACTTTCTTGATAAATATCTCTAATTTATGTTGTGAAAGAACTAATTTGTTCTTGTATATATTTTGTGTTCCAACAAATGTTAAGCATACTGTTATATACGAAAAGTAATGGTATGTAGTCAGAGTTTATATTTTATCCCGAATGTTTTTGGTGTGTCCTACCGGTGGATACGCTCCATAAACTCATAATGGAACTTCCCACCAAAGTGTCACAGATGTATATTTTTATTATGAGTTACAATTTCTTAACTTATCGATACATTCGTGTGTGCAATTAAACTGTAATCATAACACATGTGGCATTGACAGTATCAACATAATAATGTACGAAAGAGGTCATAGAAAACCCCTCCAAATTATCACCAACGTTAAGCAATATCGTTTTTACAGATCATTTGTAGCTGCTGTGAAGTAGGCGAGCAATGGCGAAGCGAAAGAAGGCAGCGACAAAGCCAATGGCAACGAGGCGGACGACTCGACGCGGGAAAAATATTGGCGTCGCCCCGACCAATGCAGAAGGCGAGGCGTCAGCATCAGCGCTTGTCGGCACTCCCACCGAAACCAACAACCCTTCTTCACCCAACACGGAACAGAATGAACAAAATGCACCAAACAATGAGGAACACCAAATACCAGAGCCCCAAGCATCTGACACCTCAGATACACCTCTCTCAAAACCTAATCAAGTTCCATTTGTGTCTTTGCATAAAAAATTTGGAAAGTACCGGTGTCTTTTCACTAATGAAGAGACATTCACTAGGAAATATGAAGTAGGGAGTGACAGTGAGACAAATAGTAGTGTAGAAATAAGAGTGGTGGATCCTTGTGCAAGCTCAGAGTCTGATTCTAATGCAGCATTAGACACTCAATCTGATACTAATAGTGTTGCATGCCCCAGTCCAATGAATATTGCATCAAACTTATTACAAACATCAAGAAATGCATCACCTGTAATAATGATGAATGATGGAGAATCTACTAAAGAAACAGTACCCAATGATGTCAACGTAAATGAAAATAAAGAACCTGGGTCCCCGTCTATATTAGGAGGTCATTCACAAAATTATGATGTCTGTAATCATGAAAATGAAGTCAAGGAAGAGTCCATTGCGAAAGAGGAGGCAAAACAAGAAACATCAACAGTTGCTGTTGAGGAAATTAGGAACAATCAAGACATTCAACTGCAGGATATGCAATTAGAATATGTAGATGATGATGAAGTCATCACTGTTGTACAAATTGTGGAAGATGACAATCCAGGGCTTTACTATGACATTAAAATTGATATCTCCAAGGAAAATAATGATAATGACAATGATATCTCAAATAAATCCACAGATGCTGATTTCCAAAAACATTTTGAAAATCTCAAACTTGCTGCTGCAGAATATGCTCAGATGGATTGTACAGAAAGTAATAATAGAATACCTTCTTGTGATACACCTGAGCAACATCTTTCTAAAGAGGCACTCAATGATTTTTTGTCTCGGCCAGACCCATGCCTCACACCAAGTTCAACTCTATCAGATGACAGCAATTCATCACGCGTAACAGATCAAGTGTTAAACTCAAATGATTCTGCAGAATCTTCACCTACTGGAGTTCGTAGGTCTAATCGTATTAAAACAATAAGCAACATGAAACAGAAGACCAAAGGGTATGGATTAGTCAAGACCCCCTTGAAAAAGGCGTTAATAACGCAAACAAAATTAAAATTAGAAGAAACAAGCTTAGACAGCCAAGACAAAACTGAAATAATTTTGAATAATGCACCAAGCTCGCCATTTCCTGTTCCCTCAGAGATGCCAGTGAAAGTAAAGTCGAGGTGGCGAAGATCTAGTGAGCTAGAGATGGGAGCAAATTCTCCAGCCAGCTCACCACTTGCGAGTCCCAATTTGCCACAACGGTTGCCAACAGTGGCTGAGACAGAATCTAACAATGTCTCTGAAGAAGAAAATGCAGATAAAACACTAAGCAAAGAGGCATATGACAAAATTATTCAAGAGAGAATGGACCAATACCAGCATTTAGATGAAAATGAGTACCTGTGTGAAAGAATGATAAGTAGGGAGACAAAGAAGATGATTTGTGACTGTTTTTTGACCAAAGAAGAGTTGGAGCGTGGTGAACTTGCATGCGGTGAAGACTGTCTTAATAGATTGCTCATGATAGAATGGTAAGTCTACCTTATTACTCTTGTCAGTTTTATTACAATTTTATGTGGAACAATTCTTTAATATATATGAAGCAAATGTTTCAATCACGAAATGCTCCACAATCATTAGTGATGCAATTTGAAAAAACAAACAACAGTTTTGTTTTGGCATTATGTACATACCGAAGAAATAATTGTGACCAATTTCACAGTGGTAATTGATTTATACTTCTATAAAAAATGTTTACATGTAGTGCCTAATTCTTAATTTTTATATTGAATAGAAATTAGACTCTTAAATGCCTAATAGAAATTTCTTATTCTGGACAGTGTAGACAAGGATTTCATTTTAAAAGACAGTATTTTTAGAGGAATTGAAAATATAAACCATACACTTAATTCAATTGCTTGATAATAAATCTGTTATCCTTTGTAGTAATTCCCGATGTCCAGTCGGCGACAGGTGTACAAATAGAAGATTCCAGAAGATGGAAAATGCTCTTCTAAAAGTTTTCTATGCTGACAAGAAAGGGTGCGGCGTGGAAGCTTCAGTGGACATATCAGCGTAAGTTATGCCATGCGACTCATAACAATAATATATATCCAATATCAATATGCTGGCTTTATTCTTCTAATTGGTTGATGATATTAATTGCCTCACTGGTTAATACTCTATTGTCAGGTATTGTTATTTGCTGGGCTGTTTGTTATATAGACTGCTTATATAAAAATTATCTGGTTTATATAGACAATGTAATTGGCAATATTGTTACATATTAACAAGATTACATGGAGTTAACAAATAATGGGGTATATGATATTGCCATTAAGACATTAATAGCTAGGTAAATCGTTTTTTATAGAAATAGATTTATAACAACTTATATAAATGTCACTGAGACAGTATTGGTCATATTTACTGGCATAATCTAAGTCTTACATAATATGTAAAATCAATCAGACATCATTTCCAAAAGTAGCAACCAATTTACACATTGGAACTTGCGAAGCGATTCATAATTTTGCTATATAAATGGTACATTTGTACATACCAAGCCTACCTATAGCTATGCTTTTTACAAGCCAAGTGCCTAAATAGCTTGTAAGGACAAAAATCTTTCAAGCTTAGCACCATAAGGATTTTATCTTAAAATGATATGTGTTTGTTTATAAAATCCATTTTGTATTTGTGTCAGTCTAATACTCATACAATTGCTTAACCAAATATTTCTTTTTTTTGTAAGACTAAGATTATTTATAGCCCATTTAATTTAAGTAACTGCTGCTAACAAAATGAGTTTATTGCACAATTTATCTATTTTATAGTTGTAGTTGATAAAATACTTTAGATTAAAGCTCCACATAGGCTATTTCTTATGTCCCTAAGCTCTTTCGTTTTGCATGACTTCTAGTTTCATAGTTGATTTATCCGAATGTGCAGATTGATGACGTCATATAGTTTGTACGACTTCTCTAGTTAATAAATGAAGGTCACATTGACGTCATAACGCTGACCGCAATCAGATGCCGCGATCGAATACTATAAGTATTTTATTAAATTTATATATAACTGCTTGTAGAGTTATTATTTTTACTAGAAATAATATAATGTTATATACAAAGATATTTACTTTACCTAGAAATAATTTTTGACTAGTTTTATTTTTGTGTACTACAAAACAGCAATTTAAAAATAGCAATGATAATACATTTATGCTCAAACTGTTTCAACAGTCTAAGCTACACCATGCAATAGACAGACATAGTTACTTTATTACAAAGACGTCTATATCAAAAAATATAAAAATATAACCCTAAACAGAATTTTCCTCCTCAATAAAAAAAACCTTCTTCACTATAATCAAACGTCTTTACTATAACCAAAATTCCAGAACACTCTTTAGTCTGATGATAATGCACCAAAATGTGTAAAACATTTCATATATTTCCTCTCATGTTAATGAACCAAAATAACACATTAAATATATTTCCAGTGGCGAATTTCTAATGGAATATGTAGGCGAAGTTCTAGACTACGAGCAGTTCTGCAAGAGGGCCCAAGCTTACTCCGACGAGAACAACATGCATCACTATTTCATGTCGCTGAAGGGAGATACAGTAATAGACGCCACTCTCAAAGGAAATATCTCTCGGTTCATCAACCATTCTTGTGAACCCAACGCTGAGACACAAAAGTGGACTGTGAACGGAGAACTGAGAATAGGGTTCTTCAGCAAGAGAGATATTGTCGCCGGCGAGGAGATAACTTTTGACTATCAGTTCCAGCGGTTCGGGTGAGTGCTTTTGGATTGGGTTACATATTAATGGGATATTGACTGAGGAAATAATGTGCGTGGATATTTAGTTGGTTTGCAAAAATTGCCCTTTCTGGGGATGAGTATAGAAGTTGTAAGTTATTTTTCAGTAAATTGACTTTTAACTTCAGATGACTTTTTTTTAATAGAGTTTCGCAAATTTATAACGCTTTCGTATCGTTTGCCATGAATAAAAGATATTTTTCTTAATATACTAGTTAATATTTTATTCACTGAACAATTACATACAATAATTACACTTTATATAAATTATAATTTCTAAGATCAGTCATTCAATTCAAAAATATCAAGAAAAATATAGCATGTACTCTGCTTTTTAGTTTTGGTCCCGCAAATAAAATTTAGTAGAATCTTTGGTCCCACAGATAAATATTAATTTTTAAATATCTTTACCCTTAACTAAGTAACTGAGTGGTCCATTGTTGGTGTTCTAGCCAGTGGTGGATGGTTGAGAGATTGGTCGGCGTGTCGGTGTTGGTAACGATATGTTTGCGTACAGAAAGGTGGCGCAGCGCTGCTACTGCGGCGCCGAGGCGTGTCGCGGCTGGATCGGCGGCGAACCAGACTCCGACGATGAAGACGATGATGAGGTAATGATGATTCGAGTATTTATTAGACTGGTAGTTGAGTCAAACAAAAATATTAAATATGTGAGTTATAAATAGTTACAAGAATGTACGATTTTTTCTTTCTTCTGGAACATAATATTTTTTTAATCAATTTGAGTATAATGCATTCCTCGGTCATGATTATGCTTGTACTAAAATTGAACCAAGATATGATAAGCGGATTAGGCATTAAACCTGTACACTTGGACTACCTTTCATTTCTCTTGATACATCTCCATTCCTGGTTGCCTGTAAGAGATCCACCCATTATAAGATAATTGAGAGTTATGGACACCCATACTTTTCTAGTCTACTATGTTCAATGAAGTTTTAAATGAATGAATAATAATAACATTTATTAATAATCAATGATGATTAATTTTAAAATATTAATAAATTTCATAAAAATATAGCCAAAAAATGATCCCGCAAAACATCTTCTTAATACATTATTCACCCTTATTAACGTAATATGCTATATATTTCCGTGCAGGAGGATGAAGACGTGTCTACATCTAAGAGCGCGACGTCTGAAGAGAGTGACGCGTTGCAGCCCGACCAGCCGCGGCCCAAGCCTCGCAAGACTAAGAAACAGAGGAAGTACAAGCCTAAGGCCCCAGACCTGGTGCAAGACGCTGATGTAAGGACTAGTTTATTAGTGTTTAAAATGTCATTTACTAAATGAGGAAAGTTGACAGTCTTAAAAGCTCCATGAAAGTAATTAATATAAGTTTGGCGTAAAATTAAAATAATACATGAAAATACAATATCTACAATTGGATATTATGGTGTCAAGATTTTCTCATTTACATGTAAAGTTGCTTTTAAAAGATTAAAAAGTTCATTATTCTGAATTTTGTAAGGCAAATTTACACCTCAAATTGAGTTTGTTAAATGTAAACTTAAAAGCTTCTAGATTATTTTCTGAAATTTTGTAATGCAAGCCGGGCTTTCGTGCTGGGCTTGTATGAAGCTACCACTATAAAACACAAATTTGAACGATCCTATGCAGATCGAGGAGGACCTAGAAGCGCTCAGTCGCAGCGGCGTGAAGAACCAGTGGCACACGCTGCGGCTGTCCCGCACCGTGGTCCGCGCGAAGGGGCGGCGCGCGCAGGTGTCGCTGCTGCGCCTGCTGCGGGACGCCGACCTGCCGTGCCGGAGACTGTTCCTCGACTACCGCGGGCTCCGGCTGTTGGCGCCCTGGTGTGCAGACGCGCCGATTGACTTCAGGTACATAAAACACCTCACTCAAGGTCCGAGAAAGAGAGGGCAATGAAAGCTGTGTGACGTCATGGTTGAATGTGATGTGAGGGATTTTAGTGTATGGAAATGGAGGAATTTTGTTTTAAGCATAACGGACATATCACTCTGCTTTTTGCCCTTTTTGCTCTGCTGCCCCAATTCAATAATTGGGGCAGTAAAATTTTGATCTGAATTCTTCCGAAAGTGCCAACCCTACCAAACTTTCTATTCATTTACTCTCAAGCTCAAGATAGTCCCCTCTGTAACCCCTCTATCAAAATAAATTTATTCATTTATTAAAAATGACCCCCAAATACTTCATCGATTAATTATTTATTTATTTATTTATTCAGTATGGAAGACTAACAGCTACCTTAAACTAGGATAAAAAACAGAAAAATTACCAAGGAGCCAACAAAATGTCTTCACTGGGACAGCCCCGTGGCGCAGTTGGCTAGACACTAGCTTGCGAAACGAGCGGCCGCGGGTTCGATCCCCGCGCCGAGACAAATGTTTGTGTGATCCACAAATGTTTGTTTCGGGTCTGGGTATTTGTGAGACCGAAAAGTCTCCCGTAGTTTCTGGTACCCACGACACAAGACTCGTATCTTAGTGTGGGGTCAGGACTATGTATGTGACTGTTGCGTGTATTTATTTCACTTATAGCTACAGATCATGACAAATAAAAAGAAAAGGTGTGCAATAAGGGATAAATATAATACTATAATAAACTCCTCCTTCCGTCCAGATTGGAGATGCTGCTGACAGTGGACCGGCTGCCGATCCCGAACAAGACGATGGTGCAGGAGAGCCGCTTCTTCACCATTGTGGAGCGCTGGCTTAGTGCCAACGACGCGCCGCCAGAAAATGTTTATATCGACGAGGCTACAGGTACATAATAATAGTCTCATATAATGAAATAAGCGATATTGTATGTCATGTTCTGATTAGTTGTTGCAACTAAATTAATGTAAATTTGAAATCTAATGCACTACTTGCTTACTTCTCGAATTTATATTCTTACTAAGCAATTATATTGTATATCATGTTCTGATTCGATATTGGAACTACACTAATGTAAAATTGAAATCTAATGAACTCACTTCTAAGTTCTTGAATTTATATTCTTAGTAACAAATACTAATATACTATCAATGTGTCGCCTTAACCCGCTTTAGCAGCAGAGTAATTATGAAGAGGCAGATAGACTTTACTATTGTTGCAAAGTTACTTAATTTTAATATCTATAATTGTTTGTAGGTTTGCCAGTGGAACTGCCAAACAGACCCAACCAAGAGAATGCACTGAGTCCCGAGAAGATAAAAGAGAACTCCGCCATGTCTGAGAAAGTCAAGAGTCTGTGCAATCAGCTGCTCGACCGGTGGGCCAGTTTGAAGGTATGTAAATATGTTACGGAGACTTATTGCAAGATCAACAGCCTAACAAGTATAAAAAAGGAAATTAAAAAAAGAAATGGGGCGTTGATTCTACAGTTATTTGTTTTGCTTGCAGGAAGTATTTAAAATCCCCAAGAAGGAACGTATACAACAAATGAAGGAACACGAGAGACAAGCCAATGTGGAACGTCGTGCCGCCGACTCGAGCGGAACGCGGGATAGAGACCGAGACCGGGACCGGGATCGGAGGGAAGACCGGGAGCGAGACAGAGATAAAGACCGAGAGAGAGATCGAGATCGGGACCGTGACCGGGAAAGAGATCGCGATCGGGACCGCGACAAAGATCGAGATAGGTACAGAGATCGGGATCGGGACCGAGATAGAGATAGGGATGACCGCGATAGAAGAAAACGAAGGGGAAGTCCTGAAGGCAGGAGAAGTATCAGGTAACATTTATAAAAAAAGACGATTCGTCTCTGATCGATTAAAATCGTAATCTAATAAATTGATTCAGAAAAATATTGCGATTGAATTTTCCCTTACTTCGGCAATAAAATGAAAATGTTCTCACTACAAAAACACTGTTCAATAGCAGAAAAAATGGCATAATCGACTTCCCCAACAATATATTTGAATCCCGATAATCTCATATGAAACTGCTCAGTGCAGTATGATAACATGTACTATACCCTGCAGGCTGAGCGAGCGCGTGTTGGCGTCGGTCCCGCCGGTGAGCAAGGAGGAGCGGCGCCGCGCCTTCGCCGAGGCCGCCGCCGCCGCCGAGCGCGCGCGCACGCATGCGCACTCCCACGCCAGGTGGACCAACGAATACGCGCAGGTACACACGGACAGATATGCGCACACACAGGCATGCATGCACCCACGCAAGTACACATACATATGCAGACGGACACTCAAACGCACACACTGGGTTTCATGATAGTCGAGCTCAGTGGACGGTGGCTCGCCTACAGTTCAATATCAAATGGTGTATATGTCGCAGCCAACTAGCTTAATCAGCCATTTAATTAACAGCCTAGCCTCTATACTAAACGGTACTATACTATAAAAATATTAATTTTGGAAGATATTAAAAAAGCTATACATATCTCAGTAAACTACATAATTATATCGTAAATTATGATTAAAAAAAACACAAAAACACACCTAACGTATTACTTTTTATACATTGAATAATTTGTAAATGAAGTTGTAAATTGTATTAATAAGTATGTTTGCCCAGATGTTTCCCGGCGGTATGATGGGCGGTCCGGGCGGGCCGCGCATGATGAGTATGCCCGGCATGCCCGGGTTGCCCGGAGTGGGCGGAGCGCCCGGGGTGGGCGACGCCCCCGACTGGATGACGCAGGAGTTCCCGCCGCAACCCGGATACTATCCGCCGTTCGGGGGACCGCAGCCCTACTGCATGCCTCAACCTAAGTTAGTATTGTCTCTGTACCTGTGATATAGACAAACGTTATAATATTCTATGATTTCACTTTTGTTTTATATTTTAATTACTATTAGAAGGTTCTATGTTACAATTTTAGCACTTATTCAGTTATGAATATTACGAAGTTCTATGACTCATACATAGAAAGTCACTCATATAAGTAAATAAGTGCTAAAATTGTAACATAGAACCTTGTAATAGTAAGCAACTGATTTATTATTTACCAACAACAAATGTGTTAAATGTTAAATTGCTGATAGTTTTGAGAAATGATAGAAAGTCTAAATAGAAGTTTTAAAAGAAATGCTGCCTATCTATACTATTTTTTTTAATTAAATATACCGTTGTCTCCACAGCCTGATGGGCATGGGGTCGATGGGCGGGTTCGGCATGGGCGGGTTCATGTTCGGGCAGCAGGTGCCGGGGCTGCCCCCCGCGCCCGCGCCCCTCCCACCCGCCTCGCCCTACACGCACGGACCCATCCCCACCGACACACCCACACAGGTAACCTCAATATTTTAAGGCATAAATTAACTTGGGTAGACAAGATGGACCGATGATTTGGTGAAAGTCGTAGGAAGCCCCTGGATACAGGTCGCTTTCTATAGAAGACTTTGGAAGTCTCTGGGGGAGGTCTATGTCCGGCAGTGGAAGTATCTTGGCTGATGGTGATAAGTTTACTTTGATTCTCTACTACTACTTTGGCTGCCTTCATTGTGGTATTGTTTAGAAAATAGGTTTTAAAACTGTAGTAAGAGAGTTTGAGTTTATGTACTCCAAATTTTCGAAAATTGTCGCATATAAACAAGGTGATTTATAACATTTTAAATAAAAAGTATTTATTTATTCAATGAGCAAGGTTACACACACGAATCAATACGAGAGTATACAAAAGAAAAATCATAAAATTAAACAAAACATAACTAAACAATTATAAATTAACATTATTCAAAATCATAGTACAATGAATATAAAATTCTATAAACAATATCATTTGTATACATTTGACCAGGCACTCCCAGCGCCGCTAGAAGCAGCGATGGGGGCGGGGCCGGCGCCCCCCGCGGCGGAGGTGCGCCTGCCGTCGCAGTGGCGCAGCGCCGTGGACGCGCGCGGCCGCACCTACTACTACCACGTCAAGCAGCGCCAGCCGCAGTGGGTGCCGCCGCCGCCGCCGCCTGGTTAGACTACATACATATATACGTACATACATACAGACATGCATATGTATATGCGTACATACGTACATTCATGCGTGCATACAAACATGCATGCATGCGTATATACATAACGTCACGTCTGTATTCCACGAAGGAGTA
Organism: Cephonodes hylas; assembly: GCA_030295005.1. NCBI lineage: Eukaryota > Metazoa > Arthropoda > Insecta > Lepidoptera > Sphingidae > Cephonodes > Cephonodes hylas. The sequence goes on along the minus strand of AP025364.1, from coordinate 12,031,175 downwards.
GGCAAAAAGGAATAGCCACATTTCGCCAAGTATGCAGCAGATGTAAATTACTCCTTGCTCCCACTAAGAAATTGCTGATAGAATAATCTCATGACAGTTTTTCTGGCATATTTCGAAATACTACTTTAAGCTTAAATAGTTTTACTGCGTCTTCAGTAGCTTTCATTTTCGAATGCAATTAACTATCAGAAATCCAATTTGATTAGTTTTATTTCCGGAATGTTTCAATTAGCTCTACAAATGTATATATAATAAATGTAACTACATTATCTAAATTTCAATCATTGGTAATTTCCACTTACAGACGAGAGTTCATCAGAAGAGGAGGATGTGGCGGACAACGCGCTGGACAGTCCCATAGTGAGGCGGCACGTCAAAGGGAAACTTGTGGAAGGCGTCAACGGCATATACGAAGGTGACTTAACAGTATTTACCTCTCAATTTTTGGTGTTATTAGATATTGCAAGACGGAATAGCTTTTTTGGGATAAGTGATAATTAAGATCAAATTTTGTATTTAGACATAGGCGTTAGTCTTTATGGTATGGTAGCTGCCTGTGGTCCAGGAATTTCATGGTCTTTTGGAAAAAGAGAATTGTGTGGAAGTGGTATTCAGCTGCGTAAAATACAATCATTAACAAAGATCCAACTACAATGGTTGCATAGTCATTTTCTGGACAAATATCGTCGTTCGGCATACATTCCGCAAAGTTACACCAGTACCTTCATTTCTTGAATGATTCAATACAGCGAACGTAGTTTCACGCCATTATGTCAGTTGTTTTTTTGTTCCATGTAAAGTTCTGTGAATGTTGCATTCGCGATTTTGGATGCCGAACGACGATACAAAACTTGTTTGAATATTTTATAATAGATCACACTGCTGAGTAAAGGACTTCCTCTTCTGTCACTCCTCAGCCGCTTTTGACAAGTAAGGTCAAAGAGGCAACGCTTTCTCAAGGGCGTTTGTCCTGCACCTACTCGGCTTGTCACGCTTACACCGGCCCTTAGACGGTATCTAATCAATGGCGATAAATGTTAAACAGCAATCCATAATTCTATGTATCGATCATATTGTTCATTGACAATATCCATTTAATATAATGGTACATACGTCATAAGCCATGGACAGTCCCGTGGCGCAGTTGGCTAGACACCATCTTGCGAAGTGCCGTGGGTTCGATCCCCGCACTGAGACAAATATTTTGTGATCCACAAACATTTATTGGTGTAGGTGTCAGTGAGACCTAAAATGCCTCGTAGTTTTTGATATCCACGACACAGGACTTGCATCCTAGTGTGGGATCAGAACTATGTATGTGACTTTTGGGTGTATTTTATTTATTTTTATAATAATTATGTTATTTTGTAGTGATAAAAGAAGACACACATAACGGCCTGATACCGGACCACGCATTGCTCAGCATGAGGCCAAGGAAAAGACGAGTCGGATTGGTCTCAGAGAGGCCTATTAGTGTAAGTATTATTTATATCTGGATTTAGCACAGACATCACATAAGCTATTTCTTATTTTGATTTAGCTTACTTTGATGGAATATTTTAATTTAATTTAATCTAATAACTTTTTATTTTTGTCTATATTCTCCGTGGTATATTAACACCTGATAATTACACAGCCGCGTACAGAAGAAGACAAGTTGGCCGGGCGCCTGGAGGTGAAGCGGTACAAGCAGACGAAGGAGAAGCTGCGGCGGCGGCGCGAGCGCCTGCTGCACCGCGTGCGCCTGCTGTCCGCGGGGAAACTCAAGCTCAGCCACCAACACGACAAACTCGCGGTACGGCCTATACATAGCTAGTGTGCAGGGGTTTTACAAGGTGCGGTGCAGGTGTAGAGTCGACAGTGTGGCTGATTTGTGAAACATAAATATGTGTTGTGTATTTAGTAGTACTGTGGTTTTGTTCTTGAAAAAGGGAAGGCAAAGTCGATTTTTATTTTAACTCTGTTGACACCCTTGGAACTATTTTGACTAGACACTAGCTTGCGAAACGAAGGCCGCCATTTAAGAATAGAGCTGTTAATGAATAAACTAAACTGCGTCATCAGCCCATATACGTCCCTCTGTCGAGCACGGCCCTCCTCTACCATTGAGAGGGTTTTAAGCCTTAGTCAGTTAAGTTAGTTTAGTTAGCAAACTTAATTTGTTTCATAATTATCCCAATATAGCTTTGTCTGTATTTTATTATATTTTCCCTTGTCGCTATGTTCACTTGAATATAAAGTAAAAACCTGTTTCAGATGTTGGAGCTAACAGAAACGGACAGCGACACGGATTCCGACGAGTCTGAATTTGGCGAGAAGTCGGGGGCGGACGGGTCGCCGGGCGGGTCCCCGGCCCCCGGAGCGGAGGCGGCGCCCGGGGGGGAAGCGCCGGGAGGTGTGGCGGGCGCAGGGGTCGTGGGGGTCGCCGCCCCCGTCAGCGAGCGCGAGAGCCGCCGCATCAAGGAGCAGTTCCGCACGTCGATGGCGAGCGTGATGGTGCACCACCTCAACCCGTACCGGCACTCGGACGCGCCGGCAGGGCGGATCACTTGCACTGCTGACTTCAAACACCTTGCTAGAAAGGTAATGTTTACTCTCAAGTTAATATCAGGGTACATTTTGTAAACAAAAGGTTTTCGTTTCAACATTTATTGTAGTCATCTTTGGTGACAACTAACTTTAATACTTAGTAATAATAGTAGATTTTTTAAGACAATAGATACTCCTCAAACTTCGTTTTTCTCTATATTAGATAGTACGCTAGTTGGTCTAAAACGATAAACAATTTTTTGATTTTATCTACGATTTTCGACTGCGTACATAATTTTTTTTCGTGACTCCACTACCAAATATGACTCAATATAATTTTAAATTCCAGTTGACGCACTTCGTGATGCTGAAGGAGCTGAAGCACTGTCGGTCGGTGGACGAGCTGGTGGTGACGGACTCGGTGCGTGCGAAGGCGCGGACGTTCGTCAAGAAGTACATGGCCAAGTTCGGCCCTGTGTACCGGCGACCCCCCGAGGAAGCCGACTAGCCCGCGCTGTCGCGTCTGCTCGACGCGAGTGTGTAAACCAAACCTTATACTGAAGCAGCCGAGAGTGTTAACCAAACCTTATACTGAAGAAAGCGAGTGTGTAAACCAAACCTTATACTGAAGCAACCAAGTGTGTAAACCAAACCTTATACTAAAGCAATCGAGTGTGTAAACGTGTGATCACTTGCAGTGTAGTGAGGAATGGGATATCTCTGCTGTGTGAACAATAAAATAATAAGTACATCAGTCACATAGTACTAGCCATGTATGATGACTGCCTGTACTTCAAACGAACTTTTGTCGATGGTAATAGACATATTTTCTGATACCTGTAGGAAATTGCAGTCATACTGTAGAGAATAGTCATGAAGAAAAACATGTTAGTAATACAGATAGTGGGACTAAGATCTATAGACTATTCTCCTAAAATAGGTGTACTTGATTTTTTTCCCTACAATTACAATATTAAAACTACTCATAAGGCGAATGTTAGTGTTCATCATTAAAAAATAAGTCAGCATACTACTATAATTCAGAAAAATGTCGCGTTTTTTTTTCTAAAATGTCTAAGATAAAATTTTAAGAATCAAGAATTCTCAATAAGAATTTGGTTAATATCTAAAGTCGAAGTGCGACTTGAAAGTAGGGTGTTTCAAGTGTGTTCTGTGTTCATATTAGAGGTTCAACTAAGGTATGGATGGATGATTTGCAATAGAAGCTTTATGTGTAATTATATTTTAAAATGTACATTGAGAATATTTTATATTCTTATGCTGACAATTTAGTACATTAATGTTCACTCCCTTAGGTACAAAATGCTTAAAAAAAAAGACATCACAAATAAAAAAATACAATGTAATTTATCTTCATGGAATGGGTTATGTTTATATTTATATTGATGAATGAATATAATTAATGCATTTTCCTGAAGCATACTAAATTGTCAACATAAACATGTTTCATTAATAAAACATAAGAATATCTAAGACAACCTTTCTAAATAAGACAATTTTAACATATTCCTTTGACTATAATTTACATCACTATGTATGAACAATTACTACATTATTTTACATTTGACTAATCTGTGTATGTTGCAAGCGCTGTTAAGAACTGTCTGTAGAGAAATTTTAATACTTTTAATGTAGTGTAATTCTCTAGCGATATTGTGTGACTGTAGTTTATTATAAGGTATGACTATATTATTCAACGACATAGTGATGAAGACAATGCTATCGTCCTATCGGTCGTGTATAGTAAACAAAAATATGCATTATGACTAGGGTTAGCTTAATTGTGAAACTTCCTATTTTCATTGTTTTTTTTAAAGTACTTTATAACAACTTTTGGTGGTAGTCTTTGCGACAAAAATATAGGTACTTCTTTATATTTGAGTTTTAGGTCAAACTTAATTTAAAATTTATTTTAAAGTTTTGTAATGCAATAGTATTTTTCCTATTAAGTTTTAACAATCGAGTTACGAAGTTTCATAGTTTCGTTGGTGAACTTTTAAAGACATCGGTACGTGTACTTTTGTTGGTAACTGTCGTTATTTTCTCATGTTTTTGTATAAAATTTTTGACTCAAATTTTGTTGAAGTTATTTGCACGCGCGTTGTTAAAAGTTGATCGACCTAGTTAGTCATAATGTTAAGGAAATTTTTTATTTTACATTTTTACCTGTACATCTCTCATTTAAAATACTATAATTTTTTTAACATATGAAAACTATACAATAGAAATTATTTTAGCGAAATTTTCATGAAAAGTATAACGCATTTTATGGAATAGTCGAATCGGTGTGTTCACTATTTGTAAAAAGTCGATTAAAGCCTAAGATAGTAAAATTTAGTTGTAATGGAATAAAATATGTTTAAAAACAATGAGTTACGGTTAGAGATTGTATTGTCAGTTTAATGATTTGTCCACGTTACGACCCCATTATGGAAAATATCGCATTTAAATCGACTAAAATAGTGAGATATGATGTCAAAGACAAACAGAGGCTTTAAGGGCATAACAATATTAATTATGAGATTGAAAGAAGGCATGCGAATGCGACGGTTGTATATACATTTTTTTCTTCATTATTGTTGTATGTGTCGCATTTAAGGGGGTAGATGCACTCAGAAGCGTAAAAAAAGGCCTATTTAAAAAAATTTTTTTTTTACAGTAATTAAGTTTATTTTACAAAATAAATTATACAGAGTTTTTATACAATGCTTTAACTTAACATTTATGAAAAAAAAAAAAAAAAATACATATTATTTATTAAAATATCGCCATATCGGTTGGATCCTCTCCCGCGAGTAGTACTTCGCGGTGACCATCACAACAGCCTTCTGGATCATCTGAATTCGAAAAACCAAGGTGAAACCTTTAGTTTAATAATAAATCCAGTCTTTAATCGAAGGATATTGATTTTTGTTAACAATTACTATATTTTTTAAACAATTAACTTTTAACATTTTATCGAAAATCAGAGTCCAAAGTTTCGAATGCCACCATTTTGTAAATTTTCAAAAAAAAAAAAAAAGCTTCGATTAAAGACTGGATTTATTATTAAACTAAAGGTTTCACCTTGGTTTTTCGAATTCAGATGATCCAGAAGGCTGTTGTGATGGTCACCGCGAAGTACTACTCGCGGGAGAGGATCCAACCGATATGGCGATATTTTAATAAATAATATGTATTTTTTTTTTTTTTTTTCATAAATGTTAAGTTAAAGCATTGTATAAAAACTCTGTATAATTTATTTTGTAAAATAAACTTAATTACTGTAAAAAAAAAATTTTTTTAAATAGGCCTTTTTTTACGCTTCTGAGTGCATCTACCCCCTTAATGAACATGAGATTAGGCAGGGGTCTCTCTAAAAATATAAAATCGCGATGGGGAATATTTAAAAACAATTTGTTCTATTGTGAACCAGTCTTTAAACACAGTTTTCATGATCTCTACTTCGCGATATTTGAAACACATGCTAATAAAACGCGATCGCAACTCGAATATAGATCTAAATTAAATTTAAAGCATGTTTTCAGTATTAATACATATTTTTATTAATATACTGATTGATAAAGCTTGTGTCGAGCGGACTCCATAATGATATGAATAAATGCAATAATGTTTTCTAGAAATGTAAATTATTTTATGGAATAACTGATGTCGCATACAGTAATAGGTTAAGCGATTATGTCATAAAGTCAAAGTTTAATATAATTGACCGTAGTTCTGTGTACTTTAATTAGTAGGGTGTACTGTTCAACTGGTAGTGATTATTGTCGCTGGTAAAATCATTTCGGTTTAAGTGATTATCATACATTTTACTAATAGACAGTTAGATAGTTTTGACATTTTAGACTTGTCTGAAGCGTTATGGATTTTAAAAAGTAATTTAAAATTTGATTCAATTTTATCTTAATATTTTTGTGCCTCAAGGATATCTTTCGTGGTATGTCTGTAATCATCGTTAGGGTGTAAGACAAATGTATTTATAAAACTTTGTCGGCTTTCTGACGTATAATACCTAAAAGATCTCAAACATATAGGCAATATTTATGGATAGCCTATGCTTGAGGCTTTATAATTTTTTCGCACATTCGAAGCATTTTGGCCATTTTGGTGTTGATGGTCGATATGCTTCCATAATAATGTATGGACTGTTAATTTGCCCTTTATGTCGGATGGACGCAGTTGATCCGAAAACTGAATTACGATCATGACAAGTTTTTATATTGCTGACTGTGCTTATTATCCGGCAATTATATATTTTTGGTACACTAAAAAATATTTGTCAACCATTTGTGGTATTATCCGCTTATATTTTTTAATTTGCAACGGTTCGCGACCAGGGCCGAATCTGTGCAATGAATTACATTTCGATATTACGAATTAGTTAGTTATCGAACACTTCGACCTCATAGTTGTACATTTGAAATAAGGTAGAGTGTAACTGAATTTCTAATTTCTCCTTTCAAATTTTAGGTCCGTCCCTGGTGGCTAGAGATTTTTTGCCTGAAACGATTTTAACAGGACTTGTGTTTGATAAACTTGTATATACTTTGACAAACATTAGCTTCCTTTGCTTAGTTTGCGATAAACGTTTAATTTTATGAAGCGAGACAAAATAATGGATTCAATTTATGTAATTTCGAATACAATTGCATATTACGAATAAGATAAGTGTAGAGTTTGTAAGTAGTAAATCATGTTCCAAATATTTTGTTCCTTTTTGCTATAAACCCTTTCCATGCGATGTTTCAATGTCAATAATTTTAACATCTAAACTTGAAGTAATAGTAAGCATTGGAAGGGTTTAACTTGGCTCAAATGTAATATTTGACATAGTGAGTCACTAGAGCAAACATGCAGAAGTCTACCTAAATATGATGGAATATAGAAAAATACACGAATCATATTGTAACGATTGTGGACACGTTGTATATATTGTATATAGTGGAGTAATTATGTCGGTGTGTGTGGAGATGAGATATTTTTAATGTGGAATGCATTGTGAAGAGCGGTCGTGAAGGCGGCCGCCATTTTTATTAAATATAAGGCGACGCTGATTGAACAAATAAAGTGTTATTTCTTTTATGCAGTGTTGTTTTATTTTGACGTGATGATATTTTTATCACCTATACTGGATGTGTACAGACCGTGATCGAAAACTAGGCAGGTAATAATTACGGCGATGACAAACACATTGGCGTTAAGAAATTTGATAATTTCCTAATAATCACTGGTATTAAATTAATAGCAATGGATGACATAAATTCATGATAGTATAGGTTTTTATTTTATTTATTTCATATCATTTTTGTGAAACCATAGGACTAGAACATTAATTTCCTTTTGAAGTTTGCTGTTGCCTCCAAAATTCTTCTCTGTTCTCCAAAAATCGAATGGCTTCCTGCGCTTGTTTCACTACGATGTCGTTTTTCTTGTCCGCTATAGCCAGATCTGGATTTTTGATGAGGTTTTCAAGGTATATCTTGTCCGACATGAGTTGTCCAAGCACTGGTCTGGCCGACTTAGAAGAGCTTCGTTTACTAGTTTTTTTGACTGGCTTCACAGCTCCAATAGTGTTTTCTATAGCTTCCTGTAAATATAAGGAATGCTAATTAGAAAATTTATAACTGGAAGGTACTAGAAACCTCTGGGTTCTTACGAGTCGTTTATCTTATACTGTAAGTCTGAGGAATTTATTGATTTACTTCTACAAATTTTTAGGCTAGTTAAATTTGGAACACAAAGAACACAATTATGAGAGAAACAACATATTCGCAATAAAAAAAATACCTGCGCTTTCTGCACTCCAAGTCTAAAATCGTTCAAGTCGGGGCGCGTGCGCAGACCTCTGTGGTAGTGAACGAGACTCATCTCGAATTCGCCGCAGTAGTACAGCGCCTCGGCTTTACGGAGCAGCGCTTTGGCGTCTTTAGGATCCAGTTTCAAAGCTGCTTCTGCATCGGCCAGGGCAGAACGCGGCTCACCAAGCAGAAGGTAGCATTTACTGCGCGCCACGTAAGCTGCTTTCTCTTCTGGAGCTAACTCGATAGCCTGGAATTAATGTGGATAAATGTTAATAGATGAGGCGCAAGATATTTTTTTGTAGCAATCTATCTATGCATTTGAGACACAGTGACACATTATTCAATTGCTTTAAACATTTATTTAAATGTAAAGATTACACAGATTTCACATTTAGTCACACTCAACTGCACGTTGTGTATTTCTTATCTTATGATTGTCTTATTCACTAACCAGGCTTATAATTCTGTTATGTGACCCTCATTCTAAATGCGTGGATGGGTAAAAAGATTCGTTTTACCTTATTAACAAACAGTATGGCCGTGCGGTATCGTTTCCTCATAATTTCCGCTTGAGCCAATGCCAGCAGTGTGCCAGCGTCGGCTTCAACAGGTAATTGTAATGCGCTGCTTCTCTCTGCCTTGTCTTTAAGACTTAGAGACTGCTTAATATCCTTGGATCCCATGACAACAGCCGCAGCTCGGTCCTTATCCGTATACAGCTCTTCTTCACGCCGTCGTTTTTCGCGTTTCTGTTTCCTCTCTCGACGTTTGCGTGGTTTAACCGACTCCTTCCTACCTCGAGTAGTCTGTTTCTCGTCTTCCATCTCTGGCTCGCGGACCTTGTCGGCTGATGGTGGAGCTCTCTTGCTGATAGAAGCCTTCGGAATCGGGATCTCTTCCTCATCTTCAGCGATACCAACGCGGACGAAGCTTTGCAGAAACTCTGCATCTTTAGTTGGCCCCAGGATAGACCTGGCATGGGCTTTTGCGTTATCGTCACTTTGCATCATTAGCTCCAGCGATTTCGCACTGTTATGTAAGGCGCGTAAGGAGGCGTCAATATTGACACCTTGGCCCAAGTTGCTATGGAGACTAAGTGTGTTTTCGCACCCTCTTAGCACTTGGCTTCACGCTAGTACACTTTGTGCGGTGATATGAGGAGCACGTGTGTTTATACATGTACTCATATATGAAATTCGTTGTTTTAATTTCTTCTCAATAGCTATTGTCTTAATTTTGATTTAGAGTCATGAGAAGCAATATTTAAATTCCGCGTGACCAAATATCGGATACCAATTTTTACAAAATGTAATGCAATAGGATGCAACATAATTTCAGCTATTTCTTTGATAAAGAAATTGCACATAGCTTACCGTTTAGTATTTGTTTCATGAAAAAAAATAGGGATCACTAAGGAAAATTATATGTAGGTACAGAGACAATCATAAATCTTCATTTCCAATATTGCAAATTTTGTAATAGTGATTATAAACATGTGAGAGATCACATTCTACTACACTCATACCTACATCCTGAAGTGGTAGGCAGGGGTGCATTCAAATTATCTTGATATTAAAAACTAAGTACCTGTATGTAGTTAAAATATACAATTAACGACTAAAAATTGTTGTAATGATAAATATTGAAGCTTTCCATTAATACTTTACCTTATAAAGGGAGGTCAAGGCTCGTTCATAATTTCCGTTCTTCAAATGTCCCGCCGCTTCGTCTCGATGTTTCTTAGCCTCCACCGGGTTACTGGTCGGTTGATCTTGTTCTTTCCCGCGTCCCATTTTTGGATGTTCTGAAAATTGAAACATAAAACATTATCGACTTACTTATTTCATCCCCCTATAAACGCTCTACGCTTTTCGGTCTCATAAAAAGCAAGACCCGAAACTATCTGTCGAGTGTCGAACTCGCTAAAATTTCTATATTGTGCGTTAGATGGCAGTACCCAAAATTTTACTGTTTTTGCAGAGGCAAAAACAATACTATCTAGAGAGACAGGATTTCAGATCATCATTTCTAATTCATGCCAAACAGTATTAATTTATATTCATAATCAACTTGAAAGCATTGGGAATCTCTTTACGCAATAGAGAATTGATAGATCTGCCCAAATAACGTAATATTTGTATATAACGTTCTTGTGAATGTTTTAACAGAAAATGTAGAGCAATCGGTAAACATTACCCTCCAAAATTGATACGCATACATCGAATATGAATTAGGTAAACAATACCAAAGGACGCGCCGAATACGACAGCGTGATGAATCACCCTGTAACCGAAGCAACCCTTTCATTGTAATAAATCTGGCTGTTTATGTCTCCTGTTCGTCTTCCATCAGATAATGTTAATGTTTGTCGTATGTCATGGGCAAGGGCACTTTTTATGATTAATTCTTGGGGAAATGTACCTACCTCTTCTTTATAGCAATATTCACTATACCTCCCAGCTTTGGCCCACAGCTTCGCCGTACAGTAAGAATGTATGATAATATATCGTTTACTTGATCATTAAAATATTTAAATGAACAGGTAAAGAATAATTAATGCGTGAAGTATAAACTTTCTTGATAGCGAACTATATTTCTGGACGGTTATCGGTCTATCTCCCCTAGGGAATTGTTAATTATTTTAAACTTAGAAAAGTTTTGCTTAGGTACCTTTTCCGTCTATACAAATAATTATAATGACCGATTCCACAGTGAGGAGGTTGCTGTACAGAAAAGTTAGTAACATTTTTGCTCGGAATATTTATTTACTTGCTATTAAAAAGCACAATACCATAACTGATTTTCCTTTATGCACTAAGTTATGTTTTTCTTTAACGAACCCAGAAGCGACCGTTTCATATTGATTTCGAATTATAAACACTCCAAATTGTTACCTAAATATCAAATTAGCATCAACACAATGACAAATGGATAAACTTGCGGTGGTTTGAGGATGGCAGCGAGCGCAGGCTGTCATAAGTTTGGCATCGGTTACAACGCTCATTATCGTCGAAATTATTCATGCAAACGAGCCAAGTCGTATTATGGGAGATCACGGCATGCCCATCATAATGCAGGGATTGTGGTGCATCGGTCCATTATAAGTTTCATCATCATTCTCCTGCCCTGATCCCAATTCTTGTTTGGGGTCGGCGCAGCATGTTTTGTCCTTCCTTCCTGTGTGGAAGGACAAAACATGCTGCATAAGAGTTTTGGCAGATGTTTTACGGCCGGCCGCCTGCCTGACGCCAACCCTCCTTGGGAATTTCCATGTTTTAAAGGGAATGGTGTGGGGATAGCGTGAGTTTGGGTACAGGATATTGAGGGAAAGGATATTTGGCCTGATGGTAAGGATGCTACAGTCCCGGATAAGGAAGTATTAGGAGACTGTAACAGCTCGGGGGGCCGAGCTCGCGTACTCGTAGCCCTGTTCCATGACTGGCTAGATCAATGGAAAAGGCACCCCTGACCTTCCATTATAAGTTTCATATTGGGTATAATAACTCACAAAAAATTGTTCGGTTCGTGTTTTTAAAGTAATGAGGTTAAGGCACTGATAAGTTTAAGTTTGCCAATAATTTTATATCATGAAACTTTGGTGCTGAATAATTTGCTAACTTAGATGTTTCTTTCAATTTTCTAAAAAGCTCATGCACATCTTTACTAGTATTTTCGTTCTGCATAACTTAGTCTGCAATTATAATACCTAATGAAGTTACCGAAAAATACATTACGTTACGTAAAAAATAGTCATCATCATCATCATTAGCAGCCAATTGTTGTCCACTGCTGGACATAGGCCTCCCCCAATGACTTCCACCGGGAACGGTCGGAAGCCTCCTGCAGCCAGCGACGTCCCGCGACCTTGACAAGGTCATCGGACCACCTTGTTGGGGGACGTCCCACGCTGCGCTTTCCCGTTCGTGGCCTCCACTGGAGAACTTTTTGGCCCCATCGGCCATCAGTTCTCCGCGCCATGTGGCCGGCCCATTGCCACTTCAACGAGCTAATCCGTTGGGCTATGTCGGTTACTTTAGTTCTCCTACGGATCTCCTCATTTCTGATTCGATCACGTAGGGAAACCCCGAGCATAGCCCTCTCCATAGCTCGTTGAGTGACCCTGAGCCGACCCATGACGCCTTTAGTGAGAGGCCACGTCTCAGTGCCATATGTCATCACTGGTAACACACAACTATTGAAGACTTTCGTCTTCAGGCACTGAGGTATATTGGACGAGAAGACGTCTCCTAACTTTCCGAACGCTGCCCAACCGAGTTGGATTCGACGATTGACCTCTCTCTCGAAGTTGGACCTGCCTAACCGGACCACTTGTCCCAAATAGACATATTCGTCTACAACTTCGAGAGTCGAGCCCCCAACTGCGATTGGGGTGGGCACAACATGGACATTCGACATGATTTTCGTCTTGTCCATGTTCATTTTAAGACCCACCTGTTGGGAGACTCGATTGAGGTCTTCGAGCATAGTGCTAAGGTCCTCCAGCGATTCTGCCATGACTACAATATCGTCGGCAAACCGAAGGTGTGTGATATACTCACCGTTGATGTTGATGCCGAATCCTTTCCACTCCAAGAGCTTGAAGGCGTTTTCCAGCGCGGCAGTGAACAGTTTCGGAGATATAACATCTCCCTGTCTCACGCCTCTCTGTAGTGGAATAGCCTTCGTGCTCTGATCTTGTACTCGGATCGACATGGTGGCGTTGTTGTATATACTTTTCAACACCTCGATGTACCGACAGTCAATGTGGCACCGCTGGAGAGACTCTAGCACCGCCCACGTCTCGATCGAATCAAAGGCTTTCTCATAGTCCACAAACGCTAAACAAAGCGGCAAGTTGTATTCCTCGGTTTTCTGGATAACTTGCCGAAGCGTATGGATGTGGTCTATGGTGCTAAAGCCTTTTCGGAAACCAGCTTGTTCGGGCGGCTGGAAGTCATCAAACCTGCGTTCGAGACGATTTGTGATGACCCTCGAAAACAACTTATAGACATGGCTCAGGAGCGAGATGGGCCTGTAATTCTTCAGCAAGGTGTTGTCACCTTTTTTGAAGAACAGTACCACCACGCTCCTGCTCCATGCCTCTGGCGTTGAGCCCTCGAGGAGAACGGAATTGAAGAGCCTCTGAAGGACTTTAAGTACCGGCGTTCCGCCCGCTTTCAGAAGCTCTGAAGTGATTCCGTCCTCACCCGGCGCCTTGTTGTTCTTAAGTTGTTTCAGGGCCATCTCAATCTCACACAGGCTGATGTCCGGGATATCATCACTGAAGTGGCGGATCAACTCGGCTCTCGGGTCTTCGGCCGAGCGAACAGCGGGCTTGGCAACCGAGGTGTAAGTAAAAAATAGTAAGTGATTGATTTTAGAAATAATACAATTTAACTACTGAAAAAGTAAACTTCTAGCTATGCTTTTTTATTTCAATTAATATTAAGTAAGCCCGAGTTCAGGAATGGGACGAATAAACATCCGTACCTTAATTTCGTTTATGCGATTTTCACTCCGTAGGCTTAAAAATGTGGGTAAGTCCTTGCAATTTAGCGATATATCGTAGGTGAAATATACGCGGCTAATTTCCACTCTACTCCAAGCAATTCTGTAGAAGCGATCCGATAACGGGAAGTTATTCAACACATGGTGTTTGTTCGTCTACTAATTGGTGCAGTTAACCTACTTCAATTGCTAATAGATGAAGCAGATTGTTTTACAATGTGCGTTCTTCGTAATCCAGAGCCCTGTTTTAAGCCTGTGTAGCGTTAATAATAATAAATTAAAAATCGAAGATCTGGGGCAGACGTGGTTTCGAACCCCTGGTACAATTGCGTATTCTTAATGAAACATCGTAAATTCAAATGGCAACAGAACGTATTGTAATGAAACTTAATACCTAAGAGCTCCTCTCCTGAATGTCATTTGTTTTTGTATTCAACTTGCAATGGGCTGATTGTAAAAAAAAATATCTAACAGCAATCTAGATTACATGCCTATCTAAAAAGGTTCAATACCTACTCATTCTATTACACAATCAAAGTCAAATAATTCAATAGAACGAAATTGATTACTTAGCTATGTTTACTTACCTATATCATTTTACGAACGAAGATAACTATCGCTGGCTGTGAATCACGCGAACCCACAATATCGCTGCTTTACGACCGCGAAAATAATCAAATTAGATATTGTTCTGCTTGTAAAATCATTTACTACGCTTGCTCCTTCATTGTAGGCTCCAATATATGAGATTGTACGTCGTTTGTAACATTAGCAATTACTGAAAGATACCTACATAGAACAATTTTTTTCGTTCATTTTTTTCCGATATTACATTTATCAGTAGATAATGATAACAATGTTAGTTTTCATCACACCTAAGTAGATGAGAGTAAGATGAGCAGATTTTGTTGTTTTCTGCGGAATTAATATACCTTGATGATTGAGATAGACCATTTCGATTTTCGATATAAGACACATGGTTTGACCCTGTCAGGCAGTGTAATTGGGTTTTGAGGAAAATCTCAACGAACGAATGGAGCTTGGAAATGTAACAGAAAAACGAGCGAGCCTTTAGTTCTATTATAGGAAAATTAAAGTACAGCTTGTGCAAAGTGGGTGAGCAAAGTGGATGGACTCCAAAGAATGGTAAGAAGTTCGGTTCGATTGACAAAACCAACATTAAAGTGAGCGAAGCCTGTGCCAGTAAGTTATAAATAAGAAATACATTTGTATTTATTACATTTTCAATTAATATTTTATAAATAACTATAAAAAACTATAAAAAACTTTCGGCCGACAAGTACGTATAACATAGCTGACGATATCAAAATATTATTATATAAACGAATTAAATAAAATAATTTATAGACATAGATTAGAAATTGCGTATATACAAGTATATTTATATAGTCATGCTTTTAATTATGCAGATCAATCCAAATTTAAATGTATTTAGGAAATAAAATTCAGAAAAAAATTATAAATTACAAATTTAAAATAATCTTTTACATATACATATATCATTCTTTTATTCCACATTAAAAATAAGCAAAATGAACACTCACCCCTTGTATTTTGCGTTCGTTGTTTAAAAAAATACTAACAAACCAAAATAAAACTAAAATCCAGATTTAAAAAAATCTTGCCTAACTTTAATTATATCACAGTACACTCTAATAACTGTCACTTGTCTCAATTAGCTTCTTCATGACATGCAATTAAGTAATAATTACGAAAGATATTAAAATGAAAGAACTGCGAGGCTCGTTGGGTGCCCGCCGAGCGAACTTTCAGACTGATCAACTAGTAAGGCAAACTCACCCTTGCTTAATGAAAGGGGCTTACGCTGTATAAATTAAAGTTGGCTGTATAGCACGATTGCGTAATTAATTTGTAACCTTTAATAAGTCTTTGTAATTGTCTATAGCCTTATTATAAATAAGGAAATATTGGCTCAATTTGTTTTGTTATAAAATATATATGGACTGTGATAATAATCGTCAACAATATGCTACGAATTTATTATAAGGAAAAAGAAAATTTTAAAAATTCAAAGACTTTTTTAGTTTCTTAGTAAGCTTTTTTTTTACTTCTTTATATTTAAAAAATGTAAAGAAAATTAAAAAAAAAACACTACAAAGTAAAATTTCGTAATCTATAGGTAACTTTTACAGTAAGCAATTTAGTTTGTATAATACTCTAAATAATAATCCTATAAGTATACATTATACTTTGTTCAAATAAACTGAGCCTAAAATTTTCCATCGACCCTTAGAAAAAAACGTAATCGACGAAAAAGTTTGCAAAATTACAGTTTCATTTACTTTTTTTTACATTAGCAGTAACGTTGCTACGTGTTTATTTCAATAAACGAACGGAGCTCGTCACGCGAGCCCGTGATGAGCGTTGTGATCGAGCCCAGCTGAAATACAGCCATGTCACAGCGGTAGACAAAGGAAATTCATTTGAAAACGTAATTGCCATATTTTTTGGGTTCCGTGTTTAAATAATTTCGCCAGACTTTGAAATGTTATGTTTGCCTACTCGAATATTGGTGCAAGATTTTTTCGTAAATTTTCTAGCTCATGTTTGAGCCCGGAACAAAAAGTTAACGTTCTTTCGTTTTGCCATTTATGCATCTATATGTTCTGGACTTGCACCCGCGTTCATTGTCTTTTTTCCAATTACTCAGCCGAACTTTGGTAAAAGTAGTAGTCATGTCGCAATCTCAGTTTTTAAGCGAGCCTTAGAACCATCGGTAAAAACAGGACGTATTATAATTTGAAGACTTAGCATGTTGTTTACACATTCTTGAATGAGACGTTTTGGCGTGCCGAATGGAAGACCTGTAAAAAAAGTTCCTGTCCCCGCCAGATTATATTGGGGTTCTCTCGTTTTTATATAGGTACTTTATTATCAACATTAGACATATTGATTACCCTAAGATGCGGTCTTACCGCAATAATACAAAATGTACAGAACCTTGATTAGCCTACTCGCTTCACATTGTATTATCTTTTCATTCTTTTTCGGTAGTTAGTTGGCCCTGTCACGAACCGTTTTGATTGATACTAACAGCAAAACATTGCAATGTTTTTATTATCTTTCACTCATTGTACTTAAACTGAAAGACATCACGGTAGATAAGTCTAGCGTACTACATAGTTAAATATAGATAGGTAGAGAAGTTTACCATTTTTTGGACTAAGTATTTCTAAATGGTGACATTATATAAGTTTCCTTTGATAAAGTAAATGTTCAGTTCAAAAATGGCCCCATTTCCATGGCGTCTTTATAGACAATTACACGAATTACAAGATTGCATCGCATTATTCTTAATTTTGATTTTTGGATATCATGAGGAAGTTTTCCCGTCGAAGTTCGGACAGTATTATGAATGAATAGAAATTCCTAACGATTATTTTCTGTATAAGTGACGACTATTTTAGACTTAACATATTTCTAATAAAAATGTAGAGAAGAGCTCATATTTTTAAAATTTCATTCGAAACTTCGAATATTTGTCTAAAACCTCAATTTGTATTGTACATTACAAAGATCTGGAAGCCTTCCAACAAAGTTTAAAATGTCATATTATCTTGCCTCCCACGAAAACTCCGTAAAAATAAACATGCTAATAACCGTTTTATGTAACAACAGTACAGATTATGAGATTATTAACTTGATAAGTTGACGGTTAAATACCATTTTAAATCGCGGTATTATTATCTACTATTTTTTAATTATATGTCAAACTTTGTATGCGAAACATTTCACCTCTTTTGTTTCTACCACTTTTTGGCGAAGCATGATGATATAAACTATCTGATGATAGATGGGCTATTTAACACTAAACCTACCATGCGCGGTCAAATGACCGTTTTTGAAGTTTGGCTTAAAAAATCTCGTGCAAAACGTTACTGTGTCACAATGTCGCTTATTGACTTTTCCTATAATATACATACAACCCATTTTTTAATATTTACGACTTTCTTTATTGTTTAGTTTTCGAATAAATTTTAAAGGGTGTCTAGTCTACCACGGGCGGTCATTTGACCGCTTGATGAATTCGTGTTGCTAACAACTATATTCTTTACAAAGTGTAATTCTTTTTGATTCTAAAATGTAATTGGGGATATCCAATGTAAAAAGAAGTGCGATTAGAGTCAATGCATAGCGTTCGTACCTCATATAGAGCATCAGAATTTACATACGTACGTATATAACCTCACGCCTGTATATCCTGAAGGGGGTAGGCAGAGGTGCATTTCTGCATCCACATTTCGCCAGGTATGGACAGTTCGATGTAATAGGAGGCGAGCCTATTGCTGTTTTTAGACACATTTCCAGATTCCGTGCTGCTACTGAGATTTTTCCCGTGGAAAAACCCAATAAAACTTTGCCCGACCTGGGAATCGAACCCAGGACCTCTAGATCGCACTTTACATGCTTGTACCGAAGCAGACAATCATTTGAATAATTTCAAAGTGAATAATTGAAATTATTACATGGACTGAAGAGACCACGATCACTTATACAACGGTATAAATGTGAGGTTTCGACAAAGGCAGCAAAGTCAAAAATACGACCTCGTTTGATTTACATTACAGTTTTTTCTTTATTATTTGTATATTCATCCTCAAAAACGTCAAGACATTGAGAAATATCAAGTTATTGTGCCAATTTTTCTGAAAAAATATCTAGGCAAGAGCTTTTATTTCAATTGCTAGAAGAGCTTGAGACCGAATATCAGAAGGAGAAATAGCGAAGCAAAGAATGTTCATCAAAAACAATAACAAATACGGCAACAGATTCTCTTAGACGGATATCTTGTCAAATGACATATTGTAAAGTCAATAAGACTAACAAAGTTTGTATAGTGTAAAAGCTGTGTATGTGGAAAAATTTCAATACGAAATACTGTAATAGGTAAAAATATGATAAAAATGCTTAAAGATAAAGAAAACATATAGTAGAGCACAAGAAAAATATGTTGTTTACTATCCCATTGGCTAAAATTTCTTTTTTTAAATTTATTTGTGAAACGGTCATTTGACCGCGCATGGTAGAAATAGGTATACATGGAATGTCGGTAGGTATAGTGTTAAGACTGAAAAATTAATCACATCGGACTAGACTTCCTATGTATGGTAATGGTGCGTTTAGGCAACCAATCTTAGAACTCTGTAGATTTCTATTTGTATCGATTTTGGTATGCACATAATAAATATAATTCATTAATCATTTTATTATAACGAAGTATATTGAACGTTCAATAAATGCATCTGATTTTATTTTCTCTTGTTTCTATTTTCACTGTTTAAAGTTCCGGTATTCGTGCATTGTGACATATAATTTATTCAAATTAACTGAATTTTGGAAGCACGCAACGATACAGCCGATAATTATTGTGGTGATATTATTTTAGGCTTTTGTTTATACAGAAATGCAAATAGTACTTATTTAAAAAAGTTATATTTAATAAATGAAACAAAACGTTAAGTTTTTAGAACCATATATTTGGTAGACATTTAAAATACGTACACAAATAAATTTTCAGTCTAAATTTTACACATATTCACCACTACATAGCCGTCTTACGGTCACTATTTATGTAGTCAAAATTAACTCTAAACGTAGATGAAGAAGTACTACAATACATACATATATTGAGTGCTAGAGGTTTTTAAATGCAGAACTTAAAATATTTCATTAACAGTAAAAAAAAACGTCATAGACAATTTTATAAGAAACTAGCTTTTACGCGCAACTCCGTCTGCGTGGACTACAGGGTTGGGTTCAGAAAGAAAATAAGTTGTAGTATTTTACTCCGCAGAGCCCCATTTACTTAAATATACAAAAATCATACAATCGGTCAAATTGTTTCAACGTGAAACCGTAACGCGCCGGTCGACGCCTTGAGTATCATTATTGCGGGCTTGATCATTATTTTGAAACTGCGATATCTTCTAAGATACTTATTGAAATCAAATGATGTAAAGGACAAATTTATTTTGTATTAAATACTTGTAATGAATAACGTATTTATTTGGATAAGGATTAACATCATGTTTGTAAAAACACCTTCACAAATAATGCTTTATTTAAAATAAATTTGGTTAGAATAAAAAACGTTATAGTGAGCCAACCTTAAAAGATAGACATATGCTGTCGCGGACTTATTTTTAGAACTTTTAAAGGGGAACAATTCTGTCATACATTATTTCAGCGAAACTTTAACCGTTTCTGCAGCGTACGCAGCGGAAGCTCACAAAAAGGAAAAAAGTCCCCGTTTTTGAAACATTCTTTATTGCTGCTCCGCTCCTATTGGTCGTAGCGTGATGATATATAGCCTATAACCTTCCTCGATAAATGTGCTATCTAACAGTGAAAGAATTTTTCAAATCGGACCAGTAGTTCCTGAGATCCTAGCGTTCAAACAAACAAACAAACAAACAAACTCTTCAGCTTTATAATATTAGTATAGATGAGTTGAAACCTGTTCTTTGGAATGTTTTTGGTAAATTTGTATTTTTTTTGGCGGGAAATGTCAAATTATTTGTCTATTTTACACTGTTAATAAAACTTGTACAATATAATACATTAAAAATGAAGAGTATAGAAATATTTACTATTAGATAAGTAATGCTGGAATTGTAGAGCTAGGGAAAGGGATCTTCGTTTCAATTTGTACGGGGACCACCTCACATGAAATGTAAAAAATTACATAAAGACGAGTGCAAATTTCTTGCGTTTTGAGATCTGCCCATTTGATCTTGCAAATGCCGGCACAATTGCGACAACTGGTAACGATTTTTTGTCTTCGAAGCGTGATATGACGAAATGCAAATATTAATGTGTCTACTACTACACACATTACTAAACACCGAGAGATTGATAAATTGGCACAATATTTAAATAACTAATTGTCGAAATCGGGTTCATTCTATGAAGAATACTTTCTTTTGCTATTGACAAACAGACAAAATGAGAAAAAGTTTAAAAAAATTGCACTTTTTTACTGATTACTGGAAAATCCTCAAAAGTAACCGTTGTAATATGAATGTTTTTTGCTTTAAGTTTAGCCTTAATAAAATTGACTGAAAATAATGTATCACATAAATTTGTCGTTCTTAAACTTTTCTGTCAATATAATACGAGATACGTAATTTGGTTGACACATAATTTAACATCTGTTGTTCATTTATGAATGAAGCCGATTTCAACTGTAAACATTTAGAAAGAGTATAACTATATTAAATATTCAATTTACTTTCCGAACCAGCTCAGTTGAGTCCAATGTCGTCCTATCGTCCTAGGAAATATGCTCCTTAACATATTCGAAATAAAAAAAAAACAAACGGAATAACCTATTTCTACTAAAATTTATTAAATAACTTTATGGAATGAAAATAATTATTTCACGACCATTCCAACCTACCAATTGTCAAAGCTTCAATCTATAAATATATATTTCTGTAGCACCAGCAAATTCGATCAACATTCTGTACGTCACCACTTATCAACAGTTGGATAAACCGTTGGTAGGTTGGATGGTCGTGTGAAGCGCGGTTGGTCCAACTAAACCATAAAAGTTAGTTTTAAATGCATGTTGTATATTTATTTCATGTTTCTAAATACATACTTAAATGCAAACTGATTTTACAGTCCACCTACCTACATTATCCTAGGTTTATTTAATCGAGCCTGATTTTGCTTTCTTCATCTTACCAATAATGAAGCAATATAAAACATTGAGGAATATATTAACTTTTTTAAAATTAAACATTTTCATTTAATTAACTAAAATTAATATATACATATGCAGTGCCTCATAGCAAAGCCATCCTTTCGCAAGAGATTGGTTGTATTTGACCATCTTAAATTATTTCTGGTAACATCATTCATAATATCCTTTCCTAATTTTCGTCCAACTTTATGAAACTTAAATCAATTATGCATTAATTATATGTAGATGAACAATTGATTGAACAAATGATTGAACAATTTTCAAAACAAAAAAAAATTAAACAAGTTTTTTGTCATTTTTTTTTCATTCCTGCACCATTGTCCATTCAATAACTAAATGTACATCGAGTGAGCTGGAATTACATTCGCTACACAAGATACAATAAATGCATACATATATTAAGGAAGGTGTGTATGTGTGTGTGTGTTTAGTCGCTGGAGAGTACGATGGTGGGTAGGGGTGCGCGCACGCCGCTGCACGCCGCCGCCAGGGACGCGCGGTAGCCCTGCACCTCGTGCTGATAACATACATAAATTATTATTAAAACAATCATACATTAAATATTGCATACTTTATTGGTGAAGGATTTTCCTTCGTGAGGAAACCTGGATATATAAAAGTTTTAGGGAATTTCTTTAGTGTAGTCAATTGCACTAGGCCGGAGGTGGACTGAGGCATTTACACTCTCAGTCGTGGAGGAGGTTCGTGGCTAGCAATGGAACGTATATAGGTTGATAATTATTATGTAAAATACGACATATTAGGACTAGCCGAAACAAGACGTATTGGAAACAAAATCGAAGAACATGAAAACTTTATTTTCTGCTATACAGGCCATACACCTGGAAGACATGGCGTAGGTTTTATAATTAAACGCCATCTTAAAAATAATATAGAAAGCTACCTCGGCCTTTCGGAAAGAGTAGCCATATTAAACCTGAAATCTGAAAATACTAGCCTATCCATCATCCAAGTCTACGCTCCTACTACACAAGCAAACGATAACGACATCACAAATTTTTATACCACAGTAAACAGGGCTATAGACCTAGCACACAGAGACTTCATACTGATGGGCGACCTAAACGCTAAAATTGGAATACCAAAGAACGAGGAATATTTAATCATGAAAAGAATGGGTATGGCATCAGAAATGAAAGAGGACAAGGACTTATTGAATACGCCAGCGAAAACAAACTATCCATAATGAATACTTTTTTCAAAAAAAAACCTAAAAATAAATGGACCTGGAGATCACCGGATGGAACCACCAAAAATGAAATTGACTTTGTGCTGTCAAATCGTCCCCGTCTATTTAATAACATAGAAGTACTGAATATCAATTACCCTTCGGATCATAGGCCTGTAAGAGCTACAATATCATATGATACACATTTCAAAAAAAGTAGATCAAAGTTTACTAACTGTCAACAAAACATATTAACAAGCGAAGAAGAAATCACTAAGTTCAAAGAACACTTAAAGTCCTCTATATCAAAGGAAAAAATGTTCGCTGAAACTACTGTTCCAGTCCAGAGATACTACGACTACCTAATCAAAACTATCACCACGAGTATGCAAAACGCCCGAGTAGTCCAAAGCCCCAAGAAGGGCCACAAAATACTCTCAGAGCGTACATTGCAACTTTTAAAAAGAAGACAAGACCTACAGAAAAGCCTAAATAAAACCAGAGCAATTAGAAACAAAATCTCGGCGCTCTACAAGCTAGTCAACAAATGCATTAAAAAAGACTACACAAATTACAGATATAAAACTATCGAGAAAAACCTCCACAAAAATGGAAGCATAAAAAAGGCATACAAGGAGCTGAAACCAAATAAAACTTGGATCGAAGAGCTAAAACAAGGCGAGACAACCAAAACCAACCGCAGTGATATCATCAACATAGCGACTGAGTTCTACAAAAACCTGTATAGCACAAAAGATAGCACAAAAGATCCAAAAGACACAAACCAAGAAAACCTCAATACCAGCAGTAACAGTAACACACTTAATAAACCGCGAATCGAAGAAAGAGACGTCATCGAGGCACTGAACAAACTAAAATTAGACAAAAGCCCGGGATCGGACAACCTAGCGAATGAGACACTAAAGACAGCTGACACGATAATATCTACACCCTTTACAAACTTATTCAACTCTATCCTCAAATCTGGAGAGACACCCACTCAATGGTCTGAATCTAACATAATACTGCTATATAAAAAAGGAGACCCGAAAGATATTGGGAACTACAGACCTATAAGTCTGTTGTCGAGTGCATATAAGCTATTTTCTACAATCCTGACGAAAAAGATTAGCTCTACGCTAGATGCAAGACAGCCCGTCGAACAGGCAGGATTCAGGAAAGGCTTCTCTACCATCGACCATATTCACACACTCGAACTTCTTATCGAGAAATACCAAGAGAGAAGAAGACCATTGTACTTGGCATTTATCGATTATAAAAAAGCATTCGATACGGTGTCTCACAACTACATGTGGGAAACTCTAGCAATGCAGAATGTGGAAAACGAATACATAAGAGTAATAAAAAGCATTTACAAGAAGGGCAAAAGTAGAGTCAAACTAGAAACATCCGGTCCTTGGTTTCCTGTAAAGAGAGGCGTAAGACAGGGAGACCCACTGTCACCTATACTATTCATAGCCACATTGGAGTCGATAATAAGCAAGCTTGACTGGATGGAACGCGGCATAAAAATAAATGCTAAGTATTTAAGCCACCTACGTTTCGCCGACGACCTAGTGCTTGTGTCAGAGAAAGGAAAGGAACTACAGTACATGGTAGAGTCACTAAACCAAGCTAGCAAACCCGCCGGATTAGAAATGAACCTTACCAAAACTATGGTGATGACCAACAGCACCAAAGTGCCGATTTACGTCGAAAATGAGCCTCTCCCATATACTGAGAAATTTATCTACCTGGGCAAGCAAATCGGCTTTAACAACATAAACAATTTCCAAGAGGTTGAGCGCAGGGCTCAGCTGGCTTGGAACAAGTACTGGAAACTCAAAGAATTATTCAAGAGTAACATGCCAGTAAAATTAAAGACAGAAGTCATGAACTCTTGCATTATCCCATGCTTGACTTATGCTTGTCAAACATGGAAATTTAACAAAAATGTCATAAATAAAATTATAACGTGCCAACGAGGAATGGAGCGTAGTATGCTAAACATAAAAAGGCTACAAAAGGTTAGACACACCAAAATTAGAAGCATCACCGGGGCAAGGGATGGTTTGGTGCATGCCCAGTCTCTGAAATGGAAATGGGCCGGGCATGTGGCGCGCCTAAAAGACCAGAGATGGACAATAAGAGTTACCACATGGCCAGGTCCACTTGGTAAAAGAAGGAGAGGCAGACCCGTAAATACTTGGGAAGGAGAGATAAAGAACTTAGCCGGCCCGGACTGGATTCAGGTGGCCCAATCCAGGGAGGACTGGCTTGCCATGGAGGAGGCCTTCACCCTCAAGAGGGGTTCATGCAGAACAAGCACAAAGAATCACTAGATTAATAGCAACATTTCTATCTTAAACGTAAGAACTAACACAACTAACAATTAATTACTAAGTATCATACTAACTTACTAACATTAACTATAGCTATATTGTAAATTTTGTAAAAATCCTGCATGAAATAAAGGCTTTTTTATTTTATTTTATTTTTATTTTATTTAATTATTATGACAATTTGTGAGATAAATATACATAGTCTCTGTTCCCCAAAAGGGTAGTCTGAGGTGTATTTCTGTACGCATATTTCCACAGGTATGTATTATTGTAACGAAAAACGTTTCTGGCACATTTTGCACTCTATGCAGCTACTGAGAATTTCCTGACGGAAAGCCCCAATTAACACTTTCGAACCCGGGACTTCTAGATAACATGGTAAGTACCTAGGTCGCGAGACGTAGCATATAAAATAGTAACGTATACCCATAATGTATCCAATTTGTAATTCCACTAACCTTATCCTCCGAGACGACAGACAGCTTCCGCTTAGACATGGCGCTGGCGATCCTGACCTTCTTCTCACCCACGTGGGAGGCGCTGGACAACCTCCTGTGCCTTAGGCCATGGGTCTCGTGCGATTTCTTAGCCTCAGTCTTCCGCTTGATCTGTCTCGCCGCGTTCTCGCGTATGATCTGGTCGGCGCGAAGGCGCAAGATGTTGGCAGCTTCTTTGTGGTACTTTAATGCGGCATCCAGGTCGTTACGGGATAGGGCGAAGAGGCTAGAGTAGCCTCGGGATCTGAGAAAGGTTTTTGGTGATATTTTGGGTTGAAGATGTTTGTGGTACAAAAAATCTCTACAATAATATAACTAACCATGAGTGTTAATGACATGAGATGTGTAGGGGGCTGAATAAGGGCTTCAAGATATTACAAAAGGATATTCAGATCCTTTTGGCGTTAAAAGAAATCCCGACAAAAAATAAAATTTTTGACGCTTTCCATACAAACCACATACATTTAATACCGATGGTTGTATGGAAAACCTTCATATTTTACGCCAAAGGGTCTGTGATTACCGTGCCTAGTCTCTGCCTTAGCTTCCGATCACGGTCTGAAAACATTCTATAGTCCAAAACCGGAGTTATTGCATTAAAGAAATACAAATTCAAAGAAAGTTCAAAGAAAGAATGTTCATATTACCTGACAGTAGCCGTGCGTCGTCGCAACCCTTCAATGCCCAGTAGACTGATTTCTCCAAACACAGAACCCTCTCGCAGTGTTGCCAGCACCTCGCTTTCATCGTGAGACATCACCTGCAATATTTCAAACTCTAGTAGTTTAAATTGTTATAGCTATTTATTTTTTACTAGAGTAATGTGTATTACAGTCTAATCTAGTCTATTCTTTGCATTTTTTCGTGGGTATATTATTATATTTTTCAAGGTCTACGGATTTTCCGTCTTTATCTTTGGGTTGATTTAACTACATCTAACAAAGCAAACGAGCTTATAAGTCACCTGATGTTAAGTGGTCATGAACACCCACAATACCAGAGGAATCAAAAGAGGCCTTTGAGAAAAATATAGGTTTTTTTCTTGAAGGCTCCTAAGACAGTCATTTGAAAATCCACTAACAAAAGCTCATTCCCCAAACAACAGCATTTTTATCCCTATCCACACTAGGTGTACAATATACACTAACGCAGCACTCCCCCGACTTGATGATGTACATGTGGTGGCCCACGTCCCCGCGCCGCACCACCAGGTCCCCCGGCAGGCACGCCACGGGCCGCAGCTGCAGCACCAGGTCGCGCAGCAGCGAGGCCGAGCAGTCGCGGAACAGCTGCACCTGGATATAGTACTACCGGTTTGGACGGCCAAACGGGTTGGACGCCCAATTAGGTTGGACGTCCGGAGGGGATACGTGAGAGTCTGTTTATGGTGTACAATACTACCGGTTGGACGCTCGACTTGGTTGGACGTCGGGAGGTGAGGCATGCTAGTCTATTCGTGATATACAATACGACCGGTTGGACGTTTAACCAGGCTGAGCGTCGGGAGGTGAGACATGCGAGTTTATTCATTCATATTTTTTGAACACCACTGTGTCGAATGCTGGTGCGTTGTTAACAAGATGCTTAGCCAGCATAATTATACCCGTATGTGTATAATTTACATACATAATAACTTTCTTTGGAAAGGAATACACACAAGTTGGGCGTGTTCTATTGGCCAATCATTTCACATTTTTACGTTTGGCTTTTTTGTATTTAAAATAAATAAAACAATTTATATACTTAGAATAGAGAGTTATATTAAACATTATGAAATGCAACCCTTACTACTAACCTTGCTCAAGGTGGACATGTGAACAGCCAAAGCCACGTCTCGCTTCATGTTGAATGGAAGCGAATTCAAAATCCTAGATTCATCTGAAACAATATTTTATTTTATTCAACTACCCACACTTCAGACAATCGGGTGACAATCGGCTAAGCAAAAAAACGATGTCACGTTTTTTTAAGCATAATTAAAATGTCTTCACAATAAGAGATATTTTCCACTACCAGTTAGATTATTGTAATTATCACCCGATTTCAACTAAACTACATTTATAGGACCTACCCTCGGAGGTCTACAAAGCTATTACATTATACCATTCTACAACAGCTATCGTGGATTAAGTCTACTAATTTGAATACACTCAATACCGAGTTAGTAACTACACTACACTATAACTACTATATTAGTCAGAATGGATTACTAGTAGTGTTACCGAAGCACCGCTGCTGTCCCCAGGTGTACGAGAACCACAGAGTGACCCGCCGCTGCAGCGCCGCCGGCATGTTCAGCCGACGTAGGTACCGGCTGCACCCGTCCACCGTCTTACGGTACTCCGTCTGCAATCATCATCATCACCATCATCGTCAGCATGATTATCACCACTACCGTTATCATCGCTACTATCATCACTACCACAGTCGTTATCTCATCACCACCATCGCCATCATCATCGGCATCATTCTTCATAGTACGCAGAGCATCGGATGAGGAGAGGATACCCTTAATGGTTTGGATAGCATTTTAGTTTCCATTAGATGCAATATCGAGACTTTGGTATACCATCTTGAGGAAGAGGAGTCTTAGTCTATCACACTAGCCTGGGATAAGTCGGTGGGATTTATACACATGAGAAATTTTTTGTAGGGAATTTCAGATAGTTAGGTCAGATAAATTTTCACTTCGTTATAATATTTTAGATACCTAGGTATTTATTGAAAATTTAAATTGTATGACGTGGATATCTATCATGATGATGATGATGATGACGTGGATATAATGATGAAGTTTTCTAATGACCTTGAATTTTTTTTAATTCATTCGTAAAACTAATTAACTTAAACACTCACCCTAGCCCTGGTAGCCGTCGCTATAATATCTCTGATCTGTCCAATGAGGAGAGCGAACACGAACACGCCCATAAGCCACGCCGCAGTCATGAACAAGTACTCTATAGTGTTCTCAGGTTTCGGGTTCTTGCCGATAGATGTCGCTGTTTTGGTTGCGAAGTAGAAGCAGCGGATGTATGCGTTTCCTTCGTTATCATACACCCAGCCGTTGGATCCGAGGCCGATGTAGTCGCTCATCGCGTAGTATGCGCATGCGTTCAGGTGGATCAGGTAGAATATGTAGAACAGAGTCTTGCCGATGCGCACCTGGTGATGGAAAATTCTAAATTATTGAAGAATAATGTGTGATTTGTTACAACTTTTTTTGCTTAACTACGTTGTAATTTATATGGATAAGTTCCAATTATTATAGCCTTGTAAACCTTTGAGATCCAGTCTGTCTTTACACATCATCAACACCCGGTAAACCCCCCCACGGCTTGATTACACGCCTAAGAAGCTCCTATGAACTTTTATTTGAGCAAATTCCCCTGGAATGTCTTCCTTCACCGTTAACGTAAGTAATACCAAAGCAAATACTATATTATTACCAATATACTAACCGCGTAAGGCGAGGAGAGCACTCGGTCCATGGCCTGGTGGAACTCCCAGAAGGTCTGCAGCTTCAGCAGGCGCGGGAACCGCAGCGCCACGCGGTGCGGCCCGAAGAAGATGTACAGGATGTCCAGCGGAGTCAGGGATATTACGTCGAACTGAAAAGATATAAGAGGTATGTGGTTTTATAAATTCTAGTATATTAATACTGAGGTTTTTGCGGTCCACTATTGTAAGTAGGCATAGGTAAGCAGCCCTCATCCATCTGCTGTAGGCCACATTTAACCTGGCCAATTACTGGCATCTATTACATAATCATCGTAATTTTAAAACTTTTTCTGGACCTTAAAATCAGGAACCACTGATAATACCATGGCACAATGAAAAAAATCACAGATACCGTGATATTTTCTAAGGCGGTTTTCTATACCCATATTTCATTGGATAGGTTTCTTAGTCCCTAATTTCTAATCTTCATCTAGCATTTACTTATTTACTATGATTAACCCATCCAGCCCTATCAGTTCAATACGACCGACAAACCTACCATTATCTACAGCACTAAACCCCTTACCTTATACTGCAGCTTCTTCATATAATTCTTGCGTGTCTCCACAGGGTCGTCTACCCAGAATCCCTCGTGCAAGAACATTAGCCGGGGTTTCACTACCACCACATCGATCAGATACACCAGGTCGGAGAAATAATCGACGGCCATCCAAATGGGGGTGTTCTCTTTAGTCTGGTAAGGAAAGGTGGCGCGGAGAGCGATGCACCACGCGTTGTAGCTGTAGCAGAATGTCACCAGCAGAAGCCAGGAAATGTACAGACGCCCTGGAGATTTACAAAGAAGTTTGCTTAGGAAGCAGTATTGGCCTAGAGGTTTAGACGCACAGTTGAGAATCTTGTCGATATTCTTAAAAGATGATAAATTATCAAGTACATTCTACAAGAGCTTTTGTTTTTCTGTATCAAAAACTCATTGACATTATAAATAGTTAAATAATGACAGCTTAATCCCCATAAACTTAATGTATTGTTTATTGGCTACCCGTGGCGTGGCTTATTCATTATTTCTCTTAAAAACCGAGGGGTAACGAAAGATGTTTTCTATTTTATATCATTGTATAAACCAACTACTGCTGGGACAATTTGTTTTATAAAAACAATTTTCAAATTGAAGGCAACAATTCAGCTTATTTCGATAGTGTAAGT
Source organism: Cephonodes hylas (assembly GCA_030295005.1). Taxonomy (NCBI): domain Eukaryota; kingdom Metazoa; phylum Arthropoda; class Insecta; order Lepidoptera; family Sphingidae; genus Cephonodes; species Cephonodes hylas. The sequence goes on along the minus strand of AP025364.1, from coordinate 12,000,873 downwards.
TTAGTAATTTAAACTTAGGTTGTGCCGACGATACTTTAATAGAAGCCCAAAAGCAAAACAATCGCTTTCCTTGCGAAACTCCGTATAATCTTTAAGTCTTTACAATACAATAACAATTTGTTATATATATGAGAATGTCCGGACCCCACATGAAGCAATAATAAACTAGATATTATACAATAAACATTTAACGCATTTGGGCGCCTATGGAAGTTTCGCCGCTGTGCCAATGTATTTAATATTAAGTATACTGGGACTGAAACGTTTTAGACCAAACTTGATATTTGTGAGGACGAATTTTGAACAGCCAACCCGCACAATGAATTATCACTTGCTTTAACGGTGAAGGAAAACATCGTGATGAAACCTGCACACGTAAGAGTTCTTAGGAATTTCTTAGGTGTGTAGTCCGCCAACCCGCACTAGGCCAGCGTGGTGGACTATGGCCCAAACCCTCTCAATGGTAGAGGAGACCCGTGCTCAGCAGTCGGCGTATATGGGTTGATGAAGAACCCGCAGTGGTCCAGTGTAGTGGACTAAGATCAACACCTTACAGTCATTTAACCAGCAATAGGATAGAATGGTTTTGTGAATATCATTCTATACATGCAATAACTACAAAAAGACAGAAATTCAGACATATTTCACCATATAAATATCTACATATCCTGAATTCCCTGAAAGAGAAGGTAGACCCACATTTCGCCATGTATCATTCACATTTCCATACTCCATACACACCGTTTACTCATAGACAATAATTAATATAATTAAATCCAACACGAGACATGCTAGCTTATAAATATCACTTGCCTTGAGGATCGATGGGAACGAATGGGTCGCAGAAGGTGGGTAGTTTGAAAAATCCCTTACACTGCTTCTTGCGTGATGGTGACGTGGGCACCGGACTTTGTGGTATCTCAAACGGACCAGGCTTCTCTTCAGAAACTGGAGGTCTAGAACACATTGAAATAACAGAATTGCTATTAATATATAGACTGGATTCTTCTTGAAGACTGCGTGAGGAAAGATATAAAAGAAAAGGAGTGAATGATATGGCATCAAGAATTTTTTATATTCCGTCACTATTAAAATTTAGCCAAATTTATTTTATTTATATAAATATATCTATCGAATTTGGCGTTGACTTACTTATCAGCAAAGTTGTTCGATGCTACTTTCTTAATTTCTTTGAGTTCGGTGAGCACGTCTTTCGCTTCGTAGGAAAGCTTGTACTCCGGCGGCGGGGTTGTCGGGAATAATCTTACCTTCTGTACGGGGACTATTGGGCTGAAAAAAAAATTATGTACCTACAATCTTTTTTTAGGAGAAAAACCTTCAAAATATCCATAAGAATTTTTAATGTAAGAAAAGCTATCACAGACTTAGCAAAGTTCCGAAAGTATAGCCCTAATGATTTGACTTTGAATCAAAAGACATTAAATTTGTATCTAGTTTATAGTAATTGTAACATACGTAACTTTGTTATAAAAAGTCACAAATGTACTTACTTTTTCTCATATTTTTGACGGATATCATCTCTGATTTCTGTTTTCGTTTCAATATTCGATATTGTATGAGTGAGCCTGAAAAGAATATATTTAAAGGTAAGTTCTGGAACCTAAATAGAAAGCTGTGCAATAAGTAATTTCATACTAGTTACCCAGTTTTCTTAACGTTTACTATAAATATGCTAATAATGAAGATCCCACAGTAGTCTCTTTTGGCACTTAATTTTAGACTATTATATATTTTTTTTACATCCAATGAATGTCAGTGTTTTTAGATTACATAGATATTCGTTACAGTGACCCTACCCCGGTCGAGTCAGCCGATTCATACCGCAATCCAAGCTAACGAGAGCGTGTTTTTTCCACTTACAGTGTAGCACTGAGCCTTTACAAAAAAATAACTAATTATGAACTTACTTGTTGTGCACAGGCGATGCATCAGGAGTACACCAGGAGCCATATGGACCCCTAGCGAACTGGTTCTTGCCCACATGTGGCAGCCCCGACGCAGAGGGGTGCACAGTGTGCTGGAACAAAGCAGTATTAACAATTTCTACTTAACCATACTATTAGGGATGATATCCTGAAGATCAATGAGACGTTGACGTAATACTTCATTTGTGATAGCTGCAAAATATTGTTTAATTCCTATAAGTAAACTTGGCCAGCGTGTTGAACTAAGGCCTAAACACTCTCAATAGTAGAAGACGTATGTGGGCTGATGATAGATAAACTTATAAGGTCTAAGAATGGAGACAAAATCAATCGTTGAAGACTTCTTCAGTAATGAGAGACCTAAAACCGTTGAAATACATTTCGAATATAAGGAAAAAACTGATTTTTCTTTTATCGCCCTATTTCCTAATATTTGAGCTAACGTAATATGTGAACGCTAACAGTAGGTGTGACCGTTGATATTGATAATAAGAACGCCGTTATTATTGCGTCCAGTTATAAAATACGACCATTAATCCATCCTAATTTTGTGGACGACACTTGAAAGAGCATGGCGACGGTGTTTTACGATCATTTTACCGTTCCCATAAAAGTCGTCACCCATAAACGTTGCCCACTCCTTGTGGATGTGTTCTCACGACATTTGAATAGTGTACACGGTAAGAATAAGACATAAACAAATAAAATGATAATAATTGCTATATAACCAATACTTGATCCACGAAGAATCTGTCCGTCAATATATTACTTGTAAGGGTCTTTAATTGTTTCTTCTTTTTCAGTTAGCAGTTTCCATGCTTTTCATCCATTAATTTTAGATTCTTTAATAGAAGCATGAGGATCTCAGCAGACCGATTACACTTTTTCTTGTGGCGAGAGATTGCTGTCTTTATGATTATTAGCTACTTTAAATTAAAGTGAAAATATTGGGCCACCATTATTATTACTATCGGGAATAGCCTTGTCTTGTGGACTTATAAAAAAAAAACCCTTATAATCTACGGAGGGGCCCTATCCAGAAGTAGGAGATATATAACATGAATGCATCATCAAGGTCACGCACCCAATAAATATCAATGCATCATTGTTCGACGCTCATAATAATTGTTGTCGCATGTCGAAAGCACTTAGTAGCGCTTTCGTATTCAAATCACAGAGGTTTCGGAGGCTAATGGCGACGGCCTCGCTTCGTTGACATCAGGTACAGGCCCCTCGACATCTGCTTGATAAGTGATAAGAGAGTATTTTTGAATACTAATGGGATAAACAGGTGTTTTGAAATTTTTGCAATTGAAAATACTTTTGTATATGGGAGTCTACACAGGGTAGTATTCAGCCCTTAAGATATTTAGTGGTCCGAAGCTTTAAAACATACTCATGATACATAGGAGAGAAGTTCTAGTTACTTGGTTATTAAATAAAGGTAAAGAGATAAAGCAGTAAACAAATCAGGAAAAGGACCTTAAATCGAGACAGCATATTTAATCCCCGAATAACTTAAATATTTCGTCCTATCTACGTGCTTGTAGATACTAGATAGGAGTTTTTCCTCCAGTCTGGTAAAAGATTTTAGCACACACTAACGCGAAATGATGGTTATTGTAGCATTTTGCTTGGTAAGAGATTGCCTGTGGCGTAAAAAATCCCTTCTCCTTTATTCTCTATTCATTTTTAAACGTCGGTGATGTATCTTGAAGTATTTAACTGTTCATGATTGAATAGCAGTAATCGGACAAGTTAAGCTCATTTTCCAATTTGAATAAATTTTCAATATTACTTATTATTTATTACACAAAACTTCCACTTTGTTTATGGGGAAGTAAACATACAATTATGTTCCAATAATTACTTCCTTTAATCACGCAAAATTGGCTTAATTTTGTTTTACGCAATATTTGCCGGTTCATTAATAGTTGGATAGCATTTTGATTAATTATCCCTGTACATAGTTAGAGTGATTAAAGAGAGGGTGTGGCGAATTAGCTAAGTCGTAAGCACACTAACTGATATAAGCCACCGGCCCACTGTTTGCCAACTGGTATCAATAAGCAGGGGCAAAACTGGAGCCGCTATAAATTTTTACGGGCACAAAATTGTTACGCGTAGACTTTGTTACTTCTTGTTACGCCCACACGGCAAACAAGGAAAGTGTTTGTCCATCTGCAAATGATTTGGCTGCACGAATTCGTGAAGCGAGTGGAGACGTGGTTTAGGAAATAACAATTAATGGTATTATAAAGCGTATTAGTATTACAGCTATGGTTAACATTGTTTTGCTTTTGCGGAGTAAGCTAAAAACTCGAAAATACTTTTGTAATCTGTTTCACATACTTTTAACGTATTCTGAAATGAAAGTATTAACAATTTGATACTAATAGGTGCATGTTTTTGATACAATCATGGAAAAATAGCTGGACGGGTTTGGATGGTGCTTGACATGCCCGACTGGACTAACAGAGGGCATTATTTACTCGAAAAAGTAATAGATCTCTTTTTCTTGAAGTTGGTATATCAATGTCCAACTCCGCCTGATGGTAACTGTAGTGCAGTAACTAGCTTAGCGACTTTGATCTCTGAATGGTGGACCAAAAATGCCTATTATGACTATAGTACTCATACATCTTTTACATTCATTTCTTGTAATAGCGAATAGAAAGTCTTAGAACTTAGTACTGATTAAAAATGATCTCTGCATAATAAGTTAAATGTTGAGGTAGCGTGTTGAACAGCGTGCGGTTGTTTGAGATAATCGAGCTTAATTGTTACGTAGCAAAGAAATTTACTTTGTCAGAGGCCTTCACACGCGATTCACTACTTAGACATTACAAAGTACACACCCACGTATTGACTTAGATAACTTACTAATACAGAATATCGAATGGAAATATATTATAGTGCGAAATTGAGTATTGACACGCATGAATTTCATAAATATGTATAGTCGGTTCACATTTTTATAAAAGTATACACAAAAATATGGGATGAGTAGGGATGCATTTCTACTAGGGTGCTGCTTACATTTTGCCCAGAATCAAACTTGAGACTTCTAGACCAAGTGAAACACACTTGTGCCAGGAGATAATCAGTAGCAAAAGTTCAGCAATAATTTGCTAACAGCTTTATTTATGAAAGTTATTATACACTTTAACCGTGCAGAAAAACTTTGAGTCAACCGAATAATCTCGGAGTTGTTATTGAATTGTTTTTATATTAATTCTTCCAACCCGCATTGTCTATTTTGATCAATATATCTGTTTCCATCTTAAAGTAGAGTATGTTGGTGCCTTTTGGGTGTTGTACAAATATGCCGAAATTTTATTAAAATTGCTAAATGCTAAACGTATCACTTAACAATCACATACATTATATAATTCTAAACCTACAAGAATACAAGTTTCGTGTGTGCAGGTAACTAGTCACTACTGTGTATAAAGCGCCTGAAGCAAGAATGGTACGAGATGAAGTTGCCAATACATAGAAACAAAACAAAAGCATTTAGATGTTTCTCTAACATTAACCATATATTTGTAATAAAAAAAAACCTTATCAATTTCTTTAATTTATTCTTTTAAGTATTGATTTTAAACAAAGTATTAACACAAATTTAATATTTTCAAAATCTTATAAAATTGTGCGAGATCTTCAAAATTGCAACTGTTTTTTTTACATAATTGTAGGTAAATAGTTACAAAATGTATTGTATAAAAAAGTTTAAAAGTAGGACTAACTTTTTTACAAATATACGTTTCGTAATAAAAGCAAACTAGTAACTTACAGGTTAAACCAATACACTATTTTGTTCTTAATTATTCAGTCCTAAAAGTTCTAATAATGTATATTAAAAGCCCTCTTAGTCATTCAATTCTATAATCAAATTTAAACAAATTTAAATAAACTCACCACATCAACCGTTATTTCCATAATTCGAATTCCATAAACAATATCACAACATAATATTAAGGCATGGCTACAATTTTGGCGCGAAAACGCATCACCGCAGGAAATGTCGGAATTTTCCGAATACAAACACGCGCGGTCAGTGCGAAGGTATTTAATCCACTGTACGAAGAAACAAGTGGCCTTTAGGCCGCCATCACGGTGTTGGGAATGTCACAAGCGCAAGCGGGAAAGTACCAGCCCAAATATATTTTTTACCAAAAGTTTTTTAAGATAAGAAGGATAAGGTTTTATGTCATATTTCTGATTAGTTTCGTTGTGGATTAGAAGTACCGGGCAGTCTTACTGTCAGAGGTTACAGTGGACATGGCAGGGTACTTTTTGTGTTAACATTATCAGTGGTTTGACTGGGTAAAATTTTGGTCTCATTAATTGACATCTGTATGAAAATTTATTATTATTTTTTATTTTCTTTGTTCACATAGCAATAAAATAATGAATATACAGTAAACTAAATCATCATCATCATCAATCACCCAAGAGACGTCCACTGTTTGACAGACGCCTCCCCCAGAGACTTCCAGTGTTCTATCATTTTACCGGGTTAACAAGCTTCCTTTTGGAAGTATTATGTTTGCCAGTACTGGAATACTCCGGATAATATAGTTACAATTTACATATTAACAAGAATAATTGTTAGAATTTTCTAATTTTGAAACGAATGACCTCTTTACGGTGCTGGGCGTTAGAGTACGGAACAGACATTATCCCCGGTTCAAAGTCCATCTTTACGAGCATGTGTGTAGTTTTTGCTTCAGCATGCCATTTAATTTGAGACCATTAGTAAGCATATTGGCGATAACATCTCACAAATAGTAAGTTAGTACATACAGCAATCATAAGCAACTATAAGCGTATAGTTCAGGCTTCATACCAAAGGCATCAGTGTCGAGCTGTTTGCTAGTCAGTGAAACAGTGTAAAACCAGTGTTTGTAAATTGCTCAAATGTTTTTAATTATTTTTACGTGCGTAGTGATGCATTTCTACTCTAATATTTAAATAATCTGGAAGGCTTATATGGGACAAGAGTTATTGTATTTGCTTCATTACTCGTTGAAACCTACGAAAGTTAGAGACCATAGAATAGTACATCACCAAAGGATATCTATTAAATTGCTCTTTTAGTAGTACGGGAGTGTTAAAAAAGCTGTATCGGTTGTGTACGCGCAATCTGGATCCTTACCGAAAAGTATTCGCAAGAAATACGGAATTGAGAGATTTCCAGAGCAAAATATCCCCAATTTACTCATGTAAAAGAAGTATAAATCTTTTTCGACCAAACATGGTGATCGTGTTACTGTTAATTATAAAGAAGCCTGAACCTACTAGTTTGGTTTGTCTTTGTATTCTTCAAATGAGACTATTAGCATACATTGACTATAACTACGATAATTATTGAAAATGCGTAGTTTTATTGTAACTTATGACGATGAGAATAAATTAAGCAGTAGTTTTTACCGCTCTCGCCCCCGCCTCCGCTTCATTACTAAAATGTTTTTGCGTTGACAAAATTATAAGGCGCAGCTGTTTGTCTATTGGAAAAATATAAATTTCACTAAACAGCGGGGAGGTAATTTCGCGGGAAATGTATGGTTGGATACATTTATTCCCAGTTCTGCAAGTAGGTACAGTATAATTTAAGTGGAAATGGCGATAGAATAAATAAAGATGTTAGCTATTTTACCTAGTTTTAATTAGAAATATCTTGGCGTATAATTTTGTCAATAGGTAGGTAATGTTTTATATTGATATGTATTATGAGAGTAAAATTATCCCTCCTATGATTAGCCATACCTATAACATTTAGTAACTATTTGCTAACCGTTTTTTAACCTTTTGTAAATCTTTAATTGCCAGCCAGTGTTTTTTTTTTTCTTTTGGCTGACAAGCCATGATAATTTGTTTATTAGATTATCATTTCAAAATCATGAGGATTCCACCCCGTTGCGTTAGATTTTCCTGGGTATGAAGTATCGTAGCTTGGTAAACTATACAAATATACGGATTAATGACTTGTAGACTGAATTTGGAATGGTTCTTAACGATTGCCATTAACATTTTGTGCATTCACCAGTTAGCCGTATAGCCTTGTTTTAGTCATTTTGGACTACGGTACGTATCTCACGAGTAATGTTATTGATGGCCCAATTTTATTTTAGAACATTTGTATCGGCCTGTATATTTTCCTGAGCCTTCTTCTTATTTATTCTGCTTTAGCATAAATCAGGCATAATGTTTTTAGAAAATTACAGTTGAAAAATCCGGAACCTGAGTCTTCTTGTTCGCATGTTAAATAAATGTACGCCAAGTAAGCCCACTTCGATGATATGAAGCTTTTTAACTTAGTGCTGAACCAGTGACTGCTGAATTTCTGTATCTTCTGGAATATTCGGAAGTGTGCTCTTTAAAATAAATCAGAAGATTCTTGCAACTACAACTCGAAAGAGTAGACGCTCATCTCACTCCATCAGTCATGCACAGAATTAATGCTTATGCGATGTTAAAACGTTAGTGAATCTGGGTAAATCAATACGTAAAACAATGGGAGAATGGAATGAACCATCGGAAATATGATTCAAGTCTACGCAATCATATTGTTCGCCGTTCTTAACTCCATCATCGTATCTGTCAATACATATCGGGTTTGCGCATTCGTACCTATTTGCATCCCGAGGTCGCTCAATAATCAATACCCGACTTGCAACGTGACAAAATAGAAATAAAACAGAAAATAATTAAAAAAAATATTTGAGCTGTTAAATTAGGTATCAAAAGCCGATAAGAGTAATTTATTACAATTTGTTTAAATTTATTTGTAAAATCATATTTACACACTTGATCTTCAAAACTACCTAATTGGATAATGGTTTTACATAATCGAATCTTAATCCCAAAGTAATAAGCTAATAAAGTGTGTCATATTGATCGTAAATGCAATTCAGCATTTCATGCACATAAGTTTACACTTATAGCTACTATAGCTCACATATAATTTGAATATCTATTTAAAAAATGGTTGTGCTTTTCCCCCTGATATACAATACGTAATATATGCAATTACTTTTAGCCATAAAACAATACATAACCATAGAAACAAAATATATAAACCAAAGTAACAATTATTGATTTGGTTTTAAAAGCTCACAGAACAAGGTACATGTCCGAACTATAGTATTTATAATACAACTAATATAATTACTCACCCTTTTAAACAATCTGAGACCTTCAAACACCATGATGAATCTCGAATACACAAATAACAGTATGTAGATTAAGATTTTTATTTCATTTTACCTGCCGAGCTTTCCACTAATGCAAAGAAAAACGAAATCGGAAACCTTCGCAACACACTTGTCAATTTTATTAGCACGAATGATTTTTACACGACGAAATGTGAAATGTCACCTGTCGCCTATTGCACTTATCATGGAAAACGATTTTTCACTTAGCTGCGTAATCACGTATTGGGCGGGAAGTAAATATTTGTTGTGTTCATACTGGAACTGAAACGTGAAAGCTTAGCGATTTCAGCGCTTTTTTTTGTAAAAGCTAGTGTTGAGCGTTACTTATGTAGAGTATTACTACATCGAATAAAAAATTGAAATAATTATTGCTATCTTCAAATCCCACTAGACATTTTTGCTTATTTATGTTTTACAAAATTTAAATAACGGACACCAAATGATCACTTCCTCCTATCATCATTTATCGAATTAAGTCTTAAAGTGTGGCGTACGATATTTTTTTAAATGAAATTGCCAATTTTCATTGTAATAAATTGCCTAAGGCAAATAAAAATTTAACTATACTATAATAATCATGGTAGGGACTAAAATGAATATACATTTATTACTTTATAGCGATGTAAGCGCTGAAAACCCAAGGAATAATCAATCAAAACAAATAATGCGCGCGCATTTCTCCGTCCTCGTCATATTGTCGGCAAAACAGAATCGCAGTAGTGACAGCGCTATGTGATTTTCGAGACGATTTTGAACCGATATAAAAATGTACTAAATGAAATTTAATATGTAAAACGCAAGTGTTTTTAACGCATAATTTTCATTGCAATGCAATGAAATGTTAAATAAAAGACGACATAAGAGTTTCTGTTTTAGAAACATTATCAAAAATGGATTCTGGTATGATTTTCTTATATCACTTTTAATCGTTTGTAAACATTACGACCTCTGGAAAATTATGAGTGTATTCACCTTTTAAGAATTTTTTACTACTGATACCTCTTTTTGTAATTTAATTATATACAATTAATCTAAAACGCGATATTTTTTATTCTTAGAACATCTAAGTCATGTTATGTCTAGAATATTGGTTAAAGAAAAATAAATAAAATTCTTCTAAATTCAGTCTATTTCTTTACAATCACCTTAATTTTTGACTTTATTTTTAATATAAAAAGACATAATTTTATACAGACTTTAAGAAGAGGCAAGTGAGCTTTGATCAGCTGAATGCTTTGCTGGACTTTCTCAAAGAACACAATGAACTTGCAAAAGGCCTTACCAGAGGAAGGCGAGGAAAATTGCATACTCTTAAAATCTGGAACCAGTGTGCTAACAAACTCAATGTTTTTAAGGACGGAGCTACTAAAGATGGAAAAGGATGGTCAAAGGTATTACCTTAGTTTTGTACTTTTATGTACAGAACTGTTCTCATATGTTTGCAATAATGTACTAAGTATCTCATTTAGTATCAAGCTTTGGCTTAATTGTATAAAATTAGATTTGTAATTATTAGCTTTGGCTTAATTTTATGGGCAGGTGTAAAAAAGAATATGAATATATTAAAATTTCACATCTACTGCAAAGTATACTTGGCAAAAAATACAGGAACAAACCATACATTATTTATTAATATTACTACTCAATATTATGCTATTAATGTTAATTCAAAATAAGAGAGCTATTCTTACAAGTGTTATTCTTAGAAGTTGAAGTGTGAAAATTGCCATAAACATTGCCTGTATGAAGTTTTAAAATTCCTGGTTTATAAGCGGAAAAATAGTATTTTATTGACTCATAAGACTTTAAAGGAATTGCACATCACAGGGACAATGCCGATTTCCTATTTAATGTAGCTAGAAAATCATATTGTAATAATGGCACGATATATACTTTCAGTATTGGTGCGACTGGAAATACAGAGTCCGACGAAGGGCCTTAGAACTCAGAGCAGCTAAAGAAAACAACAGACCACCACCAGATGGTATCACACAGTTGTCCACCATGGAAGAAACTATTCTCAGTATTATAGGAGATAGTGCAGTTGATGGAATTATTATTAAAAATGACCCACTGGCGGAGGGGGTAAGTCTATAAGTATTTTTTTAGGTTTTAGGTATCAACTTAAGTTAATGTTCTCAGGCTATATCAGGCTATGCAAGACTTTTATTTGCCATTAAATATGTAACCTCACTGTTATAATTGAGTATAATAGTACATTTCACTTATTTATCTAATTGTTTAAAAGTTAGATGATGTGACTTTCTTTGTATTCCTTATATTACATTACATCCTATTGTTGGGTTTAAACCTTCTCTATACTATTATTAATTTTTAAAAAATTGTTATTAACCTTTGTTTATTCAGTCATGCTGATTGCATACTATACTTATATAATATGTGGAAAAAATTTAATCCTTATTTTTTGTGATATAATTACAGGCTACAGAAGAGGAGGGAGAAAGTTATAATAATGATGATGCTGCCACAAATCAGTATTGTGGTATGTTGTACTGTTTAATTAGCTCAATATGTACATTGTTTAAGTCCTAATAACACTATGTTTTTGATTTAGTGTATTTGTTGTTCTAGGAACCCGGCTAAGATCCCGTCGAGGTCGAAAACGCCGGCATTCATCCAAAGACATGTCGGATATGGACGAACGCAGCGAACCCAGTAGCCCTGTGGAGAGGAAACCAAGGGTTGGGCTGCACACTAATGGCAATGTTGATGAATTAGGTACATCTTTAATAATGTAGATCTTTTTTTACATTAAAGCTGGAAGAGGCATGAGTCAGTATATAAATAACTGAAACAGCACCGTGAAACGGGGTGTATAGAAATTGCGGGGTGAATAGAAAAAAAATCAAGAAAGTTTTCACGGTAAATATTCGACTATTTTTCGGTTTAGGATTTTAGTAAAATTTTAATCTATTACTTATCAATATTTTTCCTTAGCGCTGGCAACAATTTTTTAATGTTAAATTGACATTTATCGTTAAAAATTCATTTTAAAGTCTACCTTCCGCGAACGTGTTTATTTCAACTGCCGTAGCTTTTGATTTTAAGTCAGAAAAAAAAATTTAAATGTGCTGTTTGATGTGTTCATATCGTTACATGTTTGTTACACTATTAAAATTTATTGAAGGTAAGTGAAAATTCACTATTACAATTGTATAACTTGTTAAAATCACTATAAGTGTATTGTGTAAAAGGGGGTAATAGAATCTATTGACGGGTGATTAGAACAGTAGTACGGGGTTAATGGAAATATTATGAAGAAAAATAGAAACGGTTAACCTGAAAATAGGAACAAATGAGGAGTCAATAAAAATAGACGAATAGGGTTGACAATAATTGTTAACATAATATAATTAAGCTGTGAAAGTATCTAGTTTTAACTCGAGAACGGTAATTCCTTAATTTTGGTTTTAAAATATTCTAACCAAGTCCAGGAAGGCTTGACGGTGGTGCAAAGTTCGCCGCGTCAGCGATTAAATATTTTTTTACAGAGATAGTTTTCATTTGCAGGTACATTAATTCAAGATACCGCGTGTGTGCAAACCCGATCCTACAAGGAAAAGGTATAAAAATATGATTCTGAAATAATACACAGAGCTGTCAGGAATTATGAATGTGGAGTATGTAACATCTAGAAATGTTAAAATAGAAGACATTGCTAAAAATATGGCATACACAAATCAGTGTTGTATCGTCACAGTACCTGGGTTATGAAGCGACAAGGAGGTCAAAGAGCCTTATCTGATGAAACTGAAAAGTACTTAATAGAAAACATAAACAAATGTGCAGGATGGGGTTATCCCTTAGATACTATGGATCTCAGGTACATAGTAAATATGTATATAGATAAGATAGGTATTAACCCTAAAAGATTCAAAAACAATTTTCCAGACCCAGATTTTGTGCAGAGTTTTTTTATTAAGACAGAAGAACTTGATTTCTCAAAGAGTTTGTGAGAATATCAAGCGTGTGAGAGCAAGGTATCTCCAGATACGATAAAAAAATATTTCTCCGAACTTAAGAAATCTTTGATAGGAATACCCATTTCAGATATATTGAACTAAGACGAGACAAATTTGTGGGACGACCCTGGACGTAAAAAAAATTTTGTCAAGCGGGGATGCAAGTACCCTGAAAGGGTTGTAAACCAAACAAAGGTTTCCGTGTCGATTATGATGGCTGGGACCGCAGATGGTAAAATGTTACCCCCATATGGGGTATATAAATCCACCCATCTATATGATTCCTGGGTCCAACATGGTCCAGAAGGTACTCGATATAATAGGTCAACATCTGGATGGTTTGATGGAACCTGTTTTAGAGGACTGGGTGCAAAATATGGTAGTTCCTTGTTTTAAAGATTTACCAGGCAAAAAGTGCTTAATTGGGGACAACCTGTCTTCACATTTATCAGCAGATTTGATCCAAACGTATAAAACGCACACCATCGATTTTGTTCTTTTACCAGCCAACTCAACTCATCTGACGCAACTGCTGACTGCTGGACGTGGGTTTTTTTCGTCCGATGAAGTGTGCCTGGAGGCAATTATTATCGAAATGGAAGAAGACAGATGGTCGACAATTACCCACGATTCCAAAGGGCTGCTTTCCAAAATTATTAAAACTATTAATAGAAGAGCTTAAAATAAACGCTACAATAAATATTATTGCTTGGTTTAAAAAAAACAGGGATTAGCCCTTTAAATGAAAATGAAGTATTATGTAGACTTCCCCATGGAGACTTAGATATAGACCAACAAATTACTATGGAAGATTCTGTCGTATCACTCCTTAGAGAAATGAGGTATGGTTCTATGAATATCACGGAGTCAAAAAGGAAGAGAAAACTCAATGTACTCCCAAGTAAAAGCGTCGCTGCAGAAGAAATTGAGGATTATGCCGAAACTGACGTTACGGATCCTAAACAAAAATACGATACAAGTAGCAGTAGTTCCTCATCATCATCATCATCAACAGCCCCTAATTCGTCCACTGCAGGACATAGGCCTCTCTTATGGCACGCCGCTGGGCTCGATCTTCGGCTCTCCTAATCCAACCACTGCCAGCCACCTTGCGGATATCGTAGTTCAGTAGTTCCTAATGTTCAAATAATAAAAATAAAGGAAGAGGTAAAAAAGATAAAATGATAAACATGAAAATATTTATAAAAGAAGAAAAAGAAAACTGTCCCAATAAAATAGAATGTTATCAAGGAAAAGGAATTGGAAAAAAAAACTATAAAACTTTATACTGAAGTAAAAGAAATACAAGACAAAGACAATTTCGAAAATAATATAACACTCAACAAGATTAATAGAAAAAATATTAAGGAAATAACAGAAAATTCGATTTTGCAAAGCACAGAACGATAAGACTATAAAAATATTGAAGGATGGACAGAATTTAATAACAACGCAGAACAAGAAAACTGCGGAAATACAAGACAGGAAAATTACTATGTAGTAACGTGTTATGAAAATTATGGTAACAATATGGGATTGCAAAATTACAACAGTTTTACTGGACAGGAAAACTATGATAATACCTTAGAAGAATTACAAAGCAAAATACTTGGTGATACAAATGTAAAAAACTCTGCCCATTCTCTATTTTGATAAGTTTGATTCCTTATATGAAGAGGTTACGGTAAGTAGTACAGGAGAAACTACTGTTAATAATGTTATAGGGAATAAAATAAAAATAGTGTCGAATGAAATAGTGAATGACGGTCAATATAACAAAAAAATCAGATTACCTAATATTAAAAAAATAAGACTGTAGCAGTTAAAGATCTCATGGAATTGCCTAAGACACGTCAAAAAAGGAATTACTACAATGATAGTGATGAAATTTTTAAAATCCTAGAAGATGATTTGAGTTAGAATACCTAAACAGTTTCTTTAAAGAATGTTGATTACACTGGAAAACAGCATATCTGTTGCATGAGATTTTATACATGAATCTGAACAGTTTTTCCACGCTGATTTCAAAAATATATGCCGTTTTTATGTAGCAGCTCTAGTTTTGGAGTTATGAAGTGACATGGCTTTTCATTGAAAAAGCAAAAAGTTTAAGTTTAAAAATTCTATTAAATATATTAATTCCGAATAAAATTTCCTTTTTTTGGATTTTCTAGAGTTAGATGTATTATGAGTACAATCTTAAATGCTCCAACAATAGTCAACCGAGATATGTTCATTACAGTACCCCAAATACCGTTCCGTTATAGTGTAAATATTCTGGTAAAAGCGCTCTCCTTGTTCCTCGCATAGAAGTCACCGAGATTGTCAGGAAAATGGTCTAGATGACTGTGAAGGTAGTGAAGCTTAATACTCATGTTCCATCCAAGCCGCTGGAAGGGTATCAGCAACTGTTCAGCGTGCTGAATGCAGCCGTCAGACATCCTATTGCCAAAAATGTTTCTTTCCTTCAATCGGGAAGCTGAAATTTCTGTTGCTGTTTTGGACAGTCTAAGGTTCCTGATTAAGTCATTTAGACCATCATTTAGTGGTCGGGGACTACCGTAGCAAATAAAATCACTGTCATTACCACCGTCGTCGTTTTTGGTTTGTCCACTTCACTGGTCTGGATTCTCCGAAGATGGACGTGACTGCTGTGGTGATGATTTGTCACTAACACTCAAGACTGGACTTATGGCAGATTTTAAGTTGGATATATCCACTTAGAGCAATTTTTATGGTTTGAACGTATGATTTTCGTTACACAGAAATAACAGTCGTCATGATAGTTGGATAGTTCACGCCAAATCATAGGAGCTTTGAATTTAAAAGTGGGTATTTTTTTTGTTGGCCCACAGTCGCAAGGATTCAACACAACTTTTACATACCAAACTTGGTATACAAGATTTAACGTTTAACAGCAATAGAATCCCAAAGTCGTCGAAATATGCCTTTTTTACAAAGTCCGACACATTTAAACGAAATTTTTGAACATATATTCTCCACAAATAATCCAAAAACAATCAGGATTATTTAACCACTTCCTTATTGAGGAAGACATAATGAAATTTAGAAAGGAAATAGTTAAGTTACACCGCTATTGATAGAAACTATCGACTTCTTAGGTAAATTCAAGACGGTACCTGTATCTCACTAACTAGAGCTGCTACAAAAAATCTGAGGCCAGATATGAAATCAGCGCACCCAAATTAGTAAACAACAGTTGAAAAACTTCATGCAACACAAAAAAAGTTTTATTTTGTTGTCCTGTGTTATTTATAAGTTCAAAGAAGCATTGGTTCTACACAGAGCTGTAACAGGGGCTGAAGTTATTATTTTTGATTATTATTAAGTTTAGAAAATTTATAATTTTTCATTTGTCGTCATATAATATTACTTTTAATTTCGAAAATTGAATTTTTTGCTTTATATCATTTTATTAAAATAAAACTGCGAAGAAATTTTTAGTATCTTTTATATTGAATAGAGATCGTAAAAAATCCACAAAAATTAAATGACCTACATAACACATGTCACAATTTATTTTCATTTAGCATTTAAAAATTTGTTTTCGTTTAAAAAATATTTTTTTATTCACCACCTCAAATTTCTGCATGTTGGTTATAAGTAATTTTTGGGCAGCCCTAACAGGTTTTACATTCACCCCTTTTTGCGTTTTCATTGACCCCAGTCATTGGGTAAAAATGGTCAATATTTTTCAATTTTTCTGAAAAACCTGTGATTATATTTAAAAAACATTGATATAGCTTTTTTCGTGTGGGTACCGGACATCATATAGGTACAATCACCCATGATGAAAAAATTAGGGACAACATATTCTTCATGCAAAGTTTGAAACCATTGCTATTCACCCCGTTTTACGGTAAAAACTCTTTTAGATTGTCTCTGGTCTCCATTTTGGCGGGAACTACCCGAAATTTAAAAAATATTATCGACTATTTTACAACGAATTTAATTATTACCGAAAATATAGTACTAAAGTAGGCGGTGGCTTAACAAGTGCGAGGAAAATGAGTAATATTTTAAAAATCCTCAATACATAAACCATAAGAAAAATGAAAGAACCCAATAATTACCTTGTTTTTAAATTTTGGCTTGCTGAAGTAAATATTTACATTTTAATGGGTGATATTTTATAATATTTCTTTCTTTTCAGAAAATGATGACGAGGCTTCAGAATTTTTACGCTTAGAAAGGGAGAAATTGGAGAATTCCAAGAGGCTAACAGATTGTATGCAAACTATAGCAAGTCAAATAACGAGGCTAGTTGACGTTATGAGTCATATTAGCGATGTGTTAATTAATAATAGGATTAATATTTAATGAATTTTGTTTTATTTCTCCTACCGAAACTCCGAAGATGGGTCGATTGTTTAGATAATAGACTAGACTGAAACGACGGGCAACGAGTACTTTTTCTTTTTTCCTTTGCAGGTTAGGCAAACAAACTTATTTTCCCTCCCGACCCTGCTAAGGACAAATGTATCTGAACTATATCGTAATTTGTTACTATAAAGATTCTTTGGCAAATTCTTTCCTTTTCAAATGCATAATTGTAGATGTTCATAAAGCACCACGAAAATATTCACCAACTGGTGATATCGGGGACTATCAAGGGGCCTAAGGTAAATGAAAAAACACAAGCACAACTAGCAAATACCTATAGTAAAAAAAATTGGGAACAATAAAATATACATAAATATTTGCATAATATATGGCGAAACTAGGGCAATATATCAATACCATGACCTTGAGGTTGACTTTTATATATTACTGTAGTTTTCTTAAAATATGATCTAACCTTTTGGTAACAGAAATTATATAAGTTAATCAGGTGATAAAATTATATAAGTACGACCTTGAGGTCAAGGCTTCAACCTTTCTGAGGCCAAGCCCTAGTCATGCAATGTCAAAGTAGGTAAGTAGGTTCGTACTCCTGTGATTTTCGTCAAATGATAAGACGAAACACATCAACATTAAAATATATAAATGTCATAAGCCCATATATGTCCCATTGCTAGATACGGGCCTAAGCCACTACAACTAAAAGTGGGCTTAGGCTATAGTCACGCTTGCCTAATGCGAGAGAAATTCCTAATAGCTCTGAGGCATGCAGGTTACTTCATGTTTTCATTCACCATTAAAGTACGTGATAATTGATTATGAATATACACTAGGGTGTCCCAAAAAAATCAAAGTCTTTTTTTTTCAACGCATACCCCCTAATTATTTTCGAATGGTGTTAAAACACTTATAAATAAAATTTCATGAACTTAGGACCACTGCAACCCGTGCCGACTTGCATTCATGTGTTTCAGTACTTACATACTTTGTATGAACTTCGGCGCGTCGCAATATTCCCATGGAAGTTTCGTGGTTGCTTGTTTATTGTATTGGAAAACGCCTCTTTTTGTTTTATAAATATGTCAGATTAAGATTTCAGATTGCAAATTTTAATAGGGGGTGCAAAGCATTAAAATAACGGCTTAAAACTTCTCTGTAAAGAACAAATATTGGCAGTTCTGTTTAATAAAATTTGTAAAGTAAAATAGAATTTTGTACAAGCGCAAATCTAACTATTCGAGATTAATAATTTTTGTTAAAGAGCTTATATGCCTATTTAAGCTTTCATAAACTAATTTTAAGAAACAAGTTGTCTTATACCGAGTCTGAAGAGATCAATAAATAATGCGGAAAAATCGCAAGATATGTTCGTACAGTGTCGCCAAGAGTTTGTTACAAGCTTGGACTTATTTTTTGTATATTGCACACGGCGGTGCCCTTTAATTGATAAAAATAAATCTAAATAATAGATATAGTTATATAAATAGATATGCATAGTTTTACTGGACAGAATTATGAAGGAAATTTAAGGGTTGGCTATCAAGAATTAACAGTTATAGCTATAATCATATTCTTTGGTGGTGATACAGAAAGAAAATTGACAATTCGATCTCCAAGTTATATGTACCAGACACCGTGATGGCCGAAGCAAATAATTGATTAAAAATGTCGTAAATTACTAATAAAACGTCGCACTATTAGACATCTAGATTTGCATCGCTATTTACCATGTTAAGGCTTGGATGCATTGTATATTATCAGTGACGGCACCTTACCACGACTTATGTTTACTTAATACTTTGAAACCCTGGAAAACTGTCAATAAAATTAACTCAGAAATGACTATACAGAATATTTATCAGTATTTTTGGTCTTCGGTTAATGAATTAGTTGTCTTGTCTCTATATCACTATGATGGAGACCAGGAACCAAAAATAATAATATTTTAAAGCTTAACTAAAAATAATCCATCAATTCATATCCCTTCGAAACCATATCCGCGTGTTTTAGTTTTTTAAAAAGACATGAACGACTTTATTTCAATCAAAAACAAGTCTTGCTTTTCTTTAAGCGTTTTAAATTTTTTTTACAGTTTTCTCAATGAGTTGCTTACATTACAGCCTAGATATACTTCTTTTCAAGCAGTTAAGAAATAGATAATGACACTAAAAGTCGCTAATGATACTGCAAATCGCAGTTATATTGATACAAAATTTTCGTGAAAAAGTCGCCTTTAAAGGGAAACTAAAGCAATTTTTCCTGTGATTTATCCTAACAGTAAAAAGAAAACTTTAAGACTAAAATGTCATAAATATTACAAATATATATTACCAGTGAAATAGGGTATAATTTTGAAAATAAAAATTAAGTTTTTATATGTGCTCTACAATTTCCATACAATTTTTTTCTTAAACCTTTGCTACCAAGTCGGCACGGGTTACCGCTATCCAATTTTGATAATATTTTGTATTTGAGTTATTAGGGTCAATTAGAAAAAATATAGAGGGTATGCGTATCTAAATTCGAAAAAAAAAATTCGCCCTACTAGGCTGGGACACCCTAATATACACATAACTTTGAAATCAAAGACGGGTCCCTGGGGTTAGAACCTGCGACCGCCGGGAATCTCGACCGTGAGCCCAAACTTCGAGGCCATCCCTATTTAAACATTAAAGCATAATATTATGATCATAAAACATTAATTAGTACCAGTTTCATTGAATTAATAACAAAGAATGCGACACGACGGATTAAAATATTTTGAAGATGATATCAAAAATATTTTGGTGTAGGTGGCTTTCAATTTTGAATTATTATTATATTAAATGCACGGCTCGACTCTATGGAGAGAACTTGGAATGACTTATGATAGAGAAATCCAAGAGGAGCAAGATTATAACAAAGGATAAATGGGAGATCTATTTAGGTTCATCTTGACCTTAGAATTGAAGTTCAAAGGGCTTTAAAGGTACATAATATATACCTATGTACTTTCTAAAGTAATCCCAAAAAGGTCTCATAGGATTGTATGTGTGAGTCACACGTAACAGATTCCGTGTTTCATTAAGAATTTTCTAATGGAAAACTTAATAACGCTGCCTGACTCGGGAATAATACCATTGCACGCCTAGCATGGTCGCACGGCACACACTTGTGTCGCGAAACCAGAGGGAGTGCAAAATAGAAAACAATTTTAATTATATAAAAAAACTACAAAAATATGTACGGAAATATTTGATGTTTTGAAACAAAGAATTCATTGTCTTTGAGTGTAGTAAAGATGTTTTTTATATCCGCAGGAATTTCAGTAGATGTGTCGTAACTTGTTTCGAAGTTTGGGATCAAATAGTTCAAACTGATAGTAATACAACGCGATATTTGCAGTAAGCAATCTACACTGCCAGGGTTACGTTCGGAATCATGTCAATTAAATAAAAACAATTTTAAATACTTTTAAAAAATATTTTAATTAAGTGAAATATCATTTTAGTGACCATGAAGGTTGTGGCATTGATTTTATTTATTTGTGTGGCCAGGTAAGAAAAAATATTTGTGCCTTTTATTAAAAACTTAGATTTTTTCAAGTTTAACACCTTTTGTCTCGCATCCTCCAGGATAACAACAAAGGAAATACCTTGTAATAAAACATTTTTAGTAGGAATAAAACGTTAAATCAGTGGTTCGTTAATTTTGAAAAATGGGTCTATTTTAAAATTCCGTACCTTTTGCGTTAGCAACTAAAAAAATCTTGCTTTAAAACTTTTGTTTTTAATGCTTTTACCTGCAAAAAGTATCTACAAATAGTAACTTGTTGACGTGCATTTTCAGTGCGTATTGCAGAATCGCCACAAAATCCTCCGATTTACTATTAAAAAGTTCATTATCCAAAGATTCCAAAATATCAAAAAATGAAACAAAAGCAGAAGACAGTATTTATAGTGGAAACGAAATCTCAGTTGATCATGCTAACCACGGATCTTCAAACGACACGTGCGGAGAGATAGCTGACAATGCCGTTGATACGAGCAAAGCTCAACCTTGTGCTGCAGACGTTAACGTTGATAATGGGACGGCTTTGATACTGACGCCGTACATCGAAGAAGGTCGGATAAATGAGGCGCGAAATGCATGCAGAGTGGATCCAGCCTTATTCCTTGGAATTGAAAGTTATTCAGGATATTTCACCGTAAACAAGAACTATAATTCGAATTTATTCTTTTGGTACTTTCCGAATGTGGAAAAGCCGGCTAATGAGACGCCGTGGATTATATGGTTGCAAGGAGGGCCCGGGGCATCCAGTATGACTGGCTTGTTCGACGAACTCGGCCCTTTTAAAGTGAATGATAAAGGCAAATTGGAAGGTAGTGTTGGAATTTGAATTTTTTTATTTACGAATTTAATTACGGAGCGCGTGATTTTCTAGTTTACCGTTTTATGTAGGATTTCTATAGCACGATTCTCAATTAAAATCATTATTTGCATTTTAGCATTAAGAAATGATTTTTATAGTAGTTTTTTTCTGTTTCAGCAAATCAATACACATGGCTGCAAAATCACTCCCTATTGTTCATTGACAATCCCGTGGGAGCAGGATACAGCTTTACGGACAATGCCAACGGATACTCGAAAAATATGTCTACGGTAAGTTTTCTTACTTTTTATTTATCTATATATATAAGACTTCAATACGATTTGGCAGTTTGTCGCAGAATGCAAGTCGCTCCGTAATCACTGGGGCCAATGTTGACTTTGGAAGTAAAACATAACTAAGTCTTTCTTCATTCAATTCAGTCTAGGCTTCATTCAATTAAAAAAAAAAACATTTTAACAGAAATTACATTATGATTGAGTATAGGCAATAGTGACGTTAATTTTTGAGAACTTACATTAAGAAACAAGTCTTGTGTCTTGAGTATCCCAAACTCGCAGACTCATATTTCTGTGTCAGACGAATATCTACCTTGGTAGGGGAATAAATCTAGAAGGCTATCATTTTATAAGAAATCGTTTCTGTAATAATATCTATTATATATAGTTATAAAATTTACGTTTACATTTGGCCCTAGGTCTTCTTCTATGTCTTTATTTTTGTGTTGGCATAACAACTTTTTATTCAACTTTTTTTAGTATTCCTTCCATCTGTACTCAGTACTGAAACAGTTCCTTCAAATATTCCCGGAGTTGAGAACAGCTCCGTTGTACATCGCTGGAGAATCGTATGCTGGCAAATATGTGCCAGCCCTTGGTATGGAGATACATAAGCGCAGGAACTCACCTGGACTCGACATCAACCTTAAGGTAACTCAAGGAATACACATCTACAATAATAGTTAAGGCTTTGGCCATTCGAAGTAATGTGCGGAATGTCACTCGTTTTAACGGATAAAGAAAACGTTGAGAGGTCGCCTAAAAGTTGCCTAAAAGTAATTTTTTAGGTGTCCTCTGTCAATACCCACTAGGATCAGCATGCTGGTCTAAAGACCTCTTAACATAACTGCTATTCCATGCATCAATTATAACCAAGTTTTCTCGGAATATTTCAATACTTGCCAGATAATGTCAATTGAAGTCTAAAAATACTATCATATTTTTGATATATTTAATAATTTATTCTGACGCTTTTGTTCTTACAGGGTTTTATGATTGGAAACGCGTATGTTGATCCCGCAATGATATCGCATATAACAATGCCATTTTATAACTTCGGAATTTTGGACAAAGAACAACTTGATCTGATGAAACCGTTGGCCGACGCATTTCAAGACGACATTAAAAATAACAGAAGTGTTGAAGCAAAAACAGTAGGTATCAATTTTAATTGTGAGTATATTTTCAGTTCTATCATACGAGAAAAATAAACAACTAGGGATAAAAAATGTCTTGAAATTTAAAAGGATAACATTCAAGTGATTTACTAGAATTTATAAAACATACTGGATTTAATAAAATTAATGTTTTTCTTTGTAAGATTATGTTCGCACGAAGATCCATCGGCGCTAGTGCAAAATAAATAAAGAAGTACCTAGCACATTATTTTCTCCTTAGTCCTATTACTAATATTTTAAAGGTGATCTCTTTTTTAACGTTCATTAGACGACGATCTCTGGGGATACGAGCCGTAATGCTTTTTCTTTTGTTGATATTCCATTGCCCGAAAATGAGACGATTTTTTTTTAGAATAATTTACAAGATCTAGTTATGATAATTGAAGTTAATTAGGGGTCAATTTAAGACGATAAAGAGTATTGTAGGATTCACAATTAAAACTTTTAATTGTTTATCATATAAAACGGCATGAATGAATAGACTGTGGGGTCAAGGGGTCGAGTTAAACAATATTTATCTTCGTTTTATCGTTATGCTTACTTCAACGTAGTTAATATACACATGAATGAGAACAAAAAATAGTATCTAATCACGTTGACAGCTGGATTTAAATATCTATCTTCTTCCTTCCTACGGTAAAGTGTGTGGCGTGTCGCGTGCAGAGGAAAACACCGGTTAGAACTTATGAAATTAAACAATTTTTTATTAGGAAATTCAGTAAAATGATGTCTAGCCCAGTCGAATCTTTTTTTACGTGGGCCCTGGAAGCTGCTAATTTCCTTCGTCTTCAATCCACAGGATAAGTGTTAAGTAACTCTTGATGTTACAGAAATGGGTGAGCCTAATAACAATTCTGTTGTTCGTGTCACATCAGAAACACGGTTATAATTACCTCAAAGACGACCTGGCTTTAGGCAAATACGTGAAGTATCTAGAACGGTCTGACGTGAAGAGAGCACTGCACGTTGGAGACATCAAATTCAGCACCATCAATATAACGGTTAATACAGAAATGGCGCCAGATTTCTTGAGCAGCACGAAACCCCATTTCGAGGAATTATTGGAACACTACAAAGTGATGGCTTATTGGTGAGATTTTATATAAATTATATACCTTAATTAATGAAGGTAGACTGAATTCCTGCTTGTTTATCACTTGCTTTAATCGTGAAGAAAAACATCGTTATTAATCTTGCACATCTAAAAAAGTTCTTAGGATTGTCTTAGATGTGTATTCCGCCATCTCGTATTAGGTCGCACTAAGGCCTTTACCCTCTCAATAGCAGAGGAGGCTCGTGTCCAGCAATGGGACGTTATTTTGGGCTGATGACAATGACGATTATGCTGATGATTGCTAATGGGTTTTTAGGAAATCTAAGTAGCAGAATGTGTCTGTATATAGCCTGGTAAAAGGCTTTTTGTTACCTAGACCTTAATAAATATACGCTTCAGTTAAGGAAGATCCCTAAGGACAAAGCAGTCGACAACATAAGACTATTAATGATATGATAATGAAGAAATATTGATGTCTTTTCAGCGGTCAACTGGACCAGATGCTGCCGTGCATGTACACTTCAGAGAACTACCGCACGTGGCAGTGGAACGGTACTTCCGAATTCATCAATAGTACCAGACATCCGTTCTTTCATAAGGGGAAATTAGCTGGGTAAGTTTCATTGTAGTAACACGCTAATATCAACTTTTTTTAACCCTGTCTATTTGCTACCAAGAAGCATGGTTGTTCTATCCTTATGTGAGCTGCGGTCATATCAATTAAATCGGTCTTCTATCCGGAAAGCTCCCTAAAAATCCTGAAATCATATTTATTAAGTAAACTCACAGCAAACTCTAAATGTAAGGGTAGTAAGTTATGATTTAGTACGTCATTTCTTAGCACTACAAACGACTGAACTAATTTAGATGAAATTGGTATGGGGTTAGCTGACATACGAGTACATATTATTGCTTCTAGAAACAATCAATTATAGTAATAACATGGTTAAGATTTTTTTTAAATGAAGTATGTTTTAAACGAATTCCCTTTTTTTATATTTTTAGCTACCACAAGACAGGAGGTCGCTTCACAGAGGTGGTAGTCCGCGGGGCTGGACACATGGTTCCTCTCGACCGGCCCGCGCCGGCACAAGACCTGGTGACGCGCTTTACCCACGGCCGAACCCTCGGACCCACGTTCAGCCACCTCAAAACATCCTTCATCTCAGAGTTCGTTAAGAACCACACTATATTTATGTGATGTAATAAATCATTTGATACTTTTTGATTTTATTCCACTCCATCTTTACATAAAAAGACCCTAATCGAAAACTGAAACTGTGAATAATTTGTGGTTAGAAAAAAGCAATCTAGGATTTTTTTCCCTATATTTTCATCATCAATGAGTTTGTAGTCACCATTACTATTTCCTGGCTCAGTTTACGATTAGCGAGAGTTAGGAAAACAAAACAGACAAATATTCTAAGGTACAGTTACAAGATTTATTGAAAACTCCAGTATACCTTTCAATTATTGAAATATATAAGACTTCATTTGCTTTCTCAATACCTAATGAAAAACTTTGATTTACTACCTTCCTTTGCTCTTAAAACTACTTTCTTAGTCCTTAAGAATGCATAGCGCAAGGAAAATGGCATACGATTGTATAAAAAGTAATACAGGATTAAAACCCTGGCTTACCCAAAACCATCATGATATACTTCGAATTTTTAATTACCTTCTTACTTTTAATAACCGTGTCGACGCAACAGGTTGTGTTTACTTTTAACAACATAATGACTGGAACAAATTCATTTGATAATTGCCATGTCACAGTAGCGAGTAAAATTTTAATTGCAATAATTATTTCTTCTAAACATACTTCCAATCCCGTAAGCTGTCTGTAAGAGATCGCAGCTAGCCATAACACCGCCTAATGAGCCTTTATCATATTGTCATTGTTTTTCTGAACGATGTTCTAATGTATATATAATATGTTCTAATCTATATGTTGTTTAGAGTAAAAAAGTATGTTAAATAAAATTTAAATACATATATTTTTTTTACTCAAAACAGCAAAGACCTTCAAGGATTAGTCACGTAAGGGATACTAGGTACGGTCGAAACAATTTAGCTTTTATCGCTTGTAATTTAGTTGAAAAGAAATTAAAATAAAATGAAATAATGTTTATTGAATCTTTAAAATGTCAAATACATCGCTTAGAATTAGTAATTTCAAATTTTACTACCCCGTTCGGAAGGCAGTCATCGCTAGAGAAGAATGGGCAAGAAACCATAGTGTTGCTCTTCAATCAAGAGATAGTTTACATTATTGATACAGAGACACAATTTCCCGAATTAGAGCAGCTCATTAATACAATATCAGAATGTTGTATTACATATTGGAACAGCATAGTCATCTTAAATGGAGAAACCGACATCTAACCAAGTTATAATTTTACAAATTGAAATAAGCAAATCAGGCAGACCAGTCCACACCTGCCCTGTGGCAAGGGGGCGTCAGAATCCCACCACGGTATCCCCTGCCTGTCGTAAAAGGCGACTTAAAGGGGCCCTTGGGGTCGCTGGACGTGCTGTGGGGGCAGCGCGTCCTCACTGAAAGTGACCCCGAGAGGGGCGGCGGCACTGTGGCCTGTGTCCGTCGCGGGCGCCCATCCACAACCGAGGCGCCCGAACCAAGAAGTGGGGGTGCAACTGCGCCCCCTAAAACTCCGAGACGGCCGAGACAATTTCGTCTCGGAGGCGCACCGGGCGGCTGTGGTTAACGGTGTGCGCTTCTCGCTCACGTACCATGGTCGCCCAATCTGGCGCGGAGATGGCCACCGGGGGGTTTTGGTCGGTATGCCGGTTTAGGGAAATTGTTAGGGACCCAGCCCGGCACTAACACCTGCGCGGATATGACGTCGCCGCGCGCCGGGCTGGAAGACCGGTGACCCCGACATACGCTTCCCGCCCCCCTCCCCCGGGCTGGCGGGAAGTAGAGCCATAAACAGCTTTCCCCTCGAGAACAAAAAAAAAAAAAAAAAAAGACCAGTCCACACAAACAGCAGCCGTTCACGAGTATGACGCATGTGGCAGCAATCGGCCTCCTCAATCATAGGGAAGTTACCATGATCTTTTTCCATTTTAATCAACAACCTGGATTCTATTACTTAAATACGACTAAAACAACTCAAGTGCCTTACCGTTGACTCCATATTAGCTTAATTTCCTGACAAGAATGTCATGATGAACATAATCAAATGCCTTGGATAGATCACAAAATACTCCTAAAGCATCTTGTGAGACCTCCCAAGCTTTAAAAATGTTATGAATAAGTTGCATATCAGCATCGGTTGTGGAGCGACCAAAAAAATAGCGATTTACATCATTTGATTTCAATGAGTATCTTAGAAGGTATCGCAGAATTTAAAATAATGACCAACCGCGGAATAATGACACACAAAGCGACAATTGGAGCGCTACGATTTTACGTTTAAACAATTTGACCGATTTGTATGACTTTTGGTATGGCCATAAACAGGACTCTTAGGAGTAAAATAAACTACAACTTATTTTCTTTCTGAACTCAACCCCGTAGTCTACGCGGATGGAGTCGCGGGCAAAAGTTAGTAACTAAGCTAGTAAGCTTAACTTTAACGGTAAATGAAAATATTAGGAAATCTCATCACTCATCAGTAGCAGATTTTTTATTTCTTAATGCTACGTGATTAGGTTTATTTTGCGATAAAATAATGAAATCATACAAACAAGCGGTCCAGCAAGTAGTAAAGAGAAGTAATTTACTACGCTGATACTGGTGCAAAATGGCAACATAATAACATAAGCAGTCCTAACGATTGCAGCAAATACAGAGACAACGTCAAAATGTTTCGCTTTCTCATTGTGTTACTCAGGTAATATATTTTTTTTTATATCTCAACAGTGATTATAGTTGTAATTATTTTTTAATTTCCCGCGTATTAGTTTTTTTTTTTTTAAATAAGACTACAATCCTAATTAAGAGTTGTTTTTCGGATTGTTAGTATGAATATTTATTAGAACTATTGCTTATACAAAACCATGTTTCGTGAGTTTGTTTGTGAGCAGTGACCCATTGCTTTTTATCTCTGTGCGATAATATGTAAATACTTCGTAGTAGTAGGTATACAGTTTTTGCGTTTATATGCATTGTTTTGAAAATTTAATACGTTTAAAAAGTGGTCTAACAAGCAATAATTGTGCAATTTAGTAGTTGTCTTTGTATTTATACTACGTGCATTCAGACCGTGATCGGAAACGAAGGCAGAGAATAGTTACGGTGATCACAAACCCATTGGCCTTTAAAAAGTCGCAAAAAAAAGGAAAAAGAACATAGAACCATCAACATTAAATGTGTGCGGTTTCTATGGAAAACTTTTTTTTATTTATTATTTGTCGGGATTTTCTATAATGCCAAGGGGTTTGTTACCTATGCTATTACCTGCCTTACACCTGCCACAATAGTTATAATGTTTACAAGTTGTAATGATTAACCATCCAAATTATTGAATCCGTCAAGTAACTCATACAGTAGAATACAACTCTAACGATTGGACAAAGATAGCCCAGTGGGATGCTATAGGAGCGGCCTATGTTCAATATTGAACATGACTGCTGTCGATGAAGTAAGTAGAATATGACTCTTAGTATGACAACTATACATTGAACAAATATTTTTTACAGTGTTTCTATTATCTACGCTGAAACAGAATTACCCAATAGTTTAACAAAATTTCCCTTAAAAAAACCAAGTCCTCAACTGAATGTTGACAGAAGCGAAATTATTCAAGAAGGTCATAACACTATATTAAATGGCGCCAATATGCAAAACGTTGACACTGCAGGCTTAACTGCAGAAGATCAAAATACTGTGCTGCGCTACGAAATTTCTGATTATGAGGGGAATGATAAAGTTCTTGGGCATAGTTTCGAAGAAAACAAACTTTTCAACACATTGGAGGGTCGAGAAGACATCGACAAGCATACTGGCGGTAAAACACAAAAAAAAAATAATGTGTTGTGCAATTTTATTAGTGTTTTTTGTTAACTTCCTAACTTATTTTTTGGTCATAAAGTGAATAAAGTTCTTATATATTTTCCGTGTTTTGATAACCGGTAAACATTAGCTGAAGAGTTAATATGATATGCCTAACCCCTAGCAGAGTAGGCCCGTGCAGAGGGACGTACTATCTCGTACGTATCTACTTGCATATCGATGATATAAAACACGATCTGGACACAATATTTCACTCTGATAACTGAACTGAACGGAATGCACAAAAAAAGAAAAAAAAACATTGTGTAGAATTTCATTTTATTAGTATTAAGTATTACTAATAGACTAACGAAACGGTAAGTTTTGTATGGTGTAGAAGTTGAAGTATGCTGTGAAGTTTAGAGGCCAAGTTTTCGATTTCCGAGTTAGTTTAGCTATTATTCAGTTTATCTAAAAGGAAATAACTAATAGCAGCCCGGAATTGTGTCCGAAGGAAAAGAATAGGTTCGTCTAATGATTAATTACGAAGGACTGTAAACAAAGGTTTTGGTAATGTAAGTACGTAAGACTTTATGCGATAATTATTGTTTCATTTGTAAGGCTCTCGCCAATATTAGCAATGTTCATTTATTAATTACTACACGTTATTAACATTTCACATGTCACGCGTAGTTGGTATTTCGAATATTCATTTTTCATATGCGTTATGCGTACGACAATAAGAATAATAGCATTTCGACGGTCCCTACGTATAAATCGACATGTCTAAATAGATTGTCTTCGGGAGAGCGATTTAAAGGTTCAATCAAACTTTTAAAAAAAACTGTTTTATTTTTCACTAATATGACTTTTGAAATTAAGGATATAATAATTAACGCTTCTATTGACGGTTTTGAAAAAATATTACTTATGCATTTTCATGGAAAACTTGATAAATAACCGTTTCTATGTTAGTTTTTCATCAGGGTTAAGTCTGACATGTCCTTTCGTACGTCGACCTATCTATTGTTACTAATTTTTCATGATATCTTTACTTTCTTCTACATTTAAATAGACAACAGAACTCCCAAGACATTAAAAAAAAAAACAACTCAAACACTGTTGTAACTCCGATACTCCAACAAATAAACTCATACGTCGACCTATGCGCAGAATAAAGTTATATTTGCTTTTGCACAACTTCTCTTTCTCAGCAATTTAAACTTATTTAGGCACAAAATTATCGGTAAATTTTTATGTTCTTCAAACAACAACAAAATTTATGATCATTATTACTTCACTAGTGCAATATATAAACAATTTTAACTCTATTATAGACATAAAAAGTACTTTGGTGTTATAGTCATAAGTAACCTTATTCTATGCATAGGTCGACATGACGTTATGTTCGAACTTCAGCGCCAATTTTTAAACATGGTATTTGGCGTTAAGTACGACTAAGTACGTCCGTGAAACGTGTCAGACTTGTTACGCTTTACTTATCTCGGGAAGTAATTGGATAATAAAAAATATTAAATTGGTACATGCATATTGGCAAATATAAGCAAAAAATGCAATAAAAAAATAATGCCATTGTCGATATGTCTTTTTATACGTAGGGACCATGGATTTCTCTGTTGTGATTCTCACGCAACGTAGTTAAAAAAAGTTATTTTAAATTTTTAAACAATGGTCTTAATTTCTAATATAATGATATCGTATACCATGTTCAACGTTCGATAAAACAAGTAAACTAATAAAACTCTTCATAATTGGTGATTGGGATGAAAAGAATGAACGACTAGTGACGAGCCTCGCGAATGGACAGCCGACAGACAGCAGTTCGGCCGCGACACTCGCCGCGAGTGATTGTTTACTGTGTAAGATTTTTATTGTCAAAATGTTTTTAAAACTTGGATTGTTATTACTCTTAAGGTGAGTTATCGTCGTTGTTAACTATCCTCTATTTAAATTTACGACATACTAATGGTTTTTATTACACCTATTTTGTTTTATAACTTTACGCATAAAATTTACTATTAATGCGATGACCGTTCTTATTTATTACCATTAACCTAATATAAAAATATCTTCGTAAAGAGATCGTGGTGATATATTGTAATAATAGTAAAGGAAATTTTAAGATCGTATTTATTGATTAAATTATTACAAATTAGAAATTTGTGATACTACGTCCGAATGACAGGGACATGTGTGCTTTCGTCTTGATATTGCAACATATTGTTGTGTGAATGAAACATTCGCCGAGATAAAACAAATGCAGTGCGCTTTGTTGTGTTTATATTCCCACAACAGATTACATAATTAAAAATTTGTTGTTATGACAAAAGTTTCTACTTAATTGCCTTAGTTTCTTCACTAAATGGAAGATCTCGCAATTAAAACTTATTTTACCAACAACGTTTGTTATGAAGGTAGGTATATTTAAAAAATCTCATAAATAGGTGATGTAAGCCGATACTGATTAACTGATAGTTTCTTTTTCTCTAGTTATGCATTGTTACGAGGTTTATTGAGTTGTTGATAATCTTGAGAAAGCTACTTTTTCCAGCGAGCCATTAAACGTTTGGGATTGCAAAAAAAATTGCATACACGTGGCATTTCTCAAAGACATAACTCTACTTGTAAACCCATATAATTTTATAGATGTAAATGTATACATCCTCTTATAACTTATCTTTGAAGGAGTTGACAGACTAGTTCAAAGGAGTCAAACCTGTTGCTGTTTTAGGCCACATTTCAAGATCCTGGGAAGCTGATCAGGTTTCTTAACCGTAATTAAATATCTGTCAGACATGAGATTGAAATCACCAAGGAGGCTATCCTACTAGTTCATTTACAAATAAGGAGTCATGGCTATTAATTTCTTTTCATCAGTGCGTCACTTGGCCACCACTCGGTCACCGCCCTGCTCCATTTCTCGTCAGTTCACCTTGCCAAGTGTCCCGCCCAAGTCCAGAAGAGATGAGAGAGAAGAGAGGCCTATGCCCAGCAGTGGGTCGAAAAAAGGGCTGTAAATGATGATGATGATGAATGCGTCACTAGAATCGACTGTTAGAGAGTGCCTTAAGTCCACCTATAAATATTTGGTATGACATGTAAATAAATAAATATTGTATTATAGATAAAGAAAGCCAGTCACATACACAGTTCTAGCCCAAAATATGGATATGCGTCTTGTGTTGTGGATGACAGAAATTACGACAGACGTAAAGGTTTCACTAATACCGAGATCCAACAAATGTTTGTGGATCACTTAAATTTTTGTCTCGATGCAGAAGTGTAGCATGTGGCGGTTCGCCTTATGAAATGGTGATTAGGCAAATACGCCACGAAGGCCGTCAAATAAAATACAAATGTGAGTACCAACTACCAACTCAGAAATTGGCGAATAATATGTTGATTGTTTACCGTAAACAATTCGAGATTTCGCGCTGCTTTTAAAACATTCACATCTCGATAACACTTCATCCAACCTGGAAAATGGATTTCGACTCTTGATCGAACGCGGCGTATTTTAATAACTACTTTGTTTAAACGGCCTTGCAATCATACGCTTTAGAAAACTACAAATGGTCCCTTGAGAAATCTATCTCACCATAAGTTCTTCAATCATTTATTTATCATAATCTACAACTGAGAGGATTTTGGCCTTAATCCACCACACAGGCCTAGTGCGGATTGGCGTACTACACACCTAAGAAATTCCTAAGAACTTTGAGGTGTGCAGGTTTTATCACTTTATTTCCTTCATCGTTGAAATACATACAATACTTCGAAAAGTCCGATTTTATATTATTTATGTGAATGACTGTTAAATTTATTTATCTAGTTCTTTCCGTGTATGTTCTTAGAAATATGATTGTAATTCAGTCCGCTAGCCGATTATTTTTCTCGATGTAATCATACCGGAGCTTGTTTATATTCAGGAAATTCCAATATTAAGTTGATTCGCATAAAAGTTTATATTTATTTATTATTTCGAATGCAATACGACAGAAACTTTACTGTTGCAATCAGTATTATTTTAACATATTATACAACTTTGTATGCATTGGTTTACGTCGATGGTCTTGCGGCATAAGAGTGCGCCATCATTTTGTCCCGAGTTCTATTCCGGGAAGTGTTATTGGTTTTCTACTAAAATATGAAATAACAGATAAAATAAATCTATTACTATATTACTACCTTCCACATATTTTTAACATGACTTATTTACTATGGAACTTATTACATTAAGAGAGCAAGGGCGATCAAAAAACTGCAAAAGTTATGTGATTAATGAATATTACTTATTACTCTTATATGCATCAAAAATGTAAAAAAAAGTAACTAACCGTCTAATTAGCAGAGTTGCTATTTTTTACCCATGACTGAATATTTACATCGAAAAAACAGGAAAAATGACATGGTTTCCTTCCCAAGTAAGTTTATTAAAGCGTCAAAAGATCGAGAGCGGGTATGGACCGTTGGCAAGTTGATAATCTTTTCAATGAACCAATTTATCGAATGTGAAACGACCGGTTTATTTTTATTCATTGATGTTTGTTGTTATAAATATACATAGTCGCTACTCTCTGAAGGCAGAGGTGCGTTACTGCACCCACATTTTGCCAAGCACTCTTAAGATAAATGAGACAGACATTTTCGTTCTGAATACTTATAATCGTCATCCGAGTCGATGGCAATACTCTTAAACAAAAGACAGATCTGAAGTTTACGAGATGTACTACATGAAATGAACATTTATTTTAAGCTTCAAATCCTCTCAGTTGTAGAAGAGGTGCGTGTCCAGCAGTCAAACTTGCATATTTTTTAACGAGATGCGAGTTACGGCTGGTCCTTTTTATCATCACATCCTTCTTATCCATCTCATCGGCGTGATTGGAAATGTCTTGAATAAAAAGAAATAAAGTGTTCAAGTATAATTTGTAAGAGTATTTTCCTGCTTAGTAGCATAAAACATTCTGCATGACTTTCGTTCGACTGTAAGAGAATGCTT
This sequence comes from Cephonodes hylas, assembly GCA_030295005.1. Lineage (NCBI taxonomy): Eukaryota > Metazoa > Arthropoda > Insecta > Lepidoptera > Sphingidae > Cephonodes > Cephonodes hylas. The sequence continues at coordinate 11,966,503 of AP025364.1, read as the reverse complement.
TAGGCCAACGTCCACCATTGCAAATTTAAAAATGTCTAAATAAATAATACACTTTGTGAATTCGCTAAAGTACAATATTATTTTTATTTATAAGAAATAATTCGACCTACTAATAGATAAACGACGACCAACTCGTGCTAATTTACCTACTCTCGACAATACACAGTTTGAAATTAAACAAACCATGTTATAATTACCGTATAACCATAACTTTTCAACTTCCCGCCAAAAAGTCCTAAAACTATTATAAAAAAAAAAACCTTAGTATGCTAAGTTTCTTTTAATTGTTATACCTATATCGACCCAATTCTGATAATGCATTGGAGTAATGATTGAGCGTTTTTTAATAAATGTAACGCACGTTTTGATTTGGGATATCGCATGTCTGTTAAAGGTTATATTAGAGAATCAATCAATTTTTTATACATCTTTATCACTTCCAACTTCAAAGTAGGCGAAAGAGAAACTGCAATGCTGACAAAGTATTTATAATGTTAAAAAATCGTAATTCAACCGATACATAAGAATTATTAATTATGCATAGAAACTAGATAATGATTTTATGCTATTTATGCAAACATTAGTCCGTAAAACATAATTTTGTTATTGAGATGCGTAATCTGAGTCAAATAAAGATTCGAGAGATTATGATCGTCACGTGTTTTTGTTCTGTTTTTCCATTTTGCAAATTTCGTATTTTCTTTGTTTTTTTGCCATATTGTAGTATCCGTATTATTTTTATATAGGGAAACATGCATTATAAGGGTACACCTTAAAATCAACCATCTTGAAACCAATTTAGTCGTTGCAATTTCTGACTTCATTATTTATCATGTTCAATATGCTGTATGAATAAATTATTAACTTTTTGTCACAGAACAAGCTTTCATAACTTATACTTTCGTTTTCAAAGAGAACGGAGTGACCAGTTATCTTGTGATTAACATTCGCTATACTGGTTTGCAGTTTCGCAATATTTTCATTCGCATTTTTAATCGTACGATATTTAAGCTTACCCTCATTCTGCGTCATTGAATGATTGATCCTCAGTTTCTTTTCTCCTCTTATCCTTATTTTTCGGTTTTTGTAATATTATAGTTTGTGATGACTATCTTGTTGGTCACGCGTTATAAATTTAGAGCATATGATCCAGAGGTCTAAGTCTTTAGCAGCACGGAATTCGAAAAACTTCCACAGAAAAGAGCAATGCGTTTAATAACTACGGCTTAAAACATAAATGATATCACGTGGATAATCTGCCTGATATAGTGTAACGTACCCTAGTTTATGCTTTTTATCGTTGGTAAAGCAAATCAGTCATTTCTCAGACCTGTCGATGAATATTTACGAGAAATAAAACTATACACAATTACGGGAAAAAAAATCACATATTAAAGGTCATAAGAAGTTTATAAGAATTCTCAGTATCAGGACCAGTAAATAAGAACAAGTAAAGGGGTTAGGCAGAACGAATAATTATATTTTTCTTTAAAGTAGCTTAAATTCAAACAATTTAATCAGGCATTTTTTTGTATATTTTATATTTTTATGTATTACCATAAGATATCAGAAAACACAATATATTGTAACATAGTCGATTCAAAATCCTTGAAATAAATACGAAATATATATATTTTTTCATTGATCACACATTTAAGAAACATTTATGTATATTTCAGACCGCAAACCTTGTTACTTGTAAACTTTTAATATGTAGGGAAGCCCACGCCGCTTCTGACGTAATGTGTCGCTATAGCGATTACATCTAATCTATACATATGACGTCATGTCACTCCAGATATCGAGTTGAAACAGTTTAATATATGCCTAGTTCGACAAAAACATCAATACCTATATGTATGTACTATGTATGTCAAATAAGGAAATTCTTCGCCTGTGGTTACGAATCGAAATACATTTTATTTCTTATAAAATGTATAAAATAAAATTCGTTTTTATGAATATTAGTATTATCTCTTTATCATACACAATATAATTCTCTTAATGTCAGACAAAAGACTACAGCTAAGAAACGTAAGGCCTTCGTAATCAAGCCTCCTTACTGTATTGTCATTATACCAAAAAGGTTTAACAAATATTTTTTTTCACAGTGGAATCACGACGGTGGCGCCAACGCCGGCCTTAATCCTCACACCATTACTAAAGCAGAACCGCACTGAAGAAGCAAGAAAGCTTTCCATCGTCAATCCAAAATTGTTCTTGAACATCACAAGCCATTCAGGCTTCCTAACTGTTGACGAGCAATACGATTCTAATACTTTCTTCTGGTACTTCCCTGTGGCTAACAAACCACTGAACGAGACGCCGTGGATCCTGTGGCTTCAGGGTGGCCCCGGAGCGTCCAGTCTGGCCGGACTGTTCGATGAAATGGGCCCGTTTCAATACGATCTCACTACGAAAAACGTCAAGGGTAAGTTTTATTCCATACTGACAATAGTCACCGTAAAGACGCACCTGTATAGTCAACGAAATATGCTAAAAGGTTATAATTTGGACTAAAGGAAAACCTCCAGTAGTAACTGTGGTAGAATAAGGATAGGGTTAATTCTTAGTTTAAGATGATAGATGTGCCAGTAAAGCGGATGTCTAGCATATGAAAAAAAAACACAACAAAGGTTTTATTTGCAACCTTTCCTTCGCTCCTGTCGTTGTAACCATTAAATTGCAAATAGGACGTAATAGTATTTAACGTCATTGAAACTTATGGATTAGTTACATTACATATTTATTTCTTCAACTTAAACCCCAATATATGGAAGGGTTTGATGTGTGCATATTCATTTTGAAATGTATATGGGTCAATCAACTTTTAAATGTACCATCAATGATAGATTTTATACATCAATTTTTTTTTCTTAAATTTATATATTTTATACGTATTTGTTGTTGATAATTATTTATATTTAAGGAATTCAAATAGAGCAGAACAATTTATGGTAAATTTTACTCAAAAATTCACATGACTGTAGTTAAGATAGTCCTTTGGACATTTAAAAATTCAGTCAAATTGTTAATTTACTTTTAAATATTAGAATCATATTTGAAAAACCTTACTGTTCTTTTAAAGTAAAAATGACGATAATCTGTCTTTAAGAGATAAGAAAAAAGTGGTTGTCCAGTGGACATAGACGTTTGTCAATAGGAAATACTCGGGTGTCCAAAGGGGACTCTATGATGAAAATCGCATGTATTTCTTCTTTTATGTAATAAAAAAACAACTATTTGAAATTAATTATCAGTATTAGAAGAGAAAATATTGAATAATTCAGACAACGATCTTGGATGTCCAAGGGACTGGTGGTGATATTTATTAGTCTTTCCGCTCCCTGGTAATAAATAATAATATTTTGAATTAGGTCTTACGCACAGTAAAAAATATACATTAAATTGAATATATTCCACTTTAATTTACTACAATATATGAAATACAAAAGTTTTTGTGCTGGTTGTCCAGTGGACACACAATAAAGCCACGCTCTTTTTCAAAATACACTCGGTCGACTGGCGCCGCGGAAAAGATGAAATCAAAATCGAGGCTGGATGAATGTTGTCACGAAATAAATCGACTTGAGTTCCAAGCAGTAGTCACGCCATAAATGTTTGGATTTTGGAACTTTTTTACCGTTGTCCGGTGGAAGTCAGAATAATAAAATATAATAGAGACTAAAATAAACATGCAAAAAGGTCGTTAAGGTTTTAAAGCAAACAAAATCTATTTACTAGCATCATAGTAGATATTGTAATTAATAATTATGTTTCATTGTAATGGATTGCCATATATAATTTTTTTGGAAAAATTAATGTTTCATTGTACTAACCTACTGGGGGACAAATTTACATAGTACTGATAGGACAGATAAAAGTTGATTGACCCATATATGTGAATGACATTATATTTCCCGTTTATAAACGCCTTTAATTAAAATTCAGCAATAAAACTGTAATGATTATTTACGATACCTAAAATATTTACGACAAAATACTTGCGCTGAATATGAATGTTTTTCAATTTATAATCTATACTATAATATTATAAAGCTGAAGAGTTTGTTTGTTTGTTTGTTTAAACGCTAGGATCTCAGGAACTACTGGTCCGATTTGAAAAATTCTTTCACTGTTACATAGCACATTTATCGAGGAAGGCTATAGGCTATATAACATCACGCTACGACGAATAGGAGCGGAGCAGCAATAAAGAATGTTTCAAAATCGGGGACGTTTTTTTCTTTTTGTGAGCTTCCGCTGCGTGCGCTGCGGAAACGGTTAAAGTTTCGCTAAAATAATGTATGAGAGAAATGTTCCTCTTTAAAAGTTCTAAAAATAAGTCCGCGACAGCATATGTCTATTCTTTAAGGTTGGCTCACTATAACGTTTTTTATCCTAACCAAATTTATTTTAAAATAAAGTTTTATTTGTGAAGGTGTTTTTATAAATATGATATTAATCCTTATCCAAATAAATACGTTATTCATTACAAGTATTTATTTTTAAATAAAATTGCCCTTTACATCATTTGATTTCACTGAGTATCTTAGAAGATTTTGCAGTTTTAAAATATTGATCAAGCGCGCAATAATGATGCACAAGGCGCCGATCGACGCGTTACGGTTTCACATTTGAACAATTTGACCGAATTGTATGATTTTTGGTATGGAGATAAATAGGACTCAGAGAAGTAAAATAGACTACAACTTATTTTCCTTCTGAACTCAACCCTGTAGTCTACGCGGACGGAGTCGCGAGCAATGTTATATATGAGAATTAGATTTACAATATATTTTACGGCTCATAGAACTAATAATGGTTTAAGTGGCACTCATATAAATCTTACCGTTACTAGTATTACTTTTGCAGGAAGAAAAAAATTACAGCTATATTATAGATAACTAGCAAACAGCGAGATTCTACTATTAAAAAAGTAAAATTCTTAGACATTGCCACTTGTGGCTGCCAGCACCATAATTAAGCTAGCCTTATAAAGTTTTTATATTTCTACAAGTACAAACTCACGGAGACATTTAATTACTGCATGTGCAATTGTTTCTATTTCATTATTCCACCATCTCTATAATTGGTTGGTTGATACTTCCCGCTTGTAATGATAACCTTTTCCTTGTTGCAACAATAAACGGTGCATTTAATACCTACATAGTTACATTAATAAGGCATTCTGTCCATGATTCCTTTGCTTGTATGTTTTAAAAGATATATTTTATTGATCTATAAGGGGCCCCATACACCTACAATAATATTGAACAATCTTTTTATTGTTCAATAATATTGAACACCCCCTTTGATTCCAGACGTTCAATAAATTCTGTCAATAAAATTGATAAACCATTCTGATCAATATTTTCGTGCGAGCAACATGTCTGACGACGAAGTTTTGGCGGCAGCCACGCTGGTGATTTTGTTGAAAAGAAAAAAAAAAGAAATATATTGCGCAATATTAACCCTACACAGCGCAATAAAAAAATATTGATCAATAAAAATTAAACTCCATCAATCTTTTGCTCAATCACGGCGCAATGCTTCAATATTATCCCTACACGTTCAATAATATTGTACAATCAGAATATTGATCAATATTATTGAAGGTGTATGGGTCCGGTAATTCTGCTTCACACACGGCGTCCTGTCGGTTGCTTTTGTTACATATTTTATTTATCAATTTTTTAAAGTACAATTGATAGATGATATTTCTTTTTGGATAAAAAAGCCAAATAAAAAGCTTAAGGTGCCGGTTATTATAAAATCGGCTCATTAGTTTAGGAATATACCATGGTAAGTAAATTCTAGAAAATTATGTAAACTAATAACATATAAACTTGACTTAATAAAAAATAAGAATTATGTAAAAATATTTTATATATCAAAGAAAACAAATGTTTCTTGTTGATGAGGGAATTTCTTGCCGTTTCTTATCTACAGCGAGACTTTGTCCTAAAGCGGCAATAGCTTACTTTAATTGATTAATAATTCAAAAGTACTGGGAACGTCTTATTGAATAATGATTACACAGGACAACAAAATCAAACTTTTTTTGTGTTGCATGAAGTTTTTCAACTGTTGTTTACTAATTTGGGTGCGCTGATTTCATATCTGGCCTCAGATTTTTTGTAGCAGCTCTAGTTAGTGAGATACAGGTACCGTCTTGAATTTACCTAAGAAGTCGATAGTTTCTATCAATAGCGGTGTAACTTAACTATTTCCTTTCTAAATTTCATTATGTCTTCCTCAATAAGGAAGTGGTTAAATAATCCTGATTGTTTTTGGATTATTTGTGGAGAATATATGTTCAAAAATTTCGTTTAAATGTGTCGGACTTTGTAAAAAAGGCATATTTCGACGACTTTGGGATTCTATTGCTGTTAAACGTTAAATCTTGTATACCAAGTTTGGTATGTAAAAGTTGTGTTGAATCCTTGCGACTGTGGGCCAACAAAAAAAATACCCACTTTTAATTTCAAAGCTCCTATGATTTGGCGTGAACTATCCAACTATCATGACGACTGTTATTTCTGTGTAACGAAAATCATACGTTCAAACCATAAAAATTGCTCTAAGTGGATATATCCAACTTAAAATCTGCCATAAGACCAGTCTTGAGTGTTAGTGACAAATCATCACCACAGAGGTCACGTCCATCTTCGGAGAATCCAGACCAGTGAAGTGGACAAACCAAAAACGACGACGGTGGTAACGACAGTGATTTTATTTGCTACGGTAGTCCCCGACAACTAAATGATGGTCTAAATGACTTAATCAGGAACCTTAGACTGTCCAAAACAGCAACAGAAATTTTAGCTTCCCGATTGAAGGAAAGAAACATTTTTGGCAATAGGATGTCTGACGGCTGCATTCAGCACGCTGAACAGTTGCTGATACCCTTCCAGCGGCTTGGATGGAACATGAGTATTAAGCTTCACTACCTTCACAGTCATCTAGACCATTTTCCTGAAAATCTCGGTGACTTCTATGCGAGGAACAAGGAGAGCGCTTTTACCAGAATATTTACACTATAACGGAACGGTATTGGGGGTACTGTAATGAACATATCTCGGTTAACTATTGTTGGAGCATTTAAAATTGTACTCATAATACATTTGACTCTAGAAAATCCAAAAAAAGGAAATTTTATTCGGAATTAATATATTTAATAGAATTTTTAAACTTAAACTTTTTGCGTTTTCAATGAAAAGCCATGTCACTTCATAACTCCAAAACTAGAGCTGCTACATAAAAACGGCATATATTTTTGAAATCAGCGTGGAAAAACTGTTCAGATTCATGTATAAAATCTCATGCAACAAATATGCTGTTTTCCAGTGTTATTTTTACTTTGTTTATAATAATTTAGGTATCGGAGTACTGAAAATTCCCTGTCGAAGCTCAACTTGTAATAGGGACAATGAGACATTTAAATTTCCTGTTCAAAATACAGAACTTTATAGCTCCTTTAATATCTTAAAAAATCTCTGTTTTAAGTAAACATTTTTTGAGGAAAATGGTAAGCAAAATTGCTGTTCCTTTTGCTTTACCATTTGGGTTAACGCCATGAATAAATAAATAATCATTTACCTAAGGCATGATTGTAACACATTAAATATGTTTTTAGAAAAAGTTTTCTTATGTTATTAAATCCTTACTTGTTTAGCCTAATATTTTTTAGCCTTACTTAATTTTATAGTGTGTCTGGTGTATCATTTTGTTCTGCGAACCCGTTTCATATAATCTAAGGCCTGATGCTCGATTCTAGGACCTATGGATTATGTGGTGTTATTATGTGTCGCGGTGTCCACTAGATATTCTAAAAAAAAACAAACATTATAATTAGACGATTTATTAAAAAAGGACAAAATAAATGTTAAGAACATTAGTCACGAACTATCATAGTAGGTAACACTGAACAGAGTGTAAGACAATAGGCTTTTAATATGTTTTATTATACTAAGAATAAGCCTTAATTAATCAAAAACTATAGGCTTATAAACGGATACAAGGTTATGTATAGAATATTTTAATTAAGGGGCATTTCACGTGAAGCGGACAGGGAAAAAAAAGTGAGGTTCTGAAAATCGTTCATATTCGGCCCATTTATACCTCTAGTAGGAATGAATGAGGACACAAAATATTTTTTTTGTATATTCAACATTTCACAAGTTATGGGCTTCTAAAGAATTGCCGTAATTGAAATATCAATTTTTTAAAAGTCGTTTATCGTATTTAACAAATTTACAATAAAATATTTAATATAGCGATATATATTGGAAAAATACTGTTCTTTTTAATGATGAAATAAAATTTAAAAAAATATTTTTTTTTCATGTCCTAAACCGGAAGTAAACTTTTCAAACCTGAATTTCAGTCACTTCGGCCGCTTTTTTTTTCTTCATTTTTTTTCCAAATATAGCTTAAAGTGTACTAAAAATACCCGAGAAAATTGAAAATGGAATCGCTATAAGTTTCGGAGTTAGAATAATTAATGTACCATCGCGACGCATTGGGCGTGATATCTGACGCTTTTAAGGTCGAGTATTTTGCGCGATATTGCATTAAAACTCGCAACTTTATTAAAATTTTATCTCGTTTCAGCGTATTTTAGCTCTAAAAAAGATATGGAATAAGTATTATTATTAACAAAATCCAGTATCAGTAGTTTTTGCGTGCAAGAGTAACAAACATATATTTCATTCCATATTCTTACAAATTTTTGCTTAAATAATATTAGCAGACTATATATATTAATATTATGTCATCATCATCATCATCATCGACATCAACAATCCATATGGGCACGGGTCTCCTCTACCATTGAGAAGGCTTAGGCCATAGTCCACCACGCTGGCCTAGTGCGGGTTGGCGGACTACACACCTTAGAAATTCCTAAGAACTTTTAGGTGTTCAGGTTTTGTCACGATGTTTTCCTTCACTGTTTTGTTAAGCCAGTGATAATTCAATGTGAATACATACATAACTTCGAAACGAAAGTCATAGATGTATGCCTGGGGTTCGAACACGCGACGGTCGAGTTTCTCGACCGCGCACCGAAACCTCGAGGCCATCACTGCTTTAATATTATGTACTTAACCCAAATATAAATTAATAAAATATTATAAAGAATAAAATCATTTTAAGGAAGCAGTAGATAAAAATATTATTTGCGAAACACGATAAATAACGCAATCTGCAGCATAAGTGAGTAAGTAGTAAGTGTCTTCCTTAAAATGTTTTTATTCTTTAATAATATTTTATTAATTTATGTTTGGGTTAAGTACATAATATTAATATATATAGTCTGCTAATATTATTTAAGCGAAAATTTGTAAGAATATGGAATGAAATATATTTTTGTTACTCTTCCACGGAAAAACTACTGATTAAATTTTGTTATTAATATTACTTATTCCATATTTTTTTTAGAGCTTAAATACGCTGAAACGAGATAAAATTTTAATAAAGTTGCGAGTTTTAATGCAATATCGCGCAAAATACTCGACCTTAAAAGCGTCAGATATCACGCCCAATGCGTCGCGATGGTACATTTATTATTCTAACTCCGAAACTTATGGCGATTCCATTTTCAATTTTCTCGTGTATTTTTAGTACACTTTAAGCTATATTTGGAAAAAAAATGAAGAAAAAAAAAGCGGCCGAAGTGACTGAAATTCAGGTTTGAAAAGTTTACTTCCGGTTTAGGACATGAAAAAAAAATATTTTTTTAAATTTTATTTCATCATTAAAAAGAACAGTATTTTTCCAATATATATCGCTATGTTAAATGTTTTATTGTAAATTTGTTAAATACGATAAACGACTTTTATAAAATTGATATTTCAATTACGGCAATTCTTTAGAAGCCCATAACTTGTGAAATATTTAATATACAAAAAAAATATTTTGTGTCCACATTCATTCCTACTAGAGGTATAAATGGGCCGAATATGAATGATTTTCAGAACCTCACTTTTTTTTCCCTGTCCGCTTCACGTGAAATGCCCCTTAAGTTAATTGTGTACCTCACGTCAGCTTTATTATGGAATAAATATATTGAGCTATTACAATAAAATTCATACATCGTTGGTCATCCGGTATACATTTTTGCCTGGATTAATGCCCTTGTCATCAACTGTTCTAAAAATCCCATTGGCAAATACTCTTTTGGACCATGGAGTCAAGAAAACTGCCTCACAAACCGATTTAGGCTTGTTGGCTATTACTTGAAATTGATTGATTGAAAAGGCGAATTATACATATTGACATACGTTTTTTCTAATTCTTTTAGAAGCATGGGTGTGAGAGTGCTTACAGTCTTGGTATTTAAGTGGGCACAAATATCCAAATATTTCTTACTTACATCAATAGTGCGGTAAATTTTAGTATCCATATGACAAAAGATCGTAACCTCACGATGATGATCTAAAATACTTTAATCTTTAAATGCTTAAGTTAGTAAAATTTAATGGTATACATATAATGCTCCACTAACATTTGTTTTCTATTTAGTATCAATTAGGTGGCCTTTGTCGAACAAAGGACATGTATCCGAAATATCTACCGGAAGTGAGCTGATTTGATTTCCGCACTGAGACAATTGTTTGCGACTAGAAAATATTCCCAAGGTCCATTCTAATCTAATACTCACATTTTAACCTTACATTTCTACACTATAAAAATAGTGCCTTCATTCATTGATTCACATTTTACATTGCCGTGCTATCATAAAATTCTAAAAAGGTTTATTATACCTTTCTGGGTTCTAGTCTGCTATCGCTTACCATTTTTAAGTTTAAAGTAGTTTAATTGAATTAAGGAAGAATAAAATAAAAAGCAGTGATGGCTCGAGGTTTGGGCGCGCGGTCGAGAATCTGTGGTCGCGGGTTCGAACCCCAGGCACACACCTCTGACTTTTCGAAGTTATGTGTGTATTCACATTGAATTATCACTTGCTTTAACGGTGAAGGAAAACATCGTGATGAAACCTGCACACCTAAGAGTTCTTAGGAATTTCTTAGGTGTGTAGTCCGCCAACCCGCACTAGGCCAGCGTGGTGGACTATGGCCTAAACCCTCTCAATGGTAGAGGAGACCCGTGCTCAGCAGTGGGCGTATATATGGGTTGATGAAGAAGAAGAAGGAAGAATAAAGTCGACCTAAATAAATAAATTGTCAGTTTTATATTTGAATCTCATCCGTACATCGAATAAATAACTAAATCCTTTGCGAAGTTTTGATATAAATTTTACCTGCCTAAGCTACAAGTCTACAACAAGATCAACAAGTCGCCTTTTGTATGGATAATGCATTGGCCTGCCAAAGATTGATTGCTTGTGTAAATATTGAATGTCTCTCAATGTTACTTTTTAAATTAATCCATTCTCTTTGACAGAGGTGAATACACCTTTTGTTTCATAAATCACCTTGAGCACAGACTAAAAAACATAGCGATGTCAAAGATTTTTTCTTTACAGGTAGGTCCTACCATCCTGCTCGTATCATTGTATTGTATGTAATAGCGAAATATATTATAATGAACCAGTGGCGGTACTTTCATCGATGTTTAAAAATATCTAATAATACAGTACAGTAGTTTAAGTTTTAAATCTTAGCAATTTGTCTTAAAAAAGAGAACATCCTGATCCCACAATAAACAATTATAAACTATACATGAACATCTGTTTGGCACTCTTGACGCCAAGCAAAAAAATGTCGGTAAAAAAGCCTCTGTTTATCCGATCGATATAGTGAGCGTGAGTGTTTGTATTCATATTTAATAGACTTCTACAGAACTCTAAATTACATAATTAATATATTTACTGTGTAGATGCTTCAGTTTCATTTTCCTGTTGCTGCGACTCATATTTTTTTACTGATTAAACCCACCGGATTGAGGTTCTTTCCGAGACACGCAGCGATATATTTATTTCCACGAATTGTTTTCGGCAGCCCGAGTTTTTGCACTAGACTCTTATCTTGGACACTTATTTTATACTTATTCATCTCTCCATATACGTCCCACTGTTTGGCACGGGCCTTAGTCCATTTTAGTTTTGTTTATTTTATACTTATTACGCTAAACCCTGTATCCCCTAAATGGTAGGTAGAGGTGTATTTTTCTCTTATTTTTCCCTAAATACCTCGTAGTGTCATTTAACAAAATTTACCCAGATTTTGTCACTCAAAACTAGTAGCGCTTAACTTTATTCATAGTGCAAAGATTCGACAAAATCCGTTTAACAAATGAAATAAACAAACTCACATTCAGTATATTAGTTTAGATACATGTTTAATTTTCTCCAATAAAAACAAAAAAACTATTATGAATATTTATGAACTTTTAAAAAACGGGTATTGTTGCGTATAGCGCAGTACTGGTATGAAACAAAACTCTACTACCTACAATGCCTAGCTTTAAAGGTCACGTTCAAATTGTCGAGTTTTAGGTAAAATTATACACAATTATGTCCGTAGCTTATTTATGCTAAAGGTCACGAGTGAGACCTCCATACGTTTAATCATATAGCAAAAGTTAATTGCCAGCTAAATTGCATAATTCTTTTATTGTGTTGAATATGGTTATCGTAATTTGAGATTTCACTAAGATATTATAAAATTATTCATTTAATTGTATAGTGTGTGTGTCCCAGTGCTAGGTACGGTCGTTCTCTAGTCTCTACATAGGTTTGGCCTTAGACTTTGCATACCTAAGTTCTCTCTGTGGATATACTTGGACGTGTAGTTCTCCTCACGATGAATTTCTTCATCGTTAGTTTTTATTTTATTTAGTAGGTTAAAATAACTTAATTATCCGTGATAAACTTTTTTCCTATGATATCTTTTTCAACTGTGTCTCAAAATACTGGATTTCAAATGTCTAAAAAATTAAAAATCGGCTTATTATTTCGCACTAACTAGATTTCAAATAAAAACTGCTTCCATGATTATTGATTACCCATGCACAATAAAAAAATGTATTTCTATTGTGACCTCTAGAGCGTCAACAACTTTCTATTTATTAGCCAATTTATTGGGGTCTCGTATGTTTACGAAATAATGCTTATTTAAATACAAAAAATGTAAATAAAGAAGCACACTGTTAAGTATAATTGTTTTTGTTAAACGGAACATTAATCTCAATCTTAAGCGGACATTTTTTACATGAATTTTTATATGTAACAAAAAAATGTGTTCCTGGGTTATAAAATGAGTAAGTAAACAAAAACAAAAGTTCGTCAACAAACAGCCTTTCCTCATCGTCGGAATACATCATAATCATTAGCAAAAATTATTCACCAAAAACAATTTGGGTTTCATTTCACTGCTAGGAATCCAAACAAAACAAGATCACATACGAATTAAAATATTCATGCAATGAGTTCTGCCAATTACGCGCTGCCAACCTACCGAGGCTGCACTTTGAGTTGTTCCTTCGATCTAATTTTGGACCTGTTTGTGACATTATCTTAAATTTAATCAAAACAATCCGTCAATCAAGCGTGAGGTCGCATACATTTCTAAGAATAAGTGTCCATAACTGGTGTGTCCATAATGGTCGCGCCCTTTATAAATATGAATGACATTTCAGCGCGCCGATGGACTTGGGCCAAGGACCACTCGATGCTGTTTGTGGACAACCCGGTAGGCGCCGGGTACAGCTTCACTAACAGCCGAGATGGATTTGTCCGCGACATGGATTTGGTATGTTTGTTTTGGTTTCAATATACAATGCGCTATTATATGGGTATGTACCTATAGTTACATATAATACGAATTTCTTATATCTAACTTAAATCGTATGTAAGGCCATTCAGCAATGTAATAGGCAACGTACATATTAATTATATATTTTTTTAATAGTCAATTATGCCATTGCATAATTTCGTATTTTGTCTTTTTCCTACGGGAACGCTGCATTTTTCGGGATACAAGTATTCTATGCGCTTCCCGAAGTGTACCTATCTACCTCGATGCCAAAAATCATTCAAATAAGTAGGTAGTTTAAGCGCGAGTAAGTGTAACAGACAGAATTGTTTTCGTATTTATAAATTTTATAGAATTTATTCATAGCCATTAAATATGAACCTCATTATAAAGAATTCATACATTATTTGTATCTTTAACGCATTTATTACGCACTATTTAAAACATAATTGTAAATCTAAAAGTATTAATTTTCTGCTTATAAAATATACTAAGAATAATGTCCTTAACATTTTCTGTAAGACGTTAGAGTAACATTTTGTTAAGTGTTACGCAAATATCACTATCGATTGATCATTGATTGTCAAATAAACACTCCACTTCAATAGTTAATGGTTTAGTTCCCTCATCCTTGCCTTCAATATTCGTGTTATTGTGCAGCATAATCATTAATAATTATATTAAAATAAATGTAATTAAATAATAATATATAATACTTACCAAATATACAGGAATATAAAAAATGAGGTTATTATACTTACCCTTTTAAAATCCGAGCTGAGGGTTTTATAGAGGTTCATTTATAGCGGGAAAAACTTACTTGTCACTTATTTGTTAATGGACGATATTTTATTGGCATTAAACACTTAATGGATTTTTTTTGCAAAGGAAGCAATTTTAATCAATAACACTGGACAACAGCATTTCTGATGATTGGGTTATGATATATGAAATTGGTCCAATTTTCAACGACAATTTCAAATCTGTAACTGAAATTTTTGTATGAGCTCTAGTTAAAAAAATATGACACATGGCTTGTTTTCATATTAAAACGTTATAAATTTTGGGGATAATCCTTCTTTATTTCAGTTGAAGTCGAAAATACCTTGTTTTTTTTACTTTTTTTCTAAAACTAAAGGCAGAGAGCTATTCTGAATGCTCCAACAATAGCCAGCCATCATTATATATATTCCAGGAGCCTTGATAGCGTTCCTCAATCGTACGAATGTCCTGGTGAAGTCGCTCGCTCTGTTTTTCACTTAGATTCCCAAAATTGACAGAAAAATAAGCAAAGATAGTTATGAAAATAGTGTACCTCGATGCTCATATTACTTCCGAGCCTTTAAAAGTGGCATAATACTTTTTGGACGTCATAAGATACGTCCAAACTTTTCTTATTTCTCAAAAAAATCTGTACTAACAAAACTAACCCATTCCAGGCGTTTTTCTCACTATCTGTCAATGTCTTCATCAAATTGGCTTAGTGTATTAACGATTTCATCAGTGACCCGTCAAAAATACCCGATAAATAAATAAATACCCACTTTTATCTTCCCTGCACTCAGTTTTTGAAACTTTTTTAAATTAAAAGTGTCAGTTTTCGCCACAAAATCCATAGATATCTCCAGAGTAGGACCGGACTGAGGTTCAGGTTATATAGTAGGACTTAAAACACGTCTAAAGGCGAACCGTAAGGATGGATATTTCCATTTAACTTGATTTTACAGCTAATACTAGTTATGTTGACGTAGCAAAAATTACAGGTTTCGTGATGGTTCACGGCTCCTTTCTACATCATAGCGGTTCAATCTATTCCTTTTCCTATTTGTCCTCAAAGTTAGAGACTCAACACACGTTTTGCAATACTTTTGCCGTATCTAAGACTTGTTGTTTATTTCCAGGGAGTGTCGAAAGTAACTTTTATGAGCCTCAATTATGAGCTTTGTCACATTCAAAGTGCATTATTTGTACATATATTCTCCGCAAATGAAAAAAAATGACTCGAATCATTCACACAAACTCGTCTTTACTATGCCATGTAAAATTATATAAAAAATAATAATAAGTTTGAATTTATGAGCAATTTAACACGGTAATACTTTGATTTTTTTGTGATAGCTATAACTCGTAAACTAGAGCTGATACAAAAAAACTGAGGTCATATCTAGAATCAGCGATGTCAAATTAGTAAACATCAAGTGATAAAAGTCAATCATCATAGAAAAGTGTCAATTTTGTTGTCCAGTGTAATTATTTGTTTTGTGTTAAATAAATGTATAGTATTATTTTCTTATATGGTTAATGTAAGAAAAATCACTAGATGATTTTAGTGCTTTATATTTTACTGCTACTAAAGACTACTAAAGGTGAGAAAAAAAAACATATCTTAATTCTTAGGTGGAAGAAGAAAAACATTTAAGCTTTATGTTATCATATTTATTTTTGCTTTTTATATTTACTCATACACTATAGTTTCAACTCATATGGTGCATAAAACCTGTGCTGCTTCACAAAAGTCACGTTTCGAGATTCGTTTCGCGTCCGGAATTATATTCACGGTCAAACTGACCTAGAATAATATGCCACGAAGAGTGTACGTTTTTTATATCCATAAATCCTGTTTAAGTTACTATCTGTATCTTGAATGTATCGACAACCTATTATTATTAATTTTAATTGACGGTTGACGAGAGATGAAATGGCTGGTAAGTCTTCTGGTCTGTAGAGTATCATTTTCAACATCAGCTCATATAGTACCACTGTTGGCCAAGGGCCTGCTGAATAGCATTATGACATTGACCGTAAAAATAGCACTGGAGTCATATGAGAGCGAAACGTTAGTCCTACACAAAATGCATCAAGTATTCATTTATTGATCGTAAACACATCACACACAATCACATCACACTTGAAAAAGGTGGCGGGTGGCGGATGGATGTGGGCCGCTCTGGAACGGGATGGTTGGCGCTTACTTGGGGAGGCCTACGTTCAGCAGTGGACGGCGATAGGCTGAAAGTAAATACATCACCGGTCAAACAAGGGAGAAAATTTATTATTCCTGCACATTATGTAACAAGTCCTAAAACCAATGTATACTGATCTCATAGCTCATGTTACTTACTCATTATCTCCCTTCCCGTAAAAAGTGACAAAATCTTATAAGATTTTTGTTTCAGTGCGCTACTCACCTGTACAAAGCGCTGCGGCAGTTCGTGGAAATATTCCCGGAATTGAAGATAGCGCCGCTGTACATAGCCGGCGAGTCGTATGCAGGACGGTACCTCCCGGCCTTTGGACTGAAAATACACGAGCAAGACCCCTTGATTGGACCTCTAGATGTCAACTTGAAGGTATGTAAGGAGCAAAAATGTTTTAGACATATTCAAATGTTGCTTGCGAAGCGGAAGGCCGCGGGCTCGATCGCTGTTTCGAGAGTAATGTTTGTGTGATCCACAAATATTTGTTTTGGGTCTGGGTGTTTGCGAGACTGAAGTCTTTCGGAATTTTGGTATTTAACGGCACGAGACTTGTATCCTAGTTTGGGTTCAGAACTATTACTAGCACTGTTAATTTATTTCTAACTAGCTGATCCGGCAAACTTCGTATCGCCCTACCAGTCAATGAAATTGTATCGTACAGACGCAACTGAGAATAATTATATTAGTTTTGGAATCGGTTTTAAATTAATTTAAAAAAAGTATTATAAATTTCATTTCATTTTAGGAAATATTTACTTTTTGATATTTTTTTTTTATACATAAAGTTATAAATTATTATACATAAAGTCTATTTTCTAAGTTATAAAACAATGTATTACATTATAATAAAAATGGAAACTAAAAGAATGACAACCATAGTATCAATCAAAGACAAGAAAATTGATTTTTATATCAATTCTAAAATCAAGGACAGAGATTATAGATTTTACGGAGTTATTAATTTTGACTAATACTGTAGAATTCAAAATTGAATATGCTAATAAAATTTCGTAACCATCGTTTTTTGTTAATGGTATTTCGAACATGGACTTAGCATTTACTTATCGATGGGAAGAGTGACCATCTGTAAATGAGGATTAAGGACAGAAACACATTACAAAACTTGACCTGACGCGGCATGTCGACAAATAAAGTCCACTATAAACATGGCGACTCATCAGAGGTACCATAGTGTGATGATTCTAGTCTTACAATTTAATCGTATGTTGTGGTTCGTCTCGAACATTGGGCGCTCTTTCGACAAGCTCAGCGGTCGCGGGTAAAAACTCCAGGCGTACACCTTTGACATTTCAAAGTTGTTTATATTCTCAACAAATTGTCACTTACTTAAACTGTAAAGAAAAACTTCGTGAGGAAACCTGCACGCTTTAAAAGGTCTAAAGAATTCCTTAGATGTATATTCTACCAACCCGCAATATGCAAGCGTGGTAGACTACGGCTAAACCCTTTCAGATGTAGAAGAACTGGCTCAGCAGTGGAAGTCGGGACGTTTGTACTTTGTACATGAATTGATGTTGATGTTATATGTAATACAATACATGAACAATACAATACAATAATAAGTATTTCCACTTTGGAGTGGCTGTAAATAAATGTACAGTACAAGCTGATGAAACCGGATCAGATCATCACTGTACTATTAAAGGAGACAAGTAGCACTGCAATAAGTCTCGTCTTGTTATGAATGTCCAGTTTTATTTTCATAACAAAAAATAGGTATTTATGTTACCTATGTTTTTTTTTTAAACCAGTAGCTCACATACCAGGATGTAATCTCAAAAGTTTTTGTCGCTTGAAAAAATCGTTTTTGTCCTTCAAATTAGCTAATAAGTGTACTCCACGTTTCGGTATATAAAATGTAAAAAAAAAAATATTGAAGTCAGCTCGGTCAGGTATTGCCTTCTTTGCTAATAGTTATGATAGGTGAATAAAAAATATTGTACTAGCCTTAGAGATATTATGCAAGAGCCTATTTTGCTTGCTGAGGTATTGCATGGCCGCAATGATTAAAAAATTTATGCTGGGTTTCTTAGTAGGGTAACATACATATTATAGGTACTTATTATTGATAGCTCTGTGGCGCAGTTGTAACCAGGTTGTGAAATGCGTTCACTCTTCCCACCGAGAAAAATGTTTTTATGATCCACAAATATTTGTTTCGGTCTTGGGGTTTTGTGAGACCGAAAACTCTTATAATTTCTAATAAATTCTACATAAGACTTATCTTAGAGTGGGGTCAGAACTACGTATGTGACTGTGGGGCGTACCTACTTATTTTATCGATTACTCTAGTCTTCCTGATCGCGAACTGTTCTGCAATCTTATACTACGTTTATTACTTTCTATTATCTAATATTTGAAAACACAATTATTAAAAATAACTATTTTAAGATAGTTTTTTCATTGTTTAATTTAATCGAAGATGCAATGTCTGGAAACTTTCGCAGATTATAAAAAACACAGATATTAATTTTGCATTAAATAGAATATTTGTTGAGCTAAAAACGAACAGCGCAATTTTATGCCCCTTTGACCCTGGCGAGTACTTATATCAGCATATTTTAACCTCCTTGTCAATTGTACTTTCAAAAGTAAAGGTCATACGTACAACGATGCTTTGTTCCTAGAATTTTATTTAATTCGACTACTAGTTTATTTTATACGGGCAAAATAAACGGAAGTATTTCTGTAATTGCGACTATAGCTAATTGACACAGTTGTGCCGGCTTGGACGTAATCATAACAAGATGATTTCCAAACGTCTTTTCCTATGTTCTCTGTTGTTTATTGTATTTGATTTATTTATTGTATGAATAAATGTATTAAAAAAATGGTCTAAGTCATACCAAGACACTGGATGCAGGCGCTCAAATGAGATCGAACATTAGGCCTTAGACCAATACTTTAGACTAGTGCGAATTAGTAGGCTTTTGTTTCTTAATAACTTATGTAGATAATTCTCAAGTATTAATGTACCTATCATTAATAAAACATTTTTTGTGTATAATATTTAAATTCGAATGTTTGACTAGTCAATTTAAATACTTTGAATTACTGTGCAAATATAATCGCGTTTGTAGTTAAATATTTATAAAATACTTGTTCACAAACTTCAAGTACACAGGTATTAATATAATATAAATTTGTATGTTCTTGGACTGACTCCAGTCTTCCAAGGTAGAAAATGGGATTAATTTATATTTCTCCGATTTCAAATTATTTAATACTTGTGACCATTGGTGCCTTATGGTCTCTATTTACCCTGGTAGCAAGACGTGACCTTTATATTAATCATCCACTACTTTGCCAAAAGATTAGTACACATTTAGATGAAAAGTGGTAATTAAATAATAAGAAGCATTTTCCACAAAAATGTCTCACACACACACCTATACACATTCGCGCTCGTATAGTCAAAATGTTAACCAGATTACACGCTTAGTTCTATGTAATACGGACAATCCCATTGCCATATTTCGTGCAAATTTCCCCACTCCCCGTGGCCAAAAAATCAATACAACCGGGAAAACCGAATTCCGAACTTATAACTCGCATACAGCGCAAACATAGTTGCAAAAAAGGACAAATAACGTTTTTAATTTTTCAATTATTGGCTATCTTGAAAGATCGCTATGTGCGATAAGGCCGTAAGATAGCTATTTGTACCTTCCTCTATATTATGCATTTATTCCTTATGTTAAAAATGTATACAAAAAAAGTTTAAATCAATATATAAATTCAATATCAATAATCGCTGTATATTTTTTTTCTTCCAGGGTCTTATAATGGGTAATCCAGTGCTGAACCGCGACAGTATAGCGAACTACAGCTCCGTGTTCCAAAACTGGGGTCTGATCGACTCCCAGGGCGCGGAGGCCCTCAAACCCCTGCAGGATTCCTACTACCACGCCATCAAGAAGGGGGATGCAGCCACCGCTTATAATGTAATGTCATATCTTTTGTTTTGTTTTTGGTTTGTAGAATAATGTGGTGGAATTAGATGTGACCTTTAGGGTGCAAAGCATTGATATACTATTAAAGTAACGTTATTAAATTAAACAGAAAAAATAGTAATGGCATCGAGGTTTACAGGCGCGGTTGAGAATCTCGGCGGTTGAAAACCCAGGCACCCACCTCCAACTCTTTGAAATTATGTTATTCACAATGAATATTCGCAATAAATTTGACTAATGTGGGATGGGTTTATGAAGCTGTTAAATCCTCCATAAATTTACTATAATCTTTATGATTAAAATAATAATAACAACTCAGATTGGCATACGTACGGTTCCGTACGACCGCACACTTTAAATTTCATTGACATATTCATTTTTATAAAAATGAATGATTGAGTTATCATGTCTTTTTGAAGGCAAACTTCAGTAATTGTCTTCCGTATTTTGTAGTAATATCAAGTTCAGTTAAATTTTCATTTGTTATTTTTAAAAGATACTTTTGACGAAATATTACGACGCCTTAAATGCGCGTGACTGTCACCGAGAGGTTTTAGTCGGTAGTCTGACTTAGGATCTTGTTTAAGGACCTAACATGACTAAATGGAAAACTCTTTCGTAAGTCCAGTAGGAAAGCCAGAAATCACGATATACCTATTTTGGGCCTCCATCTAGGTACCCAAAGGAGCGCTTAAGGCACTTTCTTCTCTTCAAAAATGGGTTTATTTTGCATGTTTTAAGCAACTCTAAAAAGCATTTATGCCTGTATGATTAAATTCGATAAAGTTGTTAATACACTGATGCCTACTTAGTTGTCATGTCCAGTTAAACTTGTTTTGTGGTATGCACTGTCGTTGTGGCCGCCGTAAACCTTATTGTCTAATGGAGCATATTAAGACATGTCAAAAGAATTGAGAGATAAGGATGTTAAGTCGGCACGATACTTAAAAATTTAAATATTATCAATGACTTATCAAAGTCAAGTTGATTTTTTTGATGTTTGTTGCAATGCAGATGTTGTCTGGAGCCGTAGTTACTTATTTACAAGTTTTTTTAAAAACCGATTACAGATTACGCTCATAGTATGGCATATTTACCAGATGAATTCAAATAAAAAAATCTTATCCTTAAGTTATGATTCATATTCGTCAGAAATTATGACAAATAGGTATTCTTCTCGAGATTTTTCTAAATGTAATCTAACTACCAATCTCCCATTGCCCAACTTTGCTTTTTACAAAATCGCTTTAAGAATTAACCGAATAATACGTTAATATGGACGTACGATGTAAAAAATGAGTTGTTGCTAAAAAAAAACAAATATTCTGCCATATTTGGCCGATAATTGCATACGTGCAAGTTAATTGCGTATGAAATGATCGCAAATTACTATTCACTAGTGTTGATATGATCTACAGTAATTTTCGTACTCAATAGGTGTGATTGCGGGGATTCCTACAATAGAATTATGGTCTATAAAAAAAGTCATGTAAAACTCTGATTTCCTAGTTATCATACTCTTAACACGATTGAGTTTATTTTTATTGATGTTACAGGAAGTACAGAAACAAAGAAAAAAACGAAAAAGAATCTATAATTATAATTTTATACCAATTTTTAAGGCGTATAAAAAATATAACAGTATGATTCTAAAAAATAGTCAAATTTGTCAAAGAAATATCTGTTAATTAATCGAAATTATACCTATAGTTTTAAAACTATACAATCTGAAAATAAATACGATCTACATAAATTTCGACCAAAATATTCTTCTAAAATATTCTTATCATAATCTTGTACATTTCATGTGTACAAGATTATGACGAATGACGAATGGACAGAGTGAGGAATGACTATGTTAGAGGAAGTTTGAAAGTAGCTCCGGTGATAGATAAGTTGAAAGGAAACCGTCTGTCGTGGTATGGTCATATTATGAAGAGGGATGAAACGTATGTTGGAAAAAAAGTGATGAGTGTGAATGTCGAAGGATGGGCTAGCAGAGGAAGGCCAAAGAAAAGATGGATGGAATGCGTGAGAGGTGATATGAAAGAGAAAGGGGTGACTGAAGACATGACGGCTGACAGAGATATTTGGAAGGAAAAAACATGCTGCGCCGACCCCAAATAGACTTGGGAAAAGGGCAAGTGGATGATGATGAATCTTGTACATTTCAGCTGCGGTATAAACTCCTAGAAAAGCTATCAGAGATGACCCTTCAGCCTCAGATGTTCAACATATTGCAAGACGATCTGAGCGTCCAGCTGAAGAGTTTCGAGGCGTTCGTCACCCGCGCCGATGTTCGGGAAGCGATACACGTGGGCGCCATCAAGTTCACGTTCTCCAACAGCAGCGTGCACGACATGCTCATACCGGACTTCGTGAGTGACGTCAGCTCTAAGGTCATGACGCTGCTGGATAACTATCGGGTGCTGATATATTGGTGAGTGTTTTATGTGGGGGATTGGGTTGGTTGTTATGTGTTTTTATGGATAGGTTTAGGAGTGTTGGTTTTTGCCAAGTGCTTAAAACCCCAAACACATTTGATCTTTTAAAGAAATATGTATTTATTCACAATGAATTATCAATTATTGATTGATGAAGGAAAATATCACTACAAAATGTTAAAACCTTGAGAGGATGTTAAGTGTATAGCTTGCCCACTCTCACTAGGACAGAGTGGTGTATTATCAAGACCTATTATAAAACATGGTATAAATTTAAATCAAAGAATAACAGATCCGATATTTTCCTAGTAACACACAAATAAATAATAGATCGCGATATCGCATGTAATAGTAACGCGGAAGCTTATGCAGAAAAAACACATTTAGCGTGTATAAAGTACCAAACATGTACTTATGATTCACTTCTAAAAATAAGCACGGCAAAAAAACCATAAGACCACGTACCGTCTCTATATGTGTATTCCTCGTTTCCAGCGGGCAGCTAGACCTGACGGCGCCGTGCGTGCAGAACGCGCAGGCGCGGCGCCTGCACTGGCGCTGGAGCTTCCGGGAACACTTCCTCAAGGCGCCGCGGAAGCCGTGGTGGTACAACGACACCGTGGCAGGGTGAGGCGTTGTACATGATTCAGGCACATCTGTCGGTAGACTAGCATGAATCAATACACATGGAGTGTTAATGTGCCTAAGTCTCATAAACATGTTTGATACATTTGACATAACGCAAGATGAAACTAAGCGAAATATAGTCATAGCTTTTAAAAAAAAAAATGAAATGATTGTGAATGAAGACGGTAAAAATATTATTTTAGCCCATATTTGTCTTAATGTCTCTCTTCTACGACCGATCGGGTTTGATGTATATATATGATGTTTGATGTCAAGAGGGAGATCTATGTTGACACAGGACACTCAATTAACCAAACATGCTTACCAAGCTTGATCAATAAACGACCTCACCATTTACCAATAAATTTATGGTAATTTACTCCCAGGTACGCGAAATCCGGCGGCCGGTTGACCGAAGTCCTAGTCCGCGGTGCTGGCCACTTCGTGTCCATAGACAAGCCGGCTCAGATGCGGCACCTCATCTCCTACTTCGTGCGGGGGCTCGACCTACCCATACCTCCGAACTACATCCCATCACCAGACGAAACTCCAGACATTCCCGTCATCGATGATGATGAAGAGCCCGACAGTTCAGGAGCCAAAGTTGGCCTCATCATCAGCATGTTAGTTAATATTATTCTAGTCGTTGCCATAGTCGCCGGAGTGGTGTATGGTTTGAGGTGGAAGCGAAGAACTGAAGCGTACTTCTACAGGTCTGTCGATGAGACTTCCATTACAGAAGGGGTTTTGACCATGACGTGATTGTGATTTTAAGAGCCTCAAGCATGAATCTGTGATGTGACGTCATCTTTTGCTCCTACAGATGGAGAGTTCGAGAGTTATCAATATTGAAAAGAATTAACTTGTCTGAAGGAATGATTTTCAATTTTCATTGTTAATTTTTGGTTTTTACTAGAAAATAGTATATTTTAATATCTGCGTATGTTTTCCATGAAACTGTAAACCATTTTTATAAATATTTTCCTAATAAGTTAATTGTATAGATTAACTAATCTCTAAGTAAAAGTTCTCTAAAAAACGGTCCATCTCTTTGAAAGAGTGTCTTTAACGGAGTGAACTATTTTATTGTCGTCGTACAAACTTAATGAAAATAAATTTTTGTTTAGTTATCTATAACTTTTTTTATGTTGATATACTATATTTTACACCACAACTCATCAAACTCTGTTAGTTTCTAAGAGTATCCAATTCCTAATGAGCTTAAATGATGACGTTATTAAAAATCCATGCTTGAGGTTAGTATGGAAGTACTTATTAAATTGAAACAAGCAAGACTGATAGAACTGCTTTGTTTAAAAATTATAGCTGATCCACTGGTAATCTTATGTAATAAATATAAACATAGTTTTTAACTTCTGCTATAATACACAAATATTTTTTTGGAATACTGATTTTTATATGTATTTTTTAAAAAGTAGACTAAAGTATCCTGTTTTCCTTCTTCATTTGAAAACTGGTTTTATTCTCTGCATTTTGTTACTATAGTAAATTTTCTTCAGTAGAATCTAAAACAACTTTATTGCAACTTATTTAGGGTAACTTATTTAGGTAAACCCGCACTAGGCCAGCGTGGTGGACTATGGCCTAAACTCTCTCAATGGTAGAGGAGACCTGTGCTCAGCAGTGGGCGTATGTGGATTGATGAAGAAGAAACCCGACATCACGACATTTAACCAAAAACCATGTAGTATTACTACCAAAAATTGCGATGAAAGATTTAAAGCTTTCGTTCGAATGTCCAAATCGCAAAGCGTTCAATTCTATTTCTTAGATACATAATAAATTAAGTAGCTGTGTGAATTCTGCGATATTGCCTCATTTTAGCATGATGGGTGTTTTGAACGTTAAAATAAATTATTGGTTTATTGACTTAAGTTCTGTTTTAAAAATATTTTTCTTAGCTATGTACGTGGCTTAACATAGTGTCATGATGTCGGTTTCACTCTGTATGTATGTTGAATAATTTACACTCAAAAAAAAAATAGTAAAAACTAAAAATCAATCTGTTGAACCTTTGTAACGAAGTAGCATATGAAAAATTGTCTTTGTTTAAAAATTGCTATAATTGTGTTAATAAAAATATGTTTTATGAAAGCTATTAATATGTGTTGTATTGTAATATGCAGCTATACTGGTTACTTTATCCTTTGAATCATGCGTATGTAAGCTCTATACTAAATCAGAGCATTTAGTAACATATATTTATAATAATATTTTGTGGTGCAATGGATCAGCACCTTTAGCTATACTTCGAGTAATATTAGTGCGAATAATAGTCAAGATGAATTTATATTTTAAGTTATCTTTATTTTATCTGTGACTTTTATAAGCCTTTTAAATTTAGAACATTTACCACGCTTAGTTTTTATGTTCTAGAATTTGTTTTAAAAACCTGATTTCATCATGGGATTTTAGGCTAAGGAAATAAAACTATTATACTACTTCTAATATGCTTACGAATAATTAAAAAAATAGTTTTGTTACAAATATAGTGATAACTTTATATTAAGTCTTTTATGATAGGCGTTACTTTAAAAAAGTACACATAGGAGATAAATAGTATGTATAAATGATGTAATGCTATATAAATACAAATACACCCATAAATAATTTCTATTTATCTTAAACATTTTAGATTTTTTTACCAAACTGAATTATTAATTATATTATCGTTTATATATTTTTCTTATAAGAAAAATAAAATTGTGATGTTAATATAAAAATCAATTGCGTTTTATTTATTTAATTGGATACGAAAGAAGCCTCATTACTCTTCCTTTTTGACTTTATCACTATCCAAATAAAATATTTAAAAAAATTGCAGCAGAAGCTAAAGCACAAGACATTGATATTTAATGTTCAATGGAAATAATTTGTATCCGTTAACTAATTTTTATCTCATTGATACAAGGGTTTACTAAGAATCCTATCATAAGGTTAGTATAGTAATCATCATAATTGCAGTTAAGAGGACATTGATCTACCAAAGTATAGTAATTAGTAATATTAGTGCCTAAAAAATGTAAATTTTGTTATGTTCATTGTTCAATCATATTTTTTCAGCACCCGATTGTAATTTTTAATAGTAATCTTAAAGAAAGCGGTGAAATTTATTTTTAAAACTAATTCATTGAAAGTGGGATTGGGATTCCCCAAGGCATGCTTCCTCCGAATTGTAAAAGGTTAACGGTCTTTTTTATCGTCAATAGTTTCACGTTTTCATTGATGATAGCTGGCTATAGCTTAAGGCAATAGGGTCATTAATTTGTGGAGCTAGTGGTGGTATGATGCCACTTAAGCCATGAAATCAGACCTACGGTGTTTTTTAGTTTGTAAAATCCATGCACTGTGTGACGTCAAACTGGTAACCTAAGGCCTTAAAAGTCATATAGAAATAAATTATCAAAGTTAGGTCTCCTCTTCCTCACGTCGTTCACTTCATTGCTGTGGGTCGTGATCCCCTGCACCAACAGCCGTCGTTCTTACTATGCTGCGCCACCTGTTCCTGTCTAAAGTTAGGTCTACTCAGCCGTATTTCTAAGCATTTATTATACATATATATAAAATGAACATTTTTTTTCCATAAAACCAAGATAATATAACCTACGTCATTATAGGATATTGATGCCCTATAAATAAACCAACGACCCGCCATAATAGGACTGCATTAAATCGACGCGTGATTTTTCTCGACCCGTTTCATTTGCATATCTAGCCACTATCTGGCCCTGTAGTGTTATTATCCGGTGCAATGAGCAATAAACTTTTACGACAGTAGGCCAATCATGCACGAGATGTTCCGAGGATATTTTAGGAACAACTTAGGTAGTTGCATACAGCCTTACAGGCAGTTTTCATGACGCATTTGATTACAGGGCAACTTGTGAAATGAGAGGGTTTGATAGCCCCACTACGATAGTATGGTCTGGGTTTTGTCAGAAACCTGATGGCATCAATTTCCATACAAGAACAAACTGTTCTAGGATTTCGTGACATACCTGGCGTAATTTCATAAAAAAAACATTTAATTTCAGTTCAATTTGATTACGGTATTACCGTATCTTTCTGAACTGGGATGATAGAGATCTCAAAGCTGTGGTTTCACAAGATAGCACGCATTGTTATATTACATAGCCAAAGAACAACAAAAGTTTCTGTTTGATTGCTTCTGTTTATTCTATTATAGTTTAAACACGCTCTTAAAGAATGTTGGTATTGTTTAGAACAAATTATTCTCAAATTGAAATACTTGTAAATAGGTAATGTTGTAGCTACTAGCTTCATTATCATGATCAATGCAGCCGATAGTGACAATTTAATGTATGTTAATACAATTCGCAAAGCTAAGGACGACTCAAGGCTGTAGACAAATAGGTATGAATCATAGAGTACTTAAATAAATCTACATTGTTAGCGCACCTTGTGTAATCTAAATGGATTAATTTATTGACCGATTTATATGACGGATTACCGAGATCTCTTGGGTTCGGTTCCTGTGTCGAGTAAGGTATATTCGAGTGAATCTTTTTGAATTTTCAGTAGCAGTGCTTATAAGATGATGAAAAGAAGATGAAATTCCATTTTGGAATTTAGAAAAATATCAAAAAAAATTTTCAAGTTCCGTTTAAGTATACCATAGTCAGTAGAAACTTTGGTTAAAGAGGTCTTAATAGTACTTGGTATAATATACCTTTACATTACATTACAAAAGTATAAACAACAATTCAACTTTGTCTATTATTCATTTAGGGCTTAGGTTTCTATATTATTTTCTTATTTTCAACTGTTCTGAGTTTTTCTTATTTATTAAAAATCCTTTAATAACCTTTAAGTACTATTGAATCACACTTTAATTGACCTTACTACTAATGAATCATAGTTTAGTAATCTTAATTGATTATTTTAATAGCAACACTTATTCTCCTGGGAAAATTTCGTAAACTAACTGATTATGTTAATGAATTTCTAAAAACTGTAGCATTTTTTTCCTTCGTCACGCATTACATGTGACCAACAGCGGTGGCTACTGTCAGCTTGTTCGAAGGCACGTTCGTCTGTTTTACATAAAAACCATTAATCTAAGAACAAGAGCGTGGGAACCTCATAGATTAGTGTGGGCTAAACACGTCATCTGAATGTAAAAAGACCTTCAACTTCGTCGACGCGACGTAAAATCCTATCACCAACCAATGTTTTGAAAACACTACGGGATATAAATATTAATGAGGGAATCCTTATGCTAATGGATGAATGTTAATTTGTAATTGCTTTTATATCCCGTCAATTATGTTTTAGAACTGTTTAAAAATTAAATAGGTTCCACATTTACCTGCGGTGATTGTATAAAAAAAGCATTTTACCAGTTCGGTATGTGCTGATAATGTCATCATCTTCTAACCCTGTCCCCAATTTCCAAACCTCCAGTCGTCGTTCATTCACCCCTCTTTCTTTTATATGTTCATGAAAAAATCCTTCACTTACTTTTATGAGTTTCTTTGTGATGCTTTCATCCTCAAGCCGTTCAAGGTTTCGATGATTTTAACATTATTAAAGCAACTAATATTGGGAAACCATGTGGCTTATAATCATATTAATTATTACAGCCTATATTAATTTGAAAGAAACCGTGGAGTGGATGATGTATATAAGGTAAGTTTTAAAATAAAAACAATCAAAACCAGTCTTATTTCTCATACATTAATTTTGCCCATGCTAAGGTCTTTACTAATTTGTTAATGCGTTGTTTATCTCTATCGGGAACGTGTTCATTTCATCCTTTCTAAATCTCTTTCCGCTACATAAATATGATAATTTAAATAAAATTCTCACACTTAGTACACGTTATAGGCTTATAGGTATTATACTTTTTAATATTTCTTGCCTAGTATAGAGTTACACCTAATATGTTATTTTTTCTACATTAATTAGTGGATAAAACAACACAGTGTGACTTGAAGCTGAGCAGTATGCTAAACACCTGGTTGTGAAACAAAAAATCTAAAGATTCTAAATTTGCACCGAGAAAAATAATTGTGGGATCAACAGGTAATTGTTTCGGGTCTCAAAATTGTAAGATCGTACAGTCTCTTAATTTATAGTACCAGCTCTTTAGCAGTGAAATAAATCAGTCATTAAATAGATTTAGTACACCAAATGAAAAGAAATTAGTTTATACCAAAAACTATGTGGGTATGAATCTGAATATCGATAGATTGGGCATCTTTTGAAACATGTTGCAAGATATTTTACCTGGTTACTATTAATATGCCAAATGTATACAAATAGTACAAAAATTTAAGCACATTTTCCTCATAATCGAATTAGCATAGAACAGAACCGCAAACACAACGTCACTATGAATAAACTCATATTTTTCCTTATTCATGAAATTATCTTTTGTTTTCTTTTATCTACTTGACTTTAAAAGTATCAAAATTAATATACATACATTGCCGAGCGCCTGTATTCCCTAAAGCGTAAGGCAGAAGAGCATTTCTGCGCCCACATTTCGCCAGGTATGTATCAGTCCTACGTGATAGGGGCGAGCCTATTACTGCTTTCGGGTAAATTTCTAGACTCCGTGCTGCTACTGAGATATCTTAATGGAAAAACCCATGGCAGTCGTACCCGGGATCTCTAAATCTAAATTTAGTAATATTTTTGTTTCTTATATGTTAAAGAGTTTCCAGTTTCCATCTTCAATATAATCACTTTTTTCAAATTATTATTTTCATGTTTGGGGATTTGCGTCGTGCTTTGCACTTTTCTGGTTCATAAGCTTTTAAGACCAGACAATGTGAAGAGAAGAGCACGATTATCATTACCTGACTCTCAATTCACGTCCAATTATGGACATGAGCCTCGATCTTTGGCCCTCCTCATCCAACCGTAGCCAGTCACCTTGCGAAGAGAAAACATCCCTCGCCATTTCCATAACCGTTAAGAACTAGATTTTACGATTACCAATGTGTCCTGAGACAGGGCCGATATTTGGATGACAATGAAACAGTTATTCGTAAACAATATCCTTATGTACCGTTCCTTGTACCGTTTCCTTTTGTTTTTCAAAACAATGTCAGATTTCCCGACCAATTCAGTTAAGTAGGGGAAAGTGGTCACCCGTCGTACACATTTTAGATTTTATTTTTTTAATTTGTGATTAATTGTCGCATTTACCCAGTTTATGTACCTAAGTGTAACAAATATATTGTAGTTTGTTCCAAAAAAACTATTATATCAAAAGATTAAAAAGTTATATAAATTTTTGTACGATAAGATATTCGTACGAACGTACCCCACGTACGGGGTACATTCGTACAGTAGGTGGGGCACTTTCATACGCCATGGGTTAGATTGATACAGGGTAATTAAGAAGCCTATTAAAGTCGTTAAATTTTTATTAATTATTATAAAAATATGAATATATCAAAAAACTAACTTAATAGGTAATATTTGACTTGACTCGGTCGATAAATCTTTCATTAAAAAAATTACAAAAAAATAAATCATTTATCCTTAGTTTACTTATTGATAATTTTAAGCTTTACAATCAGTCTAAATGAGATCTTTACAATTAGTCTAAGATGCCGCTATACAACGACCTTCACCGAGATGTTTATTTGATGAAACCTATTTTATATCTTACAAATTTCAGATTTTTCAAATTGTACACGTGAAAATGTAAAAAGCGAAGGGATAGTATTTCCGCTTGCAGAAATAATTGCACCAAATGTCATCAATTCGCCTCTTTCCGCTGACACGATTTGTCTCACTTGTTTCTGTGATTTAGGAACCAAAATTTTAGGAGTTTCTAAAACTGTAGACACGCCAGACTCGTCAAAGATAAATGTCCTGTCGGCAGCAAAATTATGCCTTTGTAACATATCAGCCAAATTATTATAGAACTCTTGGACTGCAATCTTATTAAAGACGAACGATCTAGCTGCGTTTGTATTTTCCGGTTTTCGGGGTCCATCGGTGTTAAAGCTGTCGTTGAATTTCTTGACTCCGCTTTCAACGTTGATGTCTTGAAGTTATATTTCAACGCGGCTTTCCTATACGACAACCGTTTTTGAATAACGTCATAAATTGCTAATTTCATGGATTCTTCATCCACCTCCTGAGTACGCGTACCCTTTTTTTATATTTTCTTACCATGATTCTGCAATAAAATATTAATTATAAGGTTTACTTAACATAAATCTTTCATTTTGTTAGAAGTAGAATACTTTATAAAAGTAAAAATATTTTATTGCTGGCTGCACGGTCATTTTAAAATGTTACTAACTATATTTTCTTTCATAAAAATCTAATTTAGATGTTGAGGTGATTGATAAAATTTAAAGGGGAGCATTCGTACGCGTACGAATGTGCCCCCTGTTAGGCTGTCCGAATGCACCCCACACCTTGCAAAAAAATTAAAATTCAACTTTATATAAATTCTTATTTAGTTTGAGAAATATAACAATTAAAGCTCAAAATTAACAATGTTAACATTAATTAATCATCGTCATTTTTTCAAAAACAACAATTTTACTCAAAATTACGAATCAAACTTAACTAAAAAAATTTACTTACCGCGCGCGAAAACACTTTCCGTCTTGTCAACCAATACATGGTGAGACGACTGGCGTGACACTCCACTAGGAACATGGGGACCAGTATGTCTATGTATACAAGCAAAGGCGTGTTTATGTGCCGTTTAGTTTTTCTGTTATTTTAACTGTACGGATGTGCCCCGCGTACGAAGGGTGACCACTTTCCCCTATATACTTAACATAAATAGTTGGCAAAGTATAGGTATAGAAATTAATATCAACCCACAAGATACCTACCTGCTTTTGAAAAAAGAGTCCACTAGCTCTATTCGCGCAAAAAGAAAAATGGATGTTTAGTCTAAAATATTCGTATCAGGACTTGCTGTTTGATGGACAAAACAAAGTGTTGTAGTTTCTGACACCCACTTCAAAAGACATGTATCTTAATGCGGAATTAAAAAAAATGTATGAGATTGTAGGGTGTATTACTAAGGTACTTCAGGGAAGTGTAATTTTTTCCTTATTTTACGGAGACAGCGGACCATTTAGGCGGTGCTATGGCTCTCGCCTTGAGATGCCGTGAACCGCCGCAAATGCGCGTAAGAGGTTTTACACGGTACTCGGTACGTTGGCATAGGATTTAAGGTAGGAATAGGGATCCAACTCAGCCAAGCGGACTACTGTTCCGCGCGCCTAGTTGGAAAGGTAGGGACCCTAACATACCCCTTACAGCCTCCTCTGATGTACTAAAAGGGGAGCTTAAGGTGGTTTCCTCACGTAAAAAAAAGTGTTTGCATACCGTACGTACATTTACGTATCTATGTAATCTACGCGTTGAGTCTCATTCTATTATAATTTGTTAAGCTAGAGTTTTCCAAGGGCTACTTAACAATTTGTGGGGTATAAACCTTTTTCCTTAGAAAATAATCCCATTATACGGGTAAAAACCTTTTTGTTTAGAGTTAAACTCGGTCAACCAGGCATTGAACTAATAAAATAAGATAGCAAGGAGATATCGCGTTTAGGATCTTTACGAGTACTGCGTTTTTCCTCAATGTTAAAAACTCTTCGGTTTATAACTGTTCTTCATTCGTTTATTCGAAACGGGCCATAAGATCAGCCAGCCACATGTCTGCTCCCAGGGCATGAATTTGCAGTAACAATGGAGAGTTCCCAGATTTGAATCCCTGGTTGTAGTCGGTAAAATTCTTATTAAAATTCTGGATGAAGCATGTTGAGACTTGAGATACACCTAAACGAAAAACGGTAATAGGTTTTCCCCATGTTACGAAAAGGTGAAAATACTAAAAGGATATTACTATTAATATAATATCATGACTTCGAAATTATAATTGCCAACGACGTTTTTAGAGTAACTTTAAACTAAAACGTTTTCCGTAATACTAATGAAAAAGTAAAGTAAAAGATAAATCACTTTTGTATAGCTATGGTTCCTGTTCATTCCATATACTGAAAACTAATTTGAAATGCGAAAGGCACAAACAATATTGTTGCACGGGCGTCGTAAAGACAAGTTTGGCAACGTTCTATACAACTGTTTCCTGAGATGCAATAACTTGAACTCAAATTAAATACATGATAAATTTATGTATGTATGAATAAATTTCTTCAATTTTAACACCTACGACACGGGAAAGGGACTAATGTATGCGCATTACTCCTATTGTCCCGTATGGCATTAAAATATATTACCGGAGAAACTCCGTAGGCTTCGCCAAGGAACTGACTCATTAATCATACACTAAGCTCGCATACTCAAATTAATCGTTCGAAAATATACGGAAAAAACCGCGAGCGACTTTTTACGAGCGTGGGAAATTCAGTTATCAATTCAGCTGTATCAAAATCATCTTAATACGCAATTGGAGATTGCGATCACGTAGCAAATGTATAGTATCGATGTTTGTTTTACTACGAACATCCTAAATATAGAGCAAATCACATCTGAGAGCGTGCAAGAATCTATCGCGAATGTCGGACCGTGGGAGCGTCATTATGCTAAACAGGTCATTGGTACCCCGTACTTGTTCAACACTTTGTACAGAGTGTTTCCTTGCCCGCTGTCTTCGGAATTTAATCAGTGACTCACACCTGGGATGGTGGTAAATACTACTACATACTTATTTTATACTATTGTGTAACTTACAGGGCGTTTTCGCGTTATGGTTTTTTGAGGGTGTTATGTTGACATGATTTTATAAAAGTTAATTTGTAAATGTAGAGTGATATGATAGTGGGCAGGAAGTGATAACATTATTGGCGTATATTCTTTTTTATAAAAATTAAATTGTCATTTTAATATAAGTTAAAAGTTTAGTACACAATTAATAAAATATTATCAATAAATAATTAAAATTCTGAAGTCGGTGAAATAACAACATGTAAACCAAGAAGATCCCATTTTCATCAAAATTTAACAGATCTATTTTTTTCTCATAATTTTACAAAAAAAAAAATACATAAAA
This sequence comes from Cephonodes hylas, assembly GCA_030295005.1. Classification (NCBI taxonomy): domain Eukaryota; kingdom Metazoa; phylum Arthropoda; class Insecta; order Lepidoptera; family Sphingidae; genus Cephonodes; species Cephonodes hylas. Next base: position 11,931,715 of record AP025364.1, on the reverse strand, counting down.
ATAATGGTTTGTTTATCCGTAAACAAGCAAATCGGAGCACCCTGTGCGCGAGATCGAGATAAATCCAAGTTCAAGGCTCAAGTGCACATGGAGAGTCGGCTGACTATACAAGGTCCCAGTCGCTAGGACACCGGTCCCATTCCGCTGCGGAGGAGCACGCCGGCTGGACCCTTCCGTGCTCAATACACCTGGGATTATGGCTCTTGCCTGGTGCGCGTTGCTAACGTGAGTTATTTTCAATTCGGTAGCTCTTTATCGACTAATTAATATAAGTGATGAAGTGAAATTGGATTTGTGATTGTAGTGGTAGCGCTCGAGGTTGTTGACATATTGTTCTTTTTTTGTTTTTTTTTTGTTTATGGTTTTTAATCTTTGTTTTGATTTTTTATTCTGTGTATTTTTTTAAATTATTTAAAAAAGACTACTATTTACCAACTAATATTGACTTCCTTCCTTTATCAAAATGAAATAGACGCTTTATTTTTAAAATGATTGTTAAACTCCTTTGCCATTATTTCATGTATTTTTTAATTTAAAAAATATTACCGCTTATTAATTCAACAATAGCCTATTACATACAAAGTGAATGCAATCGCTTCTGCCGTCGACAGTCCGTATGGTGAGAACGCGTGGGAACATGGGAACATGCGTAATCTTACTTTCTAAGTCTTAGGTAACGCATAAATCTTCCACGCCGGTGCGATACATTCACTTTGAACATCCGCCGATGCCCTAAATAGCGATCCTATATAAACCTAAACGTATAACATGCAAGCTTCTACGTTTTAACTGCGAAAGTTAAGTTTTTGCGTAAAACTGATTTTGATATTTTTTGTACGTAAAAATAAGGATATAATCAATTTTTATAATAAAGATAAAACGTCACTTTTTTGTCATATAATTTATCGGCTTAATCTATTATAGTTTATACGTACGATTGAGGAGTCTCGGGTTCGATTTCCGGGTCGCGAAAGTTTCTGTTAGCACATTTTCAATAGCGCGGTGTTTGGGAAAAAGGCGCCTAACAGTAATACACTGGTATCATGTGAAAAGGCATCAAAGGCAAATCTACATCTCTGTCTACCATTGAAGGCATATTGGATATATGTTTCTACAATTTAAAATTATAAAGAATTTATAGCGTTCTATAAACTCTCTGAGTTATAGATACTCCACAAGTACCGGCTTATCACCACTTAAAGACAGTTTACTATTGATATGAGGAGTGGAAATGTTATGATGTCAATCTTATAGTGATATAAAGAATTTCCCGTACGAGAAGGCTTAAGGTGTTAAAAAGAATATCGACTAGATTAAATAAAAAATTGTTATTAACATACATAATTAAAAATATCGCGTATGAAAATTTGCTATTGTTATTATTTTTATAATATAATACCTAAAGAGTAGGACACAATATTAACAGCTTTCGTGATAGTGTTTAGAATTTGCGAAAGAAGCGGGAATCGAACCCAAGCCTCCTCAATCGCATGCAGTAGGTATATTTATGCGGTAGCAAGAACGTCGCAGTCTATATTTTCGAAAATTAACATTTCATTTAAAAATAAATTTGTAAACCAAAAATTTTTATTAAATAAAAACATTCTATGATTAAATAATTATCATACATAAAAAAATACAGCCAGCATTGAATATCTAACTTACGTTTATTAGGTAGAAGTAATTTTAATATAATCATTTTATTTCCAACTATCACCATTTAATTCCATAAGTCAGTAGGTGCAACACCTATTACTATAGAAATTGTTGTGGAGAATCGAAGATGGGCTAAAAGATGCGCCCTGGGAAAGGTCGACGACCGTAATTACTATGATCACTCACGATTACGTACAATCGCTTGCTGCAAGTTAAGTTTAATGCCTAGTGCAATGAAAAACTATCGGCGCTTTGTAGAAATACGACTGGAGACAATTCTAGTTATTACAGAAGTAGTATATAGCTTGTTCTGTTTTTATTAAGCTGCCTGAGAAAACTTCTTTAGTACAATTACAGATTCTTACGACATATTTTCTTTGATGAAATTGTGTGTGAATTTTTTTGTTAATAACATTGAAAACGTCGGTTGCTCATACTTATAAATTATAATCTATAAAAATATTGCACCGTGCGGTGATCGAAGTCGCTTTCTTTCCTGCGCAAAAAGCTACCTAATAACTAAAGTAACTTATGATTGTATTCAGGTCGTCGTCATTTTAATTTTCTATGCGAAAAAAATGTAAGTAGTTATGAGATGAGGATTTTTACAAATAAAATCGCAGAAAAATTTGTAATAGCTTAGGTAGTTATTTAATTATTTCTAACTACATTGATCTCAAGGCTCTGAGAATCGTGTGCATGTTGTCCTAGATAATTGTAAGTAGCAAAGGTCAAAAATATAGCTTGTTCCTACACAAACAAAAACGGAGAATTCTGTACTTACTCTTGCACCTAGGGTTTGCAATCCCGCATTCCGCATTCCCGCATTCCCGCGGGATCCCGCATATTTTTAAGTCCTGCGGAATTCCCGCAATTGTGCGGGAATTCCGCGCGGAAATTTTATGACTCGTTCTGTTAGAAAAAAAGTAAGAGTTTCCCATTAAAGTGACACTTTACAAAAGACTACTAAAAGTTTTGTCTTCTTGTATATTCGTTTATTGATTGCACAATGTAATTAGCAGAAATCGATGCAGTAAATTATCGATAAAGTAAATAACTCAACAATAGGTAACAATTAACCGTATGACCATAACTCAAGACCAGTATGGTTGACGCTTTTTTTTTAAAAGGCCTATGTTCAGCAGTAGACGGCGATAGGTATTGCGAGGTTGCCATGGCAAAGAAAGAAGCTGCAGAGAGGGATCGTAAAAAAGCCGATCCCACTCGTAGACGAAGAGGCCGACAAATTAGCGCTGTATCCTCTAATCGGTTTCGAGCAAGTTAAGACTTAAGAGAATGGTTTTTTAGAAATGTATATGTGAAGAGCATATAAGCAAACCGCAAGAAGGATTACCTATATGTGTCTTTCTTGAGATCCCGGTGTCCTTTGCACGTGGTAACCAAGAACCATGAGGTTTTTAGTTCGTAAAAGTCCGACATATCTTGCTTGTTAGTAGTAGTTTTCCCCAGACAAAAAAAAAGACGGCGATAGGCTGAGTATATAAATAACTGAATGGTAGTAACAATTATTTAGGTTGGGTTCATCATCATCATCAGCCCATAAACATTCCACGCCTAGGCATAAGTCGCCTTTACCATTGAGAGTGTAGGTCTTACTCTTAACCACCACGATGGTGTGCGAAATAGTTTGGTTTAGTTTTAGTTTGATTTTGTGCACGATGTTTTCTTTTACCGTTAAATTGTGAATACACACATAGGTAACTTGGAAAAGTCAGTCGTGTGTGCTTGGGGTTTGGACCTGCAATCGTCCAGATTCTCGGCCGCGCCTATACCTCGAGGGTTTAATTGCTGTTTAGGTTTCTTTTTACTATTTAGGAATGTAGGAACGAGAAATACGGGATTGCAAACCCCCTACCTTACCTCATAAGAACTATGAAAAAGTAATATTTCTATTAGATAAATTTATGAATGTCTTTATTACTATTATTTTTTAATATAGTATAACTAATGTACAGGTAATATAGAATTACTATATGCATATTTTTACATTTTTGAATTTTTACGGGAATTCCCGCGGGATCCCGCGGGAAAGGCAAGTTTCCCGCAAATTTCCCGCGGGAAAAAAAATGGTGCGGGATTGCAAACCCTACTTGCACCCCATTCTATACTTACAATTTACGTGATTCGCCTTTGTATCCCTATAATTTAGTTTATTTCTTTCTTTATTTTTCAGATGCTTGCATTTAGTATTGGGAGTGGACCGATCTCCTCTCCCGGATTTACCTCCGGGAGAAGCTCCAGAACCTATTCTAACCTTCATGGAGAGAACCTACAAGTCTGCTCGAGCTAAAATGAGTTTCGACGCGGGCGAACCTCTTTTGTTAACCCCCTACATCGAGCAAAAGAAGTTGGCAGAAGCGAGGGAAGCTGCGGCCGTTGACCCCGAGTATCTATTGCCAGGCATGGAGAGCTATGCTGGATATCTGACGGTATTTATACAACCGGTCTTATTATTACGAAGTTGTGCAAGGTTCAGTGGTTTTTTAATGGCCATAAATCCGTATTAGTGGAATTTTGATAAGGTCTGCAAATAACTGTTCAATATTTGAGAACTTTGTAGTTGTAAGATATTTTGATGGTATCTAATGTCTATAAAATAAATTTTATAAATCTAATAAATAAATTCTAGTGATACGTTAAATTTAGACGTTAAAATCGGACAATGGTCGAGTAGAAAAAATATAAATAAGTTCAAGAAATTAAATACTGTAAAACATAATCCAACTCAACTATAACTAAATAAAGACTTTGCTTTATCACCTTTTCAGTCGATTATGCTAAAATGAGCACACTGGCACATGATACTAGGTGCAAAGCAGTCCAATACAACATTATTAATTTCTTGTGTTAACAGGTTAACAAAGAATACAACGCCAATCTGTGGTTCTGGTACTTCCCTGTGTCAGAAAAGGCAGTTGAGGAGACTCCTTGGATTATTTGGCTGCAAGGCGGGCCTGGAGCTTCTTCACTCTACGGTTTATTCACGGAAATAGGCCCCTTCACCGTCGGCGATGGATTTGATTTAAATGGTAATTGATAGTTCTTTTCTTCTTTCTTCCGACAGTCCTTCTTCCGAAAATCCCGGTAAGCGGCTGGATGCAGACCTTTTCCGACAGTGTACTTTGGAGTTTTTAGGGAGTCCTATGTCCTATGTCTTTAACAGTAGACAACTTTTGGCTGGGGATATAGATTATTCTTTATTTAAAAACAGATCTTGTTAAGTGCGTCCGTTTGATAAATAGGTATCAGATTTACACGACATTTATCTTAGCCAAAGCAGTTTTAAAATTTGATATGCGCAAAAATATATAAATTAAAAATTAATCATAATATAGTGGGGTAACATTGGATGCAGGCCTCTTTGAAAATATTTGGCTGATGATGATGAATTCTCAATGCGTTATGCTGAATGAGAATTACTTATGTTTTTTTTATTATAGAAATGAAATACTCCTGGGCGAGGAACCATTCCTTGCTGTTCATCGACAACCCAGTGGGTACTGGGTTTAGTTTCACCGACGATGACCGAGGTTATGCGACAAATCAAACCACGGTATGAATTATTTTTAAGATAATCTTTATTGGGCAATCTTCTGGGAATGCCACCAAACAGAAAATTTTCGAATAAAAGTAATTTTGATAAAATTTATTCGGTTGTATGATGAAAGCTAGTAGAAATTGAATTTGACTAGTTATAACATTTTAAAATAAAGTCTGGAGAAAATTTTAATTATATATTAAATTAATGATTTAATTATAATATATTAAACATCCTTCTGCACTATTGTTTCAGATTGGAGAAAACTTATACACCGCCCTCCAGCAATTCTTAACTCTGTTCCCTGAACTGCGTAAAGCGCCACTGACCATAGCTGGAGAGTCGTATGCTGGGAAACATATACCATCGTTGGGAGTACAAATTCTGTGGCACAGAAATGAAGACGAGCCCATCAATCTACATGTAAGAACTGTATTTCTATAGATTTATAGCATATGATTAGAATGGTATTCGTTGTTCGGTCACAGCAAGTTAAGCGATCGGGTTATCTCTGGCTTAATTCAATTATATTTGTATATCCTGGTATTATTCTGCCGTATGAAGAGAAAAATCTACTAGCGCAATCAAAATTTTTAAGCAAACTATTGACATACTTTAAATGTTATAATATATTTCTTTTTTCTTTGATGAAACAGGGGAAAAATTGTTTCTCCAAATTCAAAACCACATTTAATTTTATAATCTGTCCTTTTTCCAGGGTTTGGCTATAGGAAACGGCTTTATTGATCCCGTATCGCTGCAAAGGTACAGCTACTTCGTGCGAGAAGTGGGTCTCGTGTCCGACAGGGTGGCCAACTCTATGAACCATTTGGAAACAGCTGTAGTTCAGTTCATCAATAATGGGGAGATGTTGAAGGCATATGCTGTAAGTATTGTATAATATGAATTTTGCCATAACACTTTGTTAGGGCACCCAGAATGATCTACTAAGACTTGATATCTTCAGTTCGATTAAACAGCGTGTCGGCCGATAGTCGATAGTTACCTTATTTTTACCGGTTAAAATAAGTTGATTGCATAATATTACACTGGCATATTTACCCAAAATTAGGCTACCATTCGTAGTCATCACGCGAATTATCTGTAGTTCGCGGTACCGTCTATCTCAGGGTTAGATCTACTCCAATAGCACAGAGAAATGTCTCACGTTATTGGGTTTTCCATCTGCAAATTCTTAGTGGTAACCCGGAGTCTGGAGATTTGCTGAAACGGTAATAGGCTCGCCCCCTATTACGTAAGACTGATACATACTCGACGAAATGCTCCTCTACCTACTCCTTTGGAGGTATAGGCGTGAGTTTATGTATGTACGTAGCACATGGGAAGTAAAAATACAAAAGACTATCTTCTCAAAGAGCTTATTAAAACAGCAATACCGATATTAAGCGCCATAAATGTTATTTTTCAGTACTACAACTACATGCTGCAGCTGTTCCTATCGCAATCTCACTTGTCCAACTTATACAACTACCTTCAAGACGAGAGCAGTCTCGACGGCGTCTACATGGATTACCTTCAGAGAGAGGAGGTGCGGAAAGCGCTTCACGTTGGCAACACTAACTTCACGTCAATAGGTGTGGTGTACAGGAAACTGGTTCCCGACTTCATGGGCAGCGCCAAGATGTGGCTTGAAGAACTGCTTGAAAACTACAAAGTCATGCTTTACAAGTAAGTATTGAAATATATTATCTACGTATATGTATGTGCCTTTTCTCTACGTGAAAACGCCTTCCCGTGATAAATTGAGAGAGGAAATAAATGCTTAACTGAGTTGGATCCCTTTTTAAAAAAAAACAGAGTAAAGCGCCTTAATCTTCCTTTTCGGAACCTCGGGGTAGGCCGAAAGGGGAATGTTGGGGTCTCTGGCTATCCAACTCGGCATCAATTGTCCGTTTTGCTGATTTGGATCCCTAACCAAAATCTTACGCCAGCATACCGACTAAAATCTCTTAATGGCCGTTTTGTTTTAATAAGGCGTTGATTGGCCAGAAATGGCTACACACATTTCCTAAGCAGAAATTAAATTAGTCCAGCCAAGCTGACAAGTGACAACAGCATACTTGGCACTTAAATGTAAAATAAAAGGAACCGGTTGATAAACACAGATTGTACGTTTCTCTATATTTATATAAATCGTTTTCAGCGGTCATCTGGACATCATAGTGGCATACCATCCTTCAGTCAACACGTATGACTCTCTGTCTTTCTCTGGATCGTCTGAATACGCAAAAACGAAGCGGTTACCTTGGTACCACAACGAAGAATTAGCTGGGTGAGTAGAGTGTAGGACTCTAAATTGTAAACTGGGCTATAATTATTTCGTCTTCTTAAATAATACAAACCAGTAAGACAGAATGCCATGTAAAATCGCAGGCAAAAAGTAGTGCCTATCAAAGAAATCATAGTCCCGGGGCGTAGTAGTCTAGACATCACCTTGCGAAACGTGAGGCCGTAGGTTCGATCCCTGCAGCAAAAAAAATTTTATGTAATCTCGGTTTTAGTAAGACCGGAAAGTTTGTCGTAAATTCTGATGCCCACGATACTAGATGTTTATCTTCAAAATTAGTATCATCACTGTTCAGTGTAGATATTACTGATTTCAAACAGGGCATATTTCTTCGTGATGTCATTCGTTGTAGCAGAAGTGACTAGAAATAAACTCAGCAAATGGCTATAGAATGTCCCACTGCAGTACACATGAACTATCAAAGTTTGGTTGCACAAATAAATCCCTCATCAAACTATACTCCGTCTAATATTTATTATTTTTTTAATATATCGTCCACAGGTATTACAAAGTAGCAGGCAACCTAACAGAAGTGATGGTCCGAGGCGCGGGACACATGGTTCCGGCGAACAAGCCGGCTGCGTCACTAGGACTTATTTCCGCCTTCGCCCGAGGCACCTCACTAGACGAAGACACGAACAGCTTAGTAGATTCAGAAAAAAACTCGCTACGAAGGCGTCAGCCACCGCTCAAGTAGTCAATTCGTTGTTGTGCGCCTGCGGAACAACCACCGGATTTCTCGCTATGATATTTGCCATGTAATGTTATTTTTAAATAGTAAATATTATTAAAAACTTTTTGTTTTTCTTTATTTTTTTATTTCCTTATCTAATCAATTACGAAAGAACGGTAAGAATTACATTATCAACGATGTTAACTTCTTAGATCTTAATCTTGAATTTTTAGTCCTTGCTTCGTGATTCTGAGAAAGATAATTTTGTTACGTGTTAATCTTATTTTGCTAATAATTTAAAGGATAATATTCGACTATAAAAATAAATAAAAAATACTGGTATCCCTTCACTAATCATATTATTATTCGTTGTTTACTTCGTTAGTGCGCGTGCGATCCAAAGGCCCGAGTTCCATACATGTGTGGCGTCACGCGCACATACAGAGAACATGCATACTTACCTTTTACCTCTCAAAACCAACCACCTTACCTAACCTTACCGTGACATACCAAATATACCATTTACCAGGAATTCAAGAAATAAAACACAGAGAAGGGACAATAAATAAAACAGCGAGTAGAATAATAATACGTTTATAAGTCTTTTATAGACTTTGGATAATGGAAGGGCGCGGCATGAAAATGCCACATACTTTTGACGTCAAGTCAAATGAAACCACAGCAAGTGCGGCGTGAAAACGCCATCACCGCTGATCACGAAGCGAAGCTCGACGACACACGCAGCACGGCCCGGCGACAGTTCTGGAGACCCACGACGAGCGACGCACACCGCACACGACGAGTTCTTCGAGTTCGAGCCCGATGATTCTTCCGACGACGCGCCGCGCTGAATAACCGCGAAACCGCGACGCGCCTAATATTTATAGGTGAGCGAGAGTCGCGCGGACGCGGGGCGCGCGGGGGCACGGACGCGGGGCGCGCGTTGGCACGCGCTCGTTTCCCGCGCTTTTTCGCCCGCGCTTGCCCGCAGAGGGCGCCACTCTCGCTGGTCTAATTTGTATATAAGGAGTGCATGTTTCTCAATAAAATACACATTCGACATACGACAGTACAAGTGGTCTTTCACTTCAAGTAGTCCTCCAGCACACTACAATTGGTGACCCCGAAGAAGAACAGCAAGAAAAAAGAAGCCATCTGAATAGAAGAAACCCTGCCCGTTTGCCCGAAGATTATTCCACATCATCATTCTGCAAGAAATCCAGATTCCACCATGCAAAATCAAGAAAATCACATCGCCGCCGTATCCCTGCAGTCCCGCATTCCGCCATTTTGGCGCCAAAACGCGCTACTATGGTTCGCGCAGTTTGAAGCCGTCGTCGCCGCATCGAAACCCAGCGAACAACAAAAGTTCGAGCTTGTCATCCCAGCCCTCGACGTGAGAGATATACAAGAAATCAGCGACGTTATCCTCGACGTCCACGGCGAAAATAAATACCAGCGGACAAAAGAACGCCTAATAGCCGTTTACCAAGAGTCGGCTAATAGCCAGCTAGAAAAACTTCTCGGCGGTTTGGAGCTTGGCGATGATAAACCAAGCCAACTCCTACGCCGTATGCAAGAGCTCAACAAAAAAATGCTCACAGACGACGCGCTAAAATTAATATGGCTGAGACAAATGCCGGAGCAAATACGAAGCATTTTAGCCATAACCAAGGAAAAAAGTCTCGACACGCTCGCCACAATCGCCGACAAAATACGCGAGCACACAGACCTCCGCCCCACCGTCGCCTGCGTCACCTCACCTAGCTGCACTACTAAACAAGATAGCCAAATGGACATAATATCAAAACAACTCGAGCGCATGTCCGTCGAAATCGCCGAGTTACGCGCCAAAAGAAACACATTCCACGCTCAACAACGCCGCGGCCGTCCGTTTGATCAACGCCGCCGCGCGCGCTCGCGAAGTATAACATCAGCTGATCGCAGCGCTTCAACAATCAAACCGGGGGACAGAGAATGGTTATGCCGATACCATTACCGTTTCGGCGATAAAGCTCGCCGGTGTATATCTCCTTGTTCTAAGAAGGAACATTTAAACTAGAAACAACACCGATAGCGGCGGGTATCGATGTTCCTAGTATTAGTCACCGCCTATGCGTCATTGACGTTCGCACGCGGGAAAAATTCTTGATCGACACCGGAGCAGATATCTCCGTGCTTGCAGCAAAGGGAAGCGATCGATCAAGAGAATCCACGTCGTATCAATTGTTCGCGGCCAACAACACGCCGATTCGTACCTACGGAGAGCGTACATTAGAGCTCAACCTAGGACTACGCCGAAGTTTCAAGTGGACATTCATTATCGCCGACGTGAAAACATCCATTTTGGGCGCAGACTTCTTGAAGAACCATAAGTTAATCATTGACCTGCATCGTAGAAAATTAATAGACAGCGTCACTGAACTACATATAAACGCCATCAAGACAAACAGCACCGACCCAAGTGTTTTCACATTAAATCAAGATCATCCATACCACGACATCTTATCTAAATATCCCGACATACTACGCCCGATGTCCTTGAAATCGCCCGCGAAACACGACGTCACTCACCACATCGAAACAACGGGCGCGCCGATTTACTCAAGGCCACGCCCGCTGCCGCCGTACAAGTACAAAGCCGCGAAAGAAGAATTCGAAAACATGATCAATATGGGTATTTGTAAACCGTCGAAAAGTCCCTGGGCCAGTCCACTACACGTAGTAAAGAAGAAAGATGGGTCACTACGTGTATGTGGCGACTACAGACGCCTCAACGCAGTAACAGTCCCAGACAGATATCCAATCCCGCGCATTCAAGACTTTACATACCAGCTACATGGAAAAACAATATTCTCAAAATTAGATTTAAAAATGGCATATTTCTGGATACCTATAGAAAAGGACGACGCGGCCAAAACAGCTATTATAACACCGTTTGGCCTATTTGAATTTAATTGCATGACGTTTGGCCTACGCAACTCGGGACAAACATTCCAGAGATTCATGCACGAAGTACTACGCGGCCTTGACGACATCGTTTTTTGTTTTGTGGACGATTTATTAGTTTACTCCACCAACGCCGAAGAACACAGAAAACATCTGGAGCAAGTGATCGAACGCCTTAACAAATACGGCGTATCACTAAACATCAATAAGTGCGAATTCGGCAAAGAAAAAATTGAATTTCTGGGATATGAAGTTAGCCAGTCAGGAATCAAACCTACCGACGAACGCACTAAAGTTATATCGAGTTACCCGAAACCACAGACGGTGCAAGAATTACGAAGATTTCTCGGTATGATAAATTTTTATCGCGACTGCCTACCTCATCAAGCCGAACTACAACACGAATTAAATAAATATCTCCACAACAAAAAGAAGAACGATAAGACAATAATTAATTGGACACCCGAAGCTGACGCCGCCTTTGAACTATGCCGCGAAAGTATCCTGAAGGCCACTACATTAACACATCCAACGTCTAGTGCACCACTATGTCTCATGACCGACGCCTCCGACAAGAGTATAGGCGCCGTCCTTCAACAAAAAATTAATAACAAATGGAGACCGCTCGCATTTTACTCAAAAACTATGAGTGAAACACAGCGCCGCTACAGTGTGTACGATCGCGAATTATTAGCCATCTACACAGCTGTAAAACATTTTCGCCGACTCATAGAAGGAAACAACGATTTGACTATATGGACCGACCACAAGCCACTCTCGCACGCACTCACTAGACCACCAAGTAGCAGTGACACGCCCAGAAGAGAGAGACAACTACACTTCATTAGTCAATTCTGTTCATCCATCAAGTACGTGCACGGAGACCGGAACCACGCAGCAGACGCCTTATCACGCATAGAAACAATAGAACATTTTTCAAACATCGATTACAATAAATTATCAGAAGATCAAGACACCGACGCCGAGTTACAAAAATTAAAAATCAAACCAAACTTAAAATTCACTCAAATTACGCTACCGGGAATGCATCGCTCATTGACCTGTGACATCGCGACTACCCATCCCCGCCCGTACCTACCGCCCGCTTATCGTTACGCCGCATTCCAAGCGCAACACGAAATAAGCCACCCCGGAATTCGTACGACGCGGAAGATAATAACATCAAAATATTTTTGGCCGTCAATGAATAAAGATATCGGTTTATGGACTAAAGCATGCATCGGATGTCAACGCGCCAAAATAAATCGACACGTCAGTAGCCCGCTAGGCGAATTCCCGCCATCAAGCCGCTTCGAACACGTGCACATCGACATAATCGGCCCGTTACCTACATCAAACGAACACAAATATTGCGTCACAATGATCGACCGATGCACGAAATGGCCCGAAGCAGTCCCGACGCGCGACATTACAGCTGAAACAATCGCGCGCGCATTTTACAAAGGATGGATCGCACGTTTCGGATGCCCCGCGCGAGTGACGACCGATCAAGGCCGTCAATTCGAGTCCGCGCTATTCAACGAACTCATGAAAAAGTTTGGTGTTACACGTATTCGGACAACACCATTTCACCCGCAAGCTAATGGTCAAATTGAAAGGTGGCATCGCACGCTGAAGTCCGCGCTCATGGCAAGAGGCGCAAACACACGCTGGACGGAAGATTTGCCCACAGTGTTACTCGGCCTACGCACAGCCCTGCGCGACAACAATGTCAGCCCTGCATTAATGACCTACGGATGCACCCTACGAGTTCCATCTGATTTTTTTGTGCCCACTCAGCCGAAAATAGAAGACACCGAATTCGTCCGCCGATTAACAGAAACTATGTCAACATTATCACCAGTACATAAAACATACGCCTCAAGCAAGAATGCATTTGTCTATAAAGACCTCGCAACCTGCAGTCACGTGTTCATTCGGAACGACACGGTACGCAGTTCATTGACACCGCCCTACGACGGACCGTTTGAAGTACTTGAGCGTAGTGGCAAAACATTCAAAATAAAATTACCACTACGCATAACAATAATATCAATAGACAGACTAAAACCAGCCTACTTATTTAACGAAGAAAGCGCCGTGATTACCTCGACACCTACTTCGAGCAAGAAACCGGCAGACACCACAGTCACGGAGCCACGATCGTCAGAAGCAGCGCCGCCGTCAAAGCAGCCCTACGTCACACGATCGGGACGCTCAGTGAAACCCTCCGTGCGTTTCACTTGAGGGGGAGTACTGTGGCGTCACGCGCACATACAGAGAACATGCATACTTACCTTTTACCTCTCAAAACCAACCACCTTACCTAACCTTACCGTGACATACCAAATATACCATTTACCAGGAATTCAAGAAATAAAACACAGAGAAGGGACAATAAATAAAACAGCGAGTAGAATAATAATACGTTTATAAGTCTTTTATAGACTTTGGATAATGGAAGGGCGCGGCATGAAAATGCCACATACTTTTGACGTCAAGTCAAATGAAACCACAGCAAGTGCGGCGTGAAAACGCCATCACCGCTGATCACGAAGCGAAGCTCGACGACACACGCAGCACGGCCCGGCGACAGTTCTGGAGACCCACGACGAGCGACGCACACCGCACACGACGAGTTCTTCGAGTTCGAGCCCGATGATTCTTCCGACGACGCGCCGCGCTGAATAACCGCGAAACCGCGACGCGCCTAATATTTATAGGTGAGCGAGAGTCGCGCGGACGCGGGGCGCGCGGGGGCACGGACGCGGGGCGCGCGTTGGCACGCGCTCGTTTCCCGCGCTTTTTCGCCCGCGCTTGCCCGCAGAGGGCGCCACTCTCGCTGGTCTAATTTGTATATAAGGAGTGCATGTTTCTCAATAAAATACACATTCGACATACGACAGTACAAGTGGTCTTTCACTTCAAGTAGTCCTCCAGCACACTACACATGTTTAGTAGCATCGCGAAAGATAGGTAATCAATAAATTACAAAAGCAAATAATCGTAAACAATACATTTTATTTAATTATTCGCCTTAATTTTAAATATGTGAATATGTACTTTGAAGAGGCGTTGATACTTTTAAACTACTTTGCGTGATTTCGAGTACTTGCTATACCTACCTTTCTTTGTTTGATTGCAACTAGGGAATGCGTCATAAAATCTCTTACTTGGCAATTGTTAGTATATTCTTGGAGTTTCACTGAAATTAAATTGAGATGAAACACATTTTTATCTTCATTTTATAAGTAGATACTAGCAAAATACAACACATTATTTTTCAGTACATAATACATTGCATTCCAAAAACACGAATTGGCTCACCAAGTCAATGTAAAGTTGATTTAAATTAATTACAGATTTAAATCATAATTCAATTCAGTCACAATTACTACAGAACTATATTAGACATGATAAAGAGGATAATTTATACAGTACTTACGCTATGAAAGAATCGGCCCGGTATAAAAATAATGAAATTGCGTTTAGCAAATTTGACCAAGAAAGTTAAAGAAATTGTGGATTTTATCAAAAAGATACTTTTAAAAGCTTAATCAAAAGCTTAAGCAAAGCTTTATAGTTGATCGGCATTAACATATCCCAAAATAAGAAAGGATTTGTTACCGTTATTACTATGAGATAGCATTATTAACATAAACTCAAGCAAGAACATCATGATAAAATAACAAAAATAAAATTAAAACAACTATAGTCGATCTAAAGTATTACTTAGGCGATTTTTATGATCGTGGACAACACACCGCCATGTTCATTATTTTTTACTCCGCCAACACCGACAGTGGTGACGTTTCCGAGTGTTCAAGAGTCAAGATTTACTGAGTTAAAACAGAAAAATCCAAATAACTATCCAATATTCATCAACAGTTCATACTGGAAACGATTATGTAGTTTTCGCGTTGTCATATGTATAATTTTTGTCAGTTTCCATTCGGACAGTTTGGACGGAAGTCGTAATAAAACAGCACGTCATGTCTTTTGAGTCGTATGTGGTTTGCGCATTGCTGGTCTTAGCGCCTATAGAGGCGTTTTATTTACCCGGCTTGGCTCCAGTGAACTATTGTAAAGCCGGCGAAGACATCAGCAAGTCGTGTAAGGTGAGACAACTTGTTCTTTTACAAAAAAATCCTTGAAATTACTTGTTTTAACGTTTTGGTACACAATAAAATGGCTGTTTATTTTGCCGGTTTCAATATTTCACGCCTTAAGTTTGAGTGTTTTCACTGCTTTGCGTGTATTCCAGTGTGCATACGTATTATATCAACCTATAATCCAATCAGGTTATTGAATGTATTCTCATTAAAACTGCGTACACATGTGATAAGAATTAGAGGAAATAACTCAGATATCTAAATTTGCCTATTTAAAACGTGTGATTACAACATCCTGCCCTATTTTAATCAATTTGTATAAAAATGCTAAAGGAAATTAGTGAGATAGGTGTTGATATTGTCTAGCTGATTTTTTTGGCATTGGCATGACTATTCATCAGTTACCATCTTTGCCATCATATTATAGCTGAATATAAAATACACTGGTTTATAAATATAAAACATAATTACTAGGTTATACACCAATACATAGATGGACACATGAGTTGTGTACCATGCATTTTGATGCAATATGGCTAATGTGTGAATATGAGAATAGATATTTCATCGCAAATCTGCAATGCTCTAAAAATAAAATGGGGTAGAAGATAGTCAGCTAGTTGTTTATAATATGTTTTTATTTGCCTTTAACAAGTTCATGTAGACAAAGAACTGGCTACAAAAATAGAAATAATTTTTAAAGAGTTTATAAAACAAACATGGTTCATAAACATAGGCAAGTAACTAAATTTTATATTTTCTTTTGCAGAATGAAATTCCTTTATACGTCAATAGACTCAACACAGAAGAGTCTGTCATCCCATTTGAATACCATCATTTTGACTTTTGCACTTCTGATGAAAGTCAGTCACCAGTCGAGAACTTGGGCCAAGTGGTCTTTGGCGAACGAATCCGACCAAGTCCATACAAGATAAACTTTTTAGAAACGGTTACTTGTAAAAAAGTATGTAAGAAGACATACAAGGGCTCCGATACGGAGTCCGTTAAGAAGTTGAACCTTTTGAAGATGGGTATGGCTTTGTATTACCAACACCACTGGATCTTGGATAACATGCCTGTGACTTGGTGCTATCTGATCAAAGAAGGTGAAAAAGTTTATTGCAGTACTGGATTCCCTATGGGCTGTCAAGTACGCAGAGATATGGTGAGTTATGTACATTTTTACAAATAAAATTATTTGCAATTAGGCTCCCATAAACGAACATAAAAATTATTACATTGAAATATGTGATTTTGATAATAATATGTGAAATTGATAAAAAGTTAAGCTCTAACTAAAAACTGTATTGTAGGACTACACATTTGAACATAAGAATTATAAATATTAGTTTTTCATATGGCTTTCTTAATGCTTTGTGTAGACCTTAATGTATTTGCCAATAAATGTAAATGAGTCTGTAATCCACTCATAATGTGAAAGTATAATGTTAATTTTAAAATTTAAGCCAGTGAGGCTGTTTTTTAAGTATTCTCTCATTCTCTCTCTGGATTATTAAAAATTTTATTTTTCTACAAATCATTAATATAATTTTGCACCTTTTTGGTTAAAATCCTAGATCACAGAATAAGGAAAAATATAGTATTACAGTGGGTTAAGTCGACAGTTGTAAAAGGAACACATTCTTATCTAGATTATGGAGTTTTAAACGTGTAATTATTACACTCCAATGAACATTACTATTTTTATAATACCTTAACCAGTTTACAGTGTCAAGAGTTTTTGAATTACTAGATATTTACAAGGTGGTGGTTTATGTCATACCAAAAATAGTTTTATCAGCTTATAGTCGCAATGTGGGGCCTTATAAGGTCCAATAATAACATGTGTAATTATTTAACATAAGAATTTTGTGTTATAACAACAATCTCACAAAATTGAAATATTTTTATTTTGTAAATGTTGTATTTGGATTATAATGTTGTTGGTTTTTTTTTTAACCGTTGTATAGACTCATGAAGTTAATCATTAAATGCATATTATTATGTTGGTCATCCTGAATAACATTCAAACTTACAAATAACAAAAACTAATCAATCAATTAATTTGTGGTTGATTTTTAAAATGTACCATATTAATTTTGTAATGTAATGAAATGATAAGGAATTATCAGTAAACATAAAAGTTAGATATACACAATATCATGAGTATACCATAGTAATAATATATTTTTGGGTTCAAATTTGTTTTCCTTTTAAACTGACACAGCTTAGTGAAAAAAGCACTAAACTTTTTGATGCAAAAAATGCAGTTATCAACCATCATAACATGAAACAAATATTTGTTGATGATCAAACCTTTGGTTAGACATTTTATAAGGACTAAGGTGATGTCTGAATCTGACCGTCTGTTATTTTGTTCCCAGGACACATGCTCACCAATAGTGAAAGTGACACCAGCACAAGTTGGAGCCTACTACCTTTTCAACCATGTAGACATTGAGATAACATATCACAGCGGTGGGGGTGAAGAATGGGACGTCGGCTTCCGAGACAATGGTGGACGGATCATATCCGCTAAGGTAGGAACAACTAAATAGATAACCAAATATATCTACATGCATTATGGGTTGTCTCAATGCAAGGTTTAGAAACAAATTTTAATGTCCACAACAATTGGGGAGAAAAATGTAGGCTATTAAAACATTTTTTTTACATTTTCTGCTAGAAGTGTAAAATTTGGAATCTGTTAAGATTTGGAAGTAAACATTTAGCTCGATATTATGTCCACATTATGTCATATATGTATGTCAAGAATGATTTGAATCTGTTGGTTTGTGCCAGATAGAAAGTATTTGCTAACATTTGGCTCCGTTAACATTCGAGTTCCTACACTATAGAGAAAGTATAGATGAAATATACAGGAAAATAAGTATGACATTACTCTGCTGTTTATTTAGTATCGATAATTATTTTCACAGGGGTTAATAAGGTTAACAAACCCGTGATAAAGTATAATCGTGCTACATGGAATGTATTTTTTATGCAACAACTACTGTGATGGGTAGTTGACGTGGTACCAAGCCGAGTTACCTATACAGGGTGTATTTAGACCGTGATCGAAAACTGAGGCAGGTAATAGCGATAGTAATTACAAACCCCCTGGCATTACAGAAAATCCCGACAAAAAATAAAAAAAATTGAGGTTTTTCCATACAAACCACATACTTTTAACACCGATGGTTGTATGGAAAACGTCATTTTTTTTATTTTTTGACGGGATTTTCTTTAATGCCAGGGGGTTTGTAATCAGCCTCGCTATTACCTGCCTCAGTTTTCGATCACGGTCTAAATACACCATGTATAAATATTGTTTGTTCAAAAGCACCATGTAAATAAATAAATAAATACACCCAACAGTCACATACATAGCTCTGACCCCACACTAGGTTACAAGACCTGTGTTATGGGTATCAGACACTACGAGAGACTTTTTCGGTCTCACAAACACCCAGACCCTAAACAAATATTTGTGGTTCACGGTGCGGGGATCGAACCCGCGGCCTCTCGTTTCTCAAGCTGGTGTGTAGCCAACTGCGCCACGGGGGCTGTTTAGAAATATTCCTTATTGTTCATTTTAAAGCTAAAGAAAGGCATGGTGATTGCTCTTACTTAATATTATTTTTTTCACGGCCGAAAAATAGTGTCTTCATCATCATCATATACGTCCCACTACTGGATACGGGTCTCCTCTTCAACTGAGATACACCCTTTTTTATTCTCGAGGGGAAAGCTGTTTTTGGCTCTACTTCCCGCCAGCCCGGGGGCGGTGGGGGGCGGGAAACGAATAACGCGGTCACCGGTCTTACAGCCCGGCGCGCGGCGACGTCATGCCGCGCAGATGTTAGTGTCGGGCTGGGTCCCTAACGAAATGCCTAGACCGGCATACCGACCAAAACCCCCCGGTGGCCATCTCCGCGCCGAGTGGGGCGACCACGGTGCTTGAGCGAGACTCTTCCACCGTAATGCCGCAGCCGCCCGGTGCTTAATTCAGAAGCATTGGGTACTACGAAGTGCACACGTCATATTTAAAAGTAAAATCACGAAAAAAAAAGTTTTGGTATGTCCCTTACACAGTACAAGTGGGGATGATTTTTATAAGTCGTTTAAATTAATTTGGTGCGATGTTTTGATCTAGTTATTCTTTTGCAAGGTACTCAATTTTAAAGCGCATTATTTGTAAACATAAAAATAGAGTGCAATGTATCCGCTGTGGCTGATAATTCTTAACATAAATTTCAAAACGTAAATAGTTAAAAATGGTTAAATGTTGGTGTAGAAGTACATCTACATCCATAGGTCGCGAACGTAAATATAGGTGATGTAGGAAAGCAGAGAAATAATATCAATTAATTGGAGTGACGAATTAAATTTCTTATTTATCCATAGTCGTGTGATTAACTGTACCTAATAGGCGTTGCCAATTTTTTTTACCGGTACAATATTTGATTTCTTAATCCCAGCGTCATGGCTACATTCAAAACAAATAAACGTAATATTGAAAGGTGTAGGAGTATTGGATTATTTGAGTTATTAGAATACTACGCACTTGGAATAATGGATGAAGTATATAAATGCGTACAAGGCCGTAGTGTGGCCGGTAATGCAAATCAAATATAATTTTAGTATTATAACACACGCATATTATTGAATGCGTGGTTGATTTCGCGGCATAAGCGTGCAGGTGCGATTGAGAAGTCCTGAGTATTCCGTATTTAGTGTATTTTTTTGTTAAGAAGTTTTGAATGGAATCTAAGAATAAGCCTGAATTATGCTAAAAAACTCGCTCATCTATTGCCCAGGACTATGATTACAGCTGCCGAATTCTAAGGCTACCTCTTCAGCGATACAACGTGTATGCCATCCTGCATTCGCAACAGATATAGTTCGAAAACACTCTCATTATTTAAACGTCAAACAAATTTAGCATAGTGAGGAGTGATTTCCTTAATTCCGCCGAATTTTTAAATTGATAATAGTGAATTGATTTCTATTATATTATTATACCAGTCATCTTAAATACGGCAATCAAGAGTGAGCTTGGTGTTTAAAAACATCTAGCACACGTGAATATTTAAAAAGGATGAGAAAAGTAAAGAAGATACATTTTTTGCCTATGAAAATCTTTTCTTTATACCCATTACGAGAATAACAGCCTCGGTCCAACCAGCCTATTCATATTATGATCTAAATAGGTTGCAACGAGACTTAAAATGTTAAATTCTGCAATTCATTACTTAGTAACAAAAATCTATTGTAGACAGATGTATGGCATAACTTAGTCATTATGATAATTTCCGTGTTTGTTACTAAAATGTGTTAATGTGTCACTAATTCGAAAGTAATCGCATTTTATAATACTCTTCGGCAAATATAGCTGTTATCATTTTAAGCAATATTGTTATCACCTGATAAAATCGAGTTTTAAAAGCATAATTTTTAATTAAAAAAAGATATCCGCCTTGTAACCAAATAATAGTTAAGTGACAATTTATGTTTCGTATTTTATCGACAATTGTTGTGTGATTAACGACATGTTGTTGAACGATAAAATGGACGTAAAAATGAATAACATTGGAAAATCTGTAACTGAAATTTTATTTAAAATTGTGAATATATTTTTCTATAGCAGCGAAGGTTGCCTTGTAACATTATTTACTGGTCAGTCAATTCACTTGCCGTAAACTACTTGTACGATTTATAATGACACTAGAATCTGATTTTTTTTTGGTCCAAAAATTTTCATCATTGATATAAGAGTGGCTTATCCCGTAAATATCAGTCTCTTTACGTACATACGTAATTTGCAAATTATTATGAGCAGTTTTAGTTGCATATTTTGTATATTCGAGTAAACAGCAAAAGGAATACCAAGCAAACCACCAAATTAATTTGAAATTAAAACTGCCACATATACGAAACTTCTGGGTCTTATTTCACGGACCCGGCAAAGCTTATTACAGTAAAACGACAATGGATAGCTATACTGAATAAAATAAGAGGCGAAATAGGGTTTTAGAATACATCTCAGAAACCTTTGGATGTGAAGACATAAGTCATTTATGTATATTTAGATTCACACGAAGGTTTAACAAATCTAGGTTAAAGTATGTCCCATCATTATCGTGTCTCTGTGTTCAATAGAAGAAACAAAACACATGCAAATACAATATTACTTTTGTTTCAAATATGTTGGCCAATTCGTCACATGCACGTTGTTACTCTTCAGTATTTCTTGGCATTGAGAATAAAGAAAATTATGTGCAACAAACAAACATTTGAATTCACTGAAACATTTAAAGATAAATCTTCTATTTTGGAGAAAAATGTTTTCGAATCATTGAGAAATAGCATTGAGATGCATCTTACAATAAAATATCTAAAAACAAAGAACGTTTTGGCGATAGTATAACGACCTACATATCGCACCTCCGGTGAAATACCGTTATAACTTTAAATTATGAATGTTAACACTTTCTAGACAAAACATATTTTGCAATCAAGTTATAAGCGCAGTCTACCATAATCTGTATTGCAATTTCTTCTTAATCGTTCACTTTTTTCATGTCGTAGTTCTAATGCGTTTGTTTTTTTTTGGGCCATCGTTTACTTTGCAATCAACGCCAGGCTTTTATATAATGGTAGCGCCCATTCTAGTTTTGATTTGATCATGTCTGTCCACTGTATTCCACAATGTATGTCATCATCACCATCAGCCTTTATTCGTCCACTGTTGAACATAGGCCTCTCCTATGTATGTAATCCACAAGATCTTTTAGGGTCGGTTGTCCCTTGCACCACCAAACTGGCCATCGAGTCTTCTAATCTCCTTATACATTAATTTTATATTTATATTATATTTACTGCCGAAGCAAGTCCATTGTAGAGAAAGTCAGTTGTAGAGAATGGACCATGGTGAAATTATATGTGATTTACGTTTGTTGCAGATCACACCAGCCAGCATCAAGCACACAGATGAGAAACACTTGGACTGCACGGCACGAAACAATCCTCTTGAGATCCCGACTACTTTAGAATCCGACAAAACCTTAGACGTTATTTATACATATAACGTTACCTTCGTAAACAACAACACCATCAAATGGTCTTCCCGATGGGACTACATCTTAGAGTCTATGCCCCAGACCAACATCCAGTGGTTCTCTATACTCAATTCGCTGGTGATAGTTCTCTTCCTCAGTGGAATGGTGGCAATGATCTTGCTAAGGACCCTTCATAAGGATATTGCTAGATATAATCAAATGGAGTGTGGAGAAGATGCTCAGGTAACATTACAATACAGACTCCCGAATATTGTTGTTTGTAAATATAAATTTGTAACATAAGCCAGCAATGTAAAGGGTAATTCACTTTATAGCGATGTGTCGATGTTCGATACTTTAAACTAATGAGCATTACATTGCGTTATTTGTTTTCGGCGACGTTTAATTTACACGTCCTTGACTCCATTTTATGAGGAGTGTGGTATAACTTATAGCAATAATGTATGGTGTTACAGGAGGAGTTCGGCTGGAAGTTGGTGCACGGCGACGTGTTCCGCCCACCCAGACGAGGCATGTTACTCGCTGTGTTCCTAGGATCTGGATCTCAGGTACGTTATGGCTAGGAGTATGATATATTACATGAGGATATATTATTGGGGGGAATGTGTTTGACCGTTGCTGTCAGTGCAATGTTTGCTGTTTTTTTGCCACCTTTCCTAACTTCGTGCTGCTATTCCTGTCATCCCAATAATTTTTTTAAATGAAAGTTTAAGTTCCTTGTTAAGGGCATGTCTCTCTCGGCCTTCCAACTCACCGCTGGCACAATAATTAACTTATCCAAGTTGTCTTCCAAACCATAACCATGAACGCCGACACACCTCTACTTCCAAAGACCAGAGATTCAAAACTTTAGTCTTCTAACACAATGCTCGGTCATGTCCAGGTATTCGGCATGACCCTAGTGACGCTAGCGTTCGCGTGCCTGGGCTTCCTGTCGCCCGCCAACCGCGGCGCGCTGATGACGTGCGCGCTGGTGGCGTGGGTGCTGCTGGGCGCCATCGCCGGCTACGTCAGCGCCAGGATCTACAAGAGCTTCGGCGGCAGGCGCTGGAAGAGCAACATACTGCTCACCTCCATGGTGTGCCCGGGGTGAGTTATACTCTTTGTCACAACCTCTTTGGAGTATTTTTAAAATTATATTCGTTGGAAGAAAGGTAGAATAAGAATCCACTGGTTGTGTCGTCGCATTGTTGAGACACAGGTAAATGCCTATTAATTCATCTCATCCAGTGATAAATGTTTGTCACAAATATTTTTTTTCTACTGATGTCAAATTTTGCTATTTGTGTAAAAACTAGTTAAACGATATTGTGAACGCAGTAACATTTTTGCACATTATTGAAAGTGGTGACGTTGTTCAATTCTTTTAACGATATCTTCCGACTACCTTCATTGCTTACCGTACCAACCTTGTTTGTCTGTCGCGTTGTGCGAAAAAAACAGCATTTTGTACCAATTGAATCTATTGTACGTCGTAATTTTATATTCTTCATCTTCTTCTTTATCAACCCATATACGCCCACTGCTGAGCACGGGTCTCCTCTACCATTGAAAGCGTTTAGGCCATAGTCCGCCACGCTGGCCTAGTGCGGGTTGGCGGACTACACACCTAAGAAATTCCTAAGAACTCTTAGGTGTGCAGGTTTCATCACGATGTTTTCCTTCACCGTTAAAGCAAGTGATAATTCAATGTGAATACACACATAACTTCGAAAAGTCAGAGATGGTGCCTGGGGTTCGAACCCGCGACCGTCGAGATTCTCGACCGCGCGCCCAAACCTCGAGGCCATCACTGCTTTTTTATATTATTTAATTTTATATTATCTGTTCAATAATGTTTTTAATAAAATTAATGAGTAATTAATTGTTGCATTGCAGCGTGGTGTTCTCGCTGTTCTTCATAATGAACCTGGTGCTGTGGGGCAAGGGCTCGTCGGCCGCGGTGCCGTTCTCCACGCTGGTGGCGCTGCTCGCGCTCTGGTTCGGCGTCTCCGTGCCGCTCACCTTCATCGGGGCCTACTTCGGGTTTAGAAAGAGGGTCAGTGTTTATTTATTGCTTTTAGTACGATCACATATCAATGTGACTGACTATGTGTAATCAACCATTGATCATTGGAACCATCACACGTCGATACTTTAAAACAATACATTTTATTTTAATTTTCACATTTGTTATTGTTAGTAAGTCGAAATCTCAATTTGATATTTATGTCACATCCTTGCAGCAAAAACATAGACTTTTTGTTACTATTTTACAGTGCTATTTAGCTATAAACATCTGGTATCCTCAATACAAGACTGGAGAGTCGATTCTTACCAAACAATTTGTAATAAACGTAACATTTGCATCAGATCCTGGACCACCCGGTGCGCACGAACCAGATCCCGCGGCAGATCCCCGAGCAGTCGCTGTACACGCAGCCCATCCCCGGCATCGTCATGGGTGGCGTGCTGCCCTTCGGATGCATCTTCATACAGCTCTTCTTCATACTCAACTCGCTGTGGTCCAGCCAGGTACAACTAACACTTTTTAGTTCATACTTGAAAAGCATGACTAAGAGTATTTACAGTAAAATTAATAAAATATTTATTAAATTTAGGAGGCTTTTGTATGGTGCAAACTACTATATGGTCTAAATGGAAACATGACAAAAAAACGAATATAATTTTTGGGAGAAATTTTCTTACTATATAAAAAAATGTTCCAGATGTACTACATGTTCGGTTTCCTGTTCCTGGTGTTCGTGATCCTGGTGATCACGTGCTCGGAGACGACGATCCTGCTGTGCTACTTCCACCTGTGCGCCGAGGACTACCACTGGTGGTGGCGCGCATTCCTCAGCTCGGGCTCCACGGCCGGCTACCTGTTCATCTACTGCTGCCACTACTTCGTCACCAAGCTGCACATCGAGGACGCCGCCTCCACCTTCCTCTACTTCGGGTACACCTTCATCATGGTGTTCCTCTTCTTCCTCCTCACCGGCACCATCGGCTTTATGGCCTGCTTCTGGTTCGTCAGAAAGATCTACAGTGTCGTGAAGGTTGATTAAACGTGTGATATGTTAACGTAGTGTTGGTACTGCGCTCGCGTGTCCATCGCATAAGTATTATTTCACAGTTGAATTCATTCGAATGTTCTAATTTTAAGTAGTTGTCTATGGCTGCTGTTTTGCTTGTCAATTGATATCAAACAAACCTAAACTTTAAGTTGTGGTAAATAAGCAATTTTATGAATAAGTATGGCAGACTGACATGTTATGAGTTTGTATTAACAGAATTAACCCCAACCCCCCCCAGTGCCTTGAGGAGCACTTAATGCCATTAACCGCCTTTTAAAAATATATATTGTAGTTTTAACTGAAAACAAAACGCGATGATTTTAGAAATTCAAACTTCGGTTCAAATTCCTAACGGAATAAGAACGAAGCCATGCGATGGGCACAGTTTTGTGACGGAGTTGTACCAACGCTTTGACCGAGAATGTGCTGTTACGCGTCAGTCCCATCTAAAATGAAATGTGACGTGTCAAACGGCGACAACTACGGTTCTGCTGCAATATAAATATATTGTAAATGTGAAGGACTTATCGTAGTGGTTCCTGTTGGCCTCCATTTTGGACTGGACTGAAATATACTGGCAGTTATGTGCGATTGCCTTCGTGATTATTGTAATTGTATAAAAAATATCTATAAATAAATTTATAGTCCTACTAACGTCTTTTAATTGTATTTTTTTTGTCTTTGTAGAGGTGCGTATTGGCTGGTAAAGTTTCTAAATAAGATTTATTCACTGGCAATACTAATTTAACGCTATAATATTGCCACAGGACAATAGGCTCCTCGAAATATTATTTCTTTAGTCATACTATAAGTTTTTTGTGAGTGGGAGAATTACATTTTCTGTATGTATTTATTGTTAATTTACTGTAAAATCAATTCTTGCACAATATGTTTTAGGATTAGTGACGCGGTAATATTAAATTAGATTTCGTCTGCTAGCAAAATTAGTACTTAAATGTGCCCTCAATAAAGCGTTGTAAAAATAATATTAATTACATATAGAGTAAGGTTTGATCCTTTTTTATATCGGTTTTGTTTACAACCAAGAATTTTAGCCGAAAAACAATTTTTCGAGGGATTTCATTGTTTAAATTTTGGATCTTTAAAATTAATGCCTTAATTACACGCGTTTGTGTTCTGTTTTCAACCCTTTAGGGTTCACTTTGTGAATGTTCTCCGCATAGTGCTGTCAAGTTATGATGCATTTGGTGCAAAAGAATGTTACTTTAGAAATAATTATCCTGCTTAAGCAATACAACGTAAATATGATTTTAATAAATTTACAATATGAACATAGTGAGCTGAGTTTTTTCGTCTAAACTATTGTAAAGATTTTCGCGTTTAATATTTAGTTTGATCATTTGTATTCCTTTACAAAATTTGATTGATCACATGAGTTTATTATTATTTTAAGTACTATATACAGAACTATAATTATTAAAAGGTATGATTGTAAACAATAAAATGACTATTTTAAAATGGTATTTTATTTCAATTAAATAACTTAATTACTATCACTGCTTTCTGAGAGTTCTGCATCTTCTTTTGGTTTAAGTGGCTTTCTTTTGACTGTTTTCTTTTTGCGATCAATTTTCGTTTTCCTGAACAATTCAATTGCTTTTAATTTATTTTCAAGTAAATGTTGCTTGTCTTTTTCCCTTTGAGGAATAACTTCTTGGAAGCGATCAGTCTTAGGAATTTTAATATCTATAGTCGATTTGCCATCGACAACATGCGCAATTACTTTTACGCCATGCTCATTAAGTACACTTTCTTCGCTACATTTCTTCTTCTTTGTTTTTGATGTTCCCGCCTTAGCACTGATTTTTTGTACTCCTTCACTCTTACTTCTAGTTAATTTCCTTTTTGTTGGGGCTGCGGTATTTTCTTCTGTTGGTTCTTGATCTTCAGTAGGCATATCTAAAGTAGGGCCCATTCTTTGTACTGCAGCTTTGACTCTTTTACTCATCTGATCTTCCAACGACTCGAATTCTATTTTCCTTTTAAAGTAATCTTCCATGCTGCGCTGAGTTTTGCGTTCCGTAATTCTTTTTAAAACAGGTTTAATTATTTCATCTAATTTATTTTGGGACCAACCAAACTTCGCTCTGGTGTAATCGCGTAGTATCGTGATATCCAATTCGCCCCACGTAAATTTCTCATCGCTTTTTTCTACATTTGGTTCTAAATACGCTTGCACAACCTGAAATGAATGTAATCCTCTATTAATGAACTCGATCATGTCATGTCAGCTTGTATAGAGATTTCAACATACGAAAACTTTAATTGAATTTAGGATTTGCTGTACAACTTACCCTAACACTTGGAAAATCCTCAGTCAAATTTACATTTTTCAATTTCTTCTTTAGACTGGTATTATCAGTTCGCTTGCCAGCCTTCACCCAACGTTTGAATTCCTGCAGACCCGCGATCATTTCCGCGTATTGTTTTTGTTGGGCGTTTTCACTCAGTTGTTTTTTGTTAAATGGAAAGCTCGCTAGGATCTCTAAGGCAGTTACAGGGCCTACTCCAGTTACTCCAGTGGTATAGTCACTGCCAACTAGGAGGGCCAGTAGTATTAACTTCTCCCTGCTTAAGTCTGGAAGGAAATAAATTGATAAGTGTCAGGAATATGGTGCCTATGTTAGTTAAATATCTATGTTAGAATTCACTACTCAATCTACTACACTTTTTTGACAACCAACTCCTTTGTAACAATGTGGATTAGATTACTAAATCTGTATAAAGGGATAGTCTCGATAGCTTTTTAGGACTAGGTACAAGATAATCAATCTAGCATCAGTTCCTATCTAAATATAATTGACTTGTTACCTTATATTAGTATCACTTATTGGCAAACTCTTAGATTAAAACCCTTATCCATTTCACAATACTTACTAAACGATTTCTCAATTCTGTCAGCAACAAACTGAAGCACATGTTTCTTTTGATTGAAGAAATTTTTATACACTGTTCTGCCGCCAAATAGCCAAATATCACTATCGTCTGTGATAGTACCATCAGTTAATTTAGCACTCTCGAGAAAAGCGCATTGAGCCTCAGCCTCCATGGGCGCCACTATGTACGGAATTCCAAATAACTGAAGCAACTCCTGGGCTTCTTTAGTCATCTGCTCCGTTATGTTTCTTCCTACACGATCAAGACGACCTTTTTCTTGAATTAAATTATCTTCAGCGTTTTGAATTTCTTCTGCCATTGAATTAAGTTTTTCTGTAGACAATGGCTCTTCAGGTTGTTTATTGATTATTTTGTTACTACTTTGTTGAGAATCATTTTCTGAGGCAATGTTAGTGGAGGTTGAAGGCACTTCCATTGATTTTTCTATAATTCCTTGTTCATTAACTACATCTTCATTTTTACCAGGAGGTGAAATTTTGTCTACTTTTTGGTTATCATTTACTGTTTCTGTTGTTTGTAGTGGCAAAGAATCTTCAAGGTTGTCATTACCAGCTTTAACTATTTTACTTATTTGATCTTCCAATGTTTTAAACTCTGTTTTATTTTCTAGTACAACTATATTATTCGTTTTTATACTTGCATTTACAGCGCTTGAAATCTTGTTTTGATTTTCTTCTTTTAAATCTTCAATACATCTTTGGTTATTAGTTGTGAAGACATCAGCAAATATATCATCATCAGGTACATCGGTATTTAAAGTCAATTGGACAACAGTTTTGTGGGAATTAGGTTCTACTTCAACGACATCTTCGAAATCATTATCACTAGAATCAGAATCTGATTTATTATTCGTTACAGTGGTATTTTGTTGAGCTTCATCCTGTTCTATACTACTGTCCAGCGTAACAATTTCCGGATCTTTGTTTTCAATGCATATAACAGATAGCTGACTGTCATCTATATAATTATCGTCGACTGAAGACTCAACATTTTTTATTTCCATATTTGGTTCTATTAAATTTGTTTTTGGACTTTCTTTTATTTTTGGATCTTCCATTATTTCAACATCTTCAGTGTCAGATAGGGAAACGATTTCGTTCGGCGTAGTTGATACTCTATTATCTACCTCTTTTTCGGAAATTGTTTTTTCTGCATAGGCATTCCTTGTTACAATCTTTACGCTTTCCGAATCAGCAGCAGTGTTATCTTGTTTTAAGCCCTCATCCTCAGAGGATACATCGACTTTGTCCAATATAACGGACTTTTCTCTATTTAATTCTTCAAGCACTTCATCTATTTTTGCCACTTTATTTTTGTTTTTATCATTACTTTTTTTTCTGGTAACAATTTTTTCAATAGCTTTATTTGTGAAATCACTGTATTGCATTATATAGGCTTTTGCTGATGACATATCAGGTTGTTCAAATCCATCTTCATCCTCAGAATCAGAGTAATCCGAATCTGTTAGACAAGACGTCCAAGATTCATCAGTCTTTGATGTGGTTACGCTCACATCAGCCTCATCAACACATTCCAGGGACATCTTTATAGCCTTTTCCAAGTCCTCTTCAAATTCATCTTTTTTAGGTACTTCTGCTGGGATTTCAGGCTTAACATCTACCTTGACCTCTTCAACTTTGCTTGTGGATGGCTTGTTTTCATTTTCCTGCTTTTTCTTAGCATCAGCCAAAGCTTTTTTTACATTATTGATAAGTAAGAATCTTGTGTTATTATTTGATGCTATTCTCCTTGTTGGTAATGTATCTATTTTTGTATCAATGCCTTCTTCATTTAAAAGAGATTCAAGTTCATTTAAGGACATGCCACCATCACCCATTTCCTTTTCTGTTTCTTCTAAACATTCTTGAACTTTCCTTCTTTTTAGTAACCTCTGCATCTGGAACACATTACTTAGTCCATTTGGAAATACTTATGACCTGACCAGAATTTATTCTGACAATATAAAAGAAACTTACTTGAAAATCAGAAAAGTTGTCACTTTGCTTTGGCAATTCATGTAGTTTTCCCCATGAATTCATTTTTCTAGTTTCCTTCAATTCTAAAAGCAAATCATATTTTTCTTTGGCTGGCAAATTTTTAAATTTATCTGATTCCATATCTACTGAATGCAAATCTATAATGGAACCACTTGAATTCTGCTCATCTTCAGATCTGCAAAACATCAGTGAAAGGAATGATAAAATAGTTATTTTCAAACATGAATGGGAGTGAATGGCGTTGGGCCAATAATTTAAGGATACCCCCCAATGTCTTCAACAAATAATTATACATAGATATCAAAGGAATTACAGTTGTATTCTTAACTCATAAGATTTTACTCACTCTGATTCACTCTCATTTTCCTTCTGTGGAAGAGCTGGTAGTTTGAAAATATCATCGTCATTTTGGATAATATTACTCTTTTTGGGAGATATTTGTTTACCCAGCAAATTGCCAATAGCTGTTTTCTTGCTCAAAAGAAGTGCTAGTTCTCGCTTAAGTCTCTCTGATTCTGAATTATATTTTGCTTTACTATCCTGCCTTTTAGCCTGAAATATTGACACTAACATGTATAGACAGTTTATCACACTTGATAAGATAAACTCTAAAACAAATCACCTAGACTTCTAAGTAATGTATATACATTCAATAAGATTTCCTTAATATTATAACAACCTAATTATACTTTCTCATGTCTGAGGACTAAACCCATTATATTGTTTGTTGATAAGAAATGCCTACACTTTTAAAATTTCTAGCAGCATAGTTCATTTGCATTACTTTAAAGTGTTACAGTAATCTAAGTAGGAATATGATTGGAATTTTGCAAGTCATATAAGAAAATACCAATTAATCGTAATTAAAATCAAACCAGACGGTAAACACAAATTCTCACAATTGTTTCTTTTTTCAGTTCTGGAAATGCACCATCAAAGACAAAAACAGGTTTTATTCTGAAGTAAAGCAATTTGCAAAGGCGTTGAAACAACCCCATAAGATGGGCGTTCGCGATCGGAGCTCCTTTCGCATCTTGGTATCCTTTCACCATCTGATGCAACCATATTGAAATATCTGTTAATAAAAGGAATTATCATCATGTAGCACCACTTCAACATTAAAAATTATGAGGTACAGGTAAGAAACAGAACAAATGGCTCACCAACAGCCAGAACTTTATTTTCTAACGTCTCAACCGGCACGGGTTTCCCGGCTGGCTCTATCAGTCGCCACAGTCCAGTGACTCCCATAGCGTGTGATTAAATTCCAGAACAGATTTTTTGTTTACACTAATGTATATATACATAACAAAGGTCGTTTCCCACGAGATCTCCGGTCAATCGTCGGTCTCTTCCTCACACATCGCAACCTTTTCGCTCTGTGAACTCACTGTATTCACAACGCACACAACCACAAAGGAAACGTTCGCCACTGGCGGCGCACCGAGTGCGGTTCACTACAACATATCAAATGTTTTACTACGTCGCGACCGCCCACTCTTTCCCACACTTTATTTTCTCACGCCCCATGCGTAACCCCACATCCTACGGCCGGCCGTCTGTCAGTCGGCGCACCGAAGTCGAGCGTCCCCGCATCAAACCGATTCGATTTCATTGTTAATTCGCGCGCGTGCAGTCAACAACACGCTCGCATCGCGCTTTGTGTCTATGGTCGATTTTGACAGCTCGGTTATCTGGCGTTGTCGTACGTAAACTCGCTCGAATAAACACAAGTTTTATCAACATCCAGTCAAAAACAAGTAAATAAAACCAACGCCAACCCATTAGAAAACGAAACGAAAAAGTACGTGAAAATAAAATTAATAACAAAGAGTCACAGTGCAACGCGAAGCCGTCCGAAAATTCCGCCGTCGAACAGGTGTTTTTGAATGAAATGTGTGCCAGTTCCCATCGTAATTAATTTTTAGTTGCGTGAATAACAGAAAAGCGTATCGATCGATCGGCGGTCGATTTCAAGAGCGACCCTCTCGCGTATCCCATCAACTAGGGTCAGACGCAACGCGGCACCCCTCCGTTTCGTTAAAAGCATGATGCTCTGCAAGAGGGTTGGTCTGTGGAGCTAGGGGCAGGTTGCGGGTGGCTGCAGGGCTATGAAGAGAAGCGTGCGGTGAATCGAAGCCGTGGCGAGCATGCCGCACCAGTACGGCGGCGGCGCGGGCGGTGCGTCGCCGCCGGCGCCGGCGGGCGCCTACCCGCGCTACGCCAGCGCCGCGGGGCCTGGAGCCGGCGCCTACCGGCCTGAGGAGCGCCGACTCACGCGCGAGGCCATGGAGCGCTACCTGCGCGACCGGTCGGACATGGTGGTCGTAATCCTTCACGCTAAAGTAGCGCAGAAGTCGTATGGTAACGAGAAGAGGTTTTTCTGCCCGCCGCCCTGTATATACCTATTCGGTGATGGGTGGCGGTTAAGACGAGAACGTATGCTGCGAGAGGGAGAAACTGAACAGGCAGCACAACTGTGTGCCTTCATTGGAATCGGTAACTCTGACCAGGACATGCAGCAACTGGACCTCAACAATGGCAAGCAATACTGTGCTGCAAAAACCTTATACATATCCGATTCTGACAAAAGAAAGCATTTCATGCTCTCAGTGAAAATGTTTTATGGTAATGGACATGATATTGGTATATTTAATAGTAAAAGAATAAAGGTGATATCAAAGCCTTCTAAAAAGAAGCAATCATTAAAAAATGCAGACTTGTGTATAGCGAGTGGAACAAAAGTGGCTTTATTCAACAGGCTGAGGTCACAAACTGTGTCCACAAGGTACCTTCACGTAGAGAATGGCAACTTTCATGCATCATCCACTCAATGGGGAGCGTTCACAATCCACTTACTGGATGACAATGAGAGTGAGTCGGAAGAGTTTGCTGTGAGGGATGGCTATGTCCATTACGGATCTACAGTGAAACTTGTATGTTCAGTGACGGGCATGGCTCTTCCCAGGCTCATAATAAGAAAGGTGAATAAATAATTACCTTTATTACACTATAATAATTTTATATGGCAATCACTCATTTCATTTTTAAGTAATAAGGTTTAATACTAAGTTTTTATTAGTTTTAATGTAGTTCTTCAAGAGTTTGAGTTTTTAAAATAATGTAATAAAATTTCTAACGAGAAAAATATTACTGTTAGAAAATCTGATATAAACAAGTAAAAAATGTTTAATGGTATATGAAATTAATTATTGTGTAAACATTAAATAAATATACTCAAGTTTTTATGCCTTTAATAAGTCAAGTTTAATTCAAAGAAACATTGTTGATTGAACATTTCATGAAATGAAAAGTTTTGGCTCTTAATCTAAGTATTAAAATAAAATATTCATATGAATTCTCCATGCTATAGTTCGAAAACAACTTTTATTATTGTTCTTTGATATTATAGTATAAACATAAGGTTGCTTTCATTTCAAATCCAGAGAGCCTATGATCTGAAGAATATTCATATATTCTTAGACTTTATAGTCTCAATTACATGTTTTAACATACACAGCTGCCCATAAACTGATATTAAGTACATGAAGCATTACCATAATAAAGTTTGTGACATAAATATTTATTAAGCAGTGATATATAAATGTCTATAATAAAATTGTACAGTAGGAAATGATGATAACATAAAAATATGAATTAAAGTTCCCGGAGCCTATAAAAAAAAACATTCCAAGGCAAAAAAATTTAAAATAATTATAGCCCATAGACAAACTGCTAAGCCTCTTTGGGCATAAATTTGTGGCTAGACCTCCTTCTGAATAACTTGGTGTTATCTCTTTTTATTTTTTTTTGCTGCCAGGTGGACAAGCAAATGTCTTTGTTGGAAGCCGATGATCCTGTGTCCCAGCTACATAAGTGCGCTTTTTACATGAAGGACACAGAGCGCATGTATTTGTGCCTGTCTCAGGAGAGAATCATCCAGTTCCAAGCAACACCATGTCCAAAGGAGCCCAACAAAGAGATGATCAACGACGGCGCGTGTTGGACCATCATATCCACTGATAAGGCTGAATATCAATTCTATGAGGGGATGGGACCTGTTAGGTGAGTGATAGTGTAATGTTATATTTAAATAATATTAATGTTCTTAATGAACTATTTACAATAAACACACATTCACTATGAATGATGATGAAATGAAAGAATGGAACTTTAAAAATTAAGAAAGCAAAAAGCAAGTGTCTAAGTGTTAAAGTTTTGTCTATATAAAAAGACTTTTCAAAATGACGAATAAGTATTTCGGCAAGCTCCATGTTGCTATTGAAAAATCCAAATAAAACAATTGAATCCAAAAAAATTAAAGAACCCTGCCCGGCAGAGGAATCCGCGACTTCTCATGGCGAAAATTTATTCCGCATGATCAACGATCCAATTAATTAAAACTATGTATAACTTATTTTGAACAGCTTTTTTTTTCATATGATAAATATTATAAATGAAATAAAGTTCCAGAAAAGTTTCCATGATTTTAATCTATAAACTCGAAAACCATTGAACTTTGGATTTTTTTTATCGTTGGGCAACTATTTTGACCAGAGCTTACATAGGATTTAAATTACCGCCGGCAGAACTCATCATTATTATGTAATAGTAATCAAATTGATATAAATACATAAATGTATCTCTATCTTTTTTATCCCCTTTCTAACTAATAATTCAGATGTGGACAGTGTCCGCACTGTAAACAAGGACTATTCTAACACATGTTGTAATAATTAATACACTGCCGTAATAAATATATTAATGAACCCTCAGAAAGATCGTATTGATGACTTAAACAGAACAAGTGTTAATGATCTGCCATTACTTATAAAAACATCAAAGGG
Organism: Cephonodes hylas; assembly: GCA_030295005.1. Classification (NCBI taxonomy): domain Eukaryota; kingdom Metazoa; phylum Arthropoda; class Insecta; order Lepidoptera; family Sphingidae; genus Cephonodes; species Cephonodes hylas. The sequence continues at coordinate 11,896,554 of AP025364.1, read as the reverse complement.
GACTGTGAAAATGTTTTTTCTATAACGCTTTTATTTACGTAAAAATACCGAGAAGAAATTTGATGAAATTGAGATTCTCTTTATTGAATGGATCCAGAAGAAATATGAGAGTATTATACAATTTTCAATACCAATTTCATTTGATGATATATTAAATCCTACATTGATTTATGTTCAATCAATTTTAAAACAAACGAATAGGAGTTATTTTTTTCAAATATCGATCGAGTAAACTTTCAACTTTAAACCTCACTGTTCGATATAATTTTCCATATTCCGCAGTTCAAGGAAGCATGGAATTATACGTCGCGCTTATTGCAGACACAAAGACAATTTCAACCCATTAGAGTTAAATAATTAATCGCTAAATTGCATAGTAAAACTTCACAATCGATATGCGAATGATATCTAATGCCGTCTTTCATATAATATTCACCCTTCAGGTATTCTTTTTTAACTTAAGAATTGTCTATGAATTATTATTTTTAATTCCTTATGGCATTGAGTTCTCCTTTATACCGGTACTTATATAAAGCTTTAAATAAAAAGGAATTTATTAAAGTATTAGTATATTTCAAAAAGCTGACTAGTGTGTGAATTTAAAAAAATCACAATTTGTTCACCCTTACAATAATATATACACGATACTTAATACTTCCTAACTTTCTAAGGTTTAATTTCATAATTTAAAACAATATCAATAAAATGCTGTATATGTTATGAAATTTTATTAAAAATATTTTATGCGCTTTAAGTCGAACCCATTTTGCGACCTAACTTTAAAGGAAAACAATGCTACTAAAAATAAAGAATGAATTATCCACCCATCAGTGGCATACTTGTGACTCCACACTATAATGCAATTCTAGTTTCATGGATTTTATGCCGGTGAAAATATGCGAGACTTTTCAATGTCTTAAATACCCAGACCCGAAACAAATATTTGTAGATCGTAATTCGTAACACTTCCTCCAGTATGACTTACCTATGAAACAAATGCGCTACGGAGCCGTCAAAATTCCAAATATTAATAAACCTGAAGATAAATATGAAACTGAATTGAATAATCTTTTATCTTAGAAGGCAATGCAAAACGTGACAAAAATCAGGTAAAAATATTAATTTTAAGGTAAAATAGAGTTGCAAGTTAATATTTTAAAGGCTGCATTTTAGTACCCCGATATCGGCACTACAGCCCACATACCGTCCAAATAGGTATAAAACGCTTACAGAGTAGGAATATCTCATGCCACTAACTCTTACTGTGATAAGCTATCTATTATTATTTATATTTGACTCGCACAATCGCGGCCGTAACTTAATGTCTTTCTGTACTAATTCTCATTTCTATTATTAAAGTATTAATATTATTAACGGCTTGAAATTACACCTTCATAGGGTTTGCGCTTCCACCCGTGGGGTAGACCATCTCTCCTCTCAAAATATATCAAACCTCATTTCATAATTCAATGTTTTCGAACTGATTTTCCCCCCAATCTTTTATTTCTCTATTCATTTGTTATTAGGCACCCGAAATTAATATAGACCTTGTCATTAAAAAATAAATGGTATTCTATTAGAAATCATTCCTGTGCCATTATGGACTTCTTATCGCAGCTTAAAGTTGCTTTAACCATCTCTTTGTTGCGATGTGGTTGTGCCGTAGACATGTTTAATATATTATAGATATTTTTTCTTCTTTTTTGTACTTGGTATTGTTTTTTATTGTATTTACTGCTTTATAACAATAACACTTTTTCTATTAGTCATTTGATTAAATCACGTTAAAGGGATCCAAAGGGCATAGCAAAGTAACTAATTGGAGTTGACTCGAGATATTTCAGTATCATCGAAGTTTTAAATAATTAAAAGTTTTTCCTTTTTTCCTGTCAATAACTCCTGATTATATCTTAAAAAAGCAATGATGGCCTCAAGGTTTGGGCGCGCGGTCGAGAATCTCGACGGTCGCGGGTTCGAACCCCAGGCACACACCTCTGACTTTTCGAAGTTATGTGTGTATTCACAATGAATTATCACTTGCTTTAACGGTGAAGGAAAACATCGTGATGAAACCTGCACATGTAAGAGTTCTTAGGAATTTCTTAGGTGTGTAGTCCGCCAACCCGCACTAGGCCAGCGTGGCGGACTATGGCCTAAACCCTCTCAATGGTAGAGGAGACCCGTGCTCAGCAGTGGGCGTATATGGGTTGATGAAGAAAGAAGATATCTTAAACCGTCAAACTAATTGAGAAATGTTAGTGATTACCTACTTCATTTCTCAATCAATATGATACTGCTTTCTCGGAATTCAGTAATCTATAATGCATTTGCAGTCATTTCATGTATTAGAAGTGAAACAGAATCACGATATAGTAATAAAAAGACGCGCTTCCAATTAAAAATCAGAACGACAGTCTAGAACTACGGGCGGACGCTTGCGTGTTCATTAATTGAGCCGTTCTGCCCCTCACCCTTTATATCATCCATAACCATTTGTCCTATAGCGTATCGATTGATATCATAGCGCATATTTCATTATTCAATTTAAATCCATTACAGAACTGAATCATATGAATTCATGTCATGATCTATCGTAACGCCATTATCGATCTTACATTTCATTATTCTGTTTGTGGAAACTGTTGTTTTCGTTTCTTATTTAATAGCATCTCGATTTTAGTAAAAAGGATTATTTCTCCCATAAGCTTTGGCGAAATTATTGAAAAGTTATGATAGCGCTTTGACTTTTATTCATTATTACTTTAATAACTATATGATACAAAATCTTTGTAAACACTACAATGTTCCGCTAGATACGGGTAATCAGATAACACTAGTCCTATATAGGCACCTACATTATAACCCACCCTTTTTTCCATGCCCGATTGTTGCGCCATCTAAATTCAAGAGCTGGGAAAACATACCTTATAATTTCCTCTCTTTACTCAGTCTTATTAATCGAAGATCAACTATAATTTCGATAAATTATTATCACGGTCTTAACGAAGACAACATTGCAATAGCCATGGTAACATTAACATCTTACTACTAAAAATTCTCGTGTGCTAAGTCATGCCTAACTTGTGTTGTTGTGGATTAAGCCCAAATGACTCAAACAGTCGGTAAGTGGTTGATGTTTACTGTTGATCTAGGCGTTAGATTTCAACATCGCAAATATGATTACAGCGAAATGTAATCATTTTTTTTATTTCCTGTGAATAGTATATCAATTTATTGTTTGCCAGCTAACAAAAAGTGCTCATCAATAATTCCACCCGAGTAGAAATCAAATAAGGCACAACCAGATCATGTATCGGGTCCTGATCAGGATAGAATAAGGCATGCCCGATCCGGCAAGCCCGATCAGGACCAGATCGGGACCTGATCAGGATAGCCTTATTTTAAATGTTTTCAAGTATTGTAAGGCAAGCCCGATCAGGACCAGATCGGGACCTGATCAGGATAGCCTTATTTTAAATGTTTTCAAGTATTGTAAGGCAAGCCCGATCAGGACCAGATCGGGACCTGATCAGGATAGCCTTATTTTAAATGTTTTCAAGTATTGTACGGCAAGCCCGATCAGGACCAGATCGGGACCTGATCAGGATAGCCTTATGTTAAATGTTATCAAATATTGTAAGGCATATTGGATCAGGACCAGATCGGGACCAGATCAGGATAGCCTTATGTTAAATGTTATCAAATATTGTAAGGCAAGCCCGATCAGGACCAGATCGGGACCTGATCAGGATAGCCTTATGTTAAATGTTGTCAAGTATTGTACGACAAGCCCGATCAGGACCAGATCGGGACCTGATCAGGATAGCCTTATGTTAAATGTTTTCAAGTATTGTACGGCCAGCCCGATCAGGACCAGATCGGGACCAGATCAGGATAGCCTTATGTTAAATGTTTTCAAATATTGTAAGGCAAGCCCGATCAGGACCAGATCGGGACCAGATCAGGATAGCCTTATGTTAAATGTTATCAAATATTGTAAGGCAAGCCCGATCAGGACCAGATCGGGACCTGATCAGGATAGCCTTATGTTAAATGTTATCAAATATTGTAAGGCAAGCCCGATCAGGACCAGATCGGGACCTGATCAGGATAGCCTTATGTTAAATGTTTTCAAGTATTGTAAGGCAAGCCCGATCAGGACCAGATCGGGACCAGATCAGGATAGCCTTATGTTAAATATTATCAAATATTGTAAGGTATATTGGATCAGGACCAGATCGAGACCAGATAAGGATAGCCTTATGTTAAATGTTATCAAGTAATGTAAGGTATATTGGATCAGGACCAGATCGGGACAAGATCAGGATAGCCTTATGTTAAATGTTTTCAAGTATTGTAAGGCATACTGCATTAGGCCAAGGTCTGGATCAAATAGGGCTAGCCTGGTATTAAAAAATATTCAGTATGATAAGACATGTAGTATCAAGCCCAGATACCGTTATCCTAATTGTCAAAGCAAGAAAAGATGCTTTTAAACATATATTCCAGAAATACAATTCAAAACTTATTATTGTTTTGGACGTGAACGGTGAAACTCAACTCATGACGTGTATCATATCATGATTGCCATATTTATGTCACGGTGTAAATTTTATTTGCATCAGATCAGGTTATACTGGCAATTTATTTTACAAAAATCTTTTACCATAAATTTTGTTTGTCAATAACGAATTTCTACAACTTTACAAATTCACAAACATTATCTCTTTATAATATTAGTATAGATTTGATAACGCATGAAAAGTATTTTATTGTTATGGCAACATTAGGTACTTGATAAACCGACAGGCGACAACAGGAAGTGTAGGAATTAGGTGCATAAATAGAAAGTTACTTATTATCGTATTTATTTTTTTCCAGAAAATGTTAGGTAAAATAATACGTGATAAAACCATTATAATTAAAAACAAGTATTGCGGATGTTACTTACTTGGTGCGCAACTTAAAATAATGCAATACCGCTTTTGGGCATTTCCCGCCTTTTACTACAAACGGCAATTCTACATACAGTCTATAGAACACGGGAGTTAATTTTTATTTTATGTCAAGAAGACGGTATCAGTGGATTGAATTGATTGAATATGCCGATTGGTATATTAATGTAAAGATTAAATAAGTTCATTACAAAAACTAAATCGCCTTAACAGTAGTTACAGAATAATTAATATATTGTGTGTTTACCAAAAAGAGTGTGAAAACAAAGTGTATCAAGGACTATAAACTTATATCTAGACATTTACTAAGTGTGTATTGTGTATAAAATACTAAATTGTGGAGTAAACTACTTAAGTAGATAAAAATTTACATGTTGTGTGTAAAGTTTCGTTATTAAATTGAATTACCTAAAACATTCAAGAATAGTAAAAAAGTATTTAAAAATACATTACAATTCTTTGCTATTTTTCATTATAAATTTATATTTCAATAATCCGTATTTTTTTCAGATGACATTATAGTTTTATTTGTAAATGATTTATCCAATGAAGTAATTGATATAGTATCAAGTTCTTGGTTAGATCATTACATAGAATATAGTGGTACTGGATGTAAATATTATATGCCTGCATCAATGTTAAAAAGTACTAAGTATTGTAAATTATTACAAACAATAGTGAAACATTGTGAAGAGCCTGATCCGACAAGACCAACATTTTATGTTCAATTATGTGGCACAGCAGGTAATTTATTGTTATTTGAATTATAGATTTATGAGAATTGATATCTTATTGTCAAAACAATAAAACAGTAATTAATTTATACCATTAATGTTATCAGAAACTATGAAAGAGGCAGAGGAAAAATTAATAAGATTGGAAAAATAACCCTATGCTTTCTCTACTGATAATGAGCAGTCCACTAAAGCAAAAGCAGCTGCTGTTGAAAAAACTTTCAAAATAAAAGCATTATCAAAGAATCAATTAAAAATAGATAAAATATTCAGCCAAACAGCTTTGGAGTTAACCGATAAACCCACTGAAATTTGAGGTAATATCTCTTATTTAAAATGTAAATATTGTTGATTAATTTCTAATATTTTTTTACTAATGATTTTTTTTAACAAAGCATACTAACTGACATATTTTTATTATTGTTAATTTTGATACAAATAATTAAGTTATACTACTGTTGTTTTACTTCTAATAATAATAGTACATTATCAATAATTGCTGATAATCTATTTAGCATCTTTATAGTAATAAATCCAAAACAGAAACTGAAATGACTATATTAGCAGCTAGATCATCAACAAAAAATACTGTATCCAATGGTAAAAAACAAATTAATCATTACAATACCTATCTAATAATTATTAGTAACTAAGGTCATAATATGGATTCTATTCTGAAATTGTGGAGTGTTGGTAATTGTTATAATATTTATATTTACATCAGTGTTGGAATTTTGATATTTTAAGAAATGTATAATCAGTGTAAAAATTTGTATTAATATATATTTTATTTTTAACAGATTCTTTGCTTGAATGTTTCAGGCATAATTATAACAGTCTATCAAAACAATTAGGGAATTTAAGAGGTCAAATTGTAAGCATATCTGCTGTTGTTGCCCAAATCCTGTCTGAAATTAAAAAGAATAACAGTACTCAACTGTTAGATTCCAGTCAAATAGATACTGAAGAATCAACAGATGTGGCTCAAAAATTAGAATTTCCACTATCAACAATGGAAAACTTTGATAAATTCAATGAAAAGTTGAAAGACAATAAAAAATGTGAGTTTCTAAAAAACTATACTCTTATATATAAATATATGAAAGAACTAATATTTGCTCTATCTGACCATATTATTGAAATTGTCATATTTAAAAAAATGCTCCTCATTATAAATAATAATAAATTTGCTTTTCCAGAATAAACTTATATACTTCTCCATTGATGGAAAACACTATTACCCATAATATGGGCAATATTATTCGTTTTTTACATTTCAAGAGATATGGCCATGTCATATGTAGCTGCAACTCCAAAAAAAGTTTTAAAAGATACAACTTTTTTCACTTTGGTAAAAAGTATGTTAATCATTATATAGTGCAGGATACTTTCATTGATACCAAATTAATTATTTCTTAATTGTATGTTATTACTTTATAAATATTAACATTTTTTATTATTATTACTTATTAAATTACAACATAATTGAATCAAATTTTGTATTTCAGCTGCAATGAGACAGAAATTTCTAAATAAGCAAGATATTCCTGACAGTAAATTACAGCAAGCATTGTCGTCAATATTAAATAAAGCTAACGATTGGGATGGTTACTGCTTAAAAAGCCTTTTTAAAAAGGTCAATAAAAGACACTAACAGCTTTTATTTAAATTCCTTGTATTTTTTTTTTATTGTTTAAATATGTTTTACCATACAAAAAATAAATAAATTCATTAATATTGAGTTGTTAATTATTATTATTTATTATAATATTCAATATTTATAAAATCATTGATAATTAAATAAATAACGAATTGATAAAAAATAAATAATAAAATGTTAAGTAACATATTTATAATAACAATTCATATTTTTTTAACAAACAATTTTTTCATGACTATAATATTATATTCATGTTTTTTAAAAGGACCGGACTGGGCATACTCAATTTGGATCAGGCAAGGTATTACATGATACAGATGATTGATTGGGACCCGATCAGGCATTCCTAGTTTGGACCCGATCAGGCATTCCTAGTCTGGACCCGATCAGCCATTCCTAGTCTGGACCCGATCAGGCATTCCTAGTCTGGACCCGATCAGGCATTCCTAGTCTGGACCCGATCAGGCATTCCTGATCGGGTCCAGACCAATGTTCTGCGTTACATGCCCGATCTGGACCCGATCAGGCATGCCCGATCTGGACCCGATCAGGCTTGCCCGATCTGGACCCGATCAGGCTTGCCCGATCTGGACCCGATCAGGCATGCCCGATCTGGACCCGATCAGGCATGCCCGATCTGGACCCGATCAGGCTTGCCCGATCTGGACCCGATCAGGCATGCCCGATCTGGACCCGATCAGGCATGCCCGATCTGGACCCGATCAGGCATGCCTGATCGGGTCCAGACCAATGTTCTGCGTTACATGCCTTATCTGGACCCGATCAGGCATTCCTGATCGGGTCCAGATCAGGAACACGAAAAAATTTCTACTCGGGCAGTTGATTGTTTTACGTTCTATTTTTATCCCGTGACAAAAATTATTTATATTCCTATTTGAACTCCAATGGCGACCTGGATACTTTTATCGGCACAGGAAGCGCGCTAACCAGGGGGGGATGCCCGCATTTCATTGGTGTAATGATGTCTAATGTGCTCGCTTATAACTTCTCACAGTGATAACCGTGTGACGTAGGTATTGTGGGAATGGACCGCGAAAATACTTTATCTACTACTGATAAACGTGAATTGTTAGCTTATATCGGACCGCACGCAAAATAATGTTAATTTGAATAAGTATTTGCTGGTCGTTGTAGTAGCAGCAAAATAAATTATAAAAAAAAAATTAAAGGATTTTGAAGCAAATAGAATAAATTTATATTTAGTTGGCATGTGCATCAGCATGTTTAACGCAAGTTGATAGCCCAGTGGAGCAGTTGGCTAGACAGCAGTTTGCGAAACGAGGGGCCGCGAGTGCGAACCCGCTACGAGATAGGTGTTTGTACGATGAACAAATATTTATTTTGAGTCTGGGTACCTTTGGGACCTAAAAGATTCTCGTAGTTTCTGATACCCATGACACAAGACTCGAATCTAAGTAAGGGGTCAGGACTATGTATGTGACTTTTGGATGTATCTATTTATTTATTTAAGTACAATCTTCAAAAATAAAATAGTTTTGAGTATCCATAAAATTACTAATCTACTTGTATCTATCTGTTACATGGATTTATCGAATTGAACTGGAGTATCAATAGCCTTAAAAACTTCCCTTCAAATTGAATCTGAACTAAACCAGCTCAAACGAAGTGTTTTTTTTGTCAAGAGTATCAAAGCTCAGCCCCCTGTTATCACAAATTCGCAGTTATCGCAGCTATGCACAACAATTCATATAGGATTACTACATGAATAAACAAACAAATTGTGCTATCAACGTTATGCATCGCGCCTTATGACGTCAACCGTGATGCTCACATGTACAACATATTTCCTAATGAAATACGACCCCCTTGCGGTATTAGAAATAATTCTATGTTCTATGTTTTCACGCGGGAGGCTACTAGTGATGTATAGGTAATATAACCTCAAGCATAGTAACTCCTTTCTGACATGATGATGTTCTTCATAATATTGCTGAAACTATCATTACATAAGACACGCATTTTTACCTGATTTCTATAATTTATGATTTAGTGTATTTGTGAAACCAAAAAATCTCGTACTTTCTGGTCTCCAAGACACAGGACTAGTCAGTACTAGGTATATGACCGTCGAAAGAATTTCAGTTTTCTTTCCGTTGATATTGATTGATGTATGATAATATTGAAACAATAATATTTTCTTGCCATTACTAGAAATGAAAGATCTCCAAGTATGATTTTTTTAAACGATTTGTTTAATTTTTACGTAGTAACGGTAGTTTGAGTATACAATAAGTATGACAAAAATCGATATTATATCGTTTATGTTCCGGCATCAATTAGTGCAAGAAACCGAAGTTGTTTTTTGCTTTGTTGCCTAAATCGGAAGATGTTAGATTTTTTTTGTCGAGAATTAATGAATAGATGTGCAGAGTTTCCAAATCCAGGCACAACCTCGATTATTGTGCAAGAATCTTGAAATCCATTTTTGATCCTTAAATTGTGATTTTAACAAAACTTACAGGTGGATTTTGTCCACTTTAAAGTTTGCCGTTAAGAACAGGTAGTTTGAATAAATGTCATCATGTCGAAATCAACTTTTATATCCATCATCCCCACATAAGTTACATAGACTGTAGTATACACCTACCAGATTTCGTCACTGCATCGCATTAAGTCCGCCTTTATATATACGTGTAGATAAAGTTTTTTGAATAAATGAGCTAATAATACAACCTCTTTATCACCAGATCGCCAGTAACACCAGTTCCGCTAGTCCACTCCCTGAACCTGAACGGTGGCGGTGACGTGGCCATGTTGGAGCTGGCGGGAGACAACTTCACGCCGTCGCTGCAGGTGTGGTTCGGCGACGTGGAGGCCGAGACCATGTACCGCTGCGCAGAGTCCATGCTGTGTGTAGTGCCAGACATTTCGCAGTTCAGGGGACAGTGGCTGTGGGTGCGACAGCCTACGCAGGTGAGACCAGCGATCGTATTTTTTATCTATTGCATAATAAAAAAAACATAAGTATCTCGATCTATATCTATCTAGCTATCGGCGGTTTTCTCCAGGCAACATTAGATGGACTCATGCTAATATGTGGCAATAGCTGGTCATACGAGTGCTAAAGTTCTGCCAGTTGTCTGGATTAGTGGACTAAGCTGATTGATTTTTTAAGCCCTTATTAGTGTGTGGTGTGTGGTCGACTGGCCGATGGGGCCAGAAAGTTCTCCAGTGGAGGCCACTTACGGGAAAGCACAGCGTGGGACGTCCCCCGACAAGGAGGTCCGACGACCTTGTCAAGGTCGCGGGACGTCGCTGGCTGCAGGCGGCTTCCGACCGTTCCCGGTGGAAGTCATTAGGGGAGGCCTATGTCCAGCAGTGGACGAGTATTGGCTGTTGATGATGATTGTGTGGTCGAGATTTTCCGGGTTTCATGTCTAAGAAAAATCACCACCTAGTGTGTCTAGCCAACTGCGCCACGGGGTTGTCAATTTGTGCTCGGTTAAAAGCTCGGTCGCCTTCTTCATCATCGTCGCAAAATCTGGTGAAGAGTTGGCGAAGCAGTGCACCCGTATCCATACTTAGAAGTCACTTTCATAACCGTGCTACCTCGTTGCTCCAGGTGCCAGTATCCCTAGTGCGCAACGACGGCATAATCTACGCGACGGGGCTGACGTTCACGTACACGCCGGAGCCCGGGCCGCGGCCCGTGTGTCCCTCCGTGGACGACGTGATGCGGCCCGACTCCGCCGCCTGGCACCACGACGCGCGCCTCGACAACACGCTGCAATAGCACTACACCTGCAGGCACGCATACAGCCTGCACACACACTCGACTACACACTCGCCAACACACTCGCACAGTGACGTGAACCCACAGACGATAGTGTAACCGACGGACAACTGGACTTAGTGGAAGTAGTGACGTGGTGAGTGAAGTAATATAGATTCTATAGTGCCTAATGTCTATTGTTAGTGGCGTGATCTTTGATGTTTCCATGTTTGGCGATCTAGTAGTATCTTTGGGTACTTTGATTTTAAATAGATTTTTTGGGAATAGAAACGCTGTTTAGGTAGTAAAAGAGAATTATATGATGGAAATTTTAAAGATCATGTTAAAATACATAGATTATAGAGAGCTTTATTATAATTATATACGTAGGTAACATTCGCGAGTCAATTGCTTCGCTTATGAAAGATGTCGGTGGAGAATGCATTCGTATCGTCTGAACTATAAGAGTTAATTTAACGAAATTATGACACCAAAACGTTACTATTAAGAGAACAAGAAAACATATCGTGGGAATTGTTTTTTTTAAAACGAATATGACGCGAATGTAAAGGTTTTATCAGTTTGCTTGAAAAATATAGTTGTAGGTATACGAGCATGTACAAGTACAATAAACTCGAGAACTAGTGGAAACTTCGCGAAGAAGTGGTAGAGGCGGCTCGGTGTGACCGAAGTACCGCCGCGCCACCTTCTCAACACGACTGTCAACCCTGAGGCCTAGGTTGTCGAATATATTGCACACTAGATATAAACTATTAGAAATCTATGTTTATGAAGATCTAGGCTTCAGGAAGTTGATGCAATTTTGTAAAAAATAGTTTTATGTTATAAAAAGATCTTTTGTATTCTGATTCCACTTTACAATTAATTACGTAGTGTTGTCTATGATTCACGAGCGCAACAGCACACGTTTATTTTTTAATTCCTATTTTGAGCAAGTACAGATTAAGTTGTCTTTGCCCTTTTTGTATCTGTGACGGTGAATGCAATTTTCAAGTCATAGATTAAACAGTTTTCGTTTACTGTTCTTTTTGGCTAATGTCAAAGAGTTACTCAAGGAGATGTTCCTATTTTGGCGTATAATGTACGCTAATAAAATATACACTTTTTAAAAATAAATAATTCCATGGAATGAGATCTCTTTGCTCTCGGATTTGTTTGTTTGGGGCCAAATAGCTGTATGATAACCATGACAATCCATTGCGTTTATTAATTTTACGATGTAATATTTCATAAGCTTACGTTTGGGTAAGGGATATAGACTCAAAGAGAGATTGAACGAGATATGTACGTTTCTTATAAATTTTGTATAAATTAAGTATCATAGAAACTTAAGTCATACTTTCAATTTTAAGAAAAAACCAAATAAGTAACACTTTTATTACTCTAAATATGCCTTTTTTTGTAATCGTCTCATTTAAACACTATATTTAATTTTACCAATTAAACTTTAGACAGATTTATGCTTGAAAGGGTAGTCTCAATTTGTGCACAATTTGTTCGATATTAGTTTGCTGTAATGTACTGATTTAAGCGATCCAATGACCGACATCCACGATGTCCATGTACGTATGTATATTTATCGAGATTTTAATGAACAACATAGATTATAACTAGTTTTAGTGTCAACACTACGTTGTGTTTCAAAAATCGAATGGAATAATATTTATTTAACGCGGATAATTTGTTTTTAGAAAATGTTTACAATTTGACAATGGGTTTGATGTGTATTTTTTATGAATGTGTGATTTCGAACATTCCACGTGGGAAGTGTAATATGAAGTACAAAAAATATCAATATTTTTGTAGCGAAACGTTAAATTACGATGTAATCTTATGGAATTGGTAAAGTTACAGTATTACAAGGAAATTAGTATTAATCTCGATTTAACATGAAAACGTCAATTTGTGTAAAATTGTAAGCGACACCTACGACATTGTTTACTTTTACATTTTTCTGATTTACATTTGGTATTTCTATATTTGTAAATGGAGATGGACACATGTGCTCGCCAAAAATATTGTCAACACCTGTGTACTGAGCGAAACAACATACGGAGCAGTGAATTTTGAAATATAAATATTTTTAATAAAATTGAATTTAAATATACGAAGCTTTTTATTCTCATGATGCCTTACTTGTTCCTTATTTTATTTCTCAGTAGCTGTACAGAGTCTGAAAATGTGTTCGGGAAATGGCTACAGGCTAGCGTTCGTTTTGTAGAGAAAAAATCATAACTTAAAGGCGGTTCTATTATTCTTTAATTTAATACTACAGTGAGTAATAGATTTTTTAAACTGTAAATTATTTGAATAATAAAATGACATGGCACACATTGAACAGATCTAATAAGAAAAATATTTCAACTCATACAGAATAGTGTGTGTTAATTAATTCATTTTTTGAGCTAATTAAAATAACATTTCTTTTTCACTTCAGATTAGTTATCTTAGTAATCAAGTCCATCAAGCAATAGAAATTATCCGGAGCGCTGAAGCGAACGCGTTAGAATTGATTCCATTGTTTGCGGAAAACTGAGCATGTTTAATTAACTACGTATGAATCAGAATTAATCCGAGCCTCAAGTCGAAGTCTGTGGGAACGTCTACGAAAACTCTTCACATGATTATAACAAGTGTCTTCCCCTACATAGCGTTCCGCTCCGGCGGGTTTGACCTCAGATAATTATCACAAGTTTATATCCATCCGCCATTGTTCCAAGTCGAGATTTCAGCGTAATAAAGTAATATTAATATGTGTTCATATTATTGTCCATTTTAAATTCTGTACTCGTTTGTAATTGGGCGGGGCGGGGCCGAGCTACGGCTGAGCATATTATGTGCGAAGTTGGCATTTTGAGACACGCCTTTGCCGATTTATAATCTGTAAATTAAATTCTTTTTAAATGAGCTGCAATTAGACTGTCATCTATTTAGGTTTAATCTATGGAAATGGTACGTAAAATTTGTGTTCCAATTCTTCAATTGAGATGTATCCATACGAGGTCTGTGACATCGCAATAGCCGTGACGAATCGGCTGGACATTTCGACACCATCGATTCAATTCGCCTTACATGCAAAAGGATTCGCAATGGCCAGTTTTTGCCGCGGTGTGATTAATGATAATTGTATGCGGTATTTAAATAGTTGCTACCATATTTCAAAACATGATGATATGGTCATCTGTAATTACTTAATCGGTTTGATGTCGCGGATTAACTTGAAAGATGGCTATGTTACAGGCTATATCCTATATACTACAGGACATTCAAACGTAATAAATAAATAAATACATAGTTCCGACTCCACAATAAGTTATGACTTTTGGGTCGTGGATATGAAAAAACTACGCGAGACTATTCGGTCTTACAAACACCCAGACACAAAAAAAATATTTGTAGAAGGTACAAACATTTGTCATGGTGCAGGAATCGAAACCGCGGCTTTTTGTTTTGCAAGCTTGTGTTCAGCCAACTACGCCATAGGGCTGTAAACTAAGTGAAATTCATCACCCCAATAACCTTAACACTTTCAGGCGTGACCACTGGTTTCACAAGAGTTGAGAGAGCCATGTATTATATGCAGAACATCTGCCAGTCGACCATTTCAGCCAACTCTAGTAAACTTAGGGCAATTAACTTAATCAACAGCTTCATATGCGACTAATAATTCCTCTTCGTGCAATGACACTCTCATCGCTCTGTGCCGTGACAAAATACATAGCAAATTATGCAGTTGAGTAACAGCTTCATTTAGTTGTATTCGATGTGGTTATTGTAATAAGTTTTGTACAAATATAATTTATCCGTGAGTATATCACAATTGATCAAGGACTACATTATTAAAATATTTGTGGAGCGCTCAGCGCACAAATATTTGTGTCGGTGCGGGGATCGAACCCGCAGTGCTGTTGTCAAAATTATGAAGATAAAGTTTGAATTTTTTAGGACGAAAAAAATACAGACGAGTTGATAACATGAATAATACTCACTCAATTTTATTTACATGATACTTTTATGACTCGTAAATAATAAAATCCAGAGACGGAAAAACGATTAGTAATAGTACTAAGTAAGCCGGGCTTAACTACAGCTATTTATGTAATCTTAAGGTTAAAGCGAATAATACCCATTAAATAATACACGTATTTACCCATGTCCTGTCCATTCATTGCTGCTCGTAATGAAAGAGTTGGTTCATGTGCTCATTAATTGCCTTTAATATGACGTTTACTACAATGACTTCACAACAGCGATAATTATGGTGATATTACAATAATAGCTCATAAAATTCAGAGGGTTCGTAGGTGATCAAATTCATGACGCGTTGGGTTTCCAGATAACACATCCTTCGGCCGATTTTGTATTGAAATTAATTTACTTATTTCGTAGTTATGTTTTGGTATCATCCACTTAATATACCTGAGAATATAATGTCGACCCTCCCAATGAAGGATTGACGCCGAATATCGATCAGCCTATGGAATCTTTCTAATTCACGACGAGATAATAAACTACTTCCATTACCATGTAATCTGTATGTTAGGCTTGTAAAATATTGTCTTAATATTACGCCTGTTTTGAGTAAAACATCGTCTATCGCATCTCGTAAAGAATTCTTTGAACTGTTAACAACCTCTCGCGTGACTAAAAGAATTATTTCTCAATCGGTGACGTGCGCAAGAAATTATGACGTGAATTTTTATAAGCACGTAACCATTCATTCATAGAAGCAGAAAAAAGTGATTGCTGGTAAAAAAACTTATAGGATGTAACGCATCCGGTTAACTGATAAGGGAAAATACAACAGAATTTCCAATGACAGTATTTGGACAGTCTACGTGGAACAGATGTTGGTCATTTACCTGCACCAATTAAACGTATGACGATTATATCTGTGCTGTGAGAAAGCTGTGTGCACACAATTGTATCATTGTCTGCTTTTTTATATTCTGTCAGCTTGATCTATGGAGGCGAGATATGCAGAGTGTGGGAACACAAGGCGCTGCTCGTGTTTTCCAACATGTCATCTTCGAGCGTGGGAACTGAGCGCAGGAAACCACCCAATTTTAACATTTGCAATTAAAATATTATGTTCAATTGTTTTGAAATAGGTATAAAATCACATCCATAAAGATAAACGGATTAAGCTTCAGAATGTTCGAGAGTAATTAAGCTGTTTTTCATCTAAAATTCAAATGTTATTTTGTTACCAGTTCTTAAAACAATAAAAAAAAGAAATACTCGTATTTTAATTATTTTATGGAATAAATTTTAGAGTCGCTCATTCATTATGTAAACTCTAATTTTATTTATTGGTTTGTTATGTGTTTTCTTGATTAAGCTGCATTTTTTGCTAAAACTAAATAGAATCAAAGTTATAAAGACATTTTATCTTCGAGCCTATCCACAAGTTACATCAATAGTGCATAAAAAACCACGTAATTACGTGGGGCGAAACATAAACTTTTTGGTGCCTTAAAAAACCCTTTTGCAGAAACTAACTGTTAGTATCCTGGAAACTATCGTGAAGTCTACATCGTATGCAGAAATTTGAGCAGTAACGCCCACACAAAACATATTTAAGTTCTATCCTCGAACATTGGTTCAGGAGAACATTAGGCATATCTTATAGGCACAATTGACACTGGCCACTTCATTCTCCATCTATCTTGACGCTTCTTTTAGCGAAAGCATCTTAACATATACATCGCACATAGCAACTGCCATGATTCTTATATCTCATTAGAAATATGATTCATTGCGAATATTTCATTCATGATCAACCCCAAAATAAAATAATTACAGAAATTAAAATGCATTCTTAATAGAAAAGCAAAAAAAGGTACATATTTCAAATCTGTAGAACATTCTAGATAAAATCAAAATGGCGCGCACTGACTCGCCGAGTTTGTTAACACCGCGCGTCACCCCGCCACGTCACCCAAAATTGCACACTTTAGGATGAGAAATCAGAAACGAAATTGCTCTAAACACTCATATTCTTGATGTTAGATAAATTACTTCCTGCTGGTTGGTACAATGGAGGCATCATTACTCCTCGGGCCAGGTGAATAGACCCTGTGCCGTGGGAGACTCCCACGACTTTATTACGGATATATATTTTTTGTTTGTTCTAATTAACAGTTTTTCTAATAGCCCGCTTTTACTTTAATTGTTCGTGTGTTCAAAATCATGCTTGTTCTGGGTAATTTTATGAAATTACCTCGTATATTTTGATGTAATTGACGTTCCCGTTGATAATGTGTTCAAAATTATTCAGTATGTTTTTTTGCTATTTTCCACAAATTTTAGCCTGTTCCTAAATATTTAAGAGCAATAACCAAACTTGACATCTTTTTTCGTTAGTTTTTTTTAATTTAATGTACGATAAAGAAGATGAATAGAAGTTACGATTGGTTCAAATCGTTTCGAATTTTCGTTGTTTCCATAGTTCTGGAATAGTTGTGTTTAGGTGTCCACGATCATATTGAACCAATCTGCAAAAGTACAACATATTGTACTATTTCTTAACCTCAACTAGAACTACATTTCGGGGGATTAAAATAAAACGACACAATCATTGTGACTCATGTTTACAACCACTCACAAATGCAACTTTTTAACTTTATAAAAGCAAAATTAATAAAACAAACATAATTATGTCTCCGTAATCATGGCATAACATGCGACAATCATTTTACACTTGTTACTTAGCGTATCATTAAATAAATACAAATTTACTTACGATTTATTATCGAGCAAGCATTTCAAACAATTTTAAAACCCAATCCTTGATATAAGTCTAATACAAAAGTCATCAAACAACTTATAACAAAGGCTCTTGTCTAATTTGTTTTATTAAAAATGACCTTTAGAATTGGATCTTAATAATTAACGATTTGTAGCTAGATAAAATAATTCTTTAATGATTTTCGTATACAGAGGTTAACACTTAAGCTGTTGATTTACAGTTTCCTATTAATAATGATATAAATGAAATAAAACACAGCGAAAAAACGACTTTTATCTATTTCATTACGGCATAGAGTTTGTAAACCAGAAGCTTTTTGGTCATAAATTAGCGCAGCACGCGAAACTTTTTGCATTGAATGTTGCAAGCCTAATAAAATAACCGCAGTCTAAATTAAATTATTAATTATCTATGTTATATAGGGTTAAACAAAAACTGTATGTACTTATAAACGAACTTTGTCGCTATTCCATTAATATATCCAAAGCTATCTATGAAAACAGTAAGTAAATTGACATTTATTTCTCGTACTACCTCAACACCTTATTTATAAATACATTAAGACAGATCTTTTATAATATCTAATATTAATATACGTACTTGACTCCAAAACTTATATAATAGCCTTTGAATATCAATTAACAGAATTATAGATAAATGTTTGTATTTCAAACCACGGAAACTTCCAATGTGAGGTCAATAACCCGCCATTGTAAATGTTGCCAATTAAAAATTCTCCAATAATCTTTAGATGGACGGATACATTTAAATTTTTAAGTGTTCGTCATCGGGTATATGTATGTATAACTTATGCATATTGTGCATAGCAGCACGATGTGATGTACAAAATTGCAATATCTATAAGCATTTCCAATTCCTTCGGGCAATAATTACATCTAAAGATGCAGTTTGGTTTTAAAATTCGCGAAAAGCGTGCGAAATAAATTATACAAATATTAGTCGGTCCAAAAAGTGTAAATTTTCGATATAAAAATACGATCAATATAATTTATAAATGTATTTCGATAGGTGGAACAGTGCGTGTTCCTTTGCCTTCTCAAGCAAACCATAGAGTTAGTGTAACTTTTTTTTACACATTTCAATTTCGGCCATTAGACTAAAATATAATTTATAGTTGTATTACTTCACTCTCACTGAACGTTGTTTGTTCATGTTCGTGAGCATTAGAGAAATGTATGACGTCAGCAGGTCGTCCATTTTGTATCCTAGTGAGGTTTCGCACAGGAGTTTGGAGCCGCGCACCAGATTGCCGATGGTCATGTGGAAGTACGTGTTGCCGGACGACCAGTTCGATATCCTTGTGAAGGGATGCGTCACTAGAATGTCCTGGAAAACAAAAATATAACACTTAATTTTCAATATCCGCCAAGACACACCAAGTCAAAGACAGTGATGGCCTCGAGGTTTAGGCGCGCGATCGAGAATCTCGGCGGTCGCAGGTTCGAACCCCAGGCACACACCTCTAACTTTTCGAATATTTTATGCACACATAAGTGTGTAATCACATTGAATTATCACTTCCTTTAACGGTGAAGGAAAACATCGTGATGAAATCTGCACACCTAAAAGTTCTTAGGAATTTCTCAGGTGTTAGTTTCTAAAGTTTATTTCTGTATTACGACACAATTTCACATATCGTTTTCAAATCACGCACTGATTAACTAAAATCGATTGCAATCATAATGATTAAATCTTTTAATTACCTATGCATAAGATATGTTTAGTTATAACAATGATCGGTGTAAATTTTACTTGGCGATAAAAAATAATTATTTTTACGTAACATAATCATATATGAGATTTAAGAGTAATTTTCATAATCCGAACCCCCACAGTTAGATACTAATCTTTAATTGTAGATATCGGGAACTATAAACTGTCGCGATATCAAACGAAAATATTTGGAGATAACGAAACATTTTTCTCGGTCAGAGCATCAAACCTCTAAAGTCCTTGAGTATCATTATGGGAGCCTTGTAATATCTAATTTTCAAATTTTAATACAGCTGTTGAGCTAACAATTCGTCTTCATGAACATATCTTTGCGTTACCTAAACAGCCTAAAATTCTTACGTCAAAACACAAAAAAATACTCAGACGAATTGATAACCTCCTCCTTGTTTGAAGTCTGTTAAAAAAAAAGAAGCCTTCAAAAATAATTCGATTCCTTCCATAAAATCAGTCCATAAAATACATACCTTCGTCTGCGGGTGTATGAGGCTGACACCATGTTTGTTGATGGCAATAAGAAGTAATTCGGGGTAGTTGGGCTCTGTGGTCTGTTTGACCTCGAAGAAGGCTGATCCGAAGGTGGGCCAGCGGTAGATGACCTTGAGGAATGTGATCTTCGCATCCTCAGGGGTCATGCCGGCGTCCTGGTTGTATGACGCGACGATGGCTCGCTTCCAGTCAGCGGAGCTCTGCAGCTTGATCAGGTCGGATGGAACCAGCTCGCGGAGCATTTGACTAGAATGTCATTTAATAGTTGGTTATTTTGTTGGCTGTTACGGAATTTTATGTAAAGAGCGTGAAGTACTGTTGGTTAAAGCAGTAGCGTCACATCTATAAAAGCCCAAAAGCCCAGTTTTCTTAACAAAATTCCGACTAATATCTTAAGGCTTTAAATAATCTTTTTTTAACAAAAGCAATTTCAGATGACGAAATGAAACTTAGAGAATAAAATACATAACCTCCCGCTTATATTCCCCAAAGGAGTAGGCAGAGATGCATTTCTGCACCCACATTTCGCCAGGTATATATCAGTTCCACGTAATAGGGGGCGAACCTATTGCCGTTTTTCAGGCACATTTCCACGGCTGCTACTGAGAATTTCCTAATGGAAAAACCCAAAAACATTTTGCCCTACCCGGGAATCGAACCCATACCTCTCGATCGCACGGCATACATGTACATACATGTACCGCGAGACCACGAAGCAGAGAAATCAAGGCGAATAAAATCAGAACCTAATAATTTCGCGCAAGATCCTGAAAGGTTTTTCGACTAATCTTTAAAGTCTTTAGCATTGCCGTATGGACAATAACCACTCCTCTCACTTTTTGTCCATGTGAGTAATCATCAAATAAGTTGCCTAGGTATAAAAAGATAATATAAATCAGTGGCAGTCGATTAATACTTTCATTGCCGATCGGCGGCTTGTGTACTTTTCTAAGCGTGCAAACCTGAGTGATAGTATCACAGCAGTTGGCGATAAAGTTATCGAAATCATGTACGCACTTAATTAATTAATCTTATCAATGATAATAATAGAGGAAACCGAATTTTAACTGCTGTCAATGAGGCATGTGGAAGCATCACTTTTTGAAAAAGTATAGTTTCTTGTACATAGGCGGTAGTATGGGCAACTAAAAGGGTTATTTAGCGTGTGTTGAAAATCAGAAGATCGGATTAGCGCGAAATTTAAGTATAAAAAAATCGAAGAGTACATCATTTGTATCGTAAAAGTTTACTATCTAATCCTAATCATCTTTTCAATAATTCATACGGTTTTCGTTAAAGAAAGGTGCATACTAAATGCAGATTCGTCTTGAACCCTAAAACTCAAATCTGTTCAACAAGGTTCCTAGACCTATTACTCCACTTTATCTTTTATTTTACGTTTTAAATTGTAACTTATTTTTAAGTGGGTATCAATAAAGTGTTGTCTATTCTATTCCATAACAGCATTAAGAGGTAGAAGTAGAGCGGTACTCTACAAAGGATGGGACCTTCTGCAGCACGATGGTTATAAAAATTGGGGGTAGCTGATGAATAACGGCAGCAGCCCTTAAGCACAAGACCGAAAGGAGGCCTTCAGTAGTGCTTTTCAACAGGCTGAGTGTATACTCAGCTCATACTCGTCTGTATAGAATAGTACAAAGTACTCACGGTATGGCCTGCAGCTCCTGCTTGTTGTCCCCGAAGCGCGCGCGGTATGCGAGGGCGGCGAGGCGCGCGGCCTCGTCCCGCCCGCAGCGGTGGTACCCGCGCAGCAGCTTCGGCAGCTCCTGGTGGAAGTGGAAGATCACGTCCGCCGCGCGGTCCTTGCCCGGCACCGTGTTCGTCCACAGCTTCTTCATGAAGAACACCTGGATGTGGAGGAGTTGAGGATTTTAACAGGAAACAATAGTAGATAAAATAGATCGAACCCGAAAATCGTGCGGCGTGCCATAGGAGAGGCGTATGTCCAGCAGTGGACGTGAAAGGCTGGTGATGATGATGATGATGATGAATAGAATAGAATAAAACCTCAAAACTTCTTATATTACCTATGCGCTGGGATCGTTGGTCTATTATAAAATCCACTAATTAAAGAAAGAAAATCCATTTCGGTGCTTAAAGTACTCGCACAATCGTAATATCCATTACGTAACAATGTTATATCGTCAGAAGTTGGACGACCGTGACAAGAATCTAATGAATGAGTAATTAATAATACTAATGTGAATAATTAACACTCACCTGATAAGTGAATTGTGGAATTATGCCGTCACGCGTGGGCCGAGCCTTTTTGATCCAGTCCGTTAAATGTCTCACGAAATCAAAGAAGAAATCACCCTCCGGCACCGATATCACCTTATCAGCTATCTTAACGAACAAACTAAATCCTTCACTAGACCTGAGATTCAGTCTCTGAGCAATGTTCTGACAGAAGTCTTTCGCTCGAGTAGACGAGTCCACTTCGAAGGCTTCATCCGTGTCGTCCGGAAAGTATACTTTGTGGAATATCTGCGTCGTCTTATGCTGTATAGCTTCTACTTCTACTTGGTGAGGCGGGTACTTCCTCTGGCCGTTTCTTAAAGTCTTTTGCAGTCTTTGGAGTGAGTCTTGAGCAATTGGATACCTTCTTGTTCTTAGGAAAAGTGTCAGTTCCCGCAACAGTCCTTGACTACACGCGAAAAGACCTGCTGCGAGCCACATCAATTCCCAACCTCGTTCTTCTGACATTCTATTCCTATTGTCAGTCAATTGCTTCATTATTTGGCAGTAGATTTCATCGCGTAGGATTTCGTGCTTCAACGGACCGTCAAATATGTGATCGGTGTATTCGTTTCCAAGGCGAGGACGCTTCGATGGGAGATCACCCATGTATTTGAGTATCGCTGTGAAGGCAAAGCACGCTTCCTCAGCCAGTTCTTCTTTGGCTTGTAATTTCTTTAGTAAAGGTTGTTTTATTGGTTCTCTGGAGTGACGCCACAATTCTTCGGCACCTCCGCGTTTTGCTGTGGATAGAGTAAGCGCTTTGGAGGCGGTCCGTTTTGGTGGCAATCTGAAATGGTCTAACGCATATTCCAGTAACGTGTGAGGTTTATCTCTCGTCTCTGTTCCATTGAAAGTGCTAGTGGGTGCTCTACGACCGTGCTGAGCCCCCTCTTGGCAAAATAACGCAAGGATGTCTGGAGGCGGTTTGGTTAACGCTGGCAGCACATACACCGTCTCCGATGGGAAGTCACCTCTCTCCATACTTCGCTCACAACGACCTATGCACCATCCATTATTAAGAACAGACTCTCCAGTACTGTCTTCTTCTAGAATAATAAGATCTCCTTTTTGGAATGTTAGGAAACTGGAACCTTCACCCGGCGCTTTGTAATCTTGCAACGCGATGACAAATTTCGACCTCTTCTTTAACCCTTCTAAGAAATACACTACTAAATCTCTTATATCTTCTGCATTAGGACTTTGGAATGTGAACTCTTCACCACGAACAGTCGAGAGGCTGAAAGTTTGTGTGAACACTTTATTGGTCTTTTGGCTTGACACTGTCGTAATTTCAGGGAATGATAGTTCTAATAGCACTTGTTCCTGATCATCCACAACATACACTCCAGTCCAATTCACTGCGATAATGACATCATTTTTGGGTAAGTTAGGGCCGGAGTTTCTGTACGCTTCATAGAACCTGGAGAATAATAGCGGCCATTTGAATTTTGCATAACTGACCACGTCCTCCTTGACTCTGTACGCGGGTACTTTTTCTTTCACATAATAACTCTTTTTATACGCTTGCACAACGAGCGCGCCCCATCTATCAACCGCTTTCTCGACACCCGTCAGGCAGTAATCAGGTATGTAGTTAGGTAACAGTGTGTAGAGGCGCTCAGTATTCATGTCTTGTCCGTATTCGATGTAATACTGCTGTGCGGCGATCATCGCCAAATCCTCTTCCTTGTCGCATCTGTATTCACCGAACTTAACACCCCTAACCACTTGTTGGTAAATAAGATTGGTCGCGACTTGATCTTCAGTAGGGTCATGCCATGGGGCAAATATTTCCTTTCTGAAGAACAATCTCCAAGGAGCATTCCTTTCTTGTGCGCCTTGCTCCTTTGCGTACTGCTCGCATTGTGATATAGCGTCCATTACGTGGTCACCTCCACTGCCCAGCGAGCTGACTTTATCAAACAACGCAATGTACAGTGAAAAACCGAATTGGTCTCTCAATCCAATTTTGTCAGATAACTGATTACACAACTCTCTAGCTGTGGTCGCTGAGTCTGCTAGTAAAGTTTTAGTGTTGCCATCCATGAATGTTATAGGTAACATTATAGGCTTTTTGGATTTCGTAGCTTGCAACTCGAGCCAAGATGGAGGTTGGTTTCTGGTGCCATTATTGAAAGTCCTCTTTAGACGGTCTTCACAATATGGAGCGTATCCAGGTGGGCCTTCTCTGATGAATGCTCTTAAATAGTTGACGAATTTCTCGCTTGGAGCGAAGCATCCAACGCACAGGGATAGTAGTATCCACCCACGGGCATGCGAAGACTTGGATGGATTGTTTGTCAGCTGTTTACAAATCTGACAGTATATCTCGTCTCTCAGTTCGGCCCTGAGGATGCCATGCCCGATAATGAAGTGGAGCTTCTCTAAGTTGGAAGTTGGACGAGACTCCAACCAAGATTGGTAGCTGTCCGCAGTGTATTCCTCATCCTGCGAGAAAAAGCAATGCAATATTATATTAGTTCATATTAATGTTTTGATATATTGCTTAAAGTATTTTAAAAGGCGTTTTGATTAGTTTACTTTGTAATAATTTCGTATATCGTATCATAACACGTTGCCAATATCAATTTGTGAAATTGGCCTATTTATCTGAAGTTAGTTCATTCTTCAATCGCTATACTGTTTAGTAAATTAATATTGATATTTATAATATATAATGTCAAAAATTTTTAGGTGTGCTTGGGATTCGAACCCGCAACTGTACAGATTAGATACCAACTATCAATCTAACTAATCACGCATGATGTAATATTATATCACGGTTATTTTCTAATATACAAGCCAACAAACCATACCTGCAATTTTCTTCTAACATCTTCGCCTAGTTTGTTCTTTCTCTTCAATGTTAAAGACACCAGTTTATGTCGAATAGACCTTGGTTTCTGTTTATTGAGAAATGCATCAGGATCAACGCCCATCATCTGGGCTTCCTGGAACTCCTTCGACCTGATGAAATTTCTGCCCAAAGTTGCTGTGACCTTGGACATCACCGATGTGTTATCTCGGTCCATCGTGTGATATCGCGGCTCTGGCAGATCTCCAGTGAAACGTAGTATGGTGATCCATAATGCTTGCGCTGCCTGAAATGACATTCTTCCGTTATCAAACTGCACGAACGATTGTTTTACTAGATAATTAGAGATTTCATGTTGTGATAGCCCAATAATTTGTTACTGGATAACAAATTATTGGCTTCGAATAGGGGAAAAACAGAAATACATTAATGCCATCTATTTATTCCATCTTGGACGTAGTAATTATATCTTCTTCTTCTTCATCAACCCATATACGCCCACTGCTGAGCACGGGTCTCCTCTACCATTGAGAGGGTTTAGGCCATAGTCCACCACGCTGGCCTAGTGCGGGTTGGCGGACTACACACCTAAGAAATTCCTAAGAACTCTTAGGTGTGCAGGTTTCATCACGATGTTTTCCTTCACCGTTAAAGCAAGTGATAATTCAATGTGAATACACACATAACTTCAAAAAGTCAGAGGTGTGTGCCTGGGGTTCGAACCCGCGACCGCCGAGATTCTCGACCGCGCGCCCAAACCTCGAGGCCATCACTGCTTACCTATATGCTTAATTATATGCATTTATAGAAATGTGGTGGATAAAGTTTTCATTATCAATCCTGATCATTCCTGTGACGATTGGGAACCATAACCATATTTATTATATTATGTTGGAATAGAATAATCCTTAGAATTAATATGGATATACAAAACAATTTGATTGAATAAAAACTAATTAACTTTAATAGATTAATGTGGAAATAACTTACCAGCTGATCTCCTTGAGTGTGGAGCGGCAGTAAGGGATGCTTGAGCGGTTTCCTAGAATATTGATGTGTGACATTTCCTTGGAAATATGTCGCTGCAAACTTCTGGAACTTGTACTCCGTGAGGTCTTCCTCGTCTTCTGAAGTGGTCTGCATAGGCGTGACCATCTGGAAAGCATTAATTTGACATTAACTACTTATGTTTACATGCACGGAATGGACTTTGTACTGCGCATTGCAGAAATCAATGCCTTTGCGAACAAATGCAAACAAACCATTCGACACTACCTATTCTAAGAGCAAGTGCAGTTGCTTCTCCTAACCTAAAGTTAAAGATAGGGAAAAAGACTAAGGCTCGCACAGTCTTGCACAGCACGATAAGGAGTTGGTAAACATGCTTTGAATCAAGGTTGCAGAGACTACTAATATAAATACTACTAATGATAATATTGTTTATATTATCATTATTGGAGCTAATCATGCCAGATAACTGCTCCTTTATTTCCAAGAGTTCAGGTCAAGAAAGAAAACGCATATATGTACCTAAGTCAGGATAATGTTCATCATCATCATCATCATCATCAACAGCCTTTCACGTCCACTGTTGGACATAGGCCTCTCTCATGGCACGTCACTGATGTTCATCAGTCTGACGTTATTTCAAAATCATCTTGTTTCGTTACTCGATGTAACGATATTAAATGTATACGACAAACATTGACCGTAATTTGAATAAAAACATACCTGAAAATATACATTTTGATTCCGCGTTTGATCGGAGTTATAGAATATGTCATTAAATAAATGCATTCAGGATTCTTCTGTATTTTAACAGTAATTTTTCACTCACTATGCGCTTTAACACACCACAATAAACAACAACAATTGTTAATAACTTAAATGAACAAGTCGGTAATTGAATACAAATTGTAATGGCAGCCGATTCGCAATCATTTAATTTAGTTAATAAAGATTGTTTGATTTTCGTTGAACAAGTACGATGTTCTATAATTGTTTCCACCTTCTGCCGAACTGATAGAATCGCTGCTGGGCTAATCGCATACGATCCGATATCGAATGTTGGAATGCTAAAACGCATACGTCAAAAAATGAAGTCATTGCGTTTTCTGATCGCACTTCAGATCTAAATTCTTTTTTTAATCTTTGATTAGTTGCTACCATCATTATATCTCTTTAAATGTAAATAATCATTCATAAACTCGTGTCACCACTCCCAAATATTATGACATTACATTGGGTAGGGTATTAAATATAAAATTATAGTTAGAGCGAATTGTCGGTTACTACAATGTTCAACAGATTTCGTAGTATTTAGATTCCTTACCATTTAGCGTATTAACAATTTAATTGACCAGGGAATGGAACTTAGGATCGAACGAACGCAAACTCTACTTCATAAAGTACACTACTAGTACTGAGGCATATTTTTTGTGACAGTACAACGTTGTCAGATTCTTTTATCTTTACTTTCTTTCAAAGATTTTCTAGAAGATCTAAAGCTGGTCGCATAATAAAGACAAAAAAAGTCTATCTAGATACAAGTCAGCTAAAACAAAAATAAATTAAAACAATGAATGTATGTAGAACAAGTTGTTTGTGTGCTGATTTTTTTAAACTACTGTATAGTAATAAAAACATTAGTGATTTTTTATGGCCCACTACTTTACAACAATCAGCTATGATGTTGTAAATTAATGATACGATATCTGAATACAATATACTTGAGGTTTTGGATCTGTGTCACCGACTTAAGTTGGTTATACATCGATCATAGAATCTACTCAAGCCGTCATTTGTAGTCAACAGCAAAAGGATGCTAATAAAATTGCATTAATTGCTAAACAAGCCAGAGGTAATTTTTTTTTCAAATCATTAGCAATTTAAATATGAAGAGCACTGTTAAGACGACGGAGGTTGTGCCTTGGAAACAAAAATTTCGTGTTCGTCTAATATTGGAATTACGATATATTCATTGATAAATTTAATTTCTTTGGAACTGAGAAATTATACAGAACAGGTTTTTAATCGTTTTCGAATCTAAAGCTTATGATGAAGTGTGTTACTTATCAAAAGAATATAATAATCATGAAGATACTATCACTAGGAAAGGGAAACCGGCCAACTTAACTGAGGGTATATCTTAATGTTCACGTGGTTTTAATTATGTGCACGTATAGGTACATAGAAGACTATAGTTTGCTGTAAGCTTGCAGATTGAAGCATTAAATACTAACTGTTTAAGCTGCTCGTATATTCTGACCTTACTTTAACCATTGTTATTAAACTGTAGCTCTTTAATTATTATCATTCCAGATCGCAAGGAATCGATCGAGACAAGATACTCTATCAGTCAACTGCCCCTTTGTTAAGTGTTTTTGAGTGTAATTGAAAATTGTGTCAACAATGTTTTGCTTTGATCATAGATTAATATAAGATCTGTTTGTTTATCAAATTATTTTTGGGCTCTTTATAGAATTTTATTACTACTTTGATTTATTATAAATTATTTAGTTATCAATAGATCATTGCGTAGCATGACGGATTTCTAAGTCTGAGTGTTACTATTTCGCTTTCTCTTATAAGAATCCTGTTTAAATTATGCCACAAACTAGTGTTGCGATCAGGAGTTAGGCCTATAATCGCTAAGATAGTATAGTGTCTGTTGATAAAATTATCATAAAAAAGAACTTGCTTGTAAAGAACTTAAAGATTTCATAGAGGCTTTCTATAAGTTTTCCTTGAAATGCGTGATATTTCGTTGTGAATACACACTTTACTTCGATAGCCAAAGGTGTGTAGGATTTCAACCCAGACCGCCGAGGCATTGACTCGATATAGATACCGCGCGCCTAATCTTCGAGGTCATATCACTCTTACACATATAACTATCATATATTCTTATACATGCAAATTATTCAATATCTATCAATTTTATTTACAACTAGCTTTTGCCCGCGACTCCGTCTGCGTAGACTTTAGGGCTGAGTGCAGAAAGATAATAAGTGAATCTTTAATTTGTCTCATAAGTGTCTAAAAAAAGTTTTACTTTGAAAAATCTATTTCCGCATTTATAACATGTTTATTCCACGGGAACATTTAATTGTTATTTCACAGGGTCCTATTTATGTTCATACCTAAAATATATAACTTAGTCGAATAGTTTAGGCGTGAAAGCGTAACAGACTTACAGACTTACTCTTGCAATTATAACATGTACCCATACCCACGGGAACACATTTTCCAGGATAAAAGTATATCATGTTAATTCGGTGGGTCCTACCTATCTCTATACCAAAACTCATTTAGATTGATTCAGTAGATCTTGAATATAGCTATTCCCACGGAAATACTACATTTTCCGGGATAAAAGTATTCTATGTTACTTTGGTGGGTCCTACCTATCTCCATACCAAAAGTCATTTAAATAGGTTCAGTACATCTAGATAATAATAATTCCCACGGGAATACTACATTCTCCGGGATAAAAGTATCCTTTGTTACTTCGGCGGGCCCTACCTATCTCCATACCAAATATCATTGAAATCTGTTCAGTAGATCCTGAAATACCCATTCCCACGGGAATACTACATTTTCCGGGATAAAATGTATCCTATGTTACTTCGGTGGGCCCTACCTATCTCCATACCAAAAATCATTCAAATAGGTTCAGTAGATCCAGAAATACCCATTCCCACGGGAATACTATATTTTCCGGGATAAAATGTATCCTATGTCACTTCGGCGGGCCGTACCTATCTCCATACCAAAAATCATTCAAATAGGTTCAGTAGATCCAGAAATACCCATTCCCACGGGAATACTATATTTTCCGGGATAAAATGTATCCTATGTCACTTCGGCGGGCCCTACCTATCTCCATACCAAAAATCATTCAAATCGGTTCAGTAGATCCAGAAATACCCGTTCCCACGGGAATACTACATTTTCCGGGATAAAATGCATCCTATGTTGCTTCGGTGGGCCCTACCTATCTCCATACCAAATATCATTAAAATCGGTTCAGTAGATCCAGAAATAACCGTTCCCACGGGAATACTACATTTTCCGGGATAAAATGTATCCTATGTCACTTCGGCGGGCCCTACCTATCTCCATACCAAAAATCATTCAAATCGGTTCAGTAGATCCAGAAATACCCGTTCCCACGGGAACACTACATTTTCCGGGATAAAATGCATCCTATGTTGCTTCGGTGGGCCCTACCTATCTCCATACCAAATATCATTAAAATCGGTTCAGTAGATCCAGAAATAACCGTTCCCACGGGAATACTACATTTTCCGGGATAAAATGCATCCTATGTTACTTCGGTGGGCCTTACCTATCTCCATACCAAAAATCATTGAAATCGGTCAAATGGTTTAGACGTGAAAGCATTACACAGGTAGTGTTACTTTCGAGTTACAATAAATGCTCATCCCACAGGAACCCTACATATTCCCGGGATAAAATGTTGTTCATGTTACTTCATAGGATCTCATTTATGATCATACCGAGAATCATAAAAGTCGGTCGAATGGTTTAAGCGTGAAAGCGTAAGAAAAATATAGGGTTTTTTACCCAATCCCACGGGAATACTACATTTTCCGGGATAAAAAGTATCCTATGTTACTTCGGTGGGTCCCATCTATCTTCATCCCAAAAATCATCCAATTCGGTTCAGTACTTTTTGAGTTTATTCGTAACAAACATACAAAAATACAAAAATACAAAAATACAAACCTTTCCTCTTTATAATAATAGTATAGATAACAACTGCATCTGATAGAGAAAAGTGGAATTATATTCCTTTCCTGCTGCCGTAGCTAAATTTCTACATTTGAAATTACAAAAACTCTCGTGATAATTGGTTTCAAAATCATACGTTTAACATCTTTAGCAGCGATTTCCTGTCGAATGTGAATTTGTCTAAGCCCTTTGCAACTTCTATTATAATATATCTTCATTGCAAGTTAACCATGATGATACTTAATATGTACATATATCCTGTTCTATAGTTGCTATAAGATAGCGTAAATGCAGACCCATCCTATTGTTGCTATAGGATAACAGATTAGACGAAGATTACGGCTTACCTCTTGTTGATCAGCCCTCAATTGCGGCAGATCGCTGAACACGGAGGTGTCCTTGGGCGCAGGGGCCTCGCTACTCGAGTCTGGCAGGAAGTCGAACATCGCTTCCACCAGTTTGCTGTCGTCGACAGGCTCGTCTTGTTTCCTAGCCGCTTCTTGGAGTAGCGTCCTCTTGGCTTCCAGTTGCCGTTTCTCTTCCAGGGCAAGCTCTGCTTCACGCCTTTCTAGTTCATACATGCGCTCCTGTGGATGAGAAAAATATTTTTGTCATTTTTAAAAACGAATAGTAGTATATGCTAAGTGTTGCCGATTGGGCTGAGCTTTGGAAGTAAGTCGAGAGGATTATTTAAAATATGTACGAATGTTAATATTTTTACCAATCGTCGTGAAGTGCCTTTTAGTGGCATACAGAGAATCTAGTGATCCTGGAGATACACTGAATTAATCCTAATTTTCATTTAAATCCTTACTGTAGTATTTTTTTAGTAATTGATTAATCATACGCACACACTTTCACATTTGATCTCTTAATAATATAAACAAAATTTTCACGAGCTTCAATTAGATCTTGGACGAAATCAATCGATAAATTACAATTACTTGAATAACATCGCAAGGACGTTTTCATATATCAGAGCCGATCTCTAACTGAGCACAAGCAAAATGTGAACGGTCTAGTCACTGCCCAATACTTCTAACTATATGAAGTCACGGTTGGATGATCATCGTACAACTTATCATGCATACATATCACAACGAAACTGCAAAACATACACACAATCGTATTAGATTTGCTTCATATTGCGACCGCACTAGCACTTGACTGTGAGGGCAATGCGACCCAAAAAGCCAACCGAGGACCTTTATCACCAGTTGGAACAATTATGCCGGCAAATCCGAAATATTCGATTTCGGCGCCTTTCACGATGTTTCGAATCCTACTAACTTCCTTAGTCACAGTACAGAAGTAAACACTATTTTGCATACACTTGATACTAACGTAACGCACGTCCAAAACCATGTTCTCGCAGGCGCATCTCATCCACACGTTCATCATATCGCACCGCAGGCGCGTCCGGCCCGACTCGAGGATAGCACCTCATTACGTGTCGGAGACGGGTCGGTTACGTGCCCGGCTCGGCGCCCAACCACGTTTCATAACACGCACGCTTCATTGCCCACTAACACAGCGGCTTACGCGAAATATTAATGATCCCCAATTATGCCATTGCATTGTAACGCAATACTCGATTTGTGGATCGTTACGGACTCGTTTCGTATGAAACTACTGGCTATATTGTTTGTCATAATAAATATTTTATACGTCTTTAGTGCTGTTTCGAAATAAGACAAATGAATTAGCAAGCTGCCTTTGGTTCTAAATAAACTGGCCACACTATTCAAGAAATCGGCGATTTTAATTTGGGAGCCGCAGGAATGATACTGAGTTTAGATCTAGAAATTTCTCAGACGACGATAGGTTTGCTAACATCATACTAAGACTTGAACACAGCTGGCGAAATATTAATCTATAGTACTTATGTTAATTCCCTGCATATACAATTTTTAGCCACTGGCCTGAGTTTGAATATGTACTGTATATAAATAAAGTATGGTGGTAAATATAATTTTATCATAACCCATCGCTTCGCTTACAAGTAAGCCAATAAACAGAGCGAATGGTATCTAGAAAGCTTTTTTAAAGCGTTACACATTAATTTTATGATGTCTATATACTCATTTATATGTCAAATTGCTTATGTTAAATAAATTTAAAGCTTAATTTATTATTCGGATTTTTAAAAAAAACAGCTGGGTTTATGGGGTTCTATGGTAGTACCGCCCCTGCTAGAACCTTATTTTATACTGTTGAGATAGAAATTACGTCTTAATTTCACATTCCTCTTGCAATATTAGTAGGTATGTAAAGATAAATGTAATAATTAATTTTGGTATTATGGTCATAGAACAAATTTCTTGACTCCATATTACAATTAAGAATTTTTAATGGAAAAATCTCAAAGTATTTTGCCTGTCGGCCGCTAATTATCTAATTTGAGACCTCTTTATTTCACAGCGCTCTAGATATACTGCACCGAAATTTATAAAAATGTTAATTTCGTAAAAAATAAGTTCCATTTTACACTACTGCTAAAACGTAATATTTTTTTAAACAGCTACTAAAAACATGCAGTTTTAATTATTTTCAGTTTTTAAAACAATAAAAGGTCTAATAAAACTGTCTTATTTCGCACAATATTACTCAAATTGATGTTAGACATAAATTAAAAAAAAAAACCTTATATTAAACCCATTCCTTTATAGGAGGCAATTTGTCAAACAAATTACCTTATTGATTTCCGTATAACAACTGTTAAAAGAATTACCTTAGCCTCTTCGCTGACATGTTGGAGATTGTAGCAGCATACATTGCACGGCGTTACTAACAGATTATGGTGCAGCCACATAATTGGTTTTACATTTCGAAAAAAAAACTTTTTTTCTTCGGCTCTAAAAGTGCCAGTGAGAGTACGATCGTATTCCGCAAAAGTCGATTATCGAATGCGATGTACAGGCGGTGCTTTTGAGGTGTTTTTCACCAGCTATTGATTTGGGTATCTGTCTTTGTTTTGATAATCTTTGCGCTTCTATTGGCAGTTAGGTACTGGCGATTCGGTAAATAGTGTCAGCCAGGGCAACGCCCCGAAACTACGACCAGTTATTCTAGAACTTTTCACGTGTTTATACCTATTTCATCCATATAGTATACAAAGGTAAGGGCGGTTAAAATATTGTGTACCGGTTTTTACTGTGGCTGAAAATTTTATATACACTCGTAATTTTACACTTAAACGAAAATTTCTAAAATCTTCATACTACTATAGCTGCTAAGTTTTACGAATATCATGTAAAAACATCAAAACATCGAAAATCTCGTTGGTAAAGATCGGGACGCAAAGTATAATAAGGTCATCCATCAGAAATTCTCATCATGAAGTTGAAAAATGTTATAAAAAACCGATTACGGGCTCGTGGTCTTTTAATGATCATGTGTAAGTAACCATCTGCCTACCTCCTCGGGTCACAAATATAACTAATACCGACGGTACTTCCATTGAAGGTCCATGCCCAGTTTATCGAAATTCCGAATAATAATTATAAAGCTTAATTTTTTTACAAAAGCAATTCCGCATGAAAATGAGAATATCCAACCCCACAATGAATAATTATAAACTAAACTTTACACAATTAACGTGCAACGCTTTTGAGCTTCTATGAAAGTAACTGGCGCGGAGTATTAGTAAGTTTAAATCACCCAATGCTAACAAAATTCTTGCTGAATCATTTTTCAAATGGAGATATAATAGGAAACAAACTGGCTATACTACGGGATATAATTTAATATTTATTGATTAGATTTAGTATTGTATTTTTCAGAAATTTCAAATTCATACGTGTTGCCGTTCTCAACGGTTCGTGCAGGATACGGACACTTAAAAGAAACAAAGGAGTGAAACCTAGTAATAATATTTTAAATAATTCAACCTTTAATTTATTATATGTAAGCAAATTAGAATGAAATTAAACTTCGGTATTTAATAAAAAGATCACAGATATCGTCCTCTGGCAAGTCGTTTTTATCGTTTTTATAGCAATCGGACTCGCCCCCTACAACGTGGAACTAAAAACACAGAAAAATACATCTATGCATATCCATTTCCTTATTTTTATTTCTTTTTTTCATCAATTTCATCTTCGGAAATAAAGCTACAATTGTATATACGTTTGTATGTATATATTTTATTTGCTAATATATCAAAATTATGTATAACTAAATTAAATAAACGACAAATAAGGTCAGAAATTTGATCAAAATCTATTTCATTAGTCGATTAAATCTACCGGGGCGATATGAGCCCGCAAAATCCCAACAAACAGTTACCGTTTGGCCAATTGTTTTTCGCGTAGATGTTAACTTGTATATCTAAGATATATCGCAAATCAATATGTATGTCCGTTTCGATGGTGATTAGATACGAAACTTCAAGAGGGCCGACGTCAATGTAGCGTGTAATAGACAAATTAATTCTGTACGAGTGATTAGAATCTGTGGGGCTCATTGTGCTAAAAGATTAGTCGTCGATCGATTTTGATTGTCGTAGCCTTGCAGGCCTCAGACGGTATGGCGCTGGTGAATTATATCAAACGATATTTAACGGAAAATTTATGAATGTACTTTTAACAGTGATTACTAACAATTCTTAACATTTTGTTGCATGAAATAGAATTTTTTTTTCGCTTACAACTCACATTTCAGAATCTAGAAGATATTCGAAATATTACGTCCGATACAAACTTAACATTTTACGCCGCAAATCACATTCGAAAGATTTTATTAAAAAATTAGAGTCTTGATTATAGGAACTAATTTAATACAATATCTTTGCAATAGACTAGTATAGAAATGTTACTAACCCGGTAGTTCTGTTCCGCGATCTCCTTGGCGCGCGAGTTGCCCTGGTGGTGGAGCCGCTGCTCCTCCTGTCTGCGCAGGCGCAGCGCCTCGTTGTGCGCGAGCGTCTCCTGCCGCAGCCGCCGGTAGCGCCGCGTCGCGATCAGCCGCCGCGCGTGGCTCTGGATCTTCACGATCGCCCACATCTTGTGCCCGTAGGAGCGACGCACTAGGTACCCGCGGGCTGCTGCCTGTGTTGTTGGAAATATTGCTGGTTTATATAAGGTTAAGGAAAGTGTTACTTATTCGAGCCCATAGTAAAGGCCCTGCCTTACTTAGAGACTTTCAGACTTCGAATAATTTTTTGGGGACCATATACACAAATTCAATCCGCAACCGTGACATTAATTTCCATAATGAATATTAGATTCAGTAGGTACACGTTTTGCAAGATTTTAAAAATATAGCTAACTATTAGTATAAATCTTTAAGTTAGAAAAATGTCTACTCACTTGTAAAGCAACAATATGCCCGCGCAGATGTCTAAATCTATGCGCCAGCACTCTGGCACGAATCAAGGCTTGCAGCCTAGCGTAACCGACTTTCATCTTCTGGTACCGGATCCTCTGCAACTTACCGCGCCAGTGACGTTGAATCAAAATGGCCGCGGCGCGCATCTTCAGAAACCTTCTTCGATACACCCAACCCCTAATCGATCTTTGGAGAATCAATATCTTTCTCGTCAACACACGGTCTCTTTCTTGT
The DNA here is from genome assembly GCA_030295005.1 of Cephonodes hylas. Taxonomy (NCBI): domain Eukaryota; kingdom Metazoa; phylum Arthropoda; class Insecta; order Lepidoptera; family Sphingidae; genus Cephonodes; species Cephonodes hylas. Next base: position 11,860,042 of record AP025364.1, on the reverse strand, counting down.
TCAAGGAATAGATCGTGAGCGTCTTTGAGGAACACCTTCGTATGACCTAACTGGTAATCTGATTTCCCAAGTACTTGTGCGCATATCTTCGCGGTGGCTGACCGGCAGTCTGTCTTGTGCGCTGGAGGAACACCAGATATTAAAAACCTGTATCTCTCGACGAATTCTTTAAAACTATGCCTGATTGGGTAGCCAGCTCTTCGGATCCTGATCGTCTCCATCATTCCTGAGTACCGTAGCTGTCGACAGCATAGACCACGATCGAACATCATTGGCTTCTTAAATTCGTTCGGCTTTATACATCGGATGAAGAATGGCTGGCAGGTTCCTAACGTTCTCATTAGTAAATCTAGTGACTTCTTGAACTGAGTGGAAAGAGTAGGAGTTCGCTTCCTCGTTTCTGATCCCATCGCAATATCGTCTTGGAATATATGCTGTAAGAACTTATTAGTCGATATATGTATCAGTTGCAACAAATCAGCGCTGAATGTATCTCGATTCTTTTCCAAGAAACCCCGAGTGTCATAAAACACAATGCCTGCAAAATGATTCAGTCCGAAGCTGGTATTAATATCTGATTTCGGCTTGAGGTAGTTTCTGTGAAGGCCATGAGTCTTGTGTAGTTTGGCAAGCATAGTTTGGTCAGTACCCTTTGGAAATTTCGACTCTTCGTCTATTAACGCCATGATATTAAGCTGTTTCAATGCAATCAAATCTAATGCGTCCTGATTATCAACGAACTCAATGTGTTGCCAATTAATACCTTCATGATTATATTCTTCTTGCTCTAGTTTAAATATGTGTCTCACGAAGAACTGCTGAAGGTTTTCGTTCGCAAAGTTAATGCAGAACTGTTCAAAGCTGTTGTGGTCGAAATTTTCGAAGCCGAATATATCTAAAACTCCGATTGCAGTTCGCATCGTTGATTTTGGCTTGTAGATAGCAGCATTTATCTTCCTAACAATAGTGACGAATAACCTGCCGTAGATTCCTTTAACGAAAGCGTCTCGGATGTCTACAGACTGGTCTCGGCTAAGCGTCGATATAACTGTCTCTCCATGGGCGAAGAGGGTTTTTCTTGTCAACGCACCAATCAAAGATTGTAGAGGAACGCCTAATAATGTCGCAACTCTTCTTACGTTAACTTCTTCTTTAATTTCAGTAGCGTCTAGATTATCCACGACAGTCGCTTCATACTTTATGTTTCCGCAATGTAGTACAGCTGCTAGTAGTTTTAATATTTCCCATATTTCAGGCTCGGTGAAGAGCAAAACTTTCATGGCGGATCGTATATCAGCGAACTCTGCCGCGTCATCTCTACCTTCGCATGAGAAACTGCCACCCTGGAACAAGACGTTAGGATAATTCTTAACTTAAAGGTCCTCATTTTCATAAACCAATATTAAATATATGGTAGAGCACAAACTTCCTCTAGAATATAAAGGGTTTTGGTAATTATAAGTACCTACAACCTACATATACAACAAGTAAATGATACCAGAGACGCGGCGCTGTCTCGAACGTTAAATATGATTAATGAAAAACTGTTTTACTATACAACTCTAAAGAACAGTAGATTTATTCACGATATTTTCTATTAGATTGATTGGTATAGATAATATAATTATAATCTTATCATGCAGCAATAGCACTTAAATAGATTCCCCATAAGTGGTGCTAAGCCGGCAATATTATCAAATTATATTGCTTATAATTAGGAAATCGAAATAGATTTTGCTATTTGTAAATGACAAATACATAGCGCCGAGTGATAAATGACATTCGTGGCTATACTAGTCTATTAGCTTATTAATTTGTATAAGAATAAAACAGGTTTAGCCACATTTAAATATCACAATGTTTTCATTTTATGTTATCAACATAAAAATAAGAAGATTTGGACTTGAATTTCCAATAGAAAAAATAATAGATCGACATTTTTTTTTTTCATAAAAAGACAATTTTAAAATAAACCTGAGCTTTGTAAAATTCAAACGTAGAAGCGTTCAAAAATTCAAATTGTCATAAAGATAAAACAAACGCTGCCAACAAAAAATAATTTCTAAAAGCTTACCGAAAATAAAAGGAAATAGCTTTTGGACCAGAAATTAACAACAATCGCAGGTTACTTAGGTTACAGAATAATCAATTAAAATATATAGGAGAATTACTAGTTCTATCTATTGATTGCAGTGCTGTCGATAGAATTCATTATCAATTTTAGAAATTTTAGTGCAAACTAAGCAACAAGTTCTCACGTTGGTAGGAATTATTTCAAGTTCCATTTTGTACTATAAAAATTTTAATACCCTGTTCGTTGGAGAATACATACCGCTGATAAATATCTGTATTCTGATGGATCGCCTAGCTCCAACTTTTTCTTTTCTTCTTTGGACAGTCCGGCAAGTAAGCAGTAAAACACGTGGTAATTCCTTTCCTCAGGACCTTGGGAGACTATTCTAGACTTTTCTAGAAGATATTGTTCAATTTTAGCTCCTTCAATCACTCCGGAACTGCTGAAGTGGATGTCGATGTATTTGCCGAAACGCGACGAATTGTCATTTCTCACAGTCTTCGCGTTGCCGAATGCTTCCAAAATTGGATTTGCTTCTAAAATCTGGATAAAAAAGAGAAACGTTAAAAGTTTGCATAGTATTGAATTGTACTTAGTAAATGACCGGCACTGTCCTCTAGAGGAAGAAAGATAATTTTAGTCTTGTTTGATTTATAATAGAAAAGGTTCTTAGGCTATTAAATTGACATACTTCAATGAGATAACTATTTACATACGAGTATACTGTCAAAGTTGTCTACAATGTGAAAGATAGTCTTATCGATTTCTCGACTCATGAGGTCTTGGTACTTTATGCGCTAAAATCTCAATTAAAAGAAGTTGTTTCTTTCTGCCCGAAATATACATTAATGTAAACTACAATCCTACTAATGGACTATGGCCTAAACCCTCTCAATGGTAGAGGAGACCCGTGCCCAGCAGTGGGCGTATTTGGGTTGATGAAGAAACTACAATCAATTTACAATTACTTTACTCGATTTTTAATGAACGAGCGCCCTATCGATTACCAACCTAACCTAACCAACCACAATTGGTGTGCCAGAGGAATTTAAACTTTAAATTAATCAGCAATAGAATACAAAATTACCTGCTGTTCTATCCAAGAGTGTTTCCCGCTTATCGCAGCTAGATACTGAAGGATCAGTTTTGTGGACTCAGTCTTCCCCGCGCCCGACTCTCCACTGATGACGATACATTGGTCCTGGCCGTACCGACGCATGTGTGCGTACGCATTGTCTCCGATAGCGAATATGTGAGGTGGCAGTTCTCCGATCTTCCGCTCTTTGTATAACTTTATCTGGTCCGCTGTGTATATCGGCAGGATTTGGTACGGATTCACTGCTACTAATATTGAGCCGGTGTATGTCTGGAATTTAGAAGGTATAATAGATGTCATTACTTATGATATATTACGTATAAAAATACTAAAGAGCAGCGTTTTAAATAATAAAGATTGATGCTATTGCTTTTGCTTGAGATCTGTTTTTAATTGGCTTATTGCGACAAAGGGAATCTCATAGGCGTCCGCGGACCATTGGACATTTATCTTTAGAGGAAATTTCAAATAACTATACTTCTAGCAAGAATAGAATGGGCCTAGTATTGTAGAGATGTTTATAACATCCATTTCAAGCGCTGCACGTACCTAATTATTTATTATTCCAAGGCATAATTAAAGATTTTTCCATTTAATGTAAGTTGCCACATGATAGGTTTATTTACGATTTCAACACGAATTATGATTTCTGATAATGAATCACAGTGAGATTGAGCGATAAATATCTGATTAGAAAGATTTTAGGATAAGCCACATTCTAAGCTATAAGGCGTGGTAATTGAAGATTTTGTATATTGATTAACAGTAGATTTAATTCTTGCGTTTTGTTATAATTATGACGTATACCTACATAGGAACTACATAAATATAGCTCTATTTACAAAAAGAGTACCTATTGTTAATTACATTATTTCCAAACATTTCTTATATGAATTAATAAATTAAATAAAAGTGTATGAAAATAATGATAACATTGACGTCATGGAAATATTGAGACACTCTGTGTCATAACCATCTGTGATGGCTACGATGGCCATTTATGATGACATCTCCATGGCAACTCACTGTTAGTTAAACGGAGTTGGGACTTGCCGGACGTACTTCGATGGTAGAGGCATAGATGCTATCTTACACCTTCATATCATTCACAATTTGTCCAACCCTCAACAATCACTCGCCAACCCTAATCCCTTATACCCAACAAAGCACATTCTCCACTCATCTACAGCCCTTTTTCAACTCACTGCTGGGCATAGGCCTCTATTCCGGCATGATATTCGTCTCTATCCTGGGCCAGTCGCATCCAAGATCTTCCAGCCACGCCAACCAACTAACTAACACGCTTACTCTCCACTCCTATACCATAAATAAACAAAAAATCCACTCACATATATGAGATTCTCGTTGTACCGTATGAGCAGGTTCCTCAGTATGCCGGCCTCGTGGAGGTCGCCGAGGGAGATCATGTCCTCGACGCCGTGCACGGAGGTGGCGTGCATGGCTTTGATGCGGCGCTCTGGAGGCAGCCATTGTTCCTGCCCGTCGTCATCCCGCACCCTGATCCTTCGACCTTCGGCGGCGAGGACGCGGGCGCCTATCGCCACGTCGAACTCCCGCCCTGACACCGGTTCGATCCATATGTAATCGCCCTGGAAGAAGGGAATGATGAGTTAATTTGTGCCTTTAGTAGTCTTCTCATAGTAAAATTGAGGGAAGTTTAACATTATTTCTGCCTTGGATAGTAGTCTCCTCATAATAAAACTAAGAGGGGTTACTTGGTGAGAAATGCCCTGTAAAGGACTTTTGAGGTGTAGAATTCTTCATGTGTCATTACTAGTAATAGCTAGCTGAATATGATATTAAGAAGCGAATAAAATTTCCTAGGTTACAACTGAAATGAGTACGTTATGACCTGAGCAAGAAATTTTCGTCGTTATTTGTGTCACTTAATTTTTAACGGTAAGCACATAGATCGATATACATAAAAAGTTTAAATATTAGCTCAAATAATACTTTTATAGATAGCCAAACCTGTCTAGGCAAAATAAATTTTCAAGCATCGTCAACCATATTAATGATATTAAAACTCTTTTGATCACAAAATGCTCCGAGGAGAAAATTATATTAATTTTAATAAAATAAAAAATTATTAACCTGTATATTTAACACATCCATTTTGATAAAGTAAAAAATGAGTTCTTTAAAAAGAAGGTTTTCGAAATAATCTCAATATGGCGGATGAAAAACAAGCGTAATAATTCCCGAATTATAAAGAAAATTATATTTTATATTACGCACATATATTAGTTTAAACAAAATTTGAAGCAATCTTGTTTCACACATTGGACTCGTTTCCTAAATATTTTTTTAATGTCACTTCCTTGAGCTGTGTTAAAACAAAACTTGAAGAATATAATTTAATAAATATATTTCTTTATGACACGTAAATAATACAACAATACGATGGCTTTGACACTGATCAGTCGTGTATATTTATGACATATTACATAAGCATCGAATGCTTACAAAGTTTTGTCTCGCCTTGTTGATGTATTAGAAACCGTTTCCTTGGTTCATGCATATAAATATATGCTCGCGACTCCGTCCGCGTAGACTACAGGGTTAAGTTCAGAAGGAAAATAAGTTGTAGTCTATTTTACTTCTCTGAGTCCTATTTATCTCCATACCGGTCAAATTCGGTCCAATTCGGTCAAATTGTTCAAACGTGAAACCGTAACGCGTCGATCGGCGCCTTGTGCATCATTACTTCGCGCTTGATCTATATTTTAAAACTGCAATATCTTCTAAGATACTCAGTGAAATCAAATGATGTTAAGGGCAATTTTATTTAAAATTAAATACTTGTAATGAATAACGTATTTATTTTGATAAGGATTAATATCATATTTATAAAAACACCTTCACAAATAAACTTTATTTTAAAATAAATTTGGTTAGGATAAAAAACGTTATAGTGAGCCAACCTTAAAGAATAGACATATGCTGTCGCGGACTTTTTTTTAGAACTTTTAAAGAGGAACATTTCTCTCATACATTATTTTAGCGAAACTTTAACCGTTTCCGCAGCGCACGCAGCGGAAGCTCACAAAAAGAAAAAAATGTCCCCGATTTTGAAACATTCTTTATTGCTGCTCCGCTCCTATTCGTCGTAGCGTAATGTTATATAGCCTATAGCCTTCCTCGATAAATGTGCTATCTCACAGTGAAAGAATTTTTCAAATCGGACCAGTAGTTCCTGAGATCCTAGCGTTCAAACAAACAAACAAACAAACAAACAAACAAACAAACAAACAAACAAACAAACAAACAAACTCTTCAGCTTTATAATATTAGTATAGATAAAATTCGATTGAATCTTTCAATAAAACTGAATAATCACTCATCTAATCTTCCACAATCAGTGGGGACGTCCACTTTCTACTACCAGCCTATCTGTACGCCCAATAAAACAACCGGTATACAATAATACAACGTATCTAATCGCATTAATATTTAATGCCTGCGATACAACTGGCAGTGTGTTACCGAACAAAAAGAAAGTAGCAAAAGCTCAACCGTAGAATAATCACACTAAACGCATCATTGTGATATCGATTAAGTCTAAACAGATACTTAATCGATTATAATATTTATTCCTTTATAGATATTGCACGCTATACCAATCGTGTTGAGCTATTGAAAATGTATTCCGTATAATAATTTAGTCAATTATTTCATACATTCATTATTTTCCTAATTGCTATGCAAAGAGTATGGATACAGGTAATTTGTCTATTCCCCTATTAACATTTAAATTGAAATTGGCACGTTATAATGTTTTTGATATAAAAACTTTACTATGAGTGCAGCGATATGATTTAAGATAGTATAGCACAAAAATTCTAGGATATGCCAGCAGCAATATTTAAAAAAAAAAGTTAAAATTATAATTTGAATATGGAACACAAAAAAAAATTGCGTTCTTTTTTAAAATGTAAAGCGTGGTACCAACACAATCATGAATGTTAAAGTTCCAATTCATAAACAATAGGAAGTAGGTGATAAAATATAGAAAGTGTTGGCATCCATGTTTGTGCAGCCCATAGACGTATGCCGATCATTATCTTATAAATTTCGTGAAAGTGATCGTCATTGGTTACATACGAGTGGAATGCGCAATAGAAGCCATTTAATGTAACAAATACTTTTGACTCGCTTTACATAATGTTTATGTAAGATTCCATCTCCCTTTGCAAAGAAATAAATTTACATAGAAGGATTACATATGTCCTGATCTCATATTACCAGCATATCAACTGCTATTAATACAAAGTAGTGAAAATTTTATAATTTAATTAGTCCACCACAGTTCTTTAGTCGTGTGCCTATGCCACAGAGGTTATCGACTTCAAATTATAATTTAATAATTAAGAACTCCGTATTTCCGTCACTAAAATTATGTAATTTTTAGTTTGTCATTAAATATTACTGTTACATTATAATTATCAAGTAATGAATCAATTAATTTTTACTTTTATAAGATGACGACATTTTAAATTAACTAGTATGAAAAGTTTAAAATAAATTTGGACTAGAGTATACACATGTGACCATAGTTACGAGTACATGACATCTAGTAGAGCTTTTTGGAATCATATAAACTCTCAAGGAACTCAAAACGGTTACGAAAAACAATACTTTGCCAGTGCCTCCAAAAAACTCATATCGGTAGGTATAGGTACTATGATATAATTTTCAATCATTTCAATGTTATCATTGTTGTTACCAAAAAAAAAACATTTCTGAGACACGCATCCCGCTTGTAAAATATGAGAAAAATATATCCAATTAAATCTTTACTCACTTACATCGAAAACCACGCCGTTGTCCATGACATAATGATAATAAAGAATGATATTGCACTAACAAATCGGTGCACAACAGAACAAAATCATCGCAGCGCACGAACTGAACTCAATAATCTATAATTTTATCACAAAAGTTGACCGCGATCGTCAACTAACTCGTTCAATGTCATGTCAGATAACTTCATTCATATTAATGTAGCTTTCTAGTTTACAATATATTGCAGACCGTAGGAATACTCCAATTTATCTCCAAAATATGACTCAATGTTTTTCTCGGGAATGTAGATACTAATTCTTTAATTAACATCAGTTGCGCTCGATGCTCCCGAGCGTAATTTTTAACAAATAATTTCCGAAAATAACAATTTTATATTATAAAAAATATAACCCACAATGTCGCGATAGCAGGCTGGGCCCGGGTCTATTGTAAAACTAAGAGTTTTTTAAGTTATGTACAATGTTTTTAAGTCACGAGGAGCCTAGATAGGTAGATAAAGAAATCAAGCACTTTTTTAAAGACAAAGTTATATCAAAGGTGAAGTTGACTCAACCAAAAATTATCATGAGGTAAATCTTCAAATACAAAAAATAAACCTAGAGCCGTGAATTATAATCATATTATAACTATTCACCATCAGATGATATAAAGGTATCCAATGTTTAAAGATACCCGGAAAATAAGAAATAATAAAGACATGTTTAGCAAATTGTTACATTACAAATGCAATCACATATTACATGTACCAAATATCGACTCAATCATCAAGCCGATTTGAACAGCAAATTACATGTGACAGACACTCAGACCGATAGATATACGAGTAATCCTATAAGGGCACCATTTTTCCTTTTAAGGTGCAGAAAACAAAATAGTACAGGCTTTAGATAAATGTACCTTTGCTCAAATATCATTATAACAGTACCAACTATTTACTCAAGTCGTTTACACTTCAATGACATACGTGCAGCGTTCATTTTACGCGCATTTACACAAATTGAAACCGACCGCGCCATTCCAAATGACGTGATGTACTTTATACCGGTAGGACGATCTTTACACCGGTTTTTAGCGAGTGTCACCGGTTTTTCCGGTAGTTTTACGATCCTATTGAATAACATAAATGTTGATTGATAGAAAGTCCAAAGTAAGCATTAATATGGAAAAACTTTCGTGCGTATAAAAACTGTTTTGATTTTTTATGTACCGAATGAAAGTTCAATTACGTATACGGAAAATAATTTAACTGGTTTTTATAGGAAACATTTTAACGCTACTTTATAATGCGTGTTACGTGAGGAGGCTGCGTTTAAATCACAATTACGTAAGCTAAGGTCATACAAAAACAACCATAATAAAAACACATTTTCAATAAGATTTTTTTTTAAGTTTGATCCTCACTAAGACCTCTAAGATGCGTGGGCGCGTATTCATTGGCCTTACATTCGTCTGTTTAGGAATCAAACACGATAGCTAGCTTCGAAAACTAGCATAACTTAGCTTCGGGACTAATTTGATGGTCATAAAACCATTATATGTTTCAGTTGGACTTCTCTTAAACCCTTCCAAAGAGCAACATTTGAAACTTAATCGTAAAATTTTCATCTATTATTCAATCGCTTCTATGAATTTAAATCTTTGGAAGGTAACAAAAAAGAGTTTTTTTAGTTACTTGTTTTCCATGATTTTCATTCTGATAACACCTTATTACCAATCGTGTTTTACAACAATCAAGTCTACTAAATGCACCCTCTGATACCACTTTAGTTGCATCAAACATATTGATTGATAGATTTAATTCGCAACAACTTTTAACCTACTCTGATTTTTATAACGCAATGATTTTTATGAGCACCAGTTTTGATATTTCGTCAATATGTATCGTGAAACTGGTTCGTTCCTAGTTAGCCTCCCACTCGGGCCGGCTGCCTTACTAAGCCTCGCTTCTAGCATTCGAGTTCACTCTCACTGTCGTTTTGGCAATGCCCTGATTTGTAATACTTACATAAGAACCAATCGATATTGATGGGACTTAAAACCTGTGCTTTTGATTCAAAGGAAAAATGCTACCAAGGATATTTCAAAACAATGAATTACAGAAAAACATTACGGACTTAAAGTGCAGGCGTTTAAACGGTAGTAGGTATAACTTTATGTAAATTTAAATTTCTTTTTGCATCGTTCAAACATGATGCATTCGCAAAACGATTATCGCTGTACATAGATAAAACACGCAGATAAAAAACAATTATTCCGAGTTCATCACATGCGACCGCTTCGGAGGCTATACTGGCAATAATTACAGTTTGTTGCACGATTACGCAAAGATAAATTAAAGAAGACTGTACATAATTGTTTTCTTAGCCGGAGTTTGGATTCATTTTAATTAATACCTCACTCTCACATTTGCACAGGTGCTGTATTCACGTATGTATGTATTGGTCAGAGAGGTGAATGCCCCCGAACCGAGTGCTGGATTCTGTGGCTGGCTGATGGAATGTGTTGCCAAACGCATTGATCGGAACTCGACGAGAAAATGTACCGCTTTGGGGAATAAGTAGGCTCACTGCGTCATAATCGTAAAATATTTGCTGGCGAATTCAGCATTGTATGCGGATGTAGTGACTGCTCTGTGTGCGCCTGACGACCTCTTTACACCTGACAAGTTTGCGTAAATTACGGTCACCGTGTTACACAGCCTTTTACACAACGTGACAAAATTGGATTTCCTTTGTTTTGTTGGTGTTTGCGTGTAAAATCTTTGTTAATTGTTTTTTCACATGCTAATATTACGAACTCGGGTGTAGTAGTCCTTCCTTCGTGCATAAAAAATGAAATTATTCGAATAACTGTTATACTCACTGTTTTACGTATTAATTATCCAGTAATTAATGATGAAGTAATTTAGTTTGAACAATTAATTCAATCTCTCTCATCGCTCATCTCATCAGCCCATATACATCCCACTGCAGGGCATGGGCCTCCTCTACCATTGAGAGGGTTGCCTACAAGGTACCTCTACCATTAATTCAATATTTACTCATTATTATATTAAAGTAATAATTATTGCCCATAGTATGTCATGCAAATCATTGCCATAACAAAGTAACAAAGTGTTTAATGTAAGCTTTAATAGCGGTAATGTCGATATTTTAACGATGTACCACGCTGCGATAATAACAAATCGGTTCACTCTGTAATAAATATAATGGCAGGCTTTAACTCATTGTTGAAGCACCTACGGATAAAAATGTTTAATCTACTCCTTAACATCAGCCACAGGATTTAAATTAGCAACTTTAAAAGTATATTAGTATAGTTTAGAAACGTTTATCAAATCATCAGAATCATCGCGAATTTTAAATTCAACAATTTACAGAAGTTAATACTGAGTTTAGTTGGTTGTTGGTAGTTAAAAATAAGTTAGCAACTATGAAAGATACAGTGTGATTGCGATTTTGATCCATTTACATGCTACCTTTTTTTCCCTCGGAATATGTAAATAAACAGTTGACCATCGTATACTAACGGACAATTTTTATATCACAGTATCTGAGTCACACAAAATAACGTATGATGTAGAAAGGCATTATCCAAACAATTTCTTTTGTGACATACATATTTTCAAACCTCTGCAGCTGTACAACTTTTTTTAAAGTTATCTACCGACGCGAGATTGGTACAATTTTTAAATTATGCTATAACGGTTACAAAACATTATGAATTGTGATTATACAAAATGTATTATTACTATTAGTGAAAAAAAACATCGTGGGGAATCATGTGTAGGTCCTAAAAGACACTGTAAATGCATGCATCCTGCAATAAGCCAGCGTGGCGGACTACGGTCTAACATCTCCTCGTTACTCTAATTACAGAGATAGAAATAAATCATCTTAAAAACATGGTTTGGACATTACCTAGTGCAGAAAGATAGATCATAGCGAGAATTTCTAAAAAACTAAAGGGTCAGAAAAAGGACACGAGAATGATTGAGACAGAGTAGAGCGAAAAAAGCAGAGTATGACAAGGTAACGCTCCAAGACTGGGTTAACAGTTAGATTCTATCCATATTTGCCACCACAATTATCAATATTTACATAGAGACTCAGTTGTTTGCACTTTGCAGTCAATTTGCTCATTAAGTTATCAAGCCAAGTCATCAGCCTTGAACTTGGCTCCGAGTTAAATTTATGCAGCCGAGTCGTGTAGCGGTATCCGGTTTATTACAAACATAGCATGCATATACAATAAATGTGGAGGCACATTATCATCTTACTTTCTAATGTTCGAGTGTCAACTTCGACTCTCGACGACATAATAGAAATGAATTATCGAAAGCCACGTTTTTAGGCCGTCAAATTGCTTATGAATATCTCTGCTATAAGTTCCAGAATATTAATCTAAGTTGAGAAGAGATTTTAAATGCATAATATTAGAAATATGAGTCAGATGGTCTACTGAAGCTGTATTTAAGTGTTCGAATCTATAGGTACCATTTTAGGTTTCTAGAAGGTATATATGTATGACGAGTTTGTCGCTGTCACTATAAGATAAACCTATAAGGGAATCAATATACCTGACACACGTAATTTCTTAGGCACGTGAACTCTTAGCCTGCATTAAGTCATAATGATAAACAAAGCTGTAATGTGTGCAGATATAAATAATAGATAGATATATGTATTTGCTATCTACCTACCTACCCTACCTACCTATATTGACAGGGTTTAGACCTTAGTCTACTAGTAGGACTACACACTTAAGAAATTCCTAAGAACGTTTTAGGTGTGCAGGTTTCTTCAGGAAACACGATGTTTTTCTTCACCGTTAAGGCAGTGATAATACATTGTGAATCTTCAAACAAATTAAAATAGAAGAAACACTGACTTAATTTTTTTTTTTATTTCAACCTCGTAATGGGGAGTCTTTAGCTAAATTAAAGGTTTGTTAAAGTTTTGTGTATGTAGTTAATTTTTCAAACAATGACGTCAAGAGGTAAATCTTACATCGCGGTCAATGTGAGACCTTCATATTTACCTAATATAAACCAGTTTGTTTTTCAAGGAGGCAATTTACTTTGATGACCTAAAAAGGGACGTTACTTTATCTCAATGTTATAACAGAGCTCATGAATCATATTTTCTCTCAAGATTTCAATTTGGCTCTAGCACTTACTAAACAGCGCATGTTGAATGTATATAATACCTATACAGATTGTATTCAGACGGTGATCGAAAACGGAGGCAGGTAAGGGCGTTGGCATTGCAGGTTGGCGTTAAAAAAATTCTCGCCAAATAAATAAAAAAATACATTTTACAGAAAACCAAAGGTATTAAATGTTGGTTTGTATGGAAAAGGTATTTTATTTTATTTTTTGGCGGAATTTAATTTAATGCCAGGAGTTTTGAAATCACCTTATCTACTACCTACCTTCGTTTCTGATCACGGTTTGAATACACCCTGTATGTATTTACATTCATCTCACCAACAGTAATATTGTATAGGAATGCAACAGATACATCGCCGGACATTAAAGTAAATATGGAGACTACTTACCCTGGTAACGATCACCATAATGGCGGCATGTGGTCACCAGCCCGATCTGTAATCAAGGAGAATCACGTGAGCCTTCGTGTTGCACGCTCCTTACTATGTTCTACAAATAAGTATTATGCACAACGACAAATTGGTTTAAGTGACGTAGACATTGTAAGTAAGAATGTATTTAAATTGATATGTAAAAAGTAGAAACGAAATTAAAATGTTTAAATGATCTGACACCTCAATCTGGTACCCCGAGACGCTATTTTACGTCAAAAAATGTGTTATTAATTCTTAAATTGACTGTGTCGTCATAAAGTTTCAATTTAGATTAATATTTTTTTCGATCATTTATGATAAAAATAACCAATTCCCTTATTACTTTTATAATGACATTTTTTTTTAATCTCATGGGACGACCCTAAAATTATGACTGGTTGGATGTGGTAATTTAATTTTCTCAATATTACATAACCATTCAGCGTATTTTATGGAAACAAAATACGTTATGAGTTAAATTATAGAAAATTATGCAAATTGCCAAGTAACAAGTACAGGCATTACTGCCTTTAATTGGTTGCTAATAAAAATATATTGATGTAACAGCCTCAACTAATTAATTTCTATAATTATTGTAACCAGTTTTCAAATTTCACATATTCTCCGTGTTGATTGAAAGTATTACAACGAGTTTTAAAATTTAATTCTTATTTGTATATATTAATCAAAAAAGCCCTTTGAACACTTGAAACAAGTATTGGTTGATCACAACGAAAACTGTCTCAATCACATGATGGTACTTACGTTCTATCGGTTTTAAACAGACTCCACAAATGAGGGCGTTACGCAATTCATTTCGATGATGTGCAGTATATACAGCATTACAAAAGAATATTTTATCAAGTCAAGTCGTTTGAGTGTTTGCACGGAAATATTGAAATAAGCACCTATTGTGTCGATTACTTCACTGCAAATACTCTTCACATTACTCACTAAACTGTATGGATAGCTGCCGTGCATAATAAATTATCTAATGTTGAATAATAAGACTGAAGAAGCTCTTGTATCTATGTTACTATATAGAGAAATACATCGCATAGACTACATACATTAATATTTATACCGATATGGTAAAGTAATGCCTTTCGTATCTTATTGCAAATAAAGTGTAACTTTAATACAAAGTGGATTAGTAAGTAAAGTAACAACTACGTTTTATCATCAAAACGTATTCAACTTGTCTGAGTTTTAATGCGTTACAGAAAAATTACCTAAATGAACAGAGAACACATATTCTAACTATATATTCGGGTACATAGACAAAATAATAATATGCATTTATGAAATTTTTCTAAAGATACTTCTAAGGTTTACAACAACTCTCAAAATACAACTCAGTATGGCGAATCTTTTTTGACACAGAACTCTTTAAAATCGCATAACTCTTTACTAGTGAGAATTTAGACTTCTATGGTACCGCCACTGCTTTTTACCCCCAATATTCCGAGAACCGGTCTTAAACCAAGTAAACGGAAGTTGACACTATCGCCGCTAATGTCTAAACAAACACATCAAACGCAGGATGGGACTCTTTAGCAGTGGCGGTACTCCCATAGAAGACCAAATGTTCAGCTTATCTTACAAAATTCGGGATAGTAACTTTTAAGCAACTTTTTTGCTTGTTGTTACCCTCAATATGCTAACCGCGGTCTTAGACAAATTATACGGAAGTGGACACTATATCGAAGTTAATGTCTAAAACTCTAAACAAACAACGCAAGGTGGGACTCAGTAACAGTGGCGGTACTTCTATAGAATAGAAATTTCGAAGAATATTTTTTAATTAAAATAAAAAATATTAAAAAACGTAATTGGTCATATAAATGAGAATATCCTGAGCCCACAATAATTAATTATAAACTTTACAAATTAACGTATAACGCTGTTAGATTCTATGGAAGTCAGTAACTCGATCCAATACTCGTTGAGAAGGGGTATCATAACACAAGCACACACTCGGACAATCATCGGCGTTACAATGTGCCGGTCACGGTGGAACTCCGCTTCATAGTGATCGGCTGTGGCGCAACGTTTAATTGTCGCCATTGTTTCCTCAACTATGCAATTTGGCATAACACCGTGCAATTATCTGCAGTTCAAGTAAAAGTGACGTTAACCGCTTCCAGGCTTAACTTGGACAATAGTATTTAACCCTTTACACTCGTGTGTCCTCGTATATCAGTCGTTTAACCGTATCGCTCGTATGTCTATAGAACACATATCCATACAAACAAACTCATCTTGATCGAACATTAATAAAAAGTCTGAGCTATTTCCTAACTTTCTAAAGCAAGTGCAATGGGTTAATTGACATAGGGACAGTTCTATATCTATCTCATGAGAAAACCCAGCGGTAATACTGACATAGAATTCCGAAATCGTTACACGCAAATTGTGTAATAGTTTCTAATTGTTTATTGTAGGATCAGTAAATAATTATCATTTATAAGTCAAATAGCTCTTATTATATTATTCGGAATTTTGTAATGCAAACTGGGTTTTACGCTTCTGTTGGACGCTCTTATTCTTCTTCTATTGAAGTGTCACCACTAGTAAGGGCATAGCCATTCAAGTAGGCCTAGGACTTTCGTCGTGGTGATGCCAACTTTCTAGAATTATTCTCTACGCTTTGCATTTATTGGATTATAGATAGTATCAACACATTGCAATTGACGAACTATTACATCGCTTCATTAAATACATGTACAAAAATAATAGTTGTATGTGTGAGATATAGATTTTTACATGACTGTTATTGGTATTAGATTTCTGTTGAATCCTCATGACTGTTTCTTTCTCTTGCACCCAAAATGTGGGAAGCAAAAATTCAAAACTAAATAACAGACTAAAAGTCTATTCGACTGCTCATCATGTTTTTTAAACTGGTTATTTGTATGTATTCAAGTGTTAATGAAAGCCCCAGACTCCAACGTAGATAATGACGTCATTCCGTGCTGTATGACCTTTTTAATATACCTACCTATATCTCATTATATTTAATTTTTTCTTTTAGGTGCATTATTATAGTTATCAAATTATCTTGATAACATTTTAAAGTAATAGTTACCACAAATCTAATTTGATTTTTTATTATTTTTTTGGTTGGTTGGCGCTTTCTAGGGGAGGCCTACGTTCAGCAGTGGACGGCGATAGGCTGATGAGATTATTTTTTTAAGGCAATTATGATATGTTGCAATTTTTCTAGCCTCATTGCATGCCATAGTACAATTATAACTCTCCATAGGTCTATATAAAAAAAGGAATTCCTTAGTTATTTCGTGGGCCTGTCAGGAAAAATATATATAACGATGTCTAATTGCTTCTACTTTTAAATTTTTGTACGAAAATTGTATGATCAAAGCCTCAAATTCACTGTTGTATGAATGCTTTAATGTACATTTTTCTTTAACAGCAGCAACAGCAAATAATGTTCTTAATGTGTGAGTAATGAGCATATTATATTTAGAGACTCATGCCCATAAAGAAAGAAATAAGATAACCATTAGTGGAAAAAGGAGCTAAAATTGTGAACGCAGTGCAAAGCGTTTATGTCTGTTGACGAACAACCACATATTAAAAACACGCTCATTTTCCCTATGTTATTATTCCACCAGCATGTCATTATCTCGGAAACATCGATGTTATGTGTTTTTAAACATGATGGAGAAAAATTGCCATTAAATTCTGTCACTTTAAGCTTTCAACAAAATTATATGTTTGTTCCGAATTGTAAGTTTATCATCATCGTCAATATCATCAGCCTACTGCTTGGCACGAGACTCTTTTAAAACTGAGAGGGTTAGGCCTTAGTCCATCACGTTGGCCTAGTGCGACTTTGAGGGTTAGGTTATTTATAGGATCAATTAATTTTTAGTTTTAAAGTCAAAATTCACAGCCACATATGGAATATAAATTGAAAGTCTAAGCTTTTGGAAGTTATATACAACGACTGATTTAACCTGGAGAATAGGATGTAAATAATAAAGGAACATTACTTTCTTATAAACATATACACAAAAAGGCGGCACGAGTGACAAAAGCATGAAGATGACATTTTAATCGTGCAGTCGTGAGCCGGCATCGGTTGTGCGATCCTCATTGCGTGCTCCAGCTTATTGTCAATGACGCACGTGCAGTATGCAGGGCCGGCACCTCACATTTATACGAGGGAACATAGGCCCCAGATTATATGCACCGTATTACCATAATAGCTATGAACTACGAACATGTTTTTTATACTCTACGATTTCATGGCTAGAGTATAATGAGAATAACTAAATTCAAGTTTAAAATACACCTACAATGAAGACTTAATTAAAGTGTAGAAGTTTATCAATGTAATATTTATTTTTCTGTCATTACTCTGTAAGAGTACGATGGGGCTAACTTAATCAATTGATTGTAACCTTTTCAATGATAATAAGCAGCAAAGAAATATATATACCTATGAAACTACTTCTCAAAAGCATCGTTTAAATTCCACAGACTGACTGCATTAAACAAAAAATGGTATCAAAACCATAAGGAACAATTTTATTACTCATCTATAAAATCAATGATCATTTACTACATTATGTTTTCGTTTACGTGGGAAAAATATATCAGATAAGTGTCACACCATTTTAAACTAGGGCAGTGGCCTAATGAGTCAACCTGACTGCGACCCTGGCGATAGAACGGCGGAAATAATCGCGCCGGAAGCTTTTTATTTGTAGGCCGTTCATCTGTTATGAGGAGAAATGTGATAGGGTGAAGCGTATGAAATGGGACAAATTTAATATACAATAGGCATCATGATGTGCCTTATACATTATGCTATGTAATTATAGCAATACTTGTATATCATACTATGTATCAGTGGCAATACTTCAATAGAAGCTCGAAGGTCCAGCTAACCTTACGAAATTTCGCGTAATCTTTAGATCCGAATTTAACAAAGGTAATTTGACATTTAAATGGGAATAACCTGACCCCACGATCATTATTTTCATCTAAAATTTTATTCTTGATATTAAATAAGAAATCACCATATCAAATAATATTTGTGATAAATTGCTTTAGGATTAGTTTTACTAGTCTGCATCATAAAATTTTATGTTGCGAACACAAAATATGTAGGCGTCAACCAAATCCAGTTTACTAACACGCGAATACTTTTATATGTAAAAATTATCATATCTTACATATTATTTAAATGACATAATAGTTTATTCTCACATGCACTATATTGCTAACTAGATGTGGCCCGCAAATCCGAACTTAGACTGAAATGTAGGAAATAAGGGAAACTTACAGTCAAGAATTTCGTAACAGAAATTTTATACTGTTCTAAGTGATATGACTTCTGAACATAAATCGATCATCGAAAATATTCGTAACAAATATTTGTTTACTACATAAAAATGTATTGAATCACCGCCCTTTAATCCGCTTTTAACCAGCTGCACCACAATGTCTGACACCTGATATCTACGCTAAACAAAAGTAAGAGTAGTATATTCAAACTACTAGCCAACCTACTTATCCACTTAAAAATCTAGCCACAGCAACCAGTAACATTCAGCTTAACCCCTTTGGAATATCGATTGCGGTTTAATCGATAATCGTAACTCGCGAATAATTGGTCACTAGTGCCTAAATACGAACGCCAGGTGGTGTGCAATGGAAAGGTGTGTGGTCACGGTGCGGCGGCGGTCGCTTCCTGTGAGCGTCTGAACCGCGCAGGGAAACGCGCTCGATCATGCGTGGTAGACGTTTGGTAACGCGTAGCGCAATATGCCGTAATACTAATAAATGGTAGCGGTGACATGATATCACGCTACTCTAATGCGGAACATACTCAGAATGTTTTACAAAATAGCTAGGTTTTGAAGAGAGGAAAGCGACTTAAGCTCCCCTTTCGGTTCTTCAAGGGGGCCGAAAGGGATATCGGGGACTCTGGCCTTTCAACTCGGCGAGCGGAACAATTATCTAGCTGCATAAAAGTAACACCACCTGGTGGCCCTCGCGTACATTTGAGGCATCTCAGTGCATATCTTTCGGCCCGGGACAAAAACTCTAGCTTGATAGACAGGACTCCTAATGCCTCAACATAAAACGGGAGTCTAGAGGAAGAGCTAAATAGCTATTATCCATCTCGATCTTGGACATAAATGCATTAGGGTTGCAGATATTCCGCTGCCAATGTTATATAATTAATTGGCGGAAGGGTAGATAGGTCACAACGTTTAGAACGTATGAGTAACTCATTGTAGGGTTTACACCGCATCGCAATAAAACGGAATCGTTGCGAAATAATGACAGAAAGCGATGCATTCCTCTTCCTTAAATTGTCATTAGTAATCCTCTAAAGTGTATTCATATCATAGTAAGCAATAAAATGATATCAAGATAGATAAAAGTAAATCGGAGATACCATGTGTTTAAACGTCCATTATGTTTTTTTTTAATTTTATTATCGTACATAAGCTACACAAAGCTCTTAAATATATTAAAATCATTTTTAGGATCGAGCAATGTTTCGCAAACTTCTCCTACTCGAAGAAGCACCACTAAACTCAGCCGTAGTATGTAAACCCATCTCAAATGATTTCGTCTAGCCGTGAAGTGATTAATATCTAGTAATGATCTCAGGCATGTCGTATAAGTCGAAACTAATATTTTTCGACGCCTAAATAAATTCAGAAGAATGATTTATTTGAATATTTTTTCGATCTTTATTTATTGCTGCTAAAACTATAGTTTGTGACGTTTATAATGGGCTTAAGCATGGGAACGGATTAGAAATATCAAATTATGAATATCATCTTAGACAACTGGTTTTCAACGGCCGTTTGACTAAGGTATTTTGACGATATAAACATTGAAATGGTTGACACCGTTTTCACTTCTTAAAAATACTTACGAAATAGTTCCATGACTAGCAATTAGTTTATACGAATTATTTGACAACCTACAACTTAAAACATTCAGTGCAATATCTAACAAGGCTGTTAAATATGACCTGCCATATTTGTGACTTTCTTGTTGTATTAGCATTACAAATCTGTCAATTTAAATGTAATCATTTAAGTTAGCAGAATGCAATAATTTTTTCACAATAGGTAGAGGAACAAATAAATCATCGTATTAATTTAAGTTAACATAGTTAGCCGAAATTAACGATGATTACAACCCGAGTAATTAAAAAAGAAAATCAACATAATATGTATGGAATTAGTTTTTAAATAATTACCGTACTGTTGATAATATCTCAAACATTAAAGTGATATCTGACTCGGCATCATTTATTTAGGTTTGTCTGCAGCCTGATAGGGTTGCCAACTGACACAATATAAACTTTTGATATAAAACCTACTATAGAATCTACGATTAGTTTCTTTATTTGTGAGTGACTTGTACAAGTATGTCGCAATCAGAGATCAGTCTTTATATGGTGACATAACTTTAACTGATCCGATACTTGTAGTCGTTACACCCGCATATACTAACCAAGTTCTCTCTACAGGCCGGCAAGTTCATGTTACAAGCTAAAAAAACTGACTATTTCCAAGAATAAGTTTCTCTACAGTGTCTCTGCAGTGGTTAGTTAGACAGCCATACCAAAATCGACTTAAGGAATTCGAGAACGTTCTATGGGTATTATTTGTCTTTATTCTGAAGTCAAGGAAACAATCTATTAATACTTTGCCTTTAAAATGAATCTTAGTGCTTAAAATTACATGGTGGGTAACCCTACGTTGACAGATCTGCATACATTTCCATATTCAGATGTTCTATGTTCTCGGGCGCAATTTGCATTTGCCTGTTAAATTATTATATTGCAGACGACATTGAAACGAGCTATGTTGTTAGTTACTGTGTATTTGAAGTGATTTCGATATGTCTGTTTGAATTGGTTTTACGTTCATTGATAAGTTTGCCTTTAGGTGTAATTTATGTGTATTTAATGGTTAAAAATAAAAGGAAGCTCGTTCTGGGTTTTTCAAAAACATTCCTAGGATTTATAAATTCTGACATTGAATGAACGACTGCTATTAAAACAGTATAGAGCGATTAGAAACCACAATTATATTATATTATAATAGAAAATTTTACCTAATGATGACTTGAACTAAAAACATATTACTTGAGTTTACCAATTGTGATCTTTCAAAAACCAAGTAAAATCGACCAAAACCGTGCCTCAAAAAGCTTTACTTCCTTGGTTGATAAAGAGAATCCCACCTAATAACATTGACGGAATTGCTTATAATTCTAACATGAGAACAACACTGCTTTGTTTTTGGGTATCAATTCCATACGGGCTACCTAATTTATGTATAGAAAGCACCAATTCCGACTCACACTAATCACAGATTCCGCCCGCATTGAACTGTGGGTGTAAGAAATATACCGCGGCCCGCCAAAGATAGTCGCATAAATGGTAGCGGTCTGTGAATTTTTTACATCGCACGACTGTTTCGGATGACAAGCACGTTCCTTACGACCTACATTTAGAATGTTATTGTAAAAATCAAAACAAATTTACTAAACATTTATAAAACTTGAGTTTGTAGTGCAATGGTGAACGATTTGTTAACTCGTAAAAGGCTTGAGGGACATGAAACGCAAAGTTACATATAATCTTTTAGATATACACATCTCCTCAAAAACAAATACTTTCCCATTTAAATTCATCATCATTCATCTAAATTCATCATGCTATATTCTTGTCGTAATTAGATAAAACTGGCTTAATTAGATTAAGAGTAGCGTGAGACTATCGGGCTAAGGGTAAAGGCAGGGTGTAATAGTATTCATAATGAGTTACACGCACTTTGAAGGCGAAGAAATATATCGTGCAATAACCTACATGTGAAGGCTGCCAGCGCTCACTAGGCCAGTCTAGCGGATTAAGCCATAATGTTCCTCGCATAATATCCTATACCCTATAGTAAAAGTACTACATTTACGACACTACGATGTTGAAAAGTTCAATATATTTAAAACAATAAGCGAGTAAAAATATATTTTCCACGTGCATTGCGCGCTCGTTTTATTTTGCGAAAGTAAGACTAAGTGCTAATAATTTTATGTAGGTGACATAAGCAATATAAACACATATACTTTATGAGCAATTCTCTCATGAAACCCACGTCAATGAACATTTTAAATACAAAACTGCACATAGAATAGACAATACGTAATCAATATTGCAACTTGTAAAAGTAAAATTGTTTTCGTAGAAATTTATTTTGCATACGGAAATACTTAGCTTCTGTTGCGTAAAGTGATGTATTTTGTTTAAAACATCGGAATCAACGCCTGCCGAGAATATAAGGCTCTGTTTTATTCAGTTTGTGGCTTTTTCTAGACTTCACTTGGCGCGCATTTACAAATAGTCTCGAAATGAAACTAAAAAGTATGACAAACTATTCAAATAACGTATTCTTTCAGTCTCTATCTGTGAAGTTCAGTCTACGTCATCAGCCATATTAATATCATATAATGACAGGTAAACACACTAAATGAGAACTGCCAACAGACGACATCCGATCACCTTATCTCGTTGTGACTAGAGAATGGGTTGTGTCAACATTGCCGCACCGTGGTCCTGGCGTCATCTACCTGCTTTAGTGATAAGAAAATACGACAAAGACTTTATTGGTTTTATGATAGCTCTAACAACTTGTTTAAGTAGGGTTATCAGAAATAATCGAGTGTTAGAGGATATAAGAATTCAGACATGCTCAGCCCTCAATAAAGGGGAACTTAAAAGGATTCTTTAAAGCGTGTCAAAGACTACCGAGTTATAACATCCTCTTTCACATTAAAGTCATAGACAAGTTACCATAGTTTTCACCTCGTAAAATTGCAACATTTACTTGTCTATTAAACTATGTATTATTACAAAAGATTAGATAGGCTATTTTTCAGTCTCTATATGCTTTGGCAAATGTTCAACTAATACAAGATTATTGTTTAAGAAGACCTTTGAGTGAGCTCAAGGGAACTTCAAGCATTGGTAAATAAAGACTTGTGATAATTTATTAAGATATCCTGTGACACCGCAATAATTTTTACGATCCTATCCGGAGTTAGACCGTCCATATCCATGACGAAAAATTGAGCTCGTAGTAAAGTATGTAAATTTCCTCATGATGCAATTTCGTTGCGGATGAAACTGTTTACACATTCCCTGTGTATGTCGCGTAGAGTCCATAGAAGGACACTCCGACCATTTAAAATTAAATAGCTCATATGTTGACAGGATGGTCACAACATACCTGCAAAGCTAATTATCGCTTCAGAATGTCGCTGTAACATCACACGGGGAAGTCGTGATGTTTCAATTTTTGCAATATGTAAGAACACACAGTTACACAATAATATTAAATAAATATATACACTCAACGAGTGTATACACACAATTTATACATACAATCCTTGCGTTGCTTGTGCATCATCACCAGCCAATAGCAGTCAAGTGGGACAGGGCAGAAATAGCTCGGTATGCTTCAGAAATTATAAACCATGATTAGAAAAGCAAAATATGTCAAGCGCAGTACCATCAAATGTTGTAGCAGAGGATTGACTAAAGGTCCCACTATTAGGATCGTATTCAACTAAATACAGGCACTTAAGTAGGTACAATCAAACCTTGGTACTTCTCCGAACAAATGATCTGCCATACTCAAAAATACAGTGCTATTCTGTTATGGCAATATCAATGGGAATAGGGAGAAAGACGAAATTAAAATATGGTAAAGTATATGGAAACTCGAGCAATCATACTTTTGGAAATATGACGGCAAATTTGAGGCTTCACGTCCGTTTACAGTTAAATTTTATAAAAACATGGTATCGAGCCAACGAATCCGTACTAGATATTAACATTAATCTTCAATCTTATCAAAGTAGTTGTTCCAATTTATTTCAAATTGTATGTTATAATAGTATTTTAAACATTTAAATATAAACTTAGATGTAACTGGAACGTAAATATCGTCCATGCGAAATTATGCCGATCAATGAGCATTAAGTAGTATGGCTTCCTTGTGACTTGGTAATATACTTTGGTAATGTAACCACAATGTAACAGTAAACCAATAGGAATCGTTTTATAATGGTTTTAGTAATTAAATAGCACAACATTATGCAACACTTATCATACTTCACATCCTTATAATTTGGCATGTAAAATTTTGGCATGGCTCGTTGTGAAAAATGATTCATCAGAACTTATCACTATATGATCCAACACTATTTACAGTGAGATCATTGATAGAGTATTAACTCCCATTTAAAGATTTAGTAGTATCTGGTTAGTTAGTTGTCACAAGTATCTTTATAAGATTCAAAGTAAACCATTCAGAACCAGAAGACGAGGTTGCAACAATAGCAAGTATTGACCTTTGAAAGTAGTCTCCATCTTACCTCAAAAATTTGACTAACACACATTAAATCGGAGATAAATTAATTAAATTAATGAAACTGGTGTTTATGTTCAGAATTTCAGATACACCAATAACCTTGTGATTCGTAATGACTCCAGGCTCTCAGACAAAAGAATTATCAATAAGCAGCACTAAACACGCAATGATTACTGAATTTCATTAAGTGATCAATTGAATACCACCTTGGTAACAGCGATTGTTTCATGGCTCGTTTTATTTCATTGGAAAAGAGTCTATTTTTAAAATATATTATTAAATTGCAAAACAATTATACTTAGTCATCAAAATTTTATCTTGATGGTTTAAGTCTTATTCATGCGAACAAATGACAATAGATTGAACTATTCGCGTCAAAGTCCGCGAGAACCAAAATCGTGACACTCAGAATTAGATTTCCGAGGTTATTGACAAGCGTAAACTGTGTTTTGAAGTAAAATAACATAAATAAACGAGTATTTTCGCCGAGTTTAGCGTACCCCGGTCACGTACTCGGAGCAGATCCGAACAAACGTTTGAAAATGTTGACCTCGGCCGCGCCTGCGCTTGCACTGTCTAGTGAAAGTCGAGACGCATTGTAAATAAAAACTGTTTTACAATTCCCGTCTCGTATTGTGAATCGGGACATTATCGATCGGCATTCTTTCAGGCGCGCCGTTTCCTGTGTCCATCATGTTGACAAATGATTTAACGTTCCACATTTAAAATTTGTTTTATTCCAGAATGTAATTTATAACACAAATGTTGTTAATTTGTTTAAAAAGAAGGATTTACTGTATCGTGATAAAGTTTTCACAGCCTCCGTGCAGATCTTACTCAGCTGACCTGTAAAACGTAAGGTCGTGGGATCGACTGAGGCACCGAGACCAATACTTACGTGCTCCCCAAAAGGTAGTTTCGGGTAGACCAAAAAGTCTTGGCTATCAATCAATCTATGTATTTTAAACGTTTCAAACATTTTATTTTGAATAATTAGGAATGTACAATTTGAATGTTAGCACTAAATGCTACCAGGAACCACCCCAAGAATTTAGATTCTTTGAATGTGTAATCACAACAACAAAACACTTCAGTGTTTAGTACTTGATGTAATTATCAATGATTCGATAATGTAAATGTTATTACTGGCGTTAATTGTATACTATTTTCAGATATGATTATTATTTTATTAGTATCTTAAAATATTGCACAAATTGCTCAAGTCCACAGCTATCAGGTTCGCTATAAAAAGTCAAGGTATTAATAATCAAGTTCTTATTAAAACTCTCACTCACTCTCCATTTTATACCCAATTTGAATACAATAGAGTATAGTTTTCCTTAAACAGCATCCATACTTATGTAAAGAAATACGAAAAAAGAATTGGAAGATAAAATGTTCGATCGTATAGAAGTAAACTTTTTAATTTTGCCATGTCACGGTATACTTTAGTTCATAAGTTTTACAAATAAAACAAAATATTATTTAATTTATACCACCTGAATTTAAATTACGTATAATAGGTTTGTAACTTGCTAAAAAAATAATTTCATTTTTATATATTTATTTAAACTTTATATACACATATGTATAAAGGCGGACTTCTTCTTCTTCTTCTTCATCAACCCATATACGCCCACTGCTGAGCACGGGTCTCCTCTACCATTGAAAGGGTTTTAGGCCATAGTCCGCCACGCTGGCCTAGTGCGGGTTGGCGCACTACACACCTAAGAAATTCCTAAGAACTTTTAGGTGTGCAGGTTTCATCACGATGTTTTCCTTCACCGTTAAAGCAAGTGATAATTTAATTTGAATACACACATAACTTCGAAAAGTCAGAGGTGTGTGCCTGGGGTTCGAACTCGCGACCGCCGAGATTCACGACCGCGCGCCTAAACCTCGAGGCCATCACTGCTTAATGCCGTACTTTTGTTCGATACCGGCCCTTCAGAAACTGCTAATAAGCGATTTTTTTTTCTCCAAACCACAACTAATAACGAACTGCTCAAGATGAGTTGAAGCTAAGGTTAGTGTGAAAAAGACGAAAAGACAAGGTAAACGAAATTATATTTTTTCCTCATATATTTTAGGTACAATATGTTTTAATAAAAGAAAAAAAGAACAATGACACGAGCGCACATAAAAAAAATAAATGTGGACGTTGTATAGGTCACAAGATTTAGTCATTCAAGGACTTATCCGATTACACGCAGAATTCCAACTGCTAACTTATTACGTCATTTTAAAATATTCCATCCTTTTTATTTGTGACTGATTAGACTACAAAATTATAACTTCAGAGAAGTAGAAGATAAGAACGTAACCAATTGTGATTGCACTATGAATGGTGTGATTGGCAAGGATTAAAATCTTTTTTCTTGCATAGAATCAAGGTGACACGATGTTGATGAGTTTTGTTAGAGAACTAAGCTTGTCCTAGTTACTGATGGTATGCATCTGGACAGCAGCTGACATCGCCTAGGATATGTTTCAATACAGGGAGTATTTTAGACATCGTAAATTACATGAATAAAATCCTATATGTTGTTATAAAAAATATGCAAAGTTGGCCGCATTTTTAAACTCCATACAAATATTTGTAGTCTGTGCAAATATAACACCGTGAAACTGGTATAAGTACAAATAGTGAATATATTTTAATTTATCACCGGATTCAAGAAGGATTTATTGATCTTAGGAGTTGCTAAAATTGCCCCGAAGGTATTTGCCCATCAGCATTTCAGATTCGTCCATAACCAACTTCAAACTAAAGTTTGATAAAGACTATTTTCGACTTTTATAATTTAAAGATAAGAAAGAATCTTAAAGCGCTTTATCGATTGATTAAATTATAAACAGTTTATGGGTTATTTAAAATGTACAATTTCTTAAGGAGCGAAACCGATGAGTCGTTGAAATCTTTTGTTCGCGATTATTTTAAAAGTGCTAAACTTTAGTCGTAATAATATTATATTTTAAGTTATTTCATTTCGTGGTTTTTCCATTAGTGACAAATATAACAAAACCCCAATTTAAAAACAGAAAAATAATAGTTTTTAAAACCTTTAAAAATACAAATATTCGTTCCCTTCCAGAATATAAAAGCACAAATACTTGTTACTTCTAAGGCTAAGTTTGGAGCTCCAAGTGTAAATAGAAGACATAAAACTAATAACAGATACACCATGTTAAAAAGTTAATTAATGGCAATCCAATAAAGACTGACGATGAATTAGTTTTGCCTTCGCAAACACGTAATAAATGCTAACATTTCTTCTAATGGTAACAACTTGCCTTGAAGATAGACTATAAAACAGTTGACTAACGCTGATATTCACAATTTTACCGGCGTTTACAATTGTCGTTTGCTGGATAATTTAAATTTAAAAAATGCAATTGTTATTATTTATTTAATTCTTAATTTTACAAGTTTTAAATTATATAATTTTATAATACATAGAGAAGGATACAAATGGCGGCCTTATCGCCTTGTGCGAGAAAACCATAAGATTATAAAAGGTTTTAATGGAAGGCTGTTACATACAATATTTATAATTAAAATATCATTCTTAATTATTATGTAGGGAGCAATCTTTAACAAGTATTTTAAATTCCAAAAGAATCGCAGGCATGCCTTGACAGGAAGAACATTATTTTTCAATATGTGAATGCAATAAATTTTATAGTATAAGTTCAAATAACTGCATTTACATCGCGTGAACGACAAACCGTGTATCCCCGTTTATGTTCAGTCCCACCCCACACTAAAATACTGAGTTTATTTATTCCTTGTCTATAAACAGCACACCGAATGGTTATAAAGGTTATTTTTACGATAACGATCTGTATTTATTGTTGAAATGTAATTCGGTCGTTTATCTTGAATTTGTTTCAAGTGTTTTCTGTTTAAGGATAAAATAATTTATCGAATTCTCGTACTAGTACATACGTTACAAGTTTAGCTCTTTAAGGTTATCATGATTTATGTTTTGGCAATTTTAATAACTTCAAAAAAAGGTTTGAAAAAAACTTTAAAACAGTATGGATTTATTTGCCATAAATAACACATTGTACGTAGATCCAATCCAGTGAAAAAAAGAATCTATTACGCAACTATTACGAAGCAACTTCCCCACATTCCCCACACACCCTACGCGGTGAAAACGAATCTCAACCAAAGTACACAACTTTATTACTCGTAATTCCCACAGAGCACTTTCATTGCAAAAAGTTGGTTTATGCATCTCATCGACGAGTACAGCGGTGCGGTATTGTTACCATGACACTGGCGCACAGCCGGCCATAGAGAACGCTCTTGTTTACAACTTTCCATGGGAACTGGCGACGCAATTACGTCTCATTGTGTTCGCGAGAGCGTTTACTCATTCTACTTTAATTTCTTTTTCGTACGCGCATGCTTACAACTTGTACGACAAGCCATTTCAACTTTACTCTGAAGCACTGGTTTGTCCCGTCAAATTAGCTTCAGCGAAGTTGGCAAAACACCAGATAGAGTATCTGGTGTTCGTCGTCGTCGAAAGTCGTCAGATTCGATCGTACCTAGACCAATATTTGTGACCCACAAATATTTACCTCAGGTCAGACCAAACAGAATTTCATACCTCCCGATATCCACGATAAACACTCTGAGATCAGAACTGTGTTTTATTTATTAGATAGAACGCAAGATTCGACATTCGCAAATCTACAATCGAGATTTAAGATCGATATCATTTACTGAATCAATAGGGCCACAAATCATTACGCCGGCATAAGTTTTTATTATTTTAGACCGGTCTAGCAAACAGTAGACAGTGTCAGACTGACACCACCGACCATCAACATACAATGTTATCGTGACCAAGGCTCTCTCAGGGGACTTAACAACGTTACGATTCATCAAATGAATAATGGACAAGTGTGACGCACAATGTTTTCAAAATAGTGAACCTGATAAGTTCCATTGCTGTTTTATAGACCGTTGCCTAGGTTGTTGTCTTTTAAAACTTGTCAATGTAATGAGACTTTTATTAGGATCAGCCATAACTGATCAAATGGAGTAAGTTTTTGAGGACCACAGATTATTTTTTGCTAACAACTTTATATACGAATCTTAACATTTTAAAGTGAACATTATTTCTCCGTTTTTGATTTTCTTCTTGCTACTCCACAGCTATTTTTTTGTTAAGTCTAATTCGAACCAGTACTCTTTGGCTCGTTTATCGAAACATACTTTTCAGCTTTATACTTGATGATTTAATACATAACCTGTACAGTTTAGCAGGAAATTTGTATAATATCACCATCAAGGTAATAAAGTTATCAAAGCAATACCTAATCATAAATGAAATCACCTATAAAAGTTACTTCTCATCTCAGCAGTTCGTTTTCTTACCTCCACTAACAGCAATTTAGCATACCAAGGCAAAATATTTCTTATCTGATAGAGGCAATTGAAGTTCATAGATAAGATCTGAAGAGTATTTATCATTTGAAAAGTAATTGAGGAACTCGAGTTTAGAATTTTGTCTTTACAACTCTTTTAAGCCTTATGTAAACAAACAGGTACACTTGTCATCTGTCCGGTTTTCCCGCAGACTCCTTAATATGGGATAAGTTGCACGATACCTTCGGATTTCCACGCAAGGATAGGCATCAATAGTTATAGATTGAAATGGTAGTCTTATTTTAACATATTTATTATTGATCTGCTTGCCGATCTGGATGGATGGCTGTTCAGCTTTGAGATACTGATACGCGATACTTATTATGTTTATGCTACTTTTTTCATAGAAAAGACAATTTAAACTATACTTTATTTTAATGTAACCCTGTAATGCTTCCACGCTACGAGTATCGTAGTGCAAGCACTAGAAAAAGTTATACAAAAAATTCTGTGTGAAACGAAACTACTTGGCCGTTATTTTAAACAATAATTTGATATCTAGACAGTTATTTTAAAATTAAAAGATATGTTACGACTCAGTACAACTACAATAATGATTACTCATCATACTAAAAAGCATGCCGAGTTAACTCATTTCACAAAATAAGTAGCGATGTAAAAAAACACAGCAGTATAGCGGTCACTATCTCTGTACTACTTACAACAAGTAAACTACACGAACCTAGTGAATAATTAGCAGAATGGAACATGACACTAATTAACTAATCAATACGATTGCATCTTGAAATGCATAAAAGTGCAATTAGCGTCATTAAGTGCGTGAGCGAGGTGTCAATTAAAATCCAATAAGACATACACGCGTACCGCCAAGATAAATTTTTACCTACATATTTAACGAAGTCTACTTTCTTCAAACGGTACACCCGCTAATTCCATAACGTTTTAGCTAAAACGACTTTCTTCAAAGAGTATACACGTGAACAAGAATTATTAAGTGTTTAACATCAGTCACACGAACACATCGAATATTGAAGTGCCATAATTCACGAGTAAACACCGTTGCCGACTACGTGGAAGAAAATTGATGAGTTCTCGCCAACTGAATGTGGAACAATGCTCATCATATGTGGTTATTATACAGATAACGTCTCCAAACAAAGATAAAAGTTTACTCGGGTATCTGAATCACCTGACAGGTAAACATTCGCGGTTCATATTGTCACGGCTGACGAAATTTACCGTTAATCCGCTGCTGTGAGTGGCTCGTTCAGACTTCGCTCCTCGTCATATCACAGGCACATGCACTTTGTACCGATTAGATAAACACTGTGTAACGATCACTTCACACGGTCACCGATGGTCTTCGTACATTTCGTCGTTCGGTGGTTGAACGCGAGGGCCGCGAGTGCGCACGGGACCAGCAAATGCGACGGAGCGTGAACGTTAACCTACCTGTTGCGCTTGCGTGTCGCCTGTCGTCGCCCACCGGCCCGGGACGACTGCTTTGCCGACGCGGCCGGCCGCCATTTTCAATACAACCTCTTCTAAAACATTAATCTTTGGTCATTATCTAACAAACAGTTAATATACATACGAATTTATAACATATACGCTAAATACATCCTAACTAGACAGATTATTTTATTCAATATTGTAGATATCGTGACGAGTTAAGCGTGAAAGCCTTAAACTGTTTTAGCCGTTGCGTTACCGCCATCTATTGCTAGTTAACATGATACGGAAACTGTCAATATAATAAACTTTGTTTTAAATTTAAACTATTTTAGTAACTAAAAATAATAAATACGTAAAATGTCTCTAATTGTTAAAATATTTGACAATGCTTAATCATAATTTTTAAAAATAACCAGAAAATAAAACAACAGTAAGAAAGCCAATGTAGAGTTTAAGAAACCACGCATGTATGAAAGGCTCTTTCATTGATTCAAAGATACAAAAAGTACATGACTGATACAACAGATGGAGCTAGTATAGGAATAAAGCCTTATTGGATGAAACCTTTAACAAACTGCAGAGAAATTGTTTAAAAATATACGAATTGCGAGTTCATCAATAGATATCAGTCATCTTATGTCATACATTTATATATAGCGTCTACTATGACTGCAGAATAATAGACTACAGAAAATTAATCACAAACTTTAACACGACAAACACTTTGTGACAATCTCTGTGGGGCATGTCGAGATCTCTTTCAGTAAGGGCCCACCAGCTGAGTAGTGAGCCACCTTCCCCTTGTCACATTTAATTAAAATATTACGACAGGCAGGGGTTGCCGTAGCAGAAATCTTATGCCTCTTAATCATTAGGCGAGGTAACTGAAGCTCAACACGCTGGACACGCTTTTACAATTATAAGGGCTCATATCCAGTAGCAGGAGTTTTCATAAATCTCATTATGAATATTAACATTTGATTTTCAAATATACATCTTCATAAACAGTTCAAGGCTTACACTAATTCCTATGAAATCCTTGCAAAATCTATGTAAACATCATAGAGTTAACCTTTATTATAGTTCTCTCATAACACGATATTCAAACAGTGTTTCAAAGTCTTCTAAAATAATTACCTCGGCTATTACTGTCATAAAACATCTTTGGAACCATTCCATAAATTACATTAAATCATTGATTTTCTTCTCGAATTCACATGATATTTTATAATAAGCACTTCCAATTATGGGAAGCATAAAAAGTCATATAATGCATGCTTTTTCCGCGACACACATAATATACCTTACTCATATATTATTGTATTAAAAGTTTCATTATTTAAAACACGAGTGATGGATCAACTACACGTGTACATTTATTATTATAATATATTTAATAAGTATGAAGTAAACAATATGTAGGCTAAAACTGTGTACGGAGTGACTAGTTCAATAAAAATCTGCCTCATTGCGGATGTTTACTTGTATGTAGTACTACTGTACTAGTATTTACTAATACAGTCGGCGTCGTCTTTACCTATGTACTAATAATGTTTTGTAACATGTTCATATCGATGTTTTTCCTAAATATTTGATATTATTTCTTATTATTACTTCGAAGCATAAGCTGAGAGAACATTGTAACAGATACCGAAAATTAAACTAAACACTTGACATGATTATTTCAATGTTCAATTTCAAGATTCGTACAAGTCTTTTTTTAATTAGTGACAAAATTCATTCTACTTTTAAATTGATAAACTAGCAATAAATAATTTTTTTTTACGGTACAGGCTCTGTAAGACGTATTTTTGTGATTTTACGATGTTGTCATGCATTTTGCATACTCAGTAAAATTTCTTTGTATTCCTAAACAAGTTGAGATAGAATCTTTGTCAGTGGTAAAGTCAGTCATAATTGAATTAAAACTCTAAAGAAAAACCCGTATCCAATAAAATAGCTTGCATTGTCCATAAGGCATAATTTAGTTTAAATAGTCGTTTCGCACTATTTGACACTCTTAACCGCACTGTACTAGAATAATAAAATGCCAATATTATACATACTTACATCATGTTATTTTTAATATGCTGTTTATTAACCATTTTGTAAAATAGAATTAAAAACGATGCTGATATACAAATCTGATGTTATTGCCATGATGAATATCTATCTAAGCAACGCAATAGAGAGTGTCTGCATCCCTCATGCTACCTTAAAATAATATAGACACCTTAACTATTAATACTTTTCAATCTATTAGATCAGGTTCATCTTTCATCCAAACGGTACTTATATAACTAGCAATACTGTTTCATTCATGACCGGTAACTGTTATTGACTCACTTGAAATTAATTGAACCGATAAATATTCATGGTTGTCGCACATAATTCACTCGACCGACTACAATGTCGCCATTAGTCTTACTAGCAATGTTAAAATGCTATTTTGTGTGCGTATGTATGGAGTATGGAGGTCCGTTTCGTTATTAGCAATGTTGTAAAAATTGTATTGCTTTATTTGTGGGATTTCTGTAGTAGGAATGTATAAACATTGCAACCGATATAATATTTTAAAGAAGAAAACATCGTGAAGGAGCCAGTAGACATAAAACTTCTTGGGAATCTAGTTGGTGTGCAGTCCGCCACACGGCATTAGAACAGCGTAGTGGTCTAAGGCTAAAAACGTCGCAGTTATAGAGAAGACCCTGCCGAGAACGGGAGGTATATAGGCTGATGATTTAAAATAGAGTTATTAAGTGTATTTTATTTACGTCTATTTTCCACCAGCTATCTGTTACGTAACTGTTTATTGAGGGGTCAGTATATTTTCAGTTATATATTAAATAGGTTATGTTTAATAAAGATTTGAAGCTTAAACATTAAGCTGAGCTTTTCAGCTTTTATGGAAGTACCTAGAACCTATGGGGCTTTGTTCGCTACTTCAAAATTGACGAGAAAAATTTAAACACAGAAAACGGATGCATTCTAGAAATGTTTTGTTTTTCAAATTAAGTTTATTCCTATCGATGCCTTACGTTACGCATCCTTTATGTTACAAAAAACGAAAACGGAACGTGACCGAAATAAACATGCAAGGAGGATTTCACGATGCATAAACATCTCAACGTAAACACTGCCGTACATTATACATTATTTATTTTTTACGATGACCTATCATAATGCCAAACCGGATTTTTATCTCTTTTACTATACTATATAGGGTATATTTTACTACACTATATATCTTATACTATAGGATTTATATATAAAACTAAAACAGGCTATAGCTACGGTGATTACAAACAAATTAACGATTAATCAACTCCCGACTGAAATTAAAAATTTTGACGTTTTCCT
Organism: Cephonodes hylas; assembly: GCA_030295005.1. NCBI lineage: Eukaryota > Metazoa > Arthropoda > Insecta > Lepidoptera > Sphingidae > Cephonodes > Cephonodes hylas. The sequence goes on along the minus strand of AP025364.1, from coordinate 11,824,805 downwards.
AACAACCACAAGAACGAAGTGTAATTAAAAAATTAACGGTGAAAAACACATTTTAAAATCAAGCTTTTATTATGCACGAAAAATTAAAAAAATAAACTAAGAAAACATTCATAAAATTCGTATTTTTTTTAAACTTTACAAGTAACAATTTACAAAAGTGTTCGGTTTATCAGTAGAAGTATGATACATAAACATATATTATCTATAACTAGTATATTAATATTCTTAAGTGATCTAAAAGCTCGTCGCGGCCGAGGTCTTTGCATTAACGAAATTGCGCGACAAGCTTTTAAATCACTTAAGAATATTAATATACTAGTTATAGATAATATATGTTTATGTATCATACTTCTACTGATAAACCGAACACTTTTGTAAATTGTTACTTGTAAAGTTTAAAAAAATACGAATTTTATGAATGTTTTCTTAGTTTATTTTTTTAATTTTTCGTGCATAATAAAAGCTTGATTTTAAAATGTGTTTTTCACCGTTAATTTATTTTTAACTTTTTAGTTGGAAATATTTCTAAGTCTATCCATTTCGTAGTCATACCGAAATTCAACTCAATCGGTCCATGAAAACTAGTGTTCCTATGGGCACCTTCCAACTTCTCATGACACCAGATCAACGATACCTTGTTATTATGTTGTCACTAAAAATACAAAGGCATACCAAATTTTAGCTTACTTGGTCCACAGGAATCGGAGTTCCTATGGGCTTCTTCCAACTCCTCATCAGATCAGCTTCATGATACCATATTTTTGTATTATTACCGAAGTTACGAAGACACACCAAATTTCAGTTCAATTGGACCACAAGAATCGGAGTTCCTATGGGCATCTTCCAACTCTTCGTCAGATCAGCTCTATGATACCTTGTTATTATATTGTCACCGAAATTACATAGGTATACCAAATTTCAGCTCAATCGGTCCAAAGGAATCGGAGTTCCTGTGGGCTTCTTCCAACTCCTCAATAGATCAGCTCCATAATATCATATTTTTGTATTGTTACCGAAGCTACGAAGACATACCAAATTTCAGCTCAATTGGACCACAGAAATCGAAGTTCCTATGGGCATCTTCCAACTCTTCGTCAGATCAGCACCATGATACCATATTTGTGTATTGTTGTCGAAGTTACAAAGACATACCAAATTTCAGCTCAATCGGTCCACAAGAACCGATGTTTCTATGGTCATCTTCCAACCTCATCATCAGACCAGCTCCATGGTACCATATTATTGTATTGTCATCCAAGTTACGTAGGTATACCAAGTTTCAGCACAATCGGTCTATTGGAAGTGGTTCAAATCTTCATTGCAAGATTTGTAAACATACAAACATACATACATACATACATACATACATACATACATACATACAAAAGTGAAGTTAAATAAAAGCTTGTAAAAAGGTATCTTTTATCGTTTTTTTGACGCCAAGGGGTTGGTTATTGTCGTAAATATTGCGTGTGTTTTTCTACACCCTGTATGTTGACAGGAGGCGATGATAAATAATAAGTAGTATCTCATGTAAGTTATTTATTATTATCAGTACTTAAATAAATGTACCCTGGTACCTGGAATCGTGTGTCACACGAATTAAAAATGAGTAATTGTCTGAATACATTCATTGCGTTATTTAAAAAAGTTTTATCCCGCTTCGTTTGTAACAAATTAATGAAAGTAACAACATTGAAATGCAATCAACGTTAAAGCTTTTATGATTAACTTCAGATTATCCCTCATTGCGGAAATTTTTCAAATGCATCATCATCAGCGCATAAATATATGTACGTCAACGTCACGGGTTTATTCTATGTACAACTGTAACTGTTTAAGTCGTCCAAGCTGGTTCAGTGCGGGTTGGCAGTCTACACACAAGAAACTCCTAAGAACTTTTTAGTATACAGGTTTTATCGCTATATCTTCCTTCGCCGTTAAAGAATGTGTTAATTTATCTATAGACAGATATGTGTTCCAGGGGATTAAGCCTTCGATCGCAGAGAATTTTAAAATAACAACACAGCATAATTCTATAAGATAACACATGCCACTTGTTTTAGAATCAGCACGATTAAATCTTTCTAGATTCGTTTCGATTCTTCTGCACTTTATTAATGTCAATATTACTATGCCATATCAATTTGGATATTGAAACTATTTTGACGAATTGAATGAAAAATAGCAAACTTTTCAAGGCTCCAATGTTCTGTAAGGCATAACAAGTTGAACTAAGCGCTTGGTTCACTACCTTTGAATTTTGAAACATGTCAATTACTACTCAAAACAAAAGTGGCTATAAACATATTTGTCCGAAGTTATTGTACGATTTATGTGTTGTTGCTGAAAAAGAAACGCTCATAAATGCTCACAATTTATTCAACCTTATTATACGGAAGTGTCACTAACCTCCAAACTGGGTGAACTTGTGCTGTGGAGGTTAATCTCTTCCCATGAAAAAGAAACTCTAATTAAGAATATAATAATTCGTGTATTGTTAAAAAGAATAAACTACAGTCTAAGAGGTTTGTTAATGTGAACAGAAACGCGTGAATTTTGTGTACATTTTGTTCCATGTAATTACTGCTTTTTTACAAGCTTTTATTTAACTTCACTTTTGTATGTATGTATGTATGTATGTATGTATGTATGTATGTATATATGTATGTATGTTTGTATGTTTACAAATCTTGCAATGAAGATTTGAACCACTTCCAATAAACCGATTGTGTTGAAACTTGGTATACCTACGTAACTTGGATGACAATACAATAATATGGTACCATGGAGCTGGTCTGATGATGAGGTTGGAAGATGACCATAGAAACATCGGTTCTTGTGGACCGATTGAGCTGAAATTTGGTATGTCTTTGTAACTTCGACAACAATACACAAATACTGTACCATGGTGCTGATCTGACGAAGAGTTGGAAGATGCCCATAGGAACTTCGTTTTCTGTGGTCCAATTGAGCTGAAATTTGGTATGTCTTCGTAGCTTTGGTAACAATACAAAAATATGATATTATGGAGCTGATCTGATGAGGAATTGGAGGATGGCCATAGGAACTCCGATTCCTATGGTCGAATTGAGCTGAAATTTTGTATCTCTTCGTAACTTCGGTAACAATACAAAAATATGGTATCATGGAGCTGATCTGATGAGGAGTTGAAGGATGCCCATAACAACTCCGATTCCTATGGTCCAATTGAGCTAAAATTTTGTATCTCTTCATAATTTCGGTAACAATACAAAAAATGGTATGATAGAGCTAATCTATTGAGGAGTTGGAAGAAGCCCACAGGAACTCAGATTCCTTTGGACCGATTGAGCTGAAGTTTGGTATACCTATGTAATTTCGGTGACAATATAATAACAAGGTATCATAGAGCTGATCTGACGAAGAGTTGGAAGATGCCCATAGGAACTCCGATTCTTGTGGTCCAATTGAACTGAAATTTGGTGTGTCTTCGTAACTTCGGTAACAATACAAAAATATGGTATCATGAAGCTGATCTGATGAAGAGTTGGAAGAAGCCCATAGGAACTCCGATTCCTGTGGACCAATTAAGCTAAAATTTGGTATGCCTTTGTATTTTCAGTGACAACATAATAACAAGGTATCGTTGATCTGGTGTCATGAGAAGTTGGAAGGTGCCCATAGGAACACTAGTTTCCATGGACCGATTGAATTGAATTTCGGTATGACTACGAAATGGATACTTAGAAATATTTCCAACTAAAAAGTTAAAAATAAATTAACGGTGAAAAACATATTTTAAAATCAAGCTTTTATTATGCACGAAAAATTAAAAAAATAAACTAAGAAATCATTCATAAAATTCGTAGTTTTTTAAACTTTACAAGTAACAATTTACAAAAGTGTTCGGTTTATCAGTAGAAGTATGATACATAAACATATATTATCTATAACTAGTATATTAATATTCTTAAGTGATCTAAAAGCTCGTCGCGGCCGAGGTCTTTGCATTAACGAAATTGCGCGACAAGCTTTTAAATCACTTAAGAATATTAATATACTAGTTATAGATAATATATGTTTATGTATCATACTTCTACTGATAAACCGAACACTTTTGTAAATTGTTACTTGTAAAGTTTAAAAAACTACGAATTTTATGAATGATTTCTTAGTTTATTTTTTTAATTTTTCGTGCATAATAAAAGCTTGATTTTAAAATATGTTTTTCACCGTTAATTTTTGTAAATTTTTTGTGCTAATAAAGTTTGAAGATTGTCCGCGTTTTTGTGTTTTTTATTAGCATGATTTCCTGCTTTGACTTTGCGATATATGATATCGTACTAACAAGAGTAAAAGTGTTATAATCAAATAACATCAAAAGAATATCGTTACATAATATAAATCATTGAATAATATTAAAATGAGCAAAGGACAACTCTTCGAAATATATATATTTCGATTTTCGAAAACTGAGGTAAAATATAGGCGAAAAATTATCTTGCTTGTAATATATTTTAATTGCTACTTCCTTTAAAAATGTAACGGTGTAGAAAGAAACGAAAATTCGCAGCAGTTTTTCAATACTGTACGCTAAGGCAAAACTTGTAAGTGCAAAAAAGATAACAGAAAACAGAAATAGTAACTAGGAAACGTGCATTCTCCTTCCAAAAAGCTATGAAAAAACACTCATTACATGTATTATTTATTAATAAGCTAAGGGTAACGTAATCAAACTTTATGTATTACTTCCATAACGAATGATATTAAGTACCTATTTGAAAGTAAAAACGAGAAAATCTCGCGAGTTATGTCATTAAATAATATCGTTAATTGATTTTACATAATGTGAAATAAAGTTAACTTGTATATCAAGCCGGGTCCGTGTTGTGAGGTCATGTGAATTATTTTAATATTGAAATGAAAACGGAACTTTGGAGAACATTTGAATAATATTAATGTGCACAGCATTAGCATTCGCGAAGTTAGTCTCACGTCCATCGACACATTCCATTTATTTTACTATCGGTGTTGACAACACGTTATGTCGATGTGTAGATCGTAAAATGTTTTATTATAGCCGTTTTAGTGTTTAAACTAATGTTAACACAAATAATGTGTTTGCAGGTCGAATATGAGTGATGTAACGTATGTGTGAAGACGCAATTATCAATATACAGGATACGAGTGTTCGGGGTCGCTGAGAATGAAAACACTATATGCCATGCTAGTTTCTCGCGCAGTAAACAGAGATATATTGTAATTACCATCATCATCATTAGCCCATATACGACCCACAGCTGGCGACGGGCCTCCTCTGTAACTGAGAGGGTTCAGGCCTTACTCCATCACGCTGCATATTGCGGGTTAGCGGTGTGTGCCTGGGGTTTGGAACCCGCGACGGTCAAGAATTCGAAATTCTCGACCGCGCGTCTAAACCTTGAAGGCGTCACAGATTGCAATACCCTTTTTGATTTGGATATATTTGGAAAGCGTTCACAAGTTCAAAGCGCACCAGTAGTAGAAGTTTGAGAGTTGTGAATAAGAACTTTTGTGGCTTGTAAAACGGGAGACGCCGAGAAAAACATTTTTGTGGTCCACAAATATTTTATCAGATCTGGATTTGTGTGGTGTTTCAGATACCCACGATAAAAGACTTGAACCTTGGTTTATTTATTATTATTAATAACTATCTCTTATTAAACAAGCGCGATTAACACAAACCGCCAAAAAACCTCATCATTTTCTTCTCAAAATCCATAAATTAATAAAAATGCATAAAACACTTTTTTGATTGTATAGAACAAGTTAACATTATTCATTAAAAGTCATCACCAAAAAGATTTGATTACATTCACAGATAACATCTGTAGCAAGAAACTGACATTGTTGCGCATGCGTTTTGTAAGTCAATATCGTTAGTACAAGGTTGGTGTTAGACATTTCGAAGGTATGTGAAGTGAACACTATACTGTATGTTACTAGGCCTTATATTTATGCCAAATCCGGGTGAGTGTTCTGACATTGGCATACTGAATGTTATCCTTCTATTCTGTGAGGCTTCCATGGACTGTCACGGGCCTTCTCCAAGACTGAAAGGATCTGGGTCTATTTTCCTACCATAAATAGATTTAAGCTCCTAGGCTATTAGTATAAAGTTGTCCAACGACTTCTTCTTTCATTTTTTCAAAACATGATATCTCTGAAGATAAAATTAAAAAAAATATAGGGTGTAGTTAATGAGGTTTTAATTATGGAACAAATATAGCGCAGAAAAATAAACTGAGAGTTAAGTAAAAGTAGTAATGATCTTGAGATTTGGGCATGCGGTCGAGAATCTCAAGGGTCGTAGATTCAAACCCCAGGCATACACCTTTGACATTATTAATACTCCAACTTATTTGTGTAATTATAATGAATTATACGTTCTTCAACAGTCAAGGAATATGATGAGGAAACCTGCACACCTTAAAGTTTTTAGTAATTTAGGTGAACAGTCCACCAACCGCACTGGCCCAGCGTGATGGACTATCGCCTAAACACTCAGTTGTAGAGAAGCCCCGTTCGTAGGAATGTGATCTATATGGATTGATGATGATAATAAGAAGTCTACATAGTTAATTCGTAAAACGTGCATCTGAACATGTTGCGTATCTACAACATTTAATAATGCAAATGAAATCCGCTTAATAATAATATCAATACATCAGAATTAATTCATTTTATGTAATCCTTCCTGCTATAATTATAATTTACAAAATGTGTTTGAATATTTATATTCCGGGTTAATGTTAAGTATATTTCGTGTCACGAATTCATACACGTATCTTATGCATGTAAGCATCAACGTCATTTAATTTTAATTTATTTGATAGCAGAATATATTTTTAATTCAACACGTTCTATTGTGTTCTACATAAAAAAGTAAGAAATAAATAAAGAAACCAGAAAACCTATAAAACCCAGAAAATAAAAGATGAATATAAAAGGGGTGGACATCGTGGTTAGAAATATTAAAAAAACGTGAAACCATTATAATTAAAAAAGATTAAGTGTATTATGCTTTATGACTACTATAAAGCAGACATCGATTTTTCTTGCCTTAATATGGACAAAGGGAGTTTGTGTCACAAGCGAGCAAGGACTCGCATAGAATTGCCAAGGAAAGAGGAATTTTGCTTGTGAATATAGTAAAACGACTTTAAGAGTGTAAACGTTGACTTGATTTGGTACGGTTTTTTCCAGTTTCTCAAAAACGGCGTAATCTAGGAATAACAATAATGTCTATTAATGATATAAATATTTAGACACTAGCTTGCAATCTATTTGTGTATCTTCTTCTTAAATTAATAATGATTCTCTTCATACCCCTTATATTTAACAACTTACTTGTTCCCCCGTTAACTAGTCAGCGAAAAAACTACTATTCTACGACTCTACTGTACTATGATTCACCAGATACATGGATATCAATAACATCGATTAATCCTATCGGGTGATCAAGCATGTGTTCTTGCTTATACAAAAAAACGATAAATTACAAACCACTTAATCGAAAACAAATTAAGTGAGTCACTAGATCTGCAAAAATCAAAGGTAAATAAATATTGGAACTACGTAGTTTTTATTACACATAAATAGGAAACAGCGCTATTAACAGCCAAACGAGGGGAACGTTTTTCGGACCAATTAAACAAAAACACATCAAACTTCACCATAAACACAGCTGTGGATTAGTCACTAAGGCTAATAAATTCTGCCCAAATTAATAATTATCGGTGATGTAAAAAACAGAGTTGTCTCTGTTACAGGTGTACGGTGCGCATATTAGTCACGACGGATGAAAAAAATAAATATTTATGCAATAATAATAATCGAACGATGAGGTTTTATTGTGCGCGGGATATACTAGGCTGAGGCCACATAACAGTGTCAAGAACAAACCTGTTTATTTAGGTACTGCGTTGCATTGTCATTACTATAGTTCTCCGGGCGTATGTGCATATTTACAAAGTCAACCTTATTATGGCCATTATGTCATATCTATTTGAACAATGACATTTTTCCTTTCTAAAAACGCACTAGGTACGCATTTACACTGACTTGTCTTATTAAAATTGAAATATTTATTTTTTGTTTATTATTATATTGAAACAACTAAAATTTTCTAAAAAATCTCAAAGATTTTTCCGACTTTTGAATAAAAATTACTGGGAAAGTAATAAATAACGTTATCAAGAACCAATACTATATATTATGTATGAAAAGATGATAACACTAAAGCGCCCCTTCTTATTAATATAAATTAAATATCAAAAAATATATCCAAATGAACCACAACCTATTTAGATCTTCATATTTGCGGCTATAAGGCTTTATACAAATGGAATTTATAAGGCTTATATCAAGGTATGTATTTTCTTAATCTCTATATCTACATACATTATTCCCGGGTTCATAATCCCAAAAACTTCAAATCCACCTACAAAAAAATATTAACTGATGTTTTGATACAAATAAACTTATGTTTGATTGAAAAATAAAAAAGGTAGATAATTTATGCATTAAACAAACAAATCGGACGAGTTGCCAAAACAAATCACCATCAAAGATCAATCAGATCGTACGTTTTTTGTTTATTTTATAAGCGAGAGTTCCAGTCGTATTAAAATTCAATAGAAGTCCCCACATATCGTAAACACCGACGTGGAACGACGTTTATGTCGCACATACAAATGGAGACAAATTCTCACAGTAATGTGCACACGTCTTTAGTTGTTTGCCGGCGCGAGTCGAGTTCCGGCTAGCAGTGAGTTCCTAATTATGATAAAACGAACAAAATACTCATTACTATACATACGAGAGCGTACCTAAGTGTCCGCAATTAATATATGTCTTTTGTTCATGTCACATCCGGCTCCGGAAACAAGGATATGTCCATTAATAATACCGCCAATTAATGTCAGTCACATGTACCCAAGTAATTTGTCACTGGCAAAATCCGCATTGCAAAAAACGTACTGCCTACTTTCAAATTGCACTTAGTTTTTTTAATCATTAGTCTTATAAACTTCAAAGTCACAATGACAATTCTTCTGCCATTCGTCGTAATTTTTTCACAGCCATGGCAGACTGGCAGTCAATGCCTTTGCCTAATAATTTAAAAAATAACAAAATAGATAAATAGTCTAGCACATTGATATTTTGCAGACCTTGAAAGCTCTTACGTGAGAATTTAACCCGGATAGCAGCAAATAGTAACAGTAAAGTTAGTCGTAAGTACGGAACCGTTGGCCATCAGTTGGCATTAATTATGCGTTCGGAATGCGAACAAAAACCCTCAAGATCCGCAACATTTGGAACATCTTGGCGTACTATCTAATTATGCTATAATGTGCTTCACGCACGCACGACAACGTGTTATTAGGTACAGGATATTAATTAAATATTTATACCTCACAACCTTACACCGTGGCATTGCTTGAGAAAACCAATCGCGTTTCTAGAAATAGAAATATAATTGTGAATATTGTTGAGTAATAGTATTATTTAACTTTTTTACATTTAAGGTGTAATGAGTTAATGTTCCTATACCTACAACAGCAACAACAACAACATACCTCACGCCTATATTCCCCGAAGGGGTAGGCAGAGATGCATTTCTGCACCCACATTTCGCCAGGTATGTATCAGTCCCACGTAATAGGGGGCGAACCTATTGCCGTTTTTCGGGCACATTTCCAGACTCCGTGCTGCTACTGAGAATTTCCTAATGGAAAAACCCAATAACACTTTGCCCGACCCGGGAATCGAACCCAGGACCTCTAGATCGCACGGCACATAATTGTACCGCGAGACCACGAGGCAGTCGTTCCTATACCTCATTCACGATAACTTGATTCTTTTGGCAGATGTAAATTTTTCTGAGACATGACTTTGAAATAAAAAACGTACATACGTTACATGGGTCGAAACGTGATAAATAATTCGACCCTCCCATAGAAAACTGCTCACGTGGTCGATTTCGTGTAGAAGGTCTGAATTTTTTTTTTCACTTTTCGACCCGTGTTTCTTTGGGGATGTTGTTTACTTTCGAGGTCTAAAACACCTATTTAAATTTGGTGGGAGGTCTAAAAATAACCCTGTTATATTAATATGTACTTATTACAGGGTTGGGCAGTATTTCAATTACTTGTAATTAAAATACGTAATTGAAATACAAATACGTATTTTGTATTTGTATTTCAATTACTTCCTTAAAATGTAATTTGTAATTCGTATTTTAAATACCTGACGCTGAGGTATTTTGTAATTAGTATTTTAAATACTTGAGGCTTTAAAATACATTAATATTAAAATACAATTAACCACCATGAGTGCAATAGTGGTAAGTGGCGAGAAACGGCATAATCCTCTCAATGAGTGAAACTAGGACCAGGCCTCCAGTCCCCGGCAGCCCCACTATTCCTGGTTACGGTACCGGCCATGGTAACGGCGGAGCAGGGGGTGCTAAGAATCCCCGGGTTGGCCCCGGCTACCACACCCAACGACGACTGGCCATGGTTACACACTACATACGCACTTTGAGGATAAACGAGAAGATTGTTGACTGAATTGAGTGGATAACACTGGAACATACTGGGGTTGTCGGAAGTCCGAAAAATCGGGGAGGACATGACAACCCTGAAGTCCGGTGCCCCGAGGAGGAATCGGATTTCTCATCCAAAGGTCTCTCATTAACAACATCGTATCCAATGAAAGTGTGTCGAACAAGGCAGTGTGCCTCATACTCAGAATATTCAAAAGATATTCGTTGAAGGTCATACAGGTATACGCGCCGACCTCGACACACCCAGATGAAGAAGTAGAGGAGATCTATGAGAACATACGTCGAGCCATACATACTTCCAAAACGTACTTCAATGTTGTTATGGCAGACTTTAACGCAAAGTTGGGCATGAGAAGCGATGCGCAGTTGAATGTGGGGCAATTTGGACATGGGCAACGCAACCCCAGGGGTTAGAAACAGTCCGAGTACAAGATCAGAGCACGAAGGCTATTCCACTATAGAGAGGCATGGACAGGGAGATGTTATATCTCCGAAACTGTTCACTACTGTGCTGGAAAACGCCTTCAAGCTCTTGGAGTGGAAAGGATTCGGCATCAACATCAACAGCGAATATATCACACACCTTCGGTTTGCCGACGATATTGTAGTCATGGCAGAATCGCTGAAGGACCTTAGCACTACGCTCGAAAACCTCAATCGGGTCTCCCAATAGGTGGGTTTGAAATGAACATGAACAAGACGAAAATCATGTCGAATGTTCATGTTGTCCCCACCCCAATCGCAGTTGGGGGCTCGACTCTCGAAGTTATTGACGAATATGTCTATTTAGGACAAGTGGTCCGGTTAGGCATGTCGACCTTCGAGAGAGAGGTAAATCGTCGAATCCAACTCGGTTGGGCAGCGTTCGGGAAGTTGCGAGACGTCTTCTTGTCCGAAATACCTCTGTGCCTGAAGACGAAAGTCTCCAATAGTTGTGTGTTACCAGTGATGACGTGCGGCACTGAGACGTGGCATCTCATTAAAGGCGTTATTGGACGGTTCAGAGTCACTCAACGAGTTATGGAGAGGGCTATGCTCGGGGTTTCCCTACGAGATCGCCTCAGAAATGAGGAGATTCGTAGGAGAACTAAAGTAACTGACATAGCCCAATGGATTAGCACGTTGAAGAGGAAAGGAGCCGGCCGCATGGCGCGGAGAACTGATGGTCGATGGGGCCAGAATGTTCTCCACTGGAGGCCACGTACAGGAAAGCGCAGCGTGGGACGTCCCCCGACAAGGTGGTCGGACGACCTTGTCAAGGTCGCGGGACGTCGATAGCTGCAGGCGGCTTCCGATCGATCCCAGTAGAAGTCATTGGGAGAGACCTATGTCCAGCAGTGGATTTTGATAAGCTGATGATGATGATGATGAATCTTTTTTCCTCATCTTTCCAGACCATGTAGATTACTTATTAAGTATTTTGTAATTTGTATTTGGTATTTTAATTACAAATAGCTAAAATACTGTATTTTGTATTTTATATTTCAAATACCTTACTTAAAAGTATTTTGTATTTCGTATTTAAATTACTTGTGATAAAGTATTTTGTATTTTGTATTTCAATTAAAGTAAAGCATGTATTTTGCCCAGCCCTGACTTATTATGAACTTTGACCCACCATCGCTTATCTACATCATGTTTTACATGTCGAAATTAATAAAGAATTTCACACATAATGCAGTATTTTAAAACACAATATTTTGGAACTACTAGATATTTTCTGTTTCCCATCACTAGTCGATATGCCAAAAGAATCAAGTTATCGTGAATGAGATATAGATAGGAGTTAACAATTTTTCAAAATTTATAATATTAAGATAATGAATCGTAATAACAACTTTCCAAATATCATATTAAAACTTTCATTTCAATACTTTTTTAAACGCTTACATTTTTAAGCTCCTTTAATGTAAAAAGTTAGGTATTGTTAAGAATGAGTTTATTAGTTATGTAAAAAATGACAAATTTATTTTTATTTCTCTTCATGTTGTTATAGACAATACTTATTGAAAAAAGGTTTAATCTAACATTTTCACCTCGTACTTTGTTACACAACTTACAAATTCAGCATTACGTAATTCTAGCTATCCAATTTTAAAACATCTAAAGTTCAATCTTTCTTATATTGTGATTCAGACACAGTAAATACGGAACCAAGCGTGACTCATTTGTCATTATATCTACGCGCTATGCAAGGAAATTAACTAATAACTATGTCGTGTTCTTATTATAAAATTACGTATGGTCTAGTAAGAAATACAGATTACACTTGTCGCCCCCGTGTAAAGGATGTGAGTTTTTTACCGTCTTCATAATCAATCAGCAAGTAACTGTAAATACCAACATGTGAATTATCATACCCAACTAAACTTAAAAGTTAGTCCTGCGCCCATAACGTTTAATAGGCACGTTTTTGTGTGGCAAATTTTAAAAGCTATGAGAGGTCAGTTTCACACAGAACTAGACACTAAACTAATATTTGTTTACCAAACATTTGTGCAGAAATCGAATCCGCAATCACAACAATCTGCTCTCTAATAATCTCTGTCACAGGAGCTGATACAATATAATATAAGCGAACGTTTTTTTGTATCAATAACTCGTGGCGAAAAAATAACGTACAAATTAATGTGACATATTTTATGTATATTCATTTTAATTATTCATATGATTTTTGTAGGCAGAACAAATAACGTGTTTATAATATTTCAGGAATGTAATAATTTAAATATATTAGTAACTAGCTGTCCCGGCAAACTTCGTATCGCCCTACCAGTCAATGAATGTCTTGTTACTTATTAACAGAATTTAATTTTTAATTACTTAGGTATATCATCATCCCCTTGCCCTGGTCCCAATTAATTACTTGGGGTCGACGCAGTATCTCTTCTTTTTCCACACATCCCTGTCAGCCGTCATGTTTTCATTCACCCCTTTCTTTTTCATATCTTCAGTCACGCACTCCATCCATCTCTTTTTTGGCCTCCCTCGGCTCGCCCATCCATCCACTTTCATGTTCATCACTTTTTTTTTCCTACATATGATTAATTCCTTCTCTTAATGTGCCCATACCACGACAGACGGTTTCCTTTTTCTATCACAGGAGCTACTTTCAGACTTACCCTAAAGTATTCATTTCTGACTCTGTCACTCCGTGTTATACCACACATCCACCGCAACATTCGGCATCTTTGCTGCATGCAGTCGTCTTTCGTAAGTCTTCGTCGTTGACCATTTTTTTTATTTTTCCCTTGACCTACCATTTGTCGTACCTACATTCCAACTTGCATACCTCAATCTCATTTCCCGGGCTAGTCTCTTACGTTGCCCCCGCCCGGGCTGGTGTAACAAACCTTGCCCATTTCTCATAGGAACCGGGTGCTGCCCCTGCGCGTCGGCTACGGGGGACGGCCTAGGCCCTGTCACCTTTCTTATTATACATACTGTATAAATGTTTTGGCAAATGTTTTACGGCCGCCCGCCTGTCTGACACCAACTCTCCTTGGGGCTTTCGTTCTTTTGGTAAAGGGGTAGAGATAGCGTGTGTTTGGGTACAGGATATTGCAGGTAAGGATATTTGGCCTGATGGTAAGGATGCCACAGTCCCGGATAAGGAAATAGTGGGAGACTCCAACAGCTCGGGGGGCCGAGGTCGCGAACTCATAGCCCTGTTCCATGACTGGCTAGATCAATGGAAAAGGCATCCCCTGACCATTTATTAATATTTCTTGATGGAGATTTAGAATATTTTAGATATTCAAGCATAATAAAAAATAAAATATTAGGCACTACCAAGGAGATTTGTTACACAAAATAAATTTCTGAACGCCTTAATATTTGACAGCCAAAAAATGTCAATCCATTGTCATGAGAATTCTGCATTTTTAACATCTAAAATACGCAATAATTCGAATGTTATAGATACATATTGTCGATTCAAAATGCTTATTTTAATAAGTTCTTTTATTTGAGGGGGCCTCTAACTGCATCGACGGGATGACCATTAAATGACAGGAAATTTTGTATGGTGTTAAAGTTCAAAATGACTTAAGTATCATTACGAACCTTTTGTATGGGAATATAGAAAAGTATTATTTTTAGACCTTTTCAGGCAATTATTAAAATGTATCTCTCCGTAAGAACAATCCTCGTACTTCAAGGAATATTATAAAAAAAGAATTAGCGAAATCGGTTCAGCTGTTCTCGAGATTTGCGCTTAGGAACACATCGAGCAATTCATTTTTATAACATAGAACTCCTCCACTACGATTTAAACTTTATTGTATTGTATTAAAGTTTAAATTGACTTAATTATTAAAACGAAACTTTTGTATGGATAAAGAAAACAATGAAAAGTCCCACGGGAACGCTATCGAACGGGATAAAAAGTATCCTATGTCCGTCTCCTGGCTCTAAGCTACCTCCCTACCAATTTTCAGCCAAATCTGTTCTGCCGTTCTTGAGTTATAAGTGGTGTAACTAACACGACTTTCTTTTATATATATAGATTACAACTGGCGTGTGGTTGGCGTCTTGACGGTTATTAAACTATTCGTAGTATGGAAAACCCGGTCAGTGTACCCGTTAATAATGATGACTTGAACTTGGCAATTTACTGCCGCACCCGTTAAGTATTGTTAGGGAAATTCCACACTAATACTGTAAGTTCAGAGGCGAATTTTTGTATGTACGATTCAGTGGCGGTATTTCCAAAGAATTAAAGACAAATTTCTGAATTCTTGAGCTTTTAATCTTATTAAATAAAAACAATTTGATATATAAATGAGAATATCCTGTGTCCACAATAACCAAGCATTAACTAAAAATTGAATTGTGAACGTTTGAGGCTTTTGAGCTTAACGGGAAAATTCTGCACTAGTACCAAAGTTACCACGGCTACTGATTCTCCCTAATGGTAACTGGGAGGGTTTCTAACACAGGGTTTTCTAACACAGAGTCGTTATACAATGGACTGTCTCGGAATCTCGCGGCATAAGTATGCGGCGTGCGAACTAAAGGTCTCGGACTTAAATCCCGGGTTGGGCAATATTATTAAGATTTTGTAACTACGAAATTTTCTTTAGCAGCACTGACTCCCCTATAACGTGTTACGTGATACATACCTAGCGAAACATGCATACGGAAATGAACCTCTACTTATCCTTTCAGAAAATTCAGACTTGAAATTATGAAGGTACGTAATACGTGTTGTCACTCCTGTATACAAATGTACACCTAAAAACAAGCATATAGCACACACGAAGTTCCTATACATTTTCTTCGCTAATAGCCCGTAAGGTCGATAACTCACCCGTCTCTAGATTTTCGACCAAAACTATTCACCACATCATGGAGACATGCCTAGAATATCGCGTGCAGACAAATTTGAAACGCTTGTGTTTGTATCGCATTAAAAATAAACGTACCGAGTACCTAACCATACTCAACCCGAGAAATAGCATACTTGGCAGTGGACTGATAAAAATAAAAACTTAAAAGCTGACAGACTATTACGAGATGAGGCAACTTTGTTCGTGTGAAATTTAGCTGAAGATGACTTTTTCTATACATTAAAACTAGCAGCGGTCCGCATAACCGCGTGTGAAATTTTAAAGGAGGATTTATAAAAATATTTTAAGTTTGCTACTATTAAATGCCCTGCTCCGATTGGTATGTACTTATGTATAGCCTATTGTCTACGTGGTTATTAAGAAGCTTTTTATTCCCAAAATAGCTTGAATTAAAAAGGATTTCCCTAACGAGATTCATAACTTATACCATAATTATTTCCGTTACTAACTATACGTCATCATTTAACACATTTACTTTAAGTATCTCACGGTCACGATACTCGCTATAAAAGTGTATATTTGTCATCTTACAAATATGTATTTGATTTAGGTCTGGGTCATGTCATAGGACTAACGCTGCGAAAAGACTCTGTTACTTTATTTTTCAGTTTCATGATGAAAGTAACTTAAAAACAACGATGGGGTTGGTATGACCTTGAGGATAAAAAATCCCACTAAAATTGAGAAAACGCTTGTGTCGTGGTGAACTTAAAAGCCTAGCCTACTAATTACAAATGAGAAATAATTAATTAATATTCATGCTTACAAATAGTCAAAGGTGCATATGATATAAAGTCTTGAATAAGACAAACGATAAAAGCTTTTTCTTATGTTCTCGATTTATCCAGTCTGCATATTCTTCTCCTGCAAGGTTGCCTGGCAGAGATCGCTTTTAGCGATAAGGCCGCCAATTTATCCCACTAAGTTTAAGTTATTATATGTAATATTTCTGTACATGTGGTGATTAAATAAAGAGTTATTATTATTAAAATATCAGAAGATATATTGTAGAACTGACATTATGATCCCGGCTTTACAGCTCTCGTTCTACGCGACATAGGTTTTCCCAATCTCGGTTTTCCCAACAAAACCACCAAGTGCTTTTATTAACACACAATATTGTGTCATAATTGAGGAAGCTCTCAAGATAGTCTTCGGTAAATAAATGTTCTCTTATGTCACGTAATGTAATTATTATGCAAAACAAATGACTATCTGGCTTGACGCTGCATTGCGCGAGATAATTAACTTTACTTAAGTCGTGATGGCCTCGAGGTTTACGCATGTGATCGAGAATATCGACGGTCGCGGGTTCAAACTTTAGTTACTCGCCTCAGATTTTTCGAAGCTATATGTGTATTCAAAAAGAATTACACGTAATTTAACGATGAAGGAAAACATCGTGATGAAAACCAGCACACTTAAAGGGACTTAGAAATTTTATAGGTGTGTAGTACGTCATCCCGCACTAGACCAGCGAGGTAGATTACGGCCTAAATCCTTTCAGTTTTAGATGACACCCGTGGTCAGCAATGCGACTTATGTATGGGCTGATAACCATAATAATAAAATCTTTAAACGAGTTATTTGCGACAATTTTATACTAGTGATTCTCTATTTATTGCAATAGAAACGTGTAAATTATGTTAGGCCTCGGAAGAATTGCAATTAAATGCACATATACATATTTTATTCATTACTTGAAACGATTACTTATAATATGTAGTGACAATTATTGCCGCACGTTCATTTGTCATACACACATACGATTTGAAATTCATTAATGTTAAGAAATATTATAAATACATTATGCGATTGCATCCGTTTCAGAATAACAAGAAAATTGTTAATTATAATCTGCTTTTAAATGACGTAGCACAAAGTTTCTCACGCCTGAAGTGATAAGCAAAAGTTTCTTCACACTATAAGCAACTGGTGTTTATCGGGCTCTTTACAAAGAAATTCTTAACGGAACTATGTTGGGTTGATCTCACGCGCAAAAGATTTAAGCGAGATCAATAAAGATTTCATACGACCAGATATTGTTTGAAGCCTTAAAACGGTTGATGATTCGTATCTTTAACGTATGAAGCTCAGACCGACATTTTTGCAAAAATCATAATGGTATTCATGGTACATAATGCATTATATTTCAGTATAATTTCGCAAATCAGCATAAAAAATATTTATTTATTAAAAAATCTAGAAATTAACATTGGTATTCTATTTTTATAATACTATCGTTTTTTATTATTGTCAATGGTCGTCGGTTATAGGAAATCCGTTTTGAGGAAAACTTCTTTCTTGGTATCAACGTCTTGATTCTTCATAACGGAATATTGTAATCCAGCAATCAATGACTTTTAAATACTTCCATGTATTGCGCAAATTTCCTTAACTAAGTTTTATAAAAGTTATTGACGAATTACCCTGATTAATGACAACATTACTAGAAGTATAAAGTTCTATGTTTATAATTTAATAATAGCATAAACAATCAATTGGATTATTTTGTCAGTAACAACACGAAAAAAAATTGTACCCCGGCAAGAGGTTCAGTAACTAAAGCACAAAGTAAAAAAACAAAGTTTTTTTTAAATTTGTTAATGTTGGGTATATTTATTTATTATTCAATAAAAGAACATCTATTAACGAACTTTTTATAGCCAATTGGTCTGTAACGAGATTCTTAGTCATTTTATTTGAATCCGCCGACTTATAAGGCAAAATACTACTCTTATTTCAGCCAACCGTTCTCTAGTATGACGCGCTGTGACGTAACAGTTCCCACATTCAACTAACAATGAGTCTCCTTGACCATTAGTTATCACAGTGCCAATGTCCCAACGAAACTAGTGAGTGCGTGACAATGTCATGTCATACGTCTGGTCTTCCCCGCCGATTACGATGATTTAACAATTTAGAATGTCTACGTCATATGTTAGATCAGTGGCTCCGAAACTTGAAGAAGGTACAAAGGTTAGTTTTCTGCAATGTTATGGTTCAATCTTTTGAATAATATGACTTAACCCAGATAAGCCTACTGTCCTATATTTAGGACAGTAGAAATAAAAAAATATATCAGAATACCCTCTTTATCTAAGATTATTTAGTCTTATGATTTGCAGTAAGAAACGTGTCAGCTTTATTAGAAAAAATAAAAAGACAGTTATTTTAACAGTTTTTACCTTATATTTTACCTTATAAGTGTGTAATAAAAGTGCGTTGCAGACATGGCAAATGACAGGTATGTATAAAAAGTTATATTTTACTCGTGAGTTGTTTTTTTCTGTGTTAATATCTAGTTGATAACCTTAACTTTTGTACTAAATAAATATTCTAGCAAAATAATATAAATAAATTACGTATAACTTGTTACAAATACTAGCGTACTATATATAGGACAGTAGGATAATATACATGATTTTAGTACAATAATACAACTTTTTCTTTACAGACCATTAGCTGCGCATGAAATTTTAGATGCTTTAGAAAATGTTTCTGATAATGAAGAAGATTATAGAGAACGACTGATATGTATTCTACCTCCTCCTGTTGATCCTGACTGTCTCACTGACGAAGATTCGGGTGAAGAAGATAATGTAACTTTGAATAATTTGCCACGAAACATTCTGCTTCAACCGGCTGAAGTAATGATTCAAGGGCAGATTATGGTGAGTGATACAGAAGAAGAACCTTCTGATTCTACAGGTCAAACTAAACGTAGGCGTACCTACGCATGGAGAAAACGGGACTTGGCAAAAAATCCCGTGAATTGGCCAGATGTTCAAGGCGCTTGCCAAGATAAGCGCCCAATTGAGTGGTTTGAAAACTTCTTAGATGAAGATGTTATTTCGTTGTTGGTGTCAGAGAGCAATAAATATGCTGTCAAAAAGAATTTGCCTGGAGACATAATCACTGAAGATATGAAATGTTTCATCGGCATATTGTTGGTTAGTGGTTATTCATGGCTCCCCCGTAGAAGAATGTATTGGGAAAACTCCCCTGATACAAAAAATGCCAAAAGAGGGCCTAGCCGACCCTCCCATCATGAACATGCTGATAGTCGTAAAGACCAAATGAATCATCTGGTTATTCCTCAATCGAAGCAAACACGCTGTCGTCAATGTCACAAAAAATGTTTGACACGTTGCAAGAAATGTGATGTTGGAGTGTTTGTCAAGTGTTTTGAAACATATCATTCATAAATAGTGTTAATCTAGTAAATTACATATAACAATGGGTAAGATAATCAATAGTTATCTAATAAACTACCCTTTTTCATTACATTCTGTTTTGTCATAAATGGTCTTTTATTTCCTCTTATTATCCTACTGTCCTACATATAGGACGGCTGTTTCCCTGAAAGCCTTACACTTATTTTTTTTTTCATAATTTTTTTTATGTTGCATAAGATCTAATAAACTAAATAATGTAACTTTTTTCAAAATTTTCAGAAAATTTTAGTTTCAGGCTTATCTGGGTTAAAAAGTATCTGTTTGTTTATTGGTCACTTCGTATCTTTCAGTATTTCGAATATGTACGAAACTAAATCGGAACATTTATTTCCAACATATTAATAAGTGCCGTGTATAAACGTAGGTACTTGTTGCAATCGATCTGCTTAAATTACACGATCAACACTCACAAAAATTCTGTAATAAAAATTAAAAGAAAGAAATCATAATAAGGCGTATTTCCATTTCTATATAATTATTTTTCATTATAAATCCATTCCACGAATTATAAAAGAACGAAAGGTAAATACCGTTTTATTTAGAAGCCACTGCTATTGGCAACAAAAACTGCGTAGGTACTTTAATTGAGGGAAGTTTCCGCGTTACTTCAAAGCACTAACCACAAGATCTTTTGAAGGTTTAACTTATTTTTTTTTTATCGATCTTAAATATATTTTAAAGGGTGCCATGGTTGTACGTTGTATTATTTAAAAACACGGAGTTTTTAATCATAAAAAATAGGTAAAAAAACTTTTTAAGTTAAACGGTTTTATGTTAAACATACATTGCAATGTTTAAGATAAATGTACTAAAAACCAAAAAATAATAAAATAAATACAGTCGTGGGAATTATAAACATATGCATAGACTAGACTAAAATAAAACCGTGGGGCACGTCAATTCTGGGTCTGGGTTTGCTGGTTTCCTCACGATGTTTTCCTTCATCGATAAAACGAATGACTGCACCGAACCATAGTTGAATTGACACTAACTTTACATCACATTTACACTATCAAGTGCCATCACAGTCACCCTGCCATGCCTTTATAAAAATATGCCAATTATCGCCAACGCCAAATATATGAATATAGATACAATTATGATTAATTGCTAATTTGACCGTTTAAAAATGATTCATATTATTAATACTGTGATGACACATGACCATATGGCCTTAGGGTAATTTCCACTTGATTTTTTTTTACATTGAAATTGTAAATAAATGTCAATATTATTGGTAAAATTATGCAAACAATCAGTTAGTATATATGTATGTACTTAATATGTTATATTAGCTGACTAAGTCATAGATTAGGTTATACGATTAGGTATTTACCTAATCGACAAATTGACGTATTCTAATAGCTCTTTTTTATTATATACGAGTAAAAGGAATACAGAGAAGTATATTTTGGGTTTAAACTAAGCATGGGTATATTTTGTTATTTATTGTAAAATCATTATGAATGTAAAAAAATAAAAGTTTAACTTACAAAAGGATACTCTACTCATTTTATATTTACTCTTTTTTTAAAACATCCGGTTGAATATGGCAATATTACGATGACCATCTGTTTAAAATTGATATTTCACACGAGAGACTAAATTAGACTCAATTTAACATGAAATGTTTATTTATTGCATATCAATTCAGTATAATACATCAATTAGCAAATTGTTTTTATAATATTCATATTATACTGATAAAAAATCTTTAGCGCGGCAATAATTAAGCCAAGGAAAATATATTCGACCAGGTGCCAAAATTTGTCGCTTCCAACAAATCATAGACAAATCTTATCCGTGTATTTGGAATATTGTAATGAGAATCAACAGAATGATAATATTGCTTAAATTAATGTGAAGTATAAATAATTTTGCTAACGTGGAGAAGTGACACTAGATACTAGGAACTGAAACTGGCTGTTATATTAGAGTTTCTGTATTTATTTAGTTCCTATATAAGCCATCAGCAATAGGCTCATAAAGCAAATTCCCTTAAGCACTCACACATTGTTAGAAGAAGATACTTTACATCTACCTTATACCTTATAAGTTTTTAATATCACACCTAGCTTATTGTCATTTTAAAGCACCTTTTCAGACTCTGTGCTTTTACTTATTGGTTTAATAGGAAAAAAATTAAAACACACACTTTGCCTAAAGAATGGAAATCGGGATGTAATGGTCAAGTGGAAATTTCAGCGGTCGCGGGTTCAAACTTATGACAATAATGTGTGTATTTATAATACAATAAATTATAATGAAAAAGAGTAGATCATAAGGAAACGTGCACAACTTAAAAGTTCTGAGGGATGTCCAAGGTGTAAACTTGTACTAGCGTGGTAGACTAAAGCCAAATCCCTTTCAGTTGTAGAGGCGGCTTGGGCCCAGTAGTGGGACGAATATGAATGATAAATCGAAATTGGCACCTGAGGATAGTACGTGGCACACTTACCTATACCGTGAGACCAACCCGGCAGACATCTTTTACACATAACTTCTTCTATCTTTTACACATCTTTTAAGTATCATACAGTATATTTTTATTAGTAACATGAACCATAAAAGGCTTGTAAAGCTTCCTTTCGTATAAATAAAGTAAGATTACAACTGTACGCTTAGATTAAATCGAATTAAGTGCCGAAGACTAGATGCGGAACTAAGCTCGAGGCTACATTTATTGTAATCGAGGTTTAACACAAGATAATGATCGAAAGGCAATCCATTACAGGGAGCATGCACATTCACCCATGTTTTTTATCAATACGATTTAGCGTTTGTTGCTTTACTTTTAGAACGCTAATTATTTTGAACGAGTATAATTATGCAGCATCGTAAAGTTTAAAGTATAATAATCAATTTGTTTTTAAAATTAAGTAAGTCAATTCAGTTATTATTAATTACGATTACTAACATTAAAGATATGATTAAAACGTTTTATTCGTCTTTTATTAAACGGGATATCTTTAAATAGACAATAATTGTTCTAAACGAAACAAATCTACACGTACGAAACGTGATCGTAAAACATAAATCTAGCTGTTATAAAGCATAAACTCGTAACTGTATAGTACAGTTAGACTATTTTTTTACAAACGTCTTATTATATCGGTATAGCGTGAAACACCTATGTGTCATCAATTTATAATTATAATTATGTATATAAGAATTATATGTGTAGGTAAATGTGGTTTCCGACTACGAGATTACTACGATTAAACAGAAATTTGTCATCGCTCGTGCGTATTACGCGGGTGATAGATTTGCATTATAACAATGTAGTAAAATATTATTTGTAGTAACCGCTCCGCTCAGTGGGTCAATAAAACTATGACGCATATCCGATTGCAAGGACCAAAACAAAATGTCACGCTTTTATCGCTGCCATTTATATGCTTTATTGATTTTTTAAGTTGACTGTTCGATGGTCTGCCAGCACATGAATCTAGATATCCCGTATTCAATTTCAAGTTAAGCAAAATATTGTGGCATCCATTAGTTGCAGTTGCAGTAATTCTGGAAATATGCCTGAAATGCGGCAATACAGTTTCCATCTGTTACGTGGTTATTGAAACTTAGCTAGCAGAATTTTAGATGCACGAATACACATTTTGTTAACTCTTTTGGATTGCAGATTAATTGTATGTGTGTTTGTATCTCACCGAGTCCAACAGGCTATTAGATTGGCAAATCTATACGACACTTTATGGGGAATGCTGACGATTGCCCCCCGCTGCGGACGATCGACGAAGCTAACACCCGACACACTCATAACTTACATTCCGCGCATACTCGTGATAGTTGATGCCTTTAGATACGTTATTTCAAACTTAATGTCAACAATGTGCCGCTGATGGTCACGTATTGATAAAACGCGGATGTCTTCGAGAGGTCAAGAATTCAAGACGACGTCATCGAAACAAACTTCGTAACTGAGTTATAAGTAAAGTGGTAAAATATCGTTACGGTTAACACGTGAAGAGTGCCGTCAATGTCAAATACTGCCTTCTACGGAGCGCGATTGCCTTACGTTACGTAAATATGTTTTACTTATTGCATCTCGATACGAGCTCATTCGTATGCCTACGCGGATTCTCAGAGATTCCGTCTCAGTATCGAGAATTTATTACGTTTCGACATAATGGCTTTATTTACTTTTTACAAATATTTCCCACGGGTATCGTGATGGCGCACCAGCTGAGCGACTCCATGCACATAATAAGTTCCAACTGAGCGTATCGCATTTGAAGCAACTTTTGAAGGACCCTCCGATCGCACGTCGGTACTTAAGTAGGTATTCACTGCAAACGTAATTCGGGAGGTAATTGGCAGAAAAAATGGGTGTTCTTAATTTAGAAGCAGCCTCTCAAAACCTGTTCAGTCACGGAGACTATTAACGCCTGTATATTAATTTTGCGGTAAATTTTCGTTTGATTCATCGAATATATTTTATTTTCTCATTGTCGTTACGCAAGAAGACAAAGTTCACGGCCGACAAGCTTCATCGTCGGTCATTTTCACTCGAGCAGCGGGCTCTCGACAAACAAGGCGCGTCTAGATTCCTAACTCGGAGGCTGCATCCGGGCCACCGCAGGGATCGAGTTACGAAGCGGGCGCGCGAATGTCAAGGAACCCCGGCGGAGCGCGAGGGCCGCGTCACGCTCGTCGCGCCGCTACTGTCAGTCGCAGCCGACATGTCTGCGCGCGAGCTCGCCTGCACCAGCCGCGCCCGCGCCGCCGCCACCACCGCGCTCGCGATACTGCTCCTCACAAACCTCGCCAGTGAGTAACCACACCGATCTACAACTCTCCGTCAAAACAACATTTACTATTTATATATTTTTTTTACCAACATTGCCACGCTCCAATAAAGTCTCATATAGTGTTCATCTTTAAAATTATGACTATAATTGTCCGTCAATAAAAACGATATACATAAGCTGTGTTTTACATTTCAGACGCAGAAAACATCAAGTGTGTCAGGGACGGGTTGTACGCGGATCACGAGCAGGAGTGCAAGGAGTATGTCCGGTGCAGTGGTGGCGCGGTGACGGGCCGGTACAACTGTGCACCCGGACGCACGTTCAGCGAGGTGGCCGGCGCATGTGTGCCGCGGCGCCGCCAGCCCTGCGTCCGGCGCGAGTGTGCTCTCACGGATAATTACGCGTATGCGACTCCTGGCACCGCCTGCCGACATTACTACCGCTGCGAAAATGGAACTGCCGTAGACCGGACGTGTCCTTCTGGCTCCTGGTTCGACCTGGACCGGCAGGCGTGCGCTCGCGGCGCCGGCACTTGCTACGAACCAGTGTGCGCGGGGCTGCCGGACGGACAGTATCCAGATTCCTCGCACGAGTGCCGCCGCGTGCTGCACTGCTCCGGGGGCGAACTCCGCGCTGTATCTTCGTGTACCAAAGGAACTTGTGCAAACCCATGTCCGCCTCCGCGATCCGCAGCGGTGCCGTTGCCGGCCGGCGACGCGGACTTCTGTTCTGACGAGGCGTGCTCTTCTTTGTGTCAAAATCAACCCAACGGGGCATATCCGGACCGTACTGCCGGCTGTCGCGAATATTTCGTGTGCGAGGCTCGCCGCGTCATCAGGCGTGGAGTGTGTGAACCGGGCATGTTGTTCGTGGACGGAGGGTGCGAGCCGGCGGGCCGAGTCACTTGTCCACCGCCGGCGCTCAGCCCGTGCTTCAACCGGCCGGACGGCGTGTACAGAGACTGGCACTCCTGTTCAACTTGGTACGACTGCCGACGGGAGAGAGTTGTCGCCAGAGGCTCCTGTGCTCCAGGACTGGTGTTCGACGGAGCCGGATGTGTGCCAGCAACGCAGTTTTATTGCCAAGGCCCCGAACCGGCGCGCGAATGTGAAGGGTTACCTAGTGGAACTTACCAGGACTTAGAATCAAATTGCACTCGCTACTTTCACTGTGAAGGCGCACTTCGCACACTGCTTGCGTGCGGTCCGGGACTAGCATTCGACGGCGCGCGCTGTTCACCTATTGAACGATATTTGTGTCCGAGTTTGGAGCAGGACTCTTGTTACGGGCGCCCAGACGGCCGCTACCGCGCAGTGGACGCCGGTTGCCGCGGATACTACGCATGTGTCAGTGGAGAAAAGGCCGTTTACGCGTGTGCGGTGGGCCGCGTGTTCGACGGTGAGAGTTGTGTGCCGGCGCGCTCGGGAGCCTGCCTGCGGGAAGACTACTCTTGCGAAGGTCTCACTGACGGCTACCATGCTGAATTGGAATCGGGATGTCACAGGTTGGTGTTATTTTTTTATCAAATATAATAAGCACTTCAGTTACACGAATTATTGATGACTTTATATACAACTTTAACATTGTTTTCAGATACTTTTACTGCGAGGGCGGGGACCGGCTGGCGACGCTGTCGTGCCTGGGCGGCAAGATATTCGACGGGCACTCGTGCGTGAGCCCGTCGCAGCACGAGTGCGGCGCGCCGCCGAGGAACTCCATCGAGTACGGCGGGCGGCACTGCGAGCGCGACGGCTTCTTCGTGCAGCTCGGCACCAACTGCAAGAAGTACTACTTCTGCGTGTCGGGAACACGAACCTCCTTGGCGTGTCCGGACGCACGCGTGTTCAACGGCCAGGTGTGCGTGTCGGGCGCGCAGTACGCGTGCCCGGGCTGAGCGCGCGCGCGCCGACACGGACTCGCACTCGCACGCCGGGACCCGCGCCCCCGAGCCCCCGCGACCCCGGGACCCAGTGCCCCCCACTCCCCGCAGCGCTGGACGACCGCCGCGGAGGAACACCACGTACCTGATTTACCTTATACTGGCTGTAAAACGTAATTTAAAGACAGGACTGTCTGCACCCGACTCGAGTCGTTGGTGACATCCGGAATAGATCGTGTCCCTTCAAACTGTAATAATACACGGTTTCTTCTCACTTTATTTATTTGCATTGAAACTTTAAGCGATCTATGTAGCGTATATCTATATCGGGAATTACACAATGACTATATTATAGATACTTTACAAATTCACTTCACAAAAAAAGTGTAAGCTCCATTAATAGAAAAATAAAATCTCTTAATGATATAAAAGAATAGTTAATTTATTTATTCATATAGTTTAAACCCAACCTTACAATAACGAAGTAAATGAATATAAATTACATTTATAAAGATTCAATGATAAACTACGCAAGATCAAAAAATTCAACGAACATGACGTGTTAAACAAGGTTATTATAAAATATCTGTAATTCGTTTGTGTGAAGAAATAATTTATTTCAGCACACGCAGGACTAAACTCAACGTAACTCAAGTGTATGTATCCAAAATGTAGATAGTTTATAAACAACCTTGTCTAAAATTAATGCGCAGTGATATTAAAATAAAGTGCATAATACGACACAGAAATTGAAAGTCACGTACACATTAAATAATGTTAAATTTTGGCAATAATTTTTAAATATAAAAGCATGACACAATGTCTAAACAATATTTAATATGTTACATATTAAATAAATTTCAATTTCTTATATATTTCATTTAACACTACCAAAATTTATACATTTTATTTATACATATCAATATCGTTAATTGGATACAAGTGTGGACTGTTCATTTTCACAAAGTTTCTATTGTCATTATTTAACTTATTTTACCAACCTTTATAAAATAACGCAGAAAAAAAAGATTAAGTCATTTCGCCTTATAACCTTGAACCTATATGTACAACTGTTAAAGTCATATGCAACTTATTTGATAATTTTATGTTACATAGATTCATTTTTTTTTTTGGATAATATTATATAGGTATATTGGTTATATTCCATCCATTAAATAAAAAAAATCCTCTAGCAGAACGCTGTCATATTTCCCGCCAAAAACATTCAATACTACTCTATGCCTCAGTATTAAAAAAAAACAGTCCCAACTTGTATCATTGAATAACTTTCAACAGTTTTGCACGCACTACATCTTTACATATAATTACAATAAATTCATTGGTCCACGCCATCTAGTAACATTGACGTATCTCGATGAAGCAACAATACTAAAGTCGAGAACATTATGGTGCAACATGCGGGCGCGGCCATTAATTCTGCTGAACCAGATTGTAGAAAAGAATAAGAGTGCCCAAGGCAGACAGCACCATAGCTATAAGACATCCACAGATAGATCTCTATATTACTGACAACGGCAACTATTCAGAAGTAACACAAGCTAGGCTACTCATTACTTAATTTATTGTCATAAAAGTGGCAAAATGTTTGACAGATGCTCGATGTTCCTTTAGAGAAATAAGCTTTACATAATATTATACAGCAGAAATTACATACCCAGCGCAGCTGCAAGACATATCAAAGCTTCAATAAATAATACCAATAAATCTTAAATGAACATTAAGAACTTATTTAAAATCATTTATTTATATAGTAATTGAATAATAAACTATTTTAATAACATTAATTATACGCGTAACATAATGACTCATATAATGGCTCGAATATTACATTGGACTCTCACTTGTGGAGATTTCATTTGGCTTAGACGCGTTTATATGTTGATAATAAACGGTCTATTATCATGTAACATCAAATTTGCTGAGATAAAGCAAAATGCATACATAGAAAAAGTGAATCAATTTTAAACAAGCTAAAATACTAAAGATCCGATTATGACGCCATTATATATCTAAGCATCACAAGATACAATATTCCAATATATAAAATTAATTTACCAATATAACGTTATATTTTGTTATAACTAAGTAATAATATGTCTAAATCTCATTTTCAGACATCAGATACTCCTTTATATAAAGTGTCTAATATTCGTTCTATAATTTTTATTAAATGTATTTTACTTTTAATTTTTGTCGCACCTTATAGTAAGATATTCCAAATGTTATTCCAAATAGGAAAACAATAAAAACTCATATCGAGAAATTTAATAGACATAGAGAATTAACTGCAAATACATTCTCACGTCTTACAGGAAACTGCAGCCATTATCAAATCATGTAAACACAGATAAACCTATACAAATCAGTCGCACGACACGAGTTTATACAGCGTTCCATATATTTTATATTTTAATATAAATATTTAGTTAACAACTATGAAAGAGATTGGGTAAATAAGTATTACAGCCTTTTGCCGCAAATGAAGTACTATATTACCATGTTAAGTTCTTCTTAGAACAAATATACTTTTACGTTTGACACTTCCGATAATTGTCAATGTGACAGCTGTCAACCGTCATAAATAACCAACAATGATCTTTTGTATATATGCAACTATAAGTGCAGGAAATATTGTGAATAATGAAAGCTATTAACATGATAATTTCATTTTTCCAGAAGCCACTCGGTTACAATATGTTCGCTACACAATCCCTTGACTAAATATTTCATTTACATCAGCATATAAAGTACCTAATTGAAGATCTCGTTCTACATTTTATACATAATTAAGTATTTATTTCGTTATTACTTTTTTTTTAAGATTTACATATTTACCTACTCGATAATACGTTTATAGGTTATTTCTTTTTCTGAAAGGACTTCAGTCTTAGTTAACGATCAACTGACAAATCGCAAAGTAACATTCGTTGGACCTTCAATAACAAATTCAATAGAAATATTACAATAATTTTATGCACGTTTATATTTCCGTACGTTAAATCGTGAGACCAATCGAACAAATTTGAAATAGCATGCGTTCACGTTTTCTTAAAAATAAATCGAAAGAAATAATGTCAATTATTGTACCTTTTTTCAAAATCAACCTTTTTAATAAAAAAAAATACTGTTAATTTATATACAGCCGTTTGAAATTTTAAACATGAACGATGCTTTAATTTAATATTTTGCGTGGGCTGTACAGCACGTAGTGTTGTGGTGGTGGTACGGGCGGTGGGTGTGGCTACTGGTCGCTGGTGGCGGCGCGCGGCGCGGGGGGCGGGGGCGCCAACAGCACGGACACGTCCCACACCTTGATGACGCGGTCCTTGCCGGCCGTGCACATGCGCCCCGTCGCCTCGTCCATGTACAGCGACGCCACCGCGTGCTTCATGTCGTGGAATGACGCCAGCGACTCGCGACTGGGAGGAAAAAATTGTATATTTTTTCCATTAAATTCTTAATACGTTTTAATCTATATTCTTATTCTTCTATCTATATTCTTATCTAAATTTTTAATACGTTTTAATCTAGTCTAGATATTTATTCTTAACGTAATGATATGATTGTTATGAAAACAAGACTAAAACTGTTAAATATTTTGAACACATGGGTTTGAGAAGCTTTACTGTCAACATACATGCAGTCAAATCCAACCTTTTCCTTATTTTTCTCCCTCTAAGTCTTCCTTCAGCATGTAGTACATATTGTATAAGTAACATATATATGAGTATACGTACGGCTCGTGCCTGAGCGTGTCGTAGCATGCGGTGCAGACGCGCTGCGGGAACTCGAAGCCCATGACGGGCAGCGGCAGCCGGTGCGGCGAGCAGCTCGCGCACACCGCCGCGCCGCACCAGCGACAGTGGTGCTGCCGTAGACCTGACAAAACAACACATTCAAATTCAATATCACGTCATCTTTCATTATTACTTTAAAAAAACTTGTTACAGACTTAGATATTATTTGATGTGGCACAAAAAACGACATCTAAGAAGACATTCAATAGATGACGTTTCATTTATATACTTTTTAATGTGACCAAAAAAACACAAAAATAAATGCTACTTACGAAAAAAAAAATAAAAACACGTCTAGAGTTACAAAGCAGTACATGCATTTACGAACAACACAAAGTACAAAAAAGGAAAAAAGTAGCTATTGCACGTCCTCATATTTTTTTTTCTTATATTTTCTTTTTTTTCATATATTTTTTTTACGTCACATACCAAGCTGTTTCTTCTCCATCATGGCCCTGACGTTCCATATGAAAGGCGCGCGGCAGAGCTGGCACAGATCGGCCTCCTTCCAGGCCGGCGTCTCCCTGCGCTTGACGCCCATCTCCCACACGCCGAGCGCGCCGTCCTCGCCCGCGGACACCAGCCGCTCGCAGCTGCCCACGTACCACAGGCCCGTCACTTTGTTACTGCAACGTACGACGTACGTAAATTAAAAAAAAATATAATGAAATAAAAAACTTTTTAGCCAGTTACATTTAAATTCATTTTGCTTTTTCTTTCTTATTTACTTATAGAATGAATTGATTTGTGCTATGTTATTGCCCACATGATGAAAAAAAACATGTATTAATATATATCATTCCTGAAAAACCTAGATAAAAACGCGTTCCTAATGCGACAAAAAAAAACAATGGAACACCCCCATCCCAACTCACGTTCAGCTTAAGACGCTTTCGTGTTTAAAATAAGAAGTGAGACATTAATTGATCTTTTATCCCTACGTAATGACAACTAAAAGCTGTTGTAAGACTGATTGTAATGTTATGATTAGCAAACATTGCAAAAATGTTTTTTTTCGGTTGCGTCGTGTTCAATTTACCACGCCGAAATAAAAAAAAATGAATAATCACCTGTGACCTTGTAGTTCGTATGCCGTTCCTTTTTGCCCCCCTATATCCCATACTATGATAGTTTGATCAAACGATCCGCTGAACAGTAGCTGAGGTAGTGCGGCCCAGTTCAACACCCTCACTGATCTGAAATACACATAAAGAAACAGTTAAATAAACTGTAATAATATTTAATTCCAATGAATTAACTTTAGACACAGCACCTAGACACCTAATTTCGGAAACGCATATTACTTCTCAGTTTTCATCGAGCAAAATTTATGAACTTTTAAAAAGCAGCGATTCCATTTGACGATAAAAAAAATGTCAAATGTTATTTAATCTTACCCGGTGTGTCCCTTCAAAGTGGTGACTAGCGTGGCTCCGTTGTTGTCCAACTTGAGCATGGTTATCTGTCCGCTGTAATCGCCTACAAACGCGTATTTTGACTGTGAATCGTATCTGATTGACGCTCCGTTCAGGAAATACTCGAGTACAATTTCCTATGGCATTATCTTGTACCTAACCACTTTATCTCCCTGTGTGTTATATCAATGGAATATTTTACGTCTGCTTACAGAATTACCACTTCAGTATTTTTAATAATACCAGCATGGTGTCAATGCATTTTATAAATTATAGCTTTTGCTCGCGACTCCGTCCGCGTAGACTACAGGGTTGAGTTCAGAAGGAAAATAAGTTGTAGTCTATTTTACTTCTCTGAGTCCTATTTATCTCGATACCAAAAATCATACAATTCGGTCAAATTGTTCAAGCGTGAAACCGTAACGCGTCGATCGGCGCCTTGTGCATCATTATTGCGCGCTTGATCAATATTTTAAAACTGCAATATCTTCTAAGATACTCAGTGAAATCAAATGATGTAAAGGGCAATTTTATTTAAAATTAAATACTTGTAATGAATAACGTATTTATTTGGATAAGGATTAATATCATATTTATAAAAACACCTTCACAAATAAAACTTTATTTTAAAATAAATTTGGTTAGGATAAAAAACGTTATAGTGAGCCAACCTTAAAAAATAGACATATGCTGTCGCGGACTTTTTTTTAGAACTTTTAAAAAGAAACATTTCTCTCATACATTATTTTAGCGAAACTTTAACCGTTTCCGCAACGCACGCAGCGGAAGCTCACAAAAAGAAAAAAACGTCCCCGATTTTGAAACATTCTTTATTGCTGCTTCGCTCCTATTCGTCGTAGCGTGATGTTATATAGCCTATAGCCTTCCTCGATAAATGTGCTATCTAACAGTGAAAGAATTTTTCAAATCGGACCAGTAGTTCCTGAGATCCTAGCGTTCAAACAAACAAACAAACAAACAAACAAATAAACAAACAAACTCTTCAGCTTGTTACGTGCGACACACATACAAGGATTGCTGATGACCACAATGGCCCGGTTACCCAAAATCGCTGATGCTTCGTCGTTCCACATACGGATCAAGGCCGCGTAAACGCCGACTCCGCGACCTCAATTATTAGTTATTGCTCGCGACTCCGTCCGCGTAGACTACAGGGTTGAGTTCAGAAGGAAAATAAGTTGTAGTCTATTTTACTTCTTAGAGTCCTGTTTATGTCCATACCAAAAATCATACAATTCGGTCAAATTGTCCAAACGTGAAACCGTAACGCGTCGATCGGCGCCTTGTGCATCATTACTGCGCGCTTGATCAATATTTTAAAATTGCAATATCTTCTAAGATACTCAGTGAAATCAAATGATGTAAAGGGCAATTTTATTTAAAATTAAATACTTGTAATGAATAACGTATTTATTTGGATAAGGAATAATATTATATTTATAAAAACACCTTCACAAATAAAACTTTATTTTAAAATAAATTTGGTTAGGATAAAAAACGTTATAGTGAGCTAACCTTAAAAAATAGGCATATCCTGTCGCGGACTTTTTTTTAGAACTTTTAAAGAGGAACATTTCTCTCAAACATTATTTTAGCGAAACTTTAACCGTTTTCGCAGCGCACGCAGCGGAAGCTCACAAAAAGGAAAACATGTCCCCGATTTTGAAATATTCTTTATTGCTGCTCCGCTCCTATTCGTCGTAGCGTGATGTTATATAGCCTATAGCCTTCCGCGATAAATGTGCTATCTAACAGTGAAAGAATTTTTCAAATCGGACCAGTAGTTCCTGAGATCCTACCGTTCAAACAAACAAACAAACAAACAAACAAACAAACAAACAAACTCTTCAGCTTTATAATATTAGTATAGATAAGTTTACTATATATATATTGTTATTATTGTAGAAAGATATAATTCTTGTATCTAACATCGATCAAGAAACTAGTATCTAGTTAATAAATTAGTATTATAAAATTTTTGGTTTTTTTAAGTCCTTCGGCTGTGACTAACGTAATTGGCGCAGTCGGTAGGATTCTAGAGTCAGTGCGTGGCGGTCATAGGTATCAAAAATCGTTGCCTAGCTTGACTCCGCATAGTCGCTGGCGGGCTCTTAAGCCATCGTCTGGAATCCGAAACCTACGAGGGCACGGCCGGGGACGTACTCAAACATCAGTACAAAGAAAAACCAACTTATGTAAGTACTCTGAAATTTTATCCTAAGTGTTGCCTCCTGTCTCCAAAATTTTCCATCCAAGGAATAAAGGGGAGGAATCTGTCTCTTCAAGACAGATTCATAGGAACTTCGCTTTAGATAATAGTAGGAATTTAGATAGTAATAGAAATTTAGGAAGTGATAATAATTTAGATAAAATGACATTTGACCCGGACAATATCTATAAGGCCCTACGGCCGGTCCCTGAGTTTGATGGGAACCCAAATGTCCTAACTAGGTTTATACAAATCTGTGACCAAATAGTGGCACAATACATGAAAAACGAACCGTCATATCAATTAAGTAATCTGTGTCTCATAAACGGAATTTTAAATAAAATCACGGGTCCTGCCGCCAGAACAATAAATTCTAACGGCATTCCTACAAACTGGCTAGGTATTAAAAACGCCTTGATAAATAATTTCGCAGACCAAAGGGATGAAACCGCCCTTTATAACGATCTTTCTCTCGCAACTCAAGGCAATGATACACCTCAAGAATTCTACGACAAATGCCAGACCTTATTTAGTACAATTATGACATATGTGTCCTTACACGAATCAGTTACAACCACGATAGAGGCTAAACGCGATCTTTACCGTAACTTGGCTAAGCAAGCCTTCGTAAGAGGGTTAAAAGAACCCCTCGGGTCACGTATTCGATGTATGAGACCCGAGACAATTGAAAAGGCTCTGGAATTTGTCCAAGAAGAGATTAATATAATGTACCTACAGCAGCGAAATGATTCCGTACCTGAGCGACGTAACACTCCAGCACATCCGAGCACACCACATAAGGTACCATCCTTAGGTTTTAATATGAACATGCCTAAAATGTTTAGTGTACCTACCCCTAGTCCAGCGTGGCCGAAACCATCACCCGTATTTGCGCACCCTTATACATCGCAACAGGCACCCCAATGGCGTCCGAACGCCCAGATTTCTCATCCGCAGCAACGCATGCTTACATATCCCACGCGTACTCAGCAAATGTTCCGGGCGCCGCCGCCAAATTATAATCCGAATAACAGTTTTAGATTACCTCCTAAAAATGTACCAGTATATAATGCCGGGCCGAAACCCATGAGTGGTGTAAGCCATTACGTACCGAAGGTATTACCACCAACCTTAACGGGACGCGATTGGAGAGTTCACGGTAATCCTCCGCCATCAAACTATTTTAAAAGTAGGGAGATGAATTTTAACGAAATTGCAGATTACAACGATTATAACGATAGTTATTACGGCGAGTGTTATTATGAGCCATTTACATATCCTCCTTATTCGGAATATTACTGCGACATGAATCCGGAATATGAATACGCTATCGATCAGTCTCAATACGATCATACAAACGCGAATAATGTTACCGACGCGGAAGCGCAAAGCCCGGTTGATAATAAGCAGGATTTTTCCGAGGGCCGTTCCACGAAAGAACCAAGATAGAATTAAATCTACATTCCAAAAGGGAATTACGCTACGTACAAATAGCGGATCCCCCACTTAAGTTATTAGTTGATACCGGCGCGAATCAATCCTTTTTGAGCCCTGAAGCATGTGACAAATTTTTCCCCACTATTCCACGTGATTTTGATCCTTTCGAAGTTACTAATTCGCGAGGTACTAGCATACATGAACATTCAATTACCATCCCGCACTTTCAGGAATTTAATGAACAAAGATATGCGAAATTTTTCATATATAGATTCCATAATTATTTCGACGGACTTATAGGTTTGGACTTGTTAGAAAATTGTAACATAGATTTAAAGAATAATTTGTTAATTACGGAACATGCTTCAATACATCTCAAGTGCTATAAGTGTCGAAAATCGAACCCGTACGAAACGATCCCAGCCGGCTCATCCAAACTAATAAACGTACCGATATATGACTCGGAAGGTGACGTACATGTGCCCCAGCAAATAGTTTCTAATTGCATTATCCATGAGTGCGTTACTAAGGTCTCGGACAGAGTAGGCACGATTGAAATCGAAAACCCCACCTGTGACGATATTACTATTAAATTTGAACAACAACCGCGCATACAGGTATTTAATATCGAATGCATAACGCCAGGGCCGGATTCGGAACGTGTTAAAAATGTTTTAAATCGTTTGCGAACTGATCACTTGAACGTAGAGGAGAAATGCAATTTGGAAGCTTTGTGCAGACGTTACGCAGACGTATTCTATCTCGATGGCGAACCCTTAACGTTTACGAATAAAATTAAGCATAGGATTAGGACAACGGACGAATTACCGGTATATAGTAAAAATCATAGGTATCCATTTATTCATCGTCAGGAAGTTAGGGAACAGATTACTAAGATGTTGGAACAAGGCATTATTCGGCCATCCGATTCCGCCTGGAGCTCACCTATATGGGTAGTCCCTAAGAAAGTTGACGCTTCAGGGAAGCAGAAGTGGAGAATAGTTGTTGATTTTAGGAAGTTAAACGACAAGACCATAGACGATAGGTATCCGATTCCTAACATCACGGATGTTCTGGATAAACTAGGTAGATGCCAATACTTCACGACCCTGGACTTAGCATCAGGATTTTATCAGGTCGAGATGGACCCCGATGATATCCAAAAAACAGCTTTTAATGTCGAACATGGGCATTTCGAATTCTTACGAATGCCAATGGGCCTAAAAAATTCACCATCCACATTCCAACGAGTGATGGACAATGTGCTTAGAGGGTTACAAAATGAAATCTGTCTAGTTTACCTCGATGATATTATCGTCTTTAGTACATCCCTGCAAGAGCACATAGTAAATCTAGAAAAAGTGTTCGACAGGCTACGTGACTCCAATTTCAAAATCCAAATGGATAAATCTGAATTTCTGAAGTTGGAGACACCATATCTAGGCCATATAATTAGTCGAGAGGGTATAAGACCTAACCCTGATAAAATAGCGGCTATTCAAAAATATCCACTGCCTAAGAGTAGCAAAGAAATTAAACAATTTTTAGGACTGTTAGGTTACTACAGAAAATTTATTCCGGATTTCGCACGTATAACTAAACCGATGACTAAATGCCTCAAAAAGACCAATAAGATAACGTTTGACCCCGAGTATATCGATAGTTTTGAAAAATGTAAGAATTTATTAACAAACGATCCGATATTACAATACCCGGATTTTTCGAAAGAGTTTAATTTAACAACGGATGCCTCTAATGTAGCGATAGGTGCCATCCTTTCACAAGGACCGATAGGTTCAGATAAGCCCATATGTTATGCGTCCAGAACTTTAAACGATAGTGAACAAAAATATAGCACAATAGAAAAAGAATTGCTTGCCATAGTTTGGGCAACCAAATATTTTAGACCATATTTATTCGGTCGTAAATTCAAAATTCTAACGGATCATAAACCCCTTCAATGGATTATGAATCTAAAAGAGCCGAATTCCCGGTTAACTCGCTGGCGGCTCAAGTTAAGCGAATACGACTATACTATAGTCTATAAAAAAGGCAAATGTAACACAAATGCCGATGCTTTATCACGAGTCCAAATTAATAATGAGGAAACAGACTCGATGCTCGTA
This sequence comes from Cephonodes hylas, assembly GCA_030295005.1. Classification (NCBI taxonomy): domain Eukaryota; kingdom Metazoa; phylum Arthropoda; class Insecta; order Lepidoptera; family Sphingidae; genus Cephonodes; species Cephonodes hylas. Next base: position 11,786,954 of record AP025364.1, on the reverse strand, counting down.
AACCCCTCCGAGAGACCACCTAGTCGCGCTGATTCGTCAACTGAGACAGCTCACACTAGTAATGAAAACCCGATTCTTGAAGTTCCCATTACCGATGAGCCGTTGAATAAGTTCCATAGACAGATTTGTTTTACAATAGTAGGTGATATTAAACGACGAACACACAAAACCATTCGACACACACACCCGTACTCACATTCAAGTATCAGAATCCAATTTAGAGCAAGACGTAGTAAATGCCATAAAGGAATACGTTAATCCGAAAGTAAAAACTGCCCTTAAAATAACACCCCCATTAGGGATGTATTCCATAATTCCGATCATACAAAATAATTTTAAAAGCTCTTCTATGAATTTAGTCTTAGCAAAGACTGAACTAGAAGACGTAAAAGAATATTTAAGACAGCAGGAAATAATTAAAAACTATCACGAGGGTAAGACTAATCATAGGGGAATAAACGAATGTTACTTATCACTTTCCCGGCGCTTTTATTGGCCGAAGATGAAAGAGGAGATAAGCAAATACATTAACGAATGCACAATTTGTGGACAGTCGAAGTATGATAGAAACCCTATCAGGCCACAATTTAACATCGTGCCCCCAGCCACCAAACCCTTTGAAATAGTACATATGGACTTATTTACCGCTCAAGCAGAAAAGTACCTAACGTTTGTCGATTCATTTTCTAAGTACGGGCAGGCTTATCATTTACGCGACGGAACTGCAATAAGTATTTTACAAGGATTATTAACATTTTGTACTCATCATGGGCTACCTTTAACTATAGTTACAGATAACGGTACAGAATTCACGAATCAATTATTTGCCGAATTTGTAAGATTACATAAAATTAACCACCATAAGACTTTGGCGAACTCACCTAATGATAACGGCATAATAGAAAGATTCCATTCCACTATAATAGAACATTTACGTATATTAAAGTTAAAGCAAAAAGATGAACCTGTCGTGAACCAAATGCCCTATGCGGTATTAGCGTATAACAGTTCAGTTCATAGTTTTACTAAGTGCAGGCCTCATGATATCATACGAGGTCATTTTGACCCCAGAGACCCCCTAGATATAGACCTGACAGCTCATCTTATGCAGCAGTATATTTTAAGCCACCGGGACCAGATGAAAGTAGTATATGATCTTATAAATAAATCCACCACGGTAGATCGCACTAACCTAATGAATAACCGTAATAAAAATAGGGAACCGGAAGAACAGTATCAACCCGACCAACAAGTATTTATAAGTAACCCGTTAGCGAGTAGGCAAAAATTAGCGCCACAATACACGCAAGACACTGTACTTGCAAACCTTCCGATTCACATATATACGTCTAAAAAGAAAGGACCCATTGCAAAGTCTAGACTTAAACGTACATGTAAGTCATCTCGATTGTTACAGGATTCGACTACTACTAATAGTCCAACTGAGTCTGGCGGCCGACATAAGACTTGAGAGTCTCGACGATGGACCGGGCCTCTTACCATTTAATCTCGGACCCACAAAACTTATTACTCATTATCATTCTTTCTTACAGTATATTGAATTATCCGATATAGAGGACAGAATTGATTCTGTTCAAAATCAACTTAATTATTTTAGAAATAAATTAGACAATCATACACTAGCCCTGTTTGAAATACAGATAAGTTATCTTAGCAATAAATTAATAAAATTGAAGTCGCAATTAAGAGGATTAGAACCTAACCGCGTCAAAAGAGGTCTAGTTGACGGACTAGGATCCTTAATAAAGAGTGTGACCGGTAACTTGGACCATTCCGATGCTGAACGGTACAATCATGCTATTAATGTCTTAGAAAATAATGAACATAAGTTGTTATCTGAGCTGGACGAACACATAAGTCTCAATAAAAATTGGATGACGCAATATTCAAGTTTAATCGCACATATCGTTGATAATCAGGAAAAAATTAACAACACGTTAGAAATTTTATTAAACAGAACCGTTTACGCAGATTACACATTGATTAAATTTGCCAAATTTGCACAGTTGCTAACTATTATAGGCGATAACGTGAAGGATTTATCTTTAGAGTTAATTAAGTTAGAGAATACCTTAGCATTTATAAGTGCATCGAGCACTCATCATAGTATGTTAGAAATAGAAAATTTAGTTAATATAATAGGTAAGCTAAAATCCTTATACAACAAGGATCAAATATTGGACGCGGAGTTAAGAGAATATTATAATATAATTAAACCAGGATTCTATTACATAGATAAAAGAATAGTCATTATTTTTAAATTTCCCATAGTCTCCCCAGATAATTTCGAGTTGTATAGGCTTTCCATTGTTCCTAATAAACACCACCAGACCTTTATCCCTTCATATCCTTTTATGGCAACTAATGGGATAAGTTTCATGTACATGGAGGCCGAATGCCCGAAGTTCGATCGTCGACATCTTTGTGAGGAGAGCATCAATCATCAGCCCCGAGGCCATGCCGACTGTATCCAGAGTCTCATCGGAAACCAGCCCCTACATAAATCATGCCAGCCGACGGAAATCGTTCTCACCAGAGAAGCTATGGAGCAGCTAGATGATCAACACTATACAATCGTCATCCCTAAACCAACAAAGGCTGAACTGAAATGTAGACGCCAGGACTACGTAACGCTAAGCGGAAGCTACCTCGTCACGATTCCTCTGAAATGTTCGCTGCGCACCGACGAATTCACCCTTATTAACATCAATGGACAAATTAAAGGACAGCCGCTGAAAATAGCAAACATACCGAATGGCTACCTTACAAGAGATGATACCAGCATCCCTCATCTTGAACTAGCATCAATCAACTTGAAAGGACTACATGATATTGAAGATAAGATTCAAGCCCAGCATCCAGTAAATTTGGACCATGCTATATATCATACCACAATACCTCTCTACACTGTGGTACTAGTTATAACCGCAATAAGTATTGGAGTTACTGCACGCCGTTATCTCAAAAAGTCTAAAGGATACAAGCCCTCACTATCTGAAAAGGACACCCCATCCAGCGAGGATCAAATATATGCAACCCCTGAAACAAGAAAAATTCAGACATCCACCCCAGCAACATTTTCGCTCAACGTTCTCAAATAGTTGCTGATCTGAGGGGGGAGGTGTTACGTGCGACACACATACAAGGATTGCTGATGACCACAATGGCCCGGTTACCCAAAATCGCTGATGCTTCGTCGTTCCACATACGGATCAAGGCCGCGTAAACGCCGACTCCGCGACCTCAATTATTAGTTATAAGTTTACTATATATATATTGTTATTATTGTAGAAAGATATAATTCTTGTATCTAACATCGATCAAGAAACTAGTATCTAGTTAATAAATTAGTATTATAAAATTTTTGGTTTTTTTAAGTCCTTCGGCTGTGACTAACGTAATTAGCTTTATAATATTAGTATAGATTATCAAACATATATTTTCCGGCAGGCCTATGTCCAGCAGTGGACGTCCTTTGGCTGATCATGATGATGATGATATAGAGCCAGTAATAGATTATCACTTAAAAACGAGGATAACAGATGAGGAAAAATTGTTTGAAAAAAATCGATCACAATCTTTTGCTCAATGTTTAGGCTCATATCTAATTAGCTTTTAATCGAATACTAGAACTTCATACCATAGTATACCATAAAAGTGTACATGAAGATTTCAACTTAATAATGTTTCTGGCTAAGTGGGGTGACGATATTCGCAAGGTAGCTGGCAGTGGTTGGATGAGGAGGGCCGAAGATCGAGCCCAGTGGCGTGCCATAGGAGAGAGGGCTGTCCAGCTGTGGACGTGAAAGGCTGATGACGATGATGACGATGATGATGACGATGGTGATGACGATGATGATGAATGCTTTACAGTTTAAAAGGATACTGTAACGCAGTGCACCATGCTTCGAACGAGTAGTCGCCGATCCTGCGGCCGGTCTCGCTGCAGTGGTACGCGAACAGCTTGTCTCGACTGACCGACAGGACCCACTCACAGTTCAGTGAGAACACGACCGCTGTCACTCGCGCCGTGTGCGCCAGGTATTCGCGGGTCTGGGAACAACGTTATATCACGATAATTTAGGAAGAGTTAGTTTTTTAGTAGTGGTGATGTTTTTATCTTTTTTTATTCGAGGTTTTTATATAAGAAGTAAAAAAAAATCTGAAAAAAAACCGTCGTATCTTTTACACATTTACATGTACGTTAATAAATATGAAGAAAAAACAGAATGCTGTCAATTGTAAACGACATAATATTTTGGCTGATAGGTATTTATCAATGTGTTAATATAATGGTATCATCAATTAGGCGATAATGTCAACATCTATTGTAAAAACATAATACAGTAGAATGAACATGGTGACGAACGTTGCTCACTTTTTGCAATATTTAGGAAAGTGTCGAAGCCTTCCTTTAATCCAGTTAGACGTCCGTTCAAATATAGGCCGGCTAATCCAATACCACAGTCCACAACCGTCACGCCAGAAAGCAAAATTATTGGGTTTCGTTCCGTTTGTAAGATTGTCAATTTGATAGTTACAGTATATTTGTATCCGCTTGGATAGGAAGCATAATATACAAGGATTCATAACGTGCAAACTGCCGTGGTATGCATATATGTGTATATATATCCGGTTACAAAGAGGATGACAATGCACTTACCGTCATACATATCTGTAATCGGATAACATAAGCTCATGACACTACGTTGTTTGCGTGTGTCTATGAAAAAAAATCACACCTTTGATGCAGTCGCCCCTATCTCGGCGATACTATTAACTGAATACTAGTAAATTGAACATTTAGCAATCTCAGCAAAAAAACTAAATGTTACAGTATGACTTTACGTCAACTTTCCCCTCAGTCGAGCCATTCATGCTGTAGTCTAAACTGAGTTTCTTAACACTTTCAAAAGCTAAAAAACATCAGAGTTGGTCTCCGAAATCTATTAAACAAAAACAAAATTTAAAACTCAATTTTGGTATACTATCTAGAAGTAATGACTGGTCCAGTGACTTAAAGATATAATCAAAAAAGAGTTGAGGTCTATTCGGAATTTTTTAGTAGACTCGCTTATTCTTACGTAGGACTCTATGTATTGAATAACCATGTACAATGGAAGAACAAACAAAAAATTAGAATGTTGTTAACACATTTGGCGCAAATTATGGTGTTGATGGCACACAATGTATGTGTTAACTATATGTGGATATACTAGCACTGCTAAAACAATATCAGTTTTTTTTTAATACCACTTAATACAAAGTTTCTTAATTATTTTAAATATTGAGAACAGATAACATGCAAATAACTCAATTATCATTTGGTTTGTCGCAACTTTCAAAATTTATGTTTCGTTTCAAGGTTCGTCGATAATTTTTATTTATTATGTGAGTTAAGAACAATGTTATTTAAAAGGTAATGCAGAATGTATAAAATTATTTAAATGAGGTTTTTTTCCGTTATGAATCCTACAAACTTGTGCAAAAAAATTAAATTGTTTTATGACTTCTTTTTCTTGTTGACTACATAATTGAGATTTTATTACAAAACAAATGTAAATATTCAATCTAAATTATACCATTATACTGCATAACTGATAAATGATGCCTTGTGGATTTTTAAATTCATTAATATACGCAAAGTTTCTATGTTAGTATCTAAGTTATTATCAGTTATCTCTGGATAGGTGGGGTGTCGATATCTGGAGAGTGGCTGGCAGCAGTTGGATGAGCAAGGCCCAAGATCGAGCCCAGCGGCGTACCGTAGGAGAGGCTTATGTCTAGCAGTGAATGTGAAGGGATGGTGATGATGATGATGATCTAAGTTGTTTTATCAGGTGTGTGACTCCCTTGAATGGATTATTACACCTAGCAGTATCTCCTTCTGAGAATAACTTTTAAGGAAGGTACCATACCCCTTCATGTTGCTAAAGAGTAAACATAATTTCAAGTATGACTAATTGCACAATGTGTCTATTCATATGGTATCATAATTTACCAATTAAAATACCATTTCCTTAAACCATTTAAAATAAATAAAATAAATAAATAAATTTTATCAAACAATCATCCATACACTCCTTCAAATACTCTGTGGTTCCTTTGTTCTCCTTAAATAAATAACTTTACAGAACTCATATTAAAAAATACAAAAACACAATGGAATAATAAGTGTATTTGTTGGCCCAGGGGCATGTGTGAGCAGCATGCATCGGACAATTCTGGTTGAGTGAATGTTAAAAAGTTTTTCCATTAATAATGACTACAACTGACCTGGCAAAATTTGAACATAGAAATTAGGATATCTTTTGGGACATATTGGTGCAACCATCTGTCTGTTAACATTATTCAAATTATTTATTTAAAATTCATTGTACACACAACACTAAAGCTAAGGAGTACAGAAGATAAGCAAAGTATAATGGGTGCCCTTATCGCGCAAGGCAATCTCATACAGGCAACCTTACAGGCATGGAGTTAAGGGGAATAAATTGAAAGGTAGTTAAGGTATTATTGTTCAACAAAAATAAAAAAAAAATGTTCCTATAGTCTCTATTAACAGATATTTAAATAAAGATGATGTCATAATTGTATGGCAGTTCATAATATCACTCAATTAGTAAGTAATTCTGACATCACTACCACACCTACATGGTTATCATAAAATTAAAATACCCCATATCAACAACTAACAGCCCTTATATTTTCCTTTATCCATTTTGGCAATCAAGGTACCTTAATTTCACTTATTTTCTATTATTTGTTAGCAAACATAGCCTAACACTGTAATACACTCACCAGATTTATTCTATTACAGTCTGTTGCAAGTGTGAACTCCGAGACTGTGCCATTCTCCTGTCCTATAAACAACTGTCTTGTCTCTGGTGTGTAGAACATTGATGTGCAGCCGGAGGGCATGTACTGACAAATGCTGGGCCAGTACTGTCCTGAATCGCGTTTGAGCCATACTCTTACTGTCCTGGAAGTAAAGATAACATCAATAATTGAATACTTTGGCTAACATAACCTAACTTATTAGTTATGTAAAGGTTTTGGTGGCTTATTAGACACCATGCAGAATATTTCATGTCACAGTTACAGAAATTCACCTTCAAAATGAACATAATAATGAACATAGATTTTTCAGGGTAGAATAGATAGATTTTATCTAAAAACTTTTTTGGGAAAGAAACAAAAATACTAATAGAGATGATAATACAAATCAAATAAAAAAATAAATTAATGACTCAATTATCTATTATGGTACTAAAATTAAAATTTCCACATGTGCATGCATAAATATTTAAGCTCTAACACTAGAAATAAATAATGAAGAGTCTTATAACATTTGCAGTAATATGTTAAGATATCTAAATCTTCTATCATCTGCTTCATTAAAGAAGTACTAAGGTATTATGCACAAAAAAAAGTAAACATAAACAAAAGTCTTTGTATTATTATCTTATTATCTATGTTTTTGTAGTGAATGATTTTTTATCTGATGTATTTTGTGATTAATCTTAAAGATACATAAATATAGCCTTTTGTTTTGGAATAATTACTTTGTATTGTTATTGAAAGATTACGAATGAGCAATTATTTTCAAGAGTAAATAGTTTTTTATCATGGAATTCTGTTCATAAAAAGTAGGTTAAACACAAAAAAAGTTGTCATATTTATATCTCCTGAAGTTCTAGCTAAATAAAAATTAGTTTCAAGGAGTCATCTTTGACAAAATAATGTAATATATACTTGTATAAACAAAAGCGAAAAAAATTATGTACTTAAATGTCTGGGTGCGTTATCAACAGCTGCCAAAAACAGCAATCTACTGAACTAAAGCAGCTTATACACCCACGTAAGGGCACCGTTTGACATACAATCTGTATACACATTTTTGGCGATAAAAGGTAATATTCGCTCCCCATTATCAATTAACAAGCTAATCATGAGTCAGAACTCTTACTTATCATCGCAAACGCTAATTACACCGTCCTCTCCAGGTATCACCACCGCAGCATTTACATCGTCGGTACACCCCTCCAATTTGCTCAAAAGCGCTGGTTTTTTCGTCGTTGAGAACCTATCGTTAGGTGTCCGAGGTGCAGGTTTTATTTCAGCAGCCATATTAACAATTTTTCACAATGTTTTCAGGAAATAAACACGGTACTCCGACACTACGTTCAGCGAAAAACGAAACGTCATAATAATTTTGACATATCGCCTCTGGCTCTGGGGTGCTATTAGAAAATACACTTGTCAATTTAACTTATAAAAAAGGAAAAAAATACTAAAACAAACAAAAATCTTGTTAAAAGAAAGAACATATTATTAAAGTATATATTCTAAAATAAACAGCTCATAAATGGTTTTGATAATTTGAAATATTCATGAAAATATATCAAAATGTCGTTCCATTTTACACAATCACAAAGTTTTTGATCAAAACTTCTGTGTTTATTGATAAAAGCGCCACCTAACAACAAACTATGAACTAAGCAAGGAGTTCTATTAGTAATCAATTACATATCATCTATACTAATATTATAAAGAGGTAAGGTTTGTATGTTTGTATGTTTGTGACGTTGTAGAAAGTTAACTCGGGATCTACTGAACCGATTTTGAAAATTCTTTTACCAATAGAAAGCTACGTTCTTTGTGAGTGTCATAGGCTATATATTAGTCCGAAAAATGATAAGACTTTTTTGTTGTAGCAGGATTTGCGAAGTAAGACGGAGAAAAAACGGGCGAACGAAACCATTTTTGGCAAACGCTGCCATACCCATGGAAGATATTTAGTTGAGTCCTAGATAAAAGTTGTAGAGCTTGATAATATCTACAAAAAAGTCAGGGGTAGCATATGTCTAACTTTTAGGGTTGCTTCACTATAACCTCTTTTTTGCTAACTAAATTTATTATAATTATATATTATAAATAAAGCATTGTTCGTGAAGTTATTTTTATAAAGATTATATTAAACCTTATCCAAATAAATGCGTTATTCAGTATGAGTATTTAATTTAAACGAAATTTGTCCTTTACATCATTTGATTTCGAAGAGTATCTTAGAAGATATCGCAGTTTCAAAATAATCAATCAAGCGCGCAATAATTATGTACAAGGCACCGACCGGCGCGTTACGGTTTCACGTTTAAATAATTTTACAGATTTGTATGATTTTTGGTATGGGCATAAATAGGACTTTAAGGAGTAAAACAGACTATAACTTATTTTCTTTCTGAACTCAACCCTGTAGTTTACGTGGACGAAGTCGCGGGCAACAGCTAGTGTTGTATAAAGTTGAATCGTTTCAAGTCATAGATTTTGATGTTTAATACATCTGTAATGAATATATCGAGCCATTACCGCCAAATTATCGTAAGCGGCACTTTTGTCGAAAATGCGTTTTTTATCGAAACTACTATTATAAGCCTTAACGAACCTATTCCTGCCGATGTGTTATTTTTAATTATATATGTAAATGTCAAAAAAATATTAATGTAGTATGTAAAGTTTTAATTTACTGGCACATTTCTGTTTAAAAATATCCAAACCAAAACCTTCTTCTGTAAATTTTGATTTTGTCGGTTACGCTAAAACGGCGGTAAAGGCCCGATATGTGTGTGCATATTTTTATAAAATTCATCATAAAATGTAATATAATCATGAGGTTATGATTTCTTGTTGTTACGAAAACAATACTCATTTATGCGGTATGCCAGGAAAATCCTCACACTCTAATAATCTAATCTTATTCCAAAATAAAACGTCATATTGAAACGTACTATTTTATTTAACTAATATTTGGACATATTATGTAAAAACTATAATTTCATGTAATACCAAGCCGAAGTCACCATATAGGTATGTAGCATAAATACGCTGTCTACAATAAGACAATGTCTTATAAATTATTTTTTTAAAGATGAAAGTGCCCTCCATGAAACGAAAGTACTTATTTATAGTAAATTGCTGGTTTTAACCACTATACTGTTACTACGAAGGGGCATCATTGCGGGGGGTAGTCCAGAAGCGGTAACAAAGCTTCTGCCGCCCAGTGCAGCTTTAATAAGAAAATTGTCAGTAGTTACCTTCACGGAAATGTGGAACACAGTTAAATCACCACTACTTTATCAAGGCACCTGAGAAACACACAAAATATTCATGCTGCCAAATTTCTCGTCACGACGCGTCGTCTGGGGATCACTTTTAATGAAAGTTCTACGTCCCATTTTTATTATATTGGGAATTTAACAATTACATCGCATAGAACCTACCTGAAGATGAACCATTAGTATTATTATAGGTGTAGTATTAAGAAATCCATTATTTTTGCATGAAATTACAGGCCTTAATTGCCATAGTTAGAAAAGTAATCCAATTTTGGTTAAAAAAAAGCGCTGTTTTGTTAGATAACTTGTTGCCATTTTGGAGGTAATATAATTATACCGCTCCCATAGAAGCCCTCGTCCTTATTGGCAAAAAATTGAGACAGCCGATTTTGTGTGTGACCTGGTGTTGTCCACATACATCAATAGTGACTCGCCTGAAGCTCTGATAGGTTGTTTGGGAGGCTTTTATCTAACCCTTATATTCCGGGCTTGGCACAAATTATGGAGACTGTTCTTCTTTTTGTTCATATTTGTTTCCCTCTTTCTGTTCATCTTTTAAGGTCAAATACGAAGCTTCAATATGCAAGTATATGGACGGAAATGAGCGGGGACCTCAGATCAATGTTATCAAAGATAAAAATAAACAAGTCATTTTATAATTATGCATTAGTCACAATTGGTCATTAAAAGTAAGTTTACCTATATTGATTTACGATAAGGATTCATTCCGTAGGTAAGTTACTGCAGTGGAAAGGGACAGATCTTAGCGCCACTGCCACCAGGTCTGTCTAAAACAGGTAAGACATAAAAAATAAGTTTTATGTTATCTATTGATTATTATGACATTATGCTTACATAATGTTTCACTTAAGTAAATTTTCTGATGATGCAGTGGCGAAACCAAACTATACATTGCACATGAGACCGATATTTCCACTGCTCTAATGACGTCACAACGCTCCAACGGCTGTTGCTACTACTACGTAGTACGTAATCCCTAATAATATTATTGATACGCAAGCGGCGTTTTTCTTACCATTCACGACTGCCCGGTAAATAGGACATTTTGTTAAATTTCAAGCAATCTTAAATAAGATACTCTGGAGACAGCAAGGCAATAATTAATAAAAAAATGCATAGGGATCCTTAAGAAGTACATATATTTTCATATCATTGAATGGCCAAATTAATAGTGACGCAAAACCACGATCAAAAGCTGGTTTCTATGTAATGTTTTGCCAACATTGTTTTAATAGCAATCCGCCTCGAATGAAGAAGTGCTGACATGAACAAAAATAAGTGTTATTACATATTAATCGCATGATCTCATAAAGGAAACAACATTTACGAAGAGAAACAAAAACTTCTTTAAATTGAACTCTAAACACAAAAGAAAATAAAAAGATATACTGCCACGACGAAAATATAAAGATATGCCCACGTACCGTTTTTTTTTTCATATTTGGAATCATTATCTGGAGATAAACTTGTTTTAAATTTTAATACATAATTACTAAATTGTAAGTAGAACTTTATCGTTCAGAGTGCCGGTTGGGGTCGTAGAATAGCAATGGAAATAAAATAATTAAAACGATTGGTATCTTCAAAGAATACTATATTAAAATTTGAATAATACTGTCATAGGTTCTAGATAATAGCGGGTCTATGACCTTCTCTGACATTGGCAAAATTTGACATTTGACGTAACATTACGTAAACACAAAAATGTTGCCATTTAAGTTAACTTCCCGTAATAACTGGAAAAATATAATTTTAAGAAGATTTATTTGGCTTTTTAACCTACGTAGTTTTTAAAATGAGGTTTCAAACAAAAAATATTCATATTATATCTTTCTGCAGGGTGCATTTTGGAATATAAAATGTTTTTTAGGTTGAAGTGCAATGGTCTAATTTAGCCATTAGTGCCACTTCTCTTTTCGTTAAAGTCACGGTGATATCAACTGTTTGGGCTGACATCCGGAAAATCTGCCGATCTATCATCGAGATAAGTGCCGCCCGGTGCCGCATAAAATTTTTGTTCTAAGTAATTATTTAGTCGCCAGTGTCGGACGGTACAGTGATCATGGCTCAAGCGCTAAAAAAATTAACCACACAAGTTCTTAAGAACAACAATGTGGAAACAATAGTCAGCTGTACAGCGCTCAGAGCGAGCAGGTAGAGTACCGGCTGAATTAACCTCTTTACGTAATGTGTTGCAAAATATATGATTTCCATGATTTTAACTCTAGCCACGTAACGTGGTTAAATACTCTACAATACAAAAAAATATTAATTAATGTATTTTTTTCCGAACTGCACGATTTAGAATTCTGATTTCATGCTTATTTTATTTTGTTTATATTACACTGTTCTGAGAAAGTTACATTCATTTGAGATGCTGGCATGTATGCTTCTGCTCATTCAAAGTGTAATTTTCTTTCCATTTTTTCAAAATTAGAATGTCAACAAATATAAGGTTAGATATCTAATAAGAATCTTATTTCCCCATTTATTTTCAGCAATTTATGTATCTATGTTTAAACATTAAGGATAAATCAGATGTTATATGAATTAGGTATACTAAGACTAGAATGTTTAATGGGGTGCGACTAAACACAAATTTAATTTAAATATTTAGTTAATTCATGTTTGAAAAAAGAACACAAATAAAATTCGAGTTAAAAAAAAAATATTGACAATTTGAAATTACTCATATTTCTTTTTAAAATTTAATCTTATGCTGTTAATACCTCATTTGTTGTGTAAAGAGTTTTCTATAAGGAAGTTTTACCTTTAAAACCTTTTTTATCATGCTGCTAATTAATAAAGTTATACTTATTAACAAAAACCAACTTTTGTACAGCACATGGTGGAGCAATGTGCAGATGGGACCACCAGATGTTATTCTGGGCATCACTGAGGCATACAAAAGGGATACTGATCCTAAAAAGGTGAACCTTGGTGTAGGTGCCTACAGAGATGATGAGGGAAAACCCTTTGTACTGCCTTCTGTCAGAAAGGTTTGTACACAATTTCAATTTTACTCACTTTTTCAATTTGATTTCAAATTTTACTCACTAGAAAATTTTAAATAATAATAATTGCTAAATCCCTTGCAAAATCTGTTTCCATTTTACTTTTTACATTAAGTGGTAATAAAAATTCCAGTTAATACTACAAATACATTTCATTTATCACTTTTGACCAGGCTGAAGAGATTCTGCACAAAAAAGCCCTGAACCATGAATATGCTCCTATTGGTGGAGAAGCTACATACACAGATGCGGTTGCCAAGCTGGCGTTTGGTGAAGACAGCCCTGTCATCAAGAACAAAAGCAACTGCACTGTACAGGTAAGATAAATTAACAAAAACCAGCTGTAATTGAACAAAATGAATAAATACTTTTTGGTAATAGATAGCAAAGTGACAATACCTTGTAGGTATTAGCTGTCTGAATAGTGCCAACTGGCAAGTGATTGTAAATATCAATCATATCATATCATCAATCATACAATTATGCTAGTCTGTATGTAACTGGATATATACTGGGTGATACTGGAATTCACCACATCATCATCATCATCATCAACAGCCTTTCACGTCCACTGTTGGACATAGGCCTCTCTCATGGCACGCCACTGGGCTCGATCTTCGGCCCTCTATATTGTCAATAAAAGTTGTTACACTTAGTAGGTGGGTGATGCAAAAGAGTTTTGTTTCATGTTTTTTCCTAATAGAAAGTTGTTTCTAATAAGATCTATTAGATCTTTTGCTATTGTCTCATAATAGATTTAAATCATTAAAAACAGTTAAACTATTACATAATTGTATATTTTCAATTCCCTTTTGGGTGTGGATTACAGGTCTGAAAATGTTTTTGTTCTATTTGAAAAATGACATTTTATTCTCAATGACAGTATCTAATAGGGGCCTACTAAATGGAACTAGAGACTATTATTAAATTAAAGCTGAGCACAGCAACACATCTTTGGGACATGCATATAATTGTACACTTAGATAGAATAACTGCATTTGATGTTGTGCATATGTAAATTGGTTAATTGGGTCACATTGCCCATGTTTACAATGATAATTGGAAATGACCACACAAACCGTTTATGTCATTGAAATAATGTCTGTGACTAATTGTTTATACCAATTTATTTCTGGTAAAAAATATGTCAATAGCCACTCCTGTATCATTACCCCTAACAAGGTACCCCTCCTGTTATAGAAAAGGTCCAATTGAGGAATAAAAATAAATAAATTCTTTATTATAATCAAACATATTTTGCATTACAAAAAGGCCTCCCTGACTTCTGCACTAGCAAAGACTGTGTTATATGAATAGATTGTTATATGATTATATGAATTGATTGTTATTGGCAAATGTTCGAATATTTTCTTACCTTGTCTCGCCGCATAAGTATGTCCCATGCGATTTAGCAACAGGACAGTTTTATTGTTTATTTTCCATAAATGTGCCCAGACAATGACATAAATGGCATACAAAGACCAATCAAGTAATCTACGTGCAGAAATCTCTATTTACCTCTAAGGCGTCAGTCAAATGTACATACTCAATATGAATGCTTGTTTCGTAGACTCTGTCCGGCACTGGCGCGTTGCGTCTAGGCTTGGAATTCATCACGAAGCACTACGCCAAAGCCAAGGAGATCTGGATGCCGACGCCGACGTGGGGCAACCACCCGCAGATCTGCAACACGCTCAACTTGCCACACAAGAAGTACCGCTACTTCGACCCCAAGACCAACGGCTTCGACCTCCAGGGAGCCCTGGAAGATATCTCGGTGAGTGAAATGATGTTTATGCTTTATATAATTCTATTTTAAATTAGCTAAACTCTTGTGATTCCGTATGAAAAAGTTTAAAACTTAATATGGATATTCTGATAGATAAAATGTTGTTGGATGTTCGCATGCAATACACAGGAAATTAAAAGATTTTTATGCAATATAATACGTTTATTTGGTAGTTCGTAAAGATATTGTTTATATCTTAAGTAACAATACGTTGCATATAAAATTACATCATGACTAGATAAGTTGTTGTGCAGATATAAAAAACGGAATTTTGTATACACCCGTATTTGATAAGAGATAGCGATTAACGATCACGAAGCCCGCGCGTGTTTAAAACATGCTACGCTTGTGAGTAATGGAGAATTCAAAAAAAAACTCAGCTATATTTCTCCGTTGTACATAAAAGCATGATCTAATTATCGACCGAGTAAAATTTCAAAGAGAATTCCTTGGTACTTGTGTACTTGGTACTTTGTGAACATAGACAGATTCCGTTCTGCCGTCCAATCAGCCATCAGTCATCAACACTGTTCTGACCCACACTAAGATACAAGTCTTGTGTCGTGGGCATCAATAACTGCAAGAGACTTAACAGTCTCACAAAGACTCAGATTGGAAACAAATATTTGTGGACCATACATACATTTCGCAGACACATTCGTTTGGTAAACTGCGCCACGGGGTTGTTGTCAAATTGATGGGTATATTTTCTTTAAAGATTACGTTGATGAACATTTCGACCTATGCATCGAATAAAGTTATATGTGCTTTTGCAAAACTTCCCTTTCTCAGCGATTTAAACTTAATTGGGCACAAAATTATCAGTAAATTTTTATGTTCTTCAAACAACAACAAAATTTATGATCATTATTACTTTACTAGTGCGATATATAAACAATTTTAACTCTATTATAGACATAAAAAGTACTTTGGTGTTACAGTCATATGTAACCTTATTCGATGCATAGGTCGATTTATCATGGCATAAGTTTTTATCAGCAAAAACTGAGTCACATCATGTGTTGGAAATTTACTTTTCTATAATGCATTATAGGGTGAAACCTACATTTATAACCGTTTATATAACGGAATAAAAAGGATTTGTAAAAACTTCCTTATAGCAACTTAAGTATTGCGTGGGAATATACGTGAAGTGTTTACTTGACAGATAATCATAGTGCACTCAAAGTAAACGAGTAAATGACACTCAAAGTAATTGATAAATCGCTTTAATCACAATTCACTAGTACTCAATCGATATTACTTAATACTACAACGAATTTATCTATTGCTCACGAACCCGAGATGGTAACAATTATCTCATAAATACTTTGATGATAACCATGACTATTTTTAAATAATTTGAGATTTTCGTATATTTTAAGAATTTTAAATGATAATTTTGATCTTCGTTATGAATTGTCGTAAAAAAAGTATAAAAAATATTAAAAGGATCATAATGCGTAAAATTACGGTCAAGTTATTTACTTTATCAATATTATAACTAAAAGCAGAACACGCGAATCGAAGAAATACAAATGGGACACTGGGCGACCTGCCCTAAACCAATAAGCGGCTTAGCTTAAGCTCCGACACCAACATGATTGTAATGCTATAAGATTTACTTTATTTGTTGCATTACAAATACTTAATTGCTTAATTCCATCAAAAATCCAAAGCTAGTTTTAGCCATTATATCTACGAAGTCTATTACACAGGACAACAAAATCAAACTTTTTTTGTGTTGCATGAAGTTTTTCAATTGTTGTTTACTAATTTGGGTGCGCTGATTTCATATCTGGCCTCAGATTTTTTGTAGCAGCTCTAGTTAGTGAGATACAGGTACCGTCTTGAATTTACCTAAGAAGTCAATAGTTTCTATCAATAGCGGTGTAACTTAACTATTTCCTTTCTAAATTTCATTATGTCGTCCTCAATAAGGAAGTGGTTAAATAATCCTGGTTGTTTTTGGATTATTTGTGGAGAATATATGTTCAAAAATTTCGTTTAAATGTGTCGGACTTTATAAAAAAGGCATATTTCGACGACTTTGGGATTCTATTGCTATTAAACGTTAAAGCTTGTATACCAAGTTTGGTACGTAAAAGTTGTGTTGAATCCTTGCGACTGTGGGCCAACAAAAAAAATACCCACTTTTAAATTCAAAGCTCCTATGATTTGGCGTGAACTATCCAACTATCATGACGACTGGTATTTCTGTGTAACGAAAATCATACGTTCAAACCATAAAAATTGCTCTAAGTGGATATATCCAACTTAAAATCTGCCATAAGACCAGTCTTGAGTGTTAGTGACAAATCATCACCACAGCAGTCACGTCCATCTTCGGAGAATCCAGACCAGTGAAGTGGACAAACCAAAAACGACGACGGTGGTAATGACAGTGATTTTATTTGCTACGGTAGTCCCTGACCACTAAATGATGGTCTAAATGACTTAATCAGGAACCTTAGACTGTCCAAAACAGCAACAGAAATTTTAGCTTCCCGATTGAAGGAAAGAAACATTTTTGGCAATAGGATGTCTGACGGCTGCATTCAGCACGCTGAACAACTGTTCAGCAACTGCTGATACCCTTCCAGCGGCTTGGATGGAACATGAGTATTAAGCTTCACTACCTTCACAGTCATCTAGACCATTTTCCTGAAAATCTCGGTGACTTCTATGCGAGGAACAAGGAGAGCGCTTTTACCAGAATATTTACACTATAACGGAATGGTATTGGGGGTACTGTATTGAACATATCTCGGTTGACTATTGTTGGAGCATTTAAAATTGTACTCATAATACATCTGACTCTAGAAAATCCAAAAAAAGGAAATTTTATTTGGAATTAATATATTTAATAAATTTTTTAAACTTAAACTTTTTGCATTTTCAATGAAAAGCCATGTCACTTCATAACTCCAAAACTAGAGCTGCTACATAAAAACGGCATATATTTTTGAAATCAGCGTGGAAAAACTGTTCAGATTCATGTATAAAATCTCATGCAACAGATATGCTGTTTTCCAGTGTTATTGATTACGGAAATCGGTAAAGTAATCAGTATTTGACAAATCATAGTTTCGTTTGAAATAGAGGTCATCATCAGCTGATAATGGTTATATTTTGTCAATGATTTTTCCAGAAAATTCCCGAGGGTTCAATCATTTTGCTGCACGCATGCGCACACAACCCCACTGGTGTCGACCCTAAGCAGAGCGACTGGGAACAACTATCCAAGGTAAAGACTATGGAATGACTTTTTCAAATTATTTTTTATATTCATTATGACTAGGCACCTATTTAGATATAGATCTAGGTATTTTCAGTAACACGTATTCATGGTGATTAAATAAATCTGATCGTGCAATAGTCAGATTTTAACATGCATGACAGCACGATAATCGAAATAAAGTGGAATTTTCGAATCAAATATCACATACTTAGTCTATAATAATTTTCAAGAATAGCATAGAAGAACAATGCAAAGGCATTATTTTTTATATTAAAACAGGAACTCTTATGAAATGTTTCGATTTTAAGCTCACACTAACCTTATTTTCTCAAATCTAATATTCACTTATAAGATATTTGTTTGACCGATGATACAAAGTTAACCTATGATATATTTGAACAATATAAAAATAATTTTCTTTATTTGAAACGTCTAATATTTATACAATCTTTTTATTACATTACTTTCTTTATGTTTACCTTTTAGAAGTAGGAGTTTGACAGTTTGAGTATTCCTTTATCAAAAATCCCATTTCCCCTCCCAGGTAATTAAAGAGAGGAAACTATTCCCGTTCTTCGACATGGCGTACCAAGGTTTCGCCACCGGCAACGTGGACAACGACGCGTTCGCCGTCCGACTGTTCGTGAAGGAGGGACACCAGGTCATGCTCGCGCAGAGCTTCGCCAAGAACATGGGTAAGTCTACAGGTTACAGAATGTTTGAGAAGGATTTTGGTTTGGAACCTTCATCATCATCAGCCCATATACGTCCCACTAGGCACGGGGCAGTCCTATATCGCTTACAGAATGAATGAGAAGTATTTTGGTTTGGAACCTTCATCATTATCAACCCATATACGTCCCACTGCTAGACACGGGCCAGTCTTATATTCCTTACAAAATGACTGAGAAGGATTTTGGTTTAGAACCTTTATCATCATCAGGCCTCATACGTCCCACTGCTAAGCACGGGTCAGTCTTATATTGCTTACAGAATGACAGAGAAGGAAATCTTAATTTAACAAAAACAATTCGTCATATAAATGAGAGTATCCTGAGCCCACAATAAACAATTATAAAATAGACGTGTAACGCTTTTCGGCTTCTATGGAAGTTTTCTGCTCTCTACATTACTGACTAGTTACTAGATCTAGTGACCTTATGTCACGGTCGAAGTCTAGATATTGCAAGCTATTATTAACGGCATTCTGTTATTGTTTTCATTTAATCTTATCAATTACTTCAGCGAGATTGTACTGTGAGCGTTTAATGAGAAATCACGATGATATAACGACGATAAATTGTCATTTAAGTACTTGAATAGTACTTATATGTTGTATTGATTTTTCGAAAGTATTTATGTATTCACTATGAACTATCACGTACTTTAACGGTAGAGTCATCGGAGGAACCTACGCACCTAGCAAGTTCTTAAAAAAAATGAGAGTGTTCCACCAACCTGCACAAGGCCAGCGTGATGGGCTAAGGGCCTAAGGCCTAAACCGTCTCAATGGCACAGCAGGGTTAATCGTAGCAGTAGAATTCTTTGATCTGAATGCTGAAACCAGATGTATCTATGATATTATAGGGGAAATTGTGTCTATATTTTTGTGAATATAAGCAGTGATGGCCTCTAGGTTTTGGTGCGCGGTCGAGAATCTCGGCGGTCGCGGGTTCGAACCCCAGGCATACACCTCTGACTTTTCGGAGTTATGTCTGTATTCACATTGATTTATCACTTACTTTAACGGTGAAGGAAAACATCGTGATGAAACCTGCACACCTAAAAGTTCTTAGGAATTTCTTAGGTGTGTAGTCCGCCAACCCGCACTAGACCAGCGTGGCGGACTATGGCCTAAACCCTCTCAATGGTAGAGGAGACCCGTGCTCAGCAGTGGGCGTATATGGGTTGACGAAGAAGAAGAAATAAATCATTAGCCATGACCGAATAAAAGAAAAAATAAGTTCCAGTATTTACAACTTTGTAACAAACATGTTTACTTGTTAACCTCTATATCTTATCGTAGTTACGTCAACTACTGATCGCATTTTACTGGTTCTTCTCTGGACATTTTTCATATTGTTTATGGTTTAAATAAAGTGACCTTTGGCATGTGCGCAAAAACCACCATAATTACTTCAAACTAGTTCGATAAGACACTATAATGTTATCTTATTTCGAAGTGTATATTGAACGTAATTTAGATAAAACTTTACATCACTTAGGCAACTTAAAAAATACTTTAATATAGATTGATCTCTTATAATTAATAACAATTTTAAAAAAGGTAATATATTTTACCGGTTTGCAATTATTTTCTGAAAATGACAATATGGTCCAATAACTATTGAAACACCTGAATAGCTGTATAACTCTACAGCTTGGAAGGGCATTAAACATTGGTAATTATAGTATCCTATCCGTGTTGATACAAGTATCTGATAAAATAAATCACATAGATGCACCCTTACATTCGATGATTCGATGTTCCTTTCATGGATGGATGGATGGAACTTTCCTTAAATGTTCATTTCAAGACTTCATACTTTTGCTTAGTATTTCTAACACAAATCAATGACACTTTTGTCCGTCCTCGGAACCGAATTTTGGGCTTGTAGATCTCGTGACTCATTTATTTAAAGTGCCTGCTACGAAATAATTTGTTTTTATTTGTATTCAATTTAATGACGTATGTCGGATGTAATAAATATTTACCTAAGATATGATTTACAACAGCTCCTTTATCAATTATTTATACTCTTTCGCACCCCCGGCGTGTCTGTAAGATACGATATCTTTAATATTGTATCATGTGGCCGAGATAACATTCGGCAATAATATTACTAGATCAATGCTGAATTATTCGGCTTGAAGATAAAAAGCTAAAAGTTAAAAAGCTAGATTGATTAATAATATAGAACTTATGACACATCAATAATCATTTGGCAACATGTTTATAAAAAAAAGTCAAAAGGCAAAACGGCATGAAAATGTGGAATGGAAAAATGGGCATGAAGTATATTAGGCCATTAGGTTTTGTATTTATAAAACCTATGCAAATTTTATTTTTGTTCCCAAAATGTTCTAAGTAATAACCAAAGCTCTCCTTTTTACATTACAATTATATTATAAACAATCGTAATATATCTATAGTTATTGAATCACTAGCAAGAAAATAAATATTTATGGCAAATAACACCGATATGTCTTTTGTATAAGAATTATTTCATATTAACTAACTTGATAACTATTATTTTAATGTCATATAAAAGTTAATATCTTGTTTTCACTGCGCGATCTTGCTGCAACCTTCTTTACTTAATTTATTTGTGTATGTAATATTTAAGATAAGAAGTAAATTTTTACAAGTTTTCTTAAAATAACCAGAATACAGTATGAACAATATCTGAACCATAATTCTAATAGTGAGGTCTAAATATTATGGTCATAGGTTATGCTGTTAAATTTAGTCTGTGATGCACAAAAAGTACTAAAGATTTTTTACTTATTTTTCTACCCCAATTTATAATTAGTGTGTAGTCTAGTTGTATAATTTTCATTCAAGCAAAATATTCCACGATGACAGACAGATAGTCTTTATAATCCTACAAGTGATTTTAATGATGAATGGAAGCCAATCTTATCTTAATTATTATAATACGAGAAACCCGTATCAAAAATATTAAATTTAATGTAATATGTTTTTATTAAAATTGTTTGTTTATTCTATTGTTATCTAGTTTTTTTTTTAATCGTTTCGTGTGCCTTACTTACAAACTTCAATTTTTTTCCTCTGTTTTTAAAGACATTTTTCATTGTTGCTTTCGTAGTGTGATATGTAGCGCAAAGTCTTCGTAAAATGGACTAACCAATATAAAAATACATTTTAAAATCGGTGATTAACACCTATACTACTTTAGTAACTTTCCCTCCTTATAATATAAAAAAAAAAACACCCAAAAGTCACATACTTACACAGCTTTCAACCTACACTAAGATCAAGTGTCGGTAAGGAACTACGAGAAACTTTTCGATCTCACCCATACCCACAAACATAAGTCTCATAAAAGCCAATACCATAACAATGAATGACTTTTAAAGTGTAACTATGTGGTTTGAAGGTCTGTACGGCGAGCGAGCTGGTGCGCTAACATTCCTGTGCGGCGACGAGCAGTCCGCTGCCAAGGTGATGTCGCAGGTGAAGATCATGGTCCGCACCATGTACTCCAACCCGCCGCTGTACGGCTCGCGACTCGTGCAGGAGATACTCACCAACCCTGAACTTAAGAAGCAGTGGTGAGTGTGATACTTACTCATTATAACATCTTCATTATCAGCACATATCTATAGGACTTGTAGTCTACGGGCCCCCTCTATAACTAAGACTACCTCATTTTAATCATCATCATTATCAGCAGCTCATATACATCTCTTAGTGGTCTACGTGCCTTTTTTATTGACAAAAGGGCTTAGGCCGTAGTCCACCACTCAGGCCTAGAGGGGGGCAGGAGGACTACAACCTAAGCAGTTCCTAAGATTAAAGTTTTTTAATAGTATCTTTTTACCAAAGTAATTTATTGATCTATAGTTTGTTGTATCAATATACGAATGCTTTCAAATCTTTTGTCTCGACGCTTCATGAGATTATTTCTGCATTGATAAAGAGACTGTATGCCAAGGTAGGGGATTTTGTAGCCATCAGCTATATGACCAAATTTTTGGAACCTTTAGCAATAACTGCAAGTACATAATGTCGCCTTGTACATGCTTATGAAGATACGGTAAATTTCCAGACGCTTGCAGACTAACAATATCAAAATTTGATACTGTTTCGTGAATCATCAAGTAATGCTTACTGACGCAAAAAAAAAAGATTATAACATTACGCAAAAATTGATAAAAATGACAAAGTATGATTTATGAGAATTTATTATCTAAGCTGACACTAAATGTAGTTCTTTATCTAGTATGCGATAATGCATGCACTAATTTTAGAACTTGGTTATGTCCAGAGCTACGACCTAGGCGACCTTCCAAAATATTTGGTTCGCAGCCAACTGTTGTTACGGAAGCTCTAGCAAGACTATGCGTTTATGTTGCTAAGTGAATGGTGTTCACGTCAATCAATATAAAAATACTCCTTGCAGCTTAAGAAAAAACTCTTTTCATTTATTTTTGCACGCTTTTTATTAGCTTCACTTGTATGTATGTTTGTAATCGACTTCTTTGGGCGCGATTTTGACCCACTTTAAACGACTAGATTTCGTTCAAACTTTGGTGATTTATCGAGGACCGATGACAATACACTAATTTGATAAAAAAAATAGAAAATAAATAATAGTTTAAAAAAAACTAAAAAACACGCTTTTTATCGAAACCCGAACTAAAAAATAGAAAATAAGTTTTAATAAATTTAAATTAAGAATAGTATTAAAAATTTCAATAAATATAAATTAATAATAGTGTGAATAAAAAAATATATTTTATTTAAAAAAAAAGCGTGGGGTGTTTTTTAAGATATGTATTATCAAAATTATAATCACTCTACTCATATCTGTCAATAAAATATTTATAACTATTGACACCATGCACCCCATGCTTTTTTTTAAATAAAATATATTTTTTTATTCACACTATTAATTTATATTTATTGAAATTTTTAATACTATTCTTAATT
Source organism: Cephonodes hylas (assembly GCA_030295005.1). Lineage (NCBI taxonomy): Eukaryota > Metazoa > Arthropoda > Insecta > Lepidoptera > Sphingidae > Cephonodes > Cephonodes hylas. Next base: position 11,763,076 of record AP025364.1, on the reverse strand, counting down.
TAAATTTATTAAAACTTATTTTCTACTTTTTAGTTCGTTTTTCGATATAAAGCGTGTTTTTTAGTTTTTTTAAACTATTATTTATTTTTTTTATCACTGTTGGATCCAATTAGTTAAATACCACACTGTGAATCCATGAGTACTATTCTGAAATGGAGGCAAATGTTTGAATCTTACTAATGGTCATGATACAAAAATTACATTATAAATTCTAAAATATCAGTTACTATTAGGATCATTCATTTTTTTATTGAATTCTAAACTATTCGTTTAAATTGTTTAAAAACATTTTATGATATGTTTTAATTGTATTAATTTTTTTGTTTTTCCGAAACAAGAGTATCTATCCATTACTTTTCAACTACTACTTTTACTTTTCATTTTTCGTGTGACATGTAAGAATAAAAGAATAATAAAATAGACGAAGTATTATAGTGGGTTGTATTTGGTTGCAGGTTGTCGGACGTGAAGTTGATGGCGGACCGCATCATCTCGATGCGCAACCAGCTGCGCGCCGGCATCGAGGGCGCCGGCAACCCGCGGCCCTGGCAGCACATCACCGACCAGATCGGCATGTTCTGCTACACCGGACTCAAGCCCGAACAGGTACACACACACTACACTTTTTAATAAAGGTTCAAATTGGGAGTATTTTTTGAACTCAAACCTTAACAGGTCACTATACACACACTAACTTTTACAGTCCATACTAGGACTATTCTTTGGGTGTTTTTTATACCATACTTCATATGGGGAATATCCTTTAGATGTTTTCATACCAGCTGTGCATTTGGGTCCTATGGTATAATACTTACAAATAGTATTGTCCTATATTGCATCGACGTTGCATGGTAATGTTCGTTAATGACTGTTATAATTATCATCAGTCTGCTAAGGTCCTATGACATAACACCGCACTACTAACATTTGTCATCCTCATGATAATTGACAATCAAAATTCTAAACCAAAGCTTTAAAACACCTCAAAATACTGGAAGTATGTAAAAATTTAAGCATTATCTATTATCATTGCAATTTTACTTATGAAACCTATACATTGTATTGCTGAGGGTAGGCATAAGTTACTATTAGGCTGATGTCCAGCATAGTGTATGCCATACGGTAACATATCTTATATTAACCTAGCATAGCTTGAGAATTACCAATTGTAAATGATTGTCACCTAGAGAGTATATTTTTTTCAATAATTTTAATAAACTAATTGATTTGGCATTGCAATATGACCTTTCAGCATTTGTAATCTTGGAACATTATAAATTACAATAACGTTAATTCTATTTCTTTATTATTTTCCAGGTGGAGCGTCTGACCAAGGAGTTCCACATCTACCTGACGAAGGACGGCCGTATCTCCGTGGCGGGCATCTCGTCCAAGAACGTCAACTACATCGCCGAAGCCATCCACAAGGTGACGGCCTGAGCCGCCATCTTGTTTACATACTGCCGCTTGCATTACACCTCACCAATCTACACTCCGTATTCAACAAACACAGTATTTATTCGAAATAATTGTTTTTAAGTTGCACGAAATATTTTTGGTGTAATTATAATTTGTAAGCGATGTAATGTTGTGATCATGTTTATTTCTGTATAGATATACACCGTGTATCAGATTTAGATTATATTAAATCGTATGTTTCTATTTAGACAATTTTATTTTCACCCGTACTGAGAGTAACAAAACAACAGAGTATATGATTAAACTTTTATTTGTTAAAATAAGTAGATAAAATAAACTCGATGCAAAAAAACACAGAAATTGTATTAACATTTTTTGTTGTGTTGATTCTACGGCGGTATTACGTCTACGCAAAATATTTACAGCTGACAAAACAAATGAACATCTTTATGCCTTACAAAATGAAATAAACAGATGCAGGTGAATGTTTTAACATTGTATTAACAATTATAATGTATTAGATTGTACAAAGATACGGACCCTCACAGGGCCCTAACACTAGCGGAACACATCTCCACGCCGCGGCGCGACAACATGAGGGATTCACCTGCATCGTTCCAAATCAAAAACCTAATAACATTTCGCTAAACTAAATACAATTTAGAACTTACTTACACATTCAAAAAATGCGATGTTCCTTACAATCATTATTATGATACAAAATATACTAATACATTCTATAACTTGAGGGTTGTCATTGATATATCAATAAAAATACTATGTACAAATTTGTCATAATACAAACTATACGATAACGATGGCACTCACTCTTTACAACGTACCGCCATTTTCCTATAAAGTAATATGTACCGCTCGTGCTTAGCCACACACTCACATACCAAACTCGGATACTCTTATCCTACACGTGATTACCAAAATGTTATTGCTCTAAAGTACTATTATGTATGAATGTTTTACCGTATATTCAGCACCTTGATTTAGAGACATTGTGATATATTGCGATCCTATAAATGTACTATGAAATAACTAATTATTGCTATTATGATTTCCTAGTAACACATTACATTATTGCCACTATTTCTTAGTAGATATATTGGTACCAGCTTTCTGAATGAAACCTCCACATCTCAGCTATGAACACATCTGCGTGGGTGGTAGCATGCTTAAAATTGGGTTTTTTGGTCGTCGACATCAACAAGTATTGACAGAAATTGGTGTTATGTATTAACTTTAAACGGAAGAACTGACGATATAATGATTAAGTTTTGCTTTAAAAAATATATCTTTAGCCTTTTGTATTTTTTTTCCTACTAATTACTTCCTAATTATTTTAGTTGAACGAGGAAACAAATTCCCTATTGATTATTACTAGATACTAGAATCATGACGACACAGTAGGTCTTGTAAACATTATTGAATTATCTATTAAAAAGTTTACCGGCCTATAAACTAAAATTCCAATTAAGATAAATATGCAACATCTTGAGGCTGACTGATCTGAAATGCAACAATATTTTAATTTTATCTAAAAAATCAAGTGCTTCATTAAGCTGTTAAGTTTGTATTCAACAGATCCAACTTATTTAAAAAAAATAATGCTAAAGATTGGTGTCCAACTTGGAGCCGATTGTAATAATAATAACAAACACACAATGTGCAAACATTTGATGTAGAAATACATATCGTACATATTCGTATATATACTTCAAACCTCGTTTCTTTAACGAATGCAAAGAAACGACATGTTTACCGATCATGTCATAAGATGGCGTTCGGAAGAACTAAATTATGTGAATTAAAATTATAGCAACACAATTTTAAGCTAAGTAACATTACAAATGGATCATATAAAACTATTTGTGCGTGACATGCAATACAATTTTATAAACAAACTTAAATATACTCAAATAAATTACAGAGTAGTTCGAGAAACTTGATATATACATAACTAGATGTATGGGCATAACATTTGTAACTTTTACACTTGTAAGTCAATATTAAATTGTAAAAGATAAATTATACTTTTACATAATTAAATAGCCGAGATAAATTTACAAGTGTGTCACAATCATATGTTGAAAATCAGTTTTTACTAACCAATATGCATCACACAAAATTATCATTTTGAATAGATTTTCAAACAACACTACAGAAAAACAGATTACTTTATCAATTTAATCAGAGTTAACAATTAAGTAATTATTATAGCGAATATTTCCAATACGGTATATTAATGTCTGGTTTAAAAAAATAGCCATTGCTATACAATATTAAAAAATTTAGATCTATCCAAATAATGAGTATTATTAAAACAGTTTTTATTAAAAAATTATTTGTGTCTAATTAATAATTGATCAAATATGAACTTATTTTATCCTACACCCGTTTTGATAAGGCATCATTGCTTTTGCTTATAATTTTTCCAGAGTAAAATGACTTTTCCTGCTGTTCATCTGTAGTCAGTCTTTGTGGAAATATTGAAAACTGCGCTACTTGAATAAAATTACACAATTTCACAACCACAGAATATATTATTCTTTGTTAATAGTCCTCATTCACTAGTGCCGGTCTACTATTGGTCCAGGCAATGCAACATATAGTATTTATTGATGATATAAATTATAAACACAAATGTCAAATTATGTAGTTGAATCACTATTTAAGTTCAGTAATATATTGATTAAGCAATATAAATCAAACACTTGCACTTTGTAATAAGCTGCTTTACTACATATTCCAAAAGGTATTACCTAAACGAATACAAACTTAAGTCTCCGCATGTTAATATTCATAAATTCATGCATTCCTTTTACAATTCAAATAATTGTCTAGAACATTCCTTTTTAATTCATTAAAACTGACCTGCCAGCGGTAAAATTGTGTATGGTTAATTAATTGAATATGTTAAATGTTGCACTTTTGTGAAAGATACACGAAACAGTAAATTTTAATACAAATATCAAATCTAGCTATATGGAAGTGCAGTTTATTATTAGAAAAGAGTATCGAATTTACTAAACCATTCAAAACTATTTAGCCTCTTTACTTTCTGAGTACAACGATATGTATATTGTGTACAAAAACGTTTCAAAAACCATACATATCGAGCAGGCCAAACGAAAAAACACAACATTCGTGCCGAACCGAGAATCGTCACTTCAAACACTTCACACTTCACATTATATGTCCAACTTACTCTTATTTCATTAAAATGAAGATATTCACTGTATCGGATGAGCCCTACGGGTGCTGTCGATTATTTGTTGAGGGGCAGGTGTGGCGCGAGCGGGTGCGCGTGGTGCGCGTCGGGCGGCGCGTCGTCCAGCAGGCGGCCCAGCTGGTCGTGCAGTCGCGCGCGGGACTTCTCCTCGCCGCCGAACACGTCGTCGCCCGCCATCATGCCCTCGTCCAGATACGAGAACGAATCCAAGTTTATGTCGGCCGTCGTGATCGCCGTGCTGTATATGTCTATCCTTTTCTGCTGAGATTTCGCTTCGGCCACTTTCTCAGAGAGTTTCTCCTTCGCTTTCGTCAGAGCGTCCGTTTCCGATTTGTCCAGCTTCGTATAGCTCTCTTTTAGCTTCTCCATTTTAGTTTTGAGCGCGAACGAGGAATCGTTACTCGATGAGCCGTCGTCTTGCAGCTGGCTCAGTAAGGTTCGCGTCGCTAGCGACATGGCGCTCGTACTGCTGTACATTTCGCGATTTTCCCCTGAATAAAAATAAATAAATAAAAATTAAAGGGGAAATTACAAAATAGCATAGCAATGTACGTCAGATGGGTATCTTACCGCCGGACGTCGTCCGCTGAATACTCTCTTGGGACGAATGCTTACTCTTTGCTTTGTGACTGGTCGCCATGTACTCGCTGTCGCTGTCGCTCGACATGCCCAGATCTAAATGGAGTGAGTTTAATTTGTCGTCGTCGTCTTTGTTTTTTCTCGACACCGTGTCTAGTTCCATTTCCCAATCTGTGACACTCGACGAGTCTTTGGCGACTTCATCCTTACTGTAATTCGATTTACCCTCGTCTTCTTTTTCAATCATCGGCAGTACTGTTTCTTCCATCGGCACGATGCCTCCTATACTATCACTCGTAGAATCTAAACTACTCGCGTTACAACTTTCTTCAGTCATTTGGCTGTCGAATAATACAGGAGTCTCTGGTGTGATCTGAGCCAGTTTCTTCGGCTCTTCAACTGCCCGACCTGGGTTAGAGCGACTATCCAATATCTCGGACATTGTCGTGGTTCTTCCCGTCTGGTCGTTATTTAACTCTAGAACTATAACGTTGCCAGAGCACTTAGCTGCTTCCGTTTGGTCAGATTTTGAAGCTTGTAGTAACTGATTTACGTTTTTACCCATAATAATTTTAGACATGTCGTTACCGTTTTTGGCAAAAGTCAACGCTTTACCGAGTGGTGTACCTTTTTGGACCACTATTACGCTGCCTTTCGTACTCGAAGGACGAACTATAGGATTTGTAATCTTAGGAGTGGTAACAGGAGGCAAGCCCTTAACAGGCACTATGTCTGCTAAATTGGCGGTTTTTATTGGCTCCACACCAACTACTTTAGGATTGGAAGCTATAGAACTGGCAGTCGCAGGCTTAGATATGACAGTCATTGCTGGAGTCTTACTACTTTGTGATAACGATTGGGAACTGACAGGTACTAGTTTCATAGCAGTTGGGATACCCTTGAAATGTATTAGCGGTATTGGTGCATCATTCGGTTTCGTCCGTCCCTTCGCGGGTAACACAACCATTTTTTGGCCCGACTTCGGGTTTAACACTACGGCCTTAGCAGACACTTTCAAGTCTGTGGCAGGAATTCCTTTAGGTGTGAGAGTTTCAACAGTTTTGTTAGTAGCACTATTAACAGTAACTTGAGTCACTTCTTTATTTGGAGTGCTCGAGGTTAATATAACTTTAGAAGGCGGTAATTTATTATCTACTGGAGATTTTGAAACGACGATCATTTTATCACTTGTTTGGGGGGGATTACTCGATCGCGCTTTGGGTATTGATCCTATCACTTTAGTAGTAACAAGTCTGCTGGGAGTATTTAAGGCTTTTTGTGCGGAACTAGGAGCTACAACTACTTGCCTACTTGACAATAGTTTAATATTGTCTGTAGGCTTTTGCAATAATTTGATTTCACCCATTTGTACTTTTTTATCAGCCACCACGTCGCCTCGATTTTTTATTATGAGTTGACATGGTTTGCCGGAAATTGTTTGTTTGACAGGTGTGCTTTGTGCTTGCAATGACGATGGGTCGTCAGGATGAGAATTGTCTGACACTTCGAGCTCATGAGGAACTGTCGCGGGTTGCGTTAGTAGCTGCATAGTGGGGGAATCCGTCATCATGCCTGGCGAAGGCATGACTTTGGATTTCATTTCGTCCATATAGTCTGGTTTGCTTTTATTTCCTAATATAGACTGGGCGTAGCTAGCTTGGAAAGTGTTAGGCGGACTGGAGAAATCCATTTGTATGGATGCTGAATTGTACTGTTTGTTGGGAGACATGGGTGCTTCTTGGAGTTTCTTTTGAGATTTTGTTGCTGACTGTTGTTTGGATCCTTTGTGTGCTCTTGGCTTATGCTGAGTTGATCTTGGAGTATGAGATTGACTTGATTTACTAGTAGACACTTTGCTGACTTGATTGTATGAGTGTTTAGCTTGCCCTGATGGTTTACCTGTGCAATGAAATTTTTATTAATTTTTATCAGCAGATATATAAACAAAAAATAAAAAATGTAAACATTAAAAATCCTTGCCTCTAATGTGCTCTGTTGGTGATGGTTGAGAAAATTTTGAATATATTTGTGATAAATTGAGATGTTTCTGGTTTGTATTCATTGTTATATTCCTCATGGTCTTGACTGGTGTGGTACTATCATCTGGTATTGAACCTTCTGGAATCTTCCTTTTTCTTTCATTTATAAGTTCTGTCTCCCAAATCTAAAAACAAGAACTACTTTGTACAGTGTAAGTAAACAGATTTATAGATTAAAAAATATATTTTTTTTATTTGCCACATAATTATAACATAGACACATTTAATATTTAAAGCAAAGGTTGGGGTACACACAGTACACTACTGTATATCAATATCATTCACCAGAAAGGCTACAAATAAAAAACACATAAAAGCAAACAATAGAGGTTGAAAGAAAACTAACTTTTGTTGTTTGATCTTCCATTGCTACAGGAGGGTACATGATCTCATCCACATTCTCATGGGAAGTGAGAGCACCTTCAGCTGTCTGACCTTCAGCATCAGTGACTTCCTCCTCACTGGACTTGGGAGCAATAAGTTTCTCCGCCTCAAGTCTCTTTTGAAGCTCTCTATTTTCAGCGGCAGCTGCCTCTGCAGCCTTATCCGCAATCTCTGTGTACATGGTCTGAGCGACACCTCGAGGTAGCAGAGGCACTCGTCTTCTCCCTTCTCTTATCCATCCCAATCCTGTATTAGGTCCTGATAGCCTGACAAGCCAATTATACTCAAATGAAAGAAAAATTTTGGAGCTAAGTAATCCTGCTATATACTGCATCAAATAAAAGACATATTCATTTTAATTTTTTTTTTTAAACAGACTGAATTTATATGTATAACTACATGATATATATTTTTTTAACATGAGTATTAATAAAAAACAATCACCAACAAGGTTATAAATGCATAACTCAAGATATAATTATTTAATGTCATATGATTTAATATGTAAATAATAATATAAAAAAAAGTTTTACTTAAATTACAACAGATTGGTTTTTCAATGACTTCATGTATACTTTCACACAATACTTCAATACTTTAAATTTGTATTCAATTTTGAAATACAAACTTTTTTCAATATCAGAAAGAAATAAAATTTGACATTTCAAATCAAATAGGTTATCTGTCAAAAATGATTTGTCCCAAAAAAAGTTTAATTTCAATATAAAGCTCAATATAAGATCACAAAAGCATTTGCAAACCATTACACATAGAGTTCATTGTCACATATAACAAACTCTACACAGGCAATACACACTACACAACAAAAAAAAATATTCTAAATAATTCAAAAATATCAACAATTACACCAATCACATTGAAATGCTACATAAATATTGAATAAGAATTCAAATGGACCAGCGAAATTAACAAGTAGCTTAAATTTTCAATCACTCACAGCCATCTTTGACTTTGTCCAACAGTGTTTAAAAATAAATCAAGTATACTGCACAAAAAATATTAAAAACTAACTTACCTCTCAGCAATTGTTGCTAATAACTCGTCATTGGACACGCGGCGTGCCTCAGCGCTGTGCCGATCGTTGCTTATATGCAAAACGGCGCGCAGTTCTTCCAATAGCTTTTTTCTGTTGTCTTCCAATGCCCCTTGTGCTCTAAACACACTTATCATATTCGAGTAGGCTTCCAATTCTACAAACAAATGAATTAACTATAGAATAACGTATGATAACACAGCTCTAACTCACAAATTAGCTTCGGCGTCTTAGATATAATTTAAGAAAACCATAGGAGGGAAAATGAAAGCCATTTATATCACTAAATATATACCGAGTCTACGAAGTGTGAGGCGACATTCGTCGCGGGTCATATTAAGCAGCATAGGCCACATTTTCACTAGTTTACATTAAACACCGAAACTTAACTTTGATTATACGATTTAAACCATATTTTATAAAATACTCAATTGGCAAATATCCATACTGTTTACTTCAAACGACAATTCGTTCATTTTGACACTTCAAATAGAGAATTAAAAATATTAGTGAATTTGTCCATGGTTTTTAGGGATACCAAATCAAAGTTCTAAACTTTTCCAAATATAATGAATAATGTTATAAAATAAGACATTATATACTTTGAATCACAGTATAATATGTAGATAGATGTTGTATTTAGCTCATACATAACGTAACGAATTGCAATATAGTACTAGAAAATAAATTCATTTATTTCAGACCATATTTTAGCCCATAGAGAAAACAATTTGGTAAGGCGTCTGGGATGCCCTTATCTAGTGGTTATGGCCTACCCTAGAATAGGTGCTACGAGTACGCGACCTCGGCCCCCGAGCTACTGCAGTCACTACCAACCTTCCTACGTGATCGAATCAGAAATAAGGAGATCCCTAGGAGAACTAAAGTAACCAATATTGCCCAACGGATTAGCTCGTTGAAATGGCAATGGGACGGCCACATGGCGCGGAGAACTGTGCCGATGGGACCAGAAAGTTCTGCAGTGGAGGCCACGTACTGGAAAGCACAGCGTGGGACGTCCCCCGACAAGGTGATCCGACGACCTTGTTAAGGTCTTCCGATCGTTCCCGGTGGAAGTCATTGGGGAGGCCTATGTCCAGCAGTGGACCAATATTGGCTGCTGCTGATGATGATGATGATATGGGCGTAATATTACATGAAAGTATTTATTATCCAAACTAATTTATATTCAAGCGTATTTAAGTGTTGTTCCAACATTTGTGTTAATTCAGTATAATTTCACGCAATTTTGTGATACTTTTTTTTCTTGACAACACTCCCCATTCATGGCATAGACACGAAGGCGTTTGATAGATGCATAAATATACGTTTGTAAAAAGTAGTTTGGCTTGACAGTTAAAATAAATTGGAAAATAATTATATATTTACGACAGTGTTCACGAGTATTTAGATAAAAATAAAATACAATGTAAGACAGTAAAGTAGAGATTTAATCAATATTCAAATTATTTAAACTATTCTAGAATAAAATGCGTTTTATTTCGTTTATTGTCTGATTATTATTATTTTTTTTGAGGTTACCAATAAATTTTGTGTCCATAAGTTTGACAAAAACTTACTATCAAAAATATATTTTATAAATTATTATTCTGATAAGCAATAAACATTAATACTTTGGTAGGTATATCATACATATATAAAATGTAACTTCAGATTAATAGTAAAATTGACTAGCGACAAGCTTAGTTGGTTTACATTATCTATACTAATATTATAAAGCTGAAGAGTTTGTTTGTTTGTTTGTTTGTTTGTTTGTTTGTTTGAACGCTAGGATCTCAGGAACTACTGGTCCGATTTGAAAAATTCTTTCAGTGTTAGATAACACATTTATCGAGGAAGGCTATAGGCTATATAACATCACGCTGCGACGAATAGGAGCGGAGCAGTAATAAAGAATGTTTCAAAATCGGGGACATTTTTTCCTTTTTGTGAGCTTCCGCTGCGTGCGCTGCGAAAACGGTTAAAGTTTCGCTAAAATAATGTTTGAGAGAAATATTCCTCTTTAAAAGTTCTAAAAAAAAGTCCGCGACAGTATATGTCTATTTTTTAAGGTTGACTCACTATAACGTTTTTTATCCTAACCAAATTTATTTTAAAATAAAGTTTTATTTGTGGAGGTGTTTTTATAAATATGATTTTAATCCTTATCCAAATAAATACGTTATTCATTACAAGTATTTAATTTTAAATAAAATTGCCCTTGACATCATTTGATTTCACTGAGTATCTTAGAAGATATTGCAGTTTTAAAATATTGATCAAGCGCGCAATAATGATGCACAAGGCGCCGATCGACGCGTTACGGTTTCACGTTTGAACAATTTGACCGAATTGTATGATTTTTGGTATGGACGTAAATAGGACTCTGAGGAGTAAATAGACTACAACTTATTTTCTTTCTGAACTCAACCCTGTAGCCTACGCGGACGGAGTCGCGCGCAAAAGCTATTTAAATAAACGTTTAAGTTATTAATACATTAATTTATTCATCATTATAATATCATTTTTATTAAGATGAGAGAGGTTTCACGTACCTACTGCAAAAAAATACTCTCCATGTTCCTTTATTTTTGAATAATGTGAAACTGTAAAACTAAGTTTTGTCTTCAAATTATAGATAGACATGTTTAATTTCTTTTTTGAGGACCTTACTATTGTTTGTCATTAAATCTATAGAATATTACAATGAAACCAATGAACTGAACTTGCGCTGGCTTAATTTTTATTGTAAGCGGATTCGATAGTCGCTATGGCTGTTTGGTCTTGCTTGTTTGCTTCACAAACAGATTTACATAAATAAAAAAGAGTCATTTGTCAATGTCAAAATGCGCGTCAGATAGCGTTCTACGTTAAGTTTAACGTATTTTGATTATTTGAAATTTGATTTGTTATTGAAAATGTTAAATAGTTAAATGCAATTTTGTAGGAAAGAATAAAAACAAAGTTTTTAAAATGTCTGATGCTGGTGATATTATAGATTATATAAAAACGTTGAAAAAAGGTTTCGACAAGGATTTATTTCAGAATAAAATAGACGAGTTAGCATACATCGCTGATACAACGGGATTAGATCATCGTGAATTTCATACTCTTGTGAAGATTTGGTTAAATTTGACTATACGTAAGTACTAAGATACTTATTATTTCACCCTAAGGTACTTTATAAAGGGCTAAGCCGCCTTTTATGTCAGAGAAATTCGTATATTTGCCATCTTTTTATTATTTGTATAAAAATTATCGGTTTGTCATTTCTAGCTATAACAAAATGGACGAGTCTCGGTGCATGCTTGGTGCCCCAAGAGTTGATAGAAGAACGCACAGTAGATTACGTTTTTCAATGGATACTCGCCAATTATGGAAACCAAAACAATTTCTCCAAAATAGGTTTTGTTCTCGACTGGCTAACTGGTAAATATGTATTACAACCTAATCATCAATTTGCCTCCAATGTCTCATCAGTCCATTATACATAGTCTTAGTTTTTTGATTAAAACACAACCATTGTAACTTATTCTTCAACTACAATATTTAGTATTATCTGCATACAATACATTTACAAAATTATTACATTTTAGTATTTTTTTTAAAACATATCTACTAAGAAATAATTAAAAATTTCCCCTGCATCTAACTATAGTATAAGTATGAAACACAATGTGATTGGTTTCAGTGGCAATGGAGTGTGAATGCATTGATATGACAGCGCTTGATTTGGGATATGAGTTGTTTTACTCAATGCTGACGTATGAGGGCTTGGTAGGTACATAACATAATATATGCTGATGAACTAGTTGTGACCTGTTACCTTTGAATTCTCTATTTTATGTTATATAGTTATTCTTAACTATAAATATAACATAAGCTATCAACTGTGGTAATATTCAATTTTTCCATTCATCTCATAAATAAATTGGAACAGATAAATAGAAGAAAACTTATAATTTATTCTAGCAATCACATAGATACTCTAATTATTATTTCATAAGTATGAATTGATCATGTACCAGGTCATACAATTGCCTTGCTTGATGGCACATTTGCTTTTTTATTTATCTAATTACCATAATACTAATGTCTAATGGATTAAAAATAACTGTAGAAAATAGATACTTTGCATTTAAAGTCACTCATCAAGACATAATTATGTAACAATTTATAAGTCATATATTTATCTTAAATTTGTTCTCTTTATTGCTTACAATTAAAGGATAACTATCAAGAAGGTTTGTGCAATACTGAAAATGTTTGTTTTACTATTGAATACTTTTACAGTAACATTATTTTATTTTTTGCAGACTCCTCATGTAATGAAACTGATGTACACTTTGACAAAACCGTCTGATGTGACCAGGAGGAGAGTAACTGAGCTCTTTGAATATGCAAAGAAAAGGGAAGGCAAAAAGGTAAGTATATTGTAAAAGTGTACATATACATTTTGTTGATAAAATTTTCATATTATTTTTGTCGAAATTTCAAGGAATCATATAATTTGTGCCACTGCAAGTCATTGAACTATTAAGGGGAATACATTTCTTAATATATGTGACAACTCAAAGTAAACACACAAGTTCGCTGGGGTCCAAGATGTTGACCTATTTGATGATGCAGTAATGCTAATTATTAATTTATGCAAATTTTATTTTAGTTGTAATTTTTTTGTGTGTAATGTATAACTTATTTGTGTTTTGCGTGGAATGTATATATATATTTTTTTAAGTTTTGTGTACCTATTAAGCAATGTAAGCGCTATGGTGAATACTGTCAGCTTGTATTGTGTTTTATAATGCAAAATAAATAAATAAGTGATGTTTAAATTAACAGCTGATTAACTGAATCTGTTTATTTTTCCAGAACTTGTTGCGGCAACTGCAAGTACTGTTGGGTTTGTTCAAATCTTATAAACCAGAATGTGTGCCAGAGGATGTCCCTGCAATCTCCATACACACTGCATTTAAAAAGCTTAATGTTTCACTTGTAAGCAAGTTCAGAAAATGCCAGGTAAGAAATGTACATACATACTGTCTCACACATACATGTAACACCATTAACATTTAAAATACAGCATACCATTTATTATATTGACATACTATATCATTGAAAACTAATTCCATGCCAAGTCAGTTGTAACCACTAACAACAATAAAGTCATATCAAAAAACATTTCTTGATCAATATTCATGTTTGTTATTATAGTAATTTTATTATTTTATTTCAGTCAAGAAGAAACCATATGAGCCAGGAAAAACAACATCTAATGTGGATCAATCCTATTAATGCAGTAAGTATTTATGAATTCAAAAAATATGAACTATTCTAGTTATACATATATTTTTTTAATTATCAAAGAAATTTTGTCATTCCATCAATCTATGTTTTAAATTTTAGGAACGCGGACGAAATAAGAAAGCCAACCCTCTGGTGCCAAACATGGAGTTTTTCAACATTGGAGCAAAACAATATGCTGACAAAGAACCAACAAAAAACTACTTAGATTTCTCTGAGTAAGTACGAAACAGAGATATAAATATAATATTCAAGACAGATATTTGGCTGGGTACTTTTGAGACCAAAAAATGCAATAGTTTCTGATTTTCACAACACAAGACTTTCTTGTTGCTAATAGTTAGGAACTCAAGCATCCTTTGTCTCCCGACCATTTGACATCAAATAAATTAACAAAACGCATGTTTAAGTTCTAACAAAAGTAGGTACTCTTAAAAGGTAGCTACGGCTAGTGCGGTCACTTCCAAACCAAAAAGACTTGTAAGGGTTGATAATAATTGTATTTATTTCAAGTTAAACATTTTGAATTTGTTCTTGATTATTATGAAACCATTATAACAATAATATACAATTTAAAATTTAGTTCAGACAACAAACATGTTACTTCTACAAGCTGTATAAACGGAATCATAAAATATGACACAAATCAATCTAAACAAATAAAACTGACATTCCAAATATAAAGTTATTCAAATACATAAACTAACCAGATCAGAGTTAACATGAAAAGAGTATGTATAATCTGAGATTACTATTCAACACACCCCCTTAATCTCAGATATACTTACATCATAACAGCAGACAAGTACAGAAAACTTAAAAAATTTTGAAGTTCTTAACAAACAACCAATCATAAAACAACAACGACACACTCTTTCTCAATAAAAACAAAAACTCTTAATAATTACTTAAACCACAAAAACACAAGAAAACACAGTACACTATAAAGGTAGATATATTAAAAATTCTTTAAAGTTTTCCTTGAAAAATTCCGTTTTGAATTTCGTTTTTTTTTTATATAATAAATCATTTCCTCTTTTACAACAATCCTACATACACGCTTCCACTGCGCGAACCTCTATTATTAACATCGCCTTACACTAGCACAACCTACACCATCACATCACGTAAATCTTGATTATAAAACCGCAAATATTTTCTTCAAGCTTTTCTTTCACAAATGAGGTAACTAAGATCAACATGTTTACTTCTTCTATTTAAAACTCTGTTCTTCATTAAATCAATAGCAGACCAATCATCAACCATCAAAGTTGCTTGAGGTACAATGTGTAAAAATTCCTTCAAGAGCCACCTCGCCCCTCAATGGGCCTCCTCGCCCCTCAATGGGCCTCCTCGCCCCTCAATGGGCCTCCTCGCCCCTCAATGGGCCTCCTCGCCCCTCAATGGGCCTCCTCGCCCCTCAATGGGCCTCCTCGCCCCTCAATGGGCCTCCTCGCCCCTCAATGGGCCTCCTCGCCCCTCAATGGGCCTCCTTGCCCCTCAATGGGCCTCCTCGCCCCTCAATGGGCCTCCTCGCCCCTTCTTCTTGGATCTACACCATTGCAACAACCTCTGCCTCCTCCTCATCTGCTTCATCTACTCTTTCTTCTTCATTTGTTTCATTACTTTTTTTTTTTTTTTCGTTTTCAACATCGTCAATCGCTACCTCTTCTTCAACTGTTTTTTTTTATTCAATTGGCTTGCTGGGCCCATAACCTCTTGAAAGTTAGCTGCGGTGGAAGCGTGCTGTCACTTCCAAACCAAAAAGACTTGTAAGGGTTGATAATAATTGTATTTATTTCAAGTTAAACATTTTGAATTTGTTCTTGATTATTATGAAACCATTATAACAATAATATACAATTTAAAATTTAGTTCAGACAACAAACATGTTACTTCTACAAGCTGTATAAACGGAATCATAAAATATGACACAAATCAATCTAAACAAATAAAACTGACATTCCAAATATAAAGTTATTCAAATACATAAACTAACCAGATCAGAGTTAACATGAAAAGAGTATGTATAATCTGAGATTACTATTCAACAGGTACACGGCCGAGAATCTCGGTGGGCGCGGGTTTAAACTCCAAGCAAACACTTTTTTAAGTTATGTGTGTATTCGCAATTAAGTATCACTTGCTTTAAGGGGGGGGTAGGGTTTTGAGGGTTCAAAAAAAGTGATTTTTTTTTATTGCATATTATGAAAGTATAGTAACTCAAGAATGTTGTCTGTTAATAGGAAGTCAATCGGAGCAAAACTCACAAAGATATAGCTTTGGAAGTAAGCTTGTCTCGACTTCTTTCTTCGCTACGAAAAACTTTAAACGCGTTTTTCTCAAATCGATGTTTTTTGAGTCGGTGCACTCTGTATCTCAAAATCTATTCAACCGATCGTTCTCAATTTTTTTACAGTATTTCCTTACATAATTTATGAGGTAACCCTGTTGAGATTTTTTCGTTTTTGATTTTATTTTTTTTATTATTAACAACAATAGTCATGAATTTAGGCCAAAAATCGGTATTTTCACTTTCAAGTCTTGTAAAAAGTTCAAAAATAAAAAAAAATGGAAAAACTCGACAGAGATACCTAGAGGGACATAAAAATTAAAAAAAAAACTTTGGTTATTTCATTTTAGATGATCCAGTGCTGAGGTATGACATGCACCGCAAAATGTATTTTTTCTCAGGCGCCTGCGAAGAATTGCTGCCATTCGGTCAATTTTCAATATTTTTCAACCAATATTTCACAGAATAAAGTTCAATTACTACTCTTTAATGTACAATAATCAGAAATAAATTTACTTTCACCGTACGCCCAAAAAAAAATCTGTAAGAGCCTGTTTTTTTCTGCCTTCAAAACCCTACCCCCCCCTTAACAGTGAAGGGGAAAACATTGGAAGGAAATCTGCACATCCAAAATTTCTAATTCGTGTATGCCGTGCACTTGCACAAGGACACTGTGGTGGACTAATTTTAACCCTCTTAATGCTAGAGAAGGCTCATGCTCAGTAGTGGGACGTACATATCGCTTGCTCACTATCACAAGGTTCTATGTTAAAATTTAAGCACTTATTCAGTTCCTACTTCGTGGCATTCAT
Organism: Cephonodes hylas; assembly: GCA_030295005.1. Taxonomy (NCBI): domain Eukaryota; kingdom Metazoa; phylum Arthropoda; class Insecta; order Lepidoptera; family Sphingidae; genus Cephonodes; species Cephonodes hylas. The sequence continues at coordinate 11,745,951 of AP025364.1, read as the reverse complement.
ATAGCTAAAGTGCTACAATTGTAACATAGATCCTTGTAATAGTGCGCCATTGATATCTAAAGGTATATAAGCGAGTCTGTCAGTGTACTCAGACTTGTAAGTTCAAGTATATAAAATAAATCTCTTGTATGTCGGCAGCCCGGTGGCGCTGGTGCAGTACAGCGTGCAGCGCGCGCGGTGCCGGCCGGCGCGGCTGCGGGCGCTGCTCACCAACGAGCCCGGCCTTACACTGCTGATCATACACTCGCAACAACACGCCTTCCTCTCGCATGACCTGCACCATCTACTTAATATGTGTAAGTGGTAGGATTACTTCAGTGATTATTGTGAAAAAATCTTTAGGCAATTTCTTGATGGGGAGAAAATGTTTAACTTGTGTCAGATCACGTGATCGAAAATGTGTTAGACGTCACTTTGTCACCCAGTTCGAAACCCCCCCTCGCTCCTTTACCAAAACTAGACTCTTTACCCTTTTTTTGCACGGTCTAAAACTCGATGAAACTAAAAAGCGACAGTAAAAAGATGCAGACACATGTTAGTAAAGATTTTGCCCTTAATATAGTTACTTGGCTACTATAAAATTATAAAGAACGCAGCTATAAAAAATATTTTTCGAATGTATGAATTATTTTTACTTCAGCCGGCACTACTGGACTGTATTTGTTTTTTTTTTATAAAGATGTTTGGGCTCGATAAAAGAGTACATTATAAGGAAATCACCTTCCCTTCTACCCAAAATTAGGTTTAAATATTTGAGCTGTTTTGATCAAGTCAGTTATTCTAAGTATACTAACAACAATTTGATTTATTATTCTTTTGAACAACTGAAAGTATTATTCGATTCTGGAAGAAATAGAATAAAATTTTAATCATATCCACAGGTTTTCTGGACGTGTCACCGCACAGTTATGCCGAGAAACAAGACTTGTTGCACCGCCTGGCGCTTCTGCAGCGCACCCTCATGCAAGGAATACCCGTCATCACAAGGTTCCTAGCACAATACTTGCCGCTGTGGAATGAGAAGGATTATTTTGCTGAGGTATTGTATTTTATATGCCTAGATTTTTAGTTAGGTGATATAGATAATAGGATGTTCGTGTCATGAAAAGCGAAATGCATTTATTAGCAGTATGTTAAGATTAAATTTTAAATATACACTGCCGGCGGAGATTACGTGTTTTTATCCATGATTGGTTTTACTAGAAACTTATGACGTATTTGTTATTATGAACGTGTATATTATTTCTAAATTAAACCGTTACACACTGATATTTTTTTAGCTTTATCCGATTTTCTTACTTAAATTACGGTGTTCTTAAACTCTCGGCCAGCAGTGTATGTGTTTTTGGAATAGTTTTATAACGTTAAAATAATTAAAAACACGTTAATTATAATTCCATATTTACATACCATCCTAAATTAATGTATAAATTTGTCGATAGATATTGGAGCTGGTGGAATGGGTGAGCGTGGATAGTCCGGAGCACGTGGGCTACATCGTGCGGCCGCTGACCAGGATATACCATCGCGCGCACCCCATACAACAGTGCGCCATACTCAATAGTCTCACTAATATGTACACTAATTTGGTAAGCATGGATGAACAGTGAACACGTCTATATGTCTGAAATATAAAATAACAAACTTAAAAAAAATACAGTCGAATTGATAACCTCCCCCTTTTTTGAAGTCGGCTAAAAAATAATGTCAAATCTTTAGATTATCTGAAGTGGTTACAACAACAATTTTCTTCAGAAGTCGAGTCAAATAGATGTATTAATTCAAAGACATTTCAACAAAAACTCATATATTGAGTATAATATCCTAAAATCATGAGTTTCTTCTCCACTTAACCAACCATTGCGGTTTTCGATGAAATTATTAATTTCATCATCACATTATTTATCTTATAAAACATGTACCAAAAAAAAAGAGTTTACTAATCTATTAATAGAATAATACAAGCACTAAGCAATAACAGAGAAATGATTGTTTCAGGTATACGCAAGCACGCGCAGTCGCCAACACTTCATGGGGTCCGGACCATCAAAGATAAATTATTCGCAAGTGTTGCCGACATTGGCGGCAGAGATTAACGCTATGTGCGGGAAGGAGTTACAAGCGAACCCCGGTAAAATTTTACAATAATTTGTCTACACAACATAGACTCTTACAAGCTCTTTTCTGTCGTAAAATTTAACGTGACTGCACTGCACACTATGTACGAAGTATGCTATTCGACCAAATGCGAATATCATACAAAAAACAATCTTTCATGAATGTGTGGAATAAAAACGTCCTAGGTCTGTTTCCTGTGGACTTGTGGTAATGATACCTTAATACCTAATGTATTTTTCCTCAGAGGATATGCGCGTGCTGTTGAGTAGCATATGGTCGGCGGAATGTCTAGCGGAAGCCGACGCCCTGTATGAAATATCACTGGAAGCGTTGCCGAACAAATTGACGCTGTATCTGCCACTTCTCAGTGTGTCTGCCGCACTCATCGACAAAATGGCAGCTCTTATGATGGTGTAAGTTTGATATTTAAGATTTTTTACATATTATAATATTTCATTGCTATCAATTATTATTTATATAGTATTTTTAATTTCAAAATAATTTTCTGGTTACATATCTATTTGTTTTTTATATTTTACATTTTAGTAAGGATTACAATTGCAATAATTCTTTATAACATTATAATAAAATTCTACCATTAACTAATTTTCAGAAGGACATATTTCTGTAAAGGCGCAAACTTAAGAAAATCGCACTGTTAGATTTAATTGTAAACTTTTTATTTATATACTTTAATCTACATACTTTTAATTAAAATATATGCCACTCACTTTTAGGTACAAGAAAATCTTCACCCGTATGAAGTCTCAGCTGAAAGAAAGGGACGAGACGTACTCGCGCCACATTCAGACTCTACAAGCCTATACGGGCGACATGCTAAGCTGGCTCTACATGGAGCAAGGAGTCGCCACACACCTGCCCCCCCTACTAGCAGACAAGCTGCATCACGCTATCCCACAGCTGGACAACATACTCAGCATTAAGAACCACGTGGCCTTCGCGCCGTACACATACGCACTCACTACAGTGGACGACAGAGATGCCACCAATAAACTCTGGTATAACTCAGTGCTGCAGCAAGAATTCCCTAATCTGAACAGGTTCTTGAGAAAAGCTGTGCCCGAGCTGCGATGATTGGTCAATATTTTTTAAATTAAGTTAATTGGATACAAAAAAAGTACAAAGTAAATTCGTGTGTAGTGGAGTTTATGTCAACTGATTTTTTTGAGTAAATAAGGATGACTTGATGGAAAATAATTAACTGCGATTTTAAACATGTAGAAACAGGCGGAATTGTTATCATGTTAATCTTTAGAATGTTAAGGAAATTAAAAGAAAGAATGAAAGTTTCTTTGGGGTAAGCTCTGATAATGTATACATACAGAAAACAGTAAATCAGTCAGTAAACAGTGTATCACATTGAATTTCTCTTATTAACTTTGACTGCCCATAAACGTGACGACTTACTAAAATGTGGGAAAAAAATCCTAATTAAAATACTTGATATGGTAAAATGAATGAATCAAACATTATTGTGTTCAATAGAATAAGTAAACATCTTGAACATTCAAGAGACAATTAGCATTTTGGAACTTGATTAAATATAAATTTAAAATTTTTCTGTGTCTTTGGTGTGTAATAGCATTGCGATAAAGAGAGTATAAAAAATATACAGCCCACTATAAGTGTCTGTGAGTGAGTGTAAGTAATAAGAATAGCAATTTGTTTTTTTTTGAGTGATGAGGGTAGAATGCTAGGTAATGTTAAGAAGATTGCAGTGTTGTGTATTGTGTTAAGGTAATATTATGCGACATGTACTATTCTGGTAATATAATGTGGCGTTGAACGTGCCGGATTTGTTGTGCGATGTGTGTAAGTAATGAGAAGTAAGCTAAGCAGTATTGTGAAAGTGCAACATAGTGATGTATCATGTGCAGTAGTATACATAGAAGAGTTTGGGTTGTTTAATGTGAGGTACATATACAGTTGAGGTATGAATGCAGTGTGACGATGATTGTATGGTGTGTTCGAATATGAAGATGAATGTAAAGGTTACAGTTGAGGTATGAATGCAGTGTGACGATGATTGTATGGTGTGTTCGAATATGAAGATGAATGTAAAGGTTACAGTTGAGGTATGAATGCAGTGTGACGATGATTGTATGGTGTGTTCGAATATGAAGATGAATGTAAAGGTTACAGTTGAGGTATGAATGCAGTGTGACGATGATTGTATGGTGTGTTCGAATATGAAGATGAATGTAAAGGTTACAGTTGAGGTATGAATGCAGTGTGACGATGATTGTATGGTGTGTTCGAATATGAAGATGAATGTAAAGGTTACAGTTGAGGTATGAATGCAGTGTGACGATGATTGTATGGTGTGTTCGAATATGAAGATGAATGTAAAGGTTACAGTTGAGGTATGAATGCAGTGTGACGATGATTGTATGGTGTGTTCGAATATGAAGATGAATGTAAAGGTTACAGTTGAGGTATGAATGCAGTGTGACGATGATTGTATGGTGTGTTCGAATATGAAGATGAATGTAAAGGTTACAGTTGAGGTATGAATGCAGTGTGACGATGATTGTATGGTGTGTTCGAATATGAAGATGAATGTAAAGGTTACAGTTGAGGTATGAATGCAGTGTGACGATGATTGTATGGTGTGTTCGAATATGAAGATGAATGTAAAGGTTACAGTTGAGGTATGAATGCAGTGTGACGATGATTGTATGGTGTGTTCGAATATGAAGATGAATGTAAAGGTTACAGTTGAGGTATGAATGCAGTGTGACGATGATTGTATGGTGTGTTCGAATATGAAGATGAATGTAAAGGTTACAGTTGAGGTTTGAATGCAGTGTGACGATGATTGTATGGTGTGTTCGAATATGAAGATGAATGTAAAGGTTACAGTTGAGGTTTGAATGCAGTGTGACGATGATTGTATGGTGTGTTCGAATATGAAGATGAATGTAAAGGTTACAGTTGAGGTATGAATGCAGTGTGACGATGATTGTATGGTGTGTTCGAATATGAAGATGAATGTAAAGGTTACAGTTGAGGTTTGAATGCAGTGTGACGATGATTGTATGGTGTGTTCGAATATGAAGATGAATGTAAAGGTTACAGTTGAGGTATGAATGCAGTGTGACGATGATTGTATGGTGTGTTCGAATATGAAGATGAATGTAAAGGTTACAGTTGAGGTATGAATGCAGTGTGACGATGATTGTATGGTGTGTTCGAATATGAAGATGAATGTAAAGGTTACAGTTGAGGTTTGAATGCAGTGTGACGATGATTGTATGGTGTGTTCGAATATGAAGATGAATGTAAAGGTTACAGTTGAGGTTTGAATGCAGTGTGACGATGATTGTATGGTGTGTTCCAATATGAAGATGAATGTAAAGGTTACAGTTGAGGCATGAATGCAGTGTGACGATGATTGTATGGTGTGTTCGAATATGAAGATGAATGTAAAGGTTACAGTTGAGGTTTGAATGCAGTGTGACGATGATTGTATGGTGTGTTCCAATATGAAGATGAATGTAAAGGTTACAGTTGAGGCATGAATGCAGTGTGACGATGATTGTATGGTGTGTTCCAATATGAAGATGAATGTAAAGGTTACAGTTGAGGTATGAATGCAGTGTGACGATGGTTGTATGGTGTGTTCGAATATGAAGATGAATGTAAAGTTTACAGTTGAGGTATGAATGCAATGTAAAGATGCAATTGCAATGTGAAATTAAATAAATAAAAGTAAATCATTCCGTTGGTATATTCGTAAATATAAACATATAGTGGGTATTTCACAAAGAACAAGACGTGGATCATCAGATTTGCTGTTTTCAGGTACGTGAGATTGCCAGGAATTAAATAACACTGGAGTTCTTCTTTTTTATATTTTCAATCCGTTACATTTTAAAAGTCGCCAAAAGCAATCCAATTTTGCAAATTTGTTGAATTAAGATAGCAGTTAACCATTTTATTCAGGTCATAAAAAAAAAACAAGAAAATCTACATACACTATCAATTCTTTCATAAAAAAAACAAATGTCTTTTTAATCAGTTTACGTTACTCATTAAATTTTTATTCCAAAATTAATAAGCGATATATTATGTTCATTTCTCGTAAGGCCTATTTCTCAGTTATTATTTTTAACATAATTATATAAGTAGTATGTAGTCCACTTAATTTGCTTTTAGTACTAGACTATTGAGTGTGAATGTTATGTATGTAAAATGTATTTTACGTTGCCATATTATTGTCATACATACATAAAATGACTCACGACTAATTACGTCTCCCTTGAGCATTGGAATAACAGAAAAGACTGTAGCAGAAGTAAGTGTAACCAAATCGTATAAGTTTTAATACGTTACATATGTATGAACTTTTTTTGACTTATTCGTCCTTTCTAAAGTGAGCTAAATTGTGGGCAAAAGTATTCCTAAATTCATAATTTTAATTGTATTGATTAAATCCCATAATAATAAGTTGGTTCTATATATGTACAATGTACATACTACATACATATATTATTGATGGATATCCGCCTATCTTGTTAACTGAATCAATACTTTATAAGTTCATCAAGCTTTAAAGGGTCATTTTTGTAGCTTTTTTTATGGAGGTATAATATGATAAATAATGAGTTGGATGAGGAGAGCCGAAGATCGAGCCCAGTGGCGTGCCATAGGAGAGGCCTATGTCCAGCAGTGGACGAATTAAGGGCTGTTGATGGATATGATAAATATGGTAACTGCATGATTAATTTCTGATACTGAACGTATAATTTTAATGTTGTGATTGTAATTAAGTATGTAATTCATTCTATTCCTGTAAAAAATATTTTTTAACGAATTTATCTTTTTTTATTTTTACATAAAAATATTAACTATTTTTGTGAAATTTTGTAGATATGTCTTTACCTGGCACTTAATAATTTAAAATTTCCGGCAGTTATACTCAGAAACGAAAAATTAGCGGATTCGATTCCCCTTCCGAAGACGTAAAATTTCGATAAAGGTCAAAAGACATTTCATTTGATATTCATGAGATAATGAGAAGGGGACGAGTGACAAGCATAATCTCTTTGCATACGTACCCACATTTAAGCTTAGCAATATTCGTTGAGCCAAATAGGATATCATTTAAAAAATGTGACATGCACAATATACATAAGAAATGCTGATTTTGACAGCCCAGTGGCGCAGTTGGCTAGACACCAGCTTGCGAAACGAGCGGCCGCAGGTTCGATCCCCGCACCGAGACAAATGTTTGTGTGATCCACAAATATTTGTTTCGGGTCTGGGTGTTTGTGAGACCGTAAAGTCTCTCGTAGTTTCTGATACCCACGGCACAAGACTCGTATCTTAGTGTGGGGTCAGGACTATGTATGTGACTGTTGGGTGTATTTATTTATTTATTTATTTTATGTGACAAATATCTATAGATACATAAGTCTTAATAACTATGAACAATATTAAGCTAAATAAAGGCATCTTAAAGTAATTTACATAGGTAAGAAATAATGAAACCCGGCTGCAGCGTTGTATCAAAAACAATGTAGTACACAAACAGGGTGCCATGATCTTTGCGGATAGAACGACGATCATTATAATAATTAAAAGTGCTCTTTCCATGGATTTTTAGTTATATCAAGAATAATTTTAGTAACTAATCAGACAAGTAGTTTTCCTGCGACTGTAATTCTAATGGTTGGACAAGTTTAGCCGCGCAAGTCGTCTCAGCGCGTTGAGATATGAAGCGCACGTACCGCGTATAGCTCGTCGCGTTCGCGCAAACTTTCTTAACTTTTACCTTTCGCAATGGCTTCCAATTACGTACGAACACTTTCCACCAGGCATAAGTTACTTTTCCATTTTCTCTTGTTACTGGTGCTCATTTATTTTTCGTGGTCCGCTCGAAAGCATAAATTATGGACACCGTGGCTGGAGTCTGGCACGTCGCGGGGTGACATGCTGGCAAGGGGTGTGGGGGACGGGTGTGCGCCACCCCACGACCGCTCGACGCCCTTCGCTTCAATGAGAAATGTTTCAGGGCCTTTTGTCCCCTTATGCCCCTTTTTGCGAGCGACATCTTCAAGGATACTGTGTTAATCGGACCCTGCAATACTTTTTGTGTATTCCGCCTACGGAAGTCGGCTGGAAAACTGTTTATTTGTTGTGTTCTACCGGCCTCATTCTCCCGTGATTGTTTGCCGTGGGTCACTGACAACAATACATTTATTTATGGCACTTTGTCATTTAATTTTATTTAAATCCTTTCTTGTCTTTAATAAGAAATATTATTATCTATTGTATCCAATTTTCTCGTTAATTTTGGAAATATACATTAAGTTTATGTCATTATTTGTTTAAACCACCTCTTAATTGCAACTAATTTCTTATATTATAATATTTGTTTATAAATTCGACGTCCAATCCTAATTTGTTATAATGCCAAAATACCTTGGACCACAAACCTAAATCGAAATTACGGACACAACATTTTAAGAATAGTTTTAATTTGTCTATCGTTAATGTATAAAAATAATTTAACATGTTTAAAACAATCAGTTGTTTATCTTTTAGCTGTATTGATGTTTAAGACATGCAATAATACCTATATTCATTATGAATTAAGTTATAAACTAATTTAAAGAATAATATATGTGATACAAAGTCAAACAGAAAACATTCAGAAGAACAATAATTCAGCAGTTAAAAAAGAAATTATTATTACGTATTAATAATACCATCAAACTGTACTCCGTACATCTAAAACATTGAAATAATAGTCCTCATGAATTATTTTCTCAGCAGTTCTCACGTGATTCGGTTTGGAGCGAAACGGTCTCACGGGCTGTTTTTGTGGGTAAAAATATGCGCAACTGGTAACAATTGATAGGGGTAGCGGCGAAAAGGGTGCAATAGTTCATATCTCGCGCGAAGCACCCTAGCCAACCCCCGTTCCTTTTATCCCTACTCAAAAATCGTTTCAAGAACCGTGTTTTCGTTGCAGAGTGACTACTGCTCTCGTTTTTGCCAAATTGTCCATTAAAAACAAGCTTTTGTTCCACTTTTACTTGTTTATTTTTTTTTTGTTGATCCAATCTATGTAAGGTATTGGGCATAAGTTGGCGTTATAGAAATGTTGAAAAGATATATGATATTATGCTCCTGTTCCCTTTAACTTTAAAATAAAGTCTTCTTTATTTTTTTAATTGATGATCCTGTTAAAATGTAGTTTTTCGGATACTACATATTCAATATTATAGTTCATTACATTTAACTACCATTATTTAATAATGTAATCGAAGGAATATAACATGAACAAAAGTTCTTTGTTCTTGAATCACATTCGCGTAATCTGTATCAATTTTGCTCACATCATGGCAGGCTGAGTGTAGGTCAGCCGTTCCTGGGACCTTGCCAAAAACATATCCCAATGCATCACACAAGTTTTTTACGTCATTTTGTTGCCCTCCCTTTGTTTTACTATACTTCGCTGCCAAAATATGTTTTCATATTGCGTTACAAACAATCAATCAATCCCTTAACATTTCTGAACTTACAAATAAGTATATATAAAGTTATTTTCCATCCAACGCATTAAGTCTCAAAGTGATTTGCGGGTGTGTGCGCAGTTTATCCCAGCAGTAGGTACGAGTAGATTGCAGTTTAAACGGCGAACGTGTTTCCAAATGTCAAAGCCCTTATAAATCTACGAGATCTGCAAACACAGGCGTTGAATCGTGTTAGTGTGGGCGAGAGCTCGCCGGGCTGCTGTCTGTACCCGAATCGATAAAATTCGGGTCCGCGCCCCCGTGCGTTGCCATGGCGACGCGCTCCGTGAACCCCCCGCCCCACCCGGCACCACTCCGCCGCATCTCCGAGAACACCGATGTTGACTTAGACGGATAGGGTAAGAGGCTTATTAATGGTTTTATGTTACTTTCGCCTCACCTAAAGACACGGCTACCTCAAAACCCTTTAATCCTGAGTATTTATTCGTGTTCTTGCCGAACTTTCGAATACGAATAATAGAATTACGAACAGAATTGGATTATTCTATCCAGTCAAACCGCCATCTAAACTCGGATGCGGGTGTCTGCAAATAATAGCCAGCATTTTGTGTGTGTGAGTGCCGCCATGTTGCCAGACCGCGTGACGCCATTACAAATTGAATGCGTTCGTCGATTGTCAACATTACGCTGTTCGGCATTGCTGGGATTTCAGCGACGTCGATTATTTAAATTAGAACGCATTAGACACGAGTTGCTTTCTGCGCATTATAATGAGAAATTGCTTGTGGAAATAAGATGAAAGCATCCAGGGTAAACGATTAACTAAATAAGTTGGTGGCACGATCTCGTATTGTAAGTAGCAGCAGGCACGTCATGTCCCTAATGTGTGGCGCGTGTGAGCGTGTCTCGGGCCCGGGGTGGTCGAGGCGCTCGAGGCGGTCGGGGCTAAAGTATGCTTACTTTTTCCACCGACCGCAACGTGGGTGTGCAAACTTCTCTACCCAAAAACTTTGTTTGCCTAACTCAATATTTTATTATGCGAATGTACTAAACAAGCTGTGCGAAAAGCACACGCATATTTGATACGCATGCATTAGCATATTTCAGATGTTCACGTCGTATGAAGCTAGAGTTTTATGAATTTAAAAATAAGCGAGCCGGCTGCAGATTCTCTTGGCATGAGATAAATCCTTATTAATATTCCCGAGGCGGAGTTTTAGTTCTTTTGTCTTCCACGGAGCGGGCAATAAAGAGGTAGACGCCTGGAAATGTGCTGCATATATAGAGGCAGCCGACGCCGTCCGACGCCGCCCGACGTTCGCTGGTGCTTTATTTTGTTCGCTACACGTTCCTTTGCCGGGCTCTTATTGCTCTGAGCTAAGACTAACAAGGTTTTTAATTATTTCCTTTAATGCCACTTTCAGCGGCGTTACACAGAGACCTTTGTTGCTTTATTAACGTGTACATTGCTTTTGCTTCAAATGGTACCTCTCTGCTTTGGAAATGCATTTTTTATTAGCATGTTAATGTGTTACGAATATTGTAAGCTACTTTAAAGAAACAAAAATACGATGTCAACTATCAAGTTTCATAACCTATAGTCTAGAATTTTGTCAGACTTAGGGAGATCGTAAAGATACAGTAGGTATTGCATGGATAAATCAACAGTTTTTTTTATTACACATTGGTCCAGTAAAATTAATGTCAGCATATAATAAGTAAATAAATCAAATCCACTAAAATAAAAGTGTGAATTGTGTTCAAATATATCATCCCGATCTGTGATATTCAATTCATCTCCTCCGCTAACGTGTTTGCAATAAATTTCAGGTGCACACCGAAAGATTTATAGGGTGCCGAATATTGCCAACATGAAAATATTAATCCCATTTCTAAACATTGGGTTAGAATTTTCATAAAAGCTTTCATCGTTGATAACGTAGAGCCGTAAAAAGGTTGGTTTCTGACGCAATAAGAGCCCGTGAATCTTATTGGTGATTTATCGGGGCGGGCAAGCGAGTCCCAAGCGGCGAGATGGCGATTCCCCAGCTATAACTCTGCACGGATGCTAAACTAAAATAAAAAGGAGGTAATATGCAATGAACTTTTCCAAGGATTTTAAAATTTATTCCTCGGTTGAAAATACTGGTTTGCTGGAATGATGTAGAGTAATAAAGAAATTCATCGCGAATCTCTTGCGAATTATGCGGAATTTGTTATTTTAAAGAACACTGACGGTTTTTTTTCAATTTTTAATCAAATAATGTGAATTTATAAATAGGATTTTTATTAACGATAAAACTAAAATCCCGTAATATCCGTTGAATCCATTTAAAATAATAAGTATAAAAGTATATTTAATAGTATTTCTTATTTTAAATAATGTTTAAACTGCTGCTAACGTTGATTATGTGAATGGCAAAGATGTTTAAACTTCTACAACACGCTGAGCACGGGACTCCTCTACCATTGAGAGGGTTTAGGCCACAGTCCACCACGCTGGCCTAGTGCGGGTTGGCGGACTACACACCTAAGAAATTCCTAAGAACTTTTAGGTGTGCAGGTTTTATCAAGATGTTTTCCTTCACCGTTAAAGCGAGTGATAATTCAATGTAAATACACACATAACTTCGAAAAGTCAGAGGTGTGTGCCTGGGGTTCGAACCCGCGACCGCCGTGATTCTCGACCGCGCGCCTAAACCTCGAGGCCATCACTACTTATTTTATGATTATAAGTCACATTAAATACTTACACACAAAATTTCACTGTGTCTTCGTTTTTATACTTTTAATCTATTTTTCATACCTATTCCGTATCGTGCTCCAAAGCGCTCTCCACTTCATGTCCAATACAATTTTCCGTAAAAGACATGACATACCATGACAAGGGGTAACACCAGGTAAGTTCTAAAACACACGGAGAATTAACCCGGTGGAAGCGAAGGGAATTGAAGACGAATCGCCTGTCATCGCACAATGAGGTACTGTGCTAGATTTATAGTCCTCGGGGCCGCAGATAATGGTAAGACAACCGCAAGGAAAATGCTCGTCACACGACAAACGAGCCGAAAAACAACCCTTTCTGTGTTTCGCACAATTAATTATGTATTCTCGCGCATTTTTGGGCCGCGCTGTACAATTTACATACTAAGTGGAGTAAATAAAGTTATCTCGCTTTTCCTTCTTCTTTTTTTTATTCTTAAGTATACGCAGCCAGGAAATTAAGATAATGAGGATCATTTTTTAAAGACATTTTTTTGGTTTGATGTATAGAGTTTGCAGTAGAAATATATGCTATCATCTTTTTGATACTTAAGTTTGAAACTGGACTATATTTACCAGACAAGAAATATGTTGCCTTATATAGAAAATTGGGCAAAGTAGGTGTTAATAAACATTGATATACGCATAATTTAGAGCAGTGTACTGAAATGGTTGTTCCACTTAATTCTGCTTACGGAATCAATACACATAATTAACAGCGCGTAATGTTCCGGCGTTGGCAGCCGCGGGCCGAAGTTATGCGCACCACACGAGGTACGAGAGAATTAGCTCCGGCGCTCGTTGGCGCGAGACCAAATAGAACTTTCCAACCATTACTATCACTCACCGAAATTAAGAAACACTTCTATTTGGGACAACACCACCCTAGCACACGTACTGAAGACGTAATCCGCACAAGAAAATATTCAATCAAGTTTATTACGTCAATTCCTCCCCGAGCGTGGCGCGTGGTGCGGCGGCATTTTATCTCGACCAACCGCTTCAAGGCCCATTTGGCCCGCTGTAATGGCGTTGGGCACGTTCTGTAACCAAAGGCAGGCTTACCATCATCTTGGGGGTTAAACTTGCTACAAAAATGTAATTTCCGCCTTGAATATGGAAGTTGTGGAGAGAAATATTGCCGTCGAGACACGCTGCAGGCGACGTGTGATGAGAGTTTGATACAAAGGCTGCACCGTACCTTTATTATAATTTAATGTACGCTTTTACTTTGTACATTCTTGGCTATTTAAGTGCCTTTGTGTACCCCACTCAATCTCCGCACAAAGGGCTACCTAAACTTTATGCTCGGGATTCTTTGCATATTTGACAGCTCTTTGTTAGTTTTGAAGGCGCAATTTAAATATTCGCAGTGCTACGATGCGAGCGAAACAGCAGACAGTTAATGGTTTTCATTACGCGGAAGCGGAGCCCGTACAAATAGCCGCGCAGCTCGCCGCGCTATAGACAGGTGTATCGATTTTTCATCCCCGGGGATTCTCGGAAGCGGCGTGTGCTATACAAATATTCGTGGAACATCCCCAGTCAAATATTAACTCAATATAACGCATGTAGACAGACTATCGCGGTCCGAATGTAACCGTTGGCAACCGGCGCCTGTGCACTGCACACTGCCCGGGGCTCGGCTTCGTGCACGCTATTCTAGCTGTAGTGCCTTGAGTGTAAGAGCTGAAACAGCGTGTATAGGGAGGGAGTTTTGTTTGTAGGTAAATTGCATCACCTCCCAGGCACCTGACTCTCGGCGGCGGTCCCGGGAGAGGGTCCTGTTTGCCGCTCGTCACCGCTTTGTACTCGCCGAATAATATAGGCGGGTGTATGGCGCGTGCACACGACAGACCTGACGTCCCTTAATTACATTCAATACTAGGGATACTTGTATCGAGACTCGATATTGGATTCGTTAATTAATACTACCTTTGTGATGGGCATTTCGCATTCGGCTGGCGGCCATTGACGGACGCCAGAGCGGCTACTAATTAAGGGATTTAGAAAATGGTTTCGTTTTATGTCTGAATAAAGAGGGTTGAAAATACCATTTTAATTTAAGATGAAAAAAGCCATGCAATTTTCTACCTTGCGTATTCCAATTAGGCTTTGAACATCTTTCATTAAGATAAGTTCTTTATTTTTAAATGTCTGCGTGGCGCATTTTATGAATCCTATTAGATCTCTATGTTCTATAGAAAAAGGAATTATTGCTTTGTCAGTTGTAATTACTTTGAGCGCAACAAAGAGAACAACCCTTTGTATATTTGAATATAATTATGCTTTATTATATTTCCTTTTTAGTCAAGTATATGCACTTTGTATTTGTAATGCGAAAATATTTCCTTCATTGTACCTATAGGTACACATCTGGACTGGGAATTGTTATTGGTTTTTTCTATTACGATTTACGACATATTTGACAGCAAAAGGGAGTCAGAAAAGCAGGTTGCAGCATTTTAGATATATTTTTCTATGATTTTTTATGTTTAATACGTCGATAAAGCCACAAAACCACACTTGATAACTATAGTATCGTCTAAAACTGTCATCGGGCTTATCGTAAAAAAACCTGACTCAAACTTAGGTTACAGCATAAATTTATTAGCGACTAGTGGTGTAGTACTTATTGGTATGTAGGCAACTCGATTAACCCGAAAGCGGGTAAAGCGATGTTCATAACTGCCTGCACTGAGATAGACCGAACTAAAATCTAATTTGTAGTCTAATAACTCGATTTATGCTGCAAAAACGGTTGACGATAGTTCGATGGAACTGCACTATTATCGATGCTGGGGGTTAATAGGTGATTTTAGTGTGAGTTGAACGATGTAAATGGTAGTAACATCTATCCCTTAGTGAATAAATATAGATAAAAACCTATAACAGTTGAATAAGACTAGAAAGGGAATATCAGAATGCCGGGCGTGTCAAACTTACGATTAGACTATTGTATGTTTTGCTTCTAAGTAATTCCAGAAACGTGTGATGACAAGACTTTTAAAAACGTGTAGCTCTTCAATTTCGGCAGACGATGAAGATACACAGAGGCAGAATAATACCCAACCGTTTTTTAAACATAACATTTTTTATGGACAATTTTTGATTGAAAAAAAGATATTATAATTTTTTCGTGTTCTATTTTTTTATAAATAAAACGTATATGCTAAGACAGAAGATCATTTCAACTCTAATATTTCCCCTATACCAAGTTTTAAACGGGAGTGGTCGAGCCTATCGCCTTTTACTGGACATATTTCAAGACAATGTCAAGACAACCTATTGATATATAAATTCAAAAACATGTTTTACAACTCAAAAATTAGACTGGAGACTACTAGATCACATCTGCAAAGTTATGGCTACATTAAAATTTGGAATTAAAAGATTTTTGTGAATAGTAGAGCTACGCCGTAGTCAACAGATCGTAGTATCTGTGAGGCCGATAAGTCTCTCGTAGTTTCTGATACTCACTACACATGACTTGCATCCTAGAGTGGGGTCAGAACTATGTATGTGATGGTTGGGCGTATTTTATTTTACAGATGACAGATTAGAAAACCGTCTAATAATCTTTTTTGTTCGGTAGTACTACGTTGGTTCTCACAAAGAAATCGGCATAAGGCCGATTAGTGATAATAGTTTTCTACCAGGCGTTTTCTGGCTATGTACTTAATAGATACAGAAGTAATTACTTGTCACGTTGAAAGGAAATTAAAGTTTCAAATGCGTATGTTGCTTTTCACTCACATATTTTTGCGTGCGGCTCTCACTTGTTTTTAATTTGGGATACGGTTATATCTTTAAAGATTTAATGGCTTTTTTAAAACTTTATCTGTAGAGCTTTATTTACTAAAACATGACACTTATTACCAGTAGTTCGCTTTAAAAAGTATATATTCAAAATATGCAGGAAAAAATAATAAATTGTATTTTAATGTTGATACGTCATTATTTACGCCTGTGGCTCGGCTAAGAGCACTACAATATTTCACAATTCGCAGCTCGTGCCGTCGGTGTAACAGCACTCGATATTTTAACACGTGACACTTTGTACCTACATACATTCATATTATATGCTTGCGTGTACCTTCATTTTTATGTTCGTAAATCGCCGGCTTTTTAAATTGGCGGTTGGTATCAAAATAGATATCAGGAAAACTGAGAGTATGAACCAGGAAACCAGAGAATCAAAATTTTTGTTTGCTTGTGAATTAAAAATGTAGCTATTACTATCGTTAGTAGGTATATTATTGCCCTGTGTAAGACAGGCGTGCAATGTAGATTAAATTAAGATAATTGCTATTTGCGGAGGGAAAATCTGTAATAACAGATTCATAAAACCATAACTATTTGAAAATAATTAAGTAATTAACTAACTTTGATCGTGCTTAAACTTTTGACGTAGGCTCGCCACCGGTGAATGATAGATTCACCGAAATGAGCTTCATCGAACGTTATACGTTTTTTGGCATCTTGCCCAAATAAACAATTTTTGTTTCTACATTTCTTCAGAGAATGTTATTAAGTTAACGGCCCTAAGCTTTGGGTAAAACAAAGTTTTGTAATCATGTTCTTTAGATTTATTTATTGCCTTCTTTTCTTGCCTTCCTCCGCAATTAATCCATTTGACAAATATGTATAAAAAATCATTTCGCAGGATATAAAGTAAGCGATCAATCTGCGTGTTTTCGTATATTCTTACATCAAGCAACATAAAAATTTGACACAGTTATTAATAAATTTAATTTCACATTTACTATGTCACTAAGAACCATGCTAAATTCCTTAGTAATTTTTCCTTAGTTATGTTAAATTACTGGCATACAACCCATGTTCGATTTTATAGAAAGGCCAATATTATTTGCATAAGATAAATTTTGATGACAGCTTGGATCTACGAGCCCTGCGGAGAGTTATTCTTATTCAGCATTCGTCCAACCTTGTATTGACTTTTCCCATCGAGAATAGGCAACATGTTATTCTCAAGTCAATATCTTTTACCGCACCTTTATATAATTCCTAGCAAGCTGTATTAATTATAACTCTTTATTTATTTCACACCACACGTACAAATTAAGAATATAAAATAAAAGATATAGTTTCTCGTGACAACTTACCATGGTCGCATAATTATGTATATAAATGACAAGATTTTCTTTCACTTTGCAAATGTGCTTGATTCCCAATGCTGCTACACAGCCCTATGTAATTCATCTGCTTTTTCCTTGTTGTTAGATTCGTTCATATAACTTAACTTTTTTAACTCCCTTGAGCCCAAATAGATTACCATTATTTTACCAATACACGATTTATTTAACGTAAACAACAAAAACCTTCAAAAATTCTTGGTAAACAATTTAAAAATCTGAATTGCATTACGGATGGCTTATTGAGAAAATTGCTAGTTTCAGTACATTGTTGGAGCACAAGCAACTTCCTGGCGACGGAACGCAGCGCGCTCCAGTTAATTTGATTACAAAACTTGTGTTTTGAGAATATCACGGTCTCTAGTGTAATTTGCATTCAATTTACGCTTTCCTGTATCAAAAAAGATTTACATTATTATTATATATTTGAAAGTTAGCGTTGGACCGTTTTTGAGATTATTTTGACTTCAAGAATGTGTATGATAATTTTTATAAGTCGGAAGAGTAAATCGATAGGGGGGGATAGTGATCGATTTTGTCACTTTCTATTTTAGGTAAGCTTGCTTATAAGTAGTATTTTATTTTTTCCACGATAACAGCTTTGCTATCTTACACAACCTACATAGTTTCCCATACAAGCGTGATATTATACCAAACATAAAACGAACAAAGACGGCATGTGTGCTGCATGGCTGCCTTTTATATATTTTTTGTATTACTCAGTACGTGCTTCTCCGAAAGAGTTTCCATTTAGTTAGTGTCAAACGTGGCTCGAATATAGGACGCATTTTCAGTGCAATATTCGTACGGAGGAGGGAATGGCACTTGGGACGAGCCTGCCCGCGCTTTGTGCCGTCGCATGCTAGTTTATTACATTTCGCGGACGACGGTATTCGGGAAATATGTACCGCGATAAGTTATCTCACGCGGAAAGTATTTCTCTCCCAGTTATTGGAGAATCTTGCGTTTATGACGTCGTATTTTGCGTTCCTTCTGTTTATGGTCATTTTGCATGTTGGAAAGGTAATTTATGAGATGAATTTTGTATCTTCATAAACGGATAATTGTCCGCTAACCCGCATTAGGCCAGCATGGTGGACTAAGGTCTAAATCCTCTCAATGGCAGAGGAGGCGTGTACATTAGTGGGCCATCACATCACCTATATGGGCTGATGGCGATGATAAACGAATGACTAATAAATGGGACGACCTAAGTTCTTCTTTGACAATATGAGGTTTAGCTACGACCTCTTGCGCCTGTAGATTTTTTACATAATTGTGCTGTGAATCAGCACTGTGTTTCAAGACCTATCATATTACTATACTTCCTGATTCTAAACCTCTTACATAATGACATATTTTATATTTCATACTCTGATACTGGGCTTGTTTTAAATATTTAATATACTTATGCGAAATACCTCCTTTTTAAAACGATAGGAAAGCGCCTTAAGCTTTCCTTCCGGTGTCTCGAGGGAGGCTGAATGAAATATGACGGGGTCTCCGGCCTTTGAACTAAGCGCCCAGAGTAACTCCTTGCTAAGGTTATACCAGGTCCCTAACTAATATGCAAGCACTCTTGCTTAAAATTTCTTGCTCTGGCCGTCTCGCAATTTCAGAAAGCATAATATAATATCTTCTCGCACTAGACCAGCTTGGCTGACTAAGGCCTAAACCAGCAAGGGGACTATAAGGGCTGACGATGATAATATATCACAAGGCGAGAATTTACCTCACTGTTATCCGGTGATTTGTCCTAAGATAAATTTCCTCAAGTCGATCTTTCTCAGTGATCAAATAGTACAAGGGTCATGGTTTATTCGTCACTGGATTTACGCACTGACTGACACTGATTGGTCTCAGACTGATCCCAGATGGGACACGCTTCTGTGGAACATAGGGGCGGATTTAAGTTGAATATATATAGTTGTCGCTATTATAATTATGCATATTTTATCTCATGTCTTTACTTACTTTCGATGGGGTAGGCAAAGGTATGTTCCTGTATCCACATTTCGCAAATTATGTGTTTTTCTCACGTAATTGGGAGCGAGCCTACTGCTGTTTTTCTAGCACAATACTCCGGGCTACTATTGTAAATTTCCTGATGGAAAAACTCTTAGACACTTTGCGTGATATAGTAAACTGGGGTCTTATGATTACGGCACATGGTGGTCTGATGTTATGAGACCACGAGGGAGTCTACTATCTAATACAAAATACGGTTGATTTACGTCGTTTCATATTAGACGATTATGCAACACCAAAATTATAGTGTTAATCTGGTAATGATGATTCTTCTATTTTTATGGGCTATTATAACACGAAGATAAGAAATAGGTGTGGACTTGGCCGCCGAACTGGTAACTAAAATAATAAAGATCATTCAGTAATTTTCAACTATTCGAATATCTTACTATTGTAATATCGAGACTTACATGTTTAATATTTGGTTTCAAATTGTATTATAACGTATCAAGAATATTTGCTTCACAATCGAGAAAATTTCCTCCCTAATAATGGAGGAACCTAGTACAAACAGTTGTATCGGCGCGTGCCCTCCGGCGCTCGGCTCAGATGAGCTCAGATATGTACATCTTAAATATTATTATCCGTAATTATGTGTACACAGCCTTAGCCTCGAGACATACTTCGACTAGAACGATATTAAATCCGCCATGTTTTCTCTGAGAACATTGTAAAGCAATACAAAGAGAATAAAGGCCCTTTATATATACCCTAAATACCGTACAACAGGACTAATAATGGCATTATATTCACCGTCGAACAGGTATAGAGCACGAATCAAATTGAATCATCTCCTAGGAGATTACATCAAAACGGTCGCACCTAGAGCGAGCTCGAACAAAAAACTCTCCCGGCGAGCTGCGAGGGCTGGCTGTGCTGCCATCTCGCGCGTTGCTAGGAGACGCGCCGATCAATACAGCCTCCGCCGGGCCGCCTAATTACCCCCCTGCACCCGCTCCCCCGCCGCGCACCCCGCCCCCTGCAACGCTCCCCCCGCGCCCCGCCACAACACCCCGCCCGGGGAAACTTCTGCCGCCCGCCCGACCGCACCGTCGGATTTAAATATCGAATGATAGAATTCAAATTCAGATATTTTTCGCTTTGTGCGAATGTTTGCTTTGACGACAGCATTTATTTTTTTCATTATTACCTCTCCTTTGCGTTCGTTTGGCTCGGTTTGTTTTAGAAAAACATTTGCCGTGTCAAATGCAAGGTTTGCTTTTTATGATTTATTTACGACTATATGAATTAACATCGAAGAATTGCGCAGTATGCTGACTGGCACAAAGAGACTGTTTTGTTTAGAGTTTAAAACTATAGCAGGGGCAATCTGGGTTAAAACCGGATGGGAAAACGTTGTCATAGTTAATCTGACTTAACGTAAGCTGCAGTGCAAAGCTATATTTTCGCGTTGCTGCTTCATATTCTCTTGAAAGCGTTCTATAATTCACGTCTATTCCCAGTACGATGTCGCAGCTTAAGACATCGCGCAACAAATTAAATTACGTCTACCCTGACATCCCGAGGCGGAGTAACGCATAATTTTAATATACGAAACCACTTAGTAACTATAGAGCCATAGAGTAAGGAACATTTGATAGATTGCAGTTTGAAACAAATTAAATTTCAATAAAAACTGAAAAGAGACTGTGCTAGCGCGCTAATGACCAGAGTTTCTACGTGATAGTTTGAGATGTGGTCTTTGTGTAAAAACTGTTTCGTTCACATGAAAAATGTCTTGAAAATAAATAGTCTTGCCAACTCATCTTAGATGTTTTGTTAATTTTATTTTTAAATTACGCTTCGGGGTTCTTTAAAGACAAAATCGTTTTAAAATAGGGAAAATAAATCAACCGAAACTAACTCAAAACATCGATGTGGAAATTTTCGATCGCCGACAATGAATTAATTACTATTAGAAACAAACAAAATGTGAATGTATTCCTTTTTTGAACTGCGCAACAAATTCAAAATTGTTATTCCATTTTCAAATAGCTATTCATTTCTTTTTTGGTTTAAAAATGCATTTGGAAACTCAAACAAATGGAAATAAAGCCTCGAACGTGTGCTGACATGTATTTTCTAGATCAGTATTCGGAAATAGAAACCATGGCGCGTGTGTTGTCATACAAATTATTCTATGATGCTATTTTTATTAATAGGCATTTTTAAGGATTACAATGTTTAACAATGAATTTGACAACGAGGATTAAATAACTCTTATATAATACATATTCATTTATTTATTTTACTTTACTTTTATTTATAAAACAGAAATAGCGTAAGTTTTTATGACAATGAATTTGAGAATAAAATTACGTGCCAAATGCTTAATTTACTCATTTAATTTTAAATATTGCATATAAAACTAGTCTTTATTGACCACACCCAATATTACTATAAATTAATTATTATTATAAACGAAATAACATTTATTTTTTATATTGTATGAAATTTTTCGTACATATCCCATCCCCATTTTCAAAAAGTGTTTGCATAACGCAACATCCTTAGTGATACTCGGGAACACAGAAGTAGAATGACTTGCAATATACCAACTCAAGCCGTGTATTTTCTAGGTTAGTGTGAATATTGAATCAACATGTTACTTCACACAATAACCTATACAAGATTTATGGTCTCAAGGATATTTTTTACCTAAATCTGTGACCCATTTGCGACACAAAAAACAAAAATTATTTAAGCCTTAAATTACTTGAATACAATAATTACATGATTATCGTTGGCTAAATTTGTTCACATAAACATACACTACTTTTACTACCCGAGAATTGAATCTAACACAATCGTTTATATGCCGTATATTTTTAAGCGAAAGCAAAGCCTTAGCCTGTCGTAAATTTACTTAATCTTTATTTAAAAAACAGAAAAGACAAAAAAAAAACAAAAAAAAGACTGTCTATAAACGTATGTCCATAGATATATAATATATGGTTTTAATCAGTCCCATTGTCCAAAGCAAACGTAGCTTAGAACTTGTCCATAAAGAAATTGCAGTTTTATACGTTCTTTGTGTGAACAATTAACTTTCACAACGTCTCTTTGAGTTAGTTTTCATTTCTTTCGTGTTCATTAATTTCTCTCTGTGTGTTTAGAATCAGCGTTGCATTATCAATGTGCTTTATGTTTTGAATGCGAGGGCGACGTGTAGGGAAACGTAATTCCTCTAAATAATTAATCGTTCTCAACGTCCGTCCGAAACTACTAAATTCTCTTTGTGATTTGCGAGTGCTGTGCCTTTGTGAGTTTCATATAGTCCTCTGTATAGTCTTCCTAGACTTTGAAAACCGATTGGCTGTTAGAAATTCAAGCTTTATGATGTAGTTCTTGCAAAAATATTCACTCTTAGGGCATAAATTATTTATTTTCATCATCTATATTTCTGGCATAAGGTGGCAATCCGTGCCAATTTTATTCGTACATAAAATATTAATTTAAGTAAAAGAAATGTTATTAGGATGGACAGTAGTTATACATTTTCCCTTATCTTTTATATCAGTCAATGTCTCAAAACGTTTTGGGCCCCGTAAGTGGAAGCTTTACGAGTAAAAACTACCGTTGATCTAATTTCTTCGACTTCCGAACGCATTCCCTGTTCCCATAGTAAAAATTACTAAATTAATAAAATAAAAACGAGTAAATTTTACCCCAACAAAATATACTTATTACTCTTACCCCTACTATGCGTGAGATAACAAGAGGTAAGTGCGTAGTTAATGCGAATGGTTCATAAACGTGTCCCACATATTTTAGAGCCGACTGCGTTGGCTCCAGGCTTGCGTCATCCAGCCACAATCGATACTGGATACTTGCTCGGGATGAAATCCACACACATTGATATTACGCTGCTTTATGTGGATTTAGATATAAATATAATCAGTATGTTTATTGCTATTTGAATTTATACTTTCTTAATGTGATTTGATTAATATGTTTAGATTTGAAATAGCCGTAAGTTTGTATGTATAGACGTCTTTGTTCAATATAAGGTCGTAATCGGCTAATGGTAATGAATCTATAATACTTGTTAATATTCATACACATAATGCGTCTGTTAATATTATGTGATCTAATATAATATGTATAGAGTACATAAAATACTCTCTGATATCTCTATATTCGAAGGCAGATGTATGTATACCTACGTATATCTAAGCTCTTTTTTCGTCGCGTAATCACTGTCATACATCACGCTGCGGGATCAATGAAAGAGTCTCATTAAACGTAATGTATTTTATTAAAGCATATTAAATGAGTAAATGTTTAAATTAATGCTAAAAAAGGTTTCTGCCAACGCTTTCGTTTCGGTTTTTAGGTTTCAAAAAATCTAGTAGACATATCCAAATGGGCGATTTGTGAAGGTGTCCAGTCAAATAAGAACCTAATTGGTACAAAATTGCGATTTATCCGAAGATATAGAGTAGAATTCAATGTTAATTTGGACTTATACAAATATTTGGCTCGGTGCAGGGATTAATCGCATAACGTGCTATATATCTTTATTTTAGTTCATCAAAACTAAAATCTCCCTTCATTCTTTGTCTTACCAAAAGGCTGCCCATTTCAATGACATCAAGCTAATGTTTCTTCATAACAAAACAACACATACATCTAACGTCCACGGTAGAGAAGTGGATGGAAAAATAATTGTTTTCGCAAGTTATTCGCTGCCGTCGGCTGCATTTTCCTGGCTGTCCGCTACGTTGATCTGATACTTCCCATTGTCGGTGTTTGTAAGTTTTTGTGCCGCTGCCGACAGGTGACACTGATGTTGCGCATTGTTCTCTTGTTTTCACGAGAACAAATAAACTCACTTTTTAATACTTTACATTGTTCTGAGGGGCTGTAGCTGGGCTGCAACGCTATTTGTGCGATTAAAGGGACGCGCGGCGGTGGTAGCGTTAGGGTTTTCAGGTTAATCGTGTTTTGTAAATCAGATTGTAGGGGACACAAAAAACATTTCGTAACGCTCTTTAATGATAGGATGACTTTAATCTGTTTATTTGGGCGTTAGTGACAACTAAAAAGTAAAGTTCTTCATAAAGTATACATTAAGAAACACCAATGAAATTATGTTACTCGTCTCTAGAAATAAATTTTTCATATGTACCTATAAATACATGAATGTTGAAAACTCTGACGTTTTCACATACTCGTATGAATCGGGGTGAATAGAAATTCTAGCTGTAGTATGAATAGTTACTTCCCCGTCTAATGTAGGTATTCATTCCCTTTGCTCATTCATTACTAATTTAAACTTTATTAAAATAATTTACTTTTTATCCGAGTCGAGTTGTCTGGTGTGCATTTGAGAGGCATTCAAAGCTACTGAGGCGACACTCTCCCACAAGGTTCTCGTTATGAAACGTTACAAGATCGTGCCCGATTCTCTCGCTGTATGATTCTGAATGCCGATGTGCGGTTGTTATTAAAATATGGTTTCTAAAGTATTTATTATAATATATTTTTATGCGTAAACTTCATTTAGTAACAGAACGTCTTTTATTAAAATTTTGTGTTTTTTTTCGTAAATGCTAATTTCATTTTTATTTAGCAGTGACGAGAAGGCTTTTTCAGTAAAAAAAAATACATTAGTTCCAATTGAGTTCAGTGTTATAATTATTATTTATGTAGCACATCATCTGTAAAGATTCTAATGCAAATTAATTATTTCATTTTATATTATTTTGTTAGGGAAATCAACAGAACAATTACAATTTAAAATATATAGCAAATATATAACACACATAAAATAAGTGAAGCAAGTGAACATAAGAAAATAACGAAATAAATTATACAAAAACAAAAAAAAGTACAGATAATAAAAAAAGATGTTTTATAATATTACATAAACTTAGGAACAGTGGAGAAAAGCATTTGTTTGTAATTTTTTAGCGAATCAAAAAATAAATCAAAATCGGAGAAATGCAAATTATAATAATTTGTCGACCTGCGAATAAACATGTTGGATCCATAATTAGTTTGAGGGATTGTGGACTGAAATGTAATTTTTTTACGCCCAGATATACGAGGACACTTGAATAATAATCAATTGAAGAGTACTGGATAATCAATGTGGCCATTAACTCTTTTATACAGAAACGATTGGTCTCTTATTACTCTACGTTCTGCAAGTGAAAAATTCACATAATTTAACAATTCCTCTTGGTTAGCACGACATCTCAAATGTCTGTAATAAATATTTTGAATCCGTTCAAGTTGACTAATATATTTCTGATAATGTGGATTCCACACTACAGAACCATATTCCAAAATAGATCGGACAAAAGAGTTATATAATAGTTGTATAAAGGAAACTTTCTTAAAATCCTTACCAACTCTGAATATAAAGCCTAACATGCTATAAGCTACAACAACAGTTTTTTCTACGTGTGCGTGAAATAAAAGTTTCGAGTCCAGATAAACACCTAAATCTCTGACAAGTGTTACTCTTTCGAGTTTTTGATTATTAAAATACTTTCGAAATACTTATAATCTCTGTTCTTAAAATTTATTTCTTGAATAATTATTGGCCTTTGTCATTATTGGCAACTAGGATTTTTGGGCCAATAACAAAGAAGTATGTCGAAATTTAAAAGATGAGACGCTACAAAATTTATAGGCATATTCTAAGAGTTTTTTTAATTAAAGTTGGAAATAACTTAACGAAATGAGATTTTTCTAGGGTTTGCCTGCACTAGATTCATCAAAATAGTTACACGTATTTTTTAAATGTGAAAACACCAAGAGTCTCAAGATTTAGTATTTATCATAAATTTAAATTTTATTTTATCGGTGTAAATATTATACACCCTGCTAGGAATTATGTTGTGGAGTTACTCGATATTTAGTTTTAAGCTGCGTCAAATGTAGTTTCGATACGTTATCAATATTCAGTGAAGCGTTGTTTGCAGTGGCTGTGTTTGTTTGGCTGTTGACAGCCCCGTGGCGCACTTGGCTAGACACCAGCTTGCGAAACGAGCGGCCGCGGGTTCGATCCCCGCACCGAGACAAATGTTTGTGTGATCCACAAATATTTGTTTCGGGTCTGGGTGTTTGTGAGACCGAAAAGTCTCTCGTAGTTTCTGATACTCACGACACAAGACTCGTATCTTAGTGTGGGGTCAGAACTATGTGTGTGACTGTTGGGTGTATTGAAAAAAAAAATGAAAAACTCTACAAATATTTGCATCGAATTTAATCCGGATTTCACGTGTTTGTCAAATGATTTTAGTATGGGAAAAATAACCATTAATATTATAAAATGTACGGAATTATTAAAAAAATATTATTGGTCCAGAGGCCAACAATATTTTTTGTAGAAAGTTTTACGTTCATGTTGTTGATGTTGTATATTTTATATAGATCTTGTCATACGTAACGCCAAAGAAAACTTATAAAATTGAAATTTTATACTCGAATCCTGTTTTATAAACTGAAGGGTACTCACAGTGCTGTGATGAACTAGCGATGGTACTATTAACATCTGTGGCAGTTCTTCATTTAGCTAAAAGCATCGAAGTAATGACCAATGGAGAAAGTAGTTGGTGATGTAGTTTAGAAGAGTAATACGTGTCTAAATTTGTCTATCAGCATCAAACTGCATATGCTAATAGTAAAGATGAATATAAAAGTGTAATGGAAGTCGCAAGACTACTAAAAATGAAGGAACACAAGAAAGGTACGAAAATACAAAGTAACCATGCCTCAACTTCCGTGCTTTAAATAACTTTCGTTTTATAGTTTGTTGAACATACAAAGACCGAATAAACTGTATACTAACAAAACATTACCGCGAGTCATAACGTTAGTTTTATTAATAAAAAAGTGATGAAGATAATAGGTATCAGCGTTATAAAGAATGGGAAGCAACAATCAACCGCAACTTTGTTATAGCGAACATACAATTTGAAACTGTTGAGGATAGCAGCTGACAGAAACAAGCTATGGTTCATATAATATAGATTATATTATTACTGATTGTATTTGAGCAGTTAAAATTGAAGAGCAAATTAGGTAGAAGATGAATAAGCATAGCTCCACATTCATGTGGGTAGATATAGTAACCTCAGCGCTGTATTTAAATACTTAAGCTGATATAAAAATTCGGAACAGCTCTGCAATATGCTCATGCAGCTGGTTCTCCCGATTCGCTTTTCGGTACATTCAGAGCGTAATAAATATTTATGTCAACGCGTTAAAAACGCAGCTGTCGAAATAATATTTTGCATTTGCAAGCCCCGACGGAAGCTTCGCAATCCGGCATAATCACTTGGAAAAACATATTTTTCTTTCAGTTATTTCTTTAGTGTCGCGATTATCCGCGCTGGGCGGGTGTCGCCACGTTCGCAGATACAGATACCGTGGTTCGTTTTTGAGGACGTGTATTTACGAGTCCATTTCATTGCCTTTGACAGAGCGAAACTCGCGCACCATTCATCCGGAGTGCAGAGTCGCGTTGTAATAGAGTGTAACGTAAATAAAAAGCGCTGGTTCTTGTTAGTTTTCGCCAGGTGCGGATTTTGATTCGGGTGCGTGGGCTAAACCTACGGAAATTACATTCAAATTACAGACAAGTGTTGGAATAGCGCTTTCTCCGTAAAGTTGAAATTCTTTTAAATACGTACTTTGTTAAAGAAAATGTAGAATGTCGAAGTTAGGTACTGCAATAGCCATGAGGTTTAGTAAAAATAGGCTTGTTGTAGGTTTGGGGAATGCATATAGTAGGTAGGCCATATAGTTATTGCTACCTGCACTATCATGAAAATTGTAGCCACGGTATTGTTGCTTAAACTGTTTTGATAATTAAGAAAAAATAAAATTTTAGGGGAAAATTTAAGGAATATTCAGTCTCCTATAACCTGAGTTACGTATCTAATTGTGACAAGGTATTATATTTAAATTGATTTGATCCAAATCAGGAATAATACTATACTATTAGCTATCCTTACAATCATTCTATGATATTGAAAAATATTATCTTTCTCGTTTTCTATCAACATATAAATAGCATAAGTTACAGAGCACATGACCACTGAAGCGGATTTGGAGATATCTGTCGGATCCTATTTAGAGCGCTATTCCATTAAGGCAAGACTCTTAGGAGATATTTGCGGTCCATGCATATATAGAGCGGCGGAAATCGAAGTCGTGCTGGACACTAGTCTATATTCGTTATAACTATTTAAGTTTGTGACCCGGTTAGTTGAATATGCCTCCATGCAAACACTATGCCTTTATTCACCATTCATCGTATTTCTTGTTATTAGATTTCGTCTTTAAGTTGGCCAAGTATATAAGTTTAATATATTAATTGTAATAACCATAGATACACAATCTGATTTTTTCCGTTCAGTAAGAGGTACAATGTATATAAATTGACCGGCTCATAGCCTTAAGTCTCGGGTCGAACAAAGCATTATCAAGTATATCGAGAAATGCGGGTGCAAAAACATACCTATTCGAGGAATAAAGGCGCGAGGGTTAGTATATGTATATTCTACTAATTACTATAAAATATGATGCCCATTACTTGAGCCCTGATTTCGTTTCTGAGCGTTTCGCAGCGCTCTCGAACTCGCAGCGGCGCGCATTGGAGCGGAAGTCGACTCACCGCCGAGCTCCAGCCTCCTTTGACAGGGCAAACATCGATATAATTGGATTGCCTCGGAATTTCTTAGCAAACAACAAATCAGTACTAAGAGCACGTTATAATTGAAGCTTTTGCGCTTTGTATCGAAACATTTTGAGACGTTGGATCTTTAAAAGGAGCCTTTATTTTGAGAACATAAAGAAGTTAAGTATAAGATCGTTAGAGGAGTTTACCTGGATTACGGACTTCTGGATTATTAGCAAATTCGAATATATAGGTATACACACAAAATTTATGATAAGGGGATCTGTCCCAAATCGGCCTCAGATCTCGTAGAGGGGGATGACAGTTGACTATGATTGGTTATGGAAATTGGGCATATGTAAACAATTTTCTGTACAATACCGAAAACATCAAATAAAAATTATGTCCTGTGTGAAAGCAACGAGATTAGTTGAAGAATAAAATTAAGATTTAACAATATTTGATAGATATGGGTGATCCGCAAAAGGAGGTCAGGCTATCACTCTCGCACTTACGCACTTTAACGGCGATGACGTCAATGTTAGTGGCAGAATAACTACCTTCTCATTTCGAAGTGATTTATTCTTTTAATTAAAAAGACTGTTTTAGGTTAGGTATTACAAAGTTTTGGTTTAAATAAAAATATATTAGTCATAAATCATGTAACATACTATATCCTCTTCCATAAAAATAAAAAAGAAACAATCTTCTATACTGTGTTTTTATTTTACTTTTTATTCATTTTCCTGAAAGCAATCTCTTCGGTTTTGTTCGCTTTTATGTCTTTGTAGGGGCAGTGTTAATTTTCGCAGGCCTAATGTGCAATCTAACATCTAAGCCGTGTCTGTGGAAGCATAAGCCGGGATATACATTCGTGTTTTGTGTTATCAATTGCAAAACCATCCTTAGAAAGGAATAAGGAGGATGCATCCAATATTTTGACATTCATACACGCCTGTATTTTGAAATTCTTTTTATATTTTAATTTGGTAAAAAATTGTGTAATAAAGACAGTTTTTTTCTACGGCTGTAGCGTCTAATGGTTGGTTTAGTAATTCAAATAGTTTTGAAAGAATGGTTTTGTTTATCAATAAATGAACTTATTTTACTCAACTAGACCATTGCTACATACTTACTATCAAAAATTGCAATCAAACTTCCAAATAATCTTCAGTGTATACCCCATTTTTCTAGTGTTAAGCCGAAGAGAAATAGAATGGCCATAGCCTGTTTGGTGCCAAGTTTTCCGTCGGCGTAAAATTTCAAACGCGCCAAAAGTTTTTGCGGAGCCTTATCGATGTAGTGGAAACGCGAAAAAGTATCCGAACGCCGCGCTTTGGCAGCGAATATGCGAAAGAAATCCAATTGACTTTCCATATATTTTCAGTACTTTTGTTATAAAAGTGCTCGTGCATTCGCCAGCTGCGGTAACACGCTGTTCTTATGACGCGTTCAGAAAGACCACGTACAGAATGTATTACTTTTTTGATGTATTGCACTTTTTATGAGTGTTATTTTATCCACAACGTGTTGGATGATACCTACAGAACGCATATTTTCAACATATAACAGCGAAATAATTCGGGAAATAATTAATTTTGATTGTTGGTTTAAACTTTAAACGATGTTCTCGAGTTGTATTTCGGGATCTCTAATGATTAATAAGTCTAGTCACACATACGAGTAAGTCCGCTGTAATACGTTGACGTAAGTTGATATGCAACTAACCTAATTAGTGTATATATTTCAGCATTTGGATTTATGAAACTTATATCAATATTATTTGTAGGCATATCTACATAAAGTGTGTGATATAGAAAATTTTCGACTACTATTTATTGCATTGAATGTCAGCAAAAATGCCACACGCCTCTGGAATCCACGTCCCCAGCCTAGTATCAATGCTTCCATTATTTCGGGAACATTCCATTAGCGCGAAACTCGTCAAAGCACGTCGAGAACTTTTTGAGCTATTCGAACGCTTTGAATACTCCAGTGTCGCGTTACTTCCACCCGGTGAAACTCAGTTGTATTAATATACTGAACAATTTGTAATATTGAAAACATGAGACGAAATATTTAATATGTAATAGATTTATAAAGTGTCTTTGTAAAATCATATTGAAATGTAGAGCCTCTTTTAATAATAGAGACAGAAGTCAATATCAACGGCAGGTATTATCTTTTAGTCTATCTGAATTTTTAGTAAAATAAATGTGTAATCTATGCTTTTTTATCCTACTTTGGTTTACCTTTTTTAAAATTTAAGGACGTGGCTCACTTCAACTATGTTATAAAAACTAGTAAGGTTTTTACTCTCTTTTTGCCATGTACGCAAACAAAAAAAACATAGAGAATATAAAAACTCATGCACCAAAACAGTCTCGGCAAGGGCGGCCGCGGCGCTATTAATGAAAGACTGGAATATAAAAGCAAACAACTCGGCAGTACAATGGTTACATCTCAAATATTTTTCACGCTTGACGCTCGCCCCTAATGGCGTCCTGAAAAGGATGTTTCTTTAGAGGCGGGCATCGAAAACGTTGTTTTTGCTCCCCGCGCCGCCGCCTCCGCCGCCTCGCAAATTGACTTTGCTACAAACCAAATAATAAAATACGTCTCGCGTCTGAAAATGGTCTCCTTGGAAACTTTCGCGAAATGTAACTTTGAGTTGCACGCTCCGGCAAATTGCAATATTATAACTTTCCAAAAGAAAGTACCGACTACGTATTACAAGTTCTTTTAGTTGAAATTTTTCGTTTTGTAAGCGGCGTCGGGCGCTGGTTTAAACTTTAAGCCCTCTCTCTTGAGTTGGCAACGGCTAAAACTGCTTATACTACTTAGGTTTTCGGAAGCGTAAGAATTTTTCACTACAATGTCCAAAACTAGAACAGCCAGCAAACATTGTATCACTGTAAGAGAAAAGTAGGAAAAATGTAGAATGATTTTAATTGAGATTAATCTACCAATAACGACTTACTTTCATATGTCATTCAACTTCGGGGGACTATTACTTTATTAACTTCTGATTAAAAGCGATTTGTGGCTAGTACCATACGCAAGAGCCATTTTGTTCGAATTTGCCTGCACAAGATGGCTGCCCCCCTGCCATAGACACTCACTCCGCTAGAGTTTCGATGAATATAGACATAATCACTTTTTGCGCGGGAAAGCCCCATCATATTATATACTTGAAGAATACATAATCGAGTCCGCTGCTTATGTAGTGTGGTTAGATGTTGCCCGTGCCACATTTGCTCTACAATCATCGTTATCATATTTATTACATTTTACTATTAATGAGAATGTTTTCGCACAGATCGTCGGGGTCTTAACACATATTGTTATGTAAATGAGACTGTTATCGTTTCTAATAACGCCATTGTCTAAAGATACTTTATTACACAAAGGCGACGATGCAAATGTTATTATATATTTTTTAATCTTACGTTCTCCGTTACCATATTTTCCTTTGTTAAATTCTTAGCGATCGTAGAGAGAATTAACAATTTAATTAAGTTAAAGACAACACTTTGGCAAGACGCCTGAGTTTTCGAGAGAAACTATTTGGGATTCTGTAATAACCTGTCAGGACCGTTTATGACATTCAGAGGGTCGTGGTTGTGAAGTTTTGAGTATCTACTAGCACAAATTATCAATTAAATCGAAATGTTTGATAAAACAAAATTGTATTTCGTGAAGGAACTTTGGAATGTAAAGATAATGTACCTAAGTACTTGGTATTGGGAAGTTTGAGTTTCAATCAATAACTGACTGTGACTGGGACACACTTAACCCCAACGAATAAAAGAATGCGAAAGGTTTTTTCGTATGTGGCTTTCATGTCTCATCTGTAGAACAGATTTTGATGAATTTGGTCATGTGGAACCTGTAGACAGTATGAATAACATTTATTATTATAATAAAGACTATTATAGATACCTTCATGCACTATGGGTATAATTAGTGGTACACAATTTCATAATTAGAACCTGGACTCATATTGTGTCGCCTCCATATTTGGAAAACGTCACGTTTTGATATCAGTGTTGCTGTGAAAAGTATTAGAATTTGTCATAAAAAGGAAACTTAAACGCAACTTCAACCTTGTATATCCCGAAGGGAAAGGCAGTATACATTTCTTCACCCACGTTTCACCAGGTCAGTTAGTTTGATTGTTTCTATAATTAAACGAATTTCAATTCCTGCGAAAAAGTTATAGTTCAAATTCGTTGATGCAAAATTACAATAATTCATAGTGGTAGGCGCTAGTTTAGTGTTTAATTCGTACTTGTTGTAGGTAAGTGGTAAGGGATGTAAACGTATACCTTCTTCTTCTTCATCAACCCATATACGCCCACTGCTGAGCACGGGTCTCCTCTACCATTGAGAGGGTTTAGGCCATAGTCCGCCACGCTGGCCTAGTGCGGGTTGGCAGACTACACACCTAAGAAATTCCTAAGAACTTTTAGGTGTGCAGGTTTCATCACGATGTTTTCCTTCACCGTTAAAGCAAGTGATAATTCAATGTGAATACACACATAACTTCGAAAAGTCAGAGGTGTGTGCCTGGGGTTCGAACCCGCGACCGCCGAGATTCTCGACCGCGCGCCTAAACCTCGAGGCCATCACTGCCATCACAACGTATACCTACATATAATATATTTTTATAGACAAATGTAAAAGTATTGTTTAAATATTCATGAGCCCATGTACGTTCCACTGCTGGGTACTCGTGATACTGTTCTATTATGATAAATGAATGCGCTTACCAGGAAAATAAATGTCTTTTTCCTCCATATATTTTTAATGGAATAATATTTATTGATTTTCTATCTTTGACCTATCTCTTATCATTAGTTCCTTTAATTTAATTGTATATCTTTGAATTTTCGCTCTTTGAATATGCGATGGCAAGTTTAGTTGAATATAGGTTTGGTTGCATGCAGCTGTGTGATCGGGAAAGTCAATTTTTTCTCCATAACTGGATTAAAAATTAAAAATATATGAAGCATTTAACTGTCCACTTATGTTAATACAGGAAATCTTATCAATTTGTTTTTGTAGTTTGGGCGTGAAATATTATAGCGATAAATCCGTACAGCGCTTAGGTACAATGTTTTTCTGTCAACAATTGCTTCGTTGCCAATGAATTCTTCATTATATATTGAGTATTCATCAATTTTTAACATAATTTATCGCATGCAACAACTTTTCATTGGTCGTCATTTTATAATAAAATATCTCGTAAAGTAGGTTTGTTTTAGCCCATGTTAAAAAATAGGCATTTTTTTTTTGGGAAAATGTAATTTTTTAACCAGACTGAACATTCCTGACATTGACGCTTACACAAACAAATTCCATCTATTTTCACATCAAAAATCATCTAAATCGATTTACCCAATACATGTCAATAAAAGTAGGTATAGTAGACATTTTAACGACGAAAAAAATATATAGTTGGTAAGCCTGAAAACACTCCGAATATTTCCGTGAGCGTGTAAAGGCTATCAATTAGCGCAGTGCGAGGGATTAAGGCTTTACCCCATTCAGCTATAGGGGAAGCTGCGTTCGGCACAGAATGTACTCGTATATTGACTGCCAATTGCCATGTATGTGCCTTTAACATATGTACTGGCGATTAGCGGGCCTTTGCGGCTCCCGACCCTCGTATTTCATTTTATTTTTCATACCACAGCTTACTTAATACTCTTATATTCGTAAATCTGCGATGTAGATAAAAATAATTTAACACCAAGAAAAGTATATAAAACCTTCATACGTGAAGGATATTCCAAGAAATAAGGAGCGAAACACGGAACAGTTGAATAAGACTAGAAAGGAAATGTCAGCATGCAGAGCGTGCTGAACCTACGATAAGCTTTGGTTGAAGTTTTTATCAATGGTAATGTGGCTGTGGTAGGATTAGAACGTGACAAACAAGCGGCGACAATCCACCCCAGAGAAATATTGCCTATCTCATTTTATTGAAAGGATGAGTGGTTGCAGAGTTACGAAAGAGATTTACTGTGCATGAGTGAGTGGTGAAGTCGGTCGAAGACGGCCCAGGTGCACCTACAAAGACCACATAGGTAAATTATTCAAGAAGGGTAATATGTATAAAGAGTCCTCGAAACCGACGTGCATGCATGAAGAGGATAATGTCAGTGGAGGAAGCGAAAGAGGTGTGTTTGGACCGTGGCATTTGGCGCTCTATAGTCTCTGCCTACCCTAACGGGAGACAGGCGTGAGTTTATGTATGTATGTCATTTTATTCATCTGTTCTGTGCTAATGCTATCGATATTTCGCTTTTAGATATTTCCATGTAATGTTTTTGCTTATTGAATCCTTTATATTGGAAATAAAAAAACATGCTGTTTATTTAATTCTTAACTGCATTTATTTTATTATCAACCACGGCTTTTGCATTGACTACCAATTGGATCCTGAGAGTTTCGGTTTTATCGTGTTCAAAGTGTTTAAGACTTTCCCCAGATAAAATGAAAATGTAGCCTCTGCTTGACCTATTTATAGTTCCTTGATCTAAATTGAATATACTTGGGTTAATGACCGGAGGCAACCTGATTGCGTAGGTTAATTTAATGGGTTAATATATTTATAGAGTGGGGTAGTTACTATCATGACTTATAGGAAATTGGTAGTTTAGCAATTATGGTCAGAATTAGTCAAACAAAACCCATAAAAAAATAATAAAAATGCCTCGAGAAAGGAGTCAGGAGCTAAGCATGAATTGTTACTCACTCAGCAAAACGCAACGGGTAAGCTGTTGCTTATTATCGCTGTCTTGCGAGACAATGGTATTACCCCGGTCAGTTAGTTAGTTGGTTATGCTCCAGGTAAACTCCTGCCATGTAAAAGGCATGTAAAGTAACTAATATCAACAAAATACATTAATATCTAATGAATACAAATGAAAATCACATTACCGTCTAAAATGAGTTGGGTACGAACACGTTTAGCGCTGTATAATTCACGAATTTGTTTTCTTCTCCGTCTGACATCTCCCGAGAACTAACAAACCAAATTTCCGAGCAATCTCCCGACTCCTGACACTTGTCAGGGATTTTGCCAGCTGAATGCAATTTCCTAACATTTTTCCGTTTTCAAGGTGTGTCAGCGGCGGCATTTAATTTACGACAAGTTGTATGTACTTATAGTGCAGGAGTACGTAGCATTTCATCAGAATGGGAATTTCATTTATTATACAAAACTTGCTAGACTCTGCCTTGTTATTCTGGCGATGGAGCTGTACGATGTTTTACGACATGCGCTCAAAAACCAGCAATAGACGATTGCTGAAGGAAATTTGGTTATAGAAAGGTCAAGTGATAATCTCAGTGATAATCAAATAGGAAATGACTAGTATGAATGCAAGTCAACCAGGGTGGTATCATAATCTAAAATTTTTTAGTAGGATATTCCATAGACACATATAGGTATACCTAGCATGTATAAGCGTATGTACATGCTCCATGGGTTATTCATAGCTACCCAGAAAGGATAGTGACACTACTATGTATCATGGTTCTGAGTCAGATATATGGTAACGAATAGAGAGGTATTGTAATAGTTTGTGATCTATCGAAATTATATTAAACACGTGAGTGTTGTAACCTGATTGTAAAGTCAGGTTCTTGTACGGTCACTTTGATATGTTTATTTAAATTCTATTGCCTGCTAATGAACGACGTGGAATATTTAAATGTAGGATTAGTCCATGCAAAGTTTTGAACCCGTACTAAGTGTCGCGTGTATCAGACGTTTTACGCTCTTAAAAACATCCAAATCCTATGCTAATACATCTGGGTCACATAGACACTTGTCTTGGTGCCGGAATCGAATCCGCGAGCTCTCATTTCACAAGCTGGTGTTTTCTCAACTGACACTGAGCTGTAAAAATATCCAATTTTAGTTCTATAAATACTAGTAAAATTGTCATGGGTGTACAGAAAGTGGAAAGAAAGCCGGAGAATAGTTGTGAGTTGTTAGTCTCGTACACCTCAGTGAAATGGACTCGCAACATTATTTCCAAAGTAATTTATAGTGCAGTAGCAACGTGTGTTCCACGAATTCCGCCGCACAACTTTATAAAAGACGTGACGCAAATGGACGTGCACGTGTATGCATTTGAATAAATTCGTACCGCGTCAGGAAACTTTTGTTTTTCTTCTTCCAGCGCGAGAAAAGTTGGAACACCCACCACTTGTACGGCTGCAAGGTTTTTTAAAACATTGCCTAATGGTAGTATTCCGACTGCGTTTGCAAAAACTTTTTTTATTGCAAAAGCTTCAATAGTATTTTGAAAATTTGTGGGGAGTGTCTTATGGCTCACTGGTATGTCGGGGTCACTGGCTACGCCGGCATACCGATTAAAACCTCTCGGTGACCATCACGCGCATTTAGGGCGGTTTATCTTCTCATTAAATAGTAATTTATTGTATTCTTTAATAAATTTAAATTTAATTTTGTTGAGACTTTAATACAAAATTAAGCTATACCATATATACTCATACCACCGGGTATGAGCGTGTGACGCGTGTGATTTCCGCACAGGAAATTTTTAGTCGGCACGGAGTCCAGAAAAGTAAAGTAACTCGAAACAGCTGGCTAAACGAGGACGTAGAAAAAAAAACATGTCTTACCTTCGAAGATGCAGTCGAATGCGGTTGTCCCGGTGTATATTTGTATGGACCCGTATAAAATTTTGTCAGTGATGCTTAATACCTGTAAACTCTAGTCGAAAAGTCTGATACTTGGGAATATGTCGCATTCCCATACTTTTCTCGTCTTGCATACAATAATGAACGGGTGTTTCTATAATATGAATTCTTTCGTCGCTCGTTACAGACCTGCAAGCACCTCATTACAGCGTTTTGCTGATAGATGTCATTTCCTTGCGTATTGGTGTCGATCTCGGTGCACAGGTATTAGATTAGGGACGAGGAATAGTGTTCATCAGGTCTGAGAACCACGGGAATGTAATGGACTTCCGCGTTTAAATTTGCCACTAGAGGTGCTGGAGTAGAGTGAGGTATTAGATATGTCATTTCGTATTAAATTTTGTTTTCGTGCGACGAATATCATACATCATCATCGTCAGCCCATATACGTCCCCATTACTGGGTTTCTTGTACCATCAAGAGGGTTTAGGCCCTAGTCCACCACGTTGGCCATTATCATACATAATATGATAACCTAATCGTAGGTTTCGCACGCTCGGGATGATGACATTTCCTTTCTTGTCTTATACAACAGAAGGTTTGAGCCAACGCTCCAATTCCAACTTCGGGTTCGCGTGGCTCCAACCTTCTTTTGAGATTTGACTACAAAATTTCGTTAAAATTTTATTAATTCTTTCTTGCACACTTAGGCGATTTTATTGGGTTTTTCCACATTGTGGGTTGACACCTATAATTGGTTTAATTATGTCGTAAGCTCGCTGGGTTAACAGTTCAAAGAAGTAGTTCACAGTACAACTTCAATTTGCATTTCATTATGCAACAATGAAAATGCGGAAACCTGCTTGTCAGAGGGTTCTGAACGAGGAATCTTTTAGGTCTTTACACGAAACTGCAGGTAGTCGACTAACCCTTATTGGTGAAGAAAAGAGAAGGCCCGTGATTTGCATTTATAAAGCCTTATATTTTAAAGACGTGGAACCTTATACTTCTGACGTATCAAGTACTTATTTAAATTATTAAAACGTCGAAACGAAGCGTGTTTAATAGTTTAAAACATACACATGTATGGTTATACAATGCATCTCGTGAGGTTTAACATTGCATTTTTGCATCTTCTTTTCGCCAGTTATGCATCAGTTCCACGTAATAGAAGGCGTTGTCGTTTTTCTGGCACTATTCCAGACTGCGTGCTGTAACTGAGAATCAGCCACATACATGTGCTGCTAGACCATAAGGCAGTAAATACTTATCAACTATAAATATATTAGCATTAAGTCTCCGAACTGACCAGTCGTGTAAATAAAAAAACATAGTATGAGTCTTGAAACTGAATTTATTGAAATACTTATGTTCATATCAACTAAGTACTTAGGAATATATTACTCTATATTAAAATAAATCTCATAATAATAACATATTTTGGCATAAATTGTTTTGTATTGTTTAAATTTCTTCAAATCCAACGACTATTAATTCGAGCCTTAAATAAATAAACATTTCGCTATTTTGAACTAAATTAAAGAGATCAACGCTTTTATCAGGTAACAAAAAACATTAATTAGCTAAAGTGCGCAACTGTTGCATTAAATTCATAATAGAAAATATATTTGCACTTTCATTTTTGAAACAAAAAATAATTTGAAATTAAGTATCTATAGGTAACCGTAGATAAAACCTTTTCCCACTAATATCACCAATCACCTTTATCACATATAGTTTTGATATTTTTTTTATCGTAAACAACTTACTTTAAAGTATAAATATAGATTTATTCCCCACCAGTCCGAATGTTTTAGTATCGATATTTTTTATTTATATTACGTATTAATGAAAAAAAAAATGGTTTTTGTCTATGATATTAAACAAGTTTACATTCCAGACCATTTTTTTCTTACGTTCTTTTTTGAAATTCGAATTTTATGTGCATATTCTTTAATTTTTATTAACTGCGTTTATCTTTAGATTGGTAGGAACCTTTTTAATATAAACATTGGTGAAGGAAAGTGGAGTATAAATCTTAAAAAAAACATTAAAATACGATACTTAGGTGCATTATAAAATTCACTTTCATTTTCAAGCAACGTCTATACTGCACTACAAATACTGAAATAGAATGACACTTTTTATATGAAAGTTATAAAAGGTATAATAATTAAATAATTTCTAATTTGACTTCCGATGAAAAATAAAGGGGAATTTAAGCGTAGCACTTATTACTTCTAATTATAAAATTTGTCTATGTAATTTAAATATTTTGATCTGAAATTAGTAAAAATATAATTTGTTTTAAATAATTTTCTTTTGTTGAGACCATTTTATATTGGTATTTTTTTTCTAAAGTACACTTGAAAATCAACGATTTGACTGATAACTTTCATTCCTCGCAAGACGACTTAACTATATGTTTCCAATTTAGAATTCGAGGGTTAGATTTTATAATAAACATAACAATTTCACTACATATATCCACCCTAAGATATGTTCCATAAAAATACACCTTTCTCTCTTATCACAGCCCTTAAATTTAGTTTTTTTTTTAAATATATATATAATTAACAAACAAAACTTTAAAAAATTATATAGATCAACTAAGAGCCATACATAATGTAAGTACTTATTTTAAATACGTACAGGGCCGCAGTTAGTGGTGCGGAGGTCAGGGGCGCGGAGCCACTGGTTTGCCCTAAGCTTACGTCACAAGTAAGCAACAGTTAACAAATAAAGTACTTAGTAACATCAAGGTAAAAATCAAGGTAACATAATTCCGATTTGAGCTTGGCTCCATCTAATTTGACAATATCATGACGAAATCTTCACGTGGTCCAACAATTATCGCATACACATCCAACTCGTGCATAAAACAAACATTTAAATTGTTACGCTTGGAATCCTATTCTAGTGATTATTGAGCATTTTGAATAATAAAAAATGTGTTAAAATTTTTCCCAAAACAGCGCACGTTATTCACAGGTTGGATTTGTTAAGTTTGGCTACAAAAATCGCGCCACGATTTTGACCTTTACTTATAGATAATTGTAGATAAGTGAATCATCACGATAGCTGACACATAAAGTGGTAGAACTGATCAAAGTTCACTGGTTCCAGACCAATGTCACCTTCCGACCTGTCCAATAACTCAGGGTTGCGTTTTAGGAAGTTCCTGACCCAGTCTTCGCCAGCCATCCTGCTGTTGACATCGAAGGGATGGTTCAAGTTGTTGTCTTCTGCGTATTGGAAAGCCAACTCCCTGATGTCGCGCCTGGACACACCCATGAAGTATTTCTCCATACTTTTAATGTAGCCAACCAGGTCTTTCTCTTGGCTGTCAGTAAAAACTCGTCTATAATGTCCCATCAAAGGCTTGGGCTCGTCAGGTTGCTGGTACCGTATCTTGCTGGCCCTACGCTGCAGGGTTGATCGGGGAATGTGGTATGTCCTGGCTGCTAATTTGTAGCCCATCTTACCTGATACCACTGCTGCAACGGCCTTAGCCATATCTTCTTCGCTCCAAGATTGTCTTCCACTCATTCTTTCGTATTTTCGTACCATTTTTATCTGCAATTGAAGTTTGTATATTCATTATTAATGTAAAATTCAAACAAATGTCATGTACATGTGTTACGTGTCTCGCGCGTATTGTAATCAAAACAAAGTCAGCCAATATCACTTGGAAATGTTCAAAGGCAAAAATGTGAACGATAAAAAATCTATAGACGAGACGGGAGCCGACAATTTTATCATTAAAAATACTTTATTAATCGTCGCTGAGTTAAGAAGTTTACTTATACAAAATAATTTGTATTCAGACGTGGTCGAATGTTTGGCGAAGGGTAACCACAGCTGTACCGGTTCTGTAGACCATGATCAATGTCAAGCCGAGGTGAAAAAAATACGTGTGGCTCAAGACGTTCTAGAAGGCAATGACGGATAAACAAAATACCCTTCAAACATTATCAACATTCGTTGTTCGGCTGAGACGAATAGACAGCCGTATTGCAGTATTAATTGTTCTTTATAGTTTTATTATGTTGCAAAAGTAAATAAAAACGCGAGTATAATAAACGCTTGCAAATAGGCCCTCGCGTTGTAAAGGAGGACAAGTTTTCGACAAGAAAAGTGGTTCACGTATCGAAATCACTTTCAATTTCGCAACAATCTTAAATGTGACCTTATCATTGCCTTAAAAGTATTTAATTACGTGGTTTTGTTACATTCGACTGTGATTTTACTTGGTCATAAACAAAAACAACGTTTACGCATTTACGTGGACTTTGTCATAACAACGCTAAATTAGCGCGATGTCAAATAATAAAGCGAGCAATGTGCAAGCGAGCTGTTTAGCGGCAGGAGCCATCAAAACTAGTTTTGTCATTGAAGCCGAGCCCCTTGACGTAGTAACATGTACATACCTATTACCTACACACGTATAGGAGCACGACACGAGTCAGGCTGGCACAGCTGATAGCGAACAAACCGCGCGATAACATATGGCGTGTTTTTCCAATGCGATAAATCGGGGAAGCGGCGGGGCCCCTTTCGCGGTTGCATTACGACCGCATTGTCAACTTGACGTTTACACCTTCACAAATTAACAATCTCCAATTAACATTGTCAACGTTAATGAACAGTGTCATTTGATCGCCACTTGTGTGACGGGTTAGCGCCTCGGCAACGGGAAATACATCTCGACACTCAAACGTCCTTGAATGACCGCGTCATATTTTTTATCAGCCAAAAAAGAAGTACGTCGTAAGCGGTCAGCTGTTTGTGTTAATTCCATAACGCGTCTATCAACAACACTCAGTACAATGTTGAAGTTTACTACGCGACCATTAAAATAATGCGGCATACATAGCTCTACCAATTGGAACGATCTTACAAATGAGGTCGACTCGAGTAGCAATGGAAAGCGAACGCGGCGAGACGCCGAGCACGATAATATCAAAGGAAACTTTAGTACCGGCGCGAGTACGGCGTGAGTCGAGGTTACTCTGACGCGTGACTTGCAAGGTCCCCGCTGCAATGCTCGATGCGCCAAGGTTGGCTCGCTTCTCTGTGTCGGTATAATTTAGAATCTATCAATTACCAATTAATTTACAAACACAATGATTGCATCGGAATCGTGCAACAAAATGCGATGCGAATGAGGTGCAACTGCAGAAGTGAAATCTGCATTGTCCGATAACGCGGTGCATATTTAGTGTCGGACAATAGGTTGCAACACGTACGAGTGCGAAGTGTTGGTTGGCGCATAGGTGGTAGGTACTCACCGGTGGCAGTGGTGTCTGCGCAGAGCGTAGGCCGTGGCGTGGCGCGTCGCGGGGCGGCGGCGTGGAGCAAGCGTGAGGCGGCGAGCGGCGGAGGCGGCTGTTGTCTGTCGGCTGGCGGCTGGTGGGTGGCTGCGTGCAGGCTCGGCGGGTAGCGTGCGGCCGGGCTGACGGCGCGCGCGACACTGGCGCGGGGCCCGTCTTGCCCCGCCGCCGGCCCTGGCGCGCTGACGTCACCTGGCCCAGGGCCCGGCCGCGACGACTATTTCTGTCCACGACTAATTATCTAGATCCTGCCTTTGCCCGGCCACTAGCCACTGCAGGCGAAACCTGGGTTTTATCTAAAAACTCGATACTTGTTGCATTCGCTGACGATAGCCAATTATTTATGCGTACGTAACTTGTTACTTTATTTGTTTGTCGTCATATCTTATTTGCGTCGTGAGTCATTGCACTCGAAATTAATGCATGCGTATATATACGCTATTGACAATTATAGACAAACGAATATTAATATCTGTTGGCAAAAAATATTTATGAAATTTATAATTAATTTCGAATTACTTTAATATGGTAATAAGATTCATTTAGCGCGAAAATCGACACATCGGTAATCATGAATAAGGAATAGATATGGCAAAATACAATCAAATTAACACTTAGCAGGCACGCTACCGTATTAGTCATTTATTTCAATTTTATTTCAATTATTAACATAATTCCAATACAAACTTTATTTAATTCTATAGGAATATATAAGAATAAAACATTTT
Organism: Cephonodes hylas; assembly: GCA_030295005.1. NCBI lineage: Eukaryota > Metazoa > Arthropoda > Insecta > Lepidoptera > Sphingidae > Cephonodes > Cephonodes hylas. The sequence goes on along the minus strand of AP025364.1, from coordinate 11,702,001 downwards.
TTTACGTTTGTCAATATTAAGTCTCCAAACAATCCGATGCAGTTAGTCCACAGCTGGCTCCACATGCCAACGTGACATTCAAATTGGCGATACACATTACACAAATAGGTTTACATCGCATGCGGACACGGAAAACGTTTCCCTCTAATCTTCTCCTTTTAAACAAATTTATATACAGTTCTCATTTTTAAGCACATTGTTGAACTGACGCCAAAACGTTAGCTGTGCTCGTAACAAAGGAGAAATTCCCCGGAGATAAAACTGCGGCCAACATTTAATGAGTCACCCGGGTTTGTCCTCGCATGTCGGTACTGTATATCCCACTGCGGTTAACTGGGCCACGCTACGTACAACACTGGCCTAAATGGCCGCGTTACGTCATTACCAATTCATTGTTATGCATTATTGTTCCAAGCATATCAACCGAACCCTTAACGCCAACGTTGTCTTCAGTTTCAGACTCGTCAGTCTGTCGTCAATTAGTACGTCAGTATAGATTTATTTTTGGTTGCCAGTGACGTAGTGTTGTCTGTGCGTATTTCGCTACTGTCATTCCTACTGCCTTCTTGAAATCTTTGTTTTCAGATATCAGAGTAGGTTTGTACAACTGGCGAATTTCATGAACAATGCATTTGTTGCCGACAATACACACCCACGTCTTACGTCTCGTGAAATATCTTATCGAATACAAAAATATACGTTGTTTCCAAGTTTTGAATTATATCTTCTAGACGATATTGATATTGCTAATGATACAGTCTACCAGACTGATATGCCAATAATTCCATTCGTATCATGAATTAAAAACACTTACATACAGATATTTGACTATTGATCATACAAACTACATAATGCCAGGTTTTATTCACAACTATGCTTAGTAAACATCGAGAATTGGGCTGGAAAGTAGGTTCCAAACCAGATTTCTGCAACGATTTTGAAACAGATGCAGTCTTCGTGAGGTTTCCAGGCTTTTCCAGCGCTTTTCTTGTATTAAACTGGAGGCATGTTTCTAAGTACCATATTTCTTACACAACTAGCTATGCTGATGAAGTGGTCTTGCTATTTATTTTCAAATAAGGTAATAAAGGAACTTAGCTGCATTCTACGTCTTAATCCTGTTAATCTAATTGATTGCGTATAATTATTTGCGTATAATTATTTGCGTTTTATTCCAGAAAAAATGCTAATATATATGAGTTATTAGTAGTAATTATAATTATACGAAGATATGCCTTATAAGATCCAGCAAGAATAATCTTTTGGTAAGTAACTACTCCCGCAGCTTCAACACTTGGAGATCTTGAAAATATTATGGCCAGGAATGATGGGAAAAGATAGGAAAGGACAATTCCAGTGTCCTGCAACCTCATTTATCGAAGAAAACGCTGTTAACCCCATAGGTTTTTTTATTTATTTTTATTATTTGTTTTACATCACAATGAAAACATTAGTATGGTATTGGTTATGTACTCGTAGTCTTTCAACACTTAAGTTGATGTCACGAAATCTTGGACAATGATTCTTTAAAATCGTAGATTCAGTTCCGAAATACATAAGCGTAAATGAACACAAGAAATTACAGAACCAAAAGTAATACATTCATTTTAAGTTTTCCACATATGAATGTGGACAACTTGTGGACACATTTGATATATTATGATAACTAAAATATTATTAAGATAACTTAAAAATAAACATACTTTTTCTCCTTAATATCTTGTTTTCGCCGTGTCTGCAGAATGGTGCGATAAAAATAATTCTGTGATCGACTGCTGCAGACTTTTTTCATAATTTCGGACTTTTATCGTTTCAGAGCTATATAAATATATACATTTTTACGTTATTGTGGAGAATTTGCAGTCACTTTGTGATTTTTCCCAGACCTAATTTCACATATGTAAGGAGTTCTTCAAGTTTAATCGAGTATGTAAGACTCCCCACGATGATTTCCTTTATAGTTTAATGAGTGATTATTCATTGTGAATGTACAGTTTCGTTCAAGCTGTTTATGGTATTCCCAAATATTTTTTGCTGGGAAAGTAAATTCCCCTATAGGAAAATCAACGTTGGCGTGGTAAAACCCAAATTGAGGACAAGAAAAATGTTTAAAAGGCTTTATAGTCTATCCAGAACGCTTAATCAAAATTCACTTGAACTCAGATTAAAATACACCAGAAAAATATTTTCCTGTTTCAAAACTTTATAGGATTTTAAGAAGGAAGCTTATCCTAAGGGCCAGAATTTTCGTTTATGACGTTGCATTCGAGCTTATGGTAGTAAATTCTACAATGAAGGTAAAGTAAATTGATTCCGTCAATACATATAACATACTGTATTGGCTAGGTCATAATTATTACATATTTCAAGTAGTGTTTCATCACGAATCACATATCTTCTACACGTGTTTACAATCAACAGGTAACCTTTGGCCGCCATGTTTGTCTCTTGTAGCTTATTATCTTGACTTTAAAAAACTTTTTGGTGATATACTTTTCAGAGAAATTGAGTTCTGTTTCTTTACCTCATCTGATGAGTTATCTCTGATGAATTAGAAATGAGGTTCTATTACCTTGATGCAACATAATATTATCTCTTTCTTTGTCATCAACGTACATACTCGTACATTTGTAGTATGTACTATTAAGAATCCCATCCTAAGCGTGTCACAAGAGTTACATTGTTGTCGACATAAATCAGCTCACATATTTCTTCTTAGTGCGACTTATGACGTCACCACTTGGCTGTTTCTCGGTTTCTTATGCAATTCACAATACTCGATTTATAATATTCCGTTAAAACATTAATTGCCGTTCTAAAGTTGATTTGCTTTCCTGCTCTTTTAATCAACGTGTGAACGAGACAAAAGTACACTGATTAAAGTTTATAAGTATTAATTGTTTATCACCTTTGTCATCTACTAGCTCGTTATATTCTAATGAATTGTTAACTAATTAGCATATAATTACAATCAACCGTAAAACGTTCATTGCTGGACTGTGAACTCAAATATTCTCTAAACAACTTGAAGATACGACATAGTGACCTCTTTCAACAAGATGTATGTTTTGAAATGGATGTTCGACAAAAACGCATGATTATCATTTTAATTATTTCACACTTACGTATAATGCCATGTGACAGTTCTCGAAGTTCATTACTATGCACAAACAACAATTACTTGTGAAATAAGTACATGAAAGACGAAAAATCCAAATGAACGAACCTTCAATTTGTTTGAAAATAATTCGTGTAATGATCACGTACGTTTTGTGGCGCCGTGTATATTACAAACTAGTAATTGATTAATTATGTTCGTTATTTTCTTTGCTTTGTAATGACAAATTTGACATTTTATTGGTATAGTTTCATTTTATAAATAAGTTCGAAAGTAATGCAACCTTTTTGTTGAAAACAGACTATAAATACATTTACTAAATTATTTATATAAAATATCATAATGATTCATGATAATTTCGTATAACTGATTTGTACTTACAGGCTTTATTAAGAATTAAAAGTAGTACTTTGTAAATAATTTACAGTTTTAAGAGAGCTGAGATGGACGCTGTTTGTAGGTTGATCTGTGTAGGAGGATATAGAAGATAGGCTTTTTTAAAAATAATACAACGACTCTATCGGCATACTATATTATTATTTCACTTAAGAATGATGTACTTATCTAATCCAGAAATGTTGAATACTAACAGTTCCGAAAATTTTACATCTCTTTAAAGTCATAAAAGTAGAGTATTCGAATGAAAAAGAGATCTTTGACTATTCTGTGAATCAAACGAAAAACAACACTTTTGCTTACAATTCTAGTGCATTTCAATTGGAAATAGTCGTAAGAGAAATAAAAAAAATGGTCAGTAATAAAACAATGGTAGCTTCATCCTCCTTCTGTTTATTAAATAGTAAAAAAAAATAAAAATAGGCTACGAATGGCCCTAAGATGCCATGTATGTATCTCTTGGAAATCAATATTAAAAATAGGTTCGGCGAATGTGGGAAACCGTCTCAGACAAACAAACTTACATACTTTCCCTTTTTATACCAAAAGGCTGGTTAAGCATCGGCTACAGTAACTGTTTTCGAAGTAAAAGAATTGAGGGTGTGAAATCCACAATACTAATGGATATTGGAGTAATCGCTATAATAATGTGGAGTCAGTATAACATCGTCAGCATTGTCATCGAACCTAATCTAGGTCAGATTTTAGTATAAATATTCAATAAAGATTACTGCACACAATGAGTCACGCAGAGTTACCTATTAGCACGCACCAAGACCAGTCGTTTTATTTACCTCGCTGCTACCTCATCATACCTCACACGTGTACCATAGCTGCACCAGCATCGGTACACAACGTGACGCTGTCCACTTACATTGGTGACCCCGACGTGATCACTTACATTGGTGACCCCGACGACGGCAAGCAACCTTCGCAGAGAAAATCAACCTTCCTGACAAGAAGAAACCTCGACGACTGCAAGCAACCTTGCGATAACTGCACTGCACAGCCTTATCAGCCTTCCACCAGCGGATCTCCCTGATTTGGCTTTCAAGAGGCATATAGTTATCCAAAGGAAAAATGAACCCAATCGCAGGTTGTGAGTACGCGAAACCTAAGTACGGGCCAACGAACGGCAGTAACGTCGACATCGCAGCGCTGAGTGTGTCCTCGAAGATCCCGGAATTTTGGACCGATATGCCCAGAGTGTGGTTCGCCCAGTTTGAAACGGTAATGGCTCCCCAAAAACAAGGTGACGAAGCGAAGTACGGCCTCGTTCTCTCTAAGCTCGGCAAGGATGCAGTTAGGCAAGTAACTGACATCATAATCTCACCCCCCGAGACGAATAAATACGACATCATCAAGAAAAGACTACTAGAGGTTTACGAAGAGTCGGAGGAGCGTCAATTCCAGAAACTCGTCAGTGAAGTTGAGTTAGGCGACCAGAAACCGTCTCAGCTTCTAAGACGAATGAAAGAGTTGGCACGAAATAGTCAAATTACCGAAAAAACCCTTCACAACCTCTGGACGTCAAGACTACCCGACCACGTTCGAGCCGTATTAATGGTGAGTCAAGACCAAAACCTCGACAATCTCGCCGCAATAGCTGATAAAATTTTAGAAGGAAAGTCGGGCGAGGTGTCAGAGCTATCCAGCAGTCATCCACAGCTCATGATACAGCTATTGAATCAAATGAGCAAGCTCACCATGGAAGTCGCAGCCCTGAAGTCGAACGCCTACGAAAAAGGACACCGTCACCACAGCCGCAATCGAAGCCTGACTCGCCAAAGATCCCATTCGCGAACAAGAATAACGCCCGAAAGTTCCAAATGGTTATGCCGATATCACCTGCGCTATAAACATCGAGCTCGCAACTGTGAACAGCCATGCAATTGGAGAAAGCCGTCGGAAAACTAAAATCAGCGTTGACAGAGGCGGTCGTCAGCGCTGTCTTGCCCTCAAACCGCCTGTGCGTTACCGACCGAAAAAGTGGGTATCGCTTCCTGGTTGACACGGGCGCTAACATCTCAGCTATACCAAGAAAAGGCAACAAACTTAAAACCGACGACACATATAAAATATACGCCGCAAACGGCACTCCAATAAAAACCTACGGCGACAAAACGCTGACACTTAATTTAAACCTGAGACGACCGTACCGATGGACATTCATCGTCGCTGATATTACGCAACCGATACTGGGAGCCGACTTTTTAGAAAAACACAACATTTTGGTGGATATTAGAAACAAGCGTCTGATAGATGGTACTACTGGACTTCAACGAAACGCACAGTTGATGAAGTCAGACACACCAACACTTCGGACTGTCGACTTAGCCGAAGACTACGCAGACATTCTGGCAGAGTATCCCTATATTTTAAAGCCGCTCGACACATTATCACCACCAAAGCACAACGTGATTCACCACATCATCACCGAGGGACATCCTGTGTACTCCAAGCCGAGACCCTTGCCGGCCGACAAATACTTAAAAGTAAAGAAAGAAATAGAGGACATGCTACAGGCAGGCATATGCAGGCCCTCCAAGAGTCCTTGGGCTAGTCCATTATTAGTGACAAAAAAGAAAAATGGCGAATTACGACTATGCGGCGACTACAGAAGATTAAATGCCATCACTGTACCAGATAGATATCCGATCCCGAGAGTTTTAGACTTTACTTACTTATTGCCTGGAGCTACGATATATTCAAAAATTGACCTGAAACGAGCTTACAACCAGATACCCGTCAAAGATGTTGAAAAAACCGCAATAACCACCCCGTTCGGTCTATTCGAATTCACTAGAATGCCGTTCGGTCTACGAAACGCGGGCCAAACCTTTGTACGATTTCTGAACACAGTGTTAGCGGGATTGGACTTCATTTTTGTATATATCGACGACATACTGGTGAGGTCATCGTCACCCAGCGAACATCGTCAACATCTACATGAAGTGTTCAAGCGACTCAACGAGCATGGCATCGCAATCAATCGCGCTAAATGCGTATTTGGACAGCCGCAAATAGAATTTCTCGGATATTTGATCACTCCAGGGGGTATCAAACCTTTACCTGAAAAAGTTGAAGCAATTAAGAAATACCCCACTCCAAAAACGGTGCAAGATCTACGCAGATTTTTGAGCATGTTAAATTTCTACCGGAACAACATACCACAAGCAGCCCAACATCAAGCTCTTTTGAACAAATATCTAAAAGGCTCAAAGAAAACCGACAAGACCGAAATACAATGGACTCCTGAAGCGCTACAAGCATTCGATCAGTGTAAAGCAAGTCTGAGCGACGCTGTTACATTGACGTCACCAAATCCGCATTCTCCATTATCTCTCATGACAGATGCTTCACAAACTTGTGTCGGCGCAGTTCTACAACAGTACGAAAACGACACGTGGAAGCCACTCGCATTTTTTTCAAAAGCATTGAGTGAAGCACAAACTAAATACAGCACATATGATCGAGAATTACTAGCAATCTACATGGCTGTAACGCATTTTCAACCTTATATCGAGGGACGAGAATTGATAATATACACCGATCATAAGCCATTATGTCACGCCTTCACTACGAAACAAGACAGTTCAAGTAAAAGAACATCGCCAAGACGACTACGTCATCTAGAATTCATTGCGCAATTTACGACAGACATACGCCACCTCGCCGGTAACATGAACCCCGTGGCCGATGCACTATCACGCGTCGAACAAATAGATTGCCCTACACCTGTCGATTGGAATGACATTGCAGATTTGCAACGCAGCGACATTGAACTCCCTCAGCTGTTACCTAAAAGCAACCTCAGCTGGAAAAGTACGCAATTATCAGGAACAAGACAATTGTGGTGCGAAAATTCAAAAGCAAATTTACGACCGTACGTACCCAAGGCGCTTCGAAAACATGTCTTTGACTCCATGCACAACATTACGCATCCCGGAGTAAGATCATCCAAGAAAATGATCTCCGAACATTACTTCTGGCCAGGCATGAATACAGACGTTGGTACATGGGCGAAAACATGTGAGTCATGCCAGACAACTAAAATATACAGGCACAACTCTGCCCCAATCGGAAGTTTCACGCCAACATCACGTTTAGATCACGTGCACATAGACATCGTCGGTCCATTACCAGAATCCAACGGGAACAGATACATTATATCCATGCTCGACAGAGCAACGAGATGGCCTGAAGCCGTACCAGTACCAGAAGTAACAGCAAAAGTTGTAGCAGAAGTTCTCCTAAACACCTGGATATCAAGATTCGGATGCCCAACCACGATCACATCAGACCAAGGACGACAATTCGAGTCTGACTTATTTATCGCCTTAACCAAAGCACTCGGTATTAAGAAAACCAGAACTACCAGTTACCATCCACAATCAAATGGATTAGTCGAACGCTGGCACAGATCTATGAAAACTGCACTAATCGCGCGTGGTAACACAACTAACTGGTCGAAGGAATTACCCCTAGTACTATTAGGGTTGCGAGGCGCTTTACGGTTGAAAGAAAACATCAGCCCAGCGCAAATGTTATACGGAGCAAATATACGTCTACCTGGTATGTTTATCGAGCCGAAAACGCAAAATACATCACCAGAAGATTTCACAGGGACACTGCAAAGGACTATGGCCAATCTAAGCCCGTTTAACAACAGCCATCACGCTACAAACCACAAACCATTCATCCACCCGAACATGAAAGACTGCGAATACGTTTACGTCAGAACAGATGCTGTGAAGAAGCCACTAACACCATCATACAAAGGGCCATACAAAGTGCTAGAGAAAACGGAAAAATATTATAAGATCCAAATGCCTGAAAAAACATCGGTAATAACAGTAGACAGATTAAAACCTGCCTACGTTTTAAATGAAGAAAAGGCAAATGAACCTTTGGCACAGTTAAGGAGCACGTGCAGCAAGAACGTCAACAACCGCAAGAGTGCTGAGCCTGCGAAATACAGCAAGTCTGCGCTGACAACAACACGATCGGGCCGCGTCATACGCCCGGTTGTACGTTTCGCAATAGATGCAAACAAAACAAGAAAATACTTTTGAATGTTATTATGTATACAATATTTAATTATGTATTTATTTATTTTTCAAAAAAAGGGGGAACTAATGTGGAGTCAGTATAACATCGTCAGCATTGTCATCGAACCTAATCTAGGTCAGATTTTAGTATAAATATTCAATAAAGATTACTGCACACAATGAGTCACGCAGAGTTACCTATTAGCACGCACCAAGACCAGTCGTTTTATTTACCTCGCTGCTACCTCATCATACCTCACACGTGTACCATAGCTGCACCAGCATCGGTACACAACGTGACGCTGTCCACTTACATTGGTGACCCCGACGTGATCACTTACAATAAGTTTACCACTTGCTTAAGTCTTAGTTATTTTATTTCTTAATAGGGATGATCTTCTGGTGCCTTCACTGGTCAATTTTTTTCACTTTTCCTGATCTTGAGCACATTTCACTGTGAGACATTCAAGCCTCTTACATTTTTCTCGGCGACAGTGAGTGGACGAATTTTGGGACTGCTTTTAAGTCTTGGCCCGGCTTTACTCGTACTGCTTAGATCTATGCATTAAATAGAAAAATATTAAAACTAAACAAACTTTTATCTTATATATTAATCTAATAAAATGCATTTCAGAAAGGCATGTATGTCGACCGTCGTCTTTGTAAAATTTCTTTGTTGGTCTATTACCATGCCGCAAACCATTGAATTTGTGATAAGTAAAATGCTTGGAACTATGTTTCCTTTATTCAATACAGACGTGGCTTATCTACCGACATGATACGGGTACATCTTTGATAACACGATTACACGATAAAGTACACATTTATAAGGAAAACAGAGAAAAAATAAATCATTTAGTATAAAAATCTTTCTTTACATCGATACTGATGATGATGATTATTTATTAACACTTATTGGACTAAAACCTTTATTATGGACAATTTCCGATTTAAATACGCATCATCATCATCACCTTCATATAAGTACGTCCCACTACTGGGCATGGCATCAAGGTTTAGGCCTCATTCCAACATAATAATAAATTATAATAAATACACCCAACAGTCACATACATAGTCCTGACCCCACACTAAGGTACGAGTCTTGTGTCGTGGGTATCAGAAACTACGAGAGACTTTTTCGGTCTCACAAACACCCAGACCCGAAACAAATATTTGTGGATCACACAAACATTTGTTTCGGTGCGGGGATCGAACCCGCGGCCGCTCGTTTCGCAAGCTGGTGTCTAGCCAACTGCGCCACTTGGTAACATGGTAACTTACAGCAAATTGGTGAACTACCTAGGAAGTTCCAAAGAACTATTTAGGGGTATAGCTTTTCTCACGATGTTTTGACCATACGACCAGCAGGTGGTCATTGGGCAGGTTAGCAATTTGTTTTGATTATATTGTTTGATCTGGTCATCTCTTGGGCGAACATCGGACATTGCCTCTCTAAAGACAACATGGCTGCTATTTATAAACAGGAATATAACTATTTAGCTGCAGTTGCTATGTGTCTCTTACAAAACCTTAGTTTAGTAAATTTTATGAGCTATGATTATATGAGGAAAACTTCTAAAGGAAGTTAACAAGAATATAAACCTTATTTATTGCGAAGCTGTATTCTGTATTCCTTCCTATTTCCAATAAAGTTTTCCTTTTGATTCGTTTAATAAATAATTTGATTGAAGCCCGGAGGAATGCAATTTCAATCAATTTGTTTTATTAAGTTACCGGAGCTGTACAAATTTTCAAACGAAAATTTGTCTTAATAGTTTAATGGAAGTAGTCTGAGGAAGAAATTAAACTTATTTAGTCAAATTGTTAAGTAACATTAAACTTTGGTACGACAATAATTACTCAATATAAGCAAGTTACACGAAGTTAATACTTAAAGTTAAAGATTAAGTTAATTAATTAAAATTAAAGACAATAAGCGTTTAAAGATCAAAATTATGTATTAAAATTCCTCAATAAAAAAATATGTTTGATGAATGTTATTCTGAACGAAATAAAACTAAAAAGAATTCCAGACCTAAAACTCTTTCATTATATGGAGATATTTTTTCTGACTCCCTCTTATTACGGTGAGTTTTTTTTATCAAAATTCTTGATGACGTATTGCCGATTTCAGCCATTTGCGAAACAAAATCAGAAATTTATGAGTTGCAAAGTTATTTCTAGGCCGAATAATAGGTGTAGCAAAAAAAAAAACTATTATTAAAGCATGAAATTGAAAGCTGTATTACCATAGTTAGAGTGATCCAATTTAGGAAAAATAAGCGCCGTTTTGTACGATAACTTGTTGCAATTTTTAAGGTAATAAATTTATAGCTATCCAATAGAAGCCCTCGTCCCTATTAACAAATAATTAAGACAGGTGATAAACATAAGCCTCTCTTGGTGAAAAATTTTCACCGGCAAAATTGCTCCTAAGGGACATGAACAGGTAATCATTGTGGCGAGTCACTATCGATGTGTGTAGACATTTTATAAATATTTTTATTATTTTCTTATTACATCGTCTTTACTCATTTAACTAGCAAGAAGTTTATAGCTTATGGCTAAGTATAAGGAGTGTTTATATCTTTATTATATCTATATAATTTTATAAATCGGAAAGTAACTATCCGTTTCGCTTTCACGCTTAAACTGCTAGACAGATTTTAACGACTGTTGTTATGAGTTTACTTTCTAGTAACTAATATTTATTTATTCTAAGGTTTCATTAAATAATGATGGACAGCTTTTATTTAATATTGCGTTAGGACACAATGACGCTTATCACCCTGAGCGTAGTTACACGTAGCCCTGCAAATAAAAAAAAAACAGTTAAACCATGGCTCTGTGTTATGTTAAAGAAATGTTTAAATAAATAAATAAATAAATACACCCAACAGTCACATACATAGCTCTGACCCCACACTAGGTTCCAAGACCTGTGTCGTGGGTATCAGACACTACGAGAGACTTTTTCGGTCTCACAAACACCCAGACCCGAAACAAATATTTGTGGTTCACACAAACATTTGTCTCGGTGCGGGGATCGAACCCGCGGCCTCTCGTTTCGCAAGCTGGTGTCTAGCCAACTGCGCCACGGGGGCTGTCTATGCCTCTAATATCTGTAAAACCCGATGAAAGAATCGTATCAGTCATTCCTGTTAGCTAATGACAAAAGTGAAGCAATGTACTGTTATAATACAATAAATATAATGTATTGGTTCGTGGTCTCACGGCGCATCATGTGCCACGTGATCTCTTGGGTTTGATTCCTAGGTTGGGCTATGTTACTGAGATTTGACAGCCCCGTGGCGCAGTTGGCTAGACACCAGCTTGCGAAACGAGCGGCCGCGGGTTCGATCCCCGCACCGAGACAAATGTTTGTGTGATCCACAAATATTTGTTTCGGGTCTGGGTGTTTGTGAGACCGAAAAGTCTTTCGTAGTTTCTGATACCCACGACACAAGACTCGTATCTTAGTGTGGGGTCAGGACTATGTATGTGACTGTTGGGTGTATTTATTTATTTATTTTATTATTTATTTTCCACGAGGAAATTGTCAACAGCGCGGAGTTTAGAAATGTGAACTGGAAATGTGGAAAAACGGCAATAAACACGCGCCCTTCAGCAGGGATATATCTCTGGCATCTCTGTCTACTTTTTTAAAGAATACTGGTGTAAGGTGTAAGTATGTATAACATACTTTTGTTTTTTCCTTACTGAGTGAATAGTCAATAATCATATTATGAGTGACTTTCCATTTAGATTTATGGAAGAATTGAGACCTTAATCCACCTTTCTAGAGGGCTTTTTATTCTTTTGTGATGTTCTATAAGTATAAGAGTTTCTGTTCGATGGTTTTCTTCATTATTAATCGTTTGGTGAGAGTGAATTATCAAAATTATGAAAATAAGATTCTTGAGCGCTGTACACGATTCATAAGTATGTAGTGTTGAATTTTACGATTCATTGTATGTTAATTTTGTATGATCATGTTAATTATGTTATATTCTTAGTCAATGTTTTAAACACAGACGACTCACAACGAAATTAAAACTATATACCAAATACCTACTTATTATTATTATAAATGCGAAAGTGACTGATTTTTGTGTTTTCGTTGGAGTGTTTGTCCGACTTAATCTGTTTTTATCTTGTGCTTTTTTACACCTTAGGCGCTAGATCGATTATGTTCTTTTTGGTATATAGATAGAAATATATACTCAGCCTATCGCCGTCCACTGCTGAACGTAGGCCTCCCCAAGTAAGTGCCGACCATCCTGGTCCTGAGCGGCCTTCATCCATCCGCCACCCTCCACCTTTCTCAAGAGATAGATAGGATCTTGGAATTTCCCGAGCATTAAGTATGGAATTCAGGATAATAATTAGGAGCCCACAACCAGTCTTACTATAAATCTATTATTTTGTCCAAGGACATTTGATAAGATTTCAGTCACTAAGAGGAAGGCCCAATTCGAACCTTGAATCTTAAAAAACATATTTATTACATCCATAAAAGCTTACTTCTAACTCATATCCACTTATTGTGTTCGTATCATACCGTGGAGGATGTTTTAAAAGCGGTTATTTTTGTTTTTATTATATTATTCTCTAGGTGCAATGTGCTATTATTAGATGACCAAGGATTTATAAAAATAATGACATAGTTTAAAAAGAGAAGACTTCAAAAGTTATTGGACATTGTTATGGCGTCGTTTCCAAGTAGGGTCGAGCGAGGTTCTAAAATATTTTATACCTACTTTACTTTGGACAGAAGATGTTTTATTAAACTTAAGCCTGTTCTTCTTGACTACTGTTTGCTTGTTAATTTTTTCACCTTGCAAGTGTCATACTTATTTCTTTCGCCTACCGACAGAAGGTTCCATTCGAATGACTGTTACTTACGAAGCCATTAGAACCACTGTCAATCACAGAGATATCGGCTCTTTGCCCTACAATTTGTTTCTCGGAGAGTACTCTGAGAAATTGGTTGTTCTGATCACAATAACCAGGTTACCCATCTTTCCAGCATCACTGGAGCTCGTTCATAACTGAAATTTCGCATTTCCAGCGGCTCCCAAACAAACAAACAATTTTCCAACATATTTATACAGACCTTAGGATGAATTATTCCCTATAACGTCTTTCTTATAAAAATATAAGTAATCATTTTTTTTTATTTATTAGGTAATTAAAAAGCAAATGACAATTCGAGTTGCTGAGGGTGTTTTAAGCCGTTTCTTCTCCACAGCGATAATACGTTTCATAGCGGCAATAGTTAAAAATTGACGATTCAAAAGTACTTTCAAAAGTCTATTTGAATAAATATAATTTTGACTTATACTTTAGGGGTGATTTTAACTACAAGAGTACGGATATAAATATGTTCTTAGTATGAGCGAACTGTCCATAATCGTGTTGCTGCAGTCGAAAGGCCTTGCAAGTCCACGGTTATAGATAAATGCATCCTACTTGTGACACGTACTGTACGTGACTATTTCGCCTTCAATATTTTTAGTATGTTGTTTAATGATTTCGAGCTAATTAAAAATTATGCCTTCCCTTTGTAGGCATGATCATTCAGTGATATAAATACCCAGTGTTCATAATTTAGTTTACATTTTTCTTTTTTCTATATTGTGTGAACCATTGGTATTTATTATGTGTTATAATTTTTATACAATAGAACATTTTACCATTTTTGACACAATATCAATTTTTGACCTGATGAGACTTTCACAATACCAAACTTATAACACAGCCCAAATTAAGAATTGATGTCAAGACTCAAATGCAACTTTGCAACGCTATAATTTGTGTAAAGAAACTATTCCAAATCCTAATCAGGTTTTCCTGCACCACGGGAATTTCTATATGAAACAGTTCTTAGGTGTAAGAGACTTAATGCAAGGCCTTATATGCAAATGACTCATAGAAGTCGACATTCCAATTAATTTTACCTTTTGCATAGACATGTGTAATGTGTATAAAGCGAATACTGATGACCAATAAGGCACACTGACCTACAAAATGAATACAACAGATTTGTCTACTCAACACATTGCTTGTTATTAATTATTGACCAGCCCATGTGAGTTATAGCTTAGAATGGCATTATTGTGTATCTGTTTTTGTCGTTTTGTTTGTTTAACATTTTATCGCAAATTTTATAAAAAGGCAACTTACATTTCTAACTCAAATCCTCGTATACAAGTAGGCCCATGGATGTGTATATGTTTAAAGACCAATGAAATACGTAATAGATTATAATATATATACAGTGATAAAGATTTAACGGTTTATATTTAAAAGTACTTTAAGATTATGAAGAAATATTATTAATGTATTTGGACGACAGACTTACTATTAACGCCATCTAGTGCTACATAGCGACAACGCTATTTATACAAAAACCACCAGTTTAGTTCCTAAAATTCCTACTTCTTCATCAGTTCACTTCGTGAATTAATAATTAAAAAGTAAGGATAATATGGAAAAGAGCCTACCCTCATATGATCGCGGGATTGTCGTTGACTACGAAGAAGCCTTTTGTAATAAATGGTGTTATACATATGTATCTGGAGAGAACAAATTTGGGAACAGGGATATTATTCAATATTGTATTTGTGTTGTTTATCCGACAGGAAATTTTACACTTAGGTTTTTACACAAGTTTTTGATATAATGTGCATATTATGTGACGCATTTCTCTTTGAAATTTTCTTTTTCGGAATAATTTTTGAGTAATAAACAAATGTCTAACGCCGCCAGATAAACTCTATCTACATTTTACCTACTTGAAAAATAGATGGCAGCACTTGATTAACGGAAAATATGCTTACCAGAAATCCTAGCAACAATTGGTTTGTTATCTTAGAAAAACATTATCAGCCCTTGTGCGTCCTACTCGTGAGCATTGGCCTCCTTTACATTTAGGAGTGTTTAGGCCTTGGTCCACCACGCTGGGCTACTGCGGGTTGGCGAACCCTAGATGAAAAAAGGTAAACATATTATAGAAGATATTATATTTAAAAGGAAATATTTCCCATGTAGTCTCCCAACACCTACATCTGAAACAAAAATTGATTTATGAAACAAATTTTTAACCTGGTGTAGAGTTTGAATGATGAAATTTTAGTTTCGAGCGTTTTATGCTGCGAAATTAAGTTTTACGCAATGAATTGAGTTGAACGTTCCGCATCAGCTTCTGGTACAGTCACTCCATGCATTTTTTTATGCACGAAATAAAGCAATAAAAATAAATAAATATAACGTTGAAACTTAAACAACTCGAACAAAATAGAGCCTCAAATCCTTAGCAGTTAATCATGTCCGAAAATTGTAACCCAGTAGTCTTTCAAAAGAGCATATAATTTAGTGTTTATTAAATAATGTATAAATTTATTGCTTTCTAGGGGACGTTCAGCAGTGGACGGCGATAGGCTGAGTATAAGTTATTTAATTTCATACATCACAGTATTGACGCCGTTTTAATTATAATTATTAATACACCCAACAGTTGGAAAGAAGCTGGTATGAAGAGACGGTATGAATCATATGTAGGTTAAAAGGTGATTAATATAAAAGTTAAAAGACGGATCACGGACAAGCAGAGGAAGGCCAAAGAAAAGATGGATTATGTATGTGCGTAAGAGAAGGTGTGAAAGAAAAAGTGAAAAATAAAGACATGACGGCTGATAGAGATGTTTGCAAATGAGTTTAGGAACAGGGCAAGAAAATAATGATCACTACATACTACATAGTATAAAACAAATATCCCTATGTCCCTTTGTATGCTTAAATCTTTGAAACTACGCAACGGATTTTGATGCGGTTTTTTTTAATAGATAGAGTGATTGAAGAGGAAGGTTTATATGTATGATAACATCCATTAAATATCAGCATTGGACCCGTGCGAAGCCGGGGCGGGTCGCTAGTGATATTATAAATAGTATATACACCCACCAGTCACTTACATAACTACGAGAGACATTCCGTCTCACAAATATTTCTTTAAACATGACTTTGAATGGGACTTCTACTACTACTTGTTAAGGGGGGCCGACGAAAGATGGAGTAGGGCGGGAACCGAGTGTTGGCTGACCAGCAGCTAGATGGATGAACGACTTAGTAAACGTGGCTGGCAGATCTTTGATGCGACTAGCCCAGGATAGACACGAATGGCATGCTAGAAGAGAGGCCTATGCCCAGCAAAGGGATGAAAAAATAATAGATAATGACGATTGAAGCTCTATATAAAAATGCTGTGCGATATTATGTTATCTTTCATAATTAAGTTAAAACAGCTTTTCTGATAATACGAGTAAAATTTGTGTGGTAGCGCGTTTTGTTTATATTTATACAAGTTAGGGACATGTGTAAGTTAGGAGTAAAGTAACTACAGGTATTATACTATTGATAAATTTACATTTTTTATTAAGTTTAAAACTATCGTACATAATATTGCACAAGTTATTAATAAGCTGTTTGCTTTTTGCCTTATAATATATTTACGACTTGAAATCTTTTAACAATTATGTACGTACATGTCGTACATACATTAATGATTCTGTTCTTAATTTCCTGCTAGGTTTTAAATACTTAAGATGTGTAAACTTGTAAACAGGTACTTGTGTAAGTAAGCAAAATTAAACGAGGGTTTAACAGTGGCAATCCAGGTGTTAGATACTAGTATTACTACTGAATAATTGTAATGATTTAGTTAAATGTTAATTAATTATTGTTAAGTTTTGATTATTGTAAAGTGTTTTCTATAAATAAATAGATAAATAAACGTGCAAGAGTATTCTACTTTGGCTTTTACAACCGATTTCGTTAATAGCGATTATTTTTTAGAGATCATTGGAACTCTACATTCTGCTAATAAAATCAGACACTAAAGCGGTTCCGGGGAAAAATCCTATAAGACACACGCAAACAGACTAACGTCTGTCTTTCTGAGTAAGTGAATTCACGCACGTATCGTCAGCTGTGTTTTAAGTCTCGCTTATGTTATCAATATCTCATAAGAACGAATACACAGTGATAAGTTCCTATGAACCCGACATAATGCCATGGTATTGCCTAACAATGCACAAAAGTTGATCTAAATCAGCTTGGTAGTTTTTCCGAGAATCAGTAATAAGGTTTTCCGCCTCTTTCCGCTTTGTACTTCAATAATAAAATAGGTATTACTTATGCATGGTTTGCACGCCGAAATATAGTGCATGTTTGATACGCTAAAAAAATATCTGAAATGTCATTTTCACTTTTACAACGAAAATTAAGTACCTGCATATAGTACATATGATATGATTTAATGGCATGACATCGGAATGACCTGTATAAAATCTGAATAATTGTATACATAAACAAGTTACTTAAAATTAATATCTTCTGTCTTTTCTTCTCTTCATGTCTTCTGTTAGAAGAATGAGTCCGCTCTTGGCATTCACCGCGTGCCTTATGAAATGCAATTATACATAATGGCACCGGCAGTGAACGCGAGGAGGAGGACTGTTTGCTGATTAATTACTTCTCTCTTCTTCTTCATTTCTTCTCGACTTCTTTTAGATTTCTTCTTGTGCAACACTTTGCAGAAGACCCACTGGTCTTCTCGGAAGAACGAATAATATCTTAAGACACTTAATAACAAATTTAACGTGGTCTCATATAGAAACTGAAAGGTTATGTGTTGATTTGTTACATTCGGGTAATACTATAACAAGTCCTAGCCACGTAAGAATAAACAATTTACAATTTTTCCAATTATAACGTTTGTAAGTCGTGGTAAATTGCTTTCATGTTTTAGTTTGTGCGATGGCATAAATACATGTAACAACACTTTAAGTGTAAGCAATTTTATAGCTATAAAATATTGCTAAGAAAAATGGAGCAGGCGTTACGTTACTTAGAAGGTATTGGTTGTTTAATGATGTAATAAATTATAAAATATACCCGTAATTCAACGAAAATTTCTTTTATATGTTTGTCCCTTAGTAAGTATAGTTTTTAATATGAAAAAAAAATATTCGATTGATTTCTAAAACACACGCTACTGTTATACTTAGTTGTCGGCAAAGTAACAGAAATACTTTCAAAATGAATCGCCGAGGGAGTAATAATAATACTAAACGTATTACTAGTAACTACACCGTAAGTAAATTTTAAATGCAATGAGGCCATTTCAAAGATGATATAATTTGTCATTTTACAAAACATTGGCCAACATGCAACTAATATATTTCGAAGATACTAAAGTATGTCACAAATAACCAGTTTAACAACACGTCATCAACCACAAAAAATGTAATGAAATGGGATGCAAGTATAAATTTTGTACGCTATTGTTTCTCTAGCATTGCATTTGCTACAGGCAGAGATCAGGGGTGTATTGTCCAAGCACAATAGGGCGAGGTTGCAGCTGCCACAACTATTGTCACCGTAGGGGTTCACGTGCATAGATACGGCGAGTCTATTTGTTAAATTAAATTTATATACGCGGGGTCAGTGGGATGAACTTTGAATCGAAAGAAGTATGAATGAAAGGTGCATTGCAACGAAATGATATACTCTTCATTCACGAAGAAGAAGACGCTTTCTTATAGTTGATGAATATTGTAGTAAAATGAAAGGTTTTTGGGTTTTAAGGAGGTTTTTTCTATTTTAGCTATATTCTTTTTTTGATACAGATTATTTTTTCGTCAAAAAGTACACGTCTATTTATGTACCTGTTAATATAACGCTGTGGTCTATAAAAAGCTTTTTATCGCGTGTTTTCGTAGGTTTATAAGCTGTACCAAAAAACCATATAAATACTGTTTTAATTATACCTGCTCAATGAAGTTATAAAAATAGCTGACATTTGTCTATGAAATTTATTCGTGTGAATCATGTATCGATCGGCGCGCGTCCGATAACATCTAAATTCGCCAGCGGCTCGTTTACATTCATTCATATTGTACAATCTACATCAGTATATAGTAACTTGGATTAATATTTTGTGAGAATGTACGAGTATTTCATGTAGGATTTTTAATTTTATAGTAGTAAGAAGCCTTTATTCCACTATAATTAAGAAAATTCATAAAATCCCACCGTAATAAGTTGAGGGATTTTCACAATCGTCAATGAATATCGAAAATTTTATTTTGAAGATGTTACATAAGGAGACTTGAACGAGACGAGATGAAACATGAATATTTCTGTTTCAATTAATGGTCCATGAAAATAACGTGTAGGAAATTCACAAAGTGGTGTAAATTACGCGATTTGTAGTATGTTTTTCTTCATAGTAAATATTTGCATAAGTTTACACTATTATACCTAAAAGACAACTTACGAGACTTTATGTAATACTACAAATGGAAGATTGCATGTCGTAACTCAATTTAGTTAAGGTAAGATGCAAAAACTAGTTGGTGGATTTATTGTCCAAAAGAAAATAGTGTGGGATATTTTTATAAAATCTACGTCGACATGAACGAAGACGAAGGTAAAAGCTAGTACGTATATAAAAGTTGTTGAAAGCCTTTGAACCGGATAACGTTTCGATTAGATAAGTGTTTCTAGTCACTTTTGTACAAAATGTCACGCGAACTTCATTTATTTGTTGTATAGCTAGTTGAATTCAATTTGTATGTTTGGAATTCTGGTAAAAAAAATCCATTGAAATGTTGTTGACTAAATGAATTATTTTATATTGAATAACGCTTTAAATAAGTTATTTTTTACCTATTAATTTATGATAGCATTTCAAAGTTATAGTAAATACGGTTACAAATATCCACACAAGATTACATTAGACAATATTATAATACATGGTAAGTTTCTTCTTAAATTGAAATAAATTCTAAACTTAAATATTCTCTTAGCAACAAAAGCTATATTTTCTTTAATTCAGCCTTAGACGGATTAATCTTTTTACGTTTATCCTACGAAACCATAGTATAACATGTTGTACCTTTTTACAATCTCCATTAAATGCAGTGGTGGTATTTGTGTTGCTAAATCACCAAATGGTACGGATATTAGCTGACGGTGGTGCCTACCGCGGGCTTGCGTTACCTGCGTGTCTGTTTCGACATAATATCGCTTGGGAACGAAATGGCATCCTGTTATTGACCTTGAGTGATAGGACTGATAGTCGAAACATGTGTGAAAACTGTCGATTGAGTTGTTTTTGTAATAGTTTTTCATATAATTGAAATGTAAAGGTAGTAACAGGAATTTCATTGTAAAATAGGCCAGTTTAACAACACCAGAGAAAAGGTTCAAAGATGACTACTATATACGCATTGTGTAAGAAATAAAGAACAGAGTGATGAACTACTTATTATAATGCATATTTAAAGAGATTTCTAGTGTTGTTCAATATGAAACACGCAGCTAATTATTATATAAATCGACTATTTGTAGCACCAATCGAAATGAAGGAAACAATGTTGGACCGTGATTTGATTGATCGACTTGTTGGCTGGTCTTGAATATTAACGTGTAGACGACACTCCTACCTATTAGTCGGAACGTACTGAATAATAGGGTTGCACCAAGTATTGCACCAATTCTTATGCATAGTTAATTTTTAAATCTTTTATTAAGTCCGTGAAGCGCATATCACCTTTCGGTATAAACTATTTGAAATTCGATATAAGGGTTTAAATATAAGACAATATAAGAGGTAAAAGTATTATTGAGATCGATCTAATCATTTAACTATTGTTTAATTAATTAAGCTGTGAAAACAGATAGAGCTTCTTTCGAAATTATATTGCTTTAGATTGTAATAAGGTTAGATTAGATAAAACTTGCCTCCTTGGTTAAGAATGGAAATGAATGCGTCAAACAGTTGGTCCACAAATTCTTTAAAAAAAAAAACAATTTCTTGTTTAAATTTCGATAATTATATTGTAATGTTGGTAGCCCTGTGGCAGTGTTTGTGTGGTGATTGCACTCTCCATGGTGAAGGAATGTAAACATTGGCGAAGTGCCTGGCCACAAGCAGGGGGCCTACACCTACCCTACCGTCACCTGCTCACTACGTAATCTATTCATACTGATAATACATCAATGTTTGTACTGTAAGAAGGTTTCAAGCAGTATTTTTACTACTAGGTTATTTTTAGAAAGATTAAATTAATCTGTAACTAAAATATTTAATAAGTGATACATATATTTTTTTTAAAGTTTGTGTGCCAAACACACATATTTGTTTAGTTATTAAATGTCTTAGTTAATAAATTAATCAGGTTTATTTGATATTATATTGCGACTTTATTTTCATAATATTACTGTTACATTATTATGAGAAAAATATCCAAAAGATCAGCTAATTAGTTACCACGATATGAGAATTTAATAATATGTAAGTCCTCGATTACTAACGATTCTAAAACATATGAACGTAATTTCACCAAGGAAACCGGATGTATGATTAAAAAACAAACGAAAATTGAAGAACCTACTTTTTTTCTAAGTTTAGCATTAGATTAAAAGTCTTTTTATAACTAGCCTATAAGTTGGATGATGTTCCAGAATAGAAAATTAAAACATAAGAAATAATCTCGTTCTTGTTCCGATATAGGTAAACATTGTTTAAAAAATGTAAAATATTTAAAATACAAACTTCTTGAAGCATAAACGATCAAAATCATAAACATTATTTTTTAAACCCGGCTACTTATCAAATTGTCTATGCGTACTTTTGAATATGGAAGCGGTTAATCGCGGCCCGAAGTGGCAGTTGTAACAAGTGTCACGTCATTTAACAAACGCGCGTAAGTGCGAGGGTGTGTGAGGACGAGAGGGAAGCCCCTGGCGGCCGCTTCCGCTGACGTCACTAAGTACCCTCCTCGCCGCTTGATAGATCGTTGGCCTTACCTATTTAATTTGTAAATCAAGAAAATTAAACAAAAGAGTATGACCGATTTTTTCGAGTTTTATTTTTTTTTAAATGCCAGTTTCTTAATATCTGGAATACTATTTAAATTGAAATTATTCTATGTTCTTAAAAAACATAGCGATAAATAGAATTTTCGAATTTAGAAATGTTTATTTTAATCTTTTTTCACGTAACAAATATCAAATACTGTCAGCTAAATGTGATTTAGATTTGTTTTTAATCAATTCATGTTCTATATTCAAAAGATCGAAAACATAATACAAATTGAAGTCTCCCAAACATAACGCAGATTTAAAAACATTTCATTTTTTCATCCCCGTCACCCTCATCTAAATCAGCCCTTACCGAATTGCCACCCAATAAAATTGTACATGTAGGAGCTATTTTAATGCCAAATTGTAAAGAACCCTTTGTGAAAAAAGGGACGACCTTAGCACACTTTAAAACACCGTTTTATTTTTTTTTCTCAATGCTAGTAATAATAATGGTTGTGAATCGAAGGGGTGTGCTGTCGCGTGGCGGGCCCAGGACGTTGAACCTGGCACCTTTCAATTTAAGATATTAGGAACATGCGATAGAATTGTAATTCCATACTGGAATGCACTAACGTGTACTTAGATGTAATTGTAAACTTTTTTTGGTATACCCATGACATGAGGGTTGTGTTTGGACATTATATTAAATCAAATTTCAAATATGGAATACTTGTTGATATCTTAGATTAATGTTATTTATTTTAAAATTTATTCTTGAGACATTGAATATTTTTCTAAAGTTTCTATTCAAAAATAATTTTAACCGTATTTTAATCCATTTTTTTAAATGAATATTCAAATGACAAGGGACAACTCAACGCAATAATTAACCAACGGTTATTCAAGTCTCCGAACAATACGAACTGGTCTCTAGCCCATTCTAACGCAATCCTAGTTCCAAATTTTGGTCACGGGAGTTGTCACAATGGAGCAGGGGAGACCGTGGGACATGGGGTCCTGTGATAATTTCCAAGAACCCACCCCGAACAGCTGTCGCGATAATGTTGGATTCCACGAGTAATCGATTGTTTGATTCATGACTTTCATTGTTCATATTCGATTGTTTGTCGATGCGAGGCTTTTTGTTGTTGAGCGTGATGCTTGAATCGAATTTCGTATCTGCTATTATTACTGGGGAAGGTAATGGCGGATTATTGCCCCGCGTTCAGTCGCCGCTGTGACGAATCCGTATTGGATGACGAAGAGTTGTTATGGGGGATTGAAATTCTCATATTTGGTAATGACCGTTACGTATTAATCTTAGAATATTTAGTTGGAGGAGTTTCTGTTACAGACGGTTCGGTCCTCGTAATATTTTTGCAAGCTTGAATGATCTTGAATATAACATTTTAATGTTTCATATTATAAAAAGGGAAATATAAATATAGTACGCCGACACAAGAATAAAATGTAGCAAAAAACAATAAGAGTTGGTAATTGACTCTTAATTTTTTGCATTTTTTGTCTTTGTTGACCATTTCCATTCAAACCAGGCAACCCTCCCTCGCCGTACTAGAATTAATTAAACCGAACAAAGCATAGAATAATAAAAACGAGAACAATTAATAGCATCCCGTTTGCATCGGCGAACTGGTTTTTCGTAAGTACCGCTTGACCGTCCACGAGAGTCGACAACAAAAGATGCATTTAACGTACTGTAATATTATGCAGATACGCGCGTGCAGAATTTTTAATCCTAGACAAAGCCGGTTGGATTAATTATACAAAATATGGGGTGTGTTTTTTCGGCTATTGTATGAGTGCAGGGGTCGCGACAGCTGCGCATGCGCGGCTCGAATTGATACGGTCGCGAGCCGCACATGGCGCGTCGCGGGCGCGGGTGGCCGATGAACTTTGGAGTAGCACGCTTAGGGCCTTTGATATACCGACTGCTGGGTCGTAAATATTCTGATATTCAATTGCGATTTTTTATTTATTTATTTATTTTGTAAGGATGAACAAAGTAGCCTGTAACTGTTTCATGGGTTTCTATTAAAAAATGTATAGAAACAAGTTAATGTCTAGTCTTTGAAGCGTAACGTTTAATAAAGTAGAGTTTTATACTGAGTTAGAGTAGTTTAGCAGAAAATAAATATTAATATTTTATTTTTATGCTCCAATAACGATAATGATATAAATTTCGAATTTCGAATATCTAATATTATCTTTCGGTAAACTATTTAATTATTATTCAAAATAAGCCATTATTTTTGTAAATAAATAAAAAATTAAATAAAATGTAAATTGGTACTGAAGTTAATTCAAATTTTATAGTTCCGATAGTACACGTGATAAGTTCCGAGTATTAAAGGGGTGTGCACACGCGGCCGTTATCACCTGCGATCGATAACTGTGTAATACGTTTGTAATAATCAGCTGTGACTGTTGCACCTTTACTATGCTTTTGTATCACAGATAAATACGAAGTCGATATTACAATATTAGGATGCGCACGCGCAACTTTTAATTGCCGATGGATTCTCGCGGTACCTATGTACTATAGCGCATGACTATAAATTAATAGTATAAATTATTGAATTTAGTTCTCCCTCCTCAGTCATAAAATAATTATACGCTCACGTGTTTCTTTTAAATATTACAGTAGGTACTAGTTAATATGTAATTCTTTGTGGAATTTAAATGGATATTTATCGAAACTCTGTATTAATTGTTGTGTTGTTGCTGCATTTATCTACATAGTTACTTTTTTTTTGCTCAAAATCAAAGCTTTGACGTGAAACCGAATGTTACGGCAACTTTAATTACGGTTGCCATATTCTACACTTGAATCTACCAGATTGTATCTATTAAAATAAGTATCTAAACGAATACAAAAATATGATAAGGGTTTTTTAATTATTAATTGTACTGTTTGAAAAGTGCCGTGGTGACGCGAATGTTACAATATGAAGGAATATATAGGAGTATCTATTACAGTTCCGACGATTAAAACTCATAAAATTGATCATGCTAAGTTCACGACGAGTAATGTGTGTTGTTCATTTGCCTAATCGATATCCATTTTCAAAAAGTGGACAATTGTTATCTATGCATCTATGGATATCGGTTGGTGGCGATAACGGTTCTATCGCTAAATAGGCCGGCTAATCAATATTCTGATGTATAAGAAATTTTTTGTAATTACCATAGAGTGAGGAACCGTTGTCCGATGTCTTCATGTCAGTTAATCTTTTTAAATTTTGTACAGTCGTCGTAAATGAAGCACTGGTCATTGACAGCCTTAGTTTGAATTGTTTTCCGTATTTAAAAACAATAGTTTATGATTTAATATTAAAAGAAATTTGCGTTTATTGTCAAGTCGAAGATTTAAATTATTTATGTCACTGATAGATGTTTGAATTTGTGAAAAATGTTTCAATGTTTGCTTTTAAAATTGTACTTGATATTTAAAACAGCTATTATTTTTTTTTATTGCAACAATTAGTTATTACCGTTTAATTATTTGTTTTGTAGTACGAAAGAAAGAAAGAAAGAGTTTTATTTATGTCGATAATCAATTGTTATGTCTATATTATTATGAGCGTATAATCTGCAAGTAATTATTATGAATACTAATAATGTTTTATGTGAAACGGAACGTCGGAGCACGCGGTCGGCGCGACGGAGCGAGGCGGCGCGGCCGTCCGGGGCGCGCTTGCCGTAGCGACTGCTACGATCTACAGGCTACGAGATACGCTCGCCTTATCTATATATACCGCTTTTCGTATCTATCGCCATCTCCACTATTTATGGTACTAAGCGCACGTCGTGTGCATGAAAAGCTCATTTTGAATTCATTGATGATTCTTACCGTATACGTCTACATTTTTTCTTTGTTTAATAAAATGTTATTTTTCCGCTAGTGACAGTTAAAATAAAAAAAATAAAAAATCGGCGTGTGTTTTACAAATCAATACACATATTTACGATTCTATACGTATAATCAAAGCGCGATAAAACACAACTAGGCCAACAACATAAAGCTGAACATGAAATGCGTTATATCGTAACTGGGATGTGCTCGGGGGGTTGAGTGGCGAGAGTATGGGGCGGGGAGAAGGGGGATGTGAGGAGGCTGGCACACAGCCAGGCGACAAGGTGAAGTAGCGGCGCCAGTGAAAGTCCTCGCCCTCTGTAGCGACATCTCGGCGGTACCCCGACTATATCTGTATACCACCGGCGCATCTACAAGGGAATTATTCAAGCTCTAGCTGGTCATAGTGACTAAGTTGACTAGAAATAGTCAGTCAAACTTTTGAGATGCAGCATCAATGTGAAAATCTATGGGAGTTTAATAATATATAATGATGTGGATTGAAGGCAATTTTCATCAATGCTAACGTGATTAATCTTTAATTGACTTTCAAAT
This sequence comes from Cephonodes hylas, assembly GCA_030295005.1. Lineage (NCBI taxonomy): Eukaryota > Metazoa > Arthropoda > Insecta > Lepidoptera > Sphingidae > Cephonodes > Cephonodes hylas. The sequence goes on along the minus strand of AP025364.1, from coordinate 11,675,129 downwards.
AAGTTATGATTTAGATATTCTTAACTTGATTTGTAGGTTTTATAACAGAAAAGTCTTGTTTTGTTAATTCAGACTTTTTTGTATTTAAAAGCATTGGAACAGACAAACACAAACTTTTGAGTACCATATCCCATAAAAATTATAACTTTGATTCAAGTCTTAATTCTGGATCAAAATGTCGTTAAAACGGCATATCTCAGAATACCTAAAAATATTAAAACAGAGAGCACAACATAGAAAGCACATACGTACAAAGCATATTGTTATCATGTTAGTTTTCTTCACATGTCGATTTTTTTCAAGATAAAGTTTGAACCGGACGTAAATTTTGAATGAAGTTGAACTAATGTAGGAATAAGATCTTTGTTGGATTTATGCGATCAAAATATTATTTAATATTAAAATGCGTTTGTTGCAATATCTCACAATACTAATTTCCATCACACAATTAAAACTAAAAAGTCGATCGCACGGCAACATTTTAAGGTCAATTTAAATTATGGGAAGCTGCTAAGTCCCGCGAGATTCGAGGAGCACAGAGCAGATACGGTGTGGTGTGTGTCGGCGTGTGCGTTGCATGCTCACATACCTTGACGGCGCGTAGGCAGCAGGCAGCAGGGAACAGGCAGTAGATAGTAGACATCAGGCGCCAGACAGCAGGCAGCAGGCGGCACAGCAGCTCACGGTTCACTCACAGCACGACTGACACTCGCGGGGCGCGCACGGCGGCCGGTACGTGCGAACACCAAAAGCAAAATGGACATACCTGAGGGTGGCGGCTGGCACGGGGCTCGCTCGCTACTTGAATGAGGTCCCGGGGCGGACCGGCGCGCGCAGGGGGCGCGGCCAGCCCGCGTGGCTCCTGCCGACCCCGACGCCCTCCATACCGCACTCTTCCCCCCGCGCATCCCCCCCGCGCGCCCCGCAAACCGTCCCCCGCGCCCCCTGCGCCTGCACCGCTCAGCTGAGCCCTGATTAGCCCCCGGCCGGGCTATTCAATTAAGGGTTGTTCGGTGCATCGGCGAGCTCCCGGCCGCCCGGGCTCGCAGCCCGCCGCCGCCCGGACCGATGCCGCCTTTGAGTGCTCTTCATTACGACCTCTCTATCACCGTTATTCTTATTGGGCCCCCGGGCCGCTCCCGGCGCGCCGCAGATATACCTCAAATTTGAATTTCCCTGACAAAGACACACAATTATTACTTCTCGGGAAATTTATTTATGATGCGCGAAGCTCACTTCTCTGAAAAAATGTTATTCGGTATATTTATTAATTTTTAGGGCCTTACTTTAGTATTTTTTTTTTGGGTACATTAAACAATATCGATAAAGAGTAAGAGAGCTACATACATACAAGTGTATGTACAGTTTCGACCGTGATTTCATTGTATCCGCTGAAATCAACAAAGGATTCTACTTCATTTTAAGACGCCGCGCCCGTAGTCGAAACGATTGCAAGTCGACCGATTTGTGAGATATGACGAAAATTAGACAGATAAATACGAAATGTGTGCAACGTTTACACGCTTCGTACAGACATTAGTTATTCAATGTATGAACCATAATAGTTACGCACATTAACATATTTCGGAGCAGAGGTCCTCAGCCAAGCGAGTACGCAAATGAACTGTTTCTGAATAATTAACGTTTGTTTCCACGCAGACTATTTTAGTACAACGGTGCTATTGTGTGAAACTATGTGACGTAGGCGCTTTGACAAAGTTGTAGGGAACAAGTTGCAGGAGCGCTACTGAGCTCAGAAACGGCCCATAAAAGCCCATAAACAGCCCGTTAAGGGTAAACTCTGCCGGTTCTTAATTATGTCGCCGGCCGTGTCTCACCAGTGATGTCACTTCATTCATCACTCTTTATAATTGCAACAATTTCATTGCTTCATACTGTTTGATTAAATACTTTTATAGAAAATTACGAGGCGAAATAATAAGGAATCAAATATGTTTTTTACATTCTTCGGTTCTTACGCCCAGTTAAAACTACGTTCCTCAAAAGCTATTTAGAACGCAGATTTAATTTAGAATTTCTTTTTGCGCAAAGCATAGATTTCAACAGGCTCCTTGGATTTGAATGATTATTATTTCAACCTTACGAGATAGAAATATGACACAAAAATATTCCTTTTTGACGCACACAATTATAAGGATTCGTGATGTAGACAATTAAGTACTGTACTCATAATATTCATATATTATAAGTTGTACATAATCAAACGTAATAATTCTTATTAGTGACATATCTTGGCAAACAAATAGAATGATACTAACAAAACGTGCCGATTGGCAACAATAAAATTTGGGTGAACTTGGAAGAAGAGGTTCAATGACATAGTTTAAGAGTCTTTTGCTCAATTATTGGCACAAATTCGGTGATGATACATAGAAATGACTACCAAATTTGAAGATTTTTGTATGTGAAATGAAAACATAAACTACTTGGAAAACGTTATGAGTTATTTTTACCATTTTAGGCAACTTATTTTATTATTTTGTATCTTCCAAGTATTTAAAACTTTGTTCAAGATGCGATTCATGTAATTATTCATCTGAATGTTTTGAAATAATTAAATAACAGATTTAATTATTTCAATTTTTGCCAGACTCAAAGTCTCACGTAATTATCCCACGGCACAAACTTTTTCCTTTTTACAAGTAAACTCCGTTGTAAATTCCGAATGAATTTTTTTAAGCAAAAAAACATAGTTTTTCCTGACGCTAGGATCATCTTACCGTCCCATTTAAAAGAGAGCGATTTCCAGACTCCTTAGCATTGAGAATTTCCTAAAATGAAAACTCAATAACACGTTTTCCGACTCGGTAATAGATAGCAAGTCGAGAAATAGTTTAAATGTGTGTCAGAATGAGCCAATTCCTCCCAAATGTAACACATACGGTCCCCTTGCGAGTAACTCCGCGTTTTATACAACACAAGCTTTGTACGTCTGGGAATGGCCTATAAACACAACTTTCTTTCTAACTCTACTGTAACGGTGCCACTGACTTATTGGCACATTTTACTTTTATTGTATTTTTGTTTGAGGACGCATTCTGGCCAGACCTTTGTTGTTGGGAGTAATTCATCTTTTAAGAGTGCCCGAGGGAGTTTCGTGTGGTTATTTTATTTAACGCATATTTCAATATAACAGGTCTAGTGAAAATCCATTATTTGTGCAAGAAATTGAATTACCTTATTAAGACTTTCATTACCGTAGTTAAGATGATTCGATTTAGGTAAAAAAATGCGCCGTTTTATGCGATAACTTGTTGCTATTTATCAAAATTGTTCAGTAAAAATATTTTCTTAGAAAATGAAACGTATTAACAGTTACATCTAGCAAGTCGACGTAATTATGTCGGGTCATCCAAAAAGTACTAGAGTTGTACCTTAGTTAAAATAAAAGCTACTTCAAATCCACAGTTTTATTACTTACAGTCTTACACATTACTTTTATTATTTACATACAGTTTTATTTCGTAATAATGTAACGAAGGTCTGGTTCAAGCATTTTATTAGTTATCGATTTTTAACTATTCCTATAAGATCTTGGAATTAATATCCAATGAGAATTTCGACATTTTATGAGATTTAAGTAAGATAATTTTCATAGGAATTATAAAAAATAAGAATTCTTATAAGAAGAATCTATCATCAAAAGTTTCATTTGTTCATCATTCAACGTCGGTTTATTTCCCAACATAACTAGGAACTTAATTATTCATTATATACAGGTATTAAAATAATCACACAATGTGCGACTAATCTTATTTTTATACACACTACCTTTAGAATTCCCGTCGTTTTATTCTGCTCTTTCCTGTGGGGTCTAATGTGTCGTATATATGACAAAACCTTTTTTGCTCATAAATAATATCAGCCCATATACGGCCCACGGCTGGGCACGGCCCTCCACTACAACTAGGAGGGTAAAGGCCTTAGTCCGCTCATAAATATATTTTGTGATAATTTGAATACGGTTTCAAATATCTGATGCTAGCAGTCATAGATAGTCTTTGAGAATAGATAAGTATTGAATTGAAATTCTCTGCCTAATAAAGAGTTTCGTTGTAATAAATCCTTTTGAAACTAAATTGCATTATAATATCTTTTAAATTATTGATTTATTAAATAATTGTTACTTTTTGTTTACAGGGGAAGTAATAATAGTATGCAATATTTTTATAGGTACATTATTCTCAGTCATACAAAAAGGCGTTGTGATATTAATAATGGTGTATGTAATTTAGTCACGAATCGACCGGGTGTTAAAACATGGTAGGTAAGAAATCAAAAAGACTTGAATTTTAATGAATTCGTGCGAAAAACTAATTTGCTAATTTATATGTAGAAAAATATGATTTTTTTTTAAATGTGATCTATTTTTTAAATAAGACTTGTCATATAACTGGATGTTTAGGTGTATGGCGATTGCTAATACAAAAAAGTACTGAGAATTGATATTTTATAAATAGAAGACAAGGGTAGCTGCACACAGGGTAAATAAAACACATTTTAAAACCATATATTGCCTGTAGAAGTTGGAAATAAACAAAACCCAAACATTATTGATTTCCAAATCATTTATTATATAAACAATCTAATTGCAGAAGTAAATAAATATATTTCGACGCGGGTTAAGCGATGTCTTCCTGTGTTTTAAACAATACAATGTATTATCACAGTTGGTAATATATATTTTCTCCAGTTCTTCTTGGATCCATGACTCTTTATCAAAATTCATCACAGCAAAGCAGCATCTTCTTATTTGACACTAACACAAATCGTCACATGCATAAATGTTTTACCGACGGATTGCAATCTGTTTAACACAATTATTTAATATTTGAAACACGCAAATTTGGAAAATGTTGTCGTTGTGTGTTTAATCGCGATGTAAAAACTATAAGTAAATATTTGTAAACAAATTAAACTAATGTAGAGAAATAAAGGGCAATATAGAGGGTTCTCTCAACGAACGCAATTATCACTTACTTATTCTGTGAACGTGGAAAAACTGTAACTATCCAATTGCCTATTTCTATTCCGTTTGCGGATTTTTCTCGCCGGCGACACACAAATATTCATTGTTTATAAACTATTGTTTATGTTACTGTTACGCGGAGACTACTTCGGGTAAAACACACAAAGAGTATGTGTTGTTATTTGCCACGAATAATATTTTCACAAACCTTTGTTCCACTAACATTAAAAGTAATGCCTATTTCGCGTTATATTTTAATTTCAAGACATATATTATAATCACTTTCATCCTCTCTTTACAACTCGCGATTGTAAACGTGACGCAAATTATGTAAATGTTCACATTGTGCTATTCACAATGTTCTGAATTTTATATCTTATTGTAAGCGCACGTGAGTTGAGGCTGTGTTGCCCTCGCCGCAAACCAACTAAGTTTTACGTTCGGCTGATATGGAACGGTGCCAATGTTTGGCGCGGATCGTCTTAACATTTCTCGATAACTGCGTTCGTAGTTACTCGACCGTATAAAGGAAATTTCCACCAACCTGCACATAGAAGTTCGGCTCCGCCTGCGACATGAGGCGCGGTGACACGCCAACTTATTTGAATCGAATTTTCACATGGCAGCGCGCTCGACCCAGCCGGAAACTTGTGGCGAACGAAATATCTAAATGTGGTGAAAGTGTGCGCTGCGAGGCCGGCGCGATCCCTGAGGTGACTGCTTTGCTTCCGATGCAGTTACAGTTGGCTGCGGACGGGTTTAACGAGTGTTTCCCGGCCCGATGCCCGGGACGCTGTCACTCCGCTATATTGCATGCCAAAATGAAATGCTACGCGGCTGATAGCTATCACGGCGTCAGTTAAATACGGAACTTTTCCGCCGTCGTAATAAGGTTCGATGTGAACTGGCACACAGATGCAAGAGGCTGTGTCGTGTGCATACAAGCGTGTAATATCGTCGGTGTGCGTGGTGCATCGTGATTCAGCCAGGTGAGGCGCGCATGTGTGCGTGCGGGAGACAGGTGAATTAGTGCGCGTTCTGTTCCCGGGGCGGCGCGGCCCGGCCGACACCCGACCGACACCCGGCCGACTCCCGGCCGACACCCGGCCGACACCGCGGCCCGGGCAGAGCTCGCCGAGCTCGTCGCCATGGCGACAGCCGGTATCTAATATACCTAGATGTTGGCAAATAAAAGCAAAAATAATACACAACGTTTGCGAGACTACAGCACAAATAAAACTTCTTTGTGAACGCTACGGGGAAATGTTTTCCTCTCTCTTGCTGGTTCACCATTTATATAATTAAATGTACGGTTTATTTATCTTCTTTATGTATTGCAGCCATCAAGTCATCAGTGCACCAGCACGGCTGACTTTATTGCGAAATGTACTAAAATATACAAACAATTGACGTGGCAAAGAATCCCCGGTAGTTATTTATTTCTTTAAATATTATCTCTATGTATATTGGATAACAATACCATAAAATCTGGAACGAGGGTCAATATTTGAATGGCTCTCACGAACATAGGGAAAAATTGCAGTCGGACCATTGAAAGCGTAGGCAGCGCAATAAATTACAGATTATACGGAGATCGTGCTGTATCTCGGCTCGGCGGGTCGCCGCCGCACTACCCGACCATCGCCACAAAACTTATAACGAGAACCATCTGAGCTTCGCTACACCGAAACCCTTATCCTACATTATAAACTTCCGAACGACCAATCAGCTAGGGCTTCAATAGGATATGTATAATCGTAATATACCTACTATTATTTTAATTATAACCTTTATTACTGAAGATGTAGACTAATTTTGTTTTTAGTGTGGAGTAGGTAATCAGAAAAATCATTACAAGTTACTGATTTTTTTGGGTCATTTTAACTACCGTTTCAATTAAAATTACCCAGCGTTCGCATTATGGAAATTTCTTTATTTAGATACAAGACTACGTCGTATTTACTAAAAACTTCGAGAGGATTTTTAGGGTCAGACATTTGGAAGAGCAAAAAATATTATTAGGTAGATCCTGCAAATATGTCACATCGATCCAAAATGCTCCTGTTATTCAGTCTGTAACTAACAGGCCATTTAAATAAAATTTACAAAAATGTCATATGAGAAAATAATAATCATCAATAACTCCAACTAAAAAGAATAGCGTAATGAAAAGTCCATATAAAATAAATATAAAACCTACTAGTATTCTGTAGTAGGTACCTATACCTATACTATTCGGTCACGCCGTGCCAAGAATCCAATATTTTATAGATCACAAAAACATATTCCACAGCGGCATCTTGTTTCATAGTCTAAAGCCGTCTTTCCTCGGGAGACTGGAAGTATTTTTGAGAAAATATTTTTTGAGGCGAAACCCATCCATTATTCGTGTTCAGTCTAGTGTTCTTACAAAGTTATTAAATTTTCAACAAGAATGTTTTTCGTTGTTTTACTTTTGATACATAATGAAACAAAATAAAGATGCGGCGCGGCGCGAGTATGTTTTGTGCGTTTTTGAGGGTTCGGATTCGATTCCTAGATCAGACAAAGTGTTTTTGGGTTTTAAAATTGCATTTTTATATTGCATATTTTAATATTAATAGCTGCCTCATGGTCCCGCGGCACAAGTATGTGCCGTGGGATCTAAAGGTCCTGGGTTAAATTCCCGAGTCGGGCAAAGTTTTATTGGGTTTTTCCATTAGGAAATTTTCAATAGCAGCACGGAGTCTGGAAATATGCCCGAGAAACGGCAATAGGCTCGTCCGTGGTACGTGAGACTGATACATACCTGTCGAAATTTGGGTGCAGAAATGCATCTCTGCCTACCCCTTCGGGGAATATAGGCGTGAGGTATCCTTGTTTGTATGTTTGATATTTTAATAGCAGCACGGATTCTGGAAATTTGGCCGAAAGCCGACAATAAGCCCGCCCCGTAGTATGTGGGACATTAGTCGGTATGTATTAATACCTGCCGAAATATAGGTGCAGTCGTGAGGTTATGTAAAATAAATACTGCTCGGGAGACTATCACTTTTGTAAGTGGTAGTGTCATGCCGTAGCCAGCTTCAACTACGATACAAATGGGCCGGCTCAACTGAAGTGGCATCACTTCTCCTTACTAGAAATAAACGTAAAGCCATACTGTTGCGATTCAATCGTAACTACGCAGATTGGGATCAAGGTGTAAGATCTGACACATTGTTATTTCAAAATGTAAGGTTGCGGAATCAGTCTTTGTTCAAAAGGTTTACATTATGCGTTATTGTATTGACTTGCAACATGTGTATGTTACTCCCTTATCTTTCTTTTAAATGTGAACACCCAAAAATACTGATATAACTTACTTTTTTGTCGAAAATGACCTAATATTTGTCTTAAGTTTTTCGACTCACTTTTTTGCCGTTCTTACTTAGTTTACTAGTTAGCCATGAAAAATAGTTAGATAATAACTATACCTACATGCCAAGTGCATAAACATTGCAAAAAAATAAGGTTTTACAAACGAGCGCCATTTAAAAAATAAAACTAAAAGCGAGCATCAGACAGCTTTTTATTCTAACGTAATTAATTCCCGTCCCCATGAAAGTTGAAATAAAAAGTATTTTCAAAGGGATTTTTCAATAAATGGAAGAGGAAAGGATATAAGCCGATTATTGACAGGCGGCGGGCGTCTTTTAATGATATTTCATAAAAGTACACTCGGTATAGCAGAATGAATTTTTGCGACGAAAAATACATCAAGGGGATTAAGTGAGGTTTTCGTAAGTTTAAATTATTTGTGATGAAAAGTTCGCATTTGTGGTTTAAACACACGTCTGTATCTTTTAGTTACTTTGAATACCAAGGTATAAGTTATTTAATATTTGTAATATCATTTCTACAAGACATTCTCTTATGAAAGTTGAGTTATATTGGATGTGACTCAATTTGGTGATATAACTTCGTCATCAAGTGACCTTAAGGTTAAGGCGCGCCAGTCGAGAATTTTGACGGTCGCGGAATTAAATCCCAGGCACACATCTCTACACTTAACTTTTAGAATTTATGTACTCGTATGTGTGCATTCACAATAAATTATTACCAGTGCGGGATTTCTAAGAATTCTTAGGAATTTCTTAGGTGTGTAGTGCGCCAACCCGTACTAGGCCAGTATTTTTAACTGAGGCCTAAACCCTCTCAGTTTTATGAAAGGCTAGTGGAAGAACAGACAAAGGAACGAGTGCGCGTGAAAATTGATTAAATTTTGAATGCAAAAAAGTGAATTTACTAAATCTACTTCTAAGCCGCTTGAAACGTATTTAGGCATATGACAGATAGTTTTAAGTCACATAAATGGGGTCTATACCGTTTATAGGGTACATTTTCAATCTCCTTGTAACTAATTGAAATTTTCGAACGCTGGCGATAGGTGGGTGAAGAAATGAATCATGAATATGTCTATGAAAGACCCAATAATACTTAGATATTATGGGATTGAGAAAACACGAGCAGTGCTGTAGTCTTAGTCTACTAGGCTACAATTGAGTAATCTATTTTCTTTTACTCTTTTTTCTTTACCTTATTTTACTTGCAGGGAAAAGTGGCCTTAGTTAGACAGAGGGCAGGTGCTGTCAAAAATATAATGTAAAATGATCTAAATGATAATCTCTATTGACCACCTCTCAACACTCGACACGACTACCCCGGCTTATAGCTTAACAACATTTTATACCATAAAAGTCGAATACAAATAGGCTGTTTTGTTATTCAGCGAGTGATAGAGCGTGAAATGCGTGTGTTCATTCGATAAGCAAACGCCAAAAGCCAGCCAGGGCAGCGCGGCGCAGTAGCAGCATCAGCCGCCCACTGACCCCCACCGCGACCTACAGCCGACCCACAGCCTCCCACCGGCCCGCCCCACGCCCACGCGCTAAAAATCATAATTAGCTCCTGTAAAAAGGTCCTAAATGTAACCAAGTTTATGTAGTTAGCAATTGTTTTGTGAGTTATACGGACTGTTGGGTAAGCAAGAATATTTTTTTGCTATCTGTTTTGATTATTTAGGTAAAAAATATAATGCTTAATAGAAGGTTTATAGTCCACATGAACATATATTTAACCCGACGATACAAATCTTCTACAGCAATCACAAAATAAACTTACCAAACGCAAAATTTTGACTCTACATATTCCAACTGGAATTATAATCTCCTACGTTTCATTAGTCGTATAAACTCCTCAGTCCGAGTTCGTTGAGTCAGAAAAGAACTGCTCGAAAAAATAAAACCCGCCTGAGTCGGAGAAAACGAACGTGTTAAAAATGTAATCCGGTGGAGCGAATGTGGTTTTCTCATCGGATGCAATTTTATACAGTTCGTACCCGCTGCGATCAAACATGGCGTCGGGAAATTGTGAGTTTGATTGCAATTGGAGCCTGATTTTCATATATTTATTTCCTTTTGCACTACGTTAGGTGCTGAAGATTTTGTGTGATCTTTCTTTGCCCGTATTTTGTGCTAACGAATATGAATTTTTGAGGACTGATATCACCTTTTTTAAGCTCGTGTTAACACTTATCATACCGATATTATACGAACATATCAATATATAAGAAAGAGAGACAATTTTGAAGCACATGCTGTAATAATTTAAATGAAGAAAATTGCGTGTTTGAAGCTATTACTGATTATTCTAATTTTCAGGTGCTCAATCTAAAATCTGACCTGAATAGACCTTAGATAAAACTAAATATGCATAGAAATGCTTCAAGGACCATACTTACTTGTTTGGTTCCTTGAATTTTACATTTATCCAATACGCAAGCTGTCTTTTTTAGAATAAGCTACTAGAGTGACAAAGCTACTTTTTAAGCAACAATATTACTATTGACAATTACTGTCCAAGTACAGTCAGCCATACGTTAAAAGTCACAAAACTTCAAAGAAAGTAAGTTATACATATTAACCCTACCAATCGAAACCTACTTTTTCTCAGGAAAACAGTTTTAACGAAGTCTGTCCCAAATTTTATCCATCTCTTCACTATCGTATCGAGAGAGTACGTGTTCACCATTGGTAAATATAAGTGTTACAGCCAGACGGAGGCTAATGCATATTTTAAACGGATCTCTATTTTTAGTATTCCGCTCCGGCATCGAGCCTAAGTTATTTATAAATGCGTCGAATTATTTATCGGATAGTAAGAGCGCGTCCAACACTCATTTGACTGAGTAAAATTCAATCGATTTGAATGCTTTAGGGGCTTATTTTATTCATATTTCAATATCAATTAGCTAAGCAAAACGAAAGTAAATCTTGCGACTATCGGGACGGCGTAATTTTGCCGACTAGATAAATGGTTACCTCTTTATGCCCATCAATATTTTCTCGACATACATATGTATACGTAATCATATATGTGGCCAATTGCACTTACCAGCACTATCTATTTTTGTGTTCTTGTTAACTTTTTTAGCAGTTTCCAAAGGCCATTCAGATTTTTGAGTCGTTGCAGAGTATAGTTAGGTTAAAAGTAAAAAAAACAATGACGGCAATATATTTTTTTCTGATGTATTTGGGTAGTGATATAAACATAGAGTTGTAACAACAATATCGACTTTTCTAAAAAAATGATAGAAATTAGCACATACTCCCAACATTCTACACTCTACACAATAACCTAAGCCTATGCAATGTCGGATGTACTTAGATAGAACCCAGAACACATGCTTTTGCATCGGTCATGTGTCCAATCTATTGTCTAATGTACAATGATAGCCACTCGAGTGGATATCAATAAGATAGTTCTTCCGCATTTATAAATTTCGAACGAAGTGCAAGAAGGTTGGCTCTCGTCCATTATTTCTGAGTCTGTAGCTTAACTGACTACTACACACATACTTAAAGGCCTAGCGATCAGGATTAACTAGGCCGTAGATCATTTCAATAGGCATTGTTATATCGACAGTTTATAGAAACAGTACAGTCACGAGCATAAATATGTTCCTATGGGCAGGTTGGCAAAAATATCTGACCCATGATCGAGTTCAATAATATGTGCCTACACGTACGCAGCAAAAATATGTGACATTATCCGGCTGCATAATGCAGTACCGTCAAAATGATGTGATACACTCACGAAGCATAAATATGTGACACCACTAGGCGGCAATAATATCTGACATAATTTTATCTTCAATTTAATTTAATTTACAATTTGTATGAAATAATGAAAGAAATAAATTGTATTTTACATTGTTTTAATATGGCTGTAATTTTATACTATTCTAGCTATCCCGGCAAAATTCGTATCGCCCTACCCGCCAATAAATATTTTGTTACTTATTAAAAGAATTTAATTTTTGATAACTTAGGTATATTATCATGCCCCTGCCCTGGTCCCAATTAATTACTTGGGGTCGGCGCAGTATCTCTTCTTCGTCCACACACGGCATGTCTTCATTCACCTTTTTCTCTTTCATATCTTCAGTCACGCACTCCATCCATCTCTTTTTTGGCCTTCTTCGACTCGCCCATCCATCCACTTTCATATTCATCACCTTATTTTCCTACATATGATTCATTCCTTCTCTTAATGTGCCCATACCCCGACAGACGGTTTCCTTTCATCTTTTCTATCACAGGAGCTACTTTCAGACTTACCCTAAGGTATTCATTTCTCACTCTGTCACTCCATGTTATAATACCACACATCCACCGCAATATTCGCATTATTGCTGCATGCAGTCGTCTTTCGTAAGTCTTCTTCGTTAACCTTATTTTTCCTTTTTCAGCACAGATGCTAGCTCTCTTGACCTACCATTCATCGTACCTACATTCCAACTTGCATACCTCAATCTTATTTCCCGGGCTAGTGTCTTAAGTTGCCCCCGCCTGGGCTGGTGTAACAAACCTTGCCCATTTCTCACAGGAGCCAGGTGCTGCCCCTGCGCGTCGGCTACGGGAGACGCCCTAGGCCCTGTCATCTTTCTTATTATACATTCTGCATAAATGTTTTGGCAAATGTTTTACGGCCGGCCGCCTGTCTGACACTAACTCTCCTTGGGACTTTCATTGTTTTGGTAATGGGGTAGAGATAGCGTGTGTTTGGGTACAGGATATTGCAGGTAAGGATATTTAGCCTGATGGTAAGGATGTTGCAGTCCCGGATAAGGAAGTAGTGGGAGACTCCAACAGCTCGGGGGGCCGAGGCTGCGTAATCGCTGCCCTGTTCCATGACTGGCTAGAACAATGGAAGAGGCATCCCCTGGCCATTTATTAATATTTCTTGAAGGAGATTTAGAGTATTTTTAATATTCAAGCATAATAAAAATTTAAAAATTAGGCACTAGCAAGGAGATTTGTTACACAAAATAAATTTCTGAAAGCACGCCTTAATATTTGACAGCCAAAAAATGTCAATCCATTGTCATGACAATTCTGCATTTTTAACATCTAAAATACGCAATTATTCGAATGTTATAGATGCATATTGTCGATTCAAAATTCTTATTTTAATACGTTCTTTTATTTGAGGGGGCCTCTAACTGCATCGACGGGATAAACATTAAATGACAGAAATTTTGTATGGTGTTATAGTTCAAAATTACTTAAGTATCATTACAATCCTTTTGTATGGGAATTTAGAAAAGTATTATTTTTAGACCTTTTCAGGCAATTTTTAAAATGTATCTCTCCGTAAGAACAATCCTCGTACTTCAAGGAATATTATAAAAAAAGAATGAGCGAAATTGGTTCAGCTGTTCTCGAGATTTGCGCTTAGAGACACATCGAGCAATTCATTTTTATAATATAGAACTCCTCCACTACGATTTAAACTTTATTGTATAGTATTAAAGTTCAAATTGACTTAATTATTAAAACGAAACTTTTGTATGGATATAGAAAACAATGAAAAGTCCCACGGGAACGCTGTCGAACGGGATAAAAAGTATCCTATGTTTTATTCCCGGTTCTAAGCTACCTCCTCACCAATTTTCAGCTAAATCGCTTCAGCCGTTCTTGAGTTATAAGTGGTGTAACTAACACGACTTTCTTTTATATACATACTAGCTGTCCCGGCAAACTTCGTATCGCCCTACCAGTCAATGAATGTCTTGTTACTTATTAACAGAATTTAATTTTTAATTACTTAGGTATATCATCATCCCCTTGCCCTGGTCCCAATTAATTACTTGGGGTCGGCGCAGTATCTCTTCTTTTTCCACACATCCCTGTCAGCCGTCATGTTTTCATTCACCCCTTTCTTTTTCATATCTTCAGCCACGCACTCCATCCATCTCTTTTTTGGCCTTCCTCGGCTCGCCCATCCATCCACTTTCATGTTCATCACTTTTTTTTCCTACATATGATTAATTCCTTCTCTTAATGTGCCCATACCATGACAGACGGTTTCCTTTCATCTTTTCTATCACAGGAGCTACTTTCAGACTTACCCTAAAGTATTCATTTCTGACTCTGTCACTCCGTGTTATACCACTTTGCTGCATGCAGTTGTCTTTCGTAAGTCTTCGTCGTTGACCATTTTTTTTTTCCCTTGACCTACCATTTGTCGTACCTACATTCCAACTTGCATACCTCAACCTCATTTCCCGGGCTAGTGTCTTACGTTGCCCGCGCCCGGGCTGGTGTAACAAACCTTGCCCATTTCTCATAGGAACCGGGTGCTGCCCCTGCGCGTCGGCTACGGGGGACGGCCTAGGCCCTGTCACCTTTCTTATTATACATACTGTATAAATGTTTTGGCAAATGTTTTACGGCCGCCCGCCTGTCTGACACCAACTCTCCTTGGGGCTTTCGTTCTTTTGGTAAAGGGGTAGAGATAGCGTGTGTTTGGGTACAGGATATTGCAGGTAACGATTTTTGGCCTGATGGTAAGGATGCCACAGTCCCGGATAAGGAAATAGTGGGAGACTCCAACAGCTCGGGGGGCCGAGGTCGCGAACTCATAGCCCTGTTCCATGACTGGCTAGATCAATGGAAAAGGCATCCCCTGACCATTTATTAATATTTCTTGATGGAGATTTAGAATATTTTAGATATTCAAGCATAATAAAAAATAAAATATTAGGCACTACCAAGGAGATTTGTTACACAAAATAAATTTCTGAACGCCTTAATATTTGACAGCCAAAAAATGTCAATCCATTGTCATGAGAATTCTGCATTTTTAACATCTAAAATACGCAATAATTCGAATGTTATAGATACATATTGTCGATTCAAAATGCTTATTTTAATAAGTTCTTTTATTTGAGGGGGCCTCTAACTGCATCGACGGGATGACCATTAAATGACAGGAAATTTTGTATGGTGTTAAAGTTCAAAATGACTTAAGTATCATTACGAACCTTTTGTATGGGAATATAGAAAAGTATTATTTTTAGACCTTTTCAGGCAATTATTAAAATGTATCTCTCCGTAAGAACAATCCTCGTACTTCAAGGAATATTATAAAAAAAGAATTAGCGAAATCGGTTCAGCTGTTCTCGAGATTTGCGCTTAGGAACACATCGAGCAATTCATTTTTATAACATAGAACTCCTCCACTACGATTTAAACTTTATTGTATTGTATTAAAGTTTAAATTGACTTAATTATTAAAACGAAACTTTTGTATGGATAAAGAAAACAATGAAAAGTCCCACGGGAACGCTATCGAACGGGATAAAAAGTATCCTATGTCCGTCTCCTGGCTCTAAGCTACCTCCCTACCAATTTTCAGCCAAATCTGTTCTGCCGTTCTTGAGTTATAAGTGGTGTAACTAACACGACTTTCTTTTATATATATAGATATAGATAGATTTATGTCTAGATATTATGGTCTAAATCACGACTAAATTTAAATATTTACTTATCATTTTGTGTATTTTAATTTATCAAATCATCTTAATTAATAATTTTAATTCTTTTTTTATATGCAAACATTATAAATTAAAATCAAGTATACCCCCCGTTTGCATTAATAACATCCTGTAGCCTCTCTCGCATGGATGAGACAATATTAGTGCACACTTGAAAGCCCCGGAGTGACTCCCAAATGTCGAAGGTGTGACAACGCAGGGAATTGTAAGTTCTAGCCTGATTTGGATCCCATTGTTGGACTATTAAACCCTACAGGTTCTCAATAGGATTCAAATCAGGGCTTTTAGGAGGGAAATCTATTAATTTTATCGTCTCTCTTTGCGTATTAAACCACTCACGAGTTATTCGTGAGTTCTGGATCGGGCTGTTGTCTTGCACCACATAAAGAGGTGCTAAATCAGGATAACTGATACGCCTTGTCGGTATCAAAATGTCTGAAAGAATTCCTGTATATTCAACGCTGTTAAGGCGACCAGTTATATCGTATTACTTCGATAAAGAAATTTAACTTCAAAACAATATTTCTTTAATTATTTCGTTTCGTTCGTTAAAATAGTAATTATGATCGTTAAATTGTTCTTCACTAAACTATCTTACCAATATTGTTTTGGGGAATACTACACACACCTTCGATCAAATATACCTATACTAGATTGAAGATCGCAAACAAAATCACTTGTCTTAGTGGCACCGGTTGCATATATTTCATGATATTATATTTACACATTTGTAATTCAGACTTCAATTTGTAAAGTATTAAATTAAAGACAACTCCTGGTTGCAATTAACCTTAAATCTTTGGAATTGGATTTTATATAGCTTACAATAAATTTGAATTTAAGACGTTATGACATTAAAATACAGAAAATAAAAATGTCATTTTAAAATAATGTCTTTAATAAATGAGGACAAATATTTTAAAATAAACGTCACACGCAAGTAATAAGATTGAAAATTATTTGTTCACATTTGGAATTCACATTGTTTAAGTACTAAATATTTCTTAGTGCGTTCACTTCGAACAGTCATTATGTCATAAAGTGTCTGTTTTTTCATGGTTTTTTCATTCTGTTTGGCCTTACTTCATAAGTGTATACGAGTAATATTCGGTAGCAATAGTAAAAATTATTATAATTCACGTCACAAGTTATGGTATTGAGAACTAATTATTAAAAAGAAAAATGCAATTGCGTTCAGAGTCAGATAGTCGTTAATACGTCGTTTGAACTATGTATAAGTTAAATCAACCATGTCTCTTAAATCAATTAATTTAAGAAACCATAGTTTTTCTTTTGCGCAAAAATCGCTTTTACAGTATTCACAAATATTTTTTTAATAATATTACACACTGCCAAGCCAGCAATTATTATTTGTGGAATTATATCTGAATTTGAATTATGGTCTAATTTTTCACCAAATTCAGTGGTATTCGTTTTAAATTTATCAAAACTCTGCTAGGGAATCTAAAACACTAAATTAATTTAAGAAAAATCAATTAACTGTATGAATAATAAATTATTCGGAGCAATCGTGTTAAAAGCCGCTTCCGTTTAACACAACATAACAATTCCTTAATGTCACAGCAGCCGTAGGCAAAATATGTATATCTACGTATTAAATGAATATTTGAATTTGGTCGTGATTTAGAATATATCTAGACAAAAATCTATACAAATAATTTAAGCTTGTGACTTTGTATAAAGTAATCTCTGAATCTACTAAACCGATTTTTAACATTCTTTTAGCAATAGAAAGCTACGTTATTTGTGAGTGTCATAGGGTAAATATTAATCAGAAAATTGATAACAATTTTTCATTGTAGCCGGTTTTACAAAGTAAACCGAAGAAAAAACAGTCGAAAGAAAACGTTTTTTTATGAACGCTGCTTTACCCATGAGAGATATTTGCTTGAGTCCTAGAGAAAAGTTATAGAGCTTCATCACCATTATCACTATCAGCTCATATACGTCCCACTTCTGGGCACGAGTCTTCTCTATCATTGAGAGGGTTAAGACCTTAATCCACCACGCTGACCTAGTGCGGGTTTACGGACTACAAACCTAAGAAATTTCTAAGAACTTCTAGGTGTGCAAGAGTCATCACGATGTTTTTCTTTACCGTTAATACAAGTGATAATTCATTGTTAATACAGATATAACTTCGAAAAGTCAGAGGTGTGTGCCTGGGGTGTACGCCCGCGACCGGAGAGATTCTCAACCGGGCGCGTAAACCTCGAGCCCAGCACTGTGAAGCTTGATAATGCTTATAAAAAAGTCAGCGACAGCATATGTTTAACTTTAAATATAACTGTAAAAAAATATTTTGTATATTGAAGAATAATTTAAATCATTACTTCATGTTAATTGAACAACAATTATGATTTTTTATTAAAATAAGTGAGTTTATAGATATACTCTCAAGTGTTTAAAACAAAATATTTTTTTCTTTAACTGCATACAATTGGCACGAATGTTTAAAGAGATAATACTGACCTAGTTATACCTAATTATACCTAGCAACCGCAACTGTGCCTTAATCTATTTTCATTAAAAATATTTTCATTAAAAATTAATACAATATTTTTTCGCAATCAGGAAATAAATGATGGCATTCAGTATTAATCGAACTAAAATCACAATTTAATCGCAAGTAAAAATGTTTACCCCCCAACGAAGCGAGCGCGGGCCGGCTAGTATAGTATAAAGTACAGCCAACTTGAAACAATGTAAAATAAAATTTATTTCTTTCATTATTTCGTATAATTATTATATTAAATTGAAGATAAAATTATGTCATATATTTTTGCCGCCTAGTGGTGTCACATATTTATGCTTCGTGAGTGTATCACATCATTTTGACGGTACTGCATTATGCAGCCGGATAATGTCACATATTTTTGCTGCGTACTTGTAGGCACATATTATTGAACTCGATCATGGGTCAGATATTTTTGGTAACCTTCGCATAGGAACATATTTATGCTCGTGACTGTACTTGCTTTAATGTCATAATTTGCAGTCATTCTGATTTTAAAAAGGTAAATTTCTCTAAGCTCTTGATTTATAAAACAAACGTTTAGTTTTTTGCTTAATGTTCAACTAACAAGATTTGTGTCACATTGATCTCTCGTCGTGATTCTGTGGTAGTGGTAAGTGTGTGTTGTAGGTAATACATTGCTCGATGAGAAGGGACTAGCCATGTCTGCCGACGGATGAACGATCGGTGAAACAGACAACTGTTGAAGACCATTGTTAGACAGACGTCCTGATTTGAGATGACTTGAAATGCGCTATTTCGTGGAAAATCACCTAGCCTCTTTATTAACCGAATTCTTAATCATTTATACTCAGCCTATCGCCGTCCACGGCTGAACGTAGGCCTAGCAAAGAAAGCGCCAACCATCCCGGTCTTGAGCAGCCCTTTATTCATACGTCTTACGCCACCTTTCTCAAATCCCCCAAATGGCAATCACCTTGAATTATTAATTATTCAATAACTTATAATTATAATTATCACTTAACTACGTACCTTTGCGGCTCTAAGCATGTATCGACCCGTCGCGGTCATATTATTTGCATGTACAGTCACGAGCATAAATATGTTCCTATGCGAAGGTTACCAAAAATATCTGACCCATGATCGAGTTCAATAATATGTGCCTACACGTACGCAGCAAAAATATGTGACATTATCCGGCTGCATAATGCAGTACCGTCAAAACGATGTGATACACTCACGAAGCATAAATATGTGACACCACTAGGCGGCAATAATATATGACATAATTTTATCTTCAATTTAATATAATAATTATACGAAATAATGAAAGAAATAAATTTTATTTTACATTGTTTCAAGTTGGCTGTACTTTATACTATACTAGCCGGCCCGCGCTCGCTTCGTTGGGGGGTAAACATTTTTACTTGCGATTAAATTGTGATTTTAGTTCGATTAATACTGAATGCCATCATTTATTTCCTGATTGCGAAAAAATATTGTATTTATTTTTAATGAAAATATTTTTAATGAAAATAGATTAAGGCACAGTTGCGGTTGCTAGGTATAACTAGGTCAGTATTATCTCTTTAACCATTCGTGCCAATTGTATGCAGTTAAAGAAAAAAATATTTTGTTTTAAACACTTGAGAGTATATCTATAAACTCACTTATTTTAATAAAAAATCATAATTGTTGATAATATTGATCAATTAACATGGAGTAATGATTTAAATTATTCTTCAATATACAAAATATTTTTTTACAGTTATATTTAAAGTTAGACATATGCTGTCGCTGACTTTTTTATAAGCATTATCAAGCTTCACAGTGCTGGGCTCGAGGTTTACGCGCCCGGTTGAGAATCTCTCCGGTCGCGGGCGTACACCCCAGGCACACACCTCTGACTTTTCGAAGTTATATCTGTATTAACAATGAATTATCACTTGCATTAACGGTAAAGAAAAACATCGTGATGACTCTTGCACACCTAGAAGTTCTTAAAAATTTCTTAGGTTTGTAGTCCGTAAACCCGCACTAGGTCAGCGTGGTGGATTAAGGTCTTAACCCTCTCAATGATAGAGAAGACTCGTGCCCAGAAGTGGGACGTATATGAGCTGATAGTGATAATGGTGATGAAGCTCTATAACTTTTCTCTAGGACTCAAGCAAATATCTCTCATGGATAAAGCAGCGTTCATAAAAAAACGTTTTCTTTCGACTGTTTTTTCTTCGGTTTACTTTGTAAAACCGGCTACAATGAAAAATTGTTATCAATTTTCTGATTAATATTTACCCTATGACACTCACAAATAACGTAGCTTTCTATTGCTAAAAGAATGTTCAAAATCGGTTTAGTAGATTCAGAGATTACATTATACAAAGTCACAAGCTTAAATTATTTGTATAGATTTTTGTCTAGATATATTCTAAATCACGACCAAATTCAAATATTCATTTAATACGTAGATATATTTTGCCTACGGCTGCTGTGACATTAAGGAATTGTTATGTTGTGTTAAAGGAAAGCGGCTTTTAACACGATTGCTCCGAATTATTTATTATTTATACAGTTAATTGATTTTTCTTAAATTAATTTAATTTTTTAGATTCCCTAGTAGAGTTTTGATAAATTTAAAACGAATACCACTGAATTTGGTGAAAAACTAGACCATAATTCAAATTCAGATATAATTCCACAAATAATAATTGCTGGCTTGGCAGTGTGTAATATTATAAAAAAATATTTGTAAATACTGTAAAAGCGATTTTTGCGCAAAAGAAAAACTATGGTTTCTTAAATTAATTGATTTAAGAGACATGGCTAATTTAACTTATACATAGTTCAAACGACGTATTAACGACTATCTGACTCTGAACGCAATTGCATTTTTCTTTTTAATAATTAGTTCTCAATACCATAACTTGTGACGTGAATTATAACGATTTTTACTATTGCTACCGAATATTACTCGTATACACTTATGAAGTAAGGCCAAACAGAATGAAAAAACAGACACTTTATGACATAATGACTGTTCGAAGTGAACGCACTAAGAAATATTTAGTACCGAAACAACGTGAATTCCAAATGTGAACAAATAATTTTCAATCTTATTACTTGCGTGTGACGTTTATTTTAAAATATTTGTCCTCATTTATTAAAGACATTATTTTAAAATGACATTTTTATTTTCTGTATTTTAATGTCATAACGTCTTAAATTCAAATTTATTGTAGGCTATATAAAATCCAATTGCAAAGATTTAAGGTTAATTGCAACCAGGAGTTGTCTTTAATTTAATACTTTACAAATTGAAGTCTGAATTACAAATGTGTAAATATAATATCATGAAATATATGCAACCGGTGCCACTAAGACAAGTGATTTTGTTTGCGATCTTCAATCTAGTATAGGTATATTTGATCGAAGGTGTGTGTAGTATTCCCCAAAACAAAATTGGTAAGATAGTTTAGTGAAAAACAATTTAACGATCATAATTACTATTTTAACGAACGAAACGAAATAATTAAAGAAATATTGTTTTGAAGTTAAATTTCTTTATCGAAGTAATACGAGATAACTGGTCGCCTTAACAGCGTTGAATATACAGGAATTCTTTCAGACATTTTGATACCGACAAGGCGTATCAGTTATCCTGATTTAGCACCTCTTTATGTGGTGCAAGACAACAGCCCCATCCACAACTCACGAATAACTCGTGAGTGGTTTAATACGCAAAGAGAGACGATAAAATTAATAGATTTCCCTCCTAAAAGCCCTGATTTGAATCCTATTGAGAACCTGTAGGGTTTAATAGTCCAACAATGGGATCCAAATCAGGCTAGAACTTACAATTCCCTGCGTTGTCACACCTTTGACATTTGGGAGTCACTCCGGGGCTTTCAAGTGTGCACTGACTTATATTGTCTCATCCATGCGAGAGAGGCTACAGGATGTTATTAATGCAAACGGGGGGTATACTTGATTTTAATTTATAATGATTGCATAAAAAAAAATAATTAAAATTATTAATTAAGATGATTTGATAAATTAAAATACACAAAATGATAAGTAAATATTTAAATTTAGTCGTGATTTAGACCATAATATCTAGACATAAATCTATATATGTATATAAAAGAAAGTCGTGTTAGTTACACCACTTATAACTCAAGAACGGCTGAAGCGATTTAGCTGAAAATTGGTGAGGAAGTAGCTTAGAACCGAGAATAAAACATAGGATACTTTTTATCCCGTTCGACAGCGTTCCCGTGGGACTTTTCATTGTTTTCTATATCCATACAAAAGTTTCGTTTTAATAATTAAGTCAATTTGAACTTTAATACAATACAATAAAGTTTAAATCGTAGTGGAGGAGTTCTTTATTATAAAAATGAATTGCTCGATGTGTCTCTAAGCGCAAATCTCGAGAACAGCTGAACCGATTTCGCTAATTCTTTTTTTATAATATTCCTTGAAGTACGAGGATTGTTCTTACGGAGAGATACATTTTAACAATTGCCTGAAAATGTCTAAAAATAATACTTTTCTAAATTCCCATACAAAAGGATCGTAATGATACTTAAGTCATTTTGAACTTTAACACCATACAAAATTTCCTGTCATTTAATGTTTATCCCGTCGATGCAGTTAGAGACCCCCTCAAATAAAAGAACGTATTAAAATAAGCATTTTGAATCGACAATATGCATCTATAACATTCGAATAATTGCGTATTTTAGATGTTAAAAATGCAGAATTGTCATGACAATGGATTGACATTTTTTGGCTGTCAAATATTAAGGTGTGCTTTCAGAAATTTATTTTGTGTAACAAATCTCCTTGGTAGTGCCTAATTTTTAAATTTTTATTATGCTTGAATATTATAAATACTCTAAATCTCCTTCAAGAAATATTGATAAATGGCCAGAGGATGCCTTTTCCATTGATCTAGCCAGTCATGGAACAGGGCTGCGAGTACGCGACCTCGGCCCCCCGAGCTGTTGGAGTCTCCCACTACTTCCTTATCCGGGACTGCAGCATCCTTACCATCAGGCCAAATATCCTTACCTGCAATATCCTGTACCCAAACACACGCTATCTCTACCCCATTACCAAAACAATGAAAGTCCCAAGGAGAGTTGGTGTCAGACATAAACATTTGCAAAACATTTGCCAAAACATTTATGCAGAATTTATAATAAGAAAGGTGACAGGGCCTAGGGCGTCTCCCGTAGCCGACGCGCAGGGGCAGCACCTGGCTCCTGTGAGAAATGGGCAAGGTTTGTTACACCAGCCCAGGCGGGGGCAACGTAAGACACTAAGCTGGGAAATGAGATTGAGGTATGCAAGTTGGAATGTAGGTACGATGAATGGTAGGTCAAGAGAGTTAGCATCTGTGCTGAAAAAGAAAAAAAATGGTCAACGAAGAACACTTACGAAAGACGACTGCATGCAGCAATGATGCGAATATTGCGGTGGATGTGTGGTATTATAACACGGAGTGACAGAGTGAGAAATGAATACGTTAGGGTAAGTCTGAAATTAGCTCCTGTGATAGAAAAGATGAAAGGACACCGTCTGTCGTGGTATGGGCACATTATAAGAAGGAATGAATCATATGTAGGAAAAAAGGTGATGAATATGAAAGTGGATGGATGGGCGAGTCGAGGAAGGCCAAAAAAGAGATGGATGGAGTGCGTGACTGAAAATATGAAAGAGAAAGGGGTGAATGAAGACATGACGGCTGACAGGGATGTGTGGAAGAAGAAGAGATACTGCGCCGACCCCAAGTAATTAACTGGGACCGGGGCAGGGGTATGATAATATACCTAAGTAATTAAAAATTAAATTCTGTTAATAAGTAACAAAACATTCATTGGCGGGTAGGGCGTACGAAGTTTGCCGGGATAGCTAGAATAGTATAAAATTACAGCCATATTAAAATAATGTTAAATACAATTTATTTATTTCATTATTTCATATAAATTGTAAATTAAATTAAATTGAAGATAAAATTATGTCACATATTATTGCCGCCTAGTGGTGTCACATATTTATGTTTCGTGAGTGTATCACATCATTTTGACGGCACTGCATTATGCAGCCGGATAATGTCACATATTTTTGCTGCGTACGTGTAGGCACATATTATTGAACTCGATCATGGGTCAGATATTTTTGCCAACCTGCCCATAGGAACATATTTATGCTCGTGACTGTACTGCAAATATTAAAATGTAAATAGTGAGAATTTAATCCGTTCTGCTGTAGAAGCCAGTTTTGGTGTGTTTGCCGTTGGTAAATATCATTTTGTGGCAGCGCGCCCGCTACATTAAATCACCGCCCGAGGCTGTGTTGCGGATGATGGAATATGGGCGTGGCTAGGCATTAGTTTGCAATGTACAGTCACGAGCATAAATATGTTCCTATGGGCAGGTTGGCAAAAATATCTGACCCATGATCGAGTTCAATAATATGTGCCTACACGTACGCAGCAAAAATATGTGACATTATCCGGCTGCATAATGCAGTACCGTCAAAATGATGTGATACACTCACGAAGCATAAATATGTGACACCACTAGGCGGCAATAATATCTGACATAATTTTATCTTCAATTTAATTTAATTTACAATTTGTATGAAATAATGAAAGAAATAAATTTTATTTTACATTGTTTTAATATGGCTGTAATTTTATACTATTCTAGCTATCCCGGCAAAATTCGTATCGCCCTACCCGCCAATGAATGTTTTGTTACTTATTAAAAGAATTTAATTTTTAATTACTTAGGTATATTATCATCCCCCTGCCCTGGTCCCAATTAATTACTTGGGGTCGGCGCAGTATCTCTTCTTCTTCCACACACGGCATGTCTTCATTCACCCCTTTCTCTTTCATATCTTCAGTCACGCACTCCATCCATCTCTTTTTTGGCCTTCTTCAACTCGCCCATCCATCCACTTTCATATTCATCACCTTTTTTTCCTACATATGATTCATTCCTCCTCTTAATGTGCCCATACCACGACAGACGGTTTCCTTTTATCTTTTCTATCACAGGAGCTACTTTCAGACTTACCCTAACGTATTCATTTCTCACTCTGTCACTCCATGTTATAATACCACACATCCACCGCAATATTCGCATTATTGCTGCATGCAGTCGTCTTTCGTAAGTCTTCTTCGTTAACCTTATTTTTCCTTTTTCAGCACAGATGCTAGCTCTCTTGACCTACCATTCATCGTACCTACATTCCAACTTGCATACCTCAATCTTATTTCCCGGGCTAGTGTCTTAAGTTGCCCCCGCCTGGGCTGGTGTAAAAAACCTTGCCCATTTCTCACAGAAGCCAGGTGCTGCCCCTGCGCGTCGGCTACGGGAGACGCCCTAGGCCCTGTCACCTTTCTTATTATACATTCTGCATAAATGTTTTGACAAATGTTTTACGGCCGGCCGCCTGTCTGACACCAACTCTCCTTGGGACTTTCATTGTTTTGGTAATGGGGTAGAGATAGCGTGTGTTTAGGTACAGGATATTGCAAGTAAGGATATTTAGCCTGATGGTAAGGATGTTGCAGTCCCGGATAAGGAAGTAGTGGGAGACTCCAACAGCTCGGGGGGCCGAGGTCGCGTAATCGCTGCCCTGTTCCATGACTGGCTAGATCAATGGAAGAGACATCCCCTGGGCATTTATTAATATTTCTTGAAGGAGATTTAGAGTATTTTTAATATTCATGGATAATAAAAATTAAAAAATTAGGCACTACCAAGGAGATTTGTTACACAAAATAAATTTCTGAAAGCACGCCTTAATATTTGACAGCCAAAAAATGTCAATCCATTGTCATGACAATTCTGCATTTTTAACATCTAAAATACGCAATTATTTGAATGTTATAGATGCATATTGTCGATTCAAAATTCTTATTTTAATACGTTCTTTTATTTGAGGGGGCCTCTAACTGCATCGACGGGATAAACATTAAATGACAGAAATTTTGTATGGTGTTATAGTTCAAAATTACTTAAGTATCATTACGATCCTTTTGTATGGGAATTTAGAAAAGTATTATTTTTAGACCTTTTCAGGCAATTTTTAAAATGTATCTCTCCGTAAGAACAATCCTCGTACTTCAAGGAATATTATAAAAAAAGAATTAGCGAAATTGGTTCAGCTGTTCTCGAGATTTGCGCTTAGAGACACATCGAGCAATTCATTTTTATAATATAGAACTCCTCCACTACGATTTAAACTTTATTGTATTGTATTAAAGTTCAAATTGACTTAATTATTAAAACGAAACTTTTGTATGGATATAGAAAACAATGAAAAGTCCTACGGGAACGCTGTCGAACGGGATAAAAAGTATCCTATGTTTGATTCCCGGTTCTAAGCTACCTCCTCACCAATTTTCAGCTAAATCGCTTCAGCCGTTCTTGAGTTATAAGTGATGTAACTAACACGCTTTCTTTTATATACATATATAGATTTATGTCTAGATATTATGGTCTAAATCACGACTAAATTTAAATATTTACTTATATTTTTGTGTATTTTAATTTATCAAATGATCTTAATTAATAATTTTAATTATTTTTTTATATGCAAACATTATAAATTAAAATCAAGTATACCCCCCGTTTGCATTAATAACATCCTGTAGCCTCTCTCGCATGGATGAGACAATATTAGTGCACACTTGAAAGCCCCGGAGTGACTCCCAAATGTCGAAGGTGTGACAACGCAGAGAATTGTAAGTTCTAGCCTGATTTGGATCCCACTGTTGGACTATTAAACACTACAGGTTCTCAATAGGATTCAAATCAGGGCTTTTAGGAGGGAAATCTATTAATTTTATCGTCTCTCTTTGCGTATTAAACCACTCACGAGTTAATCGTGAGTTCTGGATCGGGCTGTTGTCTTGCACCACATAAAGAGGTGCTAAATCAGGATAACTGATACGCCTTGTCGGTATCAAAATGTCTGAAAGAATTCCTGTATATTCAACGCTGTTAAGGCGACCAGTTATCTCGTATTACTTCGATAAAGAAATTTAACTTCAAAACAATATTTCTTTAATTATTTCGTTTCGTTCGTTAAAATAGTAATTATGATCGTTAAATTGTTCTTCACTAAACTATCTTACCAATATTGTTTTGGGGAATACTACACACACCTTCGATCAAATATACCTATACTAGATTGAAGATCGCAAACAAAATCACTTGTCTTAGTGGCACCGGTTGCATATATTTCATGATATTATATTTACACATTTGTAATTCAGACTTCAATTTGTAAAGTATTAAATTAAAGACAACTCCTGGTTGCAATTAACCTTAAATCTTTGCAATTGGATTTTATATAGCTTACAATAAATTTGAATTTAAGACGTTATGACATTAAAATACAGAAAATAAAAATGTCATTTTAAAATAATGTCTTTAATAAATGAGGACAAATATTTTAAAATAAACGTCACACGCAAGTAATAAGATTGAAAATTATTTGTTCACATTTGGAATTCACGTTGTTTCGGTACTAAATATTTCTTAGTGGGTTCACTTCGAACAGTCATTATGTCATAAAGTGTCTGTTTTTTCATTCTGTTTGGCCTTACTTCATAAGTGTATACGAGTAATATTCGGTAGCAATAGTAAAAATCGCTATCATTCACGTCACAAGTTATGGTATTGAGAACTAATTACAAAAAAGAAAAATGCAATTGCGTTCAGAGTCAGGCAGTCGTTAATACGTCGTTTGAACTATGTATAAGTTAAATCAGCCATGTCTCTAAAATCTATTAATTTAAGAAACCATAGTTTTTCTTTTGCGCAAAAATCGCTTTTACAGTATTTACAAATATTTTTTTATAATATTACACACTGCCAAGCCAGCAATTATTATTTGTGGAATTATATCTGAATTTGAATTATGGTCTAGTTTTTCACCGTATTCGTTTTAAATTTATCAAAACTCTACTAGGGAATCTAAAAAATTAAATTAATTTAAGAAAAATCAATTAACTGTATAAATAATAAATTAATCGGAGCAATCGTGTTAAAAGCCGCTTCCCTTTAACACAACAATTCCTTAATGTCACAGCAGCCGTAGGCAAAATATATCTACGTATTAAATGAATATTTGAATTTGGTCGTGATTTAGAATATATCTCTGAATTTGACAGCCCCGTGGCGCAGTTGGCTAGACACCAGCTTGCGAAACGAGAGGCCGCGGGTTCGATTCCCGCACCGAGACAAATGTTTGTGTGATCCACAAATATTTGTTTCGGGTCTGGGTGTTTGTGAGACCGAAGTCTCTCGTAGTTTCTGATACCCACGACACAAGACTCGTATCTTAATGTGGGGTCAGGACTATATGTGTGACTGTTGGGTGTATTTATTTATTATTTATTTATTTATATCTAGACAAAAATCTATACAAATAATTTAAGCTTGTGAATTTGTATAAAGTAATCTCTGAATCTCCTAAACCGATTTTGAACATTCTTTTAGCAATAGAAAGCTACGTTATTTGTGAGTGTCATAGGGTAAATATAAATCAGAAAATTGATAACAATTTTTCATTGTAGCCGGTTTTACAAAGTAAACCGAAGAAAAAACAGTCGAAAGAAAACGTTTTTTTATGAACGCTGCTTTACCCATGAGAGATATTTGCTTGAGTCCTAGAGAAAAGTTATAGAGCTTCATCACCATTATCACTATCAGCTCATATACGACCCACTTCTGGGCACCAGTCTTCTCTATCATTGAGAGGGTTAAGACCTTAATCAACCACGCTGACCTAGTGCGGGTTTACGGACTACAAACCTAAGAAATTTCTAAGAACTTCTAGGTGTGCAAGAGTCATCACGATGTTTTTCTTTACCGTTAATGCAAGTGATAATTCATTGTTAATACAGATATAACTTCGAAAAGTCAGAGGTGTGTGCCTGGGGTGTACGCCCGCGACCGGAGAGATACTCAACTGGGCGCGTAAACCTCGAGCCCAGCACTGTGAAGCTTGATAATGCTTATAAAAAAGTCAGCGACAGCATATATCTAACTTTAAATATAACTGTAAAAAAATGTTTTGTATATTGAAGAATAATTTAAATCATTACTTCATGTTAATTGATCAATATTATCAACAATTATGATTTTTTATTAAAATAAGTGAGTTTATAGATATACTCTCAAGTGTTTAAAACAAAATATTTTTTTCTTTAACTGCATACAATTGGCACGAATGGTTAAAGAGATAATACTGACCTAGTTATACCTAGTTATACGTAGCAACCGCAACTGTGCCTTAATCTATTTTCATTAAAAATATTTTCATTAAAAATAAATACGATATTTGTTCGCAATCAGGAAATAAATGATGGCATTCAGTATTAATCGAACTAAAATCACAATTTAATCGCAAGTAAAAATGTTTACCCCCCAACGAAGCGAGCGCGGGCCGGCTAGTATAGTATAAAGTACAGCCAACTTGAAACAATGTAAAATAAAATTTATTTCTTTCATTATTTCGTATAATTATTATATTAAATTGAAGATAAAATTATGTCATATATTATTGCCGCCTAGTGGTGTCACATATTTATGTTTCGTGAGTGTATCACATCATTTTGACGGTACTGCATTATGCAGCCGGATAATGTCACATATTTTTGCTGCGTACGTGTAGGCACATATTATTGAACTCGATCATGGGTCAGATATTTTTGGTAACCTTCGCATAGGAACATATTTATGCTCGTGACTGTACTATGCAAGCCTGGTTAGCTACGAACAACCGGCTTGATTGGTTAGAAATATAACCATAGAGCCATCTATTTGATTTTGGAATTACTACAGCCAAGTGCTTTTCAAAGTAAGAAGGATAAGACAGTAACAGTAATGATATGGTATGATAAGTCATTTTTATGCTACTGGAAGAAGGAATTCATAATAAATCGCACACCGAATAGTTATGGCGTGGTAGAAACGAGGCAGTCAATGCCGAAATTTCTTTATTTGTGACAATCATTTTTTTTAATATTCCTGAGAGTTGATTACTACATAAAATTAGTTGCTGCCCGTATCTCCGTACGTGAAATTTAAACTACAATATGTTTTTTTTTTATTTTCCGTTTATGCTACGCTCCTATTATACGTAGCGAAAGTACAGGGGTAGCTGATCCTGCGCAGGCTAATATTTTTTACTTGTAAGGTATGTTTGTGGTATTATGTTGTATAGCTAATATTATTGTAAAGATTAATTAAAATCCTTTCAGAAGTTTTTGCGTGAAAAAGTAACAAACATCTGTACATCTTTTCTCGTTTATTGTGCGAGTATGTAAGTTGGGTATAAGCGTATATTACAAACAAAATACACTTTAAATCATTATTCCAACCATCAAAACTGAGCTCAGCTTAAGCCAGACATTGTAAATTGAAACTGGCCATCAACAACGCACGTTGGAATCAATTATCAAACTCTCCCGTCGGGCTAGACGGCAGGCAGCTATCGACAAAATGAAATCTGTCAAAAACAACTCCCGTGCTATAATTACAACATCACCTATTACATTTCAATATGTGGTACATAGAGTATTTTGCGAGGGAGGTCCGCCCGTACACCCCCCCTACCGTTCCCCGCACTCCCCCCCCCCGGCGAGTGTTTACTGTTTATGTCATAGCTGGGCTCATATACCCGGCACCGTTGAAACGTCCGCGCAACCACTGGTTAGTTAAAAAATTGTTCAAGCGTGAAACTATATGCGAATCCTGCAAATGTTTTCTGGTATTTCCAAACTAATTTAGCTTTGGACGTGGGTACTGGATGAGTCGTGTTTTATGTAGTTCGCGTTTTGTACAAAGGATTTTTGTGTTTTATGACTATTTATATTATAGAATTAATAATATTTAATAATATTTGTCTTATATGGGATAGAATGAAGTGTATTTTTATAAGAGAGCCATTTGCTGTTGGTTACTGGTTCTAATTACAAATTGTAATAGCTAATAAAGAAGTCAGACTTGAATCAAACTGTCATAAGTATGGATCGTATACGTTTTGTCAATTGAACATATGTTGATGTTCTTTATTTGAGATGACGATTGCAGAATTAGAAGACGTCTACGGCCTTTGGCGATGGGCAGTAAAATATTGCCATTCGGAAATCAACTTGGAACCCTTAGACAATCTCATTTAGAAACATTAAGGCTGTACTAAATAGGTGCATTACCTTGCTTCTGTATAAAACGTGGCGCAATCTGACGTAATCTGAACGCAATTAAAAAATGCTACATAAATTATTTTTCAGGTGACACATGATTGACTATTATTTTTTTGTTTCGGGTTGATTGAACCATCATTTGTCGTTAATCATATCGGGAAATAAGGTATGTGCAGTTCAATAAAAAATATTCTTTTGTTTCGCTTTTGAGTTGTCTAAAACTTAGATTTACTTTTAATTTTGCGTCAAAAGTAATTTTAATTTACTGCACTCGTAAACGTCCTTAATTATTGTTGTGATAAAAGACTTATTTTCTATATTTAATTAAACAAAGCAACCACAATCAAGTTTTCAACAAAATGAAATCAGTTAAAAGCATCCTCCAGCGTAGAGGGCGCTACGCTCGTAGCACATAGCGTAGCGGTATCGTAGCTCGGGTTTATTTATCGGACCTGTACATAACAGTTGTATGTACCCGTTGGCAGTAAGACGGAAGTTCTTTGTGCAGGGATCGGCGGTGTCAGGTGCCCGACACGCTGGTATATGAAACTCAGTGTAAAGTTGCCCTGAACACGGCTTTAGTTGACTGTAGCTCCGACTCCGGCAAAGCCTTCGAATGGTGCAGGATAACTTTTCCAACACAACTTTTGCGTTATAAGGGCGTGAATTTTGAGTCGAACGTGTTGTTATTTTTTATGTAAGTTGCAGTGAGAAATTATAATTGGGTGTTAGTTGAAAATAGAGAAATAAGCATTCATTAATAAAACAACATGTTGATTCTATAGCTATATGACTACTAACTAACATGTCACGTAATATGGAACATATATTATAACTTTAAGGTTACTTTGCTGAAAATCATGCATTCGTCATAAGAATGCAAATCAATACAAATAAAAGCTTTTTTCAATTTTCCTTCTTACAAAATATTTTCATACCATATCTAACCTTAACAACAGAAGCAATAACATCTCAATAATCTACCATTTCATCCACCACGCACATTTTCGTACTTTGTGCTCATTGTATAAATTAATCAAAGGCCGAACGCCGGGGGCTATGAGCGCAATATCAAAAGGGCGACGACATGGCCGGCAGCCGCATACAAAAGTTGACGGACATCCGCTGTGATTGAGTGGGATCCCTCGATACAGCCTCTAATGGGTCTCTCGAATGGGCGGGGTTGGGGTATGGGGTAAGGGGGTCTGATGGACCGATGGGGTATTGCGTAAGGCATCGAGAGCTTCCTGTAACTAGCGCCTGGGGATATACTGATTGCGATATTAACTGAACTTTGTTAGCTGCTTCTGAGGAAGATATCAGAGGAAATGTTACTTTGTCGGGATATTAATATCTGAGGCTAAAAAGAGGCTGGTATTTAGGAAAAATAGTATTTTGATTTTATGAGGTATTAGTAATGCTAATAGTTGATTGTCGAAGTTACCCGGTAAAAAATAAGTCAACGTATTTACTTTTATTAATTTTTCAGTCAAAGTTTCAGGTAATTTCTGTTACCCCAATTGGAGCGCTTATATAGTGCATTTGATCATTTTATAACGGGTTAAACCTTAAAAAAAACGTAGAATACGTATAATTGCTTGCTTGTTTAAATACTTGTACGAAGACTGACGTCCAATTGTCTTACTCCATGTACCTCCACCCAAACTTCTACCCTCTGTTTTAACCTTCAGAATCATAAGAATTTATTCCTTGCATTTTGATAATTTTAATCATAAACTAATTAATTTTGTTGCAGGTTTTGTTACAACTACTATGACAAAAAAAAATCCAACTAAAATATTCTTATGACGAGAATTTTGAAAACCCTGACAACCTATACTCTTCAACGATACGTACATATACAAAATACCAGTCTTGTCTTCTAATATTCATGCATTATTCTAAGAGCAAGCTGAACTATTTCTATCAATTTCACATTCTTCAATATTCCCCATGAAAATATTCACAAAGAAACTATATTGAAGATCGCCGTCGCATCCATCGGGCCGAGCATCTCCGCCATCTAGTTTCAAATATTTAATATCGAACGCACATAAACGTATTTGAAGTATTTATAAAAATTCCAAATAGCATACCCACTCGATGTGATGTCGAGCTAAGCTAAATTGAATTCCGACGGAGCTCACTTGGTAACGTTAATATAATAGATTCCATAAGCGTTTTCTCGGAGGCATCGGTTCGTGAACAAAGCGACGCCTTCGATACTTGGTGTGGTCGTTAGTTTACATGGAACTCGACGCCCTCTGGCTTGTCGTGGCGGCCATTGAGGCGAAATCTGCTCTCGATAAAAGCTTTGGCGGACGAGGTGTCGTTAAAGTCTTTTATTTGTGAAAGGATCCTGTTAGAAGTAAAGGCGTCTTGGAAGTGATTTTTGTTGGTAAACGATAGAGTCTTTATGGAAGTATATTTTATAATGAAGACAGGAATGAATAGGTGGTACATGTTGCAGTTTTAGTCAATTTCGAGTACTTTTTGGTAATTAAACTACGACGTGCCAGACTTGCATTCTATACCATAGATTTTCACCAAAGCCACAAACATTGTATTTGTTTCTACACTGTTTCTGAAAGGAGGTGACTTTTTTATGATCATGATGACGAAGATTATTATGATGATGGTGATCATTATTACGGTAATGATGAAGATAAATATGGATTGAACTTGTTACTACCCCCAAAGCTACAGGTATTGTCGTACAAACTAAAATTAGATAGCTCCCAGGAGAATGGAAGGAAGTGTTTGGATTTTAAAGATCCTTATTTATATTAACCAATATTCACAATCCGAAACTCGTAAATGCTATGAGAATAAGAATGCATGTCTCCGCTGAGATATTCTGCGTTCCGGCTTTTATTAGCTGTTCTGTAACAATAAATTCTTTTCAAATATCTAAGCTTTTCTTTTTGTGATTTCCTCCGTTTTTAGTATATAAGTAAGTTGGACAAAAAACTTGTAAATATTTACATACATCAATTGATAAGGATTCCTTATCAAAGCATTTTTCTATGATTCTGTTTTTTTTTTGACAAATTTGGGACGACTGTGAAATTGAGGCAACAATATTTGCAGAAAAAATAAAAACCGTTTTTTTAGTAAATCCCGTTCATAATTATCAAAAATGAATTATAAATATTTGATTTATTTTAATGTATTTTTTACATATTATAAATGTAAATGTTTTTAAATTTTTATCAGATGTTACAAATTTAATGCGTATCCAACGATAAATTGGTTATCCTGTTACCAATAGTCAAAAAATGAAATCAACTTACCCGCCTGAAGTTATTTGCCCTATTGAGCATTTATTAACTTACTTATAACTCCAGTTACAGGTTTTGCCAATACACTATAAACATTATCATCATCAATAAATAAATAAAAACAATACAAATATATCCTAAACATGTCTTCTAATGAAGTATTTCCACATTGTAGACTTACATACAAAGCTCATCATAATAACTGCTATACCATGTACTCGTACATTCAAAGCGCACATGGTAATGTAATAAAGCATTGAATTCGTCTCACAGCAGCGATGCGAGTAATTTTGTCGTACGAACCGTCGCCAGGTGAACGCTTTGAACATCTCCACACAATGCGCCGGCGTGTTTTGTTCCTCCACGAAATTAAAGTCAAGAGCTCGCTGAGCGCGACTATGCCAGTTTTTGCGAACATTGGCTGTTATGAGAGCGTAGATTGCACCGCCTCTAGTGTTTGGCTTTTTTGTTGACTAACAACGGTTTTTAGTAAATGATTAAGGTAGAGTTTTAGTTAATGTTTTTAATAATTAATAGCAGAGATTGTTAATAAATGTTCACAATTGCTATATTCGTCGTCAACTTGTGGACGCCCGATGGCATTTGAAGCAAAGTTAAAGTTACAACAGCATTGGGCGATTATTAGATTTCACCCTTTTTTCCCTCTAACGGTTATTTAACCTACGAGATTTTTCAAAGCTTTTCGTTTAGTTGATCTTTTTTAATATGAACTCAAAACCTAAAATTAAATTATGTTATAAAATATTACAATTAACAAATGACAAGTTCTTTGATGCGTCTTCCAGTTTAATAATAACCAAACTATCTTTGCTATATTACGACAACTAACCTTCGACATCAATAAAACCATTCAAAGAAACTGAGAGTAACGACGTGTACCTAGAGACCAGCCCACGCGGCCGAAAGGAATAAAGGCTTCCTAAAAATACAAGGCACGTCGGTAGTGAGTCCGCGGGGCCCGGTGAGCTGCATGATATATGAGGGATATGATTCAGGCGAAGCTGGGTGTCGCGGTCAGCAGCGCTCTAGCTCAAAGGAAATCTCATTTGGCGAGCGCCCCTCGTCCGCCGCGCCCCCCGGCGGCCCGCAGCCCGTGCCCCCCGGCCGCCCGCCGCAACCCGAGGGCCGCCGGGTGGACATCTATTAAAATTATTTGAGAAGCCCAACAGTTACTGGAGTTTTTGGAGTACTCCCTTCTATGTGATTTTGGGAGTGTTTAGATATGTATTTTGGTGGTTATTCAAAACGTTTTAAATATGTCAGAATATATCATCGTTGGCATAAAAGTAATTAAATAATTAATTTGTATTATTTCCATTACTCTTGAGACTTAATTTTGAATCGATAGTCTACTTCGTTTTGATTTTCACAACCTATTACCAGAGGCGGTACATTCATAGAACCCCAAAAGCGAAGTTATTAAAAACTGGACATAATATAATTAGCTTTTAGACTTCTATGGACGCACCACCATTACCTAATGAGCGTTATGAGCCAATGACACACTGAAAAAGTCCATTTAAATTAGTCCAAAAACAAAACACAGCTATTTGTGTAAATACTCGACTTATACAAAAGCCCTTTTCAACTAGCGGCACATTTTTATTTCAAAAAACAATTCTCACCACTGGCAATTAATAGTTGTTCAGTTTTCAAAGCAAAGCTGCGCTGGCATAAAAAAATGACAGGCGACAAATACAAAAAAAAAAGAAAAAGTTTTAAATTAATTTTGTGCGTTAAAAAACGTGCGCGTAGTTTGTTTGTCCGGGCGGCGGCGAGGCTGCGAGCTCGCCCGGGCGACCTGCTCCCATTTCATGTTTTATACTTCATAGCTCTATTGTTCGGTATCGGCGGAATAATTGGAAAACGCTATTGAAATTGTGTTTATTTTTTGCTTAATTATTCTGATGTATTTTTTGCCCGTCTGGCCATTGTAGGGGAAAGGCTTCGGATTGCGCCACGCCGTAACAGACAAAGGATAATTGGCTGGAAAGTGGCTTTTATTATTTTGTTTTCTTTTTTGTCACAATTTTGGTAGGCACGGGATTTATTAATAGGAAATTGGTTCGGCTAATACATGAAATTATACTCTGAAAAATTGAAGTTATGTTATGTTCAAGCTGAAGTCGACGCAAAAATACTTATCTTAGTAAGACTTCGCTTGAAACGAAATATAGACCTAATTTTATTAAAATTTCCTAGAACAAAGATATAGCTATAGCTTTATACGTAGTGTGGGACGTCTTGCAGCACGATAGTCAGACGATTCAAGAAAGGTGGCGGATAGCGGATGAATATAATATGTATGTATATGGTTGACGCCTACTTGGAAAGGCCTTGGTTCAGCTATGGACGGTGATAGGCTAAGAATAAGTTATCTTCTTCTAAAATTAACGCCCAGGAAGTCACAGGCAGTAGCTGGTGTTAAGAAAAATTATATTTTGATTAAGCTTAGTATAAGATCTACTAATAATTATTTTCTATTACATATGCACGAGTCCGGTTAGCAAATATTAATTATCTAGTGGACACGCACTTCAATCAATGTTGCCTCTGAAACGTAATTAATTTTGAACCGTACCGATAATTGAGTCGCTGTCTATGCAGGATGTATCAAAATAAACACCGTCTATTTAATGTGGACATTCCTGATCCGTAAGAGATTTGGAGTATGTCAGTACTAAATACCAAAATCCACCTCGTTTATTTAATATTCTTTTTGCTCAAATCTCGTATTGGGGGTGTCCATAGGCGGTGTTGACCACATGACGTCAGCTGATTTGCCTTCTATCCCATGAAAATAAAAATAAAAGTATTAACTAAAGACAATAACATATGTACAATAATATACTCCTCCATCATAGCCCCTTACACATCCCTTAGTTAGGTACGGGATTTCTGTTCTGAATGGTAATTCAGAGGGTTTAGGTCCACAACACTGGCCCAGTGCAGATTAGCCGACTACACATCTAAGAAATTCCTTCGACCTTCCTGAGATGTGCAGGTTTAATCACAATAATCAAAATAAAATGAAATAAAATATACATTGTCTACTTAATAAGGATATTCCCTGGTGGCATTCAAAAGACAAAAGACAGCCAAAATTATCTAAAAATAGTCGCCTTTATCGACGTTCGGCGAGTTTTTATCTGCTCTAAAGCTGTAAATTCAACTCCATTTATTATGTGACGAAGATACCATCTTAATTGATAGAACCAGTCATACCGGAAAATTCAACATAAAAGAACTCGTAGTTTGGTACGAAAACCTAATTTGAAAGACTTCTTGCTTAGTTTATTCGACAAGATGACCCGTCGGTACCAATAACGTTCTGAAATTCTCAACCCAAATTTGAAGCTTATAATTGATAATTCATTATTACAAATAATCATGACGTAATTTAATCAGATTAGTTTCTTAATCTTTTAATTATTTAATACTCTCTCCATTTATACCAAGTATATTTAGACCGTGACCGGAAACTTAGGCAAGTAATAGCTAAATAGGGGGTTTGCTACCTGGCATTAAATGAAATCCTGACAAAAAAAAAAAAGCTTTCCATACAACGATCGGTATTAAATGTATGTCAGATATCTATTACGAATATCTACGTCCGTATTAAAAAAAAGAGTCGTTATTATAACTATTCCTTAAACATGCTTTGTCTCGTTTTCTCATGTCAACCAACAGAGCAGGTCAAAGCATTATTAAGTAGTTAATAATGTTTAAGTTAATTAACGAAAGTTAATAATTAAGACTCTTAGTGAATAAAAAAGTGAAACCCGCCAACATTTCAAAACAAATGTCGAACGATTCATCGTACAATCTCTCAGATGAGTTTCAAGCATCAAAAAATATCAAACAATGAGATAAAAGAATTACATTTGTTCGCTACGCCAACATTAGTTCTCATAATGTTGCTACGAGAGCTACGGCGTAGATCCGTAGCACTCGTACGTTTGCGCTCGGCTGCACATTTAATTAGTTCTGCGCTGAAGTAATTCCGAAATGGAAATGTTTTAGAGTATATGCGTACTGAAATGTAGCCTGAGAGTACTACACCCGTTTGGGGTATTTCGAGGCTATTTTTGCAATAACATTTGAAACGCTGAAGTGAAGTTTTGTTACGGTTTTGTTTTATATCACCACTCCAATTTTCACTTACGAATCGGTGTACTGATGTGAAATGTATTTCCTATGTATTTCTACGAACAAATACGTCGTCATATTACATTTGCGCGAAACACCCAGTCGTTATTCCGTTCTCAAATATTTAATTTGTCATCATCATCGTCACGTGTTAAATTGCACAGCAAAAATTTAGTTTAGTTATTCCTACTACTAGATGGTTAAGTTATAGTACACCATGATGTCATGACTTAATATGCCTAAGAAAATTCTAGAACTCTGTACTAATAATGCGCGTTGAAAGCATTAAAAATCAATCATCATCACATCATTTCGAAAAATCTTAATATTGTAATTTTGAAATTATTATAGACA
Organism: Cephonodes hylas; assembly: GCA_030295005.1. NCBI lineage: Eukaryota > Metazoa > Arthropoda > Insecta > Lepidoptera > Sphingidae > Cephonodes > Cephonodes hylas. Next base: position 11,635,739 of record AP025364.1, on the reverse strand, counting down.
AGATATATTTTACGTCTAAACAAAACGAACGCACTAGGTTATACCTAGTGGTTTACACTAAAAATAATAAGTTTCACAATGTCTTAAGTTAGCTCGTGTTGTGATCCATCACTTGGCTTGCTCCACAGAAAGTGCGCTACAACTAGACAGTAAATAATGACTTGGCTACCTGTAGAGCTATCGTTTCGAACGAACTGCGCGTCAGGGCACGGGCACCGTGAGTTATGATACTACTAAGGATCTGCGCATCTGGACATACAAATTTAGCAATATACAAATAGAAAATATTTTGTGTTATTAATGTAAAAATGCGTTTTGAAGGAAAAAAATATATTCAATTTTAAAGGCGACATTTGTACATAAGTATGTTTTTTATCTCACAAAATGTTCTTAAACTATTTAACTGATTTTTGTTTTAAATTAATAATAACATAAATTAGTCAAGTATATGGGACCTTAGGTTGTTCATTCTTCGTAATGTTATGTCCTAGTAGGGCGAATCTCAAACGCGTTTTTGTATAGAAGTTTGTACTGCCGATTCTGGTCTTCCGTAATAGATATTATAACAAAGGTCTACAAATCGCGAGTATATCGGTTTCTTGTAGGCAAGAGCACGCCGTCGTAAGCTGTGTCGTCATATAGGAGTTCTCATATCAGTTAGGGTGCCCCGAACAGATTTACTCGTACATTCGATTTTATAAGTAAACTCGAGCGTGTGTGTTATAAAACATTTCAGGTTTCCGTGTCTGTGCAGGCAATCGAAAAAAAAAATATTTTCTATCCGTTGGTACACCTGCGCAGTTTAACTGTGCGAAGGTTGTCCCCACGCAGGACTTAATTGCGCAGTGATGGCGTGAAGGGATTAGAGCTACCCATAACCTGGACATGGCTTTAACTAAGAGTTTAAAAGAAAATCCCCTACGTGTACGTTCTGTACCTACTCAGCTCAGTTTACCTGACTGGTATTGATCCTACCTGGTACACCTATAATATATTACCGAACCTATATTTAATATCCAAAGCTCTCTGAGAAACGTTTCATCGTTACAGTCTTCGTCTCCATCCATCTCAATAATTTATGTTTGCGCCCATCTCTATTACAAAGCAAGTAATTTGTTGAGCAAACATCAAATGGCATCATTGTGATCGAACAAAACGGTGTCGTGTTTATCCTAATTCGACACCGAGTGTTAATTACGTATTAGCAGTTCAATAGTAGCACCTGCGCCCACAGACCGAGTACATAATGTGTTACAACACAATTGTGTCTATGTGAGTGCTATGTACCCACTTCGGAGGTAATCTATCAAATTCTCGCGTCGAGTGACGAGCACCATTATTCGACGGCCGCGAAACAAATGATTACAAATGAATCGGGGGTATGCGCGGGGGGCGGCGGGTGGCAGCCCGGCGGCCGGGGGGACGGTTGCCATGGCGACGCGAGACGATCGATGCGCTCCGCCCGCGCTCCACAGGCCCCTCAATTAAACAATGATTCACACGTTAAGTGATGACGAACGCACACGCATAATGTGATGTACGCAATCAGAATTGGTTGTTCGCCGAAAAATCGTCGGAGTGTGGTTAATTCCCGAGGGAGCGGCGCGGCCACCGGGCTCACACCGACTCATTTACAATGGTCACCGAACGGACTCGCTTTCACAGGATGAATTGTGTTTTATGCTTGGCACGAAAATACTTGAAAGACTACGCTACGCTATAAATGAGAGCAAATATTTTTACATAATACATATATAATACGAGTTTGTAGATATTAAAGTCATTGCAAAAAATAAACGTATAAATGCAAATGACGGTCTCTATCATAGCCTATGAAAAGCAGGTTGGCAATAGTGAAGCTACAGGTTCGACCATCGCACCAAGACAAATGTTTATGCCATCTGCAAATATTTTCTTCGGGTATGTCTTAGTTTGAAAAGACTCATCGTAGGGGAAAGAGTAAATAATATTTATTAACAACATAAAAAATATCTTAGCTTATGCCTCGTGGTCTCGGAGCACAAGCAAGAGTCGTGCGCTCTTAAGGCCCCGGGTTCGATTTTCGGTTTGGGCAGTGTAATTGAGCTTTCCTATTGGGATATTCTCAGTAGTAGCTTAAAACCTGGGAATATGCCTGAAAAACGGTATTTGATTCGCCCCCTATACACATCGTAGAAAGATTCATACCAGGTGAATTTTAAGCGCAGAAATGCACCTCTGCCTTTCCCTTCGAGATACATTGTCGTGATGTTTTTTACGCACGCAAAAATATATTTACTAATAATTTCGACTGAGATAAGATCATCATTATGAGGCGAATTTCAAAAACTCAACACTCCCCAAAAAAAATTCGTATAAAATATCCGCGCACTTCCTTCTAGTGACTAATTAATGACGTTGATATTTTCCGATCGCGCTAATTAAAACACGGAGCGACAGAAGTGCTCGTCGGCATTCACCAAGTCGGAGCGTAATAGACTCCGAGTTCGCAATTAGTTGGCAAAGCGTCTACCCACCGCTAATGTGCAGTGGAGTGCAATATTGAAATCTTAATAGGCAGAAAACTTTCCGCAACTTCTTAAAACACGCTTGCTGTAAAAGTGTACATTAAAACTTCGCTGGGAAGTAAAGTATTGCGTTGTTGGCGCGATTAAAAAACTTATGTGCCCACTTGCAGACTTAGCTTATACGATTTTTTTATAAAAAAAAACGTAAGTAACAGTCACACACACATAACAGTCACATACAGAATATTTTAGACCACAAAATAAGATGCAAGTTTTGTATCATAGATATGTGGAACTACGAGAGACTGATCGGTCTCATAAACACCCAGAGCCGAAACAAATATTTATGGATCAATTATACATTTGTCATAGGGTTGGAATCGAAAACGTGTTCTCTTGTTTCGCAGGCTGGTTAGAGACCAGTCAGTTGAACAGGGGATGTCAACAGTAACCTATGTCCTTACCAAATATGTCTTCATACCAAAATTATTAAAATTGGTTTAGTAACTGGAAAATTTAATAAGTGGACATACTTCCATGCTGATATTTTAAATTGGCGTTTATCTCGAAATGATTTCAGTTCCATACTTTATGCTGCTACTAACATTTCCAAATGGAAAAAACCAGTAACATTTTGCCCGACCCGGAAATCGAACCTGAGATCTTGTAATACTTGTGCCGCAATGCCAACAGGTAGTCAAAAGACTTAAAAACTTCTTTATAAAGCATTGAATTTATAGAAATAATAACCCAATTTCAGACAAAAACAATTCTTAATAATGTCAGACAATTATTAACTTGAAATCTTTTAAGTACTTACCGAATTGTCTTTGCATTTGTAAAATCCTAAAATTTGTTTGAAATAAGTTTCCGAACAAGTTGGTATCTTAGTACATTTATTCGTGGTCACAAGAAATTTATTGAGTTGCGAGAAGAGATTCGAGATTATATTATTGTATTTCCCTCCTTTTGATTCGTTGAGTATTTACCGATTTCAAATTAAATTAATGATGAACATGAAAGGATTTTTTATCGGCTCATTCGAGTGGAAACATTATTTAAATAAAATTCGCGTTTAGAGAACAAAGTGAATAGTGGTATTTATAACTCACATTTGTTAATATCATTTATAACAAATAAATTGTGAATTACATATAATAATAAATAAATAATAAATACACCCAACAGTCACATACATAGCTCTGACCCCACACTAGGTTCCAAGACCTTTGTCGTGGGTATCAGACACTACGAGAGACTTTTTCGGTCTCTCACACCAACACCCAGACCCGAAACAAATATTTGTGCTTCACACAAACATTTGTCTCGGTGCGGGGATCGAACCCGCGGCCTCTCGTTTCGCAAGCTGGTGTCTAGCCAACTGCGCCACGGGGGCTGTCCAATATATTACATTAATCAGTTTTTTTCGAGATGAAGTGAAAAGATAAAGTAATGAAAGACCACATATAGTTCTAAACTCAGCGGTGAAATACTTATGGCTACTCATGATGGTGACAAACATGATTAAATTAAAGCATTTAAATTCTTCCTTGATTTTAAATTTCTTATGTAATCTCTTCATCGTACTAACTTCAAAGAGTTACAGAATTGAGATCTTCCGTAACACTTGGTACTGTTAAAAAGCAATATTTATTCGAAATTTCTTCTGTAGGCTGGTGTTTGAACTGGCAGCGCGGCGGCGAGCGCGCTTCGTGAATTAATTCGGTTCAGTTACATAACATTAAAATTGGAAGGCCGCCGGAGCGACCGAGGCAGCCGCAGCCGCCCGAAAGGCTTTGCTTCCAATCCCAATAAGCGATTGGCTCCAGCTTTGTTCAGCGCGCCGGCCGCTCTACCTACACTACAACCTTTCTAAAATAGCTCGTTTAAATACAGATCCGGGACCGCGGGCTTTTATCGGATCAGACAGTCTAACTCCAGTTAAAAGGGAGGCTTTTACGACGGCCCCCCGATTTGCACGGCACTTTATGTGTATTAGTTTAGTATTAAAAGAGGAATATGAAGCGAGTCGCTCGCCAAATAAATCTGGGCAGTAAAGAGGATCGGTAACCGGTTGCTTTACCAACAAAGTGCAGCTCAGTGCAGGTAACACTATTGCACTTATTGACTTTGTGTACCGAAGTAGGAGTGCGCGCGACTCGAGAGCCCCGGGCACATGTAACTGCTACGTTTTAATTAAATCCTCATTGGTGGAGATAGTGCGCCGTGAGCCAACCTTTTTGTTTTTATATCCAGCGGTTTGCCAGCGCCGTGAAAAATTGAAGCGGAGTTTAAAGCTCGCAGCGAGCCAACGCGCCTCCCATGATAATGATAATGCTCGCTACGCCTGCATTTTAATACAACAGGCCCTCGTCAGTTTTCGCTGGCCGAGAGTTTAACTCGACTGGAAATTTATTCTTTTATTACTGGGTTGTACGTTGAATACACGATATTTGATTTTGAATATTCTGTGAACACGATGTTAAATGGATTAAGTATTGTGTCAATTTAAGTGAATGTACAGCTAATCGACATAAAGTCTTCTTATGTAATACTACAAAAAGTTGTTAATGTAGAAGAAATCAATGAACATAATATATTTTTGAAAGCAGGAGGAAGCAATATTGTAAATTTTTACGAAAATATTTTATGAATGATTATGACACTTTATCGTGCGTTTAGAAACGAATTTCGTTTAAAACAAACTCTTATAAAATATAGATATTCTGTCAAAGCTCAATACTTTGTGCACAAAAATACAATTAAGACCCTCAAACGCTCGTAATTAAATCGCTGCAAAAGAAAACATCGAGCTAATAAAATATTCATTAAGCAGCCGAAACAGAAGCCGTCAAAGGCTGGAAAACAATAAAGCACTTGGCTGTGATAAAAAATAGAGCGAACATGGAAAATACAAATAAAATGCGCCGACTAGGGGAGCAGGGCCGCTAATAGGAGCTATTGACAGGTATCGGAGGTGAGTTGAAAGGCATGTCTCTCGTCATAGCAACGCCGGGTAGACGCAGACAATGAGGCAGGAGAGCGTTAACAGACGGTACCTGTGGGGGAGGGGGCTCTCTCGCTTCCAATGGACGGATAATATCAATTAGAGATGTTACATTTAGACTGGCTAATTAGGAATATATCAAGCTCAGTGGCTCGCTCCGACGTGCTCCGCTGCACTGGAAAATGGCGTTAACATTTCATATATTTTATTATATACGTTCGGTGGATGGGGGATTCGGTTGAGGTTACATCGCGGTGTATAGTCGCTTAGCACATAACTCCCTTAATCTTAAAAGCTTTTTGATCTCCGCAGGGGATATTCGCCCCTTAAATTGTGTTACAATTGCAGTAACACTATACTATACATTTTAAATTATGTGTTGTGTAGTTAAAAACAAAGAAATTTGTTTACAAAACGATGCTGCCTCGTTTCGTGTTTATTTCTGTAATTTTACAACTTTAAAATATTTTTTATTGATGATGCATAAAATAAGTAATACATTTCACTTCGTAAGTATGTGCATGATTCGAGTTATTTCATCCACACAATACCGAGGAACGCGTACAAATTTCCATGTGATGTTCGGCACGCAGGGCACGCAGAGCACGCCGGCCTCGCATCTCGCTACAAATTATATTATCCACATGTGGCACATAGTGCACACACAATAATGCACTCCCACAGATCCAATTAGCGACGCAACCTCCTGTGATACCAAACTGTAGCGTTCATGCGTGCCGTGCGCTCAAAAATGTTCATTAATTTGAGTGTGTTATATCGCTTCAATTTTCGTACATAGTCTGTTGGTACTGCATACAACATACTTGTATATTGGTGGTTTCAGCCGAACATACTCAGGGGTCACAAGTGTCAAACTTGTCACGAGATTATAAAGCATAAGCGAAATTTCTTCATCGGATTACGTGGAGTATGTAGTGCGAAATGTAATAAGTATTTGTAGGGGGTGGTGCGGTGTGTGGAGCGGGTGGCGGTGGTCGAGCGGCAGAATCAAGGGCGCCGCGTGGCGAGGGGTGCGGGCGGCGGTGGGCGCGGGAGACGTCGGGTGGCGAGCGCCGGGCCCTGCCGCTGCCGGCGGGGGAGGGGAGGCACGCGCGGGGGACGCGGCGTGAGGGCGGCGGGGAGAGAGCACGGCTGCTCGCCCGGGCGGGATGCTGCGCGGGGCAGGGGCGCGCAGATCAATATCTCGCGTTGCCGGGGCGACGGAGCGCCAGACCGAGTGCCTCCCGTACTACGCCCCCCTCGACCCGGGCCCCACTCTGCCCACTACTCGCTTATTTAATACATGCCGTATCTGGGATGCGAGCTTTTACGTGCTAAATGACAAGGCAACGTAACACGCCAAAGCACCGAGTCACCGCTCCCGTAATATTCGCTGGCATGGCTGTGCGGCTGCGGGCCCCCTGCCCCAACATAAAACCGCCGAACGATTAACATGACATTGACCTCGTTCCGCTGAGAAAACTTACGTTCTCTTCTTCATATTCGTGACATGCCATGTTACTGAAATAACACATTTTCGAAAATATTTTTTTTAACGCTTCGAAAAATTTCCTTTGAAAGAAAAGTTTTATACTGTGGACAACTCAAATTTAAGACGAATTTGCTTTGTTCGTGTTCCCAATTTGGAAAATTGAAATTGTTTTAGGATTCTTTTCTCTTATAATCGCCGCTCTTTGTCCGACTTCTCAATTAAGTGGTTTACAGAACAAAGAACCATTCATGTAATGAAGTATGAACTATAAGTAAAACATTATTTCTAGACATTATTTACTAGAGCTCTGTACAATATTTGTTTTTTAAAATAATTAAATACAGCCATGGGCCGATGTGGTTCTTCACCTCTGGACAGTGTCTTATTACTGAAACATTTAAATATCACATTGCCTTAGTGCAAACAAGCCTATGTTCGATTCAAAAATACTAACACAGTTTGGGCATGAGGATCAAACTTGCGATAGGTTTACTTACTTGCCGTTTATTGTTTTACTTAATTACAGTATTTCTTATTTCTTAGACATGTACAAGCTTTTAAAATATAACTGTAGAAACCTTAAGTGCTATTGTAACCGTTTATAAAAAGACATTTTTTTAGGCCATCTTCAGTCTTCTTTATTGTATCTTTTCTATTTCGTCAAGTTTTTGCATTTCTTACGCAAACACTCAAGGTGGTATTAGTAAATCCTACTCTACATGATAAGGAATGACTACTGCACATAAGGCTCATAATATTAACGTTAAATATTAATTAAATTTGATATTTGCAATTATTACCGTCGGCACACGAAATATTTAATTAAATCATTACTTCAAAATCAATTACGATTGTACAAAATGTTTTTCTTTATTGCTGAATAAAACCAAGGAGATGTGGAAACGAAGAACAAATACGGCAAAATATTGATCTAAAATAAATATTGACAAAACATTTGGGAATAAAAGCAATATTTATCTTTATGTCGCCATAGATTTCATATTTCAATTAATAAAACAAAATCATCTTTTAAAGTACGTTTATTGGATGAAAACATTAATTAAATTATAAATAAGAAAACTATCAAATAACGTGACTAGAATAAAGACATTTTATTTTGTTACATATTGAAAGCATATAATAAATACATATATGAAAAATTAAAACTACATACTAAGTACAAAATTAAAAGTATATTTTTTTCTCTTCCATAACTATCACCATGCAAACACATTAATAATATTTTATCGTAATCTTCATCAGCCCATAAAAGTACCACTGCTGGGCTAGAGCGCTATCACTAAAAGGGCTTACGCCTTAGTTCACCACGCTGGTCTAGTGCGGGTTTGATTATAATATTTAACCGTTTGTATACAACAGTTCCGATAAAAACGTATTCATGAGAATATGTCTGCGAATATTCATATCCTCATGTTGGTATAAAGAATTATGTGTGTTGGTCACATTTTGCAGGGACAATAATAATGATACAGCTTTTAGTACATAATTTGTGCATGTCATAAAGTAAAGAGTCAAAACAGATTTACTACCTGTGCTGTGGTTTAATATTAATCAAAGCAAAATTAATGATATGAAGTGTATAACCACGATACGTAATAATCGTGAATTACGCATATGCGCAATTTTCATATTATTTTGTAAATCTATGATACTATTCAGGCATTTATAGTTGCTTTTACTAGCAAGACATTTCTCATTACTTGCCATCAAATGCCATAAAGATATCCATTTACTGTTTAAGTATTAGCGAAACATGGAAAAGATGTGGAAATAGAAAGTCAGAAAAAATCCTTTTGGTAATGTTTTCGTGCCTAAAACAAAGCACTTAATGCAAATTAGCTTTTAGGTTCCGTTTTAAGATTAATATAGCTATTTTTTTTTTCAAAAGCAAAAAGTTAAATCTGAAAAATTTCTTTCATGAAAAGGTAAAGGAATATTTTAGCAATGTTACACGTCATTTATATCAAACCGTTTTTTTGGCAAGAATATGTAATATTTCATCATCAAATTCATTAAATTTCCTACACCAAAACCTTGGTAATTATTACATCGCTCCAGCATTACTAAAAGTTATATTCACACCCTAAAAATTCCCTTAGAACGGCAGCTGCGTGAGCAGAGCTACGCCCCTCATGATCCAATGGTCAGGTTCCTTGACCGTGGGCAGTCTCATGAACAGGATGTAGTTGGTTGAGTGCCCGGTGGTGGACAGTACGCCGCGCCTGTCACCCGTCTTGTACAGCGGACAGTTGTAGAATATGTCCGTCGGGATGTCGTCGCGTTTTAGCGGTATCAGCCATACCTTCAATGTGTATCACAATAATTGTTTAGTATACTTAGTCATAGATTTTTATACTAAATTGAAACTCAAGAATATAGAATTAAATACAGGACGCGATAAAGAGTAACAATAGTTTCATTGCAATGCATGTACAGGTAAATAGTAATAATTATAATTGTAGCGATTACATTTTGGTATAAAAAATAAATGAAAAACAAAGTTTTTGTAAATTCCATACAGAATTTTCAATTATGTTAATATGAAAAAGCTAAATCTACAATGTCTGTCACAGAAAGGTTTTTGAATAAAAATATTGTTTCCTTAAAAACATTACAGACATACATCATTCTAAATAGTAATTTATAAATCTACCACCAGAAATATAAGTACCAGCTCAATAAGTACTCATTCTTAATATCTTTGTTTTGTCTACGAGCAGATAGTCGTGTATATGCTACTTGCATTATACCGAAACTAAAATAATGACATTGTATTCTCCAAGCTTACATCCATCACTGCAATATAAAAGAGAACAAAAAAGAATTTGGTGCAGTAAATTGTATACAATACTCACCGGCGGGAATTCGTCGTAGAGTACTTTAGGGTAGGACTCATCGACATGGTGGTCGTCGTTATTCCACCGGGCTCCCTCCATGAACAGGCCGCGAATGTACACGCCTTCCGCCGGAGGCTCTTCTAGTTCAAATGTATGTTGGACCTATACCGATATATATATGTCCAAGTCATATATTATCATCATTATCAGCCCATATACGTCAATTGCTGGACACGATCCTCCTTTACAACTGACACGGTATCAGCCTTAGTTCATCACGCTGGCGTCGTGCGGGTCGGCAGACTACGCACCCGATTAATTCAGTCATTTTCAGGTTATTCCTAAATATAAACATTCTTTTTTCCTTTTTTCACTCTTTCCTTCAAGTTAACACACCTCGTCACTTTAAGATATCAGAATCAGTTGCTCAGACATAATATTTTTTTCAATATATTGTGACAGCAAAGGAATTTGTATTAATATTTCTTTTAAATACCAAAGACATTACCTCATAATGGAAGGCGAGTTGATCGATGGGTATCTTGTACTTCCTCGCGTAGCTCTGCTGTGCGGCCGTGAGGAACGCTTGCGGGAAGTAGAACCCGGACAGCCAAAACACGACCGGCGGGCCGTACTGATGCCAGTGCTGTGCAGATAGTGCAGACATTAAATAACTTACCTTTCTTCTTCTACTATTTTTCAATTTCCTCATACATACAGGGACGTAAGTATATGACAACTTTTACACAAAATATGCTACGACAATCCAGTCCAATCTTTAATGGTACCCTAAACACAATACACAAATAGATCTAAAATGAAGTATCGAAACTAAAATTAGGTGCCAAAGCACACGTGGAGTACTGTTGAGCGACGTTGGGTGCGGTCGGGCCTCGTTTGAGAGATCGTGCTTGGCGGCAACAATCTCCAAACCGTTATAGACTCCGAGTGCTCTTCAATCCGTCGGCACCGGTGTCCGTCTAATAGACGAGAAGCCACTTACAAAGTCATACGGGCTCCTGGGTACATTTTGTGAAGTAACAATGTAAGCTTGCCCAATTAGTTGGAGATTATTTAAGAGTATTTGTGTTTTTAGGGTTTGTGGAAAGAGTAAAACGGCCATGATGTGGCTCAGTATCTCTTTGTGATATCACCTACGACATATTTTTGTAAAAAATTGTATGATGCCATCACTTAGCTATAGCATATGGAATTGTACACAAATATTACATTGAAAGGTAAGTAATGTTCTGCCATAAGTATTTACCATTCAATTTTTTTTATGGCTTGATTCATAGAAATAACACAAATCGTTTTAATTGTGCTCCGCCACCCTAAAGCGCGTGTAGTACAAGTGTATTGGTTGAACTCGGCGTAGTCTATACGAACACACATACTTACATAAGGGCGAATTGAATGTACTAAAACGAAAATGTTAAAGATTCTCAGATTTACAGCATGTTACCTGTAGAAATGCAAGTCTCGCCAGCAGATCGTTGAAGTATGAGGCGAGCGGCTTGAGCGAGGGGTAGCTCTTGCCGGCCCACAGCCCGGGGATGCGGCCGCGCACCATGCTCGTCAGCACCTCCTCCGTCACGTCAGTCAGAACGCTCACTCCTGCCAGTATAGGAGTTTGGTATTTAAACAATTTTTTTTATTTTTATTTGAGAGAAAAGCTAATTATAGCTCTACTTCCCGCCAGCCCCGAAGAAGGAAGCGTATGCCGGGGTCAATGGTCTTCCTAAATGCAGCCACCAACACTTGTGGGAAATACAACCTTGCAAATGGAATTCCCTCGCCACGTTTGAATATTCTTCTACTATCGATATTGTCCGCTAGGTTGTAATGACTACAACCTACTCTACAGCTAGAATATGTTAATAGCTTTTTCGGATGTTTTTATCGTAATCAATTTTAAAGTATATACGAGACTTGCTCCTTGCGATATAAAACTTGATTATCAGTTCATAAAATTTTAAAAACATATTTACCAAAATAAAGTTTTATGTTCAGTTGTTAAATTCAAACGTTACTGCTCGATTTATATCATCTTTTATTACTATTATTGTATTGAGCTCTACGAAAACAGTTCCGTATTTATGGCATTATTTTATAGTTAAAAATTTCTAGATTGGTTATATTAATTGCAATTTGCAGTCAGATAGTAACCTTGTACAGCGCCGATAACAGCTCTGGCACTAGATCTCACTACAGTCACAAGTCTCTCGTATCGAGCCGCCTCTTGTATGACGACGATCGACATCGGCGTCATGTCCGCCGGTTTGATATCACCCTCGTGGGATGGTCCGCTGAGGATTTTATTAGGAAGTCGAGCGAGAATATCCTCGGATATCGCCATCGCTTGCTGTTCGGGAGTTGCGCCTGCGCCGCCGGCCGCCATTGTATCCTAGTAGAAAAAATATAAAATTTAAAAATAGAACTTGCCCGTAGGAAGCGGAACGTTGAGCAACATAGCTGCAAAGATAAACACGAGGAAGTATCAACGGGAGGGAAGTTTTAATTGTGCAGTTATTTTTTATTTATCTACGGCTGAAGTGGAAGCTTGATAGTAGAATTATTTCAACGAACACGGTAGGTACATTATGAATATGGCATATTATTTTTACTCATATAGTGTACACTGAAAGCACATAGAAGTTTCTAATTTCAATGAAATTTCATTGGCAAATCCGGTAGCGATGTTAAACTCAACGCAGTTTTATTAAAAAAATGAAAAGAATACAAACATGCTTATTATGCCCTCAAATCAACATGTGGTAATTTATTATTTTATCCATTAACAACTTCAAAAGAAAGTTAATAGTTTTATTATTGTGTCATGTATTGCAAATCTTTACCCACCACGCCTGTAGAAAGCATCATTTATATTAGAAAGCCAAGTAAATAAGAGCAGAAGCAAAAGATCACAAATAACTCGGTTGAACGACTTACCAAATAATTTTTCAGAAGATCCTTTACGCAATAATAAAACAAAACCAGTATTATTGTATGTGTCATTAATGTCATAATTGAATAAGATTTATTAAATGAATGTCTTACCATGCGATCCTGTTGGCCCACGTGTTGATCAATGAAACATTAAATGAAATATTTCTAAATGATAATATACTGTGAATTATCTCCGCATGTCCGTATGATTATTTTTAACGAGAATGTTTCGAGACAAAATTACAATTCATTACCTAAAATGCAACTACTTCAAATCATTACTTCCTGCATGGTTAAAAAATACTACCAACATGTTTTACTCTAATATTCCGTTTTTAAAATAAGCGTAATACTCATCAATACCTCTGCAAGCGCCGATTACATTCAAACAAATCAACAGGCACTTAATAAATCAAGCTGAATGGAAAACTTTTCGTTTAATCGTTGAACTTGTATAATTGGCTGTATCTCCGAGCGCGGAGTGGCTGTATCGATTGGACACTATGGGGGTACTATGGGGGGTACTATGGAGGGGACTAGGGGGGACTAAGGCTCACCTGTGTGAGTATGGCCGTGTTGAGGAGCTCCTCCGCCTCCCTGAAGTGCTTGGTGATGTCCGCGTTGGGATGGAAACCGAACACGGCGGGCGGCGTCGCCACCGGCAACGATCTCGCAAACGATATGAAATCACCGTGCTCCCTCAGATTGGGGATGTGGTAAATGCCTGGTGAATACAAATACCTCGCGCTAATCGGACCGTGTCGTATCTCTCCTTCGATACGGGTGATACGCCTTTGTGAGACGTATAACCGAATATTCAAAGGGTTTTTATTTCTCGCCGAGAGAAAAATTTATTTTCAACCTTAATGGAAAAATGATATTTTTCAAAAATAATATCTACCAAGAGTTTCTAGAGATAAAAGAAGCACTTCTAGATTTTCTTGCGTATAACGTCATTAAAATTGACTAAATATTTTTCATACTAAATACTTTGAAATTCATGAACTTTAAAACTTTATGTTTTATGGCAATATTGTAGTCACTATCTGCGTTATCGCTATAACCTATAGAAATTTATCCTTACAAATATTACCTACCTATTTTTTTTGTCACAACAAGGTGTTCATAATAATAATCTACATTGTCCCAAGAGCGTTGTTTTGCAACAGTAAATATAATTGTGACACCAGAAGCCGTTACATCCCGCGCTAGAATGCCAGTCACGTCCCGAAGCACGCGAGAGCTGGAGGGGTGAGAAGGGAAAGAAAATGAAAACCCCGACCGGGATTATTGTCTGTTTGTCATCATATTGAGTTACCTTTGCTCATAATATAGCTGTTCTCAAAACAAACGTGACTTTTATGTATTTGGAGTACTGTATCTCGTCTCACAGGTTTTTGCACTCTCACATTAGGAAAGGTAAAATATTGTGCCATTTTTATTCCACATATAAGTTTTTGGGGTGTTAGAAATTCATCGTTTATTAAAGATCTTTTTGCGAACATTCATAGATAATAGAAATAATTGAATATTTAATTGAAAAGTATTTTTCACCCCTTCAACGTATTCATACTAGGTAATACCCCAACTTCGTATGCGAAACATTTTTCATTTACGCTTCCATTGGTCGAAGCGTGATGAAAAATAAAAATATTTATTTCAGAGAAAATAAGCTACTCGGAGTACAATTCCTGCGTAGCAGAAAATACGGGGACCACCTAGTTTTTATGGATGTATAAGTATTATTGTAAAGTTTCATTTATGTAAATACATTATGAAAGGGTAACAAACATTCATATACAAAAACTTTAGCTTTTATATTTAGTGATATTTTATTACTCATCAACTGCAGACTCGTGTGTAGCAGACAGATTCAACCCTTTTAAAATAAAACGTACCTAAATGATTCATGTTTGCACAATATACATTATTATCTCCTGGAGGGCACGTCGGACATCAAAGGGTAATACAATACGGCGGGACTTCATTTTCATCGTATCAAATTTAGCGCCAAGGGCCGAGGGGTTAAAAAAACATGGAACATACTAATTGTGATTTTTAAAAGCGAATGAGCTTCATCGCGTGGCCATCTGCCTGACCCTGTGTCCGAGTGTAGGATTAGATTTCGGTGGGGTTGCAGATTTTTGTTCAGTCGAATTAATTACTCCAAACCGCACTGATTATTTTAAGCGTACTCATACTGGATTTTAGTTATGCCTACAAGTACTACCAAATATATCCGTTACTATTGGGTTTCTCGCAGTACCCAAATATTTTAATTGAACACGGAACACTCTTCAACTTATCCCGGGCCAAGTTTGTAGCGAGGTTTTATAGCTAATACGTAATAGCTCAATTTCCTAATCAAATACAATTGTACTCACCGGTGGGATCAAGCGGGTATTTGTCTTCGTATATAGTCCTGGGGTTGTAGAACTTGAAGAGTATGGTGTTGAGACAGCGCCGGTCCCAGTCGTCGGTGACTCGGCCGCCGTAGTTGCACTCCCCGGTCAGGTACCGAAGCGCCACGAATTGTACATCCTTTACAGACGGAATGGATAATGTGAGTGCGGGATTTGTAATCTTTTAAGTAGTCTTTGTGAATGACGGAGCGATCTAGTTTTGTATTATCTTTTATGTAGTTTTGTCGTATTAGAAGGACGTAAGCTATAGGATATTTTTAAGTTGTATTTGTTTGCATTTTCTTCTTCTCCCTCTCTACAGATCTATGACCACGAATAATCGAGTTTTTTTTTTTAATTATGGTTTCAAATTGCTACTAAAACTTTTCTTCGTCTTTCCATTACAGTATCTCAATAGTTATAGATGAAACGTTTTTTAAAAAGAACATAATTAGTATTACTAAGAGAGAAGGTAAGAGACCGAAGGTAAAATCGTGTTTGGCGCTCGCGCTCATAAATCCCACGAGGTAATTGATTCCCCGAGAGGGGCGGCGGCACTGTGGCCTGTGTACGTCGCGGGCGCCCATTCACAACCGGGGCGTCCGAATAAGCTGGTGGGGGTGCAACTGCACCCCTATAACTCCGAGACGGCCGAGACGTTTACGTCTCGGAGGCGCACAGGGCGGCTGCGGTTAACGGTGGGCGCCTCTCGCCCGCGTACCGTGGTCGCCCCACTCGGCGCGGAGATGGCCACCGGGGGGTTTTGGTCGGTATGCCGGTTTAGGGATTTTGTTAGGGACCCAGCCCGGCACTAACACCTGCGCGGATATGACGTCGCCGCGCGCCGGGCTGGAAGACCGGTGACCCCGACATACGCTTCCCGCCCCCCACTGCCCCCGGGCTGGCGGGAAGTAGAGCCATAAACAGCTTTCCCCTCGAGAACAAAAAAAAAAACGAGGTAATTGATTATTTTTTTAATCGATTCACGTAAGATTTAAGTAGTAATAGTCCACTGTGATGGTTAATCGCCTTCACTTATTAGAGTAATCAACATTACTAAGAGCTAGTAAAAATAAATTAGAAAATCCTAGGATCGTGTTTAGTGACAAAATATATTACTTATCACCAAACAATTACCATGGAACTCTAATTGATAATACCAAAAATATCCACAAAACTTACATCATACTCATTGAGAAACATATAAAGCTGCGTGACACTGATCCTCAAGTCGGTCTCGTTGAACTCGTAGCGAATGTTCCATCCGAGCGGGCCGAACTGGCGCCGCTCCTGCACCACCGCGTGGAAGAAACACAGCGCGAACAACAGCTTCTTGAAGTTCTCCGGCTGCTTGTTGCCCTCGAACCACTCGGGGTTGTTGATCGGATCGCTCTGGTATGAACGGGCTATGTTGGCGCGAAGGCCTGGCGTAGAAATTGAAGATAGCTAAAGCCTTGCTTTTTTATTTTTTTATATTTAAATAGTAGTTTTTTTAAGACTACGATGAGATTACATATTAAGTACGAGGAGATTTGATTCTATAAACAAATGATCTATAAAAATAATGACAGACGTTTGTACGATCACGATAATGATGGCGTTAAAGAAAAAAAGTTTAAAATTATCATAATATAATTGTGTACTAAGCCTTTGTTTCGATGTTAGGGCCTCTTTTGTTAAATATCTCGTCAAAATTAGTTAGTATAATTTGCCTGATGCATAAAAAATACTCTCTGCTTTTAAATATATTTGCAGAAGCTAAATTGCAGTACGAAAATATTTGTAAACATCACTACACCACTAACTCAATTTGAAAAGGTTATGAATAAAATATAAGGAAAATGAAAACAGCTCGGAGATGTTGCTCATTATGCAACTACAAACTTTACAAAATGGAACATCTTGGCAGAGTTATTTTTAATTGCCGCATAAACTTGCAATATGAGAGTTATACAACAATTTCACAAAGAGGAGGGAATCTGGTTCGTACATTACAGAATTAATTAATGTGATATAAAATTATAGCATAAATGTTTTATTCACCTTGAGGTGGTTCATTAGTCATTTTGACGCCATTTTGTAACACGTACACTGGGAAATGGTCGGCTGGGTATGACGTCAGCCACAGCCTGAAGTCGGGGTGTGTGGAGTCCGGAGTGAGGCTTTCACAAATCTGCGCACGGTGATAATTGATATAGTAGACACACAATAAGAATACCTCCCTGAATAACTCTTAGGAATCAATATTGCTACTTAATAGGATATCATGATTTTAAGTAGAAAAAATTAAATATTTGTAAGATGATTTAAGTGACCCATATAAAATTATCATATAAATATTACAATTGCATGTATTATTTAATTAAGCGAAAGCTTAATCAAAGATGGAATTATTTGGATTAAGAGTCCTAACTGTCGCAGTTTGTTAGTTCACGCGCCATTAAACTTTTATTAACATTACTAACTACTTGCAATATCGTACTAATCGCTTTATATTGATAAAAACGTGATGAGAACACTAATATGCCTAAACGTCCTCCATGACGATGTCAAGGTAACTAAGTCCACCTGGACTATAATATATAGTATACGAAGTCTTGTTCGTGATGGCAACCAGCAGTGTAGCATATTAAAATTCATACACTTGAAGCATTTAGTTGTACAGTATGTACGAAAATTATTTACTTTCAAATTATTTTGTTTCGATAAATTAAATACCTTTGTAAAAAAATATATACAAACAGTAACGAACTTATGTGTTAATTATTTCAGATTTTGAATTTCCACAAAGGGCCGCTCATTAGTGTTGTATTTAAAACATGATGTAAACAGAGTGAATTAATTAATTCAATTACGAGCTGAAATGTTTTCCGCGGCTGTTATTCGAGCTCATATTAATATTGTTCAGAGAGTAGGTTCTTTGTTTTATGTACAGTCTTTCAGATTTGCTTATGTACAAACTTTTGATATTAGATACACAAAGTAACGACACTGTTTCGGTGGATTGATCAGACTGCCTCTGTTGTATAAAATTAAATTGATTAAAACGATTTTATTTTATTTGAAAACATACATAATATTTTTATAATAAATTCAAACCCAAAATAATAACACATTTCGGCACTGTGGCATTAACTCAGTTCAAAGGACAACAAATCTCACATACTTACTTCCTTCACCGATAACGCCAACTCAAATAAATCCGTAAATCCTTGTTAGGCCAGCGTGGTGGATCTCAGTCTAAGACTTAAACTCTCTCAATTGTAAAACGGGCTCTTGCAGCAGTGGGATACGGGCTGATGATGATCAACCTACATTCTAATAAGAAATGGGGTTTTGTGACCACCAAAAGCCAATTTCTGACCTTATTGTTCCTTTAGCAACAATCGAGACGTAATGTTATTTCTACGCTAGAGTACAAGTCTATACTAACAAATATAGGTACTGCTGTCATCCCGAATTTGAACCCATGTCACTGTAACTGGGTTATATAATGAAATTAAGTACGTCTACCTTCTGTGAGCCAAGTACAGTAGACTGATATTATAATTGGGCTTTTTTCACTCTTCAAATTTTACCGACAATTGTAAATTGAATGAATAATTAATCATTGCTAGGATTATTAGGATTGAGAAAATTAAGGTCCAACCTCATCCAGCTAATGCTAATAAGCAGTATAAGCCCCGTGGCGCAGTTGGCTAGACACCCGGTTGCGAAACGAGCGGCCGCGGGTTCAATCCCCGCACCGAGACAAATGTTTGTGTAATCCACAAATATTTGTTTCGGGTTTGGGTGTTTGTGAGACCGACAAGTCTCTCGTAGTTTCTGATACCCACGACACAAGACTCGTATCTTAATGTGAGGTCAGGACTATGTGTGTGACTGTTGGGTGTATTTAAACAGTTGATTTATATTAATAATACGAAATTTATAAAACGAAATATTTTTATGTTATTACCTTTTCCAACATGGGCATCCAACTCTTGGCCAAGTGACAGTTCTGCAACACCACCCACGTGCCGCTGCGTATGCCCTCGTCTATGAGCTTCACAGCGATCGGACCCTGACCCTGGCCTAATGACAGGGAGAAGAGACGAGAGGAGCCGAAGCCCTGTGTGATAAAATAGCAATGTTTAGTTATGTAACGAATAAGCTGTGTTACCAAAAGTCAAAGGTGTGCTCAAATTGGTTGAATTGTGTTGAAAGTCTCACCATAATAATACGACGAAGTAGACGATGGTAAAATATCCTCATTAAATTTTTACTAATACAAAGAGTATGGTCTTGACATTTGCTGCGCTTACCTGATCATCAGCGAATTTGAGCAGCGTTCCCATGGGATCAGAGCCGGGTGTCAACACGAACAGCAACGGTATGCAGCAGTGGGAGTCCGCGTATGAAGACGCCAGGTCGAACAGCGGCGGCTCCACGAACTGTCTTCCCATTTGAGCTAATAAGCGGATAAAAATCCATAACAATAATTAGTAATAGTTCCTAGTGGTAGTAATCCAATTTTAATTAAGTATGACTGTCAATTTCATAGTACATTAGATGGTAAATCTTAGCAAGTAAATGTTTTTACAATGACAAGTTAGCTACGTTACTTTATCGGGACTATAACGAGAGAATTAACCGTTATGAAGATATGAAGGCTTTTATATCAGATTATAGCTTTAATAAATTTATACAATTAAATACATTTAAAATTACCTTCTACGAAGTTTTGCACAGCAGGGACCATCATGTCCAACCGCATGCAACGAAGAATCATCATTTTCTGCAAATGTAAATTACATAATAAAAATAAATAAATGGTATTTTTGGAAGCTATCTCTGTACAGTTTAACTCAACATTATGTGCACTTAATTTACACGAAGTAGGTATAAAAACAATCAGGCACGATTTTGTCACTTTGTCGTGCCAACAACAACAGTAAAAGTAATGGTCATCAGAGTTTTGTATGTGACTGTTGGGTGTATTTAATGGTAATATTGTACCTCAAAAGAGCTGAACTTCGTATTCCAAGGCTCTGGTATGGGTTGGTTCTGCGGATCCGGTGTGTCACAATACTCCTCCCACTTGGGTATGTTGGCCATAAAGTGGTCTAATATCCCGTGGAATCTCTCGTATTCATTCAATCTGTATTACACAAAAATACTTTAGAATTCGATTCATGTTATACTATACATAATGTTTTCGAAAAACGTTTTCTATAAAAAATTGGAACATTTTTAAAAACGATAAGTTTAACGTGAATAAATGTATTAGCCTTTCGTTTGACAACTATTCAGTCTTTTTAGTTCTTGTCGTAGAAGTAATAACTCTCGCCGCTTTTTTCATTTCCGTTTCCAATTCATTTTGAAAGGCTGACAACGCACCTGTTATCTTCAGTATTCGTGAAAGTTTATGGACGGCGGTTATCACTTTTCGTCAAGTATGTAATTTATATTTTTTTACAATGACATGACTGCACTTACATCTCATGATTGGTAATTAAACTATTGAAAATAAATAAAGATATTTGTACTGAAATTGACACAAATTCATCATATTGATAGGGCCAAAAACGCCCCACTACTATTAGGCACGGATCATCTTAACATGTGAGAGGGAAGGGCCTTAGTCCGCCTCAATTGTATAATTATACAATTAAGTTAATTATTATGACACTCTAAAATTATAAGTAGAGAGTCATAATAATCATAATTTTAATTGGTTATGAATAGATTTTTTTCGCGTCCACCTTGTAGGCCCTTACAGAGTTCGCACACCTCGCATAATGGCCAAAAATTTACGTGTGCATGTTCTTACAAACTTTATTTTGTATGCAAGAAGAAACGTAGCTTTATGTCAGTTAATATTTTTTACTCTAGTAGTACAGTATCACTGTTACATACAATAGGCTAATCACGAGACATATCGCATTGAGCCATCTCGTGGAACAGTGGTGGTGTACGCAACATGCGATGCCCATTACGCGATCACAATAGGCGTCGTTAAGACACGACGCTCGTGTTACCGTACCGCACCGACATGTACGAGTAGGTGTCGAGTAGGTGATATCAACACAGATATACCGGTATTACCTCAAGTTTCGGCAGTCAAAGTAATATTAAAAAAATATTGGGTTTAGCTAGTAGGAAATTCTTAGTAGAGGCAGTGAGTCTGATATTGTTTCCTCTCCTACCCCTTATTTTTGCACCCTATTACGTGAGACGATAACACAATTTTCGACATGTGAGTGCATAAATACACTTCTGCTTACCTTTTCTGGGAATAAAAGAGTGAGTTTATGTAATTTATGTATGTATGTAAGTGAAAATACGATTCGAAAAAAATCGTCTAAAACATTACGTAGATACAGTTTCCTTTCCTATTAATATAATATCTATATATATAAAAATGAATTGCTGTTCGTTAGTCTCGCTAAAACTCGAGAACGGCTGGACCGATTTGGCTAATTTTAGTCTTGAAATATTCGTTGAAGTCCAGGGAAGGTTTAAAAGGTGAAAAAAAAAACAAATAATTGCCGGGAAATCCCTCAAAACAGCCCTTTTCTATTTCCCATACAAATTTTTACTAAATAATATCGAGAGTCAATTTGTAATTTATTACCGCTGCATAAAGTTCAAATTCGCGTGCGCGTTGGAGAATCTTATATCGCGTTCCGTAACAACTAACTTCAGTTGTTGATCTGTCAGATTATATTTTTATTTTTTTGTATTTTACCTTTTTTATATTTGACAATAGATTTGAGAACCAAAATATAATATGTCAATCCATCCTGTCGCACTTCAGAATACGGAAAAAATTATAACGATATTGTGTTACGATATCTGTGAGTGCATCCTTCTATCTTTGTGGCTACGTGCGCGAGAACGTTCTTTACTTTGATAATCGTACTTTCGTTGTGGTAGTGACTTTGTGCTTTACAATTTACGATGCCGAGGAGAAGACGACCTGACTTAGGAAGTCAATCAAATTACCTGACTTACGAAGAGCTACCTCACGTGCTAACCGCACTGATGACCAGAGATAGAGAATTAAAATACAGACACAGAAAGGAAGATTGTTCATTTTTATATAAACAGATTGTACAAATTGATTTATCCATTTTTGTAATACATATTCTCTTCCTTTTCCAATGCGTTTCATTCTACTATAATTTTATTTGGCTTTTTACCATTTATAAAGGCTTCAGCCTTGGTTTCATTACTGAGCCCTCAGTTGTAAATTGTAAACCAGGCACATCTAAGGAGATAATAATAATTAGGCTTTTTATATTTTACACAACAAATAGTTCTGAACGCTGACATAAATGTTTGACAACCAACAAATATGTCAATCCCTATTAATGAGTGACACTATTCTTCATTTTTAAAATGTAAAATATGCAATTATTCGAATATTGTAGATATATGTTGTCGATTCGAAACCTTTATTTAAATCCGTTCTTTAATTTGAGGGAACAATTAGGGATAAATATTTAACGTTTGACAGGACATTACATAGAACCGTTTATATGGGAAAATGAAATTCCTGTTTTTATCATATTGCCCGCAATTTTTCCATATTTTATCACCATTTAAACCTTCCCTGGACTTCAACGAATATTTCAAGACTAAAATTAGCCAAATCGGTCCAGCTGTTCTCGAGTTTTAGTGAAACTAACGAACAGCAATTCATTTTTATATTATAGACGGATCCGATTTGTTTTAAAATCATTTTATACAAAAGTTTAGGTCTTTCATTTATCGTTTTGGCAGAACAAAGTCTGCCGGGTCAGCTAGTATTATATAAAATATTCCTTTAGTTACAAAACCAGAATTACGGAAAGCGTAATATAAAAGTTAATGTCACATATGTATTTTGTAAATATTTGAAGTACATATTTCATACCCGTTGAATTCCGTCCAAGCTTGTGGCGAGAGGAAATGCACAGGGTTGGGGGGCACGTTGCGAGCTTGTGCGCCGCCCAGGAGGAACAGCACGGACGACTGTTCGAGACGACCCTCGGCCACCATTATAGTGATGGTAAGCAGCAGGGAGAACACCAATTTGTCCTTTGAACAAGATGTATGGTTTCTTAAGCGGTAAAGCAGCAGCATCGTTTAATGCATGTATGTATAATGTATGTATATGTTGATTGTATATTCTGCAAATTTTATTCATCTTCAGCCAACACAGGTACCACTGCTGGTCCCGGGCCTCTTCTACCATTGAAAGGATTTATTTAAAATAGCATATTTGGATTGTAATCTGTTGAGTCAAAAACAACTGGATATTATGCGGTTGGTATAGCACTGCATATAAATTTAAATATGGTCTCCTTTGAGAATCATTACTGTCCTCTCTGCCAAAATTATAGTTGGTGTAGTGTTGTAAAGTTTTATTATTATCAAATTTAGCAATGATGGAATAATTTTCTTTGTAAAAACTTATTTGGCCGATATTTCTTCAACAGAAATTTACAAGTGTGTGAAATCAACCGACTAGATTGGTTAAAGCCCTCAAGTGTGAATAAGGCCAGTTGACAGATTTAATTTCTAATAATTTTTACATAAATGAGTTGGACATTCTAAAAGCAGACGAGCTACGTACAACCATTGCGTATTTTTTTTTCTATCTTCGATGCCGACATCACATCTTCGACATTCCTTAGTAATATTTTTTTCTGTGATCGGTAAAATTAAATCCCAGATGCCAAAATATCTTAATTTCGTATCGAATATCCAATTCATCTGCTTCAATTTCGTGTCTTTCAAAAGGAGGCTTAATTCACGCATCACCAGTTTACATTGTTACGAAATTTCCAAACCAATGAAAGTCAACTTATCCTTTGTGCCATTGAACGACGCTATGAAAGGATCGTGAAAAATAGGAAACCTCAAAAAACGTGTTGCGAAACCATACCTTTAAATGAATAACAATAGAGAAACACTCGCATAAGGTTCGAGAAAATCGGAATATTTTCCTTTGAATATACAATGGACATTTTCTTTCGTGCAGTTTATATTGACTGCTTTTGTGATAAATATAAGTTTAGCTTATAAGTTGTGACCACGGAAGATTGATGATCTTTGAATAGTGTAATAGAAAAGTGTAAGAAAAATAGTGAGTGAGAATAAAAAGAATAGTGTAAGAAAAATGTACTTCAGTCCATAAAATGGTTGTTGTAGTCCTATGGTCTTGGTACACAGGGATATACTCCTCTCAGACCATAGGGTAAAATTGTTAACTAAAGAGTCAAATGAGTTATTAATCTTAAACGCCATAAGAAGAAGTGCATATTATCTAAGCAAGAGTATTTTAAATTTATAGTCAGCAAACAACAACAAAAAATAATTGTGTATGAAAAAAAATACGTTTTTGATGGAATAAGTTACCCACTTACATAAACCAATACCAAACAAGTCTCTATACACTAGGAAGAAAAAAATTAGGTCTTTCATTAAGCAAGTTACCTACGAAAGCGGAACCAAACACGTTTTATACACTTACAGCAATCCAAATATGAATAGTGCCAAACCTTTTCAAACAAGCTCCTACAGATGTTAGCGTACAGCGAGTACGTGAAGTATGCTCGGAGTATTTCGAGCCGCTCGGGAATCTCGTCCACTTTCTCCGTGTTGTCTATGGCGGCGGTGAAGAGACCCTCGAACCACCCGAGGGAATACTGATACATCGGGTCGATGTTTGAAAGTGACGCTAATGGAGGAAATGTTTTGGGATTAATTGATTTGTATTTGCTTTTTATAACTTTAGGAATTTCGATGAACAATTTTCTTGTATTTAAAAATATTGAAAATCGAAATTATTTTTGAGTAGTCTAGTCTCAAATTCTTCCAATAGACCTAAAGAGTAGTTCAAGGTTAGGGTGACTAAAGCATCTAATGAATTTGTAAATCATGGCGTTTGGATTGTATTTTAAACACACAAAGATATTATATCATATTACATAACGTTTTAACATATGTACCTAATTCTACAAAATTGCAAACCCACGTCTATCTCGACTTCAATGCATTCAATAATAAACAAATTTTATTTATTTTTACGTAAAATCCAACATACAAACTTAGTAGATTTACCTATAAGGAAAAACAAGTTGGTGGAATGCACGGCAATAGGCACATAGTCGTCGCGAGCCGTGTCAATAGCTTTCTCAGTGATCATCGCCACTTCTTGCTTCTCTTTGATCTCGTTCGAAGTGTCTTTAGCTGAATTCAAGATCTAAAAATAGGAAATAAGAGTTCATTAGGTATTAGTAATCAATAAGTTTCGTGTTCATGTTTCGATGTAATGATGAGGATATTAATGACTGTAAAAGATAACGCATCTATCTTTTACTATTTGCTTTTAAAAATGTTTTTGATTTCTATAAAAAAAAAACCTTTATAAATGACATATTAATTGGATAATTTGAAAGCATTTTCGTCCTTAATTACCTGAACAGCCTCTTCGTCCTCCAGTAAATGTTCAGAAGTGGACAACACATTGAGAATCTTCTTCTCGATATCCTGCAATAGTCGCCTGTGCTCCGCTCCTTGTGTAGTGAGATCTGCTTTCGCTTGCTGCAGATCTGGTCTCTCCCGCGCCACAACCCGGGACAACAGTTGCGCTTGAAGACCGTCTTTGGCCAACATAAAGTTGACCAGTGTGACTCGCACACCTACTTCGGGTAAGTAATGTGGGTTCGCTAACTTTGTACTTATATACAGCCTGAGAAATAAACATGGGTGTATATTGTTCTTCTTCAAAGATTTCTGTAATATTCATTATTAACTTTATGTAAACTCACTTGAATTCTTTATTGTATTCAACGATAGTGTCACCTATTTTGATACATAATGCACCACCCTGTCGGAATGTTTGCTGTTGAAGCAATGGTTCCAACATTGGATCCAAGTCTTCCAAGACGTTTTCCAACAAAACCTATAATTATAAAATCGTTCAACCAAAATCTTTCATTTCATTATGCATTATTTTAGTTAAAAAATAAAAGCATAATATAGGAGTAGGTATTACCGGTTGACCAAATTGTACTGCATTTTCTAGAACTCGTCCGAGATCAGCTTGAGTCATTCGCACCACGCAAAGATTGTTTGGTTTCTCCATATTCTTGATCCATCTATTCGCCTGACCTTGTGGATCAATCATTAGCGGCCAACGACGAGCTGTCCTTTATATCAATACAAATCAAATTTTTACTTTTCTACTCCATGTACACCACTCTTCCACCTAAGATGAACTAGATACTGATTTCCAGATATATAAGATTTTTTTGAAACAATACCAGAATCGACTATAAGAGAGACTTTCCAATTTCGTAATGTGTTTCAATTTAATAGCTTGAAATTACAAGTGTGAACCGACTACAGTACGAGTATCAGAAAAGACCAAATGACTAAACGCGCTATCACTGCAAAAAAAATTACTTACTTTATAATAATAGCGCTCTCCACACTGAAATCGTCAGTGGGCAACCCATCAATATTCCACTGTTGAATGAGAACTGGTTCGCCAAGAGATTTGATCAAACTGTAGTTCAGAGTGCACACAATGCCGCAGTCGTGACAAGCTTGCGCCCAACTTTTGACCTGGTTACCAAATATAACCCAATTAGTTTCTTGAACATTCTTATTCTAAAATATTCATGCAGTGACACGGTTACATACCTGTCCGTTCCTAAAGATAGCGGTGAAAGGCCCCAGATATGCGATAATTCCAGCCGCGATCAATATGTCACCTAAAATCGGCCAAGATATTTTTGTGAATCGGTTATGCAGACGACATTGCGCTAGTGCCACCTTTGTGGTATAGCAGGGAACATCTATTTTACGGATCTGCACATATGGACGGAAGGAAATTTACTATATCGGTATATACTCATTGATCACTTGATTAATGGAAATCGTAAAAATTAATAGTACTTTCGATTTTCTTACAATCATGCCGTGTACGACATCTTTATATTCACCATAAATAATGAAATTTTCGAATATAAGGCGGATTTTACATAAAACTGTGAAAATGATCAAGAAAGGTCGGTATCCTGTGACTAATGAACCACTGGCAAAAAGGCGGTGAAAATATTCAATCATAATTCAATTAAATAATGCCGCATTGTAATAATAACCTGTAAGAGAATTATAAGTTTCTCGTAACGTTTTGGCAATCTGAGTCCATCTGGTCTTCTCGCCTCCAAGTCCTGAGATCAGCATTTCAGCTCGTTTCAATTTATTACTGCAGTCCATTACTTCATCATCTAACATCTTCTGTTGACGGCTTTGCTCTGCTAATGCTTCCTCTAATTTACCTAATTTATCTTGAACCTGTTGTTAATAAGTAACATTACTGAGTCTTTGAAGAATTAAAATCAGTATACCGATACATCAGTACATGGGTACTATATGTAAGATCATATCTTTATGGAACTTACCTCTTTCAACTGTGCTTGTTTCACAGCTAAAGCTGCCATCGCCTTATCATAAACAGCCTGTGCAGCCGCCAATCTTTGTTTCTTTGGCGCCACCACTTTCGCTACCTTATCATATTTAGTCATGGCGATCACCCATTTGCACATACCTGATGAAAACCAAAATCATGAATGAAAACGGATGCAGGGGTTTTTAATAGATTTTAAGTCTAATTATTAAAATATTATTTTTTGTTACATGTCTAGCATATAGGTCATAACTTGCGATAATGAAAAAACAGATAATTACAACAACATTTGTAATAATGTTACAGACTTGTAATCTGTATCAAAAAATGTTATAGTACTGGCAATCTAATTGTTTAAGATGTACATATGTGATATAATTACTGTTTTCCTTTACAAAAAACATTTCAAGTTACCTCAAATTTTTGTTAAGGATTATAAAACTAAAGACTATCAGAACATACCTTCAGCGGCCACAGACACAGCCCTGATCTTCTCGGGCACAAATCCGTCATCCTGCATTACAGTGGTCATTAGTTTCTTCATGACCGGTGGCGGAATGTTATCCTTGTCATAGTTCTGCAGCGACTCTAAGAATCGTATGTCGTTGAGCAACTTCTTCGACGGTCCCCAGAAGTCTTCTATGGTTCCCACTCCGGATGGATTCGGAATTTTGTCCGGTTTAACTTCCTGTATCAAATCTTTATAAGTTAGCTATTTGACATCTTGTGTGCTTTTAAGATTTTTTCCTTCTATAAACTCGAGTTTTATATTCTCGGTCTAATATCATCAAAAACAGATATCTAAAGTTATTTATAAAAAAGAAACGCTTTCAATATAAAAAGCCAATTATTGATATGTATTTCTTATATTAGAACTGTAGTAAAGAAGAATATATTTAATAAATAGCCTGCTTATACTGAAGCTTAATGCAATAAGGAACATCAAATAAATACATCCAGCATTTTAATTTCATTTCTATAAAAACACGTAAAATATTTTTAAAGGCTGAAATTCACTCACCGGGTCATCCTTTCGGCAAGCATAAAAAGCAATAAGCGATATAAAATATTTATAAGGCAAACATGCACTGCGCATGGTTCGGCACTATTCATGATAATACTGTGGTCTTTCGCCGTAAGAGAGGATTCACATACAGTCATTTTATGATCACGGACATAAAATTTTAATATACGCCATGCATTTGTTCGCAATAACAATACGCGTAGAACATGTAAACTATTATTGCCGTCTCACCGTCTTCGGAAGTACTCATCTAGGCAAACTGCTAGCAGTTACATTTGAATAATATTTAAATAAGCGTCTATTATATTATATTACGCTGCTATGGCTTATTTGACTGTGGGAAGAAAAGCAGCGGATTCGCTTTGTTTCACGGTTAGTGTTTCTCTGAGTGAGTCTGATAAATGGGTTCTAAAATCCAAATCATATGGAAATGCCCTAACTAAATCCATATTTCTAACTATTTAAGCGAATTCTGTTATTTGCTAATCTATTCAGTTCGCGTACTTAAAGTTATAAATATTCTTTCTAAATAAAGCTGTACCAACCGTATTGCACAAATCTACACATGTTATGTAGTTGAATTCGATTCCATTAACAATAAGCAGATAATATAGATGACCTAGCATAACATTTACATATAATTTCGTAGTTAGGCCAGTTTATATTCATGTTAATTCTATACAAAATTAAATAATTTAATCAAATATGAAATGAATTGAATTTCAATACCACAATCACTGCAGTTACCATCAAATAAATAGCTTTGTCCTCATAATTTATTACTGCAAGAATATTTAGCTGGGTCTATTGTACTTATCATCACCATACCTTCAATATACAAATAGCTTCCATCACCAGTTTGATTCCTCTGGGCGGACTCTTCATGGTCTTGATGAAAGTGATGTCCTGTGGTGTGAGAGTGTCGAGAGCGGCCAAAGCTGAATTCAGGATAGGCATAGCTTCTGCGAGATCGGCATCGCACTCGTCTTTTATACCTTGAGCTTCTTTTGCCTAGGTTCAAAACGGTTAATTTAATTTAATCATAGACTATTTTTACCATAGACTCTCCCTACAACCTTCTTCTTATAACTATGCATTTTACAACCGCTTCATTTCCAAACTGAAGTACTACTTAACCACAATGTCAATGATAGTAAAACTTTACACACTCTCTTACAAATATACTCGTATGATCAATGATAAAATCTTCAATTATGAATTTCCAGACCACCTTAATGTAATCTATATTTATTTCATACGATATTACCTGTTCTTCTGCAGCTGCTTGATCTGCCAGTACTTCAGCCTCCACTAAAGCGACTCCTTCTTTCTCTTTCTCGACCTTGGCAGTAGTCTCTGCGACGGCCGCCGCGCCCGCAGCCAATTTGGGCTGTAGTATTTCCAAAGCTTGCTGTAGCGCCGCGACAGATTTCGCCGCTATTGCGAGCTGATCCAGACCGGTGATGTAACGCTTTTCGCTCAACAGTAACTCTCTAAAATTTTGAAGTTATACAGGTTTATCTAAGAATACAAATTACAGCAATGGCAGATAAAAAAACAGCAATTGTAAAGACAACTGGCTTTTTATCAGGTAAGGTATTTTTATTGGTCAGTTCCAAAATTTATAATTATTTTTTGTTATTTCATAATCAAGAAAAAAGAAGTCTATCTATTACAATCATGAGGTAAGCTTTCTTCAACAACTTTGTCACACTTCATAAAAATAACTCACGTTCTCTTCTTGCCTAACAATGCCTTGAACATGTTAATCAACTCTAGGTATGCCGTCGGAGTAACGTAGTTGTATCTCTTGAGGCGCAACAAGAACTGTCGCGACAACTCCTGGGTGTCAGTATGGAATATCTGGCATAACTTGATGGCTGTGTCCCTTTCCAATTCCGTCAGTTCTACGTCCTTTAGGAACCGAGTTGCTACAGCTAGCAATGCGTCTGGTGGCCATTCCTTTGAAAAATAAGAGCTCAGTTAACAAAAAATAAACAAAAAGTATGGTACGAGGTTCTTTCTACAGCATATTCCAAAATCATTGAAGATTAAAATTTATTGAAGAGATACATCCATATATTGTCCCTACATACGATTTTTTCCTAGTAAACGATATACAACTTATATATTATATAATAATAAATTCGGTTAAATTAGTATCAGAACAGCCGAAAGCATTTCATAACGCCTAGGTACTTTACTCTTTTATAATTTTTCTTATCACATTTCCATTTAACAAATGACCTGTTTTAAGATTATATTAAATTACCTGGAACCAATCAATGGTACAACAGTTGACGAGGGACGGGAACTTCCTGATCCTCGTGCGTAAGGAGGTGCCGGCGGGAGACATGGCCAGCACTATGTGCAGCTGATCTCGTACTATGGACACGAAGTACGCATACAACGCTGTGGGAGTTCCGTCTGTTTGTAGAGACTTGTCGCGTTGACGATCAATCTGTGAGGAATCAATGCAATGATGATTCCAATAGATTTAAGATTAAATTATTTTTTCTTACGAAGTGATTAATCGATTGACAGCATTTTATTCATTCTAATAAAATCTAAATAGCTTTGATAGAGCTGTCGATTTGATAGAGGTAGTAAATAACGACTGAAAAACTTTGTGATCAAAATAGATTCAGATTTTATGATTTCTTTAGCGTTTTTTTTGTTTTAGTTACTTAATAACATACATGATCGGTATAGGTACGGAATAAATCCATAATAAGTTAAAATATCGGTTATGTTATGCATACCACTCTCATTTTCTCGCACAATTCCGCTTTTTCATCTGCGCCGAATATATTAGGCACCTCTCCAGAATTCAGCATATTGTTAACGTCTTCCAAGAAGCCTTCTTCTTTGATCTAAAACAAATGATTTTGCAAAACAATCCAAGTAATATTAAGCTTGAGAGTTTCTTGTCTTTTGTTTAGAAGGGATCCAATTTCATAACCAAGAGGTAAAACCAACACGAATCTGAATACAAAACTTCGAGCATATCAAATTCACTGAAGTTTGCAGACAACTTGATTAAATTTCAAAGTTTACTAAGAATTCTTATCTTACCTGCGATTCAATAAATAGGAACACCATGTGTTGTTCAGGTGTGCTGGACTTTCTCAACAGAGTCTTCAAATCTTCACGCCATTCATTCTTGCCATAAGTTCGACTCATTTCAACCTAATCCCAAATATTAAATTAATGAATATTGATGATATGAACAATACCACAGATTAATAAATATATAGGTACTAAGGATTTCATAGGGGATTTCTTATCTTTTTCCCATGTCGGATTAACTTTACTTAAAAAGAAATTTTAACGGTATTGTAAGTAGAAATTCTTACTTAAACGGCATTTTGGTACGTCAGTAATAAGTACGAAGTAATAATACTATCCTAAGAAATTTTCCAATAAAGTCATACACAATTTTACTTTCCATCCTCTTATTAAGCGTTACTTATTAAATTATCTACAAACTTATTCCTAACATAGAACATGCTACAAAAATTACATGTACAAAAACAAAACGAAATTAAAATAAACACGATGTTGTTCCTGTGACTCGAAACATAATACCTGAAAGAGATTGTTAAAATACGCACGACAAAATTTTGTATGAGACGGTATCTATCTGAAAGAGATCGCAAAATATATACGACAAAACTTTCTGCAAGTCGAAACATATATACCTGGAAGAGGTCGTACTCGTTGATATGTGCCGCCAGCCGCGTGAGTGACTGCCGCCCGGAGCCGCCCAGCCCGACCAGCAGCGCGTGCGAGCGCGGCTGCGTCAGCACGCGGCAGATGCGGGACACGTGCTCGATGGCGAACCTAGGAACGTACCACAGTGATCTCATGCATACCATACTATCGAACGACAGTACTGTGGAGGTGGAATGTGTCCGCAATTATATTACCAACAATCTATGATGGTGGGGACTTTTCATAATGTTGGCTCCTTATCTTTTCCTCCGTACATAGGTTTACTGTTTCGAAGTAATACATTTAGTGTCGACTGGAAACTTTCATCGACGTGTACTTATATCTACTGCAGTTCGGCATCGGGTTATCGGAATATTCAATAATATGGCTTTTGAAAGAGGAGTCAGAGACAGGATTGTTACATTTTACATTGACGATAATAATAATCATTCACCATTATCATCATCAATTCATTTCATCATCAATTTCATCTAATTTGCTTTAAATATTAATCCTATTACTATCCTCACCCTCACTTGAAATTCAATAAGATCAATATTTACTTTTCATTCAAATCTTTAACACTAACCTGAATAGTACGAGGTTCATCGGTTTCTTGGACATATTGTTAAACTCTACTAGGTACGCGTCCACTGTGGAGTTGAGATGTTCCATGTTGGTGGTCTCCATGTAGAAGCGGGTGTCCACTTTTGGATTGGCGAAGTCACAGTAAATCAAGTTACGGAGGTGGAGGTCGGTGATCTACAGACATGAACTCGTTATTCATAATAGGTTTATCAACTATTTTTAAAAAATGTGATAAACGTGTTTTGACAGTAAATCTATGTAATTGCCGATACTTACATGCTAATACAGTATAATACATACAATACCTTCTCTTTAGGATCGTTGAGCAATCTAGAGAGCATCTTATCGAAATCATCGTTGAGGTGCATCGCCGTCGACTCCCTGAGACACGTCACCAACCATTGTCGGTCCGAGTCTTCTATGAGGCGATCAGAAAACACGCGCAAACACTCGTGCACCCACAGACGTTTTATAGATTGCAAATCAGGAGTCACTTCGGGAACTGACAGCAGCACACCCTTACATATAATAAATAAATTAATCGTGACAAATAAACATCCATTTCAATCAAACACGACAAACACTTACCAATATAACTCGAGAGAAATCTCGCAAATTGAACGTATAATGCGATTTAGAAGGCGTCGGCAACAAATTCAATCTACATTGTTTGTACACTTCCAGTGTTCCACAAACTATCTCGTCGATACACGGATCAAAATCTTTAGAGAATCCCCTGAAATTCAACACGAGTTTCGACAAACTATTACACATTGCAAATATTGGTTGGAGTTTGAAACAGTAAATATTTCAGATAGTATTGTGTGGAGTTGAAATTTTCCATTACCATGACACAACAACAGCTTTCAATATCGTTGGAAGCGAGATATTAACCTAGATATCTACGGATGGTGTACTAGAGCAATTATTTAAAAAGGTTTATATAGGTATATATGTATGTATGTATGCACCTGGTATCCAAATGCCACAGCATGATCCGGCTGAATATCACTCGGAGCGTTTCATCGTCGAACTCGTCGATGCAAAAAAATGAGAAATGTCTGGAAAACCTCGGCGTAACGAGTTTCGCCCCGGGCGTCGGCTTGCCCATCGCACACATGAACTGTAATCAAAATATCCACATATTCCATAGGCGGAATATGCATCGGCACGCGCAAATTGTATTCACCGATCGATTTGCTACTGAAATGTACTTTGTAATGGTTTTCGGGTGCATTTTTTAATTGCTTCGTTAATCCAAATGTTTTGAAAACCAATGACTAAGTTTCAAAATTATAGTGCCGGTGTCTCATAACTTTGTCGCGTATGTTACAATGACTATATTTACAAACAAATTAGTTTACTTTTTTTTCTTTTGATAATAAATAACCTTTTGACAGCAGAAGTTAAGAATTTTTTCACAGGTTTTCATTCAAAATAATTACTTAAAATGTGATTCCTAGACTGACACTACTTGATTACTATTGAAACATCAAAGATATTATGCCTTAACAATTCCCTTTGTTTACCAACAGCTTCGTACAGTAGTATATTATATATATTAAATATTAGGTAATAGTCTCTCCTATGTGTACCCTCCATTGAATCAACCAGAGATATTAATCAAACAAGCAATCGATAACACAATTAACAAAGCCTTGCCGCGCAAATTACGGATCATATTCAGTTGCGCGATACTGAGAAGGCTGAGTGTAATTACTAATGATCCGAACGCAATACACAACGTTATTAATTTCCATACAACGCTACGATTCCGGTGTAATTGTTTTCACTCAGTACATAAGGGCATGTGCGCCGTGCACGTACATAATGTACTGTATGTGGCAATTCGGCTGCGCGCTCTCAAAGGGCGTAACCACATGACTGGTTCGAGGAAATGCAATATATGACGCGTATAGACAGTACAGTACAGTCGGGCACAGCGATGGAAATTCCCCAGCTTCATTCAACTGAATAATCTAGTCAAATAGTTGGGAAACAAATGCACAAAGGTCGCATTCAATTGGCGCCTGCTTTCGTACGAATGAAAAAACTACACAAACGCGGAATGCCTTTGCATTTTTTTGAGTATAAAATTTAAAATGCCTTTGAAATCATTAATATCTCGTTCGTAAAGCAAAGTTTTGTTTGAATCCTGTTTTAGTTCCTAGAATTCTTGCCTCCCTGAATATTACACAATTTGTATAGTGCCTTGACAAACATTTATTAGTAGCTACAAGTTCCCAGACGGAAATATCATACAGACTTTATAATTTATTAATATTTACATTACAGTGCAGTAAAGCCTTAAATGGCAACCTCTTAGTTATGTTAATAACTCTTCTTTCAATCCTTAATACAATTATGAATGAAATTTTTTCAGTAACACGTTACTATTTGGCCTTTATAAATACATATGAAACGTAAATCATCACTACCTCCAAAAAGTAATCTCTTAAAACATCTCTTACTACAATAATCTAAACCTCGAAGCAAGACGCAACAGCTACAGACTGTACATCACCTGTACGTCGATGAGGTACATGGCGACGTTGGTCTTCCTGTCGTACCAGAGGCCGAGGTCGATCCCCTGCCGCAGCACCTCGATGGGCGGCTGCGCGCCGTACGTCTCCGCCTGCGGCATGCTCACGTCGTCCACGAACACCACGCAGAAACAACCTATTGGCGGCCCGAACACGCCTGTGGGGTACGAAGTATTTGTTTAATAAGTACCATGTACTTGAAATCTCATGCCTGTATTCCCCGAAGGGATAGGCAGAGGAACATTACTGCACACAAAAGATTGTGTGAAAACCCAAACTAACTTATGTTGTTCGACCCGGGAAACGAACACAGGACCTTGAATTGGTTAATGGGCACAAATTTAAAAAACGGTTTTTAATATTAGTGTGAATAATCTTCTACAAAAATATGAGTGAGAATCTGACATACGAAAAGTTTATGCCACAATTTTTTCTTAACAAAAATGAGACTCGTGTTATATTCGCCAGTTTTAAGAATGAAAATAGTTACTCGGATTTTAGGACCTGCGTTATACTTTGATATCCTTTTTTTGGTATGAAAAAGTACAAATATGATGTGTAAATAAAACATATGATACAAACCTTTACGCCTCTTATCCAGCTTTCCCATGATGATATCTTGAGTTTGATTGCAATTAGTCTGCGCGGAGAAGGCCATAATGAGGGCTTTGTATACCTTTGTGTCAACCCTCTTCACCAGGAAATCCTGTTATTCATTTTTAAAAACATGTAGCACTCACACATTCACGTTAGTAAATTAAAAAACTTTCATATGAAACGTGTTATGAAATGCTTTAATATAAAGGTATTGTAGTTTACATTGCAAATAGAAGGTGAGCTTAGATGAAATATCATTTTCTTCCATTCATTGTAGCGCAGTATATGAGTTTTTATTCTTATGCATTATGCAATTCAAGAAGGTAGAGTATTGCTCCCTAGATTTTTCATTTCTGTATTCAAATCTAAACAATTCTTTATTTTTGCATAATATTATTTCATCAGCTCATATATATTCTTCCCACTGCTGGTCACGGGCCTCCTCTACAAGTAAGAGGGGTTACGCTATAGACCACCACACTGATGGGGATTGCTTGACTACCTAAGAAATTCCTAAGGATTTTTAAGTGTGCAGCTTTCCTCACGATGTTTTCCTTTTCCAGTAAAGTAAGTGATGATTCATATAATGATTCATTTGGATTAATCCACAGATCTCTATGTAGATTTGTCAATGCGCTTAGCCTAGACCGAAGAACCAGCAATCCCCCCTTTTCTATCAAATTTCACCATTAAACCAGTACCCTGTTACCAACTTAACACTCACGATAATATATGAAGACTTCCCAGTGCCAGTGGGTCCGACCATCATAACAGCCTTGTGGTGTGTCACCAGCATTCTGAACAGCGCCAAGTATCGGACGCTGTCCAGGGTAGTGACCAGGATCTGGTTGGGCGGAGTGTCCCTACTTATAGGTGGAGCTGATGCGACATCATCTTGCCAGGGCTTCCACTTACCTTTACCCTGGAGATATAAGCGGTGGTTAAATAAAAAAAAGGTTTCGGTAATATTATGGAATTGAGAGTAATTATAGATAAGGTAATTTATATTTAAAAATATATATATCCATTTTAAAATCATCGAAAATGGCGAAGAAAGTTTTAAGTTTATTCTTTACAAACACAAATTCTCTTAACAATATTAAAAGCAGTGCTAATTTTAAGTTTCATGTTATTTATCTACGTAAATAATACATTTTCGTGGAATAAACAGTCTCCTACGTCCCTCTCCAATATCCTGTCTATGTCTATAGCAAAAATAATTCAAATCATTCAAGCGGATTAACACATTTTCCGCCAGTAGGCTATTCAAATTTTTCGCCCCTTCAAACTAAAAAGAATTTGTTTTTTTTTACCTAATGATAAACCGTGATAACCACATTTCTTATTCAAAATCAAAATTTATAGCTTTTTTTCAATACATCCTGAAGAATAAAAATGTATCTATAATAAGCAACAAACCTCTTTGATAAATCGATAGTCGTAGACCGTGCCATCCTTGGGAATAGTGAATATGTACTGTTTCTCAGGCTTGCCTATCTCTCGGGGATAACGAAGCGCCTCGATAACCTTTTGAACGAGAAATCATGAAAAAAATATTTTCTTATAACTTTGCAAAGACTTAAAAAAAGTAAAAGAGGTGGGAGACAATGAATTTAGAATATATTAATTTGTATCTTAGTAGTGTTTGCCTCGAGATTTAATCGCGCGGTCAAGATTTTTGCCGGTCGCGGGTTAAAAACTCTAGGCACACACACGCCTCGATTTTGATTTTAAATATATATGTCATCAATATTATTCACAAACGGCATGTCCGAAAGATTTTACATTATATTAAATTATTTTAATGTTACCATTTTTATTTGCGCCACGTTAGTATTTCCATTTACATCGAAATTATACAAAACGTATGTATTTGGGAACAAAACCGTTTGCGTTCATAGTATGGTATTTTACGGATGGATTTTTTTCATACAAAATTAATAGTTTTAAATTAGCTCAATATGCTCAATTTTTAACAAAATGTATCGTATAATTTTGCAATGACTCACGTGGAATTAAATTGTACATACCTTGTCGGGAAATTCTTTTTCTAATAGACCACGGAACAGCATGTCGAATTTGATACGACTGTCGCCCTCTATCGTCGCTCCGATGGACCAGATACAAGAGAAAAAGAATACGCCCTGTAAATATTAATTCTATTATACCTCATTCACGATAAGTTGATTCTTTTGGCAGATGTCAATTTTTCTGAGACATGACTTTGAAATAAAAAACGTATTATTTTATTATTTTAATGATTTGATAAATATAAAAAAATACATACAATACAAAAGTCCCTAAAGATATAAGCGTTATCCAAAAATTTTGAGACTTTATTGCTTCAAAGTAAAATTAAAATAGGAATACTGAAACTAATTGACGTTTGTATAATGTTACATCGTTCGGACGGAAAGGGACGTAACATCGTTCATATCGATTGCCACGTCGATAATTTTATTGAACGCTATGATGATCATGGCTGTGCTCCAGTTTCTTAATAAAAACTGTTTTAAAGATAAAACTATTTAATTTTTCAACCTTAATTTTTACATACTGCGTTATTTTTGGACCTCCTGTCAACTTAAAATAGGTTGTTTAGACCATGAAACTAAACAACTTTTCCAAAGAAACATGGGTCGAAACGTGATAAATAATTCGACCCTCCCATAGAAAACTGCTCACGTGGTCGATTTCGTGTAGAAGGTCTGAATTTTTTTTTTACTTTTCGACCCGTGTTTCTTTGGGGAAGTTGTTTACTTCCGTGGTCTAAAACACCTATTTAAATTTGGCGGGAGGTCTAAAAATAATCCTGTTTAAATATTAAATAGGTACTTATTATGACCCACCACCGCTTATCTAAATAATGTTTTATATGTCGAAAGTAATAAAGAATTT
Organism: Cephonodes hylas; assembly: GCA_030295005.1. Lineage (NCBI taxonomy): Eukaryota > Metazoa > Arthropoda > Insecta > Lepidoptera > Sphingidae > Cephonodes > Cephonodes hylas. The sequence continues at coordinate 11,596,712 of AP025364.1, read as the reverse complement.
CACACATAATGCAGTATTTTAAAACGCAATATTTTTGAACTTCTCGATATTTTCTGTTTCCCATCATTAGTCGATATGCCAAAAGAATCAACTTATCGTGAATGAGGTATAATACCTACAATCATATAGATCAAAATAAATCAAATGTGGAAAGTCGTAGAAGTTACAATCGGCAACTCTTCTATAGAGTAGTAAATGTTAAAATGGTGCTTAAAATTTATCCATGCAATAAAAATAATTTAAAAGACAAAATTCTAGCTTTTATGAATAAAGGAACATTATATTCCAGTAAAATATTTATTTTACAGTAAATGTTCAAAAAATCACAAATAGCTAAATTTAATAAATTATATCATACTCGAAAGAGACCTAAACGAGAACTATATTTTTTTCAGACCATGAAAAAGTAGGTCTTTTACAATATACAAATATAGTATCCAGAATATCATTTATCATCAGCCCATATACGTCCCACTGCTGGGCACGAGTCTCCTCTACCATTGAGAGGGTTTTGGCCAACAATCCAGAATATAGCAACAATTTTTTTTCCCTTCATTAAATCTCGTACACATTTTCATCACACAAGTCTCACACAATCACAAAAAGCGAATAAGGAGGAATAAAATCTAGATGGCCATGATTCGCACGCACCTCGAGTTGCGCCCGAATGTCCAGATCGGATATTTGCTCGACGTATTTCTCGTCGTAAAAGTCGTCCATGAACGTGTCGAACAGTTGCATGCACGCCACCACCAGGTTGGTGCGTGATGTCACGTACATTTGCTGCAAGCGCGGACGGAATTGTTTAATTTTTTTTTTTGGACTGTGGAAACGATCGTATGGATCCGAGTGCAGAGTGGTCCGAATAAATTATCAACACATGTCTAGGAAACTTGAGGATATTGGAATAGTGTTCAGAGATCGTAAATTTTATGCATTCAGTCTAAATGCACTTTCCAACGATAAATGTTATTTAGTTTATTTTTTCATCAGATTTGAATTGTTTTGATCTTTTAATGGCACATTTCTATGAACGATAGTAATCCCATACCATTAGGCTAGGCGTATGTTTTCAAGAAGATTATGTAGTACATATCATTAGTAGTATTTATTTTCTTATATCAAGCAAAAGAATTACCTTGGTCTGTCCAGAGTACTCAACAAGCCAGAGCAGCGGCGACATGAATCTGTTGAAGAGCGTCCTGATGAGGCTCTTGTTGACGCTGTGCAGCGTGGGCGGCAGCGTGTTCAGCCACGACTCCAGCAGGCACTTCCAGCCCAGGCCCTTGGGCTCCATGTATATCATGCCGCAGCGGGACACCTGAGGACCAGTGCTCCCAATAATTTATTTATCTATTTATACACACTTCAAGCCTAGGGCATTCTCTTACAGTCAAACCTAGGGTGATGCAGAGATGAAAAGAATAATGTCAGGATCTAGTTGTTTCATCGCAACCTATGCATCAGGACTTTTACTATCGATGAAATTGTCTTTCTGTATAAGATTTTGTAAAAAAATCTTCTAATTTTTTACATTGCAACGGAATGATATGTAACCAGTCCCACAAATTCTTATAAATTCAATATACTTGCAGAAAATTATAGACTAGGAATTAGGGTACTGGTAGACATAAATGAGAATTGACGACATATGTATAAAATATGTTTTTACTAAAGAAACGACTGCATCTAACAAATTTAAAATGCGTTTTTCAGCTGCTAGTTTTTAGCCATCATTTACATATTCTTTGCTTTTTTTAAAATCCCTTATTTTCAAGGACGAAAATAGCAAATCTCTCACCGTAGCGGGAGACGCAGCTTCCAAATCCATGGGCTCGAACACGAGGTTGGTGGTGGGCGCGAGCTGGATGATCTCGCCGCTCATGAGGCACAGCTTCTTGTTGTCGTCCAGCACTGTGTTCAAGTTCTCAATCCAGATGGCGTCCACTGGACCATCGAATACTAGCCATTTTCTGCAAAATGTAATTTATGTTGGATTTTATTTTTATTTATCTTATTCTAAACACTGCAGCAAGAATTTAATTAATGTTATACAACTTCGAAGCTATGGTCAGGGTATAAATAACTGTTAAAATTATTCTCCCTTCTTGAACTAAAATTAGTATTTGGCTCCTTTCACAGCTCACTGCAGTTGACCAAAATCTTTCGAGGGAAAACTTAATGCTTAATAAAAATAAATCTTTTATTATTATAAATTGTGGGATATTTCCCACAACGGTTCCATTTTATCTATGTTAGGTACAAAACCCTAAAACAAATACCTGTTATTGTTCGGAGACACGGCGAATGCTCTGTAGCTGACGGCGAGTATACCGTCGGACCACTCGTGCGACACCGGGTCGAACTGCCCGTACAGCTGGCCCATGGTGATAGACTTCGGGTTGATCACAGTCCACTCTACAGCGTTCTCGTCCATCAGGCCCTGGAATGGTTTCGTAATAGTGCAACAAAATTACGGGACTCCCGAAGAATTTATTAACTTTATTGGCTTATCGCGCTGCACCATGTTACCTGCAAATTTCTTATTGAATAGCTAAAAACTTTCCAACATATTATCAAAAAAGGAATTATTGTTTTTTTTGTAATGCAAATGTGTCAGGCAGATAGCTTTAAATATATTTCGTTAAATTAGGAGAATCAATTTTCTACCAACGTACTGTTATACGTAGTCCTGATTAAATGACAAAATATTCGTTTTTAATTTTATTAATACATCATGAATGAGTTAAAGGATAATTGATTCATGAAACAAACCTTTTCAGAGACCAGGCCCAAAGCATGGCCCAGTGCGTGGTAGCATTTCGTCTTTCCAGAAAACGGAAAACCGACTAACATCAGCCCGTGACGTACTAAGATCATCTCGTACAATTGTAGCACCTAAAACATTATCACACACATATAAAATATTTACTAAGAAAATATTTCCTTCTACCTTTCGAATCAGTTCACTATGCGCGAATTCTAAATAGGTATATCTAAATATCAAGTACTAACTCGGTATGGCTATAATATGTATCATTTGGCATGCCTTTTAAAAGCTATATAATCAAATAATTTTTGTAATTTCTTTGAAGGTGGTCAGTAAAGTCCTCTATTATTTTAATAAAAAGCCGTGTTGTAATCTGCATGCAGCAACCTTTTTACTTTCCGCCGATGCTGAACTTCTGATGGCTTTTACAGCTTCGCCGAGAAAGTTGGCGAGCGATTTTGGCGCTCCAGCCGAATTAAAATTTGAAACTAATTTCGCTAGCAATTTTCTCAAAGGCTGCATGAAACCTAATATCGCTGGCTGAATGTTTTGACAGTATACGGAATTTAAATATGGAAAATGTTTAGTTACCTTTTCGATGAAGAACTCGTTTGCTTGTAAATTCAGTGGTACGCACACTTCTTTGAGGCACGACACTAAATGAGGTAGACCGGCGAGGGGTAGAGGTAAACCAGGGAACAAATCCCCGATAATACCCTGTAAAAAGTACGAAGGTAATAAACACATCCCTATCCACAAAATCAAATGATTTTCTCATTCGAATAGCCTTTTTTTTAAAGCACCTACTTTTAATTAATATGACATCCTCTTCTCTAATTGTATCGATAATCTAATAGCTAATTATATCCTTTGATTATATACTCTGCCGATAATTTTTACATATAGAGACTCGTCATCGCCTTCTCTTATATGTATTATACAAAACATTTTTGCCATAAAAAACCTATCACAATTCATGGATTTTGAACTTCTAATACAAAGTTTTACTCGTATAGCCACAGCTAAAAAAATTTATGAATAAACCCACAATTAGACAGCTATGTTATCATAAATTCAGTTCGGATATCATGATTTCTGTCTCACCATGAACAATGGTACGTCGTGCTCCAAGAACTTGGGTAAATTGACGTCTTTGATAGACCGGAGTAGTATAACGTCCTCATTCTCGTCAGGATATCGCAGCTTCAACGCTCCGGCGGCACGGAGCACTGACTTCACAGCTCGCATACCTATTAGTTTATGGTAAATTGTAATTCGAACATGGTATATCGTAAAGTTATCCAATAAGAAACACACCTTGAATCCGGACAGTGTGAAGGAAAATTCTCGAAATTAAGAAATACCAGCCAAAGTCACAGCAAACATTCAGCTTAAATAATTTCTAATATTTTGTTTCTTAAAAACATAAATGTAAGTGTATTAAAATCGGTCGTACGTAATTAACATCCGGAAATGAGTTATTCTACTTTGAAGTACATCAAGAATATTTTCCACTCTAAAATTTCAGCGAAATTAGTTTTTGCATCCTGAGTAATCTTTCAACGCTACAGCACACACGCTAGGCTATCTCATAAAAAACATATCAAAGGAGCCTCGCAGAACGTAATACCGAAGCCTTAGTATGAAACTTTAATCACGGTACCATAATCGTAGTGACTCTGCGAAGAAAGCTGCTCCGAGCACAGCCTGTACGTGGCCACGATTTTCACAGCAAGCGGCTTAGCGTTCAGATAACCGAACGCATACAGTTCGATCTCGGAAATTAGCACGTAATCCGGCACCATCATGGCCACTGAACGGAATAAAGCCTGCAACGACACGTTATTTCCTTTTGGTAATAAAAACACCATATTGTCGAAGTGCTTAAATAAATTTACGTGCAAGCGGATAGTATTTTAGTATAGTATTTTAGCTTTTTAGTTTTCTTCTTTTTATAAGATTTCTTTTCGCAGGTACTATTTAGTTTGCAATTGTTTGTAGTAGCATGCTGCTTGATAATGCCATTTTTATTATATGCAAAATCTACTACCGTTACCAACAATGTTTCTGAGCCTAGGGATACCCTAAAGTACACCTGTTGTCCATGGGACTAGCAAGATGTAGTAAATCTTTTATGAGTTCAGCAACCTAATTCTTACCTTCAAATTATCAGGCAATTCAGATCGTCCGGCATACCCAGGATTCATTGTGATGAATACAGCACAAGTCGGATCGAGCTGGAGTAATGTGCCTTCAAACAACAACTCTGTTGAACCAGAGTTGATGCCACGTTGTATGGACAGAATCTGTTGCGCCACCACGGAGAGTACTTCTAGATCTATGCGATTGAATTCGTCGAAACATGACCACGCGCCGCAGGATGCTAAGCCCTAGATATTGAGAAATAACTATATTATTTTCGTGGTTGGAAATGTAGTAGAATTATGAAAATATTAATCTGCTTTAAGAAGTCGTAATTCTTATTCCACTCGTCGTACAAAAAAGACATTCAATCAATTGTTATAGATTCTATCATTTATTAAAATAATGAGTTAGGAACATCATTTGGTATGTTCAATTTTTATTGAAACAAGTTCTTCAGTTTATTTGAAATTAATCTGAAGACTATGTACCTTGAAGAACTTTCCAAGAGCGAGGTAATCGAGACCGTCGGAACAATTGAACACTACACATTGCTTGGCGACGGCTTTGGCTAAATCTTTGGTGGTTTCCGTTTTGCCAGTACCAGCGGGTCCTTCTGGTGCTCCACCTGCGAGAAATTACTATACACATTAACTAGACCATACGAGCGAATTTTTTTGCGTCAAATTTGATTATAGACAAATAAATTTCCGTAAAAAGTTTCAGATATTTTATATTAGGACAACAAAGATTAAAATAAGGTGTGTGTAGATGGGAAATTCTCGTTAAATTCAAATATTTTTTATCATGTCCTGGCATAAACCTGGCGATACAAAATCTTACATTATTTAAATATGCCTAGTAGCCACGTCACCACATCAAAAATATAATCCGTAATATGTTTAATATTACATTTAAAGATTTTAGAAGGTTCCTTTAATAATCATCGAAACAGTCCTAAAAAAGAAAGGTAAAATAACAAACACATGGAAACATAGTAATAAATTTCCCAAATATTAAACCAGATGGAAAGCCAGCAAGCCGTTGGCGCGATGGTTTGAAACGCAACATAAAGGCCCTTTGTGTTGTATCGAGTATCGATCCAGCTCTGTCCGCTTCCGTCGCCCAACACGTAGCGCAAACGAGATACGGTACAAAGGGTTTGACCATGTAAAGACCGAATTGTGTATTATGGTAGGACTGTATATCAACTAGGAGCGGTTATGTTGCAGTCTTTATGTAATACCACCCATTTGCAAGTATATAAAGCCAGTTCAGATTATGGTCTAGGTTTATTAAAGGGGGATTTTATACAGAGTATAATACATGCTATCTGAGTTCATTAGATTACACATTAGCGAGTAAACCTTTTTTTATCTTTTCTCTTTTTCATTTTTTTTTCACGTTTACTCGTAATCAATCAAACACTTAATCTAAAATTTCCACAAATAAGGCCGGCATCGTAGTAACCGATTATCAGTTTCCAATTCAGTCATTTATTTGATTTAGTCTAATCATTCCAACTTCATTATAAAAAAAATCTTCTTTTGTATCGAAAACTACGAGAGGCTTTACTTAGAAACAAGACCCAGATCTCAACCAATTTTTGTGTTAATTACTCATCAGCCCAATACGCCACAACAGTGAAAACTCAAAGTGACGTACCCAAATTAAGATGCAAGGCTCCAAACAGTGTCCTAAAGCATCTGTCGGTTAGTGGAGTGACGACCAGCCGTCCAGTGTTGCCGAGATACTCGTATCCGTACATCAGTTGCGAATTTATCATACGTGTCGCGATCTGCATTGTAGTATCTTCTTGTTCCTGATAAAAAAAACATCGTTTACGTGAGCTTTAGCAGCAATACTTACTTTGCCTTATAAGAGTAGGAGTTTTGGTTTATATGAATCCTTAATACATTTATCATTAGATAAAGATTAGGCTTAATATCCTCCTCAAACTACAATAACTATAAAAACTTATTTTAATCTGAAATTATGCTTCCACCTCGGTATCAGTCAAAGCTTTATCAATAGTAAATACTCCTTCCGTTCGTTGGTACTAGTACCTTCTTACTTATCCCGCACATTCTACCTTAGAAGTGGTATTAATTCTAACTCACGGAAATCTTACCTCCCAATAGTACCTTATCTGCGACAACCAGTTAAAGTCATTGTCTTGTTGAACGTTACATTCTATCAGTAGCATGAGCACGTCTCTAGCGTGGACGTCCAACACCACCAGAGCTCCTGTGAAATAAATAATTACGTTTCATATTGATATGTCCAAAAAGGCAGAGGAAACTAGATTTTTCATACGTTAAGATATTGCTGTTTAACTGTTACTTGTTTAACGGTATTATTTTCTAAGTATAATATTTAAGTCACGTAGAACACAATAAATAATTGTTTCTCGTTCTAGACTGATAAACACTAGTTCAGCTGTTCGATCACAACAAAGAACTTCGCCAACTGAATGGTGTATACAAAGACAATATTTTACTTGCCCAGTGTAATTCTGTTCTGTAAACTAAGTTCTCCTCGCACGAGGTCGACGATTTTGGATATTTGGTAGTTGCACTTGTCCCAGTATGCCCTCATGGCGACCACGCTGATGTGTATTGCTTCGGTTACTTCTGACGTCCAGAAGGTCATCGCTATACATTGTACCTACAAGCAACATACATTACATGTATTTACTGGTACATATACATTTTTTTGGTTAATTTTGAAACTCCATTCCTGTACTGAGTACCTTGAGAAAAAACATCAAAGTTTTGAATCAACCTGAAACTGAACCTGGGATCTCATGATCGTACACAATTGGCCGAGGAGCCGACAAGATACACGTGTAAAAATGTATATGGCAAATATTACAATTTTTTAACAGCAGAAGTTACTAAATTTGTAACTCACAGCTTGTCCGGGCCACACAAGCACCCACCGCTCTCGCGGAATTTGTGAATAGTCGTCGTAAGAAAGTGCCACCACATGATGTACTGAGTCCTTCATTGACTTTTCCAATTCCAACAGCCATTTTTCTACCTGTTTAAGAAATCAACATACATTTTAACATATAATACACGAGGGCATAATTATAATTTAAAGTAAATTACTATTGAATCGAACTAATAACCTATGTACTCATGATTATACTAATTATAATAAAAATATTATGAAAAAGCGCAAGCTTCATCATTCTATTATTCCATATATTCAGACATCTATTATTTCATATACTAACATAATGTTATGAAAGGAATATTCCTAAGGCTCGTACTTTTCATTTACGGTAGCATCAGAAATACCATGGTGTTAATATTAATGTCATGGCATTAATATGAGATTTTCTATATCTTACCTGTCCTCTAGCAGCGACAGTGTTGATTGTTATAGTGAGAAGTACAATCTCTCCTTCCGAGGACCTCATATGTGTGACTACCATGTCTTCTGTGAACGTGAGCTTCGCGATACCTTCGAAGCACTTCTTGAGATGAGGCTGTACACTAAAATTTGATTGTATCAATAATATGTGGAACTACTAATAATGCTAATGGAATCACTGGACTAATGGAGCAGAAACTTTGACATTGACTACCGTCCCATTGATAGAGGATCTCACCAGTCCGCATTTTTGGATGCTACTTTTTAACCAGTTGGTCATTTGTAACGTTTTTGTAACAAAAAAATAAGTTTTAATTCTACTTGCATACCGCATAGGATCCTTGGTCTCGGACAAAATCTCCAGCAGCTCGTCGTTAGAGAGGAAGAAGAAGCGCGGGAAGTAGAGCCGCTTCTTCTCGAGGTAGGCGTTGAGTCCGCGCTGCACCATCTCGAGCAGGTTGTTGGACTTGCGCAGGCGGTCCAGCATCTTCTCGATCATGATCACGTCGAGCACGCGCGGCTCCGTGAACGCCGCCTTCATTATCTCGCGCCACATCTACGCACAAATCATTAAAATATGTAAGATTCTGTGCATGACCTAGAGTGAGGTGCGCAGTTTGAAGAGATACGGTATTGACGGAAGAAAATTTGAACCACAATTACAAATGTCAGCAACATTGAAGTTGAGTGTTTTCGTAATGAATTTCCACGAACTTAAATTATAATTCATACATATGTATGTACAAACTCACATCATTCAAGCCACAGACAGGATTAAGAAAAGTCTTTTCAGTGCCATAAGCTACGATCCTCATCCACCTCTTTTGCTTCTTCAACATTCATGCATCTCTCCACACACATATTAGGTCGGCAACTAAGTGAGTGCGGATTTCACTCATAGATGGCTTCAGTTGAAATTTTAGGTTTGCTGGCGTAGTCCAAGTGTAAAACACATTTTCTATTTGATAGTTGGTAATTCAGCTATCAATCAGTAAAAAAAGTTTTTTGATCGGTTGCGTAGTTTTCGTTTGGTGTTCGTTGAAAAATGGATAATCAAAAGGGAAATTATCGTCATATTTTGCTTTTCAATTTCGCAAAGGGAAAAGGCATCGCAAGCTCACAAACAATTATGTGCTATTTATGGTGACGAAGTCCTAAAAGAACGGCAGTGTCAAAATTGGTTGGACAAATTTCTTTCTGGTGATTTTCACTCAAAGACGAAAAACGCTCTGGTCGTCCAATTGAAGTTAATGACAACTTTGTGAAAGCAATAATCGATTCGGATCGTCACAGTATAACTCGTGATATTGTAGAAAAGCTTCATGTATCACATACATGCATTGATAACCACTTAAAACAACTTGGCTATGTTCAAAAACTTGAAAATCCGAGATTACTTAGTTGCCAACCCAGGTTCGTCGCCATAAACAGCAAATAACTGTTTGTGAGCTTGCGATGCGTTTTCCCTTTTCGTAAAAAAAAAGTAAAATATGACGATTATGTTCCTTTTAATTTTCCATTTTTCAACGAACACCAAACGGAAACTATGCAACCGATCAAAAAAATTTTTTTACTGATTGATAGCTGAATTGCCAACTATCAAATAACAAAATGTGTTTTACACTTGGACTACGCCAGCAAACCTAAAAATTTTACTGAAGCCATCTATGAGTAAAATCCGCAATTACTTAGTTGCCAACCCAATACATTGGTTATGGATACTCCTAACTAAAATGATTTAGATGAAATTGTGTGCACGTAATCAATCAAAGAGAGATACAGCAAGAAAAACATAATGTGTATACGTACATATAAGTAGAGAAATATAAGTAGAACATCAATAACACTATTTTTGTTTCCTTGCAACAATATAATGAAAGCAGAACGCACCTTATCAACAGCGCTGAAGCGTCTTCCCTCCTCTGGGATCTGTTGTTGAATATCGGGAGACGAGAAGATAGGCTCCAAGTACATCCAAGTTGCTTGAACCTTCAACCATTCGTCTAGGATTTCTTGCAACAGTACTAATTTGCCTTCCCAGTCGCTGAACACAACATTAAAATTTTACTAAACTACGATCACTTAAAACTTTTTTGGATTTTTACACATTATATTAAATTCATTATATCCATCACTATGTTACCTATGCAGCATACAAGAAGACAGGACCAATAACGATAGATCGAATTCTCTATAAATTACATTCGTGTGATATTTGCGTTACTTATGGTGATGTAAGGCATAAATATAAAAATACCTCCACAATACGATTAAAAATATGAACTTACTAGATAATCTCTTCAAATGGCTTAATGTATGGTGAATTTTTCATCGTCTGCGTTTTCACAATATGGTCGTCCAATAGCAGTTGTATTTCATCAACACTCGACAAAATGTACGTTCCAGTGTCCCTGTTAATAGACAATAGTAAGTTAATTCCCTAGTTCAAACCTTATATTAATAAGACCATAGCCAACTTCTACTAAAACATGTTAGCTTATTCTTAATCCTCTTTAACGAAAAGTTACTTCGGAACTTACTTGTATGGTAATATTTCGAATCTGAGATCGGCCCATTCCTTCATCATCTTGTCCAGTGCCTTCTCCAAGTTGTTCTCTTTGGTAGCCGCTTCGGATATTGATTCAAACTTATCAATATAATCAACCAAATTGAAGTCTATGACTTTCTCTAAGGACAGTTCATCATCAACAACAATGGGGAAGCCGACAATATCTGAAATCTTCTCCCAGTGACGAAGCTTCATTCCAGGGTTGCCCAGAGTTTGAATGATTGGCATGTTCGTCTTGAATTGATCCATTTTTTCTCTGAAATCATGTTGAACAACAATTTTACGATTCTGCTCTCAGACTTTATGTGTTATGCTAGCAACTGTTTATTGCAAGAACGTGTCTGCCATCTGTCTACAATAAGTCGTACCGCAATATAATGATATGAGATGTAATTAACAACTATTCTAACTATTATTATTTATTATATTACTTTAGAAAATTGTGGACCTAAATAACTTCCAAATAATTACTAGACATATAAAAGAATCATCAATACAATCAGTATTTTATTACCTAACCGAAACAGCGAGGCGGAAAGTCTCTGGAACATCTTGAAAAGATTTTTCTAGTTTGTATACTATCTTGTAGTAATAACTGACGTCTCCCTCTATATCTTCGGGATCAAAACTGCCAACCTGCAGACAAGTGACTCATTTACTTTGTGTTATCATAGTCGTAAATGAATTATAAATTATTCTTTACGTGGCCAAAGTAACCAAATTACCAAATCAATTTGAACAACTTATTTTCTGTTTTTGCACATTAACGTCGACAGTTAATTTAAATGCCATATTGAGTATTGCACTCCTGGGTGTTAAAAGTGAATCTACTTCAACTCGATCCCGATTCGCTGAAAATTCATTAGTCGCAGGAAGTATACCTTCGACTTCATCCAATTATTGTGTTTCTCGAGGAACTCATATCCGGCGTCGTAGAGTTTCTTGAACGGCACGAGTCTGTCGTATATCGCCTTGCGCTTCGGATACTGCGACAGTTCCCATCCGAACGACGCTTCCTCCTCGTTGAACTGATCGATTTTCACTAACGCATTAGCTAGCCTGCAAATTGCAGAATAAAAGTCAGCTGCCAGTTATGGATACTAAAATTTACGACTGTTTCTCAGAGAGTGCGTAGTTATCTTTGGTTATATTAAAAACAAAACCAGTTTGCCTCGTTTAAGTATGTGCCGTGGGATATAGAGGTTTGGGATTCGATAAACGGGTCGAACATTGTGTAATTGAATTTTGCAAATATTGAGTCTGAAATTGTAGCCGAAAAATGATTATAGGCTCTGGGACTGAAATTTGGGTACCAAAATATATACTAGAAAAAGCCCTAGTCCTTCGAGGATAACAGGCATGAGATTATGTCTGTACATATACAATATACATACATATATTTTTATACAATAAAAGCCTACTCAAAATTACTTACTTTTCATCTAAATGTCTTGCACGCGTAACATACTTTGTGAGTTCACCGATTTCACCCCAATATTGCAGCTCATTGCATTGAGCTTCGAAAACTTCCAAGTCATCGATGAATTTAGCGATGCGGACCTAGAAAAAAAAATAGAAATATCTTTCTACCTTCACTTATTTTTCCAGTAATACATAGATTTCATTTACATATACCTATATCAACAATTTACTTTTTTAAATTATAACTGACATACCTTCAACAATTCCTGATACTCTATCTTCTTTTGATCGCATATCACTATGCTCTCGTCTATTATGCCAGCCATGCGAGCGTACCTATAATTTACAAGTGCTAAGTAATATGAGCAACAAGCATCACAGTTAATTTCCATTAATCGCTTATTATTTGTATTCACTTTGCTAGAATAAAAAAAAATATTGTTCACGCTACTTTAATCAGTACTACTGCTGGACGCGAGGCTCTTCTATAAGTGAAAGGGTCTAGAATCGAAACCCTATTTTTGTAAAAACTTTTGATTGTTATAGAAAGATGTCGAAAACATTAATTTGTGCGTCATGTAATATGATACGTATCATCGAATAAAGTGCATTTTTATTTAATAAATCACATATTAGATGTTTGAAGGTGCGCCTAGGACGTCCTTCACCTTCTTTACCAATTTTTTCATTTTTTAGTCACTGTTTAGTCTTCTATTACTCATATAGTCTAAGATAATATTGTAGTCTGATTTAAGATGATAACATGCACTTACCAATGGAACGACTGATTGTTCGCTTTCATCTCCAGCGGAGTGAACGTGGTGTAGTCTCCGAGAAACATTATGTATCTCATTACGTTACGTAGCTTATCCTCCATCTCCGTCAGAAGCACATCTTCAACTTTCTTTATGTACGCTATTAGTTCCATTAAAGCAGCTGTATCCGGCGGTGGAGTCAGCAGAGTATTTGCTATCAATGAATATTCGTCGAAGATCCTGTCATTGAAACCAAAAAATTGAATGTAATACGATTGTACGATTAATGTATAATGTACGATTTTCATAAAACTGTTCCAATATAAAATAATTCTTGATTATAAAAAGAAAATTTGGTATATTAACGTTTTTTCACAGAATTTTGATAGCGCTCACAAAAGTCATCAGTAGAACGCTGCAATAGTTTAATCAAGTGGCATAAAAAAATTGAAAATTGAATATGCTATAAATACCTAAAACCAATATGCTCACTAAGACAGTGAATCCTAATGCCATACTTTTCTAAGACATACCTAAAACTAAAACCAAATATACATACATCAAAATCAACATTTATAAACAACAAACCCTTACTGTCTAATCATAGTCTGGTAGTCTTCAGTCATTCTCCTGAGCAGAGTGTTGGCGAGCCTGGTGGCGGCGCCTCGCAGCGAGTTGATGAGATCTCCGCGCTGCATCTGGTACATGCCGATGGTGATGGTGCCCTCCAGCTTGGAAGGAATCTCACGAGCCAACTCCACGTACCGGACCGCCTCCTCGCAGTACTCTTCAAAGGTTTTCTCAGGAACGGAGTTTATGAACGATTCTACCTTGCTTTGAGCCTGAAATTTGTTTTGGTTTGACTCTGGCTAAACTTTTGCTGTGAAATATCACTAATGATCAATATCTTGCGTAACATTAATTTTGTAAAGTTAAATATAAAAGAAATTGAGAACTATTAAGTATGCCATAATGTCTTGAACATACGAATGAAAGACATTCTTGCACGAGATATTTGTCTAACTCTCCTAATCCTATTTGTATATTTTTTTAATTAAATACATTTGCACTTACCTCGCCGTTCAGTAAGCAAACGTAGTCATCAAAATCTTGCACTCTTAATTCGGGCCCAATTCTCTGCTCACTTATCAAATCAGCTATTTGTGCCTTGTAGGCGTCAACAAGATCATTGTCTATGATGGGCTGTAAGAAACGCGAAGCACCTTAAAAATATCTACCGAAAAACAGTGTCTGTAACGTTCTCAAGCTAGTAGCAGATTTCCAGACGCAGTTTGAGCCTAAAATTTTTATGATAAAGCTAAAAATGATACAGACAAAGAAAGTCATTCAATCCACTTGTTTAACTATTAGTCTTTAAAACTTTTACCTTCAAACTCGACCTGCCGGTGCAGACATAATCCTGGTACAACATGGTCTCCAAACGAGGAGATTGGCGACATGCATCGATCAGAAAGTCATACAGCAAGCAAAGCTGATCTCTGAACTGTTTGAAAGATGGCTCAAATTCTATTGCTTCATTCTGGAACGCTAGATTTATCACAAAGCCTTGATTTTTTCCCTGAAATATATATTTTGGTCACTTAAAAAATAAAGTTTGATTTATAAAATTGCTATAAAAATTAGCATGCACTTCTCCATACCAAGGCAAGTATCTAACCTGTAACATAAAAATGTGGTTTCAAGTGCAATAAAACGGTATTTAAATTAATTACCCCAACATCAAGAATGTAATCTGTAAACTCCTGCATAGATTTAAGACACAAAGTCTGTAGATTATAAGTCATGATACACGCCAAACAGTTGTAGAATTTCTTCATTTTAGCTACTTGCTTCGAATCAGGTATTAACTTCTTTTTGCTACCCTGAAATGTAACATCATAAAATATTTTAACACTGTACACGATTTGTCTTGCTTCAAAAGTAGAAGAAACAGGACAATGTGATTTTAAAAACTGGGTCTTTGCAAATCCCGTTTCTGATAGATCGCACAAAAAAAATTGTTGAGAATTATGTCTGGTCTAAGTAAGGAAGCTGTCTTTTGACTAGTGATGATGATACTAAACCTGAAGAAAAACAGCTTGCACAGTGGGTATCCACTGATGTGTGAGCACATTACCGGCGGCTTCAATGTGTCTTTTGCAAACAAAGCAAAAGTCCTGCAGTTCGTAAGCCTCGTTCGTGGTCATTATGTCTTTCATGCTAATCAACCTTAGGTCACTGAAATCATATAAGAGGGGTGTTAAAATGTTTAGTTTTCACTATTCACACCAATGTTATTCGTCATCATTCCAAACTTTTGAAATACTGATATTTATAAGTTACATATTTTGCCTGGATTTGAAGGGTAACGATATTAAAAGTAGTCTTGGCATTGTAGTTGTGGAAAAAAGTTGGAGCCCATAAATATTTGGCTTGAGATTAGAAAAATATAAAAGATCAAGGCAAGAAAATGCAGCACATAACACTCGTTTGAACAAAAAAGTTCATGTAAGTTAAACTAAAAATCGTATTAAATAACGGCACTCAAAATGAATATAATTTTTTCAACCTTAAAAAGTAGACACATACTTGAACTGTTTCCACCATATCTGCAACACTTGTGCGATACACGGGTTAACGCTGTGCAGGGTCTTGGTTAGAGTTTTCTTGGCGAGCGTATAACGATTCCTCCATGCGTCATCCTTTTTAGCTAGTTCCTGTTTTAGAGGCGTGTCTTCTTCTTCTAAAGATTCTTCCTAAAATATGATTTTTTTATACAATATAAACGCAATCCGTTTTTTGTTGTTATATTTGTTTAACACACCATATTTTTTTTAGTAGATAAATATACAATACGATATAATGAATTAAAGCCTGTAACATACAAAATATAAATGAGTACCGTGTTAGGATCCTTCAGTACAAAATCAACGATGGCCTTCTTCATGCTCATCATAAAATCCTCGCGCATTTCGTCTGTGCATATGAACAGCGTTTCCTTCCACTTTTTCAGTTTTGGAGATATCAAATTGTGTACTCTACAAAAAGTGACTATAATTATCCTGCGCCACAACTTTTACAAAGTTTCGGATTATTTTCACTATTTAAGAACGTTCGAATCGTCCTATCTAGTGGGTCTAAGAAATCTCGAAAGATTACTCGACGTAACAGAAGGTTCCAATTTGAAACTAATATCTATTATTGGATGCCACAAATATTTGTCTTTATCCAATCGAAATCTTCTCATTTTCGATAAATTGTTTCATATTATTAAGTACCTAAACTCAAATAATGACATCATTCTTAACAATCAGAGCACCAAACTTAAATCATTTTTACAATTACCGTAAAATAATTCTATTATCCAAAGGCGCTACATGGATGGTGTCTATTCCATAACGCAGGTAATAATAGTATCGTAGCATGTTCTTCTCCTCAACAGACGGAATAGCATCACCGTCGCCCTCTTCGTCCGGCGACGATTGACAAATCAACATCATTAGCTTCGCTCTGAATTCCTCACGGGCCTTTCTCATCGCCGTGAAGCTTTGCATTACTGTAAATTGAAAAAAGTCTTGACGTTCTTTCATTGAAATACCCGCGGCTTTTAATCTTGCTAAAAAGGGATTCCAAACTTATTCCGTGAAGTTTTTCTTAAGTAGAATGTAATGGATGTTATAACACAATGTGTTCCACAAATAAATAAGGATTAAAACGACACCTTAATTTAAACACAGCGCCGAATTTTATAGCTGCGTGGTAACTTTGCTATCAAACTTCTATAGGCGCATAATTTTACTTGTAAATAAAAATAAATGTGCTGAAGCAAATGTTATAAACTAAACTAAACTTTAAATGCATATTGCATATTTAACTTCATCATGAAGTTTTATTGTTGGCCTGATTGATCGCGCGGCATATACTATGTGGGTATGTGCATGTGCAATCAAGAAATCTCGGAATGGGTAAAGTTTATTGGATTCAAATAGCCTCGGACTTAAAAGAAAATTTGCAATTAAATGATGTAGTATAACATCTCCCCAGCTTTTCCTAGATACAGATTTATGAAAATGTACTCAAACCAAAACCTACCGCTAGATCTTTTTCGTGGTCCAGATTTTGTTTCTTTGGCTTTAGCATTTTTAGAGGGTGCTGGCGGTAATTTCAAAACCTCTTCAGGAAGAGAAAATAACGGTTGCGTTCGTATTTTAAAATCGTCCGGTAATTTTATCTTTGGTATTTTAGGTAACTTTACATCTGACGTTGAAGGCGATGGCTGACTCTTTTTTCGACCTTGGCGACTTGGCTGCATACTTCCGAATTGTCTCTTAAATAAAAGAAAAATCTCAAATATTTGTGATCTAGTTATATTGATGTGCTGTTGGCTATATTATAGAAAAAGTAAGACAAAAATTTGAAAAGTAAATTAAGAATTATGTGAACAATATTTTTAGGTAGATATGTGAATTTTCCAATACGATATTGCATACAATGTATGAACATAATATTATTATCATCCCAATTTCGTTTGAAAATAATGTTATAAAAAATAGTTCACATGTTCTCCCAAGGATGTAACCATCAGACCTGTATCATAATAATTTATTATTGGTTCATAGTTTTGTTACAAACGAACGACAAAGTTTATGTGGTATAGTTAAACGTTTTGTTGATGCACGTGAGAAAACAATCAACATATGAGAAAAAATATATGATTAATAGTTTAGGATCATACTATACATACTTTGAAAAAAAGTTTAGAATCTCATAGTTCCATGTATTAATTTCATAAAAACATTTTATTCAAGGCAATAACGAAACGTAGTGTCCAAGTTTTGACAGATCCATCAATCAGATGAAAAATTTGTGGTTATTTTAATTTTCCGGTGTAATATAGAACAAATAGCCATAAATTATTACTATTTCCCTCGCAAAATTCATTTATTAAAGATTGGTTAGATTATTACCTGCTACACAAATCACATCGAAAGGTAAGCACTGTGGCTCTTCTTTATCGTTACACGAATAAGTAATTACTTAATTATTTAAAATAAATAAAGGAACATAAATAAATATCTCAATAAATAAAACTGAAACTGTTACGACTAGTTTTTCACTAGTCGTGTTATTGTCAATCTATTGATTTCTCCATGACAACAGGATTCTTTCACATTATCTTTTTTTTCACGGTCTTTTCGGCCAGTACTACCAGTACTATGCTATGTACGAGGTTATAAATAGAATACAAATATTTTATAATTAAAAAAAAAACAATCAGTTTCCATGGAGTTCAGATAAAAAAATCTAATCACACTTGACATTATTTTTTTAGGTTGTTGGTTCATGAAGTTAAGAGCAAAAGCATACACAGAGGTAAATTTTACACAGCTGACTATATTTCATTGAATACTGATCCCAACATGATGATTTATAATAGCACATTGGATGACCTTCATTATACTAAACAATACTCAGTCTGTCCTGCTCATATGATGTCATGGCTCCATAGTAGGTGCTTGATTTCATAGAATGACTGTTTACAATTTGCTAAGACTCGAAAATATTTAACTTAATATACAAGCTGTGCTTAAAGTGTCAACATCTCTGTGAGCTCATAATAAGATAACTATGCGCATTATAAACTACAGTTAGTGATTGCAGTGTTGTTCCCTTGGTGTGATAGTTTACTAAGTGCTTAATTGGGTAAATTTATTTCTTTTGAAATATGATGTGGTTGTGGAAATGGGTGTGTATTTGGATTAAGAATTGTTGTGAATATTTTACTAATCAAAAAAGCTAAAAAGTTGCTTACAATTAAAAATCATTTGAAAGTTTACCTACAAAGTTGTTTACTATATAATAGTCTCTTAAAAATAGTGATAACTCAACATAAATATAAAAGACTTAATAAGTATATAGATTTTTTTACTTCCATATGCTATGCATTCATATAAAGTTTCATTTGTGACTAACAATTTGTTTAACTTAAACTGTATTAAAATGATATTAGAAAGGAATATTAATATCAATTGCTTTCTTTTGCTTTTCAAAATAATAAAATTCTAAATCACAATAAACAAAAAAAAAGAATTATAAAAAAAAATAGTGTTCATAGTCTACATATGACTATGAAGCTCTTCCACCAGTTAAATCCATTCACAATTATTATAGCCTGCAGCACATTAAATTTAATTGCAATGTGCATATATGATAAAATATTCAAATAGATTATTAAGTATCAAAAGAATTATTATCTAGTTTTTTGTCTTAACTACAATAAGTGTATTGAATGGAATAAAAAAAAGTCAGACTGAATAGCAAGGTGTTTAAATATGTACATCATTTATTAATAAGACACATTAAAGAGATATAACCAAAGATTGGATTGGGGGTTATCAGCGCACTACCTATAGATAAAAAGAAATAAATTTCTATTTTTAAAATTTTCTAAACAATATATAATTTTCCTAGAACATAAAATTATGCATCACACAAATAAAATTAACAGTATTTCTGTGACTAATTATAATTATAAAATTATAATTGAATAACAACAATGAAATATTAAAATTAAAAATTAATGATTTTGAAAGAAGTGGATTATATGTCATCCTCCATGTAATGATGTAATTAGGAGAGGTCATAATACAAGTGATGATTAACTTGTTTTCAGATGATATTCCAGTTGGTGAGAAGACTCCACACGAGTCCGGTGTGCAAGGCGGCTGAGTCGTCTCTGCTAGCCAAGCTCAGAAAGAAGACCGGGTACACCATAGCTAATTGCAAGAAGGCTTTAGAGATGCACAACAATGATGCAGACAAGGTATTTAACCAACTCTATCTTATATTGTCCTTAGTTTGTACATCATTTCTTATTTTTGGCTTGTCATATAGTTGTAACATTGCCTTTCATATCTTTAAAGCACCATGAATTATTGTCAAATGAAATATTGGGAAATATAGGTCATATATTTTGCAGCTGTTTTTTTATAATATTACATCAAAAATTTATTACTCATACAAATAAATGAAGTTATACATCTCCAGTAACTTTTTTCATTTCGGCGATGTTTTGTAAAGTTATAGCGGTCATAATGAAAAATCCTCATGGTGCATATTATTTTTTTCAGTACAAGAATATTGTATGAGCTATAGTAATCCCCATTGAGCCGTACATAGTACAAACATCTTCTTCTTCATCAACCCATATTCGCCCACTGCTGAGCACGGGTCTCCTCTACCATTGAGACACATGGTTTCTATGAATCTTATGTTAGCACAATTTTCCTGAATGATTAATTTGAGGGATAATGTAAATCCCATTTCGTCATAAATCAATTCTATAGTAATACCGTTATCAACTTTGTAATAACACGTCATTATTACTGTAAACATTTAACTAACATCCATCACAATACTCATTGAAACTTCAAACATGGTTATAAGTGTGTATGTGTTTATATCTGTTATATGGTATTACGTTAGTGAGAGAATTAACTAAAAGAACATTAAAAGTGATTTCTATGTAAATCCACTTTAAGTCTAATTTTTATAAGGAAATGGAAATACTGAGTTGAAATTCACTTTTCCGTTATCAAGTTTTGGTGTGCGCCTAATGAATAATTAATATATCATATTAAGATATATATATATATCATAATAAGAATATATAATATATCATAATAAGAATAATATCTAAAATTGACATGACTTGGAATTAGAAAAAAAACAATGCCCGTTTTTAGATGTGTATAATGAAAGGGCATGGGCAGTTTCTAGTTATCACTAAAAACTAATTGTATTTTAATTTAGTCTTCTAATGATATTTTTTTAAAATGACACTTTATATTCAGATAAGTGCAAATAGTATGTCGACTCACAAGAAACAGCTTCAATTATTCGTTGCCAGATGACACCATTATGACCGTCTGTTTGTGTTACTCTCCAGTGGAATTTAGATACGAATTATTTAGGAATATATGAATTTGAAATAATTATATACTAAAATACTTTTTCCCATTCACAGGCCGAAGCGTGGTTGAACGAGCAAGCTCAAGCTATGGGTTGGGCCAAGGCGACCAAACTTGCAGGCAGGACCGCCTTGCAGGGGCTAGTAGCAGTGAAATTCGACAAGAGCCACGGCGCCCTGGTAGAGTTGAACTGCGAGACAGACTTCGTTGCCAAGAACGACAAGTTCCACAAGATGATGGAAGACGCTACGATCGCCTGCTTCAAATTCGCGCATACACATATGCAAGCTAAAGGGCCAGTCACGAAGGTAAAGATTTGTACACTTGGATAACTTGGATTTTATTTACATCTTTATTTACATTTATACAGGATATTGGTCCTAGATGCTGGTGTACTATATTGAAGGCCAAAAGTCGTGTAGTTGTGTAACCCACACTAGGCCAGGCGTGGTGAACTAAGGTCTAAAGTTGCGGAGGAAATTCGTGCCCAGCAGTGGGACATATCCATATACGTCTTCAGCCCATGCTGATGATTTAAAAAGATGGTGAATTATTTTGATTTCGACTTTTATCACACATTACACTAGTTTTAAAAAAAATAGCATAAAAAAATGTCGATTCAAAAGTGCTTGTAAAAGTCTATTTTAATAAAGGAGATTTACTTTGACTTTGACTTAATCCTTATTTATGTTCCCCGAAAGATTAATAGTATAATTGAAACATTTTCCGGCTGCTTCATAGCCTGATTAAATTTTATAAAATTAATATGATCAAAACTAATGTTTTTTCCACAGATGGAACTGGACAGTGAGCAGCTCGGAAACCTGTCTGTGGAGGGAGGTAAAAAATTATCAGAAGCCCTGGCATTATTTATCGGCTCTGTTGGTGAAAATGCTGTGTTAAGGCGAGCGGAATGTTGGAAAGCCAACAAAGATGATGTAAAAATTGCCGCCTACACTCACCCCGCGCCCGCAGCCCCTGGCGAATACTCTGCTGGAAAATATGGCGCCCTTTTAGCTTACAAACAACCAAATGATCTGCAAGACGTTGGCAAACAGCTCTGCCAACATATCGTCGGCTGTGCTCCGGCCAAGATCGGCGACAAAGAGAAAGACAAGCCTGCAAAGAATTCTGATGACGAAACTTGCCTCATCTTCCAAGAATACTTGTTAGATCCTTCGTACACAGTAGAAGAAGTGCTGGAGCAAAACAAAGTTGAAATCATCGACTACGTTCGATTCTCGTGCGGAGAATCTCTAGAATCTAACATGCCCGGTGTGGAAAAGCAGCCATTGGATACAGTGCAAACATTACAGTAGAACAATAGTAGATCCTATCAAAGCAATAGCGTTACAATCTGTTAACACATTGTATGAATTTATTTGCGCTAAAATACATAGTTTATTTATTTACATTGTAAGGAATAAATTACTTAAAACATTTCGTTTGTTTCTATATAACATTGTAAATCGATAAAAACTACAATACATCGCGTAGACAATAAACATTATTTTTTATACGAATCAGCGTGGATCACATTCTTCAGTTTTGCTTTTCCCTTCCATAAAAACATTCTGCAGTCTTTCTTCCAGAACATGGCTATCTGGTTTGGCTCGTAATTGTAACCATGGTAGTTGAGGACTTCAGGTGAGACAATATGCAGTGCTAACGTATTCTGCTCCCTAGTTCTGAAGGGTCCCATGGTAGCTGGTCGCAGGAGGCATCCACAGGGGCATATAGTAGCTATCTTTGGCGTCGATGTCACATTCATTCTGTTGCACAAGTTTATCCTCTGGAAGTTGCCACATAACCGCAGCTCCTCCACGGCTCCCGTAAAAGATTGTGTCGCGCGCAAAGCTAGCGGTCGTGCATTCTGATTTTCAGGATTATTCCTAAATCCCACCGACGATAAAGACTTCTTAGTAACATTATTGGGACTGTCTTCAGGACTTCGTTCTTCATATTCACTCTCCTTATCTGAGTTATCATCGGTATACATGATTATTACTCTATTAGCTTTATAAATTTATTTATACAACACAAATTTGAAATGACAAATTGTCTTCGTTTGTTTAATTTTTTAGAAAAATTTATGTTCGGAAATATATCAATGTAATAGTTTGTTCTATTTCTTGAAGCTTAAACAATAAATTCTTATAAATGGGTAAGAAACCTAATAAAAATATTGATCTTAACAGCGTTCATGTCAATAACAAAAATAAATTATTTTTTTATTGTTACGTCAGCGTCAAATAAAAAAATACCTAATCGACCATCCCTTAAACCCAATTAAACTTCAGTTAAGTTTAATTGCTCAATTCAAATCAACATAGGCCTAATCCAAAATAGAATCGATTGGTTTCATGGGAATTGTAAATAACAATTGAATATAACACATTTTTTGTCTGCACCCGAGCGTGGCCAATCGATTATCTATGGCGTCATGTACCGCTGGGCTACTCGTGGCGCACGTAGTGTTACAGATAGATAGGTATTATACGCAGATACTGGCATAACGGTGAACGAATCTGGGACGCCGGCTTCCGATGTTGCGAAAATATTTTTTTCAGAATCACTGACTCAGCGCGGCTATTGTTCTACCATAATTGAAGAGCCATATTGAGCAACTTGATCGGAGCTTCCCACGATTAATTATATTAGAGATTGATGAAATTTGAAAATAAAAAAAAATCATGAGATTTCTTTATAATTTACATATCGTAATTAAATAGACTAATTACCGGCCGATTTTTAAGAATTTTGATTAAATATCAGATTACCCTTAATGTCAAGAAGTTATTTAATAACTCTGTATTGCAATCTGGAGAAATATTATATGACCTACAAAGTAGTGGTAAGTACCGGATAAGAAAGATTCCATGCGTGACCTTCAATTATCTAAATATCAGGATTGACAGAGTCTGATCAGATACGGGTGAAGGTTTATACTATACGTTTTTCACATGGTTTTTGCAGCAGTAGAACGAATCAACAAACTAAAACGAACGCGAATATAATTTCAAAATGAACAAAACACGCATCCGAGCATGGATCCTGTGGTAAATCGACACCAAGAGCGAATTATCTCGACGCCCAGTGACGCCGATGCCGCCACATGACGAGTTATTCTGCGGTCCAACAAAATTACCGTCACAGCCGCAATGTAAGCAAAGAACTGGGACATACCCTGCTTATGGAAGATTATCAGGTCAGAATTAATACAAATGAGTACTTCTGTTTTGAATATTAATGATACGACAAGCCTTGAATACGTTCATGAGGACTTTATTGGTATATAAAATATCAAATTACTAATTTTATAATTTTTCTGCAATAAATAACAATTATAAAAGTGTGCGTGCGCATTCACAATAGCTCATTTTTCAGCAAGAAATTGTGTGCTTTTTGTCCATTTCACATTATAAACAATATGTAGGGTATCTTCATTTTATGGTCTACTTATTTCGCATTTTTGTAAGTAAATATAATTTTAGTGCTCTCTATTAAAATATAAAACCTTGAATAAAAATTATTGTTAGATATTTCCACATTTCACAAGAATAGAAAATGATTTCTAGAATTTTAACAGTAGGTATCTCGTAAAGTTTCACTCATGCAGCTACCGATCAGTCATCATATGAAATATTATTTACACGCTGCATCAAATAATTGGCGTTTATAATTGTTATTGTTTAGCATCAGCTGCCGCAGCATAGATGAAAACGCGATAGTCGCCGCAACGGCACACATCAATCTACGCACGGTGCCGTCCAGACTTTCGCGGGAATTAATTTATTCCTCTCTAAGTTTGATTAAAATATGTTTGTGCAAGAAGCGTGAAACAATTTTCTTTTTTTCTGCGACGTTCGACGGACGGTAGTTAGTTTGTGAGTAGTGCATGGCCGTTACGGTCGTCTTGTGGCGTATTTTGTTTTGTTAGTGTGGACCGCGGGTGGACACGACACGGGGAGCGCGCGGTGATGCTACCAGACACAAACTAGACGTACACACGAAAATGCACATCCTGGAAATCGTAGCTGACCAAGTAATATCATATTGAGTGTTTTTGTAAACAAACAGTGAAAGAAATGGAAAGTGGCTCGAGTGTGGTTCACGTTACGAGAACTAGTAATTATGTGACAGATCGCATGACTGCTGATCACTGATTTGCTCACTAGCTTTTAATTAAAACGACAAACGCACATTCTTTAGGTATAAAATATGCCTTGGTAATAATTACGATACTTCTAACTTTTGACCTGGTTATTCATTAATTTTAATAAGTGTAGTTGTTATTTTGTTGTTTCTATTCTGATTATCAAATTACCGAAATATACATAATTTTAGAAGTGTTTAATGTATATGTGTTGACTTAGAAGCGATGATACCTATTTATAAATCCTACTGAGTCAAGCATTAAATCGTAGAGTTCCATTAAGCCGATGTGGGCGCACCCCTACCTCTATTGTGCTCGTGGCCCAAAAACCGTCGACTTTCAGCCGTCTGTTGAATTAGCTTGCAGCGAGCACACCTCCGACCTTGAACCGCTCCTACCGCGGGCTGCGAATTGTCTAGCCTACCCCAACTATAAAAATAGTGCGAATTAAAACAGCCATTTATTCATATGAATGAATTGAAATATGAACTCGTGCGGTGTCAGTGTTTTTATTGAAAACAATAAATCGCAGGTTTGTGATTGATGGTGTTTGCCATTCCGCAAAATAAGTGATATTTACTCTGCTTCCATTAGTGGTTAATTTATGCGTATAAACAAAGCTTCGCACGTTGATTTGCTAGGTTGAATTTAGTGTTATTGAGTTTGCAAAACATGTACGTACCCTCATATATTGCTGAATATATTTAAAAATATTTAGCGATGTCATAACAATGAAATACATTATTAAGATGTATTTAATCCGATAATGATCAGAATCATCTCATTGCATCGCCACCTACAGATTAAGTGTGAATTAGCGTTCGTTAACCTAATTTTTTTGCTGTAGGAAGATGAGAGCGGGAGCGCGCGCGCCGCGGAGGCTGCGTTTCGTACCGTTCCACGCGATCACACCACCTTTCTCGTTTGGAGAGTCACTGTGAGTATTTTGTATTGCTTTATGATATTTATTGCACCAGGTGATAGAGTACACTGGAACATCATGCATATCAACATTGGTTGCCTATTTGTGTTATACAAAAAAAATATCGAATCTTGATTCGAATCGATTGGGTAAGTGTGTCAACACTCCCAAAAGATTTGTTTTCACAGAATTCTTTCAGACACCAAGAAACAGAAATTAGAAATCCAAGGGCATAGATATTCATCATCCTTAATTACATACTAAATAGGAATATCTCTAAATTAGCTAAAGCTATAATTTAGTCCTATGTAATATTCCAAATCTATCGGGATCGAACCCGGCACCCCAAAATCGTTTTCTTGTGCCACAGTTTCAGCAAATAAAATGGGTTATTAGTAAAATCGTGACAGTTTTGAAATCTAAGTTTGTGTTTCAGTCTTTATTAGAAACTTGCGTGCAAAATCACCCTTTCGAAAAATATTACAAATACATATTTATTGTATAAGTAACTCATAATGGACATTTGAATGACTAAATCCTTGATATTCGCACAAAATGTGAATGTATCACGATTTTCACTTCGTAACAATGTGTTCTAAACGACCTATCACGAAACACTACTTATCTATACTTGACACGTCTATTTCCACTGTAGTACAAATCATTTTCATCGTGATATAATATTGCTTTACAAAATAAGCAAGTAACAACATAACCGTGATTGATCAACCATTTTATTGGTTTACATACATAATTAAATACTGCAAATGGATGGAAAACCACATTTTCTTCGTTCTATCTTTTACCTTAATAAAAAAAAGTCTAGTCCTTGGTGGTTATCTACTTTCGGATCATTTCATTCTTTATTTACGTACTACAGTAGACCACCTTATCAGGAATTTATTTTACTACATTTTTGCATTTTTTTATTATCATGTTTTTCTAATTAATATTTCTTATATTTTTCATATAACGCTCTATTCAAACTTTATGAACAAAAGGAATTGAATTCGGATAAGGCAGAGTAATGATCCATATTGATAAAAACATTTTCGTCTAGACGTTCCGATCGATGTGATGTTTAGATGGCGTGACAATTTGGCAGCTAGAAGGAAATTAGGTGCAGAACAAGCTTCGAAGCATAACCACAATTTCATAGCAACTAAATCGTTATGTAACTTACAGATATATATTAGATACTTTATTGCTTTTCAATATAATGACGATAGAACTATATAATTATCCCTCAATCTTTGAATTGAGCTCTGTTTTGACTATAAATTAATAAATAGGTAAAATTTCTTCAAATAAAACAAAACCATTGATAAATACACTAAATACAATATAAATAATACACCCAAGGGACGCAAACTAACTTCAACGATACAAAGACTAGAAAGGATATGTCACCATGCCGAGCGTGCCGAACCTACGATTAAATTATCATACTATGTTTGACACGGCCACTTCTCATTAATTAGGGAATCATGTAAAATCGAAAATTTATAAATGTGTGGCAAGTGAAACCAATAGCAGCAGGGCCGCGCCAACCCCAGACAGCGCCTGTGTGCGGAACCTATGCAGCGCTTCTTTTTCAACGAATCTTCATAAAAAACGAATTTAATTTTTTTACGATTATTATTAATTGTTAATTTTGACCGAAATAAATGTTATCCTGTGTTACACTACTTAGATAACATTATCACTAATATCTAAAGTACAAAACTGGAGAAAATTTGGGAATTAAGATACTAAATAGGTAAATCCCGTTCGCTTCTGCTTGCCAATTACTGCGAAAAATAAAACTCGAACTAAATTTTTACATATTTTATTAAGACAATGAATTTTATCTTTAAATTATATTAATAACAAAGAAGCATTTTTAGCAAAATTAGAACAGACTATTATTATAAAGAGGAAAAGTTTGTATTTTTGGATTTTTGTATGTTTGTTACGAATAAACTCAAAAAGTACTGAACCGATTTGGATGATTTTTGGTATGGAGATAGATGGAACCCACCGAAGTAACATAGGATACTTTTTATCCCGGAAAATGTAGTATACCCGTGGGATTGGGAATACAACGCTATATATTTTTTTCGCTTTCACATCTAAACCATTTGACCGATTTTTATGATTTTTGGTATGGTTATAAATAAGATCCTATATCCTAATCCCGGAAAATGTAGTATTCCCGTGGGAATGGGTATTTCTGGATCTCTTAAACTAATTTGAATAATTTTTGGCATGGAGATAGGTAGGATCCACAGAAGTAACATAGGTTACTTTGATCCCGAAAAATGTAGTATTCCCGTGGGATAGGGTATAAAACTCTATTTATTTTTAAGTTTTCATGCCTAAACCATTGCGTTCAATTGGATGATTTTTATTATGATCATAAATGAGATTCTATTATTTAACCTTACCATCATTTTATCCCGGGGCTATGTAGGGTTCCTGTGGGATGAGCATATATTGTAACGCGAAAATGACACTGCCTGTGTAATGCTTTCACGCCTAAACCATTTTACCGATTTAAATGATTTTTAGTTTGGAGGAGATACGTAGGGGCTAGCGAAGTAACATAGAATACATTTTATCCCGGAAAATGTAGTATTCCTGTGGGAATCGGTATTTCTTGATGTACTGAACTGATTTGAATGATTTTTGGTATGGAGATATGTAGGACCCACCAAAGTAACATAAGACACTTTTTATCCCGGAAAATGTAGTATTCCCGTGGGAATGGGTATTTCTGGATCTACTGAACCGATTTGAATGATTTTTGGTATGGAGATAGGTAGGACCCACCAAAGTAACATAGGACACTTTTATCACGGAAAATGTAGTATTCCCGTGGGAATGGTTATTCTCTAGATCTACTGAACTGATTTAAATTATTTTCGGTATGGAAATAGGTTGGGCCCACCAAAGTAACAAAGGATACTTTTATCCCGGAAAATTTAGTATTCCCGTGGGTTTAGGTATTTTCTGGATCTACTGAACCGATGTGAATGATTTATGGCATAGAGATAGATAAGACTCACCGAATTTAAATGGGATACTTTAACCTGTAAATGTATTCCCGTGGGTACGGTTACATGTTATAATTGCAAGAGTAACTTTGTAGATCTGTTACGCTTTCACGCCTAAACGATTCAACTAAATTATATAATTTTTGGTATTAACATAAATAGGACTCTGTGAAATAGATAACAATTAAATATTCCTATGGAATAAACATGTTATAAATGCGAAAATAGCTCTTTCAAAGTAAAACTTTTTTGGACACTTATGAGACGAATTAATGATTCACTTTTTATCGTTCTATACTCAAACCTAAAGTCTACGCAGACGGAGTTGCGGGCAAAAGCTAGTGTAAACTAAAACCCTAAGCGTAAAATGAAACCATAAACGTGGATATTAATAAATATATAAATATTGAGAGACTTGTTCAATAAGCGTAATATATTATGTTTTGTTGTTTACAAGGCCTATGTTGCGCCTATTGTACCTACTTACATATCGGTACTCCACTACAAAAAACACAATAATTTAGGAGGCAGTGGCGGCGCGGCGCCCCTATTGTCTTGGCGCCTGTGTGCGCTGCACACTTCGCACACAGGGGCGGCGCGGCCCTGAATAGCAGCCCTTCATTATTACATACAATATTATAATAGCAGGCAGCAGGATGGCAATAGCATAGTAACAAGTAGTAACGGTTCTATGTGATTACTGAATCAGAAAACTTATTGTACAATACAATAACAATAAAAATCACCGTTTAGACCCCTTTTCTCATTAAAGTTCTAGGACAGTCGTAATAAAATGGACAATATAAATTTATAAACTAACGGATCCAACATTATACTATACCTGATGTACAAGTTCTCTTTGCAAATGTAGAAAATGCTTTTACATAGCTTTAGGACAGAATACCGTAGTATAGTATAATAGAAATATTTTCATTAATTCCTAATTAGAGTTTTAATATGCGGATAAGATTTTCGGTGTGCTTCTACACTTAAACTTCTGGACAAGTAAGGATAACTCTTGGCAGAGACATAAATGGAATGTTGGAAAAGTTAATACGACACTCATTACTCACGACTTTCTTATACTATTGGTTGATATGTTCTGTAAAGATTGAGCTAAGCCCTCGATAGAATGAAGTAAAAAAACATAAAAAAGAATATAATACTGCGAATTTTTCATCCAAAACTGTTTTACGTGTAAATCAGAATGATAGTTTTCAAGTGTAGTTCTATCTGGGCTGAGCACTCCTTTAGCACATAAAAGACTCAAGTGTTCAGCTCCATTAAACACTCACTGAACTTTAAAACTAGACGTGAGGAGCATTCTCAAATACTTTAAATAGTCTTTGTTGTATGACTGCAATATAATATGAGGGTTGTTGAACTTGCAACATTCATACAATGTTTTATAGTAGGTATGTCTGCATATCCATAGATACCAAGTAGTCAATTAGAAAGAAGGGTTAGGCTTGAGTCCGCTGTGCGTACAGGATATAAATAAACGGTGATCGAAAACTTAAACTAAATATAATTACAGTGATTAATTGGCGCTTGAAATCTCGAAAAGAAAATGAAAAAATGGATAATTTTCTAATTATCGTCATTATAACCTGCCTTACCGCTTGATTACAATCTCTTTACACTACGTATAATAAAATAATTATATGTATAATAGTTCTTACGTGTGAACTGTGAAGAGTTGTTTGAACGATTTTGTTCACCATTTATCGAACCTAACAATATTAACTTGCTATAAAATAAACCCACTCACTTCTTTAATAATCTGTATTAATAGAAAAAAGTGTAAAAAAATATTTTAAGTCCACAACTACGAACACTCACCATTTATTTCAAAACCCTCATTTCCCACGAAAAGTTACAAATGGTATTTCTCAAGCAATGTTCAAAATGCATGATTTGAATGAGAATTTCAAACTCGAAGTGCAATAGATTGAGAACGTCTGGCCCATTGTTCTGTAATGCCGTATTAAGTACGTTTTTTGTATATTTGACATTTGCGTAGCATTAACCCATTTGTGGCCAAGCAGAAACTACAAGAACAAATTCAGAAATTTCTTGATTTAATCATAGTTGGGGATACAAATAAGTATAAAAATGAAAAAAAAAAAAAAAATATTTATAATTTTGAAATTATAGGGGTGTGCCCAAATTGGCACAATGGCCACTTAAGGGTAAAATAGTGTGCAAGTCTATCGGATCCTATTATAACGGATAAGTCCACCAAAACGCTTTGGAAACTTTTTCTTTAACATATTCGCTGCCGTCCAGTTGTAACCATACGATGACAATGATATCTGACGAGTAACATGATGATGAGGTGATTGTCCAAGACAAAATGTAGCTATACTTCAGCGAAAATATAACTGATCCATCACATCTTCTTTAAACGTAACTGTAATGGTCACGCGTTCGGTAATGCCACATCTATTATGTGTTTGAAGGGAACCCACCTCCATTTGTTTGCCATGGACTTCAACTCTACAACGATATTGATTGGGCCATTTTCAGCGAACCTAAAGTATCTCATTATTTGTATCAAATTTATACTCGATCTCTGTTCTTTCAACGTTTCTTTCATACTACTCTCGTTTAGTTTAGGCAGGTCAATCGATGATGGATAAGTCTAAGGATAAGAAGGAGCCAAGGAGGAACAATCAGCCTGCCCTGAGGTAAAGGGGGCTTTGAATCCCAGCACGGTATCCCCTGCATGTCGTAAAAGGCGACTCAATTGTTCTCTTGGGGTCGCTGGACGTGCTGCGGGGGCAGGGCGTCCTCAAGTGACTCCAAGAGAGGTGGCGGCACTTTGGCCTCTGTACATCGCGGGGCCCCCACCCACAACCGGGGCGCCCGAAACAAGGTAGAGGTCGCTTAACTGCGTTCCCTTTGACTCCGAGGCGGCCGAGACAAGTACGTCTCGGAGGCGCACCGGGCGCCTGTGGACAACGGTGGCCGCCTCTCGCTCACGTACCATGGTCGCCCAACTCGGCACGAAGATGGCCACCGGGGGGTTTTGGCCGGTATGCCGGTTTAGAGACTGTATTAAGGACTCAGCCCGTCACTAACAACTGCGCAAATATGACGTCACCGCGCGCCGGGCTGGAAGGCCTGTGACCCTGATATACGCTTCCCGCCCCCCACTGCGCCCGGGCTGGCGGGAAGTAGAGCCATAAACAGCTTTCCCCTCGAGAACAAAAAAAGGAGGCACAATCAGCACTGACCAATTTCGTCCAATCGCAGGTACATCAGGTGCACTAGCGGTGGTTTAATATTTGCCGTCTTATGTTCGTTTCCATTGGCGGTTCACTATCACTGCTATCCTCCTACTCAGAAAGAGTATCTACATTATGAACACCTTAATACCTCGATTTCTCCTAGAACATGAATTGGCAATATTGAAGACATTTGTTCATTATCAAAACCATCTCCTTCGTCAGTATAAATAAAAAGTTCTAATGGAATTATAGCCAAATCATAGTCCAAGCCGTCGTCACAATCTTCGAGGATTGTATTTACCTCTTCCTCTTATCCACGGCAATTGTTACTGACACTATAACGTCGTTAGCAGTTTCTCCTTATGATGTGCAAAAATAACACTTGTGGCCAGTGTACCCAAATTGGCACAGCAATGTTTAAGATGCTATAAAATGGTAAAAAATGAATCATTATTTTTTAAATTCTGTTTATAAGATAGAAAATTTATCGTATTTGAATAATAATAACTATTTACGATGATAAATTTAATATGCAAAATATAATAATTGCAAACAGTCAAGTACCTCGACAGGTCCTTCAAAAGCAAAATTCGACCAATTATTGTAATAAATCTATAATATATAACTAAATTGTTTAATATTATATGTAATCACCACACTTTCAACTATCCAATAATGTGAGAATTTATTAACTTACATAAATACTTTTTTCATATACCCTCAAAAAGTAAGTGTTCCCAAATTGGCACGGCGGTCAAGAATGGGTTAAACTATTAGACATCTAAGCTCAATGTTATGCTCCTCGGAGATACGCTAAAATAGCGCGATTCAAAGCCAATTACAACAACTTACGTTATTATCTCGGTTTCCGTGATCAGCTTCTGTATGTCCAAACTCCGGCATATCTTTAGTGAGTTCCGAGAAATCATCACCATTGTATTAATACTAATTATGCTGTACGTGTGTGTTAGCTAAATAAATAACTACGGATAAAAAATATTTTTGTAACTCGCAAAAAAGCAGTGATGGCCTCGAGGTTTGGGCGCACGGTCGAGAATCTCGGCGGTTGCGGGTTCGAACCCCAGGCACACACCTCTGACTTTTCGAAGTTATGTGTGTCTTCACATTGAATTATCACTTGCTTTAACGGTGAAGGAAAACATCGTGATGAAACCTGCACACCTAAGAGTTCTTAGGAATTTCTTAGGTGTGTAGTCCGCCAACCCGCACTAGGCCAGCGTGGTGGACTATGGCCTAAAAACACTCTCAATGGTAGAGGAGACCCGTGCTCAGCAGTGGGCGTATATGGGTTGATGAAGAAGAAGATGAAGAACTCGCAAATATTTGGTTACACTTTTAAGCCTTTGAAAGATCGAAAATTATATCGTAATTTCATAAACCCCAAACTTGCTTTAAAATTGTATCGTACAATGCAAGCATTCTTTATTATTTGTTCATTACGCCAAAACAATACAACAAGATAAATAAAAACAACAAGAGAGCATTACCGTGCCTTTAAGTCCGGCAAACGTAGATTAAAACAATAATACCCTCCGCAATGGCGGACTACAAAGCTCTCGCACAGAAACAATGTGACAGGAGAAAGTACGTATTTAGTTGTGCGTAGAGCAATAAATTGCAGTGAGATACATGTAAAGCAGCGGACGGCTCGGCCTGCGCCACGCTCATTACACATACATTTTATGCGTTAAACAATTGCTATGCTATCGGTCATGCAACTCCGCTACATATTATAATCATAGAAAAATGTACCAGTAGTGTTGACATCATGCTAATTTTATACAGTCTAGTCAACACTTAGTTTACTGAATGACAAATATTCTTACGACTGTCTGAGTAATGTTTTATTTTGGCGTAATTTGGTAGTCGACTAAGGAAGACAAAATATATAGATTAGGTGATCCAATCTTAAGTAGCTTCTAGGTATACGTATAAGAACCTAAACACGCACAGACCGATAAGGCACGTATTTTTTTTACTTATACTTCTCAAAGCTACCACCTTCATTTCTTTGTATCATCACTTAATATTTCATCGGAAACACGAATTCAAGGCGATTTAAACAATGCCGGTTTGAATTAGATATAACGTTTAATGCGCATTATATGATATGATCTAGATGTTATTTAGTAAAATGAAATGAACGAAACCTGATGTAAAATGATAAATTAACTGTCATTAAATAATAACGAGATTTATTTAAAATATCCACAATACTCGGACTCACCCCTTTTAAGCATTTTAAGTTTGGTAATTTATTACATCAGATATCTTCAAAAATGTAACTAGTACTCCGAGTAAGCCAATTACACTTAAAAAAAATCGTGCAACATTTCTAAAATCAAACATCGAGATGAAACCGTCCACACCTAAGTCCTTCATTACCGTGCCAGTTGTATTAGAAACTCGGATGATTTACAAACTTGTGACAGGCAACAACTTGCAAGCGTCGCCTACTTTCCGCTGTAATTTCCGTTCAATTTACAATAAGCTGCATTTCTAGCAATCAAAGTTTATTGTTGATTGTTAATGTGTTCAAATCGGTCGACTTGTAACGCGGACTTTATATTACATGACTTGGATTTTATGTCTCTGAAATGGTTCAGCATTAAACATCAATTGGAGAAATGGATTTCGTAAACGGCTCTCAAACCATACTTTTTTAATGTTGCAATATTCAAAATGATATGTATTATTTTCCTTAATGAAGACTAAAGTCTTTTTATGACTAGGCGTACCTAACGCCTAGTCATACTCATTCTTCAAAATCAAGTAGAAATATTATAATCTACATTTATTTAAAATCATAGGAATCTTTCGCTATCTATTATGTATCTATTCTTAACCTCTTTATCCACGGCAAACGCCAATTATATTTACAATTATATCGTATACATTTGTCCAACAATAGGCACTGTTTACAAATAAATATCATCAGTCGGTTAATAAGAGCAAGCGGAAGGCTGAGTCACAGCCGCCGAGTACCGCTAACCAAACGCAACGAGCCGCGCAGACACACCGACACTGCAATTTTCAATTTAAATCACTACCATGAATTATGCTGAGCCAGCCTCTCGGAAAGAATGGTTAATAAATCGCTATAATTATATTAAATTTGACTCATTTTTTTTATAACTGTATTTTTCTAATATTTTCATTACGTCAGTTAGTATTATCATGGCTATTTATAGTGAGAGACATGATGAATTTGAATACTACTAATCTTTAGTAGACTTTGCAAGGATTGAAAGTAATAGCGTGTCACTTTTCAGTCCCCATATAGGCAAACTTGTTATAACTATTGATATTAATAGGCAAGTCAGAACCAAGTTTGTGCGGGTAATAGGTCTTGGATTTTAGAGAATTCTTAGTAAGAAAGGTATTAAATTATACCTTGAGGGCTAAGGTCATCATCAACTGAAGGGTTCCAATTAATGGCAATCAATAAGTAAATTTTGTTAACAAGGAGGTTTAAGATCCAGATTCGCTAAGGTGAATGTTTTGTCTTTTTCTTCG
The DNA here is from genome assembly GCA_030295005.1 of Cephonodes hylas. NCBI lineage: Eukaryota > Metazoa > Arthropoda > Insecta > Lepidoptera > Sphingidae > Cephonodes > Cephonodes hylas. Next base: position 11,560,820 of record AP025364.1, on the reverse strand, counting down.
TTTCAATAAGGGTATTGCAGTTAACATTAAAGATATTAAATATTTGAACTTTGATTAGATCGCAAATAGGGTTTGCAATCCCGCACCAATTTTTTTCCCGCGGGAAATTTGCGGGAAACTTGCCTTTCCCGCGGGAATTCCCGCAAAAATTCAAAAATGTAAAAATATGCATATAGTCATTCTATATTACCTGTACATTAGTTATACTATATTAAAAAAAATAATAGAGACATTCATAAATTTATCTAATAGAGAAATTACTTTTTCATAGTTCTTATGAGGTAAGGTAGGGGGTTTGCAATCCCCTATTTCCCGTTCCTACATTCCTAAATAGTAAATAGGAACCTAAACAGCAATTAAACCCTCGAGGTATAGGCGCGGTCGAGTATCTGGACGATTGCAAGTCCAAACCCCAAGCACACACGACTGACTTTTCCAAGTTACTTATGTGTGTATTCACAATTTAACGGTAAAAGAAAACATCGTGCGGAAACCTGCACAAAAGCAAACTAAAACTAAACCAAACTATTTCGCAAATCATCGTGGTGGTTAAGACCTACACTCTCAATGGTAAAGGCGACCTGTGCCTAGGCGTGGAATGTTTATGGGCTGATGATGATGATGAACCTTACCTAAATAATTGTTACTACCATTCAGTTATTTATATACTAAGCCCATCGCCGTCTTTTTTTTGTCTGGGGAAAACTACTACTAACAAGCAGGATATGTCGGACTTTTACGAACTAAAAACCTCATGGTTCTTGGTTACCACGTGCAAAGGACACCGGGATCTCAAGAAAGACACATATCGGTAATCCTTCTTGCGGTTTGCTTATATGCTCTTCACATATGAATTTCTAAAAAACCATTCTCTTAAGTCTTAACTTGCTCGAAACCGATTAGAGGTTACAGCGCTAATTTGTCGGCCTCTTCGTCTTCGAGTGGGATCGGCTTTTTCACGATCCCTCTCTGCAGCCTCTTTCTTTGCCATGACAACCTCGCAAAACTTATCGCCGTCTACTGCTGAACATAGGCCTTTTAAAAAAAAAGCGTCAACCATACTGGTCTTGAGGGACTCTTATCCATCCGTTACCCGGTTAATTGTTGCCTATTGTTGAGTTATTTACTTTATCGATAATTTACTGCATCGATTTCTGCTAATTACATTGTGCAATCAATAAACGAATATACAAGAAGACAAAACTTTTAGTAGTCTTTTGTAAAGTGTCACTTTAATTGGAAACTCATACTTTTTTCTAACAGAATAAACAAACCGCCGCACATTTTAATCTTTTATTTCGTTCGATCGATTGATCGATACTGTCCGATGCGCCCGCACTGTTGGGATGGAGCTAATAGGCCGTCAGTGATAGCTGAATTACCTTGCCGAGACATAAAATTTCCGCGCGGAATTCCCGCAATTGTGCGGGAATTCCGCAGGTCTTAAAAATATGCGGGATCCCGCGGGAATGCGGGAATGCGGAATGCGGGATTGCAAACCCTAATCGCAAATCAGTACATCGCAACGCTTATACGCAATATATAAAATTAGGTGTTAATCTCACATGATGTACATGTACAATGTACATGTATATTTTATGCCTGGGTGAAGTGAAACTAATGTATCATGTAAGAAAATATTAAATATCTATAATTATATGGATCCATCACGCGAAGACATCCAACGTCAATCGGCCACTGAACAAAATGTTATGACATGAAAGTATTCACTTTCGCTGAATGAAACATTTGGCATACACGGTCATTCATACATACGCACAATTATTTTTATGGACAGTAAGTCACGCAATAAAATCATTAACGTTTGAAAGTAAAGACTGACCGTTTGTGACCCTCGTAACGTTTGCGAATTGCACTTTTACATTTTAGTTAAAGATTTTTATCTATCTCATGACGACCTTTGGTATCCGTAGGTCATCCAGCTTATACACGATGGTTGAATATGTTGATGTAACTGCTCTGTTACAGGCAGTGCATTAAGTGTATTCTTTCCCTTATCCTACACTTCACATGATCAGCCAGTAAATATGTAGGTTATAAATACAATTTCGTATTTTCTACAAAATGATGACGATCTGAAAGTGTTGTCCTCAAAAAGTAATAAAAACAGGGATTGTAACAATAGATATTATACCGTGAGATTTTACCTGCATTTAAAAAATTGTAAAATGATCTTTATGATAAATAGATAAGGTTAGTTCTTGCGAATTGAATATGTTCCGCCTAACCCAAATAAGCCTGGGCACAAAGCCGACAATACAGCAATCCGCGAATGTAATTAATTCCCAGCCCATTATTACAAAGGTAAAACAATCGGTTTCCACAACATTTGAACACAACAATACGAATCGCACTTCGTGTGGAAACGCTTTGTTTGAATTTTAAATAATCCAAATGTAAATTTATTTCCGTGATGGATATGACCGAATATGGCATATAAACCTTCATTTACCGACACGCTCTGACGCATCACTATTTGTGATGATGAAGGCATGTGCCTGCATAGTCTGTAAATTAAAAGCACTTTCAATCCAAAAGAATTGGCTTAAAAATCAAGTTATAGCGCTTATTAGAAAAAAATAATGTTCCATATTTTATTTATTTTTTTTATTTTATTACTATACGTGATGAGCTCGAAGAAAGTCAAAATCTCGGCGATCGCAAGCTAAAACCCTAGGCACATACCATAGACTACTATCATAAACTTTTATTAGCTATGTGTGTAATCAGATTAAATTGTTGTTAAATTCAGTTGTTGTGGTTTATCAGTGAAGGAAAACGTCAAAAGGGAACGCATAAGTTCATAGGAATTTCTGAGAAGCGTAGTCGTAGTAATATAGATATAAAAATATAGAATGATCTTACTTTGGGTTAAATTTGTTCTTTAGCACGTGACAGCGATGTGAATATCGAAAAAAATATTGCACCCAATGCACACAACTGTGACCTTTTAAAGTTACGCGTGTATTTATAATTAATTATCATGGGCTTACCGTGAAAAGAATTTAAGGAAAGATTTACTCATAGGTCTTTCTATTTCTATTATTTATTCTATTTTTTTTCACATAATACTGATATAAATATAGTATACAATCATACATCAATGCAAATAGTACACAAATGAATAAAAAATCACTTTTATTATGCTTCCATAATAACCATACGATTAGTTTTAAAGTAAAATAACCTATACAGTTACATTACCAAGAATAAACAGCCACGCTTTCTTTTTACGTTAAGTATAATACAATTTAGTTCTATCGTCTTAAATGATAAAAATTGTCTGTAATTTCATTATTTACTAGCGACGAGATTTCTATTTATGTAGACACATTCAAATTTCTTTGAATCTTAGAATTGGGTCTTCTGATTTGAGAAAGTATAATATTGCCACGGTAGTAAAATTCGATTCCCTATACTGCTGAGAATTTTACATCGTGGACTGTACTCAATACAATGAAAGTATTATTTTTAATCTGTAAGTGTATTCTGAAACCGCGAATTTCATTCATTTAGTTTTGTTACGGACAATACAAACACAAAGATGTGTAATTTACATTTTTCTTAAATCTATAACTTTCGAGAGTGTTTATCACAATATAAAACTAATTAGACTGCGTGGAATAACCAAAGCTTTCCCTAACATACATAGCGTAAAAGCAGCGTTAAAAGCATGATATGATGTTGGATAATCTATATTGTGATTTAACATACAAGATATAGTGGGATGCCTTAGTAATTGTACACGTGTATGCAATATGCACCATTGCATAGGCATCTCGCAGACTAAGAATTACCGGTGTTCACAATAAGTTTTTCACTGAATATTTTGTCTCAACAGCAATCAAGCCTGATAAATTATGGCATATTGTTACAGAAAGCATGATTTCTGTTGATTGCACTTTACGAGCGAAGTTTTTTTTCAAATTACTGTTTGATGTAAAAGCAATTGTCTCAGGCGGATTTCCACTGTAGATTTATCTTTTTCTTGATTTTATCTACAATTTAAGAGAAATTTGATGGTAGGTTATTAACGTGTAATAATATGCCTATTGCGAATGCAATAACTTTATTACGTTTTTTATAGCACTGGCTGGATATGCAGAATATATTATGTAACACAAGGATGTTTTTTACTTCCTTATAGGAAATAGAAAAGGCAGTTCCTTAAACTTCTCCTCTTGTAGAATTATCTTTATAGACATATTACTCTAGCATGTTTTTTGGAATACATTTTTCCCCCTCCAATACCTCTTGTGAATAGGTTATAATAAATCCGCTTAAAAGTTTAGGGTATCGACATAAGAGTTGCTATTTATAGTTTGACATAGTACCATACTATGTAGTTTTGTTTTATGAGCAATGCAATGCCCAGTATTTGTCACCGTACTGCTGATAAAAGTTTTTCACACTAATTTGCTAAACGCATCTCAGACGTTCTCTACATTATAAGCACCTATAAATGCATCGTAACTAATAATTTGAGAGGAAACACGTACATTTATTGTCTAAAAGTATATTTCCTTGAAATATAACAGTTTATAATATTATAAGTCACAGAAACTATTTACTTCCTACATGTTACAATGACAGCCTCTACGGTCGATAACGGATAGATCTACTTCTGAAAAGGAATGATTTTGATGCCCACACGTAGATTTGCTTGATCATCATTAGTTTAAATATAAACCTTTTGAAACAATACTTAAATAAATGCAGTATACCGAGGTTCAAACAATTTATTGTGGTACACTATACGATCATAATAAATAGAATTTCCGTCTGATCTCACAACTTCCGATTGTAACAATGTTTAAATAACGGTGGATGCGCTCGCGCAGATATCTAGCATCAAGATGAATGGCCAGTAGTCAGATGATGGTAATTTCTAATTATTTTGCAAGCCCCTGCTGCGAATTGGAGATCACTGACCTCATTGCGTTTGGTTTCGATTAAGACATACAACTGAATTAATTCTATCTATTACAGTAACAACTTGTCACGAAGGTTTTGAATTTTTTGCAGTATTTTATTAGCTAATCGCCTCTGTAAACATAACACGCCCAATTGCGTTTGTCACTTGTTGACGATTATGATTATTTTATTACTGCATATTTTCACTTTTTACACGTGTATGTAAGTATTATTTACATGCGTGTTCTTAACAACCTTTATTCTTTAATAATACTGGTCATTTATAAATAATGTAATTGTCTATCGCATTAATTCAGGCGTGCACGACGTGCATCCTATTTCCATATTTCCTCGATTTAGACGTATTATTAATTTATTTATTTATTTATTTATATAAAAAGACAGTAACAATTTTTTACATAGATATATAGTGTATCATAAACCACAATAGGTTTTTCTGTACACTTATTGATTCGTCGACATAATGATAACTTAACACAATACAAACATTATATTAATAGGTAACAAAATGAGAAAACAAAATAAATTAACAGTAACAATATTTAAAAATAAAAGTGAGGGTAAGGTAAATATCCAGTAGGTAATAGTGTTACACAGTGCGCGCGCATTACACCGCCCGAACCGAGCACAGCGTAGGAATAGATAACGTACAGAGTGATTCATAATGGAGATTTATAATTTTTTTTTTTTTTAATATATTGTTAGAAGACCCACAAATAAAATTATAAAGAACGGGTATATAAGCCGATGCGAACAAACAAGTGACACATTACTAATCATAACTTTGTACGGTGCGGAACTCTTGACGAAATGTGTTATTTTGTGAAATCTCTGATTGTTGTTACTTTGGTTATATTTGTAAAAGCTTGATTACGTTTGTACCATTAAATTAAGTTTAGTTTATACCTCTTGTGAATTATTTTTTTAATAAAACCGCTTCACATTCCTTATATCAGAAGTGGGATAAAGGATTCATAAGCCCCCGGTACAAGTAAGTTGTCATAAAATTTGGAAAACAAGCTGACAGGTAATATTTGAATTTTTGTTTATAATTATTGCCTTTTTCAATTGTTCATTACTTTAATTGTGTGTTGTGTGTGCTCAATTATAATGTGTGTGCTCAATTATAATGTGCGTGCTTCTGTCATAAACTTAAACGTTAATAATGAGACGTGCCAAAACGCCTAGTTCACGGAGGCGTCTTTCTCGAAGCAATTCACCTGTAAGTAACGAGACCGCGTGTACCTCGGGTTAAGCTTGAGCGTCTCGCCGTCGCGGGCGTAGTGATACTAACGATAGCTCGTACTATCATCACGGTAATTCGCATAAACGCCGCCTTTCTAGATTAAAGTCATAACATTCGAGTAAAACCCCGTCATGCTGTAAAGAAGTATCGATGGCAATTAAAGTTATGGTTACCCTCGACAATATTTTGAGTACATTAAGTGCCGTTAAGCGTCCGCATCTGTATGCGCTCGAGGATTCGTTATAAAGGGCCGAGCGCACAGCTCATACTAAGGGCTATGCACGTGAGGCATTTTCGCGTTCTAGAAACTTGGCGAACTCGGGCAACGTTTCGCGACGATCCTGTGTAGAAGACCTCGATGATCCTTTGTATACCAATCATACTTCCGATTCGGTCGCCATTGTAGTTCGGATGCCATATATAGAGCGTAGCCATGCTTGCAAACGTTTTTAAATCTTTTCTACCCTTTCAAACATGTTTATTTTATGTTTCGAACGTCCGGCGTTCTTTATTACGAATACGCAGTGTTCTTATAATTTTGTGGGCGTCCTTTCGTTCTTTGTTGAAACAGTTTGTGACTGTTAAAAATATGCATAAATTAGTCTCGTATCGTGAAAAATATGTAATGGCCAAGTAAGCAAAATCATAAACGTAGGCGTTCTCCAGGGCCTTACTTAACCAGTAACTGCAGGCGATAATAACCCGTCTATGTTCTGAAGGATAGTTACAGGTTAAGAGCAGCGAGTATCATTGGCGGACGACCGCCGATGAGATTATTTACTACGGATAATGGGGCAGTGTGCTGTGTGGCCCTCACGCCTACAAGGAGCTCGACTACCCCGTTAATGCCTGCCCCCGTGTCATGAACTCCGAACGACTGCATCGCTACGGAGGTGGTCTTTAAATTAGTAAGACACAAGTGCTTTGAACCCGGTAAGGTCTAACATTGTATTTCAACTTTTGATCCATCTTAAAAAGGATATTTATGTTTGGTGCGATGAGGTTGACCACGTGGACGACAATTTACGCACGTGCTTAAAGCCACAATAGTGTAGTAATGAGAACGGTTATCGGCAATGCTCAGAATAAGGCAAGCGTGTTTATAATTAAAACATTAACAAAGACCCCTAAACCTGGCAATGTGGAACAAGCGAGACAATTTTTGGGAGTGCTATCCATTTAAATAGTAAACTTGTTCTTGATAATTTAAATCACGCTTTATAGCTTCGCGTTCTTGTTCGCGTAGCCGTCGCAAAAACAAATCGAGATCTCGATTACGTTCGCGTCGCGACTCTGTCCCGGTACACATGCTCACGCAGCCGTGAGGGTGCGATAGGACATGCATCAACAGCCATAATGACGTGATTAGATGGTATAGAAGGAAGTACGGCCAGCGCGTCGCATATACGTGCTGAACATGAGACAAGTATACGCTGTAATAGTGACGTATCATCTGCAGCCAATGCGTTTGCTGATGCCCTTAACGCGATGTTAAACATAGTGAAACCCCATCACTATTGCGTGTTGAATTTTGACCCGGCGTTTCACAACTTCGAGATATGGTGCAACAAAGTTGAGCGGACAAAAATGACATAAATAATTAGAGTGAATCGGAATATTTATTGCTTTTTGTTTGTTGCGTATCGGTCCTAAGAAGTTACCTAAGCCCGACGAGAAATCGAGCCTGGTACCGTGTGCCTTTCTGCAAAAATAATTGACATACCGAGAATGATGGTTACACAAATCGTGTTGAAGCCTCTAGTAGTAATCAACGAAAGGGAAACTTTTGCAGACAGAGGTGCGTAGCTCTTCTGGGGCTTAGTGGCATTACTAGTGCCGTAAACCAGTGCGTCCCAGTCGACATCCTAATAGACAGTGAAGCTTTTGACGTGTCCTTAAATTCATCGGATGTTGTTAAAAATTCTGTACGCGAAAGCTAAGAAATTGCGTCTTGAGTACTTTACCGTACCGGTTAAATTAATCAAAACTTGTTTTCGTTGTTAGCTACCGACGTATAGTAACTTGGTCACATTATAAGTTATGGTCAGGTAAGACCGAGCGCGAAAAGGGTCTGCTCCTACGTGTTGCGCATTAGTGAATTCACTTTTAAGACCACCGTTACTCTCTAGTCGGAGAAGAGTTGAGACTTTTATATTTCATACCAAGGGGCATAGACTCAGTCTGTCGCAAATTTTCCATGATAAACACGAACATATAAAGAGCTGATAAAACGTTGAATTTTATTTTCAAAACATTTTTTGATTTCCCGGCTTTAAGTAATTTGTTGAAAAATATACGTCTCACTGCCTAGTATATTTGTCCAAGAAGCGAGTTCGATCCTTGTCAACCTATCACATAGTGGGAAAAGCCTGATGAACCTTTCAATGCTACCCATGCAGACGTATATAACTTTTCGGAGTATCTAATCTATCGATTTATGATTGTGGTCGAATGTTTAACGCTGCTAGTTTTAGAAGTTGAGTACAAGAATTGGGCAGTGACATCCATCATGTAACGCCTGTCATCACCACGTAAACGGCCTAATAGAATTACTCTTTCGAACCGTTTAAACCTCATTCGCGTTACGCGACAATAAAAATACTACTTGGTGAGATGCACTGTGAAAAATTCAATTGGTATTGAATATTACTAAGCAAAAACTACTCAGTTTTCAGCTCTAAAATTATTATTTGAGTTCAACGCAACTACTCATGTCAGCCATGCATTAGTCCTCGATGTGGCAATTGAAACTCCACAACCAAATCGTTAAGCATGGCGTGAGATGTGCAGAGACAGGACAACAGGTCTTCTAAAGAAAAATCAGGACAAACAGGACTCTTATGTGAAGCGTCATAGACGCCCTCCCAGGACTTTCTAGGTAAGTGACTGCGCATTTGTTATCAAATACTCACGAACCACGGCTAAACTTGACTCAGCTATGAAAAGTCCTTACTCGAGTGACCAAGGTGCTTCCAAGTGGCCGAAATGAGCTCGAAACTATTGGGTGGTGCTTGTGGAAAGATCACGCAAGTATCAGCGCAGTGTATGGTACCTGGGAAAGGCGAGTGGTGTCCCGAGAGTTGTGCGATTTTCTTTGAAAGTAAGCACTTAATATGCTTTGTTGTGTGCTTTACACATATCTTATATTACAGCTTCTAGGTATATTCTGTGCAATTGTATGGAATGTACAAATATTTGTCCTGGCAGACACGCTATGAGTATGGACTCCGATGTAGCAGATAACGCAAGGTTACGATTTACATTTTGTATTGTTTATGTGTATTGATTGTTGTTTTGTGTATCTTAAAAAAAAAAATGGTTCAATCATGATCCCGTAGACGATGCCTCACCACTAGAACTCTTACGTTGTAAGCACTCTGTAAGCGCCTGAGCTCTGTGAGCGTCTGTTGCAAGCGCTCTATGAGCGTCTGTTGTAAGAGAACGGCATCTCACTTGTAACTGCAACCATATCTGGAGCCGCTGACATAGTCTCGGTGAACGTTATCAGGTTCGTCATACGTATCATATACGTCATACGTACCGTGATCATTATCGCAACATTAGTCGTAACTCGTAATAGAAGCAAAACGTGAAATGCTTAAGCATAGGACGGCCGAACGGCTGAGAAAGAACCAGATTCATCAAGACACTGTGGTCAATGAGCACCGAAAGCCTCCTTGTGTTTTCCAGAAAGATGACTTGGTGTTGTTTGTAATTATGTTTGATCAGTCTCAGGATAAACTGGAACCTGGGATGCAAGAGCCCTACAGTGTGGTGAAGACTCCTCCTAATCACCGGTACGAGGTGAAGCGACTTGCGGGTCATATGAAAAGTGTACTTATGCAGCTGCCCAGCATATGGTTTCACGGAAGGATGAGTGAAGCCCTTAGACATGAGAAATGTTTTTTGAACGTGAAGTGATCACCCTTTTAGTACCTACTCATAGATGGACTTGATGGTACTCATAATTCATCAAGGGGATGAATTCCTTTTGAAAGCTTTTTGCAAAAAGTCGTTAAGGGAGTACAATCTCCTTTTCCCTCAACGTGAAAGCTTTTCGCTTTGCGAAGAGTCATCGAGGGAGTACAACCTCCTTTTCCCTCGATGCGAAAGCTTTCCGTAATTCGGAGAGTCACTGGGGAGTTCTGTGCACCTTCTCCCTGGTGTAAGGTTATTTCCTCGGTAGGGGCCCATACCGAGGAACCTGTTTATTTTGTTGTGTTAATTATGTATCAAGCCAGAAACAAAACCGCCGACGTTGCAGCTGCACTATTGCAAAACTATTCATACGGTTAATTAGTTTTAATTTTATTTCTAATAAGTTTAGTTTGTAATGATAATTTGTAAGAATGGGCATTCCATATTGTGTGTGAAGTGGAATCATTATTCATAGGGTTAATTAGTTATAATTTTATTTCTAATAAGTTTAGTTTGTAATGAAATGAAAAATGAACGAAATGTAGCATTTCGGTTCTTTTTTAACCCTACGTCTGCACAAACGTAATTTGTTTATTTTGTCGTGTTGTATTTTACTTCATTCTTCTAACAATCGCTAACAAACTAACTTTATGACATTTGGACCCTTGTATAATTTTCTTGTTTTTGATGTTGTTCCACCAGTTTCAGACTTCCAGTTTGACTACAATGAGGCTAAGTCATCCCCAGTGCCTGATGGAACAGTTGGTGCTTCTTCGACGCCTGATGTGATGGTTGGGCCTTTGCCGCAACTGGTTCCAACACTCTGGGAAGAAGAAGAATCCAACGAGGTCTTCGTTAAAGCGGCGGTCTCACCGCTGTGATCGCTGCCTCGGTTGATTTCTACATCATCGGATGACGAATACTGAGCCTGTCGAGACGCCAGGGTGTCAGGAGAGGCCGTGTTAGAAGACCCACAAATAAAATTATAAAGAACGGGTATATAAGCCGATGCGAACAAACAAGTGACACATTACTAATCATAACTTTGTACGGTGCGGAACTCTTGACGAAATGTGTTATTTTGTGAAATCTCTGATTGTTGTTACTTTGGTTATATTTGTAAAAGCTTGATTACGTTTGTACCATTAAATTAAGTTTAGTTTATACCTCTTGTGAATTATTTTTTTAATAAAACCGCTTCACATTCCTTATAATATATTATTGCATGTTTTGGGAAATAAAGTATTTTTTAAGTTTATAAGCAATATTATTCGAGGTTAGCTCGAATTTTAGTTTTGTTGGAAGATGGTTTATAAGTTCTGGAATAATGTTTGTTAGACGCATTTGACCATAGAAATTCGTGAATTGGGGTTGAATTAATTGTAAATGTACATTTCGTAACGTCATTTTTGGTCTTTTATGGTATTTTTTAAGATTTTCGTTAAAGAAGTTTTTATAGTAACGCGTATTTCACTTTTGCATGTACCGGCATAACAGTACAGTAGTTAAACAGACCGATATAATTATTTTGATATTGAATTTTGATTTTACGAGGCACTATAGTTTTTAAGATACGCAATTGCAGCTGTAGAATGGAATTGAGATGTGTTTTGTACGTGCGACCATAGCTACTCAAGCCATACGATATGATAGATTCTCCTAGTGCCTTGTAAAGTGTAAGTAACGTTGAATAAGGAACTTTTGATTTTACTAATACAATTTTAGCCAGTATCGAACGCAATTTGTTACAAACATATTTCGTGTGATCTATCCATTTAAGTCGATCATCAATCAAAATACCCAAATATTGGTACGTTTGGACTACTTCGATGGTCTCACATCCACAATTTGTTAGTTTATTCGAATGCAAGCACTCGTGTTTGTGAGCAAAAAGTTCTATTTTGTATGGGGACCTATTTTGACTTGAGCTTACATACATGACTTTAGTTTTGGAGGCATTTATAGAAAGTCCGGCATCGTGCGACCATCTCATTAGATTAGTGAAATCATTTTGGAGATTATGGAGAGCTAAAGATATGTCTTTGTTTGCAGCTACTAGGCATGTGTCATCAGCATACTGAAAAATTTCACATTGTGTAATAATATTTGTCACGTCATTTACATATGTAATGTAGTGTAGTGGTCCCAAAACAGATCCTTGGGCCGTTCCATCTCTAATTTGAATCCTTTCACTAAAATCATTACATATCTGTACAAAGAACGATCTATCGATTAAGTAGTCTTTACACCAATTTAGCAAAGGACCACGTACACCTGAAGCGGCCAGTTTTTCTAATAATATGTCATGTCTCAATGAATCAAACGCTTTGCTGTAGTCTATAAATAGTATTAATACGTGTTCCTTATTGTTAAGATGATCAAACATTAATCTGCTTATAATCTCACGTTTATGTACGCACGACTTGTACTTTCCAAAAATAGTATTGTTACTTAATACGCCATAAGCTAACATTGAGAGAATTGAACAAAGTTTCTGGATTATTATACAGCAGAGTATTCCGCGCCCTTTGAGCCCTGAGTATAAAAAGCATACATAAAAAGGCACGTACAAATTTGATCGAAAAGACGATCAGGAACGTTATGAATTCTATGTCAACGTTCTCTACCATTTAGAAGAAAAAAGCAAAGAATATTACTCGTATTAATTATTAGGTAACACGTGAAAAATAGTGCATAATCACATCACGATTAAATTTCCAGGAATCCTGCACGGAGTTGCTGCCGCGCACGCACTACGGAACATTCTACGATGCCGAAGCTTACCTGGTGTACTCTGCTTCATTACCAGGACAACCAGCGGGGCCGGATGTCATTGTATGTCCTTATTCTATATATTAAGTTCTGGGTACTATTTATTACTATCAATAACTGGTGTGACGTGACTGAAGGAAATCTCTCGAGAGTTGAGATCGCCGGATTCAATAAGTTTTAATGCAATTTAACTTATACATCTAAGGTATCATTTTTGGACTGTGTTATCGCAACTCTATCTTTGAACGGTGACGATTCTTTGACCATTGTATATTATATCTTTTATAACTAGATCATGATAAATATCAGACGTTCGCGTCTGTGTGGATTGGACTCGAGTCCTCTTGTTTTTTTTTTATCTGGCAACATGTATGTATAAAGCCATAATCGTATACCCCATGTTTGTCTTAAATGGTTAAGTAATCTTTGACCTCAGAAGTTTTTATTACAAAACGCCTTGTTCATAACCAGCGTCGGGAGATAAAAGAGAACGGCAATGGGGAGTGCGCCGAGCGTCATATCCACGCGTGGTCTGGCGAAAGGAACGCAGCACTGAGCGCCACCGCCCTGCGCCGCGGTACACAGCTCGCATCCCACTTGGCCGCCCCCGTCGTCATACACCGGGAGGCTGCCACCAAGGAGACGCCCAGGCTGCTCTCATACTTCAGGGATGGCATCAGGTACAGATTTTCTTCTTGAAAACTGTGCCTATTGGTGTTCGCTTTAAAATATTTTTGAACACATAAGATTACCTGAACTTAATATGGATAACTATATTTTGCAATATAATTCTTATTTATAATGCTCGTTGTACATAATTAGGGCAGTCCAACACGGCAGCAACGCATAGGTTTACGGCCAGTTGTAATTGCGTTGTCACACTGTTACCCCCCTGTCTTTGCCTTGCTTTAAAATGATGACCATGTAACTGTCTATGGTTACGAAAAAAGGTTCGGAAATTCGTAAGAGTCCTCATCTGTTGGTATCCAAATCACATTTATGTCATTACTTAGTTTAAAAAATTCTCACTAAATATCGATATAAATCGCGGACATATATTTTAGAATACTTCGAAGTGGCTCTGAGAATCTGAATGGTGGAGCACGTTTGTACCGCGTTCGTGGTCGCCGCCCAGTCCTCATTCAGCTGGAGCCGGTATCATGGTCACAACTTGCTGCCGACGGAGTCTTTGTACTAGACACCTCGTCGCTTCTTGTGCTGTGGCTGGGTCGAGCTGCTAATCTAGTGGAGAAAATATTTGGAGCCAAGGTGAGTTTATGTTTTAAACTAATGCTTTTCGCAGACGGGCCACTTGGTCCAAAGATCGTTCTGACCGTCTTTCAAATTTCTGATGATGATCACAGCATAACTTACGGTGCGTTTACTACGTCGTTGTGTTTGACAGGGGTATAAAACATAATTCAAATCTTTTTTTCTAGAATATCTTCATACTAGGTAATTAGCGATGTATTATGTTCAACCAATATTTATGCAAATACCTTCATTACAAATTGTAAAAGAAAAAACGGCGATCGACAGCGCACGAGATACTTTAATTGTCATGCTTTGTTTACAAATCTGATGGAATGCATACCAGTGTAAATTGCTAATTGCAGCACATCTCTATGCAAAGCGAAGTATTATCATAATGCGATAGAAATTCCCAAGTTCAATATCATTAACATGCTATACAATGAACTCTTTGTTGATTATCATAAACATCAATGATGCATATTCAATCAATGGAACCACCCATGAATGAAGTATCAGATGCTTTTGTAGAGGTATTTAACCTGTGTGAAATTTCCAACATGCAAGGGGTGGTAAATAAAAAAGAAAACCTTTAAGGAACATACGTATACACCAAAACAAGACGACTTGAACTAACATCACAATGCGCAGTGCTTGTCACTTCTTTTGTAGCATTTATTTTTTATTTTTGTCGAACGTTTTTGATTTTCGTTACATCAACGACACAAATCATAGCTGGTAGAGGGCTGTCCATGCCACAAATTTAAAAGCTTTTGTAACACACTCTAGTAAAACACTCATTTCGTTTTGTTCTCAGATCGCGTACCGAATGGCCCGAGGTGCTGACAAGGGCATGACATCCCGTCGCATCGCCATCGCCCACGACGGCTACGAACAAACTCTGCCGGCGAATGACCGCGCCTTGCTAGATGCTCTGCTTGAGTTGCGTGCTCGATCTGTCCGTCCAGCCGCTCCTCTAGCCGACACCTCGCGCCCCGCCCGCTTGTATAAAGTCACTCAGCCATTGAGAGTGACCCCGGTTACCGTGCCGTCCCAAAGACCCACTGCCAGGCTGGAGGAAGTGAAACGAGCTCCGCTGTTCAGACAGGACTTGGCTGATGATGTAAGTAAAATTAAGCTCGTCGAATATAAAATAATTTAAAAACAGAAATTAAATAAAGATAACGTGTATCTTTGAAAAAAATATTAAGTATTTACCAAAAAATCACAAACCATAACACGAAAGTACCTAATGGGTCGCAGGTTACGGGTTACCGACCGCTCCGTTAGTTGATGTTGTTATTAAGATTCAGATACTAAAAAGAACTTTAATAAGAACCGTTACTTCAATCCTAATGTCAGTGACACATTACCCCACATTCGTTTGAAAACAAAGAGATTTGCTCGACACACTTAAAACACGACGCGAAGATTGTCATAACATCTTGCGTAACTTCGTGAGGATGCTAAAATTTAACTACAATTTCAGTTTCGGATAACTGCCTATTTGTTCTAATAATGCGTTCACATAATAGATAATTGTCAGTTAATTAAACGTTATTGAGTTTTTTTATTCTTTGCTAATTGCAATTTCTACAATTCTTCAATGCTCTAAGTATTTGACACTAACCCATTGTAAGTCGCAGAATTTATATTCTTACCTCTGAAAAAAAAACGAGCTTGACTTTCGTATATGTTTATAATATAAAAAAAGCATCAATTAATAGGCGGTGTTTATTAATAACTTTGTACTATTAACTTTCTTAGAATTTAATAAGTAATCGAAACAAAAAAGGATCATTACAAGTGAGTATATTTCTTCTTCTTAAAACTTAACATTTTACAGGGCGTGTACATAGTGGATAGCGGGTGCCGGGGAGTCTGGGCCTGGATCGGACAGCAAGCTAATGGTCCAACGAAGCGAGGTGCACTAGCTGCGGCCCGTGGCCTTGCTCGAGCCAAACGGTACACGGGGGCTGTGTGTGTGACCGCAGCAGGAAGAGAACCCTTGGAGTTCGCAGCTCTGTTCCGCAACTGGCCGTGGTGCGACGCCCGGCGTGACGTGAGGCTGCGTGCCGCCCGCTCGGCTACTACTAAACTCGATGCAGTCAATCTCGCCTCCAATGCTTGGCTTGCTGCAGAGGTATGTGTCTGAAATATATGTCGC
Organism: Cephonodes hylas; assembly: GCA_030295005.1. NCBI lineage: Eukaryota > Metazoa > Arthropoda > Insecta > Lepidoptera > Sphingidae > Cephonodes > Cephonodes hylas. Next base: position 11,544,510 of record AP025364.1, on the reverse strand, counting down.
AAATATAGAAATTAGTTTTTGTAACAGTGACGTGGTTAATAGATATAGATTTATATTACTTACTTTTCCTTAGCAATTTCAAATCTTTAATAGTCAAATAGACTTGAAATTATTAATTATCCTGGTGCGCAGTCACGTCGACATAAAATTATTTAAAGTTGAAATAACCACACTGTTCTAATTACCACTATGATTCTCGTTATTCAATGAGTTAGAATAACAGAATATGAATCATCACATCCATTTTATATGTAGCTACCACAATAATAGATTAATATTTGTGTCTCGATGACTATAACGTCATCGGGAATTAATTCATTCAATTAAATAATATGAATAAATAGTGAGTCATTGGTAGACGCTGGTTTCGCATATAAATTTTATCCTGTACATTTATTTAGTTTGCTCTCACACCTAATGAATTCAATAATATTACACATCTTGTTTCGTACGATGTTAGTACCTGGGTTTGATTTCTGGTTAGGACATTTTTTAGGATGTTACCAAAGAAACTTGAACAGACACAACCCTTGTCATATAAATTCTAACACCTAAACGCAATAGGCGGAATGCGTGAAATAATACTTATCTGCCTATCTTTCAGGGAGAGTAAGTATTCATAAGATTCGTCTCAGCTATCAAAGTTAGACTATCCTTTGATTACATACTCAGCCTATCGCCGTCGACTGCTGAACGTAGGCCTCCCGAAGAAAGCGCCAACCATCCTTATCTTAAACAGTCGATATCATCCTCTTAGCTTCTGAGCACGTTGATTCTATCAGGCCCAGCTGCCAGACGACGGGTCGGGATCTCTCCGGGTGTGGCGCGTGCGTCGGCTCGGCGTGGCGGAGGCGCCCGAGGACGAGCAGGACGGAGCGCTAGCCGAGGTGGAGCGCCCCCAGGCCGCAGCCTTCTACGACAGGGACGCCTACATCGTGCTCTACACATACCACGCGCCCACCGGCGACCAAACCATCATTTACTATTGGATGGTATGGACACATACGTAATACCTATATACATAGATATTTATCATAATAACCGTTATGTACTTGATATTGAATTATGTGCTAATAACATTGAAATTATTTCTTGGTAGAGGTATTCGTAAAATGCGTTCGGCACTTAGAGGTTTCAACTAACTGTAAGATAGAATTTTTGTTTTCTGGATATCGAATACTGAAATATTTCACTTTTAGAAGCCGACGTAATATGTTATAATTATTTGAGTGAGTGCGAAACTTGCAATTGTAAGAGGTCTAAAAATTTGATTAGAAGAATGATAAACGGTCTTATATTTAACAGGGAGGCTCTTCGCCAAATGATTTGAGGAATTTGGGTGCAAAAGAAGCCAAAGACCTCTACATAAAACTCGGACGTATGCCGGTTCAGGTAATTTCCTTTCATATTTTATTGTAAAAATTAAAAAAATATCGATTTTTAAAATCAACTTTCACCTAAAGCCAACTAACATAAACAACTTTAACATTTATTATAGGCTTGGGTGTACCAAGGGAAGGAGCCGGCGCATTTTCTACAAATATTCAAAGGCCGTATGGTCACATACGTCGGGAGCGCCACCGATTATGATCGTAAGTAAACTTACTACAGCTTTTTGCTATCCGTGCGGATATCATATGCTTCCTCTATAATATTCAAGGCACCTGTGTAGTTAATAAAAATAATCACGTAACGTATTTTAAATTTAATTTCACAGTGATCGATTGATTCTCTGTTTTCACACACGTCAACACAAAGATAAGTCTTTGTTGCTACTTTCAAAAAGCAGCAATAACTTCATGGTCACACTTTATACCACTGTTTACCATCTACGAACTTCAGTATGGGTAATCCTACTTGAACGTTGAAGAAAATCATCATGATGGAAACTGCCTCGTTGCGTGTCCACCAACTCGAAGTAAAGACCTAAACCCTCTCAATTGCTTAAAGCGCCCGTGCTACAGTAAGCCGTATATGGGCTGATGATGATGAATGTCCCTAGCTCGTGGTCGGCGGGTGATCCCTCCTTCCCGCGTGCTGATCCGCGTGTCCGGCCAGTACGCGCGGGAGGCCCGGGGGGTGGAGGTGCGTGTGGGGGGTGCGGGGGGCGCGGGCGTGGAGCGCGGCGCCTGCTGCGTGCTGCGGGAGGGCGCGCGCGTGTGGGTGTGGTGCGCCGCCGCTGCTACTGGGGACGAGAGGGAGGTCGCCAAGAACATGGCAGCTGCTGAACACACGCTCGTCATGCAAGGTATTTGCCAGTGTTGGGGAGATAAGCCATAAAGAAATGCTAGTACCGGTTTGAGGACATTGAAGTTGCGTAGGTACGTCGATCAGCTTATGTTACCTCTGGGAGAAGAAGTAATCTTCGAGAGTTGTTAAAATATTAATTTCATGACTGTAACCACACTGGATCCAACCGAATATTTCGCAAATCCTTAACTCAAACTCTTGGAAAAAAAATGTTGTAAAGTAATTTGCCGTCTCAACTCGCTATTACTTTTCGGCATAGTTTATTTCTTTCATAACAATCTAGTAGCTATATGAGTAAATCGTGTACAGGGAAAGAGAAGCCGGACTTCTGGACAGCACTCGGAGACAGGCGACAATTATTGACTCCGACTCCATTGAAAGAAGTGGAACGTCCTCTGCCCCCGCGTCTCTTCTACGTCTCGGCTGGAGCACCGGGACAGTATTCGTGTGAGTAGTTTACTGTTATGTAACTATTGTGGAGTTTACAGGAAATATAACCTAAGATCCTTAGCACAGGACCCTTAGTCAACTTGGCAAATAGACAAATCTGTGTGGAACGATCCTGTGTTATAAATTATTAAGAGTAACTTTTTATTCTTTAGAGATTTAGATCGAATGTTTAAATTAACAGACTTTTACCTACTTGTGAGAATGAAAATTTTCAAAATTTGTAATAATTACTTCACAGGGATTAAGCTTCAATTTAGCTTCAAAATTAAGAGTGTTTATCTATGACCGAAAAGTAGAGGGACTTTTTGTACTTTTCTTATTCATCTCATTGTTTAATCGAAGCTTAGAAAAATATCTCTGAACGTTTCTCAATATTGCATAACACTTGCGGTTCCCGCTTTCATACAAATTACAAATATCTGATTTTTCCTGTCTTCTAGTTGAAGAGATAGTATCGTTCAACCAGTACGACTTGGTCCCGGAGATGGTGGGCATCATGGACGCGCACAGCTCCGTGTTCGTGTGGCTCGGCGCGCACTGCTGCCCGCGAGCCAAAGACGACGCCAGAAACATCGCGCTTTCCTACCTCGAACAAGGTAACGTATCTGCTCAACATTACTTTAATTTTGAGTATATTTACTTGCTGACTTATTCTTCCTTCACTCGTAAACAAATTTAACCGAGTTAAATTAACTTAACTTATCCAAGTTATGAGACGGAATAACAACCGAATTATAACATCTCTTATAGAAGTAAGCAGATATTTTGACATGCTATAATAATTCCACGTATTGTCTACATAACATAAAAATTAATGACTCGTGAATTTTCCTTTAGATCCGGCAGCTCGCGACCTCGAAACTCCTATAATCACGGTCAGCCAAGGACGTGAACCGCCGCATTTCACTGGATTTTTCCCACACTGGAAGCTATCTATGTGGAAGGTACGTACGAATGATCAGCGAACAATAATGATAATAATAAATGATGCCTTTTATGCCTTGATATTGCTTCAAATTTCATAATAAGTAAAAATATACTTACCTACTTATTTCGTATACAGGGTGTATTTAGACCGTGATCGAAAACTGAGGCAGGTAATAGCGATAGTGATAACAAACCCCTTGGCATTAAAGAAAATCGCGACAAAAAATAAAAATTTTGACGTTTTCCATACAACCATCGGTGTTAAAAGTATGTGGTTTGTATGGAAAAGCTCAAAAATTTTATTTTTTGTCGGGATTTTCTTTAATGCCAGGGGGTTTGTAATCACCATCGCTATTACCGGCTTCAGTTTTCGATCACGGTCTAAATACACCCTGTATAATACATACTTATAATATTGCTCTTAACAATTTGTCGCTTTCTGCCAAACAGTTTCACTTACTCGGGCGGATTCAGTCTATAATTAAGGCTTCAGTGAATATGTCACTTTAATTATTGTTTGTTGAACTGTGTAGGGTCACAAGACATTCAGCGCCATCATCAGTGCATTGGAAGGCAAGGCGATAGTCCACGGCGGGAACTGCGCACTCCAAAGCGGCAACACAGCTAACCGCTTCGACCAATATGAAAAATACACGCTAGCACTCCTACGAGGACCAAAAGAACATCTCCCGCCGGACGTCGACCCACTTGTCAAAGAAGTAATTAAAAGATTTTTAATATATTTGTGGCGGTAGGTACGTCCTTAGATAATGCGAAGAAAAAAATATTGAGGCAAGATAATAGGAATATAAAAGTATGAATGATTCCTTTCCGAGCATCCATTTTATTATTTAGTTTCTTTATTCAGACAATTGGTTGTGGCAAAGGAAGATATAGCAAACTGCCAAACTAAAAAACTAAAAAAAAACGTTTTCTATTTTTAATTTCTCTCCTTGACATTATATTTTATAATTCCAGCTATATTTGACCCACGACGACTTCGTGTCCACGTTTGGCCTCACATACACCGAGTTCCGAGCACTGCCTGGTTGGAAGCAGAAAGACCTAAAGAAAGCTGTCGGTCTTTTCTGAAGTAGTTTCTTTAATGTATAAGTTGCGATATTTATTCCAGTCACGCCGAAGCTTATATAAAATAAGAAATAGGGCCCTTTAGATTGTCAAATGGAGTAAATAAAATCCGAAGAAGCTTTTTGGCATATTTAACACCAAGTTTTTTTTTTTCTAAAACTAAATTGAAACAAGCATTTGAAATCGTTTAAAGGCTTTTTCTACCATCAATCAGTTATCAGTGCCTCCATTAATACCTAATAAATGCACTAATCTTGGCATTATGTAGAGATGAGGTCTCATAATTGACATCACTTTACAGACATTTAACTTAAAGGGCCACCGACCTAGAAGTATTCACAAAGCTTCACTCAGAAATTTACGATCGCAATACAAGTAGGGCTTACTAAACGAGTTTAACACTCGAATAAAAAGCATTTAGAAAACCACTCGATAAATTTATTATTTTAATTTTAAATGGAATTATTGAAATTGTTTGTTATATTTATATTGTTTTTGTTTATATTCATGAGTATGGATTAGATTGTTCACAGCGGTTGTAAAGCACACACAGTGCAAGTAGCTTGTAAAATAATAACTTGCCTTACTGCTGTGCACTAAACGTCCATGAACCAAACATAGTGATGTAAACTAAAATAGAAATGTAGTTAAATAAAACAATGAGTTTTAAAATGTTATTTATTTCTCACAAATTTAGCATTGTCAGTTAGGCATTATTTCTAAGATAAAATTAAAAATCTTTACAATATACAAATTTCATAAAAAATCTATAAAATATTCATTTATTTGCAAACATATGTACATTACAAAACTATTGATACATTATAACATATTATTTCTAGTAGATATGGGAGTGGGCCGTAGCCAAGGCACGTGATATTAGTATATTGCATGCCGCGCGGCGGGCGAGTGACGTCACGCCGCGGCGCCGCGCGCTACAGCGACTAACTACTCTGTCCAGTTCCAAACAATTCATTCTCCAAAGCTATATATCGATAATATTAAATACACCCATTAAACGATAACATTTTCTATAACTGTAAACGAAATGTATGAGCGGGAAGCTAGTCGTCGAGTGCTTTACAAACTGACAGGCTAGGCACTAGGCAGTTAGGAACTTACACTTTTAGCGCGATAAATAAAAGTTATAGTTAAAGATGTATTCAAAAATAAATAATTTACACAATGGTTGTATGTCCATTATTGTTACACAAAAGACAATTTGGAAGTATTTCTTGTATCGCCGCCGTCTGCGCGTACCGGGCCACACGATTCTTCATAAAAATACTCCCGAAAAATGCCATTTCAAAAGAGGCTTATAATAATTATGCATAGTACGTAACAATATTATTATATTTCATTAATAAACATGATAAGCGTGAAGAGAGAGTAAACGTGGACATAAAGAACGCAATGTATAATGCAACAATTTTGTTAATTTGGAAACTTTCAACATTTCTTTGGCAACAAATACCATTTCCGACCGCGAGATACACATACACATATGGAATGAAACAACGCGAACTATGCAATAGCTGCCCTAATTAAATACAATTTAAAAATTTATATAAAAAAATAAGCGTAAAAACTACAATGAATTGCAATTAATCAAACACTTAAGTACGTTACATGAAATTCGTATGTCATCACGACAGAGATTGTTTCCATCTTATTTACTAACAATAAACCGTAATGCGTTACGTGGATAAGTGATTGAAAACAACTTGCTTCGATATGTAGACATATAACTAAAGTAAACAAATTCAACACGATTGGTTTGCGGAATGTAAACAGTGTTATGCAATAATAAACAGAGCATTTTATATATCACTTTTCAACAAGAACCATTTGTAACAAATTGGCGCTGGAGGCTGGTGTCCGTGTAGCACCACCGGGGACCCGCCGCCGCCCGTCGCCGGCTGTCTCTATCGCTTCCGTACCGATAGAAAGAGTACACGATAGCATCGACAGTTGGCCGACGCGGCCGAGTCGTGCGTCATCAACAATACTCGTATAGTTGCTCTCCCCAACTCGGTTTGTACTTTTATAATCACAACTAACGAGGACTTTATGTAACTAACAATTTACAAGGCCCTCTATAAAATTGGCATTTTTTACACATAATTCACTATGTCTTAATTGGTGTCAAAGCATACACTGAGTGATATGACTGGTACTAAGCGAATTAAATTTAGTCGATTTAAACTCAGTTGAAAAATAGTTTTCATTAAAAACAATCAACAGTAACATCAAGTATAACTTCTCATCGAGACAACGATTCAAAATTATTGCTTACAAGTATCCATAATAGTGTACTAGAGCAAAATTATTGCAAATCCGTCAAAACATTACACATTAAGTATTAATACGAACAGTAAAGGCAGTACAATTTTGAGTCGCCTATGTTATAGGCCAAATTCGCCGCTACTCAATTATTCTATCATAAATTGATCGAGTAATCGAAGGAAGCCCGTCCATTTCACGTAAATTAAGTAACAAGTACATTGTAGAATGTAAAATTTTGTTAAAAGAACTTTTTCATTTGAGCAAATACATGAGGGGGTTCACTACACAAAAATAATCATTTATGGCACTGTTTATTCGTTAACTTGCAAATGCATCACAAAACAATATGTCCGCTGTACTTATTCATAATAAGGTGTGTTAAATACAATGGATATCACTACAATAGGCCAATAAACAGTGCACCGTACTAAATATAAGTTGCTAATGTAAAATCAATTCCTGTTTGATAGCGATCACTCCGGTGTTACCGTCCGATAATCGGATACGAGTATGCAGTGCACGATACTAATATTTTCACTTAATTACGTTGTAACATGACGAATGACATTACGTCTTCTCACGTGGACATACTAAACAAATAACATCGATAAAGCATTATGTTATTCTGTATTCATAATTTAATGCACATTCGCAGTTTGGTGTGTAAACAAAACGTAACAAAAATATTAAAGAGCATATGGGTCAATCAACTTTTATCTGTCCTATCAGTACTATGTAAATTTGTCCCCCAGTAGGTTAGTACAATGAAACATAAATTTTTCCAATAAAATTATATATGGCAATCCATTACAATGAAACATAATTATTAATTACAATATCTACTATGATGCTAGTAAATAGATTTTGTTTGCTTTAAAACCTTAACGACCTTTTTGCATGTTTATTTTAGTCCCTATTATATTTTATTATTCTGACTTCCACCGGACAACGGTAAAAAAGTTCCAAAATCCAAACATTTATGGCGTGACTACTGCTTGGAACTCAAGTCGATTTATTTCGTGACAACATTCATCCAGCCCCGATTTTGATTTCATCTTTTCCGCGGCGCCAGTCGACCGAGTGTATTTTGAAAAAGAGCGTGGCTTTATTGTGTGTCCACTGGACAACCAGCACAAAAACTTTTGTATTTTATATATTGTAGTAAATTAAAGTGGAATATATTCCATTTAATGTATATTTTTTACTGTGCGTAAGACCTAATTCAAAATATTATTATTTATTACCAGGGAGCGGAAAGACTAATAAATATCACCACCAGTCCCTTGGACATCCAAGATCGTTGTCTGAATTATTCAATATTTTCTCTTCTAATACTGATAATTATTTTCAAATAGTTGTTTTTTTATTACATAAAAGAAGAAATACATGCGATTTTCATCATAGAGTCCTCTTTGGACACCCGAGTATTTCCTATGGACAAACGTCTATGTCCACTGGACAACCACTTTTTTCTTATCTCCTAAAGACAGATTATCGTCATTTTTACTTTAAAAGAACAGTAAGGTTTTTCAAATATGATTCTAATATTTAAAAGTAAATTAACAATTTGACTGAATTTTTAAATGTCCAAGGGACTATCTTAACTACAGTCATGTGAATTTTTGAGTAAAATTTACCATAAATTGCTCTGCTCTATTTGAATTCCTTAAATATAAATAATTATCAACAACAAATACGTATAAAATATACAAATTTAAGAAAAAAAAAATGATATATAAAATCTATCATTGATGGTACATTTAAAAGTTGATTGACCCATATATTCTAATCTACGTTTCAAGTAATATACAACATAAGCAAAATTTCACTCGATATTGAACAATTCCATTTCAAGCTATTAGGCACGACGTTTCACTGTGTCCATGACGAACTGGTTTTACAAACATCCAATCGGATCGTAAAGCTTGCACAAGTATACTATTTAGTTTGGAAACAAAGCGATCACCACAACGGTATCGGCGCAAATATCGCGGTAAGGCATGGTACAAGCAAAACCTTTACAATAATATCAATACAATGCAACTAATATTCTCATAATATTTACACCACGCAACCCAACAACAATTTTGAACTGATCAACTCCGAACGAGCGCGCCACGGGCCGATCGCTTCGCCTTCAATACAGTTTAATAACGTATTAACAATTAGCACCACCGCCTCAGATTCTCCTATCGATATTATGTCTTTTCGTGTCAGATAAATGGGAAAACGGGTGTTCACTTAAATAAGTACAAATATCGGTTGATTGAGAACGACACCAACACCGAACGTTCACAATTTGGACAAATGCTTAAATTTACATTAAAAGACTAGGTGAACAATTTATACGATCAGAAACAACACAAATTTCAAATGCCAGATCAAAATGCGTCGACGTCTCGAGGTTCGATAATTGCATTTTCCCACGTACCAACTTAAAGTACAACGACCGACTAACGCAACAAAGAGAGATTCGAGCCCGCACCGGGCCGACCCTCGCAAACTCCACACGCTGCACAATAAACAAAGCCCAAAAATGTTAGTATCAAATGAGACGCAACGAGCGAAAACTTTAATATTAATGAGTGGAGTCGCTCACTGGCGCGGCAGCGACGCGTTGGCGGGCAGCGTGGAGCTGCGCTGCGACACGTTCAGGTGCGCCGCCGGCTTCAGGCTCGAGCGCATCGAGTCTCTGCAACCGAACGCGCGCCCACATTAACTCTATATCGATATGTGGGGCATTTCACGTGAAGCGGACAGGGAAAAAAAAGTGAGGTTCTGAAAATCGTTCATATTCGGCCCATTTATACTTCTAGTAGGAATGAATGTGGACACAAAATATTTTTTTTGTATATTAAATATTTCACAAGTTATGGGCTTCTAAAGAATTGCCGTAATTGAAATATCAATTTTTTAAAAGTCGTTTATCGTATTTAACAAATTTACAATAAAATATTTAACATAGCGATATATATTGGAAAAATACTGCTCTTTTTAATGATGAAATAAAATTTAAAAAAATATTTTTTTTTCATGTCCTAAACCGGAAGTAAACTTTTCAAACCTGAATTTCAGTCACTTCGGCCGCTTTTTTTTCTTCATTTTTTTTCCAAATATAGCTTAAAGTGTACTAAAAATACACGAGAAAATTCAAAATGGAATCTCTATAAGTTTCGGAGTTAGAATAATTAATGTACCATCGCGTCGCATTGGGCGTGATATCTGACGCTTTTAAGGTCGAGTATTTTGCGCGATATTGCATTAAAACTCGCAACTTTATTGAAATTTTATCTCGTATCAGCGTATTTAAGCTCTAAAAAAAGATATGGAATAAGTAATATTAATAACAAAATTCAATTAGTAGTTGTTCCGTGGAAGAGTAACATATATTTTATTTTATTCCATATTCTTACAAATTTTCGCTTAAATAATATTAGCAGACTATATATATTAATATTATGTACTTAACCCAAATATAAATTAATAAAATATTATTAAAGAATAAAAACATTTTAAGGAAGACTTACTACTTACTTACTTACGCTGCAGATTGCGTTATTTATCGTGTTTCGCGAATAATATTTTTATCTACTGCTTCCTTAAAATTATTTCATTCTTTATAATATTTTATTAATTTATATTTGGGTTAAGTACATAATATTAAAGCAGTGATGGCCTCGAGGTTTCGGTGGGCGGTCGAGAAACTCGGCGGTCGCGTGTTCGAACCCCAGGCATACATCTATGACTTTTCGAAGTTATGTATGTATTCACATTAAATTATCACTTGCTAAAGAAAACAATGAAGGAAAACATGATAAAACCTGAACAACTAAAAGTTCTTAGGAATTTCTAAGATGTATAGTCCGCCAACCCGCACTAGGCCAGCGTGGTGGACTATGGCCTAAGCCCTCTCAATGGTAGAGGAGACCCGTGCCCATATGGATTGTTGATGTCGATGATGATGATGATGACATAATATTAATATATATAGTCTGCTAATATTATTTAAGCGAAAATTTGTAAGAATATGGAATAAAATAAAATATATGTTACTCTTCCACGGAACAACTACTAATTGAATTTTGTTATTAATATTACTTATTCCATATCTTTTTTTAGAGCTTAAATACGCTGATACGAGATAAAATTTCAATAAAGTTGCGAGTTTTAATGCAATATCGCGCAAAATACTCGACCTTAAAAGCGTCAGATATCACGCCCAATGCGACGCGATGGTACATTAATTATTCTAACTCCGAAACTTATAGAGATTCCATTTTGAATTTTCTCGTGTATTTTTAGTACACTTTAAGCTATATTTGGAAAAAAAATGAAGAAAAAAAAGCGGCCGAAGTGACTGAAATTCAGGTTTGAAAAGTTTACTTCCGGTTTAGGACATGAAAAAAAAATATTTTTTTAAATTTTATTTCATCATTAAAAAGAGCAGTATTTTTCCAATATATATCGCTATGTTAAATATTTTATTGTAAATTTGTTAAATACGATAAACGACTTTTAAAAAATTGATATTTCAATTACGGCAATTCTTTAGAAGCCCATAACTTGTGAAATATTTAATATACAAAAAAAATATTTTGTGTCCACATTCATTCCTACTAGAAGTATAAATGGGCCGAATATGAACGATTTTCAGAACCTCACTTTTTTTTCCCTGTCCGCTTCACGTGAAATGCCCCATGTACATTTCAAAAAAGAAAACATCGATACATTCTTTATTATTTATATCGATATTAAACTCCATACGTTTGATCTGTGTTACTAAATTGACATAAATGACATCGAGATCCCCATCAGTGGGTGGACAGATATTATCGACAATATCGATAGGTGTATAGTACATGTTCACCTGGGCGAGAGCTTGGTGTGGTCGTGGTTGTGGTGGTGCGCGCGGTAGCCGTGGCGCTGCACGCGGCGCGCCAGGCGGGCCACCCAGCGGCGCTGCTCGTGCGCGCCCGGCGCCAGCAGCAGCAGCTCGCGCGCGCGGTCCGCGTGCAGCTTGCACGCCGCCACGCCGCCGCCGCCCTCCGACTCGCCCACGTGCTCCGCGTGGATCTTCATGCGACACCCTGAACATACACACATTATTAAGTACAGTACTCTATACAGCGGATAACCAGACCGCGATCAGAAACAAAGGCAGGTAACAGGTAAGGTCATTACAAACCTCGTGGTGTTGAAGAAGATTCTAACCAAAAAACAAAATTTTGTATTTTTCCATACAACCATCAGTATTAAATGTATATGGTTTGTATGGAAAACGTAATATCTTGCCAGGATTTTCTTTAACGCCAATAGGTTTGTTTTCACCTCAACTATTACCTGCTTAGTTTGCTATCACGGTTTGAAAATGTTTGATACTCACTCCTGCACTCGTACGCGGGCGGCGGGCGGAACATGTGCCAGAGCGGGCGCGTGCACACCTCGCACGCGGTGGGGATGTGGTACGTGATGCTCACCAGGTCGTGCCCCTTGTGCTGCACCGTGTTACCTACACACACAATATCACATGTCATTCATTTTTTTCTACACAGAACTATGTACATTAACCCATTACAGCATAAAGTTTGTTATAGCAATTACATTGACTTACTTATGATATATTGGTTATTTAGGGTCCAATTAATAATTTAGCAAGAAAAACAAAACGATTTATATAATATTTTTGTTTTTATGGCCTGTCCGATATATCGGACGCTATGCACTGCGGCCCCTTACACTACATTAGGATAGTATAAACATATATCAAGAAAACTGTTAATTAAAACATTTTAATAGTTAAAAAAATAATAATAAACTTAGACCTGCATTTTATGATAACAAGCCATGGTAGTTTATAGAAAATTAGGGTGTAGCCCTACAGGCTACGACGCATTTTAGACATTTGAATTTAGCTTTTTCTTCGTATTGATCTGGCCCGCGGCGTTCTGTGTTTTTATGTAGGCAAAATCGAATGCTCTTTACTGTCACATTTTCTTTTACGTAAATTCGAAACAGCTTGATCTCACTTATCCACACCGCCTAATATGTTTGTAATAGCTAGCAACCAGCGGAGGTTATATACAGCCTTTTTTTCATTACACTAGCAAAAATCGGTGTTCAAAGCACAATTTTTATAGTTCGTTGCTACCGTGACCACATTGTTGACGTTTCAGCGACAGACAACACATCCTCAGATCCTATAACATTGCCTGCAGCCCCGTTCTTCTCGTCAAAATTTCTGAACATATTTTAGCGATAATTTTCTACCCGATTGTACCGTATTGTGCCAGTTGTCTAATTTACCAACCCTCGCAGATGCTGCATCAACGAACCATGTGAAAAAGTTATCAAAATAAACCTTTAGAATGACTTTCAGCAGTAATCTTCGTTTCCGATATATTGGAAATTTTAGATTAGCATCACGGCATCATTAGACTTTTCATCTCCCTAATCCATTACCTAATCACTCTGTTCAATAGGTGGATCAATATAAATCAAATTTTCAACATGTCATCCACATCCTTGTTTTGTAAAGTTTCTAAAATCTCATGCGCGTTCAAGTTGTACAAAGAAATAAACACACACCTTAGAGGCTGCTATGCATAGCGTCCGATAAATCGGACACCATCAAAAACACACACATAATTGGCAATATAACATTTGTCACAATAAAATACTATTCTGTTTTCATAGAGACATTATTTATGAACAAAACAAAATCATTTCTAATCAATTATGATAAATAATAATAAAAATAAGCGTGTAAACAAGTTACGGTCTCTTCGAAACAGTCTGACAGAGAGCAGTCATTTTTGAAAATGAGAAATAACTGTCGACATTTCATTCTGTCATTAAAAACAATTTTGTCAGTATAAAAAAGCACTATTGAAGTATAATTTCAAAACAAAAAACTATTAAATAAATAATTTTAAATACCACTACTATCCAATTTAGTGACGTCCGATTTATCGGACGTTATGCTGTAATGGGTTAATGTGTAAGGGTCAGTATTTCCATAGAAGACCAAAAGTTCAGCTTGCATTACAAGCTTTTTATCTTTATTTAACAGAGAAAAAACTAATATACACAGGGTGTACTCGGACCGTGATCGAAAACTAAGGCAAGTAATAGCTGCGGTGATAACAAACCCGTTGGCGTTAAGAAAAATGCTGTCAATTTTTTTTTTAAATATACGTTTTCCATACAATCATCGGTATTCAATGTAAGTGGTTTGCATGGAAAACGTTTTGTTTTACTTTTTGACAGAATTTTCTTTAATGCCAGGGGGTTTGCAATCACTTTAGCTATTACCTGCTTTCGTTTCCAAACACGGTCTTAATACAGTCAAATACAATACACTCATATAAAGGATATGAGTATATCCTGACCACACTGAACAATAACTTATAAACTAAACAGTATACCATTAATGTTTAACGCTTTTGAGCTTTCATCGTAGTCTCGGGCACTGAAAAGCAAATGTAAAGGTTGTGTCATAAGCTAATATATACAAAAGGTCATGTACCGGCGTGGTCGGCGGCGTCCTGCGGCGTGTCCTGCGCGTCCCCCGGGCGGCGCGCCTCGCCCTCGCCCGCGTACAGCAGCTGGAAGATGCGCGGGATGTCCTTGGCGTCGGCGCGGATCACGTCGCCCTGCGTCACCGAGCGCACGTGGAACACCTTGCTGCACACACACACCAAAATTCATTATCATCATCATTATCGTCATCATCATCATAATCATCATAATCAGCAGCAGCCTTTATTTCGTCCATTCAGGCCATCTACAGTAAGAATTGGTCATCTCAATACAGAAAACGTGATTGAAAAACTATATACAACAAACATGAATAAAAAGTATAAATAATAGGAATGTGGGCGTTTGGGATACCAAGTTATCGCTCTAAAACTCCAATGACATCACAATGGTTATTTTATGCCTTTTCAGATATTTGGTACTGTGACTGCGATAATTTCGATCTCGTATTTATGTAATTTATGGCAGGAAGTGTATGAAATATTTTAGATCTACTATCACTCGAATGTTCATAATATCTGGAATAGTTGGCGTCCTGCCGAGTCGTAGGTGTATGAAGATAACGGCCGACGCTATTTTAGATTACAATATAAGATTGCTCACACAAAATAAACGATATGACCTACTATGCATATAATTAAATCATCTTGCGATCTGTGATAGTAGAATAAACACACTTAGTATTACTGAGTGCTACTGAGTCAGTGACAAACACATCAGATGGGACGAACAAGCCACCATACAAGAAGATATTATGTTGCGTTCCGGAATCTTAATGATGTGTGTGGCGACAATTTTTAAAGGCAAAAAATTATATGGGGGGCATAAAACTTTTAGTAATGTTAAGTTGGGGCATGTCCTAAAAAAGATTTGGAAACACTATCTTAGACAAACTAAATGCTAAAACTAACCTGAGATCCAAGATCATGACCGGGTCCGTGGTGTTCTGCTTGTCGCTCTCGTTGTTGTAGAAGATGATCTTCTTGGAGGAGACGACGACGTACTGCTTCTTCCAGCCGTGGCGGCGGATGTTCTGCTTGAAGGGCACGGACAGCCAGCCCTCGAGCGTCTGCTCCGTCTCGCCGTCCTCCGCGTCCGCCGACGACTGCGACGCCGTCTCGCTCGTCAATGCGGACAGCTTCTCCTTCAGCTGCTCGATCTCCGCGTCCTTGCTGTCAACCTGAGAATATAATGGGTTGTCAATTGCTATCAGAACGTTGACAATAGGGTTTTATGTGTGGGTCGCTCTCAGATGTTTGCGATGGCAACGTTTCGTATATTCCGACATCCACGACTCACGCACCACAAAAAAACACACACACATACACATCACAATGAATTTAAAATTAAACCGTATTGTAATATATATAATACTATTATCAGCCTTTATATAGCGATTAATGGTGAAGAAAAACATGGTGATAAAACCTACGCACCAAAAAAAGCTTAGGAATTTCTTTGATGTGTAATCCACTAACCCGCATTAGGCCAGCTAAGGCCTTAACCCTCTCAATGGTTGAGGAGGCCCGTGCCTAACACTGGGATGTTAATGAACCGATGGTGAAATAGCGATCTACTGCTGGAAATGATTTTCTCCAAATGATATATTTATGTAAACAAATATAACAGTATACCTCCATGGCGAGCCGCAGCCTGGTGGACTGTTCGTCGAGCAGCTGCTGCTGGCAGTCCTGCAGGTCGCGCTGCAGCTTGGCCACGAGCTGGTCGCACTTCTCCTTCTCGCGCGTCAGCTCCTGCTGCAGCTTGCGGTAGTCCTTGTCCTTGCGCACAGACATCTTGCTCTTGTTTTTCGTAGACGCGGGGTTCATGTCTTTCCTGGGAATCAGGATTGGCGGTAATCGTAATTAATGTCTAGTTACAGAACAGTTGAAAACACTAGAAAGGAAATTTTCATCATGGTCATCACAATCAGTTGAATGAGACTAGAAAGGAAATGTCAGTATGCCTAGCGATCCGAACCTACGATTACACAATCATATGTTTGACAGGTCCGCTTCTTAGTTATTCGGGAAAAATTATCAAGACTTTTATAAATGTCAAAGTCGTTCATTTTAATTTTATAATTAATCGTGTAATTGTAGTAGAATGAATAGGTGACAGAAAATCCACGACTTATATGTATGTAATTGTATCTATCTTATAAAACTTTTCTGTGTCCATAATAAATCGTATAATATGCTACTGTTGTGTCTAACACACTGGCTTATAAATTATAATGGTCAAACCATTATAATTAAAGCTAATCAAAGCTGAAAAACATCTTATCAAATTTTTTACACAAGCAGGTCTTTAATTGCCGACACCGGCAATTGAGTCGCGCGCGCCGCTGCCTTGTGTTGTCGCATACCCCGCCGCCGAACGATCAGCTGACTTTGCGTCATCGTCTGCGACGAAGCAGGCGTTAATGAAAGTTATAAAGCCTAGTGACGACGGTTTTCAAATTGTAGGCGTCAAAAAGACCGCGAAATCTGGAGTTGTACTTCGTGTCGCGAACGAGTCTCAAATTAGGAAACTCCAATCGGTAGACGCAAAAATGAAATACAAAAAAATCAAATTAAAAAAAATGAAAAACAAAAAAATCAAATTAAAAACAAAACAAAAATTCTTAAGTACTTAAACTATATTTTTTTATGTAAAAAGGAACCGCCTTCAAAAAACCAACTGAAAAGAAAAAAATAATTTTTATTATGAACACCTGTATTTCAATTTTGCATAAGCAAAATCATGTATATAATCAATCAATCAACAAATAAGAATATAAATTAATAATTAACGGTTATATGTAAGTATTACTTCTACTTTTTGAAATCGGTGCCAAACAAATTTTCATGACAAAGAAGAACGCTGGTTTATTATTATTAATGGCTCCGCTCGGGTGGAGTACGACCCCCCCCCCCCCACCAGCATATGTCATACTTACCTATAAATATTTTGGTTTTGTTGGTTTGGCACCGACTTCAAAAAGTAGAAGTAATACTTACATATAACCGTTAATTATTAATTTATATTCTTATTTGTTGATTGATTGATTATATACATGATTTTGCTTATGCAAAATTGAAATACAGGTGTTCATAATAAAAATTATTTTTTTCTTTTCAGTTGGTTTTTTGAAGGCGGTTCCTTTTTACATAAAAAAATATAGTTTAAGTACTTAAGAATTTTTGTTTTGTTTTTAATTTGATTTTTTTGTTTTTCATTTTTTTTAATTTGATTTTTTTGTATTTCATTTTTTATTTCATACTTTTTAGTGATTTAAGTTCTTTTAGTTGGAATAGGAATTTACTTTAAGTTTTTTTAGTGAATAGTGATATACTATGTAGTGATACACAATTTTTAGTAACCTTTCCTTGTTTTGATATTTAATGATATATTGTTTGTTTTATATTAATTATAATTAAACTAGCGACCCGCCCCGGCTTTGCACGGGTGCAATGCTGATATTTAATTAATGGATGTTATTATACATAGCTTTTGCCCGCAACTCCGTCTGCGTGGACTACAGGTTTGTGTTCAGATAGAACATACATAAGTTGTAGTATTTTACTCCACAGAGTCCCATTTACTTAAATATACAAAAATCATACAAATCGGTCAAATTGTTTAAACGTGAAACCGTAACACGCCGGTCGGCGCCTTGTGCATCATTATTGCGCGCTTGATAATTATTTTAAAACTGCGATATCTTCTAAGATACTAATTGAAATCAAATGATGTAAAGGGCAAATTTCTTTTAAATCAAAAACTTATAATGAATAACGCATTTATTTGGATAAGGATTAATATAATCTTTATAAAAACAACTTCATAAACAATGCTTTATTTTAGGACAAATTTGGTTAGCATAAAAAAGGTTACAGTGAACCAATCTTAAAAGATAGGCATATGCTGTTGCGGACTTCTTTTTAGAACACTTAAAGGAGAACAATTCTGTCATACATTATTTTAGCGTAACTTTAACCGTTTCGGCAGCGCACGCGGCGGAAGCTTTCAAAAGGAAAAAAATATCCCCGATTTTGAAACATTCTTTATTGCTGCTCCGCTCCTATTGGTCGTAGCGTGATGTTATATAGCCTATAACCTTCCTATTGAATCACTCTATCTATTAAAAAAAACCGCATCCAAATAGCTTTAGCCAAACGCGAGATAATCGCGGACAAACATACATACATACATACAAAACAATCGAACTGAGAACCTCCTTTTTTGAAGTCGGTTAATAAAATCAGCCGGTTTGCGTTTAGAAAAACCAAAAGGGCGTAGACCACGTATTTTAGTCAAGGATGTACCGGCGTCAATGGAAGATCGCGTCTTCGTCAGTGCTTTGTACAAGCAAAATATTAAGGGGGAGCTCCCCATAAAAGAGGAGGATTTTGCTAAGTCAGTTAGGGTAGTCCGCAGGCGTGTATTAGATAACGGTCGCAAATGGGTCGGAATTGAAGTGGACTCGGAAGTTCGAAATCATCTTATGTCCACTAAAGACAAATTATTTATTGACTGGGCGACATGTAGATTCTTCGACGACGTCGAACTAGTCAGGTGCCTTAACTGTCAGCAGTACGGACATGTGCATAAGTTCTGCACGACGAAATCCCCGACTTGCGCTCTGTGTGCCGGTGAACACGATTCGAGATCGTGCCCACATAAGGGTGATGCCGCGTTCAAACCTATTTGCGCGACGTGCAAGAAGTTTAACAAACCGCACGACCACCGGTGCGGGTCTCAGGAATGTCCATCGTACAAACATAAATTGCAGATTTTATTACTTTCAACTAATTACTGATTGTAAATGGATAGTCTCACGATCGGACAGCTTAATTTACACAATGATAGGGCGGCAACGTCGGAGTTAAATATCTTAATTAACGAATATAAGCTCGACATTGTCCTCGTCCAAGAGCAGTACCAACACGCTCGGTTACGTACTAGATTAATACAACTGGATAACAGGTCGCGAGCTGGCATTTACGTGTCGAGTTCTGTGTTTACAGTCACATCAGTGCGTAATCTTATGACGTCACACTGTGCGGTCGCGGAGGTTACTACTCCCTCAACTAAATTATACGTTGTGAGCTGTTATTTTCAATACTCGGACCCCGTGGGTCCACATTTATACCATTTGCGGCATGTCCTGAGGTCTCTTTCGGGAAATAAAATAGTTGTTGGCGCGGATGTCAATGCGTCTTCCACTCTTTGGTATGGCAAATTAAGACCGACCGATTCGGAGCGACGCTGTGCCGTCGAAGACTTCATTGCAGAATTAAATTTAGTAATTCATAATACACCCGACGCACCACCTACGTATAGCAGTCCTATGGGCGAATCTTCAATCGACGTCACACTTTCCTGTGGAGACGTCCATCTCGACAAATGGCGTGTTATACCTGACGCGTCTTGTAGTGATCACCGCCTGATAGTGTACGAGTTTTTACCTGGATTTACACGAGGGCATCATAATAATTATTACAACTATAGATATAAATTAAGAGGGGCTAATTGGGAGTCTTTTGGCTCGCTTTTTGCTAATCATACCAGAGATTTCACTCGCAATGAACTTTCAGCCGAAGCTTGCGCTGAAATTATGACCGATACCTTTACATACTGTGCGGATATGACTTTCGGTCGTGCATTTGTAACTAGTACTCGCAGATGTGATTGGTGGAACAATACCTTAGTCCACCTTCGTCAACTATTTCGTCGAGCACGTAGGAGGTTCAATTCGCTTAGGAAACAGTGTATTAATAGTGATTTACTTGAAAGTGCTTTTAACTCTCTAAAAGTAGCCAGATCGCGTTATAGAGCCGCGATTATTAAAGCAAAAGGCGATTTGTTGCGAAGAGTAGTTGACCGTCTTAATGCTGAGGGTCCCTGGTCCCCCCTTTACCATGAGTTTAAAGCTAATAAATCAATTGATTCAGCATATATTGAAAACATAAAGGTTAATGGAACATACACTACTGGTATTGAGGAGACCACGGAAACCTTATTAAACTCACTTATCCCGGACGATAGCCTTAATAACGATTCCGCATATCATAGTCAAGTACGACTATGGGCCTCCGTTTCACCGTCGACTCCTGATTCGGATAGCCCATCTCTTCGCGAATTTCTAGAAGTAGTTAGCTCCCTGCCGCTTAATAAAGCTTCTGGAGATGACAAAATTTCCAACAAGATGATAAAGGAAGCGTGTAAACTGTCCAGTGTCGCTATAATGTGCGTTTTTAATCGATGTATAGCTGAGGGTGTTTTTCCGCGAATTGGGCGGTGTGGTCTCATTAAACTTATACCAAAAGGAGGCAATAAGCCTCCTGAAGACCCAAAATCCTATCGTCCTATAACGTTATTACCATCGTTGGGCAAGCTACTTGAACGCCTTATTGTGCCTCGCTTACTACCAGGCGGACCGAAATTCCACGATAATCAGTTCGGTTTTACGATTGGTAAATCAACCGTGGACGCAGTTTTATCGGTTAGAAGAGCGGTTAACAAATCGGAGCATAAGTATGTGTTAGGGATATTTTTAGATATCTCTGGTGCATTCGATAATGCCTGGTGGCCTATGTTACTTCTGAAATTAAAATCTCGTGGTTGCCCAAGGAATATATTTTCTATGATCAACTCTTATTTTATCCATGGATCAACTAAATTGCGCTTAGGTCACCACGCAGTGTCGAAGTCACTGACAATGGGTTGCCCCCAGGGCTCTGTTGTCGGCCCTTACTTATGGAATCTAGGCTTTGATGACTTTCTCGCGATTCCTTTACCACCGTGTTGTTCTTTAATAGGATATGCGGATGACGGACTCTTACTCATACACGCGAATAGTAGGTCCGGTCTAGAAAAGTTAGCAGACACGTGTCTACGTTTAATTACTCACTGGGGTGAAAGAAACCGTCTCTCGTTCGCTCCCCAAAAATCATTTCACTTGCTGCTGAAAGGCAACTTGAAAACCCCGCCGCGTATAAAATTTAATAACGTCCTTATCAAAAGTAAACAATCGGTTTGTTACCTAGGGCTTGTTCTAGAACGAAATTTCTCTTTTATTGAACATATAAAAAGCGTCGGTGAAAAATCTAAAAACAACTTTTATGCCTTGACGAGGATATCAAAGTCAACCTGGGGTCTGTCGTTTAATACCTTAAAAGTAATTTATGGAGCTACATATTTGGGTTGTATTTGTTACGCTTCTCCTGTGTGGGCCGATAGGGCAACTGTCGGCGCAGTCAGAAGGAAATTGCTCCAGAGTCAGCGTTTGGCGTTGATATTTTTGTGCAAGGCGTACAGAACCGTTAGTACCGAGGCTTTACCTGTTCTTGCGGGTGTGCTTCCAGTCGACCTGGAAGTACAGCGTCGCGCCGCGTTATATTTTACCAACAAGCAAAGTATTGATAGGGATTTCCTTCCATCGCGCGACTTTTCAAAAATAACTCGATTATTTAAACCATACGCCGAGATTTACTCGGAATTAATAGAAGAATGGCAGAACCGATGGAAGCTGTCTGTAAAGGGACGTCATCTCTATCAATATTTTCCGTCGGTTAGCGATCGCTTGGCAAAAACCTGGCTTGAGATTGATCATTACGTGTCGCAATTTCTAACGGGTCACGGCAATTTTCGTAGCAAATTATTCTCATTTAAGTTGGTTGATTCTCCTATGTGCCAATGCTCAACACATGATTGCGAATATGAACAGTCCGCACATCATATCCTTTGGGAGTGCAATCTTTGGTCGGATGAGCGTAACAGTATGCTCAATAGTATGCATGTAACGTCTGGTGTTGTTTATTACACAGACCTCGTTGAATCTAGGAGGAATTTCCGTGCCTTTCAGCGATTTTGCCATGCCTATTATTGGAAGTCTGTATAACAGTTCGCACGTTAGGTCCAATTTAAGCAATAGTTATTTATCCGTGGTGCGCTAGTTAATTGCGTCAAATTTTTGGTAATTGTAATTGTCTTCTTTATGTGAGGTTAAACCTCATAGCTCAATATTTTGTCACCCGCTTTGCTGTGGAGGGAAGTGGACAACTCTTTGTTTTTCCAACTCCTCCTTTACATTGTTTTTCTGATTAACTTCGTTGCGGGATTATGACAATTTAGGTCCCCTTAGATTCGCTGAGCTTCATTGCTCGGCGCCAATACTGTGCATGCCGCTGTTGATCCTGGAATACAGGAGTTGCAGTGGCGGGTGTGTGGTGGGATAGGGCCTAAAGCAGGTCTTTAGAAATAATTAAAAAAATTGAAGAGTTCTATGAATCAAGATGAATGTACCCAAAACTTTGTCATAGAAGTGTATTTAGGACTCGAATCAACAATTAGCAAGTTATTATTCATAATTAGACGCTTGAAAACGTCATCGATTATAAAAAAATTATAACCGATTTGTAAGGAAAATATTTTTGTAAATTAATGTCCAATAAATAAGTGAGGTAAATTGATGCAACGACAGGAAAAATTGTGTTTATAGATTAATTCGCAAAATATAATTTTCGCAGAATTACAGCAATATACGCTACGGTTAAAACCCCGACCTGGAATAAACGGTTTTAGTGAGAGCTATTAATCAGGATATTTTTCTGTGATGACAGTTTATTTCTCACAATATCCCCAATTTAAATAGAAAATTGAAAACCGTTCAGTGGTTAAAGACCTGCTTAACTTCAATACTAATTAAACCAATGGTTGTTAATCCAATCTTTACTATTTTCTGTGAGACAGTCGTATCAATCATAGACATTGCCTCACTAAACCTTAAGATTTCACCCGACAGTCACATCCACAATTCTAACCCACACTAGTATCCAAGTCCTGTATATATATATGAGTGCCGTCACGTTGGTATACCTGTTCATGATCTCAGCGAGTTTGTTGACGGCCTGCTGCTTCAGCATGATCTCGGAGTTGAGTTTCTTGTTGAGCCGCTCGACGTCGTCCTGCAGCCGCTGCAGCGTGGCCACGCGCTCCGCCAGCGCCGTGTGGCTGCGGCGGAGCTCGTCCACCTCCTGCACACACACAACTCAATAAGAACGGCACTAGTTTTAAACAAATAGTATTCAAATGACGATTCAAAAGTGCCTGTAAAAGTCGCTTTGAATAAAGATGATTTGATTTTGACATTAAATTCATTACATAACCACTCATACAAACAGGTCTTCCACAGTCTAATGTCAACACATACACACAACTCAATTACACTCTTACATAAACACTTGTTACGTGCGACACACATACAAGGATTGCTGATGACCACAATGGCCCGGTTACCCAAAATCGCTGATGCTTCGTCGTTCCACATACGGATCAAGGCCGCGTAAACGCCGACTCCGCGACCTCAATTATTAGTTATAAGTTTACTATATATATATTGTTATTATTGTAGAAAGATATAATTCTTGTATCTAACATCGATCAAGAAACTAGTATCTAGTTAATAAATTAGTATTATAAAATTTTTGGTTTTTTTAAGTCCTTCGGCTGTGACTAACGTAATTGGCGCAGTCGGTAGGATTCTAGAGTCAGTGCGTGGCGGTCATAGGTATCAAAAATCGTTGCCTAGCTTGACTCCGCATAGTCGCTGGCGGGCTCTTAAGCCATCGTCTGGAATCCGAAACCTACGAGGGCACGGCCGGGGACGTACTCAAACATCAGTACAAAGGAAAACCAACTTATGTAAGTACTCTGAAATTTTATCCTAAGTGTTGCCTCCTGTCTCCAAAATTTTCCATCCAAGGAATAAAGGGGAGGAATCTGTCTCTTCAAGACAGATTCATAGGAACTTCGCTTTAGATAATAGTAGGAATTTAGATAGTAATAGAAATTTAGGAAGTGATAATAATTTAGATAAAATGACATTTGACCCGGACAATATCTATAAGGCCCTACGGCCGGTCCCTGAGTTTGATGGGAACCCAAATGTCCTAACTAGGTTTATACAAATCTGTGACCAAATAGTGGCACAATACATGAAAAACGAACCGTCATATCAATTAAGTAATCTGTGTCTCATAAACGGAATTTTAAATAAAATCACGGGTCCTGCCGCCAGAACAATAAATTCTAACGGCATTCCTACAAACTGGCTAGGTATTAAAAACGCCTTGATAAATAATTTCGCAGACCAAAGGGATGAAACCGCCCTTTATAACGATCTTTCTCTCGCAACTCAAGGCAATGATACACCTCAAGAATTCTACGACAAATGCCAGACCTTATTTAGTACAATTATGACATATGTGTCCTTACACGAATCAGTTACAACCACGATAGAGGCTAAACGCGATCTTTACCGTAACTTGGCTAAGCAAGCCTTCGTAAGAGGGTTAAAAGAACCCCTCGGGTCACGTATTCGATGTATGAGACCCGAGACAATTGAAAAGGCTCTGGAATTTGTCCAAGAAGAGATTAATATAATGTACCTACAGCAGCGAAATGATTCCGTACCTGAGCGACGTAACACTCCAGCACATCCGAGCACACCACATAAGGTACCATCCTTAGGTTTTAATATGAACATGCCTAAAATGTTTAGTGTACCTACCCCTAGTCCAGCGTGGCCGAAACCATCACCCGTATTTGCGCACCCTTATACATCGCAACAGGCACCCCAATGGCGTCCGAACGCCCAGATTTCTCATCCGCAGCAACGCATGCTTACATATCCCACGCGTACTCAGCAAATGTTCCGGGCGCCGCCGCCAAATTATAATCCGAATAACAGTTTTAGATTACCTCCTAAAAATGTACCAGTATATAATGCCGGGCCGAAACCCATGAGTGGTGTAAGCCATTACGTACCGAAGGTATTACCACCAACCTTAACGGGACGCGATTGGAGAGTTCACGGTAATCCTCCGCCATCAAACTATTTTAAAAGTAGGGAGATGAATTTTAACGAAATTGCAGATTACAACGATTATAACGATAGTTATTACGGCGAGTGTTATTATGAGCCATTTACATATCCTCCTTATTCGGAATATTACTGCGACATGAATCCGGAATATGAATACGCTATCGATCAGTCTCAATACGATCATACAAACGCGAATAATGTTACCGACGCGGAAGCGCAAAGCCCGGTTGATAATAAGCAGGATTTTTCCGAGGGCCGTTCCACGAAAGAACCAAGATAGAATTAAATCTACATTCCAAAAGGGAATTACGCTACGTACAAATAGCGGATCCCCCACTTAAGTTATTAGTTGATACCGGCGCGAATCAATCCTTTTTGAGCCCTGAAGCATGTGACAAATTTTTCCCCACTATTCCACGTGATTTTGATCCTTTCGAAGTTACTAATTCGCGAGGTACTAGCATACATGAACATTCAATTACCATCCCGCACTTTCAGGAATTTAATGAACAAAGATATGCGAAATTTTTCATATATAGATTCCATAATTATTTCGACGGACTTATAGGTTTGGACTTGTTAGAAAATTGTAACATAGATTTAAAGAATAATTTGTTAATTACGGAACATGCTTCAATACATCTCAAGTGCTATAAGTGTCGAAAATCGAACCCGTACGAAACGATCCCAGCCGGCTCATCCAAACTAATAAACGTACCGATATATGACTCGGAAGGTGACGTACATGTGCCCCAGCAAATAGTTTCTAATTGCATTATCCATGAGTGCGTTACTAAGGTCTCGGACAGAGTAGGCACGATTGAAATCGAAAACCCCACCTGTGACGATATTACTATTAAATTTGAACAACAACCGCGCATACAGGTATTTAATATCGAATGCATAACGCCAGGGCCGGATTCGGAACGTGTTAAAAATGTTTTAAATCGTTTGCGAACTGATCACTTGAACGTAGAGGAGAAATGCAATTTGGAAGCTTTGTGCAGACGTTACGCAGACGTATTCTATCTCGATGGCGAAACCTTAACGTTTACGAATAAAATTAAGCATAGGATTAGGACAACGGACGAATTACCGGTATATAGTAAAAATTATAGGTATCCATTTATTCATCGTCAGGAAGTTAGGGAACAGATTACTAAGATGTTGGAACAAGGCATTATTCGGCCATCCGATTCCGCCTGGAGCTCACCTATATGGGTAGTCCCTAAGAAAGTTGACGCTTCAGGGAAGCAGAAGTGGAGAATAGTTGTTGATTTTAGGAAGTTAAACGACAAGACCATAGACGATAGGTATCCGATTCCTAACATCACGGATGTTCTGGATAAACTAGGTAGATGCCAATACTTCACGACCCTGGACTTAGCATCAGGATTTTATCAGGTCGAGATGGACCCCGATGATATCCAAAAAACAGCTTTTAATGTCGAACATGGGCATTTCGAATTCTTACGAATGCCAATGGGCCTAAAAAATTCACCATCCACATTCCAACGAGTGATGGACAATGTGCTTAGAGGGTTACAAAATGAAATCTGTCTAGTTTACCTCGATGATATTATCGTCTTTAGTACATCCCTGCAAGAGCACATAGTAAATCTAGAAAAAGTGTTCGACAGGCTACGTGACTCCAATTTCAAAATCCAAATGGATAAATCTGAATTTCTGAAGTTGGAGACACCATATCTAGGCCATATAATTAGTCGAGAGGGTATAAGACCTAACCCTGATAAAATAGCGGCTATTCAAAAATATCCACTGCCTAAGAGTAGCAAAGAAATTAAACAATTTTTAGGACTGTTAGGTTACTACAGAAAATTTATTCCGGATTTCGCACGTATAACTAAACCGATGACTAAATGCCTCAAAAAGACCAATAAGATAACGTTTGACCCCGAGTATATCGATAGTTTTGAAAAATGTAAGAATTTATTAACAAACGATCCGATATTACAATACCCGGATTTTTCGAAAGAGTTTAATTTAACAACGGATGCCTCTAATGTAGCGATAGGTGCCATCCTTTCACAAGGACCGATAGGTTCAGATAAGCCCATATGTTATGCGTCCAGAACTTTAAACGATAGTGAACAAAAATATAGCACAATAGAAAAAGAATTGCTTGCCATAGTTTGGGCAACCAAATATTTTAGACCATATTTATTCGGTCGTAAATTCAAAATTCTAACGGATCATAAACCCCTTCAATGGATTATGAATCTAAAAGAGCCGAATTCCCGGTTAACTCGCTGGCGGCTCAAGTTAAGCGAATACGACTATACTATAGTCTATAAAAAAGGCAAATGTAACACAAATGCCGATGCTTTATCACGAGTCCAAATTAATAATGAGGAAACAGACTCGATGCTCGTAAACCCCTCCGAGAGACCACCTAGTCGCGCTGATTCGTCAACTGAGACAGCTCACACTAGTAATGAAAACCCGATTCTTGAAGTTCCCATTACCGATGAGCCGTTGAATAAGTTCCATAGACAGATTTGTTTTACAATAGTAGGTGATATTAAACGACGAACAACAGCCACAAAACCATTCGACACACACACCCGTACTCACATTCAAGTATCAGAATCCAATTTAGAGCAAGACGTAGTAAATGCCATAAAGGAATACGTTAATCCGAAAGTAAAAACTGCCCTTAAAATAACACCCCCATTAGGGATGTATTCCATAATTCCGATCATACAAAATAATTTTAAAAGCTCTTCTATGAATTTAGTCTTAGCAAAGACTGAACTAGAAGACGTAAAAGAATATTTAAGACAGCAGGAAATAATTAAAAACTATCACGAGGGTAAGACTAATCATAGGGGAATAAACGAATGTTACTTATCACTTTCCCGGCGCTTTTATTGGCCGAAGATGAAAGAGGAGATAAGCAAATACATTAACGAATGCACAATTTGTGGACAGTCGAAGTATGATAGAAACCCTATCAGGCCACAATTTAACATCGTGCCCCCAGCCACCAAAACCCTTTGAAATAGTACATATGGACTTATTTACCGCTCAAGCAGAAAAGTACCTAACGTTTGTCGATTCATTCTCTAAGTACGGGCAGGCTTATCATTTACGCGACGGAACTGCAATAAGTATTTTACAAGGATTATTAACATTTTGTACTCATCATGGGCTACCTTTAACTATAGTTACAGATAACGGTACAGAATTCACGAATCAATTATTTGCCGAATTTGTAAGATTACATAAAATTAACCACCATAAGACTTTGGCGAACTCACCTAATGATAACGGCATAATAGAAAGATTCCATTCCACTATAATAGAACATTTACGTATATTAAAGTTAAAGCAAAAAGATGAACCTGTCGTGAACCAAATGCCCTATGCGGTATTAGCGTATAACAGTTCAGTTCATAGTTTTACTAAGTGCAGGCCTCATGATATCATACGAGGTCATTTTGACCCCAGAGACCCCCTAGATATAGACCTGACAGCTCATCTTATGCAGCAGTATATTTTAAGCCACCGGGACCAGATGAAAGTAGTATATGATCTTATAAATAAATCCACCACGGTAGATCGCACTAACCTAATGAATAACCGTAATAAAAATAGGGAACCGGAAGAACAGTATCAACCCGACCAACAAGTATTTATAAGTAACCCGTTAGCGAGTAGGCAAAAATTAGCGCCACAATACACGCAAGACACTGTACTTGCAAACCTTCCGATTCACATATATACGTCTAAAAAGAAAGGACCCATTGCAAAGTCTAGACTTAAACGTACATGTAAGTCATCTCGATTGTTACAGGATTCGACTACTACTAATAGTCCAACTGAGTCTGGCGGCCGACATAAGACTTGAGAGTCTCGACGATGGACCGGGCCTCTTACCATTTAATCTCGGACCCACAAAACTTATTACTCATTATCATTCTTTCTTACAGTATATTGAATTATCCGATATAGAGGACAGAATTGATTCTGTTCAAAATCAACTTAATTATTTTAGAAATAAATTAGACAATCATACACTAGCCCTGTTTGAAATACAGATAAGTTATCTTAGCAATAAATTAATAAAATTGAAGTCGCAATTAAGAGGATTAGAACCTAACCGCGTCAAAAGAGGTCTAGTTGACGGACTAGGATCCTTAATAAAGAGTGTGACCGGTAACTTGGACCATTCCGATGCTGAACGGTACAATCATGCTATTAATGTCTTAGAAAATAATGAACATAAGTTGTTATCTGAGCTGGACGAACACATAAGTCTCAATAAAAATTGGATGACGCAATATTCAAGTTTAATCGCACATATCGTTGATAATCAGGAAAAAATTAACAACACGTTAGAAATTTTATTAAACAGAACCGTTTACGCAGATTACACATTGATTAAATTTGCCAAATTTGCACAGTTGCTAACTATTATAGGCGATAACGTGAAGGATTTATCTTTAGAGTTAATTAAGTTAGAGAATACCTTAGCATTTATAAGTGCATCGAGCACTCATCATAGTATGTTAGAAATAGAAAATTTAGTTAATATAATAGGTAAGCTAAAATCCTTATACAACAAGGATCAAATATTGGACGCGGAGTTAAGAGAATATTATAATATAATTAAACCAGGATTCTATTACATAGATAAAAGAATAGTCATTATTTTTAAATTTCCCATAGTCTCCCCAGATAATTTCGAGTTGTATAGGCTTTCCATTGTTCCTAATAAACACCACCAGACCTTTATCCCTTCATATCCTTTTATGGCAACTAATGGGATAAGTTTCATGTACATGGAGGCTGAATGCCCGAAGTTCGATCGTCGACATCTTTGTGAGGAGAGCATCAATCATCAGCCCCGAGGCCATGCCGACTGTATCCAGAGTCTCATCGGAAACCAGCCCCTACATAAATCATGCCAGCCGACGGAAATCGTTCTCACCAGAGAAGCTATGGAGCAGCTAGATGATCAACACTATACAATCGTCATCCCTAAACCAACAAAGGCTGAACTGAAATGTAGACGCCAGGACTACGTAACGCTAAGCGGAAGCTACCTCGTCACGATTCCTCTGAAATGTTCGCTGCGCACCGACGAATTCACCCTTATTAACATCAATGGACAAATTAAAGGACAGCCGCTGAAAATAGCAAACATACCGAATGGCTACCTTACAAGAGATGATACCAGCATCCCTCATCTTGAACTAGCATCAATCAACTTGAAAGGACTACATGATATTGAAGATAAGATTCAAGCCCAGCATCCAGTAAATTTGGACCATGCTATATATCATACCACAATACCTCTCTACACTGTGGTACTAGTTATAACCGCAATAAGTATTGGAGTTACTGCACGCCGTTATCTCAAAAAGTCTAAAGGATACAAGCCCTCACTATCTGAAAAGGACACCCCATCCAGCGAGGATCAAATATATGCAACCCCTGAAACAAGAAAAATTCAGACATCCACCCCAGCAACATTTTCGCTCAACGTTCTCAAATAGTTGCTGATCTGAGGGGGGAGGTGTTACGTGCGACACACATACAAGGATTGCTGATGACCACAATGGCCCGGTTACCCAAAATCGCTGATGCTTCGTCGTTCCACATACGGATCAAGGCCGCGTAAACGCCGACTCCGCGACCTCAATTATTAGTTATAAGTTTACTATATATATATTGTTATTATTGTAGAAAGATATAATTCTTGTATCTAACATCGATCAAGAAACTAGTATCTAGTTAATAAATTAGTATTATAAAATTTTTGGTTTTTTTAAGTCCTTCGGCTGTGACTAACGTAATTCACTCATACTACATGTATCTCTTCTACGGTCTAATGTTACATTAAAAAAAAAATAGCAGTCGCTGGAGAGGTAAATGTGCTTAATAAAGAATGGCGACTGGCAATGACTGATAAGAGTCGAAACTATCGTTGTACAAACACATCATAATACTCACATTTAGATATATGAGAAAGTAAATTTATAAGGATTTTGGAGAAGTAGGGGGAAAAATTAGAGGGAAGAAGCCGCCATATAATAATATAAGGTTATAATCATCTCGACAGTACTGAATAATTTTTTATATTTTTCAATATTCTTACTATTAAGTACCCGTAGGATAGGTCATACAAGTATAATAAATCTAAACAAAAAAATATTTGAAACAATTTTTTTCTCCTTTAAAGCGAGAGTTGTTTGTTTCAAGCACTTAAGACGCAGATTCTGCCCATAACACTCATTAATTCAAAGTACCATAGCAGTAGTATATACCATAGCAGTAATTAAACGGCAAAACAGCAAGTCATCATAATATTAATTCCAGGAATGTTCCAGTGGGTTCAACTGATAGTTGTGTAATGACGTCGCTTAGTAATCAATGAACACGTCACTGGCAACTATTAATGAATTACTCAAGGTTTGAAAAATAAGGAAATATTACAAGCTATGTATAACTACAGCAGTAAATTTATGTGATTGTGCTTTTATGAATGAATGATCTGTTTTTATTTTTGTAATTAACAAGTTCTTGTTCTTGACAAATAATATCATTTTAAAATAGACGTACCTATGTTTAATGGACATGTGATCAGATTATTTAATAAATTATTTATATTACATACGAAAACAAAACTGATGGAATATTTTTTAACCGTTTCTTCATAGAGAGATACCTTGATGATACAATCTGATATCTGTGATCTTTCTCACAGATGATACAGATAAGATTTTGAATCTTCAATTTTAAGGTCGGTAGCTATAAATTCAAAAGTCGTTAGTCTTATTAGAAACATAATTAATTCTATTTTTTAAGGTTTATTTTTTTATAGCGGCACGATAAAATGAAAAAAAAACCATTAAGTATTCAGTGTGTGGGGATTACTATTTGGACTTTAGACTGTTTTTAGGGTTCCGTAGCCAAATGGCAAAAAACGGAACCCTTATGGATTTGTCATGTCTGTCCGTCCGTCTGTATGTCACAGCCACTTTTTTCCGAAACTATATTAATTATACAGTTGAAGCTTGTTTATATATAAGGGGGCACGGCAAAACAAAAGACCCTTAGAGTACTCGTAGCATGGTATGGTTACCTTCCGCTGCAGGTCGATGGTGGCGCGGTGCTCGTGGTCGCGGTCGCGCAGCCCCTGCAGCAGCGCGTCGCGCGCCGCCAGCTCCGCGCGCTGCTGCGCCGCCGCCGACCGCATCTCCAGCTCCTTCAGCGTCTTCTCCTTCTCCAGCTCGCCCACCGTCTCCTCCGCGATCGACCTGCAACGCATATACACCTTTAGTCATCTTGTAATCATCATCATAACCATCATCATCATCACCATAACCATCATCATCTTCAGCCAATTGAGGTCCACTGCTTACATAGGCCTCCCCCAATGACCTCCACCGGGATCGGGATCTTGTATTGTTATTAAAAATTGTATTATCGTTTTGCTGATATTGATCAGTAGCTAGCCTAAGCCTCAGCCCTCTGGCTAGGTGGGGTGACGATATTCGCTAGGTGGCTGGCAGCGGTTGGATGAGGAGAGCCGAAGATCGAGCCCAGTGGCGTGCCAAAGGAGAGGCCTATGTCCAACAGTGGACATGATGATGATAATATTGCTCACGGCAATTATACGACTGAACTTGATGTATTTTAAATTTCAGTATTGGACAGTCTGTTCTCGGATCAAAGATCAAATGGATTTAATATTAGAACTACTGTAAAATTATAACTTAGTAGGTGCACTGATCAGATAAAAAATCAGGATTAAAAATTATCTGTATTTGTCATCACCCCAATTCTACGCTTTAACAGTGCTTAGCGTTTATGGTGAACCAGAATATTGATATAAATACTTGGGCTTCGAAAGTAAACTAAAGAATAACCGATGTCATAAATATATACCATCTGCAATATTTCGATTATAGACATAAGGCACAATACCAAACAACTTTAAACTATCTCAACTTTTGACAAATTAATGTAACAGGAATTTTATTTTTAAATAAAATTCCATAATTAGAAGCACATATTTTTGCTATGTACCACGAACTGGGTCCAATAAGGTTTTTTCCATTAGTAATAGAGGTAGTGGAAATAGAACCGATTGTATTGAAACGTCACGTATTCTACAATTTAAAAACTAACCTCAAAAAACTAGATCAAAAAAGGTGATGCACAAAAAAATTACCATAGAAATTCGGTAAGAGTAATGAGAAAATATATTTCTACGGGAATAACAGTAATTTAAATTAGGGTTGCATAGTATGGGCATCCCGTTGCTTTTTAATGCAAAATAACACTTATTGGACAGTAGTATCTAGATAAATATATTTTATTGTACTAATTTTGTTTTTCTTCCGTACATTGGTAAAAACTCAATTTTATTTTTGGTATTTTTGTGTTGCCGTCAAAGTTGCAACATTTCCTTATCTAAACATGTTCCGTGTTACATAACTAATGTTTATTTAGAATTGCACTCCATTTAATTTGTGATATAATTTCCCTTCACATTTGACTATTGTTGCCAGGCCCAGTGCCACAGTCAAAGAGGTCGTGGGTTAATAATTTTTAGATAATGGTCAGCATAATCTCATATACGTCCCACTGGTGGGCATAGGCCTCCCCCACCCTACCCTACCATAATAGACCAAAATGGCTTTGTGGGGGTAGGCGGATAAAACATTAAAGAAATTCTAAGAACTTTTATGAGTGCAGGTTTCCTCACGATATTTTATTAACCGATTTAGTAAGTGATAATTCGTTATGAAAAGTCAGAGGTGTGTGTGCCTGGGGTTCGAACCCGCGACTGCCGATATCCTCGTCCACATGCCTAAACCTTGAGGCCAGCACTACTTGCAAGATTACTTCTAGTTGTAATGCAAAGTTTTGATGTACTATAAGTCTGGATTAAGTGGTAACTAAACGCATGTAATATGAAGCAGGTGACCTGGCGAAGACCTTAAGTGTATAATAAACAAATGTAGTATGAATGACCTGGCGATGGCCTCGGAGTCGGCGCGCGCGATGGCGAGCTGCAGCTGGTGCAGCAGGCTGGCGCGCTCCTGCTCGAGGTCGCGCGCCGCCCGCGAGCTCTCCTCCGCCTGCGCGCGCGTCTCCGACACCTGGCTGCGGTACACGTGGCAGTAGTGCTGCTCGTTCTCCAGCTGCGAACGGAGCTCCTCGCTCTGGGAAATAATGTGATGATGGACGTTGTGAGATATATTGCTGCAGTTTTAAGTCTTGATAGACTTAAGTGAACCATCGCAAAAGCAAGAAGGATGTGTGTGTTTTTATTGTCATTCCGTGGTCTTTTGCACGTGATAAATGGGATCCATAGGGATTTTAATACGTAAAAGACAGACATATCACACACGCAGCTTGTTGAAAACAAATGGGAATCTTAGAGGATTCTCCCTATGACAAAAAAGTTAGACACATTAATATTTACCCATTATTCGATGTATTTATTCATTTCTTTCTTTCCGAATTGGGCAAAGTTCTAAAAAATTATTCCATAACGAAAACTGTCAGCGGCAAAGCGGAGTGTGAAACCAGGATGCAGAAATTCACTTCTGATCGTGACATCTAGAATACGGGTATATGGTGTTCGTGTTGCCTTTAGCAATAAAGCTGATAATAATATGTACGACCATGAATTATCTTTGGCTGGTCAACACACTAGTTGACCTCAATTTTTGTTTGCACTAAGTAAAAATGCAAGAAAAGTGTAATACCGCAAGAAGTAGTCATCTAGATAAGCTATTCTAACACTGAGTTACGCGCGTCGAGTGCGCTCTAGAGATATCTATAATACTGACACACGACAATATAGATATAGTTGTGTGAACACAAAGAGATTTTGTAAATAGACACTGATTTCGTGATATAGCAACATTCCTTTAATGATAATTCAACAGATAATAAAACATTTCATAAAATTCCTCAACATAAAAAATTATGTTTTTTATTCTTTTCCTTATTTCACAGACCACTAATTGACATAATGCATTCAATTAGCACAATATTAATCGTAATTGGCGCCGCAGTTACGGCTATTATATTTTTGCAACAATATCAGTGTCAGCTGAAGATGATCAGGAAATTAAATTAATACTGCACATTCTTGCACATAACGTGTGTCAACATCATAATGGCAGTGTTTTATGAGCCTGTTTTCATCGCCAAGGATCGATGTTTGTCGAGATTAAACTCCGACCGCCGACCAGCGTTGCATTATGGTTTGTCTGCCCAAGGCTATGTCATTGTTTCTCAATTTTTATAAGGCACAAGGCGAGCGAAGACCTTGGCTCCCCATTATTTAAATACCAACAAGTTCGGTAAAAATGTTAAAGCTACGCGCAGCGAGATATCTAAATCAACTTCGCTTCTAGGAATATTTATCAACACATTCACGGGGCATTCGAAGCGCTTCTCCGAAATACGCATACAATTGTTAAAGAACTTGTGTTGTAAGAACCTCATCTAAAAACTTATATACCGCGCTATGCTTTCAATGATACGTAAAAAAATTAAAGATGTAATTGGACAGTATGAATTGTGGTTTGCTGTGAATTTTGTCACAAATATGAAGGTCAACAAATAGTTTTCACCGCTTAGCAAGATGTATGAAACTGTAGTATAGTAGTGTGTTTATCATTCTCTCTCTGGAAACATACCGCAGCGGACAGCTATAGCAATATATTAATTTATGTTTGTGTACTTTGAGACAGCCGGTACTGCTGTTACGATTTGATAAAGAATTTATTTTAGTCGTCATCAGCGCGGCTTATAACTTGCAGATTATTACATTAGTCTATTTAGTTTTTAAATAGTACATACGCTATGTGTGTTTCTATTTTAGTGTGAATATCTACGAATACAATGACAAAAATAACCTCAATGAAATAAAGTGTACGCGTGAGAGTGTTTTAAGACGCATTTAGACGTCTTTCTAACAAAATAACTTTATTTACGTATTAGAATATAATAACTGTTGGTGTCTTTCTTGGCACTTGCCTTTGAACCTGCTTTAATATTACGTAACCACGATCTATCGGCATTTGATATGATGCCGTCACCAGTATATGCCAATTAATTTTAACCTTGAAATGGGTTTCCCTGACTTGTAAATTGTAGGAACACCGAAGGGCTTTTAGTTCAAAGTAGGCCTTATTTATACTGGTTCAGATTTTGCATGCAGCGACTGATGATCAAATTAGTGAGTCGCGCAACGCGTTGTCTACCGAGACATCATCTCTGCAGTCGCGAATGCGAATCTGACGCACGCACCGGTGACATTAAACTAATGACATAATGAATCATATACTTAAAGGGTGACGGAAAACACCGCGAGGAACAAGTAATAATCATCTCCCAACATAGTATCTATGATATAACATCAAATCGACCAGCGGAAAATAGAGCCTAATTTCTTTCAACTATAGAGTAAGCTTGAGGTTAGCCTACATATATGATCTGTTGATGAATAAAAATATTTTCAATCATCACTTTGTATTCCATACTAAATGTGTATCAATCAATGCGGTGTACCATAGCAACATGTCACCGTAGTTTAAACATTCAGGCACGTAGCCCGTTGGGATAGATTCCGCGAACCATTGATGAATAAATATTCCATTAATTGCGAAAATCACATCATAATCGGGGCGTGATGCGCACTTGTAGAAAAACCGCTGCGCGCGCAACCGTCTGTTTATTTATTTGGGGAAGTCGCACGCGCAGGTACCGCTTATAAGGCAAATGGTGTGCGCGAGTATTGGAACATGTTTGCCGACGACAATGACTCACTGTGTCGTAATGTCAGAGGACAGTCTATTTCGGCGCGATGAGATTATGATTAATTCACGAGAAACGGCCATAGAGCCTCGTTAGCTACATCGATCGTTGCATGCATATTTTTATTATACAAACAAACTTCCTACCTCTGTGTACCTATGACCATTGTTATTCATGCGTGGTTATATGACTATACAATTACAATACAAATAAAGCAATAAAATTATTTATAATTTCTTTAACGGCTTATGAAGATGTCCCGCCCACGCCCGTTGCAGTGATATAGAATGAGTCGAAATCTCGTTTGCACAAAAATATAGGTATATAAAATTGTATGTGTCTTGTATATTTATGTCCTTCCTGATTTAAGTTGCATCATAAAACAATGTTAGATTATGTAAGTTACATCTTTTACGTAGGAACATTGTATTATGAAATTGTTGTAGGTTTAATATGCATTGTTTCGTTTCAAAATAAAGCAAATCATGGAAGAAATGTTAACGCCACGAATACATTTAGTTTTTATTAAGAAGTTTCCAAAATATTATCACAGTATCATTTTGGATGTCTATGAAGAAGAGTACTACAGCCTGATCGTTAAACTATTTTAAGAGTTTGAAATACTTTCGAATAGTAGAACTATGTGAAGAGTTTCGTGAGGAGAGAATTCATTAAGGAACTAAGTACCACTTAGGAGGGCTACCATTAGGAAAGCTAGGGTATAACTGTACAGCACGAAAAAAAAACCAAGACAGTGAAACAAATGGCCACTTATAACTTCACCTCATAACTTTTATTACTAAGTGAAGTAAATATTACTGTATAGCCATAATAATAATCAGATGACATGGTTTAACGATATTAACAATTATAATTATTAATGTTGGACAATGAGCTTTAGTTACTTCAGACTAGGTGTGTCATTAATCACTTTATTTATTCTATTGAAGGCATAAAGTGAACAAATTGGACAAGTATTGATCCGACGATTACTAAAGCCTATTATTGTTTGTCTAGTGTAAATGTCAACATTCTAATATTGAGCACATCAGCATGAGCGCATCGAGTGACTAGAGATGGGTACCTGACTACTCGTAATGATGTGAGGGTGAAACCTCATAGTTCAATGATTTTTATCCCCGCTTTGCTATGGAGAGAAGTGGACAACTCTTTGTTTTCCAATATTGTTTTTCTAATTAACTTCGTTGCGGGATTATCACATATTAGCTCCCTATTCGCTGAGCTTCATTGCTCAGCGTTAATATTGTGCGTACTATTGATACTGGACCACAGGAGTTACAGTGGAGGTTATGTGTGAGCCAAACTCGTTATGTCATTTTCGGACCGCGTACTGGCCACACTGTATCCTATATAAAAAAATTAACAAAAAAAAGTACTGCGTCTCACCCTGGCGTAGTGCATGTCCCTCTCGGCGCTGGCGGCGGCGAGTTTCTCGGCGGTGTCGTGCAGCGCGGCGCGCACGGCCAGCAGGTCGCGGGCGCGCGCGTCCCGCTCGGCGTGCGCGGCGCGGGCCGCAGCCTCCGCGGACGCCGCCTCGCCCGCCGCGCGCGCGTGCGCCGCACGCTCCTGCTCCAGCGCCGCCGACAGCCCGCACACCTGCACAACACACCACACAACACTGACAAACCTTAACTTCTTTATCTTACTTTACGTCAGAAACACCCAGGCGTGAAATAAAGAAAAGGGATCGAAAAGGAATGCCTTGCTTTCGCAGTTTAAACCAATCCTCTATTTGGCCTATATTGGACATAGCACCAGTTCCTATTGCCATTTGTATGTCAAAAATAAAACCAGTGATCAATCAACCAACCCAATTAACTTGGCTCAGCTTCGTGTAATTAGCTTTTTACACTCATAATATCAAAAATAGCACTGCAGAAATATGTATAAATCTTTAATAGCCACAAAAGTATAACACATTGTCAATAGTGTTGCTAAAATTATAAACATCTGTAGTTAAGAAAATCTAATCAGAAACTACGATTGCGTTGTAAGAATGATATAATTCTAAAATAGCCTACTAAGAACAAAGGTATTCTAATGGCTTATGGAAATCGTAAGACGCGACGAAGAGTAAATGATGTATGAGTGGCATACCTTCTCGCTCTCCTGGCGGTGCTCGCCCTCGAGTTTCTGCAGGCGCTGCTGCATCTGTCGGTAGTCGACGCTTAGCATCGACATTTGTCGCTCTTTTTCCTGACATGCCGACTCCGACTTTTGTCGAGCTGACTTCTCTTCATTGAGCTTGGCTTGCAAGGCTATTGTGTTCCGTTGAAATTTTACAAATCATTAATGTGAACAATGTCATGTGAATCATAACATGATCTATATTAGAATACATAATTGTACAGAAAAGTGTGAAAACATTAACATTACTCGGTGCATTCCGCGAGGATGATGTCACTCGGACAGAGAAGGTAATAGGACGGACAAAAATCCAGGAAAATTTCTGATGTTTCTACGCATTCACAACACAGATAATAGGAATTATATTAGCAAACTCAACTATACCTTTGAATATCTTTTCCAATGTTCCTGATGCATGCAAAAAGTGAAGGTTTCAAATATACGTTTTTGGGATTTATAACAATTAGCTCAAAACAACATGATAGGAAAATAGCATGAATCCTAATTAAATGAAATACTGAATACGTAATTTTTCTTACCCTTCACTAGCTCTAAGTTGGCTTCGTGTCTGGAGAGCAGTTGTGACCTCTGCGTGTCCTGGTGGGCGCGCACTTCTTGCTGGTACAGATGTTGCGAAGCTCGGAGCTCGTGCGCCAATGACGTGCATTCTTTTTCCAATGTAGACACTCGTTCCGAAAGTTGCCGATTATCTGCCAGAATTTGATTCAATCTAGTGGAAGACCGCTCTTGTTCGGCGTAAGCGGCGTTGAGTCTACTCGTGGCTTCTGCCACTGCAGCGTCAGACCGCTGTTTAGCTGCTTTGACCTCGCCGAGCTCCTCGGACAGAGCACATCGTTCTCTCTCGAGAGCGTCGCGTTGGGCGCGCAAGCTGGCCATTGTGCCATCGTTAACTGCAGCTGCGGCTGCCTGTGCTGCTGATAATTCAGCTGCTTGTTTCCTAGACTTAGCTGCTGCCTCAGACTCCTGTTTAAGTTTTTCCCTTAGTTCCTCTAATTGTTTTTCTAAAGCATTGATTTTTTCGTTGTATGTTTGCAAATTACTAATTTCCTTGGCTCGTTTAGTCTGCTCTTCCTCCAGACGTCGTTTCGCTTCGTTCAAATTTGCTTCAGCCTTCCTCCTCGTTTCAACTTCTAATTCCGCTTTCCGCTGTATTTCTTTGAGATCATGTCTTAGCAATGCGAGCTCTTTGTCAGTTTCAGCTATTATTTTTTTACTACGAGCTTCTCTCTGAGACAAATCTTCTAATTGGCTACAGAGTGCCACCTGCGTATCTTCTAGCTTACGCCGGCCGTCTCTTTCTCTTTCTAACAATTTTTCTAGCTGCAATATTGCCTCTGAACCAACACTATT
Organism: Cephonodes hylas; assembly: GCA_030295005.1. Lineage (NCBI taxonomy): Eukaryota > Metazoa > Arthropoda > Insecta > Lepidoptera > Sphingidae > Cephonodes > Cephonodes hylas. The sequence goes on along the minus strand of AP025364.1, from coordinate 11,503,769 downwards.
TATGTGATTGTTTGATATAGTATCTACTACATCAGCAGGTTTCATGCGACGACTGCACAACTGATAATCACCATTGTAAGTAAATCCAACAAACGGCAGATGATTACCAACAAAAGCTTTTGGCACGGGGAAAGATTCATCTAGTGCATCAGACTTTTCTATATCATCAAAGTTTCTAGTGTCATCGTCACTTGACAATTCTGGAACTACAGGAGGTACTGAGTCTCGAAGATTTTCAAAACTCCACTGGTCATTAATGAAAAAAGGGTGTTGTTTGATTTCATCAACACTGCTCCTGCCTAACCTTTTGGTTCTGTCTGTTAACAGTCCCCTTATAAGTGATTTTGCTTCTTTTGAAATTTCAATATCATCAGGAAATTGTAAAGAGTTCCTGTGGTCCATGATTTTACCATAAGTTCCTACTAAACTATCAGCATAGAATGGAGGGTCCCCTATTAGCATTTCATAAAGAAATATTCCCACTGCCCACCAATCACATTCTCGCCCATATACACCCTCTCCATTCTGCGATTGTAACACCTCAGGTGAAATGTAATCTGGGGTGCCGACTGCATTACTAGCACGCACAAGACCATCAGGTCCCATTCTCATACATGTCCCAAAATCAGCTAATTTTAAATGCCCATATTTATCTATCAACATATTGTCAGGTTTAACATCTCGATGCACAAAGCCCATTCCATGAATGACATCTAAGGCTAAGACAATTTCCATAGTATAGAATTTTGCCCATTTTTCAGGTATATCATAATTTGACATAAGACTAACCAGATCACCACCTGGCATGTAATCCATCACCATATACAAATATTTTTGATCTTGAAATGCAAAATGTAACTTTAAGATCCATTCTGAGTTAGCATGTGCCATGATGTGCCTTTCCTCCCAAAAGAATGTGGAATCTGACCTTTTGATCATTTCTACTTTACTCAGTAGTTTCATGGCATAAACATGATTAGTGGATTTCTGTCTGACTAGTTGTACCTCACCAAATGCTCCTCGACCAATCACCTTGATTAGGTCAAAATCAGCTGCCTTCATACGTAGGTTAACAATTTCTGATGCAAACTCTTCATCTAGAACAAAATGAAATATGTTGTTCAATAAAAAGGACATTTGATACTTTAATAAATAGCTAATACTAACAATAGTAATACAAACAATAGTATACTTTAAAGAACAAGTCAATTTCTTAGAAATAATAGTGTGCCTTAACACAATGTATTGTTTTTTATGCAAAAGTACTAGTAATCAATATAAATGCAACTACTTCCTTACAACATTAATGGTCTTATAAACATTACCTAATTTAATTGCTACTTAAACATCCTTTGTCTCATTTTCTCAAACATCGCAGGTAAGAGCACCAAAGTATGTTGAAGTAGTTTTTAGTTAAACATTCATTTGTAAGGACATTATTGGATAACTTTTTTATTTTATACACATATTTAAACTGAATATGTGAGAAATTTTTGGGAGGATAAATCACTTAAGCCATCAAAGCAAATAGGAAGAATACTTAATCACTATATATTCATAAATATTAATAGCCAATATTCACTATACTATCACTGGCTACCAATCTTCATCAAGGTGACAGGGTTACTATACAACATCATCTCCAAATACATCAGACTGCCAGGGAATAAATCTCTTCTACATGTGAGTGGGTTAGGCACTAGTCCACCATGCTGACCTAGTGCAGATTGGCAGATAATTATTTATGGATATAATGATTTTTGTATATGTTTTAATACAATTTCTATAATAACAATTTAGATGAATTTTATTGTATATATGCCTGTATAAAACACAAAGAGTATTAAACTTATTAATAACTATCTCTATTCTATACTAACTATTGAATCCCACTCATGTTGTAAAGACTAAGAATAACATTATAGAGTAAGGAGTGACATGTTTTGATGATGCCAAGATTAAATAATAAGCTGCTCTTCATTGTAAATAATTACTTGATTCATTAAACACCACAATATAGCTTTTTACAACTTATTCATTTATCCTAAAAATCCAATTGTAAAGTTCTATGCAGAACAAGATAGACAAAAGGTATAAAAATAAAATTTATCATAAAAGTCTATTTGAACAGATTGGTGTAAACATACCTTTTGTACCATTATACTTGAAATATATACATTATTATATATTTGGATATAGTTTTTTCTACATACATAAATCATCATTAAAAATAATTTAAATTTAATTATGTACTAGCATTGCTATAGTCACTACACACATATCATGAATATTATTATGATCAAATTAACTGTCCATTATTTTAAATAATATCCACTTTCTTAAAAACTAATAAAATACATAATATGTCTAGAAATTGAAATATTTCTAAATACAGATTCTAACCATCATGATAATAGTTGAAATGTATAAATGAGTCCATCGGGCCAACTGCAGCAACATGGTTGTTATGACTTTACTCCACTCAACTATAAATGAGGGCAATGCCTGACGATAGATGACAAGGGATAGTGATGATTATATTTTATAATTGTATGTTATAATAACTCACACTATGTTAATACTGTTAAGAAAATAAGTTCATATAACACAATGGTGTATAAACCAAATAATGTCACTTGTAACTTGAGGTTTATTTTAACATTTAGATTGATTTTATAAATCAGATAATGATTTATTTATTATTGTTCACGGTGTTATAAATAGTTAGATAATAATTAATAATAGTTCTTTTGGCCCCCTCTGCTGAATTTTATAGTTTTAATGGGCTAATTGTGAGAAGGTGTATTCTATAACATGACAGATTCATTTCTTATTTTCCATTTGTCATCAAAATAAACAAGTATAAAATTATTTATGCAGTGGTAGATGTTTCCAATAAAATTATGAATCAGCCTCTGTATAAAATTCGTAATGAAAATGTATATGGGAGTAGTTACATGGGAATTGCATAGCAAATGAGTTATTAAGTACAAATGGGAGGAACTTACATCTGCTGGTGTAAGCCTCGACGTTTTTCATGCGTCGTATTGCGGGATGGTCGCAGTCGGCGACGAGTGCCGTCACCGTGTCCAACAGGCAGTCCGCATTGCCGGTGGAGCGCGGGTCGCATAGCCGCTCCTCCAGCGCGCGTAGCCGCCGCATGCGGTCCTCGTCCTTCACTTGCTCCATCCCGAACCCCGTGTCTGACGTCCGCTTTAGCTGAGCCTAAACGCCACCGCACATTCTCCTGATAACTGCCCCGTGTGAAAATAACACTCGCATCACGACACATCAACAATTGTTTGCTGTTACGCTGCTCCGATACCGTATTCCACTCTATATCCTACCATTGAATGAGCAACTTATGTTTCATTATTGAAAAATTCAGTTGCTTACAGCTCAGAATGACAGCAGATAAAGGTGGTTCTCACAACAAAGCATATGCACGTTTGCAAACACAACCGACTGATTGATTACATTTGTAGCTATCTTGTTACTTTTTACGTTACTTTAACACTAAATTACGTTAAGAATTGGCACAACATTGGAAATATTACGTAGAATACCGAAATATTAACCGCTGGATTGATGTGCGATAGATGATCGAACAATAATCTGAAGTTGGTTACATTTGCAACCGCAATGGCGCTGCTGCTGCTGCTAAACAGCTTATGATGGTGTTACACGAGCAAAAAATTGTTTAACGACAATAACACTACTCAGCCGTATAAACGAAACAGTACCCAACGTCCAGCATGCCGTTTGCAGGATAGCCATCAACAACTGTTCTTAAAGTTTCATAGACATATTATCATAGACACTAGACCATCAAGGTAGACAAAAAAAAGTTCATTCCTTGCTAAAATTCATCGTTCAATTTCAATTTCAGTCATTCATTCGTGAGGAATATGGCGGTGCTAAGATGTGCATAAGTTTTTCATTTTTTGCATTATCGAGTTACAAATAAAAAACAGCTCCTTTTGATTGTATTTGTTTAATTTGTACGTTGTAACAATTGATATAGTGCATAATAAGTCGCGCTCCAGTAAATTTCTTCCAGGACTCTATAGTATTGCAATGAAAATTATTACTTCGTTCCAAGTGTAAAAATAATTGTGACAAATATATAACTTTATATCAGGTAATTTGTTGTTTTGTGTAATTTATTTTATTATAGACAATCTTCTTCTTAACCTCAGGCGACTACTTACCTGCCACCCCTTAATTAATTAATAAAAACGCAAGAAGAATAATTCAGTGCCCCATTTTGGTTCAAGTTCATTCTCGTGTTATTTTACTTATTTTTAGTTCCGAATTTTATTTCTAGAAGCTTACATTAAAATAGTTTCTTTATTTTAAAAAGACCAACGAAACGCTTTGTTCTATTCAGCATGTTGTGTCTTTGCTTTGTGATCCAAAAATCACGTGTGGTTCGGGTCGTTACGGGGTCAATAACTGCTGACTTCGAAATCTTTAATTTGCCATCTTAAACGAGGGTTAAATTCCCATCTCTTACTACACAATATAGCTTTGTTAAGCGTAGTTGCGCAGGTGGATATATAAGATTAACGAGCACACAATAGGCTCATTCCAGTCAGGCTCATACAAGGGTATAAAACGCGTAGTATATATCTAGTGGGTGTGACATTCGACATGTGCAATAGTGCATGTGCATCGCGAACCTGGGCGCAGGGCGCAGGATGTAGGGTGGGTGCACGGAGGGTGGGGACGCGCGGCGCGGCGCGCGGGCCGCGGGCGGAGACCCGTCCGGCAGTCAGCTGTGCGAAGTGTCATGTTGTCGCGCCGCACCGTGTCGTGGGAAGTGGCCTGAATTGTGCCCCTCCATTAAAATTTTACAAATTTTGGTTACAGTATCTATAAATTTATGTGTGCACATCTTTTTATTCAATTGAAAAAAGTAGTTAAAAGTTAACAGTGAGTATTTGTGTTATGTGTGCTTACAAATTGAAGATGTTCATTGTCTTTGTTTTAGGGTAGTGTGTAAAAGAATTTTGGTTTGAATCCCCATTCACTAGCAAACAAATTGATCTAGTTACACAGATGGTATCTTATCTATATAAATCTAACATTGAGTTGACATTTTATGATCAATGCTCCAGATTAAGTGAATACAGAGATGTTCAATTTTTACATTCATAAAAAATGCAAACTGAATTAATTTTTTTGTGTTCAAATCTTTTGAAACACACTTAATTGTCAGAATATGCCAACATTTGCTGCTGTGATTATGACTTAAGACTATTAGATATAAATTCATAAAAAGCATTTGGAAGAGTAGGTGATTGAAAACTAAGAATTTCAGATAGACATTAGGCACATGTTACATAAACTGAGACAATAAATGAACTGAAGTTGATATGATGAATACATTCATACATTTGTTAAAGAAATCAACACATGCCAAAGTGGTCAAACCAATTTTTTTACCTTATTTGTTCTTAGATCAAATGTTTTATGAAAAAACTTACACTTGAAATCTTCACAAAAATTGTAATTTTAATTTGTAAGTCATTCAACTTATTACCTTATCTTTCCTTATTTCAATAAACAAAGAAGATATGCCTTCAATGTTTATGCAACATTTTTATAAAAGCTCTTTTTCATATAATTTTCTAAATCAATTCCAAAATCTTGAACCATGTGAGTTAAGTACAAAATTTCGTAGGTTTTTTCTGCTAAACATGACCTGTGTTAAATATCTAAAACAAGTACATTGATATGATTAAATTATAGTTTTGCTTCTCATTTCACTATAAGATGATTATTTTGTGTATCATTTTATGAATACTGCATAGTTGCAAGGAGATTGCATAATAGTTCCTAACAATAAAATGGGTGGGACACAATGTGCTAATCTAGCATACACTCTTAACATTGAAAATATTTCATGCTGTTGAAAACATGTGAGGTTGAATATGTATATTTAAATTTTTCAATTTTCTAATTTATCTGCATAGCTATCAATTGCTGTCTTAATGTTTTTAATGACAATTAATGAGTGCTGATTGTATTTTTTAACAATTTGTTAAATATAATATTTGATTTATTACATTTTTGGGATTACATATTAATATAACAAATGAAATGGTTTATTTTCTTTTTAATAAAAAAAAAGATAGCTGTGACATAACTGCTGGCATGTAGCTCAATCAACCTTTTGCAATGATGGACTTGATGAACATGAAACAATACTTTACATATAGCTTTTAAAGTTTAAATCAAAATATGTACAGATAACTTTTTTACACATATTACAATTTCCATATAAAATTATAAATTATTAAAAGTATAATAGAATACACATTATGTTACTTCTAAGTTATGCAATTTTCTGTTGGCCAACTCTTACATTTTAATAAACTAAATATGAACACTTAAAGTAGTATTTTTATAGATCTTAGTGGTCGGAATAATACAAGCTATGTATAGTATAGTGGAACAATGAAAACATGATTAATTTGTGTTTAGGAAATATATCTTAGAAAACATTTCCCACCATTCAAACCTTTGCCATTATAATAAATTTTACTACACAAAAGCTCTTATTTTATAGTTTAAACAATGAAAAAATACATTTTCTATATCAGGTGTTTTGTCAAATAGTGAAAATTATCAACAAACTTTATTTCTGCAACAAACATATGATCAACAAGGATTTTAGGTAAGAATATAATAATTTTGCGAAACTTTGTGAAATAATATATAAATATTATAAAACTAATTATAATATTATCTATGATTCAAATAATAAGGTTGTGGAGATATAAAATAGTTCTAATAGTAATAAATAAATATTTAAAAATATAAATTAAATTGACTAATTAATTTAGATGCAATAGGAATAAATGAATGAAAGTAAAGTGTACAGTTGCATAATTATGGCTAACCATAATGCATGTTTTGTTTCATGTATGTGTTGTACTGGCCATTGTTGTGCAATCACCAATTTTCAATAAAGTCTCTTTATGGTTTACTACTGGCTGGAAGCTGACGATAACAGCACAATCTCGCTCCGCCTACTTGTTCTCACTCAATGTACAATTTAATCAATGTGTGATTAAAATTGTTGATTCATTTCCTGTTGTAAGTATAGATATTTCCTTGCTTCTACAGAGGGGTGATGTTCTCAGTTTATTTACACTTAAAAAAATATTTTAAGAAAATCAAAATTTAATAGGACATTCATATGTACATTAATAGCACATATTATACATTTTGATTGGCGATGAATAAATATATAAGCAAATAAATATAAAATTATAATTTTTTAGTGTTTGTTTACTCAATGTTGGCATCACCATTACTTTATCCTCATTGAACAAAATTATGTTTAATTGGTAGCCAACAATGCGATAGGTATATAGTGCGTGTTATTCAAAACGTAACGTGTGGTTTCAGCTTGCCGTGGTGGTCATGGCTACGCTCATCCAAGAGAATGGTATCAAAGAGCTAAGCAAAGGCACCCACGGGGTGGTCGCGAACCATGGACTATCGACACACACAGTGGCCAGCCATATGGTCCCAGACCACGAGTACTGCGAGGCGAGCGCCGTGCCCGGGCCGCAGCCCGTGTGCGGAGACGCCGGGGACGCCATGCAGGTGTCCGCCGCTGCCGAAGAGGAGGAAACGCCAGAAATTGACATAATGATAAACAATGTTGTGTGTAGTTTTAGTGTTAAGTGCCACCTGAACTTGAGACAAATTGCTTTAAACGGTGTTAATGTTGAGTTCCGTCGCGAGAACGGGATGGTGACAATGAAACTGCGGCGCCCGTACACCACGGCGTCGATCTGGTCGTCGGGCCGCGTGACGTGCACGGGCGCCACCAGCGAGGAGCAGGCGAAGGTGGCGGCCCGTCGGTACGCGCGCGCTCTACAGAAACTTGGCTTCCAAGTTCGCTTCCAGAATTTCCGTGTAGTTAATGTATTAGGAACATGCCGAATGCCGTTCGGTATACGAATTATATCCTTCTCGAAGAAATACAAGGAAGCGGAGTAAGTTGAAAGCTCTTTTTATTTTAGTCATCTCAGTAGATTGAAACAACTTTCTCTTTGCTCGGAATTCTCTAATCATTAATATTCCGCATTTCGTGTTACTACATGTATATCAGTAATGGCTGCTATTGTTTTTGTTTACATATGTTACGACAATTAGTTGAGTAAAAATGTTGACCACTGGCACATTGAGTATAATTAGACATGTGATAAACATTAGTTCATTTACCCCGAAATAATTGCACGGACATCTTAAAATTTTATAACTATTAAAGATAAATGCTAGTTCGTTTACCTTTTCCACTGTAAACTCTCGTTTTCTGTGCATGTTTCTGGTATAATACCTAAGTATTGCTTGTTGGCACCGGGCCATATTATATTTAAAAAAAAAGCTGAATCATGCCTGTAACTGCTCTCTATTTAGGATTTACATTGGAATCAAATCAATGAGGGACATATTTGGCAGTATATAAAGTGATATCATACTTACGAGATACTCAAATAATAAAATATTTAAGTAATGTCTAAATTTTAGGAAAAATATTTTATTAATAATTGGATGTTATGTGTTTAATTCATATTTCAATACGAAAAAGTCATATCACATTATGATTCACCCATTTATGTTTGTTGAGCATTCATATTGTTGTGTTCATTTAATTAGGAGACAACAGCTAATGATATGATTAATATAGCATGACAATTGTCGTTCATTTCAGCTACGAACCTGAGCTCCATCCAGGTGTTACCTATAAGCTATATAATCCTAAAGCAACATTAAAGATATTCTCCACCGGTGGTGTGACAATCACAGGTTTGTGTGCAGTTTACTTACTACACCTTGCTTAGCTAACGAAAGATTTTACATGGTTTATAATTAAAAATCGTATCTGTATTTTTTTTGACACTATGTCATTGCTCACACGGCTCAAGATTTTTCTCTGGTGGAACTGTTTTGACTACATATGATGGTAAGACCACTTAGGCCCCAGATTGCACAGCCAAAAAACTGTTACAAGTATCTCACAATACAGCCTCGGTAAGGATGATGGGACTTGAAATATGTGTGTGTGACGTGCGGCCGTGTTTGCAGCCCGGAGCGTGAGCGACGTGCAGTCTGCGGTGGAGCGCATCTTCCCGCTCGTGTACGAGTTCCGCAAGCCGCGCTCGGCGGCCGACGAGGAGGCGCTGCGGCAGAAGCGGGCGGCGCGCGGGGGCGGCGGCGCGGGCGCGGGCGGGGGCGGCGCGGTGCGGGGCGCGGGCGGGGGAGCGGGCCTGCAGCCGGCCGCCGCCGACGCCGACATGGAGCGCGACGACTCCATGCACCTGGTGACGCTGTCGTACGACGAGGACGGCGACGCGGACGAGTGGGAATGACGCGGCCGCGCCGCGCCCTCGGGCGCCTCCGCCGCCCAGTGACGCTCCCGATGCGACGTCTTGCGAGAACGAAACGAACTCTGTTTGGCATCGAAGCAATAACTTTCGGTTGTTAGTGCGATCGCGTGTATCGTGTGAATTGTCGGCGAGCTGTTCGGTTCATGCCAAAGATATTTATTAGGGGAGGTGCTTTGCGCCCGGCCCCGGCGCGGCGTCGTGTCGCGTCGTGGCCCGGGGCCGCTTCGTTGAACGTTTCGCGGAGCGCCCGCGCTTCTTCGACCGTCGTCTCTGCGAATGTATCGTTTTTGTGATGCTCCCGTGACCTCTTTAGTGTGCGTAGATGAAGTCTGATCGTTTACGTTTAAACCAAAATTGTCGTAAAACTAATAATAATAATGTTTGTATAATAAATCTCGATGACGATACTCAGTCTCGTTTTTCATTTGCCGCTATGATGATTTGTAGTGATATAGTGTTCAATAAGATTTGTTCTAAGAATGAGATGACTGAATGACTAGATGTTAGAAATTGTAAATATAAATGCTTGGACATTATAATGTTTCAATAAAAGTCGTGTTTGTTTCATTATTTTAATATACGTAAATAAGTGTAAACAGGAAATACAAGTAGTAAGTGAAAGAATAAAATGTTTAAAAATAGGCACAACCTTCAGCGCAGTCGTAATTAAAGGGCTGGTGATTAAGAGTCCGAGTCGCGCGTGTCGTACTCGTCGCTGGTGAGGCGCGCGTGAGAGGGCCGCGGAGGCCGCGCCACTCGCATGTGTGTGTTGGCAGCACTGCGGCCCGCTCCCGGCGGCGCGCGGATGTACGCGCTCATGTCCACCACGGACAGCCGAGGCGTCCTTACTGCGGTACCTGACGAGTCATTCAACCACTTGAAAAACATTAAATAGTTAAAAATAAAATATATCAGTAAGAATTTCCGCTTATGATATCGGAAGTTTGCAAAAGTTTAAACCAGAATATAGATCTATAAATGAGAATTATTAAGCATTGTAAAGCACAAACTTCATCTTGCGAGAGTTAAGATTTTGATAGGTTATATTACTAAGATTTATATATCTTCATCAACCCATATTCGCCCACTGCTGAGCACGGGTCTCCTCTACCATTGAGAGCGTTTAGGCCATAGTCCACCACGCTGGCCTAGTGCGGGTTGGCGGACTACACACCTAAGAAATTCCTAAGAACTCTTACGTGTGCAGGTTTCATCACGATGTTTTCCTTCACCGTTAAAGCAAGTGATAATTCAATGTGAATACACACATAACTTCGAAAAGTCAGAGGTGTGTGCCTGGGGTTCGAACCCGCGACCGTTGAGATTCTCGACCGCGCGCCCAAACCTCGAGGCCATCACTGCTACCTTTAAGATTTATATAATTAATTACGAAAAATAACCTGTAATAAGAGGTAGCACATGATCGGCGTCGGGCACGGTACGCGGTCGTGTCCGTAGTATGACGTGTCTAGAAGTTCTCGGGGGCAGCGCTCGGAGCGCCGGTGGTGATGCGACGGGAAGCGGCGGCGACAGCACTCGAGCTGGTAATACTCTTCGTTCCGGAGACGAACTGGGCGATCTAGACAATTATCGAACTTAGTGCAACAATGGTTATGAACTAAATTAAGAAATTTATGCCTGACTCTAAGATGTAATGAAAATGTTTAATATATACTTGAATATTATCGTTTTAAAAAAAGATATTTATCCATGCCTCTCGTTAGTTTAATATCAGAACAACAAAAATGACGTAGTGATGCCTAGAGTAATAACATAGCTAAGTTTGCTGATATCAATTAAAATAAAATGTTGGTATTGTCTTCATTATTTTTTATCTTCTTACTTTGCAAGCAGATGGTATAGATGTTTTAAAATTCACTCTACTTTATAATCGTAAAAGAAGTTGTACAATCGCTATGCTCATAAACGTTTACCTAACTTTTCAACTTGTGAAACTTTGTACGACTTCAACCACCCTATAAGACAATAAAGCGTTTGCCAAACTTAAATCATAAAAGTTTCGCAACAACCCGAGCGGAAGCCAAATAAATGACGTTCGAATTTCAATTCTTTGCATTATACAAAATCGCAACCTTATCGAAGTTTTGAACATTAAGGATTGCGTATAACAAGATCTAAATATTTCTATAAATATATGTATTACCTACCTGTCGCGCTCAGTAACTGGACGCCTTCGACGGCGTCTCCCGCGTGAATCTTTCTTTTTTGTGGTAACACCAACTTTAGGAGGAATAATTCCTATATGTCGGTAATAATCACAAAGTGCCTTTACCAAAGATCGTCCCACTTTGGCGTCTGTATCGAATAATGAAGGATAAGTAAAAATGTTCCATAAAAAAATTGTCAAAACTATCGTAAGTGTTGCAACAAAAATTCTTTTGATTATAATAGATGGCGCCACGTTTATATAATTTTTGCCAGTTTCGCTGATTTTGGAGAAAGGCACGACCTTGAGCAGCCATTCGTAAAAAATATCTAACCTACTTTTGACGAAAATTACGGTAAACCAACTTGGTGACGCGTTTTAAACATACAAATATTAGTTTTAATCCATTTTTAAAGATTTAAATAAAGAGCGGTACATTAAAAATTGAGAAAAATCATTTAAAAAGTTAAAAGGATACAAGCATCTTCCGTGTAATGTAGGAAAGGCCCTCTTGGGTTGAGTCTTCTTCCTCCGAGAGACACTAGCAATGAGTATGCGTCAATAGTTCCGGTGCCAAGAGTTCGGCGAGAGCTGCCTGCCAAACCCGCATCCGCATTATAAAAGCAAACATCGGCTTGCCACGCTTCTATGCGTGCGGCTAAAAATTTGGGGAGCACTGCATGGCGCTCGAACCTATTTGAGAAAACAACACATTTACCAGTAACATATTTCCTGCGTAAAAAAGGCTTTTATAGTTTACCGAACAAATTACCTACCAGAATATTGCTACTGAAAAACTCCAAATAATGAACCCTATGTTAGCACGATAAGGACATAAATCAAACCTCTTGATTACTCCATTCAAACTTATACTGCGTAATCTACATGGACGTAATATCTAAACGTTTATATATTACGTCCATGGTAATCTAACACACAGACTCGTTCTTTAGAACTCATTAAATTGAAAATGTTTAGTTTTTAAATTGAACGCAATGTCACCAAACTGAAAATAAACATTGCTATTATAATTTTTGACGGCGTTATTTTGGTCGCTAAGCTAAAAAAATATACAAATAATTAACTTGGAACATTATCAAATATTTTGTTAAAAATAATTTAACATGTAATATTACAAACCTAAATACGTTGTCATATGAATTTCCATGAACAAAGACACCCTCGTGACTTGTGTCGGCGTGTATGTCTATTACAAAATCGAGCTGCACTCCCTGTAAAAATAACAAAATAAAAATAGAAAGATTTTTTGTGAACTACAAATAAGTATTTTTAATTCAATTTCTCTCATAGTTACATATCTTAAATTATAAATAATATTTGTTTTTTGCTAACGTATTTTATAATCGTAAATCATCAAACCCTATCGTTTTTGTTAATACCTCAACTTAAACTACAATAATAATTATTATATTGCGGATTTACATTCCATGATTTTTGTTAAAGGATGCAATAAATAATGTGCGGTAATCGCTGGAAATAACTAAATTTAAAAAAAAAGTGGACTTTGTCATTACATTCAATCTTTCCCATTTACATACAATGAAGTAAAACCTACGTTGTACTTAAAGCACGAGAAATTAGGTCAAGGTGCTGCACAAATGCCCGGTACTAAAATCAATAAATTCGGTCAGTATTTCAGCGCATCGGAGCCTACGCCCTATGTCAATGCACTGGGCTAGGTAACCTGAATTACATTACGAACATCGTAACAGAGTTGATCGCTATATGACAAATATGTTATGTTTTATTAATTAAGGTATTATAAAATAGTATTTATACTAAGTGTTGAAGTAGGTAATAGGTATGATATTGTAAAAGAAACCTTTTCAGCCGCTAGTCTGCTGACGAGGTCTTTGACAGCTACAAGGGCGGGATGCGCGAATGTAGTGGCCCTGTTCCAACAGCGATTGAGGTCGGAGCCAAGCAGATCTGATCGATGGTTGCCGAGAAACACGCCGTCTGGGTTCAGCATCGGTACCACCTACAACTAGTTCGTTGTATTTAGCCATTTTATTTTAACCTTTGTTCCAAATTTGCATCGTTTAACGTCTAGTTCTACAGGCCTTAATGATCACATGTTTTTTTGATGAAGTTAAAAAAACGACAAAGTTTTCAATTATTTAAGTAACAGGCATCCATTAAAAAAAAACGAAATATGGAATTGATTGTCTTGTACAAAAGAACAAAAAAAATTTCGGTCTCTGAGCTTTCTTACTTTTTGTGCTTCGAGTATAAATGATTAAAAGAACACTGAAGAGAAAATATTTAATAACATCAATAGCTTCAAATTACACCTTTATATTCTTTTCCTCTTCTTATGTTTTAAATTAAAAACAAAGGTACTTTTTAGACATAATAAAAAAATTGTATCATATTGACATCCATAACGCTTACCTGTATAACAATACCGTTTCGCAACGCTAAAGCTTTTTCCGAGGAGCTTACTATGTAATCCAAGAAACCTGCAAATATTAAATCAATATCAATTTTCCTTATAGGAATATCTGAAAATCAGGTCATCAGGAACGTCTTGATCACTCAAAAACTTAAGCTGCAACCCAAATACTTGACGAGACAATTATGTTCCTAAACTCAAACAAACAAAAATAGGTCTAACCTTAATAATATAAATAGTATTTGTATGTTAAAAACTACGAGGTTTAGATATTTTGATGTACACGTAGACCTAACTGTTACACTTATATTTTTAATGTTAGGTTGTCTATTATGTGTCTGGGTTGGATTAAGCGGTTTAATATGCGGCACAGTTTCTAAGTTTTGAACGAAGTATGTAGGGTTTTATTGCGTACCTATATTTTTATAATTGTACGTGGCATAATGTTTTTACGTATAATAGTTACTGTAATTATATCTAATATTACAGGATATGTAGGTATTACACAAACGGAAATAATTATGTTTTATCAATGCATCAAATAATTGGTGTAGTTGTCGAAATAGTTTTAAATGCCATATCAGTACAAGATGTCACTTTAACAAGTGTTTTTAAAAGGGTATAATTTATCCGCGCGATCACTAGGGAGTGGGTTCGATTCCCGGGCTGAAGAATGTTTTTATTAAGGGTTTTCAATAGAAAAATACTAGGACGCATACCAGCAACAGACTTTCATATTTTACGATTAAGAACTTATTTGGCGAAACAAGGTAGCATAGAAAGAATGTAGGTAACATATAATGTTAAAAATAACAGAAGAGGCCGATGTCCAGCCGTGGACATGAAAAGCCATTGATGATGAATATACCAAAACTGCCACGATAGATTTTTGTGTGGTAATACAAATACCAATAAAATAACACTTATGTATCAATAACGCTAAGTAATAATACCTTGGCATATGAAAGACGCTGGTGGTTGACCCCCGTGAGCTCTTGCTATTATCAAAACAACTCTTTTCTTCACGTCCCCGCCTTTACCTTTTGGCACATGATCTTCTGTTATATTATGATCCTCTTTCGACTTAAAGTCCCCTATCGTGATGAGGTCTATTCTTCTTTTTTGCTGCAATAAATATACATTGAAACGTTTACATATACATATATTATACAAATTATAATAATTCGAACAAAAAAGAAAACATCCAATAAAAACTTTTCGTGGGCTTACTTTTTAGTTAAAACAATTGAGCTGCTGGGAGGTGAGCTTCTTTTTTACATATTTTTAGTTAAGTAGGAGGTGGTGTGCAATTTTTCTCTGGCATTGCTAAGTAAAGACACTGATGGTGTATTGATGGTATTGCTGACTAGGCATATATGACTCTTGTGGCGATCCATAAAATAAAAAAAATAACTACATACTCACCGTAGTTTGAGCAATAGATTCTCGTGTAGCAAATGATTGGGCTCGCTTTTCCCACAGATTTAAGTACTTCTGAAGCCGGGAATAGGAGTACGGCGCGGCTGCAGCAAACTGATACACATCCTCTTCCTTATCAAACGCAAACGCTATGCTCAAAATCTTCCGCCCTCGATGCACCAACGAACGATGCGAAAAGACCAAACGCCTTGGTATCCTTTGCCTGTTTAAATTCTAGTATTTTAATAAGTTCCTTATTTAAACGCTTAGGTACCTGTACCTGTTCCTCCGTTAACTCTAAGTATTCGATAAACAACTAACCTAGTAAATCACTGATCCAGAAGGCTGTTATGAACTAAGACTGTTATAGCGTCGAAATTTTTGTTTATACCTCTATTCCTTTTTTTTACAGAAAAAGTTTTACACAATACAGTATTCATCTCACTTCCGAAGGTTGAACTGAGAAGTTAGAAAAACACTAAACAATAAATGACAAGGTGTGTCGTTGACAGTTTATACTGTGATATGAGACAAGGCAGTCAAGATTTACATTTTATAATTTGCTCAGCAATATAGAAATGTATTAATTTACACACTCAAACCACAAACGTTACATGATACTTCAAGATTCTTCAACATTGTGTATATCATTAATTTCATATACAGTGAAACCTGGTTAAGTGAGACATCAAGGGACCTGCAATGTCGTTTCACTTACAGAGGTATTCCACTTACCCAGTGTCTCAGATATACAGGTATAAATAAATATGTGTCTCATTTACAGAGGGTTCCATTAATAGGGGTGAGAATACACATACAAATGTAATCAACAAAAATATTCAAGCACGTTTTTACCCGTGATATGTACGAATATGGAAACAGAATGTATCAATTATCAAAATCTGTCGTTTTAGTTTGTCATTTACTCTGAATTATTCTACAAAAAGTCGATTTTGGCACATAAAATGCGGCACAAACTTCTTCTCGTGTCTTCCCACTTTCATAAACGGATATTAACTTCAGTTTTTCACGTAATGATAACGATTGTAGCTTTCGTTTTGGCATTTTTCAAATAAACATCTGTATGATAGTAAAGCGAAACTAAAACTGAAGGTAATTGAAGCTCAAAATTTGTACTTACGTACTTGGAATTACGTGTGGAATTTGTAGGTAGAATAAGAATGAGTAAACAAACAATGTTATCTCAGTTACAGAGGTTTATGCATATAAAATTTACTCGCTGTCTCAGTTATAGAGGTAACTATGATGATAAATCGAAAGAACAAATCCCAGATATAGAGGCTTACCTCGTCCCACTAACAGAGGTAATTCAGTGCCAAAGTGTTGGGACCTCAGCAAGAGTTCCAGTTATGGAGGTTTCTCACTTATCCAGGTCCCACTTAACCAAGTTTCACTGTATAACCAACTTACGTAAGGCTAATATTTTTTCAAGGAAACGACATTATTTGCAATACAAGTGGCTAAATGTAATTTGTTAATAATCACATCCATAGTAGGACCAAAAGTCGTTTTAATTGTTGATTAGTTATTACACAAGATTTGTTCCTTTTTGGGGATGTGAGCTCTTCTCGTCTTTTCCAAGGGTATCCAAAACTACGGGAAAATTTTCGATCATAAGTTTCCTTCTTCTTTTCTTACGTTACAGATATATTAAGTTCATCCATCGTCGCCCTCAGATAACAAAACGACGAGTAAAAAATAAATGCTGAGCTCTTCTATATAATCACTAGGATTATGAGTGAAGGAATTTTGTCACTAATCTGTCAATCTCAATAGATCGTTTATGATGCTCATTGAGGTCGGAGGTCCTGTGACCCTGGTGCGCTTTAACAACTTGTATACCTTACCAGATCAAGTTTCGATCATACAAACTTAAGTCTACTTAAATGGCTACTAGGTCACTGGAATTTTACAGAGCCATATTGTAATTGATTATTTGATTAGTTTGTTAGTTTTGATTTAAATGAGAGGATACGGATACGAGATTCGAAGATAAATAGGACCTTAAAATAGGACATAGGGTATTTTTGAAACCGAACAAACGCAGTATGTCGTAAGAAAAGTACAAAATTCCTATTTGCGCTTAAGCAGAGCCCGACCCCACAGTTAATAGGGTAATAAAGCATGCATTTCAAAAATAAAACCTAAAACGCTTCGTTAATATGATATGATATATAGTAGGTATGAGTCCAGCATTGATTAATGTAACCAATAGTCTCAAGTTAAACTAACAACAACTTATTGAACTGTACATAATTGTTACATGAAGAATTGATATACATATAGTACTTGAATACACGTCTTACTTATAAAATTGCTTACCATTTAGGACGTGACGTTGAACGTATTAAAGGCGTCATTTCTCCGCTGAACAACGTCATTTCTTTTCCCAAATTAACTAAGTTGAATATCACCCTCTGAAAACGTACACAGAACATTGTCAAAACACAAGCAATACTTTATTATCGGAACAAGATATTCGTTATAAAATTAAGGCTATGTGACTTTTTTACATTCGTCATATTAATCTGAGAATAATTTTTATTCAAGGCTAAATTCAACAGTAGACTAATAATAGATTATTGGACGATACACCGTCAACTTCTGACGTACAAGTTGTAAGCATTTACAAAAATGTTGATTGCTATATATCGCATTATGATATCAATGAAAACGAAGCGAACAAAGCATTTTTTGGAAAGTTCAATCATCAAGCAACACCTTTATTTCATGAACTTTGTGCTGGCATTTACGTTGACGAATTACCTGATCTTGCTTGACATTCTCGACAGTGAAATTGAACCAGAACCTGGACCTTGGGCGGCATGTGTCCGGCCGGATGAAGAGGTCGTATTCCAACTCGGTAATGTGGTCAGCTCGACCCAAATTGCCGCACTCGAAGGCCGCGTCGAAACACAGGTGGCCGCGCTTCGCCTTGCCGCTGTGGCCCGGCGGACGCACAATTAGCCGGTTCAAATTCCCTAGTCCCCCTTCTCCGTTGCTTTCTTCACTGTCTGAAATAGAATTAATTTACAGTATTTAGCTAAGTAGGCCATAAGAGAGGCCTTTGTTCAACAGTGGACGAATTGAGGGCTGTTGATGATGATGATGATAAAGTGAGTAGTGAAGGCCTTGAAGCTTGGGCGTGTGGTCGAGAATCTCGGCGGTCTAGGTTTAAATTTCAGGCAATTCTGACTTTTCTAAAATATATGTGTATCCATAATGAATTATAAACTTAATAAAAATTACAAGTAGTACGGTGCCAAGTAAATTAACACAATTTCACAGCACATATAGCGACAAGTCTATGAAAACGATTCTTACTACTACAGAGATAAACTTGGAAAAATGTTTAATATTAAAGTTAAAAAAGAAAATCGAACTTGGCCATCGTAGAGCACTGTGGCCCGTGCCCAGCAGTGGGACGTAGGTACATGAGATAACTATGAAAATTTTCCCACTTTATGTCAAAACTTATCCACCCGTGCGTTTTCCTGAATATTATTTTAACAATAGGCAGAATCAGAAGTGATTTGAACCACATTGACTTATTACCGTTGATATTTCTTGTATAGATTGTGGTATGCTCGAGATCGTCTGTGTACGCATCCATTGCTACCCGAATACTGGACAAAGTTCCCTACAATCTATTACACTGTTACACCTACTATGTGGGCTGGTGTAAGCTCTAAAGATTGGATAGTTTATCGCAGATTGACGGCAACACCTAAGAGTGCACGAATACATAACAAAAACCGTTTACCGACACACGCTATCGGTCTATTCAATGGTTTTATCTCTTCTAAACGTGCAATTGAAATGTTAACAGTTTATTCCGAACGTCAAATAGCTGTATTTGGCATGCAGTTTCATGTTATGACCGCAATTTCAGTAAACGCTTTTTTATAGAAATAGTGACACTGATGACATGCAATGGATGGTTCGATTATGTCTGTATTATGAATTTCAATAAATGCGATAGCTGTTGATCACGAAGTTTAACAGATCCGCGGCGCAGCATTTACTTTAAAAACAAGCGGTAGCAATTTTGATCCCCGCAATATTCAATGTTTGTTTTGGGTCTAGGTGCTTGGGAAACCGAAAAAATCCTATTTGTTTCATTAGAAGCTAAAGGTCGTAGGTATTAATCTACGACAGCTTTAATCTAACTCAAATTTGGTTAAATTTACTACTTTAACAACTCTTTGTTCTGGAGAAGAACATAAATATTTAGGGTTTCTTAGATTCGCTGAGCTTCTACACTCGTCTCGTTAATGACGGGTGTGTTTTAAGATAGGGAGCAAGGACATATGATCAGACTCCCCGAATCCAGAAACACATTTCATGCCATTCATACTATTGGATAACACTTGAATTTAAAAAATAAATGTAGATTTGTTGTAAATTTGAGTTTATGTTATTATACTTGCCTTTTCCGCAAAACATTACGAGATATTTTTTTCTGAATATATTTTTTGTTTTAATACCTAACGTATTATTTCAGACGAAAAGCGTTGCATAAATTACCAGATGCATAAATAATAAAATACATAGCCTGTATTTTACTCAATAACGGGGTTTAGTACTTCTAAACGCGTTCTAAGCTATTTCTTATAACACTTAAGTCACGCTACCCGCAACGTAGTTCAACTATTGGATAAGAACACTCTTAACATGCAAGGAACAACACGTAAAGGTAATTAGTGGTATTACATGAAGAAAGGAGTATTCCTACTATAAAACCAAAAGAAGATATTGTATCATAAAACGTTTAATCCTTCAGTTTTGGAAAACCTATTGATGGTATTAACAGCTACCTATTTATTTATTTGTTTATACACAGTACACTATACAATAATATATACAACATTAATGAAAAATAATGAAGACAATATAGGCACAATATTCGGTCTTATCGCTGCATCTTTTCTCAACCTTACTTCATTAAAACTAATTTAAAAATTTCAGGGATCGCTTCGTCGAAAGCCCTAAAATTGTGAAAATTACAACATGGAAATATTCAAATGAAATAAGTATTTATTTAAATAGTGCTCCAAAAGGCCCTAAGCAATTTGGCCACCTTGTAACTAATGGCAGCGGTTAGGCATTTAAAATTATGATCAAATCGCGATGCACTTAACATTACATGCCACTGCGATCGCTTTGGCATAAAATATTTCAGGGTTGTATTCAAAACAACGCATCATGCAGGTTACATTATTTTATTACAATCTTTTTCGAAATCATTAATTAAATTCTAGAAAAAACTTAATACACCAGAGCTTATAATGGATCGATTTTTAATAATTTTCCATAACCGCAAACATTGATATAAATTAAATATCATCGAATTGATCTGTCATACATAATATCTAATCCTTTT
This sequence comes from Cephonodes hylas, assembly GCA_030295005.1. NCBI lineage: Eukaryota > Metazoa > Arthropoda > Insecta > Lepidoptera > Sphingidae > Cephonodes > Cephonodes hylas. The sequence continues at coordinate 11,482,953 of AP025364.1, read as the reverse complement.
CAAAATTGGTGGAAGCAAACCAGCGTGAGGACAAGGAAAAAACATTTAAAAAAACTTGTTGTTTTACGAATTCATGGAGCCTTAGTGTAGTCTTAAGAAATGGTAAGGCTATGTGTGTGTACAAATAGTTCCCTGTCTGTACCATCGGCGATATAGAAATGATAGCGTGTATATTTAATCCTTTGCTGACAGTTATATTAACTTAATTAATTTACTTTATCCATATGTTGGCTAATTGGTACTTATAATAAAGCATAATATGCTATTTATTCAGCTTCCGCGACATAAAAACAAGTAGTAATGTACTTGGTATTAACTTGAATATAGTACAAAAATTGCTTTCTTTAGAAAATATACAGTCTAAAGTTCGTTTATAACATAGACAAGATATAATACAGACTTGCTCCTGCATGTCGGTTTGACGATATCTATACATATAAACCTAATACCTATCCTATTTAAGATACGGATAATATTACCAAAGATTAGTTTGAATAGTAAATAAATTATAAACCATTTGGACCAATGGTGGTACTTCTATAACAGCCTAAAAAACGTTACACGTTAATTGTGTTTGTATTTGTTTATTAAGGAGTCAGTATATTCTCATTAACATATCAAATTGTTTTGTTAATTAGATTGAAGATTATTATTCGGAATTTTGTAAGGCAAGCTGGGGTATAAGGCTTCTATGGAAGTATCGCCACTGATAAGGACCACAGTAATTAGCTTATACTATCTCTGATGTTAAACATAAACTCACCTGACATTGCAGCGAACTAATCCTTATTTCATTTTTAAATAACGTCATAAACAAATGATAACTAGTTAGACCTTCAGTTGTTCTATTTCAATGATGTCACCAGAATTAGATTTTGCACATTTCCTTTGCCGTAATGTTGCCATGTTACGCGATGCGGCATTTCACTCATAATAATAACAAAAATAAAAATTATCTGTTTGAACGCGTAATATCACCATAGTTGTGGTTGCTAGGCAACGGTAGCTAACTGTCGAAATTAGAACTAAATTCGTGGGTTGGAATTAATGATTAACTTTAGTTTAGTTTTAATAAATATTTAGTACCTATAAAAGACGATGCTATCAAAATGCTTTTTAATTATGATTATAATAATTAACAGCGAACAAATATTATATTAGTACATAGAATTAAGGTTTATAACAAAATTGATGCATTAGAAATTAAATTCTGTATGAAAGGCTCCGCGCTGTATCGCTAGTATTTATTATATCGATGATATGTCACATTGAAGTGTTTTTCAATTGTCCATAGAGTACTTGTTTTGATGTAATTTTCTTCTTTACTAGAGCATAATGTATCAGTTGTTTTTGTGATAAATACATTTCATTTTATCGATGAATAACAACTATAGTACATGCTGTTTTTAAAATGAAGACGTTTATTAAAAGCACGTATTCATGTAGAAAAAATGTGACGATACCCCTAAATATGTTTAACGTGTTAAATTTTAACAAAAACGGCATTTTACTTTGGGTTACTAGGTAGGCATAATTAATAAGCTATGTATGTATGTGTAGGCTTTGCGACGTCGCTAAGCCGAATTAATACATAGAAATGTTTATATTGCATATTAAAAACATTTTTCTTATTGACTTATTTAGTTGAAAATAAGGTGGCATAAAGTTAAGATCAAAATAAATCATAATTTAATAACTTTTAGATGCCCAACACTTAAATAAAGTCAGCTATGACCATTTCTATAGGCATGCTATTAACTGGCATTCTCAGACTAGGTCTTGTTATGAAAAGGAAAGGGTAAGAAAATACCTCTTCTTGCCTTGATACAATCTATAATACCTACACGTTAAAGTGGTGAACACTCTACGCACCTTCTACGGCTACAAGCGGTTACTAATGAACAAAACTTCTTTAATTTACAATCATTCTGAAACTTAAAGATTTGGAAGAACTTAAAGAAAACATTTTGGTTCTAACAATTTTGTTTGTTTTTTTTTTTGTTCCTACAATACTAGAATCTGTTTATTTCAATTCACGTGTGAAAGAATCATCATCAACAGCCAATATTCGTCCACTGCTGGACATAGGCCTCCCCCAATGACTTCCACCAGGAACGGTCGGAAGCCGCCTGCAGCCAGCGACGTCTCGCGACCTTGACAAGGTCATCGGACCACCTTGTCGGGGGCCGTCCTACGCTGCGCTTTCCAGTACGTGGCCTCCACTGGAGAACTTTTTGGCCCCATCGGCCGGTGAAAGAATGGATTACCTAATTTTACAATGATATTGTTTATAAAAAATAAGCAGCCCTAATAAAAAGTGAGATCATTACGGTGTTAAGATAATATTGTTTTGGTGCTAGGTGTAGCCTCTTAGACACGGCGTTTGAGGGGGTTATCACCAGCAGGGATGACAGATTAAGATAAGCCGATTAACTCAATTTGTACATTTATAAACACCACAAACTACTATTCATCGACTAGTGGGCAAGAAACGGTCGAAATGAAGGTTACTATGTAAGTGTTTGAACTCCAATTAATTATTAAATAAATAATGTTCTATTCACTGCCTCGTGGTCTCGCGACTCGAGTACGTGGCGTGCATCTTTATGTCCCGGGTTCGATTCCCGGATCGGGCAAAGTTTTAGTGACTTCTTCCGTTAGGGAATTCACAGGAGTAGGACGAAGTCTAAAAATGTGCCCTAAACAATGGCAATATCCCGCTCGATGTTCATCATCATCATCAGCCAATTATCATCCACTGCTGGACTTAAGCCTCCTCAAGGCTTGATGTTACGGGGGTCTGATTCATATCTGACGAAATATGTGAGCAGAAATGCACCACGGCATACAATTACGGCTTACGAAGGACAGTTCCTGTATTCGATTTCCCTATTAAGTAAAGTTGTTGAGAGAATGACAAGAGAAATTTCATTAGACTGGGAAAAAATGATTCCATCACTTACCATGGTAATGGTGCCGAACTGTGTTAACCAAAATTATTACACCAGTTATTTTCATTTCAAATCATTTTTTTAAAGATTGTCACCTCATGCCTACCTCACGTCTATATTCCCCGAAGAGGTAGGCAGAGATGCATTTCTGCACCCACATTTCGCCAGGTACAGATTGTTGTAGGTAAAGATTGTTGACTTGAGAAAATGTCTGTAAAATGTTATATCTCAATTAATTTAGGATTCTTAATTTATATACGTTATACATTTGCTAAGTACGAGTTTTCAGTGACTGATAGAAGTTAGACGTAAGTTAAACACTCCATTTTTTTCAATCTTTCAATGAAAACTCTGTACTGACTTCTGTACTCTCTATAATGTTAAGTGAAGGATATATAAGCCATGAGGGTACTATGGAGCCCCGCCCTGTGGATTGGGGGTGTAAGAATTCCGCCACGGTATCCCCTACCTGTCGTAAGAGGCGACTAACAGGGTGAACGTCCAAATAGAGTAAGTGGAGAGCATACCAAGCCCTCCCAATTTGGAGGGGACCATAACTGGACGGTGTGCTGGGCGGCAGCGGATCATTTAGGGCACATCTGCCCTGAGATGCCGCCCTAAATGCGCGTGATGGTCACCGAGAGGTTTTAGTCGGTATGCTGGCGTGGCCAGAGACCCCGACATATCCCTCAGGGCCTCCCCCGAGGTACCGAACAGGGGAGCTTAAGGTGTTTTCCTCTCGTAAAAAAAAAAAAAAAACTATGGAGCCAGCATGATCAATTTATTTTAAAATAATAATAAAGAGAAAAAGTCAGAGGCACACATGTTTGAGATTTAAACTCGTGGGCGTCTAATTTTTGTCGTCTCTACCCGCCTTATTCTGGAGGTCATGACAAACTGGAATACTTACGCTATAAATCTTGTAGCTTAAGTCTATACTAAAAACTGAATTATACTAATTCATGTTTAATATATTTTCCAGAGCTGTGTTAACAGCATGCTTTGCATTATGTGCAAGCATGAATCTGAGGAGTGACGTAAGAACGTTCCCAGAAGGATTTTTGTTTGGAACGTCGACTGCATCCTACCAAATAGAAGGAGCTTGGAATGAAGATGGTAAATAGTCACATATTATAAAAGCATCAATACATCGATGTTAGCAAATCATTGGTTAGTTAAACTCTTTTTGTGACATGAAATATTTCATACGATACAGAGGTTTACGAAAGAAAGACTAACTTGAATAAACGTAAATTTGAAATAAATTAAAGCAATCGTTTTTAAGTTCGCAAGTTTCGCAGTTTAAACGCACTTTGTAGAAGTTAACACCTTATATACAGTGATTGTTTTCTTAGATTGGTGGTTTGACAAATTCCATTACATGTCGATATTTTTATGTTTCAGGAAAATCGGAGAACATTTGGGATCACATGACTCACACCAACCCCAGCGTAATTATCGACTCTTCCAACGGTGATATCGCTGATGACTCGTACCATTTGTACGAACGAGACGTAGAAATGATGCGAGAATTGGGACTTGATTTCTACAGGTTTTCACTCTCTTGGACCAGAATTATGCCCACCAGCTTCCCTGACCAGATCAACGAAGCAGGAGTAGCTTACTACAATAATTTGATTAACGAGATGCTGCGATACAACATTGAACCAGTGGTGACTCTATACCACTGGGACTTGCCGCAGAAACTGCAGGAAATGGGTGGTTGGACAAACTCCCATATTGTTGACTGGTTCGCAGACTACGCCCGCGTTGCATTTGGGTTATTCGGCGACAGAGTAAAGTACTGGATCACCATGAATGAGCCCAGGGAGGTCTGCTACCAAGGATACGGTACAGTAACCAAAGCTCCCATGCTGAACATTGGCGGTATGGCTGAGTACATGTGCTCTAAAAATTTGTTGCTGGCTCATGCTAAGGCTTACCATATCTATGATCAAGAATTCAGGCCACAATATGGTGGAAACATCTTTATTTCGTTGAGTGCTCAGTTCTTCTTACCTGATTCCGAAGATGACGTACAAGTTGCTGAAGAAACTATGCAGTTTGAGGTAAGACTAAAATATAGTCTTTCTATTTTTATAGAGCAAAAATAGGCTTTAAAAGATTCCATGATCTAAGATGCTATTGTTACTAGCAGACATCCATCGTTTTAAAAAGAGGCCGCATATAACAAATACTTATACAGGATTATATATTATATTTGATATTAGGTAAAGAATTAAACATTTTTAGCTCAGCTTAGCATATAGTTTTGTCTAATGAGAACGAAGGTTTTTTTGTGGGTAATAACTCAAATAAACTGCAATAAAATTTATTTATTTTAATTACAGTGGGGCACATACGCACATCCAATTTTCTCCGAAAGCGGTGATTTCCCTCCGGCTTTGAAAGAACTGGTTGCTGCCAGGAGCGCTGAACAAGGATTCTTCAGGTCAAGATTACCTGAATTCACGCCAGAGGAAGTGGAATACGTGAGAGGAACCTCGGATTTCTTTGGCCTAAACCATTACACTACTTTCCTAGTGTACAGGAATGCATCTGTCGTTGGCTACCACAATGTTCCGTCATACTACGATGACCTGCAAGCAGTCACCTACCAATCCAGCGAATGGGAGGGCGGTGCCTCCGCCTGGTTAAAGGTAATTTATTTTTATTCTAATATTTCTTAATAAAAAAACACTAAGCCACATGACTTTATAGTAGTCTATTAAAACAAATTAATATGCTACTCTATTTTTCTACAGAAGAATCAAATCAGATTTTTTTTACTTTTGAGCAAACCTGCACAGCTAAAAGGCCGTAAAACCCTCTCGCTTGTAGTAGAGGCTCGTGCCCAGCAGTGAGACATTTATGAACGAATGATGAATCTCTTTATTTCTTTTGAATTATTAGTTACAGAAATGTTATTAATGATGATGATGATAACGATTTAAAAAAAATCAAATGTCTTTCCAGGTTGTACCTTCAGGGTTTTACCAGCTCCTCACCAAAATAAGAGAGGACTACAACAATCCCATTGTTTACATTACCGAGAACGGTTTCTCCAACCGTGGAGGACTTGTAGACGACGACCGCATTTCTTACCTCAGACTGTACATCAGTGCGATGTTGGACGCCATGGATGAAGGTTCCAATGTCGCTGCCTATACTGTCTGGAGTATTATGGACAACTACGAATGGATGCAGGGTTACACGTTAGTATAATTATAGACATCTTATTAGGATTTATTTTGAAATACAAATTTCGAAACAAGAATCTATTAAAAATCATTTTTCCATTCTCAAGTCAGTTTTCTACTTTTCTGCTATAAAAGATTTAAATTTACAAAAAGTATATATTTCATTATTAATATGCTCAGGAGCTTTAGTTAGCCAGAGTTGGTTTGCTTTAAAAACCCTCTAACCCCACAAATACACCGCCTTATTTTCAATCTTCAAGATTTGATTTAACATTGCGTTAATATTACTGTTACATCGTTTTCAGAGAGCGTTTCGGTTTGTACGAGGTAGACTACGAGAGTGAGGTCCGCACGCGCACCCCACGCAAGTCCGCCTTCGTGTACAAGGAGCTAATTCGCACACGGTCTCTCGACTTAAACTTCGAACCCGATACTACTGTCATGACCATTGATGAAGGACACTGATCTCCGTTTATAAAAAATGAATAAAATATATGAGAGAAGTCAATGTTTTAATTATTATCTATATTCACATGTATTTTTTCTAATGTCGAGCACCGGGGAATAAAGGATAAATCCAAAATTGATATGAGATTCTAGCTGGAAATAGTTAATACGATACGATAATTCAGATTTATAATTAACGTGTTTAGGTAAGATATATATATATATATATATATATATATATATATGCTTTGATCCGGAGTTCTTGATATCTATTTCGAGAAATAGGTAGTCACGTGCACGGAAACGTGCCCTTGTTTCAAGAGTATTCCTATTGGGGGACTACAATACTAATAAAACAGTAAGCTTAAATAAGTTGTAGTATCACGGCCCAAATATGTGCCAGTCGATCTAGAAGTCTCGGATTCAATTCCTGACTAGGACTTTGGTCTTTTGTTTTGATAAGAAAGTTGTCGATAGCAGCACAGAATCTTAAAATATAATTGCAATAATTAAAATTGACGGTTCAAAAGAGGTCGTAAAAGTATATTTGAATAAAGATAAATTTGAGTTTGACAATGTCTTTCATGCACAAGATGGTCACCGACACATTATGCCGGCACAGGTTGGCTCCTAGTTCTTATTTACGCATCAGTTGGAGAAGCTGACCTCTTTCCGACTTTTTCGAAAGCTGGAACCTTAATAGCTTCACTTTTTTTTTAAGTTCCCACCATTGCCAAAATACGTCGAGTATTTGGATCGCAGTCCCGTCTAACTACAGTGTGGTTACACTAATTTTAGGCAAAAGTTACATGTTACAATCTCAAGGACTATTAAATAAATAAATACACCTAATGCAGTCCTTAAATCCAAACCAAAATTATGAATTATGAAAAAATCTTGTGTAGTGGATGAAAAGACCAATAAAGTTCTCACAGTCGTCTACACCAGGAACAAATATATGGACCACAAAAAAATCGATGCGAGGATCGAAGTCGCACTTACCCAACTTACTCATTAGATGGAATTGAGATAACAGAGTCGTTTTCCCGGCTACTTCTTGTTACCTAATTCTGATTAATACGTTAAGGGTTTGACGAAGTATTTAAAAAATCTATGAAGATACAATATTAACGACTGAATAGACTAGTCATTAAATGCACTCTAGCTTAACCCTAGATAAAGTAAACTTAGTTCTACTCTAGTGGAGTTTATATTTTATTTACAATAGCTGTTGCCCGCGACCTCGTCCGCGTAGACGACAGTGATTAGTTCAGATAGAAAATAAGTTATAGTCTATTTTACTTCTCAGAGTCCTATTTATGCACATACCAAAAATCATTCACATCGCTTTGGTAGATCCAGAATTACCCATTCCCACGGGAATACTATATTTTCTGAGATAAAAAGTATCCTATGTGTTATTCTGATGTATAAGCTATATTATTGTAAAGTTTTATTAAAATCCATTCAGTAGTTTTTACATGAAAGCGTAACAGACAGACAGACAGACAGAGTTACTTTCGCATTTATAATACAATAGTAGGGATTATACCGGTAAAAACAAATATTTTGATAGCTTTTAATGTGTCGGATCATTTCATCAGCAACGTAGAAATTAAAATTACAAGCCATTTAAGTTTAACATTTACTTCTTGTGCTGTTTTGATTGTTTTGTCTTAAATCTTGATATTTTATTACTTTTGTGTCTCCATTATCAGAATATAAGAACAATCATTATATAGCTTATATCATGAATTAGATAGGAAGCTGAGTAAGCAACATAATATCTTGTTGTTACTAACCGTTATCAGTGGAGCCATCAAATTTTCAAAATAGATAATTTTACAACAGTTTATTGTTTATCGTTACCATCACTACTTGTTTTGCTAGTTTTCGAAATGTTATCTATACGTCTATAAGCTTTTAGCAAAAATATGTCATCTACCTATATGACATGACTTCTGATAGATTTGTTTTGACATTCGATACGTAAAAATTTATAAGAAAAAGGGTATTTGGAATTATGTGAAAAGATAGTGTTTCCATGCAAGCGCTTCAAATTCTTAACTGGTCGTGTCATTGGTGGTTAGACTGCAGGAAATGGGAGGAAGAAGAACGTCTAACGAGTGAGGGTCATTCTAAAAGGTTCAAAAAATGTGCATTTGACAAGAAAAAAACAACTTAGTCTATTTTGAGATAATAATGAAATACAAATAGGTATAAAAGTATTCAGCATAAAATCAAATTAAAATCACCCGTCCGTATGCATAGGGGAGGGCGGGGCAGGTACTAACAAATTTTGTATGATTGTTTGTATCTTCGTTAAAAATCAATTTTTTCGTTTTATTTTTTATTGAAAACTTGCTTTGGTTATTTAGCTATGATATTAGTAACAAAAACCTTCAGGTATGTAAGTACTTTCAGAAAGAGAGCCATGAAAACCAAAAAAGTCATTTGTTAATACATACCCCGCATGTGGGGTAAAAATTAACAGACCTGGGGTAAGTATTAACGACGGGGCAATTATTAACAGAGACTAAAATTTTATGAAATACTTAAATAAAAAGTCACTTACATTAATGAAAATGTTTTAGTGACTTTATTGTTAAACAAATCCGTACTTTTTATGATGGGAACTGGAAAAATATTGAAAATTCTTGCACTTTTGTGACTACATTCTCGTTTACGTTCCAGAGAACTGCTCGGACTACTCGGAGAACAATTGTATCGTTAAAGAACTTCTTAATTTTTTTTTAAAAGAGTATAAACATGAGTTAGGTCAAAGGATGTTCCTTTGCTTAAGCTGGTCGCCTCAGGACTCCGAATAGACAAAGATACGTTGCGCGTCGTAAAACCAGGAAACCAATCTTTTCCAACCTTTCTGTCCCTTTTCCGAGATTCTTGAATATTATCTATCTTGTATCGAATGGCAAGCAATTTTTAACATTGTCGGGCAGCAATCCAAAATAGATATGAGACCATTTTTTCTTTACGTACTTAAACAAAAATATTTCGACTGCCTCGTGGTCTTGCGATACAAGTATGTGCCGTGCTATCTAGAGGTCCCGGGTTCGATTCCCGGGTCGGGCAAATTGTTATTGGGTTTTTGCATTAGGAAATTCTTAATAGCAGCACGTAATAGGCTTGCTCCTTATTACGTGTACATGAGACTGACACATACCACACAAAATGTGGAGGCAAATGTACCTCTGCCTTCCCCTTTGGGGAATACACGCGTGAGGTTATGTATGTTTGTACAAAAATATCGTATTCTGTAGCAATATCTATATATTTCCTGTTATTTACCAGAACTTATTCACCTGCCACCTCAAATACTTCTTGAAACGTAGACCCCCTTGCGCTCTTCCTATTATAATTTTTTTATTCTATAATAAAAACACGCTTAAAACAAAAAACACTCGTTTAACATCACATACCTACATAACATTAGCATGTTAATACTTACCCCACTCAATTTGTTAATTTTAGCCCCGAGGCCCCTTTTAATACTTTATTAATTACAGAAAATAATCCCGTCAATATAATTACAAACAAGTGTAATAGTTTGAAAGACAATAAAATAGGATTTATCTTAAGACAAACTTTCATTCAATTTAGTGAATAAATAAGCCTCAAATCAATTTATCACGAAGAAGGAAAAAATGGTTTACCTATCAATCCGAGCCTACTTCGCAAAACTACCACAAGCGAGGGCTGGTTGATATCTAGCAAGTCAGGACTTGTTCGGCTGTGTATAAAGTTAATATAAACCGAATCTCAATTTTTTATCACTTTTCGTTTGGCAGGTATAAGCTTGTTAATTCTTACCTCCGTTAACACCAACCCCGCTCTCCCCTACTGGTACATCGGCATCCTCTAAAACTGAGAAAGGTTAGGTCTTGGTCTACCAAGCTGGCCCAGTGCGGGCTGGCGAACTACACATCTAAGAAAGAAACTTGAATGATTAACTGCAATTAAGGTCAGCCGTTGCCGTTCGACCGTATTATAAAGATTATTTATTAACAGTATTTCGATCCACGTTACTACAAAAACTTATAATTTCAATGGTCAATAAAACACTATTTAATCTGTTTGAAACGGGTTTAAAATCTAGTAGGACGTTTCTTTTTACGACCATACAAGCTGCTCTTGGGACTGGCAAGCCAAAAAAAAATATTCAAAATAATATTCAGCGATTTACAGAAAAAGGGGGAAAGGCAAAGTATACAAGAGACGAGTGTTGGTTATTCATTTTGCATATTTTTTTATTACTCCTGGACAAATTCACTCTGTAGTAGTTTTGGGGACAAGACAGATTGAAGTGTTTGCTGGAGGCCTGTAATCAAAATTGATTAAGATATCCGAACTAAAATTAATCTTTACCAGTACCTACCATAAAAAGGAACTGGAGGCCTAGACGTAGTAATCTTTAAGATTTGAAATTGCAAAAGTTAAGGGGGGGGTAGGGTTTTGAGGGTTCAAAAAAAGTGATTTTTTTTTATTGCATATTATGAAAGTATAGTAACTCAAGAATGTTGCCTGTTAATAGGAAGTCAATCGGAGCAAAACTCACAAAGATATAGCTTTGGAAGTAAGCTTGTCTCGACTTCTTTCTTCGCTACGAAAAACTTTAAACGCGTTTTTCTCAAATCGATGTTTTTTGAGTCGGTGCACTCTGTATCTCAAAATCTATTCAACCGATCGTTCTCAATTTTTTTACAGTATTTCCTTACATAATTTATGAGGTAACCCTGTTGAGATTTTTTCGTTTTTGATTTTATTTTTTTTATTATTAACAACAATAGTCATGAATTTAGGCCAAAAATCGGTATTTTCACTTTCAAGTCTTGTAAAAAGTTCAAAAATAAAAAAAAATGGAAAAACTCGACAGAGATACCTAGAGGGACATAAAAATTAAAAAAAAAACTTTGGTTATTTCATTTTAGATGATCCAGTGCTGAGGTATGACATGCACCGCAAAATGTATTTTTTCTCAGGCGCCTGCGAAGAATTGCTGCCATTCGGTCAATTTTCAATATTTTTCAACCAATATTTCACAGAATAAAGTTCAATTACTACTCTTTAATGTACAATAATCAGAAATAAATTTACTTTCACCGTACGCCCAAAAAAAAATCTGTAAGAGCCTGTTTTTTTCTGCCTTCAAAACCCTACCCCCCCCTTAACAGAATATATACATAGGTATATTAATTTTGTAGCTGCTTAATTAATGAGACCAGCAAATAAATTGTGACTGAAAAAGTAAAAACCAGCAATTGGCTAGGTTCCAACATAGTCATCCAGGGCTACCAGTTCCTCCCTGTCTTTCGATACATGAGGATTGTAGCCGGGCGTACCTATATAAGTATAATAGATATGAAATGATAAAAAATATGTGAGCGGCATCGCGTTCAAAAGACTCACATCACTAAATACTTATTGCGATAGGGTTGACCTCACTGACAGCCGATTGTCGCCACTTGGTGCTAATCGGTTGTCGCATTAAGATATTTTCATTTTGACATTCGCTACATTTCAAAGAAATTCCGTAAAGTGGGGTGCTCTTATCAATGTCAAGATTAAGATAACGCAGGAGGAAAACGATCGGCGTCAAACATTAATGTAAAAATCAAGCCATACAAAAATTCCAAATTTCATGTCGCACATGGTCATGGTTTGAATGTGCTTCAGTTTTCAAAAACAGATGTGACATAATAGAGGTAATCTTGAAAATGATAAAATGATATGGATAATCCTAGAGGGTAAATAGGAGGAGGATTTTTACCTTTGAAAATATCACTCCTACGATACGTGATAATAAATGAGTAACAAATCTTCACGCAAAGACTTCCTCCATCCGCCTGACGCAGGTGTTGTTGTCCACACGCGTATACCGTGCCCCCCTGCATAAAGAATGCTGAGGTATTCCTCAGCAAATCCGTGATATTTCACGGATTTCCTCGTGTAATAAAAAAAAAAAAAAAAAGATGTTGTTGGGGCACGGATGCTTCGACCACAAACTGTGTCGGGTGGCACTAAAAAAGGAGTCAGTCCAGTGTCACCATTGTGACAAAAGAGTGTCCAGCCTTTATACGGTATTACGTGCCTGTCGTGCAAGACGACTCAAAGGGGCTCCTGCGGGAACAACCTGTCCTCATTGAAAGTGATCGTTTTTGTCGCATGCGCCCACCAACGGGGCGTTCGAACCAAGCTACTTGGTTTAACAACTCCAAAGCGGCCGAAACATTTTCATCTCAGAGGGCTCTACTCCTCCAGGGCTGGCGTAAATTAAAGCTCCTTTTCCATAGTACCTACTTAGCATTCTGTTAAACAATATCAATATAAACATATAAACGGTCTTACATCTACGTAATTAAATTATGAGCGCAATTACAACTAATTAGTATAAAAGTGACGCCCGTAGAATAGCTAAATAAGATTGAATGGGAAATAGGCAAAATTTTGAATGAGGATGAGTATTGCCGCTTGTCTGTCACCTATTCATTCTACAACGATCACACCACCAATGATTATATCACACACTTATAGATGTCTTAATATTACATACTACCCGAATGACTAAAAAACAGCCGTATCATACATAATATGATGATTGAATAAGATTAGTCTTATTCAACTGTTCTGGGATGATGACCATGTACTGGAGGGACGAGTGTACATCTATTTTTGACACCCATCCCATAAACATCCGCTAATGAAACGAGACTATATTGCCAATTGCCAATTTCTTAGATTGCTTTTAGTGGCAACGCCCTGCCCCGGAAGTAAATTCATCCTTGCCGATACTCCCTTCAAGTTTAATTTCAATATTTTTGTAAAGACTTAAAAGGTCAGGCGAATAACATAAGCTACTTTTTTACACAATTACACCCGAACAAACCTGGGCCCAGTCCTAAGGTCTGCAACAAGAGGACCGCCAAAAATTTAAAAGATTGTCAAACTTCGAACTTGCTAGTGATGTTAGTTTGCTGGCCCCTATTAGTGCCCATTTACGAAAGCCAGGAGATGCATTTCCCGGAATTCTTATACCCCCAATCCACATAACGGATGCATATCCCATTGGCATTTATAAAAGTATTTATTTTTTATAAATGAATTTATTAGTATGGCGATATTAAAATAACTGAGATGTAAATAAAATAACAGATTGGAAAGAAATGATGGCCTCGTGGTTTATAGCGCGCGTTTGAGAAATATACGCGGTCGCAGGCTCAAACCCCAAGTACACACCCCTTTTCGAAGTTATGTTTTATAAAAAAAAAACATAGTGAGAAAAGCTACACACCTAAAAGTTCCATCTAAGTTAGATTAGCAGTGGTCAGTGGTAATTTCGAATATTATTTCCCTCGAATAAACGAATATAGACTAGACCAGGGCTTCCCAAACTGTGCGTCGCGACGCCCTGGGGCGTCGCGGCAACATCCGAGGGGCGTCGCGAGGCGATCGGCAAACATTCGCTGTCCGTATTTTTCGGATAACCTCATATTACGCGAACTACTGCTGTTTTTATTTCCAGCAAAGTAGTTTTGATGATGTTCGCAAGAAAAATAATAATTCTATAGGGCGTCATAGTGTAAATAAGTTTGGGAACCCCTGGACTAGACATTACATGATATCAACGTGTAATGCTTTTGGGCTTCTATCGAAGGACCCGCAACTGATTCATACATACATACATAGGCTATGTCTGCATGTATGTAGGCATCTATTTTCGAAGGGGCAGGCAGAGGTGCATTTCTGCACTTACATTTCGCTAGGTATGTAGCAGTCCCACATAATGGGCGAGCCCCTTGCGCTTTTTTTGAAAAAAAAACAATCCCAATTAGTCATGGTACATAAATGAGCAGTGAGATCTCAATTATTTAGTCATAAAAAATATTTTAAACTGAATGTACATCAACAAGTTCTTTAAAGATTATAATTTGTATAGTATTTTAACTTTGACTTGTTGCTTAATGTAAAAGATAAAAATACTACCATTAACTTACTCAACTTTCATTACATCTGCAGCAATGAAAGAAACTTGCTCACCACAGCAAAGACTGAAAACTAGTATTTTGGAAGGACTTCGAGACTGACTTGTGAATCTCGTACGTTAGATGTGAAGCTTATGGCCACCGCCGCGATCCGTATAGCTGCAAACAAGCAATTGTTAAGTTATAAATGCAGAATTATTAAACATTTAGAAAGCATTAAATGAAAAGTAAAGTTCGTCTATATACTTGATTACTATGATGGCTGCACAAACTATAGGTAAAAACATTTTTTGTGGCTAAATGTTGCTTCATGTGTGGGTCTAACCCGTTACTACTGTAACTAAGAAACCCAAGTTAGCCATTATTTATTCGTGAATTAGACTAAATTCTCAGGATTGCTTGTCTAATGGGCACAAAATTTACTAAGTCCTGCTTAAATGATGATTGAATGCAATGATTTATTTCCCATAGTTTAGGTTTGAAATCTTCAATCAAATATATATTTGCTCGAAGTGTGAAATGCGAAATTCAACAACAGTATGCTATTGGAAGTTTTTGCCAAATTTAAACTGTTGTATTGTAGAAAAATTCAAAGTTCACTGAAATATTCACAGCCGACCGCAATACAACGCGCGTAGTTAAAGGTAGCAATGTAAATGTTGGCTAAATGTCGGCTTAGCTTCAATCACTTACAGTGATAACAGACATCATACAGATTTAGCGATGATATTAAGTTTTCACAGCTGCAAAGTAAAAAGGAAAATAGCGATGATTGGGAATTGGCGGCATTTTTGATAACTTAAGTACTCATAACGATATTAGAAGCACCTGCCCCCGACAATTGCATAAGTTGAAACTGACAGGTGTTGATAAGAGAACAGCATTTGGGGTATTAAAAAAAAACCAACTAGATCAACTTATGCATCTATTATACTTTTAATTATAATTCAGTCTATTATACTTTTAATTATAATTCGGTCTATTATATTTTTAATTATAATTATTATTTTTAGATAGTTTTTACTTTTGTCCTTAAAACACTTTGGAAAACACTATTAATAATTTCACCAGCTTCTCACATTAAATCTCGGGATGGCTTTCACAAAAACTAGGGTTGCTGTATAGCGTGAAAATAATGGTATTGGTCAGCGTATTCGCTCAGAATTTAGCTTCATACCTACTTGATCCTCTCAGTGGACATACGGCATTTTGGGGGATGTTCTGCCTACCTTACGGCGAGTAGCATTCAGTATCGCTCAAAGTTTAAGTATCCCTTTTAGCCATTCATGGGGACAAGAAAAACCCATCACTTGTCTTACGAAGATAAAAAACAATGACAAATTGTTTTTCTAGTTACGCTCTTACATTGATCTGGACGAATGAATGAATGCCAATGCAATTACGTTCATCGTTTAATAACTACAAACGAAATTATAAATTAAAATACTCACTATACTATTGGAATTACCTTTTTGTTTTGCCTTTAAATTAATACGAAACTTTAATCGACGTACTAGTTGTTTAAAAAATATAAAACGCAAAACAGGTAGATACGTAAATATGAAATCTATTTGAAACGACTTAAAAATGTTACGTGAAGTATTGGTCTATAGGGTTTGTTTTAGGAGTTGGGACTTTCTTAACCAACATTAGTATAGGTGAGAAAAAAACAAACGATACTCAGAAACTCTAAACTGACACATATTATTAGCGAAAGAAATTCTCTGAGTTTGGAGAATGAAAAATCTTAGAGTTATTCTTTATGGTACACATAAAAATATAAATTTGTGTAAGCTTTTATTTCCGATAGACTCACATGCATAAATTAATTAAGTTATACATATAAACCGTAACATATTTATTTATAATTAATTTAAAATTCTTTCTAAACATTAAATTGCAGAATAAAAAAACAGTATTTCGAATTATAACGATAAACAATATAACGCCTTATATAATGCCTAATAATATAATGCCTTTACCAAAATTGTTGTGCTGACAACACATCAAAAGGTTCATTTCAAGTGGCACCCTTTTCTTATCACGCTCAAAGATAATTTAGCCGTTGAATTTTCCTTTAAATACGGTGCTAACCATTCAATTCTAACAAGTTGCAAAGACAGCAACATGGAGACGAAAAGTATCTTGTGAGTATAATTCACAAAACTTAGGATTACTGGAAAAATAATATATTAGATTTCAAATATAACAGCACTTTAAATCAATTGAATTGTATTGACAATATTGAAAATAATATTTTCTAATTACAGAATACTCTTGGTGGTGTGTTGCGCATTCTCTGAATGCAAAACAATTAACAAGGGTGCAAGAACTGAAGCAAGAAGATTCCCCGATGGATTTTTGTTCGGAACATCAACTGCTTCCTACCAAATTGAAGGTGGCTGGGATGAAGATGGTAAGAGATTCAAAATGCCTAACTAGTGTGCATCATTACTTCGGATGAAATTCAAAGTTAGAAATATTGAGGCCTTTTATAAATGAAAACATTTCTTCTTCTTCTTCATCAACCCATATTCGCCCACTGCTGAGCACGGGTCTCCTCTACCATTGAGAGGGTTTAGGCCATAGTCCACCACGCTGGCCTAGTACGGGTTGGCGGACTACACACCTAAGAAATTCCTAAGAACTTTTAGGTGTGCAGGTTTCATCACGATGTTTTCCTTCACCGTTAAAGCAAGTGATAATTCAATGTGAATACACACATAACTTAGAAAAGTCAGAGGTGTGTGCCTGGGGTTCGAACCCGCGACCGTCGAGATTCTCGACCGCGCGCCCAAACCTCGAGGCCATCACTGCTTATTTATTTGAACACATTTATTGTTCATAAAACGCTGAAAACATTTATTCGTCTGAAATTGAAAAGGAACAGCTTCTTACGTTTCTGTTTTATTTCAGGAAAATCCGAAAATATTTGGGATTATATGACTCACAACAACCCTAGTGTTATAACTGACCTGTCGAATGGCGATGTTGCCGCCGACTCATACCACCAGTATCAACGAGACGTAGAAATGATGAGAGAATTGGGACTCGATTTCTATCGGTTCTCACTTTCATGGACCAGAATCATGCCGACCAGCTTCCCTGACCAGATCAATGAAGGAGGAGTCGCATATTACAATAATTTGATCAATGAAATGCTCCGCTATAACATTCAACCAATGGTGACTCTCTACCACTGGGACTTGCCGCAAAAACTTTCGGAAATGGGTGGTTGGACAAACCCCCTCATTGTTGACTGGTTCGCAGACTACGCACGTGTTGCATTTGAGTTGTTCGGCGATCGAGTAAAGTACTGGATAACCATGAATGAGCCCAGGGAGATCTGCTACCAAGGATACGGTGCTGATGAAAAGGCACCTATGTTGAACATGAGTGGTATGGCGGAGTACATTTGCGCAAAGAACTTGCTGGTGGCTCACGCTAGAGCTTACCATATCTACGACGAGGAATTCAGGGCGCAGCAAGAAGGAAACATTTTCCTAACAATAAGCGCGCGGTACTACGTACCTGATTCAGAAAACGATCTTGAGGCAACCGAGGACACATTCCAATTTGATGTAAGTTAACCTTGATTAGTCATACAGCTAATACTTAAAAAAAATCTGAGAACTTCTTAGGTGTGCAGGTTTCCGCTAAGGATGTTTTCTTTACCATTAAAGTAAAAGATAAAATTCATTATAAAAAGACATTTAATTTAGAAATGTCAGAATTGTGTTCTTGGAGTTTGAGCCCGCGACCGCCGAGATTCTCGACCGCGTACCTAAACCTCGGGGCCATCACTACATATTCTATTTGAGAGATTAAGAGTTTCATATCCAGACTGGTTATATATCTTTTGTATAATTTTTTTTGCAGTGGGGCACATATGCTTATCCAGTCTACTCTGAATCGGGTGACTTCCCTCCAGCTTTGAAACAACGCGTTGCTGCTAGAAGTGCTGAGCAAGGATTCTTCAGGTCAAGATTACCTGAATTCACGCCAGAAGAAATAGAATACGTGAAAGGAACCTCAGATTTCTTTGGTCTAAATCATTACACAACTTCCATCGTGTACAGAAACGAATCTTTGATCGGTCTTTACGAATCGCCTTCATACTATGACGACTTACAGACTGTCAGATACCAACTGGACGAATGGTCTACTGGCGCTTCTTCCTGGTTGAAGGTAATTAAAGACTCATTTTTTTTCCGAGGCTTCCGTGAAGTCAGTATTATAATTATTTTCGTTTTATTCGAAGGTCGTACCATGGGGCTTCTACAAACTTCTTAACAAAATCAGAGAAGAATTCAACAACCCAACTGTATTTATTACTGAGAACGGCTATTCTTCTCGAGGCGGCCTTGACGACGATGATCGCGTGGAATATCTGAGAGGATACCTTGACGCCCTGTTGGACTCCATTGACGAAGGCTCCAACATCGCTGGTTACACCGTCTGGAGTATGATGGACAACTTTGAGTGGATGAGGGGATACACGTAAGTAAACTTTTAAATATTTTAAAATTTTAGCTTCAAACGCCCACAGTAAAAGCCAAAATTCTAATGAGTGCTATAATAACAGTTGTTGATGATATAACCACCTTTACTTTACCAGACCCGCACTTGGCCAGTGTGGCTCACTACGGCCCAATTACTCTCAATGGCAGAGAAGGCCCGTGCCCAGCAATGGAACGTATGTGGGCTGATTATGACTGTATAATATATTTGTTTTTGCTCTTTGGTTACTTACAGTGAGCGATTTGGCCTCTACGAGGTAGACTACGAGAGCGAGGTCCGCACGCGCACTCCACGCAAGTCCGCCTTCGTGTACAAGGAGATCGTTCGTACACGCTCCCTCGACTTCAACTACGAACCCGATACTTCTGTCATGACTATTGACGAAGGACACTGAAAACTACGACTTTGGCATGCAAAATGAATAAACCTGATGATATATAAAAAAAACTTTTATTTTTATATTTTTAAGCTCACTTTAGTATTACTTTTAAATATTTCTAGTTAGTTAGCTTAGAAATATATCAAAGATAGGTCTACATTTTCACATCATATATACCCTCATAAGCAAAGAATTCTAAATTGTTTTATAGCATACCATCTTGCTTCTGCAATTGATACCTTAGGTATGTAGATTAAATGTATGCCCAAAACGTTTTTATGTTTTACACATGTCTCATTATGTTAATATTTATAGGCAAAGGATTTTTTTCGTGCCTCACACCAAATACGCTTCTTAAACTTTAATCTACCTTCAAAATACTAACGATCAATTAGACAATTATTGTTGACAATCAAATACACTCCCTTTGGACATCTGTGTCATTAATCATATATCTATTAACTATAAATGTTAAAGAAAACATTTAAAAATTTAAAAGGTTATTTTTAATTAAAAATTTCACTATTAATAAAATTAATTAAGTTTTAGCATAGCTCTTATGCAGGCGAATTTGACTGATTTTATGCTTACCGTTGACACAGTTACTCCAATCATAATGAGTTCATGTCGTTCTAAACAAGATCTCAAACAAATAATTTGGAACCGGGTTAATGAGAGCTGTGTAGTTTCAACTCATACATTAATTTTCATATCCCTTTCTTTCTATGTGTTATTTTAAGGACAATGAGTGCATGAAGTTTTCGAGTACCTCTTGAATTTTGATATTCGCTAAAATCCGTTTGTCGCGAGCTACAGTTTCTTAACCATTTATTAATATTTCAAAACTTTCCACAAGAACTTTTTTTTAATAAATCATCAGTTAACTGGCCGATGTGCCAATAGCGCTTTGAACATTTAGGTAGAAATGATAAAAAAAAAATCTGAAAACTCTCGCAAAGGTAGAGGGGGCTAGTGCGCAGCAGTGGGACGAACGCGTATATGGGCTGATAACAAACGAAGGATTTTTCTGAAAAGAAAGCCAAGACAAGGCATATTATTTTTTCTGAATTAAAGGTATATTTATTTCCGAACAACATTAAAAAATGAATCTGTCCCTATTTTACAAAGCAAATAATTCAGATAATATATAGGTTTTCATTAATGGTGCCATTATGTTTATGATTGTTAATTTTTAAATCATATTTAATTGAAATAATTGTTAGTTTCACATGTTTTGTTCCAATTTTATTCCCATTCGCCCTGGGGTAACTAAATATTTAAAGGAAAAGATGAAGATTAAAAAGAGAGTAGGGAGGAGGGAAGGTAAAGATTTAAAGGAAATTTTCTACAATTAGGTCGCTATACAGGGTG
The DNA here is from genome assembly GCA_030295005.1 of Cephonodes hylas. NCBI lineage: Eukaryota > Metazoa > Arthropoda > Insecta > Lepidoptera > Sphingidae > Cephonodes > Cephonodes hylas. Next base: position 11,462,087 of record AP025364.1, on the reverse strand, counting down.
TATTTAGACCGTGATCGAAAACTGAGGCAGGTAATAGCGATGGAGATTACAAACCCCCTGGCATTAAAGAAAACCCCGACAAACAATAAAATTTTTGAGGTTTTTCATACAAACCACATACTTTTAGCACTGATGGTTGTATGAAAAACGTCAAAATGTTTATTTTTTGTCGCGATTTTTAATATCGCCACTGGGTTTGTGATCACCCTCGCTATTACCTGCCTCAGTTTTCGATCACGGTCTAAATACACCCTGTATAATCCCATAATGCAATCAATTTTGAAATATGGTTCGATAGTGTGGAATCACATTATCAGACGTACACATATACCCATATTCATGATCTTGAATGGATTTGAAAAATTTATTTTGGACTTTTGAGATAACGTGATAACAAAGAGGAAATGCAAAATTTCGTAAATTTATCTTGTTTCTTTATTCAATAGTTCCTGGCGACATTCTTAGTCGAATATAGTTTAAGTATTCTTTTAAATCTCACCTTAAAATAATTACTTGATCGCAGATCGGCTAAAATTATAATTTTCCGACATTGGCATTTTTTTGGGTCCCTTAATAAATAAAAATAATTACTTTTTCTTTTGTAAGTGTTAATGCTTCATTTTCTTGTGTTGGTATAGTTCAATATACTTTTTTCTTTTAGTTAGTTGTTAAATATAATAGAATACGAAATAGCTATGTATTTCTTTTTATTAAAAAAAAATTGAATCATCTGCCCATAGATAGATATTTTAATAGTGAAACATTTATTTATCAAGCTATTCAATGTAATACGGTGACACGTTGATAAGAATATTTGATTTTTCTCTAGGCATTGATCAAGGCTATGGTTGGTCCTACTAGATAAATAAATACAACCAACAGCCACTCACAAAGCGCTGATCTAATGCTAAGATTGTGTCGTGAGGATCAAAAACCAGAGACTTTTCGTCCCCAAAGGGGGACATACATATATATAAAAAAAATCTGGATCACTTAACCAAGCTGATGACTATCCAAATTCCAAATAGGCTACAGAGACTGAATATCATTGTAGATCAGTAAACTTTTGCCTAAACAACGAAACGTTCCTATGCTCAAACATTACTTCAAAAAGAAGGTTAAGAATGCATAAATCTTAAACATGCTACTAGTTTTACTTGTCTATCGCTAGATGCCGCTTCAAACAGAGCGACAACAATTACTCTGCTGACTGCATGCAGCAGAGATGCGAATGTTGCCATGGATGTGTGGTATAACAAGGAGTGACAGAGTGAGGAAAGAATACGTTAAGGGAGGTCTGAAAGTAGCTCTCTGTCGTAATATGGGCATATTATGAGAAGGGATGAATCATATGTAGGAAAAAAAGGTGATGAATATGAAAGTGGATGATTGGTCAGGGCATGCCTTTTCCATTGATCTAGCCAGTCATGGAACAGGGCTACGAGTACGCGACCTCGGCCCACCGAGCTGTTGCAGTCTCCTACTACTTCCTTATCCGGGACTGTAGCATCCTTACCATCAGGCAAAATACCCTTACCTGCAATATCCTGTACCCAAACACACGCTATCCCTACCCCATTCCTAAAACATTAAAAGTCCCAAGGAGGGTTGGCGTCAGGCTGGCGGTCGGCCGTAAAACATCTGCCAAAACTCTTGTGCAGCATGTTTTGTCCTTCCTTCCTGTGTGGAAGGACAAAACATGCTGCGCCGACCCCAAATAAGAATTGGGAGTAGGGCAGGAGAATGATGATGATGAATATGAAAGTGGATGGATGGATGAGCCGAGGAAGGCAAAAGAAAAGATGGTTGGTGTGGATGACTGAAGATATGAAAGAGAAAGGGATGAATGAAGAGATAACGGCTGATAGGGATGTGTGAAAGGATGAAACATACTGCGCCAATCCCAAGTGAAGATTGGGAATAGGGCAGGGAGATGATGATGACAAATACCTATGTACTCTGAGTTTTTGTCTAAAGAAAAAAAAAAGGTCACCCAAACAAATTCGCCGCGCCCCTTTTTTTTTTTTTATCGAGGGGAAAGCTGTTTATGGCTCTACTTCCCGCCAGCCCTGGGGCAGTGGGGGGCGGGAAGCGTATGTCGGGGTCACCGGTCTTCCAGCCCGGCGCGCGGCGACGTCATGTCCGCGCAGATGTTAGTGCCGGGCTGGGTCCCTAACGAAATCCCTAAACCGGCATACCGACCAAAACCCCCCGGTGGCCATCTCCGCGCCGAGTGGGGCGACCACGGTACGCGGGCGAGAAGCGCCCACCGTTAACCGCAGCCGCCCTGTGCGCCTCCGAGACATAAACGTCTCGGCCGTCTCGGAGTTACAGGGGGCGCAGTTGCACCCCCACCAGCTTGTTGGGACGCCCCGGTTGTGTGTGGGCGCCCGCGACGTACACAGGCCACAGTGCCGCCGCCCCTCTCGGGGTCACTTTCAGTAAGGACGCGCCGCCCCCGCAACGCGCCCAGCGACCCCAAGGTCCCCTTTGAGTCGCCTTTTACGACAGGCAGGGGATACCGTGGTGAGATTCTAACGCCCCCTTGCCACAGGGCAGCCGCGCCCCTAGACGTGCCGCCCGCGTATGGCGTAAGCTTTGACGCCCATTTACGGCGACCCCATCTGTCTGCATTCAGTGACGTCAGCCATCCTGTAATCACTTCTCTTTACTTAAATCTTTGATTTTATGTTTACATTTAAAATATACCGAACAGTCACATACGTATTTATGTCCCCGCACCAAGATACAGGTCCTGGGTCGTGGGTATCAGAAATAACGAGAGACTTTTCAGTCACACAAGCATCCAGATTTCAGACCCGAACATTTGTCTCGGTGAGGGGATCGTTTTGCAAGCTGGTATCTAGCCAACTGTGTCACGGATTTGTATCCAGAAACACCTTTGCTTCTAAGTTTCGAGGTTGACTTATTAGAAAAACGCTGCGAATACGCAGTCTTCTCCGCAATTTGTTTCCTTACCTTAGTCGATATCTCAGCTATTACCACTTCGCTTATATCTTAGCTAGTACCACGAGGCGATGCCAAAATATTGGATGTATTTAGACCGTAATCAAAAACTAAGCAACACTTATTATATATCCATCAGTGTTAAAAAAAACTTAAAAAAATGACGTTTTCCAAACAACCATCCGTATTGAATGTATGTGGTTGTTACTTGTGCCCGCCTTAGTTTCCGATCACGGTGTGAATCCCCCGTTTATATAGACGTATACCTACTTTTCATAGGTCAAAAACTGAATAATAAATACTTTGTGTTCTTGATTGTTCAAAGTCAAATTCGATTCTGATTCTGTATGTTAAAAATAAACGCACTACGTCGCGTGTCACTCACAACAAAATAAAGAGCTGTACCTAAATATTACCCTTAATCGCTAAAAGAGATAACATTTATTTTTCTCTATCTTACAGTCAGAAACGTGAGTGAGTTGAGTGGCCGAAAATGATTGCCAAGATGAACTGACACTATCGATAATTTAAAAAATAAATACATAAAACTTTTAACGTTAAATAACAAATACCAAATAAATAATTAATTAATAATAGTAGAATGTGTGATGTATGACTGTTTTTGTATATTGAATTGAATTTTATAGATATTTTGTTGATCATACTATAATTTTATATAATGTTAATTTATAATACTTTCGCGATTTTTTTAGTTAAATTTTCCTCAATTTTATGTCGTATACTTTCCTATCGATTAGTGCAATTGGAAATCGTTAGTGTCATATTGCCGGCAGAGAGTAGGCCACTTTTCGCCCGCGTACCAGGGACTAGAAGCGAACCCTTCATCTCGAGGGGGAAAATCACAAATTTTACAAATCGTATGAAATATACTCATATTATTATGTAAATCTTTCAACCATTTATTCAAATGCGGATATCAAACGCTCTCGTTTTAATGGCTATTCTCAAACCAAATTGATGAAAACGACTATGTTTACCGTAGACGTAGTTTATTTCATATTTGTTAATATGAAATAAACTACGATTAAAAACTCACTCGATTTAAAAATGTATGAAAAAAGTTCGTAATGTGCAAGAGTATAAAATCGATTAGTTACTTTTATTGAACTTAATGTTACTCTATTGGCTCGAGAGTGAGACAGGCTGTGATGAGGATTCCCGAGGTGGCTTTTTTCACCGGCATAATGACTGTAGCACCTGGTAGTTTTGGGGCTATAAGCAGTATCTTTGGGTTAGAAGGAGCTTGTTAAAATTTCTTAATTTTTTGTCACTTTTTAAATTATTATTATAAGAAGCGACCACGACAATGATAAGGTGACGCACTCTACCTCCCAAATTAGCCCTACACCCTTGTAAAAACATACTGCTGGTGCGACATGCCCATCAAAACCGATAAACGAAGCCCTTTACTACGGGCGAGTAAATCTTAGCGGAACCCTTACAGACCCTAAACTCAGAATGGACCCATTCTGAGTTAAGGGTCTGTAAGGGTTTTTATATATATTTTATATGTATAAAATACTGCAAAATAAAATATTATATGCAATACCATCGTTTCAACCACTGATGGCCAAAACAAATCGATCACCTCACTAGTGCTGAGATAACTCCATGTTTGTATGTTATGCAACATATCAAAAACCAGTTATAAGTGCCTCCCCTGTCTTGTCATATACTGAGATTAAGATAAAAGAGTGATGGAATTAATTGCATTGTTATGATTCCTTTAAATACAGGGTAAAACTATTTCGTGAAACATTTCTATATCCATATTGCATCATGGTGGTGAAAAGTACTATGTGAGCATATAGAAAAAATACACCATTATTTTCTTAATACATCTTCATTAATATATCAATACAGTCATATAAAATTAAGAAGGAATTGGAATAAAGCCACTGAGTATTGTTTTTCTCATTCCAGATTACTCCTGGTGGTGTTATTTGCATTGTCTGAATGTAAAACAACTAAGAAGAATATAAGAACTGATGTGAGAAGTTTCCCCGATGGATTTTTGCTCGGTACATCAACTGCTTCCTACCAAATAGAAGGCGCCTGGGACGAAGATGGTATGACATAAATAGATAAAAACTAGTTTTCCGACGTAAAACAATTTTAAGTTTATAATATCAGCAGCAGTTTAATAGATTTCATATAATGTTTTCGCTACATCACATTCGAAAAAAAAGAACCATTTAATTTGCCTAATATAAGCAGATTTGAATATGAGTACTTACGAGTTTTTCCAGGGAGAGATTCCCAATAGCTGCATGGCACAAACTCATGGCATAATTCTATTCAAAGACTTTTTGAATCCTTAAAGCGTTAAGTCCTTAAAGTTCAACGGAACTTTAAGGTTCGTCAGGACTTGAAACTTAAAAATAAAATATATGAAGCAATGTTTCTGTTTCTATTTTAGGAAAATCCGAAAATATTTGGGATTACAAGACACACAACAATCCTAGTGTTATAGCAGATTTGTCGAATGGCGATGTTGCCGCCGACTCATACCACCAATATGAGCGAGATGTAGAGATGATGCGAGAATTAGGACTCGATTTTTACCGGTTCTCACTTTCATGGACCAGAATTCTGCCAACCAGCTTCCCCGACCAGATCAACGAAGCAGGAGTAGCTTATTATAATAATTTGATTAACGAAATGCTGCGATATAATATTGAACCGATGGTGACTCTATACCACTGGGACTTACCGCAGAAACTTTCGGAGATGGGTGGTTGGACAAACCCCCATATTGTGGACTGGTACGCAGACTACGCCCGCGTTGCATTTGAGTTGTTCGGCGATAGAGTTAAGTACTGGACTACCATGAATGAGCCCAGGGAAATCTGCTACCAAGGATACGGTTCAGTGACAAAAGCCCCCATGTTAAACATCAGCGGTATAGCAGAGTATATGTGCGCGAAGTATTTATTGCTTGCTCACGCTAAGGCTTACCATATTTATGATGAGGAATATAGACCACAACAAGGTGGAAACATTTTTATCACGTTGAGTGCTGTGTTTTTTGAACCTGACAGTGAAAATGACATAGAAGCTACTGAAGAAACGCACCAGTTCGAGGTAGGTAATATTAATATAACTTAAGACTAACAATCTTCGTCAGTGGCTTGTAGCTAGAAAGAGCGATGTTAGACTGTGGATCATTGTCGACAGATGGTGATGCTGAATTAGCTAATTTCAGATATGAAATCTCTGATTTCCATTTATGTATAAGTAGCAAAACTAAAACGAAAACATAGTGGCGACAACAAATTAACGGTCACATTTGTCAGAGGAGACATACTTTTATGGATGTTTAGAATTAAAAAACAAATTTAAAAATATTTACAGACAAATAAACCTCCTCCTCCTCCTTCTAACGTCGTTTACCTCATTGCTGAGGGTCGTGGTCCCCTGCACTAACAGTAGTCGTTGTTCTTATTATGTTGCGCCACCTGTTCCTATCTTTGGCATCTACGGAAACTAGCTGCCTCATTTTATAACTAATATTTTTCTTTTCTTCTTCAGTGGGGCATGTATGCTTATCCTATTTTCTCTGAGTCTGGTGATTTCCCTCCGGCTTTAAAACAACGTGTCGCTGCCAGAAGCGCTGAGCAAGGATTCTTCAGATCAAGACTACCTGAATTCACCCCCGAAGAAGTGGAATACGTGAAGGGAACCTCTGACTTCTTCGGCCTGAACCATTACAGCACTGCAGTAGTGTATAGAAACGAATCCGCAATTGGGTACTATGCATCACCCTCGTTTTATGACGACTTGCAAATTATTACATACCTACGAGACGAATGGGAGACAGGCGCGTCTCCGTGGCTGAAGGTAAGCCTTGCTTCATTAACTTTTTAAATACGAGACTACCTTTAAAATCCTTTTTTCTAATCCATCTACACACATATGTACACCTAAATCAAAATATATCGTCATTTACACAATTTTATGGATTCATCATATTAGAAAAAATAAACATTCATAAAGACACAACTATATTCCCGAAAGAGGTAGGCCAAGGCGCATTTTTGTACCCACATTTCTCCAAGTATGTATCAGTCCCCCATAATAGGAGGCGTCCATATTTTAAGGGATCTAACTCGGCCCTCTAGACCCCATTGCTCATACTTAACGATATACAACAAGAGAGTCGAATTGAAAAAAACAGCATTATAATAAAAAATATTTTATTCGAAGGTTGTTCCACGGGGCTTCTACGAACTTCTAACTAAAATCAGGGTTGATTTCAATAACCCAACCGTTATTGTTACTGAGAATGGATATTCTAGTCGAGGTGGACTTGACGACGATGACCGCATATCATATATGAGACAATACGTTGACGCCATGCTCGACGCTATAGAAGAGGGCTCAGACATCGCCGGATACACAGTATGGAGTATGATGGACAACTTTGAATGGATCGAAGGATATACGTAAGTTCTTAATTGTCATCATTTTTCATAATCGTATATTTTAAATAAGTTTAAAATTCTGAAACCGAAAACACTACCGATGAGGTAGGCAGGGATGCATTTCTACGCTCACATTTCACCAGTTATGTATCAGACCCACGCTATACAGTAGTATAACGTAGTAACGTTCCTACGTACCTACTATACTACGTGCTGCTACTTAGAATTTCCTGGAAAAACACAATAACTAAATAAAATACTCCATATGTTGCACCAACATTACTACAATGGTGTGTATATGTTATGGGCAAAGTGATTAATTTGGCATTACTCATAGTGCCCGGGAAATATGAATAATGCACAATAAGAATGGGCAATGTGATTAATTACAATCTGAACTCACCTATTTATCACATTGCCCGGCATTATGAATATGGCTACATGATGATCGGGCAATGTGATTAAAGGTAAATTTTTACGTGGTGCTTAAAATGCCATCACAGCAGCAGTTGTTCTAATAAATAGATCAACTTATTTTTTTTACAAAATTATTTTTGATTATTTAAACGAAGCTGATGACTTAAATTATTTTAATTCTTATATAATTAGAAGCCTTCTATCTTAAGTCTAAAACCTTTTTGTACTTTAAACTTGAGAATTGATTTTAAGTTTCATGATCACAGATCAATCCGTTTGTGGTTTAAATTTTATTTTTTAAGTTTTATTTGATTGTTAAGATTGAAGTATCTGCTGAAAACTAGCGAGTATTTTTTTTAATTCAGATACTGAGACCGATTTGATTATTTGTAGTTATATTTTTTGTTTTCAACGTTATTTTTGATATTACCTATTATTTATTACTAATTATACTGATTACTAAGACTCTTATAACTTTAGAGTAAATTTTAAGTTAAATAATCGGAGATGTGATTTCCATTTAGTTCCTTTTAGATTGTTAACTTTGTTGTGAACTTACTCACGCCGAGAAGTATTATATTCTAATTCCTCGCTGCTGTTTGGAAGCGCGCTTACTCGCAATATCTACCTACATATGAGTGAAAATAGTGCGAAATACTTCCAAACTGCATTCAATTCAACAGTTCATTCAACAGTTTCTAAATGTAGCCCTTCGTAAATTGATCCATTTTAAACCGAAGTCTGATTATTTAAGTTTTAAAAATAAATACTAAACTATAAAACATATTTTATTATTACTGTACCCGATAATTGATTTAATTTGAAATTATTAAACATGCTTTACATCACTCTGCCCAATAGGCACTTGGCTTTATTCATAATGCCCGGGCAATGTGATATAATCACATTGCCCGCTCTTATTGTGAATTATACATATTGCCCGGGCATAATGAATCCTGCTCGCATTAATCACATTGCCCATAACATACACACACACACACACACAAACTTTACTCGACAAAAGAACTCAGGGCTTTTGATGTTACATTCATTCATCTACATTGTGATAACGATATATTTTTATAGCGAGCGTTTCGGCCTCTACGAAGTGGACTACGAGAGCGAGGCCCGCACGCGCACTCCGCGCAAGTCTGCCTTCGTGTACAAGGAGATGATCCGCACGCGTACTCTCGACTTCAACTACGAACCCGACACGACTGTCATGACCATCGACGAGGGACACTGAAAACTACAACCTTGGAATGTAAAGACGGATAAATGAATGAATAAAACGAATAAATAATTTCGTTTTTTTTATTTATTTTTTTAAGATTTTTCGTCACAATATGTAGTTAAATGTTCAAACGTATAACCTAAAACATGGCGACAAACATTTTCCTTTATTTCGAGATACTAATGACCAAATTTTTATAGGTCGGGTTAAATACCATTTGATAGATAACTTTTGATTCCTCTAAAACATCCAAACTCACTTAATATTTCTTTTTAAATTTTTATTATTCTTATTCTATCCACACAACGTATTATACCGTAATTTCAATGCCGCTACCTCATACATGTGCAGTGATATTCAACAAAAATATCCCTTCAATTAAAAAGTAACTATTATAACCGTCCTTACTGTCCCTTTCTTTTATGTTTGTTTTGGGAAATCCCAACTCTACTAACTGAGGTTATTAACACCGACATAAAAACTAGTTTATAAACAGACAAGCAGTAGGTGTATAAAAGTGTCCTTAAAGGTAGTAGGAATTACATTGCGAATAAAAATTGATATAAAAGAATTAATGTGTCAGGAGTAAGTACTTACGTACATACATTCTCAATTCATTTACGTAGCTTATTATCCCCCATATTATCGACGTTAAGGTTATCAAGCATTTAGACTACTAGCAATGTCATCTCAGATAGACCTATTAAACAGTAGATACGTATTGAAATTCGCAATACTTCAAACTGAAGTGGGGGGTCTTATCCGACATGAAGATAATATGCCTGTAAAAAGGAAGTTGGCTTACCACGTTAACATACCAACAGTTTTATCTCATACTAGCTGTTGCCCGCGACTTCGTACGCGTAGACTACAGGGTTAACTACAAAAAGAAAATAAGTTATAGTCTATTTTACTTCTTAAAGTCCTATTTATGCCCATACCAAAAATCATACAAATCGGGAAAAATATTTAAACGTGAAACCGTAACGCTCCGGTCGGCGCCTTGTACATAATTATTGAGCGCTTGAAGATAATTTTGAAACTGTGATATCTTCTAAGATACTCATTGAAATCAAATGATGTAAAGGGCAAATTTCTTTTAAATTAAATATTTATACTGAATAACGTATTTATTTGGATAAGGATTAATATAATCTTTATAAAAATACCTTCACAAACAATGCTTCATTTTTTTAATAAATTTAGTTAGCATAAAAGAGGTTATAGTGAACCAACCCTAAAAATTAGACATATGCTACCGTTGACTTTTTTGTAGATATTATCAAGCTCTACAACTTTTCTCTAGGACTCAACTATATATCTCCTATGGGTAATGCAAAAAACGGTTTCGTTCGCCCGTTTTTTCTCCGACTTACTTCGCAAATCCTACTACAACGAAAAAGTCTTATTATATTTCGAACTAATATATTGCCTATGACACTCCCACAGAACATAGCTTTCTATTGGAAAAAGAATTTTCAAAATCGGTTCAGTAGATCGCGAGTTTACTTTCTACAACGTCACAAACATACAAACTTACAAACATACAAACTCACAAACCTTACCTCTTTATAATGTTAGTATAGATATAGAAGTATAGATTAATATCCTGAGAAATAGGCAAAACTTTTTACAAAAAGACATTACAACTATAAAATTAAATTCTTTTATTGCGAAACTATATGTTGTGAGCAAGAAGTGTTCTACTTTTTTTTTTTTTTTGGATTGGGAACAATTTATTTTATTACACCGTTTCACTAATACCTGCCAGTATCATTTTTCAAAAACATAATGAGATGTCATGCGTAGTATCATTTTATGAAAAGGAAAAAAATATGACGGCTTAATAGTTCTTACAACCGATGCAATGTGGATTTACTTAAACTTGATAAAGTATGTAAGTAGGTACATATAAACAGCGAAAACTTATCAATAAAAAAATCGAAACTGCGACAACATTTTAATTTAACTTTCTTATCTGTAACTATAATATAAGACATTATTACATTTGAAAATTACATAGAATTAATATAGACCAGACACAAAAACAAAAATTGACGCGTGTTATGCCCTTTTGAGCCAAAGGCGACCATATAGATAAATGTTTTTAGCAAAATCATTACAAAATAAAACGCTAGGCTTATGAAGTCCAAGGTACATCTTGTTCTTAATGATGTTGTTGGCATTGCTCTGAGAAGGGTAGCTAAGTTGTGTGTATTGAGTAAGAGTGTGTTGCGCTTAACAGAAAAACCTAAACAAAAATCCTAGACGAATATTATTATGCCTTTGGCTTAATGTTGTTAAGACGAATACACAGTATAAAAATAAAATTTTATCCTTGAAAACAATAATGTTGAAAATATTTATTGTGTTGTCGGAAAAAAAAAATTTCGTGGGCTATTAGATGAGTAATATGAGCTAGTTAATAATGATGAGTAGTTTTTAATAGATTATTTTTTAAAGAAGTATTTTTATAAAAGAGAAATATTTTTTTAAACGATATCTATATATAGCATAGTATAGTGATATTTGAATGCATTACATAGCACGTGCCATACTTCCATCTACCAATATAATAGTGACTAAGTATACTTATTCGGGCTTAGCTTTAGGTGCCCCATACACCTACAATAATATTGCACAATATTCTGATTGTACAATATTATTGAACGTGTAGGGATAATATTGAAACATTGCGCAGTGATTGAACAAAAGATTGAGGGAGCTTAATTTTTATTGTGCAATATTTTTTTATTGCGCTGTGTAGGCTTAATATTGAGCAATATATTTCTTTCTTTTCTCTTTTCAACAAAATCACCAGCGTGGCTGCCGCCAAAACTTCGTCGTCAGACATGTTGCTCGCACGAAAATATTGATCAGACTGGTTAGTCAATTTTATTGACGGAATTAATTGAACGTCTGGAATCAAATAATTGGGGTGTTCAATATTATTGAACAATAAAAAGGTTGTGCAATATTATTGTAGGTGTATGGGGCGCCTTAGACACTCGACGCGATAACATACACTGTTCGAAATTCAAGTAGAGATCAGGTTCGACACCTTTGGAATCATCGGATTTAAGTCGAAGAACGATAATATTTTTATATCTAAAAAATAGTCTACTTAATATTTGTTATTATTCTTACTTAATATTGTTTTAATAGTTTCTATTCAAATATTAAATTCATTGCCTTTTGAATTTAGACTAATATTGTTTTTTTAATATTAGCATGGACGTTTGTAGAGGTATATCGAAGTTTAACCTAATCCATTTCCTTTTTTATTACTGGGGAGTCACACTGAAAATGCCTCTCTTGATAGCAAAGTGCCAATTAATAAAAATATACCATTCTGGTTTAGATCACGTAACATATTCTGATCCTAGAAAGCGATGGTTTGAATTTATCCCTCATTTACCATGGTCTAAGGAGTAATGGACTCGAGGCTTAAGCATGCTGTCGAGAATCTCAGCGGTCGCAGTTTAAAAGGTACTCGCCTCAGACTTTTAGAAGTAATGTGTGTATTCACAACGAAATATGAAAATAGATTAAACTGCACGTATTTGCATTACACTTTACACATTACCACCAGGCGCTAGTGAATATATTAAAAGTCGTGTTAGTAGACACACAACACTAATGATATACGGATATAACGAAGAGCAAACTTTTTTTTATAAAAAGGTTTTTTAATGTTACTTATATATTAATTGAAAAAATACTTAAGCGATTTCGACTGTCTCGTGGTCTTGCGGTACAATCATGTGCCGTGCGATCTAGAGGTCCTGCGTTCGATTCCCGGGTCGGACAAAGTGTTATTGGGCTTTTTCATTACGACATTCTCAGTAGCACGGAGTCTGGAAATGTGCCCGAAAAACGGCAATAGGCTTGCCCCCTATTACGTGGGACTGAATACATATTGGCGAAATGTGGGTGTAGAAATGCACCTCATCAGGGAAATTCCCATCAGGGAATATAGGCGTGAGTTTATGTATGTATGTTTAGCGATTTCAACGATTTTCGGTACTTACGTTAAAATAAGCGCTGTTTTTACTTATTCTCCTGTGCGTAGCGTCAGTTACGTTATTTATTAAAATAAAATGTATTTGAGCATGAATAAAAAATAAACGAGCGCATCGAGATAATTTAATTTTGATGCGTTTAGCTCACTATGAAATAATGGATAGATTTCAAGTGGCCCTCGTTTCTTATCGCCCACTAAAATCGAGATAAACGATTCAGCGTATTAATTGTATAGATGAATTGCCTTTAAATACAGTGCCTATCCGCTAGCATCAAAGAGATCACAGGACGACAACATGCTGGCTAAACGATTCATGTAAGTAAATCTATAAGTAATTTAAGTGCTTTTTTTTTTATAAACGTACAATTTCGATAGGGTAAAATCAGCTAAAATACATTCTCTGTATTTTTTTAAAAAGATTGCAATAGAAATGATCAGACAAAATACTTGTGGTTTCCGAAGTACTTTAAGTGCATTTAAGAATTTGCCGTTGTAAATATGTTAAAAAGTCAATAAACCGTTGAATTACTTAATATAGACATAATGCCAATTTTAAGCGCTTGACTCGCTCGCACATTGCTTTGAGTCCAAGCCTTAGACTAAGCTAAATAATACAATGATTAGGTATATAAAAAATCTAACACTCCAATCCATTCCATTCAATCGCTAATATATGTTTTTTTTTATTGTAGAACACTACTACTGGTTTGTTTTGCGTTGTCGGAGAGCAAAACGATAAACAAGAATGCAAGGACAGATGTAAGAAGATTCCCAGATGGACTTTTGTTCGGAGCATCGACTGCTGCCTACCAAATAGAAGGAGCTTGGAATGAAGACGGTACGACAATGACTTAAAGAATTAAATCAACAACATTAGATTATTAAATCTTAATTCAACAGACTATCATGACAATTTTTGTAACACAGCTTGTGAGGGATTTTAGTAAAAATATTTGAAAAAATGTGCCAATTTAGTATCCTGAAAAATGTACGCCCGCACGGTGTCGAAATAAGGGTGGGAATTCAGAATTTTCCCTAAGTTTTTGAATTAATAAATACCACCTATTTTTTTGTTATAGGTAAATCAGAGAATATTTGGGATCATATGACTCACAACTACCCAGATGTTATAGATGATGCTTTAAATGGCGACGTTGCCGCGGACTCATATCACTTGTATGAGCGCGATGTAGAAATGATGAGGGAATTGGGATTAGATTTCTATCGATTCTCCCTTTCGTGGTCACGAATTCTGCCCACAAGCTTCCCTGACCAGATCAATGAGGCAGGTGTAGCCTACTACAATAACTTGATCAACGAAATGCTCCGATATAACATAGAACCATTGGTCACTTTGTATCATTTTGACTTGCCGCAAAAACTGCAAGATATGGGTGGCTGGACAAACCCCCAGATTGCTGATTGGTACGGGGACTACACCCGCGTTGCGTTTGAGTTGTTCGGCGACAGAGTAAAGTACTGGAATACTATAAATGAGCCAAGGGAAATTTGCTACCAAGGGTATGGAGTTGATTCGCTTGCGCCAAGGCTGAACATCAGCGGGATGGGTGAATACATTTGCGCTAAGAATTTGCTGATGGCTCACGCCAAAGCTTACCATATCTACGACGAGGAATACAGAGCACAACAAGGAGGAAACATTTTCATCACATTGAGTGCTCGGTTTTACACACATGAAACTGAAAACGACATAGTTGCTACAGAAGAAGCAAGCCAGTTTGACGTGAGTGGAATATTTTTTCCTATATTTTTTTTATTGTGTATGTACTAACTAAAAACCCTAAAAATTAAAATAATCACGATGGACCTATAATTCAATCAAAAATTCTAATCTTAATATTATTCGTTTTGAATTTAACTGCAATCATACAAAGACAATCATCGAGCAAAAGTCGACCTCTGGCGTCCCCAGTAGTAAGACAACCAAGCAGAAATATTCTTTGCGCTTAGTATTTAAGACAGACTGCATGTCCGATCTACATGACTAATTTCTATTTTACAGTGGGGTACGTATGCCCATCCTATTTTTTCCACTACGGGTGACTTCCCTCCGGCTTTAAAAGAGCGCGTCGCTGCCAGGAGCGCTGAGCAAGGATACTTCAGGTCAAGATTACCAGAATTTACCCCAGAAGAAGTGGAATACGTGAGAGGAACTTCTGACTTCTTCGGCCTGAACCATTACACTACTTCTATTGTGTACAGAAACGAGAGTTTAATTGGCTATTATGAATCACCGTCGTACTACGATGACTTACAAATCATTAGATACCAACCAGACGAATGGGAATCCACTGCGTCTTCTTGGTTGAAGGTAATTTGCCTTAATATAATTATCGTTATTAGACAATCGACACTTTGGAACTGAATTGAACCTACTGAGATCTATGTGTTACTAGGATAAAAAATATGCTTGTTGCTTATTTATGTTTGAATTCAATCGTTTCAGGTAGTACCTTGGGGCTTCCACGGACTCTTGACGAAAATCAGGGTCGATTTTAACAACCCCACAGTTTTCATTACTGAGAATGGGTTATCGTCTCGCGGGGGGCTTGACGACGACGACCGCGTATCTTACTTAAGGCGGTACCTTGACGCCATGCTCGATGCTATTGACGAAGGCTCCAACATCGCTGGTTACACCGTTTGGAGTTTGATGGACAACTTTGAGTGGATGAGGGGATACACGTGAGTTTTTGTTTATATTGATATACAAAACCCCACGACAATATTTTCCGAAGGGATACGCCGAAGTGGATACTGCACCCACATTTCGCCAGATATTTATCAGTCTCACGTCAAAGAGTCATAGACCTATTTTCGGGGCATATTTCTACACAAAATCTCCTATTAGAAAAACCCAATAACAATTTGTCCGGCCTATGAGTCGAACCTCAAAACGTCGCAAGACCACACAGCAGGCTGTATTGATTTTGAAACTGTTTTAATATCATCCCATCTTATAAGAAAATCCGTGATGATATTTATGTATTGTGCTCAATAAGATTAACATTCGGCTGACTCAGTTTGAAATCCTAGCCAAGGTAGGCGAAATGCCTCAGAATTGTTCCATGGGCCTAGATATTGTTATAAATTCTTAAACATATGATTACATTTCTATATACAAATTAGAGTAATAAATGAAAACCATCTCATAATTGTTCACTTTTCAATTTACAGTGAACGTTTTGGCCTCTACGAATTGGACTACGAGAACGAGGCTCGAACCCGCACTCCCCGCAAGTCTGCTTTCGTGTACAAGGAAATTATCCGCACACACTCCCTCGACTTCAACTACGAACCCGACACTACCGTAATGACTATTGACGAAGGACATTGAATAAACAAAATGACACAAAATAGCTTTTTTATACTCAAGTCTCATTCACCAAATCCTTAATAATACCATCAAGAACTTGTTACTCAAGGTCGTAAAAATAATTTCTAAATTTAATCAATTTTCAATTATATAAAAAAATTAACGATATTTGAACAATTATTTGATGCGCCAAAATCAAATTATTAATTAATAATACTAATTCTATATTAATAATACTAATTCTCGAGTTGTAGAGGAGGCCCGTACCCAACAGCGGGACGTATATTAAGGACTAATGATGACGAATTCGAAGCGATAATAAAACAACATTCGATTACATCTAGTATCGAGATAATTCCTTTTAGATGTATTGCGCACCATATCAAACAACAAAACTCAAGTGGGCCCCCCTTCCTTATCACGAGATCTAGATAAATGGGTTATAGTATTAATTGAATAGTTGAGTTTACATTATAGTACTATCAATCGACAAGTTTAGATATTAGAGAAGGCTCATACACTACGCCGAGATAATATTATAGTATAGTGAATTGCTAAAGACTTTGCTTGTTAACGTCAGTTTTCATACAAGTAAACCAGCTGATACCTGTAAATTGGCCGTTCAACCAAGTTAGCGAGTATGCATACGATGGTAGTAAATACTAACACTACAAATACTTAACTTCTGGTGGCTCTGGAATTTCGTAGTAATATGCTTTGGCCCTATTGAAATTATTGTCATTGCGGAAACCGACGAAAAAACAAATATATAATTGAATGACCTAATACCGTTACATATTTAAGCTACTTTTTAGTGGCGGTCTTTTCTTACAATTACAAATTTGAACAAAATCAGCTTGATTTTTTTTTTTTATTTCAGGATATAAGACGAGAGACGAATAAAATAACAATAAATATGAATATTGTCATGTATTCAATAAATAATATACAATATAGTTAATATTCCTTTGGCATCAATAACACCGCACATACAACTATTGATAAGCTCAACATACATAATAATATCAAACAAAAAATCAACAAAACAACTTCACCAAACAAAGTGTACATATTATATATTTACACATCTTATTCCGCAAGTAATAAAATACAAATTATACTAGAAGAATTCTCTTATAACACATTGTTAACGAAATTCAACGAAACAAATTAATAAGAAGAAAACAACAACAGTAATTAATAAAACATCAGATAATATGTATTGTTCCCTAACACTGATAAGTTTAAGTCATGCTCTTAATTAGAATATCTATAAAGTTAAAGTATTAGTTAATAAACATTTAAGCAGGTTCACAGTGACAGAGATCGGGATGAAGAACAATACTTGGTGCCAAAAAACTAATACAAATTGATCTCTTTTTATTTTTTGGCCTACACCATCACATACCCACTACTGTAACTACGCACAGTATTGGCACCGAGCACTAAAGTCCAGCAAATGTAAGGGAACCTAATTGGCCATGATCTCGTAACGCAATTAGCTAGGAAAAATACATAAAGGAATTTGAAACAAAGAGCTATCTGTCGACTTTCCTCCATAGCAAGGCTGAAGACAAAATATGTAACTAGGAAGTTTCATCCTCAAATAAATGATAAATATAATTAATTGATGAAACTAGACGCAATCAACTTTGAACTTGCACAGGTTGATTACTATATGATATTTAAAGGATACAGACTGCTTTATTAACAAAGATATAAAGATCAAAGTGACAGTTAAAAGGAACATTTCCAGTTATCGCCTTAAAATATATACTAGCTATCTTTGAGATTTTACAGTATAAATTAAATATGCGTTCTAAAATCTATTTTATTTGAAAGATGATTTCATTGACGAAGACGAAGTATGACTTCTGTTGCTGTTGGACTTTACGGCAGTATATCTTATATTGGCTTCATCGAACCGTTTATATGCTTATATAGATCGGGTAGTCTTATAGGGATAACATTTACTTCAACTAACACCGATGTATGATATTTTTACATGCATATTATTCTCGAGTATGAATTCAAAATGAAACTATGTGAATCCTTATGCCGACATTATCAGGGATTTTTATACTACCGGTAACCGATTTACTTGCAATAAAATATACTATGTACTAATTAAATTATTTCTTATACATATATATATATATATATATATATATATATATTTCGTAAACATATTAGTAACACGTGAAACATGACAAAACAACTGGCCTCTTACAATATCTACATAGGTAAAGCCACAGGGAGAGCTTCAAATATAGGAAAACATTTACAGATACATAGAACTAACGTCAAGTAAAGTTATAAAATTCACATTAAAACATAGGTACGTACTTTGTACCCATTGAAAATTGTGATTTGTTGTTTGTGCATGAAATATCTCAGAACAATGGAACGCTGTTCCAGGTAATTACCATGACACCACAAGAAAAATAATCCATTTCTTAAGCTTTAATTTCATTTTTAAATAATCACTTGTTAATATTTTTAACAGATTTATTATTATAATAGATAACGCAAAACATTTCTTTAAATATTTTTATAGAAAATGCTGTATGCGTTTAGTGCAATTAAACACGCACAAGCGATTGTCGATGATGAAAGCGACATGTACCTTATAAACAGTACAATATGTACTACAGTACATCTTTATCCGAAACAATTGGTTTCTTTATATTTTTAACGTCAACTCTTACTACACATAAACTATTATACGGTAACGAACTATACCACTTTTCACCAAAATTCTTGGTCAAAAGGTTTTGTTACAATGCATTGATATTAAATCCAATCACCACTTTATGTGATGCCCTCGACGTAAAGATGGTTTAAACGAATTTAAATGTTTTACTGCTATCATAATTCCTTTCAAGGATGTTTTAGCATTGCTTGGTGTAAAGTATTTTTGTCTTAATTTCAAAGCCACATGAAAGTTATATTCATTATCAGTGTCAATAATTTTATTGATTGTTATAAAATGTAGTGGATTTACGTCGGACGGGTTCGATAACAATCAAGCCTGGGTGTCCCCGTCGGTGTAGTGGGAAGGACCTTCAGCTGAACACACGGAGTCCTCGGGTGTGCGGGAAGCGTCGCACGCCTCACTCGCCTCCACAGCACTGGCGCTGCCTCCGGGTTTCTTACCACCCCGACGAGCTTGTAGAGCCTGGACATTCACCAATGTATATCAACATGATAATTGGGTAACGATATTTGAAACTTGTTGATTTTGCATATTATTATTTTGTTTTATAGGTACATTTTATTAATCATGTAAATTTGTGTATTTTATATCATGCTTTTTAAATGTAATACTTTTATACATATTTATCAATCAACAAGCTTTATCAACTAATCTTTACAGATATAGCCAAAATTAGCTGGGATTTAAGCGACACGATCTGCAAATTGCAAATGACGGAAACCCATCAAATAAACGTAGTACAACCTTTAGCACGAACAGCCGAAAGGCTGAGACGGTCAAAAGTTCGTGAAATTTTAAACATATCGCCAATAGACCTTCGACCGGTAAAGAGAAAGCGGACGTAAAACATTGACACAATCAGGTTCCAATATTTGCATGGGGGCGGGTGCAGAGCTCGGCTCGTGCCGGCAGGTGGAGTGGGGGGGGGGTGCCGGGACCGGGGCGACGCCCGGGGCACTACAGAATCGGGGTGAACTTCCACAGGGGTCATGCGGGGGAACCACATCAGTGCACATGCGATAAATGTCGTATCTCCTTACCTTTTCCCGACTGCCCTTTTTCTAAACGCGGGGGATGTAAGATGAAACATTCAATTAATGACATTGAAGACAAATTCCTAAAGGGGGCAATTGTGTTAGTTTTAAATTTTGATAACCATGGAGTAATGCTAGTTTGAGAGTTTATCTAAATGAACTAATACAAATTAGGGTACATAAATCATCAAACAAAGGAAACTAAAACTAAACGACGACTAAAGTAATGTAACACAATATTATTCGTAAGGAAATTAGTTTCTAAAACAAAGGTTAGGTTGGAGTTAACGCAAAATTCACAAAACAATGACAAACTCAACTAACAGTCATGAATGTCCTGTGGGGTACCAATAACCAGTTCATTTTAGTTCAACTAGAGGTATTTGGTGTATTGGTAGTCATAATGAATGATGAACAAAAGATGGAGGCGCACCTGCAAAGAGAACCTACGATGAGGTTTCCTCCCGCCTCTCCTTTTGCTGATGTGTGGGTTATCCCTCCTCATCGTTTTGCTCCGCAGAAGTTCCAACTCTATATATATTCTCTTCAACTCGGCTCGCACTTCTTCCGACGTAGGTTCTTCCTCGGCTTCAGGACCAAAACCCTCCGCCGGACCTCGGCGGGATACCTGACGAATTGAATTGATTGAATATTACATTTAATTATTTTCGTATGTGCTGGCGTCAATAAATTACTGCTTGCCCTGTCTAGACTGCTAAAGCACTTGTATCAGAAACTTCTATGCTGCTACGTTATTTTCGTATAGATATTTAAGACAATACATGATAAAAAAATTCACAGTTATAACATATTCTGTGGAATCTATCACCATCAAAAGTTAAACGTGTCAACCCTTTGAATGTATGCAAACTGAGGACAACGTTTAATCAATAATTTATTTAACAATATTCCGACCTCCTGCGCAAGTGATCTGGCCCTATAGCCGTGCCAGAGTCGTGGAGCTAGTACGCAAGCGAGAGCGGCCCCAGCGGAGAGGTGCGCTCGCGCTGCTGCCGCTACCGGCCACCGCTCGGGCGCGGCGCCACTAGCACCCCACGCTAGGCACCGCCACCATACACCACATGCTGCTTCAGTCCATAACGCTGCAGACAGCCATCTTCGCTCCTGGGCAATTTCAATCAATTAATAAGTTCAAATTACACATCATGGCTATTGAAAAAAAAAAAAAAAATTGTACACTTGAAAACGGCTGAGTGTCACACGCTGTAAAAGTAAGACTTATAGAATCCAAGTTACTGATCAATAAATTAAAATTAAAACAATAAACATTTGAATGGTTTGCAAACTTGGTTCGCGTTTTAATTCCAATAACTACGCCTTTTTGCTTCAGTAACCACTACGTGTAACTTTACTATCAGGAAGAATTGTTTTTACGAGAATAGTTGGGCATACTTGAAAGGGTACGTTAGCGTTTCGGGCAGCATAAGCGATCCTTATCCCTGCAGCGAGGAGTAGGATCTCTGCCGCGGCAGTGACGTGGTGCCAGGCCGCCCGAGCACACCCGTTCCCATCGTCTTCACAAACGGCTGTGGCTGTGAATGCTGCCAGGTAGCAGGCAGCGCCCAGCACCATTGCACCCACTACGCGGAGAACCTGAAAATATTATATCATTGCGATATTCACGTTGGCCGGGACAATAGTAGTACTTGGATAAATGTTTTATATGGCAGAGTAGGTTATAACAAAAAATAAAATGGAGAGATAGAAAAGTTCCAAACCGGTCGAACTTTTTCACTGCTAGATATGAACTCTACTACTAAGGTTAGGATCTCAACTCAGCTTAGCGGACGATTAACGCCGAGTTAGAAGGCCAGAGACCTTTACCTACCTCTTTCGGCCTTCCCCGAGGTAACAAAAAATAGTTAAAAAAGGTTTGTATGGTACGAATAAAGGGTTTATACTTCTGAGTCTTTGGGCGTCCACCGATGCGCCTTTCTAGTGCGGAACTCAGCCAGAAGCACCCAAAGTCGCAGTACGACGGAGCCGTAGCACGCGACGAACCCCAGCTCGCGGAGCCACGCGCCCGCTATACAGCGCCACTTGCCCATAGATATGTATTGAGACGCCGCCTGGAACACATCGAATTGTGGGATTAGGTACATTGCTTTTGGTAATTCTGCAGTTTAATTATATGTGCTGAATGGCGTCATCATGTTTAGTGTTTAAATGAGAAAGAAAGAAGAAAGAACTTTAAAGAATATCTTGATATTTTTTAATTACGAACTTTTGTACGGATTGTTTAAGTATTTACATAGAAACCATGCTTGGTCTTAATGACCAATACCTGAATGATGATGATGTAACTAATAGACATTAGTCTAATTGCCGAAAGTTGAAGAAAGACCCATGCTACCTTAACAAGTTCAGACAATACTTACAGATGCATAAATCAGTAAAGCACCCAGAAGAACCACTTCCAACACCGTCCACATACCCATTGCCACCGCCTTAAACACAAGTTTCATCAGAAATTAACAAAACGTCACAATAAATTAACGTACCATAACCCAATCTAGAAAAGACCAGTTATTTTTGGAAATTGTACTGAGAATTACTATTATTATTGTACTACTAGAATTAACATTTTAATAAATTACATACCTTACATTTTCTTTTTCTAAATATAATTAACCCAATAACAAGACAGAGCAGCATTCCTGCCAAGTTGGCTGCTAGGAGTGCTACTCGGTAGACATCCGCCAGGCACGCCGTCACATCACTTCCCATCCCACACGGAGTACAACTGAGATAACCTGCTTCAGAATTCTCCAGCGAATTACCATTCACCCAGCCGTCCCCAGCAACGCTCCAGTGTCCAGCACGACATTTACATCGATACTGCAACAATACGTCACGTTACGAAACAAGTATTATTTGCGAAATAAAAGAAGACGTTTATCATTACCTCTATCTTACGATCACTGTGGCCCAATGCTGAATACGCCTCACATTCTGTAGTGGCTGAATCGCATCGAGGCGAACCTCCAAGCCATTCGTTCATCGTCTCCTCGCACGGCACGCTTTGCCATCGACGAAACACGGCCGCAGCCGCTCTAGTTGGTCCAAACCCTCGGGCCGCCGCCACGCCACCCCACCAGCCTTCATCGCCGCTCTCGCAGGAAAACCAGCTGTTAGACCAAACTACCGAACTGGCGTTCCACGCTGACGCCAAAGTCCTCCAGAATTGTCGCAAAGTGACGGAATTGTTTTGTTGGAATACTATTAGTCGTGGTGGATCTGAGAAGTAGAGTACTCCGAGGTGTAGCTGCGGGGCTCCCAGTGCGACGGCAGCGGGCGGTGGAGAGAGAGGCGCGCGCGCCGCCGCCCGGGCCAGTGCGGCCGCGCGGAACTCGTCCGCCGCCCCCTGCTCCACCAGCTCAGCTAGAGCTCGCGCCGTGTGCACTGCGGCTGCTTCGTGCTCGCGAGCATTCTGGAACATAAAATATTTTATATAATTATATCAATTAACAAAATAAATCACTCTAAGTTTTGTAGAACCGCGTTTTAGTTTGTTAAGACTTATTGTACAAGCTTGAAGGTCACTATGTGTCAGAATATCGACGAAAACATAACTATATCATGCAACCAATAATAATAATTTTCGTTTTTAGCTAAAAAAAAACAGCCTTTTAAGTCTGCACTGCATCGTCATCATGCTAATGCGGTTGTTTTAGCCGGGTCAGTTCAAAAATCAAAAAGGGAATTACTACGTACGGATGGTAGTGGCGGGATGTTCCGAAGCAGCAGCGGGTCGCAGGCGGGCGCGGGCGGCGAGGGCGCGGCGGCGGGGCGCGCGGTGTGCGGCTCGGCCGGCGCGGCGGAAGCGCACGAGCACACTGCCAGCGCCCACGCCGCCCACCGCGCCGCCATCGCTCACCTACCGCACCACACGCTCTGCAAACAAAACATACATAAAAATATCGGGTAGAAAAATTATACTTGTGTATTTAGGTAACCAACTATGAGTTCCAATTAAAAAAAAAAATAACTAAAAAAGAAACATCAGATGAATGGTGAAAAGCAAACATAAGATGTATATTTTTACAATTATAAACGAGATTTTTGTTTTTTTCTTCTATTAATATTTTATAACATTATGAATAACTGGACAAGAGCACATGAACTCATTAAAAGAGAAAAATACTTAACAATATAAAAATATAAAGTTAGTTCGTTAGTCGTTGTTGGGTGAAGATACAGATAAAATATTAGAATTCAGTTGACAAGCTACAACTTACAACATTCGTCTAATACCTCTAAATTAAGTCACAAGATCGTATGTAGTATACGTTATATAGTATTGTTTTAATATTTAAAACACCTGCCTCATCTCATCTCTCCATCACCCTAAGTTCGACTGGAAGAGAATGCCTTAGGCATTAAGTCCACCCATACAAACTTTGTATGATATGTAAATAAATAAATAATGCATGCATATAACAAACCAAGCTAAAATTAAAATAACCAGTATAACGAAAATACAACGATTTCACTGCGTTTCAAATCATACATGTATGCAGTTTAAATATCGACAGATAACGTTTACCTGTTAGCCGATGTATAAAGTATGTATAACAGGCAAATCAAAAACTATCGCATCGGGAAATACTTCATCATCTAAGATAAAAACATTTTCGCCTGCAGATACGCATTGTTTAGTTAATACACTTCGGTGCAACATGGTACGCATATTTTTTATGTAAGTTTTTTTTATTCTTTAAATAAAGTTAAAGTCTTTTTCATTTCGTCATGCTTGGTTTATTACTAATGACGCGAGAAAAAACAAATTTATGAAATATTTTTGACTAAGGTTCCTAAGAACAGATTTTTATTTATTATTATCTTTTAGTCCTTTCTTGTTTAGCGAGATATACAGGTTGTATTTAGACCGAGATCGAAAACTGAGGCAGGTAATAGCGAGGGTGATCACAAACCCAGTGGCGATATTAAAAATCCCCACAAAAAATTTCTATAGAAAACGTCAAAATTTTTATTTTTTGTCGGGATTTTCTTTAATGCCAGGAGTTATCGCTATTACCTGCCTTAGTTTTCGATCACGGTCTAAATACACCCTGTATATGTATATTCATATTCAACAGATGTTCTATAACTATTTGTTTCGAGTTTGGGATTTTTTTTTATTTTTGCTCAAGACCGGGATGGTTGGCGCTTTCTTGGGGAGGCCTACGTTCAGCAGTGGACGGCGATAGGCTGATTGATATTGGGATTTTGTAAGACCCAAAGGGCTCTCTAGTTTTTGACACTATACAAGACTTGTACTTTTTTATTTTAGGCCTACATATCGATCGCGGTCTCGTAACACAAATCAAGGAAGTACTAACATTCTGCGCAAGTCTGAACCTAAGTCACAACGTCATTTAAAAATACAAATAAAATATAACCATTCAGTTGATATACTCTTATCAAATCTCTTTATCTTAAACAAATGGTTTTAAGATCAAGGTGGCAACATCTATATAGATCAAATCATTGATGCTTTTATGTAACATACACGGAAGCATCAAGGCATTTATCAACAATCAAAATGAAATTATGTAATAAAATGAATAAGTTACCGTTTTGAATGCATTTTCAATTGGATATTAAACGTTCAATATTTCATAACGTTTCAGAATAAGCAGTATCTGCCTTACGCTCTCTCATGGCAAAACCCATCGACAAAATTCTGTAAGGAAATTTCCTGAAGGTTTTTTGTTGGGCTCGGCTACATCTGCGTATCAAACAGAAGGAGCTTGGGATGCTGATGGTAAATACACGGATTTTTATGTATTTATCGAGCGTATGCAACAACCTTAACCACTTCCTTATATTGTGTTCAATTTAGAGCCCGACAGTTATGAGCGCACGCTGCATATTTCTGACATTATATAAATTCAAGGCAGCCAATTAAATTTTTGACCACGGTTTTTATTATTATAATTTGCAAGTGGTTGGGTGGACGGCTGACTTTGTTCCTCAATAAGCTGTTACTGGACAACACGATACCCGACGAATGGTGCAACAGTTATCTGGTGCCCATTTTTAAAAACAAGGGGGATGTTCAAGATTGTAACAATTATCGGGGAATAAAGTTAATGTCACACACTCTGAAAATTTAGGAGAGAATAATTGAGCGAAGCCTGCGAGAGGAATTTGAGGTTTCGCGGAACCAGTTCGGTTTTATGCCTGGTCGTAGGACGACGTATGCCATTTTTGCAATTCGCCAGCTGTGCGAAATATACAGGAGAGCGCATAAAAACTTGCACATGGTATTCGTTGATCTCAAAAAGGCTTTCGATCGGGCTCCACGTGAAGTTGTATGGTGGGCCCTTAAGAAGAAATGCGTGCCTGAGAAGTACCTGCAGTTGATTCAGGTCATGTATCGTAAATGTAATACCCAAGTCAGGACGGCAGCTGGCATTACAACCAGATTCGATATCGCTGTTGGGGTGCACCAAGGGTCGGCTCTTAGTCCTTACCTCTTCCTGTTGGTTATGGATGCTATTACTGCAGATATACAGGAAGAGGCACCCTGGTGGATGCTGTTTGCTGATGACATTTTTCTGGTGTCAGAAAGTGGCCACGAGGTGCAGAACAGATTGGAGGCATGGCGGCATAGACTTGGAAATGTTGGCCTTAAAGTCAGCAGAACAAAAACTCAGTATATATTTTGCGACTTTGGCGGTCTTTCAAGTTCTGTGTCCGTCACACTTGATGAAATGCCGATACCAGTCTGTTCCGAATTCCGCTACCTTGGGTCACTTATGCAAAGTGACGGGGGTATACATCACGAAATAGAGTAGAGAATCAACTCAGGATGGATGAAATGGCGACAGGTCTCATCCACAAAATGCGACCCCAGAATGCCCCTCAAATTGAAGGGGCGAATATACAAGTCCATGATAAGACCTGTCGTTATGTATGGATCGGAGTGTTGGGCTACGAAGAAGACGGACGAAAGACGACTGCATGCAGCAGAAATGCGAATGTTGCGATGGGTGTGTGGGGTAAAACTGACTGACAGAGTGAAGAATGAATACGTTAGAGGAAGTTTGAAAGTAGCTCCTGTGATTTATCAATCAATTCAACTTATCAGTTGAAAGGACACCGTCTGTCGTGGTATGGGCATTTTACGAGGAGGGACGAAACATATATTGCTAAAAAGTAATGAGCATGAATGTTGAAGGATGGACAAGCCGAGGAAGGCCAAAGAAAACATGGATGGAGTGCGTGAGAGGAGATATGAAAGAGAAAGGCGTGACCGAAGACATGACGGCTGATAGGGATGTGTGGAAGGACAAAACATGCTGCGCCGACCCCAAATAAAATTGGGAGCAGGGCAAAAGAATGATGGTTTTTATTATAATTTTCATAAAAATATTTTTATTAGCATAACATATCATATTTGGTACTATATTTATGTCATTAAATTTTACCTTAATTTAAGGAAAATCTGAAAATATTTGGGACCGCTTCACCCATACCCATGCTGAAATGATTGCTGACGGATCAAACGGTGATATAGCTGATGACTCTTATCATTTATACAAGAGAGATGTGGAAATGATGAGAGAACTAGGACTCGATTTCTATAGATTTTCTTTATCTTGGGCTCGTATTCTACCTACAAGCTTTCCCAATCACATCAATGAAGCTGGCGTGGCGTTCTACAACAACCTCATCAATGAAATGATCAAATACAACATCGAGCCTATGGTCACATTATATCACTTCGATCTTCCACAAAAACTTCAAGAAATGGGAGGATGGTCAAACCCTTACGTAGTAGACTGGTTTGGAGACTATGCACGCGTAGCATTTGAATTATTTGGCGACAGAGTCAAGTACTGGGTTACTATAAACGAACCTGAGTCAATTTGTAATCCGTCATATGGATCGGATATTGTTCCTCCTATGTTGAATATAAAAGGTGTTGCTGAGTATATGTGTACAAAGAACATGCTGGTAGCTCATGCAAGAGCATACCACATTTACAATGAAGAGTTTAAGCCATTACACAACGGTATTATAGGTTTAGTATCGTGCGGGTTTTGGTACGAACCAGAAACAGAAAACGATGTTGTAGCAGCTGAAGAACGTAATATATTTGAGGTAAATACTGGCAAATATGTACATACGATAATTAATATGAAATTCAACTCAACATTTTATAACATGTTCAAACTTTGTGTTTCAGTGGGGTCAATACGTATATCCTATTTTTTCGGAGACTGGAGACTTTCCTCCTGTTATGAAAGAGAGAATTGCCACAAATAGTGCTAGTCAAGGATTCTTTCGCTCCAGATTGCCAGAATTTACAAAAGAAGAGGTAGAATATGTTAAGGGCAGTTCCGATTTCTTGGGTCTTAATCATTATACCACTTACCTCGTATACAGAAACGAATCAGTAAATGATTTATATGAAAAACCGTCGGCGCTGGATGATGCACAAAGTGTAGCCTACCAACCAGACGATTGGCCTACATCAGCTTCTAGTTTCCTGAAGGTACGACCATTTTTAAGAAGGCTAACTATGATACTCCACTGATGTTGAATACAACATCCACATTATTAACATTAATGCAATTCAGCTTTTTCCATTTACCTGTTTATCTATCGTTATCTTCTCCGAATGAATTATCCCTGATGAATTCGAAAATTACCCTATCTCAAAATATGAAATAAATATATGTGAATCAAATCGTGTTATTGGCCAATTATTATCTATATTTCTATTTTAAGGTTGTTCCATCCGGTTTCTACAAGATTTTGACCAAACTGAGAGAAGATTATAACAACCCGCCTATATTCATCACTGAGATTGGATTTTCTACTCATAGCGGGCTGGATGACGACGATCGCATATCTTACTTCAGAAACTACTTAGACGCTATGCTTGATGCGATCGACGAGGGATCTGATATAATAGCGTTTACTGCTTGGAGTTTGATGGACAATTTTGAATGGATGGCGGGATTTTCGTTTGTATCTTTGATTTTATTATCAAAAACGATGCATGAGAATATTATTATCAACTCCTGGGCACGGATGTCCTTTATAACTAAGAGGGTTTAGACCTTAGTCTACCATGCTGGCCTAGTGTGCATTAGTGAACTACAAACCTTTAAAAAAATAGGTACCTATGCAGGATTCATCACGATGTTTTCCTTCACTGTTAAAGCAAGTGCTAATTCATTGTGAATTCCATGAGATTACTCGCTTTCAAAACTTTGTTATCTTTCTTATTTATTGTAATTTACAGTGAGCGTTTCGGCCTCTACGAAGTGGACTACGAGAGCGAGGCGCGCACGCGCACCCCACGCAAGTCTGCCTTCGTGTACAAGGAGATGATCCGCACGCGATCTCTTGACTTCAACTACGAACCCGACACGACTGTCATGACCATCGACGAGGGACACTAAAAGAGATTAACTCCTTCTGTACGGCTGTACATTATCACTGACAAAGATTAACACATCGCTGTATTGAATCTTTCAATACTAAATCCAAACTTCAGCTTTTCTCATACTAAAAGGTCGAAATTGACCTTTTTAATATCATCATCATCTGCCCATATCACATTCTACTGCTCCACGGGTATGATATTAGTTTTATATCAGATCATAATATTACAAATATAGTAATTTTTTTTCATAGCATACAAAAAATTATGTGAGTTCAGTTGTTTTTTATATTTGTACATAAGTTGTTATAAGTTGAGTTATGCAAGTCGTTCAACTTTAAATTTGCTTTTTCATTTAATTGTATAAATGTAACACAAATTGAACGTAGAAGCATCCAATATTGTATCCAATGCTATTTATGGTAACAAATAAAAAATAATTCTTTGTAACTAGAAATATAGTTTTTAGTAGTTTTTTTTTAGTTTTTAGTTTTGTGTGGCTGAACTGAAATCCTGACTATACCTGTCTACCTACTCAAAAAAGTCATATTTATTGTAAGTAGAATTATAGTTTCACTAGTTCTGTACTTGTACTAAAGCCCTGACTACACCTATCTATCCAACTATATATAAACCTCAATTGTGGAGTCAGAAGATGTTTTGTACAACTTGGTGCTTACCGATTTCCTATCGCCTGCGCCGAACCCAGTCTACGCTCGCTTCAGCTGTTCCATTGTTACCGTGTCATGCGGTCACTTGACGTTCTATTCAATGTCTTTATTTACTCGAATACTTGGTCGCCGCTGCATCCGGATTCGTGTTTTGTCAACCGTATTTATACCCCCTTGTCCCGAAAGGCATAGTCGAGGGTTATCTCCACACCAATGTTTCGTTGCCTGTTCTACAGGATAACATTTCCGGATAGAAGCAAACGCGATACAATTTGTCAAATCCATGGTGGGGATCAACGCTAGTATGTCAGAATTAGGATTATCTAGCGTACCTACTTGGAATAGGCTTAAGATAAACTATAGGTCTATTTGATAAACAAAACGTGTTTATTGAATAAATTTTCAAAGTTCATAAATTCGGACTGCAGTATTCATTTTTATTGATAAATTGAAATGTACAAATTACAATATAATATTGCGTGTATATCTTTGTTCAGTTCATCAGATGCCCTATTCAATATTAGACCAGGGTAGAAGCCTTTAAAAATAATGAAATGTGAAAAAAAATTATAATAGAATGAAACCCATTAGAAAAGGAGGTAAATATGATAAAAATGAAAGGAAAAATAATTTACGGGCGATCTGAGGTTGGGAAGGGGATGGGGGTGAGTTTTTAAGGGTAAAAAACGGTTTTTCTCGATTTCCGGCAAAACTAAAAGTCCTATCGAAAAAAGTCAAATGGAAAAGTTGTAGATAATAAAAAGATCTAAAACTTTTGTATTTACACTTTTTTCACATAACCTCAAAATTTATGTGAAAAATTCAAAAAACCAAGATTTTGGTTTTTCATTTTTATCTTTTACAAAAATTTTTTTTTTTAACGAAATTTTGTGAAAACTTACCTTTTTATGTCCCAAATACGCTGTAATTTATATGATTAAAAATATTTATTTTTTCACCTTATTTTGAATTAATATCGAAAAAACACCCTAATTTTCAATCGAAAATTCACCCGTCAAAATATCAGCTTTTTTCAAAAAGTTGGTATGGTTTCTGTTCGTTGAAATCTCTACTTTCCGATGGTGAAAAAAAATATATATGTTACTATGGTAAATCTTCTCAGAAAACGCAAAAATTAATTTCAATCTTTAGGTTATGTTAACCCTCTATAACTCAATAACATAGATTATTTATTTTTATTTGTTTCCGGGTAAATAAAGTAAAATAAAAATATAGGTGTTTCATAGTTTATTTATTCATTTATTTATTTATTTATATAGTTTTTTCATTTATTCGATTATTTTCCACAAAAAATAGAAAAACAGGGAGTGTTGCCTTGGGGCAACACTGAAACATAAGCTTTAAAATAAAATAGCAATAGTCAGTCCCAATTCCAGACTAGGCATGTAAACATCTTAGACCACAGTGTCGCTTAACATCAGATGAACTGGTGGTCAAATGTCTAGACTGTCAGAGATAAAAAAAATAAAAAAATATACATGAGAAGAAGTTACGAGAGGTGGTAGATCCTGAAGCAGTTCTTAGTTTTGGTATAACAGAGAGCAACTCCACATTTCTCACATGTATTATGAGTAAACCCAGTACACTTTGGGAACTTACACCCAATTTTTTTTTATCCGACCATTGGGGCCAGTGCCCAATCTGGTCTTGTCGTACCGCCGTAGGTGGTGCATGCTGTGCAGGTCCTTTGTGTATATTTGCTTGTATCTCATTTTCCAGTGAACGGCGACTAGACATACTAACTAGGCTTTATACCTAATTTGCAAAGAGTTACTGCAACATCTAGACCAAAATCTGCTGATGGCAAACGACATGAGATACCTTTGTCTTTACAGACTCTTTTATAAAGCAACCACGCGTTTGCCATTGTGAGATCCAAGTAGTGATAGAATAGACGTATTTGCCATCGTTTGGTACGCAACTGTATCTTGTATATCCCCATGATGCTGTCGATAAGGTCAACACCACCCATGTGGCGATTATACTCTCCAACAACATTTGGCCGTTTTATGTTCACGTACCTGGAATTCTGTTTATGCCATCTGCGAACATCAGTTTCAGGCTGTGTTCCAGCAAAAGTAGAAACCAAAGTGACAATTTTCTCCTCCTCTAAAAGGACTCGAAGAGGACGCTTACGTGCTGCTCTGGAACATGATAGAACACCCATCTATACTCACACAAACTAATACGAAATAAAACCCCTATCCGTCAATGTAGCTTACGGGCAACAAACACAAATGTTTAAAAAAGAGCAAAATAATTAAAATAAACGTTACTGATATCGTCAAATACCAAATATTAAAACACTTACCTGTCCATGTTATTGAAAATAAACACTCAAAACTTGAAAACACTATTTTTAAATATTTTTCAATTCCGAGCACGCACGAACTTTTCAAACCACTAACAATTTTTTGAAAATACCCTCCTATATGACAGGTAACGCCATCAAGCAAATATTTTTAGTACCTATTCGTTACTTCTGTTTGTAGACTACCCTATACATTGCACTAGAATGTCAAAGAAAAAATCGTATGAATTTAGTGGTAGGTCAAACGGTATGTTGCTTACAGTCTACATCATGATACAGAGGGTTAAGTTAAGCATACTATTTTTTAAAGAAAATATTACGATTTTTATGGTTGAGTTGATTGATACAGATAAAAATAGAGATAGTATTTACCTTCCTATGCAGATTCGAAAAGTTTTAAGACCCGCCGGTCTGGGTCTTACTACATACATACCTACTATTATATACTATATATTTCGTAGCAGCTGTTACAACCGCTAGCCTAACCAGTATTCGAAATACAGTAAAGTATACAACATCGTTTATAAAAATACACGTGTACGCTGAGTTTCTTGAAGATAATTGTGACAAGTTTACTTAAAAAAACAATAAAACTTTTCGAATCTGCATAGGAAGGTAAATACTATCTCTATTTTTATCTGTATCAATCAACTCAACCATAAAAATCGTAATATTTTCTTTAAAAAATAGTATGCTTAACTTAACATAACCTAAAGGTTGAAATTAATTTTTGCGTTTTCTGAGAAGATTTACCATAGTAACATATATATTTTTTTTCACCATCGGAAAGTAGAGATTTCAACGAACAGAAACCATACCAACTTTTTGAAAAAAGCTGATATTTTGACGGGTGAATTTTCGATTGAAAATTAGGGTGTTTTTTCGATATTAATTCAAAATAAGGTGAAAAAATAAATATTTTTAACACTAGATTTACCAGTTATTTCAATATACCTATTTCTACCAACATCAGTCATTTTGACTGGCATGTAAGAATTTCTTTTTTGTGGCTTCCACTTATTTATAGCACTGAAATTGGTAAAATAAGTTAAAGAATATTAATTGTAGTATGTTATAAATTCATTCATAGACATTATCATAATATAATCTAGCTTTCGTTGGTAAGAGTTGCTCATCGACGATAATATAAGCTCCCGGTTTGAAGCAATTTTGACTGATTTCAAGAAAATTATTCCAAACTGCTCAGAGTAAAGCGAGAAGAATACTAAGCATTTATGTGTTAGCAAGTATTGACTTTCAGATTTCGTTTATAGAAAAGAATTTATGATATAATTTTAGAATTTCAGTAAAATCATGTGTGCTCATAGTACTGGAAACTTTCTTCGTACGCCCCACTTGCATATACTATCGAAAGAAATGTCTTCAATTTTGGTTGCGTGATTCTGTAGTTTTTCCCCAAAACTCGAGACGCTTCTGACTTTGTAGAAATTCGTATATGTTCCAAAACATGGCTCTCAAACAGTAACAGGACCGCACTAAGATTCTCGTTCATAATGTTTTTTTTTGGCATGTGTTATTGGCTCTGGTACATCTTTGAAAGAACTCTGAACTGGTTATCTGTCAGCAACACTGCCTGCTTCATTTCTTTTCCAAATACTTCCGTCTGAAGCACATTCAGGTTGCTGATTTGGTGCGTTACCTCTATCACTTTCTACTTCCACCTACGTCTTCAGAACTGGAAGGGAATCGCATGCATCGTCCCGAAAGTTTGTTTAGAATAGTTTTCTAAATATTTTGATAAATTCACAGTCATTTGACTGATCTATGAAATTGTCTTCATCAGAAATTTCCTTATCACTATTCTCAATAATGGCCCTGTTGTCATCACTGACTTGTAGATCAATTTGGCATATATAAATTCACTCTTGCCATCACACACTTCTCAATTTATATGTGAACATTCCAGAATCGATGGCATTTTCTAAATGAATAAAAAATATATTCGTTTCGACATTTTGAGGGGCTGGGGATCACTATAAAAATAAATTGGAACTAAAACACTTTCTTCGAATTTAGTTTGAAGAATATATTTTTTGTTATTTCGTTATTCAAACAAATGTTTCATATATTTGTCACTGCGCGGCTAAAGATGATTGATTGCGCAAAGAGATCGCTTGGACTAAGATTTTATTACATGTGTTGGACGGAGCTCGATACAAGACAGTTCGCGCCTCGTACATTTACGAAATGCTCGTAGAATTCTCGTAATACTACCGAAATCGTAATGAAACCATGGACACATGCACCCTATAGCATTCTATAGATTTATTCTATTGAACATTATCCACGCTGGTCTCACTATTTTCCCGAAATCGTTCATTTCTTCATAAAAACACGCACCAGTCATTTTGACTGGTACTGGTATAAATGTGAAAAACAAAAAATATATCTGTTACTAATTTAAATAAACTAACATGAAGTTTGTAAAATAACTTCTCTACTTATAGATACAAAAGTCATAACATCATTTCGGAAAACAAATGTTATATGTCGTAGTAATTTTGAATTGAAGTTGCACGACCAGTCAAAATGACTGGTCTGGTAAATCTAGTGTTAATCAAAAAAATTACAGCGTATTTGGGACATAAAAAGGTAAGTTTTCACAAAATTTCGTTAAAAAATAAAATTTTTGTAAAAGATAAAAATAAAAAACCAAAAACTTAGTTTTTTGAATTTTTCACATAAATTTTGAGGTTATGTGAAAAAAGTGTAAATACAAAAGTTTTAGATCTTTTTATTATCTACAACTTTTCCATTTGACTTTTTTCGATAGGACTTTTAGTTTTGCCGGAAATCGAGAAAAACCGTTTTTTACCCTTAAAACCTTACCCCCATCCCCTTCCCAACCTCAGATCGCCCGTAAATTATTTTTCCTTTCATTTTTATCATATTTCCCTCCTTTTCTAATGGGTTTCATCCTATTATGATTTTTTTTGGTTTTAAAAATTATCGACCCTGGACTATATAAGAGAAAGAGTGACGAATTATTGCTCAGTTGAGACAAATGTCGTTTGGCTGCTCTCTATCGAGGCGAATACGAATAATCTTATATTTTTCTATTCAAGAATAAAATAAAAATACTAATATATTTAAAATTGTATGCATGATTCAGAAAAGAACATAAAGTGTGAATTAGACCAAAATACCTATGTGTGTCAGGTATTTGAGATAAAACCGATATTCAAGATAAGATATTTGGCTAAGGTCAACAGCCTCAGTAACGCTGTTGTTAAGGCAGTAGCTTTTGTGATGAAAAGCCGCAAGTTCGATTACCACAAAGAGTATATTTGCATGATATACAAAAATATCATCGGGGTCTATTAGAGAGTTATCCGAGAGTCTCACATAGTTATGAAACCGTCGACACAAGACTAGTATATGACTTTAAGATGTAAATTTATTTTTATTTTGTACGCACCTCTATCTAGTTCCGTTGGGATATATGAGTAATTTATTTCTTTAAAAGACTAGATACCTCAAAGATGCTATCGAGATTAGATTGCACTCAAGCACTTGTAGCTGTCCCAGACCTTCAAGATAAGTTTACTATCTGAGATAAATCAACGGAATAAAACTGGTTTCCATAAAATTTAATAACAAATAGTACACAACATGATGAACACCTGTATATTGTAAGTTTTGAATTTTTATTATATTTTGTCATCATTTAAACACCCCACTGCTGAACAAGCGCCTCCCCATCATTGAAAGGATTTAGGCCTTAGTTCACCACCCTGACCTAGGGCGGGCTGGTGGACTACACACCTAAGAAATTTCTAGATTCTTAAGGTGTGCAGGTTTTATCACATTAGGTAGAAATTAAGATTTTCCATATTTTTTAACAAATTTAATAACAATAAATTATAAGTCCTCCATGAATATGTCCCACTGATTCATTCTTTTTTTAATATTACAGGACAATACTTTCGTGTCTCGCGTTCTCAAATGGCGAGACTCATCGACAAAACTCGGTCAGAAGATTTCCTGAGGGCTTCTTACTGGGTTCAGCCACTGCTGCATATCAGATAGAAGGTGGTTGGGATGCTGACGGTAAGGATAACTTTTTATGATAAATCTTGATATTATTAATATTATTTACTAGTGAATTGGCCTCGCTTCCCCTGATCTGATTTGAAAGCCGATTAATCCCCTTTACAATAATTCAAATTGATGCTGTATGTTTTTAAATAGAAACATATTTTTGTTCATAATATTGTTATAGTGTGGATATTGGTTAAAAATTGTTTTTTGAAACTCACTACTCATAAGAAATCTATAGCAAGAACTGTATTTTTAAATTGCAGGTAAATCAGAAAACATCTGGGACCATTTTACTCACAATCGGCCAGAGTACATCGCCGATGGATCGACCGGTGACATAGCCGACGACTCATATCATTTGTACGAAAGGGACGTAGAAATGATGAGAGAATTGGGACTCGACTTTTACAGATTTTCCCTGTCTTGGACCAGAATTTTACCTACTAGCTTTCCTGACCATATAAATGAGGCCGGCGTAACGTATTACAATAATTTGATCAACGAAATGCTAAAGTACAACATTGTGCCAATGGTGACGTTGTTTCATTTCGATCTACCACAAAAACTACAAGAATTAGGTGGTTGGACGAATCCGCACATAGTAGATTGGTTTGGCGATTACGCTCGAGTGGCTTATGAATTATTTGGAGACAGAGTCAAGTACTGGACGACGATTAACGAGCCCGAAACAATATGCTATCACTCATATGGATCAACAGGTATGGCGCCCATGTTGAATATAAGCGGTGTTGCTGACTACATGTGTGCAAAGAACTTGTTAGTCGCTCATGCAAGGGCTTACCACATTTATAATGATGAATACAAACCAATCCAAAACGGAATCATGGGTATCACGTCATCTGGCTTTTGGTATGAACCAGAAACAGAAAACGATATTGAAGCAGCCGAAGAACGAAACCAGTTTGAGGTAGTTGTGATATTAAATAATTTTTCAATTTGCAGCAAACACATAAACAAATCTTATATTGCATAATTTTAATTTCAGTGGGGACAATACGTTCATCCTATATTTTCTGACACTGGAGATTTTCCTGCGGCCATGAAACAGAGAATAGCAGACAGGAGTGGCGAACAAGGATTTTATCGCTCTAGACTACCAGAATTTACACCCGAAGAAGTGGAATACGTTAAGGGCAGCGCTGATTACTTGGGTCTAAACCACTATTCTACCTATTTAGTCTACAGAAACGAGTCAGTTATTGGTTTATTTAATTCACCATCTAAGAATGATGATGCGCAAAGCGTAGCCTACCAACCAGCCGAATGGCCTAGCGCAGCTTCTAATTTCTTGAGGGTATGTATTTTAAATCATTTTCAATACCAGTGACATTTACATAATTTATAATACCAAGTTGCTTAGATTTCTACCGTTTTTATTACATCCCTATTTTTAAGAAGTTTTAAATAAGTTGTAATTTCTACAGGTTGTGCCTTGGGGTTTCTACAAAATTTTGACAAAGCTCAGAGAAGATTATAACAATCCACCCATCTATATAACTGAGAATGGATACAGTACCCACGCTGGCCTGGATGATGACGATCGCATTAATTACTTAAGGAGCTATATAGATGCTATGCTGGACGCCATTGATGAGGGATCTGACGTCAGAGGCTATGCTACTTGGAGCATGATGGATAACTTTGAATGGAGAATGGGATATACGTAAGTTCATTACAAAATTCCAAGGTGTTAATTAATTAGAATAACTGAACAAAACAAATGACTCATCTTGAAGGATGGAGGACGAATTTAACCTTATTTGAATGAATGTGGAGGATGTCATTAAACTGAAAAGAATGTAGGTATTTAACATTATATCTCACATCCTGGCATTTTTATACCTCTTGATTTTTAGAAAAAAGAAGCTTCTACCTTCACAACTTTTTTATCTAATAAAATAATAAACGTAGGTGCGCTATACAGGGTGTATTTAGACCGTGATCGAAAACTGAGGCAGGTAATAGCGATAGTGTTTACAAAACCCCTGGCATTAAAGAAAATCCCGACAAAAAACAATTTTTTTGAGGTTTTCCATACAAACCACATACTTTTAACACCCATGGTTGTATGGAAAACGTCATTTTTTTTTATTTTTTGTCGGGATTTTTAATATCGCCACTGGGTTTGTGATCACCCTTGCTATTACCTGCTTCAGTTTTCGATCACGGTCTAAATACACCCTGTATTTTCCAGATTTCTACTAGGTAGATGGTCAGGTAATATAGTGGTGATCATGGATTATTTTTTGATTTTCACCTAATATACGTCACCTTTAGTTCGGCAATGGAATGTATATGAGCTAATGTACTATAGAAGATTGTCATGAATGATTCCAGCGAGCGATACGGCCTCTACGAAGTGGACTACGAGAGCGGGGCCCGCACGCGCACTCCACGCAAGTCCGCCTTCGTGTTCAAGGAAATGATTCGCACACGAACTCTCGACTTCAACTACGAACCCGACACCACCGTCATGACTATCGATGAAGGACATTGACTTTACTAAATATAAATTTATTTCAATTGAGTGAGGGTTCAGTTTGCTTTACTGACTATTAAGGCATTTATTATGTTTTTTTATTTGACATTTTGGCTTGTCACGAAAGCAGTGATTCACAATAAAATGTTTAGATTCCGGGTTTTTCACAATAATGAGAACATTGCTTGTAATTGCATCCCTGTCAACAGCACATGACTTACATACTCGTATTATATGTAAGTGTGAGAGCAAATCTTTAAATACGATAGCTTTTACAAGGATTTCGATTACCACATGCAATACAAAATAATTAAATATTTTTATATAGCATTGAAATAAATATAATTAAGTAACAACATTTGTTCATATTTTAAAACTTGCGTATCAAAGAAGCTTTCCTGAAACTATAAAATACTAGCCTTTTGTATCGGCGCAATTGCTTCTAAAACGCTTTGCGCTCCCCATAAGCGTATTGCCTTATTGTTCATTATTCGCTTCGCCGAGCAAATCTTCAGTGTGAATAGACTAGTACAGGTCACCCTTAACGAGAATATAGATGAAAGAGGGATTTAGATATTCATAATGTTTTATATCAATACTCAATGAAAATAAATATATTCTGTTTGGCAGTTCGAGAGCTATAGGAAAACATGTAATACATAGAAAAATACAAAAAAAATCCTTCATACTCGGTTGAAAATTTGATATACCAAGAATAAACGAAAATGGATAAAAACAAAATAAATAGGTATGTTTTTCAATAAAATCTAAAGCTTTCTTTAAATTAAACGTTGCTGAAAGATTATTATTTACTTAATTTAGTAATTAAAAGTTGTACTTCTTCTTCTTGAAATCTTTACCTGTCTTCTCAATTTAAAAATGAAATATAATAGAAAGCACAGCATACAACATAAGGACATTTTTTAATCAGTAACTTTTCTGTAAATATCAGTAAGTAAATGAAAATTCAATATAAACCTACATGCAAACTCACTCAAGACAATATTTACATCAGAAAGAGACAACTACATCTTACCAGGCACATATCCTGAGTTTATGCAACTGAGATTTTAAAAATATTCTTTAAGGGAATAAAAACCGGGAGAAATAAATCTCACGACACACGTTGGATTATTGTCCATGTACAAGACCAGTTTTATTTGTGTACAAGTTTTTGTTTCATTGAACATGTAAAATTAGACCATGGTTGAACATGACAAACGCCGCTGTTATTGTCACATAGTACCGACTGTCCAGGAATGATTATGACTATCTTATTATTATTTCTTCTTCTTCATCAACCCATATACGCCCACTGCTGAGCACGGGTCTCCTCTACCATTGAGAGGGTTTAGGCCATAGTCCACCACGCTGGCCTAGTGCGGGTTGGCGGACTACACACCTAAGAAATTCCTAAGAACTCTTAGATGTGCAGGTTTTATCACGATGTTTTCCTTCACCGTTAAAGCAAGTGATAATTCAATGTGAATACACACATAACTTCGAAAAGTCAGAGGTGTGTGCCTGGGGTTCGAACCCGCGACCGCCGAGATTCTCGACCGCGCGCCCATACCTCGAGGCCATCACTGCTTTATTATTATTATTTAATTACAACATATTCTGAACAAAATCATTTCATAACGCGGCTTGGTGCGTAGGGGTCTATGATGGATTACCTACCTTGTTTTTGACAAACGCTGCCTGAGAGAAATCGATTTTTCTAATAGTATTAACTGCTAACAAATTGCCATCATCGTATTTAGTGGTAAGGAAGATGTTATTCAAATAAAACATAAAAACTCATTTAAAATAATTTTTTAAAAATGACTCACTTCTTATCCGCGACTGATATTTCCGCTAAATGATTCATATTTAACATATATACAACATTATAAAACAATAGCTTAATCTTTAAAACAACACATAGCCGATAACAAAAGTCTTGTGTGACATTATTATCGCAAAAAGAAGTAAGTACGCCCACACTTAAGAAATAACAACAACAAAAATTAGCAAACAACAGGAATACATTAAAATAATATACGTCATGGAAACTTAATACAAATTTGGAATTAATTTCTTTTCATCAAAGTACAATCTTATGAATTACGACTGCAACGTGGTCTCACAATAACGTGTGGGTCGTGTGATCTAAAAGTGCCGACTTGGGCAGTGTAATTGGCTTAGTCCGTTGAAAAAAATGGTATGTAAAGTACGTCTTTACGCAGGATTAAAAAAAATCACTGATTGTAGGTACTAATTACACAACCTATTAAATCATTCCTTGGTACATGCATGAGAAAGATTTCGATTCACTTGTAAGAAGGCACATGCAGGTAATTTTATACATCTACATATAGTCCAGGGTCGATAATTTTTAAAACCAAAAAAAATCATAATAGGATGAAACCCATTAGAAAAGGAGGGAAATATGATAAAAATGAAAGGAAAAATAATTTACGGGCGATCTGAGGTTGGGAAGGGGATGGGGGTGAGGTTTTAAGGGTAAAAAACGGTTTTTCTCGATTTCCGGCAAAACTAAAAGTCCTATCGAAAAAAGTCAAATGGAAAAGTTGTAGATAATAAAAAGATCTAAAACTTTTGTATTTACACTTTTTTCACATAACCTCAAAATTTATGTGAAAAATTCAAAAAACCAAGTTTTTGGTTTTTTATTTTTATCTTTTACAAAAAATTTGTTTTTTTTACGAAATTTTGTGAAAACTTACCTTTTTATGTCCCAAATACGCTGTAATTTATTTGATTAAAAATATTTATTTTTTCACCTTATTTTGAATTAATATCGAAAAAACACCCTAATTTTCAATCGAAAATTCACCCGTCAAAATATCAGCTTTATTCAAAAAGTTGGTATGGTTTCTGTTCGTTGAAATCTCTACTTTCCGATGGTGAAAAAAAAAATATATGTTACTATGGTAAATCTTCTCAGAAAACGCAAAAATTAATTTCAATCTTTAGGTTATGTTAAGTTAAGCATACTATGTTTTAAAGAAAATATTACGATTTTTATGGTTGAGTTGATTGATACAGATAAAAATAGAGATAGTATTTACCTTCCTATGCAGATTCGAAAAGTTTTATTGTTTTTTTAAGTAAACTTGTCACAATTATCTTCAAGAAACTCAGCGTGCACGTGTATTTTTATAAACGATGTTGTATACTTTACTGTATTTCGAATACTGGTTAGGCTAGCGGTTGTAACAGCTGCTACGAAATATATAGTATATAATAGTAGGTATGTATGTAGTAAGACCCAGACCGGCGGGTCTTAAAACTTTTCGAATCTGCATAGGAAGGTAAATACTATCTCTATTTTTATCTGTATCAATCAACTCAACCATAAAAATCGTAATATTTTCTTTAAAAAATGGTATGCTTAACTTAACATAACCTAAAGATTGAAATTAATTTTTGCGTTTTCTGAGAAGATTTACCATAGTAACATATATTTTTTTTTTCACCATCGGAAAGTAGAGATTTCAACGAACAGAAACCATACCAACTTTTTGAAAAAAGCTGATATTTTGACGGGTGAATTTTCGATTGAAAATTAGGGTGTTTTTTCGATATTAATTCAAAATAAGGTGAAAAAATAAATATTTTTAATCAAATAAATTACAGCGTATTTGGGACATAAAAAGGTAAGTTTTCACAAAATTTCGTAAAAAAAAACAAATTTTTTGTAAAAGATAAAAATAAAAAACCAAAAACTTGGTTTTTTGAATTTTTCACATAAATTTTGAGGTTATGTGAAAAAAGTGTAAATACAAAAGTTTTAGATCTTTTTATTATCTACAACTTTTCCATTTGACTTTTTTCGATAGGACTTTTAGTTTTGCCGGAAATCGAGAAAAACCGTTTTTTACCCTTAAAAACTCACCCCCATCCCCTTCCCAACCTCAGATCGCCCGTAAATTATTTTTCCTTTCATTTTTATCATATTTACCTCCTTTTCTAATGGGTTTCATTCTATTATAATTTTTTTTCACTTTTCATTATTTTTAAAGGCTTCTACCCTGGTCTAATATATCAATATTAATATTAATTCCATTGCAGTATCTGTTCTTTTAAGATACCCGCCGTCCTGTTGAGAGGATTGTTTACATAAGTTTTCTTTTATCAGATAATGAATGTTTCACGCAACTTTATATCCTAAAAATATGATTTTTTTTTTTAAACAAACCATTAGTAGGTAATGACACCTATTTTTCCCACTTATCTTAGTACTGTAATCCCCTGGTCGTATTGCATATTTTCTACTTCCATATACCCCTTAGGTTAAGTAGAACAAATAAATGGTAATTTCCATAAAAAAGGAAAATAATGTTTTCGTAGAAGAACTAATACTATTTTTATTTTCTTTCATTTAGCAACTCATAATCTTCTCCTAATAAAAGAAAGAAAATTTCCCGCAGAAATAAATGCATGACCATGTTTGTATATTCTTAATAGATTTGAAAACCGCACATTTTTCCTCCACTTTACTTTTTACGTGTGAAATACCCCATATGAATTATATTCGCATTTTTCCTATCTTTAGGGTTCCGTAGTCCTCAATAAATCTTATAGCCTAACCAAAATTTAAAGTAGGTTAATCGCAGATGCTGTCCTTGTATGAAACACTCGCATGTTTTATTACACTCCATTCGCTTAAGTAAAATATTTTTAATATTAAATTCTTCACTACTTATAGATTGACAGAGCTTTTTAAACGTTTAATAGATATACGAAGTCCATGCTAGTTCTATTTCAATAATTAAATCAATGACATTGAGGAAAACATT
Organism: Cephonodes hylas; assembly: GCA_030295005.1. Taxonomy (NCBI): domain Eukaryota; kingdom Metazoa; phylum Arthropoda; class Insecta; order Lepidoptera; family Sphingidae; genus Cephonodes; species Cephonodes hylas. Next base: position 11,418,119 of record AP025364.1, on the reverse strand, counting down.
ACTTGCGTCTGCCTGACTAAAAATCCTATAAATTTATTTTTGTTATACATAATATGTAGAAATAATAAATAAAATCTTTTTCTTTACCAAATATTCAAAAAATCATTACAATTTTAGGGCCTTCTTTTAAGTATTTATACTAGACTATACATACATGTACTAGACGGCCCCAAAGTGCCTATAATAACAAAACACATTCATGTATATTATTATATGCACTGTGACACTTCTTTCCACTTCCTAATTCTAAAAAGGTTTCACATACGATAGGAAGATATATTATTCCTGGGTGACACAGGCTATCATTTAATCAAATACGGCTGGACTTTATTACGAGTCTTATTAATTTTGGGGTAGAATTTTATGAATCGCAATCAGTATTGTGTAAATTGTTAAGCATAAACTTAAAAAATGGCCGGCCTAGTTTTTTTTTAGCAAATTGAATTAACAGAACCCTATGCAAAAAATCGTCTGGTTTTATCAAATTTTTACGTTACATGCACTTTTAAAACATGGATTACCTGACGATACTTCTATGAAGTGTTTTGACAAGATATTCTATGGAAGATAAGAATTTGTTATATAATATTTGGCACTAAAATCTGAATTCAGTTTTGGGCGGATAGTGAACAAAAACAACATGGTCTTTAAGGAGAGCACTGTGTAAGTAGAAGTTTTAATATGATATATGAAAATAAATAAATCAACAAAAACTAAAAATGATAATTTACATAGTACTTTAATTAGTAGCCAACATCGGCGATGGTTCCAGATGTAATGTGAAAGTATGCAAAAACAATAATAAAAAAACCGTGTAGACTTAATACGGCTCTTGTATACGTAAATATCAGTGGCGTGCCTAGGGTGTCAAACTAAGGCAAGCCCAAATGTTTATTTAGTAGCAGCCTATTTTTTTTGGTACGTAGGACTAATAAATACCTACCGGTTAGTACTCACATTCACGTTATAGCGTTATTTTATAAATAAACAATCGTTAAGTTCGTTATTCGGAACTATGTAAGGCAAGTCGGGCTTTCGGGCTTCTATGGAAGTACCGCCACTGGTAAATATCTCTACTAGTGGGAGGTATACTCTTATTTGTACTTTTAAAAATCTATTTTTCATAGTCAGTAATGGTGACTTGACTAAAGCAATAAGTACAGAACAATATAATGAGATTATTCGGCAAAGCCCTGCTGGGACAATTGATAGATTGTTCCGAAAGGCGACAACTCTACAAGTCAATGCGACGGGTCTAGTCAATTTAGTTGCTACGTGGGCGATACCTACTTAGAAAATTACTTTTTTACAGTTTACTGTTAATATGCTGCACCATAATAACTGAATCAAAGGCGACAACTCGCCAAGATGTGAGGAGATTTCCGGATGGATTCATGTTCGGTACTGCAACTGCTTCGTATCAGGTCGAAGGCGCTTGGAACGAAGATGGTATGATTTTTTTAAATATTATTATTAGTTAATGGATAGGCATTATGCCAGTAATGCAAATGTTGTTATGAAAGTGCAGGCGTTTAATCTTATTGTTTAATTTAATATGCCATTATGTAAAGCCTTCATATTTTTAAAATTAATCTACCAGAATAGCCTATTGGAGGCAGAATGCATCGAGTGACGTTACAGACATCGCCCGATCATGTTGACGTGAAACACTGCTGTCACCGATCTTCGAAAGTAATTACACATAAACATTACATAACAGTATTTCTATTTTATAGGCAAATCTGAAAATATATGGGATGTCGTCACTCACCGGGAACCGAGCCCCATATTAGACGGAGGCACTGGAGATGTCGCTGACGACTCATACCACTTGTACCGACGAGACGTTGAAATGATGCGAGAACTTGGTCTAGATTTCTACAGATTCTCCTTGTCCTGGACAAGAATATTACCTACCAGCTTCCCAGATCAGATAAATGCTGCAGGCGTTGAATATTACAACAATTTAATAGACGAAATGCTTAGATATAACATTGAGCCCATGGTTACATTATACCACTGGGACTTACCGCAGAAATTAATGGACATGGGAGGATGGACAAACCCGCACATTGTAGACTGGTATGCAGACTATGCACGTTTAGCGTTCAATTTATTCGGAGACAGAGTTAAAAATTGGATCACGATGAATGAACCGAGGGAAATTTGCTACCAAGGGTACGCGGGGGGATCCTTGGCCCCACTCTTTACGTACTCAGGATATGCTGATTACCTGTGCGGCAAAAACTTGTTAATGGCACATGCTAAAGCATATCATATTTATGACGAAGAGTTCAGGCCAACGCAAGGAGGTAACATTTTCATAACGTTGAGTGCTGAGTCGTATGAGCCTGATGAAGATATATACGCTGAAGCGGCTGCTGAAGCCAGAGCCTTTGAGGTAAGTAGAACTTTGTTTTTAAGATTAGATAGTACTTATTAGATCGGCTTCAAAAGACCACTGTCTATTACAGGGTGTGTTTTTTGAACACAAAGGGTTAAATTCCGAGGTTAATAAAGTTAATGAATTATACTAATGTTACATAAACATTGCATACGGTCTGCTTATCTTTTAAGTAATAGGAGCGAACCTAAGTAACACTTAAAGCATAGCAATTAAACTTTGTAGGGTATTCTCTGCGCCCCTCACCTGGTAGTAAATACCGTCTTACATTTTTTGCTGTTGTTCTGTAACCAACTTCGGAATTATTTTGTAATTTTGTCAGATTGAAATTGCATATTTTTTTTTATTATTTCTGCAGTGGGGACAATACGCTCACCCAATATTCTCTGAAACCGGAGACTATCCCGAAGTCATGAAACAGAAAGTGGCTGCGAAGAGCGCAGAGCAAGGTTTCTTCAGGTCTCGGCTGCCGGAGTTCACACCGGCAGAAATTGAATACGTGAAAGGAACATCAGATTTCTTTGGACTAAACTACTACTCCACTCAACTCGTGTATAGAAACGAATCTGTAGTGGGATATCATGCCATTCCTTCCTATTACGACGACATCGAAATTAGAACGTACCAAAAAGACGAATGGATTATTGGAGAATCCACCTTTACTAAGGTATTTCTTTATTTTATTTTATAGTTATAGACTTACCTACAAAGGATATGAAATAAGAACAATATCAAAAGTCCGTGATAAGCAATCAGCCTGACTTACGAGACTCAAGGGTTCACAAGAATCACACATTTAAACACGTCGCTATTCTTGCAAGTATATTCGAATTTCCATATCCTATCTACATGACTATCAATACAGGAAGTTTCTTAAAATTTCAGTATGCACCATGGGGATTTCTACAACTGCTACGTCATATACGGGAAGAATACAACAACCCTCCCATAATCATCACAGAGAACGGTTTCGCGTCGCACGGAGGCCTGGACGATCACGATCGCATCTTGTACTACAGAGGTTATCTGAGCTCCTTGTTGGACGCAGTTGATGAGGGCTCAGATATCAGGGGCTATACCGCCTGGAGTCTTATGGACAATTTCGAATGGATGTTGGGGTACACGTAAGTATATATTTTTATCGGTATGACATTCACAGTAGGACATTACTCTCTCCATAAGACGTTCTAAGTTGGAGCTATTTTGTCTTTTGCTCAGCAACTTTTGTACCTGCAAATATTAAGTGTATTGTGTGTAAGTGTGCTTTGTATACAGAAATCGTATCGCTGTGAGCCTGACTCTTAAACTTTAAATATATCCTAGTTGCCTATTAAGCTAATCAACTCATAATCAGCTGGTTGGTTGAATATGCCCTCTGTAAGGTCCTATAAGCTACGAAAACGGGCGCTTGGATATCAAGTACGCCTGAAATAACACGAAAACATCCTTGGGTTGGACTTGACACACTGCCATAACGCGGTTCTAGAAAACACCGTACTCTTCATTAGTGATACAGGTAGGGGTATAGTACATAGAATATTCAAAATAAATACATATTTTAATTATGATTTCAGTGAGCGTTTCGGTCTGTACGAAGTGGACCACGAGAGCGAGGCCCGCACGCGCACTCCACGCAAGTCCGCCTTCGTGTACAAGGAGATGATCCGCACGCGCTCTCTCGACTTCAACTACGAACCCGACACCACCGTCATGACCATCGACCAGGGACACTAATAATAAACGAAATAAATTGGATTGCTTTTCATTATAAATAACTCATAGATATTGTATTCCTCCAATAAATCCTGCAGGAGACTCCTCTCCAGGACTAACTAGTACCTATTTTACGTAGTATCTCAAATATGTTGAATTTAATTTTATCTAGTGGATAGTCACTGAAATTAATGCAAGCGATATTACATGGTTTATTCGAATCAAGGTATTTTTTTAAGATAACAGAAGTATGATAATAAGTCTCACACGCGATCAACTCAGAACTCAATAACTGCAAAACCTTTGATTTTTCGAACATACATAACGGTATAAATAGGTATACGTGCATTTACAATTCTTCTGCATTCATCTTCGCCAATAGTAAACATAATGCCTTTTTCCGTCCCATGAATTTCCATATTACATCTCAAAAATTTAAAATGTGTCAGTTTTTAAAAAGATTTGTATATTTATATTTCATTTTAATTCACTTTAAAGTATTTTTTGTTTTAATTGCTGTCATTATTTGCAGTCTTATATTTTTCATAATTATAGATTTAGTTATGTAATCTAAATACGCCATCAAGAATGCTCCGACTTATAAAGATTCTTTGGGAGATAAGAAATTGTAATATAAACTTTGGCACTGAAGTTTGAATTTAGTTTATCAGGCTAGTGAAGAAAAGCAACATGGTTTGTAAGGCGACCACTGTGTAAGTTGTTTTTTTTTTAATACATTCATTTATTTCATACGTTGTCACCGATATAGACAATTACTACCCGTTAAAGGATTTTTTACAAAAATTGAAATTTATTGGACTTTTAGAATATTTTAAATCTTAAATATGTCCAGTATACATATATAAAAATTAACTAAGATATTTAAACAAATTTACTATAATTACACTTAAAAAATACTTACATTGGAATTTATATAAATATACACAGTTTATATTCAAGTCATAGACAAGACAACAGTCGTAAACAACAGTTAAACCAACCACTTAAAGATCATCATCATAAGCCAATTTTGGTGCACTGTTGGACATAGGCGTCCCCCAGTAAACTCCACCGGTATCGGTCGGAAGCCGCCTGAAATACAAGATCACTTTTAGCATTTAGGCATTTAGCCATCAGTCTAAATATAAAATTATTTCTTGCATTCCCAGGTTCCTTTTAATATTCTGCGCTGTAATAACGGAATCAAAGGCAACAAGTCACCAAGATGTGAGAAGGTTTCCGGATGGTTTTATGTTTGGTACTGCAACTGCTTCATATCAAGTTGAAGGCGCATGGAACGAAGATGGTATGAAAATTTTAGACATAATAAACTTTTGGTCGACAGTGTTTAAATTGTACAACTAACGTGAAGAACTTAATATGTTTAATAATTATTTATATATAATAATGTGCTTATGTATATAGCCCTAAACCTTTGTCATATTTCATTACAAGATATCATATTCGGATAGAATCTTAAACATTATTATCTTCAGTCAAATGACGTCCACGGTTGGACAAAAGCCTCCCTTAAGTACTATTACAATCGTCCTATTAATTAATTAGACATAGTTTGTACAAAATCAAATAATTATTTTGTATTACAGGCAAATCTCAAAACATATGGGATACTATCACCCATCGGGACCCGAGCCCCATCATAGATGCAAGCAATGGAGACGTAGCTGATGACTCTTACCATTTGTATAAAAGGGACGTCGAAATGATGAGGGAACTCGGTCTGGATTTCTACAGATTTTCTTTATCCTGGACAAGAATATTACCTACCAGCTTCCCGGATCAAATAAACGCCGCAGGAGTTGGATACTATAACAATTTAATAAATGAAATGCTTAAATATAACATCGAGCCCATGGTTACTTTATACCACTGGGACTTACCGCAGAAATTAATGGACATGGGAGGATGGACTAATCCGCATATTGTAGACTGGTACGCAGATTACGCTCGCGTAGTTTTCAGTTTATTCGGCGACAGAGTTAAGTATTGGATCACGATGAACGAACCGAGAGAAATTTGCTACCAAGGATACGCGGCGGGGACATTAGCCCCGCTTTTTACGTACTCAGGCTATGGTGATTATTTATGCAGTAAAAACTTGTTAATGGCACATGCTAGAGCATATCACATCTATGACGAAGAGTTCAGGCCCACGCAAGGCGGTCATATTTTTATAGCATTAAGTACTGAGTCATTCGAACCTGAAGATGAAATATATGCAGATGCAGCCGCTGACACTAGGGCCTTTGAAGTAAGCATATTTTCTTAAATTACTTGCCATTTGCCAATATATTTTGACATGTTGGATTATACTTGTTTTTATTGCACACTTAGGAGATTATCTGCCAAAAAGACTTATATTTTTGAGACCTTATTGTCAAGATCTCTTCTTGGGCTCCACCACTAGATTACCTAGATGACCTTATAGTACTATACTATAACTTTACTATAATTAATTACTTAAATCTCAAATGTTAACCTCAAATTTATTATATACTTTTTTATAATTTTTACAGTGGGGACAATACGCCCATCCGATTTTCTCTAAGACAGGAGACTATCCCGAAGTGATGAAACAAAGAGTGGCCGCTAAGAGCACGGAACAGGGTTTCTACAGATCCCGGCTGCCGGAATTCACACCGGAGGAAATCGAATACGTTAAAGGAACATCAGATTTCTTCGGGCTAAACCACTACTCAACCTTTATAGTGTATAGAAACGAATCCGTCGTTGGATATCACGCCACACCCTCCTATTATGACGACATCGACATACGAATGTATCAAAGAGACGAATGGGTTATCGGAGAATCAAGCTTTACTAAGGTATTTCATTCTATTCATGTTTTCATATGCCTGTGATGGTCAGTTTTATAGGCGCATATTGAGCTGCGAAGTATTCACATAACCATCAACGATATCGGCAAGGCCGGGTCATAATTCTTAGTCCTAAAAGTCAAAATTCCTGATTTTTGATCCCGTATCATTTTTGGTCACAAATATCACGTCGATTGTCTTTGAGACAACGGTTAAATAAAGCTTCAACCATATCACAAACTTACAATTAATTACGATGACACTGACCATTTACAAAATTTCAGCATGTACCCTGGGGATTTCTGGAGCTGTTACGTCATATACGGAAAGAATACAACAACCCTCCCATAATCATCACAGAGAACGGTTTCGCGTCGCACGGAGGCCTGGACGATCACGACCGCATCTTGTACTACAGAAGTTACCTTGGCATATTACTGGATGCTGTTGACGAGGGTTCTGACATTAGAGCCTATACCGCTTGGAGCCTTATGGATAATTTCGAATGGATGTATGGATATGTGTAAGTGTTTGTCAACATGATCAGTTATAATCAATTTCAGCTCAATCAACGTTGTATCGGTAATGCTGCTCTTAAAAGAAAGTTCTTTGCGATTATTATTATTTTATATTTTTATTTCGAGTCTCCATCACTGCAGCGGTATCTAAACATAATGAACTCAATTTTTAAAAGGTGCTTCCTTACAGTATAAAGTAAAAGTGTATCAAATCCTACATGTTTTATTGTACATTAAATCGACGCACGTGGTGAACTAACTTACTAAGTTCTATTTACTAGAGAAGACCTGAGCAGCAGTTGGACATGTATTTAGGCTTTAATATTTGAGTGAATTTAAGTTAATATATATTTTCAGTGAACGTTTCGGTCTCTACGAAGTGGACTACGAGAGCGAAAACCGCACCCGCACTCCACGCAAGTCAGCCTTCGTGTACAAAGAAATAGTTCGCACGAGATCCTTGGACTTAAACTACGACCCTGACACGACAGTAATGACCATCGATGAGAGACACTAATAATAAGCAAAATAATTAAAATAAAATTTTATTGTATTACACATATTTCACATTGTTTTACTTCTATAAATCCTTATGAATATTCATATTATCCTAACCCACGGGTTAGGTTACACTTGCAACAATTATGTATAATTAAAAGTAACCACACCGTAAAGAGACAACACTCGGACCTGATGATAAGTGCACTATGGCCGAAATAATGAAAATGGGACTATCGTCCTAATATTATACCCGATAGAGAGGAAGTATTCATACCATATTCCGAGATAACTATGGCTGAGCTCCACCACCTAAGTAAGCAAATAAGGCCTACTATTTTTTAATTAAATTAAATTACCAAACAATCACATACATAATTCTTGGCGTGGGTATCGGAAACTATGTGAGATAAGTTGGTTTCACAAATGCCCAGATCCAAAACATATTTATTGAGGATCTTACAAATATTTGTCGATGCTGGGATCGAAGCCGCGGCCACCCGTTTCACAAGCTAGTGTCTAGCCAACTGCGCCACGGGGCTGTCGTATTTAAACACTATTTTTTGTTAGAGCGTGGTATTAACCGACACCAAATATATTGTATTCTTCAACGAATACAAGTATGCAAAGCCCATGCATCTTCAAACAAATCTACTTACATGAATGGGATAAATAGGCCTTATGCGTAAAGCTAAGACTGAAGATGACGACAAAAAACAGACCTCTTTTGGTAAAAAGTATACGTAGAACTTGGAAAACATTATTTCGTCATCGCCAACAATTTACCAAATTTTTTACACCATTGGTCTCTGTCAGCCTATGTAAAAAGTTAAAATTACAATTGTGTGATTTTCTCTGAAAAGTGTCTTAATTCGCGCGCCGTATTTCAATATCAGTTCTTTCTGATGTATTTAAATTGAATCAGTGTGAATAATTTGTATATATGTGGTCTTCGGCTTAATTTCTAAACAAATTAGTTGTTGTTCCTTCCAACTACAAAATTAAAACTAAGTTATCATGCAACATTCCAAATAAAAAAAAACATTGACATGACATTATCTTTAAAATAACATTCAAAAATCACATTATGTATTCATGGTAATTTCGTAGCAACAAAATTATACAAATAATTATTATAAATTAGAAGCCTCCTGATAACTTTTATTAACTATGAATATAGTAGACTATTAATAATATCAATTTTATAAACTAGTGTTATTGATAAAATAATTGTGAGAAATATCTGGTGTTTACCAGGTTCCTCTTAAAATGGTTATATCACATGAATTTGATGGAATATTTAAGTACAACGCATTCAGTTTACTTTTGATCTCACGAATTTTGATAATAATCTGATAACTGTATCAGCCCGGAACTAGATCTAACCGATAATTTGTAGACATAATAGTTTGTTACAATGACACTTTAATTTCAAAATGAATTGCTAAAACATTTTTATCATTTAACTGTCATATATTCACAAGAAGAGCTGTAATATCAAGATAAAGATCATAAAACAATTATTATGAAACAATATGAGAAATGCACAGTATTTAATTTATTTTACTTCATTTTTAGTATTTTAATATTTGTTAGATACAAATACTTATAGGCCTTTCTTCGGCATATAAAAATGATTCCAACATATTAAAATTTGTAGACATTTTCTGCATAACGACTATTGTAAAATTTATTGCGGACTGTACATCGTCTCGGACTACAAAATCCGGAAGATCCATTCAAGAAAACATGTAGTAATTACATTATTATTCTAAAGTAGACGCTATGTAAATAACTATGACGTTCTTAGCCCGACTGTTTTATGAATGAGAATGTGGCACACGGCGAGTTGCAACCACATCGATTTTTGTTATTGAAGACGCATTAAATTCTAAAATAGAAACGACGCCTTCGCCCTTCGTAGAAGTGGGTTAAAAAATTCAATTTTACTTATGCTTCAGCTACTGTTCTATAGCATCAACATTCAATTTAAAAAAATGTGCATTTAAATTCGATTTTGCCAAGACAAAAATAATCAATAAATATTAATAAAAAACGACATCAGCGTCCTACTTTCCATCTGTGGATATCGCCCTTTCCGTCGTTTAATAATTCTTACGTCGCGTCGCTTAATCCCTGAAAGGATAGTAAAATCGTCTGCCCGTCTTCTAGTCACGCTTTTTAACGGAGATAACGTATTGCACAACAATACATAAATACGATCTATATCTTCTTAAGGATTATCCCAACCTCCAATTTGAAAGATCTATCTTTATTTTTGATAAGATTTTAAAAAAATCTTAAGACTCTTAATATCTCTTTAGTGCGTATTAATAACCTTCAAATATGTTCCGACAACCGAACCGTTATAAATATGAGTTGCAGTTGTGTGTTGTGTTAAATTTCTTCTCGGTTAAACTACTTAATATGAATACAAGAAAAGGTATCCAAATAAAAGCAATCTAACTAAAACGACGAAGGTCACTTGTGTATGGAACATTTATCATGTTGGCTATCCGTATAATTTTATGACACCTTATTGCGTTACGTGAGCTTATAAAATTTAATCAGGTCAATCCATATATTGGGACCGGAATTGTTCTTAATCGTAAGACAATTTTAGATCCTTCTTATCAACTACAAGTCTTAGCACTGCAATCAAATGTTATGAAATATCGTACTAAAGTAAACATTGAAATTATTTTTTTGAACCATCTGGAAAAACATCTGTTAGGAGCACTTAAAATCTCTCACTTACTATCACTTATCTTGACTCAAGTGCTTAACTATGATTCCGTGCTGCTGCCTAAATGCACTCATGTACTTATAGAATAAATAAAGTTTCAAGTAAGAAAAACGAAAATACAATTTTAACTAAAAATAACCCCAATCACTTAATAAAAACGCTGTATATATTTTATTATTATTAAGGAGTAAATTATAATTAGGTGTGAAGGAAAAGGAATTAGGTGAAAATTTTGCTTAGAACTTTGCAGTGTCTATTTCTAGTTTCAGCAGGATAATATTAATCGGTCCATGGGCTTGCGACCCGAATATGTGCTGGGCGGCTTACAGGTTCCAAGTTGGATTCTCGGCTTAGGCAATATATAATAGTGTTTTATAATCCCGAAGACAGTACCCTGGCTACCCCTTTGTGACACCGAAAAAAAATTGAGGTTGGTGCAGAAATCTAATCTCTATCTAACCCTTAGTGGGTTACAAATTTAAGATCGTATGTATAATTTTTTATTACGCTGTAACAAATTGATAATGAAATACATAATACAATAAAAAAAGACGCGCTTAGGCTTAGGCTTCCAATACAAAGATTGATTGCTTATTTTTGTATCGATTTTAATGCGTTTTTTTTTTCAAAAAATATAATAATTTTGTCCCAATTGTAAACATAATTTCGGACCATGGGACTCGTCAAAGCCTAGGATGGATTAATTAGGTTTAAACTATAAGTTCATACAATATACATAAATCGAACTAGCATGCTTTCAAAATAAACGATTGAACGGAACCCAAGTGATATGAACGCTAAGTGCGTTGCGTGCGCGCCGTGCCATATTTTTAACTATCATGGATTAGGCGCCATAATCCTACTACTCCATCTTAAGAGCTTCGACGTATAAAGATATTCTAAAAAAGATAACCATTTATAGTATATAAACTTGACAATAAAATCAGTATTTAGTTTATAACGCAAAACGAAATAAAACAACATGGTTTATAAGGAAAGCACTGCGTAAGTTGAATTTTATTCAAAATAATACTTCTACGATCGTAAAGTTTACAGTGTTTAAACCACTAACTTCAAAACAGAAAGAAAGTACCTACATATATATAAATCGTTAAAAAATTAAGCAATCAATTTTACACAGAATTTCTCTCCTGTAGGCACAAATAGTATTTAGTTTATTAATTTGTTTAGTTAAGTTATTTAATTTATTAAAAATATACAGGTCAATCAACAAAACATTATCTAATTGTGATATTTTATTTTCACAGAGTACTATTAATATGCTTTGCTATAGTAATTGAATCGAAGGCATCATGTCGCCAAGATGTGAGAACATTCCCGGATGGTTTTATGTTTGGTACTGCAACTGCAGCCTATCAAATCGAAGGCGCTTGGAACGAAGATGGTATGAGAATTTCTTATATAATAAATCGTTAATATATTTTAAAAAATTGATGAAAATGCTAATACAATAGATTTACTTTTTAAAATAATAGGACAAACCATATCGATAGTAACTTCTGCTCTATTACAGGAAAGTCGGAAAGTATATGGGATACCTTAACCCACATGGAATCGAGTCCAATCCTTGACGGCAGTAATGGGGATGTCGCCGACGATTCATACCGTTTATACAGACGAGACGTTGAAATGATGAGAGAACTCGGAATAGATTTCTACAGATTCTCATTATCCTGGACGAGACTATTACCCACCAGCTTTCCAGATCAGATCAACCCAGCTGCCGTAGAATATTACGATAATTTGATAGACGAAATGCTCAAATATAACATCGAGCCCATGATTACGTTATATCACTGGGACTTACCGCAGAAATTAATGGACATGGGAGGATGGACTAACCCGCACATTGTAGACTGGTACGCAGACTACGCTCGTTTAGCGTTCAATTTATTCGGAGACAGAGTCAAATATTGGATCACGATGAACGAACCAAGAGAAATTTGCTACCAGGGATACGGATCGGGAACCTCAGCCCCTCTGATGGCGTACTCAGGCTATGCTGAATATATGTGCAGTAAATACTTGATAATGGCACATGCTAAGGCATACCACATCTATGACGAAGAGTTCAGGCCCACACAAGGTGGTCACATTTTTATTACATTGAGTGCTGAGTCGTTCGAGCCTGAAAAAGAAATATACGCCGAAGCTGCTGCGGAAACTAGAGCTTTTGAAGTAAGTATGACGTCAGGGCGAATATTAGACATTTGACTTATTTTGTCCGTTTTGGCATGCAATTATTATTATCGTTGTATCTACGGCGGAAACTTCCTTACAAAAGCCTGATGATATGTAACTACAGCCAACTCAACAGATGACACAATTATGACTGCTTTATAATAAGCCTGGACGCATTAACAAAAGCATGATATGAATATAGATGTTAGGGCTTTCTTTTAAAAAAAAAAATAAGATATGCAACGTCGTAAGATCCAAATGTTTAATTTTATTGCTACTTCCACAGTGGGGTCAATACGCTCACCCAATATTCTCCGAAACCGGAGACTATCCCGAAATCATGAAACAGAAAGTGGCTGCGAAGAGCGCAGAGCAAGGTTTCTACAGATCCCGGCTGCCGGAGTTCACACCGGAGGAAATTGAATACGTCAAAGGAACGTCGGATTTCTTTGGACTAAATCACTACTCCACTAATTTAGTGTATAGAAACGAATCCGTTGATGGTTATCACGCCACACCTTCCTATTATGACGACATTGGTGTACGAATGTATCAAAAAGACGAGTGGATTATTGGAGAGTCAACCTTTATTAGGGTATGTCTTTTTACAATACTAATTTAATTAAAAGATTAATATGAATAAAAATAACTTGAGTAAAGACATTCATTGCTCCGAAACCACAATATAATAACGAGCTGGTTCGAGCTGGTTGACAACATCTCGACAATTTTTGAACAATTATTTTTTCTATCAAACACCCACTGTACATCTATGGTTTTTAACTTATTTATACTTTTGACCACTTATGAAACAAAATAAAACCGTAATGACTATATTTGCAACTTTTCAGTATGTACCATGGGGATTTAATGAGATACTAAAGCATATAAGAGAAGAATACAACAATCCGCCTGTAATTGTGACGGAAAATGGTTTTTCAACACACGGAGGACTGGATGATCTTGACCGCATTTTCTTCTATAGAGGATATCTCAACACCTTGCTCGATGCCATTGACGACGGTTCAGACATCAAAGCCTATACCGCTTGGAGTCTTATGGACAATTTCGAATGGATGTTTGGATACACGTAAGTTACAACTTATAACGTCATCTCTTCATATAGTCATATCTTTTACTTTTCACCCTAAACCTTGTGCTTGGCCCTTGTCTTTTAGCGTTAATACTACCCCACGAACACATGGTTTCCCTTAAATACGGAATACTTACAATTAACAAGTAAGAATCCTCGACGGCCCCATTGGTTAAAAGAGGCGTGTATTGCGGAATTTTCAACCGTCGTCCTGCTATTAACATCGGTATTACGTCGTGAAAGAACTAAATTTGTCAAAAATATTAGTCGACCAACTTGTATTCTACTTGATAAGCCTTAGATGTGGGTCATGAGATATGTTAAAGACATTTATTTAGTTTTAAATGTATTATTTTATGAAGTATTATATACCTTTAGTGAGCGTTTCGGTCTCTACGAAGTGGACTACGAGAGTGAGAACAGAACGCGCACCCCGCGCAGATCCGCATTCATTTACAAAGAGATAATCCGCACACGTTCCCTGGACTTCAATTACGAACCTGACACTACGACAATGACCATCGACGAGGGACACTGACAATAAAACAATCAAATGAAACTGCATTTTTATTGTGTACAGAACTTTCCCTCTCCTCAATGACTCCCTACTGAATAGCGCTTTGACACGCGACGTCCGCGACCTATAATAACTGAATTCTATTTTTAAAAAGGCTGTATATGTGTTTATTTTATCAAACTTAATTGAATGTAAAAAATGTTAACATTTATTTATGAAATCTCATTTAGCAATTGCACTATATATTTCCAACGACGCCACATGAATCTTTTGTAGGACGTCGAAGAAACTATAGGGGCTTTTTTATCCAACATGAATAATAACAGTAAATGTTTGCGAGCTGTGTGTTCGATGCACGTGTATACATGCAGGGCTGGGCAAAATACATGCTTTACTTTAATTGAAATACAAAATACAAAATACTTTATCACAAGTTATTAAAATACGAAATACAAAATACTTTTAAGTAAGGTATTTGAAATATAAAATACAAAATACAGTATTTTAGCTATTTGTAATTAAAATACCAAATACAAATTACAAAATACTTAATAAGTAATCTAAATTGTCTGGAAAGATGAGGAGAAAAAGATTCATCATCATCATCATCATCAGCTTATCGAAGTCCACTGCTGGACATAGGTCTCTCCCAATGACTTCCACCGGGATCGGTCGGAAGCCGCCTGCAGCTATCGACGTCCCGCGACCTTGACAAGGTCGTCCGACCACCTTTACCATGGCCGCTACCGTAACCAGGAATAGTGGGGCTGCCGGGGACTGGAGGCCTGGTCCTAGTTTCACTCATTGAGAGGATTATGCCGTTTCTCGCCACTTACCACTATTGCACTCATGGTGGTTAATTGTATTTTAATATTAATGTATTTTAAAGCCTCAAGTATTTAAAATACTAATTACAAAATACCTCGGCGTCAGGTATTTGAAATACGAATTACAAATTACATTTTAAGGAAGTAATTAAAATACAAATACAAAATACGTATTTGTATTTCAATTACGTATTTTAATTACAAGTAATTAAAATACTGCCCAACCCTGTATACATGTTTATATAAAAGCGAATAAATTAATACCGAACATGCAAATACATTACAAAAACGTTTAATTACGGTAAAACCTCAACTTCAGAATGCATATACAAGCTGAAATAAAATCGTGTGTCACGATGGTTGACCACATGTTTTGCTTTCATTAACGGCCGATTATTTATTGATATTCGAACGGGAGCACTCTGGATAAAACCAATTAACTGGTCGCTCTCAATCATAGTGGTTGAGCGGGCCGATGAGCGAATAGCACGTATAATGCTATAGCCTCGATATTAAATTTTGTTCGGCGCTTTGTAAAATTATCGGTGACCGTATTAAAATATAAAAGTTCGTGCATATTTTTAATCCAATGAAATTTTTATAGAAGGAATTTACAGTGTATGTGTTTCGTCTTTTTGTGTTCAATTTACACTATAGCAAAAGCAATCAGTTATCCCGTACATACTCTAACAGTAAAACCAAACAAGTCTATATCTATAAAAAAAAATGAGAATCGAGCTCGTAGGGCAGGTGACCCGGTTTTGGCCATTTTAAGAATTTTGTAGACTTTGAGGCTATATCATTTTACAGTTTTTGTTATCACGGACATATTTCTTGTAAAAAGTGATTAAATATATATAAATCTAGCCTAAGGATACATTTTTTTTCATAATGATTCAATGGAAAAATAATCCTGTAGAAAAGAAAAAAAATGGGAATTTGTGCCATTTTTGGCCAGATTTACCCCATTTCTGGTCACAGTCATGTGCCAGTTCTGGCCACCGAAATTCATCAAAAATAAAAAGCAGATAATTCAAAGTAATAAAAAGTTTACTCAAAAATCGCATATTTTACGACCAACAGTCTTTATTTATAGAAAAATAGCTATCATAATATTGATGACAATTATGAAATATAATATCTTAGCTTGTAAATTAAATTCTTTCTTCTTCTTCTTCTTCTTCATCAACCCATATACGCCCACTGCTGAGCACGGGTCTCCTCTACCATTGAGAGGGTTTAGGCCATAGTCCACCACGCTGGCCTAGTGCGGGTTGGCGGACTACACACCTAAGAAATTCCTAAGAACTCTTAGGTGTGCAGGTTTTATCACGATGTTTTCCTTCACCGTTAAAGCAAGTGATAATTCAATGTGAATACAAAATTAAACCCGTAGTGTAGGACGTCCTGCAGCACGATGGACCGACGACTTGAGAAAGGTGGCGGGTAGCGGATGGATGAGGGCCGCTCAGGACCGGGATGGTTGGCGCTTACTTGGGGAAGCCTACGTTCAGCAGTGGACGGCAATAGGCTGAGTATATATATATAGTATATACACACATAACTTCGAAAAGCCAGAGGTGTGTGCCTGGGGTTCAAACCCGCAACCGCCTAAACCTCGAGGCCATCACTACTTGAATTAATTCTGAATTCTGGAATTCTGCTTGAATTAATGCTTGAATTTCGATGGAGGCATTATAATCGTAACTCTGAAAATGATTACTTATATCAAAAAAGCTAAGTAATTAAGGCCAAAAGTGGGGTTCTACGTGCACCACTCTTGGCCAGTCATGTGGCCAAAGATGGGAAAATTCATTAATTTTGGCTCCATTAGTGGCCACTCTCATAAACTCACTTAATAAACAAATAGCGATAAAATATCATTTGTACCACTTAGACAGTGTATTCTTTATGAAGGATTAACATAAACATTAAAAAAATAAGAAGGGTTTAAAAAATAATGATTGATTACTCACCCGATCGCCTTAGCGTTTTTGCTAAGACTTATAACAATTGACGCTCGTCCAAAAATAATGACTTGTTGGATTGAAGTGAAGTTTGACACATCAAAGCTGTTAACGCTATCAGTTTTGCCAATATTAGATATTTTTATTCCCGTAAACCTTAGAGTAATATATTTGTCTTTGCCTTAGTTGTAACGATTTGAAGTTCTAAATGGCCACAAAGGGGTCGGTGGCCACAACCGGGTCACTTACCCTACCTCTAGGACTTACGGCAAACAACTTATATATACACCATTGCACCAGACAACCACCATAATTTAAATCATAATTAACCTGTAAAAGCAAATTCATGCATTCAATTAATAAGGAAGTTTTATCTCAAAACATAAAATAATTTTATGGTTCATTCAGCACGAAGCTAAGTTCATTAGGGTCGTTTGTATAGCAGTCTACAGCGGACATCTGTAGTCGGGTTCTCTGCCTACACAAGCCATTGAAAACTGCAAAACGAACAAACTTCATCTTCATAATCATAGTTTTATTAACGCCTCATTTGTGTACGACGTGGTTGAAATAAATATTCTAAATAGAGCTTTTTAAACCCGCGGAATGATGTATGTAATTGTAGAGTAATCCTAATTTTTGTGCATATAACTTCACGTTTTATAATTTCTATAATCTTATAAGTAATACTATGTCATTACAATGTGTTTTATATTTTACTGGTATATTCTAGATGCTACCATAACAAAGCATATTCTTTTAGGAATATAAACTCCACCATCCCAAAGGAAAAAAGATAAATGTAACAGTAAGAAAAAAATCAATGGATAATGACAAAAGGCATAATTGATCTTATTAATTTTCTAATGATTGTTTGTTTAATATATTTTCATAAAATTTAGCATATGATTCGACCAATACGAGTTTTTGAAGTATTTACCACACGTGATATTTCTATTCCTTAAAAACTTGTAGTGATCATAGTCACAAGTCACAACTACGCTGCTCAATCGCGCGGTACTCCCAGAAACAGCATAACTATAATTCTTACAATTCACTAAGATAGTTTAGTGAGAACCTATGAGCCTTCCAATTCACAAGGGCCAACTATTAGGCAGATAAAAATTATTTACAAGCCATTTGATTCACAAACACATACCCATAAAGAAAATACTAGTGACACAAGGTTGAGAGCTGAGCATGTATAGCACGAGGTGTTATTACCCGTGTTTGTTCCACGACAAATGCGGAAATAACTTCATCGTCGGCTGGAAGAATTCTTATTTGTTCCACGACGAGCGACGCAACGGTATGGGAGATGCCGCTCATACTCCGCTGTGTCGTGGAACTTTATATTATGTTTAAGAATTTGTGTAATGCTAGATTCTTCTGAATTCGCAGCGTAGAGCAAATGTGGAGTATTATAAGCAGATAAAATTATCGTATGTGGGTTTTCAAGATAGTTTTTGTATCAAAAATCATTAAACAACCTTTTATGTTTAGTAATTTGATAGAAGTTGGAAACAAACGATTTTGTTTTATGTTAGCATAATATATTATATAATTATAATGCAATCTTCAGTTATTAAAACCAAAATAATATGCTATCAATCGGAAGAAAAGATTACGATTATTTCTTAGTACCTAACCAATAACCATGCTAACCTTAAATCTCGATATATTTACAAATGACAAATTCGAATTCATAAAAATTTATAGCCTTATTTGTAAACTAAATTCAAAAGAACGGTATAATACTTTTCATTCATAAGCCTAGAACGCCAAGGAGTGTGATGTATTGTAAAACTGAAGTCTTTACTCTATTGATACAATATAATCGAAGCGAAATATTCCAATCGTTGCGGATGCTCTGTTATAAACGTGTCCACTTTACCTAGACCTCAGCAGATTCCTGTTGTTTTGTTATACGCAGCACTGACTAGGGCTTCGCATTGAATTGCCGGGGACCTAGCTGGATAGACAGTGTGATTCTACAGCATTTCCAATCTTAGTCGACGCTCAAATCTCGTTGCCGATGACAATAACTGTGCTAATTGCATTCTACTAAAAAAACAGAGAAGTCATTGAGCAGTGAATATCTGCAGTTATGTACAATAAATAATAAGTAATAATAATTAGCTATTATTTAGACTCTGGAACATGTTAACATTTTTATATTTCAATATAATAAATGCCAATTTTATTTTCTAAAGAGCTGACGATATTTATTATAACAATTTTGACACACAGCCAACTCAAGTCCACTTGATTTTTCCTCAAGAGGTCCTTGACAATTTGGAGGGTGTGCCCATGACGAACATTTTAGTCGACGTCATTCTAAAGCCTATATTTTCCACCACTCATTATGTTGTACAATGAACGCAGTGTTGTCGACAACGCGACAACTCGGGCGCCCCACTTCACCCAAAGTGCTTCTTGTTTAATTCCTTTAAAAAGTGAAGTGGCTCTATTGTTCCAATATCCTTTCGAACAATGAAAATTGGAAACGCTCAATCATTCCTTACCTAGTTGTGGAACAAACTATACACAATTAAACACGTGTGAAGGAACTAGCCCGTCTTGAAACTATAATAGACCTTCGCACAAATAAACAATTCGATGAAGAACATAAACAGCTCTTCTGCATTAATAATATTAATAAAGTATGGCTGTATGGGCTGCGAGAATTTGCCTGCGGATGATATACAAGGCCGTTTCTACGCATTCATTAATTCCGCTAGTGGTAGTAATGGTTCAATGTATAATTTACGCTCCGAGACGATCCCTGGACGGTTGCCAAAACCGAGATAGCATATTCAAGGTGTGTAAACAGTCGCCATAACCCAGTAAGTGCTTGAAAGTTTAACTACTATTATCATAGTTGATCATTCATGACTTTTATAAGCACAACATAAATTATAGTGGAATATGTCGAATTGGAACACAACATACGGAAGACTTGAGACAAAAACAGACTTACATCATTCCATTGCGACAATACCAGATAAATAACAAATCGTTTTCTTGGACAGGAAGCACAGTATTGTCTAGTTGATGGCAATATAATTTTCACTCACGCTGTAAGAAAGACATCATCAAGCTACGACGATTATAACTAACATAATATGGTATACTCTCTATCCTGTATAAAATATTGTATAGCTATAGAAATTACTCAAAACTTCAACTTTATTATGACTGTAGAGAATGTGACGCGTTAAATGCTCACCAAAGTAACTTAAAATATTATTTATATGATTGAGCCATAAAAAAATATTTTCCAAATCTTAATTTCTCTGTGGTTGTTATGGAAATCAGATCTTTAGACCAAAGAGATAAGCTGTAAAAACCACATTTAAAAAATATTTTTCAAACCTCGAACACTACTTTGAAGTATTTAGGCCGAGTAAAGTAGTAAACTATTTTCGAATTTTAATTATTCGTAAGCGTAAGAGTTTAAACCTACTTTTATTCGTACGCAATCGATATTTGTAATAAAAAATCTATCTTAGAGCAAAATAATTGTCGCTCCCAGTTATTGCTATTAGAAAATAACAGGAGTACGTGCACAACGGAATGCTAAAATGAAAATCTCTTTCGAATATACCTTCATTTTGTGATTTTTCTAATCTAGACGCAGTAGCGCAAAATTACTTCTAACGAAGAAATAAAAAATATATATAAGATTTTTATAATAATCTTGCCGTGAGTAAGACCCTCTCACTGGTAGAGGAGACGCTCAACAGTGGGTGTATATGGGTTGATGAAGGAAATGAGAACGAGTAAGCATAGTGGACTAGACCTAAGCCATAAGCATTAGAGAAAGCCCATTGCCAGAACTATGAAGTGGTCAAATTGCACTTACCTCATAAATCGATGCAATGTAACCCTACTTCGACCGTTTTTGCTTTTAAATTCCATGTAGAAGAGGATAAATTAGAGTGAAATGCTAATACTGAATTATAAAAAAATTAAAGCCATTTCGTAGTAGTCATGTTATGTCTTTATTTATATGACTCGAAATAAGATCTGGACGGTTATTAAACAATATGAATCATCTTTCTTTCAGTATACAGCCAAAAGTGCTGGCTTAGGATTGTTTATATCATATACTAATCACAATCTCGTATCTTACAGTCTACCATTAATTTGCGAGTCTGTGCAATTCATTATAGATTCACCATAAGATCTCACTTTGTCAACTGCATGAGTCAAGAATGTAATAGCCATTACACTAGCCTAGAATGAAAACAAGATGTTAAAAACAATTTCATATGTTTTTTCAATGAAACTTCCATTTCGGCAGGCAGCACGTTCCACGCTTGCAATAACGAGCACAATGGCCCTACTTCACCGAAACAATAAAAATCTCTAAAAATACATCACGTACAGTTCACGGTGAAAAACTGTTCAATTTTATTATTGCTTTTTTGATACTTTAACTCCTGGGCACACTTGCGTTACGAACTTTTTTTTGCTACGTAACGGCTTGATGGACTCTACATTATTCGGGAAATGAAGATTTTTCTGTGCAACTTTATGCCGCGATCTACGGTAAAAAATGTAGCGATTTTATCCTACGTCTTAGAGAAGATAAATTAATAATTGAATGTATTTATTTTATGTATTTAGATAGGTAAACAGGTTAAGGTTTCCGTAAAAACAAACGAATGAAACAATTTATCAAAACAAGAGTTATTCCGTATAAAGACGCTAAGATAGCAGAGCTTTTGTCTATTTAGACATATTTACAGCCAGAATAACTAGCACCGTATAAAGTCAAAATAGATTGTTAGTCTATGTGTTTCTTCCTTAAAACCCACAGGTAATTGAAGATACAAATTCTTCACGAATGACTCGAGCTACGAAAGACGATCTTCCGACATTGTTAAATATTTCTATGGCAGTACTCTCGCTTGAGATACACTGTGCACTTTGCAGTTTCTACACAATTTTCGTATACACTATCCAAAGGTAGTGCCTGCTTCTGACAAAATGACAAACATAACATGCATACGAAAAGAGAGGTTTGTCGCAAAAATGTTATACAATTACTTGAAATCATATTTTCCAAAATTTTGCCTCTGTAACTCCGTCATGACTATTCTTGCTACCTTTGAAATATATTTTCAAATTTTTTGCTAAAAATGACGTAGCATCGTATTTGAATATTCCTAAACTGAGAGCAGTCATAAAACGCAAATGTGCTAACTATAAGATGATACAATACAATGTTATAAAAACAAACTCGCTACAATACAGCTTGGTTATCAATTTTCTAATAAATATTAGAATAAATGTATCACAATCCTTATTAGGTCGATGTTAAACTCTATTGAGTTCTGTCGACTGGCAACGATTTACTCTCTAGTCAATAACGCCAACAGGATTAACTTCGACACAGAACGCTCTACTATCTATCAAGCTATATTATTTGATGCACTAAGACCAAAACTGCATTAAGCGCAGACTGGTATAAATTATGCTAGCGTATTACTGCCATCTGACTGCATAATGGATTCATGAAAGACGAATCATAGATTAAGTTCTCAAATTAATTAAAGCCATTTATCAATGATTCCAGTAGCCATTGGCATTAAACCGCATTGAATAACCGGCGCAGTCGAGGTATAACTATCCGACATTCCCAAACGCCTCCAGACATCCATAAAGTAAAGCCCAGCGTAAGATCGCCGGCTAATAGCTCCGACGGAGTTTTGCAAAATATTAAATTTGCAACCGGTGCTCGGTAGCTGGAGCTGCTAAGTAGATTTTTTTATATCTACATATAAAAAATTGTACAAAATTTTTCTAAGGGTAATTTTAAAAAATAACGTTTAACGTAAATATAAGGTCATCTACGATGATTACTTCAAACAATAGTGCCTTTCACCATTAACGATATTAAAGAAGAAGCAATACAATCAATTATATTTCATAATTTTTTTATTCACCACATAATTTCCCAATACAATTAACCAAAAATATTTAATTTACCACACAAAAAACATTTTAATAAAATTTAAAGTACCTACAACGCGCAAAGCGACCTTTACTCCCTTACTACCAGCAAGACTCATCAACTCAAATAAAAAAGGTGAATAGAAACATCGTCAACATAAACATGTAAGAATCAAGCGCGAGGTTCCTGGGAAGTACGTTGTATTGTGCCGTTGTTGTGGCAAAAGGAACGTGGAAACCGCTTCGTATGTAATTGCGAAAAACGGATGCGAGATTTTTCATGCGCCCCGCATACACCGATTTAAAATGCATAATTTCCATATTCTTGCACTAGGTCATACCGCTTACCAGTTGCAGCGCCATTTTTCAAGCGTTCTTAATAGATTACGGAACGACGAAAACTACTTATGTTAAAGTGCTATTTTAGAACCTGGTTCCATTCAACCCTACGAAGACACAAGTTTGCGCGTTCACTGCGAAGAAGGATCCATTCGTCATGGCGCCAAAGTTCCAAGGAGTATCTCTCCAGATCTCCGAGAGTATTGGGATCCTCGGCGTCGAAATTTCGAGCTTAGTCCAGTTTAGGAGTCATTTGGAGGACAAAGCCAAATTGGCTAGTAAGAAGTTGGGTATCTTGAACAGAGCCAAGCGGTACTTCACGTCGGGTCATAGGTTGTCGCTCTACAAGGCGCAAATCCGGCCCCACGTGGAGTACTGCTCGCATCTCTGGGCAGGTGCCCCAAAATACCAACTCGACCCACTTGACTCTTTACAGCGACGGGCCGTTCGCATCGTCGATGATCCCGATCTCACGGAGAATCTACAGCCGTTAGGACTGCGGAGGGACTTTGGGTCTCTTTGTGTGTTCTACCGGCTGTTCCATGGGGAATGCTCCGAGGAACTGTTTGGGTTGGTTCCGGCATCGCCATTCTACCATCGCACCACCCATCACCGCAGTAGAGTTCATCCATATCACCTGGAGACGTACCGTACGCGTACGGTGCGTTTCCAGAGGTCATTTTTACCACGCACGTGCAAGCTCTGGAATGAACTCCCTGCCTCGGTGTTCCCCGAGCGCTATGACATGGCCTTCTTCAAACGAGGCTTAAAAATAGCATTTTCCTCACGGTAGGCAGCGGCGTGGCTGTGCCCCTTTTTTTTTTTTTGTTCTCGGGGGGAAAGCTGTTTATGGCTCTACTTCCCGCCAGCCCGGGGGAGGGGGGCGGGAAGTGTATGTCGGGGTCACCGGTCTTCCAGCCCGGCGCGCGGCGACGTCATATCCGCGCAGATGTTAATGCCGGGCTGGGTCCCTAACAAAATCCCTAAACCGGCATACCGACCAAAACCCCCCGGTGGCCATCTCCGCGCCGAGTGGGGCGGCCACGGTACGCGGGCGAGAGGCGCCCACCGTCAACCGCAGCCGCCCGGTGCGCCTCCGAGACGTAAATGTCTCGGCCGTCTCGGAGTTTTAGGGGGCACAGTTGCACCCCCACTATCTTGGTTCGGGCGCCCCGGTTGTGGATGGGCGCCCGCGACGTACACAGGCCACAGTGCCGCCGCCCCTCTCGGGGTCACTTTCAGTGAGGACGCGCTGCCCCCACAGCACGTCCAGCGACCCCAAGGGCCCCTTTAAGTCGCCTTTTACGACAGGCAGGGGATACCGTGGTGGGATTCTTACGCCCCCTTGCCACGGGGCAGGGCACCGGGTCTAATTGTCTCTGTTGACCCGGCGCCTCCTTCTTTGACGTCTTTGACGGACGGGATCGCTTCTTTCGCGATCCCGCTCCGCGCTCTCCTTCTGCGACATGACGTACTCGCAGAAGGAGAGCATCGCTCGCCAGGACCTTGGACTCCCGACCATCGAAGAGACGACGGCCGGGAGCGAGAGATCGCCACCAACAGTAGTGGCTGTGCCCCTGGCATTGCCAAGTCCATGAGCGACGGTGACCGCTTACCATCAGGCGGGCCGTCAGCTCGTCTGCCTGCTAAGGCAAATAAAAAAAAAAAAAAAAAATTACGTTAGTGCTCTTTATGTTTATATTATGTTATAGAAAAATTAAGAACTGCCTTGTAGTCTCGCAGTACAAGTATGTGCAGTGCGATTTAGAGTTTCTGGGTATGATTCCCAGGTCGGGCAGTGTTAAAGGTTTTTCCATTGCGAAATTCTCAGTAACAGCACAGGGTCTGATTATGTGCTCAAAAACTGTAATAGGCTCGCCACATATTACATGAGATTTGAGACTGATACCTACATACGTTAAGAAATGTAGTTGCTACTAATAAATTTCAATTAATACTTAAAGATCTAAAATTCTCAAAATAAAACCTACTAGCATTATCAACGAGAGAAAATTAACAATATTTGTCATTGTGCAAACATCTGCACGGAGGGTAATGCTATTTTTATATATGATCGTAAATAAATAATAATACATCAGACCAGCCACGGTCGCTGCGGTTGAAACTATGGGCGGCGGTGGAGTTTCACTGCATGTTTACACCGCACAGCCATAACTCAAACTTCAAAGGGAATAAAGCTTATGGACATGTTATGATGTAGATTCCATCCGCGAATTTGTGGGAGTGGTTTGAGCAATAGAAATATTGTAAATATTTATCACGTATTTTAAATCAATAACATCTGGCAATTTGATGGACATGTTGAGTTGAACTTTTTTTACTGTTAATTATCTAGAGGTAGTTATAAATAACCAATCATAGGTCGATGACCATTTACCTATAAACTGAAGCAATGACGTAAGAATGAAACATTGATGTATGTACCTACATAGTTTGACTACACATCGCAAAGCTACCCTTAACCAATTATATGATTGATTTCTATTTTATATTTAATCCTTAAAAGTATTTCTTCATAAAATACATATAGTTACTGCTTCAAAAACAAGAGACAATTATTGGTGAGGAACCTACAAGCCAGAGTTACACCAAAACAGTTATTGCACAATATTTCTATTTATACCAATCAAATATTTGAGGCTGATAATACGTGATTAGCTACGTCAATCTTTGCGGTTGAGGCGAATGATTCGGTGCGATTTGGCAATGGGGTTTCCCATACTACCCACAACACGTTCATTAAGGTTTTGTCGGTATGCACAGACTCTCCTGTACATATCCAGATGATAAAAAACTTAAATATAAATTATTAAACGATAACCTTAGTTATGTGATATATAAGGGTAATAAATATTTAAAAACTTCGACTAATTATGTACAAAAGCGGATATCTGAGGCTTCATTATAATTGCCATAGTCATTATAATTATACATACGGAAATTGAATATATTTAATCAAAATGTTCTAAATAATAATAAATATTATTTCATTATTTATAGTCTACTAAGTAAAATTAATACGTAGCCTTTGTATCCCGTATAATATTGACAAACTTATGATAACAGTCTCGATAAACAGCGTAACCTGCTATGTCCACTTTAACACTGATAACACACATTAGTCATAAGTAATTAACATGTACTTGGGGCTTCATTAGATGTGTTTGACCAGCCTTACTAACTCGAATGTTTTTGACATTTAACTGTGTTTCTCTTACGCGTAAACCGTTTAACATTACCAACGTCTCCTTGGTATCTTTTAAAAATAAAATATTTCCATTTTTTATGAATTATTTACCTTATTTAATACTAATGCAATATGGAATACTACGAATGCAAGAAACCTAAAGTAAGACAAATAGGTTTGATAATGATGCGTCTGGAAAAGAAGCATTGAGCAAGGTCAAGGGATGATTATTTCAGAGCATATGATAAAAAACGAGAAAAAATGGTTGCATGAAAAAAATACAACAATAAGATACACCACAACGAGTCTAAATAAATTTAGAACTAAGAATACGTATAACCCGTACTTTTTCTTCTATTAATATTTTCCTTCCAATGTGAACGACATGTCTGGTAGTAATACGTTAGATATTTGTGTAGTCAACAAATGGAAGACTCGCTCTCTACAAGAACACTATTCGTAGTTAAAACACGAGATGTTACCGAGATCAGACCTCGCAGACAATTTTCTTCACCAATAACCTAATCTCCTGCGTTATTTCTTTCTAACAATTCTCTTTGACGCATAATATTCTAAAAAATACGAAAACCCATATCGTTTTCATAATTGTTGTCAATTGAACAATATCGCAAATTCCTACAATTTTGTGGTAGTTGCTATAACAGGTACAATATAAAACTCCCAGAGAGACTTCCTTAAGATGATGCTTCACTCTTAAATTTAGTAATATAATTGCAAATGTTTCAATGAATTCATATTGCTTGCTATGTTTTTTTGACTGTAAGTGTAAATGTATAATACTCGCTGTATCTTTGCAACTCCTAACTACAAATACAAACAAATGTTTGTGGAACTTGTAATTATTTAGCTACTAGGAAAGTGGTAATAACCGTGACCCTATTAAACTGGCGTATATTGAAAGTTATGTAGATATCAAGGCAACCGGCTCCGTCTTCTATCTATTGTCCAGTTGAGTGAGCACTGTATAATGGTCTGCCTATTTATAATGGGCTCCATAGCTCTCGGACCATCATTCACTGGACATGGAGGACGACAGTATCGCTCCATTAAACATACACACATGCTTCATGTGTAATCAACGCTGATAATAGCCAAGATTTAATTGGAGGTGAATTAAATGGAGATTATCGAGTTAAATTTGCAAACATGCAAATAAATGATTCAATTAAATTATAACATGGTAAGACATAGAAACCGTTAAAATCACTAGACTAAATTAAATATAAAATATAATTAAATACTCACATAAAAAGATGTTTTCAAATCTTAATAAGAAAGATATCTTTTCTCAAGATATTTTCGAGCAACAGGCAACATTTCTTAACTGTCAAGTGTCCTACGAGACAATTGAATAAATAAAAGCAAAATGGAACTAACGAGAACACGCTGTTATGATGGAATTCCCAGCACGAGAATATTGGACTTGTTGTAACATTAATTAAAACTTAATTGAGGAGACACAAATTCTAATAATAAATTTTATAGGGAATCTTCTGTGGGAACATCCCATCGCGAAACCGATTAGCTCACTAAAAAATATATTTTTTGTTGAAATGACAAAGCGTTGTCTAAATAATTTTTATTTCACCTTTTACTCTAAAATATATCATTATAACAACTCTAATTCAAAAATAATATCTGCTTGCATATATCTGAATCATTCAGTGCAGTTAAATGGAATAGATATTATCTCTCTTATACTACTCACATCATTTTGCTTCTCAACAATCAATTAAAATTCAACTCGAAATAGCCTTTCAAAAAATATGAAAGCTTTCATAAGCCCCACACAATGGAATTTAATATTTTTGTTTTGATTACTTCCGTCCACACGTGGATAAACTCAATATTGGCACTCAGGTTCGTTCAGGTCACCAATCTCAGACAAAAGAATTAATATTCCTATATGAAATAACAAGCTTTATGAATAAAATATTTATTTTCGTAGAATATATGAGCATTTGAAGCTATCTACAACCCAGAATATCGTTTCAGGTTAGTTTAATACTGGCAGTGAAAAACACGAATATTCGATATGGCCGTATAAATTTGTGATGAAACGAAAATTCCCCGTGTTAACAGACACGGTGTTTTGTTTACGTACAGTAAATTAATAGGTGTTTGTTATCGCTCACCTCTGGTACAGCTGACATGTTCCCCTTCATAACAATTCCTATCGACACACGGCACACTTTATACAAGTTCGCACATTAGCCGATCATCCATTCTTCGTAAACATAACATAAAGTCACAATAACAATACTATATCCTTGACTTACACTGCCCAATGTCAGTGGGACCCACTAAATCATACCGCGGTTATTTCGCCGTACTTATCACATGACAGGAGATTATACGAATTCGTCCTTTGATTTTTTAAGATGACAGCGAGCGTTCGATCAAATTTAACAATATGTCGGTACAATTGAATAATTAGGATGGCGATTATTCACTTGAACGGCAAGGATATTAATAAGGATGGCGTGCGCGCTCCGATTTTATTTATATTTGTGTATAATTTACGGTTGATACGGCATGGTCGGACGGTGTTTGCGCGCGCTCAGGAATCGACCGGGCATCCCGCCGTGCCACTGAGCCATCTCGCGAGGTTCCCGGCGAGCGGCGGTGGCGCGCATGCGTACGCCGACCCACCCACGCCTGCCACCCGTCTAACTCTACGAGTACATTACGTGCTTATACACACCAGCGCCGTATATTCATTCCTTGCACGTAGCAATACGCATCGCACGAGCCGTTATCACCGGCGGCTCGCTCGCGACCCGCGTCACCCTCTACTATTCTGACTGCGCTATCAGTGATATGACGTCACCATCACGGCTATCACGGTGCACGACACCGTTCCTAAGTATGGAATGTTTGATTACCGCCACCAAGGGACATAAAACGGCAAATAAAACTGATCCAAACTCAGATTTTATAACCAGGTGGGAGTATGCACGCGTAGGAGTTTTAATTATGTACCTTGATAATGTTTTACTGTCATTATCGATTTTGTCGTAATTTTATCCATTTATTGAAAAAATCTGTAACTTTTATTAAAACATAAAAAAATATTGGATTTACAAGTGACATTAATAACTTCATTAATAATTAAAGCTTAAAACTTTAGTTTAATTGAAACCAATATTTTTAATCACGAGAATAATAATATTTTCTCAATAAGATAAAATTTACAAAATAATTCTCAAATCTAACCAAAGTCGGAATCATTCAATTCGGTAATTAAGTAGTCGACATTATAGGCAAGAAACGGGTAAATAAATAATGATTTTTCGAGGGAGCTAAAATTTTCTACGTTGAGATCTGTAAAGGTCACGCCAAGGGCAAAAAAACATTAAAGTTTTAGTTGTAAAGGTATATTCAAAGAAATTCGTAGAAATATATAAAGAAATAATAGAGAAGTAAATTATTAATAGAATGTAAACAGTTCATTTTCCATATTATGTAAATAAAATTACACTAACCTGCACATTTCGTTGCTAAAATCAATCATTCAAAGTTGCAAAATAAGATGGAAGTAATTGAATTTTCATATCTATAACTTATATACTTACTCACTTAAAATTATTTCAACAATTTATACACAAGCCTTTAACAATATACGCATGACATAATTAACAGTAACACCGACGCGCCGTTAGAGAAAGAAAGACACTGGTCAATGGCGCTGCTACAAGCACACGATGCGCTCCGTGAACGCACCCACAATCGTCATGTCTGCTGCAAGGGCTGCACGCATCACTTGAGGCGCCACGGCATCCCTAACCCTCAAAGTAAACTCCCTTCGTGCGGGAAGCGGTAGAGAACCACCAGTAGCGTTCAAGATCCTCGCCCTACCGGAAGAATCCAGCGGTTTTCCCTCAACACTGCTTCCTAGTACAGTGCGCATGCACAAAGACCTACATGCCTCTTTTTCCGCTTCGTACAAATCCCGGGCAGCAATCTCAAATGTTCTCCGCTGGTCCACACCACCAACAGAACTTGTTCCAGCCGTGACGCCTTCTTCTGACGCCTTGATTGCACCAGCCCGTAAAATAGCTGGTAGGAGAAGTTCGGCAACACTGCTTACGGTCCGCGAGCGAAGAAAATGTAAGACCTGTTCCGCCTCGCGAGTTTCATCGAAAAGTCTTCGTTGTCGCGATGCTGGTACCGGTCTAGCAACACTCCATGCTTCTATCCAAGGGTTGCCCGGTAAAAGCATTCGATCGCCTAGAGAGCCACCGTCTTCTGGTTTCCAGTCACGTGGTGAATACCATTGCACAAAGTCGCAAAGTTCGGCTCCAGGGTTAGCCGCTTTAAATGCTTCCATATCCGAAAGTAGTGAAGCGCTCATCATTCTGGCACGTAGTTCCGAAGCCTTGGCATCGTCACCGAGACGCACCATTAGTTCCGCATCCTCTTCCAACTGATCTTCAGTTTTTGGTGCAGGATCCTAAACAACATTTACATTTTAAAATCATAAATATTACATATTAATGTTTATATGCAAACTTTCTCTTGTAAATGCATCTACTTTCATCGTCATTAGTGAGTAAACATTAAATTTTGATTTTCTATTTACCTGCGTTCGAGGTACAAAAAGTGGCGCGCCGTTCTTGAGCATTGCATCTCCCAGTCGGTTGAGTCGCCCCGCAGGTCGGTCCCAAAGGGGCTGATCTTCGGCGTCTTCGTCGTCCGTGCAATCGAAAAACTCATCTTCGGAAGAGTTTCCCGCGAAACTGCCGCTTCCCTCGAGGGCACGCGTAATGCAACAGTTGAGTAGTTGCAACTTCTGATGCAGCAAACAGGTCCGCGCGTTGGGTATCCCCGCGGCGATGCTGTTGACAATATAATAATACTGTAAAAGTGAAAGTCTTAACTTACTCAAGACTCGTAAGACAGATTTACTTGTTTGTAGAAAGTACGTTTATTGAAAGGGGATTTTAAATGTAACATTACGCGATTTCTTGTGATTAAAATGAAATTAAAAGTATTAGATGAGTTACCAAATATGTGTCGACTAATTTATTTAATGATATTAAAATCACCTAACGCGGAGCATGCAGATGTATATACTTTCTTATGCAAATATTATCAATTTATAGATTTTATTACCACGTCGAGTCATAATAAATTAGCGAATGAGGCTCTCACTAGAACCTGTAACGTTTTGTTGTGTGCTTTCGTCTGAGGTCACCCGGCACGTATAAACCATTTGCTCCGAAGCTTTCTCTCGCACATTGCATATTTTTGTGAATTTTATATGATTTCAACTACATGCATGACCAAAGAAAACATTTTAATGCCTGGACAGTTTGTTGTATCTGTCTGAAATTTCCATATTGTTTATATGTATAATTGTAATATGTTTGCATTGATTATGATAATTATACATGTGTTAATAGTAATATAATAATGGTATGGGCACATCATACGTAAATCAACGCAGCTCACTGTAATAAAAATGTCAGCTTTTTACTTTTAAGGGAATTAAATGATTTTCAATTATAGAGGGATAACGTGATAACATTTGACTTTGAAGGATAATAAATAACTTCATATAAAATAAACTTAGCGTAAAATTTATGCGAATACTCATAGAGTGTTTTATTATCTTTGACATTACGAGATCTTAACGAGCCTAGACTTTATTTACTGAGCATCGTTTGAGCTTTACGTTTATTGTCTACTCCTGTGAATTACTGTCATGTTATAAAACCTTCAAATCGTGTAAGATTTAGGTACTTCTCAATATTTGTTAAACTCCGACACTTTAACATCCTATGTGTTCAGTAAAAGCGTATTTTTTTTATCGACGAATGTTAGACTTCCACTTCAGAAACGATTTAATGAGAACACAATCAAAACAAATGCTTAATGTTTTGAATATAATGCATACATATGTACGTACAAACGTGGTTTCCGTAAACGTTCCGGACAACTAAGAGAACAATGCTCGTGCAAGTTAAGCAGGATGCCATAGCGCACACCTGCGGCCGCCTGCCGACATTCGAATTCCGTGCCTATTTGTGTGCCGCGACCCAGAATCGCTGAGAACAGAAGTAAACGCGCGAACGCTCTCACAACCGTTATCATATTGAATTACCAATGTGTCGAGGCATGGGGCTAGCACCGGCGCATCAGCTTCTCGGCGATGCTCGTGTAATCGGTCGGTGAACCGATTGTTTACCAGGGCCGCCACGGCCGCACCAAGTGGGTGTAGGTCAGGAAGCGATGGTGGGGGCCTCGAAGCCGACCACCAGTCCGTTACCGACGACGGGCGCGAGCGCAACCATCGCACAGTCATGGACCTGCATACTCCGCCCTCAACGCAACTGCTTCTGTGAGTCGAGTGATTCAGCCCACGGTTATGTTCCAATGATGATAAACTTGTGATTGAGAATAACAAAAGGGTAGTAGTGATTGTGACAGTGAAGCAAGGCTCGACGGATTTATTAGCTGAATCAGCAAATTACCGCTCCAAAATGGTAAGTTGATGAATTTGGTTATGAAGAATTTAATCATAATTATCCGTAAAGTAGGAAGCAAAAATTTCATCGAGTACGTTAACCCACTTAAGAGAATAATCGCACGTCTCCAGCAAACCGGCACGGACAATAAGAAACTAACTTGCATAAATACCACAAGAACGTGATCGCAGTACCAAATAAATATTCATAACCTTAACGCCTCTTCATCAAATACCAAAGAGGTCTCCATTAAAAATTTATATGCAAAATACATTAAGTCACGCCGTCAAAATTTTAAACAAAATATATAAAAATCCTATTTATACGTATAAAAACAACACTTAATAGAGAACTTTACTACATACTTTTACTACCTGAAGTATGTACTTCGTTGAGACGCATCATTACTTGACGCGTTAACGTGAGTCTATGTCAAACGCATACTTTCTCCAATCGACAGAATTTCATTAGTTCTGTCAATTACTTCTTAAACTCACTAAGAGAATTTTTTTTCTCGTATCCAACTCATTATTATAATATCAAGATGACATATATGAAGTGTGTAAGTTTTGCAACAGACCAAAGGTTTTTTGGATTACATTGCTTTGGTATAGTCACTTCTTGTATCGATTATCGTATTTCTTATAATGTTGCATTGAATAAGCATTCCCGCTTGTAATTTGTTGCCTTACACAGTTTAGAGACGCTGTGAATTTCAGAGGAGTATTCACCCTGGGGGAAGAGAGATTAAGGACTAAGCCCCCCCTCATCTAAATCAATTCCGTGCTTTAACTTCCCTAATACTCACCCCAAGATGGTATATTTAGAATGACATTTCACGAAATGAGGTTAACTCAAAACTATTTGTCAAGCTTCGTATATACATATATGTATATTGTATAATCCATTATAAAACTCATATGAATTCCAAGCAATAAGTTACAAGGACCTTAACATGGCAACCCCTTTACCCTGAAAAAGTATTATATATAACTCGGAAAAACCACATGGAAATTTTATGCATGGCATGTGGCTCTATCCATTTCAATATGGGAATTAATTTAGAATTATTAAATTAAATGAATAAACGAAATAAAATAGTAGAGAAAAGCATCTGTAGCAAAGCATAAGCTTTAGCCCAGACTTGCAACTTTTTTATTACATTACAGCAAGCATAGAAATAAAAAAATATATCATAAAAACATATCTAGTCTATACAGGTAAAAGGAAAAATGTGGCCAAAAATATTTTTTAAAGGTTATAGCAAATTTTATTAGTCAATCAAATTAAGCTGTACTTTTTGCTCTACGCGGTGAAATATAACACGAGTACGATAACATTTTAGATATAAAATCAGCCAACATAAAACGACCGTTTTAAAATCCTTTTAAAAATGCCCACCACGGTTTTACTTGAAAGAATTACAATGACAAAAGATTTTATGTGAAGTGTATGTGTTAATGTTTGGTATCCGTACAACAATCCGAGCTTATAAAAGTCTACACCGTATTGTGATACAACCGGTGAAACGTGTCTGTGTAGAGTAATATCTCTCTTCCTACCTCTTCGAAAATTCGTATAAGATATTCTAAAACCCCTAGTTTAATAGTATCCCATACAAGTATTTAAGTTAACCAAATCGAAGATTTACACTTATGTGAAAAATGTATTATTACACAATTCCAAGAATTCAAGGTACTATAACCAATATAAAATTTGCAGTAAACATTCCACAAAACAAATTATTTGCGTCGAATCGAAAAGATAAAACGACGAGAAGTGGTGTGACAATGTAGCGGTAAAAAATTGGACAAGCAGAGATGACAATAAAGCTAGGGTCGACGACTTTACAATAATCTTCGGATAAAGCCAGATGCGACCGCTGAAGCTAGACTTGTATCATCTAGGTCTTCTACTTAAAGTGGGGGATTAAATTGTACGAACTTATATAATAACACGATTTGTAGACACAAACGCTTGGAACTTATAACTATGTACGGAAATGAATTTTAACGAGCTAACTGACGTTTCTCGCACTCTAAAGTTGAACGGAAGGGCTAAATAATAATTGTTGGAGTTAAATTTACACTGTTACATTACATTTACTGCATAAGGGATCAGACCATTTACTCTGGAAGGTTATGAGGTAGGCCAGTAGGTCCATCAATGATTTCCTTGTGGCCGATGTTGGATGTGACTTGAAAAATTATAGTACAATACTAGAATAGTTATATTTTTTTCCGTATCTAAATTTCTTGACTATTGTCTTGACAAAAAACACCTTTGGCAGTATAAGTCAGCTTACTAAAAACAAGCAAAAATTGGATTTTCGACACTTGCGCTTAAAAGCTCCGTTCTTACGCTTCATAATGTTGTTGTTCCCCCAAAGTTACTCGAGGGCTGCCTCACAGGAAGTATAACTCAAGCTGGTTAACTTTGATGGTGGTTTAAATTTAGTTCTAATTAATTAGCATATTACCTTTGGCTTGTTAAATACTCTTATAGGGATTAGGAAACATATAAATATTTCTATCTCATTTATTGCTTATGTCATATCAAGTTTGTTTATAGAAGCATTGTTAGTTTACAGGAAAAATGCCTTATATGAAAATTATCGTATTTTCAACTTGATGCTTATGAGTAATACTTTAAATCCTCCGCCTGTTTAATGAGTGTTAATGAAATTATTTCACTCATTGAAAATTTTGAGGCTTTCTTAAACACAACTTTTTACAACATAAAAATCTCAATAAAATACCAATATCTTCATCTAATATAGGCATTTATTTATGTGGTTTTATTATTCATATAATAGCACTACTATTTTTTACATGTACAAAATTTTATGTGAGCCGTAAATCCCAAATAACTTTTGGGTTAAAAGGTACTATTTATAGGAATGGAGTGAAAGAGCGTCACCTCCCGAGAGAGAAGCGGACGAAGGATAGCCGCACCCGTCCACACCTTTATCCTCGTAAAAATGCGTTTCCCACATAAAAATATTTTACGCGATACCGCCAATATCACTGGAAAAGATTTAGTGATCCGCAATGAGAGGTGAAAGAGCTCACGTATTACCAACGCGGAAAGTAAACGTTCGTCGGTCATTATCACGCATTCACGTCTAGTTTTTAGCCATTTAGAGTTTTCACTTAGGATTGATAAATCCACAAAAAACATGACTAACTAACGAAGACAATAGGCAGAGTAACTGTGGCGACTGTTAGTCACAAACGCACGCTCGTGGGAGACGGCACATGTCTTTGTACTCCTGAGTATTGTATACTGTTAACACCGAGATTAGTACGACGGCCGCGTTCTGGAAAATTGTAGGTTAATTACAACGTTAAGTGTACATACACAAACATTTGAAAAATGCAACATTAACCCAAAAAGTACTGAAGAACAATACAACCAAAAGTGTTTGAAGTACTCTGTAAATTCCATTTTATCTGTTACGGCATTCAGCGGTGATGGAAGAATTCACATAAAACCCAAGTGAAGTTCAGTTAACTGAATTAAATTGCCTCTTGAAGTTTTATGTTCACAACTATTTCTACTCCGCTGGCTAACGGAGGCGGTAGTAAAAATTATAATGAAAATATTTTACTGGAAAAACGCGTCATAGTAACGCCATATTAAAACCACAATCTAAAATTAAAATAAAATGCACAAACTATGCGTTGATTATAAAAAGGAAGCGGTTCCTTCATTAGAATTATTATCATATTATTTCCAAAAGACTTGCTTCTTAGGGACGCTTAGTAATTAAGTCGCCTGTCGAGTGGCGAACCAACTCCTTTGATGTTCATCTTAAGCACATTTAATCAAGCATCTGGCTGGAAAAGAGCGGTTATTGCGTTTTATATTGCAGTGATTCCGCAGAAATATTATATACTGATGGAAATATTGGAAATCTGTCAAGCGGAATGCCAGCATAAAAACTGTTTTAAAGAACTTCAAGAAAGAATTAACCACGAAAACGAAAAACGATATGATTTAAAAAGGTGCGGTGCTAAATACAAAGTATTGGGTAGACGTTTGTAGTACAAATTCCTCTTTGATATCACTTTCTAAATCTAATACCAGTTTTGAAAATGAGTATATCACCAATACATAAATTTTCTTATAATCTTCATCAAATGGAAACAAATGTTCTCGTGCTCAATCAAATAGGTTTCTAGTTCTCGACTTTCTAAATAATTATACACATAAGCATCAGTGCCAATTTTAGAACCGCATTCTTATTTTATTTATTATCAAGTCGCTATTCTCAGCAAAATACATGTACATGTTACTCTTATCCAAGACACACATGTTAAATTCAGATATTCAATAGTTAAGAAATCACTGATTTAAAAATTCTTATTTTACTTTTAAACATTGTTACAACATTTTTGAAATAGTTTTTTTTTTTTTTAGTATAAAAAGCACTACCAAAAATGTTGTGTCATTTAATAAACTATTTATAAAAAGTTAAAAAAATTGAATTGCATACCTTAAGCAATTCCAAGCAAAACTTCTAAAAGAGGGCAAACAAAATCTTAAAACATGAAGTAGAGAAGCTAAACATAACAGTGTCACATATTGGCACCGCCAAACTTACGCATCGTTCCGCCAGTGTCAGATAGAAGCCTAACAAACCGTATAATAAGAGAGGGAACTTGAATCTGTCTGAAGCGTGCTCAATTTACTACTCGAGTCAAGTTTGCGATTAGTTTCGTAATTTGATGTCGGTATAAACTAAACAACACATACTGGTAGAGAAGTAAGGCTGACATTTTCTCTTAATTATCCGCTTCCGATTGGAATTTTAATAGGTATTGGTGAACAGTAAATGCCAGCAACATCAGTAATCGTATCAAAAAATATAAATATTATAATGAATTCCAGTATCTAAGTTCTGTTAGAAAATATTTGTCCAACCATTCTCGCCAGTGGTAAACACACGCTGAACGATTGTCTTATTCGTACATAATTCATAACTCACAAAGGCGGTACAATAGCGAAACGATTGAGTTCAGTGACCTCGCACAGGTGCAGTGGTGACATTCATCTAAGTCACGGCTGCCGACGTCGCCTGCCGTGAAGATGGATTGGCTACCATCGGGGGCCATTAGCGACACTCGATCTACTGACGATGTAGGCCGCCGATGCTTGTAAAAAATAAAAGCGAAAATTCAAACGATACTAAATTTGAACCAGCATTTCCTCATAAAATTCATTGTGCTCGTTTTACGAGCCGTCTCATTTCTGATGCAAGCCAATTTGGACCTTCAATGTAAAATTCATGTATCAATCTCGGCCAACAAATTCTCATGAATTTTGGGAAAACTCGTGACATTCGGAATAATGCGTGAAGATCTACTTATCATAAGTGTGGTCAGGGCGAGCTAAGATTCGCACCGTTCGGCATCGCGGTCAGCTGCCATACTCCGCCGGACGTACCGGCAATCTATTTGAATCATCACTTGTTGATGGCTCGCCGCGTGCCGCATGTTTTTTACATATCAATAAGAAGAAAATGTAAAATTCTGTGTGATTTCACTCGCATTAAATTGAAACGCAAACGGGAGCCGCGCTCGGATATCTGTTCAATAAATATGTTAATCTGTTCGGAACTTCTCTCGTTATTCGCTGCAGATGCTTTGCATTATCCACGTTACAGTTCGAATTCACCTATTTGAGTTATACGTTAATACGATTGAGTTGCAAATCGCGTGACTGATTCTAAAACCTGCAATGTTAAAGGGACATTCCACGTCAATTAAATGTATACAGTTGTGTAGCAAATTTCAAATTGCGGACATATAAAACCGATTAATTACAAGTTACTTAACAATACAAATCAAACAAAATGTTAGTGTTCGTCGTAAAAGTACATTAATCCGAGGATGTTACCACACACGGCTTACTAATGTACGAGATCCGCAACGCAAGCGAAGGCGCCGTTTCCCGGCGAAGCGCCGAAAGTGGAACCCCGCCAGGCATTACACGCAGCTCCGGGACTGCAGCCATTACCCACCACCGGTGGATATCTAGCGCCTTTTATTATCTATCGCCATTCATATAGCATTTGAAACGACCGCAGTCTTCAAACCGTTTTATGAGTGTTTGAAAATGCAATTATGTGTATATCGCCCTTTACTTTACGTCATAAAGAGGCGTTATTCAACGATGCAGAATCTTATAACATATGCTAATAAATGTGTGCCGTCTGATATTGAGGCTACTCTTGCATCTTCTGGAAATTGTAGTATGTACAGATAAAGCAACTTATATTAAAGTAAATATGATGGGTTTATTCGGGGATAGGTTTATACTTTAAAGACGCCCGAAGTTGAATTAAGATTCCTTAGAGGCCAGCTATTACGGGCCGGAAAAGTTGCGGGTTCGATTAGGAAGCAAAATTTAATTATGCCTACGATAAATGAAAGACATATAGTTTTTTATACTGGTTAAATAATTAGAACAGGCGCCACGACTTTTTAACCCAATTTGTCGAATACATATTTAACATAGCGGTACGAAACACAAACGTACACATGCACCAAATAACATTGGCCGTGAGTCGACAAATAACGGTATAAAGAGATCAATTCGCGCCAAATCACTATCACACACATAAATCCATGCTAAGTTAATCGAATGTGGGTCTGTATACAGACTATTAAGACAGATATGGCATAGATGACTAGTCAATTTCTGTCGCCTTATTCTGGGTTAGGAATGGAACAAAAATTTGCTCAACAAGTCCATAGGCCTCCACTACTACTAGCAATGTCTACATAATTCTACTTAGGTCTATTACGAGTTAGTACTACTTACCATTAATGCCCTACTATTACTATTGTATTCAATAACGCCCTGACGATAATTTCTTTGATATGCAGTCTTTAATTCTAATTAATATATTTCTTATTTCTTTAATTGTATCTATTGTTTTTGCTTTGTTGAAGTGTAATGAATACAAACAATTTTATATAAGGGTATATATAAAAGTTATATCGCTTATTACAGTGGCTATTGCGTGAAACACAGTAACAGTTGTTCCTTTATTATCACAAACATTTTGAAATACTAAACATAACTAACGTAAGATATAAATAAATTTAAAACAAAACTTATTAAAGATTTATAGAAACTAATGATGAAGATTGATAAGAAAATTATAATTATATATAGAGGTTAATGTGGACGATGGTGTGGAATTCGCACCCAAGGCACACACCTGTGACCTTTAGATGTTATGTTTTATTCATTATGAATTCTTAACAAACTTTCACGACGCGGAATAACAACGCCGTATCTACGAATTCTCTATGAAAAAGTTCTAAGAATCTATTGGAAGTAGAAGTCTATATGAGCCAGCGCATACTAGGCAAACATAGTGAACTAGGAGCTAACTTCTCTTTGATTTGGGGAAGGCTCATACCCAACAGTAGGATGTATACGTGCTGGTAAAGCTATAGACAGAAATAATACCTAAAACCAATATTGTTCACTAAAAAATATAAATTGTAAAAGAGATTCTTACGCCATAGGACACTATTACCTTCCACTTATATTGCTTTGATTCTCAGTTAAGGTAATCAACTCATCTCTTTTGTCGATTACTAATTATTCGACTGAATCTTGATAGTCTTTTTGTGCAATACTTATAATACTCATGTTGTGAAGATGTCGAATCGCAAAATTTTAATGGCTAGGGGTAAGTGGAAACTCATGATATGACTTATATTTACATTTATAAAATTGTAATCTTAAGCATGTCAAATTTAAGCAAATGCTCAGTACTTGTACGTTTGGCGGAACAAAAAGACGTGGGAGTAGGTAATACAATCTGACACGTACCATCACGAAACTCACGAACGATTAACTTACACTAAGAGCAGCGGTTAAAATACTGCTACAGATAAAAACGGCATAATAAAAGAGAAAGCGCAATGAAACTTTACATTTTCCGCTAAATTACGTACAAATGTAAAGAAAGGGAAAAGCGCTTCCCTTACGACGGCTGTGAAACAATTTTATTGAATGCAAAGTACACATTACTCCAAATCGGTATATGGTCGGTATCGGTATATCGGTCCTTTATCCTAAAGTCCTCTTCGATTCGTAAATATATCGCTCAATGAGCAAAATTACGGAAAAAACTTGTACGCAAAAGAGAATGTCTCTCGATTTCTTCATAACGCTGATTTTCCATGGTTGGTGAGCAAACTCGTACAAATAATGAGATTCAATCAAAATGGATTGTAGCAACAGGCTTTACGTTACATAGCGTTTGATACAGTCATTACGCGATATCTTGTTCATTATAGACATAAAAGGCAATAGAGCGTACGTCGTAACGAGCCAAAAAGAAACTCCAAATTCTAATGACTCTTTGAAAAACAGTTACTGTATCGTAACTGCGAAAACAGAAAGTGCCTTCACGTAGCCATATGGCAACAGTCGAAGCTTGAAATTTCTCGTTCGGTACACAAAATGGGAACAACAGAACGAAAACAATAACCGAATGAACTGAAAAGAATGGCAATTTTGCACATGACTGCAATACTGGTCTCGACGATACGACTGAATCAATTATACAACTGAAACATTTCAGCTATTCGCAAAAATATTTTAAGATCTTACAGGTTAACGCTTAGCAGTTTGGCATACTTTATAGGCTGATAATAATTATGAATATAAGGATAATAAATATATCACTGTAATATTTTTTTGGATTGTAATATTGGATGATAAGCAGTGATGGCCTCGAGGTTTAGGCGCGCGGTCGAGAATCTCGGCGGTCGCGGGTTCGAAACCCAGGCACACACCTCTGACTTTTCGAAGTTATGTGTGTATTCAAACTGAATTATCACTTGCTTTAACGGTGAAGGAAAACATCGTGATGAAACCTGCACACCTAAAAGTTCTTAGGAATTTCTTAGGTGTGTAGTCCGCCAACCCGCACTAGGCCAGCGTGGCGGACTATGGCCTAAAACCCTCTCAATGGTAGAGGAGACCCGTGCTCAGCAGTGGGCGTATATGGGTTGATGAAGAAGATTGGATGGCAGTTATTAGACTTACTTTAATAATTGCCTTGTTTATATGCAGATAATTAAACGAAATTAAATATTCATTAGTTCTAACAATTTGAAATAAGAACAAACATTACGAGTTATGACACAATGCAGCCTCATAATGTGGTCGCATAAAGTAGCAAACACTTTTAATTGCATGCACAGACGGCAATAACTACGTTTGACATGTATGCAAACATTCAATTTGTGCCCCACTACAGTCACTATTTGATTAAGCCAGGTGGCATCGGGCCTGCATGGTATCGACCGCAAACACCATTCCAATCGGATCCTATGCAAACAAGGAGGCGTTCGTATATTCCAACCGCGTTCGTATTAGCCACGCGGATTCCCAACGTCCACTATACACACTTTTGATTGGAGATCGAAATAAAAATTGCATGAAGCTTCTCCGAGTCTTTTACAGTACTTACTACTTACTAGCAAGTAAAAATGAATCTTAACTAAAAGCAAAGGTTTAATTATGACAGCTAAAATAAATATCATTTATTTTGCACAATTTGAATGTATATTATGTAGGTTGTTGAAAATGCTTTTGGATGCCTACATGTTCATTAGACAAACCAACACTAACAACAACAAGAACTCGATATTTGCCTCTAAAGAAACCAAGTAATTGCGAAAATAGCTGAGAGCAGTTGCCTCTTAACAGCTTGCTCTGAAAATCTTCGAGGAAAACTGTGTTCAAGAATTAACACCCTGTTGTGATGATATTAATTTACTGAAGTTTAATGCTCACCAGTTCGTCTTGGCTCAAAGGACCTGTAGAGGTAAATATCTTGATAGAAAGCTGAATTGAGTCAACGTGATGGATTGCAGAGTATACCACTACATACCATGGGCATACCAGTGGCGGCAACAGAATATACAACATTGTAGTGTAAATCGATTTACTTTCGATTAACGCCATTACAACATTTACTCGACACTAAACTAATCTCAACGGACTTTTACCCGATGTTATCGCATCGAAAGCGAAACCACATTCTATCCTAGCATTACCTATTGTGAGTGCGTCCGTCGAATGCACCAACGAACAGGTTGTAAGTTGTGTGTACGTCACGATCTGAATATAACCGTCGAGTTTGATCATCCGGTGGCTACAAGTAGGACATACATACCGCACGGTCCGACAGAGCGACCGACATAAGCCGGTCAGCAAACGGTAAACACTCGTTAGGCTCTATTAGACCATAATATTACTCCGACCAACGTTCTGCGATCTTACATTCGTGTAACACGTTATGTCATATTGTGTTAAGAGTAAGCATTTTTGGGAACTCGCTGTTATGCATTTTTGATATATTTCTTGGAAGCCGAACATGATTTTTTACCAAAAAGTACTATATGCAGTTGGCACCAGTGCAAGCTATTCATCAGGGTTACGTCGCAATCGATTTCGTGTTTTCCAGTTATAGGAGGAATGCAGTTAGATTTTTCTGCTGATTTTCTTTGAGTATACAGCTTTAGCTGAACAGATAAACGTTCAATTTGCAGTAACGATGTTGCAAGTTGTCTTCGAATGCTAGTAAACAACACTTCCATTAGAAATTGGCCGATTTGGAACGAGTTTAAACGTGTTTTCTTGGTAAATAAAATCTCTTTATACATAGACCTTAATTTAATGATCACAATAATAAAACTTAAAATAAATTGTGACCATTTATTTTTGCGTGCATATAATACTGTAATTTGGCTCTAACCTGATTAATTTTACACAAGAATTTCCGAAGACTTACAATGAAGTGAGATAATTGTCCACATCAGAAACAAGGCTACAAGATCTATCCATATGGTAGGATTACTTTGAGTGCGTTCGCATTGATCAAAAGCACACAGAAGAATATTGTTAAGTGCTTTTAATTCAAAAAGCAAAGAATATCAATGGAGAATATTAACTCCCTTTAACAACTGAATCTATGATCAATATAAAAAATCATGTCGAAATTACTTTTTGTATCAAACAGTAGACGGAATGCTTTTCAACAAAAAGAGACATATCAGATATAGATACAGTCATAATAATAAA
Organism: Cephonodes hylas; assembly: GCA_030295005.1. Lineage (NCBI taxonomy): Eukaryota > Metazoa > Arthropoda > Insecta > Lepidoptera > Sphingidae > Cephonodes > Cephonodes hylas. The sequence goes on along the minus strand of AP025364.1, from coordinate 11,373,677 downwards.
TATTTCAAAAGGAAATATGATTCACTGGAGAAAGGATAGCAAACTTAAACAGCAAGTCACAAAGATGTCAACGCTGAATCATTAACTTTCACCTATAAATGTGACAACAGAAGAATCTCCGAACGTGTAACAAATAATATTCTCAGCCGCTGACGACATTCGTATTTCATATTCATTTTATTCTAGCTGCGAGACGGAAACCGTTCGTTTTGTCAGTCTTTGAATTTAGGTAGTTTATTTTATTTGAAAGATAACTGCCTCCTGATCTTGTTGCACAAGTATGTGTCATTCGATCTATATGTTCTGACTTCAAATCCCGGGTCGGATTCGGTATTGGATTTTTCCATTCGGAAATTCTCAATGGCAGCCCGGAGTTTGGAATTTGTTCCCGGCTCGCCCTCTGCTAATGTTCATCACATTTAATTGGCGAAATTGAGGGGCAGAAATACACCTCCGATTACCCGACTATTTCGAGGAGTACATGCGTAAGGTTATATAAGTATGTATGTATGTTAAAACTGATGCAACGGTAGTAGAAGAATATTCCAACATTATACAGTACCTTGTAAGGGTTACAAAAACCGATCAAGTTCAGCTACATATTCGTAATGAGGCGTCAACCCTTCACAGTTTCATGAGCACAAGCAGGATAATACAAGCTACTCAATTAACCTATAATGCGTGTGAACGACGATATGGCACGGTTACATAGTGTTTTATGAACGGTTAAAGGAACGATAATGTGTAATATTATGAGTAATGTATAGTAAGTAATCTCAGTTTGTTATGCTTTATTACGCTTTTCGTGTAAACGTTACATTGGAGTGCCATTACGTCGCGTACAATAAGAACTTTAATATATACTCCGAACATTCAATTAAAGTAACGGCTTTTACAAACAAACGCGCATCGTAATTACCTATAAAGTAGGTCATTAAAAGTAATCGACAATTATTTTTTTACGTTTTAGTAAACAAGTAGTCTACGACGGCGTATAATGTGAGAGGCCTACAAACAAGCAATGTTTTGCATGCTCAGCCAATGTATGAGTATATTTTAATTATAAAATTAAACGATTTGGAAAATATGAACCAATTTTATTTCACCTGTATATATCTCGCGGCACGTGTAGGTACGTACTATAGGTAGAGTTTCGATTAGCGGGTCGAAAAAAGCAATACAGGGTTTTATGATTAGCAAATTCTCAATAGCAACAAGGAGCCTAGAAATGTACCCAAAAACAGCAATACCGCTAAAAGGAATACAGGCGTAAAGTTATGCATGTATATTTCACCTATAATAATTAACTAGGCGTCTTACATCATTTGAGATAAAAGCTAATGAGATAGAGTCGGATAAAAGCTAATTAATTATTGGTTGGTGCGTTTCTTTTCTTAAATGAAAGTTGCCGTTTTAATAAGTTTACCATTGTCTCATTTAAAAAAATGCACTTCCTGTCGCTTATTCCAATATAAATACACTCGGAACAAATTCAATATTCGTAACGTTGTTCGAAAGTCAGAAGTAACTACCATTTCCTGAACACAAATATTGTATAAAAGCAAAGTGGAAGCGATACGGGCAGATCAATTCGTCCCGCAACAGTTGGAAGTTTATACACGGTTAAAGTTGAGCTGAGAATTCGGAACGAGTCACAATTTGTACATTCTACAGACGAAAAAGCAGGGGCATGAAACTTTAATGGAAACAGAGGGGGCCAAACGATACACACCCGACGCGAACTAAAAATCAATCGCGCAAATAAACGTTATTCGAGGAAAATTGAAACTGTTTCGCACTTGCTCGACGTATTCCTATACAACAGATGTTTCTTGTAAGATCAAGATGAATATTGCTTTATGTTCATGTACTCAACTGCATTACTCTTAATATTATCGATTAAGATAACTGAAATATTCTATAGAATATTGTGTCACTAGTGATAATACCAAGAGGTTTATTTTCTGCAATGCAACCACAGTACATAAAGTATAAATCCCACCGCAATTAGAAGCAAGCAAATCATGTTCTGATGTCAGGTCAATGTATGCTGTTTCCGACATAATTCTGTCTACCACTGAGGTAACAGTAATTACACTAGCAGCGTGAATCAATCAGCAATCGTGGCCAGCAAATAATCTGATATAAATTACATTTTCTATCAAATCTCGCGCGGCTGGTTTACTGCGTCCAAGAATAAAAATATATATTTTAATATTTTATTCCGGCCTTGCAAGTGACATATTGAAAAATTGGCTTTTAAATATAAAAATGTTCATAACCTGTGCTAAAAGGTCGTAACGAATATTTGTGGGCATCGAGATAATATTTTTAAGTGACTGTTTTATTGTATAATACAAATTTAAATATCAATTATTATTGAAGGTATTAGAATTCCTAATTTGAAAGAATTTTAACGCTATTTCTTTAAACGAATAGAAATTTATTTTCAGGACTATGGATGACTCAAAATAATGTGAATACACAATACTTGACACACGACTTTTGTGCAAGAACTGATATTTTTAGTAAAGATACGGATAGTATAAAAGCAAAGCTTGGGAGCTTCCGCCAAGACATTGATATCATTCTATGAATGTGCTTTTTCGTGCTAAAAGATCCAGAAAAGGAAAGGAAGTTGTACTATTTATGGCAAAGATACGAATTTTCACTTGAATATCAAAGCCAGCAGATGATCCTGCTGTGGATAGCGACTGTGAAATGTTTGATGTACACACGTCTCACGCATACAACACGCTTTCTTAACATACCAACACCGAGCGCTCCGAGCGGAAATCGCTTTACCTTCAATAACTTTCTGCACATTTTACATTTTGTCGTGTGAGCATAAATGGATGTATGTTCATTTACATACGATTAATAACCATCAGTGTGAGAATGTTATCTAAGTGAAAAATTGAAAGTGACTAATAATTTTCTACGATGTTAAAAAAGGTGAAAAGACGAGTAACGAATGAACGATTTTACCAGACTTCCATAACTATGCTGAATGGTGATGAATCTACAATGAACACAATAACTGAATCAATTTTAAAATATTCCACAAATTTTCAATAAATAAAACCATATCTTGATATATTATGTTAGTACACAAAATATATAAGCAAAAAGCCACTATTTTTAATTAATATCAAAGCTGATGCAACACGTCCCGCTCTCATAAATTAGTTGCTAGGAAAATATTTACACATAAACTGATCGATTTCCTTGCACCATCGATCTTCCTTGAGGTCAAGTTTGCACAAGCACACAAGTGTAGCTTAGTACATACGTAAACAACAGCGATCCGTTTAATATTCCGCTCAAGTCGGACACGTATTCCAAGTTTAAATACATTCGAATGTTAAGAATCAATTATACTAACCAAGGAGTTCCATGTACAGTTGTTGAATAATCCTCCTTTGCAATTCGCTTTTATAATCAATTAGATAAGGAATGGTTATTAATTATATTATATAGTCAGTAGCCTATGTAAAGATAAAAATATTGTCAGGAAGTAAAAGTTGTATGTTATGACGAATTGCATTTATACGTATTGTGGCTAAAATTACATAATAGACATTTTATTGCAATCTAACTGTTTATGATCTTAGAATAAACAAAGTAATTGAATTTGAATATATTTTGCTTTTGATATTCCGTACCAAGCAATGTAAATAACTTGAAAGGTGTGATTATATCGCTACCAGAGTCAAGAGCAGTCATTTTTTCCCAAAAAATTTTTATAAAGACTAGGACAGGTTTATTCTACCTATTCGCCTGACATAGAAATATGTTGTTTGCTCGTCGAGACATATGGAACCATTAATAACAATTGGGGAATCTACCCATGCTGAAGAAATTGGAAAGGCAACGAAATGAACCTAAGAAACTATGGTATCCCTTTACAATCATTGCATACAAGTACTCTCAACAACTACTTTGGCAAATATTTTGAAATCACATAAGTTCACCGTTGTTGACCGTGTCTCTAAAAAGGTAGGTAGATATAATATAGCGGATTTGACGAACTATTTAGTTTAGTTACAATTTTATAGACAGAGATGCTCTGTGAGCAATCCCATTTAATATCTTATTCCAAAATTGAAAGCGGTGGTAGCGCGATTTTTTATTAAAAATGTATCAGCTAAAGTATTGTGCAGCAATCTATTATCACGGGCGATACAAGTTTGACATAATATTAATCATAATCGGGCCACAGCGAGCTGTTTCCACGATCCACAACTTTTTCATAACTCTTTGACGGAATCAATTAATGAGCAACAAAAGAATTGGAACGCTATTATTATTATATTGATCCGTACTCTTGCCTTTAATTTTTATTATCTTATGTATCAACTAGTAAAATTGCCTAACGAAATACTAGTGTCATACAAAACGTGCTTTATGTTTTACTTTTATGGAACAGCTATTTTGTTGAGGTTCAAAAATATTGGGATTTCAATTAATAGTAATCGCCAACTTTAAAAAACTCAACTTGTTAGAGTTTTAAAAAATACTATGTATTCATAAAAACAAAGATAAATGTTATGTAAGCTACCACATCCAGGCCTTTACAGAGATATGACGTCATCACGCAGATTGATTGCCACTTAACTTGGTCAACAAGTAAACAAAAGTGAACACAATCAATCCAAGCAGATATAAGAAAAAATACGTATCAACCGTCAGCCAGCACTTGTAATAAAAATAGGTTAACAACTCCTTGAAAAGTTATCGAAGAAGTCTCGACAGTAAGCACAGGGCTTAAGGAGGACTAGACTACGTGATGCTGAGTGCATTGTTCTCGGTTCTCTATGGCAAATAAAGTCGAGATACCGCTCCGTTGTAGATCTCGACTGTCGATCTACGAACGAAATACAAATAATGCCTCGTGCCTGTTCAACTTGCTCTTTGTTTCTCTTGTGTCGCATCAATAATGAAACGTAATGATAAAAGTTTCTACTTCAGCCTTTTCTTATATGTTTTATTGTAAATAATTGATAAAAGCTGGTTTATGGTACACGGGACTGTAAAATACTGCATAAAAGCACACATTTCCTATATAACTTAAATTGTTGTTATAAAACAAATTCACATGACTCTCATGGGAAAAAATTTAAAATAAGATTTATTTTGTGTTGGATTTAATTGTTCATTAAGTGGCAACATCAAATAAATATTTTAGTTAGTCGGTTGTCAGCTTTCACAGTTGTACGTTGTTTCATTTATTCCTAATAGGTTATGGGCCCAGTCCCTCAGTTAATTGAAAAGTATTTTGTTGTAGCTAGCGTAGGAATCGTGTGTCAAGTGCACAGTAGACGATTGCATGCCTACTGTACTGAACTAACATTGTGGTGCACGTGTTTGTACAAAACGCCGGTTGTGGTCAACAGACATGGCTTTCAACACGAACTCCGTTATAGCAAATATACCAAAACTCAAAGGCCGAGAAAATTATAGTGAGTGGGCGTTTGCTGCAGAAAATCTGTTAGTACTCGAAGGAAAACTAAATTTTCTCAAGACTGAAGGTGCCGGTACAAATATGGCGGACGATGCTATGACAAAAGCCAAGTTGATTTTAACATTGGATCCGTCGTTGTATGTACATGTTAAAAGTGCTGCGACTACAAAGGAACTATGGCAGAAATTACAACAAATGTTTGATGATTCGGGTTTTTCTAGAAGAATCATGTTACTGAGGACACTCATCTCAATACGTCTAGAAACGTCGGATTCTATGACAAGTTATATTACTCAGATTGTTGAAACGGGGCAGAAATTGTCAAGAACTGGTTTTTTGGTGAATGATGAGTGGATTGGCTGTCTTATGTTAGCAGGTTTGCCTGAAAAATATCTCCCAATGATAATGGCGATTGAGCATTCAGGGATCGCCATTACAGGTGACGTAGTGAAGACAAAGTTGATTGACATATCCGCTAGCGACGATTTTGAATCAGGAAATGCTTTTTTGAGCAGAGGGCAGCACAATCGTAATAAGGTTGGCAGTATTGCTAAAAATGACAGCTCAAATAATCATGGCGGTGGATTGTCTATGTCAGGATCGGCGAAGAAAATAATAAAATGTTATCGTTGTAAACAACTTGGACATTTCAAATCTCAATGTAAACTAAATTATCAACAGCAACCGAAGAAAACTAATGCATTTTCTGCTGTGTTTTTGAGTGGAAATTATAGTAAACATGACTTCTACTTGGATAGTGGCGCAAGCGCACATATGACGACAGATGTAAACATGATACAAAATGCATCATGTTCACCTATTATAAAGGAGATTATGGCAGCAAATAAAATCGCCATGCCTGTTTTGTGTTCGGGTGAAGTGAATATAATAACAGTTACGCCGAGTTGTAAATATGAAGTTACATTGAAAGACGTCCTATGTGTTCCTAACCTCACAACGAATTTGATTTCCATTAGTCAACTAATTAAAAATGGAAACAATGTAAAGTTTAAAGAGAAATGCTGCTATATTTACAATAAAGAAAACAGTTTAGTGGCTGTGGCGAACCAAGAAGATGGTATTTATAAGCTGGTCATGGAACAAAAACAATGTTTGTTTACACCGATTGTTAATAGTGAAGTATGGCATAGAAGATTGGGCCATCTAAATATAAATGATCAAAATAAAATGAAAGATGGTGCAGTTACGGGAATATCATACACAGATATGTCAGTAATCAACAAAAGTACATGCAAAGTATGTTGTGAAGGAAAGCAGTCGCGTTTGTCATTTGGTCACTCTGGTACAAGGAGTACTAAGTCTCTGGATGTGATACACGCTGATGTCTGCGGGCCAATGGAGACTACTTCAATTGGTGGATCCAGGTACTTTGTTATATTTGTTGATGACTTTACCCGCATGTGCTTTGTTTATTTTTTAAAAGCAAAAAGCGAAGTATTAAAGTACTTTAAGGAATTTAAAAATATGGTGGAAAATCAACAAGACAGAAAAATTAAAATATTCAGGACTGATAATGGCTTAGAGTTTTGTAGCAATGAATTTGAGAATTTTTTAAAACAAGCTGGTATAGTTCATCAAAAAACTAATGTTTATACACCAGAGCAAAATGGTATGAGTGAACGATTCAACAGAACTATTGTTGAACGGGCTCGCTGTTTATTATTTGATGCAGGGCTACCTAAAAAGTTTTGGGCAGAGGCGACAAATACTGCAGTCTACCTCAGAAATAGATCTGTTGCAACTGGACTAAATAATAAAACTCCATATGAACTCTGGACAAATAAAAAACCTGATCTAAGCCATGTCCGCATATTTGGAAGTGAAGTGATGGTCCACATTCCAAAAGAAAAACGTCTTAAATGGGATACTAAATCAAAGAAACATATTTTAGTTGGATTTTCTGAAAATGTGAAAGGTTACCGGGTATATGATCCAATAAAAAAATGTATTACCACCAGTAGAGATGACGCAGTTGTGTCAGTTTCAGTTGGGGATATGGAGTCGAAAAATGCTAAAGAAGTGAAAGATGAGCCTATCTCAAGTCCTTTGAATATGAACATGTCTTCAGAATCTGAATATCTTAATGCGTTGACTGATTCAGATTCTACATTAAAGCAATCTGAAGAAGAAAAGGAACCAGAATTACCATCTGCAAATTTTAAGCGCATAAGGAAGCAGCCAGAGCGTTATGGTATGTCAAATCTATGCACTAAATCATGGCCAAATACTACAAAAGATCCAGTCACTCTTCGAGAAGCACTGGATTGCCCAGATAAAGACAAGTGGATAGAGGCAATGAAGGATGAGCTGCAGGCATTTGAAGAAAATGAAGCATGGGTTCCTGTATGTGGATTACCTTCTAATAAAACTTTAATACAGTGCAAGTGGGTGTTTAAAAAAAAAGTTGAATAGTGATAACAGTGTACGTTACAGAGCGCGTTTAGTGGCCAAAGGCTTCACACAGAGGCCTGGCATTGATTATGAAGAGACTTTTTCACCAGTTGTTAGACATTCCACACTAAAATTATTGTTTGCATTGTCTGTTCAGTTAAATTTAAATGTCACACACTTAGATGTAAAAACAGCTTTTTTAAATGGTTTTCTAAAAGAGGACATTTACATGATTCAACCAGATGTTAATTGTGATTCAAGTAAAAATAAAACAATTGTAAAATTAAACAAAGCTATTTATGGCTTAAAGCAATCATCTAGGTCATGGTATGAAAGAGTAGATCAATGTTTATGTGAGCTAGGTTTCAAGAAAAGTCTCATAGAGCCGTGTGTTTTTACAAAAATAAGTAATGATTTAAAAATTGTGATAGCATTGTATGTTGATGATTTTTACATTTATTCCAATAATCAAACTGAAACTGATAAGTTAATTACTGTGTTAAGCTCTAAATTTAAGATAAAGAATTTAGGTCAGGTTAAACAATGCTTAGGCATGAGAGTTAAAATAGATAAAAAATCAAATGTTATTACTTTAGACCAAGAACAGTATATAGAAGATTTATTAGAAAGATTTAATATGTTAAACTGTAAAGTTGCTAGTACTCCAATGGAATGTAAATTAGACATCAATAAGTCAGAATACTGTGATCAAGAAATCCCATATCAACAATTGATTGGAAGCTTAATGTTTTTATCAGTTCTTACAAGACCAGATATTTCTTATAGTGTCAGTTTCCTTAGTCAATTTAATAAGTGTCATACCATTGCTCATTGGAATTATACAAAAAGAATACTTCGATATCTTAAGAAAACTAAAAATTTTTGTATAAAGTATGTAAAGGAAACAGCTGGACTTGTTGGATATGTTGATGCTGATTGGGCAAGTAATGCCATAGACCGCAGATCATATACGGGCTATTGTTTTATAATGTCAGGCTCAGCTATTTCCTGGGAGAGTAGAAAACAGAGGACAGTTGCATTATCAAGCATGGAATCTGAATATATGGCAATAGCGGAAGCATGTAAGGAAGCAATTTATTTGAGATCTTTACTTTATGAATTTACTGGAAACTATTGTACTGTAACAATGTTTAATGATAGCCAAAGTGCACAGAGGTTGGTGTCAAATTATGTTAGCAATAGAAAGAGTAAGCACATTGATATTAGATATCATTTCATAAAAGATACAGTTCAAAATAACATTATTAATTTGCAATATTTGCCAACAACTGAAATGCCAGCTGATGTTCTTACTAAAGCTTTAAGTGCTGTTAGGCATAACAAATGTATAGAAGGTCTAGGATTAGTAAGATAGTCAGTTAAGTAGTTTAAGAAGTAAATATGATTGTTTTGTATCTTTTGTTTATTTGCTGTAGTTGGGGTGTTGGATTTAATTGTTCATTAAGTGGCAACATCAAATAAATATTTTAGTTAGTCGGTTGTCAGCTTTCACAGTTGTACGTTGTTTCATTTATTCCTAATATTTTGTCTATGAAACAACTGCAAACTTCAAAATTCATTTGTTTGGGCATGAAGAGTCTGAATCCAACTTACATATACTCTTATCAGTGAAGAGATAGCCTATTTTTTTCGCTTTGTGAAAACCATAATCACTTCTCGCCAAGTGACACTCTATTTTACGTTTTGCACGTACTTCCATGGATCGTTTTAGTAATAAAGATTTCCGCTTAGGTGGCACTTGGCACTCTACTTGGAACTCGGAACTCACTTGCAGTAAAGTTCTAGAGTGATAAAATTGAAACTATAAAATTATAATTCAATACGAAACGAGATTACAAACGACTTTCGGTCATTTCCTTGATTAAAAATTAACTAAAAAAAAAATATTTAAGCAATAATACGCAATAGATTTTTCACACAAATTCATTTTAAAATAAGTTCATTTGTTGTTATAATTACCTATTTATTGTAATATAACTTATTACGTTATCAATTTAATTCATCAATCAATTCAAAATATCTTTTCCAAAAATACAAGGATTTTGTTACTTTGTAGGAAAAATTATGACTAAAATGTATGAGTTACAAAAACCTCAAAATATTCTTTTAACTACTAAAATTCCTTTATTACTGTTAAAAAAATTGAAAACACGAATATGATAATGTTGGACGTTCAATAACGTACAACTCGTTATATTTTAATTGCGAGCAAAGCCTGTGTATATTGACCCGAGTAATACCAACCGTGTTCTGAATTAATTTCGCGACTTGCGCTTCCAATCAAATGACGCATTTATAATGGCCGCGTCACAATCTGCAACGTAATTGCTAAACAAAACAGTGACATCAAATTGCCTTATTTGTTGAAAGCCTATCTAATGACGTCACTCTTCAGCGTAATCGTGGGACGAATACAAGCATCAGATAAAGTTTTATTATATCCGATAAATATGCTTGTGATAATATAAACTGACTAATCGAATTCCATTCATCGGCGAATGAAATTTAGAAAATTACTTTCTATGGTGCGACGATAAAGAATGTTTATTATAAAACCAAAATTGTGATAAATTTTTAGCCGACTTCAAAAAAAAGAAGAGGCTATCAATTTGTCTGTATTTTTTTTATTAATAAATACAAAACGATTACAATTCGCGAGTACGCCTAAAATTAAATGCTTCCCTTAGGCAAAGGTAAGTAAGTATGTAGGTAACATACGTGCCTTCCAACTCCCACGCTGCCCACCGTCTTAGTTCCCGGTAGGACTGTTGATAAAATATCGATATATCGATATTATTATTTAGGAATATCGATATTTATTACTAATATTTTTTTGGACGATATATCGATAGTTCGATATTAATATGTAGGTATCGACATTCGATATATATTTTTTTTAAGTTTTTATTTTCATTTGTTTACATTTCATATTTAGTCAAATATTTGATTTCTTATTTGACTTTACGTCCGCATCCGAACGTATTGCTTCCACAGTCAATCTCTTAGTGCCTAAAAACCGTAGTAGTTATACAGCTGAAATATAAAACGAGTTTTTTTTTTAACTCTTACTGAAAAATATTGGTGTGCATAATTTTTATATTAAAATTTAAATTTTCATACATTTATAATACAATTATTTGTTTAATAAATAGGTATACTGAATTTGAACGGTGTAACTTATTTTTGAGCCAATTTACGATTGTTATTTTGAAACAGTCAAAAAATATCGATATATCGATATTTTTTTTTGATATATCAAACGACAATATTGATATATTTAAAAATATCGATATATCGAGAATGCGATATTTCAAAAAATATCAACAGTCCTAGTTCCCGGTTAGCAAACTAGAGGCGCTAGAGAGCCATAACAGATAACACATTTCAGATTATTTTAATGATCTTTCAAAAATTAGGGGTCAGAGGGATTTTGGCCCGTCGAATGCGTAACAATCGACGACGGACTTCACGCAGTCGCGTGATTAATCGAATCATCATTCCCCGTTTAACCTTTAGAAAGATCGAATTGGTAAGGGTCGAGCGCGGCTTTAGTACTATCGCTTGTAACAAAACCATACCGCGATGTAATTCGACTGTGGCGCCATCTCTTGACAACTCGAATAAACTTTGCAAATAAGTAAAAATAGCCTCCAATCTTCCACAACACGTGTTATATTTCAGTACAAATAGAATCATTGCATACATATACAGGGTGTATTTAGACCGCGATCGAAAACTGAGGCAGATAATAGCGAGGCTGTATAACGTTTAATACGTGTTCTGGATACTAATTATACAGATATAAAAAAATAAATTTATAAATGACATTAAAAAGCGACAAGATAAGACTTAATTTAAAATTAAACGTTCATTTTCAAGGAGAAAGTCGAGAGGTGATAATCTAAAGTGATATTAATCCTTTATTTCCATCGAGTTGCGCTAAAACGAACTTTGTTCAACTGTATAAAAGTTAAATCGAGCTGTCTCCAGAGCTTAATTGAGAAGTATTTAAAGATTAAACAGAAAATGTGCTCCACCAAATTAAGTGAAATATTTAAAAGACATAACTAAATAAACAAAAATGAAATCCTGCTTGCAACAATTAAATATTGATCAAACAAAATTCTGCAAGAGATATTTTAAAGATAGAACTCTTATTATCACTTTTATTGAAACTTGTGTTCAGAACTACTTGAAATAAGACATCCAACAATGTGATTACAGGAAATCAGGTAACATTATCGCAATTCCAATATCCTCTAATTAAATTAGAGGTTATGCAATCTCGTAGCGGATTTTTGACAATATATGAAGCAAAATAAAAAAGGCCAGAGTAACAAATAAAGGTTGATTTATATAAATATATGTTGTAAGTAATAATTTCTAATATTTATGAATAAATGGAAGGCAGATCAAGTATCAAGTAAATACTACGAAATTATAGAGGGCCACATCAAAATCTTTGGAAATACCTTGTATGCTTTCTAATAATTAAATTGCTAAAGTAATAATTAAATGAAGCATAATTAGAAAGCCGATATAGATTTTATAATTTTCAAAAATAATTTACATAGAAACTTTAACAGTAGTCATAATTTAAATTTCAACAAGCTAAACGTGTTCGGTTTTTATAAATAAATTAAAAAGCGAACATTTATCAAAGTTCGTGAAAGTGAAGTTTGATTCAATAATAATTTATTAATTAATATTTTACAAGACTCTTAGTTTTATTTCCGGACTTCCAGGAGACATCCAACATGAATGTTCAAAAATGTATCATTTCCTGTATAATAAAATCAGTATTAATTCCTTGCTTACAGCAAAAGTCGGATTTTTAAATGTGGAAATAAGTCACCGATAACTTAAGCCGCTCGGCAAAATATCGTTCCAGACTATGACATTTAATAAGGAACCTGACAGAAATCCGACATTTCCGTTCAAACCGTGAACTGATTCACAATGATCTGATTATTCATTCTAGCTTACAACGACTGTGTGAATTTTAAGCGAGCTGTGATGTGTAGTTAGGTCAGTCAACGTTGCACAACAGAATACGTGATTATTTAGCTAATTACATTGCATAAATCATTTCTTCCGCCCCTCGCGATTACGAATGTTGTTACGAGTATTGTGTGTTATTGAATATCACTTATTTATCTATAAAAAACGATACTAAGTCTGTTACGTATTCGGGTAACTTCATTCAGTTATAAACAGTAGTCAATCTTTTTTATAAAGCCCTATGATTAACATAACATAAATAAACAATAAAACGTACCACATGCGTTGAGACAACACATACAAATTAGCGGAAAAAAGCAAAACTTGGCCTAAATATGGAATAAAAGAAATAGTTATTAGCGATAGTAAAACTAGAAACGTAGCCAAAGGCCATGAGAAAGTGAATTCACGAACAATCCGTGTCGTCCCGTCGGCCGTCGGACCTCGCAGCCGCGCGGGTACCGTTAACGGCGAAATCGGATGACTTGTAAACTCATGTAAATGGGCCAGTGTTACAAACGTACAACGCACTTATGAACACGAGTATGTTATAATGAATGATGCGGATTCAATATTTAATTTCACTTATATTACACAAAACAGGTGACTTGCATCCAGCGATCAGATTTGATCATTAACTCTACTACATATACAGTATACATGTATATAAAGAGCAAAACGTTCAAGTTAATAGAAAAGTCTCTTTTACTGTTTATTATTGATCTTCTTAGTAACTTAACTGATTAGTAAATTAAAACTAAATGTTTATCAATCCTCCTATTTTAATATTCAAAATAATTTGAATATCAAAATAGGAGAAGAACCCTTGTTTAACAGAACTTTTTTAGAGCGACTTAAAGAAAGCAACTGCGTTGGTGTTAATTTCATATAAATGGCTCTATATAAAATATTAACAACAACATGAATAAATAAAATCAATCACCTCAAAGATACGAAATCATCTGCCATTACAATTGCAATAAAAATACTTTGTAATACTTTGTTAATCTTTTAGTTAGTGCATGAACTAGTAACGATGTGTTTTCCCACCTTAATGTATTTATAATTAGATATACTTATCACATTAACTCTTTTACTGTTATAAACTTAATAAGTACACGTACTTTTAGGAATAAACACTTTTAAAAGTCGCTACATTTTTTATTCCTTGAATTAATTAATAATGTTTTGATAAAATTAACACAATTTCTCCGGTAATTATCCAAGAGGCATTGAACTTCAACTATTGTTGCGGACAGGAGCCGCTACTATGTTTAAGTTAAATAGAAAATGTAAATAATGTATCTGTAGTTATAATATTATGTTTAATACTGTGTATAATTTGTAATATGAAAAAAATGAGTAGAAAACAGCCAACGGAACACTGCTCCGTGATTGGCCGAAATAATGTAAGGTGCTCCCGACATAGGTTGGGAGCACTAAAATAGAATATAAGAAACGGGTTTTGTAACACTCGGCACGCACTCGCCGAGGGACCAGTAGACCGAAAATACAACAACATTTGGAAAGAGGAGCCCTGCCTTTCATTTCACGTCCGAACGACGCCGCTCCCCAACAACGTGGTCCTTCGAGCCGGATCTACTGAAGACTGAAACCTCGGCCGAGACGTCACTTCGAAGATCGCCAGACCGGTGAAAAGCAATTGTGTCAAATCGCCAGACCGGTGAAAAAGCATTTGTATCGAAGATCACCAGACCGGCGAAGAGAAAATCGCATAGAAGATCACCCAACGGTGCGCCGGTGCGACGAGCTCTCAAGATCACCCAACGGTGCGACGAGATCAAGGTCACCCGACGGCGACGAGCTCAAGATCACCCAACGGTGCGCCGGTGCGACGAGCTCTCAAGATCACCCAACGGTGCGACGAGATCAAGGTCACCCGACGGCGACGAGCTCAAGATCACCCAACGGTGCGCCGGGTAGCAGAGCACCCCACCGCACCACCAGCCGACGTATGTGCAACACCAGAAGCGAGAAAAACGTGTAGGGTCTGTACAAACGTCGTTTTCACGACGCCGTAGTGCGCTCACCACCTAACGGTGTCAAACGGTTAGAGCCCTACGTGAAGCGCCGTTTTCACGGCGGTACGGTGCAAAGCGTCGCTTTCGCGACGGCGAACAGCGGTGTGTGGTGCAGCACCGCCAACCTGAACAGGTTGTTTTCACGCACCTTAGGTGTAGGACCGGGGAGTAGGACGGTGGGAGGACATGCCAACCACGCGAAGCCAGGTTCTAAAAGTGTTTGACGATTATCCCGCGTCGCCGTCCGTAAACGCGTCCGCGCCCGCGTCGGTAGCCGCGCTCATACCGGTCACCCGTCATACCGCGACGGGAGTCGAAGCGAGAGACATGGACACGTCCGTCGAGGCACGTCGCGAGCCCGTCCCCGCGATTCCAGAACGTCGATCGCGTGCGCCGTCGGTCGGGTCGCAGCGCTCAACCGCGAGCGTGACCGCTAGGATTCGGAAAGCGGAATTAGATGCCGAAGTACAACTCGCGGAGATTCGGCGACAGGAGTTGCAATTACAAGCGAAACTCATTAAACGGCGTTTGGCGGCCGACGTGGCCGCTATACAAGAAGAGACCGAGCGTGAGAGCATCACCGGAGAGGAGGCCACCGACACCGAACAACGAGTACACGAGTGGCTGCAACATTCCCGCGTACGGGGGGAGCGCGAACGCGTCGACGAACCAGAGCGCGCCGCGCGCCCGGAGCACACGCCGCGTCAAGCCGCGCCGCCATTGGTCGAGAGCCGTGTACCGCGGGATACGACGCCGCAGCGTTCGCGAGAGCGGGGAATCGAGCGCCTCGCGGACACGCTTGAGCAAATGATGCGGCGTCGGACACCGTCCAGGCAAACTCAGGATTTGCCTGTATTCAGTGGGGCGGCGGACGAATGGCTACCTTTTAAGGCAGCCATGCGCGAGTCGTCCGAAATACACGGATTCTCACCGGCCGAGAACTTAGCACGATTGAGAGGCGCGTTAAAAGGTGAAGCCCGACAGGCGGTAACCGCGTTATTGTACACCGCGAGTGAACCGTCCCGCATAATGAAAACACTCGAACAGTGTTTCGGGCGACCAGAGATAATATTGGACCGCGCCATGTCCGATTTAAATAAATTGCCGCGAATCGGTACGTCCGCAGCAGACTTGAACGACTTCGCGGTCAAATTGCAGAATATAGTCACTATCATAGCCGGTATGGATCAGCGGGGATATCTGCTGAACCCCATGCTGGCTCGGTCAGTGACGGAGAAGTTGACCCCGCACCTGCGATCCAAGTGGTGCGACTACGCTGAAGAAACCGCGAGTGCCGACCCGGAAATAGTTACTCTATCGGAGTTTTTGATGCGCGAGGCGGATCGTTCGGTTCGGTACGCGTACACCCCGCCGTCTCGGGTTGTGGCGACTAGGGCGGTGGCGGTCCCGAGACCGGTAGAAGTGCACCCGCGTCGGACAAACCGGGACAGTCGCGGAGTAAAGGTGTACGCCGCCGCGGAAGAACAGCCACCCACAAAGGTGTGTTTCTGCTGCGGAGCGGAACACGGGTCCACTCAGTGCCGCAAGCTGAGGGACATGTCGGTGCCCGAGCGATGGGAGTGGGCCAAAGAGACAAACATCTGTTTCGTGTGCTTAGATAGCAAGCACAGGCGCTTCCGTTGCAAAAGCAAGCGGTGCGGGGTGGACGAGTGTCGGAAACCGCACCACGCGCTGTTGCATGTGTCAGCACAGCGCGAGGACACCGCCGAGGAACGCGTCGCGACCACCGCGACGACACCGCGCGTATCCCCCAGTGTATTACTAAAGGTCTGCCCGGTAGTGGTCCGAGGGCCAAAGGGCACGGTACGGACCTACGCGTTATTCGACGAAGGGTCGACGGTTACGCTGATAGACGAATCTATCGCCGAGACCGTCGGAGCCGTCGGCCCACAGAGCGACATAAATATACACGGGGTGATATCTAGTCAACGGGGGGTCGCGAGTCGAACTGTGGACCTCGCGATCAAGGGTAACGGTCAACCGCGGTATCACAACATCAAGGCGCGAACCATAAGGGGGTTGTCACTCGGGCGACAGACTGTCGAGAGACGGTTGTTAGAGGGGCACCTTAGCCGGCTAAGCGAACAGAACGTTTGTTATGCCAACGTAAAGCCGACAATCCTCATTGGCACGGACAACTGGCAATTAATTGTTACGCGAAAATTGATCACGGGGGCGAAAGGGACGCCAGCAGCATCACTCACCCGTTTGGGATGGATAGTGCACGGGACTTGCGACGCCGTCGGGAGAATTATCTGCCGGGATAATTCCGACGTGCTGCACGTGCGCACACGGGGGGAGTGGGACGAGCGCGCCGAAATGGAGGAGTTACATGACTTGGTAAAGAGTCATTTCCAAATCGACGCGCTCGGAGTGAAACCCGTATTGAAGCCAGTGGCCACCGAGGAACGTGCCATCGAGATTGTGGAGCGCACGATGAAGCGCACGGACGGGCGCTTCGAAGTAGGGCTACCGTGGGTCAGCGACGATGTCAAGCTCCCGCCGAGCTACGACATGGCGCGACAGAGACTGCGGAGTATCGAAAGGAAGATGGACCGATCGCCCATCTTCCGGGACACCTACACGGCACAGGTGGACGCGCTGATAGCGAAAGGCTACGCCACCCCGAGCCGAGACCAGGAAAGTAGCCGAACGTGGTTTTTACCACACTTCGCGGTCTCGAACCCGAATAAGCCCGGGAAAGTGCGGCTCGTGTTCGACGCCGCCGCACGCGCGAACGGAATATGCCTAAACGACGCGCTGTTGGACGGTCCGGACCGTCTACAGGCGTTACACGGAATATTATTCCGTTTTAGGGAGAGACCGGTTGCCATCACTGCGGACATAAGAGAGATGTTCCTGCGAATAGGAATACGTCCGGAGGATCAGGTCGCCCAGCAGTTTTTGTGGCGAGGCGACGATAGGCTCAACCCACCGCGCAAATTCACGATGAACGCGATGATATTCGGGGCGCGCAGCTCGCCATTCATCGCTCACAGCGTACGCAATAGGAACGCGCGCGACTTTCAAAACAGTCATCCGTTGGCTTTCGAGGCGATCACCCGAAACCACTACATGGACGACTGGGTGGACAGTGTGGACGACGAGGAGGTAGCGGCCCGGACCATGGCCGAGGTGCAGGAGGTGCACAGCCACGCCGGCTTCGAACTAGCCGGGTGGGGCTGCAACCGCGCTCACCTACTGGAGCACATCCCGGACGAGAACCGGACGTCCGCGCCGCGAGAACTGGGCGCCAGCGTGCACGAGCACGGACGCACCCTGGGGATGTATTGGCTGGCCGCGGATGATCAGCTGGCGTTCAACACGACGATGCATAGAGTACCCAGCGACGTCCGAGACAACCTGCGTCCGCCCACGAAGAGGGAAGCACTCAGCGCGGTGATGTCCATTTTCGACCCGCTCGGACTACTGAGTCCCTACACGATCACAGCCAAGATAATGCTACAAGGACTGTGGAAGCTGAAGATGGGATGGGACGAGTCCGTCCCTGAGGACGAAGCGGCAACCTTCATGGCGTGGATGGATGACAAGGCATACGTGGAGAAGTTACGGTTACCGCGGTATTACGGCGCCCACGGCCCCGACGTAGCGACGACCGAGCTCCACGTATTCTGCGACGCCAGCGAACAGGCATATGCCGCAGCGGCGTATTGGCGGCATGTGCGTACCGACGGAAGCGTCCACGTCACTCTGGCCGCCGGTAAGGCCAAGGTGGCGCCGATAAGGGCGCAGACGGTGCCTCGGTTGGAGCTACAGGCGGCACTGGTAGGCGCGCGACTCGCGCAGAGTATAGCGGCGGAACATCGCGTGCGGAAATACGCGACGATTTTGTGGACCGACTCCACCACGGTATTGCATTGGGTGCGAAATGAAACGGCTAAACACCCGCCGTACGTCGCACACCGGCTGGGTGAGATAGCGGAACTCACTGCAGCGTCGCAGTGGAGGTGGGTCCCGACCGCTCTCAACGTAGCGGATGACGCCACGCGAACGGGCAACACGCGATTAACCAACGAGGATCGGTGGTTCCACGGGCCGTCGTTCCTATACGAGAGCCACGGAAATTGGCCCTGCGAGGTACGCGACACGGGAACAGTCGACGCGGAAGTCCTGTCCACACAAGCGACCGCAGCGCGCAAGGGACTGGTGGATATCGAACGGTTTTCTACGTGGGAACGCGCGGTCCGAGCAACCGCGCGAGTATTGGAGGCCGTACACGCGTGGCGACGGCTCCCGAGAGCGGAGAGATTAGATTACATAAAGAGGGCGGAAACCTTTTTGTACGCGCAGGCGCAATTAGAAAGTTTTCCCGCAGATATAGAACGTTTAAAACGCGGCGACGTTATAAGCCGGGACAGCCGCTTGCGGCGACTGGACCCTAAGTTAGGAGCGGATAACGTAATGAGATTGAATGGACGTATCGGCACCGCCAACGTGACCACCGTAGATAAATCGCCAATAGTACTGGACGGCGCGCATCATTTGACGCGACTCCTGATCCGCCGGGAACACGGATCAGCACACGTAGGAACCGAACAGGTCGTCAATGAACTCCGCAAAAAGTACTGGGTGCTTAGGTTGCGCCCTACAGTGAAGCGCATGGTGAACGGTTGCGTCACGTGCCGCACTCGCCGAGCCGCGCCCGCGACGCCGGTAAAAGGAGATCTACCGGAGGCCCGAGTCAGTGCCCGTGCGCGACCGTTCACCCATAGCGGCGTAGATTGCTTCGGGCCGATGTGGGTCACGATAGGGAGGCGTCGGGAAAAGCGCTGGGGGATGATATTTACCTGTCTCACGACGAGGGCGGTTCACATAGAGCTAGTGCATGGACTAAGTACGGACTCCGCCATAATGGCCATGCGTCGGATGGCCGCGCGTCGAGGTTGGCCGGCGACCATATGGTCTGATAATGGGACCAATTTCAAGGGAGCGGAAGCGGAGTTAGCGGCCGCTTACGCCGAATGGCTGCCGTCCTTGCAGGACGTGGCCCTTACCCAGAGAGTGCGGTGGCGGTACACCGACCCGGGTGCGCCCAATCAGGGAGGTGCGTGGGAGCGTATGATTCGCTCAGTGAAGGCGGCGCTCGCCACCACGCTTCATGAGAGGGCGCCCCGGGAAGAGGTGCTGGCGACCGTACTCGCGGAAGTAGAAAATACGGTGAACTCACGGCCCCTCACACATGTGTCGGTGGACCCCGGGGACGAGGAAGCACTTACGCCGAATCATTTTCTGATAGGGACCGGGAGCGGTGCGCCTTGCGTCGGCGAATGCGACCTGGTCGATCGACGAGCGTGGAGAGCCTCTCAGGCGCTCGCGAACGCGTTCTGGACTCGCTGGGTGAACGAATATCTGCCCACATTAACACCCAGGGGGGATTATCGTAAACGATCAGTTAACGTAAAACCTAATGACGTGGTGGTCATCGCCGATGGGCTCCTGCCGCGGAATGTGTGGCCTAAGGGGATTGTGCGGAACGTGTACCCGGGCCCGGACGGCGTCGTGCGGAGCGTCGACGTGTGGACCCGCGGGGGAACCTTTCGGAGACCTGTGCGGCGGCTCATTGTCCTCCCGACTGAATAGGGGCTATGACTGAGGTCTGCGCCGGGGGGAGAACTGTTGCGGACAGGAGCCGCTACTATGTTTAAGTTAAATAGAAAATGTAAATAATGTATCTGTAGTTATAATATTATGTTTAATACTGTGTATAATTTGTAATATGAAAAAAATGAGTAGAAAACAGCCAACGGAACACTGCTCCGTGATTGGCCGAAATAATGTAAGGTGCTCCCGACATAGGTTGGGAGCACTAAAATAGAATATAAGAAACGGGTTTTGTAACACTCGGCACGCACTCGCCGAGGGACCAGTAGACCGAAAATACAACAACATTTGGAAAGAGGAGCCCTGCCTTTCATTTCACGTCCGAACGACGCCGCTCCCCAACAACTATTACTCACGGCATTACATCAGAAAATATTCAATACCGTGAAACAAGTACATATTTACATATTGAAACGGGATTAATGCATAAATATGCATAGAGAGGTGGAAATTTATTTTCTTCTTTTTTTTTAAATTAAATACACATGAATATTTAAATGAAGCAGCGATGGCCTCGAGGTTTAGGCGCGCGGTCGAGAATCTCGGCGGTCGCGGGTTCGAACCCCAGGCACACACCTCTGACTTTTCGAAGTTATGTGTGTATTCAAATTGAATTATCACTTGCTTTAACGGTGAAGGAAAACATCGTGATGAAACCTGCACATCTAAAAGTTCTTAAGAATTTCTTAGGTGTGTAGTACGCCAACCCGCACTAGGCCAGCGTGGTGGACTATGGCCTAAACCCTCTCAATGGTAGAGGAGACCCGTGCTCAGCAGTGGGCGTATATGGGTTGATGAAGAGAAGAAGATTTAAATGAAATATTAATATCATTAAATCCTTACAGTATAGTCAAAAACAGTAATAAATAAAAGTCATAAGAATAACGTTGAATCGCTTCTAGTCATGAATCTAAAATAATAGCTAAAGAATTGATCCCGGTGTAACAGGCCTTAATGGAGACTTTAGCGTCGAAAAATAATGCAAGTTGAATTTCAATTCTGGAATTTAACTGACTATTCAGTCATCGTATCTTTTTAAATGGATTATACACTGTAAATTCATTATAACCGTACAATGACCAAACTTTATTCATATGTCAACTTTACCGATCGTCGGATACGATACCATACCATATATTTAAACTGCGACAACATTATCCATTTGTAATACAACACCGGCCGGATAATCGATGTCTGTGGACATCAGCAAATTTACTTTCAACAAAGGCAAATATTTACAGAATTTCGGGTTATTTATATATGCCAGTGCTGTGGACGTTACCCGCAGTGCGTACAGATAAGCGAGGGAAAATAGGAAAACGGTTTTACTGTTCATTTTACATATGGGTCTGGTAGAATCATTAGGATTACAGGCAAAGTGGCTATAGGGAAAGCTAGATTTTCCAGGCTAGTAGCCCGTGGCGGCCACGCTGCGCTACTTTTTAACGGTCCGTGCACCAGATGATTGCAGCACATCATACGCATTGTCGTTCACAGCTTTTTACTCTAATGTCTGCCTGCTTAAGGAGCAATCGTGGTATGCGTATAAAGATTTATAATTACTTCGTGACTTTGGTCCGGAAATATTCACTATAAATATCTGTTAAGATTTTATATTCTTAACATGGACGTGCATATGGACGAAGAATAACGCATAATCACGTAGTAAAAATCTGTTAATGTTATTAATTTTTATTAGTGTAAAAGCTAATTAACTTCAACGGCAAGAAGAAAATTTGAATCTAAAACGGGGATTGTTTTGTTGGCTCAGAAAAATGAATAAAAAACCATTTAAACTGCACTAATTATCAACTAAATAAAGTTATAAGATAACTAAAATTAATTTAGACTAGTACAAGATGGTTCTTTATACCAAAAAAACTCTTTTCATTTCAGAGGGACCTCCAGCAGTATAGACATTTCAGTCTGTTGATGCTGTTGTTCGTTAATTTGCTGCAAAATGCATCAGGACAGTGCCCATGGGAACCAACTCCAGCCCTGCAGTCTGCGTGCGTGTGCGCATTTAATCTAGCCAGAGATCTCTCAGTTCAGTGCGATCAGGTACGTTAAACAAAAATACAACTGTGGTAAAAAAAAAACACTTGAATATATATTAAATATCTAAATTAACATTTCAGGTAGATTTCCCGATTCTCCTGACGGCACTTAACACCAGCGCAAGAAATGTGATTATAGATTTGTTGTATATAAATAACTCAACAATTTCGACTCTCACCGATGGCATGTTCGCCAACCTCAAAATATATAATTTACAAATATCCGGATGCAAAATTAGAACGATAGAAGAGGATGTCTTCAAAGGTCAAGCAGTTTATCTCAAAAATTTAAACTTACAAGACAACGAACTTACTGAAGTACCGACGAAAGCTTTAAAAATCTTAACCAACTTATCATTACTGGATATATCCAAAAACCGTATAACATATATTGACGACCGTTCATTCATTACTCTTCGCAAGTTAACTACTCTAAAAATTTCAGATAATAATGTAACATTAGCAAAAAATGCTTTGGAAGGTTTAGAAAATTCCTTAAAAAATCTCAATCTTAAAGGAACTAGACAGAAACTAGTACCAGAATGTATAAAAGGATTACATAGTTTAGCATTTCTGGACTTATCTCAAAACAGCATTAGAGAGTTACCTGGTCCTGACGGCAGTAGTACATTTGATGGCTTGAATTCTCTAACTGCATTAAATTTGGAAAGAAACCTCATAGTAAATCTAAGAGAAGATGCTTTCGCAGGCATTAAGAGTACGCTGAGCTCTTTAAGCCTTCTGAATAATTTACTACCAGAATTCCCGACCGCTGCAATAGCCAGCTTAACCGAACTAAGAGTACTAGACATAGGTTTTAATTTATTGAATAAGTTACCAAATGAAGCTTTCCTCAACAATCCTGCAATAACATTGTTGGCTTTGGATGGAAATCCGTTACCTACTGTTCCAGAAGAAGCATTTACTCATTTAAATCAGTCACTTCGTGGTCTCAGTCTGGGCGGAAGGTTTCTTAATTGTGACTGCAGATTACGCTGGATCATAGAATGGATTCGTAATGGAGAACTACAAGTGACATCTCGAGAAAGAAATCCTCAGTTTTGTGGTAAACCTTCACATTTTCGAGAACGTGGGTTCTACAGTTTTGAACCAAACGAATTAGTCTGTGATTTTGATACAACAATGATGCCAGAAATATCATCAACTCGAAAAGAGGTAAATGAATGGCAAATAAGTCAGACAACAAGCAGTACAACTACTACTACTGCCTCTACAACAACAACTCATCCAATAAGTAGTAGCACAACAACATCAACTACTACAACTTCTGCGCCGCAGGACACAAATAATATTGATAGTCCAACTAAACCTGTTACCACAACAATACCAAGTACAGCGAAACCTAGTCGTATTCCATCCGTCCGCCCAGTGTCACCAACATGGCGCCACGCCCCTAATCAAAGACCGCCGTTAGTAATGAACTTTCCGCAACAAAAACCGAAAGTTGACGATTCCAATGAAGTTATTGTGAAAAACGCGTATAGGCAAGACAACTCCGTCATAATCCAATGGGATTCTGATGTTGCTAATATATTGGGTTTCCGAGTAGTATATCGACTATTCGGCGATAAAAGTTTTAAACAGGGTCCACCACTGGAAGCAAGCGAACGAGAATTTAAAATAAAAAACGTTCCATCGCAGGTACATTTACATTCAAATTAGATAGCGTATAATCACCATTGTTGCTTATTTAGTATTTTACAAAACCTTTTTAATCTTTTACAGGAATGTATCGTGGTCTGCGTGATCTCCTTGGAGGAGGTACACGTGAGTCCAGAAACGGTGCCGTATTCTCAGTGCCGTGAAGTGCGCACCGTTTCCGCTGCCGCCTCTAACATGGACAAAATTACGATTGCTGCCAGCGCCGCCATATGCGGAACAATTGTCGTTGCTGTGCTCGTGTTCGCAGCCGCATCGCGGCGCCGATCTCGCACCGTTCATCGCCTGCACACCCAGGTGCCTGAAAAACTACCGAATCCCTGTTGCGGCGGCATTACCGGCACGCCGAGCCCTAGCGGACCTTTGTCTTCACTTGCTACACTCGGCGCGTTTGGAAAACAGCGTGAGTGGGATCAAGTGTCGGCTTACAGCGCACGTTCGATCCCTCGCGCACGCACTTATAACGAACCGGCTCCCCCGGATCCCTTGCCAGGTCGACCCGGCCGAGCACGTTCCCTCGCTGATGGTCAATCGCAACATAGCTACCCCCATTCCGGACGATATGGTATGCCTGCATACCCTGGCAGCTTAATGGGATCTAGAGCTGGTAAGTAGCTTCTGCTTAATCTATTTCCCACCCTTTTCTTTTCTGCCCTTAAGTTAAGTAAGTGTATTATATAGATAACATAAATTTCTGATGAAGACGCATAGTAAAACCGATCGCATTTATTTTTAGATTTACGACAATCCCGCCAGTCTCTAGGAGGAGCATCGGAGAGAGCTTCTCGTTTATCCCTGAGCGGCGCTGCAGGTGGCGCCACAGGGGGCACATCAGGATCTCGAAGGCGTCCGCGGTCCCGTTCTCGTCCCGCAAGCCGGTATAGTGTGGGCTCTTTAGGAATGGGCTATTGTGACACATCAGATAATTGGACCGACCACGACATGGACATATACATGGCGCGAAACCCGACGACACGCAGCGGCCTCGTTCCTTTATAGCGTGTAAGGAGCACAGCGCGGAGAGAAGTGATGCCTCACGTGCGTTACTTGCCCTCGCAGAGAGCCGCCGCGGAGTGCACCTCGTGGTATTCTCATGAAGGCTGCATGGGTCCGCGCTACCACCGCCATTCACGTCCACACCGACATAATTATGGAAAACTCAAAAGTCATGCAAATAAGCGATGCCACAAACATGCATAAAATTGTAAAGGTATTTTAGCATTGTTGTCACTCGTCGTACTGATGCATGACAGTTTTGTACAGTAGAAAAAGAAGTACTTAATTAAAACTAGTTGTTATTCCGATACCAGTGAAAACTAAATGTGAAAAGTAGTGTATTAGTCTTAAGTGTGCTTCATAGAGATCACTCATGTCATGGTATGACGGAACGGTAACAATACATATAAGTCTAACATGTATAAAAAGTTGCTCAAATATAAAGAAACATACTGATATTGGTTATGTATAACTAGTCAAGATGATTTCTTTTTCCGTCTATGCGACACCCTTATCTCGTCAAAATTTGTGCACTCAAATTGTTAAGCGATATGTATATTTCTACTTTGCCTCATTATTCAAGTGTCACCAACGAATTTGTGAATAATTTATGTATAATTATTATTTATCATGTTAAGTTGTACATATTAGAATAAGAATATGCAAGATAGATTAATGTAAAACATACCTATAGATTTTGTATAATAACCAAAAGTGGATAAATGAATCCAAGTGGTGCTACTTAATTTATTTCTATTGCCAAATAAGTAATTAAATTATATGTTTTTTTATCGATTATTCTATACTTCAGCTTCATAATGTTATTAAAATTAAAATAACAGAGGATTTTTAAATAAATATACAAATAAGGATTTCTTTTATTAATATAATCGTCTTTCCTTAAAATGCTTGTATCAAAACAAATACTATTTATTCATAAAACAAAAATGTGAGGATCTTTTGATCCATAAGAAAGCAATAGAATCAGCTAAAAGTTTTGAAGTTGGGAGGAAGTCTTTCTTAAACTGTTTTTTATATGAAGAAAAAAACAATACTGCAATCCTATACATATTGTTCAAAATGTAATGAAAATATGAACTTTCCTTCAAATAAATGGTTATCAAAAAATGTTGATTTGTTTATTTATATTCTCATAAATGTGATCTAATTAATATTTATAATGAGTAAAAACATAAAATAATCTTAACTAGCCTCCACTAATATTTAAATTATATTATGCAATACATAATTCTACTATTACAAATCGATAAACGAAATTGGTGCAAATGAGTACACAAAACTAAATATGATGATGGAGGGAATAAAAGTTCGAGTGATTGATGTGATAAACATTGATTCAAGAAGTTGCTTGGTATTAAATTTCTGGAGTGTGACTTAACGAGTGCATAGGTACTGCTTTTCACAACAACTAACCAGACTAAACTAATAGTTTATTTGTAGCTTTCACGCGTAAGTACTTAATCAGTCGTAATGAAATATCCTTTAGATAAAACATAGTATAGACTTGTTCATACAAGTTAAAGGTTCTAAAATTTTTTTTTTTCAAATTTACTGTCCTTTTTTAAGTTATGTATGGCTGTTTTCATGCTATGTTACAACTTAGGGAGGGAATACAAAAAACTTCACTTGGTTCTGTAACAAAGGATCTCGATGCATACTTTTAAGGTAAGTAATTATAAAAATGTGCAAATTCTTGAACTGTTTGCTAACTAAAATTTATTTTCTCACAGTAAATGTAGTACTATCGACACATAGCGGTATATTTTCGATTTTCGACTATGTTTTTACGACAAAATTTTACCATTTGCATCAAATGTGAATAAACATGTCTATAAACCCATATTAGGCTAATGTGCCAAATGGATGGTGCACAAAGACAATATCAAGCTAACGAAGAAAATCTAATTAGCTTAATAAGTGCACCTCAATGGTCCGCAGAGTTAGTTTAAATAGCATGTTCATTGCCAGATGGGGATCAGACCACCATTTAAAGATTTTTATAGCTTTTTGTATTATTCTTAAACGGTTTTATATCTGTGTGCAATAAGTTGTAAACAAATAAATTATATTACAATATAATATCTTCTTAAAAAACACCAGGCAAACCAAAACTTTATCAACACTTACCCTGGTACAATAATGCGCCGTTCCCACCGGTACTGCAATTCCTGTACAAACTCGTACCAAAGATGTGCAAGGTAAGGCAACCCTCCAGCATCATATAAACGAGCTGCCGTCACTGATAACCGCCAGACCAGACCATCCTCAGGGCTAGTCTTAACATAACTACATAGTTTATGCTCGTTTGAATCCTGAAATTTAAAATTATCATACATTAATGATTGTAACCAGAATTTTGTTCCTATAATAATCGGTAGTATGCAACCATTACAGTGAAATTAAAATTATTTCAATAGTCATTTGTAATCTTTACATGAAACTTAAAAGTTTACCTGCTTAAATTCCACTTCTAACTGCTCTGGATACTTAAAAGTATCATCTTCCACAGCATCAGGGAATATATAGTATAAAAGAGGCATTAACAAATCATCAGAAATTGGCCCCTTGAATTCTGATATATTGCGGCTCTGTCCAATAGCTGCTTTGACTAATTTTGATATGGTAATTGGTGCTTCCGTAATTTTATGCAAAGGATTTACTAGGCCTAAACTTTTACTTAATCCAAGAACATCCATGAGCAAATTGGTATCATCTAATAGATTCATTATTTTTCTTATAATTTCTGATAATTGACAGTTAATGTTGTCCCTCATTTTCAATGTTATAGTCCATGTTGGAGCCATAAGTGGATCAATATCAGAAAATGTTGAAGATTCAACTATTGTACACTCTCTAAACTTTGGCCATATTGCATTCAACAACACACTATTGGTGGGATTCTTCTCTGAACCAAAAGGAAGCTCAATAAGTTTCTTCACATCAAAACCATCTATAGATAAAAACTCATTTGAATGCGTGGTTTTCTTCCACATAAATGCTTCTAAGTCTCTCAATTCATAGGAAAACTTAGTTGAGACCAGAACAGCATCAAGAGCTACAGGAGAAGCAATTTTTGACTTAAATAAGCTCACAAGTCCACTCAAATGGGAGCACTGATTTGATATCCTTTTTAAATGTATTGTATCAAAACTAATCTTGTACTCATTGTCTTCATAAAAACCTAGATATGTGTGTTGCCAATGTTCCCTAATTTTAACAAAAAATGGAACACCACAGTCTACATTCGCAAATGCAATATTGACACTGCTCATTACAAGTTTTATTAAACTGCCATCTATAAGTGGAGAACTCGGACATAGTACGAGATATCGTTTCAAACCGAACCAATTAGACACTGGGAACGGACTACCGTCATCATCATCCATAAATGTAGATGTAGCCTCCCAAAGGCCATTGTGTATATGAGTCACTAACGATTTGCCTTGAGGGCCGTCATAATCATCACTTATCTTTGTGGACTCGAGTGTGTAATAGCTAAGAGTATATTTATGTCCAAGAAACAGAATTTCTTCGGTCTTTGAAGACCATTTCTTTGTGTATTCCACTGCAGATTTTATTATTGCGGACTTGGATAATCGCCATTCGCCCAATATTTCTTCTATACGGGCAATAAATACTTCCCATTCTGAGACAGTAGTGAAATCTTGATGATAGATATCATATTCATCTATTTCTTCGTTCATTTCGGGGACTAATTGACAAAAATATAAGAACAGGGACAAGTACACAAAAACAAACAGCTGTTTCTTTGTGACATTGACAGATGTCTAACAGGAATCCTGACAGTTGAGCACAGATGTAATAAATTTTGTTTTTTTAATGTGGTTCACCGAGATAAAAAAATCTTTTGTCAGGTTGCTTTATTTTAAGAAATACAATACCTCTGTAACCCGAGCTTATAATAAAAATACGACTCAATTATGTAATCTTTCTAAAAACAATACTCATAGTTTTATTAAACAATGTAATTTGGTTGAGAAGTCCCCTATAACAGGTAAAACTGTTTCTATGGTAACGACAATTTGTAAACAAATACCATATCATATTTGGACCAGCAAATAACAATATTTTATTTCAATGTTTAGAGGAGATACCCATTCTTTAAGCTATGAACAACAAGCAAGGTTCATTCAGGACAGAATCACAAACGTGGAGAAGAATTTTGGAGAATTATGCGTGGCATTTGGAGATTATACTAGGAAAACTGCAAGGTTAATTTTGTTTCTTTACTTATATTTTGAACGGCCTCTCACTACATATTATCCTCAAATCGTATTTTTTTCTACTGCAATGTTAAAGCTATCATCATCAACATCAGCCAAAGGACGTCCACTGCTGGACATAGGTCTCTCCCAGAGACTTCCAAAGCGCTCTATTGGAAGCGGCCTGCATCCAGCTAAAGTTAAAGCTATATACAGGGTTGGGCAGTATTTTAATAACTTGTAATTAAAATACGTAATTGAAATACAAATACGTATTTTGTATTTGTATTTCAATTACTTTCTTAAAATGTAATTTGTAATTTGTATTTCAAATACCTGACGCCGAGGTATTTTGTAATTAGTATTTTAAATACTTGAGGCTTTAAAATACATTAATATTAAAATACAATTAAACACCATGAGTGCAATAGTGATAAGTGGCGAGAAACGGCATAATCCTCTCAATGAGTGAAACTAGGACCAGGCCTCCAGTGCCTGGCAGCCCCACTATTCCTGGTTATGGTAGCGGCCATGGTAAGGGCGGGGCAGGGGCTCCGGCTACCACACCCAACGACGACTGGCCATGGTTACACACAACATACGCATTTTGAGGACAAACGAGAAGATTGTTGATTGAATTGAGTGGATAACACTGGGACATACTGGGGTTGTCGGAAGTCCGAAAGATCGGGGAGGACATGACAACCCTGAAGTCCGGTGTCCCGAGGAGGAGTCGGATTTCTCATGCACAGGTCTCTCATTAACAACATCGTATCCAATGAAAGTGTGTCGAACAAGACAGTGTACCTCATACTCAGAATATCCAAAAGAGCTCTCGACTTCAGACACAAGTTGTGACCGTCTTTCCCCAACGGTACTCCAAGGGACATTCTGTTGGCCGATGTATCGCGCGTCACTCGTACTATCATCTGCATAGCAATGCATGCTTTCGATAGACATTATGTCATTGATATGCAGGATGAAGAGTGTCGGCAATAGCACCGACCTTGAGGAACGCCAGCATTAATGGTTATGTTACTATTTGCTGGTTACTATGATTACTGTGGTTATATCCTGAACAGATACGTTCATATCAATAAAATCACCTCTGTTGATGTTGAGACAGGAATAGAAAAATTAAAATCTAGTAGCTCAGTAGGGCCTGACGCTATTCCTCCTTGGTTGATAAAACAAAATAAGGATATTTTTGTTGAACCACTAAGGCACATCTTCAACAAAGCCCTACAAACTGGTCATTACCCCTCCCAGTGGAAAACATCAAGAGTTACGCCCATACCAAAAAACTCTAATATATCTTGTGTTGAAGAACATCGGCCGATCGCTATTTTGTCAACCTTGGCCAAAATATTTGAGCATATTCTTTACACAAAAATATACAGACAGGTCGAACCATTTCTGTGTAATGAGCAGCATGGTTTCAGGAGGAGAAGGTCGGTCAATACAAATCTACTCATATTGACAGACTACATCTCCACCAGACTTGATCGTGGGTTACAGGTGGATGTCCTATACTTTGACTTTCGGAAGGCGTTTGATAGGGTTAACAACGACAAGTTGCTTGAGAAGCTCTCCTCTCTGGGTCTGTCCCCGGGTATGCTTAGGTTCATCGCTGACTACCTGCGTGACCGTCAGCAATATGTACGACATGGTTGTTATGAGTCACTGCCTTACCACACCCGTTCCGGAGTCAGTCAGGGATCGATACTTGGTCCTCTTCTGTTCATAATGATGATCAATGACCTTCCCTTGGTGATTAAGCACGCTAGAGTTTTATTGTACGCTGACGACATCAAACTCTTTCTTGAAATTAAGACTATCGAAGACTGCGTTTCACTTCAGAACGACATTGATGCAATTTATGGTTGGAGTGTAGACAATAAATTGGAATTCAACGTTTCAAAATGCTTTCAAATGACTTTTAGTCGTAAGCGATCTCCAATTGCATTCAACTATAAGTTGGGTTCTGATGAAATGTCCAGGGTAAGCTCGATGAAGGATCTGGGTGTGACTTTCGACCAGAAACTTACTTTCCATGACCATGTTGTTACTGTAACCAAAGAGTGTTTTGGACGTCTGGGCTTTGTGCTTCGTAACGCAAAGGATTTTCAAAGCGGTAAGACAATTAAATTGCTCTTTGATTCGCTTGTCCGTAGCAAGCTCGAAGCCAGTTCCTGTGTGTGGCATCCTTATAAGAGTACGTACAGCCTCTTGCTCGAAAAAGTCCAAAAAGCCTTTCTGAGGTACCTGTACAAACGTCTTTATACATACTATCCATACATGTATCCCACTAAGTATCTGTTGGGTTGCCTCGGTTACAACTCTTTAGAAGTAAGGAGATGGAGGGATCAAATAATAATAATGTGCAGGATTCTCAGGGGTGTGGTAGATGCTCCTGACCTTAGTGGCGAGCTATGCAGGCTGTTCGTTCCTAACGGTTACACGCGGGGAAGGAGGCACCGACTATTCGCAGTTCCAACGTGTCGTACTGTGGCTCGTGCCAGGTCGCCAATACCGCGTACTCTCACTGCGCTCAATGCTCTCCTGGACAGTGCACCAAACTGTGATATTTTTACAGAGGAGTGGAAGGTGATTTTGTTGGAATGTTTGCGGTATTGTGAATTGAATGTGTGATGTATGACTGTGATTTGTATATTTTGAATGAAATTTTATTGATATTTTGTTGAATTTAATATAATTTTATATAATGTTGTTAATTTATAATTGTTTCGCTGTTTTGTGTTTATTTTTTATTTAATTTTATGATTTTTATTGTATCTATCTTGTCGATTAATGTAATTGGTTTTACCGTATTGGTCGAATAAATAAATAAAATAAAAAAAAAAATAAAATACTGTGGATACTGTGGATCTGTAGTACTGTGGGTACTGTAGTACTGTGGGTACTGTGGTTCTGTAGGTACTGTGGTTCTGTAGCGCTGTGGGTACTGTGGTCGGGGAGCAGCGGTTCGCTGAATAAAATTCCCTTCTTCTATCTTGCGGCTTCCTCGGTATAGCGCTTTTCCACTGTTCTTGCTCTGCTGTTCTTGTAGGCGAGGCGAGGACCGGCGAGGACTGATTTTGCAGTCGTCGCTGGACTTCACTCACAGAGCCCTCTGCTACAAGAGAGTCCTGTGGTGGATACGAGAACCGAGGCGCTGGGCCCCTTTGTCGTGGATGCTGTGCGACCCGTGAATACGGAGTCGATCCTTGGAGTTGTCCACCCGGGTGGACAGAAAAATGGAAGCGGAGGACCGCGTTCGCCGCGTTGTTGGACGCAGGGCGTTCGCGGTCACTAGAAACATATCGTCACTGAAGGACTTGTGCATTGCTATCCTATCTTGGGGACTTGCGGTTGCTGCTAGTCAGCGTTCCGCGGCTGTATTAGAAGCTAGGGGAGTGGGGTACGCCTTCGATGAAGTCGTTGGCGGCGGTGCTATAAGACCGAGAGCTCCGGGTTCCTGCTATTTGGCCGTCTACACCGCTTCGGAATGTGTTATGGTCGGGGAGAAGAAGCGGCAAGAAACTCCCGACAACACTTTTATAGCGGTCACCGGGCTCTGCAAGGAGATAGGTGGTCTAACCCTACGGTGAGCCTAAACCTAACTGTGTCCTAACCAATCCTGAAACAGAAAGTAACAAAAATTAGTTGGTGGATATGGGTGGGGAGCGCGGATTAGTTATTGTCCGCGAGGAGGTCACGTGGGAGGGGTCTGCCGTCCGGTGGTCGCGAGTGCAGAGGCGCCAAGTTCTGGATGTGAGTCCAGTTTGACGCGTCTGCACGTGCGAACATCGTGGACGAGAGACGAGCGTGATTTTGCACCGATCCTTGCCCCTCTTATATACAGTTCAAACCTCTATCCCGCTCTCACGCGTAACTGTGTCTCTGTCAGCGTGAGAGCGGGACAGAGCTATAGGTGCAACAAGGAGGGGAATATCAAAACTGTCACTATTCTAGCCAGCTGCTATACCGTAAGGAGTCCACCCATTGTTCTTTATTGGTAAAAATATGCATCCTATTTACAATATATTTCTACCCTATAATTATTTGTTTTCTTTATTTCACTACCTACTATTAACTTTAAGCTATGCCCGCAATACAATTTTTATTTAATTACTATTCTAAGGTTTATTTCTAGTACATACTGTTATTAAACTATTCACAACTAATCTTAATCTTATATCTAGTGCACAACTTTATTAAAACACTGTTTACAATCTGATCTTAAGCTATTGTCGCGTACAGGTTATGGTCTCGGAGCAACAGCCGTCAACGACGACTTTGATGCTTCGACCATCCAAAAATCTGGCGATCCACTTGCAGAGTCCCTCGTGGATCCCATATGCTGGAAGCTCCGCCAGAAGGGCGCCGTGCCACATTCGGTCGAACGCCTTCGCAATGTCTAGGCCGACGGCAATAGCCTCACCCCCACTCTCCAAGGCCTCCGCCCAGCTGTGCGTGAGGTACACAAGAAGATCGCCAGCTGACCGACCGTGTCGAAAGCCATATTGACGGTCGTTAGTCAGCTGGCGATCCTCAAGGTAGCTCAGGATCTGAGTATTAATAACTCGCTCCATGACCTTGGAGAGAAGGGATGTGACCGCTATCGAAAGAGGGGGGGCCGCTGCAGGGGGCTTCCGACCGATCCCGGTGGAAGTCATTGGGAGAGACCTATGTCCAGCAGTGGACTTCAATAAGCTGATGATGATGATGATGAATCTTTTTTTTCCTTATCTTTCTAAACCATGCAGATTACTTATTAAGTATTTTGTAATTTGTATTTGGTATTTTAATTACAAATAGCTAAAATACTGTATTTTGTATTTTATATTTCAAATACCTTACTTAAAAGTATTTTGTATTTCGTATTTTAATTACTTGTGATAAAGTATTTTGTATTTTGTATTTCAATTAAAGTTAAGCATGTATTTTGCCCAGCCCTGGCTATATAGTACTTATAATGGCTTTGGTGATATAACACTAAAACACAATCTTGGCTTTAGTGGTTTCGTTTGCCTACCACTATTACTTTAGACGTTGTAGAAAAACAATGAAATGAATATCTATACTTAAAATTAAAAAATGACCTACTAATAGAGCACATAATATTTTATCTTATTGGTTATTTTAAAATACTTACCATGATTCATGATACTTTTACATCATGATTGCAAATCATTCCAATTGGATGCAAATAGCATAGCATTATGAACATTTATACATATGTATGTATGAAAATATGCTTTTATACAGGTTACGGGACATGGGTGATGAACTTACAAAAGTACTGAAAGATTACGCTAATAATGAAATCGTCAATAAATCCCTGAGTGCTGGCCTTGAAAACGTGTCCATTACTTTAACGGCTATAGAAGAATATCGTAATTGTGAAGTGCAGCGCTTGGAAGCTAAGGTAATATATTATGCAAAAAGACACCATATTCTAGTGGTAAGCTCGACCAGTTAATATGACATTAACGCAGTTCATCATCTTCAGCCCGTATAGGTTCCACTGCTGGAAGCGAATTTCTTCTACAAATGAAGAAACTGAAAACATTTACATATGATAAGTATGTGTCGATCGTCCTGCAGCGACAGTATGCAAAGTGCAATTGAGAGGTTTCGGGTTCGATTCCCGGATCGGGGAATATATCAATTTTAGGTAAATTAGTAGAAGCACCACAGTCTCAAATTATGCTCGCTGATTTCGCCTTCTGCTAATCTTTGTAAATGAATTCCCAGGTAATCGGTGAACTGTGCCAATATGAATCTATATGCAAACACGCGAGGGAGGAAGTCAAGCATACTTTAAGTGTTCGAGAAAAAGAATTAGCGCGTAAAAAAGTTCTAGACAAAACAAAAGAAAGACAGCCTTTCAACAGACAACAAGTCGTAAGTTACGATTGTTAAACATACCCGTCTAAACCTTTTTAAAGACTTTTCCCACCGCTACTACCTCGTCACATCGCGGGTTACAAGTGAGTACCGTGTAATCTAGAGGTCCAGGTTCGATTCCCGAGTCAGGAAAAGTGTTATTGGGTTTTCCCATCGAGTAATTTTCAGTAGCAATGTGCATAATATGTATCAGTTTGATTTGTTTTGCACGGTAATGTAATTACTTTGCGTCTTGTAGATGGCTACAGTACTGGTCAAATAAAACTGAAAAGTTTGCTTTCTCTTGGACTTGAGCTTCTTGTCGGTTGATTGTTACGTTACGATTAAAGGATAAAAATATTTTATACAGACCTATGCCGAATCCGAATTACAAAAGGCATCCGCAGAAATGTCTCGCACGGCTAAAGGGCTTAGCGAACAAACAGAATTTTTCGAAAGACGTAAACTTCAACAACTAAAAGGTTTGCTTTCGGATTTCATCATGATAGAAATGACTTTTCACGCGAAGGCTGTTGAACTGCTCACTGTGGCGTACCAACAAGTGGCTGATATAAATGACAAAGCGGACCTAGAGGTAAGTGTAAACACGTAGGTAAATAAAATCATCATCATCATCAACAGCCAATGTTTGTCCACTGCTGGACATAGGCCTCCCCCAATGACTTCCACCGGGAACGGTCGGAAGGTAAATAAAATAGCACAACTAAATTTCGAATCCTCCGTTTTCGTATCGTTTAACATATGTAACTTCAAAAAAAATTGAACTTTTAATAGGATTCAAACATGTAGGTACTTACATAAGAAATTACATTTTAACATAATATCATATTCATAATTACTATTAAAAGAAAAAGTTACGTTCAATATCATTGGCTAAAATTACGTTATGTGCCATTGGTATCAAAAAATATTAACTGGCTGTTTTTTTCTAAAGCGTTTGAATACAGGTCTTTCAGATAATGAGGATCAAGCGGTAAATATAATATTTTATAAACGATAGTTTCTATTATGCTTGTATTACATAAAAACTGTATAAACTCAGAACTTTAGAAGAAAATTACGATCTCCGGAGAAACAAGTGAACACCGGCATATCTGCGCGATCATCTTCGTTGGCATCATTGATGACACCGCATTCACCATCGAAAGATAATGACGACCCACAGGTAAAGTACTTTACCTGGTAATTAAACACTTGTTTGAATTATCATATAAACAATTTTATACTTATATTAATTATGTGGTTTGAGAACTCGGTTTTTATCCACAGTCGGATAATGACTCTAGGATAAAAAAGCGTGGTCAACGCAAGGTGAGTGTAGAAAAGCAGAGGCCTTTCTTTAAATAGGTAGAGTTTTAAACAAGAAAAGCAGGATTTTAGCCTATTTTAACCACAGCAATGGTTGACATCAACTGTAGAAACTTTTAAAACTGAAATCAATATTTCTTTTTTTCAAAGAATTTTTTTGTTTTAGGCAAATCGAAAAATCAAAAGTCCAGAAAAGTTAGGTATGACAAGATCCAGTTCATTGGCTGCTCTTATGAATCAGTCCTCGTCCAAAGACGAAGAAGAAACTACGGTAAGATTTTAGGGTGTCGACTAAAATTGACCCTTTTTTTTTCTATACTTCGTGTCTATTCGAAAAATAGTCAGAAAAATTGAACACAGAAATTGCCAAATATAAACGTACCATTAAACCATTGGGGCCGTCTAATACACAACTTAACTGTTATAAGATCCGTATTTACAGTAGAATTAGGTATATGTACTCGTAAATAGAAATAAAAAAAACCCTATCACCCATAGATTTGTCTCAATGTAAGAATCAATCTTGCAGATCTTGTTTTTAAAAAATTGAGTCACGCAGGCTATCATGTTTCTAATTTATCGATACATGATACACTTAACAACAGCTATTTACTAATGACCACAGGTGTCACCTTACATAATGTTCAAGTTGTTTGTACTTAAACCACAGTAATGTACATTAGAAGAATGCAGATATATACATACATAAAGTTGTTCCTATGAAACCATCATAAAGCTCTAATATAGAAGAAATATGACTCAACAGAGCCACTTGCTATCATTATTAAAAGAATTGCGTCGAAGATGAGACGCGCCGTCGAGAATCTCGACGACCGCGGGTTCAAACCCAGCAAACATCTCTGTCTTTTCGAAAACATTTGTCTTATAAGACAATCTACCCACCTAAAATCCTTCGTAATTTCTTAGGTATTTAATACGCGTGTGTGTTGTTAGGGAAAATGATTTTATTAATATGTCACTGTCACTAACTTTTCTTTAAATTTGTCTGGCAGGAGTCTGAAGATACTGATGAGGAGGACACATCAGAAGAGACTGAATCACACTAATTTTATTATAAGTGCAGTAGAAATTACTCAAAAATAGGTTTATAAATATAAATCTAATTCATAATGCACATTTAGTTAAGTTTCTTATATTTTCCCAATCTTTATTATTTTAAAAATATGACAGTATAATTTCTGTGGTAGTGATTAGTGGTTTATAGATAAATTTGTATAGATAAAAACTCTTAAAATTTGGCAACACATCATTTAAACTTTCTTTTTGGATATAGAACAAGTACCCAGCAGTGACATGCCTAGGGTCTCAATCTAAGGGAAGCCCAATTTTTTATTGAGTCACGGTATATTTGTTTTAGTATGTAAAACCGAAGTACTAATAAATACCTATCGTTAATTACTCACATTCATATTTCTAGCGTTATAATAATGGAATATCTAGTTTATGTTCGTTATTTGGAATTATGTAAGGCAAGCCAGGCTTCTGGGCTTCTATGGAAGTACCGCCACTGGTACCCAGTGATATAGAAAAAGTTTACATGTTAAAGGTTTTCTTTACACCTGTATACTATATATCCATGTCAACCAAAAGACAGGTAGGATATGACTATATGTAAAATGTATTTAAGTGAATAGTAAAATATGCTATGATACAATATTGTAGTACCCCAATAGTGCTTGACTAAAAAACAAATATTTTTTCATGATGACATCAAAGTAGTTTTACAAGCAACTTATGAATGGTTTTATGATAATTAAGTATATTTTGCTTCAAGAATGATTTCAAATAAAAAATCTAACATTATTTTGCTTTCATTATAAACCAGTACCAAGCCCTCCATGGTACCTTCCTATTGATTTGTCATTAAAGACATGCCATATATTGAATGTACCAACTGGTGCCAGGCACAAAGTTAATCAGTATTCACCCCTCTACTAAAGTAAAATATAAACACAAGGGCATAAAGAACAAACAAAAGATAATTTTCACCAAAATATTGTTAACCGAGCATATACCTTTAATATTTGTTGTCAATATTATTTCCACCTGAAAATGTAATGAGCTATACTTGAGAATTAAAAATAAACACCATATGTTATATCTACAAATAATACACTTTAATTATAAAAACCATTTTACAAATACAATCAGGTGAACACCAATGGACATGGCCAGAGATGATTGCTTTAATTCTATTGCTAGCTTACTATTTCAGTGTATAAATCTTATTATCTATCAAGTTAATTGCTTGCAAAAACCTCCAAGGTAATAAGGCTCATGCTTACTTACACATGTCTCAATAATATAAGCCATTTAGATTTATAGTGTGCAAAGTGCATTGACAAACTTTTGAATTGTGTAGCAATTCTCACAATAATAGAACAAGTGACAAATGGTACATATTAATTCCTTAAGTTATTATCAACAATTGTTAAATCATATTGCACTTGCTTCATTTAATATTAGTTATTTAATGTTTAGATTTCTTTCATATCTAAATGAAGAAGTGAATAAAACCAATACTCACTCACTTGTAGACTGCCAAATATTCCATTTATTGTGCTTTATTGAACATATCCAGGTTAGTAAAATGAGTTAAACTAGATTTTGTCTAAATGACTATTTTCATTTAAAATGTATCATAATGGCTATAAAGGCAATTAAGGGCAATTTCAGTACTAAATATTAAAAAAATCATTATGGAACCTAACTGAAGTTACATGTCTATGGATTTATAAGGGCAATTGAGCTTTTTTACAACTTAAAAAAAAACATTTTCTACCATTCAAATTTCTGATTCTTTGTTTGATAACAAAATTACACATGCAAGTCCTTTCTTACATGTGTTTACATAATTTAAAGATTAAATATTGGTTTCATGTATCAATTCAGACACTTAATTATCTTTGGGTGATATTGCCAATATCCAAAACATAATAAAAAAAATTAATGCACTTAATTTACTTTTCATTTTCAACACCAGCTTGTGTCATAAGATCTGTGATGTTTTTCTCAAGCTCATCAACTCTGGTGCCCATCTCATCTATTCTGTTAATTATTTGATCTGACATACTTTGGAACTTATCCTGCATATTTTGTAACAGTGACTGCACCTGAAAAATTCATGTTAATCGTATGATATAATATTATTTTAATAATTTAAGCAAATAACATTTCCCAATGTTTAAAATAATACAGAAATAAAATAGTAAATGTAAAAAAAAACAAAACTAATTAATAAACAATGTTTACTCCATACTCCTTAAAATGTTCTAATCATTATAATTCCTTTCAAAACAATAGCTTAATTATTTTTTAATATACTAAACCAATAATATTTAAGGATTTCATTAAAAAAATGTTAACAAGAGACTTAGACCTCACTTGATTAATCTAAATAAATAAATAAATAAATACACCCAACAGTCACATACATAGTCATGACCCCACACTAAGATACGAGTCTTGTGTCGTGGGTATCAGAAACTACGAGAGACTATTCTTCTATTCTCGACTAATCTGAATTTAACTTGTAACTATTTGAATATAAACAAGGTAACCCCACAAATCAAAGCAATTATTAATTACGGCGTAAATAAACCGGCTATTTGCATGTTAATCTAAAGCAAATACAATACCTATGTATGAATCCGGGCTGTATAAGGAAACTAATTAGTATTTTGTGCATCAATGTTACACCCCAAAAAATGTCTAAAAATATAATAAAACCAAAACAAATAATATTGGGATATAATAATCTTACATATTGTGTCACCTCTTGCATGTTTTTGGGATCGTTGGCCGGTGCGGAATATTCACCCTCGCTGGTATTTTTCACGTGTTCTACGTTCTGTTCAGCCATCATTTAAGGTACAGTGGACGCCTAAAGAATAGTAATACCCTGGGATAAAACTACAACGAAATTTAACCAATAACTTGAGCAACGACTTGTACTGAGCACCACAATACAATAAGACAGTAGAATTAGATTCAACTTCGTTGTGATGACATTGACAATTGACATCCGTAAACGGAGCGAATGGCATCATACCAAGTAAGTGACGTGTTATTATGATAAATATCGATATACTTATTTCTTTTATATTTGATTATTTTTATGTGACCCATTGATACCAGAGAATGTAACTTATATAATACTAATTTATTCGTACACACCCACAAAACATGCCTGTCACCAAAAGGTCCAAACGTGCATTTTTGAACACACCTTTCGCCAATTATACATAAGTACATATTATATAAGACCACGCTTTTACTCCCTAAGGGTGTAAGCAGAGTCTATTGCCGTTTTTGGGCCTACTTCCAGAATCCGTGGTACCAATAAACCTGATGACACATTGCCCGCCCTGGGAATCGAACATGGTATTTCTAGAACACGCGGCACATAATTATCAGATGATATTGCAAGACCCCGAGGGCCTCACTATAAAATTATAACTACACAATAAATCGATATATGTTATAAATAACCATCACAACACTAAAATTCCGCAAATTATTTATACGTTCAAAAACCACTCTATATAAAATATTACTACACAATAAAATTATTGTTTGTAAATTCCCTAAATAATCAGTAATTATTATGTTATTTGAAGTTCTAAAAGCATTAATCTCGATATTTTTCGTTAATAATTCAGTGGTTTATTTGATCGAGAAAACTTCACTTTATTCACTTAAAAATTGGCAACATTAAAAGTAACGTCTAGTTATTTGTAAATTTGTGTGTATTAAAGCGAATTAAATCAATTTTTAAAGTTTATAATGCAAATATCTTACTAGTGTTAAGATAAAATGAAACCTTTGTCAATGAACCCCAAGGGTGACATACAAATTGATTTGACCCAAGTCAGAATAGATATAAAACGCGGTATTCGCGAATGTGCCGATCGTGGTTTGATACAAACAACAAAGTGGTTAGCTGAGCTAAATTATGCTCTTCGGGATCATAAAATTACCTACGACGATACCCAGGAATTGCGAGATGACGGTATCCCTCCCGAGGAAAGAGATGCTTATATATTATCAAAGAGTTATTTTGAATGTCAGGAGTATGACAGAGCAGCAAATTTCTTGGAGAACTGCTCTAGTCCTAAATGTGTTTTTCTTCACAAATATTCACAGTATATGTCAAGTGAAAAGAAGCGCATGGATAACGCTACTGATGTTGGAACTGAAAATATGGAATGCACTCAAGTGTTGTTGGATTTACTGTCCTATTTCAAGGTATAACTCTAAATTATGTAAAGAATTATTTGAAACAACAAACAGTCTGCACATAGATAAATTATTATATTACTTACACACAATTGGAGCTTTGGTGTCAATACAGGCTAACCATTACTCAATACTACACATGACTTTTCATGTAGTAGCAGTGACATACTACACAGAATGAGTATAAAATTTTTGGGTCTAAAAGATAATTCAGGTTTATCAGCAAGTACAGAAAATTTGTAAATAAATTTAAATGTTATTCATATAATGTAAC
This sequence comes from Cephonodes hylas, assembly GCA_030295005.1. Classification (NCBI taxonomy): domain Eukaryota; kingdom Metazoa; phylum Arthropoda; class Insecta; order Lepidoptera; family Sphingidae; genus Cephonodes; species Cephonodes hylas. Next base: position 11,331,363 of record AP025364.1, on the reverse strand, counting down.
ATGGTAAGATAGAACTTAACAGTCTAAATACAAGGTTGTTATATTTGTAGCCTTTTATATTGCATGGTTATGGAAAATATGTATTTCCAATTTATTAATTACAATAATCACATGTGATTTTCAGGCAAACCGTAACAATCTTGATGGATACCTACTGTACTTAGAAGGTGTTGTGCTGAAGAAGCTAGACTTGCGAAGTCAGGCAGTAACCATACTCCAAGCTGCTATCACAGCGGCACCCACACTCTGGTCAGCATGGGTGGAACTAGCAGGCCTTGCCAATGAGTATGAAGCATTAGATTCCCTACAACTGCCTAAACACTGGATGATGTACTTCTTTGCTGCCCATGCATTTGTGGAGCTCAAATTGTCAGAACAAGCGCTTGAAGCATACATGGTGTTGGCTGAAGCTGGTTTTGATAAGAGTACTTATGTTACAGCACAAATGGCTATTGCACACCATGATAGAAGAGGTAATTGTATCATACACATTTTTTAAAGGATTGCTAACTTCATTTCTGTTAATATCCATAGAATGAAGCAAAAATCATTTTTTGACCTAAAATTGTATTATAACTGAGCAGTTTCCTAAAACTAATAGTTATTGTAAATGTTTTCCTCATTTTAATATTTATATCACTTTTGTGCATAAGTTAATAATTTATTTCTTTTCGGAAGTAATACAATATTCGTTTTTGTTTGATTATTACAGATGTTGACTCATCATTGGCATTGTTCAGGGAATTGTATCAAAATGATCCATACCGACTCGACAACTGGGATGTATACTCTCACCTGCTTTACTTAAAAGAGAAAAGAATGGAACTAGCAAATTTAGCACAGAGAGCCGTTTCTATTGACAAATATAGAGTGGAGACCTGTTGTGTCATAGGTAAATATGCATAGTTTCTGTTATTTTTACCTGTTGTTAGTCACTTGTGTTAATATCCACCTGCCTCAACTCATCTCTACATCATCCTAAAATTTACTGTAAAAGAAAGCCTTAGGCATTGAGTCCACCTTTACAAACTAAATAATAAAATAAATAAATACACCCAACAGTCACATACATAGTCCTGACCCCACAATACGAGAGAAGATACGAGTCTTGTGTCGTGTGTATCAGAAACTACGAGAGACTTTTTCGGTCTCACAAACACCCAGACCCGGAACAAATATTTGTGGATCACACAAACATTTGTCTCGGTGCGGGGATCGAACCCGCGGCCGCGTTTCGCAAGCTGGTGTCTAGCCAACTGCGCCTCGGGGCTGTCAAACTGGTATAAACAAATAAGCATTTATTTGAATTACGTTAGGTCTATTTTTTTGTACATAAACATTTGATTTGGCTTAAAAAAGATTATAGTAACAAAATCCTGGTATAAAAATCATAAGAATATTAGTTGATCAAGTGATAACTTTGTGTTACTTACTGTTTGTAAAATATACCGTAAAAGCTCTTTATTCGCGGGGTATATGTTCCATGAATATGCCGCGAAAACCTTGAATACGGAATGGTTATTTACATAGGGTTATAGGGAATACGTTCTTAAGTGACAAAATTATAAAAAAATAACAAATATTTTAAAAAGTCAATTAAATTAAAGTTTTTGAACATTTTGATTAATCATCTTCAGGCTTAAACAATGGTTTGAAGAATTTTGTAATTTTCAAAATGTGAAAAAAACGTGTTATAATCAAATTTTTTGTTACGAATTTGAAAGACGAAACAATAACACCCGGAAAGTGGCTTTTACCATAGAACAGAACAGAGTAATAAGGTTGCTTTCATTCCGTTTGTTTACATTCTCAAAAACAGCCGCGGCGAAGGCGGCTTATGTCAAAGCCACCGGCAATTTCATTCTACAACATACTTTATGCATAGTGGCAATAATATTTGTTTTACTGTTTTTATTTGTCCATTTGATGGCATTTACTAAGAATATTCGCTTGGTTACCTATTGGAATCTTTTTAATTTTTTTATGTATTTATTAGATCCGCGAATAAAGAAATTTTTAGTCGCGAATAAAGGAATTGGGTCGCATTTTTTTAATCCGCGAATAGTGAAAACGCTAATGAAGGAAGCGCGAATAAGGAGCTTCTACTGTACATTGTATTGTATAAGTAGTGATGGCCTCCATGTTTAGGCGCGTGGTTGAGAATCTCGGCGATCACAAATCCAAATCACTGACTTTTAGAAGTTACTCAGACAGACAAACACTGTTTATACCTACTTTAACTAGCGACCCGCCCCGGCTTCGCACGGGTGCAATGCTGATATTTAATGGATGTTATCATGCATATAAACCTTCCTCTTCAATCACTCTATCTATTAAAAAAAAACCGCATCAAAATCCGTTGCGTAGTTTCAAAGATTTAAGCATACAAAGGGACATAGGGACAGAGAAAGCGACTTTGTTTTATACTATGTAGTGATACGAAGGCGAGGTAAAATTGAGGTAAAATTAATATGTTTGCAGGCAATTATTACAGTTTACGTGGTGAACATCAGAAGGCAGTCATATATTTTCAAAGAGCTTTGGCGTTAGATCCTCAGTACTTATCGGCATGGATACTTATGGGCCATGAGTTCATTGAATTGCAAAACTCGAATGCGGCAATACATTGTTACAGACAAGCCATAGGTATGTAAATACTTTTTACTAAGCACAATTCCCAACTTGACATCAATATTTTGTTCTTTATTAGGTTAGTTGTACCAGATATACGTCGTTTCGTTGTATTATCATATTCTTGTTTCATGTTTAACTAAGCAATGGATATATAATAAATGCAAAAATAATTAAGGGAAATCAGACATTTGTGCTCTGGCATCGAAGGCACGACCTTGTGCGTAAAATCTCAATCAGCGCTTTCAAATAATAAGAGTATACTTGTCTCCTTTTTCAGATGTTAATAGAAACGACTACCGTGCTTGGAATGGTCTCGGTCAAGCATATGAAATACTGGGATTAAACGGTTATTGTATATACTATTATTCAAGAGCAGCTCAACTTAAACCAGACGATTCTAGAATGTTGGTATCCCTTGGCGAAGCATATGAGAAAATGGATAAAATCCCTAATGCTTTAAAATGTTATTATAAGGCACACAGTACCGGCGATATTGAAGGCATGGCATTATTTAAGCTAGCTAAGTAAGTACTGCTAATAACAATCTTATCCCATTACAGCGCTTCTACGCCTTACTGCTGGGCATGGGCAACTTAGTTATTGTTATTTGTACTTAGCCTGAAGAAGTGACTTAACAGTGGGATGTTTATGGTGAAATCTTTTACCACTTGATTATTCGAGTTTAAGTTAATATATTTACGTATAGTAGTTCGCAAAAGAATGAATATTTTTGAACTGATCTATTAAAATACTTGCAATCCAGGTTGTATGAAAAATTAAACATGCCGAACAGCGCAGCGGCCGCGTACACAGCTGCTTGCCAGGATCCCGCAAATGCGGGCAGCAAGGAATTGCCAACAGCACAACAGTACTTAGCGCAATATTATTTGAGATTTTCACTATTGGACCATGCGGCACATTATGCTTACAAATGTTTGGAACATGAGAGTGTAAGTTAATTTTGTTTTAGGAGCTATTTTCTAATTCACAAAACTAATTATTTTTTTAAACGTAATTGAGAAACATTATGTTCATAATTTTTGTATTTAATGTTGTTTTTTCTGTGTCTTTTAAAGTAATAAAATATACATAATTTATTATAGCATACACTCAATAAGCACTTCTTTTTTAGACTAAAGAAGCAGGCAAGAGTATTTTAAAAATTATATCAGAAAAAAGATTAGCTGCATCATCCCAACCAGCAAGTATCCCAGAAGATCTGCCAGAAGCTATCAGAAATATTTCATCTGTATCTATTACACAAGAAACACCAAAGACCCCATTACCTAGTCCTAATGTGACCCCAGACAATTTCTCTACCCCAGTCTTAACTAGAAAGAGCAGTAAATACAAAATGTGACAAATAGGAGACCAAAAGTGCAAAATGTAATACTAGTTAACTATACTATATAATCCCGATCGAAAGACTTTTAATCTTATTTCAGCATGAAAGTAAATATATAGTGTTGTTTATATATGAGTAATATTATAACCAAACAGATATGTAATGTGTTTTAAATAGGCCTCATTAGACCCACTAAAAACAATAAAAATATTTTCCATCATGTAAAAATCCGCTTAACATGGTAAAAGTAATTTAAAAGTTTCAAAGGAAGTACACAATCATACATAATTATTATGATGTTTAATGGGAGGATTTGTAAATAATACAATAATTTATTAAAAAATTAATAGTGATTCATCTTTTATTTATACAAATTAACAGATCTTAGTGCTCAAATAGTAAAAAAACAATTACATTAAAGAAGTAAATAAATAGTACAGTGCATTGATTAGAAAATAAAATTGTTCAAGTTAGCTTGCAAATAAAAAATAAAACTGATTATAATCACAGATGAAGCGCAAAATTTGAGAGCTCATTTACTAATTGTCTACTTATTTTAAAAACCTAAGTTCATGATTTAACATACAAGGTTTACTTAAATTATAACGTAAAAACCCTGACAAAGGAAATTTCAGTACAGTTTTTCCATAAATATTTAATATACATTGACGTAATTCATGCGGCGATATTATCAGCGTAAATATGACATAGACAGATATATGTTTACAAATTTGTTGAATTGTAATAACGAAATTTTCACGACGCAAATTAAATTAGAGCCTCTCGTGTGCACGTTAACCTTTCTACACAGGTGATAATATTTACTGCATCGCATAACAAACGTTTAACTATACATTATACACAGAACAGTTATAAGTATTCAAATAATTGTTGAATGCCATCGTAAAACGGAAAAAGGGTAAAACTTGTGGGTTCGCGCTATACATTACCCTGTATATGAACACTACTCGTGTAACAACATATTATCATCTCAAGTAGTCGGTCGTATGATTTGGTGCCTTACGCAAGCATTTCGAAATTTGATTATCAAATAAGGCCACTAGCTCAAATATGACATCATAATTTAGCAGAATAGCCACCGAGAGACTTAATGAGTAATCTATGTGCATTAAGATTATGTTGTGCATATTCTAACTGCATATTAAGGAATTCAGCGATAATTAGTTCGGTTTATCGCTTACATCACTACATTTGTGCAGACAACACTACATTATTTGCAATTAAAATTTGTATTAATGCACATATCAAATTTCAAATAAAAATCTTTGGTGACTAAAACATGTTTGTAATGAGTATATTGTTTCAATTTTGCAATAGGCTACATTTTGGTATCACTATTAGCCTTGACAAAGTCCAACGTTTTTTGTAACAATCCTATCTAAATAATTTAGAATAAAGCTAAGACCAGCGCTTCTATCAATATTCCATTTATGTTAACTAAGACAGTCTTTTAATCATTCAAAATACTCTTTTTACCTCCTATAGAACATTAAGAAATATATATTTATAAATATTGTTTTTTAAGGCATATAGTGAGGCACTGAAGTTAACAACCATTAGCACAGAGCTTCCCAAACTTATTTACACTATGATGCCCTATAGAATTGTTATTTTTCTTGCGACGCACCCCCCCCCCCCCCTCATCAAAACTACCTACTTTACTGGAAATAAAACAGTAGTAGTTAGCCTAATATGAGGTTATCAGAAAAATACGGACAGCGAATGTTTGCCGATCGCCTCGTGACGCCCCTACGATGTTGCCGCGACGCCCTAGGGCGTCGCGACGCACAGTTTGGGAAGCCCTGCATTAGCATGTTGAATTATCAATTCAATAATGTAATATGGTCATAATGCAGGAATGCTATTGCATTATGTAAATAAATTATTTAACTACTTTTACAAATTTTTAAATAATATAAAATTTGTAGCATGGTTTGTGCTTTTTGTTACTTGTTTTTGTTCTTTGATTTTTTACTTGGTTTGTGATACACCAAAGACACCAATCAGAGAAATGGATTGTTTGATTTCACGAAGCTGCCATTGTTTGTTGATGGCTGAAACAAAATATATTATTAACAGTTGAAAAGGAAACGGCTGAAACAAAATAATTCGTAGGTACATTTATCATTTTAATAACAATTCAATGAATCATACATTTAGCTTGTGGCCGCCTACATTATCCAGAGAGTATAAAAATGTTGTCTGATAAGGGGTTCTATGAACTGTGGTGCAAAACAATATATAAAACAAAAAGTTTGACATCAATTTATTTCCTTTACTACATCTTTAACTATATATTACAGTGATAACACAATAATTTACACACATAAAGATAAACAATTATTAATTACAATTTAATTGAAGTGGGAATGGAAATACTGTTGCATATTTATTGATTTATTTTCTACATTTGATTGTAATTATTAGAACTCAAGGACATTAAACAATATAAAAGTAACAAATACATAATATTTTTACCAACACAAACACAGATAAGATAAAAAAAAAATGTTTCTATCACTAAAACAATCCCCTCAAGCAGACAATTTGAGTTATGAAAAAATTTGTATGCATAGATCTAAAAGTGTAATTGCTGTTTACATAATAAAAACAATTATGACTTTTATAGTATTGTGTATTGTAAATATGAAACATAAACATGTCCTTAATAAAAAAAAATACATAAAAGTAACTCAGCAACTCAAGTAATGGTATTACTTTACAATACAATACTGCATGTAAAATGAAGTACCACAAACAGAATAGAACAAGGCATTATCTTCTGTACTTATGCAAAGCTATTTGTAGAACATGCAAAAGGTTAGTAGGCCAAATGATTATCTGCCAAATGCCTGCTGAGTTCTAACACACTAAAGAGACATCTGTGCATTTTCGCTATGGACAAATAATTTAATAATTCAAGCTAATTAATACATAAAATAATTTGAGTTATAGGGGCAACTTTACTTTATTCTAAATATCCTAAAATAGGACCAAAACCAAAGCCTTGCAGGAGGAATGTACATTGCCATCCTGTTATTTAAACTGATGTTATGGATATGATATTTCAGATCTGGATTCTGGATATGTAATCATTTCGGATTACCCGATAGTTTCGGTTACGGATATAAGATTGAAGTAAATTATAAACCCAAATACCTACATACATAACCTCAAGGCTCACGCCTGTATTCCCCGAAGGGGTAAGCAGAGATGCATTCCGGCCCCATGTTACGCCAGGTAGGTATCAGTCCCATGTGATAGGGGGCGAGCCTATTGCCTTTTTTCGGGCACTTTTCTATACTCCGTGCTGCTACTTAGAATTTCCTAATGGATAAACCCAATATCACCTTGCCCGACCCAGGAATCGAACCCGGGACCTCTACATCGCACGGCACAAACTTGTACTGCGAGACCACGAGGCAACGTAAATACAAATACTACATTATGTATAGGTTTTAAGTTAAAACATTTAACTAGTTATGAAAGAGGTTATGATTAGAAATAAAAAACAAACTGCAGGATACTACTTTCGAAACATGTCGTTTTTTAGATTCCACCCTTATCCGAAACTATCCGAAATTTTAAATCGGATACGGATATATTTTTATTTCGGATATCCGATTATTTCGGTTACGGAGCTCCATAACATCCCTGATTTCAACTGATCATAGTGGCATGTTTCGTAATGAAATAATCCTACAGTAAAATACCAAAATTTGTTTTCTGCTATTAATGCATTAAATATAATTCAGTGTAAATTGTAATTACTATATTTTTAAGTGTTCTAAGACACATTTATTTATGGAATTCCTTAAATAAAAATGTGCCATTGCCAAGTATAATCTACTACACCCAAATTATAACTTATATTCATGTATTCTCTTATAAACACTGCCAAACAAACAGTTCAGATTACTTATAGGTGTTAACACCCACTTTATAAAAATAGAAATATTATTTTAATCACTGACCAAATCTTATGCAATTTGATACAATAAAGATCTCATTTATATGACTAGCTATGCTTATGTTTTATGAATAAGATATGTCAATGGCATGCATGATAGATCAATCAAGTCCAAATCTAAGCACAAGTATGCTAATAGATATAAATAACATATTCAAGGATACATGTTGTATAAAATAGAAACCTCAAATGTAATATGATAAAGTTATTTCCTGTTACCAGTTAATACACATAGAAGATAACTTCATGTTCACAAAATATAAATTATAATTACCACTATGTAATACTAATATATTTCCTGTAAATGAAATAAATAAATATTTGACTTTCTTACCATAAAGGGGTTCACTGGGACTGGTGCAGTAGGAATACTCCAACCTCCATTGAAAAAAGGATTTTTATTGGAAAACATATCATTGGTTGCTGTGCTTTGGAATGGATTTTTATTATTTACAGGATTACTGTCCTCTGCAACAAAAGATACATTATTAAATTAAAAATGCAAATTACTTTCTATAAACTTTCATATTCTGTTTAAAAACTCTCACCCATTTGTTTCATATTTTGCTGTCTTAAAGCTAAATCTAAATCTGCTAAAGCAGCATAGCGATCATCTGCAACAATTATAAAGTAACATTATAATTTTAGTTATGTCTAGAGATTGAGAAAAAAATTTGATGGTTATCTCACTTGATGATGTTGTGGGCGGAGTGAAAGCATTGAATGCTTGTGATGTCACCTGCGGTGGAGACATGAAATTATTGTTCATGTTGTTCAAACTATTGTTATTAAACTGACTGCTGTTGTATATATTAGCTGTAGAAAAATCAACTGGGAAACTGCAAATAAAAATATTTAAAATTATCACTTTGTACTATAAATCAGGCCAATATCTAATAATTATTTAACTTACTCAGGTACAGGTGGTGGTATATTGACAGGCGCAGTGGGCACTGGTACTGCATTTAAATTATTTAAAAGTGGCTGTCCCATACTGCTCACAGGCCTTGCTATTCTATGACTGACATCATTACCAGTGGGTGCTGGTAGCAAATTGCTCACAACTTTCGCCGTTTGCACTATCGTGTTATTGTTGGCCGCACTTTTTAACGTCTGCGGCGCAATCGATATCAAAGGTGCCGCATTCGATGAACTACTTCCGGTTTTCGTTTTCGACTTATTCTTCAGGGATGAGTTGCCGTTTACTACGGGATGGTTAGCTGGGGCTTCCAGATGATAACGCTTTTTTTCATATTTGTCCGACATAAAATCCCTGACACTCTGTTCGTCGGTATAATTCACACTTTCACCCTCATATAAACCGAGCCAAACGCGCCTACAGTAGTCGTTACCCCGCGCTTTTATGAATTCTATTTCTTCTGGTGTGAAAGTAGCCATCGATATTGACTTCACTCGATGGGGTGGTGTGAGGCCACGCCTGAAAAACAATATTTCTTGGTTTGTTGTGCTCTAACAGACAAAAGCAATAATAACGTAGAAACAATACTTACAACATTCCCGAACATTTTGAACACACAAATGAACCAATTGTTGTATTTACGTACGTAGGTCCTCTTTGATTACAGTCTAAACAATATTTGTTTCCATTAAGCGAAATAAGTTCACGTAAAATTTCTAAATTTTTATCGTCCTGCTTGCGACGATTTGCGGCCATTTTAATGCTAGATGTGTGGGTGTGCTAATGATTGTGTGTGTGTATTACAGATACAAAACAAAGAACTGACTGCAGCTGTCAAATACAGGGCTGCCAGCAAATAAATCGCAGCTATACGGTTTACTACATGGACGTAATACGTATATTACGTCCATGGTTTACTATCTCCAATTATACAAAATTAGATCGCATTATACAGAACCATTCTATGCAGCTCTTGTTTTTTTTAGGATGATAGGTAGACAAATTATTGACAAAATGCGAACTTATGGTCCATCCCCTATGCCTTTGTATCGTATTATACAAAGTGGTCATGGATACAACACCCCATACGATTATACAGGATTTGTATCCAATTATACAATCTGGCAGCCCTGGTCAAATAGAGTGCTTCTAGGGATGGGCCTAGGTTATTGACTGAAACGGATTTAATTATTATCTATACTTCTATACTCATATTATAAAGCTGAAGAGTTTGTTTGTTTGTTTGTTTGAACGCTAGAATCTGAGGAACTACTGGTCCGATTTGAAAAATTCTTTCACTGTTAGATAGCACATTTATCGAGGAAGGTTAAAGGGTATACAACATCACGCTGCGACCAATAGGAGCAGAGCAGCTATAAAGAATGTTTCAAAATCGGGGACATTTTTTCCTTTTTGTGAGCTTCCGCTGCGTGCGCTGTGAAAACGGTTAAAGTTTCGCCAAAATAATGTTTGAGAGAAATGTTCCTCTTTAAAAGTTCTAAAAAAAAGTCCGCGACAGCATATGTCTATTTTTTAGGGTTGACTCACTATAACGTTTTTTATCCTAACCAAATTTATTTTTAAATAAAGTTTTATTTGTGAAGGTGTTTTTATAATTATGATATTAATCCTTATCCAAATAAATACGTTATTCATTACAAGTATTTAATTTTAAATAAAATTGCCCTTTACATCATTTGATTTCACTGAGTATCTTAGAAGATATTGCAGTTTTAAAATATTGATCAAGCGCGCAGTAATGATGCACAAGGCGCCGATCGACGCGTTACGGTTTCACATTTGAACAATTTGACCGAATTGTATGATTTTTGGTATGGACATAAATAGGACTCTGAGCAGTAAAATAGACTACAACTTATTTTCCTTCTGAACTCAACCCTGTAGTCTACGCGGACGGAGTCGCGAGCAAAAGCTAGTTATTTTATAAGAATGGGATTGGTTAATACAATCAGTTATTTAAAGCTATACCTAATTTATAGATGGGTTCTAAAACTACATGAAATCAGCTTTTTCTAGAATAACTTAAAGTTTTAGAACATAAAACATCACTAGTGACTTGATCATAATCTGTGCTTGTGTTATAAATGGGAAAACATTAGGATTTATCATTTAATAATTAAGACACTCTAGTGTGTCACTGTGTAGTCACTAGTCTGTACTACTGCTCTGACCTACTTTTATGTCATCTCTAATAAAACCCTTTTTATAACGAAATCGTTTCACCTTATATTATCATGTATTTACGATTACCTTGGAATGCCGAATTCCAAGAATGCAAAAAATATGAATCTCTAACATGATCATTCTCTTAATTTATTTGTACTAATTTTAAGGTGATCTAAATTTTGAATTGTGTTTTCTTATTTTACAAGTGTGAGCTAATCTTAATTATTATTTTCATATACTGCTTAAAGACAGTCCTTTTAAAATTAAAACAAATGAGTGATGTTTGCAGATTATGTTTAAGCTCAGATTTATTAGTTAATTTACTGGGATGCGACAAAGATCCAAATATTAACATGAAAATTGCATCTTGTGTTGGTATTCAGGTATACGAATATTAATTCTTACGAATTTTCGCCAAGTTTTATGTTTAATATGTAACAAAACATAAAATTCAGCTTTGCTCTAAAATCCGAGGCTTCCGAGACAAGTGTTTCGGCCGGTAAATTTTTAAATATTTATGAAAGTAAAAAGAAATGACGAAGACTAAATAATACTGTAACAATGTTTATTGAGAAAAGATTTATAAACAAACTTTATTACAGGTTTTTTCTAACGACGGATTACCCTCACTTATTTGCAAAGACTGCATAGAAATTATTAATATGTTTTATAACTTTAAGCAAAAATGCTTAGAAGTCGATCTTAAACTCAAAACATTAACAAACGCCCTTAGCTGTAGCAAGTTAGAAAATGTGGGACAACATAGAATAATAGATATAGAAGAAACAAATTTAAAAATTACCTCAAAATATGCTATTCACGCGCCAAATTACAACCAAATAACCAATTTAGATATTAAAATAATAGAAAATAAAGAATGCTATCAAAAGAATAGGATACTACCAATAGACAAAGCCAATGATGCCACCAAATTCAAATTTAAAGACAAAGATGAGAAGAAAATAACAATGAAAAACAAATTTCAATGTGAAATATGTGGAAGAATATTTAAAATTAAAACAAGATTAGAAACTCATTTATTGATACATTCTGGTTTGAAACCCTATCAATGTAAATTGTGCCCTAAGAGATATTGCAGAGCGGAAAGTGTTACAATTCATATGAGGTCCCATGAAGGTGTAAAACCATATGTATGTGAAGTATGTGGTAAAACATCAACTAAACGACAAGATTTGGTTCGACATATGAAGATACATAGCGATGAGAGAAACTACGGGTGCCCTACGTGTCAGAGACATTTTAAGCGAGCAAGTGATGTGACTAGTCACATGCGTATCCACACTGGTATAAGACCTTATCAGTGCAAAACATGCAAAAAAACTTATACGTCACATAGCGGTTTACGAAAACATTACAAATTGCAATGCAAAACTGATGTGATAGAGCAAATAAATTAATATAATTTTACTTATGTTTACCTAATTAAAATTTTACTAAAACCATCATTAAAATTGTGCTTCATTTGATAACACATTTAAGCTTTTAGTACATTTTTCTGTCAAAAAAGACTTCGATAAGTCGCTTCCTTTTTCTTTTTTATTAGCTATTCGCGATCCGAATTGCAAAGCTCTTTTGGGAAACAGTGAGACTTCTGCTAATCCAAGGTTCAGAGCGACGAGCCTCAACATCATTTTATCGCCTACTCCAGCTCCCAATTTGTCACTAGGAAAACATCTGAAAACATTGTTATAGAGTAACATTAAATCGTCAACCTAACAGAATATTAAGATTTAAAACGCCAAAATATCTTACTTGAGCCATGGCTCCAAGTGTAACACAAATTCGGTGAAGTCCTCATCCAAATAAGGCATTCTAGGTTGTCTACCGTGATCACAGATAACTCTGTTGTCCCGTGCTAGGTTCCTGAAGGAAATTCTTTTCCAATCAAGGTGTAGTTCTTCCGTAAGACCGGGCCAGCCGCGACGTTTAAATGCATTTCTGTGTCGACTGTAACCACCGAACAATTCATCCGCACCAGAACCTACCAATAATACCTAGGCGATAAAGATGTAAATATTTACAATTAGTTAATAGGGTTGCCAGAGGTATATCTTATAGATGTGTTTTTTAGTCTTACAAAAAAAATAGTAGCCTATTTTCGCCATTTCGGCACATTTTAATTGTCAGGCTGTTTTTGAGAATCCCTATGTTAGAAATACTGCCCCCATAAATTTTATTTTTGAGCGACATTTCTTAATATTCACACCTATAGATGAGCAAGCTTGAAATCCCAGTACTGTCGCTATAAGAGAGTCATAAGCTATAAGGTATTTAAGAGGAAATAAGGGCACAAATTTGTTTGGGGTATCTCAATTACACTCAGTATTAATTGAAGTGTGACCAACACATCAAAGATTGGAAAGAAATTAAAAAATTGTTGTGGCCAAGTTAGGATGTTTTACCCTAGAGGTAGATGTACTGTTGTTTGCTTGTCCTTGTGCTGCAAACCACAAAGCAGATCCAAGACTTTCATCCAAAATAGTTTGCCTTGGGTATACCAAATCTGCAATAGTAGCAGCTTGACATTCTTCCAATTCTTCTTTTGTTATGTTCACTTCTTTAAACACCCACTCACTGAAATGAATCAATTCTTAATTATGAAGTAGTTTATTGAACAAGTTAATAATTGAGCATGTAAAGTTTATTATCCCATTCTGTCTGCTTTTCTTTGTTGGCTTTATGGCATAAATTGATATATGTTCTGAAAAAGTTTTGTGGCCAAGATAGTTATTGGACTTTCTGTTATGAAATTGTTAATATCAGCTTATAGTCTCTTACTGGACTAAAAATATTCATGTTTCACTTTTAACTGATATTCATTTTTTAAGGTATACTTTCTGATTTGATTTTGTGATGCTAGAATCATATAGCCATCCATACTAGTGAAAAATAAATACCATATGTCATAGTTACCGTGTAGGACACAATTTCTTCAATTCTTCTAAAGAACTTTTGCCAGTTAATCTATCTGGTACATCATAATTTTTATCATTTGTTTTATTAAAGGCAACATTAATAAGGTCTATACTTTGTTCTCTTGGAACTTGCTTGTCTGCCATAAGAGCTAAAATTGTGCAATCTAAACCGCCAGAAAATAGAATTCCTACAGAAGAATGGTTACAAAGAGATATATCTTCATGTAAACACATTTTGCACTTTTTTGGCTGTCTGTTTAACCTTATTCTAACACTTCTCTCCAATAACTCAGTTACTTTATGGATTGTTTCATTTATAGCTGGATATTCCATTAATTTCTTCATCAACATTAATTTCACATTTGTTTCAGCAGCGATTTTCTCTACATATTCCACAATGTTTTCCTAAAATTTTTAAGAAGTATCAATTTAAAAACTGTACACATGATTTTTTACTGTAATTCAATGCAGTGTGCAAATTTGACTAATGATAAAATAAATACCTTATTAGACAAGTTATATGAGCACTCATCATCTATTACAAATTGTTCGTCAGGAAGCCTTTGTTGATCTTGCAAAGTCTTCACCCAATCATCCAAATTGTATATTTTAGGCATTAATTCATTATTCCATGAATACAAAGAAACTTTGTTACTTTTTAAATCAAAAATATGAATATATGATGCCGGGACTTCCACACATTCATAAGATCTGCCTGAAAAACAAAAACAAAAAAAAATGGTGAATCTAATATTTGTTAATAATGTTATAATGAAGACACTTGTATTATTTTCATATATTACAACATGCTATAGTAACAAACATGATAAGTTAAGATCAAAACTTGTATACTGAATAAATAAAAATAGGCAAACATGATTTTATGACTAAGACAGACAGTACTTTACTGGGACCAATGTTTACTATATAAACTGCTATTACTAACAGTAATGTAGTAATATATCAATAATGGAATTTTCACCTAAAACACTGCTGATGACTATTGAATCTTTATTTTGATGAAACAGCATACTACTTCTGCCAATTCTATCTCTTGCAAAATATAGTTCACAACTCTCTTTATTATAATACATGATACTGAATGGCCCTTTGAGGCACATTAATATGTTGATTATTTCCAATTGTGACTGCTTATCCTGCAAACAATATTATCACAGCAGTTGGATCATGTTCAAATAAAAACTTACTCTACAGGTATTCTTATATCATATAATTACAAAATACAAATTGCTTAAAAAATGGTCTTAAAGTGTATGATGTGTTTTCCATTTATTATTTGAAATATCTTCTTCTTCATCAACCCATATACGCCCACTGCTGAGCACGGGTCTCCTCTACCATTGAGAGGGTTTAGGCCATAGTCCACCACGCTGGCCTAGTGCAAGTTGGCGGACTACACACCTAAGAAATTCCTAGGAACTTTTAGGTGTGCAGGTTTTATCACGATGTTTTCCTTCACCGTTAAAGCAAGTGGTAATTCAATTCGAATACACACATAACTTTCGAAAAGTCAGAGGTGTGTGCCTGGGGTTTGAACCCGCGACCGCCGAGATTCTCGACCGCGCCCCTAATCCTCGAGGCCATCACTGCTTTCTTTCTTTTTTTCATCTTTTTTTATTTGAAATATATTATAAATGAATTACTTACTTTTCTGCAGCTAAGTTTTTCCATTATGATATCCGTATCACACCGTGTTGAATCCCAAGTCTCGTCAAAAATATCACCATTATAAAGTAACACCCCATGATCATTAATAATAGGTTGAGGAATAATTTGAGGTCCTTGCATCCATAATACTGAACCACAAAATATCGCATTTCTGGCTGATTTTGAGTCAATATTAAGATGAACCATTTTGAAGGAGTTTGGACCCCTATTTTTTATTCTTTTAATAACTTCCTCGTCCTTAAAATGAAACAGATCCAGTTAATACCTAATTCATGACATATATCTTATTTAAATGTTGCAATTATTTGTACCTTCACTACGACACATTCATGACAACTTATTTCACAGAAAATACCACACATTTTGCCTTTAAATTTTAATTTAATATAATAATATACTTTAATATTATAATATAAATCATTAGCTGTTTGTAGGTATACTATAGTGGCAATTTTGGATGTTTGACAGAAAACGAGCACATTGTAAAACAGCTGATTTCGTTTTTTTTTTTTTTTTTTCCTTTTGTTCCGTAAGGAACCGGCTAAGGTCAGAGACCATGCTGCCATGTCTTCAGTAATTATTCATTTCTTCAATATATAATGTCAATCCCATGTCTTCAGTCATTATACATTTCTTCAATATATAATGTCAATCCCATGTCTTCAGTCATTATACATTTCTTCAATATATAATGTCAATATCATGTCTTCAGTTATTATTCATTTCTTCAATATGTAATGTCAATCCCATGTCTTCAGTCATTATTCATTTCTTCAATATATAATGTCAATCCAATGTCTTCAGTAAAAGTATTTTTTCAATATTTCGACTCTAGGCTTCTCCCGAGTCAAGGCTCACATCCAATAATCAGTCATAATAATAAAGTAGTATATTTTTAGATACAAGTTAGATCCATCATCCAGTCGTTATAGTTCTGTTTTCTTTTGTCATAGTCAGTTATTAACTAGTAAAAACTAGTCAGTACTCAAGTGTTATGTCAAATACTAGGTAAAACCATCAACAAACTTTAAGTCAATTAATTTAAATATTTTTTTAAAATTGCGACTAATAATAATTAAACAAAATATAAAACAAATTCTAAGACCATATTTACATAACAAATCATAAGATTATTTACAACATTATTTACAAAGTACAGGCAATAATCATATTTGACTAACAGTATTATTAATAAAATTAAACAGCGCTGTGTAGGTTGACCTATTTACAAGAAGAGTGTGGATGGAGCGCGGTACCAGGTTGGGGGTCTTATAAATTTTAATCAACTCATCCATCAACACAAGGCGCTGAATGCCAAAAGATGAGCAATGGAAAAATATGTGGGAAATTGATTGTTCGACCTCAGAATGACAATAATCACAACAGGGGCTCTGTGCCATTTTTAATCGAAAGAGATGCTGATTCAAACGACAATGGCCAAAACGAATCCTTAAAATGGTACTATAAAATTTTCTATCTTTAAAGATACGACCTTTGCAGAACCAAGGCATGTAGCCAACAGGAACATTGAGCGTAGCGTACCAAAGACCTTTGCCCTGAATTTGAACTGTCTGATTCCAATTCCTCTTCCATTGATTAATTGATCTTTTTTTAAGGACCGAAATGACGTCTGAGTGGGGAACGCGAAAATCGAGATTCCTGCTAGAGTCAGGAACAATGGAAGAAAAATTTGTTATAGTTCTAGCTAAGAAGTCTGCCTTTTCATTCCCAAACACCCCAACATGAGATGGAACCCACATAAAGATAATTTTAATATTATTTTGTGTCAGTAAGTTTATACAAGACTGCTTGATTTGATACATTAAATAGTTAGTGTCAGCATTGAAACAATTATTTTTCAGATTTTCAAGAACACTCATGCTGTCACAAACTATAACCCATTTACGTAATCCATCATTCTTATATTGAATGTGTTTCACAGCACAAAGAATAGCTAAGGCTTCAGCTGTAAATATACTTGCATTAGAATCTATTTTTTAACCAATACCAGTTTTCAGGAAACCATCATAAATAGAAAATGAGACAGCAGAATCTGTTTTAGACCCATCAGTATACACAAATCTGTAATCAATATATTCAGAAAATTTACAAGTAACATCTTGTTTAGACGAAAGTTTATGATCAATAATTATATCTATTGCTGGAAATTTACTGTTGAAGTCTCCTTGATAACAGGGAAGAGAGGAAGTCTTATGTATTTGAAGAGTTTCAAGAAAATTTACATATTGTGAAAAGCCTTGAAGGATATAAAGGGTGTTATGTGAAGAGGATCTATAAGTGTGAGATAAATTTAAAAACAAGTGATTATTTATTCTACTATAAAGCTTCAATATAAACTTTTCTTTGAGAAAAGAAAATCGAATGTGTAGTGGGGGCAGCCCACACTCAACTTGCATCACATTAATAGGAGTGCTTTTAAATGCTCCTGTGATCAACCTCAAACTTTTATTCTGAATTACATCTAATTTACCCACTAGTCTATTATCACCACCAAAACAAAGGAAGCCATACTCAAAATGACTACGAACTAAAGACTTGTATAAAAGGAGCAAAATTTTGGGATCTGCACCCCAGGATGTTCTACATAATGATTTCAATATATTGAGTGCTTTAATGGCTTTTGAACTTATTGATTCTATGTACTTCCTCCAAGAACAATTATAGGTGAAAGTAACACCTAAAAATTTTGTCTGTTGAGAAACTGGAATACAGACTTTATTATAATACACAGAAGGACTTGTATTACCACTTTTACCAAAAACAACCAGTTTTGATTTAAGTGCATTTATATCCAGATTCAGATATGAGAAGTAAGAACACAAATTTTTCAAAGACTTATTAAGGATACTTGAAATATGATCCAAATTCTTTCCATTTGCATACACAACTAAATCATCAGCAAATTGAAGATTTCTAACTTGGGGACCCAAAATGAGATTCAATTGACGTATATATAAGATAAAAAGCAATGGTGAAAGTATTCCACCTTGGCATACTCCAACAGAGGTAAGTCTAGGACCATATAATTTACCATTATATTTTGTATAAACTTCTCTTTCAGTTAGAAATTTATAAATCCAGTTGACAATTTTATTTGGGATTTGAATAGACAGCAATTCAGAGCAAAGTATATTGATATTGACACTATTAAAAGCCCCGGCAACATCAAAAAATACAGATACCAAGAATTCTTTATCATTTAGACTATTTTGAATATCAAGTTGGAATTGGCATATACTTTCACGAGCTGAAATTCCCCTACGAAAACCAAATTGATTAGCAGGGAGAAGATTGTTATGTTCTATATAATATTCCAATCTATGTTTTAGCAATTGCTCAAAAATTTTTCCAACACATGATGTTAATGCTATTGGGCGATATGAATCTGGATATGACCGAGGTTTATCTGGTTTTAAAATAGGTACTAAACAGTCAGACTTCCAAGAATGAGGTATATCATTATTCAACCACAGATCATTTAATATGTTGAGGAAAATAGACAGACATTTTTTACTGAGTTTTTTAAACATAAGATATGGAATACCATCCAGACCGAAAGCACTATCCTTTCTAGATAAAATAGCAGATGTTAGTTCTTCCATCGAAAATGGATTAATTAGATAATTATTAACAGGAGTACCTATGTTATTAAAACCTAAATTTGGATTATTATTTACATAATCTGGGGTGAACTTGTTTAGAAAATCTTGGACCCAACTATCATCACTGGAGGAGTAAGAAAATGTTTTGTTAAATTTTCGCATATATTTCCAGATTCTTGAGAGTGGAGTACATCGGTTAAAGGAACTGCACAACTGAACCCAACTATCTGATCTTTCCCTCTTCAAAGTTAACTTTTTTAAGGCTTGTAACCTTTTAAACTCAATATAGGATGCATCAGAGGGATTATTTTTAAAATATACATAAGCAGATTTTGAATTATGAATGGCCTCAGAACATTTTTTATTCCACCAAGGAAGTGGTGGACTTTTAGACAATTTTCTATGATAGTTATTGGTAGATGACTTAGGAAGAGGGGTACCATATGGACAAGAAAGGGATTTATTGACTGCAGAATGCAGTGATTCACAAAATAGTTTATAAGATTCCAACGGAGTAATATTTTTTTGAACATGAAAATTGGTTAAATTTGAATCAACATATTGTGTATACAATTCCCAATTTACCATTTTAAAATTTGGATAAATGGGTAAATGAGTGTTATGGTTATTGTTGTTATAAGGACTGTTTCTATTATAATTGCCTAAAGATATTTTAATAATTACAGGAAGATGATAGCTACCAAGAGGATCATTATGGACAGACCAGTCAGAAGCAAGAGCCAAAGATGGAGAAACCAAAGACAAGTCTAAAGCATTAGGACGCCATGTCAAAGAACCAACTGTGGTTACCTCACCATTATTTAATAGCACCAAGTTGTTATTATCGATAATTTCTAAAATATCTCTTCCACGTGAATTAATAGAATTGCATCCCCAGAATGTATGATGAGCATTAAAATCACCAGCAAATATCATAGGCTCTGGCACAGATTTTATTATACACTCAAGATTATTTTTGTCAAAAGCTGGAGAACATTTTGTTGGACAGTAAAAGCTAACAATACTTATTTCTCTATTATTAATTTTAATTCTTACACAAATATTTTGTAAAGCGTTATCAGAATATGTGTTAATTTTGTTGTAATCAATATTATTGCGAATTAAAATAGCTACACCATTATGATCATTGCCAATATCATTTCTTTCTATTTTAAATCCTTTGATATCAATTTTTTTAAGGGGTGTCAACCAAGTTTCTGAAATTATTGCTATATGTATTTCATGCTCATAAAGGAATTGTGTCAACACAAGTTTGTTGTTGATAATACTTTGTGCATTCCACTGAACAATATTAAGAATCATTTTGAACTGTATTATTGCGTAATGTTTGTATGAGAATATCCTTAATTGATGTTGTATTTATCGGGGTGTCTTTTTGGTTGACTACTATTTTTGTTAAGGCTTGAATTAGCAAATTCATAAAATAATCTGATTTGCTTAAATTCTGTATTTGAGTTTCAATGTTTGATTTTGTTAACTGGGGAAAAGACTGTTCATTGAAGAGACTTGAAAATTGTGTGGCCTTTGATTTTATTTTATTTTCTTCTATTTGTAATTTTTTTTTTGGGCATGAGTTTGAGATAGCTATATGATTGCCACCACAATTTGAACATTTAGCATTTTTGATGTCAACAGAACAATTTTTAAAATTGTGTCCTTCAGAACAGATGGAACACACCTCCTTCGAACTTCTGCAATATTTCGCGATATGGCCAAATTTCAGACACTTTAAACATTGCTTTACAGGTGGGATGTAAATGTTTACTTCATGCCTCCAAGAGTCAAGGTACACATACTCAGGTAATTCCGTGGATGCGAAAGTAACAGCCACAGTTTGCGTGGGATGAAAAACAGCATGACCATCATCAGTACGTAAGCGACGCATAAAACGTCTAACTTGAATGACATTACGAGAACTACCAATTAGGGAAAAAATTCTTTTGTTTGAGAGCTCCACGGGGACAGAAGTTAGGACCCCGGTCACCTCAGTATCACCAGCCGGTACTGTAGCTTTCAGAGCTAGCTCATCTAACAATTTTCTATTTTGTAGGAATACATTGGCATTATTTGATAAATCAAAAGTAATCCCGATTTTGTATTTATTTATAGATTTTAAATGTAAAATGCCCGTGACGCAATACTTTCGTATTGCGCGGGAAATTGCCAATCTGTCCTTATCGGTAAAAGTTTTGTTTTGGTCTTGATGATTTAGAAAAACTATGTGTTCGTTTTTATTACTGTTTTCGGGGTACTTCCTAAAGTACCCCGGTACCTTGAAAATTTCGTATTTGTTGCAGCAATCTTCATCAGAGTCCGATGAAGCCTCGTCACTGCCGATGTATGGTGGAGACCCATCAAGGTCCTTTTTTCGTCTCTTCTTTCCTCCTCCCATCTTCTTACAGTATTATAAAGCAAAATTTATAAACAAAAATGTATTTGCACCAATTCAAGAGAAAATTTTGGAAAAAATATTTGCTTTGGCGCCTTTTCAGTTCAAAGGTTCCCGCGCGAATCCAGCTGATTTCGTTTCACAGATAACATCATTGAGAAGTTACACCTAGGGATGCTCGATGAACATCGATGTTCGATGATCATCGATATTGAAAGCATAAACATCGATGTTTTAATATCGATGTTACCATACGAAAAATATCGCAACATCGATGTTAACGGAATCGATCATCGATGTTAACTTACGGCCTCACCTCACGCACGACACGCACATCCAAACCAATGCAACTTAGGAAACAAATTATGTCTTCTATGAACGCATCCACAAATCAAGTTTTTTAATTCTGAACGCTTGCTTGATCCAAGATTTAAAAATATTCACTTTCAAGATCCCATAGCATGTTCGAAAGCAATTAAATATGTCAAAGAATTACTAAATACTACGAAGGAAACAGAAGTTATTGAAGAAGTTATTAGTCGTTCGCCAGATCCAACAGAAGAATTTAATTTGTGGAGCGAACATTATAAACTTGTAAATGACAAAACTCTACGTCTTTTTCTAGTGATCACGAAATGTCTTCAGAGTTGATTTACTTTTTGAAAAATCCAGTGTCTGATCTTAAACATGATCCTCTCCAAGTTTGGAATAATGTCATCGGTTCCACTTACCCGAAATTAAAAAAAATAGCGGTGAAATATTTGAGTACTATCATGACATCAACGCCATCCGAAACACTGTTTTCAAAAGCTGGCTCTACTCATTATCAACAAAGAAACCGATTAAAAGGTTCTTCTTTATCAAAATTACTTTTCCTTCAGTTTGATCCAACATCGATGTTCGGTTTTCGATAAATATCGAACATCGATGTTGAGCTTTCGATTATGACATCGATGTCAACATCGATGTTTTTTGAATATCGATCATCCCTAGTTACACCTTTTGTTTGATTTGAAGAATTGAGTGTAATTTTTTATAATCTGTGTCTTTTAAATAATCTGTACGAACGAATGACACACGTCTGATACAATTTGTTACGATTGCCGAAAGTCAATAGAAAACGCTAAATAAGAATAATTAAGAAAAGAAAAACATACAACTTCAAGACTTTTGTTCTGATTTGTAGTAATAGAGGATTTTATTTTTAATGTGAAAATCTAATACTACAAAATGACGTCTACTGATAACGACCCGGAAAAAAGTGAAGCACCCGCTGAAGGGGTGCCTGAAAATACAGAAGAAAATGAAAAGTCCGCTTTAAACGAATATGTTGCCAATCTAGAAGCTAGACTTAAACTAAAAGCTGAAATACGTAATCAGAATTTAAATTGTGTTCGGCCTCCTGAGAACTATTTCTCCAAATTAGATTCTGGCCTGAAGAAAAATACTACTTTTGTTAAAAAATTGAAATCTTTCAGTGCAACCCAAATCGATGCATTATTAAAAGATTTCAGTGCCTTAAATCTTACCAAATATATTTCTGAAGTTGCCGCCGCTATAGCCGAGGCGAAGTTGAAGATGTCTGATATTCCTGCTGCATTGCAATTGTGTTCTTTACTACATCGAACTTATGCAGAATTTTCGTCAAACTTTTTCGAAAATTGGCAAAAAATATTGACGTTCAAAACAACAGACAAAATTGTGAATTCATCTAAACTTCGAGTGGACATAAGATTCTATTCAGAATTGGTGTCTGCAGGAATATTTGTAAACAAAACTGGACTACCACTGTTAGGCAATGTTCTTACGGTATTAATCAATATGGACAAGGAAGAACACAACAACATACCAATATTACTGTCATTCTGCAAACATTGTGGTGAAGACTATGCTGGATTGATGCCCAAAAAGATAAGGGATGCTTCTGAGGTAAAGTGGATTCGTTAAATATTGTAATATTAATACCATGAATAATTTAGAGCTCCTTTTTTATTAAACATATTTTATTTTTTTATTATTAATACTTAAAGACAATCAAATAACTTATCAGCAATACTATGTTAATCCCTTTAGTTTAAAACTGTAAAGGTACAGATAATGCAGCCTGGAGTATTATTATACATAATAGTAATCTAAAGTTATTGAGAAGAGTTATAACAATGTATACTTCTTATGTATATTTGTTTTACAATAATGTTGCAGAAATACAATGTGCCCATACCCCGGAACACATTCTTACCAGCAGAAAAACAAACTGTTGTAAGATCCTTGCTGAAAGACTACTTTTTATCACTGACTAAACATTTGATGGCTGAGAGAACTCAACTACAAGCACTCCATGCAGCTAATCAAAGAACACTGCACACAAGAGGTGAACTCTCCCAAGAAAGAAAAGATCAGTTGGAACAACATCAGGTGATTTATTCTAGCAATTGCCTAAAGTTGTATAGTTTCTTTAAAAATCTCAAATATTCTTCTATACAGTTAGCTGCTACTTCACTGTTTATTTATTCTTTTAGATATGCCTTATTTCAAGTGCACTAAATATTGTTTGAATAAGAATTAATAAATCAATAATACAATGAAGTATATTTAATTGTAAAATATAATATTATCTGGCAAATATCTGTAAATGTTTTTTTTTTAAGAATTGTTAAAATCACACAAAAAGCCAATCTGAGTTTTGCCTTATACTTTTGTTTATTACAGGCCACTTATGATAAACTGTTGGTGGGAGCTCAAAACTTTGCTGAAGTTTTGGGTGAAGAATTGGGAGAGGCTGGTGAGCCTCCAACTTTGATTATGACTGTGACAGAGACTCAAGGGTCAGTGACTATAGGTGGCAATGAAGAATTCAGTATGCAAGCTGGTACAGACCCATGGCAAGATGAAGACACTAGAACTTTCTACACAAGTTTGCCAGACTTAAAAGTTTTCATGCCTAATCATACTTTAAAAGAGGTAAAATATAAAACACAATTGTTTGTGTGTAGCTAACTTTAATGCTCATTCATTATAGTCATAAATTAGCAATATATTTTCCAATGTGTACAAAAAATATGGTAAAAAAATATTGTAAAAACATGTAATGTGTTTTGTGTGTTAAAAGTATTTTATCTAGATTTTAACATCAATTGCATTAACTTATATTTTTAACTTCTCATTAAATATGAACACAACTTTCCGTAATGGATGTAAAACATTTTTCTTTCCAGACAGTCAAAAGCAAAACAGAAACTGTGACAGAAGAAATGTTAGATGAAGATATTAAAGAGGATGACTTGAGCGACACAGAGGAACCGCCCCAAGTAGTAGATGTTGAACAGGAGGAAGCACAACCCACTTATGTTTCCAATAAGTATGTATTTCTCTCTCATTCCTTACAATATCATGATCACTTCTAATACTAATAGAATACAATCATTTATGAAATGGGTCAACCAGTTTATCTCTCCACCAGAGACTTTACTTTGAATAAAATTTTTCATCTGGCTTTTTACAAGAAAGTGTAAAATCACATCAAGGTTTCCAAATAAGATTAACTATAAGCTGGGCGAGTTGCGGGATTAGTTAATCAATGAGAGTTTCAATGACATTTACTTAACATAATTTTTTACCATACATTTAGTTCCTATACATATTTTCGATAATATATCTTTAGATTTTTTTTTATGAAATTTTAGATATGCACTCGAGGCATTTTTGAGTGAATTACCAAATTGCATCAATCGAGAACACATAGACAATGCGGCCGTTGATTTCGTTTTGAATCTCAATACTAAGAATAATCGCAAGAAATTGACGAGAGAATTGTTTAGCGTGGCGAGAACACGACTTGACTTACTGCCATTTTACTCAAGATTTGCAGCTATATTATATCCCGTGTTGCCTGATGTATGTATGGATCTATGCCAAATGTTGAAACAAGATTTTAAGTACCATGTCAGGAAGAAGGATCAAATCAACATTGAATCAAAGGTAAGCAATTGGTAATGTATGATATTAGTGTAGTAAGTAGTAGGCGAAACACAAAACAATAAAAAATGTCAATCAGTGGCTATGAAAAAAATGTTCATTTTTTACTCCACATTGATCATAGATCGCGTCGCGTGCCTTGGCCGTGAGTTAAATTATTCATGTTTTTTTTTTAGATAAAAGTGGTGCGGTTTATAGGCGAATTGGTAAAGTTTGGATTGTACTCCAAAATGGAAGCACTGTACTGTTTGAAAGTACTTTTACACGACTTCAAACACCATCACATCGAAATGGCTTGTAATCTGCTAGAGACTTGTGGAAGATATTTGTATTGTAATCCAGACACTCATCAAAGGACAATGATATATTTACAGCAAATGATGAGGAAAAAGGTAGTTATATTTTTTAATATGTGCCGTAATTTTATTATGTGCAGTGCCATCTTAAGAGGCGGGTCGATCGTCAGCTCGGTAAAGTATTATTGGGCCTTTAAATTAGGAAGTTTTTATTATTAACCCACAGGAGAAATGCCCGAAAAATGGCACTCTTTTATTTTCGACTTACAACACAATTAGCAAGCCTTGGGTGCAAAACGCACCTTCGCGTTTCAACAAAAGGAATAAGAGTATGATTCAAGTAATTGGATTTAAAATACCGTTTTTTTTTCACAGACTGTCTCAGCTCTGGACTCCAGGTATGTTACACAAATTGAAAACGCGTTCTATTACGTGTGTCCACCTGAAACACCAGCACAACCCAAAGAAGAAGAGCCTCCAATGCACCAGTTTATAAGAAAAATTCTACATGAAGATTTGCAAAAAAGCAATGAGGAGAAAATTCTCAGACTTATGCGGAAATTAAACTGGGATGACCCTGACATTTCAGCTATTGCTATACAACATTTGGCTGGTGGATGGAGGGTAAGGGCAAGTGCAAGAAGAGCTTTGGCTCGACTAACAGCAGAACTCTCACCTTGGCAAGAAATAGTGGGGCCTGCAGTAGTTGATACAATATTAGAAGAGATAAAAGTGACTATGGAGGATCCACATCCTAGATACAATCAGAGAAGGATAGCCACAGTCAAATATCTTGGTGAATTATACAATTACAAACTCCTGGAGTCGCGAGATGTATTCACAGTTTTGTACTCTTTTATCACATTTGGTGTGACAAATGATCACAGTGTTGTCTCACACTTAGATCCACCAGATAATGTTTTCAGAATTAGATTGGTTTGTGCACTCCTTGAAACCTGTGGTGCTTACTTTAACACTGGGTCTAGCAAGAAAAGACTAGATTATTTTCTAATCTTCTTTCAACATTACTTTTGGTTTAAATATTCAGACCCCATATGGAATGATGATAATAAGTTCCCTATTTATGTTGATAATATTTACCAAGAATGCCTCACAACTTTGAGGCCAAAGTTGACTTTATTCACCAGCTGGCAACAGTGTAAAGATGCAATAGAAGATTTAAGGCAGACAATGTATCCTGAATTGGGTGAAGAAGAAAATGAGTATGATGACCATGGAGATGACAGTGTCAATGATGGATTGGACACAATTATGGAGACTGATGATGAGACTGATAACCCAAATTTGCCAGAAGAGAGCTCTGATGATGAACCCCTAACAGAAAACACTAATAATGATGAGAGTATAATGCAAGATGACATAAGTATGGAACCAAGAAGACCGGCCCCAAAACCTGTAAGTGTAATCAAAATATGTTTTTGTGGATTTCTATCAATCTATTTCCAAATTTTATGACACATTTTTTTTAATTACCTTTTTTATTTTTATTACTTCAAGATTTACAAAAAAAGACATAAGCTTTACTTATTTATTGTTGAAAATATATCTATGAGCCAATCTGTACAACAAATGTAGTGTTTGTGTCCTTTACATTATTTATATTTTAGGTGGAAGATTTAGAGTTTGAATCAGCATTTGAAAAGATGGTCACAGAGAATATCGCAGAGAGACAACGCGAAAATAGACCCCAGCAAAGAGACATTGCAGTACCAATGACTTGCAGACAAACCACTAAGAAAACCTATGAGCAGTTACTGGTAATTTTAAAATACTTATATAAATAAATTAAGTTATATGTTGTAATGTAAACATTTTTTTCTTGCAAATTATACACCATATAATTATAAGCTTACAACATTGCCCACATAGTTTTTCAATGTTTCAGAAAATAATAACAAAACTGCAGTTAAATTGTATTGTCACTTTACTGTACTGCAAAAAAAAGCAGCAAGAAAATGTATCTTTAAATAGTTTTCCTAATAATTTGCAGATTCGAAAAATTGTACCTACAAATAATAATTTTGCCAATACTTTAATTCCAGCAAGGCAAAGAAGGAGTCGAATTTGTTCTCATGGTGCGCAAAGGTACAAAGCCGCAATACAAGTCGTTTAACGCACCACCAGAACTCGCCAGTAATTTACAGCAACAAGCATTGGCTGATAAACAAGAAATGGAGCGAGTAAAGCGGTAAGTTTACATTCCCTGTGAATATTAATATTACACATGCACTTCATTTATTACTCAACCAAAATATTTTTACGCAAAAAGGCCGTGGTCGAAACGAAGACAAGTAATAGGAAAGTCAATGTGTACCATTACCTGTCCACAATTTCGATCATGGTCGTTTTACAAGTTTTTGTATACCAATGTATATTTACTTTACGATGATATACAGAACATCAATTGCATGAAGTTTTCATATGAATGAAAAAAAACTTAATTTTTTTATTTACTGTTTTACGACAAAACATTATTTTCCCTTTTAGATTGACTCTGAATATTTCGGAACGACAAGAAGAGGAAGAATATAGTGCAGAAAGTGGAGGCGGTTCAGGCGGCGGCGGTAACCCTAACAGGGGACAACACATACGTCAGAAGTACCAACATCCCAAAGGAGCACCTGACGCAGATTTGATCTTTGGACCGAAAAAATTTAAATAGCATTTGCTTTCTGACTATTTTACAAACTTGTAAGAAATTACAAATTTGTAAAATAGTTAGTGAACTATCTCGTGCATTATACATGCAGCTAGTTTGTGTTACAGTTGCCAAAATTAAATGTATATCTTAGAAACGATGCTTCAAGCAACAAGTACAGACCGTGAATAATGTTTTGCAGATTCGTGTGCTGAGTGTAAGCGCTTAAAAATTTGAGTGAAAGTTATTGAAAAATATTAAAACACTTGTATTCTTATTCGAATTTTTAATTTATTTAATTTTAAACCGTAAATATTTTATCAAACAATAACGTTGGTTGCAAATTATAATGAATTTATAATATATTATGTATTTCGTGTTATGTTTTTTATTAGATTTATGGTCAAATGCTAATTGTTTCTTTTTCCTTTTACGTTAAATAATATATGTATTTTATTCAAGTTTCTGTTATAGACATATTTAGTGCTTCAAAATATTTATGGTATGACAAAGTAACAAAGCTGCAAGTAAATGGTAAAATTTAAGAACATTCACATTCAACATTCTTTATAAGCAGGCTGTACGAGCTAGATCCCTTTGATTATATAAGGGAAAATTGTAAAAACGCTAAAAAGTTATTATGGCAATTGGCAACATTTGATTTGAGCGGTTTGAATCTGTCAAATGTGCGTTTGTGTACCGGTTACTTTAAAGGTTTTTTTTGGTGAAGCTATTTATAAAATGTTTATTAAAGTTTCAATGACTGTTATTTAAATATTGAACGTTTTAAAATAAATAATATTTTTGCACAAAAACTGTAGTAGTCTTTCCTACACATAACCTAAACTCCACTATGGCAGACGACGATTTTAGTAAATTGCTGCAACAAGCAGAGCAGTTAACAACAGAAATTGAGGGTAATGAAGAACTGCCACGGGTCGAACGGTCTTTGGGTCAAGTGCTGGAAGCTTCCCAAGAGCTTTATTCGAGAGTAATACAATCTGGCGCCAACGACATTCAAGCGTGAGTTTTCATAAAGCTAGGCTTGACGTTTATGAGTGTTTATTTTATGAAAGAATAACCTTAATTTAGTGTTAAATATTAATAACTACTTAATTTTATAACTACGGCTAGCACATATTACACTAACTTGCATATAAAAATATAAGTTCTGTTCAAATACTTCATTTGATGTTTGAATGGTAAATTAAATAGTATAAGCATTATCTTTCATGTTAGCTTGGACCATTAATTAGACTGTTACCACTGGTAACTTGCCAGCTTATGATTAAATGAATTATTGAACTGAACATCAGACTTTCCTTTTAATGCCTAGCTATCTAAAGTATGAAGCTAATGTTATACCCTCACAGAACCTACACATACAGACAAATGTTTGCAATATTTGTGTAAGGTGCCCCATACACCTTCAATAATATTGCACAATATTCTGATTGTACAGTATTATTGAACGTGTAGGGATGATATTGAAGTATTGCGCCGTGATTGAACAAAAGATTGAGGGAGCTTAATTTTTATTGTTCAATATTTTTTATTGCGCTGTGTAGGCTTAATATTGCTCAATATATTTCTCTTTTTTTCTTTTCAACAAAATCACCAGCGTGACTGCCGCCAAAACTTCGTCATCAGACATGTTGCTCGCACGAAAATATTGATCAGAGTGGTTTATCAATTTTATTGACAGAATTAATTGAACGTCTGGAATCAAAGGGGGTGTTCAATATTATTGAACAATAAAAATATTGTGCAATATTATTGTAGGTGTATGGGGCCCCTAAGAATTAAACATTTATCTCAGTGCAGGGATTTAGACTAAAGATAATGACATAATTTTAATTTAATGTTTTTTTTTTTCATTTTTAGACATTTGTTATTTGGGTCTAAAGGTATTGACCTAAAGCAAATATCCCAGAAGTTAGAAACACTAAGTGCAAAGCGAACTTTTGAGCCACTTCAGCCTATAGCAGATTCTGATATTGAGAGTTTTCTGAGAAATGAAAGGGAAAATGCTATACTCTCACTTATTGATGAGGTCAATGAAAATGTAAGTTTGAAACTCTTTTGGAATATATATTTATTTTAAATAACTACTTCTGTGTAAGATCATGTCTGGGTTAAAACCTCTGACATTTTTTAGTTAAGTGTGTATTTAGAAGAAATTATCACATATCATTAAAGTTAAGGAAAAAATTATGAGGAAACCAGCACACTTAAAAAGTTTGTAGCAATTTCTTAGATGTGTAGTCTGTACACCTGAAATAAGCCAGCTGATGGACTAAGGTCCAAGCCTCAGTTGAGGGGAGGCCTGTGCCCAGCAGTAGAACAATATGTGCTTATGATGATGACACATGACTTTATTTGAATACAAAGCTATTTGCAAATTAGTCATTAGGTAATATAAATGAAATTTCAGTCCCTACAAACAACTGAAGACCAAAAATGGGAACACATGCTTTCGGAATGGAACAGAGAAAAGATAAAGCTCATGAATGCCATGATTGGACCTTCCCAAAATTGGCTAGACCTCAAGCGTACACCAGAACCACCTAGTATTGCAGATGCTCCCAAGAAATTTGGGCAGTCCATGCTGGATACAGTTGAGGCTGCATATGCAAGACAAGTGACCCAGTACAACAAAGTTATTGTTGTGCAAGCTGGTAAATCAAGGACACCATTACATCAGAAATTTGCCCAAGTTGCTGAGGAGTTCAATGATCCTGTAAGTATTTGATAATTTTTTTTTGCTTATTAATTTGCTAATGTGTTGCCATTTTATTTGAATTTTTTCATAAGAGAAATATTATTACCAACATAAATGATCCTTGTCTCCTTTATGTTTTAAGTAGTATAGAAAATGAACAATTCATGTCCATCTATTTTTTTGTGTTTTATCATATTGTATTGCATATTTACAGAAAGTAAAAGATATGTGGGAGATTATAAAGACTATGGCCAACATTCCAGCCCTTGTTAGAGATGAAGATCCATTAAAAGCAAGAGGAAATCCAACCATTCAGCAATGTCTTGTGGCTCAGGGCAAGAAGTATTTAGAAAAGAGGTAATGTATTTGTAGATTAAAATAGTATACTTATTTGGTGTTATTAATTTATGGTTTTAATTTGAAAAATTTTATACTTATCACACTTATTGCTTAGCCAAACATGATAATTAATTAGGAAACACTATACCAAATAACAGGATCATTTTATTTTTTATTTGGGTGTTCACTTACTCACGACAATTTTGGCGCAAGACCACTAATATTTAAATTGTTATTTTTTAACAGATACAAGCAATACATGAGTGATGTGGTGCGAGCTAATCCCGCGGCTGCAATGAGAGGTGGCGAGCCCGGTACATATCCACTGGTGCGTGGGTTTGTGGGCTTGCGACTGGGACAAAGTGTACTCACTGACGGTGTGGTAGATGAACGGCCACTCTGGCCCATGGTTTATTATTGTTTGAGAAGCGGTGACGCCAACGCAGCATTGCATTGTCTGAGAAAAGCTGGGTAAGTGAAATAACTCTTAAACCTATAAATCTCGAAAAACAGATACTCTTCTTCTTCATCAACCCATATACGCCCACTGCTGAGCACGGGTCTCCTCTACCATTGAGAGGGTTTAGGCCATAGTCCACCACGCTGGCCTAGTGCGGGTTGGCGGACTACACACCTAAGAAATTCCTAAGAACTCTTAGGTGTGCAGGTTTTTATCACGATGTTTTCCTTCACCGTTAAAGCAAGTGATAATTCAATGTGAATACACACATAACTTCGAAAAGTCAGAGGTGTGTGCCTGGGGTTCGAACCCGCGACCGCCGAGATTCTCGACCGCGCGCCCAAACCTCGAGGCCATCACTGCTCTCAATAGAATACAACAGATAAATCAAAACAGATACTGATAATAATTAAAAATAAGAATATCAAAACAGATACTGATAATAATTTATTTTCAAAAAAAATGGTTTACTTACAAGCAATATTTGTGTGAACTATTAGTATTTTTTTATGTTAAATATCATTATTTATTTTCGAAATGTGGACTTTTATAAAGTCGAAATTTCATTACGAAAATCTAAGTAAAAGATAAAGTAGAGATGTACACTCAACAAAATTGATTGGTTACTTAAATGTCTTCCTTAATATCAATTTTTTATAACACAGTCGAGACCACGAAGAATTTATTGCCGCTTTGGAGGAGCACATAAGAAACCCAGAGAAGCCGTTAAGTGATAAATTACAGAACACCATCAATTTCCAATACAGAATTCAAGTTCGGAACTCTACGGATCCTTACAAAAGAGCTGTAAGATACTTCCAAAAAACCCATCAAAGATCCTTTAAATACTTAATACATCATTTCTTTTGAATGTTAGAATTTTTAAGGATAAATAGTTTTAACATACTACTATACTATTTACTATAACTACTTACTACTATAACATACTATTTAACTGCTATTAAAACTCTATTCCAGGTTTACTGCGCAATTGGCTGTTGCGATATAAGCGACGAACATTACGAAGTCGCTCGTACGGCAGATGATTATCTCTGGCTGAAATTGTCCTTCATAAAATTCCGCACCAACAATGAAACCGAATCTTTCTCATACTCCGATCTACAGAAATTAATCCTAGAAGAATATGGTATAACTTCTTTACAGTATCTATTTCTTTATACAATATTATTTGTAATAAATGATTATTTCTATTATTTTTTAAATTTTAGGCGAGACTCATTATCAAGCCTACGAGAAACCTGTAGTATACTTCCAAATGTTAGCTTTAACGGGACAATTCGAACCGGCTCTAGAATTTTTGTCGCGTATTCCAAGGTAATTAATATATTCTTACATTTTTTTATATGCAAATTAGAGATTCTTGCTATTCTTTTGTGTTTTTAAATTGTCGCATTATTTTAGATATCAAGTGCACGGCGTTCATATGGCATTGGCTCTACACGATTTGTACATGCTGGGTACTCCTAGAAATGTTCAAGCCCCATTACGTAAGTTATTTCTTGCTAGAGCTCATTAAAATAAGATGAAGGGGTCCGAAATATTATTAAATGAACGGCTTTACTTATAAAATTCAGTTAACGTAATTTATAGTAACATTAAATTTTTACAGGCAATAACTTAATAAATTAATTAATGGAGCCTTTTAATAAAACTATCGTATATCCATGATACATAAATTAGGTATTGGCATTATTTTTATATCACGGCTATTCTTGTTTAAATACAGTATATAATACAGAATATGTTTTATTACAGTTTCAGTTGATACAGATGACCCAGCTCCATTGAGACGATTAAATTTAGCAAGACTGCTGTTACTGTACGTTAGAAAATTCGAACTCACTGATCCTTCAGATGCACTTCACTATTACTTCTTTTTACGGTTAGTACATTTTTATCCCTAAAATTTTGTAAGTAAAAATAGTTACATGTAAAGTCAAATGTGTACTAAATTGATTCAGTTGTTGAGTTGATAGGGCAATGTCTTTGTAATAATATGGCACCTATTGCCAGTAATGGTTACTGGATATTTTAAATATCCATTTTATTATATTCTTGAAAAATCTTCTCAACTCAAAAGTAGGCGGTATCGACGCAACTAAATTAATAAGTATTTACTCATATTTATCTCCCAGGAACCTCAAAGATCCCAGTGGCAAAAACCTATTCATGTGTTGCTGTACCGATCTGGCACTCGAAAGCCGGGACTATGACCTGCTGTTTGGTCGTATGGATGCTCACACTGGAATCCGCAGTCAAGGCTTATTGGATCAATTTAACAGCGCTCACATTGATAGCAAGGTATGGAGGCAGTTTTTAATTTCGTAAATGAGCATACCTGATTTTTAAATGACAGCGAATTTTGTTTTTTACAATCCAAATATATGCATATATATTTTTAAACTTTTATGTACATTTTAGGTTATTGCACTTAATGTTGCTGAGCAACTAGTCAACAAGGGGCTATTTGAAGATGCCATAACTATGTACGACATTGCTGGTGTGAGTATATCAAACGGAAATTCATAATTTCATTATTTACCTTCTTATAATGGTAAATATG
Organism: Cephonodes hylas; assembly: GCA_030295005.1. NCBI lineage: Eukaryota > Metazoa > Arthropoda > Insecta > Lepidoptera > Sphingidae > Cephonodes > Cephonodes hylas. Next base: position 11,296,594 of record AP025364.1, on the reverse strand, counting down.
TATATTTTTAAAATTTCAGAATTTAGAAAAAGTTTTAGAATTATTCTGCGTGCTCTTAGCCCAAGTTGTGAACAGCGGTGGTGGTGCGGGAGGTCTTAGGGAAAGACTGTCTATTCTTTCAGAGCATGTGTCACGAAGACTAAGATTTTCAGACGTTACCAACTTGCCCGCCGCACTGGTCGAAGCTTATACAAAATTGTGTAAATTGATGGCGTTCTTTGACCAATTCCATAGTGAAAATTATGAAGGTGCTCTTGAGGTAAATCTTTGTTTGTTATATTTATCTACATGTAATTTAAATGCCTCGTGGTCTCGCGGTACAAGTATGTGCCGTTGATCCTGGGTTCAATTCCCGGGTCGGGCAAAGTGTTATTGGGTTTTTCCATTAGGAAATTCTCAGTAGCAGCACGGAGTCTGGAAATGTGCACGAAAAACGGCAATAGGCTCGCCCCCTATTACGTGGGACTGATACATACCTGGCGAAATGTGGGTGCAGAAATGCATCTCTGCCTACCCCTTCGGGGAATATAGGGGTTAGGTATGTTTTTTTTGTTGTTGTAATTTAAATATTGGTGTATTTTTTTACTTCTATATCCATGATTCAATTTGGCATCACCTGTGTGTAGGTAACCAATGAGTCAATTACAAACACAAGCTCGTGTGTTCACTTTAACAAGCCAGTCAGTGATCAGGCAGTAATTATCATCATCACTGTTGTCAGCCAAAAGAGGTCCACTGCTGGACATATTTCTATACCAATATCTTCCACAGTGACCTATTATAGCCTGCAGCCATTGTCGTCCCGTGACCAGTAATGCATAGTTTTAAAAAATAGTACAAAAAAGTGTTATAATTACGATTCAAAAGTACTTGTAAAAGTCTATTTGAATAAAGAAGATTTGACTTTGAACACTTCCAGACCCTGCGCGAGTGTTCGCTGGTGCCGCTGAGTGCGAGCGAGCTAGAAGCCCGCGTGTCAGCGGCGCGCAGTGCCCGCGGCGAGCTCCTGCGCAGCGTGCCCGCCGTGCTGCGCGCGCTCTGCACCATCCTGCTGGCGCAGCGGCAGCGCCTGCGCAACACCGCGCATGCCAACGCACTCGGCGCACATGCACACAAGGTAACACTACTGTCACTCATTTCACACATACTTACATTGATGGATTTCAGTCCACTAACCATTGTTATTTTGCCATTTAATTAAATAATAGAGATAAGTCAGTTTGCATGATCAATACATGTATGGTAGGGCAATGTTCAAATCGTTAAATTGTTTGCGTATATTTTCTGTTTCAGCAAGTCGAGTGGTTGCGCGAGCAAGCGGAAGTCTTAAATACTTTTGCCGGAAGCATTGCATACAGAATGCCTGGCGACACTTACAGTCAACTTGCGCAAATGCAGATCCTCATGCACTAAACGCATGTTTATAATAAAACAACCAATAATATAGTAATTTAATAAATATTAAAAATATTTTCAAATAATACTGTTTATAATTATTTACAAACTTATATTCTAATCAGTCTTAAATCTTAAACACTATAGTAAATTCGTTCCGCAAATTGCCGTCTGACTTCTAAGCCAATATACAAATCATTGATATTGTCATTGGGCATTTCAGTTAATTCATTGCCCACAGGAATTGGGTCTGGGTCGACATAGAGTTCAGGATCTGGAAGTCCAGCTTGCAAGCATAGATTGTGCAAGACCGCACAAGCGTTGATAATTTTCGCCGCTCTGGCTGGGGTGTAGTGAAGAGGCCTTTTGTATAGGCATTGCCAACGGCCTTTGAGTTTAGCGATGCATTTATCGATGCACATTTTCGTGCGGCCATGAAAATGATTGTACTGCGAGTCTGGAGTCCCTTGTGCTGCATGCATTATGGGTGTCATTAACCATGGTCTCTGAGGGTATTTGTTATCAGCTGGGGAAAGAACAATAGTATTGATATAACATAAAACATTAAAGGCGCTTACTTGGGGAGGCCTACGTTCAGCAGTGGACGGCAATAGGCTGAGTATATATATATATATATATATTAAAGTCAGAATAAAAGAATGGAGTATCCACATACCTATTAACCAGCTGCTTTCGCCCTGCCTGCTTATATTTTCTATGAATGGTCGTATACACATCTTGTTCCATATAGATGCACAATTAGAGGATCCACCATATCTACAGCAAACAGCTATTATTTTAGTATCAGCATCGCAAATCTATGACAAAATTAAATTATGAATTAATAATGTAATGGTTATTTCAAAACATTGTATGAGTCCAATGAAAATATTAGTAACAACTTTGCGAAAATTGCGACCGCGAGTTTGCTAGGTAAGATTACCCGTGGCTTACCTTTATAGCGTGAATTACATTGCATTACGATTTCTAAAAAATCTAAGAGACGAAAAAGCGCGACTTTAAGATTACATTAAAATGGGTAGATATTTATTTGTACTGCATATTGGATTTCGCCAAAACACATTTAGAAGTGTAGTTTTTAATCTCTTGGGAGTACTAGATTTCAAAAGCAATTTTTGTTTGTATGTCAGAGGAAAATTTCAAGTAGATTAGAGTGAAGTGAAGAAATGAGGTGATAAAATACAGAAATGAGGGAATTTTGTGACTATATTTGAAAATCATACCAGTGCCCAGCAGTGGGCACTATATGGGCTGATGATGTTGAAGTAACTTACAATTTGTGCATTTATAGAATATTGGCCTTTTCGGTCATAGAAAGCTTCTTCATCATCTCGAGGGCATAATATTTCTACATAGGTTCCATCTAAGCAGCCAATGGTTTCTGGGAAGTGGTATTTTCTGTAAAACCTACAATATTTTTTTTTTTTATTTTAAATACATACACAGTTCAAAGCTCTTAAAAAAATAACAGGTTTTGAATTTTTAAAATTCAGAATAATATATTTCGAAAGTTTACCCTTCTTTAATCTGATCTCTTTGCTCTAATGTAGCAGGAAAAACGATCCAATTGTCTAGGACCATATTTAGGCCCTCAATGATTATGATGATGACTCTACTCACAGATTTCTGTGATATGCTTACATTAAAATCTTTGCCTATTGTCTTCTGGTGAGAGCCACTTGCAAGGAATGAGAGAGTGACTAAAACCTGGAAAATTTAATAAAATCAATTACAATGTACCTAACCATTTCATAAGTACCTAAGTATTTTACTTTGAATTTAATTGTTGGTATTTTACCTTTAAAGGAAACGGAATTCCATTAGAGCGTTGCGTTTTGGGCACTACAGGTTCTAGTATTCTTAGTATTTGATGGAATACTGTCCTATTTACACCACAATGTTTAAGTAAATAAGAATCAGGCAAAGAAGTACAATTTAACGTATCACTTATTTGGCGACGAGCTATCTTCTCTTTATTACCACTGTTCTTTAACATTCGAAGTTTTAAGAGCATGTACATTTTATAGTTATGTTTTGATTTATAATTATTCAAAATAAATAAACAAAATCATAAGCCCGGCTTTGTGTCAGTTTGACAGATAAAGAACAACAAACAACAACTCTCAATTCTGACCTGGAATTATAGGTGCCTACCGCGAAAATTATGAATTGATTATGTTAAATGGGAATCGTAAATAAAAATAAAATAAGATGATTAGGAACATACAATGCTTTATTAGTGTAATATCTAACAAATTGGCAGCAGAAATCCCTTTCTTTCACGCATATTATAGAATTTTTAATTTTAAAATCGCCTATTGACCAAATATTTTAATGGTAGCCCAACACTATAATTGTGACAATTCTAAAGCACAACAAAAGTCAAAATAAAATATTGTTCTATGAATATGCGGCAATAACAAAAATAAACAATTTTCTAACAGAAATGTGATAATATAAGATTACTATAGATGTATTTATAATTAGGAGATGTCAAATACATGCCTATTTGATACAAAATATATCTGTGTTTCTAACAAAAATGGAAAGACGCAAAGCAAGCCCTGAGCAGCTAAATATGCTATTGCATATTTTAGAAGAGGACAAAGAGTTAGCTATAGGAAAATTTACAGGACTTGAAGGACGTATTCGTCAAACAAATTCTTGGATTAAAATAACAGAAAAATTAAACGCTAATTCAGGTTTTGGGTCCGGTGCTATTAAAACGCCAGATAAGTGGCAACAGGTATTTTATAAATTAAAGTTATAAAAAGTGATAGATGCGTCTATGTATATTAATTTATAATTCTTAAAAAAAAAAATTTAATTGTAGTAATTTATCATAAAGTGTCAATGTTTTAGCAGAAGTTTGTTTTAAATTTTGATGAAGCACACTGATATTGAAAATTAAAAGTAATAAAAATTGGATTAAAGTAATATTTGTGTTTATCTCCTATTTTAGACATGGAGAGATTGGAAGTCAAATGTTAAGAAAAAGGCTTTCAAAATACGCAAGAATAGATTTACTCCAGGCTGCAATTCTAATACACAATTAACAGAAGCAGAGGAGAAAATACTAAGACTTATCTGTACAAATACTTCTGTATTTGGAATTTCTGGTGTTCCTGAAACGGCTGCCATCTCAAATTCAATGGTACATATTAAAATGTCACATTTAAAATTATGATATTGTTTCTAAGGACTTTTGCAATGCCAAAAATAATACTAAGTAAGATAGGAAATAGAAATAGTAAAGACAAATGCTCTATCTAATTCTCTTGTTTATTGCCAAAATAAAACTATTTAGAAGGTTTATTTTGATTGTTACTAACTGTACATCAAACATGGGATGGGGCCTTTCCACAAATATTAACAAAATTTATTATTGAGCAAAAAATAAAAAAAATAATAATAAAAATAAAAAATATTTATTGAAGTTTAAATAAAAATGCTCTGGCTTCAATTCTGTGATTATTTAATTATAATTACAGGCTCCAACTCAAAGCAATGGTGTGAATGATGTTATGTGTAGCACAGATCCATCTGTTGATAATATGGTAAGAGTTTTAAATTATTTTGTTTTGTTATAAATCAGGGTCAAGAAGATGTAAAGTGTGGGAGAGACATTAATTATGTAATGAAAATTTTAATAAATGAAAATGCTATTCTTGTAGGTCGTATGGACAAATATTGACATAATCTAAATTTAAATGAGTACCTATTAATATTTTTTGGGGATTTTTTTTCCAGAAATGGGCTTCAGATACCCAACATTACACACAAGCTGACTTAAGCATGGCAGTTGATGATGGAATGGGCACAGAAGTGGAAGCAGGCATGGGACCAAATGAGGTATCTTCAGCCCCAAGTGCTAGCAAACCATTGTGGAAAAGAGGACGGCCAGTCAGTTAGTACTTGTATCTTAGAATTATTTATGAATGATATATTATAATTAACTAAAAAAAATCAAGTATTAATATTTTAACAACTTTTGTTTTTGTTAAGAGTTTTTTTGTTTGCAGGATTAGTACATGACAGACTTCTTACTTTGGAAGAAGAAAGAATAAAAATTGAAAAACAGAAGTTATTGGAGAAAAAAAGGTGTAATAATATAAGACTTAAAATGGAGAAAGATAGACTGGATATTGAAAGGCAAAGAAATCTTTTATTGGAAAAGTGAGTAATTTATTCTTAAATTCAAATTATTTTATCATTAATACATAGAAAAAATTAAAATGGTTTATAGGAAAATGTAAGGCATCAATTAATTCTTAACATTTTATATTTCAGGCTTTTGGTTGCTGTAGAAGCAGTGGTACATCGATGAACTATTATTACAGTATTATAGATATTAAGGGTTTGCAATAAGAATGATATTCTAATATTATTTGCCATGAAATGTAAGAATGTGATAATAATTTTTTTACCTTCGAGTTTTTTTGTCTAGTTATATTTCTTCCCGTAAATAAAGATATTTATAAGCATCTCTAAAATCCTGTTCATCAAGGTCTACATTTAGGTATGTGTTCGTGTTTAATGCGTTCCGCGTAAAAGCAAAAACAAAAAAATAATTTTGTTTAAGCTGGCAGACTGTATGTTCACATAATGTTGTCCAAAAGGATAAAAGATATAAAACTGACGGGCTGTCAAACGTCACCTGAATTATTGAAATGTCAATGACATGTGTGCCTTTAAAAATAAACAGCTGTCAGCTGTCACGTAACGGTGTAGACATAGTGTTTTCTGAATTTGGTGTTTTTGTGTTCTAAACTTTGTGATATATCTCAAGTTGACTCTTTTGTGTGTGTTTTAGGTAAATTTGGTGTTTTAACATTTGTTTTATATATTTTCACCTTTTATCATGGAGGTAAATCCCCCTGATCCCCCTGATCCTCCCGATCCTCCTTGTTCCTCTACTCCGGTTATTCCCCCCCTTAGTGTCACGTCGAAACGTCGCTTGGACTCAGACACTCAGGTTGAGAACCCGAAGAAAATCATTACAGATAGGGATATGGCTTCGGCTTCCATACAAAGGATATATGTCCACCCGGACGTAACAATTGGCATAAGTTCCTATTCGGAATCAGATAAAGGACCATACATAATACAAATCTCGAGATCCGAACCCGATCTTGCTGCAGGACTATCCATCCGGCCTCTAAAATTTGGACAGTTCCTGTACAAAAACAAAATAAAAAATATAAAACCAGACGGGGTAAAACGTTTAGGCCGTAATAAGATATCGGTGGAATTTAAATCTGCATCAGATGCAAACAACTTTTTATCTCACCCTACTTTAAATATCAACAAATATGTTGCATCAATCCCTTCTTACAACATTTCCCGCATGGGAATTGTAAAAAATATTCCTGTTGATTTTTCAATGGATGAATTTGTTGAAAGCATTGATTTACCCTATGGATGTGGAAAAATCCTTAAAGCTCGCCGTTTGAGTAGGAAAATTGTCAATAACGGAGACGTTTCTTGGGCACCTACTCAAACGGTAGTAATTACCTTTAAAGGGCAGATGCTACCTGAAAGAATATACTCATTCAATACTTCCCTTCCTGTAGAGTTGTATCAATACCCTACCATCCAATGTGTGAAGTGTTGTCGCTTTGGCCACATAAAATCTCAGTGTAGGTCGGAACCCAGATGTTTCCGTTGCACTCAACCCCATGAGGGACATTTGTGCACCATGCCAGAGTCTCAAGCTACTTGTCTGTTCTGTTCAGGTCAGCATTTTTCTAATAATAAATGCTGCCCAGAACAGGACAGACAGGTCAGCATAAAGAGGAGTATGGCCCAAAAGGGTATATCCTATGAGGAAGCACAATTAGAATTCCCCAAAGTCTCCCGAAAATATAATGAAATTTTAACTTCTTCCCCCCCTCCATCTCAATCACAGACCCCTTTTGTAAATCTACCCCGATCAAATCCAATATCCCGATCATATTCCAAAACTGTCTCTACATCTCCTCGTCCTAGAACTCCCTCAAGTAGAACTCATGAATTTGATAAAGCCTCACATCAAGCTATCATTGCTGATGTACCCTCTACACAACCTAACGGATGTGCTCTTGTAAATTTAGATGTTAACCAAACAAATGATTTAGATAATATAGTCAAATTACTTCTCCAAATTATTATTAATTTATTAACACAAAATAATCCCTCCATACCGTCCAACGTTGCCAGCACACTGTCCTCCTTAACTTCTCTATTTAATAATAATGGCCCCAGTCACAATAATCCAATGGAATAGCCAAAGTCTACGCCCTAAAAAACATGAAATTTTACATTTAATTAATAAATTTAGCCCCTCAGTATTTGCTATCTCTGAGTCATGGTTAGTTCCTGGTTCTCCTTTCAGAGTTTCAGGTTACTCCATGCTTCGGAATGACAGATCTGATGGGTATGCAGGTTGTGCACTGCTCATAAAACGCACTTTAACTTTTTCCCAATTACCCCTCCCACCTTTCAACCCAGCAATCAATATAATTGCAGCAAAAGTTTTTGGGTTCTCCTTAATTTGTATTTATATCCCTCACCCAAATTCGTCTCTTATCCCAGATATCCGTCAGGTCCTTTCTTCTTTGCCCCCTCCTATTATTTTAATGGGCGACTTCAATGCCCATCACACATCATGGGGCGGAAGTCATGATGATGCTTTTGCATGCTCCCTTATAGAATTGTTTGATGAGATAAATCTCTGTATCATTAATGATGGCTCCCCTACACGCAGAGTATATCCTCATCAAAATCCAAGAAGTGCAGTAGATCTTACAGTCTGTTCCCCTTCTATTTCTTCCTTTATTTCCTGGTCTACTCTTAGTTCCACACATGGTAGTGACCACTTCCCTATACTTCTTAATTTCTCTAATAGAGTATCCCCGGCTATAAACTTCTCTCCTTCCCTAAAATATCGACTTTCTGGTGCAGATTGGGACTCTTATTCCTCTTGCCTTGATAATATTTTAAATTCTCTTCCTAGCCCAAATAATCACAATTTACCTACAGTTTATTCAAAATATGTTGATGCCATCACATCTAGTGCAAATAGACATATTCCTCAAAAAAAGTATAGAAAATGTAAAGCCTCGCCCCCATGGTGGGATTCTGAATGTTCCTTAGTCATTCGTGAAAGAAAAGAGGCAGAACGAAAATATGGACTGGTCATGAATGTCGAAAATTTTATTAACTATCGTCACAAATCAGCAATAGCAAAGAAAGTTTTGTCTGCAAAGAAGAAAATTGGATGGCACAGGTTCTGTGAAACGTTATCCCCTAGAACCCCGTCCAATTTGGTGTGGCAACAAATAAGACGGTTTAGGGGATCTTATAATGTTGTTGATACCTCAGCCAATGACCCATCATCTTGGCTTGACGCTTTTGCTGATAAATTGGCCCCTCCTACTGCACCCAATGTAAATTTCTTTCCAGCTACTCCTTTTCCAAATACTTCCTGTTCCCTTATGGACCAAGATTTTTCTCTTAATGAACTTGATCTGGCTCTTGAAAATCTCTCTGACTCCTCTCCAGGTTTAGATGGCATCCCATATTCTTTTCTTGTGAAATCTTCTGTTAAGAATAAATTGTATTTTCTTAACCTCGTTAACTGCATTTTTAACTCTCAACAAATTCCTGTTCCATGGAAAACCCAAATAATTATACCCATTCCTAAGCCCGGACATAATCCTTCGGATCCTAACAGTCGTAGGCCTATAGCTCTTTCGTCAGTTTTGGTCAAAGTGGTTGAACATATGATTAAACACCGTTTAGAGTGGTATCTAGAAAATAATAATCTTCTACCATATTCTCAATTTGGATTCAGAAAGGATATGAGTACCCTCGATAGTCTTAGTATCTTGACAACTGACATACATATTGCCTTCACCAAAAATGAATACTTGGTTGGCGCATTTCTAGATGTGGTGTCTGCATATGATAATGTTTTACTTTCAGTTCTAAGGAATAAATTAATTCAGCTTAGAATCCCTGAAAAGTTAGCATTCTTCATTTGCAACCTCATAATGGAGCGTAACATAATAATTAAAAATCAGGGCTCATTCACTCACCCCAGAGTTGTGTGGAAGGGTTTACCTCAAGGGTCAGTGCTCAGTCCAATTTTATACAATCTGTATACTAGCGATCTTGATGAAAGCATTAATCAGCACTGCTCCGTCCTTCAATACGCAGATGATTTAGCGCTTTATGCCTCTTCTGACTCCTTAAATATCACTTCCTCGAGACTTAATGCCGCTTTAATCTCCCTTAATAGTTGGCTGGATATCCATGGTCTAACACTGTCTGCTCCAAAGTGTAAATTAGTAGTTTTCTCCAGAAGAAAAAATATTCCTGCTATCGAAGTTTTCGTAGAGAACCAGTTAATTCCCCAGGTACAAAAAGTTAAATTTTTAGGTGTTTGGCTAGACTCTTCTATGTCGGGTGCCCCACATTGCGATTATTTGTCCTCCAAATGTAACAAAAATATCAATATTATTAGATCTCTGTCTGGAGTGTGGTGGGGTGCTCATCCCTTTACCCAAAGGATTCTTTACAATGCTATAATTCGCAGTAACCTAGACTATGGTTCCTTTCTTCTAGACACAAGTAATAAAGGATCCTTGGAAAAACTGTCAAAAATTCAGGCAAAAAGTCATCGTTTGATTCTTGGAGCTATGAAGTCATCTCCCATTAATGCAATGCAGGTTGAATGTGTAGACCCTCCCCTTTACCTTCGTAGACAATTCCTTGCCGATAAATTCTTTTTTAAATTATCTCAAAATTCTCGACACCCTCTTTTGCAAAAACTTGACCTCCTATTTAAATTAACAGTTAGGAAAGGATACAACTCACTCTTTGACTTGCCTTGTTTATTGCGTAGCTTCATTAGATTCTCCCGTTTACCAGATCCTGTTCTTCAGTTCCCCTGTAAATTAATTTTTTCCTTACCTTATAAAGCCCTTACCTTTAAACCAAATATAATACTAGATTTTGGTATTGTAAAGGACTCTGCGGCGGCTGAGAAAACTTTAAAAGATAAAATTCAGGCAAAATATCCACAATGGTTAACAGTTTTTACAGATGCTTCAAAGTTTTCTGAATGCAGTTTGGTAGGAGCAGCAGTGTGGGTTCCTGCTTTTAATATTGTTCTAACATATAAATGTCCTTCTGTCACCACTGTCTTCACAGCAGAAGCTACAGCTATTTTAGAAGCCATAAAATTTATTATCACTCACAAATTAAATAACTCCATCATCTTTTCTGACTCAAAAAGTTGTTTACAAGCTATATCATCAAATTCTTTTAAATCTAAACCTGGGTCCCCCATCATTATCCAAATTAAAAAACTGCTATATGATTGTCATCAACAAGATTTAAATGTTGTGATAGCTTGGATTCCAGGTCACTCGGGCATTTCAGGTAATGACATAGCAGACTCATGGGCTAAACAAGCAATTAATATAGGTTGTATGGACCATTACATTATTGTTCCTCTTGACATTTGCTCCAATTTGAAAAGTAGACTAATGGATGCATGGAATAAAGATTGGCAGATTTCTAAAAGGAAAAAAGGTTTGTTCTATGGAAGTATACAACCAGAAATACCTTCTAAACCTTGGTTTTCTGTGTTCAAAAACCTTGATAAATGTTCAACATCAACTATCTGCAGAATCCGGTTAAATCATTCTTGCACTCCAGTTCATCTAGCAAAAATCAGGATACGGGATAGCTCCCTTTGTGAATGTGGCCTTGACGACGGTGACCTAGACCATATATTTTTTAATTGCCCTAATCTCCGGCTATCCCTTTATAGTATGCTCCCTCCAGAAATTCCTCGTCCCACCTCCATGAAGACTCTTCTTACCTTTACTTTCTCTCCTTTTGTCCATATTTTATCCAAATTTATTAAGGTGAATGGTATTAGATTATAAAATGTACATTGTCCTAGTTTGTGTATAACTAATACTGTAATTATTGTTATGTGTGGTGTTGGTTTAGGATATACTAATCATAAATGTGTTTGTCTGTGTTTGTTTCAGATTCGGGTCAACTTGAAAGAAAATATAAAATACCCTCTATTTTATTTATTTCCGATTATTTTTTATTTATCTACCTGACACTGGCAGAGTTGCGTTAAGTTATAACGCAAGGGCCATTATTAAGAAAAAAAAAAAAAAAAAAAAAAAATAAAAATAAACATTCAAATTTAATGTGATCGTCATTTATTATTTCTCAGCTTAGCCACTTGCTGGCTTATAAATGAAATAAAAACGCAACTTATACTAGCACACAATGGATTATACTAATCTAGATCGGGATCTTGTTGCTGTACTTTTCCCTGGCCTGGTAAAGAATGACCAAAGGGCTGTGGAATGTTTGGGGGGTATAAGAAATATTTCTCAGGTTAGGTTTTATGTGATAAAATAAGAATTATTAGGTTTTCAAAACATGCTTAAATTATTTAAGGAGTTTATTTTAATTTCACTAAACATTAATTTAATTTTGTTGGCAGGCATATACACAACAAAGTAAGAAACGTCTAGGCCTTTGTTATAAACCCGAAAATCCATTTATAAAACGAATTTATGCCGACTTGAATAAAACAGCGGGGGTACTTCTTAAAGTGAAGGTTAAAAAGACTAATGTGGACAATGAGGTGAAGAAGGAAGTAGTGTCAACATCAGTTGTTGGGCGAGTGAAGAAAATATATAGGTTTGACTGTTAGTATGCATATATATTACCACCCTAATATTGTTAGGCCACACCATTATATACCAATATATGGTGGGATGTACAAGGTATTTCTCTCTAAGTTTAAGTTTTTATCTAAGATCTAAGTTTTTATCTTGTAAAATATATAGTGTATACCCAATTTTCTTGTCAACTCAAAAGTAGAACTAACATATTTAACACATTTAACTTTGAATGTACTATGTAAAATTTGGGAACATAAGAATACCTAGCACTCAGGAAATTGGGCCTCTAGCAATCACATTACCAAATGCAGAGATATCTTCATTCATCTTCCATTTATAGGCATAAATGTAAACTTCATACTGTTAGTGAGAATTGTAATAGAAATCCAAATTACTGGATTAGGAATCGAACCCGAAACATCTAGGTAACACTCCACATACTAGTCCTGTAAGACCATAAAATGGTTGAAAGCACTAGGACTAGTATTTAAGTAAAAAATTTATTTGTATTGGTTGTAGCAATGTGTGACTTTCAATACCTTCCCATACAAAATTATGGTGATGCATCAGAACCACCAAAATGTATTTTAGAAGACATATTGCCAACCGGCGTAGATACTTTCAATTTTATTACGTAAGTATAAATTTTACAAATGCTTTTTGTTTTTCTTTTTTCAAATGCGAATTGTCAACTGATTTTTTACAAAAACCTTGTTATATTTTCAAAGGGATCCGGCTCCATTGTTTGTGGTACCTTACAACTTCACAAGATTTGACAGACCAATCACGTATGCATACACGGATAGAAAGTATATCGGCGAACGATCAGACACTTCTCCTAGCCGAGACGATGACATTCACAATAAGAGGCGTTCGGAGCGAGGCGAGAGACAAAATCGATTTCAGTTCAATCTTGTTGATGACCTACCGACGGAACCAAATGATTATTACATAAAACAAAGAGATGAAAGAATACTGCCAATTCCTGAATTGAAACAGGAGTATGAATTAGTAAAAAAGGTGAGGTCTAAATTTTGTCGCATTTTACATCAATAGCAATTAGTGAGTCCCTTATATAATAATACTAGCGACCCGCCCCGGCTTCGCACGGGTGCAATACTGATATTTAATGGATGTTATCATACATATAAACCTTCCTCTTTAATCACTCATACAGGACATAGGGACAGAGAAAGCGACTTTGTTTTATACTATATAGTGAAGCAATCATGTGCATAAAATAAGTGTACAAAAGTTATTTACAAGAAGTCTATTAAACTTCTTTTCTGAAAAAACGAGAACATCAACTTACAGCTGAGTGCTCACTTTCCGAGATTTTCTCTCGAAACGTGTTTTACATCGCAGTTTATTTGATCTTACTTTTCCCTGTGGGATGACTTGTGACTTGGAGCAATGTTTTTATGTAAAGCCAGTTCTTCTTCTTCATCAACCCATTTTCGCCCACTGCTGAGCACGGGTCTCCTCTACCATTGAGAGGGTTTAGGCCATAGTCCACCACGCTGGCCTAGTGCGGGTTGGCGGACTACACACCTAAGAAATTCCTAAGAACTCTTAGGTGTGCAGGTTTCATCACGATGTTTTCCTTCACCGTTAAAGCAAGATGATTCAATGTGAATACACACATAACTTCGAAAAGTCAGAGGTGTGTACCTGGGGTTCGAACCCGCGACCGTCGAGATTCTCGACCGTGCGCCCAAACCTCGAGGCCATCACTGCTTAGCCAGTTACATATTTATAAATGTTAAGCCACCAGGCCGCAATAGACCTCACAAATTAATGAATATCATTTCAAAATTCTATTTTATAAATGTATTTCTCATTGTAGTTATTTGAAGAAAGGCCGATATGGTCATTGAATCTATTAAAATTCCAAACGAAGATAAAGTTTGCCTCGTTGAAATTGATCATACCGTGCGTGGCATTTCATTTGAAGACGGGACCGTGGCGAGCGATGTGGGTTAGGTATGGATACGATCCCAGAAAAGATCCCGGAGCGAGAATATACCAGATTTTAGACTTCAGAATGCGACATCAGGGTATGTATTCGTTAATTTATTTTCTTATTACATATAACAGCTTACAGTGAAAAAAAACGTACACGTAGACACATATTGTACCTATATGAGAAGACTTCGAATTTCCAAAAAAATTAGAAGTTTGACAAGAATATAAATAACTATAAGAAAAAGTATTTTTATAAAATTTCACTCACGCGAAATAAGGTTTTTTTTTTAAATTGTTATTACGAATATTAAAAGTATTACTTAATTAATATCCCAAAAGCATTCTTTCTTGTGTTTGATAGTAAATATAAATGTTTTGTTAGGCGGCGCGCGGTCAATGGTGACGACGAAGGACCATATAATTCACTACAAAAAGGCTGACCGCGTACGTAACGTAAAGAGCAGGAATAGGGAGGAGGTACCTGCATCCGAAGACGTTTCTGAAGGGACCGTGTACTTCAAACCTGGACTAGTTCCCACGCAGAGACAAGTTCTATATCAAGTAAGTGTGACGTTATTTTTTAGCGGACTTCAAAAAAGAAGCTTATGAATTCACCTGTATTTTTATTATGTTTGTTACTTCAGAACTTTTGACTGGGTGGGCTGATTTTGATGATTCTTTTGACGATAGACAAAACTCAAAGTAGTTGTAGACCGGTATAATGGGGTATGTACGTAGGCGGCACGTCCAGGGGTTTGTCAAATTTGTTTAGTGCCCTCTTTTTTCTTTAAAAAAAAATCAGAGTAAGTAGTTCTAAGGAGGAATAATGGGGTTTGTGCGCGGACGGCGAAAAAGCTAGCGGCGGCCCTAGATGTTACAAGCTGTGTCTTTTTCGGTTATAGAGGTCATTAACTGCAAGCCGTTAATGTCACACACCATTTGCATGACGTACGATTTGTTAATGCCGTAGTTTTTGTGCTGATATTGGAGAATGATAACATCGAATGTAGTGGGAGTCGCATTTCCAACAGTGTATTTTATAGCAATACAGCTCTATACCTTGATACTTGTCACGAAAATAAGAGATGAGAGATGTTTACGCTACACTTTAGAAATCAGTGATGGCCTCGGGGTTTGGGCGCGCGGTCGAGAATCTCGGCGGTCGCGGGTTCGAACCCCAGGCACACACCTCTGACTTTTCGAAGTTATGTGTGTATTCACATTGAATTATCACTAGCTTTAACGGTGAAGGAAAACATCGTGATGAAACCTGCACACCTAAGAGTTCTTAGGAATTTCTTAGGTGTGTAGTCCGCCAACCCGCACTAGGCCAGCGTGGTGGACTATGGCCTAAACCCTCTTAATGGTAGAGGAGACCCGTGCTCAGCAGTGGGCGTATATGGGTTGATGAAGTAAGTAAGTGAGAAATCCAGGATAAATTTTACTGTATTCATAAACTTTGATTTGTTCCCATCTGCATTTTATCATGAAAGCATTTTCTGGTGTTGTTTTATTGATTGAGCTTTAAACAATTTAATTTAATTTTTGTTTGTTTAAATTTTTCTTTTCTTGTGGTACACTAGGTATTATCGAATAATTGAAGTCTGGTTTATAGATTTTTCTAAGATTTCATTTTCATTTTATGTTGTCTCGATATTAATAGCGTAAAGGCGTGTCATTAAAATATGTATTTTGTTGTTTTCACATTATTTGTTTAATAGAGCAATATATAAACAATTTAAAAGGTCAATGGCCGTTGGGAAACCACGTGTTGAGAAGTGTTTGTATAAAAAGTGACAAGAGAGTCCAAATTCAGTGTTACTATTTGCTGGTTACTATGATTACTGTGGTTACTGTGGATCTGTAGTACTGTGGGTACTGTGGTTCTGTAGGTACTGTGGTTCTGTAGCGCTGTGGGTACTGTGGTCGGGGAGCAGCGATTCGCTGAATAAAATTCCCTTCTTCTATCTTGCGGCGGGGTGGCTTCCTCGGTATAGCGCTTTTTCCACTGTTCTTGCTCTGCTGTTCTTGTAGGCGAGGCGAGGACCGGCGAGGACTGACTTTGCACCGATCCTTGCCCCCCTTATATACAGTTCAAACCTCTATCCCGCTCTCACGCGTGACTGTGTCTCTGTCGGCGTGAGAGCGGGACAGAGCTATAGGTGCAACAAAGATGGGGATATCAAAACTGACACTATTCTAACCAGCTGCTATACCGTAAGGAGTCCACCCATTGTTTTTTATTAATAAAAATATGCATCCTGATCACAATATACATCTACCCTATAACTATTTGTTTTCTTTATTTCACTACCTACTATTGATCTTAAGCTATGCCCGCAATAACTTTATTTATTTTCTGTTTACAAACTATCTGTTTTACAAAATATCTATATCTATTTACAAAATTACTATATTTATTAAATCGCTATTCTTAAAAACTATTCTAAGGCTATTGTCTCGTACATCACTCCCGCCGTGCGTCGTCCCGGCTGTCAAGCTGGAGCGGCGCAGTACTGGTCCCTGGCGTGGCTCCAACATTCACGGGCAGGATCACCAGCTTCTTGGTCGGCCGTCGCAGGGTGGTGTTCCGGGTGCGCACGTCGGCTGCTCGTACAATTCCGTCCGGTCCCGGGAAGACTTTGACGACTACACCCTTGGGCCAGACGTTGCGGGGCAGCGTCCCATCAGCTATCAGGACGATGCTCCCGAGTCGCAGTTGCTCGCCTCGACTATAAGGCTCCCGCCGGTGTTGCAACTCCGGCAGGTACTCCCGCACCCAGCGTGACCAGAAGAGGTCCGCGAGGCGCTGAGAGGCGCGCCAGTGACTGCGATTCGCTATGTCGCTTTCTTGAAATTCTCCCGGTGCTGCTAGATTGGCAGGACCACCGAGTAGAAAGTGTACCTTCTGTAGGGTGGCGTTCGTGTAATATCGTAGCGAGGGAGACTTTGACGCTACGCACTAAACGTTCCCAAGCTCCTCCCATGAAGGGTGCACTGGGAGGGATATAACGCCAGTTGATGGCGCGGCGATTTGCATCTTCACGCGTCGCACTGTCGATGGAGCGTCTGAGTTCTTTGTCGGCACCCTGTAGGTTGGTGCCGTTGTCCGACCATATCTCTGTAGGTAAGCCACGACGAGCGATGAACCGTCGTAGGGCCATGATGGCGGAGTCGGTTGTGAGCGATCCGGCCATCTCGAGGTGCACGGCGCGTGTGGTGAGACACGTGAATAAAGCGACGTACCTTTTCTGTGTTGACCGTCCAACGGACACTGTGAGCGGTCCGAAGTAATCTATCCCTGTGTATGTGAAAGCACGCTGATGGTGGGCCAGGCGAGAAGGTGGGTGATTGCCCGTAGCTGGTGTCGGAGGGCGCGCCTTCCGGATACGCCAACTTAAACAACTGTATATGACACTTTTCACTGTTGATCGCGGCCGCACTATCCAATAGCGTTGCTTGCATTCGTTCAGCGTCGTCTCGACTCCCGCATGTAGCAAAAGTCGGTGTACATAATCCACGTATAGTCGAGTTATGTGATGTCTTCCGTCGAGGATTGCTGGCCTCTTGGTATCTTCGGAGACCTCTTCTGCGGCCAGGATGCGGGATTTGATCACTAGAATCCCGTTGTGCACTTCTATCGCCAGGCCTCGCAAACGACTGTGAGGAGGTGGGGAGCCTCCTTTGTTGACTGAAGCTATTTCTTCGCTAAAACTATCCTCCTGGCATCGACGAATCAGCAGTTCTTCAGCTCTACGTTGAAGTGTGCTGTCTATGGGGTGATATCTATGTTCCGTGGTGCATTCCGTCCGCTTCGTGGGGCGCGAACTTGCGGTCGGTTTTGCTGGAACTTTGGTCCACGTCGGGTCCTTTTCTGTTCGACGTTTGTTTCTTTTGTAATTTACAGATGCGACTGAGCGTCTGCAACTATCTATAAACTGTAGAACTCGTGCGGTCGTTCTCAATAGCTTTTCCCATTTGGAAAAGCGTTCTGTGGGTGGTAATGCTGCGGCGAGGGCTGTGACTGTAGTTTTTATGCTGTGGACTCTCTCTTCGCCGGTAGTGAACGAAGCTGTCGGCGTTTCGACGGGCCAGGTCGAAGGGTCGTTCCTCAGGAAGTCTGGGCCGCAGTACCATCTGTGTGCGCTGTTTAAATCATGGGGCGTGTCCCTCGTCGCGTCGTCCGCCACGTTCGCTTTTGTCGGGACCCACCGCCATTCTATTATCCTGCTGTTTTCTTCTATTGCGGCTATACGATGCGCGACGTACGGGCGATAAGAGCGCGCTCCATTCCGCAGCCAAGCAAGTACTGTTTTGCTGTCCGTCCAGTAGGTCTTGGCGTCCGGCTTACGGTCATGTTCTTCTATAACAGTCGCTGCCATGCGACTTCCCATGACTGCCGCTTGCAGCTCTAACCTGGGAATGGACACCAGTTTGAGAGGCGCTACTCGGGACTTCGCTATTATTAGCGTCGTCGCGACTGTTCCGTCCGGATGTGTTGCTCTCCAGTATAACGCTGCTGTGTAGGCTGCTTCACTCGCGTCGACGAATGTGTGCAGTTCGAGGTGAGTGGCTTCACTGTAGTGCAGGTAGCATCTAGGGACCCTGATGTTTGTTAATTTCTGTAGATGGCCAATCCACTCCTTCCATTGTGGTCGGAGATCTTCGTCTATTTGTTGGTCCCAGTCTGTACCTCTCCTCCAGATCTCTTGCAAGATTTGCTTCGCCCGTGATGTGACCGGGGCGGCTAATCCGAGTGGGTCGAAGAGCGACATCAATGTTTTGAGCACTTCCCTCTTGGTCGGTGCGTCGTTTTCCATCGTTCCCCGCGGTAGTCTTGCCAGCTCTGTGTTGAAGGAGAGTTTGTCGTTTCGGCAATCCCATACTAGGCCGAGTATCTTCTCTGTAGTCGTATCGTCCTGCAGATGCGTATACGGCTTGTCTGTGGTGGCTTTGAGAGCCTGGCGTACCTCTGGTGAGTTGGACGCCCATTGACGTAGGTCGTAGTGCGCCTGTTTGTGTATTTCGCGCACGTCTGTTGCTATGCGGATGGCTTCTTCGATCGTCGCGAAACTCTGTAGGTAATCGTCGACGTAATGATTTCTCACTATTGCCCCGTAAGCTGCGGGGTTGCTGTTTCTGTGTTTCTCTGCGTTAAGGTTCTTGACGTAGATGGCTGTGGCTGGTGATGACTTCGCTCCAAATATGAGTGACGTCATCCTGTACTCTGTGGGGCTCGCGTCCCCTCTCGCGTCTCCTCTCCACAGGTATCGGAGTGCGTTTCTATCGACGTTGCGTATTTTCACCTGCATGAACATTTCGGCGATGTCCGCGGTGACTGCTATTGGATGCTGTCTGAAGCGCATCACAATCCCCGGTAGTGATTGAATCAAATCAGGTCCGGTGAGTAAGTGGTCGTTGAGTGAGACGCCCTGCGTCTTCGCTGCTGCGTCGTGGACGATTCTAATCTTGCCGGGCTTCATTGGATTGATAACGGGGAAGTGGGGTAAGTACCACGTCTTGCCCGTTTCTGTCGGTGTCGGCGCTACTTCGGCGTATCCTTTTGTAAGAAGGGCCGCCATCTGTTGATTGTATTGTTCTCGCAGCTTCTGATCTCTGTCTATCCGTTGTTCTGTGCTCAGAAGCCTCTTGAGAGCGTTTTCTCTGTTGTGCGGCATGGGTACGGCTGGGTTCTCCCATAACAGAGCCGTTTCGTAGTGACCATCCTCCCGCCGCTGTGTGTGCTCCCGCAGTGCATTGAGTGCGCGTTCTTCCGGGTCAGTTCTCGGCTTCTTGGGTTCGACGGTCAGCGATTCGATGGCGAGGTAACGTCGCAGCTGCTCGTTCATGTCGTCGTCGATGCTTCTAAGATGATTGATTCGATGTAATCGGTGACCAAGCGACCGAGTAGTGGAGCCGTGGAGCACCCATCCGAGTGGAGTGAATGATGCGACGGGTTGGTTCCTTTTCCCTTTCCGCGTAGCTGTTGCCAATAACAAGTGCCAGTTGTCTTGGCCTATAAGAATCCCCGGAGTGCCCTTTTCGTAATGGAGATAGGATGCGATGTCTGTTAAGTGGTCGCAGCCTTTTAGCGTTGCTCTTGGGATCTTCTGTGGTGCCACACGTAACTTCGATATCGTGTGGGCCTGTATGATGTGTTCTTCTTGGGTGCCACGTAATGTCAACGTGACACGCTTCGAGTTTGTGGCTTGGACTTCTGTGTTCCCTATTGCTTCTATATGTAGCGGTTCGCTCCGCCCTTTGGCTCCAATTTGCCGCGCTATGTCGCCATCGACGAGCGTTACTGTGGAGCCGTCGTCCAATAATGCGTACGTGTCCATTTTACCTTTAGGTCCGGAGACTTGCACTGGCAGGATCTTGAGGTAAGACTGTGACTTGAATGTGGACCACGTACTGGTGACTACTTCATTGTTGGGTTCTTCTATTTTCTGTTGACGGAAGTGTAATGATTTATGATGGGTTCGTATGCATCCGTCGATTCCGCATTTAGCTGTTCTGCACCGATGACCTGGCACTCTTCGCTTGAGGCATGCGAAACAGAGCGCCTTCTCTTTGGCCATTTTCCATCTCTCACTGCTGCTGAGTTGCGTGTATTTTGTGCACTGTTCTATTCTATGTCCCGTATTGCTGCAGATCGGGCATGTTTCGTCGTGGTGATTCGGCGACGCTGTGTAAGTCTTCTGTCTTCTGTTGATCTTGAGTCCTCGCCGGTCCTCGCTGCCTATTAGGTTCGCGTGCGGTTCCGGTGAGGCGTATGGACCGCATTTCTGTGCTTCATTGTCTGCAAACCGAGAGAGCTTCACTAGGTCCGCTTCGTCGTCCCTTGTGGTTGCGGCGAAATCGTACCATCTGTATCGGAGAGCTGGTGTGAGTTTGTCGACGACTGCCTTTGTTACCTCGGGGTTATAAAGGTAGTAGCTTTTCTTCAGCATCCGTAGAGTCGCTACGATGTTTGACATGCGTGTGGCGAACGTGCAGATGTCTCGTGGTGCGTCCGTGAGCCGTGGTAGTGTTCGCAGCCTTTCCAACTCGGTGATAGCGATCGCGTCTGGCCGTCCAAATCGGGTTTCTAACGTTTTCAGTATTTCCTCGGTGTGCGCGCCGTATATGAGCAGGCTTCCGACGGCTTCTTTGGCGATTCCCTTCAGGCTGCGTCGCAGGCGTGCGATGTTTTCTGTTTCTGTGTAGTGGGCTCTGGAGTCTTGGAATGCTGCCTTAAAAAGCAGCCATTCTTGATGGGCACCGGTGAATAGTGGCAATTCGTGGAAGCTTCTGTTTGTTGACTTCGCGGCGAGGGTGATGGCGTTGGCGAGTTCCCTCAGATCGGGTCGCGGCGTCGTGCTGTACTGCTGTGTGTCGCAGGCTGATTGTTGCTTGCTTGTTTCATTTTCTATAACTGTTGCTTGAAACCGCGTGGTTTCTTCCTGTGCTATAACTGTGGCGCGATGTGACGTGGCTTCTCGCTCTATGGCTGTGGCGCGAGGGGGCATGGCCTCTTCTCGCTCTATAACTGTGGCGCGAGGAAGCGTGGTCTTTTCTCGCTCTATGACTGTGGCGCGAGGGGGCGTGGCCTCTTCTCGCTCTGTAACTATTGCGGGTTGTGCCTCTATAGCCAGGATTGGTTGGCGAGTGTCGTTCAACCAATCGTTGACTCTCTGTTTTGTGAGCTTTCCCGTAAAGCTCGAGTCCTCGCTGTCTGCATCTGATTCCGCTTCTATTGTGGCTATACGGGCGGCTGCAAGCTCGACTTGAAGACGAAGTAATTCTTCTTTCGCTTGCGCCAGTCTGACTGCGCGGTCTATTTTACTGTTGCGATGCCTCTTGCTGCTGCATACTGTGGCGGCCCGCTTTTCTTCTGCGGGTGCAGGTGTCGGTGCCGTTTCTACCTGCGCAGCGGTTTGTTCTGATTCCGTAATCGTAGATTGTTCGAATTCCGTCGTCGTGGTTTGTTCAGATTCCGTTGTTGCGGTGGCGCTTGTGCCTGTGTACCCTGTGGTGCCTGTTGTCGTCGACTGTTGCGATGTTTCGGCGACTGAGGCGGTTGCAGAAGCGGCGACCGAACGCTGACGCTGTTCATTTTCGTGTCGGGATCTGGTTACTGGCATCTTTTTCGAAGATTCGGCGGCTATTGGACGAAGTTGCTTGAAAATCCGGCGCTTTCTCGAAGATTCGGCGGCTATTGGACGAAGATTCTTGAATATCCGGCGCTTTCTCGAAGATTCGGCGGCTATTGGACGAAGATTCTTGAAAATCCGGCGCTTTCTCGAAGATTCGGCGGCTATTGGACGAAGATTCTTGAAAATCCGGCGCTTTCTCGAAGATTCGGCGGCTATTGGACGAAGATTCTTGAAAATCCGGCGCTTTCTCGAAGATTCGGCGGCTATTGGACGAAGATTCTTGAAAATCCGGCGCTTTCTCGAAGATTCGGCGGCTATTGGACGAAGATTCTTGAAAATCCGGCGCTTTCTCGAAGATTCGGCGGCTATTGGACGAAGATTCTTGAAAATCCGGCGCTTTCTCGAAGATTCGGCGGCTATTGGACGAAGTTGCTTGAAAATCCGGCGCTCGAAGGACCAAAAAATGTTACTATTTGCTGGTTACTATGATTACTGTGGTTACTGTGGATCTGTAGTACTGTGGGTACTGTGGTTCTGTAGGTACTGTGGTTCTGTAGCGCTGTGGGTACTGTGGTCGGGGAGCAGCGATTCGCTGAATAAAATTCCCTTCTTCTATCTTGCGGCGGGGTGGCTTCCTCGGTATAGCGCTTTTTCCACTGTTCTTGCTCTGCTGTTCTTGTAGGCGAGGCGAGGACCGGCGAGGACTGACTTTGCACCGATCCTTGCCCCCCTTATATACAGTTCAAACCTCTATCCCGCTCTCACGCGTGACTGTGTCTCTGTCGGCGTGAGAGCGGGACAGAGCTATAGGTGCAACAAAGATGGGGATATCAAAACTGACACTATTCTAACCAGCTGCTATACCGTAAGGAGTCCACCCATTGTTTTTTATTAATAAAAATATGCATCCTGATCACAATATACATCTACCCTATAACTATTTGTTTTCTTTATTTCACTACCTACTATTGATCTTAAGCTATGCCCGCAATAACTTTATTTATTTTCTGTTTACAAACTATCTGTTTTACAAAATATCTATATCTATTTACAAAATTACTATATTTATTAAATCGCTATTCTTAAAAACTATTCTAAGGCTATTGTCTCGTACATTCAGAATAGTAATGAATTTGCAGAATATAAGCTGCATACTCAAAAGAATCGCTCACTCAATTATTCTATTTGAATGCTAATATTTTTATTTATTTAATAGAATAGTTGCATCAAATGTTCATCTAAGGCCTTTTGTTCTTCCTCTCTAAAATTTTAATACTTTACTTATGTTTGCTGCTCGTCAGTTTGTTTTGCTTACGCTGTATTTATGTACATAAATGATGCGTTAGCATTGATATTTTTTTAAAAGCGTATAATTTAGCCCTTTTTTATTCTAAACTATTCATATTGCAGAAAATACTTATATGTGCAGTTTTACACACAGGGTTTTGGGTAACTGCAAAAATAAATTTAGGAGGTTTTATGACGGTGGTGGTATTTTGTCAACCATCCGGAAACTTATTTTTTAGTTTGACACAACCGTGATTTTTATTTTACACAGTAATTACAGCCATCGTGTTACAGTTGGTTAGATACAAGCTATTTGATCCAGATATCCGAACATATTTTAATGCTTTATATTATCCAGGAATGTTAGTTTTGTATCTAGAAATTTTTAACATCCTAAGACCTCTACGGGTGTCTGATATATGATACAAGATTTTTTACCTTCTCAATGTAGAGTTAAAACAGCATAAAATATTTTTTCGAAAATAAAATTTTTCGACATTACTTTTGTGTTTTCTTTAGTTCTGTGACGTGAAACTACCTGAAGTTGAGGAGTTGTTGGCTGAGGAGCCTCCCCCGGGCTACCTGTGCCACGAGAAGCACGGCTGGCTGTCTCCCAGCGTCAGCACCATGTGTCGCGACCACATGTTCCGCGATGTTAAGAAAACTCTCTTCTCTAATCACAGCTCCGACTTGAAGATTGAGGTGAGGTTTTATAAATGTGATTTTGTATAGAGTGCTCCAGTGTGGTAGAAAAGGGCTTAAACACTCTCGGTTATAGAGGAACCACGCGCACACAGAATATAGGGAATAAAAAGTATGGAAATTAAATGAAAAATAAGTACATAATTAAAGTCGTAATATTATTGCTAATCATATTTACAGTATAGTTTGAAAATGCAAATGTGGTATAGATCGGATTTTACATGAACATTTGTTATTTTTTAAGAATTGCCTATAAGTTATTCAAAATAATTTCAATTTTAATTAATATTAATACAAAGTAATTTTAATTCACAGGAGCCGAGCAGCGAGGAGGAATCAAACTCAGATGATGATGCACTCAGTGGTACAATTAACGAAGGCGACGAGACTATGTAAATAAAATATTGTTTTAAGATCATATTTTTGTTTTCATTTAAAATACTTATATCCTGAATTATGAAACCATTATTTTTATGTATTATTATTTGTCTACCATACAACATAATGTCTTAGGTATGTGAAGATCCGCACTAAGTTAACGTGATAGATTAGCCATGAGGTCAAGGACTAATGGTTTACATATATACACTACTATGTATTTATACTGATAACATTTAAAAAAAGTAGACAGTAGACACTACTATTTAATAGTTAAGTTTTTGTATTGCACGGTAATAAATAATTTCTTGTTCTTCTTGACAGCCCTCGTGGCGCAGTTGGCTAGACATCAGCTTGCGATACGAGAGGCCGCGGGTTCGATCCCCGCATCGAGATAAATGTTTGTGTGAACCACAAATATTTGTTTCGGGTCTGGGTGTTTGTGAGACCGAAAAGTCTCTCGTAGTTTCTGATACCCACGACACAGATCTTGTAACCTAGTGTGGGGTCAGAGCTATGTATGTGACTGTTGGGTGTATCTGTCTTTAGCAACGAATGAGCAATATCTATTCACCCTCTTGTTAACCGACTTCAAAAAAGGAGGAGGTTATCATGTCAGCATTAAAATCTCATGAAACGGGCCGAGCTTATTGGCGTTTTCACTTACAACTTATAAATAAAAGATAAGAGCAATTTTTGAAAGAATCATAAAGATAATCGTAATATAATTAGATAAGTGACAAGTTGCCAATAAAACCATAAAAACTTGATTAAAATTCATGCCCACTATTTTCATGACTCACGTGGTGTTCCACGTACATCTCTTAATGTATTTTTGTAAAATTATAAAATATTGTCTATCAAAAGAGTGTTTAATTAACAAATGTCCTTATAAGGTCGTAGGTATAGTTAATCGGGCAGATAACAATTGTTTATCGCATTCAAAGTTCAAGCGAGTGGAGCGTTACATCAACAGCGATGCAAGTTCCGGCATAGTGACTTTTATCTTTGAACCGGCTGTTATCGCAGCTTTATACATATGTGGAGGTGACTGGAGACATGCACAACATATTTAACTACGGTTAATTGAGTAATTAGTCTATAAATTTTGTTCACCGAATATAGCACAATTTTTTATTTTTATTCTCAATTATGCAATGTGTCAATGTGAGTTACGGTGGTTGAAAATTCGAAGAGCATATTTTGCTGACGTTTTGCAGTTCTGTGTGTAGGAAAAGATTACTTTTAGCCTAGTAAAGATGAAATTAGGAATGATGAGATTCATCAGTCAGAGTAGGTATAAAAAGATGAAGCGACTGTGGGCTGGCCCTACAGGCTACGGGTATAGAGCCAAACGATAGTTGACACAAAAAAGGCTTTCGATTGGATTCCACATACATAACTGCAAGTCAACGACCATCCATAAGCTGGATTGATACTTATAAAGATTGCATGACGACATCGGATTGAAACCGTTTTCAAACAGGCCGCAAATGACCGATGATGATGTACATAGTGCAATTTTTACATTATATTTGTCTTATTTAAACTCCTTATTGATTTTTTATTTAAAACACATTAATATTATTTCTTCAGTTGCATACAAAGTATAAATAATAAGTAAAGCTACAAATGCGTTCTAAAAGTACGAAGTGGTTGTCTGTTCATTAATAAAGAGATAATACTGGTGGCACAAACGGCATTGTCGCGCTCAAGAGTCCGCCGAGTGTTCGTCCACGGACAAAGAAAACTTTTGGTCGTGTTTGAAGTGTAGGGACAACGATCGTTTCTTTGTGACTGTAAGTACATATTTATTTCTTTTTGTAGACGTACCGTGACTCATTGTAATGTTTACATTGCGCATATTGAACCTCTGTGACTATGGCAGTACGGAGTTTGATCTTTGCCTTTTGGACCTTAGAGGAGGGATATTTCTATTGACATATTTTTATCTGAATAAATTAAGTTGTCATCGGCCATCGAACATTCGGATCTCCATTGAGTCATGGAAAATTACAATATGACTTTTATATTATATAAATTAAATGAAAAGTTGAACCTGGAATCGCTTAAGGAAATAAAAAGTCGTTGACACAAAGATATCATCTTAATTGTAGAGCACAAATTCATCATAATTAAATGACCTAAATATAACAAATTGAACATAAAGAAATAATTTATACATACCTACCTGCGTATTTTATTATACAACAACCACATCACGCTCATTTCCCCGAAGGGGTAGGCAGACATACATTTCCGTACAATCATGTTTACCCCCACGTAATATAAGGTATCTAACAATTTTACACTTTTCGGTGCTACAAAAAAATGCTTAATATATAATCCTAATAGCATTGTACCTCGTTCGGGAATCGAATCTAACAACTGTGCATTGTCACGCTTATGTTACTAAACACGGAGGTATTCAATTTAAAAGTAAATAGTATCAAAACATGGAATGAATCGTTCATATTGTTTGTCATATGTGCTAGTTTATTATTTACCAAGAGTGGTATGCTCATATGCGGTTTACAATTTTCGGTAACTTCAAATTTAATGATTTTTCTATTAAAACTGGACCTAAAAATATCACAGATGACACATTTTTTCAGTGTCTAAATATAAAGATAGTAAGGGGCGTTATCCAGTATCAGAGGCGTCCATTGTTTCATCCCTTGGCGGTTATCAGTAGTGCGAGTGGAGAGCACAAAGTGGCGTGCGCTTTATCGTGTATAAAACTAGCGGTTGGTTGCGCGCGCGCACACTCGTTCGTACCTCTCTCACGCCGCACGATCGATTTTCCGCCCTTTGTGATTTCCACCGGCGCGAGGGCCGCTCTACTACGCGAGTGAGGTTAGTGAATTCACAATATTACTACATTAATACGCAATGTACGCAGTGGACATGAAAATGGAGCGGAGATATATGTTTGTGTTTTTTGACTGTGTGTTTGATGTGAATTATATAGTGTGTTTTAGTTTTTATACATAGATATTTTTGTTGATTTTTCTGTTATTTATTTTCGAATAAATAAATAAAGGTATTTTTTGGTATTACAATATGGTAAGGCGGAAAAAACAACATTGAAAAACGTTTTGATGTTCATTACACTCAAAGTAAATTATCGATAGTTGCGCATAAAAGAAAATGATGTACTGAAATTGCTAAGTATATGAAAAAATTGCGCACTAAGAATATTATTTGACAAATTAGCGATTTGTTTTGAAAGGCGTGAGGCTTGAGTAGGGTTGATTGAACTAAAGATAATATATAAAGATAACAGAAATCGGTCACAAATACTCACAGCATTGTGAACTAGTGCTCCAAACAATAGAATAGACAATTGATGCCGGATTTAAAATTGTTGTTATAGTACATATATTTCTAGAGCATTAACGTACTACGATTAGATAACTTGCTTCACGACAACATTTACATCTCCATTTCATTTGAAAGGTGGAATAATCTGAAACAAATGAACATCGATTACATCGCAACACAATCATATTGATCATAAAAACATAAATGCGTTCTAGTTTACAAGATTTTTGTAAACCATTTTAGACTTCCAGGTACAATACATTATTATAATAAATGCTACAATTATATAAAAGTTAGGGTTGATGTACACTTAAAGCAGTAAATCGTTTTCGAGAACTGCAGATAGACGGCGCCTGTTCGGGCCAATTTTTTGCAATCTCCAACGCAATGTGTTTTTAAGCGTCCTAATGACACGTGCCCCGGCGCATCGTGCGAGGAATCCACAATCAGACCTCGCCTTGGAGCAGTGTCATGTCAAACTGCGGCTCAGTGACCACTTGACGCAGCTTATTGAAGCATATATTATGATCAGCAGGAAGTCAATATTTGGACATGTCACAATGTGATTGACCTTTATATTTCCCTGTGAAGCGGTCCTTAGCACGAGAACAATGAGACCTTAGCGACGAGTACACGCGAACTGATAAACATTTGCGTATTGTACACAATCGCCTTTGATAATTGATTTATAAATATTTTCCACAATCTCACACAACGTGCAGATACAAATATGAAAGAGTTCTGGTCCCATAGAAACGAGTATTTTTCTGTACACAACTGTTTGTACTGATATTAGAATCGAATAGTGTGTGAATGTGAGAGTATTTTGTGGATTAATGTTAAATATATAATTACTGATTGTATTGTTAATGATACTTAACAGTCCCTTATCGTATAGTCCGCAATGCTCATTAGCTTTAAAGAGATGTTCTCACGCAACTTTGTCAATTTAAATGAGTGTATTTTTATAACATAATTAGCAAATTTTCTAAATTGGTTCTTTGTGATGCTATCTTAATGGATATTGAATAAATTGTTACATTGCATAAGAGTTCTGTACACTTGAGATAAACTACATTATACTTATGTCAAATGGTCTGCATGTGTCTTTTTTAAACATTTATACGTTATCATTTTATGGCAATTACTTCAGTGGTTACTTAAAGGTTGTTGTCATATAAAGGATTATTTTTGTTTAGTCGTACTTTTTAGTAATACATTATTATACGTGCTTTTATCATATTTAACACGCTTCAATGGCGAGAGGTAGACTCATGTTACAGTTTATAGTATAAGGACCGATACACAATGTGTTCTAATATATTAAAAAAAAATGAATATAATTAATAAAATTTAAATTTTCTTGTCCACAGTAAAAGTGAAACAAGATGGCGTCAAGTGAATTTAGACTGGAGCGCAGTATTGAGCTGTTGCCGGAGACAAAGGAAGTTGCTGAGAAGGAGCTCAGAGAGACTCCCGAGAGAGTCCGAGAGGCTCTGGAGAGGCTTCGAGAGCTGCTCAAGGAGAACCCAGACCTACACTTTTCCGATGATGACGAGCTGTTGACCATTTTCCTCCGACCATGCAAATGGTACCCGGAAAGCGCCCTCGCTCTGGTGAGTAGAATTATTAATTAAAATACATGGATGATTATATAATCATTAGAACATTTTTAAAAAATAGACTCTTTGGTAAATATGACGCAATATGTATTAAAATGAGTTTTTAAATAGATTATCGAGTAACAATAATTCATTCGTTTTTGATTTGAGATTGTCTTTGTTGGAACCGGCAAATAGTAGGTACACGTAATTATTTTACGTTCGTATTAAAATATTTTTAGTTGTATTAAGATTTCCTGGTATTTTTTTACATTGATAATATAATCAGATAGAAATACCATGTGTCGCTAAACCCTTGCGGAGGTGTAAATAACCATGCATGTACTGACGTAAGTATATGTATGTAAATATGTTACAAATAAACAATACCAAAAGGTTCTACGTATTTCATAAGATTGCAAAGACGTTTTTATAAAGTTATTAGTGAATTAAATGCACGCAACAACAATTTAACATCTCAAAATATTGTACACTCTAATGTAGTCGGAAATATTATATGCAATTCAAGGCTGCTTGGGTTAATTAGTAACAAGAAACCCTTAATTTAACCTCATGTGCTTTAATTAATTCACCTAATCAGATATATTTAGAATGTTTTGCTAACATCATTAAGATTATGTATCAAATGCACTATATTTTAATTAGTGCGTTATAAAATCTAGCCGTTACTGTAATTACTTATTATCGATGTTTATAATTATTGAACTGTAATCACTTCTAACATGCATTAATTTATTCATTACAATATTTATATTTACATCAAATTAAAAAAGTATTTCAACCTCCTTTGTCATGTGATTTAAACGTGTTTTAAAAATAGAATGAAAACAAAATTGCTAACGTGTGTTAAAAAATCATGTTACGCGCACAATGTTACAGCCTACTAAGTTTTCGTAATCTGCGACTACAAACATAATGTTGTGACGTTTCGGCAACACTCCAATTACGCTTGGTTAACGAGTGATTTCGTCGACTTGTCCTAGACCCCACAGTTACCACGCTCGCTATTGAGATGTATGATTTAATGAATTACTTTATTAGCCAATACACTTTTGTATGGACCAGTAGTTTCTGTAATACTTATATAATATGCACCAGAGAATACATTTGAATACGTTTATTATGAAATAATATGTTCTGTGTGATTAGGATGTTTTCTTCTTATTTGGTTCTCTTTCGTGGGTTTGTTTCACATTAACAGTTAAAGGTCGATGCATTATTAGCTTTTAAACATAAAGATTTCCGCCATTGGGCACTAGTGCTTTTAGTACAGACAGGCTTTTTCGATCTATTACTGCGTTGCTAAATACATAGATATATTGTAACTATATGATCTATTGAAATATTGTGTATACAGTAGAAACACGTAAAGCAGACACATATAATAGTATTAATCACATAATTTGCTTAGACTTAATATTGATTTGGTAACAAAGTCGCAGTGACACTTAAAGGTCATTTACCCGACGAATAGATTAAAAGTTTTCGGTACAAGTTTAAGTAACTCATTTTGCCTTTCTCTTTGTTTCTTTATTCATCTATTTCAGTAAAAGATTTTTCTAAAAACTCAATTTGTTAATTCTTTTTTAACCTATGTAAGAGTCTTTCTATTTTACTCGAATTCGTTCTTCTCAAAAAGTTTAAAAATACAGAAAGGGTCTTTTACTCTGACTTAAATATAGGGTTTTATGACTTTAAACTGCTTACATTGCATATAGCATTGTTTTAACCTAGGGTAACCTAGGTCTTTGATATGACGAAACATTAAGTGTGTTATATTTAAAAACACGCTAGTGTTTCTAACAAAATCAGGAAAGTCATCTGATTTGTGTAAGCTTGCATCTTCGCGTGATTAAATGTATCGAGTATCGGAGAGGAAAATTTTCTGTAATCTTACTCGAGACCTCTTACTCTCTTCCCAATTTAGTGATAGGCAATTTATTGGAAGTTATTTATTACAAATATCTAACGTTGAGGCTTATATTCTAATTTTTGTTTTTTATACTACCGTGATGTGATTACGTAAATAAAAAGGACGTAACGAATAGAAGGAGACAATTCTAACTGTTATCTATCATGATATCCACATATCGGCGTTAGGAATTTCTATCACCATTCATCATTAAGAAATCATCATATATCATTAAGAAACAAATATTTATTCGTGATTCCTTTGCATTAAAAAGACTTATGTACACATATTCCACTACTTCATTTATTTTTTACAAATTTTCCTATGCTCTTCGTTAATCAAAACCCTTGTAGGCGAAAAGTGCGTAATAAATGAAAATATGAATAATCCTTTCGCTTTATTTTACCGTGGTAACATCTAACTTCGTTCTACTCTAGCTTATTAGTCATAAATAGTAATAGACTTTGGAACTATTAGTATTAGTCTTATCTTGTCATTTAATACTAATTGAGGGAATTGATGTGGCGAATATCTTTTCAGAGACGAAGGACATAATAATTAGGATTTGATTTCGGCCTACACGTTTAGATTAGCATATTATATACTAACTTAAAGCCGCGAATTAGCTCTCCTATTTTATTTTTTTCTAGAACGAATAAAATTATTTAAAAAAACAATTTAAACATGGGACTATTAATTAGTTTTTATGTTTGGTGCAGTTTTGTTTACCAAAGGTGCGATTTATTGCTATTGCTTATTCATTTAACACTTATTTGTTTATTTAATAGTTTATTTTTCGTATTAAAAACGGATGTTAAAAAATCATATTTTATTAAATGTATTTGCAAAATCCGTAGACCTTTCACGGTAGCCTTTAATGCAAGTGTTGGCGCTACTGATAGAGTCGTCAATTTATCATGAGTGTTCAATAAAGGACAGTTTTTTTTCCTTTTAAATTAAACCAACCTCTATCAAGTGTGGAGTATTCTTAAAAAGTGGTAATTTTTTTATATCTTCTTATCATAAATATATGTATATATACATGTAGAAACATTTGTCATTGGAATCTGCCTGCGCCGGCGTCGGAAGAGGAGCGATAAGTCAACCACGGATGTCAAAGTTCACTGTTTATCGAACACGATAACGTTATCAGCTATCTCTATTTACAGTCAACAAGCTGTAACATCGCGTCCAGTTTATTGCTAATGACTGAATGTGTTTTGTCTAAACTGATGCCCTTATTATCCGTAGTAATAGCCATTTTTAGATTATCTGCGGTTAATATACTTAATTCATATGCTATGTAGGCAGATGGACGGTTAAATGTGCATTATTAAAAATATTTTAGTGACAAGAATCCACACTCCTACCCAATATACCCAGTGTTGATTATTAGTATACTTCAGAGTTGCATAGTATTCAAATTTCCTGACAAAAAGTAGAGCTTGTGGGGCTACCTATAAATGTTATAAGAATGGTTTACATATGACGATATGTTACTTTACTTGAAGTCATAATGTCATATTGTTCTAATGATCACACTCCTTTATTTGTAAGTAGTCATAGGGCTGTTTGTCGGCGTTAGCCTCTATCCCTAGTTTTTCTTAGGCCTCCATTTTCAACCAAGCGTGGGAATATATCATTTGAGTATGTTCACGTTGGATTATTGAGTATTGAAGCACGATCGTAGAATTTGAGATCGTGCATAATGCGGAAGACAGCTAAGTGTTAAATAATAATTTGTTTATCCGTACATAAAACCTTCAGAATTTGACACAGTCTTTAAGAAACATTTAGGTAATTCCCCTTAAATTACGTAACAGTTTGGATAAAAAAAACTGAGCTATAATTAATTTTTTGTTTGTTGTTAACCACTCGAGCACAGGATACTTATTCATTACATCACTTGAACACGTTCAATTCATTTACTAGCTTGTCATACCCCACGTTTTTAAGGTAAATAATAATTTATTTAAGACTTGTTCTGACTTATGTCTATCGGCAATACGTTGGAAGTTATAGTTAAGGAGATCCGTGTCAAACAGTGGGATGTACGATATTGGGTGGTTTAAAAAACAATAACGCAAAACAAATATTTTAAAAATATCACTCATTTTTAAATCTCTAATGATTGACAGATTCCTCTTATAATTGTGAAAGGGCATACTTGGAGCAAAACGTGGAAAATTACATGAATATACGCAGTTTAAGGAATTATATTCATATGCATTGTCAATGTGTCATTTAAATTTAATTCAAGGATGATATGTTTAGCTCTAAATACAGTTACCTTAACATTGTGCAAATATCGTGATTTAGTTCAATAATCATTGACCATACTCCAATGTCAACCGTTTAGCATTTAATCATACGCGTATTAGCAGCAAAAATATTTAGCCGGATATCGCGAGAATCTACACGAGCCTTAATATAAAAAAAAATATGGCAACATTTGTATTGATGTATAAAGCCACAGTTTCACGAATTATTAATTATTGCATGTTTATCATTTAGTTATGGGTGTGGTTAATAAAAATACGGAATATATAAATGTGCTAGGATGTAAATAACTCACACAGAAAATATCCCCCCGCGCATTTTTAATTGGTCCAGGAAATTTGGTTCTATGAAACATTTAGTATTTTACTAAATAAATTAAAATATCTATACTTAATATTGATATACTACTATGAGACCATCAACATGATTATTTTACATATCGAATAAATCTTGTTCTTACTATAGAAAACATCCTTATACATAAAAATAATGAATGTACTAATGATCTACGGTAGAGCTTTAATAATGATACCTATGACGTATGTAATGTGTGCGGCGTCTAATGTTCTTCGTTTTACGTCACTATGAACTTCGGAAATCGATTCTACATATGTAGGAATTTATTGCATGTTTTTATTTGTTGTTCATATGGAAGCTGTGCAATAAACGCCGTCTGACAGCATTATAAATGTCGGAGAAAACACGCCTCCAAGGTTTCTAATGCAATATGTGAACAATACCAACAGTGTGTATTTAGATTCCGGATCGATGTTACACTTCATTTAGTGTTTCGGTTTATAATCGACTATGTTGACTAAATGATTCTAACTAAAGATTTAAAAAATAAAAAGTCTTTGTGCTCAAATTTTAAATTTCGAATAAGTCTCCTTGGTTGAGTTTCATCGTGATTGTTTTAATTTAGTTAATATCAAAATACAATGTGTGAAAAAAAAATTAAATATTATATTCTTTAATTTGAAAACATTCTTATTTAAAATTCTCTACATAAATCCTAATTTTAATGCGCATAATTTATGTTAACTTGTAACTTCTTACAAATGGCTAATGAAAAAATGAGCTACTTGGTTGCACATATTAAAATACTTAATAGCTCAGTATATTAGTATAATAATTGCAAGAACTATACCGTGTAATATATAATGTAAGTACTATAGCGTATCCAAGTAATAGTGTGAATATGAATATTCACGTACTTAATCATGTAAATACATTAAAGAGTGTCGACGAAATATAAAAGTTAGTATGGAACCCCAGTCCATATCTATATAACATCTCATTATACAAAAGAAGTACTTTAAGATCCAATTCTGAACTCCACACAAATCACGACTAGAAATTGGTAGATAATAATTTCAACTAGTTATAAGAATTTATTTATTATCATAGAGTAAAATTATATGCATACCACAGTAAACATGGTATTTCCATTTACTTTTTCTCATTTACAAGTGCTTAAACATTTTTTCGTTCTTATCCTAAAGAACACTATTAGAGTCATTATCAAACAATAGATTTCAAGACAGATATTGTTGTTTTATCAAACTATTTCGCAAGATCGTCAACAATGACAATTAATTGTTTCAAAATAGTAGAAACCTTGTAGTGGATTACAGTAAATAGGTAATGTTCAAAGGGCGCGTTCGTGATCTTGTTTGTGAAATACGGATGCACGTAAAGATAAATTACACGTGTTAAAATGAACCATAATTGCTTAACTACGCACAAATACTTGAAAAGAATCTTTGTTTATAAATTTTTTAAGAATAAAATACATTGTTTATAGCCTATGCTTACTATTAAATACGCGATGTATATTCTTTCATTTTCTCTTTAAATATATTTGGCGGTAATATTGACTTATGTTTTCTTTTAAAATAAAAAAAAAATCGATACGGTGTTGAAAATTTGTAGCATGCGAGTTACGAGCTTGTTACCTATCTAAGACTTAATAATAAAGGCGAATATATGAAAATAAAACGACTTTCATTAATTAATTAATTTAACAGTTGTCATAAATTACACCTAATTTGTAACGCGTTAGTCTCACTATTCGACTAGTACTACCATTTGCTTCCCTGGTTTTACGTAACATAAATCCGGTCATAGTATTTTTTTTATTTGCTACTATTTCTAATCTATATTTGTATTAAAAGAAAAGTTGATTTTTTTTAAAATACAATAGTTTACCTTATGGAAATTCCGCATGAAATAAAACTAATAATGTGCATGTCCTATGAAAAACATATTCGCAATACACAGATATGTACCTGCCTATATGAATAAATCGATTTCAGTCAATGATGTCACTTAATCAATGAAATTATTGTGCACTTTGATAACCTTACATTAAACAAAGACAAGGTCAATGATAGCAAATAAATGCATAGCAACAAAAATGTGTAAGCTTATTACTTTTATACTGAATTGAAATATTCTGATGGTAACAAAAGCCAAATATTATGGTATAGAATAATTTATATTTGATTATGTACAGAAAAAATAAAATTCTCAAACTGTTTAAAAAATATATTTTATCGGATTATATTTACAAATCAATAATTTTCTAGTAAGACTATAAGAACATTTTTGTTTCTTACCATTACGTGCTAGAACAAAATAATGTAGAGAGATTTAATGATAAAAGCTAAGCTATTTTTTTAAATATATATCACTATAAAAAATAATGACTAAAGGAATATTTCACAGTGTGATATATCGTGTAAGTGTATAGCGTGTAAAAATATAGAAGATGATTAACTCAGTGTCTAAAGTTCCACCATATCATATGGTATTGTAGTAATGTGGACTTCGATCCATATCCTATTCCAGTTTCATCTATAAAGACCTTCTACACTTCAGTACACTTACGACTTGGATAACAAGTCAACAAATAAACATTTTAATGAACGAGTAACATAAAACACTGTCTTAAGTAATATTTGTTGTTTAGTTGAAGTTATTCTTTAAGTGATTTTTAAACGTTAATAAATATGAATATTAAGTTGCGAGTTGTAAGAACTTGAAGGAAATATTAAGTGCAACATTAATGATTTATGTAATACGGAGTGTTAATGTCATTAATGCTTTTAGCATTTCATACTTCAGATGTGCGTCTCGTTTATACTTTTACCATACTTTTGTTTTTAGCACAGGGAAAAAATCTTATTAATATCGTATTTTAATAGTTACAAAAGTCATTGTGACAAAACTTATGCTTTGAACAATTTGGTGAGCGACATTGATGCAAATGTAAGTCACACTGTACTGGGTGTATAACGACCGTAATCGAAAACTGAAACAGGCAATAGCCACGGTAATAAAATCAAGACAAAAAATAAAAAATACGTTTTCTTAACAACCACATACATTTAACTCTCGTGGTTGTAGTCTATGGGCCCCTCTAAAAAAGCACCAACCAACCCGGTCTTGAGCAGTCCTCATCCATCCGTTTGTCTGTTATCTTATACCGGACTATCGCGCTGCAGGACGTCCCACGCTACAGATTGAAAGGATTTAAACATGTTTAACGTTAAATTATTGTTGACTTATACTTGTAATTATTTTAAAATATGTAGTGATATGAAGATTACTTGCTGGCTCATTACAGGGCCTATAGAAAATTCTTTCAAGTTGTCACGTTATCTAACACGATAATCTTAGCGTAATCCAAACAAAACGATATAAAAATGCCAAATAATACTGGACTATTGTTATAAATTATAATAATCTAAATTAAATGAGGAGTAATAAAATATTTCAGTTATAATCATTTTCGACCTTGTCGATTAAGTCTTAGTCAGTCGTAAAAAGCTAATAATTACAAAATCATGGGAAAATACATGTAAACTATTAATCATACATTTTAATACGCATTGTACAATAAATAATTGTTTATCGTGCCTGATAACAGACCAGAACACTTTCCATATCTATTCGTATTTACTGTCTATGCTAACTCGTCATCGAATGGATTTCACACTTGTACGATTAAAAAATATAGGGGTATATAAAACCTTCATCCTTTAATCCGATATATTAAAGGATTACATCTATGTACGTCATAGGTCATAAGTATGCATCGATATATCTTAACAGGAGCGAAAATATTTTTATTCGCGAGATAAAACAAAGATTGATCGAGATATACTCGAAGATAATACGTAGAACCTGTATTGATTGTTATGGCAGCTAATTAACAACTATTTTTATTATAATTATTCTTGGAATGCATTGCGGTACAAATGCAGTATTGATCGGTGAGAAGTAATAATTTATCAACAATTGAGATATTTTTTTTACAATTCATTTATCATTTCTATACCAATATTTTTCTAGTTAGTATTACAAGAAGGTTGAAAATATCTCTTACTCGTTTATACTTTATAGCTACATTTTGTTGTCAACATTTATGAGTATAAGTTGTATTGTATGCAGAATAATTAATGGCTTCAATTGTTATTGATTTTGATGATCGTGAGTGACCAATCGAGGAGTACAACTTGGGCGATAAAAGTCATTGCGCTACGAAGTTAGTGCTAACTTGCCATTAAATATAATAACTTAAACTATGGTTGCTCAAGATATTTATGCGCGGGTACGTGCCCGCTTGTGCTATGATGTATGCAATCGCAAGTGCAAGTGGTATTGGGCAACCGACTGACCATACCAACCATCTGCGTTTCTTGCGTGATAATGTTCTTCATGTGCTTGATTACGAACAATAATGAGAACTTCAGTGTTTAAGCAAGTAGGTCGCGTGCGTTCTTGACCAATGTATGAGAATATTTGCTTAATATTTTGCTTGTAATCGGATTCCACATCGAAGTTAGGCTTTTTAAAATGGCATTGAATAAGTATTGAAATTCTCACTCGTGGAATGAAGTCTGCAAATATGCCCGAAAAATGGCAATAAGCTAGCTCCCTATTACTTGGTACTAATGGGTAGTACATACCTAACGAAATATGTCCATAGAAATGCGCCTCTACCTACACCTTCGGGGAATACAGAGTGAAGTTATGTATAAGTTCTACTTGGCCAATTATGCACGTGAAATAAATAATATAATTACAAGTTGCAATGTTATTACTTTTCAACAGTTCCAAAATTAATAAATAAATGACTTATATTTTGTAACTATATTATAACAAGCGAGGCTGTAATCAAATACGCAGATCTTATCAAACACTTAGTTACGATTTCGGAAATGTTGCGATTTCGTGTTTTTGTCGTGCCACTATGGTGTTTATGTAATGTGAATTCGTTGCGCACAACCATCATTATATATGTAGAGACTGTCTTTCTTTTCTGCCATCAATCAGCATGATTACGTGATTAGCATAACTATCGCGTTCGTTTACTACAGGCGCGTATTGTGAAGGTCTCACAGGGTCTTAAATTGTTCAATCCTTTTGTCTAACATTATGGTATTTCAAGGAAAAAAAGCCCTTCTGGAGCCATAAATTGAAAGAGACGAGAGGAGAGTTGGAGATTATAGAGTAGGAAAATACACACCGTGTTCTATCTTCCACTATCGCAAATATTTGATTTTTGAAAGGGCTTAACGTATATGCTTAGGTTTGTTATTCATTGTTTTCTAGTATAGCCTTAATATTAATTTGATCCTGGTTTTATCTATCATGTTTTTTTGCTTAGCAGTTAATAATTGTGCGTTCCAAATTAATTATTTAAGTAAGCGTATTTGATGCATCTAGAAACTTTAGAAATGTGAAAATACATCGTAATATTATTATGTCCTAGTACAGCACCTAGCTACGTACCTGGCCGGTAATTTACCTATAACCTTCCGTAAAATTCTCTCGACAATAAATTACTCAGAGGTTGTTTTCATCATTGTATTGTTGGTAATGCACCATATTATCGAAACTGACGAGGAAATAAGACCCATTGTGTTTTCTTGATAATGTAAACTCTTCCATTATTATGATAACAAGTTGGGATTACGACAGACCACGTCGAAATGACAATATTTTTCATTATTTTTGTAAATGGACAATATTATCGGACAAACTGCGCAGGTGTAATCGAATGTTATATAATCTGTCGTATTTTGACGTGTTATTAAAATTAAATAATATTCACGGTCAAATGCTAATGAGGGAAAAGGGCAGATGGAAGGTTGACCTGTACAGTGTACAAGCACCATTCACCATTAGGAAAATTAATAGATACATAATACAAGCACTCAGTAATGGAAACATTCAAATAATGAATTGGCTAAGACATTATAAGGCAATTAAATACTAAGGAACACCGTGCAACCGATAGTAGTCATTAGAAACTAAACAGCAAGCTTCCTTGGAAAAGTTGCTTATGCATATCAGATAACACCTTACGAGATTTAATAGTATGAGAGCTAGGGAAATTTAATTATACAGACTGCTGGTGTCTTAAACGTATGTATACTGAAATATTAGGTCCGTTACTTTCATATGTAAGCTATTTAACTATGAAAGTATTATTTCGTGGTTCTATCTTTTTCTTTACTGTGGCTATTTGAACGATAAGTGATATCTTCTTCTACATCTTCTTCTCTTTATTAATTTTATACAACTGAGAAATCTCTCATTGCTTTGATACACATATATAACACAACAATAATTTACAATATCTGGTATACGTATCCATTGATAGTACTGATTTTTACTAAGTTCAACTTGCTAAACAATAAACAAAATATTGAATTTATAATGTATTTGTATCGCGTCTTTTATTCGCCTATTAATACAAGTATTATTTGTAAAATTAGTGGCATGGAAAATAATAAGATTTTCTTTTTGTTGTAGATGCGTCGTGTCGCTGAATTCAAAAAGGAGAATG
Source organism: Cephonodes hylas (assembly GCA_030295005.1). Classification (NCBI taxonomy): domain Eukaryota; kingdom Metazoa; phylum Arthropoda; class Insecta; order Lepidoptera; family Sphingidae; genus Cephonodes; species Cephonodes hylas. The sequence goes on along the minus strand of AP025364.1, from coordinate 11,256,008 downwards.
CGTCTCTACTCGATGGTCTGCTGCCGGAGCACGAGAAAGATGCCTTCCTCGACCACAAAGTTGTCAACGTGATGAAAGGCCGCGACCAAAAAGGCCGAAGAGTTCTCATAGTCAATGTTGGAGGTATGTACTAAATTAAAAAAGATTGCAGTTTGTAAATGCAAACTAAACAAAACTTAAACCACTGGTTGAATATTTGCTCTTAACGTTAGAAATATTAAATTTTAATTTGATTTCGTAATATAACGTTTTTGGGAATGCCGTAACAAGGATGTTGAATGTTAATTAGTGAAGGGCTTCTGTCAAATCTTTATTCCATCGCGTAGGTTGAATGAAATTACTCAATACTTGTTTGTATTTTATACCATTTAAAAGTATAAAATATAAATGTACAAATACTGAGAATAGTTTATTTACTAATATTTTTTTTGAATCTTGGTCTGCAATCGTCTAATACAAGCTTTACAAAAAGTTGCATACATTCATTATTTTGTGGGACTTATAACACAAGTGGCAAAACGTGATTGCTTAAATACACAACTGTTTAACCTTCAGAGATACAGGCGTGATTGCGTATGCATGGAAATTATGAGTATTAAAAATTAATAATCATGTTCGTAACTTTAAACCTGAAGATTTCATTAGCTAATTCGTCCTACAAGTTTTAAACGGTGGATTTGCTATCATTTAAACAAATTGCTATTAAGGTTTATTCATTATTTTATTGGAATAACTTGTTTGTTTATTTTTATAGGGTAAACGCTCGCATCGATCAGACTTAATTAAAGATATGATAGATATTAATTGATGAGTGATAGGTTTCTTTTATCCTTAAAAAATAAGCAATCAAAAGAGTGGCTGAAGAGTGCAGAATGCGACTAATAAATTGAGAGTTCGATTTCCTAATTGAGTGTACATAATAGGAAATGAGCCCGGGCAATGAAAAAAGGCTCTTGGGTAAATAAATATATCTCCATCTACTATTTTTGAATGTATTATTAACGTACACAATGTTTCTTTTTTAAGGTACTTGGGACCCGAAGAAAGTGAACGCTGACCAACTTTTTAGACTCTTCTATCTCATCCACGTCGCGGCCATGTTGGAGCCTGAGTCCCAGGTTCGAGGCACGGTGGTAGTCATGGACTTCCACAACATGGGATGGACTCAGGTAAGTTCACAAATAAACATAAGGATGTTTATTTTCGCTACTCTAACAACTGTGTACATATATTTTGCGTTTCACGGCCAGCCTTGAGCAACACGGCAAGGCGAAGTATTTGTATAAATACAAATGAACAAATAGTATTTGTTTTTAAACTAACCGACATAAAAATGTTTTGATAAGAGCCTCATGTCGATAGTATTGACGTCAAAAATTCGTAAAGCGTAAATAGAACGTGCTCGATGCAGATTAAAGTGATTTTATTATATTTCAAAGTTGAAACAAAAGAGTTTAGAGAATATTAAGTAAACTTTTGATCCTTACTGTTATTATAGCGATCATAACATACACATCAACCATACTAATAAATGCTATGTAATTTAATAATGTAAGGCCTTTGGTTTGATACAAGACGTTAGAGGAAAAGACAAAGAATTTACATATAAGTATATATAGTAGTTAAATTAAATAACCTATAGGGCCATAGAGTTTTTTTTACTATAACAGAGATTTGATCCCCCCGTGGCATAAATCGACATCGAGACGTACCGAGCCATGGATTGTTACGCGCATTTAACTATCCTCAAAAATCAGCTCTATTGCGGATTCTATTGATCCTTGCTCTGAAAAAAAAACAGTACATTTTGTTTTGCACTACTGATCTCGCATCGCTTATTCGGTACAAGGATCCTGACCCTTATTGTATCTTCAGGAAACAAATACGTTCCACGTAAAACTATTTCTAGGTCATTGTTCAAATTATTCACATGCTCCCTCGTCTTTGTGACATCATCAATGAAAACTTCACGTTAATGTTATGTTATCGCTAATATTCATTGGCTCGCATCCAACACTAAATGTTAATAAATATAAAAACACAAAATAATTTGTTAACAAGTTATCGGGTACGTGACTGTTTTAAAGTTTTTAAAAGATACAATATGTTAACAGAATGTATTTTTAGTATTGCTTGGGTATTATTTCTGTACACACTGTACACATTAAATTGTGCATTAAAATGCAAATAAATGTTTTAAAGTTGTATTTTCCCATTTTTTAATACTATAAAGGATGTTCATGCAAATTTCTTTTGTTTGAAGACTTTTAAGTAGAATTTTTTATGCAATATTTTTCGCATTTTCGTATAGTGCGTATTATGAAGAAAATAATGTTGGTTAACATTTTTTGTACATTGAAAACGGTACATTAAGGGAAACGAATCGTTATCAACTGTGTTGCATAACGTGATGACACTAGTAGTATATTTTAATTTGAGTATATCGATTCTATTATCATATTAAAACGTTATTATTGCTTGTAAATCTTTATCAAAACCGCGGTGAAGGCAGTATCGCGGATCGAATATGTCCGATCACTTTCACTGCGCGTGCGCAGAGTGCTGATTTGAGGTTTATCGTTCAACAGTTTATTTATTTATTTATTTATTTATTTATTTACACTTCTTACAAATTCTTTGTAAAGGTGGACTTAATGCCCTTGGCATTCTCTTCCAGTCAAACCTTTAGGTGGTGCAGAGATAAAAAGCGTAGGTGTAAAATTAATTATATATACTACACACGATATTAACATACATACATATAATAATTATTTTAAGTGAATATATAATGTTTATTTGGAACAATCACACATGAATGGTGTGATTGATGGCGAGGTTCATGTTTTGTTTACATGCACATATTAACGCGACAACGGGTTTCTGCATGCGTTGTTGTTTATAACCGATGCCACAAATAAAGACGATGGCAAGAATATATCCAAAGTATTTTGAAATTTGTAACTTATATTAAAATATATAATCGTATTTGCCTTATCGTCTCAGGCATTAAAACACAGGATAGATAAAGGTAGATGTGGAAAAAACATTTATTCATCCATTATTCAAACCTGCAGAAAATTCAAATCGGGTGGGAAATTGTACATAATATGGCAGAATACACTCTAATTTCATACCTTATTTGTGTCCTACATTAATCTCAAAAACACTAGTAAACGATCCTCTATTGTGCATACTTCTTTGTTACAAACAGTTGCCCTAAAACGCAGCGCGTGTGAATCATACTAACAGTCAAACAAAGTGTGAAGGTGGCTAGCACAAAGTATAATATAAAAATACATGTGCGCGTGCTAACCGTGGTGTTAACAAAGAAAAGTACAAAGTGCACCGGCGCCTGTATTGTTCAGAATTAATTTTTATCTTTATTTTTACACAACGCAATACATTTGTTTACAGGCGCACTTGTGTTTGCGACCGCAGGGAAGCATTGAAATTATTCATTTGCAGTCCGGTGTTTATTAATAGTTTCGTAATTTTTTTGGTTCAGAATAGAATTTTTATGTTTCAAAATAGTTTCGTTGAGTTTAAGGCACAAAGCCTTTTTCTGCTTTCATCTCTCAGGTAAAAATGCAAAAAAGATGATAATTCTACTACTACTAAATAAAGGATCACTTCAAAATTAATATGTATTACTTGCTCTTACGTCACTAACAAGACAATATGAGCTAGTTCGAAGCCACTAAAACTAATGCACGACTAGTCAATAGACGACTTTCGGTACACCTTTAAAAGCCAATCGCCCCAATATGTTTGTGACTAGACTTCACTGGCAGGATTTCTCATGTTGTCAACGCGGGTTGATGACTCCACCTAACCTTGAAATTCTTGTGGTTGACTTAATGCCGTCAGGTTTCTTATGCATGTTTTCATTACTTAATCGGACGGTAATTAGTTACTCATCCATACACCGATTTGAATTTACCATCAGATGCCAGTAACTATATAAGAAAAGTGAAAAGGTAGTGGTCTATTACTTGGGTTCTGGCTAGTCGGCGCAATTTTTGCAGCTCGGGTATTTCCAAGAATGTTATGGCTTAGTAACAGTATTAAATAATAAACAAAACAGCTGATTAATTCTCAGTACTCAAGCCTTAGCAACTAGGTATTACGATAAGGATTAATTGTTACTTAATATTAAGAACGGATGAACGGTAATTATCAAAAATAATTTGTTATAACACATGACAAGCATCAAACATATTGTTATCCAGGATGCGGGTTATCTTATCACAATTTAAATTTATGTCCTATTGTATATCAATGATTATTGAATTGAAAATTCCACAGAAATTTCTTGAAAAAATTTATATCACCACCTCCTTATTTATTTTCTTGAATCTTAAACTGTAGAACGCGCTTTGGATTCTTGTAAAAACGCAAAAGTTTGTATGGTCCACAAAAATTTGCAAGACCGAAAGATTTTAATAGTGTACTGTACCCATCACGTCCTCCCCTGTTTTACTGTATTTTTGGTTTTGCCTTTTAAAAGTTTCAGCATAAGAATACAACGAAATCCTTAGGTCTGTTTACATGTGCATAAGTTGGATATTTTTGTCATATTAACTCTTTTTATACAAAATACCATAATAAAATTATTCCACCACAGAAAGTATTTGAACAAACTACTATATCTCACGGTTACTATTTACGTGCTCTCAATAAAAAGTCAAAGGACAACATAATGTAGGTGTCTGGACAATGCATGCATACTTATTGACTTTACAAATCTAGTTGAAAGGAAAAATAGTTTCCTCGGGATTTGGTTACAAGGGGCATCACGTCCGAGGCTAGGCGACTCTTTGTTTATTCCGATCTTGTTTTATCATTTCTTCCTAAATGATTTGTTGAATGACATCATTGTTTATCGACAGAGATTTGGTACTGAATATTTTGCCTTATCGTATTTCAGATGTTCTATTTTTGGTTCACGATTTCTTTTGAATTTCAGATTTCACATTTTTCCATGTAATTTGTACTTGTCGTGTTTGTCTCGGAGATTCGGTTACATTTTAAAACCAAAACAAATACATTTTTTGTACTTTCTGTGCATGCTTATAGTGTAGGTACTTTTCCAACTTTGTCTTTAATTTCATATGTTAAAATTAAGATTTATTAAAATAAGGCTTATACTTACAAAATGTACGTACAATCACCAAACACGGCCTTATGTACGATTGAGAAGTTTATTACGCATGTGCCCATTTTACTTTCAACTATGTGAGTTACTGTATTTTTCCTCTCACTATAAATGAATGCGCCAAAACTGCATCCTGTGTTGCACCAATCCAGTTCTGAATTAGTCACAGCGTTACGAAAATGATTATGGTCTGAAGGAAATTAGGCAACGAAATTTATATCGGCGGTGCTTACAATTAGCCGGCCTGATATTTGCTAGTGATTGCTGCTAATACCATTTAGGGCCCATTCGTAGTCTTGTCAAAAAAGCAATATTTAACTCCACATCCGTTCTTTGTTTCCTTATACTTTTATGGAAATAATTTTTCCTCGAGGCTGTTAAGGACCATGTTTAAACACAATTCGAGTAAACACACACGTGGATAAGCGCTGTAAAAATAAGGCTCTTGTAAGTGGTTTTAAGTTTGTTATCCTGTTAGGAAGCGGATGTAGGGTGTACCATTTTGTTCTATATGGCATTGAAGTTTTGCAGTGTGATGCTCTGTGTTTTTTATTTATTATCCTGGTAGAACGTACTTTGGTGTCATCATTGCGTCTGATTCGAAGTCTTATGAGGTCGCAAAGTTTCTACTGTCTCATGATAATTATCTCCTTTACTTGTAGTTCATCGATTTAAGTAGTTTAATTAAATTTAGTAAGAGACGCCATCCACTATAAAAAGACTTTAATAAGAAAATTTTAAGTAAAAGTAACGTTCGACAGCTCGAGACCTTAAGAAACGTTATAGAAATGGACAGAGGAGATATAACACGCACCTTTACTAGTCCGGAGATGCCTAGAGTTAACACTTTAAGTATGAAGTAAAAATGGCTAGTAGACTGTTAATTAAGGATATTTGGAGTAGAAAAACATCTTTTGGAAAATGTAATTCTTAGAACGTAGAATTCATAATTTGTTAGTCGCCATAGTTTTTTGTTATGCTCGTGTTAATTGATCGCCGGAGAGCCACAAGCAGAACTGGTTACAAGCAACAATAACATTATGAAGGCGACTTGCAATGCCATGGTCGAGTGGATCACACAATATCGCATTTATGAGCGATTAAGTAAATAGAATAATATATTTAGTTGAATTACGCAGTAGTTCCATTATATTGCAACTCCAATTTGCATATTGTAATTAATTTTTTCAATTTCAATAAGAATTGCCTTCAACGTTATGCTGAGTCAATGGGAAGAAATATGTGTTGCATTCTAGATAGTAATCCACATTAAAAATAAAGACAATGGAATAGATCCAAACTTTATCTGAAAGGGTGTACGATAATCAGGGATTAAGAACAAAACAGAAAAACAAACAACTTAACTGATAGCCACGGTACAAACAAGTTGTTATGCGCATCTAATAAGCTTGATCAAGTCGTTCAGTCATTGTCAGCCGTTGTTTATGTTCGCGATCAAAACATGAAATATATTTCACGAACATGGCTATGAAAATGTAAGAAGGCATATTTTTCGTTGGGTTTACATATATGTAAATTGAAGATCTTATAAGTCAGACGTTGCTCAGATTATTTTAATATGAGATATTTTATTTATTTAGTGGCTTGGGGCGTTAGATATGCTTCGAAAAATAGGCATCTAAATAATACAATTTATTTTCTTTATCATTATCAATTAAAACGGTAGGAATTCTTAGGGTGATTGTTATGTTATTATATAGAGGAAGTATTATTTGGAAAAAATTGATGCTTTAATATCATTAAAAAGTAGACGGACTCAGTCTGCTTCAACACATTTGTGTATATCATTATGATCGTAAAAATGGCTTTTATTTCTTTATGTTATTTATGATTTGCTTAGTACCTATGTACATAAACTCTCATTACCTTATTTGAAACATTTTTTTTTAAATGATTCTGATGCTCAATTTATTTTAACAATATTATAAATTGTGTAGAGATGTAAAGTTTACTGGTAGTAAATGCCGAGTAGTTTATAGTTATTGATGTCACCACAGAACTTTCCATTTCGTAAGTAGGCCTGTTGCGATAACTTGTACACATGTTTTAAAAGCTATCCACAAATATACACTTTGAGGAGTCATTTATTGAAGAGATATAAAACACTTTTATTGAATAAAAATTCTTATTTGAATTAAAGTTTAATAAAGTTTTTGACCTGGAACCAAAAGAACATTTTTTTATATCGCTAAAGTTTAGTATTGACTTTTTTCAAAATGTGAAATGAAAACAATAAAAAATTCTAATATTTCTAATGCCAGAAATAATTTTGAATGAGTTCGCAAATTAAGTTTTGTTTGTAATAAAAACAATCTGTTATCTAAACAGTATATTTTATTTCGTTGTTAAAAACCAAATAAATATTTTTTATTTTTATAAGTATAAAATAAACAAATAGCTCTTTCAAATTACTACCGCTCGATAGGTTTGTATGATTGAATTGTCGCTGATTGATAATATTACATGCACTACACTGTAGACGACGTGACCGTCCTTTCCATACCTATCTGCATTTATAATCCGACTTATATAGTGACGAAGGTGTGTGCGCTAGACCGGAATGTAAATGGATCTTTTTGTTGACAGACTATGGGCCTGACGCCATCGTTCTCTAAAAGGCTCCTGACGTTCATCCAAGACGCAATGCCGCTCCGGCTTAAAGAGGTGCACTTCGTGAAGCAGCCCATGATCTTTAACGTTGTCTGGAATATGTTCAAACCATTCATCAGAGAGAAACTAAAGACCAGGGTGAGTGATCTCTTGTAATATAATTTTTAGGGTCAAATTGTAAGACTCAATGATAGATCACTTACAATGACAGATTTTTCATAAGTGTTGTAAAATCCTTTTGCCTTGTGGTCAAGGATGTTCTATGCGATCTAGAGGGCTCGGGTTCGATCCCAGGGTTCGAACCAAATTATTTTAGGTTATTCTATTAGGTAATTATTTAATAGAAGTAAGTAGGCTATGAATCTCTCTGATTTAAACTGCAAACTAATATTTTTCAAGCTTGGACTCTATTTTATTCGTTAATATCGGTTAATACATAATAATTGGTTTGGTTTTTGTTTTTGCAGATCTTCTTCCACGGTTCGAAGATGTCCTCACTCCACAAGCACTTGACGCCGAGTCACTTGCCGTCAGACTACGGCGGCGAGCTTCCCGCCATTGACTACTCTGGCGCCGACTGGTACCCGGTCATCAACGACATCCTACCACACATCCACAACTGGAACACCTACGGCTTCGCCAAGAAGGCGTAACAACCTATACAAACTATAGTAGAATAAAAAGAGGGTTGGATCTTCACCAGACAATCCAGTGCGTGTTGGCACCACGAGCAGTCTGGTGTTGGTCCCAAGCGATGTTGGATCCGCTTTAACCCTGTTCAGTTTTAATACGTATCAAAATTAGACTTAGTCCAAACTCAACCAAAAGACGTTTTGATTTAGGATATTTTGGTAGCTTATCATTGTATAAGTCTCAGTAAATTGTGCAGTTACGGTGCAACTAAAATGTCTCATGCTAGTTTTAAATGTAGGTAAAGTGTGAATGGCTAAGGAATGTAATTTGGACTCTGAATGTGTTTGTCTTTGAGCACCTACAGTATAATAGTTACTTTTCAGGGCTACTCTAGCATAGTTAGTAGTTTTGAGAGATCGGAATGTCTTTGCGTACTTCCATTTGAAATTGTTTAAAACATCTGGAATGCAAAGATATATTTGATAATTTTGTTCTCTATATAGTGATTGTAAGTGGCCATATTTGTGTTCTATGTACGGTTATATATGATTGCTGTGAGTGGTCGATAACATCAAACCTAGATAGTAGATAAACTAAAATATGTGATAATAAAATGACATACGGCTATTTAGTATATAATTATGTGTAGGATACATAGGATAGATTGAAAATTTTATTTTTGGTTAAAAGAAAAAATATTCCAGTAACATTTCCATAAAAATATAAAAGACCAGCTAAGACATATTATATTTTAGTTAAAAATATTTATTATGTGTACTTTTTGTGTTCCAAAGCTAATAATATAACATTAACCATTGTTACAAAAATCATGCAAGTTCATGTAACCCTTTTATATAAGTTTCATAATAGTTTGGGACCAAATTATTCATAGAACCAACAACGAATGTTTTGGTTGTATAGAATGTTATTTTTTTAATATAATTGGCCGGGTTTAATACAATTTGCATACAGTACTTAGATTAAGGTATCCTTGGCGATTGAGTGGTAATTTGAGCGAATTTCATGACATGTAAGAATGTTAGGTTATTTTGAATTATGTGCGGGAAATAGTTGTTGGTTGTGTATGTTAAACTATTTCCTGCACATCAGTGTTACTTTGCCAGTTGCATGCTATTTACACCAAAATTTAACGATAAATAAACACTATTTATTATTTTTTTTTATGATCATATATTTTTAAGTAAAAATTTCTATTTTATGGGTTATTGCAGCCGATTTCATGGACAACGTATTGTTTTAATATTAAGAGATATTGGCTGTAGAGATATTGTTTAGTACAAAAAAATGATCCATTTATGTATCCGCTCGAAAATTGTAAAAAATGTTAATATTCACCATGCTGTGATGACTTTTATGGTTAATGTGAAAATAATTTAGAAACGTTTGGCGAGAGAGCGGTTGCAAATGTGAAAACTCTATAAATGTGCCTTTCTTCCATTGTGTGCATTCCGAAACTATCCTAGTTAAGTAGTTATAAAACAAAACGATACAAAAATACCTGGATTGCTCAAAATAATTATTGGAATTGTGTAATTTTATATGACATTTTAGTTTGATATGAATTATAATATTTTACTTATAATATGCTGTTTTATTTGAACAGTTTTTGACACTATGAGAGTTACTAATATATCAACATTTTGCATAAATTTTACGGACATCAAAGCACAATTTGAAAATATGTCTTCATCTACAACCATGACTACTAAGATTTGATTTTAGGAAATCATCTTCTAAACCGATATACTTTAATGGCTTCAACATTCCTAAGTTATTACAATTATCCACTTTGTATATGAGCACGTCTTATTAATCTGATGCTAATTACAGTGTAGTTGGAATAGGTTGTTTACCGAGAATCTATTATGATTATTTGCAGTCGACACAATTATGTCGGCCTGTTGGTGTTCATTTGCTGGTATGTAATGTCTGATCCCGGAACGATATATCGTACCCACATGTGTTTCATTCTAGCGGGCTTGAGACCTTACGAACATTGAAGTCCTATGTTAATAAGGCTAATATAATGAAATTCATCATTATCATCATAATCTGCCCATATAAGTTCCACTGTTGGACACGAACCTAGCTAGTGGGTTAGTAGACTGCATAGGAAATAAATTGCTATGAACTTTGTGCTCAATTGTCTAGTCTAGTAAAAAAAGCAAATTCATGATTAAAAGTAGTAGTAGTCTGTCGAGTACACACGTAAGCATTCGATTTGTGTCGCAAAATGCATTGGGAACTACGCCCCTTTAGCTGCTCTTGAAACTAGGTCATTCCACGTGACCTAGATACTACTTGTTCTCGATTCAAATACACGATTTAAATTTAAAATTTAAAAAAAAGTATGCTAATAATCGATAATAATTATTTATTTATCAAAAACAAATATTTCGAATAAAATAATACTTCGAATTTACTATTATATTCGTTTTATAATTGCAACCAAGAAAATTTATTCGAGATGCTTCATAAATGTTTTTGGAGATTTGTGACGTCAGCCCAAGTTGCTCGTTACTTTACCTTATATTAGTTTTTGGTAACCGTTGAACAATGTAAATAGGCACGCCTCTTCTTGTTATTAAAATACATCACTGTCTACCCCATTGTCCGTTTAAGGGACACTGCCGTTAGCGGAATGTGTATTTTATCTTAATTCAAGGATAGGCGAGTGTGTTATACAGATGAAATGGAGAATGAAGACTTTACTTACTTACGATTTATTCTTGTATTAAAATGCAAAAAAAAAATTCATTACTAAGTTTTTTACAACAAATATTACATTGAACTATGAGGATATATCGTATTGGTATGCGGATGTAGGATAGGCAAACATTGTTAATGTGTCGATTTAACGGTACGCAGTTGATTAACAGAGTGTAAAAATATTAAGTGATTACGATTTTTAAAAGCAAATACTAACGAAGCAAAGAGAATTAGTAATTATTTATTTAATTATAGTACGTATATATTGGTTAAGACTTAAGTTGATGAACGGTAAACAAACAATAATAATTTTATTTATCGAAGGAGAACATCAATATGGTTATTTAGCAACATTGCTATTTATTTTGAGTAGGCACTTAAGTTGATGTTTATTTGTTGCATAAGTTAACAAACGAATATGAGGTTTATCGTCAAGTTAACCTTACTGGTTCTCGACAACGTTCTTTCAAAATTTGAGTAATTAGAAAAGAATATGCCAAAGCTGTTGCTTCATATCATTCTTCGTGGTGATGGCTATGACCTTATCTAGTCTTTGTTAAAATATTTCAATTCTACATTGACAAAATAACCGCAATAGCAGCTGCTGTAATATCTTGTAAAACACGAGTATTTTAAATTAAAAAAAAATTGAATATTAACAAAATGGACTGTCGGGAATTAAATTTGACCAATGATTTTCAAGGGTGCGACTTAATATGACAGTGTTCATAATGATAATTATAACTTATAACAATTATAGTAATATAAAATTGAAAGTACCTGATGAGTGCATGATCATCTATTAGCATTTACAATCTAAAGCGAAGCAAATATAATAACTTAACTGTTTTGTATACGATCTAGTGGCCTTATAGTAACTGATCACCACTATTTATGAACTTTGAAGGGAACTAATTGAAAGTGAGTGCCTTTCAAATTTAACTCGGACAAAAGACAAGCTATAAGAGTTCGTACAGGAAAAACTCCAAGGCGGGAAGTTATGAAGCTGTTATAGAATGTAAGTTTGTTTATAAAGTCCTCTATGTCTTGTTGAGGAAACGGTAAATGATAACGGTCCCGAATATTTCAACCAAAATTTACAGAAGTTCAAACTGAGACAAACCACGATCATAGAACTCAGCAAAAAACTTCGAGAATTATAAAGCCATAAGGAACAGATGGATTATGTCTATACTTTCCATATTGTATCCAAAGGATTATTGCATATCTTTCGAACATGGTAAGTAAACAAAACCTTTACGATTGTTAGATTTCAATAACAAAGAATTCTGTATTCCAGTTTTTAGATTACGTCAATAATAAATTGTGTCTGCATGCAAGAAAAAACACTGACATAGACATGGATATAAAAAGCTTAATCATGCGTTTTAGTCGAGGCCATTAGCAAAATAGCAAACAAGTAGTTTTTTGTCAAATTAAATTTAATCGTAGACTCGAGATGTCTATAGATTTACCTACAATTTTACTCTCTGTACTACCAATATCATTAGTCGAGATTCTGTACACCATAGTAGTGGTTGAAACCGTTAGGATGCGCAGAGAGCCAGCAGTTTGCTAAAGTAGCTCGGGCACGCTGTACATCCGACCGTACTTTAAAATCAAAACACATTTATACTCATGAATCACACTTTAATTACGAACGGCCAATTACAAAACAAATGTTTGTGATTATTACATAGAAACTGTGTCGAATAATAGAGAAAATGCGAGCTCCGAGTGAAGGGACGCTTCGTGCCCACTTGCTGCCCCCACTCAGCTGAGTTTAGTTCACCTATCGCCGTTTGTTGTGATATGCGTACACACGCGCGCATCGTACAATAAATTCGTGTGTTGAAATATAAATAAAAACGATTAGTCTGTGATAATACGTGCATTTATTCTTTCAAAATGGAAATAGAATTCAATGGAGACGGCAAGCCGTTTGTGATGTGGGGTGACAATAAAATTATATTGGAAATGGAACCAGTTACAGACAAAAATTTGATAGAAAAAGCTGAAAATGAATTGCGAGAGACTCCCGAGAATGTTGAACACGCTTTGACTGAACTGAGGCGACTGTTAAAAGGTAAAACCTTGTTATCTTCCGTGTATCTGTAATTTAGTTATTTATCAAATGTCGATAATGATAAATTAATCAAAACAAGTAGCTACAACTATAGAGAAATTATTGATAGAGTATTTTTTTATTTGAATTGTCTTTAATGATATTGTATATATTATTTGCCAAGGTGTGATTTTTACATTACCTATACAAATGTAGCTTACCAAAAACAAACAAAACTACCTAAAACGCTAAACTTTAAATTACCTATGATTTAGAGTTGGGTAGAAAGCTAGAGGTGTTTGTGGGTTTCTTAATGTCTTTTTTTTAAATTTTTAATACAGGGGTTTTAAAAAATTGAACAAGCCGTGTTTAAAAACTAGTATATCTCTAAAATGATTATACTTGTCTACCTGCTTTATTTTACCATGTAAGAAATAATCATCTTACGAATATTGCCTAATAAGTCAAATCATTAGGTGTTAATTTTTTTATAAAAAATAAAAAAAAAACTTGGGTGATGACTTCTTTTTTAAACAGACACAAAAAATATTGTTTAAAAAATATTATATGGACATCTGGAATGGAAATAAACTGAATAATTTTATTGCTCTAAGAGGATTGAAACAAGTTTTTGTCGACATAGATTTATAGATTTATTTATAATATGTTTCCATAATTCTGGCCGTTACGTAAATATATTATAACGTAATAGAAAGCTGGACCGCATTTAAGATTTTCGTAATTCAAAACCGGTATACCGAACACAATACATAACACGCCCTTAACATGTGTTCTTATATTTACATGCACTGGAATGATATTAGACAAGTTAGCTTCTAACTTGTAGAACTGCCTCGAACTATAACTTGTTTCCTCGGTTCATCATCCAGTTTTTTTATCATCAATTAATAAAGAAATAAAAATAGAACAGAATACACGAGTCTGTTTTAGAACTACGTCAATAACGTATATTGTATTATTTTGAAAATTATTTATTGCATAAATAATTACACATTTACGTCTATACTCGCGAGATAAATAAAGGATTTCTGAATCTACATTTAGCCAATTTTATTTACCACGTTGGAACGCTAGAATGTCTATCTTTTTCAAACAATTATATTCAGATGCGAAAACTAAATTACATTTGTTCGGACTTTGGAATCGAATCAATATTAGTGCGAGATTACCAGGCAAATAGACCACAAAGCAGTAACGATACCTTATTGTACTCTTAAATCTTTGATTTTTATTTTCCATCAGGTTACGAAAGTCAGAAACTAGAGCAAAAGAACTTGTTTCTTACATTCCATTTAATAAATAAAATTGGTAATATTTTCAAAATTGCATCATCCTTAGTAATTTCCCTACATTTTTTGCTTATCAATAGCATGTAATAACCCCAAAAATTATAAAAATTTAATTAACCGTAATGAAAACTATATATGGCTTGAGAATAGAAAATCTAGTTATATGTTAGTTCTTCTTATAGGTTTTTTTAAAACGTCACAGCGATCTTGTAGCAGACACATGCATTTAATGATCTGTGAAGTGTTTGTTGGTATACAAACGTAATAACACTAATTTCGCTCATAGCCTTGTACAATGTGCTATTTCATGCCTAATGCTTTGTTCGCAATTATCCGTAGTTTGTGTGTTTAGCATAATATCGTATCAAATTCAATGTATAATAAGATATACACATCCGAATAAACCTTGCGTGATGAAAATTGTCTTGGCAATGAATATCTTGTGAGGATTTAGATCTTTGTCTTTAGACTGGCGAGAAAAAGAAGGGAAGGATCTCAATGGTAAAGGTGGCCCATGCCCAGCAAGCAGGACGTTATAGGCTGATCATCTCGAGCATGCTTTGACGTCTAAGAGTCGAAGTAGCATTTAGTACTAAAAATCCTATACGGACGTTTATTTTAATCAGTAATCATGGTAGAGTCGGTGAGTTTACAAAACTAGAAATTCTACTACTACGAATTCCGATTGTACGTGAAGGCCCTATATATACATATGTATGTCTATGTACGTAGGTGTGCATTACAGCCGCAAGGCAAATACTCTTGTACAGTTAACCTAAATTTTTAAATACTCTATATTTAACTAACTTGCATTAGATAAAAAAAAAAACTTTCTCCGATTCGAACGTAAATGATGTTTTCGGAAAATATCAAAAATTATTACTTTGCCATAACTTGTACCTGTTTGTCTATATCCACCTCATTTAGATCACTCTTTAAGTTTTCTTGTGAATAAAACTACTTGATGTTTTCTTTCAGCTGAGAAGTCGTTGTTCGTGCCGGTGGAAAAAGATGAGTTCCTCCTTAAATTTCTTAGACCATGCAAATTTTATCCAGAAAGCGCTTTCAAAAAGGTTTGTAATTCCCTCATAATTATATTTATATAAATACTCAATTATATACTCAATCGTCCTAAAATATTTTACCTGTACCTTAGTCATAGGCTAAGTTCCTTGAATAGTTAATACACATGAATGTCACATACACAGTTCAGAGTCTAAGAAAAAAATATTTTATCGTAGGTATCAGGCACGATGATATTAGTTACTGCAAGATTTTACTAACATCTTGTTAGCACAATTTGGGTTATTGTTGATTATGAAGACAATAAAGACTTGATATGCTGTAAGAAATGTTAATTGTATAATACGGCTTAAAATTCCAGCTCGCAATTAAATCCAACTGAGTTAAAACTAAAGTTTAAATGCTGAATTTCCCATTTTGAGACAAGCTTGTGAAGAACTGATTTAGAAATAACAAATATTCTCCCGTCTCTATGCCCGGAGGCTGTCAAACAATCCTTTAAAATTATTTGTCGTTAATAAACTCACGTTAATAAAAAAGTTTGAGTATGTAAAAATATGCAATTATGTGCGCGTCTCAGTGTCTACCAGTTAGCTCTGTCGCCTTTTGCAGTAATGACCATTGCCAAATGTTGCTTAACCATTGTGGCTGCAATCGAATCTCACTGCTCGGTCGCAAATAACTTAAGCCGTCCTATTTATGTAACCAAGTGTAAAATATAATACGCTAGAATGCATATAAAAGTATAATTTTGTTAAAACTGTCATTAAATTCACAGGTTTATTTTATTTCATTTCATATAAGATGCTATGATTGGGCTCGCTTTGCATACTGTGAGGTGCGGGGTTATCACTTTGCCGTGCTTGTATGAAAAAAAAACATTAATTAAAATAGTCCATTAAATAGCTACCTAAGTATTTTGTAGTAATGCAATCAAATTTAAAAATAATTAAACATAAATGGGATAGATATTAGTGTACTACTAGTGTGCTTGCTGTAATTTGTCTCATTTGAAAGCACTCAAATGCAAGATTAAAATGCAGCACATAAATAGAATTTTGTCATCTAGTGAAAGGTTATAGCTTTTCGACAGTCGAAACTATATTTGAAATTTTGAATTTTAAACCTCATTATATGAAGCCGGGTGCTGGTTATTAACCTCGATAATGTAAAAAATATATATTTAGACGTAAACGCATTCGGAACTATCCAACATTTCCTTTATATCTATACAATATTTATAATAAAAGGTAAGGTCACATTAATCAGTAAAGTTGATTGGTTAATTAGATACAAGTTTATAATCATTCCGTATTAAGCCCGATAATATTTTTAATAAACTTGTTATTGGTTACTATAAATGCATGTCTCTATTTTCATTATAAGAATTACTACCTACTACCTTTTGTTTTGCGTCGCCCTTTTCGTCTTGTAGATAGTGCACGAAGTATGTATGCATAATTGGGTAGGAAGCATGTTTTAATAAGTGATAAAGTAATAAGGTGTATATGTGACCTTGCAAAGCCAAACAAATCAATTTAAATTTGTCACACTTTTTTTTTTTTTTTTTAACGAGAGGAAAGCACCTTAAGCTCCCTGTTCGGTACCTCGGGGGGAGGCCGAAAAGGGTATGTCGGGGTCACCGGCCTTTCCATGCCGGCATACCGACTAAAACCTCTCGATGGCCCCCTCTTGCGCATATTGGACGGTACGGTAAATATAGGGCGAGCGCCCTTAATTGTTTCCCGTTGCCGCCCAGCGCTCTGTCCAAAAGAGGACTCCTCTCGGGATCGTACATCTTCTATTCTATTAGGGCGCACCTCCCCCGTGATACGCCCAACAATCCCGATCCCCTATTAGTCGTCTCTTACGACAGGCAGGGGATACCGTGGCGGTATTCTTACGCCCCCGACCACAGGGCGAAAATTTGTCACACTACGTTCTTTTAATAAATGTTGAAATTTAGAAAAACCTGATGCATATTTATTTATTTATTTATATTCTTTATTGCACACCACAGTAATACAACATTGATACAAGTAATTGTAAATCACGTAGTGTCACTATTGGCGGCCTTATCGCTGTCAGCGATTTCTTCCAGGCAACCGTTAGATAGACTGGACAGATCGGAGGCATAATGTGGGTGTGGGTGGCATGATGTATTTTAAAGTTTTTTAAATTATATTAAACTCTTAAAGCCATTTAGACGCCATTTGACATGCAGCATTAAGCTTTATTATTTCAGTGGGTGTGTTGCTGCTGATGGTCATGAAACCAAATATTCTTTTTATATTATCCCACGGTATAATTGGATAGCCAATGGCTAAGAATCTTTACGTTAATATTGTTGATTTGATACCTGTTATACCAATACACACTAACGTGCCCAAACAGTTTAATTGATCATTAAATATTCAACGATAAAAGTTTATCTGAACAAAGAGTATTTTGATTTTTAAACCCCCAAAGGGTTAACCGAGGTTTTCCTTCACCCACGTGACTCAAAGTAGTATTTTTTAAGTCCCATGTTACTTGAAACGAGCCTTATTCTGTTTTATGAACATCGTTTGTATTATTGCAGTTATTAAACAACTAATTATATTAATTGCTAAATATTGGCTTAAGCAATTAGTCCGCTTCCGAACATTGTGTATAAAACATGGATAAGTAATTAAATTGTTAAAATCTTCGCGTAAACATTGTAAATAACAATAGTTCCCACACGTGTTTCAAGCATTAAGTTCGATCATGAATCACGTGTTGAATCAAGTTGCGTTGCCAACCGTGACGTGACATTTTGGTTTTGTTACTAGAACAATGACAATGACGGTGGTGTCTTTGCAAGACTTATTGGTAACGCATACTGTACAAAATCGTCATACAATTGATGTCAAATTACTGCATATATTAACGGTTATCACTTGTTTCATTATAGATACAAGCGTACTACAAATTCCGCCAGGCGCACGGTTATTACTGCCATGATTTGGTCCCTACGTCTGTGCGAAGTCCATTCGAGCATTCTATAGTGTCCATACTCTCGCCGAGAGACCAACATGGGCGGCGGATCATGGTTATAGAGGCCGGAGGTGAGTGCTCATCAACGTCCATCATCATCATCAGCCCATATACGTACGTTTTACTACTGGGCATGTGCCTCCTCTACCATTGAGAGGGTTTTAGGCATTAATTCACCACGCTGGCTTAGTGCGGGTTAGCGGACTACTCACACAAGAAATTCCTAAGAACTTTTAGGTGTGCAGGTTTTATCACGATGTTTTCCTTTATCGTTAAAGCAAGTGATAATTCATTGTGAATACACACATAACTTCGAAAAATTAACGTTCATACATATACAAAAATAGAACGTGAGAAACTTCCGACTATTATATTTACAACACAAATACATAAAAAATATAAGTTACTTAATTGAAAGACCCATTTACAAAACATACAAATTGTTATGTCTTTACAAATATGAGAAATTAAATTAAAGATAATTATTTTTTATGCAAAAAATCGTCTTTGAATTAATGAATTGATCAATTAATTCTTTTAACATAGACCATTACACGATATAGTACGGCCAGTATATGTCTCATTGTATTATGCTATATGACGAATATGTCATCCAATTAATAAGTAATAAGAGTTTTTCCATCTAAACACAGAGAAATTAAAAATAGGGTACCTTAAAAAAATAGTTTTCTACGAAAAACAGGACAATATTTTTGTCCTTTTTTACTCTTTTATTAATTTTCATTTGAGTCATTAGTATAAATGAAAACGCTATGCAATCTGCCTAGAAGATACTAAGGATAGTATCTTATAGGTGTAGCACAGGAGTTCTACACCTTGTTTACACGTAACTGATTGAGCCAACTGAGAACAATAATTGATACGAAATTTTGGTACATTTCCAGAAAAATGGAACCCACGCCTAGTACCCTTGAAAGATACATTCCGAGGCATGCAGTTGGGACTCGAAGCTGCTATGGCCGAGGCGCAGACGCAAATCTGTGGAGTCGTCGCTATTATGGACATGAAAGGACTCTCTTTTACTCAAGTGATGCATTTCACGCCTTCATACGCTAAAATGATGGTGGAGTGGGTTCAGGTAAGGAAATTCTAAAGCTATAAACCTTTCTGTTGAATAGTTAGTAGTCTGACACACTTATTGTAGTATTACATAATACATTTTTGTAACAAATTAATATGAAAGTATATATAGAATGTTTTATAACAGTATTTTTATTTGCCATATGTTTTCAATATTTAGCATCATCATCATCATCATCATCATCAAATACTATTAAACAATTATTTAAAGCATTTATACTGTCATACATACGCACACGACAATTACAGCTGAACACAACAATGTAATTGTGTATGATCGTAGAGTTCTTTACCAATCAAGCTTGTTGAAAGGTCAAGTCATGAATAAACGTGCAGTGTGCTTCGAGATAAAAAAATATACCTACTTAATTTAAATACCATATAGAACTGTATGAAATTCGCACGATAATACGAAACAAATAATAATAAATAAATAAATACACCCAACAGTCACATACATAGTCCTGACCCCACACTAAGATACGAGTCTTGTGTCGTGGCTTTTGAGGTAAACTAAGCTAAATTTATATATGAATTGTGTAGAGGTCCTACCTCTCTTATTTGTAGAGGACGACCAGCAGTTAGACGTATATATGATAAAATGGCGATGACGATGATAAAATGGGCCATAGATTCCAGTCTAATAGAAATTGTAATGAAATTTTTACTTTTTCAGGACTGCGTCCCAGTTCGCATCAAAGCGGTGCACGTGATCAATCAGCCCTATGTATTCAACATGCTGTATGCTTTATTCAAACCGTTTATGCGTGAGAAGCTTCGAGCTCGCATACACCTCCACGGCTCCGACATGAGCTCTCTGTGTGCCCATATAGACCCCTCAGCACTGAGGAAACGGCACGGGGGCCTGCTACCAGAACCGGAGATACCTGGTGACGTTTTGTGGAAGATGCTTCACCATTATGAAGATGACTTCAAAGGTACGTTTAAAAGCATTATTGAAATTTATTTCTTTTATTGTAGGCACAATAAGGGGTCGGGCTTTTACCTGATGGGAGCAATCATAGAAAGCATACAATCATTGAAAAAAAATGCGATGACGTTTTACTTATAAATAAAGCTACGATGTTTTGGCTGGCTTTGGACCAAATACAGTTGGTGTGAATCTTTTCGATACAAAAATTAATAATTAAGTTGTTTCGTTATGCGGAAATTTCAATTCTTGCCTAATAGTTACAAGGACATTAAGAAATACACTAATGAAATTATCATTTTTCAGTTGCAAGTTCGTACGGGTATCAGAGTAACAACAAGTGACCTGACGGAGACAAATTTTGGATGCTTTAGCATAAAATTTAGGTTAATAGTGTAATTAAAATAAGTTTTTAAATTCTATCAAAGTATTGAAATGTGATACAACGTCTGATGACGTCATTGTGAGATTGGAATATACATTCCTAGACATTTTAAGAATAAATTGTTTACATTTAAGATTAGTGCATTGGTGGATTATATTTTGAAATAAGTTTTGTAATAATAACAAAAGGTTTTAAATTGCTTGCCTTTCTTTTCCTACATTCTACCTTTCATTTCCCCGAAAATTTATTTGTTTCTAAACTCTAGTCGTGGTTTCACTGCTATTAATATTTAATTGAAATATACATTTACGACACATGTAAAATTGCAAAAATACTTCGTTTGCGCTGTCTTAACACGCACAGTGACAAACGGTATTAATTGCAGAATTTCATTGTTTAAGCATCATATTTGATTTCTAAGCAGAAAATCATCGCATTCGCTGGTGCATATTCCTCTGATTTTGCTTTTCTTAACTATGTAAATCTACATGTTTGTGTTATGCGACATACAATGAAACAACAAATACTTTGTACAAATCTTTTAATATAATAAATGGAACGTACAATTAAACATATAGTTTTGACGATAATACATCTAATTATATCAATACATTTACTCTAACTACATCATCAACCCTGTAAATCGCTTTATACGTAAGTTTTTAAGATTAATAAATTATTTTGCATCATCCGATTAGGTTAGGGGTTAGAGGCTGCATTTGCTTGTAGAATTGAAGATAGAAGAAAATATTTATATTCATATCCAAAAAAATGCTACATATACAATTTATTACAAAGCACTTCTGTGGAGGTAATAAAATATTTAAATTTCCAAGCAAATGAATAAACTAGTTTTGACTAAGTAAAGACCTTAGCTTTTACGTCAGCCGTGGTAAGCTTTTTATGGTCCGTTTTCCGTATGGAGTATTTATTCCAAAACGGTCGTTATAATTGGTATTAGCCTCAATCAGAGCAAGGTTGCATGAACTTATGTAGATATTAAAAAACATTTAATATACAATGTAAGACGTATTGACACATAAAAAGATTGTTTATTTACCAAGTGATATTTAATATTAGAATTACATAAACAAAACAGGCATAAATGCGTAATTCAGATTTTATTATGCGACAAATCACGAAGCAAATTATCAGAACTAAATTAGAGAATGACAAAGTTTATATCAACTCTACATTTTTAGTTTCTGTATGGATAGACAAAGCAAAAAAGATTTATCTGTTTTATCGGTCTATATCATGTATTGATTTTTTTTTGTTTATTTATATTATGCGTAGTATGTTTACAGCGGCCAGCACTAAATATATATGCATGTATAATTTTGTGTTTTCGTAAAATATTTTAATTAATAAAAACATGCAAAATCACAGCCAACTTTTACAAATTACATGCGGCCTATTGCTTGGATAGCATTAACTTAATGTTCCAGAATTTAAAAAGTGACAAGGATATTTGAGAAAAAATATTTCACTATCCAAAAAATAAGTATTTTATTTTTAATATTGCATCATAATTAAAATCAAAAATAATTATTCCATATAAATAACTATTTATGACGTGATGTTATAAATTAATACATGGTAAAAATAGAATGACAGAATAAAATAAGATTAAAAAATAATAGGCAAGTCCGCGAATTAAAAATTAAATCAAATATTTGTACAATTGTTTGCTGATATTTTAATTATTATTTTTTGAGAATCATCATTAAAATCAAAGTGTGTCATGGATTTAAAGAAACAACACGGACGTTTTATGTTGCAAAACTGACAAAAGACAAGTTATTTCGTCTTCATACTACCTCAACCTTCCCAAATACGGGTAGAAAAGTTTTGGAACAAATATCACATTGACAAAAATGTGTTTTCTTAACAACTAAAAAAAATATTATCACATGAATGATGCGGGAAATTTAAAATAATTTCTATATATATATTTATTTTGTACATATTTAGCCTTACATACCTTAACTAATTATTATCACGAATTACCTATCAATATCACATTGCTTTAAAATAGTTATAAAAATAAATAATAAATATCTTCATTTCTTCTTGTAGCCGTAAGAGTTGATAGCTGAAACAGAAAAAAAAATTAAACAATTACTTTTGTTAACTTCCAATTTGCGCAAATGCTTAGTATTGATTTGCCCCACTAATTTTTGTGATTCAAAAATATTTGTTTTAGCTCTGGGTGTACTTTAGCATACAATGTCCCAAGAAGGCGTGGTCTTTGATTGAAAAGACTTGAATTACTAATTATAATCAGTCAATATCATAATGTCAGCCTAATATTTGCAAGCTGATACCGAAATGTAATATACTTGTTTATTATATTACTTAGGTAGTGACTGCATATTCTAACATCGAAAACTTGAGCCTTAAGCATTTTCAATCACCCAATAAAGAGCATGCATTGAGACAGTGGTCTCAATTCGGCCTTATCGACCACGAATTAACCTCACGCGGCTATTATTAAAATCTAAAATATGTCATACATTAGAAAATACTATGAATGCCCACTTACCCATGAACTCTTGATCGCACATGAGCAATAACTCCAACCACTGCGCCCCAGTAACGCTGGGTATGGACAAAGTTCCACCATACGACTCCGGTAGACATTTCGGGCTGATGTGTTTGTGGAGTAAGTCACGGTCGCTACCCATGAATATGATTCTGGATCGCAGTTTTTCTTGCAGGAAAGGCTTGAAGAGTTGGAACACCATGTTGAATATGTACGGCTGGTTGATTATGTAGAGGCCTTTCACACGGAGTGGTATGCATTCCTGAAAGAGATATGAACATGTTCAATGCATGGTACTAAAAATATTTCACCTTATAGTTAAAATTAGCTTCATTGGTATATTCGATATTAATAAATTGTTACTCACAATATAATGATAACTGAGGTGCTGTTGATTAAAATTTTGACCGATGAAAAATATCTGCCCTGCCGGCCTTCAAAGAAGCATTTTTACGATGCACTTAGGATTCTAGGAAGAACGTAATGGGTTGAAACCAAACCGAAGTTTAGTGATATGACGTCGATACGAATATCCTTTTTGTTTTCTTAGAGACTGTGTGGTGGCATCATAAGTCAGCAGGATTATTGCTATACTTTCGGTACAAAATCATTAGAATCAATGTTACCGTACCTGCAGCCAATCGACTATTCTCTTCGCAAATGGTGGCGTGAACTGCATAACTTGCTGCATGGCGAGGCCGTCCATGTCGAAGATGACGACGGCGCCGCATATCTGTGTCTCGGGCTCCAGCATAGCAGCCTCCAGGAACAACACGCAGCCTTTGAACACTTCATCGAGCGAGCACTTGTTGTGCTTCCATTTCTCTGTGAAAATAATGGCAAAGGGTCAAATGTGAATTGGATGTACCCCTTGAGAATAAGGTTTGGATACACAATTTGACGGAGCTAGAAATGTATTTTGTGATGCAAAGATTTTAGTTATAACTAAGGGGCATTCCCTGGTTAGGTTCTAAGTTATAATTTGTCGTATACAGGTGTATTACATTTGCCTCTGTCAATTTAATTTTCACACGGAATCAAAGTTCATAAAATGATTTGTTTTCGTGAATATATTCGAATTTAATTTTTTCTTTTTCTATATATTTGGAGCGTATTTTCTTCTAATATCGAAAGATCGAAAGATTGTCTTTATGACATTACCTCGTGCAATAATACCCTTGAACTTAACATTAATTTTGGTTTCTCAATTTTTTTCGAATGAAGAATAAAAATACAAAAAAAAAATTAAAAAGATTTTGACTTTGTTTTCATAGCCCATATTAAAATGGTCTTATACTTTTCATCAGCCCTTTAATTCATTCTGACCTGTGACATCTATGTACAATGTACATACATCTATACATTACTATGTGACAAAGTTGTTATAATCAAATAACGCATCTGACTCGAAAACATTCTCACAAGGACATGTGCCAAAGGCATCATTATGGAAAATCATGAGACTAATGTATGTTGACGTCACATCAAACTATAACGTACATATGTGTTGTTTACGTAGGCAATAATTATATCACAACGATATAGCACGAGGGCTATTTTGTGTTATTTACTATTCGAGATGGTATTCAATGCTTTGTGGTTCTAATGGTTTTATTTTGTCCGAAATTACTTAGCAAATTTAATATTTATTGTTCATATTTCTATCATTTTAAATAGTGTGCTATTGGGAAATTAAGAAAGTGTTCACTATATACATTACTTAACGTTGTCAATTTGAAATAAGTTCGACAAAGTGGCCCACATTTTTTTAAACATGCAATGCTTTTATTAAACACAAACGCTACAGAAAATAGTACGTACGTAAAAGTCCGTTTTGCTTTAGAAAATTCCAAATTTAAAATCTTAAAATCAATTTGAAAAATAAATGAGAATATCCTGACCCCGCAATTTAAATTAGACATAACATACATACAATATATACGTTACCATGTAACGCTTTTGGTCTCTATGGAAGTACCGCCACTGTTATACGCAGTACTAATTATACTTTTTATTTTTTCTGCAATCATAGTCATTACGTTTCTCTAAACATCTCGGCATCACGGGTTTTTAGTGTTACGCTTGGAGAACTTTGATTATAGGCACGGCTGCTTCTGGTATTCCCCATCGTAAAACGAAGAGAAAACAAGTTTTTATAAGAATCTAAGCAGACGGATATGATACGTCGCCTTATGGGACTTTTCTGTGTAGTATCATCCATATGTCTCCAGTTTGATTTCAGAAAACTATTATTCCTTAGTTCCTTTTGGGAATTTTCATTAGCATTACGGCAGTAGGCTAACTCCTACATGGGACTATAAAGAGTATAAAGTCTCTGTGCATCTATTTGAGAGCAGTGGCGGTATATCGATAGAGGCCCGAAAAGTAGCACATTAAATTTTGTAACGTCTAGTTTATAATTATAATTAATTATAATTAATTGTCGTGGTGTCAATATATTATCACTTACATATGTAAAATTTCTTATGTTAAATAAAGATTTAAGATTATTATTCGAAATTTTGTAAGGCAAGCTGGACTTTTGGGCTTCTAAAGAAGTACCCTCACTGATTGATGCTAGAGGGAAGACTAAGAAAATGAAACATACTGCCTAATTCGAGGACGAGTACACGGCGGCCATGTTGGTCGCGTGTTGGCAACACAGTCAGCACGTTCTGGTTGAACACGTTGGTCTCCTTGCTCGGTATCAACCCGTCGTAGTGTTTGTGATGCTTTACTTTGAACCCGTAATAACGCTTTATCTGTAATAAAATATAATAGAGAATTAATATACACGATAATAGTTTTATTACAGTTAGCTTTAAAATGTATAATTAGTTATAGGTATAATGCGAAAAAAATGTGATGGCCTCGAGGTTTGGGCACGCGGTCGAGAATCTCGCCGGTCGCGGGTTCAAACCCCAGGCACACACCTCTGACTTTTCGAAGTTATGTGTGTATTCACATTGAATTATCACTTGCTTTAACGGTGAAGGAAAACATCGTGATGAAACCTGCACACCTAAGAGTTCTTAGGAATTTCTTAGGTGTGTAGTCCGCCAACCCGCACTAGGCCAGCGTGGTGGACTATGGCCTAAAACCCTCTCAATGGTAGAGGAGACCCGTGCTCAGCAGTGGGCGTATATGGGTTGATGAAGAAGAAGAAGAAGATAATGCGAAATGTTAAATGCATGTTTATTTCTTAATCACAGCTCAACGACAAATGAATCTGATTAATACTAGTATATAAACAGATTTAGAATAAAATATTTGATTGAAGTAAAAAACATTAATTATTAAGCTTGTTGTGTGTTATAATAGTATTCTAAATGTATTTACCAAATCATAAGAGCTCTCTGGGTAAAACTTGCACGGCCGCAAGAATCTGATCATCCACGCATCGCTGTCTAAAGGCACCCGAAGGTCTTTATCCTCTGAAAAATACCCCAAGAAATTTCTATTAAAAAAAACTAAGGTATACCGGTTTCTACAAAAAAAATATAATACCACAAAATATTTAATCCGAAATAATAGAATGGAATTTGTGTTCATTAAATAACAATTATGACGCATTACGCAAACACATTTGTACAGCTGTTTTGGTTTTGTTGTGATGATATATAATATAATAGAGGCCGGCCACTTACCCCTAGAAAATTTTTGAGTGAAGCGTCAGCCGTCGTAACGTGCTTTATCTTAAATAATATTTTTTATCTTTTTATCTATTTATTTTTTACTTTAATACGAAAGCGTGCTGAATCTGTCATCATATTTGTATGATTACCTATTTTTTAATAAAGTAGGTAATTAAAAAAATATAATTGTAACATTTTAATATTTTTTAAAGGACTCCGTAACCTAGGGCAATTACAAAATAAGAAGGATTATGTCTTATAATCTGCACTCAAAGTGATCCAACAGAATATACGTTGACATTATAATAGATAGCCTATTATATATTTAAGTCATTTATCCATAGTAAGTCTGAATATTAGCACGATATTGTCTAGGTCATACGACGTTAAAAAAATAGAGAGACGTACGTGATTATTATAGAAAATAAACAAAATACGCGCTCAGTTGCTTCGGGCATCGGTGTCACTGACCCACTTATTCATTATGACAACCGATGGAAATTTTACAAGAAATTACTTGATTTCCTTATTAACGGTATAACAAATATATTCGTGATACCTTGATATTGTGAATAAAAAGCGAGTTTGATGGATTGGTTCAAAGATAGATTTTAGTTTTTTTTCGACTGAGCTGTGCAATAACATATGTAGATGTAAAATATATCTGAAATTGTAATTTGTAATAAAATACACATACCACGTAGTAGCCTCCTCAATTCTTCAACGGCTGGTTTAACTACTTCAGGAGTTTCTCTAAGCTCCCTCCTAGCTATCTCCCGAACCGACTCTCGAGGTTCGTCCAGCTCGAACTGGAGGAGGAAGTCGCCGAGCTGCACTCCTGGCAGCTTCTCCAGCTCCGTCAGCATGTGTTGGGAAACTACAAACAAAAGTTCATTGTAATTTATCGTCTTTATAACAAAAATAAAACGTACCTATGCTTGAGTTCTTGTATTGTCTAAAAAAATAGATAAATATTATAAAAATATAGCATATATAATGCATTTATGGTTTTTAATTTTAGAGAATGTTTAGCACCATGAGGCAGCGATTGTCAAATAGCAGTAATAAGCACATTATAAGCGTGGTACGTAGATTATTTAAAGAGTTTCTTTAAAAAATACCAAAGACGATTATAAAAAACGAGGTTATTTTAATAATTTAGATTGTTTTTTTTTTAAATATTATTAGTTACATGGCTATAACAGATGATTATTTTTTCAATAATATATAAATATTCAAAATCAGGAATAAAAAGGGTATATATATTTTTTATGGGTTTGAGGTATATTTTCACATGTACAATAAGAAGTTATATGACGCATATGAAGACGTTTTTAGCACTTAAATTAAATACCTACTGCAGTCAGAAAGTGCGAAACTTTGCGAGAAGATAAAACATTCAAGTTCAAAATGTAAGATGAAACATCTTTTTGCGAATCTGTAAATGATGATATTTCCTGCACCGAAACCAGTTTCTTATATGCCAACGACCTAGTAAAACAATTCGATTAAATGGTAGGTACCATTATTATATTTTTCCACTGCTTGACTATGTTATGTTTTCTTAAAAACTATATATCTATGTTTCAAACTGAGAGTGACTTCTTTGGCTGTTAAAATGTAGCCATGTAAAACTTTTTTTAAAATAGAAAATACCGATACCTGATATTTCCCGTATAGTACGTATATGTTTAAAGCTCCGATATTAACGGTTTTTAAAACATTTTGTTTTTTAAGCGTAATGACGTTGCTAAAGCTATGTTTGTACTTAAATTACTGTATGTCACATGAATAATTCAAACATTGTAACAGTTATTATTTTAATAGACGAGTAAGTTACACATTTACATAAGATCATGATCTTCGAATAGTTTTTCTGTACCGTACATAATATACAACTAAACGGAGAATGAAAGCACAGCGAGGAAAATACGTATAAATTCTTAAGGGTTTCTTACGCGTGTAGTCCACCAGTAGTTTGTAATGCCTATAAAAGTATTCGCGGAAATATTTAGTAGGTGTAGGTTAGGTGTACCGATTTCAATTATTAATTTCGTAATAATTAATTAGTTAAATAGTTTCCGATGGCATCGAATATTTCAAATGTACTTGTATTAGAAATGTAAATGGTAATTAAAAAATCATTACTTAAAATACATCGTAAACGTTTTATGCTAATGATCAAATATTTATAAATACGTACACATTTTTTTAAGTATAGTATAAAGAAATATGCAATATTGTTATTCATTTCTAATGTTACTTATAATTGCTTTAAATTTAATGAAGTTTAAGTTAAATAAATAGTAAATGTTCTGGATTTCCAGTAACTTAAAAAAATCTGAAGGTAGAAAAACAAGCGCTCAACTCAGTAGATATTTTAATTGTTTTGTTCTTAAATTCTTAAAATTACCTTTGTACATTACTTCATTCCATCTTTAATGTTGTTATGATTACGAAATATTTATCGACATACCTTAGTTTTCATTTGTACATTTAGTTAAATGAATATTTTAGTGCTTCTTGAAAAATATGAGGTGCTATTTTAGTCCTTAAATGAATTTACTAGTTTTGGGTTTATTGTTACATTTCTTATTAATGCGATATTACCACATCTCTAAGACTTTTTAAAACTTATGCCTATTTTTAAAACCAATGAAATCATAGAACCTTTAACAATTCAGCTATAATAAATGTAAAGAAATAATAATTAACTTACTTTTCACCATAATGTTCTCGGCTAAAATGATTATATTGAACAAAATTTTTACTAATCACGGAACGAGTACACGTAACCACGGCAAAATAGAACTGAGTAGGAATCAGCGTAATTTCATTTATATTGGAGGAATGTTGTACCCACATTTTTAATAGCGTGCATATTACCAACTTGGCAATTTGATTGTGTACCCTTAGCGTTCTGAACATTAGGCACATAATTCCTTGTTGATCGATTTTGTAACAAAAAAATAGGATCTCGTAAACATAAGGTACGATTAAATATTTTAGTGATTATCTGTGCTTATAGAATTTTTTTGGCATTCTATTTTAATAAGTAAAATAGTACCTAACGCATAATCACACAGTAATATTATTAGTTACGAGCACGTTTAAGTTCGCCATATGATGTAGTGAAGTAAACGTTCATTTCTGCAAATCTCATAGATGGAATTGATGAGTCGTGGTTTATTTTCAGGCTGTGTTCTGTTGCCTTAATGTATCAATCCTAATAACAAATTGTTATTTTGGTAATATAGTCCTATCCTTCAATGACTTTCTTTACGGTTATGTTATAGATATGATGAGAGACGATTATGATGAGATATATGACAGCCTCACGTTTCTCAGTCAGTCAGCCAAAGTCCTTCAGAATATCTATTACAAGCGCCTTGCATGTATTCTTAACACAAATACATTCGTTTAATGTGCGAAGTATTAGAACTTTGCAAAAAAAATTGGCCCATAAAAATAAAACACACACACGCATGGCAACAATGTTCATCAAATTAAATTTAACTGCAGGAATGACAATAATAAGTCAAGATGATTAAGCAAATATTATTTAAAAGACTTATTTGTTTGCAACCGCCTGTGTTGTTTTAGGACTATTTGCTTGAAGAAGCATATTTAAGGCAGTTATTTAGATTGTATACGTAAGATTGACGATTGACCATGATGTTTTAATGGAAAATATATTTTTTCGATATTTTTAAACTATTTTT
Organism: Cephonodes hylas; assembly: GCA_030295005.1. Classification (NCBI taxonomy): domain Eukaryota; kingdom Metazoa; phylum Arthropoda; class Insecta; order Lepidoptera; family Sphingidae; genus Cephonodes; species Cephonodes hylas. Next base: position 11,225,124 of record AP025364.1, on the reverse strand, counting down.
TCCGGTAATAAGTTGATTGGTATGCAAAGAATTGTGATATTTTGACCTTGTGCCTTCACGCCTAAATGCTTAATACAACCAGTAATAACACGATTTTGTTTGTCTTTTGGTTTTATATTCCGATCATCTAATTCAGAATATCCAGTCTATTTGAATGAATATTTGACATGAAATATATTGTTCACAGAAGGTTTATTTCTTATAGATTAAGAGACGTATTTTCGCTCTGCTGGTGTTAGGATAACCATATCCTTTCTGATAGAGATAGCCACATTGTAGCTGTGTAAACCACAATAAAGATCCTCTGAACCAGTTGGCGCAGTTGGTTGGAGACCTAATGAAACAAGAGCCCGTGCGTCCGACAAATGTTTGTGAATAAATATTTGCTTTCGGATCTGAGTGTTTGTGTCACCGAAAAGTCTCCCGTAGTTTTTGATAACGATAGAAGGTACTAGATCTTAGTGTGAGGTCAGAACTATCACTGTGGCTGTTAGGTGTAACAAGAAAAATTCACGTGTCTTCTGCTATCGATCACATCCGCAATCAAACAAAAAACGACCATGCACGCTGATATTTTGTTTTATAATTTATGTAATTCTCATTTTTATAACTAAATTATTTTCAAAATGTTAATGTAATTATCGTTGATTGAATAAGTGTCTAGTACATTCTTAAGGAAAAACAGGCTATTGTTAAAAAACTGTTATTTTTTATTGCCGCATCTAATTGTTGAATCGATTTTTATTGATAACGAATGGATATATGCATTAAAATTTATTTTATTATTTGACACATGTATGAGACTTTTTTTGCCGGTCACCAATACTATGTAATCATTATTTATATCACCTAGGTAGGTTTATGTGTATTGCAATGACGGATAAATGTAAGGGTATTGGATTTATATCCTCTTTCAATTGCTCTTTAATAGAATAATTTAAAAAAGAAAAATTATAGTTTTTTACATTAAATTTAATAAAAATTAAATCAAATGTGCCAGTATAGTTATTTTGCCGTGCCAAATGTCAGAAACAATTTGAGGAACCAGCTAGAAAAGGGTTTTTTTGTCAATTTTATGTAGAGCCTCGATATTGATAGTTTCAGTTAGGTTATTACAACCATATGCCAATGTGGCAGTATTGCAATTAAATAAAAAACTTTTAAACTGTTTTATATGTGCTATAAAAATAAGTTCTCATTCTGAATCATTCTTTTCATGCTTTAATTATAGGCGTAGTTTTATTTTAGAGTGTTTTTCCATTAATAAGTGGTATTTAATAGTTTCCGTGTAGGCTTCTAAATTCACATTAATTTGCCGTACAAAGCTTTTGCATTAAATAATTATGATTGCAGTTTTTGTTGCCGATTTGGATATAAATAGCACTACGCGTGTTGCGATAAAAACGGTTCATCTTGGAAGTTTCCTATCCTAATTAAATTGTTTAGGAAAATGAATGAAGTCTGATATTGCGGCTCAGTGTAAAGTTGTATTCTTTGTAATATTATGTCTGTTTATGAAGAAATATTCATAAAGGTAGTACACATAAAAATCAAAGTCATTGTATAGTATTCGGTTGTAATAGATACCTATTATACATATATGATTATGAAATAATATGAGTTGTACATAATTATCTTTATTTGCAAGGACAAAGAAGGCAATGAACTTTAAATTCAACGAAGTATTTATTTAAAATCTTTGTTGACTTTTCGCAAATGTGCGTGTGGTACCATTATATTATTTTTAAAGTAAAATGACAAGTATAATTTTACATTACCATATGTAATTTGGAAACAACATATTTTCCTTGGATACAAGGTCGAGACCTTTCTTTCTAATGATTTAGATCCCTTTCAGAACATATTTTATGTAATGTGTAATGTAAGTGAAAATGTACATATATATAATAACTAATGTAGGTAAATTATCAATGGATAATTAAAGGTGGAATAACTGGCAACTAGTAAACAAAATAGCCAAATACTATGTGATTTGTATATTGAAGATCTATCGACACCATAACTATTACTGCAATTGAATGCATTTATTGCATGTCTATCAGATTTTACACTTTATGTAGCTACTGTGAAAAATGTGTAACCGTGCCTTAAATTACTCGAAGGCTTACTCATGGAGTCAATTTGCGTAAATTGTTTTGAAAATTCTCTTCATACAATTTTTCTATATCTATCTTAGTTAGTAAGGCAAAATACTAAGTGAAGTCATATATGGTGTATGCATTATGGTGATTAGTGACTAAAAGCGAATCGTTGTTGTAAAAAATTACGTAGGAGGTCTTTTGGTCACAAATAGGGTACTTATACAATCATTTACGTTCAGGAAAAAAATTAAACGCTCATATAGTATCAAAGATTACTACATCATAAGGAAATACTTAGTAAGAATTAGCGCCATCTAGCGTTGAGTAGAGAAACTTTATTTAATTTATCAGTTCAACTTTTGCACATTAGATGGCGGTGTTGTCTGGATGTTTTAATTTACAACCTCTTAAAAACTAAACGATAATTGGTGCATTCATGTCCATATAATATGTAATATCCCTTTAGAATAGCATGCAGTCTAATTATGTATGTTTTTGCGTTAATTAAATTATGCTAAAACAGCGCTTCCATAATATTTAAAATATCTCAGCATCGCTTAAATTAATTTACGCGATTATAATATAATAAGTAAATAGTTCATATCCGTATTGAGTTTATTTTTTCTATATAAGGCATAAGTGATCACAAATGATGAACAAATTTTATTGAACTTAGACATCAATATGTGTCTGGTATTCTCGATTCAGCAGCAATATGATCGTCTTTCGGGCAACATTGTTAAAAATAAATATATATATAATATAATAATAATAGCAGTAAAATCTTTCAAATCTTAAACGCGGACCTGCTCTGTTTGAATTTAATATAACGGGTAATTTCGTAATTTTTGAAATCAGATGTTATATTGCTCATTACAAAGTAACAGGTAGGGTTAAATTTTACATACATAGGTATGTCATGATGACTTTACATAAATAATTATCAATGTAAGCTTAATAATATGACTCGACAGGTGAGAGAATACACTCGGCTTGCCCTAGATTAGAAGAAAGGGTAAATTAGGCCAATGCCATCAGAATGAATGGATCGTGTAATGAGGGGGCGCTATTTAATTCATATGAAAAGTGGTTTGACTTTGACCGCTTTCACAGGCCATTTGACACACTCGCGGCCTTTTTTGTTTATTTCTTCTAATCGGTTTTGGTATTGATTTTAATGGGTTGTTGGGAATGAAGAGTACCGTAAAAGAAGGAAGAAAAAGAAGAAGATAATGTAAAGATAAGAGTAGTAGTCTTTGTGGGAGGCCTAGGTCCAGCAGTGGACGTCTTTTGGCTGATGTTAGAGGGTATAAGAGATAATGTTATTAAAGAAAGATGTCATGTTGATCCATCGTATCAGTGTGCAGTAGGGAAAGGTGCCCCGCACCGGGTTATCTGATTAGAAGATTTAAATTCCACTATACCGTTTCTTACCCTAGGAATAAGCGACTTTAAGGGCTGAAACTGCGTTAAGCGGGCGCCCGCGACGGGCAACCGTCGCGCGTCTACTCGCGTGGACACGCGGGCGGGCTCCGTGGGAATGCGACGGTCCCCGTCGCGGGTACCCGTCGCGAAGACCGGATTTACGCAGTTTCGATAGTTCAATTTTAACGGTGTGCATATACAGTCGTGTCCATGGAGAACTTAATATATTATTATACACAGCAAAATGACGACTTGCAAAAAAGACAGCTAGTGAGCCCGTTTATTGACTGAACAAGTCCGTGCGTGTTACCGCTGGCGTGCACCGCGCGTGCGCCTGCGACGGTTCCCGTAGCACGGAGACGGGCCCCGCCGCGCGGGTGCGGGGCTCGGCTCCCCGTGCCGGACGCCCGCGCGGATTCCCGCGACGGAGCACTTTTGTATGAAACCGCGCGCGGGCCCGCGTAACGCAGTTTCAGCCCTAAGGGTTTACTTGGACTGCTGAGTATGTTTAGGTAGTGTGCCAATATTAGGTGCAGTGCGGTCTATTGGCTGTCGTAGTCGAATGCTGGAAAACGAGTATGAGTTACTCTACTCAGTTGAAATACTACGACAGCAGTTGTGCCGTCATACGTAATGGTTGTTGAACCATGTTGTGAACAGTGGTTGCTTACCAAACGTGCGCAAATCACATCTCATTATCTCGTTTTGTACTGTATGGCATTGCTTAGCTGATATAAATGGTGTGATTGGATGCTGTCCATATGACGACGATAATTTGCAATTTTTTATTCGTAAGACTGCAGTTGGCTGTGACTCATTTCTGTGTTTACATTATAAAATACAATACATTATAGCTAGGATCACGACTGTCACATATGGCGCAGTGACCACGTTATTTTACACCGCTACTGAGAAATGTAAGAAAATATTTAATGTACGGTTATCCACAGTATTCCGAAAGTGTTAATATTTTTAAATAAAAATAAATCGTATTTTGCACATAAGTTATAATGGTATCGGCATATATTTCCAGTGTAATGTATGCAGAGTTTCATAATGCCACATATTTACTATAGGATTAACACGGATATTGTAAATGCGCCTGTTGTGTTCTCACTTCTCAGTTCTACTTATTGTTTTGAATAAACCATTTTTATCAGGCCAACAACAACTGAGAGAGTTTACGCCTTAGTCCATCACGCTAAATAGACCATCGCTGTGCACAAATTAAAAACAATAATCTATAATCGAGATGGCCTAGTTCTCAAAGCAAGAGTATATTAACCTCGTGGCCTTTGTCATTTTACCCGGCCGATATGGTGGGTAGCGGGCGTCCTAAAATATTAAATAAGAAACTAAATAATTAGCACAAGGATGATATAGATAAAAAGTTGTTTTTATATGATGCAACAGAAAAAATTTACCGCTATTTTTTCGTTGTTGCTGAGGATGTTTATATCCCTAGTAATATAAATACTGAACCCGTAAACTTCGAAAAATATTTTCGATTTTCGTCGAGGAAGAAAATGAGTACAGTCTTGACGAAAAGGATTTTCGGTTCAATCGCCTATTTAAATTATTTCTTAATCACTTTCAATCCATGGATCATTATTGTCGACGGGAAAGGCTAGAAGACTATTGCAATAAACTCGACTATTATAGACGCTTGCACATGTTTGGGAGTGTGCCAAAAATGTCAGGTTAATGCACGATTGCACGTGGACGCATTAATATTAAGATAATACAAAATTAATAGCTCATTGTGTCTATCTATAAATAAATCGAAGTAATGAATTGAGTTATACTGCATTCAAATTATGTACAGGTTGGTGCAAAAGTTACCAGGTTTTGCCTGGTATATGACTTTCTTAACCAACAATGCTTTTTCTGATATTATAGAAATGTCTTGTAATTCTCAATTGACACTTCTAAGGAAATATATAAAATTGGGAGTAGGTGTAAAAATTTCAAAATCATCTTTGATAGCACCGTTAAAGCTACTATGATAAAATCTTTAAAAATTTGAGAAGAATTTCATACATGGAGTAAAACTAAGAATATATGTACCCATATGTTAAAGCTAAGTACGGTGGATTCATTTTTGCTAATACTATGTACTTTTGACTCGTTGATATTGTGGTTAGCGCATGGCCTTGTGATTGTAATATTCCGGATCGTGGAGTGTATGTATTAGACGTTTCCATTACAAAATTCTCAGTAACTGCAAAACGTATCATCAATTAATTCATGCCGTGTGCACCTGTAAGTGTTTATTTTTTCATATGTTTTTCATTTAACACTCAAGTAACTAATGAGCACAATTTAAAAAAATAAGTGCCACCTAATTGTTGAAATGTGGGTGTAAATATATATTTCCACCTACAGAAAGTAGAAAGAAAACTTTTATGTCAACGACAATACGTAAGTTCCGATCCATTTAATGTGGAGTGGTCTCGGTCAATGACCGCCAATGATTGATACCGGCCCGTCAACTCTGCCGAATACAAATCAGCTATGACTAGACGTACAAACAAATAATTCATGTTAAATCCTATTTAATGTTATGCGCGCCCTTCACGTGCCGTCGGCCTACTAACAGAATTTAATCACAGTGTCTAATTGAACTTAGTTATAAACATTTGAACGTAATTATTTCGTTTGTAAGGTTTATACTGAGTACCAACACCAACTAGAGTTTCAAACAAAAAAATCCTTTTAAGTTGTGTAACAAATCCGTCTATGTTTTCCAAAATTTATCATTATAATTATGTTTAAGCTTTCTCAATTTTATAAATCATCGTTTTTAACTAAAGAATATTAAGAAGAAAGAAAGCACAAATATAATGTATAACTTTTGATACCGGGAAATGTGTGAGCTGAGACTAAATATATAAAATAAAATGATCATTAATACGTGCAGACAACGTGGGAGAGTTATCATATAGTATATATTTTGTTAAGTCATTATCGACATAGAAGTCGCTAACATGTTATACAACTTATAACTTTACCGGTCGATACCAAGTATTGACTATTATAGCATACCAAAATCTATATGTAGATATATTGGAGCCATTTCAAGAAGGTGTTAGCGAAGATAAAATGACATTTTATTGCACCAAATGTTTGTGCTGTTAGCAAATATTTGTTCAAAAATTTCTACAATAAAAACAGGGAATCGCATCTTTAAAATCATTATACTTTAAAACTATGTATTTATGGACACGGATCTGCCCACGTCTCGTGACTTGATTTCGGCTGAGGTAAGATCAAGAAGTAATAGATAAGCCCATACTAGTTTTGTTGATCCGGAACCAGTCGTCATTGAATAGTGCATACCAAAACTGTTCAAGATATATTCACTTAAATGATAAAACCAACATATGGAAGTTTGTTTATTTTTATTTTCCTTTGTTTTTTTATGTGGATAACATCTTTGTCTAATTCTTTAGGTAAGTACTTATTTTTTCTTGTTGCGTAAGTAACTGATTTATGTGATTTCATTAACAAACTATTTTATAAATTTTGACTTGAGATTTTATAAATGAGGTAATATCCGTCAATAACTATAAATATTTGTGTGCCTTTATTCAAGATAAAATAAAAAAAATGTATGTGAAATGAAATATCGTTGCACAAGCGGGCACATGGCCTGCGGTCAGGCATTACTCACTCAACAGATGTGAATATTGTATCATTACAAACGAAATTAATCAAACAAAACTACGAAATAAAAAATTAAGTACGTTTCCAACAACTGTATTAGAAACAATTAGATTTTTTTTATTATATAAAATAAAATATATCCAATGAGCCCTAATAAATGTGTAAGGTAAATTATTTATGAATTCAATTTATTACAGACATTCAAACATAACTTCTAGTCATTTAACGGTTGACAATTACACACTATTTTTTTTTACTCGCATATGCCGACACTACAAATTTTCGTATTCCTTAGTAAACAACGGCACTAACCACAATCCTCGAGGCAAAAAGATAAGTCCTTGATTTGTCCAATACCTCGTATCCTAATACGTGCTAGGTCATATTACCATTTGTTATATGAATGCGTTATCTTGGTCCGTGTAACAATGGACAATCAATAACAAAGGACGTGTCAGACGTGATCTTACTCACAATACGATAAACACCGCGCGCCCGCTATCTGATTACTGTTAATACGCTAAATATATCGATTAACTTCTTAGGATTATTTTCTAATGCACTATTTATATATACATATTTAAAATAATATCCAGGGAATCTGAGAAGAGAAATGTATAACAATAGAATTTTGAAAATAAAATTCAATAATGGAACGAATTTTTAGGTGTAGTGGTTCATGACCTTCGATCAAAATTAAAATTCATGAATAGCACTTAATAATAAGAAAATCGAGCGCTAAATATTTAATTTGTTTAAAAATATATAATGTTTTAATAGCATTAATTTTTGAGTTTAGTTCAAAAGTTTTTTTTCAAGTTGCAGCTATGCTATGCATATTTTGTTCAGTGGAAAGTAAAAGTGATAGCTCATTCGTCTGTTTTGTCAAGGACGCCTCTTACCAATTACTATGCTTATGTTTAAGTAACGCATTTCAAAATATTCTGTAATAGTTTAGACCAGCAAATTACTTTATCTCCAATATGGGTTAGTCTAAGTTACTGAAACACTTCTGAACTTACGTTTAACTATAATAAGTCTTTTTAGTACAAACGGTTTATGCCTTCGTTCAATTTTGGAACTTATTTTGAATGGCTTTTGAGAACTGTTTTTTTTTGTACGACATAGGTTAAGGATATGTTTAATAATTAAATAAGTTTCGTTTTTCTAAAATTGTAATCGATTCTCAAACGCAACCACTTGCTACCTCTCTTTTACACAAGCTTCGGTGAAGTAAATACTTATGTAATGCGTCCTTGTTTGGTTACTTACAAAACATTTATTTTTAAGACTTTTAACTTAACTTTAAGTTAAATATAAGTATATGACTCATTCAGCCAATGTAATGGTGAGCACGTGCTCTTTGACGTACTTGAAAGAATATGCATAGGTTATCATATTTTTTGCTGACAGACAATAATAAAATGGATACAAACACGAGAATGGCACAGTATTTATTATAGAAAGGTTTAAATAAACTAGGTTTTATTTGGCATATCTCAGTATGCCGACGTAAGAATTACTATACATTTTTTTATTCTATTCTGATTTCATTTAAAATCCGAAAATAATAAAAAATATTATTAACGTTATTACCATCCAGAAGAGATATCATCAAAAATAAACAGTGACTAAGTGTAAGGCTCCTTTAGTGCTTATACTTGAATACTTTAACTCCTATAGGTTCACTTGGCTGTATGGGCAAACAATCGTTAACGTCTTTTAGCCTCATCCTTCACCATAATGTAGTGTTACATAAGCTATTCAAGTCGCCATTACGTTTCCCAACAAAGTCTCAGGCGTGATAGATTGTATCTCGCAAGGTACGTTACAAAGATGTCTCCAACACGGGTTTCCACATGTGTATCCTAGTTTCGAAAATTGGTAAAGACCTGGAATGTCTAACGCTAATGTTTCTTTAATGGCTTTCAAATCTGTTCCGAAAGAGAGCTTGCAATATTCCATCGTTTTGCGTAAAGATTTATGGATTATGGTGTTATGAAACAGCCTCCGTATCGTGGCGAATATGAAATGTGAATGTTTGGTCAACTAAGATTTATTTCGCAGCTTTACCTCAATCAGACCTAGGATTCGAAATTTTTATCTAATGCGGTCAGGATTTAAAGAGTTAGTTTAGTTTAGTTACCACTTAGTTTGCTTTTATGAAGACCTATGCCCAGTTGTAGACGTCTTTAGGCTGATAATGATTATAAAATATGTACAAACATAAATATTGTCTAATATTTCGAGTGGGTTTCTAAATGGGGCCCGTATTTTACGATGTCTATTTTTATGACTGATGTCAATACATTCCGATGAACCGGCGTAGTTTAGAGGTTTTATAATATACATTTTTATTGGTTTAAATATGGCATTAGTAGTACTTTCACGTGCTATTGTCATGCAGTATCAACTGTTTGATAAAGTGCGAACTTGCAATTACTGTAGGCTTATGCGACGCATATCAATTGTTTTGAATAGTGATTCTGCGCCGTTATTTGTTTATGTCGTTTGTATACGTGCTTTAAATGAATAAACCATTGCAGTTTGTAAGTACGATGCGTTGTACGATTCGTGAGTTTAAGAAAGGGGGACTTTTAATACTAGGGTAATTTATTAGTCATGAAACAAGTCTTTTTTTGAAAGACTTTTTTTTTGACGACTTGGGAAAGGTGGCGGGAAACGGATGGATGAGGGCTGCTCAAGACCGGGATGGTTGGCGCTTTCTTGGGGAGGCCTACGTTCAGCAGTGGACGGCGATAGGCTGATTGATTGATTGAATGAAACAAGTCTTTTTTTGCTATGCGAATATTTTTCTCGATGTTAGAATAAAACACACGTCATTAGTTCATAAAAGGTATTCCAAAGGCCGCCTGCTGCCAGAACATCTGTTCATGTTTTTTCTCAATCAACACTCTATGGACTGCATTTGGTAAAACAATAAAAAATTCTTTATGAAAAGAACTTTTCCCGATTTTCCATGAAATTCAAATATGTATTATGTTTTTATTGTAATGATTAAATATCCTCGTATTCAACGATAAGCTCGTTATTGCATAGATTTAAAGCATTTATTGTAAGGTTGTTTAATTTAATGGTAATAATAACAAAAAGAGAAATGTATTATTTCGTAAAATTTATAAAACGAAGTATTTGATGAGTTTTATCGAAGTGCGTTATTTTGAAAATGATCTGCAATCATGCTAAAGAATTATTTGCAATTTATACGAAATTTCACACCCCATAGACAAGTGAAACCTGCATTGATATGATTTCTCTTACACTTTGAATTTGAGAGTTGCGCATGCGTTTACGAAACGTTTAATAATTATCCTTGACTCGATGAATGTTCGGTGTTGAGACACGCTAAGAACTGAGACACTACATTGTATTCATAAAGAAATTTTATATATTTTTCAGTTCCTAATATTTTTACTAATCACTTACCACGATAGAAACATTGACTTGAACAATGTGCCGGTTAGCGGTTGTATTAAGGCCGGGTTGGCTGAGGCTTGTTTGAGTTATACTCAATTTAGAGCCGGTTTTGAACCCCGCCTTGCAGACTGTCATTTGTTTTAAAACATTTTAAGCCTTGTTGACATATTTTTTAAAAATAATATTAGGTTATTTATCTAGACTGATTTTTTAAATTAAAAAGATGTTACAATAATGAGACAGAATAATTAAAATGTCATATTTAGTTTATTTTGGCCAAGGTTAATTTTGTCTATCGAGACCGTGACTGTAAATCGGATGACCCAAGCGGCTTCACCTTCAAATAATGGGAGTCGTAGAGATGCATTGCCATGTGTCATTGACCTCGTGAATTATTTCGTTATGTGAAAGTAAGTTGTTGGGTTATGCGTACGCAACTATTGAATGAAGCCCGGAGGTATTTGGTACCTAATAAATATTTTTTTGTCAATTCACGGTCCAATTGTTAGAATCAGTTGGTTCTTGACGGTGATCATTTTTTTTCACACTATCTTCCATGTTGTAATTTGTTCGAAATTGAATGTGAAATCTAGGGACGGAATTGTAGTTGGAATGTATTAATACCTATAGGTCTAAATTTTCATTTTGCTGGCTCTTTCTATGTGCGGCATGTGACCAAAAGGTTCCAAGTTCGAATACCAGGGCAGCCTGTGGGATTGGGTTTTTTTGATAGACAAACCACAGTAGCAGTGAAGAGCTTGATATATGTATGTATATGGTAAGGGCCAAAATAATCGCTCCTTATTGACCGGGACATTAAGATAATTGGTGATGTTTCGGTATAGTAATATAGATAAATAATAATTAATTTGTACATAAAATTATCATTATTGCTGTCGTGTCCACATCCTGTCTAGCGACACCATTTGCATTATTCCACTTTTCATTATCGGTTTCAAACATACACAAACTAACAAACAATAACAAAAAATAATATCTCCATAATTGAAATAAAACATGGGGTAAAAATATTCTACAATCAAAAAATAACTATGAATTAATTTATTATTTAATCAGATAAATCGGGGAAAAAGCATGTAATAATATTATTAAAAAGCTACATTAATATATTACTAAAAATGTATTATGCAAATAAAATCGTAAAATATATTAATTTATAATCTAATGTTTAACGAAACTTTTAAACAGATAAGGATTAAATTAATAACGGCCATTTGAATTAAATATCTAATATAAATTTTTACGTCTCAGTCTCCGATAGGATACGCAGTAAAAATGTATATGAATTTTCTGATGGGAAATTTATAACGCGAGACCAAGTCATAAATATAAAAACTCTAAATCACGGCACTTACGTAGCCACACTTAATATAATATTATTAAAAACCTCATTTGAATATCGCCGTTATTACACAAATGAATGTTGCCAATCAAGTGTCGCAAATATTTTGGTCCTTGACCTCATTTCTCGTGTTGGTTACATCTCTTATATAACGTTACTTAACTTTTCGGTCGATGCAAGACCATGCCCCGTTAGGCTGGAGGCTGCCGACCTTTATCCGAAGGTGAACTTGCAACGCAACTAAACAAGAGAGATACAAGTTTATGGTTATGTTATTTTGCGTATATAGGCAGAACGACATTTTTAAAACGTCACGTCACTTGATGGACCAACTTGTCCCGGGACATGGCGATTAGGATATTCATAGTGTGATTTCATCATAAAATAATTTGTTTTGTCATAAAATGATTTTTACCTTACTCAATTTGAATAGATTGCGGCATTATGATTTGTTCTACAGCAAGAGTTCAGTTTTTCGCAATCGTTCGTAAAATGTGTATCTATTCAAGATCAGTGTCATCGGATAGAGATATACTCGTATTAGGATTAAACCCGCCTTGTAAATACGCTTTTAAATTTTTTTTAAGTTTCTTGTTAGTTCCCTTTTATGTGGGTCAACGCTGCACAAAGAGGCGCGTTATGTTTTTGTCGTGTCAGATTGTAAAAAGAAACCACTGGCCCTATTGAAGGTCTCATTTATTCATATAAAATAAACCGGTGTTCAGGCGTGAAAATGAAACGGACAGTTTCTTGTAAGTATTTAAAAACAAGTTGTTTTTTTTTAATAAAAGAAAAATGCAATCGTATTTTGAGTTAAAAAACGTTGACAGACTGAATCCTTACTTTATCCAGTGAATTTTGATGTGAACGTTGTTATAATAGATGGTGAAAACTAGATAACCTTCGCAATAAATTTAGCATATTTGGTTTATATGTAAATATCGCGCAGATTTGTAAGCCTTCCTTCAGTAGTGGTTTTCTTATATCCAAGCAACATAAAATACACGGAATAAGACGTTTGTTTGCACGAGATTTAGGGTTAGTTAACTAGAATCTTTAAGATGGATAAGATGTTGCATTTTATAAAAGTTCTTAGTTGAGTTACTGGGACTTTGGCTACGAAAAAGCTATTGCGCTATTAAAACTATCAAAATGAAAGGAATAACAGCTAAACTTAGTTCCAAATAGCACTGACGGAGTTATTTTAATTCAACAGTGACTTTGAAATTACTGTATTTATATTAAAGGCAATCAGGCAATAATATATTTTAAATTGAAAATCTACTAAATCCAAAAGTTAAAATTAAGATTATTAAGATCACAACATAGAAGCTTTTATGATTTAAATGATCACATTATAGAAATGTAATGTATCATAAACATGTTATGTCTCATAAAGAATAAATCGATATTCATTAGGTAAATTATTGCTTTAGGACACTACAATAAGGATTTTAATTTGCAGATTACAATGAAAAAAAATTAATGGCAGCTATTATTCTATTATTGAGTAATTGCAAAAGTGTACAATTATCACCAATTCAACTATATCGTATAATTTTTATGGTAATATTGTTAAAGTAAAAGAAGGTATAGATTTCGCTGAGTTTGGTCGCAAAGGAAATCGTAAAGTAAACCTTTATACCTTTGCTTATCCCCTCGAGGATAAAATTGTGAAGGAGTATGTATGCAGGTTTTATTGATCAGGTATAATGGATTCAAATGTAACGAGATCGCAATTGTATGAGTGCGTGATCATAACAATGCTGGGAAGTGAATCTTGGCCTTGCGTGATAAATAAGGCGTTTGACTGGAGAAGAAATTAATCATGAAACTGGTATTATAAGCAACGTGGTCAGTTAAGAAATTTACAGACAAACTTGTTGTATTTTTTAATCTGTAGGTTAGTGTTAAAAAAGAATGTATCTATAAAAACATGAATCTGATTTAACAAAGTCTAAATTTTAAAAAGTAAAAGATTATATCACTACATAAAAGGCGAACGAAAACGTCTTTACTAAAACATCATCATACAGATCTCCTTTCATTAAATATCTTGAATCATTTTAATAGTAATATCATAATAACTAATAAGTAATCCATAGTGACTAATATAACATGCTAAAACTAGGTACTTCTAGTGGCGCGACTACAAGAATCAATATTTACGAAATGTATATGCAGTCAATGTTTGAGTACTTCATGCATTCGATGTAATATTACGGACTGACGTAATATATTTCGATTTATATCTAGAAATAAATTTTATGCACTAACACTAAATGTTTGTTTGGTAAAATCTTATCTTTCGCCTGTAGTGATTCGTTTTATTTATCTATAAGCGTTTCTATTATGTTTGCGTTCATCTGCCCCTTGATTCGTCGTCATCGTCAGTATCATATACATATGTGCCTACAAGTGTGAGTGTAGGACTTGAACGCTGGCAAGCCTATGACTTTTCGACGTGTGTATTTCCAACAAATAATCACCTATTTGCACACTTAAAGTTCTTAGTGAGCAGATCACCAATTCGCACCGATTTTGGGTATGATAGTAATATCAATATGCGAAATTGTTTTTTACCAACGCGATTATACATTATCATTAAGTCCATGTGGATCCTCTATTGGATGCAGGCCGCTTCCAATAGAGCGCTTTGGAAGTCTCTGGGGGAGGCCTATGTCCAGCAGTGGACGTTCTTTGGCTGATGATGATGATGATGATGATGATGATGATGAATCATACATTGTGTATGGTATACTGGTACTACATTGTAACAAAATCCCAACTAAAGGATTCAAGTTGTTCATATTCTGCATTCGTATGTTAAGCGTCCACCCACATTAAAAACCGGCACTGTGACACATACTAACACAACAAAATAAAATTGATAATTCATATCAAATATAGGTCGAATGATATTAAGCTGTTAGTAAGTTATTAAAATTAATTACTGCCTCATTGGTCCCGCGGCATAAGTGTGCGAACTGCCATCGAGATGTCTATTACTGGTAATTACTGAGTTGGCGAGAGTCACTAAGTTTTTAATATTTGGGAAATGTGCACGAAAACTGCAATATTCCCGGGTACTGTTATATAGGTTTGAAAAGCATATGACGGAAATTGGTGGTAAAAAGAGTAAAGTGACGATACTTCCATAGAAGCCCAGAAGACAAGCTTGCTTGCTTAATCTTTAAACCTTAATTTAATAAAAACAATTTCACTAACAAATGATAATATTCAGACGCCAAACAATTATAAATTAGAAATGTTAGTTAACGGGTAACGCTGCTATGAATGTTCCGCCACTCAAATTTAAATAAATAAAATGGTTTTGTACGTTATAAGGCCAATATTTCCATGAATGTTGCAAGTTGATAACTCTTCCTCAATCTCACAACATTCGCATTGCAGTGAATGTGTGCAGACACTTGCGTATTACAAAACATTCAGCAAAACAGTTCACAATCACATACGGAACAACTTGTTTGACTGTTAATACCATTGTATTAACAGTCAACATTTTTATCATTATTTATTCCATGGTAAAGTTTTTAATAACCGTATTTTATTGAAAATACAACTCACTTTTTATAGTGATGCTATTTGAAATATTCTTTCATCTTTATTCAACTTTATTCAAACAGAAACTAAAATGCATCATTGGAATGATCCAAATATGTGACGGGAATACGAAAAGGATTTCTGATTTGCGTTGTTTATTGGAATTGCTCTTCGACTAATTAGTTTTTCTCTTCACAAATTATTAGGGCAGCCGGTAGTAGCATCTATTATCTTTTTATTTTTTAAGGTTTTTAACCTTCTGTGTCAAGAGCTTGATGAACTTTTCTGGTTTATTTAGTTGGACGCATTGATTCAAGGACCATCGTGGTTTATAATAATTATTTAATGAAAAGGAAACAAAAGATACTGAAACATCGTGTTTTACTGGACATTAAATACAGTAGAGCGGAAACTGAGAACAATTGTTTAAATATGAGAAAACTTACAGTCGTAAACAAAGAACTTGTTAACATCTTAACGCTTCACGATGAGATAATGATCGTTTGCCGTAACAAATAAATTTGTAAATAAAATTGTTCCAATTACAAAAACATTCAAATTATTTATTTTTGCGTAATTTGCATATAATTATGGTGATCACTGAAAATAAGCGTTATGTTTCTTTTTCTTTTTAGTGGACTGGTAAGAGATTGTACATGCTTTTCGAGTGTAGTATACGACTATTTTATATTTAAAATTGTACAAAGAAAACAAAAGATGAGGAAGCAGAACGATTTCACAGAATGTTGACCTTTAGTTCGTTCATTCACTTTTTAATTACCTTTTTAAGCCCTTTAAAACATGTCATACTTTACGATAGATCTGGGCTTAAACTTTTTTACTATTTACTAATTAGTTTATAAAAAGATTGTGAGCCTAAGTGATTGAGAATTAATCCAAAAAAATAAAGAAAAAACTCTCTACACCCACCATTTAGAAGAATGGGGACGATTTTTTTTCTTTTTTCCATGAATATGTCAATTTTTGTGTTGGTTATTAAATAGTTACTTTAAATCTCCGTAAACATCTCATAAATATGTTAATAAAGTAAGTTTGAAGGTCAATTACCTTACTGTTTATGTTAGTTTTTTTGCAATGAACTCGTGTTACCTTACTAGGTCGTGTTATACATGATGTCTGAAATAGTATAATTGGCTATCATGTAATTCTAAAACTGGCGTTAGGCAATGTAATAAGATACGGTGGCGCAGTGAGTGGTAGGTGACGAAACGAGAGGCCGCAGGTTCTAAGGTCATATGAATACAAAATATTTTTTGGATTATTTTTGGTATTTTACAATCATTCGAAGACCTCCACTAAAATTCCATTAAAGCAAGGAAAAGCTTTGCCTTGGCCTTGGCTAAAATTTATCTTGTCCTTTTTTTTAATAATACATGAGATAAAAATTAATTTTTTTATACATTAATTCTGGGTTAGTAATTACGACCTTCTTTACGTTTTAAAACCTTTTCAATATGTATTTTGGTCTCCATGACCCAAATATCCATTTTTGGTTTACAGAAATGATGGAAGGTCAAAATTAATTGCTAAAAATATGCTATATTTAAGGTCATGAGGAAACATGTACACTTAAAAGTATTTAGGATTTTCTTAGGCGTGTAGCTCCCCAACCCGCACTTGGCCAGCGTGCTGGACTATAATAAGCTAAGCAGTAACGAATATTTAAGCATATACTACTATAGAAGTCTTGTATCGTGATTATCAAAAACTACGATACTTTTTTAATCTCAAAAACACAGAACAATCAAAAATATTTCTCAAATACAACCTCTCACTTTAAAACCATCTAAATAAAATAATTTATAATACAAACATATTTTGGTGGTCCAAATCCCGTTGTAAGATAAGATGAAGATATGATGAAAGCAGTCGTAGTTATCGATTTGGCCCTCTGCCCACCGGCGTAAATGTCAAGAGCAATGTTGCAACTACGTCAGAGGCTGTCCTTTTGGCTTCAACATTTCACAATCGCGAAGATACTTTACGGTTGCTGCATAATTATAAAGAACGAGAGATGCCTTTAAACAAGAGGCGTGGATTTTTTGTGAGGTACGTCTGGGTTGGTATGCCAGCATTGGGGTTTTCTAGGGACCCAGCTCCACATTAAAATCTGTGCGGACCTGACGTATCCGAGTGCCGGTCTGGAGGGCCGGTGACCCCGACATACGCTTCCCGCCTCCCTCCCGTAGGGTGGCAAGGCTGGCGGGAAGTAAAGCTGTTATCAACTTTCCCCTCGAGAAAAAAAGTATTACTACATTTCTAGCATTTTTTTATAAAGGAAGTTGTTTGTATGAAATAAAAGCGATATAATAAACATTCACACGCGTTATCAGACTAAATTTGCACTGGTACTTGTAAAGCTTGTAATAACTTTTAAAGCTTTAAGCATAGTCCACTTTCTTTACTACGATAAACGATTTTTAAATACTGCTTAGAACAATTGGCTATAAACGAGCTGAGCTACAAGCTGAGGCCACAAATTTAATTTAAGTAAATAAAAAAGCATTTGACCTACAAAGCAATTACAAAAAGGAAACTAAATCTAAAAAAAGAGTCGTCTTCGTTTCAAGATTTGTTTAGTGTATGCTGATAGAGTACCTCGATAAAGTAATCAAATGTTTTTATGTATATCACATAAACGCTTGTTTAACGCTGTGAGCGTACGAACTTTTGTTCCAGTTGAGATGAGTCCAATGCTGGAATATCAATGAAGTGAATATAATTGAGGTGACACATTATTATGGTGATACGTGTTGGAGGTTCCTCGCCATGTTTGTTAAGAAAGTAGGTACCAAAGGGAATCATTAATTAATACTTCTTATTGTGCTACGAACATGAAAGTATTGGAAATAATGGTATTTATTTTTAACACCTATATTTTGTCATGATAATACAAAAATAAGATTTATTTTGAATTTATACAATCAATACAAAATGTATAAAAGTGCGTGAGAATACAGAAGAATTATCGCATAATAAGTTAAGGACCGCGCAAAGCTATTTTTGGGTATAATTTAGATTTATTATAGACGATGCATTGCAAATAATGATGTCTACATGAAATACAATAGAATAATTGCGTGAATTCAAGGCTAGTCGGCCCCATGGCGTAATACATGTGATGGACATGAATTAGACTTCAATCATTTTAATATTTAAATGAAATATTATATTTTTTGCTATATCTATCATTTATTCATTTAAATTTATTTAAATATACTCATTAAACTATCAGAGGATTAAAACCAGTTGCGTTTGATCGTGATTATAGAATCAATCGGGATTCACAATCTTATTTTAACCGTAATAAAAAAACAAACAAAAACAATAGTATTGTGCAATTGATAATTCTCTGTCGTAATAGAAAGTTACAAGTTTACAATATGATTACTTAAATTAATTCCTAAAAACAATAGTATTGTACAATTGATAATCCTCTGTTGTAATAGAAAGTTACAAGTTTACAATAGGATTACTTAAATTAATTCCTAAAAAGGCATTTAATGTTTAACGATGATATGACGCAAAAATGTGACTGAATTTGAACCCTTGATTCCACACACTGCAGTCAGTGACGGTACCTTCATACAAGTCCAAAACCATTACTCGTCAAACGTGTAATGTCTTCTTCATCAACCCATATACGCCCACTGCTGAGCACGGGTCTCCTCTACCATTGAGGGGTGTAATGTCTAGTTAATAATTATTTACTGTGGGCTCAGTATATTCTTATTTATATGTCAAATTACCTTAGTGAGATTAAAAGCTGAAAGATTATTTTTGGAATTTTGTAAGGTAAACTGGGTTTAGGGCTTCTATGGAAGTATCGAGCGTGTACTTTAGTGTAAAAAATATCTTATTGGAAAACTTCCATCACAATTGTCGTATAGTTTTCAGGATACAGAAATAGCTAGATTTGATTAGACCCCTCACAAGCTACGTATAAAAATTAGTAATCATCGTTCGATATAATTTAAAAAACGTCTGTGGAATTAAGGGTTTATCCAAGTTTGAGGTACTACTTAGCGAGAAACTAGTCACTGGTGCAATTATAGCTTTTTTCTAATCATGAGTTCGAGTTGTAGTTATTGAGTATTGCACACATAAGTACGTATTGCAATGAGCTAGCCCGTGATTCATCCAATAACAATAAAGTCGCTGGCATTGGCCTCTGTACGGGCGGGGATTTCTTAATGGTTCAATACAATTCTTTCCTAGGAATATATTAATGCGCAAGGTGTTCCGGAACGTGTCTAACTATTCCTATACTGTTTATTTTTTTTGTTGTGCTGCCAGCAATTAATTGAACAAAATGTTTAACCCTTCGTAGCCCAAGAGCATAAAAAATTATAATACTTTGGTATATGATAGGCTTGAACAAATAAAAAAACACGTATTTCGTGGAAATTCATAAATATTTTTTATTCCGTATGTATTGGATCTTTTAGGGTTTGTAACATTACTGTCACATTGGGTTAAACTGGAAGAAAATGTTTTAACGTAGTATGGAAGGATCTAATAGATTTATTTTGTTTTTTTGTAACAACTACTATTCAGAACTTTTTAAAAATTGTTTGTGCTACATCAGGACACCGGAGAGACTTGGGCCAAATGATTTTCCAACCTAATTAGGTCAGTAGCCAATTTGATACTGCCCTACCGCCAATGGGGGCACATGTTGCGCCGGACTCTTGTGATTTTGGCTTGTATTTCATTTTCAATTAATCTTCGCTGTTTGACATTAGGATTCAAGCAAAGCTTACATAAAGTCTCCAATTTCAAGTTGAAAATCTGCTGAAGACATTTGTTTGTCATTGCATAGTTTAGTCTGCCTTACTCTCACATACATCAGCCAAGAACTGGCCTTGTTCAGGTCTAATAATAATTGGTAAAACATCCAAACCTGGCATATTTTAATTCGTGTCATAATACTATAAGTTCCCATAATGCTGTTAATAAAATCTACACCTCCAATATACCCATTACATTCTTCGACGATATGAGACCGATCAATGTTGATGTACTTCTATTGGCCTTATCGTAACGACTTGGACCTTCGACCACTCACCAGCAAAAGTTGAGAGAAACGTGACAAGTTTGTTGTCTTTTCATATAAATTTTGACACATCAATTGCGTCCATATTTGCTACGTAATCAACAGAAATTCTACATTACTTTTTATTACATTCTCGTCAGGGGGTAGTTTGCAATCTGGAACGACATTATTCCGTACGGTCCCAGGACTCCCCAAGTCCAAGATATATCCACTTCTGCTAAGTACGCCAGTAAAGTTTCAAGCCACGGAAGTAAAGTAATTATCCAAATATCGTTGTTATTTCTGATGTCTGGGTATGCCCGCGTCATTCTAAATACGACGTTTCAAGATGCTCCTTTTTTATTCTACCAGGAGCAAAACTCTTTCAGTTCCTGTTTCAGGTTCAATATCATAGACGAAACTTGAAACTACGCTCAGTACATAAAACTTTTAACGCCAATTGTGTTTTTTTTAGGCATATATCTATTCAAATTGTCTCTTCTTTTAGTGGAGCAAATCTATTCATCCACACAAAGGTATACCTTGAATAGAAGTCCTATTTAAGGCTTATATTATAGATCTAATTTTTGTGTAAGTACTACCCCTATCTTAAAAAATAGGAGAAAAATTTCATCAATATGTGGATATACATTAGTTGTATTTTTTATGACATTATCACTCAATGTTACAGAAATGTAACAAACATAAAAAGTAACTTTTTAGATATAAAAAATCAAAAGTATGAATTGGTAACGATATATAAACCAAATCATTTACTTACCTACGGGTATCAACGAAAATTATACAATTTTATATACTTTTAGTATTTTTTTATAAATTTTAAACTTTTTGCAAGTTCAAACATGGCATTTTCATCAAAACACGAAATTCAAAGCCAAAAAGGAAGCAAGTTACGTTACCTATGATTTATATTTGATGCTAAAATGTTCGGTGTGTTCTTTAAGAATATATTGATATTGATTTGACAAATCTTAAATGTTTAGTTTAAATTTTGTAGAGACTTTTTGGGTTTGTTACAGAAATGTCACCAGGGGCTATAAAGGGTTAATTTAAAAATCAAAATAAAGTTTATATTTGCTTTGGTCTTCCATGAATATTTTATTAGAATTTTATCATGGTATGCATAACGATTTTTAAGAGTAATTTTAAAGTCTACTGAAAACAGTAGTAAAAATTAACGTAAAGTATATTTGTTTGTGTATGTTATTATAAATATTTCTTTCTTTGTACCTCAAACAATATTGTAATTTCCTGGGTCATAGACAGCTTTTTTACGCGAGGAAAGCGCCTTAAGCTTGGACGGACGGTTGAGGTTGTATGATTAAATATCCTGAAATGTTACTGATACTTACGGCCAAAATAATGTTTTTTGAGCTGTTAGTCATTAATATTAATAATTCGACGGTAGATGAAGAAGATTGTGTACATTTTTTTAAGCAACAAAATCAGTTATTACAGTTTTTTTAAAAAGTGTACAAAGAGATTAGCATTCTGGGTAAAAAATATACTACTTACTCTCGGGTGTAACATCTCGCAGCACAATTCTTGTTTCCGCTTCCGCCGGCATTATTGACCCTACACTTTTGCCTCGACGTTAAAAACAAGATCGATAACTAACCACCAACTCAACAACCGACCTCTTTGAAAGTTATTTCAGAAATTTCGTTTTTCGAACGAGTTTTATGTCATGTTTTTTTAAAACCAGATTAAGCACAGACGTCTCGTGATGTAGAACGGAACGTACGATCCCGCTTGCAGCCGGGTTGATACTGAATGAGTGAATCGGTTTGAAATGGTCGGCGCAGCGCCGCGGTGCTGTCACTCGCACTGACCCTTGCGTAGATACAACACAACTATCGCAACAAGCTTTGGCTCGTTGGATGCATTACGTCAAACGATTACATTTTAATTTAGATCATCTAGTTGCACAAATTCATCGTTTCAATAGATGATTGATTTTTATTGCTCATTTTTTGACGGTAAAATGTTACATAAATAAATTGTGTAATGTTTAACTTTGAAATGTAATAAATCGTAAAACATTCTTTGAAGTTCTGCGTATGGAATTTAAGATAAAGGATTTTCTTACATTCAATTGTTGTTGTATTTCTGTGATCAAATAAACAATAAACACAAAACGACCGTCTGTTTGAGTCTAAAGCTCATGCCTGTAACTTTTTAAAGTTATGTGAATATGCAATACAACAGAGTTTTCGTTTCACGCGACAGGGAGTGAGTCTTTTGCCGTTTTTCGGGCACATTTCCTGATTCCAAACAAAAGTAAAATTTTCCAAATGGAAAAGCTCAATACATATTTTCCAACCAGGGAATCGAACCTAGGACCTCTAGATCTGAGGGCATATACTTGTTAAGACAACGAGGTAGAATATAACTTATAAGTATAATTTCTTCGAGTGAGCTTCACATTGAAAAAATATTTCAATTTCATAAGCAATTGACGTTCATTTCACCCTATCACAAAAATTTTGTTCCAGCGGTTTATGTATGGAAGGGTAACAGATAAACAGAGTTACTTAAGCATTTATATAAATTTTGCATGGATAAATAAATTTACATAGGTTGTAAAAATAAACAAGATACTCAACAAAAAAAATCAACATGGTTCAACGTTCCCTTTTTATAAGTCTGTGCAGTTTACAAAAACAAAAAAAAAAATTACATTTCAGATTGATATCGTTTTTCATTATTTATATCACTTATATTTGTATCTGGCATTGAGATGCTTCCGTAATGGATTAAAAAGTACGAAATTTTATATCCTTGTGGCATTCGAAACATTTTTTTTGTAAATGTCAAGAACGAAACAAAGCTATCGTTTACTTTCACGTTCATATTGAATAGTAAAAAAAAGCATGGGAACTTTTGGGGCTTAATCCAGGAGCGCAGGATTCACGGAGGCTCGCGACCTTATGGACTTAGGTTGGCAATATTATATGTATTCTATTGATAGATTTTGTTTAAGTATTTTTTAGAATTAATACATAAACAATATTCGAGCAAATTTAGCCTTATAGTTTTTTTCGATAAATGGGCTTTTTAACACAAAAAGTATATTTCATTTCGAATCGGTAGTTCCTGAAATTAGCGCGTTAAAAAAAAAGCAACAAATAAACTCTTCAACTTCATAATTTGTATGTAACATACATGTTAGCAATGTACAGAAAATTCATCTACAACATCTCTAACTATTAAACAAATTAACTCGTGTCTAAAGTAACTAAACTGACGTTTTTTCCTGTGGAATTCCCGGGCGAAACTAAATTCCGTAATAAAAGGATTATTGACGGAAAATCTAAAGTGATTCGGTAAGTATTGTTTCGTGATGAAATTTGGGTTTCATTGTTCTTGTACAAAATCCCTACTTTAGATATTTTCCTCGCTTTATGCATCGGTGGTTTACGTTATGGTTTATGGAACAAAAATGTACTCAGTTCCTTACTCGATAAAATCATTTGAAATTAAAGTAATTCGTTCGTTGCGTTACAGATTTCGAATGTAAATATGCATATGTTTAAAAATAAAATGCTGAAGGATTATTAAATTGCAACCACATTACAATATTTCTTTGTTTATTCTGATAGATCACTGTGTTTATGAAGCATGGATAGAAGAAACATATTATAAATATTTTTTTATACCTACATGCCAAAGTAACCGCACTGCAATACAGGGGTTCAGATATATCAAAATGTAATAATTATTATGAGTACACGTGTTTAGTGATCGCAACACAGATTTGGGGTGGTAATAAATATGCTACAAGTATTTTTTTTAAACTCAAACATATATAGGTATGCATACCTTTACTCTTGACTTTTTTTTTATCACCCAACAGTCACATACATAGTCCTGACCCCACACTAAGCTACGAGTCTTGTGTCGTGGGTATAAGAAACTACGAGAGACTTTTTTTTTCGGTCTCACAAACACCCAGACCCGAAACAAATATTTGTGGATCACACAAACATTTGTCTCGGTACGGGAATCGAACCCGCGGCCGCTCGTTTCGCAAGCTGTTGTCTAGCCAACTGCGCCACGGGGCTGTCTCTTGTCACTTCGGAACCCAAATAGGCTAAAGTTTCCTACAGAACTTTCATTTTTCTATTATGTGAGACGTAATGACTAACGAGTGAGTCTATTTCCCTTTAATACCGGACACATTTTCTTCCTTCAGGATTTTATACTAGAAAAATCTCAATTACTTTATGTCAGCCCAAAAACTCTTGATCGATCGTATCATTATAACAGCGGTTTTAAGGATATTTACGCACATATTTACATACTAACCTCACGCCTGTATTCCCCCACGAGGTAGGCGGAGGTGCAATTCTGCACCCACATTTCTCCGTATGTATCAGTACCACGTAATAGAGGGCGAGCTTATTGCCGTTTTTCGGGCACGATTCCAGACTCCGTGCTGCTACTGAAAAATTCCTAATGAAAAAATCCAATAACATTTTCCCCGACCCGGAAATCTAACCCAGTACGGCGTTTAGCGTTTAATAGCTTCTTAAGACTGTAACTACATAATTGGTAATAGAATAATTTGAAATGTATCCTGTAAGCCGTCGTGTTCTGTGCACAACATGGCATAAACTTGCATGTAAAAAGAATTAAATTACTTTGGAATTTACAAGCTGTTAATATATTATTAGGTGTGTTGATGACATATTGTAATTCCTGGTAATAGTGACATAGAATTAAACCGCAGAGGCCTATGATTAGTATCTTAGTTGCTGCATCATAACAGTCGTATGATTACCGATTAATGAAGACTCGACTGTTGGGTGTACTGTAATCAATTAAGTGTTTTCTAGATTTAATGATTAATGTAATATTATATTATTGTAATGAACTTAACTTTTATATAAAGCATCTGTGATGTAGATTAGCATCAGATTTTTTTTCACATTAAGCGCCATCTAGTATCTAGTAGAAAAACGATCATTAAAATTTCAGGCAATTATCTCGGGTAAGAAACGTCGTGTAGAACATATAATTGGATTATTTTTAACTTTATTTTTAATTTATAGATCAGAGTCTACTACTGAACGCTTACTTTTACAACAGTTTATCTGATTCATCATGATCATGTTCGTTATGTGAAACTAATGAATTCTTTGGGGAAACTTTTAGTTGAATTGACTTTCTTGGAATGCGACTCTAAATGTTGTACATAGAATATTCTAATATTTTTAATGAATAAACAAATTCACATTACAATATTTTTAACAGCGGCCTCTATGACCAAAAAGGGATACTATTCAGTCTTTCACTTCTCCATTACGCTAGGGTACAATTGTAACATACTTATTATACGGTTGTATTTAATTCGGACCGACTTCACCAGATGTCGTTTTAAATAATAGTCGATGAAATTATATTTTTTTCTTTTTGTGACAAAGTTACGGAAAACCTTATTTATCTCAGTAGCTTTCAAATTTTGACAAATAAATATTATTTCATAACACTCTTAATGTAGGCTTATCTTTCTGTAATAATAATAATGATATTTATGTCAGTGGTAGTACTACATAGCAGCCTGCTTGGACGAATATGAATTCTCACAAATACCTAGACTTGAAACAAATATTACTAGATAACGCAAACATTCGGATTAATTCAACAGTCACGGTGCGGGGATTGTACCGGCGGTATCACGCTTCGCAAACTGGTGTCTAGCCAACTGCGCCACAGGGTTGTCGTTACAATGTTACAAGAAAATTTGCCGTGAAACTATACAAAATTGTTGATTGCAGTGACAGTATTTCGAATAATGTTTCATTTAAATTTCTAAACCATACCTACGTCTAAACGTTTCGAGCTTCATAAATACATTATTAGCAAGACAAAGTATCTGTTTTGAGTATGATTCCTCTGTATTATTAAATTTTGATATTTTAAAAAATAATACAACATCATTTAATATTACAGTCCCTTGTTTTTTTTAGTTATAAATGTACTTATATAATTTCAAATAGTGAATACGGACTGAGCTTTAAAAATGCTGTTACTAAAGCAATTCTATTGTAATCATAATCTTGTACTTCTAATTACAATAAGGGATAAATAAAAATTAAAATGATTACTTAATAAATTATTTTTTACAGCAAACTTCAAGCGTTAAGCCTTTAGTTTTAAGCAGCGGTGGGGTCCAGGTCCACAATTTTGGATCTACGCGTACTCTACTTGAACAAGTTTTTGTATATATTAGTTCCTTAGTTCCAATCTTTCTCCATTAATTTTTTTATCGATTTATTTTTTTAATAGTATCATACAAATAAATAAAAAATATAACGCTGTGAGATGATTTTCTTAATTTATCTCTTTACTTTGCTAAAAAACATAGCAACGCAACACTGCAAAGCCAAAATTTATTAGCGTTCGCATTGTAGCGGTTTATTGAATAATTATTAAAATTCACCCAACACAGACTTGTAATTCATTACAGCAACATTATCATCGCGATTATAAATTTACATAATTTGATTTTACCTTAAATACTTAGTTTATCTGTTCCATCGCAGTTGAATCTTAATTATATCGTCTAGACTCTAGGTCATTCAAGAAGCTTGTAAAAGTGAGTATTTATAAGTATCAGAATTTCATTTTCCTATTATGGTTACAGAAATGGCTAATAAACATTTTACTCGCAAAGAATTTCATCACGTATTTTAAAGGCTAAGGCTAATATCTCGAGCACACTTGCCCAATGTTAAGTAAAAGTAAGAAGACTAACAATAAGGCCTATTGAGTTGTAGCGGTGGTCCATGCTCAGTAATGGGACGTATGTGGCCTGAATGATCGACAGTTTGCTTGGCGCATATGTATGAGATAGATAAATATTTGTGTTCTTTTGCGAGAGCGAATAGTCTCGTCGTTTCTAAAATATAAGACTTAGATATAGTGTGAGGTCCGGTGAGATAGTTATTATAGTCATTGAAAATATGATTAACACATTGTTCATTTATGGGACATGAGAACATTTGACTTACATATGATAACTGTTTTATTTGTCAACAAAACAGGATTGTTAAAAAAACATCAGTGACTTGCATTTTTTATTAGCGTACTACCGATGTATTTAACGATTTTGTGCTAGTTTAATAATAATAATAAGCCCTGAGTTTTACATTTTACCAATAAATATTCCAGTATATTAATTATACGAGTATTTTCTTCATAATATTTAGGCTTAATCAGAAACTATTGGGTATTTGAAATTTGCAAAACCAATTATTTTTTTGTTGATAAAAGTGACGTAATCTAAATTGATTGTCAAAAATGCGATGAATTTAATCAAAATCCTAATAAAATATGCATATGAGGTAGATCTATAAGTTGGCAATAGATCTCCGATTTCGCAACTGGGTGCGTCAAAATTAAATCTTTGTAATTGAGTACAAGATGGACTGACGATATAAGGAAAAATGCAGGGACCGCTGGATGCAAGTAATATCGACACGGAGCTTTGAGAGTCTTTGGGGGTTCAATATCTAGCAGTGATGTATCTAGCACTGAATAACTTTCGGCTGATGATATTGATGAATTACATTTGAGCATAGAAACCCAGTAGTCTCCAAAAAGTAAAAGACACCAAAAAAAGGTCAGGGATGCGCGTACGTTTCCTATTTTCAAGACAGCGGCAATAATTATGTAGAATGCAGACCCACTGAGCGCACCTGCAAAGTAATTGTTGGTCCTTCGACTCCAAACAGTCGACTTCAATAACTCCAATACAATTACCACCGATATGTTCGAAACCGTCATCTATACGTGCGTAGTCATCACGCTGCCCACGAAAGACGCTGTGTTCTTTGTATTTGAAATAATAAAAAATAATTCAGATTTACATGAGAGTTGTTCATTTTTCTCTTACTAAGCGGGAGACACTTGGGCCCTTATCAATGAGGATTCAATCTTGGGTCGCAAGTAATTATTTCTAGGTTGTCGCACGTGTTATACTGTATTAATGATTTTATGAGCTTGTCATTCAAGCCTTCACACCATGATGCGAAATACGTTTTGTAACACGTTTTGATTTGTCATTGTTTGTATCAATATTAACCTTGGTTGCGGGAATCACCTTAAATTACCTTATATTAAACTTAGAAATCCTAACAGCATTGTACCTACGCCAGTTAGATCTCTTTGAAAAGTGACGAAAAATATATACATATAGTAGATATACATCACCTACATCTAGATCTGCTTAGATAAGTACATATCGTTATTATCACTATTTACAGTTAAAAGAAAATAAAGCATTTATTTTTATCATTTTACTACTAACTTATTCTGACGCGTTAGCTAGGTCAATCTGTCATGTTGATTTCAGTTTATTCATGCGAACTGAGGGCGGTCTGGAGGTCCTAGGGTCGATTCCAAAAGCGCTTTTTACTATAATGAATCGTAAATAAGTAGGACTAATATTTAGAGACATACCCAGTGGAAGATGACAGGATCACGGTGTGTTACGTACACATTGATGTTCCGAAGGGGTAGCCAGAAGTGAAACGTGTTAATTTGGTCCCTTGTAAGTGGAAGCTAGCGTGTTGCGGTTTTCAGATAATAGTCATACCTTAAGTATGATATACATAAATAAATACACAAAATCAACGACCAGGCATAGTCCTGATTCCTTAAGGATATTAAAGGATCGGTCTCAAAAACTGCGAAAGACCCACTCAGACACACGGGTCTATAATAAATATTTTATGATTATACAAAAATTGGTCGCCGTCTGGGGATTAACATTTAATGGTTTCATTCTTGGCGCGCACTAAGATATGAAGGTTGTCATCATCTCAAAACAATTATGCATTGAAATGTTTGCAACCTATGAAGACTTTATTAATAAATTGATATCACATTATCATAAGTTGAAAAGATTTGCAAATTTTCGAACATAATTTAAATGATTGGTATTTAATTTATTTATTTATTTATAACACTTTATTGTACACCACAAATAAAATTACAGAAACAAGATTAAAAATAAACAAAAACAAAAAATGATAAAAGAGTGTAACAATTGGCGGTCTTATCGCTAAATGCGATTTCTTCCAGACAACCGAACGATGGAGTGAAATAAATAAGAAAAAATAGAGCGGGTAGGTTCGAAATATATATATAAAAAAATATACAGTAATGTGACGTACAATTTCAATATAAATAAACTACATACGAATAACATAAAATATATAATAATAAAAATATTAGACATACTTAGATGTACATGAAATAATATACAAACATAAAAAATAGTATACAACCATACATAAAGATATCAACCACAAATAACCATATTACAATGTTTGTGACAAGTAATGTTCCTTCACAAGTTTTTTAAAAATAGGCAGTGATTTTGCTTCTCTTACTGACACCGGCAGTTCATTCCACAGCCGAGCAGCATTAACTGTGAAAGACTTACTGAAGAATGAACTGTTATGTTTCGGGATTTTTAAAACCAAATTCTCTGAGGATCTAAGTGAACGAGCATGAGTGCTACATAAAAAACGAAAGCGCTCTTTTAGGTAATGGGGGGTATTGTCGTGGAATAGAATATTATACAGGAGGGAAAGAATGCGAGTATTTCGGCGAAAACGTATTGAGAGCCACTTGAGCTTATTTCGAAATCCAGAAATATGATCATATTTGCGAAGTCCAAATATGAAACGAATACAAAAATTCTGAAGACGCTCAAGTTTATCTAATTGGGCTTCGGTGAGATCGGGATAGCTAGCATCAGCATAATCAAGGAGTGGAAAAAGAATAGATTGTACTAATGCTATTTTTGTGCAGATGGGCAGAAAATTCCGCAACCTTCTCAAGGACCCCACCGCTGCAAAGAATTTTTTACTGAGTTCTTGCAGTTGGGGACCCCAGGATAAGTTTTTATCTAAAATAATACCTAAATTCTTTACCTTATCACTTATAGGGATAATACATCCATTAAAGAAAACATTAGGTAAAGTTTGTATTTTCGAGACCATCCTGGGGCTGCCAATAACAATGACTTGGGTTTTTGTGGGGTTGACCGTGAGACCATGCGACTCACTCCAATCATTTAAGATTAAGAGATCCTTGTTTATAATTGCTATCGCCTCAGCCACTGTTTCTAGCGGAGCTTGACAATAAATTTGCAGATCATCTGCATACAGATGGTAGGAAGAAGTTAATTTGTCAGATATCGTGTTAATAAACAGCGCGAAGAGTAAAGGAGATAAAACGCCGCCTTGAGGGACGCCTGCAGACGTATCACGCCAAGAAGAAACTGCGTCTTCAATACGTATACGCTGACGGCGACCCATCAAGTAACTACGAAACCAGTCAATAACGCTTGGAGATATGTTAATAGAGCATAAAGTATGTAGCAATATATCATAGTCCACAGTATTAAACGCATTGCTAAAGTCAAGTAAAGCGAGTACAGTAATTTTGCCATTATCCATAGCAGCTCTGATATCGTCGGTGATATGGACCAGCGCGGTAGTAGTACTAAGACCGGAACGGAAACCAGATTGAAAAGGATTAAGGAGATGGTTTTTGGAAAGAAAAGAGCTCAGCTGAAGTTGTACAAGATTCTCAAGGACTTTTGAGAGGAAAGGAAGGATGGAGATAGGACGATAGTCAGAAGGAGATGCTGGGTTACCTTAATTTAATTTTTAATTTTTAAAATAAATAAAAATAAGGGTTTAATTTTTAAAATATAACTATATTTTCTAAACGAAGAGCTAATGCTAGAGCAGTATAAAATAATACTGCTTTAAAATGTTAAGTAAGTAATCCGGCGTCAAAGCTGCAGTTCCCAATTTAGTACATCAACCCAACTTATCAAGCTATTACAAGCAACGCCTTTTTAATCTTTATGATATAAACGAGGCTAAAAAAGAGACTTAGATGAGTATTTTTTGTACTTTCTTCGTTGATGTAATTAATGCTAGCTTAACAAAAGAGTCGTGTGTTTTACAAAGGACTTGGTGGCCGTGACCTGTTTAAATTTCATCTTGTCTTGGTAAATATGAAAATGTCAGGGGATTATCAACTAGTTCTCATCTCTTTTGTGTAAGCTTTTTATTAAGATTAGGTTTATATGTAATAGAAATTGAAATCATATTTAAAACACGAATACAACGTTAGATCTTTATGTCTATAGTCTTATTTAGGAATATTCCACATAAATAGTATTTTACTCTCTTACAGCATTATTAACTGACTGAGATGTTGATTGTGATCGTGTGCATAGAATTTTACGTAGACACCTTATCCAGCAAAGAGGTTAGTTTCTTAGCCCTGTGATCTTGAATGTCGGATGATCCCGAAATAGTCCTGTTTGCCTTTTCCCGATGTAGAGGATATGGAAAGAAAAGATGAAGAGAGGAGAGTATCGAGGTTCCTTCACAATAGAGATAAATGAAGCTAATTTTTTTTAAAATCATGGAAGTGATTATACGGATACCATATCATTTGTCAGGCAAACATAGAAGAAATTTGTTGAAGCAAAAATATCGTCATATTTTAATAATAATTACTTTACTAGCATAATATATTTACCGTAAAATTCCATTGTGATATCTGGGGCTGCCGGTTTTACTGTCAGCTCTTTTCTGAGAAGTGTATCAATTCATCAAATGCTAATCGCTGTCCAGTTGTTTGACTTATAGCCTTTTGTATTGGTGTTGCCAGTCATAATGTATTCCATATAACTATGTTTAATATGGACAGGCAGAGATACTCCTTCAGTTGTTATTATTATTATATGTATGTTTTGTATCAAAAATGAAATGAGCACAGAGTTAGTTACAGTACTTTGACGACGTGAAAGGTATTTTCGTAAGCAAATTTACACAATATTCTACTCTCCCGTCTCCCTATTCAGCAAAAGGAAGCAGCTATTTTACTACCCACTATTACGAAAGCATAAGTACATAAATATATTTTTCAATGTGGTAAAAATCATAACTACGATTTCTAAAAAACACGGGAAAACAAATGGCATTCCTAATCACCGTACAAAATCTTAAACAATGTCATAAAAAATGAGCAAACCGAGGGAAACTTAAAAAAAATAGTACCTTTATTATGTCTATTAATGGAAACAAAAATTGAAGATCTAAAATATTTTTCTTCAAAATTTTATAAAAATTTCACCATAGGTACGTCTAACAGAACAATGATAAATTGCGTGGAGTTGAACGTATTACATCATTTATTCATTTTTGACAGACGATGAATTGTGGAGATTATATATCATATTTTTAATAATTTAATATAATATATTACGATTAGTTAAAATATGATATTTCGTATCACTTCAAATTATTTCCTTGTTTTTTCAACAACGTTACTTAATTTTGTAGTTCTTACTTTTTTATAAATAACAAACTTATGTTTTCGCTAGCCTTGTACCTTTAGTCCCACATAGCAGGCGTCTTTCAGGCCTATTTTCACACTACTTGATGCTACTAAAAGAGTTTAAAAGACAAATTTTCCGATTGGATATTCGAAGCCTCGATCACTTGAACAAGTGTGTCACTAAACTATTCATCATCAGACCATACACATCACACGCGGCTGGGCGTGCTCAACCATTAAGAGGCTTTAGGCCTTGGTCCATTACTCTACCCTAATGCGGGTTGGCCGACTACTATTAAGAAATTCCTTAAAACTTTGGGGTGTGCAGATTTCATCATGATGTTTTCCTACACCGTTAAAGTAAGTTGTAAATTTGTATATTGTAGCACGAAACCAACGACATAATTACTTAAAAGTTTTTTTTTATTTCCGTAAAACAGATTTTTAGAATTGGCAAGTTGTTATTCAATTGTTGGCAGCAGTTGTATATCTCCTCATGAGATCTATGTCCTCTATCAATATTACGGACGTACGGAATATAATTGATGTGAATGTTTAAAATAACGATAGAAAATTTTGCACGCTTTCTAAGGAACAACAATTTAAATATTTCATTATGCGACATTCAGTCGACTAAGATCAATCATTACACTGGTCAACATTTTTTTTTGCGCATGGGTTTTACTTAATATATTCTGTTTATAAGCACACATATATAAAAATTGTGATTTAAAATAAAAAAATATTTGTTTTCTTTTTTCAGAAATCGTCTCTCAAGTAAATTTTTTGTATACTTTCATTAATTTTGATTTTTTCAATTAATACTCACAAAAGCAATTTTAGATTTTTTTTTGTCAAATTCTTATTTCTGGGTATAAAAGCGATAAAAAAAAATTATATATAAACCTTGCGAAAAATTTCTGTGGACCGGTGTTTTTTATGACAATATCTTCCTTGTTCAATATCTTTTTTATTTGGAATAAAACTAAGAATATTTTGTGTGTGTATTGCTTACTTTTGTTATTTTATAATTAGATATCTATAGTATATAAATTGGATTTTTAGATTAAGGAATTCTCTGCAGCAGCGTGAATTTTGTAAATGTGCAGGCACAAGACCGGTCAAAAGCTCGTCTCCTACGAAATCGGGTTTAAAACAAATTGGCGAAAAGTTGGCGCAGAAATGAACCTCTATCATCCACTTCGAAGATACAATCGTGAGAATGAATCCGATTATAATTAAAATGATGACAAAATATGTATGTTATGTAACGTCATTTCTGTGTATTTTGGTCATCGGACACCATAGATCTAATTTTCATTGTCAGCGAATCCTTACTGTGGGAACGGTAAAATTCCTGACGTAACCATTTCAATATTGATTTCACATGAATTCGAAGGTGTGGATGTAAATGTAGGTATGCATCAACTCCAGGTGATAGAGGG
Organism: Cephonodes hylas; assembly: GCA_030295005.1. NCBI lineage: Eukaryota > Metazoa > Arthropoda > Insecta > Lepidoptera > Sphingidae > Cephonodes > Cephonodes hylas. Next base: position 11,190,666 of record AP025364.1, on the reverse strand, counting down.
CGAAACTGGTGCTGCTGAAAATTTTCTGATGGAGATAGGTAATAACACTGATTTCGATCCGGCATTCGAAATTAAGATCTTTAGATGTCACGACAGTTGTTTTGCACACCAGTCCTATTGATAAATAATGTCTAGTAGGTACCATATTTAACAAGCTTAATCATTGTTCTTGTTTAACCAGTGTTTTCACTATGTGACAGATCGACAGGTCTGATATTAAAACTAGCTTCTTGTTCTATTGCAAAATAATCGATTCGCATAAGTTACATTTTTTAAAATTCAACACCTTATATTATTTATTATTCAATACCTTAGTAAGTACTTCCGATGTGATTATAAATTAATAAATAATTCCACCTTAAGATACAAGTCTTCTGTGGTTGGTATCACAAAGTACTCAAAATCTTAGATTTCATAAAAACGCATACCCAAAACAAATAAATATAAGTAGATCACACAAACATTTGTCTCGGTGCGGCAATCGAACCCACGGCTTTTTTTTCTTTGGCTAGTGTCTAACCAACTGCACCATGGAGGCTGTTAAAGATATATAAAAAAGATTTAATTTATTTATATATTTTGAAATTCGGCCTAAGCCAAGGCAAAGCGCGAGTGTGATGCAAATATGTGCAAATTTAGTATTTATAAGGTATTGGCCTTGGTGAGATGATCGATTGGCTCTATGTGACATTAATTCTTAGATATAATCTTATAGGCCTAATAAATGACTTTGGCCTAATGCACTTGGGACATTTCGCAAACTGAATTAATTTGTACAACGATAAAACTGCTACTACTGCGCCGTAAAATTTTTAGCAAGAATTTTATTTAGTATGCGTTCTATCAAGAATGTGATAGTTCTCACGGCTTCTTGATAAACATTCTTGTTTAGGGTTTTATTAATAAAGTTTATGGACGTATTTTTTTCTTAGCTAAAACATGTTTAGTATAGTATCTTAAAAGGTCATTAATAGTTCATTAGAGAAAATAACAAGAAATAACAAGAAAAAATAACAAGAAACATAAAGACTAAAGAGATATATCCACATCCAAGTTTCTTGTCCAAGTTGTATCTTAACTTGCACGTCATAGAGAGCGAAAGAAATGCCGATTTCCGATCGCGTTTTCAGACTATGCTGCTCAAAAAGCAAAGATATGGTTGGATGGTTTGGTAGACGCCACGAAAAAACTGAAAAAATAGACATATAGTTGTTTAGAACTAGGCCTAAAAATTTAATGCTGCCTTATCCTACGGAAAACTACGGAATATAAACTCTAAACAATAACCTTTTATAACGAAAATTCGCCGAATAATTTAACTTTTGAACGTATTTAAAAAAGTAATACATTGACAAAAGTTCAGAACAAAGGAACGGCTAATTTTAGAATCGTCATTTATTTTAAGACCTCTTATATTATTACAAAGCAATAATACAGGACAAATAGAATTAAAGTACAAAGATAATTATCAAATTGTATAAACAAAGGAATGAAACGCCTTTCATACCCTTATCAAATAATATCCCCTTATCTAATTAAGTCTATTATGTTAATATAAAGAATAGCGTTAAACCTGTGTGTAATCTATTTAAAAGTATTATATGCGTTAAGCATATATGGGCCCTCACAGCTGAAAGGATGAGGTTCGCAGTCGAGGTACAGTCTCGGCGATCCCAAGAATATCTCTTACTTTCCATATTTTCCACATGCTTTTAATAAATTCAGCATGGATTCAATGGCAAAGGATAATTGTCATTTTGTTGAGACGACCAAATTTTATGTAACAAATGCATTGAAACCTCTTCTGAAATTTTAAACGTATTACAAAAGACGAACGCTGGTTACTGGCCGTTTACAGTTTAAAAAAAACTTCGTCTCCGTGAAGGCGTCGGATTTTTTGGCGGGATAGTGTAAAGTCAAGGTTTTAATTTGTTCATAGGATTTGTTGTTTACATTTTTTCGTGTAAAAAAGTGAAAGTAAACTTTGATTTATTATTTTCTGTCAAAATGAAACAGTATTTTTTTTTGTGTAGTACTAGTGACCCGCCCCGGCTTCGCACGGGTGCAATGCTGATATTTAATGGATGTTATCATACATACATATAAACCTTCCTCTTCAATCACTCTATCTATAAAAAAAAACCGCATCAAAATCCGTTGCGTAGTTTCAAAGATTTAAGCATACAAAGGGACATAGGGACAGAGAAAGCGACTTTGTTTTATACTATGTAGTGATAGTGAAGTACATACCAAAATTCTCGCAATTAATGACAGTGGCATATTAATATTGAACGAAAACATCTGAAAATAACTGACTACAGCTATGTTATTCAAAATAATTTCTAAGATTTATTAACACTGTGTCTTAGTTATTCTTCTCAACCACACAAGTCTCATACACGTCCTTGCAGTACTCGTATCTATGGGCTGATTTTATTACGTAATAGTAAGATGGTCTATAAAGTTACAAGTATCTTTAATATGTTTAATACATACTCACGCCTGTATTCAGCGAAAGTGCGGGATGAGGTGCAATTCTGCATCCACTACTACACCTGGTATGTAATAGTCCCACGTAATAGAGGAGTGACGTTTACCGTTTTTCGAGTACATTTTCAGACTCCGTGTTGCTACTGAAAATTTCTCAATGGAAAACTCATTCAAGACATTCACCATAATATCTTTAAATGTTTTCAGTTATTATTTTTATGCAATTGTTAACACGCAGGATTAAGAATGCAATTTCAAATCCGTTTAAAGCACCTTGACACGTTTTGCTTTAGGTAAGTTTAATGTGAAAGCTGATATCAGAACAGGATCTATTAATATGCGTGCTCTACTATTTTGTCGCTTCAATATAATTAATTATTGTATGTGGAAGCTATTTTGCATCATTTAAAGTATGTTGTCTAGGGGGATCTCTTCAAGTCTTTAAAAGCATTTAAATTATAAATGTCTGTTAGATAAGTGTTGCTGATGTAATATTTATTTTTTGTGTGGGGGAAAATTTATATGCGTATGAATATTTAGATTTATTTTTTTAATGAACTATTCAAAATTCAGTATTTACCCGACACTTAGAAATGCTTGTACAAAGGTATCATATCCGTCCCTTTGATGATACAGACGTGAAGATATTTATGTTTTAAACCACACCTTTATATCCAATCCTTCGTTTGTTTGCATATCGTCTCTACATCTTGCGATGAGCGTCCCACGCTACGTTCCCTTCATTACTTCTACGGCTATCTGTTCAAACATTGACAAACATTGGACCAACCTATCACGTCTGAAAGTTTATTTTTAAAAGAACTTAATACTCGCTATGCTCCGCGGCTTCATAAATGGTGCATTAAAAAAGGAACCTATTATTTCAGTATAAAATTGAAGGCTTTAATAAATATAGTCAGAATGATGCAATTTAGTTAAAATATGAGCCATTTTAGACAAAGCCAGGCCAAACACATCGAGTGAATCTCCAGAAGTTTGGGAGCTTTTTTGGGTGGTTCTTATGCATCCACCTTATAGTCTGGACTGTTCCTGTCTATGGCTTACAATGTTGCTGGTGAAAAGTTCGCTTTAAGACTGTACAAAACGACTGTCTTAATTTTTTGGTACTAAAGAAAATGGTATGGTAATGATGTTAACTTCCAAAGGGCAACAAGTTATCAAACAAAAGGATACATATTTAACTTCAATCAATAGAAGTTTTTAATTTTAATGAAAAAATATTGGATCTCTATCCACTACATCTATTTTGAGTCTACATTTATGTGTCGGGTCGTACTAACCGGAGACACTTTTCCTTCTTCTTTTCTTCTGCAGTCGTTGTTGTCGTGTTGATTGAATAAAAAAAAACGATATAAAGGTTCGCACTTATACAATAAGTCAGATTATATGTGTATATGCTCAGTGTTTGGGGGATTTCCTCGTTCCCATTTTTATAGCTTGTCCGACACGCGGCTAAAGTGGTTCCTACAAATAAGCCCCACCTTGTTTTATGGAGCAACTGAATAAATGTTCGCGTTATTCAAATAAGCCCACCGCTTTACTAACCAAAAATATTTTGGGAGTTATTATTCCCTTCAAGAATATGAAAGCTTTAAACCTTGGCGACAAGCTGCTGTTTACTACTGATACAATCCTTGACACTTCTTAGTAGTTAACGAGTTTTTTGTAACATTGGCCGATTTTTTTTATAAATTCCTCTGTATATTGTAAGCAGTGATGGCCTCGAGGTAAGGGCGCGCGGTCGAGAATCTCTGACTTTTCGAAGTTATGCGTGTATTCACATTGAATTATCACTTGCTTTAATGGTGAAGGAAAACATCGTGATAAAACCTTCACAGCTAAGAGTTCTTAGGAATTTCTTAGGTGTGTAGTCCGCCAACCCGCACTAGGTCAGCGTGGTGGACTATGGCCTAAAACCTCTCAATGGTAGAGGAGACACGTGCTCAGCAGTGGGCGTATATGGGTTGATGAAGAAGAAGAAGAAGATTGTAAACAAAATTATCGTCTTTGCAGATAAGTCATACGATATATGTATGTTTCTATTTAATTATACTCGTTTGACCAATTAAATACCAGAACTTGATGATATGACGTAACTTATGCCTATAAGCTGCCATATTCTTCGGAACTTGGAGTCATCATTGTTTTTGTCATGATCTGTCATGAGGCGTTTATTGTTGATCATCTATGTTACATTTGTTTTATTTTAGAAATAACCTTTGTTATGTAAAAAAATGTGGAAATTCAAAAATGTTGAAAAGATCATGCGTTGATAAAGCCCATCAAAGAATCTCTTGCTCACTTTAATCGATTATATCGGAACAATAACGTGACTTGATGTAAATGTTAAATTTTATCCGACATACTCAATTACCAACTATTTCGTAAACAGTGTCCAATGGGTGATTAACCAATGTATTGTGTCAGTCTTTTGTTTTGATTTATGTCCTCTTCATTATGCCTATTATATTGTTTGGTGATCAAAAGGCTTTAGCATCTGATGAATTGTACTTTCGGTCAGAGAAGACAGTTGACTGGGAATTTCTATGATCATCTTTAGCGTTGCTCATATGTGGGCTGAAATATGTACCTATACTGAAGATCGTGAAATACTTGAAAGACGTGAAATGTTTATTTGCAAGTCAATATGGTAGATTTAAGCACCTTATGTCCATGGGCACTTAGCACGGAGAAGTGACGGCCGATGGGGTGAAAAAGTTCTCGAGTGGAGGCCGCATATCGGCAACATGGATCATGGATGGTTGGTTTGATCCAACCACAAATTCGGCCGTACGATCTCTTGAAGATTGCAGAAAGCTGATGGATACAGGCTGCTTCCAATGAAGCGCTCAGGGAGTCTTTGGGAGGGGTATGTGTTCGGCGGTAGACCTTTATTGGCTGATGATATACGAGGGTCCTTGTCCGGGCACAAACGAACAACAATAAAGTTTTCATATGATAGTTAATTATATCAAAAAAATCATCGCCCACGCGCAGTTTTGTAAGGACGAAGCCACATTGGGATTACATAATTCATATTTCATTTGCTGTTTAAAAGAAAATATCGTGCAAAATAAGCACGTCATTTGCATTCTGGGTGCGGTACTTCTATAGGTCGTCGATATGTCACTTAGATTGCAATCTATTTGTGTGTCATGCAAAAATAATAACTTTCATTTCTAACATTGCGGGGCGTGGACGAGTTTTAAAAGTATTACGTAAATATAACATAAATTTTACGCTAATTCTGCAAATTATGTGATTTTCATTAATAGTTCCCACGCAATGCTGCTAAAAAACTATTTTGCTACGTTTGTATTAGTAATCGTAATTACGGAAACGAAAACACATGTTTTTGCACTCCGAAATTTTATTTTTAATTTTAATATTGCATGAATTTTAGGTTACATAAGTACATAAGAATGTCCTTGTAACTTTTAGCCTTTCTTGATGTTGACGTATCTAATTCGTTATCAGCCCATATATGTGCCACTGCTGGCCACGGACCTCCTCTACCATTGAGAGGGTTTAGGCCTCAGTCCAACACGCTGGCTTAGTGTGGGTTGACGGGCTACACACCTAAGAAATTCCTGAGAACTTTTAAATATGTAGTATTATAAGGAAGTGTCGAAGTAAAGAAAATTCTTTTCTTATTTAAATTTTAATTAATAAACTTTCTGTGACCCATGGTTTAACCGTAAATATTATTTTATAAGTATACATTTAAAATCATTAATTTCCTTTTATTAAGGCTCATTAATTTAGGAAATTTACGTGTGCAATTTGCTTACGTAAAATTTCACTTGTGATGGTCTTAGGCTTCGACTGTTGTAGAGCTCCCGTGCCCACCAGTGGACTATATGGGCTAATTTAGATTAGATAACAGTAAAATAAAAATTAAAAATTGAATATAGTCCAAAGGTTATCACAAATTATAGAGCTTGTCCAAAATGGCAATTATTTATAACGATTTACGCAGACTTTATGTAGTAGTCTGACATTTAGTTTAATATAAGAATGTATGCGCTGTAAACCTTGATGTTAATGTTCTTGATTTATTAAAAATAAAATAATGTTTTGTTTAAATCAAAGGAAGAAGATAGTGTGTGTTCATCGACGTATAGTACTAAGCAAAAAATTAGCATACGCAGTTATTTTTTTTAATTATATAATCGAAAAAGTTTTGTAAGCAAAATTTAAGTCATCATAACCAAAACTTATTGTAACGTTCCGTGAATCCATAATAATTCATAATCATGCGGCAATATCTCACAATCTAAATGGCTGTATAGTTTATTATTTACCAACAAAGTGGGGCATAGCACCTCGCCATATGCGAGTAGATATCGGAACAAAAATCTTAATCGCAATCTTTAATCGCATTTTTGGCAAAACTACGAAGTGGGTTTGTGCTCTATTTTGGTACTTTGCGAGGGAATACCGTTATCACAATTTTTTTTCGAATTCCTGTTTTAAAGTACAGTCTATTTATGTATGTTATGTACAATTAGGTAGGACTAGGTATTTTTCCATAGTCATCGACTTCCACGAGTAGCTAGAAAAAATCCAAGGAAAATCTCTTAGGAACTAAGTTTCCTTATGCAGTTTGATAACTTATTTACGTTAGCAAGGAAAAGATTTTGAAATTAAGTCGCGACAACTTTTAATTACATTCAAAAGTGATTAAAGTTCTGAACTCGGAGGAAAATCAAAGTTTGCTTTGACTAAGAAGGAATAAAACATTGTATGTAGTCTAATAAAAGGAAACGTGATAGGAGACTTTGATTTGAGGTGAAAAATTAGCCCGATTATTCTGTTCTATGAGAATAACTCTTAGGTTTCAATAGGTAACTGTGATTTTAATTGAAAGAGAATATCTAGTGAATGAAAAGAGCTGTTGTTTTTCTCTTAGGAATATCTTAAAAACAATATCGTTAGCTATGAGTATATTTTTGCGAAAAATCTGGTTGGTTAGGTGTTTTGTTCTTATATTATATAATAAAGGACGTTTAGAGATTAGATTTAAAATATTGTCTTTGTGTAAAGTTGAGTTTTTATTGAGATATTGAGTACCTAAGTTTCATGATTGCGTATTTAACCCAATAAAGAAATACGTATTATGTATCTTTTAATAGTTGTAAATTTGATTGGGGCAGAGGATTCGTACTTGGCCCTATATGATTCAAACTTCAAAATTAGACCACATGAGTTTCCGAAATCCTAAAATGTTTATTAATCTATTCTGTGCAAGGTTTTGGTAGTAAGGTTTATTTTTAATTGTTACAAGTGTAGAATAAGCACAGAATCAAAATGTAAATATTTTTGATTGCTGAATTAAAAAACAGATAATCTACTTCCTTCAGAAATTAAAGGTCAAGTGAGAGTTGCCTGCGAGGATTGTAATGCACAAAGGATTACCAGTTAATTAAGTCAACAATATGTTGCGGAAACAATGAAAGGAAGTTAAAAATCTGGGCTTCTATCTGAGACACATAACGGTTTTGCATATTACGATTTTCACAAATTTACTTAAAAATTTGTTTAATTTACGCTATTCAAAAATCTAAAATTTCTATTTACTTAATATGATTTTTGGAATAATTTCTATCTCTCTTTAAGTACAATCAATCCAAGATGGTTTGAAATGTCGGACTGTATTATGTATTATCACCTCTGAGTGTATTGTCACCAGTGAGTGAGAGTGTTTCGTCACGGAGATCAAGATGTGCAAATTTCAGTTTTATTTTAAACGTTACATATCAAGACGGGAATTTAAATGAACTGAATGGATTAGCCTTTGGTTGAGGACTCAGGTTCAAGAATCACAGCGCGGGATTGCACCGACCAGTTTACCGCGTGCCTTGCGAGCGTGCGCGCGCGCCTTGTCCATTTTCCTTTTTGTTTTCTCAGGGTAAGTTCATATATTTTTTATATATTAAATTTTATATTAAAGAATATAAATATTTTTTTTTAACGTGTTGGAAATTACATGATTACATTATTTTCAAAAATAAAAAACTATAAATTATTAATAAAAAAAAAATGAATTTACGAATTCTTCTTAAATATACTTCTTCGGGATAGATTAAATTAAACAAATTTATAATTATGAGAAGATACATGCGTTAAAGATATTTTTTGTATCATAATATTTTTGTCAGGAATTCTTAATCAAGATTATTTCTGATTATCCGACCTAGATAGCCAGATATCGCGTTGTAAGTAGGTATTGATAACGATAACAACATGTTTACAAAATAAAATCAGTACGCCTTAGTCGTTCCGATGAAAAATATTGTAAGCATCAATACGAAATGGTATGTTATTTAAACTTTTTATTGCCAATATTTTTGTTTTAATAACATTCGGATATAAGAATAAAACCAATGCCAAATACGTAGCTGATGACATTGGTTTGTTATTAACGTACATCGATATACCTATCGAATTATAGGTCAAGTCCTTTACTTTTTTTTCTTTTAATTTGTTTGTTTTGAATGTTTAAATTTTAAACACACATATATTTTTTTTAATCCTTCAATTGTCCTTACTCTTTGTCCCTTTTTTACTCGAAAGTACGACGAAATAAATGTTTTTATATTTTGAGAAGGCAGGTATTTGTTTTTATTTAATTATTATAAATTGCCTTTTCATAAAATGTATTTATTTATTATAGCATTTTTCGAGTATGGTTATCTATTTAAATGTTATTGTTATACCTTAATATATGTATATCTGAGCCGTTTACATCTAAATTTTGTAAGGGGTTTACATATTAAAGATGAAAAATACGTACAAATGTTGAAGCTTATAAGCAAGCCATGAATGCGGCTATTAACATTTTAATAGGAAACTAGCATTGTTCGGCGATTAACGATAGAATAAAATCAAAGTAATTATTTTGATTGTTTAATTTAAAAAAAATGATTTAAAACGATTTGCGTGTGGTGTTACTAGCATTGGCAGCTGGTGACCTTGGCGACGGCCAGTCGTTCGGTCATGTTACCACACGCTCCACCATCTACTAATATATTATAATCGCCCGTAAATAATATAAATATAATTGACATAATATACGAATTTGATGGCAATTGTTGTAGAAATTAGGTATTTTTATGACTCTTAATGTACTATTTTAAAATGCATAATTTTTATCTAAAATACTTTATATGCATACATTTTATTGCATATTATCGTTAAGGGCATATTTTTTATTTTGCGAAAGTTTATTCATTTTCGTAAAATTTTTAATTTAACAAAAACTCTATCAGGGTGACTCTACTTTAATATTTATTTCTATACTTTAGGGATATCACAAGCAATAGTTTAGAATGTTTTTAGTATTTCAAGAAAAGGAATAAACAGTTAATAGTTACCGTAGGAAAAGGTAGCAATGGCTTTTGATAATCTTGTTTCCTTAGTATTTAAATGCGGCGTTATATTTGAGCAGTGTGTGGGTGAGCAATGATGACTCAGAAATTAGATCTGTGCCTGCGGTTGTTTACTAAACAGATCGTACAGTAACCCACGTTATTATTATGTTTGTTTGATTAAGCACATTGAAAATATAAGCAATCGTTCGATACAATTTATGTTCAATTTTGAATCCGTATTATAAAATAATCGAAGTGGCTTAGAACTACAAATTATTCCGTGAAATCAGTATTTGTCCTATAGTTAATCCTATAATTAATTATCCGACATTATCTTTTTTGTTTTGCAAATAACGAAATCATACTTCATATCTTATATTCACTTTTTTTTATTTGTTTTTTTTTTTTTTAAAAGCAGTGATGGCCTCGAGGTTTGGGCGCGCGGTCGAGAACCCGACGGTCGCGGGTTCGAACCCCAGGCACACACCTCTGACTTTTCGAAGTTATGTGTGTATTCACATTGAATTATCACTTGCTTTAACGGTGAAGGAAAACATCGTGATAAAACCTGCACACCTAAGAGTTCTTAGGAATTTCTTAGGTGTGTAGTCCGCCAACCCGCACTAGGCCAGCGTGGTGGACTATGGCCTAAACCCTCTCAATGGTAGAGGAGACCCGTGCTCAGCAGTGGGCGTATATGGGTTGATGAAGAAGATGAAGAAGAAGAAGAAGTTTCTTTTTTCAGTTTTAGCAGCTTTGTCGCGTAATGCGATTGACTCTAGAATTCACCCATATATCATTTAATTTTATGTTATTACATTCATAAATATACATTCCTTAGGGGCTATAAAAAGCGATAGACCACAACAGCATAGCTTATTTTATTCTCTTTATAATTACATTATGTCAGCATTTGCGTATGTAAATATTGGCAGTCGAATTAGTCTCGATAATAAGCCGTTAAATTTAAAGTCCATTGCCGTTTTTGGGCAGATTTCCAGACTCCGTGCTGCTAATAAGTACTTCCTGATGGAAAACCCTAATAACACTTTGATCGAATAGGGAATCAAACCCGCAATCTCTAGGTCACGCGACACATACTTGTGCCCAAAATACTCAACTCTTCTAAAACTTTGAATCTTTAAACTTTAATTCTTTGTTTAACCAAAGGCAATTTATATTGATACAATTATGAACGTAAATTTAACAATTGTAAACTTAGGCATAACAATTTAAAACTAGACGTCACAGAAATAACGTGTAACTTCTATAGAAGTACTGTCCCATTGGTCTGGGGCAACTAAAAAAGATAAAGATTTTAATACGGAATATTAAACTGCGAAATGCTATTTTCTATCCAATATTCTAGTATGTGAAGAGATGCGGAACTCTAATTATTTATTATTGAACAGGCCGGCGTCTCCAATTACTTTTAATGTGATTGATAATATTACATTAGAGGAAGCGAATTATTGGCGTATGTCATTGATACCGAATATTGATGATCGTGGTTATGTTACCTTGATACTAGCAATAGGTGCGTGGAACTATGTATATCGGGTTTTACAACTAACGTAAAATGTCCACTATCTGAACGGATAAGTTTAGTTTTAGTAGTAATTAGACGGTAGCGGTTAGGACCCATATCCTTTTCGAATACCTTTACCAATTTAGGTGTGAATGAGTTTCAGAGTCAATTAATTAATTTATTTGCAATGACACCATACAAATTAAGAACAGTTGTCTGAAAGAAAGTGGTGATAGAAATAAGACCGACCTTTGTGGCATAATAGTTTATACGGCAGCTGTAAGCAGTAACTTTCATATGTATATGTAAGTTTATACTATTTGTAAAGATTTTGATCTTCTCTGATGTTAAATATGGAAAATGTGATGAATTGTAAGATTTTAAGGCTTAAATTTAAAGAATGTCTTAAAGGGTAAAAAGTAAAATGTAATTTTTGGGATTTTGTTAAATTTTAATGATGTTCAGAATGTCGGAATTCTCGCCATGTAGGTATGCATCGTCTCAAGCTTTGATGAATAATGTGTGGCACGTCATACCGAGTGGAATCATAAAATATCAACAAAGTTGTTTACATTTTTCTGCTGTTTTTTTTTTAAATGGAAAGCGTTTAAAGTCTAAAGTACATACTTAACCATTGGCTTACGGCGTACAAAATTTTAAACTAATTCATGACAATTTTCCTTGATATTAGTTTTGTAAAAATCAGTCAACCAACTATTACCATATACCAGTGAAGAACCAACAAAATAGAAAATAAGCTTTCAATGCATATATTTCATTTTTATGTTTATGTCTGAAAATTTTACGAATCCATATTACCTATACAGTTATATGCCTTTTTGTGTATTTTCTATAATGTACCTAATATTATTTTGGCTAAGAGCTGATATTTCGTTACTTTAATTTAATACGTAAAACGATCCAAAAATCGAAGATAATTTTGTTTTACGATAAGTTTTAGTGTCGCAGAAAAATAATAAAGTGATTGGGAGAGAAATAGAGCACGTCTATTAAATGCGCTCAATTTTCGCGATAAATGAGAATACATAGTATCACAAATTCATCTTGTGTGGAAGATTCATAAATATTTATTGATAGATTTTTTTTAAAACCGGTTTTTTATGTGTCTGGTACTTGCTATATACTCGTACATGTACGAAAGTAATAGGAATCTTATTATCTTGTATCGGACACATTTTTGTTACATATACTGTAATTGAAATACGATAAAAGAGCGAGGATTCATTTGGAATTTGGTGTGCATTTTATTCGAATGCGATTTCAAACGAAGCAAAACTTAAGTCAGACATGATTGTTAAGCTTTGTGGAAGGTTGTTTAAAAGCGAGATATGTCGGTGACCCTTGTGTTTTGTTCTTTTTCCATGGGACCGGTTTTGCATGCCTCCCTTTTTAGCCCAATGCGGGAGAGAAGTCGCAGAGGCCTTGAATTCAATATCAATTTTGAAACGATTTTCGAGGCAGTTGTTATGTGATTTTTATTACATTTATTTTGCTGATTGCTGTGTATTATGTATTTGATTTATTAATAAATTTATAACAAACACAACAACAACACAAGTGTGTGTAGTTGTTTACAATTTTCACCGAAAACGGTAACGTGAATAATAACTATATTAACTAATATACGATATCCAAATAGTCATATTATATTTAGATACGATGTATTTTATAAAATGGTACTTAGTAAGACCAAAGTGCCAAAATTATTTGTCAATCACATTTTATTTGTTAAATTATGTCTATATCCCTGAAAGTCACAATCAAAGAATAAGGCATACAAAGAGTAAATTTTATTTAAAGATTGCTAGTAATATATTGTTTTTAATACATTTTTCAAGGCATTATCTTATTTCCGTTACAAATAGTTACGTTTGATAATACTTTATCGCAATGTTTATATGTGGTGTGAACAGTGCGAAGTTTGCCATTTGGAGTCGCATCGTTTTATCGGAGCAGTTAATGGTTCACGCGTTAGTCAGCTTGTTGACTTTTATGGACAAAAAAGTTTTTGCATTCTCCTTTGTTTATGAAAATTGTGCAACAAATATCTGTTATATCTCAATACGTCTGGGATTCAAGAATGACGGTTGGTTCAATATTACTTTTTATTATATTTGTATGTATAAATAAAATGCAATGATTCAGATTAAACACTCAAACTTTCACGGAAATCACAATTCACGTCTATGCCGTTTGTCAGGCTAACGCATACAAGGAAATTAGCTAAGAACTTTGCATCACACAAAGTGCACAATTAACTGGTCATGCAAGAAATAGTTACTTAAAAGGCAGTTCCTTCCAGAATTCGATTTGAAAAAAAAACATACAATTAAAATAAGTCTGAGATTATTTTTTGCAAGTTACTAAGTCATAAAATTTTATGGGCACATTAACTAATTCAAATAATTTGCTAATTATAGTTTACATATGCAGTATACATAGATACATATTCATATATGTATTTATGTTACTTTTTCTGCAGTTTAATTGATAACACTTGATTTATTAAAACAGATAATGTGAAGAACATATACCTTTTTCCATTCCGGTTTTGTTTGCCTCTCAGTTCTCGTGGCTTCCTGACCTTGACTAATTGTATGGATCTACCTTAAATTTGTAGGCTATAAATCTCGGAGGACACATTCGTGCTAAAGTAATATTACTAGTTGTATAGTCATGATATTGTACAAGTAAAGTCTATTTATTGAACTCGCGTTTGCCGCCTCATTAGCGTAAAAAATTGTCTCACAAAATTCATTGGATGTTTATTTTTTATTTAAATGATGTGTCTCAAAAATGCGTTAGAAATTAAATATTAAAATCAAAGATCAAATTGAAAAGCAAGTTTTCTGGGCAAATGTTTTATTCAAACAAGTAAAAACTTATAGTTATTACGGATCAAACATTACTATTACGGTAATCAAACATTACTATTTTTAAGTATGGTTTTATTATATTAATACATTTAAATAAATCACGACAAAAACATCTTATCTAGCTGATAGCAGATTGCTATTTTTATCATAAAAGTTCTATAGGTCATCGTTTCATGGTTGAATGATGTTATCTAAGTTTTCATAATACATTTTTATTATTAGATTGCATATAAAATAACTAGAATTACTACTTACTCTAACCCTCTCAGTTGTCGAGGAGGCCCGTGCCCTGCAGTGGGACGCACATGGGCTGATGAGGGAGAGAGAGACTACTTACTCTAGAAGAGTAAATGAACAAAAACCATTTTAGAGTCATAGCAGTAATATGTAGCATATTGTTGATAAATTAAAGTGTAAATGGTAGTTACGAATAGATTATTCAAATAGATTTATTCGGGAAACGAACTTTCAACGGCTTGATGTTCTATATTTATATAAATATCTTTGTTTAAATTTCTCTTGAAAAAATTTTTTTACGTTGATAGTGTGGTATTATTTCATGTTATATATTCAGGAAGGTTTACAATTTCTGTAATTTATTGGATTTACTAGTTAATTGTAGTAATTATTCGATTATATAAAATCCAACACATTTATTGTTTTTTTAATTGCTGCTATTGTAATTGCTAGTAATTTGTAAATGAAGATTTCCTTGCATGGTAAAGTCAAGCATACAATTAAATTTATTTTGTTTTTCACTATTTTTGTTTTCTGTAATAAAAAAACGGCAATATGCTCGCCCTTTTATTACGTGGGACTTGAAAATGCTAAATGAGTGTACATATTTAAGTTGCTCTTTATTTTAGGATACTATAATAATTTAGGATACGTAGGCTTGTGTTGAAACAATAAGGTTTTTTACTTAAACAAAAAAAAACGATAAATTTCGATGCAATAGACAATTTTATTTTTTAAAGGTAGGACCAAGGTATTACTACAATAGTTTTGTAATACATCAACATAATTCGATGCCGAATTGTAGTAATAAATTTTCACAATCTACTTCTCACTAAAACTTGTCTATTATATTGTAATTATAGATTTATGAGGAGTCCAATATAACGTTAATCTCAAGTTTAATTACTATGTTCGTAATTAGCGCTGCGAATTTTTCACCTTGAATATCATTGAAAGTTGTTTACATAAGTTTATAACATTGGAACGTATATAAGTATTGTTAAATGCAAATCTGTGAGAAAATAAACGAGTTTTAGTATAAAATAAAAAGGTTACATTTAATATCATATCAATGATAAATGTAGGTTATATTTCCTTTTCTGTAAATTATTTCTGCATACCTTTTTTGTTAGTAGTATTAGATGTTCGGTTTCGTACAGAGTAGGATGAAACCTCTAAGTACGGGCATCTTCAATGCATAAGCAGGGTTATTAACCTACATCTAAATACGTTTCCTCTATTTTATTATTTATTTAATGTACTGTTTTGTATACTACACAATATACATATCATCATTGGGAAACAACTGTGACTGTTACATAAAATCAAAGCTTATTACAACAGCTGAGCGTTATATACATACATACGAATACATAGCGGAACATTTTGACACTCCGTGCTGCTACTGATATACTATATAGTCCAAGATCCCAGTGCCGCCAGACCTACGTTATTTTAGCAAAGCTGAAATTTCGATGATTTATAGTCTAGTATGTACTGAGGAGGGTATGCGTACTTACTAGCTCGAAAGCGGGGCCCTTTCACAGGTAGCGCGAACTAAAGGTGTCTGAAAACTGTACCCACCTACGTTAAAGTAGCAAGGTTCATATTTAAATATATTTTTGACAATATTATCAAAAATAGATAATCGTTATTGCAGGACCGTTTCCGTGGGCCATTACTTCCGCCAGACGTTATAAAAACTGTTTAAAAATGAGGCAAACTACGTCATTTTAGCAAGCCTAAATTTGACATATACAACTACGTGGTACTATTTCCAGACTCTTTCTAAGCAGCCAGACCAATCCAATGGGCCAGTTATTGTCCCAGAAACCTCAAAGTTTCCCCTGTGAGTGCGAGCGTGAGGGCGTTATTCGTGAATCGTGCGCTATATTTCGAGTGAGAACACTACATGGCTTTATAATACAGATAATTTAAATGATGGTTATATTATTTATTGAGCTTGTTTAAAATTTTAAGTAAATATAGTTATGATCATTCACAGATATTCAGATGAAATAAATTTAAAGCAATAGGTGTGTATTATTTTTTATTAAAATTTTGATTGAAAATGTTACAATTGACAAATTAAGATTTAAAAAATATTATCTATTATGTTATTCATCTCCATTGTCTTCCTTGCTCGAGTTTCTACTTCCCTCATCAAATTCACATTCATATTGAATAATCAATTCATCTTCACCACCATGGTCATCGTCATTTGGCTCCTCTGTAAAGATAAATTATAATTTAATGAGGTTGCGAACAGCTATCAACATATAAAAATAATTTAAT
Source organism: Cephonodes hylas (assembly GCA_030295005.1). Classification (NCBI taxonomy): domain Eukaryota; kingdom Metazoa; phylum Arthropoda; class Insecta; order Lepidoptera; family Sphingidae; genus Cephonodes; species Cephonodes hylas. The sequence continues at coordinate 11,173,825 of AP025364.1, read as the reverse complement.
GTGAAAGTAAAATACCTGATTCATTTTTAGTGAGTCGCTAACAAAACTGAGCAATTGATCACCATCAAACCAATTAAAATCATACTGACTATCTTTCAGTATCCACCCATTGTTCTCAGGGCTGAGGGTGCTGGGTTACTTCTTATGAGCATTGTTCCAGATACTTGCAATATAATTTGCTCGTCGAAACTGCTGCAATAGCTCACTTTTGCAAGGTGTTAAACTACTTGCATCAAAATTTCTTAAATTGTTTCGGTTGAATTCTTTATTTACAATGACAACTGTATATTTAATAATAAAAAGTTGAAGTCGAGCAGCATGTACGTCAACTATTCCTGAAATACTGTATAACTCGCAGATAAATTTCTGTATTAAATGAAATACATCTTCTTCTTTATTTTTATTAACGAATAATTCAAGTTCACCGAATTTCATAAAAGCTTGGTGATATTCTGGGCATCTTTCCAATATTTTGAACGGTTTTTGCTTTCCTTTCTTAAAAAAAGCAGGATTGTAGTCACATCCTGTTATTGCATTAAAGCCTATTAAGCTCCTACATAGAAACGGTCATAGATCTTGGTTAAATCAACATATCTTTGATTGTTCCCGGTGCCTGTAAGTACCCAAACGTGTGAATTCATGTCTTTCAAACGATGCATGTGACCCAGCATTATAACTGCTACATCAGTATCAGAAAATCGGATTGCAATGTTTTCCTGAGTATCTATATTGCATACATGATAAATAATTCTCGTGTCAGCCTCTTCATGCTGTAGACACGATAAATGTTGATCAATACTAGATACAACTTTATTGTTAATGACAATGTAAGAATGGCATGAAATTAATTTTTATTAATTTATTGCCAATGAAAGGTGCTATTTCATAAATAATACACACCTATTGCTTTAAATTTATTTCATCTGAATATCTGTGAATGATCATAACTATATTTACTTAAAATTTTAAACAAGCTCAATAAATAATATAACCATCATTTAAATTATCTGTATTATAAAGCCATGTAGTGTTCTCACTCGAAATATAGCGCACGATTCACGAATAACGCCCTCACGCTCGCACTCACAGGGGAAACTTTGAGGTGTCTGGGACAATAACTGGCCCATTGGATTGGTCTGGCTGCTTAGAAAGAGTCTGGAAATAGTACCACGTAGTTGTATATGTCAAATTTAGGCTTGCTAAAATGACGTAGTTTGCCTCATTTTTAAACAGTTTTTATAACGTCTGGCGGAAGTAATGGCCCACGGAAACGGTCCTGCAATAATGATTATCTATTTTTGATAATATTGTCAAAAATATATTTAAATATGAACCTTGCTACTTTAACGTAGGTGGGTACAGTTTTCAGACACCTTTAGTTCGCGCTACCTGTGAAAGGGCCCCGCTTTCGAGCTAGCAAGTACGCATACCCTCCTCAGTACATACTAGACTATAAATCATCGAAATTTCAGCTTTGCTAAAATAACGTAGGTCTGGCGGCACTGGGATCTTACTCTAATATACCTACAATGTACATACATAATCACAGGCATGTCTTCCTGTCTATCACTGATATATCAAAATGAAAAATACTGAAATATTTTGCCTGATCCGAGAGTTTGACGCAGGACGTCGCTTAAACACAATACACTTCTCACGTTTGCTTGTAACAGAACTTAAACTGTTTTGTCTACACAGTATTTTATTTTCTTGATAGTGAAATTTTCAGTGAGCAGTAAATGCTTAGCTGTCGCCAAAACTTAATAAACAATGCATGTGCTAAATACATTCTAATTCAAAATAAGAGAGAGTTTACGTTATTTATATACAAGAATTATGTGGGGGATAAACCACAAAAGTTTATTTTGGTTAGTAAGTTAATACACTTAATAATTATTACGACTGGGAACAAAAAACGATATAGATTTTATAGTTCTTGTTCTTCTTCGGGGAAATACGTAGCCACATAAAGTTTTTAATTACGCTACTTTTAAATAACAGTAGATATATTTTGGCTCCGTTAGATCATTGTTTTATAATCTGCTAAATTTACTTACGTGTGTTAACTGCAGTGTGATCTGGAAGCCTCGGGTTCAATTCCCGGGTGAGGCAGTGCATTTAGAGCAACGTTAGATATTTTTGTAATACAATGTTATAAATTCGAGACAAAAATATTATTTTGCTCCTTTTGTCTTTACGATAAAGGACCTAAGTATTGTTTTTGACCTTGTACTATTTATGTCTTTTTAGTCAAGTTTTCAATTATTTTCGAACCGCATCGTGAGTTAAATTTGTTATTGTTGTGATTTGAATCTTCCTACAATTCTGGGAACAAATCTTATGGATTTTCTATAAATCGTTGACGTTTTGCCGTAATTGTTTTTCAAATGCCGGGTCTGTTGGCGTCACGACTCCTAGTATTATGTTTGTGCAACGTGCAGTTTCCTCACGATATTTTCCTTTCCCGAAGTTTTATAATAAGTACTACATATTTTATTTAAATACAAAGGGGTACAAAGCGCTTAAATACAATAAAAAGAACAACAAAATAACACTACAAGCTCATTCAAAATTAATGTCAAAGTCCTATGCTAAATATGAAAATAAAACACGCAATAAAAAAAAATACAAACCTGCGTAAGCCGTAAACATTATTTAAAAAGAGATCTAAGAAGATTAGAAAAAAACTCAAAAGGAAGTGAGTTATGTTTTCATAAGCCTTCATAAGTCATAAGTTTTGTAGATAAAGAATATCGATAGGATTATCATTAAGAAAATTAAGAACAAAATAGAAAATTGATTGTTATGAACTAATTTGGCAACCCTGGAGTACTAACGTAAACATCGTCTCTGAAGTAATTTTAAATTTAAAAATATTTACCCATAGTAGTTTCAACAATTATAGCAATATCCCAAGTCCTAATGTAATAAACTGTTAGCAGTAAAGTGCGTAAGAAGTGAAGTGAACTATTTCGTGTGATATCCGTTTTTTAAAGGAATGTTTAAGTGAAGCAAATTGTACAAATAAACATTTAAAAGCTAATAATTGCTAGTGAGTGTGAACAGTACTTTTGACAAAGTGACCAAAGAACTGCAAATATTAATAAAGTGCAATACAAGAGGACCAATTAATGTGTACAAAGTGTTTGCAAAATCTATGAATTTTAACGACGGTCAATAGAAGTAGTGTACCTCCACACCGCGAAACAATAAATCTGAACTTTGGACTTTTTTTTTTACATAAGTTGCAACACTAGTTAGTCGTAATTTTGACACAACGAGTAAGCGGTTGCTTGGCGTGACGCACTGTTTAGCGACGACAGTTGATGTGGCGAAGGAACGAATCCCAACCATTGTAGAAGACTTTTTGTAATTTTAAAATTATTATCACACACTACAATCAAAATTGCGAAGTATGAATTCACAATTCTCATACAATTCTGGTGAGTGGGGATGTTGTTCATCCCAAAATACAGAAGACAACGAATATTCCATCATATGTGTAACATGCAACAAATCATATCATTTCTTATGCTTATCCATACCTGAAATACCAAAAAACTCCGAGTCATATAAGAAATGGAGCTGTCCTACCTGTACGGTTGCACTGCCCAGACCATCCAACTCAGATTCTACTCCTATCCGTTGTGTGCGTGGTAGTAAAAGGCCGGCGTTAAAATCTCCGCCGGGATCTGACGCTCTAACTGGTGAGGAAGTGAGGGCTATCGTGCATGATATAGTAACAACTGAATTAAATATTGTCTTGAACCAACTGAGCAACCGAATACAGGATACTATAAATAAGCAACTAGATCAAATTTCAAAAGAAATGAATGACATAAAACATTCAATGACATTTATAAATAATAAATTTGAGGAGATAGTGTCCGAACAAAGAGCTATTAACTCGATTACAAAAACTTTACAAGAAGAAAATAAGAAGCTTAACAGCGAAATACATAACTTGAACAGTCGTTTAGATTACCTAGAGCAGCATTCTCGCGCCAACAATCTGGAAATACAATGTTTACCAGAAAATAAAAATGAAAATTTAGTCACCATTGTTAAAAAACTGGGTACGGCTGTTGGGATTCCACTTCAGGAAGGCGAAATTCTGCACTGCACCCGGACTGCTAAACAAAATACCACTAACAATCGCCCAAGGTCAATCGTTGTTCAGCTGGCCTCCCCAAGGATCCGTGACCAAATTCTAGCAGCAGTATTAAACTTTAATAAATCAAATCCACAAAACAAATTGGATAGCACACATCTTGGGCTAGCTAAGAAATCTCCTGTTTATATTTGTGAACACCTGTCATCTTCAAATAGGGCCTTACACTATGCCGCTAGAATGGCAGCCAGAGAGAAAGGATATAAATACGTCTGGGTGAGAAATGGCAGAATATACGTAAGGAAAACGGAAAACACTCAATACATATTGATTAAAAATTTAGATAGCTTAAAAAAATTAGTTTAGTTTTTAAATATTTTGCATGTAATATTAGTTGTTATTATTAACATTCAATCACATTATTATATATTACCAAAATTGTCGTGGGCTAAGGACAAAAACTTTATCGTTTTTTAGAAATATGAGTTACAATAATTACGATATAATTATATTATCCGAAACATGGTTAAACGACACCATATTTAGCAGTGAGCTTTTTGACCACAGATATGTAGTGTATAGGAGAGACAGGGGGAGTTCAGACTTACAAGGTAAGGAAGGAGGTGGCGTGTTAATTGCTATCAAGACTTCTATATGCTCAAAACGAATGCCACTTTGGGAAAGTGGTTGCGAGGATCTCTGGGTTGTTATAGAAATATTAAGTAGCCTTGGAAAACGTAAGATAGCATTAGGTGCAGTATATTTACCTCCACCTGTACGTCGCTCTGCACTAGATCAGTACCTAGAGCACTGTAATTTTGTTTTCGAACAGTCTAACTGTACAGATGTATGTATCGTGGGAGACTTTAATTTGGGTTGTATTGATTGGACGTCAACTTTTCATCCCGATCGTATTAAAACTTCAAGTAGTTTAAGTAATAATCTCTTTGATTTTATGTCCGTTAACCAACTTAGGCAATTTAATAATGTAAACAATGCAGCGGGTCGAATTCTAGATTTGGTTCTTTCAACAGTTTCAACTTGTGCTGTTACTGAGAGCTGCAATCCTTTGAGTAAGGTTGATCTTCAACATCCACCCCTCAATATAATGATTTCATTAGGCGAAGAATCTAAACTTAAATATAACAATAACAATAATATAAGAAAATCCTTTTATAAAGCTGATTACGAGGAAATTTGTAAAGTTTTACATGATTATGATTGGGACAAGTTGTTTGAAGAACAATCTGACGTAAACACCATGTTAGATGTATTTTATAATAAAATTTATGCAGTTATAGATAAATATGTGCCTAAGTCTAAAATAAATAAAAATAAATACCCCGATTGGTTCAACGGCAAACTAATAAAAATACTTAAGGAAAAAAATAAAATTAGAATAAGATATAATAAATATAAAAATCCATTGGACGCCTACGAACTTAAACTAATAAGTAAACGATGCCAGATCTATGCTATGGATTGCTACAGAATTCACATGCGTCAGTTAGAGAACGACATTAAATACAACAACAAAAGGTTCTGGGCGCACGTGAAAAGCAAACGTGGTGGTAAAAGTATATATCCGCACGTCATGACCGATGGAATAGCCACCTCTTCAGATGGCAGAGAGATATGTGAAATGTTTGCGAACCACTTCTCAAAGATTTATACCAGTGACAATAGTCCTTATTGGAAAGTGAAGTCGGATCGCTTAATGATTTTAAAAAATTGTAGTGAGAGTTTTACAGTCCCTAAGTTGGACCACGAGTCTTTATTAAAGAAATTACAAACTGTTGACGGTAATAAAGGAGCGGGACCAGATGGAGTACCACCCATTTTCATTGCCAAATGTGCATCTGAACTCACCCACCCACTCCATTTAATTTTTACTAAATCCTTAAATTCTGGTACTTTTCCTTCCAAATGGAAAATTGCTAAGGTGGTCCCTGTTTATAAGTCAGACGAGAGCGATCGCATCAGCAACTACAGACCCATTTCCATTTTATCATGTTTTCCCAAGGTATTTGAATCATTACTCTGTCCCTTTTTTCAAAATCATCTCAGACTTTACCTAAGTGATAATCAGCATGGTTTTGTTCGTTCTAGATCTACTAGCACGAATCTGACTCATTTTACCGAAACTGTAGTAAATATTATTAACTCAGGTCAACAAGCTGATGTGATTTACACTGACTTCAGCAAGGCATTTGATAAGGTATCGCATACTATACTCATAGAGAAATTGCAAGCCTATGGTGCCACAGGCCCTTTGCTGAGGTGGCTGACGTCATACTTATCAGATAGATCATTTTTTGTAGTAATCAACGGCTTTCGATCCACCAGTTTCCAACCCACATCAGGAGTACCGCAAGGTTCCCATTTGGGTCCTGTATTATTCAATTATTTTATAAACGACATAACAGACTGTTTCTCTTCCTCTGAAGTATTCCTGTTTGCAGACGATTTAAAATTCCTAAGACCAGTTAAATGTACTGAAGATGCCAAATTACTACAAGACGACATAAACAGCTTATCTAATTGGTGTCACCATAATAAAATGTATTTAAATCCTAAAAAATGTCAGCATATGAAATTCTCTCGCAACCTAAAGATCATTGAGTTCGATTACACTATAAACGGTGAAATTATAAAACAAGTAGAAACGATTCGGGACCTTGGTGTTATTTATGACAGAAAACTATCGTTTAACACACATATAGACAAAACTATAAAAAAAGCTTCCAGAATGTTAGGATTTGTTATAAGAAATTGTAAACCATTTCGCAACATAAATACAAAAATTATCCTTTACAATAGTTTAGTCCGTAGCATTTTAGAATACTGTAGTGTAATCTGGAGGCCACATTACGCCACGCACTCATTACGCATAGAAAGGGTGCAAAAACGTTTTTTGTCGCACTTAGCATATTCCGTGAATAAGTCGAAAATTTTACGAACATATGAAACCCGATTGCAATATTTTCAAATAAATTCTCTGTCGACAAGGAGGTGCTTCACTGATGTAAAGTTCATAATTAAAATTTTAACAAATTTAATAGAGTGCCCCCAATTGTTGTCTCTAATTAACTTCCGTGTGCCAAGGAGATTACCTAGGAAACCCATAACACCACTTTACCCCCCTCTAAGAAGAACGGTACTAGGCGCTAATTCTCCATTTGCACGATTCACAAAATTAATAAATGGTGTAAGCGATGTAATTGATGTAAACCTTCATTCGCCTGCTGCATTGTATAAATTGGTCTACGAGCACCTGTCAGATATTGACTGTAATTTTAATGAATAATATATATATACATTTTTTTTAATTTTTTTTTATATAATATTATATAATTTTGTTGCATTATTGTGGATCATGATGCGCATCGTTCACATCTTCTAAATTTTAAGTATTCTTTTTATAATTGTTATTTTTAATATTATTGGTTCTTCATTATTATAAACATCTCTGAAGTAAGTTCCTAAATTTATATAATTTTTTTTTTTTATGTAGATTCGTGCATGCGGTTTTTGCCTGTAAATAGTTGTTACAATCAACTATATATATTTTTTTTTTGTAATAGACTCACATTGCTATTACACTATTATTGTACTCAACTGTTGGCAAAACAAATAAATAAATAAATCATAAAATAAATTTCGAAAGTTGGGTGGGTACGAAGTAATCTCACTCAGTCAAAAAACAATTTCTAGAAACAGATGGTGTAACAATAATTCGAAAACCCATTATCTGAAACAAAGCTATAATTAATCTTGTAATTTATTTTCAAAGTGTGGGCGATTTTGGTAGTTTGTGAAGATACTTATTTGCGAATCATTTTACCTTCACTTTTATGTTTTTAATATGGTCTTTGACACTTGCAACGGTTGTGCAATAATTTCTTAAAAATTGCTAACTTTTTAAAAGATCTTGTGTGAACGTTATTATAGGCATTTTTGTGAGAAATTTATCTACTATTAAAGAATTATTATCATTTGTTCTAATTTCAAACAAGACGGCATTGTTGGAAGTTCTCATACAGCTTTTTGAGTATTATTTCATCACTATAACAAGAGTAATTTAGTTTGCTTATTGTGAATTGCCTTTGTCGTAAAAATATTATTTTACTTTATTTTATTACCTGTTCTGTTTGTTTTTGAAACGCAAAAAAATAGAAAAATAGCAGTGATTGCATGTAGCATTACAATTTAAAATTGAAAATTGTTTTCGTTATAACTGCTGTAATAGCTTATGTACGTAATTTCTTATACATTATTATATTTTATTCCATACTCTTAGCCCGTATTTTTAAAAGAGAAGAGACGGATTCATTTCATCTACTGTATTTTTAAAGGAGACTTTAGTACGGATTCCCGTTTTTAGTGCTAAAATAACTTTCATAAATTTTGTAGACTAAGTAAAATATTTATAGTCAACAGTATAGTAATGAGTATGATACGGCGCAGGGAGGAGTAGGTGTGGATGTCAAGTTAAATATAATTTACTTATCTTCAGACATTTTATGCAGGTGCTAATATTTTATGGGGAAACGCATAAGAAATTGCCCTGCCATTAGGATAGTAATCACAAGCAGTGGAATTTATAAAAGCTTTAATGACATTGTTCGGTTAATGCCATTGTCAGTTGATATTAATGAGAGAGATTCTGTCTGCTATAGGATTGCCGATGAATGTTAATAGCGTCTAGATTGGCATTCTAGTTGATAATTATTAGTAACGGCTTTCGTTATAATTATGTACCGATAGAATTTTATGTACCTAAATACGCATCTCTTGCAATAGACGAAGGAATAGCAAAAACCCAGTTTGCTTACAAATATACGAATGAGCCTTAAAGCTTTAAATATTTATTTGATAATAGTAATTTGACTTAACTGTATTACAAATGAAGGGTCCACTGCAATAATGATGAATGTCCTTTTTCTTTTTTTTTTAATAATTGAGTTTTAAATGTATAAACGGTGTAATAAAACTCAATGGCATTATTGGTTAAGAATAAAATTTTTTTGGATCTGGACTGACTGGATCTGACACCATGATAAATAATTATAAAATATACTTTTCAAAATTAACGTGTAACGCTTTCAGGCTTCTATAGGACAGCCATAGAAATTATATTGAGATCGTTAAATTATTGTGTTTTAAAAGGATGTCTATTTTTATTATTCAAATGTATCACTCTATAGAAAGTTGTGGATAGTCCACTGCGTTGATTTCCACTTATCGGTTTCATTTATCGCCCCCTTCGAGGTTGTTACAGGTATAGTACGAGTAGATCAGGTTACTTAAAACAACAATGTACCAGTTTTGAAGCGTATTATATTTTTAGTTTTACTGCATACTTAAAGCTATTCTTGAAAAAGGTTTTTCTTAAAAATATTGATGTTCAAAAATCAAACAATTTTATATATTTATTAAATTTGTTAATATCATGAGATATTTAACAAAAATACATGAAACACAATTGTTATTTGCTTATACACAATAGAAGTCAATAACGAATGCAGGCATATCTATGCACCTGCATAGAAAAGTCACTTTGATTCAATTTATACAAGCAAAAGTTATTTTTAGGAAGTATTTTACACCGACACTTTCTAGACATCTCGTTGTAAATACCCACCAGGCACCAGGTATAATTATTCTCTCGGAGCGAGACCGTATCGTGACTAGTTTATGTACTGGGAGCCCGTTCCTTGCCCGGTGGCTTAGCCGTTTCACTAGACTTTCTCTGTTTCCTGTTACCCTAGTACCTCACCCTTTCGAGCGAACTATATCGATGTGGAAGTCGTGAGAACAGCACAGCTGCTACTATTGTTATAAGTTCCCAACAATGATGTATCGGTTATAGTTTCTTTGTTGTTTTGTTAGAATTTATTATTTTGAAAAATCTTTGTATGTAGCTTGTTCGAAATGGTAAGCTAGGTTTTAATAGTCGAATTGCTGTGTATAGTGTGCTGTGACTAGGCTCCTTTTTAATGGTAGAAGGGACTTTTTACTGCCCCCAGTTTCGATTCTAGTAGAACATACTGCTACGACTTTTTTCATACATATCTTTGTTGGTATTTATTAATGTGTTGTATTGTTGTGTTAACAATATATTTATAGTAGACTATTTTTAATGAATGCTGATGACGTCCGAAGATTTTAATTCTTTATCGCTCTCGCGTGTGAAACGTGATTATTATCGTGTTTTTTTATTACTTTTATTAGGCTGTTCTATTGGTTCAGTGGTACAAACGAGTGCTACATGATTAAGAGGTCCCGTGGATTTTTAGGATGGGCAGTGTTTTAGGGATTTCCCGTTAGCAATTACAAAGTACGGAGTTTGCAAATGTGCCCGGAAAAGGGTGATAAGCTTGCATATTCCATGAAATTTTAAAAATAGCTGGACATAAGCAGTACTCATACATATATGGCTACATTGTCGGAGATAAAGTCGTGATTGTATATATGCGAGATCAATCATCATTTTTTTGTTTTAAGGTCAACTCGTAAACTGTTGGTAAATTATAGGTTTTTTATGTCATGGATAAAGTTTTACATAATTAATGGGAGCTGTGACGTCAAAGTAGTGAGCGTCATATACACCATATAATATGTGTACGACATACACGTCCTTGCTAAAGCCGTTAATAAATTACAATTAGGAAGTTAGATAAATTATATTCTATAACCTTGATGGTTTTAATTTATTTATACATATATAAAAATGCATGTGATTTCTAGTCGTCTCACGCCATAAGTTATTTTTTAGGCTGTAATTAAAAATCCGAAATATTAATTTCGTTTACCAGTAAAACCTTTTTATAAAACAAATAAATCCGTTTATTTCTGAAATTTCATGCCTAAGGATTCTCTATTGAAGTCTTGAGGCCTTATAAATCCTGATAAATGTAAGTTAATATGCGTGGAACCATGTGCATATGGTTTTGCCAAGAGCCACGGCATTGTCTGCTTGGACAGCAGTGCGAAAAGACTGCCTCGAACGTGAAATAAAATAAAGTAAAAAAATATTTCATTTGGTGAGTGATACTGCCAGACGTCCAAAGTTTTGGTGCAGGGTATTCTTATCTAACCTAATCGCAAACCATACACTCGCTAACCACACCCTACCCTTTAATGTTTCCCGAATGTAGTGATTTGCTTTCCGGGTTTATTTTGTAACAAATGATATGGCAAATTCACTTCTCGTCACTTTACACTCTATTCATCAGACTAAGAACAACCAGACCCTAGAGTGACTACTTTGTCGTGATAATGTTGGAAATAAATTGAAAATTACGTTGCTTATTCTACCTTAAACAAATGAATGTTTTAATATTTGCAGTGTGTATTTATGTGGAAACGAACAAAGAGTTTATTAGCGGTTGTATCTAAGAGAATGAGTATGCACCCACGTATTTGCTTGATGTATTATATTCTCGGAAAAGCTATGCTAAGAGCGTATTTTATTTGTATTTAAACATTAAATATGCAGTAGACTAGACGTTATGAATTACTATTGATTTATTCCAGTATTGATTACCTTCTCACCGCCCTACTTATGTCATCCACGTCTGCCTTGCATGTATGCAGTGCTTATTCTAACTTGACAGCCTTGTGGTGCAGTTGCCTAGATATCAGCATGTAAAACGACAGGCCGCGGGTTTAAAATTCTAAAATATTTGTTTTAGGCTGGGTGTTTGTGAGATTGAAAAGTCTCTCTTAGTTTTTGATGCCCAAGACACAAGGCTCTATTTTTGTGTGGGGTTGAACTATGTGTGAGGCTGATGGGCTGTGTTTATTAGATAATAATTAATCAAAATATCAGCATAAATTGTGACAAAATATTTATTCACGACGTTTAATGAATTTTAAGTTTTTATGTATTTAAAATGTTCAAGAGCATTTTTTAGGTGTATAAACGATGATATTAAATATTAATTATAGCTATACGAGTAAAACACTCTCATAGGTAACAATAAATAAATTAAGAACCACGATATCAAAAGTTTTGTTGTTATTTCCTGTGCTTCCCTCGATTAGATTTTATAGCGTGTTTATTGTCATCAACTTTCTTTTTTAATGATTTGAGATTTCTGTTAGAAATGACGGACCTTTGGATGTCTATCACATAAAAATCCTCTTGTGATTTCTATTAAGAATGACGAGTAAAATATTACATGGTTTTTATCTTTATGTAGTGCTAGGAGCTTCTTTGTGGCTTGTAAACATCTGTCAATTTTTATTAATGGTTATAGGTTACTCGATAATTGTTCATACTTTTGCAAATTTAAAGAGTGCAAGCAATTTTATTAAATTTTTTATTATGCTTCAGGCGATCAAGCAAAAATTTGTTAGAAGAGAAGGCGCTAACAAGCGCATATAAATTATGTACTAAAATTGAATTCATTTAATATTATAAATCATTCATCCTTACAAACAGTAACGCCTCTACCGCCATACGAGCTTTGCTTCAAGCTTTAGGCGATAAAAGGCGAGTCTAAGGCTATTTCCGGATCCATTTTTAGACTTCGTATTGTTACTGGAAAAAAACATCGTGCTTGATAGAAAGGCTACAATGTCTATGCTCATAGTCACAATGTCTTGTTTAGGCGTCAAGGACAAACTAGTTATTATATCAGTACGCTACATATATAGGTACATAATATGGTCATTAAAATATCCGTGAAAAAAATTGGTACATTTCTAAGAAGGTAGAATAGTTGGCTGCGTGGTAATATTATACAAACTAGTGCAGTCCGCACTAGATCAACGTGGTGGACCGAACTTAAACCATCTCGGTTGTCGTGCCCTGCAGAGGTACTTATAGAGGCTAATGATGAATAAGTTTATGGAGAAGCATTGTGTTTTTAGGCTTATCAAGAATACTTACGCACTAGGTTACTAAAAAAGCGCTTAAATATATTAAATGTACACCGCCTCTACCATATAGAACTGGCTTTTACTATATAGATGTCCATGCGACTTCGGAAAAAAAATATCGTGTCAATCGTACACAATTGAGTTCCTGCATTTAAATGTCCAAAGATGCATTGAGTATTTTGTACTGCGCAAAGTTATGTCGTTTCCTTATTGCTTATTACGGTCGCACGTTTTGTATTAGAATTATTCTGGCTTTATATTCTAACCAGAAGTGATTATGGCTATAGGTTACAGCTACTTTGATTCCGTCCTATGCCTAAACGAATAAAAATTAAAAGCGCTCTTTAGTAACAAAGTTTGCATAAAAATAAACAGTCTCATATAGAGTTCTGAGACTGACCTCACGCTAGGATAAAAGCCTTATTTCGTAGGCATAAGAAACTAAGAGAGACTTCAACCTCACGGAAACCCAGATTCGAAATAATATTAGTGGATCATTATTATAAACTTTTTAAAGGCGCGGGTATCCAATCCGCGGCCTCTTGATTCACAACCTGGCTTATGGTACATTAGGGTTCTTAGTTTATCTTTTTCGTGTAATTTCTGTAGGAATAGGATAGACGAATATTCGTGGAATTTATTATAGAAAGTATTTCACCACAACGTATTCATAACAGTTGTAAGTTTGTTTCTAAAACAATACAAAAATTAGTAACATACTCTAAGAATTAAAATAATTATTTGGCAATGATTTCAACACTTACCAACTAGGCAAAATAATTTAATCTGTGCCAGAGATTGCTTTTATACACATATATTTTTGGAATTTGCATTTATAATAGTGTACGTTACTTTAAATACTAATCTATTGTTTCAATTAATGAACATTAATGAATAATTAATAATAATTTAATATTCATTGCACAGCATGCGAATAATATGCAAATTGCATCTTGTATTGCAATCTGCTAGTTTTATTACGTTGATAAATAATTCCCGTATTGTTATATAAAATATTGAAATAATCCAATCATTCTTAGAACTTAAAGAACCACGGAACGGTTGAATAAGATTAGAAGGAAAATAGATAGCAGCTACTTTGTATCGGGTCAAGTCACCGCTTGCCTGTCAATTTTCATTCTACTACGATCATACGACCAATGATAAAAAAAATCAAATATTGGCCAGGTATTGGTTGTAGCTCATTTAGAAGTTTGTATATTAAACGCTCTCTAAATGATTAAAAACAAGCGTGTCAAACATTATTATGATAGTCTAATCATAGATTCGGCAAGTTCGGTATGCTGCCATTTCCTTTCTTTTCTTATTCAACTGTTTGGTAAAAGGAATTAACTACGAGGTTTGAGATCGGTCTCACTACTACATCACTCTATTCTTTATACTGTTCAGAATATACCATTACAACAAAATCAAATATTTAAATACGGCCTACGTACAGCCGGGGACGTCTTTCAATTGGTGACAATGATGATTACACATTTGCTCTTTAATTTAAGGCCGTAGTGCATTTTTTTATATTGCTATGGTAAAAGATTGCATGGTTTCAATAGCGTATTGATGTGCACTGATTTTGATCAGATCTCGTTAGTGGAAACAATAATGGCCGCTTCATCAGGCTAATCATTTTGGACGTTAACCTCTGTCTTAATATTACAGTAGGTTTTCGTCATAAATTATGATATTATCCAAGAAACTATCAATATCATACCTGTTTGTTACCTGGATCATTGGCACAAGCGACGAATCCAACATAACGGCATTGCCAGTCAGTCTTTTCCTTTCGGCCTGGAGTAATGCATCTTAGCAGCCCGGCATTAGGCATTTGAGTGACCAAAGATTCCTGCCTATCTCTATTTAAAACACTCCTGTATCTGATCAGTTGATGCTCTATTCGGAAAGCATCGTGCTTACATTGTGTTGTCACTCTGTCGTATAATAAAAAAGGTTTATATAAACATAAAAATCGGTATATTTTAATAATACGTATAAAACCATATTTTCGATGTTGAAACGATTCCATGTATTAAAGTGATGCCATCAAATTAATGTGCTGAAGTTAAAGTTTGCAAATAAATAATCTTGGAATTAAACTTAATCATAAATATTTACATGTTTTAAGAATTAAATAATAGGCATTTATTGCTTTAATGTATTATTTTGCCTTGACCCAGTCATTAATGTATTAAAAAAACGGATGTACGCCTCAGCTGGGCATTTCATTTGCATTTTTTATTTTATCTAGGGGCACGGCAGTGCGTCGAAAGCAGCAAAATGTTTCGATTAACAATTTGATACAACAATGTATTATTATTTGTTACTAGTCGATGCTTCGGTAGGACTGTTCTGGACTCATCAGATGTCTGTATTATACCTACTCATAAATTTACCTATCCAGTGAAAGTACTGGGTAAAATTCTAAGATTGTGACAAGAACGAAACGAGTACAAATAATCAAAGCACAATAAATACATACAATCGTAGTATACCATTACAATTTTAGTTACATAACAGTGGAACACGCGATTTTTTCACTATTCAATATTTTGATTATTGAGCAAAAGTAGCAATTCGGTTATGTTCTGTATCGAATTTGATTTTGCATGTTACCTTCACTGTGTTGCACGATCGTACCACAAGTTTACGGGCGTGAGAACGTAAAGGTCCGTTCACCCCGGTCTCAACATTCGCGATTGTTTGCGAATAAATTAATGTAATTAAGAAGTTCCATTTTGCAATCGATACTGGCTGATGTATTGTTCAGCGTAAACTGACAATAAAGGCACCCACACAAAGGTTTGCGACGTACATAAATATTTGTTTCGCGTCTTAGTGTTTATGGAACATAAAGTCCTTAGAATATTCTGACATTAAAATTATAACTTAACATAATCTCATGCTTATATTCCCAGGCGTAAGCAGAGGTGGATTTCTGCATCCACAGTTTTGCATTCGATTTTTTGCACTATCAGGACTGTTTTACTTTATTATTATCTGCGTTTATTATTTTTAAAAGAATTCATTAAAAATCAAATTTTATTTGTTCTATCGCTTTCGAAAGGACCGAAAAGACAAACAGATAATAATCCGACATTAAAAAAGAAAAATAAAGTACAATTAAAATGACAGCTACTTCCAGTGTTTTGAAATTTATGTGGTTTGCCAAAGTGTAGGCTTAATTCACATAAAACAAGTTATTCTTTGACACATATTTCCTGACATTTAGGTTTCATTGTATCCATCTGTCGGACATATTGCGTTAAAAGCCGCAATTATGTATAATAATACAGCCATGTGTTACTTTTAACATAGTAGCACATGTTTAGGCTCTTTATTTAATATTTGGTAGGTTTGATGTAAAATACATTTATAATGCTTGCAACAGATAAGTTTGTTGCACATACTGTAAATGTTAAAGGCGTACCCATAAGGACTTTGTGCTGCTGTTGAATGCATTCTAAAGAAAAACTGAAACTGTTCCTGATCGGAAATCGAACACGTTACGTAGATTTCTTATAAATATAACTTCCAAATAATACATTGTGGTTGATTTGTGTCATTGGTGTTACCGTCCCGATTGAAAAAATAAAGAATGCCGCTAGACCGAACCAGTTACAAAAAAAGTTATTTCAAATTTATTTAAATTTTATCCTTTCTCTTGATTACAAGGTTTATAAAGTAAATCACAGATAGTCAATGCAGGCCGCATTAGCTGGACTGACACGATTAAAAAAGACCATTATTTGTTGAATTTTAAATAACATTTGGTGCAACTTAGTTGATCGAAGGTAAACCACATGCTACCAGTTAAGTCCAGATATTGTATTAAATTGCAGGAGACGATTACTCGTATAACTCGACGCAATAATATCAATGACTTGCCAGCTCTACGCTTTACTTAATAAATATACCTAGCTAATAAAGTCACATGGTAACGTACAAGTTTTGTATCGTGAGTATCAGAAACTACGAGATTCGGTTCGATAACTACCCAGAGATGTAAACAAATATTTGTGCATCACACAAACCTTAGTCTCAGTACGGCGATCAAAGCACGGTTTCTCGTTCAAAAGCTTGAATCTGTGGAGGAAGGTGTTGATTTGCCACCATTTTGTAACTAGGAAACAGCCAAACGTTACAGACAAAAATTTGGCAAACGAACTATTTAAAGCGTAATCTGATATAACATTAAGTAGAATGGGGTCGAAGATCATGACGCCAGATGTCTCAATTATAAGTTGTGTTCCAGATTCAAAATAAGACATCATCGGATGTATATTTTAGATAATTTTAGCACAATAACCAATATAATTAGAATTCGCAACGTAACGTTTTTATTAGAACACGAAATAGAGCCTTTATCACAAAATCAGTTGGAAATAGTTATTTTTTTATGTTGATACCTTTGGTATGTTACCCCTCACCCTTGCGTTGTCATTTGACATGATATGTGGTGAAACTTATAATTTATAACACAATAAAGTCGTATATCAGTGTCATCTGATTTTAATCCAGCAATAAATTAAGAACTATTAACACGTCAACTTTTAAAAGATTTTTGCACCGCTAATTTTTTTCTTCTTTAGCAGTTTTATTTTGTAAGCGTTAATTACTTTATGTAAATACATTAGGCATTAGATTTATCATTGCAGTGTCTTTATAAAAGTGAAACTATAAGCAAATTAATGTAAGTTTAATCAGTGATTAGGTTTAGGTTTCAGCCGACCATACTAGTGATAAATCAATATTATCTTTCTCTAAGGAAATACGTAAAATCAGGCATGAGAGTGTTCTTACAAAGGTTTTCTTTATCAGTACATTGATCGATACGTAATAGTGACAACATAAAATCTAGAGGATTACTTCTGGTTCAAAAGCTAAACATAAGCTTTTTTAATAACTACGAATAGTACACTTCAATATTATCACGATATACTTCTTTTGATCACATTGACGATAGCTTGACGATTTAAAAAAAGAATAATCATTTTGTAACTTGAAATAGGCAAACAAACAAAACTAAAATTTATAATTGTTTTCAGAGCAAGATGCCGACGCCAGACTACAGCGTTGATATAGACCTGGGCGAGCCTCCGCCAGAGTTGGAGGACTACGCTCGTCAGCATTGCGGCGAAGACCCCAGCACAAAGCTTCAGGCTGTTTATGAACTGAGGGAAATGATTTATGGTAAGTGTCTTTTCTATTCTATTATATTTTTTTCACTCGTGCCGTTGACACCTACGATCACTTAGGTCTTAGACAAATGGTTTAATAGTCTCACACAATTTAGGCTTACTTGGAGAGTTTCTGGCGGTTCTTCTCAACAGAGATGAGAGATCAAAAGTACCAACATACACATATGTCTTAGGGAGACTTAGAAATTGACAACAAAAGATAAAAGATGTTTAAAAAAACCATTAACTCATGAATTGAACATAGCAATGCCATATCGGACGTCGCTTTATAAAACGTACTTGTGGAAAACCTGCATCGGATCAGCGTCATAAAGAATGGCGCAAGTATATGTTTTCACAGCCAGCTAAAAATAAATTTGTATGCCCTGTGCACTTTAAGTGTTGTTTTGAATATATTCATACATTAAACGCATTCGTCTACATTTGAGACAAGTTAAATAGTAAACATTCTAGTCAACAAGGTTTAGTGACGGAAAATGGTCAGTTACTTACAAGGTAAGTAATTAGGAACGGACATCTACTGACGGACACATTTATGTGTTGTCGTTAAAGGTTGCACTACGTTACAAGGATGACGGTAAACATTATATTATTTAATGTGGGACAGTGATATTAAATGATACCCCGGATAGGTGTATCCCTAGGCTAGCCTGAGGCCGCTTCTCAGGCACATTGTTTTGGCTCTTAACTTCTTCTTATAATTTACAAATAGACCCAGAAATTCTTAATTGCATACTTTAGACTGCGACGGGACCAACGAGGTTAGATGAACTCATCATCATCATCATCATCATCATCAACCCATATATACGCCCACTGCTGAGCACGGGTCTCCTCTACCATTGAGAGGGTTTTTAGGCCATAGTCCACCACGCTGGCCTAGTGCGGGTTGGCGGACTACACACCTAAGAAATTCCTAAGAACTCTTAGGTGTGCAGGTTTCATCACGATGTTTTCCTTCACCGTTAAAGCAAGTGATAATTCAATGCGAATACACATATAACTTCGAAAAGTCAGAGGTGTGTGCCTGGGGTTCGAACCCGCGACCGCCGAGATTCTCGACCGCGCGTCTAAACCTCGAGGCCATCACTGCTTAACTCAATAAATTTTAATAATCGAGTAATAATGATATATAAAATATAATACTCTTAATACTACATTTTATGCAAAATGTTTTGAATTTTGGATTTGTTTTGTTCTTTGCAACTGTTAGGATGCTGAACAATTTATAAAGTCATATTAGAAATGTTTACCGCGGGTATGAATCAATACAACACCAAAGAAACTTCGGATCAATAAACCAAACTAACAACAGTTTATTCAATTACGTGCATTTTTATACAATTTATTGCTTTAATCTGTTGAAGGCGGTTGTTGTGGTTTGAGATACCATTTATAGTAGCAAAACATGACATGCCTCAAAGACAAAAAAATATAAACCGGTTTTAACTTGGCCTAAAGCAGCTTTGGAAGGCACAAAGTTACATTTTTCGCATTATGTTATCCTTAAATATCTGCCAGAACTGACCATTTCCGTTATGGAGACCTCAGTTTCTCATCGATTATTATGGCACTATACCTTATATGTCCATCTGTCCTTACAGATGGAGTGAACGAATTCTAAGAATGCTGAGTGAAGATGAATATACCTAATTGTAACGGTTTTGCAAATGATTGTACCAATTAACAGTAGGTTTGTAGTAAAATTATCAGCTTGAGTTGAGCAAAGAGTAGTAAAGATAGAGATTATAAAACTATCAGCAGGCATAATGTTTATAATACCATCTATACAATTAGGCTAATTTGCATTAAAAATAGATGAAACTGCGTCACTATATTAACCCGCCATTATGTTTACGAAATGTATTGTTGTCTACATTAGATCACGAACTTGATCGGACATGAGCAAATCTAGGTTACATTGAAATGATCGTGTGGGAGCTACAAGTATTGTAATCTTGATATATTTGGGCAGCGTAAACATCAACTCTAAGTAAGTTTTTAAAGAACCTGTTGAAATAAATAAATAAATACTCCCAACAGTTACACACGTAGTCCTGACCACACATTAAGATACGAGTCTTGTGTCGTGGGTATCAAAGACTACCAGAGACTTTTCGGTCTCACAAACATCCAGACCCGACACAAATATTTGTGGATCTCACAAACATTTGTCTCGGTGCGGGGATCGAACCCACAGCTTCTCATTTCGGAAGCTGGTGTCTAGCCAACTGTGCCACGGGGCTGTCAAGAAATCTTAATTTAATTAATAGCAAATGGGTGCAACCAACTGATCTTATTTGGCCGTCGCCACATCAAGTTACTGATCTTTGTCTGCGACATATGGAAAAAGCCAAAGAATAATATAAATGGCCTTAGGTTTGTCATTGATAATTATATCATCAAACATATGCAACCGTAAAGGTATGCGTTAGTTTTCTTAAAGACGTAATGGCAAGTCTAGGTCATAGTACGATAGCCCAAATTTGTCAGTTGCATATGGTGGTAGTACATTCGGCTTTATTTGCTTATACTTTATACACATTTAGATGCAGCACATAAACATATTTTTATGAATATCAAGGAATAGGTACCAATAAATGTACGTTTACTTTGTGGTTCAAGTAATAAGAGGAGTGGTTTATCAAGTAGGCATGATACAAAGTAGCAAGGTAGTTATAAAGTCCCAGCTCTGTATAATGTACCTACACAGTTTGAAAGGAATTTTGTTAGCTGGCAAGATGTAATGTTTTAAGGTCAGTGGCAGATGCTCGGCGTGAACGTGTTCTATAGGTAGGATAAGATTATTACAATCCATAATACTGAGACTTTAAATAATATCCCCTATTCTATGATATTTTATGTCATTTCATAAATAGTCATCTATAAATGTATATAATGCTTTCATGTTTGAAATTTTAAGCGTTCCTTTAATTATTATTAATAAGTTTTGAAATGTAAATACGGTACGCATTTTAGATTTTTCCTGATTCACTAAGAATAGAAATCGTTGCAGTTTCACTAAAAGGCGACACTACGAGTACGGGAAAGAAGGAAAATAATTTCCGCTATAATTTATTATGTAAACTACCATTCTCACAGTAATTTGCATTCTAAATAATATTACAAAAGCAATGTGACTGTTGTTAGTCGCATAACCAATTAAATGCATTTAGGTAGAGATGGATGGAATGAACACTTATAAACCCCTTATCGGAAAGAGGTACATACAAAAGTATTATACCTATGTATTATGGTGAAACATTAAAGAAAATTTAGCGCAATCACTTCTTCTAATAATCTTCATTATTTTTATTCTCACACATACAGTAAATTTCACCTCATTCGGTGACCGGGAAGTGGATAAAATTTTATTTGCAAGATTTGATGACCAAGGTTAAGTTAAAAAAGCTTGTGAAATAGATATAATATGTAGATATACATACATATTACTTAATGAGAAAAAGTGAAACGGATTTGGATGTCACAAGACATGTATTGTGTCCTGGATTACTAACCATAACGACTTCCTTAGAATTGCATTCGGTTGCAACGAATAAAATTTACGATCTGTTTATATTATGCATTCGACATTATATATTCATACTAAATTAATGTCGTCTGCTTTTTAAATATCTCATTTTACCCATATTTCGTAAATATAACAAAATAAGAGTTAAATGATCAAGTTGTGATGTGATGAAAGCGAAATATGTCAAAAACTTGCCGGTCACGAATTTAAATCCCAGGCACTACTCTGCTGTGACGAAAAAGATCTCGTTATTGGTTTACTTGCACCCGGAAAGAAATGTATAGATACATCTCATTTTCCCACGTATCACAAGCAGCTATTAAGGACCACGCATTAGGAATCTATCTAGTTTGACAAGTACATATTTTAACTCCATGATGAGAATTTTTTAACGCGTTCCGATTAATACACTTTGCCTATTTTGGGAATCGAATTATTTTAATTATTAATTTCATGTTCAACTTTTTCGAAGCCAAAAGAGAATACATGTATTTTAATAGTATTGTATGATTTCATAATCGATTTTAGATAGTTAGAAAGAAGAGTGGTCTGTTTTAGTCTCCACGTTTGTAAAATGCTTTGTAATCCGCATTAAATTTCAGAGAGCTAGCTGTCCTGAATGCTTCGCCGAACACTTTGAATACCAATTTCATAATGTCAAGGCTGTGTGAAATGCACTAGGACACGTGTAAGGCCAGCGGCAAACAGGATTTCTCGTAAATTTTATGGCCGGAATTCCTCTTAGAACGCCGTACATATCGTGTGAAAATTAATGCTCTTTGCAAACCGACTTTTTTGAAAGTAAAAATGTATATGTATGAAGACATATCCGAATTACGTAGACTGAACGAAACGACAATGTGATGTAAGAAAACTTTGAAGAATAATAAATACATTTAATAAAGGTTCTTAAGTAGGCAATCGTTGGAAATCCACTCATGACGTACATTATGAAATTGACCCCGGCAAACCGATGCATATAATATTATAATATTTCAAATATCTTTCGGGAAAGGCTGGGTGTAGTAGAAGATTTGTAAAATCGAGAATGATATTTAAAGAAATCCCATAGGCATCAGATGTATGAGGATGTCGCAAACATTTGTTAAAATCTTTTCAGTCTATGTTTTGTAAAGATAATTTCTTCAGTTAAATTTCTTGAGGGTAACTATCGTTCAATTAAAAATTACAGAAAGACGTTCCGGGGAAACCTTTTAAATAATAATTAGTGTAGTCTTCTCAGAATAAGTTTACTAAGACGTAACCACATTCAAGCAAGTTTTAGCATGTAGAAGTTAGTGCGCTTTCTGTTAGGTTTACCCCAAGCCTTACCTAACTGTGGGCGGGAACTCAATTAGCAGCATACATTATGCATACTAAAGGGCATTGGACTAACTCTGCCATGTCATTTATGTGGGGTTGTTTCAATAGACGCTAATTGGACAATCAGTAATTGAATTTACACTCTGAGAAGTGTTGAGAATTATATGTATGTAATATGTGGTAATTATACTGTTTGTAATTAATGTAATTTCGAGAATTATATGTTCCTTTAAAAGGCGTCCTGGAGACACGAGCACGAGCTTTGATTGTAGGACGTTGACATTACAATAGTCTCACAAATATTTTCACGTGCCGGTAACAACATAGGATTCCCATGGTGGAAGATTATTCAAATCTTTAACTACCACATGATTTTCAAATTCGACCACAGAACAGGCGAATAAGACTAGAAACGTAGATTAGAAGAGTACCGAACATACGATAAGACTATCATTATCATAATATGTTTGATACAGCCGCTTTTTATTAATTCGAGGTGCGAGCAATATGCAGACTTTTATAAATGTGAAACAACCAATAAAAGCATACAAGTACTTTTAGTCTTCTTTAGCTGTTTCCAGTGCGAGTATCGACTATTGAGAGATTAATGTTAGTTTTTTTTAATGGACATTCTCTTTGGACCACAAATTGAATGTCTATACGGTCACTTTGCCGTGCTTGTGTAAAAAAGTCAGTAAGTGAAAGATTTCAATTATAGCTTGCAAGGATTACACATCAATAAATATTTTTTACTATGTTGAGTGTGATTTTTATACGTCGATATTATTAAAAATTATGGCCGATAATTATTTTGTAATTATTCTTTATGGCCACTGTCTGCGGTTTTGGATGCCGATTTAATTTAATTTCTCGGAATTAATGCACCAAGATTATAAATGATCTTTAGCGGGACATAATAGTGTCGAGTTCCAACAAATTTGTGTGTTATTGCACAAGATATCACATTATATTTCAACGAAACTTCTTTTTCAAAAGTAGATTATAACGTATATAGTATAGTATGAATGTATGTAGTATAGGTAACAATATAGCCATACTGTTATAAACTGGGGTGTATACGCTGTCTAACAAAAAATGCTTGTAAAATTTAAGTGTCAAAACCCCATAATTTTTAACTCACTTTTTAATAATTACTTACATTGAGTTGAGCTGTTTATTTACTTATCTTTATTTTAAAGTTATAAATGTTCTCTTGTTTATTATTGAGTTCCATTCTGTCGTACGAAAGTTTAGATATAATCTCCTTTTAATTAATGCGATGATCACAATGAAAGATTTACCAATATCGTGTAATAATGAGTGTAATAATGACAATTTTCGATGCAAATTCGCGAAAGTGGTTATTAAAACTAGATTAAATAAACTTTCCATTATTTATAACTACAAGCCATTCACGGAAATTATATTTGTTAAGCAATAGTCAATATTTTTTTAAATGATATTTGTATATGTATACATCACTATGATTAAGTGTGTTTGCCGTGCTATCTAGATTTTGAATGATGTGATTGAGGTCCTGGGTTCATTTTCCGAGTTGAACGGAGTATTATTGGGATTTCTTTTTGGAAGTTCTTTTTACTAGATTTTTTCGCTCCTTATTGCAAAGGACTTAAATATGTGTAGCTCTGTTTACCCTTTTGTCAATATAGGCGTGATCGTGTGTATCTTTGTGTACTGGGACACTTACATACAAACTTCTTGTCCTCTTCTACGTTAGGTAATGGAATATTTGAGTGTAAGGTACCCCACTCACCGTATGTGCATTGAAGGATGAATCGATTAGATTACTCCAGTCTCTAAAAGTAGTTTTTATTGAACATTGAGCGCTCAAGTTGCTCATATAGTAATTACCAAATAGCAATAATCTACACTGAAGGATTTACGTTCTTCAAAACATTTATTTATTTATATTAATCCATATGCCTTCGCTGGGTTACGCTCTTTTCAATCGGAAGAGATTACGTTTCGGTGACCACGCTAGCCTAGAGAAATTTTAAGGGTCCCTATTTCACAATTTTTATTTGGGGTCGGCGCAGCATGTTTTGTCCTTCCACACATCCCTATCAGCCGTCATGTCTTCAGTCACGCCTTTCTCTTTCATATCTCCTCTCACACACTCCATCCATGTTTTCTTTGGCCTTCCTCGGCTTGTCCATCCTTTAACTTTCATGCTCATTGCTTTTTTACCAACACTTTTTACTTTTTTCCCTATTTCCACACTATACACATTTTTTTCTTCCGTTAAAATACACGTTAAAACGTCAAAATTCTATGTTTGGGATTAAAACCCGCAACTTAAGAGTATTTCTCCCGACCACACGCTAAATTTTCTAGGTTATCACGACTTCAAAACAAAGCATAAACTCCAAGGTATTGGACAACTCCAACTTATCTAGCAAGCACGCGAATTCAGCGTGTTTTTGTGTTGTTTTTATAAACAAATACAATTTACACGTGAAATATTACAAAAGCAAATATTTCTTGTTCCAGAGCGGGGTGAATGTACACCACACAAGATGGATGACGACTTCTTAATAAAGTTCCTTCGAGCGAGAAATTTCATACCGCAACGAGCTCATAGACTAGTAAGTAAAGGATGAATTAGTTCTTTATTAAATATAGGTAATGAAAACTTTATAAAGGTGCATTGGATACCCTATATTAAAATTTAAAGTTAAAACGTTGGATTTTACAAAAGAAATATTATGCAAATAAAGAACTTGCATTTTTCTTCGTTCATGGATAAACAGGTTTTTTTTTTATAAATGTTTACAGATCAGCTCCTAATTTTATATCAGGTGCTTTAATTATTTTTTAGGAATGTGGTAAAACTGTTTGTTCGGTAACTTTTTGTCAAAATTACTAGTATTTTTTTTCGAATAGGTAGTCGTCGAAATTCATAAAGAAGCGGTGTCTTCATATTATTTAAAAATACGACTAAGATTACGCACAAATTTTTTTATGGTTAGTTTGTCATACACAAACCCGTAATTGAATTAAATTGTCATGAACATTTAAACGAGCTGATTTTTAAATAAAATAAAAATGACGAAATGCTATAAATAAAAATGTTTTTATCAAAGCAGGATACTGGTAACTGCTTCAAAATAATTATCAACTGTTATTGTTTTATTCAACCATAAAAATATAGTTAGCATTAAAAATATTCTTTGTATCGACACATACTTTTTGTTTTAAGATCTTTTATTCAACATACCGCCGCTATGGCTAAGATGGGTATTGGGAATGAACATTTTACATACTTTTTTTTTTATAATTTCCAGCTCGTCAATTACTATCAGTTTAAAGAAGAAAATCCGGAGCTTTTTGACAACGTTTATCCTCTGGATCTTCAAGGCATTGGGGACGCCAACATTATAGCTGTGCCCCCATACAGAGGGCAAGATGGTCGCCGTCTCATTATTTACAGAATAGGTGAGTGTTATGCTTCCTCCCTTCTTTTTTATCTTGTTTTCACTCATGCCCCTCATGGAGCTCATGATAGGTTAAAGTGAACCTAACGATCCTAGTTCAAGTACGCTAAAGAATGACAAAAGATGATGATTTATGTTTTTAAAGGCGAAACGATTTTTTTCTATTTATGCCTCACCGAGTATATAAGTTGATCCCAAAATGCCACGTTCAATAGTATTCAGTACATCACAATTGAAACTTTTGCTATCAGCGAGTCCTCTGCAATGACACTTACATAAATATCTATAACGATTCCGAACTTCCATCTTTCAGGCCAATGGGACCCTAAAACCATCCCGATTGAAGACATGTTTAAGGCGACGATACTGGCCCTTGAGTTGGGTATGATGGAGCAGCGCACCCAGATCTTGGGAGGCGTGGCTCTCTTTGACTTGGAGAACATCGGAACCCAACATGCGTGGCAGTGCTCCCCATCTATTGCAGCGAAGATCGTCAAGATTTTAGTTGTGAGTATGAAATGCCATATAATGGTCATTTCTTTTTGCTTTTACTTTTGTTATGGTGCAGTTCGCAGTAAGCTCACGGTTATTTCGCTTGAACAGAGAATTGAACTTAAGATTTCTCAAAACTTAATGATTTGTGATCACAATTTTCAATAATGTAAGGGCTTATCTAGTTCAAAGGTTTTTTCTTAAATCATAGGGACGGTTATCCTAATGGAACTTTACAATTAATTAGTTATAAAACGTAACAATGCTTTGCATGAAAACAATACAACTTTACAACAGCGCTAATTATTCTAAAAGCTTAACTATAAACCTGTTTATATATCTGACGAACCGGTAGTGAATTCCAAATCATGCTAATACATTTTTTTACCTCCGCTTATGAGATACCTTATGTAGATAACTAACAAAATATTATTTGTTTAAATTATGATATCAAGCCTATAATATTTTAAGCTCGATAAAAATGAGATGATTATAAAATAAAGAAAATGTCTTTCCACTTATTTTGTCTTTATAAAAATGCACGAATGAGGACATAAGGAGTTAAATACTATTTTTCATCCTTAGTATTCAACAAATTTAAAAAGGCAACATCTGAAGATGCGACAACTATGTATAATGACGATCATTAAAATATAAGTACTATCTTCTAACAAATTCTCATCATTGATATTTCGACCGCATTCATTACAAGTTACACAAGGACCCGATCTTGAACAATATAAATTTTCTTTCTTCCAGTCATGTTACCCCGCCAACACTTACGCCATCCACGTCATCAACCACACGTGGATCTTCGACAAGATCTACAACATATTCAAGCCATTCTTGAACAACGTCATGCAATCCAAAATCTACTTCCACGGGAGCGACTTCTCATCATTACACAAACATATCCACCCAGACCATCTGCCAGAGAGGTACGGCGGGATATGGCCAGATTATCCATACACGATCTGGTTCGAATCCTTGCGGAAGAACTTCAATGTGACGAAAGAGATGGTGGCATGCGGTTATAAATTCCGCGAGGAAGAAATCAGTGAGGACGTCGTTAGAAAGCTGAAAGAGGAAGGTATTGAACTGTCGTGATAGTAAGATAGGCCATGGTGACAATTTTGTATTGTAGATTTAGTGTATTTTAATATTTAGTTGTAGTTGATACATGTTTTTTATTAAGAAAGAATTTTAATAGAAGGGTGTTGATTACATGGTTTAGGTTATAGTACCTAGTATATAAATCATGTTCTGTCTTTAAAAAATATTCAGTATCTAAATAGGTCTTCAGGTTAATAAAGTCACAAACTATTTCAACGTTCTTATAAAAGAAATTCCCTAATATAGATACTAAAATTTTCTTTGTATTATTTTATCAACATTAGAATTCTTAAGTTTCAACCATTTTATACTCATAAGCTAGTTAGTTTTAAATAGTGTATTGACTTTTACATTTAAGATGTAACGTTAAATAAATTTCGTCAAAAGCCTGTGATAAAATGTAGCGTTAAAGTAAACGCGTCAATAGATTAAAAGATTGCTTTTAAAAATTCGCATTACGAAGCGTTTTTGTTTTAAGTTTATTATGTAAGGCGGTCTTTAAATTTAATCTAGATTTAAAGTTTTTAGTAATGTAGTAAAATCGCTTATGTCTGTGGGAATAAAACCTAAAAATAAAAAGTGTTTCTCAATATTACCATATTTTTATTTGTCCCTAAAATAATTGTGTGGTAGTTATTAATCTTCTGTATTAAATTAAGAATTAACCTTTAAATAAGACCGTTTTATAAGCTAAGCATCGTGGGCTTAAACTAATTGAATTGAATTATCTGTGTTAATTTCCTATTAATATCAGAATTACACTTAAATTTGGATTAAGCCGAAAGTATATTAATATATTACTTGAGCATAAATTTATAATCAGATTCGATGGCTTTATAAGGATTCATTTTACCATTTACGGGAATACTAAATATTAGTTTGATAACTATAATAATATTATATCGCCCACGGAAAGACATGTCATAATATGGAAGATAACCAGTATTTACATTAGGCAATAATGAACGAAGAGTTCGTTACCCTTCTCAATGAGAAGAACCACATGAACGAAGCCAGCACACTCTCCCGAGGGAAATATCTTCTTTCAGGTGTGAAAGGAATAGGAAACTCATTCAAGCGAAGCTCGTTCGCGTAATAGCTACCACTGTTTTCCATTTAATCGGGGAATGGTTTAACCATGGAATTTATATGCAGATGATTATAGTCTTCTATCAAGTGCGGCATAATAACTAGCTTTGATTGGAAACAAGAAAACACTGAAATATACTCACTCGTTTGAAATCGCAAGCGAGGGAAAGTCTTTAAGTCAGTAGTCATTTCGTGGTATATCTTCAGTTAGGTTATAAAAAATCGTGTCTATTCAGGTAATTCATTCGAATTTCTAATATATGCATGTGGATAAAGTTTGTAAATCATTCCATGACCCACTCCTTAGATGAGTCATGGTAAGAATATGTAATTTGGAAAGGTTAAGAAACTCATACGGTTACTCATCGCACTTCATAAATCTGTTAATACGATTAAATAAATTCAGACTGTTTCATCAAAGATTTTTCTATTTTCAGAGGACATAAGGAATGCATTTTTTATGATTTAATACGGCATATAATTCGGGCTGTATGATGAATTGCGGGCCATTAAGGTTGCTTTAAAAAATACCATTAGTTTTTTTTTATGAACATGTTCGAAAGATAATATTGAGTTAGATAGAACTGTGAATGGGTAATCGTGTGAGCCAGATAAATATTTTTAATACGTGTTTAAAATATTTAATTACACCTTCTCTTGTCTTTGATCTTTTAGTTTTTTATACCAATTTTGAAAATTTACCAGCACGTGATGTAAGGATGATTATCTCCAATATAGGTATCCTTAGATTTCTTGTAAGTAAAAATGCTTCCGAAAATAAATCTATCGATTTTGTCTTCGACGGGCAATTTTCAACTCAATAAACAACATTCTGTGATTTTATCAACGGTAAATAAACAGATGAAATTGATGTTTTTAGCATTAAATAATGTTAGCATTTTTATAACTAAAGTCTTGCCCAATCAGACATTTTCAAAAGCAAGACTCTTAAACGTTAATTTATATTTTAAATTATTATGTAACTTTGATCGTTTTCAGTGAAAATTTAAGTCAAAACACTTGTCATAAACTGTACAATTAAACACAGGTCAGTAACTTCCATTCATTAACCCTTATTGTCATGTGTGTGACACATCAGGTCAAGCCGACATAAACGCGATCGGTTGATATTCATTGAGAATAACCTCTCTGAGGTAAGGCGAGAGTAGAAAGGGTCAACGGCCGGGAAACCCTACGTTACGTCACAAGTCGCGCCTCCAAGTGCTCATTGCGAGCCGTGATGGAGGGCGATACGTATGGCTTCGTAGATATTTTCGTCTGGGTGTATTGTCGCCCCCAATGTACGCTTACTTCGGAAGAATTTGATAGGCGTTAACTTGGATACCATAACATTTTGTTTGAGGATAAAATCTGAACAATGATTATAACCAGATTAATTATGTATTACTTATGCTTGCTTTAGCCCGATTTATTGTTTCTAACAGTGAAGTTTGAGGAAACGAGTCTAAGCATGTTTAGGTATTAGTTAAATTAACTAACTTCTATAATTAAGGCTGCTTATCATTATACATAAGGTCATGCTTCCCGAATGAAGAGAGAGTTGTATCTACCTACATAGCCTTAGTTAACAGGCACAATATTAACCGCGAGTCCCCGATCCATGTATGACTATAAAAAAAAAACATAACTTTTATGTTAAACAACTATGTTCTAACACGAAACGGAACTGCTTATATAAAATAGGCGAACACTATTATAATAAAATATATAAATAAAACAAGTTTTTCAAAGGTAACAATGTAATAAAACTGCCACAAATGACTATCGTGCTATAGGATTATTTTCATCTGTTTCTTCCCTTCTGCAAGTAGAATTATCACTTTTAACATTCACTCTGATATTTTCAGCAGAATTTTCTTCGGAAATCCTCAACAAACTCGACGACGGAAGGTTCCTGCCTAGTCGTTCGCAGCAAGGAAATTTGAAGTTTGAAATATATTTGGAAGTATCGCTTTCATCTGGGTTACTCGTCTCTGTGAAATTCAGCGTTCGCCGATACTTTCGGAATGTATTCCTTAATCTAGTAAGAAATCCGTCCTTATTTGATTTAGGGAACGGCAGGATTTGATGCATCGATAACGATGGCGCTACGGTCGCTTCAGAATCTGAAATTGTGTGAGCCAAATCTTTAGGTAACCTAGTTTCAGCTTTACACGCAAATGAACTGGTGAAGCTACAACAACTCTGGGTTTCATTAGATTTTGTCGGAGGTCTGTATTTTTTCTCTTTTAGTCGTTCTTTTAAAAAATGTACGCTAGCAGTGTAAAATCGTTCTTCGTCTTCGGGCCTCGTTAGCGCTAAATCCAATGTAGTCGGCGAGTTGCTTATGGTTTTTGCATTTGAATTTAATGATCCTCGTCGTTGCATTCCTTATCTATGTAGATCCTGATTCGTCTCGTTCGCATGTTTAACTTTGCTTGAAAATAACTAAAACACAGAAAACAAAATTAATTTTCCTAAATAAATGTATAATTGACGTATAGAGCCGATCTGTCAATGTTACGAGCAAGGCGCGAAGAACGCAATGCATCATGATATACAACCTCGGCGATGAGATTGTCTTGATAACACTGCCAGCGGCCAAAAGAGGTTTTATCTTTTGCGGGAATTTTCACTTTGTCCTGGTTCATTTCAGGCATTTAAATAGCCGAGATACCGTCCCTTGAGTGTAAGATAAAACGAAAAGGTTTTTTCTTAAATGTACAAGAATGAGGGTAAAACAAAATTTGTTTTAGGGATACATTCTAGTCCCGGATGTTCTATTTGTATTGTTGGTAATAGGATACGGTCATTCACACCACAAGAAAAGTTTTAAAAAACATTAAGTTGAGAAAAATAGGCGGATCCTATTTGTAGGGTCTGTGGAAATTTTCACACTTCACAAGACATATTAAAGCAATAAATAAGGCGGACAAACGCGCCGTGACTAATTTGATTCGGAACTTTCCGATCGCCTAGAGAAGCAATTAACTTTTGTTTACTTGTCACCTTCCTATTTTTATTTTGGCCGTAATAAATTTGATATAGGACCTTCAAAGCGATGTTAAAATAAATGAACTTTATAAATCTCTCTACTTGGTTCAGCATCGGACGACGGCCTAGTTCCCCTCTTATTTCCTTTTGAAATTATATACCGGTACGATGAACATTAAGCGAGAAATATTTTTAGGAGCCTGTTAAAAAGAAATTTCATAAATTCCCTTTATATGAAAAATAATCTCATTTATACCCTTTCGCCAAAAATAGTTTTTAGGAATAATGAATCGAGAAACAATATAGTTGACTAAGTATCTTAAAAGACCAATGACGGAAGCAGTAGCTTAAGGGCGACTTCCGCCCAAGGAAGAAAGAGAGCTGGTTGTTTATTTTATTGCCTATAGAATAATTTTCCAAGACTAGTTTTCCTACTTTATGGATACAAATACACAGATTCTTAACAGACTTTAATAAGTTGATAGTCTATTAGGGCATCGTAGTTAATATTAGCTGCAGTGTCGTCATTCAGCTACGATTTCCAATTCTAAAAACACTTCTGCTACAAAAAAACTAAAGTAAACTACACTGAATGACAGAAATAGGTATATTTTTGAAAACGTGGCTGTTTATTATTATAAAAGCGAAGATGTATGAGCTGATCATTACTCCAAATTTTAAAAAAGTTTATCTAAGTATTTTACCCAGAATGCCTATAAGTGTTATTTTGTGTGTGTATAACTTATTTCACGGTGACGAGATTTGCCATACGACACGTTATGTCTCTTAGATCTTCGATCATGTAATTAACGTCATTCTTTTCAAGAATCAATTCAAAATACTTAGAACATTGCTGGGTGAAACTCCTATAATGTGACTCAGAGCCTGTATAGTAGCAATTGTTTACAAATTAATAAATGGCGGTTGAGTGAATAGCCAGAAAGAAACCTTGCTTGTTCAAATAAGGGTCACAATAATGTGAACTATTATAATCTTTTGTTATAACTTGCCGGTCGTAAGCCATTGACTTCTACGAATATAACAAAAGAGAAAATGGCTTAGTATGCTCATAGAAAAATAATAGTTTCACTAATATTAGAGGTGACTGTTCCGTTGATCTTAAGAGTTCGTGGTTCATAAACAACATTAATTTTATAGTTATAAAAATGGCAAAATCTATCTTTGAATGTCAACCTTTTTTTTCAATTCATCTGGTTGTGGACATCTTGCGACTTATTATAAAGATCTTAATATATAAATATTGTAATAATTAACTTCCAAAACCAAGTATAAAATTGAAAACAACGACATCTAGTTGAAAGAAATTGAACATACCATAAAGACAACAAAGTAATTACGGTCAAAAACATAATAAATATAACATAACATAAAAATTCTCGGAGTTAAGCAATCTCATACAAGTTTTGTAATAAAGGGTTATTAAGAGTTTAGTGAGAAAAGACTAAGAGGATGTATCTCTTGTGGATGCCTAATCCACGTGCCATTTTATAAATGGAACACAAACGAAATAAACACTGCCTCGTGCTTCAGATTATCTCGAGTTGGATTCATTGGCTATTCGGAAAGATTTTAATTAAATAATCCGGCTCTGGAAATAAATTACAGGTAAAAATAGATTTTATTACGTTCGAAAATAAATCGGGGTAACATATTTTATTTATAACGGTGATGACCTCATTATTTACATTGCCGTCGCAATAAGACTTATCTATAATAATGTACGAAGAGAAAAAAGTGTATTTTCATTTGTAGTAATAACAGTCCTAAAGACCACTGGATTGATTTTATAAATTATATTTCTAGCAGAATCCTTCTTTATGATTGAGTTACATAGACTATATTAAATCAAGTAAAAATAACTTATCGCAAAGAAAACTAATTATATAACCAAACGATCAATTAATCTATTTGACCGAAAGACGATGTTTGAAAACTAGTCAAACTTTAAGTACACGTCGACCCTTTTTGTGTCACTTTTCATGCGTGCAGTTTAGCTGTGCAACGTATCAAGTGAGCACAGTGACTTCTGTTTGTTGTTTTCTGTGATTGGATAGTGAATCTATAAAGAATTTTTAATAGTCCACGCATTTAAAATCATCTTTTTCATCGTTCAATTCATGAATTTTCTTCCTTTCGTGTTGTGATAATGAAGCTTAATGGTACGTTCATACAAAATGCATACCAGCGGCAACTTTATTTTGAAAAAACTGCGCATACTCGCAACATTTTCATTTTACCTCGAAATATCTTGATTGTGCATGGCGTGTACACGAGGCACAAATACAAAATTTATTCTGTATATAATGTATATTTACTCAATTTGCCGTACACGAGGCTCGGATACTTAATAAACAAGGACAACTCCGCTCTGAAAACATCTTTAAATTGCCTAATATACTCGTGTATCAGTGGAAGAACTGATGTAAGTGGGGAACACGTGGATTTAATGAAACATGATTTTGAAGACGTAAACAAACATTCATCTTGGTCTTGATCTTATTTTTTTTTTATATTCTTTAGAGATAATGGATATACCTGGAATTTTATATTTTAATGAAATGTAAGCAATATAAAAAAAAAATCCAGATTTTCTGTTTTTGAGAAAATCAGTCAGGTTTTATAATAAACAGCTTTTTGAAATGTATTTTACGAGTCCGAAAACATAAAACATTTTGTAATAGTTAACCCAAAGTGCAGTAGTGACCTAAAACGGATTTTATCCAATAAGTATCTGACCTTTCACGTCCACTGCATAAATCGTGAATGCGTGGGTTTTGAGCCAGACCTACTATTCTTTCTAGATAATCTCTGGACTGGGATGCTCTCGTGATAACGTTGTGAGTATTCAAACTTTACCTAAATAAACGAGAGCGGATTTTTTTAAATAAATAATACGGCAAGAGATATAAACGGCAAACTGCCATGGAAGTGAACTCTTTTTATGAAATTGTCCTTAAAATGGTGTCAGGACATGAGGCTACTTTTTGTTGGCTGAAACATGTCATTTTAAGACGCGGATTGATTGATGGTTTATGCGTGCATAAGATGGTTTATGGGTGGAAGTTCTAAAAATGATATAAATTTTATTCACCCTCACAGTTCTTAAAAGTCTTCTTTCTAGTTTAAAAATATGTAACCATCTAAAGTTGCATGTATGCGGTATAGCTAACTTACTGGCTAGTCTACTTTTTGTTTGTTTTTTTTTTTTTATTTTACTCACCTCAAGAATCTCGGATTACTACAGATTTTAAAATTCATGCAAAACATGTATACAGCTTATAAATATGCAAAATTATTAATGCTGTAACTCAATTATTTCCACAAACTAATTACATTTTCTGCAAAACCTTGTAGTGTAGGGGAACGCTCATTAGCAAGAAATTGCAAGTTGGAAAGTATAGAATAATTACGGAGGAGCCTTCGTACGGCTTGTAATTTATATGCGGTAATATGGAGCGACATAAAGTGGATTCTCTAAGGGAGCTGAACTAGATCTGGGATAAACTACCGAGATATTTGTCGTAGATTTTTTTATACACCCAACAGTACCACGTAGTCCTGACCCCACATTAAGATACGAGTCTTGTACCGTGGGTATCAGAAACTACGAGAGATTTTTCGGTCTCACAAATACCCAGACCCAAAAAAAATACTTGTGGATTACGTAAGCATTTGTCCTGGTGCGGAGATCGAACCCGCGGCCACTCGTTTCGCGAGCTGATTTCTAACCATCACCGTCTTCATATATTGTAGATACATATCCTAATTTTATCGAAATAAAGT
Organism: Cephonodes hylas; assembly: GCA_030295005.1. Classification (NCBI taxonomy): domain Eukaryota; kingdom Metazoa; phylum Arthropoda; class Insecta; order Lepidoptera; family Sphingidae; genus Cephonodes; species Cephonodes hylas. The sequence goes on along the minus strand of AP025364.1, from coordinate 11,137,810 downwards.
GTGTAAAACTTAGTTTATCGGCGATAACTGACGAACTTACATGGGTCTCTCCAAGTGTGAGTGAAATACCCCTTTAATATAAAATTTTCATTTTGCTTTCATATTTTTCAAACAGGGATTCAATTTCCAGGCAGTCTTATTGTATTTCATTGATAAGGTATCAGTAATAGCAAGGAGTTTATAAATAAGCCTTTAAGAAGACTGTGCATAGCAGTTCGCCCACCAGGAATACGAGGTATCAAATAAAATACATGAAATTTCAAAGTAGGATTTCAAGGAGACCTACATTTTCGTACTCATAGAGCTAACTAACACTGAATGCAGTGGAAAATAAAGTGTTTCAGAGAAATACATTTCACAGATTCCGTGTACCCCAAACTTCGCGGTCATTCGAATTTCACTTGAAACTAGCTCACTTTTGAAACATTCAACACTCATATTGACGCACAGGCTATGCATGCAGGCATATGTGTGTGATTAAATAGGCGGCTGCCTATATAAATAATCAACGGCAAAGTGGCAACGGTGCATTTTTACATCACCGTTTCGCTAGCTATTTTAAGTTCTAGATACAAGAAAGCGGCTCATTGCAGTTTTTCGTTTGATTACTGCGAATTTTCTTGTGGAAAACTCAGTTACACTATTTCTGACGTGGAAAGCAGCAATTAAATAAGGCAGTTAAACAGGGTTCTTTAAATTTAGATACTTGATAAATTACTGGCTCACTACTATACCCAATGCTCGTCAACTCATTTAACCAATAGTTGTAAAATGACGATTCAAAAGTACTTATAAAAGTCAACATGAATAAAGTTGATTTGACTTGACCGAATGAAAAAACCTTCGCATAATACGCATTATTTATCGACACACTAATTGCCATATTTACTACTAAATCGCAACTTGCAAACTTGTGACAACGAACATAATTTCCTAGAAAGAGTTTAACATACACCATCTGGCAGAATAAACCTATCAAGACGTATTGGCCGTAGATAACCGTTTGCTCCTTGGCCAGACTTATCACTTTCCACGCTCACTCATCAGTAGAAAACTTTTCCATTCGTGGCCAAGTGCAATCATCCATCAAACATCTCGGTATTCTGCATTTGGCAAGGCGATGACATGCAATTTCATTTGATTGGGCAATATATCGTGAACTTGCAAAAACTTCGCCTAGTCTAGGTGATCGACCGAAGAGAGAATTTCTCTCTTTGTGCGAAGGGATAATCTTTAAAGATGAATATGAATTGTTAGAGCGCGAATTCGGCTGTAAGTTCATTCAACTCTGAGATATTTACTTTTGTTAAACGTACTAACGACTAGGGATGGGATTAATATTATAATTAAATGTAATACCGGATGTTATGCTTTAAACCCGAAAGTATATTCTTGCTATATGAAACTAAATATACTAGATGCTAAAATTAGAGTGTTTCTACACATTGAGATTTATTAACCTTATTTAAATTTTACTTCAGCCTCATTCTAAGCGTCATGGTAAAATAACGGGCCCGGAGGTTCTCCTCCGTGCTCATTATTTTTGAAGGAGAAATTTTTAATAGATTTGTTATTAGGGAATACTCAACATGTCGGAGTCTAGAAATGTGCCATAACATCAGTAACATTAGGTAGTACTTCATAAACAATTGATGAAACGCGAATGCAGAAATGCACTTTTATCTTTCTTTTTATGGAAATAAGAATATGTGCGTGTCTAAAATTAGAATTTTACATACCACGTTTGAAATTCAACTAACAATATAGTATTAGTTAATATACATATTTTTTTACTCCAAATAAGAGCGAAAATGTGAGCAACGTCCCTATTAATTATAATGGAATACGTTAAGCAATTAATATCCGTGCGGTATATTCAATATCAACAAAATTATTTCATTTCCGAACATTCTCTGTTAAACATTTCTTAATTTATTTCTGTAATGTAAAATAATATTATGAGTAAGATTATTTCAAATACCTGGTTTAAGAAACATCAAATGATTGCCTGCGGCCCAATTCGATATTGATGTTGATGTTCTTCTGGCGGTAAGTTTGATTGAAGTGTAACTCAGGCTTCTGTTTTAAAAAAACTAATTTCTTGCATTATTTTATTCTAATGTTTGTTGTAACTATAACAGGGTTTTCATAAACATATCGGCTTTATGAAAAGTTCAATGTGTCTTCGACTCCGGACGTTTCTGATGTAAACATATTGTTCATCAAACACAATAAGAAGGGAAACTGTGTCAAGCAAAGTTCATCGACCTACAAATCGCTTTGTAGGCGAGTCGACAAAATAAAATTAATACTGTTGATGTCAATGAAAATTAATATAATTGTAAGCAGGATGCTATCTAAGTGCCGAAGGGTTGTAAAGATCGGTTAAGGTTTCTTCTCTTTGACAACACTTCACAAATCTGTTTATATTGAGGCGAACCGAGCAGTAGCGGCCTCAATAGCAAAAGATTATGCAGTAGCACAACTTTAAATTTAAAAATAATTAATAATTCTACGTAATAAATTCGATGTGTCCATATTATTAACACTGGTAACATTTTTTTTATTAACACTGGTTTATCTATTTTTTGTAACAACAAGGCTACTGATAAAAACATGATATATATATGGTTTATTTTATTCTGTGTATTGAAAGAAGTTGTTTGTGATAACTAATTCAAAGCAAATATTTTAAATACGTGGTTAGGACCCAAATCGCCTAGCTACATTTTTTTGTCCTTTCTCAAATCCCACCACGGTGTTGAATTAACTATGATATATAGGCACTTTTAACAATTCGTGAAATGAAATAAAATGAAATGAGATAATATTTATTGAATCCATAAAATGTCAAATACATCACTTAGATTCAGTCATTTCAAAAAATTTACCACCCTGTTCGGAAGGCAGTCATCACTAGAGAAGAACGGGCAAGAAACTCTAGTGTTGCTCTTTTCCAATCAAGAGATAGTTTACAATACAGATACAAAGACTCAATTTCCTGAATTAGAGCAACTCATTAATACAATATCAGAATGTTGTATATAAGAACAACATAGTCATCTTAAATGGAGACTCTGACATCTAACCTGGTTCAAAATTTCATTAATGGAAATAAGCAAATCAGGCAGACCAGTCCCCACAAACAGCACCCGTTCACGAGTATGACGCATGTGCCAGCCATCGGCCTCCTCAACCATTTCATAGGGAAGTGACCGACCCGGCACACGACGCTGCCGTAAGCACAGACATTTCTGCGAGCATGACATACCTAATTGCTTACAAAGTACTAAAATAATAATAAAGTATGTACAGCCATGTCCATTAAAGTAGACCCAGTCAAGCCCGGGATTACAATAACATTTTACTTATACCCAGGCTTCGTTATCTTCCATATATTCTGATATTGTATAGTAGGCTTTGTTACATAGATGTCTCTTAGTAATTTCTTTAAATTTATGATACTTTAAAGCCTTAATATGACTAGGGACGTAGTATAGTCGTAGTTATACTATCATTATTTGTCACTGTTGTCCTACTGAACGATCTCCGCTGTATCAATGAGTGAGTTCGTTGGCCGATGCGAATGTATGTATGTTGACCTTTGACCCGCCGTGACGATGCATTCCCTTTTGAAGTTAGCCCCGATTGTTGAAGTAGGCAATTGCCTTTGGCGCCTGAAAAACTTCGGAGAAAGTTTTGATAGTCTTCGTATTTTTCTGGCGTAAATCGTTTACCTAACCCAGTAAACGTGGGACGTTTTATTGTCCGAATTTCAAAAAATCTAGTCACATTTTTTTGCTTATTGGCGCGGCAAGGTGATAGTGAAACTTTAAAATAGAAAGGATCACGACTATAACATATTAATCGAGTCGGGAATAGAAGCAGGAGCATTCAAAAATTCAGGATGACTCTATCTACTGCTTTAAAATCTATTGAATATACTGAAATGAAAATATACGATATGCGAAAAATAATTAATTAAATAGTTTTGGGAAAACTTAAAAATGTCTGCAATATTAAGTTTTTTATCATTTTTTATTTAAAGTAGAACCTTTCTTATTAATTCTATTATCATAGTTATCGGTACGAGATTGGCAGTAAGCAATCACAAACTATATTTAATTTATGAATGATATTAATTATTGTGAGTTATGTACAAGAATGATTAAAACCTGTCGTTTACGACTTCACCTCACTAAGAAACGTCGATATTTCGAGACTATTTTTATATCATCGTACACAATAATTTCCGCACTGTGTGCTCCATAGACCAAGGTCAACTTTAATGGCAAGACGAGAAGAGGAGAATTCATTTTATGTCATAAAAATGTACGTTATAACTTAATAACGATAAAAAAATATGATTTCCCCATATTCAGGTTCAAAAATGAGAATTGAGTCTTGGGTATCTTTTTTTCTAGAAGATATTATTAAACTTGCCTATTAAGCCTATTTGGTTACCTAAGTGCTTGCAATACTGCTACTTAAAAACTAAAAATTAAAACTGTGATACGCCCGCGCCAATTTCTGCCGCGTGGTGGCTTTAAAGGGCAAAAAATGTAATGAAAATTTTCCATGCTATTTTTTTTAGCAATTTTTTGCGGGGCAAAAGTTAAATGACAAAAATGTAAAATATCTTGGCATTTTATATAAAAGCTTCTTAAGCGTTCAATAATATAAGGTGAATAACCGCTTTTACTGTAGTAAGAAGTAAAATAGGCGTCTTTGACAAATTTCCATCCAAACTATACAAATTGTATTGACTTCTTGTACCATTGAAATAAACATAAAGAGAAATTCAACGTCGCGAAGGTGAACCGTATTGTTTCGATTGCTTCACGTTTTCTATTCATCACACATATACATCTATAGACGTATCTGTCTGGTGCGTGGTGGACTATGGCCTAAAACCCTCTCAATGGTAGAGGAGACCCGTGCTCAGTAGTGGGCGTATATGGGTTGATGAAGATGAAGAAGAAGAAGACGTATCTACCTGATGACATTTTAAAACAATAAGAGTCTAAGCTACATTTTCTAGAATAAAATTTAACATAAATTCCTCATATATTTGTTAAGTATGTACAAACTGCTCTGAAGAAATCATATCTTGTCTGTAAGGAGTTTATTACCATTCTCGTAACCGATGAATTAAGCTCCAAGACAAGTAGTCGGGGACAAGTAGTCGGGGTCCAAGATCTTCATGACATAATTGTATCAACTTAGAAACCACCTGGTGTCAATTGTAGGTACCTATCCGCCAATTCACATAACAACAAAATCCAATTTTGATTACAGAGGCTCTGTGACGACGCCAATCTTCAAGATTGCTCTATGTTATGCTTCACTAAACCCTTATCTTTACAACAGTGATGACATACGTTTCCTCTTAAACAAGTGTGTTTACTGCAAATTGCTTTAATGAACTTCAGCCAGAGGTAAAATTAGTGCCATCAAAAATTAGAACAGTGGTTACTGAATTGGTAAACGGGCTAATTATAACCGATTGGGGAAACTTTCCGACCGCTTGTTTGTTTGTTTTAAATATTTTGATCGCACGTGTCAAATCGTCATCGGTTTGTGTTATCTTTCCGTGAATTTTATATAAAGCCCGTTATTATAGGCTCGGTGTTTTTTGGATTGAATCTCTCCGCTAACTTTTGACAGGTATGAATGATTTATATCTTAAAATGTATGTATGTATTTGATATCTAGCAGAAACGATCAAGGGCCGATTGGAAATTAGCGTCAAGTCGACAATAAGGAATATGAATAGTAGGTACAATATTTGTAGCGTTTCCTTATTGATATAAGGAATGAAGAAATACTAACAATAATCGTAACTGTATAATGTCGAACAAACAGAATTGTTAGAATCCTACGCTTGAGTAAATAGCAACAAGATGTGTAGATGTGTTTAAATCTGTAATATATATTTAGGCGCTCTTTTTAACTTAGCACAGTAAAGTTGCTACAAAATATAATACAACACTTATAATAACAGATAATTATAACTATGTAACATATTCGACAATTTATTAAATGATTGTATATTTGTTCCGAGAAAACATTCAAATAAGTTAAATGCCTAAGCTTTCTAGAAAGACTAACACTTGCACGTAATACTACAAATATTCTGTATAATGCTAAATTTGCACACGACACGTGTAATAAATTTTTGTGTATTTTATGAAGTATGACGCATATCTAAACATATCTTTGCAATAGGACTAATCACCGGTGTGTATAATAAAATAATCGTTAAATATTAACTTCACACGGCGGACTCGTGATTAGTTTCATTCATATACAATAAAATTGGAATGGGTGTTATAAGCTTGGGTATTGAATACTTAAAAATTTCTTATAAATATTGAATCATGGCAACATCAAAATGTACAAAAGGTTGTTTTGTAACGATTGTGAGTTGTGAACAGTTTTCATTTTCTGTCATTATATTTTTAAGTAATAAATTCCACAGTTATCAAACTCAATACAACGACATACGAAAGTCGATGACCTGAGATATATTCTAAAAAGAACTGACTTCAACAGCTTTTGGGTAACCAACATTCATATCAATCATCATCAGTAGGTTCAGGTTTTTTATGGGCATTGATTATATCTTCTACCAGTTGAGACGCTTGCACTTTGTAAAAGAAGAAAATGAACCAAGTAATATTTTATGTAAAAATTGATGTTGATATATTCAGGTGAAGCCATGGAAATTCGTCTAGTAATGTTTCTCGAAAATCACCGAATTTTATTGACTCCGACTTCTTGAACATTTAGTGTAGGTAATCAACCGCAAATACCAATGAAAAATGTAAACATATCTCATTGATGTCAGGCTGTAAAAGTGCGGTGAAACACTGCAGAAGTATTAATAATAATTTAATTGCAATAAACACATCAAATGGCGCCGAGAGTGTGGTTTGATATGAAGATATACTTAATTAATGCGATGAGTCATATTAAACTCTTCAGACGCCGGTAAAATTAGGAAAACAAGCTTATAATTTAATTTCCGAAATAAACATATGTATGAAACATTACGATTATTAAGCAAATAAACACCAGTCCCTAAAAAGCTAATTTGGTGAAAGACAACAGATATTTCAAGAATAAACATAACATCGGAGTTTATGTTTGTTGATCTTAATATAAAATTATGACGATTTTGATATGATAAGATTTTTTATACGTGCTCTTTAGTTTGGTTAATATTAATGATACAAAATTATTTTCTAAGAAAAAGCAATATAAAATACCCACCACCCCCAATAGTGATTAGAAAAGTATTACAATACGCTTTTTGAATATATTTCTACATCAAAGACTCATTAACTGCTACTAAAAACTTCTCGATATTTCTAAGTCAATCCGCAAAGAAATATTTTACCACTGCCACGAACATTTAAAAATAAATAAAGGCATAATTCTAAGAATATGTATTTCGTAGCCATCGTAGTTCTTATTTGTATGTCTGTTTTTTTAAGTCAAATCTCCTTCTAGGGCAGCGCGATATCCAAAGGCTTAAAATATGAAAGGTTACGTCAAAATACATAGTTCCATAGACAGTGAAAATAAATATTTTTACTACTACTTTACAGTTCATTCCCACCTGTAGCGGAAAATAGAAATTGCGTAGGTTTATCGGCAAATAACTTGACCTTTTTGTGGCTTTCCATTTTCAAAGGACATGACAATTGGGATATGCATCTTCATATACAATTGAAGCTAAATATAAACTATACTGCCCTTTAAATAACATGATTCATTTTCAAAATTGTATATTAAAACACGAATTTAATAGAACCGTTAATTCTCTTTATTAAAATTACTTTAATTAATTTATTATAATCAAATATACTTTGTTTGCAAAAATCTATTTAATTAAGGTATATTTTTTGTTTTAGATAATTAATTGATTGGAGGACAATGGATAGAGATCTAGTTTTGAGCAAATGGTAGAGTAACGTTGTAGTCATTTGAGACTGTAGTATAAAAGGTCCAGCTCGGGATTGGCTTTATCGTTTGTCCAAAATTCAACTTGAAAGGACAATTGCAGTTGAAACATTCATGTGGGCCTGAGGGATATTTGGACTGCTATGCCGGTATTGCCTAGAACGGGACAAACAGTCACAATCGTAAGTCCATCTTTAAATTTAACTGGTTTTTTTATATTATATCCTATGTATGATGAGATGAATTAGTTACCATTGCAGTCAATATTTTCTTTCGACTACATTCAAACAGTATATTCAGGAGGTGATTTAGTGACTTCGCTATGCCTGTAGATTTCAAATCATTTTAATTTTCGCTTTAGTTAAAGTTGCGTTCTGATATTATAGTTTTTTTCTACTCTACTAGTCAAATGAAAAATGTTTGGAATCCAATAAAATTAAACGCTTTATTTGTCATGCCCGTATAGAAATAGAAACACTATTTTTTTTATTGACTAAACGAAGCCAATTTTGCGATAATAGGTACTTTATTTGAAATACCTTAAATACACAAATTTCATTAGCTCACATTCAAGTAAAATATAACAATTGAAAACTGTATTTCTATTATACAAGTAACCTTCAAATTCGTCTTGAAAGACGGTTATTAAACGTATATAATAGCGACAAAGCGGTGTTTTCCTATGGACAATAAACTTGTATGGAAGTTAACAATAACACGGCCATTCGTTTTGGTATTATTAAAGGCTTACATACACGAATTATGTTCATAAACAATACACGCAAGTAACAATTGCTTAACAATAATGAAAATATTTGTTGTTGGTTGGAATATTAGCGGCAGTTTATGAAAGTGTTTTTTTTTTTTGTATTTAGAACCGCCTTTGACAAATGATTTCTGCCCGTACCATTAGTCGCAGAATGTTCACTACTGAACAATTGCCTGCGAGAGAGACTTCACAAAAATTCCCTCGGAGCGGTTATCAAACTCGCACTCTCGTTGCACAAGCTAATGCCTAGCACTCCGAGATTGCTATGAATATATGTAATGTATGTATGTGGATTTTGGATAGTAAAATTACTATCTGGATTACTAATACCTCAGGATTTTACTTAGGTCTATAAAGGAATATTCCTTTATAAGTAAAATCCCTAGGCATCATGCGCTGAGTAATATTTCATGAGTGCTTTCCTTAAAGCATGAATGTATGGCACGAAAACAGTCTAAAGTGGAAATTTACTTAAACCCTCCCTTATGATGCCAAAAATAAACGGCTCTAAATATTGTACACACTACACAGATTTAAATTTAACTCGAAAATAGTTTTCATTATATTTACAATTTCTATAGTCTAAAAGTCCGACATTAAAATAATAAATTAAAAGAAGTTAAAGTGCGGGAATTCAGCATATTGAGTTTAAATCTAAATAAATATTCTCTTATAGCAGAAATATATGTAAACTTACGTGGTGAACTCTAAAATGTAATGCACCGAACATACCTGCTGTTAATAAGAATACGGAAGCCCAATTACTAGTAACAATATTCGTATTCCCCTAAACGAAGCGTTCACAGCGCATCATGCTTACTCCATAGTCTTGTTCTGAGCTTTATATAATGGTGTAAAAAGACCGTGATTGAAACCTAATAGGTAATAATTGCAATTATAAAATAATTGACGATAAAAAAAATACATATTTTATTATAATAGCTTGTTTTATTTATACATCATACTTTTGAGCCTTAGTAATTAAACGATTTCTCCTATGTACCTATGTACGTACAAATTACTTTTTCCGAGAGACAAATATTTTTTAAATCTTAATTAAGCTGACTTTGCTTTTATGTTAATTATTTTCAACTGCCCCATTAAATGTAAATAACGTCCGCCCGCCAATGAGAAAGCCAAGTTTCTACCTGTAGACTCAGGTTACTTTCATCCATTAAGTACTAGTGGCCAATTAAAAATCGATCAGTGGTATTTCCAGTGTTTGTGAGTCGTCGACCCGCCAAACTTTCCGCCCGTTTATCTTCAACTTCAGTGCGCGCATTTTCCACTGTACAGCCTGTCTATTACACGGCTTATCGGCCTTACAGGTTCGTAATTAAGGACTTATGGAATATTGAATTAATGTTCAAATTAATAGTTGACAAAATATGAATAAAAATGGATAATAAAAGATTTATACGCAATAAAAAGTGAGACGGTCTAACTGAGATAGGTAGACATAAACGAATCATTCAAAAGCGATCTGTTAGCTCGTGTACAAGAACACATGTTAACAAACAATGCCTATTAACAATAACATTGTTATTGGTCCCTTAGATCTACGTGCGTAGGGGTATACTCTAATAAAAAAAAAAAACAGAAGTTCACCCAGCGAGGGCGGACGATGTCCCAGAAATTCAACAACCAACGAATGTAAACAAGTTTAAAGAAATCGATTATTGAATATCCTGTTGTAGGTGTACCTAAAATATAACAATTTACAAAATGTACATTATTATCATGTTTGTGTTCACGAAGGTCTGTCTGAATTCAATAAATATATTTCAATTTTGTAACATCGCAACTAAAAGGAGAGATTCGTTGAATCTTGTCTCTTTCACTATGACTTTGATTTAAAAACAGCCTTCATCTAATGATGACATATACTTTTTTTTTCATGTAATAAAAGTTTTAAACGAAATTATATTTTGGTACGCAACGAGTTCCAATTCAATTTGGAAGGTAATATTTAAAATATATATAATATTTGATGATATAATGACGCGACGCCACATCCGTAAAATAATTGTCTTACGGAGCATAATTTTTCCCTCATGACTTCAAAGACAGTCCAAAATTTATGATGTTTACTCGAGAAATTGATGCACATTTTTATCATCGGCTCAGACTAAAATAAAACTTATATCAAGGCAAATACTCAATTTCGACCTTCTTAATTGACCTAGAGACGTCAAAGTATTCGATGTGATTGTTAAATGATGTATGCTCGCTTAATTCTTACGAAGATGTACGAGAAACACAGCTTGTTGTGTTTAGTACATAAATATTTTCAACGGAATTTGACCCTTGCTTAATGCATGTTGATAAAACCGATAAATAAAACCAAACTAAGATTTTAATACGATTTTATTCGTGTTAATCATAGTTAAATAGATATAATTTCTTCATTCTATTTTCATTTTTCCATCTGATACCCACAATTCCTTAATTAGTATCTTAAGAGGCCAAAGGTATATTTAAAAAAGGTACTCTTTACTTTATCACCTATTGGTTTGACCAGCAAAGAACTTAAGAAGTAAATCATTACAAGTACCAAGTTTTCTTATGTTATGTGTATGTTGTCAGAAACAATGATTTTTAATTAGCCTTTTGTGTTTCATTAATAGGTATTTATGGTAAATGCCTCACCTGGAGGATGGTCCGTCTCTCATGTCACCAACAGGTATAAGACAACTGCGCTATCGATGTCAAAATATCTGTCGAATAATAAACCTAAGACTTAATAAAAGCTGCTTAAAATATTAGTGTAATTTAAAAGAGAATTTAGTCCTAAATCCACACAGCCTCATCCTCTACATGTAATAAAATAGGTCCCATTTGATTTGCAAAATTAAATAGGTAATTAGTTCACAAAACGTTAATACAAATGGCGCAGTCTGCCAACCCTAAGTAGGTACGTCTACGAGCGTCCGATTTGTTCTGCAGAGGTCAATGATCAATGCTCTACTTTAGACAAGTGTTTATTATATTAAAACGATTGCGTCTCAAAATAAAATGGTTAACATCAATCATTACCTATAAATGTCTAAATAAAATTGATCTGTGCACTGAGCGTGATTATTCTGCAATTCGAAAAGTACCAAAGTAAGTCATTTATAAGTGCTAATGCGTTTTTTATAATGGATGACATTATTGATTGATTTGTTTATTGTTCAAACGAATGTGTACAGAAATGTATGAAAGTGGCTTTTGAATCAGAGTTTTATGATTGCATGCGAATGGTATTCAGTGACCTGTTTGCTTGTGTCTTCCTTGTTTGGTGCGAATATATCCAACGTGACGGATTTCCGAGAACCGCGGGGATATAAGCCGATTATAATGTCCCTATGTGAGAGAAATGTTTGTAGATGTATTACCAAACTGAGTTCACTCATGGTTCGGAATATCGTAAGGTAATATTCCTTTGCTGAATATTAGGTGTCTTAATGACTGACCCATTTAAGGAGATTAAAATTATCCTGCATAATAAAGTCGTATGAGTATCACTGATAGTTTAATTGAGTAAAATAACATACTAATACTGTGAATTTTCTAGCAAAAAAAACCAGTAACTTCCGACCAAGAAATCGAAACCAATCCTGTACCACACGCCGACTTTCACGCCCTTTGACCAGTCTCGTATATATTCTTTGTTTAGTTACATTTACGTTACCTAAGTGAGAATAGTTTATATAATCAAGCTAATTGAAAATGTAATTAAAGTTCGCAGCGCAATGAATCGTACGCTCAGCAATAAAGTAGAACTATCTAGAAAGTATATGTCGCCAATAAGCTATTTCATCCCACGTTACCGAGAACAATTCTACTTTAAACGATATCAGCCATCGTAGGGCTGCAAAAACTTATGTAAATGTAGCGGTAGAACCCCTGAGTTAGAACTTCGTAATTTAATGCATTTTATACAGGTGTATTCAAACCGTGATCGGATACTAAAGCAAGAAATAGTTACGGTGATCACAAACTCATTGGCGGGAAAAGAAATCCCGACAAAAAAACTGTTGTGACGCAGTTGTTTTGCCTTAGTTTCCGATCACGGTCTGAATACACCCTGTGTAAATTCACATGTAAGATTATAGGCAACTTATGTTACCTACATGCATACAAAATAAAGCTTGTATCCCCCAACAGGCAAAAAAAATATTGATTTCTTTTTTTCTTTATTCGCTAGCAGACGGATAAGTACTTGTGGGAGCCCATAGTGTTCGGTAAGAATTGTGTAAAATACAATTATGTAACACCTTACCTAACATTCGTTTGGTTGGCTGAAAGAAGCCTGAAAACTGTCGTCAATACGTCCAGCGGTTCTGCTGATGTAATTTTTATGGAACGTTATTAATCTTAGGTAATGCTCAAAGTCATAATACTCAAATCGTTTTATATTCCTTGCTATACTTACAAACTTAGTGATACCCGACCTATTACAAAGTACAAGGTTTAGACAACAATTATAGGACTCTTCAAAAGTTAGTGGAACGCCTACTGTCGTAGGTTTACTTTAAGATAATATTTCGCTATACATATTTTATACGCTTTATACGCTGATATCCCCAATAGGTTAGTTAGAGAAATCTATATCTAAACTACATATACCTAAACGTCTTGTGTCAAGGGTATAAGAAAAACGGGAAACTTTTTATTTTACTAACACCCAGATTTGAGACAAATACCTACATACTAAATGTACATATGCGGATCTCACTAACATTAATCTCAGCACGACGAGTAGTCCATCCCAGGGCCTCTCAATTCGCAAGCAATCTTACTAACTGCGCCACAGGGGTGTTATAAAAATCGCGTGCCATAGCGAAATAGATTACTATAATTCAAAACTTAAAAAAAAAAAAAATTATTGTTTGGAGCTACTACAAATCCTATATATGTTCAGTTTTCAGGGCTGTATATATAATAAAGTTGTAGTAGAAGTCATAAACATCGCAAAATATTTCACCTGCCCATTGTATATTCACGTAGCAACACAATATCATAAATTATATTTTTATTATGCTGAATACTATCGTGTTCTAGAATTCACACGCCATTACATATCATATAAATTGGAATCATCGTAAACAATGTGAAAACACGCTTTTTTCTCGATTTTTTTCTTAATGATTAATATTACTAAAATTATTATTTTGGCACACAATCGTCTTCATCGTAAAAATTAATCGTTAACACGCATCCATTTTTCAATTTTTTTTATTCAATATTTTAGTGTATATGATTCACGACGAAATATCAAGCATTTCACAGGGAAGAAAAACGTCTTTAGGAGGGAAAGAGGTCCAAATAAAGTGTTTAAAATTCACATAAACCATAAAAGGCTAAATTTTATCTGTCATTATTGCCAAGAAAGACCGTAATAACCGGTTAGTCAAAGGCCTTTCATGGTCATATCTATCATCACACGTCATGCATTTGATCCTAGCACATTTGATCAGTGCAACAAGTCCTCGTTATTTTTTTTTATTTGCTTGCTAATTATTCTATTTTTTTTCTAAGTCTGGGTTATAATGCGGCCACGAAAATTCGTGGTGGTTTGTGACGCCTACATATTTTTTTAAGGTATCACTACGACAGCGAGTGACTTTGGGTCTATTTCACTATATAATTTTATAAAAAAATACTTTTATCGTGCACAATTTCAACGTAAAAACAACGGAACAACTAAAGCATACGTAATGATTTCATATTTGTCTAAGTCGAGTACCATTTGAGCTCTTTCTTTATTCCTAAATGAAGTTGATTCTCAATAGTAGCTGATATATGTAAATATGAATGTATTTCGTTTTCATGCGATGATTTACAGTATGTAGGTAGATAGGTCACGTGGCTAGCTTTGTGTTGCGGATTAACAAGACATGTAATGAAACTCGAGTCCATAAGCGAGTTTGAATATGATCTACGCCCACGTGCTTGTAACGATTTGTGTTACATATACCCCTTCGGGATATTTATGTGGGTCAAAATACCCGCTCGTCCCGACGGACGTTAAAAGGTGAGCGACGAACTTAGCGGACAAACAATGGTTAGTTCGACAAAGAATTCTTTAAAATAATTGTTAGGGAGTAACGCATATTTTTTGTAATATTTTTTTATTTTGTCTAAACTTGTATGAAATTGATTCTTAAAAGTATATTCCTGTATTACCTCGTATGCATTGATTCCCTGTCTTAATGAATGAGGGAACGGAAACCCGTTAAGATAAAAAAATAAAATTAAAATTATATGAATTCGCTGCACCCATTACAATAAAATTACAATGACTGACTTATCAAAATATTATGGTTTTGATCGGTTGACTTTAAAAGCATAGGTTTGAACAACCCTTGATGTATTATCACATTCCATACGCTATTTATTTCAAAATCAAGTTTGTTAATGTTTAATAAACTACGTAATAAAAACTAAAACTCTGACTGTTTTGAATAATCATGTAACTGTAAAACATATGTACTTTATACAATAACTTTAATACTCATAACAAGCTGTAGCGGTAAAAGAACTCGCAGTTACCGTATAAAAGATCTATTTCACATTATTTTAATTTACTGCAAGTAATTTCCCACATTTAATATTTTTAAAATAAAAAAAAAAAAAACGCCTTATGTAACTGGCATACACGTGTATAGTAATTTCTCTCGAAGCGGGTTCCACGTAACGCACCAGTGAGCAGAAAGTGGTTGAAAATTACCTCCAGTCGCAAAACAACCGGGATAAATTGAACCACCTACCTTTATTGCACACGTGGACTATTAACTATACACACTATATTTATGTATAGTATGATAAAGGAGCAATTTTGTCTTTAGGAATGGTATGATTCTCTTCTATTTTATAGATTAGGTAGTCTATTATTAGTTGGTTCATGGTCCATAATAAGGGATGGTACCTTTTTTAACATGAGGAAAATCCTCATAGAATCTCGCCTAAGGAGACAGACGGGTGTCCAGCCAGATTTTTACCACGTGAAAGCCCCATGTACGTGTTCATTTATACTAAACTCGAGCCTCGACTCGAGCCCTCAAAAATGGAGTCAAAACCTCCAGTGCGTTGCTAAAAAGTTTTCATTGCAATGATTACAATTAATCTCCTTAGCAAAGCCACTTCACACACGGTTCGGGCGAAGCTACACACGGACTAGTGACTAAAGCTCGGACAACAGTAGGGCGTTTGTAAACTGACTCATTGATGCTTTGTCCTGCACGAAATTTTATTTACAACATACCTTTTACTGTTCTTTTTTATCTTCCTAGCTCATAGTTGAGTCCACGTATATACATATATGAATACAGAAAATGTATGTTATTATCTGTTTCTAATTCATTTGTGTCTCGTTTCCGTCAATGAGGTAAAAAAAATATCAAAAAGATAAAGACTATTTTCAGTAACTTTTTATTAAATGAAGCGTAAAATGTAGGCCAGTGTAAATATAGAATATTATTTTACGAATTAAATATGTTCCATTTCTATCTTCAAAAAGCTTCCTGCCGTGTGGCGAACAATAAAAAACTGGGCCGATTACTCCGCAAAGGTTATTGTGAGTCGTAATCAAATAAATATGGATCTCACACTCAATATACAGTTATATTTCCTGTATATAATCTTTTGTACCAATGCCGTCCGTAAAATCTATTTTCATAGCGAAGGTAAGCGGACAACCTGGGTTTTTCGCTGTTTAATTGCGACGCAGTAACTTGCCCACCGTGGTCGGCGAAGGTCGAGGCCGCGCATATCTACAGCGATGCGATATTTTGTTTTTCTTTTAATATGCCGGAAGGAAATGCGAGGAGCATGTTCTCAGGTCTCGATTACAAGCGAGGCTAAATGTAGTCGAGCGTTGACAGTACAAAATTATATACAAAGCTGACACGATGAGTGCGATCGAGGCACGCTTTCATTGACCTTCGGTTTCACATCAATTAACAAATTTAATTGGAAGCTTTTTGAGATGAGAATTTTAAAAATTGCTGTTTATCGTTAACCCCTTTCCCAGGGCGATGACTCGGCGTGGGGCGCATGCAATGCCAATAACCTCGAATAATTCTCATGCTCATAACTCCAATATTTAAGTTTGTTTTTCATTATGGATTGGGTTAATTCAACAGATTTACAAACGTGCTACGAGAGGCACCTGTAATCCTAGATTAGAAAGATTTAGTTTACTCAGACAATGAATATTACTTTGAACTAGTATTCTTTGTATTATCATTTAAATGTTAATCATACCTTACAAAAATATTTGTTGGATATTATTTAATCTTTATTTTTGTCTAAATATAAACGTAGATTAATTGAATCAAATCGTAATAATACCAACTTTATTACAAAGAACATTACTTTTTTTATTGCATATTGCACTGACCTGGAAATTTCCAAGATTAATGCAATTTTGTGACATGTTTTCAAGGACTTGTTTACTAGACCAGCCGACGCGATGTAGGTATTGACGAGGAAGCCAGTTCACAAAGTGCCGGAACAGGATGCAACATTGATTGAGTTATTAGCTTCGTAGATTACACCGCAAATAGTGTTTGGTTCGCTGCGTGCGACATCACGTGATTTTCGCAAACAATCTGAGCACGTGAACTCGCCATTGTACTTTAACGAAGCAACTACAGCTACGGAATATTCGTCCGTTTGCTCGTTCAATAGGAATAAGACTTTAAGCCTGAATAATTTTATTTTCAATGGAAATAAATATAGTAATAAATCATTGAATAGGAGATTTGGGAAAATCTCATCAAAAAGCGGAGAGAATTCCTATCAAAGCTATTAATAATATTGTAAAAAATATTAAAATTGATCATTCATACAAATTACCAATCATCCAGCGTAGTTGAACAAAGTAAAGGTTCTAGTCGAGATGGCGTTAGTAAAAATACCAATAATAATATTTTTCTGTGTCTAATTTATTTGTCCTACCAGAATCTCTCGAAAATTATCTATTAATACTGTACGTGACAGATAAATTTATTTAATATAAACCTAAACGTAGTCGCATTTCAATATCTGATTCTTAAATGTAACGTCTAATCGCAGATAATTCTTTGGCATCTATAGGGAATATTACTGTTCTTGCGCCAATGTTATTAAAAGGAATTCCGATGATGACGTACATCCTTGGCCAAATCTATTACTAGCATATCGATTCTCTTTGACAAAACGTGGTGGATGCCGCTAATGCTTCTTAGAGAGCACTTCCTGTGTTTGAATTACGCAGTTAATATCATTAAAGGGATTTTCCAATTCCTATAAACAAATAATTTTTCCATAAACTACTGGACCTGTATCGTTTCCTGTAACTTCACAGATAAATAGTATTGCTTAAGAAGCAAATAAAATGACTAACGTTTTTAAGTAACACAGTAAAAAAATGTCCATTAGAATTTATTATAAACGAGTGATTTGGCAGCCGAGATAGCAATGGTTAGAAGATATACTTCTCCAACTTTTGTTTGTTAACACTTTATACATAAAAAATGCATTTAAAATCTGAGCCATTCCCTCCAAGCGAAACCTTAGATATTGTAGAGGTGTAAAGCATAGCTATTAATAACTTATTATTATAGAATTCCATATCCATATTGAATTTCATTTTAGATATATTATTCATTACTATTCCGCTATTAATTTAGTATCCAATGCCGTTACTCCTTTTTATTTGGTGTTTCCCGATCTGTGTAAAATTTTGCCTTTCTACTGTCTTTCTTCCGGCCTAAATCTTCGTTACTCTCAACTTTAACTCTCGTAACTTTAACTTCACAATAAAGTAGTAACAACGAGCCAGGCCGCGTATCGAAACAATATCTATGGCATACAAAGGGAACGTGCAGAAGAGCTCGCTGCTCAGTAAACGTGTAAGCTTGTTGTTCAACTATTGAAGCACGCTGCGGTTGCGGCCATTTGTATAGGTACCGTGATTGTGCCAAGTGCCAATACTGAGTCTATCAATTATATGCCCTTGTCTTGTGCCCTATTATCCTACTAATATTGTAAACTGGGCTTTATTCACTACTTCGCTCATTTTGATAAAATAACCTTTAAATGCTTACATAATTATTTATTTACACACGTATCATGATCTAAAAAGCATGACGAATAACCAGATTTTAGAATTGAAACTAAGTGTACAGTAGAATACCAGAATTAGTATACAAATCATAAAATGAAATGATTTTTTGAGAATTATCGGAAATCAAGTATACACGTAAAACTAATACAATTTTTTTAACAATCCTCCAAGTTGACGAAAATAAAATTTTGAAAGCTGGACTAAATAATAAAGAACAATATTTTTTCAACGCATCACTAATTAATTCTTCAGGTTGCTCTGATTTATTTGTTTTAATTGTGAAATCTACAGAATTATCACAATAGAATATATAAATATAAATAATAGAAAATATAAAGCAACAGTGTTTTACACAATCCAAAAGAAATTCCACTAATAGTTTAAACATAATAGAAGAAGAAGAAGTTTAAACATAAAATAGAAGAAGGAAATGACAAATCGAAATTTAAAAAAAATAATTAAATTTTACGAAAACAAAACAATTAAGAAAAGCATTCTAATCATGATAGAGCCTACATTTTACGTCACGATTCTGCGGTCGTCAAGAGCATTTGTTTAAATACATATTTTTTATTCATAATATCTGTTGGGGAGCGGCGTCGTTCTGACGTGAAATGAAAGGCAGGGCTCCTCTTTCCAAATGTTGTTGTATTTCCGGTCTACTGGTCCCTCGGCGAGTGCGTGCCGAGTGTTACAAAACCCGTTTCTTATATTCTATTTTAGTGCTCCCAACCTATGTCGGGAGCACCTTACATTATTTCGGCCAATCACGGAGCAGTGTTCCGTTGGCTGTTTTCTACTCATTTTTTTTATATTACAAATTATACACAGTATTAAACATAATATTATAGCTACAGATACATTATTTACATTTTCTATTTAACTTAAACATAGTAGCGGCTCCTGTCCGCAACAGTTCTCCCCCCGGCGCAGACCTCAGTCATAGCCCCTACTCAGTCGGGAGGACAATGAGCCGCCGCACAGGTCTCCGAAAGGTTCCCCCGCGGGTCCACACGTCGACGCTCCGTACGACGCCGTCCGGGCCCGGGTACACGTTCCGCACAATCCCCTTAGGCCACACATTCCGCGGCAGGAGCCCATCGGCGATGACCACCACGTCATTAGGTTTTACGTTAACTGATCGTTTACGATAATCCCCCCTGGGTGTTAATGTGGGCAGATATTCGTTCACCCAGCGAGTCCAGAACGCGTTCGCGAGCGCCTGAGAGGCTCTCCACGCTCGTCGATCGACCAGGTCGCATTCGCCGACGCAAGGCGCACCGCTCCCGGTCCCTATCAGAAAATGATTCGGCGTAAGTGCTTCCTCGTCCCCGGGGTCCACCGACACATGTGTGAGGGGCCGTGAGTTCACCGTATTTTCTACTTCCGCGAGTACGGTCGCCAGCACCTCTTCCCGGGGCGCCCTCTCATGAAGCGTGGTGGCGAGCGCCGCCTTCACTGAGCGAATCATACGCTCCCACGCACCTCCCTGATTGGGCGCACCCGGGTCGGTGTACCGCCACCGCACTCGCTGGGTAAGGGCCACGTCCTGCAAGGACGGCAGCCATTCGGCGTAAGCGGCCGCTAACTCCGCTTCCGCTCCCTTGAAATTGGTCCCATTATCAGACCATATGGTCGCCGGCCAACCTCGACGCGCGGCCATCCGACGCATGGCCATTATGGCGGAGTCCGTACTTAGTCCATGCACTAGCTCTATGTGAACCGCCCTCGTCGTGAGACAGGTAAATATCATCCCCCAGCGCTTTTCCCGACGCCTCCCTATCGTGACCCACATCGGCCCGAAACAATCTACGCCGCTATGGGTGAACGGTCGCGCACGGGCACTGACTCGGGCCTCCGGTAGATCTCCTTTTACCGGCGTCGCGGGCGCGGCTCGGCGAGTGCGGCACGTGACGCAACCGTTCACCATGCGCTTCACTGTAGGGCGCAACCTAAGCACCCAGTACTTTTTGCGGAGTTCATTGACGACCTGTTCGGTTCCTACGTGTGCTGATCCGTGTTCCCGGCGGATCAGGAGTCGCGTCAAATGATGCGCGCCGTCCAGTACTATTGGCGATTTATCTACGGTGGTCACGTTGGCGGTGCCGATACGTCCATTCAATCTCATTACGTTATCCGCTCCTAACTTAGGGTCCAGTCGCCGCAAACGGCTGTCCCGGTTTATAACGTCGCCGCGTTTTAAACGTTCTATATCTGCGGGAAAACTTTCTAATTGCGCCTGCGCGTACAAAAAGGTTTCCGCCCTCTTTATGTAATCTAATCTCTCCGCTCTCGGGAGCCGTCGCCACGCGTGTACGGCCTCCAACACTCGCGCGGTTGCTCGGACCGCGCGTTCCCATGTAGAAAACCGTTCGATATCCACCAGTCCCTTGCGCGCTGCGGTCGCTTGTGTGGACAGGACTTCCGCGTCGACTGTTCCCGTGTCGCGTACCTCGCAGGGCCAATTTCCGTGGCTCTCGTATAGGAACGACGGCCCGTGGAACCACCGATCCTCGTTGGTTAATCGCGTGTTGCCCGTTCGCGTGGCGTCATCCGCTACGTTGAGAGCGGTCGGGACCCATCTCCACTGCGACGCTGCAGTGAGTTCCGCTATCTCACCCAGCCGGTGTGCGACGTACGGCGGGTGTTTAGCCGTTTCGTTTCGCACCCAATGCAATACCGTGGTGGAGTCGGTCCACAAAATCGTCGCGTATTTCCGCACGCGATGTTCCGCCGCTATACTCTGCGCGAGTCGCGCGCCTACCAGTGCCGCCTGTAGCTCCAACCGAGGCACCGTCTGCGCCCTTATCGGCGCCACCTTGGCCTTACCGGCGGCCAGAGTGACGTGGACGCTTCCGTCGGTACGCACATGCCGCCAATACGCCGCTGCGGCATATGCCTGTTCGCTGGCGTCGCAGAATACGTGGAGCTCGGTCGTCGCTACGTCGGGGCCGTGGGCGCCGTAATACCGCGGTAACCGTAACTTCTCCACGTATGCCTTGTCATCCATCCACGCCATGAAGGTTGCCGCTTCGTCCTCAGGTACGGACTCGTCCCATCCCATCTTCAGCTTCCACAGTCCTTGTAGCATTATCTTGGCTGTGATCGTGTAGGGACTCAGTAGTCCGAGCGGGTCGAAAATGGACATCACCGCGCTGAGTGCTTCCCTCTTCGTGGGCGGACGCAGGTTGTCTCGGACGTCGCTGGGTACTCGATGCATCGTCGTGTTGAACGCCAGCTGATCATCCGCGGCCAGCCAATACATCCCCAGGGTGCGTCCGTGCTCGTGCACGCTAGCGCCCAGTTCTCGCGGCGCGGACGTCCGGTTCTCGTCCGGGATGTGCTCCAGTAGGTGAGCGCGGTTGCAGCCCCACCCGGCTAGTTCGAAGCCGGCGTGGCTGTGCACCTCCTGCACCTCGGCCATGGTCCGGGCCGCTACCTCCTCGTCGTCCACACTGTCCACCCAGTCGTCCATGTAGTGGTTTCGGGTGATCGCCTCGAAAGCCAACGGATGACTGTTTTGAAAGTCGCGCGCGTTCCTATTGCGTACGCTGTGAGCGATGAATGGCGAGCTGCGCGCCCCGAATATCATCGCGTTCATCGTGTATTTGCGCGGTGGGTTGAGCCTATCGTCGCCTCGCCACAAAAACTGCTGGGCGACCTGATCCTCCGGACGTATTCCTATTCGTAGGAACATCTCCCTTATGTCCGCAGTGATGGCAACCGGTCTCTCCCTAAAGCGGAATAATATTCCGTGTAACGCCTGTAGACGGTCCGGACCGTCCAACAGCGCGTCGTTTAGGCATATTCCGTTCGCGCGTGCGGCGGCGTCGAACACGAGCCGCACTTTCCCGGGCTTATTCGGGTTCGAGACCGCGAAGTGTGGTAAAAACCACGTTCGGCTACTTTCCTGGTCTCGGCTCGGGGTGGCGTAGCCTTTCGCTATCAGCGCGTCCACCTGTGCCGTGTAGGTGTCCCGGAAGATGGGCGATCGGTCCATCTTCCTTTCGATACTCCGCAGTCTCTGTCGCGCCATGTCGTAGCTCGGCGGGAGCTTGACATCGTCGCTGACCCACGGTAGCCCTACTTCGAAGCGCCCGTCCGTGCGCTTCATCGTGCGCTCCACAATCTCGATGGCACGTTCCTCGGTGGCCACTGGCTTCAATACGGGTTTCACTCCGAGCGCGTCGATTTGGAAATGACTCTTTACCAAGTCATGTAACTCCTCCATTTCGGCGCGCTCGTCCCACTCCCCCCGTGTGCGCACGTGCAGCACGTCGGAATTATCCCGGCAGATAATTCTCCCGACGGCGTCGCAAGTCCCGTGCACTATCCATCCCAAACGGGTGAGTGATGCTGCTGGCGTCCCTTTCGCCCCCGTGATCAATTTTCGCGTAACAATTAATTGCCAGTTGTCCGTGCCAATGAGGATTGTCGGCTTTACGTTGGCATAACAAACGTTCTGTTCGCTTAGCCGGCTAAGGTGCCCCTCTAACAACCGTCTCTCGACAGTCTGTCGCCCGAGTGACAACCCCCTTATGGTTCGCGCCTTGATGTTGTGATACCGCGGTTGACCGTTACCCTTGATCGCGAGGTCCACAGTTCGACTCGCGACCCCCCGTTGACTAGATATCACCCCGTGTATATTTATGTCGCTCTGTGGGCCGACGGCTCCGACGGTCTCGGCGATAGATTCGTCTATCAGCGTAACCGTCGACCCTTCGTCGAATAACGCGTAGGTCCGTACCGTGCCCTTTGGCCCTCGGACCACTACCGGGCAGACCTTTAGTAATACACTGGGGGATACGCGCGGTGTCGTCGCGGTGGTCGCGACGCGTTCCTCGGTGGTGTCCTCGCGCTGCGCTGACACATGCAACAGCGCGTGGTGCGGTTTCCGACACTCGTCCACCCCGCACCGCTTGCTTTTGCAACGGAAGCGCCTGTGCTTGCTATCTAAGCACACGAAACAGATGTTTGTCTCTTTGGCCCACTCCCATCGCTCGGGCACCGACATGTCCCTCAGCTTGCGGCACTGAGTGGACCCGTGTTCCGCTCCGCAGCAGAAACACACCTTTGTGGGTGGCTGTTCCTCCGCGGCGGCGTACACCTTTACTCCGCGACTGTCCCGGTTTGTCCGACGCGGGTGCACTTCTACCGGTCTCGGGACCGCCACCGCCCTAGTCGCCACAACCCGAGACGGCGGGGTGTACGCGTACCGAACCGAACGATCCGCCTCGCGCATCAAAAACTCCGATAGAGTAACTATTTCTGGGTCGGCACTCGCGGTTTCTTCAGCGTAGTCGCACCACTTGGATCGCAGGTGCGGGGTCAACTTCTCCGTCACTGACCGAGCCAGCATGGGGTTCAGCAGGTATCCCCGCTGATCCATACCGGCTATGATAGTGACTATATTCTGCAATTTGACCGCGAAGTCGTTCAAGTCTGCTGCGGACGTACCGATTCGCGGCAATTTATTTAAATCGGACATTGCGCGGTCCAATATTATTTCTGGTCGCCCGAAACACTGTTCGAGTGTTTTCATTATGCGGGACGGTTCACTCGCGGTGTACAATAACGCGGTTACCGCCTGTCGGGCTTCACCTTTTAACGCGCCTCTCAATCGTGCTAAGTTCTCGGCCGGTGAGAATCCGTGTATTTCGGACGACTCGCGCATGGCTGCCTTAAAAGGTAGCCATTCGTCCGCCGCCCCACTGAATACAGGCAAATCCTGAGTTTGCCTGGACGGTGTCCGACGCCGCATCATTTGCTCGAGCGTGTCCGCGAGGCGCTCGATTCCCCGCTCTCGCGAACGCTGCGGCGTCGTATCCCGCGGTACACGGCTCTCGACCAATGGCGGCGCGGCTTGACGCGGCGTGTGCTCCGGGCGCGCGGCGCGCTCTGGTTCGTCGACGCGTTCGCGCTCCCCCCGTACGCGGGAATGTTGCAGCCACTCGTGTACTCGTTGTTCGGTGTCGGTGGCCTCCTCTCCGGTGATGCTCTCGCGCTCGGTCTCTTCTTGTATAGCGGCCACGTCGGCCGCCAAACGCCGTTTAATGAGTTTCGCTTGTAATTGCAACTCCTGTCGCCGAATCTCCGCGAGTTGTACTTCGGCATCTAATTCCGCTTTCCGAATCCTAGCGGTCACGCTCGCGGTTGAGCGCTGCGACCCGACCGACGGCGCACGCGATCGACGTTCTGGAATCGCGGGGACGGGCTCGCGACGTGCCTCGACGGACGTGTCCATGTCTCTCGCTTCGACTCCCGTCGCGGTATTACGGGTGACCGGTACAAGCGCGGCTACCGACGCGGGCGCGGACGCGTTTACGGACGGCGACGCGGGATAATCGTCAAACACTTTAAGAACCTGGCTTCGCGTGGTTGGCATGTCCTCCCACTGTCCTACTCCCCGGTCCTACACCTAAGGTGCGTGAAAACAACCTGTTCAGGTTGGCGGTGCTGCACCACACACCGCTGTTCGCCGTCGCGAAAGCGACGCTTTGCACCGTACCGCCGTGAAAACGGCGCTTCACGTAGGGCTCTAACCGTTTGACACCGTTAGGTGGTGAGCGCACTACGGCGTCGTGAAAACGACGTTTGTACAGACCCTATACGTTTTTCTCGCTTCTGGTGTTGCACATACGTCGGCTGGTGGTGCGGTGGGGTGCTCTGCTACCCGGCGCACCGTTGGGTGATCTTGAGCTCGTCGCCGTCGGGTGACCTTGATCTCGTCGCACCGTTGGGTGATCTTGAGAGCTCGTCGCACCGGCGCACCGTTGGGTGATCTTGAGCTCGTCGCCGTCGGGTGACCTTGATCTCGTCGCACCGTTGGGTGATCTTGAGAGCTCGTCGCACCGGCGCACCGTTGGGTGATCTTCTATGCGATTTTCTCTTCGCCGGTCTGGCGATCTTCGATACAAATGCTTTTTCACCGGTCTGGCGATTTGACACAATTGCTTTTCACCGGTCTGGCGATCTTCGAAGTGACGTCTCGGCCGAGGTTTCAGTCTTCAGTAGATCCGGCTCGAAGGACCACGTTGTTGGGGAGCGGCGTCGTTCTGACGTGAAATGAAAGGCAGGGCTCCTCTTTCCAAATGTTGTTGTATTTCCGGTCTACTGGTCCCTCGGCGAGTGCGTGCCGAGTGTTACAAAACCCGTTTCTTATATTCTATTTTAGTGCTCCCAACCTATGTCGGGAGCACCTTACATTATTTCGGCCAATCACGGAGCAGTGTTCCGTTGGCTGTTTTCTACTCATTTTTTTTATATTACAAATTATACACAGTATTAAACATAATATTATAGCTACAGATACATTATTTACATTTTCTATTTAACTTAAACATAGTAGCGGCTCCTGTCCGCAACAATATCGCTTTCGCTACAACAACTAAGTACACAATTTCATAATTGTATGCCTCCTTTACCTACATCACGAGAATCAACTGTGAAACGAGATAATATTGTTTCTAACTACATCTCGTGACATTAAGATAGAAATCTTAACATTTACACCCACAAGATATACACAATGTTTATTTGAGCTTTACTCCTGAAGGAAATGCCCTCAACATTTAGTATAGGTCTGGGTATATTATGTATGAAATTCAGTTTTTTTTTGTACCTACCGCTTAAAATTTCATAACAATGTGGACTTCATGTGCCCTTAATATGCCTAAGATGAGTTAAAGTTACTTGTAGTTATATAAAATATGTTTAAATATTGAATCAGCACTCATCGTCCCCGTCCATTAAAAGGATATCGCTTTGGACCAACACTCAAGCCTAGGTATGATTAAATATCATCGGTATAATGATGAATGAATTATGCTCTAATGATAAAAATATAAAGGTCATGTAAGACAATAACATTGTACCGAGTAAGTATATTCAAAAACCTACATTTCTTGTATTCTGTTAGGTTTGCTATTTTGGCATACGAGTAATAAGGCGCCGTGGCTTAGTTGGTTAAAGCGCCTGTCTAGTAAACAGGAGATCGTGAGTTCGAATCTCGCCGGGGCCTCTAAGATATGTGATAACCTTTCTTTTTTAATTTTTACAACTTTTATAAACATTATATGAGTACTAAGGACAGTAAAATAAATTTTATATTTATGGAAACTGTACATTTCAAGTTTTTATAAGCATTTTAAATCTTAATTTAAACCTAAATTATAAATGTTTGTGTGTGTGCTTTCGCCTGAATATAATAAGGTATAAGGTCCGCAATAGTGAAACAAGTGGCACGTTTCTTAAAAAAATGTATAAGAATTTATATACTTTTATTAATTTTTCGATATTATATTTAGATATGGTTCATTAGTAAGAAACACGCGCGAATACAATCAATTCATAATAATGAAATAATAAAATAATCATCAATATTAATAAACAGTTTCTGCTCCAATCAGGGCGACAAAATTTTACGACATGTGCATTTTGTCTCAAACAATCTCATTCTCTTAGTGAGAAATGCGGAAACAATACATAAAACCTGATTGAGCCATGTTAGTAATACATTCGAGTGTTTAATGAGTCTTTTGTTAGTCATTTACTTGTCAAATGAATATCGTGTTCGCCCCACGGGAGTGTGGGAGGCGAAATAACAATTTCCTTTGCTTTAAAACATTCGTATATTATCACGAGTACATACAACCCAGTTTGAGTACATTGTAAACAGAATAAATTGGACAGTTCTAATATTATTTGCTTTTGTTTTAGTACTACGTAAATAGCTGCATTGTTGGAGAATTACCATCATGCCGGCAAAATTGTGTTCATTGATCGGGAATAATCGTAACTGTGCCTTGCAAATCGATATGCTTTTTGGAGCACTGTAAGTATCATATAACAGCAGTGCCACTTATCGAGTCGAAATAAATAAAGGCTCAAATATAATGAGAAGAAATTGTTACTTTCTCTGATAAACTCAAAAGTAATCGAGAGAAATATTTGATGTTCGTTTTGAAAAAGATTATGGACTACTTTTTTTATTAACTGTTTAATAAAAAAAGTAGTCCACCTATTCACCTATTCACAATTGAATAGGCGGAACGAAAAGCGAATTAACATGCTAGTTTTTGTCACAACCCAATCTTATCAATAATTATTTTCTAAAGTTGGTTTAAAGAGGTTATAGAGATCGCTGAGCTTGCTAATTATCTCGTGATGGGCAGCAGGGCATTTAGCTTAGTTTCAAACTTAACTTATGTATGTGTAAAACTCAAGTACTCAATTATGATTTTTTTGTTTGTGAAATGATTGTTTTGAGTCAAATACAAAATAAATAGCAGTTCGGGCAAATCAGTACAATAAAAAGACTTACTTATTTTAAATGAACCGTAATCACTGTTTATTGTGTTTTATTGCGTCAAAACACAAAAATACTGTACTCAATTGTGTATAGTATACATATTCATGAAACTTGAATTTAGAATAAAAACATTATCTAGAACACCTTTTCAAAACATAGTTTTCGTTACAATTCATATGACCTATGAAGGAATCTACCGTCAGCTATTTTTAAGTGATTGCGAAGACGCCGCCCCCTCAAATACGTAATAGACAGTGTGGGACGTTGATAAGGCATCATTTACATTAGTCGTGGGGGTTTATTTCTAAGAATTTGATAAGTACGTGCCTAATCAGCTAAACAATTGATAGTGCAAAGGTTATTATTACCATATAACTAAACATTTCGAAGCTAACATTGCTTTTGCTGACGATTGCTTACTTATAACTAGATACTTCTATCCACACGGACAGCGATCACGCAACGTGTAACATCCGCTGAATTAACACACTTGTATCACAATTGAGTTTCGAAATTATTTTTTATTAATTGCTGGCTTACAATATTTTTTAGTAAAAGATAATTTTAAGGTTAATATAATAGAATCAAAGAAAAAGAAATCAATATAATAGAGAAATAACTTTATCCTGCCCACATGTAGTAAGTCAAACTTATCTTGAAATGTACAGAGGGTAATCAGGCTTACATATGAGACATTTGGTTTACAAATTTATGGACTTACTAACATTTCGAAAAGTGTCTGACGAAATGGCGTGGGAAATTGATAGTTTCATGTTATCGTAGACTTAACGTAGGCTGCTTATTTTCGTTTATTTTGCATAGCAAAGGCTATTTACTTGGAATAGGTCAGCTCAATTACTTCAACCGTTATTCGTATATGCTGCAGTTTTTGCAATAATCTAAACAACATTTACGGGCTTCATTTAGGTGTAATTACCAAGTTATGGTCCATCTAGAGGTACTAAGTTCAATGGCCACATGATTCGATTTCCCAGAAATGCACCTTTGCCAATCAGTTACGATACACGCGTAGTTTATGTATATATATATATATAGGATTAAGGTTATGTATAGCCACCAACTTGTATACATACATAACCTCACACCTATATTCCCCGAAGGGATAGGCAGACATGCATTTCTGCACCCACATTTCGCCAGGTATGTACCAGTCCCATGTAATAGGGGGCGATTCAATTACCGCTTTTCGGGTACATTTCCAGACTCCGTGCTGCGACTGACAATTTTCTAATGGAAAAACTCAATAACACTTTGCCCAACCCGGGAATCGAACCCAGGACCTCTAGATCGCACGACACATACTTTTACCGCGAGACCACGATTATGCCACAATTAGACCACCATTATTGACTCAAATGGTGACGAATTTCGTTTTTTTCTTATCATTGCAATGCTATGTTAACAGAAGAAAGGAAATATAAAGATGTCCAACAAAAATATTAATTTCTACAAACATGTAAATTACATACAAAAGGGGAGTATAAATTTCCTAACACATACGATAGACTGGAACAAACTGTGCGGTGATGCCAAGGTAAGAAGATCATGAGCGAAAATATACGAAATTAATATTAGTGGCGAACATGTTGCAAGAAGCCAGCTGAAGCGGTTGCTGGAATATTTATTGGCTCGTAAACTTGTAGTCGCTGAGCGTTGGACATCTTTTCATGTGGTGCAATATGTGTGAATGAGTGTTATCATTGACAAAGACGGGAGCACCTGTTGTATAATTTTATCAATGGAGTTTACTCATACTTACGCCCCTAGCATAGTCTTCAGAGAGATAATTAGTTAAAGGAATCTGTTCCAAATGCGTAGGTAATACATTCATTTATTTTTATTTAACTATAGCTAGTTTTTTATCTTGTGTTAGGTGGACTATATCCAAGCGGAAATTATTATTTAATATGTGTTTTTTTAAAGCCTTAACAGGAATATTGCTCCCCGTCGATTATTTTATCCGTGGGACAGGATTACTGCTTCAGTCGAAATTATCATTCAGACTGTCTCCCGCATATACTTGTTTTTAAACTTGATAAATAAAATTGAAAATCAGAAAAGGGGAAAATGGATTACTGGTGTGTTCCTAGAAATTCGCATCAGGAAGGAAGGAGGTTTCCCAAAGCTTTTACAAGAGATGAAAACATATATCGGTAAATTTTCTACGAAATCGATTCAACTCGTATTATTGTTTATGCAATTAATTATTTCTCATCTTCGCAGATTCTTTGAAAATAAACGAGTAATATTTTCTCGAAATTTAATTGCCAATGACGAAAAGTTTATTATTTTTTGTAAGACTGTATTAATAACAAGTTTTCACCGAATATCCTTAACACGTTGTCGGATACAATTTAGTTTATTTAATGAGAAGGTCTTAACAATAAAACAAGACTCAAGGACACGTTTTCACAACCGAGTGATGAAGTATGAATGGAGTTGCAAAATGTATATTATTTTTTGTTTAAAACTTAATGTAAATTTATCATAACTAACTATGAATCCGAGAAACACCAGATCACTCTGTAACTGTCTGATCTACTACATAACGTCTGTCTGTAACCTCGTTTGCTGTAAATTGATTGCATAACATCGCGAGAGTGAAAATTTTATGAATGGAATCTGGTGTAACATTTGTTTTCTTTGCGCATTTTTTATTTTATTAAAGACCTACATCCCGCTGAATTATATTCTTCAGCGTTAATAGTTGTGAACTGGCACAGCCAATACACTTTCAGATATTGCAAACTAGCTAATATGAAATCTGGGACGTACGGGATCATGAAAGGCCTATTTCAAAATTATGTAATCTGGATATTATAATTGCTAAAGTTTAGTAAAACCAGGTCAGGAGCGATAAGTAAGTCAATGTTAGAACTTTTAGTGTTATGATTCACAAATGTAGATGTTATGGTTGGGCCAAAGTAGACTGGGATAATCTTTGAAAGCATTAGAATTTAGTCCTCAATTTTAGCACAGAGATAATTTTATTCAACAAAATAATTGTATAAAGACGTATTTATTTTAGTTTCATACCCTATTTTTCTTTTTCATGTTGATGATGTGTTGATTATTAAATTATTTATTGAACTTTTCCGCCCGGTTAGTCCCGACACAATATTAAGCACTGTGTCTTCTAGAGGTCTTGTATTCGTTCATTGGGCAATGTGATATTACCTGTGCATTTTTCCGTTAGAAAATTCTTAGGAGCAGCTTAGATTTTGAAAATGTGGTCAAAATACTGCAATAGACGTTCGCCGTGAGGCTTAAAATCGGCAAACTAGCGAAATGTGGGTTCAAAACTGGTAATTCTATAACTTTTTTACAGAAATTCGACTGGGGTCTGTTACTGTGTTCGTTCAGAATTTATGGTTGAACACCCTAATTTCTGAATCCAAACTAAACAGAATTTCCACGATTAGAATGTGTGTCCGAAACGAACAACGCCCTTGTTTCCAGCCAATATAATTTCACCGCACTGGACTTACCGACAGATGGCAGTGAAGTCACTTCTCCTGCGTTAAAAAAAAACTCTAGTTTGATGTATAGCAACGGAATCGTTTACAATTGCGGATATGTACAATAAGCAAGATTAATGAACAAAGAATTTTCCTCTGTTGACCGCACAGAAGATATATTATCCAACACGTTATTCTTTACCATCTAAAAATAAATAACCTTAGCATTCTCGAGCTACTCAAAGACAAATAGTAAATATAATAAAAACAATTATCTCTGGTTTCACGGTTTAATGGCCCCTCTGGCGGATCATTAGGAGCATCTCATTGAAATTTTTAAAGCGGGTGTGGCCATGAAAAATATTTCGGTAAAACCATCAATCTGGCGGCGAGCGGTTGTTATACCGCCCTTTAGTACAAAGTTCGACGTCGCTTTGACAGTTCACGTCGCTAATGTCGATTGTGTAGTCGCCTTACCCATGCGGAAGCGACGGAATAGGGTCAGCCCATTTCGACACTTGAACAGTTTACGCTCTTGCGAGACGCTGATATAAGTATGTCTGGAAGGAAAACATTATCATATAGTTTGAAGTATTGCTGGCCTCATATATTTTTGTTAATAAGTCGAGGAGATTGTTTATACTCAGCCTAGCGCGTCCGCTGCTTAATCTTGAGCAAATTCTCCATTTGCTGCCCGCGACTTTTTTAAAGTCGTCGGACAATGACAAAACTTTACGCTGCGCGAAACTAATTTAGGAACTACAGCAAATAAAACCCCGAAAACATAATCATAGAGAAATATTTAATATCATACATTGATATCTCCGCACAAATGTATTCATTAAGATAATTAAAAAAGCAAGTACAGTTGAATGACACGTAACACGAATTCTAACAAACATGAATAAAACTTTATTTTTATGTATTTATCAGATACATTGTCTATATATAAAGCGCTCTTTATCATGCATTTATTTTTGGCGTCCCATAAACTGAAGTGGCGATAAAAGTTGCCACAATAAATAACATTAGATGGCATTAACATGGCATATCTAGAGTCGTATAACACTCGCTCGATGATCGAAGGGTTTCTGTCGCGAGCCAAAAATACCTAAGTCGAGTGTCGACACACCCTCGACACATTGAAGGATGTTAAATAGCACGATGTACGCTTGATTAACTGGAACGGATATCTTAACGGATTAATTTGATCCATTGTTGAATTTATTGATACTCTCTTTCTTATTCATACTCTCTTTCTTGAATGCACACTTTCAATATAAGATTTTCAGAGTCTGTGGTGATATTAAGAATTCTCAAAGGATAAATAAATGCTTAAAGAACAATTGAATAAAGACGACAAAACTTCGCCTGACCCGTCAGTTAAACCACGAGCTCCCAACTTCATGCCCAATTCAAATTTGCAAAACATAATGGGTGCAATTTAAAAAGGCAATTTATCGAAGTCGAAGGTCGAAAAATCGTTAGTGCAACTTGTTGCGCCGAAACTTATTCTTACTTAAAAAGGCTATTTAAAGATGTGAGCACTGAACACTGTTTAATGAATGAAAAAGAAAATTAAAATTTTAGTTAAGGTCTATTACGCGAACTCACGTACACAACATTTCTTAAAACACGTGCCCACTGCGTTTACTTTCAAGAAGTTGACAAATTGCGGAAACTAATGGGCCAAAGCGTAGGAAGAGTGTTGGGGAAGTGGGCAGAATCTTGAGTTTTGTTAGTGCCCAAGAATATTAATAAAAAAGAAAACAGCGTGGGACGTCTTATCTTTTGGTACAAATATTCAAACAATGAACAGACTGATTCTTTTTTATCAAGACCGACATTTAGAGTTTGGGAATGCGAGAAGAGCAATACTCATTTTAATACTGTAAGTTAATATTTAATGCGATTTTACATAAAAGAAACGTATTACTATTCACAATTTGAATAAAAGGTCTTAAAAAAGATGGAAAATCACATTATAATAACATCAGTTCATCCATACTTAAAGTGGCCTCGTATGACGACAATAATACCGTGACATTGAAATAATTAAATGTGTCCAGGAAAATATATTATTTCAAATTATAAAAGATTATTTAGAAAAATAGGTCAATGTAGGAAAGAACAAGTAATCTGTTGTCCTCATCAAAACAGTGAAAAATATTTATAACTGACTCTTTTTAGTGTTTTTGTGCTGTGATTACATTGAATTGAACGTATTTCGTTTTCATTTTTGGATTTTTCTGTCTTGATGGTTTCTAGTAATTAAAAGCCGCTAAGTATTTCTTATGTGAAAGTGCACTATCATGGTATACCAAAATATGCAATTGCGTCGGTCAAGGGTATATAATACACGCTATCATTCATACAAATACGAACATATACATAAAGCAAATGATAGAGTTACGTAAAGTAACGACTTCTCTTCTTGTTTATAAAAGTTTTTTCTCAATCTATTAAACAACTAAATTCTGAGAACAAATTGACACACTCTACAGTCTAGGCGATTTATTATTCAAAGAATATTAAAAAGTCAACGTTGAAAATAAGTCAATTGCTAAATCAAATATAAAATAAACATGTAACAATAAAACATTTAGCGAACAGGTCATAACAAAAATTTTAGTTCTCTCTCCAGCTATTAGTCTATAAAACTCCCATGTTCGTAATAACAAAACAATTTACAGCATGATTTGTTGGATGTTCATCAAAAGCAATAACCTATATAGACCAGGAAGATTCGTCACATGTGTCTGAACGTTGCGAAAGAACGTTCGACATACATACGCTGTAGACAAGCGCGCGCTCGTTTTGTTGTTTTTCTATTTGCGTGCTGATATCTTAAATATGATAATTGACTCGCAGCCTCATCGTAGTTGTAATGGTTTTCATAGAAATACGTTCCAAACAAAATACTTGCCAAAACACGTGCTCAAATTGTGATGGTTACCCTATTTGATGACTCACATAATTTTATTTGCTACATAATATGTACAATTTTATTTTATTTTGTATTGTCACTTCAAAATGTAAATTATTTTAAGACAATATTTGTTTCTCTATTTTGGCAGATATTTTTTATTTATAATGTAGTGATGAAATAGGGGATGTTTTTGTAATGAGACTTATTTTATCGAGGATAATTCTCGGAGCAATAAATATAGTAGAAAGATTTTTTTTTGTTTTCCAATGTGAACTGTGCTTTACATCAAGTTTAAATAGCAATACATTCGCAATTAATTTAGTGTCAATGGACCTAACAAATAATAATTATTTCTTTACACTTCAAAACGCTATCTTCTGCCTAACGTTGAACACAAAATTAATTACAGGAAAATCATAGTATGGACAATTAAATTTCTCGTTTGTCTAGAAATGTGTTTTCACATGATTTTCCTTTGAATTATAACTGCAAAACATCTGTCAAGGAAACACAATGTAACATAAACGTGCTTTATTGCGCAATGAAAGGAATCTAAAACATATAAATAAACTGCTTACGTATATTACATTTTAGTGCATATCTCTTTCTCTCAACAATTTCTATATATATATATATGTTGTCTTTTTTTAAGCTGCTTGAATTATCTGAAATGGAAGATCACAATGTGTTATTTCTTTAGATCCGTTCTGTAAGCAACAGTTATTCGATTGTGAACAGGCCCCACGGGAAATAAATACAAACATACCTAACTTTTATCCTTAAATTTTATTAAAACCTGCTTGAAGTTTAACACTTTTCTTTTTATTTGCATTCACTACACACTGACATCACCAATAAGAACGATTATTATTTGTCGATTATTTTTTCTCCGATGGCTTAAGACATTGATCTCGTTCTGACATAGCTTTTATCATAGATACGATTTATTCCTTAAATACACTATAAAATTCAAAAATCAAAAATGGAAATCCACAGGTAAATGCTAGCTTAGATTGAGTCATAACATGAAAATACTATTTAATCGTAATGTTATACATATTTACATGAACCAAAGTCTCAAAGACTTCTTACCTAAGATTAAACCCGCTGAACATTTTGGGTCGTCCTAACTATGTTATTAAACTATACCGGCTTACCTAAATAGGGTGCAAATAGCCAAAAGGCCTATGTCTTAGGAGGTCTGTCTATTAACAGCGACCTGGTTCCGCAAATATATTGAGTAGATTTAGTGTTGTAACTAAATATTACTCTATCTGTACGACTTCTATATAATTAAATTACGAGTAAAGTTTGATATTTGTTAATGAAAATGAGATTTATAATAAAGATTTGACGATATGACGATAGTAAAGATGTTCCACTTTTCAAATTTAACCAAGGCTTAAATAGATTATATATTATTTTGGAGTGACGTGAGAGTGTATGACGCGAAATCTTCTCACTCCTCCACGGGATATTTACCTCCATTCGATCCGCCTTAAAGTCTTATTAATGTGGTAGTACCATCAGGCTGTTGTCACCTACCAGGGCGCCCAAATCAAGATAGTGGGGGTGCAACTGCGCCCCCGTCAAATACGTGAAGGCCGGGACGTTAACGTCCCGGAGGCGCACCAGGCGGCTGCGGTTGACGGTGGGCGCTTCTCGCCCACGTACCGTGGTCGCCCCACTCGGCGCGGTGATGGCCACCGGGGGGTTTTGGTCGGTATGCCGGTTTAGGGATTTTTTGTTTTGTTAGGGACCCAGCCCGGCACTAACACCTGCGCGGACCTAACGTCGCCGCGCGCCGGGCTGGAAGACCGGTGACCCCGACATACGCTTCCCGCCCCCCACCGCCCCCGGGCTGGCGGGAAGTAGAGCCATAATCAGCTTTCCCCTCGATAACAAAAAAAAAAAAGGCTGTTGTCACCTACGACCACTAAAACGGAAGGCTATCAGAATTACCTGTGTGTAATCACCCTACCCGATTCCTTGTCAACAGCCATACTTTACTCATCAAAATTAGTCAAATCCGCAACTTATTGTAAGAATTTTAACTTAATCCACATGAATTATAAGTGTATTGTAAAATATTTTGATCACTCTAACAAATGTTTATAAAAATTACAATCTGGTTTAAAAACGATTTCTCGAAATTAATTCCATAAGCTGTAGCAAACATGCTTACTATAATAACTCCAGCTACTAGGATTTTCGTTCCAAAAGAAGAAAATATTCGAATGAAATTTAAATAAGGAAATAAGAGATAATAGTTAAAAGATGATTATGAACTAGTGACTTGTCAGAGAAGACAAATGACATGCATTTGCTCAGCAGTCATTTGTTTAGCCAAACCTCGGTAAATTTATATCCCAAGTCAAATTATAATGTGACAAAATTTCAGCAAGGCTTTTTTCATTTGTTTCTTTCATCGAATCTGCGTGTCTCACAAATATATCCGAGTTGCAAATTAATCTGCAGCTGCGTACAATCCTTGTTGAAGGTTGACGTTACAAGATCTTTACGATTTTTTCATAAAATAAATAGAGATTAAGGTTTTGTCTCACGGCCGACAGTTTGTTTTCAGAGCAATAAGTTTCTCATTATTTTGCAACTGTACATCTGCCAACACAAACTATTTTTCTGTTTAACATTACGCGAGTACTACGCAATATGACACAAACATATTATTTCAAAAGTGATCTGCTAATAGTAATCATAAAGCTAAGATTATCACATATTAATTTTCACGACGCAATTATTATTTAGTATTTCTCAACAATCCGTACGTAAACAAGAACATACTATATCTAATTGACGCTACAATAAATATCTTACAATTTTATTCTTAGTTCGTATACTCGTTTTTTCTCAGTAAAATAAAATACACGCTTGACTAAATAGAATGTTTTTAAGTATTATGTATTTAACTAGATAATACAAGTATAACTCACAAAATAACTCAAAATAAATCTTAGAACGGGAATCTGTGAGGTAATATTTTGCAGTTGTCATCTCATCATTAGGCTTTAAGCAAGTACATCACGTAAATATTTTTACACTAATTTAAAGCAAATAATTCTCGCTTTCATGATTAAATTTATATATTTATAGTTTGAACATTCATTTCAATAAAATCATTGGAATGTGCCCATTATAATAGGATGTTATTGTACGGGTGTAAATGCAACAGAAATTAGATTTCTAAATATATCACGAAGCCACATAGGATTTATTAATAGTGAAGAAGGACGTAATTGCAGTAGAGATGCACGCATTTCCTCCATAACCAATAAATATTTAAATATATTAAATTAATCATTTATAATTAATTATAATATTTAAACATGAAAAATGAATGTTTCCATAACCTCATCGCAGCTAATGTATAGCTAGAATTGAAAATTATGTAATTACAAAATGATATCGTTGCCAACTGTTTATTGATTATATGGAAAATTGTGTCAATTCTCCGATTAAAAACAGTTGTGAAAATAAATGTAGGAAATTCTCTAAATGTTTACGTGTTTATAAAAAATATTGTTTGTGATAATATAAAAGTATATCTATCAATATGGTTGCGGCATTAAGTATTATAAATCTTACGGCCGGCGCCGGAGCACACATCCACGAAATCCCAATCTGGCGCTGCTAACTGCTGTGGAAACGGCTTGTACCCAAAATATATTTTAATCAACTTCTTTCCGTGTTATTTCTTTGTTACAGCTAGTCTTTGTTAAACGGATTTCATTGAAAAAAATCGTAATTATTATTTGTATCTATGGTGTAATTTAAATACCGATTTACGATCTATTAAAACCTAACTCTTAAAAATAATTTACTACTTATAATCTTTCTGAATGGAGCATCTGCGTAAATGCGTCAATCACCTAAAAAAAGCTCTTCAAGAATGTTATTGTATCCAGTTTCAATGAATGCAAAGATAACATCTTCCAATTTTATCGCGAATGCGTGGGCACGCGCACGTGGTGATCGAAAGGCCGTGACAATATTCTCCGAACGTCAATATCAATGAAACCGAACAATTCATTAGTCAATGAATATTTTTTAGTTTCCTCGAATTCTAGTGACAACATCTGTAAAATTGTAAAATAATTCGGCGGTGAATTCCACAGTGAGTTAGCTGCGTACGCGCATAGTTGGCAGTCAGCCAGCTGCACTCGCAGCGCCGCCCGAGCGCCGGATACCGGCAGCCCTAAAGAATTCAAGTTTTAGGATGACGGCGCGACTCGTGGGCCGATCCGGTAGCGCCCAGCGAGCTCGCGCCCAGCACGCCGCCGCCGTAGCTAGCGTACACATCTTGCATCAGCGTGTTGTAACAAAGCTTTCCCAACAACATTTTAAATCCCGAACGTGAAAGTGCGCTTTCATCGAGCATTACTCATTTTATGTGTTCGCGTAGAAGAAAACGTTTTTATTTTTTATAGTTTTCACGTGTATTTATTTTAAACAAAGAATATTAGTCACTATCTACAGCTAAAATAACAGCACAGCTGTGCGCGCTGTTGTTACTTTTTTGTGGGACCAAAATAAAATTGTGTCAGACAGGATTCAGATGCGAAGGGACGACTGTAGGCGTATTATTCATTGAACGAGATGTCAGTTAGTTTCCTTCGAGTGGGTTGTTAATGAGCGCACCGATGAAGATTTAAGAGGTCAACGCGACAAGAGGCCAAACGGTTCGGAGTCGTAAAATTTGCTACTTTGTATGAATAATGCGCTACAATATAATAAACAAAAGTCATTGTTGAAGCCAATATTTTATTGAAATACATACATTATCACTAAGAATGGAACATAATGATAATAATCCAAAGAGATATTTAATCCTATGAGGCATCTTGCACAAAATAGAGCTCATAAAATTTTATGCAAGACGAAGCGCAATCAAATCCGTTAACAGTTGCATTATTTCAATATTAACATCAGTCAAATTATTAAAACTAAATTACCTGAAGTAAATACGCGCAGTACCACGTCAATTGCAAAAATTCATTTAGATTTAAAAAATAGTTATAGATTCATTACACAATATTACGTTATAATATTATGAAATTTAACAGTCATTTTTTAGTCTTATGAAAAACGTTTTCAATTATCATATTTAATATAACGACAGACTTCAAAGCCGTAGACAAAGTCAAACCATTTAGTTTTGACGGGTAAGGACAAACGTCTGAGTGGCTTACCTAATATGTAGCGATAAGCTGTCCATTAACGATTATAATAGTTACTGAGTATCATGTAATATCAACTAAATCTGAAAGGGACTGTGAATACAGAATGAAGTTAAAATCTTAAATAAATGAGCCCACACATAAAAACAAGTCTTGTAATGTGGGTATTAGAAACTACGAGAGATTTATCAGTCTTACAAAAACCTAAATCCGAATCAAATATTTGTGGATCACACAAACATATGTCGTCATGTGGTTATCGAACCTGCTGCTGTTTTACAAACTTTCGGGCTAACAATTTCGCTAAGTGAACCAGAATAACCAGATACATTTTTTATCCCTCCTCAAAAGTACAGGAAGCATTGAAAGTATTAGAGAATGGAAGACAGCTTAAACACACAAGCCTGAAATAAATACTTAGGAACCACTCACTCAACTTTTTTTATCATTATTGAAAAAAAACAGGCATCTTTGCAATTTCTTGGTAATTCCTTACAAAAAGCCTGGCAGCCCTGTCCACCA
Source organism: Cephonodes hylas (assembly GCA_030295005.1). Lineage (NCBI taxonomy): Eukaryota > Metazoa > Arthropoda > Insecta > Lepidoptera > Sphingidae > Cephonodes > Cephonodes hylas. The sequence goes on along the minus strand of AP025364.1, from coordinate 11,097,542 downwards.
ACCATTCGAAACACGGTGACTCTCTTCAAATTTGACGACGAACATGTTTGACATTGCATGCTTTATTATGACGAATTACACGTTGGAATTATACTGCCAATATTTCTCGTACATAACCTGCGGGGCCAAGGTTCCCGCTGATGTACCAACAAGGCCATTGTTGAGTACCGATAGATCGATCGATACGTAAACGAGATGATAACGGGAAAAACTTCCGTACATTAAAAGTGTGTCATATATAATGATAAAAGTGATTATTAATTTTGTTTGATGCAGTTCTATTATTAAGATGTTTTAAACTAATGTTAGATTCATTCAAGGATTCGTAAAAGTAGATTTGATTTATTTGCATTAATTTATTTTTGATTGTGTTTATGATGGTTGAATGACATTAACATAAATTTGTAATATCAGATTAATTAGATTATTTCTCGTAACATACGAGATTTTCCTTGGAACTTAAAGTAAGGGGATTTTATTGATATTTTATAGATAGAGCAAATTTATATTATATTTTACTAATATAGGCACCAAACCTCAAATGATCATACAAAATCAGACATTTTTCATTACATTGAGTGAAATAAAGCTTTAAGGCAAAATCAACGTTTAGCTTTTTAAAGTATACCTTCACATTCTTAGTGAAACGGAACGTAATAATAAGTACTCTGTGACTTCAGAGTAGAAGTAATCAGTAGACTCACTTTCGTCCGTAATTTCAAATATGTCACGAACATTACGAAAGACAGCACATTTTTATTCGGCTGAATGCGAGCAAAGGTCGCTGTGAGGTGGTGAAACCCGACTGTCGGTTGTTATTTTACTGACAATTAGCCGTGTGAAAGACAGATGCCGGAGCAAACGCCAACAAATCAAGTCATTGTCATCCATTATGATTTCCAACATACTGTTACATTCTGAGCATGATTACACATCGTACTCGGGCGGCATTACGTGTTAGGGATTATATTATAGTGTGTATGTTATCTTGTAACCAATTGTTTAAATATAATGAAAATATTTGATATATAACGCACATAAATTTGATCAAGTGTTGGTGTGGAGACCGCGCTTAGGCAGACGTAGTGTGGGGCGCCCTGTAGCACGATGGTCCGACGACTTGAGAAAGGTGGCGAGAAACGGATGGATGAGGGCTGCTCAAGACCGGGATGGTTGGCGCTTTTTTGGGGAGGCCTACGTTCAGCAGTGGACGGCGATAGGCTAATTGATTGATAAATTTGATCTGGAAGCGAAAGTTAACTCAACAATAAGTATACACAATTCATTTTGAAAAAAAATCAAAATGCTACTCTTAAAACGTGATACTTTTTAAATATTTTTCATTTAAAACCGTTTATCATGTTATTCTAAGAAATGAAAAATTGTTCATACATTATTTATAGTAGTATTTCTCTTAAAATATTTTATTTATATACATAAAAATGCAGCTTTCTACCGAAGATGTCTGTCAGTTTAACCCATTTCACCAATAATAAGAATGTAGCGGATATAAGAGCCAATCAGCTTTAGTGAATACATAAAAATGTATTAAGTTTTTATTAAGTCAGTCAGAGAAAATCACAATTGACGAAATGTGGATGCAGAAATGCAACTCTTACTACCCCGACCCAGTGGCGTGCCTAGGGTGTCAAACTAAGGCAAGCCCAAATGTTTATTTAGTAGCAGCATATTTTTTTTGGTACGTAGGACTAATAAATACCTACCGGTTAGTACTCACATTCACGTTTATAGCGTTATTTTATAAATAAACAATCGTTAAGTTCGTTATTCGGAACTATGTAAGGCAAGTCGGGCTTTCGGGCTCCTATGGAAGTACCGCCACTGCCCCGACCAATACAGTATGTATGTAGAAATGATATGTAGTAGACCGCAAGGGTAGTTATAAACCGTTGTTCGCAATATTGTTTACAAATACGGCGGGTGCAGTAGTACGCAGTCGAGTCCCAAGCGGCCTTCCCCGAGGCCGCGCCTGACCTGGATTCGAGCGCGGCGCACACATGACTCATTGTTGTGGTGCGCGATACTAGCCGACACTATAACCGATTTGTATCGCGATTTACGATTTATTTTAGTTAGCGAATCTTTCATTTGTTATGACTGCGATTTTGATCGTGTGCTGTCACCTTTATTTAGGGCTGGATGTAACTGGAATCGCTCTGACGGTTAAGCGGTAGCTTGTGCTATAGATTATGTAGGTTCTCGATAATATTCACCGATAAGATAGACTTAATTTCGTATTTGTTATCTATGAGTATTACATCTATAACTCGTGACGCGCCTCGTCAGCGCTTAAAAGAATTGCATAAAAGACTTCGGGTTGATGGCTCTGTGCTCTGAGAGATTTTTTAACAAAGTCTTCTCCATAAAAAATGTATCCCTATAAAGGTATACATAAAATTTCCTCTCAATGTCTTTATAGCTCTATGAGCGAAGTAGTACGCATTTATGACACATCATAGCTCATCATGACTGCGTTTTGATTTATTGCATAAGTTCTGAAACGTTTACGTCGTGTGGTCGGTCGATCGTAAAATTATATGCATTTACATCTCAAAGTGCTAAATGTTTCGCACTCGCTCTATCGAAGCGTGAGATAGGTAGGAGAAGTCGAACATTAATCAATCCAGAAATCCTTAAGACTTCCTTTTCAGAGGGCGTGTTTTTTTATACGAACACAACAGAGTTACACCAGTGACGACAACTTGGGAGAATTCTCCCTAAAATAAGGGGGAAAAAATCGTAGAGGGTCGTTTTAGGAGGAAGAAATTTTTGGGAGTAATTTGAGGCATATTTAAATTGTGTATTATTTTTATTGGTACTATCCACACTCCATACTCATCATCTATATTTATCTCTTATCTATCTCTCGTCACACAAAACATTTATGCAACGCTGCTGAGATCCTTCTTGACACGACACATAAAGATTGATAAATAAATATACTGAATAACACTTAGTTCTGACCCCACACAAAGATACAAGTTCTGTGTCATGAGTACTTACTTCGACTTTTCGGTTCTTTAACCAACCGGACCAGAAACAATCATTTTTGAATCACACAATCATTTGTCCTATTGTAGAATCGACCCCACGGCCTCTCTTTTCACAAGTTAGTGTCCAGCCAACTGTGCCACGAGACTATTTTAGGTCTCGTAAACATAAAAGATAGGGTGTTATTGAATACGAATATCTGCCGATCAAGTTTAATTACATCTTGAAAACCAGTTTATTTTTTATTCATTGACGTTATACGCATCGATTTTCATGTGATTAAACGGAAGAGAATCACCATATAGATCGAGGTGAATGGGTTTCCGCGTTGGACCAATCGTTAGGTACAAATAAATATTTATTTAGTATTTTGACACCGGCGATCAAAGAAGTAAATGGGATTACAAATAACAGGTTTATAGGTTTATAATTCACCAATCAGCACTGGGCCAGCACTAACTTTTATGCATTGAGTAGGTATCTTAATTTAGTTATTCTATTTTCTATGTTTAAATAAACGATATGATATGACTAATTTGGAAAGTAGTTGATAATTTTAGGCAAACCAGAAAAATGGCAAATAATATTCTAATAATGTATATCTAATATCTTTTTATAATCTACGGGTACAAAACTGCTACGGTGCTACGAGAGCATTGTCCGCGCTAAGCCCTTGTCATTTGCTACGAAAGCCTACGATCTTCACTTTAAAAAGCTAATTTATCAAGCTGTTCCATCGTCATCATTCTTGAATGTGAATTTGAAAATAAGACTGACTTAGTAACTTCATAGCAATATATCATGATTAAAATATTAAACTTGAAAAAGTAATGACATTAGGTCTATGCATTGAAATCAAATATCCTTAGAAATACATGTTTAAGTTTATTATTTGTCTCTCAAATACAAACGAAATATCTAACCTTTATATCAAAAAGATAGGCAGAGGTATATTTCATGCTAAATTTTCTTTGAATCCCACGTAAAAGATGCCGATTGTTGCCGATTTTCCCGAACATATCCAATCTTTCTGATTCTACTGTACTTGCTTAAAGGCAAACAATATCACCATACCTAAATAAAGAATCAAACCGTGGACTCCTTGATCGCACACCATTCTCTCATGACGCCGGACTAACAAGACGGCAATTAAGAAGACAGAATATAAAAATTATATTTTAAGAACTAATTTGAATCGTAAATTTTAGTAATTTACATATATTACATACCTAAATTGATGACTGAACTTTATGTTATGTTTGCTCTTGTACATTGCAAGATGTTATAAACAATTATACAGAAATGCATCAATTACATTGAATTACAATAACGCATAGGTCAATGAAACCGCATTTGTAATTAAAGCGTGCTTAGGTGGTACAACGACCTGTTTATTATGTAGTTAAATAAATCTTAAAAAGAAAATACTAAAGGCAAATTCACAAATGCTTCGCGTAAGGGCTCAAAATATAAAGAGCTTACTCGCTCTGAAATTTTAGACTAATTACATAATTATTGAATGCATGTTGCCGAACAAAATTTATTTATTTATTTATTTACTCTTTATACATAACATGTACAGGTGGACATAATGCCTGAGGCATTCTCTTACTGTCGAACCTTGGGTGGTGCAGAGATTAAAGGCGTAGGTGCGTAAATACATTTATGAAAAATAAAATATACTATTATGTAGGACTATAATATACATACAATATACAAAACATAAATATCTTTATAATACTAGTAGATTAATACATACATAAATATACATATACATACATATAGGTATATATATACATATCAATGTGAGGAATCTGCTATTCTGGTTGACAGCAACTTCCGAACTCTCAACTTGAACGAGTAACGACTCGTGCACGTCCTGATCTCTGAGGGAAGCGCATTCCAAAGGAGTATCGACTGCACTGGAAAAGAGGAATGGATAAAGTCCGAGGTGTGGGGTGGGCATAGAAGAAGTAGGTTGTTTGATGACCGAAGATTTTTCTCGTGGCTGGAGTGTAGATATTTAAAGTAGGAAACTATATATGAAGGTGCATTAGGAGAAGTAAGAAAAGAGAATAGTGTAGTAAGTGCTCGTAGATTTCGGCGCTCACGAATGGGCAGCCAGTTAAGCTGGGACCGGAAGAAAGACACATGGTCGTATTTACGAAGATTAAATATGAATCGAATGCAGTTATTTAGAAGGCGGTCGAGTTTATTGAGTCGATCTGCATTCAGGTCAAAATAGCACACATCACCATAGTCAATAATAGGAAATATTAAAGTTTGTACAAGCATTGCTTTGGTCCCCGACGGTAGAGAATTTTTGAGACGGTAAAGAACGCGGAGTATACCGGTGACTTTTCGGCAGACATGAGTCACTTGAGCTTTCCAGTTTAGAGTGGAATCAATATTAAGTCCAAGGTTTTTTACGGTTGAACTTAATGCAATTACCGCGTCATTATATGTAATAGGAGGCAGAACAACGTCTTCTAGCTTACGCATTTGCCGTTGACTGCCTACAATGATGGCTTGGCATTTGCCGGGATTTACCGTCACGCCAAAATTTTCGGACCATTTTTGTATGTGTTTTAAATCCTTATTCAACTTAGATATTGCATCGGATACTGACTCCACTTTAGCCTGGGCGTACAATTGCAAGTCATCGGCATACAGATGATACGAACATTGAAGATTGTGGGTTATGAGATTGATAAATACTGAAAATAATAATGGAGAAAGTATGCCACCTTGAGGAACGCCAGTGCCGAGCTTAAGTAGATTTGACGAAGTCAAGCCAACACGCACCGACTGCTGACGCCCCTGAAGATAAGTTGAGAGCCAATCCAGTGCATCTGACGAGATCATTAGATAGGATAGGATAGACAGAAGGATATCGTGACTGACGGTATTGAAGGCGTTCGAGAAGTCTACCAAAACCACCACAGTGACTTTGGTATCCTCCATGGCCGCCCGCATATCGCCAGTCACTTTTAGGAGCGCGGAAACAGTGCTGTGCCCAGGCCGGAAGCCTGATTGATAAGGGCTCAATAAATTGTTTTGATAAACGAACCTGGACAACTGCCTGTGGGCACAGGCTTCGAGCACCTTGGATAAGAACGGAAGAATGGAGATTGGGCGAAAATGGTTGGGTAAAGTAGGATTTGGTATTTTAGGAAGAGGAAAAATGATAGCAGTTTTCCAAGCGGTCGGAAAAATACCACTATTAAAGGAAAAGTTAATTATATGTGTGATAGGGGGAAGGAGCCAATCAAGGATTGCCAAGATCATGCGACGACTAATGCAATCGCAGCCTGTGGCATTGGATTTAATGGAAAGGATTATCTTTTTAATTTCGTCCGATGCAACTGGAGAGAAATGAAATTGATCGATAGATGGACGAGGAAGTTTAGACAAATACTCCAGTGTACGACATTTGGCTTGGTGATCCATAGGTAAAGTAGTTGTGAAGTGAATGGTGAATGGACACACTCAGCTTGTGACCAAGGTAAGCCAATGTGAATTCCTAAGTCGAATATCATGCGTATAGTTAAACAAGAATGCGGACATACGAAACAAATTTTCCAGGTGATCCACAGGGGTGGGCAAATGTCCTCTCGACGCCATATCCTCAGCTAACTTATATATTAAAACTCTATATGTGAAAGATAATACATCCAAAATGTAAACATAAATGTGAATAATTTTTCAATCGATAATTTATTAATTTTTCGATAAAATATATACCTAACTTCGCTTATATCAGTAAAAAAAACTAAATTAAACCAGACATGCAGTTTATAAAAAATATTTTAAATTTACTAATATAATTCACACGTAGAGTCAGTAAAAGCATCATAGAATATCTAATGCAGTTCCTTTGTAGCAATATATAATGTTTGAAGTAATATATGAATACTATTCATAAACTAACTCCGTATTTATATGACAAATTCTTATGTACACAAGTTCCGCCTTGCTCTCTCCACGTGTTTGAAGATCACGACAACTTGTGATCTAACGCGTGTTCAAACTTCGCCTTAACACAACTTCTGCTAACCGCATTAAACTATTTAATACCAACTGACAAGTCCTTAACCTTAAGGGCAATAACACGCGCCGAACAATGACTCCACGTGGCGAAAAATGTTTACATGTGAGAAATCTTACAACATTCCAATGAAATACAGGTACCCAAATTCATTGCCGATTAACCGATTCAAATATTTCACTTCTGTTTACAATTTATTGTAAATAAAACGCATTTTATGTGCAAAACAAAAGTGGAATTGCAGGTAATTTTATTACACACGTTTTCGGAGTAGAGGCCTACTTTGTAATAAGGAGAATTTAGGCTTCAATGCATTTAGCTTGTTAGTGGTAGCATGGTAAGGTGCGCGTGATCCTGTGAAATATGGAGCGGAGCACATGGTTTTATGACCATCAGTTACACCCTAAAAAAGCAGTGATGGCCTCGAGGTTTAGGCGCGCGGTCGAGAATCTCGGCGATCGCGGGTTCGAACCCCAGGCACACACCTCTAACTTTTCGAAGTTACGTGTGTATTCACATTGAATTATCACTTGCTTTAACTGTGAAGGAAAACATCGTGATAAAACCTGCACACCTAAAAGTTCTTAGGAATTTCTTAGGTGTGTAGTCCGCCAACCCGCACTAGGCCAGCGTGGTGGACTATGGCCTAAACCCTCACAATGGTAGAGGAGACCCGTGCCCAGCAGTGGGCTTATATATGGGTTGTTGAAGAAGTTACACCCTGAACGTCTCGATACATGTCTTGCTAACTATTAAAAGGATTTAAGTCTTAAGTCATTTGAAATGGTTACCGCTTACTTGGGGAGGCCTACATTCAGCAGTGGACGGCAATAGGCTGAGTTAAAAAGTCTTAAGTCGAATCGGAATCAATTCCAATTCACTGCATTTCGCGCTTTAAATTTTCAATTTACAAACCAAGAAGGTTTCTTCATGCTTCGCAAGCGGATATTAAAAGACGATTGATTTTGCCTCTTCAATCGGACATTTAAAGCGTTTTTTCTATCTATTGGCTATTTCGTTAAAGACAGTTGATTTTGTACTGCGCTATGAGTTCCAAAAAAAAGTTTATTTTTATTTCATAGATCATTGCTAATAGTATAGGTTCGGTGAGCAAGCAAGCGTGCCAATCTGCGAAGGTAATGACGAAACGAAAAACAAATTTGTCGGAATGTATATGAAGCGATAAATTTTACTTTAATTTTCTGTTTGGCAATAACTACTCTGCTGTGTTCCTAGCTTTATTGGCTACAGAGCGGCCACTTACAAGACAGATAGTCTTACAACTCCTGCAAAAAAACATAAGACATAAAACACATAAACTCATATCTGAATTAGGGATGTTGCGAATATTCGCATCCGCATCCGCATATGCGGAACATTCGCATCGATTTGGACATCCGCATCCGCATCCGCATCCGCATAAATCGCTGCGGAGCTCATGCGGTTGCGGATGTGTAGCAGATCGCGAAAAGAAAGAAAGGGGGAGGGGCGGCGAGGTGCGCGTGTCGGTCTCGAGTGTCGAGTGGGTGACCGCACGTGCTGATTGACCAATAAGAAAGCAATAACATTTTATACAAATCAACCAATCGATCAATTTTATACAGATCCGCATTCGCATCCGCGGATGTGAGCCTCTTAAAATTCGCATCCGCATCCGCATCCGCGGATGTGAAAAAATATTGAATCCGCAACATCCCTAATCTGAATCACATAAAATATCAATAAACACTGAGTTTTATTACTATAGGCAATATAAATCGTTTCGCCCAATACCTACGAATAAGGCTTATTTTCGAACGCGGAACAATAATTTCATACCAATAATATTTACTTTGGCCTCAAATACAGGAAACTGAATTCTATAAAGGCAATAAGTCATGCGAGTTTAAATTGGAAATAATTTAGCATATTACAAATTCCGTGTGATGAATATACAATATGAATGGTGCAATGAAAACGATCGATGACATTTTAACGAGATAATATCTGTACCGACTGTGAAATGCGACTCGCATTAACAAAATTCAAATTCACGCGGAATATCATCTTTGTGTCGCGTACAGACACACTAAACTTAAGCAGCAGGATTATATCGTTTTGGAAAAACACAGCTATATTGTTAATCATTTAATGTTAAAAAACATAAATTTATTGAGAACTGGTCATTTAGCTTGAAACAATAAAATGGCAATATTGATTATACAACAACAACGCATTCAACAGTCCGCCGATCAAACGATATTTCATCAACTGCCCAATTCCATTTCCATTTGTGATTGTAAATTTTTAATTGCCTTGTAATTAGCGGTTTCAATTCATAGAACAATATCATCAATATTTGACCTTGGCCTAAAAACCCCACAGGCATGTGCATATTCGATTATAATTGTGTAAAGTATTATTAAACTTATTACCAGCAGCAGAAAATTAGCTAGGCCCAAATTGCATGAGATTTCATAAATAGCGAAGCGCATAGAAGGGTATACTTAAATATTTGTACTTATTGTTATTCGAAAACGTAGAGAAATAATGATAAATATATTGACCATAATAGTTCTGACCCCAAAGTAAATGAAAGTCTTTTGTCAGAAACTATGAGAGTTTTTTCGATCTCACAAACCCGAAACAAATATTTTGGACCACAAAAACATTTGATACTGGAATCAAGCTTCGCAAGCTGTTGGCTAATAAACTGCGCCACGAGGCTGTCATTGTTCAACAACAATCAACATTCAACGCATTCATTTCCCCATTAATCATATTAACAGGCTTAAAGAAACGGAAATATAATATTCGCATTAAAACAAACAATAAACCGAGGCTCGCCTTTGATGTCCACGATATTGTTTCTAAAATGAATTGTAATATTACGGACTTCACAAGGTATCATTGTGTTAATGTCCGGGCAGTGCGGTGAACGACACATGCACGTGCCCGCAGTATTTTTCCCATCGGATAATCTCATGTTGTTTTGATACGCTGATATAATTGCTTTTGAAATTAGATGTTACGTGTGTGAGATAACCGATTGCGGTATTTCAGTTTCTGTCTCCGTAGTGGTTTTTATAGATGGTAGTTTTTCAACCAAGCATTGGTCATCTTATATTGATATTTTATGGTAAAAAGGTGTTTTTGCAACGCTTTGACGCCTTGTATAGAATTTGGAGAATTTGTCGAAGCTATTTCTAAATTCAAATTTGTCAGATATGTTAAAGGTATATTCAGTAGAAAAAAAATAGTTTTTATGCATGTTAATTTCTAGTAATACTAGGATATTATTATACTTTGCCCTTAGAATCGATCCAAAGATTTCCTTATTATGCGCCGCACATCAATGAAACTGGATCATAGAGCCAGCCACGTGTTGCTTTTTGCCGTAATCCGTATAAGATGCGCTTTGCTATCAGGGGCTAGTACAGGCTGATGCATCCTATTCGGCAGTCCATGGCGGAGTTGGCTCGACACAAGCTTGCGAAACTAGAGATCACGGATGCAATCCCTGCACCGAGACAAATGTTTGTGCGATGCACAAATTATTGTTTCGGGTCTGGGTGTTTATGAGGCTAAGAACATTCTCGTATTTTCTGTTACCCACGTCACTAGATTCTTATCTTAGTGTGGAGTCAGAACTATGTTTGTATGTATGTGACTTAGGTGTTTTAAATTTATTATTAATTTGTTAGGAAAAATAATATAATATAGGCATTTATTAAAAAAATATGATCTCATCGTTATAGAAAAGAGCTATGTCCGATTTCATGTCATAACATTGCCATTTACTAACTTGGTGTAGCAAGTCATTGTTAGTATTTTCCCCATAATCCTTTACTTTATGACTTTTAGTCTGTCCAGCTATCAGCTCTTTATTTTATCACCACAAATACCCTATTTATTACACCCGTCGCATGATACGTTCAAATTGTTGCAATAACACAAACAACACTTTAAACACCACAAGAACTCGTGCTTAAATGCGCAACAATTCGATAACATAAATAAATATTGCATTCAGAAATAAGTCCATTGACACGAGACTTTATTGTTACAAAACGCCAAATGATCTTATAAAAGATACAACGCACATAACATTTTACCGGGCACATTGGATTAGCCTCGATATTTTTATTCGATCCTCACACGCGTACTTAATGGGAAGGTGACATCTTTTGTTATCCTAATACGTTTGATATGACCGAGATAACGTGAAATGCCGCAAGAAAATAAAGCAATTGGGTCGAAAAGTTGCGGAGACAGCGACTGTAGCCGGTGTGTACAGGTGGGGTGTTTGACCGCGCTCTTGACATGCCGTGGAGATTCACCGGCGGCGCCCAACAAATTACGATGGGAGATTAAGTTGTCACGGTGGAATTCGGCAGGCGTATAGAGGAACGACCGCGGCTCGGCTCCGCGCCGCCCGGATGCCGCCGGTCCGCCCAGACCGTCAACACTTCACAAACAATATCCTTTATTAATGTGCGCTGTAAAATGAAATTAAAATACTCTTTTACTCACTTAATGCGTGTTTCCCTAACATAAAGTGTTTTTATCGTCTCATTAATTTGAAAGGGCAAGTTATGATTTTAATGTTTTTTGGCTTGTGAAAGAATAAGCGTCATGTACGCGCTGTAACACAATTTGCTATTGTAAGAAAACGAAATGATCGATGCGTTTATGGTTATAAGTGGCAGTGCACGATCAGCGGTGCACGCGACGGTCGTGGAACGAAGCGTCATTTACCTGATAAGTCATTTTTCAGGGAGACACATGTCCGCGTGATTCAGAACGGCGCTCGAATCCGTGGGCGACAAGTAATCCGTTTTATTTTTATAACTTGAGTTGTGATTCAATAAAAAGGCTAATTTTAGCGGAATCGCATGCTCCATTCGTGTTATTTGTTGTACTTAAATAAAATGTATGAATATATTTTTACATATTTTAACAATGAGAGTGCTGCTTATCCATTATGCGGCTCGAAAACACGAGATGTAAAATAACGTTGACCTGCGTTTTATCAACAACCTGTGCGCTTTTTCGGGACGTTAATTGTGTATGGAATTGCAATTGTATATGTTAACAGTTGCTTGGGACGTGCTGAAAATAAATACGTGTTTATTTATGATAATTTCTAAATGACATTAATAATAACATAGCGTTGCCATGACTTACAACCATTTGTATAGTCACAGCATTAATATTTGGATCCGGACCAAATTTTGCACGAGATTCAATGTACTCCTAGGTTTGCATCATTCTTGTTGTTAAATGACATAACTCCAAAAATAAGCTCTGTTGCCAGTCAACAAATACCACAGAGCAAGTCTTCGGATTCAACAGATTGCATGAATAAATAATTGACATTAATGTAACTCAAAATATGTCAGACATAAATTAACTTAAATTTACTATTAATGTACCTTACCTAACAATTTACTATTAAATCATTAATATTAATTTAATTAGTTTTCTGTTCATTCTAAAAAACTAAATTTAATTACAATACTAGTACGTCGGTAGAGCGAGATTGAATGGGGAAAATATAAAAAAACATAGCACTAAATTCGTGTTGGCTTCGTTGTTTAAGCGCGCTGAGCAAACTAAATCTCGGCGGTCGCCAATTCACATCCCAATAAATAATCACGCATTTTAATAGTAAGACTTCTCCACAAAGGTCTGATATAGAAAAAGATATATACTATTATTAGCAATAACTGATAAGCTTTTAGTCAGGCATATTTTCAGACTCCGATATTATTGTAAATTTTTTAATACCTCAGATCGAATATCGAACCCAGAACATCTCTCATACAATATATTACTAAGGTATATATTGTAAAATAGATGGCTGCAGATATTACTAAAGCATATTACGTAAAATGAAATAAACGCGGTGATAAAGTACACAGAATGCGAAGAAGTTACGAATTGCCGCGGGTTCGATGCCCGCGCCGAGACGAATGTTAGACCGATACACAAATATTTGTTTTGAAAATACATAGAAATTTATGATATCGAAGTCTCCCGTATTTTTATGTCCATAAAAAATGTAAAGGTATAGGCGTCAGGACTCTATACAATTAACTGTTACGTATATTTTAACTTGATTTCAGAAAAACATATTATACATTCTTTATAATTATAACGGAATTAAATTATTGTACAATGTTACAAATCTCATTATTTAATCTTTTATAAGCGAAATCGTACTGAGAAAACAGGGTTATGTAATAGAGAAGTGGAAATAAAACTCTTCACTTAAAACTTTTGGAGACCGATACTTTTTCGTAAGTTTCTTCGATGTTACGGAAAATTTCAAGGAAACTAGAGCTTTCTCGGTTTATGGAAAATTACTCGCTTAAAATCATAATCGCATCAAATTCCACATAATTTTGTAATTGATGAAATAACTTATAGTTTTGTTTTATTAGCATTCATATGTTGTATTCACATTTTGCTATTATTAAACATAGATAATTTATGTCAAAACACACAAATTACTACATAATCTGTTTACCTTAACATGAAATTATAAATGAGTAAGCGTCAAGCATCGAAGATTTGCAATCTTAAGTAATGGCAACACGAGAAATGAACAAATGTGTTAGTATTTACGTCCATATGTACCTATGGTATTAGTTTGCAAATAAACTTAGGACTTAAATGCTAAAGCTCATGTTAAGCTTATAACATACATCACACTGTACGGGGCTCCTCTGCCTTTTCTATTAACTTTTAGAGGTTTAGGTTTCATTACTACCTTACCTTCACCCTTAAGTTACCTACGTGGTTATTCATTATGAATATCCACGTAACATCGATGAGTCAGAGGTATGTGCCTGTGATTTCAACCCACGACCAACGAGATTCTCCTCCGCTCGCCTAAACCTCGAGACCATCAGAGCCCCATTTAAATCACTTCTAACATATTTGGGTATGCGAAACATATAGTATTTATTTCAAGAAACTAAAACTGTAGTAGATATGTGTGGACTCGACGGCCGCACACCGTCCATTACTCCTCACTCTGCACTCCCAGTAACTCAGCTAATTGCGTCGCTTCGGCATGTAACAAGATTTTAATGTGGCGTGTATGAGTGCTGTAAATCTCCACATTTCTATGTAAATATTGGATCCATTATGTGTCTGTATATCATATAAAATAATTTTGTTTTGGTAAACTTGTTAATTATTATTGAATCTGTATTTCCAATAGATGTGAAAAATGTGAAAAAAAATTACCGCATTCTTTCTTTGATTTATTTTCATTATCATTTAATTGGGAGCAGGATCAACGCTCCACGTTAAACATATTTATACAAAGTAAAACAAATCTTTTTCAAACCTTTTTGTATACCAACAAGCTAATATCAACGCGAACAAAGTCGGGGATTTGTAGCGAATAAATGACTGATGTTTAGAATTATTACATCATACCAATGTAATATATGAGATATTTCTATTTACCTATTACTGACTAGTCCTTAGATTTCGTCCTTTTTAAAACCATCTTTGATTATGTTTTTTTTTACATTATAATTTCCTCTATATGACCGTGCTTACAAAGACAAATACTCAGATCACAACAAATATTGGTAAGTACATACATATGTCAACTATATTGTGGATTACTCTAATTTTATTATAATGAAAAATCGTTTTGTTCTGAAATGTATTTAAGAACAAACCGAGAAAACCCACAGGGAATGACTATTCCAAAAATAACACTTCGATTCGATGAGCAACGAAAGAAAAAATACTGACGCCATTAAGAATGTTTGAAATCAGATTCTCGTTGGAATTGTTTGAAAAGATATCTCACGGATGACTTCAACGGATAAATATTGAAATGGAAGCTGAAACGCATTGCAGAACGACTTCCTGCATCCTGTATTACTGGACAAAGACACTACCACAGGAAGCTCTGATTATGTACTCTTTAATTACTTATTAAGAGAGTACTAAATCACAATAAAGATGATTCGAGTACACTCGCGCACATAAATACCATCAAAGCGAACAAAAGATTTCAAAGCGTAGTTATCGACGATATTTGTTTGCCAATAAACTTTAATGAATGAGTAAATCAAATTACACACGACATGTTAGTCACTTGTTTTACGTAGAATCGCAGAGTATGGTACAAAATATTCGAGCAATGAATGTTTCAATGTTCAGTTTAATATCGTCCACAGTTACGCCAAATTGCAGATGATCAAATCAACAACTTTGTTACAAAATATTATTTATCAATGTCAGATATGGAACGAGAGTATAATATGATATGTTCATGATTGCTAATAGGAAATCATATAGTCTTGTATTATATGGTTACAAGCATATGTGTGAGTGCCAAATGTGCATGACCTGTTGAATAACAAGTAGAAAATGTTTACTTTTCTTATATGAGCGCATCAAATAGTGGAGTTTCAAGTTTTGTACGTGTAGGTATTTATACATTATTTTTACCTGTAATTTTATATTTATCAAAAAATGTAATCACCATACATACGAGTCATGCGTAATATCCATAATAATAGCACACGTAATCTTGCTGCGTGCTTTTAGTCCTCTTTTTGGCAATCCAAGTTTAAAAGTCTGTCATAAGAACGACTGAACTACCACGATTGACCATACAAACGGGTGCTATTGCGGTTACTTTGCTATGTAAGCACATAAAATCAGTAATAAATTATATCGATGTATTTAAAAATAAAAGACACACTTGCCTGTCATACTTTCACACCTAAACCATTGGAATGATTTTTGGCGTGGTTTAGCATGTTAGGTCTTGGAAATTTTAAAAAGTGCAATTGGACGTAAATTAGATCCGAGCGAAGTCAAGCTCTTCAGCATGTAAGGTAATATAAATGATAGATTTAATATTCACTCCGTTAGGTTTATGAAATACTTTACATACATAGTGGATGGCTGCTCTACATTGCATCCCGCGATGCATTTCAAATTATTTCCGCTTCCGTGAATCATCTTGCATGTTACATATTCTACAGGTTAGGTAACGTTCACTTTTGACCTTATCTTACACGTGGAAGCTATGTCAGCAAAGCAAGCTAGGTCATATTCACTCTCAAAAAAAGGAAGATTTGAGACCTATTAATAGACTGCTATACTGGGGACTTCTGTGTTTTTTTAAATAAAAATGTCATCAATTTTAAAATGTTTAAAACCTCCTTGATTTGACATTGCGTCGTCTCCGAATTATGCATCAATAATAAACTTTGATCAACTATTTTTATAGTTTTTGTTTTATTACTTTGATGTGCCTGTTCCTTCTATAAATAAGCTATAAATATACCACGGTCATACCTCCGAAACATTTTTACATTCATCTACAAACCTTTTATATCGTTTTTATTATCTTTTCATCCTTCAGTCAGAATACAACCGCATTCCAGAGCAATATGTAATAGCCAAATTCCTTTAGTTACCTTTACTCAAGTACATTTAACGCAGTACTTGATAATCCCGTATAAAAAGGCGCACAAAAAATTTTATTCTTCTCGATTATTGTACTGATCATGTTATTAAACAGAAATTATAATATTTTAGAAAAAATCACAGAAACATATTTCCTTCAAAATTGTTCGTGAAATTGAATGTAGGTATTACATGTTTTCCTTCTCTCTCCAAAAATGTTTGTTTCCTTACATCCACACGCGTCTCTTCAAATACTCAGAAATTCAATTTTTGACCTCCAACTTAACTGTTTAATCTGTTACCATCTGTACTTCACGATACTGTAATTAATTCCCCAGTATTGTAATATTATCGATATCTAGATTGTAGAGACTGTTGCTTGGTGCCGACAGAATCAATATTCTGTATGTATTATGAAAACATAGCGTGTGTACTATGTTAATAATTTGCGCGGTTATTGTAGGTTTATCGCTGTCGTAATAATAGCATATCGGTTTACGAAAACGTCATTAATAGAAAATGTATGTAAAGCAAGAAATTACCTCACGCCTATATTCCCCGAACGGGTAGACAGAGATGCACCCACAATGCGCCAAGTATGTATCAGTCCCACGTAATAGGGAGCGAGCCTATTACCGTTTTTCGGGCACATTTCCAGACTCCGTGCTTTACTGAGAATTTCCTAATGGAAAAACCCAATAATACTTTGCGCGACCCGGGAATCGAACCCAGAACCTCTAGATCGCACAGAACATACTTGTACCGCGAAACCACGAGGCAGTCTAATTTCAAAATATACAAAATACTATAATGACCTTGCATTACTAGATAGATCGATTTTCCATATATAGAACTATACCGGGAAAATGCTTCTGTTCTATGAACCAAAAATATAGGTCGTGGGTAGTTGAACTAATCCACAATTCGATGGTCCGGCAAAAATAGAAACGGGTTTGTAGTTGGAGCGGAGGCGATAGACCACAAGTAGACAAGCACAAGCTTTAAATTGCGAAAAAGAGGAAATGGCATTACGTGAGAACTAATACTTATGCCATTGTAATCTATGTAGATACAAAAGATATAAACGTGGAGCACGCTCGCCCTTAATTGAACACGTGCTTTCAGTCCTTGTCTAGAACAGAAATGAATGTGCACTCTAAGCATAAGCTCTGAGTATCGACGTGTTGTCACTCGGTGCGTGTTCAGAACGAATGAAAGACCCAGCACGTGACATAGCCTTCGGTTCTCCTTTACATAAATCGTACCCTGTAGAGATAATTTCAATTATGTTACACGTGTACGAGAACACATTTGATGATAATATTGAATGATATTCGCGATATGTGGCTATTGTATTTGTACCTAAGGTTTAATGTCTCTATGTCTCGCAGCACAAGTATGTGCTGTGCTATCCGTAGGCCCTAGGTTCGATTTCGGGTTAGACAGTGTTATTGGGTTTTTTCATTAGGAAATTCTTATTACCAGTACGTGTTCAGAAATGTGAACAAAAAATGACAGTCTCGCCCCTTATTAACTGGAACTTGATAATTAGCTAAACACAAGAGCAGTAACTCACCTCTATGCCATTTTTAAAACATGCCGTCTTCGTATTAATCAATATATACTACTTTCTCTGCACTGATTTTGAAAAAATTTTTAGGAAGGAGAGAATGCATTAATATCTTTTTTTATGTTGTTTTCCATTAAAATTCTTCACCAACGACAGACGACCTATAAACAAACGTTAAGCTAAAAGTGATACTCAAAAAGCAAAGATAAAAGGATTACGAAGCTGATGAAACGTGAATGCTAAAACACCAAAATAAGCCTGTAAGTCTAACGTTTTTACAACATCTGTGTCAAGGATACTCATAAAATATGTATACTCATATTTAATGTAACTTGCGTTCCGCCACAGTACTTGAAAATTTAATTCAGTACACTGCTCTCACTCATGCTAAAATAGTTAAATACTTTTTAAGTTACACTTGTGAAATATTTACATACTTAACGCAGGGAATTAATGAAAAACTCTATTACAATACTTACAAGAGTTACTTTATTTTAATTTTAAACTGAAAGCACAGACCATACATTAAAAATTCCATAATCAAGATCGTTAACAAAGTTGGAATATGTCACTGCAATTTCCATCAATTTACCGTTATGA
Organism: Cephonodes hylas; assembly: GCA_030295005.1. Lineage (NCBI taxonomy): Eukaryota > Metazoa > Arthropoda > Insecta > Lepidoptera > Sphingidae > Cephonodes > Cephonodes hylas. Next base: position 11,078,880 of record AP025364.1, on the reverse strand, counting down.
TACGACTCAGCTGCTATCTGTTACATAAGTATTAAGGCGATAAAAAGTATTGGTTACAATAAATCAACTCGATAAATGGCAGTAGTCGTTTCATAAGTGCCATCTAAAAATAAGTTGCCAAGTGTTCTGTCGATACCGCCCGCCCACTGTCGCCTGCCACCTATTGACAATTATTTGCCAGATTATTTCTATTGGAACCGTATAAAATATAATGTTAACAGCTCCATCTCCGCGACGAGACAAACTTTGTTCGCTGTGCAAATATTTGTTTCGCGGTATCTACTTGTGACACTGAAACTTTTTGTCGTATTTTCTAATTTTTTGGACCTTATGTACAAATGGGTTGATTTTTACAATTTTACGAATAAGCTAGGTCTGAGACACGTAAAGAATTTCCCAAATACTTGCATAAATAACATTCTTGATCTGGTACTCATATACGTCCCACTGCTGGGCGCAGGCGTCCTCTACAGTTTTGGAGGGTTCATCACCCCGGCCTGCGGTTAAGCGGAGGATACAAATAAGAAATTCCTTAATTGTCTAAAAGTTCGTTTTTTCTCATTTTTTCTTTTACCCTTCAAATACTCGTATATGCAAATTTTCCACAAGCTTGTTTCAACTCGATCCCGCGACTAAACCTGGAGAACACTAAGACTTACATACATTACTTGATTACATTAATCTATCAATATAATGTAATAACAATCAGTTATGTAAGAGCGTTCACAAATATTACCTATAATGTCCAACAACACTCGTAATGCTTCCAATGCAATACGAATCGTTAACAAGTTATGGGAGTTGCGTATAACTCCCTATAAATTTCTGCCTTCGACAAATTTAATATCGAAGACGGAGCGACATTGCACAATGTTTATTTTTGTTACGTGCAAATAGTTGGAATGAAACCTTTCCAAAGAAAATTTCAAATCTGAGAAATGTTATGAGCTGTACTAGTAAACTTTGGAGTAAATAAAATTGCAAAACATATTCATATACTCGTTGATATTAAAGCTACGTTCAGTATTTTCAAAGGAACAAGAGCTGTTTTTGGAGACCTTATCAAGTCTAGAGGACATATTTCTGTTTTCTTAAAACTCACCACATGTAACATATGTATGTATATTTATTTTTTGCTCATTTCTTCTGTAAAGATTTCCGAGAATACTCTTCAAGTCTTGAGGATATCTTGAACAATTCACGTGAAATTAACTATGGAATAAAGTTTGTCACTTGTCTTCTTATCATCAACAATCGTGGCTATCAGCCGTGGATGGAGTGACTTAGAAAAATTGAAGAATGTATTTATCAATCTAATAGAAAGAGATCGCATCATTAGAATTGCTGTAATAATTTAACGCCAAGACTTACACGAGCATGTCAAAGTGGTTATAAATTCTTTGATCTATTGATTTCAATATTTTTCAGTAATCGTATACTCTGGTGGTATCATGACAAACATTTAGAATGCATATTACAAAAAATGCATTATAACCGATCGGGTGACAATGAAGCTTCTTTTCAATGACATAACAAAATGCAATGTTGTAATTATACTGCACTTTATAGTTGAAGCGTTCTTCTGGAAATATAAACAGTTCGTTCACATCTTGTTGATCGTAGAATGATAGCATTTATGTAGCTATCACCTTGAATTATAAAATGTGTAATTTCCTTCGTATAGATCTTCGCAACTATATTACATTTTACTATTAATAAGGCAAGATTGTCTTTATTTTTATGTTAGCTTTTATTATTTGATTATATTAATTAATTTAGTATGCAGTGATGGCCTCGAGTTTAGGCGTCGAGAATCTCGGCGGTCGGTTGTTGAAATCCCAGGCACACACCTTAAAATAATAATTAAATTTCTTAGGTTGGTAGCCTACCAACCTTCATTACGCCAGCGCGGTGGTCTAAGGCCTAAATCATCTCTATGGTAGAGAAGGCCCGTGCCTAAAAGTGGGACGTATATGGGCTGATGATGATGATGATTTAGTACGACATTAAACAATACATATGTTTGTAACTACGACATTTATTTAGATCACACATTAAATTAAGCTTAAAATTGTATTTCCTACACTTTACTGCAGCCATTTTGTATGGTCGTGTTAAAAAAAAACAAGTTATTGTAACGCAATACAGACACTATTGGAAATTCTACAGCAAAATAAGAAAGTGCTAGAAATATCTACATGGAATCGCATGGAAATCTATTACCAGCCAATTATGCATCCATAGCATCGCTGGGTCGACAGAGTGCGTGCCCTGCATGCAATGATCGACATTCATTCAGAGCCTGTTGGCAAACAGACACGGTAACACCGAATAATTATGCCGGTGCACAGTCAGCCTAGTTAATAACTGGGTTGCGTTGCGTCCATCCTTTATCAATGACTTGCAGCTGTGTATAGAATAGCCCTGTGTTTATGTCCCTCGGGTATTCACTATGTAGCCTGGCTAATTGCACGAGGTCTCATGTATAAACGAGATCTGAGTGGGTATGCGTTATTATTATTATGCGTTATAACTTTTACACTTGAATTGCCGCGGAAATTTTCGTTTGGGTGAGTGAGATCGCAGTAGACGCGACTTGTTAGGGGCAGGATATTCGCTTGACCCAGGATACTCTCATAGAATTTTAGTTATAAAGCCACAAGCAAGTGTCTATTAAAATATAATCCTGTCTTAACATTATATTTGAGCTGCATTACCTTTTCAATAATTTTCGCCAACTTTAATATATCATATACAAAAGAAAATCGGAATATTTTGTTGTAACAATGACTGGCTTATTTAATGTAATGTCGTTAAACCCGCTTTATAAATCTACTGCCGGGAAACATAACAATCAAAGAAACAAATTAAATAACAAAATAAATCAATGAATTTTCTTTAATACGCCAAGAAATAGCTTTGAAAATGTTTATAGAAACAAATTTAAGTTGACGGCAAATAAACTTGAGAAATGAGGTGACTAGCGCAGCAATTACTGGAAGCAACTTAATTTCCCCCTGAATACTTTAACGAGGTACAGCTGCAGGCGAGGTAAAATCTATTCCTAGTCACCCGATCAATACCGTTTCCAACTAAACGATGGAGATGTTACATTCTATTATACAAGTTGACAGTTATGCAACAGCCTTCATGTCCATTATTATTACATGGTTCTACCGGCACGTGTGGTGACCGCACGTGCAGGTGACAATAACTTTAATGAGGTCTACATTTAGCTTCGACTGGCAAGAACACACTTAAACCTAGATAAAAAAAAGAGAAAGCTAAGAAGTAAGGGAATTGTTTTTCAGTCAATTTACGGACTCTGTGCTATGGCAGAAAAAGCGCAGTGGAATTTTACCCTACCCGAGGTCGGAAAGTACCAGGGGGCATTCTGAAAATGACATAATGCTTTAATATTAAGTTTGGAGTTGAATAATGTGGAAGTCTTACCTTGTACATGCATATATTTGTATACTATATATAGGTACATATCTTACATATCATAAGGAGTTTGAAAGCTTAGGTACATTATGGGTAGGAGACCCGTGAAATATAATAGTAGACCAGTATCGGATATTACTTAGACCTTGTATACACTTCCGCGTTTATCGTTATTGCCCACTTTTATATACAGCCTTGGATTTGACCTGCATATTGATTGACAAGTAAGCTAGTGTGCTTACTATGAACGACAAGGGCAAATCAACAAACTACCATAAATTCATAAGAACACATAATATAAGTATCAGCTGCTTAGTCTCATGACTAGAGTCTACGGCAGGCGAAAAGAGGTTATGGGTTATATTTCTGGGTCAGGTAAAATATCATTATTTTTTCCGGTGTCTCAAGTGCTATCCACGGTATCTATTTTCTATAAATAAGTAATTACACTCAGCAACCACATATTTGTATATTCTGACCTCACTAATAACCTAATAACGTCTGACCTCTTACAAAATCAGATTCTCGATGTCACAAAAACAAACCTGAAACAAATATTTGGAAAACACATAAAAAATTGTCAAAGTGCGAGAGTTAAACTCTTATACGTTTCATAAAATAGTGCGCTCTCAGCTGCGCGCTGTCAATTCAGATTTGTAACTGTATTTTCATTAAAGTCGTACTACTATTATACATCATACTACATTTGACTTTTTCATTTATGCTACATTTCGTTCATTTTCATCAGAAAAAGCTTTGTTAGCAGACAATCATCCCACTGCTTCTGTTAGGCCACGAGATTAGTGATGTTAGTGATATTATGGTTTTCACTGCTAGACCAATACACCGCCTACGTAAATTGTCGGAATAATGCACAATTATTATTTCTTGCCAATGAGGAAGTCATATATTTATAAATGGTTTATACCTACATATACATACTTTGCACCCTTACCCTTGTGATGTAAGGCGGGAATAATTATATGAATGCTAGGTTAGAGGCTAGAGCATAATACTATTTACTTTCACTTTCCTTAGCTTACATTATGGAACCGAGGTAGCAATTGATGAGAGTTGTCAGGATTCAGTCGAGAGTACTATTGGTAGCATATCATAGACTCTGCCTAGTTTTTACATGTAGTATATGGAGTATCAGTAACCTAACGGGGTTTATTCATTCATGTTGTATACAATCTGCGTTAAGTATACTTGACAAATCAGTGCATTCTAAAATATTCTTATACAAAGCTTATGAAAATTACGATTTCAAATTAGTTTCCTACCAAAAACAGGCCGTGGTTATAAATTTGAATACTATAATAATAAAATGAGAACAAAGCCGAACGCATCAATATAACAAACAAGGTTAATTTATTTGAGGCCAATTTGAGGCGAGCCGGTTTCTTGAACAATAAATAACAATGCGAAGATTCGGGATAGGCTGACGTTAATGCGTCAGGGGACACGACACGCAATACACCGCCATTCGTTACGGAAACCGTGTCATACGTAGATTGCGTAGTCTTAAGGTACACTCTATTACCAACGGTCTATATTCTAATCAGGCTAACCGTATGAGCATTCTGTCCCACTTAAACCGTCCAGTGAAGTGGAAAATTAAAAAAGATTCCCATGAACCGGTGAATTGCGGAAAAACTGGCGTTTCATATTCGTCTCGTTTGTTTCGTGGAAAATAACATGATCAATATACATTGGTTGCCAATACATGAATTCTGAGTAGTGACTTCAATATTTTAAGCGGATCGTATTTAATTATTAGAAACACGTACTCCTTCATACATCCCGTATGTAGGATATTTCTAGTAAAACATATGTGAAGTATAAATATTTTGGTTTTAAAGGAAGCGCATCGATGGTCTTATAGTTTCGTGATAAATATATCTAAGATGGTAGCTGGCTTTCCTCATTGAACTTTTTTATACGTTACTATAAATTCCACTAAGGTTCTCGCCATCGGTTTCAATTCGCAGGGTAGACATGACGTAGGGTCAAAATAATACATAATATATTATGATTGTGCTTAAAAATACAGTCATCATAAGGTACGTGCCTCCTCTACAAACGAGAGGATTTAGGCCTTAGTCCATCACGCTGGCCTTCTACAGGTTTGTACGAAACAATTCCCTACAACATTTTCCTTCACAGTTAAATTAATTGATTTTAAACTATCAACACAGACATAATTTGGAAAAGTTAGAGGTGTGTGCCTGGGGTTTAGAGCACGCGACCGCCGAAATTCTCGACCGCGCGCCTAAACCTCGACGCCTCGTCACGTTTTAGTAAAATAAAAAAAGTGTTTATAAAGAAATATTATAATATAATAAGTTACTATTTCAATAAATTAAGAAGCTCAGAAAATATCCACGATTCTTATTTTTTATTTAAAGCGTAAAATATTTAAAGGCATTATTTCTCAGTTCATTACAAAAGGCGGCGTGGAAGTCATGTGTGAAAGTGATTCGACTTTGTCAAAATTTTACAATGCGAAAGTTCTTTGAACCTGAGACGAGCGTGTTTTGGGTTATAAAATGGATACATTTTATTCCACTTATAAACACTACATGCAGGCTCTACGGCTACGTCTACGAAAATCTCTACAACGCTCTACGAAAGGTCATTTACCATATCGTAGCAACTACTGCATTGTGGAACTATGTTATAGTAATAACAACACTATGCTCACAGCTGTTATGAACATTCCATGACATCTCTTTTTCTCATAGCTTATTGTCTTGTATATAAGTATTTTCATTGGTTTTTTTTTATACCGTAAGAAAACTCGTAAAGAGTAATTTAAACATATGACCTTGGTATGTTTCGTAAGGGTCATGTAAGTATGCGTTATCTGTTCATGGAAAAAGTGGTTAAAGTCAAATACACTGGGTTGTAACTTTTTGTACTGATCGGTATCTCGGACAGGATTTGTTCAGATACAGATTTCTTTTTACCTACCCACCAAACCGCGCAACCGCAGTTAAATTTATTTAAAATTAATTTTATATCCATAATTTATGAACCATTTGACAATACAAATATACACTACTGGAAAAAATTAAAGGATCAAAAAATAAATCCAAATTTTTGGGCGTTTTTTAACAGGCCGTAACTTCGAGAAAAATGGTCGTACAGAAAATTTAAAAATAGAAAATTGTAGCTCCAAGTCTCTAGTTTTTGGATCAATACATTAAAACTTTGTAGCATTAGTGGTTTTTGAGTGATCTTAGGAAAACCAGCAACAAAAAAAATTCAAAATTTTTAACGCTTCTTTTTTTTATATACGGGCGTGGGAAAAAATGTTCTTGCTTAACCCTTATAAAGATCGGATACTTTGTTTATTTAGCTTTAATTTCTATCTTTTAACACCTCGATATGTTTACTTCTCGCCGAGATATCAGTCTCCAAATGGAAAAGGATCCTTTTGTCTTTAATTATCGATATCTCAGCAACCAATAATTGCACACGAAGTTAAAGGTGCGTTTCAAGAATTTAAATAAATATCCTTTAACCACCAGCTATAACTTTTTCGAAAAAACAAGAATTCTTCTTGTTACATGAATTTGAAAATGCAACAAAAAATGAGCTTTAGATGGTGTTTTAGAAAATCAAGCGCTGGATCGAAAATATTGTGAAAACCAATAATGTTAAGTGTCCGTTTTACAGTTCAATATGTCAACGAAAATCCTACAAAGTGCCAAATTATTCCATCTAGTCGTTTTTTCGTTTCACTCGATCGAATTTTTGAAAAAAATAAGGGATCACGTTTTTGCTCTGCAAAGCTCATAATTTAAGAAATGAAAAACATTTATTTTTTAAAGCTTTTTCCACGTTTCTGTTGTACGAATTTGTTGTTTTGGGGCAACTTGAGGATATTCAAGTCACCAACGCCGATATTGCCCGTTGTTGCTATTGAGTGTGATTAGGGAATTTTCGAGCAATAACATCGCATTGACGAAATATTGAATTAGTTGGGCGTTTGTTTGTTAAATTTCCTCAAGTTGCTCTAAAACAACAAATCTATACAACAAAATGTGGAAAAAGCTCTTAAAGAAGAATATTCCTCATTTCTTAAATTATGAGCTTTGCAGAGCAAAAACGTGATCCCTTATTTTTTTCAAAAATTCGATCGCGTGAAACAAAAATACGGCTGGATGGATTAATTTGGAACTTTGTAGGATTTTCGCGGACATATTGAACTGTAAAACGCACACTTAACATTGTTAGTTTTCACAATATTTTCGATCCAGCGCTTGATTTTCCAAAACACCACCTTAAGCTCATTTTTTGTTGCATTTTCAAATTCATGTAACAAGAAGAATTCTTGTTTTTTCAAAAAAGTTATAGCTGGTGGTTAAAGGATATTTATTCAAATTCTTGAAACGCACCTTTAACTTCGTGTGCAATTATTGGTTGCTGAGATATCGATAATTAAAGACAAAAGGATCCTTTTCCATTTGGAGACGGATATCTCGGCGAGAAGTAAACATATCGAGGTGTTAAAAGATAGAAATTAAAGCTATATAAACAAAGTATCCGATCTTTATAAGGGTTAAGCAAGAACATTTTTTTCCACGCCCGTATATAAAAAAAAGAAGCGTTAAAAATTTTGATTTTTTTTTGTTGCTGGTTTTCCTAAGATCACTCAAAAACCACTAATGCTACAAAGTTTTAATGTGTTGATCCAAAAACTAGAGACTTGGAGCTACAATTTTCTATTTTTAAATTTTCTGTACGACCATTTTTCTCGAAGTTACGGCCTGTTAAAAAACGCCCAAAAATTTGGATTTATTTTTTGATCCTTTAATTTTTTCCAGTAGTATATTACATAAATTAAAACGAATAATGAAGGCCTTTTTAAAAATGTTCTTCATTCAATAAAAGTCACGAATGACGTCACGTTTTAAATGTCAGCTTTTTAACAAAACTTTTCAAATAATACTTTTTGAAATGAATTGAGTCCGATTGTTGCACGCATTTCGCCTCCGCACCACTTCGAATAAATTGTTACATATCGTAGTCTTCACGGATACCTGTTAGTATCTCAACTTCAACTTATTTATGACTGTGTGGGTTGAACAATGCAATATTGGTGATGGGCGAAAAATTTATTGATCTCACATTTTAACTGACGATAAGATAAAATGTGCGGAGACTATAAATAACAAATTATTGAGACCGAGGCCTGTTTAACTAAAGTCTATAGGTTCGATCCAGGTTCGAAATTGTTTTGATGAAAAAAATCCAACGATATGGGACAACAATATCAAAATTGAAACTTATACTCATAGTCCTTAATAATAATCACCATCATCAACGCACCAACCAAAAGCACCGCGTTTCATAACCTGTAAATAAGTCATAGCTTGTAATATCAAAGCAAATAGTGTAATAAAAAATTCAATGAGACACAAATAAAACGAAAACTGCATATTTTCTAACACGCAGTAGAGAGTTTTTAAAGGAAGACAAACATTGAATCTGTGTGATGAGATCGCAGTTCCAAGAACATAAATTACGATTGTAAACAAAATAAAATTTATATTGAAGTTGTCCCGAGTATTTTGCCGGAAACACGATGTTTTGGTCTCACACTCCAGTGGACTAATCCTTATTAATATTATGAATGTGAAGTTTGTTGGTTTGTTACGCTCGAGCGCCGATACCTCTTAACACGCTTGTATCCCCAAAAGGGTAAACAGAGGTGCATTTTCAGACCCAAATATTGGTAGCTGTGTTTTAATACGACGTAAGCGTCAAAAATTTGGTCGATATTACTTTTTTGGCATGTTTTTTTGCACGTTTGCTTTTTTATATACTTTTCATCCCATGTATTATGATGATATATGTGGGGAATTTGAACATCGCACCTGCATGACATGTACTATAAAAAATATGCCAACACATATTTAGAATGAACGAAAACATACCGCCGAAATATCAGATTTACTCAAAATATGTTATAAAAATTCTCTTTGTCATAGCACTTCGACTTAATAGCTCGAGCTCTCACGTACTTAGTCAGAAGCACTATGTCTGAGTCTGAGTTATTGAAGAAATAAAAGAAAAGGGGGTAAATTATGTAGTTGCGTGTCGTGAGTCGCATGCGTCATTGCAAGTTACTTGGCGAGTCCGTAATTAGCGCCCAACGCGGCGATAGTTTCGCGTTCGAGACTGAAATAGATCAAATAAAAACGTCATAGTGTCGACGACATTTATAGAATCGTTTTCAAAATAAGTCTCTGGAAAATCTATTAAATGGCCACCACGTGTAACTTAGATTTTTTTAAGTGTAATAATTATTGTGAATTGAATATCTCACAATGGTTCATGAAGAACCATCGTCTACTTACTATATTCTTGTGTACCTACGACAAACAACAACTCACAAATTCATAAATCCAAACCCTCGTTCATTGTACTGAGCGATATAAGAAATTTTGTGTAATTAGTAGATTCATAATTAAATTTGACATATGAAAATGTAAACCGTAATGATCTCCAATGGAATCAGATCAATATCAAGAACAAGTGACTTTATAAAAAAATACAGTAAATGGTTACAAAAACTGTTTACAGTATGTATTACGGTAAAGCGCAAAAACAAGGTTAACATTTATCGTCAAAAACAAAGCTATTGCAATTTATAATACAGATGTTATAAAAATTACTCGTGTAGAAACGGCTTATGTTCCCGAAAACAACGTATTGTATATAAACAAATTTTCGTTCGGCGCCACTCATATTTTTCTCGGAAAACGCGTGGAGTAGGCAAATGTGAGGAATCTCTTTGACTCATACTACGAGCAATGAATGAGTTTCGCTTCAAAGTTCCGCTTTACATCCGTATATGTGTTTGTATATCGATTTGTTGATTATGTTATAAGTGTTTTACGACACGATAAGTGCAATAAGGGTTTATATATTGGTTATATGTCACGTGATATTTATAGTCCCTATGCGTGGACGGATACAAAATAAGCGTTTCCGAGTATTGTATGTAGATAGGAGAATTAAAAAAGAATCACTTCTTATGAAGCATAACGAATTACATAAAAATATTTATTCCAATGAAGCCATGTAAACGAAGTTTTGCGAATTACATAATTATTTTTTGTTTGATTTGTAAGAAAATATTACAGAAGGGTAACTTTCAAACTGAAATTTTCGAGAGATTTATACATTTACAACAAATCATTTAATTTTCAATTCACAATGCAAACGTCGGAAACAAATGTAATGTTTGCTATGTGGACGTGACGCAATGTATAAACATGGCATTATTAAAACAAAAGCCGGTATAACGCAGCAAAAATCCCCCGCTTAATTCCACCATAAAACTTGAATCAAACCAATAAATACTTATCATCACATAACTATTGTAATAAATGCCAATAAATCGTACTGAAGTGCTTTGATGTTCCTTCTTCAAAAAGCATTAGAAATTTATCACCAGTACGATTGAAGAAACATGCTTCCAAATCTTCTAATATCAAAAGTGTATAGACATGAGTTCAGTCCTTAATATAAAACTTAGTTTATATCTAGACGTTAAGTTACAACTTACACCCTAGATTGTGAGAATGTAGAAAATCACTGTCACCTTGAGATTTACAACTTATACAAGATGGCTGCTACCCGGTCGGAAAAAATATTTTATCTCACAAACGTAGAAACACGTATAGTAAAAAAAATATCTGATTTTATCTAAGAAAATCGGGAAGCTCAATCTATTTTCGCATGTTTATATTAGACTGCAATAAAAATCACGTCTTTAATCTTTTATAGATATTTCTTCAACCACAAGGAACGTCGTACTCAGTACTGGATATTATATCTCTGTACCGATAGTGCAATATGGTGAAACTGTTTACACCCGTCATAAAAAATTAAAGAGACGAGCACTTTATATCCATCATCTCAGACTACATTTACAAACAAAACCGTTCGTATATGCTTCCTATATCAAAAATTCTTTTTCGGTTCTGATTATCGTAAGAGGTAAGCGAAACAGCAGTACTAACTATCGACCCGTATAGGATACGCTCAGATAACATAGCTCTTGGATCAGAAACAGGCCATATTCAACTTGAAATGCATTGTATTATATCAAGACTAATGTAGCATCATTATTCTACGAAAAAGCGAAACAAGAAGAGACATTTATATAAATCGGTATTCTTTCAACCCAAATTTCGGTAAAGTCCTTACATTCTTCAAGAACTGTGATCATTATTTACACGGCATTTTCCAATAAGTAAATGAACAAAACAGAAATCCAGTTGACCGCTAGATCACGTAACTAGGTTGCATTACAGAACCAACAACGATCTCCACCAACTGCATTTTTTAAACATTTTTTAAATTCTCAAGATTATGCCTCAATAAGCATAAACTATAGTGAGGTAGTCAAGTGTGATAATTTTTACTTCTGAAATATGTATTTCTGCTTGTATGTATGTCTTTTACATATAAATAGAAAAGTTTGTGCTCTGTAGTATAAGTTTCTGTGTTTACTATTATTTGTGTATAGAGCTGATTCATCACGATTTTTCCATGCTAAAAGACAGACGTATGTAATAACAATTTGTTCATAAAATAAACATCACTCACATTTAATATTCTTCGTTTCCGCTGTCCATGTGACCTTTGTCCGTAGTATCTAGACGTGTGTTACTAATACTACTAGATAGTATTCATGAGAAATAATTACTCCATTAATGTTATCCTCGGAAGTTTTAATAGCAACAGGATTATCTGTCGTGTTCAAGTAATGTGTTACTGCAATGAAGATATATGATTTACAACTGCAAAGATAATGTCATTTTTTAAGTTCAAATAATGCTTTATTAAAATATATTCTAAATAAAAAAAATGTAATATTCTTTTCTCTCTCTCTCGGCATGGCGCCTGTTTGGGTTCAGCGAACACAAGTCTTATGTCGAAGAAATTTCGTCTCTATAAAATTATTTACGCCTAGCTTTAGCAATGACTTTAAATTATTATTTAACAGTAAATATATTGCATTTATGTATGTAGCTACTTAATCCGAGTATAACTAACCAATCCATGGCCTGACACACTGACAAAAAAAAATGAACTATCCACACATTATATTTAATTTTGATATTTTCGCTAAAAGATAAGATGATATAAAAATGTTCTCACGAATTTTCCTCTTGGTAGTAATCGCGTCAAGTTTATGATATGATGGCTCTAAATCGTAAAGCATAAATGTATATCACTCATCGACATTCACGAGATGAAATGTGTGTCGGATCGACCAATAACAATAAAAATCGTTTGGGAAATCCTATGTTTGTTGCACTACACGTTGTCTTACCCTTGATCCGATTTCTTATTTCGCGAACCGGTTGATTTCGATTTAACTGTTTTAAACTAATCTCCGCAAAGATCGATAGCAATAACTCAAGATTCCTTTGTTGCTTCGAAGTAATTTCTGTTTATTTTGTTGTTGTGTTTGTTATTGTTAAAAATATGAATATCGCACCAAATCAAGCGCCATTACTAGACCAATAGACGATTTGTAAGGCTATAGATATGCCGTTGTTTATTCAATCTAGAATAGCGAGGCACGATTATAGTAAAATTTTAAGCTACATTATTAATAGTAAGAGATTTTTAAACGCGTATTTCAGGGTATTCTAGAAATGATATCCGTTCACAGTCACTGCGTGCGGATGTAGCGTGGCAATGACTAAATCCAGCTCTAATAATTCAATCCCTTATAAGGCATCACACATCTCGCAAGTCGGCCAACGGGTAAAGCAAGCAAGAATTTAGTCGGCTGTCGCTGAATGCATGAGGATCAGAGATCAACGCTCTCATTGTGTCGGCAAAAGGCAGTGACAGCGAAAATTAGGCGCTGAATTCCACCGATATTTTTGCATGTACGAAAAGCGGACGGCGGGCGGGCGGCCGGTACCATCGGCCCGTATATATAGGTTGGCATGGCTGCGCGCCGCCCAGTCGCTAGAGGACGCTCGTGCGAACGCCACGTCTCACGTCTTGAGCTCCTCATTCAGAAACTAATCTGTTATTAACCTAACTGCAAGGACAGTGAATACCGTGTGTTGTGTTGAGACTTTTCGGTTTATTTGGTGTTGTGTTGTCGCAGTTTGCAGCCGGCTCGTGGCTGAAGCTCTCGGAAGTCAATTTATACAAAACAGGTAAGATTTCATTCATTTAATTCCATTTGTTTCTTCAGTATTCTAGTAACGTTTACATTAATATTCGACAAGTTTTTACTTTACATGCAGCATTTAATCCAAATTTACTAAATGAAATCTGCATTTATATCAATTTGAATTTAGTTGTTTACTAGTAATTGAAAATATTTATATGACAATAATCTAAATTACCAAAACATTTATTGCAAAAACTACACATGTTCAAAATTCCACTCTATCTTTTAGATAAATTTGTCTTTAATTTGAAAAGGTTTTTATAAAGTGCTTTTCAAACTTCCATATAGAATAGACATAAATATTGATAAGTAATGTCGTTGAAAGCAAATTTATTACTGGCTGTTTCGTTTTAGAGAAAAAACAAATTGCACACAAAAATACATCACCTGAGGGGAAAATTAACATAACTCATAATATTCGCAAAACGTGAAGAGATTAATGAGCGTGGCAACGACTCTACTCGAAAATAGAAAGAAGTGATACCTCGCATTCTTACAGATGCCAAATGTCTGGCTTTTTATGATCGTAATTGTACGTTTTTTATGGGCTGAACATATAATTGCAATTAGATAAACTATTTAACATAAAAAACTATTTTTATACATTTTTCGTCAGTTTTATACTATTATTAAAATGTATACTTCTTTGAAATAATATATTAACGTTATCGTGCGATTTAATTAAGCTAGAATACTCGGGAATGCAATATCAATTTCAATATTACTTTCCTTTCTGGGAGAATCCAATCAGTTTTTGCTTTAAAGTGGTACCGCAGAAAATTGTTCGGCTTCTCTGCAACGTAAATGCAATTCTTTTTAAGAATCTTTTATATTAGATTCTTATTTTATCTTACTTGAATATTAATTTAGATGTGATAATTTAATTAGATAAGTAAATGAATATTAATACTTTATTTACAAAAACTAATTTCCATTTATGATAAGTAAAACATACTAAAATGGTATCTTTAATTTACAAGGGGTATTTAAGTTGTAAAGTAAATTACTTATGTATAATGCTACGAGAATAAGTCTTCATGTGCTAAAAAGTGTAAAAAAAAATTTGAGACTTTTTACGCACTTTAGCAACGCTGACAGTTCCTGTAACTTAAAACAATGTGTATAAAGGTGTCATCTACAAGTTCATCAAATGCTATAAGTGCAACTAAAACAAATTTATATACAATTTATTGTTACTAGTGCATTAAAAAAAGAAAATGATAGAAAACATTAAAATGATCAAAATGAAACTGGTCAAAGTCCTATTTGAAATGGTAAAGTGTGGAAGATTGAAGTTTGAATGTATAAACTCAAGATATTTATAAATAATATTCCTTCATCAGTATCGCAAACTGCGCTATTGTTGTAATAAACAGCCATTTTATGATTAAACACTGTGAATTTATTTACACAAAACCGCAGTGTGTCGGTGCGTGGACGACCGGAAACTCACTACTAAACCATCTGATTACCATCAAATGGTCCATCTTTGTTTTATTTGCATCCGTTGCGAATGCACGCCGATATGTTCAAACAAATAATGTGTCCAATAAACACTCCAAATGTAAATTATCATCATAATGCATCTCAAAATGATTTTATACAAACATGAGTAATCTATTTACAACAGTATACATCCTACATATAAGAATGGGCTTAAAAGCTTCTTTGAAATTGTAAGAAAATTTAACATTATGCGTTTTGGTGGAAAAAATGGAAGGATTATTTTCCTAAATAAGCAATTAAAATTATATAATTATATGACTGCTTGATTGTTAAGAATAAAATTTGTTTCCAAAATGATATTTTCGCATAAGTTATTGCATAGGTTTTTAGGTTTGAAAGTAAAAATTATTATAAATAATCTAAGAGAACATAATGTTTTTTTTATTCAATATTAATATAAATCCTTAATGCAACTTTACATTGTAGGTACCCAACTTGAAATTGTTTTCATACTCTCGCAAACGAGGGGTACGCATGTTTATTAATTCAAGACGGGTGTGCGGACACCGACCCACTCATTTTCATTATCTGTGAACCGTGGATAAAAACATGCTACTACAGATAAGTGGAGGGTAATTTTCCAGTCTCTGTATGATCTAGGTAAATGACGGCTTTATTAACAAATAGGCCGTACGAAGCTCTTTATACCAACTGTGAGTGAAAACATCCGCTTGGCTACTTCATTGATCACTTCCATTACACTTTTGCCAACTGTTCCTGCCTTGACGTTTACAGTCAAGATCGTAATTGCGTACATCCTCTTTGCACTATGATCAATTAAGAATTTATATATGTATGTTATACCAAAGTCTGTTGCTAAGCGTTCAGTTACGGTAGATTCAACAGGAGATCATAATTCACGGAACCAAATAAATCCAGAACATCAAAAACATCACGTTCATTTGAAAGTTGAATAAAACAAAGCATAATCGACAACACGTGCCCACCTAACGGGCTTATAAAAATATTATTGCTATAACAATATACTGAATAATAGCAGCACAATTTATGATAAATTTGATTTATGGGATGCGTAATACGTAAACATTTTTACGTATCGAGATTTTTTAATCTTTGGCCATACCATTTAATTTATGTATGCGCGTTTGTATTGAACAATCGTTGTTTTGACACACATTTGGAGTTATTTTGCAAGTTTTTTGTGTTATAGTTTTATTGTTTTGTACTACTTTATTTTTGAAAACAACGTGCACATACTAGAACACGGTAGCTCGAGTATGATGATGAGTAGGACGCAGTACGCGATCGTGCCAATGCCTCAGCGATTTATGCCTCAAATATTCCCAGCGTACGTCGATCGGAAAATTTCATTCTTGTTTATACTTCAAATCAATCCGCACCAAGCCGAACAGGTGCGATTTTGCCCCATATCTCCTGTCTATTATAGCTATTGACGACCAATCTGTCGCTATGTTGTTCTTGGCTTCAAGTTAACCACTTGAAGAATGCAAATTGATGAGTATCAGTCTTACGTACGTAGCAAAACATGCGTCCAAACAAACATCTATGACACAGACGAATCTCTTACTGTTGCAAACAGAATTCAAAAATACATTTCGAAAAATAACTTTTGGGTACGGATTTAAACGCACATTTTTACATTTCAAACACATCAGTGTAAATCAGCATCGTGATTCATCAAATCTTCTTTTAAATTATTTAGCGTATACTTCACCGGTTTATGAGATGACTCTCGGATACATGTCGCGTTGGATTTAATGTGGTTACATTTTGTACATGCGACTTAACTTTAGTCGAGTAATGCGGGAAGTTCCATTACGAACTCAATGTTCCGTGAGTTTTGACTCTGTTTTGGCTCTGAAATCAAGTAATGTTAATACTTTTTTTTTGGTAATATTTAATTACACAATTGGCATCATCGTACGTGACGTAACCCGAAAATCTGGTTACAATATAGAATACCGCGAGATCCATTCTCGTATATCCAGTATAGGTAAAATCGACCACGCATGTAAATATCACCAGGCAAACATATTTCACGAGTAAAGTGAAGATGTTTCCACTAGTAACAAGTTGATGTACAGACATTCTGCACTTGAACACACTCATTAGCCCAATTTCGCGCTGTTAACCGCATGGGAGCCAGCCAAAGTATTGTGCAACTCTCATGACTGGGTTAAACGCATTGTTAATATGATAACTAGGCCAAGTTCACAATATCGGGTGTTTATTTTGTAACAAATCAAATCGTATCGTATGAAGTTCAACATTTCCAAGTGTTGGTTTGAAAAATAAATCCTCGGACCTTGCGTTCTCACGGCCATAACAAAAGTTTCGTAAGAGCTCATTACAGCGCTGTTTGAGACGTGAAAAATATATTATCGGGTCAAGTACGAGTACGCAGCCCCAGTAACAGTTGTAACGTACAAACGATTTTACAACGTTGTTAATCGGGAAATAAATATTCTTTGTAATGGAAACTGGGTCATTGTATCGTGTGTCTATTGCGTACTTTTAATTACTGGCGGATGGAAAACAGTTCCTTAAATATTTTGTTACGTTGCCTCATTATACGAGAATTCCGAGGCGAAAGGTCGTATGATATCCGCAATAGAAGCTAGGATATTCTTTGTATATATTTCAGTATTAGGCATTACCTCTTTAACCGTTTAAGGAGTTCATTCGTCTACTGTACCATTTGAACGCAGAAACTCCACTTGATGAGTATTTGTGAGCTTTTAACTTCCTTAAGATGTTTTTCTGCGTCGTAAATAGATTATTAGAATATTTATTCCAATCTTTTGCCGTAACATTTTATTGAACATTAAAAAAACAATGTAAATTCTTACATCTTCTATCAGATGTTTTTGTTACCATTGTTCTGAGCTACCTAATTATTTCAAAGCGTTATTGTAAAAACAAAGAATAAAATCGTAAACAAAAATCCTATTATACTGAATTCCTTTGTTAATTAAAATTGTGTTTTGATTAAAGAATATGAAATTTTAAGGTTGGATTATGCGTAGAAAGCGCTTGTTACCAAAAGTCAGATGCCAGGCCACCCAGGTGACCCAATCGTTATAGGGCGAATCTAGGTCATGTACACTTCTTATGAAAACAATGTAACGTAAAATAATTAAGATTAATTTTGCTTTCTCTCGGATAATTACAAAAAAGATTGCCATTTCATAACATTAATAAAATATTTTAATTTTGCTTCCCGTTAAGATTGGTAATACGCGAAAAACAAATGAGGTCTAAGGGCAGGCCAATATTTTACTTAATACATAATTTAATTTTTTTTATTCAATGAATAAATATTTATTTTTTAGTTGACGATTCACAAGGGTAAGAAAGATGGTGTAATAAAAGTTATAGCTTTTACAAAAAATAAATGATAATTATTTCCACCTTTCAAAAGTTCTATGACCTGCTAACACATGCACATAAATTTCAAACATCGCATTAAAGGATACCTTAATTTGATCTCTACCGTTCCACGCGGAAACATTTCTTTATGAAAGACATAAATTTCACTTCCAGCTACAGGTATTTAAAGCTATTTACCTTATATGGCATTTAAGTCTTTTATTTCGCTATAAAGTAACTTGATGTTCCGAACGTTGACTCTGAAGTCAGCAACCTTGTTACGATGTAAACAAACTTGGAACAATTACACATAATTAGTATACTGTAAACGACCGGTATGAGAAATTAATTGGGCCAATTTAACCATAATAATCCTGGCTGGTAAAAAGGAAATCACATTGAAATTTTTGTGATTTCGAATCTAGAAAAAAATATATTAGAAAAAAATATGAGTATTTGAATTTTAAAAATACGAAGGAAAAGAAATTTTGACATACTGGACGACGTTATTTGAATCTAGAATGATGTGAGATATATAATAGGGCTAAAGCTTTAAAAAATTCTGATAAACTGAAATTTTCGTAATATTTTTCGTCTTAATTGGCAATATCTTAAGTAAATTAACTATAAAAATATTTTAATCCGTGTAAACCTTAACCAAATCCGTAATAATTGTTGGCTTGTTAACACAAATCTAATTAAATACATTAGGACGCCGTCGCAATTTTCAAGATGATATTTTACGAGCAATACCAGGTGCCAAAAATTGTTTCACTTTGCACATAACACACACAATATTATGCTTTTAGGTATAACGTTTTAGCACACTTTCGCATTGGATTTTGCGTCAATATGCTCCAATAATTATTGTAGAATATAAAAAAGTGTTTGCATAGTAAAGCTGTAATTCAACAAAATTTACGCGCTCTATTTTATTAACAATAACTTAGCTTTTGCGAGCATATTTTTTATTTGTTTGAAATCTTAAACGATTACCGTTTTATTAAGGAAGTACGGGAACATAACCAAAAATATAACTCTAAAATTAAGTTCAGTTCATGTACCTAAATAGTAGGTCAAAATAGCACAACATGAACTTGTACTGAATATACGAGTAAACGTATTGTATAAACCCGATTTACAACTTTAGTTAATTACATAATTAAGGCATTGATTTATTTCTATTATGGAACACTTAGTGGTTTCCAAAAATGAGAACAAAAATAAATGGTTTAACCCATCAACTTCGGTATTTGGGGATCGGATACCGATTAGTAGGTTTATTATCGCATCGCTTATTATTCTTACCGCCAAAAAGGAGTTGTTTAGATTGTAAATAAGTTTACCGAAGATCTTTGTGAAACGTGTGGGATTTGGAATCCGTAATTCGATTACTTTACAACCAGCATTATGTGGGCAGATTGTAATCTTACGCTCGGGTAAAATCGCTCAACATCTGCGAAGAACAATGTACAAAAACACTGTAAATATTGATGAAACCTGTAGTTATTTAACCTTTAACAATGTTACCAGACACCGTGCACCTAGTGGGTAATTTATATTCCTTTTATAATTGTACGCCGATTGATATCGTGATGGCCCCGATATTGTCATACTGAGCCAGGAAAAACTCCATTTGTTTGCGCACTCACTGGCTGTTTACTCTAAGATCAGAGGCAATTTGTTATGTGCCTTGCGACCTCCGTTCACTGCCAGTGTCAACATGGAACTCAAGGTCCAAGGGCCTCTCTCGGCCTTCAACTGAAGCGGGAAATTAACACCCTTGATTCCACGATGCGCTGCCAAGGTCTCGTCCTTTACCCTCCAGAGAATCTGAAGTCCTTCAATGCTACAACCGAATATCGGGTAACAGGGCCAATTTTACGCCAAAGGTCAACATTGACGAATGCCTATCATTAATCTCGGTTTGTTTCGCTTGTTATCCCTCCGAAACAGTTTTATGTTCACGTTCGGATTCATTTACATGTTACACAATATTACGCTTAATTAGTGATGAGAAGGCGCAACATGCGTACATACTCGTACACACGAGTATACCTACGTCTGTCCATGGAGTTTTAGGCATAGGAGTATATCACGACACAGGGGGTGAAATTATGGCTCTTTTAATTTGTGGCACGTATGCGTTTTGCTCCAACTGAAAATTCTCTCAATCGAGTTAAATCCGTAGAAAAAATATATTGATTTACTTTACTAATTACAGAATATTCTACACCAAATTTTCTTATAGGAGAAGCGCATGTCTAAGCCATTTGTCTTTTATATAAAATTCACAGTTCCTTTCATCAATTAAGATGAAGTATGCATGCAGCCACAGACTCCTTTGAGCCTTGGAATAGCGGCTGGGGACCCGCCTACGCAGCTCAGTCTCCCTTGAAATAATGATAAGCTCTTTGCATCTCGACGCCGTCTACGGCCCTAGTTTTCTACTATTGTCTACAGACTTGCTACTTGCTTTGTTCTATATTTGTGTAGTATTTAGGATAAGATTTTTTACGTTTTTAATATAAGCAATGACTTTTACTTTAGTTAAAGAAAGAGAAGAAAGAAGTTAAATATTTTTTCTTATGTTCAGAAAAAAATAACGATAAATATTAAGAAAAAAAAATAAACAATACTTATAGTCAGCTAGATATCAGCTTGCGAAACCAGAGGCTACGGGTTTGATCCCCGCACTCAAACCAATGTTTGTGTGATCTTCAAATATTTGTTTCGGGTCTGGGTGATTATGAGACCGAATAGTCTCTCGTAGTTTCTAAAATGTTACTTTTGGGTGTATTCATTTTGTTTATTAATATTTATAAGAGACGTACAAAGCAACATTTTTTATCGCCACGTGCATTAATTATCAACCTTTATTAAACTCCTGACAACTGTAATGAATGAGTATTTAAATAAAAGACTGTGCAGGTATCTACACAATAAAATTACAAAACGTTGACATTAACGATATCTGTTCTGTGGGTGACATTGAATCTGCGTCGATGCCTGTGTCGATGGCAGTTTCCATTTTATAGCTACGACTAAATTTATATCGACAATTCTTGATACTATTGGCATCTGTTTTCCTATTTTATGACATATATCCGATCCAGGAATATTCTACTTCGGACAATAATTACGTGTTAACAAAATGGAAATTCTTGAAAGCATTTATTTTGTTGTTTTTTTGCATTTAATCACCTGCATGCAGAATTATAATATTATAATTATTATAATTATAATATCTCAAGACGTTTGATCAACATTCCTAGTAATGTATCTATTTATTCTTATGATCTCCCATAAATGACAAGATATGGATCAAATGGGACATTTTATCACAATTACAATTAAAGTAACCGTTTCGTTTCATTGTCATTACCCACTTTGTGTCATTTTATTTTTCATAAAAGTGGTTGATATTATCGTGAGAATATTGAAATGGACCATTATGCGCAGATTTTGCACTCTCTCAATGCGTAAAGAAAAGATTTATACTTCCAAAGCCCATCAAGAGTATTTATTTTAGTAGCCAAGACAATGAGTATCCATATTTAGTATGCCATAAACGTCACATCCTGAACGTGGAGCACATTATAACTTTTAAGTTTAATATATTAACGTCATACGGAAAACGAAATTAAAAACAGACATTTCTTTTGGCATTCGGTCACTGGCGGCTGGACGATATTATTTGGCGCCAAACATAAATAGAGGAAGGCGGCGCGGTCGCAGGAACACCACTTGTATGCCAACATTTCGGTCAAACGGTACCTATCGGCGATTTTTCATATCTGTTTTATTGCCCGGTGCCCACACGTGTCATTTATTAATCTAACTCAACATTTTAAGAGTTTCAGCGAAAATAAGTGTTGAGTGGAAAAATCTAAAAAGTTATGTAAGGCTATAATAAATTATGCACTATATTACAAGCACTTCTTAAAATAGCCAATGTTATTTATAAAATTATACAACCAACATAAAAATAAATTAACTAGTAGTTGTGATAAAACGAATAAATATTCGATAACCAAACAAAAGCGTTAATTAAAAAGCGGAATGTTTTGTTACACACAGCGGGTACATAATAATTGGAAAGTAAAGAAAACAGATATTGCGCAACAGGAGGAAAAACTGGATTTATTTGTTTACGCTTTTAGAAAAGTTGTTGAAACATTATTAGCTATACGACGTAGTGGAGTAAAGACTTGAATTGTAAGGAAAACATTATTAACATTGTTTACGTAACATACAATCATCACACTATTATTGTAGGATATATAGTGATACAAACAAGAAGAACACAATTTTTATAATAACGCCTTCAAATCGTACGTAAGAGGAAATATTTGGATATCACACATGTGATTCCTCGTGACACGTGGAGATTCGCTCGTGTTTATATTTACATACTTGAATAATAAATATGTTATTGTGGTAATCAATTTTGTTGAACATAAATGGGGAATATTGATAAGTAAAATACAGCATACACACAATTTGCTCTCTAATGCCAAAAGCACGTAGGTACATTAAAATAAAACGTAATTTGCAATGTATTTCTTTGTCCGAAAAAAAGGAATGTCTTGCCAAGTTTTTTTAAAATAATGCGTATTTTTGTTTAAACGTTTATAATTAGTTTCCATCTGAAATCCGAACAAAACCTGTTAACTGTGAATTTAGGACTGGGATTACGTGAGTGCTTAGCAAAAAATCTTTAAGATTCAAATCACGATATGTTCAAATGTCTATAAGATTTACGATTACAAACAATTCATTAGTCGAGTCATACAAAGAAAATTGCACTTGAAATCAGATCTCGTGCTGAAGTCTCAAGGCCCCGGCACCAACCTTCTGCCAATGTTAACACCTAATGGGCTGTACATTGTTGTCAAAACGTCAGTGTAGCACATTATTCAACGTTGTTTGTATAGGTTATTCAACCAGTGGGCTGGCGTGTGAGCACTGACGCAGGAGATTCTCTATAAATATAATGTTGCATGCGTGTCGCACTCATGGTATTTTGTGTTTTTATTCATGAGTTAAAATTAAAAACCATCATGTTGTCGTAGGCGGCAGAGCTTGCGATGATGGCATTTTGTTATGAAAACTGCGTTGTTAGTTTACAAGCTACGTCAACAACGTTTTGGAACATCTGAATATTGAAGTACTAACAGTTCGCTATTGGTATATTATTCTCTTATTCAATTTTGGTTAAATGGTGTTTCATGACATTCCGCAATATAAAAAATGAACACAATTTTCCATTAAGCAATATCCGGTACATTACATGTTTGTGATCTACATTCTGTAAACGCTTTCAAATATTTACAACAACAATATATACTAATGACATGTTGGCAGGGCTGTCATCATTAAAATCTCTCCAAGCATTCGTAAGTATTGCAATGAAACACTCGCTGTGACGTATTTCGGCGGTCATTAGCAGCGCGCGCGTCATAGGACACCGACTACGACTAAATAAATCGGAATGCGACTAAAAATTATATTATCTCACCGGAATTATAATCAGAATTGGGTCGGGAGATAGTTACAGATCATTCATTGGGTGAAGGTCGCAAAGAATTTATGTACAAAGAAAATACATGCGCGTAAATACAACAGAAATAAAACACAAATCTATTTAAATATCTAAATGTCGAGAATGGCCTATTTAAATTTACCGACGTATCCGTAAAAATGTATATGCAACACGGATGAACCAACACTAACAAATAACAGTTAATCGTGTGTTCAGTATTAGCTGTAGTGCAAAATATTCCAAACCGGCAATCATGGTCTAAACGAAAAGAAAAACGGAATGCCTAAGATGTTAAGTTCTCAATAATAGAGATTTATTAGATTCTAATATGTTTCGGCGAAATCACAACACAAGACGCGTATAAAATTTCTCCAAAACAGAGAGTAACAAAACTAACGTATGTGCACATTTTTAACAACATAATGAATCAATTGTACCAAAAATATAGATGCTCTTCTATTTATCACATTCATGACTTATTTGTTTTTTATTCAAGTAAACAATTGAAAATCTAACTCTGTTCGTCATTTGTTTCAGATATCAGCAGCAAACATGAGGGATGAACGGGCCAGCCTCCCGCGTGTCCGCATCGCCGTCATCGGCAGCTCTCGAGTGGGCAAATCTGGTGAGTCATCGAACTAACCAAAGTAATCTTCAAAGCACACGTAAAAGTAGAACAGAATGCAAATTCCAATCAAAACAAACCAATAAAGAATGCAATGATCTACATACCATTTTTCAGTTAGATCACTAATAAATTTCAAACACACAAATGAAATAATTATGTGTTTACGATATGTTTTTGGGGCGTGAATGTGAATAAATTAAAAATTATTTTAAAACCCAGATCTGTCCATTAGTCCTACCTCATGACCTGAATGCCCCAAAGTGTCCGTCACGTTTTGATGGAGATCGCATTTAAATAATATAGAAATTATTTGTCATTCTCTTTGAATGAAATTTCACAGTTCACAATTTTGCAGGCTAGCATGATTTTGTCAGCGCGAGATGAAAGTGCCTTGCTACTTAATATTCTATTCGGACAAAACCGTACTTAGATACCGTTAGATGTTATGTTGTCAGCACCAGGGCAGGATAAATATAAATTTAATGTCAAGAAGGAATAATATCAATTTTGAAATCAAATCTAACTCTATTTCGCATAAATGGTTATTAAGAACTTATCGCGATTTTTTTTCATCTAAATTTAATCAGGGTATCATACCTAGATTACTCAGTCTTATTAGAAAATACTCTGGTCTCAAACTTGTTATTAGTCACCCTTTGATATTACATTATGTTACAAAAAATAATTACCGCGGTATCTGTGAAGTGTGAAATAGGTTTCGTATTGTCAATCATAAGTTTGCCAAAAGAATGACATGTCATTGAATTTCGAGAGCTCGACCGAGATGATGCAACATAAACTAAATAAACAGAGCGAACATCCTGTACCTATTTATATTGGCCGAGAAAAAACTTTCTTAAGAGAAAATTGGAGCTTTTCAAAGTAACTTTTCGCTGAAATCTAATCTTTACAAAATCCGCATGGCAACACCAGGAAAATTGATTCCATGAGAATGTAAAAATAATTAAGTAAAAATGATTATATAATTAAGCTTCCTTACATGGTTTAAGTTTATAAAAAAGATCGTTCGATTTATTAAGTAATATAATTTGTTTCAGCTCTTATCGTCCGCTACCTAACAAGGAGATACATCGGAGAGTACCACTCAAATACAGGTAAGCGTAATGCCTTTTTAATGGACTTTTATCAGCTTTAGAACAGCGCTCGTGTAGCCTCCTCCATTCAATTTCTTTGAGTAAAAGTTCTTAAGCTTCTTTGTACGTTGCCTTTATTCGATTTAATGTATGGCTGTCATCACATTCGCTCTGAAGTATTTAAATTGACGATCTATTTAATTTGCTTTGTTCGCAGATCTTCTATACAGACAAACAGTCCCAATAAATGGAACACCAATTGAACTAGAAGTAATCGATGTGTCTGGTTCTAATTCCGACAAATTCCCAGCTGAACAGGTATGTACTTCCAGCATGTTTAACACACTTTACTGAACCGTTCTAAATAGTAGACTTTACAGCATTATTTATTTGTTAAACTAACACACGTAAGTAGGTTTCTTCATTTGTATAACGCTTATAACATCCCTTCTTTTTCCGCAATAAATTAAAAAATGGTGTAAACACGAGCGAACAATCTTCGACTGCTAGGAAACACAACACAGCTACTCGTAAATTTCAATTTTGCTTCATCAAATAAAAGGGTTGATGATTTTAACGGCACCGTAAAATAACAGGAGGTTTAATGTCGATAAACTCCAAATCATGGCTGTTGTTACGGTAACAAAGTCCTTGATTATTAACCAGTAGGTAAACTTCACCTTCAGACCGAAATCATAAACCAACAACTGTGGACCGACCTTTGGTTTTCTAAACAACAATATAAGATCACTAAATCAAAGCCAGATTAAGGATGCTTCAAATTTCATAAAAACAACGAGGAAGGTCAGAAGTTTATGGCATTTTGAGCTCTTTTAACATTTTTATGTGCATTTTATGGGCTGCGAATTTAGACCTGAACATTTTTCTACTTGTAACCTCTAAACTATTTATATAGCACACATATCTTTAGCTTTACCTTTAAAAATAGTCGTCATAATATCTTTTCTTGTTACCACATATGTCGGTATGAGTGAAGTGTTAATAACATGGTCCATTGACAAATGCATTTAACGCTAAAATAAAATCCTTCCGCAAACTTTGAGATTATCCATATACTATACCGGTTTTATGTTCTTACAACTAGGTTAATCGCCTGAAATATGCTACAGTCATGAAATGGCTCCAGAATTGTTCCAGTGACCCGCACTACTCGGACTGTGACTCAGTGTGTTTACAGAGCCATATTATTAATAGTAGTTACTATACAGGCCAGTGGCCCGTTTGATTTGTTGACACATTGAAATGTATCGGCCACCGTCTCCAACTGTGCCGCCTTTGAAGTCAAACACATTATGTCTAGACTTGAAAACACTTAATACTGATTGATTACTAAAGTGATTCTTTATTTTTCCGTTAAAAAAAAAAACAAAACATTAATGGAAACGTCCGACGCCATGAATGAATGATGGTGGCATGCAAGACCTAGCCATGATTTTTTTATAGATAAACAAATACAATACGAAAAAGTCATATTTAATTTGTATTCGAGGATAACACATTATATGTAATGAGTGTATGACTCTAATAATTTAACTTTATCAGTTTTTTTAATTTATATTTCGTGTAAAATGGCGGAACAAAACTCGACATTGTCAAAACAACATCAATTCTGATCCGATTAGTTAGCAATATTTTTTATCGTGGAAAAAGATTATTAGGAAAATAAATTATAACGTAACACAGAAACGTATTTATTTCCCCTGTAGCTATGAATGAAGAGTTCAAAACAGACGTAATCCGTAGAGCGACGTGCGCGCCGCGTGGGAGCGCCCATGAATTGCTCCAACAGCTAATTTTAAGCGGGAATGTTGGCTCCGACGCAGTAATTAATCGCGTGCATTCTTCTCCGTCTAGTCTCTTTAATGTGAGACATATTTGTATCACTTGATATTCGTTCTCCAGACAAAAAATAAGAAAAAAACAGTGTTATTCAGTCATGATAACCAAGGCATTCTTAAAAATAGTGATCCTAATATTTTGTTCTCTTGTTTCAGATCCAATGGGCAGACGCTTGCCTATTAGTGTACGCGGTGACAGATAGAAGTAGTTTTGAATATGCCACAGAAGTGCTCAGTGCTTTGAAGAGGGCCCCAGCTAGTACAAGTCCGGCACACAATCCCGCCGGAACAGCACATACCATGCCGCTGGCTCTCCTTGGCAACAAAACCGACTTGGACCACCTAAGACAGGTAATAAAATAACCTCCGTCTGAAAAAACTGGATACAAATGTAATTTATTGTTAAAATATTAAAAACACCGCTGATATATCTATGTATTCGTAATTACATACAGCTTTGACGCAATTACAAAATAGAGGAAGATATTACTTCAATTTAAACGTAATAAATTGAATGTCATTTTGCGAAATAAAAGAAAATAAAATTTTCCATTAATAAAACAGTTAGATAGAAATAATAATTTTATCTGAGATCTAAACTGGCTACGAATAATAACTTCCTCTATTCTTTAAATATGACATTTTATTCACATAATCGCCTGTGACTAGTAATTTGAAGTTCCTGTTACGCAATCTACGTATTACACGTTTGAAATTATGCCTCAGGATTTCTTAAATATAAATTAAATATTTGAGTCTATTACGTCTAAAGCTTAAACTTTTTTCACTTGGAACAAGGCGAACATCACGGCTTATGTCTAGCTCCTACTTAACAGTAAAAGAGTTCTGTATGCAACAGTAAAGCCGTTTATAATTTGATAGATAGATTTTTATTCAAATTGCACCTAATACTGATAAATATACCTTCAAAATGGATTATAGAGTATATTGATAAATAATACTGACAATTTATAATTGACGCGAATTTTAACCCTTTTCTTTTTAATTTTTATTATACAATGTTTTTTTGTTTGTTGTTAAGATCAACAAGGAAGTATCAATTCATGCCTAAATAAATACAAAAATAAATAAGGTTTTTCAATCCAGCTTAATGTTTAAAGCCTTGAAATGTCTTAGCAATCGTAAACTAATTAAATATTACATAAACGGGGTACTAACAAATCGTTTCGCTGACTGACTTTGGTAATAACATTAGCCGATGATTGACGCAGGCATATTTGCATTGAGTTTTCAGTTCAATTCTGATATGGAGAAATCCCTTATTCAGGCATTCCCTTTCAAAAATAATCAAATGTTTTCGTATTGAGATTCCTCAAGAGTCAATATCATTTATAACGTAATTTAAAATAGGTACCAAGCAATTCTACTGCTAAGTTATTCCCAAGCTAGTGTGGGTTTAACAAAGTGAAACGAGAAGCTCTGTAAACAAACGTGACATAATACGGTCTAGATATAGATTTCCGATCAGCTATTTACATATATCGATTTTATGCTTGTTTACCGTACCACGCATCCATGGACTCTCATCATTCGTGAATATGTTTTTTACATCACCATTGTGTAAACCTTGTATCAAAGGTAAAGGATAATAATATAAAAGTTATTTAATTGCCTTTTAGAGCCGTATCTACATAATAATTTACATGTTCTTGTAGTTTACACACTACAATAAGTTCTTATATTCAGAAATACCCAAATCTGAAATCAATATAATATGCGTATATTTCGAAGCCAAACACATTTTGTATATAAGCCATGATAAACTAGGAGTCCTTGTAATGTGTTGCTTAGAAATGGAGCCAACCCAGCATTGTATTCTTAAACATTTCTCCAAGAAATATTCGCGATTACATAAAATAACCAACCGTTAAGAACAAAATAATTCACAATATTTTTTGCTAAAGGTTAATCAATTCAACTTGTGTTTACTTCTCCATATTGAGACGCCAGTGGACCTTACAAACTGCAATGAAGTTAGACGTAAAGTTATTGGGCGGTATACGTATTCGTTGAATGCAAACAGAAAACAATACAGTACTCTTCACTAAATGCTGAATAGCTCTTCAGTATCACGAAGCGAGGAGCCACATTGTGTAAGTTTGGGCATTGTCTTCACTCAGACAAAGGCTCCACTCGTCTCCCATAACAATCGAGCCTTTCAATCCGCGTGATGCTATTTATACTATTACAAATCGACAGTTTACAACGAATACCTAGACTTGTGATACAATTTGCATAAGTTGAGCGTGGGAGTAGTGTCAGTAATGGCTGCCTACGTAATAATTGAAGGAATTGTATCATTATTTGTCTATGTAGAGGTCATTATAATAGATGTACACATTTTGTAGGACGCTGCTGTTGACTGTAAAAAATACAAAGTTTATTACGTCAAGAATATAAAGGTGAAAATTATACCGTTGAATCTCGTATTCGGCACTTATTTATCTATTTTCAAGAGTACAGCGGTAGCACTCCGATCGCATCGCCTACTTCATTTGATATTATCATTTTCCTACAACTTAAGGTTCATGGAAATTCTAGCTCTAACTGTATTAGAGCCATATTTTCTTACATAAGCAGTACTTGGAGACAAGCGAACTTAAAATACTAATTACCGGGAATGTAAGCTCGTGTTATCGAAGAACATTATACAATCATTGTGTAATGTTCGTGATCCATGATTAAGAAGGTTTACAATAAATGTATAATTTTGGCATAACAAAGGATCGATTCGAGACTGTTGCTATGCCGGACGAAGCTATGTAACAAAGTTGATGTTGATCAGTAACATCGACGCAAGTTAAATTTAGATTACATCTTCCGCAACTTTGTAACGTTTATATAAGATCTATATAACTTCAATTGCTTGTATATTCTATATGTTTTTATTCCTGCTATGCAGATTCTTGCTTCAAAGAGTACGCTGATTATGCATTATTCTTTATGAAAAGTTTAAAACCCATTATAATATCATACATTGGGTATTGACTCATGACTGGCATCATAATAGTGTTAACATTTAATCGAAAAAATACATCAGATCTACCATTTAGCATAAAGCGATTGAGAGCATATCTTAAATTTCTTTCCATTTTGTTTATAATACAGACTTTACGCTATCGTTTGTCACAAAACTAGATTTATTAACAAAATATTTTCATTGTTTCAGGTATCTACCAAAGAGGGGCAAGCGATGAGCGCGGCGCACGGCGCTTCGTTCAGCGAAGCGAGCGTGGCCGACAACTCGGGCGATCTGTACCGCTGCGTCGACAGACTACTAGCAGAAGTGCGAACGCCACAACGCACACGCAAATTTTCCGTCACCAAGATGCTCGGCTCATTAATAGGTAAATTTCCATTGGATATCATATACTTCGCGAAAATAGACTACGAGTATATATATTGGCTATGATTCGATTCACGGTACAGCAACAGTGTTGCTTATAAAAATGTCAACAAGATACTTAATCCCAACGGATAATTCCAAAAAATATCCGTATTATAAACATATTGGTCCTAAATCTACAGCGTTATGTAATTCTCTTAGTGGTTATATAAAATATGGTGCAATTCTAGGTAAAACATAAATATCACACCACTGCTAACAGTTTATTATAATCATCGTCATTACAATTGCTTTATGGATGTGTTGTTTTGATTGGCAGGCGGTGCAGCGAATAACAACCAGACGAGCCGCAGCGGGTCGGTAGTGGCGTGCCCGCGCGTGCCGGCGCCGTCCCGGCCGGCGCTGGCGGCGGCGGCGCCCTGACCGCCCGCCCCGCCCGCGCACCGCGCGCGCTGATGCTTCGCAGGCGCCGGCGCCGTCTGGCTCGCCTGCCTGCCAGTACCTGCCCGCTTCACAGCACCGCAGCTCTCCGCCACCATCATTTGAACCGGCGATTCCGTGGTGCTCCGATCACTAGGCGGCTAGTACCCGAAGATATCATATTAGAAGTGCATTTGAGTTCGCGTAGCTCTTGGATTTTGCACGTGTCGAGTGCATCTATAATTTTGAACATTTGAATAAATCTTGACAATAATTGCTATATTAGTGGTGAATTATTAATGTTTGTGCCAAAGATTGTATGCATAGTTTGATTATCATGCGATTAGCTCTCTTATTCAATACTCATTTGGTTCAGCCTTATTGATATTTGTGTCTTTTATAATAACGGTTTAAAACAGTTTATTTTTTGGTCTAGTACGCACAAAAATGGGCTATTTCCATATAGAAAACAAATTAGTAATTCTGACAAAAATAAATTCTGTACTTGATTCTCTGACATTAGAAAGTTGAAACATATTCTTGTCAATCTAAAGAATTTGTAATCAAAGTGATACGGCCTACTACGTACCTTCATATTATGTACTTTTCTATCAATTTTCTACTTTTACACAGTATTATTAAACTAAGGCTCGTCTTAGCTAAGCGTCGCTTTGTATGGATGTCTTTTGATATTAATTTTAAGAAGCTGTACATAAGGCTGCACATGGCCAGTTGGCTATCGTCGCCGAAAGAACACTTTACCAAAAAGTATTTAATAATCAACATTATACTCACTGTTGCTGTACGTTGTAACATTAGTCAGTCTCTAGTCATAGAATAAGGGCTGTGAAAAGACATTTGAATGTTATGCAAGAATGAAACATGGACAGTTTAAATGAAAGTAAATGTTGAAATGTTATCAGTAGAAAATTCTTTCTTATACCATGAGATATATTATGAAATTAAATGTTGCCAAAGTATATCCACTCTGCAATTCCCAAGTTCTATTTATATAAAATAATAGAGGTACATATATATATATATAATAAAATTATAATATTTAAACGAATTGCAGGGTGTTATTTATGTACACTGTTAGAAAAGAAATTTATGTCTAAATGAAATTGAATTGTGGAATGGGATAATGTATATAATATTGTAAGTTGTTATGAAGACTAAAAAGAGGTCGGAACTGATTGGAGTAAGATTGTAAATAATTTTAAATAATAAGCTTTAATAATTATATTAAAAAAATCTTTACATGTATCCAGACTTTTATTTATATTACAATAAGACACACACAGTATTTACCATTAAAACATCTCAAAATCCATTATTTATTCTCCTATATCATCATCTCCTATTATTAAAAATAAGCAAATGGTCAAACTTATAAAATATATTGGATTGTTTCATTGGAAAAAAAATACTGTCTTTTTGTATCTACTGTTATTTAGCTCTCTGAAAGCGTCCTTCTTACTGAATACTCTATTTTAATCATACACAAACCAAAGATTCAGCTATTTACTACGTCAAATGATAATATTTTGCACAATGGAAAACCAAGAAGACTCATTGTTTACTTATACCTAAAGAACCTAGAATAACTCTTAATTTTGTATGCAGCTGTGACAGTAATAACTAAAAACCCATAAGCAAAAATTATTTACCAAGTTATTAAACATGCAACGCGGAATAACACCATGTTGTTTAATCGTTGAAGCATCAGATTTTAAATGAAAAAAAACATACCAATGTAAAAAATTAAAAATGGTTCTACGTACACTTATAATAATAGAATTATCATTTCGAAAATATTCAACGTAGCACGCTTCTTGTTGTAAACAAAAATGACTCATAAAAACCCACATCAATTTTATAACCTTTAAAATTGTCTCTTCAATATAGTAAACAAAATTTCCCAAATGTTTTCAGTGAAAAGCGTCCGGTCGGATGTAAACAGGGAAATCCCGTTATCTCACACATTACCTCGATAATCTAATTGGACAATAAATCCACCTCGGCCAGATAAATGATGTTTTTATCTCGCTTTCAGTCGTATTCAGTTAACCCAGTTGCCGATTCCTCATATAAATTACGCGAGAGTGGATTTAAGGTGAGGACACACACTGCCATCGAATTACATCACAAGACTCTTTGTCATATCAAGTTTTTGATAACATCAAGTTGAAGTAGCGAAGACCTCGAGGATAAGGCGCACGGTCGAGAATCTCGGCGGTCGTGGGTTCAATCCCCAGGCTCACACTTTTGAATATCGAAGTTATGTATGTATTAACAATAATTATATGGCTTACGGTAATGGTGAATAAAAACTTAACTAAACAACATATTATAACAATAATATTATAATTATAACAATTTTAATTTATTTATATTTTAGATTGAATTAATAATACAATATCGGATTTTTTGAAACTGCTAAGGACAGGTTACCCATTGTTTGAGCAAGACTGCTAAATAAAAAGAGTAAGGGTCTAAGCTTTTAGCTACAACTACTGTTCGTAATGGAAGAGTCAGTGCTTTCCCTCTGCAGTTTAATACATTAAAATAATATCTTTAATGCCTTGTTAAAGAGTTAGAAAATTATAATTTTGTTATAACTACAGGCATAATAATCGTTTCAATCAAAAACCTAAAATAGAAATATTTCAAAAAAATATACTGAGAATAGTGTATTCAGGCCTAACATTAGTCAGACCAAGACAGACTTTGGACAACGATTATGATAAGTCAATGAACTCTGTTCTATATAATAATCATTTTGGTTTGTTTACAATAAAATATGGGTATCAAAGGTGTTTAATGAATATACAAAAACAAATTTTACGTTTAGTTGCGATGACCGACGTGGTCATCGTTCAATAAAAAAATGTTTTTTTCCGACATTTTTTCTATATTAACCTGATTATCACCAATACATTATCAATGACAAGCGCATATAATGAAAATATGAATCGCGAGCCGGTCAGCACGCGCCGGTGGAATAAATCAAATTCGCATCCCCGAACAATGCTCTCTGCGGCGAGATGAGAGGGGTGCGCGCCCCAGCTGCGTGCCCCGATCGATCTGTGGACCACCACTTCTCGCCACTACACGCCAAACTGTCATTCAACGCGTACCGATTATTTGCGTTATTTAAAAAAATATTGAAAAAAGAACAACAACCAGACAGTGTCATGTGTTAATTTTTTTTTAAATATATTTTTTTTTCTTTACCATGGAGGGACGAAGGACCTGGGATGGTGTGCCGGTTGAGTCTCATTCGCCGCCGCAGTCGGTGCCTGGTCGAAGAACGCCGCTCGGGGCTGTCGGACTAGGAGGTTTTTATATGCAAGGAGGTCAGCCACCACCACCGCAGCACTGCTACCCGAGTGATGAGAATCAACCAGAACCGGGAACTAGCTACGCACAAAGGTCAGTACAGAGTTTTTGTAGTATAGATTAATTATTCTTATTGGAAGCGATAATATATGTATACTGAATACGGCTATTACAGATTCTTTCCATGAGTAATAAAATTTGCAAAACAATGTTTTTTATAATTTTTCCTCATATACAAATGCATGAAATTCAAACCTATCAGATTCCACTAAACAAAGACAATATGAACTACAGCCAAAATCGTTTCTTGTTTTTTTGACGGAGTAGAATCGTAGTTAGTAAAATTTGTTCCTGCTTTGGTTGATTGACGGCCGACCCACATGTTCTGTACCGAGGGCGGTAAACAACAACATGCACTTCTACTCACCATCTGTGCGCTACTCTACTAAATACGGCGCACCCTTTGCATGAGAATTGATCCTGATTTTCACTGCTATTATAGATCTACAAACAATTAGATCCGACATAATATTAAAACTAATACAAGTTTCCTGTTATCTTTCAATCATTTTATTCGTAATTTTTGAACCGTATGCCAACAAAAACACAACGTGAAAATAAAGAAAACATCCTGTTTTGCTTTAACTGGTATGAAATAATTAAATAGAAGATAGCGTTTACGACGGAAATACATCAAAGTTAAATATACAACACCTAATTGATTTTAACAGGTACACTGACCAAGGTCTTACGCGTTTCCTCGTTGTAAACAAATAGCATTTTGCAACAACATAACTGTGCTATTTAATACTCAAGCAGTTTGAATATGTTGAACAATTTTCACAACGCTGTTACATAATTTACACGAGAAATTACATTTTATGGATCTTATAAGTCTATGTTTTGCACATAATTTTTTTATGTACCTGTCTAGTAGATTTTTTGTGCACAGTCGCATCGGTCTTGTTGGGAGTCACCCTTCGCAATGTAGCTAGCGCCCGAAATACAATGTCGTCCATTGTTCGAAGTCCGAGAACTATTCGCCACTTGTTCCGCGTTACGTCAGTACCAGTTAGTACATTACTCACTAAACTCCATAAATAGTAATGGAATATAGACACGAATACATTGATGTCAAATTATTTCAACTAACATTCTCTTTGTGTTGAATTTAGCAGTCATTTCAATATATGTGTTAGCAAATCTTATGTCTTCTTCTTCTTCTTCATCAACCCATATACGCCCACTGCTGAGCACGGGTCTCCTCTACCATTGAGAGGGTTTAGGCCATAGTCCACCACGCTGGCCTAGTGCGGGTTGGCGGACAAATCTTATGTACATAAATCTTATGTACTTTATTCTTATTATTAATATACTTTGTTTAATTTTTTTTTTTTTGTATCGGCAAAATCATTATAATCAATAAAGTTCTGTAAGCATATACAAATGTATATGCTTCTTAAATAAGAAGTTAATCGTTTCAGAAAAAAATATTTGCCAGTAGTCGCTATTAGGTATATTGAAAAATCTCTAATATTATATTTAATTTATATTTCAGGCCATTAAATGATGGCAAATCGAAGCAAAAGATGCGACAGGGGAAGAGCGTACGCCTCAACATAAACGCGAGAGAACGCAGGCGAATGCACGATTTGGTAAGAAATAATTCCACACAAAAATAGAATTTACTCTTCAAACAAATGCTCACGTAGAGAACGATCAACATTAATGTGTCGATTTGGTATTCAAGATATAATTATAATTGATGCGACCAGACTGAAATACTCAAATCTCGTGACGTTCAGCCATTACTTTAAATTGATTGTACATATTACAATAAATATCGTTTTGATGCACACTAAACATTGTAAATGTTTATTTGCTATTTGTGGCCGTTCAGTTTTAGATCGTACCTAACACAAATGTATAAGGTATGGGCGCACCGCTATTAAATCCTGAACTAAATTCATGTGATTTCGAACCCACACACCCATTGTTGGTTAGCAATGTCCGTTATAGAATAAACTTATTGCTAAATATAGAATACTATCTTGACAATTGCAATTAATATTAGTGATTCCGGGAAATACACATTGGATATCATGAAATATTTCTCTTTGATGTGCTTCCAGAATGATGCTCTTGACGAGCTCCGTGGAGTGATTCCGTACGCTCACTCACCATCTGTCCGCAAGCTTTCCAAGATAGCCACGTTGCTTCTGGCCAAGAACTATATAATGATGCAAGCAAGTGCACTCGAGGAACTAAGGAGGTAACGTCAATTGAACTACTTATGAGTTGTGAGAAATTTCTGACGTCGAGTGTTGCACCGATTGCTAGACTGCATTGTGCAAATATTGTTAGAAACCATTACGTTCACAGCTTATTAGGGATTCGTTCGTCAGAACTACGTCATACTCGTTTAGCATTTCCATAGCCAAATAAGCACATAAATGATACAGTGCTTTGTTAAAGTTGGATAATAAGCGTTTCTTATGTTTTGAAATCAGCATCAATAAATCCAAAAAACGAAGTAGCAGGGAAAAGGAGTCGAAGAAGGAAATATTATCGTTTTAAATAGTTCAGCCTCCGGCGATATAAAACGTTGGAAAGTCCTTGATAGCAAAGCCGTGATATTATTCAATTTCCTAAGATTACCTAATAAACTGAGTATCGCCTACATCAATTAAAATATTATATTGAAAAATATTTTTTCAGGTTGGTTGCTTACCTTCAAGGAACAGCAACTGCGGCAGGCATAGTACCACCTCCAGGTTTCGACCTCACTGGTTTCCCAGCCGCTGCCAAACTCCTGCAACCACCAGGTGGCCCGCCGGCGCCACCCGAACCGCCATCTTGAGACCCAACTGTCAAATTAGAACCGTGAACTTCGCGAGTCTAGTCATAAGTTGATCGTGAAGTTTTTACCAAATTTATATGTGTAGTTATTTAATATTGTAATAGGTTATTTAGATGATAAGTGAGTGGGGAGCGGGAATGCGTTACACGAATGTACCTACGAGTATTAAGACAGGTCTGTTTATAGATGAAGATGTATCGGATTAGTATTAAAAGTTTATGGCTCAGATCTTCTGTGCTCAATGTATTATGTACTTAGTGATTTAAGGTATACGTTAATTTATTCATGAATAATGATTCAGTTGCCAATATAGATCACTAGAAAGCTTGATATAAATTAATTTTTATTCTTGTTTGCGACTATATTTCAGTTACTAGTATCTTGCATACATTTATTTGGATTGTGTAATATTATCTTGCCGTAGGGTTAAAGTTAA
Organism: Cephonodes hylas; assembly: GCA_030295005.1. Taxonomy (NCBI): domain Eukaryota; kingdom Metazoa; phylum Arthropoda; class Insecta; order Lepidoptera; family Sphingidae; genus Cephonodes; species Cephonodes hylas. The sequence goes on along the minus strand of AP025364.1, from coordinate 11,040,806 downwards.
AAAAGCAGGAGCGAATAAAAAGACCTTAAAATTTTATTAGACTAGTTTTAAACTGCAAATATATACCATAATATATATAGAATAATTACATATAATGTAGTTTAAGAGTATGAATATTGGATAGTGGCAAATGGTATGATTATAATAACCTTTTACTAGGCTAGAAGGGAAAACCAATAATACTTCGCCCGGCCAGAAATTGAATCCGGGACCGATGTTATACGGTACAAGTCTTTTGCGCGAGCCGAGACACCTTTTCGTAGTATCGAAATTGTTTTACAGTATTTAAACTTCCTTATATTCTTTCATTACTTGTATTTCAAGATCCTTTCTCCAGAGACCTATATTTGCAATACTAAAATCATTCCATTAGCAAAATAATTTCATTAGGAAGAACACAAATTGCCGTCGTTTTAACATTTAGTGATAGTTTTAAGACGTATAATATAAAAAGTATATATTTGTAGATGCTTTAAAATATTTACAAAATTCTCACTCATGTCTTTCAAAAACGTTAACTTAGCTTAACTTAGATAGCATTTATAGTTTACAAATATTAGTGTATATATAAGTGTTTTTAAATATTATTGTCGTTGGATGATTACGAATTCAGAATAAGTACGAAATTAATTTTTGATGTGTCATATATTTTAAAGGTTTTCTTAATATTTATTTCTATTGCACTTTACCTCATAGCGTGTTAGACCCTACAAGGCAGAGGTTTAAGAAGATGACAGAACTTCTTAAAATAAACGTTAAAAATCACCTTCCAAAAGGCTTACATTCTTGAAAATTTCTTAAAAAAAATTATGTCGCATATATAATAATTGATTTAAAACGATTTGTGAATGAAAGTATATAACCACATTCGTTGATATACAAAATATTATTCGCACATTAGGTAACATAGAATATTACTAGTTTTCGAATGCATACAGCTATTTTGTAAGCAAAAAAAATAACTCTCATAAACTTCAATTCTCATAATCATGTTGGTATTTATAATAAAAATAATACTTTGCTCCTTTAATATTATAAAAACTTATATTTAAGCATATTATTATATGCTCATGTATTTTCTTTTACATATATGAGTAAAAGTAAAACTCAAAGTATTAATTGGCATAGCACGCTCATAATGTAAGTTTTCTATATAAATAATTAAAATTTAGTATTAAACTTAGTAAGTAAGTCTTGTAAATTTTCCTCCGCGAGAGGGCGTTCGAATCAATGTGCCAATTTGAGTAGTATTTCTCATGTATATTTAAAAACATACATAATAAGGAAATAAATATTTAAGTAACTATAAAAATTATTAGAAAGTATAATCGACAACTTTTTTATTAGTCAGTGTTAGTCATATAGGAATCTGATACTAGCCCATTGACTAAATGTGTGTAGACTATTGTAGTAACAGAGTAACCAAAGTCATATTTTATTTATTTCATGTTTTTAGATATAGCTCAATGGAAAGTATTATTCATTTATCGTAATTTGTAGCTAGTTTTTATACCAAATAAGCTTGGTACGCTCATACTAAAATTAATTCGACTAGATATAAGTTTTTTAATTGACAGATTAAGAACAGAACATTCTCTAAATTTTAATTTGTCAGTGAATGAAAGTATGTAGACATATTGACATTAAAAGTTTCGAAGAAAATATGAATTAGGTACTATAATTGAAACTTGAATACGAAATGGTTTGTGCAAAAAACCGCCACAGTCCCTTTTCCCATTTATGATGAAAACAAATATTTAAACTGTTGCATACTAAATATTCTTTTGAATAAAGTATTTTTGTTTAAACATAAAATATAATAACCACGACGAATACAAAGAAAGTAGATAAAAAATGTCCTTTAGTTATAGACAGTAGACATCTACTGATTTAAGACTTATTATTATTAGTGAGAAAGTTTACTTAAGAAATATTAATAAGAAGCAATTATTATTACAGTATATTTATAAGTGGCTCATATAATGTACTTGATTATTACACATTAATCCTATACGTAGTAATCTAGTAGATGTCTTCGAATGTTATTATTCGCCCTTTATTGAAATGTATAGTGAATTATAAATCACTTTACGTCTAATTCTTAATGTGTTTAGATGTATTCAGAATAACAAAAGCCAACTGTGTTTACTTATTACGCTTGTTTAATATTTAATACCTTTTATATAAATCCACAATAAGTTTATATAAAACAAAAATCAGTAATTTTTAATGAAAATGTTTTATTCCAGCCTAATTTGAAATATTTTTAAATTATCACTATTATTACTTATTTAGTGTGTAAGCCAATGCAACGTAATTTTGATTAGCAATGTGATTTTATGGACATGTATGTGGAATATAATTGAGATTCTCAAATCTTGTTTGTTTTTATTTAAATATTTTTTAAATCTTCGTACTTTATAAAAACCTTATTTTTAAAAACTTTTTTTTACTGGAAGGACTTTTAAGACATACAAAGGTGTTTTTAATCAATGTCATTAGGGCCCCTGCTACCATATATGCAAACTGTGCAATGCACACGGGCGCCATCCATTAGGGAAAGCAAGACCAAAGTCCCAAAAAGAAGTTTGCAAAAAAAAAAGTAACCTCAGACACCCCAACTTATATCATTGCCAAAAGCTTGAGTTAAGAAAGTAACAATCTAAAATCAAATTACCCGGAAGCGATTGACGAGTTGAGAAGATTCTAAATAACATGGGTAAAGTTCAAAATAGTAGCAAAATATAAACTCATTTTTTTTCTCAACTCCCTTTTGTAACTTTAAGTTCACATAAAAGCAAGGCCTACAATTATTTCATAGGTATGTCTACATATAAAATTGTATGTTTGTCATGCCAGTCTATGTTTTACATACCTAATAAGGCATAGTTTTATATGTACTCGTATGTCTAGCTCCTCATGTTGGTTCTGTGTCGAGAGTCGAGACCTAAGTCAATGAAAATGAATATCTTGTTATATCTTGAAATATCAGGGTGTCTAATTACGGATTCATAAGGGCTGTATGAGTTAGTTAATTAAGGCCAGGCTAGACTATTTTTAATAGTGTCACACAACGGAATTTTCTGGTACTATATATGCTGGTTACATGGGATATTAACGAAAGAGTTCAAAAACACGTCAACAGATGGCATTGTAACAAATTTTTGGAGTATGGATTTTTTAACACAACCCATTCGCTTTCAATATTGAATATTGCTTGCGTAATAAATAGAACATTTCAAATATTGTACGTAATTAATCTAAAACGCATAAAACTTTCATACAATTTACGTCTATGAGCAATGAAAAATCCCTTTAAGAAACTCTAACAAACTTCCTCCTCTACAAGTATTTTCTTACCTATGTATTAGAAGTACATAATTGCCTTATACAAAGCCATTATGGCACAAAAATATAATAAGACTCACTGAAATAAATGTTGTATATTTAGAAATATAACTGATGGCACTCAGCAAAGCTGTTTAAGTATTTGGAACCTTAAATGAACAATTCTTTAAATAAATAATCTATAAAACTTATCGTATTAAATTTTCCTTTTCTATACTCTAATACGTCACATTCTTCTTATTTTTCGTTAAAAACTGAATAGAAGCCCTGCTAGTCTTGCAATAAAACGGGACAGTACGTATGTATTTATACATATCATACATAGCTGACATAAGAGAGGTACGCTTTCACACTGATGAAGTCTTGAATATAACCCGAGTTTTCCTTAAACACGAAGGCCTCCTTAATATCCTTGAACAATATTGTACTATATGTTGGATGCTATGCATGGATATTTCAAAGATTTTTTTACTGTCACGACAAAAAAGTGTTTTGAGAATAAGTCCAGTACGGTGGAAATAGAGTATCAATTGGCATGGAACGATTAGGATTATTCCGCACCTATTGACCAAAAATTGCCGACCTGACAATAATTAGATATCGGAACCGCTGATGCCGGAACGAACTACACATGCGTATATTAAACTAGTAGGTTTTAGACCTTACGCACGGTAACTACTAATCGTCTCCATAAGCTTGTCCTACCGACAGCTAATTAGGTACCTGGCAATTTTTAAATTTACATAAAACGCAATAGACGATTTTCTGGTAATAAATTCAACAATGCAGAAAAATGTTTTGTGACATTGAGCCCATTCATCATCATCATCATCATTGTCAGCCAATCGTGGTCCACTGCAGGACATAGGCCACCCCCAATGACTTCCACCGGGATCGGTCGGAAGCCGCCTGCAGCCAGCACATTTCAAATATTCATTGGGCCCATTAAAATGTTGGAATTCATCTAAATCAGCCAACTGTAGTGTAAGTCGCGACACTAACATTATTAATGTAAGTAAGTAGACTTCACGTTCCATTGATGATCTTATAGTTCATTTATCAGACCTAATGTCGATAACAGTTACAATGGTCGATTGCGTATTGCATCATTTGATTTGCTAACAGGGTGAAATGTCTGTCGCTACACTACGTAATCTGTTTTCAATGTATTTTATCAAAATGCATTGCGACACTAACTATCTACCGATCCACCCATTTGAAAGACAAACCAACATTTTCCTTAGTTTCCTGATACGCTGCAGTTCAAAGCCTCACGTTTTCAACCAAAATAATACCAAAAATACAACGTATACTAAACTTGCAAAGTGATTCCTGTTACGGCTACGTGTAATAGTAATCAATAATTCGCTTGCAAAAATAATTTGAACATGAATCAAAAAATTGTATCATTATAAATTGCTTAAAACCTTTTTGTTTACAAACCAAATGTTTTGTCTCGTAAAAATATTGTTTTTTAAATGGCATGGTTATATAATTGCAAGTTAAGTATTACCTAGTTATTTTTATTTAATAAATAAATAAAAAATAATAATACAAACAGTTTGATGGGGACATATGTTGCGATTTCAAACAGGTTTTTAAATTATCCCAAGTTTGTAACTAATATTATAAAACTAAAGATTGCTATGCAGAATGGCCACATTTAATACTTGAAACTAATCCTCGTTTGTATAGTATACTGTGAAAAATAGTAATTTGAATTTAAAATGTGACCTAATATAACCTTAAACATTCTTCATCTATATCATGTTACGACACTCCAGACAAGGCTTAACAAAATGGAAAATCGACTAACGAAAATAGTTAGAAAGGAACTATGCGACGTTTTTTATGTGGGTAACCTCGATACGACATATGGCCACAAACAAACTGTTTAGGAATTATTGAATTATTTATATCATGTAGAATAAATTGAAACGTATCCTTTAATCGACTATGAAGTGTGATAATGCATTGATGCTGACAATCAAATTGCTACGCCCCAATGGATTATCATCATCATCCATTGGTAAATGATTGGACCTTGCGCAGTAAAAATTAGGTACATACGAAAGTATTAAGTTATTTTGTTTATTAGCACTTTATCAGTGATGAAATCACATTTGCACGAATGGGCAGGTGAATGCAAAATAAAAAATGGTCCTACCAGGCAACAGGTGAACACCATAAACATAACGATTTCTACCTATTTTGCCTTTGAAAATACATGGATATGGTGATAAAAGGACACATAAGAGGTAAGATTGAATAACTGGTAACAAGGCGGAACTCAGTTTTAAAAGTAGTTAGTAATATTATATATCTGAGTTATTAACTTAGTACTTACCATAAAGACACGTTGAAACTAAATTTACCCTTTTTTTTCGTAGGGAAAGCTGCTTATGGTGCTTATGAAAAAATCCCGCCACTCCTGAGGGTCGAAAGTATATGTCGGTATAACCAGCCTTCCGGTCTAGCGCGCGGTTACGTCATATCCACGCAGACATTAATGCCAAACTGAATCTCTTGTGAAAATCCCAATACCAACCAAAAGTCCAATCTTCACGCCAAGTAGGGCGACCGCGGTGCGCGGTCAAAATGCACCCATCATTATTCCTCAGCCGCCCAGTGTGCCTCCGAGACGAAAATGTCTCGGCCGTACTTTCAGTGAGGATGCACTGCCCCACAGCGCTCCCAGTGATCCCAAGAGCCCCTTTTTAGTCACCTTCTACGAGAGGGTGGGGTTGCCGTGGCAGGATACTAACACCCCCTTGCTAGAGGATCGACCTAAATTTAGCCTGACTCTTCCTACATGCTGTTTTTTAGACTGGTATAGCAAAGTAACAATAATCGCCATAGATCTTCCTGGTGACCTGTAACCTTTTCTTACACCACAGGAGATTTTAGTGCAGTCAAGTGACTTGGGTAAGTACTCAGATTAGGATGAAAAATGTTAAATTAACATTACTTAATAATAAATTAATTATTACAAATCCATTTTGGTGAATGCCAACTACGTTTTAAGATACATTTGCGTCAATAACTATTCTTAGCGGCGGAATGACGAAAAAATCTATAAATGCCCTCGAGGCATTAACTACCCATGACGTATTATTTTCCGGCATTTCATGTGTCATGTCGAAGCTACGAACCGATTTAATAATTAGTTCATCCATTCAAATCAATGCAATGGTTAGAATAATAAGAACGGTTTAGAATTCAATTTTCCATTGTATCTCTCACTCTTGTAAACATTCAAATAATTATATCAGATTCTGTAATAGGTAGAGATATACGTACCGTAAAATCTCTTAACAATTTTTTATGTCACTTTTGTATCTGCTGGGTTTAGAAACAACGAGCAGGAAAGTAAGCTTATTTCCATCAGTGGAATGTCTATTCCACATATCTATGTGCTGGTGTTAAAAAAATAAATGAATCATAAAAACTGTGTCATCTGCACAGATCCCTCGACTACAATCTGAAAATTTCCATGAACAACACTCGGATTTTTAAGTTCATTCGCATTTATAGACAAAGGTAAACCTACTTACGGAATGAACGAGTAAACAGTTCACTAGGTTTTGAGGGCGTAACTCCGTTGTTGCGAGAAATAAACAGAGAGTCCTAAATTAAGTAAACGAAGGACTGCTCGGATACATGGTAAATGGTAGAGCAGGCTCGTGAGAAGCAGTACAACATATATGGGCTGATGATTATGATGATGATGCAGAAATTCCCAATAGACCACAATAAGCCCGCCCTCTGTCGCGTAGGAATTAAAACACAATCGACGCAACATAAGTACTAAAATGCACTCCTGACTGCGTATATGTGTGTATTTTATTACACAAGTAAATAAATATGGTCTTGTATGTATCAAACAATCAGGTTTACGCCGTACTCTAATCCGAAACAAGTTTTATCACCCAAAAATTTGGTATTAAGACTTAACTCATGGAATTCGACAAGCCACAACCACATGTGGCAATTGCAAAATATAAAATCAATAAGGAAAACACTGGGGTTCACATCAGAAGGGTTACCCTTACATATTTTGTTATGATATGACTAAGGATGACCCCATCTCTTGCGTCACAATAAACGATATCGATTTTAAATATGGCTATGACGGAATAAAGGAAAATCAAATATTGTGAAGTGCACTTTACTTAGATTTAAATGATTGAAGCTGCCAACACTATCTAGACTTAACGACTATCAAATCAATTCAAAAGCGTGAAATATTATAAAATTGGTTTTGTATCCTGGCAAATGAGTAGCGTTTTTCAATTCAAAATTAAATCATATTTTAGGAGACGTATTCGTCGTTTCTTTAAATATCACAGGTCATGAAGTAGAGTAGAACAAAAAACATGTGTATTAAACAAATGAGTAACCACTTTTTATAACAATTTCCTTTGTTCTAGTATTAGAATAAATGTGTTTATTTTAAACAGTCTACCGCAATGGAGTCGAAAATGGTTATGATTGCGTTATGACAAATCTAATCTATTACCTGTCCTACCTTTTCCTGGTAAACTACTAAAAGTTTATTGACGAATAGAAAAACACATAATAGTTGCGCACGTAATAAATTATTAATTAGTGCCATTATTTATTAATGAGTTGGTTTTCAGTTATAGAGGAAGCCCGTGCCCAGCGCTGGGACGTAAAGGGGCTGATGATGATTTATATTTTGAAAAAAAATATAAATAGATATATAAAAATGATGTCGTCCCACCACACATTCTATTCTCTTATTGCCTTAGCATTTAGATGTATTAGATAATCATTATTCGTGCTTGTTTACAAATGTATGGATGCATTACATCACTATGTAGCAACGGCAAAGCAATACTCTTCCTTTTCTTACATAAGTGGTGTATTCGCGTGGAACTGTCATTAAAAAGTCATTGTCTTGTCACATTCAATTCCCTTTCTGCCTAAGCTTATTTTCTTACAACATAACACATGATGAAATCTAGATTATTCAAATATTACAACGGTAAAGAAGTTGTTCTTCAAGTTCTAACCAAATTGTCTTCAGATTAGAGTGTTTCATGTAATTAATATCTTGACCCCAGAAGAGCCATTAGACTCTCATGATGCTAATTTTGTCACTATACTAAAAATTTTGACTTTTAGAACATTTGAATATTATGATGACATGTGTTAGATTGAGTTAAATTTTGCCTGGTTAGGAAAAGAAAAAAATGCCTACTAGATAATTTTATTTTACTAATTTAACCGTATGAAGCCTCACTTTGTTGTCCTATACCGTGTCACAGTTCAGTGACTCATTGTAGAATTATTTACACGTACTTCATTATTTCGTTTTTGGAAAAGCTTTAAATTTAAAGAATAACATAATTTTTAAAAGTAGTGACGTCATGTGTTTCGTGATAACAACAGTTTTTTGTATAACAGTGTATATTTTTTATTATTTCAGTTAAACTGGTCCTATTGTACAACAGTCTCGCCTAACTACAGCATGACTCTACCACGAACTTATACAAATATTGTCATACCACAGACATTAAATCTATAGCTATTGAAAATATTTGTTATTCCTTTTTCTTTATCCTTTAAACTAATAAGTCAGATGCTGCAAGTATAATTAGGCTGATATACAGGGTGTATTCGGACCGTGATCGGAAACGAAGGCAGGTACTATCTACGGTCCATACACACACTACGGATCACAAAGCCAATGGCATTAAAAAATCCCGACAGAAAAAAAAAATACGTTTCCCATGCAAACCACATACATTTAATACCGACGGTTGTATGTAAAACGTCTAAATTTTTATGATGTGTCGGGATTTTTTTCACGCCATTGCGTATGTCCTGCATCATAATCCTCTTTCTTTCTCCAGTTCCAATGACTTTCAAAAAATGCACCACGCAATTGTTTATGAGATTATATGAATTACTAGCGACCCGCCCCGGCTTCGCCCGGGTGCAATTTAATGGATGTTATCATACATATAAACCTTCCTCTTGAATCACTCTATCTATTAAAAAAGCCGCATCAAAATCCGTTGCGTAGTTTCAAAGATTTAAGCATACAAAGGGACATAGGGACAGAGAAAGCGACTTTGTTTTATACTATGTAGTGATGAAGCTACAAGTTTATTATTATTCTTTCTATTTATCAATACTGGTTGGCCCATACTTTGTAATTCAGCAGTGATCGTGATAGGCTGAGTGATGTCCTGATAAGACCTATTACCTAGTAAACGTGGTCAGGTCACAATAAATAAATCAAACCTATTTTCGTGTTGAAAATGTGTATTAAATGCGTATAAAAATCCTAAATTAAAATGCATTAAAAATTAATTAATTATTTTAACCGTGAGGACATTTAACACTCTCACATTTATTTAGTCTCTCTCATCGGCCTATATACATCCCACTGATGGGCACGGGCTTTCTCTACCATTGAGAGGTTTGTTATGTATTTTTTGTTGACTATTTTTTCCAAAAATAAACAAATATTATAGAATCGACTAATAAAAATGATAACTAGATTGTATGGACAATAAAGATTAAAGTGAACGTATTGATAAGTATTTCAATAACAGTTGATAAGTTTATTAATATTGTCATTTTGAGTGCCTACTGAGTGCAAAAACAAATGTAGTTAGCAGAAAACTTTCACACAGTTTTAAAACCTTGCAGTATCCGTATGGGTAATTGCAAAATTAAAATTAGCTCAGACTTAGATGTTAAGACTCATAGAGTACACCAGTAGATAGTAGATACATTTTTACCTAAACCCTAGTTAAAATTTCAAGGGTAATTGAACTCTATTGTGGTATATTTTTAGACACATTTATTACTTTATGCTTGTGGTAAAACTTTCCAAAAACAACAAAGAACAAATATTTGTCTCATCTCTGTGTACATAACATTGTGTATATAAGATATTGCACGGCTATGAAATGCGCTCAGGTAGAGCTGAGTAGAAAAAAAAACGCAAAGAAAATGAAATAGCTGCCGGGTGTTCTCGTCTGTCATGCACTTACATATATTATTATACGGGTGGTTAAGCAGTTTAAACCGGTTCAGATTCTAGATTTTACTGATTAATTTTATTCTAAGAGTTGTCGGTGACTATTAGCATTGATCGTGTGATTTTATTAATATAATTTCAATAAAGTAAACAGTTTTTAATTCGATGTATATTAGGACAAGCTTTGTAACATTGGTCAGTATAATCACAACATGTAAATTGTGATGGCTTTTATAATAACAATACAACAATGCTATTAATATATAGTATCAAATTCTTGAACAATTTTCTCATTAGACGATACATTTGTCAGCACGGTTGAAAATATGTATTGTCTTCAAAACGCACAGACTCGTAGCTACATTAATTAATTATTATGTTAGATTTTAAACGTTATTTTTACATATTTTATTTGAAAAAATAAAAGTATGTTATAACTAAAGTTAAGGAGTTAATTAATTGTGTTTCAAAGCAAAATTTGAAGGTATAAAATAAAAATCCTTTAAAATTTTCGGGTTACTGTATTAAACGAAGGATCGCAATTTAGTTATCCGCTCCCAGACAAATGTTTGCGAGGTCTACAAATGTTGGTTATAGATGTGGAGATTGGGGGATGTGAGATCGAAACTTCCTCGTGTTTTGTAAAACTTTCGGCATATTATTAAAAGTAATTAACTGATGTAATTTTCCTACAAAAAAATCTTTTCGTTGATATTTACATTTATTTTTAAAAACATGACACTATAACTACGAGTATCATAGAACAGCGGAATAAGATTAGAAGGGAAATAGACAGCATTTTGTATGGTGACGAGTGTCGCCGCTTGTCTGTCACCTATTCATACTACCTATCTACGATTACACGACCAGAGATAAAAATCTAAGTTCAGGCAGACCGAAGAAATCCAACACCTTGCTGGTACGAATTTTGTATTGTATATAAATACGTACATACACACTCGCTTCAATCCTATAGGAGTGAGCAGAGACTATCAAAAACATATGAAGATCAGATTCGTTACGTTTTCCGCGAAGGCCAAGTACGGAGTATATAATATGGATGTTGCATAAGCAAAAAAGGTGTTTTAAGATTCTTAGGAGATACTAAAATAGATACGATTAGTTTTTAATAAATATAAGGAAATATTGTAGTTAATTGATTGAATAAAATGTCACATTCTAACCCGCATATAATATGTCCGTATATCTTTATGTATAAGAGGATTAGGCATTTAAATACCAAGCCGGTACTATAACCACCGTGTCTAAGACCTGACACGACAAATCAATAACGCCAAGCAAACTTCAAGTCTGTGTTTGATCGCGCTGACGGCCTTGGAGTATTGTCACAAAACGTATATTTAAAACAAAATCGCAAATAATACGAGAATTTTATCAAGGTTCTTGATGTGCAATAAAAAAAAATTAATTAGGTCAGAATTTGAATTTATCTAATTATATATTTTAAGTTGTTCCTTGCTATTGGTTTCATTTATTTTTTTGTATGTTGTTTTAATTTTTTTGCTATTCATGCACCTTCCTTTATCTCTGCGTCACCCATAGATTGACTGTTATAAAATGCCTTTGGTATTTAGTCCGTCTTTTTACCTAAATGTATGAGAATAATTAAAAACAAAAATAAATAAGTTATTGGTCAAATACGTGTCTTTACAAAATAAGAATGGGGATTTTGTTTACCATAAATCAAATCATTCAGAGAAAAATCATACTACCTATAAAAAAACAGAGCTAAGCAAATGATTTTTTTGATACAGGAAGATTTTGGCTAGATTAGTATGATTTTTTAATACGGACATAGTCGCTCTATATTATTGTACATTCCACTCGATTCTACAGTAGTTTGAAAGAAATATTAGCGATAAGACTGCCATTTAATGCGCTCTACTTTTATTTTTTATTATTTTTAAATCATGTTTTTGTTAATTTTTGTGATGTCCAATAAACTAGGATAAATTAAAAAATAGTCATGACAACTTAGGTATTATTTATTACTAAAAGATTTTATTTTACAATAAAAGGGAAAAAATAATAAATGTCAAGATACCTAAAGGGAATAATAATACACGTTGGATATACTCGTGGGTCTAAAACAATTTAAAGAGAACGATTTTATTTATATCAGCCCGGATAGCGCCCACTGTACATTACTATGGCCCGCCATAATGACCCGGGCAAGTGTGTCGCGTTCAGGGGTCCCACAACAAATTGATTATAAAAAGACGACATATTTGCATCGAGTCCTATACTCGCGACACTACACAATATATCTGCGTAGAAACACATAGCGTAAAATTGTCTCATTGGAAAAAATAAAATATCATTGTAAAACACCATGTCCCGTAATTATAGCCGTGGTATTAAACGCAAGCCAAAGCACTTCATAATGAAACGCAGTAAAATTCACACTTCATTACGCAGTTTATCTCGCCAAATAAAGTTTGGAGTGCTGTACTTTTTGAGCACCATTCCTCTCTTATTCCACATTATAAAACCTTCATAATTTTTGTTCTCTCCACATTTCACGCCAAGTTTTTTACTACCTAATTTATTGATCTAAACAGACCATTTGAAACGGCGGTAGGACAATTTCCCTTTATATACAATAGACGCGAATCTAAGGGATCGAACTTCAAGCACATTTCATTATTGCTTTTTATTTTACGTATTACCCATGGTTGTCTGAGATGCGTACGTAGAGCGTGGGCGAGAGACGGATAAGGCGAAACGACTGTTCGGTACATACCCGCACACCGTACACATGCTAGGGGAACATTGTGAAAGTACAGCGAGAAGCAATTGCAACCCTAACGGTGATGAATACAAGCGAGCTTGAGGCAGCTAGCGATGTGGTACGAAATTTAATCTACCCCTGTCTGCCACCCTGCCTCCACGCCGCCACCCCGCGCCCGGGTGCCTACTAATGTATCTGGCTGTCTATAATTTATTCAGGCTATACGTCTTTGATAGGTATACCGTGCTATAATGGCCTTAATGTAGCCAAGGTTTGTTTATCACGGAGGTTACCATGTGAACGATTAAACACAATCTTTTAGCAGGCACGAAGCGATACGCGGTTGGACGAGTACGTACGTACTAGAGGCGGTAGGTATGTCCTAGTGGAACCTACACTAGGACCGGTGGCGGCGCGCCGAGTAGCACACCGTTAGAAATGAGATAAAAAACTCGTTACATACAAACAGAACAAAAACTATTCCATTGTTATCGAACTGGTTCGGCCCAATGTTTTTCAATTTGTTGAATAAAAATGATCGCGCATCGTATTGTGTGGCATTTAGCGTGACCGCTTTATTGACTTGCTGGGGTTTGAGGAAACTTCAGTTTATACTTTGGTCTGTTATTACAATTTTACTATAAATTGCCATTAAATCAAAATTCATCAGCCCATGCACGTCTAGCTTCTGGGCACGGGCTATCTACTCCTCCTCTACTTTAATATGAGAAAATAATGACGAGCAAAAAACAATAAAAGTTGCAGGTTAAACATAATAAATATAAATCCTGTTTCATTATTGTTGTTGGTAGTTCATAAAAAAATACAAATATTACAATTATATTAACAATCCCCCGTATTTCATGAGACACATTTACGTATTTCAGTATTTCCTGACTCTACCTTTCTATAATGTCAAATAAACACATTTTACTAATAAGGTCGTAAGAAAAATATGCTTTCTGAATATAGAGTGACACGAGTATGCATTTTCTAACTGTGATTATACTGCCTAAGCATAATACCCGATACGTCACCATAAACAAAGAAATAATTCAATGAAGCCAAAGCTCTGAAGCATGTGTTTTTTACGACTACAAAAATCCTTAATCTCTTCTTAGAAATGCTTCTTAAAAATTTTATCCCTGGCAGGTAAATTTAAATTCCAAAGTTCCATTTTCAAATCTCAAAGCCTTTTTTTTTTCTTTCAATTGATGGATCTCAAAGCCTTTAAATTTATTTATTCAGTTTTAGTTAATGCTGTGTAGTAGTATGAAAGACCATTTTGAAATCAGTTCAATTTTGTGGTTTCTTCATAAAATGTTAACTAAAAGTATTATTAAAATTATCACGTGTATATATTAAGTGATCTTATCGAGAAATATATAACAATATGTTAAAGGTTATGATATGATGCTATCGTAAATGTAGTTATAAGTTATTGCAGAGTACCTATTGATTATAGGTATACCTATTAAACCTTGTTACCTAGGAAATTATGCATATATTTATATTGCATTAGTCCGGTCACCTTATTCGCTATCTGGGTAGCTTTTTCCGTCATTATTATAACTTTAGACTAATCTTTAACAACAGTAATTATTGGACAGTGTAAAATAAATTTATGTATAGATTCAAGTAAAACTAGAACACACATACAATGTAAAAAAACTGTTTTTTCGAATATTTTAGCATATTCTATATACATTACAGGAGTGAGCGAGACGGCGCTATGGAAGCGTCGCTTTCGCTCTCCACGAAAGCCTCCTGAAAATATCTATTGATTATCGTATACGTGGTTGGTACGTATAGTTCGCCACCTCGCCCTACGTCGGCTGCCGAGTGCCAATTTATTTGAAGAACGCTCGGAGTGTATACAACAAACTGCACCTTACAATGACGTTGTAAAACGTCACCTCCACCTACGTACATACGTACACACTCGGACAAAACGTTTGGAATATTGTACGGCTTAGCTCTTAAAAATAGTTGAGGCCGATTACCTTACGTATAGAGAACGGATATGTATTTCTGTAAACATACGCATTGTGTGTAATAATATCTATGGGAGCGGTCTGGGTGATACATACAGAGAAGGCATATCTGTTATCGGCTGAGTAAGATATGTATACCTAGCCCATATATATATATATACATATATATAAAGCATCATGACATGATGTAGACGACTATGTCGGTCGAGACCTGTCGAGCTGGCCCAAGAGCAAAAGGTTGTGAACCTGGGTTGCTACAGTTCCAATATTGCAGAAACTTCCCAATATTATGAACATAAATGAACAATACTTAATATTATATTTATATACTAATATAATTATGAAAAGTGTTACACTTGTCCATAAGATAGAAATATTTCAAAGGAATACAGATGAATAGAATAAGAGTCTAGATAGATTAAATTATTCCCAACTGCATAGCAGAATTGGTCATGTTAATGGTCATTGGTCATGAATATAAGGGAGCGTCCATAAATTACGTGAGGTATTTTTTTAAATTTTCTGTCCCTCCCTCCCCCCTTGGTGAGATGTCGTGAGATTTTATTCAACCCCGTCCCCCATCCCCCAATCTCACGTGAGATTTTTCGGAATGTGGGTTTCTTTGGACGACTTTGGACGACGATTTAAAACGACGGGATACATTGTACCGTAACTAAGGAGAGCTATTTGGTATAAATTAAATCTGGTGGTTTGACATTTAGTAGATGTATAACGTCGAAATATGAATGAAATTATTGTCTTTCGAATGAATTAGTTTGTGTCTGTTAATCTTAATCGTATTACGATGACGCTTAAAATTAAATCTTAAGCATGCACATACAATTTGGATTTAATGGACCAAAATAGTATATTTTCTTTTTGTTTCAATCAGAAAAAAAATTGCGTGATATTTGTCGAGACCCCCCTCTCCCCAACGTGATATTAGATGAGATTTAACTCGACCCCCTCCCCCCCTTAATCATCTCACGTAATTTATGGACGCCCCCTAAGTTATGAAAGATATGTATAATAAAAGCTAAGTTACTTAATAGTCAATGTTACTGTAACAAAAGTAATAATATTTTAACTGTAATAATAATTATGGGAATTTAAAACCCTATGCATGGCATCACAGCATACACAATAAACGGAACGCGCTTGCGCGAGCTCGGCGGGTGAACGCGGTGCGGAGGGTCGCAAGGCCGGGGCGCGGCGAGCGGGGAGAGGTAACGTCACGTCGAACAACGCATACCATACGCTACTAAATTCAGAAGGCCTCTCTACACACAGCGCGTACTGGGTAAGGCGTCCTTTCTATTTTGTCGCGTAAAAACTTGCCTGCGTCGCTCGAGTCGTCCAACGCGATTACGCGAGGTAGGAACTGTGAGATTGGTGTAGTAAAAGTGGCCTCTATTAGTGCAACCGAGCAGTGATGATATTACGTTAAAATATTTCCCGGACTGTTTCCCACAAATAGATTGATCGTTTGTGTGGCTAAAAATAATTGTTACTGACTGAAAAGTGATGAACCAGACTTCACGAATCTCAAAGAATGTTGCTGTCAAAATAAGGCGGAAAATAAATAAATAGGGTTAAAACACAACGGCTCGCGAGTGATGTGATGCAAATAGAACCTTAAGACAATGTGTATTTAAAGTGACGATTGCGTGGCAAATAAACTATGATGTCCGAATTCATATGAATTATGCTCGCTAGGTTCAACATTAAAATTATGATAAGACTGAAAATACTGTGATTGAGGCACGCGCAGTGATCATCATGGATTGGAGAATTCGGCGGCGTTCGGACGAATACCACCGATGAAGTTAGTCGAGGCCACAGTCTTTTGAAATAGGTACCGGTTTTGAATTATCATTTTGTTTGATTTATAATGCTGGTTCGTTCGTTCGGGTGCAGGTGGCGTGCACTGTTCTATCGGAACATTTGTTGCTATATTTATACTTGGTGCAGCGATATGTTCAACTAATTATTGTTTATTAATCTTTTCGAGTTTGTCATGCAACGTCTCGTCATGCTCTGCTTCTAAAACAATTTACAATTCCATTTAGCAACCGTGTTGTCTTTCCAGGTAGTCATGGAGGATCCAGCATCGGAACTGGTTGTCCAGCAACCACTTGACCAACAAGAAATTACTGATGCTAATGATTGTGAAGCGGATGCCGTAATCGTGAACGGAGAAGACGTTTTTCCTGTGATGAATCATGAAAAGAATAGTGACAGTGACTCTCATAGTGAGGACCTTAGCTCTAACGATGAGCAAAGTAACGCAATAATAAGCAGTAACTCTCAGTTTTATGAGAGCAGTGATAGTAAAATAGATTACGCAGTTAAAATAGATGATAATGATACACTAAGTGATATAGACGATTTAAAAACTGATAGTGCTTCTGCTGACAGTGAGGACTCGGCGCTGGGTAGTCTCCCACCTGACAGTGCTCTAACTGATAGGGAAGAAGAAGTACAGGATAGGTCTGAAGGTAGTGACTCTGGCTTAGGATCAGAGGCAACTGAAGATGTTAAATTACCAAGTTTTAACCTTGCACTGCCATGCACAAGTAGCCTAAAGATTATAAATGATTCTGGGATACCAGAAAAAGAAAGTAGTGATGATACTGAAGCAGATAATCTGAATATACAGGGCAACACTCAAAGCCACGAAGCGCAACCACGAACCCCATTAAGAAGTAGTCTTAAGAGAAAATGTGTGGAGGAAACCATTGAAGACATAGAACCCAAGAGAAGAAAAGAAGGGATACGTTTTGATAACGTAACGGTATACTACTTTCCTCGAGCCCAAGGTTTTTCATGCGTACCATCGCAAGGCGGGTCAACATTAGGGATGGAATGGGAACATTCTCATTCACAAAAGTTTACTTTGGTCGAACACGCCCTTGAACAGAGAAGATTACATAGACAGATATTGCAACAGTTGAAAAGTGAACGCCATTCTTTAAAAGGTGCGTCGCTTTCATCTAGTGAAGATAGCGATACCGAAGAAGAAGCGAGTGATATATCTGAATCAGAATTAGATTTAGACAGCTACTACTTTCTACAGCCTGTATCCACCCGACAAAGAAGAGCACTTTTACGAGCTGCAGGAGTAAGAAAAATAGAAGGTTATGAAAAAGATGAATGTAGAGACATAAGGACTTCGCGTGAATTTTGCGGATGTGCTTGTAAAGGCACATGCAACCCGGAAACCTGTTCGTGCAGTTTAGCTGGCATAAAATGCCAAGTAGATAGATTAAACTTCCCTTGTGGATGCACCAGAGATGGTTGCTGTAATACGACTGGTCGGATCGAGTTTAACCCAGTTAGGGTTCGAACTCATTTTATTCAAACGCTTATGAGATTGGGACTTGAAAAGAAGAACGAAGAAAATCAAGAGGCCGCAAAGAGACAGTGGGCAGAAGCTCACAGTACAAATCCTGTTTCCTGTTTGAACAATCCTCCGTACAGCGGCGACCGCTGTCTCACTCATGAAGATAATTTACTGCGTGAAGTTAGTCTTTCACCAAGAGTAGAGGTCGAATCTTGTGTTAATTCAGGGAGTTTTAATAACATCCACTGCGATATGAACAACCCAACTGTCCAAAGCGGAATGCATGAAGACCCGACCTACGCCTACAGGAACAATAATTCCAACAACAGAAATATGAGCGATAACAATATGATGCATTTTGAAAACTTAAACAATCACCACAACCACGCGGATCCCTACACTTCAAACATACTACAAGGGAAAGGCCCGCCTTACTCTACTGCCAGTACTATGGGATTCGATGCAACCTCAAGCAATATACAGAGATTTCCATGTGATCTCAATTACACATACGAACAACATCACACAGAAAATCATCATTTTAAGGGATTACAAAGTTTTTCAGCGACGAGTTTTGAAGAATTTGCTCACAATTCGCAAATGACAATGTTTAGTCATTACGGACAAATGTATGTACCAGATTATCTGCATAAACCTGGCACGAGCATACACAACCACAACCAAACGCAGTACCACGCTATGCCTCAAAATAATTACGAAATGTACAAAAACAATCCGGATTGCGTAAACACTGAGAATAAAATTGATTCTCATTATACTACTTTGATGAATTTGCCATATCAAAATAATAATAAGTTGCAAGAAGTAGAGAACGATGAAAACTGGTTCAGTCACAATACACTGCTGAACCTGGATCACTCCGACCAAACTACCCAGGACGCCTCAGATCTGCAATCTCCTCCTATGGAGACTCCAATGGAAAGCAATAATACAGAGACTACTGAAAACTTCGGGGAGTTAATTAAGAAAACTATGGTAGAGTCTGTTACTGTGTAGATGAATTATTTGTTGTCTTTTAATCATCTTAATGAATTATCATGTTATTAAATTTTTAATTATATTAATTGATAATTATGAATAATGAATATTTTATTGTGAATATATATACAAAAAGTACCCATAAGTATATGATATTAAATACGTCTAAGTCATATATAAAATAAAGAGTACTTTTAAACCAATCTTTAAAATAAATGTGTTATACAAATTAACCTTAAAACGTACAATAACTAACATACTGGCAGTCATCGAGAAAACTAAAATATACCACAGATTTATTGAACCGCAAATGAAATAATTCCGTCAGTAAAATAAATACATTAGTCCTTTATTATGTTATATTAATCCTATACGGTTTTCTGTTCGTGTCCATATGACTCGTGTGGAACTGAAGATAGTGAATGCTTTCGAGGTCACCCACTTTTATTTTTTTACATTGTTTGTAGTTTTTTATCTCATACAGCTTTTACTTATTAATAGGTCCCCTGACAGATAGAAATAACATTTGCATCTATTTCCATCCGTATCTATGCGTAATCTATTTACAGGGTAGTTTCCGGGATTCGCTCAAGATTTAAAAATAATTAAACAGTCACATATGCCATCATGTCATTTGATATAGATTGCATACTGAAAAGTATTTCAAGAGGAATAAATAAGTCATAGGAATATTTTAGTTTCAGTAAAATCATTTTGTTTGCATATTATTATAAATGAACATATAAATGAATGAAACGAACATACAGCTTTTGTTTAAAATTACGAAATAGGTTTCAAAAAATATTAGGTAACTCAATTTTCAATCTGGTCGGTAGGCAGACATCTAAGTATCTAAACGTCGAAGTAAGGAGGCGTGTTACAAATAATTATTATGTACGTAGATAAATAATCTTTAAATGTCTTTTAGATAGTTTTCATTGTCTTAACGTTCATAGCGCTCCTATTCACATACAATTACGTACATTGCCTTTATGCCTATAAATAGGTGGAATCAAAAATACCAGAAGATGATATTAAGTTTTTTTTTTTTTTTTTAAACGCCTTAGCAGGCAGACGAGCAGACGGCCCGCCTGATGGTAAGCGGTCACCGCCGCTCATGGACTTGGCAATGCCAGGGGCACAGCCACGCCGCTGCCCATCGTGAGGAGAATACTCTTTTTAAGCCTCGTTTGAAGAAGGCCATGTCATAGCGCTCGGGGAACACCGAGGCAGGGAGTTCATTCCAGAGCTTGCACGTACGTGGTAAAAATGACCTCTGGAAACGCACCGTACGCGTACGGTACGTCTCCAGGTGATATGGATGAACTCCACTGCGGTGACGGGTGGTGCGATGGTAGAACGGCGATGCCGGTACCAACCCGAACAGTTCCTCGGAGCATTCCCCATGGAACAGCCGGTAGAACACACAAAGAGACCCAAAGTCTCTCCGCAGTCCCAACGGCTGTAGTTTCTCCGTGAGAACGGGATCATCGACGATGCGAACAGCCTGTCGCTGTAAGGAGTCAAGTGGGGCGAGCTGGTATTTTGGGGCACCTGCCCAGAGATGCGAGCAGTACTCCACGTGGGGCCGGATTTGCGCCTTGTAGAGCGACAATCTGTGACCCGACGTGAAGTACCGCTTGGCTCTGTTCAGGATACCCAACTTTTTACTCGCCAATTTGGCTTTGTCCTCCAAATGACTCCTAAACTGGACTAAGCTCGAAATTTCGACGCCGAGGATCCCAATACTCTCGGAGATCTGGAGAGATACTCCTTGGAACTGTGGCGCTATGACGAATGGATCCTTCTTCGCAGTGAACGCGCAAACAAGTTTTTAGACTCATAACAGTTTCATTCCACAAAGAAATGTATTACGTAGATGCGGAAATAAAAATAGAATAGCATTACAAAATTAAACGGAAGTCGTCGCATTGCCCTAATGTTTACCTGAAAGAGTTGGAATACGTAACTCACCAGTTTAACTTAATAGTGAGTGCCTCTTTAAAATTTTAAAAAGGACGAAATTTTAAAATTAGATTTTAAAAAGGACGGATGCCATCTCTTTGACTCTACCATGCCATAATAGACCTCCTTCAATAACATTTATGTAGATATTACTGGCAACAAAGTCATATTATTGAGATAACGGTAATATTGTTTTCTAATATTATTTACAACAACTTTTTAAAAATGTTTTTACCTCCTTTTACTTTACCCAATGGTTTGGGTCACGGTCGTTCGCGTCCATTCTGAGTTGGATTATTAACTTTATTGATTGAAATAAACCATTACGATGGACGATGGTCATCAATCAAGTTATTACAAGGCATATACAACTTACGATACTTATGTTAGGGCGCGTAAGAATTCCGCCTCTAAATATGGGAATTAATGAGGTCATCGGGGTCGCTGGGCATGCTACCGCGGCGTTGCGATTCAGCGAAAGCTACACAGATGTGACAGCAGGGCGCATGTCTTTGTTATTGTTTTCCATCCTAAGCGTCCGATGTAGGTGTTGAAATGTATAAATAAACCGCAAATGACAGCCACCGTGAAGCTTAATTCGGTGTGGCGGCATTTTTGATTCAATGAAGTTTGTATTAACAATGTGGCAAAAGCAGTATCAGCTGTCTATGCAAGTCCTATGCAAAAGAGAACTCCGCCTATTAGACCCACTCAATATTTTTTTTTGTACTTATTAGAGCCCGACAGGGTTTTTAAAAATCATTTGTAGGTACAGATGATAACAATTTTTTTACTTAATGACATTGGGGGTTTGGATTTCGCTCTCAAGAGCCCTTTGAAAGTATTTGCCACAGGCCCCGCCCTTAATTAATCCACCACAGGATAACGCCAACGGAGATTCTGATCCCTTTCAATATTATTACTAACTAATATTACTACTGGTAATTATGTTCAATTTTTTTATAACTATTTAAAATTAATCGCAGATACTTTAAAACGGAATAGAAAAGTGTTAAAAAGCTGATTCAAGATCTGGCGCCTTATTCTTTTCTGCAAACTCTACCGAGTTTAACTAACAGTTAATTTAATAATCTTAGCGAACCTTCTCTACAGTCTAAGTCGTAGGTCGTCGTACCTAAACAGTTAGTTCTTTATGTATAACATTTTCATACCAACTCTATCAAGGATGAAAATTACACGAGTCAATATTTCTCATTATAACACTAAAAGATACACATACTTTTAAAGACCCTCCCCCCTTCCCCCTTCATTCGCGACATTTTCTTTGCTATGAAAGTGTGTGATTCTTTTAACCGAGGTGATTCAACTTCATTGATTCGAACCCATCAACACGATTTAGGAAAACAATCGGCGAAATGTGGACAACATACAGGCATGAGTGTCTGTAACTAAATTTTAATATGTAATGAATAAAAAACAAAGGATTTACTTTCTTGTCTTTTGTTTTTGTTATTCGACATTTTAAGAGATTACGAACTCATCACATTCTCAAAGATTCGAGTCAAAAATGTATCACTTAATAATCTTTGTTTCAACAGCTTCGCATTACCATTACAATATTCGCAAATATGAAATAGTGTAAACATAAAAGACCGCACTGAGCGGAAACGATATTTGTATAAGCTATGTGTTCGGACAAAAGTAAAATTGAGGAATGAGGAAACGCGCGTAACCCCATTGTTAATAATAAATTGTCAGTACGTCACTAGTGGCTCAAAACACAAAGACATTACAAGGCGATGTACTCGGTCATTGATAAAAAAACAACGTTCAAGATAATTATATTTTCATTTTAAAACAAGCTCTCTATACATCATATCACATTTCCAAGGCTTACTGTAAATTATAAAATAACATAATAATACTGTCCATAAAATTGTAATACTCCATCAAGAACACTTTTTCAGCTTCCATAATTTTATTGTTTTGTCATCACTTGCTGTCACTAATGTATTTGAACTTTCGTGGAAGTAAATGCTGTTTATTGCCTCTGAAACAAAAGAAAAAATGATTAAATGTTTATGAATTTCATAAACCTGTGTCTATACGGACCCATATTACGTTTGAAAGTCTTACTACACCATGTGTTAACAAACTTTACACACTCGAGAAAAACTCTAGATATGCAGGTTCGCTCACAATGTTTTCCTGTACGATTAAAATGCTCTATTATTAATTATAAAACCCATGATTTTCAATACATTTGTTGAGCTCGGGAATTAAAAAGCTTTCTCAGCTGATCGCGCCCTTAATCTTGAGGCTACATATATTTTCAAAAACTACGCATTAAATATTTTCCGCATAAATGTTCTATAATAAAAACAGTTTCTATGTGAATTTTAAACTGGAAATAATAAATTTCATAAATTACGCAATGTTTGACAATGAAACATATTGTTGCATATCATCGTTGTAATACCATGTTTGAATAAAGATTATGCGATTTGTTTCCCTTTCCGTGTGCATACAAAATTTAAGAAGTTCTTTGTGTCGCGTGCTATTTGAAATAAATACTAGGATATCATGACAAGTTGAAGTGTTCGTTATTTATATAAAAAGAGAACTGTACGTACTTTTATATTTCTAATTTATACGGTTTATATTATTAAAGTAATTAAAAGAATTTTATTTACGATTTTAGGGGTTCAAAACGGCTATAAATCATTTAATATAAACATTAGTAAATAACTATGGTTTTAACGTCCACATATTTATTTTATGGGTATGGTAAAGACAAACAATTCTAATCTTCTAGTTCAACAAACTTAAGCTGTATAGTAGTGACTATCAATAAGTTCGAATATTAAAGTATACCGATAAGTATTTCCATATATTTTGTAACAATTGTAGTTTAAACCATGTTAACTACACTACAGTAATTAAAATCCAATTTGTCACTGCTTCAAGTAGAAATATTTCAAGTAACCGGTGAATACACGCTACATGTCCTTATTCATTTAAATGCTTATCTTAACAAAATCTATAACAAAATGTTTATTCTTCTAAAACAACATTTAACTTATTTTTTCGTACTAACGTTGATTAGGTCGCGGCCATATTCGACCTCATTAACTTTGGACTTGCGCCAGAAGACACAGTTTATAATGCGATCATGACAGTGTATGTACTCACCATTGTGTGCGAGTATTTCGCTTGTCTGTGTGACTGTGAGCATGTTCCACTGCCGCAGCGTGCCGGAGCCCGCGCCTATCCACACCACGCTGGACCCGTCGCAGCACAATGTCGTCACTTCTTCTGGCAATTGCTTGTAGTACACCTGGGAACAGAGTTATTTAATTTAGCTTATGTTCTACTACATAGTCAAACCAACGAAGGGTATGAAATGGTTCCTTTATAGCTAACTGTACTGGTTACTGTTTAAAATCGAACGCAGAGCACTATATAATGGTTGACATTCATATTATGTCCTTTGGTGATAGTTAATGACATAGATAATCACATTGAAGGCACCTTAGCTCAAAACGTAATAGTGACGTACTGACTTTTTCCAATATGAGGTCTGAACAGTAATCGCAGTGTATTACGGAACAGAAACTTACATCATATTTAAAGTTAGCAATATTAGTTAAGAAAGTAACAGTCAGGATAATACTGTTTTAGACGTGAAAGAAATGCGGTTCCATAGCAACAAGTTCGAAAGGCACCTCAAAAGGGCTAACTTGACTCGTCTTGTACTACAAGGATCTTAGCACAGCGTCGAAACATTGGTGCCGATGTCTTCGAAATATTAACACCTTTGCCTACTTCTAAGGGATTTTGGCGACAGCAGGTATGCTTTTTAATATTTATACCGTAGTGGGTTAACGTTTTTCATATTAGTAAGTATGGGGGTGGGGTGGTTTATTGTGATCAAACCAAATATTGATTAAAGTAAGATAAAAAAGCAGCGTTGGCCTCGAGGTTCAGGCACGCGGTCGAGAATCTTGGCCTTCTCGGGTTTGGACCCCAGGCACACACCTCTGACTTTTCGAAGTTATGTGTGTATTCACATTGAATTATCACTTACTTTAATGATGAAAGGAAACATCGTGATGAAACCTGCTCATCTAAAAGTACTTAGGAATTTCTTAAGTGTGTAGTCCGCCAATCCACACTAGGCCAGCGTGGTGGACTATGGCCTAAACCTTCTCAACAGTAGAGGAGACCCGTGGCCAGCAGTGGGACGTATATGGGTTGATGATGATGAAGTAAGACAAGCAGTCGAGCGCGATACGTACCGCGTCCATGACGGCGAGGTCGATGACGGCGACGTCCCCCGCGGCGCTGGCCACGGCGAGCGAGTGCGCGCGCGCCAGCCCCGCGCCCCGCACGCCCCCCGCGCCCCGCACGCCGCGCCCGCCCCGCGCGCCGCGCACGCCCCGCCCCCCGCACGACACCTTGCTGCACTCCTTGCTGCGCAGGTCCCACAGCCACACGTCGCCGTCACTCGTGCCGGTTATTATGTCGATCTCGTGCCCGCGTTGTCTGATCGATACAATTTAACTTTAGTATATTAACATTATAATTCGATCAAAAGATAATCGCAGTCGTTTTGGAATAACAAAATTATGAAGAAAGTTCGCATAGTGTAAGCAGAAACGCTTTCCAACTTCATTCCCATACCGTTTGTTGTTCTGAAATTCCGTTTGTCACGGCTGAATCGGGATTTTTAATGAAAAATCTATAACCCGAGCCGAACATGGTATTGAAAAAATAACTCATGATCTCACGCCGCACAGTTACCCCGCAAAACCGAGCAAAAATGATTGAGCATGTACAGTACCTGTAGGTGAGGCAGGTGACGATTCCGTCGTGGTCGAACTCTGCGCTGAGTCCGCGCAGTGCGTGTGCGGCGCGCAGCTGGCCCCACGCGCGCACCACGCCGTCGCAGCCGCCAGACAACAACACGCGCTCTGCACGCACACATGCTACATCGATATACATGTCGCGACATTACATCGATATAAGTGTCGACATTTCATCGACATACAAATCGCCAACATAATATTACTGTTAATAGCCATAACATGATTTAGATATTCATATCGATAGTATAATATCGATATTCACACGACAACCTGATATCGACACCATAATATCGATAGATATAGAGAAATAATATCGATACTGACAAGTTGTAATTATATAAGTAAATGTCGGACATTTCATGAGGTGTAAAATCAGCATTAATAAACACATACCAGTTCAGTTATGTAGGGAACGACATAACTAGATCAAACGGTTAAGGATAGAAATAATCATTTCTAAAAATAGACTTTACTCTTAGATAGATCTGCGTTTTATCATCAAATACCAATACAGTCGTTTTCCCGAAATAGATAGATAATAAAACTAGAACATGTGCTTTAACACAATACGAAAATTAATGGCAAGGTGTTACAATTAGCATTGAGTATTGTCAACCGCAAGACTTACACATCGTTTAGAAATGTGTGGTTCATATAGATAGCAATATTTACTTCTGTAAAACGAGATATAGAATTGATAACCGATAAAGAAACAGATACCAGAGTGATTCATTCATGTTAGTATAAGCGTACGGGTGCAGGAAACAGACAAAATATTGATGTTTTATAAAATTATACATTATCCATATTCAATGTCATTCATAATCTTATTTTTCAATGAATAGGAATGCGTAAAAGGTATTAAAAGCATTAAGATTTTGAAATTAATACCTTTTTCTATCCACACTAAACAGCTTACAGAATCATCATGAGCTCTAAAACTCTCCACAATTCTTCCATACTCCACGTCATATAGATATCTGAAAAAGAACAAAATTATAATTAATTTAGAAAATTATGTAAAAGGTACCTAATTAATTTTATCGCATTTATAAAAACTACTTTAAGTTAGAAGCTATAGTTAATCACTATGTTTTATACATCTGATGAAAATATATATGTAATTAAAGATAATGTAGTACAGTAAAAATGGAAAATCCGTATTTCTGCGAAGGAAAAGGATTTTGCGAAACCAAGTAATTGAGTGTAAAGATCATTTTGCTATCTTATTAATAAACCTAATACAATGCAATACAGTTAATGTGTTCATACGAATAAATATTGAAAGATACAAATGAATAATGAATACTTATATTGCACAATTAATTATGACAATCAGTGAAACGGGAAGCCTCTGGTTTAATATATGCGCTCAGACAAATGTTAGATTTAATTCTAGTCTGGATAATTATGAGTTTGTAAACTCGCGTACTTTTTTATATCCACAATTCGATATTATGTATCTATGTTTGAGAATATAACTATCATTGCTACTCTTGGGTTATTTATTTTCAAGAATATTCAAGAAAAAGCATTTCAATACAATAGCATATTTTAAAAATTTTTATAAAAGTCTGACCTGGATCATACAGTCCAGCATTACCTTTACGATCATAAATGTTCTGGAACCGAGGAGTTACCTCTAGAAACCTAGTTCAACCTGCACATAAACTGACATTTATATGTCGAACCAAAACTAAGTGTTTATGTATTTGGTTGTCAATATAAAAATCAGTACTCACATCTCATTATCCCAGGATCCCACGGCAACGGTATTATCATCTATCATCACGCAGGAGCTCAGTGGTGTTTCCGACAACACCACGCTTCTTATCTGTTTCCTTTGCGTTATGTCGTATACTTTGAGAGTGCCGTCCCTGCCCACTGATATTATTCTATCTCCATGGCGGAGAACACACGTCACAGCCTCCTTATGCAGCCGGATCACATCAACGCCCTCCATTTCATACGTGGAAGACGCTTGGACAATCGGCTTGGCGATGCGAGGAATAATCTTCCTCACGTGCGGCTTGGTGAAAAGCTGCTTGGGCACTTGTCCAAACTCCATTATTTGCACTTCTAAAGCGTGACGGTCGTTCATGTCGTAAATGCATTCAAGATTCACTGAGCCCTCGTAGCACACGTGGTGGTACACTGAAATAAATATGTCACATTGACCCTTTAAACATTTTGTATGTTTAATTGTGGTAATAGGCGATAAAACGAAAT
This sequence comes from Cephonodes hylas, assembly GCA_030295005.1. NCBI lineage: Eukaryota > Metazoa > Arthropoda > Insecta > Lepidoptera > Sphingidae > Cephonodes > Cephonodes hylas. The sequence continues at coordinate 11,012,329 of AP025364.1, read as the reverse complement.
ATTTTTTTCCTCTTTTACCATTAAATGGGTTTTGTAAATCTGTCGTAATTAAACTCATAAATAGTTTTGCAAATTAGATCAGCTGTCGGTACCGGTACTATGTGGTAAATACCACATTATCATATTTATCCTCTTGATTCCTATTTACATTAGTTTTAAATAGTTAACTTCAGTTTCATAGTTATATTTGTTGTTAACAGGTAACTTTTGACAACGATGTTCATTGTACTGGGTGTATTCAGACCGGGATTGCAAACTTACATTTTATGCCTATGGTTTTTAGGCAAACATAAAAATTTTGTTTTTTGTCGGGATTTTCTTTGACGCCAGGAGGTTTATAATCATCTTAGCTATTGCCTGCCTTAGTTTCCGACCCCGGTCTGAACACACCTGTATACGTTTTGTAAATACGACTGCAACAACAAGCCCATGTATGCTCTTCTTTCTAAGTCACATTATAGACCGGTAATGACTTTTAAAAACTTTTTTTAACTTTAACACAAGTCTGTTTTTACAATTGCTCAAGTTCACTTTTTCAAGGTGGTTGAATGAAAAATTACGCGCTTCTTGCATTATTTGCACAATTGCTGTAATACGTAATAAACGACAGGTGTATTACGGTGTGGAAATACACAACAAACTTAAACTCATTTGTAGTAACAATGCGTCATTACCAATATTGAGACATATATATATGTCCTAAGTAAAAATGTTCATGATCACTAAGGTGAAGCAACATATAATATTAATAGTTGTGTAGATCAATTTTAATAAAAATAAAAGGCCCTATCTATCTTCATACCAAAAAAAAAGAGTTACTTTCGCATTTATAATATTATTAGTATGGATAAAAGAAATCATTCGATAAACCCAAATGATCAGCAACTTCTTTGTAATACTTAATAAACCATGAGTGACGGCGCCACTTGAAGTTATATTTACAAAGTACAAAATAAAGTGACTCCAGTTTTACATCACAAAAGGTCATACATACATTATGACTCGACAAATAAATGTTATAATGCAAAATAAGTCTTAATTAAAATTGCCCCAATCAACAGTACTTAAACCCATACAAGTATCTTAAATCGTTTTGATATCGATAAAGATTCCAACAAAACGTCGTTTCTTTATCTTTAAATGGAATGTATTATTAAAAGATGAAACTTTACTTACCATTATCGGCTTTTACTGCCTCTTCGCCTCTCTGCTTATAACCAAATATGAGATCTATCCATAAATGTAAATGTGTGGACGCGTGCTCGGACTCGAGCGCCTCCCGCAGCTTGAGGACAAAGTCTTCGGGAGAAGACGCCCACGGCGGGAGAGCCACGTCGTTTACCTTCGATCCGTCGTGGCGATAACCGAAGTCTATCTCGTATTTGTTCACTAGAAAATCACCCTTAGCCTCTGTGTCGTAGAATTCAGGAACTAATTCCTGTAAAACAATAAATTACATATGAATTTGAAATTTAATATGCAATATAAAGCATATCTAGCGGTGAGAGATCGAATCCCCGCCTTTACATACTGTAACATATATCTATGACAAATTTGACAATGAAATCGCTTACCTATTCGGCTAAATATCATAAAGAACACCGATATAAAAAATAACAGTGAAATGTTACATTTAAAGCACGGTATATATAATAGAATGGCGACTAACAGTGAAAAATCTGATGAAATATTTTGTAATATGCAAATTGTCTTATATGCAAATTATCTGCATATCTTAATAACTTATCTCTATTTTAGTGAAGTTGTTCATTGTAAACTCACTTTGAAATCAGACATATTCCGCAAACAATTATTATAAACATCTTTAACTGAATTAAACATTCTGTCTGGATGGTCGAACCTTCCATTCTGTAGACACAACATATATTGTGGATACTTCCGAACCTGAAATAAATTCATATAAATTTCACATTTTCTTTACGAGATCTGTGTGATATTACACCATCGATTATTATTTATACAGTAGTTTGTAACGTTTGTTACATGTTTCGATCTATATTTATATATTGCACTATACACACTGTATGACATCCCACACACAAAGGTCTTCGTCATACTATCCGAAAATCAATAACAACAAACTGATATGCGACGCGAATGAGTCAATGAGATAATATATCTCTATGTGGCTTACTAATTTAAAAGGAATATTTAACTATGACATAAGCATTTTTCTACTGAAAAAATATTTAGTTTAACAACACTAAAATTAATTATGTATGCAAAAAAATATATAAGTATAACTTACCAAATAAAACAAAACAAGCCCAGGGGCAGAATAATGTGAACCATAAAGAAACTTTGGGTCACACATTTCATAAAATCTTTCCTTTAATTTCTCCAATCTATCTGGATTAAGAGCTCCCATTGGCTTAGAAAGATCACGGAATGTTGTGGAATTAGTAAGATCTAATGTTTCAGAGGTATAATCAGCTACCACCCATGGAAAAACTGGATACTGTGTCAAATCATTTTTACTTCTGTCTGCAAGACTGCAAAAGATTTGTACAAAATATTAGAACACACAAATACTTTAAACAATTTACATAGTTACATAAATCACATTTATAAATATTACACATATTTATCCTTTTGTCATTCATTCAAATAATAACATGACGCACCTCCGTTCAAATAGTGTCACAACTCAAAAAACCAAATTGTGGAGAAAAATGCATTTGAAATTTACACTTTCATATATTTTTACTTTTCTGCTCGGTTTTCGGGTTTCGGTTTTTTTGGTTTTTAAATAGCTATAAAATGTTAAAACGTAATGAAGGAATAAAAGGGATTTTAACATTTTTTGAGTTGTGACAGTATTTGAACGGAGATGTGATGTGTTAAAGTAATATTATGGTTTTGCTTAGAGGGACAGATGAATTGCATAAAAAGATTAATTTATTTCTTTATACTGAACCATGTCAATATATGTTAATATTATCTTTTTTTTCACACTAGTGATTCAGGGGTTCTACAGGTAAATAATAAATTCAAAATATGTATTGTCATCATACAATTGTAGATCACAAAAGTCATCCTATAGATTATTGTATTTTATGAATGCCTATGTCCAGCAGTGGACCAAAATTAGCTGCTGATGATGATGATGATGTTGATGATAATAGCGAAGGATTATTAGCCATTTATTTCTGAAAATTAATAAAACTTAGTACTCACCAATTGAGATACATTAAGTAGTCATAATTGGACACAATACCATTTTGCCATTGTAGTGTCATCTCTTCAGTGTGAATGCTTTCCAATTTGACACATGGTGATTCCTCCAACATTTTGTATACCTTATCCCTATCATATTCACACTGGAATGTCAAGTACATGTGGGGCACTGAGCTCTCCTCATCACTATAAATTTCAAGACCCTGGAACCAGCATGATTCTTATATAATGACAATGGTTATGCCCAAAACTTAACCAAAAGCAACACCACTGCAAAATTAATTAGTATAAATAATTATAAAATAATTATGAAAACAAAATAAAAGCTTCAAAGTAATACAAAAACGAATGGATACATACAACTTGCCTTAGCAAAAATCTTCGTTTATATATTCTCTTCAAATATTTCAGTTTCAATTTGAGTATCGGACTCTGTAAATGTAATAAAATATGTGTAATGAGATAAAAACAATTTAAGTTTCTTGTGTAAGCAAATAATGACTTTTTACAAACAATTTTTAAAGTATTTGATAGGGGTAACCAAATCATGGGCAAAATTAAAATAGATTACATCTACAAAACAACAAAAAATAGTTGTTGTCACAATGTCACTAAAAAGACAATGAAGCAAGGACAAGTTTTGATGCAGCAATTGTTTTCAATTAACACTGCATTATGCAAAGAGAAAGTTTTAATAAACAATGCAAAAAAGATATAAATTATCCGTATCAAAAGTGCATCATTTAAAATAAAACTGTTATAATTTGAATACTTACACTTTCTACATTACTAAAAGGTTGGAAGTAAATAGTTGTGGGGGTCAAGGCAAGTTTTCCTTGATGCCTGACGAGTGGAGAAATCTTTTCAGCCTGCAGTTCACACACAATCTCCTCAGTGAAATCATCCATCATTACTGGATCAAATTCCATTCTCATGTATCTTGAGTGGAGTATGGTAGCAACCATGCTATTGTGCTCGGGAGCGTGCAGAGTGGAAGCCCTTTGTAACTGTTGCATTTGTATCAGGCACTCTTCAGCAGATGCAAAGTCGAAGAAAATATAAAAATCTTTCTCATCATACACAAATTTGTATGGCGCGAGAATGTTCTCCTCGAGCATTTCCGCATATTGCTTTGTGCGTACTTTAATAACGTTGCTTTTGCCATTTGAATGAATGACCGACAGTTCAATGCAATCTTTAAATTGCAACTTTATTAGCGGATGTCTCAAATCCCTGGGTTCAAACACGAGAGACTTGGAACACAATTTCAACCGGCCCTGAAAGGGATTTCCTACATCTAAACGCTCATTATTGTTCAGGCTACAAGAAAAATCTTCAAAATAAACTTCGCCTGGCTCTAACAGTAACATCGAAAATCTAGAACAATAAACAAGTATTTTTATTATTATCAATTTGTATCAAAGTATTACTTTAAGCTCTATATAATGAATAAAGTCGATAGAAAAACAGACATGTAATAAAATATACCTTGATTTGTCCATTTTGCATGCTCCACCAAAATGTGCACTCTTCCTTTGTTACAATTCAACAAACAGAACAATTTGCCGGTCAAGTAAAATCCGACCTACACAGTAAAGAACTTTCACCTTTTGTTTTGGTTATTAATTCGTTCCGTTTCAGAAACGCTGCAGCAGTGAGAAGCAAGATCTCAGAATAAACAGACTTGCAAACACCGCGAGAATCTCAAAATGTTATGACAGATTTGACCTTGACATTTTTTTTATTAAAAATCGGTAAATAAGTTTTATTTTTAATCTGCATTAGGGCTCTCCCTATTTAGTGTTATCGAATGCTGTATGATTTTATTACATTTTATTTTAAAGAAAAACTTATGTGTCTATATAAATGTATATTGTTTTATTTAACTTAAATAATGAATATCAAATGAATTCCAATTATCAGATTTCCATCGACTTTATATTCAAAAAATATAATTCGTATACACGTTCGTCACTAAAATATCTAGACATTTTGTAATCGGCTTCGGCGCCAATTTTAATTGTTCCTTTGTTTCGTGCAAATATGCAGGAAGATAAAAATGCTATTTTCCAAATGCGATTTCCACAAAAATTATGGTATTTGCTGAATTTAAGGACCGAAGCAATATTGTGGGGCGGTACAGGAAGAACTATTCTATTAAATTATCGCATTCTGCATAACTATTTGCAATGCAATCATTCAGTTTTTAAAACGACGAATATTTCAAGTTTCGTGCGACAGTTGAATTTATATGGCTTTCGAAAAGTAACTTCACATTTACAAGATCCTCTTTGTAATTCGAGCAACCCATATATGCATGAGTATGTGCATGATTACTTTCAATATGGACGACCGGAGCTATTAAATAAAATAACCCGAAAGGCCTTAGCTATGAAAAGAAGTTTTAAGCCTAAGGTTTGTTTTGTGCTATATTTATTTTTTCTGGATTAACTATTATGTCATTTATGTAGTAAATAAATGTTTTTTAGGGACTTTGTGATAATGTTGAACAGTTACTTTATTTGACCCCATTGCAAAAAGCTCGACGCGCTCTCAGAATGGCATTGAAAAAAGCGGCGCAGGACATGTTCATACAAAATTCAACAAAACCATTTTGCAAGTCTGAATGGGAAGGTAAAATTATAAAAAAAATAATCGAGATTCTCGACAGTGTGTCTAAGTCACAAGGCCACCACTCTATTTCTATATCAAACAGTTATATCAGAGGCAGTGTTGGCCTCAAGGTTTAGGCACATGGTAGAGAACCTCAAGGTCCCAGTATCACACCCTAGGCCCACACCTCTGATTTTTTTAAGTTATGTGTGTATTCACAATAAATTATCACTTGCTTTAATGGTGAAAGAACACATTGTGATGGAACCTGCACACCTAAAAGCGCTTCGGAATTTCTTAGATATGTTCTTACAACCTGCACTAGGCCACCAGGGTGGTTTAAGACCTGGAACCTCTCAATTGCAGAGGAGGTCCTTACCCTGCAGTGGGATGTATGTGGGCTGATGATGAAAACAATATTAGTATTTTTTAAACTTGTTAAATTTTTAATTAACTTCTGTTTTTTTTTTTCATTCTGACCCACAAGATGAATTTTGCGAAGATGAAGAGACAATTGAGCTGGATTGGCTGATTCAAAATAATGAGTCAGCAGAAACCATCCTACCTGTGCCAGGTTTTCATTTCATCCTTACCTTAATTTCCTATCACATATGTCTTCCCTATCACTTTACATCCTACCTTTTACAGAACATAGACAAGAACATGCTCAACAAATCAAAATTGAAAGTTTTGAGTAAGTAAGAACAATAGTGCTAATAGTAAGCATAACTTAGATCAAAAGGTAGTTAATATCCTTAATCAAACACATGTTAAAAATAACAATGGAAGTTATCTACATAGCGTCCAAACTATTGTGTTTTTTATGTGTTATAATGATAAATATGATTAATTGATCCTTTCCAATTAAAAATTTCAGTGGAAAATCTCCTGATGACATGATAAATTTCAATGATGACACATGTCCTCAAAACACAGAAAATTTCTCTGGTCAGTTTTTGAATATGCCTGATCTTGACTCAGAGCCCACAGGTAGTAATCCTGGGGTAGAATTATTGGCTGAATTTGATATTGAGAATGATGCAGACAAAAATATTGTAAGAAAGATAAATAATAATGCTAATGATTGCAACTCATTAAACTGTGTATTACCATCAATAAGTAATGATCATATTGATGATGTCTCCATTGCTGAGGTAAACATTATTTTCACATGAAAAATTTTATTACAAAGTTGCTACTTTTGAAACAAAACTTTTTTTTCCACAGAACAATGAAAATTCAGCTCATTATCATCAAGAATGGGACCAAATGTTCAATGACATCATGGCCAATAGAGGGCCAAATCATGAATGTGGTTCTGATCTGAAGGAGCTCTACTCTCAGATCTCTAAGACTATTGATTTACTTAATTCTTAAATATTAAAAATATTTACATAATTAATTTATGCCTTTATTAAAAAATAATGATACACAATGTTACTTCTTTTGTTTTTTCTTCTCTGCTTCCTCTTCCTTTTCTTTTTCAATAACAGATACATATGAGTTGATAGTGTCAATGTCCAGCATTTGCATAGGCTGGCCACGTCTCATCACTGCTATTTCAAGGTTCTTTTGTCCAGACTGCACAACCTCCAAAAGTGCTCTAATAGCAAGCTGAAATTACAACACCAAAATAAATTGATCATTAAGTAATGTATACATTATAATTTTAAGTTAAAATAATATCACTGACCTTTAATTGAATATTATGAATATTACTAGAGAAAGATAATACTATAGTAATTACTAATTCATAAACAAATAAGTGTAGTGAATGACAGAAGTCAATTATACCAATGAAGATGACAAAATATATCATGTATATAACTTAGTAACCAAAAAATTTACCTTAACAGCACCATTCTCATTAGCTACTTCTGCAGGTGTGTAGTTCTTCTCCAAGAACTCTCTTACTGTCTTGGCAGATCTGCCTGTGGCATTGGCTTTCCATTCATAGTAAATTCCAGAAGGCTCAGTTTGAAAGAGATGTGGTGAACCATCATAATCGAACCCACCAATCAGACACGAAATACCAAAAGGACGACGACCATTACTCTGAGTATACTTTTGTTTGAGACCCGCAATATATCTAGTAATATACTCCAATGTAACTGGGTCTTCCACGGTCAGTTTATGAGATTGACACTCTATTTGAGCTCTATTGATCAAAATACGCGCGTCTGCAGTCAGACCGGCAAATGCCATCACGACGTGATCATCGAGAAGACATATTTTTCTGACAGTTCTTTCCTCTTGTAGTTTAGCGACAGACTTCTTCTCGACTCCTAATACCACTACGTCGGCGCCTCGAACACCTACCTAAAATTAAAAAGTTTAAAAAGTCCATATTCATCTTCAAATGTCAGCAAAACATAACCAATTGCGAAAGTACTTACGGCGGTTGAACCCTTACGGACGGCTTCTTGTGCATATTCTACTTGTAACAAATGGCCATCGGGCGAAAATACTGTAATAGCTCTATCATAACGAGCAGACATTTTGTTCTTTTAAAGTTATTCAAAGTCCTGAAGATGATATTGGTAAATTGAAGTTTACTGTTCACCGATTGTCCGATTAATAGTGTTGTCCTCATTATGCAAGTTGGTATCGTGATAAAACCGATACTCGATTAACCCACCATTCAACGATTGCTTTTGAACTTAAAATAAATTGACATAGTTAAATCTTCGAATTAACAAAATAATGCATTAAAAGGTAATTTAAATGAAGTATGTAAAGCCTTAGTAAAAGTCTTTTTAGGGGTTACTGTGTTGGTTAGATATTCTAAGTTTGCCTAGCGTTAGTCTAGCGGAATGAGATTGGACAGGTTCTACCACTATAGTCATGCTCATTGTGTAACGTAGAGTAAAAACAGAAAACAGCATTTTTTGTTGTGTTCTACCAAATAAACCATTACTGGGTGCGTCATAAACATAAAAAATATGCTATAAAATCTACAAAACTTGGAAAAAATACGCTACAACATAGCACGTGATGGCTGCCAATATATTAGAAGTCAGTAGTCCTTATTTAGATAGTCATTATGTTAAAAACTTATGTAGTTAGTCAAAATGCATTTGTTAATTTTCAGCACAAAAGTGAGGTTACATCTACAATACCATAATTTAATATTTTGCATCGATTCTACCATACAAACTTCATACTCGATCCCTACAGTCAAGCACTATCCACAAGATGACAAACAAAAATTTAGACGCTCATCAAATATCGTTCAGAAACATAGAAAAATAAATAAAACATTTTAGGGATGGCATTCCCGACTTATGATCAAACCGACTCGATTTAATATGACTGTATGTTGACATTATAGATAATTACAAGCTGTCAGATACTGGCTGTCAAAAATAAAAAATTAACCAGGCAATTGCCAATATGGCGACAGCGGTGAGTGAATTTGAGCCGTGGTTAATTGAAAAACTGAAGTCTTTAAAAACTGATGAAGGAGTTTTTGGATCATATATTTCTGGTATTTTAGAAAGCGAGGATAGTGTTGATGACAAAAAAGAAGCTTTAGAAGGCATACTATCGGAGATAGTGGTAAGTAACTATACTACAGAACATGCTTTCAATGTTCAATTACACGGTAATATATTCTCTAACTTGACAGGAAAGTGATATTAGCACACACATAGAAGAAATACTAGAGAAATGGGAATCTTGTCGACCGAAAGAAGAGGCCCCAAAGCCAACAACAGACGTAGATGCACAGTTAGCGAAGCTCTTGGAATCTCAGGCGCTGGCTACCACCACACGCAAGGAATATACCGATGAAGAGAAAAAAATCCGCGAAGCGATTCTTTCACAGTACAGCCAACTATCTGATAATGAGGTAAGCCGACTAACATGGATGTTTTGTTTTCATGGGTGATACCATAAGTTACATATATTTAAGTAGTAGTTAGATGTGCTCTCGTCAGGTTAAAGTGGTAGGTAACTAGTTTTTCAGTTGTCTCAGTTTTTAATACTTATATTGGTTCATTGTCTTGCAATTATAACAGCTAGTAATATGACTGTCTGTTGTGGCAATATATTTTTTCTTAAGGTTGTTTATAAATTAGAATCTATTTATGTAGTATCTATTTATATACAAACAAGATTTTAAATATAATGAAAATCAATAAAATTGTAAGAAACACAGTAGCAGTATGTGATCGATACAGTTAAATTCAGTAAATGTCATACATTACAGGAAGATCATGAAAAAGAAGAGGTAGTTGATGGTTCCGATCTAGTTAAAAACACAAATGTGGCTGATGTGGCTGCAGCAGCAAGGGAGCGCCGTGAGCAGGCTCGTCTTGAGGCCCAGAAAAAGAAAGAAAAAGACAAGGAAGACAGGTATTTATTAATTGTATGCAATTTTGATATCAGTGATTTTACTCATATAACAAATATTCTCAGCCTATTGCCATCCACTGCTGAACCATAGGTCTCCCCAAGAATGGAAAAAACATATATTGTGCATTTAAAAAAAACTACCTTGTTTGTAATCATTTAACCCTACTGTAATGAATTCATTGCTAATCATTTACTTGACTGACTTACAATCTTGTGGTATAAGTAAGTGCCATGTGATCTAGTGATACTGGGTTTGATACCCGAATTGGGCCAAGTGATTTTGGGTTTTTCATTAGGAAATTCTCAGTGACAGCACATAGCCTGGAATTATGCCCAAATACAGCAATAGGCTAATACCTGGTGAAATGTGGATGAAGTAATGCTCCTCTGTCTACCCCTTAGGTGAATGCAGGTATGAAGTAATGAATTTAATGCAATGTTCTTCCTCAATTGATTAAAAAGGCTTTATCTTCACAAAATACATCTTACATTGCAGAGAGAAACAGAAGCAACTAAAAGAAGAGAAAAAAGAAAAACGCAAGACACAAAAAGGTGAAAGAAAGAGGTAGCAATATAAAACAGACAAAAGCAAACTTACAGAATAAATGTTGCTTTTTGAACTTGTTTGTTACATGTCCTGGCAATATTTGTACATGTGATTTTGATGCTTTTTGTTATTTTATTGTCTATTGATTTATTTTTATATTAATATTAGTGGTACGGAGGCCCTATTTTTTTGTAGTTTCAAATTATTTAAATTAATAAATGAAAACTTTTGAAATACTTTACATAAATACTTTCTGAAATACTTTGCAATATTTTGGTTCAGAATATGTTAACACTGCAAAACAAATATTAGTCATGTCTGTTTCTAAAATAAGTGAAGTCATACCCAGCTTTGTAAACTTTGTGTATATTTATATTTAAAAAAAATCAAGTTACAAGAATGGAATCTAATTATTTTATTTTTCCGATTCATTTCTCACATCCAATTTCACATAGTGGTTTTCTATCTAATTAAATGTATTCAAAACTGTAATGGTAGGTAGTAGAATAAGGTTACAACAAATTCTGAATGTTTTAATGGTTTATTTTTGTTAGTAATAACACTTTAAAAATGTAGTAATGTACTTTTTGTTAATATTTTGGCTGTCAGAATTCAATGCTAAGAATTACGATCCTTATATTCAATTATCTGTGTACTTTGTGTACTGTGGTTATTTATAATAAAACTGGTTTAATTATTATCATTTTTACAACATGGTACAAGATAGATTTTAGAATGATAAATTTCATGAAAATGCAACAGGACCATGTAACAGTAAAATTTTGCAGTATTTTGTACCATTATTGAATGTAATGGATGTGTACAGTAAGGAATGAAGTCAATTGATTTACAAAAGTATGAAAACATAAAGTCTTTCAAGTATCAAAGATCTTCATAAATTACTGTACATACCTTTATTATGCTTTTAGTCATTATTATAGGTATTTATTATAATGCTGTACATGTGTAAAACTTCTATTAAAACTACATATGTATAAATTAATGTTTATCATTTTTAACAATACTCAACAGGTAACAATAACAAATACACACAATGGTCATGTGTATAAGCACTCATTTGTTTGTCTCATAAAAAATACATAACATTATAAAACAGGGTCACTGTCATTACCTTTGTCCTCAGTAACTATGAAGTTTTGTGCTCCACCACAGTAGATTTGAGTGATTATTGCATTTTCATCTATGTCCAATGGGACTAAAGTAGGTTTGCTGATATATTTTTCATCATCTACACATTTAATGCCAGTGTTGAAGTGTTCATTCCAACCCCAGGCCCATAGAGTGTTGTCAGTTGATAAACATATAGTGTGTTCAGATCCTAATGCAATATCTTGTACCTGTCTGCCATCTACAAATAGTTATAATTTACATTATAAATATAAAATTTAACACATTTAGATTAACATTACTTATAGAAAATATTACCTGGTAGCTTGATGTATATTCTGCAACCTGTAGGTAATCCTACATCTTCTCCAAGTTGTGAATAATTGTTACGTCCCCATGTGATAAGTGTACCATCTTCTAACCATAACAATACATTAGACCATCCTGTTAATAACTTTTTAACTTTTTGTCTTACATCAATATCAATTTTTTGTGGAGTAAATGCTTTAGGATATCTCTCATTTCCCAACAACAATTGTCCTTGTCTGTTATCTCCCCATACATATAATGCATTTTCATCTGAACTCCATGCTACTGTGTGCCTCTGACCACATGCTATATGAGATATTTTACCTAATTTGGCCACTTTGCGGAATCTATCTGAAGACAAATGTTCTTTACCTAAACCAAGCTGTCCATGTTTTCCACATCCAGTAACCCATACTTCACCTTTAGAATTAATTACTGCAGTGTGTCTTAAACCCATAGATACAGCACATGCTTTAACTTGAAGGCGTATTGGTTTAACATTTTTGGGAAATTCAGTTTTTGGAAGTCCAAGCTGTCCATGACTGTTAGAACCCCAAACAAAGAGAAATTGGTCATCAGTTACACCACAGCTAAAGTCCCATCCACATGCTATGTTAGTGAAATTTATGCCACTCAGTTTCCATGTCCTTTCAAAATTGTGGTTATTTGTATCTGTGCCAAGTTGTAGATTTAAATTCCAACCACAGGAGAATAACTTCCCCTCGGAATCCACAAGAAGTGTATGCCCACCACCACATGCTATTTGCCTGATGGTATTATCGTATAATTCTATATTAACTTTAGTTGGCTTTTCCACTTGTTCATTAGCTATGCCTAAACCAAGCTGTCCATGAGAATTCGCACCCTGTAACATTGAAAAATATACTCCTTAGAAGTACTTACAATTTTTTAAATATTTTGATTTCACTTTAAATGAACATTAGTTTATTATTTACCCAAGACCAAAGAAACATTTTTAATAAAAAGCGCTTTATTCTAAAACAAATTTGGACGTCAATAATTATTATTTACAAATAAAAGAACCAATATCAAAACTCTTAATTACACTGTTACACCATAATTTACTTTCTTGGCTGTTGCTAATTGCTATATTGAGTAGATTGAATTACTACTCTCGATCTAATGCAGAAAGTACTATTTGACAGTTTTCAAATATTGAAACATAGGGATGGCGAAGTGGGTAATGATATTCGATTATTAAGAGATATTGATACCATGTCTTTGTATTTACTTATCGATTACAGTTACGATTTTTTTTCTCGAACATTTTTATTCAAATGAGACACCCACTATTGCAGGGCGAGGTAACTTGTTTTTTTTTAATAAAATGAAATGAAAACAAAAATCGTTTTATTATTACAATTACCTATAGTATAATGATTACTTTTAATGATATGTGTCCGTTGACAGTGTATCGACTATTCATATTTCCTTAGTTTTACGGAAAATGCTATAGAAATTGTGAGAATTATGCCTATACAAAGTTTTTCAACTTGAAAATGATGAAACGTCAAACGGTACTCATTGATTTAGATAGATAGTAATCAGATTGATATTATTATTATGCTACTACTTTTCATTAAAAATAAGGCAATCAACGATAAAGTCATAAATATGTAGATGTGGGATAACAGTTTATCAACAAGTTTTATTGTTATTTTCATATTCCATTAAAACTCTTATCTTGTTAACTCCAGTTAGGATGGAGTAAACAACTATTAGGAAAATAAATGGCGATGGAATTTTTATTCCTCTAAATGGTATGAATGGTAAATTATGCGAGCTATGTGCCCTGCCCAATGCCACTTCAGCTTGCTAATTATTTGGCCTATGTCGGCAACCTTCGTTCTCCTACGGATCTCCTCATTCCTGATACGATCATGTAGAAAATTACCAAGCATAGCCCTCTCCTTAGCTCGATGAGTGATCTTAAGTTTTCTTATGAGGCACATAGTTAGAGGCCACGTTTCAGTGCAAACGGCCGCTGGGTCGGAAAGTCTTTCGAGTGGAGGCCACGTAATGGTAAGTGCAGCGTTGGACCTCCAACCACAAGATGGACCGATTTGGGGAAAATCACGGGAAGCCGCTGGATGCAGGCCGCTTCCTACAGAACACTGAAGGTTTCTGGGGGAGGCCTTTATCCAGCAGAGGACGTTTTTTGGCTATTTATAATTACAACTTACAAAATTAGGTTGCATTATTGTGCTGGACAAAGAATATGTTCGAACATTACACTAGAATTCAAAATCTGTTCTTAGTGAGTTTATTTCTCTGTATTATAAATATTGAAGGCTGTATTGGATTGTCCTTTTTTTTCCTGTAAGATATTAAAAAACAACATTTGCTTCTCGTATTTACTGAATGATGGCTTGAATTGGCTTGAATCATAATTCATGATGGAGAAAAAAGCGCGGGAAACTTCGTATATGGTGGACGTGTTTTTGAAAATTGGATTTTTTATTTATTAGTTTTTTTGTAAATATTACTATCAGAGGAGTGATTTGTACATATTTGTAGTTGTAATTAGTATACCATTTCTTTTTTACTTGTAATTTCTTCTTTATTTTCATCATTTAGGTAAGTTTATCAATTTCTTATATTTGTACAAGATGAACGAGCCGCCTGATCCGGGGGGATTCGTCCCCCCGGCGGGCAACTTTGTAACCATTCAAACAGAGTATGAACAAAAAGTAAATAACAACAATAATTATATCTCGGAGTCTGGCATGGAGACTGACGGATCCTCGTCAGCTCGCCCGGTAAAGCGTAGCCGTCGTCATGTTTGCAAGGTGTGCAACAAGAGAAGGCGGAAACAAGATTCCACTGATTCCTCACCGGGTTGCGGATGTACCGATACAGCGGACGCTTCGCTGTCGGTACAATCGCATCCTACTTCCTCTAAGACCGAGTCGTCACACAAAATTCCCGCGCAAACTACTATAGGAAGACAGGTCTATGATAAGAGTGATAGCGCCCCTTACGTTGTGCATGTTCAAAGAAATGTATCTTCGGCAAATGACTCCACTATCTTCCATCCGCTTGCCTTTGGCAAGTTTTTAAAAAAATTTAACTTTAAAAACATCATAAACGGAAGTCTAAAGAAAATTGGGAGAAATAAAATATCGTTATCTTTTTCATCCCATTTGGATGCAAATTCATTCTTAAAAGATGAAAATCTTAATAAAAATAATTACAATGCTTCTATTCCCATATTTAATATCACAAGGATGGGCATTGTCAGAGGCGTCCCAGCTGAGTGGTCCCCGGAGGAAGTTATAGAAAACACCTCAGTCCCCATTGGATGTGGTCCCATTCTTAAAGTGAGACGTTTAAATTATAAAACTACAGTAGAAGGTTCTGTAGTATGGAAACCCTCACAAACTGTTGTTTTGACCTTTGATGGCCAAGTCTTACCAAAGAGGATCTTTATTTGCTTTAACGCTCTGCCTGTAGACCTTTATATTTACCCAACCATCCAATGTTTTAACTGCTGTCGGTTTGGGCATACAAAATTACAGTGCAGATCTAAACCCCGTTGTTACAAATGTGGTGGAAACCATTCTGGAGAATCATGTGAGGCCATTGATTCAAATGCATCATGTTGTCTTTGCTTAGGCCATCACTTTGCAATCAGCAGAACATGCCCTGAACTTCATAGACAGAGACAAATCAAAACTCATATGGCCCAAAGCTCAATATCATATGCAGAAGCATCTAAACTGTTGCCCCCTGTAACAAAGTCGTATGCAGATATTCTCTCACAGCCCCCCAAACCTACTCCTATACAAATATCAGCTCCAGAAAAGATTTCAAGCTATAAAAAGACGGTTTTCCTGAAACCACGCTCTGCCCCCAGTCCTACCAAGGGCTACAATAAGGAAGCCCATAACTTAATTATCAAAGAATACTCTCAGCCACAGCCACAAAATGGTTGTGTGATTAATGCAAAAAAATCTGAACAGCAACTCGATATTAACCAATTTATGAATGCATTTTTCAACTTATTAAGTCAATTTAATTTATCACCGTCCCACGTTGCCCCTTTTTTTGATACCTCTCTATCTCCCAATAATGGCCCAACCAACCAACATAATTCAGTGGAATTGTCGTAGCATAATAAACAAGAAGTCAGATCTTATATACTTGATTAACAAATACCAGCCTTTTGTATTTGCATTAGCTGAAACATGGTTGAAACAAAATCATGTTTTGAAAATACAAAGGTACATAACTGTAAGGGAAGACAGACTTGATGGGTATGGTGGTGTTGCTTTACTCATCAAAGACTCTCTACCTTTTTCCATTATTACTTTACCTACCCATAGTGTTGAACTTTCTATTGTAGCTATTTCCATAAACAATACTTGTTTTGTATCTTTATATATTTCTCATCCTTCCTCTGCTCTATTCCATGAACTCTCTAACATTTTAAAAATTCTGCCAAAACCCTTTCTTCTTATGGGTGACTTTAACTGTCACCATAAATCTTGGGGAAGTACTACATCAAATTCATATGGAGAAGTACTGCTTGACATACTAGACTCCCAGAATTTATGTGTACTTAATACAGGTTCTCCCACTCGCCGTAGTGATCCCAATCACACCAACCAAAGCGCAATAGATTTAACAATCTGTACTCCTAACTTCGCATCCTACCTCTCCTGGAGCCCCCTTTCATCTTCATTTGGCAGTGATCATTTTCCTATAAAAATTTTGTATCCCTTCTTTAGTAACAGTTCTTCTATTCCTGCAAAAAAGAGTAATTTGAAGCATAAGATACCTAACAACAAAAGTAAAATCTGGCAAGATTTTAAGAATAAAGTAGAGAATATGATACCATCTCTTCCTATTGTGTCAGGGGGTAATGAACATACATGTGCTGAGGCTTTAGCCCACATTTTGATAGCAGCTGCTGATGAAGTCCTACCGTTAAAAGAAAACTCAGTTCAAAGAAAAATCCCTATGCCACCCTGGTGGGACTCTGAATGCACCAATGCTATCAAAAATAGAAAAAAGACAGAAAAAATATACAATCACAATATGACCATAGAAAATTATTTATCTCTATCCGAAGTTATTGCCCAAACCAGAAAACTGTTTAAAAAGAAAAAGACAGAAGGATGGCAAAATTTTTGCGCCACTCTATCGCCTAATACAAATCCATCTGTTGTTTGGAACAACATAAGGAGGTTTAGATCTGCACGTTCTAATTCTCCCTCTCCCCAAGTCCCTCCACAAATTATTCCTCATTTTATTAATAATCTGGCTCCTCCATGGGTTCCTGAGAATTTGGTATTGCAACCATTGTATAGACAATCTAATGAGGAAAATTCCTCGTTAAATATGCCCTTCACAATGAACGAGTTAAAAACCATCATTTGTAACGTTAAAGATTCAGCTCCGGGGATAGACGGTATCCCATATTCATTCTTCTCTCAGTTAAGTGACGAATCCCTTAAATACTTTTTAAACATAGTAAATTCAATAATGTTAACTGGGAACATTCCTCGAGGATGGAAATGTCACAATGTGTTGCCAATCCACAAAATCGGAAAAAACCCTTTAGAATCTTCATCTTATCGTCCTATAGCTTTGTCATCCGTTTTAATGAAATTATCAGAGCACTTAATTAAAAATCGATTGGAGTGGTATGTGGAAAGTAAGGGTCTCCTGGCAGATTCCCAGTATGGTTTTAGGAAAGGTAAAGGCACCATGGACTGTTTAAGTATCTTTACAACTGATATTAGATTATCTTTTTCCAATAACCACTCTACTGTTGCTATATTTTTAGACATAAAAGCTGCTTATGATAATGTTCTTCTATCAGTGCTACAAAGAAAATTGCAGTCTATCCGGGTGCCTTTAATCCTTACCAATTTTATACTTAATATATTAAACGAACGAACAATTACAGTAACTTCAGGAGAAAATCACCTATCCCGTACTGTTTGGCGAGGCTTGCCACAAGGTTCAGTCCTGAGTCCTTTATTATACAATATTTATACTTTTGATTTAGCTTCTTCTATTAAAGAAGATATCCAAATCTTGCAATATGCAGATGACCTACTTTTTTACCATTCTTCGATTTCAGCTATTGATTCTTCTTCTATCCTAAACGCTTCCCTTTTGTCTCTAAAATTATGGTTCAATGACAATGGTTTAGATCTTTCGCCCTCTAAAAGTGCAGTAGTTATATACACCCGTTCAAGGAAGCCTGCCCCTATTAACATTATCTATGAAAATATAACAATTCCCGTTAAGAATAACTTTAAATATTTAGGTCTTATCCTGGACTACAAACTCTCAGGAGGTGCCCATTGTGATTATGTAATAGAAAAGGTTGAGCGCCAATTAAATATGATGCGATGTTTATCTGGAGTGTGGTGGGGTGGCCACCCGAGTTCCTTAAAGATTATTTACAATGCTTTAATCAAAAGTATTTTTGATTACGGCACCTTTCTATTCGATCCTGGAAGTATTAATTCTTTTAAAAAAATTGACTGCCTTCAATCTAAAGCATTACGCATTATTCTAGGAGCAATGAAATCATCTCCAATTAATGCTCTCCAAGTAGAAGGTGGTGAAGCCCCTTTACATCTTAGACGACAATTTCTTTCTGACAGATTTTTATTTAAAATTGTACAATTTTCAAATCATCCTCTTATTCCTTTATTAGATTCCCTACATACTCGTATAAAATCGGTTAATTACTGGTCTCGAAAACCACTTCCGTGTCTTATAAAAAGTTATCAAAAATATCTGGCTCTTTCTGCTCCCACCCACCGTTCCAATAAACTCGCATTATTTACCATTCCGTTTGATTCTTTAACATACATTCCAAAAATTATTTATAACTCTGTTGATAAACAAATTCCTAACATTGCTACTGCCTTTAACTCTTTTCTTATGGAATCTTGTGAGGGTTTCCATTACTTATACTCTGACGCTTCTAAAATTTCACCGTCACACTGTGTCGGTATTGGGGTTTTTCACTCACAATACAATATTGTTCAAAAAATTAAACTTCCTCCGGAATCATCAGTTTTTACTGGAGAATGCCTCGGCATTCTCAGAGCCATTGAATACGTTCTTCTTTTCAATCTCAATAAAGCCATAATATTTTCTGACTGTCTGAGTGCCCTTCAGGCCATTGAAAAATCTCCTTTCTGTTCCAAAAACATATCCCCGATTATTTGTCAAATCAGGGAATTAGCATCCAAATGTTCCGATAAAGGCTATTCGTTGGCTTTTGCGTGGATACCTAGTCATTCCGGCATCTGCGGAAATGACTTTGCGGACAAACTTGCCAAGGAAGCTGCATATTCTGGAGACATTGTTCCTTACAAAAATTACTCTGATGACCTTTTGTCATTGCCAAAAAAGTTCCTTTTGGAATCTTGGACCGAAGCCTGGGTTTCTAGTGCACAGTTTAAGGGACGTTATTATTCATCTATCCAACCTGAAATTCCACTAAAACCCTGGTACACTAAAGCCAAATTTGGCAAATTGGAAACAACCATTTTAATTCGATGTAGACTTGGACACACTTGTTCGCCTTCTCACCTTGCTCGTCTTAAAATCGTTGAAAGCCCCATATGCCCATGCCGACTGGATGTTGGCGAAATAAATCACATTCTGTTTGCTTGTACATTATATGACCGATCATCCTTTATTAAATCTTTATTACTTCTCCGTATTCCTTTTCCTTGTTCCATTTCCTCCCTTCTCAGTAGTAACAATATGTATATATATAAGTGTATAGCATCCTTCTTTATAAGTAATAAAATAAAACTTTAATTTTTTTATTTATTTTATTTTAGTTTTTTAGTGTTTCTCAAATTTTTTATTTTTCATTATTTTGATAATCAGTATTTTAGTCGATCATCTTAACACATTTTTTATTTTCTATAGTTTGGAATTCATCCCCCATTTTCCGTCCTTCCATTTCAACTCTCCTGATAGATATTATTACCCTGTGTAAATATTTCCCTTTCCCAACCCATCATAAGTTTCCCTACCTTGCTCATTTAAAATAAAAAAATTATCATCAATATTTACTTGACATTGGCTAAATGCACAAGAAGTGCGAAGCCATCAATTGAAAGAAAAAAAAAAAAAAAATTCATGATGGAGTAATCTGTGCCGTCAGTGTCAACAAAAAAACGTAAACAAAACATTGCTCTTCGCTGTTTTTGGTATAGGTATCTAATATGTGTTGATTTAGTATTTTACTATTTAGGTATGGACCCAACAAAACGTCATGCGACTTCTGCGCAAGTTGCGACTTTGATGGATTTTATGCAAGAACACACAGATGTTGCTAAAGGTCTACAGAATTCAGGTTTGGAGAAAGAAAGTTTAGAGGCACAATGGATAGAACTAACGTCTACGCTTAATTCAATGGGTGGAGCTGTAAAGTCAGTTGACAAATGGAAACAGGTAGTCATACTTATTTATTTAAAATTTAGTTTATCAGAATTTAACATCTAAAGTTATAATCTTGTGTTATTTATATTTTGAACCAAGGTTTGTATGATTAAGAAGGCTTAGTTGCGATGAATATGAATAACATTTTGGTCACTATAATAATACTTGGTGTTATTCAATAAAATTTCACCAAGGAATTATCTCAAATGGTGAAGTCTGAAAATGCCGAAAATAATGGATTATAGATGGATTTTAATAAAACACATGTGTTGAGTGTTACACTTCTATTTGCCCCTTCAGGGACACAAGCATGTGTGTTGGTATCTAAAATTTACCAAGACATCTAACCATTGCTACTAGAAAAAAACACTTTACACACAATAAACTATGTACATGTTATTTAAATGTTGCCGAGATTATAAAAGACAACTAACTTGTTTTTTAATTTTTAGTTATACTTCTTATTGTTGTTTCATTTGCCAAAAAAAAATTCCAGACATGGCGAGATTTAAAGTCAAATACAAAGAAGCGGAGTTTAAAGCTACAACAATCAGCATGTGATACGGGCTATGGTTCTGAAGTGAGTGGTGATTCTACACACTGTGAAACTGATTATACACCTCCAAAGAAAAAATATGGTAATTATATTCATGTCATCTTTTAACAACCAACCTTTGAGCATCTAATCATAACTTGGAGTGATAATGTTAAACTATTTGCCTAGCCTGTTCATATTAATTTAGTTCCACTTTCTGCCACCTAGGGTTGAAACTCTTAAAACTATCAATATGATGTTGGTAATCAACAAACTTGATAGTGTTTCCCAAACATTATTCTATGTTTCTTTACTTATTTTTTTGCTTTGCTACAGACTTGATAGGGAGTTCCATTTGAATATTATATTATTATTGATTAGCACAACATATTAACATAGCTGTATAGGCATGAATGTATGTGTGGGTATACATTGCATTGCATCTGCATCAGCTTTAATACTGTCTTTATTCATTTGATTGGTTATTGTGAGCTAACCATTGTCTGCTTTATTTTATTCCAGCTTCATTTGATGAAGAAATCATTAGAATAGAAAGAAATAAATTAGAATTGGACAAGGAATATAAGTTAAAGAAGATTGAAGTGCTATCAAGGTAAAAAATGACATTTTACTTTAAAAATTATAATATAAAACATAGCTAAAAGACCTACTTGATATTTAGCAGGTTTTTATTTTGATATGGTATTGGATTGATTTGATTTGATACTACTGACAGTATCAATGATAGTAGTAATCTATAATGCTGTTGTTACATATATTATCTTCTTATTCCGTTTCATTTACTGACTTTTATAATTTACAGGATAGCATCAGCTTTAGAAGAATTGGCCAAGAAATAATGAGTAGGTATTGTTAAAATTATACAATTTTAATGAATTGAATAAGTTTCAGTTAAATTTATAGTTCAGTTATTTATTAAGAATAAAGTTGTTTATTGAATTTATAATATTTTTGTTTTGTTCCTGACATCAAACATCTTGAGAGAAAGTAATATCAGCCTTCAGAAATATTTCTAGAGGGTTGGTAATGTGTTTTATTTTTAGTTATTGGAATTTGATTGTTTTTTTTTATTGTACAGGATGTAACAACATAGCGTCTGTCTAAATTATATACTCTTCTTTTGAGGTATTTGAGGTCACCCTTCAGCCCTTTTACAACCTATTAGTGGTCACAGGCTTCTTTATAACTATTAGGGGTTAGTCATACTCCATCATTATTGCCTAGTAAGCCAAGTACCCATGTTAGATACTCCTGATTTGTCCACACATTTTAAGGATTTGATAATTCGTTGTCATTACAAACATAGCTTCGAAATGTCAAGTGTGGTCAGGGGTTTGAACCCGTGACTGCTGAAGTTTTACTTGAAAACGCGTCTACATCTCGAGGAATTATGAATATGTTATTTGCCTAAGAATATGCAGCAAGTAATGCATTGAGTAAACACATGGATAGTAGCTCTCCTAACCATGCGCTTACAGCTCGAGGCCATTATGATTACTCACTCCAGTTGATATTTTGACAAGTAAGCAAGGAGCCATGTTCGTTTTGTTGGCTGTTAGCTATTTGGGCAGATACATCTACCTATTAGTTAATTTTGGTAACAACTCTCATTGAGCAAATCTCTACAGGGTAGAAAGCTGAGTCAATCGTACTACAGCTTAAATGCAGGGCTTTACGCTTGGTCACTATTTTCGCAATATATTGAGAAAGTATAAAAGCACAAGAATAATGCAATTGATTCAGAGACAGCTATGCTATCACCTTTGTGTCTTATTTCTATCGTTTAACCGTCCGGTCAATGACCGGGTACCCGGGTATCCATTTTAACTTTGCAGATATAATTTAATAACTTTTTCTTAAAAAAATTACAAAAACGTCTGGATCCCCAAAATTTAAGTAGTTTTAAACCCAATTGTTGTTAAAAATTATTATAAATAATTATATAATAATAGTAATTAACTACCAAACTTGACACCTCCTTCGTTCAATGACCAGGCACCCGGGTACCCACTGAAAGTATTACGCATGAACGTCGGTAGTACACACAAAAGAAACTGTTTGTTTAAAGTATTTTGGTCATGTGACTTTAAAAATAAATAAAAAATAATATAATTTATAATTAATTTTATTTAAATATATATATTTTTATTAGCAATAGCTAAAATAGTAAGTAAAAAGCACATAATTCCCGTCATATTTCTATTAGTATAATTTTCTTTTATTATTTATTTATTTATATTGTATACTTTTTATATTGATACACTGCTACACGGAAATAAAAGCAAATTTTATCACGACGCATACCCAACCCATGTTCATCACAAATAAGGTTTTTACATACTGAACATATTTTTCTAGTTTTTGCGACGTTTATTTTTAGTTGTCTTAAAAATACTGAGATCTTGATAATTTACTTGCTATTGTTTGCACATATGGATTGATAGCTCGGTCAGGAAAAGATTCAATCGCCACTTTCGTTTAGAAATCCCTCAAAATTTGAGGATTCTTCGAACAATTTATAACGAAAGGAGTACGCAGTTGTGTGCCCAATAGCCGATAAAATAATTCTCGCTCATGCCATTTTTAACAGGCCTTTATGATTTTCATTATACAGAAGATATGGTAAAAATTAGGCGACATCGAAAATATTATAGAGATATGTTAGAGGCCATCTGTGCGTTGTAGTATATCTACCAAGCATTTTCTTCATAGTGTTCATTCCAGCTTTTGACCAGTCACAAAATTCAATAATTGCGGGTTGTTTCTTTGCACTAATACTAATTTTTGCTTCGTGATGCATGGACTATAATATAATTAGTGCCTTTTGGCACATAACTGGACATAGTTATGTTTTTTATGATAATTAAACGCAGTCTATAATGCCCTCTCGCGTTTTCGATTAAGCTATTGCTGGTGGAATAAATGTCTTATTTTTCTTCAAAATGCTGACAATCGTCAAGTATCACGATAGTAAACATTTTACCAATGGAAGAGTAGAAAAAAAATTATCCAATAAAAATGGTATCCACCAGTAATGTTCCTTCTTGATTGTTGATACGGAGCCACCAAGACTGAAAATATTTACCAACGTTTTTTTCACGTTACATATTTATTTATATTGGTATACCTTTTCTTACTTTTACAGCAGATTTTAAACGTAATTGGCAATAAGTTAAGGTAGAACCGACATATAACGTCTGTTCACTGGGGTTCTAAAATTAATGTTTGGGCTGAAGGGCCGATTACTCCTAAATAGGTCCCTAAAAGGTCTAGAACCTTCTATGGGGCCTGTAAACTGTGTATAGTGTCCATAGTTATTTAACATGCCACGTAGATAGCTTACTAATAACTTTTCTACCGTCACATTATATGTGGGTACCCGGGTACCCGGTTATTGAACGAATGCTGACAGTTTGGTCATTGACCGGAAGGTTAACCAAACCCCAAGGGCAATAGCAGTAATGGCCTCGAGGTTTGGTTGCACGGTCGAGAATCTAAACGGTCGCGGGTTCGAAGCCCAAGCACACATCTCTGATTTTTCGAAGTTATGTGTGTATTCACAATGAATTATCATTTGCTTTAACGGAAAAGGAAAACATCGTGAGGAAACCTGCACACTTAAAAAAGTCCTTAGGAATTTCTTAGGTGTATAGTCCGCCAACCCGTACTAGGCCAGCGTGGTGGACTCTCAATAAAAGAGGAGGTCCGTGCCCAGCAGTGGGACGTATATAAACTGATGAGAAAGGCTTAACTCCTATATTTATGAAATTCATTATGCATACGTACTTAGGTATATGTACACAGCGTTTTGAATATGATTTAGAAACTAAACTAATTTCAGGATGTAAATTTACGCACGTAGTACAAACACATTCGCCTTTCTTTGTCTTTGGTACTTTGTGGTAGCAATACTCAACAAAGTGATTAATCGTGTTTCATCCACATCTGGTGAGTTGAGAACTTTGCGCTTGTTCGTGGCATTCGCCGTGGCGCCAACTTTACGAAGTTTATTCCGCAATTTCTGAACACAGATACAAGATTTTCGGTATCTGTAAAAGGAATTTGAAAGTTTAAGTTCGGGTTTTGGTTTATGCAAGCAACAAGGTAAGATATATCAATAAATATATTATTGGATTGATAGCGGAAAAAAAGCTAGGCAATGTGCATAAGCCCCTTATGCATACATCATATCTTATCTTATGTATACATCTGTTTATGGCAAAGTAATCTTACAGTTTAGTTCTGTAAAAACATCTCCATTTTTTGTGTTGGCTCAAAGGGTTGTAACTTGTAACGTCTCAAAAAAGTTAGAATAAACATTTAGAGACCTAAAGCAGGTTGCAGCCTTATTTTCAGTTTATTCGTTTAGGCACTGTCAATGTGTTTGTTTATACTCACATACACTATCACGCCGGTATTCTTGAATAAGTAAGCAGAAGGGAATATCTGTACCCACGTTACGCCAATTTTTATGTTCCACGTAATAATAGGGCGAAAACCTATTGCTCTTTTAGGGCACATTTCTAGAATTTGTGTTGCTTAGAATTTTCTAATATAAAAAACAAGTGTTCTGTGCAACCCGGAAATACAAACGTAGGACCGCAAGATTGCACGGCACACATTGATATAATTTCCGCTAGAAGCTTTTTTCCAATATTAATTAGTACAAAGAGTGCAAAAATAACAATTATTAAAAGAAATAATAAGCAACAATAGATTGTAGCTTACATTCATGCAACGTTATTTAAGAGGGTTGGGTTGGGGTGCTCATAAAATTTGGAACGTCGCCGCACTTCGTCGGGCGGAATCAGCGTGTAATTACCTAAACAAAGTTTTGGCGGTAATTATAGTGTTTATCATTTAAATCGTTGTCAAGTCAAGAATAGAAAATTTAATTTTTATAAGTACAGGTAGAAAGCAGGTACCAATTAATTATGTAAGTATGTAAGGACTGTATCTAAAACTATGGGCAAAAATGTGTTTGCACAAAAACATTATGTGTAACAGTCTAGGGTAGGGTTTATTTGTCCGCCCTTTATTGTATTTCGTAGTATTTTATCGTCACCAGTAACACAGACTTAATATAAAGACAATTTAAATTTTGAAAAATATTGCATACTCAATCAAAATTTATAATTACGCTTTATTACGTTAAAACTATACAAAAATATATATAGTAAGTACGACATAGAAAACACTAAGACTACGGTTACGATTTTTCAGTGATTTACTTAAAAAGTACTTCTTTTCAACGCTTCTAGCTGTAATTTTGGAGAGCATAGCATTGTTTAAGCCAAACGAGCGTACAAACAGCCTATGTATTAAGGTATTCCAGGCGTACGTCGTCAGATGACAAAGACCCACATTGTGCCTCTCCACACCCTGCACAGTTGTTAATCCTAGCTCGGGACGGAGCTATCTAAACACGGCTGTCAGACCGTTAGGCACGTTAATTTATTGGTGTCAGAATGCAAGCAGGCCCTTTGGCTGTACAGATTTAGCTACAGCGCTAATTATCCAGGCGTTGTTTGCTAATTCCGTATGCAATTAGTAGTTAGACAGAGGCACATTAGGTGTATAGTCACATTACATAAATACTGGCAGCAGCATTCACCGCCTCCAAAGTCACACGCTCACTAAATTGGAATGCGTAACGAGATAATTATTATATGATTGCAGTTGTGCTAATGTTTTATTGATTAAAAGTGCATTATTGTTGTATATTTAGTTCAAAACTTATAAACAACTATGGCAGCTCCATAACACAGTTGGCTAGACACCAACTTACGTAACGAGAGGCCGTGGGTTCGATTTTGGCACCTATAACCGATGGTTTGCCTAAATATCTATTTCAGATTTTCGTTTTGCCGGTTTTTAAGACCCGAAATTTTACTTAGAATTTTCTAATGGAAGAAACATAATAAGCTGTACTTATCGATGGCATATTGCATAGTTATGCTGTGGGATCAATAAGGGTGTAATTAAAACATATCTACTAATGTTTCGATGCTCATGCAATATATACATATGTCGTTTGGGTATACCAATAAAAGTTAGACGAGTGGGAAACCTTTCAATGAACTCAACAAAAAATCATTTCCCATTTGGTTTGAAAAGGTAAAAAAAAAATCAACCACCTAAACCACGTTCGAACTACCGCACTGTATGAATTCCAAAACGTTAAACTTATTCAGCAAAAAGTTGTGCACACTCTATGGATGGACGTGTGTATAGACTTGTTCGTGTACCTGGTATTGAAATTTGCAGGCGCATTTTTAAAAGTTCCAATGAAAAAGTTTTACGCGATACAGGAGATGTTATTCCGAAGCCCAAGTTGGCACGACGGCAACCGCGTAAACTGTATTGTGATACTTTGGCTTGGTCGCAAGCCAGTAATGCATATCGTCTGACCAAAGTTATATTGTTAAAATAGTCAAGAAAAGTTTTGGCTACTGTAGTACTCAGAACTTTTCTGGCCCGCGGCTATAACTTTTGTTAAGAGTCGGTGGCAACTAAATTGTGTGACCCACCATTGAAATTGAGAATGGGTGTTGTGATTGTATACAAAATATTTTAAACAGCGTCGTATTCGTAAAAAGGGACATCGGTAAAGTTAGCAATGCTGATTATAGCAAATATTCCACTGAAAACATAGTATCGTAATACTTTTTTTTTTTTTCAATCAGCCTATCGCCGTCCACTGCTGAACGTAGGCCTCCCCAAGAAAGCGCCAACCATCGTAATACTTGCATTGGTTAAAAAAACGATTTCACTTTAAATATTCTTGAATTTTAAAAACAATTTGGTAGAACGTAATTAAAAATCAGCTAACTTTGTTTGTGATACTTTGGGCACCTTTCTAATAACGGCTATATCAATTATATAACTATTGCTATTTTAGCTCTAAAACTAGGATAAAAACTAGTTACAATTAGAATTTGTTTGCCTAGTTCAGTTTAGCTGTTTCAATCTATGTAAGAAATATTAATACGTATTTATTACTGTTATTAAAATTGATGTTCTAATACCTTAAATTTGTATACGGTAATTTGTATTTTTATTCTTAGAGTTATTTGACAAAGATCTGCGCACAGTAGACACACCATCTATATAGAGAGATATTCCTTTAGTTACACAATTAATGTGCCCAGTGACCGTAACGCGGGAGGATGAATTTCCTGCCAGGGTACACGGGCTAGGTAAAACGCAATATCTCGGAGCGCAGGTCATCAAGCCGCCCGTGCACCGTGTTATTTAATCAAGCCGACCATACGACACACTGTTTTTAACTTAAATAAAACAACGCATATTCCCAAAACCAGCTTTATAGGTCACGCTTATTCTGTCGCTGTTTCGTTTTTCAACTAGTTTTTATTATTGGACGAAATATTGTGTTATTTTGGACATATATGACGATAAAGAAATTAGGAACACCAGTGTGTAACGTGATCTTGAGGGTCCTACATTGATTACTAAGTCAGGTCCAGCATATTGATTTGAAAACACAGCTATAAGTAGGCACTTAAAAAATATTGCGTGGGACTTTAATTAAAATTCAAGAAACTTGGGTGCAGAAACGCTTCTCTACTTACATATAACATCATGTAAGTAAGGACGGCACTCAACATCTGGCTGATGTTTCGTGTTGTCTTACAGTAAATTAAATTACTGTCTACCTGTGCACTCTCTGACAGCAATAGGTAATATGAATTTAAATATCAATCAATATCGCTTATTAATTTGAACTTTATGCATTTAAATAGATAAGATATTCTACTCTTCTGCTTACAACTCCCTTTAATTGTAAAGAAAATTATTGTGATATAACCAGGTTCAGACATTTCTGCAAAAATATGAAAGCTATGTATGAAGTCTTAATTAGCCCTACGTAACGAATCTCAACCAGACAGAAGTTCTATGACCAGCGCGAGGAGAGCTGAATTAAAGAATACTATACTTAAAAAAATATATAGACACATTCAAATATTTAGCCTGGATCCCGCGTAGGTAGGCAGAGACTACCGAGTTCTAAAACGTTTATGTCAATTATTTTGATTCTTTAGGAGAAACATGACTATTCTGATATTTAAAGTGTTCTTTACGGGCGGAACCGACCCTTCATAAAAATACATGTTATATTGACATAAAATCGGGTAATATATCTGTACAGGAAAAAACTTCTTACTCTTTGCAGCAGAGTCGTAGTGATCCCGCGTTACGGCATAGGTCGGTGGCCAATAATTCGCATGATTGAGTTTGAGCCCACGCTCCATCGTGCCTTTACTCGTCGATGCCACTCTCTTTCGCCTCACTTGTTTTAAAATTGCCCTTTACTTGATGCTAATAATACGTTTTCTATATATGATCACGTAACTACGTGACAGATTTGCAAACGAGGTAGTTAAGCTTTGGGTGATCCTTACAAATCTATTTAGCTTAATTGCAAAAAATAATACAAATTCTATGAAATAACTAAAAAGATTAACGTTCAACCAGTAATAAGAATTTTAGGGTTGCTTAAAATATTTCTTTAATGAGCATACAAGATAGAAAAGAAAAGTAGGTTTCTGATAAGTAGATAACTACAATAGCCGTGGGCGGTAAAAACATCTTTCGTTGGTACGTTTTTTCAGCATTCAGTTGTACTCCTTTGTTTCTATACTACGAGGAAGTGAAAATAATTAAATAGAAAATATATTAGGTATGGCGTTCATGGGGTCCCGGGCTCGATCTATGAGTCGAATGTTTTTCTTTGTCGTGAGCAATTCATAGCAAAAGCGCGAAAAACGAATATGTATCTGGAAATCAGGTATAAATTCGTTAACGTTTTAGGAAATTATTAATGAGCCGGTGAATTATAATAATAGAAAAATAACTTTTTTATTTACAGATTCGTACGAGAACTGACTACAATAAATCAACAATAAATTTTCGTATTATTTTACGTTGATCCGTTTGAAAATATTTTCGGAACGTAAAATATTAAATTCAGTTTTATAGTGCATTTATTGTTGTCGTAGGAATTTTATATGCGTGCTGTAAAAGTCAGATGGAAACCACGAAATAAGCCATTTCGACGTATCATTCGTTTTATATTCGTTTTCGATAGATATTCATACGAATATTTTATTTATTCTTTACATTGATTTGCAATAAATATTTGCTGCTATAAAACGTAGAGCGAAGTACGTGATAAGGAATTTAAGAATTCCTACGTATTAGATTGCTTTCGGTAATTTCTTTTTCTACATTGTTAGGTATTATTTGTAATTTTCTAAAAGCAATTCAATACAGTTTCCTTTCATTCAAGGAATTAAAATTATCTTTCATTTTAGTCCAGTTAATTCCATGACATTTTATGGGCATAATATAAAAATAATTCTGTGAGCATTCATTTCTAGACTAAAATAAAAGTGCCCGCGTGTATAAAAATATAATGTACGAAGGTAGAGCACTCCTAGATAGGTAGTCGATGGTAGTTACTAAATACATATTTGAACGGGCCGCAGTGCGCTGGGCGTTAAATAAAACATGTTGGCCGACCGACTTGAATTTTTCACGTGAGCAAGAAGCCCAGGACCCTTAGAGACCGACAACGTTCGAAGGTGGACCGACGTTTGTATTACTCGCCTTAAATCTTTCGCCGCTAGGGATTTTGTTATTTACACAAGGATTATATATCAAGAGATACCAATATACAGTTTTTGTCCTTGGATTATGAAATTGTGGCGTAATATTTTGTGAAAGTTATGAATATTAAACTAGTTAAGTATTTTGACGACGATTCTAGTGAGTTTTAGAAACTGCCTTGGCCTGTGCAAGTAGGTATGTTGTGTAACGTAATCAGAAATTAACTTTATGGGTAGGAAAAAAAATGTAATAAGATAGTTACATTAAAAATAAAAAAACACATTTTAAAATCAAGCTTTTATTATGCACGAAAAATTAAAAAAATAAACTAAGAAAACATTCATAAAATTCGTATTTTTTTAAACTTTACAAGTAACAATTTACAAAAGTGTTGGGTTTATCAGTAGAAGTATGATACATAAACATATATTATCTATAACTAGTATATTAATATTCTTAAGTGATCTAAAAGCTCGTCGCGGCCGAGGTCTTTGCATTGACGAAATTGCGCGACAAGCTTTTAAATCACTTAAGAATATTAATATACTAGTTATAGATAATATATGTTTATGTATCATACTTCTACTGATAAACCCAACACTTTTGTAAATTGTTACTTGTAAAGTTTAAAAAAATACGAATTTTATGAATGTTTTCTTAGTTTATTTTTTTAATTTTTCGTGCATAATAAAAGCTTGATTTTAAAATGTGTTTTTCACCGTTAATTTATTTTTAACTTTTTAGTTGGAAATATTTCTAAGTCTATCCATTTCGTAGTCATACCGAAATTCAACTCAATCGGTCCATGAAAACTAGTGTTCCTATGGGCACCTTCCAACTTCTCATGACACCAGATCAACGATACCTTGTTATTATGTTGTCACTAAAAATACAAAGGCATACCAAATTTTAGCTTACTTGGTCCACAGGAATCGGAGTTCCTATGGGCTTCTTCCAACTCCTCATCAGATCAGCTTCATGATACCATATTTTTGTATTATTACCGAAGTTACGAAGACACACCAAATTTCAGTTCAATTGGACCACAAGAATCGGAGTTCCTATGGGCATCTTCCAACTCTTCGTCAGATCAGCTCTATGATACCTTGTTATTATATTGTCACCGAAATTACATAGGTATACCAAATTTCAGCTCAATCGGTCCAAAGGAATCGGAGTTCCTGTGGGCTTCTTCCAACTCCTCAATAGATCAGCTCCATAATATCATATTTTTGTATTGTTACCGAAGCTACGAAGACATACCAAATTTCAGCTCAATTGGACCACAGAAATCGAAGTTCCTATGGGCATCTTCCAACTCTTCGACAGATCAGCACCATGATACCATATTTGTGTATTGTTGTCGAAGTTACAAAGACATACCAAATTTCAGCTCAATCGGTCCACAAGAACCGATGTTTCTATGGTCATCTTCCAACCTCATCATCAGACCAGCTCCATGGTACCATATTATTGTATTGTCATCCAAGTTACGTAGGTATACCAAGTTTCAGCACAATCGGTCTATTGGAAGTGGTTCAAATCTTCATTGCAAGATTTGTAAACATACAAACATACATACAAAAGTGAAGTTAAATAAAAGCTTGTAAAAAGCGCGAACTTTTTTCTATTTTCGTATAAAACTGTGATTTTACACGCTTTTTATTAGCTTCACTTGTATGTATGTTTGTATGTTTGTAACCGACTTCTTTGGGCGCGATTTTGACCCACTTTAAACGACTAGATTTCGTTCAAACTTTGTAGATTTATCGAGGACCGATGACAATACACTAATTTGATAAAAAAAACGAACTAAAAAATAGAAAATAAATAAAAGTTAAAAAAAACTAAAAAACACGCCTTTTATCGAAAACCGAACTTAAAAATAAAAAATAAGTTTTAATAAATTTAAATTAAGAATAGTATTAAAAATAATCAATAACTATTGACACCATGCACCCCACGCTTTTTTTAAAATAAAATATTTTTTTTTATTCACACTATTATTAATTTATATTTATTGAAATTTTTAATACTATTCTTCATTTAATTTTATTAAAACTTATTTTCTATTTTTTAGTTCGGTTTTCGATAAAAAGCGTGGTTTTTAGTTTTTTTAAACTATTATTTTTTCTTCGTAATTGTCCTTATTGTGGACAAAAACGTGGCAAGGTTCTACGTAGACAATTTTTAACATAGGAAAATAATCCTTCTTTTTGTTAAATTAAATATATGATACCACGGTAAAGTCTAGGGCAAAAGATATTTAAGAAGAGGTTGGTTAGAAATTATGCTCGTAAATTACAATTTATGTTACCAAAATACAGTTGTGAGAATTTTGGTCCTAAAGCACCCACGTCTCCAACAAATGTTTGCAAATCACACGGGCATTTTTCCCGCAGGAAAACTCAAATCCAACTTCACGTCTCATCCGGTGCCTGGCCCTCGCCGCCAGAGGGCGTTTTATTGTGTGAGCGCCGTAACAGTGCACGTTTGAAATATGTAGGTGTAAGTGGGTTCATGTGTTTATACAAAAGCCACTTTTGACTTATGCACGAATACGTGGCTGTATTCGAAATAAATTTCCAACAATAACTCATACGCTTACGCTCCACTGTTGCGCCGGAATTCCCTAAAAGGTGATTTGCATTATTTTTCACGAAGTTAAAATAAAGAGTACGTAATATGTAAATTCGGTGCCCTCCTGAATGTAAAGTTCATGCTTGATTTTATTTTCATGGCTCGAACGAGAACCGAGTTTTAAAATTTCAATGGACCTTTAATGAATTTTTTGTTTAAGCTTTAAAATTTTTGTTTACTCCACGCTCCTTTATAAATTCCACAAATTATTCCCGAGGAGTTTTTTATGTTTTCGTAATGGTTTATTTTTATATTCTTATCCTATTTACTTATATTTAAGGTCGTAGTTTATTAACATTTTTTTGATTTTGGATTTCACTTATCGTACTTTTAACAGCACAACGGTTTGGTTTAAATCTGTGAAAGTCAACAGCTTGACAGTCGTTAAGAAAACGAAACGACCGTAACACCAACATGTGTTACAGTGAACAACGGATAAATAAAACATAAAATACAAAATACTCGCAGCAAAACACTAAATTAAAGAAATTTTATGTAAAATTATATTTGATCCCGTTGAAAAAAAACTGCATAACATTTTTTCAGCAGAGCGTGGTACGTTTCGTGCGCTCGTTCGCTTGCAAAGCTAGGAAAAACGCTTCGTTGCATTCAACTTGTTTCACCAGCCGGGTAAAGGTGCTGCTTCCCTTAAAATGGTTATGCATTACGTACACACTTGTTCTTATGCAAAAACTGGGATGTTTCACTTAAAAATGAACGTACAAAATATATTTTTCATGTTTTGGTTGACGCTTACTTTTTGTATCTTCACATTTTATTTATACCTTTTCTTGGTCTATGTAATATGTTCATAATACAGGTACTTACGCAAGTCGCGAGTACGTATTTAATTTAATCATTAGCATACTAAAAATAAATCATATAATTTATGGGTCATAAAAGAACAGAAAACTGTTCATAATTAAATCCAAGGGCTTTTGTACTATAGAGTTCACAAAACCAATTTTCTTCAAAATTATATTGTACAAATTTGATTGAAGACGCGATATTTGAAATAAATACGACTCGCGGTCTCTAATTCAAGCATTGATTTATCATACCAATAGCAACGGTCAAGCAGGTCAACTGTTCCAATATAAATTATTCAGAACAATAATTAGAAAGCTGAGCGGCGAGCAGGCGGTTGTTTGTTCCTTTTCACAACTTTGAATTATTGTTATGCGGTTGTTATATTTTGTCTTGTCCAGTAATCGTATTTATTTCTTTGAAATGAAATTTTTTGCTATAACAATACTCAATTTGGAAGCTGTAATGTTTAGTCACGTGAGAATTAGCTTTTTTTTTCACCACAAATGTTTAAATAAATAAAAGCGGTTTATTTTGTGTGTGATTACTGTTTTTTTTTATTCAAAAAATCTTCTTCAAAATCTGCTAGTTGCGAAAACGCAACATATCATGTACGGAAAAAAGTAGAATTTATTACTTAGTTTCGTAGACCAACGTCACTCTTATATTCGACGTAAGTAGAGACTTAAAGGGGCAACAAAATTACGGACGGGCTGCCGTGCGCTTATACAAAAACGACCCCGAGATGAGCGGAAGAACCGTGTCCACGTTTAAGTCACGTGTGCTCATATTATCATGAACTTTGGACGGAAAAATTGGTACGAAAAAGTGAAAGGCAACCGCGTTCCTAAATTAATTTAATAAAGGCAGAATTTTGCGGTAAACATCAAGGCACCTTCGCCGTTATATACGCCGCCTCAGATTCAGCCAGACTAGTATCTACTGGTTTGCGAATTGTGACACATAGTCATGGCTCTTTCAGTCCCACAATCCTGAAAAAAACAGTTTAAAATCTTACTCCTGGTATATTAACAATTGAAAGACTGCGATTGTCAAATCTCAGTAGCCTGATGTTCTACTGTTATAAATTGTGTATTACTTTATCGGATCGATTGTGCACGGACAAGTTTATAAATCCAATAACGTCGGGCTAGCGTAGCAAATATGAAGAATATTATTGACTAACTTTGCCTTTTCCGTTATTTTGCTGTTGTTTAATGAATCTCGCTTTTAGGATAATTAATTTGGTATTCTTAGTCATCCAGCCTGTAACGAACTTGTTAAGTACCCAAATATTATTTAATTTACAAAGGAAAAACGTCGAGTCAAACCTTGATTGTAATGTAATTAGTATTATAGAGTTTTTTAAGTTTAGGGTCACATAGAAATCTGATCACACTTTAATCTTAAAGTTTTATATAGAAGATATCAAATTCACAGACATTGTTTTCACTGATTGTTTTTTAATATTATTTTACATTGCGAGGATAGAACTTGAGCCTCCGCAATTCCTATTCTGGTGTCTTACTAACTGGTCTACGGAGGCCGAACACTCTATAGACATCTGAAATTTATTAAGTTATTTTACAACCTTGCCTATTCCATCCAATGCCCTGTCTGGAACACATTCAACAAGCCAGCTTGAATATTTTAAGACGAGGTTTTGAAGCGAATAACCCGTTTATAACAATGCGGCTTAATGAAAATTTAGTTCTGTGCATATTATCAGAGCGTTTGATGAAAAAACAAAAAAAATATGAAAGCTATCGAGATAATGCTGCAGAAATTTAAAATTCAAATAGCCTTACTCATGAGAATCGAGCTGCCAACACAATTAAAAAATCCTAATGCGGTTTTGGAAGCAATAATTAAAATGTGGCTGTGATGTTTTTTTTTCAACTTCATAATCGTTGGTTATTGTTTCATGAATTGACTACTTTTATCGACGTCTTTATCGTTGCGCATTCTTCACACATTACCAACCATGTTAATATTATGGATTTTTGTGTTACTCAATCTAAAAGCAATTACCGCTGACAAATACAGAAATTACAAACCATTAGTATTTGGTGAGTTATTTTCATATTTTAATTATTTTGTTTTTACTTTGAACAGTAATAATTGCAGTTGATATTTTTGCGATTAAATTATAAATTAATGTATCCCATTAGCTGACTGTGCGTCTCCCACGTGACTAATTACTCGTCTTCCTGCTTAAGTAAAGATCATAAAGGACAAAAGACGGTAATTATGAAACTCTAATTTTCTCATTCGCAAAGCAGCCTAACTGAAGGTACGGAGCAGCAAAGCGAATAGTAATTCTTTTGTGTTTTAATTAGCTTGTGGTCGACGTTGCTGGTCTTGTTTTGTTTGGCGCTGGACAAATGTCGTCCAGGATTACTTTCTCTTGTTTGTTCCGCTTCAAAGATCGTTCAAAGCTAAAGTTCACTTTAATAGCCTTTGATAAGGATAAAAGAAACCTGTGACTGACTCCGCTATTGTTTAATGCTCTCTACTCATTTCCTTCGACAAAGCAAGAAATTAAAAATGTCTTTTAATGTTTTTTTTTTTAAATAAAATTTGTAACAATCATTTAAGAATTGCATTCAGTACAAAATAAAATGAAAAACGGATTTCAATTAACTCTTCAGTCCGCACCAATTTATTTAGCTCTGGTTCTTTCCAGTTTAGATATTGTTATTTTCCTATTTATTATTTTAGTACCTAAACACAAGTGTGGTATTTGCGAGTAACTTACATGGCAATGTCAATAAATAATGTCGATTTCAGAGCCATTCTTGGCGAGTTGCTCTGCGTTCCGCGGAGTGTGTATCAAGAGCGGCGCTTGCCCGTGGGACCGGATCATTCCCGACAACGCAGAAGTTTGCTCCCAGCAACAAAACAACCTCATCTGTTGCGAAGTCGCGCGCGTTATAGCTCCCGTCGATATGTTCCTCGCTTATGAATAGACATGTTCATCAGACAATGTATGGTTCACCTGGTTCTGTATTTATTTGTTTTTAAAATTACATATTTTCATTGGACTAGTATTTTTGTAAAGTTCTGAAAATTAATGAAATTTTGGAAATGATGCAAAATTATCGCGCTACGCCCGACGTGGTCGGAGGATCAATAAAAAAAGGTACTTGAAACGAGGGAAAATATTGCTTTTGAAGTCTAAGGTAGTGCAAATTCGCGGGTAATAGCTAGTGTTAAATAACTGGCATATTATAATATGAAATTTGTTTCGTAATATCTCATTTTTCCGTACGTGCATACAATTTTGGCGGGCTTATATCAAAGGATATAGTAATTACCTAAGAACATGACATTCACGCATCTAAACTAGTATATGGATTCACTACATCAGCTTAGCTTCGAATCTTATGAATAAGATAACACTGGAGCTAGACGTTTAAGCAGTTCGAGGTAGCAACGTTTTCTCTGAGAGCTTGGGGATCGCTGTGCTGTAACGGAGACATTACGCGGAATTACTTTCATTCATAGAGGACTACATGTGATCCAAGGTAAAGTCCTTACTTCAAATGGCTGGTTCCTTAACAATATTCAGGGTTATGATCTTGAAGACCACTTTGGATAAGTACTAGTACTCGTGCGGTACAATTATGTGGATAAGAAGAATTGCTAAATAAGTAGAGGGTAACGTACTCGGTAGTATAAGAGTAAGCAGTGCAATCGACAGGTTCCGGGTTCTTTAATATCCATAGTAACTGAACCTAGTATCCACTTGAATAAAATTATATTCTAATTTTTAATTATGTAATTCTAATTAAATTATTACAGTAAATGAAAAATAAATATAACCATATTACATACCCCGTTTATTTACATTCACACATTCATGTTACTGTCCCGACTCCCGATATAGCGACTTGTCATTGTCTTAAGAATTATAGGTAACTAATTGTTTGTATTTTTTAATTTTTTTTTACTAATTGTTTTTTTTTGTTTTGTATTTTATGCACTGGCCAACAATAAAGTATTTTTTCTTATCTTTCTTTCTTTCTTTAGAACTTACAAGACTAAAAAAATAAATAAAAAATATGTTTTTTACTAAAGCTTCGCATAATTATAATCAATAATCCTGAATTTTTATTTGTGAATCAACCAAACTTTGTCTTTTGCCCTTATAAATGTATTGGTGTAAATGCTGATATAGCAACCTTGTTGTCACTAACTGACATGCCTTTCTTTTCTTTATCTTTTAATTGTTCGTTTCGGTTTTGTACATTTTTTGGCATGTGAAGTGACCATGAACTATTTTCCTTTCCTTCCTTTATTCTCTGCTTTTAATGAGGACACTTACTATAAAATTATTACGTGTTCATCATTTCAACTTAGGTTCAGTTTAGCAATAAACTCTTACTTAGATCTAAATTTCAAAGCTAAAGTCCTATGACGTGAATTTATCGCATTATCTATTTTTAAGTCTTCACGGTGCGCTGCGCACATGTCCAAATTGATACATCATGACGTAATCCGACATCGGCGTCGCCGTCGCTCTGTTATCCAAACTTGACTAATGAAGTTTAGTGAGGCTGGGCCGTGCGATCCAATCTCCCACCAGGCCTAAATCTACGGACATACAGAAACGCTAGATATGCCCCGTGAACAGTTTTGGCAACGGAATGAGTAGACCACTGGTAAGAAACCATTATGGCTTTGCCTCGGCGTTCGATATAGCGCCGGTTCTAGCTACATACATCCACTGTGAAGGTAAATTAATTAACGCTTGACATTTAAGCAATTCTTAACATTTATTTTTTTAATCCAACAGAAGAAATGAATGGTTATGAAAACTACAACTTTATAAGATGTAAGCCTGTAAGCGAGTGAATGAATAAGGAAACCACATATTTTTTACGTCGCGTGAAAATATTCTTTTGTGCTTAGTAGCCAATATGGCGGTTATCGTACGATCTCATCTTTTGGTGAAATTGATTGCGGCGATAAATTGGAAATCCCCATCGAGACAGTCTTCCGTTCAATCTGCGAAGCGATAAAGGACGTGAAGAGGCATAAGAGTTGCGTAAACTTAAGAGAACGTATTTTTCAAAGAAGTACTCAAACTCTGTGTTCGATTTTATTTATGAAATGACATTAAGTTCAGCTTTGACTGTCCCGTAGATGGCGTGTTCAATTTCGTTACGTTCAACGTTTTAAGTTACGTTTTCTGTAGAAACCTTACATTTGGCCGTATACATACTACTATATTATGCCTTGTATACTGAAACGTTGGAGAAGATATAAAAAACTGCTTACCATTTTCGGAATGTAAACCTAAAAGTATACACTTGTAAGATGAACATTTCAAGAGAAACTATAAAGATCATATTTTACCCTTCCTTCTTTCTTCTAGTTATGATAACTAAAACAAACTTAGAAATAACAAAGAAGCTTTGTTACGTAGAATCAGTGGGCACTCCATTACAAACCCAGATACACTCGAGTTATTTAGTCTGGGGAAATTTCATAAATAATTGCGCGAACGGAGTTCATCTTGACTTGGCTGAGTTTATTTATGGAAACAACGGGATAGTAAAAAAACACCTGCAACGAGACGAAGAAAGCGTAGTGAGGTGCTTGTGTTTTTACTCCGATGCTGTTTCCAGCAAGTCTGAGTGTAGCGTCTAATTCAGCTCGGATATTGCAATTTCCATCCAGCTCACGCCCACTGCGTCTCCCTTCCATTTCGTTTCATATTGCGCTGCAGTAACAGCATTTGACGTTTAGAGGAATTTTTTGTGTTGAGTTTCGCGACCGAATTAGAATTTTCGGTTATGTTGTTTTTTCATATTATACCTGCGTATTTCATGAACAAAACAGGCATACTGTTTTACCGAAAGCAGAGTTTTTAAACAAGTATCGTTAACTGTATTTTTTTAAGTTGTACGAAAAAGCTGCAAGAACATTTTAACGCTCTGCAGCTACTGAAAATGTCCCAATGGAATAACCAGAAAACGCTGGCTATCATGGTAAACAGAACTGAATCAGAAATGTATCAGACATTGCAACGTATGGATTGTCTTTAAGAAAATGCTCTTTAATTGTTAAAGTATGTGATTTATTGCATGGTATATAGATAACTACGATAAGGTATGACTTGATGTTGTCACTAAAGCCGTACGCAATTACATTTTAGGTCATCACACACATCAACACGCGTTTTAAAATAATAATTCCATTAAGGTTATCAAGTATCTAAGTTTACACTCGCCTTGCTTCGATATATTTTATTACGTTGGCATACTAAAGTAACGGTTTCACAGTTGATGGTAAGCGATTACAATTATCCCACCCTATGACTACAAAATGCAAGTCTGGTGCAATTTCCTAACCGGATTATTATTTCTTTTATTGATTGATAGATTTCTGGTCTAATCACGTTTACACAAGTTTTTATAAATAGACCGCAATGAACAAAACTGCTGAGATATAAACTAAACTTTCAATGTGTTATAGCATCTCTACTCTATGTTAGAATGTTTGGAATGGAATAAAATATTCACCACATTTTGGAAAGTTTCGTGCCAATCTTCATAACTTCCTCTGCGACTCGTGTGCTCCGAAATGAAACTAAATATTTTTATAAAACCATTGTGAATATCAACTGCGTAAAACACAATAACGAAGTATGTGTCCAAAAGGCTTTTAAAAAATGTAACAAAAACTGTAAAGCCTTTTTAATGAAAAGCTTAGGCGCCTCAATATTTTGAATTTTATTAACAATCCGTGTATTGTTCTGGTTTGGCAAGGGTCGGACACGGAACAACCCACTTTTATAATATTCGCTTCCGCGCCGTAATGTTTTATTTAGCTATCTCCGCAGCTTCAATATTCATCAATGCGTTCCGGGCTCTCCCACTTCTTCGATAAATATTACACAAAAACACATGAAAGGTTTCTGCTCAATGTACACTATGTTTTGCCTTACGAATATTTTTTCGTTTTATTTATTGCTTAATCAGTTTAACAGTGTTTACGCATATTAAAAAATTAGAAAATAAGTTTTTATGTTTTATTCAAGCATTACGTTTTCAAAAATTTAGGAAAAAAGCTAATTCTATGTAGGCAATATGCAATATACATAATGATAACTAAATTATTAAAGTATCTAAAGTTTTATATCTAACGTAAAAAGCCTTGCTGAAAAACCTTCAAAGACGAATGTGGACAAAAACAACAGCCATTATTCGCCCCTGAGCAAGAAACTGACGGAAGGCAGCATTCGCGCAAAATGGATATTTGTCGAGTCAGAAAGCCGCTGAATCTTTGGCGAGGACGCTCGGCGGTTGACGAGACGTGACCGCACTGCTAACTCATGGCGAAAGGCACGACTGCAAAATTAAAACCTTCTACACAAAATTATTCAATGCTTATCCTCTATTTCCTTATAACTTTTAGATATCACATTGAATGTTACGAACAATCTAAAGTAATTTAACAACCACGAAACGAGTTTGCTATAGACAGAGTTGGAGGTGAACCCAAGAATTTCTCTAGAAATTTCAAACAGTCTCAGTTCCCGTCCCACGGGGCACTCAGACATTCACTAAACGTTACTGGTATCAAAGTGTCAGTTGAACCGAACAGCCGCAACCTCGTCGGGAGAGCCAAGTTAGTGCAGACCAGATATGCGTATCTAGGTGGTTTTAGAACTTGATCAAATGCCATGTTCGCTGTGCATTTCTCGCATTGTTTGTTTATGTATAAGGCAAGTTCTCTGTGAGGAGACGATGAATATCGAACAATTGTTTTTGTGTAGACAATAGCAATATTGAACTTCAAGTGCCCGACCGCGCACGTCTGTTGACGTTGGAATGCTTGCCAACAATGTTTTCAATAAAATTGCATTTTATTCTGTTTACCTGCTCCGAGTTGTATTATGAATTTGTTAGCTTTTTTAACTTATATTAAAAATCTTTACAAAATCAGAATAAATCTAACTAGATTAAACTAAATTTGCATTTTTATTCTTATAGGACGCAAGTAATAAATAATTCTTTTTATCGGCTAATATTATAATTCCACTTACACACATAAACTATAATACCACAGTGAAATAAGGGTCCAGAGAAATAGTATGGCCGAATTCGATTAAGAGCATCAATCATTCGCAGCGAGTGAAGATCCCGAAAAAGATAGGTGACAGATTGTATCACTGTCGGATATTCTTTAACAGCAAATGAATTAATATTTAATATTTCGCTGATGTACATTGTACGTATTCTATATTTGTCGTGTTGGTACAAGATTATTATAGCTGTGTTATGATTTGAATAACTATTTAGTGACTGTCTAACGGAAACGCTTATGAGAAATGGCTTCGAAATTATCCAACTATGTTAGTCTACAGAGGATTCTATTTCAACGCTCTAGCGTTAAATTACGTATAAACATACATTTACGTCTCTATTCCCTAAGGGTATGACATTTTCCCACACTACGACAGAATGGTGTTCCTATAACCAAGATACAAATTTTCATAACTCTAAATCGCATTTAATTGAGGCACGCTTATCCATATATCCATCAATGATGACTTCTAGAATAGTCCTTTTTTTTTAATAAAGGAATTTATTCCGTCACTTATCAAGCACGTGCGCTACTAAATGTCTCAGTAAGCTAGATATAATAATCTGTAAATTTAAATATAAGATAATATTATATACACCTTTATGTCACAAAGCACAACACTGTGACTTAAACCCTAAAAGCAAGGCTATAAACAGATCGTTTCTAAATTCCGAGATGGTATTCGTACTCAAAAGGTGTCAAAATGCAAACATAAAGAGAAAGATTGGTCAAAGGTGAAAGGAATTTGGAATAAGCGGCACCTTATAGGAGAGATCAAAGACCGAGATCACAAAGAGATCGAAGGACACGCGTCGACGCTCGGCCTGTTTTCATCAATTCAGCTCTGTTACAATCTTTTTTCAAAATGATTTTTTGTTATTATTTTTTTTATTATTTGTGGCGTTTTAGGGTGAAGCTCATAATGAGAATTATTTTTACAAACAAAAAAGACCCGAAATGCGTTGAAAAAAGCCGATGACATAACAGCTTTTGTTTCTGGCGTGACATTGCGACGCGAAAATTTGGCAAGCGTCAGGAGGGTCGAATAGGCCATCAATCATATTTTGGCATTCGATTTTTCGCCCGCTCCTTGCTGCCAGTAAGATAATGGGAACGAAGTTTTGAAGTAAGAAACGATGCTTTGGTTTTCGAACGAGATGCTTCAAAGTCTTTAATTGACAAGCTTCTTAGAAAATTAATTATGTTATGGCTTATAATGCTTTATAATTTAATTTAAAGGACAGCGTTTAACTTCTTTTTATTTAACAAGTTTGATTGTTTATGCCTTGGCATGCCTTATTAACGATGGTGATAAATAGATGCTTCGTTAGGATGTAGGCCTGAACGAAAGAGTTCTAGGTCGGCCTGGTAGAGACGATATGCATCCGAGATAACTCCTGCCAGGTTTATCCATCTCGTTGATGATCGTCTTTGGGCTAATTAGCAAAATGTATTTGACTATTATTATTAGATTGGTTACATAATAAAAATTACATATTA
The DNA here is from genome assembly GCA_030295005.1 of Cephonodes hylas. Taxonomy (NCBI): domain Eukaryota; kingdom Metazoa; phylum Arthropoda; class Insecta; order Lepidoptera; family Sphingidae; genus Cephonodes; species Cephonodes hylas. The sequence continues at coordinate 10,968,500 of AP025364.1, read as the reverse complement.
GCTCTCTATTAAGCTCTTTACAGGTTTCCGACATTAACACAGCGTTCAGAGTCTGGTTGGTACCGAGAATGTTCTATAGAAAAACTTAATGACATCAGATCGTACTCCATACACTGAGCATCATATGCCACCAACAAGGTAGTTTACGTCAATAGGAAATTAATGTTGTGTATTACTTAGTGGTAACATGTTGGTAATGTTTAAACATGAATAAAGTGAAGATAGTAGAACGGCAGTAATGCGGTCGGCGGACAGAGCACAAAATCCTGAACGAGCCGGCGCGCCCATGAATCACGCTGCGAGGACGAAATTTATCGTTTGGCTACGCATTCACGCACGTACAGCTTTTTATTATATCACGGAAACTGGTATTTATGCTTTGTGTTATTTACATCGAGTGTCGCCCGACAACCGAGCGCGTCCTGTAATGAAGTGCTTAAATCAAAACTGCTCAATATGAAGTCCAAATCGGTAGCAAAATGCGAAAGCAATTTTGTGACGTGCGATGCTCTAGGTAAATATCGAAGTAGGTTGACTATGGTTCGCTTTTTGGTTTTTGAGTTTTGGTTAAAAAACATTATCTCAAGACTCTACAAGACAACGAGATAATTAATTAGCAAGCCCATAATTCTCAATTTTTCTGACCTAATGGTTTTCGAAGATATAAATTCTAGAATAGATGATACTTATTAGTACAAAAACGGTTGCTGCAGTTTAAGCCTCTAGTGAAATAGATCACAGGGGATTTCCTCAGCAAATTTTTACATAACTGGCACATTCTCGTCCCCTGTGGGGCTCGGTATGCATAAACAAATATTCAAACTTGGATTTACAAGCAGAACTGCCCATGGGATTTGTGCTGAGTTAGCGACCGGCTTCCGCTGTTCTACACATTGCTCTAATCGAATGAGGCGTGTGTGCGGAATACATGTCAACTCTCTTTTGTTTACTACGACTGTTACAGTAAGTACGCACAGTATATGAATGTTTTGTAAATTAGAGTGCTAGTTTTTATGACGTCACCCAAGCTGTGTATTGATATATTCATCGTCAATATTTTTATGAATAGCAATGGTTCTATAATGGCTTGAGATTTTTATGCCTTTAGTGTAATTAAATAAATAACCCAAAAAAAAAAATATTTCTTTAAAATATTTTATTCTTTTATTCAAAAAGGTAACGTCGTAATCTACCACGCTATGTTAGCCCGCTTCACATACCTAAAAATCATTACGCGAAAATCTTATGTATACAAAAAAATCAGGTGTGTATAAATAAAACTCAAACGCTGGAATTCTGTCTTGGTACGCCGCATCCCTAATTCTCAAGGTCAGTTAATATATTCTTGTTAATTCAAATAATTTTGCACTATGAAAATTCTCTTTAAAAACTATCAAACGAACATAGCCCCACAAGATAGGCTGAAATTTGGTTCAAATATAAAAAGTACATAAAGCACACATGACTCGGTCTCATTTACTGTATACTTTCACGTCCTTCATCTCAGAGAATGGAGGGAAAAAGGTGACCCGAATAGAAGTCATCTGCGAATAGCGCGATTTTTGCAGCTACATTGGTCACAGCAGGGTTATATGGCAATTCAATGGCCAGCGACCTACTCAAAAACAGTGTACTAGTGTGTTCAAATTTAAACTCTGTGGAGACTACATTCTAAGCTTTTCAAGGCTTTTTATTCGTTGGCGGCGCTTTTACAGAAGCTCAAAAGCGTTAAGATTACTTGGGTAATATCTAGTTTATTAATGTTTATTATCACATTATGGGTATATTCTCATTAATATAACAAATTGCTTGTGTTAATTAGGCATTTAAAGCTGAAAGATTTTTCGTTTTTTTTAAGGCATGCTGGGCTTTTAGGCTTGTTTGGAGATACAACCATCGTCCACCATTGTCAACGTATCGGTATAGGAATAATTATATGTTATACCGCAATTTATATAATACTAGCGACCCGCCCCAGCTTCGCACGGGTGCAATGCTGATATTTAATGGATGTTATCATACATATAAACCTTCCTCTTCAATCACTCTATCTATTAAAAAAACCGCATCAAAATCCGTTGCGTAGTTTCAAAGATTTAAGCATACAAAGGGACATAGGGACAGAGAAAGCGACTTTGTTTTATACTATGTAGTGAAGTAGTAAGGTTAGGTTTAGATTTCTCTATAGTAAATCAAGCTGGCCTATCTAGTTGATATGATAAAAATGAAGTTAGCATTTTATATTATGTCGAATTCATAATTTTAATTTTTAGGCCTGTAACTCCTCGGTTGGTAATTTTATTGTTTCATTACGATTTAGTACAGGAAGAAATTTCTCAAGAGAAATCTCCACATTCATGTTGTTTTTAAGTATATGATTCATATACAATTCTCATAGAATTAAAAATATTTCTTAACGATGCTCCGTGGACTGTGTCTGATACACCTAAAATATCATCAGATAAAACTCTTCGGTCCTAAAACTCTTTGAAAATTTAATGTATGAAGCTTTATGCTCATGGTGGGAAATAAACTCTCACCACGTAGATATTAATGCTACGATCGTTATCCCACAGGACAGTCGTTAAATATTGTGAAAATACACCAACATTTGATATTATCTACTCACAGGTCGTTAATAATTATAGTAAATAACAGTCTCCTGCGGGGAAATCCATTGTTATTGACCTGTTGATGTTTGATTGAAAATTTACACAAATAGAAGAAAATTATATATTGAAAATATTTGACGTATGGTTATATTTTGGCGACCAAAGCTACCATTGCTTTATAATTTACTTGCCTTTTTAAATATACTTAATTTGTTTACTAAAAATATAACATTTTTCGTTTAAAGCTGAAGTAATGGCAAGTAATAAATTATTTAAGGCTCTTAGCCTTTTGAGAATGAAAAAGCTACGCTATTGAGATGACTCAATACAAAATGTATCACAAAAAAACATAATTTTGGTAGTTTTTATTCATACAGCTAAATGTACTTCCCAGAATCGCTTCTAAAAAGTCTTCGAACATAGCTCCTCGAGGCATTAACCTTGAGTTTGGTGTAAACAACTTTTAAATAGAACACATCTCGGTGTTGTATGCGATAGGCAATGGGCAGGGCGTCGTCCTTTGAAAGGCTGGCTTTTGTAGGACGAGACGTGTCGAAGATTGAGATCAGTGACATAACCTTGGAGAAGGCAGTGTTGAACTATTGATTATACTCGTCCACACGATGAAATTCGCTTTTTTTACCACCGGGTAAAACCACTCGCTTTTATAGAGCAGTTGTGCAATGAAAATGACTTATGGTAGCTTTTTTAAGGGTGCAAACTTTTAATGTCATCTAAATGTCAAGACTTCTATCATAATAAAGAACCATTGAATCTGTGGTATCTAGAAATCTCAAAAAGGAAAGTTTAAAAGTCCGAATAGCAGTTAGTTTGAGTACATCTAAAGTAACTACTGAACAGTTTCCAGAACTAAATCGCAACTGTACTTATGTTCCATAATATATTTAATTCACCAATGTTCCGTGGCAGCGAGAAGAATGGCGCAGTGCATAAGTGGTTTCTGCTTGCATGTAGTAACACTAATGTGTGGTGACAGCGCATAATAAATGAGCGACTCTAAGTTTGCCGAAAGTTAGAAATGCGATAGCGTACTTACTCACTAGAATTATGAAAATTCTGCAATGCTTGTTTTACATTTGAAATATTTCAGTTACTTAATAATTTTCTTGTTTTATTTTTTAAATTATATTACTTTTTCTTTATTTGTATCATAAGCGCATTAACAAACAATAAATTCACGCGCAGGACATCCCTTTGTTGGTTTTCAAAATCAGGGAATTTATAAGAATCCGCCGCCTCTTAATCCGCTTACAACGCTGCATTAGTGTAAAAGAAATTAAATACCAATGCCCTGAAAGGCTTGATCCCAATATTTAAACCCATTGAATTTTCATGCTTTCTTGATCTGTTGTTGATATATATTAAAAAAAATATATTTCTAATGTGTTCCGATTTTACTTACATTATATAACCGATTTCTCTTCATCATTGCTATTTGTGGTTAAGGCGTGGCTTGATGGTCTGCCGGTTGCGAGAGACGCGTGGGAATGTCCTTTTGCAGATCATGACGCTGCCGTTTCTTTTTATTTCTTCAATATCGAATAAAGAAAATCGAATGGTGCACGAACTCTGCGCTTAAAATGTACCTATTAAGACGCTGAAAGCTCGCTTTAGCATTTTAAATGGTAAGTTTGAATGGGCTCATAGTACATATAGGACATCTAACAAGTTGTTTGAACAAGCTGAACGCGACTGAGCGAGCTTGTTCCCATTCAAAATTTTGTAATTGCTCACCGTGGCGGAAACAAAAAAGTGGGCCAACTCAAGCACTCCGAATGAATGAGAAATTATTTTAATTTATGTACATCTTATACGCGACCCTTATTACAATATTTTCTTCTTCTTTTTCATTACGTTCTTATATTATTCGCACCAGTATCTGTCCAAGCAAAGTATAATTAAAATACTGGTTAGAAATAATTTAAGGGAAATTACATTTTGAGTTGAAAATCTTGTTTCAACGCGAACTGTTTGCCTTTCCAAGTGGCAATCATCGATGGGGACTCAAGACTGAGAGAAGCTGAAAAGGGTTTTGATTTGGAATTTCGCTTCAGTTTCTTTTTTCTTTGATTGGAAGTATGGTTTATCATTTGTTTTTTTTTAATTATGCGCTCATAGCTTGCGTTAATATAAGTTTTCCAGGACGAGGGAAAGTAAAACGTATTAATACATTATTATACTATTATTAAAATACCATACAATTATATTAATTATGTCTCATCTAAATGAACCTACATAAATCAACCAGGTTGGTACCTATATCTATAATATAACTCAGCTTTAAGTTTAGATCATTAGCGAACTATCGGTAGATCTCAGCCAAACTTCTTACATCTTGGAAGATCGATGTCGGACACATGACTTCAAAAGTCGAGTGGAAGCTAGTTGAAACGGAACAAAACGAGCAAGATAATAAACCTCTTTAAATGTAGGAAGAGACTTTACTTTGCAATCTAGAATTCTTAAAATTATACTGTTACCTTAATGTTTAATTGAATATCAACAATAACATTCGTATTCCTTTTTTGAATGAATGTGTGTGAGAACAAATGAAAATTTATCATATTCAAGAGGTTTCCTTAAATACAAAGGGGCTTTTTTTAATATAAATATTTTATACTTATAAATTCGTTAAAAAAAGTTCAATTGACTGCTGATGATTATGAAAGTGACTTAATTCTATAAAAGTTATTTATGATATTTTTGAGGAGAAAGATGGAGTAGGTACATATTCTTTCGCGGAAATAAAATTTTTATTGCGGATCTCCAGTCATGTACAGTACGTACGGTTGGCTAAATTTGCTGAAAGGCCACGCTCAAATTGAAATTTCCCATTTCACGTCCCATAAAAATTGTAATTTGTAAATGGACTTTAAGTATAACAAGTAACAAAAAAGGTTGAATGATAAACAGTGTAATAAAATTATGGAAATTTTGGAGGGAAATATTATTAAATTTTCTTGATGGACAAGCGAATGGAAAGTTTGGACGAATCGTAGACAGTGTTTGTTTATCACAGCGCAATGAAGTCTGTGGGAATGATTTATGTGTGTATGGGAAAGAGTGGAATATTGATATTAAAAGTAAACTCGCCAGGCAAAACTAATGTTTGCATAGCACTTAGCTTGCATTTGGTCCAGCTACGTCGTTTTTCCTACATTGAAAATATGAGATACCGTAAATAAAATGTTGAAAATTTTGGGATAGACCTTTTTATGGTTTTATTTAAAACAAGAAAGACGCTAGAAATGTACTTAAAATGTTTGGTGCGTTGCGTTAAGAATGAAAAGAAAATTAGGGGTGAAGAAATTGCGCAGTTATAGGGGTAAAACAGCTGACGTTTCATAAAATCTTTAGGAAATTTAATGAATAAGCTTATTTTGATTTAATTTTGACAGAAACAGTATCACTGCCGGCAACCTTAGATCGAATGAATATTGGGGAATAATAGGATGGAATGTGATTTAAATAATTTAATATTAAATTATCCAAGTGGTAAATATTTTTTTCTGTCTTCCAACAGATTACCCATTACCTCTGGAAAAACGATAATTATGATTGAGTACGAATCGTGGTGTTAGTCAGGCCAAAGACAATATACATAATATTTTTACAGCATAAATAGAAGGAAAGAGGAAAGGAATATTCATATTGCGCAACTTCCAAGCATTTTAAATATAACTTTTTGAACGAAACGCGAATCTGTGCCTTGGCTGGTGAAACGTAGACATACGGGTCGGGAAGATTAAAATTTCTCGAGCATTTATATTGATATTCACCTGGGAACAGTTTTCCAACCGACGAGTTCACTATAGAAGGTCATTGGCACAGCGAAGGAGCAATTGTGCAAGGCGACTGTCGAAAGATGCCCGCATCTTGCAATAGTCGTTGAAGTGAATGGGTAGCGAATATTACCTTACTAGCTTTCGCTTTGATAAAGATTTTGAGAACATACAATCGTCTCGAGTAAATCGTCTACGTCTACTTTTGTATTTTTAACATAGGGAGTGGAGATAAAATCTGTATAAAGGAATTTTATTTTTAGTGGAGATTTTTTCTTAAATACCATCTTCAAACGTTGTTGGCCTAATTGGTTAATTAGCCTCTGGCGCCGTCTTTACACTTAATGCTACTTAGCTATTTTATGGGCTAATTAAGCGTTCAAACTTTCATCAACCAATTTCGTTCCCTTTCGAGTCGCGGATCGTTCTTAATGAGTTGGGGCTGGATTGTGGTGGTTCTTTTATTATTTTTATGAATTATTCCTAAAGTTGATTTTCAGCTGACCATAATACTCGTAGTAGAAATATAATATAGAGATAGAAATTACGTCAAACATTTTTTATACTAGTTCTTATAACATGGACAGACGATGATGATACTATTTGTATAAATTTATTAAGAAGTACACATTGGCGTATAGATGTCTAATGTACCTATGTCGTATGTAAATGTTCTAATCAATGTACTAGAAAATTATGTTTGATAAAAACATAACTACGTTGATCGATCTGCTAGTTAACGTAATGTTAAATCTTCCTAAAGAATAGTCTCTGAAAATTTCTTAATAATGATAAGAATTGTTTAAATACTCGTAGAGTGGAACGGAATTAAAATGAAAGAACTATGAAAACTACACTCAAACTTACTTTTATTACTGCTCATAAAATATCTTCATTTAAAAAGCTAGAATTAATTCGAAACTTTTTCAGCGAATATTCTTTTTTCAAATTTAATTGCAAAAGAAGAGGATATATTTTTCAAGTATTTAAAATTTGTGTCTGCCAGTCGTTCAATAAAAGCGGTGGTATTTTTATACATAGAAATGAAAAATACCAGCCTTTTTAAATATGACGCGGCCCGTCGGGCGCTACGAAATGATTACACCAAACTGCACTTTAGTTTATGCTATCCACAGAAGAAGATTTTAATTTAAACTGGAAGCTCTAGTGTCTCATTCGCTAAATGTTACATTAAAATTGCGCGCTATTATTTTAACAGTCTACGTTCAGTTTCAGTCTAGTCCACATGGTTCAGTCAATATAAAGTGATAGAAACCTTTTAAGTTTAGGTTGGTTTGACGTGCTGTAGTGTAACAAAATTACTAGCGAAGGTTAGAGGCAGGAATGGGAATTTTCTTTAAATGTAGTTATCTATTTGTCGGCACTATGTCAGCATATATAAGTATTTTTCGTTTTAAGTAAGAACAATTGGTCGATGGTAAATGCATTACTATTTTATACAATTGTAAAGACACATGTATGCGTGTCAGTATACGACACAGATAACCTATCCTCCTAAATTGTCATGAACTATTGTAACTGAAATACCTAGTTTTATTAGCATGAATTTGAATAATGGTACGGTTAAACTACGCTAATGAGCGAGTATGATTCGGAATGTCATTGTTACAAACATACATATGTGGTGTAATTACTGACGTGTTTTAGTTTAAACTATGTTATTTTCACGACCTCGAAATAACAAATCACCCCTAGTATTTCAATCGACATTAAATGCGTATATTATGTAATCGAATTACGTTAATGTGTCAACTTTATAATTGGTTCTAGAGATACATAATATGCCAGTACATAATATGCCTTCAGATTGCTTCGTGGTCTGGCGACACATAGGTATGTCGTGCGATTTATAGGTCCCGGTTTCAATTCCTGATCGGGCAAAGTGTTATTGGTATTGATAATTTTCAAATTCTTAGTAGCTGCACAGAGTTTAGTAATGTGTCTGAAAAAACCGGCAGAAGACGAGTCTAGTTTAATTGGAGGTAAAACTCCTATAACGAGGAACTGATACGTCACTCAAAAAATGTGGGTGCAAAAAACCCTTTCTACATAATATATTTTGGGATTAATTAATAATTTATATTATGTACTAATGATGATGATAGTAATGACGACATGATTAAGATTATTTAAAATTTTATCTTAAAAAAAAAGTTGAACAAATTAAATCTGCATTCGTGTTAGATTATATTTATTTCTATCAGATCTATAGAACACATATTTATTTCGTACCATGAGCCGCTTTTTACATTATATTACTCGACGGTTAGGTTCCTATTTCACAGTATACAGTTATGATGTTTGAAATGCGATGCGAATCTAAATTTTGCTCATCAAATATTCTACGTTGTGCATTCCAATTCACGTTAATCCTGTGACAGTGGGATGTCTATCAAATGAACTTCGAAGCGGCGGTCAATTAGGCCGGCCGACATTGTTGCGTTGTATATAAAACATTTTAGGAGACTCTTTGATTACGAATGTTACGCGTAGTTATTCTGTTATAGGTAAGGTAATTTAGAATACTAATACACACAGTAATTTGTCTTTTTAAAATTAGTTTATAATTAAATTATAAATATGTGAGCTTCAATGAGGAATAGGTACTTAAATGACGTTCGTTAGTCTGTTAAATCTGCAGTTATTAAATACTCCCTACTACTACTACTAGTTGAGCATTATATAATCCTATTAATCATTTATTTTTGTCTAAATATATATAAATTGTTTTTTTTTAGACACTCGACAGTCACCCAGTCACTTACAGTGAGAGTCTGCGGTTTCAGAAACACATAGACCCGAAACAAATGTCAAAATGGAAATCATGTTTCATATCTTGTGTAAAAATCAATGTGATTCATATTATATTCTACTATACACAAGTATGTTTCATCTTCATTTTACACTTAATAGCTTTTATTCTGATTCAAAGACTCTTGTTGAGCCAATGAGCGCTCTAACACATGTGTGGTGTGTTGTACACGGCGGCGAACGGGTTGAAAAATGTATTCGGTCAAAACTCGGTCACTGCGGGGTTGTGGTGTCTCCATTTAAGAGAAATACGGCTACGGGTGATATACCCGGCTATTTACAGACAAGATTTACTGCTTGGCACTAGAGATTACATGGTCACTTGATTGAAGCGGTGTCTTCGTGGAAAATAGGATGCAAGCACTAACGAAAATAGAATGTGATGAAAAATAATACGTAGTCTCTCTCACCTGTGCCATAGAAGAGGATGGAAGATGTGTATTCATACACTGAAACCCCTGCAGGTGGTGAATCGTAATAGAGATCGCATGTCAACGTTTCTTGGGTACGTTTTCGTGCTGCCAGTCAGAAGTTCATAAAAGAAGGACTGAATAAAACCTTGCCCAACCTGGAAAAATTAAAACCTCATGAAGAAAATATTTGGGCGTAGGAAAACATCGTGAATTTATATATTCCGTCCTTAATTATGACTAAAAAAAAATCTTGAGAGTACTAAAAATGTAAAGTTATACATCCAAAAAAACATGAAGTATATCAATTTTCCTTTGCATACAGTCTGGCAACATCTGAATACATCGTAGTGAAAAGTGCGTAACCTCAATCTTGGTTCAACCCTCTTCTTATGCTAAGATATAAAGGCGTAAAAGCATCTTAGGCTTTTAGGTCACACAGCCGCCGTCAAGTTTATTTTTTAAAGGAGCAACTTATGCCAAGTCTTGTAGCGAAGCTCTATACGATGTCGGTTCGAATGATAAATAATGCAAAGAGGTTTTATTACTAGAAAGGGATTATGTATGTGACGTTTGAATTGTCAAAACTGGTTGTCAGAGTACGAATTCTTCGCGTAACTCTATTTTTTTTAGTTATGCATAATAATTAAAGAAACCTACATATCCAATAGTTTTCTCAATAGAATTTCATAGGTATATAAGAGCCACCTACGATATCATAAGCTAAAACCAACATAATGGTGGACATCGATTGCAGCAGTAGACTGAGTCGTTGGTTATATGTGTTCTGTGCGATCTAGACATTCAAAATCGATTCTAAGATTGAAATTAAATATTTTCCCATTGAAATTATTCAATAACGGCACAAAGAATCGATTCCGAAAGAAGATATCACCTCCTAATACTAGGAACTTAATCAGCTAGCTGGCGAAATTTGAGGACGAGTGAGGCGGCAACTCTTATTCCTTTGTGTCTGCAGTCGTTTGTATAAACATATTACATCCATACTTAAAGCTGGCCATAAACATTGTTCTCTAGCTAAACATTACCCTAGAACAACATGGCGCTGCTTTGTTTTATCGCTCGGTTCGTCTGCCTCATCTGATCTGGCTGGCTGCCGAATTTCGCTAAACTGAAACCAACTTGGACTGGCTGTATGTATCTGTATGAACGTATAAATATATGTATGATAAGCCAGCTTCTATAAGTGGAATAACGATGGTAGTGAGTCGAGTGGCAATGAATGCTCCGATAATAATTTGCGTTCGGTTTGCCGGCTGATGAGCGCCAATGAACCGCCGGCGATTCATACGCTCCGATTCATTTCACGCTCAACGGCTACCTGCACTTATAACTTATAACCAATCTATATAAATGTCGGGGATTTACGACAGCGTTTTAATTTGTCAGCACTGGATTTAAATTACTGATGGTAGTGATTGCTTTTTGAATACTTACCAGTTGTGTAAAATTTTATAAGTATCGGTATTTTTTTTGGTAAACATGGACTAAAGCAAGTTATTGAACCTTAAAAGTAATAAAAACGTCCCCCAGAGGTTTTCTTTATCGTTTTTTTATTGTAGGTATTTTGCCTGATTTCAAAATGCTAAGAGAAGCATGATGAGAGTGGTTGTCAGTTCAGTCAGCTCAGTGAATAGGACTGTATTATATTTCTAGGTGACTAGCGATAGATCGATTCTATAGAAAAAGAATTGATTATTGCGAAATACAGAAATCAGTAGCTTAAATTACTAACATGCCCTATTTTAAACTCCTCAAAGACTCATCAAATTAAATAACACAAATGAATAAAATGAAATGTCCTTTCTTGGTTTTCATAGTATGACAATTTATATTTTATTTCACGATGTCACTTGATGATAATTGCGATGCTGTCCACAGTAAGTAAATACATCTTTATTGACTCTCTTTTTGTATATTCAGAGAAAACTCAATTTTATTTGATTAATATAAAACACGAAATGGAAATCTCGACTTTACAGAAATGGTTCATTAAGAATTCATAAAGTATAAATGGGACACAATTTATTTTAATGGCAGCTCCCAATTAAACATGTAATTAAATTTCTTTCCATGCAAATTATTTTTTACTGGTACAGGTTTATTTTTCAGGGGAATGCAACTGTACCACTTGGCACTTTAGCTGGCAATTGCACCTCTTTACTCGCTTGGCAAGAAAATGTAGCGCAGTCGCTAAATGGGGTCAATAGTGTCTTGAAAAATATTTATACCACTAACTTGTTAAAGCCATGAAAAATGAAAGAGATGAAAATCATTATATCTCATAAAAAGATGAGCGTGTTGAACTTTTTTATGTGAACATAAAATTTATTTCATTAAGTGATACGAGCATATAGAGTTATAAAATCTCTACAGCAAATACATCTTAATGGTTTTGGAACTTCGAAAAGTCAGTGTTGTCTGGGATTTGAACCCGCGAACCCCAGGCTTTTTTGACCAAGCTCCTATCTTTTAAGTAACTAAGAATTATTGTTTTGTTGTTGCTGTTGGAAGATTGTTGGCGGGAAGAACTTTGTCTTTTCTCGCCGTGACAGACCAAAGTTGGAGCATACGCGTACTCCGAATTCATTAATTATGTGGCGACGGCTGTTACAGATAAACAATGTTATCAAGAATTCCATATACCGAAACAATTGTAAAAGTCGATTTTCTATCAAGTCTGTCTGATTTGACAGTATCTAGGTACATGTAATTTTAGACCAGAATTTCGTTGTTATAATTACAATGGCATTTTGAATATAAATATGTATCAAATTATTCATGTAAAACGCTAACTTTTCGAAATTATGTGTGTATCATTATAATTTATCACCTTGTAAACCTGAAACTTAAGAGGTTCTTGGCAAGATATTTCTTAGGTTATATGAGGACTCCAAACCTTTTTGGCTTTTATGTCGGCTAGAAGTGATACCTAGAGGTTCATAAATATAAGGGCTGACGTAGACAGATAAATAACGAATGACGTCAACAAATTGGCTCAGTTGCAAACCACACCAATTAACAATATTTAACAGTAGTTAATCCCTGTTGAAAAACAACACGGATAGTTAGATAAGTAAAACAGGGGCGCGGGTCGCGGGGTCCGCATTAATCTGTTTAAATTCCTCTCCTACTCAAATAAATCCTGTTTAAACAACCGTAAAACTGTCCGTGTGCGAATCCCTTTAATCTTTCTGATGTGGATCGTGGCACAATCGAATTTCACTTATTTCCCTGTGACGTCATTACACCTATTGATTAGGCTTTTTACCCGTGATTATAGAGGTAGAAAGTTACTAGGCTGAAAATACGATTTGTCTGTAGTACTTAATATTTAACTATGTATAAGTGGTAAGTAATAACTAAATACGCCCAACAAGCATATAGACACTGTGGTTATAAGGAACTATAAGAGACTTTTGGACCTCGCACATACAAAAGTATTTTTGATCTCATAAATATTCATCTTATAGATTCGTCACATAGATTCTGACCCCATCTAACATACCTATGTAATAAATTCCAGCAATTCGAGACTCCGACGTATAATGAAACTCCTTGATACGTAACAATGACTATTTATTCAAACACACTTCTTACTCTTATATCTTACTTATAATAATAATATTACTAGATATTAATACTGGAAGGTCTGTCTCGGTTGAGATCTGATCCGGAATGCCACCGCTGGGCACATTTCGTTTTTCAAGTTAACTAAATCTACCCACTAACCTACGCGCTCTTTTTACCAAACATTTTACCGACTGACCTCCCAATATCAATTTTTACAATATCAAATACAATCCTTAAAATAATCATAAACATTAATTTTGAAAATAAACTTAATATATTTAACATTTGCAAAATCTATTAAATTAACTAAAATATAATAAATCAAATACATACAATTTATAGACCAAATATAAATATTATTTTAAAAATTAACTATTCAACTGATATATTTGCAACAGATTATAAAAAATCATTACATTCGGCCGTCCGACTACGTGCGATCTCCTGACGCACGGTATACAATCTTTGGAAATAACAATATAAATTCTAATCAGTATACAATAATATATATGTATATTTCCCATTTTTTTTTTTTTACTTCATGTCACTCAACTTCAGATTAATCATATATCGGTTATCACATTTGTATAACAATTATGTAATATATATATATATATATATCTAAACATAATAACATTTAAAACATAAGTAATTAATTCCATTATATCTATAAATTTTATATCAATTATTCATTACATTCGGCTATTACTTGGAATCAGATTGATTTGGTGGAAGTTCATCGTCGCATATATTACTTTCGCTGTCAGACGTACTACTGCTATTAGCCACTGTATTCTTACTATCACATTGTTCGGACACATTTATGTTGATCCATGGTCGAATTCTATCTACTGCTACCACGCTATCAAATTTATTCCTGCGTGTACTAAAACCAGGTATTTCGACTATTTTATACCTATCATTGCCCAAAACTTCCGCTATTTTAAAGGGGCCTATAAATTCCGACATCAACTTAGTACTATTACCTTTGTTGTTAAAATTAGTTCTAGTTATTTTAACTAAATCTCCTTTCTTATAAATAGAGGGTGGAAGTTTATTTCGATCGTAATTTCGTTTTTGTTTAATCTGATTAGACGCTATATTTGTACGGATTTCTTGCCTTACTTCTGTAAAATTTGGATTAGGGTCACAATTAACATCCAATATATTGCCTAGACTATCCTTTAATCTGATTCCAAATAATGCTTCAGTAGCTGTTTTCTGAGTGGTAGAATTTGTAGCATTATTAATTCCCCATTGAATTTTTCCTAAACACATGTCCCAGTTCCGTTCGTCTTCACCGTCAGAATATTTTGCAAGGGAACTCAAAATTGTTTGGTTATATCTTTCGGCTTGGCCGTTAGCTCTGGGACACGCGACAGCATTCAAAACATGTTTAATACCATGAGTATTACAAAAAGACTTGAAAGCTGTGGAAGTAAAAGAAGTACCTCGGTCCGATATTATACGGGATGGTAAACCAAAGTCGTAAAAAATATTTAACAATACCTTAACCGTTGTTTTAGTTTTTGTATCTTTAACAGCTCTTGCAAACAAATACTTGGTAAAACCATCCACTATGGTGAGAATATAAGCATTGCCATTCCTGCTTTTGACAAATGGACCCAAGTGGTCAATGTGAATGGTGTGGAATGGAATGCTTACTTTCTCTACAGGATATAACTGACCACTCTTGTGTCGTGAAGTGTTATCTTTATTATAGGCGCATTTGATACAAGATCTTACATATTTTTTTACAAATCTACGTAACTTTGGAAACCAGAAAGACGATTGAATTCTCTCAGTTGTCTTAGATACACCCAAATGACCAGCGTCGTCGTGGTTAGACTTACATATTTGCCATCGAGCATTACGAGGAATAACTAAACAAAGCTTTTCATCAACTCTTCTATACACTCTACTATTTTTAACTACGTAATTTTTCCTTATTTCTTTTGCTTCTTCGTCTGACTCTGGCTTAAGTATCTTAAATATTCGGGATATATCGGGGTCGGTCATTTGTAAAGTCAAAAGCCAGTTATCAGTTTCGATACTATAGACTGTAACTGCAGAACTATCGATAACTTCTGGCGACAATTTGGTGTTACGGCTCAGTGCATCCACATGAGCCATACGAAAGCCTGGACGGTACTCTATGCTAAAATTAAATTCGCTTATCAAAAGCCACCACCTAGCTATTCGGGGTATCAGATCACGTTTAGTTAATGTAGTTCGAAGGGCGTTACAATCTGTCACAATTTTGAATTCTATCCCCAACAAATATACTCTAAACTTCCTTAGTGAACACACAATTGCTAGGGTTTCGAGTTCATAAGAATGCAGATGGCGTTCTTCGGGGGTAGTTTGTCGGCTAAAATAAGCTACTGGTTTAAGGGCGCTCCAACATTTTTGACGCGCTCGATTTCGTCGATCCGCGGCGAGCGAGCGCTCGCCCGCCGCCCGCGCACCACACGCCGCCGCGGCCGCACGCACACACTCACATTTACCGCGCCGCTTGCGACAGCACGCGTCCCTGTCTCGCTCTAGTCTTACCGTGCGCGCCAAAACACAATACTGTTCAATTATTGGTATTTACGTATATTTATATTATTGAAAATGTGTACAAATTAAGACGTGTATGTGTTTAAAATATAAAGTATAAAGTTAAAACATATCAATATATATATTTACACATTGACATTTAGCTAGACATCAGTGGCGAAACTAAAAGCCGCGGGTTCGATTCCGCACCAATAGTAATCTCGTAGTATGTGATACTTACGACTAAAGACTGATACGGGGTCATTGAGATAATATTACTACATATAAACAAGACACCCTAAGCAAAAATCATGCTTCATTTTATGACGAGATAAAACTAAAACCGCTGCAGCGGTCAAACAATTAATTAGCTGTCTAACCAAACGCTTACAAGTTTAGTTGAAAGCGCCGTGTATTTCATGGCGCTTACGCGTTTCGTTCACATCCTTCAATGAATTGTCATTTTCATAGACTAACTGCTAACACACTCAATATATGGGGTCAGAACTTTGAATGTGATTCTTGGATGTATTTATTTATAACTAGCTGTTGCCCGCGACTTCGTCCGCGTAGACTACAGGGTTGAGTTCAGAAAGAAAATAGGTTATAAACTATTTTACTCCTCAGGGTCTTATTTATGTCCATACCAAAAATCATACAAATCAATCAAATTACGTGGAACCGTTACGCACCGGTCGGCGCCTTGTACATAATTATTGATCATTATTTAAAAACTGCGATATCTTCTAAGATACTCATTGAAATTTGAAATCAAGTGATGTAAAGTGCAAATTTCTTTAGAATTAAATACTTATACTTAATAACGCATTTTTTTTGATAAGGATTAATATAATCTTTATAAAAACATCTTCACAAACAATGCTTTATGTTAGAACAAATTTCGTTAGCATAAAAGAGGTTATAGTGAACCAACCCTAAAAGTCAGACATATGCTATCGCTGACTTTTTTGTAGGTATTATCAAGCTCTACAACTTTTCTTTAGGACTCAACTATATATCTCCCATGGGTAAGGCAGCGTTTGCAAAAAATGCTTTCGTTCGCCCATTTTTTCTCAGACATACTTCGGAAATCCGGCTACAAGGAAAACTTATCATTTTTTGGACTAACATATTATAGCCTATAACATCCGGAGATTACTTTCTACAACGTCACAAACATACAAATTCACAAACGTTACCTGATTATAACATTAGTATACATAGTATAGAAGTATAGATTATAATTTATTGACTGCCTCGTGGTCTCGCGGTACATATATTGGCTACGCGATCTAGAGGTCTTGGGTTAGATTCCCAGGTCAGGCAAATTATTATCGAGTTTTTTTATTGGCAAATTCTTATTAGTTTGAGTACTTTACACTGGCTCCTTATAGACATGGGATTGAAAACATTTTGGCGAAAAGTTGGTTCAGATAAGTTCGTAAATGTATAAAATGTGCTGTAAGTGTTACAAAACGGATTCAGTTAAAAACTTTAATAAATGCTACAGCGGAATTTGCCTAAAGTCCGAAACTTTAGGCCTGCAGTATAGGTACATGTATCTACATAATACCTAGTTGCTACATATTATGCTAAATATGAAAATACCCGACAATTTTCCCATTCGTGTATATTTTTCGGGTATTTTCCCTATTTTTTTCCATATTTGGTATTTTTCGGTTAAATCCCAACTATAAACTCCTCAAAGTCCTATTTATGCCCATACCAAAAATCATACCAATCGGTAAAATTTATACTAATATTATAAAGCTGAAGAGTTTGTTTGTTTGTTTGTTTGAACGCTAGGATCTCAGGAACTACTGGTCCGATTTGAAAAATTCTTTCACTGTTAGATAGAACATTTATCGAGGAAGGTTATAGGCTATATATCATCACGCTACGACTAATAGGAGCGGAGCAGCAATAAAGAATGTTTCAAAATCGGGGTTATTTTTTTCCTTTTGAAAGATTCCGCCGCGTGCGCTGCGGAAACGGTTAAAGTTACACAAAAATTATGTATGAGAGAATTATTACCCTCAAAAAGTTCTAAAAAAAAGTCCGCGATAGCATATGTCTATTCTTTAAGGTTGGCTCACTATAACGTTTTTTAGCCTAACCAAATTTATTTTTAAATAAAGTTTTATTTGTGAAGGTGTTTTTATAAGTATGATATTAATCCTTATCCAAATAAATACGTTATTCATTACAAGTATTTAATTTTAAATAAAATTGCCCTTTACATCTTTTGATTTCGCCGAGTATCTTAGAAGATATTGCAGTTTTAAAATATTGATCAAGCGCGCAATAATGATGCACGAGGCGCCGATCGACGCGTTACGGTTTCACGTTTGAACAATTAGACTAAATTGTATGATTTTTGGTATGGACATAAATAGGACTCTGAGAAGTAAAATAGACTTCAACTTATTTTCCTTCTGAACACAGCCCTGTAGTCTACGCGGACGGAGTCGCGAGCAAAAGCTAGTTTGTTATAAAATAAAGCATTGTTTGTGAAGGTATTTTTATAAAGATTATATTAATCCTTATCCAAATAAATGCGTTATTTAGTATAAGTATTTAATTTAAAAGAAATTTGCCCTTTACATCATTTCATTTCAATGAGTATCTAAGAAGATATCGCAGTTTCAAAATAATCATCAAGCGCGCAAAAATATGTACAAGGCGCCGACTGGCGCGTTACGGTTTCACGTTTAAATTATCTTGCTGATTTGTGTGATTTTTGGTATGGGCATAAATAGGACTCTAAGAATTAAAATAGATTACAACATATTTTCTTTCTGAACCCAACCCTGTAGTCCACGCGGACGGAGTTGCGGGCAAAAGCTAGTTATTTATACGTGAAACCGTAACGCGACGGTCGGCGCCTTGTACATAATTGTTGCGCGCTTGATGATTATTTTGAAACTGCGATATCTTCTAAGATACTCATTGAAATCAAATAATGTAAAGGGCTAATTTCGTCTAAATTAAATACTTATAATGGATAACGCATTTATTTCGATAAGGATTAACATAATGTTCATTAAAATACCTTCACAAACAATACTTTATTTTAGAAAAAATTTGGTTAGCATAAAAGTGGTTATAGGGAAGTAATCCTAAAAGATAGATATATGCTGTCGCGGACTTTTTTTTAGAACATTTAAAGGAGAACAATTTTATCATACATTATTTCAGTGTAACTTTAACCATTTCCGCAGCGCACGCGGAGGAATCTTTCAAAAGGAAAAAAATATCCCCGATTTTGAAACATTTTTATTGCTGCTCCGCTCCTATTGGTCGTAGCGTGATGATATATAGCCTATAACCTTCTTCGATAAATGTGCTAACTAACACTGAAAGAATTTTTCAAATCGGACCAGTAGTTCCTGAGATCCTAGCGTTCAACCAAACTCTTCAGCTTTATACTATTAGTATAGATAGTATGAATTGGCAATCGCATGAAAACATAATGTACTTATCTCAATTTAGTGACTGACCCTGTTTACTATCTAGTACAAAATACCCGTCAAGACGAATGAAACGAGCCCATACTCGATTAGGTAGGATTGTTTAATTGCCGAGTTCTTATGAACATCTTTCAGCTCCATCATCAGACCCTCGATACCATCTAACAGCAAATTATTCGACAAGACGAATCAAATGAGCCCATACTCGATTAGGTAGGATTGTTTAATTACCGAGTTCTTATGAACATCTTTCAGCTCCATCATCAGACCCTCGATACCATCTAACAGCAAAGTATTCGACAAGACGAATCAAACGAGCCCATACTCGATTAGGTAGGATTGTTTAATTACCGAGTTCTTATGAACATCTTTCAGCTCCAACATCAGACCCTCGATACCATTTAACAGCAAAGTATTCGACAAGACGAATCAAACGAGCCCATACTCGATTAGGTAGGATTGTTTAATTACCGAGTTCTTATGAACATCTTTCAGCTCCAACATCAGACCCTCGATACCATTTAACAGCAAAGTATTCGACAAGACGAATCAAACGAGCCCATACTCGATTAGGTAGGATTGTTTAATTACCATCAAACACGAACATCTTTCAGCTCCATCATCAGATCAGCATCATGTCAGCATGATATAGCGGCGTCATGCGATTTAAAATTGCAGCTCAGTAGGCAACTAAAATGAGTGAAACTAAATAAAACATTCTATAAAGTAATTAAAACTAATTACTTATATTTTATCTTTATGTAATAAAACTAATAATTTTAAACAAATAAATTCACTCAACAGTCACTTTTTCAGTTAGACTCCGTACTAAGTTTTGTATTGAAAGTACCAGAGACTACGAGATCCCGGAGCGGAAATCGAACTCGTGGCCTTTTATTTAACTGCGCCATGGGTCTGTCAAATAAATAACCTAATAATAATATCTAAGATCTTCACAAGAGGGCCAATGTATTCATAATTGGCAACAGCAAATTATTGAATTATTTTTTAAATATGACGTATAAACACCATTATCATTTACTGAACTTACGAAATTATTTACACTAAAATTCAATGTCATATAAGGACACATAACCCAATTCAAATTTCAATACTACAATACGTCCGAAAGAATACTCATTCATTGATTGTAAACAACAATGTTATCTATCGGAACGGCTATTGGCTAATGCCTGTTCTATTGCTACGCTCACACACACATCGATAGGTAGATACTTCGTTGTCAATTTTATCTACGACGAGAGGGGGGAAGCGACGAGAGAAGCGACATAGACATGCTTCCAAGACCGCGGCTCACCGCGGAATGGCACTCGGTCGGCGAAAAATGTATGGGGGAATTTACATGCGTTGACGTTTTAGCCTATAATTAAAAAACTATATATTTCTATGTCCAAAATGTTTACTTTTTGTATTGAGGAGTATATAGGTCGCAATATTATGTATATTTAAAGTCGAAACATTGATTAATTTTAATGTATAGGGTACCTACTTAGACCCTATTTTTCTCAATTTTGAGCGATCATTGTGTTGGTAAAATCGTCTTTGTGTATACATTTTATATGGTGACATATACTTTTTTTTAATTACATGTATAGATGAATATATGCTCTTTGATTGTATATATAATTTGTTAACATTTGAAATATTTTAATTCAATAAAACGGCACCTGAAAAGCGTCGATTTTTGCATAAAAGTGTAATAGCGCCCTTAAGAGTGCGCGGTTCTAACTGCCATTGCATCAATATCCCACCCACGCCTAAAGAACTTGCATCCGTATGCAACTCAGTTTCAAAATTAGGATTGTATAACGCTAAAATTGGGCGGTCAATCAACTTGTCTTTCAGGGTAGTAAACGAATGGTTTTCTTCATCCGTCCATTTAAAATTATTGCCCTTTTTGAGTAAGTTTGTTAAAGGTCTTGCGATTTCCCCGAAACTTTTGATAAATTTTCTGAAGTATCCCGCTAATCCCAAAAACTGACGAATTTCATGTACGTTCTGGGGAACAGGAAACTCTCTAACAGCTAAAATTTTATTTTCATTAGGGCGTATGCCATTAGCGGAAATCTCATAACCTAAATAATCAAGGGAGCTGTCGAAGAAACGACATTTGGATAATTTTAAAGTGAGCCCATTCTGACGCAACAATTTCAAAATACCTTCTAACCTCTCAAATCCCTCCTCTAAGGTAACCGATGGCACAAGAATGTCATCCAAATAAGCAAAAGCTGATTCATGACGTTTACTACCTAGCATTACATTCATTAGCCTCTGAAATACAGCTGGAGCATTTGCGAGTCCAAAAGGCATCCTTTTAAATTCGTAATGCCCATCTGGCGTTACGAATGCAGTTAACGGACGACTCTCTTTTGCCATTGGCACTTGGTAATACCCAGAAGCCAGATCTAGGGACGTGAAGAATCTATTGCCACTAAGGTTTGTCAACTGATCATCGATTATCGGTAGAGGATAACAATCTTTTCTTGTCTTATTATTGAGAGCCCTAAAATCGACACACAAACGTTGTTCCCCAGTCTTCTTCTTGACTAATAAAATAGGACTGGCATAATTGGAATTGGACTCTTGTATAATGTCATTTTGTAACAAATCGTCAATTATATCTCTAACCTGACTCCTCTCCGAAAAAGATAATCTGTAAGGTCGGTAAACAACAGGTTTATCATCTAATAAGTCTATTCTCATTTCAGTTGAGTTGATGCAACCAATTTCTCCTAGATTGAATGCAAAACAATCACGGTAATTGAGTAAAAGCGAATGAAGTCTATTTAATGTCTCATTATCAATTTGAGGACCAATTTTTATGTCCGATCTTAATAAAGGTTCGTATTCCGAGCTATCTTTCAATACTCTATTTGTATAAGTCGTATTTTTCTCCACAAAAGAAGTTCCTTTGGCAATAGGACAATTCTTGGATAATGTAAGGTTTTGACCAGACAAATTAGTCACTGGCAAACAGCATCTCCCGTCAACGACCTTATACACTCCCTGGTGCAAATAATGCTCTTTCCTAGGCTCACAATTGTAATAACCTTCAATATAGACATCTCCACAGTATTTGACATCAGATGCGGTAACTTCAACTAACCCTGATAACGAAATATCGGTATCGTTATCAATATTTAACTTTAAACACCACTTCGGCTGTATTATGGTATCGGGGCTTTGGTAAAACGATAACTCATTGCTATTCTTAAATACTGTTACGCAAGGAAGTTCAGTAACATTTTGACCTATAAGTAGAGCGGACTGGAGGAACTGATTACCAACTACTAATAACTCCACATTAACCTCAACTTCATCTAATTGCAGATTAACATTACTTCTATATAAAGGAAAAACTTTGGAGTTGCCGAATCCTTTGATTACTGGCAACTCGCTGATCTTTTTAACTAAATTCAGACTTTGAGCATCAGTTTCTCTGATTAAACTGCATTCGCTGCCGAAATCGATAAAAGCAATTAATGTTTTATTATTTACTTTAACGGTCTTGTAGAATTTGTCACTATCTTTATTGATGGTTGTTATAGCTAAAATTTTTCTATCCTGGTTATTGTCACGTTTGGGTTCGTTTCGTGAGATTAATGGCTCTAATTTACAATTGTCATTATTATGGCCTACCCGTTGGCATTTTACACATCTAGTTAGGGGTTTGGGGCATCTAAAGTAAGGGTGTCCTTTCGAACGGCAGTTGAAACAAGTAATCAAAGTTTCACTTGAGGATGTTGCAGTATTACCTGATCGAACAGTTACATTATCGCTACGTTTCCTACTGAATGTATTATTTTCTATTATGGGACGCTGTGAGTTTAGAAAATTCAATAAGTCTTCTGGTTCATGACAAGTCAGTGCCTGAGCACTGCTTCTAATTGATTTATCTAGTATTCCGTACACAATACATTCGATGGCCTTTTTGCCTCTTATTTCACATCTATGTAACAATGATAACTTATCATAATAGTACTCTCGCAAACTTTCACCATTACGGGTAGTGCGAGCTAACATTTCCTCGAGAAGCCGACCATAATTTTGCTCATTCGGGAAAGCTCTTAGGAGTTTCTCCTGCCACTCTGACCAAGTGAAAACAACGCTAGGAAGGGCTTCAAACCACTTTCTTGCTAGACCACAAAGTTTTTGAAGAGCAAAATGTGTGGTCTGCTTCTCGTTCCATTCGTAGATAACAGCACATTCGTTTACTTTTCTAACCCAACATTCAATGCCTTGAATTTTACTCGATGGGTCAAATTCCGGTATCACATTATTGAAAAGATTATTATTTAGATTACATGTTTTGCTTTTATGTTCTTGAAGAGTTTTAAAGATATCAAGTACCTCTTTAGTAGACCAGCTACCGCTCTCCTTGGAACGTCGCTTATTCGAACTCCGTGAACTGCAGAGTGATTCACGGCTGGATGAGGAAGAAATAGACGACTGCTTACGTCCTTTCCTTGATTGCCTTTTGACCCTCTTAGACTTGGCTGCTGTTCTGGGAGAGAATCGTTTCCGTTTTCTTTGGCGCTCAATTCGGCGAGTAGGTGAGCCTTCAGGAGTCATCGCTTCGTCAGAGTTCATTCCTCAAAAGAATAAAATTTCATTGTAATCACGTCAATAAATTAATCATAATAAAACTTGACTTTCGTTTATTATATACATATAAAGCAATTATCATAGCAATTATTTTAAAGACAAAACTTCATAAAAATTTCATGTATTTCCTCAATTCATCATCCTCAAAAAAAAAATCGATAATTAAAAAAAATCCTGGCTTTTAAGTTAATATGCACTTAAAAACGCAAGCCATTATATAGGCATACTACTTTAATCTTCTAACTAAACGGTCATGGTTGTATAGGCACATATAAACTGTAATAACCAAACACGTGGGTCACTAGGCATACATAATCTCAGTTAGGTAAATCACGCTTGGCTTCTTACTTTAGGCACACAAAACCTCCAAAAACTAAACACGTGGATCAGTATGTATACATAGCATCTAATAATTGAAGCGCACATGGCTTCCTATCGGTAGGCGCACTTAGCCTCTAATTCGCGAGCACACTTGGCTCAGTTGGCATACATAGCCTCTAATAATTGAAGCGCACATGGCTTCCTATCGGTAGGCGCACTTAGCCTCTAATTCGCGAGCACACTTGGCTCAGTTGGCATACATAGCCTCTAATAATTGAAGCGCACATGGCTTCCTATCGGTAGGCGCACTTAGCCTCTAATTCGCGAGCACACTTGGCTCAGTTGGCATACATAGCCTCTAATAATTGAAGCGCACATGGCTTCCTATCGGTAGGCGTACTTAGCCTCTAACTCGCGAGCACACTTGGCTCAGTTGGCATACATAGCCTCTAATAATTGAAGCGCACATGGCTTCCTATCGGTAGGCGCACTTAGCCTCTAATTCGCGAGCACACTTGGCTCAGTTGGCATACATAGCCTCTTATAACTGAAGCGCACATGGCTTCCTATCGGTAGGCGCACTTAGCCTCTAACTCGCGAGCACACTTGGCTCAGTTGGCATACATAGCCTCTAATAATTGAAGCGCACATGGCTTCCTATCGGTAGGCGTACTTAGCCTCTAACTCGCGAGCACACTTGGCTCAGTTGGCATACATAGCCTCTTATAACTGAAGCGCACATGGCTTCCTATCGGTAGGCGCACTTAGCCTCTAATTCGCGAGCACACTTGGCTCAGTTGGCATACATAGCCTCTAATAATTGAAGCGCACATGGCTTCCTATCGGTAGGCGCACTTAGCCTCTAATTCGCGAGCACACTTGGCTCAGTTGGCATACATAGCCTCTAATAATTGAAGCGCACATGGCTTCCTATCGGTAGGCGCACTTAGCCTCTAATTCGCGAGCACACTTGGCTCAGTTGGCATACATAGCCTCTAATAATTGAAGCGCACATGGCTTCCTATCGGTAGGCGTACTTAGCCTCTAACTCGCGAGCACACTTGGCTCAGTTGGCATACATAGCCTCTAATAATTGCAGCGCACATGGCTTCCTATATTCCTACATTCGGTATTCTTATCGTCTAATTATTCTAGATATACATAAACATAATTCATAATGCACACGCGGCACGCTCGATTCCTCCTCTCAGTAGTAATAAAATTAAAATCATTTACAATTACATTAATGTATTACAAAAAAAAAAGCAATAACACGTACCTTAGACTGAGTGTCGATCCCACTTCTGAATTGTAATAAATTCCAGCAATTCGAGACTCCGACGTATAATGAAACTCCTTGATACGTAACAATGACTATTTATTCAAACACACTTCTTACTCTTATATCTTACTTATAATAATAATATTACTAGATATTAATACTGGAAGGTCTGTCTCGGTTGAGATCTGATCCGGAATGCCACCGCTGGGCACATTTCGTTTTTCAAGTTAACTAAATCTACCCACTAACCTACGCGCTCTTTTTACCAAACATTTTACCGACTGACCTCCCAATATCAATTTTTACAATATCAAATACAATCCTTAAAATAATCATAAACATTAATTTTGAAAATAAACTTAATATATTTAACATTTGCAAAATCTATTAAATTAACTAAAATATAATAAATCAAATACATACAATTTATAGACCAAATATAAATATTATTTTAAAAATTAACTATTCAACTGATATATTTGCAACAGATTATAAAAAATCATTACACCTATATATTGTATGTCGTTGGTATCAGAAACTACGACAGACTTTTCGCTATCACAAGCACCAGACCCAAAACAAATTTATGCGGATCACACAGACATTTTTCTTGGCGTGGAGGTCGAACCTGCGGCCTCTCGTTTCGCACGCCCGCGTTTAGCTAATTGTGTCACGGGACTGTCATGTAATGTATGTAATAGTGAGAGATTATGTTCAGCGCATAAGCTGTTGTGTGGGCTAAAGTTACCCTTTGTGGTGTGTATACGTCAAGACCAAAGTCCGTAATTAACAGGACGGTTAAAACGTCTGCTACAAAGGTTTATGTTGGCTTGTGTGTGCCGGTATCAATATTCTTGAGCCGTGTTGTGCTCATGCAACTGAAATTGTCTTTTAGTTGTTAAATATACTGTACGGATGCCATGATTAAGTTTTATTAGATCTCTATTGTTATCATGGGTATCTGTAGTGCCCGAATGGCTATGTAATGAGAATTTATCGACACTTAGACCTTGGCTGCACGCTCGTCTCCAAGCTGTTGGACGTACAAGCCTACGGGTACTAATAAATTGTTAAAATCACAGTTTGTTCTTGTTAATAAATAAATGTAACTCAATAAAACTTTTATGTACCTACATTGCAATTTTTATGTAGAACAATAGAAGATAGCCATTATAATATGGTATGTACCCATATTTTAACGTTACGAACATTTTTATTTTGAAATGCAAGTTGCGTTATAACTTTACGCAAATAAAAATTTATTTTATGGGCCACATTGCGCAATGCGGGGTATTCAAATATTTTAAGCGTCGCTGACCTGCCGAATACTTCCATAACATTTTTCGCAAGTACGCACAAAACATTTGATAGACAGATTCAAAAGGTTTTGTTATGAACGGCCGCAAATTTACATTCACACGATGAATATTTCGCGTTGAGAATATCTCTCGTATTTTGACAATATGAGGAACCTAACACGGTATTTGAATTTCCTAAGAAAATAAAGTCACATGTGGAAACGGTGTCGAATAACAAAATGACCTATATTTTGTTCTGCGTCCCTGTTCTCTATCAGCTTTTTGGGCGAAATGTTCCGTTTTATGTTTTTCAACATAAACTAGCATTTTATGTTCTCTTATCGCATGGCCCTGGCTGTAGTCAACCTGATATAGTAAAAGTAAATTATTTCGGCAAAGGAAATATGAATATCTTCATCTTTTTGCATAATAAAATATGTTTTAGGATATGATCGATAGAATTTTATCAGCGTGACTCGCATTTGCTTTGAAAAATTCTTACAATTTAATTTTTGACCTATTATATGTAATTTTAACTATTATATCTAAGGGTAAATCATATTTTTAAGGTTTATAGTTAAATTTACTGAAATATATACACAAATGGACAAAAGACTTTAGAAAAAAAATATACATTTAGAAAGACAAAAGAATATAGACGTAAAAATTGTATCATATATAAAATTATTTTTATTTATCCAACTACTTGCTGGGAAACTGTATCGCAGGGCTGATTTTGTAAGATCAACTCTACATACATTACTGTAGAGAAATAACACAATAGACATAATAATGTATTATAAGAGTCGAGATATACTAAAGCACATTCACTTTTTATTTTTAGTCTGCACTGGAATTATTTAATCAAAGTGAAAAAACATGCTTCATATGCTAGAATTCATATTCCGACGCTGGTTTTGGAAGCACGATGTAACGCGTTATTTTAGTAGTTTTTTGTGCTAGCTTTTTTCACTTAGTTTCATTGCGTATGAGTATTATAAAAGCATACTTTATTATTACAATGAAGAAAGTTTTTTTTAAATAAAATTAGTCTTTATAGAATTAATTAAACGGAATTAGTTCTTGCAAAAAAGCATTTTAAGATCCGAATGCGTACGTTAGGTTTTTGTCGAGTTAGGTAGTTTAACATTTTAGTAAATATTACTCGTTACTGATCGATAATAATTATTAACTAAATTAGCTATCCTCACTATAGGTTTCCTTACGATGTTCTTCTTTACCTTTTAATTACTTTAAAAGTGTATCACATTTTTATAAAAAATACTAAGAAAATGACAATAAAAACCGATTCACCTAATAATTTTCATAGCTTTTATATAATTATCTTAAAACATTGTTATCATAATGTTCCAAATCATTTTAACACTAAAGTACAGATAAAACCACGGCAATGTAATAAAGGAACACGAAGGCCTCAAGCGTCAACGTAATAACTGGCGACTGAGTCAGCGAAGCCGGTATTCGCTTAAGTACACGATGTTTGCTGGAAAGTGTTCGTCATCGGAAAAATTGCGCGGTGAGTATTGCTGACTGGCTGGCTGCTCCATGATGAATCGAACACGTGTTGCTGTCTCAGCAAGTCGCGTTGTTAGACGTGGAACTTTGTCGCTGTGCCGAATGTGAACGATATTTGTTGCTTTTATCACATTCGCTTAAAGCGCTCTTTGGGTTTGTGGTGTGATGGCGCTGAAATAACAACAACTTTCAATTATTTCTCTTTAAGATTGTTGACATTGTACATTAGATTAATGTGGATTAAATAATAAATACTGACACAGTGATTTCTAATGAAACTTTTCAATAAATGTGTGATTAATTTATGTAGTTGCAGTTGAGATATTGATTCGTTGCTAGTAATATTACATATTTTCATAAAAAACCCTAGTTATTGTCGATTTTTTTTATCACATAGGTATTGATAGAAAAAATAGAAAAAGAACAGAGATGCGTTATTTAGAAGTGCCTTGAAATCTATTTCTTTGTGGGGGATCTTAAAAAGTTATAACGCGTTCAACTAGATATTATTTTTCACATACAAATGTATCCATTTGACAATTCGTAAGGTGAAGTTGAAAGTTGCGGAGTGGAGCTATTCAGTTCAGACTGTAATTAGGCAGGCTTATCCGAGATGATAACGATGCGTCAAAGAAAGAAACAGCGACTTGTACGATGAGCGAGACTTCTAGAGAATCCACAATGAAAACCCCATTTGAAAGCTTGATCTTTTATCCTCGACCTTCAAACCTTGATATTTTGTCGTATTTCACCGTTTTATGTGCCTATTGCCTAATGACCCGCTAATACGTACCATCTGCGAACATTTGTAGTCGTTTTCAATTTTGAAGGGAAAATTTATTTTCATTTTTCCTTTTACACACTTATTAATAGGACCTTATAATCTAAAAATTGCTCAACCGCAAAACGTCCGCTGTTTCGCTTTTATAACTCTAGTCATAAACAGTGACAGATAACTATCTAGTTCTCTCAACTTAATAGAATTTTTTTTATTCCTATTTCTTTAGAAAACATACATGTTTTATAATACAAACACAATTTCCGTTTGTTCTTTCCTTATCTCCATAAAGTTACACTACATAAAGTTTACGGAAGACTTTGATAGGTTCGTTGGCGCTGGATTTCTTTCCTGCGTTGTTTTGATGGGAGACATAAGTCCTCCTCATAAAACGGGTGAATTAACTCTAAAATCTTGATTGCACTGAATAACTTCGCACATTTTATGTCAAGTTACGAGCACGACTAGACTAGACTAGGATAGACAAACAGAAATGTGCTGTCTTAAGAATTTTTTATCTTTTTTTAATTAAACGTGAACGATATTTGTTTTTCTTTATTCACTTTTTAAAATTTTACCGAATTTGTCATCCTAGTTTCGAATTGTCAGTTGGATATCTCGTGAAATAAATGTACGGTATGGTATAAGAGGTCCCGGGTTCGATTTCGTATTTCAATTTTTTTTGCCTTTGTATTAGAATTGTCGTTAATATTTTAAAAAATTAAGCTAATCTTAATGGGATTTGTGTATTTTGCTCACATTTTTATTTCCATTCGCGATTTTTGTAAGTCTCCTTTAAAAGTTAATTCCGCGAAATACGCGGGCGCTTTGAAACGTACGCTCTTATCTTAAATGTGTGGTCTTTAAAAATAATGAGGCGTCTTACGAGAGTTTAAGGCGTGTACTATTGAACTGTTTGCAAGGCGCGAACGAGACGGCTGAGGTCGACGTAAAAATTTGGGAAAGCAGAACGGATTTCGCGGTAATTATCTGTCTCTACGGTTGTAATTAGTGGGACTCAAGGACTTTGATAAGAAGCCTAAGAATATAATGACTTGAGAGACTCGCGTAATTAGCGCTGTGAATATGTGGGAGATATCTTTGTGTCGTCGAGTGCTCTCCTTAGCAGAATTTCGTGGTACGACTAAGTATAATTAGTGATTTAGCTCCGTAATTTCAAAAGATCATCTATTCAGCGAGTATGTGCTTAAACTAGTTATTATAATATGAAATGGCACGACTCTGTGAAACAAACCGTAAGTACCGTAAATGGGTATTGTTAAGGATTAAGTTTGTCGAGTTTCAATATACAATACGAAAGAGAATAATCTCTTCCTAATTTATAAATTACTTCTTTTATTTGAAAATCTGCTATGTATAATCTCTTCATTACAAAACATAGGTCTGGCAGAGAGTGCCTTAGCCTTTAATTAATTATTAGTACTACATTTTTGCTTTATTAATATTAATAAGTTTAATTGTATTGTTTTAATTGTATCCGAAGTAATGAGTACGAGTAGGTGTAGTTATCAATTTTCTTATTATATATACTTTTCCAGTGCCAGGTCTTATGTTTTTTGAAATAATATAAATGAATCGAAAGAAATACATGAAAAAACTATAGATTTCTACTAATTAGGATTAGGCGTCAAACTGCAACAAAAAGCAGACTAAATCATTTTGAATTTCCCAAAACATAAATAGGAAAACAATAAATATTAATATTGCAAGTCTGCTTAGATGCTGAGGCTTGTTTCGCAATCTGGATTTTGTATTGAAAATGTCCCAAGCATCTTTGTTGATCCCGTGCACTACCGCAATGCTGTTGTTTGAGATTTGTGAATTTGTTAAGTCTTAAGAAAATCCTTATCGTTATCTTCCAAAAGTATTATTTAATTTTAACTTTAAAATCGTAGATGTCAAATAAAAATATATATTTAGATTTTAAATATAACATTCGTTTCTTTTTAATTAAAGACAGAAACGACAATTAGTTCCATAGAAAATAAGTTTAAAAGAAAATAACTGCGTTCAAATATAAAACTTAAGAAAAGTTTACGAATAACCTTAATTTACGCCAATTAAATTATTATTTGCGAAACGGCCTGAACATTCCAAAACTCGAATCCGTAATTGGGAGCAATTAAATATTTAAGGCTCGTTTTTTATTTGTGTTGTAAATCATGTTTAACTTAGGATGTTGATATGTGAGTGAAATTAAATAAAAGTTCTATACAATAGACAGGGATGTTTGTGAGGAGACGGCCCTTCCTTGTTTTGTAAACACGGCATCCACCTGCTCCAACCGCAACGAAATCCCGAACACAATTCAATTTTTAAACTTTAAAGCGAGTAAATAAATGCATTGGATTTACTGACGTGTTACGTATGTCATTCAACCCACGTAACAGTTTACTATAAAATATTTTTAAATCCGACACATACCTCTGACTTTTCAGAGTTATATGGGTATTCGCAATGAATTATCACGTTATTTAACGGTGAAGAAACACACCGTACGGAATACATTTAAAAATTCTTAAGAATTTTTTTTAGTGTGTAGGCCGCCAACCCGCTTTTAAGCCAGCATAGTGGACTAAAGCCTACACCTAGAGGAGACCCGTGCCCAGTATTGAGACGATTATACGGCTAAAAAACGTATCTGTTATCTTTAAGAAGCTTTACATAAGCGATGCATATTTGTCAACAGTCTAAAGAAACTGTAGGCTAGATGCGACCACAACAGAGTTAATTAGAAGGAAAAATAAGAGAATATTTTCCGGCTTCCATTCCCGCTGCAACGAAACGAGCAAAAACTAAGTAGGATTATTCCAGCTCTCCGACGGCAACATTCAGGTGAAGCTTAAGTGCAAATTGCGGAAATATAATGGTTTTCAAATGCCAAATTTATTCATACAATATGAATAGGCACTTTGCGAAATTGCTATGAGAGTTTCAATAAAGCTCCGGAGAAAAACTCGGTTAGATCGCAGTTTACGTAGGTAACGTATCCCAAAAAATATTCGCTATTTAACTTAACTAATAAACGTGATATGTTGATCATTCCTAATTTAAATAATCCTAGGCTTTAATAATTTAATATAGAATAGCTAAAACACACCCGCAGAGAATTAAAAAACTCTAATTGTCTACGCGAAACAATCTCATTAAAATTAAACTTAAATTTCAGTACAATTCACTCGCTAAAGTTCTCCTTAGAGAACAAGCAACGGGAATTAGTGACTACCTGATGAGCATACTCCGGAGAATATGAAATGGAATCAACTTTTCATAAAAATATAACTTTATTTATATTACCGAAGACTAAGGGCGAGGCTACAAGAGTAAAAGTTTTTACCCTCATTTATCAATAGGTATATCATTTATAATAGAGAGACTCAAATTGTACCCGAAAAACGACAATAGTCTTGTTCGGTATAACGTGGGACGAAAACGCAACTGACGATATTTGGGTGCAGAATTGCACCTCTATCTACCACTTCTAGGACTACAAGCGAGAGTACGTATGCGTGTGTTATTATAAAGTGATTTTATATGGAGGCGTGAGGTTGGCGAGTTTGTCGGTGGATATCACGTAGAATCTCGTTGGCATTGACGTATAGGGGTGTAGTGTGCTCAATGTTCGTCTCGAGTCTCGACCCACTTCCTAACCGCCCGACAGGCGAGTCCGTTTTTCTCCGACCGGAAATGAGATTTCCCGACAGATATAATGGCTTTTGGCGGATAACGTCATGCGAGCTTTGAGTTTTTAGGGACTCCGTTTGGATAATTTAATCTGTAAAGTTTTGCGCCACCTTGAAAATTTCTGAATTCGTATTTCACAGAGAGATTCGGAAATCATTTTGAGATAAAAATATATTTCGAATAATATTGTGTTTCTTCAATAAGATGTAAAAATAACCTTATTGATATTTTAAATGTCATTTTAAAGATTAAACACATTTACGGCCCATCGTTGTTATTGTATGTTGGTCATCATGATCAGAGTTTGCAAATAATATATTATCCTTTCGACATGTCTAAATATGATACCCCATTTGTTTATTAATTCTATGTAAACATGTGACACATTTTTC
The DNA here is from genome assembly GCA_030295005.1 of Cephonodes hylas. Lineage (NCBI taxonomy): Eukaryota > Metazoa > Arthropoda > Insecta > Lepidoptera > Sphingidae > Cephonodes > Cephonodes hylas. The sequence continues at coordinate 10,935,300 of AP025364.1, read as the reverse complement.
TGGCTTAATTGGTTGAACCAATCCGTCATTTGCAAATCTTTCAATAGGTATTCACGTACTGTCAAGCAAATAAAGTGCATCAATGGAATACAATAATACAGTAGTTAATGAAGCTATTTTTAACACAACACGAGAGCAATAATAAAGATGGAACAGAACGAATCGGTATTGCAAGCCACGCACATTTAGTGGGTTTGTGGGTTTATTTCATTTGCGCGCCATGAAGAGCTCCCAAAGCGCAAGCCACTCGACAATTTACAGCTGAAAATTATGCTAGGTAAATGCAAGGATTATTAAATTTCGCTGTGCCTTCCTCGTATATTTATTGCCCTGCGGATAAATATGCGTTTAAATATATTTATTTAGGTATTCCACTGCATCCGAACACTCGAGAGTATTTTTAATGAATGAAAGTGAATAAAATTATTATTCGACGAGATATGTCCGTAATAGAACGAGAAGCGATGTTCGCTATACGGCCGAGAGCACTTGTTTCGAGTGTTTATTCGTTTGAATTTTCTGCAGAAAACTACACGGGTGCTTTACATAATTTCGTTGATTCATTTTTTAATGTGCTTTTCATATTACACCGCAAAGAAGGTAATAGACATAAATGAGGTAAATAAATCAATATTTCGTCAATACTTTTTTATTATGTTTAGGCAAAAATGTACTTAATCTTGACTATGAATCTTGAAGCTAACCTTCAACCTGCTATGAGAATATTATCTACAGTTTTCAAAGGCTTTTAATTAAATTATCAATTTAATATGATATCATATTGTAGACAAGCCTATAGTGACGATAGCGAAAGAAGTGTATTTCTGCAGCCACATTTCGCCACGCGAGTAGGTACATGAGACTATTCGTGTACGGGGGTAAGCCATTTGCAGATTTGGGGCACTTCTAGACCCCGTGCTGCTACTGAGAGTTTCCTTGTGGAAAAACCCAATAAAACGCGAGACGTCTAGATTGCATGGTTCATATTTGGCCAAGAGCATTTCAATTTGTGGTATAACATTTAGTTTATCAGAAATTTTGTAAAATGATTTCTATATTCAAGTTTAACTTTCATTTAATAGAAATTTAAGTTAATCTAGACGTTGATGTCGAGTCTGCACTCCTACGTTTTTCGTGTCACAAGATAAAGCAAGATTTACAGCTGTTGTGAAAATCTTTAGAAGTAAAATGTCTCTTTATTTTATTTATTTTGCTCCTACCATTTGCTCTATAGATTACTGTTAGATACAATACAGTAACTGTAATACATTTACCTTTTCTATATAACTTTATATTAATTGTATTTTCAAGGGATGTTTGTTAAAACATTGCGCTGCCTTCAGCTCACCTGAGCTTATAACCTCATACCAAGAGACTAGTTATGTTGAGCTTAACAGAAACTAAGAAATTACAAAAGAAAATCCTAGACCGAAACAAATTAAATATTTTTCATTCACACAAAAATATATCTCGGTGCGAGGATCGAATCTGCGGTTTTTAGAATCAGAGCTTTGTGTAACATTAAATGAGTTAGAGAGGCTGCCAACGGATTTATAACGTCGATAACCAAAACCATATTTTAGGTGTTGTACGGAATATTTATTATCATCACACTTTGTATTGAAACGGTGAATAAAACACGCTTGATTAGAATCACACTAAAAAGACATAGGTACCTTTAGAGATTTGTAAAAATGTTTTGAACGCTATAAATTAATTTATTTTATGAGCATATAGCCTTGTTTATTTGTAACAAAGCACGTGTTAAATTCATAGGATATATCTATGTGTATAAATATAGGTATATATCCAAGGTAAATGGGAAACCTCATAAATGATATTCAGGAGGTATTGTCCATTGTTTTATTACAATATTATTTACAATATTACAGTATACATATATACATAATATAATATATTATCCATTATCGTTATCATTATGTACAATATACTATTATGGCTAACAGTATAAGGAAGCTATATAAATAAGGAAATATACTTATCTTAGTCATTTTAAGTATAATACTGCTCCAGCCATGGCCACTACCAGACACGAACTGTCTGTCGTTCCGATCGAGCATGCTTTTATAAGGGTCTGCTATCCCCACTAATTGCAACAGGTAGTTGGGTAGTTACAATAATTTTGTTAATCAATATTCAACTTAACGAGAAACGCGACTACCGACTAAGATATTCAATAATTTACTTAGATATACCACATAAAATAATGGATATATCTAACACACGCATCGGCTTAATTAGACCGCGATTTAATTTATATTTTATTCATTTTGTTAAATAAAACATACGAGTGTCACAATTCTTTAGCGCAAGGATCATTTGTCACTAAAACTGGCATGAACCAACTCATATCTTTACGCTAATGGGTGTGCTCCTTAATGAGTGAAACGAGGCCTCTGTAAACATTTTCGTTTATACATACGGATGTCGAAACTTCGCTTAACAACTTAAAATAAACGAGCTTTCGGCCCATTTCATTCATGCATCTTCAATCATCCTAAAAATCACTATATTCTGCAAAATACGATTATAAAATTTAGTTAAATGTTATCCTTATTAACATTTAGTTAACCTAGCTACTTAGCTATAATGCGTAAGTTTTAAATATATATTATATTTTTAGATTATTTACTTCCGCTTACTTGTGTGGGTTGGTCTACGAAGGTTATTTCCTTTTCATCTATATGCTTTACTAAAGACACTGATTTATGTATAAAACTTTTCGACCTCTAAGATTTTTTTCGTATCAACTTAGGTTTAAGCCAAATGATGTTGTAGTCAAATGTATTATGATAGATAAAATGAAAAAAAAACATGTTACAAGGCAGGTCAATTTTATAGCTCATCTTCACCAAAAACATTGACATCACCACGTATGTGTAAAGGTAGAAAGTTCCTTACATTCTCATGCAATATTCATTTCAATGCAGCCGATCTCACATGAATCTTTCATACACATGTAGTATCATAAAAGAAACAAATAATCCAACGGCACGGACAATTCTTGAATCTCATCAAGTATCAACCATTCGACATTCATTGAAAGGGAGGTTTAATGGGAGAAATAAAATTAGTGTGCTATGGGGAAGTGAAGAGAGTTGTCAAGAGGCGGGTCATTAGCTGCGGTGACTGCGACAAATGGGTTGAATAATGACCATTGCCGTTTTAAACGTTTGACTAAGTGCCGTCTGCGGTCTCAACATAATATTATAAATGTTCCTCTAATTGCCACTCTCATTAAAACAAACCAATTCAAATTGTCATCCGGAATTTAAAATCGCTGCATTGTGGATCTGGTGACACATCGAAGTGTTCATGTTTTGTGTAATTAATGAAAGTTCAAATTGGTATTAGGCACACATAAGTCAAAGATCAATCAAGTGTCATAGATTGTTAATTGAGTAAAAAATACTCATACTTTGAAAAAACAGGCAGCTATGACTAACTTTAAGTCGTTTTATAAACATCCTTAGAGTGTTAAACCTGTTATTCAAACTGTTGATATAAATTATATCACGTTCTAATGTTCTAAGCAATAACGTCAACAGTCGCAGTTGTCAGAGTCAGGGGACGTTCAAATACATTAATCCCTATTTGGATTCGAGATCGGGTAAATAAGCCTTGTTGGGAACTAGTTCAACATTCTCTCTATGAAATCAAGCTCTTAGCAAAGTTATCTTGAGCGCCAATACAACACAAAGCAAGAGGGGATTCCGACTTCAGACTGCGTCCCAAATACCAACCTATAACACAAATCCCTTACCAAGATGTACAAGTGCATACCTAAAGTTTGAAGCGCTTCATATCACAAATATCTTACATAATTTACATAGCGAGTTTCGAATGTTTCGTCCTCACTGTGACTTACGATTCTAAATTGTTGAATCTTGCTTTTCGTATCACGTAATAAAAGTTGTGAGAAGTTTGAATTAAAGTCGTAACTCAGTTTTTTTATATTTCACTTTTCACGTTCGCTTACTAAGAAAGTCAGACTTTAGTATCAAAATTTTGAAGTAAAGCAATATTTACCAAAATGTTGCTGGTTATTAAATAAGTAGCATTTCGCTGTAGGTCAACTTGACATAGACTCAAGACTTGTTAATGGAAGCTCAAGCCAGTGATTTGTATTGTGACTATTGTTTCCAAAACACTACACTTTATACAAAGCATCCATAGTTTTGATAAATGAATAGTTTCTGAGACCAACATATTTGAAGTAGGTACCGATTGTTAGAGATTGTGAGAGAGGGTTTTGGTTTGGTGTTTCTGTTAATGTTACTCATCACGGTATAGTGTTTCGTGTTTTTATGAGTATTTTTTTCTTATCAAACTAGATTTTTGGAATAGCTTAACACAGTAAGTACTTAAATGTAAGGTTCCTATGAGAGTTCAGCTTAATAAAAAAATAATTTAAAAATATAATCAAAACACTGTTTTTACGTGAAAGTAAATATTGATTAAAATTTACAATACTGCAAAGTGCAGGATGCGTTTGCACTTATAGTTGGTAAACAAATAACACAACTCCGTCCATCCAACTTTGAATACATAAAGCAAGTACACATTATACAAATTGGGAAGCGCTGCACGATCGTACAAAACGAGACTAGTTTAATACTTAAATGTGTACTCAGCATTACGTATGTAGATAGGCACTCAGCAATCAAGATTCGATCTGAGTGCGGGACTCGGTTTGGTTAGCAGCATGAATACATTGAACTGCGATACATTGGCGCGGGCGTGGCCCCTGCGCCCGGCCAAAGCATACAAACTTTACGGCCGAACTATCACTGAAAGCGTTCGAGATAAAATGGATATTTAGTCGAGTAATTTATTTTTATTGGAATAATTAACCTGGATAGCGACGCGATCTAGCCAAGGTTTACGAGCTGAATTTGAATTAGCTGGCCTTATTAAAACTCTTTTCATGCAAAATGTCTGAATAAAGGCGAGAGGCTGGTGTTATCATTGATAAAACAGTGGGATTATTCTGAATGTAGTATATTTATCGTCTATTTAAGAAAAAAATATACTGAAAAAAACTGAAGCTTATCGCAGGTTTAATGCTGAAAAGGCTCGAACATCAGATCATTCCACTTTGTCAGGTAAATAAGATATCCATTTTATAGAACCCGCTATTACTCCTTAAAGCATCAAAGAAAACCATATCAAGGGCTTTGTCTTTTAAATATTTGTTATGGATTTGATCCACACTGTACCCAGTTTTGTATATTTTAAAATTCAAAAAACAAAAATGTTCCAGACAAGTTTCTTAAACTTTGGGACTTATTCATACATAAAACACATTTACAATTATTTGTTCAGCGGTTCGACCGAGATAGTAGCAAAAATACATACAGAATGTTTTTAAACATATGAAAAAGTGTAATTTTGTATTGTGCACTAGTAGTAAGTAATTAAATGGAATATTTACTATGCAGTATTACGGAATACCAGATGGGAATGCAACATATAATTCTTGTCACGTCGAGTCAGGAATTTTAAAATAACGCATGAGCAGATAATAGGGGCGCGCCAGCCGATTTTTATGACTTGCCGTTTCACGTAAATATTCAGGGGTGCATCGCATTTTATATTCGGTGCATGTCTGTATTTTAAAAATTGCATGATTATAGTGAGTAAACATATTGCCTTTCGATAGATTGCGCTGAATAAGCCATTTTGATGCTGCCAGCTTCGACGAGTTTAATCCAAACAGAATTTATAGTCTTGAGTTTAATGCTTATCGGTGGTAATGTTACGGGCTTGTTTGTTTTCTGGTCTGCTTGTTTGTTTTGTTATTATTAAATGTCGGAAGCTAGATGTATTATCCATGTGAAAGTGAGGGCCTTTCTAATAAAATCTTATAAAATTGTAGTGAGGTCTTTTGTAATAATAATCGACACTGGCAAAATAATATTAAAGCTAATAAAATCTGTGCTAAATATTGTTTAATTTAATACATAAAAATTATCATAATAGAAAAAATGGTGCACAGAATAGTTATTAGCGTCAATGATGTAACCGTTCCAATTTAAGTAAAACAAATAGCACATATGTAGTTTATTTTTCTATATGGCGTTTGTTTATGGGTTTTGCAGGTGTTGTATGCGTCGTAGATCTAGCGATAATAACAACCTTTAAGTCACATACGTTTGCGAAACACGTTCGGCTCATATAATTTTATGAATTGTGTTTAATGGTTTAACATACGATGGTATCATATCCAGTTTAATGATTTAATTTAATATTGTGTAGATTTTTGTTCATCATATATCGGTATTTTAATGTCGATGTCATGTGGCTCGTTGGTCTAGGGGTATGATTCTCGCTTTGGGTGCGAGAGGTCCCGGGTTCAAATCCCGGACGAGCCCTCTTTTAGACATTCACACTTAGAACACACTGTATAATGTTTCTTAGTAGTTACGAGTAGTGTCATCTACTTCGGTATTACCGGATGCAGTACTTTTTTTGGATGTGAAAAGAGTTAAATGTTTTGTTTTTTTCGGTAAGGAAAAAGGGAAATTTGGCACCAATTTCCACCAACACTTATTTTATTTATTTAATTGCAGGTTGCAGCCAAACTTAGTGAGCCTACTGCTAAATTTGCTAAGTCCAAACATATTGTTTTATACATAGTAGGGAATATAGTGTTGTTAAACCTATTTTTCTGGTAGGAAGATCAGTCAATGAAAATATTATAGTGGGTACCATAAAGCTGGAGAGGACCTTAAAATAATTTTATGCTAATGAATAAAATAATTAAGAGTATGAGAAATGGAATAAAGCACTAGTTTGCATTAAATTTTAAATCTAGTAAATGAAAAATTTTGTAAAATACTATATTATTTTCTATTTAACTAAAAGTAGCTTTGCATAGAGAACCCTGAGAAACGTCAATAACTTGCACTGGCACTTGGCAAAGTGAGGTTCGCCACATATTGCATAGACATCCTACAGAATGTCTTATGCATATGCTAGAAAAATGTTGGGTAAGATGTGCCAAAACTGAGTTTATATTCAAAATGTTTAAAGTATTGTTTATTTAAACTTGTTCAAATATTTATCAAAATTGTAGATGGAAATAAAATTGATAGTGGAATATTATTTTTTGACAAGTTTTTTATATTCATTCAAAATACTGTACGATACAAGAGGTACCAGGTATGCATAAAGTTGACAGAGTTACAGTTACCATGTCTGATACAAGGATGTGTGGTCGACTGCATAAAATTTACCTATGGTTTTGTGCGTTATGGTCTACAAGGCGGCTTAAAGAAGTCATTTGGATCTTAGGTCTCAGCTCGGACTCATCAGGATAGCAGAAAAGTGAAAAAAAATTATAGAGGCATCGGCGTACCTTCAATTACATACGATTGACTGTAAAAATACTATTACTAAGTATTAATTATAGGGTGATTATACCCAAATAAGAATACTTAAAATATAATTAGTTTCGCTTAGGATTGTATGGTGTCCATAAGCTTGGCAGTCGAGATGCAGGCAAAGTTTTGCAAGTTGTGTCGCAACCAACTGTAACGTTTGCGCAGGCGCATCTTATATGGCCGGTGACATCAGCATACACATTTGGATACCGGAAAGGATTTTTATTAGTTTCAAGTCATATAATTGACATGGTATAATGTATGGTTGGTGCTGTTTCAATAAAATAAGAAATTTATCGCTTTGATATTATTTATAGAAGATTTTTTTGAAGTAAAAATGTTATCTGCCGACGAAGATTTATCGCCCATTTGTATTATCTAAAATTGTTATGTGATTATCATTAGGGCGTTATATACGTCATTATATGACGTAATTCTAATGGTTGACAAACTTGGTTTAGTATAAATCTATATTTCAACTCACTTGTCATCTGGCTCGTTGGTCTAGGGGTATGATTCTCGCTTTGGGTGCGAGAGGTCCCGGGTTCAAATCCCGGACGAGCCCAGCTTTTTACTTTTTATAGTATGGATTTTCTTTTTAAATTATATACCTATTTGTGTATTTGAATTAAGTCGAATTAAAAATATTTTTATTGTCGAGTGTTTTTAAATCTTTAAAGACGATAGATATTTAAAGTAACAAAATAAAAACAAATCAATTGACAGTAACTTACTGAGATGAAACTTAATCTTTTACTAATATAGTAACATGGTGCTGTATATATATCGCAAATCGCAATCAATTATGTAAAATTAATAAGCTTTGTGAAATAAATTGGTTTCGTTTACTATTTTCAAATATGTCAATTATATGGTTGTTATTATAAGCATATGACTAATCTGTTTAATTCTTATTTTTTATTTTACATTTAAATATTATAGACAAATTTAAAATTAAATTAATATACAATAAAAAAACATAACATTATCATTAATAAAATAATTCCGCATTATTTCAATTATTAGTTTATATTATAAAAAAAATGTAAGGCTAGAAAAAATTATGCTCAATAGTTGTAATTCTCATACATGTGTTCTATCGCCATTTATTTTAACGGTAAAATGGTAACATATGGTTGAAGTGGCCAAACGCCTTTCACTTTATTGCGTACGCGTTCCGTAATGTGTAGCAAGGCGGTGATTTAATTTGGTTAGATACATTATCGGCTCGTTGGTCTAGGGGTATGATTTTCGCTTAGGGTGCGAGAGGTCCCGGGTTCAAATCCCGGACGAGCCCAATCGCTTTTTGCGTTTGATTTTTAATTTACGCATATTAACCATCTTTAAACATAAGTTAGAGTGTAGTTCTGCTTAATTTTTATTCGGAGATTAATATTACATACTTCTGTTGTTCACACTGGGAATAAATGTGTTCATATTGCTCCTATTTAATCGAGTAATTTGTTGGTCACGGATTGTTATATCAGAATTGCGAACCACAACCAAACAAATTAATTAACTGCAATATTTTTGTATTTAAAAGCTGTCTAAAAAAAATTGGAATATTATTTTATCTACTCCTTGACAAGAAAACTATGACATTCTATTATTTCAATATTTTTCCAAATGCACAAAAAACACACACATTCTGATCTGTAATACCATAATCTCAAACACAGCATACAAACCAGATATTTATTATCAACACGAAGCTATTTCGGGCTCAGTGATCCCGAAATCTCAATTTTCTACCGCGATGGCTTATTCCATCAAAATACAATAATATTCGCGTCTCCGCCGGAATATAGATCGTGAACTCGGTTGCCCCCGCGTCACAGACTGATTTATTATGCAAAATAAAGGTTCCGTCCGACCTTATCAGCGTGACGGACAAACTGGAACAAACGTCGTGTTGTACTGATAAGCCAACGTTATTCTTTGATAATTTTTTTGACTATAAATAAAACGGTAGAGTAAATCACACTTCGATAAGCTTTACGATTCAAATGAAGAATAACGCATAAATAGTAAAAACATTTTTTTATACCGCGATCAACTAAAAATAATATAAAAAATATAAATTTGTAACAGAATGTTGCGTTTTTTTTTTCTTATCTCTCATCTTTTGTTTTGCTTTTATGCTGCTTTTCTTTAAAAACAAATCTAAAAAAAAAACAAACATTTTGTTACATACTATAACAATCGACGATAGCAAATCTATATCCCTATTTATCAAATGGAAATGTTGGAATGTTCTGGAAGTAAATTAACAAGTCCACGCTTGTTATGTCCGACGCAACACCGATGTTTGAGTAAGGGCGTGGAAGTAGTCTAGTCAACATGTTCAAAAACGTGTTAAATAGAAATAAAGCTCCTAAAAATATGAGCGATGGCTCATTCGATTCGGAATGACGTCTAGAAAAATGTTTTTGAAGGGTATATTAGCACATTAAAAATTGCAATTGTTATTAACAAAATAAAAAAAATAAAAAAAGGTATTTAGTTTTCGTTAATAACTTTAAAAATAATAATATTTAAGGAATTTTGAAAAAAGATCCTGAAAGAGGAGGAAATTTCCAATAAAAAAGAACTAACTCCCGGAACTCTATCTATATTATATAAAATATTTTTTTAATACTGAAAATAGAGCTCCGCGAGGGCGTTACGGCATAAGCGCCGCCTAAAAAGCCGGTATATCACCTAAAACAATTTATTTTCAATATTAAATGACAATTTAAAAAATTGAAAAAAATGTGGTGTAATGTAGACACTTGAACGAAAAAAACCTCAGTGAAAATAATTTTTTGTGTCGATTTTTCAAAAAGTTACATCATTGTTAATTAACTAATTTTTTTCCAATCTCTGTTTTTATAAATTACGGCATAAAATTTTTAATAATTGATCTAAAAATCTTTTCGCTTCGTGGAGCTCTTCTTGTTTAAGTACTAAATAAAGTTATGCAAAAAAAATTAATTTAAGTTAATTATTTTGGTCATTATAATTTTTCTAAATTAACTAAAAATGAAATTTCTAAAAAATGTTATTAAAAAAAAATTTTTTTGGTAATGTATTATTATTGCTGTTTTCGCATCTAATATAGGTATTAATTATCGTTGGAATTTTTTTTTTCAGTAATTTGTTAAGAATTTGTTTATAAACAAATAGACTATTTTGGGATTTTAAAAAAAAATCTTTTTGCCATCGTATAGCATAGGTGAAATAATGATTTTTTAAGAAAAAAAAATTTCTTAAATATTTTTTTTTATATTTTATAATCGTTTTTTTTATATTTCAATTGTTTAGATAATTAGTTCAGAAATTATTTTATTCTTAAAAATAATCATTGACCCTTTTCAATAGAATAACAGAGAAATATTTTTTTTTTATAAATAATTTATGTGTTTATTAACTTAAAAATTTGTTATAAACAAATAATATTAACCGTTATATTTTTTTTCGAAAACTTAAAAAAAATACTAAAACAACTATATATAAAAAAGTTAAGAATTTTTTTTTTTGTATTTTTTTTGTATTTTATTACAAATTCTTTTTTTCTAAACATTTTTACATATGGTTGTTTTTGTAATTTTTTGAAGTTTTCGAAAAAAAATATAACGGTTAATATTATTTGTTTATAACAAATTTTTAAGTTAATAAACAAATAAATTATTTATAAAAAAAAAATATTTCTCTGTTATTCTTTTGAAAAGGGTCAATGATTATTTTTAAGAATAAAATAATTTCTGAACTAATTATCTAAACAATTGAAATATAAAAAAAACGATTATAAAATATAAAAAAAAATATTTAAGAAATTTTTTTTTCTTAAAAAATCATTATTTCACCTATGCTATAAGATGGTAAAAAGATTTTTTTTTTAAATCCCAAAATAGTCTATTTGTTTATAAACAAATTCTTAACAAATTACTTAAAAAAAAAAATCCAATGATAATTAATACCTATATTAGATGCGAAAACAGCAATAATAATACATTACCAAAAAAATTTTTTTTTAATAACATTTTTTAGAAATTTCATTTTTAGTTAATTTAGAAAAATTATAATGAACAAAATAATTAACTTAAATTAATTTTTTTTGCATAACTTTATTTAGTACCTAAACAAGAAGAGCTCCACGAAGCGAAAAGATTTTTAGATCAATTATTAAAAATTTTATGCCGTAATTTATAAAAACAGAGATTGGAAAAAAATTAGTTAATTAACAATGATGTAACTTTTTGAAAAATCGACACAAAAAATTATTTTCACTGAGGTTTTTTTCGTTCAAGTGTCTACATTACACCACATTTTTTTCAATTTTTTAAATTGTCATTTAATATTGAAAATAAATTGTTTTAGGTGATATACCGGCTTTTTAGGCGGCGCTTATGCCGTAACGCCCTCGCGGAGCTCTATTTTCAGTATTAAAAAAATATTTTATATAATATAGATAGAGTTCCGGGAGTTAGTTCTTTTTTATTGGAAATTTCCTCCTCTTTCAGGATCTTTTTTCAAAATTCCTTAAATATTATTATTTTTAAAGTTATTAACGAAAACTAAATACCTTTTTTTATTTTTTTTATTTTGTTAATAACAATTGCAATTTTTAATGTGCTAATATACCCTTCAAAAACATTTTTCTAGACGTCATTCCGAATCGAATGAGCCATCGCTCATATTTTTAGGAGCTTTATTTCTATTTAACACGTTTTTGAACATGTTGACTAGACTAAAGGTAGGACATATCAATTTGTCCACGTCACTCAAGGGGCCAACAGAATTGATGCCGATAGTGTTACGCTCCGTGCCACGAAGAATCGCACAAATGAACCTAATAAACTGCACGTGTATACTGAATCAGGTCGCGGAATATTTACTTTTAATTGTGGTTGGAATATATTGGTTTGTTTGCGGAAACTTAAAGCGGAAAAGTTGGCGAGCGGGTCGATTTACTATCCAATCGGAGGATTCATTCAACGCAAATGCGTTGTTATAAAAAGGATTCCAAGAGAGTTTTTGTATAAATTTCGCTTAAAACTGATATTTTACCCATTTTCGTGGTTTGATTTTTCCAATTTTCAACGTTTCGAAATACCTGTTCTCAGTATATTTTAAATGAAGAAGAAGAACATGGTAGAACATTTTTCATGGAAAAATTTCCATATACATAAATCGTAATAGGATTTTGAAAATATTAGGTGTTATGACAAAACTCACACAAAAAAGAAGCGAAGACTGCCAAGAACCTAGTAGCTTTTCATATCATAACAAAAAAATTAAATCTACAATCATAACTTAACAAATACAACACGATATTAGTCTACCATATCAGTGGCATCAGTAATTAGAATACTAATGAATGATCTTACAACACCCATTAGATATCTATAAACCTATATTATTGTTTGGGAAGACCAAAAAATAAATAAATTTAAAACAACATACTCACAAACCCTCAGGGATAAATTTAAGTTGTAACGTAGTGAATCATGTATGCTGCAGTAACACAGACACTTCGAATTATCAGATATGCGATGTCCTCCTTTGTACGACAGAATCGAATGAGTATTCCGGGTCATGCCTCCAGCCCCAAATACGAGTGTACTTTTTCTAGTAAACATCCAGTAAAGTGATTTTTTTCACAATGCATTTCGATTGTTTACTTGCCAACGGAACGCGGTTGGCGTTTTTGCGAATTCCAGTTTTAGTCCAACGATTGTAAAACAGAGTGGTTAGTAAATTGCATTTTTTTTTCGCAACAAACCGGGAACTTTTGTTTCTAACCCAATTTGGCCTGCGTCCGTTTAACTACCAGTTTTTCTCGTTGCATATTTTTTACGTGTGGTGGAATTCATTAAAATCTACTTTAATTGGTGGACTCTGGGGTTTTTATTTTGTTATTCTAATAATAGATGCATGTATTTTTAGGGTAGCCGTGTTGTTGATAATAATTATGCAAAAATACTTATTTTTCTTCAATATAGTGGTGAATCGGGGCAATCGGATATTAACCAATTGTGAGTTTGGGGAATTATACATATCCTAGACCTACACTAGGAATGACATTCACTTTACTATGACTAACAAGAGTAGATATATGTACCCATACAAGTTTTGTAAAGCAGGATATTATCATATAAATTCAAATTATTTCTAGAAACCATCTTGAATGTATACATAGAATATTGCGCCAAGTTATTATTTTCTCCTTGTGAATTAATGGTAAACCGCAAGGCGCGAAGGAAACTGTACTGGGATAAGACGCCGTTTTAATTTATGCTCGTGTCGGTGCGTCGCGACCAAATTAAATACACCCAGTAGCTGCCTCATGCCGAATTTCATGTAAATATTCATCTCTAGTTGATCGAATAAATTTGGAACACGCTTTCGCAATTTTACATCTTTGTGAAGTTTATGGAGTTTTAAAAATTTTGTGTCCAATAACCTAGTCCTAAAATTTAGACCAAAAATATCGTTTCTATTTATGATACCTATATAATATATATTTTGTAAAAAAAAACAAAAAAAGGTCCATTTTACCTAATTTAATGCTCTCTCTCTCTCTTAAAATGGATTTGACAAGCCAAGGAGAAATGTACACTACTTTTTAAGGGAAATATACAGAGACAATAGTTTAGCTCTTATCACAAAATAAAAAAAAGCTTTGTGAGTGTAGAATAGGTACTTACTTAAAAATAAAATTCTAAATACTTTATGTATGCAATTTTATACACACTCCATACTATGCTTAAGTATTAGTCGTTTACGTCTCAGGTGCTCGTTACAGAATGTAGATCCTATTACAATAAATTTAAATTTGACACAAAGTTGTATAAATTGATAGTCTACATCGATGCAGTCTGAACGTTGGGCCGAAATATTTTCTTATTTTAGCTTCATTTATTGAAAAATGGAGGGACGATATAAAAATCTATCACAAACTTTGATCGAAAAAATAAGCTATTTCGTTGTTATCTGATGTTTCAAAACGCTTTTAGTAAATAAAATTTATTACTATCAAGTGTGTTAAAGTTTTTGAAATAAAAAAAAATATGGTGTTTTTGTATTGATTCTAATAATAATGTGATAGAATTAAGCTAATCACAGCTATACGCTGCTAATGGGCGACAACGATTAATTATTATTTATTTATCTCATTTGTCAATACAATTATGACGGTCGGATCTTTCATTCGGATCGGATTAAGTCATTCTTATTCACTCGAACAGAATTATTTTACCCTGATTCTTTGAAAAAATCAAGCCCCAGTCTCTTGTAAGTTCGGTGTGCCTCCTCTTTGATTAATTTCTAATCGAGGAATAAGTATAACTTGGCACTACTCTCCAAGACTTACTTGACCGATTTTTAGTAAGATTTATTGAAGAGTGAGGCAGAAATAAATGTGTTCAGGGGCTTTTAGTAATTTCTCACGTAAAGCTCCGACGAGCCCGACTAAGTAATAAATGAGGTCACATAATTTTATAGGTTTGTATCTTGACGATGGAGGAAGCGTAACTTAGTAACGTTGAACAAGATTAGATTAAAAAAACAGGTATATTTTTTAAATACATCTTTTAGGAGCAGATAATTTATTATTAAATTATTTATTTATTTAAACTTCACACAAAACTTAAGCTAAGGAGTACAAAAGATAAACAAAGTACAATGGGCGGCCTTATCGCACAGGCGATCTCTTACAGGCAACCAAACAGGCATGGAGTTACAAGAAGAGAGATAAAAGGTAGTTGACGTGTACTAGTTAAATAAGATAATTTAAAATGCCATCCTATTAAATGTCGTCAATCAAAAATTCTGAGCTGAAATATATTTTTATGCATCGAGTGTGTTTCTAGAATATTATTCCTTTTATTCAGATTCAATATACCTAATACAATTTTTGCAATTAGCGCCCATTTTGAGTTTAAAACCGACTCGTAAATGCTTTTCACTCTCCAAACCGATTCTTCAATTATTATCTTCATATATATTTCTATTAACTCAAAACCTCAACAAATTATAAATCAACATCTTATGATCACTTAGAAAATCGGAGTGAAAACCTGCAAAGAATCCGCTCTGTGTTTTTTATATTTGAGACTGTATTTGAGGTTATAGACATTAATTACTACATTTTTTGTTTTAAAATAAAGACACATGATCCATTCAAGCTTAGCAAAAATCATCGTACATAAATATTAAACTAACGGAATTATTTCATTATTCAACAGTCAATCTACGCCAAGTTGACATTTCAATTTGTTCCCGTCAGCTCCTGATGGCCACGAGAGAGGCGACACAGAGGGGACGCAAAGAGGTAATGATAAAGACAATGGAACTGACATTTGACGAACTGACGTCTGCATTAATAAGCGGTTCACATTTAATATTTTAGTTTTAAACTTTCAATCGCTGTCTATATGAATAGTTTATCGTGTTTTATTTTAGCTATAGTACAGCAGTAAATTAATCTTTTAGTGGATAAGTATATTATCATTACATAGGTCGCACTGCTGCGCACAGGTAGACTTTAATCAATGCAGGATAAAGTTTATTATCACCTCAGAAATTAAATTTAAATATGCAGATATTCTTATTCTATTTAATTCACCGCTAAGAACGTCGAAGTCATATATGAGTACTAACTCAGAAATAATACCCAAAACACTGCGCCGTCTAAGCCTGTAATGAACAACGTAACAATATCGAATTAAATGTAATAGCTCTAGCAAATAATCAGCAGGGACAACTAGGAGCATACATACATAAGTAGGTAAATGCGAGACAATGATGCAACCCCAGTCTAGACGGCCAGTCTAGTCATTCATTCTTAACTATCTTATTATTTTTGGAACACACGTCGCACATATTGTGAGTACCAAAAGTATTATTCAGGTATATTTAATGTGTTCAATTATAACGTAGTCGTAAGAGCTATTGTTTATTTTCGTTTCGAAATACAAATATCAAAGGTAGAATAAAAGGGAACTGATTTCTTCAAGGGTCATTTTCCAATACGCCAACGCCAAACTTTTATGATGAATATACAGGTCAAATAACCCTTAACTTTTTTTTCGGAAAATGTTGTTACAATATGGGAATGTTTCTGCCGAAACAATTAAAATTATTGTACATATTCTGTATGTACCTATATTATAAGATTTTTATTTAATTGATTTGTGTTTAACATTTGTTCGTGAAATTTAATTAAAAATTTGTGAACCTGAGATTTTTATTTTTGTTATTTTATAGCTATGGACATCATGTAGTATCATTGTGATCAGTGACGACATATGTCAATGTAACTATTAAATGATATTTATGCACCGATTAGCAATTTTAATTCTGATAGATGCTTTGAGTTTCAAATTTAAATTTATCCATACAAGCTAGTTTGTCTGAAAAGTTTAATTTGATAACGTATCATATTTAATTTATGATTGTTTTTTTTATGTAATACGATGATATTTTTTAAAATGCAAAAATTTGTGATACATTGTGATAACTTCTCATTATGTACTATTTCAAAGTTTGTTTTAATTTATTGTCTGAATATGTAGTCTTACATTTTTTTCACCAAGAGAAAGAATTAAAGTTCTTGCCCAATGTCATTACCGGCGAAAACAAATGTCGGAGTATAGTTATTTCATTATATTTCCGTTTGATAACTATCTACTACTTGTTATACGTTATCTGTCTATTTGTTAACGTTAATAAGTTCGTTTTAAATGCCAGAATAAACCAGCTTATTAAATTTTTAGATTCTCAACAAAGAATAGACGTCTTCAAACACTTTCTTAAGGGATAAGAAGCGAATGGAATAGAATTTTCTTAAATGGCTCTCATTAAAGCATAATATAAATTAGACTTACTACGAATAACTGAAGCAGACGGCTTAACATGCTCTCTGAGGTAATGGGAACCGGAGATCTGGTCATTAGCTCCTAATTGCATCGTAGCCGTTAGCTTCAATGCCGTCTAGACCATAAATTTTACCTTCGATGGGCTTCAAGAAGTTTTCGGTTTTTGAAATAAAAAAAAATGTTGATTGGCAAGCGATGGTTGTCTTTCGACACAGTTATGTTTCACTGCTCCGGGTATTCTAGGAATAATCATTGATTGCGATACTATCCACGCGTGACTATAACTTACCACGATGGATCTAGAGATTTTGGACTTGATTGCAAGGCTAGACAAACGGTAACCATATGTGCTAAACTCTGATTCTATTATCGTCATCATTATCAAAAGTCTAGAGACGTCCTCTGCTTGACATAGGCCTCCCCTAAAGGCTTTCGATTTGCGAAGTGTTCTGTTGGAAGCGGCATGTATTCAGCGGCCTGCATTCAGCGACTTCCATTTGTATTTTATTATGCGGAACCGTGAAACATATACTTTCTAATTTTTTCGTTTTTTTCACTTACATGCTTTCAAGTATATATTTTGGCTGCTAACCACGCGGTATGGAGGTGGAGTGTTATAGATCAGATGAAATAGCGATTGATTCATTTACTGATATAATTGATTAATTATTATCGTCCACTCGTAAATATTGTATATATTTAAATGGCATAATAAAGACAAAACAAGGTTTTGATATTCGGATATCAAGTGTTTCGATTTCAATTCACTAAACAAGAGATGTTACAGAAGAGCTACTTGGTAAAGTTTATATTAAACAGTGGTTCCACCCGGTCGATATATTATTTCCCTCGTATCTGTGTTACAATATAAACCAGAAGGCTTACAAGCTTAAAACTTTGTGACTGTTGTGCACTGGGAAGTTTGCGCAAGTCTTGAAACTTTGAACTCTAACCATACGAGTTGAAATTTATTAAGCTAATACCTATATACATGTATTATGGATACAGACGTTCTCTGCTGCACATTTTCTTTGAAACCCTTTTTTAAAAGATATTGATATTAAATCTCGTAATTTGCTGGACATCAATGTTATAGCAGTTGTTTGAATTTTTATAATTAAGTCTAAATTATGGTTAGACGTCTAACGCATCATTTACTTACTGGTGAGTCATCGTAGAATTGTTGGATACATTCGATTTCAATTGTATGTTATTTTGTTCTCACTGATTATTTTACTCATAATAATTTATTTTAATGGCAATATAGGCCTAGTCTTATTCTAGTTCTCTGATCTATATTTGAACTAAGATGCGATTCCGAAGCCAAGAAATATTTTTGCATTTTTTATACACACATAATTTATCGAATATTGGATTTGTGCCAGTCTTATGAGCGAGTCTATTATCTTATTATGCCATCGAAATCTTGTCGGCTGCTCTCATCGGATCTATGTCTACTAACTTGAAATAATTAGGTGTGATGTTTGTAATCAAACAAGAGTTTTGAATAAATGTGTTTAATTTATATCGTTTTATGCAATAAATAGTAATTAAAACATATCTATTCAAGGGCCCCTCGTTGGTAACTTTTAACCCATTTTTGTTAACGGTTTTTCAATGAGTTGGGTTAATTTAAAAAATACTTCAAGAAATAGTCAGATTTCGGTGATGCTTGTCATATGTGTTTGCCATACGTCTTGTTGATTTAATTACAGGCCTCTAGTTGTCATAGGCCTATCAGTATTAAGGACATGGTTTCATGACCTAACGAAATATTGTCTTCGTTCTATTATAATTTTATCAGGCGCAGTTCGATCTCTCTGCCATGCACTCATTTATATTGAACGAACTTTAGGAGATTCTCACAGAACATTCGAAATAATCACCGCTTGGATACAATCTGTGACATGAGTTGTCGTAGTCACAGCTCGTTTTTTGCCACTCTTCTACTCCAATGTGCCATCTATTCTGTGAAATGTAGTCTCTTTGCTGTGCCCGTATAAAAAAATCTAAAAAGGATATGTGCAGCGCAGATTTTAAAAATAAAACCTCGCGCTTGGCATGTGCGACGTACGTACATGAAAATTGTAGTTAGTGTCATTCCGTGTCATTAGCGCCGGGCTGACGGCGCGAAGCTTCTATTTATGGCACCGACGGGTCGACCCACTGCATAAAGAATGCCTGCTAACAATGGCCGCGCTGTTATAGAAGTAAAGCAATTGTTTTACTTTACTATTATTTTAGCAACGATGAGGGAAAGGTTTCAGGTCTAATGGACTAAGATTACTGTAGCGAGAGAAAGCTTCTATTGTTAGGCCATTGCTAAAATATTTGACGTAAGGTAATTTTGTATTGTTTAGTAGTAAAATATTTTAGGTATAACTAGTGAGTGATTATGTAATAAGTGACTAGGCTGGTTAGACCAAGGTACCGGCTTATGGACAAATATTACTTAATGACGGAGCAATAAACTCTATTTCTTATAGGTGAATCTACATTTAATATTTTACCCGCCGCGATGTCATGGATTTGGTAGCCACATCGTCACAGTCTGGAATTGTTGCCGGAATCCGCAATGCATTACCTTACCTGAACTAAAACATACCTGCCGAAACGTGGACGTAGATTGACACTATTGCCTGCCTTTTTGATGATTTAGGGGATTTAGGTTAACACAGAGCTCGCAGCTCGCACTTTAAGTCTTTCCTTTTAATATTACATAGTTATTTACTCGTCGTGCGTTAATTGTGTCTAGTCTTACTAATTATATTTATCTTTTATGTGAAGGCGAAACCTTATAATTCTATATTATGTTTTTCACTTCGCTGTAATATAATAATAATAATAAATAAATAAATACACCCTTTTTTTTTTTTTTTTTGTTCTCGGGCGGAAAGCTGTTTATGGCTCTACTTCCCGCCAACTCGGGGGAGGGGGGCGGGAAGTGTATGTCGGGGTCACCGGTCTTCCAGCCCGGCGCGCGGCGACGTCATATCCGCGCAGATGTTAATGCCGGGCTGGGTCCCTAACAAAATCCCTAAACCGGCATACCGACCAAAACCCCCCGGTGGCCATCTCCGCGCCGAGTGGGGCGACCACGGTACGCGGGCGAGAGGCGCCCACCGTCAACCGCAGCCGCCCGGTGCGCCTCCGAGACGTAAATGTCTCGGCCGTCTCGGAGTTTTAGGGGGCACAGTTGCACCCCCACTATCTTGGTTCGGGCGCCCCGGTTGTGGATGGGCGCCCGCGACGTACACAGGCCACAGTGCCGCCGCCCCTCTCGGGGTCACTTTCAGTGAGGACGCGCTGCCCCCACAGCACGTCCAGCGACCCCAAGGGCCCCTTTAAGTCGCCTTTTACGACAGGCAGGGGATACCGTGGTGGGATTCTTACGCCCCCTTGCCACGGGGCAGAAATAAATACACCCAACAGTCACATACATAGTCCTGACCCCACACTAAGATACAAGTCTTGTGTCGTGGGTATCAGAAACTACGAGAGATTTTCGGTCTCACAAGCACCCACACCCGACACAAATATTTGTGGATGACACAAACATTTGTCTCGGTGCGGGGATCGAACCCGCGGCCGCTCGTTTCGCAAGCTGGTGTCTAGCCAACTGCGCCACGGGGCTGTGGAGGGAAGTATACAACTTTTTGTTTGTAACATTTCTTTTATATCTTTTTTTTTATCATAACAAGTTAGATTTTCTCAGATTCGCTGGGCTTATAGCTCGTGTCAATATTGTGCGTGTCGCTGTTGGCCCTGGAACAAGGAGTTACAGTGGAGTGTGGTGGGATGGAACCAAAAAAGACGGTGTTAAAACATAAAAAGGAACATTACACATATTATAGATTAAAAGCGGATATTATAGGACGATGAAGAGACGGTAATTGCTATTGACGCAGCTGATGTCGCTCATCGAGGACGATATTGTTCTACTATATCGATGTTATTGGAAGAAACGTTCATGTTTGAGATGTGTTAGAGGATGTTCTACAGCCACGGTTTGGTGTTTTTTGTATTTTGTTATTTCTTATAAAAGGTGTTTAAAGACTGTGATCAAAAATTTAAAAACCTAATAGCTGCAGTATCAATATAGTATCAATCGTCAACCATTGATAGTAAAAAAAATCCTGATAAAAAAGTCATTATCCTAGCAACCCAAAGATGTTCATTTCTTTCATAGATAAGCAGGCACGTTGACATATTAACTTGAAACATAAGTTTTAACATTTCAGAGATGTGTTGCTTTGAACAAGATATTATGAAACAATCTCATAATTTACGAAATATGTATCATAATTTAACGATCGATGAATAGATACGCCAATAGTCTCATATTTACAATGTATGTATATAATGTAAACACTTTAAACTTGTTGTTCAATTAAGCAAAAACTAGCAAAAATAATTTAGATAATAAGTAGCCAAAGAAAAGAATAAACGATGCCCTAAAAACACTTAAATGCGACATAAGTGATTAAAATCTTCTGGAAGCGTTTTTATCCGACATCGACATTCTAGAACACTTACGTTTAAAGGAATTTCGTGTCATATCTCGCCCTACGGATTTATGATCACAATAATGATTTTATTGTGATCCGATACCGCGTAACATTGCGATAATCGCAAATTTCGAAGTTAAATAAATGTCATTGTTACAGATGACAGTCTGATAGTAGGTTATAGTTTGTGATGGTCTTAATGCTTTTGAATCAGTTTTTTCAAAATATAGATGGTATTAGCTTATTTAAAAAAAAAGGTTATATTAACAGTTTTATTTATAAAGAGAGTCTTTTTAGGCAAAACGTTAGAAAAAAGAAATGAATGAAACAAAAATCAGCTGTATGTTAATATATTGTTAATGTTTAATAAATCAACATATTTTTACATAAAAAAAGATTTGTAAGAAATATACATACACGCTGTTAATGTTTTCATTGCAACGTGCAAATTTTCATATAGACAGTTCTGTAAGGCGTATAATCGAGTTTTGATCTCATTAACCAGCGATAATGGAAACTAGAAACTAAGGCTTCGCGCTCATCCAAGCAGGGAAATATAAACTCTATTACCTATGAATTTACGTTCATATTTCATTAATTGAAGTATAGATATCAGTTGTTCTAATAAGACGAGTATTACAAAGGGTTTTACGAAATATAGTTAAGTTAAGAGTCGGTTACTTTAAAGTCGGGATTCTTATGCCGAGCAGGCACATACAAAGGAAAAAATGTCACTTGGAAAAGAAGAAAAAATAGTTTCATTCGTTTTACAGATGAGAAAATAGAATGCATTTAGACCGTGTGAAAAGGGAGAATTTTTCCGTGTTGTCGCTCGCCGCGCTGTCCCGACTCTCATGTTTGTACAGAACTGAATATTTTTAACATGTTTAGTTCACTTTTATTAAAAAGTTAGGTTAAATATTCATATAAAATAATAACTGAATGAAAACCAAAGAATCCATCCTTCCCTCAATGCTTATTAAGAATCTTATTGAGAAGATGATCTTTAAAAATCTCTACATTTTTTATAAATCCAAGATAATAAATTACACAGCCCCATTAAAAAGCTGTTAGATTAATAAGAAATTAAGAGCCTCGGAGGATCATTAGCGTTGAAATTTGGAGAATCAGAGTGATTGTTAGGATTTTTAATTGCGTATTTTTATAGTGGTGTATTGTGTCGCGAAGTGTGTACACGTCGCGGACACATGTGCAGGACGCGGCGATGTGAGATCTGTGTTTACATGGTGAAATGGCTGAATTTCAGATGTAAACACACACGCCACCTCTGTGCAGATACTCGTCTAGGCAAACATATAAAAAATGCATTGCAGTCGCTTACATTGTTTGTTTTTCTATACAGGGACGTTTTATTTAATTTCATATACAATTGCAATCTAAATGCCTGAATGCTTATTTTGATTTTGTTATTCAGTACTAAATTATTCAGATAAGGATAATATAAATTAATTAAATTATGTATAATAAATACATACTTACATATATGAAAAATAAAGTAAGTGGGGAAACGTATCTTATTTAAAGGCGAAATAGTTGAATTGTCATTCAAGTGAATCTTGCGGTGCTAGATTGCGGTTGATGCCGGCCACTTCCAATAAGTGTCCTTCGGATGTCTTCGGGAGAGGTTCATTTCTAGCATGGTAATAACATTGCAATTTTGAGCCTATTTTCTATTTATTTCTAATTTATTTTTTATTTTTGACGAAGACGTTAGAAACTAAAAGGCATTTTCGTCTAATAAATAAATAAAACTAATTTCAGTGGAAAAACCGATTCTGGCTCTTTTCTTTAAACAGTTAATTTCATGTAACTCCGCCGCTGTTTTATACTAACTTTACTCCGGACATAATTAGTGCCGCCTTTTAGCTCCTTAAAGGCTGTAAGGACGGAACGTCTCGCTTTCATCATCTTAGAGTTTTCCTTAGAAAAACAATGTCGCTTTGAAGAAACGTCATAGTTGCTTAGACATTGTAGTGAGTTTGGTATTTTTTTGTGAAGAATAAAAAATATTACTGGAGATGTGATGATAAAATGTTGTAGAAATCCTGAAAGTATTTTGTGCTATTCATTTTATTTTAAATTTATTTGGAATGTTTATGACTGTAAAGCTACTTTGTCTAGGATGTTAATTCTTCTAGGATTATTTTTGTAATTCTGGCACTAGACAATGACAATAGTGCGCCTGGGTAATGTAAGGCACTTTGCAAACAGACTATCCAATGGCTAGTGATTTTGCATCACTCAACACACTCATCCCTTTATCTTTATATTTGTGTTTGCTTTATGGACATTGAAATTGTTAAATTTGAAAGGTCTCTTTTGAATGTGGCCCTCAAGGTTTTCTTAAATAGTCAACTAATCAAGTAACTATCAGTGTAATGTACGTACAACCCTTATTAGAAGTTCTCTCACTATTTTCGATCTTACTCAGTGTCTCCTTCAACATAGGTCTTTTCAGCCATTGTAAAGACTGTTGAGCATCATTAAAACCGCGTAAAAATCACTCAAAATTGAAAAGTTGAAGGGTCGGGGAGTAAACAAGAAATAATAAAGGTTATTGGAGAGGTTAAGTCGATTGGGGCGCATAAGTCGGTGTTTGTGTAAATATTTGTGGCCATGAGGCAAACAAGTGGGGTGGAGCCGGCAAACACGCTTCCTAACGCGGCCCACGCTGCTTACACATTGACTCAATTACGTAATGCGTGACACGTCTACAGATACTCAACGCAATGTTCTAGTCAGTATTGTATCGTTACATTATGTTTGCTTAGACTTTAGTTCCTGTTCTGCCATGGATGTTGTGGCGAAGTTTATATGTATCTGATCATGAATATATTTTTAAAATAACTGGCTATGAGGCCTAACACTGGTGGGGCTAATTTTGTAGATTTGTGAAATAAACCGCCAAATAAATCTGTTCAGGAACAGATTAGTCCAGAGCTCTAGCTCTAGATATAAAAAAACAAGAGATAGAGTTGCTTTGGCATTTACTATATTACTATCTTATATGTTTGAATAGATTAAAACACTAATATATTCAGCGTAAAATAATTAAGACTGAGCGAGAGGTGTGTTTAAACTTCATACCATGTGACGAACAACTATTAGTTTATTGGTAGTAGAAAAATAGTATTAGGTCGGCAACTAAGTGAGTGCGGATTTCACTCATAGATGGCTTCAGTTGAAATTTTAGGTTTGCTGGCGTAGTCCAAGTGTAAAACACATTTTCTATTTGATAGTTGGTAATTCAGCTATCAATCAGTAAAAAAAGTTTTTTGATCGGTTGCGTAGTTTTCGTTTGGTGTTCGTTGAAAAATGGATAATCAAAAGGGAAATTATCGTCATATTTTGCTTTTCAATTTCGCAAAGGGAAAAGGCATCGGAAGCTCACAAACAGTTATGTGCTATTTATGGTGACGAAGTCCTAAAAGAACGGCAGTGTCAAAATTGGTTGGACAAATTTCGTTCTGGTGGTTTTCACTCAAAGACGAAAAACGCTCTGGTCGTCCAATTGAAGTGAATGACAACTTTGTGAAAGCAATAATCGATTCGGATCGTCACAGTATAACTCGTGATATTGTAGAAAGCTTCATGTATCACATACATGCATTGATAACCACTTAAAACAACTTGGCTATGTTCTAAAACTTGAAAATCCGAGATTACTTAGTTGCCAACCCAGGTTCGTCGCCATAAACAGCAAATAACTGTTTGTGAGCTTGCGATGCGTTTTCCCTTTTCGTAAAAAAAAAGTAAAATATGACGATTATGTTCCTTTTAATTTTCCATTTTTCAACGAACACCAAACGGAAACTACGCAACCGATCAAAAAAACTTTTTTTACTGATTGATAGCTGAATTGCCAACTATCAAATAACAAAATGTGTTTTACACTTGGATTACGCCAGCAAACCTAAAAATTTAACTGAAGCCATCTATGAGTAAAATCCGCAATTACTTAGTTGCCAACCCAATACTTTGCTTACAATATCTACTAAGTAACTTAGCGAAAACTAAGCACTGTATAATTCAAGATGCTCTTACTGCTAGATATAATGTCTGATAATGGAGTTAGAGTGAGTTAGTCGCAAGGACGGTTGGCGTCAGGCAGGGGGCCGGCCGTAAAACATTTGCCAAAACTCTTATGCAGCATGTTTTGTCCTTTGTGGAAGGACAAAACATGCTGCGCCGACCCCAAACAAGAATTGGGAGCAGGGCAGGAGAATGATGAATGGAGTTAGAGTGACGATTAGAACAGCTTTGTCGTGGTGAATCACATACGCCGGCTCTATAGGAGGTCTCGATGGCATATACATTAATATAATATCCATGTGTACAATTTATTAGCAATTATAGTGTTCAATAGACATATTTTCCGTATTATATCGGAAAGGCATTTGAAGACAAAGATAAGATGGGGCTGATGTTGTTTAAATCTTTTTCATTGTGGATTCGTCTGTAAAATTTAATAGCTGATCTATAAAAGTGGTTTGGTAATTCTAAAACTTTTTAATTAGATTTTCAAAAGAAGTAGTATAAGAATACTATACACTGTATACATTTAAGAACAAAAACAGCATACCGAAATTACAAACAAACTTATTAATAATGCATTCCAAATCAAAGTTTCACGCGAGAAGAAACACACAAATTGTCAATCGGACGCGCCAACTCAATCGAATATTCCCGGCACTGAATTTGAAAGAAGCGATAGAAATGTGAGTAATAAATGACGGATAGAGGCACGGGTAGGCAGGTGGGTAGATTTTATATTCACGTTCACGGCACACGGAGCATCAGGCGGCGCAAACGTGGCGTGACGGAGTAGCACGGGCTAAGTGCTTCGCTAAATTGCTCGCAACGACTAAACACGTCTGAAGCTGTGAGGCTCCGGTGCGGCTGTTAAACCAGCGGCCAGTCTCAACTCTCAACGTCTCGAATTCGGCACGTAAGTTCACCAATACCTCCTTAAAATGAAAAAAAAAAATTGAAGTCCTTATTTATTTACATTTATTGCTCATAGTCTATGCTCAACAACCCACGTGACGTTTGAATGTCATATTGGTCTAATGAATCAGTATTCACGTTGTAGAATAGGCATCGTACTAAATACGAAACAATGTAACTGTGGTTTTAATAATAAAATAGGCCTCAAAACTCAAATTTATTCAAATAGTTTTGTTTGAAGTAGTTGCCTTCAAAATGTATATCTATGCGGTTGGTCCATATTGTTTTATTGTTCTCATTACTTCGACAAAGCTTGAAATATGAAACATCAAAGAACTTGAGTGGGGTATATTCATGCGATATTTCATTCATCTGCTACGTTTGCAAGACTGAACTATTTTTGTGATGAGATTGGTAGACTGATTTTAATTTTGAATTTCCTTCGTCTTCATTGGCGCTATTGCAGTATTTTAGAGCAGTGTAATTTATTAAAGAATTATACTTGTGAGGCACAGCACCAATATTTAAACTATTAAGAAACTGGAAAGAAGAACGGGTTGTATTTTTATATGTGTCTTATTTTTAGGTGCTATAATAGAGTATTGAATATGGAATTAATTCATAAAACATCCGTCACTAAGATCGATAGAGCTGCACACACTACAGACTCGGAGTTTTTATTGGATTCTGGCTTAAACACCCAACTTAAAGTGAAAGAAAAGTGATAGCGATAGTAAAGCGGTGACAGTTATAACCGCTTAAATAACACTAATCCTCTCTGTAGTACCCTACCGAAAGAGTTCTTAAAACATCATTATAAGCTCGTTTAGTGGCTCTAATTGTCCGACAGCCTAAAAGCAGATGAAGTTTAATTCATATACTGCCTACATATAATCAATTTGAAAAGGTTCATTCAGTTCTATAGAGAGATTATTAGGGATCCGAGATCCTCCGCTCTGTATCGTGTTTCTTTTATTATTTCATTTAAATAGAATGAATACCTCTGTGGAAGCTTTTCGGCATTAGCACGAGCCTTTGGTTGCGGCGAAATTAATTATTTCGTACACACAAATCATGATATTTGCGAGGTTTTTATATTTATAAGCTTGTTTTATTTATGAAATATAATTTAATGAAGACGCCACGTGTATCAATTAGCAGGAAAAAGACGGGTCAAAAAGCGTTAGTCGAAAAAAGGCGCTAGCTATTCCTAGTTGGATTTTTATTCAAAGCGACGATGCTCTCCCAACTCGAGATATAATTACGTGTAATGTTCTCCTCGGAGTTACATTAATGTAGCTTCTATGCAAAGCAACCAATTAGGCCATTGATAAATTTTATGTTTTTTGGTATTGGTTGTTTACCCTTCATTTGAATTCCAATTAAAAGGAAATAATTATATAAGGAGATTATTTAAGCAAAAGATGTAAGGTTCTGGAAGAATAAATAAAACTGGCTTTAAAGTTGAATATATGTTCCAAATATGAATACTTAGAGGGTTTATTAAGTTCTTGTTGTGCTTTTAAAATATGTATATAACTTTGTGTGTTTATATAATGTACAGTAATTGTTTAAGTAACAAAATGCACTCAAACCTAACAGACGTATTTTTGAATTTCATTTATATAAGTTTACAAAAATAGCAGAAACCAAAACTCACAGACCTCTAGGTATTAGCAGCGAGTTTCATGAGAATTGTACTTAAAGAGAATACATTTGCTGTCTCATAAGTCATGTACGTTACACGTCGTTATGCAAATGTGTGACGTACACGTCTATGTACATGCATATTCAATTAGTGGCTAAGTCAAATTAATTATCCACGTAATTCAATCAGGGTGTTAAAGGCTCTCAAAGAGACAGGTGAAGCGAACGGCGGTGCGGTAACAACCATATATTACGAGTACAAAACCATTAATTTGCTTTCGCATGCGTACTCTGAGGAAGCCCCTAATCAATTATTTTTATGTTCACAAAGAAATGTATTTGCGAAATTTGTGAAGCGAAAAGACTCGTCTATTTGAAGTGAAAACAAATTTCCTGCCATTGCGGGTAGGCGTGAACGGTGAAATGGCCGCGCTTTGATGTTCCTAATAAGGCGTCAACAATTTATTTGTAATATTTTTTATATTTTCTTTTTAACATAAAAAAACATTGAGTCGTTTTATATATACCTTGAGTAAGGTACATTGAGAGTACACTCATCGTCAAGTGTTTGTCAGGAATAGAACCCAAGACTCTTGATCCCACTCCACAAATTTATGAAAGAAGACAACTTGAGTCCATTATTTAAAATATTATATACTTATACAATATACATTTTACGTTTCAATGGCAGAAGTTTGATTATTAAAGTCAATTTGGAATCCCATCAAAAAGTTTGGAAGTTTAATTAATCGTACCGGAATTGTATCTGATAACATTCATATTTACTTTTATCATACTTTTAATAAATTTTTAACTACTATTTTCTAACTGCCCTAACTGCTAGCAACTTGTTCCTGTTACAAATGATTTTTAATTTTCTATTCCAATTTGATTTACGACATCGTTAGGTGATATCCATTGATTTGTATTATAAAGCTTTGTTAATATGAGAAATAATGTTTTCGGAAATCGGCATGACATGGCAATTAGGGTTTGCAATCCCGCATTCCGCGTTCCCGCATTCCCGCGGGATCCCGCACATTTTTAGGTCCTGCGGAATTCCCGCAATCGTGCGGGAATTCCGCGCGGAAATTTTATGACTCGGCAAGGTAATTCAGCTACCACTGACGGCCTATTAGCTCCATCCCAACAGTGCGGGCGCATCGGACAGTATCGATCGAACGGAATAAAAGATTGAAATGTGCGGCGGTTTGTTTATTCTGTTAGAAAAAAGTGAGAGTTTCCTATTAAAGTGACACTTTAGATCAGGCTACTACAAGTTTCGTTCATTTATTTATTGCACAATGTAATTAGCAGAAATCGATGCAGTAAATTATCGATAAAGTAATTAACTCAACAGTAGGTAACAATTAACCGGGTAACGGATGGATAAGAGTCCCTCAAGATCAGGATGGTTGACGCTTTTTTGGAGAGGTCTACGTTCAGCGGTAGACGGCGATAGGCTTTGTGAGGCTGTCATGGCAAAGAAAGAGGCTGCAGAGAGGGATCGTGAAAAAGTCGATCCCACTCGTAGACGAAGAGCCCGACAAATTAGCGCTGTAACCTCTAATCGGTTTCGAGCAAGTTAAGACTTAAGAGAATAAATTTTTAGAAATGTATATGTGTAGAGCATATAAGCAAACCGCAAGAAGGATTACCGGTATGTGTTCTTCTCGAGATCCCGGTGACCTTTGCACGCGGTAACCGAGAACCGTGGGGTTTTTAGTCGGTAAAAGTCCGACATATCCTGCTTATTAGTAGTAGTTTTCCCCAGGCAAAAAAAAAATACGGCGATAGGGTGAGTGTATAAATAACTAAATGGTCGCAACAATTATTTAGGTTAGGTTCATCATCATCATCAGCCTGTAAACATTCCCCTTTACCATTGAGAGTGTAGGTCTTAACCACCACGATGGTTTGCGAAATAGTTTGGTTTAGTTTTAGTTTGGGTTTGTGCAGGTTTCCTCACGATGTTTTCCTTTACCGTTAAATTGTGAATACACAAACATACACAAACACACATACACAGGTAACTTCGAAAAGTCAGTCGTGTGTGCTCGGGGTTTGGACCTGCAATCGTCCAGATACTCGACCGCGCCTATACCTCGAGGGTTTTATTACTGTTTAGGTTACTATTTATTATTTAGGAATATAGGAACGTGGAATACGGGATTGCAAACCCGCTACCTTACCTCATAAGAACTATGAAAAAGTAATTTTTCTATTAGATAAATTTATGAATGTTTCTATTATTATTTTTTAAATATAGTATAACTAATGTACAGGTAGTATAGATTTACTATATGCTTATTTTTGCATTTTTGAATCTTTGCGGGAATTCCCGCGGGATCCCGCGGGAAAGGCAAGTTTCCCGCAAATTTCCCGCGGGAAAAAAAATGGTGCGGGATTGCAAACCCTAATGGCAATACGTCAAGACAAACAAAAATTCCTAACATTGTAGCGGATTAAGCTGTTAAATTTCGTTCGAATATACACAAAAAGTGAGAAGTGACAACCTCTTGATTTAGACGCGTGTCGAGAATCTTGTCGGTAGCGGGTTCAAACCTCAGACACTCGCCTGACTGTTATGTGTGATTCATAAAAATAAATTTCTCACTTTGACGGTGAAGAAAAACATCGTGAAGATGGTTGTACACCTCAAAGTTCTTAATAATTAATATTTAAGTGGGTAGTCCGCTAAACTCCCGTAGCCCTGCGTGGTTGACGATATGCGCTGTTGATGATAACTATAATACACCAAAAATTATTTTTTTGTTTGGTGTCAAATAATACCTAAATTAATAAATAAATAAGTCGTTATGTTGTAGCGTTTAGCTATACGCAGGTTTTGATCACGACATTATATTTCAGTCATTTAAACCGAGATCCACGGTATCTGATATGCCTCGTTAATAAAATATTTAAAGTCTAGAATGTTGAAAGTCTTCAGTTTGTCTTTTACGGAAAGTTGGGAATTTATGCGCTTGTTAATTGTTTCGTTTGCCAACTTGGAATAGTATGGCACGGTATTCCACTTTTTCTGCCTACGTTTATCTCATTAAATAAGTAATTATTTATTTAGATTGCTTACTTTATAATTCTTCGTAGATTTCGCTTTATCAGGATAGTATAGAGCACAAGTGTATACGAATGTTCGTGTGTTTGTTACTACTCTACCAAATGACTTCAAACGACACATTTTTATGAAATTGGGTAATTCATATTGTGTCCATTGGGTAGCAAGTAATTATATTGTAAATGTTTAAACCGAATAGTAGCTAGACTTCTTTAGATGATTTGTGGTATGAACGCAGATCGGAACTAGGGGATAGACCTATGGCTATTAAAAAAAACATGTGGTCTTTTTTTGAAATTGTACCGGTTGAACGCGGTCTAACTTGATTGTAAATTAATTCGTGAATGGGGCTCTAAGTAAGTCTCGGAAATATGAGTTCAGGCGTAGCAATGTAGAGTATTCCTAACTCGTTAAGAATTTAAATGTGCTTGAAAAACAGTAATTGCCTCGTACTATACTATTTGGAAATAACAACGCAGATCGAGAGATGACTAATTACATGTGTGTAAATATGAAATAAACACCATCGAATATGGTAAACAAATAGTGTACTACATGACGTCTCAAATGAAAATATAGGCCATAATATTTCAAGCTAGTATTGCGTATTCAGCAAAGCACTTCCCCAGTATTATATTAACTCAGTGCAATATAATCCTGCAATCCTATTTCAACTGGTGTTTCCCAAGGGGCTCGTTTTGCTTTGATGCTTTGTAAGTTTCATATATACTTTCAGACAAAGACATTTTGCTGTGGCTCACTTATGACGCCGGAGTGGGTTATTACGCTTACAAACAAAAGAAACACAGTTTTTGTCACAAGTCTGGAAATTTGTACACAGAATATTACATGTTTCCTTTCGTTTTAAAAGTATTCTCAAATCATTTTGGCTACATTAGCTTTAATGAGCTTTACTATTTTTATAACATCCTTCTGATTCTATTCAGTTTCATTGCTTTACGGAAGCGTTAGGGTTGAAAATGGTTTATACTACTTGGTAAACATTTGTATAACAATATCTTACGTCCATACGTGTAGTCTAGCACTAGATCAGCATGGCATTGTGTCCAATAGACCCGCTATAAAAATTATGTTTAATAATAATTTTTCCTTTAGTTTCTTTTATTACTATAAGGCGTAAGAAATAATATACGGTGGATGCCCTAAAATAAAATTAGTCGATGTTAAAACTTTGAAATTAGAAACAGTTTAACAGTTCATGCGACATTTATAGTGTAGCTTTCTGTACCTGATTTATGGTTTAATTTTAGACCTATACAACTGAATGTACTGTAATTCAGAGACTAATCCAAACGAAATATTGGTCAACTGAAATTTGACATTCTAAATCTTTACAGCTTCATTTTTGATGATTAGAATGTTGTATAATTTGATATTCGAAGGCGAATTCAACTAGACGGACGTAAAAGGTGTCTGAGAGTAATTGGATGAGACGGGACGAATCGAATTCAATGAAGCGGCCAACGACAGTCTTTTGTCCTGCAATGAAATGGTAAATATTGATGTTCTAACAAATTTTGAACATTCTAAGAAGTAAGCGTGATTATGGTGCAAAAAGAAGAAAAAGATGTGGATTTTCACAATACTACGCAATGTCATTATAAACAGTATTAATTACAAAAACATTATTACAGCAGGTCTAAATTGCAATAAGTATGTAGGTGGTTAATTCAGAATTAAGTTGCACATGGTGCGAATCATGGTACAGCGCTGACACGTTAATGGTGTAAATGATAATAATTATGAATAGTAAGTATTTAGTATCAGACAAAAATAAGAGAGTGTAAACAAATTAACTTTCAACATACAGAAACGGTACAAAAAAATGTTAAAAAACATTTCAAATTGACACAAGGTCAAGTGAGTGCTATTTGTCATATCATGTCCATACATTTTGCTTATTTTTTACAACGATTTCGCCAGTAGTATGTTTTGTTTCTTCTAGTTTGGCCCGAAGTGCCTCACTGCACAACGCTACATGGACATAAATTTAATATGGGACATTCATTCAGTTCTTAAATGTACAAAGTAAACATAATTATGCAGTTGTATGTAGCAGTTAATTTGCGTAACAGCTTGTTAAACCGTGGTCGCGTTTGTACTAAAAGGTAATAACATTTGCATACTATTAAACGAATGCAAAATACATTCGAGTGTGTGGCTTAATTTTACGTGTTCCCGATATGTAGGTGAACGCTTGTGGGTCTTGTGTTTTAACGAGCTTTTAACAACTTCGATGGGTTAAACATGTATTTTACTAGCCTATGTCCTGGGCTCGTTCACGTTAATCCTGTCAACTCTATGCTATAAAATAAAAAAAAAACTCTTAGAAGGTGAATTTCGTATGTTTTTAGCTAAGTCAGAGTCATTACACCTGCATATATGTATATGATAATAATAGTGTGCATTCCGAATATCAAAGTAATCCGTTAATTGATTAAATTTTTTTCTAAGCTCTGTGTATGTACATAGGAGTATATCTTACCCACACAAATAAAAACCTTCAGAAATACAATAACGCTTTGAGTTATTTTTGCCCTGGGTGTGTAAAGCATTATTGCGGTTATTTAGACATATTTCAAGACTCGGAGCTGATATTAAGTATTTCCTAGTGGAAAATCTTAATGACGCTGTTCGACGTCATAAAGTCTAGATCTCTATATCGCTCGACTCACACCAGTGCTACGAGATTATGCAAAATTTCAATTTCCTAGGAAATAATTTAAATAAAGGTCAGTCCTTATTTCCCATTCCGACAGTGGTAGTTTTGTTCCTAAATTCAGACCTGTCGTCTGTAATTAAGTTACATAAAATTGCTCCCGACCCAAAATTAAGTCTGAGCAACTTAATTCGAGGACTCTCCATTCCTCTTTTAAGAGAAAACTAAAAAGAAATTTTGGGAAATTCCTAATTCTTAATACTAATGGCATGCACGTTTTAGTATTTTTTCCGCTTATCCTATCTTAAAAAGCGTTTTAAATAAGCGAAACAGTTAACAATAGTAACTTTGGTATAAATAGTGTCAAAACATTTTTTTGATTGAAGTTGAGTGCACTTTAATCAATAGCCCAGAGGTTTTGGTAAACAATTACAGTTGAAGTTGGAATCTACACCAGTCTTGAGACATTGTAGATTTGTGTAACTAACTTGCGTTCACACTAGAGATCGCGTCATATAAACATTTAGATAGTTTGAAACACGCGCTGAGTTTGATTACCCTGTAAGTTCTGAAGTGGGGTACTGCAACTTCTCTATTACTTGATATTTGGTAGTAAACGAAGATGTTTCTCTTAGTCATGTTATGAGGGCGACTGTCTCGTAGTCTCGCGGCAAAAGTAAATTTTTTCTGTTCGACTTTAAGATCCCGACTTCGATTCCCGGGTGGCGCAAAGTGCTACCAGAGTTTTTCATGAGGAAATTCTTAATAGCAGCAAAGGGGCCTGGAACAAAAGGAACCTGGAACAATCCCGAGAAACGTCAATTGGCTTAGTTTCCTTTATGTGAGATTTATCTAGCGAATTGTGGGTGAATCGCGGGGAATACATAAGTGAGTTTATGTTTGTACTAAACAGTATAAAAATGCATTTATGGGTTATGATAATAGCTTTTTATCAAAGAAGTTGATATAACAATTAACAACAGAAAATAAAATCAGCTTAAATCTGTTTGTCTTAAATAATTTCCCGTCTTATAAAGTTCGCAAGTAAATCTATTGTTTGTTGACCGAATATTGATTCCGTAATGGGTTATTATTATTCATGAAACGGCCGGAATGCCAACAAGGCAAGTTCACGGAGCTATAAATAATTATCTAAATCTTACACTTCATGGGCTGCCACGGACCA
Source organism: Cephonodes hylas (assembly GCA_030295005.1). Taxonomy (NCBI): domain Eukaryota; kingdom Metazoa; phylum Arthropoda; class Insecta; order Lepidoptera; family Sphingidae; genus Cephonodes; species Cephonodes hylas. The sequence goes on along the minus strand of AP025364.1, from coordinate 10,899,969 downwards.
CTGTATCTACGACTACCTGCCTTCTACCTGCGGCCTTGCTATGGACAAAGGTCTTGACGAGGGTTCCCTGAAGCCTGATTTTAATCTTTAATTACCCAAGCCGATGAATTACAGTTTTGTTTCTTTACTCGTAAAGGAAATTTAATAAAACGCCTATGTTACGTTTTCTCGCAACATAATTTAAGGTGACAGAGTAAAATAGTTTGGTTTTATTAAGAGTGATGTCAATAGTTGTAATAAGATTAAGCAAAAATGTATTCTAATAATATTGGCAATTAAAATTGATTTAAAGTTTCATCACCATAAAGATTAATAAGGTTAGGAACTTCATTATATAAATATTATTTGTAATGTATTAACGGTCCTCTGTACATTATCCTATTCTTAGATTTTTAAAATGATGATTAGGATTAAACTTACATACTTCGCATTCCTCTAACAATTGTCGAAAATCCTTTAAATATGTATTCTCACGTCTCTTTCTTTCATTGTTAAAGATAAGGCTCACATTTGAAAATTATATGTAAAAATAGTAAACTAAAAAAAAACCATTTAATTCTTAATACATTTTATATAAAAGGTTACTTATTAAAGGTACGAACACAAGGGAAATTATAATACGATAATAATATCCCGCAGCAAGGTAAATAAATATCAATAATGTGGCAGCAATTGATATCAATAAATTATGTAAACTGAAACGTAATAACATTTGAGAATTTGTGTAAAACTCAAGCGAGACGTGAAAATTATTTACATTCATCCAAAAGGAATGGATGACACGAGAATTCGCGAAACGTTCACAATATGATTGCTTCGTTTCCTTTGGAATATCATTAATGTTTTCCTGTTTCTTTTATGTAATTCAGAGGATATAAAGATAGATTGGAGAGCCCGATGATTATATCTGCAAGAGGAAAAATGATATATTAATTATAAGTTATTCTACTAGCGCCCTTTTGAGGACGAAGAAAAACACTTTGTTAGTGTGGGGTAATCTATTAAGGTTCTTGTGCCACTAGTGCTAAGGGGATGATGGACGGTAATATGCTTGTCTTTGGCCTACTAGATAAACTTATGATTAATGCCAAGTTTGAATCCTATCCACTTGACAAACCAATAACTTTTTTGTACTGACAAGATTTGTATCGTAAATCATTCACTTATTCACTCCAACCCATTTCATCGGCAAAGAGAATCTCCACGTTTAAGTCCTTGACAGTATTTGGAAACACAAAATATTTCCCTCGCATATCCTTTCAGAGTTCCGATAAATGCATTTAGGAACGATTTCCTTTCAACGATTGACATCCGCTCTGCAGATATTCCCCGAATGGTTATTTGCGGAAATACCGCGAGGCTTATTGCAAGTATGCTTTGACTCGGTCCCGTATATTTGTATAATTCGCTTCTGATAGTTCAAAAAGGAAGTCTCGTTTATGAGTTAGCAAATAGCATGCACGGATGCTACGAGTAACGTTGCAAACCTTTATTTATTTAGTAAATATCTTCATTACAGCTGAATAAATACGATATTTACTCCATGATAATATTGCTTTTAAACATATCAAATTGTTCGGTTTTTAATCCATTTCATCATAATGACAACTGTACGTACCTACTGTATGGTTGTGGCGGTTCAGCTCATGAGAGATTAATGTCTTTAGAATAATGTCGATCTTTTGTAACAAGTGACGGTATTTGTCGCGTTGCAGAGAGGTCCATACAGAGTTATTTCTGGAGAGGATAGATAAGAAAGAGGCTCAGGCTGATAAGAATGAGACGAAATTATTCTTTCGTCTTGAATATAAAAAAAATAGTTATCTCAGTTTTCTAAACGGCAGCACACAAGTTGAAAAAGACAAACAAACGAGTTTACACGATTGCGAACGCTTTTTGTAATAATACACTAGAATATATCCCTTAGTCTGCTTCACTAAGCTGTGAAATCCCTCTAATGATATTTGCAACGGAGAACTCAAAGCTCGCGTCTAATTAAATCTTGCTTTGCCTTTTTCTTTGTTTTTAAATTTTTTATTACGGATTCGTATTTATTAGAATTCCGCTTTTGAATTGCTGGGTAATTTAAAGCGAACTTCTTTGTAGGATAGCTTGTTTACATTACGAGCTGTCTGGAATTTTAATTAGCTTTATAGAGCTCAACGTTACCTACAAATAATGAAATATTTGCTTGCAGAAGGATGGTGCAAAGGTGAAAGAAAATACAATTATAATGCATTACGTTTAATGTAAGAAAAGATGCTAATGACTCCTTAAATTTATGAGATTGGAATGAGCCTCCATTAGGCCAACCATACTGGCCTAATGGAGGCTGGTAGATTTCAGATGTAGGTGATTTTAAATCGGGATAAATATGAACTTAAACAATTAATGTCTCATCAGATCGGGTAAGCATATAAAATATTGTAACCCCCAAAGCGACATTGGGAAAATAATTCATCAAACCTAAAAACCTGAAAAAAGAGAATACTCTCGATATGCTTCCGAATTTTCCTTGGCAATATATCAGCTAGAATGCCGTAATCGATTTAGGCTGCGAGCCTTTGAGAATAAGGTATTTAGAGACATTTTTCACGCAGATTTTGTCCGTGCCGCGATAGAAACAGCCCGCATAGCGTAAGCATTTTATCTTTTTGCACGTATAATTTATTTTGTCTTTGTACGTGTCCGTTTAAAATAAATAAGAAAAAATCTTTACATTTACACAGATTCATGATAAGTTTTATATTAAGTTTTATATTTTTAATATATGAGTATAAATTTACCGTTAAAAAAATAAAATAAAAAAAAGAATACTTCCTCAATATGCAGTACGAAGTTTCCTTAGAGCAGTATTATTTAAATCATATTTAAATTGAATTGATTGAAATTCATTTTAATAAACGGTTTAGCAAGAAGCACATTTTAACTATCATGAACCTCAGTTTCTATGGATTTAGATAAAAAACATTAACAGCTTTCCAGGTATGGCTCATTAGTATGTATATTGGTATATTGGTATTGCTGAAAGATTTGATTATTCTAGCGCTCTTTTACAATCCAGTTTTCGTCATATTCATTTAACCTTTCTTCGAGTTACGCGCGAGTCGTAGTGACGAGCACACGCATCTATTATTTAATCTGTACGGTTCAATCTTTGAAAAGTACTTACCCACATAAATAAATAAAAATGCAAGATAATAGTACAGACGAAGAAGACGATGATTCTATTTCAAATCAAAGAGAAATATTAAAGGATTATGATTTAGATGGAAATTTGGCGAAATCAAATTCACCACTTTTGAATGGAAATAGGAATACTGAGAAGCGTCCCAGAGAGAAAAGTGATGAAGGCAGTGAAGAAGGTTTCATAACAGTTGTAAGGCGAAGACCCAAGCGTTTATTGAGGAGTGACTCCTTGACAAGTAAGAGCAGTATAGAAAGAAACCAAGAGACAGAAATATGTGAAAATTTTGAAATTAGTTTATTTTCACAACAAAAATTGCCTAAGCAGATGGCATTAGCTAAGTTTTTGAGAAATGTAGATATTCAGAATGTGGTGAGAATTAAATATAAAAGTCCATATAAAGCCTTTGTCCAAACCAAAGACAAAGAACAGGCTGAGAAGTTAATTAATTGTAGTAAACTAATAGAACTTGATATAAGAGCTAAATACACATATCAAAATCTAATAACATATGGAATTATAAAAAACGTGGATTTAGATATGACTGAAAATGAATTATTGGATAATTTTAAATCCTCATGTGAAATATTATCCATAAAAAGATTAAGACGTTTGGATTTGACTGGAAATTGGGTTGAGAGTGAGACAGTACGCCTATGTTTTAATAGCAATACCTGCCCTCAATATGTTTATGCATATAACTGCAGATTTAAAGTGGATAAATATATTTTTCCTGTAACACAATGCTCTGGTTGTTGGAGATTTGGCCATATAAGAAAATTTTGCAATTTGAATCATATAATTTGCCCTAAATGTGGACAAAATCACAGTAACTGTGACATAGATACTTTTAAATGTCCAAACTGTAAAGGGGCTCATATAGCCTTAGATAAGTCTTGTCCCATATATTTAAAAGAAAAGGCAATTCGTTTGATTATGAGTGACAAAAGTATTAGTTATAAAAAATCCTTGGAATTATACAATAAGGAAAGAAATAATTATAATGTCACACAAACACAAGAATGTCAAAATTATGGCAATAACAAATTATCAGTTCCTCATAATAGAATACAAACATATGCTGATGTTACTAGAAAAAATAATACAATACAAAATGATGTAACATCCTCTGATGACCCTTGTGATATGGATGTGAATTATATAGAGTCTGAAACTATAGTGGGCAAATCTATGCCTATATTAACAGAGAACAGAAATAAAAAACATAAAAGAAGAATTCAGAACCTTGAACCTGAATCACATTTCATTGAACATGGCCCTATAAATCAAAATCAGTCAGAAGAGTCTAATAAGAAATCTAGAAAGTTAATAGATTTTAAAAAAATTATGTCAAAAGTCAAAGATATTATTTTGTGTAATGACAACTTTGAAGATAAGTTAATTATGATTGTAAAAACTGTCATTAACGAGATAAAATCTTGGTTGTTGTATTTTGTATCTGGTGAAAAGATTATTGATAATTTTGTTAAATTACTTAATGGATAATTTAAGTGTAAAGTTAAACTGTAAACTAAAAATTTATCAGTGGAACTCGCAAAGTTTAAGGCCAAAACTAATTGATTTCGGTGCACTTTTAAATCATGAAAACGTTCAAATAGCTTTAGTGTGTGAAACCTGGTTTGATGATTCTTTTACTTCTAATATAAATGGCTATAATATATATAGGGTAGACCGGAATGATGGCTATGGCGGAGTGGCTATTGTAGTACGTAAATCCTTCAAAGTTCAGGTATGTCCGATTAAAATAAGAAATAGAGGAATAGAAGCTATTCGCATTAAATTATTAAATTGTAATGAGCTCGAAAATATTATATGTGTATATTGTCCTTCATCTATTCGTACGCGAGCAGAAGATTGGGAAGACATCTTCTCAATATCATACAAAAAAACATTGATTGCTGGAGATTTTAATGGTCACCACACTAATTGGTCTTCCAAAATAGACAACCGAGGGACACAATTATTTAATTGCTCTTTAGAATATAATTTTATTTCTCTTAACTCGGGTGATGCTACTAGAATTAAGTTAGTAAATGGTGTAGCTCATATAACATCACCTGATATAACCTTTGCCTCATCTGATATAGCTACAGGAATAGAATGGGAGGTATCTAAAGAAAGTTTGGGTAGTGATCACCTTATAATTAAAATTTTATTTTCATTTCAAAATAATTCAACTTTTGTTAAAAAGAGAAATTTAAGAAAAAGTGACTGGGTAACTTATGCAGAGGATCTTATTAATTCTTTCCAATTTTGTGAAAATATTTGCATAAATAGCAATAATATCCAGTTGATGTATAATTATTTTGAAAAACAAATTATTACATCTGCAGATAAAAATATTCCCTTCATAAAAATATGTACTGACCCATCACGTAAATTTAAACCCCAAGTATACTGGAATCCAACATTGTCCAAAGCAGTGGCTGAACGTAGACTTGCATTAAAGAAATTTCGTAAAAATCCTACACCCTATAATTTGCAGATATTAGAGAGCAAAATTGTGGAAGCAAGATCACTTATACATCATGCTAAATCAAATAGTTGGTATAACTTTTGCAACGGTATGGATGAAACTACAACAGTATCGGGATTATGGCATAAGATGAAATGGTTAAAAGGATATCGGCAGGTAAGACACTATCCTGATATCAATCAGCAAAATAAACTATTGTATTCCTTAACACCTGATTATGTTCCAAATTTATCTCCATCCTTTGTCTCAAAAAATGAATTACTTGAGTCTCCATTGTCTTTAAATGAATTGAATCATTCTTTAAAAAAAAAAGATACCAGTCCTGGTAATGATGAAATATCATACTCAATGTTGTATCATCTCCCCACAATTGCCAAAACTTTCTTGTTAAAACTTTATAATGCTATATTTGAAACTGGCATAGTCCCATATCAATGGAGAACTATTATAATCCTTCCCATACCTAAGCCCTACTATGATGCCACTAAGGAAATTAAACTCAGGCCCATATCACTATTAAATTGTTTGTGCAAAGTTTTTCACATTATGATAGCAAAGAGAATTGAGTGGTTCGTTGAAAATAAACATATATTATTGCCTTTTACAACTGGGTTTAGAAAATCTACTTCTTGTCTAGATAGTGTTTCTAGGTTGGTGACATATATTCAGTTAGGTTTCTCTAAAAATCACCAGACAGTTGCTTGTTTTCTAGACATAGAGAATGCATATAACAATATACTAATAGATAAAGTTATTGGCACACTTGATGAATTAGAAGTGGGTTCAAAGTTTTGTAAATATTTGTGGAATTTTCTAAATGAAAGACATCTTAAATTAAGAGGTGACTGTGATAACACACATCATTCTTTCTACAGGTGGACCAACAAAGGTCTTGGACAAGGGGACCCAATCTCTCCTCTACTCTTTAATATTGCAACTTATAAAATATGCCTCAAGATTAAAAATGTCATAGTTACTCAATATGCTGATGACTTTGTGTTATATTTTCATCATAAGGATCTAAACTATAGTGAACTAAATATTCAGATTGCTTTAAATATTATGGTAGGACTGCTAAATGAATTAGGATTACAACTATCAAGTACAAAATCAAATTATTGTATATTTAGTAAGGGGCGGGTTCAAAAACAATTAAATTTAAGCATACAAAACAACAATTTATCTCATGTGCTTTATGTTAAATACCTAGGATTTTGGTTAGATAGGTCACTTTTGTGGAATAGACATATAAATGAAATTTGTCAAAAAACATCTAAGTTATTTAATTTGTTAAAAGTTTTAGCAGGACCTAATTGGGGAATGCACCCAAAACATTTAAGAAAATTATACATTTCCATTATTAGAAGCAGAATGGACTATTGTTCTTTTTTATATGATAATAGCGCAAAAATAAATTTATTTAAGTTAGATAAAATACAAAATCAAGCTTTAAGAATCATAGGTGGTTTTGTCAAAAGCACACCCATTCACACTATGGAATGTGAACTTTGTTTGCAACCACTGTTCATCAGGAGACTTTACTTAGCATATAAATACTTGATCAAAAACAAAGCGAGGGAGGATAATATAATTTTAAATCAGATTCAGGAACTTAAAACATACAGTAATGGTAGGTATTGGCATAATAAAAGAAGACCATTGCTCTTACAAATTTTTGAGGAAATAAATAGTTATGACATTCATTGCACTAATACTCTAGAATCATTTTCATTACCATTTTGGACTAGTTACTTAGATATAAATAATATTATTAAAACTGGATTAGATTGTATGATAGAAAGCAAAAATAAATATAACATTGATAATCTTAAATTTGAAGTTACACATGAACTATGTGAAAAGTATGTTGGATGGATTAAACTTTTTACTGATGGATCTAAAACTGATACTAGCTGTGGCGCTAGTTATTATTGTCCACTTCAGGTAAAATCAGCAATGTACAAAATATACTCAGATGTTTCAATCATGACGGTGGAATTGATTGCTATCTTAAAGGCTTTGGAATATATAAAAAAAACAGTTTTTAAGAAGATTGTCATCTTTTCAGACTGTAAAAGTGCCTTGCAGCATTTGGCTCGGTGCGCCTCTGGTTTCAGAGGTGTTCCGATAGCTTATGCTGTTTTAAAGGCCGTCTCAGAAATTGTTCAAGATAACAAAATACTGAGGTTGCAATGGATTCCATCTCATATAGGAATTCAGGGAAACGAGAAGGCTGATCTTTTAGCAAATTTAGCACTTATAGAAGGAAAAAAAATTGATATTAAACCATCATACTCTGAAATTTTACCTAAATTTAAAAATATTTGTCATGAAAGATGGACTCAACATTTTAATGAAGCATCAAAAGAAAAAGGAATTTGGTATAAAATTATTCAGAACAAGCCTTCTCCTTCCCCTTGGTTTAATAATATTGGTATGAACAGATTCTATGTTAAAATTGCTCATAGACTACGTACTGGACACTTTCCAGGTAGAAAATTTGGATTTATTATGAAAAAAGTTGATTCTCCATTTTGTGTAACTTGTGGTATTGTAGATGATGTACAGCATGTGTTGATGGAATGTATTAAAAATAACAGCAAGAGACAGGAGATGGTTGCTAGGATTGGAGTAAAGTGTTTAGATATAGGTATTATAATTTCAATTTTGGCCGACCCTACATCCGATAAAGCCAAAATGATTTATGACTTGGCGAATTTGCGATTTTCCACTTAAATGTAGTTTTTATATAGATTGTAATTTGTAATATTAAGTTTGTTCTGTTGTGATGGGACTGGCATGTCTGTGTTGGACAAAAGTCCCAAAAATAAATAAAGAGAAAAAAAAAAAAAAAAAAAAACCTTTCTTAAATTTTTTTGTTTCCTTGGCCCATATTTATACAATAAAATAAACAAAATGGGTAACATACGAGGCTTGTGTTCCTACATCATAACTTCATCATCAACCCATATACGCCCACTGCTGAGTTCGGGTCTCCTCTCCCATTGAGAGGGTTTAGGCCATAGTCCACCACGCTGGCCTAGTGCGAGTTGGCGGACTACACACCTAAGAACTCTTAGGTGTGCAGGTTTTATCACGATCTTTTTCCTTCACCGTTAAAGCAAGTGATAATTCAATGTGAATACACACATAACTTCGAAAAGTCAGAGGTGTGTGCCTGGGGTTCGAACCCGCGACCGTCGAGATTTTCGACCGCGCGCCCAAACCTCGAGGCCATCACTGCATCATAACTTAGCTTTATCCAATTTTAAATATTAATTATTTTTATTACGTACTATAATTTTGATTTTAATAACTGAGATTTTCAAAGATTGCCTAAATTACTAAATAATTTTTGATTAACAGTTGTTTACGAAATGAAATAAAATAATATTGATTGAATTTATAAAATGTTTAATACATCACTTAAATTCAGTCATTTCAAATTTTACCACCCTGTTCACGACCTTGTCAAGGTCGCGGGACGTCGCTGGTTGCAAGAGGCTTCCGACCAAACCCGGTGGAAGTCATTGGGGGAGGCCTATGTCCAGCAGTCGACTTCCATTGGCTAATGATGATGATGATGACTGTTGTTTAAATTATATCTACCGAAATATATTGCATTTCTTAAACAGAGTATACTCGGCATTCAAACCGAGTTATTCGGCCGAGTACGAGTATCAAAAAACCCGCCGAGTACGCCGAGTACCGAGTATCAACCGAGTACTCGGCCCATCTCTAATATATATATATATATATATATATATATATATATATATATATATATTTTATGACATAGGTCGACAGATTATTGATTTTATTTTTTTAATAAATACTATTGATTCTTATGATAGTATACATTCTTGTGATAATTATACTACGTTATGTACCAACCTTGTGATTGTATTTGCTTTACTTTGGTCAAAGTCAAAATGTATTTATAATCCTTTAATTATTATTCCTATATTTCGACCAGTAAGGGAGTTTAGTTAGAAATTTTTATAAAGTTTTGAAATCAACTATCTATATAATTATTATCAGCAACCGGGTGACGTATCAGATGAGAAATTTTGCATCTTGCGCTAAAAGACTGCGGGTTTTGTCCCCTCCCAGATCAATATACGATACAGAAGCAACACTGCCGTGGAGCTCTTTGAAGAAACTGTTGTTTGCCTTGCAACAAAATATAGTTCTTTAGTAAACTGTGATTTTTGCAACAATTATAATCAGTTCGCAAACAAGTATGAATCATAAAAATTCACCGATACTATTTCTTAAAATAAAATATAAAAAATCGGTTAAGTACCGAAGAAAATGACGCAGAAACCTACATTATTTAGAGAAAACGAAACAGCAAAACAAATTTCACGTACAGTCATCCGATGAACAACGACAATCCTTAAGCTTGGAACGAAGGATGTATCATGTCGGTATCGGGAGATAAACCTGTAATGGCTCCGTCTCGGGGTCTCAATCTTATTTGCGGCACTCAGCCGCGAGCGTTGTCTAACCCTGCTGTATCGATAGTCCGATACACGACACGAGGCACGGACGAAGCGCCAACCCAATTATTGGCCCACTTACTCTGCATTCCACAACTCGATAAATTCTCGAGTGTGGCTCACTGCGGCATTCATGTTCAATGCGAATCAACCACTCCATGCTTTTATAACGCATGGTTTTCAATTTGTACACATTTATTTATTAAACAAATTGTATAATATAATGAGTGAAAGATTAATTTTGATCAAATATCTGCACCAAATCTTATAAGGAATTTAAATTATGACTTTTGGAGCAATAGAACCAACGCGAAAGAATTTCATTTATTTTAGTAAGAGAAGATGTTGGATGTCCAATAGTTTTAATTTTCGTCGCGATTTCAAAAATACGATTTGCAACTACGATCCTTATTGTCGTTATTGCCAGTTCATAGATTTATCTCAGAAATTAATATTATCGTAAAAGACTTGCATCCAAAATTTTCTTGAAATAATTCTTCTAAAAGTTTTAACAAAAGCTCCAAAGCGCATGTTTCATATTCATTTGAATAATATTGGCAATATTGGCATTTTATTGAACATTTTATTAAAACTCTTAGAATTTAAGTTCGTTGGGAATAGTTCGTTTGGAATACGGAGTACAATGCTCGAATGCAGATTGAGATTCCGAGAACTTTGTTCATAGAATTTTGATATAGAACACAAAAGTTCACATCGGGGTAAAATTCTTGGAAATTCAATTAAATTATACTCGTCTTCACTTGGATTGTGCACGATCTTATCCTTTTGATCGGAGCGTTCGCCCGTAACAATTTGTGTCTGGTATTTAGATATTTAAGTTGGGATTAATCTGGTAACAAGGTTGGCTCGTACGTAATCCCGACGGAGCTAACGCAAAGTGATTTGTGCTTAACACGGCCCGACTCGGTACAGGTAGGCCGGCATCGGGTAATCGCACCAATTTACATAATGTGAGCTCGAACGGCGCCGTCCGACCGGCACTCTATACCCCCTGAAAATATCATCACACTATTTCGTAATCACAATTTGTACGACAGATTCGTACGGTAACTGCAAATTGCTAAATAACTGTTATTATTGTCCGTATCGATGCCGTATAATGTGGGATGCAAATGGGCGGCGCTATCAATGGACGTACTTATTGAGCCTATCACGTAACATTATGCGCCATTCATTTTGCCGAAATCTTTTGTCATTAATGTTTAATTAAAATAAAATACTGAAATATTTATTACATTCATATTTATTACATTACGAAATAATTTGAAACAAAATTCGATTGTAACGTGAAATCTGGTTGGAGATGAATATGGAGTAGAATTGCAAGTAGGACAAGACAAGCTGTTGCAAATGAAGAATTCTGCGTTAGATTTATATGTTTATCAGACTAAATATATTCCATGACTACAATTCGCCTGTTTATGTTAGGAAGCTACTTTAAGATCTAATTATGGATTTTAAAATACGACAGTTTTGTAATTGATATCAATGGTTGACAAGATTGACATGTTAGTCTTGCGCTATAAATATGAACTTTGCGATTTAGAGGTCCAAATTCCAGCTCTTTTCTTCTTCTAATCTCCCCCTATTATGTAGGGTTATCAAAATGATAGACATACAGAATGTGCAGAAATGAATATCTCTCTGCCTCTTCGGGAATACAGACGTAATTATAAACTCACGAATTATACAATGAATTACACACACACACATTCGGAATCAAAATGTCAAAGGTAAAATCTAATTGTTAATGCTCGTATGTTCCCATTCTCATAAATAAGATATGCATTAACCTTATTAAATGCTTCGTACATGGAAAACCCATAAATGTTGGCGTCCCATTTAAAATTATGGAGTTTTAACAGAGCGCAAATGAGAGAGGCGTTGTTTTACTTTTTAGCGTCGCGTCAAATTCACGTATTTATTTTTGGTGTGATAGCGATCTGACGCTTTGAAATTGGATTTCGAATTAGTAACGTGGAACATTTGGTTGTAGCAACATTAAATCTGATATCTACACGGTTTGATTCTAAATTGGCAAAAATTCTACTAAATGTCAAATATTGTTACTAGTAAAAACTTTTCTACATATACTCCTATTGTAAGTGTACGCCCAAATTCCCAGAATTAGTAATAAATAAAAGTTTGAGTTATGATAGTACTTATCATACTTATTTCATTTTAAGTCTTACTAATCCAGGCTTTATTTATCCAAATATTTAAATACGGCAACATACTTTCCATATAAGTCAAAGAAAATGGTAATATCAAGACGAAAATGACATCCAACATTATTCAAGATTTTTCGCCGCAGTCACATTATATGTATGTTATTTTTATTCGGTCGGCAGTGGACACTCGGTACACTCCCGAAATATTGAAGATGAGAGCGCACGCGTCTCGGTCCCGTCTCATCCATTATTCAGAATTATTGCTCGTGCAGCCACTGGCGTGTAACTCGATTTTCTTAATGGAGATTAAGTGTTTATTGACATTTGCTTCCTGCTCGCTTTGATGTCAATTTTGTTACTATGCTAATCTTGTAATTTTGAATCTACATATTTACGCGTAAAGACAGCTTTTATGTATATTTTAGAGAATGACTAAACATGTCACAGAGATGCGGGAAGTCAATGTTTCTAAGACGAGACTTGTTAATAAAAGCTTATATAGCAAAAACTTAATATTATTGTATTAGTGGTGTTAGAAAGAAAACGTGTATGTATGATAATAGTGATATGAACATTATCACATTCACATTCCCTCTGCAAACTCCAACATCAGTATCAGCTCACACCAGTCTTTTGCTGGTCTTAGTTCCTATTGACATCAGACCTCAAATTTCCTCTAAGTAACTAGTCATAAGGTAAAGATTTTAGCTTTACATAGTTTTTTAGCATTTTCTATTTTTGTTAATCGTAGCCGTCAACAAAGAAGTATTTTTAGGAGCTATTCTAAAGAATGTCTTGCCGCTTTTTTTATCTTTCTTCTTATCTTTTCCATATTTGCATGTTGCGTAGAATTATTAAAATCAAAGCAGTTAAAGGAAAAATGGGCTATGACTATTTCCTATCAAGTGGGAATTGGCATAGTTAGTTAAATTAGTTACATAATAATCAATATCGAGCATTATTGTAAAGAAGGAAAATACACAAGGAATTATTTTCACAGCGATAAAATAATTTTTGCTATTAAGATTTTATTAGTCATAAAAAGTTTACCTGAAAACTGCAGATACGAGTAAAGATGAAGAACTTGAAATATAAAATTTTACGACTACTTTATACGTTTATTCTTTTTAATAATCTCTGCGAATGTACAATCAACCGAGCAGACATTAACTCCACTAACTTAGGTGTGCCGTCAGGGCTGAAGCGATGGAAAATATGAATGTTGATATAAGTAATATTGATAAACGGTGTTGAGAAGAAATGGAGTTAGGCGTGCCGTGCGAGCAAGTAAAGTGGATGGAGCTTCGCAAATATTGACTGCGGTCGAGTGTTTCGAAAACTTACCAATTTCCTCTCGTCTTATAACCTACTACTTCCATATTAATGCCTCCGACGAAAGCGGAAACTTTTAATTGACTAGCCTTTAGCCATGTGGTTCCGCTAAACCTTCCTCTCCGGGGATTCGCAAGTTACGAACTTAGGTCAGTTATGCCAAAATAAATTATATGGAAGTTCTGCAGTTCGGCTATATTTGGTGCGAATTCTACGTTTATTCTGTTCCAAGGTTTTGGTTGAAATGATTTGATTCTATAAATAAAGAGAAGAATATAGTATCTCGGATGCGTGAATAGCCAATATTTAAATAATAAACGTGTGTGTAAAATGAAACATTTATATTTCAGTATGACTATTATTATACGCATTTTTGACGCATTATGATCTTCAGGTATTTTGGTGAATTGCTACCTGCATTGTATATTTATATTATATTTCTTAATTGGGTAACTTAAGTAGACTTGGTAGCCACTTCCTATCCCAGGTAGGTAATAACCAAATGGGATAATTCTAGGAAAAAAAATCATAAATGATTTATTTAAATTTATTTAAAAAATTCTTACACATTCTAAAATTACTAAATATCTAAACATTCTATGGTATAATATTTGTATGCCAAAACGTGAACATAAAATTATAAATACAAATTTTAGTTACGGTTCAGTGAGCCGTAGTACATGTTACTTTTAATAATGTGAAAATGTAGGTATAACCATAAATTGTGATTATTACTGTTGTGGTGCATGATAAAATTATCATATAACTTAATTAAGTTATTTAAAAAATACGTTATACTAGATGTAAGTTCTTATCCTAATATGATATGGTTTGATAATTTCGTTACACGCCCGAGAAAATTTCATAAAACGTAAGATGACTTAATGATTAAAAGGTGTATTTTTCTGAGTTAATGTTAAAATGTTGTTCACAGATTACAATGATTATAAATAATTAAATATGTCTTTATTATTACTATGTGTTTTGATAATTATGTTCAGTTCTACAATATAACGTGTGGTTACCAGTTTTGAACAATAAATAAATATTCTAAAAATGTATGTTAAAAATATTTACTCGTTAAGAAAGTTCTTGCCCGCCAATTGTATGTTTTGACAAATATGATAGATCTAGTTATCAGGAAAACCTAACTAGTCAGGGCATAGCTATGCTATTCGAAATACGTAAATTGACTAAGTCATCACTAATCTATACATGAAGCTGAATTTAAAAAAGCACAAAAATGTCTAGATTATGCGTATATAAAATTATTGTTTGTAAAGCAGTTATCTAGAATACTCTACGCAATATGGTAACACTGATAACGCAATGTATGAATATTAACTAAGTGCACCGTGCCGTCACATTGCAGTGACCGTGAACTAGTCCTAGTTAAACTTGTGGATATTCTTCAGTCATCTCTAAAATTCATAATGTGGCAGTCGAATCAATAACGCTCACTGTCATATTTAACCTAGTATACGGAACGGGTTAAATTTATTCCGATTGGGTGTCTGCGGTCGTCTCGATCGGTTCGGTCGCGCTATGGGTTCATTTGCTCCAGATAGCAGCGGCGATTGAAAGTCGTCTATACCATCCGTAAATTCAGTAGAGTTGTTTTCAAAACCCTCGTGTGCAGTGCCATTGAAATCATCAATCTTCTCTTTAGCATCGTTTTTGTCTTCTACGGCTGTAATTGCTACATCACTTTCATCCCTGGTCGTATTTTGTGATACAGTAGTAGTCATCGGAAGAAAAGTAGAGGATGTCGCTTCTCTCTGAGTCAATGTTGTCTGTTGAAGTTCTTTTACCATATTGGTGACGGTAAAATTTTCCTTCGCTGTTATTATAGCAGTCTCTGTGGTTTGCTTCGTCTCTGAAGTATTATTGTATATGTCGGAAACTTTAACATTTTCCCCTGGTGTTATTGTACTCGTATCAGTAATATTGAAGTTCACAGATTGGCTCATAGCAGAAGTGGAAATATTGGTGTCATTATGAAATATTGGAATCATTGTGGCAACTTCAAACACCGTTGGAGTTATGCGAGAGCTATCGTCCCCATCGATGGTAATTTTAATTATTTCAGGATCCAGAGTAACATTTTTCACTTCTTTTGTACTTAGTGGTATGTTTTCCGTGGTGGCAGATACAGTTGGATTTATTTTCTCCGTAGTCGTTTCCTTATTGATGTTATAATACGTCAATGTGCTATTGCGTATACTTTCTAGTTTTGGAACATCTCCAGTAAAATTTGCAAAGAACATTCTTTCATCTTCTTTTTCCATGTCATCTTTAATCAGGACAGTGAGGTCAATAGATGGACCTTCGTCTGCTGGTTTATTATCATTTTGTTGTTGAATATTTTTAACTGTCGTAATTTCATTTTCTTTAAATAAGTTTTCACTCGAAGTGGATGTGGAGTATGTGTCAGTTGTTTTTTGAGTTGAAGCTAGTTTTAAATCCATTGCCTTTAAAAATTTAGCTTTTGGGTCATTTAATTTATCGTGATACTTCTTAGGTACAGTGTGTTTGAGTATATCTTTTTTCATATTCTCTTTGTATATGACTGTCGCGGTTGATGTTGCCTGAGGCTCTGAAGAAGATTCTTTATTCAAACCGCTTGTAGTCTGTTTAAAGTAGTCAGAGTTCTGGTAGTCGGGCTCTTTCATTTCATTACCATTCTTAGTGAATTGTTGCTCAGCGAGTTGTTGCGCATGTTTTTCTGCTAATGACAGAACTATCATATCGTCGCTTATCTTAGCCTTCGCCATAACTAGTGGGGGTACAAAATGGTCGGTAGGCTGCGTAAATATATTGTCCAAGTTACCAAGTCGAGCGATTTCTTCATGTATCATTTTGTGCTGCATGTGTTTTTCATCTTCTAATTTTTCAAGCTCTGCATTACTTAGCATGTTGTCTTCAGAAGCTATTTTTGGAATATAATTGCTTTGTAAGTTGTTATTCGGGTTGATGTACAGATTAGTACTCTTTTCCAAAATAACTTGGTTGAATTTGTTGCCGTTTGTTAATTTTGTCGGGAAGTTGTAAAATGTTGAAATATCTGGAGAAATTGAAGTTTTTGTCATTATATTTGGTTGATTAATATCGTCTTCGTGTTCAGTTGTGAGATTTTCCTCAGTGCTCGCTTCTTTATTTGAATCTTCATCAGTGAATATACCGTCTGTAGTTACCGGCCAAATGGTACTAGTTGATATCAAATTTGCAGTACTTGAAGAATCTTCTTCTTGAGCGCATGATAGATCTCGTAACAACTCTTCGCGTTTCTGTGAAGAAATACAAAGTTAAGAATAATGTTTATGCAGCCTTTAACAATTCGGGTAGTGTAATAATTACATACCACGTTTCCGGTACACTGTACTCTCTTCACTCCGGCTAGACCGCAATCTGCTGTGAGTTGAACAGCGGCGCTTTCGGGCAAGTACAAAATTGTCAGGGCTGGCAGAGCTCGTACCATGCAACCTTCATTGCCTAACGCCCATTGAGGTACTAGGAAAACGAAAATATCAAATTAACATTGAAAATTATTACATTTCGTCAATAATAATAATTATTGCTAAATAAACGTTTAAGACGATTTGGAATATTAATTTAATAGGCCCTGACCAAAATGTATCACGATCAATTATTGTCAATATTAAAATTTATGTTAAAAATTATTGTAATCAACATCACCAAAACCAGATAAGTACGTTTGAAACTTATTTTATATTTAACAAAATTCTGTGGCAATAACAGAAATGGATATTAATGACTTGGTTTCTTCTGCTTTAATGCACGTACCGGGCAGTTCGCATATAAAGGAAGCTACTGTAGGGCCCCCACAAGCCCTAGCCTCCCAGCGGTAGTCGGCGGCGGGGTCGGCAGCGGCGCACAGAGGAGCCGTGCCGCCATCCGGGGCTGAACTCCAATATCCGTCCCCGCTTAGACCGCGGTAATCGCTGAAAGTAAAATCCTTATTGCAGTTTTAGATCTCATTGGCTTGGTTGAACTAGATATTTGTGTATGTATGGGCTTTGTCAAACACTGTTTTGGCTGAATCATTATCGATATATTACATTTGTATAGAACAATAAAGAGACCTCCATATATTTTGAACCAAAACAACGTCTTAAATACTGCTGTTGTTGCTGCTTGTTCGACACTTAGATTGAAAATGAAACTAATTAGATGAGGATGTTATAGCTTGTCGTTAATATCAGACTTACAATACAAGTGGTTTTGTGCTCATTACTAAACTTACAACGTTACTCCCCATTATAAAGCCAATACAAGAATAGGGATTTAAATTTAATAAGGTTACAGTTCAAGTAAAAATACATACGTCCAAGTGAAGTCTCCATCGGGATTGCTACGGATGAGGCCGACCCAAACAGCGCTTGATATATCCAGCTCCTTTAAATAGGCTCTGACTGCATCATACTGAGCCGTAGTATCCACTATAACAATAGAAATCACATTTTACACCATTAAACATTTTTACAACATATACCTGATACAATTTCATCAACGTATCAGCGTTTGGTAAATCGAAATGTTTATTCATGAATGAATTCGACCGACATCGACCACAATATGTGGTTGAATATTTCGCATTAATGGCTGATGCCTCGGGCTTAGTTTCAGAAAATTTAAACCTGACACTTAAAATAATTACCGTAATGTACTATGATTAAATTTCAAGCAGCTCGGCGTCACACTAATTGCATAAAACAGGCGATCTTCCTCAGCTACATGGGGTGACTTGGCATGTACTCTACTGGTCTTAGTAATATGGCCGCATAAATTACCGCCTCGTCCATAATGTTCCATTTAAACGACATCATAAATTAATGCCCTGGAAAACGCAGTAAGGCGACGTGCTTGGGTTTACAAGGGAACCATTTACACAATAAATTTTGATCGCGACGATATGGTTAGGAATTGATTAAGACTTACACTAATACATCCGTTAATTCCAATGTGTATCTTAGCAGAATTCAGTTATTTGCTGCTGATTATACATAAATGTACATATTTGTGAATAATTTACTTGGGCATGAGACAGAGAAAAATAAAAAAGTCTATAATTATACAAAGGTAGTTTGACATTAATATGGTAATACAAGTAATAAATTGGATTAAATTGAATTTAAATAAAGAAGCTCTCTAATTCCCCGTGTCTAATGACATTGGATATTTTAAATCGCACAAAAAGAAACAGATTAGATGGTAGAAATGCATGTTTCGAGTGGACGGATAGGAACGTCTTTTGCTATTTAATTATTTGATCGAAGCATTTAATACTCTATTTTCTCATAACCTAACTTAGTAACTATAAACAAACATTAAAAGTGAATTGAATTTATGAACACTATATCACTGAGATGACATAAATTTTGTAATAAATTTCCTTTTAATATAAGATTTAACCTTTTTACTCAGCCATAAAAGTTGTAGCTAGATTTATAGCATATCGCACGTAAAAGACGCGGCTGAACGAAAATTGTTGGACGTTCCTTCGCAATTTCCTCAAACAGCAAGAAAGAAATTCCATAAAGAGCAAATGGAAAAACGTAATTCATGTCCGGTGAAAACTCACGTACTGCAGGTATTACATTGCTTTGTGCCGATATTTTGTTGGTGCCAAGCAAATTCAGAAAGGTCTTAGCGTAAATAATGATTTCGATTTCATCATACACCAATTTAATACCATCAAATCGCAAATAGTTGTTATCTCATCATTAGCACCATCACAAACACGTCAACACAGCCCAAACACGTCCCACTGCTAGGCACGGACCACCTCCACAATTGAGAGGCAAAAGATCGTGATGAAGCCTGCACCCCTAAAATTCTTATAAATGTCAGGACAGTGTGTTGTGCCTATACGCTCTCGATGGTAGAGATTTTATTGACCAGTTCTTATCCCGAAAAATGTAATCTGAACTTTCTTAACTCCTTACAAAGTTTTCGTTTTTTGTTCCTTGTTAAATGATCTATGATGAAGCAAAAATTTGCCAAGTAATAAAAGGAGTAATGCCCAAAGTATTTTAAACTGTAATATTCTTTAAAAAGAGGCTATCTCAACAGAAAATTTCAATTAAATTAAAAGAAAACTTTTTAATTAAACAACATCATCTCGAGATATAGGTCTCCAAAGTGACATAAGTTTTGAAAGTTTTCCTTGAATGTTTATTGTTGAGCAGTTTAGTACTTCTATAAAAAGGTCTAAGTAGTCTCTTGAACGAGTCTCGGACGCAATAGAATACATTATGTAATAAGATTTTGTTTTCTTTTGTTATTTTTTGTTCGATTAAAGGATGCTTACTGAAGTTGCATCTTGGCAAGGATGTAAAAATTAAGAAATGATAATTTATTCATGTATTTTTGTTAAAGTAATGTATTTTCTTCTCAAAGGTACACTGAATCCGGAAGAGTTTTTATGGTTGTGTGAGTGAAACACTTATTAAGCAGCTTTAAATCTAAACTACAAATTATTAACTTATAATGTTTATGTTGACAATAATTTTTATATCTCAAAAACATAGAAAATATTATACTCCAATATAAAAATAATACAAACGATGCATTGTCCTTTGTCTCCGAAATAGTCGATGTCAACTCTTTTACTAGAACACAATCATTATCGACACTCACTCGATTAGGTGAATCGTTAAATTACCCATTCAGCCGAGTTCGATACAATCGGCGCTGATTGACAGCCCATTTCAAGTGTCAAATAACATTGGGGAACTATGCCGTTAAAGCTGGCACAAGCAGGAAATTTACATTACCGTGGAGAGGCGTGAAACCGACAAGGCGGTCGTATTCAAATTGACATCATTAAGTCAGGCACACGAGCTAAGGCGAACGCTTTCATAAATAAAATTTACTCAG
This sequence comes from Cephonodes hylas, assembly GCA_030295005.1. Classification (NCBI taxonomy): domain Eukaryota; kingdom Metazoa; phylum Arthropoda; class Insecta; order Lepidoptera; family Sphingidae; genus Cephonodes; species Cephonodes hylas. Next base: position 10,879,359 of record AP025364.1, on the reverse strand, counting down.
ACGTTGTACCTGAAGGAAATCTTGCGAGGTGTAAGAACGGTTTCACTTGTTAGTTCTAATTAGTGATTATGAGTTTATATGGTGCAATTACTTAAGTGAATAAACAAGACGCTCCAGTAATATGAAACATAAACAACAGCTCATATTGGATATTTATAATGACAGTCATTGTCAGATTGATTGGCTGCCAGTAATAACGCTATTGAGTGGGGTTATGAAAGAAATGAAATAAAACTCGATAAATCCTTTCAGAACTCATAACAAAAGCGGATTAAGTCGGTCTGTAATAACACATTGTGGCGTTATAGGTTTGCGCAACCTCTTTTTACTTGGAGGCAATTTCTCATGGCCAATACCAAAGCGAACTTTTAATTAATAGGTTTTCTTGTCATATTTTATCGGCCTTCAACTGTTTCTCCGTTATTAAACTCAGTGTTGGTAAAGTAATTTATATCTATTATCTAGCCGCCTAGCTATTTGGGTTAATGATTGTTTAACCATCCTCGCAATAGGTATAACACCAATTATATACATATGTATAAAAAAGCTTGTTAGAAACAGCGACACTTTTTTGTTTCTTCTATATTCTATTACATACTTTGTAATAGAACTTACAAGCGTGACTACGATATTTGTCGTCTTTACTTTAAAAGCGTAATTAATTTGCATTAAACAGTATCCATATCATTGTTGTTGGCCAAAAATGTATAAGACAAAGTGTTGTGTCAGTACACGGGGTACCTGGCGCAGCGCCAGCGAGGCCGTCGCGCCGAACTTGGAGCGGCGGCAAAGCTCCGGGGAACCGCCAAGTCAATATTTGTGATGCCATTTAACTGTTCCACCGCCCGCTACTTACGATATTTTATTGCCTGCTTATCTCAAACTAAGTTTGGAATCGATTAAACTTCAATCAAATTAGGAAATTGTAGCAGCACTTTATACGCGATAACTTTGCGCGTTTGCGGTGTTTGTGTCTACCGTGTAGGGCTTCGCTTCGATACTTTAAATATAGAATTCGTTTACTTTTTGTTGAAGTAACATTTATTCTAGTACATTATACATATTTATATGATAGTTTAATATGATAGTTTAATGACTGCCTCGTGGCCTTGCGGTACAAGTATGTGCCGTGCGGTCTAGAGGTCCTGGGTTCGATTCCCGGGTCGGGCAAAGTGTTATTGGGTTTTTCCATTAGGAAATTCTCAGTAGCAGCACGGAGTCTAGAAATGTGCCCGAAAAACGGCAAATGGCTCGCCCCTATTACGTGGGACTGAAACATACCTGGCGAAATGTGGGTGCAGAAATGCATCTCTGCCTACCCCTTCGGGGAATTTAGGCGTGAGGTATGTTTGTTTGTTTTGTTTTAATATCTCCTCGCGGTAGAACACCGTACATAAGGTTTAATACCTGTCGAATTGAGACATACATTTGTGTTGCACTCCGGAACGACCAAGTCAATTCGGGTAGCAGTGATAATTTTGTCGATCGGTGCTTAATTTTGACAATGTTTATTAGTTGTCAGTGCGAATTATGGCAAACCATTTTATAAAGTAAGAATGTAACATTCTGTAAATGCAATATTTATGGTTTCGAGTAAATGTATTGACATCTCATAATTATCTTTGGAATAAATAGAGTGACTCCTAAACCCATCCGTGTGTGATTCACTGATAAAAAATAAAAGTAGGAAAAAAATATTCATTGTTTTAGGGCAAGTTAAACCTTCTTAAAACCTTTTTTCCATTATGTAACTTAAGCGGTAGGGATGATACATTATACTCGTTGTTTTTGGATTCCTTAAATTTCTCTGTGAATACGTTCAGCTTGTATTATCAAAATAAATTCTATTTACGTATCCAGTTAATGTTTCAAAATTTTTTATGTTTTAAAACGCCGTAAAAGCTGATTAATTTCTGATTGTATAAGCATATTTCTGTCTGCCCAATCTATCACCCTAAGACCGCAATCTGTTGATATTACGACTAACAAAAGATTTGACACATCCCTTCAAAATTATAACGCTCGGATGAAAGATACACGAAATCAGGAAATTTATATTAGATTGTGAAGCACCGAGCCCGCCGCAATTTAGCCCCGGGGATCCCAATAACTACATTTGACGCCATTCGTAGGTACACCGAACGTTCATATCTGGATATTTATTCAACTGCCTACAGTATGTGGGGAGCATGAATCCAACTACCAATAACCACTATTCTAGCGAACGTGATTTCGAAACGTGACTCGCGAACATTCATCTACGTAGGCAACGTGGAAATTTTATCACTCGGCTGATGTAAGCGGATATGTAAATAGCTGCCTTTATCTAAATCCAGTTGGGTGGTAACAAATCGACCTGTCCTTTGCATTTGTCATTTAGATGTATGTCGCATTTTCGACGATCCTCAGTCTTCATATTCACCTCATTCTTCTTTCCAAATAGTCCTTGAATTTTTCCTATGTTTGTCTCATTACTTTAATAACGACTAACGCTGTGCAATGAAAAAATGGTCGACCCGAAATAAAAACAATGGTAAATTTTAATATTCCAAGGTCCCTCATAAAATTGGAAAATCGTAAGCTCCTTTTTCATAATCGTGGCGGACGGAGCTGCGCCGGAAAGAGCCTTTATAAAATCTTCTAAACATTTTTATAAAATTTATTCATCGTACAATTGTAGAAATGATTACCGAATTTCTATGCGGAATTATCGGTTTATTCTTGGCTGAATTCCACACATATATTCAACGCTCGTTGTAATGCCCAATATAAATTCACTTGTAGACATAAGCACAGAGGTCTATGTTTAAATGATTTTCAATGTTTGCGGTACCGATAGTACTTTATAATATATGTGCGGACCCAGATGATATCTCTGCAATGAATCAATTTTTTTTTTTATATTCTATACACATTACAGACCCTTGTAAGTAGAGAATAATGAGTTAAGAAAGGGGCACATAAATGTTATTGTGTCCTCAGCTACAAATCATTGGACAAAATTAATTTCTGTCCCTTTGGTTTTTAAACATAATATGAATTTTAATTATTTAGAATGATGTTCCTTACGGATGTTACGTAGTTTATTTCCTACTCTTTAACTTCCTGAAATGAGACCTTTCTAGATTAAAATAAATAAACGACGGGTTAAGTTATTTTTATCAATAAATGTAGATAAAAACGTGACAATTTTCTTATTATTGAACTTATTTCAGAGCAAATGGTAACATTTTTACTTATGATAGTATTTCCCAGGCCCCTCTATTTTTAATTCGGCCATAATAGACCATGGATTTTTGATCTTCGTGGGCAATATAATTAATGAGCTATTATTGTTGGTCGTGGAATCGCACGCTCTATTAAAAATTATTTGGATATTTTTAGTATGATCTTGCACAGCAAATTATTTTCCGTTGAATAATAATAATTACACACTTACTCCTTCTGCTGATTTTAAGCCCAATTTTTTGGGGACACTTTTGAAGTCTGTTTGAACATTTTCTGTTTTCTCAATAAAAAAATTACAATAAACATTATTTTACCCGCTAAATCGAAGCACAGTTGATGAATATAGTGCAAAGTTACATAACCTTATTTATTTTTAATTAAAAATACTTTTCATCGGATTGCTTTTGTGTAACAATATTTCTTTTTTTAATCATACTCAAATTAATTTAGCACAACTGCATTAGCCGCTATAATTTCAGTTTGTAATCCTATTAATAGAATATCAATATCTTATCCCCGAACTCGTATTGAATAGACGAATATTTCACAATGTGATATACACAAATCCTGTAGGGAGCGGGAGCACCGTTTCAACACAGAACATCCGCCGTACACACCGGCTATATTCCATAAATAAGCGGCAGATTAAGCTCGAGACACGGATTTCTCCTTCGGCGTGGAAGCTACACAAGAATACAAGGAATCGATGCATTTCGCCGTGTAACGAGCTAAATCCCTAGATCAGCAACCCTCTTTGAACATCACGTACGCGTTCCCACTATGCGTCGATTGGGTATTTTTTATCCGGAGATACCTTTTAAAGTTCTTTGTACTGCGAACAACACTTCGGCACGTACGTGTTTATAGCGGGAGGACGTGTGTGCTTTATCTCTTGTTTTGTTCAAACTCAATAAGTTAGCTCAATGGCAATATTCTATTTCGATTATGCAAATAGAAGTCAGAATCTTTTGAAACTCTTGCCGCCAATTGTTAAGAAAATGTAAACGCTCTGTTGTGCTTTTGTTTGTATAGTGAATATTTTATAAGTACTTTTACGCGTAGAACAATAAATTTATTATTTACTTGTTCAGGATTCTCCTACTTGCTATATTATAATTTACATAATTTCAACATAGATATTTGAACATAAAATGTGTTTAGTAAAATGGCGTCAGCGCGACATGTTAGACTCCGCGTTTCGTCCATAGCAGACAGCATTAATTTAATGATTCGTTTAATGGAGGTTCGGAAGGCCGTCCTGCAGCCAGCGACCGAACCCACGCTAAATTAGCAGTTAAACAGGCGTGGCTAGCCATCGCCGCCATCGAATTTAATTAAGTGACGACTCAAATAGCACGCAATTCTTGTACCTACATCGCTAGGACTAAGTATACTGAGGAAAATAGACGTCAGAAATTAATTACATTAACTGTGTTTAAACGGTCTGGCAGAGGGTTTACTTTTAAACTAGACTCGAGTCTATGAATATTTCTTTTGACAAAAAGAGTACAATTGCTGATTGTATAATTTTTGTATCTATCGAAATAACCATTACCAACATAACGTATTAAATCCCTTATTAAAAAAATCTCCCTGACATCCAATTAAAAAATTCATAGTATAAATAAGAAAACCAGTAAGTTAAATACCAATTCAAATTACACAAAGGAATGAACGACAGGATGAAAACTGCCTTACTCAAGGCACATTAGACACAACAAATATTTACAGACACAGTCTGTGACGAACTGACATATTTATATAAGAATGTATTACTTAACGCACACAAGCCGAGCCTCAGGTAAATAAACCCATTACGGTAAGAATGATGTTGGGACTTGTGATAAGTAGATGAATTCCCCTAACAAAGTACTGCGAAGATGACAAATTGTTTCGTGTCACGATGAACAACAAAGTCATTAATAATACTTAAAAAATAAAGAAGATAAATAAATAGCACAGACAACGGAGAAATATTAGTGACATTATTCTTCTTGTGGAGCAATTTATAATTTTTGATCGAAGTTATTTTTTTTTACTACATATGTATCTATGTCAGGTCAACACACACCACAAGTTGTAATCCAATCTTGAACTGATCCTATAAAATCATCGAATCTTCATTTTTCAAAGTTATATGTAGGTAACGGTAGTCATTGAAAATTTTCTGTGACTCGAAGACGCATTAGAAAAAAGGAAAAATGAATATGAAAAGAAAGCTCTAATGTGAAGGCGGAAAGACGACAAACTCGTAACGAAATTCACGAAGTTTTCGTTCTAAACGGTCTGAAGTTATTCAATACGGGAGAAGTCGAAATTTTACTACACGGAATACCAATTTCACTAATACGACAAATCTCTGCCGCCATTTTGATTCTTATAGATTTATACATCCATGTAAGTGTATATAACATCCATTATTAAGCGCTGTCTGTAGATAAATACACGTTAATCCACAAGATAGGGATATAAGGAGGCGTTTCACCTTCCTTCGTGAAATACGTATTATGTAAATTGGGAGGATTACCTTTATCGCAATACATCCTTAAAGCCGAGATCGGTCTCTAGACTATGTTGTTAAAGGGATTCTCGTGTCTAATATCTTTGATATTCATGCATAAAATAGTCATATATGTATCTCTTTCGATTATGCGATTCTACTGCCTGAAAATGATTTTTGAAAATAATGCTAGTAGTAATATTTTAATGCAGTAGTATAGAAAGATAAAATTTTATCAAAGACTTTCAACATTTAAGTTTAGCGATTAATACATCGTGGACTCATATATATCGCTGTCATCAAATACTACATTTTATTCTTAATATAACACTGAGTTCTTTAGAAGTACTCTAGAAAAATGTATTCCATGAAGTTTAATAAGTTTAGAAATATATTTTCTTTTTGTTTATATATCCTCATAATTTCCATCTAAATTGCAGCTGTAAACTCTTCTGTATATTTTTTTGACGCGCATGTCATCTCAAAACTAATAATCCACTCACAAGAACCCAATTTCAAAATTGCTTAAACCCAAATGTCATTTATTTGTATGACGTTTGAAAATCTTTGCCACGATTTTTTCCAAAAACACCTTAATTGAACGATGTAATAAAATACGACCATAATAATAAACGGTGGAACAAAATGTTAGTACATTTTGTCTGATACATTTATCTATTAGTAAATTGTTACTGGATTAAATTGACAATGGAACATCCACAATAGAGCTAATATAACCGACATCACGGATTATTAGCAACATGAAATTGAAGAGGTACTGGCGAAAATATATGTCGCAGTATAGATTACGTATCGATAACCGTAGTAGCGTCGATTTAAAAGATTTCATAGAGATAGAATAAAGCTTTAATGTTCGTGTTAAATCTAAAATTCCAGACATTGTGAATTTTAACATAACCAAACCACCAAATAAGATTTGATGCTAAAATTTCCTATTTATATACACGCTATTCCGTCTGAATGAGCCCGACTGAGCTTTTTCACTAGTATGTGCATGTAAAAGTATCGCGTATTTAGTAGTGGTAAAATTTTATTAGGCAACCGTTGGTTTCGTAAAGTTTCATTAAATAAATAAAATCGACGTAAAATCAGACACATAGCGCAATCCAATCAAAGTTCCGATCCTGATGGAATGACGTATTTTGTTTTATTATCATCCAGATTGATGAACGTTTACCAGCGGTTCGTTTTAGTGGAAAAATTGAATCTGGATAATTCTCATTTTATCGATATCGAATTCAATCAAATTATTGAGGTTTTCGAAAATGCTATAAAGTACTTATGGGGTTATTAATAAACGATGTTTATGTTATCCTCAAATAGCAAATGATTTATATGTAGTGATTTTAACTATAAATAAGGGTTCAATACACACACACACATATATATTTATAACGTACACGAAACACACCACGTCATCAAAGTATCGCATATTTTTTTTCAAAATAATGGACATATTTCAGTCGAAATTGCTTTTGAACATATCAATATTCATGTGTGTGTTTAAGTTGACGGCAATTAAGGGGCGCATGTTGTTTGCGTCCGGCATGGGCGTCCGGTGTCCGATGTCCGGTGTCCTGCGTCAAGTGTCCGACATTACACGACACGTCACGCGCGGATTGGCTTGGGCCATTTATTGCTTGTCGAATTGGTTTTATGTATATTTCAACATTTGGAGGAGAAAAAGTGTGAAACGTTGTTTTGGTGTCTGGTGAAAATGCCTGAGAGAATGAATTTACATTTTTCCATTGTAATAAAGCACCTAGTCAAGGTGGTTTCTTTGGTCATGCGACTAAAGTACGTGATGTGACATCGACAGGTCACAGAGTGGGATTCCCGGGTTGGAAATGTGCCCAATGTAAAGTAGAGTTCTATTTTACTAAACATTTAATTCAATATATACTATATTGAATATAACATATTTAAAATGAAAAGGTCTTACTAGCCCCAAGACAGTATTTACATTTGAGTGCATACTTGATCCTAAAGCTATTGAATTGAAAATTGGCAATATAGTTAAGTACACTGGAAATAAAATAAACAATAATTTTATTTCCAACAGTATTATCAACGAGAATGTGACTTTCATTGTAACACTTCGGTCTTCGACCTCTTTATAATTTAATAAGAGTAAGGTCAATAAAAATAAAAAAACAAAACGCTAAAGAATAGAATAATGCAAAGGGAAACTTGAATAAAAGAAATTTTTTAACTGTTTAAGTGTTGCGTAAAGTGTAAGTTTTAGTTTTACGTTAAGTCTTCCGAGAAACTTCCAGAACTTCATGCACGTCGTTCATAATATTCAACCATTATATAGCACACGTGTTATTAATACTTAAGTTTGACTAAATGACTAATTCCTTTTAAAATTTAAGTATGTTGTGAAGTACCTAAGTGTTAAGTAATATGGTATATTATGGCTTGACTACCGTCCCACTGTATTCTTTCAATATGAATAAAACAAAAGACGAGCTTTATAAACACAAGTTACATTTTATGCATTATAGTTTGAGAACTGTCTCTTTAAAGAATAAAAATCGTTTTATACTTTAAATCTATCGGGTATCCACCCGAAAAGAGCAAATCACAACGCCAGACTATTTTTATTAAATTTACATCGAATCATATCTTTAAAACTGCTGAGAATCATAGGCTTCTTCGATCTCTAAAAGAACTAGGTCTCATTCTGCCAGTGGTGCGAAAAGTGGGTAACTGCCTCGAGAAAAGGCAGTAAGTAAAGCAAAACGCTACTCGCATTGAAAAGCTTTTGGATGGGATGATGCAAGTTTTGTAATGTGTCTACATGTAAACCTGGAACAGCCATAGTCATCTGTTTATAACGCTTACTTTAAGTCAAACTAAAGTTATACACATTTATGTTGAATGTTAATCTATATGATCAACCGATATACGTCCCACAGTACGGCACGGGTCTCCTTTACAACTAAGAGGATTAGGGTTTTTGTCCACCATGTTGACCTAGTACGAGTTGGCGAACTACACACCTACGTATTTACCACCTAACCTTTACTTTCAATCTAGTAGGCTAAATATAAAGATGGTTGTAGGCAGTGGCGGTACTTCCATAGAAGCCCGAAAGCCCGACTTGCCTTACATAGTTCCGAATAACGAACTTAACGATTGTTTATTTATAAAATAACGCTATAAACGTGAATGTGAGTACTAACCGGTAGGTATTTATTAGTCCGACGTACCAAAAAAAATATGCTGCTACTAAATAAACATTTGGGCTTGCCTTAGTTTGACACCTTAGGCACGCCACTGGTTGTAGGCATGTACTATAATTTTTTTCCATTACATAGCACCCAGTATATTTAGCCTGGGATTCTTATATAATATAATATATAATATGCCATACAATATGATACGTAGCATTCTAAATAACACAAGCATGCAAATCAACTACACTCAGCTTCCACAAAGTCTGAGCGCATGACAACGCAGCTCTAATTAGGGTCTATTTATATTCAAGTAATAACATTGTTAGTAGGGACGTGACCGGGCGACTGCCGACGTGCGGATGTCCGAACGCACTGGTCAGACTATGCGAACTGCGATAGCCGACCACAGATTTCATGCTTAACTTAATTTTCCGTCGTTTATATAGTATTAATTAGAGTTCTGTGTTTTTTCGAAAAACATGTATGTAAGTAAATACTAGCACACGCAAATAAAATAATAATGTTTACGACGAAAAAAATGTCAATATCAAAAAATCGTGCGCTTTGGTTTAAAATTCGACATCAAAACTGTGTTGAATTTTACCAGATTGAAAGCATTCTCTTTCTTAGAACCTCTTACGATACTATAAAATCAACATCACTGTTTGCTTCGTTTTATTTCTTCTCCATTTTTTTAAGGAACATATTTTATTTTGGAAGAGTTATATGTCATGTTACATACATATCACAACTGCATGAATCGAACCCGAGCTAGACTTAGAACCACATACTTAGAAAGCGTGAGCTAAATATAGCACTCGCTTAAATATAATCGTAAGAGATTTAACAACAGTTTAGACCGTTTAACTTTGTAACAAAGAAACAAAGTTTTACTCCAATTTCATACAAAACAAAGGGTTTTGTTCGCTCCCTTTCGTATGATATGATTTACATAGTAGAACAAATACAGCGGCACCATAAATAACTTGCGCTCAGTTTGTTTTCTAACCAATGTGTTCGGCGTGATGGATGAGCGAATTTATGTATTCCATCCCATATTATTCTCTTTAGCGAACTATAAACACTACAACAAAGTCGCGTGATGGATTGCCAGTCGACAAAACATACTCGTTTTGATGCTTTCCTTCGAAACATATGTGTATTAACGGAATTTGTACGGAACACTGCGAAGTATGTTCATACAGATGTATTTTTTCGTATGATATTTTTTATCAATAAAAGGTGCATAAGATATTTTCAGGGTAGGCAAGTTTACTACCAAACATCAGACGGCCTAAGCCGCTATTCACCTTAAAATAAGCGATATCGCCATGCTAAGCACTTAACCAAAAAATCTCAATGAAAGCATACTAACTATAATTCCGCGAATATGATAATATAAATAAATGCTGAAAGAGGATGATCACAGTTTGTGGATAAGATACGCATAACGGAGACATAATGGGTTTTTGCTGTGTAGGAGTTAAAGCTCAGAGATACTGACAATCATATTTTGTGAGGGCGTAATGCTGCACGGCCATTTAACAAAATGCCTTTATAAGTAATATTCACGATAGGCATCGGGTACCATGTCGCGATTCCAACGCTGAAGCCAGGGCGTGATTGTAAAACCAAATGATTCGTTTAACCCTGGTGCCTTTTTACCAGACGTAACAGGCGGCAGGACCAAGTCAATCGCGATAACTGTACGCGCTTTCCTGAAGTGACATGCTTGCTAAAAGCGTTTCCATAAGTACGACACAATAAAACATCTGTTCCATGGAATAATGTCTATATTAATATAGATTCACTAAGTACAGGAACTGAAAAACAAAACTCAGGTACAATAAAAAAATATTATAAAAAATATTAAAGTGTGTCAGGTACAGTAGGTAAAAATGCAGCTTTTGTTTCAACGTATCGGGTTGCTACGAAAAACTAATTAATAAAATTGGATACTTTTTATACCGGTTACATTTCATTTTAACAGCCGTTGTAGTAACAATAAATATCAGGAAAATATGGCGCAATAATATGAATCGCCGTGAGCTCAGTAACATAGCACTCCTTATATATGCTTCGTTGGTTCCGCGGAATAATTGGCATGCGATCGAGAGATTCTGAGTTTTGTTCTGTAATAGACCCATTTTAATCTTTGAGGAGTTTTACGTAATTTTTATTAGGATATACACTGCCGACGGAAAGTTTCCGGACAAGATGAAAAAGTTATAGAAACAATAATTTAAAGTAAAATAAGTCAAGTAAATCAAAGTTTTATTTTCAAAATATTATAATGTAACATTTAAGGATAAAAACTATTAACATTTTCATCTATTTCATTTTATACAGCTTCACTTTCATGTAATCAAAGAAATCACCTTAGACCGTCAATACATTTTTCACTACGTGCGGCGTTATTTTTACAAGATATTTCCACAGACTATTAGATATTTTGTTGCAAATTGTTTAAAGAGCCTCCCAAAGATCATTCAAAGAAGTGGGATTCCATTTCCAGATTTACCTATCCATTTCATCGCACAATAATTCAATAGGATTTAGATCGGTAAATTGTGGAGGCCATTTCAATATTTATAAATCACCTGTATTTTTTTATTTCAAAAATAGATGACACAAAACTGAGATGTGTGTTTTGGGTTATTATCCTGTTGAAAAACATCCCAACGGCCAATTATTCGCATCCCAGAAGGGCGAGCATGCGTTTTTAATAACCCTTTTTTTCGAGAGTTCCTTTGATTCTGTAGAGATCCACTACTCCAGCATATCAGAAACACCCCCAAACTATCACAGAGACACCTCCATATTAAACAGTTAGGGTTAAAGCATTGGGATTATTTTTTTCTGGAGGGCCGCGACGAACAAAAATTCAACGTTTTTATACAAGCATATAAAATTTTGACTCATCTGTCTATAGGGCTTGTTTCCAGTCTTTCACCATCCAATCTTTCTGTCCATTATCTTTTTTGAGTCCAGTTTAGTCCTTTTTCTATTTCCGCCTAGCAAGACTGGTTTACTTGTAGAAATTCTGCCATTTAAACAAGGTTTTTGTAACCATTCTTTTGATTCACTCACTGATATCTTTTACCGTGACTTTCATTTGACCGCATTTGAATTTCCGGTGCTGTAAGCTTCTTATCTGTTTCGGACATGATGATTCGGGACTGACCCTCTGCTTTAGAAGTAGCACTGGACCTATCACTGCGTTTTCTGTCCTGATTTGAACCAGTTTTTTCGTAACGGGATTTGGCATTTCCTACAGTAGACGGTGGTAAATGTAGTTTATTAGCAATATAACAATATATAAAGCCTTCGTTGCGAAGAGTGATAATAGAAATACGTTTTTCTTTATTTCTGCTAGAATGCCTATCCATTTTCTTAAATAAATTAATAAAAAAAATGAATTATATGAAGTGTGAGTTTACTCGAAGAAATACCACAGAAGAAGGAAATTCAAGCACCATTAAAGTAATAAAATTATGTAGAAATAATATAATGACTTCTATAAATCAAAATATTGTAAAAAATAATCCAATTTTCATAAAAAAAATTAAGAAAATACTTCAAAATGTTCATTTTGTTGCACGGCCGTTACGTTAGAAATGACGATGTTGACGATTTTATTTTAATTTTCGTCAACAATGGGTGGAGGTAGGGAGGCGATTCAAAGGAAAGATGATAAACACTATATAAACAAACATTTCACCTTCGTTATAGATCCACCTAATGTCTAAAAGGATCATATACCCATTCAAAATTAAATAAGATGCTTGTCCGGAAACTTTCCGTCGGCAGTGTATATCTATTTTTGTGGGGTATTGATCAGCTTTGAGACACTAAAATGATAGAAAGCCTAAGCCTATTGTGTGTGACGTCATAAGTTTTCTATAACTTTTGGAAGTATTAAAAAAATACAATGCATGTAGATCATAAAAACGGTGAGAAATTTTAGGCTTCCAGCAACTGACTGTAAAATATACGACAATTTTGTTACCAACTGACTTTAAGACACAAAATGAAACTCTAACATACTAACAACGCACTGGGCTGTACTGACTCTTGATGACAAGCAATGATGTCCCAATCGATTGCTAGTAACTTTAAATACCTCAGTAGACGACACAGTTTTACTTGAGCCTTAGGTTTCGGCTCTATCAATTCAGCGATATTCAAAAATAGCCGAGTCGTTTCTACACAAAATAAATGCCGTGGGGAAAATTTATTTAAAGACCAACGAGGCAGTCAACAACCAATGAAAACTAAAGTATTTCTAAATAAACTATACCACGTTCACGAAGAAGCAGTAAAAATGCTACAAATATAACGTGAAAATAAACACGTTACGATAGTTCTTATAGTAATTTGAGCGAGCTGTGTTACAATATAAACATATTTCAGGCAGTGCATGTAGGCCGCGCAGTTATAAGATTTTACGAGCGAAATTTTGCCGAGTACTGGTAATTTCGCACGGCCAATGAAACACCCGTGTCAAATAGTTGCAGATTGCTTTGAGCATAAATACTTTTTGTATATTGAGGACGTAAATGAATACGAGACTATATTCGATATTTGTTTGTTCTTGATGTTCTGTTGGTGCTATAGCTATTGAGCTTACTATTTATCAAAGAAATTGAAAAGAACATCTTGCTATCTTATGTATCATGTATGTATGTTCCAACTCGGTTGTAAATCCATTTTTTCCCGATTTAAGAAGTCTCTTATGCCCCTTCCTAAAGTAACCCTAAAAACGTAAAAATGACCACACAGAATGTCATTCAAATTGGTCAAGTAGTTTAATTCCGTAAGCGTAAAAGACAGACTGATAGACAAATAACGAGTTACATTGGCATTTATAAGATTAATATTGTATGTATAGTAAGGTTCAAAAAGTTATTTTACCAGATAAGAATTATCCACAATGGTTTTCTATAAGTATACATTCGTACAGCAGTTAATGCAAAAAGTGTTCAAATCCACATCAGCGTCTCGTTTCGGGTCGATTTTTAAAACCTCATTTGACTTCAAATTGCTTCTTAAACAGTAAGCGAAGCGTTAAAACTGTCTGGAGTTCTTACCTCTGAATTAATGACGTATAATGTTTAATGAAATGTATATGGGAAGAGGATCGTAAAATATATAATTACTTTGCGTAATTCATCGAATTAAAACATCTTTAGGTCAGTCCAATTAAAAGTGAGAAAAGTAATATTTTAGAAGATACCTTAATTCTTGATTTGATATCAAAAACATGGATTTTGTGTCAGGATATCCTTTCCTACAACAGACTATGTAATTTCATTATGTTTAAAACGATTTTGCAGCTTTTTTCGTCATTTTCAATATTGGAATGCCTCAGTGACCACATTTGCACTTGATAAATGAGTCCGCATAGTGTACCTTATAATTATTTCATTGACTAAGCTGTAACGTGGTCTCGCAGTATTTGTGTGTGCCGTGCGTTCTAGAGCCCAAGTCGCCCTAAGTATTATTGGGTTGTTCATCAAGAAATTCTCAGTGGCAGCACGGAGCCTGGAAATGCATCAGAAGGGCCAAGCAGAATTTTCAGCCCCATGCATTTTTGCCCCCACATTCCGGCAGAACATATCAGTTCCACGTTTTCAATTTTCAAAACTTTTAGTCAAATTTTTAATGTAGTTATTTAATGAAACAATATCTATACAATTATGTTTAAATCACCAGAATAAACAATTAGTTTAAGTAACTGTCGAAATAGGTTTGCGTGAACCTATAACGATCGTTTTTATTGGCTTACGAAGTACTTAACACTTATCAATTTTTAAATGAGGCGGGAGTTCCTTTCTATAGGTCAGATATAGATAAAAGGGAAACAAAAATATGTGTAACAAAATAATACATTAAAGTGAAAGAGACTGATCGCAACTAGTTAGTTTATATAGTTGCCTAGTTAATCTGTTCAAATATTTGGGTTAATATCGATAACGAGCACTAATTTCTAAACAGATATATTTTGATATAGGATTGTAATACATTAAAAATATCCTTGTGTTGACTGACGGATATTCATAATTCTATTTTTCACAACAAAAAGTTTTTGTTAGTTACACCTACAAAGTTGAAAATATACCTTTGATAATTTGTACTAACAATAATTTAGCACACAACGCCTACATACTAAATTTTTTTGCACCACCCATATGAATAATCAGTATCATGAGTTTAACTATCGAGCCTAAAACCCCGTGGAACGTAATATTCCGAGGGGCGTGAAGCCGCACCGCACGCGTTATTCGGTACACAGTGCTATTTGCTTTAATGAAAGAACCAGACAAAAATAGAGCGGCCAGCGATCAATAACGGACACACCTTCCAGCCGAGTGGACAGCCCATACATAACCTTAATAAAGCCCCACCTCGACTTATATCCGCTAATAAACGAGATTACGTCCGACTGAGTGCTCGTATACACCGGTCAACAGCCACGCTTTCCACAAATCCCGACGTTTTAAAACAATTTTTTGCGTCAGCGTCCGTAGCGCAAATGGATCAGATCAGATTAAGTAAAGGCTGCACTATTAAAACTCGAAACAAATGTATACTCGACAAAGGACTTCGCTAATATGGAAAAAAGTGCATGAGTTTGAGATGACGTTTATGAAAATCATGTCATTATTTATGATGATGTTGACACTTTGTGTGTGTCTTTAGGTTTTTTTTTTTGTGAGGTTAGACAGCCTCGACGTGTCTGATATATTTCATAACATTATTTGCCTATCTATGTTAAAAAAACGGTCGAACGTCTATTCAGATTAAGTTCGACCCTCTTTTTGGTCGTAAAAAAATTGTGAACTGGGAGTTTACATTCAGACATCTAAATTTAATGAGTGATTCATTAATATTTATGCCTTGTGGGATAGAAAAGTCATTCGTACTATTTTAAACCTATAAAAGAAGACGCTGTTTCTGAGCGGTTAAATGATATTTTATTTAATAAATACTTATTTTTATCTGTTTTTATCTGTTTTTAGTTAATTTCTAGATACATTGACCTTTGACTTTCGCTTTACCAAATATTTAACGAAAATTCTAAAAGATTTTAGTAATAAAACCGCCCAGTCAATTGGTCTTGTAATAAGAGCCTCTCGAAAATCTCATTTTATCCAAATAGAATAATAACTTTAATGTAATAGACGATAAGTACTCTTGATTACGTTATGCCATTAAGATTAAATAAAGACCATTATTGTGGTCCAAAAATAACTGTAGGATGAACATCCATTAGCTAAGAGCACAGAGCTACACACAATATTTCGTTGTGTCTGCTCTCTGTATCACTATACATAAGGGACAGTACGTATGGGACTGCAATTTGTTACAGTAACCAAAAAATGACAAACATATCTCACGACCTTTCTCACTTGTATAAAACCTTTTTCCGATGCAATAAAAACCGCATCTCCATTAGCAAAAATTAAAAAGAAAAATATACCGGTAATGGATTGTCACAATGCTGTCAAAACATCAACACGGCACGCGGACTGCGGGACTATATTGCAAAAGCTTTTCGGGGCCTATCGCGCAATCCTATTTTCGCATCGCCACTGATCAATGAAATGATTTTTCAGCCTGTTCAAATATTCCGCACACAGGTATGGCACATGGATGAATGCAAACATTTTTTTTGCACGCCGCAACGCTGAGAAATTTTTTATAGAAAGGAATGACACGAAAAAGTGTTTTAAGAGATTACCCAAGCACGTTCGTTGTGTCGTGCGCTATCACGTTTTTGTCAGAGTAACAAACCCTTTCAAATATTTACAGGTAAGTGAATTTCCTAAGAGAAAAAAGGTATACTTTCCTTTTATGGGTCGTAAAACACCATGCTTCCTAAATTTAAGAAGTCTGTGTCTTCGTTCGCCAATCTCGCTGCCCAATGTCATAAAGTATCTACACCAATTTATATTTAAATTTAGATGTTTTCCATTTACATAGCCCTATAGGCATGTAGGCTTATATGTATCAAGACTGTAAAGAGATATAATCCTCCACACACGTTTCATTAACTATCTTTTATTAAGTCCTGCGTGATAATTTATAGCCTGTTGTAGTTTCGGAAACATTGAGGTCTTTTTGGTGCTCTTGAGAAGTTCCCAATGGAAAAACATAGCTATTCTTTCGACCTTGCAATCAATGGATTATACGACGCACACTTATAACGCGGGACCCAGGAGACAACCAGACGCCCTACATTTATAGAAAATATTACTTTATTGAAGTTTCACATACGGATTCTCGGGTAAGCACTAGCAATTATTGTAGGCGGTAGAATTAAGTCAGCGGCAACTGTCTTATCATAGTAGAAGACAAGCTAAATTGACAAACTGTTTAATTACAATACGCAAATATTAGCCGAATACGAAAATGTCTACATTTGTGTGGATATTTGGATATCTATCATACAAAGAACATATAACATATTTCTTAGAATCTTGAATACAAGTATTACTTTTATCTTAAACACATGGCTTGATATTATGTTCCATGTGTGTGTTTATTTGTATTTATACTTGAACTTTAAAACTGCTGAAGAGGCTACGAAATTCGTATATTCAATTGCATAGAGAAATAAACAAGTTCGTAAGTATTGTTCGTAACAACAAACATTCTTATTGTAGACTTAGTGAAAACAAGTATTTTATATTTTCTTACACACGTACTAATGACAGGTTCGACAAAAATATTAGATTACTTCCAACTCCTCTCACGCTTCGAAGTTACTTTCGTAATTGTTTGCGACTTTTACAAACCTTTGATCTTGTTAGAAGACGTTGCCTCGAATTAACCTAATTACCGCAAAAGTTCGTCTTTATCTTTAAGAAGCTTAACACAGTGCCTCTACGCACATTCTATTTTCTGTAGGTAAATTTTCAATATTAACAAACACTAAAATTCCCACAAAATTATTCGAAGCCGTGATATACTAGATAATTAAGATATCCGACAGATAAAGCCACTATTAAATTTCCTAGAAAAAAAATAAAAATAATGAATACTCAACAAAATTCTCAAATCTAATACCACCATTAATCTAATCCACGCCTCTTAGTCACTATCATTTACTTAACAAACCACGGACTTTTATTCAAGAAATCCAATGATTTCGGGCGGATCGAGAACAGGACAGTCTAAAGAATTTTCAAATTACTAAAATAATTACAATACTTTAAAGTCAAAGTCAAATAGACTTTTACAAGCTCTTTTGAATCGTCATTTTTTTATTCTATTTTTTAAAAACTAGTGCCGCTTCGAAACGTTTTATCGCTGTGGAGAAGAAACGGCAAGAAACTCCCTCAGCAACACGAAATGTCATGTTTTTTTTTAATAAATTAGAATTATGACATGGTTGCCAAATTAATATGTCATATGGATACAATTTGCAGCAATACAACAATCGATCAATTTATTTACTCCCAGGGGTTATCTTCAATATAATCAGAAATTTTATAATAACTTTTTTATAAAGTTTATCTTTAATCGATTTTTTAAACTTTTCCAAGGGAAGCTCCCTAATCTCCTTCGGGAGTTTGTTATAAAAGCGTATACCTTGCCCCATAAAGGAGTTATTAATTTTCCGGAGACGAGTTACATGTTGAACAAGATTACATTGTTCCTAGTATTTTTATTATGTACATTACATATCTTTTTAAATTTGTCAAGATTTTTTTGGACGTAGGTACAGTATATTTTCGTACACAAATCTTCTTCATACACAAATCAGTTAGTGCAGTAAATATAATCTCGAATCGGAGAAAGGTTGGAGTGTGAACCGCCGACTACAAAGAGCATTAGCATCGATTTACATAAACGGATTACAGTTCTTAGTCCAGTAGGATTTAAATAATAAATGAATGCGTCTAGTAACACGGCAGCGAACCACAAAGCTTCCACCTCAAACATCAATTCTGTAATTCACTCGAGATTGCTTTACCATTTGTTTGTAAGTTATTTCGTTCGTTTCCATTCCTTTGCTTATTTTAGTTTGAATTTATTACAGAAGAGTTGACTCGAATGTTTCGTATCGTATTTAAAATAAAATAATAAAAAATAAATACACCCAACGGTCACATACATAGCTCTGACCCCACACTAGGTTACAAGACCTGTGTCGTGGGTATCAGACACTACGAGAGATTTTTTCGGTCTCACAAACACCCAGACCCGAAACAAATATTTGTGGATCACACAAACATTTGTCTCGGTGCGGGGATCGAACCCGCGGCCTCTCGTTTCGCAAGCTGGTGTCTAGCCAACTTCGCCACGGGGGCTGTTTGTTTTATACATTTATCTTCTTGTACCACAGACATAGTTTAATAATATTTATTTCCAATATATGTTAAGGTAAAGCTTTCTAATAACGTTGAATCATTAAACGTTTTTGTATGAATTCCTTAACATCTTATTTACAGCACTAACAAAATCACTTTTAATAGATTTATTATTGAAGATTTTTTAATATAAGATATTTCATAAGCTAGTTTATTACTTTTGAGCAAATAGTTGCCCTAATTATATAAGTATAAGTAGATAAAATATTCTCAACGTTAATAAAATATCTAAGAGCTATTAAGTAAATGATGACGCGAACGTCGGCGCTGTGTCAATTAAACTAATTGGTAGGAAAGTTTTTACAAGTCCAATAAACTCGCAATTCTTGATGCTAATTGAACCACTGTCCAAATACATAGAAACTTGCAGATGTGTCTTCAAAAATATTAAATTGGTTGTGAGAAGGATCAATGGATATTTAACCCACTGGCAATCTCATTCACTGTACACAAGATGACAGAAAAAAATGTAAGTGGAACACATTCTCCTCATATGGGACAGTGGATCTACCCCAATAATTATTATGACAGTTCGAATTTCCACATGTATATCGTATCGCCTGAATGGTTTCTTTCCTATTATATTGGATCAAAGTACGTAGTGAAAACCTTTTAATTATGGAGTAAAGATTGTGGCGACTGAGATTACGGCCGATTGTCTTTACTAGTTGTTTCCTTGATCTTTATATATTTCTGTGCAGTCCCATTATATGCCAGTGAAAAAGGAGCGTGAACTATAAAATAGCTGTAGCGTATATCTGTCTTTAACAAAATTCAGCAGCAAAGTCGACGAGGTGCGAGAATACGGCTCTGTGTGGCTAAATCATTTATTAAGCTTGCCTACTTGCGAACTCCTTATACCTTTTATGTGGTGATTAATAGATTATGACCCGCTATCAAGTACATTGTGTCGTGCCTTTGATAGCTAATAACCGGTTTGGGGAGTGCTAACTATAGTATTTCATATCTCGCACTTTATAACCACAATAATGTTACAGGACTAACAGGCAGATGTAATATAAAAGCGTAGGAATAGTTTGTCTTTAGTTGATTTGAAGAAATGAATTTTTACTACATTCCTTACTTTAGTTTTTAAAAAATACGAAAAAAATAGGTATCAATAGCAAACTAATCTTAAAATATTTTAAGGCTCGTTTAGTTTGCATGTCCTAGTCAGTTTTACACTCAAGTAATTTTAACAAAATTATAGGCCTTTCTCCCACTTGTGAGTGTCTCTTGGTCATGCCTGGGGCGGGATGCAGCCAATGTCGTCTGACCGCAGTGACCGCACGCGGTACATTGTCACATCAGGGCAGTACATTACGTACATGTTCATGATATAATAAATGCACTGTGAAATGTGCAGTATGACATAAATATGAACGATCTATTTTTATATTTTATATATTACATTAAATTCCAAGCCCAATTCATTTATTCCCTTCATTTAGTAAAAAAATATATAAATATAAAACAAATTAGACTAGATATAAAACACCTAGATATTCTAAATCTACAGGGCGACTAATAAATTATGGATATTAGTAACATTATCGTAGGCATATAAATCTCTGCGCTAGGGATTAATCCTTTTTCAGATTGAAAGGCATTTGGGTCGTTATCTACCCTCACCCAAAATAATTGATGGAAGAGATTAAATTAAAGGCCAGCTCAGTGTTCCATTTTTGAACCCGAAAGGTCGTATCATTAACATTAAGCGGTAAAAATTATACTGATCTCACACTGGGGAGGGTTAGTTAGATAGTATTATAATATCACTGATAGAGGGATATATACAGTATACACATGTATGTATAAGTATTTAAGTTTAGGTACAAATGAAAACTGTATTGACTTACTTAACGACAGCCCCCGTGGCGCAGTTGGCTAGATATCAGCTTGCGAAACGAGAGGCCGCGGGTTCGATCCCCGCACCGAGACAAATGTTTGTGTAAACCACAAATATTTGTTTCGGGTCTGGGTGTTTGTGAGACCGAAAAAGTCTCTCGTAGTGTCTGATACCCACGACACAGGTCTTGTAACCTAGTGTGGGGTCAGAGCTATTATATATGTGACTGTTGGGTGTATTTATAAAAAAAAACTTTATTTTATATATTTACTTGTAACTATAACTGTATAACTTAACTTTATATATTTATTACACTCTACAGTATTGGAGGCGAATACTACTCAACACATATGTTAGCATCTTATTAATCAATTTTTTATTTTTCTAAAATAATGTTTCGTACTAAACACGTATCTCTTTCTCGGGCATGCTTTCAACTCATAAACTTCATAACAAGCGCCCATAACCGGACAAAGTTTTGTAGGCCATGCAAATATTAGTCCGTACTGGGTAAGGTTTCCAACCATACTCTTTATAACATTCTTATATTTTTTCGCTCGTGAATATTTCGTACTGTTCTTTAAAAAATATATATAAATTAGTGTCTTTATGTCTATTGGTACTCGGAACGATACGTAAGGTAAAAAATAATATAATATTCCGACTTCAAATTCCTTTTATAACGAAACTGTCGAAGTACATATGAGTAGATTTAGGTTTTTGCAGCTAAGTAAACCCTCTAGCCAAGTCGTCGTTATTTACCTGATTTTCTTCTACAACTGTAAAAAAATACGTAATTTACATTTTACTTAGGGTATAGCGCATTTTACGCCTCACCAAAACGTTGGTATCCGAGCGAATATTAATATCCCAACCACCCATCTATCTCAGTGAACCAGCATTGTGATATCAAAGCCGTACTGAAGCGACTATTCATGATTTAATGCAAAGATTAGACGAGGCAGCAGACTTTATATTGCCGCGCAATGTACACATATATTTATCAATGTCAACGTTTCGCGAAACAGAGCGGAAGTAGCTGTAAATAGCAAACGTTCTCTCCTATTATGCTAGAATATACGTCGTATAAACCACAGCAGTCATATTTGAATGCTTTTTCCTTTAATGATATCGTAAACATACTATATGCCTGTTATTGGCGTGTTAAATAGAAATTGTTGCAAACTTAGAATCTGTATAATGATATGGATTTGTTCGAGGTTCCTAATTTTTTATATGTCTTAGACCTACATTCGAATATTTTACTCATTCCTATAGTGTTTCCAACAATATTCAAACGAAGAGTTATTCTTTGTTTGATAGGCAGCGCCTTTGTTGTGTCTCGGAAGAATGCTGTCTCTTTTTGGTCGAAGGCGACCACTCATCATCATTCGGCTTCTGCTCCCTAAGTATTGCTATCATAAATACTTATTATTTAACAATAAAAATAACTTTCACTCCACACAGCTGGTGATGAGCCTTGAGAAGGTTTTAAAAAAGATACAAAAACACCTTAATTAAAGTTATGATAAATACCTCTCACCAAAAGCCTTTTTAGCTCATATGAGAGAGCGCTAACTACTTTGAGAAACACTGTAAAGTTAAACATTTCCACAATATCATTCGAAATGAGATATCAAAAGTTTAAATACAAATGTGGAAACCAACCTTTTTGACGAGATAGAAATTAACTATTTACACTTTTCCCAAACAGCAGCTCGGCTATCAAAGTAATTCGAAATATGAAACAATGTGAAGTATTAATTAAATTTTGACCCGACACAAAACAAAACTCTACCCGCAAAATGGAATCTTTCCCCCAATCTAACTCCAAATTAAATCTATCAGAAATAAAGCTGGCGAATTAATCAAACGGCTTGTTACAAATTTTACAAATGAAATATCTTAACGGTGTGCTTATATTTCATCTTAACTGTCAATTATCTTGAAAAAATTGGCCAAAGAAACGTAATTTGATTTTTTCCGGTTGATTTATGGCTCTTTGCAACTTCACGAGTTATATTGCGGCGTGCAAAAGAGCAGTACTTCACGAGAAACTAAAACAATAGGAGAAAAAACGCTTACTTTTTTTTTACGCGCGTATTTTTTTTTTTATTAAAAATACATAACTAAAAAAACTTAATAAAGAGAGATTTTCTATTCCTCATAATAGACGCAAAATGAGAGATATCTTTTTTACCGACTGATGTTAAATCACTTAATAAATTAATTATAATTATCGGCGTGTAATATTCATTTATCCACGCAAATACGATACGATGATTTCAGCATCATTCAAATTATTATATACCTAATAACAGAACAGTACCTATCAGTAGGATTCTATTATTTAGTATCACAGATGGCATTTATGGATAATAAACTTATGCAATAATTTTACCCTGTCACGACCAAGCTCTATAGCTTATGGTACTTCAGTAAGTAATAATGGAAAAACACATCGAACTAAGGCAAGTTAGCGAAGGGCGATCGGTGTAATTCTAACACGTTAACTACGCTGTCACTGTCCCGGCTGGCATAGGAACAAAAAACTTGCGGCCACCTGCGCCCCGAAGAGCTCGTTAAGCCGAAGGTTACGATCGTTATAAAGCAGCAATGGTTGAACGCTTTTGGGCGCTAAACGTACGAAATTGCTACTTAAATATTGAATGTAGAGACAATAACTATGCATTCAGTTATACAATTTTATCACCTTGTTAACATAAGACAGTTCATGTGTATAAATTTGAACATATATTCATACTTTTTTTCTACTCTATTTGTATTTTACAATCTCATTTTGTTTATTTTACTTCATGCACTTACGAATGCTCTTTAACATATTTATCTTCTAACATACGTCTTCACTCTCCATACAAGGTTTATTTTGTTCCACTTTATGTCAAAAATAACACAATTGTATCTTCTTTTCTTCAATTGTATGGTACAGTGACAAGTTTTTGGTAACACAAACATTATGCAAGGACACATAAACACAAAACACAATTCTCTTTACAATTCCAACGAAATGGACAATTGTTCCTCATTCATATTACCCTTGACCCGGCCACTCAACAGCCATAGCTCAGCTATATGTAAATGTAATGAAGGTCTACGGTATTGGACATTCGTCACATTTCCATCTAGTTTCTCTACAGATAACCAATACATCAACTATGCATGTATGCTGATGGCAGCCGTAACACATTTCCGAATTTAACATACATTACGTAGTAACTATCACATTTGTGAGCTAAGAAATGTATTTTCACTTCATAAACGAGGTAATCGATGTATTCTTTACACATCCATTTTTGTCTTCATTATTTTAACAAACTATAGAGCCATTATTCGCTTAAAAGATTTTTAATGTAATTTAGAAGGAAATAAATTAACAAATTTTGGTCCTCCTTCCCGAATGTTAAGATAGATGTCGTCAGTTGATAGACCAAAGAAATTCTTTAATAAGAATTATATTCTCCATAAACAATAAACCCGTCATTATAAATGGAGCAGACATTGAAATATAACATACTGAATTTATACAACTCCTCGCGGGAATGGTTTCCACATCTTACAAAGTCTAATAAAAGAGCGCAAAAAGTTTGTCGCATTTATCGGTCGTCAGTCGGTATCGACCTTTCAGCGGGTATTTTTGTACCGTTGGTTGGCGTTATCTTTATTTAGCGAGTCAGTCAAATTAATTCATTAATTGAAATGCATTTCATTTTTAATTATCATTGCAACATTTGGTAATATCTAGGAAAATACAATTTAAATTGGTCTGTTACGAAGTCTCTTGTTTTTAAGATTACTTTTAAACCGTTTCTTGGCTTCAGCAAAGGTATTTTCCATGCGAGAACAGCATGTTTCTTGTATTCTCTTTATACTATTGTTTAAATTAAGTTACATCGTAGATGAGGATTCTGACGTCGCTTCAACGTCGGGCGTGACAAGTTTTTAAAAGGGCTTTGGTTTCTACGAACATTGTTTTACAACCATGTTCACATTTTAAATTGTCTAGCTTCATGTTGTTTCAACGTAATCTATTTTTCTACTTCGATCCGGCTGCGTCCTATTCAGCTGTTGCCGTGACTGATTTTATCCATCCATTGTCGGACATCGATTCCAATCTCTTTGTACGATTTTATCTCTTCATTTTGCACGTGGAATTAAAAAGCAAAATAAATTGGAGATGCATTCCATATACGGATTACGAATGTATGAAAAAATACAAACTCAACTGCTGTTGTCAATTATATCAACGGTAATTGGCAGGTTGTTATTGTTACAAGTGAAAGACAATAGGTTACTGGATACATGTCAGGAGTAGTGCTCTTTTCAATTACTATCTGCGGTGTATGAGGACAAGAACAATAGTGGATATCTATATTTTTCTTAGTACTTGACTATGCACAATGATACTTCGTAGACTATTGTTTTAAATCAAAATATAATGAACATTTCTTTCATCGAAAGTTTATTAAGATATAACGAGCAATTGTTATTAGTCAAGTCCAAAATTTTGATTCCGGAATGGTAAAATTTTATAAAATTTTGCTTTTATACTATATACAAACCATAAAACAATATCAAATAAACCAACATTGGAATATAAAATAGAAGCTCTATTATTTTTTTAGCAAAGCTTTAATGTATCAAAGGTTATTTCAACATTCGTACAGATTCAGTAACAATGGTTGTATAACTTTAATTCTATTCCGAAAAGTGGCACACCTCTCCAGACAGTATTTTTAAAAGTATACGTTTTTCTCAACGCATTTCATTGCACTGACTTGCTGTCAGATGTACTAAAAAAACTCATCTCTCAAGCCCTCAAAAAGTTTATACTCAGTTCATTACAAACGTCAAAAACAGGTCGGGCTTCTGTAGCCATTATTTACCAAGCGGCGTATTTTCCATTCAAGTCACATAGGTTTGTGCCAGAGTTCCGAGCGAACATGATCGTAGGCCCGACGGCGGACGTGACGCGCCCCCGGCGATCGCTGCCCTACTCACTCTCACCTACTTTTCCATCACATAACACACAATATCTTATATTAACCGCGTGAGTGGTTCTATCTCTTAGTAGACTTACGTTAGGAATTGTTGATTATGTGTTTTAAAATACATTTAATTTTTTCTAAGCTAGACTTTTTTTTATTCCATATATTTTTGCTTTGATAAAATTATAACAATTTTGTATAAAATCTATATAGTTTTTGGTGGTAAACTAAATAATAACGGCTATATACGACTAATCGATAAAATTACAGGTTGGTCGCCGAAAATACACAGGCTAATACTGGAACACGGCCCACTGGATGTCACAGACGAATAGAACACTTATAAATTTAAAAGTGAAATATGACCTAGTAGTATTCGTTTACAACTTGGTGACGTGCGCGCTCCCTTTCCTTTAAGTCAATGAGGTAATCAAGTAAGGAGGCAGGATAAAAACCTAAGAGCCTACAATACCCTTTTGAAAGCTTTAAAAAAATGAAATCAATTGCGAAGAATAAAAAAAATTTTCTTAGATTGATGGTAATAGATCCCCCTAAAATTAAATAATCGTAAAGCTTCGCCCACAAGCATCGCAACATATTGCCAACTTTTTCCAAACTCGAACATAAAGAAAGTTCTACCCCCGAACCGTTTATTGAACGGGTGTGAAATATTAGAGAACAGAACGGAAATAAGTGCAATAAAACCAAAATATATGGTTAAAAAAGGCTGAAGTCTTCACTTGTCGCCGTAGCTTTATGATATACGTTCGGGGGTCAGCCGTCGTGTGGAGCGGGCGGCAATTGCACCACTATAAAGAACACGCTGCTACGATATTACTCAATTCAAAACTTCGTTTCTTTTTGGATTTATAAAATTCTTTCTCATATTTGGAATCCATGTATGTACTCGTGTGTATGTTTATGAAAAATAAATTTAAAATGCACTAATATAATTAAGATAAGGGTTGTTGTTTTTTAAATCAAGAGCAGAACATAGTGGGGTCACAAACTATTTAAAATATATAACCATAAACATTAACACATTATATTAAATTTCTCTGGCGCGACGCATACCAATACCTCGCGAGCATTTTTAAAGAACTTTTTAACTAAAACATATTTAAACTATCCAGGTTCAAAAGGCACGGGCATTCGAAAAGAGGTTTACAAGCAATACTGTTTTTAATATTTCTGGTAGTAGTATTAGCTTATCAACATGAAGCATACTCTATTCAGAGCATTTTTATTTTTCAAATTCTATTTGAAAAATTTAAACCACCCTGATTGTGTTTACTATGTGTTGGTATTATTTCTATTGTGCTTTTGTTTCGCCCCTCTTTCATCAAGTACTGATTGCCTGCAGCAATTGCTCTTTACAGTTTGACCAACCCTTATTATTCTGCTACATGTCACCCCTGTACTTGAAGTTGCATGAAAGCGATCACACAAAAAAATCATCAAAGACCATGCAAACACTAAAACTGTTTAATCACTTATTTTGTGTACGACAAGGAAGTGTTTTTCATGATATTTTATATGTTAACCATTTGTTTCTATCTTACACATCTACTGGATAAAGTAATTTTAAATAACATCATGTTCCACAAGATTAAAATCTGCCGAAACATTTATTGGAGAAAGGAGGAATTCGAGATTGAATTCTTTAACGATATTATTATACTATAGCTTACTTAAACCAGGTGGATTTTAAAGTGTCGGTTAAAATACATTACAGGAATTACTACAGTCATTGTGTAACGAAATTAACATTGACAAACATTTTATCAGAGTGTATTAATATGAACAATAGGATTTTTACATTTAATTCACATAATATCATCAAACAACAGCACGGTCATATTAATATACTAGTATAAAAAACGAATAGAGAGTTTTAAAAGATGAATATCGTTTAAATTTGAATTAAAAAAACCCTGTAGGGCAACATACAAGTAATTTTATTCACGAGGACAGGAAAACCCACCAAGGGATTCAAAAATACTTTGTAACAAAGCCTGTGCAGTACTTAATATTTAACAAAGCATACAGCGAACGTATTTCAGATTTCGATATTAATATTTGATCGTTTTGCTATACGACCAGCAAAATAAGCGATCAAGCTTGTTTTACCTACGCTGTTTATTTAAATTTTTAATAACTAGAATATTAGTAACAGAACAAAGCATAAACATTTGTCCATTTTCGGTAAATATATTTTATAACAAACATGCACTCGAAATACAATCATCATCATCATCATCATCATTTACAGCCCTTTTTCGACCCACTGCTGGGCATAGGCCTCTCTTGTTGCATGCCATTCATCTCTGTTCTGGCCGACCAGCTGCTAGATGGGTGGACGATTTGGTTAGGGTAGCTGGAAGGTCATGGATACGAAATACAATATGTGTATTCAACATTTTCATAATAGTAAATGCATAATCACCACGTTTGTTTTATGATTCTTTGGGCCGGATACAAGCAACCACTTTATAAAAGACGTAGAGGTTTTCAGTGCTAAGGAATGTTTAGTCTTATTACACTGCAATACAAAGTAAATAATTCATTTGCCATTTTTTCTTGTTATGGATTAGTCGTTAGCGCCTTACTCGGTTTTCGATATCAGAATTATCCTAAAATGTCTTGATGAATGATGGGAAGAAGTTTCTGTCTGCCGTACTGCTCTTTTTGTCTACACTTTGATCTTGATGAATCATTGTTAGTGTATAGATACTTCATGGCGATATTCACAAACTTTCATAAGGAACCTCATCGAATCGTTTCGACAAGTTCAAAGTTGGAGTGGCAATTTACACAAGGATTCCATCTGAAAAGCCCAACTGTTAACTAGGTGCTTGAATAATGTAAACGGAGAAGTACTTGGACGAGGGCACTTCTTAAGTCTTATTAAAAGAATCGAGGGTGATAAATAAACAAGACAAAGGGAAGTAAATACTCGGTCCCTTTTTTCTCATTATGACTAAACCTTTGAGGAGCGTTTTTTGAGGAAACGTATTGTGAAAGGAATAATGCATATAAATGTTGGTTAATTTTTTGTTTGTTTTCATTATATGCGGAAATTGGAAAAAACTTCTAGTTTACAAACGTTGTGGCCTCGTTGTGTTCGTCCAAGTGCTTACTGTAGGCGTCCTCTCCAGAGATTTAAACCTTAATTTCAGAGAATAAATCTGCTTACAATCATGATGAATGGAGTAGACTACTACTACTGCGATAACTACTAGTTGCTAACTCCCTATGAAAATCTTGTCAAGTTCAATTTAGATTTTAGGTGATTGAACTGCTCTAAAATCAGTCTAGATGGCCATATGAAAGGCAAGCTGAATCAAAGAAAGGACATATATTTTTCAAATATATTTTTAGTATAAATTTTGCGTAGTTGATCACATAAGCATTCCGCATACAAAGGCCACGACTCTTCTTGCAAAAAATATGACTATCACAATCTTTTAATACTTTTTGGCCTATTACGATTCACTCAAGTGCCTACAAGTCACCTAAACTCTTTAAAACATTATAGAAAATGTACTGCCAATTCGATTGAAGTGGCAAAGTGTTTTTAAACGTGCACGTCACTCAAGATTACCTACTTTCCGCAAAGTTGTATTTTGGTTCGCAACGCAGTACTCGCTGAAACTGTCGTCCTGTTAAACACAATTCAGACACACAAGTTTTAAAATATATTCCATTGTAGTAAAGTTTCAAGTCTCGCTTCACTTTGAAGTCATTTTGCGAGCAGAAACATTTGTGAAGTTTCGCCCAAACCTATCATAAGTTTGGCCAACATTTGTAACACCTATCTTCGTTTCTCTTTGTAGGTAATCATTAGTCTCCTTGTCCAATCTCAGACGTTAATAGTAACATTAATTGCTGTTGTGTCTCCCTTGATTAATGCATTTTTTTCGTCAAGGCTTTAGTTCCAATCCCCAGGCGTTACGACGTTAATGGCTAATGATATATAAAAAAATTATTTGACAAATAAATGAACAGTCAATATAAGAGTAACAAAAAATGGTTGTTGTAATTATTTTTATAAGCGTCTGACATGTACAAGAAGATGTAGCAGTAAACAAGCAACAAAGCGTACATTATAGTGTTATATCTTTTTGTTTAATACAATGACATTATATGCGAAAACATATTTTCGTAATATCCAATAATTTTATAGCGTAATTTCATGAAATCATATTGACATAAATTGAAATTCAAGGTAATACTCCACCTTAAAGGCAGTATTTATTCAAGCTCCATGGAAATTGGTTCAGTTAACGTTATCTGGTTACCGTTGTACGTTCCACAGTTTGTATGTATGGATTTAGTCGGCTTATATACCTTGGATTGTTGGGACCGAGCCATCCATTAAGGTTATATTACAGTATCCCCGCTTTAGACGTAAATGGCAGACAACACACGCTAAATCTAGATTATATATATGATTGGTCGAAATTCAGTTTCTACGATGACGTACTTAAATAAAGAGAGAAGATATATGTATTTACCCAAATATATATATATGTATAGTCCCAAGGAGGGTTGGCGTCAGGCAGGCGGCCGGCCGTAAAACATATGCCAAAACTCTTATGCACCATGTTTTGTCCTTCCTTCCTTCCTGTGTGGAAGGACAAAACATGCTGCGCCGACCCCAAATAAGAATTGGGAGTAGGGCAGGAGAATTATGATATATGTATTTACAACAAGTCTATTTCATCGCGCGCCTTTAAAGGGGAAAAACGGTACCATTCAATTAAAATGTAATTTTATTTTGTCTAAGGGTTGAGCTCTACTTACCTCAATGTAAAATCCTTTTTGTACTACATTTTTGTATCACTCATAGCTGGGTAAGCAATATTTAATATAACAAAGAAAAGAATAATGAGTTTGTAGTGATGGTTTTGGAGATAATAATGCCTGTGAGTGGTCTTTACGTCCGTCGGTAGATTAAACACAACTTGAGTTAAAATCGTAAATATCCATGTCAAAAGATTGTATTTGAAAAATATTTAAATTTAATTCATTAGTCAGTCCCGTGTCGGCACGCTTACGGGCAGGTCGTGCATTATCGCGTCTTGCTACCTGTTGCTTCGCTCGCTCGCGCACGGTTTGGTTTACCTACACAGAATTATCACGAGTAACAGGCGTGCGCCGGAGTTTATCCGGTGGCATGGCCTCCGATCAATCAACTAACATCGACGTGGCTATTATACCGAACGATGCGTCAACAGCAGATGGATCGTCGCGTTGTCCTACACCTTTCCCTTATGACGAAGACTTGGAGGACACGGAATTATGTATGGAAAATGAAATGGAGTTGGGGCGGTCAGCATCAAAAAGGCAGCATGACATCAGCAGCGAGGACGATGATGGCGGAAGATGGACGACAGCCGCAGGTAAAAAGACTCGTCGCGACAAAGGCAATGTAATAAAGGAGGACACTTACGATGTATATATCTCTTCGAAAGAACGACTACCCAAACAATTTACGATGGCTCGTGTTCTAAAAGAGAATCACATTAATAAAATAAGGCATATTAAATATTTAAACCCCTTTAAAATAAGACTGCAGTTCGAAAATGAAACAGCGGCGAAAAGTCTTTTTGAGTGTGAGACCTTCGTAAATAAAGGCTGGAGACTTCAAAAAGCTATGGAGTTATCTGTCTGTTACGGTATTATCAGAGATGTCGACCTTGAACTTAGCGATGACGAAATTAAACAGCACATAATATGTCCTTCTCCAGCAAAAATTTTATCGTTTAAAAGGATGAATCGGCGCAACAGAGATGAGGGAGGGTGGTGTCCCAGTGAAAGCATTCGCCTATGCTTCGAAGGAGACTTCTTGCCAGCATATATTCGCGTGTGTGACATTAACATAAAAGTAACTCCATACGTACACCAGGTTTCTCAATGCTCAATGTGTTGGAAGTTAGGTCACACACGGAAGATGTGTCCTGGTAAAACATTAATTTGCCCTAAATGCAGTGGTCGTCACGAAAACTGCGATACCACAACATTTTCTTGCGTCAATTGTGGAGGCGATCACATCTCAATGAGCAAGTTATGTCCTATTTATAAAAAGGAAAGAAGACTGAGGGAAATAATGGCCGAATTTAGATGCACATACCGAAAGGCGTTAGAACATCTTCTCCCGCCTGATAGCCCTAACCCTCCGGACCCGACAACGCTTAGCAATAGCAGAACATTTCCCCCACTTCGGGAACACACTCACGCTCCATCGTCGGCTAATATTCCACAATGCCCAACATTTGCAGAGGTTGTTCAAAAGAAGGCACATAGTTTTGGAACGTCGACTAAATCGTCACGGGAGTCGACCAAAAGTAAGACGGAATCTACAAAGCAGAAGAGGGTTACACAAGATGACTGGTCTACGTGGAATTTGGATTCGTGTAATAATGAAAATTCTTCACCAGTGGATGATCACGACCAAAGAAGAAAATGTCCTCATTTCAGTGATCTGTTATCTCGCCTTAAAGAAGTCATTTTCATGCAAAAAGCCAGTGCGACGACTAAAATGAGCTCAGTTTTACAATTATGTTTAGAATGGTTTACATTAGTGATGCGGAACTATATTTCTGATTGGTCTTGGATAAAAATATTGTTTAATATAATTACTACTCAAAGTGATGGCCAATAATGTGATTAAGATGAATATTGTTCAGTGGAATGCCCAAAGTATAAAGCCGAAAATAATTCCCTTTTTTGAACTTTTACGCCAGGAAAAGGTCCATGTTGCATGCCTTAGTGAGACGTGGCTTGAACCTGATAGTCACTTTAATATAAACGGTTACGACATTTATCGTAGTGATCGAGATGACTCATATGGCGGTGTAGCTTTGGTAGTTCATAAATCTATCAAGTCGCAGAGGGCATCTTTACATATTCGTAACAGCGGCATAGAAGCAGTGTGTGTCCATTTACTTAACTGTCATCCGATTGAGCATATTGTAGCAGTATATTGTCCATCAAGAGTAGTCGCCTCCCAACAAGATTGGGACAATTTTTTAACTTTATGGGCATCTAAGACTCTTATTTTAGGTGACTTTAATGCTCACCACATAAGCTGGTCTTATAAAACTGACCACAGGGGTAACTTAATCCATAATAGCCTTTTAGACAGTAATTTTATCTCTCTAAATGATGGGACACATACTCGTATTCGATTAGCAAATACTGTTTTGCAACAATCATCTCCTGATATTTCTCTAGTTTCATTAGATATTGCTTCCAGTTTCAATTGGAAGGTACTAAATGAAAATCTTGGCAGTGACCATTTGATAATTAAGATTTCAACTGAATTTTCATCACATCTTCCCCCGATTATAAAAAGAAATTTTCGCAAAGCAGATTGGGCTTCATATAAAAAATACTTAGAGATGAAATTTCGTGGGTTAGTCTTACCTGACAACCCCCAAGAAGCCTATGACCTATTTTTACTTATTGTTAACGATGCGGCTAATAAATTTATTCCTTTACTTAAGTTTAATCAAAACCCAACTGCAAATTTTTCTCCTAAGCCGTACTGGACTGCAATACTCTCCCGAGCTGTAGCAATTCGCCGTTTAGCTTTAGTCTCATTTCGACGTAACCCTATACCCCTTAATTTAGAAATTCTCAAGGATAAAGTCCATTTAGTCCAAAAACTGATTCGACAGGCAAAAAACGAGAGCTGGCATAATTTTTGCTCTTCGGTTAATGAGTCTACAACTTCCAGTGACATGTGGCGTAAAATGAAATGGTTGAAGGGTTATCGTGCTCCTGTGCGTCATGTGGATTCTCAATGCTGTGAGGCTTTACTTCGTTCTTTAGCTCCAGATTATGTTTCACCTCCTTCCCCTATTATTGTCAACAATAACCGTACGTTAGAGTGCGAGATCTCCATTCAAGAGCTCGAAAAATGTATTAAATCGAAGGATACATCTCCTGGATGTGATGATCTTTCATACTCTATGATCAAAAATCTTCCCGTTGTGGCCAAATTTGTTCTCCTTAAGTTGTATAATAAATTATTTTTCAACAGTTTTGTTCCCCATCAGTGGCGCGATATATGCATAGCGCCAATCCCGAAACCTGGACGCGATCCTAATGATACTTCTTCTCTTCGTCCCATATCTTTAATGTCTTGTGTATGTAAAATATTTCACCACATTTTATATAAACGGTTAGAGTGGTTCTTTGAGAGACATGACATATTCTCTTCCAACATGGTAGGATTCCGCAAGGGTAGGTCTTCTATAGATAGCTTAAGCTGCCTCATATCTATTATACAAACTAATTATTCTGAAAATAGCCTCACTATAGGCTGCTTTTTGGACATCGAAGGCGCCTACAATAACGTGGATATTGTTGCCTTAATTCGCACTCTGGATAAACTTCAAGTTGGTCCAATAATATGTAATTATCTGTGGAGTTTTCTTCGTGAAAGAATTCTGAAAATTAAAACAGTTAATGGATATATTAGCAGAAGTACAAATCGTGGCTTGGCTCAGGGAGATCCTCTATCTCCTCTTCTATTTAATGTTGTAACGTCAGATATTTGCAAGATTCTTCCAAACGATACTTATATTTCCCAATACGCGGACGACTTTGCCATATATACACGATGTAGTTCTTGTTACGAAGGGCAAGCTAAGATTCAAACCGCGCTGGAGCTGGTGAATGAAATGTTGAATCGAGTGGGTCTAGATATTTCACCCTCTAAAAGCAAAATTTGTATTTTTAGTCGTGGTTTCCGGAGACAAGTTGTTGATATTCGCCTTAATGATACATCTTTATCACTTGTAAATACCGTTAGATATCTCGGAATATGGCTAGATAGGGGTCTTCGCTGGAATAAACATATCTCTGAGATTTGTCATAAGGTAGCAAAATTTATAAATATCTTTCGGGTTTTAGTTGGTCCTGGATGGGGAATACACCCTATTCACTTAAGACGACTTTATATTGCACTTGTTCGAAGTCGCATGGACTATGCAAGTTTTTTATTTGATAACTGTGCCGACACACATTTGGTGAAGCTGGACAGACTACAAAATATATGCCTACGATTGATTGGTGGATTTTTAAAAAGTACTCCCATACATGTTATGGAGTCTGAATTATTTTTAGCTCCATTGTTTGTACGTCGTCGATATTTAGCCGGAAAATTTTATTTAAAATCTAAAAGTTATGAATTTCCTATTATAAAGATTCTTGAATCATTAAAAAATCAATGCGATAATTTTTACTGGAGAAGGAAAAAGAAACCGCTGTTAGTAATAATGTCTGAAATTTTAAGAGGAGAACGATTTCATTGTGGCAGTAATGTGGAAATGTATGCTATGAATACTTGGGTCAGCAACATGGACCTCTCCCGGTATGTTAAACCATCACTACACCTAATTGATAGACCTAAACATTGTTATAATAATACAGAATTGAGGACTCTTTGTTGTGATTCTATAAAAAATCAATATCGCGAATTTTATCATATTTACACGGATGGCTCTAGACAAGGAAATAGTTCTGGTGCAGCTTTTTGGGATTTATATTCAAATACTATTTGCAAATTGAAAATTATATGCCCAGAGTTATCCATCATGCATTTGGAGCTTATTGCTATCGCAGAAGCTTTGGCGTATATAGAATCCTTAAATGGAGAAAAATTTGTTATATTCACTGACTCAAAAAGTGCTCTTTTACATCTATTTAAATGCACTTCATCATTTAGAGGGCTTCCATTGGCATATTCAATTATCAGAAGCATATACGAAATTATAGATAAAAATAAAATGATTGTGTTACAATGGATACCATCACACGTGGGACTTGAAGGAAATGAGGTGGTTGATAAATTAGCAAGAGAAGCTGGATCAGATGGAATTCCTGTCAGTTATTTACCCACGCATTCAGAACTACTGCCCATAATTAAAAGAAAATGTTTAGAGTTTTGGTCAGAATATTTTGATAAAAGATCTTTGACAAAGGGAATTTGGTACAAAATAATCCAACCGACATTACCTCGTACTCTTTGGTTCGGCGTGAGTAGAATGGGTCGACAAGAGGTTGTCACGGCTTTGAGGCTTCGATCTGGGCATATTCCACTCAATAGTTTCGCTTACATGATGCGTAAAATATCTTCGCCTAATTGCTCAGTATGTGGAGTAAAAGAGGACGCCCATCACATTTTATTTGAATGTAGTCGCATTAATGTCCAAAGACGCCAAGCTTTTGGCGAAAATAAATATGATTTAGGCCTTTATAACAGCATCTTGGCCTCTCCGAGTTCGGACGAGGCTAGAATGTTGTACAAATTAATACTCCTAGGTTTAAGATTGCGGGAACATTAGTTAATTTTGTTATTGTCTATAGATTAAGTTCATTGTTTTTGTTTTTTATTTGTATTCAATAATGGGGGTGGCATTTTCATTTATGAAAAAACCCCCAAAAAGAAAAAAAAATAAAGAGAAAAAAAAAAAAAAAAAAAATTCATTAGTAAATACATCAAGAATTGCAACTTTGTATGTGTAATCGAAGAAGCCACATAGTTGAAGTACGTATTAAGATAAGTGGTACGCCAAAGATCATTTTTGAGAAGAACGTGGTCGATACTTGAAACTAAATCTCATTTCTACACTATCTCTCGAACCCGCGTAACAGATATCGTAGTTGGTAATTTTATATCCGCTCGGGAACCCCAATGTCAACTTTTGTAACTTCGAAGAGAAACGTGAAATTATGGAATGTTATAGTAGCCTTTGTTGCCTACTGATAAATTCAAGTTCAAATGTAATAGTTTCTTCGTCAATTACCTAGATGTAATTCTATAAATTTTGGCAATTCTCTTTGAACTTACTTTTGTTCTGAGAGAGCTTTGAGGACTGTGGAAGAAAGTTAAATATGACTGTACCGTACATACTATGCGTATGACTGAGTGTTTCATATCTATTTTCAAAAGTCCTAAATTATTTTTTAAACATTATTGTAACCAATTCCCCCATTGGATTTAAAATATATTAAATGTTAATCTGTAATTCAATCCTATACACTTCAATACTATGTAACAACATAATTTTCTCTTTTTAAATACTAAAAATCCTTATTTTTTTCTAATCAAGTATTTATTATCGAAAAACAAACAAAATCCAAGACGAATTATTCATAGAAATTTTTTTATAAAATTGCGCATCCAATAATGAATAATATCAAAGAAATAGATTAAAAATGTCTTTCAATGGCGAATGAATCCTTGTAAAGGCAAAATCGTAATAAATTAAAATTTATTCGAGTGCGTATTTCGAAACTAATTTAAGTTTTCATTTGGAGGATAAAGCGCGTTGTGTTACAAAGGATTTGTTCGACAAGATCTTTGGCGAGGCCTACAATGACGCCTCAGACTTGTCGTAGACAAAGACGAATAAGTAGGTATTGTTTTGTTTTCAACTACGCCCTCCGAAATAAATGAGACGCGAGACAAATAATGACAGCCCTCCGTTGTGTGTTCACAACTAAAATTGTATTATTTGGAGTTTATATACCTACTTAAACACGTCAAAGTGGAGTGCTGCTCAGACTTAGGAAGCAAGTTTGCGGTCCTTTGTCTCCCGCGTAAGTTAATACAGATACTTTTTATTTCTACTTAGAAGTTTATAAATAAGCTTTAATTTATATTGCATTAATGTTATTGCTTAAAAAAATACCTTTAGTGTTAGATAGTTTTAGTTTTAGTTGCGTGATAGTTACACTCTGTTATTAAGGGTGTAAGAATTCGGCTACACCAGCCCCTGTTGTAGGTCGTAAAAGATGTCTAATAGGGGCGCTGGGTGAAGCGCCCACACCTATGACAGTCTTGCGGCAGGCAGCGCGAAGCCTCATAATACGCCAAGCGCTAAATACTAAATAGTAACAGTGATCATATTTCACATTGCTCTTGAAGTACCGTTTAATACTATAATAATGTAATATTTATAGGAAGGACTACTTAGCTGCGCGAAACGAAGTTCCATACATTAAGCTTGTTAACCGAAGCTCATGAAACTTCAGAAATTTCAACAAGAAACATCTTATAAGCGTACCAGCCCATTCTAAGCCTTTAATAGACTGATACTATTATGAAATCTACGGTATCAGCAGATAAACATACATATAAGTTGTCACAAAGACGACCTGTCTGAAACGACCTACATCCCACAACCAAACTTTTGTAATACGGTCTCTCCATCATAAAAATTACCATGTTTATAAATTATCGAATGTATTTTCAGTGTATAATTACTTTAAAATGAAAACCGTATAAAAATACGTATAACAAAAAAATACACGATGAAACCGGACATGGTACCTACATGTTTCGGAAGAGTCGTAGGGTTATAATCAAAAACAGCTTTAATTTACATTTTCATTTGGGACACTGATATCGGTGAATAAATTGACGGGTCGAAATGTAATCGAGGAATCAGTCCGAGTGCTCGGCCCGTTACCATTACGAGCAACCGACCCTTTGCTTATGAAAACGTAATGACTCTACATTTAGATAACAGCGCAGTAGACGTGTTTAAGTTTGTAATTGAATATTAAACATCGTTCTAATTAAGACAGCATTTCTACAGTTGTGTCTACTTTAAATGTCATTATTTTTTGCTCGAACTACATACTTGGCGTCATTTTTATTGAATTCATTTACATTTTAAGTGTTATATCAATGTCAGTGAACTAACTACGTTTGAAAATTTCATCGCATTTCAGTTTTACGTTAGGCTAAAAACCAAAAAAAGAACTTCAGTTTTTAACAAACTATACAGTATTACATAAAGAAATAGATGTTAATTTTGATATTTTTACATTATATTTATTACCATGCATTCGGTTATTTAAAACGATGTATTTTCATTGTATCCTGTGGCGTAGACGTCAGTCTGTCTATTGGCAAGCGCAGTGCAGTCGAGATGATACGACACAATGTATCGATTGGCAGAAATAACTGTCCCAACATTCGACACACTTATACTGCCATCCCCGAATGCTTCTAAATACACAAGATTGTAAGGAGTCTTGTATGCCTCGTTCATTATGGCATTGTGTTGCTGTCAACATTGCATGCTGTCCAAAGGGATGAAACTATCTAACCGTAGCTAAAATATACCGCCTCGCAGTCTCGTGGCAAATATATGACGTTCGATCCAGAGGTCCTGGGTTCGATTCTAGGGTCAGGTAAAATGTTATAGGATTTCCAATTTTCAGAACCAGCAAAGGAGCTGGAAATATGCCTGAAAAACGGCAATAGGCATGCCCACTATTACGTGAGACTGACAAGTATTTGGCGAAATATGGATGCAGAAATGCACCTATGCCTACCCCTTCAGGAAATACGGGTGTAAGTTGCTGTATGTATGTAAGTAAAATATTTTTTCGTTTTAAGTATGAAACGGTTAGGAAATCTTGTGTCGTAAAAGGGTTTAAGCTGTTTACTTCGCCCGTGTCTACTTCAACTTGCTAATGAGTGAAACTGCGTCGAAAACACACAACTTAACTAACTTAAAACTGTTATAAAATAATGAGTTGCATAACAGTTTTCACTTAATGTCAGTTATCATCTTTTATTCATACATTTTCCATAAAATTAACTGCAGATGTTCTCTCTCAAGATTTTACTTCTTAAGAAAGAATCATTCGTGGATATTAGTACATGTTTCAACAATAATGTAAAGATACTGTATACTTATAGAAAAACAGATATTTTTTATATTTCTCAGCAAAACTTGGGTTTTTAATGAAAATACTAGAGCATAGACAAGGCCATTCATAAAATCGTGAATAGCGGCACACATTCACGAGGCGTAAAGTCTCCGAGTATAGTCGTCCGCAAAAGTGGGTCGAGTTCCGAGCTCTATCAACGCATGTACGTAGAATTAAAACCAAGTTAATGAATATATAATTATGTAAAATGGTGAATATTGAATTTAGAGATAATTTCATCATGCTAATTATAATTAAAGGTTGGTAAAAAGGGGGTTTTACTTCAGATAACGTAGCAAATATGTGACGTTCCACGATTAAACTGTCTATTTATACACAAACGTTGCCAAGTGTTATAAAGTGTCCATTTATAACACTTGGCGACGTGGTGGACTACCAGCTAACTCATATTTAAAAAAGGAGGGTTACGCTTTAGTTGTGTACTCAGAAAGTGTAGTCTTCGCTTTTGACCCCTCATATTTTAAGTAGACCACATTACATTTAGGTACCATTATTTGCTGTTAGAGAAAGTTAATCCCAGTTATCAATTTAGATATATATCTTACCATTCTTCATCAACCCATGTACGCCCACTGCTGGGCACGGGTCTCCTCTACCATTGAGAGGGTTTCAGGCCATAGTCCACCACGCTGGCCTAGTGCGGGTTGGCGGACTACACACCTAAGTAATTTCTAAGAACTTTTTAGGTGTGCAGGTTTTATCACGATGTTTTCCTTCACCGTTAAAGCAAGTGATAATTCAATTGGAATACACACATAACTTCGAAAAGTCATAGGTGTGTGCCTGGGGTTCGAACCCGCGACCGTCGAAATTCTCGACCGCGTGCCTAAACCTCGAGGCCATCACTGCTTACATCTTACCATTAGCCAGTTACATTCATATTTTTTCTCTCAAGACAAAATATGGAATAAAAAATCATATATATCGCTCTATAATAAAATCAACTTATGAAACCATCCAGTCCAACTTCACCGTCTGAAAAACACAGTTCTCGAAGCCTGTATACTGCAAGGAGTATTTGCTCAACTGTGATCACCAGTAGAGCCGAAGTGTTTGTTCCCGCGCATGTTAATTGAGCTTTGCTAAGTCGTGCTCGCGTACATTAGCATACAACTCTGCCCCATTAGAAAGTACTTTAATGCACACGTTAATGCCGTTTTATGTGTGTAATAAACAAAATGTTCGCCGTATATTACAATTACAGCGACAAGGATAATACTTGCACAGCCATCTGTTGTTTAGTAGTGTAGTTCACAACACCGATAATTTAATTAAAAAGCCACCCCTCCGTATGTCGTAAATGGACTTTTTTGTGCTATGAAGTCAAAGTGAACGCTGTCGCAATTGAGGGTAAGTACATACATACAAACACGTGTAATGTATGTATATCGTATATATATATGTACATATATTTACTAACGATTGTATTCTAGGTAGGCAGAAACGCGAGCCTTTTGTCACTTTTAGGGCATATTTTCAGGCTCAGTAGCAGCCGAAAAAAAATATTTCCCGACCCTGGAATCAGATCCGGGACCTTAAGACCGTACGGACATATTTCTGTTGTTAGGTCAAAAATTTTAAAAACAATGTTTAGTTCAATATTTTATCGAATAACAAACTTTAGAATTTACTATAATATAATGATATTTATAAATTGTAACCGTTTATGTTTATCTTAAAAAAAAAAACGATGCCTATTACACCAGCATCAATCTTAGATTTCGACAAAGAAGAATCTTATCCCATTCGAAACCTAAGGCTACCTATGTGCCCAACTTTACCCGATTCATTCAACCATTCTAACATGAATAACAAACATACAAAGTAGCGCATTTATAACTAGGATGCATAAGTCAAGGCCAGCTAGTTTAGATAGGCACTGCGCCAGCCCTGTATTCTATGCACGATGACGTGCGGACAGTAATTAGCGACTGCCACTAAATTACAACCTGGCAAGGGCATACACGAATTACGATAATAGCTGAAGGCTTTTGTTCGCATTAGTTTCATATTAAAACAGGGTATTATTAAACTATATGGAAATTTAATAAACGACGGCCCAAATTGAGTCATCATCGGTGTTTTACGCATAAGTGACA
This sequence comes from Cephonodes hylas, assembly GCA_030295005.1. Lineage (NCBI taxonomy): Eukaryota > Metazoa > Arthropoda > Insecta > Lepidoptera > Sphingidae > Cephonodes > Cephonodes hylas. The sequence goes on along the minus strand of AP025364.1, from coordinate 10,837,331 downwards.
CTATAAACCTGCTATTATAACGTCATGTTAACAGAGAATATTCTATGTCTACGGTTGGCTATTTGCAAAGATTCAGGACAGCTTAATTGAATCATTAATTTTCATATCAAAATACTGGAATTCGAATTGGTTTTAAATACATATAATGTGAAAATATCTCTCTATCGTCTTATATTTTATTTCATATTTTCGCGCTAAATTGTTAAGTTTAAATCAGTCTTATATACCAAGGATATTATCGGAGACTAGCAACTGTCAATAGCTACGATATCCACATGCGTGTAAGTAGTTTTCTTGCTTAATCCACATACATATATCTATGCGTACGTTTACATCGGTGAAGGCCACACTTTTTGTCTTTTCTTCCGCGTAACCTTCAAAAGCCAGAATTGCTTGTTTTAAATTTAAATTTTCTTTACTTTGGACTAGTGCCAATAAAAGACTTCAAGTTATGATTCATGCTTACTAGGAGCCTTTGAAGACTCCGTAGCGCTGTAAAAGACGAGACAATATTACAAAATAAGAAGATATGGATTGGTTCCTTAAGCAGTTAAAACATATGTAATAATCGCGCAATCACCTTGCCGTACCAGAAAAATATATGTACTAATGATTCTCAGACATTTCTTTTGTGTATACATTTTTGTATATGTAAACATTATCTCGTATTCCCTTCTAAAACTGGTACCTTTAATATGAAGTCAGCAATATGCATTACTATTGGTTTTACTCCATACAGACATAAAAACACAAAAAAAATATTGGATTAGTTTTGACGTTATTTGCGCTTCATTCTAGGATAGGTTACTGACATACGCTTTTGAATTACATAACGAACGAGGCTGATATCGGAATTTTGTTCCGGATTTAAAATAACAACACGATGTATTTATTCAGTTATTACAGTTTTACGAAACTATAAATAAAATATGCAGTCCACTTTTCTATTCAGTATGTTTTATGTATTAAAATAAAATACGATACGTAATATTCATAAACAGCAAACTACGCAGGTGTACTAAATGATGTAGTTTAATATGACACACACGCTGTGTCGCATATTGGAACCGTTCACAGAACCCCACGCGTTGGTGTCACGTGAACAAAATAAATGCGTGTGTATTTGCATTTTCTTATCGGCAGGTACATTACTTGTGATAGGCCGGTGTCTGCGCGGGTCGAGGGCGCCATCAACGGTAATGGAGGTCTTCACTGGATTGCTCACGATTACACTTAACGCCGCGATGGAATATTGAAATCCCTATCTCTCAACTTATATTTTTGGGCCGCTCAAACAATTTCTTAGAGATACCTTTTATTAAGAAATCCATTGAAACGCACGCCCCTTGGAATTTTTTAATACAACTTTCAAAGTATTTTCTTTTTTCGAAACCGTGATGTTAATTTCAAAAGTCGCCAGACAATTATAATAGAACTGGGCTAATTCAGTTATGTTTGTATTGTTACCCTTCAAAAGTTTGTTTTTGTTTAAGACGAAAAATAATCACGGGACTCTGATTTACCTAAGTAACTAAGTTGCGAAAGCCATTTAACTTTCCTTAATTTTAGCTCTGGCCACTCCCGGGTAGAAAATTATTTCTAACGATGAATAAAGTTTTAAATAAAAATGGAAGCGCATTAACCTCGATCATGGCTCATATAAAATGGATGCTGCACTTTCAGATAGATAAGGTTAAAATTGGGTTAGACATGTCTGAGTTTATTAACCTGCGACTGGAAAAGCTAGAATAATTAATTCACAAAGAACTGCGACAACCAGAGGAAATCTGAAGCGAGCAATTAAGTATTTCTTTGATACAAACTGCATACTTGCCACTGGCGTGTATTTAAATGGGTTAATTTAAATGCTACAATACATTTACTTTTTGATTAATTTCGCAGAGGTTGAGAAACATTTTTGAACACTTTTTACTTTGATTACACATTCATATCAATTTTAAGTTATTTACTATTTATTATAATATGTAATTAATAAATTAAAATCAACGTTATATTTTTATTGGCAAAAAATGATGATTTAATTTAATACTTTTTTAATACCTAATTCAAAATAATTATTTTCAATTAGGTATTAAAAATAATCATTTTGAATTATGATTAAAGATATCACATTTCATATCTTTTTTTAAAGAAGTTACAGAAATATTCATTCATTCAAAAAAATGGGATAAATTGGTGTGACCCAAAAAAAAATACATGTTACTTACCTGTAACAAGATTAGCGTGATGAAACTGGCAGACTGCATCCGCCTCGTACCACGATATGCGGTCCCTGAAGTAGCGGTAGAACACCGGGAATCCTTCCTCCGGGAGCACCCAAGTGTTGCTGATGTTCACCTGAACAACAAACATATTATGCTATGAACCTTGACCAGAGTCTAGTGCCCGACTAGCTCTATAAGTTAATATTATAATGTCAAGTATTATAAAAACGAAACCAAATTTCATCATCATCAGCCATAAGACGTCCACTGCTGGACTGAATACATTTTATACCATTGTTTAATTGTCGACAATGGAGAGACTTTGAATCAGGGTACATTTAAATCTCAATGGTAAAAAATTTGCTTAGATGTAGAATATTATGGAAAGATTCAAACCAATCAAAATTAGATTACATTTTCCCACACCGAAGATACATGTTTATTAATTTTTTTATCAGTCGTATGTTGCCTATTGAGCGATTGATTGGAGACACAAAGTTAGCATCTTTTGAAATTACTTATTATTAAAAAAAGATTGGTGACATTAAGGGAAATACACGTAAGAAAGGTATCATATACGCTATCACATTCGATAAGTAATATTTTTCAGAGGAAGGTGGTCTAATCAAGCGGAAGGTATGTCTCGACGTCGCCGGTACCTTCCGATAATCGATATCGGAAACTTGCGAATCGTAATACAATTTTTGATGGAGCTATCTTAGCTTCGATTTTTTATTTTATGGAACAACTAGAGATTCGTCATAAGAGAGAGAATATGACTGCTACTGTTATTTTTTCCAAAAAATATATAAAATTTAGTATATTAGTAAACAAAGAGTATTATTACGAACCAATATTTCTTTCATTAAAAAAGCATCATAGCATCAAAGCGCATAGTTTCTACGAACAATGAATTGAAAACATTCATTTAAATTAAGCTTTCATTTATTAATATCGGAATCCATAGCTTCAATGAAACCACGATAAAGCGAAACGTTTTCAATAAAATAACTACTGATCGAATTATTGGAATCGATGCGAATGAAACGATATTTTAGATTATTGATGCAGCTATTTTTGTGTGAATGATGGCTTCGCTGCAATATTAGACTTTTTAAAACGGAGAGATTAATATACAACAAACGACTGCTACGGACCTCGAGTAACTCTCATATAACAAAATTGATGAAAATCTCTAAAACAGTGCCTTTTCTTTAGCCGTCCTCTGCATCAATTACAAATTAAATGCTAAAATATGGAGCGATATTCAAGCGACGCTAATAATCAACAATCATATCAAACGCTTGCTCGCTGAACACGTGCTGCCTATACACAAATTGCGCTCTATTATACACAAATTTGGTTGCAGACCGTCACGTAGTTTATTTTGCAGAAAATTGTTCTAATTGGTATTCGCGTTGAGTCCGGCCCGCATCGGACTCACGACCAACCCCGAACAAGCTGTTCTCCAATAACTTAATTAACATGCTGAATTCTCAAGTCCTCCATTTGACTTTGTAACGTAAACAATCGTGCTCCCTCGGCTTGTTTGTGCGTGCGAATTATTAATACCAGTTTCATCGATGTGTTACCTCTCGTGTTTTCCAATAACACTCGGCAGGAATCGGCAATGGAATAAATATATATGGAAATAACAGCAGCTATAAACAATATTGTGTTATGGTAATGATAGTACGCGTGTGGCAGCGACGAAACTGCTCGCAATATAACATGTTTTAAGAATCAAATCAATTTGATTTTCAAGTGCTTGTTATTGAACCTAAATTGAGTTATAATATTAAGGGTAAACAACCCACGACCTTTATACAGGTTATCTTTCGGGATCACAACGCAATTAAATCTAATATCGTCTAATAATACTATAAGCTTTTCAACGAGCCATTAATTTTTTTGTTACTTATTGCATATTAATCTTACAATTTGATTTTACAATTGAGACTAGAAAGGCAATATGAGCGTGGCGAGCGCGCCTTATCTACGATTAAACTATCATATGTTTGACAGGGCCGCTTCACTTCTTTGCGCTTAGACTGTGTTGTACAAATTTCCTACGCTACAGTGTAACAAAGCACTAAAATTTAAAAAAGAACAACTTGCCGTTCGTAAAATCACATGTCTTACTACAAAAAAGGAGTTTATTATTGTTAGATTTTTTTCTCTACGGTCGTTTGTTTGTAGAAGAATGAAAGCCTATTAAGCTGTTTTGTGACCGATTCACGGAAGGAGTTAAGATCACAGCCCCATGTCAATAAAATTAATTTAATGAGACTTTCAGGTTATATATATCCCATATAGTGGTGATGACTTGAAGTATGAAGTTAAATTATAGTTTTTGAATACACTGACTTTTATTTCGAATTAAAAAGAAACGATTTAGTTGATGTTTTGAGTGTGTTAAGAACTGCGCTTTTCAAAATTATGTAATTCTCGATAGGTGGTAAGTATGTGAGTTTTTTTACTTTTAGTCCGCAAACATGGACTCAGCCGACCGTTTTGCTATCGGTTGAGTTACGCTTTATTTATCGTTATGTTTTTATCATTCTCTTTGAGAACTTTAAACTTGAATACTCAAGAGGTCTCTCTCTTTTTAGCTTTGAAGTAAACGACGAAAACTTAGGACGATATCTGAATTTTCTATTAAATGGCAAACTCTACATTAAATCGCTATCGCAAATGATAGATAATACGAATAAGTTGAGATGTAGCACAAAACGTATGTGTCTCCTTTGTAATTGACTAATATTTCCTCTGTCAGGCGGTGCGTGACATGATCCTTTATTCTTATAACGGATGCGGGTTGAGTTTGACAACGTCACGGGATGAACAAATCATAAAGATGTAGCATATTTTTTATCATACCGCTTATTTATTTTGTAACAAAACGTATACTCATAATAAAGACTATATTTTTATAATGTTACTTTACCCTTTCAATTCAGATAAGTTATTGTACAGTATTAGGCTCCTATTTTTTTTTCTAAAGGTTAGCGCTGAAAAACCAATACCGATGTTATAGAGTAGAAAGAGATGATTATCTTTAGATCAAACACCCGGCAATCACATACATATTTCTGTTCCTGCGATAAGATACATGTTTTGTATCATGAGTATGAGAAATTTTGAGATACTATTCACCCACACTATAACAAACATGTAGGCCCAAATTAATAAATCAAATAAATAATAAACAAATCATTTTTAACTAGATAAGTTCATCATATTGAAATTATTGTATTGTAATTGTAAATTTGAAAGTTTGTAAGATCAAATGCTGTTAGTAAAAATCGCTAAGTAGGCTTTAAAAAAAAATATTTATGAAATTCGATGTTAATGCAATTCATATCATTGCTATTTTTGTTACTCATATTTTATTTCTCTCTTTATTCTCAGTCCCACGCAGAAGGAGTGGCGAACAGAAGTTAGCACTAAACAAGTTTACGAACTATTCGAAATTAGAGGTACCTAATTCGTTAACAGGTTTCCAGTCGAGAATAGCAAGCCTATGTTAGAATTTTGGGTTGAAAGTTCTTAACAAGTTGTGCGGTTTGACAGAAAGCTGGACCCGCGGTATGACGTGTCAAACGCAGTAGATATGGCTTTTAGTTACTCTACTAGCCATGTTCAGTCTGTTTCGAGGTTATGACCTAAATCAAAAATTCTCTGTTCACGAGCTATCCCCAATTACCTAGAAGGTCTGTTTGAATAATTTCGCAGAAACTCGACGAAAAGCAATATTTTCTTTTGGGCTAGCGAGATTGAAAGCCCAGTTTGATGGTGGTTATTTCATATTTCTACCTACTTGAATATACGCCATCGTATATAAACTGTGAAATTCGTCATAGATAACGAATGTGGCACATTTTAAGATCAGCCTGCCATGATTGTGTCGACCAGCGAAGAATTGTAGCTGTTTTTGCCAGCGGCAGTAAATACTCAGATGCCCAAAAGCAAGTTGCGCTTGCCATAAAAAAATCCAAATAATTTTTTTTTATCGTTAAATCTTCATTTACCAAAAGCAATTTGACTTATATATATAAGTACCGCCACATTTTCGGTTACTATTTAAGGAATACTATGGGATTACGATCGATTTGCCTTACCAGAAATATCTAATAATATATATGATTTTCCTAAAGTTCATTTAGTAAACAGTTCTGCTTTTTACATGATAACCGCACGCGTAAAACAAGAGATTTTTTGGATTCAGTCAATAGTTTTGGAAATCAAAAACTAATTCTCATTACCCAAATTACTTAAATATGGACTGTACACATTATCATAGATTTGCGAACAAGTTACTATCAACTTCAAATTACACTAGTTTGAGTTGACATTAAATACGGCTATATTTGGACCCTCGCTACATAACAAGGCGTGTTAAAATTAACCCCCGGGGCGAACACAGCCCCTCGGCTAACAGCAAGAGGAGCACGCACGTAATGTGTCGTATTAATTCCGCTTAATTAATAAAATTTCATTGTGGCCGCGACGGAGTAGCGTGACGAGAATATTTTTCATATCCCACAGAACTCGTACATTATGACGCCGAGTAATTACATTAAGATTTGACGTGACATTTTTATGTTCCGCAAACAAATTCTGTGTTGTGTATTTTTTTTTTCTTTTTTTACGTGTCATTTAATTTTACTGGCAAATTAATTTAGGTTATATGTTTTTATAAGTGTATTTGATATGATGTTTTTATTTCCCTCTTAGTTTAATTAATTATTAATGCAAGTATCTTTAAAGAATTGTAAATTATTTGAAAAATTATTTACATAATTTTATTTCAGAAAATATTTTTAGCAATCTAGATTTATGAGAATATTTAGTATAATATATAAAAATGTCTTAATAAGTTAATTCACTGCCTTTTATCATTTCGAAACTTTTTTAAACCTTTATAAACACATGCATTACAATATCTTTGAATAACATTATGTTTAAACCCCTCACGACCTTTACTTTACAAAAATGCTTGAAAATGTAATATCCAGTGAACAAAGAAAGGTAAATTGAATATTATTATCTTTATTGAAAGTAATAGCAATGAATAACGTTTGGGCTTACGTTAAATAAACGTAAATCAGAAAATTTATGGAGCGGGAAAAAACAATGTTACGCCGCGTATGAATTGAGCCAATAATCTCTTCAGAACAGGTAATAAATCCTTTTAAAAATATTCTTTTCAACATCTAAAAATTTAAGTTTTTGAACTCATTGACAACTAATGCATAAACTACACACTTAGGAATTAGCACTTGAAAACTAAGCCAAATTAAATAAAAATAATAATAGTTAACTATAAATAATAACGTAATTATTGCATAATATTATAATTAAAACTATTCTTACCGCGCGTCCTTGGACCAAGGCAAACATTGCCAAGAAAGCCACCGTGCACAACATTACGTCGCGTAGCTGTCTCTCCGCGGCGACGTAGCGGCGACCGTAGCAACCGGCCGCTGTAGCGTGACTGCCGCAAGCTACGAGACCGCTACGGGTAGTCCCGACCACGGCTAGTAGCGTGCTACGCGACCTCGATACTCGGACCTTAGTCGTACATTATGTAAACAAAGTATGCGAAGCCATGGTATAACGATCGACCTTCTTGTTTACATAGAATTGTTTACTTCAGGTCAAGGCGGTTGCAGGTAAACAATAGTTAAAGTATTACCACAATGCCAAATTTTTGGGAAATTTATTTTTATATTTTTTTCATAAAAACTGCATAATCTTTGATAATTCACACTTGAAATGTTATGAATGACATTAAATATTTAAAGGTTTTTTTCATACTGGAGACATTTTTTTTCATTTTCAAGATAGAGGAATAACTGCTCAGACTAAATAGTGCAATAGAAAATAGTTTAATTATTTAAGAAGATATCTTACAGCATCAATATAACTTATTGGAACTATTAAGGGGGGAAAGCAGTTTAGACCGATGAAAAAATCTACTTTTTTTTAATTACATTAGTTGTTAGTATAACTACTCAAGAATATGTCGTCAAAATTTAAAAGCAAAATTAGAATTATTTCTAATGCTATGAGGACTTAAGTGACCGCCCGTCGCGTCGGTCCGGAGTCGAAGCGTGCGGTAGTTGGAACGGAGCGGTCGCTCAGGAACCCTTTTTCGGTTACCTGCCTTAATACCGCTGTACTAAGGACGATTTACTGACGAGATGTTTTGGCGGTCATACGCAGAACGCGAAAGAAAGTTTTAATTCGACCGTTTGGCGAATGGCTCCAAAGCACCTTCATGCTGGCCTAAAAATAGTTGAGGTTGCAGCATTCTTGGCTGCTGCATTATTCAATAAAGGAACTTCAGCCCTTCTAATGGTGATGAACGAATTGGAGCTTATAGTTGGCTCGCAGAGCTTCAATTTTGCCGAAAACAAGGATAGTCAGCGCGTGACGAGACAGAATAGACGCATCTCGTAGGAGACGAAGGAAGCTCGTATAGCTCGTCAAAAGGAGATAGAAGCCTAAAATGACGCGTATGAACAAGAAGAAGGATTGCTATATGGTGCTGGAATAGCTGATTAACCGGTGAGCATTTTATATAATTAATTATACTGCCTCGAATCTCGTTTTCGCTACATTTTATTTCAAACGCGTTTTTCTCGAAACGTATTTTTTTCAACTTGTGGGCATAATTAAAAGTTATTGACCAATCGTTCTGAAATTTGGTGTGAACATTCTTTATTCAATTAAAATCTAGATGAACCTAATTCCCGGATGATATGATTATTAAAAATATTTTTTTTATGCGAAAAAGGTAAAAAATATGGTTTAAAAACATAACGTTGTCTTTAAACATCTCCAAAAAATGCAATTTTCAATATATTTCAACAGAATTAGGTTCATATTCTTAGTAAATATGTTGGTAACGAAAAAAAAAATATTGTGATGATTACAGATGAAAATTAATACCCCAGGAATGCCTACCAGCAACGTACTCCGATGGAAATCGTCCATGGACAGCACGATCTAACGACACTATTTCCGGCGGAAATGACTTGAAAAAATTCATAAGTCTACTTTAAAACATGAATAAAATATTCCCAAATTTTAAAAACATTCTGTTTATTCCGTCCTTATGTAAAAAAATCACAAAAAACAACAAAATTTCGGCCGTCTAAACTGCTTTCCCCCCTTAACATAATTTTTAAAGTTAGAGCTAGCCTTTGATTAGATCAACGGAACGCTAAGAGTTGTGACACATTTAACAATTTTACTTACATTTTGTAAAGATTACAATATTTTTTTATCCTAAGCTGCCAAATTTTTATGGAAGTTCCTCTTGTTTAAACAATAGCTTCGCGACGGATGGGCAAAAATGCTTTAATGCAGAAATTTGCACTTACCCCGATACAGCGCGCGGTGGAACAATGCATCACGCTGACGTTTTCGCGAAGTGCTCTTGGATCAGCTAATAACGTTTCTTAACTTTTTTACTCTTGGATGATATTCGGGATTGTTCGTCTTTTTTCAGGATTATTCGCCTAGGAAGGAGAGTTTGGTTTCGTTGAAGTAGTTTGTCGTGCCTTATTGAATTAGCTAACACTTTAGAAAGAGTTTTTTCACAATCAGTCAACCCACCCCCGCATTCACACGACGTTCTCTACTTAATTACCTTACTAGGTAATTAATTGAACACAAAGCATGCTGAGTATGCTGAGTAAGGAATATGGTACGTGAATAATAGAACAAGGTATGTATGGCGCAATAATTTCATTAAATATAAATGCAAACATATATAACAATACCTTCAGAACTACACAGCATCTATACAACATATATACATAATGTAAATGTATTATCTTTACGGCGTATTGACGAAAATACGCAAAAATCCGATGATCCCAAAGACGGAATACGGAGGCAAAATTCTTTATACGAAATCTGTTATTGAAAGAATATTATTAATAAAGGGCGCCCTATGCGAGTGGAATATCGATGCGTCCCTCGTATAAACTCTGCTAGTTGATGTGGCACTGAGGGCGGGCATCAGCGTCACGTCGCAGTATTGAAGCGAAGGGTCACGTTCTGTTCGGGGACGGGCCACGCCGGGTGTCGAGGCCAGTATCGCTTATCAGGAACGAAGCCAAGACGGACTGACGTAGGTACTTACGGCCGAAACAGAGCACAAACTCTAATCAAACTTTAAATGCTTCGATTAAAAAATATATAGTTGAAATCGGAATTAATGTTCATTTCGTAAATTCATAAATTTCGTTTCATTAAGCTGTGGTTATAAGCTTTAGGCGATGAAATATATTACCATGCATGAAAGCTGATGGATGCGAAATGATGCGTTTGGAAATTTACGAATTTTTATTTGTGCTTTACATTTAAATTCGACTACAGTCCTCATTTTATTTATTTATTCACTTTTGCAGCTTTCTTGTCACCTTTGTTTGCAATCCAACTTTGAACGTTGTGTCATGCATGTACCGAGATAAATATGCACATACTTATTTCGGATTCCGAGTGGTATTTTAGTAAAATATATCTTGTATTTTATACACACCTCATGAAAAAATCTACAAAACGATATTAACATATATCAAATCGCATCTTAAATTAAAAATATTAGTGACTTATTCATTTCGAAAAAAAAACATCGTATTAAAAGATTTATATAATAAATAATGCGCCTGTAAGATATTGAAGCAAATAGTATTCGCGTTCCTCAAATAATTAATTAATGTAAATTGATACTAAATTAAAATACATATTTTATTAGTAGTATCACAAACTACCAATACACAATAATTCTTGGCCTTTAGCCTATTATAACAAAGTCGCCTTCGAAACAACACCACAGAAGCTTTATTTCCACACCTGAATTATAAACTACCGTCCAAATCTCATTATTCTACAAAAGGAATTTTGTATGCCAACATTAAAGAGATTATAAAACGTAATTCACATTAATATTTTAATTGAGGTCCTGAGTGCTCCATCCATGATTTTACTGAGGCAGTAAAACTATCCAGTGCCCCGACCTTAGAAGAGGTAAACTTCAAATAAGTAATGAGTAATCTTCATCCCGTCCCTCGGTTATGGGCGGTAACACTCTCAGTAATTTGTCAAATTGACGCTTCGCCGTGCGTGTATCGCGTTCGCTCCCTTGTCTGGTTAACTATGAGAATGCTCGAGATAAGTGCCGCCTGGCCTCATTAAACTTTGCGTGGGATAAATCCAATTTTCAAACCTTATCTCATTAGCAGCAATCAAACAGAGAAGCGGTTATTAAAAAGTTCAGAAAATTAATAATGTAATATAAATTGTGTGATAATTAAGTTATTCGCTTACAAAATATATGATATCTTGTTTATTTTTTATTAACATTGGATTATTGAAGTGCAGTGTGAATTTGCAATTCCTAACCTGCATTGTTATGGCGTGTGATGATCGTAAGGTACCTTGTTCGATTCCCATTACGAGGAAAGTGATACTTAAAATAGCTCCTCAAAATAAAATGATTTATTTGAAAACACTATTAAAAATAATTGTATCAGCCTAAATAATTAATATCGATGCAAAAGTCCTTTTTTGTAAAAATAATACTCATCTGCGTTGAAATACTCTTTTTGAGCAGCGCACATAGGTAGGTTTTTAGGTTTTATGCGGCCAAAATTGAAAATTTTAAACTAGTTACAAATGCAAAATGGAATATTTTTCTACGTTAACAATAGAACAAGTGATAATTAGCCGGTCTTCTCGGCTTAAATACCCGCGTGGGGGACGTGTGCAGGTGGTGGAATCTTGTTAGTCTCCCACTGCGCCCGCGCTTTCGCTGTTTACGTTGTTAAAGTGACTTGTTTTCGTCGTTAATATTTTTGATTTGAAGAGAGTTATTAATGTAAACAATGTGGATTCGAGTGCTTCAGGTACATACCATTATTTATTATAGAAATTGTCAACCTAGTATAATAAAAAATACTTTATTTTAAACCTCTAAACATACAACGTTTTCTTGAAAAAATATTCTTGATTTTTCAATTTAAACGTAATTTAGTTATATTATCGCTTCCTATCGCCTCAAAATTATTTTTTATTATAATACTCAATACTCTTTTCTTATGATTTTGATAAAAATCAGCTGCAGGTAGGTGCAGGTAGGGTAAAAAAAGTTATGTTGAAAAATGTTCCAAATCATTTTAATTTTCATTTTCGTCGTAGGTTTTCCTGGCTCATCCGGAATAAAATTAGTCACCCGTCAATTTCTCTACGATAAAATGCAAAGCCAAAGTAATTTTAGAAACGATTTCAAGTGGATAAATTATTGATGTCAAGAAATATGATGAATACCCACTAGATACCGCCAAATTATACGTGAAGTACTATAGGTGGCACCCGATGACCCCTACTTTGCACAAAGTGCTCATACATGGTCCTGCCATAATAAATAATTCCATCCTTCCAATAGGCCCATTCCCGGAGGAGGCTCAAGAGGCCCGAAATAAGCACTTTCGCATGTATAGAGAAAATTACGCAAGAAAATTTTCCCGCAAACAGTGCAACCGCGACATTTACAATCGACTATTATTGAGCTCTGATCCGCCCATTAGCAGTATTAGTATAAAACAAAGAAGGAGAAAAAAAATGTCTAATTCCTTTTCTCCGTAGACTTTCGACATGCTTTTACCCACCAAACCAGATTCCGCTTCACCAGAATCCTCGGGCGATGAGGATCTGGAGTAACGAATTGGCATGGAGTATATGACGACTGTCCATTCATTACTCACTAACGTTTAAAATGTACGTTTATGATATATATTTTTTAATATATGTCACGTTAGGTTTTTGACATTTTTTTTCATAAATATTATATTTTCTTGAATTAAAATAAAAAAAATCAACAGAAAATTGTTTTACATTATCAATTATGTCATTTAGAATAGTTTTAGCAAGTAAAATAATTTTGGCCGCATAAAACCTAAAAACCTACCTATGTGCAGCGTTAGCGGCAAAAAATGTATTTCCACATACGAATACGTGAAACTAAACAAACAAAAAGCTTTTACAGTGTTTAATTATTTAAAAGCGCAAGTAAAAACTGTCCATTCTGCGCGTTAACTTCTGTTAATTAAAGTGTGTGTTTTTGTACATGGATGTTTGGATACACAAAGGTGGTACTCGTATATTAATTAAATAAGAATGTGGTCGTATAAACCGTAAGCTTACGTATAAAGCTAAAGAGTTTGAGTTCAAAATAGCAACCAATTTATTTAAGTTTTTTAACAATCTGGTGACAGAAATTTTGATTTTTGAAATTCCCTTCAAACTCCAAATTTTAGGACTACTCTTGCCAATGTCACCAAATCACAATACACATACACGTATCCTTACCACCGTCTGAATATTAGGTAACTAAAGTACAAAGTTTAAGAAGGTAGTCCCTATACCTGTAATGTACTATTTACGCGTCGAATGCGAAATGCGGTGCACCACCACTACCTGGCGAACGAATAGCCTGTCACATGTATTTATAATGAAGATGTACAGAACGCCCCACGGCACGTGTTATACCCGTTTTATGCCCTTTAAAATAGGAATTACGTCATAACCACGATCGTTTACAACTTCTCTACTTTTGTAACGTTTTACAAACTACGTATGTATTTATAACAAATGGGAACGAGCAAACACCGAATGAATACTTTTTTCTTGAAAACTTTTTACATATGCTTTGATCGCAAAGATGTTCTACATCTTTAAGTCATCATGGCTTTGAGTATAAGACGCACGGTACGTACAAAATCTTTAAGAATGCCTCGTGTAAATCCCAGACATCTCTTACTGTTAGCGTAGGTAAGGTTATCTTTTAAACTTTTATTGCACTAAATTGAAATAAAATACACTTACATTGGATTTCAACAATTTCATTTTTATATTATCTGATTTATCTGGTTTAATATATTTTGTGAGAATTTCCTAATGAAAAAACTTAAAAATACTTGCACAGCGCATATTTGTACAGTGAGACAACGAGGCAGTTATCACTTGATTTGATAAATATAATTACTTAAACAAGCAGTGATGGCCTCGAGGTTTAGGCGCGCGGTCGAGAATCTCGGCGGTCGCGGGTTCGAACCCCAGGCACACACCTCTGACTTTTCGAAGTTATGTGTGTATTCACATTGAATTATCACTTGCTTTAACGGTGAAGGAAAACATCGTGATGAAACCTGCACACCTAAAAGTTCTTAGAAATTTCTTAGGTGTATAGTCGGTCAACCAACCACTAGGCCAGCGTGGCGGACTATGGCCTAAACCCTCTCAATGGTAGAGGAGACCCGTGCCCAGCAGTGGGACGTATATGGGTTGATGAAGAATTACTTAAAACAGTATACCGCTTAGACCTCATATCATTAAGCTGTATGATTTTTTATTTGAAGTAAGTGAACCGTGAGTCCAACATAAATAGACAACTTCTGTAACTATTCCAAACGGGCGAAAAGCTTTATGATTAAATTAATCAATTGTTTAATTTGAAGTAACGAAATTATATCTTTAAATGAAACAAAAGACGATTTCCATTTCAATGTGATTTCTGTAATTGGCTGAGGTATTGTAAGGCTGTAATTTCGCCTGAAGCATTGAATTTCAGTCTTGTTTTGCAAACCTTTATACCTTTTACCAAAAGAAATAAATTACTTCGAATCGACGTTTTTAATGTTTTTACTTAACTTGCATTTATTGTGAGCAGTTAATTTTTTCTTGAACATCACCATTCCAAGGTTGTTTTGAAAATATTCATTAATAAGACTTTTGATTTGATGTCATTGTGGAATAAAATATCATAAATATGTGAAATTTAACCAAGAAACAAAAACCCCTTTAAAGCTAAATAAAAAGTCGATTTACCCTTGTAAGCTGTAATGTAAGCCCTAAGCTTACTAAAGCAATAGATACTCAGTATTAAATTACTTTTTCCTTTAGCCCTTTAAGGGAAAAAGGGGTATTACGCCTCAGAATTCTTATTATTGATTATATAAATTAACAGTCCTATTTTTAATAATAATAACGTAATTTTTTTTATTATAACGGATTAGATATGCAGTGACCGCTAACCATTTTGCACTTATATTATAGAGCGGTACTCACACTGTTTTCGGTTTAGTCTGTCTGATTGAGATGACCTAACCACAGTCATGCCGAAGACCTTAATAAAAATGTCCTTTTTAGTCCTAATAGGACAATCTTCCGAGGCTAAATTTGTTCGGAGATGGATATTAGTATTCGTCTGGATAAGAATCAACTTACGTAATGTAAGAAATGTCTTGGGCTATAGCACTTTGCTTTAAAATGCCAATGTCTGTTTACGGGCTTATATAATACATATGTCGATACATAATACATTTTAAACAAATTAAAACGGTTAGAGATATAAATATTTTAATTAAAATATACTTTTTGTCAAATATTCGTTAATTATTCTGGAATAAACTAAATTTCAACAGAACAAAGTAGGCCTCGCTGTCATAAAAAAAAACTCTGTTCTAAGCTACAGTCCATAAATTCCTTCCAATTTGGGTTAGTGAGTAGATTTTAATACTGGCGGGTGTTGCGCCAGAGTTTTTAATCTGCCCATGGAGATCCCGGCGTGGCTTAATGTCCCTTTCCTTGCAACTGGGATAGTACAGAGGATTAACGTACTCACGAGATTTCTGGCCGCAGTCATCTCGGGCCCCAATCCCTAATTTATGCGCCGGAGTAACAAACAAATTAATCGTAATACTTTAATCCTCGAGGATTTTATGTGTTTTCTTATAAGAGAGGCTTGAAGCGGGAATGCTACCCACCATTATTATTAGTATCCATTTTTACAGAAGCTTTTAGCTGTGCCCGTTGTTTTAAAATTCTCATTTTTATATACTAGCACGTTTTGAGTGTATCTGAGACTCATCGTGTTTTAAAAACTTTAACTTTGTAAAAACATTGAAATACATTGATAGTAGGCCGCGCGTTGAAACCTACAGAGCTAAGTTTTCTGCTAACCTAAGACAAAAGAAACACCCTAATCTATATAAGAGGAACTTGAACACAAATGTTACGAAATTCGTACAAGGCTTTGATTGCAGATTCAATTTCATTTAATGGACTCGACATTTTGTTTTCAAAACACCCTGTGCTACTTTTAACGTAAATTTAGAAATTAATTTCTATTTAACTTTAAAAACAAAATACATAATATATTTTTGATTACTTAGCCAAGTTGTTTATGGTCTAATTGGACTTATTCTAGTGTTTTGTAGATTATATAGTACCCCGAACATACATACTCGTATGTACACATACACTTTCCCAAATTATGTAATGATTAAGAATTAAATAAATGGGTTGATGTTTCTTAGAAGTTTAGCATACGATCCATACGATAGCATATTGATTTTGGATTTTTACGTAAGGAATTTTTCGATTGTGAGCCTGAAAAAAATCCTAATGCAATGGGGGTAATGATAGGGATTTAAGTATGAATAAATATAAAAATTAAGTGAAACATGATTACTATATGACCATATGATCGTCTAGTGCATTGAAAACGAGGCTTCTTAGTCTAAACTTTTTTTATTAAAATAATTCATTTATATCTGGTTAAAATATAAGCAAGTCTCCCCACAAATATTGTATCTCCGTAAAATATTAAAAGCTGCAAAATTTATTTGCCGTCAACTTGGCCTTCAGCGATATAAAAGCCTACGAATTAAACTTAAAGTCAGAATTTTCCTTCCAGAAGCGAAGGTTGGCAAATCCATTCCCGTGACTTTCCTCCGATACGTGACAGCAATGTAAATTAACCAATGCGGATGGAGGGCGCCGAGTTTTCCATTCATCATTCCCTAAATTCAGAAATTCAAAGTAGGCGAACATACTTTGTCCATTGATGAGAGCGAATGGATCATTTGTCAACCGAAATGGATAGAGGCACGGTACATTTACTCGCGGCTCCGTGACGCATGTGCGCCCCTAAGTATTTCCTTTATACGCACAGTAATCCGACATAGAAACACACTGGCACCACGTAAACGACCGCTTTTTGTCTCGACCTACCACAGCAGAAGGCTCGAAATAGAAGTTTTACTACGCCTTTCTATTTAGCTAGGATCTCAGTATAACCTACATTGTGCTCACTTATATGCACGATAGTTCAGAGTATGGAATTTATAGGGGTTCTAAAGTCGAGTAATAAAATTGTCAACGAGCTCCAGGATGTATATTGTACCTGAACACAATACAGTTGCAGCGCGTCTATCATTCGCCTATGCAATATAATCGATCGCCACACAAATATGAATCGTAACAGTAAGTACATAAACGCGATTTTCGGTACTGAGCAAATCTGTCCGTACCATATATAAAAGCCGTATTCTTTTACGAAAGCGGTAATAACTCGGTGTCGACGGTTCGGCCCGACGAACTATGATTGCGAATTGTACTTACAAATACGAGGCTGCTTTATCGGTTTGTTACCATTCTCTCTTTGTTTATCGTTCGTCGGCTTTATTACTCGAGTTTCGACGAGATCTGCGCACTAACAAGCGACGCTCTTGAAAATATTCTGAATAATGTAGAAGCCGCGGGCGAATCCGAATTAACTCTCGTGCCATCAGAGCGAGATGATTGTGTGAGTACATAAGGAATTTCCATCTTTTCAAGCTTCATAGTCACAATTTTATGCCACGATTGTAGGAAGGAAAAATTTGATTTAATCCCATTTTTAGCTGCAGCCAATTGCAATTTTTCTGATTTATGTATGTACGTATTCCGTTTAAATACTTTAAAAATATTTGTATGTACAATTTTAGTTGATACTTGCGATACTAATCACATTCGTAGTTTTAAATCATTTTTATGAGGTTGTTTGGACACCCCGAAGTTAATTTTGCCTATAAAGTATTTATGAACTTCGATCCCTCAAATTAAGCAATGGTACAGGTTGTTGCCGAATGATAATAATAAATCAAAGTCAAATCTCCTTTATTCAAATAGACTTTTACAAGTTCTTTTGAATCCTCATTTTTTAACACTTTTTTATACTGTTTTTTAAAACTAGTGCCGCTTCGAAACGTGTTATCGCTGTGGAGAAGAACCGGCAAGAATCTCTCTCAGCAACACGAAATGTCTTTTTTTTTATAAATTACAATTCTAATCTAAAAATTAGATTACAATATAATAATATTGTTTACAATTTAATGTCATATGGATGTAATAGTTGTGACGTGCTCACAAAGCAAAGGATAGGCATGCAATTTTGTTCAATTGCCTACAATTTGCTTGGTTTGTGAAAATCATTATATGAAATGTGTAATATTTTTTAACAATTAATTGTAAAAATTTATGAACGCTACTGTTAAGTAACAATGGTGTTACTATAATAAACGTAAAATTATATTTATCCATAAAATCTTTGTTAAATTGACTACTTGAATCACAAAACTATTTGTAGAAGGTTATAATCTTTTAAATTTTAGTGCTTAGTTATCATAATAAAAATATATAGATAAGTCCGATACAACCAATTTTCCATTGTCAAACGACTCAACTTTTCAACCACAAGTCCTTCGATTCAGTCGTTAGCTTCTGAAATTATTAAGCAAGTAAATGACTCCCCTTGTATCAGTGGCGGTACTTCCATAGAAGCCCGAAAGCCCGACTTGCCTTAAATAGTACCGAATAACGAACTTAACGATTGTTTATTTATAAAGTAACGCTATAAACGTGAATGTGAGTACTAACCGGTAAGTATTTATTAGTCCTACGTACCAAAAAAAATATGCTGCTACTAAATAAACATTTGGGCTTGCCTTAGTTTGACACCCTAGGCACGCCACTGCCTTGTATGTACGTTTCAGGCTCTCAATACCTAATTAATTACATAATTACTCGTATTTTTTTACTTATTATGTAAAAAAAAAGAACTAAGACTATGTCTTTATGCATTACAGGATATACCTGACCCTCCTATCCACGGCAAGTTCATACAGATACTTGCCTAAGCAGCCTGAGCATATCCTACCCACCAACGAAGCGTGGCAGAAGTACGTAATTCCTCCACACGAGGTGCCACACCACGTGTTAATTGTGTACAGCGGTCTGTACTGCTCCGGGGCGCTGGTGCGGAGTAAAGTCGTGGTCACTGTGGCCAGCTGCATGTCGCTCAGGGAACATAAGAACGCATTTGTCAAAGTCGGCTCCGATAGTATTGTGGGCCATGGGTGAGTACTTAATCATTTACTGTGTCATTTTAACTAAAAACTCTTAAACGTCCCGATCGCTGTGCAAATGTATCTAATAGTCAGTTTTTAATAAATTCTGTCATCGTCAACCACAGAGTGTCCACTTCTGAACATAATAGGTACTTTCCCAATAACATACAGAGCAACCTGTTTAATAAATATGGTTATGTGCATATTAAAATAATAATTATGGATAAAACAAACAAGCTGATGCTTAAACAAATAAAATAAAGAAACTGATGCTTTCTAACCCCCGTAAAATAACACATATTAAATATAATTATTTTGTGACATGACTTAAACCAAATCTTTTTAATTTACCATAAAAACAAATAATATTACATAAAAATTCTTGTACTTTACAGGCAAACAATCCCTGTGATAGAGGTGAAAATCCACGAATACTTCAGACACTTAAGCGAGTTGGACAATGACATTGCAGTATTGGCTTTGAAGGTGAGTTCAGTGAGACTGGAGCACAACCTATACCTCATTCACGATAAGTTGATTCTTTTGGCAGATGTCATTTTTTCTGAGACATGACTTTGAAATAAAAAACGTATTATTTTATTATTTTAATGATTTGATAAATATAAAAAAAATACATAAAACATAAAAGTCCCTAAAGATATAAGCGTTATCCGAAAATTTTGATACTTTATTGCTTCAAAGTAAAATTAAAATAGGAACACTGAAAATAATAGACGCTTGTACAATGTTACATCGGTCGGACGGAAAGGGACGTAACATAGTTAATATCGATCTTCCACGTCGATAATTTTACTGAACACTATAATGATCACAGCTGTGCTCCTTTTTCTTAATAAAAATTGTTTTAAATATAAAACTATTTTATTTTTCAATCTTAATTTTCACATACAGGGCTATTTTTGGACCTCCCGTAAAATTTAAATAAGTGGTTCAGACCATGAAACTAAACAACTTTTCCAAAGAAAAATGGGTCCAAACGTGATAAATAATTCGACCCTCCCATAGAAAACTGCTCACGTGGTCGATTTTGTGTAGAAGGTCAGAATTTTTTTTAACTTTTCGACCCGTGTTTTTTGGGGAAGTTGTTTACTTCTGTGATCTAAAACACCTATTTAAATTTGGCGGGAGGTCTAAAAATAACCATGTTATATTAAATAGGTACTTATTATGAACTTTGACCCACCATCGCTTATCTACATAATGTTTTACATGTCGAAAGTAATAAAGAATTTCACACATAATGCAGTATTTTAAAAAGCAATATTTTTGAACTACTAGATATTTTTTGTTTCCCATCATTAGTCGATATGCCAAAAGAATCAAGTTATCGTGAATGAGATATAATATTAAAATGACACTTTGTGAAGGTGCATTGATATTTTGGTAAACCGCATATATTATTATAAAAACCACTCTGAAACTTTCATCAAACGAAATTATTATTATCAATCATTAAAGCTTTATATTGTTCATCAATTATTATAAACCCCTAAAATCTGTCCAAATTATAAATGCTAAAGGAACTTCGTTTGTTTATATGCTTATGTACCTTAACCACGAGACCAATTTAGAAGATTTTTACAAATGGGCGTAATCCCATTTAAAAATATTTGCCCTAGCAAAACAAGATCCACCGCTATTCATATAAAAGAGGAGGTAATGACCAAAATTAAAAGGGGAATGTAAGGGTTGGTTTGAGCATAAAGAAAGGATAAATAACAGTAGATTGACAAAAAGATAAATGTGGCTTTGGCTACTGCACTCGTAAATAGAAGTGTTTGCAAGGGTCGACTACACAGAATCTATTCTCCTACAACTTCTATATCGAATAGCGATGTAATCACAAATTTCCACTTTTAGCGCTTAGGGCGCTTAAAGTTGAGGTCATGTATTTAAACACTAGTCGCACTAATTTAAAAAAGGCGTACAAGAATTAATTTTATTCAATTTTTATGCGATAAACTAAATAATAAGTACCTGATATCTTCTTCTTCTTCATCAACCCATATACGCCCACTGCTGAGCACGGGTCTCCTCTACCATTGAGAGGGTTTAGGCCATAGTCCACCACGCTGGCCTAGTGCGGGTTGGCGGACTACACACCTAAGAAATTCCTAAGAACTCTTAGGTGTGCAGGTTATCACGATGTTTTCCTTCACCGTTAAAGCAAGTGATAATTCAATGTGAATACACACATAACTTCGAAAAGTCAGAGGTGTGTGCCTGAGGTTCGAACCCGCGACCACCGATATTCTCGACTGTGCGCCCAAACCTCGAGGCCATCACTGCTTATACCTGATATACATACAAACATATTACATAATATACATATATGCTTACTTAGTACTTTATCGTTCTGACTTCCAGCCCTTGTTATTAGGTATATCTTAAAATCTGACGTTGATGATTACATATGTAAATATGGTTAATAAACAATTAATTCTTTCATAATTTCTTTCTTTTGTATACAGCACAACGTCGTCATGGGATCCCTCGCCAAAAAAATAATATTAGTAGAACCTGAAATTGCTTTGCGGATTGGTACTCCTCTAGAAGTTTCTGGATGGGGTGATCAGGTAAGAATTTTTGTCTTGTTTGTAAAATTTACATACTAAAATAATTAAGAAGAATATGAAGAAAAACTATCGCTTTAATCCACCTTTTAAAAATAGCACAGCTAACGCCATCTGGCAATACTGTAGTAAATTATTTCTAAAAGGACGTGACGAGAGGACTAGACTTGAGACGACAATATGGATGTATAGTTCATAGGCTTACTACAAGATAGCGCTGATGGTGTATACTCCATGCATAAATATTTTACGTTTTGTTTTAGAATATGCAGTCGAAAACTTCAAACATGCTACTTCGTTCCGAAATGATTGTATTAAATAGAACGTTTTGCGAAAAACAATACAAGCATATGATAACTTCATCAAATTTTTGTGTGAAATATCATTCGGTGAGTAATAAAAATAGGATTAATTTGGGCGCCTTGCCATTGCCGCCCACAGATTCCCTTGAACGTGAATATACAGTTGTAAAGGACAAGTGAGAAATTATGTATTCCTGAGTCCAATGTATATGATCGCTCGGCAGTGTGAGTTTTGTTGTTTACAGGAGCGCAGATTAGGCGACAACGGTGGTCCTGCCGTTTTGGGAGGTGTTCTAGTTGGCTTAGTTTCTTTCGGAGCTAATAATGGAAAAGAGCCGTTTGTAGCCGTTCTTACAAATGTGTCTTACTTTCAAAGGTAAGTGAAGATGAGCATCTATTGTATACTCAGCAATAAAAAAGCTGCGTCAGTGTGAATCAAAGTATGAGTGTCTGAAGAAATTCAAAAAAGTAATCACTTTTATATTGTACGCGCTCAGGTTTAATCAATTAAAATAGGGCATGCGCTAAAAGCTCGATAATACGTAGAAATGTACATTAAAAACACAGTTTAAAAAATACATGTTATATTTATCTATAGGATTGGGACCACTTAGTCTGTTTTGTACTGGTTAATTATAAAATGACTCGTTTTTCCGAGAATCTTTGTCGTCGCAGGTTCAAACCCCAGGAACACACCTCTGATTTTTCAAAGTATTATCTGTATTCACAATGAATTATCACTTACTTTAACGATGAAGAAAAACATTGTGAGAAACCTTATTTACCTAAGAGTTCTTAAGAATTTCTTAGGTGTGATGTCCGTCAACCCGCATTAGACCAGCCTAGTGGACTAAGACTTAAACCCTGATAGTTGCTGCGGGATGATGATGAATTGAATTATTCTATACTTGTTATGTAAATATAGGCTTTTTACCGTGCCAGTACATAATTCACGAAAAAATGCATTGTCTTTGCAGGAGCCAGGAACAAATAAAATTACGACGTTTACATACTCGCGCATTATTTATTTTAAACAGAGCAATGTACGTGAATATAATCAGCTGACGGGTCAATGACCCTAGCGTGCAGTACATTACATTTTACAAAGCGCGTTCACGATATATAAAATTAGTGAACTGCTGATTATTGATTTTTTCCACAATACACATGTTGCCTTAAATAATTATCTTTACTATTGCTGGCTTGGTGGATTTTTTACTTATGGTTAAAATTAGTGTGAGTAAATCAATTTAGATTAATACGAAGAAAATAATTTCATAAATACCATTATACAGAGTGTATTCACACTATTATCAAAGACTAAGAAAGGTAACAGCTACGATGATCACACACCCCTGGCGTTAAAGAGAATCCCAGCTAAAAATAAAATTATCATACAACCATCCGCATTAAAAGTATGTGGTTTGTATGGAAAGCGTAAAATATTTTTTTTTGTCAAGATTTTCTTTAATGCTAGTGGGTTTGTAATCACCTTAGATATTACCTGCGTCAGTTTCCGATCACGGTCTGAATACACCCAGTATACATCAGCCACCCATCTATGTATCTTCAGAAACAAATAATTTAAAAAGACTTTCTTTAATTAGGATTATAAGTACTTATAAAGAAATGTTATAAAAATATACTACATGTCAAACCATTCTTAATATTGCTTTTAAATTACTGTACAATTTTAATTAAGAAGTGACAAATATCTCCTTGTGAAAATCTCAAAAATGCTAATTTACTCACCAACTATATTATCACCTTGAAAAGCGTGATAGTTCAGGTAAAATTACGAATAAGACGGCTATGGCCTTGGAACGGCACTCGCAACTACCAAAATGTTGAGGAAGTCTTTTCCTATCATTTTCTCGAGGTCGCTCGAGATTTTGTTTTATTTAACGCCCAAAACACTATATATGTATGTGTATTGTATTCTTGGGAAATAATACATCGTGCTGCTACTAATAACTTCTTATTAGAAATACTCATTAACGCTTTGCCTGATCTCGAGAACATTAAATTGATCGGTAGTTAGGTACTTGCACTGCGGGAACAACAATAAAATGAAAATATTTTTTCATTCTGCTGTACATATTTGTTACGTGATTTATTCTAACATAACAAAAATATAATCTCGCTTAATAATTTACCATCATCAGCCCATAAACGTTCAACTGCGAGCACGGGCCATCTCTTCAACTAAGAGTGTGGACCACTGTGCAGTAGCGGACTTTATACCTAAAAATTTCTAAGAACTGTTAGGTTAGGTTTCCTAAGATGATAATTATTCACGAATAAATCCGCAATTAATATTTCCGAATTAATGTAATAACCTAATTATTGGTTTTGTCAAACAGCCAAAGCTTAATGTGTTTTTTATTATCAACTAAATAGCGAGACCGCGCGTTAAATACCAACACCAATGATCAAAAACAAAGAAAATGTCTTCCGCGCCACTTATTTTCGTACCACTGGATCTAATATTAGTTTTGTTGCCAGATGGATAATACTGAACAGTTCCCGTTTCTTGAAGAAATATTGCGTACCAAAAGACTTGTATCACCAACACGACGCCCACTATCAGCAGGACATCGCGTGATAGCTATAAACGAAATTAACTATACATTGTTTTTTTCTTCACGGCACTTGATGTCGAAAAACCGGTCTATCTGTTGTTCTATCCATTTTCTGAAGTAAAATACGTTGGCGTACACGCTTGGTTTGTTCAATTTGGCGCAGCCATCGCCATGCGACGTGATGCCCACTAGCAATCTGGAAACACAAACAAATTATTGCATTCCATTATCTAATTTAACACAATTTTATCCATTTTATATATATTTTATAACGAAATTAATGATGATTGAATCACTGCACAACTATCATATCAAGCTGTTTAGTCACTATCCAACCATGATACAGAGAAAACTATTTGAGATTTCTTACGTAAGACAAGACAAAAAGGTCAATTAAATTTACTTGTATGATAAGGAAATGAGCAATTCAAAACATTAGCCGTAGTTAATTCGGAAAATCTTTGTAAAAATAACCCCGATGCTGCTTTGCTCTCCATAAAAAGACATTTGGAATTACATTAAAAATTGGGAATTTCATATATATTGGAAAATACAAAAATAATTTGAAAATAACGCGTTCTTTGATGAATTGTGTTGACGTAGACCCTTATAAATATAACATTTATTGCTAGTTTATATTTTTTTAATAAAAAGTAGAAAAATAAATACTATTGCAGTTACAAGTAACTTGCGTTTCATTTTCCATCTTTGTATAACAATCGGATTGTGTAAGGACACGTGACGGCTTGTCACGCTGACCCATATTCCTTTTCACCCTTTATATCGGAGTCCACGAGCTCGTGTCACGTGCCCGTCCCATAAATCAACGTATTTTATGTAATCATAGCTCACTGGCGTTTTCTATAGTATATTTTATGTAGGAATTTTAGAAAAATCAATTTTTGAATCTTTCTATCTTTAAATCTCTTTGTACACGCTTCATTACTAGCATGAGCGGTTCTTTTCAGGTTTATAAATATAAGCGCTTTTTGTACAGAATCCATGCACACTATATATGATAAATGAATTAAATATAATTAACTAGATTAATTTTAAATATGATTAGTATTTAAAACTTCACAGTATTATACTATTCCACACAAGTATATAAACTAAGTCACTGAGAACTAATATAGTAAATAAATTAACTATTAATGAAGTTCACGTAGATTCCGTTTGTGTTTTCTAATAAAAGTTCGGCACATAGATTTGTGTACTAAACAGTCGACTGCAGCCAATAAACATCGACAATATACAAGACAGCTATGTAAGTGTAAAGCAAGTAAGAAATAGATGAAGGGGCAGATTAATATTTATAAGATTTCCAGCTATTTCAAACACCGCACACGGTTCCGCATAACAAGCAAACCCCATACTGAATGCGACTACCGAGTCGCGCTATTAATAGTCTTTTTTATATTAGCTGGGCTAGAAACACGAAAGTGACTGATATTTTTAATGTAACATATAAAAAACTGAAAAGTCATCGTGATTCTAATTTTAGTTAGTATAGTATTTTAGTATGCTAAATTTAGTTTTTTAGTTTTTCTCTAATCTATATATATAAAAATGAAACCCGTTTCGCGTTGTCACGGCATCACGTGTGAACGGCTGAACCGATTTCGATAATTCTTTTTTTATAATATTCCTTGAAGTACGAGGATGGTTCTTACGGAGAGAAATATTTAAAAAGTTGCCTGAAACAGTCCTAAAACAATACTTTTCTATATTCCCATACAAAAAATTCGTAATAATACTCAAGTGAATTTGAACTTTAACATCATACAATAAAGTTTAATTTTTAGTGGAGTAGTTCTATAATAAAAAATGAATCGTTTAATGTGTTCCTGATCGCAAATCTCCAGAACAGCTGAACCGATTTCGCTAATTCTTTTTATATAATATTCCTTGAAGTTCGAGGATGGTTCTCACGGAGAGATAAATTTTAAAAATTGCCTGAAACAGTCCTAAAACAATACTTTTCTAAATTCATACAAAATATTCGTAATAACACTTAAGTCATTTTAAACTTTAACACCATAATAAATTTCCTGTCAAAACATTTAATGTTTATCCCGTCGATGCAGTTAGAAGCTTAAATAAAAGACCGTATTAAAATAAGCATTTTGAATCGACAATATATATCCACAACATTCGAATAATTGCGTATTTTAGATTTTAAAAATGCAGAATTGTGTAAGTCAGGACAAAGGATTGACATTTATTAGCTGTCAAATATTAAAACGTGCGTTCAGAAAGGATGGTGCGTAAAGTAAGAAAAATACCTAATTATTATTTAACTGAATTTTTGAACTCCTTGGTTGTGCCAATTTTTCAATTTTTAATATGCTTGAATATCTAAAATACTCTAAATCTCCGTTAAAAAATATTAATAAATGTATAACAACTGGGCATGGGCCTCCTTTACAACTGAGAGGGTAGCCTTTAGTCTACCACGGAAGTATTTGAATGAAGAGAATTGAAATCGAGTGCATCCAATGCTGCTCAATATGAACAAGTTTATAGTTTAATTAAATCATTTCTAGCTGACACCCGATCAAAGCATTCGATTTTGGTACTTTTTTATGTCTGTATTTTTATGTCAATGAAGTGCTGAACTTAATATTTAGTTACATATACCTAAGTAATTAAAAATTCAAATTATTAATATTATCCGGGCAGGACGACGTCTGCCGGGGCAGCTAGTAGAGAATAAAAAGGAACCAAACAACATTGAGCATTCAACAGTCTTTGCCTACACCTATTAATGAGATGAGGGATAAGCTTCGACAAATAAAACTGATAATTATTGAAGCTATCTGTATTGCCTATGTACATACTAATGAATATATAGGCACAAAGCTATATACGCCTACCAAATATAATCCACCATTCATTATCAGTAATACATCTTATATGTAAATATGTGTCTTACAGCTTATTTCATGTAGGGGAAGGTGGGGTAATTAAGAACGGCGGGTAATTGAGAACAGTTGAATATCAAATACACCCCTTGCACTATACCGCCCGTACACATCTAAGCCGATGCGCTTGCCATCCCTTAGTATGCACGCAAAATTGTGATTGAGAGAACCCACGCATCTCGTCACGGTGAGTCAAACAATATTTTATGTAATTTTGTTACAATTTTTGTCGTAAGTAAAAATCAGTGTAAAAAGTATCTTTTTGAGGTTAACGACAACATATTTTGTAGCCATGTTACATGTACTATCTGTTTATAAATTCCAAGTAGTTTTAAGTTCACGGTCAATAATATCACAAGTAACGATCATTTTGTTTCGACTTTCCAAGTTCGGGTAATTAGGAACGGCATCAGGAGGGTAAATGTGAACGTTCCTAATTACCCCTAATAGTTAATTGATCATGTAAAGTGTCTTATATTTGATATTGTTTTAGAAGCCTAGACATTACGAAAGAAAAACCACACCGAGATACGAAATTGAAAATCTTCGCCGTGCAATACAAGATGTGAGAAGTAAACAGCTTTCTTTAGGCAAAACAGCGATCAAATATTCACTACCAAAACAACATTACGAACATAACATAACGTCAGTCAAACTTTAGAGTCAAGTACTTGCATTCGTGAAACTCCAGTTGAGCAAAGCTAGAGTGAACGGAGTGAACCGATTGACAATCATAGTTAAAATGCCGCCGCTTCTGATCTTATAAATCAAACTGTTATGGGTATGCCCCTTGATACTACTCCTCTATCAGTTTCTGTGCTTCTTTCCGAAATAACTAACGTACCTGTAATTCCAAAAACAACCATTTTTAAGAGACGAAATAAAAAAAATCGCAGATTTTGTCCAGCAGACCTATAAAATATCAATTAGAGGAAAAAGAGAAAAGACAAGTTGAAAGGAAAATTCAAAAAGAGAAGATTGTAACGAAAGAGAATACTAAAACTACAAAAAAGAAGTCACTACTTCAGTGGATAGAGGTCAGAAATTTAAAGGAGTTTGAAGGAAATGAAAATGAAGAGAATTATTTCTGCATATTTTTCGGTGAAGAATATGAATCTCCACCAGCAGAAGATTGGATCATGTCCGTCATTTGCAACAACTGGGCACATGATAAATGTACCAGCAGCCAATGCAGCAGGGGTTACGTCTGTGATTTGTGCCAAACTAAATAATTATAGTACTTACTAAGTCGTTCGCAATTACCCCATATCGTTCCTATTTCCCCCGCGGACTGATCTCAATTACCCCACATGATGTCGGGTAAATACGAACGCATATGTTTTTTCTTTTCTTAATTTTTTTTATTATAAACTTTATTTCCAAGAGTTTTGAGTTAATTTCTTTGTAGCTAGATAAGTAACGTTCATGTTGCAATCAAAATTTGATTACATTTATGATTTTTTTTATTACTTTACAGGGTTTTAAGTTAGGTGTTCCCAATTACCCCACTTTCCCCTACATATGTACAATCGGAAAATACTTATTATAAGTTTAGCCTTGTAAAACATAAAATTATATGCTACATAGTACCTATCCAGAATTAATGGTAAAGGTTTGTAAAGGCAACCAACTGAAAAAAGCGGGTGCATGATTGTCTAAAGTCTAACCGTGTAAAATGCCTGTAACTTGACTACCTCTCAATTTATGAAATATTGGCGGCAATTCCACTCATTGTAAATTCTTTTGCTATTCAAATTATGCCATAAAGTGAATATGATATTCATATGTGTCATACATATAATTATGAAAGATGCCGGCTCACCCATTCCACAAGACGCCACCCCCGGAGTCCCCTTTACACGTGTCGTGTGTTCCGTCGCCGTACAAGCAGAACATATCGTTACTGATCTTCAAGTTATGTAGGCGGCTGCATTCCGTTGACTCCACGAACCTCAATTTCGTCATCAGAAGACCCATTTCTGACACAGGCCCTCCGTACTAAAAATGAAATCAGACGGATAAAACGTACATTACTTTTTTGAATATCTGGTATCTCATTCAGCTTAGTCACACTGGTTGTTGACAGCCCCGTAGCGTAGTTGGCCAGATTGGCCAGTTGGGGTTACAGCTATGTATGTGACTGCTGGATGTACTTTTTTATTTATTATAAAAAATGCGTTAGCTAGAAGGATTATCACACAGTTAATGCGAAACGGAGAATTCAAAATCGTAGCTGTAAAAGCAACTGAAATTCTACTTCGAGTCATGGATTGATTTAAGAAAATATGTGCCAGCCAACGGTGCCAGCAGATAATTTTTCTTTTTTTTCTGGCCGCGCAGTGACAAATCTACTACTGATTTTAGATGCTGTATAATTTGAATAAATTTTAGACTGTCTTTAAATGGCTAGGCACCATTTAAAACCGTATGATATAAATATTATAAAGGTACAGTCAATTATTATTTACATAATCTTACCGAAGTCCATCCCCAACCGGAGACAGAAAAATTTGTCTCGTCCTCCGACATCCAATCGTCGTTATCCACCAGTAAAGCCTTCTGTGAATAGTTTCCAAATCTTATCGACTTCTTCACGAATATCAACGCTATATCGTTCACAAATTGGGCTGTGCTGTTATAGTCTTCATGAATAACCAACTTCGACACAGGATATTTTTTGGCCTTGAAATCGTATGCGTATCTTGATTCTGGAACAAAATGGTGCACATTTCTATGACATATGGGGCAACGGATCCTTTTGAACAAAAATATTTACTATTTATGCTTCAATGCGAGATCGCTCTTAAGACACCAATACGATGAAAGTATTGTTTATTGCGGCAACATAATTTGTGCAAATAAAAAAACTAGCGATAGCTCCAATTCCGCCCGGGCGCTATTTGGCATCCCGTGTTCTTCCCACGGAACAAAACACAACGCCTGTCAAAACTTTCTAAGCAATTTATTTCGTGAATATATTTCATATTATAGCGCTGGGTCCAACTTTGCTCGAACATAATTTAAAAAAATCTATGTTATTTCAAAAAAACATTCCAATGCGTTTAGTGGCTTTGCATTGATAAGTTACAAACAGACAAATCTTTTCGAAATTATAATTATCATCGGATCGTGATCGGAAATTAATGTAGATAATAGCTACCGTGATCACAAACCCATTGGAGTTAAAAAAAAAAACCGACATAAAATAAAAATTTCGACGCTTTCCGTACAACCGTCGCTATTCAATGTTTGAGGTTTGTATGGAAAGCATGAAAATGTTTACTTTTGCCGAAATTTTTGTTAACGGGAATAAGTTGTGACCACCGTAAGTACTATCTGTCCTAGTTTCCGATTACGGTCTGAATACACCATGTGTATGAAAAATAATTTACAGTAAATCTATACTAATATTATAAAGAGGTAAGGTTTGTGAGTTTGTATGTTTGTAAGTTTGTATGTTTGTATGTTTGTATGTTTGTGACGTTGTAGAAAGTAAACTCGCGATCTACTGAACCGATTTTGAAAATTCTTTTACCAATAGAAAGCTACGTTCTTTGTGAGTGTCATAGGCTATATATAAGTCCGAAAAATTATAACACTTTTTTGTTGTAGCAGGATTTGCGAAGTAAGTCGGAGAAAAAACGGGCGAACGAAACCGTTTTTTGCAAACGCTGCCTTACCCATGGGAGATATATAGTTGAGTCCTAGAGAAAAGTTGTAGAGCTTGATAATATCTACAAAAAAGTCAGCGGTAGCATATGTCTAACTTTTAGGGTTGATTCACTATAACCTCTTTTATGCTAACTAAATTTGTTATAAAATAAAGCATTGTTTGTGAAGGTATTTTTTTAAAGATTATATTAATCCTTATCCAAATAAATGCGTTATTCAGTATAAGTATTTAATTTAAAAGAAATTTGCCCTTTACATCATTTAATTTCGATGAGTATCTTAGAAGATATCGCAGTTTCAAAATAATCATCAAGCGCGCAATAATTATGTACAAAGCGCCGACCGGCGCGTTACGGTTTCACGTTTAAATAATTTTACTGATTTGTATGATTTTTGGTATGGGCATAAATAGGACTTTAAGGAGTAAAATAGACTATATCTTATTTTCTTTCTGAACTTAACCCTGTAGTCTACGCGGACGAAGTCGCGGGCAACAGCTATAGCTCAATAAAAATATTGGGTCTAGTAGTTCTGCATTGCATATGAAAAACCACAATAACTCCAATAAATCTTTTGCTGTCATACTTTCATAAAATTCTGCACATTTTATTCTTTACTTATGACATATTTTAAATGTAAACCAATTAATATTTATCTTATGTCATTATTTTAGCAAAGCTACAACGCGCTGGGTAAATCTGCATACTGGTTTATGCCTGCTGTATAATATTGAGCACAATAATGTAAACATAAAAGGATTTTTGTCGGACATAATCGGTCAACGGGAAGTTTGTATGTTTATAGCATAACACAAAAAGGCACCAGGGGCGAGAGTGCAAGTAACCAATTTCCGTTACGCCGGCGGGTGATTTGCTTCGTTGGAGTCGGATACATTTAGCTACCAATTCGACTGACAAATTAGATTCAAAAATACATCAGTCTCTTAAACAAACATTTACTCGTGCCGCAGAACCATTCTCTATAGAATTATATATTTAATGGACCGTAAGGTAGCAGGCAAAAGTATGTAGTTTCTGAAACGAGACGATTTTTTCCACACAAAAAAATACTATTTAGAACATTGTACCCTGCCAAGGTACTCGTATATGTTAAATATTATGATTTTTTCTAATATTGATTAGTTTTATTCTATGTATGTGACTGTTGGGTGTATTTATTTATTAACGTTGTAAGGATTGCACTTTTTTGTGGTATCAGTTACAATTTAAACTTTTATTTATTGTGTAGTTTTTTCTGCAGATGTAAAAATACAGTCTCACTATCGTATATATCAAGCCCACAATACTACCTCTCGTTTCAGTATCAACCTATAAAACTCTTCTATTGAACATGAGGACGAAACTAAGTCAACTAGCGTCAGAATGTCTCCGTTTAAACTGCACTGTCTTGACCAAGTGTGGCTGCGCTCACATTTCCTTACCCTTATAAAAAGTAAAGTTTTTTCCAAGAAGTTCTTCTTGAGGACTAATCAGCATTGTGGTACCACGTCACTTTTAATTAAAAAAGCAATTTCGCAAGCGCTGTACACTTCAGATTAAAAAATAAACTTTTTTGATTGAACATGCGCTGAAGGGAACCGTAGGGGTTTTGTGGGAGAAAACTTCTCACTTATTTATACATATTTACTGTACAATATAAAATAAGAATTGGCTTGAGCGATATGGCCGTCATTAGTAGTCTTAATGTTTCTTTTTTGTTAAAAAAAAAAGCAATATATGTAAGGGTGTTGCTTGATTTTATAATTTCTGCCATAAAGCACCTATTATCATAAACAAGTATTATGTCAGTGCATATATAGCTTACTGCAAGACACGGTTTTCTAATAAGGTTTTAGATGTGCTTGACATTAGATCACCACGTTGACCTACAAATTAGCTAAGCGTAATAACGCAACATCCAAAATAGGAATAAATGTTTTATGCTCACACATAGTTATTAAATTAATAATTTGGTTGAACTATGCACACGTGGAATTAGCAAAAATGATTCTAGAAATAAAGCTCTGCCTACCCTTTCCCGGTGACATATTTGATCATACCTACTTAGTATAATAATTCTATTCAAGATATTCCACAATTAAAATGTACTGACTGATGGAATATAATGAAAATTATGTATATAATTCCAACAGTCAGCAATCCACTTTTTTTATTAAAGATCGGTAGAAGAACACATCCTAAATAAATGTTTTGAAATAGTCAAATGCGAGCGTACAAAGTGATGGAAAAATATTATTATAAAAAACTTTGCTTGGCAAAATAACTGCGGCATATTCAGAATATATTCATAGCCAAAAATGTTTCTCAATGCAGTGTAAAAATCTCCGGAATCAAATACTCATTCCTCCCGTACCGGTTTATATCGGATGTACGGAGTTTCAATTCGGCCATTTATATTCTCTTCTGTTTGAAAAAAGATAAATATATAACTATGTCTATAACCGGCCGCAATTTGTGCCTTTTGTGATATATGTGTGTGGATCTGTGCGCAAAACTCGTCATTATACGTTAGTGCGTCACCAAATCACTACAATTTACACCTTATTTGCTTAATTTATTGATTAAAAGTAAATTTAACGAACAATCTTTAGGTGTTCAGGTTTCCTCATAATATTTACTTTCGCCTTTCGCTATTGTAAGGTCATCGTAACCTAATCTTTGAATTGCAAATGGAACTGTATGAGCCCATATAAAAAGAAAACTAACAATATCATTACAATTCCTATTTTCATAATTATATAATTATAATGAACTATAGGCATACACGTATGCACATATGTAGATATCTATACACAGATTTTTATATGTGTCACATAATTCAGTGGTCGAAGTTACATCAATTGTCAAAGCTGCACGAGGGATTGGAAGTTATCAAAGCAAACGAGCGCGCTTAACAACCATTGCCTGTAGACAATAACCCAGAACCAGGCATTAATGTATTACACATTACGCATATATTAAATGTATATATAGGTACATACACACACGCTATTGTACGTTAGCTAAAATGTTAGTAGATACTAAAAATGAGAATAATTTACTGTTTGGTGAGTACCACAGCGCAAATCGTGTTTTCAATATGTAAGTAATAGGGTTTTCTATTAAAAATATTTTAGTACAAATTAGTCCCGTAACAGCATATAGAGAACAACCTACGTGAGATTATTTTTTACGCTAGAATTCCCAACGATGCAAAATTATATTAAGCCTTGTAGCCTTTCTGAAATAAAGACATCATGTTCATTAACTGCACACTTACCTGCCATTACCCGGATATCATATATATTTCTATTGATGTCAAAACAATGGGCCGCTGTGAGCACTGTCCAGCTGCTAATAATAGTGCCTGAACACATTGCTCCAAAGTTGAATATTTGGACTTGAAATGGAAATTTATCCAACGACACTGGTTCACCACCAACAATAAATCCTTCTATGTAGTCCCCTCTAGCGTCTGTCACGAGAAACGCAATTTCTATTGGAATACAAATAACATGGAGTATCAAAAACAAAATATCAGGCAGCACGCGCATTGTTCGGTTCCTCGTAAATTTGGTTTATGTTTACTAGATCAATAAATTAATGATTAAAAGCGCATAAAAAGGAAACCTTTCGTCAACCAATTAACTCTCGGCTGATTATTTTTTTATGTCCGCTGTTACAGCCGTATAAGAATGATTGCGCTATACATTTCTTACTCCGATTATATATCTATAAGCAGAAAAACGCTGTGAAAAAAAATCATAAGATCTGTGTGGGGACTGTCTCTAACGCTGGGCTAAATAATATGTAGCTTCTGCTAGACAAAGTTTTAACGTACGGTCGGTCAGTTTTGCAAAGTTGCCAAAGGTCTGTAAAAAATAATAATATAAATACCAATCAAGTTTCAAGTGAGCCAGCTATCGAGTAAATCCTGTAGCTTTATTCTTTACATTGTAAACTATTTTTATTCCAAATCAATACACTGGACAACGAAGAAAGTGATTTAAAATCAAATCGAACGAAAATAATAACAGTCATCAAATATTTACTAAAAAGCCCGTAATTTGGGTTCATGAACACGAAATGGCTTGCCACGTTTCTGACGTACAGTACAAAAATAAATTTGTGTTCAAATAAAATCGTTTTATATACGAAAACACTCTTTGATTACATTACCATCTAAAACAGCTGTCTTTGTCACACGCAACACGGCGCTATAAAAGCGTGAGATAGCATCTCGTATAATCATGAAAAATTAACATGTCCTTTTTGACAGATTGCCTCAAGATTAAATTGTTTATTAAACGCAAACCACCTTTTAAATCTTGTACGTTAAATGTGTACACAGACGTCACATTAACATTTGGTTTAAAGGTATAATGATTTAATAGGATTATCGTTACTAAGTGAGATGTAAAATAGGATGTGTCAAAAGCGCTGCTATCGAGCGACTTGGCTATAAGTAAGCAATCGTGTAGCAGGGATGTTTGCCGCCCGCCTTCGCGCATTCAGTTGCCCACGGCCGGCCGCGCTGTAAGCGCCGCGCGCGGCTACACCTCGCACTAAACATAACCTATCTCGTCGCACTAACAACATTTATCACGAGCATGTATTATTAAAACCGATATGAACTGTACGCTGCAAACTGTCACGTGACATGCACACAATACGTGAACTCAATATCAAAATTTTTGGAAGCGAAACAATCCGAAATTTTGTCAAAATAAGTAGGGCGACCGTATCAAAACAAAGGTGTATATTGATTCGACGTTTGCAGTTGTCTTAGGTATGTATTAAAGTGTATATTGAATTTCATTTTGGATGTTTTTGTGAACGTTAAAAAAATTATAATCGCAAAAACATATAGTATTAATGCTGAAAGTTGACAAAAAAGTGCAACTGTGAATGATAAAAATATTTTGAAATAAAAGTTATTTTCCTTAACTTTCAAAATTCTTTCGACACTTCAAATTATCTTATTAAAAACATATAATAAAAAATATGTTTTCGCACTTGATATTACGACGGCAATAAAGACTTCTCTAGCACATGTATTCTACTGTACTTCTAAGCCATAATTTTTGTAAGTACAACATTTAAAAAATGGAGTCAGGTTGCGAATGTGACAATGAATAGTTTAGATTGGCGCATTAGCTTGTTACGGCGGCATGTGCAAAGGGGTGGCAAAATCTCTGCAACTTTACAACCACACAACTGCAATATGACAGCACGTGCTTAACTCGCGACGTTTACTTTAAGCACACGTGCTTCTTTGTTTATGTCTTCCTAGTCTTCTCGTGACGGAAGACAGTTTCCAATATTATATAAATATGGTTTATTTACATTATTACGGTATTACTTGTACTACACGGCAAAGCGACAGATCTGAAACTTATAGTAAGAATCAAACATCCAAACTGTTATCCTAACAGTACCAAGTAACGAAACACGATCTGGCCTCGTTACTTGAAATTTCGCCGGCCGGCTGAGATGCTAATTTAATCCACAATAAAAAATATTAGCTTTGGAGAAAAAAGTGATAGTTTAAGCTTTCATACAACTTTATCTGACATTATTATTATTCAACACAAAACAAAAGAAGAGCCACGTAGTCACCTCACAATACAATGTTATTGTTAGCATCTGCAAGTTTGGTACAACAATCTCACAGAAAGTCAACTTTTGTGTTACTTCCATAGTTATTGTTTATTTTGTGCAACCATTTAAAAAGTCACGAAATGCACCTAAGCTCTTCGAATATGGTGGTCGTAAAGGATATATTAACAGGTGCGTAAACTTTATTTAAATCTACAAAACAAATATAAACCATCATATTTCGTCTCACTTCCTTAACTCTTGGCGGTCTTTAATAATACCGAAATATTCATGAGACAGAAAGTTTTGCTTTGTCAATTTTCATAAGTAAATAACAGTAACAAAATTTTCATTTAAATATAGAAAACCTTTATAAATGCGAACGTTATCAAGATAGATGTCAGTTCCTTGTTATTGTTACGATCTTGTTACGGACCAATGTCCATAATTTAATTTTGCACATCAAACGTTTACGGAGCATGTTAATTGTGATTAATTGCGACTCGCCTTGACCACCGATATGTTTTCCACGACATCTGCGCTGCAATAACACTTTAATTATATCTGCAAAATTGTATATGTATCGCTTTGCTAGAAAACATTTTAATCAACCATTTAATGTGGCCTACATATTTTGTTAATACATTGAGTGGGATTTAATAGTTAACATGACAGCTGAGAACAAATTAAATCCGAACCTAGTAATGCAAAGTCTTTTGTTATCAGATAAAATAGTCATGGAAGCATTAGGTACATTCATTACAGCTTTAACTTTCTTATTATTAATGCTTGTAAATTAATCATCATCATCATCAACAGCCCTTAATTCGTCCACTGCTGGACGTAGCCTCTCTTATTATTAAATTAATATCGTATTTAAATTACGATATGTAGTAAAAGATAATTTTTACGGCGTCTTTTGTAATTTATATCCACCTAGATAAATACCAACAAACTGGCCGCCATTGCTTAAATCTAATAGTACTACTCGTTTTATTTCTTGGCATAAAGTGTACTTTCCCGGCTACTGTCAGAACGATTAGCTATAACACGGGCCCGGCCGGCATGACGTCATCACTTTCGGGAAACGGGTTAGATATTACCCAATCTCGCTAGATTAACGCGAATTGGCGAGATTTAACGTGCCCCCATGGTTTTCGCAGATTGACATAAGTTTCCTTGCAGCTACCTCATCGTTAAAATTATTTAATATGAAAATATAAGTCAAATTTGAATTCAAAGATGTTGTTCTATCTGTCTATAATCTTGTCCAACGTTATCGGAAAATCTAACCTTTCTAATATACAGAAAGTAAGAGTAGCCAACCCGCACTGGGCCAGCGTGGTGGATTATGGCCTAAACCCTCTCAATAGTAGAGGAGACCCGTGCTCAGCAAGTGGGACGTATGTGGATTGATGATAAAAAGTACGTACAGAGCTCAGACAAAGTATCGGGCTAATACACGCATATTATTATTATAATACAATATTAATACAGGCTTCTGATTTAAGATAACAGGACGTATACTATTGATCACGTTCAGCGATTCACTTGTGTGATTATGCCAGATTTTATCTATTATGAACGATGATGACATGCAAATATCTTACCGGCAACAATTCTTTTCTTCCTAGATTATTAAAAAAAGGCAAAAATAACAAACATGTCGATTATGATATTACGACCTCCAAATAACCGCAATAGGCCAGCGTGCTAATCCCAGTTTAAAAAATGATCCGTGCCAAGCATTAGGACGTAGGTACTTATGTATATGCGCTGTTATAGACAGATTGTAGACGATTAAATTAACTGCAGCAGTTAGTAACTTTGTATGGGCAATCAACGTGTATTCATGTTACGGAAACAATGATGTTGTGAAACGACAGCGTATCTATGTATTTTGGGAACAATGGGCGTGACTTGACCTTTGACACACTAGCCGAGTTTTCAGTATCACTGTAAAACGTTTTGAATGGACAATGATTTCTATATAGTCTTTTGTTCCATCTCTCTTCACTTTACGGCTCTTACCGTCAGGTGCAATGGCGTCTCTTTTCCATGATACTTATAAAAAAAACCGAATTGTGACATTTAAACTGAGTCCTGTTTGACATATTAATACATATGAATTTTACTGTATATGTAAAACAATTACATAAGCTGCTGTAAACGAATCGCTCTTTCAGCTTCTTTCTTGTCCATCATTTTTAAAAGCTGATGACACACGAACAAATGAAACAGAAACTTTTTCTTACAAGAACAAACCCCTCAATGCTCCCTGTTCTAAAGTACAAAGTTTAATCTTCGTCCATGATATCAGATTTATATTAAATTCAAATTCACGATACTTTTGTCTTGTATCGCATAACATTATAATCGAATTATGTCTTCTACGAACTGTGTATCATCTGATATTAAAAACATATTCTACGAATTTTTCTGGCATAAAAGTTCCCAATTCTGTGAAATAAATAAAATCGCGGCAAACTGTTACTGGATACAGGGATTTACAATATTTGCCAATACTAGTCAGCATCAATATTACATATTATCATTGAAGGTTTCGGTCCAAAAAAGGACATTAGCCTAAGACGTGCTGCTTCTATAACAGCTAAAATTTCATACCCTTGCCTCCAACTCTGGATTCTATCTCTCAGTTTATGGTAAAGACCATTTCACAATATAAGATGTAGCAAATACCTTTATCTTTAAATTCCAATTTCTTTTTTTAATGCAATCCTGGCAAATATGGAGTAAAAGTTTTTAAAATACGGCGAGGTACAAAAGTATTAGTATTAAGCTTGTAAATATCTCATGTTTTAGCATATATTAGTCAATTATTTCAAGAAAAGACAGCAACTTGCGATGGGTCATTAACCTTTAAAATCAATTTTGATCACACTAAAGACTTGTACCAGAATCAACGTTGCGTTCGTCATTAATATCGTTCTAAAGGTAAAGGAATACTACGAAAACCAACTGTCAACTCTCCACGAGAATTTCAACCTCATGTGAAGTTTACCACCCTACATTTGACAAGCCGACTGTCTCGAGTGTACGAGTTTTCGAAAGGGTTAATGCTATACAAAAGTGTGAAAAGGGTAGAAAGCTCCCCTTGTGGGCGCCGTGGCTTACAGGAATGATATAGGGCTCGGTTTATTCTAGGGAGCATTCCCCAACAGGCGATTGGAAACAGAATATTTTTTTGTACGAAACAATTTAAACTAAAATTGTAAAATAACGAATTCATTCTGACTGTCCGTGACCACATTTTAAAATTGCATTTGTCTACACTACTGTCGGAATTGGAAAAAGTAAAAAAAAATTGAGTAATACATTTACAAACACAAAGAAGCAGTGATGGCCTCGAGGTTTAGGCGCGCGGTTGAGTATCTCGGCGATCGCGGGTTCGAACCCCAGACATACAACTCTGACTTTTTCGAAGTTATGTGTGAATTCACATTCAATTATCACTTACTGTAACGGTGAAGGAAAACATCGTGAGAAAATCTGCACCCTAAGAGTTCTTAGGAATTTCTGCGG
Organism: Cephonodes hylas; assembly: GCA_030295005.1. NCBI lineage: Eukaryota > Metazoa > Arthropoda > Insecta > Lepidoptera > Sphingidae > Cephonodes > Cephonodes hylas. The sequence continues at coordinate 10,796,646 of AP025364.1, read as the reverse complement.
TGTGTAGTCCGCCAACCCGCACTAGGTCAGCGTGGTGGACTATGGCCAAAAACCCTCTCAAAGGTAGAGGAGACCCGTGCCCAGAAGTGGGACGTTTATGGGTTTATTGTGATGATGATTTACAAACACGCTCTAAAATTATGCTGTGCAAAACGAAAAACACAGCAACTGTAATTCATAAAAAAAAATAAAAAATGAGCAATTTTATAGCTGTAAAAATATAGGCTATAGCAAAACTCATAACTCCGTCAACACTCTCCAGATGCGGTGTAACAAATCCAATAGATATACATGTACAGACACTGTAGCATTACAAGCCGATAATACAGTAACACTGAGCGGGACTCAATCAGGCGCTTATAATCGTGTTACTTGCCACTGCGCGTCTAAGCGACCAGGGCTGAACAATGGCGATTTAAACGACAACATTCAAAGGGCTTTAACGGTTATTTTGAGCGAATAATTCCTTTAACGTTGAAGGAAAATAGCACAAGGAATACATAATAGAGAAGTCTACAAAGAATTTCTTATGTTTAAAGGCTGGTTTCTAAAATATTCTGTAATATTTATACTATTAAAATTCCTGCACCTATCGCACTTAATACGATATTTTCTGTTTAGCTGAAACCCAATGCTTTTCAATAATATAATAAAAAAAGGCTAGCATCATTTATATTCAACATGAGTGTATAAAATAAGCAAAGTAACCCAAAATATACAAACATTCCCAATTACCAACAGGGATCCATATTTTTACCTTGTTTAAATATTGGAACGTTGTTTCTATTTTCTGTAAGAGAACGGAAAATTTGAGCCACAAACAAAATTTACAATTACTTATGCGATCTACAAATATTTGTTGACACTCATCTTACTGGGGGTCGTGGCGCTTTAAACATTTGGCTGTATTTATTTTCTATTGCAAACAAAGGAACCAACAAACAGAACAAATGTAACATTCCCAACATTTAATTAACATAAATATATCTTTTTTTCGGAATACATTTAACCAAATGTGGATACATACAATTCTGCCCACAGACGTGCTCAATATTTAGAAGACTCTATCAACAAATTAGTCTTATCGTCGACTCATCTAATTTGGATACATTTTATTATGGTGATCTCAAGATTATTAGAAGTTATTCTGAATTTATACAAACATCACAATCATTATATTATTTATACATGACACTGGGATACATCAGTCAGAATTTTTTCAACCTATTTTCTCATCCACAGCCACGTGACCGCAACATTAAATGAAAATAAAAAAATGTAATAAGTATTTTGTATAAATTTATTATTTCTCCATGAATATCTCCCACATACACGAATGAAAAGGGGTTTATTAATGGCCCGGACGTGCCTTGTATTTCAATAAAATTGAGTACTATGAACGCTTTAATACATTTTTATTGTATGACGTATGATGATAATCAACTTGTATTACGTCCCATGGCTGGACACCAGCCTTCTCTGCAACTTTGCGCCTTTGTCCACCTCGCTGGCCTAGACCTGGTTGGCGGACTACATTCCTTAAAAAAATCCTTAGATGTGCAAGTAAATCGTATATACATGTAGGTTTATAATAATATCGAGATGTCGTAAAATGCTTCTTCTCGCACACCCCTATAAAATTGAGATATTGTGTTTAGCGACAGCGGTTCAATTGCCTGAACATTGTGTTTTTGCTTCAATTTCTACTAGATTGATGTTCAATGAAAAGGAATTGAACGATGTCTTACTTTCAGAAGAAGACAATATAAACACACAGTAAGTTACATTTCATGCATTTTTATAAATAGCTAAGATTTTTTTTTTCATTTTTGGTAATGGCCTGCGTTTAATTCTGTTTAAAATTGGTTCCAAAGAATAATTTGAAAAATAAACAAACAAAAAAACAATAGTACCTTTACGGTTTTCCCTTTAAGAATTTACTAAAAAATCTAGATTCCTATCTTATTTTTTAACTACTCTTTCTGTCATCCTCCTCTTAAAGTTATGTGAATTATATAAAGATTTAGCTGTTTGGTTTAATAAAAAAAATCATATTCTCATTCATAACAATCACTTGAATTATCAAAGACCTAATTTCTTTGCCTTTTAAAAATGAATCGTCTCGTGAGCCTATTATTTTTACAAGCTTTTATTTAACTTCACTTTTGTATGTATGTATGTATGTATGTATGTATGTATGTATGTATGTATGTATGTATGTATGTATGTATGTTTGTATGTTTACAAATCTTGCAATGAAGATTTGAACCACTTCCAATAGACCGATTGTGCTGAAACTTGGTATACCTACGTAACTTGGATGACAATACAATAATATGGTACCATGGAGCTGGTCTGATGATGAGGTTGGAAGATAACCATAGAAACATCGGTTCTTGTGGACCGATTGAGCTGAAATTTGGTATGTCTTTGTAACTGCGACAACAATACACAAATATGGTATCATGGTGCTGATCTGACGAAGAGTTGGAAGATGCCCATAGGAACTTCGATTCCTATGGTCGAATTGAGCTGAAATTTTGTATCTCTTCGTAACTTCGGTAACAATACAAAAATATGGTATCATGGAGCTGATCTGATGAGGAGTTGGAGGATGCCCATAAGAACTCCGATTCCTTTGGACCGATTGAGCTGAAATTTGGTATACCTATGTAATTTTGGTGACAATATAATAATAAGGTATCATAGAGCTGATCTGACGAAGAGTTGGAAGATGCCCATAGGAACTCCGATTCTTGTGGTCCAATTGAACTGAAATTTGGTCTGTCTTCGTAACTTCGGTAACAATACAAAAATATGGTATCATGAAGCTGATCTGATGAGGAGTTGGAAGAAGCCCATAGGAACTCCGATTCCTGTGGACCAATTAAGCTAAAATTTGGTATGCCTTTGTATTTTCAGTGACAACATAATGACAAGGTATCGTTGATCTGGTGTCATGAGAAGTTGGAAGGTGCCCATAGGAACACTAGTTTCCATAGACCGATTGAATTGAATTACGGTATGACTACGAAATGGATAGAGTTAGAAATATTTCCAACTAAAAAGTTAAAAATAAATTAACGGTGAAAAAAATATTTTAAAATCAAGCTTTTATTATGCACGAAAAATTAAAAAAATAAACTAAGAAATCATTCATAAAATTCGTAGTTTTTTAAACTTTACAAGTAAACATTTACAAACGTGTTCGGTTTATCAGTAGAAGTATGATACATAAACATATATTATCTATAACTAGTATATTAATATTCTTAAGTGATTTAAAAGCTTGTCGCGCAATTTCGTTAATGCAAAGACCTCGGCCGCGACGAGCTTTTAAATCACTTAAGAATATTAATATACTAGTTATAGATAATATATGTTTATGTATCATACTTCTACTGATAAACCGAACACGTTTGTAAATGTTTACTTGTAAAGTTTAAAAAACTACGAATTTTATGAATGATTTCTTAGTTTATTTTTTTAATTTTTCGTGCATAATAAAAGCTTGATTTTAAAATATTTTTTTCACCGTTAATTCATGATTATTTCTCCTCTGCGAAAAAGATTTTTATAATGTAACAATCAATCCCGACCTTCATCACTCAATTGCAACTTAACTTGTCTCTGAGAATTTTCTACTTCAAATGACTTTGACACATCTCAATACTACTAGATATCATTATTTTTATTTAAATCCCTTTGGCTTTTATCGACAGCTTTTATGAAATAAATATAGATTCCTATACAAAATATTGTCTTAAATTAACAGAACTTTAAGCTTTAACATTTAAATGCTCATTTATCAATACACCTGTAAAACATGTTGACTGCCTTGTGGTCTCGCGGTACAAGTATGTGCCGTGCGATCTAGAGGTCCTGGATTCGATTCCCGGGTCGGGCAAAGTGTTATTGGGTTTTTCCATTAGAAAATTCTTAGTAGCAGCACGGAGTCTGGAAATGTGCCCGAAAAACGGCAATAGGCTCGCCCCCTATTACGTGGGACTGATACATACCTGGCGAAATGTGGGTGCAGAAATGCATCTCTGCCTACCCCTTCGGGGAATATAGGCGTGAGGTATGTTTTGTTTGTTTTGACCTGTAAAACATCAATTACCGTAGTTTCCATCTAACTACAGTAAATTAGAGCTTTATATTATTGATGTAAAAGCGAAGAATGGTGATTATAATTATTAAAATGGACATGGTAACCATCCTACATACCTACATATGTATGTCAAAGTAACCACACGATAGTTCGTACATACATCATAAATGAATAATTGAAGATCACGGCACTTGTATAATGACGATCATTAGCATAATAGCTTTACCTAGCAATCGAATCTATGACATCTATTCATTAACAAAAACAATAAATTTATTATTTATTTTATTTTAAACATTTGATCCATTATATTTAGTTATCACCAATAAAAAATATTGAACAGCAATACAACAAACAAGGAAAATATACTCGTCAAAAAAAAAAAATATTTATACGTAAGAAACTTTCGATCATTCCTTCCGAAGCGTTGTATTGATAATGGGCAAAGTAACTTATTTCATACAGCCGTATCAAATCAAGATGGTATATTTTAACGTGATGCATTTGGGCGTGTATAAAAACAAGTAAAGTTCCATGGGATAATGATGTCTGAATAAAAAAATCACGTGACGGAGTACAATACATACATACATAGAACGCAACAATTTGCTAGTAGAAAGTAATTTCATAAACCGATATCCTATAAGCCAGCATTATTGTACAAATTAATCTTACTCAACGCAACATTACAAATCAATTAAGTACAGACCAATTATAAACTATAAATATATTTTCAGTACCTCGTATTAAGTAAACAATGTTGTGGTAGTAATATTTAACTCTTAAATTTGTATTAGTCGCTAATATTATTAGTTAAGTTATATTAGCCATGAAAATACATACATCTGCCTCTTCTACGAATCTCCTAAGACTACTGAGCTGTTAAGACATAATACTCTATAGCCTACAATCTTAAAACTCAGTTCCAATTTCATTGCTCTTCATTACCATACAGTCTGTGTCTTCACTTCAATTATATAGTTACGTGATTTGATTATAGAGATGACTTTATTTAGTATTGAAGGCGGGGTATGAAGTTTATAAAATGTATTCTCATTCTTTGCTTCTACATTTCTCGTCTATATCTCACTTCGAAGATTTAAATTTCGTATCCATAACTCTTGTAATAATTTACGTTGAAGCTACTTGCATTTACATAATTTATAGTCCGTACAAATTAACTAGCATAGCATAGATTATATGCTAGTACACGAACTTGTTTGTAGATCATGGCTGTATTCAAATGAAGCGAAATTAGCAACTAAACCAACTCGTATTCAGAATATGTGCAAAAGGACTCCGTTATTTCGTGCTAAACTAATACCCAATTTAAAAGGACTTACTTAGAGCGAATATTTTATTCGAAAATATTTATTTTGCTTGCGGAATTAACATTTTCCAAATATAATTGTTCTAATTGTTTCAATCTGTTTTTGTAAATTCAACAAGTATCAATCTTATCTAAATATTAGTCTTTGTAATATAACTTTTATGCAGCAATTCCACCTTCCACGTTTAAATGGAGCGATCATTATTGGAAATGTACGGAGCCGTGGAGGCGAAGACCGAGAGTAAAAGACAACTACGACTTTATGAAATTACCCGTTTAATTACGGTTCAATTAAGCTCTGGAGAAAAAGAGACATTTTATGCTTTGAAGAAGTATCGCTATGTTATATAAAAGCGCGAATTGGTCTTTCGTCATTTCTTGCAATTACGCCAGACATCAATTTCGTATGTATGCTTTCATTTAAGGCCGCTAGTCAAAAGGTATAAAAAGACAAAGGGCTTATTATTCTAAGTTCTAATGGCGGTTTTTAGGACTTTCAAGCCAGATCTTTAAATTACTGTTAATTTTTCTAACTTTACATTTTATAAGCCATAGAAATTTACATTACCATATGCATAAATCAATGTAACATAAAATTTAAGAAGAAATGCCTATGACCAGCAGTGGACGTAAGAAAGGCTGCTGCTAATGATAATGATGTTGAGGGTAGAAATGACGCGTATAATTTTTTTTGCTACTAACTAGTATACAACAAACTTGTAAAGAGGTGCACGTGTCACCATTGAAAATTGGAAGCATTTCAATACCCGAGTGCATTGTGTTAAGGAAGTAAACCCGAACTGGAATGAAACCAAATGCACGAATAAAGGCGAAATGCACGTTTCAGACTGTTTCTGTGTAAAAATTTAAGACAAAGAACATTTTTCTTTCAACTCGCTGAGAATATCTGAGAGCTTGTTTGTTTGAGACAAATTGAACTAACTTATTTACATTTCCGTATACCAATGAGATTTTATTTGTTTTCGAGAACTGTTTTAACATAAAAATGTGCTTGTTGGAAATTTAATTACAATTGATAATACTGAGTGATTATTCGATGAAAGAAAACCATTCTGAAGAAACCCTTATATTTTTATTAGTCTAGTCTAATGTGATATAGAAGTGACATTGAAATAAATAAAAACTCTGTATGTTATCGTGGACGGGCTGACATTTTTGTTATTAAACTGTTATCCAGATTGCGTAACGTGAAGAACTACGAGTATATCTGCAGACCGCCTGGGAATGAATAGTAATGATCGTCTACTAACAAGATATGGGTATCCCTCGCCACTACATCATTCCCTCATTAATTCTTATTTAATGCTCTGAATGGACTCCGTGCTTATCATCAGGTGAGGTGTTGGCACTTTGCCTGTTATAAAAACACTTATTGAATTAAAAATTGCCACGTAATCACCAGTAATGCCAACGAGTAAACTAATTAAAAGTGTAACGTAACCATAAATCTCATAAATTTCAGACGCAAATAAACGAGACGAGGATACGCGGAGTAATAACAAACTTTTGCATCAAATAATCCAAACAGAACGAGCCGTATTAACCTCCCAAAATTATTTGTAACGTGTATAATTTGCAGCCGATGCATTACGGAGAGCACTTAACACGTCACGGAGATAAAATTATGTTTTGAGCAAATGTTGCCGTGATATAAAGAATACTTATCTCAAAACAGAATATATCGAAAATATCATTTTTGTAGTGAGTTACATGTAGCTCCTAGATCGCACACCGCACTTCTGCCATAGTTACACGGAGGTTGTCATTATGAGTATCAATATAAGATTTTTTTTTTCATGTAACGAATATTCAGAATTTTTATGAAATTTATTAAAATATATTTGCATCTTCACGATTCGTTAGCTGGAATTATTTCCTACCAACTGCGCCACGTCAAACGGCTCAAACCATATACTCGTACCTTTATTATGAGACATAAGCCAACTAATTTTAACTGATGTGGTGTTGTTTAACATCTTAGCTTTATCATTACTTTAGAACAAGATTTGAAGGCCTTGAACTTCAACCCATTTCCGATTCCGATCCGAGAAAGTAAGAGCGATATAACTCTGCTCATAAGAAAAATATGTGCCAAAAAGTAAGATATCCAAAGAAACCGAAAGCTATTCAGCTCATAAGGAGAATTTCAGTCAGCTAGGATCGACGATAATAGAGTCGTTTTATTTACACATACATTATGTAACTCAACACAAATTACTGTAAATCACAATTTGCTCTGACATATTTACGACTAACAGACAAAATGGTGACGATAAATATGGGTAAAACATCTTGAAACGCAGCGGTTCATCACGATTACATTGTTTATACTAGGACATTAAACTATTTTAAATTTAGCTTATTTTTAAATCAATATTGAAATCCACAATTTAAGAAAAAAGGATTCGTTTTATTATTAATTACTTTATACTGTAATACTGTCTGCTATTCTCAACAATAAAGCTTGCGTCGCTCGCTTTTTTGGGTGCAGTACATGCCAACTTTTACCATTTTAATATCCTATTTTACATGCGCGAAATAAATATCGCCGCTTGTACTGTGTGGAAAAGTTTCCGTTTTACAATGGCTAATTTATATCAATGTAATGGTAATTCAGAAAACAGATACAATACTTATTATTTAGTGGAAGACTACTTTATCTCTGGATAGTTTGTCTTATAGAAAACTGAAATAATATTAAGGATAATGTAACGATTCCATTTTCGAAACTAATATCTCGCCATCGTAAAGCAAATAAAAAAAATCGTTTTGCTAAATTGTGTGATATGTCGCAGAAAATTGAGATAAAGCAATTTTTATATTGCTGATGGTAATCATAACCGCCAAAAATTAACATAACGAGTAAAACCCTTCATACGGACATACACCATATTGAGTAATTTCTCGCCAGCTATTGATCATTTGTTATCAATTAAAACTGGCTTAGGCACCTCACTAAGAAATAGGTATAGGTTGATATAATCCAAAAGAAACTAAAGCATAAAAATCATAAATACGAAGCGCGTGATTTCGATGCTATGTGAGGACCCTGTCATTTTCACGATGTGCGGTGAGCGACTAATAGCTCCGACCCAGTTTCCCCGAATCAACCCAGTGTTGACCAACATCCATATTCCAATTTAATATGTATGAATGTTAAACCTTTTTTAAATAACTTTCAGGAAAAATGTTGTTGAAATTCTGGTCTTAAAAATCTCAGTAACCGACAGTCTCCCATAACAGTCCGATGCATAGATTTAATATACATACATTGGTGCATGTTTTTCTGAGATATGTATATTCGTATCTATTAAGTACATAAAAGAAAATAACTCAAAATACTTTAATTAAACTATGACATCAATATACAATACCGAGTTTCATTAGTTCACATTACAATATTCAAATCTTGTCCTTAAAATATGTAGATTGGCAATTTTTTTTATTGATGTACGGCGGTGACATAAAAACCCATTTCATATAAAATATTTCATATGTCTGGCAACACTAAACGCGGGTTTGCTTGTTTGTGGGACGGAAAGTCTCTTGTAACTTCGGTTATTTACGAAACAAGACTCGTATCAGACATCGTCTGACGTCAAAACTATGTATGCAAAATCATTTCCTTTGCCAACTATCTGCAAAAAAAACAATCTGAAATAGAATCAAAACGTGATTAAACTTTAGTAGTGAGTAATCCTTTAGGAGCATTCAATAAACACAGTTTGATCAAGTTTAAACTTAGTTAACGGGCATCATAGCGAGTTTAGCTAGGTTATCCGCTTAGTCCAGTAGCCTTTAGGTAAGTGTGTTATCTTTGTTGGCCCGATCGTATTGAATTTTCCTAAAATTATTAAACTGACTTATCTTTGGAGTTTCTTACTTAATTATTAAGTTCAAAGATATTTTTCGCGTATACAATACATGAAATCATTTTTTTAAGTAAAAATCTTGTCATTATAGTAACCCAATATGATAAATTATATATAAGAGAGGTACATTGGCAAAAACTATACTTATGGGACAAATTCCAGTGCCAGTTAGTAATGCGACACCAAATTTTAATACGAAGGAACTTTTTTAAATCAAATCAATTTTGTTTTTAAAACATATGTACATTGTACATAATAATATATACTAACATAACTTTCCTTGTATTGTATTCGCCGGAGCTTACATTGCTTACTATGAAAGTGATTAGCATCATTTCCCTGTCATTAGATTCAAATGAAAAAGCCTTTTTTTTTGGGTCCAAGTCGAGTTCTGTTTAACCATAAAATCCTTTAGATAAAAATATACGAGCGCAAAAAAGTCATAGATACTCTCGAAAAATAGATTCATTTGGACTACTATAAATTTACTATTATTAGTTTGTTTTCGCGTCTAATTCTGTAAGTACGCTATACTTGAATCAAAACACATTACTGCATAACAAACAATCAATGCCGATCGTGTTGTAACCTTGCTCATGCGCAGTGTTTACTGACCGGGCGACCTCCGACCAATCCACGTACGAACGAGATGAGTCTATCCTATCGACTAACGATCGGAATGAGGCCGAGCCCGCAATAACAATTTCAACTACAAGTTAACAAATGGACTTCAATGTACCACTGTTTAATTTCTTTTAAACAGGCTTCTTATTAACAGTGTTGTATAACAGGGTAATTGTCGCTCAAATAAATCGACGAATAAAGTCTCAACCACTAAATACACATGAAAATCCTGCACAACAGAATGGCGAAAGGCACCGGCATGAGGAAAATGAGTAAGGGGAATTTGGAAAAAACTAGGGACTCCCTTATGAATGTCGACAAGCGAAAAAGATTAAGACCTCCAAATCAAAAAAGACCTCAAAGTTCTACTCACTTTTTCGGAATAGGTTATTCTTATATGTACTCGTAGCGTAAACCCGAAGTGAACCGTGACCAGCCAAAAAATAAAAAACGATGTGTGTTTTATAGGTCAATGCGAAAATCCTACGACTTAACTTAAAACTTGGTCGCCAGTAAACTCACTAACCGTAAATTTTGTAACCGCTTTAAAAAGTGTCATAACCCCGGAGTATCCGGCCCATAAGTTTTACTGCTCTAACAGAAAGCAAACTTAATGAAACTTACCAGTAGTTAAATCTACTTTGTAAATTAATACATGTTCTGCCTTTTTAACGTTAGTAATAATATTGTAATATTGAATTTACGAGGAGACATAATATTTTAGCATTTACTTTAATTCAAAATCGCTAACAAAAAACGTCGTCGATCGCTGCATTTCACAATAGTTCTTGAAAGGAGAAGAAAAGTTAAAAAGTTCTCGTTTACATTAGCTGAATCGCCTTATCAAATGCCAATGTCGTGTAATTGTCAATGCTCAACACCTAATTATAGGTACGATGGTCGGATGATAGCATCCATAACATCTGTGGCTGCGTGTTATACAAACCTTGTACAAAACAAAAAAGAATTTCCGTGTTTTATAGCGTTTTGCTGTACCTTCTCTTAAAATCAAATTTGCAACTCGCACTTGGAGCCTTACTTCCGACTTTTCCATGTGTTTCATCAGTGTATACTCATTTAAATAATAGTATAATATCAATATCAATGAACTAAAACAGTGAGAAATTCTTTTTGTAAGACAAAATAAGGAAAGTTAATGTAATCTAAAGCAGAATTGTTGCATCGCGTAAAAATCATTTATTAATCAAATTAAAACTTATCAGTATTATTATACAAATTACTGTTTTTTTCCTGTGGGTAACCCCAAAAAAAAAGTTTGTAGTGATTATTGTTATATGCATACAACTTTAGGCATGACTTATTCGGGTGCTGCTAATATGACTTTCCTTATAACTCTAGAATCAGAGCAAAAATTAAGTACTAGGTAGGTAGTAGATACTAGCTCTAGTATAATAATATAATATTACGTAAAGGTCTCTCATTTATTGTATTTTGTTAGGTTTTGTGAGTAAATGTCCACTTATCCACAGAGCCAAGATCGGTTAATTTACTTCATTTAGTATGGCAGTAACTAATGCCTCCATAATAAACAGAACATTTAAGTCCAAAAACTAAATTCTACAAAACAAACTCTAACTATTGTAGCCCGTAGTACTCATAAGCATTCGCCCTATTTCTATGAAATGGAGCCATAAATATATACAGAATTTTATGTAGCAACGTTCAAAAAGTCTTCATCGGCTTATTTTTCATTGTCTTCAAACGTCAACACATATTTATAAAAAATGATAAACATTTGTACCAACATAACGGCCATTTTTAGGTACCAGGAATAACTTTATCAGTTGGTCTCAAGGCCTTCTATTGCAATAATATTGTTTCCTCAATACAAATTTATTGACCACACATATGGGCATCAAATTGTGGACAGGTCTGCCATCACTCGATTCTTACTTCTTGTTATCTCGCTAAGGAGCACAGCAGGCTGGTATTAGTGTCATCATTGTCGTAGTGGTGAAAATATAATGGTAACTACAGTAGACTCCCGGTAATCCGACAAACATTTTGCAGGGCATTGTCGGACCATCGAATTTGTCGGATTATAGAGTACAGATTTTTTTTCAAACACTACCTTTTATTTCGATAAATTATAGATCCAATTGTAAAATTCTCTCTTTTATTTTTTAAAATCATCGTCATTAATTAATTTTAAAACATTCACAACTTTACATTGGAAAATAATTGTGTACAAACAAATGTACACACTAAAATAATCAAAAATTATGAATTAATCAATGCATGAAAATATTCATCACTGTTTTTTTTAATAGATTAGACAGGGGCCGGATTACCGGGGGTCCACTGTATTATGATTATATATGATTGAAATAATAACTATTTTGCAAGATATTGGTACGAATTATGGTATCAGGTGAAACACGAGACCACACTTGAGAGACGATACTTATTACGCTGATTTTGAATCGCGCTATACATGTGTTTGTGATAGTACTCCTTGTATACTTTGGTGTATGTTTTGACGGCTACAAATAATATACATAGGCGCGCAGACGCTTTCCACACCCCTTTCAATTTTCTACCTGACTTAACGACCCCTAGCATTTGAAAAGCACTAGACTTTCTTTTATTTCATTTGTGCTCGTACTCATTGGTGTTATATTATTTGAAACATTTTTACATTTAGAGGAAGATGTTATTAAATACTAACTTATATAAAAATCAAAAGGCGAATTAAATCGACATAAAATTAACATTAGTCTAAATTTTAAAACGTTCGATGTAGTTTCCTCATTTTTTTAGTTCAAATAGAGGCATTTTGTACCCTACGACCTATAAATAACCGCATTTCATATAGAAAAATATACATGATAATAAAAACTAATACACCAAGAATACAAGATTTGTGCCACGATGTTTTCTGCGCTGTCTCCGAAGCTGTAAATTTTAAAAAGTCATTGTAACAATTTATCACCTGTCCAATAAATAAAGTGTTGTACATTGGATAGCGATCGCCACAACTCACGCGGAAGCCGATCATCTAAAATCGATATGACGATACAGGCTTACAGATTATTATTATCTGACCTAGTAACTCCGGGAGACACTTCCTTTGATGAATCTAATCTGTAGCATTTTAAAAAGATTGCTACTGACAAAAACGGTATGATTTTCTATAACATCTTCAACGTAGAATCACAAAATAGCGAAAGTCGAAAGTAAATAAAACTAATTGACGCAATATAAACTACATTTTTTATGATTAACCGGTTTCTCAAGGTTTTTTAAAGAAATGAGCTTCTTTTTCAGAAAACACCTATATGAACCGTATTTTTTTAACATGATAATTAAGTAAATGAAAATAGTTCTTTCATAAATATAATATTTTTAACTATAATATATTACAATAAATCCTATTTGTCTTTTAATCAAAAGGTACACTTGAAATAAAATTGTCTTTTACAAAATCTTTTAGAAAGACTTACTTTTACATTTATTAGCAAAAATGTCCGTATGGATTGGAACGCAATTGTCAAAGCATTATAAATGTAAGTATACATACGTGCATACCATAATCATCTCCCTAGTATTTACATACCAAAACAATGTTATATTACCTCAGCTTAATTTGGGCACCTCCGTAACTGTGTGGAACGAGCTATGTATTTTTATTGTAAATAAATACATTATTATTATAATTATGCTATAACTATAAAATTTTACTCATAAACTAATCACTTTGCAAAAACGTCGTTGCATAGCCAATTATTTATGAGTGAAATTATCTGTATATGTGAATAACTAGCATAAAGACTTAAACGTCTTTGTGAATTATGATCACAAACTTGCTTCAATAATAGCATTAATATACAGTGGCTCTCGTCATTTCGAATTCCTCCTGATAATTTACAGTGCGACAAGAATAACTACAAAATGACGAAAAGCAATAAATACAGAATTAATCGTTTCGCAAACAAGGACGAGACACGCAAAAGCAAATGTAAATCCACTGCGACAAACTCGTATTCAACAAAAATCACTATCGCTGAAAGTTATCTCGTACATCTTATTGAACAATAGTCTATTGGTATTGTCAAGAAATATTTATCTTTCAGAGCAGTGTTTCCTCGATTATCTGCTATTTTCGTGGTCAGTCGGAGGGCGGGAGCGCGCGCGGTTGGACGCCTGCCGAGACGTACGCAGTGCGCGTTCATTTAATCACACGATTATTTCAAGTTCGTGCGTAAACTATGCCGATGTTTTGAACTGTTACTATACGGGTTAATTAAATACAATCCTTGTTCTCGCCACAGTGTTGGTTATCGATAACAGGTGGGTAAATGAAATATTTCTATACTTTTCCCAACCTTGGATATTTTCGTTGTATATTTAGTTTTTGTAAACATATGTTTCTATTGAGTGAAATATCTGTCGCTTTACGATTCCATACGTCTCTTTGATATGATACTACACCTATGTATCATGAAAACACGGAGAAAGCCAACGCGGCGCCAAATATTATTTTTGGCGCGAGTTGTTTGACATGCGTTTTTAACAACAAAGAAAGTTTTCAAGTCATTCTTTGCGTCGGCCGTTTAATGCAAATTTAATTATATTGTAACCAGTGCTTGCTTAATCATCTTTTGTGGAGGATATCGTATATTGTGTGAAAATTTAATCATATTTGTGCCACATGCGTGCGTAAAGCAACAAAGCAAAACATTGCTGTGGGTTAAACAGCTGATGGTTACAAATTTAGAATTACATCATTGTGTAGCCGAATGGTATGTAATGGTAGGCAATAATACCACTAGAGCCCTATTCAAAGCCTATTTTGACCAAAGTTTTGCTGGCAAAATATTTTTCATCGCAACTAACATTTAGCTAACTCGACCAAGATATCGCTTTATTTTTTTATAATAAGTTTATTGTGTCGGTACTCGTACATTCTTCGTATATTTTACTTTTAGTGAATAATTTGATGTAAATAATTTTATGGCCGAATAAGAAATATTAGCGTGGCGTAGATTACTATTTAATTTATATAGAATACTTATTTATGCTAATGCTTAAGTTATACATAGAGGGTACATAAAGTACAAAATTACGCATAAGTCAAAATACGTTGTTTTTTATTGCGGTGTGTTGTGTTGGTCTTTCGAAGGTTTTTATTATTCGAAATTATTTATTTATAAGGTCAGAACTATGTGTTACGATAATTTATTTTACTTTAATAAAAAGGATCATTTAACTAAAATTAAACACTCGTTACCGTTTTTAGAATTAAAAAAGTTGATAAAACCAATTAATAAAAAAGTTGTTTTCTCGACTGGACGCCTTTTTTATATTCCTCGACAATGTAATGTTATGTTATTTTTTCAATGTTTACAACTGTCACATTCTTTCATTCTGCCAATTCAGTGTTTAACCTGATACTACAAAGAATTGGCGCCTTTCATAATAGTGTTTGCTAGATTACTTAAATTCATATGTAAATACATTATATAGAGAACACCCAGTAGAACAATTCTACATATACATATATACTGCATATGCACATTGTTTATTTACTGCAGACATATTTATTGTATGATGTCTGGGTATAATGTAGGTTAGTGTTACAAAAGAACAATAAACAGCGAATATGTGAATATATGTATATTACGCTGATACTTATATATATATAAGTATCAGCGAATAGCGCATAAAAGTTGTAAACCATAGTGACACACACTGCATATCCGGTCATTGTCATGGTCACAGTCATCTAGTGAGACATGATCGTATTATTTGCTTGCCATTCGACACATTCAGTGTCAAATGTCTCTTTGTCATGACATAATATCGATTATTAAATGTGTTTTAGTACAAATTAAAAATATGACACAATTGCTTTAAAATCATGTTGAGATATAGATATATTTTACACATAAACCTGTGCTCCTTAACGCATTATTTATTGGAATAAAGCAATTTAGCCACAAGTAATACAATTATTTCTATGTATGTTTGTTTATATCTCCCTACAAACATTATAAATGTGAAAATGTCTGTGTGTTATTTTTTTACGCCCAAACCGCTAAATCTATTTTAGTATGGACAATGGACATAGATGAAACCGATGTCCATTGCAATAGCTATTTATATTATTAAAAACTACACCCAGACGAATCGGGCTTCACCGCCAGTTGGAAATAAAGAAGACAAATATACTGTTTTGTTTACTACGCTCGGTAAAAACAGAAATTGAACACTACTAAATCTACAAATGTAGGTCTAGCTTTGGACGCTAATTACTTTAATATTTTGTAGACTAAATTTAAACAATATTTTGCGACAAATAATTACTTAATCAGCTTACTTTTGCCAAAGGCATTGTTGGCTAGTCGATGTTGTTATAAATTTATTACTTTCTAAGTATTTAGCAGCACGAGGGTATTTAGTTTTACCCTTTAGACTTCTGAATAATTTACATCGTTTGGGCATAAACATTAAAATAAGTAGTTTACTAAGCCGCGTTTACAACACCAAATGCTAATTACTCTAACTAAACTGGAACTTGCAAAACAAATAACAAATAGTTCTTGACGTTTCTTTATTTATACCAATAAATTTATTGTATTTACCATTACCCATGTGATATATTATTAACAAGTTATTCTCTTCTACAAAATTAATTCTTCAACTACCGTGTCAATCCTGTAACAAAATTAAAGCGAAAGCGGTCGAGTGATACTAAGTTTGATTACTGGATGGTGCAAAATATTACTTGGTTATTACGTTAGAAACCTCTTCGCAGAAACCAAGAGTTTTTAACTGTACCTAGAAAACCGAAATATGTACGTAATGTCTATAGAAACCAATGTAAGAATACATAATCATAAGGAGATACGGGCGTGAGCAATTATACTAAGTATCCATGTATATCTACCGAAGGAATCATAAATCTTCTTCGGTAAAGGTCGGTACTTTTGATATTCCCTTTTCGCAGATGATTTATTCGATTTAAAAAAGCGTCGAGCGCCCCTTCCAACTTTTCTAGCCACCTCCGATATGACTTTTTTATGACCAGAATGACAACTTTGACAGAAAAGGTATTTTGGTTAAAAAATAATTGAATGAAAAATTAATTTATAGGTGATTAGGTGGATTTGAGTGCTACTGATCATTTTCAATATAAGACCTATATAGAACAACCTATATAAAATATAATATTGTCTAGTACGAAGCGGCCACGATTTTTCTTAACAAGTCAACGAAGCAAACGGGATATACCCAGACTAATCTCGAAATAAAGCACTTCCTTTTGTCACTAAGGCGATTTTTAAAGAAGGATATTTAAGTTTTTATACAACATAGTTTCAGTACGTTTAAAAAATTCTCAACATAAATATTCTTTCCTAAAGGGCTATCGTTACATAATTAGAATCTAAAAATAAATGTTGCCTTAAAATAGACTTATTCGTCATCTATTTCTCTTTGCTACACAACTACTGTTACGTTACGGATTTAGCTACATAGTGGCATAGTCTCAGATAAACTATTTAATTATTAAATCATCAGCATATTGCGACAACTTGTGAACAAGAACAAGAATGATATTTCTCAAAACGGTTTTTTCGTAATGGCGTTCACGAGCGAGTGCAAAATAACACTAATTCAACTCGCCGGGAAAAAGGACTGAAACCCTCATTTAAAAAATCCTTTTTTCGCTACTCCAATTGTATACTAAGGCCGGAATAATTTAGACTGAAAGCTGCGGACATCGCCACGCCATGTTTCACGCCGTGACACGGTAGCTGGGTTTTAAGTCCCTAAAAGTAAAATGCTAGACATGCCTAGAATTGCTGTTTTTCTAGCCCATTTTAGGACTTCATGCTATTGGGAAATACTACGTTTAATAACGCGCAAACTCTTTTCACTCGATTCTGGATTCGAAGGTCTGACGATTTCTTAAAAGCAAATTGCAAGCTTATATGTGTGATCAACGTAACGTGACAGTCACTCATAGGAAATGAAGGAAACGCTATATAAAGTACTTTCTTTGCGTCCTCAACGATCCACTCAATTTCCTAAAGATATCGTCCCTTAGTTCTATTATTTTAGTTAATTTATGCTAATCCCTTTCCGTGTAATTAAAATAATTGTGTAAAAACGCGAACCGCCTTACTCAGTTGTAATAACTAGGGTAAGAACTCGGAGGAAAGCTCTCTTATCTCTACAAGACTTCATTTACATAGAAAATGTAATTCGTAGTAAATTGTAATTGAAGAATAACAAATCAAATCATGGAAACAAACAACATTTTACGCCAAACTGGCACGACATCGCATTACCGAATAGGTATGTATGTGGAATATATTAAGCAAAAAACGTATAAATATGATTTTCATCATCTCGTCAAACTTTTTCTATACAACCAAATAACGTATACTTTTTTGTTACTTAATATTACGTTACAATCATTATAACTGTATTATATTGTACCAAGCCTATCTTATATCCAATATAAATTTAGTGAACAATGTTATTGGAATATTGAACAAGAGTAGAACAAGAAAGTGGATGATGTAAGAAACTCATTATACAATAAGTTGTACCTACGAGCGCTCTTTCGACCTCTTATCATACGAAGATAACAAGTCAAAGATATTCACAAACGGTCGTGACATAATGACAAGTTGATTGTCATGTCCGTCGTCTCAGAATATTGTTGCAATTGATACTGTTATACTCAGTGTTATAACCACTAATAAAATGTGTTTTATTGTAATAATTATTGGGTTAACGAATTCGGAAGTATTGTTTACAAATAACTTAAAATCTGTATATTTGTTAAGCATTACAGAATAGAAAGAAATGTCTTGTTTTGTTGAATACATTGTATCTTATGAATTCATCATTATCATCTTTGGCATTTATTAAAGCAATGAATTAAGATATATTTTACTATTATAATGCAAGGTGCAATGATCGGTTTTAAAAGATATTAAAAGTACAATTTACCCGCAGATTCTGTATACAATAGTGAAATAAATATTCAAGATAACCGACAGATAACCTAAAAATCATAATGTTTATCTCGAAATCACTCATCCGTAGAACTGCTGCAATCGATTCGACAAGGACTGTTATCAACGATCGATCATATTTTATTCTATGTTCTCAATGTTCGTGTGGAGTAGATATAGTAGACTCAATATACCCGTACCGCAAGGTTATGAAATCTTTGCATATCTCAACTAGATTTACCTTTGAATACGTAATCTTAAAGATTTTTAATATTTATAACTAAAATCAATTTATTTCTCAACAAGTTACGTACATCTCTCGAGATCAGATTTGCGTTTAACGAACCCTGAAGTTAATCCCCAAATCTAAATTAATATAACTCACGTTTTCAGAGTAAAGCAGTTATCTTCATTTAATCTTAACAGATAGGTGATAAATGTAGAATGAATTTGAATAGCTCAACGACCCATATAAAGTAATAAATTAACAAAATCTGTTTACATTATGATTGACTTTTATAATAAAAAAAATATCAAATACTATAAAACACGCGACGTTTATTATAACACGTTACTATGTCTCCTAGTTTAATATTCCTCTTCACGTGTTACGATAGTGTTTAAGAAAACGTATAAATAAAATTCTTTTCTAACACCCCTATGATATTTATGACTAGAAATCATAGGACGGTATCCCGACGCAATTATTAATCATTTATATGCATAATATGTAAATCCACATATCAGTAACAAACTTTACTAATCAAACTATCAAAGGATGAAAACTAATTTCCCGCTGCTGAACGTTTGCAATTTGCAGTTGAATTAACGTTGTATGTGCAATTTACTTATAGAGTGAAATTTATAATATCAGCTCTTGATCACAGTCGTTGCAGAAGCGCAAATATATAAAGCAAGAGGCACCCTACTAGTTCCATTATAAATTTTGTCTTATACCATTGACAGTTACCAGACTGTTTAAAAAAAAATCGCAACCTTTCGTTATGCACTGTATATTCCATTGGAAACATGTATACCAAAAGCAGGCAGCACTACATAGGTAAACATTAGAATTAGATTGAAAGATGAGAATGTTATGCTAAAGTGTATATAAATTATAGCTTTAAAATGTGTAATGTGTTTGTTTGACCAAAAGTCTTGTGTTTTGACTTGCGACTTAATGATCACAGTCATTACCAAATAGCAACAGTCCCCTATTTTGTGTCATTATTTTTTTAGTGTTATCATATCAGTAATTAAGATATGCATAATCGGTTTTGTACAAATGATCACCACCACAGCTGAATGAAATGCACGCACGATAGCATATCCGCTAATGTGTTGGGCATGATTCCGATTATCGATACTGCTTATGGATCACAGTTTTTATTACGACTTTTGTAAACATTATTTAGTTATTACAACAAGTTTTAAATACAAGTATTCCTTTAGTGTAATGGAATTCATCTACTCGTATGAGTTATGGATTTTACTTTATTATTAAAATCAACCTTTTTCAGATTTAAGTCCTAAAGCGGCACTAGATTACAACTTTTCAGATCAGTACCAAAAATAGAATCTTTTAGAGCTCAAAACTGAATTAACTATTTTTAAGTATTATACCAACATTTTTTTCGTTTTTTCTTTTGCCTTTCGGTCTATAAATAACAGAGCTACTATATAAGGATGTAAATTCACTTTTAACCTTTAACATCACGGGCGGGGTCTGTGCAGACCCCACGCACTGTTTTTTAACGGTATTTTTTAAAATTGACAAATTACGATCGCGTATTTTCGGCTAATCTCAATGCGTCGCGAGACCTATCGGTAAGTGGACTTTCGTCGCTTTTCTGCTTAGGTAAGTTACATTTTTACTTACGTGGGGATACTTGCAGACCCCACCCGTGCTTTAACGTAGTAACTTTTTTCACTTTAGTTATGTTTTTATTTGTTTCTTTTTCAGAATTAATGTTGTATTAATGGAAAAATGAGTCGCCGTCTAACCGAAAACCAAATTGTACAAATTATTTACAATTTTAGTGACTCTTAAAGCGAAGGCATAGGAGACAACCCTCAAGATAATATTTTGGAAGAGGTGGGTGATATAAGTGACCGTGAGGCGTGCATTAATACATAGATTCAAGGATGATCCAAGGATAAAAAAAAGTGCAATTGTCTGTAAGTCTTGCAAGAAAGCTATTTGCAAGCCTCATTCGGAAGAAGTTACTTATTGTTTACCACGACTACCCAAAAAATAATTTTTAACATT
The DNA here is from genome assembly GCA_030295005.1 of Cephonodes hylas. Taxonomy (NCBI): domain Eukaryota; kingdom Metazoa; phylum Arthropoda; class Insecta; order Lepidoptera; family Sphingidae; genus Cephonodes; species Cephonodes hylas. Next base: position 10,775,429 of record AP025364.1, on the reverse strand, counting down.
AATTTAGTTTAGTACATTTCAAGAACTGTCATTTTTTTTTCTATAAATTTAATTTTAATTTTTTATTACGATTACTTGTTTTTTATTCTTATTTTATTAGAAAAAAATATTACATTAGTCAGAATTTGACTCTTTTGTTAATTTTTACTACATTAAACATGTGCCTTAAAAATTCTATGTACGAGATTATAATTTTGAAAAAAATGTCCCTAACTGTCTAAAAACTGATTGTTTTCTGATTAATTAATACTTTTCATAAATGTTATAATGTGTTTTCTTAAAATCTTAAACGGTCTTAAAAAAATATCTAGTAAGTTTGAATATACACTGAAATGTATGTTGGGGATACTTCTAGACCCCACGCGTGACGTTACGTTATCTGAAACAACGCGTGTACTTAAAGGTTAAAATTGTTACAGTCTTCAACGAGTTGTACCGTGATTTTGACTTGACATTTGGAATTTATATAAATGTAGTTTATATTCCTACGGCAAAGCGTACATAAAACATTGCAACGTAAGTAGGATGACTGTGCGATTGAAACTTACGAAACTAATTCTCTAAGGTCATAAAACCCTTAAACTTCAGAGCGTCGTTTCGAACTACAATAAAACTAGATTTTTCGCCTCTGCGAAACTGTTCGGATTTTCTATTATCGTTCATCGGCACAAAACGTCATGAATAACCTCGTTCACTATCACAGCAGCAACAAACACTGTATCAACTAACAACGTGTTATTCCATGCATTGCCACACACGATCTCATTTTACACACATTATTAGAAATGAATATGTAACAACACATCTTTTGATTTTTAATATTACACCACTAATTTTTATTTGTTTTTTTGTTTCAGTTACCCGGAACCAAAGAGAAAATGTCCACAATCTTGAAAAGTGCGTCTATGCTAAATGAAGTTTTAAATCGCAGATAGACCCAAAGATAATGGTTTACAACCGTAGATAACACGAATTGAGATTTATTTTGTTGTTACGCGTAGTCCTTCCTCATAGCTCTTCCAGTTAAGTTTATTTCTTAAATATATAGTAAAATAAATAGTCAATACCGCTAAACAGTGCCTCAACAGATCATTAAATTCTAACAAAGCTAATACTATAAAAATAAATCAATAACATATCTTACGACAATATTCTTCGCATAAAAAAGTATTTTAAGCGCATATTTTAACTAGATAGTGATATTTATAAAGTACATAAGAATCATATCAACTGCCTTACAAAGTGACTAGTTACTGGTGCCAAAGAAGTTGTACATAAGTAGAAGATGTCTCACGGAGTGGTGAAGAATGCCAAGAATGGTAATGGTGCGCATGCGCCGGAGTCGCCGCGGGAGAGCCCGGACAGTCCGCCCCCACCACCAGACGGCGGGTGGGGCTGGATGGTCGTCTTCGCTTCCTTCATGATCCATATCGTCAGTGAGTACTTTATATTTGATACATTATACTGGCGTATTTTACCGTGTGAATCTGGTTTGAGGTTTTGTTATTTTCACGGCTTTAAAGGTAGACTTTCTCAAGGCATTTTTGATAATCCTGGGTTGGAAATAAGTCTTCGTTGGGTAGTACCACTTTGAGGTAACAAAACATTTTCTCCTATAAAATAACCAACAAACTAAACATACTATTGCATCTGGTGACAGTGCAATGTCAATCCGATATCAGCGTCTAGTAAAGAAGTTACGGCTAACCTGTTACGTACATGAGGACTTATTTAAATTGATTCAAACAATACTTATTATTTAATACCCCTAAATATATTTGTTGGAAGAATGTCGACCTTATTTAATTGAGCCCAGCATATTTTATGGCAACTGGTATTTATTATGCAGAAGAGTGCTTCAGTCCCTACGCTGTTATGTGGCTTCCCGGTAGACAATACAAAAATAAACTCTGAAAGGCTCTCGCGAGATAAAAAGCGAAAAGATTGATAACGCTTTTATTACACAATATATTTTACAGGTTCTTTGTGAGCAAAATGCTTAAAAAGAAGTTTTTATGCCTAAAAATTTGTATTTAAGTACTGAAAGGTTGTGACACAAAGCCTGCTATTATTTTTGGTCGATAACAATTATTTACATCTTTCGCTCCTAAATAACGCTTAACGAGGTGCCCTTTAAAATTTCTTTGACTATGATAAATTTAAATAAATACTCTTATTTCTTACATTCATCCCGTTTTTGATTCTTTAACAGGATTAACAACAACATTTTTATCTCCGAGTTCAACATTAAAACATGAAATATGTCTATAGCCATAGAAATACCACTATTTTGCTCCACGGCTCAATTAAATTTATGAAGAATGATCACATTCTTTACTAACTATATTGTACACAGGTTATCATACTTGAAATGGGAAATAAAGCAATAAAAATCATGGGTTTTTGCAAAGGACTCGAAATCAGAGTAGTAAAGACTGATAAGTAGGTCTGGGAATTGAGGTTGACATCGATTACCAATTTTCCTTATTTGTATTTGAGATATTTGGCCTTCGATAGTTATTGTGTATGGAATTTCAAGGGATATACCTACGTACGTAAATGAACACTTATTCAAACAAGCTCATTTCGTAATGTGCAAACGAGAATGGCTATTATAAATCGATTCCTTATCTAATATTTACATACAAAACCTATTTAAGTAAAAAACGCGTTACACTTACTAAAGAGGCAAAATTAGTGTGATAACCTATATTATTGTCCATAAGTATTGAAACTATTAGTTATACTTTGCTTTAAAGTAGTGAGGACATCAAACACACATTTCGTGTTACATGATGGTGTTATTGTGTCTTTTTACACGCCATAAAGGCTGAAAGTTGTAATAGTTTAAATATCATTTTTGTTCCACTAACACGCCTTACTAAGCCAACTAGCCCTATTAGGTTCATGTCTGCGTTCTTGAAAGCAACGAGTGGGATATATTAGCCGTGTCATGTGAAAGCGTCTTGTTTCCGACTTATTCCTACTCCTTTACTCACGTCTCGGATAACGTAATCTTCATACTCAGCAGAATCCTACACCCCACGGGAGGACTAAGGACTTCACTTCGTTTTGAGTTTTATGTTGGATTGTTCGTATTTTCCTACCAATATTCGACGATTCAATTGGTGTGCAACTTATAACTTTCAACGCTTAAAGTACGCATTACAATTTTCAACGAGAAATGTTTGTGAGTTTATTCATCTGTACAATTAAAGTTGGTTTTAATCACACTACGATAAAAGAGAATTACTCGTGCAATGACAAAAAAGTTTAGTAGCTGCGTCACCTCTTTAATAAAATTATTGTTGGGTAAAATTGACACGGAAATTTCGAACCATTTATTTATAATACAGGTCAAAGTCGTCCAATAGTTGTGCACAAAATTGGCCATTGAAAAATTTCAAACTAAGTCAACTTGCAAAATAGATTGTGACACGGATATTACACGTAATTGGCATATAATACAGAAAGGCAGCGACCCGAGAATAGACCTCTCCATAACGACGATTGCTGTTGATTAAATAGATACTAAAAGTGTTTAACTGTATACGAAAAGCGTGGAAGTATTTCTTCCACCGGACAGCTTAGTCACGCCGCATAAATATACGCAGTACGATCGCGAAGTCTCGGATCGAGCAAAATTGGTTAGGTTTTCTATTAGGAAATTCTGAGAAGTGGCGCTGGAAGACAGTATTGGATGGAGGAGTCTGGAAATCGGTAAATAGCTATAAGCTCCCCATCACGTAGACATAACAACAAAAGAAGCGTGGGTAGTTAAATACACCTCAGCCAGTCTCGACACGCGCTTAAGAGTCTGTATATAATCAAAATTCAGAACCAAGTTCGATAATTAGTTATGAATAGATTATAACAACTTTCAAAGAACAGAATCAGTAAAGAATCTTCGCAACAGACAACACTGGCTATGTGTACACAACTTGCTTTACTAACTGTGCCGTAATGAACAGGCTTGTTTGCAAGAATATGTTACAAATATGTGTAAATAATATTCCAAGTTAATAACACATGCGCGTATCTAAATATTTATTAATCAAACACTTTGTTCGTAACAATGACTGTGTGTTCTCTTATCGGCAGAGGTGAAACGGGGTCATCTTATTTGCGTTGCTCCAATCTGTGTTTCGCGCAAATAATTTAGGGTCAAGTATGAATTACATAAGGAAAAAAAACGGATATACATTATCATCACAAGGTTATTAAAATAAATATAGCTTTTTTACATTTACATATAATAAGTATATACTTATTTCTGTCTGTTGTCTATTCAAATCTAAAGCACTGTACCAGGATAAATTGTGGTATATACGCTGACGCTGTTAAAAGATATAGACAGCTGTTTGGTATTATTGCGCTTAAGGAATTTTAAGCCAGGTCATAAATTAATTAAACATACAATGTTAAAGCATTTGCAAGTTGCAACGTATCAACGTTGAAATAAAAATGTACAAGTTAATTAAAATTTCATTAATGCAAAACAAAGTGGAATGTACTCAAAAGCGATAAGATAGTTTACATTTCAAATTCCAATCAAAACAGAAATCGTATTGTTTAGTTAGGTTATACTCGATACCATTTTGATATTCAAATACTATAAAAACAAATTCTACTATCCTTTCACTTGAACGATGAAAAAATCTGAAAGTATTTCCCAAGTATTTAGAGGATTATTAAAAAGTAGGAGTATTTAAATTTTGAAAGGCCTAAGGTGTGGTCCGTGGGTATATTGAATTTATAAAACTGCGGGCCGGGTACGGTAATTCTATAGCCTTCATCAGCCTGCAGTTCAAATGTATGAAGCCTATCTAAGCAGTAAGCTGTAGCGCTGATCTGACCCGATCAACCTGCATGTTAATTTTCTACGAAAAACATATACCAATCACGTAGACATAACAACAACCATAAAACCATATACCATTAACCATATACCATTAACCATGTACCATTTACCATGTACCATTAACCATGTACTATTAAACTGAAGAATAGAGACACATAAAGAATTCTAGACAAACAGTAACTAACTTAAAAAGGCAAACAGCTCAAGTTAAGTGTGGCCTGACGACTGTGTAGTGTAAATGTGAAGCTCACTAGCATTTACCGGAACCCTCGGCTTTATAGCCCCCTAACAAAAACGGCCTCGTAAAACCATCGAAGTGTCGCAACAATCGTTCCGCATTTTATATCACGGACAATGTAAGTTCTTTAGTAATCAAGTGATTTCTGAGATTAGTCTTAGTTATATGTAGAAACACTACAACCTGATATTTTGTACCATAAGACACATCATTTGACATCAGATCTTAAATTCTGGTAATGAGCTTGTTTATATTATTGAACGAAAAATATAAATTCAAATTCGTAATTTTGCAAACATTTTCTTTTCAATAAATTACTCTAGCAGATTCAAAAAAGAACTACTAAGAAAAACAAACTGACTATAATGTATTTGTATAAAATCCTTCAGCCGTATCAGAAACCCTGTCGAAAACCTAAAAATTCTGACGCATGAAGGGACTCTTAAACAGTAAAAGCTTTCCTGAAGCCCATTAAAATTCACATGTACTCTTCTTTTACTTGCCACTTGTCCAAACTTTTACTTACAAATTTAAGTTTCAAAGCGGTTAGACGGTTGTTTTTGTAAATGGATGTTCATCAAAAAAGCTTTTTTTAACAGTCTACATGGCGTAGTTAATTAAATACCAGATTTAGAAACAAAAGATCGTGAGTGAAATAAATCCCCGTGCAATACTTCTGTGCTCGGTTCTGTTGGTTATATTTCTTTGGGAAAACGATTTTTGTGCACCGGAAAACTTAATATTGATACGTACAAACGATTGGTTTCAGCTCTTCATTCTTTAAATGAGCATTACTGACAGATTATAACTCATTTCCACAGCTTAATGCACATCCCACGCAAGATTTAAATTATACATAATTTCTTAACACATCAATCAGTATTCGGAAACTAAATGTATCAATCAACTGCATTCGATATTTTCTTATTCGTAATCGTTTTACAAAAATGTTTGACTACCCAACGCTCTTTACCGCCATGGGAACCAAACCTGCTGTTATCGTAATATTTCACAAGAAACGTAATTTCCCTAGAGCTAGCTAACTAGGCCGACAAATTGTCATCCTCGAAGCGTTCTTCATCTGAAAATTGCAACGACAATATTTCTAAGAACGCGAATTGCAGGCGCTATTTTCCTCTCATGCCAGTATACTTCAATTTACTAAGCTTCCTCAATCTCATGTCATCCGCCTTTAGAACTAGAGTAACAGCAAAATTTCTTGTATCAGAATATATCGCCTTCTTGGCACGCTTATGTACGAATATTGTGTATATACGAATATAGATTGCACAAGACTTTTAAAACAAAATAAACAAAAGTAAAATGTTATTGTTTACACTGATAAATTGGTAATCAACGAACTTAATAATTTCGCATTACAATTAATTAATTACGCAATACACAATATTGCGAAGTAAAAATAGATGTATATCACAATTATCTTTATTAGATAACTTTTTTTAATAATAGTTCTTATACATCAGTATCTATATTTTGTCATATACGAGTATCTACATCGCAAACTTAGGTATTTTGATGCTGAAATGTTAGAACGTTGAAACACTTGAGTCCTTTAACGACTTAAATGCACCCCACTTTAACAGCATTTTAAAGGGATTCATATAGCAGGTCTAGTGTAATGGTTTTTAAGTTTTTAAGCCCCTCACAAAGGCTGCGATAAACTCAAGTCATTCATCTAGCACTTCAACTAGTGCTAGCTATTTATCTGCAGCTGATACACTCACTGGAACTGACTTTTACACTCGGCCAATTTATTATGTTGATTCGTTTGAACAACTAGAATAAAGCAAGAACGGTTTAACTTGGAACAAAAAATACTTGTATTCCAGCTTCAGTTTCCAAAACCAGCACAATATATTTACACGAAATTTTATATGACTCGGCGAGTGATAAGATTGAGGCAAATATATAAACGAGATAGTGAAACTGAGATAGACGTAAAATCAGAAATGAATTGCCACGCCCTACTGGAAGACTATTTGGTTCTTATACGGTACGAAAGGCTATTTCAGAATTCCAATTACTTAAGATAAGTGTCAGTGGCGTCAGCAGACACTTGAAATAATGAAACTCTAAATTCCTGTTAATTTATCACTAAGGTTACTCGGTCCATTACGATTGAAAATTAATTCGATAGTAATTCCGCCTCCTTCAATATTGCGTAGTATGATATAGAAGGACGCGTGATAAGTGTCATCATTGTGAATGGATTTCGCGTGACATAAATGCCAGAATTACACGGGTCAGTGCCGTTTTGACGTCACATCCCGGCGAATTCACGATCTTCCTTATCAGAGTAAATGAAACCATTTGTTATCTAACTTCGCACATCTTAACTTGCTCGTGCTGGAAAAATACGGTTCGTATGCTCATCTCTGGTATCAGAGTTTATCGGTATTCATACTCGCGGCGGGTAACGTTGTCAACGTTTTATTGAGATAATTACAACGCGCTTGCTAATCAATGATTAGCAATTAAATCAGAAATACGACTGGATCGGTGCCAAATGATGTGCACCAAGCGCAAACGCCCACCTTATATTTATTACACCCACAAATAATAATGGCAAATCGTGGTACTGCAGATAGTATTTGTGTTTTATTTATAGGTACGTGATACATACGTGATAGTTTATCAGCAAAGGTGCGAGATTCTAAATATTTATCTTACATTGACAGATGTTTGCATTTCAAATTTATGAAAAGCGATAAGGGAATATATCGTGCGACACTACATTTTTTTAACTTCTTTTGCGTGATATGATTCTCAGAATTGCCTCGAACAGATGGATAATTATTTATTGGTATTCCTAAATCATGGTCGAAACTATAAAATTTCATATTATGTGGACCACTGTCCTAGAAAAAATATGCTTATAGACCAAATTTGTTGTTTCAATTATTATAATTTACTCCAAAGTTATTACCTTTGTCGGGAATTGTTATCGCAGTACTTAATTACGGTAAAATAATTAACATACCTAATAGGTATGAAACTATCCTCTGCTACTACTATTAGGGACTATTGTACTATTTAGGCCTATGCAATTGAATTAACGTAACTAAAACATACCTACGTAAATGATAACACACTTTAGCGAACAGAAAGACCTAAGTAATCCACTAAAGCAGAACGCAAGTCACAATGTTGGTAGATGAGCGTAACATGAATAAAGGGATCGCATTATTGGAGCATACGTCGATAGACACCAAGTTATATGCGCAATTAAACGGCAAGTCTTGCAAAAATATTCCGCTTATTATGACATAATAATGCGGAGTTACACAGAACATGTGCACTGGAAATCATTACGCAATTAATGCTAGTAAATATGTAGTTATTATATTACACACGAAGCTATATTAATTTTTTAAAGCGTCGCTATAAGTAGATTCTGTGATTCTGTTTCTCTCGTGGTCTCTGTTTATGTCGTGTGTCCCCTGTTCGATTCTAGTGTCGGGTATATTGTAATTGTATATTCCCATTACAAAAGTCCCAATTGCAGCAGAGTCTGGCAACGTGCAATAAATGCGCTTGTAGATTCGCTTCTGTTACGTGAAACCTAAAAAAAACAATAAGTAAATCTTTATGTTAATATGCAACACTGCCTACGCCTTTAAGGCATTCATTTGATATCTTACGCCGTATAACGTAAAAAAAAATGTTTAAATAATTCATAAAAAATCATTCTAAAGTTATTTTTTACGAATACTTTGATTACAGCTTGCTCTACCTAGATACTATTTTCATTGGTGGCAAGGTGGCGAGTTATTCCCTACCGTAGAACAAATCCTTTCAAATCATTAATATTTAAACTGATACACGAAATCCAAAAACATCTGTCACATAGAGTTTATTAGTATTAAGTTTGAGATTACATTCGTTTGCCAAAGCGGCATCCCATATTCATGCATAAATTTCCTTCCCAACTCATTATTCCGTTTGAAGGCCGATTATATTATCGAGCGAAATCGAGGACAGGCGTAATAACTTCTCAAGTACGAATCACAAAATATGATTTTTATGTTCTTTGACCGAAATAAGGTATTCTTTTGATAAATCGCAATGAAAAAATATTGTGATGTTAACCGTGACCTACTCCATTTTTTTTGTTCGCCAATTTAAATAATCTTTTTAGCTTTAGTTCATTAGAATTTCTACCAAAGGAATCAGCATGAATGCCGCGTATCCTTTTCATTAGTAGTCAGTGAAACGGTTGCCATAGCGACCCTCTGTTTCAATTAACAAGAAACTGATTAATTAAATATATTCAGAGGTAATTTGTTTGTTGAAATGTGTAATTAATTTTTGACTCAAATTGCTACTATTGGTTGCCCGAATAAACATAGTAATGCGAAGTTTATTAGCTATCAAATGCGTTATTATTAGAACGCACATTGTTATAGCGTTAGTTTACTACGGGGCAGTAAAGCGGTGTTATGAGAAGAAAATATTATACAATCCCGGATAATAGTGGGCTATTTATTTCAAATATCTCTGTGGCTGTTTCGAGTATCTTCTTCGGACTTCGTCTAGCTTTTACACAGTAAGGGGTTTGACCTAGATATTTAATTAAAAGTATAATAATATGATCGTTGGGCCTTAAATTGGTAAATGTGAACACCGGAAAACATACTGTCTTATTTGTACTTGCCAAACGACCCCATACGTTAAGCATTGAACGCGTTCCAGAAATTAAAAAAACGGTTACTATTAAAAAAATTGATACCAGTTCTTATTATTACTATATACTTCATAGCAAAGGATTTTTTCACATTATAGTGATATTTACGTCTGTTATTATCGAGGGTAGAGAACAAGCCAACATTTTTTTATGCTAAAGCCCTCTCCATAAGTTTATCAGATATTCGCTTCGCCAGACACGTCGTTAATCATGCTCACAACATGTATAATATATGACGTAACACACCAATCTCTTTTCACGCCTATATTTAGAACTATTTCACTTATATTTTTCAGGCTTGATATTTATGATTTTACTTTCAATACGATATTAATGTTTTTGAATTTTTAACGAAATAAACCATGTAGATATCTCACATTCATAAATCGTTCAATACAATTCATTTGTATGCAATATTTCATGTATAGAAATGTTTTTTTTTAAAAAATATATCAGTAGAAAACCTTCGTTTCGTTAAATTTTTTTTTTTATAGCTACGACACAGGCTGTGCCTTGAGTGGTTATCATATTATATAACTTATTGTTGTAACATGTGAACGATTCATGAATAAATAACTAAATTAAATTTTTTTGTCAACATTATTGAACACAATTATATGCTGTAAAAAATGTAATTCTTTTTAAGAATTTATTTTATATGACACTTATAAAAAATACTAGTCTCTAATCAGCTTATCCTTGAATATACATAGCTGTGATTACTCGATAACTAAACCAATTACACTATCAGCATAGAATCATTTGTTTATATTATGTATAACATCTATTGTGTTACGTAATGGAATGTACGAAATTCTTTTAGTTGTAGTAGATTGGGTCCGTATTACAGTACTACTTTCTATACATTCATTGACGGCAAATGTTAAAGAACAACCAATTAATTCATTTGAACCAGCAAAACTGCTGGAATAGAGAAATATTACATAAGTGCTTTACTTTCACGTTAGCGTTATGTCCTTCGGTTAAGTCCCATATTCCTAACATACCAATGCCCTTTTTCATATTACCTATTTTTTTGTTTTTAAAGTCGCAAGGCCTACAGCAATGCGGCTAAGATCTCACTGCCTTAGGTGTTCTTGGTCATAAATATTCACTATCAGGGGTGTCGCTTACTTGTTTGCCAGGCTCACCTATGTATATAATAAACTAGTTTTTTCTTTTATTTTACCTCTTTGTTTTATCGTTTCTTTGTTTCATTAGCTTATGCTTTCTCGATAAATGCACTATCTGACACTTAAATATTTTTTTCAATTCAAACTAATAGTTCATAAGATGAGGATATTAATTGTTAGCTTTTTTAAGTTATGTATGTTAATATAATATAAGGATATAACGACTTTTTCATAGATAAGACATATGGAGCCGAAACGATTGACCAAATAATTGAACGAACGTAGTACATAGGTAAACAGACGACAAAGAGCTAAGCCCGTAATCCCAAAAGGCTAATAGCGTAGTGCGATGGAGACACGAAATTGCTAGCCGGCCCAATAACTTAGATTTTATTTTTAACCTTATTTATTCCTGTTTTACTGTTTTCCCACATAATTAATGTACATATGTATTATATTTACATATACGTGTTACAAATATACAAATTATAAATTTAATATTTACCTACACTGCTCCCTTTGAAACGACAGAGCACGTTCCCTAAATTATTCCAAAGAGCACACGTATGATTCTCGTTTGTTCTGCATTTTAGATTTGTAAAATTATGATAATTTTATGCTAAACACATTCTACGTTTTCAGCACTGCAAATGAATTACGAGATTATTTGAATTACGTTTTAAAATCGCTAAATGATTTATGAATTGTCATGCATTAGGATAATCTAAAAATAATAATTCGTTTCTATTATAGATACATTTAACAGTAAATAAAAACAGAAACGAAAAAGTATTGTGCTGAACAGCAGTAGCAATTGAAATTGTTTTTCACCTGTTGATACTATAATCGGACTGAGCCGCAGCTTTCATTAGTAGCCGAGAATTTTTCAGTACTATCGCTTTTTCATGACCGAATAAAAAAATATCAATTGAGGATTCATAGTCTCCTCATAAAAATGGTGTATTACTACTCATATAACATTTTGTTGTAGTATTTTCTATTATTTACGACACAATTTGCACGACAAAAGTAACAACACTGAATGTTATGTAAAGCACGATGCATTCAAGATTAACCATTAATTGGCAAAAGATTCCTGTCTTGTATCAATACCCTCTTACCAGCGTACTAAATAAAGAATAATGTTTTCTCCTATTTTTTTCTTAACTTGTATAATCTTTACATATCATCAACAGTCACACTTAGGGTTTGCAATCCCGCATTCCGCGTTCCCGCATTCCCGCGGGATCCCGCACATTTTTAAGTCCTGCGGAATTCCCGCAAATGTGCGGGAATTCCGCGCGGAAATTTTATGACTCGGCAAGGTAATTCAGCTACCACTGACGGCCTATTAGCTCTATCCCAATTAAAGTGACACTTTACAACAGGCTACTACAAGTTTTGTTCGTTTATTTATTGCACAATGTAATTAGCAGAAATCGAGGCAGTAAATTATCGATAAAGTAAATAACTCAACAGTAGGTAACAATTAACCGGGTAACGGATGGATAAGAGTCACTCAAGACCAGGATGGTTGAAGCTTTTTTGGAGAGGTCTACGTTCAGCGGCAGACGGCGATAGGCTTTGCGAGGCTGTCATGGCAAAGAAAGAGGCTGCAGAGAGGGATCGTGAAAAAGTCGATACCACTCGTAGACGAAGAGGCCGACAAATTAGCGCTGTAACCTCTAATCGGTTTTGAGCAAGTTAAGACTTAAGAGAATGAATTTTTAGAAATTTATATGTGTAGAGCATATAAGAAAACCGCAAGAAGGATTACCGGTATGTTTTCTTCTCGAGATCCCGGTGACCTTTGCACGCGGTAACCGAGAACCATGGGGTTTTTAGTCGGTAAAAGTCCGACATATCCTGCTAGTTAGTAGTAGTTTTCCCCAGGCAAAAAAAAAGACGGCGATAGGCTGAGTATATAAATAACTGAATGGTAGTAACAATTATTTAGGTTAGGTTCATCATCATCATCAGCCTAAAAACATTCCACGCCTAGGCACAGGTCGCCTTTACCATTGAGAGTATAGGTCTTACTCTTAAGTCTTAACCACCACAATGGTTTGCGAAATAGTTTGGTTTTGTGCAGGTTTCCTCACGATGTTTTCCTTTACCGTTAAATTGTGAATACACACATAGGTAACCTGGAAAAGTCAGTCGGGTGTGCTTGGGGCTTGGACCTACAATCGTTCAGATACTCGACCGCGCCTATACCTCGAGGGTTTCATTGCTCTTTAGGTTACTATTTATTATTTAGGAATGTAGGAACGCGGACTGCGGGATTGCAAACCCGCTGCCTTACCTCATAATAACTATGAAAAAGTACTTTTTCTATTAGATAAATTTATGAATGTCTCTATTATTTTTTTTTTAATATAGTATAACTAATGTACAGGTAATATAGATTTACTATATGCTTATTTTTGCATTTTTGAATCTTTGCGGGAATTCCCGCGGGATCCCGCGGGAAAGGCAAGTTTCCCGCAAATTTCCCGCGGGAAAAAAAATGGTGCGGGATTGCAAACCCTAGTCACACTGTTGATTATTTAGTCTAGAAATAACCTTCATATAATTATAATCCTATATTTATAGTAGAATGCCCAGTGCCTCTCAATGTGACCTTTCGATCTTGGTAGCTGACCTATTTGTTATCAATAGCGCAGGCACTGGCCGACGACCCTGTAGTATCGCCGTTGTATTTATCAAAACAAACGTTATAGCAAAAACTGTTATGCATGCAATAATCGGCAAAAGTTACATTTTTTGTGTACAAACAAATTACCTATTGCGCAACTTTGATCGAAATGGATTCAAATAACCAACTTAGTATTTTATACAGACAAATAAAATTCTATCGTATTTGCGCTACGACTAATAAAACCCCGTAGTAGTCTGGTTGGACTCCAATATAAATGAGTCGGTCCAAGTGCCAAAGCTGCCTTACTTTTGCGTCGCGTTGAGTTCGGAGCACCTTATTCAATGGCCAACAATAGAATTTCTTGAAATTTTTCAGCGTATATGATTTTCCTTCCAATAAGGATTCCAACATCGTTCGCAATCAAATTATACCGTTATGCTTGCATGCAGTTACAGGCAAATTCTCGTACTTTTTATATACAACCACGAAGCTGTAGTGTTTTCAAAAGTACGTTATTTTGAATAAAGCATATTATGAAGAGTCATTCCAATACGCCGGCTGGATATTTCCGTATTAATTCGTCCTATTTTATAATTTATTTCTTAATGTATAGAGAAATGAGTTTATATTATTATACCTATATCTTTATCTAGATTCTATTTTATTGCCATGATAATATCATAGCGAGACACTAAAGGGCAGTGTCAGACACTAACTTCAAGGGTAAATCCCTCCAAGTCGCCGTCGCATGATACTCATAAGAACTGTGAACTGCTACAGTTTTGGCTCTCGCCCAAAAGTGCTTGAAAATGTCTGTTTTAGCTTGTCTCAAAATTAATGGAAGTGGAAAGCAAGAAAAAATGTCTGCAGACTATAAAAGTTTATTTGCTGACACAGCTGTTTACGTATTTAACATATCCATGCTCTAAATACGCAGTGATTTAAATACTGCAGGATTATAAAAGTCGAGACATCGAAAATATATAAATAATATATTGTCCTTCGTAGCAAACCCATAAAATATAGCGATTCTGGTTACATCATGCCAGTCATATCGCAATAGTCATAAAACTGCATAAGTAATAAAATCAGCCTATATTTTTTCCACTGCAAGCCACCATTATCTTCTCCTAGTGAAGAGTTTACGCCTTAGTCCACCACACTGTCCTATTGCGGATTAGTACCTAAGTAAACCATTATGAAGATGTCTCGGTCGTAGAGGTTTTCTCAGAGTGGTTTCCTTCACTGTTTTGAAATTTTAAGAGCTGATGTATTTCAATTTCAGCTTGCCTACCTGTTTATAATATAATAATGGTTAATATCAAAACAACGAAACAAAGTAAAGTGTTTCTATTTAAAACATTATTCATACAATATCTCCCCCCGAGCATGAAACTTTGTTTCAGACCTTCCACGAAAACAACACCACTACTATTAGTTAAAACAAAGTATTATATAACCTTGTTTAAAAGTCTGAACATTTAGAATAAAACTTTACTGATATTACTCGGAAAACAAACCATTCCAGACTGACGGATGTATGAACAAAAATGAAAAGTCACCTCTTACGAGGATAAAACAGCAGTCAAAAATATGTTGCAAGAAAGAAAAACGTCCATTTTATGCGCGCGAAACTGCATTATAGCATTTAATTGTCTCTTCATTGTCTTTATTAATTGATTCTTTGTAACATTAAAACACGAAGAACTCAATTGAAAATAATAATTGCCTTTTAACATAAAGAAGATTCAAAAAATAAATGATTACATAAAAGTCTAAAATCTGTATTTTCCTTACAAATAAAAATGTTAAATGTTTTATAAACACTCGCTCCGAGAAATGGCGTGCAAGATTGCGAGTAGACAATTTTAGCTATTAAAGTATGCCACCTTTAATTGTGTTCTTAACAGGATGGTTTTATATCGATTATAAAAGACATAAAATTCTCTAACAATATAAACACGACGTGATGAAATATTGCTAACAATATAAACATGTTAACTTATGAGAACTAAAAAAAGTAATTGCACTGCACAAACGAAATTTCTTGCTTGTCGTAATGTCACATAAAAACTTTTGCATTTTTCCCCAGATTACTTCGCAAAAAGCTTGGGTAAGGTTGCGTGTCACGATTCAATTTATACGCTTCATTTTCCATTAGACTTTTTACATTAGCCTATAAAACGATAAAGCTTCGAAAATAAACCTCTGTAACCTAAGCCTTCCATTACAAACACTGACTAAGTTTGAACCTAACAATTTTTAATTTTGCTTTTTTATATTACTGACAACCCCGAGACGTAGTTGTATGGATACCATCTTGTTAAATAAGAGCCAGTGAGTCCAATCCCTACACCGAGGCAAATGTATGTGTGATGCACAAATATTTGATTCGGACTGGGCTGTTTGTAAGTAACAAATACTAAATTTACAAATAATGTTCTTCATCATCATCATCATCATCAGCCAAAGGACGTCCACTGTTCTATTGAATGGATAATACTGAAGAATGGTGAAAGCTTATTGAAAAGTCCAGCATAGTTAAAAATTGTTAGCAAAATTTATTTCTAGTTCAATTATGATATAATCAAATGATAAGACATAACATCGAATTCTTTCGTAATGATTGGTATACATCAAACAGTAGACATACAGTCGCTAATCACCTCAGTAGCTTATCTTATAAATATAAGCAGCGATTATATATATTTAATACCAAGGTTTAACTCCACAATCAGTATATTGATAATTGGTATGATTACTGTTGCTGAGAATTTTCTATACACTGGAGTTACATGATATTACTCAATCAGATAACTCGTGTAGATTAGACACGCATGCTATAATCGTGATTTATTTAAATTGTTTTATGATATTGAGATTACTTATTGATCATAATAAACATTATTATACAACAACGGATTGGAATATAGCTGGTAACAGTTTGACTTTCTGACGTCCCCTAGCAATATAAAGGTGACCGGCTTTGGAAACCAAAACCATACTTAAGAAGAAATAAACATATAAAACAGTTGTGAGCACTGTATTTCCATATAAAGGTCAAATGTATACTAGTAGTATACTCTAACATAATTGGTTACCTTCATTTTTCAAGTACCGTAAAGTACAAATATAATATTTGTAAATTGGCTTCATTTAATAAAGTGTACCCAATAACTATGATACATTGTTGAAACATATGTTTTGCATTATACATATTGTAGAACAAACTAATTCAATTTTCGTTACTGAAAGAGCTTAGTAAGTTAAAAAGACTAAACATTATTTAATACACGACGTTGGACAGGTTTATCTTAAAACACTGCCAAGATCGGATGAATACATTTGTGCTTTAGCCAAAACTGGCTGGTATATCCTTTCGCTACTTTATAAAGGGAACAAAATTTCAAAATTTATGATTATATTCATAATGCGTCTTCCTATATTGGCTTCATCGTTGTCACCAATTACTTAATAGATTTTTGATTGAAACTCTCTGCTTGCGATGTTAACGAGTAACTTCTAACAAGGTCGAATCCTCGGCCGCCATGTCTATAATGGGAAATGAATCGTTTCACTGGCATAACTAAGTGAATTTTGTTTACCGTAGCGTTTCATCATCATTCTCTTGCCCTGCTCCCAATTTTTATTTGGGGTCGGCGCAGCATGTTTTCTCCTTCCACACATCCCTATCAGCCGTCATGTCTTCAGTCACGCCTTTCTCTTTCATATCTCTTTTCACGCACTCCATCCATGTTTTCTTTGGCCTTCCTCGGCTTGTCCATCCTTCAACTTTCATGCTCATTACTTTCTTACCAACATATGTTTCGTCCCTCCTCATAATATGCCCATACCACGACAGACGGTGTCCTTTCAGCTTATCAATCACAGGAGCTACTTTCAAACTTCCTCTAACGTATTCATTCTTCACTCTATCAGTCAGAGTTACCCCACACATCCATCGCAACATTCGCATTTCTGCTGCATGCAGTCGTCTTTCGTCCGTCTTCTTCGTTGCCCAACACTCCGATCCATACATAACGACAGGTCTTATCATGGACTTGTATATTCGGCCCTTCAATTTGAGGGGCATCCTTGGGTCGCATATTGTGGATGAGACCTGTCGCCATTTCATCCATCCTGAGTTGATTCTCTGCCCTATATCGTGATGTATACCCCCGTCACTTTGCATAAGTGACCCAAGGTAGCGGAATTCGGAACAGACTGGTATCGGCATTCCATCAAGTGTGACGGACACAGAACTTGAAAGACCGCCAAAGTCGCAAAACATATACTGAGTTTTGGTTCTGCTGACTTTAAGGCCAACATTTCCAAGTCTATGCCGCCACGCCTCCAATCTGTTCTGCACCTCGTGGCCACTTTCTGACACCAGAACAATGTCATCCGCAAACAGCATGCACCAGGGTGCCTCTTCCTGTATATCTGCAGTAATAGCATCCATAATCAACAGGAAGAGGTAGGGACTAAGAGCCGACCCTTGGTGCACCCCAACAGCGACATCGAATCTGGTTGTAATGCCAGCTGCCGTCCTGACTTGAGTATTACATTTACGATACATGGCCTGAATCAACTGCAGGTACTTCTCAGGCACGCATTTCTTCTTAAGGGCCCACCATACAACTTCACGCGGAACCCGATCGAAAGCCTTTTCGAGGTCAACGAATACCATGTGCAAGTTTTTTTACCGTTTACCGTAGCGTTTCCTAAACCATAATAAAAATAGGTTTTTTATTGATTATTTTAAAATTAATAGACTAAGTGCTAGAATAGTCTACTTATTTCTACGTTGAACTGTTTATAATTATGTACTATTATTATTTTTAGATAGCACCAGCTATATTGCACTGTCTAAGTATATTTCTTTTAGCGATTTGTTGTATGTAAATTGTATACTCATATTGCTCAGATCTTTATCAATCGTCAGTGGTTTCTTTATCGAGACAGCTCTATTTTTATCACCAGTAACAGCTGCTATGTCATTATTCGTGGGTTGAAGAAATGCTAGGGGTTGAGACATTTATCAGGCTATTAAAAATAATACAAACTGCTCTAAGATTGTATGTAACAATACAAAGCTGATATTTATTTCCTAAGTCTGTCATACTTGGTTACCTTGACCTAATTAAAAGCAAATTGTTCCACGTCAACGACAGTTGTTTGCTGAATAACTTAGTTCCTCACGGTAATGTTTGGTTCTTGATAAATTATGACATTTATTATTAATGCCTCATTGTTTGGAAGCAACACAATATTTACATTGTTACCGAGCTTCAGAAACACGTGATCTCTTTCAAAATAAATTTCATAATGAATGATGCTTCCATGTCATCGTAATTCCTCAAGTAAATAGGAATTAAAACTAAGAATATTCTCGTGATTATTATTTATACAAGAATCATTACGTAGACAATAATGTTTATTTATTTTTACGTTTTTTTGTAACGTGACCGCGCTAGCACCTGATGGTACGGCGATGTAACTACTACAGGCTGACGATAATTATTGATTAATATTACTGGTGTAATTTTGAATTTCTCGGTTTTCTTTTCATCGATACAATTTATCTTGAATGTGGGTTGACAGAATTCAATAAACGTCATTGCTTTTGACTTTTATGATCACGTGCTTATGATACCGCATTATTTTTTTTTGCGAGACTACGATTATATTTCTATAATTTATATCTTTAACGTTCCGTATGTATCTAGTATTACAATGTGATCTGCGAAAATTATAACATTTTTACTAGTGGTGGAGACCAGTTGGTTGAGACCCCCCGGGCAAATTTTTAAATAGAATATAAGTCCAAAGTATCCGCAACATCCATATCTTATTACAATCCATCTATTTTTTTTTGCGTGAAAGAGTAACTGCCGAGAGTCCGCCTTATAATATTAGTATGATTCAATTCAAATATTGTCTGTGAACAAAAACTTGTGATAAAAGGTAATCCTGTGTCACCTGCTTTGTTGACTAAAAGCAAACTGAAACAAAGGCAAACAACAGAGAATCAGTGCTCCTTTCTTTCTTTATTCTCTGCATTTACAAAGGCACTTCTTGTTTGCATTCTCTTGAGTTCATGTGCATGTGTAATGAAAGAAATATTTAAGAATCATTATCGCCGACATAAAGAATAGGTAGCATGCCTTACAATGTAAGTGCAGCCGAACTTTCTTCTATGATCGCTGTAACATTTAAAATTGTGGTCGTAAATTGATTGGTTATGTGTAATACAATGTCGCGGTTTATATGAAACGATTCTGTAACCGATTTCAAATAGCGTAACAATATAAAAATGACTCTCTAAATGAAGTTGTATGTTCACCATATGTGTATTCACTAAGTGAGCGTACCCTATTTATCGTTTCCTAAAATTTTGAAAAAAGGAATAGCATAAACTGTTTAAACACGAAATGTGCTGGTCATAAATAATGTTATCTCTTATTGTGTCAGTATGATTATGAGTAATGTACGATATGATGTATTGTTTACACTTCATTCCTTCATAAGAAGTCAGCCATCGACTGTCACAATAGGCTAACAGTGAGGACGGTAGTCTATTAAAGCCAAATGCTCCTCACTAGCAGTGACACAGTTGTAAATGCAAAAAGTACACATTACTAAGGAGGTCAAATAGGTAACATAATTGATTATATCAAAGTATTTTTTGCTAAAAGAGGTATATTAATAGTTCTTATTGCAGATAAATTACATGACCTAGTGCGGAAAACACGCCACCCATTAACACATTTATGTTTTTCCAACCAAGTTGTGGATACTATGCGAGTACTGCATAATTGGTCTTTGACCTACACATCCACTCTTAATGGCCATTCGCCATTCCATCACAAAGCGACTGTAAAATGAAATGGAAAAACACTAAAATCCTTGGCAACTCCATTTATTCCCTCGCAACGATAAAGATAAGTAATGTGAAATATATCCATCCATCAAATTGTTTGAAAGAGATATATATTGGAAAAAATAATGTGCTAAGAATTTTTGCGTTCGCCGAAAAAAATCTTTGCTATCTATGCTAATGTGAGTCATAACATCATACACATCTAAAAATAATAAATTGATGTGTTACTTTCTTTAGCCATCATAAAGTTTGCACATATTCTGTGTTTCTTTCTATTCTAAAACCTTTAAGCAGCCTTCTAAGCAAGCCACCATAAGCGACGAGAGATACTAATGTCTTTCATTAATCACATTTTCATCAGTAATCTAATTTTGCCATCACTAAGCATGACAAATACATGCAGCAAACAACCTTCGACAAACAGTGAAGCAAGTTATGAGGAAGTTAATATCCGGTTATGCGCTTTTATTACCATAATGTGGGCAAAATTACCAAAGTTTGGTCTCCCTCGTTCGGCTATAAGCCTTTGATCTCCTTTGTACAAAGCAGATAAAACACAATCAATAGTTGCGATGATTTTATTCTAGCACAAGGCTTAATCAAACATGTTTGATCTTTATACGTTTCAATTAATCACATTATACAACATAATGCGGAAAATACACCGGATATTGCCAAGTACATAGATACCTATAATAATATAAACTGTAAGGAATTGTTTGCCTGTCTTTGAAGAAGTAGACAGAAAAAAATGGCGGAAGGGTTTCGATATTTGGGCACATTTCAAACTACCTAACATATAACTAACAAATCTCGGGCTCGGAAATATCTTGTTTTAAGATCACAAAGAAATGATGGGAAAATATACACTGAAAAATAGCATTTCAAAGCCGTTACTTATGACGTAGAAGTTATAAAATACAGTTCCTCTATCGCTGAATAGTCAATTTTTCTTATGCATATAATCGAGTGCGGAGGAAGCGTCTTTGACGTCGACGCTAGTTCCATTGTCAGCACAGGCTTTTGTTTGTCGAACAATCCAGTTCCATGCATCGATATTGTATTCTCACTTGCAAACACCCTGTCCGTCATGTTAACCTACTTTAGTAAAAAGTTTTACGTTATTCGCGAGCGATATCGAGGGTTATCGCGGTCAGTGTCGACTTGTTAATTGTTATCACTCGTGTTTAAATTTGCAGAAAATTAAATATCAAACATGGTTTTACTGTTTTAAATATAGATGTATTACATAAAATTTTGTTCAAGTTCAAAAGGAAATAGGTACCTAAATCTACAACGGTAGAGAATCTTTAAGCGGTACCTCCACTGAAGCCCAAAAGCGTTACTAGTTAAGGGTGCAATGTCTTATGTCTAGTTAATAGCTGTTTATTTTGAGGTCAGCCTATTCTTATTTATATTATTTTCGAATCGCTAAAAACATGCGAACTCGTGTTCGGGCAGTACTACGAGTTACGACTGGGGATCCGCTAGTTTCATAACCTTTGGTACCTTAAGACATAATCCATTTATTAAAACGCGCTCAATGGTAGGGGAGGCCCGTGCCCAGCCGTGAGACGTATACGAGCTAATGATAAAGAAAAGTTATTATACATACTAACATTAAGGCAATCACGTCAAATTATTGAATATCAGATGGTGAATAAATGATCTTTAACAATCAATTAGCTAAAAATACATATTTATTTTCCAGCCGATGGCATGACCTATTCGTTCGGCGTGTTCTATGCGGAGTTCCTGACCTACTTCGAAGAGGGCAACGGCAAGACCGCTTGGATCGTCTCCATCCTCGTCGGGGTCACCCTCAGCTCAGGTAATCAATTCTCTTATTGATGAAATACTCTAACAATCTACTGGTGCTGTGGTGTTCGCATCATTCTCTTCCTACTAAGATGTTTCCAAACCCACAAAGGTCAATTAGATACTTACAATTCAACTATGGAATATTTTGTACTAGATGAATCAGCCGCTCGTGGAATTATTTATTCGCAGCTGGAATTATTAGTTTATTTTCACATTACTAACAAAATCAAGGATTATTATTCAGGCAGTATATCTTACTCTATATAAACATTTTACTTTTATATTAATAGGTTGATGAAAAAGCCCCAAAAGATCTTTGTCCTTATAATCTTCTGTAAAAAAGAACACGAACAAAATTTGCTAAACAATTGAGGGACAATTTGTAGTTAAACAGTTGTCACTACCACTCCAGTCTGCACTTGACTACTGCCTCTAACAACAACAGTTCACTCCGTTTTCCGAAACACAACAGAATTGTTTCCATTTGCGGTTAACAAACAGAGAGTTCTGTTCAAAATTGGTTTACCTCTAATTTGAATAATGTAATCCCATTGTTTGATATACTTAATGCATTGTTTATGCTACTTAATTTTAGTTTAAATTACACGTTAATTCGTGACTAGCTTGGAATAATATTGATAAAGCCTCTACAGGTTTTATCCAGTAAACTTTGTCTCTATATAGAGCACGAGATTAACGGCAGTGCACAGTTTTAGACTCATATTTATAGCTGATAATATAAAATAGCATTAACCAATAACATTATTCTTCATCAAATAATATACACAAATTAACTAATCAGCATTACTAGTCTTGTTTAATGTCTTTTACTTATATGTTAGTTAACCTTACAATCAATGTGTAAAATATAAAATATTCATTTCATTTCAGGGCCTATATCGAGTTCGTTTGTGAATCGCTGGGGGTGCAGAGCAGTCACAGTCGCCGGTGCAATACTATCTGCTGTTTGCATAGTGGCTTCTGCTTTCGCCAATAACGTGTTGACGCTCATATTCACAATCGGCGTTGGCGCCGGCTTTGGATTCGGCCTCATCTACCTGCCCGCTATCGTCAGCGTCACCGTGTGGTTCGAACGTTACAGAAGTCTTGCTACAGGTGAGGTCCATTTTTAAATTATTAAAAAAAGTTTAAAGATTATAATTATACAATATAATTAATTTTAAAGAATAATAAAGAATAATATTAATTCTAGTTTTCATAAAACATTAGCGATAAAGAAAAAATATCTCCTTTTCATCTACAAAAATGATTTTTTGAATCACGAATTAGTTAAATAATTACCAAATAATACGCTTAATGGAAAGTAAAGATGGTTGTTAATTATTCCAGGTATTGCGGTATGTGGCTCAGGTCTAGGAACATTTTTGTTCGCACCAATTACGTCAGCATTAATAGAAGAATATGGTTGGAGAGGAGCAATGGCCATAATCGGTGCCTTCGTTCTCAACTGCATACCATTAGGGCTGATGTTCCGACCTGTGCCAGAGCGACCGCGCACTCCAGTTACGGAGCCAATGCTACCTAAACAAAATAAATCTCCTTTAAAAAGATCTCAAAGTACCGAACAAGTTGTAAGAGCCAATGGGAAAGTCGACGATGGAGATATAGCAAGATTAACTCTGTCACAGCCTGCTTTGAACAAGCCACACGAGCAGAAGCAACAATCGCAATCTAGACACGGCAGTGGTATTATGCAAAGGCCCGACGTCCTTTACCAGGGAAGTATGACCAGTCTAGCCAAGTTCAGAGCGCCATCACCAGAAAGAGTACAAACGTCAAAGGAAGACCGAGAAGTTCAATGCGAGTGGTTGCCTTGCTCGGCGGAGTCGAAGGCTGCTTTATCAGAAATGTTAGACTTGTCACTGCTTGTGGATCCTGTATTTATACTCTTCGCAGTCTCAAACTTTTTAACGAGCATCGGTTTTTACATACCCTATGTTTACACGGTACCGATGAGCGAACAATTGAATATAGAACATCCACCATACTTAATTTCTATCATAGGAGCCTCTAATTTAATCGGAAGAATAATTTTGGGATACATAAGCGACAAGCCTTGGGTGAACCGTTTAGTAGCTTATAATGTGTGCCTGACTATTGCTGGCATAAGTAAGTATTGTGGATATCAAAATGCATTTTTATTTATATCAAAACTAAGATTAATAGTTACTATTTTTTTTTTATTCCAGGTACGGCAATGGCTATGGTGTGTTGGGAGTTTTGGGGTCTCGCTATGTATGCGACCGCATTTGGCTTTACAATTGGTGCTTATGTAGGCCTAACCTCCGTAGTGCTCGTGGATCTACTGGGACTTGAGAAACTGACAAATGCCTTTGGACTACTCCTATTGTTCCAAGGAATTGCTTCTCTTATTGGACCGCCTTTTGCAGGTAACGAGATAAAATATTTTATTTCAAATATCATATAACCTTTTTACTACTCATCTGTAATACCTATTTAATAGTCATAGTAATTTGATACTATTTTGGCTTACCAATTATTTAAAAGTAAACATGTTCTGTTTACATATTTTGAAAATTATTTTATATTGTACCGCCAAATGAAATCAAAGTCAACAATGGGCTGCTCTGTTTTGAAACTGATGCTAATTGACCTAGTTACCGAAAACTGACATGCCTAGAAGAATGGCTCGCATGAGATGATACAAATAGATCGACGTTGATAGTCTTATACTAGTATAAGACTCCTTAAGCAATGCAAATAATTCATCAATTATTTCATTTTTTTATTTCATTTTCAGGTTGGCTGTATGACGCGTTGAATTCCTATGCGCCAGGTTTTTACGTTGCCGGAGGTACAATATCATTAAGTGGTTTGATCCTGTTCTTCATTCCCGTCATCGAGAGGCGAAACAGCAGGAAACAATGGCAACAGGACACCGCCCTGGGGCAGATATAGCAGGAACCGATGCAGGGGCAGCGCGTTTATCCCGTGATCGTGCTCAACAGCCCCTCCACGCCTTCCTCGGCAGGCTCCACGGAGGACACCTACAGCAACAGGGTATACAAAAATGCAATACTGGAGGATTTCTACATAAACGATGAACATATATACGAATGTGAAGATCGTGTGACGGATGAATGCGATGAACATTTCGATGATTACCATCGAGCTCATTCCAGGAATAATGTTGCGAGTACATATGAATAAGTAGATAGTGGTAAAGAAAGAAGTGCAATATAAATGTTTATTTTTCTCTTTAGTTCGTATATCTATAGTGGAGAAGCGCCGGTTGCTTCGTGTTAATCTAAGAACTGCAACAAATTGTTTATCTATTTTTAAGTACGCTATTTAGTAAGGCTATCCGTGACACTTGAATGTTGTTCCTCGTTCCATAAATGTCTCGGTGAACGGCGCGGAAGGTATAACTGTGAACTATATTACTTTTTCGATTGGCCACTTACCGATAATAATCATAGAACATAGTATGAACATGAACCACTCTGTACGTACTGTATGTTAGAACGTGTGGTTTTACGCCATACACGGCCTTATTGCGGACCAATCGTGGCTAGATGTGATGAGATCCAAAAGTACCTAACAGAAGCATAATCTGCTTTATGTGATTTTAGAGTAATAGTTATAAAATACAGTTAGTTATGTAAAGTACACATAGTTTTTAATTTGTTGTACATTGTTTTTTCAGCGATTAGTGATATCTCTCACGTTGTGTTCAAGTAGTTGTAATTGTTTATTGAAACTCTTTCATTTTCGCTGTAAATTATAATTGAATAGCTACATCTAATGTATATACTACTACATACATATTGGACTGAATTAGATAATCAAACAATGTATTTTATCATTTATACGACTGGACTGCGCTGATATTCTTCGTACAAATCTTTATCTCTTTGTATTATACTGTTGGCAATCTAGCGATCGTATATAATGCGATTTCAATGAACACAAATGTTACTCTATATAAGGTACTATGCCTAATTATATATAAATATATATTGTCCACCGTCTTCGATACTTTCATTTGATTACTATACCTTTAGCCATTATACAGTGATTTTTTGATCATTCACTTATGACACAATTTACTTCGCAACAATAGTCAAGATACAGCTACATACAAAACAACACAACAAATAACAAACGGCATTATTCTATAGAAAACCGTGAACTAACTATTCCGTAGTATGACTAAAACATCGATAGAATGTTAAATGTAGTTAACATTGAAACAAAACAAGGAAATCCATCAACTGATACACACTGTATACATCCGCATTTTGTATTGTCATTGACAATTTGTCATTAACATTGCAAGTGAGACCATAACGTTTTTCCAATTTATTACCACATTATTGCTATCTGAACTTGTAGTACAAAGTTGTTTGTAACAGAACATACATATTTTAGTAAACCAAGGCATGTTAACAAAACAAGTGCAAGCAATATTATTTTCTTATATTTTCTTTGCGAATGTCCATTTAATCCTCTGCAAACTGTATTTCGGGTTCAACAAAAG
This sequence comes from Cephonodes hylas, assembly GCA_030295005.1. Taxonomy (NCBI): domain Eukaryota; kingdom Metazoa; phylum Arthropoda; class Insecta; order Lepidoptera; family Sphingidae; genus Cephonodes; species Cephonodes hylas. Next base: position 10,748,625 of record AP025364.1, on the reverse strand, counting down.
CCACCTGTCACACAAAAATATAAGATATGCTCAATTGATAACAACCCAAACAGTGGGTGCATTTATTATGTATTTTTCTGAGTGCAATATGTTGTAGAGAAAAATCACGTGATTGTAGGTAGATGTGACTAATATAGTCTCTGGCAAACTTCTCTTAAATTTCTCTTTTAGGGAGATCACGATTGATAGAAAAGTTCACTTAAGGAGATAGAAAGAGTTTTTCTATTTATTCTCTTCTTCGTACTGACGCCACAAATTCGCAAAACAGCATGGAAGAACCTTAATTTGTGCATTAATATAATGATCTCCCGGCAATTGATAGAAGTGCAACTGCATTCTTGAACCTTAAAGTTCTCATACCGGTTACTCTTGGCATACTTTAGACAACTTCGCGCAATAAGTTGAAATTAATTAGCCTTATCCACAAATAGTAATTAACCTACCATAAGATTTTATCATGAGCATTAAAATAATGTTAATTATATTATGTACCACGAGCGGTACCCATATTCGGTTTTTATTTTTAGTAAATATTTCATTATATGAATTCACAACATGCTTGATTTCTTTTAAAGGATTGCCTAATAATCCCGATAAAATTACTGCTCTTTATTTTTTCCCCTTCGGCTAGAAAAATTTGGCCAGTAATTTCCAGATCGACAGAAAATGACAAAGCGGTCTCATTTAATCTTCCTTGACATTTTTATCGCAATCTTCATTGGTAGTAAAGTAAACCATGTTATGTCGCAGGCGATCATCGACTAGCAACAACGTAATCACTGTGAGAGATGGCGAAATCTGAAACGGAATTATATATTAGCGATAAGTTTTGTGGTCTATAGCAGCTCGCAATGAGTGACATATTTTTTTATGATGAGTAGTTCAAAGATTGTATGAAAGACAACTTAGAAGAGAACTCAAACTTGGAGAGTTGGAGCTAGAGTCAAAAGCTTTTTACTTATTATTTGGTGTATATTTTTTAATATTCATAATAAATTTATGTTGCAATAAAGGGTTTTATCATACAGAAAGCGCGAAAATGTTACCCATGACCCTATTTTTATCCAATCTAGACACCCGGTAAATTATAAGACAATGATAATCTTAATAAAGTAAATAATTAAATTAAAAACGATATTCATCACTCACCCAATGTATCCACATCGCCCATTTAATGCATAAAGCAGAAACAACATCAAGGGGATCGATGTACACTAAATAGGAGAACACGACCCATCCTCTTATCAACGCAATCGGTGTCCAGCACACCAAGTTTGTAATCGTAACAGCTATCACACTCTGTAATAAATAAGGCAAAACTTCTTTTTTCTATTTATTTACACTTTCTTGTATAAATACATACATAAAAATATGTAGAAACTGAACTAGGTATGTGCAATGTACATTAATATAAAAACAAGAGATCTTAGGCTATTTCTCACAGACAACCGTAATAAAACTAAATAAACTTTAGAATATAAATATGTGTTTGTAAATTAAATTGCAAATCGATAGATATTACAGGCTTGTTCTAGAATTGCAAAAGTATGTTATCAATACAAAATTCATTCGTCTCTGATTTTAATTAGCAACAAATTAATTAGCAACGAGGAAATAGTTCATATAACTTTATATTTCAAAGAAGGAAATAATAAAATAAATCATTGTACACATTACTATCAGCTGAATTTTAAGATGTACTTACTGTAAAATTTCAAGGTGAATATGACACTATGACAATAGAATAATAGTGCTAGAATGGGCATAAAAGCAGTACGTTTATGATGCGTCATCAAAACCAAATTAACAAAGTATTTGCAAAATTCAACTTCTATTGTCTACGATTGCTCAAAGAGATTAGTCTAATGAGTCAGAAAATTATGACTCATAAAAACAGAACAAGGAACAAGTGACCTCCTCGATTAAACTTGGCAAGCATTTTCAGTAGGTCTATACTACTCGGATTATGTAATATTTATGTGCAATTGTACATATACAATATACATACATATACTCGGAGTAGTTATGTTTTAAATCGTTGGAAAAGGAGAGTAACTAAACTATCTTCATCCAACTTTTGAGCTTTAACCACTGTCTAGTTCAATTCTTAGTAATAAAAGTTCATTGTCGATAGAAGTAGTGAATACATTTAAAATGTTCCTGTGAACTCGAATCTTTGGCAGAGTTAATACTTACGCGAGTAAACTGTGAATTTCTACGTGTTATCTCCACGACAGAAGTTTCTTTCGCTTCTAGTATTCTAGCCCATATTAACATCATCATCCTGTAAACATACAGCACAATCCTATCCAAATTTAAATCTCTGATTAACTTCCTTAGTATTTACCTGTAAATATTAGACTATTCTTTTATGACTAAAAACGTAAGAGTTGAATTCTCAAAATACTCTAGTTTATCTACTTTAATTTCATCTTATTTTTCGAATAATAAATTGGATCGATTGACTAATTTATTTATTTATTGATGTAAGGGTTGTTAAAATAAATAAATGGTATTCTTAAAGCAATAAACAGGGTCAAACCCACATTTCATCCTCACTCCCCGGCAATAGTCCAGACTTTGATACTTTAGGCTACTAACAAGTCTTTCCTTATAAAAAACTGCATACCCATACCGCACAAGGCATCCGAATGCCGATTTCAGAAAGCAGAAACTTTTTCAAATGGAAACTTAATAAAACTTACATAAAAACAGCTGGCTTAATGCTTCGTAGTGCAAATATCGTAACAACAATGTATTTCTGCCACCCGACCTCCGGAAGTACCATGTCAAATGTGCACGAAGTACAGGAAAAATCGAATCCATATCGCCCAAGTCCAATTAGCGGCGGATAAGAATACAAAACGGAAAAGAACACGCACAAATACAGAAACAATGTGTAGTGGTTTTCTTTTATAGTCCATCCTGAGAACCAACACAATGAATATTATTAATAAGAGTTGCATGTTAAAAGTCGTACAAATATTGTAAAGGTAAAAGTTAGGAAGACCTCTGCCCATCCGTGAGATTAATGTATTTAGGCTGATTTAAAAAATAAGCGATATAGCTTAGGTATAACATTTTTACAGGGGAACGGGTTTTTTACATATTTATTAGGATCTATATAATTCACTTTAACGTAAAGAGGTCACTATAACTGTCGTGCATTTTTGATATCACAGCAGGATCATACTCTTTTCTGCTCTATTAATCGAGCGACGAGCACACAAAAATACATCGGCCCTCCACACACCACAAATAATTGTTGGTTTTTAGGCGACGTAGTCTTATTGTTCACGTCAGATTTATTATGCCAATTTCACTCTGTTGGAAAGTGGTTCAAAGTAAAGCTAATTTAAAATTAAGCAAACATACCGTTAGCGGTATACTTCGCAACAACATATCTTTCAATGCAAACGTGCGTGAGGCATTCCACTTCAAATACGGCCAGGAACGTCTCCATAAAAGCGAAAAATTCGCAAAACTGTTCTTGAAGACCATACAAGCTGAAAAATGAAATTTTTTTGGCAAATATTTTACCCATGAAAAAAACATACATCTCTCTTCTTTATTTCCAGATACTCAGAAAGTGAGGAGTTCAACTTATGTAAGTGCAGATTCTTACTATTCAAGTTTTTAACTGATGTATAGAAAAATACTCGAGAATCGATCCCGAGGACCATCATATGTTGTCATCAACACATTTATTAATCACAGTTACAGTAACAGAAAACAACATTTACCTAAAAAAAGATGGTTATGACGGGAATTAACCAAGACATAATATATAGATTAAATTACTGAAAATAAACTTACAACATTTTTTACCTTTCAATATATGTGACGAATGGCAAATGAGCCATGACTGGAACGATACGCCTGATGCACGCGGCCAACGTAAAATTAGCCAAGTTGTTGTAGCTACGATCGTGGCGCAGATTAGAAACCAGGAGCGTTAGATTCAACCAGGCGCTTAGAATGACGGATATGAGGCCTGAAAACCAATATTATAAATAATTATCGAAAATGCAACAATTAAGGTTGATTCATTAATAAAAATAGTACAAAAATATTACTATCAATACTATTGGGGAAACTTTAACGTATTTGAAATGAACGTGTTAAAAGTTTATAAAAACAAAGTTATACAATATTTTCCGACAATACATTAAAAGCCACATAATTACCTCCAGCAGTAAATCCATCTTGCAAGGCAACCCTTTCATTATCATCAAACAGGTGACTCCACACGCATGTATTAGTCGCCATTTTGTAGAAGTAGTCTCGATTACTGGTCAAATGTTACTCCAATATATAATAAATATTTTTTAGATCTTTTGCTACTTCTTGCGTGCAGGCGTCACGTCTTGGACCGTATCGGCTGAAAGAGACTTGGGCAGTGAGCCTACATACAGGAGGCTGTAGGATCTCATGTTGCATCTTGATCATTGTACTGGAAATGCACCAGTTTTGTTACGGTCTGATTAACCCATTGTCTCAGACTTGCACAAACAAAAACAATAGTATCTATAATTTTATATGCATGCAAAAAGTAGTTTTAAAATTTATGACTCTTGAACTGAGATGACATTTGGCACGACGGAGCAACGTCGTTGAAAAAATAATATAAACACACAATTTTTAGATGAATAGAGGCAGTTCATTCATGATAAAATTTTATTTATAAATGTAACGTTCTTAATGTCGTTGACTTTCCCTGAACTTGCCAATACTAATATTATATTATGTAGAATGGACAACAGGTCGATAGCTATCGTATTTTCATACTTTTGATAGATAATTTCATACATGATACAACATAACTTGTAAATACTGCCAAATTGTTGTAATCGTACGAATTAATAACAATTTCTGTCCAAGTATGTTAATATATTGCGTTTGCAGTCCAATGCGTTTATTACGGCTGATATTAATATTTCTTCCACAAAATTAAAACAAGCATATTGTTTTATGCTTATTTCTTGCTTTCGTAGAAAATAATATTACCTATATTCTGGCGCTTATTTACAAATCAAATGAGTCATCACTTTGAGGGATCATGAAACTAAAATAAGTTGTAGAACAAAGGTTTATTATACATTTTAGAATTTTAAAATAACTTTATTACAGTCGAGTCAAAATGATCTTTATACAAAACACAAGCAAAAGCCACCGAAAACAAACTCTTTTCTTTCACAGAAGAACTTCATTTTTATTAGTTTTTCTTCATTGCCAGACAGTTTTTAAATACGATTATATCTCTTCGCACGTTCTGGATGTAACAAAGCGTATTGCTTGCGCATGCGTCCTAATAATGCAGCCCGCAGTCTCTCGTCTCCGGCAAGGTAACACAGTACAGGGATGCTAGTCGCCGCCTGAAACCAGTTTTTCAAGCTGGGTTTAAAAAAAACAGTAATGATCACACATCTAGCATAGAACAATAGGAATAAACATTATTTGAGATCAGCTATACTTTTGAACCAGAAACCAAATACTTGAGTGATAACAGACTACTTTTAGATTATCCCAAAACACATGACATGAAAATTTTGACCCAATTTCTTTACTTATAAAGGAATTCTAGAAAAATTAGGAGCCAATGTGAAATGTGCTTTCACATCTCGTCAACAAATAATAAATCCACAGCTTACCTCAGAGGCCACAGAGGCGATCAAAGCCAACACCGGGGGAACATGTGGTCTGTATCCATAAACAAGTAAAGGCACCCACTGCCACCCTGCTAGCACGGCGGCAGGAATCCACAGCGCCAACGTCGCAATACACACGGCATGGAGGCTCTGAACAAACAAATATAATCAATTCAACATCGTACACCAACTCCCTTGCAATTTCTAATGCTATAGACATCTTTAATGCGAATACATTTATTAATTTCTTACGATGTCATTCTAAAAAGTATACTTTTACTGCACAGATACTTAATTGCATTATATTATAGAATGATACAAACAATCAAAAGTTGATAAATATCTACCTGTGTTAAGCTTTTCTGTTCTTTTTGTTGTTCACCTTTGTAAAATATTTTTTCCAATCGAACTGCTTTGCCCATATAAGAGAACCTGCGGGTACAAACAGGCATTTATTATTTGTTTGAAATATTTTTTTCTTTAACTAATTGTTAATAGCACTCACATTGCAATAACAGGTATCACACCGCATATAAGTATGTAAGGCACTGTAAATCCCAAATGTTTAGCTCCAGAAATTTGCGACGGCCAGAGGAATGTGCAAGATGTTCCAGTTGTATCACAAGAATACAGTCCATATCCGAATAGTGGTGGTGTTGCGAATATCACAGAGTTCATCCAACTTATTCCAACGAGTGACCAGTAAAATCGAAGATACAAAGACCTCTCTGAAACATTGCAATTTTTTTTTTAAATTTACTCAGTCTATATTTGATAAAATATTTCGTGGTCAATACTAACCTCGTCTAAAATATCTAGCTAGCAAATATCTCTCCAATATGATAACGAATAGTGCAGTCATTTGAAAGACACCAAAGAATTGATTGAAAAAGGCAAACATTTGGCAGCATGCTGGACCAAAAAGCCATCTAAAACAAACAGATAAGATATTTTCACCACATTATTTTAATGAATTACATTTTTAAAGCTTCTGATATGATGTTACATACCTCCGCGCTACTGCTGATGATCCAGCAAAAGGAAATCCAAGTAAATTTCTGCCAAGTGACGCCGTGCAAAGATTAAGTACCAGTATATGACTCTTGAATTCTAGCAGGTGACTGTGAATAAATGTAGCAAAAAGCCATCCATTGAGCAGCACCCCGAACACACCTGTAACGGCAACGCAATACGGCGTACTTAATAGTTTCAACAACCATGTTACTGGCTAGACATTTTCACTTTGAAACACATGTACTTTTAACTTCAGCGTTAAATTTATACACATTTATCTCAAGTTCAAAGATTAAAAAAAAACACACGAGATTAATATCGTAATGAATTGAACTAACCAAAAAGGAAAAGGCACGCGCCCAACAATGTTTTGTACGAACTGTCGAAGTAATACCACGGACACTCGTCTTCATGATAATCGAGCATTGCTGGTGACCTTCACTCCCTTCGTGTACAGGGTGTTACGCACCAATTGGAAGCTTTTTAGGTAAATCCAGATGTTGATTGCGCATTTAGATTTTTTACTTAACCCACGAACGTCCACGTTGGACAAGTGGTCACAGAGACTGGTCAGGTTGACGAACCAACTTAGGTACTAGCTGTAACAAAGGAGTGGATCGCGTTACCTGTCCTGACGACACTTTGTGCACGTTATCGAGGGCGTGAACGTACGCCGCAACATGGTACGCTTAACAAATATTTACTGCCATTTACTTAAAGCACATCTTTCGACTCACTCCTCTGTTATCACGAAATTCTACCACCCACGTCATGTTCTAAATATTTTTAATCAAGTAAATGTATTGCTAAAATAGAATTTTGTAACATTTTATCACGAGATTGATCACGATCACGATCATCAAAAACTCATCACACATATCGATCTAACTTCTATAAAGTATGCAGATGCTTATAGTGTTTAGCAAACATTTGCACTATCCTTGATGCCAGCTTAGTGTTTTGGTCTATATATGTGCTAATATTATTATATAAAATATTTGATTAATTACATATACCTACAGATTACACTGATAGACAAAAATGACCTCAATGAAAGTTAAATGGAATTGAATGGGTTATTTTATATCTACAACTTGTCTGTAACTAATCTGCATTTTAAGAAAATTTTGATCACCCTCAGTTTTTATGTAACAGCCATTAATCTTTTTTAAATAAAAATTAACGGTGAAAAACACATTTTAAAATCAAGCTTTTATTATGCACGAAAAATTAAAAAAATAAACTAAGAAAACATTCATAAAATTCGTATTTTTTTAAACTTTACAAGTAACAATTTACAAAAGTGTTCGGTTTATCAGTAGGAGTATGATACATAAACATATATTATCTATAACTAGTATATTAATATTCTTAAGTGATCTAAAAGCTCGTCGCGGCCGAGGTCTTTGCATTAACGAAATTGCGCGACAAGCTTTTAAATCACTTAAGAATATTAATATACTAGTTATAGATAATATATGTTTATGTATCATACTCCTACTGATAAACCGAACACTTTTGTAAATTGTTACTTGTAAAGTTTAAAAAAATACGAATTTTATGAATGTTTTCTTAGTTTATTTTTTTAATTTTTCGTGCATAATAAAAGCTTGATTTTAAAATGTGTTTTTCACCGTTAATTTATTTTTAACTTTTTAGTTGGAAATATTTCTAAGTCTATCCATTTCGTAGTCATACCGAAATTCAACTCAATCGGTCCATGAAAACTAGTGTTCCTATGGACACCTTCCAACTTCTCATGACACCAGATCAACGATACCTTGTTATTATGTTGTCACTAAAAATACAAAGGCATACCAAATTTTAGCTTACTTGGTCCACAGGAATCGGAGTTCCTATGGGCTTCTTCCAACTCCTCATCAGATCAGCTTCATGATACCATATTTTTGTATTATTACCGAAGTTACGAAGACACACCAAATTTCAGTTCAATTGGACCACAAGAATCGGGGTTCCTATGGGCATCTTCCAACTCTTCGTCAGATCAGCTCTATGATACCCTGTTATTATATTGTCACCGAAATTACATAGGTATACCAAATTTCAGCTCAATCGGTCCAAAGGAATCGGAGTTCCTGTGGGCTTCTTCCAACTCCTCAATAGATCAGCTCCATAATATCATATTTTTGTATTGTTACCGAAGCTACGAAGACATACCAAATTTCAGCTCAATTGGACCACAGAAATCGAAGTTCCTATGGGCATCTTCCAACCCTTCGTCAGATCAGCACCATGATACCATATTTGTGTATTGTTGTCGAAGTTACAAAGACATACCAAATTTCAGCTCAATCGGTCCACAAGAACCGATGTTTCTATGGTCATCTTCCAACCTCATCATCAGACCAGCTCCATGGTACCATATTATTGTATTGTCATCCAAGTTACGTAGGTATACCAAGTTTCAGCACAATCGGTCTATTGGAAGTGGTTCAAATCTTCATTGCAAGATTTGTAAACATACAAACATACATACATACATACATACATACATACATACATACATACATACAAAAGTGAAGTTAAATAAAAGCTTGTAAAAACGGGGAAAAAATGTTTTAAATGGAAAAAAAAATAACTTATATATGCCTTTATTCAGGCTTTTCGGGAATATTTAGCTTCAGGTACATCCCTTTTAAGCGTCCAGCATTAGTCAGCTAACTTGTTCGGACTCCAATTGCCTTGGTACCTTTTTTCCATGTTAGATATGTCCTGATGGAACCGCTCACCGTGTTCGTCGCTAAGGGCTCCCAAATTTTGAGGAAAACAATCCAAATGCGAGTGTAAACAGTGATTCTTGAGCGACATATTACATCCCATGTCCTTGTAAGCCGCTAAGAGGTTGTTGACTAACTCTTCACAGTTTTCAGCCCCGTGGTTTCCAAGAAAATTACGAACAATATTTCGAAAAAATGTCTATGCGGATTTTTCGATCGGATTATGTTTTTATTCAAACTCTTTATCAGCCAGTTGGTGTCTTATTTGTGGCCCTGCAAATATTCCTTCTTTTATACTCTCGGATACATTTTCTTCGGGCACGTAATCCATGTTTACTGGAGGCTGAGGAACAGGTAAATCATCACTGTGTGGGATAGGTTTTTGAGCAGATTGTAGATTTGGATAGTTCACAGAGTGCCTAGATTTGTGATTAATACCTTTTATAGCAGTTTGGCAGAAATAACAATCTTATACAAGGTCTTTCGGTTCGGCCCATATCATTGGAACTGCGAACAGCTTATGACGAGATCCTTTAGCCAATGATGTTAACAAAGTGACACACTGTGTTCAGCAAACTCTAGGTATCAAGGTTTTATCCAAATTTTGCCCCGGAAACCAAAATATTTAAAAATAACAGTTTTTAGCTAATGTTGTCAAACTACGACGTTGACTTTTAACAGTAAGTTGACCGCAAATATAACAGAAGTTATCAGGATGGTTTAAACACACCCTCGGCATCATATTATGATGTATAACACTAATCTAAAAAAAAAACTGTCTTAATTTCAACATTTTTTCGTTAATTTATTCGGAAACACACGTCGGTAAGCAAAATTCGCGTAATCGAGTAAGTCGTTGTTTCATGAAAACTGAGGGTGATTGAACAAAACTAAGTATGGGGTTTATATACGGGTAGGTAGTAGTGTTTGAAAATATGACTTGATTTCATTTAACAAATTTACTGTTCATCAGTGTTATTATTTAACATGAATTTTACAAATGAGAATTAATTCCTAAATTTGGGTTATATAAACATATTTAATATAAATATATCAATAAATTTATTATCATTTCAGTTCCTCCTTTCTCCGAAACACGCCATTGGCTCATTATGGAAACCACCATAATGTGTCAATAAAATAATTATTATTTATCGACATGAACCAGCCTACTATTCTTTTTCTAATATTTAAAATATTTTGGCGATTACTGGCACTATTTAAAAAAAATCCAATCGATATTTAAAATATGTAAGCTAGATATATCAGTCACTTTAACCTTAGAACTGACTGGCAACTAATATATCACTCTTCACACACATTTAAAAATAGTAAAGTCTACTCGACCTATATTTATATCGCAGGTATTTGAATATTCCCAGATGTTGCTGTTTCGTCTTCAACACTGATGGCAGTACGAAACAGAGGTTAGATAATCACCAACCAAACGTGAACTGACCTGGAGATATCGCGTAATTAATTTTGTAGATGATAATCTATATCCATTGGTTTGGCATCGGTCGTGATACATGAAGAATATGTTAGGTACGTATTGAACTCGCACCGCCGGCGCACGTCGATCCCGCACAGTTAATTACGGAAAAGATCACGAACGTTTTTGGCTATGTTATAACACGGCCGATCAGCGCTTAGTTGTTATCAAACTCGCTGATTTGTATATTCGCATTGAGCGCACAGTGCAGTACAGTCACAGTCCCAGTCGCGACAGGATGTTGTCGCCGGAACAATTTTCGTTAATGGTGAAGGAACACCTCGGTCTCTACAGCTATTTTGATGACGTAGAATACACCGCTAAGTGGATTGTCAGCGAATCGTCGGTCGGCGGTCGAGGACTTATCGCCACAGAAGATATAGCAGCCGGTGAAGTGCTGTTTGTCGACCATCCACTCATTTGTGGTCCACGAGCTGGAACTATCATTCAAAGAGGATGCACGGTTTGCTGCAAATTGGACAGTGATGAGTTTTTTAAATGCTCCAAGTGTGGATTACTTCTATGTTCCGTTAATTGTCAAGACTCCGGTATACATTCAGATGACTGTGGCATAATTTCGAGGTGGACAACTAAAATACCCATTGAGGATGTTGACGATAAATTGTTATCACGAGCGCTGACGGCAATCAGAGCATTGTTATTGAATGAAGATCAAAAACAATTCATGTCTTCCCTTCAAGCGCACACTTCACCTCAACATGGCAGTGAAATTAGAGATCTGAAACAATATTTCGAAATACCAGAAGAAGAAGAGCAGTTAATGATATTAGCTTGTTGTGTGTTAGACACAAATGCATTCCAAATAGCAACTCCGTACGGTAAAAAGGAAATGAGCATGCGAGGTTTATATCCTGTATCAGGATTAATGAACCACAATTGTATTTCTAATACTAAATACAGCTATAATCACGAATACCAAATGACGGTAAAAGCCGTTAAACCTATTTTAAGTGGATCTGAAATATTTACATGTTATTCTGGTGTTTTGTGGGGAACACCAGCTCGTCGAACCCATCTATATAAAACAAAGCATTTTTGGTGTATGTGTGAAAGATGCGCTGATCCGACTGAACGCGGAACTCTATTAGCGGCTCTTAAGTGTTTTTCGAGTGAGTGTTCCGGGTGCCTACTTCCAATAGAACCATTAAAGCCATCAACACCTTGGCGCTGTTTGGAGTGCAGGCTACGAGTACCCAGCAGCAATATCTGTGCCATACAAGGAGCTCTCGGAAGTTTAATGGGAACATTGGACTTTGAAAATGTTGGAGAGCTGGAGAATTTTCTCCTGTATCGCGTAACGAAGTATATACCAAAAACAAATCAGATAGTTGTTGATCTGCAGTGTCGATTAATATGGGAGTTCGGAGACGCTGAAGGATATCGATGGCATGGTAAGATACTAGTAGCATGTTTGTAGAATATTTTGTTCGATAATAAGAAAGTGTATGTATCAATGGCCCCTTTTCTACATTTGTATACTTACTTACTTAACACATGTAATAAGTACTAAGATTCTTCTATAAGTAGTTACAACAATTCATAAACATCAACGTGTAACCACATAAAACGCGAGAATTACAAGTAATCCAACATGTCGACTAAATGTGGATTATTTAAAGCCGTCATATTTTTATTTGTCATGTCCATGAAGTGCAATATAGCAAGCATTAAGAGTAATGAGCAAATTACGTAAACCTACAACGATACAAACCGTATCGCACATAATTTATTTGCGTTTTGTATGTGTTAAAATTTGTAAATATAAGTTGGCTTCGTCAGTATTTTGAAATGCAAATACTTCACTCAGAATGTCAAAATCTTTATCGGGTCACAGATCGAGTAAAAATGTAAAAAATGCGACAGATCTTATCTTTATCTCGATTATGTATGAGAGGTTTTTCGTGTTGCTGCATATTGTTTTTTTCTCAAGACATTACGTTGCCGCATTTTTTGTAGTTGTGTCGTAGTAGTGTAGTGCAGTTTCTTGATATTTATATAACAGGTCATTTGAAGAAGACGCAGAAAATAACACTGTCCGATAGTGATTACGTGCAGCTTGTTTTCTTCTAGAGATAGATTACACTGGTGTCTAGTCGTAATATACAATAATATAATGTACATAGTTAGGATACAAATCTAATATCTATACAGTAATCAATTCAACATCATCATTGAGTATCAATTGTTGGTACGGGCCTGGAATTAGTTGTCCAAATAAATCAATGTATCGCAGCCCAATTTTTTTCATAATTATTTGTATAGGGTAACATATTAAATTCGATTTAAAAAAACGATCAATCAACCAACAACAGACAACATCACACGCTAAAAATTTTAGTTCAAGGCGATGTACATATATTGAATTTTCCATCGAAAAGAAATATTTATTTACTTATTTATTTATTTCTTTACTTTTCAAATGTAAAGGTGGACATAATGCCTGAGACATTCTCGTACCGTCGAACCTTGCGAAAAATACGTTCTCATTTTGAATTACGAGGACTGATATATCAACTACGAATCATCACATAAGTTTTGACATATCCATAGAATCATTGGCGCCTGCTACAAAAGATTTACTTGGCAGAAGCGCCGTAGATACTGTACGGATAGAGGCTATGATTAATGAGTTTGACGATCATTCATACTCACGATCTGGACCAATTTACACCTGCCAATGACAGTCACAGAGCGCATTGGAACAAGACCGAGCTCTTCCTGCACTCCAGTGAGACAATTCGGTTTCCGTAGAGAATTTAGATTTATTTTTAAACTTTGCTTCTATATAGTGACATACATGATACAATATTCATTGATGTACGATTTAGGTTTTACTTTTAGCTTACTACACCTACAATATTTGTGTTTAAACAATTGCTATGGCATCTATACCGATATGTGCGCCGATACTGCCTATGAGATTTGTAATGGTCTCCATACGGTACGTAAAATTACATTCTATTGTATAGAATCACTGGCAAAAGTATAATATAAGTATTGTAACTTATAGTGATTAGTTTTTTGCACTGAAACTGCTTTCTTTCATAAATGGAACATCATAAGCAGTTCCTATCCACTCTACTAGGTGGAACCAGCATACGACGTACGATTAATGTTAGTTCTCATTATATCACGATGAATCTGTGGATAACTAGATTGCATTCCTAATACTCCTATTAGTCATTCAGAATTCCCCATGATGATTTCATTCACTGTTATAGTGCTTGATAATAATTAATTAATAATACTTATACAAAAAAAGTCCAAGCTGCGTGCCTGAAATTTGAACCCGCTATCGCTTGTCTGCAAATGTAAACTAACATTAACTAATATATAAACTCTGTCATATACATATTATATATTATCTGATAATGAATACAGCGTGTACGAATTGATTAAGTTAACAAATTTCAATACCGTAACGCAAAAGGCTCATAAAAAGTTAAAATAATAATGTGACTCCTCCTACCTTAAAGAATACCGGTAGTTATAAGAATAAATCTCAAACAAATTACATCATTTCAGGCCTACATGCTTCAATTTCCCGTCAGATTTGAATTATAAATAGAATTAACCGAAATGTTAGTTTTAGTGCGTTCCGCAATGCAAGTAGGTCGTATAAATAAAATAACCTAAAAAATAAATAAAGCTACAAAAACAATATGTTAGCTGGTACCGGCGAACCGTTTCGTAAACATCCTGGTATACAGAATATCGCAATCAGGATCTAGACAGATTTAAACTAACCCACGTGTCGATCTCTGCATCTATAAATATCATAATGAAGTACACACACAATTAGTCCACGTCGTTGTTATGTCTATTTATAAATTAACGCATTAATTCACACTAATTTAAAGGCCACACATACGCAATAATATTGGCGTTAAAATTTAAATTATGTTTGAAAAATACAATCCAATTTTTAAAATGGCATTGAGTATTGGGATCTGTGCCATCAAGGACTAATAGGAATACTTCAACGGAACACGCGTGAAATTTATGTCAAATTCTTGGCTAGTACTATATTTTGTCATTGAAATAGGTCAATAAAATATAATTGAATGTTAGTAAAACAATCGCATTTGTGTTTTAGAACGCAAAACGAAGTAGTAAAGTGATCATAAATTACAAGACCGACTCACATTACGTCAGATTCGACACGTGAGTTGCCTCCATGAAACAGATGAAATTTATTATTTCCAGTAGCTATTTTCACATCGGGTCATATACATGAATGCCGGCTGGATTGGCATCGTCAGTTACACGGCGTGCGCTGGTGGACCTAGCATGCCATTTAGCGCAGTATCATTATATCAAAACACGCGATATGGCCAAATTAACTAGCCACGAAAATTCACTTTTAAACCAGTATTTACAAAACGAAGTAGAATGTAATGTAAAAATCAATGAATCTAAATTAAGTGGACGGGGACTATTCGCGTGTCGCCCTATTAAGCAAGGATCTTTTGTCTTTGCCAACAAGCCTCTTGTCGTCGGACCGCGAGCAGACTGCACTGTTTTATTTTGTGCGGTCTGCTATGCAATAAGTGATTTGTGCCATCCTTGTGAAAAGTGTCAATTATTCGTATGCTCCGACCACTGTAGATTATCCAGTGATCATGTGAAATTGTGTAATTATATCACTGAACATTGGCAACTAAAATCAGACTGGGACAGCCTTCCAGAAATACCCAATTTATTGATTTATCTCCGATTTTTACTGCTAAGTGAAAAAGAAAAAGCTGAACTAAACTTATATCAACGTGAAAAAATGCGACGCGATCAAAATGAAAAAAATATATTTTCAAATTCAAAATATGAAATTTCGCCTGATCAGATCGCATTCATGAAACAAATAGATTCACTTTTAAAAGTTAATTCATTTAGAATAGCCAGAAATTCTCAAAGTAACAAAATTCCATTGCGAGGATTTTACCCAGTTTCGGCATTTTTAAATCACAGTTGCATACCGAATACAAGAAATGTTTTTAAAGAAGATTACGAAATGAGTGTTTATGCAACAAAAGATATTGCTGCTGGAGAAGAGATATTGTCATGTTACACTGGCCTTCTCTGTTGTACACCAGCAAGGCGCGTTCAGCTTTACAAAACAAAGCATTTTTGGTGCAAGTGTACTAGATGCAGAGATAACACTGAGATGGGCACCAATTTATCCGCACTGAAGTGTTTAAACAAGGAATGTGTTGGCGTTCTCTTGCCGATTTATCCAATAAACCCAAATAGCGAGTGGAATTGCGATATCTGTAATTCGAAGGTGGATCCTGAACGAATCAGCAATATCCAGACGGTGCTAGGAAGCTTGGTAGGAACATTGGATTTGGATGACCAATTTCGCATAGAATCGCCGATTTTAGAACGATTGGCGAAATTTGTACCTTACTCCAATCATATTTTTGTTGATTTGAGGTTTAGATTAGCCATGAAACTGGGATACGCTGATGGATTCAAACTGAATGGTATTTAAAAATATATATACACTCGCTGTACGCTGCTGGTATCGATGGAGCATTAATACAAAAGTATGCTTACAAATAACCCATGCTTTGTGCATATCGTGATCTAAATCATGGTTATGATGTAATGGAAAGAGGCGAGGTAAAAATAGCTATAAGTTAATACCCATTATTTTAAACAAACAGCGCTGTAACCGAATTACTCGTTCAGTTAAATACATACATAAAGGTACTAAACGACAATAATGTTGCCCATCACAATAATAATAAAGAAATTAAAACAAAATGTAACATTTATCATTACCACGAAGCCGGACAAATTTCTAAAAATATGTATAATTTGGTATTAGCAGTTATGATGCGAACGTAACACAAACAACACGAACAATGCTTCACTAACGCACGTTCTCAATGTTTATTGCCAAAACATTAATACAAAAAGTTTTTACGCCATTTGTTATGACATGCTGGCTTGTTACGTAGAGTTTAATAATAATTTCAAAATCTATTTTAATGTTTTAAAATTATAAAAAAATAATTATGCAAATATGCACCGGGAATATCGTTCATCGAATATCATACATCTGCTTATTATATACCAATTTAAGAAATAGTTCAGTAGGTTATGAAATCCCGAGGGGTTTTTTTAGTTAGTTTTTTTTTTTCTATAAATCTTGTAAGTCTAAACAACATATCATATTGATCGTAGAGAAAATTACAAATTTCTATTAATAGGATCCGTGGATGCAAAAGAACATATTCTAGATAACGTACAAACTTATAGCATTTAGTAAATGCAGTAATAGTAGCAGTGTCGCAAACTGAAATCAAGTTTATTTTTATTACTATCCGTTACTCGTTTTCGTTCGCACGAAGTCTAGTTAACTGTTTATTCATGGAGTAGATAGAGGATATATTTCTCTGTTGACAGATCTCTATCAGCCCCCTGAGAACGGAAAGCTTCCGCACTTGAAAAGTAAGATTTTGAGGAAAAATCTTAAAGAAAATCCACGACTTGAGTTGAATTATCTTTCTCTCCTTGTTAAAAATAAAAACCTGCAATGAACAGACACAGTGATATATTCTTCCTTATAATAAGTAGATATAGATATAGATTTGTTTTAACAGCAACATAATTATGATCTGGTAATTATGGTACCTAACCTCTAGATATAAAGGTACAAGTTATCAAGTGTTAGCCAACAGTGTGTTAAATTTCTATATAAATTGCTTTTCGTGATATTTATACCGTGCTTTTAATTAGCACAAACAAATTGAAAGCCGCCACTACATCCCTTTCTACTAACTGTTACTACCGGCTTCGTCGTCAAGGAATTAAGTTTTATCGCAATTATGCAAGGCAAGAGAAACTCCATTCAAAATTAGTCTAACTAATTTAACGATTAGCTGAAATAATCAGAAATAATATAAAATCTTTGTTTAGGTATAAGTACCGTGTAAATATTAATTAAAAAACATATTTTTCACAATTATTTACATAGTCCTGCATGAATGCAGAAATAATGTAATGTAGGTATGTATGTACATTGTACACATTACTTATTTTAGTCGTACTTCGCGAAATTTTTACTACAACTCTTTCATGATTCATTGTTGCAAACGCTACAAAGTCCTATTTCGTCTTGTTGACAAGTTTGTTGCAAAATTTTTCTGTTCAGTTTTATCTATTTGCGTTCTGCTGGTATTTTATTTTTATTCTCATAACGCAGCAATATGAAAAAAGACAATACAAACACAAATATTAATGAAACACAATATTTTATGACAATATAAACTAAGAATATAGAGAAAATGATATAAAAGTAATCACAGACTGTTTACGGTAGTTGAGTAGCGTCTTCATGTATCTAGGTACGTGACAGACAACATTGTAAGCGTACGTTGTTATAGCAATCTTAATTCTAACAAATATCGCAATTTACTCCAACCAACTTGGGCGTATTGATTTTCTAGGACACAATGCGGCTTTTAACGTGTCAAGGTTTAATTCAATGACAAACACATCTCTTCCAAAAACTGCAATATTGCTTTCAACGCATCGAATAGGAATTAATAAACATACGTTGAGAATAGAATAGAATAAATTATGTATGATGCGTGTGTAATATCCACATACAATATTCGTCGAGTAATTAATTACAATAAGCAAAATGTAATGATATCTACTTTGAATCAATGCCAATGTCATGCGATCATTGTATGGGAAATGTGTTCTCGATTGGAAACTTTAGGTAAACCCCGTAAGGTTTATTCCTTTATCTAGGCAATTGGTTTGTTTAAATTCTTAAGTCAAAAAATAAATAAATAAATAAGAAAACATGTAATAGTGGAGACCACGGCTCGGCAAACGTAGTGTAGGACGCCCTCTGGCTAGGTGGGGTGACGATATCCGCAAGGTGGCTGGCAGCGGTTGGATGAGGAGAGCCGAAGATCGAGCCCAGTGGCGTGCCATAAGAGAGGCCCATGTCCAGCAGTGGACGAACTAAGGGCTGTGGGTGATGATGATGATGTCATCATGTGTGTGTCATGATGTGAAGAAAACATGTGCTCTGCAATGAGATGAGCATGATATTAGGTATGATAATGCTATTTATATAATAATATCAAAATCGGTATAAACCTCCGTAAGTAAATTCTTATATTGATTGATCCCACAATATGGAACACGCTGTGATACGTATATCATATTTATAAAAAAATAGTAGGTACCTACACTTCCTTGCATAAAATGGTTTTTTTTGTACATGTATCATCTACTCTTAATATGTAGATCCGAGTTAATTTAATGTTGGTATAGACAATTATCATTTTGCTTTTGCTGACTAGGCAGATTATAATTACAAACTACGAACTCTTTTTAATAGGATATTAGACAGGTACATGTTTCTTGTGAATACGGTATATTTTTGTGTACTCCGTTTATGAAATTCATGTTGAATTTCATCTTGCTTTATCTTCAGAAATTTCGCTAATTCATATTTGATGATGACGCATATAGTGTTGCGTTTTTGGTATGAATACGATACGGTTGTTGGGCATGTAGGACACGGCAGCGCTTCTACTCTGCTACAATAATATTTACCCTTTTAAACGAATGTAATAAAATACCAACACATTTAAAAACACAAAGTGAATGAATAATATTCGTTTAATACTTTTCAACCCGTTAAACAAAACATTGTAAAGTATTTATAATAAAATAAATAAAAATCCAGCGAAATAAATACGAAAACACTTAAAGATTCGCCGACATTAAGTAAATAAAAGTGTGAAAATATGTCGAAAAGGTTAAAAATCTAATAATTTTGCTCGTGTTCCTTTGTTGTAGTTTTTGCGCAGTCGCGACCGCATCGCTCCTGTAGATAGAAATGCGTAAAATAATTTTAAAGGCTCGTTTAAATTGTGTAGTTAGTATTGCAACGCAGTTCAGAGGAGCGTGTCCCGTGCGACGAGTACTGCGCAACAAGTGAATAAAATCGGAGACGATTATATCTCGAGGGGCAGTTGTACGATTGACCGCCGATTGACATGGGCGCTGCAGCGAGGAACCCACGTCCTCACGTTGTTACGAGATGGATCTGTTTGCCTGTACCGTTAGTACACTTCATTCATAACTAGCATTACGTGGTGTCTATTAAACATGCGGATATGAGCGCCAGCGGCAAGCCAGAAATATTTATTCAAGACTTTTGGCATTGACACTGCACTCGCACTAGTACATAGTAGTGAACAAAATGAGTGATGTGAAGTAGCAAATCGTATAATTACTGGCGTATTGACCGTGTCATTATGTGTGATGTAACTGGGCGCCTTTGATTGCATCGCTTATCAATCGCGTTGTGTTCGAGTTGGCGGCGCGCCGTTATTTGGCTATTGGTAAAGGGCTACATTTCCGTTACTGCCAACTATTTCTACATTCCCCGAGCCAAGTTTTGTTATAACGGAAATCAGTCCACCCACTTAAACTATTTCCTTCCAAATATCAATTTGCGTGAGTATATAACTCCATTGCAAGAATGTTAAAACCAAATCGCATTATTAGTTTGTATTGTCGAGGAAACAAAATTAACCATAAATATCGATGTGTTCGTATTAAAGTTCTAATTAAGGCCTACTTTCTTCGCATGTCCCTAAATAAATTATTTAACTGGCGGTAGATTAAAAAGTTGATATACTCTTGGTCGCAAAGTTATCTTTTCTTTTGCTTATATAAACAAATAATCTTATATAATATTTCAATTAATTTTCTTGTTTGCGTGAAAAACTTACTTTCAACAAATTTTTCTCCTCAGTGAAATAAGATATTATTTTTTAACTACAAACCTTGAACGAATCATACAAAATTTGTATTAATAACTGGATTTCTTTTTTGTAATTATCTTCTTTTATTCGGGAAAAATAAAACAGAAACCCCGTAAATTATGCTTAGAGTGACCATTTTTAGTGTTTCTTTGTATCATGTGTAATGTATGTCTATGGTTAAGGATGGTATATGTCTGGCAGAGCTGTCGGAGTCCCGGCTGTCGCTGAAAGAGAGCCTGTGCCGCGGCACGTTGCGCACGCTGGCAGCCCTGGGCGTGGGAGACGCGCACCTGCGAGGCCTCGTGCTCTATCATCTGCACGCCGCGCTAGCAGAACGCGCCAGGCGCTATCCAGATCTTTATGAGGTAGACTAATCAGTTTTTACTTTTTACAACAAATGTAAGTGATGGCCTAGAGTTTTAGACGCGCGGTCGATAAACTTGACGGTCGCGGGTTCGAACCTCAGGCACACACCTCAGACTTTTCGAAGTTATATCTGTATTCAGATTGAATTATCACTTGCTTTAACGGTGAAGGAAAACATCGTGATAAAACCTGAACACCTAAAAAGTTCTAAGGAATTTCTTGGGTGTGTAGTCCGCCAACCCGCACTAGGCCTGCGTGGTGGACTATGGCCTAAACCCTCTCTTTCAAATATGGAAAAAGATTTAATGACTTTTTTTATTTATAGGAGCTGAAATCTGAGATTGAGAATTGTATTGAACAAGCGTATCGCATACTCCAAGGCGACGTATCCGCACCACCAAATTTGGAACTTCGACACCGATACCTTGGTCCTGGCTGTGATAAATCCCAAGAAGAAAGATTCTTTATACTTGATAAATGATCAATATTGTTAAATGTATACGTTAGTGTTTTATAGTTCAAATAAGTATTTAACTCGCGTGATAGATAGGTGTGTTGTTTTAATGTACATGGTATGTTATAATGTAAATCAAAACATGAATGTAAATGTGTAATTATTATATTGTCTACTTGAGAAATAATAATAAAAATTTAATCTTTACAATGTTATTAAACAATTTCACCATCTAATAGTAACTTACCTTTAAAATAGAATAAAATAAGCATAAAGAACAATCACTATCAGCCCATACACCACCCACTGTTGGGCACGGGCTTCCTCCACCATTGAAAGCTTTCACTGTTCAGGCCATAGTCCACCACGCTGGCCTAGTGCTGGTTGGCGGACTACACACCTAAGAAATTCCTAAGAAATTTTAGGTATACAGGTTTCATCACGATGATTCCTTTACCGTTAAAGCATGTGATAATTCAATGTTAAAACACACGTAAGTTCGAAACTTCAGAGGGGTGTGCCTGGGGTTTGAGCCCACGACAGTCGAGATTCTCGACCATGCACCTAAACCTCGAGGCCATCACTGCTTAATTAAAATGCATCAGAAAGAACAATATCTTGATTTTAATGGACTCTTTAAAAACATTTATGCCTGTGTGAACAGTTGTATTTTAAAATCTTTCGACAGCTACTCTTTGCATCCCGTAAAATAAGGAGCGAGACTACTGCCGTTTTATGGGTCGACAGTAAACTACCTAGGAGCAAATCAAACAAACAAAACCGTGTTGAAATGAAAATATTGCTTAACCTATATCTTGTACCTATTCTTAAAAGAAGGAAGCATGCTTTCCAGCCATCCATCAGCCAATGGAGGTCTATTGCTGGACTTAGGCCTCAATCACAATCACCTCTACAGGGACCTATCGGAAGTTACCTGCAGCCAGCGGCCTTTAATATGTCGTCCGACCACCTTGTCGTAGGATGTCCTATGCTGCGCTTTCCGCTACGTGGCCTCCACTCGAAAACTTTTTGGCCCCATCGGGTATCAGTTCTCCGCGCTATGTGCCCGGCCCATTGCTACATCAATTTGCTAATCAGCTGGGCTACGCCGGACTAACATATTTTACGTGCTGTTAAAACCATAATTCTTAAATTAACTGCATGACAAAATTCACAAAAAACAATTTTATTGTGTAGTCTCTAGTTAATAATATATCCATTGTTCCGTATAAGTTGTTCGTAAGTATATTCTTTTCTTTAATACCATAACGTTTAGGTAGGTCCTAAATGTTTTAGGACCAATAAGTGCTTAGTAATTAAAAATTAATAAATAAACAACTTTTTTCAAATAACTTCCTACAAAAGATATTTACCTAATTATAAAAAAAAAAAATAATAATGTAAGTGTAAAAGTTTTACACTTATGCCGACTAGCGGTACATCACTGGTACACCTTTTGAGTTCACACAGATTTAACATGGGTGGATTGTTAATTGTGTGGATTTCAATATCCCACTACTTATTTAAATTTAGGATAAGAAGTTCCATTCAGTTTTTAATTAATGGTTTTTACATATTGGCCTTAAGGAAGCGTAATAGATTAAGGACTAAATTGTCTCAGTGGTAGAGGAGGCCCGTGCACCATATTATGGGCTGATGATGATAATAATAATTCTAGAGTAAGGAGAAAGCAGTAAGGTAATATAATTTATCAAGGCTCTTTTTTATAATTGTTAATGAAAGGCCATCTCTCTAATAGGTAATAAATGCAAAATACTTTAAACTAAAAATATTTATGTTATTTTAATTGGATTTTCATACTCGATTTAATTCTTCGCTATTCACATAAAATAAATAAATTGATAACTTCACGAAAAATATAAAGAGGTATGCGTAAAGGATAACCGCTTGGAAAATGAACGCCTCAAGTTAAAAAGAAAAAATCCGCGCAAACTTAAACATACCATAAACTTATTCTCTGGAGACTCTAATCTGAATAATAATTAATATTAATATTAAGGAAATGTTGTTGAATTTTAATAATCTGCATTATTAATTCTCACTTAACTTGGCAGCATGGTTTAATACCTTGGCCAATTATTTATGAAAAGAATTAAAAAAAATAGCTCATCTCTATTTATTTGCTATTTTGCCCAATGTAGTGTTTTTTAAAATAAAAAAAAAACATTAAGAACCACACAAAATTATATCTATCGATTAAAAAGTTTTTATATTTCGTACATACTCCTTTTTGTTATTGCAGCGAATGGTAAATAGTACATGAATATTTAGATTCGTGTCTCAAGTGCCTCCATATAAGATAAAACTAAATAATTTATTACTTTGGATTTAATTCCGTTTTAATCTGATAATTTATCAAAGGTTTTAAACTTTGATAAATTGGTTATAATCACTCAATTGCACGCCTAGTGACATTTAATTTCCAAGTATATAAGTTTTTAAAAAATCAATATTATGCAGTCTTGCCGTCAAGCCTTACTTCTTTCTTCGTCAAATTGTCATGGATATTCTCTGCTCGAATTTGCCAAGCAGGAGATTTGCAATTTCCTCAAAAAGTAAGTTCTACACCAAACAATAACAGTTGAAACTAAAAAAAAAAGTAATAAGTACTTATAGTTTTTAAAAATCTCTTCCAGGAACAATGTCACTGATCTGATTTTTGTGCCGTACGCCCAAAATGATTTTAATGGTTACACTGCCAAAATAAAGGAAGTGATTGATCCTTGGGGTTTCACCGTAACAGGACTACATACCTATCCTGATCCTGCCGATGCTATAAATTCAGCAAAAGCAGTATTTGTGGGAGGGGGAAACACGTTTTTGCTTCTCCATAGGCTTTATGAAAAAAATCTAGTCAGCCTTATTAAAAGAAAAGTAGATGAAGGAAGCTTGGTATACATGGGCAGCAGTGCCGGGACTAATGTTGGGACAAAGAGCATACATACAACTAATGATATGCCAATCATATATCCTCCAACATTTGATGCCATTGGTATAGTCCCCTTCAATATTAACCCACACTACATAGATAAAATGGAAAGTGAGACTCACAAAGGCGAGACTAGAGACCAAAGAATACAAGAATTCATGGAGATGGAGCATGCTGCTCCTGTATTGGGGCTACGTGAAGGAGCAATGCTACATGTTGATGGAAATACTTTAACACTTAAAGGTGTTGCTGGAGCCGTTTTGTTTAAAAAGTAAGTCACACATATTAATTGTAACACACACACATTTACACAAACATACATTTATGACTTCTGAATAATAAAATAAGGCATTGAAACAAAAGTAAAATTATTTGTAAAAAATAAAACTTGTATTATATATCTATTATTATTGTAAAATCTATTCCATTATTCAAACAATTTTCGCCTAAGTACCACTATCAATTATTTATTAGATAAGCTTTTGGCTTAACCATTAAAAAAAAAACTAAAATATGAAGTAATGACTAAAATAAACATTTACACTTACAAAAATATTTTTTGTTATAGGGGGGGTGCTAAAGAAGAATTTCCAGCAGGAAGTGATATATCATTCTTAGTTAACTAGTATTAAAATATATACATCTGTATATACAACTGAAAAGATTACAAATAAAAGAAAATTGTATATTGTAAATTTGTATATTTCAGCAAAAATTATACATATTGTTATATAAAATGCCAAAACTGAATTTGAAATTGTTTTAATACCACTCCAATTGAGAATATATTTTTATTTTCCAATTATAAACAAATCCATGTATGAAATTTCTGTCAATATCACTTTAACATAATTGCTACATGGATCAAGCAAATCACAACACTAGGTGTTCACTTTTGCTCCCATAGGGGGTTTATTTATGATCCTTTTCATATAACAAGTGAGTTTCCCACCCACACAGCCACATCAAACAGACACAATCTTTAATAATATTATTCAATTTCACTTTGATAATTTTAGGAAGTCTCTTACTAATACTATGTTCAAAGATTTTTTCAGCCTGAAACAGGGGCTTGCATGAGCAATGCCTGAGCAGCATGAAATAGTGACGGCTGTGGTGTCACACGTGATTGACCAGTTCTTTCAGATGCAGGAAGATGACACAAGTATCTTCTTAAAGCTAGATCACGCCTAGCACTTAAACCTCTAGTAATCTCACAACCAGATCCAAACAAAACTGCCCTTTGGCGTTTCCTCTTTTGCATGGCAACCTGAAATTCAAATAGTTATTTATACATAAATTAATTTAAACAACTCATTTACCTGGAAACATCATTGACCCAGTTCTTAATATTTTACCTGAATAGATGCAACTGGATGTAAGGAGTCAACATCGGAGGATACATCAACATTAGCATTATCAGTCTCAGTTTCATGAATTCCATTCTGATCGGTTGTATTGTTTTGTTCAGTATTGCTAGAATTTTTATCCTGAGGCTTAATTTCTGCATTAAGAGATTCTGCATTTTTATGTAATATATTTTCAACTACTTCCTTCCCAGCCATGTGAATAGAAAGACCTAGACGAGCAAGTACTCTTTCTGGTCTCCAACGATCCCGGGCTCCACCCAATGACGTTGTCTGCTCTCGACGGCGAACATCGGCAACTAAACTTGCCCAATCAACTCCAAGAGCATCACCCAGTCCAGCTGAAAAACATTTTTATAGTATTTAGTATTACTTTTGGCGCCATGTTTGGAAATACACACACTTAGTTTAAAGAAAATCTTGTACTGTGTGTACTGTGTGTATTAGTACCAAACTGCGGTGCAGTCTCAAAACGCCTTAACCATTTATTTTGTATTAGTGCTAAATTGAATTCCAAGCTTTTCCATCAGAAGTTTTCATGTATAATTGTCTAAAAACATTATTTTTGATGTTTGCCAATCACACTACCTCTTGTGCGCTCTTCTTCTAGTTCACCATCAGATATTTCCTCAAAATCTAAATTAGTAACATCTTCTTCATCTTTTACATCTTGTGATTCCTTTTCCTCACCTGCACCACTAGTATCCTAAAAAAAACAAAGCAACTATAAAACTGCAACTATTTTTATTTTTTAATAAAGTGATAAATGGATGATTGATCAGTAAAGAAAAACATTATTTTAGTCTGATTGGTTAAATAATATCTATAACCAGTTAATAAACCAGTAT
This sequence comes from Cephonodes hylas, assembly GCA_030295005.1. Lineage (NCBI taxonomy): Eukaryota > Metazoa > Arthropoda > Insecta > Lepidoptera > Sphingidae > Cephonodes > Cephonodes hylas. The sequence continues at coordinate 10,721,927 of AP025364.1, read as the reverse complement.
AATGTTTTATTTAGATTATTAATATAAAAAGTAATGACAATATATAGTATCTATTACCTGGGTAGACTCCTTCTCTGAGGCATCTGGCTTCGTAGCATTTTCATCAAGAGTGATAGCATTCTGACTATCATCATCCATGTTCTGATCAACCATCTGTAAATACTTTTTTATTAACGCATTAATTATTTTTTTTTTTTTTTTTTTTTTTTTTTTTTTTTTTTTTTTTTTTCGCGTGGGTAGTCGTCGGACTAACATCGTTATTTTGCGCTCCCGTTGAAAATTTAAATAAAACACAGTTTTTCTTGAAAATATTATATTTAATGTAGTGTTTAACAGTCAATACCTGCTGGTTTATAGTCTCCTCTTATAATCCTTCGGATATTTCACTATTTCACGACACCATTACGACAATACAACTTGGTCATGGATTCAATCAAGGAGTCACTTGCGGAGATGATGGAGTTGTTCCAAAAAAGGATGGCTGAATTCGATTCTGAGCTGCAGAAGACTCCGTCCGCTTCCTCTGCGTCATCAACTTTGGCTGTTGAATTCGCCTCTTTCCGTGTCTTCATCACAAAGGCGCTTGGCAATCTCCAAAACCAAGTACAAATCCTCGCACATAATGTGGATAATATGGAGATGCGAGGACGCAGAAAGATGTTGCTGCTCCACGGTGTTAAAGAGGCCAATAATGAAGACACTGTACTTGTGGTTTCCAATATATTTAAGGATCACCTGTCATTTAACGACTTCACGCCACAACACATAAAAAGGTGCCTGAGGTTGGGACGCTCCACGGACATCAGTAAACCCCGGCCAATACTGTGTAAGCTTCAAGATGTAGCGATCCGGGACAAGCTGTGGTACGCAAAAACGAAACTGAAAGGCTCCGGCATAACCATGTCGGAGTTTTTGACGAAATTGCGGCATGATGTATTCGTGGCGGCGAGACAGAAGTTCGGTGTTGCGAAGTGTTGGACACAGGAGGGCAACGTGTTTGTACTTGGTGCGGATGGTGCTCGGGTTCGTGTTACCACGTTGCAGGAGGTGAACAACATGGAACTGGTGGACGCAGTTAAAACCGCCTCTGCCCCAACTAGACCGACGAAATCCAAACGTGCAGCGGCCAACAGGATTGTTAGAAATTAATATTTTATTGTTGTGAATGGCTGGGTAACATGTTGTTTATAATTTTACTTTCTTGTTTACTTGTTAATTACTTGACACTTTTCAACTGACCTCTGTTTTCAATTTGAGCTGTCAAATGGTAACTGTCACTTGTTTTACTGTTATTGGCAAATTTTTTTTTAATAGTTGCCATATTTAAAATCTTTTAATTACAATATCTGTTGTTGTCTTGTCTATGTCATGTCATTTTTTTTTTAACTACCAATGTTATGTTCCAGGACCGTAGTAATACTATTTTTAGCATAAGATTTATTTATTCACAATTATTTAGTATAAGTTTATTATTTTTTTTTTCTTTTATAGGTATTCATAAAGTTATTTAGGTTAAGTTTTTTTTTTTCTTGTTTGTAAGTTACTTGTATTTTTTTTTTTTTTGGTTTTATTATTGTTGTTATTATTTTTTTTTTAATGAGGCAGTTATTAGTTATGTTTTAATTATATCTTTTGTTTTTGCGTAAATTATTACCCACCATTCATTATTAATATTGTTATGTTTTGTTTTATCTTTGTTTTTTTTTGTTTTGTATCTGTTTATGTAAATTGTTTTTTGTTCTCTTGATACAACCGGCAGGTGGTACTGTTGAATTGCTTATAGTTATATTAATTTTATTTTATTTACGACCCTTAATAAGTGTATAGTGTATAGTAGATATATTTTAAATTTTATAATATTTATTTTACTACTAGTATGATGAGTGATGACAATGCTAATGACTCTGATGATTACTTCTCTGCTTGCGGTGATGATCTTGATCTCTCTGCTTTATCCTCGCTGGCAGACACACTCTCATCTAAGTTTTCTGATGTTCCTAGGAATTTTAATGCTGTGCATATCAACGCCCAGAGTATTCCGGCTCATTTCCCTGATTTGTTAGCTAGCTTTGACTGTGCGAACCTTCATGCCATTCTTGTTTCCGAATCTTGGCTTAAGCCTTGTCTCTCTTCTACTTCTTATTCCCTGCCTGGCTTTCAACTAATCAGGAACGATCGTACGCTCGGTAGTGGTGGTGGGGTTGCTGTTTATTTAAAAACTGGTATTCAGTACACTATTCTCAGTGCATCGCCTCAGCCGCCAACCATAAATGCCGGCGAACATCTGTTCCTGGAGGTTGAACTCCTTCATTGTAAAATTCTTCTCGGTGTTTACTATTGTTCCTCTCTCCGTATAGATTACTTCTCTTCACTAGAAAATATCCTTATCAACCTTACCCCATCGTACAGTCACGTCATAATTATGGGAGACTTTAACACTTGCTTACTTAAGAAGGATCATCGATCTTCATCCCTTTATTCCCTATTAAACTCTAGTAACTTGTCTATCCTACCTCTTGACGCCACTCACCATTTTCCTAATTGTCTCCCTTCTTTACTGGACCTTATTTTCGTTTCTTCTCCTTCGCTTGTCGAATTTCATGGTCAATGTTCTGCTGACGCCTTTTCATACCATGATCTTATTTACATTTCTTACAAACTTCGCCTTCCTAAAGTAAGATCGAAAGTAAGGATGCAGCGCTGTTTTCGTGGATTAAATCTCGTACAACTTCGAGAGGATGCCGGCAACATTAACTGGGATTCTTTACTTACATCAAGCTCGCTAGACGATAAGTTGGAAATTTTTAGGTCTAAAATTGTAGAACTTTATGATGTGCATGCTCCTACTCGCCCGGTTAAAATAAAGCACCAGCCTTCACCTTGGCTCACAGATGATATCAAGGCAATCATGATGAAAAAAGTTGCAGCCAAGTCCAGATATAAGCGGAGACCCAACAGTAGGAACTGGGATAGTTACGTGGCTGTCAGAAATCTCTGCAATAAGATGTGTAGGAATGCACAACGCCGACATTTCCATAATTCTGTAGAAAATAATGACCCAGCCAAGGTCTGGAAGTTTCTCCGTTCTATGGGCGTTGGAAAAACTCGTACAAATTCTATTCCCAATAATTTAAATATTAATTTACTAAATTCTCACTTCACTGCATTGCCCCATTTTGATAGGGCTATTAAAGATAAAACTATTAATGATCTTTCTTCTATTCCAAGCCCAACATTTCCTAAATTTGTCTTTAGTCAATTCTCTGTTTGTGATGTTAAAAAGAGTATATTGTCTATTTCATCAAATGCAGTTGGCACCGATGGCATCAGTCGCAATATGGTACTTCCTATTCTTAACGAAATTATCTTTATCCTTTGTCATATCCTCAATTATTCTGTCTCTTATTCCATCTATCCGTCGTCGTGGAAGGATGCTGAAGTTATTCCTCTCCCCAAAAAAGCGAACCCAGCATCTTTTTCCGACTATCGCCCAATATCGATCCTTCCGTTCCTTTCAAAAGTTCTCGAAAATCTTGTCCATTCACAACTTAATTCCTATCTCACTAGTAATAATCTCCTAAATCCTTTCCAATCCGGTTTCCGTCCTGGGCATAGTACCACTACTGCGCTGGTGCATATTACGGATGATATCAGAGCTGCCATGGAGAACGGCAAATTAACTGTATTGACGTTATTAGATTTCAGTAACGCATTCAATACAGTTGACTATGATATCTTACTGCAAACTCTATGCTCTAATAACATATCTCCGAAGGCAATTGACTGGTTTCGTAGTTACTTGATGGGGCGTCGGCAGCGAATACGAGTCGATGATGTTCTCTCCTCTTGGCGTAACACATCTGCTGGCGTCCCTCAAGGCGGCGTTTTATCTCCATTACTTTTTGCGTTGTTTATTAATAAGATTTCTAAACAACTCATTTCTTCCTACCACTTATATGCAGATGATCTGCAAATCTACTACCAAGCCCCGATAGACAGATTGACGGAAGCGATAGCTGCAATCAACAAGGATCTTGCGCGTATTAGTGAATGGAGTAGGAAGCACGGCCTGATTGTTAATCCTACAAAAACCCAGGTTATTGTTGTTGGCAGCCCTAGGATGGTTTCGAAAATAGATGGAACCCTTCCTCACATCTCATTCGATGGATGTGTGATTCCATACAGTGTGAAAGTTAAAAACTTGGGTGTCATCTTGGATCGAAACCTATCCTGGGGTCCCCAACTGCAAGAAATTAGTAGAAAGTTATTTGCTGCATTGGGGTCCTTAAGAAGAATACGGAATTTTTTACCCATCCCAACGAAAATAGCGCTGGTCCAATCTCTCTTGTTTCCTCTCCTTGATTATGCCGATGCTAGCTACCTTGATCTCACCGAAGCCCAATTTGAAAAGCTTGAGCGCCTTCAGAATCTTTGTATACGGTTTATATTTGGACTACGTAAATATGACCACATTTCCGAATTTCGTGTTAAGCTCAAGTGGCTATCTATGCATTCTCGCCGTAATACTCGCATACTCTCTCTCCTCTACTGTATTTTGTTCCATCCCTCTGCTCCCCAGTACCTTAAAAACCGCTTTAAATTTTTAAGTAGCACACATGAGCGATCTCTTAGGTCATCAGAGAACTTGATACTAGAAATCCCCAAGCATGGCACTTCATTCCTTAGCAGGTCTTTCACCATTCACGCTGCTCGCCTATGGAATGATCTGCCAGTCACAATACGAGAAGCCAAATCACTCTTTATTTTTAAAAGACTCGTCAAGGAACATTTTTTGTCACTCGTTTAGTTTAATGCTATGTATATTATTCTTCTTCCTCCTTTCATGTATTTATTTATTAATTTTTTACTTTTTGATTAGTTTCGTACATTATTGTCATCTACTTTTATTATTATTACTTTTCTTATATTTATTGAATTTAGTACTAGTTATTAATTTATTATGTTATGTTAATTTTTTTTGCGTACATCACTACTTTACAATTTTAAATTTACTCTGATTATGACCACCCACTCTATGTTTCTGATCTCTCCAGTCCATATAACGGTTGCCTGGAAGAAATCGCCGATAGCGATAAGGCCGCCACTTGTGACACTGTGTTATAGAGTTAGTGACTATTAATATTGTTTTTTTTTGTTATTATATGGTGTACAATAAAGTGTAATAAATAAAATAAAATAAATAATTTTAATACACATATGACTATGTCACTAAATATAGTGCTCATAAAAAATGTGCCATCTAATGCAAATTATGCTTAATTTACAAGCAGTGAGTGCAATGTTAATACCATGCTCATCCCACAGAAATATCATTTACTTCTCTAAAATCTCATCTATATCCATACCAATATATTTTCATACCAATTATGTAGTTTTTAAATTTACTTGTTATTTATTTGCAAAAATACAGATTTCGCCTTTTTATAATACTAATACTGATCATTATTCATTAATATCTCGATTTTAAAGAATGAAAACTAATGTTACTGTACATACATCTTCCCTGTTTAAAATATCATCAGGATCGTCACTTATTTCACTCAGATCATCTGGTATTGGTTTATCATCAATATCAATATCCTGTCGACTTGGAATAGGAGCTGCTTGAGTTTGAGGTGGTGTGTCTTTTGCTTCTATTTCATTACGACCGCGTCTTTTACCATCACCACGACTCATATCCATTCTTACTCCTCGTCCATATTCATCTGTAAACAATATATATTTCAGGTGCTGTGAAGTGTAAAAACATTCACATAGGAAAAATATTAACATTTCGTCATAGCATTTTGTAGGATTTAACAATTTGCCACTAGCATTAGTTAACAGTTATAATAAATTTTCGATTACCTATTATTAAATTTTTAAACAGTGCAGCCCAATATGGCAGCAGTTGGCAGCGCATTTCTAATTTTTTTAAAACAAACGTAGTACCTATAGCGGGCGATCATATTCCCGTTTTTCGATCACATTTACGAATAGATTTTTGGTGCTAGTAATTTTCTAATAGAAAATTAACGAACGCCGCTCGATCGATGTATCAAACTCAGAACCTTTAGAATTTTATGACCAATCTTAAATATATCATGATGATAATAAAAAAATCTCACCGTGCATTCGGCCACGGTGGGGGTTACCATGGCCTCTATGATGCCAAGCATCCATTTCTGGGTCTTTGTCAGCCCAATCGTTCATCTGCAAATGTTATCCCATCAAATAAAATTGACTATGAACAATATTCTATCACATCATTATAAAATAACATACCAAAGTGAGGATAAGGACAGCCCAGGAATATGTGGGAGAGGATGACGCAAGGAGTTTTGGTATTTCTTTTGCTATAATCAACTGGTTGATTCAGATAAAGAGATTGGTAGTATAAACTCACCTAGAAATAGGATCAATTGGATTTATATTATTGTAGATATTAAATACATTTCCTTTAAACAAATTTTGTTTCTTACCTGTGCATCATGAATAGACCAGTGTCGATCGCGACCCCATTCGCCAGCAGATCTATATTCTTCATTCTCCCAATCTTTTCGATGCATATATGCACGTTCTCGATCCAGTGATCCCGAACGGCCTTCCCAAGAACGATCCCTATGTGGACGTCGGTCGTCATAACCTATTTTGTAAACATTAAAAATCACCATTAATGGATTATAACATTTCACAATAGATTACACTGAAATTATTTCATTTACCCATGTCAACACCACGATGATCACCCATGTGTTCACCATACATCCTATCATCATCTTCAGGGTAACCTCTTGAAGGTCCAGGTATATCATACCCTGCCTCATAATGTCTTTCTCGACCCTGCACTCCATAGCCAGGTGACCGATCGTCATCCCTAGGCACTCCTTCATACCGATCATCCACTCTGTCATAATGATCTAAACTATGATCATTATCATATTGACGCTCCATTCCCATTTCATAATCACCTGGTTCTCTATCAATACTTTCCATTCTATCTCTTTTACTAGATCGATCTCTTTCAAGACGATCTTGCTTCCGACTTCCTCTTTCAGAGTGTGTATCTTGCCTATCTTTGGATGTTGTGGAATTCTTATCAGTTTCAAGTGCCCTATTTGATATAGCTGCGAGGGCAGCAAGTCTTTCTTCTGGTCGAGGAAGAAGCCTCTCCATGGGCTTATTAGGTTTCTCTAATCCTTTATCAGAGCCACTTCTGCCGCCCAAGCCACGGTCTCTGCCCCTCCTTTTACCTTCATCTCTTTTAGGATCTTTTCTGTCACGACCTCTGTCTTTGCGCTCATGTCTATCTTTTTCGTCATGCTTGTCTTTCCTTCTCTCTAAAGATCTATCTTTATGATCACGGCCTCTATCCCGATCTCTGCTTGTTGATCTCTTACGGTGTCTATCTGAGCTGCCATCACGTCTTGGCTGCTTTTTGGGGGATACTGGTCTGCTTCGTTCTGAACTTTCTTTCTTTCTAGGATCTTTAAGATGTTGTCTTGGAGATCTTGATCTACCTTTCCTTGGTGTTCTACTTCTGGCTCTATTTCTATCCTTTTCTCTATCTTTATCTTTTTCTTTGTCTCTTTCTTTATCCTTATTTCGGTCTCTTTCTTTGTCCCTGTCTCTTACAGAATGAGGGGAGGCACTTCTGTTTCTTTCTCTTCTTTGAGGCGACTTGCTATGCTTTGATGTGCTCTTTGCTAGACTCTTTGATGTTATAGGAGGAGTACCCCCAGATTTTTTGCCTGGGGACAGTGATTTCTTTCCAATGGAAGCTTTTGTGACGGATTTCTTTTTACTACTGTCATGCTTTTTTATAAGTCTATCATCTTTCTTTAAATTACCTTTTCTTGCTTCACTCTTTTCTCTTTTCAAGGCATCACTTTTGGTGAATTTCTTCTTTGAGGGAACATCACCATCAGAGGAGGAACTAGAATTTCTTTTCAGCTTTCCTTTTTTAGTTTTTCTTCTTGCTTCCCTAAAAGCATACAAGGATATAATATCTGCTAAAGTAATATCTTATAACATGCATGCACATAAACATTACATCTTTTTTATTAATATTTTTTTTTAAATATAGTTATGTGTTACTAGTTAATTAAATATAGGACATCTAGGTAAGGTATCATACTCAAAATGCAATAATAAATGAAGTCATTATTATAGATTTTTTTTTACAACCACCCACTTATAACAAATCTGTCAATGTCACATGTCAATTTAAAAATATTATCTAATAATTTTCAGATATATCTTGATTGGCATAACAATGAAAAACATTACATCTGGAAATCAAACTCATTTAAGATTAATTTACATATGATAAAATTAAAATAATGTAGTGCAATAAACTTCTTGTTACATGACATTCTTTGGACTAATGTAAAATGTATGCTGCAATTGTATGTGAAAATAGAAAGTGCTCTCATAAATGACAAGTCACTGCAGCTAATTGATTAACACCAATAAATAATCAAAACACTTGTTCTGACCTCCCAGAAGAAGAGGACGAGGAGCTGCCGTCAGAAGATGACGATGAGACACTCGATGAGCTTGAACTCCTCGATGAAGAAGTACTGGACACGGGTTTTTTCTTATCTTTCCGCATGTCTTTGCTAGAATCCATCTTCATCTGCAGTTCTAATTCACGTTGCAGTTGTTGCCTACGTTTTTCGAGTACATCCGTATCGGCATACTCTAAGTCATTTTGATCCCAGTTGTCAATTTCGCCGTCGGGACTGCGACCCGACCGCACGACTACAGTCGAGTGCAATCTGTTCTTCCCATCGTCTTTGGTTATACGTTTCTGTTCAATGTCCTTGTTAGCTGCGCGTTGTTTTGACGGGCTGATCAACGTATGAGTAACAGCAAATTTACAACTCTTACCATAAGCGCAACTGCCGTGTTGTGCCCACTGTCTACAATGTTCAATTGTTTTTTTAACACTGGAAGATTTCTTAGTGCCGAGGCGGTCAAACACACTAGGTCTATTAGCTAGGTCTTTTGATTTCGGTAACTCGACAGTGATTTTTCTTTTTCCTTGTTTTGACATTATAAAAGAAAAACATTTGTTTTACGTTCAACTGAAACCAATTAAAAATCACATTCCCACCGGCGCTGATTTCGTCGCCATTTTTGTTTATCTTTTTCCAAAGCAACCCATAAACAAAAATAAGTTCAAAATAGACACAGTGTTTATGGTAGGTAACATTTATTCATCCAACATAGAGTAATTTGATTACTAATTCATTATTTAAAATAAGTAATTCTGGTACAAGTATGAAAATACTTAAAAGAAGGCCCTAACATTGTATTATGTTTATTCTTTTGTAAAAGTTAGTAATGAGAAAAGAAAATTGAATATTTGAGAACATTTCTAAGTTTAGCTTAATATTATCTTCGAAAACAAAATCCTTTGCTCTTGTTGTTACACGCTTGCAAAAATTGGAGGAAGTTATCAATTCGCCTTTTTTAAAATTTAAACCAGAAGAACTATGGAAATTAATAATTTTCATTTAGTGTAAAGAATGGCAACTATCAATCGGCTGCAAGACTGTGTTCCTTATTTTACTGTAAGGAAAAAATAATAACCTTAGACTTCTCGTCGACTATATGTCAAAGAATTTGTCAAGGAAGCTGCTTTCCGTGGCTGTTGTGTGAATTGTGATAAATTCGTCTAAAGCTACAGTTTGCTGTTATTTTATAAATGTCCATGAGTCTATCTCTTAAATAATATTAAGTTTATTAAAAAATCAAAGTTTCGTTTTCAATCTATAAACTTATTAATCCTGATATTCAGTACAGTTGGGTGACTCGCTACTAATCACAATGCCGCTATTAGACGGAAAGGAAATTAATATTTTCTTCGTAAGTATTGTTACAAAAAAACTCTTTATTTAAAGAATTTTTATAAAACTTTAAAAATGATTTGTATACACTTACATTACGTACATAACATGTATGCATTCAAGGCTGCTTTTCCTTAAAATGAACATTTTGCTAACAATTTGCTGCCAGACTTCAATGATTATGTTAAAATACAGACAGAAATAAAATACAGACCAATGTTGTTCAATGAAGTGGTTCTGTCATGTGGAAACGTAACAAAATAAACTGTCGACAACATTTTCTTTAAATAGTAGTATTTTTAAAACTATCCGAAAATATGTATGTGTATGTTGAAAATTGAGTTACAGTGAAATAAATTTAACACCATATTTCTATTATGTTTCAGAGTGAAGAAGATTTACCTTATGAAGAAGAAATATTGCGAAATCCATTTTCAGTGAAACATTGGCTAAGATATATAGAACACAAAAAAGGTGCACCCAAACATGAGATTAATATGGTATATGAGAGAGCTTTAAAAGAATTACCAGGTTCATTTAAATTGTGGTACAATTATTTGAAATTAAGAAGAAGTCAAATTCGTGGCAGATGTATCACTGATTCAGTTTATGAAGATGTTAATAATTGCTTTGAACGATCTTTAGTGTTTATGCATAAAATGCCGAGGATATGGATGGATTACTGTACATTTTTAACTGATCAATGCAAAATAACAGCAACAAGAAAAGCATTTGATTGTGCTTTAAGGGCTTTACCTATAACACAACATCATAGGATCTGGCCTCTTTATTTAAATTTCCTAAAAAAACACAATATTTCAGAAACAGCAGTTAGAGTTTTCCGCAGATATCTTAAATTATGTCCTGAAGATACTGAAGAATATATTGATTATTTAATATCTATTGGTAAACTTGATGAAGCTGCTCTTAAATTGGCACAAATAGTAAATAATGAAAATTTTCAATCAAAACATGGAAAATCAAACCATCAACTTTGGAATGAATTGTGCGAACTTATATCTAAAAATCCTGATCAAATACATTCACTAAATGTAGATGCTATTATCAGAGGGGGGTTAAGGAGATACACTGATCAATTAGGCCACCTATGGAATTCTCTGGCTGATTATTATGTTAGAAGTGGTCTTTTTGAAAGGGCCAGGGATATATATGAGGAGGCAATTCAAACAGTAACTACAGTCAGAGACTTTACCCAAGTATTTGATGCATATGCCCAATTTGAGGAACTAAGCCTCAGTAAAAAAATGGAAGAAATAGCTAAGAAATCTAATCCTACTGAAGATGATGATATAGATTTGGAGCTAAGACTTGCAAGATTTGAATATCTCATGGAGAGGAGGTTGCTATTACTTAATTCAGTTCTCCTTAGACAAAATCCACATAATGTGGCAGAATGGCATAAAAGAGTAAAATTGTATGAAGGCAAGCCACATGAAATTATTGATACTTACACTGAAGCGGTACAAACAGTAGATCCAAAACTTGCTGTTGGTAAACTATACACATTATGGGTTGGATTTGCTAAGTTTTATGAAAGCAATGAGCAAATAGAGGATGCCAGATTAATTTTTGAAAAAGCAACGCAAGTAAATTATGCTAAAGTTGATGATTTAGCATCAGTTTGGTGTGAATGGGCTGAAATGGAGATAAGGCATGAAAATTATGAACAAGCTTTAAAACTGATGACAAGGGCTACTGTTCTACCAAGCAGAAAGGTTGCTTATCATGATGATTCTGAAACAGTACAAATGAGATTATACAAATCTTTAAAAGTTTGGTCCATGTATGCTGACTTAGAAGAAAGCTTTGGAAGTTATAAATCTTGTAAAGCAGTTTATGACCACATTATAGACCTAAAAATTGCTACCCCACAAATAATTATAAATTATGGTTTATTTTTGGAAGAGCACAACTACTTTGAAGAAGCATTTAGAGCCTATGAGAAAGGAATAGCATTGTTTAAATGGCCTAATGTGTATGACATTTGGAATACATATCTAACAAAGTTTTTAAAACGTTATGGTGGTACTAAACTAGAAAGAGCTAGAGATTTGTTTGAGCAGTGTCTAGAAAAATGTCCTCCAGAATTTGCTAAATCAATCTTCTTACTATATGCTAAATTAGAAGAAGAACATGGGTTAGCTAGGCATGCAATGTCAGTATATGAAAGAGCTACCACTGCAGTACTTCCAGAACAAATGTTTGAAATGTTCAATATTTATATTAAGAAAGCAGCTGAGATTTATGGTGTCCCCAAAACACGGCAAATTTATGAAAAGGCTATCGAAACTCTTCCCGATGATAAAGCAAGAGAAATGTGTATACGATTCTCTGAAATGGAAACTCGTTTGGGTGAAATTGATAGAGCTCGCGCTATTTATGGTCACTGCAGCCAAATGTGTGATCCAAGAATTACAGCTGATTTTTGGAATACTTGGAAAGAATTTGAAGTAAGACATGGAAATGAAGATACAATGCGAGAAATGCTAAGAATCAAGAGAAGTGTGCAAGCAACTTACAACACTCAGGTTAATATGATGTCTGCACAAATGTTAAATACTGCAGCACAAGCAGCAGGTACCATTTCAGACCTTGCTCCAGGAATGAAAGATGGCATGAGAATGTTGGAAGCCAAGGCTGCTGAAATGGCTGTTCAAAGCAAAGGAAACATTATGTTTGTACGAGGTGAAACACAGGGTCTTAAGGAAAGTGCAGACAAAGTCATTAATCCTGATGAAATTAATATTGATGAGGAATCTGAAAACAGTGATGAAGGTGAAGATGAACCTGTTCAGAAAAAAGCCATTCCAGCCGCTGTATTTGGTGGTCTTATAAAGGAAACAGAAGAAGAATAACTTAGTGACATTTTTCAGTAAATTAAATTTTCATAAATAAATCAACCTTTTAATTCAAAGCTTAGATATATTATACACAAGCTGTTAATATTTACAACAGAAATCACAGAACACTTTTTCTTTCATTATTACTAATTGAATATGATTTAAATAAATACAAGCAATTATAAAATACATAAAACAGATTCTTTGTTAGTGCATTCACAATAAAACAAAACATTTGTAAGTTATTTGCATAATTTTGTTGCAAATGAACCACTGACATTGATGTGACAAGCAAAGAATCACAAATGTGAATATAAATAAAATGTATAAACTTCATATTACATCTCTGGGGGGTGTTATGAAATATAAACAATTTGAGTACATATTTTGGTGTTCAGAATAATTAAAAATACTGACATCGTTGTGGACCCCACCAAACATAATTAGTTCACCATTGCCTTTCACCAGTGAGTACATAACTAATTCTTCAGGTGCTCCACTCATTTCGCCCAACCGAGGGCATAACCATGACACATAATTTAATGAATTGCCGTTTACTACAGTTGAAATATCAAGAACATGCATACTCAAAGTATTTCTTTTTATCTTTTTCACCGCAGGCTGCCTTTGTTGGGCATTATCTTGGGGAGGCAACTGTTCCCTTCTATTCTCTAAATGAGCGATTTGCCTCTGATTAATGAGATCATTTTCTGGTGGGGAATTATGAATAGACGAGTCACACGCAAATGCTGCCATTCTATACTTATTAGCTTCTTGCAATTGTCGTACTATCTTCATTCCTTTATTCTGAAAAAGTTAAACATATTTAATAGTTTATTTCCATGTATGAAAAATTAAAAATATTGAGATAACCTAAGAATCAAATCAACAATTGTTTGATTCATTAAGAGCGTATAAACACCGCGCGGCTCGCCGAGTTTAGGTAAATGCGACGAGTGTCGATGCAGCGACGAGCGCGCGCGCCGATTCTTACTTATTACTCATAATATCAAATAAAATGAAATGAAATCATAATGATCGAATATGTATAGTGTCAAATACATCACATGTTCGAAAAGCAGAGATAATAGCAAAAATATTTTCGACGCAAATTTCGATGGCGTAGCGCAGAGCGATACGTCCTCTCCTTGGAAGGCCTCGCGGCGGTGTGATTTGCACTGGCCTGGGCCCGGCGTTTTATAGCACATTTTAAAATATTAATAAAAAAATAAAGAAATAAAATTTCTTCAAAACAAAAATTCTACGTTTTCAAGTACACGTTCTTTTATTAAGGAAAGTTGTTATTTTGTTAAATTGAGTATCATACAGGGGTAAAAAAAAATGCTATAGTAACAGTAATTTCCCAATATTTTGATTGCCGTAATTTTTTTACAAGCTTTTATTTAACTTCACGTTTGTATGTATGTATGTATGTATGTATGTATGTATGTATGTATGTTTGTATGTTTACAAATCTTGCAATGAAGATTTGAACCACTTCCAATAGACCGATTGTGCTGAAACTTGGTATACCTATGTAACTTGGATGACAATACAATAATATGGTACCATGGAGCTGGTCTGATGATGAGGTTGGAAGATGACCATAGAAACATCGGTTCTTGTGGACCGATTGAGCTGAAATTTGGTATGTCTTTGTAACTGCGACAACAATACACAAATATGATATCATGGTGCTGATCTGACGAAGAGTTGGAAGATGCCCATAGGAACTTCGATTCCTATGGTCGAATTGAGGTGAAATTTTGTATCTCTTCGTAACTTCGGTAACAATACAAAAATATGGTATCATGGAGCTGATCTGATGAGGAGTTGGAGGATGCCCATAAGAACTCCGATTCCTATGGTCCAATTGAGCTGAGATTTTGTATCTCTTCATAATTTCGGTAACAATACAAAAATGGTATCATAGAGCTAATCTATTGAGGAGTTGGAAAAAGCCCACAGGAACTCAGATTCCTTTGGACCGATTGAGCTGAAATTTGGTATACCTATGTAATTTCGGTGACAATATAATAATAAGGTATCATAGAGCTGATCTGACGAAGAGTTGGAAGATGCCCATAGGAACTCCGATTCTTGTGGTCCAATTGAACTGAAATTTGGTCTGTCTTCGTAACTTCGGTAACAATACAAAAATATGGTATCATGAAGCTGATCTGATGAGGAGTTGGAAGAAGCCCATATGAACTCCGATTCCTGTGGACCAATTAAGCTAAAATTTTGTATGCCTTTGTATTTTCAGTGACAACATAATAACAAGGTATCGTTGATCTGGTGTCATGAGAAGTTGGAAGGTGCCCATAGGAACACTAGTTTCCATGGACCGATTGAATTGAATTTCGGTATGACTACGAAATGGATAGAGTTAGAAATATTTCCAACTAAAAAGTTAAAAATAAATTAACGGTGAAAAACATATTTTAAAATCAAGCTTTTATTATGCACGAAAAATTAAAAAAATAAACTAAGAAAACATTCATAAAATTCGTAGTTTTTTAAACTTTACAAGTAACAATTTACAAAAGTGTTCGGTTTATCAGTAGAAGTATGATACATAAACATATATTATCTATAACTAGTATATTAATATTCTTAAGCGATTTAAAAGCTTGTCGCGCAATTTCGTTAATGCAAAGACCTCGGCCGCGACGAGCTTTTAGATCACTTAAGAATATTAATATACTAGTTATAGATAATATATGTTTATGTATCATACTTCTACTGATAAACCGAACACTTTTGTAAATTGTTACTTGTAAAGTTTAAAAAACTACGAATTTTATGAATGTTTTCTTAGTTTATTTTTTTAATTTTTCGTGCATAATAAAAGCTTGATTTTAAAATATGTTTTTTTTACTTGAATATGCAATCTAAATCTTAAAATGTTTTTAACTAACTATTTGCTTGGGGATATATAAAATTCATCAAAATTTTATTTTGATTAAATATATTATGAATTAATTCGAATTTTGAGCCTCGAAAATGACTCTAAAAGTGAATTTATGACAACCTTAGCTCAGTTATCTTGTTATTTATTAAAATTTACACAAAAATCTTAAAATGTTCTTAACTAACTTTTTAGATGACAATATTCCCTATAATAATTGGTAATTAAGGTATTTGTACGATGGGTCTTTCATCCACTTTAAGGGCTTCGAAAAGTACTGTTTTTGCCGAAATATGTATAAACCCTCTTAATATTGGGTTCCATGTATAACTGGTACAAAATATTTTTTGTAATTTCATAAATTTAAAGCAATAATTAGATTATTTTTTGTAGCGGGTTAGATTTATCTTCACAAATGTATGTGCATGGGTTTATTTACTTCAAAATATAAATATTGGTTTCCCTCGCTCCTTGGACGGAAAATCATGTCTAGCAATTATATAAATTATAAATAATAGAAATTTACCCAATTCGCAATGGCATATCAAATTTGTCGTATATTGATATCTATAGGACAAACTCAGACATTAAATTAACTGATACATTAAATCAGCGCAACTCGCTACTGAAGGATAAAACATACTGCGCTGACTCCAAATAAAGATTGGGAACAGCGCAGGAAGATGATGAACTCGCTTTCGAAGGTCGTCCTTGTTTACAAAAACAACCTTTCTCATGTTTCCTACAAGCTTGAATGAAGAAATGGAATTGTTTAACGTAAATTTTTATATCTTTTTTTTTTCACGATTCATATTGTCACTACGAAATTTTTCAGGATTTCTAGTATACAGAAAAACTAGAGTCTCCAAATCTATTTAACCCGCAACATTTGATGTACGCCGGGTGCAAATTGCGCCGTCTGTTGAATAACGAAGAAATAAACTCACCATTTGTTTCGTCGAGGCAATTCCATAGTAATTTGCTTTTGAATAAAATCTAGTTTATGCCGCGAAATAAATTTAGAAATAATTTATGTCAGAGATTTATCATTGTTATTTATACTCACTTTATTTTTGTTCCTTTTCATGGCTAACTCTTTTGTTGCAAACTCTAAATTGTTTCCAGAATTACGAGCATCACAACTTGGGCCAGCCTGATAGCTTTTATCTGCATTATTTTCTGCACTAGCTACTGAATTTTGAGCTCTGTCTTCATTACTAGGTCCAGCTACTGGTTCTTGATTTTGATTATTTTGCTCTTGCCTTAGTATATGTGGACGTCTTGGGAGTACTCCTCTCCTGCCATTTATATTTTGATCCCTATCTAGCGGTCTTTGCAAACTTTGCTCTACTCTTACAGATACCGGGGGACCTTCAGCCCTGTTCATAGCAGACAAGCGAACAGCTGATGTTACCAACGGTTTAGCACTGTTCCATCCATTTCTACTTCTGCTTAAACTTACAACTTTGTCACCAACCCTACAAGCTGGGTTGCACCATATGTTAGCTGAAGCCCACTCTTTGTTTTTCACAGCTAGTTCTTTCCATGTCCAAGTGGGACCCTTCATTGTTAATATCCAGCAATCATTGTATACAAAACGGTTGTGCAGAGTTTGCACTCCTCCCAAAAGCATTAACCTTTCAGGGTCTAGCTGTATGAGTGATTGAGCATACCTAGGTGATGGTCTTGGTTTAGTCGTTGCCTGCTTTCTCCAATTAAGTGTAGGTAGGTCAAGCACCCACACATCATTTGAGCATTGTATCTGATTGTTTTGTGCAGTTGTAATCACGAGACCTCCAAACACAATCATTTCATCTTCCTTGACACATGCAGAATGACCAGCCATTGGTGGGGGACAGTTTGTTGCATTTATTAGAACCCATTTGTTAGTGTTGACTGAATAGAAGTGAATTTCATTGAACATGGTCATGTTTTGATAGTATTGAGACAATGAGGGATATGTCCAGCCTCCAAACACTATAAGACAGTCTTTATAATGAACCATTGATGTGTATGCTTTTGGAACAGGATATGTGCCAGTGGCTAAAGGTCTTACCCATTGCCGTTTAGAAAGATCAAACCTCCAAAGATCATTAAATGAAGTAGAATTTGTTGTACATCCACCAAATATGTACATATTATTTTCAAAAACACATGCTGCATGAGAGAACCTTTTAGTAATTGATGGCACCATTTCTGTGAGGCAAACATTTTTCCATATGATATTGAATTCCCCAACAGCCTTTAAAAGTTTTACAGCAGTTTTGTGTAAAACGTCTGAAAAGAAATAGTAAGGTGAGAATACATTTGTTTACGGGCGTAAACAACGACAAATAAGTTAAAATACTAAGTATGAATAAATTTATTAAACATTTACTCAACATCAACTTACTTTGAGAACATATATACCATCTTTTACAAACGATCATACAATTTTGTAGGTCCTTGTATGGAGGTAATAGACCTAGAATAAATTCCAAAACTTCGTCAGGAAGATCTTCAATGGTACTCCGCAACGTCTGCTCTCGTAGAGATCTATGAATTACTTCCATATTTTTGGTAACCTGTTATTTATAACAGTCGAACTTTCATATATAATTTTCATTAGAGTAACTCATCGGTTAACCATCTGCTGTCCAAAATCGAAAACATTGAAAGCCATGTAGTACAAGGAGTGATTGAAACCATGAATATGAATTTGACAATGACATATATTTGATATTGACAGATAATACTTCATTTTACCTTACAGTGGGTATACCTAAACCAGTTAATATTTATTATTTGGAGTACCACTTAAATTTAAGGAACCTGTGTAATATATATATTTTTTTAAAATCATTATCATCATTTTTTAGATTCTAGACTCACCTTTTATAAAGTTGACATAATTGTATTTTTTATTGTTAGTTAATTATTTAAATCTTAAATTTCATAGGTATAGGTAATAAAACATTGAATTTGGCTGACATATAAACTTTGACGCTTAAAAATATTAATACAAATGTTAGAGTTGTATGATAACAAATCCTTAGTCTTCCCAAGGGAAGGAAAATTAAAAAGACTAAATCTATGGTATCATAGCGCGAATTTTCAATTTAAACGAAGGCAAAACTTACTCTTAGTTGATTCTTATAATACATCAGGTAGTAAAGGCTACGTAAGCTCCTATTTGTATTGAATAACAGTTGTGTATTCTTATGATGTTTTTCTGAATAAGTGCAGTGTTTGTGTTGTTGAGTGCCTTGAATTTTGACAGATAACCTTAAAGGCGATAGTTATATCAAAGTAATAAATAATAAAAACATTGGTGTTTATTTTTTCTAGTAGTGAGATATGCAGTTGCTAATTCAAGCCAGCCCATTAATAGATAAGCTAAAACAGTGGCATCGGGCCATATCTTTTAATGAAATAAAATTAACTACATCACAAAAGGTTAGTATTTTTAATATTTTTAAATTAAAGGCATTAATAATGTTATAAATCAGTGCTTTAAGTTTCAACATTAAAGAGTTATCCTTATCCTCAATGTTTTCGCCAAAACTTACCATTCCTTTATATTATTTTAATAACTATGACCATCCTTTTTATGCCATACTATTAATGTTCTATTAAGAATTTATCATATTTTCACTATGTGACATGTAATATTGACACAGATGTCATAGAATAGAATACAGTCCATGATGTATCTCAAAATTTGCATTCAGTGCCTATTGATTTGTGTTCCATATAAATTGAAATTAATTTCAGGTGGTATTATGGAGCATCGGTGTTGTAGGAACAAGTGCCGTTGTAGTAGGTGTCCTCTCAAGGTACTTGGCCAGGCGACGGGCTAAGCCAATCATTAATCCAAGAATTCAAAGGGCGATAAATAAAAGGATATCAAGAATGAGAAGTCCTAATGGAGGTAAGCCTTGACATCAGATTTTTTTATCCCTTAAGATTTGTATACATTTCAATGTCATATACAATAACATTAAGAATGTTATGAGTAAAAATTAATGTGATTTTTTTTAAGTAATATTATGTCTGATATAAGCAAAGTCAAAGCAGACATATTTTTTTTAGGAATGGGTTCTGTGGCAAGTAGTGGTGGTCGGAGCAGTCCATTGGGTTTCAGTGAGAGGCTCTCGCTTGCATCAGGTTCAATTGGATCAGGTGCAGGAGATGCAGCACCACTGTCTCCACAGCAACTTGGTGTTATGGGTAAGTACATTATAATTTGACATTATATTTCAACATCATAAGATGGCTACTGTTTTCAAATATAAATTTATTAACTTTATAGTTGTCCTACTTGAATTTTTTCTAAAACAGCGCCATCTTTTGTTGAATAGCATAAGATTTTTGTAAATTATTTCATTTTTTTTATTTTTTACACGGTTTCTATATCATACAATCTATTAAGCAGTTTTACGGTTATTCCTGTGGTATAGTATTGTGTAGAGGCCTGGTTGCAGGCGTCCTTCGACCGATCCCGGTGGACGTCACTGGGGGAGGCCTATGTCCAGCAGTGGACCAAAATTGCCTGATGATGATGATAGTATTGTGTGTCTGAGATAGGGTTAATTTTAGTGTTCATGAGTACATAACACCATATTAATTTGTCTGATTCATTTAACGACCTATACGTAAGTATGGAATATGACAAATTTTTTGAAGCGCCATCTCTTGTTGAATAGCTATACTAGTACGTACGAATGTTAAGTAAAATTGAAGTGTTATTTGTCAGTTATAACAGATGGCGTTGTATTAATTATTATTTGTAACTGATAAATATCTTCAGTTGAAATTGTTGGCACTATGTTAAATTGTTAATTCCTACGTTTTACTGTATACCAAAATCGTTTTAGAAGCACTATTCTTTAAGCTACAACATAACTATACCATTCTGCCGTGGAATATAATCGTAAAGATTTATAACCGAACACCAGAGGTAGTTTTATACATTTTATGTAGGTATGATATTAGAGCTACTCTATTTTTATTTGATGTGTCAAAAACAAATTGATACATATTGCTCCTGTTGATTTGGGAGTCACCTTGCACCCACAGCTTACATTAGCGTCTAGATAAAAATGACGCAATGTCAATCAAGCCCGCTAGCAATAGTCAACATTGTGACTAGACTACATGGGGTTACTTGGAATTCTTGCCAGATTTCTAGTTATTTAAATCAATAAGCACCAGACGACTTCTAGGACCTCTATGAGTCTTTTTATTAACGTTCCTTTGCTACATAGCACGAATACCCGTCTGCCTTTTTTCCAATCACATTTTTAGCTATTCAACAGATTTCGATGCGGTTTTAATTTACATTTTGTACCCTTCTCTCCGAGGGCTTATGTTAATAACTAATGCGTTGCGACTAGGCGAAAGCGAAATGGTCCGCGCGTCTTTACAATAACTGTGAAAATTAGTTAATTGTCTACAATAAACGGCTACGCTTACAATAAACCGATTCCGATGAATATTTAATAAGAGATAGATGAAACATTAAACCGATTATGTATAAATATGCATCCGGTTTTTATCTTTATTCTCTATATACATACTAATATATTCGTAAGATATGGTTTTATCCCCGAGACAAGGCAGGTTTTGTCGAGATTTTCTTTAACACCAGTGGGTTTATGATCACCTTACTTATTACCTGCCTTAGTTTCCGATGACGGTCTGAATACACCCTATATAGTTTCATGATAATTTAACTTTATTGAAGTTAACAAGAAAGTTGATGGCAAAATATGTTTCTGTTGTAATCCTAAGTATCAGCATCTTTTTATATTTAGTGTTTATGAAATCTCTTTTAACATCATTATATAGAAACACGCGACGTTTCCTGAATTGTAACGTTGATTGTCATAGGTTCGATACGATCAAAATCCTAAGATAACACGTCACAACAAACATTTAAATATTTGATAATTTAATTGCTTTGCCATTTCACGTCACATCTTTAGCAAATAAAAATAAGGAAGCACTAACGCCATCAGCATGAATCTCAGATAATGTTTGTATCATAATGTGTACAACGACCTGCAAACCGGTTTGTAATAAATGCGAAGTAAAAAAACATACAGCAAGTAAAATATCTAATAAAATGTGTCTCGTGCGCCTTTCACCTGATATGGTCGTTAGTGTATATGACGTACATTATATACGTATTTGAAGGCCAGCCGATAGCAACTTTCGTCATTTGTTTTCACGGCTCGTTGGTCTAGGGGTATGATTCTCGCTTTGGGTGCGAGAGGTCCCGGGTTCAAATCCCGGACGAGCCCGACTTTTGCTTTTCACTTTTTAGGTGACTTTCAAACATCTTAAATTGTGCATTTATCTTCATAGAAATATTTTAGGGACGGTTATAATGACTGGATGTCTAGAAAATTTTTGTGACCTTTTTGCAGTGCGAATACTAACAGATAGGATTTAAAAATACGACATTTACTTAACTTTATTGATTAAAAGATAGAGATATACTGATAGGCTTCAATACCGTTACTATTTTACGATTTTTAACATAATAAATGACGCTTAAAAATTCAGTATTTGCATTTTTTGTTTAATCTACTTAATTAAACAATTCGTGCAAATATAGATCATCCGTTAGTCTTTTACGCTTTGTAGAACTAGTTACATGTTACAATTAGCCACGTTTCTACCAATTAAACTAATGGAATTCTTTTGCCCACGTACGTTCTACTTCCATTCTGATTAATATAAGCTGGGATCCTATGGCGACTCAATGTTTTGTATCACTTCTGTGCGTTCTTATATTGATTCTAGGGAATAGGAAGTGAATAGCATGCTACGTTTTTGGTGTCAGCTTCCAGGTGACTTGATAAGGCTTTGATTTACTACGGGACCCATAAAGAGAGGTGGAATTTGCAAGACTTCTTAATTGCTTTGGCTTGCATTCAACCATTCATAAGCCAGATATATTGCATCCTCGTTTCGCCAGTTATTATACCCTGTATGATAGCCTATTAAATTGGCACTATTTCGGACTTCTTGACCAATCATTAAAAAAAAAATAAACATGCTCAACTCAATGTAGTCTCAATAATATTAGTATTTATGTTCAGCATTTATACTAACGATGCCTAATCGTTTAAAACGTCTCAGCGAAACAGATACGCATTAAATCCTCCCCTTCAGACAATCGGTTCGCCTACGTGGTTTATTCATTGCGCACGTAGCGACCCACTGACACCGGCTTGGGATGACACTCGATTACTAGATAAGACGTGCCATCTATATTACAACTCTTTGTCCTTATTTCTCACATACTGCCCTATAAAACCGAGTGGTTCTTAAAATCCATTTAAAGAACACAGCACATTTTTATTTCCATTTTACGCTGAGTATAGTCAGTTTTTGCCAGGCATTATGTTGATTATGTTGAATCAGTGATTAATAATTTATTCTAGTAGATAAGCTAGTACGTATATGGAGAGGATGCTCAGATTTCCCAAAACAAGTTCACGATTCGTACCGCTGATAACTGATTATGAGTGGAGTGGGTTGAGAGGGTCTACAGAATGGGCAAAGTTATACATTTTCTCTCTGTATAGGATTCTACTGAGATTCTATACGTAAAAAAGAGTTTGAATGAACATGCAGCGATCTATTGGCTTTAACTTCGTGCATATGGTATTAATACTGAGTACTGGAAAAGAATAATTGTATTAAAAGCCTGTTTTGTCTTAAATTAATAAATAATAAATATTTTCTGCAAGTAATCATTTGTTATCTATTCAATTATTATTATTTATTATATACCTATGTTACAAATTATGTAAAGCATTTATAAGTGTTTCATCTATTGTGTAACAGATGGCGCTGTACGTAAATATCGTGCTCATTTAAATAGTTATCGTAAAATATAACAATTAATGTCATTGTTTTTTTTTACTGAATATTATAGGTTTTCTGGTTTTAACTAATTTTAACATTTAAAATACTTTGATTTATCATAATGCTATGTTGATTACGTACTATAATTTCGTCGCTATATATCACCGGCTCGTTGGTCTAGGGGTATGATTTTCGCTTAGGGTGCGAGAGGTCCCGGGTTCAAATCCCGGACGAGCCCAAAACCCTTTTTGCTTTTTATGTGTGATATAACATGTTCATAAACATCAATAATTGTATTTACGCTAAGTTTTGGGAGTTGGAATTGATAAAAAAAAAATTAAAAATAAATTTCTAATTTTATATGGTTGTCACATAGGTTCCGACGCAAACAAACATTTTGCAATGGCGCTCCCTGTGGAAAGGCCTTCTCTGATCCCTTCCTTACCCGTCTCCCTTTGCTTGTAGAGAATAATTAAAGCTCCTCTATACCTTTGAACATGTCTCAGCTGAAATGTCTTCACAAAGGGAACGCATACAGCCTTGGGGTGAAAAGGAATATTTTTTTTAAGAGTTGGCATTGTTTCTTCTTAATGGGCCACAACAAGGAACACTTATTTTAAAGTGCGTAATGGTGTATGACTCAACTGTGGAATTATTATGTCTCCTCGTGACGTCATTGGTTTATTTTCGTCCGCGGTTCATCTTGTCCTGTAAGAAATCGACCCAATATAAACTTGCTTTGTAAATATATCTCAATACTTAATGAATGGAGAATGTTAGTAGGCTTTTTGGTGAGTCACCTAATAGGTACCTTAGGGTCTTAAATATAATAACAATGACGTCAGATTGTTTTGGATCAATAATTTGAATTTTAAAACTAAAACATGATTCAACAAACCGGTTTTGAAGGAGTAATTATTTCCGCGGTATGGTTATGCCATTCAATTTCCATGGAAATTAGTTACTCATTCCTACTGTTTTCTGTTTATTCATATTCTTTCTCGACATTTCATGTACTTTTAGGTATACTTTTTTCAACTCTACAAGAAAAATCAGTTTTGAAAATGTTTTACCCTCTGTGTCAATAACAATCGTTTTCATTATGGCGCAGCCATTACTGTTCGGTTTCTTTTCAAAAATACGGACTTTGACCCAACTCCTTGATAGGAAATCGCTGGCGTCAAAAGAATTCTGAAATTATTTTTTCCTTACCTACATAGGTAAGGTAGGTCGTTTATCTAGGGTTCTTTTCTCGTCAGCAACTTAAGCCGCGGCTCGAGAATCTTCGTCGGTGTCTAGAGTGCCTTTACAGCTCGTTCACCTGACCTGTGACGACGTAAGGGGTTCCAATATGAGGTCAACAGCGAATGTCAAATAAAAAATGTGTGGCTCTTGGCACCACACTTGTTTACTTTTGAGCGCATTCGAGCCACGGCACGGAAAGCGATTAAATTATGCATTGTGCTGCAGGCCCCGTATCGCAAACCCCTTTCCCCTGATTTATGTGTCGGGCTCGAGCACATTTCTGCTCAGTTTGTGAACTTTTATATCACAATCTCATTGTGCCGGCTCGTTGCCGCCATCTGACGTCCGCCATAAATAACTCCTATAAAAGAAGAAGCTAGTTTAGAACGCCGACGATTAAATGTTTTCAATTATACAATATCTCTAATGAGTATTATGGCTCTATCTATAATAAATTCTGTGTACCATTTAACGTTATAGTCATAACATTGAGTGTATAATGTAAATATTACGTACGTTACACATGTGCTAGTTGAATTCCAATAAGCGTGACGTTTAATGAATTTTATATTTGGGTCAAACGTTAACTCATAATCAGAAATGAGCACGTTATGTATCTACGATAAAATTTAACAATGTTTGTTGTGGTTTTACGACTTCGTCTCGGTTTACCTTAGTCCCGGTTCTTATGCCATGGCATAGCGAAATGTTCTCTTTTACGAGGCATTGTGCGTGGGCTGAGCCACTCCATCGACATAAAGAGAAGGCGTTACCTATAGAGGCTACTACACAGCTTGTCATAAAGGTTCCACGCCTTTAAGTCCTACAGTACATTTATGAAATGTCATTGTCGTGAACTTTCAGCTCCGCGATGGTACATTGCAGATTTAGATGGCTAAAACAAATGCCAAGGCAAATGAATAATTATATTTTTGTTTATTGCATTTAGCACGGGTGTGATGTAATACAAACCCGTTATCATAATTTACCAATTGGTTGTGTCTAGACCTTTTATTTTGTAAACGAATTAATTACTAATTACTTAATTGGCGAACATGAAGGCCGAGACCATGGGTTGTAGTAGAAACATGAATATTAAATTTTACTGCTCCAGTATAACAAATTGCTAAGATTTACCGCACGGACGCGGTGCTTACTTATTGCAAAATAACTAAATAACTAATTTGTTAATCTCATTTTTATTTTATTATGTAGTACGCCTCGTAGTAGCCCCAGGTTGGTGACTTTAGAATTTTTATCTAAAATTCTTCTTCATCTAGGAAAACTTGAAAAATAAAATGTAGTTGCCATGGTGTTACAGTCGTGATTTGCGAATTTTATTTAGTTACTTTTCATGAGAAAACCTCTTTATTAATTTTCTTTTGAAGTAATAAATCTTAATGATTGGCTAGTATATCGATCATCTGTAGCTAATTTGGTTGCATTGGGTGGACCTGATGTGACAACAAGTATGGGCCTAACGAGGATGTTGACAACTGGCCAGAAGGGCACACCGACATAAACAACTACGCTTGCGGCAATTTAACACGCAATTATGATAATTTTCGCCCGCCGTGAGGTACCATAAATACTATTTTCGTCCAGTTTCGGCACATAGTAATGATTGGTTTGTTCGCGACATGTAAATTTAGATAATCTCGTGATCAAGGCCATAAAGGTAGCGCAGCGTAAATGAAATTCTCTTGTTTAAGAATTTTAGACTGAAACGAGTGCTTATCAACTATTTAACATATTTTTTTTACATATATATGCACGCCTATGTCTTCAAAGGGGTAAGGAAAGTACATTTTCACACGTTTTGCAAGCTATGTTTTAAATTTCACTACAGACGGCAAGCCTGTATTATTCTTAACCTTTGTCATGTTTATAATCGCCTTTATTGAAGTCTTTGCCAAATTATTTCTTACATGGTATTCTATTGTGCGTTGATAGCTATAAAATCTTCTTGTACCGTTCAGGTGACTAATACGGAGGACTACTTGAAATAAGTGAATAATGTCCTTTGCGGAAATAATTTTCATTCAGTAAATATTAGTCACTGAGGATAGATGCACTATTAACGGTAGCAATAGAAGACGTTTCTGTAATCGGCGCAGCATCCAACCAAGTGAACTCATGTAATGGGCAAATTAGAGGAGACCTAGTGCTAATGATATCATCACCAGCATTTATCCAATGAGACATTCAGCATTCTGAGGAATTAGCTTTGTTTGTTCCAAATTCGGAACAAAGTGTTATTTTACATTAGATTGCTTTAACAATACAAATGCTCTGATGTGAGAAGTAATGTATGAGTATTAAGTATAATGTATGTGTAATGCAATTAATAAAGTATTTAGCTTTTATACATATAATAAAAATGGTTTGTTCCATTGATAATAATAATTGAATAACAGTCGAAACTTTTAGAGTAGGTCAATGGGTTGCTAGTAATGAACAAATCTCTTATTTGGTTTTGAATCAAGAGGCCTTCAAATCTTCATTTCATTAAGAGCATTTTTGTTTGTATCTATTTATAATTAAATATTTTTACTAATTGATTTTTGGCTCAGATCCATTTCCTACAAAATAATGAAAGTGACTTATAAAATAATCTGTTTGCATAATTCTTGCACCTTACCGTACACTGTACAGTAAGTGTTATAAATATTGTTTTTTATTTAACGTGAATTGCTATTATAAAAAAAACATAACTATGGATGTAATTTGAACTGTTGATTAGAACATGCGTAACGGGTTATGAGTAACGTAGTAAGAAATATATCACAGATTTACCGGAACAATTTCTCGGGAAGGTAAAGTCTAGTCATTCGTATAAGGTCAGCGTTCGAAGCTAATGCCTAATTAATTAACTTCCCAAAAGCGTTGATGTCACGGTTGTTTTCGGTAGTGTCAAAGTTCAATAAACATCTGATAAACTGTACACACATAGGAAATTACTTCTGTGCCTTCGCAATATATATTTTTTCTCATTTACACTATTAATTCAAGGTTAGTAAAGCGTGTTTTTTATTTTATTAAATTGTGTGTAATGATAACTCGACATATGCTAGTAAGTAGGTACATATAGTGCTGTCCATACAGAACACCTGCATTCTCGGTTTCGCCACTTAACACGCTCATTCCGGTCTGCTAAGAGGTTCCTTCACGTTGTCCTTAAAAGGCCAAAGATATATAATCGGTATTTTGTGAAATAAAAAAAAACTATTGAAATTTCATTTACTTGTTATAAAAAAATATATTTAAAGGGGCAAGAATATCTAATTTATTTAGTTTGTATAATTAATATAATACGTAACTTTATTACTGTGTGCACAATTCCTATTATAATGTCGTAAGATTGACTTCATCACGCTATTTCAATACATAACGTTTGTCGAATGGAATTTAATAAACTGTATAGTGTTGTAATATTGAAATCAATGGGATATCTGATGCAACTTAATGACTTTTGCATTTCTGCCAACGACAATATTCATCGGAGGTTATAATGGCTGAGAAACGGAATAATTCGAGATTTCATTACCCAATTCAGTTGATCTCACTTGCTGATTGGGAGTCATATTACTACTAAGATCGTTCAATCTATTGAGCTATAAATTCCTTTTATGATATTTTATTCATCATGTTATGCCATTGGTAATGACGAATTTTTTTGTCAGCACTGTTGGTTCTGTGAGATAAATAGCTACATAAGCAGGTCCTGGATGTTTCGAATTCGTTTCGGACTTTTGGATAAAAGGTTAATGACCTTTCGGGAAATTGTCCGATGTGGGACCTAGTTTGGAAATAAGTCTCGTATGCGACAATCGGGTGGCCTATTGTTCGGTACTAGTATACTACGAATGATTTGACAGGTGTCGTAATGTGTTCGTAGAAATATACCCGGAGCTCTCTAGGGAAGTGGCTAAATGCATGTAAATACATATGTGTATACTTTCTGTCGCACATAATTTGTTTAATGCCCGAGTTCCACGTGATGGCGTCATTCACCGCAAACTATTACAGGTCACACGTCTCTGGAGCTCGCCAAGGTCGTAACTGTTGTGGCTTCACTTGTTTTCCCTCAAGAGAATATCCACCACCATGCCAAGAATACTAATTTTTTTATTAGTCTTCCAGTGAGCATCAGTTTTAATGTCAACCCAGATATCAGTCGGATTTAAACATATTAAAATGTATTCTGCACGTTCGTAAACCGCTTATGTAAAGTAGGCATCCATCTTGACAGATTGATATGTTTATAATACAGCTTCTTTCACTGTGTTTTTATTTGCTCGTTCGTATACCTAATAATAAGTTTTATTTGCAGTTTTCATCACTAATATGAAGTGGAGGACTTGCATAATCTCAATAACTGTATAGCATATCTAGCTGCCTTATGATTGACAGCAGGGTTATATCTTAGTTTAGATTTATAGGAATAATAAAATAACATAAGTGGCCGGTAGTTTTGTGAGAGCAGTCGTGATGGCGATCGTATTAGAGCGAGAAGACCTTGAAATAATAATAAATTATTCATTCTAGAGATTATATAGTTTGTCAAAGATACAGGTTTTGCAAACATAAGATAGACAGAAGTGCATTTCTACACTCACATTTCACAGGTATGTCTCAGTCTCATCTCAACGGACGGACCCTTTTGCTGTCTTTCGGACACATTTCAAGACTTCAAGCTGCTACTGACTTTTTCCTAATGGAAAATCCCAAAAATACATTTTGCCAATAATATAATATTTTTAATATATTTTTGTCTAAATAATACACGGCAATTTAAATAGATAAGTAGGACATAAATGAGGTGAATAAAATAAATGATTAGTGTTGCAGTCATACAAGAAACAAGTGTAATGATACAGCATGTGGTAAAGGCGCGCGTTCTAGTCGCTATGAATTATTATAGGATATCCATAAAGTATGTGGTTTATGATTACGCCAACTGCATATCAAAAGCTAGTTCTTGTCAAAGGCTGCGTTTTAATTACGGAAAAACACTAAACCCGTATACTTTATGTGTAATACACATCTTTGTTGTTAATTCAGCTGCTTTATTTAAAGCATTAATGCGATAGTACCGTTTGTAAATCGATTGAAATGTTAAACAACATCTTTACTAGTAGTATCATAAAGAGAAGTGTTTTTGTATATTTTATATAAAGGCATCGTTTTGGCTGACTTAAGGTATAGACATAGGATACTTAAGACATTGGCAAAGAACTAGTCTACTTTTCAATGTAATACATCAAGTGCACAATAATAATATTATGACGCAAAATAAATATAGACAATGAATGGATTTTAAAAAATGGTGACTTATTTATGTATGAAGTATTAATTTATTATACGCTGTTATTGAATGAACTGTCATTAGTAATGAGACATGAAGCTCGTGGTCACGGGGTTCCCGTTCGTGGAAATACGTTGTAATTACATAGTAAGCGTCACTAATGGAGCTGCAACACAATATTGTGAAAAACACGTGACTAATTCACTGATACGTGATGTTAAATAATTGTTGTTTTATAATTGTACTTTGCCGTAATAAAATTCTCTAGATCTCTTCAATAAGAAAAAGAATACTTTTGTATGCCGCTTGGCAAGCAATTTAGATAATCCCTATCATTCTGGGATATACCAGTACGATCTAAATGAGTGTATAAATTTTAGAGGAAAACAGTAGAAAATTTCAATTTAGAACAAATTTTTAAAAATAAAATCAGTGGTGCGTATTTCTGCGGTTTATACATAACGACATGGACAAGCAGCAAAATTTATAATTACCTTATTTATTGACGTGCACTAACATCGTATTGTGTAGTTCGTCAGTCTTAAAGATCGAGGAAATTCCGAAATGGCCGCTTCATGGTTCGACCCCACCTTCGGTCTCTCGGATAATAATAAACCTGGAGATACTGGCATTCAACTAAACACGCGGACCTATCTTAAGAAAGTAGATTTTAAGTAATTGCCTTGAAAATTTTGCGCCAGTGTTCTCCAGTAAATGTCAAGTGGACGATAACTATCTTGATTTGTTAAAATTATCACTTAAATCGTTTTAGTCGTAACCACAGTCGTTGAATGTGGTTGTAGATATTTATTTTATGTCATTTTCTATATAATGTGTAATGAATAATTAACCGTTTCCTCAAACTATAAGCATAAATTCTTTTTAAAAATACAGTGCATTATAAATTGGAATTTTAATCTGCAATTAACATCAATCTCTCATTGATACCAGGTTTTGAGCAAGCATAACAGTGAATGAAAATTTTATGAAACAATATCGAACCGTTCTGAGAATAAATGTGTTATTAAATTCGTATTCCCGTCTAAAACGGCCAGTTGACCTTTTCCAATGAAATGAATTCTTATTTAGGAACGACTCTATAGTTAGCTTGCAGAACGCCTCAACACCTACCAATTAAACTGACAGTATTTATTAACAACTCTCATATTTACGTCAGTATTTGATACCGCCATGATTGAGTAAAAAGTGTGTTTGTCTTGACTGAGATGATATACTTTAGTAATAGAATTCAACTATGTGTCAATGTTACAATATTTACAACTTTTTTTAGGTAACGAACTGTTGAAATTGACGTGGGTAATCTTAGGTTCCAAGATATGATTTAAGATTCAAGGTTTTCCTCTTTTCGTGATACAATGCCCGATTTGGACATGTCATTATAGGCCTGAATAAAAAACCGCCATTCAATAAGGGATACTTGAGGCACTACAGGTCAGATGTCGTACCGGTAAACTAAAGAAGAAACCAGGAAGTGTAACATTTAATCTTAATACAATTGTCCTTTATCCACATTAACCTTTAATTGGAACGATAACTGCTTAAGACGTTTCTTGAATTGCGATTTGTTTTCATTGACATTTCAAAAATTGGAGATCGTGTATTTTATATTATTTTTAATTTCAGATGCTCCGCATTTTTAAGTGAATGTTATGAGCTAATTAAATTATTTAAATAAATGACTATATTTCGATGAAGAAATTTAACATCGTTCTATAGAACGTTCTATAGCCTACACCTTAAAAAGTGTTTTCACCTAGATGGTGAATGAACCTTGAATATCTAGAGATATTCTTTAAAAAAAATCCTTGTGATTCAGTCATTGGCTCGCACAGGTCTATATCAATTACATTTTTTCGCTTCAGAACGGACAATTGCATATGTACCTATGCTCACCTATTTTGTAGCTTTAGATATTTGTGCCTCGGGTTCGGACTCCTCGAAAGAATTATATGGTGCGAAATAAATTCGGGTCGAGGGTGTCCCATTTAGTAGGATCAAAATTGGGGCACATTGAGAAAGGGTCTAATGACTGTGCACTTGTGACTTTTAAGCTCGTGTGTAAAGATTAATGGCATTTGGAGACTACAATTTTGTTTTGTTTTTGTGGTGCACATTACAATGTTTACGTGAATTTACGTATAGACTAATAACTAAAAGATTTCCAACAAAATAAACTACTCCTGCTTTCTATATTATTAACCTCTGGGGACTATTAAAGGGTTGTTAGAGTTTATCATAACTTTGTCTTACCGTCTCAATGCGGCCTTCAAACACTATCCAAACTTTCATGGCATATTTATTATTCAGGAGAATTACTGTTTATTTGACTATATTATTACAAGGAGCAGTAATGTTTTAATATAATATATTAATTATATCGTTACTTTGTGAAATTTGCGTCTACACCTTAATATGCGAAACTTTAGACTTCAAAATTTATCTCCGAGTTTTTGACACATTTTTCATTAATCGATGATCCCCTTGTATTGTTCGTACTGTTGTACATGATTACATTACAACAAATAGAAAAAGGCTAATAGCCTATGGCTAAATGGATTACAGAACCCAAAAAAAATCTGTTTCGAGTTTCTGAGACTAGCGTGTTTAAGCTTTATAATAATAGTATAGATATGTTAAAATTAGTCTTAAGCTAATATCGGCGCTATTCATACCAATATGATATGATGATTTATTATTTGATATTAACAACGGACGGAATATCAAAGAATTTGGTCAGTTGTTGCGATACCCCAGGCTTTGCTACCCAACAAGGGTTCGAGCAAATTTTCTCTTTATGAGGTGCTTCTACATTTCATCCTAATAAAATTATCCTTTTTGTCCGAAATAAAAATGTGTCCCTAAAGACATGAATGATGTATTCAGATTATATCAAATTATCTACTCGAAGTAACGGTAATGTAAAAACGTAGTAAAAGTTTAAACCTATTATAAATATTTATATTTGCTTTGCTATAAAGCACATTAAGCTAATTAATATGGCACTTAAATGCACCAATAGATAATGCGGACAAAGTCGATAAATCAGTAAGAGAACCAGAAGCAACCTCATTCTCACATTTTCAAAAACGAGAATATTTCGTCTTCAAACATGACTAAATGGTTTTATCACTGGTCAATTATAAAGTATTATTACTAAACTTTGGATTCTGATTTTAATGTAGTGTAACATAATTGTGTTTTCTTTTTATGCAGGATAATTACGTTTAATCATAGCTAATTATTTTTAACATTTTAATTCCTTTGTAATAAAATAAAAGGCCTACAAAAAATAGCTAAAGTATAGCTCTTATTAAAAAAAGAAAATATCTTGACATTAAAGTCGACTTCCTTATGTTCTTGCGACGTAAGTGCATCCCGTCCGATTTAGAGATCCCGATCTGTTACCAAAACGAGCAAAGAGATATTGGTTTTTGTTATATCAGCCCAAATATGTAGGCCACACTACTGGGCACGCTTAACTCACCACGCAGGCCTAGTACATGGTTGCTTTTACCATTTAATTTTTTCCGTAACAACGCAAGGTCTGAAAACGTAGATATCTAGTATGTGCTTTCAAAAATACAATTGGCGAGATGTAGATTCGAAAAAACAGGTGTCAGCGTGTATGAATAAATAAAAGACTATAGGTTCAGTTTACACTTTAATGAATTTAAACAGATAAGACTTACATGGAACATCACAATTATGCTTCGCAAAACAATGTTGATGTTATGAGATTCATTAGTGTCGTGCGCGCCGCCGTCACGGCCTGTGTGATATAAAGTGGCGACACAACACAGTACAGTTTGCCTTATACATTACTAAACAGATTTACTAACTATCCAAAAATACAAGCTTTTCTCTATTACGTACAACGTTGAACATTCAGGCCTTGAATAACTGTTAGGTACAGAAAAAAAAATCGCATTGAACGCATCTACATACATACATATAGCAATTTCGCAAAAATATTCTAACATCGAAGATAAAAATTATTTTGAAAGGCAAAAACAGTGTCCAGTAATGATAAATATATTTTTGTTTATAATATTTTAGTCTTATTCAATAATGGTAGTCTAGGTGGGACATTGATTTACGTAAATAAGACAACATGCGAAATATCATTTAAAACTATACACTAAAATCTTCTGACATATATCATAGAAATTCTTTCTATCATATAAAACACAATAACTACTTCGAAAAACAAAAAAAACACCTAACATAGTAAACTTACGATTAAGGCGAACACTTACCATTGATTTCAATTCATACAAAAATATCATTCACTTTCTTTACACATTGACAAAACTGCTAAGCATACTAACAGATACTTCCCAATATTAGAGGATATTCATAATTATGACAGACTTACGCAATGATGGTTAAGATCATTCGAACGGAGGGCGAAGTTTTAATAGGTTAATGGTCTAAACTACTAACTGTGGGGCTCCTAGCTGAGTAAGCTTCAACTTTGGCTTCAATACAAAGTCATCATTATTCATTACACAAAAGATATTTATTGGAAGAGGTATATTTAATTAGAGAAATCCAGTATCGTAGTTGCATTCACAATAAAAACAAAATAAATAATGTATCGCTATGCACTAAAAGCTAATAAAGTATTAATATCTCATAATTCTGGACTCTACACTATTGTATTATTAACTTAAAATAATAATAACATTAGAAAGAAAATACAAAAATACTTTTACACAAGAGGTACTTCAAGTATATTTTTGTGACGTCAAGTCGAAATTTTATACATTGTTTTCTGGATATTGCAAATGCTAACGAGTAGCAAAAAAAAATAATGAAAAGAAAACGTTTATTGGAATGCTGATTGCAATCATCTATGACAATTAAAAACATTTTTTTATGACTGAATGCTTATTTATAATTAGATACTCTCATACTTCAGACGGAAATAAAACTGGAAATGTAGATAGTTATTTTGAATATATTATCGAGATAGATTTTATTTTGTACGTGACATTTTGTTGTAGGTAATACAGGTAACTTCATGTCGTGGGCAAAAACATTATATTTTCATATTGATTTAGGAATACGTATAATTGGATTTCTGTCATAAGTAGATTATTGTGAATTTATAACATGTTGTTACTGGTAACAGTTTGATATTTCACTCGTTAACATACCTATCTAAGATGCCACATCCGTCACTTCCTGTGACGTCACTACCCCCAACTTGTCTTGCCGCTCTGCGACTTTCATATCCGTAGCTATTTACAAATATCTATTTACAGTTATGTGATTAATTTTGATTCCTCAATTTACATACTGGAATGAAACCACATAACAGGAATGTCAAGAGAACAAAAACATTATTCTATGTACAAACTTATGACGAGCTGAAAGATTGTTTTTTTTTTCACCTCGGCCAACAAGTAATAGCATCAAGCCCAGTTGCTAAATACACAACGACGAAGCAACTATAATTTAATGATATCTTCCCGTTTGCTATTTACATGTATAACTAGCCTGAAGAATTAAAGTAAAAGCGAGAACATCGGTATGAATAACGAGAATGAAAAGATCCTAATGATATTGGCTCCGTTGGGTTTACTACCGAGTCCGCCCACGACCGATCGATTGATGTTGTCTTCCTTAGCAGCTGCCTTGCCCGCGTCCTCTCCACTGTCACCCATCATATTGTTCGTCATGGACAAGTCGTTTGAATCGGGTTTCTTAATGGGACTGGCAATATCGTTATCTTCGGGCATGGGAGGCACAGTAGGCAATGGTGTAGTGGTGGTGGTCGAAGTTGTAGTTGTGGTTGTCGTGGTAGTTGTTGGCACTAGACTGTTGTTGGCAAGGAAGTATATTTCTCCAAAGATCGGCTCAACTTCCACTGTATTTTCGATACGTTGTCCGCGCATTTGCCTTGACCGAGAATCTTTACCATTGTAAAAAGTAATTAATGTAGCTGTGTACTGAACATCGCGATCGGTGCGATTTCCTCTAAACGTGACATTGCATGCTGTCCCCGGCTCTAAAAATCTTTCCAGTGTGTAAAACTTAGTGATTCTTTCAGTAGAGGGATTAGCCCATTGTATTTGCGGGAATGTGGTTCCATCTGCCATTTCAATAGTGGTGTTTAATCCGATAGCAATTCCATGTCCGTGTCCCCACGATACGGTGTAATTATATTCGTACTTAATTTCAGTTGTAGCCGTCGCAGCCTCCTCACCTTCATTCTTTAGAATTCTCTCTTCAAAAATTTCCGGATCATCTTGTCTAACGTGTTCTGTATCTGCATCTAATTCCACATTCATCAATTTGTAACTAATGGGTTCTATTTCAACAAGGATTTCACCACTGTTTTCAATCAACTCTTGATTTTTATCGTCGAATGTAATAAGCCGTCCAATTGCACTCTCATAAGCTATTCTTCCGATGTAATGTGAGTAGCCACTTCCAGCCGGCATGCGCCCAATAAATACTGAGTCGAATGAAGAGTACACGAAAACTGCTCCATTTGGTCTGGAGTTGAACTTGAACCATGGCACCCAATAAATCAAAGAAGCGTTTTCAATATTTTCAAGTACTTCGAAAACATTGTAGCTTTTACTTCCAGAAACAGCGCAGTTCGTGTATTCTGGTTTTAATTGTCCAAGTATCATTTCGCCTTCGTGACGAGCCCGGCAGAGATATATTGGACCTATGGGACAAAAGATTATATCATTACTATTACTCCTTATACGTACTTTCAGTTACGTGCATTCAATATAAAATTAACAACAAAATTCTTATTTTAGGCAGGTATCAGTATTTCTCATGATTAGTTATTTGTAGAACAAAAGTTTTTATATACTAAGCCAAAATAATCTTACCTTGTTCAGAGTTAGCTCCAACGACGTAATTACCCATGACTTCTTTCTTGAGGTTGGTCCACTTGAGGGTGCTGGAGGTAATGACTTGCTTAAGCCTGGCATCGTACAAGCCGACTCCGGCTTCAGCCGAGACGGTTACAGCCAGGGTTGCAGTCAGCAGCACCACCCACCATCCGCTTTCACTAGTTATAGTTTTCTTCATGGTTCTGCTGACAAAATACAGATCATTAGCATTCATTCATGCATTGTCATTGGACAGCCTCTTAAATGGAGTAGGCATGAATTCTGCTTCAGAAAGAGTAATGTTTATTGAAAGTCTTGTTGGACCAAAAATTTACTATGTTATTTAAAAGGTATACTCGAAAGACTTTTTCATTACGTGTAGAATGTGTCGAGTGTATCAATTATATTGAATAACGATGATGGAAGTACTTTTTTTAGTGTTAAATGTTTTTAGTGTCATTTTTTCCGTAACACATATTGAATATACGAGCGTAAACGAGAAAATCAAATAAAGCTGTGTGGGGGTTTACTGTATCCACTACACAAGCTGCGGCGCCAGCTTTCGGAATTTTCGTGCGCTCGGAAACTCAATTTTGTTTACAAAGTTACTGAGCGCCCGTGGGGCTAAAATATTTTTTGAGTGAAATCGTGAATCAGCACGCTTTGAACCGATATATTTTGAGAATATTTACGAAGTAAAATTCACATGAATCAGATACTTTTTGTCGAATAGAACTTTTTTTTATAAGTGTAAATTTTTAAGATGTGTTGATGTTAATTTAGTTACCTAGTAATTATGTTAAAAAAACAATCACAATGTAGAAATAAATAGAAGCAGTAAGGTAATACTAGGTACTTAATGGAAGGAAATTTTAAAAGCTTGTTGCATTTCCGTGTATTAGTAAAGTCTTGTGTTGAGAGCAAGCGCACTCAAGGGTGTGTTGGGCTACGAGCCGCTTCAGACGGTCTGTATACATACGCATACAAAGTTAAACAGCAAAGACGCAAACGACCGTCTTTAAAAATGTTTTAGTGCTGTCAGCTCCGGTGCATCCCCGCTTCAATATGTTTCTCAACGCAGACTGCTTTTGTGTTAATGTCTACCCCCCTCTAATAGCGACGAAATCGCTCGTACGGATATTGTTCAACATACATGCGTTTTTTGAAATTTGTAGGATGTTTTTTAACAATAACACTTCGTTTTTATTATTAGTCATCGTAATAAATTGATTCCAATGACATTGAGATTTATGAGTGATTTTAAATTTTGATGATAGGTTTATTATGTAGCTAAATTCTCGTCGGAACGTTCAGTAAACACCCGACTTTTTATTTCTTGCATTAGATTAGGTACTGTGCCTTCGCGGTCCTTTTTTGTTCAAGGGAAAAGGGAAAATGTTACCCTTTCTAATTTATGTAGACCGCTCATTTACCTGATTCAGCCAGTTTCACTTAATTGCGTTTTAGCTTTTTGCTAATTATTTCTTTGTTTTTTTTTTTTTAATTAAAACTTTATTACGTAAAGTTGTGAAAACAAAACGTCTTGTGCTTGAAATATGAATCATCAAGCAATCTCAGATCCCGTGGCACCTACTTTCGAAACCAACTATTAATCACATTCAATATGAACTATGACCTAAACATCATTCATCTGTAGTTTTGTACAAAGACACATTTAATGTCCCCCTTCTTGAAATAAAGATCAAAGGTGTTCATTATTGTTAAGTGTACAATAAAAGGCAAACATTAATAAGATCAATTGAAAGCTCACACGAGCTATCGACGGCTTCCATAAATTTGAACAACCGTATTTTATTCTATTAAGAAATCATCCGTCACATAAATTCGTAGCTGTTTTTATTTTGTTCAATCATCTCCGTTATTGCAGCAGTAGGAAAGACATCATAACTGCTTTTTGTTAAAAAAAAAACTAACATCGTGCAATTGACGAGTTATCTTAAAGGTCAACTACTGATAAGGACATTAAACTCTATATTTAAGTTAGGTATCTTTATAAAGATAAAATGTTTGCTAAATTTACCCAACTTTATAAATATTTCAACTCATTACAAGTTTTGCATTATGCATGTAGCGAAAAAAAATCTTTGGAGCGCGAAACTCATTTCGATGGCATCGGTTTAACCACACTGAAATCCTTTGTGAAAGTGCGCGCACCGTGCCGAGTGCAGCTTTTGTGTGCCCACCAATATGACACCTAACACAATTACTTAACTGATTTCACCATAAAGTCCTTTGTGTGCAAGTAGAGCCACCGTGGCTAGCAAACATTCCACTGTCCATTTCAATTGATTAATTACCTTTGCCGTTGTAATATTTGCCAGAAAATCCGAAATACTGAAACAAAGCGCGATGTTTAAATTGTAACATGAGAGGCAGAAGTAGTATATTAACATATCACAGTTTTTAATACATTACCCAAGTACAAATTAGAAATAACGTGTACGAGGGAAGTTCAGACAATTACTCAGCGCTAGGCTTTAATGAGTCGATTTAAACGCCCCCATACATTCCTTACAACACAATGCCTTCCCCGTGTCTGCTCCGGAACGAACACTCGAAGGGAAACGTCGCTTCAAACAAAACAACGGATTTTTCTGTCTGAGTTTTCTCACTTGTTCCGACCGATGAATTTGAAACGGAACCGAATAAACAACGCGGCTCTGTTTGCTTTTGTTATTTTAAATGGTTGTAGACGCACGTTACTTTATTTGGTTTACTAACCACTTCTGAGCGATACTCCACACTTTTGAATTTGTCCTGAGGTTCTAGGTATAATCATTGAAATTATATATTCAAACTGAATTTTAATCATCGTTAACTATTTATGGCCTGTGAATATCTTTAAAGTAAATTTAATGATTTTGCTTTGAACTATATGTTTAATAGCCGCAGTTATTGGCAAAGGGTGACATCGTAGAGCGCGTAAATGACGGCTTGTCTATGGCGCTGTTGTGGCACTTCGTTATAAAATTTTACGATGTCACGTCTATGTAACGACTGCACTCTCCGAGGCCACATTTAACGAGCACTACACTGTTAAATCCTATAAATACCTTCCGGAGTTTTCGCACAAGGACACACCTTGGTGTCTTTGCCAAACTGTTTTGAACTCGTGACACAGTCAGTTAAATTATTTATATTTAACGGCTGTTATTTTATACCGGCGTGCCAGACAGAAACGATAAACTATTGACGATTATTTTAATGTGCACGAAAGCGACTAAATTTATATATTATGTACTTAACAGAATTATGCAAACAAACACTCGTTTTTAACATTAGGAGTTAAATTCTGTATTAGTGAATATAATAACATCGGGAAAACTAGAATACAAATTAAAATGTTTCATCAATCTTTTAATTTTTACGAGATAAAGCTTTTAAACGAAGAACTAGTTATTGTTATAAATTAGTCTCACCATTGTCATATTTTTACCTCCAACGTAAAAACTTCATTATTTGAGATTTTCTCACATTCTCATTAAATGACTTTTTGATAGCCATAGGCGGCTTATTGCTTTCTTCTTTTGGTTCTCTGGCGAATTCAAGTATCTATGAAGACTCGCAAGGAGTAGGTAAGTCTATAAATTCATAACATTTCTCATAAAGTATGACTTTCATATTCGCAATGATTCCTTGTACGCATTAGACCGTTTTTATTCTTAAAGTTTTTGCCGATATATTTTCACTTTATACAACATCTACATGTAGAATATTTTAATACAATATAGGATAAAACAAAATGTTCCACTATAAAGTTACTATGAGGTAGCGAAGTTCCCTAGCGATAGCCTGCACAAAGTAATCGCATTACCTACTTGCAATCGATAACACTAGACCGGATTAGTGTCGTCTGTGGAGCAGGGAAGCAAGTCGTTACTTGGACATCCTGCGTTTTATAACATTACTTATAATAATTTATTATGATATTTTCATTACATTACTAGCAACGTCAGTTTTATTATCTTCACATGAGTGACCTATGAAGTTTTAAAGGTCAATATCGATACAATATTATTGCAAAAATAAGTAGTAGATATCAATAGTCAATAGTCTTTACTACGTTACATATTAAATTAATTTTGAATCTTCCGCTTTGAGAAATTATTGTTAGCTCGTCATAAAGCCTAAAGCATACAGCTGAATCCTTCAACAATGCTATCTCAACGGAGTCGGACATGTCTGCTCTAAATATGTTTTATTCGCCATTGTTATCCTGTACTGAGTTTGCAAAACAGCACTAAGCTTTTAACCCAGTTGTGTACAGCCACTTACAATGCAAATATTGTGCCTACGTTAACGCAACGAGCCACCAGGGTGTGGACTGTGGGACATACGGCGCAACAACCTTCATTACGTGTGGTACTAATAATAACATCATCAACAAGATACGTATTAATTATACACGGCACTAGTTATTAAACATTCAAATTGAGTGCCAGTTTGTTCTCATTATTGATATTAGTTTTGGTTAGTATTATTTTGCAGTTTTATATTTGCGAAACTTTAAGCATTTTGTTCAATTATAATGCCAGCGAAGTTAAACTTCGGTTAGCAGCGTTAAAGTTGCTAAGCTTATGTAGATTTTGAAGTAGACGCTTAGACGCCGTGATCTTATGGTTATTCAATAATGCAAATGTACGAGTAACTAAGAAAGTTGACATTACCATTGTGACAAGTTTGTCCAAAATGCGTTATGTTGTATCAATATTAGATGATGATAGGTGAAGTTTAGTTTGTCATTTAAAACAGACTACGTTTGTTCATAACTGTCTATTCTCATATCACTAGTGGTCATGGAGATATAAACTCAACACTGGATCAAGTTCTGGAATGACATCCGTGAGACGTTCTACGTCTTTATCGGAGCCATTAATATCTCGAGATATTGTGGAACCGTTACCGGCATACTTTCAGCATTGTGCACGATACAGTACTTGTGGCATCACTCAGTTTTTTGGTATCGCCATTTGTCATGTCAACATGTAGCAGAATATATTGCCGCTTGGTGAGTAATGACACTATCGGGTCTTTGCCGCACGGTCTAAACTGAGTGGTGATTATAATGGTAATAGGCTCGATATCACAGTTTGTTACCCGCCGTTAACTAATGAAGTGAGTTGCTCAGATTTCTCGGCCGGCGTCATCTATCTATAGGAATATCGGCGAGGTAATTTGTACTATAATAACCTTTGTTGCTCTTTGTCAATATAACTAGGTGTGTTCCACATTTCTCGCATCCAAAATGCCACTTGATTGCGGACAATAGATAACGGGTATACGGAAATTTGTTTTTATTTTTTTAGTTACCGTTACGTGAAGCTTGGTCGTTTCTGATACAAGGGTCGCTGCTCTCGACTTGACTAAATTTAATGCATTCTTGTTTGGTTCTCGTAAAAAAAAGGAGAAAGCTCCACCATTGAATGCGAGGACAATATAAAACATTCCGTTACGTATCTGGTACAGGAGACGTGCGCATCACCAGTGGATCCGTCCATACTGGTATGAGTTTTTGCGGTACTGTAAATTGCACTCATGGGAGTCATCGTCTCATGTACCGCTGCTAACTGTCAATAAATCATTCCCTTTAGCAGCGGCCACGTTGTAATGTGTAAATCGTGAAAACGCTCGTTTGTAAGCTTTATGGTAATTTGTGTTGGGGGCTGGTTTGACGGCGTCAACAGCGTGCTGTCGTAATATGGCTATCTGTATGTTAAATATTCATAAGATAAACGATGTTGGTTGATTCCCAGCTAAAAGAGCGCGGTAGACAGTAGTGCGGTGGGCCGCGTGCTCGGTGCGCGTGCGCGTTGGCCCGTGAACCAGCTGATAGCGTGGGAACCACCTCCACTACAACACCGCATTGCCGCACTTGCACTGTGCCCTATGACGCCAATCATTTGCCATTTCATATTTTGATACTACAATATCTTTACATTTTATTTTTATAAACACCTTTGAAACCTTTCTGATGCTATTATGGCTATAAAGTATGTCGTGCCGCGTGCGCGTCTTCGTCGATATACTACTGTAACAATAGGATGCGGGCAGTCTCCGGAGCTTATTCACAATTATCTCCGTATAGCGTACTCTTTGTTCACAAATCATTGATTAATGACTACGAAATCGTCATTCCAAACACAAACCTTCTTTCTTATAATGAAACTGACGAGTATACTCGTACATTAACAATGAATGACTAATTCATCACTGCCAATATACATCGCATATTATTTTTCAAACGGCGCTTCGTAACCATTGGCGCCAGTTATTATTCATCAATTCTATTTTAGA
Organism: Cephonodes hylas; assembly: GCA_030295005.1. Taxonomy (NCBI): domain Eukaryota; kingdom Metazoa; phylum Arthropoda; class Insecta; order Lepidoptera; family Sphingidae; genus Cephonodes; species Cephonodes hylas. The sequence goes on along the minus strand of AP025364.1, from coordinate 10,678,695 downwards.
GCCGCTCAGTGCATTGGTTATGGGCATGTTTCTAGTTGACCTATATCTAATAATTAATTTTAAATACTCAATAATTATTTTCATGAAAATTCTAACCAGGCATTATTTTATAGTAAATATAATACAAACATTTGAATCGGTGATCGAGATTAGATTCCGCGGTTTCTCTTTTCACAGACTAGCCTCCTAAACAAGAAACACAGGAAATATTGTCATTGAGTATTTTTTCTTAAGATAATATGTATTGCTTATCTAATAATTGCAAACATAATAAACCATGTATAATTCTGAATAAGAATCGCATAATGTATTTCTTTTTATCTCTTCATCTATCGTTACAACATAATCGAGTACCTCCGCACTCCGCAGCTAGTTATTACCACACAGTTCAATTAATTTTCTTCAGTAAATTAAATTATAATGTTATCACGCCGGTTTTCCTATTTAAGGTGCGTAACCGCAAAAACCGTTAATTTCCGCTCATTTTAATTTATGAATGAGTAATGGTTCCGTGCGGCTGCGCGCTGGACACTGTTTATCACACTCATCGACATAGCACCGCAGCCGCAGAGCGTGACGCCTCTAGATGTCATACTGCGATATCCAACAACTTGTACAATCCGTACGACTGGACCCTCAAAGGGTGGGCAGCAGAGGTGGTATTTCTAGAATCATTGTGCCAGGTGCTTTCAAGTCCCGTGAATATAGTGAAGGTTATTACCGCAAATGAGTCTGAAATTAATTTGGATGTCTCTTATGAGTCATTTGCCATAACTGTGAACTTAATAAGTTATTAGATAAAGTACGTTCGAAAATATAAATGTTCAAAATGGTTGATTTTTATCTAGTTCCATCTAAAACTAAGAACAGCAACTAAATTCCAAGGCAATAAGTTTTTTGTGTATATGTTTAACTATTATAATAAAAATGAGAAGTTTCTTTCTGATAAGGTTTTATTTAAAAGCATTTCACAAATAGCTACTTGAAACGGAACGCCTTCCCATTTTCCGGCACGTTATAGCCGTTTCATTTAACAGCCCTTTTTAAATTTATCGGATCGTTTAATCTTCGTTCGATTCAACTTCACTGAAGACGTAATCGCTGCTTACCCGACGACGGTAATATTTAATTCAGCTAAATTTACTTGTATTCAAGAGCTAAAGTCTAATGTAAGTCTGAGCCTCTGTAGATAACATAGATTACGCTCAGTTTGTCCGAGGACCGATTTAGAATATAAATCAAGTGCCTGTAGGCTAATTAACACTAGTTTGTATGGCAAGCGTATCATCAAGCTTGTAGCGAGTTCCTCACTGGGTCATTTCTACACGTAGTAATTTGTCGTGTCCACTGAGACTAAGTAATGTGTAAAATTATTTTCATCAATAACTTTCCCTAAGTTTGTCTATGTATATGCTGGCTATGCGGGTTCTGAAAGGCCGTAATTGAGGGTCTTATTTGTAAAATGTGGTAGTCATATTAAATTTGTTTATCAAATACTAATTATTTACTACAAATGGTAAAAAAAATGGGAAAAATTAATGATGAGGTTGTGTTGATGGCTCTTAGTATTTGTACCTATTCGTCGGTTTTAATTCCACTGTTTTTTTTTTATATAATTTGAAGAACGATTTTTAGTTAACGCTTACACCCAGAATAAAATTATCTTTATCAACCCATATACGCCCACTGCTGATCACGGGTGTCCTCTACCATTGAGAGGGTTTAGGCCATAGTCCACCACGCTGGCCTAGTGCGGGTTGGCGGACTACACACCTAAGAAATTCCTAAGAACTCTTAGGTGTGCAGGTTTCATCACGATGTTTTTTCTTCACCGTTAAGTAAGTGATAATTCAATGTGCATACACACATAACTTCGAAAAGTCAGAGGTGTGTGCCTGGGGTTCGAACCCGCGACCGTCGAGATTCTCGACCGCGCGCCCAAACCTCGAGGCCATCACTGCTATCCAAATAAATAAATATTTTTTTATTGTAACCGAATTAAAACAATGACATAGTTGCAATTAATTATGTGAAATAGGTTACAATAAATCAATTTCTGTTATCATGCTTATTCACAAAGCGGAATGAAACATAAATAGAAAATATTTAGTGCCTATTGTAATAATTATTATCGCACACAGTCCGCAAGATCTGAACTAAAAACCCACAAGGCTTTATTTGCGACTTTAAGGCATTTAATCGTCATAAATATAAATTAATGACAAAGAAAATAACCGTATTTGCGTTAATAAAAGACTTTTCGTTTAATTGTTTATTTAAATATTATTCTTAATAACGAGTCTTAAACATTTTATACCGATAAAATTTATTAAGTAACAGAACAAACCACAGCGTATAAATATTTTCTATTGTATTTTATTCGAAGTGTTATGATTTAAATAAATAATAAGTGTAAAGTTGAACTAGATGAAATCATTAAGACTGCGGTAAGGTACACCACACAAGGTTCACACTGACCGCGACCGTTTGCCTGTACGGCCACGCTTCGTTGCCCATTATGGTACGTGCTCCGATCAGATTTGATTTAAAACGTGCGCTTGTAAATTAAACACTGGTCATTACACTCCCAAACGAACGCACGGTGGCAATGGAGATAACCACAGAAGTTGGCAAACGACATCCGACACTTGAGTCCGATGTGTATCACATGTATAATGCGAGCTGGCCGGGGGCATTATGTAATGAAGTGCAAAAGGCGGATGCCGGAATGGAGGATGGCAATCTGCGCCTCCCCACGATTTGCGCGACAACGAGCAACAAGGTCGCCGTCTGATTGTCGGTAATAACTCTTATGATAAACTGGCGGCGCATTGGCCCAATTCAATAGCTCTCTCATGTTCTAGAATTAGCGCAACTCTCTTTATATATGTAACCGCGGATATTTTTAATGTTGCCATAAAAAAGGATGTCCGTTTGCGTAACTGTCGACGGTAAGCCGGACTCTCCTGCAATATTGAGATGCAATTGTAAAATCCGCCCTCTTGATAGGATGATAGTGTCCACAACTCTCGAACGTGCCTCTCCCTACTATTTTTAGAATGGTGACACAACAGAAACATTCCATTGTCAATTTTGTCGCTTTTCGGTATTTGGAGGTTGTCGTTTGTGCCGATTCAATGGATTTGTGCTACGCTATGTTTGCATTCTGGACATCGGACATCCGTTTATTGATCGCTTGCAAATGACTTTTTGATGATGATTGTTTTTTGTTTAAGGAATAACTGTGTAACGGAGCTTAAGTTATAATAAATTAAAAATGGCCAAGGAAAACAGATTCTTGCGCATTAGACTTATCCGAAACTTTAGAAGTAACTAGTATGTTGTTTCGTAATGGTAGTTTGTTGTTTACACAATGTTCTTGGGGTACAATTAGTATTGTGTTCATTCAATTCCCAAACACGGCCTTGTCTTCAATTTATTGCGTCATGTATTAATATCAACAATGTTAACACTAAACGAATGACAATGAATTGAATCACGAGAAATCGAAAGCAATGTTCATGAACATTGTTTGAGCGTATAACTGCTGCAACCGCAGAAACTAATTGCATATGCATACTGATGAATTATCTCGAACAAAGACTCTTATCTTAGCAATGCAGTCGTTGTAAAAATAGCTTAATCGCTGTATTGCAGCTGTCTACTACGCCTTGTGGCTTGTCACTTAGTTAAACACTTCACTAAGCAGATGCGGTCAGCAACAATGAATCCGAACAGCTGCTACTTTCGCTACTGATAAAATTTGTAAACGTACATAATTGTTTGTGTCTATGTATTTGGAATTATATTTCATTGCTTTGGCATTGACTGTGTCATAAACAATTAGTTCTGAATTGTATATACACATATTTGTAACTCTAACCGCTATCATTGCAAGCTCGTGGTTAACAGTACATTAATAGGTGCAGTCTGAGGACTGTAGTATTCGTATTAAGTATCATTAAGTCCTTCAGTTGACTTTAATTAGTATTCGTTTGTAACTTGTTACTTTAGAAGTTTACTCAGTTGAAGCATGTGCAAGTGTTATAATGGCGTCTTTATGCGGCGGCGGGTCGTCCTTCGCCACGGTAACGGGCCTATTGTGTGTGCTTACTACAATGAACACTTGGAAACTAGATATCAACATCTTCTGTCAACGTCGTGTCCGCTTTAATTGCACGCTGCACAGGAAATGCTTAATTCATACGAGTACGTTAAATTGTCAACAGAAGCCGCTCGAGTTAATCTTGCTTGTAACGTTGAGCTCCGAAACATTTTTGATCGATGTATCAATTTAGTTTATTAGACGAGTTGCCGATGTCCGTCATTGCGGCCAACGGAATCAGCCCGTTCATTACCTAATGGAACATTACTTCCTACGGTTTACCACAAACTAGGATTACTGTGGACTTGAAAATTGCGTTTTTTATACACGAGCTTGTAATGATTTACGCAAAAAAGTACTCATAGTTTCGTGGTGTGAGAAACTTTTTACGACATACTATGGTTTTGAGACCTTTTACTGATACAAATTAAGCTCGTAGCTCTAACATTAAGTTGGAAATAATTAATTTATAAAATAGAACTTTTATCCCATATTAATTAAGAAAACAAAACATTTATGAAATTGCAATTTGCTTATTTCAGTATAATATATATTTTTTACGAGAGTATTTTTATGGATAAGCCTTATTTTGTTATCTTTATTGTTTATTTGTATCATAAACAAAGCTCACCCCTGTATGAGTATGACATGTCCGATATAACCCTCCCTCCTTTAGGTTATATTAACTTGACATTTGCTTATAAATACTTGCAATGTCTATATTTAACATTTTTTATGTAACGCAGATAATGTACGAAGGCTTATTTTTTAAATGCTTGATGATTCTCTAAATAATGGAAATCGCTTGAAAGGCTTACTTTAAAATAAATATTTCTGATATTTTATGTTATTTAAGTATGTAAATTGTAATGTATACTCGTTTTTAAATATATGAAATCGTCATACGTTGTTTTCAGAGTGGGAAAAAGCTCGATTCATCCTGGATAAAATCGTTTAAACTGCCCTTTATTTCGGCCCACCGTGCACAATATCTCATACATTTCCCAAGTGTTATGTTCAATGCGGACCGCCCCCGCGCTTTCATTCCCAAATTGCCCGAAACCTTTTGTGCAATAAAGTTATTGTCAGGGTTTGTTGATTTGATGAGTATGCCGCGCCGTGTATCCCATTTATTTTGTTATCCCTCGCAGACAGAGCATATACGTATAACCTGTTTATATTTTTTAATAATAAACATCGAGAGTCTATTCAATCGGACCTAAATATCTTCATCAACCCATATATGCCCACTGCTGAGCACGGGTCTCCTCTACCATTGAGAGGGTTTTAGGCCATAGTCCACCACGCTGGCCTAGTGCGGGTTGGCGGACTACACACCTAAGAAATTCCTAAGAACTTTTAGGTGTGCAGGTTTCATCACGATGTTTTCCTTCCTAAATATAAATTAAACATATTATGCTAGCACGTCAGAACTCGCATAAAAAGCCAGTGTATATCAACAACAGCCTTATCCACTGTTGTGATGCCGTAAATCGCAAGGCTGCCGACCGTACCGCAGGGGATGTGGAAAGTGCGTAGTTTCCTGCGTTGCCATGGCGACGCCCCGCACGTGGCTGTGCGGCCCGACGTTCTCGAGACCGGCCTCCGAATTAGAGTGGAACACGCGCCGTCAATTCATATGCTATCCCTTTATGGTGGCCGATTACACCGCGGATGCTCCATCAAGTGTAATCGCTTGTGTAATTTTAACGTTCGAGCAATTCAAACCCTTTCGTAGACGAGCGCGTGCGCTACACTTTATACTTTTTACATCACTGGTGTATATTTTAATTCAAAATCACACCTCCCCTATGTGTTGGAATGTTATAACGTTTTTACTAAGTGCCACCCACGTCGGGTGTTACCGCCGCTCCCCGGTTTAATTGCATTTTATTTATTCAAGGCTTTAGTACTCTCAAAAGACCAAGGGGCGGCCCGCCCCCACTCACTCATTAGTTTATCTTTTAGGCCTCTATTCGAAACACAATTCATTACTGTTTATTATTTATTGAATCTTTACGCGAAAATTGATGTAGTAGTTTATGGGGTTACATTCAAGGTGGTATATTCATAAATAATTATTGTTACGAGGGATTCGCGCTTCGGATATGTATATTGAGGTCACCGAGAGCCCGACGCCCAAAAAAGGTTTTCGATAATCTCTTCGCAGGTATTAAACTTCTCTCTCGGATCAAGAAAAACGATTAGAAAGCAATTTGGACCGGAATTCAAATTGAATTTCAGTCTTATTTAATCCTTCACTTACACCCGGACATAATTTTAAAGTCATATTAAAGGGGCATAATTGATAATATTAATATTGATTTATGGTTATCAGGGTAGCAAAGCCTCACGTGTTGCCTTAACAGTTCAGTTTGGGGTGATGATCGTAAAAATATGATTATTTGAAAGTAAAGTATAAATTATTATATTACGCAAAACGGATAGATATTTATAACTAAGGACATTAGTTACGTTGGATACTCTATATGTAAAGAATATGAATATGTTAATCCTGCTGCTAAATAATTTATCTCTAGAAGTCGTGAGCAATACCCTATCTGTTATAATGTAAACCGTGTGTATGATTCTTCAATCATCGCGTAGCTTTTAACGGTAATGAGTAAACACCCATAGACATGCGCTCCCGGGAATAGCTGCACTAATCGCACACGGCCGAACCCGTTGCAAACTCACTACAGTATCACTCCAAAACCACGTTATGCTAAAAGGCAAAAAAGTATGCTAATAATTCGCTGACGTCATACCTGTATAGCAATAAAGTCACCCCTCTTGAACCTGAAATCGATGGGGGGTAACTCCATTACATATTTATTGCTATCAGGGCTTCGGGGAACTTGAGGAAAATGGCAAAAGGTCTTCCGTATTTTCCCGACGTCGCGTAGTAAAGGAATTTTGTCGATTTTATCATAATTGCTGATTGTGATACTTTGCTCTAAATAAATATTATGTTCATAGTCTTCTATACATATCATATTAGGTATCCCTGAATTCTGTAAACAACGGATCGAATTTTTCTCATCTATCTAATGTACACATTATGTGTTCTATTTCCTATAACAATAAATATTAACACCTTCGGATATTATCTCAATTACGTTTAATTGAAATGTCCGCTACAGTTGTCTGACATTATGTTAAGTCTCGTTATTTGAAAATTGAAATGCATTCAATGAATCGTGTTCGCTGTGTATCTGGTTGAATTTCGCGTGTAACCAGCGCGTTATTCTCTACATGAAGCATAAATAAAGTTTTCATGTAGGTAATAGCGAGCGGCTGTTAACTTTATGTGTGCCCGAGCTCTCGAACTCTGCATTAATTACCGCCGAGCAACTTCTGCCGCCAAACAAACAGTCGAGCAATAAACATTGTGCAATATCTCACTAATTAAGTTCCTTGTTCCGAATAACTTTGAAGGTACCATACTTCCAACGTTACACGGCTATAGATTATGCTGTAATACTCTCTATTGTTTTTTTTTTAAAACGTCCATTATGACCTCAAATGAACAATGGAGGTTTTTTACTGCAAATTTCCACCAATGGGTAAAGTTTTCGCTCCCCCAGTGCAAAACTTTTACGCTTTGCAAACAGAGCGGTCTGAATTTGCCGTTCGCGTATGAAATGCTGTTAGTGGTCCGGCGAGGGGATTAAGTCACATCACCGCACGTACATCTACTATTCAACTGTGCCTATTTTGATATGTATGTATATGTTGCAGGGAGAACGGACTGACTCACCCAATAATGCAATAACCCTGGTACACTTCTACCGTATACGATTCGTAAAGAACTCGTAGTTCTTTACGAATCAAGTGACGTCACCAACAATTGTTGAGTCAGTTCTGAATTGCTGGGATTTATGATTCAATGATCAAAGATTGGGAAGAATTAGTCATTGCTGAGTTTTGTCAATGTACAATAATTGATTCTATCTCTGCCTATACTGGTTGAATCAGGAAGTGGCCTTGTTACAGTGTAGGTTTATCGAGGCACATCGTCTCACGTGCTCAAAGATACGATAAACCAACGCGCTCATTGCAAGTCTTGAGTCATTACTAGGTGCAACATTGGCAACAACTACGTAAAGTGCATAGACAGGTCGACGAACGCGAAGGCGTCGCTGAGTCATCGGTCACCGTTGCATCTCCCATACTCGAAAGACTTGTGCAAATATGCGACCATGTTTATTTTGCAATTGCAGACAATATGCATAAGCATATTTCTAATGTAATATTCAGTTCGAAAGTGTTGATACTGAACTTCACACGTTGCTCAAAATGTGAAATGGAAAACAGATTTTTAATTGAAACGCTTAAATTATACTATGAGATCGAGCGGCGAAGGAACAAAGTATGCGTATTGAATATTTATTACGTGAGCTACAATATCGGGAGGATTTGAGAGCTCCACATTCCACGTGGTGAGAGCTATTAACGCGGCTGTAAGCCCGGGATAAAACGAACCCTTCTGCTATAATTTAAAATATATTTTTTGAATTATATTCTTGTTCTTTGATGAAAAATATTGGGATAACTAAATTAAGCTAATTTCTTAATTGTATCACGATTCAATTTACTAAACCTTGTTTAAACTATTTTATGTATTGGCTAGTTAGTGTATAAAATGGCAGGCGGGCTGAGTAAACTTGACCTAGATCTTCCGAAGGCTTATGACGGCATGGCCTTCATCCAGTTTCCAATCCGAGCGTGTAGAAAATTCTCGTGAAAGAGAGAACGCGTTGGTTGCGGCAAGCCGGCCTGTTCACTTTTTTTCCTCACTTGTTGACTCCGGCGCGGATTCTTTTTGAGAAAACCGTTTTAAAACTAATTTAAAGCTAGCTTATTTACGAACTATGATGGCATAAGCCTGCTCACCTTCACCCGCTTGCTTTTATAACATTGAGACGCATAACTATCGGATAATTATCGGAATATTTCTATGCTTGTTATTTTTTTATTGGGTCTTTATGTTTCTGTGCTGAGAACGGAGTAGAAATACCTGAAATGATTACACGACAAGGTCGCTCGGTTGAATAATTTCCACGGCCGTTTGCGAACACGCGTATTTTCTGTGGGATTGCCACGCTTGCATATTATATAAATAAAATTAATATTTATCCCAGCCATTCCTATGTTTCAAAGGGTTTATAAAAGGAAAATGCAAGCATTTTTTTACAAATGAACAAAGGATTCCAAATAAAACGAGACATAACGGAGATTTACAATGTTGCATAAATTTGCGAATTTTTCCATTGCGCTTACATTTAATGTGAACAATGTGGAATTGTGGTACGTTTTTCCTTTAAAGCAGACCACTGTAGTGGACAAATTTTCTACACCGTAATAATAGTAGCGCATACCTAAAATTTTGTAGAAACCTCAGCAAACACGTTAGAGATTATATAAATATATGTATTTTCGAACAACATGATTAATCTTCAAATGATTTACATAATTTCCATTATCGCGTGATTTCAAGTCGTCTTAATAAATTGAAAGCCTATAGTCCATTAAGAGAAATTGTTTTTCGTGTCATTAATACTGCTTGGGAGGAATGGTAGGTAAAGAATTTTTAAATACAATCAATTATAACGCTAGGCTTGAACGCAAGGTCCCACACTTATATTCACGTTGATACTTCTTAAGGCAGTAATAAGAGCTGGATGATCAGCGGAGCGTGCACTAACGGGAGACACACATCAAGTGCAACAGACATTCGATACGATGAAACTGAATATCGTAAATATACTACCTTGCAATAGGAAACATTGCTATTCAAATACATCCCTCTTTTTACCACGATATAAAGAGCTAAGCATTTCGCAGTCAAATTGTTATATGCAAGTATTGAGTAATATTATTTTCTACAAAAAGTACAAATGAAAACTAGCACACGTTTGAAATAATAATAACCGGCTCTTATATTACATGTAATAACAATAAAATTGTTGAGTTTATTGCGACAGGCGGTGGGCTGCGTGTGTTCGGGACTCTTGAACGTCGAGTGCGTTTTTACGATCAATGCTTACAAAATAAATCATTTCACCTACCCCGAGTTGCGCCACTGATTCATAGAGCTGCAGGGTAGCAAACCAAACGCGCTTCAACTCAATTTGTACAGTTATTAATCTTAATTACTTAACCTAAATCTTGAATCAATAAGCACTTGTAAATTTTCTTTTATTTATAATTCACTTTTTTTTTAATAAAATTGAATATTGTAAGTATATGTATTATGTGATATGAATTCCAATAAGCTTCTTGTTTTTATATTTTGTAAAGCCTATATAAAAGTGAATCAATAAATCATTAAAAATATATGAATCTACCGATAGCTAGCAGACGTTTCTATTCCGAGTCGCAAACAAACCACCATATCAAGTGCGCTACGTGCGAACAAAGGATATATGTAGTTCAGAGCAGAAGTCTGATGGGTAGAGTGCCCTCCAGCGAAGTAACATGTACGTGCGGTATCCTCGAGTGCAAGTCGCGTGGAGTGCTTGTTTAACATGTCTCCTCCCTAGTTGAGGTAAACCCTTCACTGCTTTTCGACTACTTTCACTTAGCGCTGTCAAGGTACTAATTATCGTAGTCGTCGTCACCTTCATTAATTCCCGTTGCTCTGTTGTTCTCGCCCATTGTATACCGATGTGTTTGGAACAGCTGCCGAATGGAGACTTACGCTCTCATATTTGTTTGGTAATCTCACAATGTTTACGTTCATTTCAAAGTGCTTAAACATTGTTTGGACAACATCTCCAATCTCGTAAAGTTCTCGAGTGCCTCTTTTGGAAAGTGCCTACGGTGTATTGTATAATAAGCATATCATTCTCGGTATAGATTTCAATCTAACTTATTGGAAGTTATTTAAGAGGTTATCATTTTGAAAGTTAACGTTCTTTAGATAAAAAAAAAATAATGGAAATATGTAACGGTGACATGTAGAGGACTTTTTACAACAGAGAGACTGCAACAGTTTGTTATGAATGTTATCTTGGCACATCGAAGATATTGTAAAATAGTACGTGCGGTGATCTCAAGTTCGTGACCAGCAAGTGCGATAAATGTAAGGTCATTGGCAGTTGCAGCACGTTCATCGGTAACTATAGTCGCCTTGTTGTATTAATTATCAGTCGAAAACAGTTTATCAAACCTCTCCCTGTCCACCCTTACATTGAGTTCTCACACAAGTTGCATCTGTTGCGAGACATCACGAGTTATTGAGTCTCAGAGATACAAATCGTTGTCTGCGTGACGCACCTAATTCGAAATCGTGAACCGTTACAGTTTAGTGCACGTTATCTCCAGTGTGGCGATGAATACAAGACAAGCTTTTAGACAACTTGAATTACTTTTGTCGAATAAAAATGCGGGGTTTTTATATACAGTACGTGCGGTGACTGGCGATTTTGTATGCGATTTGTTAAGTGATTTTAAATGGCCAGGTCCCCGCGCTCCGGTAATAGGACTAATAGCAATCAGAGTCCCATTTGTAGCTCACAGTAATGGTGCTGTCTATAATATTGTATTCCCCAGAGTGTTGTAGGACGGCGCGACGCGGCGACTAACGGAAGAGGTTGATTCTCAGTTCACAATTAGTACTTTGTCCCGTTACCGATGCATTGTCCGCTCCGATATTTTCTAGTTATATTCCTTTGTGCATTTAATAGTTGGCTCTCGCGCTGTTTGTCTTGTGTTTAGTACACAGCGCGCCACTTCTCATTGCCTACCTAATAGAGTTATATAAAACGATACGTGCAAAACAACTTAGTTCAATTTCATACTGTGTAACTTTTCAAGTTCTAATGGAAGACTCGTTATTATCTTGTTAGCCTTGGACTTGTCATATGATAAATTGTACGCCCAACTACGTAGTCGAAGGTCGAAATCAAATCAGATGTCTTATAAATAAGTTTGCGTGCGCAAGGCAGCCAGATCTGTAACGATTTACCTCCAGAGTAAACAACTCGCTCTCACAAAGTTATTGATTAGTAAGGTAATCAAATTGTGTTAATAATACGCTAAAAACAAGTTAATTTATCGGTTTCTAAGAATTTGAAACGCGATACATTATTTAACGGTTAGCAAACGGCGTACCCTCGAAAAGGGTCGACGTAGCCGATATACCGCCGGAAGTGTACCAAAGCGAATTGCAATGGCTTCCTCGACCTGATAATTAATTTTCACATTTAGTAGGTACAAATGGTAATGAGAAAAAGTTAATTAACTTTCTGATGGAAGGATAATGGCACTTGACATTAAGTTTAAATGTCTAAATATAGGCGGACGAGATGGAGCGATAAAGAGCTTCCAAGGGCTCGGGGAGGCAAGGCTGGGACCGCTTCGGCAGTCCTATGTATATTCCTAGCAGCAGCCTTGTGAGAAAAATTGCCTTTACTAGTACGGATTAAATCACGAAGCGAGATTTATTGGGCATTATATTCGTTTACGAGTAACAAGTTTTGCCGTGCCTTGCGAACGTTTTAACATTCTCTGTGCCGCTAGGACATAACCTTTAATGTTTGCTAAACAATTCAGAGATTATGTTAATTTTCAACTGTCAGTCAATTTGTTGACACGTCATGTTTATTAATAGGCTTGAAATCAACGCCATTTGTATCTTCGCATGTTTTGATTACACACATATCGCATGTTAAAGCATGAATACATATTTATTAGAAAAATAACTCGAGATTAAATTTAAGAGGAAACATGAGGGAAATAATAATATCTCTTTCATGTCAATAAAACAGACATTACAACTTCCCGACATATACATTTAGGCAAAATAAGGCGACAATCTTTATGCCAACTAAAGGAAATAGGAGCATCCACATTGAAGTTTAAATGATGCGCGAATTGAAACTTTTTCGTCAACAATAACCGCATCCTCCGAGACGAATTTAAGTTTGTCTTATTTTCATAATAAAAAACTTTGCATTTATAAGCGAATAACTAGAGGGAGGTAGGTGCCTTTGTAGTTGATACATGAACTCCTTTTGCCATAAAATGTATGGAATTTATTTTCAGTGATAAACAGTAAATATAGCTATATGTTTATAATAAAACAACAAACAATAATTATAATTTACGTTATTCCGGTGACCCTTCAATGACTGTCATTAATTAAATGGTACCTGGAGTGTATGTCGTGCAATTAAGGCTGTAAACCTATTGACAACGTGCTGAAAGTCAAAATGATAATTACAAATAAAGTTGAACAATTAGCGGTGACTGTTTTAGGTTAAGTGATTCGCGTATGACGTGCTCCCCACAAATCTCGTGTGAATTACATGAAGCACTAAAAATTCGGCGACGTCATTGCCAAGGGCATCGGACGTTGGTGGTATTGTAGGAAATAGGATTATATTCGGGCGGATATTAAATTATAGGATGTGCGGGTTCTATTATAGTCGCCACTTTAATTCAACTTCATGAATCAGTACATATGTGACAAGTGTTATCGTAGCATGAAAGAATTTGTTACAACGCTTGACAACGTACATCTTTTCACTTCCAATAGAGCATGCGTATCGCGTTCATTGTTTAACATGTATTAACATTTCCCTGGCGCTATTAAACTATAATAAAATGCTCCTGGATACAGTTGGTACGCATGGTGAGCACGTGGTTGCGCACGCGCCGGAAACTAGCGACACTTGCGTGACATTGTTTAAGACTCACACCTGTCGTCCTAATCATGCGTGGAATATCAATTGGATATTGCCGAACTGTTCCGTATGTAACCCGAACGAACGTATCGGTGGTCTAGTTGTTTCTTATAGCGCTATCACATTTATAGTATTGTAATGAGGGAAGCCAAAGAAATGAACGCGAGTGTTCATTTAATTTCCTTTAGTTGTTGGTAGTGACCGCGATAAACGCTTGTTGTTTCAATGTAGGTAATTAATTTTACAGGCCTTAGTTAATGCAGACACGACAGCTTAATAACACGTCTCCTAACACCAGCCCGTTTGCCAACGAGAGCGTTCTTAGTAGATAAACGCATTTCATACAAATGCTGCTCAAATGAGATTGTTCCGGCTCACACGTAGGAATGTGTAACAACATTAGTTCCATCAAATTTACTTGGAACAAATTGGAACATAGTGCTTTGGACCACTGTTTGTAACAAGGAGAGTATATTCTACGAGGAATAGATATAATGAATTTTGTTTTTGATACTTATTTGAATAAAACATCTATGCTACATGGCGCCAACGGGCAAAATATAAATAAATTGTCCCATAATAATGTTGTGTGTTTAGTCAAGGTTAAGTAAATATATCTCAGCTGCCGACGCGGGTACATAACACGGGCCACGGCTCACGCGCAAATTCCCTCCGATCGATTGTTCCGTTGGCCGTGAACTCGAACCGTCTCTTGTACCAAGGTGTTTCACGGAAACGTGCACCACAATATGTAGAATAACATCACGTTCCAGCATCACTGGTGAAAGTAACACCCGGAGGTACAAAGCACAACGTGTGTTCATGTGATTATAGACCCGCATAAACGAGCAAATTACTACAATTCATGAAATAAGAACTTCCTACATTCTAGTACAGCTAACACGCAGTCTGGCGCCTGGGGAAAAACTTGAACGCTTACAAAATAGGAACCACATTGCGTTTCACGGTGTCATAAATGTAGGTAGCCAACGCATCACAACCACTTTTTGTACCGTCTAGAAACTGTCTGGAATCAACTTTCAAGCTATAATTCTTTAGCTCGCTGCGTATCAAAAATAGGTTAGATTCAACGACAGAAAATAGCGAGAAGGGCAGATCTATTTTTGCAGTTCAATGGTATGTTAAGAATCATAAGCATTTAGGACAAAAACGTGGCAATACCTCTTTCTGAAGTACCTACTTCTTACGTAAATAACATTTGATGTGTTTTCTACCGTCCGTTATATTTTCACGCATAATAATTTACATCTTCACTTGTCGTTGAAGCCCAATCGCTGCATTATTTATTTCGGAAAGATAACTGAATTGGCCAGATTTCGCGACCCACTGACTTGTGCTAACAAAAATAACAAGAATACCTTTGGAAAGAGAAAGCAGCTGCGTGTCGGTCCCCTCGGATATAATCATTGTTCGGCCAAAGGGTCGTCGGTCGTCCGAAATGGGGAGCATTGGCCGCGTCACAAAAAAGACTACAATGATAAAGAAACGCATCCAGGTATGCTCGCACGACAGCCTTTTGTACTTGAACCTTATCGTATTAACCGATTGATCGATTCCAAATTAGATCACAAGAAAAGTATTGGTTTCCTTGCATGTCAAAAGGTGGCCTCTTTAGCGTGGTGGAATAAAAAATAGCTAAGGTTGTTAGTAATAAAATCAGGATCTTCGCATCATTTCCTTAAGATATATTTTGTAATTCCAATTTTGTTACTTTCTTACATTATTAATAATAGCCTTGTGTACAACTATTACAGTAGATGCAGTAGACTCACTTAAACCTTATAAGATTGTAGTACAATACCAATTTGTGTATGCAATTTTGCAAGGCACAACAGATTGACGGCGTACTCGTGGACAATGACCGGCAAACACCGCACAATGTGCTGAATGTTAGTGCAATGCGGATTCGTACAGTTATGTCGACGCTGCACTAGTACCGAGCATCCGATAATTGAAATTCATTGTTTCATAACACGGTAGCGCATGCCACACTACCACTCTATGGAAATGATGAAACCGAGCGCCTCTGTCGCGGCACGCACTCATCGCATTAATGACATGTTTCATTAAAATGAGAAAGTAGGTATGATTAAGTTGTGTTTCAGAAGACACATCAATGCTATGATGACACTTAGTTAATCGTAGACACCTTAAATACAGCGCTATAAAATCCTTAATCGCTTCTTTTATGACCACATTCGGCTGCTTGGTGATAATGCTTCATTTCGTAGTTTAAATATATTACTAACAAGTGTTAGTTGATATAATCAAAAATAAACTTTCATCATATAACCTAAAGAAGCTCTTGAAAAAAATATGTCGGTATAATGCAATTCATGATTATAAACCTTAAATAATTTTAGTTTTTTTATCTTAATCTCAATCTGTGCTCCGCATTGTTGCATACGATTACAAAGCCTCATAAATACGGGCACAATGGAAAGTAAGTATTACTTTGTGATTGAACGTCGACAAAAACACTTCCACGTGACGCTAATTTACATAATTTAAATAAACACAATTATTCATGGTTACCATAAGACCTCCTATGAAAATACTAGTCATTATACTCAGCGACATTGAACCTTAGAGCCATGCAAGTTTTTCAAAAGGATTTTTTCTCCCTCAGGCAGTAGCTCCCTCTGATATACGTCAGACTATCGGCAATGCATTAAGCCATTAGTAAATACTACGTCTCATAACAAAGGAGGGCTAACTGAGAAGGGGTCCGTTGTGTGCATAAATCTGTACTACAAAATCACTACTCGTTTACTTATCTTACGCACTCATTAAACAAGCAAGAAATCCAAGAACCTTATGGCAATGAAAACCCACGCTTCTCGTGACGCGATTCTGATGAGCCGGTTTTACTCGGAGGTTGTACGTAAATCATGGTGCCGCTTCCTTCTAATGAGCTTTATGATGTACTATGAATTTTGCGCAATTTATCAACTCTGCTTTTAGCGTTTAATTTGGAAGAGCACATTTGCTTCGGTCACGTAAGGTCGTCATAGCGCTTGTTCCGTCAAGATCAGGGCCACGCGGTCACCGGCCGCGCGCTGCTTAACTTGCCGCTTGCTATGTTTATGACAAAAACATTTTTTATTCCCTCCCTTGGCCGTTGCCAGCGATGATGTCATCTCCTTATCTAGAAATACACTGCCGGCAATACCCCGCTGTGAATTCTAATTTCTTTGCAAATATTTGTAATGTACTTCCTTTAACATTATCAAATATTTAAATCCAATCACACGAAAGTCATTCATGTGACGAACAAATATGTGTTTCGAATGGTTTTAGTGTAACTTAAAAGGCAATTCGGCGGTAACCTTTGAAACTCAAGACTACTATAATTATATTATTATGGTTATATTGCAATTCCTTTTCCGGCTCGATTATAAAATATATTAGTTTTTATCGTAATTATTTTGAGTTCTACGTATTATAAATACGCAAGCAATCGCGTTATCAACCGTGCGTTTACTCACATGACACATTTGATGGATTTATTGCCTTGAAGGATCGTAGACTGCGCTTATAAATTTCAATTAGTGCGACAAAACGTTTAAGTGCTTTAAGAAATGCGCGAACTTGTAAGACGTTACACTAATCCATCCGAGTGTGAGGCGTGTAATTGCAATGTAAACACGCCAATTTCGAGAGAAAGCACTAGACGAAGCGATTAACATTCCGACGCAGCTCCAAAGGGCAGCCATTAGAATATGTAGAGCAAGATTTACTCGCACATTGCACTTGGTCGAAGGTTGAAAGTTGAAAGTCTTCGCAGAAATTGAATAAACTCAAGTATATTTGTTGTGGCAGACTTGTACTTGTTAAGTTGTACTCGCGAGGGAGGCGTCGCGCGGGCGCGTATCGATCGCGCCACCACCGCGCGACCTGCATACGAATACGAGAATCGCCCCACGTTCAGCCCCTTATCAACTGCTTCCACCAGACTAGAAGCTAGCCTCTTCGTTAGTGTCGTATTCGTGACCTCACTCATTACAACCTATACTGCCCTTTACGCTTTAACAACCATCGTTGAATAATTGCCCGTAATAACGCGACCACGATACTTTGACAATTTTAATTGTTTATTCTGGCTGATACTATGAATGCACACGACTGAATATTGAAATAAATGTATCGTATGTTTTGTAAGGTTATTTTGGAGGGATGTGGCAAGAGTTACGTTACAAAAGCTTTCCTCGTTCACCCTTAGACTGAGGGACGTGACCTCCTTCCGTGTAGATTGGAAGAACAATATTTACCTAGACATAGGGATGGGCTCGCAACGAAGAAATGGCAAATCTAAACCCGTAAAACGAATCGTTGGTTTATAGGTTTCTACTTTTATTTCATCTCTCGCAACAGAAGCCGCATTTTATTGATGTACCTATTTAATATACTTCGTCCATTATGCCTGCAGACTAAATTTTGAAGCATATAATAATGTAATTGATTTCTCATATGCTCAATAGTATTCAAGTACTTCACAGAAAATCCTTGTTTATTTCTGTTATACATGACCCATCTTATATTTACGCTGCGATAAACTTTTCTTTAAGTTACATATTTGTTAACTGATATTAAGTAAACCAAAATAAATTATCTTTCGTGAAAGCTTGTCGTTATCTACGACAATATTTAAATTAGATAATATCTAAGCTGTCCCCATTCCGATTATTTCAAGTTTTAATAAACATTTACTTTGTTTATATTAGCATTAGCTAAAAAAGCGAAGTTTGCAATTTAATCCTAAAATTGTGTAAAGTAACAAATCTTCCTTATCGGGCGCGGCTATTTAGCTGATTATGTTTCAGGGTTGGTCCCCCTCCGTAAAAATTGAAGCAATTTTCCAGCCGACATCGCGACATCGCGCCTACTTATTGCGTCGCAAAATGTCTCCGCAACGCCAACAACACGATAACTAGGCCAAAAACCCATAGGGTTCGGGGATTTATATGCGTGTAAATTCCATAACTGGAAGTTGCCACGGCGAAATTAAACTGAAATTAATATATGCCGTGAATAAACCCGGGGTGTAATATCTCGTGACAAGTAATGCTGTTATAAAGCATTTGGGAGGGTTTGATATTAAACCTATAGGTAGGTAGGCTTTTTGTGTCGGATAATGAACGATTATTATGTATCATTGGGTAACGCTTAAAAATTGATGTATTACGTATATACCGGCCTAGTTCGATGAACTCTGACCGATGTGGTGAAATTATGCCAACATCGACGTATAACTAGTGGCAACACGCCGATCTCACAGCGGAAATGGGCAATAGCAGCGGAGACGGCGAGGTACAGCCAATTTAGCCGCCGTCCCCCGCGATGCACTGTCTTTAATGTTCACCAAAGGATTTGGATAATACCTACCACACTGCACCTATATGTTAATTTTTGATGTCAAAAAATATTACAAGAAAGTAAAAAACATAGTGCGTTGCCCGAATCTACATGCTCAGAATTCTTGTTGGATGCGTTCAAACCGGTAATACGATAAAATCGTGCACAAGCCAAGTGAAACACATAAGTAGGTCTCGTTGTGAACGACAGACGATGCAATTAATGTCACCGAGGAGAAGTTAGATGTTTATTTTAGTGTGTGGCCAATGTCCCAGTGACGTAGGCAGTGAAATGTACTGGCAGATCGATACGGCGACGCCAATTGGACGGTGTCGCGACAGCGGCTGACCCAACAGGGGTTCAACAATCGAGACATACCAAACTTGTTTACAGATGTCATCCTCTCTATTCAGTTTGCATAAAAAGCTTTCCTTGTTCTTTAGTTTTAGGCAACCGCATTTATTCATACCACATACAAAGTATCCTTACATACATAATTCTTTGCATAAAGATTACGACAAAAAGCATCCCTATTCTGAATTCAAAGACATTTTTTGAATAGAAATAAAAGATGCCCGTGTGTTGGAATTTCCGTGAATTCGCGTGTTCATGGTTGAATTTGAACACAATACCGATTCCGGCAATCGTAAAGTGTGCATTGTCAATCCGAACACGTGTACTTGCAGCTGCACTTTAGATTGCAAATATTTCCAAACTTCCTCGTGTTTGCTGTTTAAATTCTGCAGTAGTCAATTTCAATGGATGTGGATACCTACGCTGTGTATCGAGTTATTTGTACACACGACATGTCGTTTACATCTTTGCATAATATTGTAGTTCAAGTAACCTTCCTCTCAATGTATACTTGCTTTGAATTCCTGATGTTATGTTTGTCCTATTAGACGTTTATGTACATTTACCTGTTAGTAACTTCTATATCTAGAATTGTTTCGATATCAATCTTTAATTGCAATAAATATTACCTATCTGGCAAAGCCTCTGTGCTTATACGTAGGGACTTCGGACAGTACAGCGGCTACCGATCCAGACTTTGTAAAGCTCCGAAGCTTTAAAGGATTTTATGGGATTTCCCGCGAAATTGTATCATAAATACATTTAGACGTTCATATAATATCTTGAAAGATAACAGATTTATAACACTAACAAGATATTACCGTGTGAATGGCAAAAGTTCGTAGTTTTAGAGATAATTACATGGTATAGTTTACACATTTGAAATATAACGTTTCGTACATTGGTCATTGTCGATAAGAGCATTGCATAAGTTGCCGGTGTGTCGAGTGAACCGGTTTGTGGGAAACGTGTTAGAAGGTCCTCTTCTCGGCACGTCTTGGTGAAGAAACACTTTGATCTCATACCTCTTCCCGTCCACGTCACTCCCAGTCATATAGATTGGCTTTTTTGCAATATTTGATTGATGAATTCTCGCGCTAAAGTATTAATACGGCAGACGAATGATTATCGTATGATAATGAGCGGTTCGGACAAGGTTTATGTTAAGTAACAAAAAATATGTAAAGGTGTACTCGATGACGGAAACCAACAACACAAGAAAAGAATAACCGTGTACGAGTGATGTGAAAAAAATACAATTAGTTTTTGCTGCAACATACAAATAATTAGATAAAACGCCGGTGTACCGCAATAATTTCATTGTAGATACACTTATCGTCGTTCTTACCTGTCGGATAGATACAAATCGACGTCAATAAGACCGGGACGAGCAGTAAGTCCCCTAAGAAAACCCACAAACTTCGCGTTTTATACACACATACACTGAGAACGTACGGAGAGTCACTACAGTTATTTGTCTTGGTATTTTCACATATAATTACGAGAAGGGGGAAGTAACGTTTGTCGAATAGGCAGGCAAGAGAGCGCAGACACAGGGTACCGCCGCAGTGCGGAGTTTGCAGTGGACTGTCGGCCGGCTCGAGAGGCGAGGCAGGAGAGAGCACGCTCGAGTGACGCGCAGCGCGCCCGTCGTGTCGCCGCCGTCGCCGCGCCGCTGCCGACCGAACCCCAAGGGAACCGGGCTTATTTATTTCAACTGCTTCCGACAATATTGTTCCTATAAGATATCTGCCTTCGCGTAAAATCAATATCGCAGATTAATATTACCGATATGCCCATAATTTTCATAAATATTATTCTTTGATGAATGAATGAGGGATATCACTGTTATTGGCAGGCAATATTATAATTCAATAAGATTATAAGATATCGCATGAATGCTAAAGTAACTCTTTAATTTAAGGATAAAACCACCCTGGTCATAAAAAAAATTATGGCCAGTGACTTAATGTAAAAGAAAGGATGTACTTGGTGAATTATAAAACTTACAAAATCTAAGCATAACTTACATCTACTTCGGTACATCTGTAAGCAGTAAGCACTACTACTATACCTACGTAGATAATTTATGTATCTACTCTTAAGGTAGGTACCTGTAATAGAATAAGTTTTACGATATAGTTTGTGCAGTATTTTTATACAATTACACATACAAACACCAAACGAGAGTTTATTTATTAAACAAACTTCATACAAATTCAATCAAGAAGAGAAGGCATGACTAAGCTAAGTTTTGCCACAAACGAAAAAATTCTAATTTTTATCGATTTTTTAGTCGTGAGCCCAGTCACTCGTAATTACTTATCGAACTTAAGGTATTTTCGTACAAATACATGTTAGAATTTAATTGTTTTCTTTTTTAATGATAATATTCATTTATGGATACTATTAATTTATTTATTTCCGATTGTCGTTATCTCATAAACCGTGGTCTTGCCATTCTGACGGCTTAATGACGTTGAAGGATTTTATTATGCCAGTTACTTGATTAAATGGATAGAGCGAGCACTTGCGAAATTAAATAAACGGCCTTGTTTCTCGTGACATGCGATGGGATTTAAATAATTAAAATATACAATTAAATTCGCATGCACGTGTTGTGAACTGATGTAGGTAGTTATAATAAAAATAATACAGACATTTACATTTTACACCATATCTTCATTATGTAATAGACAATAGTACTCTTTGATCCTGTGTAAGTCTGTGACTTGAGGATTCCATTGTTAAGGAAGTTAACCTTCTTTATCTCCGTACTACTAAATATCAGGTTTATTTATATGTACATTTATAACTTAACATATTTATTAACCATCTTTTTCAATATTATTTTGAATTCCATAAATGCATTAAATTTTTGGCTAAGCAATTATCATCGTTGATTAATGATACATTTAAGCAAAAACTATAAAATCAACAATCTTAAAATCACTACTCAACACAAGATGGCGTGGCAAACAATAATTTTATGATAGCGCCATCTCTCGGAGGCTATGACTACATTTGTTTTAAAATTCTTTTACATTATCTGTAATCTTTATTTAAAGTCTAATTAAGAATATTGTTTTCACGTGCTTTTAATAATGTTGGCATATCAAAAGTGATCCGTACTTTTATATAATATTTTACAACTCATTGCGTGAGATATAGTTGTTTTTTTTTTTGTAAAACCTGTCGATGTCAAGTACAGCTATTGCTATCCGCATTCGGTCGCCATTACATATCGCCTTTGAATGCTAGATATTTTCGTATATTATTGCTTTTGAAAGAGATTCCTAGTGTCAGATAAACCGCGGGCTATTAAAATTATATATCATAGAAAAACAAAACAACTGTGAAGCGTATAAAAGGTAAGTGAATGTTGTTTTTTTCACAAAAAAATGCTGTAAAACCGGCAGCGGTAAATGAAACTGCTTTATTAATTCTCTTATTATTTATTTCATGATATATAAAAATAATTATATATTTTCTTCAGATGGCGCCGCCTCGGCGTATATTAAAACAGCAATTAGAGATTTTATTAAATTTCCTCGAAGAGAACAGAGAAATGTCAAAAGGTTTAATCCCCGGAACTCCGGTGTCCCATCAAGAGACTCGTTTAAAGTGGACTTCACTAGCCAAAACACTAAATGCCGTCCAAGGAGGTGCATTAAAAACTCCTGATGGCTGGAAAAAGGTAAAATTTCAACACAGATCTTAATAACGAAATTGTTTATTTGCTTACATTACAGTAAGGGTGTTAAATAAAAAAGTGGGGAATTTGCAAATCACTTTGTTAATCAAGGTTTTTACTTTCTTTATTCCAGTATTGGTTTGAGTGGCGGCACAAATGCAGAAAAAAGGCTCGGAAAAAAATTGAGAGTGATTCTGAAGGCGGACCAACAAGGATTATACCCTTTAGCGAATTAGAAGTCAGAGCCCTAGAACTAAGCGGAGGAGGTGGGGGAATAGTGCCTACCTTAACTACATCAAAAGCTGAAAATGATGATGAAGATTCAGACTCTGTACCACTTGAGAGTATGAAAACTCAGTCTTCTCCAGTGATAGTTAAAATGCTTCCCAGAACATCAACAGGTAAAAAATTTATAAATCATGTTAAAATTATAATATTACAATTAGGCAATCAAATTAAAACTTATAACAATTGAAAAAATATTAATTCTTAATATATAGACATAATAAAAATATTTGAAAATTCATTAAAAGTTAGTGGGAATCAATATGAAACTTTGAAATTAATCTAATGAATGAAAGCTAAGCCAAAATGAATTTTATAGAAGGCTTATAGCCAGCCGACAGAAGTGAGATAATTTACTTACATTATTTTGAATTGTTTAACATATAATATTCAAAGCTTAGTAGTATTCTATATAATTATTTTTTAAATGATCAAGTTCTATTTAAAAAATTGTTTTATATATTTAAAATGAAAATTAATAAATTGCAGATGAAAACATAACCACAGAGTCACCTCCTCCGAGATGGGCACTGGATTTGGAGGAAAGAAGGATAGCAGCAGAGGAGCGCATGGCAGAAGCATTAGAGTCAATAGCATCTGTCATGAGAAGTCAAGAAGAACGGCGGTCAATGCTAGAAGAGAGGTTGACTGAAGCTTTGACAGAAGTAGCGGGGACAGTTCATGACCTCAACAGCAGAGTACAGGAAGCTGTAGATCATTTACAAAAGATATACCCGGTGCATTCTAATGGCCCTGATATTAAAACCGTATTCATATAATGAGGTTGATTATATCACATTGATGAATTACATTCACAATAAGTCTGCCACATTAGCATTTACTGTAGATATAAGCAATAATTTATAATCAGAAATAAACATTATTATTTGATGTAACAAGTTGGTTTTATTATATTTACTGAAGTCAGTATTTTATTTGTGAAAAAAAAAGAAAACATTTAAAAAAAAAAATGCTATATTAGTTAATATGATGACAAAATATAAAATATATTTTGTATTCAGTTCATCAGTTATTAAGCCTACTTTGGGTTTACAGATCATATTCAATTTGGAATGATGAAAAAAATGTTGTTTCCTCTAGGTATGGAGGCGCTAGAGACGAGTATAAACTACTGGGAGGACGCGCTGGCGGCGTTCTCGCTGGGCGCGCGCGGCGGAGTGACCGGCACTCTCGCACTCACCTCGCCGGAGGAAGCAGAGTTCTGCAGGGAGATACAAGAACTGCTGCAAAATGCATACATGTTACAAGTAAGTAAACTATGCATTTCTACGCGACTAAACTAGTTTGTCGGCGAAGGAGGACGAGGGGTGTCAAGGATGGTGGAAAAATTACTAATAAAAAATAGAATGAAAAGAACGCATCTAGTACTACGAGCTTAATCTCAACGGCGCTTGGAAACTGATTTTGCCTTTTGGGAGTTCTCAAGTTACGTATTAGTTTTGTTGGTAGTTTAACGGCATTAGGAAAAGTTAGCGACAGTGGTCAACCATACTCCATCAGCATATCAAATGTGTTTACCAACGTCATGTCACAGGAGTATTAAACAAAACTGTATATCACGATATATAGTCTTAGTTAAGTGTATCCTATGTACATTGCAGGAGCGATGCGAGCTCCTGTTCCTGGACCAGCGGTCGGTGCTGTTCCGTTCGGAGAGCGGGGGCGCGGGGGGCGGCGGCGGCGAGGCGGGGTCGGGCGCGGGGGGGCGCCGCACGCGCCTGCTGTCCACGCACACCACGCACACCACGTCCTCGCACACGCGCCGCGAACACCACTCCAGCGCTGAGTCATTCGCATCCGCGGAGGATCAGGTGATATATATTGATTAAGGGTCGACCGAGATCTCGGTCTCGGTCTCGGTCTCGGCATTCTCGGCTACAAATCCTACCGAGAATTTTGTCTCGGTTCTCGGCTGTTTCTAGCCGAGATTCTCGGCCATAACCGAGACTGTAACTTTTTTCGAATCGCCATTAAAATTTTATCGCGCGTGGCCACGCGTAAATATCGACGGCAGCAAAGAATAAAAAGACAACTGCAATTTTTCGTTTTTTTGATTACTGCAGATAATAACTTAAAATATCATGTTCTACAACATAGCAAAAAAAAAGTTGAAATATCGCCTTATTTTTGGTACTTTTCGTACTTATAAAAAGACAACTACACCTGTTTGGTAAAATTGCACGACGTAGATGCGGCGCACGGGATACCCGCGGTCTTGCAAAATGTGTCATCAGTCAGATGTCACCTTATTCGCCGGGTGGCACAATTATATGTTTTTTTTTAGCTTATAAGGCGATATTACGTGTTAAAGATTATAGTTATGATTTGGTTAGCGTTGGTTAACTTTTGCTTTGAAGCGATGCATAAGCGACCATCTGCCAGTTGACTTTTTTTACTTTGAGAGACTACATGTAGATGTCTCAGTTTACATTAGGTTGATTAGTATTTTTTGATATGGGATAACTATAACAGGTCTTTATTTATGTATTTCTTGTTGTTGTTAGCTAAATTAGTCTATATAAATATGGGAAAGCTGAAATTTTGTTTATTCGTTTGGATGGACGCCTTAATCTCAATAACTGTTAGCACAAATTAAACAAACAAATTATGTCGTATAATAATACCCGAAATTTAGGCAGGCTATCGATTATGTCACCTTTAAGCTGTCAATCGTCACTAATAAACACGAGAGATGCTATTCCAGCAGTAGATTATTTAATATTTTACGCCATCTTCATTAACCGGTGGGAAATGACGTCATTTCACTATTGATACAAGAAGAAGAAAGCATTTGAGTCATAAAGACAAGTGAATTAATACGAGGCGTAAATTAAATAAAGAGGCTTTGATTCGATTGAGACCTGTGCTGTGTTACGAGTCTCTCCAGCGGTGCCACATCGACTATCTTTACATCGAGGTGTTGAAATGTATATGTCGTGGCCATATCGTAGATTTGCTCATTTCATGAAATGCTTGAGTATTTCATGAACTGGTCGCATTTCATGATGTGGGCAACTCAATTTGACCAGATCATAAAATCGTCTACGTTTCACGATTTTGTCATCCACGTTTGGCCAATTCGTATAAATAGGGTGTCCATAAAATATTTAATAAAACAAACACAAATATCTGTCGAAAACAAATGAGTAGGTTAGGTTAGGTTAGAGTTGTGATAACACAAAGGAAAACAAATGTCTGTCGAAAATAAATAAGTAGGTTAGGTTAGGTTAGAGTTGTGATAACACAAACGAAAACAAATGTCTGTGGAAAACTAAATGAGTAGGTTAGGTCAGGATAGGTTAATGATCACACAAAAGAAAATTGGAGAGGGTCACTAGTATGCTCAAAACTAATTTTCAAAAATTAATAAAAAAAATCTCCCCGTCGCAGAAATCGATTGTAGGTATTGTGAAGTCCTTCCTAGGTACGTACTTTAGTTAATTGTTACAACAAGTAATATAAAAATCCTCGTATTCCTCGTCCGCTGTTTTCATAATGTCGTATTCTGACATCCAGTAATAATCCATGGACTTCTGTTGCGTAGTCACCCTACTCCCCTTAATTTGTAACAACATTATCGTCCGCGGCCGCCATTTTCACACATAAACAAAGCGCTTATAGCGCCTCTACCGGTAATTCATGTAACTATTTTACGATATGATCAAAATAATCTTGAATACTTTATGAAATAGTCGCGCTTTTAGTTGACCACATCGAGAAACGATTTTTATCATTGATCTGCCCAAACCATATCATGATGTGGCCAATAGACAGTCAAACATTTCATGAAATGCAACCATTTCATGAAATACTCAAGCATTTCATGAAATGAGCAAATCTACGATATGGCTACGACATATATACAGCAACGCCACCATGGCCATCCGAGTACAAGACCTGAGCTAAGCTAAGGCTATTCCACTACAGAGAGGCGTGAGACAGGGAGATGTTATATCTCCGAAACTGTTCACTGCCGCGCTGGAAAACGCCTTCAAGCTCTTGGAGTGGAAAGGATTCGGCATCAACATCAACGGCGAGTATATTGCACACCTTCGGTTTGCCGACGATATTGTTGTAGTCATGGCAGAATCGCTGGAGGACCTCCACTATGCTCGAAGACCTCAACCGAGTCTCCCAACAGGTGGGTCTTAAAATGAACATGGACAAGACGAAGATCAGGTCGAATATCCATGTTGTGCCCACCCAAATCGCAGTTTGGGTTTGACTCTCGAATTTGTAGACTATTTAGAACAAGTGATCCGGTTAGGCAGGTCCAGCATCGAGAGGGAGGTCAATCGTCTCATTATTGGCCTCATAGCTCATATAAAACAATTAAAAAATACTACTATAATAGCAATTATTCAAATTGATGTTAATTATTTCTAAGCATTTAAACTTTCTTAGATTTCAATATAATTATTTTTATAAGATTTTTTTTATTAAACCAAAATAACTAATAAATAATCCCAACATTTTATTTAACAATGTTATGACATGATATTTTTTTTACTTAATAAATAAGTAGTTCTTCAACAAATAATTCATTAGACTTCTTTTCAAATCATGAACCTTGCACAAACATTACAACGTAGAAAAAGACATGTGCAAAATTATATTATAAATAGTGGCGTATTTAGGATTTAACACTGTCAAGAACAAATATTTCATAAAAATAAATGTTGCATATACATGTATACACAAGTATTTCCTAAAATATATTTTATATACTTGGAAAAAACCATATTTCTTAATTCCAATGTAAAAGCGACCAAGTGGTAGTTAACTTACTTGTCGTAATTTTATGTACAATTTAAATGGAGACAACTGCAAATATCTCTTAAACTGAAAGTAATTCGAAAAAACTAAATATAGGGATAAATGCCTCATTACATAATAAAACATTGATGAAATTTTCATCAAATTTGGTTTGAAATCAACAAAATGGGAGAGTTTTTTTCTTTTTTGCGCTCTCCTGAAAAGTAGCTGTTTTGTAGATAACCGATTTTTCTTTGCTCCCGTCGATATAGTACAAGCACGGTAATCAAAGAAATGCTAATATTTTTGAGTATTGGTTTTTGTCACCTTATCAGTTGCTTAGTGCTTAAGCCTGCAACAAATATTTTTTTAACTGCGCCGCCTACTAGTTAAGCAAGTGAACAACTGTTTAGGAGAGCTGGTCAATTTTATGTCGAGGGACATGTAGTAGTAGTAGCGTATTAAAAAAATTAACAGTATTAAAAAAATCACGCTTTGTCTATTCTCGGTCTCGGTTCTCGGTCTCGGCCGAGACTTTATTTTATTCTCGGTCTCGGCCGAGAACAAAAAATCCATCTCGGTCGAGCCCTAATATTGATGCATAGTAATATACTAAACTGTATGTTGCGAGTATCTATTGTTTATGAATGGACGGAAATTTTGAGTTGAATCTACGTCGACGATTGTTTAGTTGCTAATGTAGAGTGCAGTATAAGAATATTCTGTGCGTTCCCCCTGTAACTTGGGACTTTAAGTGGCATGTGACTTAAAAAATGTTTGCACCATTTACCATATATTTTCAAAATAATGGCTTATGTGATTTTTTGACAGTAAATAAATAATAAATTCTTTATCACATTTTCAGGTAGCTGATTTACGGGAGTTCGATGATTTAACCGAGGCGCTACCGGAATTAGAAAATTTAGAGTTATACCAAGCGGCGGTTAAACAATTCGAAATAGGAATACCTTACAGGTAAGACGTTAGTGATTTTATATTTTTATTAAATAATCTCCTTTTTCACTTATCAATAAAACTTCTTTGAAAATAAAAAATTAGCCCTGTTTTTCCTTCATTTTTGTTACTTATGTTGATGTTTTCTTATCATCAAAAATATATAAATATTCCGCAAGTGGTGAAGCTAGTTCTCAATTTCTCAAGTAGTAGAGAGGATAAATACTTGGTGAATTATATTGACAATATCAGTTGAGGTTGTTCATGATAATTGTTTTTCTCGTTTAAAGTGCCCCCTTAAGATGTACTTATGAAACAACCCCGTACCTTATGGTAAGTGTAGTGCTTTCCAAAAATTCTCACTTGGCAAAAACATACTACTAGAAATGCTAACGACACTTTGTATGAATTGTTGTAGAACTCTGCGCACGGACGTGGTGCAGTGCGGTTCCGATTCTGAGTTCCTGTGCAAGCTGCACTGCCTGCGGCTCGCCTTCACGCAGGTGTTCAAGGACGCCGCCGTGTGGGCGTGGTTCGTCGACGCGGGCAGACAAGTGCTCACTGACCTACTCTTGTTTGCTGATAAGGTGTCTACATTCATATAAGTTTTTATTGTTTTTTTTTTCACATTATTATTAGGCCTCATTTTGAAACTCTGACTTGGGTTAGCGTGGTTCATTTGTCGGATAAGTGTAAATATTTGAATTTTTAAAAAAAGCTTTTCTATTTGACTCATCATTTTTTATTATTGATGCATGGCGGCACTAACTTCGGGAACATAAATATGAGTGTCAAAAAATTTATGTATTTTATTGTTATAACTACCTTTATTGTTAGATAGCCGCAATGAAATAATTTATATTCTCTCTCGTACCACTTGATTTGTGGTCGGTGTACTAAATTTTTGTTGTTTTAAAGGAACCAAAGGAGTTCCTCGTTGCATACGAAGAAATGGTGTCATGGGCAACGGACGGCGCCAACTGGGCAACTATTGAAAGCGAATTAACTAGCAAAGGTGTAAAGGTAAATTCACACACACGTATGCGAATTTAGTAACGTAATCAGGATAATCTGAGTTATTAACTATTCATTATGAATAATCCCCTTATTTAATTATTATATTTATCGTCAAGTCACAAAAATAACTTTATACGGATTGGCTGTCGGCTATCCGCCTTGGCCTTAATATTATATATTATACGATTATAAAGTCATAAATGTTAGAATACTCCAAAATTAACAAAAGAATTCTGATGAGTTCGGAGACATATTGCCTCGTAAAAACAATATTTGTCAGTTTGAGTAAGTAACATTCCATATTTTAGAGGCAATTGTCATTTTTTTTTCATAGTAAATCATGTACCTAATATTGCAGGCATTAACATTTTATGACGTTGTGCTGGACTACATCCTTCTGGACGCCTTCGAAGACCTCGCTTCACCACCTTCGTCAGTGTTGGCGGTAGTACGCAACAGATGGCTCTCCGACGGGTTCAAAGAAAGTGTAAGTTTTGACACATCGATACATTTTTTTATAGAAAAGTAAATCATATTTTTAATACTTTTTGTTTATTTTAGGCTTTAACTACAGCAGTGTGGTCTGTAATAAAAGCCAAGCGGCGGTACTTGCAGTACCCAGATGGTTTCATGGCGCACTTTTACTCAATCTCCGAGCATTTACTGCCGGTGTTGGTGTGGGGCTTCCTCGGCCCGCAAGAACGACTCCGCGACGTGTGCGAGAGCTTCCAAGCAGAGATAGTTGGTTTTATTACAGATTTGTTCAGTTTCCAAAAATGTAGATACACTACGGTAGAGGATTTATCCGCTGACATCATGCAACACGCGAGGCTGCGATCTGCCAACATTACCGACAAACTCTCCGAGAGGAACTAGTCGAATGTTCGACTATATGGCGCTTATGCTGTAAGCACCTTGTTGCAAATGCATTTTCTTGTTAATCAAACTGTATTCTTGTAGATTTTAGGTACTAACAATCAAATTGATAAATCAATTATACAATAGCAGATTTAACATGACTCCATTCTAGTGCGCTGTAGAGTCGTGCAGTAGTTTCTGTAGACGAAGTTTCAATATGTACCTAGCCCGCTTCATGTAAGGAATTACGGGTTTTAACTAAGCACGTGATATAAGCTATCGATATATAATTAATTACTTTTTGTTCATATACTTCTTCTTCTTCTTCATCAACCCATATACGCCCACTGCTGAGCACGGGTCTCCTCTACCATTGAGAGGGTTTAGGCCATAGTCCACCACGCTGGCCTAGTGCGGGTTAGCGGACTACACACCTAAGAAATTCCTAAGAACTTTTAGGTGTGCAGGTTTCATCACGATGTTTTCCTTCACCGTTAAAGCAAGTGATAATTCAATTTGAATACACACATAACTCCGAAAAGTCAGAGGTGTGTGCCTGGGGTTTGAACCCACGACCGCCGAGATTCTCGACCGCGCGCTCAAACCTCGAGGCCATCACTGCTTGCGTTCATATACACAGCTCTGCAAAATCTTCCAAAGATCTTTTAAGCATTAGATAGGTCTTCCAGTCGGATTAAAACAATTGTGACATTGTGTTTCAACTAAAAAGAAAATTGGGTGTAGGTAAATATCGGTACAGATTAAAAATCTATTAGATTTGTGCAGAAATAAGAGAACCCACGAAAAGCTTTTATTTATTTAATTAAATGAATTATTTCGCATAGTCTCTGCATCTGGTTCCTGTGCTGCTAATGTAAGGGTGATGGCAGATATAATTCAATTTCAATTGTAGCACCTAGGGTATTAAGGGAATTGCAATGCGAAGGAAACATTCCTTAAGATGTTTATTGTGCAATTATATTATCTCCATTGTATAGAAATAACAAGAATTAACTATGTTGTATTAATTGTAATATTAGTTTTAAGTTTAAGTGATTTAACTCTTAACTACCGTTATTTCCTATTGACAATATATTGAGTTTAAAAATCCTTATTATAGAGGAATAACAGTTAATAAGCTCCCTTTCTGCTCAATTGCTTCCCCGCCAAAATATACTAATCCTGTTTGCCAAATATCTTGCTCGTATTTTTCAATATATGTAATGTTCCCTTTAATGTTGTCTCCAAGAACAATAATGTGTATTTAGCTAATATAGTGCATTTTATATTTATCAGATGGACATTGGAATAAGTACATTCCATTCCTTATAATTGCAATAATATTGCGAAGTTAAACAGTTAATGTATACAGTAAGTCATCGTAGACCGCAAGTACCTAGTTTCAATTGTACAATATTAATTGTGGTTGAATATTTTTATTTTTTTGCATTTACTGCTTTGTAGTGAATGAACAGTTGAACTTGTAACTGTAATCGACTGTACAGCCTTAAATTGTGTATTTTATTTGTAAATATTAAATAAATTCTTTACAAGAAGCTTTTATCTTACTTTTACTGGCCATTTCTATAAATTTCTTATCTTTATCTCCGTATTTACCAATCACTGGCGTAGCGTGGGTAACTGCCACCCGAAATATTATGTCCCCCTTCTATGAGGCTATTTCTATTCAAAAATCTGTAACATGAAGAAAAACTATTCAAGCAAGATGACCGTCTTGTCAAAAAAACTTCTTAATGTCAGCTTTATGACTATAAACCTGACAATATAATACATTTCTTTTATAGGTACTGATATTTATGAGAATTCCGTTGATATTATTTTCAATCGATGCGAATCGATGGTTACAAGAATATTGCAATGGTCTCAATATTTTTAAATAGATTAATATTTATTGTTAAACATTACCGCCTATTTCAATACCCCACTGCTAGAACGTTAAAGTTCTAGAAACTATTTTATTGTTTTTTTATGCAATCAACCTAAAGATAAAGATCAGGATTGATGGTTGAAACTTGCTTTCTGCTGAAGAAACCTTATACACATTTTATCGTCAATTTTTAATTATGAGCATTAAAACAAAACATGTCTTTAGCAACACTAGTGAGGATAAAAAATAAAACTCGCATCTATTAGAAAATTTAGTATATCATCAATTTTCATAATATAGCCTTGTCTTACATAAAAACAAATGTGTAAACATAAACCTTTATTATAAATTCAACGATAATACTTCCCAGACAGTAAGCACCAATTTAGTATGTTATTTTAATTATAGTTCCAACTAAATATGTATGTACGTTAATGTACGATACCACTCTTTAATCCCATTTCTTTAACTTTTATCAATTTTGATGATGCATTATTTTTTTTTATTATTTTGATATATTTAATGTGCACCCTACCCACTGGTGAAAAAATTAAAAATAATACACACTGTATAAACGGGATATGCGAGTGGCAACACTAAAACCAATTATTATGCCTGACATACAGACAAGAATTTTAAATAATGGTAAAGAACAAAGAATACACTTTTCATTTATGTTAAATGTGATAGCCTACGCGTATAAGATATATGAATTATATAAGAAAGCCTGGCAACCGTTTAGCGGTATCTGTAAATATAGATATATCTTGAATAATCACAACAAATATTTGGCTCAGTACACAGCATGTCGTTTTATAAAATCTTATAATACCAACAATCATTTATAACAACAAAAATAAATGTATAAATTTATATTCACAATCTTTTTGTGATAAATATATCGCGGTGCTGGTGGTCAGGCTCTCTCTCAAGTATAAAGCTTACGATATAGTGAGAATCGACAAATCTACTCGTCAGGACTAGACACTAGAAAATTTGATAATGAGTATACAAACACACGAAAGAAATGCATGCATTCTTCTTAAAATAAATGGAATCACTCGTATGACTTCCGACACTAACAGAGTCAATATATACAACACAAGTTTATTACTTGAATATTATGGACGTCAAAGAGTTTCAAGAATGCGGTACAACTGAGATTTATCATAGCTCCAGTGCGCTAAGTGCCTCGCGGCTCGTGTTCAAAGCGAAAGCTCAAGGGAGATCAATAGAAACCGTGGACTCCGTACAATTTAGTGACATCAAACGACAATTCGGCATGCACATCTGATAAGTGTTCTATCACAATTTTCATAATCAGATCCACAGCTAATTTACGAAATAAATATCCTTTCATAAACGAACGAGGTACACCATACCTCTATACCACCTCTAAAAAAATAAATATTTTGGTGCGCTAATACTTTTAGAACAAGTTCACTAGAACAGTGTTAACATCGAAGCTCGTTACATATAGAGTATTGACACGGCGGACGGCTAACGAAACGAGAAACGTACTAAAA
Source organism: Cephonodes hylas (assembly GCA_030295005.1). Lineage (NCBI taxonomy): Eukaryota > Metazoa > Arthropoda > Insecta > Lepidoptera > Sphingidae > Cephonodes > Cephonodes hylas. The sequence continues at coordinate 10,644,170 of AP025364.1, read as the reverse complement.
ATTTATCTCCTCGCTCTCTCCTCCACGTAGAAATAATGAAAAAGGACAGTGTCCGTAGCTGCCAGTGTGTAGCGGGCGTGAAGTAGCTACGGCGCTAGGGCGGAGGGCGCGGGGTGGGGCGCGGGGCGCGGGGCGCGGCGGCGTTACTCGGGCTCGGGCGAGTCGGGCGCGTCCACGGCCGCGACGGTGGTGGCCGCGCACGAGCGAGCCTTCTTCAGGTAGCTGGCGCTGTCGAACTCCAGGCAGCTCTGCAGACACCACACACGGGTCACACACACTCCGCGGCCGCGGCGTCACACACACCTCGTTAGTCACCGTGCAAGCCCACTCCCAAACCGGCGTATGTTAGTAAGGAAATACACGAGGAAGCCAGCGAAAGAATAAGCACAGACGGTGAGTTTTTTATTTATTATATTTCAAAATCAAAATTGACAATGACAAATTATAACACAGACAATTTAACACGTCATAACAAAAACTACGAGACATAGTTACGCGTCACAGTGCGGTACAGACACAAATTTAGTACTCCTCTAATAAACGGACGAACTGACAGTTTCTACCTGTAGCGAACCCCTCTTGTGTATCCGTTCTGTCCGAGCAGCGTGCAATAAACAAACATGTCAAGTATATATGAGTAATTTATCGAATAAAAATTTCGCAAACTTTTCAAAAACTGTGTAAAAGGCTCAATATTTAACAAACACTTCTATATACTTATAAACGTCCCGTGTTATCAACAAACAAACAAACTATAATAATATTCTTTCAAAAACTTAACAATTTAGAAATCAGTCTTACAAGAAAGTGCAAATCGCATATAAATTAAAAAATAATAATAATGATGAGATCAAAGTTTTAATTTACTTCATGTAAATTGATAACTTTTGTCAGTTCGCGACATCGTCGCACAACTGGAATATAATTACACAAATAATTTTGTTAAATTTCGACATCACTCCGGATTCGTCGTCATAATGACAGAGGTCGTCTCCATTATATTCCTACAATGAGTCTTATCAATTAAGATAGTTTTTCTTATTTCTACGCAATTGAGATCAACCAGTCCTTATATTAAAAGACATCTATAATTTATTAATTATTAAGCTTAATCAAATACTGAAGATAACGCGACTTCGGAGACGGCCAATGTTTTAATTTGTATTTGATACTAACTAATACTTGTGACTAGAAAGCACGTGAAATCACTAGAAATTTTACTCAATCCAGTTCGGAACTATTCGAAAACGCAGATTAGTCAAAAGCGAATGCAACAAACTGAGTGCATGCAACACCACACCACGTTCGCACACCGCAGTCCCAATATTATTTCACCGAGTCTACCCGGCGATCCCATCTCCTACAGATATTGTATAGGGGTCAAGCTGGGGTACAACAAGCGCATGGAGTTTCAAGCGGGGGTTAGTCATTTATCGCGAAACGAAAAACGTCAACGATTCGAAGAGTCTGCAGTTATAAACTTCGACGAAAGCCCAGCTTTCGCACGACAATTTATTGCAGGTTTGGGATCGTCAACGAATCGCAAAGAGCGGGATCGAGGAGAGGGTTCGGTCAGACAGAGACGGAGCTAAGCGCGAGTCCGTCAATAGAAGTTGCGACAGAGCAGCGCGGCGAGGTAGTTGGGGTGGTGCAGCGGCGCCCACACGCGGTACACGTGCGGGGGCGGCGGGGGCGGCGCGAGCGCGGGCGAGTGCGTGCGGGCGGGGTGCGCGGGGGGCGCGCGGGGGGCGCACAGCGTTACCTTGCGCGCCAGCTCCTGCGGGAAGGACGCCAGGCCGGCGGGCGGCAGCTTGCTGAGCGGCGAGTCGGCGTACTGCACCAGCGTCTCGTACGTGTAGCACTGCCGCGAGCCCGACACGCTGCCTGCACACACCGTACACAACGTAATCACACGACGTATGCTCCAGCGACACGTGGCGACACCTCTATAACTGTTAATGTCTACGATCACGCAAACACCTCGCGTGCATTCCAAGCGATAATACGGTGATTTAGTGCATACAGTCCTATTAACATACAGCAAACTTCAAAGCTCTTCACACTTCACGACACACAAAATCTCAAGAGTACAGCATGTTAATTAACAGTACACAAAGCTATGCTATCATAATCAATCTTACAAAATGCTTTTACGTTGTGTTTTAAACGTTTTTTTTTTGTTATGCTTATATGCGAAATGAAGTGATAAACGAAATGAGATTATTAATAGAATATTTATTACGGGAATCCATCTTAATAATTTAAAAAACAAACAGCATTCGTGATATCTTTTCATTCTTCACTTTACACATTTACATGTATTTTGCGTTCTTTGGTTTTAAAAAATGATTCTAGTTCAGGTGACTATAATCTTAGAAGATAATTCAGGTATAACCAATTAAAAAAAAACTATATTAACGTGGCAAAAAATGACATCAAAAATAAAATAAGCTGCCATAATTGCCTACACAACCGAATCATCTTCTAGGACCAATCGAGTAGGTAACAAGTTAATGTTGATATTTGTTACTAAATCGAGTCTAGTGAAGCATGTGCAACAAATAAGTATTTACGAAACGTACATATATATATATATACATACATAAAAACCGACAAACACCACCCGAGCTAATAGTTTATCAGAAGTTAATTCAATATTGGTGCGATAAATGAACTCAATATGTATGTTTAGTTTGCTAGATTAACTATGTTAACTTTCTATACATTAAAGCTTTTTGACAGAGGAGAGGCTGTGGACTTTGGCTGAGACTGACTACAGTCTCATACAAAGGCTACAAGTGTAAATAAAGTAAAGTACATCAGAATGTATGTGATTAACATGACATTAAAGCATGGGGAAATCACGGGGCCATTTATGTAAATTTTATACATGTTTATTGTACAATAGCGTATATGATCGAAAGGGCCTTTTGGTATGAAATGTGGAAAGTGTTCTCTAAATTGATACCTGGAGGCAAAATTATAAGCAAATTACTAAGATGTTTTGGTGTCGTTACTACTTCTTGTCATTTTTTACATGCAGGGTTGATGCGAACGAGAGGAGTTTTCTTTGAACTGCATATACTAGGTACCCATTTCAAGCTCTGTACGAAAAACCAATCTAATAGGAGCAGTAGTTTAGTCATAAAAAAAAATTAAGTTTTCGCAGAATTCTAACACGTTGTATGTTTTCTAACAGCTGATTACGTCTAACACATAGGTCAATCACCTTTAATAGAGTCACGAAAGAAGTATCGACATTTTAGGTTATCGAGTTCATTCCCATTTGATACCATTACTTTTGTACTTGATACTTTGCATTCGATACTTTTACTGAATGAGTACTTTTTAGTAGGTATCGTATCGAATAAGAATTGGTTACCATAAAAATTTCAGTTGTGGTTCAGCTGTTCTCGAGATTTAGTAACGCATTTAGCGATTTATTTTTTATACTTAATTAAGTACAATTATAAGTACAATTTTTTTTCAATACCACTCATAAATAAAGTATCGATAATTTCTATTCGATACCGTACCCATCCCTAACTATCTGCTAAAACGTATTAGGAGTTATTTGTCTCTAAAAACCATAGCAAAGCATGTCGCACGTAAAAGATATAGACGATTGAACACGCCGCGCGCGACGATGCTAATTTGTTATCTATCTACGGGCCAGTGAAATTTATTTACAAAGGGTGGTTGCGTTTTACTTTTATTTTAAAGCTATTTAGTTTGTCTGAAAAAAAAAACAAAATCTCATTGTTGGCATTTTAATTTTTTGGGTCGTGTCGAATTAACGTTAAGGACGTATAGTACACGTAGTGTAATTTATTGCCCCCTTGTGGCATCAACCCTGTATATGATAACCTAGGAGATTCGTTAAATTGGCACCATAAGTAGTAAGATTAAGAATCTATGTACTTAAAGTAGAGGGAGTTAATAGCAAGAGTTTGAAAGTGGTTTGTTAGTAGTAGTAGTCTAGTGTCGTGTACGTGAGAGTGTTGTGTGTGTGTTAGTGTGGTTACCTTGGTTCTTGTCGGTGCTGGTGGCGCGCGAGAAGCGCGGGCGGCGCGGCCCGGCGTCCCCGTCGGCCGCTGCACAACACGCCCATACACAACCGCACCGACACCCGGCCCACGGCGACTGCACCCGCCCTCCCCTCGCACCCGCCCCGCACCCGCACTCACACACAGTACTACGCGAACACCACTGCACTCCTCCATGACACACGTCCTCGGAGAGGACTTGCACTATCATACTACTTTCAATGTCGCGAGACTAATTTAACAATAAATTTTTTCTTGTACTTGAACAATTTTACTTAATGATTTAATTTTTTTTATCAATGTATGATTTCAACGATCCCGCTCAAATATCCCGGTCAATTATACGGATGAAAAACATTACTAGGTCAATTCATATGGTTAATGCATTTGGTGATACATATTGATTATATACTATTAATAAGATTATAGGCCAATAGGAAGGAGTGTGCAGTCGTCTTCTTGTAGAGCCACGTCAATAGTAGTATTGAGTAATTATTTTGCTTTGACATGTGAGGGCGGGTACTTTATGATTTTGTTATAAAAATGCCAATGATGTTACGTAAAATTTGGAAAAAGTCCCTAGGACGACCGTGGATCCAAGTGGTCAGTGATTGAATAAAACATATAAAATATAAGTTAATAATAATAAATACATACATATGATAAATTCGATCGCTGTATATGTATAAACGCACTAGACAATGGATACTAAATATATGACAAATGTACGAGTTTCGGAAATGGCTCACAGTACTGATGTTATGAAATGTCGATATCATTAAAATATACATGCTTCGGTCAGTCTTCGTTCATAATAATATCCTACTCAAAATATGTCACACTGTTATTGCAAACGCAAAGATCATGCTAAAATATCTCTCTCACAAACTAATGTTCCATGCTGTTTCGAAACGTGAATACTCTTGGTTGGAAATTTCCCTAAAGGGTACAATATGATTGAAAGGTGTAGGTGTAGTGTGTGTGTACGGACCTGCGTCGTTGTGCGTGGGCGCGAACACGTCGTCGTCGTTCCCGTTGAGCGCGGCGTCGTCGCGCAGCAGCAGCGCGGCGCCGGGCCGCTGCGACAGCGTGAAGAAGTCTCCCGAGCCCGCGCCCAGCGCCTCCAGCGCGCCCGCGCTCTCGAAGTACTCGTCCAGCACCAACTTCGCCGTCTGCAATGTTTATTTTAGTACAACGTATGCTATACCAAAGCTTTGGAGAGTGGGAGGACAAGAGGGAGGCATGTCTGATCCAGTTAACTCTTACTATAACACGACGCATTAAGAATCCTATACACAAATAGTTTTTATAATTTGCAAAATAATTTTATTAAGATTTTCGTAATTAACAAATATAAAAAAATATTACCTTCACAAGATCCAAATTGTTGCCCGTGATCTTAATGGAATGTGGTCCGAAAGTCACAGTATACTTATATTCTCCTAACGCAGCATCATTCGTAGAGAAACTATGAAGCAGAGCCCTGGAGTTGTGGGGTGACTTCTGTAACGTAAGTATACGGAAAAAATAAATCATGAAGGTCAGCTTTTGTAGATATGTTATTTAATATTTTTTAGTTTATAATAAAGAAAGAATTTAGACATAACCATTCGCTATCCAACCATTTAAATTAAAAACAAGTGGGGGTGATGAAGTAATAGCGAGTAGTTGTTATGTTGGAGTGTACCTCGTGCCTGGGCGGCTCGTCCGACCCGGCGGAGTCTACGGAGGCGCGCGAGGCGCGGCCGCCCCCCTCCGCGCCCTCCAGCCGCACCGGCGACGCGTTGCGGCGGATCGTGTCGCCGATCAGGTGCTTCGCGTGGCTGCAACACAACACGCGATACTCAACAACACCGCACATTGTCTATAAACTACACCAGTACTTTGCAATCCGACAACGTCACTAGTATAATCTCACTAATCCGGCACCCTCCGCCCTCGCCACTCTACGCCTGAGCTCTATGAAATGCATTATTTTATGTCAGTGACTCCAGTTCTCAGTCAGTGTTTTTTTTCAGTAAAATCCAGTAATCCGAACATTTCAATAATCCGGCATCCTTCGGCTTTTATTAATGCCGGATTAGTGGGATTATACTGCCTCCACAATACAAGCCTGATATTTTAAATTCTGTACGGATAAATGTAAACCTTTACACGGAAAATAGCGACGCAGGTTGGAAAACACTGGTCTACTTGATGGATTCTCGAAACTACATGGGACCTATATACTACTTCTAAATAAAATAGCCTCAATCTTGTTAAATCACTTTGAAGGTCTAAAAATAAAATTATTCACATAAAATTTTATAGCGCAAATTTTACTGGTACAAATGCTGCTAGTGTTTGTCAACCTTTACTGCACCCTAGACCTTAAGAGATTTTACATTTCATTCAGGTGAAAGACTAGGCTCCCTGCATATTTAATCGTGATAAAAATAAGATGTTTTGTGCGGTATAAAGCAGATCTCACTATATGACTACTCACTTCACGTTTTCCTCATTGGGGCCAGTGATTTGGACGAGACGCTCCTTTGCACCAGGGCTCACTGAAACACCATTGCCGTCATGACGTCACCGCAACCATTCGATTTTTCATTCATTAGTATGTGTTATTGATTCAAGAAGCGTAAGCTAAATGCGATTAATAGGCGGTGAAGTTTTCATCTTTGGAATGTTAATGAACCTGAACCGTAACCATCAATTTTCACGAGCACGCTTTTCTCGCTGTTGATTCATTAGTAAAACAAAAATCTTATAGGTAATGTTTGAAGACAAAGGGAAATGTATAATCGATGTAGGTATATATTAGTATGTTCGGGTGTGTATTGCGATGGTACATAGTGGATAAAGGATTATTTCAGTGGATAGAAATGTCAAGAGCCCGCCACACCATGCGCAAGCGCCACATAGCCCGCATCGTGCGTTCATACCTCGCTGAAACGATATTATCGTATCACTTAGCTCCTCGATCATGTGCACCCTCCTGCCCTTGATACCCATCACTGGAACACCACAATACAACTTCAGATACGCCACCAGGCAGCGCTTCCAACGCGACCACATCTAGCATCTTCACCTCAACATTACCAATTCACTAACATTGAATCAAATTCTCTACCTTGCAATTACTAAAAAATCAAGGTTCTTAATGATAATATATAAGTTGCAATCAAATCCATTTTAACGTACCCTCCGTGAAGCATACGACTTGGCGCAATATATTAATAGCAAGATAACCGATCGTCAATAAAAAGTAGAAGCTGACGTCCTTCCGACATTGTCAAGTTTTACAACCGTTCGCTTATCAACATGCACCATTGAAACGAACTAATTACTCGGCTAAATAAATAACACCAGGAGTAGATAAGAGTAATATTTGTTTTTTTCATGCACACGTATCGTTTGTTCCCATCTGATACGTTCATAAATATCGAGTATATCATGCGCGTTTGGGTGTAGATCTCACCTTTTCCAGAGTCAGCGTTCCTGATGACGACTTCGTCCTTGGAGTAGTTCTTGCCGGGGATCTTGGTGGGCTTGGGGAACTTGCCCGAGGGCTTGATGACCTCCCCGGGGGCGAGCAGCGCGGGCGGCTCGGCCGGCGCAGCCAGCGTGGGGGACACCGAGCCGCCCGCGCCGGGACCCTCCATCGTCGGCACCAGCAGCGGCTGCACCGCCACACACACACATTACAGCACAACCTTTACTATAAAACCACTGGACAATACTGTGAAGTACCGCCCATACCATAAACGGTATTCAGGAAACAATAACGTGTGTTCCTATTAAATGATGTTATGGTTCATTTGATAGACATACAAATTGTTACAAATGTCGTATTACATGGTTTGACTAATGTGTTTTTCAACTATAGAATAAATGAAATGTATAGAAATTGTTTAATTACCATCTGTCTACTCGACAAACAACGTTGAAGGTCATTACCTCAGCGTGCGTGCCGCGGTGCCTATAATATTGACTCATGTAATCGGATCCCTGCCACAGCTTGGCGCGCAACTCAATCAACTCCAAGAGATGAAGTCTGGTCTTCTTATCGAGCCGTTCATCCTGAGAACCATTCCTGAACACGACAAAGTATCTGAAAAAGGAAAATGCATATTAACAGCACATCAATAACAATTTCTTTCTACAAAAACAGAAAATCATGCAATGTAATATTATTGCAATCTGTATTATCACATTTAATAGTATTATGTTTAATTTAATTGAAATCAGGAACAATATTTGACAATGTTAATGATAGCTGTAGTTTAGATATTGAAACAGGTATTTACCTATCCAAGAAATCCTTATAGAGCACTTCGAGCTGAGCGCCATAAAGCTTCAGATTAGAGTACATAGTGGCTACATTGCTCTGGAGTGAGCGATCATAGTTCCCCTGCATCATTTGATAGGCAACCGCTTCTGCCAACACAATCAGGTCATCGACTGGAACAATACAAACAAAGTGTTTCATCATCACCTATTTATACTCCAATAAACATGAGATATGCATGAAAACACTATGCATGTTAATTGTTATGTAAATTCAAAAATTTCTAACAATTACATTTTTTACTAACTTAATAAGGAAAAACTGATTATTACAGTATACTGCTATGATTGTATAAAAAAATAACATGATTGGATAGATATAATACATTTAGGAGATATTGCTTGTGGGAAGCAAAGCAAGGAACATTTCTTTAAATTTATAAAATTCAAAAATGCAGAAATTTGTGTCTACTCATATTTAAAATTTGAGGAAAGTATTTGTCAACCATAGTTCATTCCATATCAGTTTATATATAGACCTATGCGCAGAATAAAATTATATGTGCTTTTTCACAACTTGTCTTTCTCAACGATTTAAACTTAATTGGGCACAAAATTATCAGTAACTTTTTATGTTCTTCAAACAACAACAAAATGTATGATCATTATTACTTCACTAGTGCAATATATAAGCAATTTTAACTCTATTATAAACATAAAAAGTACTTTGGTGTTATAGTCATAAGTAACCTTATTCTATGCATAGGTTGATATTATGTCCTACAGCAAAGAATGGGCCCCTCTGCATCTGACAGGGTTTTTGCCTTAGTCCATGCTAGCCTAGCATAGTTTGGGGGACTACATACCTAAGAAATTCCTAACAACTATTATGTGTTCAAGTTTCCTTACATAATTTTTGTTCACCTTTAAACTATGTGATGATTCATCGTGAAAATACAAATAACTTTGAAAATTCAGAAGTTTGTGGGGTTTCAACTTGCAACTGCTGAAATTCTCAGTCTCAAGCCTTCACTTTGAGACCATCACTACATCATTAAATACAATTTGATCAATACAATGTGAACATTTTCTTTTTAATGAACCAATACAAGCAGTAACTAACCAATAATCCATCAATATCTGTCAGATGATATTAGATAAGAAAAATCTTGACTAGTCAGTGATTTATAAAAATGATATAAAGTGAAAAATATCTATGATGAAACTGAATGATCAACACTTATTTTACAGGCTTAGAGAAATAGTTACTTTTACCAATTATTGGTGTAATATTATTTATTTTGTCATTGTAAACCAAGTTTGAATATTATAAATTCCACATAGCAAGAAAGTTTACAATTGAAGCAATTAATGTTAGTGGGCAATAAATTAAATTGATGATAGCAGCCTGACACTTGCTGTTATAAAAGAGACTGATGTTTTCTAATTAATGCTTTTTTATTCCTAACATACATTGCTGCTGCAACAAATAAACTCATTGTTAAAAACCAAAAACATACTTATTTGTAGAGAATCAGTTCAAAACTACATATTTTGGAAATCAATCTTCAGCAAGATTTTTTTGTAAATTCAGCATATTAATAAAATAATTTAAGTAGTAATAAAAGGTAATGTTTCAATATTATATATTAAGTATTTACAAATCCCACTTTATACATTGAAATACAAATCTCAATTTAAAACTTAATCCATAATCATTTTTTTGTTAAAAGTTTACTGTTTTCATAAAAAAGAAATGTAAGTAATAGCACATATCTTGCTGTTTACACTAACCTGACTGGTACAGCCATGACAAACAATTAGAGTATCTGGGTCAAGTTTCCATTTCACTTGCAAAATAACAAAGTATTTTGTTGTTTTTAAATTTCTACTCATAAGCAAACAACTTTTTATTACATGGACAGGATTAAATCGGAATTTGATACTACGGTTTGGGTGAAATAAAATTTGGAGTAATTCAAATGAATTTTAATTTGATATTAGATTAATCATGTTGTTTACCTGTAGCTCTAAAAAAAATATTTACATATTCTAATAAGACAACTATCAGATTCTTACCAGAGTTTATTTTGACGTCCAAGACAGAATTACGGTTGTGGGCTGAACTAGTCGTCGATTTCAGGGGTCTGGGCACCTCCAGTTTCTTAACCGTGCGGGTCATTTTCGTTAGGGTCGACATGGTGCTGCCAAAACAAATATAACATACCGTATAAAATATGGTAAGATCGCTGTTTATGGGCCGCAACAAATAGCCGCGTTCCTGCGGCCCTCGCCAACAATGATAGTCACATTTTCGTCGGAGGATATGAGTAACCTTGCCATAATTATTCACGATGTTCCAAATAAATAGAAGAAGTGTCGGGAAACTCACTCATCCATGGCGATTGCGCCTCGGTGCACGCTACAACCACTATTACAGCAAATCGTGTAAAAAGTGAAAGTGATGACAATGAATCCTAGCGAATAAATTCGGAACAAATCCAATACGTGTTCATTACTCGTAATATTGGTTTTCAGGCAATAAAAACGGATCAGCTGGAAAAATTTTGACTTTATAGAAGATTAAATATTTTGCTCGATGAAAAACATTTAGACAAAACAAATGAAAACCATGGAACACTATGAAATAAGAAATAAACAAGAAAACTTACCTGGCTACGCCATTAATTCGCAATAAAAATAAATTCGGTCTAGTGATGTGCCTACAAATCGAATACTAAGTAGGAAGTTACTAAATAGACTAAATCCTAGAAAACTTAATAGCTAAAACTAGGATCACATAAAAATTAGTTTTTATAATAAATATATTATGTGCAAGATAAACCTTGAATCAAGAACTTTCTATATTGTGTTTAAACGAAAAAAGAATAGTACAGCACTACTATCGACAAGCACAACACTATATAAAAATGTTGCCAGTTAATTACGCAGTTGTAAAATATAAAACAAGCAAACATAATCAAAAAATAAGCTCTCGTTTTAATTTATCAAATATGTATTGTTATTTCATTTATATTTTAGAATAAATCATCGTTATAGGTTGTAAATAATATCATGGTGACAGTAGACACATAGTTTTATACTGTCTGCTGGTAAGTTTGTTTCTGAAGTGTCAATCGTGATTGTGTAAAGTGCGGTCGTGTTTTTGTTTTAATAAATCTGCAATGTCGTAAAATGTTTGAGTATGCGTCTCTATTTACTCAAAAAGTGCCGACTTATTGTGAATATACGATTAAAGTAGTTGTGTACCGGTGGGATAATGTGAATTTTGAATTATACTGACAAGTAAGTCTTTATTTAATAGCTAGACGGTGTAAAATAAAATATTTACATTAATAGGTCAGTCAAAAAATCATGTTTATTTGAAAATGAATGAAGGTAAAGTAATTAAACTATATCCTTTATATTGTCGGAACTGTAACTTATCCGTGACATAAAGAGGAAAAATAAATGTTTAGTGGGTACCTTCTAAAAAAATATAAAATATGTTAGTCTTTTAAGTTTTAAAAAATAATTAGCATTCTGATTATAAATAGTCTTCTCTGTAAAATTTCTTGCAAATTCTATATTTTATTGAAAATTTTAAGCACTGTAATTCAAGAAATATATTATGACCCTTGAATAGCACATATTTTCATGCTGTCTAGGTGGTAATAAAAAATTACTGTTTATAATTTTTCTTAAAATTCAATTAGTTTAAGAATTGTAAGTATTGTGTTTCTTAGTGAATTTTTTATGTATTTCAGAAACAATTTACTACAAATTGTTAATAATAAATACACCCAATAGTCAGCAATATTCTACTTATTATAGTGCCTAGAACATTTATTTTTTATGTGATGACTTTGAAAGTTATGTTAACTTTTAGTTTGGATATCAATAATATTATTTTGTATGTCTACAGAAGGTACGAAGTTTATTTACATTAGTAACAATTTGTTTGACTATTATTATTTTGTTAACAGACAACACAATGCACAAGTACTACTTTTCTATGATACTGGTGCGGGTGGTCCTACCAGCTGGACTACTCCTAAGTAAGTATTGAGTTATCAGCTACATCATTAAAAATCATATAACATACATAACAATCATTGAAGTTATAACTGAAGGACATTTAACTACCTGGTATAATTATAGGCGGTTAAAATTTGTAAGGCATGCTTAGTTGTTTCAATGCAAATCATGAGAATTACAATTCACAGGAGTATTTTCCACTCATTGTTAGCTTATTTTAGTACATTTAAATAAACAATGTTCGCGATGCGCGGGCGACACTCGCGTGACGTAATGCGCCGGAACCGGCCGGCATCGAGACACCGCGTGTCGCGATTCCACACTAATATTATGTATTTTATTCTCATCACTACTGTATTAACATTACCAAAATAATGATCACGCCATCAAGGCTCATAATTTATAGCCATGTTTGTGATACTTGCATAAATTTATTTTATATACGCCTTGTCTGTTACAAACATTAGAATTCATCAGGTTAAACTGTAATAATTATAATGTCACGCGTACCTATCGTCGCATTGCGGAAAGGAGTGATATATCCTCGGTGCTGGGCGCGCCGTCTGGTTCTGGGTGCGTCCTCGCGGGTGCCCTGTGCGACCCGTTGACCGACTTGTAACGGCCTTGCCTGCGGACCCTTTGATTGCTGTGTCAATTTACATGTTACGGTGGTTATTTGTAAACACTATAGCATTTACCTGCACTTACGTATAAATGATAACTATGTCCCATACTCGCGGTTGACCTTTCGGCAATTGTCGCTCTGATTTGTTTGCGCTTGGTTTTCGTATTTGAAACGATAGTTTTCCTTTTACAAAAATAACTGTGTATTTTTTCTTAGCCTAAAATTTTAATATACATACGTATACCGAATCTCAATGTAATGATAATCCTCTAATTAATAATTTCTAATAAAGGCGCAAGAAATATCCGTGACATTTTTAATAGAGCAGAGGTTTACGTACTATTTATTACTTTTAGTAAAAAATCTCGCTATGTGCATATAATGAACCTTTGTCATTGGGAAATTTTTACCGCTGCCTTGTGGTATCGTGGCACAAGTATGTCCCGCAGGATCTCGTCGTCCCGGGTTCGATTGCCATTTACTCTATTAGGGTATTCCTTGTAGCAGTACGGAGTATAAGTGCAGAACTGCGTTCTGTCTACCACTGACAAGCTAGTTACACATTTCTTTGCATAACAAGTTTTTTCTATTATTTAGAAAACAAGATTTTTTAACAAGAAATTTACTGATTTTTGCATTTAAATACAATTAGATGCATTGTTGTAGCTTATTTTTACAAACAAAAATCAAACATCTGTATAAAAAAATTCATCGTAAGTCGTAACTAATTTCTTTGTTGTAACTGAATCTTTCAACGTTTATTAAAAGAACATATTGCTAACTTTAAAAGTTCTTCTTTATTCTCTTTTATTAATATAACATTAAAAGGTAGTAGTCCATACATACATCAAACGTGGATTTACTAGTCCATCGTACTCGTAATAAAGTTGAAGATGTTATAATAAAGCTCATAAAATATTGCACGTGAGTTCAGCGCTCCAATCATGTACACATTTCAGCCTTCGTGAGGCCACCATGTTTGCCCATCTAATGGGCCACACCCGCATTCCCAAATGGCTTTAATTAAACACCGATGTCCTCTAACCGTCGAAACTTTCTAGTTGTTTCTTTCGTACAACAATAATTATCATGCTATACTTCATAATGGCCTGAAACCCTCTCAATGGTAGAGGAGACCCGTGCTCAGCAGTGGGCGTACATGGGTTGATGAACTTACTGTTTGAGTAAATCATAGTGATCCGTTCCCATATGTGATTACTTTAATGGCCTCTAACCTGCCATTATTGTTATGAATTGGTGTTAACGACGTAATAGAACTGAACGTATGATTTTATTGTGATTTAAAACCTAGCCGCCGACCTATCCAGACATGGCAAGTCATTTGTCTTTGACCTCTGTCGTCATGTGATTCACTCGCTTTAAGAGCGTATATACAAATTTAGCGTCATTTGGGCAAAAAGAGTACTTTTCGAACCCCTTAAAGTTGATGAAAGACCCATTGTAGAAATATGTAAATTACCAATTATTGTAGGCAATTTAGTCATCTAAAAAGTTAGTTAAGAACATTTTAAGATTTTTTCGTAAATTTTGATAAATAAAAAGATAACTGAGCTAAGGTCGTCAAAATTCACTTTTTGAGTCATTTTCGAGGCTCAAAATTTTGTTAAATTCATAATATATGTAATGAAAATAAAATGTTATTAAATAGACAATATCCCCGAGCAAAAAGTTAGTTACGAACATTTTAAGATTTAGCTCCAGTTTTCGAGTAATAAAATATCTAAAGCGTTCGAAATAATTGAGAAATTACTGTCTCTAAATATTTTTTTTAAACCTTATATGGTACTTTATTTAACAGAGCAATATTTTTTTATGAAAGAAGAACATATACTTGAAAACGTCCAATTTTTATTTTGAAGAAATCAAACTTATTGCTTTTTTAATAAATTTTATAAAATGGGCTATAAAACGCTGCGCGCAGACCTGAGCAAATCAGTCCGCCGCATGGCCTTTCAGAGAGAGGACGTGTCGCTCTGGGCTCCGTCCTTGTATCGATGTTTTTAAGGTTATTACTCAAAGTTATAACTTACACTAACGTGCTCAAGGTTGAGTGCATTCTTAGTGGGAAATTTTGATAACATCAGCTGTAATTTCAAATTGACGTAAAATAAAAATGTAAACACGGATTTTACAAGGAGAGGGCACGGTGTAGTAAATTCACTTTGGGACTAGACTGCGTATTTCGACATTGTCACCAACGGCGAAATGGCCTAGTTAGCAGTATGTCCGCCTCCCAAGCGGACACTCAAGGTTCGAGATCCGCATATTAAATTTCTTTTTTTTTACTTTTTTTTTCTTTTTAAATTAACCATTTTAATAATTAAATGATTTCTTCATCATTAACATTGCTTCATAGGAAATAGAACTAGAACATTGTGACATTGTAAAATTATTTTTTGGAGCAAAGTTTTAAAATGCTCAACTGCCACTGTTAATTTCATTTTTGAACTTTCACTATACATAGAATCATCAGGAACTTGTTCTTCAGCTGTTTGTGCACTAGTAACATCTTGATTCACAGACATTTTTATTAAGAAAGGTAACGACAATAAATTTAACTTTGGGGAACATACACAACCTAAGTGTAATAGAAAAAAAATTGCTTTCTAATATAGGGGGTGAGGCTTGAGCGAAACCGGTTTGGTGAATACCCAAATAATTTTTTATGTTATTAATATATAATTGAAAAATGTGTTAAATTATAATTAATGATAGATATAAATGTGGTTATTATTTATGAATACCATAATTATTAGCTGCTTTATAATTTAGAAAGTATAATAGTTAATGTAAATTAAAATTAATTTTATATTTAACAATTTTTTTCTTGATTGAATTTATTTAATTATTAAAACAGTTAATTTAAAAAGAATTAAATAAGTAATAAAAAACAAAAAGTCAAAAGCAGGATTTGAACCCTGAGCGTCCGCGTGGGAGGTGAAGACAGTACTGACTAGGCCATTTCGAAGTTAGTACTATTGTCGAAAATAAATAAGTAAACTTACATGTAAAGATTCAAACAACAAAACAAAATATTTCGCGGACGCCATGTTGCGTCATTGGTCATTTGCTTATCTCTATAGGTAGTAATATTATAGTAGGAGAGCTAGCATACATTTTTGGGTTGGTATTTGAGGCAAGCTGGAAACTTGTTTTAGCTCTCCTATTATATCCCAACACGGAACTGCAGACTGCCTCGTGGTCTCGCGGTATAAGTATGCGCCGGGCAGTATTATTGCAATTAGCAAATTTTCAGTAGCATTACGGAGTCTGGAAATGTGCCCGAAAAACGGCAATAGGCTCGGCCCCTATTACATGGGACTGTTACATACTTGGCGAAATGTGGTTGCAGAAATGCAGTTCTGCCTACCCCTATGGAGGATAGATACAGACGTGAGGTTATGTATGTGTATGTGGAGCTGCAGACCTGGCTATGAGTAGCGGGGTTAAATCAACCCCAAAAAAAAAAAAAAATAAGCCCGACGTATTATTTTTATTCTTTTAACATTTAACTACAACATATATACATATATTGCAACATATATTGAATTAAATTTATTTTTAGTTTTTTTTTTAAATTTAGTGATTAATTTAGCCCCGCTACTTACCAGCCAGGTCTGCAGTTCCGTGTTGAGATATAATATATATGACAAGTTTTCAACTTGCTTCCAATACATACCCAAAAATTCATGCCAGCTCTTGAACTATTAGCTCAATGCGACGAACTAATAAAATTGAACAAGCGAACGCCACCGCGGCCGGCGATGCGCGGCGGCACCTTTGAAACCGCGGCACCTTTGACGCCGCGCCTTGTTTGACAATTCGCCGACGCAACGAACGAAATAGATAAAAGGAAAAAATCAAAGGACTATAGCCTGAGTCCTGTCGATGGTAGAGGAAGCCCGTGCCCAGCCGTGGGACGTATAAGGGTTGATGAGAGAATCAAAATAAATAACAGTACTTTCCATACCGTAATTAAATGTACTTTTATGGGTAATTTCTCACTTCATTGTATATTTTAAATTTTATATAACACTAGCTGTTGCCTGCGACTTCGTCCGCGTAGACTACAGGGTTGAGTTCAGAAACAAAATCTATTTTACTCCTCAGAGTCCTATTTATGCCCATACCAAAAATCATACGAATCGGTCAAAATTACGTGAAACCGTAACGTGCCGGCCGGCGCCTTGTACATAATGAATTGCGCGCTTGATCATTATTTGAAACTGTGATATCTTCTTAGATACTTATTGTAATTAAATTATGTAAAGGGCAAATTTCTTTAAAATTAAATACTTATACTAAATAACGCATTTATTTGGATAAGGATTAATAGAATCTTTATGAAAACACCTTCACAAACAATGCTTTATGTTATAACAAATTTGGTTAGCATAAAAGAGGTTATAGTGAACAAATCCTAAAAGTTAGACATATGCTACCGCTGACTTTTTTGTAGGCATTATCAAGCTCTACAACTTTTCTCTAGGACTTAACTATATATCTCCCATGGGTAAGGCTACGTTTGCAGAAAACCCATTCGTTCGACCGATTTTTCTCCGACTCACTTCGCAAATCCGGCCACAGCGAATAACTAATATCTTTTATAATATATAATATATAGCCTATGAGACTCACAAAGAACGTAGCTTTCGATTGGTAAAAGAATTTTCAAAATCGGTTCAGTATATCCAGAGTTTACTTTCTACAACGTCACAAATTCACAAACTCAATAACGTTACCTCATTATAATATTAGTATAGATAATGTATGTAAAAGATTAGAACAATCACAATTTTATATGTGATATTTTCATTTTATTATCCATTTATGAAATTCCAATTTACCGCTAAGGATCTCGGTCACTGACCACTGTTGTGTTATACACGGCGAGCGCCCGCCCCCCACACTTCGATGTGTGCCGGCATTTACGTTGGTGTGAGTTGAAATTCGGCGAGCGGCGATTTGTTTATACGCTCTTAAGTTAATAAAGAGTCAGAGTGTGCGTGGGACATAATTGTTATCACCGACACAGATACATTTCCGGCTTAACTATCAATGTATCTAAAGTTTTGCTTACCTTAATTATACTGCACAATAATTTGCATCCTTATATACCTACGTTAAGACAAAATCGAGGTATATGGCAAGTAGTAGCCAGAATTAATAAAAAAGTCTGTAGTTCGTAATATTTTTTTTGTAAACTTAAATTTACTATTCTCAGTCATAGATACATACCGCCAACCAAAAACAATTCCCTACCCTGAAAACGAACCCGCTGACCTCTCGAGCACACGCGCCAATTTATACCATTAGAATTACAAGCTAACGCTTTAATATCTTTTGGGTTTACACCGCGAAATATAGGCAAGAAGGAACCTACTAACCCTAAATTGCTATTTTTATAGTAACGACATTTACATTCTATTTTTTTTTTACTTTTAGTCGCTTTTTATGTTATTAATTAAAATATCCAACGATATATTATTAATGTTGATTGTTTTTATCCAATTCTATTCGTATCATTTTTGTGAATGTTTCATATTTTGTGGTCTTATCAAAAAGAAAATATTTATTTGCGATGGTCTTTGGTATATTTAATTATAATTTACTTCGTTTATCAGAAACTATGAATTTTTATTAAGCTACTGTGCTCGTTTCCATCGCTCCGGTACACGCCTTATGTTTTTAATCGAATGGAAGACACGCATGGCACGTCGTTGTATCCCAGTCATTTAATTACAAAAGCGATATAAAACCATCCTGAAGCACTTAGCTATATTAAAAACTAAATCTAACTGTTCGTCGAAATGGCAAACACGTTCGTTGTATAGTGGGCGGTGGCTCTCAATTAGCCAAATGTCTCATTAAGTATATTGTACATAATTAAACGGATGTAGGATCACCTAAGGTTTACATGCTTTATCACATTATCTCCCCATTTTATGTTCATTCTGGTTTTTCCTGACTATTATTATTTGTTAAAACATTTTTGGGTATTGTATTTTATAATTGAATTTTTATGCCATTATGGTTCAAACGGAATTAGTCAACGGTAAGATTTTCTAGTAGTGTTGCTATTCAAGCGATGATGTCATTCAGGGTTATCGTTCTCTCATGCACGCGGACTCTAAACTTGTATCATTAATTTTTTTTTTATGTTTTGTTTAATGTAAATACACAAAGTGTATCTCCACAATCGGATGTTAACGCCAAGGCTAGCGGAGTTTAATATAAAACGGAACGGTGCTTACGCGGGTTACTTAATAGGCTGGTACTTGGGCAATGTTCGGCGCCCGCCGAATAGTATTGCCTTATCAACCGTCTGATTCACAAGGTCGCACCACAGTTCAACTGGTTAACTGGCAACCTACATTAACAGTGATCTCATCATTCGATCCCATTTGACTTTTAACACGCTTACCATAATAACACAATATTTGTCGAACGCATAAGGTAAATGAATTCACACTTCACTCCTGTATCAATCTTTTACAATACTAGAATCGTTGTTTTTAAGGACTGAGATTCACTTCCACTTCAGGAATAATACTATTGCGTATTTTCATTAAGAAAAGCATCGCAGACTCATCACCGTAGATAAAATATAGCTTTTCCCCTATCCATTTAGGATACAAACGTGATTATTTTAAAATTATTAAAATCTTGTCACTTAACTGTTTTATTGCTAACGTATTCAAATCTTTTAGGTTTTGACCTACCGTTAATAAGCCTTTGCTATTTTAAACGAACATTCTGTGATGTAGTGAATCACCTGAGAAAATCCTTGAAGTGTTAATTGTTTTAGACGTGGCAAAATCTCTTAATTGCACGCATTGTAGTTACGATGAATCATCAATTTATTTTTGTTTATAACTTAAATTGAAAATGATGTAATAAAATATATCGAAAATTATACATGTGATAAATCTACACATTTAAAACTCGCATCAGATTCTTTCACGTTTTAAATATTCTGCCTTTATTTATAGCCCGTTTCGTATTTGTGTCAGTGTGTATACTGTATACTTGACTCATTGAAGTTTCCGTTCGATGCACGCTTTCACAGCTTTCAGTGATTGCGTCGATGGATGATTTCATATCAATGTTAGGCCTGCTTTGTTTGCATTTTAGCACTCACCAGCTCATTAAATATAGAAGACCTACATACAATCTATGATTTAAGTCTCATGTTTATAAGCCAAATGGTACCACGACAATGTTATAAAACGCATACTAAAATATTTGATCTACTAAGAAGAAAGCCAATTTTTTTTGCATTGCAAATTGAAGACTTTAATTTTATCATAGTTACAACGATCCGATTTAGGTCAAATATGCGCCGTTTTGTTCTATAACTTGTTGCTATTTTGAGCATAATATCTATAGGTCTTTCTCATAAAAGCCTTCTTCCCTGTTTGAAGTGTTTTTTTTTGTAATGAAGTTACTTGATCTTTATAAAGTGCTCCGCTTGTGTTGTAGACCTAAGGGGTTTCTTACATTAAGCAATATTGCTTTGATATGAGTATACATACTGTTTTTTATATGTATACAGGCTATTCACATGAAACCAATTTGAAAGTGAATTTTGAAAACAGGTAGACTATAACATATAAGTTTTCCAAAATCATAATATAGGAATTTTTAACGGACAACAATTCAAACCAGGCATAAGTCGCATCGGATTGATACAAAAATGTGTAGTAACAATAAATGCACTAAATAAATTATACTTAATGTAAGTTTTTTTTCTGCTTCGTGTTTTCTCTAGGGCTTACATGAGTCACTGTTTATTGTGCGTGATTGCATGCCGCAACGAAGGTGGGAACTTTGCTATTAAAACCCACATTGGCTTTCCATAGAAAAACAATGGCACGTGTGGTGTGTAGGATGGCAAGTCGTCAAGGAAAAGCCCTTGTGTCTTAGTGAATGTTACGTAAAAGCAATGCTTCGAACTACAAAAAAAAACAGAACTATGCAAGATTACATTGTAAAATACAAAAATATCTAGCGTGAGTTTCTTTCGTCACCATTGAGCTATTTTAAGGAGCGCATGTTTTGGATGCAAAGGTATGATGCTATGTCGTCATTGTAATAGCCAAACATCGACTCCATATTTCTAGGTCATAGTTATAAAACCAATGGTGAACATACTTAAACATAAGAAACGCAAACAATGAGAAACATGATGTATTGTGTTGACTTACTTGTGTTTAATATTTCAATTTAGAATTTATAGTTATTATGAAAATATTTCATGTGTATCATAATGAAAGCGCGGGAGTGCATTTTTACTGATAAATGTGGCGCGCTGAATCGATAAAGATTAGATAACCATTTATTATGTCAGTCCATATAAATAATACGTAGAAGTAAATAAATAGCTTCCATTCTCGTGTAGGTACAATTATTTATTGTTAACATGTCCATCACATAAACCTGTCGGCTTAATGTAAATTCTCGTGTGCTTCTTTCGTTTAACTGTATTGTTCGTGTATGATTGCATTTACAAACGGGGAAAATTGCATAGCTCTAATTAAAATGATAACTTTGCGTGACGAATATTTACATTTGTAGTGAAAAAGCATGACACTACTCATCAAAGGTTAATTAAAATGTTCAATTTATTTATACAATATGTTTGTCGTAATACTGTCTATTGGGTGTGCCATTGGCAGCTGTTTCTAAGTACTTTCTGTAAATAAATTAGCGAAAATAAACTGAGTAGGAGCTTGCAAATGTTTAACAAACAAAATTCGTAATGCAAAAATGTTTGTTCTTAGTGACTTTTTGAATACTATTCGAATAAGTTTGCTTCACATCCCCTAATTTTTCTGAGTCGCTCTCAATCGTGTATGACCCCCTCAATATCATCAGCAATATTTATAATTTTTTTTCGAGTGCCATTGCTTAAGCAGCTCAAAAACATTTTTTTCGACATCTTTCATTGATTCCGATTCGAGAACTTCGATCTAATATTTACAATTATAGTTCAAAGAAAATGATTGATTAATGTGAGATATCGATGAAACTAAAAATACTATTGATGCAATGTATTCGATTAATGTCATGTCTTTTGATTTTTGAATTGGTAAATGTAAAAGTCAATGGTATCCCAAGGCTAACAATGGCATTATTAAGGTAAATGTGTAATATGCTTGTTTGCATCTAATAGTTGCTTCAAGATGTAATAGTAGCTAAATGAAATGCATACACACATTTACATCTGTGTCCCACAGGGGTAGACAAAGAGCACAAAGTCACTTTGCCACAAGCTACGATTCTGACATACCCCATTCACTTTTCTTCTTCAGCATCCGCGCAAGAAATAAATCGATCTTATTAGGAACGAATTTATTATGTTTATTTATTCTACGACATTTTCTCACAGTTGGCGCCGTCCTGTCTGTCGTGTCGATTATACCATACTTGTTTATTCATTGTTTTACTAATACATGTGTCAATATTGAATATCTGTGTTACAATCGCAAATCATATGCATGTATTTATGACTCAAGCGATAATTATTGAGTGTGTCGGAACTCATGGTCTTTGATTTCGTAATCTCAAGTTGAAAGTTGATTGAATGTTCTTTACAGATAGACATCCAGTGTTCTAGTTTTTAAAATAAATGGTAGCTTTGCCGTGCTTATATTTTGCGTATTTACTAAATCGTTTGGGGTTTCAAAAAAATTGAATTAGGTACAGCCAGGGGCAGGTTTTAGGAGTTACTTACATAAGAATACATCTGGAACATGTAGTATGTGTAAAATAACCCATTAAACAAAAGGAAAACAAAAGGAGCTATAAAGAAAAACTCCACAACAAAAGAATAGGGAATGCACGGCGGTTAAGGGGAGAGCAATATAGGGCGAAGTATAAACGAAGTGGAACAAATGTTAGTGTGGCATTTGAGGTGTGCGCCTCAGAGCCAAGTGTTAGATGCTTTTATTCTCAGGCGGCCGCACATTTACGCTCATGTGAATGGCAAATCGTTTTAGTGCTGATTTCATTCCGAAAAAGGACGGTCATAAAGTCTCTCAAAACTAGCTGTATAAGCTGCAGGGACTGAATGCCGCTACTGCTAAATATTTTTCTTCGACGCGAGCCGTAAAAAGCAGACTGAATAAACATCCATGAATGTTAATTTCTAACTGGGACTTACGTGTACAAAATGTTGGTCAAGGGCGATTACAACTGATACTAATAAACACTAAATCCAGTAAAAGCTGCTAACATAACAGGGCCACAAGTAGGGATTGCAATCCAGCGGCGTTTTCAATCCAGCGGAATTTTTGCTGGATTGACCTGAATCCAGCTGGATCCAGCGCGGATCCAGCAAAACGTGGAACGTAAATAAAAAGACGACATTTTTAAGACTTTTTTTATTAATTTGTACTTCTTATGATAATCTTTGAAATCTTCCACTCATTTGGTGATATCTTATATTAATTTGCTTTGGTTTTTTGATAAGTTGAGATCAAAATAATCAACATAAAATTAAATAACAAACATATAACCTTATATTCATATAACATTTAAGATAATGTTTCTAAGTAAGCACTATCTTATTAATTACGCTTATGTTTAATGATAGGACGGTTAATCAGTAGCAATCAGTCTCACAAATTCTTTTAAAATTAACTTAATTAACATTCTTTTAAAAAAGGACCGTAACAATAACACTATTTTAATTTTCAATAGTATTTTTGTATCAAACAAAAAAAGCTTTGAAATAATCTTCTCTCCGCTCGTTAATCCTTAATAATTAAGCAGTTTAAAGTCTGACGATAAGAGACTACTTATTTTTTTGAATTCTCTGAAAGTAAGACCTTAGAAAACAAATGTTATCTATAGTCTTAACTCCCAACCTGCTTCGCACAGAACTGCATATGTAGCCGGCTGCTGAGAATGCCCTTTCGGCCTCTACACTGGTCGGTTTTAAGGTCATTAAATACTTATAAACCATTGATAAATGTTCACTTCGCACTCCTTCGCTCTCATAAACGCTCATTTTTTTTTTTCAGGATCTTTTCGTAATCTAATTGACCACTTGGCTTTTATTTATTAAAGTTTTCCTTCTCTCTTTTAAGTTCTATCTCAAGCTCTAGCTTTGAAGTCATTTTAACGGGTTCTGCGTCATCATCTACACGATCTTCTTCTATCTCCATGGTATCTTCTTACACCGGCTCTATAATATATTGTTTATTTACTCGTTTTAACAATGTTTTTATCTCCTGCCGCATCGCATTCTTTTTTGGTAATGGAAAATAGCCAGGCTATAGTGACAGAACGGCAAGTTGCCGCGCCTATTCGAAAATGGCGGCAACTCAAAAGTAAACAATAGAAATTGATACGTTTGCGGATCCGCATCGCTGGATCAAGATGTATGCTGGATCCAGCATG
The DNA here is from genome assembly GCA_030295005.1 of Cephonodes hylas. NCBI lineage: Eukaryota > Metazoa > Arthropoda > Insecta > Lepidoptera > Sphingidae > Cephonodes > Cephonodes hylas. The sequence continues at coordinate 10,619,759 of AP025364.1, read as the reverse complement.
TTTAAAAAGGCGCTGGATCCAGCTGGATTGCTGTATGCTGGATCCAGCAATTGCAATCCCTAGCCACAAGCACAAGCCCTTTCGTGGTTATGTACATATGTAGATTGTATTTCGCTAGTTTCATCGTATAGGCTGGCGGCGCGCCGGGCGCCCTGCCGGCTGTGATTTATTGTGTCTGCGACTTTCTCTTTATTGCGTTTCCTTTCATATAGGGCATTTCTGTTTTCGAGTAAGCTTTTTATATGTAACTCGTTTTTGATATCAATAACGTTATACTTTTAAATTATATTGTCAGTTTTATATAGTCAATATGAGTTATTACATCAGCTTATTTCAATGTAACATGCCGAATGCTAAAAAAATAATGTTTTGTTTACAGGTATAGCACTTCGACCGTTTGGTCTATCATTAATATACCTGCTGCTATACTTGTTAGCACCACTGCCGCAAGTACCAGACACGCAAACATTCTCCGGTAAGACCTCTATTCATTTATTTTTCACGCATTACATATGTTTGTGTACGTGTTCTATTTTCAGTCTTCTACATTGTATTACACGCACTGTATATTGCCGTTCTGAGATATTTATATTATCACAGAAATCAGCAACATTTAGGTCGTACAAATAAAATGTTATCGGGCGTTCGTAAAGCTCGGTTCATTTTATAAACATGCCCTAGTGTAGTCACGTAGGTAATATATTCTATGAATATAACAGTTATTATATAATTTCTAATAATAAATTTTTGAATAATAAAATAGCTACCAAAAAGTATGTCAGGTGTGGAAATTAACCCGAGAGAGGGTAATTGATAGTGGGTCTGTATGTAGCAATTCAGGTAATTTGAGTTGTTCAGAATGTATTGTATTACTATTCTAATTGTGTTCATAGATTTATGAATCAACAGTATGTCTAACTAAAACGTTAAGTGAACAACAACCAGGGCCGTTGTTTTTAATAATTTAACTTACTGGGTGAACGTTGAGGCGTTAGGTCGTTACTAATACCTTGAGACACTTCAATATTTACTCCGCTCTCCCAGCGGAGATGCTTTACAAGTCGAAAGCAACCACCTGAGTATTACTGTTTAATATTGATAACAATGTATCATTAAAATGACGGGAATATATTTCAATTGAATTTGATAAGCTCAACAACCACACACTTTGTCTTGACTACATCCAAACCTTAACGCTGTTATAAGAAACTATTAGAGACATTTAAAATAAAATATTATGATTCGTACAGTGTAATTTAAATAAAGCGAGAAATGTGTAAGGTCTAGACTAAACAGTTTTTTTGAATAAAGACAATTCTCCTTTTTTATTTGGCTAGCAACTGCGAGATCGCCTGCGTAGAATATATTATTGATCTATGTTTTAGCTTAGTTTCGTCTAGGCGACAAGCCAGGCTCCGCACTTTAATTCCTGATGGCTCTTATTGATACGACACAAGTAACATAAAACTTTGCGCATGTTTGTCCAGGACCAATCGATTGTCGAATGTCTTTTACGAGAAGTTTTCTCTGAAATCAGAGTCCTGTAGCTTACGTAATTTTTCTAACCGCATACCGTGATCCAATGCGGCTAAAATTGTCAAAGAACCTGTAAATTTCAATTATATTTTCCTTGATTGTAATACAACTCGATACCTATATGAACTCATTTTTATTTTTAAAATTATTTTGTATAGGCGTAATTTAAAAGGAAATTAACGCAGAATCCCAGAATCCTTGTTATATTTATTGTGAACAATCTCTATTGTTTTATGTCTCTTACATGCTCATTAAAATTAACAATATCTTTTATGGTATACGTCTAACGACTTTAATGTGTACCACCAAAGCATAATAAAGTTTTATTTGTTAATAGTTTAATAATAGTTTAATCTCATTTATGATTAAGAGATGGTTTTGCTCGCCTAGCTGGTCTAGTAACTGTTCCAACAGTAATAAGACAGTCCTGAACAACTATTTATCAGGTATATAATACAACTTTACGCTCTTAAGGTTGTCGGTGACTCGAAATTCCACATCGAGATATCATAGTATGTTTTGATAATTTTTATTTATAGGGAGTATATAAATTTTAATGTAAACAGGCTGGTGCGGTAACTACCTCCTCCTGAACGTGGTCATATCGTCATTCCTGTTGCTATGTCACGCAGTATGGCACAGCGTGCTAGCTGCTTTCACTCCCTATGGCTCACTGCTCGAAGATTATCCCCTCATACAACGGATCGGACACAATTTAGGGCTGGTGTCCTTTGCCGGCATAGATCCTCTTATGGCCATCCATTACTTGGCACCAGAGGTAAGAATATCTTTTTTATACAACGTCGATTAGTTTTAATAATAAGATATTCTAACCAAGACACTTGGTTCTAAAGGCCATCTAAAAATATAAATAATGTTGAATTCGTCTGGTTTGCGGCAGGTTTTATAATCAGGCTACTGACCTCAGATGCTCTAAAATTCCTTGCGATATACCCATATTTTCGCGTGTTGCATGCACATTCTTACACAAAGGCATATTTTACTTGTTAGTATAACTGTACGACACAACTGCACGATTTTATTTTATAATTATATTTTACGTATATATTTTATTGAAACAATATTTTGTGTGACGCCACTAACTGAATTAAACATACGACGATAAGTGGTAGTGACGATAGACCAGGCAAGCTAATCGATAAAAGAATTTGAATTAATAACACGCACTTGATTGAAAATCTGAGTATTTCCGTCAATATTGTTTATAGCAATTTTTACTACTCACGCTATTGGATGTAAACAGTTCATAGTTGCTGTCCATTAGTGTTTATTTACAAATCCCTTGTTCTAGCTCGTTATGACAGGCTTTTCGCTAGTTGTATACATATTGGTTAAAAAAATGTTCACGGGAGGGCAACCCGAGGCCGAGAAGAAAGACTCCAAACATCAGCGGTTTCCGCTTCTTACAAGCGCAGGTAATGACTTATCAATCAGCATTATATTATAATCAAATGATATGAATCATTAACACAATACAATCTTTTTAGCTTTGACATGACTTTAAACAATTACCCAACATTATCATGATATGTAACATTCATTTATGAAACGCAATATAATATGTAACTATAACTTTCAGCAACGGGAACAACCAAATATTTACTTTATAATGGGATATTTTACAGTAGCCTTAGTTTACTCGGCCTGGAGCCCTTAATTACTTTACAACTAATAGAATATACTTAAGTCAAGCAGATAACTGATAACCGTTAGAAAAGCTAGTGGGGCAAATGGCGTAATTTATTTGATCAGATTAGATTAAAATTTAACCTCTCCGAGATATTGTTGCAGAGAATATGTAAACAGATACATTAAAATTGATATTTAGGGCAGGTCAGGATATCAATTTTGAGATTATCGACTTCATGTCGCGCACCTGTCAAAGATGTGAGAAATTGGTTGTTGCCGATCTTATTAGATAGGAGTATGCTATAATTTACTACGAGCCCAGATTTTATGTACCTACTAACTTGAATGGTCTATAAATATGCCGATCTAATGAAAGGGTACGTCGGTATGTTTTGTTCTTGACTATAGAATTAGATTATTCATAGAGTAAATCACATTTCAGGAAAGTACATATGTTTGTTCCTGATAATGTTCTCCGGTATAATGCGGCCGAGTGTCACCTCCGGCATTTACTTCCTCGTGTTCATGGGCGCTGCGACGGCTTGGGCCCTCGGGAGGCCGCTGGAACGAGGCTTCGCTGTAGTCGGACGCTGTGTCATGGCTATCATGGCTGCCCATGTCTTAGTGTTATTGGTTTATCAATGTAACTGGTTGATCGAGCTGTATCCACCTCAAATGGAATTTGCCAGGTTTGCCTCTCCTATTGCCAAGTTATACAATGCAAGCAATTTGATGATGAATGATGTTTTTGGTATTTTTGCTCAGGTATTTCGGGTTAACGCAACTGGTAGTGATAAACGAAACAAGCCCAATGAGCTTCTCATACGAAGTGACGGATGACGGCATGTGGGGAACACTGGCCAGTCCCCTGGTCATCTTGTTTGCTTACTTCATTCTGGCTATTGAAACAAGGGAACTTTTCAAGCCCAAGGTACGTTTTGTTCAAGATCTTATTGCATTGTGATACGATTGAAATTTAAATTTTAACTAACCTCGTGATTACCAAATGCTTTTTTCAAATAATTTCCAATTGGTATTTTGCAGTAATTTTCTTGATTAACGCTGAGTACTTTTGCCTTTCAATCTTCCATGCCGGTCAAATGCTATGAAAGTCCACTCTACACGGTTCATGCGTATTAATTTAAAGCCCTGTAAAGCTAAAATCATATCGCTTAGTGGTGAAAACTGTTTAAATAATAATTTTAGAAATTGCTCCACGGTGATGTAAGGAAAAGCTATATTTGTTTACATTGGTAATGTTTAGGATGTACTACTGTGCGTTGCAATAAATATGCGGTCTTCCTCCATAACATTTTTCAACAGCCACAAATTTTATTAGACCGTGATTTATAAGTAAACAAAATTTGTATTACTTTACATTAAGTCTTTGGCAACATTTTTTACCGGTACAGCATTTAACCAACGGGCGCTTTAAATTAAAGCGGATAAATAAATGAGTTTATTGGTAAATGTTTTGTGTCCTATGCTATCAAACTGGGAAATTAGGCGAAAAAAAAGAGCGCCCTGACCGGTGTAGAGGCGGGTAAGCTGAACGGGTCCCTGGTCCGGGGCGTGTCGTTCCACCGCGGCAGTCGGCGCGCCACCCGCGACAAGTGGATGAATGCCACTAAAAAAGTCCGAGTAAGCTTGCGCGAGTGCATCAGCACCTACCTACACCACTGTATCGTATTCTTCGTGTAATGTAAAGCCCAGTCGGTATTCGTTACTTTGATTGAATTCTAGTAGTTTATTTCAGTACATACTTAAGAATTAAAAGTAGACGTAAATTTCTTGTTATTTATCAGTAGTTACTACTTATGTTTCTTTGTTGTTTCTCTATTTTAATCGACAGTTATATTTACCAAGCGAGTATTTCTCCACTTGGTTCTTTAGTTATATCGATAAGAAAAATAAATAGAACTATTAGCAGAGTAAAAACTAATAAATGAATTACATTCAGCGAATGTAGACCGACTGTATCGTGTTCAGAATTGTTGTTACACGACGCATACCGTACATCACTTCAAAGTAGACGTTTGGTTCGATATTTATTTTGATTCCACGAAAATCGATGATTTCAATTATTTTCTTTATTTCTTTTAGTCACATACAAACACAATTGCACGTAGGTAGAGGAGCTATTGGTTTGATGGCATGTTGGCATTTTGTAGATAACTTAGATTTATAGCACCGATTTTCCCGCACAACGTACGGCACTGGAAATATCGCTTGTTCTAACTGTTTGAGACTGCACTTTCAAAATTTATGTATTTTGTTTGATTAGATTTTTCTATGTTGTTTTTGCAACCAGCTTTCGTTCTTTTATAGGTTGCATTTTCATACATAAATTCAAAAGCACTACAACGTGGGAACGCCAGTGAGACTACCCCTGTAGGTATCCATTTTACATTTTTATTTTTGTCTTTGTTCGGGCAATCCATGTCGCTTGACGTTGATGCCAAGAAAGATTTGAAGTAAACTGCTATTTCAACCATATCTTTGCATTGACTTGTGCTATATATGCATATTAAAAATATTTACTTTCCCATGTTCTTTGAAAGCGTGGAAATGTCTCATTACCAAAATTAATTCGTAAAAACTAGTAGTTTCATCAAATATTTCTTGACATTGAAGAAAAGGGCTTACGACACTCTGTTTTCGAGATCAATATTTCATACATTTTGGAGCTTACTTTGTGTGAAACGCTTTTTAATGATTGCACATTTAACGCCAATGATCATGTAACATTCCATTATGTGTGTCTGTGTGTAATCGAAATATGTGTTTGTTGCTGTTTTAATAAATTTGTACTATATATTATGCATTTTGATGTTGTTTTGTTTTTGTATCGAGTAAGCTGTATATTATTCTGGTACGTATTATTTTAATCTGATAATTTGCAGCTAAGTCCCCATGACGTCGTAATAAAAAATTGTTTAGCCTTGCGTATGTTTTGTTCGAGCAGAACCGAAGAATTGCAGGCGGCCTCTTGCGCAGTTGTAATTTGTAGCTTCTTCCAATTAAAATGTAATAAAGTACTGAGCAATATATTCTTTAAAGGGATTAAGTGATCTGTGACAATAATTAACTGGGGCCCTTCAGATTTTTATAATCATTAACAATTTATATTTAGCTGATGCGCAACCTAAGTCCGAACAAGAGATGGTCGAGCGTACGCTCAGGGTCGGCGACAAGACAACTTCATCAAGACTCCACCGGATCTGTAGTCGTGCCGGATGAAGGTAATATTAAAACAATTTCTATGTAAATTTTAACTAAGACGTATTTAATATAACAAACGTGCATTTTTAATTTGCAGAGTCGATAATAGAAGATGAGGAACCCACTTTGTCGGACGACATCATTGCCGCAGTCATTGATTTCTTCCAAGTTCTAGTCAGGTTCGGATATTACACTCTTTCAAAGTTTTATGTGGTTTATATTAGGTTTTTTAATTATCTAAATTCTACTTGACTCTTTTGTAACACAGTTTCCGTTAGATATAGTTTCAAGCTACGCAGCAAGCCGACGTGCTTCGTCGGTTGAATTGTCATATATTTTCTATTTTGAACGGCATTCCGCTCGACATAAACTGTTCGGCATAAACTTCGGTTAATTTACCGTGGCGGTATTTATACACTGGGAAAGTATTTTAAAATCGTAGGATTTTGTATGAAAGTACTCCGTGCTCATTTCTGCCTGGCTGATGTTAGTCTAATGGTCAAGTTAACAAAAAAAATCATTTGTTTAATTCCAGATCTTCTTACATAGCGACGACAATAACAATGATGGCTTGGAGTATTATGTTTCATTCGTGGCTTACCTTCGTTTTCCTCATGTGGGCTAACATTGTGTGGCTGTGTCAAGACCAGCGTTCATTTATGTTGAAGACAAGTCCCATACTGGTCTGTTACGCCATGCTTCTTCTACTGGCACAGTATATTTATGGCATGAATCTGCTGGAATCAGAACTGCCGTCCAATATAACGGTTAGTTATTAGTAATTAGAATTAATTAGTTATTAGTAATTAGTATTTAGAATTTTAAATTAATTATTATACCAGAAACAAATTACGAATTAATTAAATAATTGTTTTAATCACTTTTAACGATCACCCCTTTTTGTTTATTTTGCATATTTTTCCCATTTTCCACCCCAAACTACCGAATCATAATTCCGGTTCTTTCTGATTAGTAACACCTTTTTTAATACACCTGCATGCAGTTTTATACGATCTTTACAAGCATACACTCAAAGACCATATCGATTATAAAATGAGCTGAACTGAATAAGTCTGAACCGGCAAATCTCTTCGACACATCTGTATATTCTTCTGATTTTTAGGAAGTGAATTTGCGTCAAATCGGCTTGGGGAGGACTGAAGGCGAGCCGTGCGTCCCGTTGCTGATCAAGGCGCTGTTCACGTGCATGTTCTGGGTGACGCTCCGGCAGCGCGTCCAGGAGATCCGCCAGCGCAGACAGTCCGCCGTCATCACCGACATGGCCGCTCCGTTGCAGCTTACTGTCTCTACTGCTGCTAGCGGTAAGCGTAACTTGAATTTAGATTCCTAGTGTCAAATTAAATGTATTTGAAGTAAAGGTAATTGATGATGTAATGATTTCGATTTTAAAAACGTTGGGACAAAACTGAAGATTCAAAGTTTGAAAAAGTTGGATATTGTATTTAATTTAGTTACAAATTATCCGAGAAAAGAATAATTAAAATAAAATTAAGAATGAGCTTATAAAAGATGTTTTGATTTATATTTTTGGAATTGATTTTTTTGGTATTTAATTGAAAATATTCTAAATTGATATATAATTGTTATAAAATGTACCTACATGTATACATATATGTTGTATTCTTTGCTTTACCGGTGATGCAGGTCTGGCTTATGGTAATATATGTTATTGTTTTGAGCAATGGATACATCTGCTTGTCACTTTCTATTTACTTTTTCAAAATTCCAATCACTTGCTTACAATAATTACTATGAAATATGAATCTGTGCTTAAATTTTATTTATGAAACCGCCAACATTATCTAAAAACTATTAGCCTGCAATCTGGAAAATTTGTTTTTGAGAACTTTCATTGAAATTGCTCGGTACCAGCGAAATTTCACTATTCATGCATCCTTTGTTTTGCAGTTAAAAAAAACAGTTGAGTCATTTTTTTTTATGTAGTGGTGGAGGCTCAAAGGGAAGAAGAAAGCAAGTCCCGTCTGTTGCGCGCGCTGGGCGAGTGGATGCGCGCGATGTGCGCCCGCTACTGGATCTACGTCGTCGTCATCATGCTGTTCGTCATCGGCGTCACGGGAGATCGCATGACCATATTCAGAATCATTTACATGTTCCTCTTCCTCGCTTTTATACTCATGTTCCAGGTAAGAACCACTCAAATTGTTTTTGCCATTTTGAAAAAGGAAAAAAATAAAAAAATATATTTTCTATTAGTAAAGGTTTTTTTATTTTCGGCCAGCAATTTATAGAATCTGCATATTTTTACAGATAAGTTGGTATTGGTGGCGTCGTCTGATGTATGTGTTCTGGATAACAGTCATCATATATTCCATGATAAATCTCATACTCATATACATTTACCAGTTCGATAACTTCTCCAAGACTATAGAAGAGTACTTGCTTATAAATGAAAGATTGTAAGTTGAAATATATTATACTATTTTAATTTTCTATTTTCTTTCTTTATTACACATTTTTATCGTTTTATCACTCGATATGATATCAACGAAATTGTTTGTCATGATTTTATTAACATAAAATTCTCAGTAATCTATAACTTTTTTTTTGCCTTCGCATAATATAGTTCCACGGATATTTTTTTCTGAAGTTAAAAAGTCAAGTGTCATTTTATTTTAATGTGTGTGTTTAATTTAAAACGTCCTTTTCAGGCAACATGACTTAGGTTTAGAGCCGTACCATCCAGCGGATTTATTCGTGAAGCTTCTAACGCCAACATTGTTTTTGATTATTACAATAATGCAAGTGCACTATTTCCACAAGGACTTCATGGCTCTCTCAGACCCTAGGACCAGGTATTTTTAATACTTAATTTACTATTTTATTATCTAAGTGTGAGGTTAGAACTACGTATATGACAGGTATATTTACTCAATATAAATGTTAAAATTGTAGGACGAACAGCGTGGCTAAAGAGGCGGAGTCAAGCAGGCCCAGTCAAGCCGGAGCCTCTACTATGAAAGACGATGTAAGTTTATTACAAATGTTCCAAAACACGTTATCAAAGTTCGTGAATTTTATCTGTTTTAATTATTGGGTAAACGTTTTCATGAAATAAATTGCGTCTTAAAATAAATCTGAGGCATATATTTATTGATTTTGCATTGTAAAAAAATTCTATAGGTGTATTTCTTAATCGTAGCTACTATTTTCACAACCGGCTATTAACCTATGGCGTAACGAAGTTTATTAACTACCCGATAATAATAGATTTTTATGACCACTAGGAATCATTGTTTGTTGGTTCCCATACATAAATTATCGTTGATACAAAATAAGCGAAGCTTAACTCAGTGTGATATTATTTATAGCTACCTCAGCTTCCACTCGAGGAAGAGGAACGTCGACCTTCTGTGGAAGGTAGCGTTACGGAAGCGGACCATTCACTGGGCATGTCTTCTGTCAATACAGCTGCTAGAAGGTCTCTGAGAAGGTAAATTATGAGATCAAAATTACTGTTTTCCTGAAAAATTAAAATGAACACAAGATAAAAAGCTCTATGGGCATAAATGGAACACTTCCTATTCAGGCTTTGTAGCAAAATACCCTTTGAGACTTTATCACAATTTGATGTATATTATATATACGTTGTATTCTGAGACAAGATAGGAACCATATGCTGAAAACCGTAATGATGAGGTAAAATACAGCATTGGATGAAAAGAATAACAAGGTGACGTTCTGTATATTATATTTGTAACATAGTTCGGCCAACCGCTTCTATCAACTCGGTTAACTAAGGCCTTTTTCATTGTAGCAGTGGGATGTATATGACCTGTTGTTAAAATTTCTATCATGCTCAATTTAACACCGCTTTTAGAGCGATTAAAAATAGCACTTCCTAAATGTACCTTTGTCATGCAATCGCTTTAAATTCTTAGTACAATGCATATCAAATGTCATTCCTAAGAAGGGCGATGAATCAGACATCTATATTTGGTGGGTCGGCATTTGGATCGTTATTGTGGATGTCTGCTAATTAGTATTAATTAATTAAACCTTAAAAGCAGTGATGGCCTCGAGGTTTGGGCGCGCGGTCGAGAATCTCGGCGATCGCGGGTTCGAACCCCAGGCACACACCTCTGACTTTTCAAAGTCATGTGTGTATTCACATTGAATTATCACTTGCTTTAACGGTGAAGGAAAACATCGTGATGAAACCTGCACACTTAAAAGTTCTTAGGAATTTCTTAGGTGTGTAGCCCGCCAACCCGCACTAGGCCAGCGTGGTTGACTAAGGCTTAAAACCCTCTCAATGGTAGAGGAGACCCGTGCTCAGCAGTGGGCGTATATGGGTTGATGAAGAAGAAGAAGAATTAAACCTTAAATAGAATTAACCCGTGCTCACACTTCTTGGATCTGACAAGATAATGTCGTTACAAGTAATTAGCCTTTGGTTCTGTCTTTTTAATCTTGTATTTGAATGTATGTTCTATCTAATCGTATCATAGTAGTGACGACATTCGCGTGTTCAAACCCCAGACACGCCCCTTTGCCCCTTCAAAGTAATGTATGTATTGACAATTAATTCTCATTTTAACGGAGAAGGACAATATTTTGAGCAACGCCTATAACTTTTTAGGAATTTCTTAAGTGTTTAGTCCGCCAATCCACACTTTGTCAGCGTGGTGAATTAAGTCCTATTCTTCCTGTAGAGTCAAGACCGCCATTTTGAAAAAAACTCATCACTACATCGTTCCACTGCCACGAAACTAGTAAATTGAGCCCCCATACTAACGATTTGTGGCTTTTTTTTATATAATTATTGCAGGAAGACATCCCGGGCTCGATCCTACGCTCCTACGGTGACGGAGCGGCCGTCCACCGGGTTCCGCACGATAATGATGCAAGTGTTTACCGCGGGCAGGAACATAGTATACCAGTGGACCGATAAAGTGTTCATATACCTCGACATACACCTCATCAAGATCATATTCGTATCTCTAATGCTGCTCTGTGTTATGAATGTAAGTGTAGACAAGAATTTTATTTTGATTTTATATCCATAAAGACTAAGATTTTTTTATTGTTTGTGCCTAAAAAGATAAATCGTTAACAATGTAGATCTAACAATTTAGAATGCTATAATTTATATGGAGGTCTATGTTAACGAATTAGAATAAAAACTTATATAACATTTTATTAATTACTAGCTTTTGCCCGCGACTCCGTCTGCGTAGACTTTAGGGCTGAGTGCAGAAAGATAATAAGTGAATCTTTAATTTGTCTCATAAGTGTCTAAAAAAAGTTTTACTTTGAAAAATCTATTTCCGCATTTATAACATGTTTATTTCACGGGAACATTTAATTGTTACTTCACAGGGTCCTATTTATGTTCATACCTAAAATATATAACTTAGTCGAATAGTTTAGGCGTGAAAGCGTAACAGACTTACAGACTTACTCTTGCAATTATAACATGTACCCATACCCACGGGAACACATTTTCCAGGATAAAAGTATATCATGTTAATTCGGTGGGTCCTACCTATCTCTATACCAAAACTCATTTAGATTGATTCAGTAGATCTTGAATATAGCTATTTCCACGGAAATACTACATTTTCCGGGATAAAAGTATTCTATGTTACTTTGGTGGGTCCTACCTATCTCCATACCAAAAGTCATTCAAATAGGTTCAGTACATCTAGATAATAATAATTCCCACGGGAATACTACATTTTCCGGGATAAAAGTATCCTTTGTTACTTCGGCGGGCCCTACCTATCTCCATACCAAAAATCATTGAAATCTGTTCAGTAGTTCCTGAAATACCCATTCCCACGGGAATACTACATTTTCCGGGATAAAATGTATCCTATGTTACTTCGGTGGGCCCTACCTATCTCCATACCAAAAATCATTCAAATAGGTTCAGTAGATCCAGAAATACCCATTCCCACGGGAATACTATATTTTCCGGGATAAAATGTATCCTATGTCACTTCGGCGGGCCCTACCTATCTCCATACCAAAAATCATTCAAATAGGTTCAGTAGATCCAGAAATACCCATTCCCACGGGAATACTATATTTTCCGGGATAAAATGTATCCTATGTCACTTCGGCAGGCCCTACCTATCTCCATACCAAAAATCATTCAAATCGGTTCAGTAGATCCAGAAATACCCGTTCCCACGGGAATACTACATTTTCCGGGATAAAATGCATCTTATGTTGCTTCGGTGGGCCTTACCTATATCCATACAAAATATCATTAAAATCGGTTCAGTAGATCCAGAAATACCCATTCCCACGGGAATCCTACATTTTCCGGGATAAAATGCATCCTATGTTACTTCGGTGGGCCTTACCTATCTCCATACCAAAAATCATTGAAATCGGTCAAATGGTTTAGACGTGAAAGCATTACACAGGCAGTGTTACTTTCGAGTTACAATACATGCTCATCCCACAGGAACCTTACATATTCCCGGGATAAAATGTTGTTCATGTTACTTCATTGGATCTCATTTATGATCATACCGAGAATCATAAAAGTCGGTCGAATGGTTTAAGCGTGAAAGCGTAAGAAAAATATAGTGTTTTTTACCCAATCCCACGGGAATACTACATTTTCCGGGATAAAAAGTATCCTATGTTACTTTGGTGGGTCCCATCTATCTTCATCCCAAAAATCATCCAATTCGGTTCAGTACTTTTTGAGTTTATTCGTAACAAACATACAAAAATACAAAAATACAAACCTTTCCTCTTTATAATAATAGTATAGATAGTACGTTATCTATGCCAAATACTATTTCGTCAGGGAATCAGTATTTACAGATATAAAGTCATCATCATTGTTTGCCCTTATACGTTCCAATACTGGGCACTGGTCTCCTCACAATTGACAAGGTTTAGGCCTAAGTCCACCACGCTGGCCTACCGCTGGTTAGGAGACAAAACGTCGATAAAACGTTGGTTAATTTTGGTTTCAGGTGTGCGCAATGCATGTGCCGATAATGATATTAATATCTCCGGCATTGTGGCTCAGTTCTAACAAGCAGCGGTTCTGCGTTCTCCTCATATCCACGTTGATCAGCGTCTACCTCATGGCTAAGATGGTCTATCAGATCGATTACATCAAACATCCATATTTCGATGTCAATTGTACCACAGTAAGTATAGAATTTATTCATACTGTAATTCAACTTAAAAATAATTTTTAGTGCCGTCCTATTTTTTTTAATAGTATTCTATTATATAAACTTGTAACATATTAGGTACATATAAGCGCCGTCAATTCTGAAGATAAAATTATTGGTAGAGACTGTATTAGTACTGAACACAGATATGAAAAGTTCAATTTTGCTTTTATTTTTAATCCCGTACCATTTTTAATTAGTACGGTGAAAACGACACGCTGAATACAACCACATACAACAACGCGGAATGGATCGGATTCTACAAGGCGACGCGAGACAAACCTCTGGTCGTGCTGCTGAAGGGGTACATCGGGCTCATCGCCGTCTTCACGTTCTACTCCCTCGTCACTTATCGACAACAAACTATAAGGTAAGGTGATTTTTAATATAATTGAATCTTATATTATTTTAAGTGTATTTTATTAATTATGCAGTAATATTTCGGCGCACATTAAACGTACTAAAGTAAAAATATTTGTTAAGCTAAAAATATTTTCTTAAAGTTTTTTTTATATTTTTTTTTGTGAATTATAGAGAGATGGGTTTGTTACCAAAAAACAAAGACAAGATTATGTTTCCCGAGATATCGCGAAAAGAAGCCGATAAAGATATGATACACTGCATCAAGTATCTTGTTAATTACGGCTTTTACAAATTCGGCGTTGAGGTGAGATTTTTTTTGTATTTTTTTTTAACAATCTGATTCATTTTTAACCTGTTCGTCTTGAGCATTTAATTTATTCTTGTCATATCTTTATCAAGGTATTAAAGTATTATAGGTGAATGCATATGAGAGCAAAATTGATTGCCTATTACTTGTACAGTTGTAAATGTAAGGATTACCGAAGCAGAATGACCTAACATCTTGTGAAAGTGAAGTTCGATATTTCTGTACACGATCGTAGGCACCAAGAAATTGCGTAGTTTCTATACATTTACTCGCTTGCACAACGCCATACACCAACGCTCGCTAAATCATAGCTCTGCTCTGTATCTATAATATCAAGGCACGTAGCTCTATTTATTATTATCGTAGGCTATTTTTCCCCCATAACTTTCAGATAACCTTAATATGTCTCATGGGCGTGATTGGTTCCCGAATGGACGTGTACGCGGTGTTCTACTCCGCGTGGCTGCTCGTTCTAGTGTCGATACGAAGGGTTAAACAAATGCGGCTGTGGCCAGCCTTCACCGCATTTGTAACATTCCTGGTGCCCATACAGTACATGATATCTGTCGGGTTCCTACCTCAATTGTGTATTGACTACCCTTGGAGTGGACAGGATCAGGTATTTGATATAGTTTTTATTATACAAGCAATTAATAAATCGATGTATCGGTGTTTTACAAGTGCACATCGGTATGCCGTTTATTTTTAAAGAATAATATATAAAAACTTTTTATTTTTATTTTTCAGCAAATGAAACACATTCGCACATGGTTGTTCTTGCCGTACGCAGATGAACCACCCCATGCAATTAAACTTATATTCGATTACTTCTTGCTACTGTTTGCAACGAGACAGCTCCGAGTATTTGGCATGGAAAAAACTATTGGCGACGAGTACCCCGGCGGATCTAATAGCGAAGACATAGGCAAGGACTGGGAAACACCGAATTTCGTCAATCCAGTCCCAGATTTCCTTAGCTATGTTGGGTAAGGCAAAATACCTATTTGTAATGTCATTGCATTTCAAGCTTTTAAACCAGTAATTTTGTAGAGTATTCATAAAACTAATAGAAAACTCAAAACTATTTCTTATTGATTTTTGACCAAATAGCAAAAGACCAAATGCCAAAATAATTTGCTCGCCCAAACTTTTTAGTTTCTAAATAGAAACATAATGAAATTCATACGAATATGTTAACTTTCAGCACGTGGTTGGACGTGATCAAGCGCATGGTGTTCCTGGGCATGTTGTGGGTGACGCTCGCCATCATGTTCATGACCGGCACCAACCGCGTCAATCTGTTCTCTATGGGCTACCTCATTGGTTCCTTTATATTCCTGTGGCAAGGAACCGACTTCTATTTGCGACCTAAAGAGGCTATATTGCAGTGGTAAGTTAATAAGAAATGTGTACTTTATTCTTTTACATTTTATTATATGTTCTTTTGGGTTATGAATTAATTTTGATCGAATAAAAACGCGATAAAAACTTTTATACCCCATATAAAGTTTAGGTCAGTTATATTGTAACACTACCATACGGTTTCGTTTCCTTGCAATTTGTCTTTTATTAATATCGATTAAATGAAGTGTCCTACCCGGCCTCGATTTGGCTAAACAACTTCCTTTTTAGGTAAATTGAAACATTTTTATCCTTCTGTATAAAGCAAATTGCAGGATATGACCTATGTAATATCGGCTGCTTCCGCGAGTTAAACGGAAATTTGGCGCATTTTATGTGTTCAGATGAAGGTAAATCTGTATATTTTGGTTCAGGTGGTCATGGCTACTGCGTTACAACGTGTCGGTGGTAGTTGTGAAGGCGCTTCTTCAAATTCCTGGATGCATATTCAGTTCAGTGATGCAGGAGCACGCTTGCTGGCTGGTCCAACTGCTCGGAATCGGCTGCGTCGATAAATTCGCAGGAGGAAACATAGCTCGGTTCCTAAAAATGCAATATATAAAGGTATGTAGTCATGAAAATAATAAAAATAAAGTTTAAATGTGTGTTTCGTAGTTGTAAATACCACAATTGGCAGTAATGTAAGTATCGTGAAAACATTCACTCTGACTCAGATAATTGTAAATTTCCTGTATATAACTACACAACACTATTTCTCATATCAATGGATTAAATTTATTTTTCAAATTATGATGTCATCTTCATATTCACCTTGTACTTATTTCATTTATGCATATAAATATGTACTTACTTTGTCGATAGTGGTACCGTCTAAGGACACTTAAGGTATTGCCGTTGGTGAGTTTTACTATAGCGTTATGCTTGGTATATTTCTGAGGCATTATTGTAGAACTTAAAGTAGCCTTGATGCTTCGTACGGTATATTCAACACATGTCTTATTAAATGAAGATTTTGCGATTTTAACTTGACATATTTTTTTAGGATGCTGCGTGCTCTGTGCCTCAAGAAGATATCGGACTTGCCTGGGACGGAGTGTGCTTTGCCTTTTTGATTTTGCAACGAAGACTGTTTCATAGTTACTATTTCTACAGGGTTATCGATGAAAGCAAAGCCACTACCGTTTTGGCTTCGAGGTATGATGAAAAAGTATAACTTGTTATTCTTGCGGGTCTTTGTCATTAACTTGAATAGATGATTTAAAAAAATTGTACATATTAATAATTTTATAGAGGAGCGGAATTGATAGAAGAATTACGCCAGAAACAAATGCAAATACAGGAAGAACAAGAAAAGAAAATATTAGAGAAAATTAAAGTTAAAATGGAAAGGATAAAGGCCAATCAAAAGAAGATACAAGGTGCAATGACGAAAGAGCCACATCATCATGACGCCGGTAAGCTATTTCATTATACAAATGGTACGCATTTATCGATGTATACTAAAGAATAAAGATATAGGTGTTCGAGAAAAGGATATCGAAATTGTGTCATGTATCTACAGTGATAGAACCAACGCATAAAGGAATTGCATCAATTATAAATCTTGTGGTGTCTGTGTATGGCTAAACCAGAAGAGGATGAAGAGACTCAGCCGGGCGAGTCGGAGCAAGTGCCGCTCGTGCGCGGGGACTCGGACGTGTCGGGGCGCGGGTACCACACGCCCGACAGCCCCGCCTCCCCGCGCGGCTTCCACACCCCCGTCAGCGAGCCCTCCGCGCCCCCCTCCCCCGCACACCCACCGCCTCCGCCCCCGCCGCCTCAGCCCATACCCCTGCCCGCCATTCCACCGCCCAGCTCTCAGGGCGGGCCGCCGTCGCCGTCATCGGCACTCATGACCGTCTCCCTCGACGCTTACCTAGAGCCGCGTCGAATTTCCTTCGAGTCCCCTCCCTCGTCGGAGCTCCTCCCCCGCGCCCACAGCCCGGAAGAGTCGTACCCGGTGTTCTCCCCCCCACCGATCCGCCGGCGGCACACGCTGGCGAGCCCGAGCGTGCAGCAGCGAACGTCGCTCATATCGCAGTCGAGTCGCGCCGAGCCACTCTCGCATCACACGTGTAACTACCTCCTGTGTACCGGCACTTTTAGATGTTCCATGCTGAGTATTGGCGGTTTTAGCGTGATCTTTTATGTAAATTAATTTATTTATTTGTGAAAAATTTAAGTAAATTTTATGTGTATAGTCTAGGTCTAGGTAGTCTGTCTTTCCGTATATTTAATATCAAAGTGATAATTTAATTGTATTTATAAAAGTCATTACCTCAGAGAATTTGATAACCATGGAGAAAAGAGTTACTCCGTGCCTAGGAAGTAAGGCACAGTGCACAATCGCTATTAACATATAAGGTTTTAAAAGTGATAGACTATAATAATATGCTTCTATATAGGATAGTAAGTAATAACTGTAACGTCCTTTTACCGAGTTTAGAAAATGTTTTATTATATTATTTAATCATTCAGTATTTTGTATGATTAATATTTTATAAAAATTAAACAAAAATCTTTAAATATTTCATGGTACTAGGCCGCCATTACTCAATGCATTTTTTCAAATTCTACAACTCTGTGTGCGTTCCACCACTGTATACATAATGTACAGCAATACACATGTTTTTTTTTTTATTAAACTTTAAATTTCTATCCACATAGGAGATGGGACAGGTCCAACGTTTAGACGTCGAGTGTTCACGAAGAGACATGAAGGTAACTTACATCGGCGAGAAAACGGTGTCGGAAATATTAACAATGTCCTCCTTATCATTCTAAAGATTCATGATTGTTGGTGAAATTTATGTTGCACATTGGAGTCTGGAGATTATAATTAATTTTGAACAATCTCAGGACAGATCGTGACTCAGATTGGTGTAATTTAATATACATCGTGGTCAAAGTTATGCGCAAATAAAACTACATGTGTTGTTGATTGGCGTTCCTAACATCGATGATGTCCTGATATGAAACATGTGCTTTGTAACAAGCAGGGATGGTTTTAATGATTAACAGCAACAAGTGTCTTGTCCCCGTGTCAGTTAAGTGCTATAACAGCGCGATTAATACCTCGGGTGTGCGATTTGCCGTTGAGTTTTGCTTTTTTCTTGTAGCCCGAGACAGGCCGCCGTATAAGCCGCCCGCCAGCCATCAGAAGGGTAACGTTGAGTCGAATGTCCATCGCTCTAACCTTGTATCTGCGTTACTAACCTATCCTCGGCTTGTGGTATTTAGGCAAGTAAACTTGTGGCGGGGACTGTCTTCATACAATTCGGCTATTTGTTGTATATCTTGTAAAATAATTGTAAATATCGTTCTCGAGACAGGATGCGCCTGCTCACTCGCTTGCTTTGTTCGTGCGTGTTGAGATTGTTGCATGTTTCAGTGTTTTTGCACATTTGCTTGTGGGTTTTAGATATATGTCTTAATATATTTAATTTTACTTTAACCTTAAAAAAAGAACCTTAATATACAACTTTTGTACTATACGTTTTAAATTGCATGATTGTGTAGACAATGCACATGAATCTATTTATTATATTTAATTACAAAAATTACATTATTGTGGAAATATTTTTATTTTTTGTAAATCTTCGTATTAAACAATATATAAATGTTATTATATTTTGGAATATAAAATTTATCGCTTGAATTCAAGTATTACAAACACGGTGTGTTAGTGTTTAGTTGCATGCGATTGATGTTAATAGCTGTGACCGATAGAATTACTGGAAGAATACTAACATATTTTTGTATGTTCGACAGCTGTCCGATCTGGAGACTACTATATGTTCGATGAGTTTGACGATACCGAAGTACCCATGAAAGACGAAGAGTCAAGTTCGGATGAAGATGCCCCGAAAGATATGGGTATTGGAAAGGTATGGCTAGTTATTTTCTATTTTAAAATCTGGGAGCATCTTTAGCAAAGTTCGTTTATTTGTCAATAACGGGACGGTGTTGGTGGTGTGGTATGGTTAATGCTGTTTGTTTACGGTTACCTATTATGTGGCGTGATTAGAATTTTCTAGAACCTATAGTAAGACATCGCTTTGATACATTGTTTTCTTTGTAGGGGTGCATGTTTAGAGCGAAAGTATAATAGAAGTATTTTTGATAATTCTAAGTTTCGGCATGTGTTGTATGTAGGTACATTCGCCAAAAAATGGTTTAATTGCCGTGACTAAAATTTTGGGTGGGGAAATTGGAAAACTGCCGCTATGCAGCTTGAGGTGACTAACATATGTCCAGTAATTAATAATGCACAGCATTGCTCATCTCGATACATTTTGCTTTTACCTTTATCAAATGACTTACAAATTAGTTCAATAATATACATACAAAGAAAGTCATATAATTCTTGGCAAGTTTTAAACTATTTTACCCAGATAAGCCAAAAATCTTAAAATGGTAACGTGAGTCGAAATCATAATTTATCAAAGTCGGGTAGTTAACAAAAGCGTATTGAGCAAAATGTATGGGGAGGTGGCGCACATGCGCTTGACCGTTGTGACGTAACGCCGGTGCGTGGCCGCGCGCAGCTGCTGTCCACGGCCATCAAGACGGACTTAAAGCGCGCCGTGTCGCTGCGCCGCGCCTCCGCGCCCGCCGTGCGCTCCAGGCATCTCTCGCTCGGCACCTACCCGCTCTCCTACCCGCATGAGGTACGACCGCATACCGTTGCCATTTCGATAGTTTTTTTATTAAAAGCACTCGCTACATCGACTTAAGCTAGATATTAGCTGCTCATTATAAGTAATAGTATAGATAAAAAATAACACTCTTGGCAGTAATTAGAAAAGTATATTAATTTTATTATTTACTAGTATGGCAAAATGGCTACTCTGGTAACTGATGCTACGACTGGTCAAAATATAGATTAGAATAACTTGAACTGATTTCTGATATTCTTTGCCTGTTGACAGACTACAGGCATTTCGCCGATTGTGATCTTGAGAATCACTTGATTAACTAGTTATCTAATTTGGTCAATTCGTTAGTTGTGTAGTCTAGTGATACACATGACACATCATATTAATATTGAATGTTAAAATAGTTATTTCATTATGACAATTTTTCAGTGTTAGGGTATGGCAACTTTTCTGACTGATACTTTGGTATTGTTATGTGTTATTTCATTTCTTGGTTGGGTTCTGTGTTGCATGTTTTTTGTTAAATGTTTTTTCTTATAATTTATGAAGGTACGGTGAGTATGAGTAGCTAAATATTTTTAATTATACTTTGCACCTATTACTTTAAGTAACAATTATTATTTTTTGTATTACTTTTTATTTATACTACATTTCTATATTTTTTAATGCAAATAATTGTGTTTTTTTTAATAAATGTATAAATACACTGGTATATTCTCTTATGGTTGAGTTCTTTACCCGTAAAATTGAAGGTCCGAAGACGTACGTCCCAAATGGACATAACGCTTGAAGGAGATGTGAATGCTGCCTTATCGGAACACGACCGCGAAGGCGCTGCTTCGGATATAGACGACTACGCTCCGTTACCTGGTACGAAACCATCTCTAATTAAAAATATTGTACAGCCTCATCAATACAGTATGGTTTATAGAAAATAAATTAAAAAGAGATGCAAAATGTATATCATGTTTACTTATGTGTAACATCTGAAATACTCCACAAACTATAGCGAAACAATCATTTGTTTCATTTGTACGGTCATCCGTACAATACGAAAATATTGATTAATTTTTTTTTGGGTCTGAAACCTGCAGCACTTATTATGAGTCTTAACAAGTTTTTAGAAAATGCTCAATGATAATTAAGTTTGATGGAATGAAATTACCCTAATTGATTTCAGAACAAGAGACGGCATTCGACAAATTGAAAAGCATTGTGGACACCGCATGGGCGTTTATATCGAGTTTCCTCGTGTCCATCACGCGACACTTGATGAAGTACTCGAGGGATTACAGATACGTTTCGCGAACACTCTCGGTCGAGAAGAAGATATTGAAGGTAAATATAGTTTTAGTATGATAAAGTGATTGCTTTGGATTAAGGTGATAAGAAAAGCAGTGATGGCCTCGAGGTTTAGGCGCGCGGTCGAGAATCTCGGCGGTCACGGGTTCGAACCCCAGGCACATATCTCTGACTTTTCGAAGTTATGTGTGTATTCACATTGAATTATCACTTGCTTTTACGGTGAAGGAAAACATCGTGATGAAACCTGCACACCTAAAAGTTCTTAGGAATATCTTAGGTGTGTAGTCCGCCAACCCGCACTCGGCCAGCGTGGCGGACTATGGCCTAAACCCTCTCAATGGTAGAGGAGACCCGTGCTCAGCAGTGGGCGTATATGGGTTGATGAAGAAGGTGATAAGAGAAGTTAGGTTAATTGGGGGTTAGAAGGTGAGAAACATTTACAAAGTATCAGTCGAAATACACATTCCTATATTAAAATTTCATACAAGTACAATAAATCTTCAGTTTAATTACTCAATTCAGATCTCAATTCCTGCAGGTCTTAGGTCTCTTATATTTAATTTAAAGAAAGTTTAAAATTACTACTAATTTTATAGGAAAAAGAAGGTTTCGGAATCGGCCTGAGGGAAGGGTCGCAGATGATATGGG
This sequence comes from Cephonodes hylas, assembly GCA_030295005.1. Lineage (NCBI taxonomy): Eukaryota > Metazoa > Arthropoda > Insecta > Lepidoptera > Sphingidae > Cephonodes > Cephonodes hylas. The sequence goes on along the minus strand of AP025364.1, from coordinate 10,597,482 downwards.
AACCTCTGCCGGAAACATTGCTACATCAGTGAGTACCTATTTTTTTTTTTAAGAACAAAAGATATGCTCAATAAATCGTTATAGTACAACGTATTCAAGCAAATGCAAACGTATTGCGTCTTGCTTGACTTGAATCAAAATTTGCTTGATATATTATACCATTGTAATGTTGAAAATTGCGTATATTCGTACTGTTATTTTTGTTAGTAAAATATGGTGTTAAAAAGTGGACAGTTATTTAAAATTTATATATGCCGTAGCTTAGTTTTTTAGTTTACCTTATTTATCGTTATAAGCAAAGCTTGTACGGTAGAGAAGTATTAAAAGGTTTTTTATCCTCTACTTCCTTGTATCGGTTGGTTTTATAAGTAGTGCATTCTTTGCATGCTGCCTAGTGCTCATAAAGTTGAGGACACAAATGAAAATAATCTGCTGGCGCCCGCTGTAGACATGGGGTTTGTACTGTTTATTGTAGAACTTAGTTTGTTTCTCTTACAGTAGTATAGCCTTCTAGTGATTTATGAGTAGTTAGCTGACTGCTATTAGAAAGTAATATTCATCTCATTGTCCATCTTAGACCATTATTAAACATACTTCCAATATTCCATAATATCTATAAGTATTTTACTGATATGTAAGTTGTGACTATTGAAATTTTATTTCTTCTTAATTAACAACAACTTGAATTTTTTATCTTTAAATTATTTGTCACATACAATGTTGCAATGTAACTTATCAATATAATTTTTAACTCGTTAATATCGACACTAGTCACGAAAATTACTGCAACCGTAAATGTGGAGTAGGGTAGATGACGGTTGCGCGATGTTTGCAGCCGTAAGTTAAGCGAAATAAGCGTGCCCGAGATCCGCATACTGGCGCCCAGCATGGAGCGCGGGCTGGACTCGAGCCCGCCGCCCGCGCACCCCGCGCTCCCCCCGACATCACCCGCCACGCCCTCCGCCATTAACGACGACGACACCTCCGAACACGAGAGCGCATTTAGTTTGCAGACTACGGAAAGGTGGAGTGGCCCTAAGATGAACGGTTGCTTGTACTGTTATATAACAATATATTTTGAATTAAATCCAAAAAAGATATATATAAATAATAGACAAAAAGTTTTCGAATATTTCCGACTACCTGCATTATTGATAATAGAGTACAAGTATCGTTCGGTATTTGTCGTCACATGCGATGGGCTTTCTCTATGTACCTGCCAAATTCTAAATAATTTTATCTTTCGATCATCTCACATACTTCGATTCTAGCACTTCTTGTGGCAGCTTTTATCGTTTTTTTATTGTGAACTTTTTTTAAGGTGTAAGTGAGCAGGTAAGTTAATAAACTAAGGCGTTTCTGATATAAATAAGATAATATTTTATTTTTTTGTACAATAATATGCTCTACCAAAAAATATTTCTTGTATTTCAACAATCTACACACGTAGTTGGAAGATGAATACAAGCAGACCAACAGAGATAACTATTTCTCTGTTGGTCATAAATTGAAACAATAACATAAATTGAAAACTACTAGTCTAACACTGTAATTTGCATGAAAAAAAATAATTTTATCGATAGAATATGAACACAAGTGTACATATTTTCAAAAGACTTGATGTTTTATGTAGTCCTTATGTTTTTATTAACCAAGTATCAGGCAATTGGCAATAATAAATCACGCACATTATTTCAAATTATAAAACACAATATCTGAAGCTAAACACAAGCACAACAAATCTAAAACTTTATTAAATATAGAAGCAATGTTTAAAATACCACGTTGAATTGTAGCAAAGACGTGACGACGCTGGAGGAGCAAGACGACTCGATGTTCAAGCAAGACAGGAACCCTATCGTGCACCTCGGCTACGCGCTGTGGTACGCCGTGCTGGCACATACTGATATAGTGTGCTATATCATGGTGTTCATCAACCAGGTATGTTCATGTATCAAGTATTCAGTACATATCAGTATAGATTAAGTTTTCTTTTTACTTTTTCGTCACAATTCGAAACCCAAATTGCTCTAAAAAACATACTAGCAAAGAATTCCTGTACGACTAGTAAATTTTTCGTGACAAAATAATTGCATAAAGAAAATTATACTTTTCTTTATATTTGCACGTCAAACTAAACGCAAATATACTGTCGACTGGAGAGCGACGATTGATGACTATCTATCACCGGTGTCCACACTTATGTAAAAATTATGCCGCTAAATAATAACAATTTGCCATTAATTTATAGAACCATCATTACAAGTCGATAATTTGTTTCAGATTCAATCGGCGACAATCTTGTCTATCCCACTACCCTTGATGGTATTCTTATGGGGAACTCTTACAATACCCAGACCCACGAAAACCTTTTGGGTGACATTAATAGCATACACTGAGGTAAGTGTAGTTGTTTTACTAGCGTTACTGAAATTCAATTAGGAAAATTAAAATATATATTAAAGCTGTAAAATTATTGCTCACATTAATCATAAAAAATCATTGGCAGGTATTGTTTTAAGAAATGATTTCTGAATATCATAAAATAAAATAATTTATTATACCACAGGTTATCGTGTTGATAAAGAGCATGTTCCAATTCGAGATCCTCCCATGGAATCAGAAAGCGATACCAGCGAACATGCCTTTCACAGCGCCTAGGATTATTGGTATTGAGAGGAAATTCAACTACGCCCTGTATGATTTACTGCTACTCCTCATCATATTCTTGCATCGGTAAATACATTCCACCAATATTTATATTACCTTGTTGCTAATAATTGCTTCCATGTTTTTATGTATTCTTCTCCCGATCAAAATTAGTGATCAGTATGTTTTTGATACTTTTTAACAAGCAGATGTTGTTCCAGGTTTATGCTGAAGTCTTTAGGCTTGTGGAAAGAGTCGACGCCAGAGATAGAGTTGCGCGAGGACGTCGAGTACCCACTGACAGCGGAAGACACTCAGCTGGTGGTGGACGGACGAGCATCGGAAGTGGGACGCAAATACGTACAGCTGCACGACCAAACCGGACCGTGAGTTAAATTCACTTCATATTGCTATTAATGTTATGATGAATTTCGTGATTTTGTTACTTATTTTGAATTTGTAAACGAAATTATAGGGCTGTTAATATAGTAGGTATTGTTGAACTGTTAATAATCCTTTTTGGGCTGCACGATGTTAGTTTTACATCTATATTCTTGAATTAATAGATGACTATGATGAATTGGTAATCGTCGTCAACCACCAATAAAAAAATGTTGCAAACACTCCAGTAGATTAAGGTGAGGTAAGGCCACGTGTGTAAAGTGCTGGGGCAGATACATAACTAAGAAGGTTGCGGATCAGACAGTCGTCACCGGCTGGTGGACCGGCGGCACCTGGTGCGTGTGAATGTGAGCCGGCGGCCCTACCGCGGCGCCGCGCTGGTGCTGCCCGACCACGCCCTCCCCCCGCACTCCTCGCGCCCCCACCACCCTGCACTCACCCCTACAACACCCTCCCCCACGCCGGAAAACTCGAACGACACCTCCGAACGCTTAAACCGGTACCTCTTATTTTTGTAGGCGATAACACTTGGATATTGTAGTATGTAAGTTAGTGTAAGTATATTGAAAATAATGTAGGTACGTACATAGTAATCTTAATGGTATATAGGTTTCGAGTATTTGAAGTATGTATGACATATTAACTAGTTGGTAAACTTCTATGGACTTATAATCAGAAATGTACCGTAAGTAATCCAGTATAATGTAGCATAAGAGTAAAAAGGCAGATTTAGAAAATTCATGTGATTTGTTTTTATGTGAAGGGATGAAGATAGAGAGGAAGAAGATCGATTGTCAATTAAGCAACACGAAGACGAACACAATCATGATGATGATGAAGCAGGGCCTTCGAAACCTCTCGATGATGACCATTACAAGTAAGTGATAAAAGTGACTGGAATATATAAATTATGAAATATAATTAACAGATCTTTGGCTAATAAAACTTATAAGTTGCAATATTGTTAAATTAGATTTAATTTGTTTTCAGGGTGAACGACGATCAAGAGCCCATAATAGCGGTAACAACTACGTTAGAGGACACTTACAGGCACTACCCTCAAGTCATGTTCCTTTCGTAAGTGATTCTATAACTTAATTTTTCTATGTTCCACTCTATTCTTTGCCTAATTTATCCAAGCTATTTTTATTAGTCCGCCCAAAATCTGCCTTATTTTTGTTTATTCTTTAGACTCAGTAATAAGATACTAGAGTCTAGACTCTAGTAGTACTCTCTAAAGACTTTTAAAAAATGCCAAATGTTTTTTTCTCTGTAGTAATTTTAATAAATCTTTCTTAATCTTTATTTATTTATGTGCATAGTGTGAAGCGGTACTTGCGGCCAACGCATCGTTTCTTCAAGCGCATGTTGACTCCGGGCGCGCGCGTCACTGCCGATGTGTACGCGTACATGTTCCTCTGCGATTTCTTCAACTTCCTCGTCGTTATATTCGGATTCGCTGCCTTTGGAGTGAGTGATAACTTTTTTATTGACTAGTTTTTATAATCTGTTGATTATACCCATCAGATTACTATTAACTCTCTGTTAAGGAAGCTTACGTCCCATAATGAATAATACACAAATAATGCTACTACATTGACTTTGTTTCAAAATAAAAATTGCTCGCATTTATTTCAAATCTAACAAATCTTCGTCTAAAAGTATATAAGAAATCACTTTTGCTAAAACAAATAATGACTATTTGATCATGATTCCAGACTCATCAAGGCGACGGCGGTGTGCAAGCCTATATAGAAGAAAACAAAGTGCCGATCCCGTTCCTAATAATGTTGATTCTGCAGTTCGGCCTGATCATAATAGACCGTGCGTTGTACCTACGCAAGTTTATGCTCGGAAAGATTCTGTTCCAGTACGCGTTGATCATAGGCGTGCATATATGGATGTTTTTCGTGCTTCCGTTTATAACTGAAAGGTATTCATTTGGCTACTAATCGTTTTAGAAAATATTATAAATTGTGAATAATGATAGAATTGGTAATTTAAATCTTCAATTAATCTAACTTGAAATATTACAGTTGTATTACGTAAATTCCCCTTAAGTTGATTGCATAATTTAACAGTGTTACCATTGGCAGTAACTACATAAAAGTTTTGGAATAATCTTTATTATTATTTGACCACACGATTTCGTGGCAATTAGGTTGATTTCGAAACGTTTATTATGAAATTGTCTGTGAAAGATTTTTTTGTACTTAAGATCCCAATTTCTAAAGCTTTTGTTTAATATTTCAGGACGTTCAACGCTTTGTTGCCTCCTCCAATGTGGTATATGATGAAATGCATATACTTACTGCTGTCCGCGTATCAGATCCGATGCGGATATCCGCGACGCATCATCGGCAACTTCCTCTGCAAATCGTATCATTTCGTCAACATGATATTCTTCAGAGGGTAAGTTGTAGCTTAGAAATCGATGTGAAATAATATTGTGCTTACAAGTGATACAGGTTTAAAATCTTTATTGCGGTTATCATTTCATTAAATTAATGATAAAAAAGTTTGTAACTTATTTGTTTTTAATGGCATAGTTGTCTTTGAATATTCAGTATATAGAAAGATCAAAGCAAAATATGAAATTAATGCAAATTAAAATTTTCTTAGATTTATGGCGGTGCCGTTCGTATTCGAGCTGCGCACGCTCATGGACTGGATATGGACCGACACCTCCATGACGCTCATGGATTGGCTCAAAATGGAAGACATATTCGCTAGTGTTTTCTTATTGAAGGTAATTCTGATAAGAGTGTGTTTTACATGGATATCGATACTTTCGATTTTACTATAATTTTTAAAAACTAAATTTATTATTTATCGTTTTTTTATTCTTATATTTGTAAAAGAGTTGATATCATATAGCTTCTATGGAGCCTCTAACTCTAAATAAGAACTCGTGGAGGTTTTGTGTCGATTGCTGTTGGAATGTATCGATGTCGATGAATAATATAGAGTTGTGTTCCGATAGTGTTCTCGGTACGTGGAGGACGAGTTCCCGCAGCCGCGCGGCGTCAAGAAGTCGAGCACGGCCAAGTACCTGTTGGGCGGCGGCGTGCTGGCATTCGTCATCGCCATCATCTGGTTCCCGCTCGTCTTCTTCGCATTTGGAAACTCGGTAACGTATCAAATTATCGAAATAATACGGCGGTTGAAAAGAATATTGTTTCTACTTTCTCGTCCATAAAACCGATTTAGATTGATTATGGATTCAGAGGTTGATAAAACTTTTCTAGCTCAAAAGTCTACAAACACGATAAATGACGTTAATGGAATCGAAGCTATTGACCAAAACTAGTTTTTCTCAATCAGCCAAAACACATCTAAGAATTGAAATTTGATGAATTAGCGCTCATAATAAATGCTTGTTTCAGGTCGGCCAACCAAATCCGCCGACAGATGTTACCGTCAAAATACGAATTGGACCTTTCCTCCCAGTGTATCAGATGTCAGCACAATCGCATAACATCGACATGTAAGTTTTACTTTTCACACTTAGAAAATATTCTGATATTGTCAGCTTATTTGTGTATTATGAAACAAAATTAATGTTTTTAATGTCTGTACATTGTACATGTCAAAAAAAAATAGTAATTAAAAAAAAAAAACTTTTTACAATCAAAAGCAAAAAGTTAAATGAAGACATAGGGACATTTAAAGGGCTTATATTTTGTCATAACTTCTCTTCAATCAATTAGTGTAATATGTTGCGTAATCCTATCTATTTATATAACGTATATAAAACCTACTTTCACGAGTATTGTAATCTAGTATGTTATCGATACACCGGTGACATTTTTACAATGCAACATTTGGCATCAGTTTCACGGAGCAAGACTACACGCAGCTGAGCAACATGTACGCGCGCGACCGCACGGCGCAGACGTTCCTGTCCAACTACATGTACAACGACGTGGCCGTCATCACGCTCAACCCCAACTCCACCATGAAGTGGGAGATCTCGCCGCCGGAGCTGCAGCGGCTCGAGAGGGAGGCGCTCTCCAGTCAGTACTGCTACATATTGTTCTAGTTGGTCTTAAGGATTTATTTGGAAATACAGATACTGGGTACATTTAGATTGTTTTTGATGGGTCAGACAACTGTCTGATAGTTTGTCAGATAAACAACATTGATGTTTTTGTTTTATCATCCTACTTTATAGGTATGTTTTTGAAATAACATGGCGCAATTTAAAAAAGGGTCATAGTACATAATTTTAATACTATTTCGATGTCATAAAATACTACTCTACTACTACTCCATACTACTCTAAAAATGTTCAAAACATTGTACAATTATATGTGACACGGATACTAAGCAGTAACTACCCGCAGACGCATCTCTCCAAGTGAAGTTCACGTACGTGATCACGCACCCGACGAACGCGGTGCCCAACCCGCCCACGCTGGAGGACAGCCGCGAGATGTCGCTGCCGGCGTTCGTAGGCGGCTCTGACGTCACCACCGCCACCAGCGCCACGCCCACGCCCAACCCCGCGAGAGAGACCCTGCTCGCGTTACTCGCCGGCACTGCTTCACCTGACGCTTGGTAACTATACTATGACTACAACTATGACGCCTTAATCGTCAAATTCACAACCACACTACAGATAAAAACGGACCAAAAAAAAATAACGGCAATCTGACGCTCGATTTACATCACAAATTTGTTCAGTAATGGTATTGGTAACATCTTTTTCGAACTGTCATTTTTTTGTGCTTCTGAGATTTTGTGATCACAGACAGAGAGAGAGAGAGATACAAAAGATAATGACCTAATTGACAATTTCAAAAAAGTCTTTCTGTTAAAAATCCCGAAATTGATAACAGAATATCAGTGTCTGATACTATGTTATTATTTACAGGCTGAACGTGAAAACTCTGTTTCCAAAGTTCGTGAAAGTCTTCAATAAAGGCACCACTAAGCCGGCATACCAACTGATGCCCATCGTTCCTGACGGCGGTGAGTATTATAGCAGTGCCTAAATGTATAACTCGTATTTGCTCAAGCTCTTTAATGGTTGTCTTATTCAATAATTACAGATGAAGACGCCCGATTGTATCGAGACGTGCAGTTGCGTCTAGAAAGAGAAGGGGACGCAATGTACTGGCGCGTTCGTGAAGCTTGCTCGCTTCGGGTATGATTATATTAATCCATGTTTATCAGACATGAGCCTTTAGTACAATTGCTAGAGGTTATGCTACTGGATTAGCATGTGTTATTATGCCATGCCATTTCGCCATTTCACCATCACCTAGTACAGAATGTCAACTTTTGAATCGCTACCTCATTTGATAACTTTTCATTGCGTAGACAGAAATTTCAATCATATTTTTTATTATATTTACAAGATATTACAAACTTTTACAATGAAACTGTGATACACTGAAAAATATTTCGTAAATGTACATCATTATAATAAAAGGTATTTTACGCACATAACAAGAACACTTAATTCGCGAATGACGAACGAATGGCGACCTGCAGTCACTATTTGAATTAGTACCATGACTCGTTTCGAAATAATTTCTGTGGCCTCATACTAATTGGAATATGTGTAACAGGATCCGCTGGCGTCTATTCCGCTGAACAACTGCGACATGCTCGTGATGTACACTTTCAACGATAAGTTGTTCCCCGAAACACTCAACTTTATATCGGGCAGTGGGTAAGTACTTAGTATCGTGGTATATATTTTACATTGTTATAATTACATTTTATCTTCGATACTGGTGTGTAAGTGTGATTGAGGTCCACGAATTGACCAATAGTCCAGTCATTTTAGGTTTTATCTAGGGAAATATTCCTATACCTCATTCACGATAAGTTGATTCTTTTGGCAGATGTCAATTTTTCTGAGACATGACTTTGAAATAAAAAACGTATTATTTTATTATTTTAATGATTTGATAAATATAAAAAAATACATACAACACAAAAGTCCCTAAAGATATAAGCGTTATCCGAAAATTTTGAGACTTTATTGCTTCAAAGAAAAATTAAAATAGGAATACTGAAACTAATTGACGTTTGTATAATGTTACATCGGTCGGACGGAAAGGGACGTAACATCGTTCATATCGATATCCACGTCGATAATTTTACTGAACACTATGATGATCATGTCTGTGCTCCAGTTTCTTAATAAAAACTATTTTAAAGATAAAACTATTTAATTTTTCAACCTTAATTTTTACATACTGCGTTATTTTTGGGCCTCCTGTCAACTTAAAATAGGTTGTTTAGACCATGAAACTTTACAACTTTTCCAAAGAAACATGGGTCGAAACGTGATAAATAATTCGACCCTCCCATAGATAACTACTCACGTGGTCGATTTCGTGTGTGAAGATCTGAGTTTTTTTTTCACTTTTCGACCCGTGTTTCTTTGGGGAAGTTGTTTACTGTCTAAAACACCTATTTAAATTTGGCGGGAGGTCTAAAAATAACCCTGTTATATTAAATAGGTACTTATTATGACCCACCATCGCTTATCTAAATAATGTTTTACATGTCGGAAGTAATAAAGAATTTCACACATAATGTAGTATTTTAAAACGCAATATTTTTGAACTACTCGATATTTTCTGTTTCCCATCATTAGTCGATATGCCAAAAGAATCAACTTATCGTGAATGAGATATAGTGAGCTGAATTTTTGTATACACCTTTATTACGGCGTTATTATGAAGTTGTGAAAAATCGACATCGATATCGTGCCGGCAAAAAAAAATTACAACGGTCAAAAGGTCACGAAAATCAGTTTTTGATTTTTGAACATCTTCATGACTTACAATTTTCCTCTCCCAAAAAGTGCTGAAGTTGTATCACATTCGGTCTTGGCATGTAGAAATGAGATATATGTAGTATGTCTTACTTAAAACCTAAACCTCTATGCGATAGATATATCTTTCTCGAAACGTCTAAATATAAAATATAAGACTTTAAGAAACCTACAAGTAGGGGAGGTAGGGGAGGGATGGGCACTTTTTCACTATTTATTGCATAAAAAAACAGATTTTATAGATAATCAACTTTTCTTGCTAATTCTTATTGCACCACACATTTGGCTAGATATAATTAAAGAGCTTTCTTAAAAATTACAATCAGTTTCAACATTACGAGATATTTTATAAACTAAGTCAAAAGTGCCCAATGCTCCCAATGGTAGGGAGGCTTGGACATACCCTGTGGGAGGCTTGGGCACTGTCTATAAATCACTTTATATCCATAATGGAATTCAAAAAATAGTTAACAATTAAACAATTTTTTAAACTAAATCAATAATAGAAACCAAAAATAAAAGTTAACCAATAAAGAACGAAATCATTTATTTTAAAATTTCGGTCAACCATTATCACATCTCTTCGATGTTAGTTCTGGTGGAAGTTTAGGAATCTGTTTCTTCTCTGTATTTTTAAGAACCTTTTTTTCCTGTCTCTCTCTTTTAGCTCTGTTCTTGGTTTGTCTTTCTTGTTCTGCTAATTTTATGAGTCTCTTTTCAGGCGTGTCAGTCAACGTGCCTGTATCTTTGTCAACCCATAATTATGCTTAGAACAAACTATCATGTAATTTGACAATTTTTGTTCTTCTTCGTCCATGAAAATTTGTGAGGTTATAAATCTGTGCGAAGAATCCTTTATAGAATCTTGTTTTAGGTACCGTTGCAAACTTGATCTAGGGATTTCATATTTATTAGCTGTTGTTTTTATTTTTGATCCTTTTGATACCTCTTCTATGGCTCGTAATATTAAATCTTTAGGAATTTCCCGTCGCAAACCTTTCTTTCTGAATTTAAACGGCATCTTTCTGAAATTAAAATAAACCAAAAGGTAAAAATCCTTCTATACTGAACATAATAGGAAGGAGCATTGGGCATGCCCAAACCACCCGCACGTCCAATGCCCATTTCTCCCTCTGTATACATTTTCGACATAGGTTACCGGTACTTTTTTGAATCTACGTATTTAGTCTTGAATTTCAGTTTAATTTATAGATTAGTAAATATACAATAGATAAATAATAAAAAATACACATACCTTTCACTACTTTTCTCTTTATTACGATCCGAAACCGCAACTAAATATTTACTTTTACGAGCGCATAACCTTCAAACGTGTATGTGTTTGACAACTCATAGAAATGACAGATAGTCTATCGATGAACAGTGTTGCCAGTCGGTAAAGTAAACTACCAAATCAAGAAAAAAATAAATTTTTTGATCTAATCAGAATAAAAGAGGGGTGCCCATGTCTCCCAACTGCCCATCCCTCCCCTACCACCCCTATTAATAAAAAGCAATAGAGTTTACGCCTTGGTGTACGGCATACAATACCGTATGTGAGTGCATTCTAGTCGCTTTCTCAGCGCTTTAATTCGACAACCGTTAATTTTACAGAAAAACTGCAAGATACATTTTTTGTAGACAATTTAATGAGCAACAATTTTTTTAAGGACCTCTATTGACCTCCGAGCAAAATATTTGCAAAAAACTGATTTTCGTGACCTTTTGACCGTCGTAATTTTTTTTGCCGGCACGCTATGTATGTCGATTTTTCACAACTTCATAATAACGCCGTAATAAATGTGTATACAAAAATTCAGCTCACTAGGAATTTTTCCCCAGATTGGGGTTTAAAATGCCTAAAATGACTGAACTACAAACTGGCATTGGATTTTTCCTTGGAATTTATTAACAATAATACACATTGAATTGAAAGAATGAGTAAGCGCAAAGAAAATGGCACTGAAGATTTGATGTTGGGTACTTATCACGAATTTAAATTTTGATACTTTATGATATGCATATAATTTTCGCAGTATAATTGGACTGTACACGACATTCGTGTTTTTGGCATCGCGTGTTCTTCGAGGGTTCTTTTCTGGAATCTACACGAAGATTATGTTCGATGACTTGCCCAATGTCGATAGAGTTTTGCAACTTTGCCTCGATATTTACTTGGTAAGTCTATTTATATGTACGATTTTACGATTGTTCACAACTTCAAAATCATGATCAGAATGCTCTATATTAAAATGTACTCGTATAATCAAACCTTTTTTACTCGTTTATTCGGTGTACTTGCGTAGCTTATAAGAACTTTTATCAAACAGATAATAATTACCTTAATATATTAATGCTTAGGTGCGGGAAGCTCTCGAATTGGCCCTAGAAGAAGACTTATTCGCGAAGTTGGTGTTCCTGTATCGGTCGCCAGAAACTATGATAAAGTGGAGTCGACCGAAGGAAGACGAGCCCGAACAACAGAGGGCGCTGCCTCCGTCGCGCTGAGGGATTTCACTTCGCTAATTGCTATGCATTTAACTCTTTCTCCCTAGATAGCTACGCGCCCTCTTTTCCAATTTGATACTTGATGTATCCGGAATTATTTTACTTTAAGTAATTTTTTAGAGGGCTAATGTACTACGTGTTATCAATATCTGCTGTCGTATTCACGCAACAGATATCAATGGTGTCTTTTCTATAGCTATTAATGGGATTTCAAATGTTTCGATCCAGTTTCATATGCCTTAACTGCCGTAAACGTCCATGTAACGTCAATGTACTTTAACTTTAACCATGACTGCATTGTAGTGCTACTTGAGTGCGATATTGCATCCACGGTAGTTACATAAGTTGTACAGTAAAGTAATAACGTAAGAATAATTATGTTGCGATGCCTTAGCCATAATGGTCTTATATTATAAAGTTCAAATTATAATGAAAAAAGCATAAATATATCAATGTTAAATTTTTAAGAAATCGCATTGTAGTTAAATATCCATTAATTTTTATTAGTTTTGCACTCAATGCTTCTAAATTCGCACCAGCTAAAAATGTAAGTGTCACAAGGTAGTACTTAATTTTTACATCATGGAAATATTTACGTCACTTTATTCATTTATTTATTCGTCATTCCTCGTTGCAAAAGAGACGCTCTCTTAAACATTTTATGTATCTATGGTGGTACTGATGATAGTTTAAGTTTTCATAAATAAGCAAATTTTATTTATCTACATGGTTATTGTTGACATTGTTTTATTATTATACGAATACCGTAATTTATTTGGTGCCCCCTAACCTATCATTAAATGAATGCAATCAAATTATTGTAGTAGATCAAATTAAAATGAAATTATATCAAACACGCGTATAGGTTGGCCGAATCACATGCATTGCTGTTGGAGCTTGACACGTGTGTTGCGGTTCTAGCCTGGCTCATTACCCGTTGTGCTCAGGATTATGTAGTAAGAACATCCTTACACATAACCGACTACTCCTAAAATTACGATATCATTTTACTATCGTATTATTATCGTTTTACCTCTTTACCCGTGTAAGAACAATTTTAGAAAATTTTATTCATCGTTTATAACGTATGTGTTTAATGTTTATCTCGGCGTTAATTTATAGAGTGAATTTATTTTCCTTGTTATATCTATTTATTAGCTTATATGCACTAATATTTATTTTCTAGCGACTGGAAAAGTTACAAGTATAATGGAATTATTTTAAGGTTACCTCAAATTATGTGAAGTCAATCATTGCATTTGATATTATATTGAATTATCAAGTTTGAAAGTTTTATTATTGTACACTTTTGTATTGTGACTGTTGTGTTTAAGCTGCATTTAATGTTGTCAATTTGTGATAATAAAACACTTATGAAATGTTTTATGTATTTTTATTTATGAAATTAAAACTATTACAATATTACATCTATCTTAAAATAAATCCTCTTAACAAATATTGGTTTAGTTGACAACCATTAATCTAGGGGCGATATTCATTGACATCAGTTCTTGGAAAAGTAATTTGGCGGCGTAAGGCAGACGCACTTGAGATATTTGGGTTTTGTTTTTGCATCCCTTGCACTCAAAAGTGTTGTTACGTAGGTTTGCGATGGCAATTAAGCCGCAGAAATTACACACGTGTATACGGTAGGGATCAGACACTTCAAATAAGCGCTCTCGTAGAAATTGCGCTGCACCGTGTGCAATTTGACAGTCGCGCTCCATCTCACCAAAACGTAATCCTCCGTCCCTGGCTCTGCCCTCCATAGGTTGTCGCACCAAAATTTGCACTGGACCTCTCGCTCTTGAGTGAATTTTGTCATCCACCATGTGTTTCAAGCGTTGGTAGTAAGTGGGACCCAAGAAAACTTGAGCGTTTATCTTTCGGCCAGTGTGACCATTGTACATAACCTCGTTACCACGGAGATGATAACCATATTCTTGCAATAGAGATGAAATTTTTTGCACGTTTACTGCGTCGTTAAATGGCGTCGCATCACCAATTTCTCCTTTGTTTGAAGACACTTTGCCTTGAATACATTCGATCAAGTGACCAATTGTCATACGAGATGGGATAGCGTGAGGATTAATAATAATATCTGGAGTAATTCCTTCGCAAGTGAAAGGCATGTCTTCCTGCCTGTATTGGATTCCGCACGTTCCTTTCTGACCGTGACGCGAAGCAAACTTGTCGCCAATTTGCGGTATGCGGACTGATCGCACACGAATCTTGCAAAATTTGTATCCTTCACTGTTCAATGTCAACATTACTTGATCTACAATACCCGTCTCACTGTTTCGGAGGAAGGTGGATGCATCTCGTTTGGTGAAGCGTCTCGTTGTCCCTTCTAGTTCATCATCATGTTCAGGTAGTGTAATTGTCTTGCCAATAACTACGTCGTCACCTGATACTCTTATACCAGGGGCAATAATACCATCTTCATCCAATTTATCGTATAAAGCGTTTCGCATACCTTGGCAAGTTTGTCTTGTGGGCTTTTCAAACTGTTCCTCTTGATCTCCAATTCTTTTTGATTCAGTGTCCTTATAAGATCGATAGAAAACAGATCTGAAGAACCCTCTTTCTACAGCAGAAGCATTTAAAATAACACTGTCCTCTTGGTTGTAACCAGTATAACATAAAATAGCGACAATCGAATTAATTCCAGCAGGTAACTCTCGGAATCTTAGATACTCCATTGATCTTGTTGTGACCAATGGTTTGTGAGGATAATACAGCACATGAGCTAGAGTGTCCATTCTAACATGGAAGTTTGTGATGTAAACACCCATAGCTTGCTTACCCATAGCGCTTTGATAAGTGTTCCTGGGACTCTGGTTGTGATCCGGAAATGGAATGATAGAGGCACATACACCCAATATCATGGCTGGATGGATCTCACAGTGAGTGTAAGTTGTACAATATGCATATTCTTTCACTTGAGCTAAATCATCAGGGCTCATAGCAATCATTACAGTTTCTTCCTCAAGTGTATCTATGTATTCAACAACACCACTGGCTACTAAATTTTGCCATCTATAATTATTATAATCTCTTTCCTTAAGGTGGTCAATATGTTTCTTTTTTAGCAACAATGCTCCATTTTCTACAATTAGCAATGGCCGACAAATTCTCCCAGCATCGGTGTAAATTCTTATTTCTCTGTCTCTTATATCACGAATCATACTGACTTCAGATACAATAATGTCCATTTGACGTCTCAGTTTTCGTAAGGTGGCCATTAATTGCTCAGGATCCCTGTGAATACCAACCCAACAACCATTTACAAATATTTTAGTAGCATCTGCAATCGCTGAGGGCGCAATTTCTTCCAAATTTTCCATGGACCATTCCTCCAAGAACTCTAGAATCGGAGAAGGTTGACTTCCAACTGAAATGTAAGCCATCAGTGCCAAATTCTTTACCAGACCTACAGCAGCTCCTTCAGGGGTTTCAGCAGGACAAATCATTCCCCAAAGGGTATTGTGCAATTGACGAGGCTTAGCCAACTTGCCATCACGTCCAATTGGAGAGTTAACTCGACGCAAATGGGACAAAGTTGAAGCAAATGTCAATCTATTCAATACTTGTGACACACCAGCTCTAGCTTGATGAGCTTTCTTTTGGTCTCCCCAATTGCCAGTAGCCAAAGAGTAGCGCAAGCCATCAGTAATAATTCTTGTTTTTATAGCCAGTTCAAGATTAAAATCTTTTCCTCTATCAATAAATTTCTGAGCATACATCCTGACTTCCTTTAACAAATTCTTAAACAATCCTCTGAACAAAAATGCCAACAGTAGTCCAGCAAGATCTAATCTTTTGTTACCATAATGATCTCTGTCATCTAATTCACGCCGACCAAGAGCAGCTAGCAACAATCTGTGTACCATGTAACCTAAAAAGTAAGCTTTTTTAGTTTCACAAAAATCAGAGACACCAACATGTGGCAACATTTCCTTTTGTAAAATTTCTCTTGCATATTTGATACGCTTCTCCTTAGTCACACCAGGACGTGCACCAAAAGTACCACGGGCTCCAATGAAATTTAGAGCTACATTTTGCTCTTGAATTACAAAAGCTTCATCAAGGGATGGTTTCACCATCTCCATCATTTCTGGGTCATCAAAATCATAAATAATGTGCTCCAATATGTCTCTGTCAGCTACAAAACCCAAAGCTCGGAAAACAATCATTATTGGAATTTCTTGTTTGATATATGGTACAATGGCAATAATTCTTTGTCCAATTGCAGATTTTTTAATACTTTGCCCACCACGGGCCATCATGTTTACCCACAAAGTGGAGGTGGGTCTAGAGCTATGTTCCAAGCAAGATCTTATTTCAGTTTTGTAAGCAAACTTGCCATCTTTCATACTAAATACATACACAGTATTAGTAGCCATTTTTTCTTGGGCAATCAAGACTTTTTCAGAACCGTTGATAATAAAATAGCCACCAGGATCAAGCGGGCATTCATTTAATTCAGAAAGATCTCTGTCAGTCAAACTGTTTAATAGGCAGTATGTAGATCTTAACATTATAGGAATTTTTCCAATAAATGTTTTTTGATGCTGTGTTTCAATAGGATCCTCATGTTCCTTTATTATAGTTTTTGTAATGTCAACATATAATGGAGCAGAGTATGTCAAATTACGTAGGCGCGCTTCGTTAGGCATCATAGGAGATGGTGCACCATCCTTCTCCCAATGTGTAGGTTTAGACAGATAAATTTGATCAAATTTCAAAAGATATTTTGGTGGTATTTCGATTTCTCCAGATGAATGTTGCGCTTCTGCTTGAAGCTCAATAGGTGGAGAGTCTTCTACGATACGTTGTACCGACATTTGAATGAACTCATCAAAACTGTCCAGTTGTTGTCGTACCAAACCTTTTTCATCAAAATATGCGTTGATAACAATCCAGCAGGCTTCTTGCCAAAGTTCGGAGGAAATTTCTTCGACGTCTTCTTCCTCATATTGATCGTCTTCCGTGTCATACATTTTAAACGTAAATATTAAAAGCGGTTACTAATCTGCAAACATTAATTGAGCGCAACACTCGCAACGCACCGCCGTAATATAACAAAATGGCGGTATGCCTGGTCGTCATACAACGGTGATTTGACATTGACAGAGTAGTGTTGTGTATTCTGCATACTAACATTGCAGGATAGAGCTAATAATCGACTTTTTCAAAATACTATATTTGTATTATTAATAAATCTATTATTAGTTTATTAATCATTGATGATAATAAACTCATAGGTCCTTAAGGGTACTTGATAGAATATTTTTTTTGTTGCTTATCATTTGACAATTTGATATCTATAGACAAGATAAAATATGACTTTTTCAATTCACCCCTAACACTTGGCTGTTCTTGTTTGTGACTTGCCTGTGGTTCTTTAAGTTTCTGAATGTTTTGTTTGAGAGTTCAATTTGAGAATTGTTGAGATGATTCATTGTGTCTCACCTGTTTAAAAACGAGTGTTTTAATCGTGTGTTTAAATTGTTTTGAATATAAACAATGGATTCCTCTAGAAGAAATAATTATGAAGAACAACGCTGTATACTTGGACTTCAAGATTTGAAAATATCTAACAAAGTTGAGGATGGAACTGAGCAAGCGCACAGTGCCGCACCATCGAATTCGAGTACGCTCGGGAAATCTCGTCCGGTTGGTGCGATAGAGAGCTTCGTACTCGACAACACCCAAAATAATCGTCAGGATTATAGTTTCTACGAGAGATCAAATGTGATAGCCGCTTCAAAGTTTGCGACTCCTAAACGAGTAGAAACTATAGCCTCGATCAACAAACGCGATTTGAACACAGCAGCGCTGCCTGCGAGTCCTACGCGTTCTATTGACTCGATATCGCAAGGATCGCTCAGTTATCAGACAGATGATTTGTATGAGATTCCTGGGAACCCGAACGCTCAGTATCCGCCGCCAGTTTATGAAAATATAGACTATTACGGCGAGCAGCGGTCTCCTCAACCGCCTTATTACCACCAGCTGTATCAGCAGGGCCCACCACCGCCTGTTTCAGACGGATATTACGACACTCGTTACAGTAAGGCTCAACCGCAAGTACCAGTTAATTCTAAACCTAAATTTAACCCTTCTGTTTACGAAAATATGCTCTGCTCTGATACTGATAAGAAAAGTGAATTTAAAGTGCAACAAAATCAAGATCAACGTTTTATTCAACAAGGATCAATCCCAGGACCTCAGGTACCTAATACAGGCATCAGTAGAAATGCGCATATACTAGCTGATAAAGTAAAATCAGAGAAAGCCCCACCACCTCCCCCATATAATAAAGGACAAGACAATCAAAGTGGTGATTATACCATAATGAAGTCAGCCCCACCCAAATATACAGATGTTAGTGCATTATTGAAGAATGATAATACTGTCAGCTTTGATGATAAAGTGGTGACAATACCATCTACTGCCATTTATGCATCTATTGCTCCAAGTGCTCAGAGACCTAAGGCTAACTTAGCCACAGAAGTTCAGACAGCTACACCTGCACCTAAGTTTTTTCATCCTAAGCCAGTTATCAACAATAACATCAAGGAAAAAACACCTTCTATTAATGGGGGCTTTAGTCCCAAACCATCTGTCAATAGGATGCAAATTGTGGAAGACAGCAATGGTTCTGATTATGTTTGCATGACTGGAGGATCAGTAGCAGCTGTACCAGCCAATAACAGAGACAACACATCCTTGGCTTCAGAATCTACAGGTTCAAGAAATTTAGTTTCTGGGCTTACTTCTTTGTGTACACCTACTCAGTCACCAGTACCCAGTCCAACACCTAGTTCTGTGTCACAAGTGTCAGGTGGATCTCGTGGCTCTGGTGGAAGAGGTAAGAGCCTCCTGCCATACAGCATTACACCTCCAAGACCTTCAGGACCGAGTGAAGCTCAGAGAAAAATTGAAGAGCTCACTAGACAACTTGAGGAAGAAATGGAAAGGCAGGATGAGGAAGGAGAATACTTTGGTAAATATTTTTTGTATGTTTACATGCTACCAAATTTATTTGTTCTTTAATCTCCCTATAGCCACAGATATTTATCTTTGCATCTGTTATGCATTGATTTGTGTTCTAAATCTTATATAACCCATATGCCAATGAACAGCTTTCTGCAATCTGACATATCTGCCTTATGTAATATGTTCTACAGAGAATTAGTGCCAAAAATCAACTTTCATTACATTTTAAGCTATGAAAACTCTTTTTTTGTTTTAAATAGGTATTTGCCACACATGTGGTGCAGGGGTGACTGGTGCTGGCCAGGCATGTCAAGCCATGGGGAACTTGTATCACACAAATTGTTTTATTTGTTGTTCCTGTGGACGAGCATTAAGGGGCAAAGCATTTTATAATGTGCATGGCAAGGTTTACTGTGAGGAGGACTATTTGGTAAGAAAAAAAACAAGATATTGATGTTTTTATTTAGTGTAAATTATTTTTACTTAGTCGGTCAAATGATTTTTTCAGTATTCTGGATTCCAACAAACAGCTGAGAAATGTGCAATATGTGGGCATTTAATTATGGAAATGGTAAGTTTTCTTAAAATCATTTACATATTTTTTGAGGGTAATCTATGAGGTGGATTACTCTTCAATTTTATTTTGTATTTTTCACAGATTCTACAAGCAATGGGAAAATCATACCATCCAGGTTGTTTCCGCTGCTGTGTTTGCAATGAATGTTTGGATGGTGTACCATTCACTGTGGATGTGGACAACAAAATTTACTGTGTTAACGACTATCATCGCATGTTTGCGCCGAAATGCGCTAGTTGCGGTAAAGGTAAGTTCATGATGTATTTCCGGAAATTGATATGAAGTAAAACATTATCAGACTTATCTAAATATGCAACAAAATGTTTACACAAAATTTATCAATATTTGATCAAATTTGTCTCGAAGCTACAATGGTAGCTGTATGGAAACAAATATTTGTCGAGGCCTGGGTGATCATTCGTCCGAAGTGTATTTATCGTGTAAAAGAGATTTTAGATTTTAGGCGACATCTTTGGCAACCCGACATTTATTATGGCGGCCTGACTTACGGCGGTATGAATTTGGTTTTGTCGCTTTGGCGAGCTCTACATTATCTCTTGGGTGGTCGCCATTTCTAAGGCGTTAAAATTATTCTAACGCCAGATAATTAGGCAAACAGAGATGTCACATACCGAGTAAACACAAAACTACAGATTGAATTCTGCATACATCGGATTTTTTTTAATAGGCTGAAGTACTGGATGCGATATCGCTTAATTGGTTTTATTTAGAATGCCCATTGAACGCACATAAAACTGAAGTTATATCACGCCAATAAGTGACGAATGGACTTTATAGTTGATAAACGGTGATAAGTTTAGTGATGCAACAAGTGAAACATGTAAAGTATTCGCGTACAAAATTTTATAATGCAATATTTTGAAATATATCGTTTTATTTATCAATTTAAGGCAGCCATATTCTAAATATAACGTGTTGTATCTATGCGGCATAATAACATGTTGACAATCTTATTTAAAATTACTTTTTATTCTGTTTAAATGAAATTAGAATCCTTGTTATTGATGTCATAACATTATATACATAGTAGAAACGCTCGTGCATAATGACTTAATTATATTATGACGGCCTACATACATAACTGAGTACCGGATTTATTTAAAATATTTATCAACAACGAACCTATACAACAACGAAACCAACTACTAATCATTATTGTTACGGTTAATATGATGATGAATGTGTCGTGGATTTTTAATATTATTATTTAATTGTAACTAGGTATTTAAGCTTATTAATTGTTAATTTATTCCAGGAATTACACCGGTTGAAGGCACGGACGAAACAGTTCGCGTAGTGTCGATGGATAGAGATTTCCACGTGGATTGTTACATGTGTTGCGTGTGCGGCATGCAGCTCACGGACGAACCCGACAAGCGTTGCTATCCTCTTGCTGGTAACAATTACATTTTAGACTTTCAAATTTCACACCCTCCGTGCCGCAGTTGTTTATTTCTCACTCCGAAGAGTCTCTTATAGTTCCTGATAATCAAGACATAATTCGTATTCCAAAAGTGGGGTCAGAACTACGTATTGTTGTTGGTTGTATTTGTTTAAGATGTCTTAAAAATTATCATTTGAGTTTGAGACCTTTTGCATTAGACTCCCAAGTAGGGAAAATTTGATTTTCTGTAGTAGAATCCATATTAGAATTTAAAAAGGCCCCTGTAACATCAGAACTTTTCGCATCTCACTACGTAAGTCGGGGGATATGATAAAGGAAATTTCTTTTACCTGCCCTGGATAGATATACAGAAGTATGAAAGTATGTATGTGTTTGTTATTTGCAGGCAAGCTGATGTGTCGTGCGTGTCACCTGGCGACGATCGGCGCGGCCACCGGGCCCGGCCTGCCCCCCGCGCCGCACCTCTCCCCCGCATCCTACCAGTACATGGGCTGAACCACACACACATACACATACAGCTTTATCATCATCCACATGGAATTATTCATAGCGTTAAGTGTGTTCGTTACAAAAAGGCCATTAGCTATTTAGCATCTCTTTGGAGTTGTTTATTTTTAAATTGACAATGAAAATAAATATAGATGCGTGACGTGATAATATCTGTGTAATGTTGTCATAGCTTTAACATTTTTTTATATTAGAATAAATTGGATTGTGCTCAACAGAAATATTAAAGTTCATATTTGACAGGCCTTAGAATTAGAATTAATACCGAAATATAGGCTCCAATGTTTTTACCCTCTGCAAAAAAAATGTGCTATGCTTAGATATTTATTGAGTACTTTTTGTATTTCACAATATAGAATAATATACTGTAGGGGTTCAATATAAGACATTTGTTTAAGTATAATTATGGTTAAATGGCAACTTGCATGATATTGTTTAGTATAATAAGTAGATAGTATAAATTAAGGATACAATAATACAAATGTGATTTGTTTCCTAATAATGTATGTTTGCCTTTTGGCTACAAGCAGTTTGTGATATCAGTAGTTCGCTTTTATTATTTAAACCACAGGAGGATGTGTTTTTATAGAAATTTTTCAAAGTTACAAACCTCATGATTAATCTTATTGGTGTTCTGATTGTCATGGTACAAATTAAAATTAACATTAAATGCCATTAATTTCAATCACCAATTAAGATGCATTTATTAATTTTAAACTAGACATGACAGCACCCCTGGTTTCTATACACAAGGTATAAGTGTAGGGAAGTTGATGTTTGGTGAAAATGCAACCAAAATATATTAGAAGTATATAGTGGCCTAAAATCAAGAACACTGGTATTATTATACCAATAGAAATGTTGTGAAAGGGAGCAGCTTTTAATCTTTACAAATGTATTGTGTAGTCACAAAATATTTGTTAAATGGCCAAGTAAAATTAAACCATATGTATATACATGTAGGAAGTAAATTAAGTATGTATTTATTGCCATGGTCACAAATGTGAGGTAAAGATAGTTACAAATGGGAGGTAATGATTGTTACAAATGTATTGCGCCATAAAACATTCCAGTTGTGTGCTGTCCTGTTGCGTACTTAATATAAGAGTTGGTTGTTTTTATATGTACATTTTGATAACCACAATAGTGATTATTGTTCAGTAAGGTGTTTTGAAATGAAAATGATTTTGTTAAGGAATAATTTTTATATTTAAATATTTTAAACATTAAATAATTCAAAATTTACATCTGTATTAATATTAATGATCACATCGGGGCTCACATTACGTAAGGTAGTGCTGCATTATGTCCTAAAATGTTTCTCCAGTACCACCACTAAGGTAATTATAACACAGATATTGACTGAAGTTGTCAATTAGTTAGTTGGCTTTTACATTTTCTTTACTTTATTTTTCATATTGCGCATTTCAGTTTTATACCTTCTCATTTCATCCATCATGTGGTGCCGTTTTTCTTTGATTTGTGTTTGATAGTGTTGTTTGCTTTCTTGAAATCGGTCTTGAAATGTACCTTTTCTCTCTTGAAGCATTTCTTTGATACGCTCTCGTGAAGGCACAGGCTTGATCCAACCTAATGCGGTCAATTTTTTGATAGCATATGTTGTTCCACCTGAAATAATATGGAATTATAATATTGGCTGTATCATCGCCTTGCGATACAAGGATGTGCCATGCAATATAAAGGCCCTGGAATCGATTCCTGGTTAAGAAATTTTTAGTAGCACCATGGAGTCTGGAAATGTGCCCGAAAAACGGTAATAGGCTCGCCGCCTATTACGTGGGACTGATATCACCCGCCGAAATGTGGGATCAGAAATGCACCTCTGCCTAACCCTACAGGCATGAAATTATGTTTGTATGTATGTTATAATATTAAGTGTTATGAACTATGATTACAAAAACATAAAATGATGCAAATGGCACCCTTTTATCCAGAAAAATTACTGCTTGCAACATAAAATAGTAAGACTAACATGTGCAACGTTATGGGTAAAACCTTTACTGAATACTTCCCAAGTGAAAATATATTCTTTTTAATAAATACACCTAATCACTACATAGATTTGACCAAACAGTTAAGATACAAATATTGCGTTTTGATATTTTTGAATTTTCAATTGGTCTAACAAACACCCTAGATCAAAATGAATATATGCAGATCACACAAATATTTGCTTCGGTGCTGGAATGGAATCTGAGGCTTTCTTGGTTTAGCTGATATCAATCTGATATCGGATTGTAACCTTTTTTGTGTATATATTCAAATAGGCATAAATATGAAAATAGGTAGTTATAAAGCTAAAAATCTCTCACTTAATGTAAAAGAACATTTGATAAGTAAGATTATTTGTTGGTGGTATTTAAATCTTAATAGTATACAAAATGACTATTAGATTTTTTCTCAAAGTATTTTTAGCTTATCTACTAATCTCAAAATTGCTTAGAATTTATTATAAACACAAAGGAATTGAATCTTATATATGGACTTAGATTTTAACATGATATTGGCTATCTGCCAAACGTTAAATACTTGTAGAGTTCCTATTATGAAGCATAGAAGTGGCAAAGATGTTTTTTTTAACCTAAGATCACATTTTAAAACACACATGACAACTTATGGAAGTCATTAGGGGAAGCCTATGTCCAGCAGTGGACGAATATTGGCTGCTGATGATGATGATGATGATGACAACTTAAGTATAGAATGTAACAATAAGATTTATAATAAATTGATACATTACCAACAGTGACAGCATATCTAAGTGGTGTAATCAGTTTGTAAAAGGCAAAAGCAAGAGCAAAATATCCAGCACTGGAATCTCTTAGTGGTGTTAACAATTTGTCACTCACTCCTAATGACTCCATGATACTTATAATATCTACACCGCTAAAATAAAACAATAAATATTATAACAAAGTGCACAGGTTATATTTCATCATATAGCGTAAAACGTGTTTACGACATTACTTACCTTCTGACTGCGTAGTAAAGACTACCATACCATATAGCTGACGTAGCCATGTGAACCGGGAGTAGAACATACCAATAGTCCCGGTACATTTGTTTAAACTTCTGTATAAGACCAGGTTTCTGCTCCTCTGTTTCTTGAGGAGGTTTTTCTGGATTTTGTTTCGTCGTACATTGTCGAATTGCAAGTAATTCTATTCCTTTCGGCTGAAGCAATGGCACATGACTGTACTTATGTTGATAACAAACGCCACTTGCCAAAATTCTGATTGGGAAATTTCTTCCGACACTCCATTTAACCGGTTTGGTTATACTCTGTATGTAATTACAGTTCCTAAATATAGCTCTATATGTAAGAGCCATTGTTATTTTAAAAAATAAAGTTTTCGATAGCAAACTTACAATCTATACATTTTCGATATTATTTAAAGTAAAAATAAACTGGTCACTACGAACTTACGAATGACAATTTATTAAATCAACGTGACATTAGATTACGCTTTTTGACATTGACATTTGACGTTTCGTTTGTTTGTATTTTCCATGGACGTAGGTAATGTATTTTCATACTACTTACCGGTAATATCTTTTACGGGTAGCCTTTTTGACTTATTTAATTTTCGCGATATTTCAAATCGTTTTTGATAATCAAAGAACTTAAAAAAATAACATTGTTTTTTATTTCATTCCAACGTTGTCAAAATCACAACATCTTTCCTGCTTCCATCCTTCTCCTCGCCCCCGGTACACGCAGAAAATAAAGACGATCATTAAAAGCAAGCTTAAGACTTAAGCGACAAAGAATAAGCGACATTTGGAAACTTAGTTTAATTATTAAATACGTATTACATACCTAAATTATAGGTATTTAAAATGTCGACTTAAATTTTTTTATACTTTATTTAATACCTTCTCAGTCAGTCGCACGCACCCGGCACCATAATTTTACCTCAGGTTTGCCAAAAATATTTTAGTCTTATAAGGTTTTTAATCGATTTAGAACACGGTTCTTTCTCTGAAACGTACCATTCACTGTAATCTAAAGAATTAATGTCTGGGCTAGAGGAAGATAAATCTTACTTCATGAAACAAATACCTATCTGTTTTAACTAAAACAAAAATTTGTTTAAATATTCTTTAATATTGCTATATAAAATTGTCTTTTGGCACTGATACTACTATAGTTTCGACACCCACAAAATAATTTTTTTACGATATCTCAATTGATAGGTGCTGGCGGTCGTGTTGCTGCCGAAAAATGGCTTCATGAGCTTCCTTTGAAGTTTCAGTATACATTGATTTTTAATTGTTGTAAGTACATAAGTCAGTTTTGTCATTAAATTTCGGTTTTAGGGTAACCTACTATCGGCATAGTATTGACGATCGTACTAATAACAGACATATCCATGTTTGTTTGAGAACATTCTATTAGGTCTAATATAAATTAGTGTATACAATAGCAATACAATTTCATTATAACATCATTAATACAAATGCTTTGGTTATGATACAGATTTAAGCGACTTACTCTTCCAGATATTGCCCATTGCTTTTCTTTATAATACAGAGTGCTGTCGAAGTTACCGCCGCCTGGTGTTGTTTCTATAACTATCGTAAAAATGTTACCTTTGTTATTATTAGATTTAACGGCATTAACATTCAATATTTTCTTTAATGATAATTTTTGACATTGTGAATATATACTTAACATCTTATTTAAATGACTCACTAAATATTGAGCAGCTAAAAGTCTCATTTTATTGTCCGTTTTTATGCGGTGTCCCTTTAGACATGTACACCAATGTGCTTCAATGCCAATAGACTCACACGTTCGCTTCTTCGATATGGGAAGGAACAAACTAGACTTTTTACTTGAGGAATCAATTGAATCCATTCTGATTGTTACATTTGCATCGTCCAAGCGTTCTTGGTGAACAAGATCCAAAAGAGTTTCATGGAGGTCATAAGGCGTTGTTAAACGATTGCTGTTCACTTGAAAATTTCTGAATGCTTGTGAATATCGATTTTGGAATCCTTCTGGAAACAAAACTTCTAATAACGGCAGGCGTTCCTCCTGACGACCCCCTTTCGTCTTAACTATATCTCCCCAGCGCATGCCATGATCACTTAAGAGTATTACTACTGTATTATTTAAATATAAATTGCTGAGAAGTGCGACATAATCATTGTCCATAATTCTTGGTAGGTATATTACCTCATGGCTCACAGATTCTTCCCAAAACATACCAAACCATTTGGTTGATTTTAAATGTGTCGTAATTCCTTTTATGTAATCAAGAAGAATCTTAAAAAAATATTTGTTGCTAAAACATACGTGGAAGTTATAATACTTATTGTGGAAAAGGTTTCTAGTTTCATATATGAATGGTTGAATGTAAAAATCCGTAGGAAATTTCGTCATGCTATATTCGTATGACCCGAGCAGCCCAGCCGTACTGTCAGATCCAAGTATTGTGTTATAATCTGCAC
This sequence comes from Cephonodes hylas, assembly GCA_030295005.1. Lineage (NCBI taxonomy): Eukaryota > Metazoa > Arthropoda > Insecta > Lepidoptera > Sphingidae > Cephonodes > Cephonodes hylas. The sequence continues at coordinate 10,570,134 of AP025364.1, read as the reverse complement.
TTTTAAAGATGTCCCAGATGAATGGACATTCATTTGTATCAACAACTGTATTTAAAATACAGTTTTTTCGGGCTGTCTTGAAAGATTTACCCATTAACACTGGAAATAGATTTGGAAATGAGTTATCACCCAATTTATTATAGCCGAACATTTGAATGCTGCCATGGTCTTTCAAAAATGTTGATGTTAACGGCATAGTTCTCTTAAAGTTCAGTCTCGACATGCTTTCCAAGCCTAGTATTAGAACATTATAATCCGATCTTGATTTTCTGTATTCTTTGTCGTAAATAATAAACAAGAAATAATCGTCATATATTTTGTCGTCAAAATAAAAACATTCTGTTCGAATAAATGCGTGTTTTGCTTTTATTGCCGCCGAAAATTCTTTGCATTCTCCGTATTTTATGTTTGCTATATTATTAATAGCTGAAAAATTGGTATAGCAACAATAAAATTCATTTCGAGCAAAAATGTTGTAGTCCTCGTACGCGTCTTGATTCACCCAAAGGTGTGTAGAATTTGAAGAAATGAGTCTTATTGAATTGGAGCATTTGTTCCGACCTACTAGCCATCGGTTTATCGATCCTTCCTCGTCCTTTGCAAGATTTATGGAATTCGGGAAACGAGGTATTGTACAACCTTCAGTATTTATTATAAAAGGGTTTTCGCAACCTACTGCTGCAACTTTATAGGTAAAAATAACAAAAAAATACTTTACAAAAAAGACAAGGTTCATATTGTTGTTACAACAATGACTTTTTAAGCGGAAATGAGCGTGTTTGGGTTTAATTTACGAATAAACGATTAAACAACAGCTTCGAACTACTCTAAACATTTTTATTTTCCAAACAACGGTTGAGGCGTTATGGGAAACTCTATGTAGAATCATGTTTTGGTAGTTCTGTTTAATTTCCTTCTGGGATAGTTTTTAAACATTTGTTCTGTTTTCCTTCCACCAGTTCCAAAATATTGCATTTATACTATTACTATCGAATCTGTCGATTTATAATATACTAGCTTTTGCCCGCGACTCCGTCCGCGTAGACTACAGGGTTGAGTTCAGGAAGAAAATAAGTTGTAGTCTAGTTTACTCCTCAGAGTCCTATTTAAGTCCATACCAAAAATCATACATATCGGTGAAATCGTTGTCTTCATTGTAGATCCAATCTTTAATTTCAGTTCAATTAGTCGAACATCTAAGAAGATTTATACAAACTTTCATCCCCTATTTCATCCCCTTAGGGGTGGAATTTCTCAAAATCCTTTCTTGGGTAATAACTACGTCATAATAGCTTTATGCATGCAAAGTTTTAACACGATCGGTTTACAATTGACAAAGTTTCATATAAACTCATCCCCTATTTTATACCCTTGGGGGTAGAATTGATCAAAATCCTTTCTTAACGGATGCCTACGTGATAACATCTACCTGCATGCTAAATTTTAGCCCAATCCGCCCAGTGGTTTGGCCTGTGCGTTGTTAGATCTCTAGTTGTTGTCAGTCAGTCAGACCTTTGAGTTACATATATTTAGATTTAACATCTTCATCATCATCATTAGCCAATCTTAGTCCACTGCTAAACATAGGCCTCCCCCAATGACCTTCACCGGGATCGGTCGAAGGCTGCCGGTAGCCAGCGACGACCTGCGACTGGTCGGAGCACGGCCCACGCTGCGCTTTCCAGTACTTGCCCTCCACTCGAGAAATTTTTTCCCCATCGGCCATCAGTTCTCCGCGCCCATTGCCACTTCAACAAGCTTATCCGTTGGGCTATGTCGGTTGCTTTAGTTCTCCTACGGATCTCCACATTTCTGAGGCGATCTCGTAGGGAAACCCCGAGCAAAGCCCAGTCCATAGCTCGTTGAGTGACTCTGACCCGTCCAATAACGCCTTTAGTGAGAAGCCACGTGTCAGTGACACGTCTCAGTTAGATTCAATAATTAGGTAATATTTTTGATTGTTTATGCATTATGGATTTTACTGATTTTGGAGCTTGGATAATGATTTTTGTCTAGTATGAATGTCGTCTTTTTAAAATGTCTCGAATTAATGAAAGAACAGCTTTCCAAATGACAAAAAAGGAACCGTAACTAAGTAAAGTCTAAAAGTCGATTGTGTTTAATTATTTTATATTATTTGACACGGCCAAAGGTCCTGAATAATTTAATACGGCAGTCAATTGTACAGTCGTCTATGTTTTCTTTTCGTCGAAAAATTTAGTCTCACTGCATATAACATGAAAAGATTTCAATCGTTTTTTATAGTTTATTAAACGATATATAAAGTCTGGGTATTGTCTGGTTATTATAAAAAGGACTAAAATAAAAAATGAACAATGTTAACATTTTATTTTCAGTAGATATGTAAATAAATTCAATACGAATACGATAACTTATAAATATCATATAACTATTTCTATATTCTTTGGTGATTTTGTATGGGTAGGAATAAAAAACATTGTGTTATTGATTCTACAATAGTATCTATAAGTTTCAATTTCGTAAGTGTAATTATATATTTTTTAATAATAGAGCGATCCTGTATTTTATTAAGGAAGTTAATACTAGGAAGAAATATAAATATGGAACTACAAATACGTCATACATATTGCCGAACTTGCTCTATAAAAAAAATAAACTTGGAACTAACTCTTAATAATGTTGAATGCCTAAACATAACCGTTCTTTGTCTTTGTGATATGTAGCTATTCTCAACACGATCAATTCTAATTTTACAATTAAATCTACGTATTGCATGGCACATTTATCTTATATACTATACACATAAATACTACAAAAACTATAAATAGAACTACCTACTCTACGTGATATATTCAGTTGATATGAAGTAGGTTACTGGTATTAGTGAAACGCCGCGTCACATTTCTATAAATTAAGGAACCTTTAGAATCTAGGTACATACACGTATTCATTAATACGTCATAAATGCACATTGACTGGCACAACTAAAATTAAAAATAAATTAGGCCTATACTTGAGCAATACCATGTTCTACCTCACAGCGTTTGTCTTTGTCTCTTATTCACATAGATAGAATTTCCTTATCTTACATTCCTTTTATAATATCACAGTTTTTTTACTTGGGGTATTACTATGGCTATTGGCAAAAACAGTACAGTTTAAGCTGATAATGATGTACGCAGCGGCTTTGTTCCCCGTACAAGTTAAGCCGACTGATGGTACCTGCCAACACCCAATCCTCTTCATCGCGGCGCAGAGTCGCCTCGAACACGGCGTCTCCTGGCTGCGTTCGTACCACCACCATAAACTCTTCCCATCCAACTTCGCCCTTATCTGGTGTGCCCACATCCATCTCTATCAGTTCTATTATTTCGGATACTTTTAGTTCAGCGCACTGCGGGTAATCATGCAGTAATTTATTCAGATGTTTTTCGAGATATAAAGCAGCTTCTTGGCCTTCAATACTATCTGCCGATATTCGGTGAGACTTGTGACATGTACACCAATGATCTGCAATACCCGCTCTTTTGCAAGTTCGATTGGTAGGTATCGGTAAAAATAAACTAATACTTAAATCGGAGGCATAGTATTCGTTACTTCTTCGTTTGATGCGTTCGTTCGAAATTTCACTTAATTTAATAAGATCTAAAAGTGTTGCATGAATATCGAACGGTGTTGTCAATCGTCGTCTATTGATTTTAATATTATCATAAGCAAGGCTGTACTCCTCTTGGAACGATGGCGGCAACAGAATATGAAATAATGGCAGCCTTTCTTCTAATCGACCCTGTTTAGTAAATCTTATGTCTCCCCATCTCATTCCGTGGTCACTAAGTAATATTAAAATAGTTTCATCCAAGTATTTATTATCGTCGAGAGTCTTTAAAAATTTTTCGTAGTCCTTGTCCATTACTTTTGGGTAGTGAAGGTAATCATGACTCATTGTTGCTTCCCAAAAAAATCCAAATAAGTTATCAAATTTCAATTCCACGGTTAAATTTTCGATATAATCCAAGAGAATTTTGTATAAATATCTGTCGCCCATGCATATGTAAGTATTAAAGTCTTTTTGATTGCCGATGTGTGTTTCGCCTTCATTCATAAAGGTGTGTATGTAATAATCTGTAGGGGTGCCAGCGAAACCAAGTTTTCCGTAATTAAAAGTCCCTAGGCCCGCATTATCTTCACCAAATGCGGTGAAGTATCCTACATCTTTGTACCAATTCCAAACAAATGGACAATTGTCGAATGTAGCTCTCGTGTTAGGCCAACAAGTTTTTTTTAAGTCAGTGTATTTAATGCCTAGTAGCATAGGAGTTAAATTTGGAAAAGTATTATCACCGACTTTATTATAGCCTAAAAATTCGATAGCGCCTTTCTTCTTTAGGTATTTCAATGTTTTAGGCATGGTTCGGTGAAAATTTAACCGAGACACAGCATCGATACCCATTATTAAAACATTATATTTACTTTTATTTTGTTGAACTTCACCGAACTCGTCTGGTAAAGTAACTGGGGACTTTTTTCGCGCCGTTAAGAAATATTGTTCATAAATAACTCTGTACTTATATTTGCAAGAAACTTTTGAAAATTCATTAATAATTTCTATATAATCTGAAAATTCGATGCATCTTCCATATTGAATTCTGTCATCGACGTCATTAGCATTAATATCTTCTATTGCTGCCGGTCTATAAAATCCTCTATAGCAACAAATGATATTGTCTTCTTCGGGCACGTTGTAATATTGCACATTTTCAGTCACAACCCATATGTGTGTATTATTATTTTCCAACAATGTTTGATTGGCATTGTTACATTTCTCAGCATTATTTGATAGTTCGCTGAATTTTCGTATATTTTCTTCAAAAGGACGTAAACCAGGTATTGTACATCCTTCTGTATTGATCGTAAATTTTTCCTCGGAGTCGATAATTTCATAATGATGGGTATCCCAAAAAGAATTCGATGGTCCGTTATTTAAAAGAAATAAATCTATGCGCGAGTTAAATGAAAGAAGTAATAGGCTGCCACCAAACACTGTTGCAAATAGAAAAAAGTATCTGAGTCTAATCGGAACGGAACGTGGCCTCCCGCCACTTTTTGACATGCTGCAAAGAAACATAAACTTAATTAGTGAAATGAAGATTAAATTTAAAATAGGTCGACATTATTTGAGTGGATCTCATTGTAAAAAATCGGTTTAGCGATTTTGGTATTCCAAAGCTTCTCATATAATTCGAAATAGGTCAAGCGCGTGTTAAGATCCCAGTTGCAGAGATTTAAAAGTACAATGATATTTGAAATGAGCAAAGTCATAATACCATTAAATGTCATTGTAAAAAATGTGATAAACTGGTGAAGTATGTTGGTATGTAATCAAGTTGCCGAAGAAATTCTTCGTCTAAAATATATAGATAGATTAATTGTTTGTTGTACTTTTGTTGTCGATCATCATCATTATAAATATATGATTAGATTGATTTATCATTTTACTATATTAGATAAACTAAAAGCATCACAATTAAATGTAGGTGGGTACATAGTTTAATAATATTTAAATAAATAAAAAAATAATCTTTTAGTTTGTTAATTGTTGTAAAAGATGACCTAAGCACTTAAATCTAGGTAAGAATAAAAATTATTACCGATTCAATGGTCCCCATGAACGAGGCGCTAAATAATTTCAAACCAATCTAGCACAAAATTCTGGTAAGAGCAAAATGCAAAAGGTATTTTATTTCATTTAGTAATATCCAAACTTTTCCCTGTTAACATCAGGTATAAAATGTATCTGAGAGGACCTATGTAAACAAAATCTAATTTAATGAAAAAAAAAACTATAAAAATATTTAAGTTAGATTGTAAAAACATACACATAGTTATTATGTTCTCTTACCTGAATGTATACTTTAGAATCATACTATCCAGTTAACGCGGCGCTGACAGTTTTATATCTATCATCATCCTATTGCTCACGACGTGACTACTACGACACATGACTTTAGTATACATAATTATGTTATTGTTGGTGAATTCGACCGGGAATATTGTGTCATTGTGTTGTTATAAAGCTACGTTACGGAAGCAGTACTCGTAGCACTCAACGCGCGTTTTGTTACTGAAATAAGTCTCCGGGCGGTAAAATTCAGTACTATCTCTTCATCTATACATTATTCACACTTGTTTGTAGCCTGTCTCGTTTATGACGGTACGTTAAAAAGAAACAGGCTGAGGGAAACTAAATGTTACCCCGGTTCACTGCTCTTAGCTGCGAATTGAAGCGGAGGCTGCGCGCATGCTCACTACTGACTAGAACACAGAGGGTGCTCCGTGCTTTATCCCTCTCTCTAATGTCTTGTTATCTATACTATACGTACTGCACGCTGCATGCCAGAGGATCCGCTGCACTGTCATAATTTATTCTTTTAAGAAATTGCTTTAGGAGGGTTCTGAGAACTTTTCTTGTGTCGACATTACGATTCATTTTAAATTTTGTGTTAAGGTATAATGTTTGAGATATTCCTTTCTGCGCATTCTGTACTGCATTATTTTAGTAATATAGGGCATTAAGTCAGTCAATATTCAAAGTATTTATCTTAGCAAAGTGGGACAACTTACAGCGAACAACATCTCCGAAAGAGGGTGATGTAGAGCACGACATGTGAATAAATCAAATATTTTCATGAAAGTAGAAAACTACGTCAACACTCGTCACAACTAAGAGCTAATAGTAGCTCTTGCAACTTCGTCTTTTGCATATGGATTATGCCTTTGATGGATGATGGATGTTTGTTTTTGAATGTATGTATGTTTATGTGAGAGTATTCTACTTCTTGGGGAGGGTTTTTTTGTATGGTTTTCTGTTAATTCGGACCTTATTCAGTAACATTGGATTTAACTTATGACTGTTTTACAAATAAAATGAATAGGCACTGATAAAGATTTCAATAATTTTTTTTGACTATAATTACTCTAATAGCCCGATGACATCCTGTACCAATTCCTTTTACTTTAGGCAGATGAGCAATTAGATATAGCCCGCGTCATGTGCTGTTACCGTCATGTTTGTATTTGCATAATGCTCCAAAAAGTAAAGTGGATCTTATTTTCCAAATCTGTTTCTAATCACTCAATACATTGGCGAAATCTAAACTTCGCGGTTCTCACCTCTAGAAAGGTGTAGGTATAATGAGAGTATTCTTTTTTATTTAAATAACGAGTCTTTACATACAGAACATTAATACAAATGTTTTTTTCATATATGTAGTATGTGCAATAATATTTTTGGTATGTTTTAAATCATTCTGTTGAGCTTGATATTATTTCGGATTTAATTTTTTTTTTATTAAAAATAATTAAGTTTTTATATTTTACTCGTATTTCGTGTTTTTCCGCCCCGACGTTGCGATGCCTCTTGACCTCATCACAAAACTTAACTAAGCCTCGACGCATCTGCGTCACGACTCACGACGGTTCTTCACATTATAAATAAACATAACTAAGCAATGCATCGACGTCGAAAAGCTACACATTACTATTTACTTCGCCACTTCACCTTAACGCTAAACACAATTATGCTTGGATGCATCGAAATCGATATCCCTCGGACTATGATCCATTAACAACAAGACGCCAATAATATTCATAAAAGCCAAAGCCTATGTTTTTTACTTAGGTTTCCAAAACTTTAACATTTTTTTAAGTTGTTGCCACGGCTCTTAGCAAAGAAGTTATTCTTAATGTTATTATCATTATGTTAGTGGTCCCTCGACATAAACGCACGTCGCGCTATCGCGACGTACTAATGCCGAATAGATAAGTTTTTATAAGAAGCACGAAGTTTTGTATTGTTCTACAAACGGCAAAAGACTCGTCCCTTAATACGTTTCAGCTTACTCTTTACGGATTATGGGAGGCTAGTACAAGTTTTGCATATATGCTTTTTCTAATGCTTTGTCAGTCCCGCAGTAGTAGGTGAGTGACGCACGATTGCAGATCCCGGGTGTAGTGTTATTACGTTTCTGTATAGAAAAATTACAATACAAACACGAAGTCTCGAAATGAGCTAAATAAATGGCAATAGACCGAATAGGACAGGCGAGAGTGTTTTTTTTTCTCTAGGCCAGTCGCACAATCGGTAAAGTTTGGCAGCTTAGATATAACAACTGAGATAGTTTCTATTACATACAGATGAGAGTTAATCATAAAGTGGTTTATCCAAAATCGCACAAAATTTCTTTAACGTTTCTAAAATTAGAGTATCTTACATATGTCACTCCGCGTAACAGCAGCTATCAAATCAAAATCGGTCCAGCTGTATCAAAAATTAGCGCAAGCAATTGAATACACAGGCTATTTTTTAAATTGGTTTTATAAGTAACGCCTCTACTTATACACACAGACACTTCAATAAATTTAAAGGCGGCAAACAAAAGAAATAATTCAAAGCTACGACTAACCTGCTCATTTATGTATGAATTGAAGTAGAAACAGATTTAGCGGCAACAATCGTGGAGTGATGGTATACTAATGGTTGAAGTACAGTTGTCAAACAATCATTGTTTAAACCTTTTTTGGTGTTTTATTTGTTCGTTAGCTGACAAATTGTGCACTCGAATGTTAGTGTAACAAGAGCTAGCTGCCAAAGCAATCGATTCAGCTTGCACTACGGAAGTGGTTATGCTATTTTTTACAGTAGACTGTAATAACTCATTTCATTTTCAAGTTCAGGGAGGGTGCTTAATCAAAGGTGGTGCGCCGATAACACGTTTCATACACGACGCGGGTTCATATCTAGGTCAAATTTATCGCTTTGGCTTTTTTGATAATTGAAATTACAGTTTTGAAATATACAATATATTTTACTTCCGTGTCAGGGTCCATATAGGTGAATAATTATAATGCATATTCGGAAACATAATCTCACACATTTCTCTAATAAATATAGGCGTCTGATGTAATTTATTTCTTATTTGATTCTACCTAGAAACTAAAAAAAATCTTTGGGGGCTAAATATTCACCGCACGACATAAACGTTTGTAATCTTGATGCTCAGGATTGAACCTGCGTTGAATAGTGTCGCAACTCTACCATAAAGATATATTCAATAAATAAAACATTTAAAAATGTTAACCCATAAATTCATTTGTATAAAATACAGATATTATGGTTTTATTTAGTGTTTTACTCATAAAATACTATGCTAGTAAAAGTTTACTGTGGTCTATAAACTTACCTTTTAGCATTTACTAAGATATCAGAAATCATTTTTTCTATAAGAAATACTGCATTATTTCACTATAACTGTGAACACGTTTCCCAAAACTTCTTATTAGTACTTAATCCCACTGCCATCTTCGATTAATCTGAATACAATCAATTATGGTGTGCATTTGAGTTATGAAATGTTTATGAAAACAAATTCCATAGGAATCGGATAACGTCCTGTCGGTCAGTTAACGTTTGTGTATAAGTATCTTAGTACTTTCGTATCGTAGCTTGATTTTCTTCATATTTTTATTCTATTTCATTTTTCCCTTTATCTATAAAGATGGCTCAGGGTTCAACAATTTGCAATGAGAATATCGTTCTCTGCGTTGATCATATTGGCATTACAATCGTGATCTTTTTGTTTGAAAAAGGAAATGACCTAAGTTTAGAGATTCAAGGTAAAAAAATATTAATTTCGAGATATTCATGTTTTGCTTAAATCCCTTTTCATGTAAACATTTCATTTTAAATCAATTTATATCAATATGAGCAATAACTAATCATAAACCAGACAGATCAGAAATCATGTAGGAACTTTACATATTATCTTGTCAGAGCCATTATCATCTACTTAGGCCGTTTTGGTATTTAACCTTCATAAGGTCTTCGGGTCAATTTTGACCCATTTTGTTATAAAAATGCAATTTTCTCAGAAAGTATGCGTTCAAGGAGTTTGATATTCTATGACTTTTAATTATTCGCTTTAATTTACTTAATTATGGAAAAAGTTTTTAAAAAATGATTAAAATATTCCACGTATGATTTTTTTTACTCTAACGGTCTTCGGGTCAGAATTGACCCCAACTAATAACAAGCGCACAGTGCATCTATTATCGTTCGAATTGTTTATGTTTCGCATAACTTTTTGAATAAGACGCTCTTTTGTTCTACTCAAATAAATATTAGTGTTATGTTATACATCAAATCAACAACCCAACCTTAGTTTACAATGGTAATAACGTTATTTGCTTATAAGAAATGATACGACAGTCAAATACATAAAACAGTTTTATTGGATGATATGACGGATAGTAACGAATTTTGTTCTAAAACAGAAGATTGTATCATAGAAGCTGAACTATCTGATAGCTCGGATAGTGACAGTGCATCAGTGATTATATTTTCAATGACGTCAAAGTATGGGCTGGTACAATAATCCAGAAACCGTGTCACACAATCTTGTGGCAAAGCTTCCAGAGAAAACATAATTTACTTGACACCAGGTTTCTATTCTTGCTCAAGAATGATCTGGGAAGAAAATATATCACTGTAGTAGATACCATACGTATCATAAGCCGGAAATACCCCCAGAAAGAGTAGCAACAAAGGGAAGTCCGTTATGTTCATCATGTTGCTTTTACCAAAGATACTACACTTGTTCCTTACACAACCAAAATAATAAGTCGGTGAACCTTCTCAGCACTTTGGACCACAGCTTAGAAATGAGTAATTGCTCAGATACAAAGCCTGTAGTAATTTTACACTACAACAAATGTAAAGGTGGCGTTGATACACTCGATGTAGCTGTCTTCTGTTACAGTAGCAATAGAAAACAAAACGATGGCCTCAAGTGATATTTAGTAATATGGTAAACATATCAGCCTACAATGCTTTCATATTATTCACGACTGGCAATAGCAGCTGGAAGGAAGGCTGCCTAGCAAAACAGCTACATTATTTGGAAAACTTAGGTATGCAGTTGGTGAGAGTATACATAAAAAACAGGAAAACAATTTCATGGACACCCTTTTCAATAGAAATTGCAGAAAAGCTTCGTCAATGTATTGATAACGTACATAATCCATCGATTTCGACCCACCAACTCACAAACAACACTCGTTTAGCTAAAAAGGCTCCCAAAGAAGTTGTTGCCAACTTTGAACTAAAAGTGACAATAAAACACCTTTGATTGTCCACAATTGTTTTATATACCCAAATTATATCTTATTACATTTATAGGATATAATTTCATTTACTTTTTTTTTAATATTGCTTAGTTTCTTCTTCCATAAATGTCTAACAACGTAGTAACTTTTTTTTCTATTAAGTGTATTAAATTAAAATTTAAATAAAAAAATCATACTTATTCAGTAGCAATAAATATGATATGTTAAATAAGTCCATTACATATTTGTATTTTTATATTTTGATCATTTTTCAGTTTAATTTTACTACTGGGTCAAATCTGACCCGAAGCACGGCAACGTTTGTAAAATTAAAGACCGTATGAAGGTTAAAATTATGCGTGGTAGTTTTTATAATAGCTATTATAATGTACGACAGGATTGACATCGTATCAAAGGTTCCCTATTTGAAAATAAAAAAAGGGACAACAACCATCTATTAAAGGGATGAACACGAGAAAATACTACCTTTTGCATTAATAAAATCTGTTCATAAAAGAATGTAAATAAGATCAATCTTAAGTTTTACGTGATGAGAATATGCAATATAGTTTTTTCAGTTTTATTGCAACGAACCGAAGGTGTGTTCATTATTCTATGCTATTTTGGTAAAAAACATAGCGTGTTCAAGTCCGATACCGTAGCACGCATAAATTAAAAGAACGTATTTAAACAACAGGGGAGATAGGGGACTTCGCACGCATGCGCCATCCGCTGTCCGATTATGGCACATCAATTCGAGCGTTTCACAGGTCTTGACATAATATTCAACATTTTGCAAAAAAGTATAAGGTTTCATTGACTATTTGCCGTACAAGAGATATGAATGAGGACCACTTCGTTTTCTATCGAGGTAAGTTTGTATTTAGTGGCGCTATAGGTTATCAGCGGCATGTAAAATCGATATTAAAATAACAGAAGCATAACCTATCTCTAACTGCTTTCTTTAGAAATATGTCGTGCTTGTATAGAAGTGTCATATCAAAGTAAAATTTATTGTAGGCCGCAATTTAATATTTAGTAACCGTATATAAGGAATACATTGAACAGTGTGCGTGAAACATAAATATTCAATGAAATACGGAATAGTCGATGTTTCTTAGTCAAATATTAAAGCAAAATGAATTTGTAATTGCTGTTCTTATGCTTACTAAAGGGGTGTTTTTACAAGAAATCTATTTGAGTGAGATACCAGAAAAATACGGTTGTGTATTTTGTGTAACAGTAATATAATTGAACATTTTCAGGTCCTGGCCCTTCTATTCCTGACGCTGATCCCGTGGCCAGGACCGTCAGTCTTCAAGATCACTTGTTCACGTGACAACTCCAAAATTGTGCGGAAAGTTATACAGAACAAATGGCTCCCAGTTTTGGAGAGATTTCAGGTACTGTGAATATATTTTATGTTTTTTTTTAAGAAAGTTGTAAACCTATTTTATTTCTGCAAGAATTTGTCTCTTGCCTATTAAAGAAAATATGGTACTGGTGTTATAAATGTTTTTTTTCAAAATTCTTTCATGTGTCCATTGTTGGTTATAAGACTTGCATTAGGATTTAGTCTAGGAATCACTATGACCCTCATATATTCTGTGACGCCAGTTATGGCGTACTTGCGCTACGTAAAAAGCGGCTGCGCTTCTTTGACCTACTTTGGCCTTGGCCTCTAATGTCAAGGGTCAGGCATGTGTTTACTTTATTCGTACTTTGTGGTTTCCATGTATTTCCACGTGACCAAACCACTTAGATGTTGCTATGAACCAGACGTCATGTTTGCCGTAGAACTTATTTAAAACGTGCTTCGAAGCTCCAAGACAAATCTTGAATGAACGTAATAAATTAGGACAATATTGATTTTTCAGGTGAAATTACCGTTAGAATGCCCTTTCCACCCCGCGCGCGACATTTTCGCTCCACAACATGCAGCCAAGTTACAACACCGCTCCTCACAATGGACTTGTGCCTTTTGCGGGAAATCTTTCTACGAAGAGCGATATCTAGACGTACATTTCGACCAGAGACACAAGAACCAGATTAATAAGGTTTGTCACTAATCAAAGATAATTTTATATTGTTTTACTTATTCATAAACAATGTATTAAATTTAATAAAATATTTGGTGTGCTAGTGCTACGGATAACGGAGTCAATGATGTTAAATAATTTCAGGCTGAAGACGCAGTATGCCTGGCAGACTACTGCGACATAATGCGTTGTCAGGTGTTAATAGCGCACGGGTTACTGAGTGGGGGCGGCGGGCCCGGTACTGACATCGAGGTGACGATTAATGTACATTTAGCAATGACCGTTCATTTCCACATCCATCACACACTTATTTAATGTTAAAGTCTGTGTTTGTGTAAGGTGTGGCAAGACGTGGAGACGGTGAAGAAGGCGCTGGCTCCGGCGGCGGCCCGCAGTGTGGCTCGGGTGCCCCCGCGGCGACGACACCGCCCGCGCACCTCCCCGGCCCCCGCGCCCGTGCCCGACTGCCCCAAGACTGATGTCGACCACGAGGAAGCTGGTGATCTCTATATTACTTTTTATTATATTTTGAATTTCCTACCTAATAGAAGATGATGCATAAACTTTTTGCACACCCTCGATTGTATCGTAGTAGAATTGTTGCTGTCAGTAAGGAACAAAGGAATTCCAAAAGAAACTCGTTGCTTCCAGTTGCTTTTGGCAGAAATCTCTTGATTGTTGGCAGTAACCAACAATTAATTTATAACTTTATACTAATCGCCGAAAACTATGCCATGTACTAAATAAGAAAAGAAGCGTGCAGTAACTTTTTTCAATAATTCTTAAATATAAAGAAATCATAATCAATTACACTTTCCTTCTCTAGATCCTGATGATAAGCCGACAGAAGACAGTGAGAGCGACGCAAATCAAACGGCAGAGTTATGCGACGCCGACACTGTCGAGTCGTCACTGCCACCGGACAGTCGACAACGACGACTTGCTGATCTGCAAGCACAGAGGGCAGCCTGCGACCCCACTCACCTACAAACCCTTAAAGTAACACTTCATCAAAATACATATCTATATCTACTATATACTATAAGTACTATTTTGGTAGAGATTGCAAAAGTAAAGTACAAAAAGGATGTAAATTTCGGCTTGTTTCTAAACGTCATTATTTCTCAATAATGTTTTCAGGTGCGATGTGAGAGGATTGTGCACTCTTGCATAGCGACACTCTTGTTGCATCTAACTCAGCATCAGTTCACTGAATTGGAAGGTAGGCATAAACTAGATATTTCTTTATATGCCTTTTTGATGTTGAAGTGGGGTTTTCAGAATCTTTAATAATATCATTTTAGTTAAACCGCAAAAACTTGTGAATATTACCTTTAAAACATAGCTTTTGGGATACACCGATGTCAAATGTCGAGGTATAGATATGACGGAGTATATTCTTTTTAAAATAATTTAATCCCTCTCAATGTTAGAGGAGGCCCATGCTCAGGATTCGGAAGAATCCATATTCTTCCTAATCCTGAGCATCAGCCCATGCTGATGATGTAAACTAATATTGATTTGTAGATGAGATGCAGCGCGCCGTGTGCTGGTACTTGAGTTGTGACCGGTACTGGGAAGACACGGCGCCCACCGCGCGTGCATTCCCCTGGCCACTGCTGTTGGCGCTTGCCACCGGACTGGCGCTCGCATTGTGCATGTGCTACTACATTATATGGATAGTTTTTGAGTAAGTGTGATTGGCAGCTGTAGCTTTAAATAAAGAACACAACTTAGTAAGCTTTTTTACTTGCTTTTTCACTCTCAGTTCTGAAGAGGGCAGTGTGGCCGGTAGCGCCTCGGTTTCCATGACGACGCACTCGTCGCCGACTAGAGGGGAAAGACTCGGTGCCGAAGACGCGATGCTCGACGACCCCGACCATGACGACCATTACATATACGTCACCTACCCACCAGAGCTGAAACGCAGATTGTTGGAGAGGTATGCTCCTAACAAACTCACACTAATTATCCTTACGCCGTTTATGAGGCAAACTAGGGTTGATTGAAGTAGATTTAAAACACACAAGGGGCCGTTCAAGTATTACGTAAGCACTATAAGGGGGCGGGGGGGTTATTGCTTTGCTTATTTTGGATGACATGGGGGGCAGGGGAGTCTAGATGATGATTACGTCATCGGTAGTAATTTTTTTTTTACCGAATGGCAACCCTACATTGTCTTTGCTTGAAATCAAAACGCATTTTCGGGAATTCCCGCAAATAATGCATACGGCTAGGCACTCGCTTTAGAACCGAGTAGGGGAATTACCGCGCGCTATTCACTTGCCTAAATTTCCTCTATCAGTGTATTGTTTCGTTTGGATCCTATAGCGAGTAGACGTATTGTAAGCATAGCAAAACAAGTTAACATTTGTGTTACTGTTGATTCCATTAGCTAAAGTTTAATGTTTAAATAAGATGTCGTTTCAAATAGACAAATCCAAGTTATACCAAAAATTGTTTGAAAGTTTTAAGAAATCTCATACAAGTACGAAAGTACAAAATGTACAAAAATTAGTTAACGAAGTGTGGCGCAATTATAAATTACAAGCAAAGTCCGACAAGGAACTAGATATTATTGTATCTAAGAGAATTGAAGAAGAATTGCAAGCGGCGACTAGGAATAAATCCAATCTACTACATTTTTTTTCTAAGGTGAGTGACGAAATAATTTTACGTACCTTTGAGTACTAGAAATATTAAAAGTCGCCAAGAAGTTTCTTTTTACATTTTGTAACAATAATTTAGACGTTTTTATGATTACAAAATATTATGGCCTATCTCGAAGTATAGAGGTAATGTTCATTATATAGATTTACTAGCTTTTGCCCGCGACTCCGTCCGCGTAGACTCTAGGGTTAAGTGCAGAGAGATTTTCCCATTTATAACATGTTTATCCCACGGGAATACATTTTCCAGGATAATATTATTCCATGTTAATTCTGTGAGCCCTATCAACCTCTATACCAAAAATCATTCAATTCGCTTTGGTAGTTCACGAAATACCCATTCCCACGGGAATACTACATTTTCCGGGATAAAAAGTATCCTATGTCCTTTCCTGATGTATAAGCTATATTATTGTAAAGTTTCATTAAAATCCATTTAGTAGTTTTTACGTGAAAGCGTAACAGACAGACAGACAGACAGACAGAGTTACTTTCGCATTTATAATATTAGTATGGATTTTTTATGATTGATTCCGTCAATTGGTCACAAAATACAGGTGTTAATTTTCTGTATGTGATGGGTTCGATTCGATTAGATTAGATTATTTAAAGCCTTTAAATAATAATTATTTTTAGCCTTTAAATAATAAATTTAAGGTCTTTAAATAATATTTAAATGCTGTTTTTATTTCATACTTTGTATTTATGCAGCTTAATAAGAAAATAATTAATAGAAAGTTTTTATTTTTAGGCAACGACTACCTATAAACCTGCAGAAAAAACACAAATTATACAGCCAGCTTCAAATATTAAAAAACAGGAAGAAGATAAAATAAAACCCGGTAATGAATCACAACAGCAATGCGAAAATAATGAAAATGCAGATAAACAGAGAGCAAAACCTTCTCAGGAAGCTATGAAAAATAAGATTGCTCTACTCGAAAAAAATCTGAATGCTTTGTATTCTGCCAGAGATACTATGCCAAGCCGTGCTGAAGTTGATAAACAGATCATTAAGTTGCGCGACGAAATAAAAACAGCAAAACAGTCTTTAAACAGAAAGGTTCAAAACGCAGTTGCCCAGAAGAAACACAGGGATGGTATAAAAAGAAAGTTAGAAGATATTTGTCATGAAAATCCAGAAATAAAAAAAAGACTATCTCTGAGGGATTCAGTGGGACGTCCTAATCTTGAAAGCAATCAACCATTACTATTGAAAACAATTGCGGATATAGCTTTATTTGGGAGTGCAGCAGATGATAGAAGACGAACGGAATCTATTCGCAGCGTAAAAACTCTTGATGAACTCACACAAGAATTACGTAAAATAGGATTTGATATTAGTCGCAGTGGGACATATCTTCGTTTGATTCCCAGAAAATCTAATTCTGTAGAGGGACGAAGACATGTATCGACAGTCCCTGTTAAGCTCATCCGGGCTCAAACTGATCTTCACAAGAGCCACTTAGATAGCAAGTTCGCTGAAACATCAATTAATTATTTAGAGAACATAGCATCCATACTTGGACCAGATCAAGTATTTTTCATATCTCAAGATGATAAAGCTCGAGTCCCTATTGGCGTAACTGCGGCAAATAAGCAAGCACCTCTTCTAATGCACATGGAATATAGAGTCAAATTGCCTGATCACGATTGGGTAATCGCTGAGCGTCATAAATTAATACCATCTGTTTATGCTGGTATCAAAATCACTTCCAGTATGCTAGGACAACCGCAAGCCGTTGGATATTCTGGACCAACATATATCGCTATTCGAAGTGGAAAGCATAGTTCATCTACTGCTAATACTCATGCTCAGGATTTCGAGACGCTTCTCGAACTTGAAGAGTTTCGACCATTAGCTAAAACTGACAATGGACTAGTAAAACCAGTGGTAATCATGACGGTTGATGGAGGGCCAGATGAAAATCCGCGTTATCAAAAAGTCATAGGGTTTGCTATACAACACTTTAAGCGACATAATCTCGATGCATTGTTTTTAGCTACCAATGCTCCTGGAAGAAGTGCGTATAACAGAGTAGAGCGCAGAATGGCTCCTCTTAGTCGCGAACTGGCTGGTTTAATTTTGCCTCATGACCATTTTGGGTCTCATTTGGATGAACGTGGCGTTACAATTGATAAACATTTAGAAAGATCTAATTTCGAATTCGCAGGAACTGTATTAGCTGAAATATGGAGTTCAATGGTAATTGATGGCTATAATGTTACTGCAAAATATGTTGAGGCAGGTGATCAAGATCTTCCTGATTTTCCAGACATTAAATGGTATTCAGAACATGTACGTGAAAGCCAATACTTGCTTCAAATTGTAAAATGTAAAAATACAGAATGCTGTCGTCCAAGAAGTGGCCTATTTAGATTACTAGACAACAGGTTTCTTCCACCACCTGTAAAAGTAAAACAAACAGTTAATGACTTGGTTTTGGATGAAGGAGGACAATTTCTTAATCTTCCAGTCAATTTAGCTCTACGCTTAAGTGCTTCACTCAAAGATTTCCTGCAAATGCCCTACGATTATTTTTGTCCAACGGTAAAATTGAGGCTATCAAGTCGAACATGCAAAACGTGTGGTCTTTATCATGCTTCCGTCAAGTCACTAAATCGTCACATCGAGAAGATCCATAAAAAAGTAAACACGCACACTGATAGGAAAATTAGACCTGTAAGAGTCGCTGCTCGTCGTGCTAATGAACTGATGTGCATTATTCAAAATTTAGAGCACCATGATGTTGAATGGCTCGATGAGAACGACGTAGACATTCCAAAATCGGAAGAAAGTGAGCAGACTTACAACACTGAGCAGCAATCCAAGCAATCCAATGTCATCGAAAACTTAGAATCATGGATTCGGGTTTCATGGACTGAAGACTGTTAATTTGAATTTAATATGTGTACCAAAAATTTAAAACAAGTTTGTTATGTTTGTAAGATTATAATATTTTTGTTACTCTATGTTGAATACCATATCAGTAAAATCTCTCCATCCTAAATCTATTTTCTTATTTTTAAAATTATAATTATAACCTTATAATTACAATATTTAAAAAAACAATACATTAATTGAAAAATGTTTACGTAAGCATGGGGGTAGGGGGTAAGAGCTTTGCTTACTTTTGCTGACAAGGGGGATGGGGGGGTAAATAATTGTAATAAATCTGCTTACGTAATACTTGAACGGTCCCCAAGTGCAAAAGTGCTATCATGGTGTTAGAACAATTCAGCAGGTTTTTTTGGAGTTCATAGGTAGTATCACAAAATTACATAGAATTAGAAATATCATTTTTTTAATTCTGTTAAAATAGATTAGATTCATACACACCCGTAGTTTAAAAAGTAGTATTATAAAAATAACATAGACAACGTGCCTAAACTTCATGAAATGCCAAATCATACCAACGATCGGACCAGAAAATTTTTACAAAGTTGAGACTTGAGATACCACATTTAATGGCAAATAATGTATTTTATTCAGACTTTTATCGAAAATCGGATATAGAAATAATTCCTAATTCCGAATATTAAAAAAATACACACACGGCTATAATTTTTTTTTAATTTCACTCTAACTTAATAAATGTGTAGATGTATAGTAATAATGGACAAAACATTATTTTAAGCTGGAGGTCGTAATAAATTGAAATTAACGGAATCAATTTATATAATTTAGATTTTGAGACGAAATATAAACCATAATCCTATCTTATAAGCTCTGGTGTGTAGCTAGTCTTTGATTTTAGTTATGTTTAGATACAAAACGCGTAGCTGACAAAGTCGTGGTACATTCAATTAATC
Source organism: Cephonodes hylas (assembly GCA_030295005.1). Taxonomy (NCBI): domain Eukaryota; kingdom Metazoa; phylum Arthropoda; class Insecta; order Lepidoptera; family Sphingidae; genus Cephonodes; species Cephonodes hylas. Next base: position 10,550,471 of record AP025364.1, on the reverse strand, counting down.
AATGTTTGTTTGTTGTTTTAGCTGCTACAATAGAACGACTCGCCTATGAGATACGTCTCCATCCCAATTCGCCGTGCATGCGTACTTCGGTGCAAGTAGATTTTTTTATTTAGATTTAGCGATTAAAGACAGTTTGATGTAGCCAATGGAACAATCCCCATGTGAAACTTGATTGTGACTTTCGCAAAGCAGGTTCCTGTTGTGACTGATCCAAGAGAATAATTAACTACAGAAATATATTTTGTGTATAATCTTTGGAAATAAGATATTTGCGATAGATACAAAGATTGGAACACGGACTTTGTAGAACAAGAATTGAACGTTATTAAAGACAATTATATCGACTGCATTCACCATTTTGCACGGTCTAAGTTTTAATAAAATGCTATCAGAACATGCTACATTTACGAAATAAAACAATTATTATTCTTATTTTATTTCAATATTACAAAAATATTCAAAAAAAATCATCAATAATGCTTATGTCATTTCTAATGTTTCAATTTTTGTCTAGGAAAGTTGCGTGTGAAATCTTTGCATTACTATTTAGTAATTCACAACACAGTTATTTGAAATTGTGTTCCATCTTTTGTTCATCTTCACAATATTTTTAGACGTTAATAAATTCTACAACTTCTTTCCTAATTAAGTAGCCAACCTCTTAGAAAAAAAAAAACAAACGGCGAAATCTCTTTATATGATATTCTTAACATTATAATTTTAAACTTTATTAAGTAGGTATTATTTGAATAGCTATAGTTCGCTTGTAAACAATTGGTGCCTAATTTTCACTCCTGTGTATTGATAGAAAGGTTATTACACCTTTGTAGCTATATTTGTATATAATTATGTACTATAACTATATTATACAGGTGACTTGTAATAGCTTATTTACAGTTGATTATATAATAAGCCGGGTCCACATGTTTACTTTTTTATATTACAATAATTATGTTTTGCTTATGCGATAATATTTTCAGTTAAATATGGCATTATATTTTATTGGTATAGTTTGTTTTTATACTGAGGATAATAGGTTGCTATAGCAGAAAAAACCTTTTTGTTATCGTAATAATGGAGTATGTCATTTACAAACTTTTCACCGATGAAAAGCACTGTATTCATTTTAAATTGAATAATTACGGTAACCATTTTAAATAGGTTTCCTTTTAAATGTAGAAATCACCAAAACTTTTGATAGATTATTTTCTATTAAGTTATATAATTTACTTAAATTCGAATGTCACTAGTTTAGCGTTTTTCGAAAAAAATATTATAAAGATTCGTTGATAAAAGTATAAGCTTGAAGACAAAATTATTACGTGTTATAAACTCAAACGCTTATATTATGATGGAATCTTTTACTAGTTTATCCATCCCATAGTTGAAGGCAATAACGGAGTAACGCACAGAATAATTAATTTGCGGAAAATATTCCTTGACGAAATAATATATAAAAATAGCCCAGAATAGGCTGTAAGGAACATTTAATACAAAGCAAATTGACAGAATCATTTCACAGCAAAATTTTATTCTCTATTTAAAAAAATAAAAAATGGCAAATGTAAAAGGTTCCTTATAGCTCTCAAATTATAATATTATTAGCTTGATATTGTTAGCAACAGAGTTTGTCATTTGTGTGAGCATATTTTTGCAGGTTCATGTTCGGTTTATTGAATCTGTCACGCAATTTTTTCAAGTAAATAAAGTTGTAAGGCAAATTATGTATATGGAATAACTTTTGCCTCGTAAAAAATAGTGATTAAAACAGTATTGCAAAGAATCCGAATTGAACCGTAAATAAGCAAACATACCGACAGAGAATGTTTTCAAGTTTCATGTTACCTACATTACGTTGTTCTTCTTTTCTAAATGTTATTTTGTTGTAGAAGTCTACGAATTGTTATTGTTTTATATGTACCTATCTTTAATTTACATATGATTGTAAGTTAATTGTATTCTTATTTGCAAAACATGTGAAACCTCAATATCTAAATTTCTGGCAACATTTGTAGGAAGAATAACTTGTGCAAAAATATCAAAATTCAATGCAAAAATATTTATTATGTTTTCGGTATATTCGATAGCATGTCTATATATAGCATCTTTCAAAACTTTATCTATGTTTTGCGAACAATCTGTCAAGTTTGTAATTATCTTAACTAAAAAAATGTTGAACAATTCTAATCACTAAAATTATAACTAAACGCACGTTTCCGTTTTATTAATTTAAAAGTTGTAATATAAAAGGTTTGTTAAATAAAATTCTGATAAGAATTTTGTGTATTTATTTATTTCATGTAGCAGTCTTCGTCGTATAATATAACTATATTTACAAATAATGTTACTTCGGCGCTTAAGCTGATTACAATGCAGGCAGGTTTATAGTAACTATTTGAAAGATATTATTATGATGGCTTTACTCCCGTAAACGTAGAATGTAGGATTTGAATTACAATAACATTCCTACCGAGAGATTCTCTAAGGAAAATGGCAGAGTGGAAGCAGATATTATTAATATTGCACTTATCGGGTAGGCTCTAAGGAGGTCAAATCACCTATGAGAGGTTGTGCTAATTCATGTATTTCATATCAATTGTGATTTTGAATAGTATTAAAGTAGCAAATTTGTTGATTTGATTGCTGTCTTTCTGTGTATTTATAAAACTAAACCCACAATATTCAACAATTTTCTGTTTGTTGCACTATTTCTTGCCAGCAGAATATTCGTTTCTTGGACAACCCATTCTATATAAAAATCGTTCAATCACAGCATCGATATAAAAATCGATTTTCGTAATCGATTCGAAAGTTGTTACGTACGCATGGAGAAAAATACTCGATATTAATGCAATTTGCATTTTATTTGATTTAGGACAGGTCTATATCAATCAATTGATTAGAAACTTACATATAGTCAATATAAATATATTATAATTTAATTCTTAACGCACCTATTTATGCATGCACATTAAGAGGTGATTTGATAGTTATTTATTAACTTACACTTATAAAGTGCGTCCGACATAATTAATGATAAAAATATAATTATTTTAAACATATTTGACTCCTTTCCAAGCAGAGTTTCCTTCAATGAGACATTTGCAGCCGCATCCAGTGGGACACGTGTCGCGCTGCGAGAACCTAAAAAAAATAGACATTATTTTATTGTTGTTTAATTATTTTATACGTTGAAAATTGAGCTATATTTTATTCGTTTTACATATCATGCATAACTTAGTAGGATCTAGAAGTACACGCGGTAAACATGGTGAAGTTAGCGGTAAAGTTTGCTTAAAGCGTGGTGTGATGTGTGTGGTGAGTGATGTGTACGGTGTGTTGTGTATGGTATGTCGTGTATGGAGTCATTTGTATGGAGTCATGTGTATGGTGTGATGTGTGTGGTGTACGGTGTGATGGTGCATGATGTGCGTAGTTCCGTGTCCGTACCACTTGAGCATGTGGTGCGCGTGGCCCGCGTGTCCGCAGCGCGCGCAGGCGGCGGCCAGCCCGCGCACGGCGAGCGCGCACACGGCGCAGCGCAGCGCCGCCCGGCCGCACGCGCCGCACGCCGCGCCCGCGCACACGCGCCCGCACCACGCGCACTCCGCCGCGATCTCCGGCCCGCCGCCGCGGCCCCACGCGCTGCTGCCCACCAGCTTCAGCACCTGCACAATATATGTGCGACTATATCACTGTGTCACTGCATATATTATATATGTACATAGGACAAATAGCGAATCATTTGATGTAAATGGATATCATGTGTGTGTGTCCGGAGTATGAGAAATATAATGCAACAATTTTTGATGCCACTATATGTAGACTACTTAAGGCAATTATGGATGCTTTAAATGTGTGCTACGTCCGGAGTATACCCATCCTACTATTATAAAGTTAATATTATAAAGTTATAAAGTTAAATATTATAAAGTTTGTAAGTATGGATGTATGAATGTTTGTAGTTACTCTTTCACGTAAAAACTGCTGAATGGATTTGAATGAAACTTTACCACAATATAGCTTATACATCAGAATAACACATAGGATACTTTTTATCCCAGAAAATGTAGTATTCCCGTGGGAATGGGTATTTCTGAATCTACCAAAGTGATTTGAATGAAATTTGGTATAGAGAGAGGTAGAGCTCACAGAATTAACATGGGATAGTTTTTATCCCGGAAAATTAAGTATTCCCGTGGGAACGGGTATTTCTGGATCTACCAAATCGATTTGAATGATTTTTGGTATAGAGGTAGGTAGGGCTCATAGAATTAACATGGGATAATTTTATCCTGGAAAATGTAATCCCGTGGGATAAACATGTTATAAATGCAAAAATCTCTCTGCACTTAACCCTAGAGTCTACGCGGACGGAGTCGCGGGCAAAAGCTAGTGTCAAATAAAATAGAAAAAATTATATGTCGAGATATCAAATTTGTGACAGGAAACCATTTCAAATAATTCTATGAAACATTATCCATGTCACATCCGAAAAAAACAATTAAATCCAGTCTTTTCGTAGTTGATACAAATAATTTATTATGTGGATTCGGTGTCATTAAAAATCTGCAGTTAATTTTTCATACAAAAAATCCAACGTAAAAGTTGCATATCACCACCATATCTCACCTCAGTCTTCTTGTATATCAGCTGCCACCGGTGCAGTATATCGGCATACGCTCTCTTGAAGCAGTGGTAGAGATGTACGGTGGCCTCGTCGAGTACGCAGGACGAGGCGCGCTCGGACTTGGACACGGTGGAGTCTGTGTAAAAGTTCTCGGCCTCGGAGCACGAGTTGCTGCGCATCACTATCGGCAACGTCCAGCCGTCGGCGCTGATCTCGCTGTACTGGTTCACTGTACTGTATGGGGATGTGCCGTTACCCTGAAAAATACAAGAAAATATTTATTTACTTTAATAATAAATATAAAAAACTACATTCTTAACTTTTTGGTAACTGCGTCGTTGTTCTATAGATTACAATTAAAAACAATCAACTTACATAACTAGACGTGCTTATAGTGGACTGTGCACTAGAGTTACTGGCGCCGTTGAATATGGAGAACGCGCAGGCTAACATTGCGGCCATTTGCAAGTTCGACGCTTTAGCGTAGTGTGATATTCTAAAACAATTAAGAAAAAGTTAAATAATTTTTTTAAATAATATTATTCAAATATATGTTATTTTTGTAGAAAGGAGGAGGAAAATCACAGGAGGAAAATCACAAGTAATGGTGATTTTCCATTTTCAAATTTGGAAGCCTTTATAAGGTTGGTACTATTATTTGTAATAAATGGATTTGAGAATTATTTACGCACTTTAATAAATAATATCTTGGTAGTAGCGGTGTTAAGCGAAAGACTCACACAATTTTTACTTTTCTTAGTAACTTTTGCACAGACAATAACTTCTGCATTTAACATATTACATTTGTCCGCAACAATTAATCAAATCCAACCCTTATTTATAAGTACAATAAAGTACACATACAAAGACTGCAGCAGGTTGCAGCACAGCGGGTGTCCAACCCAGCCCATGCTCTCCTCGCTGGAAGTGAGGTGGTCCTCCACCTTGGCCTTGAGAGACTTTGCCGTTAATGCCGCGAGGCACCACGCGTGCGCTAAATCACGCTCGCCTTCTTCTGTCGCCAGCTTAGCGTTTGTTTCGCACATTTCTGGTGACAATGCGTTCATAATTCACGTGAAAATATACATAAACTTATCTATCGCAAAGAAGTTAACAAAGGTGTGTTGCACATGTTATTAAATAAATAAATACACCCAACAGTCACATACATAGCTCTGATCCCACACTAGGTTACAAGACCTGTAACGTGGGTATCAGACACTACGAAAGACTTTTTCGGTCTCACAAACACCCAGACCCGAAACAAATATTTGTGGTTCACACAAACATGCGGTTCGGTGCGGGAATCGAACCCGCGGCCTCTCGTTTCGCAAGCTTCTATCTAGCCAACTGTGCCACGGGGTTGTCAAATGGGCTTTTGTTCATACAGCACAGAATTACGCCGCGGGACTATCGAGGTATTTAACGGCGTGTCCCTGTACGGGTGTCAGTTTTATTCCAAGTGTATCTCACCGACAGGGTTGTCAGCATTGATGACGTATTTTTCAGCGAGCGCGCGGTTGAGCGGGAACAGGTTGTCGGCGGCGTAGAGCAGCACGCGCGGGGAGCCGCACCCCGAGATACTGCCGCGACTGCGCATGCTGCCCGCGCGGCGGCCCTGCGCCTTCTACACACACACACCTCATACAATACTCCATACAATAATACAAGTGCTGTAACTCAAATTATGATGAATGCAGATTAATTGACTATCTGTTTTTTTAAAAAGCAATTACCAAATAATACGAATTACAAATCATAGGAAGTTATTTGACAGTTTTTTCTATTCTAAACATGTTTCATATTCAAGCTAAGCATGAAAAAGCTAATTAAGCAAATCAATTATTGAAGTAACTTTAAAAGACTATTACTATAACCACAGAACTCACCCATCGATCCTGAAAATAGAACGTAGTGATAGAATAGGAGGGGTGTTTGTGGTGTAGCTGCGGGAACCCGGGCGCGTTGGTGGGCGACGGCGTGGTGGTGGCGTGGGGCGACACCGAACTGTATCCTGTACTAAACAGCCCCGGCATCAGAGACAACGAAGACATGGACCTTGGAGTCCCCGTCTCGTGCTTCAAAGACAATCTCCTGGCGTTGGGCGGGCGGTTGAAGACTACCAGAGTGCTGACGCCGCACCACTTGGCGCCGCACGTCCTGGGGAAGGGGATGCACGAGTCGCCCGCGTTCTCGCTCTCCGACTGACTCCTCTGGCTTGACTTCATCGAGTCCGTGTCGTCGTTGGATTTCACGGGGATCTGTTAATGTAAGGACATTTGCTTATGTAGATAAGATTTTTTAGGATCATAACCTGTTTATGTATCAACGTCTTACAGAGCTACACGGGTTTTCGCTACTTAGTCTTGTATTGAATTCGACATTTATAAGAAATTCCTTGTATGTGATAGTATCGTTAGTAAAGTGGACTAAATTCTGATAAGGTATCTTGTTATTATTTTTTTATTTCGGTACGGTTCTAACTTTACAAGGTTTATTTGGGTGCTGTGTTATAAAATTAAATAAGCATGATTTCTATATTATGTTTTACTTAGACAGCACTCACCAAATTGTTTGACAAAATTATTTACTTTTTCATATTATATTCTTTCAAAGTCACACACTTACATCCACAGGAATCGACCAAAACTAGCTTTAAAACTAAACCGTCTTTAACTTTTCTCACTACACCAAATTTACAATACACAACATAACACAACTCACCTCATCGATGGACGTGGCCAGAGTTTTCAAACAATGCAGTAAACACCTATGGCCTTCTTTCTTCTTGCGGTACGCCGTTCTGTTTATACTCTGCAATATTTTTATTGTCGTTGGACTGTCCACGTTGGTTCCAGACAGCCACGAGAACTTGGGTATTGTCTGTTCGGTAACGTTCCTTGGGAATGTGACCTGTAGGTTGGCGATGTAGCCGTTCCGTTCCGAATGTATTTGGCACGTCCTAGTCTCAATGTTCATGTCTGTTACTTCTATGTTGGCCATTTCTCGGATCGACTCGAACTCTTCGTCAATGGATGTCTTGTGAGGTAATTTGGTCTGAAATCACGGTACGAGAATTTATTTAGCAGATAAGCCATGTTTTTGTATTACAATTGATCGCTAAAGACATCTTTTTGAGATTTTTTTTGGCATATGACCTTGTGGGAGTCCTTCAGGTGGTAGCATTAAACGTAGCGTAAAACACACATTCCTTTAATAGGTACGTGTTATCGAGTGCTTTATCAAAAAATATTATTGCACTTACCAATTGCATATCTTGTCCTTTGTCACTTCCAGAAATGTCATTAGTAGAACCAACGGTAGAGGCGTAACTTACAGCTGAAAAATGTTAAGTATATAAATATTTTATAATATTTAAAAATAATAATCCTATAACTTTTAGGTGTGCAGGTTTCGTAACGATCTTTTCTTTCATCGTTAAAGTAATTGCTTGAAAATTCATAATGAAGTTTGAATTCGCGACCGCCGAGATATCCAAACCTAAACCTCGAGGCCACCATCGCTAATTGTGGAGTCAAATCCACGATCGCCAAAATTTAACTCAATAGCTTATCCTTTGCGCTGAGTTATAGTGGGAATTCAAATTCATAATGGGTGTGTGTCAAAATATTGAGAGTATTCTTAGAGTGTTTACAATAACTTTAATTAAGATTTGCATCATACTGGAATAGCACGAAAAGTACATATATAATGTTTGCAATGACGCACGTGAGCCGATCATAAGTTCAGATCGAATGGCTTTAGATGTGCCAATAGCTTCAATAACGCCCACAAATGATAGTGCTTGTAAAGTTTAACAGGTCATTGGCCCACTTAACAAGAGGTTGTCTGATATTCTAATACACATATAAATGCTGACTGAATAAAGGAAGTTAACTTGTCTCATCTTTAATTCCCGTTTTTTTAGTATCATGAACTGTTCTCATTTCCACGATTTGATGATCATCATTTTTAATATAAATATTACAATTAATATATTTATTATAGCCTATCTACAGTAAAATAATATTATGGCAACTTACTATCACTGTTTTCGTCCTCATTTTCAGAATCATCAGGTAAATAATGATTGCACATCTTCAACAGAGACGGTTGCATAGACCACACCCTTAGGGACTGATCTCTGCCCCATGTGACTAGTTGGTAATTTGAAGGTGAAGTATTCGGTCTCCAAACCATAGTCTGTACCGTATCAGTGTGGCCAACTAACCGGTGTGTCAATGTGCCACCCACCCAGATACCAATGACTCCAGCTTGTTCAACTCTTGGTAAACCACCCCATCCTACTCCAATAGTCAATAAACCACTTCCAAATGGAGTGTATATGGCACGCCACACAGGAAAGTTTGTTGTAATAACATTTTCTGGCCTCCTTGCATTGTTAATATCAAAATATTTTATGCTACCGTCATGACTAGAGGTGACTAGTTGGTACTCATGGTGTGGACTCCAGTCAACTCCATGGATTTTGCATAAGTGGGCTGAAATGTAGTGGATTGGAGCAGATGGTTTACGGTAGTCCCAGATCTTTATGTCACCATCATGTGCTGTGGCCACTATATGACTTGCTACCTTGTTCCATTGCACTTGAGAAGCACCAGCTACAAATACATTGTAAATATTGTTAATGCTACAAAAACAATTTGCAAACTTTATGTTATTTTAATTTCTTTGACATATTTACTAAGAGTGAATTTCCTAGAAATGTATGGAAAGTATTTTATTTATTTATTAACATAATTTATAACATCTTTACAAATATCCAATGCGATGCTATAACTATATAAAACTAAATTACATTAACTAAAACTAAACTTAACTAAATTACAGTCTTATTCCTTTCTATACATGGATATGTAATAATAATAATTACTCATTGGCAAAATTATTATTACCACCATTAACATAACACTTGATTATAAAATTGATTGTAATCTTCAATAAAACAAATAATTAAAAAGTATTTGATTAATTATTTCAGTGAGTTGTTATATTAACTAGAAAATATGTAATGCCAACAAGCTCCTTACCAACAGCAGAAAGTGATACAATGGGTTTCCTAGCATCCCTCAAGTCCCACATATGAGTGAATGTGTCTATCGAGCAGGTTGCTATTAAATTATGGTCTTGCCTGTGGAAGTGTGTATCACTCACAACTCTTGTGTGCCCACGAAGTGAACAAATGCATGTGAGATCATTGCCTGCTCGCCATTCATATACATCTACTCTTTGATTACTCTGTAAGCAAATGATATTTATAGATTTTGTTTTTACACGGAAATTTAGAAATTAGAGGGGTTACAATATAAAGGTATTAAAAAATACGTTTATTTACTAACAGCAATAGCACACAGTTTCTGGCCATGATAAGACTGACAAAACTCAGCACCAGCTGCGTCATATTTACTGTGGCGCGGATATTTCTTCACTATATCACCAGCTTCTTCTTCCTGGTTAATTTGCTTAATAGCCAACCACCTTCGTCCTGCTAGAAGAACATTATTCCCAGTGTAATCCACTGTCATAGCAGTTGCCTGCAACTCCCGATACTCCCATTTTAGTTTTTCCGAGCTCCAATGCACGGACATTACGTATAAATTGACCTAGATTACTGATAGAATTTGGGCTTAAATAAAATATTTTGATTTGACCAGAACATATCACAATCAAAATAGTGATACTGACAAATGTTTATGCCAAATTGACAATCAGCTGTAAATAGTATACAAAACATACAGCCACACCTTATTAAAATCTAATAAGAATAATAATGTTCTATGATCTTAAATTACTATTTAAATATCAAAATAAACTTTTTGAGCTATAATTTACGTTTCGTATGGAAATGAGATTTAAAGATACTTTTACATGTGGCTGTATACGCAAAAGTCATTTGTCATACTTTTGTTTATTGTCATGATAATTTCCATCGCCGGCAACTTGCTTTTGAATTCAACATTTCAAATAATTCACCATACTTCAAAACTCTTGTGGTTTATTCAAAAGAATGGTCCGTTCAAGTGTATAAATTAAACTATGGCATTTTTCGATCGAAGTAGAAAGCGAAGAAATTTAATTAATATTTTGCCAAGGCTGGTACTTGGGATTGTTTTTATTTATTTTTATTGTGAATATTTAATTTATTATGTTACACAAATTCAGGTAAAGCGCAGTAACATTTTTAAATTTCTGATTATTTTAGAGAGTTTTTAATTGAAGGGCGGTTTTAGTGTGGTTGGTCTCCGTTAAAAAAAGAACCCCTGGATGGAGTCGAGCCTGTTTACGCGTTGTTACTGGCTGATCCACATTTACTGGGATCCCGCAATGGCCACTGGTTAGATAAATGGCGTCGGGAATGGCAAATGCATCGTGCATTTCAAACTGCTATAACATTACATAGGCCAGAAGTTGTATTCGTTTTGGGTAAGCAATAGCACTTGTAAAAAAATATTCGATTTTTTAAATAAGTATTTTAATGTGATAACATCATATTCTATCTATAAAACTTACAATAGTTGGTGAATTATGGATGAAATGACATTTCTTGTGATATACAATATCTCAATTTGTTGCAGGTGATCTTTTCGATGAGGGCAAATGGTGCCCGGAGAAAGAATTTCAAGATTATGTACACAGATTTTATGAGCTGTTTAAAGTCCCTGATGATACAGCTATGTATGCTGTGGTAGGCAACCATGACATAGGGTTTCATTATAGGTGAGTTATATTTTTAAAAATAACTTTTTGAATTGCAACTGTAAGTGTTTAAATAATATTTATTGAAAAAAGGAAAAGATACCATACTCTCATAATCTTTCGCCTTGTTAAAATTCTCATTATCAATATTTATGAGAAACTCATAATTTTTCTGCACTTTGTGACACAAAAAACCATTGATACATTTTAACATACAGGTATTTTCATCATCATAACTGCCTGTCTGTATGGAAATAAATCAATTTGAAAAGATTATGACAGAAGTATGGATATCAGAGTCCTGTAATAAGAGATGATTTTTTTAGGAACATCTATCTTACTTCTAATGCTACTTATATTAAACTAATAATTGATATACATACAATGTTCATTGTTCAACCTCTGATTTAAAATTAAAATTTACCAAGTAATTTGAGAGATTTAAGATTCCTAGAATATTTTTTATGATCTATTATTGAATTCCTCTTTACTTTGTACTCTTTTAGAGACATCTGTTCAACATAGATCTTAGACCTTTGGCATCCCATTTTATTTCCACTGTGCTTTTATCTATCTTACCTTTTCTCTTATACAATTCATGCCGCTTCATGTCGTTTCTTCTGGAATATTTTACTTCCCCCTATAGCTTTAAGCCTTAAACTTTTTCTATCCACATCCCATTATAACTTAACTAGGCCAGCTTACTTCCATAAATATAAAGATATATCTCAAGTCAGAACAGATCCGCAAATGGCTGGTAATATATCATTGAAATTGGTTCAGAAGTCTGGTTCACAGACAAACAATGTGATAAGAAATTAATACTACACATAAACTTCATGCATAACTTGCTGGGTGCATTGTAAACAAGGTTTTGTTGGTCCCTCAAAAGACATTTTATGGTAGTAACAAGAAGGTCAGCTCATAACACAACATCCACTTAATTTACTATAGCTTTTTCAAAGGATAACACCACACCTGGCTGCAAGGTTTGAAGAAAAGCTTGATTCGCCGCCCGTCCGTTTGATAAGCATAAGAGGCAATCATTTTGTGCTAATAAATTCTATGGCAATGGAAGGAGACGGATGTACTTTGTGCTCACGAGCAGTGAGTGAAATTGATAAAATATCAGGTAACGCGTTTTTTTTCTCACGATGTTTCTCACGACCCCGCTTCGTATAATTAAGAGTAAATTTATCCCGTGAGTCGACATAGTTATGCTATCCAGTTAATGATTGTACTCAAGCTAATTTCAGAATACGACACACATGCCTATTTCAATTTCGTGATTTTTTTCTACTTATGAGCGGTGGTAGCTATCTGAGCGGATAGAACTATCCTTAACTGGCTGTTGCCCTCAAATCCGTATGGGAAACTCAAAAGTCAAAAGTGATGCTTCTACCCATTTTTACTATTGTTGTCATTGCTGCTCCGCTCCTATTTGTCAAAGCGTTAACTTCTATAGCCTTCATCGATAAATGTATTACTAAATGCAAAGTAAAGATCAATTCGAATCAGTTTTTGTGGAACTCTTCAACACTATATTAAATCTTAAACAATCTATAACAATCTTGCTTATTTAACGATAGTGAGTACCTATTACTTTACCCGGATCTGTTTATTAAACCACTTGCAATACTAGGGACATCATGATAATCTAAGTGCTAAACCATGTAGTTCCCCTACATGGCTGAGCGAGGTAGTGTGACGAACATGGGCTGATATAGGTGGCTAAGGTCTGTCGATCAATCATTTAGCAATATGAGAACAGTTTATATATAGATTGACTGATTGTTGCGGTTTAATGTAGGAATAATGTATATAATTAATTGTATCAGATGATAAGATGCTGATTTACTACATATACAGACTCATAATAGGTACTCTCGTTACATATGCTTTAGGTTAAGCTACTGGCACAAAAATGCCACGGAATTTAAAAAATAACTTAATAACCCATTCAATATTAATAGATCTTAGTTTGTGAAACTGTCGACAGTCTTAATTTAATCCCGGATTTGGAAGTTAATATGTATTTAGATATACCTATGCAAATAAGTGAATAGATTTGTAGCAAATATATTATTATAAGATAGGTTATTGTACTATTATAATCAAAATAATAATTAATGCGAAGCGTGTGAGATAAACTCGTCCATAAGATTATACAAAACTAATGTGTATTACGTAATATTACAGATATATTAAAATGTAGCAGTGGCTCGACATTGTGCAAAGGAAACTCTAAATTGGAGAGATACAGCCGCCCGATAATAATGCAGGTATAGTATTCAATGCATTCATTATTTTTTACAGTGTCAATCAATGACGTACTTGTAGTGCCTCATCAATTTCCCAAATAATGTTAAAACCTCTTTAGGCTAGCTGAGTCTAGTTTTCTCAGGTTGGCACTCTTGTGATTAAGTTTGTGATGGTGACAGTTTTTCGATTTTCAAAATTGTTGCTTCGTTATTGGGTTGTGTCCAGTTGTGTCTCAGGTTCTCAGGTGGTTATTAAGGATTTACCCTCAAGAGCATAGCTTGCTTTAAATGATGCATTTCAAGAAGATAGGTATTGGTTATTATGCGCATAATATAAAAACTGATTTAAACCAGTATTTGCTTTTACGAGATTCGTGGTAATTATTTCATCAATTACGTCCATATATACGTCCGATAGCGTATGAATAATTGGTTGTTAATGTATTACTTATTAGGACAATATGAAGCTTATGTAGAGTAATCGTTTACCATTTTAAACTGCTATACGACATGCATTTGAGAGATCTTGGATTTGATTCACGGGTCGATCCAAATGTTACTGTATTTGGAAATGCACCATAAAAACGGCAATGACTTCAAATTCCATTTTATTCCGAGGAGAGGTTTTTTATTTATTCAGTTAACACGGTTTCTGGCACATTTCGAGACTCCGTGCTGCTGCTGAGAATTTCCTAGCGGTAAAACTCAATAAAACTACTCGACCTGGGAATCGAACCCGGGACCTCTAGATCGCACGGCACATGCTTGTGCCGCGAGACCACGAGGAAGCCCTATGTTTGTATTCCAGCATTATCCCCTATACAGAGAATCGGATAGTGTATGCACGGAGCCCGACGCCGCGCCATTACCCGAAAGGAACAATTTGTTCGAAGAGCGATGGGATTGTTTGTCCAAAGAATCTACTGAGTATTTAGTGGAAAGTCTGACCCCCCGGGCCGCCTTTGGAGCCCACACTCACCACAGCTGCGTCGTGCGACATAGCTTCGTGCCTACCCCCAACCATAAAACTGAGTTCATAGAATACACCGTACCATCGTTCTCGTGGAGGAACAGAGAAGATCCTAAGTATTATTTGGTGAGTACAGCATGAATATGAGAAGTGATTTGTTACTTAAGAGCGATATAAATGCAGTTGGTTGTATTACGCCGATCAACAGCAACTTTGCGCACAGGATATATATAATTTATAGCTTTTGCCCTCGAATCCGTCCGCGTAGACTCTAGGGTTAAGTGCAGAGAGATTTTTGCATTTATAACATGTTTATCCCACGGGATTACATTTTCCAGGATAAAATCCCATGTTAATTCTGTGAGCCCTACCTACTAGGGTGGGTCGAATTTTTTTTTTTCGGAATTTCGATTTGTAATAGTGATAAAAACGTGACCTGATTAGAGACTAACAAACTACTAATTTTATTTTTATTCTTAAATAATATTAATTACCCGCGCATTACGTTTCCATTTGAAAAAAAAGGGGGAAATTAGATTTCATCTATGACTGTATTTTTGAAAAACTATACGTTATTTAATTATATTTATTGCTTAGCGACAAAATAAACGAAATGATACATAATAATCGAATCAAAATTTGAGAATAAACAGGCGGGAAATGCGGGGGTTGAAGTCATACGATCATGAGTGTAATTGTTTTAGTCCGCCAAATTAGTTAATCCTGACCCTTCAATAACAACTGAAAATAGCGATGAAGAACAAGCTTGGCCTCAACGTTTATCAAATCTAGACACAAAAAGAAGAAAACACCACCCCTCAAGAATCTGTCAACTGTTATGACATGCCGTTCCAAGCCACGTGAATAAACCACCCTTTAGACACTTATTTGCAAAACTTGATGGTACTAAAACAGGACCTTTTACTTATTCAGGAGCTATTGGCAAATTACTGGATATTTGTTTGAAGCACTCTGTCGTAATATTTAAAAGGATAGTAGTTATGTTACCAAATATTTTAAATATAAACGATCTAAGGTCTGATCAAAATTACCTTAAGACATAACATCGACTGTTATCATAGTTATCATAGGCACATGCCCTTCTGATTTTTCAAATCGCTCTATATGAAAATTCTTAATGAAAATTGCATGCCAGGTGGCTTACAAAGGCAAATAGGACCTTGCGGTTATGTATCAACTGAAAATCTTGCAAATGAGCTAAAGCAACTTGTAACTTTTGTGGTCAAAGCTTCTTCTCCCATCTGGTTCTAAATTAAAGTTCACTCTTCATGCAAAGATGATACAGGACACTTCTGGACATTGGTATTTTATTTTAGATATCTTCCTTGACAACTAAGGAGTGTTTTTGATCCTGTAATTAAGTAGAATGCCTTTTTTGCACACCCAGGCAATTTACTTTTGTCTATGCTGTCTGATGAAAACAGATACGTGAGAGAACTCGCCGCTAGACGCATTTTAAAGGCATGGACCATCTGATTCAAGTCAGCTTCAGATTTTCGAAGTGTTTAAAAATAATTTAAACGTTATGTCATAATATATTGATTTGATTAGCTGGCAGTAAACTTATTCCCAACCACCAATATTGATATGTTTTTCGGATGTTACTCTTTATTCTCTGCTAGTATCAAGTGATGATGATGAAGTACTTTTTTGCGGTTACCATGTGATACCCAAGCTGTCGAACGAGTTGTAAAGACAATAATAGAAGGTTTTGACAGCTTTATCACAAAAAAAATCGAAACAAGCTATAACAAAGAACAATATTCGTTCTCGAAAACAAATGCCTAAGTTTGAAGTAACGTTTTAACGTAGGGAAAATTCTCTTTATGATTTTTCTCTGAATGTTTAGTTTTCCTTTTGAATTATATATTTTTCCGTCTTACAACTATGTATTGTTTTAAATTACCTTAACTACCTTTATTTAAAATCACGATGATCGGGAGTCTAAATTATACTCAAAATCAAAATATTTTATTTTTTCAAAATTAATGCGCGGGTAGAAGGAGTGTACTAAGAAAGTTATTTTTTCGATATTTTATGACTAAAAGAGGTGGGTCATGTTTTTATTGCTATTACAAAACAAATAGGAGGAAAAAAATTTCTTCATACAACAGCGACCCACCCTACTACCTACCTCTATACCAAATTTTATTCAAATCGCTTTGGTAGATCACGAAATACCCATTCCCACGGGAATACTACATTTTCCGGGATAAAAAGTATCCTATGTTCTATCCTGATGTATAAGCTATTTGTTGTAAAGTTTCATTAAAATCCATTCAGTAGTTTTTACGTGAAAGCGTAACAGACAGACAGATAGACAGACAGAGTTAGATACATTCGCATTTTTAATATTAGCATGGATTTTTATTGCTTTTATACCTAGGAATAAGCTTAAGAACCTAAAATAGTTCTGAATTTGCTTTTGTGAGTAAAAATTGAAAAAATCAAAATCAATGAAAATTTCTTAAAAATAAAAGCAAATATTTTTTATTTATAATTACACTTTTCTATGTATGTGTGCGTATATAATCAGAATATGTTAAGTAAAACCCATGCGTAAGAAAAAAAAAATTGTTGACAAGTGTTATTAATGAAATAACGGTTGAGGTTTTGAGTTCTACTATACATAGATATTGCATATTTTTTAATTTATAGAGTTTCTTAAGAACGAAGGTACTTCAAATTGTAGGTTCTGAAGGTATGAAAATTATCATTATAATGCGCGAAATGTTTCCGAAAATATTTGTTTTTCGGCTGTTGACTCACCAACTATTGTTAAAAGTGTCGTTTAAATAATTTGCATCATAACACCAAATTTATGCATTGTTTCATTGGTTTTTGTGAAAAATTTATTTTTAATATTGAAAGGCATTTTTGTATTTGTAACACAGTAGGAAATATAGTTTTGTTCATTGAAATCGATGACAGAATGATGTATGGTGTCAAAAGCTTTTGCTACCGTGAAATATTGACTAGCGTGTTTTGTAGCGCTGACCTTGTTATTTCCCGGCATTTTGTGTTGCCAAGTAAGAGTTGTTCCATTTTGGCTTGTTAAATAAGCATTCGAGGTAGTCTTTCCATTTACTCCCGCATTATGTTAATTTATATCTAAATTATATTAAAAAAAAACACTTTTTAGGTATTATTATAGTGTGTTTCTCATTAAATTGCATAATATAATGAAATCACCTCAAGTTCGTGTCACTATAGTATTTTGTTTTTGCAATTATTTTTTTATCGAAAACGATAGTCATTGTTCTTTAATCATCGGAATAATTAACGGCATCCGGCTCCATATTGTCACAGCCTCTCTGAAAAACAATTCAGGGTCGTGACCTGAGTATTGCCAGCGTGACAACTGAAGGCAGATAATTAGAAATCCAAGCGATTAAATTCTTTTTTCACTGTGTCTGCCAGCTGCAAACGACTTTTAAAACTATTGAATATTTACTTTTTAGAAAATAGATTGTTGATACAGCTTGCTAAGGTTAGGGCTAATACCGTGTCGTCTTTTGTTATTTCTTTTGAAAGGATTCGATTGGCTATGTGTGGACAGTCGTTGCGTAAGTTGGTATGCGTGTTTATTTGTGGCCATCTGTTGCCCGCAACTCCTTATCTTCAGAATTGATTCCATGGTGAAATATAGCAATTAAAATATATTTAAGACTTTATTAAAGGTAATACATCCTCGAAACCGACGTGAATGCTTGAAGATAATAATGTGAGTTAAGGCAGCGAAAGATGTGTTTTTGGACTGTAGTATCCTAATACGAGACTATAGAGCCAACCCTCTATAGTATCTTCCTACCACAACGAGAGAATGGCGTGAGTTTGAAGTATGTATGTCCACATTTCAAAAAGGTTTGCAACGTTCGCCAACGGTTCTTAGTTTAAAAGTTCGGTAAGGGCGAATTCTAAATGTCTTTTCCGTTGTCTCATTGGTCACTCGGTATAAATGTGCGGCGTGTTATCGCGAGGTCGCGGGTTCAATTCTCGGCTCGGGCAAAATCTTATCCAATTATGTCTAAAAAAGCTAATATATCATCTTCGTAACATCAATTATATAGGTCTATCTAACTTGATGTCACATTAAAATTCAAGATTTTTCGAAGCGGTTTTGAATCTTAAAACGTCCAGAGCCAAAGAAAACAGAATTAGGTTAAGACAAACATTTGCCTCGGCGCGCGGACCAAAAACGTGGCTTTTAGTTTTATAAGCTTATGTCTCAACAAATGCGTTACGTAGTCAAATATAACTTATTAAGATATAATATACTCTTTCATTTTATTTTTTAATAGTGTACATTGTTTTCCACATACAAAACTTATAAACAATACCTCTTTGCAATTCTTGTTTATACATATTTTTTAAACATATTTCGTATTGTATCATTGTCGACAGGTGACAGTAACACCTGATGAAGTGAAGGTGTCCAAATGCGGCATGCCTCGTGAGTCCACGTTGCAACTCACGGCTATACTTATGCTTATAGCACTTGCTGTTTACTTAAGATATATAGCAGTCACAGCTTCTAATGATAGCAACTACAAACTATTGTAAGTATGATTCTACACATGCTTATTTTAGGCGAGACTAAGATAATATTAGGCAATTTTATGAGGTCATTTGCTTTCCATTGATGAGTAATGATAAAAAAATAACAATAATTAAATGACATTAAACACATCGCATTAAAGGTTCTTATCGTTTAAAGCTATCTCAACCAAACAGCCATGGACGGAATGTCAATGAAATGACAACATACAATAAAGACAACAATCTGTCGCGCAGTATAAAATAATCATTAATTTGACTGCCTCGTCGTCACGTGATACAAGTATATGCCCTGCTATCTTGTGGTCCTCGGGTTCGATCCCCGGTTTGGGTACAATATTATCAGGTATTTCCATTAAGAAAACGCTTATAGACTTGCCCCCATTACGTGAGACTGTTACATACCTAATGAAATGTAAGTGCATAAATGCATCTATGCCTACCCCTCCTGGCTTGAGGTTATGAACGTATGTAATATTTTCAGGTCTACACTTATCAATAGTTACAATCTTTTGTTTTTTTTTTTTTTTTTTAAATAATAACTCACTTTGATTCATAATTGGTCTATCTATAATTATCGTTATTTTTAATCGGAATACGTTTAATGAAGTTTTAAAACACAGCTAGTACTTGGGGAGAATAGAACATGATTTGTCAAGTGTTATGTTAATTCAAATCTAAGCACTGCATGTCTTGCTTCATATTTGTTGTAACTTGTAATATCCAACAAGGTATTTATCACGTGTGTAGTCAATTTTTTTACATAGATATTTCAATTTTCATTCATGGCTTAGGTGCTTCCGTATCTACGTTAAAATCTGTTAAATATAAAATATTAAGAAGAAATATTTTGGAAGAAAGCATACTTGAAAATACTTGAGTCGAAAATAGCTGTTGTTAGCTGAAAAACATTATATTTGCAAATTTCGAATGACATTTCGGGGGTCAAAAGGTCGTGGGGCATATGCAAAGAAAACAATTCATTACCGGTACAAAATTAAATGTTTTTAAAATGAAATAGCCAGAGATAACAAACATTCTAAAGAGCACGATGATATGACATTTATGATTTAAATACCTATATCTCTATAGCAGGTTCAAAACGTTTATATATTCTTCTCAGTACCGAATAAAGAAAATTAAGGTTATTTTACAAAAAAACGTTTTCAATCAGTTAAATTAGTAAAGGCTTTTTTGCTTTATTTACTGTTTTATATAGCTCGTCTTTCTTTTTCACAGATCCGGAAAAAAGGTGTGAAATTGGGAAATTATGTATGTTGTGGAACTTCGAATTCCATCGAGTCGATTATGTTAAGTCTAAAGTTTTAAATAACATTTGTTAATTTGTTGTATAACTTAAGTTTACCAGTGACAAGTAAGTCAAAGTTAAAAAGTATTAATTTTAATTAATTATTCAAGTTGTTTTAAATTGTATTATTAATTATCATTAAATCAATAATGCAACCTTCGAATTGAATTTATTAATCGTTTCCCCATCAAAGGCATGCGTGAAACGGAACTGATAAGTCCAAATACCGATGAGGTAAGGTCCAGCACGAGATAACACTGAGTGTGCTATCGAGCATGAAGCTGCAGATAATAAAATACGTGACTAATTAGCAAGAAATTTTTATTTAATATATACAGCATATAGGAACTTTTTGTGTAAATTACAATACACACAAAGATACAACTTAAAGAAAATAATCAATTTTAATACTGTATTATACATCTATAAATTGAGCTACATAATAAATGCAATTAAAAAGTTGAAGTGTTTTTATTGGAAACACAGTCACCCGTAACATAAAGATATTAACATTTATGTATCCAGCTCATACCCGTTAAGTACAATAAATAGACACTTTATCAAAGCTCCTGATATTAACAACATTAACCCATTAGGTACCAACTTTTTTCTGTATTGTTTGACATATTTTTCAAAGAGTATATATAATAAGGAGCACATAAAAAAAATATAAAAAAATAATAACAAAATAAATTTTTAGTCCATCAGTCCAATGTTCCCATTTGGGAACATATTTAAATAAAGAAATTCAATAAGTACTGCCATCCATTGAATCAAATTACTAGTTACAAGCTATTATTTATATACTATTTGATATTATTTTACAATAATTATAAAATACTTACATCGAATTTCAGAATAATCAAAATGGAAACAATTGAAAATTTCGAAACTCGTAAAAACTACGTTCTTTGATCAACAACAAATAAATGACAATAATTTCAAGTGAATAATTGGCTTGATATTTAGCACCACACAGTGTAGAAACTAATGACATGAATAATTATTAAAACATTGCAGGTAGTTATGAATGAATGGACAAAAAGTGAGATGTCCCAAATGGGAACATTGGTACCTAATGGGTTAAGGTTAGCAGTACCTAATTACCTCGCAGTACAAATTTACTGAACTCATGTAAGTAGACAAAGAATATAATAAATAGTTGCTATGGAAACAATTATAACAATAACCTTACTTTATGATGGGAGTGAATTAACAATATAAATGAATGATGTGATTGCTATGCTATTGATGATTTCACTATACTGCAAATACTTTTATCCGCTGGGGAGTTAAGTAGTGAATGAGCAGTGTAGGGTCTACTCAGGTATGTCGCTGAGTTTGATGCCGCCAGGTCGTCGGTACATGCGCTCGTGGATTGGTAGTTCGCCCACGAGGAAGCGGTCCAGAGCTTTGGTGGCCATGCGCGAGTGTCCCGAACTACGGAACGCAGTGCTCGCGTCACTTCCAGCGTACTCCAGCATTATGTCTGCCCCGCCAGGGTGCTGTAACAACAATGTCAATATTTAAGAACTAGAAATCAAACTTTTAGACTAAATTTATCAATATGAAATAATTTTAAGAAGTTTTAATTGTAAAGATTAGTAGCTCATGCTCACCTCATCAAAGAAAGTGGTGATGTCGTAAACCCGGTCGTAGATTACTACCCAGCAGTCATCAGGCGTGTCGTGGAGGTTTACTTCCGCGAGGGTAATAGTGCGTTCCTTCGCTTCTGGTGCACCGGGTATTATCTCATTGGACCATTTGTTCTGGTCGCTTTCTACCGTCCAGGGGTTCACAAACCGTAACGCTGCCATGGTCAGCGCCACGAGGTCCAGTTCAGTTTGATCTTTATTCACAGGCAGAGACGTCGCTAGGTTCATTTCTTGGGTAGCTGCCATTTTTAATAAATTCTCTTCGAAAACTTCACGTAAATATCTCCTTTTCTCGTTCTTCGGACTTGCTTATCCCTCGATGCGTTCGATACAATTGATCAATTGCAGACCTATGATTCTGTAAAAGGGTATGTCAAGTCGTTAGTGTGGGTATATTTATATATCTATCAGGGCTGATGATTAGCTGTGTTGTTGACTATGTTTGCAAAAAAGTTTTTTATTTTGTTATCTAGACTCCTTAAACCTAGAAAGTATCATATGAATACTGATTGAAAGTAAGAGGACATGAGAAAAATTTACTTATATTTTCTCTAGAGAAATTGTAACTAAGGTATGGTATATGGACAACCCTGTTCGAAAGCATTGGAGCGTGAACACCCAACATGCGATACTGACTACGTGGATCAATTTACATAGTCTAGACATGTCACCACCAAAGATTGCCAATAGCTTCACATATAAAGGCATTCAGAAAGCCTAAACACATTTCTACTGATACGTTAGGACTCATAATTATCAATCACTTGTGACCTCCGAAACAGAAGTAATTAAAAATTTTATCGTTGAGAACTCGCGAATGATACATTTGTGGTGGGATTTATCAACTTTGACGTAAGCTTAAATATTTAAGATAATTCGGTGTCATGCTAATGACCCTTTTGAAACTTATAATAACGAAACGTTACTACGTATTTTACAGTCCAAAATTCTACTTGTGACCTATTTATTGTATCAAAATGTAATATTCGTAGAGTAAAGCATACATAGAATATCATAGGCCTCATATTAACAAACAAATACATCAGACTCTAATAATACACGATGAACGTTAGATGCAAAACAAATAATATTTACCTTTTAATCAATGCACTTGATCTGAAGCACTTGCGTTATCTTTGTTGATGTTCAAATCGCGGAGAGTGACTGTCACACCAATTGTCACTATGCCACAGTTGTTCGTATTTTAATTGATTATTCACTATATTCGGATGATGCATGAGAGCGTATATCATTGCCACAATCTAATATAGTCTTGACATCTAGTACTTGCGATTTGTGAATGAGGTCTGTGTGGAGCGCCGCTGCTTATATAGCGGTGTGGGCACGCGCCGCCGTCTGATGTAATCGGCCCCTTATCTTGCTCGCGAGGCGCTTGTGGCAGGCGCGCGCTGCGGCTCGCGTCTGTCCGTCTGCAGTCTGCGCACCTCCAACCGACGCTACTCTTAAAGCTTTTTGATGTATCATCGGTGATCAAAGTCAATAACGCGAGTCGACGGGTGTAACAACCCCTATTACCTTTTCATACCATTTATTTACACGTCTGAAGTTTATAATTAACATTTCGCTCAATACAATGGTAACAATGTAGTCGTCATACTATTAGTAAAATGTATTAAATTCGCGCAGACTAAGATTTTGTTCGTGTAAAACTTAAATGAGCATGCCTCAAATGTATGCAAAATGTGACGTTAGGTCAAGAGCAAAAGGGGAATATATTTAAGTTACAAATATTTATCTAGCATGTGTAGAAAGCAAGGAAATAGAACTATGTTATTTAAGTTATTTTGTTGGGCCTTTAATAGCTGCTGACGTAGGAGGTATAATGAACCCTCATCGTTCGACGGAGACCACAAACAAGTTTCAATTCGCGCCGATTAGCTACACTTTATCAGCATGTATGACAAATAATTAATCTATTATGGATAAGTCATATTTTTTATACAGGCTATATGTACTTTACAAAATAGTCATGTACTACTATATTTTAATATAAATGTAAAGATATATTGTAACATAGTCATATAACATTATTATAAATTGTATTGTGCTTAAAATCTTACTACGACAAATATAAAAATCCAAGTATAATCGAAGGGACTTCTAATGTCTAGATGAGGAGTTGTCAATATATTATATTGTTGTATAGTAACAATAAATAATTAAATCATATTATATGCACTGTTACAGTAAGTATACTCATGTAAGATATAATATACCTATATTTTATTTATCATTATCTATAAGAATATTTAATTCATACCAATATGCATGTCTAGGGACTACCTTACAATGACTACGTAATTTATTATAATGGCTTATGAAAATGTCCATACAGTTACAATTGTTTTCGCACATGTTATTGCTAATTTAAATATGTTTCCTTTAATATGACGCAAGATTTAATCATAGTTACCTCTATCGATTTCGTTTAGGTGGTAAGGTCACAGTCGAATTTGTTTGTTGACACGATTTACGATGTGATTTTATTATGCAGCATTAACAATTTGCACATCATTTTTTATAGAAAAAGATATTTTTTTCGATTAACAATTTACTTGAATAAAAATAAACTTTTGGGTGCTACAATTACCTATAGATTTAAAACGTGGTAGGTATATTCGTTTGTAATTTGATTATTGAACTTTTAGGTTGTTAAAACAATTTTTGACAACATTAATTTATGCTATATGATATTATTATTGGTATTTCATCATACTCGTTCCAACTCTACTTAATATGTATTTATGGAAAAATGTTTTTCAATTCGCATTTGGACTGGCCGGTTTTATATCAAATTATTTTTACATGTGGAACTAGTAGATCCGTTTAAATTAAATAATTATCTTTTATTCGGTGACAATTTTAGTGATAGCACTGACTGTTAGAAATTTGATTAATGGGAAATTACGTTTAATGGCAGAAACTCCCGTTAGGTAAACACAGCATTTTAGTTACGTTTAGAAATGTTGATTATATTAATGTTTACATAAATCGAATGCTATTTTGTTTTGTTCTGAAACGGCAGGAAATGTACAATTTGGTAGAGTTCTCCTATAACATATTAAGTGGCTTCGCCAAGTCTTAAGTCAAGTGATACATAGTAAATTTTAACAATGATTACTTTCTTCTGTCCGAACACAAAGATATGAGTTTTGTGTATAAGAAGATATGAGAGTCTTTCGGGTCTC
Source organism: Cephonodes hylas (assembly GCA_030295005.1). NCBI lineage: Eukaryota > Metazoa > Arthropoda > Insecta > Lepidoptera > Sphingidae > Cephonodes > Cephonodes hylas. The sequence continues at coordinate 10,525,142 of AP025364.1, read as the reverse complement.
ACAAACAGCCTGACCTGAAACATTTTTTGTGGATCACTTGTGTCTCGGTGCGAGGATCGAACCCGCGGCATCTTGTCTTATAAATAAAACGCATTATAAACGGATAGACATGCATAACCATACGATGTGCGTTATCTATCCAGTTGAAAAGCACAATTAATTATGTATTGCGTATGGCAGAAATGCATTATGACGATGTTTTGAGCAGCCCTTGGTTGGAGATAAAGTGTTCTAAAACCTCTGTGGACTGATCTTACGATGTTGTTTACACCACTTGTACTTATTTTTACGTGTGATTTGTATTTTTTTTACTTGTATCTTTAATGGAATAAAAAAATAAAAGGATAATGGATTTGTTTAAAAAAGTATATTTTTATTCCATACATAAAAAAGGGTTGCACATTTATTCAGAGATTTTTCCAATGCATATATGTATTGTGATTTCTATTTGCCTACAATTACTTCCATCATAATTACAGATTCTTTAAATCTTGAATAACTTAAGAGGATCAATTAGATAAGGTTCCTTTGGCGTCAGCGATTTGATGCGTTGTTATGCAAAATAACAATTCATCGTAATAATTGGACAAAAACTGCGCTAGTTGTGCGTCATTACTGTTGTTAATGTTTAAGCAATTTTTTAACTATTCGACGAAATTATATTTCCTGCTATTTAATTGTAAAAATTATTTAATTGCTTTGAACTTTTGGCGTAATAGATTTTATTGAGTGAGAATTTACATATTTCCAACTGAAATTTATAAGGCGGTTGATGTTGTTAACATACAAATAATGTATATATTTATATGTATGTTAACAACACAAAACGCAAAGACGGTATTTAAATGGTACACAGTTCTATGTAAATATGTACCTAATTCCAAAATTCTGGCAAACATATAAACCTACATTTTGTGAACTGTATCCTTTTTACTTCAGGTTGATGATGTTAATTTCCCAAGAGAAATTTTAATTCTCCGACAATATTTTCGGCTACCCGTAAACAAATTTAGCAAAGCTTTACTGCTCCCCCGCAGCGTTGGGTAATTGACGGAAAATCTAATTTTCGGAAATATTACCCGTATACTTTATTCCAACTACGGACAAATTATTTTGCCTATTTTTTTTCCTAATAACATTCTTTTAACATTCGATGTCATTGAATTACACTTACTCTATTATTATTTGTAGCGCAAAAACAACAATTTTGTTTTTGCTTAAAATTGGTTGTCTAACAACAATTATTTTTAGATGCCTCATGGAAATTAAAATGGCAACCAAGGGCTCGATGATTTAATTAATGCCATCACAAATAACAAACAGTTCTAAATAAATATTTTTCTATTCTGCCACAAAGTTTATTCTAAGAGACATTTGAATATGAGAAACACGTTTTCTATTTATTAAATCATTATTCTTGATATCTATGAAAGTCAATAATAAGTTTAAAAATAATATAAGTACCTAGGATATTTTGTATACTTTATCTATGTATATAGAATCATATATCTGTACTTTTTTGAGTAATATAATGTAGTTTAATAACTAACGGTTGAGAAGTCCCATGCGTCATTTAATACCTGGGCCATACAAGCGAGAGGAAACTATGTTCTTTCCTGTCGACTGTGCTGTATTATTTATGTATGAAGATGTGTCAAAATTGGGATGTAGCCCAAGAGTCACGGACTCAACGAACGTGCGGCACATCTGACTTGTGACCTCCCAGCGCGTGTTCCGATATGTATTTCGCTCCAATTAGTTCCGGATCGAGCCGGTTAATCACATCGGAAGGCGAGTTTCGATTGGTTATTACTTGCAGTTTTTACTTTTATCTTTTGTTTACACATGTTAACTGATGCTGATTGCTATTGATACTTTGTTAAATAGAACAACTAGTGAAGTAGTGCCCTATAAAATTGAAGATGTAATATTTCATTACAGTGAGTAAGAAGGTATAAGTGGACATACGCCTTGCTTACTTTATTTTCCCTGTCAAAATCACTGCTAAGTAACTCTATAATTCAAACCGCCTTGCCATTATTTGTTACAACCATATTACTATCTATTAATATAAGTAATATAGTTATACTCGTATTTAAAAAAATAATTTTATTCATTGCTAGAAATATAATAAGCAATCGCAAATATATTTTTTTTTTAACTAGAAATGATAACGGTTGTATCAAAGATTCGGAGCTGTCATATCATAAGTGTCTGAGCAAGAAAACTACACTTTCGACCACCCGAATACTCAATAACTAATATGAAAACAAGTAAACGGTTCATCGTTAGTAATCGCTGAAGGACTAGGCAATCTTAAAATGTATTTCTTAATAAAAAACGAATACATAAAATATTTGCTAGCCACATTATCCAAAAAGAGATCCAAACTAGTTCTGGTTTCTGATAAACATCATGTGAAATTTAATATTAGAATTTTTTAGTAGGTATGTACTTTTATGTTCTTGTCTTGACTTTGAAATATGTTAATTTATCTATTCAAATAACAAACTTTTGCGATGGAAAATTTTGTGATAAATTTTATTGAACGAAACAAAGAATTATTGTATTTATATCCTTCTTTGGATTGTTTTTATTTATCATAATTCTATGAATAGTGGCCTGCCTAATATGAGAGGTATTATGTATTTCATTTATTTATAGATTTCATTATATTTTTCCAACAGAAAAGGTTAATCAATACCCTTTTTTTTCTTAAATATTAAATTTCTACATCTCGTTTATAGTTTTAGTACAAGAGTAAAATTGCTAATCGTATTTTTGAAATCACAAAATTATTGCTTCAACCGTGGTTAATTTACTCAGATTTACTTTACCCTCACGTATACCCACAGTTTAGCCTTGTATTCATTCAGAAATTGTCATGATTTTCGTTACATACTAGAATTACTTAAAAGGAAAATTAGAAAACATTACTCAGAGTTGAGGAGAGAAAACTGGCAACGGGCGAGGGACATACTTCGCTAAACAGATGGACGATGGGGCAATGTAAGATCCAAAATACAATCTTTTTATTTGATCACAAGACGAAACTAATGACTAATTCCGTAAGAGACATTGGTAGATTTAGGCCTTTTTCAATACACCACCGAAAAAGACCTTGAGGCAAATTTCTAGGACTGGATATTATTCACATCATCATAACAATAATGAGATGTAAGTGGACTTCGACTTGTAGTAGCTTGAATGTCTTTATCTTAATAAATGGCACGGAATTAGTACTTTCCCTCTTTCACGTGGGAACCGTGGGACGTAAATTAAAGTGGCAAAATCGATACTAAGATTTAATTCATTACGAGTTTATATTATTTTTATCACAATTATGAGACCTAGAATTGGAGATCCAGATAGAAGGCTTGTCATTCAATCCAGACGTTTTATTTTGTACAAACTATGATCGTAGAAGATGATTCATAAGGAAGTATACTATAAAAACACAACATTATATGTATTCACTTTTATCATAAATTACGGAATCGGATGATGTTATGATCGTACATAATTTAATAGACAGATAAGATTTTAATCATTTAAAACATTTTCCTCATACAATCGTAAAATTGTCCGGTAGTTAAACCTTATTGAAATCTTTTGAATCTACTAATTTGTTAATATACATAAAACTCTAGATTCTACAGGTGCATGCAGCCAATAAAACAACATCTAAATAAAAACAATATTTTGAATATTATCGATTTTGATGATACAAATCAGATGCAAAACAAAAAATTATGCAACAAGTTACAAAAAATACATTGTTTTAGAATTATATAATTACTAACGTATGTTTTAGTAACGGTAAGCATTAGCTGATGCAATTTACTGGCTTGTATCGTTAGCGTGCGCGGCATGTGCCGTCCCGGCTTTTACCTGCGCGCACGTTTTTTACTCAAGCAAGCAAGATTCACCGGGGCTGGCGTGATAATAGTAATTACAAGCTTTTATTTAACTTCACTTTTGTATGTATGTATGTATGTATGTATGTATGTATGTATGTATGTATGTATGTATGTATGTTTGTATGTTTACAAATCTTGCAATGAAGATTTGAACCACTTCCAATAGACTGATTGTGCTGAAACTTGGTATACCTACGTAACTTGGATGACAATACAATAATATGGTACCATGGAGCTGGTCTGATGATGAGGTTGGAAGATGACCATAGAAACATCGGTTCTTGTGGACCGATTGAGCTGAAATTTGGTATGTCTTTGTAACTTCGACAACAATACACAAATACTGTACCATGGTGCTGATCTGACGAAGAGTTGGAAGATGCCCATAGGAACTTCGATTTCTGTGGTCCAATTGAGCTGAAATTTGGTATGTCTTCGTAGCTTTGGTAACAATACAAAAATATGATATTATGGAGCTGATCTGATCAGGAGTTGGAGGATGGCCATAGGAACTCCGATTCCTATGGTCGAATTGAGCTGAAATTTTGTATCTCTTCGTAACTTCTTCTTCTTCTTCTTCATCAACCCATATACGCCCACTGCTGAGCACGGGTCTCCTCTACCATTGAGAGGGTTTAGGCCATAGTCCGCCACGCTGGCCTAGTGCGGGTTGGCGGACTACACACCTAAGAAATTCCTAAGAACTCTTAGGTGTGCAGGTTTTATCACGATGTTTTCCTTCACCGTTAAAGCAAGTGATAATTCAATGTGAATACACACATAACTTCGAAAAGTCAGAGGTGTGTGCCTGGGGTTCGAACCTGCGACCGCCGAGATTCTCGACCGCGCGCCCAAACCTCGAGGCCATCACTGCTTTTTTTGTAACTTCGGTAACAATACAAAAATATGGTATCATGGAGCTGATCTGATGAGGAGTTGAAGGATGCCCATAAGAACTCCGATTCCTATGGTCCAATTGAGCTGAAATTTTGTATCTCTTCATAATTTCGGTAACAATACAAAAAATGGTATCATAGAGCTAATCTATTGAGGAGTTGGAAGAAGCCCACAGGAACTCCGATTCCTTTGGACCGATTGAGCTGAAGTTTGGTATACCTATGTAATTTCGGTGACAATATAATAACAAGGTATCATAAAGCTGATCTGACGAAGAGTTGGAAGATGCCCATAGGAACTCCGATTCTTGTGGTCCAATTGAACTGAAATTTGGTGTGTCTTCGTAACTTCGGTAACAATACAAAAATATGGTATCATGAAGCTGATCTGATGAGGAGTTGGAAGAAGCCCATAGGAACTCCGATTCCTGTGGACCAATTAAGCTAAAATTTGGTATGCCTTTGTATTTTCAGTGACAACATAATAACAAGGTATCGTTGATCTGGTGTCATGAGAAGTTGGAAGGTGCCCATAGGAACACTAGTTTCCATGGACCGATTGAGTTGAATTTCGGTATGACTACGAAATGGATAGACTTAGAAATATTTCCAACTAAAAAGTTAAAAATAAATTAACGGTGAAAAACATATTTTAAAATCAAGCTTTTATTATGCACGAAAAATTAAAAAAATAAACTGAGAAAACATTCATAAAATTCGTAGTTTTTTAAACTTTACAAGTAACAATTTACAAAAGTGTTCGGTTTATCAGTAGAAGTATGATACATAAACATATATTATCTATAACTAGTATATTAATATTCTTAAGTGATTTAAAAGCTTGTCGCGCAATTTCGTTAATGCAAAGACCTCGGCCGCGACGAGCTTTTAGATCACTTAAGAATATTAATATACTAGTTATAGATAATATATGTTTATGTATCATACTTCTACTGATAAACCGAACACTTTTGTAAATTGTTACTTGTAAAGTTTAAAAAACTACGAATTTTATGAATGTTTTCTTAGTTTATTTTTTTAATTTTTCGTGCATAATAAAAGCTTGATTTTTTTTATGTATAGTATAACACCCATGAAGTGTTGCATCATGCTTTTCTACAAAATTATTGAATCCAGGGATGTATGTGCAATAGGGCCACTCAGTGTTTTCTTCGATTATTCTTTTTACTTGGGACTTTTTGTCTTGGTCATGAAACGTAAACGTGGAGACAGCATTACAGGTCCCGTGGCATTACTGGCCGCAAGAACCTGGGTTTGATTATTATAGAAGTAAATAGTCATTAAGTCCTTCCGTTTGGTCAATTTCCATATTTGCTTCCAATATCAAAATGTGTCCGAATTTTGAAATCCAATTCAGTGGCTCTTACTTAAAATACAGCTAAAATTTCTTGGAGAACATCGAAAATACTCTCCCTCTCTCTTCTATAATAAAAATCTGACTGTTCTTTTTAAAATAAGTTCCGTTTTTTTTAAATAGCAAAGCAGTACCTACTCATAACATATACACTCAGTTACGCAAAAAACAGCGTGACATAACAATTGGAATGTATTCCCTTAATTTTATGCAGGGAACGACAACCTTTCCAGTAGGCTTTAGGAGTTCGACACTCGACCTGATTTCAGCTCGTCTCATCCAACTCCTGACAGCCGCCTTTCGCGGGTCGTTGCTCCATTTGGCTAAAAGCAGTTTTTATGATTCCTATGCGAAAGTCACGCTGTATTTTATATGTCAAATTTCTTTCAAGCTTGTCTGAACTATAGTAGTCATAACTGTAAATCACAGTTATTCGTATACAAGAATGTTTTAAAATTTTTAAGAGACTTTTAATTTTAATATAGCGATCGGATACTGTGAAGAAAATGGGATATTCTTCTTTTGAATAGACTTTTTCCTTACGTTCATATTTTTTTATCTTCCATCATGCATTCTCCAAAGCAAAAAGGAATACGATATTTATTTTTCACTCACAGGTTTTTACACCAAAAATTCACTTATCATATAATATTTTCTCCTTATTCTTTTTAATCACGTCGAAAATGCCTACGCTGCAATGCTTAATGGTTTTTGTAGTTTTTGCATTCGTAACGTACGACTTTTCGAGAGCTCGCTCTTTCACCCTTTTAACCCGATTCTTAAAGCTTCACCCTCTTCATTATACTTTGATCGTACGTTTTGCACAAATGTGTTTTGAATCATATTGTTCTGGTCTGTAGATATGCAGATTCAAAACGAATTAGGAACCCATTAGCGTTGAATGTTAAATAACGTGTTTGAAGCTGATAAAAGTATAATTTTTACATATTAAATGACATATAATATTATTTCTCCTAATTATAAGTATCTTATATTACGAAAAATTGGAATGCGTCGGGAAAGCTTAATGTAATTTAAAAAACTAAAGTCTCGATATGTCCGTTACAGAGTTTTAGTCTTCTCAAAGGAATCTACATTGTATCTCATTCAGTGCTATAAGCGAGCATTTAATAATGAGAAACACAGATACTGTTATTAAGGAATTTATAATACCTATTAGTTTGAATACTACATTTGCAGTCACACTTCGAAATTTCGTGGTGTAATCATTGGTTATTTATTGCCAATTTAAAGTCAAAGATCAGTACTCTTGCAACGGTCGCTTGCTATTGGTGTGTTCGGATACTCATTATAAGTTTATCAGTATCGGCATATACCGGTTCCGTTGTTAGGTTTAATGTATCTAGATGCTATAAGACTTACTCAGTGACAATCTCGAAAGTACTAGTAATGGAATTTCTGTTTCATTTAGCATCATTAATATAATTTCACATTGCGGCTGCATGAGTCTGGGAAACCATAGACAGCTTTGATGTTTGCAAATGAGAAAGGATGTCTTAAAAAACTTCTTATTTTGTGACACTCAAGATTTTTATTGTATATACTTGAAAGTAAATGCAATTTTATTTTTTTTCTGGCACTCTTCTCAACTTAGTATTGTACCTATTAAATCTAGAGATATACTTATTCATGCGTGTTGAAATAAATTGTAAAAACGTTCACAAAACTTTTATGTAGATTATCGACAGCAGAACAAATCTTTTCGATTCCAATTGATTCACATTAAATTAAATACTGGTGAATCTATTATGTGTAATTATATTATGTTTCCACCTGTATTTAAACAAATAATCCTTTTTAATAAATAATAGTAAAATATGCTTGTATCCGGATCAATATACGACCGCCTTGCTATCATAATATGTTTATTAATTACTGCATACATAGTTACAACATGTGTAGGTATATAGAAAGGCTGGATTGTTGTTGAAAGAACATAATTATCTATAATAGTGTAGGTATGCATTAATCCGCCGGGTAATAAATGGTTTAGTCATTTCCCGATGGTTTACATATGAAAAATGATATAATGTAGTAGATAAGGATGTAAAAGTGATAAGTGGCATCCTAGAGAGTTCGACTCAAGCTCGCAAGTCGATAATCACGAAGTCTGCACGGCAGCTGGACATCGCTCGACGCAAGCCACTTCGAACAATTCTCTCTGAAGTCTTTTAAAGAGGTCCAAGCATAGCGGCAGATAAGTTTCTTCTTACCATTGTGTACATAAAAAACTACATGAAATTCGAAGCATTATCTATAAATAAATAACATATTATGTTTCATTCAAGGTATGCAGTGACAACAAAATTAAGAAAGCTTAACCTTGGCATAACACGATGATGATAATGAACATAACATGATCCCTAAAGAAGATTTAGGGATTGTACCTATACATTTGTAAAACAAAAAATGTCCTTCTATCCAAACTTTTATGGTATTATCATGTCTACGGTTCTATTGTTATTTGTAACCTGTAGGCAATACTATCGTCAATATATATTTTTGACATCACCATTCTGTACTTGCCAGTAAGACTTTGCCTTGAATGATAAGACCTCTACTTTTACTTTAATACTTGTATAAAATAACAGTGTACGGTAAAGTTTACAATAAATAAATAATAAATCATTGAATATCACCTCAGTTTTTCTTCACAGTTAAATTATAACCCTAACATCATTGTCAAAAACATAAATATCAGTATATCAGCAATGGAAAGTAACCAATTATAAGTTTACTTAAATATCAACGTAGTGTAAATTTGTGACCAGTGAACCAATGAAAAACACTAAAAATGTTTATTCTTTTGTGACGATAACTCTGTTGGTGTGGTATTATTGCTAAAACAATGAGTATCGTGCGATGTGACGGTATCCTCAACCCTGACTGCGATTAGATAATACGCTTAATTGTTTGGTTTTTCATTTTAATTACTTTAACAGGATGTTCTCAGAAGTTATCTTTCTCCAAATGAGCTAGGCTCTATTGTATAGGAAAGAGGGAAAAGTTTTTTCAAAGGAGAGGAGGAGGGAAAAATTTCATTTTAGATTTTTAAATGTATTCATCATTAAACTTAATATGGTTGGTGATCTTTGATTGGTCACATGTATCATTTTCATAATTTCAGATTGTTGACACTTGAAAACTACTTTCCATCATCAATTTGGAGAAAAACATCATAAGTTCAACCCTCCGAAGTCCAATCAGCTTATTAAGAAACTTTTTCAGATTAGGTCCATTACAAATTTTTGCTACATGTTCACAACAATTACAAAGAACAATAAAAAATAAAGCTATTTTTGTGCTTTTTTTTCTTTAATACCTTTTCCTTGTGATCAAAAGGATTGGGGTAAGTATCTACTGTGCAGAATAGTAATAATGACAGATTCGAACTGGTTTGTGGAGTTCTAGTAATTTTATAGACTAATTATAATATTATTTTCTTAGTAGGTACATATTACATGAGATGAAATATGTAAATAATATCGTTTCACACATTACGCAACTTACTAACACTGAGTTTCATGTTAAATAATTTATAATACAAGATTATTTTAAGAGCTTTTCAAAGAATATTTGGATATTTCAGTTTTGAGTGGTGATTTAAGCTTTGTAAACAAAAATTGCTCTTTCAAAATCTGCCATTCTATACATACATATATTTCAATTATAAAAGGTGAATTTATTAGAACAGCTGTAGCTGCTTTCAATTGCAATATATGCAAAGTAACTTTTAGTTTCTTTCATTTGGTTTTTATTACTTTAATCTTGTTAAAGTCTTTTATTTCTTTAATAAACTCTTACTACTTCCTAAGTCATCTTATGATCATATTCCATGTAGCCAGGAATGTTGTCGTATATGAGACCGAACATAATACTTAATACTAACTACCGCAAATGACGAAACAAGTCATTCACTTTGTATTTCAAACAGCATAAATTAAACTACAAATAAAATTATTATGCTGACTTGATGTGAGTTATAAACGCCAACATTGCATTGAAACAGTGCTTACCTAAACATGTCTTAGTTTTTGAAATAATTAGTTTTTATTGCAGCAATTAATCATTGACGTACAATGTACATTCATGTTAGTATCTTCCAACGGGTAGGCAGTGTTGCTATTTAAATTTTGACTAATTTGATTTACAGTCTATTATTATTATTCACAAATGTATGTGTAAATCTATCATAACTGTATTTGGTCTTAAAGACAATCTTACTCTGATGAAGCTCACTACCATAAGGTATTGTAATGTATAACAGCCAATATAGACAAAGATTATAATTCTAATAGGTACAAAAAGATTGTTTGAATCCTGTAAGTGTTAATAAAGAAAAGTCCTTGTATTTTACGTCACTTCATCTTACGCTTAGAAAGAAAACAGCTTATTTTACCACTATTCGCGTTGCCTCATGTGAATTTAGGGAAACCAGATTTGTCTAGTAAGTATCTATTTATTAGGATTGTTATCGAAAAATGTCTGTGAGGTAGTCGAACTTGGAAATTCACAGATCATGGCCTTTATGCTCCGATAACATTACGCAATAATGTATTATTATGTAATACTTTCATTATAAAATCCTTGACATTCAATTCTCGGCATTGTCATCGCTAAATCATTTTGTTTTCGCAACAAATTTCAGTTTTAGTATTAGCTGTGAATTGTTTCTTTTTATTAATAATTTGTGACTCTACTATGTATTGCTATAAGAAATATGTTCAAAAAGCTTTTATTTACCAACCGCCAACCCGCACTAGGCCAGCGTGGTGGGCTATGGCCTAAACCCCTTTCAATGGTAAAGGAGACAGAGCACGGGGCCCAGCAGTAGGATATAAAAGGGTTGATGATGAAATAATGATCATAACTAGGTACGCCGGATATCTTGAATTATTTCTTTTGTACTACTTGCAATGTAATAAACATGTTTTTGATGTTGATCTATTTCTGTTCATAAATAAACAAATAATTTGTATTTAAATTAAGTTTTCCAAAGACTAATGAAGGTGTAATCGACTTATTTAGATATAAGTATTAATAACGTACCTACACGGCAGACTCAGTATTCCTAAAGTGAATTTACTAATGATTCTAGAAATTTATGCTGGGACCCCTTAATTACACGCTGTACGGCGGGACCAGGAATCAACCAGATAATAATTCTTTCCTTTCTACAATAAACGAAAAATCTCCTACTAAGCTTAAACCAAAGATTTAAATCTCTCCTCAGAGGAATAAAATGCAACGTGGGTAATGAACTCATCAAATCAAATACACGCCACATCTATGCGTGAGATAATTGTAAATTATTTTATCTAATCTAATAATAAAGCGTGATACAGCATATCTACTAATAAGTTATTATTTTAACCCTGATATTATTGTAGGTCATACGTCATAAAATCGTTAGTCTACCTTAGATACATAACATTTGCAACATGTCTATGCGTCAATTTGTTTTTATAAGGCTGACATTTTTCGTCATTTTCATTTTGTTTTCGTATTGTTTGATAAAAACATGAATGTGTTATGTTGATAAAGAGAGATACGCCCTCCCTACGTCAAAGAGGACCAACTGAGTAAAGCATAATATTATGAATTATGAATGACGATAAAATAATATTTGTAATTTTATTTCAAAGGAATTGACGAGCCCACATTCCCTTAAATCAGAATAACATGAATGACGTATTTGTTTTTCGATGTACCTACTGACCAATATGTAATTGCACACAGGTTGTGTGGTGAAACGCGTCGCTTCTTGTCTTTCGTAGACGCTCATAATGACTTAGTCTCACCAAGTTCATGTTTGAAAAAAATAATAATACGCTTACTGGTTCTCCAGCAGATGTAATGTATAAAATTCATATTGATTGCTTTTAGGTTGATGGTGGAAATTTAAGATCCGTTCTTCAACTATTTATATCCCCTGTAATATATTATACCTATGCATATGCATGGCAAGACCCCAAATGGGCGGGCAGTCGTGATTTCAAATACCTCGAAGTATTGTGTTTGTGTTAGCTCTTGAGACGCGCTTTCAGCAGTGGGAAGTAAATAATGTTTTGTGATATATTTCTTTATTGAAAAAGTTTTTGTCAACATAAAGCAACGTTTACATGATTCGTACTATGCTACAACGTAGTATTTTATTCGATTCCTCATCGCAAAGCCAAAGTGGAGGCGTCACTTCAACCCTAAATATACTCGTAACTATGGCGTGACTCATCGACGTCGAAACGCCTCAATTACTATACCTCCTCCTCTTCAATTCTACATTTCGACAATAGCCTAAAGAGATAAATGAAATGAGGTTGTCATTTTTTAAAATTAAGTCTTTACAAAATAAGAGTAAGTGTACTCTGCTTCATTTTTGAATTTTGTCCTCATCTCACAGAAAGACAGCATTTAAACAGATGTATGGATTATAAAGAGGAAAGGTTTGTTTTGTATAAAGTGTTTTCGTGGCATGGGGACCTAAGTATGTACCATTGTCTAAATTGCGATTTGGCCGAGCAGAAACGAAATTTAAGTCAAATGCGAAAATACCTCTGACCGTCTGAATTAATTTCGCAAATTGTGTAATGAAATACAAAGCGAGCAAATTTTCAATCTCACCGCTGCTACTGAAAAATTCTTTATGGAAAAACCCAATAACACTTTTCCCTTTTCGGTAATTGAACCCAGGATCTGTATAGCACTTGGACCGTAAGATTACAAGGCATTTAATATATATAACATTTTTTTTTGTTTAGAGGCGAACTGTAGCCTGTCGCTTTGTGTATAGCAAAGTAAACTGCATCCGTTTCTGCTATTAAAATACAATCCGTAAGTACGGTGACAATTTTAATTTAGCTAATGTTAATGTTTGGTGCTTTGGGTTGTAAATGAAACACTACGGTATCTAGATAACAATATATTTTTGTCATCAACGACAAACTTAACAACAGACTACAACATAGATCTTCTCAACGAAATACCTGCGCGAAGTTTAACACTGTATTTGTATGTGGAATGTTTACCAACATATTGAAGAGTATCTAACATTAAAATATATCAATTTAAAAATCCACATTAACATTACACCCGTCTCAGGACAAATCAATTGCGAACATAAATGGACGGCATAGAATTATTAGGAAATACGTTGGCGACTCGACTTAGCGAAGTGCAAGGGGGCCACTGAGCGACCATCTAAAACAAAACGTTTTCAAGCCGTTGGTAAACATATAGGCAAACAAAATGATTTACGTTCATTAGTGAAATTATGTAAATCGCTCAAGTAACCTATTTTTTACCGTGATTGTTTTAAAATAATTCTTACTCACTACATTTAAAATTGCTTTTGGTTTGAAGTGTTCAATACGTACGTAAATAATGAATTGACTCAAATAGAGGGCAGGACGAGATCGCCGCGCCCGATATAAATACATATCCACTTAAGTGTAATCATACAAACTTATAGGTAAATTTTAAATACAATTAGGTATAATTTAAAATTAACTATAATTACATGTAAAAATATAGTCGTATCAGTGCATATTCTGTTTTCCAATTTAAATATATTCTCAAAGGGTTAAATCGGTAAGAAGAGGCGGATGTCCACGTGTGACTTAAAGCTATTCACAAAATGAAAGGTTGAAATCAAAGGTACATTTTAAAACAGTAGGTACATATTCAACACTTGAGTAGGCACAAGTGACAACGTCAATATAATTTTGAATAAATATTAAAATACGCAATGACCCATAACTGTATAATGATAACATGAAGACGATAAAACTCCTTAAAAGCATATTAACTCTGTGGTGTTACTTAGCACGAAATACGAATACAATATATAAAATTTCATCTTGGTAGACATCTACAGCACACGGCGCGGTCACCGCTAGCTCTGTTATACAATATAATTTATATTTCATACTGTACACGCATAATGAGAGGATTGTAAAATGCTTTTGGCACTAACTTCGATAAATATTAATAATATATTTTTACAATACGTTCAAACGTGGTATTTACAGCTTATGAGTAGATACAGATAATATATATTTACAGTGGAGATTACAAGAAGTATGAGGTTGAGATACAGAGAGCATGACACATAACATTCGAGTAGCTGTGGGGTCGCATGGTGGAACGTGTACAATATCTACGAGTACAGCCGTTACAGAAAGCCCTAGCAACACTCACTTACATACATAGGGAGTACAGACATGTAGCGGTCCATTTGGCCCATATACTTTACAATAGGATTATTTTTTAAAATTTAAAACACATATTATATCTGTCACATATTTATCCGGTTAATATTGTATTTCACGAAAACATTCACTGTTTCTAACATCTAACATAATATTTGATTATATTGCACACAATCACTTATAAACTAAGTTTATAAATAAAAGAGTGGGCTAAAATCCCTCTCCGCCATAATTTCGTAAACTCACCGCTGATCTACCTTTTGGAATGATACTGTTTAACGCACATAAGATTTGGACTCGCTAAGCAAACTGAACTGAGCGTTACTAAATTCAATTCATTATGAACTATATGTACTATTTCAAGGATATTCTGTTTTATGTATCTTTGGACTGAAAGGATGGAACTTTGTAAGGAAATCCATTAAGACTGCTCAAGAGTATGTAAGTGTAATCAACAATTGATGAAATAGTAAGATAGAGCAGCTTGCTTAGGAGCGTGGTGCGTGCTGCAAGGCTTGCTCTACTGATGACACAACTAGCTCTGGGGGCCACTACTGCATGTTACAATACAACACACTACCGACACTACCGTCGATACAACGAGCTGGGATGAGGTGAGACTCGAGGCTGGGCGCGCCGGCGTCCGCCACCGGCCGCGCTCATCACGTGAACATGAACTCTTACAACTGTATGGATGCCAAACCTGAACTCTGAAGCACTATTCGACCGCTAGTGAAACGCTACCGATGTGAACTGCCGCATGTCGTGGGTGAAATCTTCCATAGCACCGTCGCCGATCAACAAAACTTCTGCACGATTCTTGTCAATGAACATCGTAAGATCTATGTTATCGTCATTTATTTTACATCTATAGTTCTAGTAAAATTAGTTACGGAATTGATCTATCGATCGAATCTTACTGGGTAAGTCGTGATCGTTGAAATGTGTGAATTTTAAGATGAACTTATCGTAATCAGTAAAAGTAGGAGAATTTACTTTATAAAATTCAGTCGCTGACTACTGGTAAAATTGGTTTAATCTCTACTTCTCTAGAAAACAATTTACAAAATTTACTTCAGACTACCCGAAATATCCCATAGAAAATAGGGACGTACTTCAGTTACTTGAAATTTCATTTAAAACCTCCCGGGCAGTGTGCTTCGTAACTAATTTCGATATTGGACAATACGTCAAGATATAAAAATTTTGTTGCCTCCCTCGTGCCATTATTTATCATAGCCTTCTGTTCACCTGCGTTGTTCGATGGCCGGTTTGCGAGTGGTACTCATATCAGTCCGTTGCAACGTCTGGTTAGCAATGGTCAATCAATGAACATCATTCATACAATCGTTTCTTTCCCCGTAGAGCAAAACGCACTGGAGCCGTGTGCTCCGCTACGCCCGCTAGTGCCCCTGTTACCTGTCGCGCTCGCTACTCATGACATGAACAGATGTTGAATGTCAGCAAGGAGTTACAATGTTAAGAGAGCGCAGAGACGCAGAGGCGCGCGAGCAGGCGAAGGCGGCTCACGGCTAGTGATGAAGAGCGCGTTTAGAAGAGCATGTGGCAGCGCAGGTTGGAATTGGCTATTCCGCGGTGAGGTCGACCTCCGGCATCGCGCTGCCCAGCGCGGCCGGTGGGTCGCTGGCGGGGAGGGAAAGTAGGTGTTAGGCCTCCAGAAAAATTAGTGCTGTCGGCTTTGGTTCCAGGTTCGATTTCTTTGCTTCTACGACAAGGAACTCGATTTCCTAGAAATACCAAAAATAATTTCATAAATTAATTAATGTTAATTAGACACGATTCATTTTTAGCACTAAACTTAACTTACTGGTTTATCCCTCTGTGCGAAGGATTCCGCAATAAGCCGAGCAACATCCTGGTGCTGTAAGCCTTCCACTCGATGTCCATCCACTGCCAATATTAACTGCCCAACTTCTAATCCACCAGCTTCGTACGCTGCCCCATGTTCCTTAAAACGCATCAAATTAAATGTGTTAGTAACACATAATATAACATGAACGAATTAAGTCCATGCGGACTATGTAATATCTCTCAAAAGCATCCACAACAACACAAAAGTTGAAAACACTTCGTATCAAAAGTCATAAGCGATATTAAAACGTTTGAAGCAGATTCATCTACTTCAAATTCTTCAAACGTTGTGTTTAAATTGGTACACGAGAAAGTACCTACATTTATTTTATTAGTGCTATAAAAATTTAAAGTCCGCCGTGAGCTTATTGATTAGCTTATGAATATGAACTAGAGACCCACATTTTGAATGTTTTATCATAATCATAAAAGTTTATGTTTATTCAACGTCTGTTAACATACAAATGCTAAAGTCTAAATAAGTGAATCTTACATGTATATTAATGATTCGAGGCAGCGGGTGCTTGGTGTTGGCACCGCCTTCAATGGCGATGCCGAGTATCGGTTTAGTTTTTTTGACGGTGATGTGAAGATTTCCGTGGTGGTCAGGCACCACTTTCGCAGCTCGGCCCTCATCCATCTGAGTCTCGCCGTGCTGCAGCCGCTGCATGGACTGGTGCCTCCGGATACCCCCTCGGTCTTCAAGCAATGCACCGCTCTCTTCTTTCATATCGAAACTCCTCGACAGATTGTGAGCTAACTCCTACAAAATATTACCAATTGATAAAACCGTTGTGAAGGCCTAATTCAATATAACTTTTCACTTGTCACTAATACATCACATTTGATGGGATATATACACGAATGAAAGATACTCAAACTGATCCTATGTCCTATATTCTAGTTACCACATCCACACTAAATCTGTAACGCTACGATGCTAACAACAGCAAAACCAACTCAGCCTCTAATATAGTGCTCTAAGAAAATTTTGAAAAGTGTAGCTGGGCGGCAAAGGTCAGTAATTTTCCAATTAATGTTCTAAATCGTATTGACAAACAGAAAGTAGCGGTGGATGTTGGTAAAGACCGTAAATAGTTAAATAGTCCTTGTGCCTCTCAGTTACAAATGTGTACGTATACATAATGTATTAGGAAGCTGTAAGTGAGATGTGTGCTGGAGGCTTGGATTCATGCGTTTCGATCACTCGGTGGCGTGGTTCCAAGTCGATATATTTTACAAGTGTCATGTCATCATGAGGAAATTTTATCCCATTTGCTCACAAATTAAGTAAGGAATCATGACAACCAAGGCATACGAATACATAAATAACGTAAATCAAAATAACAAAGAAAAAAATGTTTATTTAATGCGTTTGCCACCATGCATCGGATTATTTGCTGAAGTAATCATGTATTTTTATAATTTTATGAAAATAAAACTGAACTTGGCGTCTAACGCAATGTGCCTACAAGAATTTTGTGAAATGATCATAAGAATGCTAAACTCTTCATGCAGCACGTAGCTCCATCATTCACGACAAAATAATTATTTCTACAGGCTAATGATCTCTCCGGTAAATAAATCGTTCAGTGTGCGGTTCTACTCTGTTATGTATCAAAGAAAATTTTAGGCAATAAAATTAATATCCAAATGAAGTGCAACGATAAGAGAAGTGAAAACATACAATAATTAATTAGATAGGTAATTTAGTGTCTAACACCAAGCAATGGTATTTTTTATAAAGCGATAATTTCCAATTAAAAATTTTCAAAATATATATTTTTTTATTTCGTGCAAATGTAATAGTCGTCAATGTGCTAGGACAATCGCTGGTCAGACTGGCGATGAGGCCGGGCCACTTACTAGAGGTCGTCCCCAGTACCATGATTTAACTTTCTGCGTCCAGCCACCGAGTGATGAGCGCAGCCCCTCGAGATAGCCGCACTGAAACATCACACTCGCTCAGGACCAGATACATCACGCTCCGACACCCACGCCCACCGCGCCGCGTCCCGTGACACATCTCCTAACCACATCGTTCACACCAACCGTGCACGTGTATTATCATGTACAATGTCACCTGACAATCTGACATAGCCAACATCTACCAACGTACCTCCAGTACTATGCAGAGGACTTTTTACATGTACAAACGATACCTCAATATGTACGGCTTTATAAAGTACCTCGCACTTAGCTTACATATAAATATGAGCGTTTAATCTATATAAAACTTAGCAAACACTTCTCACGAATAAGGGTTTTTTTTAATGGCAATTAGCAATATTTTATTACTATAATACCTTATAATATACACGAATGAATATTGTAATTAAGTTTTTCACCTGTTTCATAAAGTATTAATGTAATGAGTTATTTATATAAATAATAACATACCTGATCCTGTTGGCAGAACGCATAAGACAGCATGGAAAAAGAAACAGTTTTACATAAACAAAACTCGTTGCTAGGCGAAAGGCAAGTGGTAACTTTCAAGCCATGCAATAATTTTATCCTATTGTGTTATTGTGTTTAAGTTGTTGGTCGCGGGCTGTTGCATTAACTTTCTATGAGTTGCGCTGTCCGTGTCTAGTCTGTCAAATTCACTATTTACTTGTAGAGGAAAACGGCTCTACGCTGACAAAATGCCTCTTTTGTTCATGACTGCGCTGTCTGCGAGGCATTTCAGTGGCGTAATTCGATTGTTTAAATTTCGCTTAAGTTTAAGACTTTGCTCCGTCATAACGAGACTATTTCTCAGAATATCCAAACGCTATCTAGTAGCTGTATCAAGAAGCGGCTACGACACGGTGCGTCTCGTTAGTGTCTTCTATAAATAAAATGATAACATCGGCCGATTCCGGCCGACACGCGCCCCCTGCGTCCGAGCTCGCTCCACGCGGATACTTCCCCTTGCAACTGACCACGGCAAAGTATTCTGCTTTCACGATGTATACTATTACAGCATGAAATAAACGCACATAATAAACAAATTATGCACGTACGCATAATTAATTTAATACTGATTTATGCAATGCTCGATGATTATATTATTATTTTTAAAACTGGTTTGATGCGATGGTACAATAACAAAGACCTTTAGCGTGGGTCTAGTATGACTGGTCGAGGGAGTACCATCTACGTTCATAATCGTAATTAATATACTTCATAATTCTCTGCGATGCACTATTTATGTAGATTATTTGTTGGGGGTTTTTAGATCGTGACGCTTACGGCACTTTTGGTGTCATTAGGCAAACGTATATTGTATTACAATGTTAGAAATAGAAAATAGAAATGCGGTGTGTATTTTATTTTATTGAACCCACTGCTTTTTTCGCGAACGGCATCTCTCTATGTAATCGCGAACCGGAAGCTCTTAGCGTTTCTTAAAAGCTATAATTTGGAACTATAAATATTTAATTATAACATGTGGGCAGAATTAAGGTTCACAAAAAGTTTTGGAACGGAACCGGGTATCCGGTACAACTTAAATTGATTTGAAGATTAACTGTACACATTGAGCACTGACAATAGCTGTAAGTTCATTATACTCCAAGCATATTGCCGCGAAAGTACCGTTAAGGCTTTTTTACATGTATTTATAAACTTCTAAATTGAATATTACGTAACTTAAAACTTTTGAAGACAATAACAATCTGGTAAAAGTTTACCGCTCTCTGGTAATATTTGGATGAGGCCTACGTTTTCCATTTCAAGTAAAAATAACTCGGAGCGTCGAATAAAATAACGTGTGCCCTTCGACACTGTACAAGAACCCGTATATGTATATACTGTTGTTACTTGGTAAAAATATATAAAAAGAGGAAGTAAGCTGTTTGACGCAGAGGTCGGCAAAAGAAGACATAAGAGGTGACATCATTGCTATTACCGAGCACTTTGTCGAACAGGCAGAAGTTACCTACTATTTATAAGTCTAAGGGGCAAAGTATCATCTTGACTACCAGGAGAGGAGAGGATAAGAGAAAGTATCTTAAAACTCGTTGAATCATTAACATAGCCCCTTAAAACGCAATAATCGATATTCGTTTGATCAAACATATCTAAAGTGAACGTGAATTTGCACTCACAAATCATGCTCTAATTAACTATTAGGTACTTAAACCAATTTCAGAGATTCAAATGAAATTATTTTATCTCACGAGTCATCCATTTTACATAGGTCCGCTTTATTTACGTTAAACATAATTTTTAATTACGGAAAAATATTTTATTGTAATAATTACCGACTCAAAAAAATATGTAATCGATCAAAGCAACAAATGATGTCATTTGTCTTAATCAAATAAGTAAAATAAAATAAAAACAGACATAGGTAAATGTAAACATCTTTTAAAATTAAATGAAAAGTAGTTTTCACCGAAATATGAAATTGTATGACATATGAATGATATGAACTTGAATTTATAAAAGTTAAAAGCAAATAAACCTACTTGCAAATCTAGCCTTATATTACAGATAACACGCTTCTACGTCATGCCTATTTTTCGCTTTTGTTCTGCACGAAGCGTAAAAAACAAGTTTATAAAACAATATTTTTCAATTTGTTCGTTATTGCGTGGTGGTTATTTTTAAAGTTTTAAAGCTGCTTTTACTGAGAATAGATATATTTTTAATCGATGAAACTTAACCTATAAAAACCTAAGAAGTTGGTTGAATTTATAATGCAGTACTAAGAAAACCTTAAGTTTAAAGAGAATATTAAGCGACCGCCTCAGGAAGGAAAGAAGGCAAGGTTTATAGGTAACTTTATCCTAAGTTAAATAGAAATTACTTTCGAAGGAAGTGTTTTTTTAAGTATCAAAAGAAAAAAATAAGTTAACTATAAAATGAATTACGTAATGCAAATAAATGTACATGTGAGAATAAATATTTTAAGTACCATTGTTTATCACGCTCTTGTATATTGTCTCTTATGAGACGTACAGTTTATTCTCACAACAAAACAATTTGCATTGTAGCAGATGAAAACGATATTAACTACCATAGTAAAACATACATATTTATTTTATTTATTTGTTACATTCTTTATATATATTGTGTATGTATGTTGTGTACGTATATAAATGTAAATTATTTATGAGTATTATGCAGGGTGTATTAAGACCGTGATTGGAAACTAAATAGGCAGGTAATAGCTAAATGGTTAACTAACCCCCTGGCGATAAAGAAAATCCCGACAAAACTAAAAACGTTGTTAGGCAAACGTAATTTTTTTTTAGTTTAACATCTATTAAATTCAAATTACTTATAAGAAATAATTAAATTTAAGAGCGTCATTTTAATCAAGTTTTAATCACCTTTGTATTTTATTATACTGCTTCTGCTTGTAGGGTTGTGATATATAATGTGCCCTTAAAGTGAAACTTGCACTAACAGTTCAGTGAGCACAACAGAAATTTCACTTTTACCGACAACTACGCTTCACTAATCATAACAAAGAGCTTAACCGATTCAATTACTGACTTTCTGTCGTTTGCTAAATGAAATGTCGATAGAACGCGGTGAAAACAATATCACCAGTCATGTTTTATAATCCAAATGATATAATAAATCGGTCGGTTGGTGGCTTTCATTTCAATAAACTTTGGTATTTTATGGTCATGTGTATTTTAGTCTAAAAATTTCTTATTTGCAAGAACTCTCACATATGAATGAAAGGGTTTGAGTTAATTTCTCAGTAACAGCACAGGATTTGGAAATATGTCTGAAAGACGGCAAAAGATTACTTCTATTACTTAAGACCAAAATAAGATGCAAAAAGTGAATGTAGAAATAAGGTCCTCCAGGGCTCTAGCAGTTAGTATAATAAGGTATGTACGTATTGTATATTACAAGCATAAAATAATGAATGCATCTTATACGTACTGTGTCAAATTTTGCTTGCATTTATAATTCAATTGTATTTTATATTTTAATAAAAATAGAATATTTCTTTATTTGGGAATTAAATTTAATTAAATACTTCGAATGCCTCTGCGAGTGCGCTTAACATGAAAATGGTTTGCCTACGCTTATAAAAGGAAAATATGTAAACCTCACATTTTCCTCTTACAGCATACTTGAACACTAAAAAATAGCAGGGGTAGAAACGCGAAAATCTAGCTCAAAAATTTTCAACATGACATTGTGTTTATGGAAAATATGTTGGTTCTAAAAAACTTGGAAAGCTAAATGTAGATGTAACAATGAAATGCTTCTCTTTTTGGCAAAAAAATCTTCCAAGCTTGTTATGTAACGATCGCATTATCTTGCTTTACTCAGCGAAATACTAAAATGAGTTTATACAAATTACACAACCACTTTTTCTTTGCTTGTTCTTTGTTAATGAGCGCATATTCTCGTAGACATGAATGACGACATGTTTTCATTGTTTGTTTATGAATGCGAGGCGTACTTATTGAAATCATACGCATTAATTAACATAACATGTCTTTAATCATTATGACTAAATAATAAATATGAATTTTAGGCACAACTATTTTTGCATATCCGTGTATACACATTTTTAAAAACACACTCAACTCCAAATCTTTTACGAATAATAAAGAAAAAGTTTCTTGGGCTTACAGTGTCATTTTCTAATTAGTTTCAAAATCGACTAATATGCACAAACTGATGTTACAAAAACTGTATCATTAAAATAATGACACGCTATGGGAGGTTTAAAACGAGTTAATTAAAATCAAAACAAAGCGAATCCGAAGCGGCTCTCTTTACGAGTTATTAAAATCTTTAGCTCTCCTCACGAACCATGGGAATCACAGGTGCCTTTACAATTTCCGGTTTGTCCAGTTTTGGACAGATGTCCGCCTCGTGAGAACTAACGCTGTGGGATTAATTTGTTCATGTTTGTTTACATCATTCCTCGATTTACGATCGCGCCAAATTGTGTCCGTGCACTTAAAATATCCATTGTCTCAGTATGACTCACAATTTTGTGCATTACTGGTTTTGTTGCAAAAAGTACTCACGCGAATTGAACGCTTGATCAATTGGACACTAACTTGTTTTCAAATTGTTTTAACATTGGGTTGATACTCAATATATTACGTTCTTTCACCGATCTCCATTAAATTATGGCAGAGGAGAAAGTAACAAAAACGAACTTTTATCCAGAACAATACTGCTCCCAAAAGGTTCATTTTTTTTAGATCTCCATAAAGGGAATGTAAATTAAATCATCAGTATAACCTTTATTGTTGTCGATTTTAAGCTGTTCGTCAAATTCGGACTGATCGAGAAAGTGTTTCCCTTGTTGACACAGCACTCAGTTGTGTGCCGAAGTCATTATGTAGTATGTAAGTTTGGGTGGTCAGTAAGCTGGTGGCGTGCGCTCGTTTGTGTGGAGCTCTGATCGCGCCAGTCGCTTGCGCAGCGAGCTGAGTGTCAAGTGAACTCGATTCGCACACAGCTCAGTGGCGAGCGTCTACCGCGTGCCCAGCCGGCCAGTCTCGCTTTGAGCGCCAACACGTGTGCTTGTGTAGCTAAATTGTAATTCCAAGCTTGTTTACAAATACAAGGTGTACTCGCGCTGTCACCAGGATAACCGTGACAGGTAAGTAAATCTTTTTATGGAGGTCAGGGTACAACACACAAGATCTAGTAATACTTTCACTTAAAAACTCGGTGCCTCTTGGCACATAAAACAATTGTGGTCAGCTTTTGTTTTCGGTCATTATGTACGCATAAAACATGTGAGGAACATTTGCGCAACGTTTTGTGGTAAGATGTTATTGTCCTTTTGAAATTTAGAATTATTTATTGAGGTTTTAGTGAGTATTAAGCAAAACATTAGTTAGGTATATGTATCGGAGTTTTTACAAGGAAATAATTTAGTTGAATTTAATTGCACGTTAATGACTTGAATGATAATACAAAGCAATTATCGATTTTACGTCTTAAAGTTAATTTACAATAAGATATTATGGTCGTATTTAAAAGTAGTTAAATTAAGGCGTAATTTTAAATTCGTCCGTTTTCTATTTAGTTGGCATTCGTCGAAGTGCGCCAAGGTATCCGCTGTTAGCTGTATCTGGACCATGGACTCAAAATTATCCTTGTGCGTATTTAAGTATATTCACTTCACCGTATAGCATGTCCCTCTACAACATTTAAATATATTCAGCAACTTTCAATTTATACTTCTTGCGATTAATTAGAAATATTTGTATTTAGGCATCACTTTTCTATGTTCTACAACGTCTAACTGTAAACAAATACTCGTGTTTAATTACCATATTAATGTACACAACCACGTCAGTTTAGAAATAGGTCGCTCAGGTGTTTATCTTGTGCAAAATATTGCATAGATATTTTGTTTGTGGCCTGTTCGTAGAGTGAAAATGGTACGCATTGGCTCGGAGTAAGGATACTGCGAATGTGTATGTGTTTATTTGTGTGTATATGACACGGAGCCGCACGCGGGTAAATGAATAATCACTCCACGCTTGACTGGCTCGTTTGGATGCAACAAGGACATAACTCAACACGAATAGCCTTCAAGAGACGTCTGCTGGTCATTGTATGATTGAAAATTATTCACTTTTTTATACACCTGCATCACAGTCGGCGAAGATCCATGACACGCTTTCTACGAATGGAATGGTAGATCAACTATTAGATAGTGGCAGTATTACGCGTATAACCGAACCGAAGATATCTGATCTAGCCCCCAATATCGGATATTGGTTTCGGATTGAAGTAACCTATACGAGTATTATTGTGGAATATGATATCGCGAGCGTGGGTAAATCGAATACTTTTTCGTTCTATCGAGATCTACTTCGAGTTTGTTTTGTTAGGCAAATTAACTCTTACAACATTGCGTGTATTTATTCCTTCAAGACCACTCTCGCCTATTTTGTATGCTGTGACATTTTTTAATTTGGTCAAGGTATTATTTACATTGCAACAACTTAAATTCGTATAATTACGTATTTTAATGCTTGTAATTGTGAGTTATTCATTGTTGTAACTCGAGCGTCAGACGGACAAGTTTCCCATTTACATTGTAGTTAGTTTACTGCCCTGATTGTTTTTATCATAGATAAAAAATTGGTACAACGCGACATGAGAAACATCTCCAAGATCACGAAGCCGGAGCCTGTGAGCTTGCAAAGGGGTTAATGTTACAACACACTTTCCTTATACAGTTTGTCGGAGACGCCGGACTGATAGCCGGCCCTTGAGAAAGAACCGTTTGCTTTATTGACGTGAAACCAACGTTATACATTGTTTACGAAACGTTTGCAACAAATTATAACACTTGTGTGGTAACATGCTCGTACAATACGTGTAGATACGTACACACGCGTGCATGGAGATTGTGGCTGCGAACTAGAAATATCAAGTCTTTACGTAACTAAACGCGCCGCGCTCCTTTATTAACGTGCTACAAAGATAAGTGGGAATGGAAGGTGTCGGCTCAGCTAACATATTGCTTGGATAGGTCCGCCGAAGTGCTGTAGTGCGAAGATTAGTATTGAACCCGGGGTCAAATCGGCACACGACTAAGGCAACTTGATAACATCGAAACCTTTTAATGATTCCTCTCTCATCGGCGAACTGAGACTCTTTAAGTCGTTGGCCATTTTGTCGAATAATTTATTTATATAATTCACGTTTTTAGAGGTAAATAACGTCCTAAAACTAATTTAACATGTTTTATAGATGAGTTAAAAGTTGGATGGCTGTTTTAGGCATAACATCAAACCTGGGATCATTTACCAAACTTGATTAGGTTTGATCTTCGAGGTATTACTAAAATGACTGAATATCATTATTTATTTCAAATGTTTTGAATGGAACATTAATAGGAAACCACTATAAATGGTTCAACGACTTAATGGTCATAATATCTTTAAACACTTTTCGATCAATAGTACAGTTACAAGTGTATTAAGAAACTTTATGTCTAATTACCTCCGCTATTTATTTGCACTCGTAAAAACGGCACAATGCGAATTCTCGTTGTGCACTGCGTATGTGGAACCAATCTCGCTAGATAGAACGTAGTGTAGTCAAATGTGGAGTCGTGAGCAGGTTTTGTATTGCAAACAAAGATGGCAATTAGCGGTGTGGCGTGGGAGAGCGTTCGTGCCAGCCTCCGTCGCACATGACGTCCGCAGTCCCGCTAGCCAAACAACGCGGCCGTTCACCGACTGACAGGACCATCTACCCTTGTCTTCTACACCACTTGCAAATAACAGTCAATTAACCGTGTATCCACTATTGATACGACTAATGATGGACAAATAGAAACGCGCTAGAGGTCGCCGGGAAGCCGAAGTTTGTTAAACGCATCAGTTTTACAGGCAAATTGCTTCAATGGGATATGGTTTGTAGCAACCTAATAAATATGCGTTTTTGGATGTTTTTAATAATAACATATTAAACATTGAATTACATTTAATGGTTACGAAAGTTTTATGAATCTTGTTTTTTTTTTATTATTTAATAGAATTCCTTTTTTATAAAACATTTGTTTTTATTTTCTTTTTTTGGCATTGCGTCAATGACTTCGTCGTGCAAGTTAAAATATTTCCGTTCGCTATTTAAAATCGAATTCTAAAATCTTTTGAAAACGGACAGGAGATACCGTATCATCATTAGACATCTGACACATTCATTAAATAACGGTGTGTAAATAATACATCTCCGTCTTATAAAAAATAAACAGTTAACATAAGTATCACGTACATGTTAAAAGATTTAAATTAACGTGAAGTAGAAAGTGGCGCGACAGGTTGGTCGGGAAACGGGCACGTAATTACAGGAAATATTGGGTCATGGCAAAGTAATCCCAGCCTTCCTACTTACACACTCGGCCCTTACGGTTTCCTGCATTCGATTCGACCACACTCGGTGCGTTCATTACACCTCTCCGTAATAGGGTAATTAGATACTTTCTAATTTAAAAAGTCAGGCTACAAGTGATTAAACTTATGTGAGATACACAGCTGATGCATATTTGCATTTTAGTTATGTTTTTGTCTTAATAATATTTTTCTAATGGCATCATTTTTTATAAGTAAAAGTCTTGGTAAAATCAGTTCAGGTATCAGCCCAACAATGGGTCGACAAAAAACATTGCAAATAATCTTTTAAATTTTCTTTAGTTGTATAGATCAAATTAGCACACATGAATAATATTAATAGTCCGCAGAAAAGGTTATCATTAAATACAAGGACAACTTAGTGAACCAATGTTTCAAATGCGTAAAAGATGTTAGATAACATTGTAGTAATTACAGGACGTGATGTGTACACCGCACAATTCATATTATGATAACATGGAAACAGGAATTATTGAATGATATAATAAATTGATAAGGCAAAACGACCATTATAGAATTTTGATAATTATCCGTTAATTTTTAATATACATATCGTGAAACATATTTCACAAAGATAAACTCAAGAATACAATCTGCCTAACCCTTTTAGGATACAAGTGTTCAAGAGTTCATACAAATCCAAATATAAGTATAAATATTGCCCGAGATTGATAACCACACATTACGTTTTTTAAACGGTTATGCACAAGGACAGTACTAAAAGGCTTTAAACTTTTGAATTGTCACCGTGAGAACAGTGGTTGACGCAAAGAGAAAGTATTGTTCAACGGAGCCGGAATCGGTTTATTTATAGCATAACGTTTATAAGCAATCGGCACACACATTTCTTGTGACAACATTGTTCGAAATTGTTCCACTGTTTACGATATCGATGTGCCGGTACTTATTTACTTTCCATTATATTTATGTACATAGAAACATGACGGACGATAAAAGGCGCGGGCGATGTGCACGCGATGTCCCACTTCCGGAAAGTCTGCGATCTCCTCAAGCGAAACGTCAATTTAGTTACAATTAGCCTTTCCATAATATGTTTTTACATAATATCCACGTAAAAACTTAAGTGTCTGTAGCTCAATGTGTAGTTTACATTAATTTTATGACGTTTCAATGTATAATGTTTTTAAAGTAACATGTTTTGATGATACTAGTCCATTTTTCAATGCCGGTGTTCAATAATCTTGTTCGTAATTGATCGTCTTCGTTTTTGTTTATGTACTCCACTACCGCTTTTTTTATTTTTTAAATCACAATACGTATAGTGTTTAGAAGTTGTTGCTTAAGATTGTCTTAGCTAAACTTGGTGATATTCTCCGCTCTTTAATGACCCATAAGATTATGAGAAAGCAATTAAAAACATCACTAGAAACCGACGCAATCAACTTTTTTATAATAAAGGTCCTCAATGATTCCATGCGCTTTCTCATTTGTATAAAAACATTTTACATACAACAAACTGGTATCCAACAAGGAAACTGAGCTAGATGTTGTTACTTTGCCCTTTTTAGGAAATGAGATCACCGCCGCGTCGAAATGTACATATCGTTTTAGTGATCTCAGGAGTTTTGCGACAACAACGCGGGAGTAACTTTTGGTTTGTGCCGTAGTAAGTAGTATTAGTCACAACGATTCTCGGAAACCTCTTTAGATGTCCGTTGTCGTCCGGGCCGCGCCCACGACTCTGAGTCACGAACGCTTTGGCCTATTCCAATCCAATCACGCCGGACTAAGTGCAGTTACCGTGTTTGATACACAGACAACCGCTTTCTCGGGCGCAGGTATTACGACACTGGCTTTAAGACATATGACACTTTAGTGTAATTTTATTCGTCAATCTATCCTATACATACCCATTACCCATGTAGATCTGTTCTGTCACGAGTAATACTGTGTTATAAGCTACTCGACTTGGGCTTGTACTCAATACTGAGTCATAAATTTTATAATTAAAACCTGTGATAATTTCGTAATGACAGCCTGTAGTATCGACAAGACCCTTTTAAATTTAATTACGGAGGCGAATAAATCACCCGTTATTAATTACCAACAAACAACAAAAGTTCGAAAGCGCCAGACAATAACGTTGTCGTTTAGCAACACTTTCGCCGGAGAAAGTCATTCGTGCAATAAATATCTCAGCGTTTGAGATGCGTGCCCGATCTGAATGCTATTAATGACCATTAGTTAAAAAAACGATACAATTCTTTTAACAATCTAATATGCAGAATTCTTAGATTTCTCTTCATTTAAAAGCCAACATTGCTATTGCTATCTCTTAGATCGTCTCAGAGAATCGAAAAGACTACCTATATGCTTAATCGATAAACAAGAATATTCGAAAGTGAATTTACTTATTTTGAAATGTTGAACCGGATACGTCGTGTAATGACACTTAAAACAAGGATAATCCACGTTTTATATTTTACGTGTGGAATACTAAAATTTCTCACAGCAACTATTACGTAAGCCCACATTCACACAATTTTCTATTGAAACAGTGCTATCATTTTGTTTAAACAGAAATTCGCGGTTAAACGGCAAAACACTAGATAGATCAGCAACTCTCTAATGTAAGAAGTTGAAATTAGATAGAGTATTTTACTTTAAGCAAATGTACTAAGTTTATAATAAAATTTAAACCAAAATATTGTGGAGGTAATGTGTGAATTCGGCTTTGTTCCATTTACTTTTAAATGTTGCATTGATGTGGCATTGGCTCCCACGCCTACTGACCAAAGACCACATTTATTTACGAAGTCGAATTCAGCAAGGTTTCACCATTACCCGCTGACCATCGTTTGCGCAATCATTGACCAACTGTGGTTTACTAAAGTGGTGCGATTTATTTTTTCATTGTCTAATACGATAGGATCAAGTCAGTACAAGTTGAAATGACTGTTGAAATTGCTTCCTTATAACTATTATTGCGCTATGCGTTGTGAAAACATTGCTCAATTAAAGATAGAATTAAAAAGTGAAAAAAAGATTTGACATTATAAACATCAACGTGCGACATTATGATTGTGATAATTGGTGTATTAAATGCCAGTATCTTATTTACAGCAAAACAACCAACTACAACAAAAGCTCGTATACGTTTATTTATATTCAATATCTCTACCTATAATTTCATATCTTTCTAGTCGACATTGGATAAATCTGTTTTATATGTCAAGGTCACGGTATTAATAATTTACGAAATGTTCTCGATTTAACAATAACAGCGTTTTGTTATTCAATTACAGATAACATCAACAATGGAGAGCTGGTTGGATGACATTAAACGCGTCAGGATTCCTCGGCCAAAATTCGCCACGAAGTATCCTGTTGAACCTCCCAAAGATTACTTGGAAGACAGCGAGCTGAGCGGCAAGCAGCGACGACACGACAAAGATTTAACAAAGGCCACGGAAGAGCTGCGTAGGACGCTGCAAGAGAAACTATGACCTGTCAACGATGCTTTAAGATTATATTAAGTTTACGTAGCCGCATGGCTTAGCGAACCCACGCGCAGTGCACTTCCCTGATTTATTATTTAATTTGTTAGCAATAGAGCGCTTTCGACGGAAAGTCGTAATGGAAAATTCATTCGTGACAGAACAAAAAGTATAGAGGCGGTATTGAGAAGACAATATGCTGACACCATTTGAAATTAGAAGTACGTAAAGTGCACCGAAGATTTGAAATGTGCAGTGTAATACAGAAAATCGTTAGAATATGAACTATCAAAGAAAATTTATCACGTCAAAAAAGAAGAACAAAAGCGCTAGGAACAAAGAATATGAAGCACCGCAACTAAAGTATTTTAATGGGACAAGAAATTATAGCTATACCTTTCTATCGATTTTCACAGCCAAGCGAATGTTCCCATGATACGGGGTTCAACGCATTGTTTTATTACAATATTCTAATTAATTTAAAATGAACAAGAATGACGATGGTGAAACGTTAAAAGTATGTCTTACGTTATCTTAGACACGGTATGTAGACGATTGTTGATTAAACACTTATTTTAAGCAAACGTGCAACAATTGCATCAGTATTAATTATGTATTCATGGTCGGCAGTTTTCAATATTTCTTTATTGGTCAAAATAAAATGATACTTGTTACAAAAGACAATCCGAAGTAACTCTGTAATAGAATCTCGTATGAACTCAATATTGTTACGTAATTTACTTGCTGACTGTATATTCTTTAGGTTTAATCTTGTATGTAATGCTAACTTCCACTAGATTTATTATATTAGACTGATATTGTATTAGGTTAATGTAGGGTGAATCTCCATGATTAAATGTATGAATTGTTTTTATTGTTTGATTTTTTTTGTAAATAACCTGTGTCGGCTCTATTATTATAAATGTCGATAACGCAAAAATGAGTTATAACATTTAGATTAAAACGGCTCAAAATTGGTATAAATATATTAAGTTTCAGTCCATGCATAATTTTTCTACTAAATAATTCAGCGTTAATTTAAAAGTACAAGATACAAATAGCCTTTTGCGTTAGGCCTTATCAAATATTCTTATTTCATTATAAATATAGAAGAGACATAAAAAATTAGAAGGTTATCTTACATTGAAAAGCATTTGTTTTAATGTCAACGCTTTTCACGGACAAAATAAATCGACATTTCTAACATTATGAATGCAGTATGGACAAAGTGAGAAATGTGCTATTGAGAAATGTATACATTTATTACTCTCTCTCAATACCATTAAGCTAGCTTGTTTAAATTTACGACGTATACTTGAAGACGAAGTTTATTATCACAATATTAGCAACTCGCGCATTCTATTGTGTACTTTTCATATCATATATCATTTAGCTTACAAACGTCAGTGAGATGGAAGACGGCAGGACTGGTTCAAACTGTTGGCAAAGCGCCAAGCTATTCAGTTACAAATGAGTTTTGGACGAATATCTCATAAATATAATTCATATGTAATATAACAAATTGTACCATACACGTCAACGTCGATAAACCACTAAAATAAGGCGATGTTACACAAAAGGGTTCGCTAATGCCCGGATGAAATAAATACCGTTTTTTCTTTGGAAAAACAAATAAATATTGTAACAAAAGGCTGCCACAGACGTCAGGACACGACATCTTTGGTATAATAAAAGAAAACAAAACGATCCATCCATCAGTAGAAGATAAAATATTGTGACGGTGGGTATAAATATTACGCTTTAAGCAACTGTTCATTTGCGTTACAATTATTAAAAAAAATTAATTGCATGATACGGATTTGCCGTTTGTACATTTTCTATTAAAAATTATAAAGCTATATTTAAAGGCATATAACTATTACCAACATATATACACCCAACAGTCACATATATAGTTCAAAACTTCACATTAAGAAATGAGTCTTGTGTTGTGAGTATCAGAATC
Source organism: Cephonodes hylas (assembly GCA_030295005.1). NCBI lineage: Eukaryota > Metazoa > Arthropoda > Insecta > Lepidoptera > Sphingidae > Cephonodes > Cephonodes hylas. The sequence goes on along the minus strand of AP025364.1, from coordinate 10,492,565 downwards.
GAAAGTTTTGTCTCGGTGCGGGGATCGAACCCACGGCCTCACGTTTCTCAAGCTGGTATCTAGGTAACTGCGCAACGGGGCTGTCAAAGTTAGTCGATATTCTTCTGTTTTGCATGAAGTGTCAAGTCTAAGCGTACAGCACAAACAATTTCGGTGTATTGTCGGTGAATGCTAAACAGCTGCACGGTTGTATTGAGGACAATCAACATGTACGTACGTCCCTGTGAGAACTAGTGGGAAACAAATGAACAACGACTCACCGAGTCGTCGTAGTGCTGTGTATGCAGTGCAGTAGTGCTGCCCTCTCGCGAGTTACACGGAGATGAGTGCCGCCGTGATCGTCCACCATCCTCGTCATACTCCTACACATACACACATACAATCCATCAAATGTTAAAACACATTATATAATTACTCTTCAAAACTTAGAAAAGTAAGTGTTTTTTTGAGTAAAGCATTAGTTCCAAGTTCAAAAGTTGCATAAAATGAAATTCAACATCAAATCAACTATCACGCTGGCCATTAAACACAGCTCATGTCGACTATAAACTATTTCGTGAATAAAAACAAAACACACTACCTAAATGGTACTATCAAAAACATGCATCGCATATCACATGCAAAAAAAGATAAGGTGAATACAACTACTTACCTATTTAAATCATTACCGTCACGACAAAGCAGACGTCCTAAACTGTTTTATACGTCTTAGCGAGCACACAAAATACTTGAGAAGTTGTTAAAAGCTAGATGTTGAAGTACTGGAGGGATGTGAAACAGTGTGGAATCGCGAACAGACTGCAGGGTGAGGTGTCACCACCTGTCTCGCCGATGCAATTGATTTTTCGCGCTATTTTTGTATGCTGGCACAGTTCCGCCTGGCGCCCACACAAAGGTACTAACTAACCCGCGAACCGCATAACTTTATGACAACCTATATACATACAATTTTTTGATCTGATATTTCAAAGGTGACTTTAGGTGGTAATATATTTTTCCCAAAGGCTGATGGAATATTTACGCCGTTGGTAAACTACCCAAGCGGCAGCTTAAGTGCCATGTCGTACTTTATGTTGAGAAACTGCTTAAAAATCGATAAAGAAACAAGGTGTGGGCAACTACATCGGTGTACTGAACTATTAAATATACATACTTATAAGTTTAAAGTACGAAGTGCGCAGTTATATTACAGTGGTGTGGACAATTTAGTGTTACTATTTATATATACATATGTGTCATATGTACTTGTCTAAGCAGTACGTTGCTCTCGTCTGCATTGTTTGCTACATGTTTAATTTTTAAGTCACGCAACAAATAAGTACAATAACCTTGGAAATCAAATTAAATTTCGTATTAACCCTGAATATTGTTTATCAAACATGAGATCGGTTTCATGCCAGCACGTAAAATTATAAGAGTTGGTGAAAGTTATATTATAAAATTGTTATTTATATTTCTGTGTACTTACTGTTCACACAACAAACCAACAACAAGCTCGAAATAAGGTCAAGCGAATTTCTTTAGTAGTGCAACTACGGCTAGGGGAACTAAAGTGCGGGAAAATAAAAAGTGACTTTATTTTTATAGTATTGTTGTTCCATGACGAAAATAATTCAATTTAAAAATAATGCAATTCAATTTAAGAAAATAACTAAATTTAGAAATAGCAGTATTCGTTTCAGTGCTTATGATAATATGTATTCTTTGAATCACGATCACTGTAGGAATTAGATGTTTTGTCGATAATATAATTCAATGTGTCATTTGTACTACAACAGTAAATAACACAGTTGCTTTTTGATATCTTATTTTTGTAATTATTATTTTTATATTTCAAATTCTATTTTAACGGTTATTTCATAACCGTTGATCCAAAATAATCATATTCAACAATGTATGTAGTAATTAACAAGAATTATCACTATCACTCAGAAACGTTATAATAATTTAATTATTTTTCTCAATCGTTTTTGCAAAACCTAATTTGTATATTACTAACTAAGCTATTAAAATATATATTACAATGACTAATTATATATTTGCACAGATTTATACACCAATTAAGGTGTATTGTTAATGTCAATTAAATTGTTTATAGCACTCATTACGGTTTCGAACACTACAAAATGTTATTAGGAAGTCGTTCGGTTAAACGTATTAATGACACAATCGTTAACGACTCGCAAAATTAAGGTAATCGTGCATGCAATTTCACTCGTCTACCCGCGACAGCCTATAAATGATATTCAAAACATCGTTACGGTGAGGGTTGCGCGGCGCAAATATTATTCTTTGTGTGGCTTCACATAGTTGGAAGAAATAATTTTCCAATAAACCGAATTCCAAAAGAAAAAAGAATGTAAAAAAAAACAACGGTAGAGAAACAATAACACCGCTTTCTACAATGTTGTAAAATAAAATTGCGGAACGGAAAAGTTTTACAAGGCAATTAAAAACAATTCCAATCACTTTAGCGAGTTGAGTTATAGGTACCATGGAGATGGAGCGCACTTGGACGGGTATATATTCGCACTCGCGGAAGGCGACGCGGCGCCGCCGGCGGGACGTCATGCCGTCCTGCCGCCGCGCCGCGCACTAACCCACCACCGTGTGCCGACTCTACTGGCTACTGTGTATTGTGTACTCATTACCCAGTAGCATCTACAAGCTCGGCTTTCAGCGTGTTTCGGCGCTTTCAACCGCCCGCCCTACGTCGCTCGTTCCATCTACGTGCCGTCTGACGCACCCTACTTGACATCACAAGATTTTATGCCTCACTGGGGACGAATAAACACGATATATTTTAAACTTTGTTAAAATTATAAGGAAAATACGGGTGTGGCTGGAATACACTTCCTTGTTGTTTAGCGGGCCGAAAAGTTTTGGGGTGAATTTTAAATGTTACGGAAATTTTCTGACATCTCGGTAAATTGTGCACATACACCCTCATCATATCTCTTTTTTTTAAATCTAATTATACAACTACTGCGATTGAGGCTAAATCATTTAAAGAAAATGAACTCGAAAACAATGTTGTCGATTTCATTCCTTTCTTCGTCATTTCAACTCGAAATTGCCATCTTTGAATGTAAATTGAGTGCAAGCTAAATTGTTACTGGACGGACGAAAATTCAGCATTCCTCGTCGGGAACAAATATTTCGACAAAATGCCGGTGACCAATTTCGTTATATCGTCTCTATGATGTTTTAGTTCGACATAGTAATATAAATTAGTAAACATTGACTCGTTACACACCGGCATAAATATGCAATCGACATGTCTAGGTTTATTCCTTGGTCAGTCAAACGTATTTTACATTTTAAATAATAAAAGTGTTAGTAGCATCGCATAGCTTATAAACATGCCTGAAAAATGGCAATAGACTCGTTTTCAATGACGTGGTTCTTAAAATAGCTGGCGAAGCGTGGGCGTAGAAATATACCTCTATGTATGGGAATTTCAAAGCATGACATAACCATAATTATGGCATAAAGACTAGTACAATTTACGTATTGGACATATTTACGTATTTTGCTTACCGAAGCTTAATAATAAACCCCACATTAATCTCAAGTATAACTTCTTATATAAATAATGACTAACTCCTTTTCGTTCTTCTACCGATTATGTAAGTAGATTGTATTATATACGAGTTTTACAGTTAGAGTATAAAAATATCCCTAGGGATAAATATGAGAGAGCAGTATCACCAGTTATAAAACTGTCATTACGAAGAGGGAAGAGGATACCTATACAATATGAATTGCTCTGGATTTACAGTTTTGCAGATTGGCACTTTTATTATTATTCTAGAAACGTTGAACTAAAATAGAAACTCTAATAATACGGTTTTTTAGCCCTTTTGACGTAAGTTAAAGGATTGTATACAATTAATAAAATCTGTGAAAATCTCTTCTAAAAATGTAGTATAGTATGTTATAACATAAACTATTCGTAAATAAATATTTAAGACACTTGTAAATTTAAACACGAATTACAGAATATGTATGTATTTTAGAATTTACTAATAGTGTATTTTAGTGTGAATGAACGTTTTGTCTTTTAGGAAAAAAAACTCACAAATTAACAGAATGTTATAATTTAAAAACAGTGCTAGGTATATATGAATTACGATTTCTCATACTTCTTTCTTCTGAAATACTATCCAACATGAATAAAACTTTAGTGAAGGTAAGTTTATAGTCACGACGTCTCATAATATTTATCGAATGGAGAAAATTTTACAATCCAGAAAATAAATATATCATTTGCGTTACTGGTAAAATAAACGGTACAAAATGCTAAATTTAAAGTACTAATAATACTAATACTAGTCATAGATTTTACGAAATCGGAAATTGCATTATAATATCGCGCATTTATTTCAGTTTATCGGAATAAATTAAACCGAGGGCTTTATAATTTATGTCTCTTAACCTAATCTCATTATCATAACTCCGCCAATGTTGATGTTTAGAAGTTAATTAATTATTCAAATGCAGCAGTTTAGGTTTCCAACTGAGAGACGCTTGCTGCGCCTCACTACCCCTGAATAAGTGAATATTTCACACGAACAGCTGTGCTCCACTAGCTAAATAGATACTACAGTTCCACTTTAGTAATAGCTATGTTCATATTTTTATATTAGGTGTACATTATTATTAGAGATTACAATTTTTAGTTAGACAAGACTTAAAATAAAAACCTTGGACCTCTTAGTAACTGCAGTTTCATGAAGCCCAAAAATGTAATGTGCCTTACAAAATTCCAATAAATAATTTTAACTTTAAAATTTATTTAAGAAAAGCGATTTTCCATATAAATGAGAACATCCTGGCCCTACAATAAGAAATTATTAGCTAAACATTATCCAAATCACGTTTAACGATTTTGGGCTTCTATGGAAATACCGCCACTGCTGCAGATTGTCTACTAGAAAAAAAATTATATCACCAATAGCGGGGTAGCCATTTTAACATAAATATTTTTAAAATTTTACCAAAGTTACAAAAAAGGAGGTCATTAAAAATAGTTTCTTATGGTTTCGCATAATAAGACTCCGACAAAGGTTCACGTGCTGCCCTCTCGAGACGAGTGTCACTTGTAGCTTGTTATACTCCGAGAAGTAACGTACTCGGTGCTCACCACGTATATACAAACTTTTTCAATTTATCTATCTTCCCGTAGTATTTTCATAAAGTTTAGAAGAATAAGGCTGAAGTCACAAACGTTTGTTCGGCGAATTCAAATTCCTTACTATGTAGGTTAATATTTTCTATCTTTGGATTCCGTGATTTTCCGATAGTAGATATATTGAATAATAAAAACGTTTTTTTTTTCAATTTGCTTGATAAACACCAATATTCCGTTAAACCTAAACGTGAATAAACGTGGGTGTAATAAAAGATCTCTGCCTATCTTTTTGGCGATACAGCTATAAATATATTACATAGGTACTTTGTTTAAAGGCTCTGAGTAGCTTCCAAAATACTTTACAAGGAAACGCCGCCACAAATTCCATCCAACACAAAAAAAATAAAAAGGTTTCCGTGAGTATAGCCAGCTAAACGGCTAGATAAGGTAAATTGTTTGCCGTCGACACAATATTAGTGAAACAAAAGGTACAAGTTCGTTACCCCAAGAATAAGTTCAGCTTATCTTTATGAAACATCTGAATGCCAGGGCGCGGTGACGTCACAATTCCAGATAAACTAGACACCGGTAAGTTTTACGACTAGAGAATAATTTATGAAACTTGGATCACTAGAAATGCAAGAAAATGTATCTTCCATTTTAAAATTATGGTCAAACATTTAAGTTATTCTCGAACTTATATAAGTTTGATTATAATAAATGAAAGGGGGGTCTGATCCCGAGATAAATGTTTGTGTGATCCACTTTATTTCGGGTCTTGGTGTTTTTGAGACCGAAAAGTCTCTCGTAGTTTCAGGTAGTCACGACGCAAGACTCGTAAGATTGTAAAAGAGGGGGTGAAAACCATGTACCTACATATTTGATTGTTGGGTTTACTTATTATTACCGCCGGTATCACCGAGTTTGAACTTACACACACAATGAGCGTTAAATATTTAAATACTTGGTGTAAATTAGTTTGTTAGAAAAACATTGGCTAATTATTATTTATGAGAAGGTCTAGTAATTGGACCTCGCGATTCATTTGCTATGCAGTAGGTAATAATACGCTGCAATCATAGTCAATCTATGTCAAATTTTATAAAGCTGAAAAGTTTGTTTATTTGAATCCAATTTGATAAAACTGCCTCGTGGTCTCACGGTACAAGTATGTGCCGTTCGATCTAGAGGTCCTAGGTTCGATTCCCAGGTAGGACAAAGTGTTATTGGGTTTTTCCATTAGGAAATTCTCAGTAGCAGCACGGAGTCTGGAAATGTGCCCGTAAACGGCCATAGGCTCGCCCCCTTTTACGTGGGATTTATATATACCTGGCGAAATGTGGGTGCAAAAATGCATCTCTGCCTACCCCTTCGGAGATAAAGGCGTGAGCCGTGAGATTATGTATGCAATTTGATAGAAATCTTTTAGTCTTTGATAGCCCGGTTATAGAGAAAGGCCATATACTATAACCTCGTATCATCACGCTACAACTATAGGAGCGGGCAGCATGAAAAAACGTAAAAAGGCGGAGATAAAACACAACAACAATTTTAGACGGCCAATATTCCGTAATAGGAGTTTTTGGCATTAGCTATGTAGGTAGTTAAGATATTAAGTAAATTTTCATAACTGATATTTTTTTAGGATTATTCGTAAGTGACGGTGGAAATAGGTAGTTATCTCCAATTCAAACTCAATACGAAAATTTGGCATTTAAACAGATTATTATCACTATAATATGTATACTATGGTAGGCAAAGTACTTTTTTCCATATTAGTTAACGGTATGGTATGGTTAATGGTATGTTCCTAATTCAAATTACTTATCAACTGACCGACGCGATGCCAAGGAAGATAAAAAAAAATCCAAACCTTACAATACATTGACACCGAAAAAGTGAAGTTAGATAACGTTACTATTTTCAACTGTGGTCTATTTTAAGGCCCTAATAGTAACACTCTTCTTGAAAATTATAGTCATGAAGCACAGGCAATAAATAAAAAATATTCTAAATTATGTAAAGAAGATTTATATATTTTTTTTTCAATTTAAAGATGAGATTTAAAAAAAAAACAAAAAGTAAAGTAATTTTATTCACATGTTAAAAATGTAAATATTATAGATGTATAAAAATATAACAAAAATAAGTTCATTGGGCTCGTCCGGGATTTGAACCCGGGACCTCTCGCACCCGAAGCGAGAATCATACCCCTAGACCAACGAGCCGATGAGCAATTTGACGAAAGAATTTAAGTAAATAGACATCTACATATGTGTTCATCATCAAATCATTGACATAGCATTATTTATCAAAAACACATTCTGTTCGAGTTCCGCAGAATAATATAATTGATATTTTCAATACAATAATCGCAAACGGTCAAACATTCATTAGTATAATTTAGCAAAATTCGAATGTTCGATTAAGCCCTACTGAGTATAAAAAGATAAATAAGAAGATAGTCTATTCTAGTCTAATAGGATCAGAAGAAAACGCTTTAATTGGCCGCTATTACCGATCGTTCATCAAAATAGCCAATAACACCCGCGCACCACTCTGCGAGGTGGAATATAAATGTTAAATTTTGCCAGATTTACCACTCGGGGATAATACACTGGAAATAACGGCCATAAGTATTAGCGTTGTAGCTCTATTCGCTAGCCGTTATCAACTCATGCAAGAAATTGTGGGGTACGAAGAAAACCATACTGTGATGTGCCGAGGTGCCACTCCAGCTAAAGCTATTCATTTGGATTGCATATTTTTGAGAAAGTTTAAAACGCTGAGTATAAGTGAATGTAGAGGAATGTAATGAAAGCGACACACGAGGTGTCTTGTGCGTATCCTTTCGTGAGGATGTAGGAGCTTGAGCTCGCTAGCAACTCTACTGCATTGTATCTGTGAACATGATGTGTAAATGAAGTCTGTGATGTAATGCGAGTGACACCCGGAATATCGCTATAGACAAGGCGCAAAGAAGTGAATGTGGTTGATAATAGAATTGATAGGTGTAGAAGGTAATTCTGGCAAAATCACCTCTTGCGGTGGATCCAGTTCGTCGTCAGGCGGCGGTGCGTCCGGCGCCCGCCACGCGCGCCCGCTCCTGCCCCACACAACATCACCGTCACTATTAATATTCTCAACACTTCACCTACATCAACATCTGATGACCCGCGATACACAATCAACCTAACTTCAGTTAACACAAAATCGCTCCTGCCCAAAGAATTTTTTGTTCAAGTCATATTATCGAAATATTCGCAGATTTGCTTGAAAGTCGAACTATAATGGTTCAGTCAACGCGTTGTATGGGGAACCCTACGCGATAAAAATATTATGAAGTATTGGCAAATATTTCATTACCCTTAGCGGGTCGGATCAATTTGCTAAGCTATATAATTTTATTAGTGCCGCGAATAAATTCGTACGTCTGATTATATCCAATTGTTCGTGTTCAATTAAATGTTACAAATAGCATGAAACAAATATCACAAGGAGTAATAGAATCAGACGAATTGACAATTGATGTCTGAATGGCACTTTTATCTAAAGTTAAGCGTCAATTGCGTTCGGAATTTACTGGCAGTAAATTTTAAAAACCTTAACGGATGCAGGACAAGGGCAATAAACCGACGGCGACAATAAATGCGAACGTTTATGTAGCTATAAAACAATCGATTCCCATAGCGAATAAAAGTGGGAGTGCTTGGCAGCCGGCCAATGAGACGGTCGGTTCGGAAGAGCGGGCGCTGAGACAAGGGCTTGTGGAAAACCGTGGGTTATTTTCACTGTGAGATGTAAAAAATGGTACGAAAGCGAACGTTCAACGAGGACTCAGCCTTTGCTTTCCCATTTTAATGGCACTTCAACGTTTAAGCGCCTTTGTAAGAGGTAACGCGTCGGCTACGAGGGATTTACACTTGGCTCATTACAGCCACCGCGTGTCGCAGCGCGGCGCTCTCCACTCATCGAAGGCGCAGTACTCCGATTTCACATGATGTTTATCATTGGAGCATATTAAAATTATATGAATAATGCTCACTAGAAAAAAGTCATCAATTGCGCGTTTAAATGTACTTTTGGCAATTGGTGAGGCTGGTCACCTGTAATTATCGTGCGGCGGCAGGCCCAGGCCGGAGTCCTCGGAGGGTGAGCGGTGTTCGGCCGCGAGTGGAGCCTCCACCGGCCCCTCCTACAACAATCACCTTCCACCTTACCCAACACATCCTAGGCTCACTCGTGTCACATTCTCATTAGCTCATAACTGTACGCGGCGTAGTAAATACGTTATAAACCTATCCAAATAGGTGTTTGAACAAATAAGATACGCGTGAGATCCCATAATACGTAGTACAAAACAGAATACATATATAAAGAAGCACATAATACAACCAATGAAAGCGGAACACTATCGTATGAACGATCCATGCAACGAGGCTACGGTAATAATCATAAGCACTTACCGGCTCGTGCAATTCATGCATCGTCGAAGACGGCAGCATATTGTGTCGTTCCCCTGCCCGCTATGGACAAATTGTAAACGGGAATTATAACAACCTTACCATTTCGCGCGATATTTTCCCCGCCAATAGCATATTTATTTACCTAAAATGAATAATATATTACCTCATCGCTCTATTGGTCTCATTGGCGTACCAGTGCTTTAGGCTGAACCTTCAGGTCCTGGATTCGATTCTCAAGGCGCGCGTTTCACTTTATGTATGTTTTCCAAATAGAAAACCATAACGGATGATAAATTAATTGATTTGTACAAGATTTGATGCTAGACAAGTGGGTGGTAAAAAATTACAGTCAGATTATTTAAAAAAATTGTAGTAATAAAATTTCCACGTATTTTTTGATTGTGTTAGACAAAAGGTTACGTAGACATACTCGCATATGTGTCTTGTGTGACAATAAATTACAAAGAATAGCTTAGTATTACTAATCCGAAAACATCTGCAACTTATAAAAGTGTCCTAGGGACGAAACCCTTGGTATTCATTTTAAGAACCGGGTTTAGATTAAATGATCGTTACCTATGTATAATGGATTACATTGTTACAGCTAATAAACTATTTCAGAACGAGTATGAAACTTGATTAACATTGAAATTATATCGATATAAAACATTAAAAAGTAAACAGTAAATTGTTATTACACAAAACAATAACTTCTAAAGTACTGCAGAATATTAACTAAACATTCACCAAAGTTATTGAAATTTGTATTTTCAGTTTCAATACTCGTATTTTCAACTTTCAAACATTTGCAAAGTTTTTGTTTTACGAGTGAAAAGAACTTTACTGGCCTTGAAAATAAACAACTGAACTTTACCAACTACATTCATAAATCCAAACTAGTTGTTGGGAATTAGCGCAATCGGACTGTTTCACTCGGTGTCAAGTCGCAATCAAAGTAAAATGCTATCTCAATTAACTTCACTCCTTCACCCTCGCCCCTTCTACCTCATTGCCTTGTCTCGGCAGCGTGCCGTTTCTCGTAACAAAGCTGCTTCATAAACAACTTCAAGAATAGTTCCTATGACATGATTGTACGACACTGAATGTAACAAATTGGCAAATATTTGTTGACCTCCATGAATTATGAAGAAACAATAATACTAAACTGGATTCATTAAAAAATATATGTCATTTATAATATGTTTATTGAATTAAAATCACACGATTATCTATACTGTTAATATGCCTAAAATCTAATCAAACCAAATGTTCAAGCTTTAGATTGAATGAATAAGAGATTATTTAATTATATCCGTTCGTTAAAAGCGCTGAGAGAGGAAAACTTCTTTAATATGATAAAAAGCGCACCTTGAAATGGTAATCGACCGTCTCATCTCCGCGTTTATATACAAGCTCATCAAATCTTGGCCGATCCTCGGGAAGCATAAATTCTCGGATTTCCGTCAGAAGGGTGTACTGTAACAAAAAGGACCCAATTACCTATATAGAAAATGTAAAACGAACGAAGACAATTTCTCGTGGTAAAAATGTACAAATACACAGGAATACAGTTTGTTAACCGACAAGGAAAAAATTATAAATAATTTATTGTATAGATACGGGTAATATTATCTGTGTACTGTTTTTATAAATTACCATTTGATCGTTGGTTAAAACATGAAAATGTTAACTGCAAATAAAGCGATCGATGTGTAAGCTCTGACATAACATGCTTCAGATGAGCCTGAGTCGAGACGAGCAGTCCCATCAGGGGTAACAAAACAATACAAACTGGATTACGGCGTCAATAGACTCGCCCGACAAGCCGATATTCGATTTAGTACGTCAATGCTCCGATACAAACGCAAAGCTAAAGTCTGTCATGAATTGTGAGGAAGGATTGTACACTTCATAACGTGATGGCAAAACTCGAAATGATAAATATATTTTGTTTTCAATAAATGGTTTTGCAGCGTTATGTCTTCAATGGATTTTGAAAAAGGAGAGAAATCCAACAAAAAAATAAAAGAAAACAGCACATATTCCCCTGCTGTTTTATACAGTTGTTTCTATTACTACGTTTTACCAAAAACCACTTCCCATTGTGACTTCACATAATTTTGGGTGCGATAAATTAGAGATATACCTTCTGCGGAGTGTCCAATAAATCTCTGAGCACTGTGAGGAAGGCGTCGGGCGTGAAGCGTCGTGCTGCGTACTCCTCCATGTAGTACGCGATGGCTGGTAAGTCGCTCTGCGGTAACAGGGACCTGGCCTTTTGCTCCACAGCTACTGCAGCCGCGCCCCTTCGCTTGCCCCAACCGCTTATTCTGGTCACAATAATTATAATTATGATGGATTGCCATTGACATCGAGGAAGAAGTACGTGCCGTTCGATCTAGAAGCCCCCGGTTCGATTCCAGGGTCGGACCGTGTTGTATGTATTAAGAAAATTCTCAGTAGCAGCAAGGAGTTCGTAAAAATATCCAAATAATGCCAAAAGCCTCGCCCTCTCTTACGTGTGACAAAAATTAGCGAAATGCACGTTTCCCTGCCTTTTACACACATCTACAAGCGTGTTGCTATTTTAAATAACCTTTATGCTTAAAATACAAGCCCTAGGCTGGTAAATATTATGGTCACATTTAAAACATTTATTGGCACAACCCTTTATCTATATGATACCCATAAACACAGCGATAACTGCGGGTAAATGGATCGCCTGCGGCGGAAAAGGCGCGGTTTCGATAGTTGGAAATGCTTCCACAATCTGCCTATATTTGTTTCAAAGTAAATTGTATATTATTGCGATATCATTCCAGAAATGTCTTTTGGAATAAATATCAATAAGCCAATAGTTAAGGTGATTACAAACACCCTGCCGTTCAAGTAAATCCCGAATCAACTTAGCTATTACCTGCCTTAGTTACCGATCACGGTCTTAATTCTACTTGTATTTGTGTTTAAATTCTTACATTTGGCATTTCTAAGTAGCGACGAAAAAGTTTTTATTTTTGCATTGCGTGGATTAAACAGAGACAGGACTCTACAGAGGGACTTTTTTACACCACTAGTATGATATAGAATGAAAACAATGGTATAAGCACTTACCTAGGCGTGGGATCCCTCTCTCCGTACGCAGTGCAGGCATGCGGCACTTTCCCAACATCCTTGACGAGTAAGGACATTCTCTTGTGGTACTTCAACTGCGCCACGGCTTCGTCATGCGTCACGTCCAAAAATGACTGGCCGTTCACCTCTAGGATTTGATCTCCCACCTGTCCAATGAATAAACAGAATAAATACACAAAAAAGTTTACCACTTAAGTCTAGTAGTGTATCTCGTATATCATACTGCAAAAAATTTAATCCTTCTATAAATAACATACCAAGAGAACAGCCACAACGTAAACAAATACGTAGTTCTAATACCAGTCTTGTGTGGTATCAGAATATATTGCTTTTCGGCCTGACAAGCACGATGCGAGGATCGAACCTGCAGCGTCTTATTTCGTAATCTAGGGTATAGCTAACTGCGCCACGGGCTTATTAAAAGATAGTACCAACGATCCTTTTATATAAAACGGTTATAGTATATTATGTATATCATTATGAGTGCTATGAAAAACAATGCTTACGTTAAAGTACATACAAAATGTATGTAGGTATTACAGTATCATTTTAGCTCAGGTGTCTAAACAAAGTATTTTTGTCCCTCTTATGTTTTCTGCAAATTTAACTCGCAAAACCCACACGATAAAAAAGCAAAAAGATATATTTTACTTTGTATTCCAACAAACAGGGCGCAAAACTCATAATAAAAACAAAAATAGACGCTCCTACGAAAGACGATGACGTAGTTAAAGAAATTAAAACACGTGTAGCAAATTCAACAATTGAGCAGTGTTTATTGAAAATTGCTGGCCGGTTGGAATCCTAAATGTTAGTTATGAATTTCGGAAGTGGCGTGCAGTGGGCTGGGCGAGACCGAAGCTTAAACAATATAAATTTTCCCCCACACCTCGACTCGGCGCTCGCCTGAGTCGGCTAAATAAATTACTATTTCGTACAATTTTGTTAATTTATAATAGAAAATTTTGCTGAACTTTTGCTTTTGCATTTTTAACAGTATTTATTTTACGATTTATAACATATTTCACCCTAGCTTACTGAAAACATGTGATAGTATAAACTGGATTTAAAAAGTGACTCAGTATTAAGAATTATGTTGTTAGTTTCTTCGAATTCGTATGTTACGAATCAATAGAATATAAATTGGGTATTTTGATGCACTTTGCGGAACTTTCACGAATGGCAAACAAGCAATTTAGCCCGTTTATTACGGTCACCCCGGCTCCAGCGAACTTCAAAGCAATTCAAACTCACAACCGTTCCTTGGATGTCGTTTTCTCAAGTTTTCGCCGCGCTGCAACTTCAGCTTGGCATTAATTTGCGAACAATTGCCACAATTCGATATAAATTGGACACAATTCCGATGTTTTAACAAGGCCAACTTTCAAGAATGTATTTATATATTTATATAATACATACGTTTCATTAAAGGGATGTTATGAATAGAGATTAAACCTAGTCCACATCGCTGGCCACAGTGCGAGGTCACATCCATAAGCAAATCCCGGATAATCTATTTTTTCATTCTGGCAAATGAAACTAATAGAAAGCGTAGTACTGACCTAACATGTGTTCATCTGAACACACACAATTTAAATTACGAAATAATCGACACACATTAATCTCGCAACGCAACCAACCCGCTAATTATTCCACAAAGTCCAACATGGGTAATATAATTAATGTCAAGTGCGATATTTTCGGCGCTCGTAATGACATCCATATTTCTACTTACTCTCTTGGTGCATAAACCACTTAAATTATTCTGTGTGAAACATCTAACGTTCTTACCGGCGCGCACTCTGACGCTCTAAAAGCAATCTACGGCTTAAGCCACTGACGGCTAAAATAAATAGGATGCCTCTCTATTGCGGCTTTCATACCCGTTTTTAATCTTCAAGTTTTAACGCACATTTACGTGAAATGCTAAACAGCAAAAAAATACGGAAAAGTTCGGAATGTGCAAGTATTTTTTTATGTTACAATAGCTTCATCCACAGCCCGGATGAAAACTCGTCCGGTTAATCAATACGAGAGTACACGACCGACATACATACATACTATGTACGTTACTTTGTTGTCACGTTTTCACATTTTGTTGTCTGGAAGAGATCGCAATCAACGATAAGACCGACTGAATTCACACAATACATTGGTTTTAAATTTGTATCCCAATGTTCAGATTCTATTTAATCTTAAAATTATGTATAATATAATGTGCGAGAAGACATTCAAAGTGTTGTCATTGTTGAGTATTCACTTTGTCGCGCATAAACATAAAATAAAATAGACTTACCATAAGCCCAGCTCTGTCTGCAACGGAATCCTTATCCACGCCAGTAATGTAGATGCCAAGATGATATTCCAAGCCTCCTCTGATCATAAGCCCCAGAGATTGTCCCGGCTCTATGCAAAGATCCACCTACAGAAACAATAATCACAAGTTACATATAAAGCTTTTTCAACTATTTCCAGCTTATATTTTTTATGAATTAAGTTTTAATACCAAGCTATAAGTAATTTTATATTCACGATTCACGATGCCAATTTGTTTTAAAAACAAAATATAAGTTTTGTTTATTAAATCGCCATTGAGAAAATATAATAAATTGAAGTAGTACGATTCTAACCGCATTATAAATAGTCTGATATCCTAATAATATCAGTTAAAATATGGGAAACCATTTTATTAGTTAATTAATCAACCGCAGTAGCAATCAATTTATGAGTCGACAAACTATTGTATGAAGCAGTCAGGGGCGTCTCTATTCACCAATTTACTGTTTATTATATTGGGATTATGTTGAACATCTATCGAGGGTTGTCGAGCTCACTCGCCGACAATCCTATTACATCTCTAACGATATTGCCTAGTGGCTAAAGAACCACCATTAACATACCAAGAATGCTCGATGCCGTCACAACCCTACGAAGTGGCGTCGGGAATTTACTACCAGGAAATTGGACATAAAAATTTATGTTGACATCAAATCATTAACGCTGTTAGTGCGCTGGCATTCGTATAAATGGCGGTGGGTCGCAGTCATCAAAACTGCGGCTACAATATTGGCTATAAAATAGATATTGCGCTAACCTACACGTTTCTATTTGTACCATGAAAATAAATATGGGTTTTATCACACACCGTGCATATTATTGATTGCGCCGGCTTCGAAATCTACTTTATTCGATTACGCATTGAACTTAACTGCATAAAAGATATCAGAACTATTTTACTAGTATAACTGTGAGTACATACGCCATCAGAAGCATTTTAGTCACTACATTATTGTAAAAGTGTCATTTTTGAAAAATAAAAATAATTAACTCACTCTCCGTATAGATCGATCTTTGCTGGCTGAGCGTGCGGGTCGGAGCGGGGGCGGCGAAGTAGGCCTGCCATACCTATCCATCCAAGAACACGACGCTCTGCCGACCAGCGCCCCCGCGGTCCTCACTGTCATTGTCAACTGACGGCATGACTTCAGCATCTGATAACAAAGAACATACAAAATCACTTCAACATTACTTCTCACAAAACCAATATGTCTTCAATCGCTGTAAGTTACTCGAATATTCGAACCTTCAATCACGGCAAAAGCTGTGGTTCTCTAAAGGTCAAATGAATAGCTCTAAAGGGTTGTACGAAAACTTATTTACACTCGTTTTCGCTGTTCTCGTAGAATGTTATTTATATGAGGATTCTATTGTTTTGCAGCAAGATAGACCAGCTACACTACTAGACTTAAGTGGTAAAGCCACGCTCAAGCCAACTTCGACTGCGGTATGAACTCGACTCGACTAAGGTGGTACCACTATCTTACGGAAAATCGATGAGACGTTTGCTTCACACACATCCGCAGCCGTTTTTTATGCACATTTAAAAACTCTGCTTCCGAGAATTACCTAATAGAAACCTAACATTCATTTGAAGGCGATATTTTTTATTGCAGTTGGCCGAATATTGGATGATTTTACAATCGACATTGATGAACAGTACGGATTTCGAAGGCTATTAGTTTTATCGGAACGTTTCATTTTATTGAAAGTCTCTCTCGGTGCGCCATTCTATCAAATATGCACACACGTTGAATTGTAAAATACAAATGCCGCACCTAAAGTCAATACGACCTATTTTCCAGTACAAAATGTATGCCCTATATAAAACGTATTCCTGTAAATTCAACTTTCCGATCAATTGATCTTAAGGAAATGTATGGCGCATTTCTGTGTGAATTTCCAAGACACATCACTCGGAATGACGTAGAGAGCCAATAAAAACATAACGTGAGCAATAAAGTCGTACGTAAATATTCAGTTGTAGCCATAAGGCCAATAATCGTTTTATTGCCTTTTAAACGTCATATTAATGTAGGGCGAAGGGTTGACGTTTTTCATATAAGTTCAGCAATATAATCTGACGACTACACGTACTGGCGTGCTAGTGTCGGAACGCAGCGAACGATATTAAACATTCCAATAAAATTGATTCCGCGATATTGCTTCCCTGGTTTAAACGAAAATGCTAAATTTAGAATGTACTGCAACATAATTTTATAATACACACACGCTTTTATATCCTAAATGGTAGGCAATGTTATTTTTTGCACCGATGTTTCGTCAGTTGTTTTTACAGAACTAAGTAAAAGCCTAAAGACGGTTCTAGGGTACATTTCTCGTCTATTAGCTGTTACTGAAATAAAAACGTCCTGAAGGGAAACCCGTTTTATTTTGCCCGACCCGGAAACTGGGGCCTGGAACTCTAGATCACAAGACACGCAATCCCCAGGATGTTATAATGTAAAATATTTATGACCAAGAGTCACTATAAATAAATTTTATAAAATATAACAATGACAAAGACATATCCTTAAAACTAGATTGCATGAGGTTGTAATAAAATCACGAAGCGTAAGTGTCAACAAGAGAGCATTTGCGTATTTGCTCACATAACAGAATTTACGATTACGCGACATGTGAGTGTGGATCTGGAGCGACGGGACTCTCTGGCGACGGTCGGCCAGCCGGCGCGGCGCGCACCTCCCCTTGAAACTCTCATACGTCATCCAACCTTCAGTACTGGACAAGGATGAGTATTACCCATGGATTTAAATTTAGCTTATTAATATACAGGAAATTTAAACATTTCTATGATTCACGAGACAATTATGAAAATGAGTTCAACTTTAATGTTAAACGTAATAATGATTGTCATGATGACGATTCACACTCTAAGCCAAATATGTAATAATAAGAGCCCTAAAAACAACGATATATCAATGCCCAACAAAAAAAAGCAAATAGACACGTTCAAAAACTCAACTGCAAGTCAGAAAATTGAAACGTTTATAGTAAATATATTTGCTACTACTTAAATATCTTAATTTCATTTTGATAAATCCATACACATTATATGACCACTAACTAGATATAAAAATAATTGCACAAAACCTTATAAACCCCACACGGACAATGCAATTAAAAACAAAACCGTAACAATAGAACACAAACCCCTGTCATTAACGTAAATGGTGTCATTGTTACAAAGTTATTTAGGGTAAATGCAATGTAACTTCATTTACTTAAATAAAATTGTCGTGGCCTAGGAAGAAATCCAGTAACTGGCAGGAAGGAAGGCGATAAATCAACCGGCACAGGCGAGCAACTGCGGAAGGGAAAGACCGACAACGCCAGCTAAAATAGTGGCCATTACCTGAACCGCTTTATATTCGGACATATTACATAAAAGATAAGTGAGCCGTGTAATCCTTTTCTATTAACAACTGTTTCTAAAAACATACAATGGCTTAAAGATTTAAGAATGTAGCTCAGATAATTTTACTCAAATTGGGTGATTATAGTGGGCGTTATAATTGCACTATGCATAATTTTGTTTTGCGATGTTTAGTGGAATAAAGTATTTTGAATCCGTCAGATTTAACCAGCATAAACATTTTTCTTTTTTAAAGACAAAATCACGCAAAGCTGTCTATTTTTGTGACATGCATTCAATTTCTAAATCGGATCAACGGTTATTTATTTATTCTCAAAGCTAATAGCGATAGTTTTAGACCAAACAAATTTAACAACTCTTGCAGTAAAAGGCTCGTTTACACCGTAAAATATCCTCTGCATTTTGATGAAAATGGAAGTCATTTATAAAGCTCATAAAAAGTTCGTAATGGCTTATTCTGAACTATAATTACTTTGTTTTAGGAGCACACACGTGACGGCAAAAACTTTAGCGCGGAAAATGCAAGAGTTTATATTGCTTCCAGAGCACTTCCTCCTCACATTGTATATTCATACATATGTTTGTATATTCCCACATTCCTTATAGAACAACAATTGCAAAATGTTACGACACTACAAACTTCGTATTTTATATGCTCGTAAGTCGTAACCCTATCTGGTACGTTTTCACTGAGACTCATGTTTTCAAAAATGTTAAACCTAATTCTTTAATTAATAGCAATGAACGATTTATTTATGATTTATGGTAAGGCGTCATTTAACGTCTAGACAGAATGATACAATATTTTTATGCTGTGACACTGTCACCGCATCTATTTGACAAAAAATAAGACACAATTCTTGGTAAAAACTACTAGAAGTACATATTAACCCTACAATTTATTGAATAATCTATTACAATAGAAACGATCAACACGGACGGGCTAGAACAAGGAAGTAGCAATTCGTTTCCTTTACGTGTTTGGCTGACATTTCGGAATCAACCACTTTTCGTAATGTCTTTTGCATGTCGCATATTTAGGTTAAATAACATTTTGAATGAATAAACATGCTCCACCTGAACTTTGTTAGCCGGAAATATCAAAATATGTATCCGACCTTGGAAATAATCTTTAACATGATAGTTCCATACACGCAATAGTCTAACAGCGGCGAGGATACCCAATAATATGGTTGAAAACGCGATTGGAATGTGTTAATTTAGTGATAAATAATGTAATATCCGTATTAAGTTTTAATAAATTCATATTTTAACAAGAGGTGAATTTCTAAGGTTACGCTTCGCCTTCCGTTATTTTATTTTCCTTGAACATTTTAGAACTCCGTGATACAACGAAATATGTTTCATGTAGAAAACTTACTACTATGTCATCATCATCAACCATCCACCATCATCATCTACAATTGAGTGTTTTGAAAGGTTAGTTCACCGTACGAAATCTACGTAGAAGTTCGTTATAGTAATTTATTTTAAGATGAATCATAATTATTGTAAAAAAAAACAAATAGTAGTTTAATCTATTTTATGCGAGCATTACATAATGATGAAGTACATTAGACGTCAGTTAGAGCTCTATTACTTCGTAATGTATTTAAAATAGAGGAACACTTAAACCATGGCAATACCGCAGTATTACAATGTCATTCTCAGAATGAGCTTCATTTATGTCTGACATCATTAAAAGATTTATCATCCATCACGTCCGACTATAACTTCGAGATATACGATCGATCTACATTAACAAATAATATTATATACCAAGTACTAAGTTTACGTTGTCATAAGTCAGAGTATCCATGTATGTTTTTATAACTAAATTCATCTTCATGAAATTCGTATTAAAACCCCATGAATATTGTATTTGTTGACAATGAGTCAGCTTTTAATTCCTTAGCAAACATTAATTTACAGCGCAAATTTCCTAGAAGAAATGAGGGCAGATACACATTAAGTAGTTTCCGTTGTCTGCTCAGGAAGGGAGCTTCGCGCAACAGCTCAACAGACTATGACAGGTAATATCCTCTCTGCTGCCATGTGTGTCCATTCGCTTCGAGCAATAAGTAGCACAAGTCCACATTTATAATACAATAATATCTGAACGTGTTTTGTTAATAACTAGAATTCCACAGTGAATATAAATTTACGTAAACAATCTGAAGTTTGCAGTTTAAATTCTGAGTTAATGCAGTTTGAGAGTTTGTGTAGTACTGTGTATTTTGCTTCTGATATATTAATACTACAGACTTGGACAAATATTAGTGTTTACTCCGTGAAACGAACTACGACCTTGGAAACGAATTGAGACAGTAAGCAATGCGTCGTGTTGTTTAAGACAGATTTAAGAAACTTATTAATGCAAGTTTTCATATAAACTATTACAGACTATGTTATAAGTAATTATTATTAATTTCTTAATTTAAAAAGATATGTAGAAATAACACAAAACTCAATTTATGTCCTGAATAACATAGCATTTAATAACTCAGTTTGTCAGTAGATTGCACTCCCTATCACCATAATAAATCATTATCCTTTTTTATAACAAAGGAAGGAAATACCGCATGGGACGAAATAATTCTCACCGACCGACATTGCAGCGCGCACATTGGAATTAGGAACTCACGTGAAATATGTAATACAAGCTAGCAACGCAATATGACTTGAAGTATAGTCAACGGACAGACAAATATATTTTAATACTTGCAAATAACCATAGTGTATAAAATCAACGGAATATATAATCATAATTTACTTAATTAACAACCAGCAGCCTGCCCAACGACATACGTTCCGGTATATTCAACTAAAGTTCGCAAAGTACGTGACAGTTTTGGCACAAGCTCCCTCTAACAATGTATTTAAAAGTGGCCAACAGCTAACGGCCCAGCGTACGAGCAGTATGGCGATGGGGACTAACAGAAGTCATTTGGCGAACGATCAGGAAGCCCTGCCAAAGGCAACAGGTCCTCGCTTGGCGTGTCCGTCATACACGTGCCATTACCAGCCAATTTATAGGTATAAACCGCGCGACAATTTATGCTAATGGTGATTAGCTAGCGGTTAACGTAGTGCTTACGGTTCACGAATGCAAATTGATGCTTTATTTCCAGCTCTGGAATATTCATTGTTGTGGCTTTTATTATCTATTTCTTGCTGTCTTTGTGTTGTCAATTAAAACCCTTGTTTTAACTTACCTTAAGGGCATCTTCATGTGAGATCCCTGAGAACGGAGTCCCGTTAACTTGCAGGATTGAGTCTCCGGGACGCAGTCCCGCACGCTCAGCCACGGAACCCTCTTCCACCCTCGATATATACACAGCAATGCCTGTTTAATAGAAAGAATTAATAAATCAAATGTTAATAAGTATCCGTACTTTTTTTTAAAGTGAACCACTTAAAGATCCTAAGTTCGCAAGGATAATTCAATAAAGAATTATGCCGTCTATTTTTTTTTACCTGGCGTAAATTTCAGTAAGCACAATAAGCACTTACGACTCAATTACTTTTACATATAGGTACGACTATTTATGTGAAACCATTATGTGATGTGGTTCTCGAATATCCTCTATATATTTTCAAAATCAATCATACACTAACTACTTATTAATTACGAATTGAGTTTAAAGTTAGAAATGACAGTATTAAAGACATTAAGAAACTCTAAGAACAACTTTAAACTATTAAGTTAAAGTTTAAAATGAACAAGTTCCTGTGAAACGAGCTCTCGGCTTGTTATTGTTTGCCCGCTAATATACCTACTTACAAAAACAAGGATTGTATCCCGGGGGAATGGTGTAGGCGTTCCTCAAAGAGACTTTGTGCAAGTTAAATAAACTGTATCTTGAGGGTACAGCTGAACAGGATTATCATTTAAACTTGGAAGCCGGTAGGTACGATGAAAAATTGTTTTGTACTCATCTTGTGCTTGTTTTGCTTGCTCGTTTGCAAACTCTTTTAATACTTTTTGAAAAATGGAAAATATTTTTTGCGTCCATTTAGTATTACTATTTCACTGACATTTTTCTTGATTTTTATTATAAATACAGTGGCTACTTTGAGAAAATGAAAAATTCCGGGAAAAGAAATAATTTTATGAGACTTTTGCTTAGGAAAGACGAGTGTTGTCCAGAAGGATCAGAAGGTCTAAAAATGTAAATATTTCATTCTTTGAATTCTTTTAGCCAATTGCAAAGTACGTGTGATCTAAACTGGCCTTAAAAGATGATACTATGTAGTTTTCAAAGATTTAAAATTTACCTCAATTACCCAAATTTGCTTTCACTATTTACCTAATAATCCGCAACCTACCATTCAAAATATCCATACATAAAACAAGTATTATCTACTATTACCGCAACAACGTGTACTCTACAAAAACAAACGATTAAGCAGTGAGAAAAAAGGTATCGGTTGATTGCACTACTGATAATTTGTTGGGTGTAAAGAGAGAGGTAATAAATACGGTGGGGTGGAAAGAGTAATGATGTCCACAAATAGCCACAGGTCATTGGTTACACCGATTGACCGTTCGCAGTGCTATTTATGTACCACCCACAGCCACATGGCGGCCAATCGATTAACACTCGTGTACTCGTTGTTTATATCGGATTTCTTGAGGAATAATACACGACGATAATCGATTTATTAATGCGAGTAATCATTTAGGTTGTACTATATTTTGTTGCGCTTTTAGCATTGTAAGTTTTACGTTCGTAATGAATTGAAGAACAAAATATGAATAAATTTGTCACATTACTTCACTATCAAAATAATACTATATATACTGTTTATTGACTTGCCTACAAAAAACCGTCATTGATTATTTTACAACATAGACGCACAATTAATATGCGGCTTAAGGGGATATAAATAGTCTTTAAATATCTGGCTAATACAGAATTATTAACATAAAGTAGGCTCAAAGGAAATAAAATCAATAGTCTCTAATTGCCTTTGGTTTCAAACGCTTAATAAAACAAAGGCGGGCTTATTCAACGTCACGAAATTAAACATTAACCATTGACTGGAGCTCTTACTCAATTGATCGTTCATTTAAATTTCTCTAGTGCTATTTTATACGCTGCTAAGAATTAACTTTAACCATACTGTCGTACTAATTCAAGTTTAAATACCATGATAGGAAATTCAGTTCCAAACTTTTATTTCAGTATTGATCTAACGGGAATCAATTAACATGAAATAGGGCCACCTAATTGGCGAAGAGAGCTTTGAAAAATTAATTACTACTGAGAAAGTATTTAATTATATTTTAATTTTTTTTGCTTTATTTTAAAAATGATTAGTGGGGGTTAATGCAACCCAATTAAAAATTATGAATCTTCTCTATCAATTTACATTGGAATGGCAGTTGCCCAACCAGTCGATAATAAAATTGGCCGTACCAACTCAGAAACCTTCTTTGGCTCATGCGTAAAAACTTTGCTAAAGATCTTCAAATGATCAAATGCATAGATTACGACTTTTTAATAAACATACAGACAAATAAAGTTTCATTTTTGTAAAAATAGATATGCTATAAATATTTGACATGGTAACTCACCAGCTTCCTTCCCGCCTTTGACGCAGATGCCGAATCCGTGCGAGTCGGCGGGGTCCCGGCTCATGGTGACGGTCCTGGTGGAGGTCTCCGGGGGCGGCGCCGCGCCCCCCGACGAGTACGGCCGCTCGCGCTCGCCCGCGCCGCCCCGGTATATCGCCTGACAACACACAACAACGTCAAAAGACTCCGCACCTGACCATCTGACGGCATTATAACTATGAGAGACTATCCCACCACATACACGCCAACGCAACTCCTGTACATAAATGACAAGTTTTGAAACTCGGCGAGATGTATGGGGAAGTAGCTTGCCTTTACCCCGTAACTAAATAAATTGGAAAAAAATAAAAAGTTGAAAACATAACATAATATAAAAAAATCTAAAGCGTCTTTTTTAATTCGGTCTTTCTTCAATGGAGAAAAATTACCGATCGAGCGGCATTAATAAAACCTTTACCGTAGTTGGGAAAACAAATGGAAAATAATCATTTTTAAGAGTTTGTATAATTTTGTACACTAGTCCGCGAAGGCACTTACTCGTAAACAAGTCAAAAGCATTATTTGGCTCTAGCGCTAATTAACTGTCGTTTTTATGTCCAGGTCATCGAACTCTTAAAATATCAACGCATGGAGTATGAACCACATTAATATAATTTGTACTAGAAACGTTGGAAAGGTCACCCTCATTGGTTCATTGAATTCAGTAAATATGTATATTGTATACCTATCAAATTTATTAGGTTTGTGTTAGAAAATTAATAATCATTGCTAGTTAGTGTTTTTATAAAACCCAGCCTCGTACAGTTTTTCTTATATAGTTTCTCTTATTTGTCCTTACATTATAGCAATATTACTGAAGATGAATGGTTATGAGGCCAAAAACAAATAATGTGTACCTCGTAATATTTCACTGATTTAATTTACACCTCATAAAACCGACATAATGTCAGCCCATTTATGTCGTTACTGTAGCTTTCACGCCTCGTTTAGTGAGGTATTAGGTTCTAAGCTCGGCGCCAATTTGAATGAAACTATTACACCATCTGCAAATGTGGTCGAATTTTCGAGCTAGACTTTTCAACTGTTGGTTTTGTTAATATATTCTTGCTTAAATATTACCACATTTTCTACGATTATAAATTTTGTTATGATATTTACAAAAAGTACATTTTACATTCTCAATCGTTTGCAAATATTAAAACTCGATTCAATAAGATGAAAAGTCTCGTTTGAAATTTGAAAACACTTCGATAAAGTAACAATGTATGCTAGTGCCAAAGTCGTAGTGAGAAATTGTTTTCCCGATATTGCTTTTGACTCGGTATTTGCAAGCAATAAAACGAGAGCCCCTTCTTACGTAAACAATGTTTCTTCGAGCGAATATTAAACATCTCAAAGGAACTGTGTGAAGTGAGCCAGAAGCTCTGTGTCTACGGTGTTTCTCGCTACGATTGCTATCACTGCTACGAAATTGCTACGAGCATTTATTCTATACTTTATTATTAGATGTAGCTATATAAAATATATTTGAACGCCAATAAGTAATTTTGCGGCAAATGAACCCGAGAACCGCTGTGCAACTGTATCTAATTAAGAATAAGAAAAGATATGACTTCTAAAGCAGTCAGATTTGTTGATGAAAAATCTTACATGTTAAGCTGGTTTAAGTTATGAATACCTTATTAAACGTAGTATTAGTACTCATTTCACTTTCTATAAGTGTTTTAAATTTCATTTAAGCTATCTTAATTTGTTATGCAATGTTAATTGTTAAGGATTTGGCAAGCTGAAGAACAACTTTCCGGCCAAATGTTTCCTACTTTCCATGTAACCTGAAGTACCTACTTTAAATTATTTATAATTTAGACAAACTAGTACGACTATCACAGGCGTCTAATCGAGATTCAGAGTACTCACTTTAAAAACACCATTATGCGAAAAACTCCACGAATAAAAATCTACATTAAGCTAAATGTTTCTTGGTAAACCTCGTAACCAAATTCAGTCAGTATCAACAAGTGTTTTCAAAGTGTAATCAGTCACAAGTACCTGCTCCCAACAGACCACTTTAGCAGTTTACAAAACTTTTTACTTCCACTTCAACACTCTGGGAGGATTACCTAATAATGCTGTATGTATGCTCATTATATATTATATATTTGGAATCCAATACCCTGTTTTTTACGGTACGGTTTCGTTGTATGAATCACCCTTTTACACTTAGTGGACGCGAAAACGAGGCGGGGTTAAATAAGGCTCTTTCAGGAATATTACTCATCAAAGGTAATGCAACCACAAAATTCGAGTCGGCCTATTCATATCATGGTCTGAACTGATTTGTATTGGTTAATCTATCGGTCAAAGATAATGAAATGAGATTTATTAATTTTATACCTCATGATTGGCGGTGGAATCCAATTTGGAAAATAAGTAAAACACACAGCGTCACTTGATCCCGCCACACTTAGGCACATCACGCACTGTTGCAATAACATCTAAGCTTCCATTGCGATCACTGGATCCCACTCGTGTACACTCTCACAACACATAAATAACTCTGCTACGTGATTCATGAAAGTTTCTCGTGTGGACTCCGTTCGAGCGGGCAGAAAACATTCCTTATAAAATGTGTCTTCGTGGAAAATAACTACGGTACGTTTCTAGAATTTTTGCCGAATCACGTCACGGCCAACCCCACTGGGGAGCGGAATTACGAAAGCCGCAAATTGAAATATTGGTTTTAAACAAAAGGCTATAAAACTACGTTTGAATCAAACCGAGATACAGCAAGAGGGTAAATATACGCGAAATTTTCAACGAAATTATTTATTTTAAATAGGATTAAATTAAGGGTTAATTTTAATGAACTAAGTAACGGGCTGTCAGTCGCGCCGTCCCGCACGTTCGACTGTCTGCCACGGTGACAGCTGTGCCTGTGGTGGCCGTGTCAAGGTGGGCTTGGTATGGACACGCCTCGCCCACCGCTGCGCGCCCCATTATATAAAATTTTAATTACCATAGTTAGCGGCACAATTTATATCCATATATTCACGACGACCGTAAGGCTATTAGTACGAAACTGCACCCTTTATGCAAGCAAACTGAATGGGCCGTTTTTAAGCACTGAACACTGTGAATTAGTCTGCGGTTATGTCCATGTAATCGGCAACTAAACGGCCGACGCTGTGGTCATGAATAAAGTAGTGGTATCGACTGGTGCGGCCTCACCCTCGAATAATTTACACATTCATGTCACCCTCAGCCCCGCTGCGGTGCCACACATTACGCTATTTTTGGAATTTTACTTCAACGTATGTCATCCTTGAATTGTTTATTGATTGATCCAACACAAAGACGACTTAATACGACTAGGTACGTCATACTAGTGCGTAGTTCACTACGCAAAAACGGAGACGAAAAAACGGGCGTAAGCTAGTATTCAACTAGCTTACGCCCGTTTTTTTCGTCTGTATAGAATTCATAACTGAATCGAGAAAGATTAAAAACTAATTGGAGTAGTTAAAACCGAAGTTGAAGATTGTGCTTAAAGTTTATTAAATACCTGTGTATTAAACATCCTAGAAGTATATGCTTACTTTAATACTCAACCGATTTAACCGCAGTGATTTTTTATGTGCATCTCTGCTACTTACATGATGTGTGGTACTGCTAGGACTGCTAGCGGGTGAGTGTCTCCTAGCAGGCAGCGGTGCGGGCAGCGGCGCGGGCGGGTGCGACGGCGGCAGCGCTTTCCCGAGGGCCGCGGCGCCGCCCTGCCCGAACAGCCGCAGCACTTGCTCAGGCGATATGGGCCGCTTCTTCCCGTTTGTGGCACTTAAGTGATTCGTACTGTTTCTGAGACTCGCCGCTCCCGCTGGTAAGAAAAAAAAATGTATGTATATTGGAAATATTAATTACTCAAACATTAATGTCTCAATCGGCACATACGTGGGTGGTACATAGTTAATAAATTATATACCTGCGCTAGTAGCAATGTTAGTAGATCCAAGGTACGGCGCCCGGGAGAGCTTGCCGGAGTAGTGGTGCTGGTAGGAGGTGTGGTGTCCGTGAGACGACGCGGGCCTCTCGACGATGGTGTAGCTGGTGCCCGGCGGGGAGTAGTACACGCCGCCGCGGGCCCGCGCGCGCGCGTCCTCCGCCTCGTAGCTCTGCCGATTGTCCTGCAGCCACTACACACATCGGATGCGCCCTCTCAACACTAGTCATCTACACGACTGAATGATATCTTATCACCATCAACCAGACAAGACAACTGCTAAACTTAGACTGCTAGATTCTAGAAAGGAGCGGTATCCATCCAGAGAAAAATTGCGTTCTTTACCAGGTCAACCACTCATTATATAATTTATAATGTATATATGTATGAATTGACTCATATGGCTTTTATGTTGTAGTAAAAGAAAAGACGCAGAAGCTCTTAAATTAACAATAGTTTTTATATTATTAAAAATCCTTTTATAGAAGCTCTAAACATTATCTACGTGCTCATATAAGTTATTTACTGAAGACCATTAGCATTCATAACACGTCTTATAATAAAATTGGTGGAGAAAGTTAGTGTTTGCACTTGCCAAAAATTGTAAGCCTTTTTAAAAATATGTGTAGCCTTGACTTATCATAAAATATTTACAGCATACAGCGAGAGTTCTGTAAAACGTATTTTTTTTTTATTTTTTAAGGGTTTTCGTGGGAAATAAAATTAAATTCACGATAATTTGAGAGCATCACAATAAAGAACTGCCAGTAAAAGTGACCTGGCTAGATACCCCAGGTTTATTGAACCATCTATGGCAAAAACCCGACATAAGAATAATCTTAAATTTGCGTTCTTTAGGTCAAATATGTTTAATTACTGAATGAACGACTGCAGATAAATTAAATTCTTAAAATTGACCTTATTTTTAAAGATAGGAACAAAAACTCGGCCTTTATATGTAATGCTAATATCTTGGCAAACCTTGGCAGTAACACATTTCGA
Source organism: Cephonodes hylas (assembly GCA_030295005.1). Taxonomy (NCBI): domain Eukaryota; kingdom Metazoa; phylum Arthropoda; class Insecta; order Lepidoptera; family Sphingidae; genus Cephonodes; species Cephonodes hylas. The sequence continues at coordinate 10,463,519 of AP025364.1, read as the reverse complement.
TTTGACTGGCGACTGTCGAAGAATAACTTGAATTGTTAATAGCTAAGTAAGGTGAGTTCTTTCACATCGACTCGACCTCTCTGCCTTTGCTACGAGTTGTTTCATAAGTTATATGGAATATTTTATTTAACATAATATGCAGAGTACTCCAAGTTTTAGTTGCGTTAGTTTGTGTGGATTATTTACAACTCCAATAAATACTAACGGACCTAAAAGTTTACTTCGATATTCCCAACCAACAACCAAAGACATTCCCTTTAATAACATTCTAAATAGTTCTAAGAAGCTGTAACTTTTCTTGAAGTATTACGGCTCGTAGACGACAAAGTCATTTCACATCACAAATTAGCTTTCTAGTTATATCTCTTGCGATAAAAGTTGGAGGATGTTCTGTTAGGATAATCAAGAGAAAAAGTTTCATGCTTCAAACCATATAAGAAACGAATACGACTTCAGAATGTACAGTCATGACCACGAAACATTTATTTGTTTACGTTGTTTTAGGTAATAAAAAATTGGGTCAAACAATACTTCTTCCTAACAAAATGACTCAGTGCCACAGTAGGTATAATAAAACACGCGACGAATTAGCAATTTTATCGGTTAAAAGGCCACCGTGCTTCCAAAACAAAAACCTTCTAAATAATAAAAACATTTTCAAATTATTGTACTAGATATCCGTGTAGTTATACTTTATTGCGACTGTACTGATATATTTGCTGAGTTTTGCATTATCGTGTGTGTAAATAATTTTGTGGCAAACATTTCAATTTACACTGTAATCCCCTTAAAATTCGAACATATGCATGCAATGCCTTGCATGCCTATTTTCCCACCTTCGTGCAAGATTTTCTTAACCATCCATCCATATTTTATTATTTATAAGATTTTCTTATTTCATAAATTTGTGTACCGGTTCCGAAGCTGTAGTAGGATTAAGTCAAACAATTTATTTTGCAATGGCTTTGGTTGAATACCGCGTCTAACTGGACACACGGAGGAGTTTTGGAGCAATCAAATCTTTACCAGTGTATGCATTTTTATGATCATGGTGTTGATCGACTTGTATTATGAATATCAATTTATATTAATTCAACCATTCGTTTAGATTTAAAACATGTTTTCTAGGTTCTTATTAATTAGGTTTTAAATTCTTGAGACAAGTGCAACCTTTAACAATCCAATCGTTAGAACAAGTATGAGAAAAATCTGATCAATTTATGTATATCTAGTCTCATAACCATTAAAACTTACCTAAAATTTTAGTTATAATTTACTAATACAATTCTGTAAAAGGATTATTTTGACCATTTATTCTAGGCGATTATTTGATTATTCGGGTCGCCGGTAGTTCACGTGCACTATTGTACAATTGGTAACTTGCCTCGTTTTTATAATGTTACTTTGATGAGGACATAAATGATTACAAGGTTGGTGAATTTTCTACTATAATGGATTTAACCGCATTAAAGGTACATTAGTTCTTCATTTACTTATTCCATGGCTATTCGCTACTGTGATTATGGCAAATTATATGTACTATGTATGGCAATAGTATCATTGTACAAATTGTCAAAAAAGTAAGTACTCAATCGGTTTCTTTGTATCAGGAGTAAGAGTCAGAGGTTTAAAGTTGGCTTAATCAATCTACATATATATTTTTTAATAATGTGAAAATGGCACAAGAAACATCTTGATTTTTTTATTAAAAGAATATACAAGCAAGTGTATTAACATTGTCGGAAATAGAAAACCATTTGCTGTATTATAAACAATGACTCTATTCTTGTGTATTCCTGTATAAAAGGCAACGGAATTTTCTATTCTGAGGACTGTAATCTAGAAATTCTCCATGCGTTTCTTAGCATTATTCTGCAAGTTTTATTGAAGTCATTCTCAAATGAAACAATCTTCTTGCGTAGATTTGTAGGACGCCAGATGGAGTGGACGCTAGATGGAGTGACGATATTCGCGAGGTGACTGGCAGTTGAATGAGGAGTACTGAAGATCGAGACCAGTAGCATGCTATAAGAGAGACCTATATCTAGCAGCGGACGTAAAAGGCTGGTGATTATGATAATGACGGTGATGATAATGATGATGGTGACGACAATGATGATGATGACAATTATTATGATGATGATAATGATTATAATGATAATGATGATGATGCCGGTGATGATGATGATAATACTGATCAATAAATAGAGCAGTGTGTCGTACCTGTTGCGAACGCGAGTGCCTGGCGAGGTGGTGCGCGGGCGGGTGCTGCGGCGTGGCGGAGCGCGTCCAGCCATAGCCGTGCGCGTAGGGCGGCGGCCAGCGCGCGCCGAACTCCGCCAGCTCGGAGCCCTCCGCCGCCTCCCCCGACCGCATGCCGGGGGTCGCCCCTCACTCTACAACAACATTCATTTATTTATTAAACATGCTTTATTGATAAGACAGCATGAGACCGGCATGGTTGGCGCTTTCTTGGGGAGGCCTACGTTGAGCAGTGGACGGCGATAGGCTGAGTATATATGCTTTATTGAACACCACATACATAAATAAAATTTAAAATATTTCTGAGCTCTATGAAACGATTTTTGTGATAAGTTGAGATTTTTGGTTACTATGGTCCGCACTGCAATTACCATTTGGAGTTTCCGTGCTTGAATAAAATAGAAAAAAATAAATTTTAAGTTCGTCTTCTTTATATCACTATAGAGCTTAATATGTCCATGACCCATTAACTAATAGTTTTATGTAATAAACACTTATACATATCTGCGATTATTTATGTGATAAATATGTATAATAAAACATTGCAGTACCCTGTAAAAGACGTCATTAAGTCTTTTTTAATTTTCATTCATCAGCTCCCACTGGCGTTCGCAAAATAAATAAAGCTCATATTCCACACTCTCCATTAACTAAAACTAGAAAATGTTGGTTATTACCGTCGAATGGAACAAAGATGAGAAAGTAACAATAGCGACTATAGTAAAATAAGAGAAAGATAAACTATGCGGTATTCAGAATTAGTAATTTATCTGAAACAATGCCATGAAGAAACAATTGTATTTCTACACATATGTATGTCATGATTGAAAAAAAAAGTGTTAAAGGAACATGCATATTAAATCAAGCACATTACTATTCGCAACACGAAAGTGCAAGAGTTAAGAATCATATTTTTTGGTAAAACTAAAACAATGCGATTGTTATAATTTATTCATCAAGGACTCTACTATTACAAAAGTTACAAGCTTCAACTCTGAGTTACAAAATTCCGGCTCTACGGGGTGTCTTTAAATTTTTAAGTTCTATATACAATCACTATATACGTATAAACCGTCATAAGCATATCGACTTTGGACTCATATTTAAATAAAGATTTCGAGTTAATTACGAAGGAGGCAAACATAAAGCCTTTGTCTTAATTAATCGCCCATCTGGTTACTAGTCCGCAACTAATTCCACCACAAAGGTTGATAATGCTGTGGTCATTATATTCGCTCTTAAAAAATATATCTATTTACCTTATAAATCTCCTATACCAAACACGTCATTGCAATAGCACCTCAGTATTTTTTTTGTTTCTACTAGACTTCGATACCCGACACAGCAAACACATTTTTACGACCTCTCCTGTCCATATTTCATCTCGAATAACCGTACCATACACATAAACAGGAAAGGTGCCTCGAAATAGGCAACGTATATTCTGAAACAATATTTCCGTCAGAATCTGCGGACATTTTCGCAAACAAAATGTCAAAAAAAAAGGTCACTTGGTATAGCGGACACGTGTTCACCGTACCAAATTTGGACACAAAAATGTCAAACAAAAGGTACGTCATTGTTCTCATATTTTCATTTAGTGGTATCAATTTTCACGTACAATAGCTGTCATCCTTTTTATGATAGAATTAAGGTTCATGGTCGTATTTTGATTAGATAAGATCATAAATCATTATTGTACGTTGATACCTGATATTCATAGGTATATGTAGCGGTCTAAATATGACGCCATCTAGCGGAAATCCGTAAAGATTTTCTGTAACCAGTCGGCAACATTTATATTTATTATTTACCGACGTTTTCTAAATAATTTCATCTTTAACTATTTAGTCTAAACAGCAATTGTATAACTATGTAGTACAATAAGAACATGAAGAGAGATTCCCAAAATTATTATATAAGGTAAAGCAGGAATGCAAAAAAACTTTATCAACATCTAAATCTACATTCAGAATATTCTGTAAAAAGGAATTGGAATCCAATCTAACTGCATCCCTCAGGTCGCCAAATTACCTTCGTTAGTAAATCCAGCACACGAGATTTTCTCAATTGGCAAAATCAACCTGAATGAACATCGCTGTACATGCGATTTAACAAAGCCAATGCTTGTTAGTCGTAGTTTCTTTTTACCTTCAATTTGCGAGTGCAAAAACAGGAGAATGAATCGGAAGAGCCATCATTTATTACATAAAGCTGTTTTTCCATGTCGGTTGTGTGGAAGTTGGGATTACTCCACTTAGTCCAGTCCATTTATCCTTTCGCCCAAACTATCTACAACGGATCTACACCTTACAAAATTATTTTACCGCCCATTTTTAATGTAATCTTAAAATTTTGTTACAAATAATACATTTATTAAACGTAAATTAACGGTTAATTAAATATAGATGCACATTTCTGTATTATTTATGTCAGTAACACAAAAGAAATAGAAATAAATTTTCTGCGATAGAACACAGGATCCGGTGTCGCATATAGTATGTACGTAGCAGTCGCCGGTGTGCGTCCGGCGATCCTTTCCGCTCTACACATGTTAATGTCTGATTAAGCCTTTGATAATTACCATAGAATATACAAAGAGCTTAACACTACACTGTAAAACCCGATCTCGGGTCCGATCCTCAGGGATAAAACGTTTTTTCGTCCAAAAACGTTTGTTTCGAGTCTAATTGTGAGAGTAAAAAATCATTCGAAGCTTCTGATATCTAGACACAAAACTTATGTAAAGTCAGAAGGAGATAACTGCCCGATGTAGTTATTTATCTATTTTATGCAGTATACGGTAATACCGCCGTTTCCCTCGAGAAAATAAGCGCGAAGTTCTTTCAATAGCTGGAAATATCATCCCGTTAAAGGTAATCGGAATGAGATACTCCTCTTTTCAAACGAACGCTTTCACGATGGGCATTGATATTTTCTATTTATATCAATCCATTTACATCTCAGTAATAGACGACCCTACCCTACTAATGACAGGGGGGAAATACGAATATACTCGTATACAGAGAAAATCGAATATAGGAAATTGTATGAGAATGAAGTCAATTTATCCAACGTATCATGATTTTTTTTTATTCATAAATTTAACATATTGTAGCCAATTGGACGCTCAACTATTGTAGGATCAACACGGTTTTGTAAAATGTCATTTCCTTTGTAAAACACAAACCTTAACGTTACACTAACTATAACGTTAGCTAAAATAACAAACCGTTTTATAACAAAAACTTCGCCAAACCAAAATCGTAAAAACATGGTGATATAAAATTCTGTCCAGAATTTTATGACTGAAATTATTTTAAGTAACTTTAACATAATGCGGCAAACAGATATGAAACATGGAATTTTTAGTTTTCAAGTTGACTTTACACTTTACATACTCCTTTATCTGTATTAAAAGGTCGCAAGGTTTATAAAAATCAATTAAAATTCAATGTCACTATTATTATCTATCATCTTTTGTTTAAGCCAACACAAATTTATTATTTAGTCATAGATTGTCTTCATAAAAGCTACATATAATAAAAATATAGCCTTTAAGAAATTTGTAGGCTCCTTCCTAAATACTTTTACAAGTGTTACCATATATTTCATATTTTAATTAGCGACAGAATTTTGTTATGACAGGCTTTTTGGGGTTATTTAACTGAGAGAGGCACAACACAGTAGTAAGTACATACATAGATATATTTCGTATTAAAAGATATACGAGCATGTTGTTCGGATATTATGTGAGACTTCGATTTGTGTCAGCCTATTTAAATCACGTGTACGACAGAAACTGTCGTATATCATAAACTTGCGAAGTTCGCAAAGGCTGCTTCAATAAGCGGAGATAACGTATGATCGTATATCGTGTAGGAGACAGCCGATACAGCATCGAGTTGGGTTACAGTTCGCCAGTCGGCCACTGATCGAAGTGTGACCAACTCTTAGTGCGGGTTGCATAACCACCGCACTGCAGACTATTGTCCACTAATTTACTTCAGCATCACAAACGTTCTCGCTGTTTGCATAATGTGATCATGCAGAAAAACAATGTTTCTATTTTTAGAAATGACTGTATGTATTGTTAATTGGGAATTAAACTAAAATACCACATGTATACCTATAAATACTGTTTGTTAAAAAAAATAACTAAAACTGTATTCTTATCAAATGTATAATTTGGCAAGTAATTTTCGCTAACCATGAAACAAGACTAGAAATTATATCTGATGAGCTTAGATCATTGTACCAGTGCTGGGCACGGACCTTTTCTACAATTGAGAAGAGTAAGGCCTATGTCCATAAGTTGTTTATATACTTGTTCATAAATTAATTAAGTGCATTTAATTAATCCATTCAGGACGTGATCTAGTGTTGGAATCCCTGGCACATATGACCCTTCGAAGCTATATGTGCACACATAAACTATCACGGAACTTAACGTTAATGGAAATACCTGACCTAAATATCTTGAGAGAATCTCATCATTACCTTTAATTCAATCATAGATTCATTAAGAGATATCTTAATAAAATGATAGATAAAAATAGGTGTCATTCCAGGTTTGTTAGTTAATAAACCACCATTAATTTCACTGTTGAGTAAATGGCCATTCTACATATTTTGACCACTGAAATTAAAATCATATATAACTCTTTGTAATATATTCATAATTACAAATAAATAGAAGAAGTTCTATTTTCAAAGAGCTAAAAAATGAATAACAAACTTATATAAAACCGTTCAGTACGTTCATAGTCACGATTTTACCTAAACAAACATAGCAAGTAAAAAGTACAAACATGTTAGACCCTTTACCAAGATATTTTTCGCATAGAAAATTTAAAGCATAACTTTTATTAAAGTTAACTTGATTTGTTTTCAACATTCTTTAAGCGTATATAATATGAAATCGTAAATATCAAATTTAAAACCGAAAACTAAAATATATTTTTTAATTTAATATAATGCAATGAGTCTATGAAATGACACATTTGCATAGGTAATAAAAATTAATCATACAAAATATCTTCAAATAATGACATTGAAAGAATAACCTATGAATAGGTTATTTTTTCATCATCCAAAGACAAAGTAAAGAAAAAATAATAAGATTTGAAATACAACAGACAAAGACAGCCGAGTCCATACTTTATTTTACATTAAGCTATAATGTAAATAGATGGCTCCATTTCGTTTTGAATAAATTTTGCATCACGAAATGTTTAATGAAGATTTATTTAAATAACTTAAGCGCGTATAAGCTTTACAGAGGTAAGTAAATCTCGAGCAACAGTTGACGCTTAAATTCGCTTTTGAGTATATTGAAAGAAATTGTCTGAGTGGGCCCAATTTATTTGTGATAATTTATCTGTAGTAACTCCAAGGATGGACGGAGAAATTGGCGCGGCGCCAAACTGCCTCGCAGCCTCCCCGCCCGGTGCTCAAATGGCCAACCAACTCGTGTCCCCGTTGTTTTATATCGTTTTTAGTCCGTACCATTTCATAGCTAATACATTTTAACAACGGCCGTATTACCCACGAATATGTCACGTATCACAATAACATTTACGTCTTTGCGTGCTGTCCGTTGTTTTGAATAACTTATTATTTACCGCGTCATTTGCTCAGAAAAATAGTTGTGTTTTGCAAGGTAAAAAGTAGAAGTGATTGTACCTACGATTACAACTGTATGAAGAAGTCAATTACATACATAGTTTAAATAGATACCAATTCCAAAATTTTAACTGTAGCAGCTTCTACCACCTTGAGGATTAATCATAAAATAAGTATACTTTTGGAGCTATAATATAAATATAGTTGGTGAGTATTTGGCTGTTGTGAAGACGAAATTATCTCTCGTAGATTCTGATACCCATGACACTGAAATTGTAGGTGGCCCTTACTAGGTGTGGAGTCAGAGCTACGTAAGTGACTGTTGAGTGAATTTATTTATTATTTATATAGGTAATATATAAATACAATGTAAGTATAAAAGAAAACTGCACAGTTACTATATTTTTTACCTATAATTCCATCACAAAGCAATCAATTGCCATCAACTAAGATACTTTTTATACACTGGACCTAAATAAAAAAGACAAGTCTAAAAAGGTTCGATGTACTAAATTGGATATCGACGTACAAATGTCATTTATATGGCGTATATAATTCAATAAAGAACCTTTTAGATAAGTTGGAATCGTTCCCGTAAAGTTAATTCTCTAGGTAGCCTCGACCGCTCCTCAGCGAAAACTGATCTAATCATAAATGCAATTTGCGATCCACTCTCTGAAAATAAGCTACGTCCCAGATTTAAGCGTGGTCTGATAAACAAGAATTAGATAAGACTAAATAAGGTCTTAATTGAGAGCGTATGTTGTAGGTCTTGGACGACACAAATATAAATTGCTTCAACGGTAAAAAGAAACATCATGATATCATCATTAAACTTCATTTTAGAAATTCATTTTAGATTAGCGCCGTTTACGTTTTATAACTGAAAACATCAGCCGACCCCTATCAGTCACCCCTTTTTCTTTTATATCTTCGCTCACTTGCCCCCCATCCATCTTTTCTTTGGCCTTCCTCTACTTCTCCATCCTCTAACTTTTAATAACCATTCATAAACAAAATTAAGCACAGAGCATCCTTCATAAATTTTCGCCAATAGAATTTAATCTTAGACGTATGTACGCAAGGTTCGCAAGTAGTTAACTAAATTACGTTCTAATAATAGCTTCACTACCTACACAATAACACAGACATCCTGTATTGGATGTCATCTCTGCAATGGATTAGAGCGAGCCATTGGTTCGGAAAACGAGCGCCGCCTCTACATATCCGAATGGAAAATTTGCACTCAACTGGCACATGCACGTGGCAAATATTTAGGAGAAAGAAACATAATTTACAAGTTCAACGAATAAAAAATTGGGCACATTGGATTTTAAATTCGTTTCCAAATGTTTATAATAATTATTATTATTTGTCCATCGAATAGGATATTTGTTATAAAAAACTAATGTACAACTAACACTCTACATAGATATAATAATTAACGATTTCAATTAGTGATCAACCATTTAGTAAATCAAAATTATTACTGAAAATAAAGCTTAGTGCAACGTACTTTTTGTTACAAAAATAATATTCCGAAGTGATGTAATACATTTGCTTTGTTAAGATTTGATAAACGACAATAAGGTCCCAGATATTCTAGATTTGGTATGACTATATATCTATTATCTGTCTAAGAGGGTCCGTATTTATTACTTTTAATATTACCCTGTTACGTGATGTATAGAAGCTCAATTTTAATAAGAATATATTTTCTTCTTTATCCGAAGTATATTTTTAGTCTCAATATTCATGACGTCACTCATTCATATTCGTAACAGAAGAACATTTTTATTCAAATATTATAAATATATCGAAGCCACAATGACTATCGCTGCAGAACGAACGGTTCGTACGATATTCCATAACATTGTCACGTTTTCGGCAATAAATCACTTTTAGTGGTCCATTTTTATCCAGCACAAACTCGGCTATTTGCGGGAACATAAATATTTTTCATGGAAATGTCGGACCGTTATTTCTCTTATAGGATGTCGCGGGTGAATTAGTATGATTGAGGTTTCACAAAACAATAAAAACAAATATTCCTTATTACACACATGTAAGTGTTCCTCAATGTAATTTAACTTTCTATTTTTATATTCATGGATAAATAAAATTATTTAAGTTTCCAAGATCAACGAATCTTATATACTTTAAATCTATTCGTAAAAAGATGTTCTGGTTATTTTGCCTAAGAACATAATTATATTCGTTTTTATTTAAAAATTATATGTTTATTACAAATCACGACATAATTCTTACGCTGTTCGTTCTTAACAATAATTAATTATCCGTTAATAAAGACATCGTTAATGCATTGCCCATATAAAATTTCATCAACATCATAAAAATATCGTATATCACACAGAACAAAAGACAAGTGATCATGTGTTCAGTGTTTGTTGACAGCGAAGCTTTTAGGGGCACAACAATAGTGTTAAGCGCGATGGATAGGGCATTTATGACGTCACGGGAGTGCGGGGAAGCCGAGATGGCGGGGGTGGGCGGGGGGTCGGGGTTCAAGGGCGAGAATGTAGGTCAGTGGAGCACGGAGCATGTTGAACTAGCTGCCGTATTCCGTCTACCGATTTACGTCCTCATCGGTTTGTTATTCTATTCCAGTATTCATTGTGACAATTCAGCCGGGGGAGCCGGCCCGAGCGACATTATGTCTGTGTGTTTCAATTATTCAACGGTCAGCTATTGCATGTTTTCCATTACGTACGTTAGTGTGTAGTTTCTTTTATAAATTTTAAGATGTCTTAGCGCGAATATTAAATGTATTAACTTTTAACTAAGAATTTTATGTTAACATGTTTCAAAAAAACGTTTAAAGCGTTTATTGAACACGGTCTCTCAGTGAAGTCCATCAGGTACATACATGTATGAAAAAATAAATACATTATTAAGCGTGAAATTTATGACTAAACCCGCTTTTCGCCTGGTTCACAATTCAATGGAATTATCACCAGGAGCAAGGCCATCATGTTAAAAAAATACCTACATCAATGGTTTTTGGTCCAAGATTTACGAGCGAATAGCCGACTAACGGGTGATTTGTTGGTTCGATACGCCTTTTGGGCAATTTTAATGAACCAATGATGTTTATTTCTTTAACTCTACACACGAATGAAGTTCCCCGGAATTAGCGCGTACACTCCAGGGTGGAAATGCTCCCACCGTAAGAGCCATTCATTTATTGAATCGATTTATCGCTGGGGTCCAAGATTATCGACCTATTTGATGATGCAGTAATGATATTTATTATTTCATTTAAATGTTATTTTAGTTATAATTGTTTTGTGTATAATATATAATGTATTTGTTTGTTGTGTAGAATGTATAATTTTTGTTTTTATTTTTTTTTAAGTTTTGTATATGTACTTATTAAGCAATGTAAGCGCTATGGTCTGTACTGTCAGCTTGTATTGTAAGTACTAATAAGTACTAATAATTTATTTTACATTGTAATAAACCTTTCTATAAGACTGAGCTGAAAACTATGTAAATTTTTAAATGTCTCCTATATAATTAGCCTACCAAAATTCAGATGATCACTTATTCTATTATCTGTAAAACGTTGTTTTATATAAAGACAAAAAATATATAGTGTACTGAATAATATTGAGTTTATCAGTCGTCACATGACATGTTTTAACAATTCAAACGATATATAAAACATACCGTATGTACAACGTAGCCGAAACTCAATTAAAGCCAAATAAAACTACACCAAGTATGGAACGTGCGCCCGAACGTGTTTTCATTCAATCACAGAACTTAAATTTGCACAGAATTGCATTTGTATCTCGTGCAGATACAGTTTATGTAGCAACGCAGAGTTTAAATTAAACAATCGGAGCGAATCAGCATATCAGTCTTTGCCTATCTTTAAATAAATAAAACATGGATTTCAATATTCATAACCATTTACAAAACCAGGATGTATGTAAATATGTATAACCCCTTGTTTTGTGACCCATGCTAAAGTGTTATGTTCCGGGATCAGCGTTTACAATTTTGACATCTCTTAATTTAATTAATTATGATAACATCCTTTATAGAGGAGAATCTTCCTCAATTGGCAAGACCCAGGAACTTCTCGCTCTGTGTAATTTTTTTTACAACTTGCGTGGCTGTTTTATTCGGTTATAGATCTTGTTTTACTTCGATGTCTCACCTGGACGAACAGTGATATTGACGTAACTCTCCCTTCTTCTGTGCTTTCGTACAGTAACCAAGTGAAATAATATGTTAATAATAGTTTTAGAGAGTTGAAATTCTCTTTGCACTATAATACACTGATCAAGTGTTATTATAGAAATAGATGCGATAGAATCAAATCAGATATTCTTTAGATATATGTTGGTAGTTATTTATGATTATGAAGCACAAAAATTAGCAGTGTGTTGAGCCGACAAAGTTTTCTGCTTCCATGCACAATTTTCCACGTGACCGACGAATGTCCAAGCATATCAAAGAAGCCCTTTTAAGTAAATTAAAGGGACACCTTTTCATTTTATTCCACAGGAATTTACATTGATTCACTGAGGTAACCATTTGTTAAATTAACCGTGAAATGATATAAAGGGAAAAGGTCTTTGTCGTTCGAAATAAAGGTATCTTTGTAAAGTTAACATTACACTGACGATGCTCATATTAAATGGTAAGTTATTCTACCTAGTCTTTTTATATTTTTTTTTATGAAATTGTTCGTAATACTAGTTTAAAAACTTAGTCATTTATAACAACAACAAATAAACAAAAACAAAAAAAAAACATACCTCACGCCTATATTCCCCGAAGGGGTAGGCAGAGATGCATTTCTGCACCCACATTTCGCCAGGAATGTATCAGTCCCACGTAATAGGGGGCGAGCCAATTGCCGTTTTTCGGGCACATTTCCAGACTCCGTGCTGCTACTGAGTATTTCCTACTGGAAAAACCCAATCACACTTTGCCCGACCTGGGAACCCAGGACCTCAAAATCTCACGGCACATACTTGTACCGCGAGACCACGAGGCAGATATTTATACTTATGTAATTTTAAGATGTTCACCCTACTAGTTCGATTTTACAAAACCCTAATGTAAAAAACCAACTTGTGGTTACGAACAGTACCACAAAACCAATGACGTGTCAAAATGTTAAATTAAAAAAATGTTTACCCTATTTACACCCTCATAATTTGAGCGTGATCATCCGGTGGCGTGCCCGATATTACCACAAAATGTTTATTACTTTTTAAAGAAAACGCCCACACGCCTTTTCCGAGCAATTTCACGACTCATTATATGTCAGGGTTGGCGTGAAGCTTAAAAGGAGATATACAGCTATAACCCAACATATCTTAAATAAAAGAATTATATGATATGAAAATAACTAGAATCTTAAATACTTAAACGCTAAGGGTTCATCAAAGGCATTTTGAGCCGTATAACCAGCCCAATCCACTTAATTAATTTTTAGATTCAATCGATATCGTTTCTTCTCGTGTGAATCTAATTCATATATAATGTGTTGGCATAAATATATGTATATTTAGAGGTATTTTTCTTTGTCAGCGTATATTCGTCCCACCGCTGCGCTGAGAAAGGCATTTATAAAATAGAGAGAAGTTGGGCAATAAATCTACCTCGCTAGCCGTATGCATAATGTTGCACTTTCTCTATCTAAGAAACTATCTGTTTTCTGGAACTCCGTTAGCGAAACTTTTAACTTCAAAATGAATAAGTTTCCCGGTTGTTGACACATTTCTCATTGCTGCTCTACTCCTATTGGTCAGAGAATAATGATGACAAATACCTTGAAGCCTTCCATTCAACCAAACATAGCCTTCAGTTTTATAATATTATTATATGTAGATTCCGTTAAAGATATTAATTATAGTAATGCAGGTTGTCTCACATTTTTTTCTTTCTCTGTTATAATGAATAATAAATTTTAATTAATTACAAATTTACATTATAATATAATATATTATAATCTTTAATCTCCATGCTCAAGACCGAGAAGGTTGGCGCTATCTTGGGGACGCCTACGTTCAGCAGTGGACGGCGATAGGCTGAGTACTACATAATTATAATTGAAGCGTAAGGTCATAAAACTTCAACTGTATAATTGTAAATTAACATAAAGTGCCACCTCACAATACGCCAGGACAGATAAAGGTCTATATATGACAGTGAACAAAGGGATAAAAAACAAATAATAGGAAAAAAGCTAATGGCCTACAAACAACTAGATGGATTTTTATAAAACAACTGGAGCGCTGGGATCCGTTCATTCGGTTGGAAGCTACAATGCCACGAACAGATAAAAGCTTCAAACGCACAGCACTGCGCTTTTATGCCACAGACTCATTAAAACAATCTATATGAGATGTCTTCTGTAATTAAAATCTAGCATAGTTTTATTTTAAAAATATTATAGGATACTGTGAATCCAAATTAGCACGAAGGACTTTGCTACAGCAATACGACTGTCCTTCTGATAAAAATTAATCAACGCAAATGTTTAATTTTGAATTTTGTGAAAAATGCACTTTTTAATCCTCATAGATGCTATTTTCTCTCCCTCTTCCCTAGACACTGCAAATTTTAATATGTAAAAGTAGCTCTTATTAAACAAGCGCGATAGTTTTTAATTTTGAATCCTTTGTATAAAAATCAACCAAATTTTTTTATTTTTCTCTGACTTTGTAACGATTTTTTTGTAATTCACGATTTATAAAATGTTTTTGCAAAAATGCACACATACTACATACGGAATAATGTGAAATTACGTACGTGTCCGTACCGTATCACTATTATCAAGTCAAAATTTCGATAAAGTAATATTGTTAATGGCTATTCGTCGACATAGAAGCAATCGATTTCAGGTCACTACATTGAGAGCGGATTATCTGCGGCTATTGTTAGTCCGTCTTAATCCCCAGATGAGATACAGTAATGTTAATACAATACATTGTACAATGAAAGCTATATATGTATTTCAAATCGTTTACAAAGATTATCCTTACTTTATCCTTTTTATTCTACTGAATACGTTACATTTACAAGGCTTGATAAGAAGTGAAATGTATAATAAAAAAGTCTGAAGTTTTATTTCTGATTAATTCTAGTTTAATATAACTGGTATGTATTAAACCCTATCATAATTAAGTCAATTCATTAAATCCATATAATATAACAAAATAACAACGAAATTATTAGAATTTAAAGTATTCCCAGGTATATTAAATTCCTATTTTTTTGGAAATCTTCTGTGCTTCTGTATCTTTCCTTCTATTTAATATGAATTGCAAATACATGACTCAGACACATGAGCAAAATACGTTTTCGTATAATTGTTTGCGTTTAAACTAAGCAAATGTTAGTCATTTAAAAACTTCATGATGGTGTTATTAGTAAAAAATCAGACCTGCTGTAATTGCACGTTAAATTAACATGCAAACTTCAAAATTTTAAATAATTATAAGCACGAAAGGTACTATATCGCGTCATTAGCTAATTCTAGATTTTTGTTTTGTTCTCTTATACTTTTCCTTAGTTAAATCAAAAATTACAATCAAAACACGTAGTGTGTTCATCGCAGGAATATTAAGAATAATAATTAACAGCTATACTCAAGAACGTAGATGAAAGATAATGGATAATCCACGTCCAAATATTGTTCAACAACAAAAAAGATGGAAGTTGCCTATTGTCCAAGTATTAGTCTATTATCCCAAGTCGAAGAACAACTAACCTTCGCCCGAATGAAATCGGATCAGAAGCCTTTTGTTCTGATCTCATATTTTATTCACATAGATAGTTTCAAGGATACACGAGAAAACTTCCCAACAACTTAGTTTTGCTTACTCCGAGAAAACTTTGCCAAGACAAATGTCGATAGCAAATATTCAGTATGAGAACCAAGAACTAATAAATACATACACGTATAAGAACAATAAAACGTAGTTATAAAATATACATTCCTCAGACAATAGATTAAAAAGTAATGTCGGTTCCTGGTTATCGTTTTAGATCAATTAAGAAAAAAGGCAAAGCCGCAATCCGATTTTGCAGCAGTAAGAATAGTGTGACTGGTAAGCTCGTAACTTTTCTTTTATTTTATCCTCACGTGTAAGTGCAGTGACTTTATCATGACAGTTTGCAACCATTGTAAAAATTGCAAATTCCATAAACGGAATATTTTGAGTTAAAATAGAGATCCAAAGTAAACTTCACAGTTCCATTATGAATATACGAAAGCAACCCAAATAAAACCTTCGTACGTCCCTATTAAGATAAAGGAAACCTCGTAATTTGAAGTAATCGTGCGGGTTCTCCTGACAAGAGGGCAATTTCGGCACATACCATCTCCAAAACCAGAACGTATTGCGGGAAAAGGGACGAGATTCCCGTATCTCACATAAAGTGGGAAGTTGGGTACGTATACATATTGCTCTTGTAACGTGACGCGGTATGGGAATGTATGTTTTTATACCCCAATTCGAATAACTATATTTCATTTAATAATAGAGGAAATGCAAATAAAAATACGGTAACCTTTTGCATACATTGCTGGTACATTTTTATACGCAAATTATAGATTGCTTAAGTTTAACCGAGACTTTATTTGTTAGACTTAAAAATGAACTCCAGAAGGACAAAAAATAGATAAGAGCTTGCCGCCTCGTTACCAAGAGACCGACAGTCCGACCCGAGACATGTAATTCATTTGCCCATGTGCATAAATTTATGATTCTGGTTGGTGTGTCTCTGTGGTTTACGTGTCTTCGTGTCTAAATTGGTATCCAGATTATATATGTGAGTGCTTTGTGTATCTATTATTCACGAATTTGTTGTAAACTAAGTGCTAATCCAGGTATAATTCTCTACCTCAGCAGCAAATATCTTCTAAATCTAAACAATAGACAATTTAAGTTAAATTTAAATCTAAATACTTAATCGAAGTAAAAATGACAAGAAACTAAATCATAAATGCAATTGAATTTTTTTACACATTTTCCTCGATTATGCATATTTGTCTAAAATCTAATGGCCATAGATCATAGTTGCTATATACAGTACATTTAGATACGTTGCCTATTGTTAATAATCGCGGTATTGTCGCGTGACCTGTTTTATATGTACCAAAGACGATGCTAACATCAAAGAACATTCACAGCTAAATAGATTCAGAATTTGTAAGGATCGTGCCATTGTGAACGTACAATCAAATATCCATAAACAATAAAACGAATAGTACCGAAGTTAAGGAAGCGACATAGTATTTTGCATGAGATTATGTAAATATGTTTGGTATTTTCATAAGCTCTCGCTTAATAGCTGGGAAGGGAAGAAAAGTTGATAGAAAATTGTTTTGTATAAAGAAAAGCGTACGTAAATTTACCACAGACGTAGGTATGCACTTAAAATTTCACAAACATGTAAAGTCTGCAAGCTCACGTTGAATGAATACCTTATTCCTTTTTACTTTGTTCCGCCGTAAATTATTACATTAAAATATGCATAGTGGACATATATATATATATATATATATATATATATATATATATATATATATATATAAGTGCATAGATACGTCTGTATTTCCAGAAAAATAGTAGTCAGAGGTGCAGTTCTGCACCTACATTTCGCCATGAATGTGTCACCCCTACATAATAGGAAGCGTGTTTATTGACGATTTTCGGGCACAATTCCAAAGTCTGTGCTGATACTTAGAATTTCATTATAGAAAAATTCAGTAACACTGCTCGAAGCAGGAATTTTAGATTCAAGTATAAATATTTGTCGAACCTAGAAATCTCTTACAGTTACTGATACCCACAAGAAAATACTTATGTTTAAAAATATTTGTATAAGCAAAAATATGTTCATTACTGTTATATATGCAAGTCGATTTAAAATATTCCCATAAATGAATTTCTCAATTTAATTTAAAGTATAACAATGTAAGCTGTTGCAACGTGGGTGGTTGAAGAGGCAAGTTAACTAGTATTTCCTTTCAACGTTCACGTTAACATCGCAGTGGTCGGTCAACATCAATAATTTAGTTTCAACAGCGAACGTTGTATGGAAACGGTTTAAAAATAAATCGAGAGGAACTTTTAAATTCCGGAACCGGTCTCTATTCAACGAAAATAAAGCCAACACTTTCATAATATAACATCAAAGTTGGTAAATGAATTACATTGCTCTCCTAATCATGGCCAAGTTAATAAAAATTACATAGTTATATATTATACCATAGTCCTACATATATTAGACTTTTATACGGTCCACTCTGAGATAAAATGGCACTTTAAGAACTTAGTATACCAAATAAATGCACCCAATAGTCACCTACAGAATTCTGACCGCACCCTAAGATACAAGTCGTCTCGTACAAAGATTCCTTTCAGTATTCCAAACACCCAGACCCGAAAAAAACATTATTGGATCACACAAATACTTGCCTCGGCGATCGAACCCACGGCCTATCGTTTCGGAAAGTGGTAGAAGAAGGTATAATTTTACATATCCGTTTTACTGCCGACTGCCTCGTGGTCTCGCGGTAAAAGTATGTGCCGTGGGATCTAGCGGTCCTGGGTTCGATTCCCGGGTCGGGCAAAATGTTATTGGGTTTTTCCATTAGGTCATTTAGCAGCACGGAGTCTGGAAATGTCCTTTAAAAACGGCAATAGGCTCGCCCTCTATTACGTGAAACTGATGCATACTTGGCGAAATGTGGTGCAGAAATGCATCTTTGCCTACCCCTTCGAAGAATATAGGCGTGAGGTTTTTTTTTTTTGTTTTTGTTTGTTTGTTATTGTTATAAATGACAAAAACTTTAAACTAGTATTTCTAAGAATTTTATAAAAAAAATTAAAAGACTAGGTAGAATAACTTACCATTTAATATGAGCATCGTCAGTGTAACGTTAACTTTACAAAGATACCTTTATTTCGAACGACAAGGACCTTTTTCCCTTTATATAATTTCACGGTTAATTTAACAAATGGTTACCTCAGTGAATCAATGTAAATTCCTGTGTGTGTGAGGTTATGTATGTATGTATATCCGTTTTAATAAATGAATAGACACAGACACAACATTATTCGCAAGCAAAACACAGTCGTCCATTTGTAGACACAACACTGCGGCTTACTGTTAGTTCACACTGCTAACAAAGCCTTTGTCCTAAATAAGCCTGTTAAACATGGTGATTTATGATCACGGAGCACTCCAAGCTTATTGTTTATTCAATTAGATGCTATTTAACGTAGGACTGTAGTAATGCTTGAAATTTACATTCGAACATTGAATGCTAATTTTATTTCCCAGTATGCAGAACGGGAAGACGATTTCATTTGTAATAATTGTTGTTAATACATTCTTGATTACAATTGTTAAGTATTTAATTTTTCGTGAAATTTAATTGCTAAAATTAACACTTTTTACAGCGTTTTCTTACAACAAACGCCGGATTTAACACGCAATAATTACTTAATTAAAGAGTTTGCTACGTCGTTGATTTAAATCATAAAAATACAGTATACTCAATAGGAACAGAATTTATATGAGGAAGATTTTTTTCTCGTGTGATATAACCAGATGAAGCAGTGATGGTCTTAAGGTTTAGGCGCGCGGTCGAGAATCTCGGCGATCGCGGGTTCGAACCCCAGACACACACCTCTGACTTTTCGAAGTTATGTGTGTATTCACATTGAATTATCACTTGCTTTAACGGTGAAGGAAAACATCGTGATGAAACCTGCGCACCTAAGAGTTCTTAGGAATTCCTTAGATGTGTAGTCCGCCAACCCGTACTAGGCCAGCGTGGTGGACTATGCCCTAAAACCCTCTCAATGGTAGAGGAGACCCGTGCTCAGCAGTGGGCGTATATGGGTTGATAAAGAAGAAGAAGATATAACCAGGATTCTATAAATAATTATATTAGAATATTCATCAGCCCGAAAAGCCTATCGGTGTAAATAAATCTAAAATGAAGCCTGAAACGTGAGACTGGCGGAAATTGAGTGTAGATATACTTTGATATATACGCGAGTGCACGTATGAATTTATTTAAGTGCAGGCATAGAGATTATTATGACATATACACTGCACAACTAAAGTTAACTGGCGATTTAAACCTTATGTTCTCTATATTCAAATTTCAAGTAAAAATTTTCGTAAAAGATTAGTTTTATTCACCCCTAAAATACTCCGAAGGTACTGAAAGGCTTATCATAATAATAACCCACTTCAATAACTCTTCAGATTGACGCAAATCAGATAAAGAGTGTAATATGAAAATATTTAAGGCGCCCAGCATTCTTCCACGTTTTAATGGCTATAATACACGTCTCCATGTAATCTCCACGACGTGGAGTCTTGAGATTTTTACCACGCACGCTCCAATTTAATTTCTTCCGAGAAACTGCTTTACTCACTCTGATTTCGCTCTTTAGGTTAATTTCTTTGAAAGCACGATTGGACGTTTATTATTCTCAAAATACATTTTGTACGTCATTGTTTGACACGATAAACTCTTTTTGTATCACTATTCTTTAAAATTCCATCCTAGTTTTAAGAAAAATCCCATCTTTCCTGAAAAACATCAATAATTAATATGGGATTACAGGAATAATTTATGTAGCAGCATGCTCTATCGTCACGTGCGCCGCTCATTGATATTCACCACAATTATTCACCCCTGCTATGCGCTGAATTCACTTACACACAGCCTGACCCTCTGAATATTAAGTATTAGCCTTGTTTATAATCTTCGCAAAATTATATGGAATCAATACCCAATAATATATTATAAGCAGCGTGGTGAACTAAGGGTTAACCCCTCTCAGTTGTTAAGGAGGCCCGTGGCCAGCAGTAGCACGTACATGGGCTGAATAATATTTATTTTATAATTTTGAAGAGTGCAGCTTTCCTCAAGATTTTGTTTCTTCTGTGTTAAATTACGTGATTACTTAGAGTAGTCAGAGGTGTATGCCTGTGGCTTAAACCCGTCACTGCTGTGTATTTCCACCGCACCTAAACCTCAAGGACACAGCTGCTGTAAACCTCGAAAACGTATAACACTAAGCTGTATGATTTTTAGCACTTTGACGTCTATAATTTTGCTACGTTTTTATATTTCTTTAAGTAAAAATACCGGTGAGTACCTAACGATCAGACAGTTTTTTGCGTCATAATAATTTTCATGTCTGGTAATAATACAAAACATGTGTTTTGCCGCTTCAAAATAAATCCGAACGTATACACCCAATAACAAAATTTACACGACTGAGGAGTCAAACCAAAGACGTTTTGGTTTCAAGCTGCTTACAATCACATGCCCCAAAATCAATAACTTTTACGCAACTAACGACTATGCACTGAAAAAAATAGATTCTTCGCGTGTAAATGACGCGACTTTATGTTGGTGACGTGGAAGATAAATGGGCTTTAGGAATATCGCTTGGCCGTGTTCCAAAAATAATCTAAGCCTGTTTAGAGAAGTGATGACTAGATCTATGTGTAGTTACATCAAAAGCAACTCCCACGGATTGCTTATGTTGGCTTGCCGCCACGGTCACATCAACTCACACGCTTATTTAGGTAATGATAAAATGAAGCAAAGCCTCTCATTTTAGTTGGCTTAATTACTCGATACCTACTAACATTACACAGGCGAGAATGGGTTATTTAGTTTTATTACGCCTTCACGTTAAAAACGTAGAACCTTCATTGCTAATAGAGATTGATAATATAATGTGAACCAGAAGAGAGCTTTAAAATTTTCCATAACAACAATCTTTGTTGTTGATACATTTTGTGTTCACACAACAGAAGCGACGAATTACAAAAAGCAGTCGTTGTGAATTATTTGTAATTGTTTTGAAAAACGTAGGAATGCTTATTGTTTAAATTTTGTAAAAAGTTATATATAGGTACATATAATGCGACGACTGGTACCTGTTGAAAAGAATGATTCAAATGGAAAGTCGTGTCTCAAATATTCTATCTTAGCATTTCAACATAAATAACATTATGATAAAAATGTTGACGTTGTAAGCAGTAACATTTTCGGAATAAAATTATTTTTATGTACTACCTAGAAAAGCTTTCCAAACTGTTATTCAGAATACGAAATCAATTCTCTAAATATTTCCACCTAAAATCGTTCTATAGCAACGGAGAGTGCCCAAATGCATAAATGAATGCCTTACCCGTCACTAAAAGCCTTATTTATGTCCCAACCTACGGATTCTAAATAAAGATTTCAAATAAACATTGTTACTTAGGGGCAATTCGCCGTAGCCATTTCGTAATTGTTTGTGAAAAACGTGTATTGGGAAAACATTCATTCTAAAAAAATGATTCTGTAAAAATAGCTTTTCTGTGAAATGTAATAGCGATAAATTATCTTTCTTTTACGGCTACGTCCAACCTACTTAAAAGAATTAATAATTTTCAATCATGAATCTTGTGGGTCAAAATGATACGCTTTTCTCAATAAATCATGTCAGCTAACAAAATACTTGTTATGATTCTATTACGACGCATACCGCCCTAATCTCTATATCAAATGGTGTTAAAACAATAATATAATACAACTGTAAAAGCCTCATTGATCCGATATATATAAGACGTACAAGCATGAACAGAAAATATAACGAACAACAAGCGCAAAATGCGCAACAACGCTTTATCAACAAAAGAATTCTATGAAATTTTCTTCAAGAAATTTGAAGATACAAGAAAATCCTTTTTGGCGCTCTCGAAAGGCGAATGTGCCCCGGTTTACAACGGGTGCACATTGCTGAGGCATCGTAAAGGAGCCTGAGGGTAATGGCCAGTAAATTTTTACTACTCGAACACAGGGCACATAAAAAGTCAAATAAGGCTGTCTGGATAGTTCACAGTGCACGGAATTACGCTACCACAATACTTTACGTTAATATACGAGTCGAAGATATAACTATGTGCGCAAATTTATTTACGATTCCACGAACATGACCCGAATTCGATATTATCATTTGTGAAATCAATAACGTACGTTATTTCAAGTTAGCCGTTGCTTAGTTCAAAACAAACCATTCCCATGCCATCAAAGACCGTTCAACTTGGGTTTTAAACTAGTGTTTAGTTTTAAGAACTTATAAGCTCATGCCTTTTTCGCATAATCAAAGTAGGTTTTTTCAATATCACTTCTAAAATATACTGGTTATCTCGCCAGGTACTTGAAACCAATACACAATGTGACAAGTATTTTAGGCTCAAAATTAAACACAACGCAAAATATGAGAAACCCGTTGTTTATAACGTAATTTCACGCGTTATTTGCGACTGGTTATGAATCTTATACAGTCATAAACCGTTTCATCCAACATCTCCAAACTTCAGAGCTCGTTAAAATGCTTCAGATTCGGCCAATTTTAATTTAATTATGGAATAATCGTTTGCGATGGCTTCGCTTAATAGCGTTTGAGGTTTTTGCAACCCAGTAAATTGGGGAATAGATTAAGGCGGAAGTAAAGTGACAGTAAAGATATTTGTGATTAAATCGTTTAGCAATAAACTTATAACAACAGTATCGACGTCGAGCTCAGCAAACCTAAGGGAACCTAAATTTATAGATCCCTCAACGAAGTTAATCAAAACAATATAAAGGAGAAGTTGGAAAACAAAGAGTTGCCCACTTCCCACCCCTACACCTGTTACACCTTCTTATAAAAGGACAATGACAATAATAGAATGTATTATGTAATACGCAATGATTATATATAGTATATGACATACATAAAATCACTTAAATATCTGAAGGGTTAGGCAGAGGTGTGTTTGTGGACATATATTTGTATGTTTTAAACTCAACGAAATTGAGGGCGAGTCTATTGCCGTTTTCGGGCACATTTCCAGACAACGTGCAGTTAGCGTAAATTTTCTGTTGAAAAACACTTTACCTAACCGCTGGACTGATGAAGCAATCGTTTAATATTGTATTAAAAGCCTTATATAATTTATAAACGTACTAACGAATGGATAATATGAGTAAGTTAGATTCCTTGGTCGAGCTTTGGTATTCAGTTTATCCGGTAGTCTATCATCATAAACCTTCAATAAACTTATCAATTATTACGAGAAAAGAAAGAACTGCTGCTTATTATTTGATGAAGCATTGAATTCCGATTAGCTATATAGAATCTTATACTTTAAATACTGTAATAAGGCATACTCTCTGTTAGGCTTGACTTACAGCATAGTCAGTATGATGGATTTCCACGCTTGTGGATTATCGCTTTGGGCATTCAGGCAAGATTGTAGTAAACCTATACATTATAGTACTATTCATAATGATCTTAATATATTTGTATCTAAAGCTTAAATATATTTCCGTGTAAATAATTGGCCATTTTAATTTATCAAGCTGGGTGGACGAGCAAAGCCTGAAATGGCCCGGGGCTGAGTTATTGCCTTGTTGAGTTGCGTGCGCGCCGCTCCCCAACTGCACGCGATAGCTTGGCGACACGTCAAACATTAATGACAAAGTAATAAGCCCGGTAAAATTTTACTGCATGTCATTTGATTTACATATTTTTGTATTATTCGACCTAAATACGGGGACTGCTTCCAGAAATAATTAGGGGTTCTGATTCAATTTAATTATTCCTAAAATGCGAATTAAAAAAATCGACAAACAAGACAAGATTTATTTTCAAGAATAATTTATCATATGGATATTTTCAATAGAATGATTGAATTTAACAAAATATTACTTGACTTAAGATTCCCTATATTTGTCGGTTACATACATACAAAAATACTCTTTTGTAGTCTAATGTTAAAATAATTAACCCTCTTTGTATATTTATAAAGGAAGTTCACGGAATTAAGTACTCGTATAATGTAAATTGAGCTTAATTATTGTTTCGGCGTCAGAGAATTTATTCAGCCAGGTTCGCTGAAAATATCCGGACACGCAATTGAAAGACTCGCGATGAATAAAGGTATGAATACGACTTTGAATGTGGGCTTACAAACCTCGCGACTGTAAAGAATTTTTAATCATATTTTCCAGTTTAATTCAATTTACGAATGATTTACAAAAGATTTCATTTTAATATTACAGACCTCTTTCTAATTATTCTCCAATGAATTAATATTGGACGCTAAATATATATAAAAAAATACTTTTTAAAGCCTTTAACATTGCCACGTTCAACTGAAGAGCATATGTAATTCTATAATAAATAGATCCTGATTTCGATCGTATCAATAACCGAATCAGAAATACGGAGAGGCATATACAATTACAAATGTAGGTCACAAAATATCGCGAATTAATATTCGATGAATCCATTAACTACAATCGATGAACATATAGCGTATCACAAAGGTATCTGATTTTGATGGTAACCTCCGTGCGCAATTTACTAGACATTAGCTTGTGAAATGAGAAGCCGCAGATTCAAAGACGTCACCAATACAATTGTTATGTGATTATTTTCTTTCACTTCGAGTCTTTATGAGACCAAGAAGTCTCTCTTAAGGTCCGAAAAGTTGTTCTTGGTGCAGGATCAGAGCTGTAGGTATACCTACGAGACAGTTTGGTGACAAGACCTTCTGAAAAATCAAAAGATCAGAAGCCAACTTCAAGACAATCGGCCAAAATATTTTTTTCCAAAAAAACGTTTTTAGAATAATAATAATAAAACAAATGTAGTTTTTGATTTACACGTATATGAATCCATATTACTTTATTACGTTTTTAGACCTATATTTACACTAATATAAATGTAAAGTAATCTAAAGGAACCGCAACAGCAATGGGTACCTACTGTGGTTCTGTATAAGGCAGGTACTTTGTCTACATAGAGTAATATTATTATTTGAATAAAAAGCAGAGAGAAGAATAACCCAGCGCGCTCGACCAAATCCGCCTGAAACAATATTGATACTACGGATGTGAAAACCCTAATAAGAATTATCCATACAAGATATACACATTTTATATAAGAAAATAAATAATAATATCTTTTGGACGAAAAGTCGATTTACTTAAAAAGCTAAAGTTTAAAATGACGTACAGAAACTTTCGTGGGGTCTGAGTTGTGGCAATGAAACAGTCAAATTGTACATTTTCCTACACTAGTTTCGTAGCAAAAGGTTAAACCTGAACATAAATCTATAAATATGTCTTGTAGCTTAGTGGGTGTGCCATAATCAGATTGCGGCATTCGTAGAGCTTCGCTACGAGCGGACTCCGGCCGCTCCCACTACACAAAACATTAACGGTAGGTGATGTAGCTGCTTTAATCTACAATTCTTTTTATCTATAAAGCCCTTTGTCCACATATATTAGGGCTTATATTAAGTATTCAACCGTGATTTCAATACATTGACTTGAAAAGATGTGTGTCGTGCAGTGTCGAAAATAAGATGCGCCTAATCGCGGTTTCATGAATAAACATGTCATGGTTTTGTATGAAATTGTGTGAGTTTCATAAGAATTTATCATTTTTCGGGTTCGGGACGGCCTGCGCCCGCCCTCTTTCAGAGAAAACGTCACATTTCTTACCTGATTATTTCATTTTGCGTTTATCTGCACCGCTCCACATGTTACTCGGCGGCAATGAGCGAAGGTACGTTCACATGTCAAGGGTGGTAAAGGCTCGACGCACACGTGGCACGAGCACTGCACTCCCACCCGGCACTGGGCTACAATCGTCCGTGTGATAGTGAGGCGGCTGAGGTCGCGCGTGTGTTTATTGTTGTGCGGCGAGAGGGTCGGCGGCACCAGCGGCGCCTGTGGGAGCGAGTGTGTCGCGGCGTGGTGTGCCGCTGCCGCGTGCCGGGCGGGTGTGGGGCGGGGGCGGCGGGGTGCGGGGGCGGTGCGGCTGCGCGCGGCACTGGGTGGCCGGTCAGCCCGCTCGATACGCTGGCCATGAAAATTTTAGCCGAAACACTGGCAACCGGTGGCAGCACGCAGGTGCCGCCAGGTGCGCCACCGACACCATACACCGTCCACCACCACGTAATATGCAAATCATCACCAACTCCATTTTTTATATTATACATATAATTTTACTGGGATTATTGTTGAGCTTCTAATATAGGTACAGGTGTAAAAATTGTGGAAATATTGGAAAATTAAAATAGGTAACAGTTACGGTAATTAAAAACCCATTGACGACAAAATAAATCCCGAAAAAAATACATTTTTGCAACTAATGCAACTATAATTATTACAGGTTTACAGTGATAATGAAACATGAAAAAATTTGGTATTTTTCTGGATTTATTTTAGCATCAATGGATTTTTAATCACAGTAAATATTGTCCGTCTTTGTTTTCGACTACTATCTGTTTCCATCCTGTAAAGTTCCTCTGTTCGGCGTATGTGCCATATACAGTTGAAATTGAAAAAGACTCATCCTACCAGGTTGTCTGAGCGCTATTTTGTAAAACATAAAAAAAAATCCGTGTGCTACGGATTTTCCAGTACACAAGTTTCGCAATTATAAGTATATTACCTTTCATTTGAATCGACTATCTACATTTTTTTAGTATTGAGTTATTTAGACTTTTGAAAATATATTAAAGTTATTAAAACGTGAACATACCAGTCCATGAAATAACATCTTACACTGAACAGTAAATTCTATGTAGCGGAGGCCTGCGTCCATTAGTGGGACATAGTAAAGTCGATATAGCAGATCATAAAACCCTAACACAAAATCGAAATATAATAGAACACAGAAAATAAAATTGAATAAAAAAACACATTTTAAACATAGTGTTAACTTTTATTAAACATGTTACACGGACGCTTGTGGAAAAGTTTATAGTTATACATATTTACATTAAACACGAGAAATCGCTTACACTATAGGGCAGGTAACAATATATACTGATTACAGATCTCACATATACATCATAATATAATTATTTGTTTTTAAAAATCAGTACATTAGGCTCGCCGTGGTTTGGTACGGCTGAATGCAAAAATTAGACTCACGGGTAATGACGTTCATTATCGAAGAAAAATTTATAGCTAGCAATCCAAAATTCTTAACACTATTGAACATGTTTTAGGCACCCTGTAGTATTCTTGTATAAATCTTCAAAACGTCGGTTAAAACTCTTACGAGATATAAAACGTTAATTCAAAATTTTGTTTCTACATTTATGACTGAAATCTAAAACCGTATGTTATTAATGCGAGCTTACTATCAAGAACACCATAAATGCATTTCTAAAGTCTTAGAGAGATAAGTCAATGACATTTATTCGACGAAAACGTTGATTTTACGGCAAAGTATATTATAAAAAAAATTATCTCGTAATACCGATTGATTTTAAATTTGTATTTGCATTCGTGCATATTCTCATATCCGAGCCTGCCTACATACTCGTGGTTCTAAACCAGTATTTTACTAAGTCATCTTCAATGTTCAATGGTAATGTCCTACATATTATCGTATTGTGTAATATATATTGTCCTACAGTTGAATATTCTATTAAAGAAATTATATTTAAGACACTAGTGTTACCCCACACAATCTACGCGCTATTTTTCAGGTTTTCATTATGGCATTCCAAAAGCAGTTACAATGAATAGTAGGGGAAACTGGGGACACTTGATCCCCCCTTTTGTTTTTCAACCCTCATTTTCTTAATATTGATCGAACTTTAAATTTGTTGGTACTGAAGCACGTGGAATTTATTTGGCTATACTATGTGTGATACCCAACGATCTCAGTGTATTAATTTAGTTATAAATCCACTTTAAGTACGAATAGTGAAATGTATCTAGTGTCCCCTATATATGTACGACTTGATCCTCCCCATCTGGAACTCTTGATCCTTGGGAATCTCTCCCAAATTTGGGGTCGATATGATACCATTACAATGAATAAATACTAAAAATATGTTCAAGATTGCTATAATCAAATTTATTTGCAATAATTAATTTTCTAGTATTATTTAAATCACTGGCATATGGTTTTATTTTCATAACCGCTAATCGGTACTCTTTTACCGTACGGCTATAACTTTTACTAACAATAACATGATTCATGACCAACGCCAAATGTTTGTTTAACAATTGGGGTCTATTTCGTGCACCTTCTCTTGTTTTGTAAATTCGAGGCACTTGATCCCATAATAAAATTGAGGATCAAGTATCCCATAATACCAAGGACCATGTGTACCCAACAGCACTTAGGTTACAAAACATTTAATATATAAAAGTATTTAAAGATTAACACTTTTCTTTGTTACAAAAGCCTAGAAACATGGATAATGATTTTATTAAAGCGGTACAACCTCGTAAACATCTTTTCTGAATAAAATTAAATTATAAATTAAAAGTTACGAAAAAAAGTTTCAGCAACACAAATTACACATCGTCCGCTATCTGCAAAAAGTGTCAAATCTGGCAGCTGTACCACTATTAAAAAGTTGGCGGGTACTATAAACTACCCGTTTAGCCACTCTAAACCTTTTGATTGCTTTTGGTTGCTTTGTAAATTGAGTGTACCTAATCTCCCGTAAGGATCAAGTGTCCCCAGTTTCCCCTGTATAGTGATGCTATAGGCCCGATATCAAATTAGTTACATAAGGATCGTATTGAAAATATCACTTACATTACACAGTCTGATGTTGACAATTTCCAAATATTATATGAAATTCGGTTTAAAGGTGTTACGTTTAAAGCCTATTAACATTATACAAAAGAGGGACAGCACCTTCCTATTAGACATTTGCCTTTGGCTCAAGTTTACTTCTAACACATAAAATCGAGACGAGAGCATAAAATTACAACAGAACCCGAACCGGCATTAACGCACGATTTATGAGTCTGCTGTAACTTTATAGCGTTCGTAAAGCATCATGAGATTCATATTTACATAAACTCATATGTACAATATACACGAGTACATAATTCAGTTCAGGACCATTCACTACTCTAGAGGTGGCATTATGTATTTATTTACATGAGTACTTACAATTAACACAAATACGATGAATGGAAATGTATAGTGAACACAGATAGTCCGTGGCGCTTGGTTTAAACGTTATTCATGGTGTTGGCCACCGACGTTGAAAGAGGAACTTAGGACGATTTGTACATAAATAGAAAATTTGATTCGTCGCTATTTCACTGAACACAGCGCTCTAATAAACACACTTATGTGCCACTTGACGTAGGGGAAAGTTATCGAGATTCGAGTAATTACACTTTTAAGTTCACTTTAACAATGGCAGGTGAACATTCCGAGTCCACATCAAGTTCGTTTCCCGCGCGCCTTGCCGTTGATCACTGGCTCCGCCTGCTGCGCTTTCCGCGGCCGCAGTATGAAATTGAGGTTGTACGCGGTATTCACTGCGTAATACACGTTCGCATTCGACGGGAGTAACATTTCTGAAACAAATATACGAATATGAATTAAATACTTCAAGGTTATAATATCGACTAAGATGTGTAGTTTTTTTTTAAGTTAATAAGATTTCTGTCGCGCTGATGAACTTAGTTATAAGAAAAGTAGACATCTCATTTTTGCTTAATAAACGATATAGTCGAACAACAAAAAGCAATGATTTGATGTCGCCACTTGATTCTGAATTTGGACTCGTACTTAACATTATTTACGATATTGGCACTCATTCATATCAATTTTTAAAAATAAGTACAAAAAAAGATAAATACCTCGATCAGGTAGCACTTGTGCCAGAGTGTACGCGTCGGGGTCGCCATCCAGGTTGAGTTTGAGCATGGCGTTTCTTATCACTTGTGGCGTTCGTTCATTGTTGCTCAGCATTATTGATTTATACAGCACCACACCCTCGGTCTCTGCACAGTCCGATTCGTACGTGACGCGAATAATGTAAAAGTCAGGACCGCTTCTTGCGCCAGCGTGTGCTGGACTCGCGCCTCCAGCCTTGCCATTCGGTTTCTGCCCACTGTTAGCACTCGACAACGATACGTCCAATGACGGCAGCGATGACGACGAAGAACCGTGAGATAACCGAGTAGGCGATATCCGCCTCTCCAGACTGTCCCTTTTCCAAGCATTTGCAACTCCATCGGTCTCGCAGAAAAATTGGGAACTGTTACTCGAGCTCGTACTCGCGATTGAATCGTTTTTCCTATGCCCTTGACCATTTGCATCGTTAACTTTCTTCGGTCTCCTTTCTTTTGGTGGGTTAGTTGGCGGTTCTATTTGGCATGAAAGTTGGTAAGCCTCCCGGTCGTCCAGCACTATTACCGAGTCGAACCACCGGTCGAACATAGGATCTGTCGGTAAATGATATGCATTCGCGGCACCCTGCAATAACTTTATTTGAGCGAGCACCTCAAATTCTTTGCGACGTTTATCAAAATTTATCAGACCATCCGATACTGTGTCTGGAATGGCCGTATCAATCATCGTGAGATCAGTTAAAAAGGTACCCAAATACGGAATAGTACCATGACTTACACCGGGAGACCCTCGCTCATGTAACAGTTTTTGTAATTGCCGATCATTTTCGCCTACAGTGTCGGCAAATTTTGCGGTCCCCTCACGCATTAATAGTTCTCTTTGAGCCCATCGATTATTGTCTTCACTGAAGATTCGCGCAAGTTCATCGAATAATTCAGCCTTTTCTTTCTGTAATAGAGCCCACGTTTTCCGGAGCCTATAAACGGGGTTGCTCTGCAATCCGGATATTATGGCTTTTAACGAGGAAAAGTTTTTCAGCACCCTCAATTCTCGAGCTATATCGAGCCACGCTGCGAGTATGTCGGCACGTTCTAATGGCCTCAGGTTAGGCTCCACGAGCACGGTGGAGATGACGCGAAACGAGACCGCGTTGAACTGGTTGACGGTGGCGAGCACGGTGGCGGCGTCGTGCGAGCGGTCCTTGTCGCGGCGGGACCACACGGCGCCGAGGCACTGGTGCGGCACCAGCTTCTTGAACAGCTCCATGTCCATGCGCGTGAGCTGCTCGGCGAAGTGTCGGTGCGGCACGTGCGGCAGCCGGTACGTGCTGGTGTGGTGCGCCGGCACGCGCATGCCCGGCGCCAGGCACACGCCGCCGCTGATGCCCGCACCACCATTGCGTTCCGCACTGAATAACGCTAACTTCTGTAATACCTACAACACAGAAACAAATGTTAAACGAGTTATAGCTAACACAAAAATAAAGTGTTGTAATTTTAGTACTGCCTTTAGTCACCTTCGAATGGAGCTCTGATCCGGGTAAATGTAGCTGAGTGAAGGCGAGCAGCTGCTGCAGTGCGGGGTGATGCGGGGGCTGCCGAAAGTCATCCGGATAGGTGTCTAACCACACGTGGAGACACGCTACCAGAGTCCTGGAAGAGATGATCAACCATCATCATGTGAACTCAAAGAAAAATTTATTAGTGAATTAAAATCGCTAACACTTACTTTCGGTGCTGTTGTGAAGTATCGATTGCTGTGGGGAGTACGTCCTCCGCAGCCAAAGCTTCATATCGTCGTAACAGGAGATCCAAGACTCGACTGCATTCCGCAAATGACCTGTAATAAGAGCATAAATATTTCCATCAAAGAGTATAAAAAGTTTATAATGATTTATACAACAAATGCAGAGAATAGTATACATAAAAAATTATGTCGATATAACCTTCTTTGAACATTGGATGTGACAATGAACTTGTGAAGCCGTATGAAATAGGTATATCACGTTTATCCAATAGTAGAAGTGTGAATAGTGGAATTCATGCGGTTAGAGTCACTCAATACTATTTACTTTTGTCGTATTATTCCTTCCGTATTTATTATAATTATCGCTACTGAACAGTAAATCCATCAACATGACCGACTATCAAAAGAATTCATTTTAATCTATTAAGAATAAGATTATCTAAATCTTTTTGTTTCCTATATATTGCAAATGAAAATGGTTTTATAGGTTTATCACATTACAAAGCCTTATAAATCCAGTAAAGCATTTTTTTTTTTACATAATTCCTTGGAAATATACTGAAAAAGGAGAGACGGAAGTGCTTAAGCGATCGCTTTTTATTATTCTACTGAAAAATAATACTTTCACAAATAAACATCATTATCTTGGGTTTATACAAAAGAGTGAAAGATTATAGTGAAGAAACCTGCACGTATAAGGGTTCTCACGAAGAATTTCTTAGATTTGTGAAATCTGCCAACACGCACTGCAAGAACTTGGTGGATTAAGACCTAATTCCTCTCAACCGTAGACAAGATCTGTGCCAAACAGTGGAATACATTTCTATAGAAGGTAAAACTCAAAGCTCATACCCCTGATATCGCTCTGTAATGAGAACAACTGCAATGATTTTATCAACTTTTAATAGATATAGTCTGCACTCTGCCCACACATCCCCACACGGATCCGGGATCCCCAGGTATAATTTAAGTTTCACGTGTTAGTGAACGATCTTATTGCCGTTTTTGAGGAACAATTATCCAGATTCCGTACTGCTTTTAGAATTTTTATTATAGAAATAACCAGTAACATCAATTCAGGCACTGTCGTTTTAGACGATCAATGATCATATTCAGTTTTCGTGCTGCTTCTCGAAATTTCGAGATGGAAATGATCAGTAACATTCTGACGACAGATTTATATATTCTAAGGCACAGACTAAATATAAATATATTGTACGCGCTTAAGCAGACGTCATGTAGGACGTCCTGCAGCACGATGGTCCGATGACTTGAGAAAGGTGATGGTAAACGAATAGATGAGGGCTGTTCAAGGCCGATATGGTTGGCGCTTTCTTGTGGAGGCCTACGTTTGGCAGTGGACGGCGATAGACGGATATAGACTAGGTATAGGAAACATACCGGTAGGTGGCGAGGAACACGTTGACGTATGTAGATTCGAGCTCTCCGTCGTCCGTGGCGAGCGCCTCGACGAGCCGCTCCACCGTACCCGCCTTCACGAAGCGCACGCGCACCGTCTCCCACTCCAGGTGGGAGATCTCGTCGTCAGACTCCTACAAATATATAACATAATATTATTTTATTGGTATTTAGAGTTGCAGCAACTAAGACAGAATAGGATTAACTTTCTGTTTAGGTATATACAAAAATGTCCTGAGAGCAATTGTTGCACTTATTGGTGAAATTCTATGAATTATTGGATAAATTTCCCAAGAAAATATAACAATTGAAGAACCAAAAGTGAAAAATTTGGACGGTGTTTGCAGAACATGATGGTTGACATTTAATAGATTTGCTTCGCAATTTAGAATTCTTAAAAATATCCCTGTATACAAATATGTAAGTACGCCTGAAATACATGTAATATTAATACGTTAAATATAAACTAAGGAATATTGCAAGAATAAAAATATTATATATACATGTCTAAAAAAAAACTTCAATGAATAAACACTTGGACACGCTAGAGTTGGAGCGTGTGCTTAATTTTATTGTATTCGCGAGTCATTACTAGTAATTACGACAAAGATTATCCACAGACAAGCAAGTACTGTGAGGTGTCGTGGGAACCAACACTCATTCAACACTACGCCATTCAAATTATGTACAGAAAATACGACCTGGCGTAGGTATTTTGTTACAACTTCTATTCTTTAGAGCAAGCAATTAATACGAATAAGAAATTATACTAGTGAGTAAAATCGTCAGTCTAACTCTTGTACTAATTCCATTAAGACTGGAGCAATGTATGTATTCTCTATTTCTATAAACATCTATAAGCCGTAATCTCTTATCAGCCTTCCTCCTTTTTTCTTTTCAAAAGATATTTCGTGTTGCTGAGGGAGTTTCGTATCGATTCCATTCCACTGTGGTAAGACGTGCCACACGATAGTTTTTTTAAATTAGTAAAAAGAATTGATTCAAAAATGTTTTATAGTTTATACTAGTAATTTTGGTTGAATAAAGGTTATGTAACTACTACTATGTTCACTTTCTATTCTAGCAGCTTCTATACTATTTTAAGTCATACGTATGATTATTTCAATTGATTAAATTATCTAAGAATTTCATCTTGACATTAAACAATATATAAATGATTATTATATATAATGTTCTACATCAAAGTGTTAGTATTACACGGTGCGCAACAAGGATTACACCGCCAAATTATTATTTGAGCTTGACAAACAGGTAAACGACTGAACAATGTTCTAAAATCCACAAACGTTAGTAATTTACGAGGCGTACCTTACTAAAATATTCATATCATTACAAACATCGTCGGTATTTCGTCGAGAGCTCCAAACCAACCGGTAAATGTTCGTGGAAATAGACTTGGTGGTTTGCGACATTTGCAAATTATTTAAAACATTCATAGAATTTGGGGCGACACCATTTGATCCTAATGTTATTTTAGTTTTCTAAATCGATGAAGAGTACATATTCAATGAGGCTTTTATTTATGTTACATTAACTGTAGTAGTTTTGAATCCATCCTTTTATATGGATGGATATGGATGTTCTGGGCTATTGCCCTATACCGCAATTAGCTAGACGTCACCTTCAGAACGAGACAAATGTTTGTTTGATAGACAAAAATTCATTTAGGCTCTGGGTTTTGTGAGACCAAAGATACAAGATGTACAAACATAAACGACTGTTGGTTGTTTTTTTATATTGTAAGAATATATAACACGAAACATACATTTCAGCGAGGTAAGTGTTCTCAGTAGGTACGCAATATTTACGGAGCCAACTTTATCACTAGCGCATAAAAATATCTAAGTGTATGAAAGTAAATTACGGGTGTACCAGCGCCACATGAAATAGAGGTTGTTCTTTATATCGTCGTAAAATATAATTGCCGTTGCACCACACATGAAGACTTTTAAATACTTGAAGGAGAATAAAATTTTATAACATACATCTACTTAATTGTATTGACGATACCATATAGTTGGTATAGTACTCAATAGATTGTAGTAATCTTTGCGGTCTACGTAAGAAAGTATTTTTTATTTGGCTATTCACAACTGCAGTAAATTTGGTCCAGTAAAAAGATTGTGAGGATTGCGTAATAGTGTTAATATATTAAATATTCACTTAAAAACAAATACTAAATAAGCATTTTTTTTTATTTATAATCCACAATAATATCATGTCTGTTAACCCGCACTAGGCTAGTGTGATGGGTTAGCAGTAACCATGCCGTATATAGGCTGATGATGACTAATATGAGACAAAAGTTAGACTACTTTGCTAGTAGAGTACAAAAAAAACCACTGGACAAATTATAAATTAGTTATATCTAGTATGAAGATATCCAAGAACTTCAGCTTATCTATATTTTCAATAAACTGATCCCTTACCTGTGACCATTCGGTAACTTAGGTTTAACAATATCAGGTAAGATGATAGTCACAAAAGATTCAAATTTTACTCAATTGTAACTAAAGACATAAGTATGTATCGACGCTACGGGGCCAATACTTTTCTTACTATCAAGTATATTATACACTTTTTTATGATGAAATATGATACAATAAACATACGTAAAATATTATAGTTTTAAGCTTTTAATTCAACACATAAATCTTTAAAAGATTGGATGGAAAGGATATAAATCCACGTTAGTTTCTTGTTTATTTCAAATGGTATACTTTTAATACGACAACCAGTTATTAACATGTTTAAAAATATTCAAATGTAAAGTATAATGATAACATTTATTACGCTAAAATTAAAATAGAATAGCGATTAAAACTGATATATGCGCGAAATACGATTCCTACATTCTTTTGATTTGCGTAACGTGTGAGAACACAGGGCAATGACCCGCAATGTCAAAGAAAATAAATATAAGATTACCATTATCACAACGATTGTTAAATTGATAATAATATTGTAAGCGTAACAAAATGAACTGATTTATCATTAACTAATAATCATATAACTATTTATCATTACAGATCAAAAATTCTGTCTATGTGCGACTGTACGCATAATGCATAGACCTATATTACATTTCGTAGATAAAAATCAAAATACGCTTTTGCAAAACGGAAAGTATTCTCCTCACGTCTTCTCGTCCGAATAATCGACGTCATAACATTAATAGTCCATATAATATGGTATATTGTCAATATTGCATGAAACAATATGACCACAAGGGAAAACCTGACAAGATGAGGTTTCGAGAATTAACAATAAGGCAATAAAACATTTACATTACTCAGATAAGCGAACCATAATAACAAATACAAATGCCTATTAATTAAAATAAATACATTTACGTTTGTATCCCCGAGGGAGCAGAGAGGGCTGGTTTACACCCACATTTTGTCACCTGGTTTTAAATGCCACGCTATAATCAGCAGGCTTTTTAGCAGTTTTATGGATACATTTCCGAACTTTATGTTTAGAGATTTTTTACTTTAAATTTCTTTATGGAAGACGCTAATAGCATTTGGTCCGACCCGTAAAATGGAATCGGTACTCCTAGTTTTATGTACACTCGCCACGGGACTAGCAAACTAGCCAAATTAAAATGAATAAAAAAAATAACTGTATAAGCAACTCTCAAAATGTTGGGTTTTTGTTACTATGACTCACATGAATTTTCCCTATAAAACAGCGGTAGAAGAACAAATCGGCCAATTTAAACTATTGTTTATCCAAACTGAATGACTTCACAAAAATTAAGATGTTTACATTACAGCCACCATATCACACTAAAACATAAAAGAAAATGACATTGTTTTGAATTAAAAACGTAACACATATTATTCGCTCATTCTTCGCGAACACTGGATTGCCCTTACATCCTTCTCAAATCTGCATACCAAAAATGATTCAAATTGGTCCTGCAGTTGAAATGTGAAAACGCTACATTTAGACGATCAAGCACACTTATTTTTGCATGTATAAGTATAGATATAGTATGGAGCATGAAGGCCGCGCATTTACTATACTTTAAAACTTCAGCATAGCATAGTAATTCATCCGGTATGCAGATAGAGCGATGAATTAAACGTAATTACAACACATCAGTGTTTTTATTGCCACTTTGTGAATGTTATCGCGACCTCTAAATCGGAACGGTCACATTTGCACGAATGGAACAGAAAACTGCTACAAACCGCGATGATGAAATAACATAGAAATGTCAATAATAAAAAATATATGAATATTCATAATTGTTATTTATCTCGGTGTGGGAAGTCCGCAAACATTCTTATCGCATTAATACGAGTATGTTGATGTTTATGAAACTAAATTATACGGGGCTATCCCTGTTGAAGACGAAGTGACATTCATTTAGTTCAAAGGGGTTTTCCAAATGAGTGTACCTACACTTTTTGTATTTACACACACAGTAATAGAACGGGCTGATGGACTACGGATCAAATAAATTCCTAGGAATTTTTAGATTTGCTGGTTCGCTAACGATTTTTTTCTTCGCCCATAACGTTGAAGAGTCAGAGGTGTGTGACCGCCAAAATTTTTGACTCGGCCACGCGCTTAAGCCTCGAGGCTATCACTACTTACACTCTACGTACTAACTGATATTATTAAGTATACTACTTACTAACTGATATGATGAATATAATATGCCTTCATCCAAACTACAAAACGTAGTATTCCTATCAAATCAACCATCAAACGAAATAAAAAGTATCCTCCTACTGATTTTGAATCATACATATTCCTTTGTAACAAAAGTAAAAAGCATATTGGGTACTCGCACACTTTTCTAAGACTTTGTTAAAATACAGTCTTAGATCGAGTCCAAAAACAATTTGAATGAGAAAAATCTTCCACAATAATTTATATCTCTTCGCCATGCCTAATATCCCTGATGACTATGTTGCTAATTGAATGCTAATATTTCAAACTACAGTTTCCTCAAATTCCTCGGGTTGTTTCTAATCACACTACAATGTCTATGATAATTTAAATTCCTTAAGACAAACATCTACTCTTTGATGATTAAAATTGAATTTTATAATTACATTTTTCTTTATCCGTAGTACAAATAAAACTCTATTTTTTAGCTGTTATTTCAAGTTACAAGATCTCGGTTGTTATCAGAACCTTAACCTTACGTGATAAAAGTACTCACACTGGAGGCGCTGCGTGTGGGCCGGTGATAACGCACTTTCTTGAGGTAGACGGTGTAGATGGCTCCGTCGACGCGCTCCTCGCCCCACAACCGCCATGTCGGCTGCTGGAACACACCACCCGCAGGTCAACACAAATGTATTCACTACTTACAAACAATACGCCCTCACAAACACCACAATACACACATTTATATGTACCTACACCTACACGTCACTATTCTTATTCCTATTTCCATCGAACAATAACAACAATGGCTCAGCTTGTTGACATTCACTTTGTACCGTTCAATGGAGGACATCGGGATGTATTGATTTAAATTAAGTGTTGAGTTCGTTTCATTGGAGAAATTTATACTTTATTTACCTAGATGTCATACGCGATAACATCATAATTACAACTTACGAATCTGATTACAGGAATTACGATAGATACTGCGATGATAGAGATAAAACGCGTAATCATGTAGATTGGGTTCGTTGACAAGCTCGCCAGCTTACATAGTCATCGTCCACGTTATCAGCGAAGAGCAGGGGCTCGGCTTTACTGACGCCACAAATTCTCCACATGGCCCATGTCCGCACACGTCACGTGCGACGTCACCAGCTCAGCTGAGCGCCTCCCGCATGGCGCTCACTTTCACTAGTAGCGCACCACCGCGCCACCGCACCACGACACTACTACACCACGCATCTGGACGTACACATGCAAATCCAATAATCCTATAATTGGATCAATCAGTGGCGAGAAGCGAATGAGAATGCGAGCCACTTGCACGTGCGTGACTCGAGTGAAATCGCCGCAGACTCGGACAACGGCACACTTGTCGACCACGGCATCCGGCTCGGGCTTCAACTCCTCCACTAAGAATCGTTTCACTGGTAGAATATGTTCAGACAACACCTTTAATCACAGATGAATCGACGTTTCGTCAATTACGGACAAACGATATATTACATGTTCTAGGGTGAGGAAGTCGCGATCTATAAGTGTCTATAATTATTCTCACGTTTCACGAGGAAATAACGAAACTGTGAATTAGCATATTGCATGGACGACAACTATGGAAGGAAAAGGATTAGTTACTATGTAACTATTAATATTGAGTAAACTAATCCACTAATCGCGGAACACACGTAATTATTGGTCGGTAACTGACTTAGTAAACACCCTGAATCCGTAACGACAACACAAAATAAAAGGCGTGTAAAATAGGTAATTATTAGAAA
Source organism: Cephonodes hylas (assembly GCA_030295005.1). NCBI lineage: Eukaryota > Metazoa > Arthropoda > Insecta > Lepidoptera > Sphingidae > Cephonodes > Cephonodes hylas. The sequence continues at coordinate 10,423,330 of AP025364.1, read as the reverse complement.
CGCTGATGCTGCAGCGCGGGCGCAGCGCGACTGCTCTCAAAGTGGTGAGATCGCGTGAAAAACTCCGATAGAGCACGTCAATGACGAGCTCATGTACTCGACTAGCTCCCAGGTGCTAAATACGCGATGTATCATGTAGCATAACAACACGTGCGTGTGTATGTGCACCGTGTTACTGGTTTTACACACGTCATCTTTAAATCGCTTTACCTAAATACAATAGGTACACAAAACAGCGTTTCGATTTTTATATCTAGAGCATTGACATCGATACTATGACAGATTTATTTATTCCTCAATTTTATAAAGCTAATCGTTTTTATTAATACAGCAGTTTTTGCCAATTTTTGACAGATACTTTTTGTATGTATGTATTTTTGTTTTATTGAAATATATATTTTGTTATTCCCTCTTATTTACAATTATTGTTGTATACTCATAACTACCTTACATTTCTACTTCTACGTGTCCATCCCCGATTGCCTGTAAGAGATCGTCTTAGGGCTTAGGCGATAAGGCCGCCAATTGTACTTATGTTATTGTTAACTGTATCTCATTTTATTTTCTTCTGTTTACGTGTACAATAAAGTTTTAAATAAATAAATAAATACTTCCTTCGGTTATACCTAGTTTATAGAAACTAATTTAGTAAGTAAAATTCAAGAAATATTGAATGAAAATCACCAAGCTCTTATATTAATATGTTGATAAAAAATCAAAACTATGCATGTATAATAAATAAAGCCAGTGTTGTTCACATTCATAATATCCCGCTCCTGTAGAAAGTTTCATTACATAACATTCGTTTTCACAATTAACAAACAGGTTTATCAATCCGATCACATAATGATTATGAATTTAGAAAAGATTAACATATAATGAAATTTATATTCACATCTTTCGTAATTGAATATTAAAGCTTACGGTATTTCCCGATGAAAGCCAATCGAAGTGTATTGAAATCCAATACATAATCGTTGTTTTATTATTATTTAATAACAAAATAACGACCGCACGATTCAGCGGTAACATCGATAGTATGCCCCGGCGCACCCAACGAGCCGATTAATTATTCTGAGGCCAGCTGTTGCGGTCAAATGAAAATGCCTTCTGGATTGAACTAACAAAGAAACTAAAATATAGACTCATATTGTTGTTACAACAAGCAATGGCACTAAGTATGATTTTTTTCAATAAACGTAAGCAGTGATGGCCTCGAGGTTTGGGCGCGCGGTCGAGAATCTCGCCGGTCGCGGGTTCGAACCCCAGGCACACACCTCTGACTTTTCGAAGTTATGTGTGTATTCACATTGAATTATCACTTGCTTTAACGGTGAAGGAAAACATCGTGATGAAACCTGCACACCTAAGAGTTCTTAGGAATTTCTTAGGTGTGTAGTCCGCCAACCCGCACTAGGCCAGCGTGGTGGACTATGGCCTAAAACCCTCTCAATGGTAGAGGAGACCCGTGCTCAGCAGTGGGCGTATATGGGTTGACGAAGAAACGTCAGAACAAAAGATATCAACTTTATATTACACCCTAAAGAAAATATAACATGAAATATACTAATGTCAGTGATTACGTCTACAAACAAAATACTTATTTTACATTTAATCATACATTTATTACGCACATGATGAGGTTATTAAAAATATGGACCAATCTCAGAATAGACGTCAACAAAACAACGATTTGACGTAAACCGATCACTAACCATTGCAGGAAAATAATAAAATAATTAATGTATGATATAGACATTCAACTAACGCAATAACCTAAGGCTTATTATCCTAGGAAAGCAAAAGAAATTCTCGGAACGAGAATGAAAATTGAAAGTAGAGGTATATGTTAAAAATTACGAGTAGGCATATATTAGGACATCAGCAATCGAGCTCATGAAACGAAAACCGTCAGTAATATTTTTGCTGCGTAAACGTTTTTTATAATAATCTATTTAACTGGACATTATTCAAATTGTTTGTGGGTTTGTTCCTCTACTAAAAATTCTATGTTTAATAACGATAAAGTTGTGGATGAAAAGTAAAGTTGTCATAAAACGGTAGATATTGTGTTGACAAAGAGCCAGGAGTCGAGACGGCGCCGACCGAATCAGTTTGACCTCTCTTTCAGTATATACGGGTTGAAACTCGGAATATCCTAAGAAGCGAATATTACAAAGTAAACATATTTTTTTGCACTGCATCAGTAAGCAACGTCTGTAAACACCGCATTGAGCATGAATCGCCTCGGCGTTGACGATTAGATCGCGTGCTTGTGTTTTGCGCATTAACTAGATTTTTATTGAATTAATTAATGTAGCCAAATATATGTGATAGTTTCAAATACTTTTTTATTTTACTTTCATAATGTATAAGATTGAAGTAATGTTTAAATAAAATAAGTTCGAAAATCAAAGATAGGTCGGCGTTAGAATAGAATTTGCAAAGTACATAGTAGGTAACTACCATCAATATCTACACATTTAAGCCACTGCTTACTACATTCACTCATAATCATGTGCTTCATTTGTTTCGATTTACTGCAAAGCTCAATTTATCTAGTTCGCTGAAATTGCTTGTTCATATATCAGTATTGTCTACCAGCGGCTACAAATTGTAGTAGCGCTTACCTCCAATCGATTGACTGTCAGAGTCCGTAACAGTTAATTGGGAACGGACGGTCACGTCCTACGCGTTAATAAAGCTTAACCTTTTGTGTCGTGTTTAGTCGATTGAAAATTCAATCATGAGGAAATTCTGGAGCCCTTTTCTAATTAACAATGGACTTAAGGGATAAAAATTGTATTTTAAAGCTGAATATACGAAATATGCGTCGTACTTTGAGCTATAACCTCCTATTTAATTTATCTTGTCCATATGGCACTAAATTTCCAATAGAAAAGCTACGACTTAGCTCTGAATCAAATGGAAATCAACTTTCAAAACAACATTACGGTGCTTTTTCACCAATCATGGCATTTGTCTACAAGTACAGATATCGATCGCACCTGCACCGACTGGTTCATTCGCTAAATATAGCAAATAGCACGAGAAAGCTGACAGCACCAGTTACTCAATGTTTTTTGCCTGTTTACCGTCCTTTTTGCGCGTAAAATTTCAATACATAATGAATATGAGTAAATTTGTCATGAGGTAGGACATTAAGAGTAACTAGATCTGTAGAATGCCTTTAGGTCTGCCATACCTATGACCGCTGTTTCAGATCCTGAACACACATTTCTCTATTTTGAAAAGTAGTAAATGATAAAACACTTCAACAGCAAAAAAAGTCAACATGAAGAAATATCGTCGAATACTTTAATGGAATTATTCTATGATGTGAAGGTCAAAAATAAAACTAGGCCTTCTTGGTGGACAAATCAACCCTTTTCAACGGAAGATTGGACCCTTACCGAACATTTGGACATAATTGAGCTTGTTACGACGAATATGACGAGTTTTAAAATAAAACAATACAGCTTTTTAGCCCCATCTTGTTGATTGACCAACAAACCACTTCCGTAAATTCAAACAATATTATTGTGTTAACTCAATTTTTTGAATTTTGATACTAATAACAGATTAATATATTATTGCTTATAGTTAATTTTGACTACGAACAGCCAACATATTGGCCACAAAAATTCCTTCTGCCCTATTTTTATAATGTAACATATGGTTTGGTATAAAACTGGAGTATTTAAGTGCACTTTAATCGCTCACTGTTAGTTTTTATCTCGTCGACACGCCGTCCACTCTGTAGGTACATGTTAATGTTAGCTTAATCGGCTCACTTATCACAATAAAAATAAACTACAGTGCATTATGAGCAACGTAATAATTACACGTCTTTTTTATAAAATAATATTTTGTTCCGTTGAAGCAATTTACTAAATACATAGTGATACTTGAAAGCATACGTAGATTCAGCTTAATTTGACAAGCTTGTCATGACAGATCAGCTGAAAGATGCAAATGCTGGATATAGATCTTCCTCAAAGATTTCCAGATAGCTGTCTCCGATGAGGCCTAGATCCAACGGCTGGACGCAATCTTTATGCGATTGTCAGTCCATCTTGTGGGTGGTCAAGCTTACATTTTAGAGGCTAACCAAACCACTTGTGCCTCTGAGGTTATTTTATTAATTTAAGTTTACTATTTTAATCGAACTGCTACGTCCCTCCAGTATTCTTGGTTTCGTTAATTAATTTTTTTGCTTATTTTCAATTTCCTTTTACATGTATACGCCGAGTGTTAGTACACAATTTTGTTACCTATATATAAAATAGGTTTGATATCTTCAATCAAACTAATGTTTATATAAGAGCTGGACTTTGATCACACAACGCACAACTACCAGCTGGTTTCCAATGATGCCTTAATAGCACCAATCAAAATGCATTGTTTCATCTCACTACCAACATCTACATATTTATAAACAGACAAAAGTCATTTTAATAGCAAATATTTGAAAAATTATCAACCTAACCACGCTAGTTATCAACCACAAATTATAAGAGTACTACATATGTGAACTTGAGTATGCGTTAGAAAAGTGCCAAAAGGACTGTTGATCTTGTTACAATTTCAACAAAAGCTGTAGCTGTACAGTGATTTTCTATGAAATAGCCGTAATACTCCGTTCATGCCAGTCTATTCGTACCAAAATATCAGCTGAAAACAATATGGCAGTACAACAAGGTATTTATTAGTCACGGTAAAAAAATTTAAATATACATCAAGCAAAATTTTCCTGCTTGGAAAACATCTAAACATGGTACCATACGGTTCTCCATTCCAGTGACGTGCCTAGGGTGTCAAACTAAGGCAAGCCCAAATGTTTATTTAGTAGCAGCATATTTTTTTTGGTACGTAGGACTAATAAATACCTACCGGTTAGTACTCACATTCACGTTAATAGCGTTATTTTATAAATAAACAATCGTTAAGTTCGTTATTCGGAACTATGTAAGGCAAGTCGGGCTTTCGGGCTTCTATGGAAGTACCGCCACTGCTCCATCCATAACTTAATATACCCTATAAACAAATAATATATCAAAGTTGGTGATGAAATTACTTTTACCTTTTAAAGCAAATATTTCATTCTGTCTTATCGACCCGATACTGGCTGTCAAGTGTCAAGAACGATGATAAGATTTTAAGGACATAAACATGCTTGATTATACACAATGTTTGTAAACTGAATCATACTCGTTAAATTGCTTAGATTCCTACAAAAATAAAGTTATTTGATATAAAACAGTACTTGTATTTATTGGATCTCCCCTGTCAGATAAAACTTATAGCACTAATGAGTCTGATTGACGCAGGATCTCAATCTGACACAATGCTACTACTAGCAGCAGTTTTTTTCTCGTATTTCCTTGAATGAATGCGATACTACAAACTAAATAGATACCTCTTTTTCCTCTCTCTTGAGTAAGAACCCGCAGGTGTTTTATGTCCCCGTAGGTATACACTAAAATACTATACGTTATTTATTATTCAACGCTGACTGACTTTTGTACACATAAATTACAGAGTTTATATTCATACATATTCGTACATGTATTCGAAAAAAGTCCAGAAATTCTATCCTCATCTTCTTGTGAACAACAATGACATCTTTGTATCAACTAAATAAAAAAAAGTAGTTTTGAGATCTTAGTAAGTATATGTACATATAATTTAGCATTGACTATCTTTTAAATAATTAATGACATAATCCCTATTGCCAATATAGTTTTCTCGAAGCTGACCTTCTTTATTATCTCCATCCATTATATAGAGTGCTCCTGATCTGATATAGGACGTAATTTGGATGCAATAGATTTGACCTCAACCTCTGGCGACTCGTTTACTTTGTGTATTATTTTCGAAATTTTGCTCTCGACCAATTCATATCTTGGGAACACCAGTGAACCGTTACAGGCTGATAACGATAAATCAACTACACACTCATAATGGAGGTTATATATTTTTCATTAATATTTTAGCACTGGCAGCTTGGCTGTTCTTTTTATGTAATATCTTTGTAATGGTGTTAGGTACATGTTTTGTTTTTCTGTCTCGTCAGATGTAATATTAATTTTTCTCAATTTGTTTCTTGAAACATTCGCGTGTGGGAGCCAAAAATAATGTGGCTGGTAAGCTTTTAACCATCACACTTTTCATTTCGTAGATCCTCTTTCACCCTACATGCTAATCCAATCTCAAACTAAGTACCAATAAATGGTCACAAATAAATTAAGTTGATTTTAAAATTTAGTTGTAAAAAAACTAGCATCGTGTGTACTCGTACTCTCCTGTAATGCACGGATACAACCACATAGAGATTTGTGGGCTACCAATGACTGAACAACATTACGCAACTTCTTTCCAAATATCCCCGTTTATTTTATTTTTTTTGCCTCGTACAAGTATGGCATGCATGATGCAATCTAGAGGATCTTGATTAGATTCCCAGTCGGTCAAAGTATTAATGGGGTTTTTCACTAGGAATTTCTCAACAGCAGCACAAAGATCGGAAATGTGACCGAAAAATCGGTAGCATGCTCGCACCCTATTAAGACTGATACATCGCTGACGAAAAGTGGGTGCAGAAATGTACTTCTACCTATGTACGTTATCATTTATGTTTTTTAACTCCCTGCAGTGAACTGTTTACCAAATAGTGCATAACATTTATTTATAATCAGATAAGATGTGTTTGTATCAGCGTCACCAGATTTTTCAATTGTCGCGATATTCTACCTAAATTATCGTTTGAAGTAAAATTCTTTAGATACAAATTGTATTGAAATAGAAAACAGCGTGTTTTTATTGCTTATGCTTGCAACGCTGTTATTTTATGAAGCACTGTTTTTAGATTATAGAGATTAATAGGTTGCCATATTACGGGAATTTTTAATATTGGCTTTTAGTGGTTAAATTTAATTTCACAGTATTTTGGCGTTCTGTTTGGGATGGGATGATGTTTATGGGATTTTATGATGAAAATATAGAACGTCTCACCAAAAGCATTGATTTTAAATTACACACGCATATTACGTCTTAATCATATCATTTTCCTAATAAAATATTACCTGTAAGGAAATATAAACTATACGCAATTTAGCCAATGTTCAGTCAAATATAAAGCAGTAAGTATTACATTTCCACGAACAACAACAGTCATCAATAGATCAATAGAGAGATCAATATAATCAACAGACATCAACCATACTCTTATTCGAAACTCTGTACATATAAGATATATAGCACTCTCTTATATAATAAATACCTACTCAAGTTATTTCACGGTCGACATACTTGAAGTTATAAAAACAAAGCATCGGTTAGAAGTTTCTATTTTTTGGTATTAATGAATAATATTAATTTTGATTAAAAACCTGCATTAATAATTTTCATTTATCAATACCAATTAAAAATTCGAGAATATATAGCAATTTTTCCATGTTTCTGTAACAACGACCAAATCAATCATGCTTCCAGTACTTAATTGTACCTTATATAGATATGTGGGCATGAAAATATGTATCTCAAGGGAAAAAGGCACGTTTCATTCTCCGCCACCCTCGTTCAAAGCACTCGCTTTGATTTGAACGCGTAGTACAAAGGGGCCTATTTTTTTCGCACCAAGCAGTACGTCTGTAAAATAGTTTTAACTTGCGAAGAACTAAAATGTTTCTTCGCCGGCTATTGTTGTCTTTATGACTGAATTTGCATGAAATAACAGAGTGATTACGAGAAGTGAACAAAATGTGTGTAACTAAAGGACAGCAGGCAAGTCGGAGGGCATTGTGCAAAGCGGCTGGCGTGACGGACGCGCTCCACCGACGACGCGCCCTGCCGCCGCCACCGCGCGATGATACCCGGAACAAACCAACCGCTATTTCAACCAACACTACAACCTCATGTTTAATGTTCATAAATATACACAACATTCTTTCAAACGCTGCTTGGTCATCAGTAAAAGAAACAGCGCCAACAAGGTACAGTCACGAGCATAAATATGTTCCTATGGGCAGGTTGGCAAAAATATCTGACCCATGATGGAGTTCAATAATATGTGCCTACACGTACGCAGCAAAAATATGTGACATTATCCGGCTGCATAATGCAGTACCGTCAAAATGATGTGATACACTCACGAAGCATAAATATGTGACACCACTAGGCGGCAATAATATCTGACATAATTTTATCTTCAATGTAATTTAATTTACAATTTATATGAAATAATGAAAGAAATAAATTGTATTTTACATTATTTTAATATGGCTGTAATTTTATGCTATTCTAGCTATCCCGGCAAACTTCGTATCGCCCTACCCGCCAATGAATGTTATATTACTTATTATCAGAATTTAATTTTTAATTACTTAGGTATATTATCATCCCCCTGCCCTAGTCCCAATTAATTATTTGGGGTCGGCGCAGTATCTCTTCTTCTTCCACACATCCCTGTCAGCCGTCATGTCTTCATTCACCGCTTTCTCTTTCATATCTTCAGTCACGCACTCCATCCATCTCTTTTTTGGCCTTCCTCGACCCGCCCAACCCTTCTTGTTTCATATTCATCACCTTTTTTCCTACATATGATTCATTCCTTCTTATAATGTGCCCATACCACGACAGACGGTTTCCTTTCATCTTTTCTATCACAGGAGCTACTTTCAGACTTACCCTAACGTATTCATTTCTCACTCTGTCACTCCGTGTTATAATACCACAAATCCACCGCAATATTCGCATCATTGCTGCATGCAGTCGTCTTTCGTAAGTCTTCTTCGTTGACCATTTTTTTTTTCTTTTTCAGCACAGATGCTAGCTCTCTTGACCTACCATTCATCGTACCTACATTTCAACTTGCATACCTCAATCTCATTTCCCGGGCTAGTGTCTTACGTTGCCCCCGCCTGGGCTGGTGTAACAAACCTTGCCCATTTCATTTGCTTGCCCTTTTCATTGCCAACAGGAGCCAGGTGCTGCCCCTGCGCGTCGGCTACGGGAGACGCCCTACGCCCTGTCACCTTTCTTATTATAAATTCTGCATAAATGTTTTGGCAAATGTTTTGCAAATGTTTAAGTCTGACACCAACTCTCCTTGGGACTTTCATTGTTTTGGTAATGAGGTAGAGATAGCGTGTGTTTGGGTACAGGATATTGCAGGTAAAGATATTTGGCCTGATGGTAAGGATGCTGCAGTCCCGGATAAGGAAGTAGTGGGAGACTCCAACAGCTCGGGGGTCCGAGGTCGCGTACTCGCAGCCCTGTTCCATGACTGGCTAGATCAATGGAAAAGGTATCCCCTGGCCATTTATTAATATTTCTTGAAGGAGATTTAGAGTATTTATAATTTTTTCATTCATTCATCAACCCATATACGCCCACTGCTGAGCACGGGTCTCCTCTACCATTGAGAGGGTTTTAGGCCATAGTCCACCACGCTGGCCTAGTGCGGGTTGGCGGACTACACACCTAAGAAATTCCTAAGAACTCTTAGGTGTGCAGGTTTCATCACGATGTTTTCCTTCACCGTTAAAGCAAGTGATAATTCAATTTGAATACACACATAACTTCGAAAAGTCAGAGGTGTGTGCCTGTGGTTCGAACCCGCGACCGCCGAGATTCTCGACCGCGCGCCCATACCTCGAGGCCATCACTGCCTTCAGTATTTATAATATTCAAGCATAATAAAAATTTAAAAATTAGGCACTACCAAGGAGATTTGTTACACAAAATAAATTTCTGAAAGCACGCCTTAATATTTGACAGCCATAAAATGTCAATCCATTGTCAAGACAATTCTGCATTTTTAACATCTAAAATACGCAATTATTCGAATGTTATAGATGCATATTGTCGATTCAAAATGCTTATTTTAATACGTTCATTTATTTGAGGGGGCCTCTAACTGCATCGACAGGATAAACATTAAATGACAGGAAATTCTGTATGGTGTTAAAGTTCAAAATGACTTAAGTATCATTACGATCCTTTTGTATGGGAATTTAGAAAAGTATTATTTTTAGACATTTTCAGGCAATTGTTAAAATGTAACTCTCCGTAAGAACAATCCTCGTACTTCAAGGAATATTATAAAAAAAGAATTAGCGAAATCGGTTCAGCTGTTCTCGGGATTTGCGCTTAGAGACACATCGAGCAATTCATTTTTATAATATAGAACTCCTCCACTACGATTTAAACTTTATTGTATAGTATTAAAGTTATCTTTCTTCTTCTTCTTTATCAACCCATATACGCCCACTGCTGAGTACGGGTCTCCTCTACCTTTGAGAGGGTTTAGGCCATAGTCCACCACGCTGGCCTAGTGCGGGTTGGCGGACTACACATCTAAGAAATTCCTAAGAACTCTTAGGTGTGCAGGTTTTATCACGATGTTTGCCTTCACCGTTAAATCAAGTGATAATTCATTGTGAATACACACATAACTTCGAAAAGTCAGAGGTGTGTGCCTGGGGTTCGAACCCGCGACCGCTGAGATTCTCGACCGCGCGACCAAACCTCGAGGCCATCACTGCTTATAAAGTTCAAATTGACTTAATTATTAAAACAAAACTTTTGTATGGATAAAGAAAACAATGAAAAGTCCCACGGGAACGCTGTCGAACGGGATAAAAAGTATCCTATGTTTTATTCCCGGTTCTAAGCTACCTCCCCACCAATTTTCAGCCAAATCGATTTAGCCGTTCTTGAGTTATAAGTGGTGTAACTAACACGACTTTCTTTTATATATATAAATTTATGTCTAGATATTATGGTCTAAATCACGACTAAATTTAAATATTTACTTATATTTTTGTGTATTTTAATCTATCAAATCATCTTAATTAATAATTTTAATTCTTTTTTATAAACATTATAAATAAAAATCTAGTAAACCCCCCGTTTGCATTAATAACATCCTGTAGCCTCTCTCGCATGGATGAGACGATATTAGTGCACACTTAAGAGCCCCGGAGTGACTCCCAAATATCGAAGGTGTGACAACGCAGGGAATTGTAAGTTCTAGCCTGATTTGGATCCCATTGTTGGACTATTAAACCCCACAGGTTCTCAATAGGATTCAAATCAGGGCTTTTAGGAGGGAAATCTATTAATTTTATCGTCTCTCTTTGCGTATTAAATCACTCACAAGTTATTCGTGAGTTGTGGATCGGGCTATTGTCTTGCATCACATAAAGAGGTGCTAAATCAGGATAACTGATACGCCTTGTCGGTGTCAAAATGTCTGAAAGAATTCCTGTATATTCAACGCTGTTAAGGCGACCAGTTATCTCGTATTATTTCGATAAAGAAATATTTAACTTCAAAACAATATTTCTTTAATTATTTCGTCTTCGTTCGTTAAAATAGTAATTATGATCGTTAAATTATTCTTCACTAAACAATCTTACCAATATTGTTTTGGGGAATACTAAACACACCTTCGATCAAATATACCTATACTAGATTGAAGATCGCAAACAAAATCACTTGTCTTAGTGGCACCGGTTGCATATATTTTTTATGATATATTTACACATTTGTAATTCAGACTTCGATTTGTAAAATATTAAATTAAAGACGACTCCTGGTTACAATTAACCTTAAATCTTTGCAATTGGATTTTATATAGCTTACAATAAATTTGAATTTAAGACGTTATGACATTAAAATACAGAAAATAAAAATGTCATTTTAAAATAATGTCTTTAATAAATGAGGACAAATATTTTAAAATAAACGTCACACGCAAGTAATAAGATTGAAAATTATTTGTTCACATTTGGCATTCACGTTGTTTTGGTACTAAATATTTCTTAGTGCGTTCACTTCGAACAGTCATTATGTCATAAAGTGTCTGTTTTTCATTCTGTTTGGCCTTACTTCGTCAGTGTATACGAGTAATATTCGGTGGCAATAGCAAAAATCGTTATCATTCACGTCGTTAATACGTCGTTTGAACTATGTATAAGTTAAATCAACCATGTCTGTTAAATCTATTAATTTAAGAAACCATAGTTTTTCTTTTGCGCAAAAATCGGTTTTACAGTATTTACAAATATTTATTTACAATATTACTACCAAGCCAGCAATTATTATTTGTGGAATTAAATCTGAATTTGAATTATGGTCTAGTTTTTCACCAAATTCAGTGGTATTCGTGTTAAAATCGTGTTAAAAGCCGCTTCCGTTTGACACAACATAACAATTCCTTAATGTCACAGCAGCCGTAGGCAAAATATATCTACGTTTTAAATGAATAATTGAATTTGGTCGTGATTTAGAATATATCTAGACAAAAATCTATACAAATAATTTAAAGAGGCAAAGCTTGTGACTTTGTATAAAGTAATCTCTGGATCTACTAAATCAATTTTGAACATTCTTTTAGCAATAGAAAGCTACGTTATTTGTGAGTGTCATAGGGTAAATATTAATCAGAAAATTAATAACAATTTTTCATTGTAGCCGGTTTTACCAAGAAAAAACAGTCGAACAAAAACGTTTTTTATGAACGCTGCTTTTTTGCCCATGAGAGATATTTGCTTGAGTCCTAGAAAAAAGTTATAGAGCTTGATCACCATTATCACTATCAGCTCATATACGTCCCACTTCTGGGCACGAGTCTTCTCTATCATTGAGAGGGTTAAGACCTTAATCCACCTCGCTGACCTAGTGCGGGTTTACGGACTACAAACCTAAGAAATTTCTAAGAACTTTTAGGTGTGCAAGAGTCATCACGATGTTGCCCTTTACCGTTAATGCAAGTGATAATTCATTGTTAATACAGATGGGCGTGATGGGCGTACACCCCGTACGCCCGCGACCGGAGAGATTCTCAACCGTGCGCGTAAACCTCTAGCCTAGCACTGTGAAGCTTGATAATGCTTATAAAAAAGTCAGCGACAGCATATGTCTAACTATAAAAATATAACTGTAAAAAAATGTTTTGTATATTGAAGAATAATTTAAATCATTACTTCATGTAAATTGATCAATATTATCAACAATTATGATTTTTTATTAAAATAAGTGAGTTTATAGATATACTCTCAATCGTTAAAACAAAATATTTTTTTCTTTAACTGCATACAATTGGCACGAATGGCTAAAGAGATAATACTGACCTAGTTATGCAACCGCAACTGTGCCGTAATCTATTTAGTGATATTTTCATTAAAAATAGATAAATACAATATTTTTTCGCAATCAGGAAATAAATGATGGCATTCAGTATTAACCGAAATAAAATCACAATTTAATCGCAAGTAAAAATGTTTACCCCCCAACGAAGCGAGCGCGAGCCGGCTAGTATAGTATAAAAGTACAGCCATCTTGAAACAATGTAAAATACAATTAATTTCTTTCATTATTTCGTATAATTATTATATTAAATTCAAGATAAAATTATGTCAGATATTATTGCCGCCTAGTGGTGTCACATATTTATGCTTCGTGAGTGTATCACATCATTTTGACGGTACTGCATTATGCAGCCAGATAATGTCACATATTTTTGCTGCGTACGTGTAGGCACATATTATTGAACTCGATCATGGGTCAGATATTTTTGGTAACCTTCGCATAGGAACATATTTATGCTCGTGACTGTACTAGTTTCCTTTTTCCTAATGACGACTTTCAGCCATTTGTAGTGACAACCTCAAATGCTTGAGCTACACAGTGTTTTTAAGCTAAAGACCTAGTTTTGAAATGAAGATAAAAAGAAATGTGTTCGTAGCGCATCCTTGTTTAAGAACCGAGCTTATTTTCTTGCTTTCTATGTTTACGTAAAAATCACACTTAATATACAACACATAAACATGTAATCACACCCTTTCTTAGTGAAATCTTGGCAACGTAAAACCCATAAACTACTCAAGATAGTCTTCTAGGGTTCAAATAGCTACAGGTCAAAACTTTTATCTATTTTAATATTTTGTATCCGTAGTGTGTTTAAAACATGATCGCTATGTTTTAACAACCTCACCATAATATCAAGAAATGACTCATAAAATACATTTAGGTACAGCATAAAACGGGTAATTACTTTTTACTCGCAACTTTTGAGTAATTCCGTTAATAAATCTCGTAACGATTATTTCTTTAGTTTTATGCATTTCAGGAAATATATATTTGAAAGCAATTTTAGTCTATCAAACGCAAGGAATAACCTTATTCTAGCATGTGATGAACTAGTAGAGGATCCAAATCTATGAAGCTCATATAAACGAATGATGGATACGAAAAAAAATCAAATGAAAATAAAGAATAATGACTTTGCACAGAGTTGGTAGGCACCTCTGCAATCGATACGTATTGAGCACCGTCGGTGTAGTCACGGAGACAACGACCTCAACACTCGACGACCTACTCGACGCACGTACCATCGAATCACCTTAAAACACCTAATTATCAACTTAATTGAAAATTAGTTACACACCGCGAATGACTTTTCAATATTCGTATTTATTCGTGAATAAAAGTTAACGAATATGAGATTGTATTGTGATCTTTTTAGGTTTATACAAAACTAAAGATAAATAATGAATGAATCTTATTTATCTGTGCAATAAATTTAACTCACAAGATTTAAATTCGACATGGATAATATAATGTGCCGAAAGGTGGGCTTCTATCTAATTAAATTAAATGTAATTTTGACATGCGAGCTTAATTGAATAGGTAGGATTTGATTTTGATTCCGCATATTGCAAATTGATCGTTGATCTACAATGCTTTGACCCGCCCTAGGCTGCTGCTCCAAAAGAGCGATTCTCTATAATTATTGATGATCAATATTAAAATGAATATAATGACGGAAACGAAGAAGAGCTAGATAAACCACTTTAGATAGTAGAAATCAATACCATAAAATTTTCCTAGAAACAGCTGTTTTATACTTTTTTGCTCCAACTAATAAAAATTGTGATATAAATAAACTAAGGTCAATGCGACGAAACAAAAACTCTGGAAGTATCAATTACTATTGTTCCACTAAGCGTCCTCAAACGGTTACACTCGCAATGCAATAAAATTCGACGATCACAACGTACACAGGCGATTCATTGGCAATGAATCATATGAATTCTCAGATTGAGTACAACGTAACCCATAAGTCAACATACACATTGTTCTATCCATTAATTAATTATCGTTAAAACCATAAATTTATTTGCAAATACTCGTGGTAGTCCTCTATGTAGGTATACAGTTGTGTAATGTAGGTGAGACTGCATCCACTTGGATACAAAGAACTATGACACAAGAAACGCGGGCACTGCCGAGGAAAGGTTGTGGCTAGTGCTATTCCTAGACGATGTTGCATGGCAACAATCTCTGTGCTACTATTAGAAAATATTTTTTGAAACAAAGGCAGGAATTTTAATGCTTTAAAACGACTCTAGACAACTGTGTTCTTCGAAATAAGAAGTTAATTTTGTGGTTAATATAATATTCCTGTAAGTTTTAACCATTAACCGTACTGATAGATTTTATATTTTAAAATTAAAGCGGCTAAAATCGGTGACAATACATAAATGCAACAAATTAAACATTAAAATTAGCGTGTATTTAGAAATTAAATGTTTCATCGCAAGGGTGAGATCACAAGAAAGCCATTGAACCTCAGCGCGAGTGAAACGAGAGAGGTTGTTCACCTCCAGATTTTCATTGTCTTGGTGTATCGAATCAAGGCGCAACACAATAGAAAACAAATTTACCAAATACCTTAATGGTGGTATGGAAGCCGTAGTCATACCGCATACTCGGACGCGACCCTCTTGCATTCCTATGCGCACACGCTGGCTCTAACGCTCACATAATACAAGCCTTGACCTGCATTGCTAACGAGGCTTGCAACAAACACCCGATAACACTATGCAACAACTCGTTTGTAAAATAACAACAAAAAATAACAAAAATGAACAACATACGCAACCATCGGAATTTCACCTTCTACGCTTTTATGTTCACTTTTAATAAACATAAAAATTAGATCATACAGTTGTAACAAGACAAACAAAGTGACTTGAAATGATTCATCATAGCACTATATACTTTTACTGAGAATTTGTCACTATTGCGAAATTATTTTACTTTATAATCAAAAGAAGACTATAAGATATATGAAAAAGTAACTACAATTGACTTTTAAAGGATAGGACGAGAATTGAGGGTTTCTAGAAATCGAAATAATGAGAACAATAAGGTTCAACGACTTAACTAATAACCCCAGGATTCCATAACAATAGGGATCAAAAGACAATAGAGCTTTACATTTATAACCCAATAAAATATATTTTCGATATTTATCATTAATAAGTTATGTCGAAATAGGCAATCTATAATGAATAGAAATTTACGTGGATTAAATTCAGTTTCGATCATGTGGAGTTTTCGTGCGAGGTAAACAAATACACGTAATGAACCAGCGACAAATGAATCAGCGGATGATCAATAAATGACGTTGTCGTGAAAAACGAATCATTGATTCATACCGGTAATATTGTTTAGAGCAATAACGACATCCGGTGTTACAGATCTTATTCACAGCTAGGTACTATTGTCATATATATTTAGCAAGCGTAGGTATACATAACAGTTTCAGTTATTTTTACTAACCCACATTCCAATTGATTTATAAATCGATTTCTGATACTGTTAATAACAACCCGTAAATGTATTCACAGTTATGTAAACCCATCAAAAACTGAACGTTACGATACAATGCGTGTCGGACGACTTACTTTCACGTACCACCTGGTCTGCGACTTGCGCTGCCTAGGTCGGCGGTCGCTTCGTTGGTCGTCTCGCTGGTCGTCGCGCGCCGGCGAGCGCAGCGCGTGGCAGCGAGCCGCCAGCGCCTTGGTACGCTCCGCTATCGAGTGTCGCAGTTCGCCCCCCACGCAGCCGCGCACCAACATCATCCCTCATCCACCCTCACTTTTCTCATGACATTTGCTATCATCTTCATCCGTCATTTTTTTTTATTTCCACCTAGCAGTCCATTCGTCTAGTCTCTAGACTGTAGAGGAACGGATTTTATTTATTTTTAATTGAAATAATAAAAGGTAAATGTAGTCAATGCCAAATTTTAGAATGTCCTATAAATAGTAGGGTAAAGTTTTACAGTTAGTCCCGGTTCGTGTACTCCTTATCAACCTTATTATGATACTCGTGAAATGAGTCAATGGTAAGGTCGAGAGATAAGATCAAATTCTGACGAGAAGCTTGATATGCGATAAGTAAGAAGAAAGTATGTGTATGGTCACATGCAAATGCAATGTTTTAAAAACCCAACTGTTCAGATAAAATATTCTCAATATCTGTATTCTATATTCTATGTATTTTGCTATATTCAACTCGAAGTACATAATCTTGCAACAAAATTTAAAACAAGCACCGCGTATTTGAATATGTATTAATTCCAAACATTTTTTGCCTTCAATAAAAAATTATGTTTTGTAATCACTATTTTTAGCTTCCTCGCTGAAGCAGTGAACATATGTTATCAGACGCGAAATATATTGACGTCTTGCTATCTCAACGCACCCAAATAGGACGTCCTTATTGTCATACACGGGCGGCACACTAGTTGACATAAATTTCCTGCCTTATTAACGTCGATGTGGGTACACTGTACACGATAGGTAAATGAGACGTACTAGCAAATGTCAACATTTTAAACAGTTGAGTTTTATAAAAATACATCACGATTAACTCTTAACCAACCTCATTTCGCAATTTAGTCCTTACCGGCTACCAATCAGGTTTTTACGTAAATATACACGTGTCGAATGAAAATATAGTCCTACTTGAGACAGACTTTATTGCCGAGCCGACGACTGTCCACGGAGTAGGTCGATAGCTGACGAGGAAATTGGATAATGAACCAAACAGACGTCTAAAAGTACACGTACATGTCTCAAGTTCTATTTTTGATTGCATTCGCTGGAGATTTAACAAGCATTTACTCGACATAACGAGCTCACAAAATGCATCCACGCTATTCTTAATTCTAAACATAATGTGGCTTTATGGACTACGTCTAATTATTTCTTACTTTTTCATTTGGTGAAATGTTTACTTAACATGGCTTTTGAAAAGTAAATATGAATCTGATTTAACCATTAGTTATTATAAAGAAAAATGTAAACAATATTAAAGTACCCACGTCCCACAGCCAATGGACTGATTTACAAATTATTTGCTGGCTGGCGAATCATTTTAACGATAAAACTTCGAACTAAAAAGAACATCGAAAACGCCATAACGACGTGCCAGGTGCTTGTCAATCGTACACAATTATAACTGCCAATCGATTATGGGCTTAATGTTGAACGCAACAGAGTTGACAGCAAATTAAACAACGACAGGTGTTAAACCTCGAAACATCCGTCGGGTGAAGTGCGTATACAAAAGGGGAAAGGTGCCCATTATAATTTTCTACCTGGTTTTACATTCATGTACGTACGTAAAACAGGTTCTGCTTGCCATTTTGTATCAACAACTGTTCGTTAATCAATTACTTACATTAAAGAGTTTACGTCGCAAGACACATTTGCATTAAATACCATAAGTATTCATTAGCATTTTGACGATTTTTTTTTAATTCAAGGATTTTTTCTTATCTAACTTATTTCGCAATTGTCATTTTTAGTTAATATTGACATATAATATGTACAAAATTTCGAACTGAATTATAAATAAATTACTATTATTATACATAGATACTATTCAGACACATTAAAGTACCACGTTACAAAAATGTTATAAAATTTGGCATTGACTACATATGGCTTTACCTAATTTTTATTCACAAACACAACAACTTAATTACCGGGCAGAATGCAAAACGTACTCACTCCACAGACACGTTAATGCAAAACAATACACACAACGTCGCAACGCACCGACAACCACACAATAACAGCGTACTAAAACACAAAACTGTACTATTATCAAAACTGCACGCGTTGTATTTCACTGATAAAATTGGATCCGCTTAAGATGAATTCAGTGAGGTCGGAACGTAAACTAGAATTGACAAATAATGCCCTTCCGCACTCGACGCTTGACGCGCGCCGTCTGACTGTGCGGCCGCGACGCGCTCTGTCGCACGTCTCCGAGGGCAGACAACACGAGGAAACCACGCATGTGCAAGATTTTCTTGGCTTTTCCAAACGTATCAACCATGACGTCATGTAGCCGGCTGGCGCACGCCATGGGTCAACAACTTTGATGACATCACACCCCGACCAAAATATTACTGTGTAAAGATAATTAGTAGATTTGATGTAGTCCAGATTGTATTGTGATTATAAAGGTAAATATTTGTTCATAAAATGTGACGATGAAATTTAAACTATACTTACTATTTATTTCTCATCCACAAAGCGAGATGATTTGCACCGCGATATGGACGTCGGAACGAACACGTTAAAACTTTTAATCGCGATATTTGGCTAAAACCGTTTAGAAATTTTTGTTCAAATTTTCAACATGGTGACGAAATACCACCAGCAACGAGTATTTAAAATTATAGTGTCGGGTTCATCCCGTGTACCGACTAGGGAATGCAATCCCGATCCCGCGAGATCTAGGGTAATTTTTCGGGATCAATCCCGACGCATCATAATATGATGAGATCCCGTTCGAGATTGACGGGATTGGGCGGCAGTAATCAGCGAATAAATTGCTTCAAGAGGAATTAGAAGAAACTCTGCGAGCGTCTAAAAGTCCTTTTGCACGTATGTATATCCACGTCTACGAGCTTAGACAAATTAGAGTCTACCATAAAAAAGAAATGGATTTATTTGAGTGTGGAGGAACAAGGGGGCGATTTTTGCAGTTTGCGTATATGTAATTGCTTCGCCACGCTATTACCAACCAGTATTGAGTCGGAGAGGGCATTCTCAGCAGCGGATTACATTTCAAAGGACATTAGATGCCGTTGACACTATTAATAGCCTTTGTTTTTTAAGGAGTCAAAAATCACTCGTCTTAGGTAACTACTTCCTAATTCCTTTGAAATATGTTAATTATTTTCATTACCTAATTTACCTATGTTAATTTCCTTAAAACCTGATAATAATTTTTGTTGGTAAGATCAAAGAATAAAGGTTTTTATTTTCTTTCGAGTAATAAGTTATTTTACTTAACTTCACAAACAAGCAGTTATTAGCTTTTTTAGTCATTCAAATTTATTTACTTTTTTAAACTAGACGGGATCCCGAAAATTCCGGGATCTCGAATTTGCAATCTCGAGTCGGGATTGCATTCCCTAGTACCGACTAGGTATTTCTAATAAAGCTTTAAATCACTCTCTCTCATCAGCCTATCGCCGTCCACTGCTGAACGTAGGCCTCCCCTAAAAAGCGCCAACCATCCCGGTCTAAATCAAATAAATCACTAACTGAAGACTATTAACGTGAAACAATATAGGCATTGCACTTTCAACGTGGTCAAGCCAATATGTTCAACATTATTCTGAAGTCATTTAAAGAATCTTTTTCCTCTACAGAATGAAAAATCCATATCATATTATAAAAATAACTCAATAAATAAATACACCCAACAGTCACATACATAGTCCTGACCCCACACTAAGATACGAGTAACGTAAGTAACTGACTAAGATACGAGTCTTGTGTGGTGGGTATCAGAAACTACGACAGACTTTTCGGTCTCACAAACACACAGACCCGAAACAAATATTTGTGGATCACACAAACATTTGTCTCGGTGCGGGGATCGAACCCGCGGCCGCTCGTTTCGCAAGCTGGTGTCTAGCCAACTGCGCCACGGGGCTGTCAAACTATTTTTAATGTCCATTCTTTGTCCAAGACATGTTGAAAAAATAAGGAAACATATTGGGTATTCCAAAGCAAAATCGACCAACCATTTTGAGTATTTAGTAAGTACACCTATGAATACCAAACATGCTTTTGATTAAGTTTTTATATCTGAAAAAAAATGAAATAATAAATTCGCATATAAAATGCAATAAAAATGAATTTCACGTGTTTTATATCAGTACTTAGAAGCTTTATTGTCTGTGATTAAGTTTAGAACTGATCCAGGATACATAAACGAATACTTGAGGTTTGGTATAGAAATGAATATAACGGATCGCGTGAAGAACAGTTTTAGTTATTAGTATGTCACACGATTTATTTCAATCTATACCTACTTGTATAAACCGGATGATCAAAATAACTTTCGAAGTTTAGCACTATTAAAGATGTATCTGGGTCACATTAATTCGGACCGAATTTCAAAAATAAATCTTAAACTTCATCAGTGATAAATTAAATTTAAAAAAGAACAAAATTTTTATTATAGATTTTTGATTATGCCCTTGAGGCAATAGAAAGTACCAGAACACCAAAAAGCAGTCTAGTCTATTTAGATTTCCAACACCGTAGTTGATGACAAGTTCGATACTATCCAAAATAGCACCATTTGCGAGAGGTTCTTACTTCTTAATACACTAATATGTATAGAAACTAAAACTATAGAAAACATGGAACTACAGCGCCATCTTGTGATGAGGTACCTACAACAAATTCGATCACGCGACATCTTTCTAAAATAATTTAATTAAAAAATACATCTTCTACAAACAAAATTTTGGGAAAATATTTATTTGCATCCTAAAAATTGCAAAAAGGTTCTAAATCAACAGATTTCTAAAAGAGAAGAATCACATAAGAATACAACAGAATTTTCATAAGCGGTTTATTTACGAACCCGGTGTCACAAAGTACATGTTAATAAATTGCTTTAGTTCGCATTATGCAGCGGGTGAAACGGAATGGAACGTTCAATATAGCTAGCTGGACTTTAATAATACGGTGTGAATATAAGTCGAAAGAAATTACAGAGAACTTATGTAACAGTATAGGAAATAAACCGTCGCTTGGTGTCATTAGATTGGTGATTGCGGTACCCATGCTTATATCAGATATATGCAGCGATAACAATATCGTTTATAAAGATCTTATAGAATATATTATTAAATTAATATTCCTCTTTACTGTATTCATATTCGGGCGGAGTATTAATGACTTTTGCAGTAGGGATTTTTGTTCCAGCAAAGTTTTAATGGCTCGTAGAAATATGTTCGTCTCAGTATAGTCACATTCATATTTCAGCTAATACCTGGCAAAAAAATATATTTTCATTCGCTCTTAAAATTAAAATCTGGAAAAAAAGGTATGGCCTTATACAACGCACATTTCTAGACTCCGTGTTTTTATGGAGAAAATTATTAATGGAAAAATCCAATAACTGTCAAACGTCGGTTCCATTTATACGAAAGGAATAAGATGATGGTAAAAAATATTGAATATTATTAAACCCGCGCACAACAGCTAGTTATCTACAAGCGGAAAACATACGTTTAATTATTAATAAACTAATTACACTTACTTACAATATGTGTAATTGTGGTTTTACATTTATTGAACTTTGTTATAATATTTACGAGTTAACTTGTCAGACTTAATTCTTTGTGTCCTAAGAACATAACTTATGAACTGCTCATACAAACTGTTACTAACATGGTTGATATTTAATTCGTCGAGTAGACTTGACAACTCTTCAAAATCTCAACAAGATCGCTTTATGTATAAGATTCCGTCGATAGATATGCAGGTTGTTGGTTGGTTTTGGTTGGAGGTTTATTTTGG
Source organism: Cephonodes hylas (assembly GCA_030295005.1). Lineage (NCBI taxonomy): Eukaryota > Metazoa > Arthropoda > Insecta > Lepidoptera > Sphingidae > Cephonodes > Cephonodes hylas. The sequence goes on along the minus strand of AP025364.1, from coordinate 10,400,624 downwards.
CGGTCGGGGATGCAAACCCCAGTATAGACTTTTCTGAGTTATGTGTGTTTTCAATCTTCATAATAATGAATTATCACGAACTTTAACGATGAAGAAAAAACATTATGAGGAAACCTGTACACCTAAAAGTTCATGGAATTTCTTGGGTGAGTAGTCCGACAAGCTGCACTAGATCAATAAGGTGGATTAAGCCCTTTTTATCACGAGAGGAAAGCGCCTTAAGCTCCCATGTTCGGTACCTCGGGGGAGGCCGTAAGGGGTATGTCGGGGTCACTGGCTACGCCAGCATACCGACTAAAACCTCTCGGTGACCATCACGCGCATTTAGGGCGGTTTTGCGGCATCTCAGGGCCAGAAGTGCCCTAATTGGGAGGGCTTGGTATGCCCTCCACTTAATCTATTTGGACGTTCGCCTTTCGTGAACGTCCGCGACAGTTCAGAGGTCACGTTCTCCGCCGCCAATCTCGGGGTTGCTATCATAGGGTACCGCCCCCGCAGTACGCCCTGCTACCCCAGTACCCCTGTTAGTCGCCTCTTACGACAGGTAGGGGATACCGTGGCGGAATTCTTACACCCCCAATCCACAGGGCAGAGCCCTACACCTTCTTAGTTTTAGAAGAGGCCCATGCACAGCCGTTGGCTGTATATAGGCTGGTGATGATAAACAACATCTTCTCGATGATAATATGTGCATCATCTTAATGTACCTATTATCATGAAACGAAAGACAAGATTTCTGAGTAAATCGCCACTTAGAGTTATTGTACCTATATGTATAAATTTTAATAGCTCTCAGCTAGCCGACTAGTCGAAGCATCGATAAGTAAAAAAAAGTTTGTATCTTTTCATCTAATGTCATCGGTTACATCAATTAAAAGATTAGCAATAACTGCTACGATAACGCTGATAGTGCTTCAGACTGCTAAGTTCCTAAATAATCATGTATTATTTATTGAAACCTATTACTTTGGCAGCAAAATTACTTATACATCTTGCTGTATCAATAAAAGTGGCTACGCAGTTTTTTCTGGTTGTTATGTCAATTACAGAATCATTGATTTATTCCGTGACTAGTCTCTCGCGGGACTAATTATTAATAAAGTCTACAATAAAAAATCCCTCAGAAAGTTGCGACGACGAATATTCTCTCGTATTCTCTAATATTTCCTACATTAGTGTGAAATTATTTCTTAGAATTTTCTGTCATTCGCTCAAGATTGACAGAAAGAGAGCCAGTGCAGTCACCTAAGCCGTGATCAATTTGTTTAAAGTGTTCCTTAGTTTTATCTGATAAGAAAGGAGCGTAACAAGAACAATGTTTTATTTATAGAAACAGCTTTGACAAAGTAATTACTTCACAAACATTCCGGCCATGCAAAAGATCTCAACGCGCATTTCTGTAATCAATTTTAATAGATAAGTTAATTGTCCCTTATACATTAAACATTTCAGTATAATTGAAATCACGCACAATTTAATTTTGATTTTATAACTTCCGAGTGAAATGAAATCGTCGAATTAGTTGGTTTCATACGCAATGTTACGTGAAAGTACTGACCGAAGGTCCGGCCGTTTCACTTTCTACGGAAAAATGCGTCGGCTGTCGAATTGTGCGCGTAACAACTATACAACCATGAAATGTTACTCCGGCGTATTTGCAGTAATAACGTGTTATTGATACTTTTAGTGGTTTTTATTTTAACATTAAGATTTTAAACGTTTTAATTCCTAATATTATACCTCGAAGATTTACAATTGATGTTGCAGAACGCGACCCTGATTTTCCCCTCGCAAAGCAGTGAGTATTACCAGCCCAATTATAATCCAATTTATAATTCATTGCTCGGCAACTGTTGATGATATGAACCTGGATAAGTAAGAGAATAAAAGAAATCGTAGAACTTACAATGGAACAGAAACTAGAGCGAGCACTCGCGTAGCAAGATAGTGGTCCCACGAACACTTTCAACATTCTGCGGTATTATTTGAAAACAAATGTTGCAACCTGTTGCACCGCGTACCATTTTTTTAAACGTATTAATTTATGGTTATTTTAATTCTTTATTTTGTACGTTTGTTTGTTTATTCATTCATTATGCCAGTTATCACATGTCATTATCGTTGTAGTAGGACTCAATCCTTAAGCTTAAAAATGAGATGTATACTTGAAGCTTATGAAAACGTTATGTCAATATACAAATTTTGGCAAATTTTACAACGCCCAATGAGAAGAAAGAAAAAATATATATTTATTTTAATGATTGTTATGTCGACCTATGCATCGAATAAGGTTACTTATGACTATAACACCAAAGTACTTTTTATGTCGATAATAGAGTTAAAATCGTTTATATATTGCACTAGTAAAGTAATAATGATCATAAATTATGTTGTTGTTTGAAGAACATAAAAATTTACTGATAATTTTGTGCCCAATTAAGTTTAAATCGCTGAGAAAGAGAAGTTGTGCAAAAGCACATATAACTTTATTCTAAGCATAGGTCGATGTATTCAATATTCCTACTATGTGTAGCCAAATTTCCAGCAGCTCACGTCTTCTTATGTACGTTAGTGGGCGATGAATGCACCCACGCGTTAAATCATTGCGAAAACATTAGCACCTATATAAAATATGATACACATTACCTTCGTTCAACTCGTATTTGGAACACACATTCTATTACATTTTTGTGCTTATGCAAAAATTAAGGCAAAAATTAATCAAATTTGTTGTGTTAAGTTAATTTTTTTCCTGCTATGATGCAATGGCGAATTCTAAACAGTCGACGTTTATAAATATATACTTACATATTACTTTGTGCGAAAAGTCAATATTTCTAATATCATCTACTAGTCTGTGATATCACCTATGTTACTAGCCTTGGACGTCACCACACCAAAGTAGACACAAATATATAGCAAAGTTTACATAATATATCATCTTTATAAATAGCTAAACCGTGATCCCCTCTATTCAGATTTCTTGTATATTCCGATGTGATCACCGTCAGTAGACGTTGATCAGCCAGATTGTTATCGTGATGAAAAACGTACAGTGACTTAAGTGAGTTAGTGGAACTATAAAAATGATATTACCAAGCTCTCAGCATCCTGGCTCATCTTTTTCTACGCATGGTTCCCGTAGAGGATCCGCGCTTCGGCGGCTTGACTGCTACAGACCAGGTAACAAACACACCACCATCGCACGTCACCACAACAAGCCACATTCCATCACTGCATCCGCGTCCAACATATGATCGCTCCGGCCGGTCTCTCTGACGTCACGCGCTTTCTCACAACTTCACAAGGTTGTATGAGTGCCACTTTACATACTAGTCCCGTACTCCTGCTATCATAACATCAAACATCGATCTACCCTGACGAGCGAATCGATCGGTTGCGCCGAGTCGTACCGACAGAACACTTTTCGCGTGTGGGGAAATGGTATCGTGTGACGCAGGTAATGACTTTCGCGCACGAACTGAGTGAAGCACGTCCGCGTCGTGGCACCGCGGCCGCCGCGCGCGCACCACGTAACGGCACCAAGTCCCCTCCGCCGCCCCCGCCGCCGCGCGCCCCTGCCCCTGCGGCCCTGGCTCCATCCAACCCGCCCTGTGACACCACTGCCACGCTATTCCCAACCATCCTGTATGGTTACACTTTTAAACCTTGAGCCCCGACTAAAATTCCATTCGATTCTATAGTATACCCAATTCTGATCGCCTATATATTTAAGCTTAACGGCTCCATTAACAAGTATTTTCAACAGAAACATTGATACCCGTATGCTCAGTTTGTATTTTTTTGGGAAAGTGAAAAATGAAAACTTAATTTAAAAAAAACATCGATGAAATCAAAATAAGCGTTGAATTAAGGTTATTTAAAATTATACCTTTTAATTACAATATTATGTATTTCTTGAATTCATATAAGACGCATTAGATATGCGACAAAAACACGACACGATACGACAAATCATTGAAAAGTGTATGTTAAATGTAAGCAAAGTAGAAAGTAAGTAAAAATAAAACAAGTAAGCATGATAAATATCTATTGTTCTAAATTTTGTAACGGTTCAAAGGTGTGTAGCGTTTTCTTTAGTTAAACTCTAAAGTTTAAGCTTTAATGTTATCAGTTATCACTAAATTGTATATATCTTAAAAGCTGAATAACTTATTCAAACACACGATCTTTCCCAACTGTTTCAATAGATGGCGTTACGACTGCATATAAGCAAAGACAACTGTCAACTCTTAAGGTGAATGACGCTCCAAGTCAAATTGGCATTTACAATTTACTTTTGCAGCGGTATCAGTTTAACTGTGTTGCGTCTAAGAAAGGTTATAAACAAAATCATGTATAATAATCTTTAATTAGTGTTTCAATTATTATGTTGTTATAGCGAACAAATACATTTGTACTAAGATTATACAATATGTCGAGTCCAATCCACTCGGAACAAAACGAAACGGAGGAAAACAGAGATGATACTTCAAAAGATAACTTAACTCCAAATAAATCTCTTAAACGAAAACATGAAGATGATGAAGGTGATCATAGGCAATCGGAAATATCATCCAATGAGAAAGAACACAGCAGCGTTGTCGCAGCGCACTACAATCACCTTGAAGAAAAAGGTCTAAAGGAAAGATTCAATTCACCCATATTTTACCTCAGAAATTTTAACAACTGGGTTAAGAGTGTCCTCATACAAGAGTACACTGACAAAATCCGTGAGAAAGATTATGGCAGACCGTTAAGAGTTCTTGATATCTGTTGTGGGAAAGGAGGAGACTTGAGTAAGTGGCAAAAAGCCCGTGTGGAGCGTGTTATTTTTGCAGATATTGCCGAGGTGTCAGTTCAGCAGTGTGAGAACCGGTATGAAGACCTCCGCAGGCGATGTGGTAGAATATATGCTGCAGAGTTTATTGCTGCTGATTGTACTAAAGAGAAATTGCGCGATAAATATGCCGACCCCTCCATCAATTTTGACATTGTTAGTTGTCAATTTGGCTTACATTACAGTTTCGAAAGTCTAGCTCAAGCAAGACGCATGCTTACTAATGTAGCTGAATGTTTGAAGCCTGATGGCTACTTCTTTGGAACTATACCAGATGCATATGAAATAATTTCTCGTGCCCAGAAATCTCCGGATAATTCATTTGGGAATAGAATCTATAATATTAAATTGCTGTTTGAATCCAAGGATGGCTATCCACTCTTTGGTGGAAAATATGATTTCCATCTAGAAGGTGTAGTAGATTGTCCTGAATTTTTAGTTAATTTTAAACTACTTGTTAAGTTGGCAGCAGAATATGGTTTAGAATTAGTATATAAGGCAAGGTTTGCAGATTTCTACAAAGATCATTCTACAAAGTACAAACAACTTTTGCATAGAATAATTTGTTTTGAAAGTTACCCGGCACCCCCAGGCAAAGAGCTTATAGGAGACCAATCTGAATATGAGCATGCTAAGGCATACTTGCAAGATAAGGATAACAAGACTGATAGAATTGGTACAATGAGCACTTGCGAGTGGGAAGTTGCAAGTGAGTATACATTATAGATATTAACAATACAAATTGATGTTATTCTTAACTTAACAATGAAGGATTTTGATTATCATCAATTGTTTACTGCCAGTTATTTCAATATTTTTGGGCCAATCATGTTTGAAATCAATAAACTAATTACATATTTTAAATAACATACATGTATTCATTTTAAACATGTACATAATTGAAAAATCCCTTCACCAGACAATATTGTTTAATCAATAAAATGCTTAGGAAAAAAAATCTATTTCTAGCGTTTTAGTGATACTTATTAGTCATACAGATGACTTAACACCAAAGTGCCATAATGCTCAAAGATCTTTTGGTTTCATGTTATTTACTATTTGCCTGCCTTCAATAATACAGTAGAAATATAAGTGTTGATTTTACATTCTTCAAAACATTATTACAATACTAATAGGTTTTTTTTCAATTTCAGCAATATATATGGCTTTTGCCTTTAAAAAGATGAAATGCACTTGGGATGCTAATGGAAAACCAGTCTACAAAACATCAACAGAAATAAAATAACTCAAAATGAACTAGTTGAAAATTAATAATCTAAATTAAATCTTTTCATCCGTATGTTAATAAATAATGTGACAATATTTAATTGATTGCACATAAGGTTTAGCTAACATTACTGAAATAAAAAATTTGAAGAAAACTTTTTTTTTTAATTTGTTGGGTACCTAATTATAAGAAAAAGGCACAATTTAAAAAAAACATATGTGCATATGTGATGCATTTATGTGTATAGTCATAGGAGAACACCATATTGCGGTTTACTGGGTGGATTTCCATTACTTGTTCACTTTGCGTGGCCCGAGAATCGAAACTCGAACTTGCTAATCATGTTCCAATAAATATGGTTAATATGCGCTCTTTACGGAACATTACTTTGCCCTGTAACCCTTGAATAAAAGTGGGGTCAAAAAATGTTATTTTGAATAAGGTAGAAAGAAGCTTTCTGAGATAGTTATGGGCACATGGAAAGGATGAATTAAAAGACGGCCTATGACAAAAATCTATCGGATGAGTGAATGGAAGCTTCGGAAAATGACTCATAAATACCAAGTAAGTTTAGAAAATGGGCAAAATTACATGGCATAATGTAAGGATGTAAAAATAAAAGCTGCGTGTAAACTTTTCGTATAATCTATGTCCCACAAATGTAAAAAAAAGGTGGGCTTTGATGTCCCAAAAAGGTGGTCTTTGATGTCCCATGTTACGTTATGTTTAAATTAGTATCCAATAATAACATGAACATCTGTGTTTTATCCCAGATGTACAATTTTAAAACTGCGGCACATCGGTTAATAAATATAACTCATTCCTACATCTATCACACCACGATAAATTGGCTCTATATTATTTCAACACTAGTCCTAAAATTCATTCTTGATTACCCATTATCTAGGTACTCTGTATTTCACAAAGGAAATAGTTACTTTGACTAGACTTTCCGCCATGTCATTACTAGGTGCAAGGCGGGAAAGGTACCATAAATCTGATACGTAGGGTTCGCCAGCTATCCAGACCAGCGCCTCAGCAACGCGCATAAGTTAATACAGGGCAGTGTGCGAACTCATAGAATCTATCCCTAATTCTTCGCGCCATATTCAATGTACGACAGTTAAGTATTTGAGACACCACCCTCGTAACGTGATTAGAAACGGCCCATTTCTCTTATAAATCACCTTCGATGACATGCAGAAGTTACCGTGGTGGGATTCTTTCCATCTTGCCACAAGGTAGAACATTAATCTTTCATTTACTTTATTCATCTATGTCATCTTAACTATTAAGAGACCTGATTAGTTACATACACAAACAAATTACCTACATGTTAGCTTCTGTGGCAATAACAATTATGGTAATTACTATTATGAGTAAATCTCCAAATCATACTCCTTAATGATTATTAATTAGGCTTTTATTTCTCAGTTAGAACATTTATTTAGCTCAAAACAGCCTAGATATTCTAGTCTGCTCCAAAAAGAAAATAGGTAAGATATTATAATACCTTTAATAATATTTTATCTAGGACACAAAATCCATACCTATATTTAAACTATTTGTATGAATCAGATGATTTGTTAAATAAACTACGGTAACAATGAATATTCATCTTTAAATTTTCAAAATATGTACAAATTACATGGCAACATTCCTAAGTAGTCTGAACATCGGAATGATGCGTACATTGAACCGACTCACCTGAAGTATCTGCGATTCTGAGAGGAACGGCGCATGCGCATTCGTCACTTCTCGGCACTTAGAATTTACACTCGCTCAACCGGCCTCATGTAATCTCCTTCGGACAAACGTAGTGATACGTGGGCAAAATGAGTGTCGAAAATCCAGCCAGCGATAATGATTGTGATTCAGTGAGTATCCAGATTATGTTATAATTATACAACGTGTCGTTTAATATATAAAAAAGCCAGGAATAATCTCTAGATTGGCGTGTTTATTGATGAACACTATGAAACGAAATTTTCTAAGTCCCAATATGGCGTCAACTACACTGTCGAAGTATTCAGATACGAAGCGTCCATAAGTAACGCTACCAAAATTATGTATGCTATAGTTGTAATTCTATTAACTAGAAATATATTATTGGTGACAACGTGCATCATAGTTTAAATTTTCGCAATGCTTCATCGTCGTCTCATTATTTCTTCAACAGGGAAAGGTAAACGGCAATAAAAGTGAACACGTGAACGGTATCCACAATGGATACAGTAGCTCCGACAAGCACAGGTCCAGCCACAAATCATCAAGCAAAGACAAGCACCGCGACAAAGACCGCGATCATAAAAGCTCATCGAAACATAGCAGTTCAAGCAGGTTAGTATTATTCCAGAAAGTTCTATGTGAATAACACATTTTGTGAATGAAATAAACACCTATTAAACTATATTTATAGAGATAAAGATAAGGATAAACATTCAAGCACTAAGAATCATAGCAGCTCACATAAATCGTCGAGCAGAGACAAGGAGCATGGCAGTGATAAAAGAGATCGCAGCGACCGAGAGCACAGTAGCAAGGACAAACATCGCAGCGACAAAGATAAACACAGGGATAGAGACAGAAGTGATAAAGACAAAGACAAGGAGAGAAGTGAGCGGGATAAAGACCGGGACAAGCATAAAAGCAGTAGTGATGAAAAGAAATCCTCATCCTCAAAAGACAAAGATAGGGAACATAAAAGTTCATCAAAAGATAAAGAACACAAATCCAAAAACAAGGATAAAGATCGGGAAAGAGACCGCCATAAGAGTGACAAGGACAAGTACAAGAATGACAAAGATAAATATTCTAGTTCTAAGGACAAGCACAGGTCAGCAGCAAAGAGATTTTACTTTTCTCATTAATAATTTATTATTTATAAACAATTTTAAATTGTCATGATACTTCATTGTGACACTAGTACAAAATATGATTTTTTTAAGTATTGTTGTAATATGTTTCTATTTTGAAATTAATTGTAGTTAATTTAATAATAAATTTATATTTTATACAAAACCAATAGAATATGTACAAAAGTATTCATGTCAAAATGACTTCAGTTAATACTTTCATTTGTTTTCATGGCAGTTCCAGTAAAAGCAAAGATAAAAGCAATGATGAAAAAGATGAAAAGATCAAATATGAACTTGATGAACAAGATTTTGGTATCAAACAGGAGTCTATGCAGGTACCTTTAGTTATGTAATTTAATAATCGAAAAGTTGCACATTATACATTGATCAAATTGTATTATGTGCCATTTACATATTCTTTATCTTGCAGGTAGATGAGCCCGATATTAAACAGGAAGAAAGTGATGATGGCTATGCTGGTGCTAATAATACAACACTTTCATCCTGTGACTATTCAATGTCTCAGTTCAAGGATGAGCCTCTTTCAGAGCTACCTGCTGAAGAAGACAGTGAGGAAGATATGCCCCTGGTAAATATAATATAAAGCTTGTTTACAGTCAATTATTATTGTATTTTACAGGAAAAACAAAAATTATTAACTTTAAGGCAATATAGTGTGTAAAAATTTAATAATTACTTATATTTTATTATCTGTACTTATATATGAAAGTATTGTAATATGTAAAAAGTTTATGTCCTGCATAAGCTTGGGTTATTATTAAAAGCCAAACTGTGCATTATAATTTAATCAGTATAAATTTGATGTTTATATTATTCTTCTATACATTGTTTTTATATTTGTTTAAGTGTTTTTTTTAATCATTCTTTGTTTAAATTGAATATTCTAAATACTGACTTATATAAATATTATGTATAAATACTGTCTGCCTTTAAATAAAAAATATATGTATGGAAAAATTATTTGCATAGACGGAGCGTATGGCAAATAAACGTCGCATGGCTAGTGAAAGTGAAGAAGACATTCCATTATTGCAACGTAAGAAATCAAAGAAGAAAATTAAAAAAGGTAGGTATAAATAAAATGAAAAGTATTAAAATGTAAAAGTTAAATTTGTCTATTTTACGGGGGTGAAATATTACTCTAAATGTTGGATTCACAATGTCAAGTTGTCAAAATAATTTATGAAGCCTTATTTAAAGTAATATCCCAATTATAAAACATATAATTGAATAAGACACATAATAGAAGCATCTTGTTTTTTAAAATTTTGAAATATGCATTTGTGTTAATGACATTGTTGTAAGTTTTTAATATTCCTTTTAATAGATTAATACTTGTTTACAGAATCATATGATGATGATGTTGATGATTATGATGAGGAGGAGAAACCTCAAAAGAAGAAAAAGAAAGCCGAAAAAACTAAACCTGTGAAAGTTAAGGCTGAACCTGATGAAGGTGTGAGTCCTACAAAACGTAAGAAGAAACAAGATGATGATCAAGAAGTTTGGAAATGGTGAGTGAATTATACGAATATTTAAAGTAAATGATTGCAGTGGTAATAGGTTATTAGAATAGATTTATGAAGAAGAAATGTTGATATAAATTAATGCCATAATGATGGTGTCATATTGATTTGTGCAAACAATATTTTTTTTTACAAGAGAAATTAAAACTATTATAATATAATCTTTCCCATAAATATCACAAAAATATCTGCATATACCAAATAATAATGCAGCCAATGCCTGTACGTTGTGATATTAGCATGATAGATGGCAGTTGTGTGTAGCAATGTGACAATTGACGTAACTTTTAGGTTATGTTTCAATATGTTCAAAGTTACGACGAGCATAGTGTTAGAATGTAAAAATTTGTTACGTCGCTCATATTTTAATATATTTATAATAGGACAAATTAGATTTCCAAGAAGAAAGTGCGTTAGTATTTTTATTATTGTATTATGTGATTGCATTGTGTTATGTATTGAAAATGCTTAATGTTTTTTTAGGTGGGAAGAGGAAAAGAAAGACGATGGAACAAAATGGTCATTTTTGGAACACAAAGGCCCTGTGTTTGCCCCTGCATATGAACCCCTACCGCCTAATGTCCGATTCCGTTACGATGGTAAAGAAATTAGACTATCTCAAGACGCTGAAGAGGTGGCAGGATTTTATGCAAGAATGCTGGACCATGATTATACTACTAAATCTGTTTTCAACAACAACTTCTTTACTGACTGGCGTAAAGTGATGACTAATGAAGAAGCTAAGTTAATCAAAGATCTCTCCAAATGTGATTTTAAAGAAATGCATGCATACTTCCAAAATATAGCTGAGAAGAATAGAAATCGTTCGAAGGAGGAAAAAGCCGAGCTTAAGGCAAAAAATGAAGAGATACAAAAAGAATATGGTTTTTGTACTATAGATGGGCACAAGGAAAAAATTGGTAATTTCAGAATAGAACCTCCTGGACTCTTTAGAGGCCGAGGTGAACATCCTAAGATGGGTATGCTGAAAAAACGCGTTATGCCTGAGGATGTTATGATTAATTGTTCTAAAGATAGTAAAATTCCTAAACCTCCAGCAGGTCATAAATGGAAAGAAGTGAGACATGATAATACGGTTACCTGGCTTGCATCATGGATAGAAAATGTCCAAGGGCAAGTTAAATATGTTATGCTTAATCCTAGTTCTAAACTTAAAGGTGAAAAGGATTGGCAGAAATATGAAACTGCAAGAAAACTTCATAAGTGCATTGATAAAATACGAGAAAATTACCGGGCAGATTGGAAAGCAAAAGAAATGAGAGTCCGACAGAGAGCTGTTGCCTTATATTTTATTGATCGCTTGGCATTGAGAGCTGGTAATGAAAAGGATGATGATCAAGCTGACACTGTAGGTTGTTGTTCTCTAAGAGTGGAACATATCCAGTTGCACAAAGAAAAGGATGGTAAAGAATATGTAGTTGTGTTTGATTTCCTTGGTAAAGACTCTATCAGATATTACAATGAAGTGCCAGTAGAGAAGCGTGTATTTAAGAATCTCGAGCTTTTTATGGAAAACAAAGACAACAGTGATGATCTCTTTGACAGACTTAACACTCAAACACTAAATGAACATCTGAAAGATCTCATGCCCGGATTGACTGCCAAGGTCTTCCGTACATACAATGCATCCATTACTTTGCAAAGACAATTAGATGAACTCACTGATCCTAATGCATCAATACCTGAAAAAATATTAGCTTATAACAGAGCCAATCGTTCTGTTGCATTACTTTGTAACCATCAACGGGCAGTCCCAAAAGGTACGTTTTTCGCATTTATGCCCTTGTAAATAATTTTATGATGCACAAATAATATTAATTCTTCTCTTCATAGGTCATTCCAAATCCATGGAGGCTTTGAAAGAAAAGATACAAGCTAAACGGGACCAAGTTGACGAGGCTGAGGAAGATTACAGGCAAGCCGCCAAAGCTGCTAAACGTGGTTCCGTCAAAGAGAAACTTGCTTGTGACAAGAAACAAAAGGCTTTAGAACGCCTTAAGGAACAATTAAAAAAGCTGGAACTCCAAGAGACAGATCGTGATGAAAATAAAACTATTGCTCTTGGAACTTCTAAGCTCAATTACCTTGATCCACGTATCTCTGTTGCTTGGTAAGTCTAATATATCGTATGATAGAAAAATATATACTTTCACTAGCTTCGGCCCGCGACTATGCCCGCGTAGACTGCAGGGTTGAGTTCATAAAGAAATTATACATATAAACCTTCCTCTTCAATCACTCTAATCTATTAAAAAGAAAACTCATCAAAATCTGTTGCGTAGTTTTAAAGATTTAAGCATACATGGGGACAGAGAAAGCGACTTTGTTTTATACTATGTAGTGACAATGATAATGATGTAATGTGATGAGGTCTTAGTTGAGGGGCATGTTAAATCTTTGAAATATCCACTTGTCCAAAATAGTCAATATGTTTTCATTCTTTTATTTAAGCCTTGTACTCAGCAGGATAACAATGTTATTTAGGCAACAAATAGCATATTAATTATAATAATAAAACTAAAGCTTATATATTTTTATAGAAAATGCAAAGCAATGTAAAGTATTAATGTATGAAGTACTTATAACTGTTTTACTTCTTTAGGTGCAAGAAACATGGTGTGCCCATTGAAAAAATCTACAACAAAACTCAACGAGACAAATTCCGCTGGGCGATTGATATGGCCGGACCGGAATATGTCTTCTAAGGTCAATATTAGGATTACCTTCGTTATTTAAAAAAACAACGTTAGTGTCTAACGTTTTACTTTATATACACTTATTTACATACAAAAATTATTTTATGAAATTTTTGACCTGGTCTAAAATCACGAGTGATGTATTATTGTTTAGTAGTATTGGTATTATATTACGTTTCGGACATAAATTGATCGAAATATTGTTCCTCCCACGAATATAATCCAAATTAGAAGTCTGATTCTAATTTATTTTTATTTAGAGCCTAGTTTCCAATTCTGATTTAAGGTTATTAGGTTAAGTTGTAGTTTTTAAAGGGTCTAGAAATAAGAACTTTTTGTGTACAGTTTGTGTTTGTTGTAGTTCAAGTTCTTTAGATTATGAACTTTACTACCCTCTTGCAGTTTAATAAATTAAATATAAATTGCTATATTTCCACCTTTATTTGATACAAGATAGTATCTAATTATACTAACAAAATGGCATAATGTTGTTAAATTACCACCTTATGTCAAGGGTTATTTGTGTTAAAGCTTATTGTACATAAAAGTGAGGCTCTCAATCCACTTGAACATGAAAACATTATCGTCGTGCTACTTAAATAAGAAAAATATTTTTAAATTTACAAACAATAGCAATATAGACATACTGAAAATTCTTATGTGCATACAGCCTGAATAAGATATTCAATAGCTAAATGCAAATCTTCAGTGTGTGGAGCACAATGTGCATTAGCAAATCGTGTAAAGAAATAAGGTTATTATTTTTATATGAATAGGATTGAAATTTGTGGCAAACGCCGTCGATATTGCGATCTTTACGTATGGTACAATCTTGTAGCTAAATTTGTGTTAAATGTGTGCGTCTTGTAAATATTAAATTTTTACCATGTCATAACATTGTGAAATGAGATTATCCCAAATAAATAGAAAATTGACACTAGGCACATAATGTTTTATTTTATATGATCTATCTATACAAATACAGTAAAATGAATTGAAATGGAATTTAATCATCAGGAGAATATTCGCTCGAATTGAAAAAAGAAACTTCTTCCATTCCTTCTGGCATGTATGTTAACCCTGAGTCATCCTTATGCATTGTGTTATATCCTTTGCCATAACCTGAAAATGTAAAACTGTTTTATATTACTCTATCTTTATTGCAAAAATCGAAACAAAATATCTAATAAATTAATGACAATACTGAAGTTATTATACTCTTCTGATGAAAGGTTCGATGTATGATAATAGAATGTTATATAGGTAGGTAGGTAGGTAAGGATATTGTACCTAATTTTTTCATGAGTTTAGTCGGGGCATTGCGTAAATGCAATGGTACAGAAGGCAGCGGTCCTTTTATTTCAACTAAAGACTGTTGGCACCTCTTCATAGCGAGATATACTTCACGACTTTTAGGTGCCCTCGCAAGCCTCACAGCGCATTGAGCTAATAAAACGTCACATTCGGGCATACCTATATTTTGACAACCTTGATAACAAGCCACCGCTTCAACTAGAGCATTTTGGTCAGCCAGGCCTAAAAAGAAATAAATTAAAAAAATAGTCATTATCATTAGCCGAAGGACGTTCATTGCTAGACATAAGCTCTCCCAATTTAAAAACTGAAACACTGATACTTGATAATATATTTTAGGTACATTTGCACTACGACACTACACATAACTTAAAACATTACGTTAATCTGGTATTCCTTTTTTTTAACACAACGCAGGACGTTTAATAGAATATCCACTAAGAAGTCCAGAGAGTACACAAGGAATCGAAGAAAATGATGTTAAAAAGATTTTAAATGCTATCCAAAAACATTGAAACCATTAGCTCGTGTCGTAGTCTAAACCTACCTTAAGAAAATTGTCGTAAAAAGTCTATTGCTTTCACCTATATCCTCACAAGCTGTTCTTATTAAACGTCGCGCAATGTATAACGGGTCTTCGCCACCATGCAATGCTCTTGTTGTCCAATACAAAGCCGCATTATCATCACTTGCACGTATTGACTTTTGTATTGCTGATATGATATTATAGTGTTCTTCACCTTTCCGATCGTAAACAACATGAGATCTCTAAAATGGATGTAAAAAAATACTTAATTATTAAATTTATAGATAAAAGTTATCCTGACGAGATTCATACCTTGATTCCGTCTTTAATGTCCTCTAATGTAAGTGTCGTGGGACCTTCAATTGCTATGTCTTGGCCAACATTCCGTGACGCTATCGCTAACTCCAATGCACCGAGAGCGACCCGCGCATCTCCATCGCACATTTCGGCCAACCATTGAAGGGACGACTCTTCTATAATGCATCTAATAACGATAAAAACGAAGAATGCTTGATGAACAATTTGTACATCAACATAAGTATCAAATAAATTTTGATAACTGCCTGTATTCAGGCCCGGATCTAGGGGGGGCAAGCCGGGGTCTGTGCCCCGGGCGGCAAGTTCAGAGGGCGGCAAAATTCACAACAGACGTATGGATAACTCATCATTTACTTAACTTTGATCGCAGAATAAATTAAAGTACAAGTACAGAAATTATTTTAAAGTTGAATTATACCGAATTTATACAATTCCTGATTGATGACCGAAAATTGAGGTTTAAAAGTATAAAAAGTATAGTACGGCCGTGCCGCTTTTGCTCGACTTGGCAGGAGCACTGCCGTACGTTCGGCTTGACGTAGGTACTGTCGGAGCACGGTTGCTTAGGCAACTACCTCTGTCGGTTGGCACAGAGAAAGGAGTCGGCCATGTCTCACCATTGTGACAATTGCCCAAACGACATAGCCCATCACACCTTAATAAAGTGTCCAGCCTGGTAGATGCAGCGCAGCGCTCTCCGCGCGATTTGTGGTCAATCCCTCTCACTCCCGTCCGTAATTTCGTCGATGGTCGGGAATCCGAGATCGTGGCGGGCGATGCTCTTCTTCTGCGAACGAGTTATTTCGCAGAAGGAGAGCACGGAGCGGGATCGTGAAAATCATCATTATCCCGCCCACCGTATATGTCGAAGAAAGAGGCGCCGGGTCAATAGAGAAAATTAGACCCGGCGCCCTGCCCTGTGGCAAGGGGGCGTAAGAATCCCACCACGGTCTTCCCTGCTTGTGTAAGACTGCCTTGAGGTCGCTTAATGAAAGTAACCCTAAGAAGGGCGGCAGCTCGGTAGCCTGTGTCTGTCGCGGGCGCCCATACAACGCTAGTGGGCGTGCAACTGCGCCCCCTATCACCCCTTTACGGCTTGAAAGCGCACTGGGTGGCTGCGGTTTCATGGTGGGCAATTTCTTGCCCACAAACCGTGGTCATCTTCCTTGGCGCGATGAAGATCACCGGGGGGGGGGGGGGGGGGTATGCCGATGATGGTTAGGGAAGTCTAAGGACACAGCCGGAAATAGCATCTGCGCGGATTTCACCCCGACCTACGTCTCCTGCTTCTCTCTCCCGAGGGGGGCGGAAGGTAAAGCCATAAGAACCTTTCGCCACGAAAAACCAAAAAAAACGGTGCCCCCAGATTAAAGTGTGTTAGGGCGGCGTTTTTCAGTTCTTGCCCCACCTAAAAAAAAAGATTTGGTTCTGCCTGTATTTGATAGACGAAAATTGGATGTAGGAATAATTCTTGGAGAATAACTTGAGAACTAACATACAAGAGACTATAGTTGTTGTGCTATGTGTAACTTACCTTGGACAAGCATTTAAATTATCATTTGTTATTTGTTTATTAGAGCTTGAAATAGCTATATCTTCATTCTTTTCAATCGCTCTTTTAAGAATCTTCATTACATTATCTACTGTTAATTTTTCCATAACAACAACCCTGCACCTACTTAATAGTGCATTATTCAAACTAAATGATGGATTTTCAGTAGTAGCACCAATTAGAGTAATTGTACCATTTTCAACATGGGGTAAGAAAGTGTCCTGTTGAAGTTTATTAAATCTGCAAACAAAATAATATTCAAGCAGAAACAAAAAAACAACACCATACAAGCTATTGGTTGTTTTAAAAAAATGGCTATAATAATATAAGCAAGTTACCTGTGAATTTCATCCATAAAGAGAACTGTTTGCCTTTTAAACTGAGCCTCATTTTTAGCTATTTTTACAACTTCCTTGACATCACTTATTCCAGACATTGTGGCTGATAGTTTTACAAATCTCATGTTTGTTTGTACTTTACAAATATTTGCCACAACATTTGCTAATGAAGTCTGTAAATTATAACAACGGAAAAATACAGCAAACTTATTAAAAATCTATATATAATATGCAGCACTGCTTTTATGTAAAAAATATTTTACACAAACACTTGATATCAATTTCAAAAGCTCTGTACCTTTCCACAGCCAGGTGGGCCCCATAATATCATATTTGGAATTTTCTTCTGCTCCAGCAGTGACCGAAGCATTGAACCTCGACCAAATGCTTGTTCTTGACCCACAATATCATCCATGTCTATGGGTCTTAAAGCTTCTGCCAGAGGTTTTTTACAATTTTTTTCTTTCTGCACTTGATTTCTATTGGAAGATTCCTGATCATGACTTTCCTGGATATTTCATGAAACAAACATTTTCAAAAATTTTATTTGTATTCTAAGGCTTTTGGTTGCAAATACGACATACACCTACCTTACTTTTAACAGATGGGTTATATAGTTTAAAGCGTTTCTCGCTAGGCGATTTCAAATTAACCCTTTTACTTGGTCCAGCACCATCACCAGTTAAGTCAAGTTGAGAACTAGTTCTTTTGGCAGGATTATTTTTATCAGGAACATTTAGAAATAGACATTTATTGACGTGTTCTTCAACTACCTCTTTATCGAAGTCTCGATTGCATATCGGACAGGTTATGGATTCATTGGTCTTCGAGTTCATTTTTCAATATTGTTAGTAATATTTTGCAAACATTCAATTAGCTACGATGATAGTACTGCTTGAAGATAAGGCAGTTCTGTCACAATAAACAGCGAAGAAAAAATTACAATAAATTCATTCATCAAACAAAATCTATGCTTATATTGTTACTAGTAACTTATACATACATTTATAAATTTATCAATAGGTATTAATTGTGCTTCCACTTCAAACTTGTTTGATTTGGCGCGAAAGACTGAAGTTGATTTTTTATTTTAATAAACATGTTATGTAAACGGAGAAATGTCTTTTGAGTCTGGGTTGAATTTATAAATTTATGAGCCTAAATACCTACGTATCTAAGTACTGTACGTACCTAGTTCCTATGTCTGAATTAAAAAAAAAAAGAAACATTTTAGGCTATACCTCATTCACGATAAGTTGATTCTTTTGGCATATCGACTAATGATGGGAAACAGAAAATATCGAGAAGTTCAAAAATATTGCGTTTTAAAATACTGCATTATGTGTGAAATTCTTTATTACTTTCGACATATAAAACATTATTTAGATAAGCGGTGGTGGGTCATAATAAGTACCTATTTAATATTTAAACAGGATTGTTTTTAGACCTCCCGCCAAATTTAAATAGGTGTTTTAGACCACGGAAGTAAACAACTTCCCCAAAGAAACACGGGTCGAAAAGTAAAAAAAAAATTCAGACCTTCTACACGAAATCGACCACGTGAGCAGTTTTCTATGGGAGGGTCGAATTATTTATCACGTTTCGACCCATGTTTCTTTGGAAAAGTTGTTTAGTTTCATGGTCTAAACAACCTATTTTAAGTTGACAGGAGGTCCAAAAATAACGCAGTATGTAAAAACTAAGGTTGAAAAATTAAATAGTTTTATCTTTAAAACAGTTTTTATTAAGAAACTGGAGCACAGCCATGATCATCATAGCGTTCAATAAAATTATCGACGTGGCAATCGATATGAACGATGTTACGTCCCTTTCCGTCCGAACGATGTAACATTATACAAACGTCAATTAGTTTCAGTATTCCTATTTTAATTTTACTTTGAAGCAATAAAGTCTCAAGATTTTTGGATAACGCTTATATCTTTAGGGACTTTTGTATTGTATTTATTTTTTTTTATTTATCAAATCATTATAATAATAAAATAATACGTTTTTTATTTCAAAGTCATGTCTCAGAAAAATTGACATCTGCCAAAAGAATCAACTTATCGTGAATGAGGTATAGCTATTTAATTTTATTCTTGGATATGCCGCATGACACGCTCATGCATTTACAGCAGTGGTTCCCAAACTTATTTTGTCTAGTGCCCACTTTGAGAATAAATATTTATTAGCGCACCCATTTTTTCACCTATTTAAAAACTGCTATAATTTCGCATTAAATTAATTAATTATTGTTACCTATATATGTATATTAACGGAGAATTCAAACGAAACTTTTGCTATAACCCGCAACTTGAAACCTGAACGCAGTAGGTAACATACAACGGCGCTTAGTTTTCAAGTTAACTCTTACGGGCTCCACCTGCCAATAAGAATGATTATTCGTCTTTGCCTAGGTACTAATAACTATTAAAATACGAAAGTATGTCTGTTACCGTAAAACGGGGTGTATAGAAATTGCGGG
Source organism: Cephonodes hylas (assembly GCA_030295005.1). NCBI lineage: Eukaryota > Metazoa > Arthropoda > Insecta > Lepidoptera > Sphingidae > Cephonodes > Cephonodes hylas. The sequence goes on along the minus strand of AP025364.1, from coordinate 10,380,901 downwards.
GTGAATAGAAAAAAAATCAAGAAAGTTTTCAAGATAATTATTCGGCTATTTTTCGTTATAGGATTTTAGTAGTATTTTAAACTATTACACATCAATATCTTTTCTTAGCGCTGCCAACAATTTTTTAACGTTTAATTAACATTTATTGTTAAAAATTCACTTTAAAGTTTACCCTCCGAAAACACGATTATTTGAACTGCCGCAACTTTTGATTTTAAGTCCGAAAAATGTATTAAATGTGTTGTTTGATGTGTTCATATCATTACATGTGTCTTACTTTATTAAAATTTATTGAAATTAGGTAAAAATACACTATTACAATTCTGTATTTTGTTAAAATCATTGTACATGTAAATTTATTGTATAAAAGGGGGTAATAGAATCCATTGACGGGTGATTAGAACAGTGGTATGGGGTTAATGGAAATATTGTAAAGAATAATAGAAACGGTTAATCTGAAAATAGGTACAGATGAGGGGTCAATAGAAAAAGACGAATAGGGTTATCAATAATTGTTAATACATAGTTAAGCTATGCAAGTACCTAGTTTAACTCGAGAACGGTAATTCGTTAATTTTGGTCTTAAAATATTCTTACAAGCCCAGAAAAGGTTGACGGTAGTGCAAAGTTCGCCGGGTCAGCGATTAAATAATATTTTACAGAGAAAGTTTTCATTTGCAGGTACATTAATTCAATATTTTTTTTAAGAAACCTGTTTTGAGGACTGGGTGCAAAATATGGTGGTTCCTTATTTTAACAATTTACCAGGCAAAAAGTGCTTAATTGGCGACAACCTGTCTTCACATTTATCAGCAAACTTGATAAAAACATGCATAACCCACAACAGTTTCGGAGATATAACATTTCCCTGTCTCACGCCTCTCTGTAGTGGAATAGCCTTAGTGCTCTGATCTTGTACTCGGACCGAAATGGTGGCGTTGCTGTATATACTTTTCAACACCTCGATGTACCGACAGTCAATGTGGCACCGCTGGAGAGACTCTAGCACCGCCCACGTCTCGATCGAATCAAAAGCTTTCTCGTAGTCCACAAACGCTAAACAAAGCGGCAAGTTGTATTCTTTAGTTTTCTGTATAACTTGCCGAAGCGTATGGATGTGGTCTATGGTGCTAAAGCCTTTTCGGAAATCAGCTTGTTGGGGTGGATGGAAGTCATCAAACCTGCGTTCGAGACGATTTGTGATGACCCTCGAAAACTACTTATAGAAATGGCTCAGGAGAGAGATACCGTGGTCGCCCTACTTGGCGCGAAGACGGCCACTCAAAAAAAAAAGGAGAGAGATGGGCCTGTAATTCTTCAGCAAGGTGTTATCACGTTTTTTGAAGAACAGTACCACCACGCTCCTTCTCCATGCCTCTGGCGTTGAGCCCTCGAGGAGAACAGAATTGAAGAGCCTCTGAAGGAGTATACCGGCGTTCCGCCCGTTTTCAGAAGCTTTGAAGTGATTCCGTCCTCACCCGGCGCCTTGTTGTTCTTAAGTTGTTTCAAGGCCATCTCAATCTCATACAGGCTGATGTCCGAGATATCATTGCTGAAGTTTTCCCTTATCACACTATTCTTCAATCTATCTACGAATTTCACTCCACATATTATGCTTCTTAGCGCTCTCATCTCAACTGCATTAATTTTAATTTCATGCTTCTTCTGCTATATATACATCATCTTCTGCCACATATACATCATATCATCATGCCATATATACATCATCTTCTGCCACATATCATGTCACATTTTATTTTAATTTAGTATTTAAAAATTGTTTTGGTTTGAAAGATATATTTTTATTCAGCACCTCACATTATTGCATGTTGGTTAAAAGTATTTTTGTGCAGCCCTAACAGTTTTTCCATTCACCCCTTTACGTGTTTTCATTGACCCCAGTCATTGGGTAAATAGAAATGGTCAATATTTTTCAATTTTTCTGGACAACCTGTGATTATATTTAAAGAATATTGTTATAGATCTTTTCGTGTGGGTACCGGACATCATATATAATCACCCATGATGAAAAAAAAAAATTAGGAACAACATATTCTTCATGCAAAGTTTGAAACTGTTGCTATTCACCCCGTTTTACGGTACCTGTTTATTTGTTTGTTTGTGTCTACTTTCATTACGAAACGGAGCGACCGATTGACATTATTTTCATTTCTTCTATATTCAATAAAATAGGACAGATATATGAACTACGCGGAGAGAAATATAGAACCGAGTTAGAGCAATATTTAAATTAATATTAGTTGATGTTCTCAAGTTTTTGTTGAGAGTCGAGAGCCCATGCAGCCGTTTTCTAAGAGGCCTCTTAGCTAAATAAAATTACAAATCACTCCCCAGGCCTTTACACAACGCCCCCATTTTCTTTCTGGGTCTCTTACCGCCCCCCTTGAGACCTGCAGCGCCCACAAGGGGGCGTTATCGCCCACTTTGGGAAAGACTGATTTACAGGGTTGTCGAGTTTGAACTCTGAAGAAAGGCAAAGGCTTGAGGCTCGTACAGCCTTTCTGTATGTGGAAAAGAAAAAGCTTTTTATTATTTGACGTTTTATTACAATGACATTTACTGATTTGACATTTGTTAGCGACTTTATGTCAAATGCCAATGCGCAAGCAAAACTAATTCGTTTTCTCCAAGTTGTTTACATGTAAATATTTTAAAATGAATTAATAATTTCTTTAAATATGCAAGTGAATAGTTAGTAAACAGTGTATTTAATCAACATGGAAGTGGAAAAAACTGTCAGAAAACGAAAGGATTACAAAAAGAAGCATAATGAGGTCAATGAATTCGAAGAAGACAGTTATACCGAAAAACCCATAACAAGTTCTAAACGAGAAGTTGTACGTATGTTTCACTTTAATTTTAGAGCTTTTCTTAGTGCTGAAAGTTTATAGGTTTAATTTAATATAATACACTGAATGTCTTTTAATAACAAAACACCTTTCTCCGACTTCTGACCTCGTATAATGCTATTTTAAAACAATAATAATAACTTTTTATATACACCTCTTACCTTATTATTTTCAATAAAAAATTAAATTGTACTAACTTATTCCAAAATCTTAGTGTTGTAAATTATGGCTGCCAAATATAAATTCTTCTGAACATTTTTTTATACTTTTAATGTAAATTGCTTTCCCTCATTAATTGTTAACACTAAAGTAATTATGATGAATTTTAATGTGTCTTAATTAAGAACTGAATACACATATTTTATTTTAACTGTTTATAGGGAGATGGTGCACCAGCAGAGACAGAAATGGAAAAAATGGATACTGCATCAGCTATAGATAATATAGAGAAACCACTAGCAGGTTTCTATTTGCATTTAAAAATTGATCTTGTCTTTACATGTCTTTTTTTACTTGCTCTGGGAACCAGATTATATAGACTCGATGAGCCACGATATATTGTGTGAGTATCATCTTCTATAATATAAAAATGGATTGCTTAAAGTGTTGCTAAGCGCAAATCTAGAGAACCATTGTACCATTTTCGCTAATTATTTTTTTATAATATTCCTTGAACACAACATTAATTGACTGGTAGGGCGATACAAAGTTTGCTGGGTCAGCTAGTTTGTTATAGAAACTTTATATCCAGTTCAGGAACTAATTATTTAACATGCCATTTTTTACAGATTTGATGAACTTCATTATGGAAGATATGTTTCATTGTACACAAAAGGAGTGTTTTTCTTTGATGCACATCCTCCGCTGGGTAAACAGCTGCTATACCTAGCAGGCCATGTGGCAGGTTATGATGGAAATTTTACATTTGATCGAATTGGGTCTCCCTACACAGACAATGTTCCTGTGAGAGCTCTTAGAATAGTCCCAGCATTGGCTGGCAGCCTTCTTGTTCCAGTGACATATCAATTAATGCTAGAAATTTGTACATATCAGTGGACTGCTGTTCTTGCTGCCCTTTTGGTGCTGTTTGGTAATTATTTATTTAAACTGTATTCACTATTTATACAATTCCCACTGTATTATTAAGATATAATAATTATAATTTATCATCACATATATATACATACATAAAAAATATCACACCTGTTTTCCATAAAGGGGTAAGTGGAGGGAGGAAAACCTATTAGTCTCACTAAATATTGGGACTAGGGTTTGCAATCCCGCATTCCGCGTTCCCGCATTCCCGCGGGATCCCGCATGTTTTTGAGTACTGCGGAATTCCCGCACAAATGCGGGTTTTTGTTGTCATGTCAAAAGTTTTTGACTTCCCTAGGTAATAAATTCAGTACTTCAGCTATCACTGAAGGCTTATTAGCTCCACACAACAGCGCAGGGGCATCAGACAGCATCTATTAAACAATCAAGCGAAGTAAAGGATTAGAATTGGCGGCGGTTTGGTTATTCTAGTAGAAAAAAGTGAAATTTTACAATCAAAGTGACAGTTGTAGGTTGCTAAATGTTGTTTCTTCGAAAGTTAATTACTAAATTATAGTAACAATTATTAATTAAATAATTGAAGTAAGTGATGGCCTCGAGGTTTAGGCGCAATGTCGAGAAACTTGGTGGTCGCGGGTTCTTACCTCAGGCACACACCTCTGACTCTTCAAAGTAATGTGTATATTCAAAATGAATTATCACTTGCTTTAACCGTGAAGAAAAACATCCTGAGATAATATGCACACCTAAAAGTTCTTAGGAATTTCTAAGGGGTGTAGTCCGCCAACCCGCACTAGGCCAGCGTGCTGGGCTAAGGCCTAAACCCTATCAATGGTAGAGGAGGCCCGTGCCCAGCAGTGAGACATAATTATATGGGCTGATAATGAGTAACAGTTATTGAGGTTAGGTTTGTCACCATCAGCCCATAAACATTCCTTGCCTGGGCACAGGCCTCCTCTACCATTAAGGGGTTTTAGGACTTAGTCCACCACGATGACATAGCGTACTACGCTTAAAAACCGTAAGTTGGCGGACTACACACCTTAAAAATTTCTAAGATTTTTTTCTATTCTATGAAAGTGATAATTCATTGTGAATACACACATAACTTGTAAAAGTCAGTGGTGTATGCCTGGGGTTTGAACTCGCAACCGCCCAGATACTCGTCGCTCTTAAAAATCTTGAGGTCATGATTGCTGTTTAGGTCAGATTGGACCATATTAACACGCAGAAACTGTTGGAATGGAGGAACACGGATTGCGAGATTGCAAATCCCCGACCTTACCTAATAATAACTATGGGAAAGTACTTCATCTATTAGTTAACTTGTATGAATGTTTTTTTTTATTACTTTTTAACAGTGTAACTAACCTACAGGCAATATAGCATTGTTATAATGCATATTTTTGCATTTTTAAATGTTTGCGGGAATTCCCGCGGCATGCCGCGGGAAAGGCAAATTTCTCGCAAATTTCCCGCGGGAAAAAAATGAGTGCGGGATTGCAAACCCTAATTGGGACCTATTGCTGTTTTTCCGATATTATAATTCATAACTCAATGTTGCTATTTGAAAATTTTTAATGTATAAATCCATTAAAACTGCTTTACCGGGGAATTAAACCTGGGATATCTAAATCGCACGGCATATAACTGCGCCGCGATACCATGATGCAGTCAATTTTAATTTATCAACACATCGACCACAACACAGGACTTGTAACCTAGTGTGGGGTAAGGCTACGAAATATTTTGATAAATATCGAAATTATTTGTGTTTTATTGCAGAAAACTGTTTTTTGGCTCAGTCGAGATTTATGCTTCTTGAAACCATCCAAATATTGTTTGGTTTATGTGGAGTGTTATGTGCTATTAGAAGTACCCGAAAATCTGGTCCTGCATCTATATTTTGGCTTTGTCTTGGTGCTCTATTACTAGGATGCTGTTTTTCGTAAGTGATGCATTTATAAAAAAAATACTGAAAGATATTATGTTTAAAAAAAACTTATATTGAATTCCAAAGTAAATATTCACTTTTTTATTGCAGTGTAAAATATTCTGGGCTCTACACATATTACCTGTCATTTTTCCTCGTGGGACGACATGTATGGAGAAGATTCAGTTATCTTGAATCTGGAGTGCACCTTGCATTATCAACCTTATGGCGGCTGATAATGTTAATATTATTACCATTGTGCGTGTATGTTGGAGTATTCTATGCGCATTTAGAGATGTTACCAAAAGCGGGTCCGCATGATAGTGTGATGACGAGCGCTTTCCAAGCGTCTCTGCAAGGAGGTCTCGCGAGTATTACACGAGGACAGCCACTGCACGTCGCTCATGGCTCGCAAATTACTCTAAGGTGAGTGTGAATATTAGTTCCATACTGAGTTTCGTCGCGACATCGTCTCTACTTTTGCCACATATAAAATTATAAATATGTATTATCATTTCAAAATTGGTTAATATTACATCTGTTCAACATTGCGTGAAGTGAGTAGTTCATCATCATCAGCCCATATACGACCCCGCTTGACACGGGCCTCCTTTACCCCTTACCACCACGCTGGTCTAGTCCGCGTAGGCGGACTACAAACCTCAGAAATTCGTAAAAACTTTTAATAGTTGTGCACATTTCATCACGATGTTCTCCTTTGCCCATTCTGATAGCATGACTGCCGACATTCTCGACCGCGCGGCTGAACCTCGACGCCATCACGGCACTGTGAAGTGAACTAAGCAGTTATTGTTAAAAAAATCATTCAATACAAAAAGCGTAACAAATAATTATTCCAGACACACCCACGGCCGTACATGTTGGTTGCATTCGCACGCGCACGTGTACCCGGTGCGGTACAGCGACGGGCGCGGCTCCTCCCACCAGCAGCAGGTCACGTGCTACAGCTTCAAGGACGTGAACAACTGGTGGATAGTGAAGAGGCCGGAGCAAGCCTCGCTGGCGGTGGCGCGGCCGCCCGACGCCATCCGACACGGCGACGTGGTGCAACTGCTGCACGGCATCACCAGCAGGGCGCTGAACTCGCACGATGTCGCCGCGCCCGCGTCTCCCCAGTCACAGGTAAATATTTGGCAGGATGAAAACTACTTGGGACAACTCTTTGTTTTTCAACTCCTTTATATTTTGCGGGTCATGACAAAAGTTCCCTTAAATTGTCTGAGCTTCAGTGCTCAGCGTCAATACTGTGTATGCCGCTTTTGATCCTGAGCACAGGAGTTGCAATGGCGGATGTGGTGGGATAGGGCCAACTAAGGACGTAAATTGTGTTCAATATTTCTCGATGATTCCGATATTATTTTACTTTCATTAATGTGAAAAGATTGAAGACGAAGAGAGGCTTTTGAAAATGTATTCAATAATAATAATTTTCAGGAGGTATCTTGCTACATCGACTATAACGTTTCGATGCCAGCTCAGAATCTATGGCGCGTCGATATTGTGAACAGAGATTCGGAGGATGCGACATGGGATAGCATACGCTCCCTAGTTCGACTAATACACGTAGATTCGGGCTCCGCATTAAAGTTCAGCGGTCGACAACTTCCCTCTTGGGGCTTCCATCAACACGAAGTTGTGGCAGACAAGGTCCTAACTCATCAAGACACTGTTTGGAATGTCGAAGAACATAGATACACAAAAGGTATGTCCAGCAAGAAAGTATTGATTTGAATTTTAATTATTAAATATTATTTTTACGAAGAAAAACCACGTTTTATTGAAATGCTAAATTTTAATTATTTGTGTTTTGTTTGCTTATGTTACCGTTATGAATTTATAACGTTTGCTTTATAGTTTTAAGCTAAAACTGTTTTACTGTTTAGATATTTATGTAAACTTGAACTACGATAGATAAATAAGGCACTAAATGTTTAATTACATTTGTTTGTTATAGCGGAAGACAGGCGAGAGAGAGAACGTGAGCTTGTAAGTGCAGAAATGATACCGACGACTATGACGCAGCTGAATTTTTGGGAGAAGTTTGCCGAGCTGCAGTACAAGATGATTGCGCACGCGCCGGACGCGCCGCACGGACACATGTTCGCCAGCGAGCCGGCCGAGTGGCCGCTCCTAGTTCGCTCAATTGCCTATTGGCTCTCCCCTTACTCTAATGTAAGTCAGCTTTTGTTATTACTTTTCAGGAGCATGAACTAGCCATTTATGTTAAAGGTTATCTTTAAAAAATATTTATACTTACAGTAATGTTACATTATATTTCAGGCTCAAATACACTTGATCGGTAACCTAGTCACATGGTACGCGGGGACAATATCCGTGCTCGTGTATGGCGGCTTTCTAGCGCTATATGCAATAAGAAAACGTCGCGCTTGCGAAGATTTGCCGCCACGAGCATTGCACCAATTCTATGACGCCGGTTATATACTTTTCCTTGGATACTGGATCCACTATCTACCTTACTTCTTTGTTGATAGAACTTTATTCCTCCATCACTATCTTCCTGCTTATATCTTTAAAATACTCCTTTTATCTTATATTATTGACCATGTTTATTACATAATAAGCCTGAAGAAAGTGACACATTCATTGTTGAATGTATTTATAGTATGCATAATTATTTGGTTGTCATATGTAGTAATAACATTTAAGAAGTTTAGTGTACTTAATTATGGGAATGTGGATCTGACTGAAAATGATCTTATCAATCTCAGGTGGAAGGACTCTTGGGATTTTATTTTACATAAGAAGTAATAAGGAAAACTAAAGTCTATTTATTTCAGTGGCGTGCCTAGGGTGTCAAACTAAGGCAAGCCCAAATGTTTATTTAGTAGCAGTATATTTTTTTTGGTACATAGGACTAATAAATACCTACCGGTTAGTACTCACATTCACGTTTATAGCGTTATTTTATAAGTAAACAATCGTTAAGTTCGTTATTCGGAACTATGTAAGGCAAGTCGGGCTTTCGGGCTTCTATGGAAGTACCGCCACTGATTTATTTAAAATTAAGTCTCAATTATTTTACAATTTCTAATGGTTTACTTATATGCCATGTTATGTCTCAAATAATTTTAATATTTGTTACGCAAATATTAAGGTTGCCATTATCTCATCTATTCATTAACTAGAAAGATTACTCAATACTTTAAAGTTTCAAGAATGTATTTAAGTTTGTATAAATATATTATAATTTATTTCTAATTTTAAGTAATTTTATATGCATTTATATTTGCTATGAGAAACTATCCATCCAAGAAGTATTGCAAAGATTTTATAATAAAGTTTGTATTTTTATAATTGATGTTTTTTCAAACAAAAAACATTTTATAGAATGATTTTTATTCAATAAGAAATACAATTGTGTTTAATGGCTAGAGTGTGGTTCCACTTCCATAGCCTGGGGATGTCCCACAGGGTGGACAGCAACTGACTCAACTTCTAAAGGAATCACATGCTGCTTCAAAATTGCAGTGGTACCTGGTGCATATCTGTATGAACCTTGTTTCTTTCCCTGGAATTAATTTCCATAAATTAGTTCATTGAAAATTAAAACAATGATGTTATAACAAAGAATATACATTGCTAAATGGTATTGTTTTATATTGTTTGTATTGAGGGAAAAATTGAATGCAGGTAATAATACATTTGAATAATGAGCAGTGAATTTTTTTTTTTTTTTGTTGAAATTCAGATACAACTCATTTAATACTTTAATTTTAAAAAAAGGGTTGATTTCATTTACAAATGTTTACCTTTATATTAGCTTCCTCATAAGTTCTTAAATATTGAGCAGGGCCAGAGCTTCGGATCACACAAATATCAACATTGGAACCAGAACCCAGGTCATTGAAAATACCAGCTGCAATAGCATCACGGACCAACTTCTTGCCTTCTTCTTCAGTCATGTTTGGTTTCCAGTTTGCTTCAAACACGGACATTGCAGCTAGTGATCCAGATCCTAACAAGTACAAAGATATTACATATTAAATCAGCAACATAAATTTGTTAAGATAACCAAATGTCATGTTTTTTTCAATTTTCTCAAATAATAATTATGAAAAACTGTATTGATTAAGCATGTTTTGCCTAACTAAAACTTACCCATGGTAGCATATGGAAGTTTGTCTACAGACCCATGGGGATAAATGCAATAAATGTGAGGGCCAGTGCGATCAACACCACCAAGGACCAGAGCAGCACCTATATGTCCTTGATAACGAAACAGCATACGTTTGAGTAGTGTCGAAGCGGTCTGCACCGGCACTGTGCGCCCGGTGTGAAGGCGCTGCAATTCCAATTGAGATGCAACGGTCTGGGTGGTCATCTCAGTATCTGCAGCCGTACCGGCGCCACAGCAATACATGTTTGATGCCAAATAGTGAATTTTCTGACAGTTTTTGTCCGATACAACGGTGTTTTCGGTAGCTCGAGTGTCGGCGCCCAAAATGACGCCATCTGCGTAAATTATACCCACGATGGTTGTTCCAGTCTTAGTGGCTTTTGGGGCCGGAAAGCCTTTCTGGGCAAGAAAAGCATTGCTGAAATAAGAAGATGTTTTAGAATATGTAGGTTAAAAACCAACAAAAAACAGTTTGCCTACTCACCGCTGACAATTTTCAAATGAAAATCCCGGCGCAGGTGTTTCTGGTAACAGGACAGAAGCCATATTTTTTAAAAGGTTTTCTTTTGTGAAACTAGTTTGTAGACAATAATATTAAAATGTTGATAGTATTCAGAATTCTGTAAGCTTAAGCTACCACTACAATGCACTTTTCGGAATTGACAGTTGACATTTGTAAGTAACCATAGAGGAACAATGACTTTTCATTATTACATAGAAGAATCTAACCGATTTCTAAACTGTTAAGTTTGTATATCGTATAAAATTATATTTATGCAATATTTTATATCTGACACTGATCCACTATTTTTTTTAGATGTAAGTAGGTACTCTTACCATTTTAACAAATGATCAGTGTTTCAAGTGTATCCGATCTTATTGCCAGTGAGAGATTCGTCATTCGACACGTACGACCTTACGGATTCAAACAACAGGACAACCAATCATAGCTGGACGAATTGTCTTCACACGCCTATTTGTCAATGTATCCGTATTTCGTAGTGATGTTGTCAAAAGTCGAAATGTGTTGAAGGGGATATTCCCATTTTATCTTGGTGTTAATTTATTTTAGCTTCTAAATCAGTTCCTAGGTGTCTAATGAAAATGTTCGCCAACGCGGCGTATATGTGTTTAATTTATTTTATATCGGCTCTAGTCCTAACGCTAGCTGGCCGCGATTTTTATCAGATACTTGGTGTGTCTCGATCAGCTAGCACAAATGAAATCAAAAAAGCTTACAGAAAACTAGCGAAAGCATTACATCCCGATAAAAATCAAGATGACCCTGACGCCTCCCAGAAATTTCAAGACTTAGGAGCAGCGTATGAAGCTTTGTCCGATCCTGAGAAACGCGAACTGTACGATCGCTGCGGTGAAGATTGTCTGAAAAAAGATGGTATGATGAATAATAATGATCCATTTGCAAGCTTTTTCGGAGACTTTGGTTTCCACTTCGGTGGAGAGCCTCAACATCACGAAACTCCACGAGGGTCTGACATAGTTATGGAACTTACTGTATCCCTTGACGAACTCTATAATGGAAACTTCATTGAGGTAAGCATATTTATGAAAACAATAATTTTCGAAAATTTTATCTATAATGTATAATTAAGCCTTTATTTATTAACTTTGTGTATATTGAGGAAAAAATTATTAATTTATTTGGCTTCTTTCAATTTTTTAATGAGAATTTTAGGTTAATTTTACTAAAATTAACAATTATTACATTTAATCATATAAAAGCTATTATAACTTTTGGGTTTGGGTGTGCCAGGAACCCTAAATTCTGTAAAACAACAATATTGCTGAGGGTTTACAATAAGATAACAGTATATTCTATCATATTGAAGAATTTAAAGTGATGCTTAATGTGGGTGTATACATCACATATTATCTTCCTTTTTTCTGTTAAGCTAAACCTCTCAATAGCAAAGGAGGCATGTGCATGATGATGACTTATTTCTAGGCTGATTTTTAAATGTTCACTATAGAATAATAAGAACATACAATCCAATAAGAATTAATTTTCAAAAATTGTAAAATGTTATTGTTTGTTTAGATAACTAGAAATAAACCAGTCATCAAACCAGCATCGGGAACACGTAAATGTAACTGCAGACAAGAAATGGTGACAAGGAATCTAGGTCCAGGACGGTTCCAGATGATGCAACAAACTGTTTGTGATGAATGCCCTAATGTCAAATTTGTTAATGAAGAGAGACTCTTGGAAATTGAGGTAATCTTCAGTTGCTTCATCTCCATTGCCTCTTACTGAAAATGTGTTACTTATTTATAGTTTTGTTTGAATTCCAATTGGAGACAAATAAAAAGTTGACAATGTATGGATTATAGTTGTTTTATATATTTTATAAAATATAAATTTAACTGTGGTTATCTATAATATTATATTTTTTCATTGATTTTTAAAATTAAATGAAATTATTTTTTGAGCTAAAAGTTAATAAAACTGTAATTTAAGGAATGATGATTGTTATTTAGGTTGAAGTAGGTGCACCAGATGGGCATAAATCAAGATTGAGAGGTGAAGGTGAGCCTCATGTGGATGGAGAGCCCGGCGACTTAATAATAGTACTCAAAACTGAGAGACATCCTAGGTTCACACGCAAAGGAGATGACTTGTATACCAATGTCACTATATCACTTCAGGTTTGTTTATTTAATATAACCTTTTAATGTACATATGGTGAAGGAGTTTAAATGTATGAAAGACATTTGGTGATTTCTGTAAGTTGGAACAATAAGTATTTGTTGATTCATTTATGACAGTACATTGTCAATTTACTAGTAAAATCCAAAAAAAGCTGCATGAAGACCAAGGAATAAATGTGTGTTATTAAGTAACATTCTGATAAGAACTGTTATCGAACTTGCGCCAATTTAATCGTCGTAAACATTTACGCCGTAACAATATAAATTGAAATGATTAAAATATTTTTCTATGTATTATGTTGTCAAATGGTTGTATTTAATATTTTTGAAATGCAATTTGTGGAACATGATCAAAATCTGCTGTAAATAAAGAAGTATTAATCTTAGATTTAATTTAATAAAGATCTATATATAGGTGTATTCAGATAACATTCTATGTTTTCATTCTAGGATGCTCTCACTGGGTTCACACTTGAATTGGAGCACCTAGATGGTCATAAGGTACAAGTCTCTCGGGACAAGGTTACATGGGCGGGCGCTCGTGTCAGGAAGAAGGGTGAAGGCATGCCTAACTTCGAGAACAACAATCTTCATGGAAACCTTTATGTCACTTTTGATATTGACTTCCCCAAACAGGACTTCACAGATACTGAAAAAGAAGGTAAATTTACTGCATATACCTAACTTTTTGAAAAGTGGCACAGAAAAGTGACTAAACCAATGGTTAGGTACAATACGGTCCAAGTAGAGATTTTACACACTAATTACTTTCATTTTATAAGTTTCTAATGAGTTTTGTGATGTTTGTATACCTGCATACAAATTTAATGTGTCCCATTTTGTTTCAGCTCTAAGAAAAATCTTAAATCAAACACCAAATAATAAAATTTACAATGGACTATAATAGCTGTACTACTGCCAGTCTATTTGATTTTGTAGTGAATTGAGTGCAATGATGTGAAAAAGATGGGTTTGTGTTACCTGTGGAAGCATGTGATTGTTGTGATTGTTTTTATAAATTAAATTACCTCCCAAACATGACTACTTATTTAGTGACCTCCAATTCCTCAAAAAACATAACATTCTTTCATTATGAAAGAAAATACATGGTGTCAGTAGATATTTAAACCACAGTTATGAAAATAATAGGTATATTTGTATAACTTTAACTGTTTTAACAATGTTTCACTTAAGAAAATAAAACATATTATAGGTTTAACTGTCTTTATAAAAACTATGAACATAAAACTACTTATAAAACATATTACAGAGATTACATTAGGATTAATAGAATTATGCAATAATAGAAATTGAAAATATGTCAGAAGATATTTATGACATTATTTAAGGTTGTTCATTTCATTGATATAAATGAATCATATCAGTTTTTTAGGAAGTCTGTTCCATATAGGTATCACAGCCCAAATGTCAGAAATTGATTTAAAAAAACTGCAGCAATTTATAATGTTCATTACAACATTTTTCACTTTTAAGATCATTAAAACATCACAACCTTACTAAAATAAGTGTATACAACTTAATTAACATAAAACCATTATATTTTTAATAGGTATGTTTATGAACACACCAGTCATGTAAATGTAATGATGGTCATTTGTTGGCAATTTTTTAAAATATCACAACACTATCATTAAAATTATATTTTTACCATTAGTCAATTAAAATTATGAGTCAGAAAATTCACAAACTATTTGGTTTTGTAAATTTATCCTTATTCCATTATAATAAAAAGTCGTTTGAAGGAACATTTGTTAGGGAGAGTTAGTCCCGCGTGGTGGTGCCTAGGAGACGAGGCAGGCGGGCTGCGCGGTGGGCACGAGGTCGGTGGCGGCGCCCTGCAGCACGGTGTTGACGACGGCGCGCGCCAGGTACCCCACGCTCACCGACGGCGGCGCGCCGCTCAGCGCCTCGCTGCTCTCCGGGAGACCGCTGTCCTGATTGTTACAAAAGACTCCCTTCGATTATAGTCTTCACATGTATGGTAAAGTCACTATTCCTAGGTACATCTGAATGCAGTTCGTTCGTTGTGTTACTATCCTTCTATTGCAGTTTTTGCAATTTCAACGTAGCTAGATTACGTCCATTCTTCCTTTAATAAGTATAAAATGTTCCTACACTCTTTGTTTCAGACACATATATTATAGTATTGTATGAATGTTGTGTACGTCTATAATTGGCATACATATCAGGGATTTTATTTTTCTTGTTTAATGTACCTGTAATGGTTTTGATGTGTGTGCTGTTGATGTACCTATTTAAATAAATATTACTCCAACTATATCAGGCATATGTATGCGTAAGTACGTTAGCGTATGTGGTGTGCGCGTCGTGCAGCAGCTTGTCGAGGTCGAGCGCGTGGCGCAGGTAGAGCTCGGGGTTGCGGCGTAGCATGGTGGCGAGCACGCACAGCAGCTCCACGCACAGCTGCCGCGCGTGCGCCGCGCCCACCCGCACCAGCGCGCCCTCCACCACCAGCGCGAACGACAGCTCCGAGCGGGACATGTTCACCAGCGTCGGCTCCGCGGGGATCACCGAGCCCTGCGCGTGCGTGCAATGTGCTTAGTATGTACGGCGTTTATGGGGCCACGAATTATCCCAAAGACTAAAGCAATTCATCCCGAACACTGTTTAAAATGACTGATTATATACTTTGATTAGACGATCTGATAATGTATTGGAAATCTTGACGATGATGATTAAATTAACTGTAGGCTTTTGCTATTTCTCATTATTAGTTCATCACGTAGTATCATCACAAAATAGTGTGCACTATTACATAAAATTCTGTGCGACATCACGCAGGTGCTATCTTAATTATGTATTCATACTTACTTGGACAATAATTCCTTTAGGCGTGCGCAATAATATATCCCAAACTTGTATGTAGAAATGTTTCGGCACGCGACACAGGCAGCCTTCTAATTGACGACGCTGCAGCGGTGTTAGACTGACGAAGAACAAATAGTTTAAAGTAGAATATCTCAAATCCTCGACAACATTATTATGAAAGCGCTTAAAATCTTTTATATAAAGTAAAAATAAATTTACCCTTTCTCTTCAGCCCAATCAGACACGGTCAAGACTTTTTGGAGCAAGGTGCGTAGTTTGTATGGCGAGAGTGTTTCTATGGTGGCGTCGGGGCGCGTCTCCTCGGGGAAGAGCTGCAGATAGATGCGGATGGCCTCCAGCACCCAGCCCACGCGGATCTTCAGGATGCCGCGGAACATGTCCGGGTTGGTACCGATCAAACGCCCGCAGTACAACACTATTTCCTGCAACATACATAGCACTGGTCAATATATATTTTTTTTTGCGCATAGGTTTTATTTCATATTTTTTGATTATATATGCACAGTGGCACACATATATATAAAAATGTGATCATAAATAAAAAATATTTGCTTTTATTCTTTTAAGTATTCGTCTCTATGTTAATTTTTTGTGTATTTTCATTGTTTTGATTTTCCCAATTTTTAGTCACAAAAGCAAATTCAGAACTATTTTTTGCTCTAATTCTTATTTCTAGGTATAAAAGCAATAAAAATAAATCATAATATGTAATCCGTGCGTAAAATTGCGGTGTAATTTCTAGTCACGGCCGGAAATAATATGAAAACATGTTTTTTATGATTCTAACATTCTGAATGAGTAGCAAATCCATCACGGTTCTTTGTCGACGGCTAATGAGCACAAGCTCCCGTAGTATACAAGGTTTAGAGCAAGTTAAATTACGCTTGATAAAATGATACGATATTTTTTATTAGCTTATTATGTGTGAAACCAAAACCAATGTTTTAATAGTTAAAAACGGCTAAGCAAAAAACAAAAATTAAATGCAAGGGCATCATAAGTATACTGTGAAATGTACACGCAGCATATTATTTTTAGCCGACTTAAAAAAAAGAGGTTATCAATTTGTCTGTATTTTTTTATGTTTGTTACCTCAGAACTTTTTTATATGGTCAAGATAGATATTCAGTCGATATTCCAATGAGATATTCAAATACAATAATTAGTAATCAACCAATGCGTTTTTATTAACAGTATAGTTATTAACAGTACATCGTTACAATTTTTACCTGTTGTAGCACAGCGCCAATGATATCGTACGGCTGAATGGTGGAGTACATCACCGACTGAATCTCTCCTGGCGTCATGGGCTTGTCGAATACTGTTTCCTTTTGCCCAATCACACCCACTGTTAACTGTAAACAAACATTAGGAAAGTATAATTAAATGAGAATCGAATGTGACGAGACAATGTTTTTATGTAAAATGATTGTAAGCGATCAACGTTCATAAAGCTACGGATTAGATTTGACACTATGCATGTATTTACGTAAATGCGAATGTGCTAATACGTGTGCATGTGTGTGTGGTGATAGCCTCGAGAATATCGGCGTTCGCGGGCTCAAATCACATCCATAAGCCATTTTAACAGCGAAATAAAATATAGTGAGGACATTAGCACACCCAAAAATGCTTTTAATTGTAGACGTGGCTCAGAGAGATTCAGAGAATTCCCAGCAATGGCACGTATGTACATAGGCTGATGATGAAGATAATGTGCGTGTGTTAGTATGTTGGTTTACAGTGTGAATACCTGTTTTCCGTTGACGAGCACGGTGGTGATGAAGGGGCTGATGGAGTCGACGGTGTGGTTGAGCAGCGACGAGCAGTAGCGCACGGCGCGCCAGTGCCGCAGCACGCCCGCCGTGCCGTACAGACTCTTCAGCGACTCCAGCGCCGACACGCCGTTCACCTGCAACCATGTAACAGTGATGTTTTTCAAATATAACGGTCCCTTTTGGGTATATTTTGTGGGTATTATATTTGTTTAACTAAAATAAAAGTTAAACATCTTATTTAATCATATAGCCGGTACAGAGCAGATAAAATCGCTTCTGCCATTGGGTGCAATTGTCGTTGCAAAAAAATACCTACATTAAAAAGAACTTGTGTTTGTATATATAAACCTTAAAGTATTACATAAGTTAAAATGCTGTAATTTTTAATTTAACCACACACTTTGTCTGTTCATTCGACTAAGCAAAAATTTAAAATAAAATTAAATATTATTTTACTTTAACTTGACTTGAAGAATTTTATACGGTCACGATTGTCACGAACCTCGTACATAGGTCCTTCTCTCTCCAACAGTATGCCCCAAAGTTGGCACTGCGCGAATATGTTATCTGTGGCGCGCAGTGCTGCCACCACATCGGGTGTGGACTTGTGTTTGTACGCTTCGAAGGAGACTGTGTCTTCGCGGTAGGTGAGGGTCCGCGGCACGTCCGTCAGCGACTGGTAGCCGATGTACTCGTGCTCCAGCTGCTTGAACTGAGTGAACATTTCTGACGGGAACTCGCCTTGGCTCATAAAGTCCAGATGCTCTGCGGATTTAAAGGATGAAAACGTGATATTTATCATTGAAAAAAAAAATAAGTGAGCAATTTTTTTAATTAATTACAAATATAAATTACACGACGGATCATTAAGGTTTAGGCTTCAAGTCAAGGATGACAAAACAATGTTTTTTTTAAAGTTCACCGACATAGCAAGGCGCCTAGAAGAGAATCTCATAAAACGCATTTATAATGAAAAAACACAGCATGAAACTATAAGTTTCATACAAGGATACAGTCAAATTGGTCTGTTTGTTTAACAACGGTATTAGTTGTAATTTGAAATCTTCGTAGATCTTACCCATACAAGAGCTAGAGATCAAATTTTGCAGTCTCCCGAGACGCACTTTGACGCCGTCACAATGACCCTTCTTGAGCATGGCGAAGAGATCCAGCATCTGTTTGAAATGCGGGTCGCGCATGTGCTCCTCGCGAACTAGCAGGCAGACGGTCGGGCGACCAGACAGACGCCAGTACCTAGTTTCGTACAAAGTAATCCGTAAAAGTTAAAAACCTAAATTAACGTTACAAAAATATAATAAATTAAATGTGAAAGTTTTAATTTTTTTTTTCGTCTCGGACGGGCCAAAACATTTATAAATTGGTGCGAAATTTTTAGCTCTATTGGTCGATGACATGATCGATGATATATCTTCCATAAATACACGTCCATTATGTTTATTCACTTACTTGCCAACGAACTGCAGCTCTGTTTTAATATCATCTATAAGCAACGCCATGTCGCGGTACAAATAGAACTCGGAAACTTCAAATATTAACGGATAACACAGCACAGTCATACCGCACACTCTGTAAATCTGAAATATAGAAAAAATTCTACTTTAATCGAAAAACAAATAACAAATTAATTTATATTTAACTAAACTTACCTTACTGGTGCCTAAAGATCCAATGGGTCTTATAGGTCTGCCCGTGAGCTTCAACTTCTGACATACGCCCAGCTCTCTGTACACGTGCACCAATTGGGTTGAACTGCAAATCTTTTAAGAAGAAAAAAGTTATAGCTAAGGTTGAATAAATGGAAGGCAAGGCGACAATCAAGCAAAACATTTTATCGTTCCCTCGTCTTCACTCTTCAAACGGGACATAGATTTAACTGCTAGTCAGTCTGCAAAATTTTTCTTTTAAACTAAATTAACTACTCTGTAATATCTTTATATATTTCTCTATTATTTCCAGGTACTTCTTAATAATGTACACAATCACGAAACCCTGGTATCCCAAGTTTAACAAACATTCTCGGAGCTACATTAAGATTATTATTATATCGCTTTATGCTGAAAACTTGAAACTTACTTGCACTGGTTCAACTTCGTGTGGCGTCTGCGTCTGTATGCCGTAGGTACCCATCATGGCTTGTAAGCGCATAGACTCTGCGATCAATACTACTTGCACCACCAAGTCTGTTGCGATGCCCTAGAGAACACCGTTAACCTTTATAAGTGGTTAATGCAATAAAATTATGCGGGAACCAAACATTTTTTTAATTTTAGCATTCAGTATAGAGTGAAGACAAACACTTGTTATTTCAATCATTATAAATAATATGTTTTTTTGTCATTTTACTTCAGTAACAATAATAAATATTTATTTATTTGAAGTTATAGTTGATTCTTTTCAATCTTCGGTTTCTGGTGTCTAATCATATCCAGTAATACCACCAGATCATATCATCATCATCAATCATCAATCAGCCTATCACCGTCCACTGCTGAACGTAGGCCTCCCCAAGAAAGCGCCAACCATCCCATACCAGATCATATAAAAATGTACAATTTCACGAACTTTATAGTTTAAAAGATATTTGTGAATATATTTTAAAGATAAATAAAACAAAAAAAAAGAGTGCTCAAGCGACGGATATATAATATTATTGCTGCTCTAAAAAGCTTGTAATTAATGCTATCGAAAACATCAAATATTATCCAATTTTATTTGTACCAGATTTTGAGGTAGCAAAATTACCTCAACGGAGTTTTGAATTTATGGCCGTTTAGGAGTTTCAGTTTGTTTTTTGGGATTCTTTAGCGCATATCAAACGTGAATGCTTATTACAACATTCTTTGATTCATTAAGTTTATTTATCAACCTTTAATTGTTTCAAGACAATGCATAAGTTTGTCAATAAGCAACAGATGTATCACATAACTTCGCAAAAGCGTCAACATATCGATACGGTTCGGTTAGACGAGGAGAGTCGTTGTTCATGCATAGAGCTGTTTGTATGCATCGCATGCTTACAATGCGGCTAACGTAATACTTACAAATCCTGGCTTGGCCTGACATTGACGCATGAAATAAAATTAATTTACTTTTTATTAATTGTATGTAATAAGACGTAACTCTGAATCTAACCTTATGAATTTATTATTATTTTCGTCAAAAAAGTTTAATGGACGTGTAGGACGATACAAAAAACATTACAATAAAAAAACAATATTTAAACATTTATTAGGTAGTCTAATAGATATTTCAATAATATGTACCTGGAAGGCTGAATATCTGCCGGCCCTACGCGGCCTGTTGTACGAAGGAAGGTACCTCCTTATAGGGTCGAGTTCATTAACATGAAGTAGTCCTCCAGTCAACAGCTGCGCCAGCACGAACAGCGACTGCGCCCACAGGAATAAACCACCTGTATCTATACAAATTGTTAGCACTACTGAAGAATACAAGCTTACTAAGTATAGAGGGTTAGAATTAGAAAATGTTGGACCTTTACCGATAAAGCATTCCATAAAAAGATGCGAAGGGTACAAAAGCCTACTGTTATCACTACATAGTACTTCAACTAATTCTACTGTAGCGTAGTTAGCCACTCGAAATGTTACTTAGGTTAATAAATTGTATCGAAATCTAAAAGAAAGGCATAATTATACACCTTGGTGAAGAATAAACTAACAGTAGTTTATTCTTCACCGATATAATAAAGACACAAATTGATTGATAATATTAATAGACTTGTCAAGATCTTTCGACATTCGCTATATTCGAGTAACCGTTTTCAGGAATTTCTAAAACTTAAACGAATGTAACGAGATATGGAATTAACAATCGGGTAAAGATCATCCATCCAGTCTAACGAACTTCGAAAACTTGAGATGTGATGGGGTTTAAAGCCGCAACCGCCGAGATTCTCGACCGTAGTAGTAGACCGCGTAGCTGGAAGATCATGGATGCGACTGGCCCAGGACAGAGACGAATGGCATGCCAGAAGAGATACCTATGCCCAGCAGTGGGATGTGAAAGGGCTGTGAATGATGAATGATGATCAATCAAAGTTTAGAAACTACATATTTGAAACGAGAACGTAAATGTCGAAGGATCGTGACTTTTTCTAAAACAAACAGTACATAATCATAATATTATAAGTATCTGAAGCGTAGCAATATCCACACCGATATAGAATTTGTTAATAACAAAATAGAGGAAATGTTAAAAGATGAAAGGCAAGCCGCACTCATATTAAATTTTACCTTTGTTTTCGTGATCACCAGGCTGGTCTGTAATTATATTTTAGTACAATTTTTAACTTACAAATTACCGAAAACGTATTATACAAAAAAAAAAAACAAATTAATGTATGTTTACTCACTGGCTGGAATCCTGCGTACAGAGTTTGGTTCGCTCCTTTCGTTCTCAATGCCTTCCTTTGGTACATAATAATACCAAGGTATGACTGGATCTATCAAAAATGAAAAAAAAAAAATCATAAATGCTATTAGATAGGCACTCCTAATGAAGACATACCTACTGGTGATTTTTGTTAAACATTTATTTGTTGTGTAAATTTTCTATTGTGCCATTGTGACATAAAAATGTCTGTGAATGGGATTAATGATACAATTACGTAATGTTTAGATTAGATCTCCACATTCTTCTAGAATCTTACCTCCATACTCGTCCATATATATTCTCGCTTTCAACAATTTCTGATACTCTTCAACTTGGTCAGGTTGCGTGCGAAAGACGCCGTCAATAATCATTAATACATAGAAAAGTGGCCATTCCGATTCTATGCCGTCAAAATGTTTCAATTCCCCTTCATGGTAATATCTTCTATTGGGATCCTCGAGCGCGCATTTGTATCCGTCGCGACTGAACCTTTTGAATCCATATTTGCCTTGCAATCGCCTTAATATATTGGACTTCGTTAACTGAACTAAATGCTCTTCGTGTGTAGCAAAGGCGGGGAATGAAATTGTTGGAAGGAGAGCTGCATCCACACCCTGCAAGATTTTTCACTGACAATCATTTTGTAACAGCTTTCAGGCTTTTATTGCCAAATTGACATTGCCTGTAGTTAATAGTCATATCAGAAACCAAAAATGTTAACGGCATAAGTATAAAAAATATGAATATGATTGATGATACCTACCAATGTCTGTACCATGGCGAATGGCCTGAACTGTTTGTCATCTTCATTGCCTACTTTCTAAAACTCTCATATCAAATTTTTCAAGTAGTATTGTTGATTTATTGAATAAATTACAGTTTTGTTTCCCTCGTAGTAGGAAATGCACTTACTTTTGAACTTGATTCGCGAGGAAGCATCGTTTCAAAAATACTTCTATTTCGATTATGGGCATCAATATCGACGTATACAACGCTCCAAGATGCACCTTTGTCACCAAAGAGGTTGCATCCGTTAATCGCTTCCAGAGCAGCTTTTGCCATACCTGAAATAATATATTTGAAAGATAATAATTAGTACTAAAAAGCAACTCGTAGTAGATAACGACAAAAAAAATCGTACCAATAGATGACGCATGAATCTCTGGTTTTCCATCATTATATTTGGAGCCTCTCTCCCACATGCCATAATCTGGTGTCCTGTACGCGCGCTCTACATAATATACCAGATTTTGAACAAACGCTACCTCATCCTAAAAAATAAATTGATGGTAAGATATTGAAAATGAATGAAAAGTCGAATATAGGTAGTAGATGCTTGGGCTTGAAGGCTCAGTGAATAGATCACAGATAATTACCAGGTCTTCTTATAATCTAGAACAATTTATACTAAATCAAACATCATTGTCATCTGAATGGACCTGTCTGTGTACCCTTTACATTTCAAATAAATAAACATTTATAATACCTGTGTATAAATAATTTGTAATCCAGATGTAATCATCTGGACAAGGAATATCAGGTACAATGATATGACATCGATTTGTAGATGGTGGTATTGTTCGTCTGACAGCACTGGCTCACCGGTAGTGAGGTGAAATTTGACATGAAGTGCATGTGCAGCGCTTTGACGAGTTTTGAAAGCTTCAACTCGTGCTGCCTGCTTCACCCAACACTCAAGTATACCTCGCATGCACTTAACTGTGCTCTGACCAAGCTCATGTGACTTGCCTCTGTCATCGTCTATACGCCTGCAAAAATTCCATAACATTAAAGTATGTAACACAATTGACTAAGTATATTTTTTTTTTTAATGGATGAGTAATTAAATTTATGTAAATTCAAATAAATGTCTATAAAATATTTAAATACAACCTGAAAGTTTGAGTGTTTGTAAGTGTTACATGGTCACACTCAAATAGACAACTAATTGATGAAATTTGGCACTTAGGTAGCTTATACCCTAGATTAACCAATAAAAATTTTTCAACTTGAAAATATAAACTGAAGCTGTGAGAAACTGCTGGGCATAGCTAGCTTTATAAAAAAAAATGTATTTTGACTTTTATGTAACATTTTACCCAACAATGTATTTCCAAAACTAGGAACTAGTATTTTAATACATTACTGGGTTAAAACACAACATTTCCAGAAAGACTCTACAAAGTAATGTCAATTGGCTTCCTTTACCACAAGAATCTAGGAACTACCTACATTCTACCTAAGGAGCACCTATCACGTTTAGTACTTTAAAATAGATAAATAAGAATTGAATGCTTGTTACCGGTAAGCTTGGTATAGACCCCAAACAGCAGCAGCACAATATATACTATCTCTTACACTACCAACATGAAGGTCTGATGATAATACTGGAAACAGACCAGTAATTGGACTTTGGAACCTGAGCAACTGCCTTTTAACTGAAAAAAGAAAAATGATATGTAACAAATAGTATATAGTAGTAGAGTAGTTTTCAAGATATTAATTAACTAATTAAAAGATATATTATGATAATATAAAAAGTAAAGAAAACTAAAAAGACAGATAATATAGCCCATATTTCCTTAAAATTAATTTGACAGATTAAACTTTATTTTGTATTAAAAAAGACATTTTAAAATTGTATCGTAATTCAAGTTTTACTTGATTTTTATACAAACCAATAGCATAATATATATCTAACTGTCTTACTGTATCTTCATAGTTAGAAATTTTTAAAAATTGCTGTGCATTAATGTCATCAATACTGCCTTGACGTATCATTATGTCTGGAAAAACCTGAAATAAAATTAAAATTAAATATTACTATTAAATCATGATTACTTTTGTCAATAATAAAGTTATAAAAAATTGTAATCACTGAATACTGTTTGTTTCTCTTTACTTTTCAATATACTATTTCACATAACAATCTTTTTTAATATTATAAATGTGAATACACTAGACAAAATCACTCTCTGTCTAGTTTTAATACCTAAATTGATAGCCGGAATAGAATAATTTTTGGTATAAAGATAGATAGGGTCTTGGAACAGTTCTCAGAACATAAAGTGAGCATGGAATTAAACTTGTATCCAAGACCCTTCTTCAACTATGAAATTTTAAGTTAAGTATATTTATTACAATCCATTAAAATTAATAAAAAGGATGAAAAAATGGAAAAGTTCCACATAAATTAAAAATTCTGTAACCGACGAAATTGTTTCATTTTATTTCCAAGCATATTGTGTAATTTTGCCTGTAAATTTTTAATGCATTAGTAAAATTGGTAAATACTAACCCTAATTATTTATACAACGGATAAAACAGAGTCATTTCATTTTCATGTTCTCAGAAAGTTGTAGTAGGTACCTACACAACCACATAAACAAATTTCAGGCAAGATTTTGACAGATTTGTCATTGATAAATAGAAGAGGTCAATGGGAATTAAGGAACATGAAAGAAGAGACAAAAAAAAGTTTATATGGATGTTTATACCTAACGTCAAAACGGTTAAACAGATAAAAATTGGCACCTAGTCAGATACTGGTTTCTAATAGCACAAAAAAATCATATCATCCTGGAACAACTGTTTTATATAAATAGATTTATCTATACCCTATTCAGGAAGCCGTGAGATAAAAGGTAAACAAACCATAAAATGGGTACTTTATAGGTTCACGATTGTTGAAGTCAATATATTTTATAAAAATAAGTACGAAAGTAATACACTGACAACACTGTAAATGATATTTTAGAATGATATTTGTAAAACTTGTGTAATCCTTACAGAGTTATTGGAATTCGAATATCATAAATGCCTTAAATATTTTTTTTTATTTAAAATTATTAGTTATTAAGTTATGTACATGTAAAAACACCCAACAAAGACCCGATTCCCAAACTTCGACCGCATTTTAGTACTACTGAATTATAGACCACAGATCATACGATTTGTGGCTAAAAATAATAAAACCTTTAAAATTAATGAAGTTAAAGTTTTACTTGGCAAAAACATAAAAATAGAGGATTGTCAAAGGTGCATTGACCATGTAATAAAAGAAGAAAAAAAACATGCTCAAAACTGATTATATGAATGGATGGCATAATTGATTATAACTTTTGTTATTCATGTTGGTAAGAGTTCATCAGAATCCTCGGAATTCACTGAATAAATAATTAAATATAGGAAATCTATTGTTTCATTATGCTCATAGTTATATACCTTCTAATAAAACTTTTGCAATTGTTTGTTCATACATGTGAACTATGTAAGATAAACAAAGTACAGAAACTAAATGTAGGTATTGTTTGTTTTATCATGGAGTCAAATTAAAAAAAGAAACAGTGAAATAAAAGTTTGAGAAGCCTTGTTTTTTTTTTTTTTATTTGTTTACATTTTGTCTCAAGCCCCGGTGAATAGGGTATAGTGGCACATATAATACGTTTTGAAATAATGTTCTATTTAATTAAAATACTTTCGATTTTAATTCGATTCTTTATTCATTGCTTGCAACGAGACGAAGTTCGTAAATACTTTAAAATACCGTTCTACAGAAATTATGAAACACTCAAAGACCTTATATAATAACTTAAGATAAGGTCTTTGGAATCACTGTAAAGTAGACTTTTGCGAGAACTGGTTCAGAGTTGACAGTGTCACCAAATGTCACTGTTTAGTGTTTATATAGTTCATTAATGACAGCTCCATGTTTTCTTGTACTCAACAAATATTGTTTTCATCTTAATATAATTTAGTTTTTGATTGAATGATTAGTAACACAGAGCTAATTCACTAAACAGTCATTTTATTTTATCCAGGAAAGTAAAAATGATGTTATTGTTGTAAAGAACAGGTTTGTCATTTGTACTTGTTATCTATTTTACATCTATTGACTATTTGCAACAGCCAAGATGTTTACAACTGTTTAGGGTTTAATTTTGGGAAGTGGCTGCGATTATTAGATAACGCACGAAAACCTTTACAATGAGTCATGAAATAAAGGAATTATATGTTGATAATCCTGAAACTATCGCCGGAGATAATCAGGTTTCCATTTGATTTTTATTTAATTGAATGTGAATGTTTTTACTAACTGCACAAACAAAATGGCACAATTTATATAACAAGGGGTATTTATAGCATGAGAATTAATTACTAATATAGTATCCCACAATGTAATATTTTCATGTGGCTCGCATTGGATAACATCAAGGCCATCAATATTATTAATGCACCAAATACTGAATTTTTCAAAATCTATATTTATTAATAGGGATGTTATACCATTTGCATAAAAATTCAATATGAAGTAAAAATGTTTTTTCTATATATAAGTCATTGGGATTTTATTTACTTTTAAAAGAAGTTTTTTGATTTTTTCTCAGTGATATTCTATTGCAGATTCAAAATAGAGGTCAATAATATTTATTATTTGTTTTATCAAGATTTGCATCACCCAAAAGTGAACATAAAATAAAATATTTGAAAACCTTTGGAAAAAAAAATAAGGCACCTATTATGATTTGCAATTAACACAGAAATTGTATAACACAAGAAACTTTCTAATATCTCTCACTTACAGTTTCAATGTTATTATGCTGTACATATGTTTTTTGTTTTTTGTAGTCTATGAAAATGATCACTGAGACCCCATTGTCATGATCAAACTTATTAAAGGAATAGTTAATATTGTAGCCTAATTTATAAACACAACCATCCCTCCCAAATAAACTATGAAACTATTACATTTTTAATAAATCTGTACTTTTAGTTATTTATAGTATGTGATGCATTTTCCCTTTCTCAACAGTTTAAAAGCTCATTCCGTCAATAACTATTTTATTAGAAAACTTGGTGCTATTTCATATTCAGAAAAAGAATATCCCTCATTTATTTTTATTTATAGGCAATTTCTCTTATTTTAGATATAAATTTTACTCTACATTTATACATTTTTCTGGATGTGATTTTCTGTAAGGAAATCTTTTTTAATATTCAGCTATTTGTGAAAGAATACATACAGTAGTGAAGTTTATTTATAGCTTTTTTTGTGCATTTTTTTTTCGGAGTTATTTGTCTAGTATAAAAAAATATAATTTCACAATGACATATTACATTATTAGATAAAACTATGAAAACAAAAACATACATTATGGTGGGAGGTAAAAATAAAATATACATGTATATATAAAATCTTAATTATTATTGGTGAAAATTGAGGGACATGAGATTTTAAATATGGCCAATGTGTGGAAACTAACATTTGCAACTGCATTTTGTTTATTGAGTTTTAAAAGCTGGTGTGCTTTCTGCTTTGAAATGTACACATGTTTATTTACCCTGCTTTGGTTGTTTAATTTTTTTTGTTTTGTAGATAGACCTATACAATTTGATTGGTGGTGGGTGGCCACCTGCACCACGTGAACCAGAACACCTAGAGTATGGGACAGTGAGCCCAATTCGCAATCGCACTATGCAGCGCTCACCAAATGAGAGAATCAAGTCTGTAAATCTTTTAGCTCATTTAGCACCTGAAAAACGACGAATTAAGCCAACGAAAACCACATCTTTAGCAGCTGAAGAACCTCGACAGCCATCAAAAATTATGCATGAACCAAAAAAAATTGAGACTGGAATTTTAGTTGGTAAGTAATACATATACATTCCCATGCCTAAATCTGCTATGGGGTTTGCAAAGGTGTATTTTTACGCCTACATAGTACTAGCCATGTAATGAACTTAACTTAACTTTTGTTTCGGAAAAATATGATAACTCGAATGCCCAAGACATATACAGTGAAACCAATGAGTTATACAAAACATCATGAACTTCATAAATCATACATTAAAGAGCTTCTGCCACATCATGGGCCATTGTTGTTATCCAAATATAAGATTTTTTTCTTTCATATATAGCTCTAAAACATACCATAATATAACCAATAGTTTGGTTCGAAATAATAGTAAAAATTCCCCAGAATTAACTTAATCCAGAAATCTTCAAACAATCTGGATAAAATATCATTTTATCATTTGGTGTTTAACACATACATCATTTTTTGCAACTATTACCCTTTTAAGGGTCAAATAGTCAAATAGCCAAAACATAGATAAGCTCAAAAAATAAGACAAGGCATTCGAAACTATTATTTAAATCCACTAAATAGAATCTTTAATACTTCAAAGATAAGTATTTACAATGTGTTATTTAAATCAATGTATTCATACCATATCATTATCACCAATACCCACCAAATAAAATCCACACAGTTGAAATTAATAACATAGTTTCAATGTAACACTTGATTATAATTAAATACCTAATTACATAGGAATTAAAACTGATTGGAAGAGATTATTACATTGATTACATTTGTCCACTATAAAACAATATCTTTTCTTTTAGGTGTATACAATCTAAATCAATACATACCATTTTGTTAGATTGAATATTTGTCCTCTACCACAGTATTCACCACACAATTATCTTGTGTTTGTCAATATTGTATCCTTGTTTCTCACTATATCACACAGTATGTGTTACGTCTAATAGTTTGATCTTAGCTTTCCCAATATCTAATTATAGCCACAGTGTGTGGCGGTGGGTGACCCCGCGACCGGCCGCTATTTGCTTCTACTGTTTTATTGTTAGAAAATGTCGTATGCGTATTTACCCGTGCTACCTATCGATGAAATACCCCTGTGTGTGCTGCAGTACGATGAGAGTATGTGATGGAGTTGTTCTAGAATTGTTTTGCGAAAGTGGTACATCAGTAAAAATATATTGGTCATTCATGGCGCAGACGTATGCGGTAGTGAAGTTCCCGACGAGTTGTACGACTCTCCGCCGCTGGGATCGCCGCGCGTGGTAGTGCCGCCGTCGAAGCCTTCGCCAGAGCACTTGCAGGAAGACATCGGCGTCGGCTCGCTCGTCGAGGTTGCAACGGATGTTGATCAACATTATTACGGAGTCGTCAGATGGATTGGTATTATCGATGGTAAGTACCTTTGAGATATCTTACATGTTTAAATTATGTCACTGTATTTAAATATATAACATTAATTTATTTATTATTGTTTAATATATATTTTTTTAATAACTATGAAGAATCAGAAAGAATATTATGGGGCAAAGTCTGAAGTGAGCTTAAAGTACTACGAGTTTCTCGCTTGTTTGACTCAAGGTGCAATTGCATATCCACTGCCTATAAACATAGTTACATCCTATGCATGACGAATTCCATGTATGTACGAACTATAGATATAAATGTGAGGCCTTGTAATATTGCAGACACAGCCACAGCTGGTGTAGAGTTGGAGCAGAGCGTGTGTGGTCTGGGCGATGGCAGTCGCGGCGGCACGTACCTGTTCCACTGCGCGCCCGGACGCGCTCTGTTCGTGCCGCTGCCTCTGTGCAGGAGGGACGCCAGGTTCCGCGACACTCCTCCCCCAGACCGAGCCGACTTGCACGACATCGAAAATTTTGACCAGGTTTGTGTTTGTACTTAGAGAATTTTCGATCTTGATCATTTCTGCGTGTTTTTCTCTTACTTTTATATTATTTAGGTTTTGGTGGGAAGTCTTGTGATCTAGAAGTCCCTGGCTTAAAACACGAAATTCGTTTTCCGAATTTGCGAATAAGATCGCTTCTACTACTTACATGGAGCCTACAAACACAATTGGCAATGTAGACGTAAAAATGCACCTCAGCAACCTTTACAATATTGAATATAGACCTTAAATTAATTCATTAGACATTTATTAGAAAAGTATCGTCATTTAAAGTAGTTTATTTGTATAAATATTTGTTTAATGGGTAAATATAATATCCTAGAAGTGTTATCTAAGATTGTTTATTTAGATGAATATATTTGCAGCTCATTTATTGGTATCAAGGAAATGCCACATACATATTATTTCAGCTATTAATTCCTAACGGAAATATAGAATAAGTATTTACAGACTCCATGATTTCATCAATACTTTTCAACCGAAACCCAATAATACTAAGCTGTATATGGCAATCAACATAAATTTATAATGCATATTAACATAAATAAATAAAAATCAAATGTTTATAAAATTTATTTTAAGTGTAAAGTCTTTAATGTTATACTAGCAGTGATGAAAAGTAATCAGTGTCCCTCGTCTATAGTCATTGTTGTGATGTCTGGTTCGTATTGGAAGTCTAGCGTGCGCGTGCGCAACAACTCCTTGTACACGAAAGCTGACTTGCGCGGAGTGCGGGGCCTCTCCGGATCATTGAAGTTCACTTCATACAGACCGAATCTTTCACTGCGGAATAAAAATTTAATTGTGGAAGTATTACATTAGTAACATTCTATTAATCTTAGTACAAAACATAAAAAATAGGCACTGATTACTTTTAATGGTACCTAATTGAGACTCAAGCCCCAGCAGTGGGACATGTATGGGCTGATGATAATATATTAACTTTATTGAATATAGATCAATTGTTAGAAAGTGCTTTGGAAATGCAGTTTTCATATATTTAAAACCGTTTGTCAATTATATTTCGTTTGAATAAGTTTCTATTGCTATTTCTGAAATTATGGCCATGCCAATGCTGCGTAAATTTTTGGAATAAAGCCCGAAACAAATGAACTGCGCAATAATACTTCGTTCTGGCACATGGGTACTAAATTTACATCTTGATGTAACGTATATTTCTTAACAAATAAGTGGTTTTGTTTTCGAAAACATGTTTAGAAATAACATAAATATTCAAACACCGATATGTAAGGAAGAGTTATTATGAAGTGAAGCATTTAATGCTAACTTTATGGTACAAATCTTTATTCTATTAACACACCGGTTTATATTTGTTACTTAAAAATATCAAATAAACTAAAATTTTGACTTACGTGTATCCATACATCCATTCATAATTGTCCATTAAGCTCCAAGCCGTGTAAGCTCTAACATCTGATCCTTCGGCCATAGCGTCCAACATAGCATCCCAATACAATCTATAGTAGGTAATACGATCGTCATCTGTAACTCCTCCGCGAGAAGCAAAGCCATTTTCTGTTATAAATATGGGAGGATTATTGTAGTCCTCCCTCAATTTGGTAAGGAGTTTGTAGAATCCCCATGGTACTGCCTGAAATATATCATCACATTGCTTTGAAACGTCACATTTTGATAATAAAGTAGACTCTGGTTTATTCCAACCTGCGATAATTCGAACCTCTGTGTTAATTCAGCTATTCCCTAGAAATATCTTTATATATCCAGTGAAATGAATACATAAAATTAATTTATGCGTTTGGTAATTCGAATGAAAAAAAGTCGCTATATAATTTGAACGCATCGCCGTCAAAAACGTAAATGAACCACTAAAGGTGAATTTCGAACCATTTGATATTTCGAACACGCAATAATTAGTAATATTATAACATTTCGTTTAGTTGCAACGAGAGTCTACTATATATTTTTCACATTGGAGTGTTCTTAGTAAAATTAGTGGGATAAAATAATTACCCGTGTAAAATTTGATTCTCCGATGACCCACTCGTCCAACTGGTATAAACCTATTTCCAAATCATCGAGAAACGACGGGGAGTCATAAAAGTTAATGACAGATTCGTTTCTATAGACAAAATTAGTAGAGTAATGATTAAGTCCCAAGACATCAGATGTGCCCCGGACGTAAGCGACTTCTTCGGGAGTGAATTCAAGTAACCTGGATCTCGGAAATCCTTGGGCAGCACTCTTAGCAGCGACCCTTTCCTTCACAATTGGGTGGTAATCACCAGTTTCAGAATATATAGGATGAACGTAATATCCCCACTGAAAGAAAAATGAAATTGATTATTTGCATACTTATTAACAGCCCCGTGGCGTAGTTGGCTAGACACCCGCTTGCGAAACGAGTGGCCGCGGGCTCGATCCCCGCACCGAGCCAAGTGTTTTTGTGATCCACAAATATTTGTTTCGGGTCGGGGTTTTTGTGAGACCGAAAAGTGTCTGGTAGTTTCTGATACCGACGATACAAGTCTTGTATAACGTGGGGTCATGACTATATGTGTGACTGTTGCTAACTATCTGGTTTATTGAGAAAATTGAAGGTTTAAAGTTACAATAAGTAATATTTACCATAAACTGATTAGCTTCTTCAGCGGCGATGACATCATTTTCAGTAGCAGGTTCATACCATTGGGCGCTGTATGCTATGAAGATAATCCCTCCCTGTGATGATCTGAACTCTTCATCATAAATATGATATGCATTTGCATGAGCCAGAAGTAAGTTTCTGGCGCACATATATTCACCTACTCCTTTTATGTTCAATCGCGGTGCTTTTTGTAGCTCACCATATCCTTGGTAGCAGATTTGGTATGGTTCGTTGATAGTAATCCAGTATTTTACTCTATCGCCAAAAAGTCTGAATATGGTACGAGCGTAGTCTCCGAACCAATCAATAACGTGAGGATTCGCCCACCCACCGAGTTCTTGAAGTTTCTGAGGCAAATCCCAATGGTACAAAGTAGAGATGCGCCGAGTTAAACTTTTGCCGAGTAACGAGTACCGAGTTTTACTCGGTTAAATTTTTTTCAACCGAGTACTCGGCCGAGTAACTCGGTTCAATTAAATTTCCAATTCGCGCGTGGTAAATTAGAATTTAAATAGCCTATTTTCGGAAGCCGGTAACGTCTACGAAGAACAGAGGAATAGGCTGTTACCAGAACGTGCAGAGAGCCTTGTGTTCCTGCATCATAACTTAGCTTTATCAAATCTTAAATATTAATTATTTTTATCATGGACTATGATTTTGATTTTATTAATTGAGATTTTCAAAGATTTCCTAAATTACTAAATAATTTTTGATTAATACAGTTGTTTACGACCTTGTCAAGGTCGCGGGACGTCGCTGGCTGCACGCAGCTTCCGACCAATCCCGGTGGAAGTCATTGGGGGAAGATGATGATGATTATGACTGTTGTTTAAATTATATCTGCCGAAATATATTGCATTTCTTAAACAGAGTATACTCGGCATTCAAACCGAGTTATTCGGCCGAGTACGAGTATCAAAAAACCCGCCGAGTACGCCGAGTACCGAGTATCAACCGAGTACTCGGCCCATCTCTAGTACAAAGTAATCATTGGCTCAATATTGTATCTTAACATTTCATTGATTAAATTATTGTAGTAATCCACACCCGCCTGATTTATTTGATCTGGAAAACTAGTCGGCATAATACGTGTCCAAGATAGAGAAAATCTGTAAAAGTCAAGCCCAAGCTCTCTCATCATCTCGACGTCTCTTTCGTGTTTGTGGTATGAGTCGGAAGCGATGTCGCCGTTGGAACAGTCTCTAATGACACAAGGATCATTGTGTGTCATGTGGTCCCAGATATTAGGTGTTTTACCTGTGAAAATCCACCTTTTATATTGTTTTAAAACGTGTATTACTGCCCTTGTTTTATAAAGATTAAATATTTACCGTCCTCGTCCCAAGCGCCCTCTACTTGATATGAAGCCGTCGCTGCTCCAAAAAGGAAGTCGTTAGGAAACTGACGTACATTTTGCCTTATTTTGTGGCTTTGGTATCCAACAGCCAAAATGCATAACAAACTGCAAAAAAAAATGTTATTATAACTCTATTATTACAGGTAATAATTGTTTGCTCTACTAAAGTTGTACTCACGATAGTATAACGGTCTTGGCATTGTGAAATACAATTTACGATGTATTACGATAACGATTCTTTATATAGTAAAGTAACCTTTTGATATAATTATCGTGAGATGTATCAACAAAGTATGTCATAACATTCTCAAATGGTTAACATCAATTGATAACATTCATCTGGGGGGATCTGACACGGAGACATTTGTGCTTCTGGTATTTTCGAAATTAAAGTTTTGTTATAATAATATTTATGTACACAAAAATTTTGGTCTAAGTTTTACTTTTGTAAATACATTCTTACTTTTCTTTAAGTGGATAACCACGATTTTAATGAAAGCATAAATGGGCCGACTCGTGCGGGGAGGTACCACTATCTCACATAATATCAATGCAAATTAACAGTTAATTGTTGCATTTCGTTTTGTATGTGGGGTTGCCTACTGATTATTATGTGTGTTTAACACACATTTATATCACGTTTACAAAATATTAAATTGAATTCATAGTTAGCCCACGATTAGTCCTATTCCTTCTTTTCTATATATTTCCAAAGGAAGTATAGGCGCTATTTTATATTATTTAATTTATATCCTTTTCCAAGGTCCTATCTATCTCGTCATCAAAAAACATTAAAATTGGTCAAGCGGTTTGGGCGTGAACGTGTAACAGACCGACAAACAAATACTTTTGCATTTATTGTGATTATACTGACTGACGTATGGATATTATGAAATATGTTATCTCTTGGAGTGCTTGTTTTGTTTTTAACGAAAGAAATATTCCTCGTCCACCTATATTTTTATTTGTTAATGTTTACTTGTGTATTTCTTATCGTGATGGAGACTTTTTAGCTTACATATTTGACAGCTGGATCGTCATACAAACACATATACGTAAAAGAAAAAAAAAAAACAAAATTTTATACCTACTGGACTATTATCCATAGCCAAAATACTTGATATCACAATAGATTCGATACATGGTAGAATTTTAATAATATTTTTGTCTACAAAAAATAAATTCTAAAATTGTCCTTTGCACACGTGATTTATAAAAGCTAGATGAAGCAAAAGGCCTTTTGGCAAGGTACTGAAATAAATTTTGTTGATTGTTGGTGGTTTATTACAGCCAGAATGTCCCATAGTGGTTGGGGTGGTGCCACCGCTCGACTCTCTGGGAGATTTGGCGGGAAAGAATCGCGGCATACAGGGACATCACAACTCGTGCTACCTGGACGCTACGCTCTTCGCAATGTTCACCTTCACAAGTGTATTCGACGCGCTGCTGTACAGACCTCCAGAGCCTGAAGTAAGTACTTAAATTTGAAACGAATTGGAAAATGATTATCGAAATTTTTATTTTTTTGAAAGCGTCTTGGTATAGTTTCCTTTAAACAGAACCAATTTCAATGCTCTATTGAAGAACTATAAATGGATTGGTTAAAAACCTGGTAGTACTTAAGCTCATTTCTTAAATCGATAAAAAAGGATGTATATTGTCAATAATGCCTACATATCCATTATACGTTGTGCCTATTAAAGAGAAAGCAAATAACTATCGGAATTGCAGATGACCACTGTTTCTTCAGAATATTTAAAGATATATTTGTCATCGCCAAACCACTACTTGAATTTTGCTGTTATGAAACAGACAATATTAAGATAATATTTATCCAACCTCAAAAGAATATTGTTTACTATGTTA
Organism: Cephonodes hylas; assembly: GCA_030295005.1. Lineage (NCBI taxonomy): Eukaryota > Metazoa > Arthropoda > Insecta > Lepidoptera > Sphingidae > Cephonodes > Cephonodes hylas. The sequence continues at coordinate 10,344,788 of AP025364.1, read as the reverse complement.
TACTAAATTTTTGTTTACATTTAACCAACGTGTTATACTTGTGACGTTGCAGGATTCTCCACATTATGCTGAAGTGCAAAGAGTTCTTCGCGAAGAAGTGGTGAACCCGCTACGGAAGCACGGCTATGTGCGCGCCGACCGGGTCATGAAGTTGAGGACTTTGTTGGAGAAACTTTCGGACGTACCAGGTCTCACTTCGGAAGAAAAAGTAAATATTAATGCTATACCTAAACATTATACTTAGCTTATTAGGCCTGTATCGCCGAAGGTTGAAGCAGATGTGCTTCAACCATTGTATTTTTAATACCACCGTATATGGGCGAACCCATTGTCGCTTCTCAGAATTCTATGCTATTATTCAAAATGTCATAACGTAAAAATCTAATATTTTTTCCTACTCGGGTACCTACCCGAGTTAATCCCAACCAAATTAATATGTAATAAATAATATAATATTTATAATATTCTGGATCCTATTTCTTAAATGTAGGGTTTTATTGATATGATTTATTTGTTAAGTGACATAGATGCCTTAATGTTGTAGGATCCAGAGGAGTTTTTGAATGGTCTGGTGGCGCAACTGCTGCGCGCCGAACCGTTCCTCAAGCTGTCGTCGGGCCAAGAAGCCTTCTGCTACCAGTTGTTCGTGGAAAAAGATGAACACGTCTCCATACCCACCGTGCAACAGTTACTCGAACAGTCCTTCGCCACATCCGGAGTAAAACTTAGTGAGGTAAATACTCATGAAATAAGGTTTATTTTATTTTTAAAAGTATTACCAAACTGGGTATTTTGGCAACAGTTATGCCAGGTTACAATCGCACAATTAGACAGTAGGCTAGACCATCGACTGGGCAGACAGAGGCGAACAGTCGTTTAAAATCCTTGTACGTGGACGTATCACTGTGATATAATGAAAACTCAAATCCAAAAGTTAGAAGCAAAATCATTTTAGGTCTGATTGTTTATATGACTCATAAGAGTATCTTAATTTCTTATGCAATTCAAAGAATTTAATGGATGTTTGTATTATTATATTTTCAGGTTCCTGCAGCTTTCATTATTCAAATGCCAAGGTTCGGAAAGCAGTACAAGTTGTACCAACGAGTTTTACCTTCGCCACTGTTGGACGTCACCGATTTAATAGAAGGCTGTAAGTTCCTATACTTTCTACTTTATGACTTTTCATTTTCAAACTTTAAAAAGAATTGTGTAGATAGTTTTGCCAAGCCGTCTTTTTACATTCATCTGAATTTTGTTGCGATGTTTGCTCTCTTCTCTAATATAATTCACAATAATGACTAGCCATTCTGAATGAATGATGATGCATAATAATAAAAATAAATGCCATGTCTGCCGACGGTCGGACGGTCGGTGGAGCAGACAAGTGTTGGAGTGGAGACCGCGCTTAGGCAGACGTAGTTTAGGACGACCTGCAGCACGATGGTCCGACGAATTGAGAATGGTGGCCGGTAAGGAATAGATGAGGGCTGCACAAGAGCGAAATGTTTCGCGCTTCGTTACCGCACCCATACACCTTCAATAATATTGAACAATATTCTGATTGTACAATATTATTGAACGTGTAGGGATAGTATTGAAGCATTGCGCCGTGATTGAACAAAAGATTGAGGGAGCTTAATTTTTATTGAACAATATTTTTTTATTGCGCTGTGTAGGGTTAATATTGCGCAATATATTTCTTTTTTTTTTCTTTTCAACAAAATCACCAGCGTGGCTGCCGCCAAAACTTCGTCGTCAGACATGTTGCTCGCACGAAAATATTGATCAGAGTGGTTTATCAATTTTATTGACAGAATTTATTGAACGTCTGGAATCAAAGGGGGTGTTCAATATTATTGAACAATAAAAAGATTGTTCAATATTATTGTAGGTGTATGGGGCGCTTTAGGGGGCCTATGTTCAACAGTGGGCGGCGATCGGCTGAGCAAGTAAGTATAATAATAGTGTGTGTGCAGTGCCGCGGCAGTGCTGCGTGTGCGGCTCGCTGGCGCGCTGGGAGTGCGGCGCGTGCGCGGGCGCGGGGGCGGCGGGGGGCGCGGGCGGCGCGCTCGACGCCGGCACCTACTGCGCCGCCTGTCTGCGACGCGCGCACGCCAACCGCCCACACCACCAGGTAACTAACAAATACACTACATGCTCTAATTAGGATTTCTTTCTATTGGCTCATGTCGCGTGTGCCATAAATCACCTTTTTGCGCTACAATGATCTACAAAGAGCACGCTTGCCCAGAAGAAACTGGCTCACTCACGATTTGATTGGAAAATAGCGTGAGTTCATTTTAGAGGAGCTTGTAAAAGTGATTGATACTGAATCCAAATTGTTATATAATATAACATAATATCTCTCCGTAATGATCATTGCTAGATTTTTGTAGTGATCAATTCCCGTAACCTAGGTAATTATATTAATTTGTTTTTTTTTCAGGCAACTCCTGTGACTATGTGTGAAGAATATGCAAGCGTTCTAGAAACATCCCCAGTACCCAGAGTGTACATGGAGTTGTTCGCTGTGCTGTGTATAGAGACCAGTCATTACGTCGCATTTGTCAAAGCGGGAGTGGGACACGATGCACCTTGGTGCTTCTTCGACTCTATGGCGGATAGGAAAGGTATAACACTCCGTAGTACCTAAGTATTACATTGAAGTCTGGTATTGGACTGGATATTTATATCGATTTTGGTCAAAGTAAATTGAATGGTCCATTTAAAAGTATCTTTATTGTAATCAAATTGTATTTTATTATAAAAATAGCTTAGTTTTACTTTAGCTTTATCAAATTACAACAATGTTACCAACGAAAAATTTTGAATTTCTTAAATACACAAGTTGTATCAATTTAGTATTGTCTCGGTTAAATAAAATTATTGCATAGATTATTTTCTACAAACGACAATTTGTAATAACTGGATCGTGTGTTAATACCTAACAACTGACACCAATAGGATTTAAAGTACCATGTATTACGTATTGTAAAATAGTAAACAATTTTGCTACAGGTGAGCGTAACGGCTACAACATTCCCGAGATCGTGTGCATCGAGGAGCTGGGCGGGTGGCTGGGGGAGGAGGGCGCGCGGGGCGCGGGGGGCGCGGGGTCGCTGGGCCGGCTGCCCGCGCACGCGCGCCGCCTGCTCTCCGACGCGTACATGTGCTTCTACCGCAGCCCCGACGTCGCCATGTACCGGTAGCGACATACGTACAGCACTCACTCTCCCGCGTCTTATATTTGTACATTAAACATCGGCCAATTTCAATACTCAATTCTGGGCATATATCTTTTAATGAACCAATGAAAATATTTTTTCAAGAGTCACATACATTCTTATTGGTTCATTATTGGAATCGATCTACCGATTCATGTAAGGATTGATGATTGAAATGAGCCATGACACCACGAGTGTGGCTATGATTATTCCCTAATAATAATTTATTATCGTAGAGAGTTAATGGCGATAGCGATGTCATATTATTCTCGCGAGCAAATTTAGAGTTAATAATATCATGAAGTTGTAATACCAAAACAGCTCATTACTTATGTTCTAACATAAATAAAAGTATTAAAAATATACATTAATTCTATTTTTTATTTTACGACACAGTCAAGATCTACACCCTGCATGTTCCCAGTTTAATATTATGGAACTTTAAACTTCAAATAAATATTATTTATTTATGTGTGACTCTTGGGTGTATTTATTATTTATTTGAAGATTTTTCTATCAGTCAGTATATTATAAAGAAAGTATTAATAAATTATGTCCAATCATTTTGTTTAGCGTTTGTGGACTATGAGAAAGCCTTCGATTCGATCGAGATTTGGGCGGTGCTTGAGTCTCTTCAGAGGTGCCACATAGACTATCGGTACATCGAAGTGCTGAGACATTTATACGAAAACGCCACCATGTCGGTCCGAGTACAAGAGCAGAACACAAAGGCAATTCCGCTACATAGAGGCGTGAGACAGGGAGATGTAATATCTCCGAAACTGTTCACTGCCGCGCTGGAAGATGCCTTTAAGCTTCTCGAATGGAAAGGATTCGGCATCAACATCAACGGCGAGTATATCACTCACCTTCGATTTGCCGACGATATCGTCGTCTTGGCAGAATCCCTGGAAGATTTGGGCACGATGCTCAAAGACCTCGATAGGGTTTCCAAACAGGTGGGTCTTAAAATGAACATGGACAAGACTAAAATAATGTCGAATGTCCATGTTGTACCCACCCCTATTTCAGTTGGGAACTCTACTCTCGAAGTTGTCGATGAATATATCTATCTTGGGCAGGTAGTACAGGTAGGCAGATCCAACTTCGAGAGAGAGGTCAATCGACGAATCCAACTCGGTTGGGCAGCGTTCGGGAAACTTCGCAGGATCCTCACGTCCAATATACCTCAGTGCCTAAAGACGAAAGTCTTTAACCAGTGTGTGTTACCAGTGTTGACCTACGGCACTGAAACGTGGCCTCTAACTATGGGCCTCATAAGAAAGCTCAAGGTCACTCAGCGAGCTATGGAGAGGGCTATGCTTGGTATTTCCCTGCGTGATTGAATCAGGAATGAGGAGATCCGCAGGAGAACGAAGGTTGCCGACATAGCCCAAAGGATTAGCAAGCTGATGTGGCAATGGGCAGGGCATATAGCTCGCAGAACTGACGGCCGCTGGGGCAGAAAGGTTCTGGAGTGGAGGCCACGTTCAGGTAAGCGCAGTGTTGGACGTCCACCCACAAGGTGGACCGACGATTTGATAAAGGTCGCGGGAAGCCGCTGGATGCAGGCCGCTTCCAATAGAGCGCTTTGGAAGTCTCTGGGGGAGGCCTATGTCCAGCAGTGGACGTCCTTTGGCTGATGATGATGATGATGATGATGATGTCCAATCATTCAGTCAGGGGCAGGGAGGGCAACATGCCGGCCGCTTCCGATGGAACACTTTTTAAATCAAGTCGGCCTATGTCCAGTCGTGGAGGTCTCTACGCTGATAATGATGAAATTATATCAAGAAATATAAGTAATGTTGCTTTAAAAATAATGCTTATTTATTCACAAAATATATTTGCCTCTTTTCAATACATAGAAGTTTTAATACATAATTGAACTCAATAGATTCATTTGAGATTATTATTGATCATGTACAACACCTAGATGTAAAATTGTTAATAATATTATAATATTTTCTAGTACTTTTCTAAACAATTTTCAGGAAAAGCTTGAATCCTGGATATACATAGTTTATAAGAGTTTTAGGAGTTACGTTTTGGCACCATCATACATATAATATCGCATTAACATTATAACTCATCCCGAACTTCAGTATCGGAATGTCTGCAATCACAATTAAATTGCGGTTGGGGCACGTGCGTCATTCCTTCCCTTACTTCGACATCACTTTTTATTCTCTTACTCCATTCCTAAAAAAGAAATGCAAGAAAAAATAAGTATACATTTGAAAAAATAACAAACTTAATGTTTTCGGAATGAAATATATATTACGGAGAACAAAACCGCGTGATAGCAGATAATGTGTTGCGGGAGAAGATGTTCGTTGGCGAATTTCATAGAATTTTTAGCTATTTGGCGGGCTTCGTCGTCGTGATCTAATGCCCACCGCACGCGATCCACAAGGTCCGACAGATCTCGCTTCACCGGCACATAGTGTTCCCATTCTCTGAGCTCGCTATAAAAGTGTTCGTAATACGGGGAGTCTTGTTTGAGAACCATCCCGCCGCCAGCCAACAAATATGGAAGGCGATATGCAGCCACCGTGCCGTCGATATTTACTTGATATTTGTACTGAAAAAAAAATGCCTTGAATAACAAACCAATATAAATGCAGCAGCTATAGAGAATTTTCAAATGAAAAAACCTATAAACATTTTTAACTGATCCGGGAATCAAAACAGGGACCTCTAGACCGGACGCCACATATTTGTACGCGATACCACATAGCAGTCAGATAATAATACTATACGTGTGTAAGCAACTAATGCAGTAGATATTGTAATACCAAACATAATTAAATAGTCCGTTATTTTGCAACTATTATTTTTCATTAGTTTGGATTATAAATCTTTTAATGCAACAATAAAAGTGCTCTGTTTATTAATAAATTTAACTTACATCAAAGAACTTAAAAAAAGATATGTGCGGTTGCTTAGGACCATACTCTGCTTCTTTATCGCGGAAGAAGAAGAAATTTGTAAGAGAAACATTGAAGAGTTCGGGATGTGCGCGTCCAATATCAATAAGCTTTAGCCTTTCTGCTCGCGAGTCTCGGCCGCGCCAAATCGCCCGCGGCTCACGCTGCGACCACTCGCGCTCCACGCTGCCTTGCACAGACAATGTATCTAGAGTTACTCTGTAAATTAAAAACCAGGAATTAAAATATCCGTGCACATGATCCAGAGAAAGAACGTCATAACTTCCAATAATGTTCGCATGATCTTTAGAATTTTGATATAACAAGCAATTAAGACAAGTTGAAGATGTTTGCCGAAATGTTTTTCAAGCTATTGTTAGTAAAAAAATACAAAAAGCAATGTTGGTCTAGACCACATCTTACATGTCATTAACCTTGCGAGACCGAATTAAATGTTTGCACAATTTATCTGGCTGCCGTAATGAGGTTATCACTATAAAAAAAGACTGCCATCAACATTGCCCGACATTTTATACGTCCTAGTTCACTTAAACGGACTTGTTTATTTTATACGAAATATACTTATTAAAGTTCTATTCTAGGAAAGTGTTTATTTGTTAGAATTCAATAAATTTGTACATCTGCTTATAAAAATAAAAGTATGCATGGACTATTTCTTGGAAAACTTATTGGATACATAGACATTCAATCAGTACAATTTTATATTTGGTTTTGAGAGATGTAATATGCCTCTTAAGATGTAGTAGTATTAGTGCAGACTTTGAATTCTGTAATGTCACACAACCCAAATATAACATACAGAAAGTCTAATTTAGCAGTGCCAAATATACTCTACTTACTACTAAAAAAAAGTGATTTATTTTATAACCAATGTCGTTAGCATCATCAATAACAGAACTATTTATTTTAGCTGATAATTTTTATTATTATTTATAAAAGATGAGTTCCAACATATATTACAAAAAGATAGAAAATAGAAAGTTGTTACAAAAACAGCTAAAAATTTTAATTAAAAAATTTCATGTTCTGTTTATTCATGTTCTACATAAAAATACCATTATATATATTATATATATATATATATGTATAAGACTTACCTCCCCATATTTTCCAATACAGATTCAGTGATGTCATAAGTAGGCATTACAATGTCAATAGTGTCATTACTTCCACACCATGAGAACATTGCTAAAAGTTCTGTCCCTTGCCGAATTAATGGCCAATCTCCCAAATTTATAACAAGTTCTACATCAGGTAGTTGAACTTTTCTTAATAATGCTAGCAAAATATTATCAGAAAACATATTAAAGCCCACATGTTTCCCATAGCAATTCCTATAAACTTGATTATTTTTAATAACATAGTGGCAAAAACTTGTACTTTCTGGATGATGGTATTTCTCTACTATTTTTCTTACTTGCTCTTTCATGTCCACATCAACAAATGGTTTAAGATCTTCTTCAATCTGGTTGTACATCTCAGGGCATCCATAATTTTCTAACCATGACTGTAAATTATTTACTGGACAATTACATTGATCGGGATGAACTGGCCCTGAAAGAAGAAAGAAAATATTTTGTTACTGAAAATATTAGTTTGCTTAAACATTAATAAAGTTTCATTTAAAATAATAATATCTTACCTTTAAATGTGTAAGGTGAGCCCTTAATAAGTTTATTTTTGTAATAAAGACTTATTGCCAAGTCATAGCATGTTTCATAAACCTTGTATCTTACTAAAAAGGTGCCATCCTTTCTATCAAGTTTGTTGGCCCATACACGACATGGTGCACCTTTCTTTTTTTTGCCCTCAATGTCTACAGCAAAACTATTCGCTAGGTCTGGTGAATATCTGTAATATTTGAATTCATTTGTTTAATAAAGTACAGAATTAAGAAAAATTTGTAAGTAACCTTGTCAAACAGTTTGATATAAAATATATATACTAAAAATGATATAATAATCCAATTTGACATACTTATAAACAATAGTAAAAGTAAAAATATAATTTTATATAAAAATTTCTATCTTCGTTAATGAAATGATAAATTTAATACTAGTTGTATTTTTTATTATAATTAATTATTTTCGTAAGTTTTACCGCGTAATTTTATATCAATAAAGTATTACTTACGACTTGGAGTCAATAAATTTAAAATTCACAAAAAAATATCTTGCCGGCAATACTATGTTTTCAGCCTGCAATCCTGGACCGGATACATCTATGAGATTTTGATGACTGGCGCTCAATAATAGACATAATATAAAAAAACTAATACTATTTTTATCCATATGTGGAATTATTTACACAAAGCAAAATAAAAAGCGTCAAGTTCTAATACGTCTTCCAAAGTTTTCTTGCACTATTCTTGTTATCCAGTTAATTAACACAATATTTAAATGCGTAAATTTAATACATATTTTTGATAGTCAAAAGGGAGATTTGACTAATAATGTTTTAATACCGAAAGTTTGATTAATAATGTTTTAAAGCCCTATACTGAAAAGATAAAATTTTGAATTAGTCTGAAACTTAAAGTCATGGACTTAATATCTAAAAATAATTCTATATACAACATTACCCTGTGGTAAAAGCACAGACTACCTGTTCCTCATTTGACATTCAAATTTGTTTGTTGCCATACAATAATAAAGAACCGCAGAAAATGAAAAACAACAGTGAAACTGTTTTTTAAATAAAGTTGCAGATTAAATTAATATTTCCAAAAAGATTTCTTAAACTCAGCCTCATTTTTTAAATTATTATGATGTAATTTAAATGTTTCTAATAAATATATACAAACTACTGATAACTGGCAACATAGGTGATGAAAAAATAAATTTAAAAAAAGAAAAATTCATTTTGACATTTGATAACCTCAAAATTTTAAACATCAGTGTATTATTACTTATAAGTTGTATTTATTTCTTCGAAAACTTAACTGAATACATAATTTCCATATTATTATGAAGTAAAAAATTATATCTGTACAAGACTATCATTTTTCAAAATGGCCACAAGCAACTTAAGACTATTATGCTCTTCATTAAGTAAAATGAGGTAAATTTTATTTATTAAAACTTATATAAAAATAATAGTATTCACAAATCATTAGCGACAGCAAACAATTAATATTTGTTTATCCTCATTATCATCTTTTATTCATTTTTTTTATAGATTGCACCCATCCGGAAGATAATTTACTTTCCCTTTTTAGATATTTATTTACTACTCTCTACTAACTTTTCTCACCTTAATGGCTCTGGCTCGTGTCAGAGACTGCTCTAAAGCAGCTACATTCTGTCGTATTTCTAATTAAGGCAAGATAAACAAAAACTGAAAGTGCTAAACTGTAAAAATGTTCAATTTTATAATATTTAAAAGCAAAATTTTTGCAATGCTAGATAAATATTTCAGTAACCATTCTTTGAAGTATGGAGTTCTAAGTTTTATTTTAAATGAGTAAGCTGCAGCTGATATGTGTAAAAGCCTAAAAGAGTTTTATTTTACAAAACCTAATTACCTGTAATGAGAGTTAAGTTTTACTTTTGTGAACACAGGGTTTACTATAATACACCTGCATTCCCATAGGTAACAACAGATATACACTAGAGTTCTAAGTAATACAAGACAAGTCTTAATTCCTTCTTTGGTATAAGTCACACTGCTGTTATTAAGAATCCTCTAATCATAAATTGTACCCAACCAGGTATTTCCCAATCACATGTTATGTATTATTGCGTTTGTCCTGCGGAGAGTCATTGATCTGCATAAAGCTTTGTTAACTTTATAATTACAGAATAGACAACATTGTTGTCCGAACTGCAAGTCATTACAAGCCACCTAAATACCGACCCCCATACTGGTATATGCCTAAGGAAAGAGTGGTATGTTATATTTTCTAATATTTCATAAACTTAGCCATTTCGCTATAGGATTTTTTTTAGAAAGCAATATATGTATATTAATAAGTTATTTAAGTTGAACAACTCAAAGTATTAGATGAATAAGTCTATTTAGAACAAGTGGTCCGGTTAGACAGGTCCAATTCAGAGAGAGAGGTTAAACTCGGTTGGGCAGCGTTCAGAAAACTATGCGACTTCTTCTCGTCTAAAATACCTCTGTGCCTGAAGACGAAAGTTTTTGATAGTTGTGTGTACCAGTGATGACATACGGCACTGAAACGTGGCCTCTCACTATGTGCTTCATTATGGCTCAGAATCACTCAATGAGTTATAGAGAGTGCTATGCTCAGGGTTTTCCTAAGTGATCGAATCAGAATTAAAGTAACTGACATAGGCCAATGGATTAGCAAGTTAAAGTGGCAATGGGCCCGGCACATGGCGCGGGGAGTTGATGACCGATAGGGCCAAAAAGTTCTCGAGAGGAGGCCACGTACCAGAAAGCGTAGGAATGTCCGCCAACACGTTGGGACAACCTTGTAAAAGTCGCTGGACGTCACTGGCTAGCTTCTGACACATTCCGGGTGGTCATTGGGGCAAACCTATGTCCAGCAGTGGACCTATATTAGCTGATGGATGAATGTTATATTAATAACACTTGGCATACTATTTAGAAGATGAAGTTTTTAATGTATCATCATTTACATGTAGTACAATTAAATAAATAAACAAAGACAATAGTAAAACACGTCTTTGAAATAATACTGTAATTCAATTTTAAGAAAATAGATAAAAATACATCTAAGGGCTACAACAATATGAGGTATTGTAAAAGTTTAAGTTGTAATGTGATATGGAAAAATATTTTTCCTGAGCGAAACCATTGGGGTTGCTAATTCTTATTTTTTCCATCAAAAAAATCAATAAGGTTTTGTCTTGTGTATATCCCATGATTTGTCTTTAATTAGCCCTTTTCATTGTAGTTGACTGAAGACAACCTCACCCAAGATAACCAAATGTTTATAGAAGAAATAATTCAAGACAAACTCCAAGTTCAACAGGCATTAGAGTCACCTTTGATGACTAGTGAACAAGTTCAAGAAGCTCAATGGAGTCCTGGCACAAAACGTGTTGGACTTATCGCTCGCAAAATTGGAAACTACCCATTATGGGATAAAGACGGGAAGAAAATGCAAACTACACTCTTACAGGTTAAAAAAAAAAAAAAATTTATTTAAATGCCTAAATAAAATTAACAAAAAGATTGGTACTATATAAACAAGGTCAAATTCTTGGTGACTTAAATTAATTCTTTACGGGCCAGCTTAGCAAAAATATACCTACAGTCATGCCTACTTTGACAGCAAATCAGTATATCAACCTCTGTGGCACGATTGGTTGGATAAAAATCTATGAAACAAGACTCCGAGAGTTCGATCCGCTTACTGAGATGTTCTTTCTTTCGAAGGCTTCTCCTTATAAACCCAATCATTCCAGAGGGAATTGTTTACTTCCTAAGACAAAATATTATTATTCCAGGTAATTGACAACCATGTCATAAAGTATATTCCTCCTGAAGAGTTCAAGCCAATGGTTCAAAAAGTGTTACGTCATAATCACAAAAAAATGGGCTGCCTGTTAGTTGGCGCAGAAAATATAGATCCCAGCACAGTCACAAAGGGTTATTGTGGATTATTTAACAATGTAGGCATGTTACCGAAACGACACCTATGCAGGTTTATGGTATCTCCTGAAGCAGCATTACCGACTGGGACGCCTTTATTTGCAACTCATTTTAGAGCAGGCGATTACATTGACGTCAGAGCCAAAACGTAAGTTATTATAATGTGACGTGTAAGCAAAAAAATCTCAATCCATACTAATATTATAAATGCGAAAGTAACTCTGTCTGTCTGTGTTTAACGCTTTCACGTAAAAACTACTGAATGGATTTTAATGAACCTTTACAATAATATAGCTTATACATCAGGATAGGACATAGGATACTTTTTATCCAGAAAAATGGAGTATTCCCGTGGGAATGGGTATTTCTGGATCTACCAAACTGATTTGAATGATTTTTTGTATAGACGTAGGTAGGACTCACAGAATTAACTTGGGATAATTTCACCCTGGAAAATGTATTCCCGTGGGATAAACATGCTATAAATCAAAAATCTCTCTGCACTTAACCCTAGAGTCTACGCGGACGGAGTCGCGGGCAAAAGCTAGTATTTTTTATACAATTACAGAATACTTTTAAAAACGCTTTTTTTTTTTGGTCTTTTTGAAATATCTTAAGAAATAACAATTACGATGTATTTTCACCATTGGTACGATTTCATTTTAGAATTGACCGTGGTTTCCAAGGCGTGATGAAACGTTGGGGTTTTAAAGGAATGCCTGCAAGCCACGGTGTCACTAAAACACACAGAAGGCCTGGAAATATTGGCGCCGGTGGTGAGAAAGCGAGAGTATGGCCGGGCACAAAGATGCCAGGACATATGGGGAACAGGTAAAATTAATTAAATATTCATCTAGAATTATTTTATAACTACATATTGTTAAAAGTATAATTTGAACATAAGCGCAGCGGCTGCGCCTATAAATCCACCTGTTGGCTTTTTGAATTTGTATGAATTTACAATGAATTACCATCATTTTAAATATCAAAGAAAAATGATAACAAATTCTATAATAATTATTATCAATCATGCCATGATGGATTTAAACCTTTTCCACCCCTCATATAAAGTGTAAACGAAAACGATGATTTCAGATGGCGAATAACTCGCGGGGTCAAAATTTTACGCATTAATACAAAACACAACGTAATATGGACTTTAGGGGTGGCTATTCCTGGAGAGACGGGAGCAATGTGCTACTTGTTTGATACGGTTCTCCCATTGAAGAAACACAAGACTCCACCGCCTTTCCCTACACACCCATCGTCGGATGATTTACCATTAGAATACTATGATGAAGAAATTCACCAATTTGAATCACCCACTATTTCTTTTGAAGAATCATAGGCAATAAGTGTAAATAAACGTATATGAATAACGAATCAAGTGTTTTAACCCCCAGAAGATAATTTCGACAATTATTAAATCGTTCAATTGTTCTAAAATAATAACATCCAGATTCTGTAAGCCAGCAATTTTTCTTTACGAGTCTGAAAACCCTAGCTTGACCTGGATTTAATCTACGGATGATTCAGTCGCAATAGAGGCAACGCAGTCACCAAAAATATTCACTGCCATATTAGAATTGCATAACTCTAGCAACACAAGTGTAAGTTGAAAAATCGTGCTTCTTTACTCAATTATTTCACTCTTACGTCACGGTCACGTCCGAATACGATTCTACTATAGAGCAGAACTTGATAAGTTTCCGAACTTTGCAAAGTTGTATGGGGTACCACTTACAAATAACAGCTAGATTGGGCAACGCAAATAAATCTTATATTTGGAGAAGTGCTATCAGAATAGAACAGTAAATAAGATTGATGTATCAAGCGAAACTTCTTTGGCCTTTTGAAATGTTTATGCAAGTTTCGTGGTATAGATAATAATTCAATTGAATTATTGTATTAGAACCGCAATCCGTGTGGTCTACATTATGACTGCCGCTTCTGGAATAGACTTCCAGGTAATTAAACAGTACTAATACACAGAGAAAAAAGCTTGTGCGATGTGTCCATCACAGATTACTTGGTGTTTGTTTTAAAACCTTTATTAACTTAGGATACCTTTCGTTTTCGTGGCTTACAGCAACTAAATAGTCAAAAAGATGTTACAATAAAACAAGATTTAAAAAAATGGTTTTTCTTTAGCATCGGTATTTGTGGAGTATGGGTGAGAAACCTTGATGAGTATATAATTGTAACTGCAACGGATAAAAAGAAGAAATAGGCAGGAAATATGTCCAATTTCATTTATTGAAGTATAATAAAAGTAAAACTTAATAACTAAATTATAAAGAACCCAATTTTTGCTTCCTATACATAAGAGGACGTCAATTTCATATCGGGTACAAAATCGTTAATTAAAATAATCAACATGATACTTTTTTTAGTCCGAAAAGTTCCTAATCCACATATATACTCATGTTTTAAATTCACTCATACAATAGTAACAAACGGCAATAGGCGGGGGGCATTACATTTATTACTAAAACATTTTGCGGACTCTATTCTGCTAATGAGTTTCCTGGCTCAAGTCTGCAATCTCCAGATAGTTTGTTTCACAGGGTTAAATATTGACGAGGACAGGCACATTGAAGGAATATTGAATATACTTCAAACAAAAAATCTTACAATAAAAATAAAGCAACTTCAATTATCTAGGCTATAAGATTTTTTCACAAGTTCCAATATACACCTACTTTACATAAAGTTGTAATAGGTTATTTTAAGTTACTGCTGAGCAGGGGGCTGAAAACCATACCCTGGATAGGGCTGTGGGGCAGCTGGCGGTGGTGCCCCTGGAGCAGGAGCACGAGCATATGGGTATGGAGAAGGGGGATATTGAGCTGGTGGATAACCCTGCTGGTAAGCATGTGGGGGATATGCACCTCCAGCTGGAGGATAATTTTGTGGGTTTTGAGCATAGGAGGTTTGTGGAGGTCCTGCAGTAGACACTGATGGTGCTGGACTACCAGGTTGCGAGGATGGATTTGAATAGGATGGTTGACTGGCAGGTGGATATGGAGAAGGCTGTCCGGGTGGAGGATATTGCTGTCCAGGGGGTCCAGGTGCAGGGGCGCCAGAAGCTGCTGTTGCAGGTGGAGCATTATTTCCGTGTGAGCTAGAATTATATGTAGGTGACTGAGCTGATGGTGACCCATAGCCGGAACTTGTTGGATTTTGTGGAGTGTAACCACTGGGTGGAGGTTGGGGGGAACGATTTGGTTGAGTGGTTGGTGTTGAACTATAGGCTGAAGTTGGTGTGGTGTTGGGGAATGGTTGTGATTGATAGGATTGCTGTTGAGGTGGAGTAGAATTATATGTACTTACACCAACATTAGGGTAGTTTGAGCCAGCTTGTGAAGGAGGATAAGCTGAATTGCCTGTGTAAACGGGTTGAGCTGCACCCCGAATCGGGTAAGGGTTTCCAGCAGCAGCAGGGCTCCCTGGTGGTGGGGCATATGGCTGTTGCACAGATGAAGGTGGATATCCAGAACCTGGATGACTAGATGGTGGATAATTGTTAGGAGCAGTTGTTATTGGAGGACCATAATTAGAGTTAGGGGGATACCCCTGAGGTTGTTGTGATGGATTTGGAGGGCCATACCCTTGACTAGGAGGGCCATAACCTGCTTGAGGAGGATAGACACCTGGTCCACCTTGGTATTGACCTTGATACTGATTCTGAGGATAAGGTCTTTGACCATAAGATTGCGTCGGTCTTGTCGGCGTTGTTGACACTCCCGGCGCTGGACGGTAAGGTTGTTGAGCACCACTGGGCATATCCACGCCACTTGAAGGCGAGTTAATAGGCGGAGCTTGAGAAACATTAGCAGCTAACTGATGTGGCGGCTAAAAAGACGTATGATTGATTAGCATCACTTTCTAAATCTTAAATTTACAAAAACTATTGAATATTCGTAAATTAAGTCTATAGGTACCGTTACTTACCGGCAAAATGCTAGGAATATTTTGATTAGCGTCTGCCACTGACGCTAAATATACAAGGTTTCTGTGTAGAACTTGTTGGTACTGGTGACATTCCATGAGTTGTCCCTTCGCTTGGTATTCTTGTATTGTTTGTATTAAATGAGCATTCTCATCTAACATTTTTTGGATTTGAGCCGGACTGAGTGGCGGCCGATTGCCGCGAGCAGCAAAAGCCACCGACATGGTGGTATTTGGCGCTTTAAAGTATCCCAAAAATTAGCAATAAAATTTATCGCATGGTACGACCTCAAACCGAGGGGTCGAAAAAGGAAGGCAATAAACAACACTTACACCACAGATTAAAAAAATGTAACAGACAGAGTATTTCTTAATTTAGTAAATTCTATGGAATCTAGTCTTTTGAGGCAATTTCTAGTAATTGTATTGCGTTGAAATTTAACAACTTTAAAACTTAAGTCAAATTGTTCCTATTAAAAAACAAAAGTGACGAACATATTTAACTATGAATATTACTCAACTTCATTGGTGGAACAGAAGATATACTATCACCCTGTCATTGTAGGCCTTACTAAACCAGCCATTTTTAAAAACAAGTACTTTATTAAGGCCGGCCACATACATTCGGAATTCCATTTCGGAATTTCGATTCGAAATATCAATTCGTAATATCGAACGCATTAAATCCATACAACATCTATGAACCAGCCACATACATACGGTTTTTTTCCGTTCGAAATTTAATCTGATTCGAAATCCGTATGAATAGTGGTACTAAATTCGGAAGAACCAATGGAAACATATCTCTCCTTTAAACAAAAAAAAACTTAGTTTACTTACTTATGTGTTATATGATTAATAAATGTTATGCCACTTAATTAATAAATCGTACCTTAACGTAACTGCAAGTTTTTCTTCAGCGGTGATAGCTAATCTCATGTGTGTATCTCTTTTCGTGATTTTTTCTCTTATTTTATTTAATAACTCGTCGAAAGAGTTTATAGATATACGATAGTATTTGAAAATTTTATCCGGATTATAACGCAATGTGACCCTTTTTATATAATATTGACTTGTTTGCAATCTTTAGGTATTCAGAGGATGTACCCAGTAACGGCAATGTATTTTCTTTTTCCTTGATAGATATAGCAACAGTGCTATCGCAATAAGAAAATCGTCGTCCATAATGCCAAATGTCTGAACTCCAGTTCTAGCGTCGCTCAACTTAGCCGTGTTATTCCGGACGGAAATAAACGTATGTGTGTGATATAGTAACGGAATTCCGAATCGATATTTCGAATCGGAATTCCGAATGTATGTGGCCGGCCTAAAGTCGCCCTATAAACAATATTATTGGTTCTGAGCACATGTGATTTTTTATATTCCTATAGATAGTGGATATTTTAGGAATGCATGATACTAAATACAACATAAATAAATAATATTAAATAGTTTCACAGCCAATATAATCGACTAAAGTGCTGTAGATATTTAAGCTATACCATCAACTTTACAAATTACAATCGTAGATTTGACCTTTGAAATTGGACGTTCCTAACTTTTGTACTGTTTTGTACTTAGATATCAATCTGTGTTCTCTTAAACGGTGGGAAATTTAACGAGGTAATAAGACACCGTAGAAAAAAAACTTACAATTAAATTTAACTCCCAATTAGTGATATTAATTTTTTTTACATATGAACTATTCTAATAAATCTTTTTCAAGTTTTAACATAATATAAAAAATATTTAGCATATGTACTTAGTACTTTAACCCTGTAATTTAGATAACTTAAAATGATTTACTTTTACGTATTCTTGTAAAAAATATTCAAATATTAATAAAAAAATGTACAGTTAATTCTATTTTCTGAAAGTGTAGAAAAGAAGATACCATTTTTTTCTTTGTATTTTTAAATCGCTAATTAAAAATGAACTTTAATATAGATTAAAGGGTTATTGAGAAAATTTACTTTTTTATCGTCCCTCTAAGCACCATTGCAGTACTAATTCGAATTACTGCTTTGCAGGAGAAGAAAACAATGGCTTTAAGAGGAATAAAAGTAATAGAAATGATGGGTCTTGCTCCCGGACCTTTATGTGGAACCATTTTAGCTGATTTTGGCGCGACTGTTACTGTAATTCAAAAGGTTTCGTATATAAATCTGTTATTAATTTTATTCACATTTGAAGTGAACCTTTTTACTAACTCTTATTTTTGTTTTTAAAATAAGAAAATGATTTTGAAAGATGATTATTAAATCCATGGACCATGGACTTAATACAGTATTCATTTCATGGTTGAATCATCAAACATGAGCGCAGAGTGAAAGTACACAAGAGAAGATTTGAGTTTGAGTTTTGACTTATGGTTATTCAAAATAAAGACTCGTCATTCTTGAAAAAAAATTATACCCATTGCTAAACAACATCGCACCTGATTTTCGCACCGATTGCCATTTTATTATAAGCCTAACATTACGCTTTCAAGTCTAAGTCGGTAGACCTCAGTGTTTTTTTTCTGTTTTATTATATATCGACGCATAGGGTCAGCCTACTGAAATGTACCTACTTAGCCCGTAAATATGAGGTCGTCATAAGCGCGTTATTAGTCAAGGATTAAGAACGAGCAAGATAATACATAGGTATATAAACGATAGTTAAATAATCAATACAGCTTTATAATTTAGGCAAGTCTTGACTTTGATATCCCGTTTGATATGGATTGTGATGGTAATATGCGTAGTACAAACTCATTTACGTAAAGTCCGCTGAATTCTCGACTATGCTACATATATATTTTTAGGGAAGGGAGAATCGGGTGGGTTGCCCAATTCTAGCTACTTACTTTTTTAAGTTGTGCGGTTTTTTTTTCAGATAGACTCCTTTCCGTTTGATGTAATGTCCCAAGGAAAAAGAATGATTTCGGTCAATTTAAAAACAGAGGAAGGAGTAGAGATTGTAAAAAAATTGGCTAACACATCAGATGTACTTTTGGACACATTTCGGCCTGGCGTTATGGAGAAGCTTGGTTTAGGGCCAGAACATCTTGTAAAGGAAAATCCAGGTCTTATTTATGCAAGATTAACAGGATATGGCCAGAGTGGGTTTTGCAAAAATATGGCTGGGCATGACATTAACTATGTTGCTATGTCTGGAGTACTCTCGTTACTGAGTAAAAAAAAGCAGCCACCGTTACCGCCTGTCAACCTCCTTGCAGATTTTGCGGGGGGCAGTGTTTTATGTGCTCTGGGAATTGTATTGGCACTCTTTGAAAGAACTAAGTCAGGAAAAGGTCAAGTGATAGATGCAAGTATGACAGAAGGTTTATCTTATATAGCGACATGGTTATTTAAATCAAGGAAACTACCAATTTGGATGGGGGAACCTGGTAATAATGTCTTGGATGGAGGTGTGGCATTTTATAATACTTATGAAACCAAGGATGGAAAGTTTATGGCTGTAGGTGCTTTGGAGCCACAGTTTTACTTAAACTTACTAAAGGGTTTACAGTTATCTCACAGTGAATACAGCCAAATGGATGAACCTGAAAAATGTAAAATTAAATTCAAAGAAGTCTTTTTGTCTAAAACACAAGAAGAATGGTGTGAAATATTTGATAAATTAGATGCTTGTGTTACTCCAGTTCTAGAATTTGATGATGTTGACAAATATAAATATCATGTATCACGTAAATCATATTTCCGAGATAATAATGATAACATAGTGCCTGTACCAGCACCTAGCTTATCACTTACTCCAGGAGTATCTGTAGGACACAAAAAAAAATCAAAAGATGGAGAACATACAATAGAAATATTAAAGGAATTGGGATATAATAACAGTGATATTAATAATTTAATAACACAAGGGTATGTCTATGTTAATAAACAAGCAAAACTATAATTATATGAGCAAAGAGCAATGTTTATTCTAAAACATTGATAATTGCATTTTTTAAATTCATGATGTTACATTTGATTGATGATAATGAGTCTTTATTATGAAATATAGAATGATTATTTATTAAATTTAATACATTAAGTATTGATTTTAAATCATATTTGATGTGGTTAAGTCCTAGAGAGAAATTTTCAAACATAATTTGGCCTTTATTTTGAAGCAAGGATAACCTTTTTTGACCAATATAACATAAAAATTTAATTAATGACTCACAGTCTATTCCAAAGAGGGATTTCAAAATTAATTGACATTGAATAGGATATTCGGGAGTTTCTTTAAACTCGCTTATCTCATTCTGAACTGATACTAATGTTTTAGCCAATGATTTCCAGACAAATTGTATGTTGCAGGCATTTACCCAATTGTGATTAATAGAAATAGTATCTTCTACATTCACAACCTGATGATACCACCCAGAAGGAACAAATATACCATCACCCTTTTCTTGTATAACTTCAAAATATTTTATATTTTTATTTTTGTCAGGGTCAAATGTCATTGGCAAATTATCAAGAGAGTCTTTAAGTTTTTCTTCTTCACCTGGAGGAAATAATATCCATTTCTTTTTTCCTATAACATTCACCGACCAGCTATATGATGTGTATACATCTACATGAAGTGGAGTCCTGAAACAGAAAAAATATTAATTATTTTTTGCTCCTAATCTTATAGGTGAAGAAAAACTAAAATTTATGTTTGTCATGATTAGTATTAACATTATATTTTTAAGATTTTGAGTGAAATATAGGTAATGGGAGATATAAATGTATAAATAATAAAATTTAACAAAATGTGATAAGTTTTATTCAATTAAAAAATCTGTTTTCTTTAGTATTTCTTTAAATTTGTTAAATCTATACTAATATTATAAAGCTGAAGAGTTTGCTTGTTTGTTTGAACGCTAGGATCTCAGGAACAACTGGTCCGATTTGAAAAATTCTTTCACTGTTAGATAGCACATTTATTGCGGAAGGCTATAGGCAGGGTTGGGCAGTATTTTAATTACTTGTAATTAAAATACGTAATTGAAATACAAATACGTATTTTGTATTTGTATTTCAATTACTTCCTTAAAATGTAATTTGTAATTCGTTTTTCAAATACCTGACGCCGAGGTATTTTGTAATTAGTATTTTAAATACTTGAGGCTTTAAAATACATTAATATTAAAATACAATTAACCACCATGAGTGCAATAGTGGTAAGTGGCGAGAAACGGCATAATCCTCTCAATGAGTGAAACTAGGACCAGACCTCCAGTCCCCGGCAGCACCACTATTCCTGGTTACGGTAGCGGCCATGGTAAAGGTGGTCGGACGACCTTGTCAAGGTCGCGGGACGTCGATAGCTGCAGGCGGCTTCCGACCGATCCCGGTGGAAGTCATTGGGAGAGACCTATGTATGTCCAGCAGTGGACTTCGATAAGCTGATGATGATGATGAATCTTTTTTTCCTCATCTTTCCAGACCATGCAGATTACTTATTAAGTATTTTGTAATTTGTATTTGGTATTTTAATTACAAATAGCTAAAATACTGTATTTTGTATTTTATATTTCAAATACCTTACTTAAAAGTATTTTGTATTTCGTATTTTAATTACTTGTGATAAAGTATTTTGTATTTTAATTAAAGTAAAGCATGTATTTTGCCCAACCCTGGCTATAGGCTATATAACATCACGCTACGATGAATAGGAGCGGAGCAGCAATAAAGAATGTTTCAAAATCGGGGACTTTTTCCTTTTTGTGAGCTTACGCTGCGTACGCTGCAGAAACGGTTAAAGTTTCGCTAAAATAATGTATGAGAGAAATGTTCCTCTTTAAAAGTTCTAAAAAAAAGTCCGCGACAGCATATGTCTATCTTTTAAGGTTGGCTCACTATAACGTTTTTTATTCTAACCAAATTTATTTTAAATAAAGCATTATTTGTGAAGGTGTTTTTACAATCATGATATTAATCCTTATTTAAATAAATGCGTTATTCATTACAAGTATTTAATACAAAATAAACTTGTCCTTTACATCATTTGATTTCAATGAGTATCTTAGAAGATATCGCAGTTTCAAAATAATGATCAAGCGCGCAATAATGATACTCAAGGCGTCGACCGGCGCGTTACGGTTTCACGTTGAAACAATTTGACCAATTGTTACTATGATTTTTGTATATTTAAGTAAATGGGGCTCTGCGGAGTAAAATACTACAACCTATTTTCTTTCTGAACCCAACCCTGTAGTCCACGCAGACGGAGTTGCGGGCAAAAGCTAGTAATTAATAAAGTAAAAAGTAAGATTTATTTAAGTAATGTTACTTCTTCAATGTCTATAATATAAATGAAGCAAAATAAGAAAAGTGAATTTTGGATTGTCTTAAAGTCTTAAATCATGTAATGTGACTGTTTTTTCTAACCTTTTTCAGCCACGGACCCCTAGGAAATTAGGGACAGTTTTCACGGACCCCTTTAATAAAAAAATTGTTAAGTAAGCGTAGCAATTACGAGACATTAGCATTTATGTATGATCCAGAAATGACACCGCGGACCCCCTTACATATACTCGCGGACCCCCAGGGATTGGCGGACTACAGGTTAGGAATCGATGATCTAAGAGATCCAATGTTTGTTTTTGGGCCTAGCATCTTAATTGAGTATTTTCAGTAGCACCACAGAATCTGTATTGGCCTTAAAGAGAGCCATAGAACATAGTCCCTAAGATTCTATTTATATCACTTGCTTTGATGGTGATGGAAAACATTGTGAGGAAACCTGCATACCTAAAAGTTCTTAGGAATTTCTTAGGTGTGTGGTCTGCCAATCTGCACTAGGCCAGCATGGTGGCTTAAGGCTTTAACCCTCTCAGTAGTAAAGGAGGCCCATGCCCAGAATTGGGACTACCTGTTGGATACTCTATTAGATATATTAGAATTACAGACTATCCTATATAAAATAATGAAACTTACCAAGAATGTTTTGGTCCAATATAAACAAACATAAAATCATCTTGTTCATTATCTTGAGCATATTCATTGAGCCAATCTGACCCAAAAATCTTTGGTATTCTATAGAATCTATCATTGGGTCTTATTTTTTTCAAATGCCAGTCTTTTAAATACAATAGCTTGGACTTCTCAGGATCTTTAAGATAATTTATATACTCACTGACTTTCATGTCACATTTGCAATGAGAATTATATGATATGTTGTTACAATCAGCCACAGGGGCCTCCAAGTCTCCATAGTGTTCAATAAAATAATTATAATTTATAGTATTGTCTACAATCCATTTCTTTGTGCATTCCCACTCAGTAGTTATATTTTTAACGATACATGGTAAATTGTTAATTAAATGATTATTAAAGAAATCTTCATATGTAATACTATTAAAAGTAGATTGATCACACTCCCAGTTAACATAACCATCCAAAAGCTCTAACTCGGACTTGTTGCTCACATTGCAGCTTAATTCTAATTCATACATTTTGGCATAAGCAATCTATATTATAAATTTAATGTATAGAACGTACAATTGCATAAATAAATTAAAGTACCTAATAACTCATAAATTAAAATTCAGCAAAAAAATACACTGACATTAGATGCGATGGTGAAGTGGATGCAAAGTTTACACTTTATTTACAGATCTTTTATTACGGTATAGAATCAATGATATACGAATCGAATTTTCCCAAATCGATATTTCATTAATCGATATTTCGAATTACTAGCTCTAAATTTTATTAAAATTGAAATTCTATTCTTTTTCGTAATTAATTATTAATCATTGTCTTGCAACTTACAATAATAAAAATTATCTTTAAAAGCATTTGTGAACATAAAGAGTGTAAGAACAAAATAAAAGCTTCATTAGGCAGTAGGCAATCTAAATTTTCCACCCCTAAAAACTAAAAAAATCCTTGTTTTTTTAACAATTCCGCAAGTACGCCCCTTTGAACCCTCGCGCCCCTAGGCATTTGTCTAGTTTGCCTTTAGGATAATCCGTCTCTGATACATATACATAATACATATTTATACTCACAGTTTAATTCAAAGTATACTTTCAGACACACATTTTCAGGCGCCATGGATACTGCTGCTATAGGGAGTTCTCCCATGAAAAATAAATTTTTCCCAACTCAGAAATCGAATATAGGACCTTCAGATCGCGTGTCTTAGTATACTTAGAAAATACAATATTTTTCTACGTTCACATGGTATTTTAACGGACAATACCATAACACAGCAATATTTTCCTCATTTATGTCGAAGTCGAAAAGAAAATGATTTCGTTTGCTGAATCTTTAGTTCCATTGAATCCTTGAATTACAATAATGAATAATATTAACAACGATAGATCATTAATATCCCTTCAAATAGCATCAATTAATTTCTAAAGATGTAGTAATTGTTTTATCGATTTATAAGTTATCGATTTAGTGATAAATCTCTTAAAAGAATCGCCTCGCGGCCTTAGCAAAAATACTACATCCTTATAGTTGTCCATGTTGGCTAGACGAAATGATGTTATACACCTAATCAATAAAATAATCCTACAGAACAATATTGCTAAAAAAATACCTCATATTATAATATAAATGGTTGGTTATTTTAAATACTTTAAATAGTCAATAATTGTATCATCGACTATTATCTGGGCTTTAATTATGTCAAAAGACTAGTTTTGTTTCCGAACGAGAGATTGTCAAATTGGAAAAAAAAGTTAATTTGTCATATTGTGATGGCGGTGCTTGGGGAGTTTCGCTAATTTATTTCTAAAACGTACGATAAAGTATATTCTTATTGTTTTGATAAACATATTTTTGTTTTATTTATGTTTTTTCTATATAAGTGACCATTGTCATGTATTTTCGTGTCAGTTATGTGATATTTCTATGCACTTTAGTTGTTCGCGCTATGAATATTATGACGCTCAAGAAAAAAATATACTTATTGGAAACTTATTAACACACAAAACATATTTAAAAAATCAATTTGTGTTTGATAGAGTTTTCAAACTGTTTTGTTGATGTTTGAAGATCAGTATAATATCAATATGAATGATGTTCGTGACAAAGTTGTTGCTGGATCTTCGACGTGGGAAAATACCTTAACCCACAGTGACTCGTCCCCTGAGAACCAGTCATCGCCAAGCGCTAGTGGCGAGACGCCTCAGACGCCTGGAGCGCCTGTACCACTCGCACCACATCTTGCTACTGAATTACATCCAGATTTATTACAACAAGGTTGGAGGAAATATTGGTCGAAGCGAGAAAATAGACCCTATTTTTGGAATAAATTATCGGGTGAATCTATGTGGGAGCTGCCTGCTATGAAAAGAGAATTTGATCCAATAACAGATCCTCTTGGAATATGTCATACTGGAACAAATGCTGGAAACATGACTCCAAGTGCTAGTAAACGAAGGCCATCAGAGGACAATGGTCCACCTGCTAAAAAATTCGTTTTAGCTGGACCTTGGGATATTGAAATTTCTACCAATGTAGTAATATATGAAAGGCCACCAACAATATGTCCACATCCACATCCTGATATTGAAGGTTACAGGTTTATTTTGGCTAATAAATTACGGCAATGCTATCAAGAGTTATGCCATACTAGAGAAGGTATAGATGCACCCAAAGATTCTTTTAATCGTTGGCTAATGGAGAGGAAGGTCAATGATCAAGGTGGATCAGATCCCTTGCTTCCAAGTCACTGTTTCCCTGAAATATCAAGGTCTATGTATGAAGAAATTATGAATGACATTCCTATAAAGCTTACTCATCCTAAATTTACTGGTGATGCCAGAAAACAATTGTCAAAATATGCAGAAGCAGCAAAGAAAATGATTGAATCAAGAAATGCTTCACCTGAAAGTCGCAAAGTTGTTAAATGGAATGCAGAGGACACATTTCAGTGGTTACGACGTACTGTAGGGGCCACATATGATGACTTTCAGGACAGACTTGCACACTTAAGGGTGAGGATAATATTTTTGTTTGATTTGATATCATGAAACAAAGAAAACTATTTTTATTTTTGTATTTTTAACAATTATTACACCTTGGTAAATGAATGTAATGTTTTTATGAAACATGTATTTAATATTATAATATTTTCAGAGGCAATGCCAACCACATCTTGCAGAAACTGTGAAAGCATCTGTTGAAGGCATTTGTCTTAAGATCTATCATTTATCTGCTGATTATGCTCGGAAGATCAGAGAGAAACATAGTGCTCTACTCAAAGAGAATGGAATACAGGTAAAGTATTATGATATTTGGTTATGAATTACTACAGGGAGAAAGCTCCAGAAGACAATGAGCTAGCATTAACTAATAACTGGTTAAACTTGATGAGATACTCAAGTAATGCACCATTAGCTAAGGAGTTCATTTTCTTGTTTGCTGATCCTAATTTAGCCACCTCCATTTACCACTGCAAAATCTACAGTATTAATATTAATAATGTAGATACATTATTAATATAATGTAATATAATGTAGATACATTATTAATATTACATATGTAATCATAAGTAAATGTATGATAAAAAAAAGTTGCTGCTCTAAGCTCCAGGATACTTAGCCATCTGCTTAGTCTACGATTGCATTTGCGCGGGAAAATTAGCAATTGGATTAGTTGGTAAATTGATTAACAGTTTTTTGGTTATGTGATTGAGCAGTTCTGGTGTCGAACCCGAGAAATACTTATTGGACTATAAAATAGGAAATTGTCGTTAGTCTCTAACAAATATGATATTTAAAAATTCGGCTACATTACGTTGACAGAAATATAAAACTCAGTCTTGCCTTTCGGGGAACAGTTTTCAGTAAATGTAGACCACTTTATAATTATTTAGCAGATTCGTTTTTTTTTACATAAATTATTTTTAGAATTTGCGGACGAATCTGTTTGAGTTTAAAATTCCCGCCATTTTTTCTTCAATTGCTTCAGATGAAAAGAAAATACGTTAAATAACTCAAACTGAGTCTTATTAACCTTTCCCTTCAGGACTTTCAATTGAGACACTCCATAGCTTTTAGTATTCGTAGTTCTAAGCCAATAGCAATATGCGATACTATAGAGTATAGGTATGTATGTATTTTTACTTGTAGTTTCGCAACTCAAGTATGTACCGTGGAATCTAGTGGTCCAGGTAAAATTCCGGGTCAGCAAAAGTTTTCCATACTCATTACTAGCAAAATATGCTCTGAAGAACGGTAATTGGCTCACCTATTACGTGGAACTGATACATACCTGGCGAACCGTTCTTATAAACTCGGTGCAATATTAGAATATAATAACGAGGTTGGTTCATGCCGTTGGCACAGGAGTTGGCGGCACCACTGCAGCAGGCTGCGTTACGGAAAGTGTGGTGTTACCCCGTCCAGTTCGCTCTGCCAGCGCCCCGAGCGCCACTCGTCGAACATTTTGTTGACCGCGACCCCGCCATGTTGCGCTATCTCGGAGAAACACAGATCTTAAACGCCACATATCTACAGAAACTGGTAAGTTCATTGAAAAACACACTCTTTGTACAACCGATGAATTGTTTAAAAATATATTTTCAGATTTGAAGAGAAAGATTATGAGTTGCGATATTGTCACTTAAGCCTTCGTTGTTGAAGTTAATATTATTAATATTACAAAAATGGTATTGAAACTTTTTGGTGCCACAACTTGCGTTTGCTAGACTTGGCAAATAGAAAGAAAATGCATGAATTAACCTACATTTACTATGAAATTTAACTTTCAGATCCTCCGCATGCATTTCCCAATACCTGAATTTCTTCACCAGTGGGACTTTCTCAGACCAGTTAGCCCCACTGTATAAGTTGGCGCGTGAAATCAAAAGGTTCTAGGTTCGATTCTCAAATTCAACAGTATTACATGAATTCTTCCGAGCAACTTGCCAGTAACGTCACAAGTCTGGCAGTTTGGCTTGGTAACGGCGACTGATTTTCGCTCCCTATAACGCCGACTAAAGTTGTCGTTCAACCAAGGACGTGTTCAAGAGATTTTTATACAAGCGTAAGGGCGTTGACCGTTTACCTTTACTAAGTTATACCCATGTTCAAAAGTTACTCATAGACACAGTAGAATGTACGGAAATCGAAAACCCTTTCAAGATGCGTCCTTTACACTGCGTCCCACCTGCATGCTTATATTTCTTTGATACTAAACTTCTTTCAAACTTCTTTTGGGTAGGATTGAAAAAAAAGTTATAAATTCCAGCAATGAGCTACAAAATGTTTCTTTCAGGAATGTTTATATCGCTACAACTGTTTCGACGACAAGAAGTTTGAACACTTTCTGTCGCGCGTGTGGTGCCTGCTGCGGCGCTACGCGGCGTGGGTGGGCGCGGGCGGGGAGGCGCAACTCACGCAGATGGCGCTGCCGGTGCCCGTGCTCGACTGCCTGCACCGGTGCTTCGGCGTCACCTTCGAATGTTTCGCCAGCCCGCTCGACTGCTACTTCAGACAATACTGCTCGGCGTTCGCAGATACAGACACTTATTTCGGCTCTAGAGGGTAAGTCTGTTATATTCTTACTGACCTTAGTCCACTACACTAGCATAGCGCGCGGTGGCGGACTACACACCTAAGAAATTTCTAAAAACTCTTAGGTGTGCTGGTTTCATCGCGATGTTTTTCTTCATCGTTAAAACAACTGATAATTAAGTCATTGTAAATACACACATATTATGTAACTTCGAAAAGTCAGAGGTGTGTGTCTGGGGTTCGAACCTGCGACCGCCGAGATACTCGACCGTGGCCCTAAACCTCCAAGCCATCACTGTTTTTTTTTTTTAATATTCTTAGTTTATATTAAAAATATAAATATCTCTTTTTTCCTTTTAAAATTTTTAGCCCGTTTTTGGAGCTCCGGCCCGTGTCTGGATCAATGGTGGCCCACCCTCCGTATTGTGAAGAGTTGTTAGAAGCGTGTTTCCGGCACATGGAGCGACTACTGCAGGACTCTGCGGAGCCGCTCAGTTTCGTCGTAGTGCTCCCTGAATGGCCAGACAGACAAACACATGCTCTACACAAGCTTCAAGCCAGTCATTTTAAACGGAAACAGGTAAGTAATTTAATATTCGATTTTATCCCAGATACGTTCGTTACGACCGATATATTTCACACTGGAATGACATCTTTCAGGTGGTAATTCCGGCTTTCGAGCACGAATATAGGCATGGATTCCAACACGTACTACCGAAGTAAGTTCGTTATATTCATTAGTCTCTTGGTATTAGTTTGTCGATAAATGATGACGTGATCCATGTAACGTGTTTTCTAGGACAGAGGTGTACTTCCGTTGGGGCGGCGGCACGGTGGTGGTGTGGCTGCAGAACGCGGCGGGGTTCGCGCGCTGGGGCCCCACGGAGGAGCGCGTGGAGGCGCTGCTGGACGCGTGGCGGCCGCGCGCCAAGCTGCGCTCGCCCGACGCGCCCGCGCCGCCCGCCGCGCACCCCGCGCCCCCGCACGCGCCGCACGCGCCGGCTGACGCGCCGCCCGCGCACTCGCCGCACCCCGCGCACCCCGCGCTCGCCCCGCACACGCTGCACGCCGGACACCCGGCCACGCCCGACAGACGCTAAGCGCTCGTCTATAGACTGCAACCGTGTAAACTGTAAATAGTTAGCGGGCCGACGTTGGTTGCCCTTTAAGTTTTAGGTACTTTTTCTCTGTTGTATAGCGCGATGAAGTTTTATTATGTTTTGATTGTTTATTATATTTTCAGAAAAATATTTTATTGTTGTATTTACCCGTTCCCCGACCTTTAATAATAATTAGTCTCGTAACTGGTTATAATTGTAAGGCGATGTGTTGCAGCGATAGTGAAAATTTGTACATGACCGTGGAAGCTTGTTGCCGTGCTGTGCGACCTCTGTCGACTTCTTCACTTTTCCTAAGGGCTGTGTTGATGAGGCTAAAGGCGGGTTTACGTTAAGTCACTAACGTTAATGCTGACATCTGCGACGATGTCTCTTTGTTTATATAGTATAACTGTATCTTTTAGGTCGTGTATGTTGCCGTAGTGTATCATAGTCGCACAGGTCAATGACTATTGAATAACATAAAACGATGCCACAACATGCTTTTCACGTATAGCGTATTTAATGTCTCAATTCTACTAAATGTTTAGAAAATAGAGATCTGTTCCTGTATCATAAATAAAAGGTGTTGCGATTTCCAGAAACTGCCCAAGATAGGTGCTAGTGTATGGTACTGTCAACTTTGACTTGCGGCAGTAGCATTTATTTTCATTAAGACAGGTTGTTATGAACATTAAAGCAGTTATGTAAACAAGATACCTATGTCACTAGGCATAAGACTCAGTTTACTGCAAACATCAGGTATTGGTAAATAACTTTTTGAGGCTGATGAAATGTAAGCCCGCCCTTACATGACGTTATATTCAGATATTTTTTTATTATTTTATTATTGGTATTGAAATATTAACACGGTAGTTCATGGCATCATTATCGAGATTTATGCTATTGCATCAATGCCCACAAATTAATCTTTAAAAGTGTACACAAATACTATTTAAGGTATTTGACTGAATCTGATAAGAGAAGTTTAGATGTATAAGAATACATATTATATATGAATTTTGATTTTTTTATTTTGTTTTTGTGACAATAATTATTGACTAAATGGTAAACTTAAAATTAATCATTTTTTGGCTGGCGTAAGTTATGTTATAATTAAAGAACGACAAAATATACGCGTAGCATTAAACTGTGATTTATGGTAGTCTCACAAGAATCATACTGGATATTAATGATCATTCGAATTTTTAAGAAAGCTCAGAAAGTTTTTTTTAGATTGATGGCAAAATCGGATACATCGCATTCATGATTCATAATACTATATTATAATGGCACTTGTTGGGCTGTACAGCCAGTTTTTACACTAAACATGTCAATCAAAATAAAATTTTAAACTGTAAAATATGTAATAAATTATTGTGAATAATATAGCAGAACAATGTTACCTACCTATAATTTAATAATCTCGTGGAAGCTACAGTGTGTACAACTAAGTATATTATTAATTGAAATTACAGAATTTAGGTAATTATTATGGAAGGTCATATACTCCACAATACAAGAAATCGTGTTTGGGACCAAAATACGATAAAATGTGTTATAGAATAGCAGCAGTACGGCATGTATCTTTGGCAGTAATTGATGTCACTTGTGTTAAAAAATTAGTATATCGAATTTTTTTACAGAACAGGTAAATTTAATTTATCTTTAAATATACGTTTATTGCGTCGGGAAATTTATTAAATAATAAAATGATGTACATATTCTTGGTATTTGTTATTTAATTAAGCACAAGAAAATATGATAAAGTAATCTTAAACATTTTATGTTAGTGACGATATTAAATGTTGTGGTGCAATATTAAATCTATAATCAGCATAAAGAATATCTCAATAGTTTGTCTAGTATTAAAAGACCACTTCAGTCGTTCTCCGTCACAAAGGTAAAAATAAATGAATCAGTAACTACTAAAGCTAATTAAAATAAAGAGTCTATGAGAATATTCCATGCAACAAGCATGTGCGTACAGAATACAGATATATGTAAAGGAAGGAAGTGTAATTCAACTCGATTCACTCCAAAAACCTTCCAATCTATATTAAAAGTTTGACCATACCATATCATAACATATTAACAATATTCAGTTGTGAACTTGAATTGTTCCATCAAACATTATTTTAGGATTATTACCTTGTTGTCTAAAGTATAGAATAGGATTATATTATTCCTATATCAAGCAAATACTACAAGTACTATAGACATGGAATATAGAGAAATTGAATTGACAGTATTTGCTTGGTACTTTGATTATTTTCATCTTACTATTGTGAGGGAAAATATAGAATTATTCTTACACTAATAAGAGGTTATTTTATAAAAATGCTGGATACACAAATAATGTTTTTGTTATATTTAAAAATACTGAAATATTTGTTTTTGAAAAATGCATTGACATATGTTTTTAAATTCTGTTTTACCTAATATAAACATACAAATATTATATATTTCAACTCCTATTCCAATGCTAAGTAAGGGGTAGGTTTTCTAGTCAATCATACACTCTGTTGTTAATAAACTGCATCAATAAAATATACTATAAATACTATGTTATACAACACTGAACTGCTACTTAATTAGAAGCAAGAAAACTTTCACATAAATATTTACCCTTTTTTTTATTTTTAGTCTCTTGCAAATAGACAACTATCACTAAGAAACTACCTAACATTTTTCATAATATGCAATTATCTGAAAGTTGTAGTTTTATATATAATGGAATTCATAGTCAGCAGAAAAATTAAGTTGTGCTGGTTTAGTTATTGAAATATTTTACAAAATTAATGTTTAGGTCAATTTATGCTGAACAAACTAGATTATTTGTTTAACATGTGTGTATCTAAATGATAAAGCATTAAAATAAAATTGATGTAGAGACTATAGATAATATATGTAACATAATAAATGGAAAATGTCATTTTTAAGTTGATCATGTTTTAACAGCCTGAGTTGGCACTTTAGTGTTTTTTCTTTCACCTTTATAGTTGTGTTTTATGTATTGTCAAAGTACTTAAAATTAAATGTTTAACATTATTACAGTTCATTTCTTATTCCAACATGTTTGAAAATACCATGAAGGCAGGTATTTTTAAACTACTGTTATTTCCATATAATTTTATAAAGACATTATTTGCTAACACAATATTTTAGTACATTTAAATCAGATTTTTATCAAAATAACATCAACTGTTGTAGTTAAAGTTGTACACCTAACTATTCTATTATTATAGCATTAAAAAATGATGTCCAAATATGTTAAAACTTCAATTGTATTCTTCATCTTCATCCATAGCAAAGTCAACACCAGAATCAACAGCACATACTGGACTGCAAATGAAAATACTTCAATAAGTAATATTATACAATCATAGGACACAAAAAACCCTTAAAAAGTATATCAACAAACCTTATAGCTCTGCAGGTGAAAAAGACTATTCTTTTCAACTTTTTATTATAAAAGAAGTAATTATATGCCCAAAGGCAGCCTGGTTCTCCAAATGGATCACTTGCTAAGTCTGGATTGTAGCTGTATATACGACATTCATTAAGAAGCACTTCCTCATCAATAGCAGCCCATAAAGCTGGCCGTAGCTGACGCCAGCGCAATCCACCAACAGCTGACAAAGCAGCATCCACTGCTCCTTGCACCCAAGTAAGAGAAGGCTCAGCACTGAACTCACTACTCTGTGCGAAAATTAAAATTTACAATTGAAATATCTTTTGTGAAATCTAGAGGTCATGGGTTCAATTCTCCAGTTGGCAAAAGCGTTATTAGGATGTGTAATTATCTATAGAGAACACAGAATCTGGAATCATGAGAGAAATACCACAATAGCTCCTTTTTACGTAGGACTAAAACACAACTAATGCAACCTGTAAGATGGAGTATTTATATTAACTATACCAATAGACCATCATTGTGAATAGGATTATTATTTTATATTCTACTATAAAGAGCCATAAATATCAATTTCTTGTATGTAAGTTGATAATAACATAAGCAACTAGGCATTCAAGCCACAAAAGAAATATTAATATTGATATAAGTTTACACAAGTTGATACTTACCTTTGTCATTGAAAAATCATAATCAGGAAAAGCAGCATTTAATGTTGCAATCAGGTAAAACAAAGTCTTCCGTGAAATGGTATCACACAGCACCCCTTCATCATCACCAGATAAGCTGCGGCTAAAAACAGATGTTGAAACATTAATTAAGAAAACAATATTCCTATGTGTATGTCATTTACAAGTATTAATATAAAATATTTTTACTATAATAAAGTTACTGGAAACTTATGGTGAGTTTTTATTTATTAACACTTTATTTATTTACCTCACAATAAAAGTAAAACAAAACTAAATAAGAAGAAACACAGTAAAGGCACATAAAACTGATGGCCTTATCGCTATATAGAATGGGAAAGAGTAATGGTACTCTATCATATATCTATAAAATTCAGCCTTTGGTCTTCTTAACTAAATTTGTTTGTTACTTTTACTTCAACTTTATATTTACAATTAATACACATACTTTAATTGTTAAGAAAAAATGTAATATAACCTCCAGCCATATGTTTTTTATGCAAAATTATTTACCTGTACATGGCACCTTCTGGGGGCGACAGTGCTTGAAGATTATTTGAGGTTTCACCAGCAGCTGTAAATTTTTTGTAGAAGGCCTTTTCTGTTCCAGCCATTTTGCAGCTGTAGCTCTCTACCCGGCCTTGGACGGCACTGTCCCCGTTGAGG
Source organism: Cephonodes hylas (assembly GCA_030295005.1). Taxonomy (NCBI): domain Eukaryota; kingdom Metazoa; phylum Arthropoda; class Insecta; order Lepidoptera; family Sphingidae; genus Cephonodes; species Cephonodes hylas. The sequence continues at coordinate 10,310,743 of AP025364.1, read as the reverse complement.
ATTGCTAGCGCCCTGCTCAGTGCCTCCAAACGTCCACTCTCTAGGAGTTTCATTGTGTACTCGTCTTACAACCGACAGGAGCTTTACCCACTAAGGAAACTTGTTATTAGCGGTGCACTCGTATTTGTATAGCACCTGGCACTATTTCTGTACATAGCCGTGGGGTGTATGAATATTCCTTTTCTTTTTGAGTGCAAAAGGTTCACACTCGGAATCAAATTCGTCTTCTTTTCTTCTTCCGCGCTGATGGAATGCGGGAACATCACAAATGAGAAGAAAAAGTTGATTTTGTGAAGTGCTGTATATGAGCAAATTATTTTTAGATTGTTGTTGGCTTTACACAATCAACGGCGTCACTGCACTTGTTGTTCTACAAAATTATATAAACACTACAACAACCGTTAGAGCCCAAAATCCATAGAATACATCGTCACAAATTGTTAATTAACGACACTAAATTATTAAATAGTACTTCCCACGTCTTTTAAACAACAAAAACGTAAATTCACAATTTTTATACAACAAACAATGGTGAATGAAGTAGATAAGGAAGGCGTAGGGATGGTCGATATTTATCGATGGTGAATAAACATGGATGTTTAGCTGTAAAACGTCAATTTTTAACATGGATGTGTTTACTTCACTGTCATCGAAAATCGACATTATGTGACCAAAATATTGAAATATCAGCTATTGTTTAAGGAGCCGTTTAGTGTGCGTTGGATGTTCTAAGTTCAAGAAAAAACTTAGATGAAATCATTGTCTGTAATTGTTAAGGTTAACTATTGGGTATCCCCTAGATGAGGCTGAGACTAATCAAAAGACTGGAAAACACATCGCAAAGATATTTTTTTTGCAAAGTGTTGGAAAATAATACTCGATATGTTATTTTTTCTTTAATAGCAGCAATTTCGATAATATCTCATCTCATCTCATCTCATCTCATCAGCCCATATACGTCGCACTGCTGGGCACGGGCTTTATCTACTATTGAGAGGGTTTAGGCCATAGTCCATCAGACCGGCTTCGTGCGGGTTGGTGGACTGTGTACCCAAGAAATTTCTTAGGAATTTTAAGGTGTGCAGATTTCATCACGATGTTTTCCTTCACCGTTAAAGCAAATGATAATTCATTTTAAATACATACATAGCTTCAAAAAGTCAGAGGTGTGTGCCTGGGGTTCGAACCCTGAATTTTGATAATAAAAAACACTATTCATTTATATTTAATTTGTTTCCTATAATCGATGTTTTAGATATATAGAGCATCTCTAGATAGGTATACCAACAAGAAACAGAAACTGGTGAAAAAAGCGCGGGAAACTTCGTATATGGTGGACGTGTTTTTGAAAATTGGATTTTTTATTTATAGTGGAGCGCCGTAAGGTTTATACCTCGGAATCCAGGGCCAGTCAATGAATCTTAATATAAACCTTGAAAATATGTTTTTAATAGTATATAGAAAAATGTTAAAAAAAAAATTTTTCGCGCTCTCAATTTTTTTTTATTATTATAAACATTTATTAATTTTTTGGAGTTTTAATTGATTTATATTAGTGAAAAGTCATATTTTAAAAATAACAACTATTACAAACTTGAAAACTTGATCTTGGATCTTTAGGGACTGCAGGTATACCAATGAATATAAATAAATGGGTCAATCAACTTTTAACTGTCCTGTCTGTACTATGTAAATTTGTCCCTCAGTAGGTTAGTACAATGAAACATTAATTTTTCCAAAAAAATTATATATGGCAATCCATTACAATGAAACATAATTATTAATTACAATATCTACTATGATGCTAGTAAATAGATTTTGTTTGCTTTAAAACCTTAACGACCTTTTTGCATGTTTATTTTAGTCCCTATTATATTTTATTATTCTGACTTCCACCGGACAACGGTAAAAAAGTTCCAAAATCCAAACATTTATGACGTGACTACTGCTTGGAACTCAAGTCGATTTATTTCGTGACAACATTCATCCAGCCCCGATTTTGATTTCATCTTTTCCGCGGCGCCAGTCGACCGAGTGTATTTTGAAAAAGAGCGTGGCTTTATTGTGTGTCCACTGGACAACCAGCACAAAAACTTTTGTATTTTATATATTGTAGTAAATTAAAGTGGAATATATTCAATTTAATGTATATTTTTTACTGTGCGTAAGACCTAATTCAAAATATTATTATTTATTACCAGGGAGCGGAAAGACTAATAAATATCACCACCAGTCCCTTGGACATCCAAGATTGTTGTCTGAATTATTCAATATTTTTTCTTCTAATACTGATAATTATTTTCAAATAGTTGTTTTTTTATTACATAAAAGAAGAAATACAGGCGATTTTCATCATAGAGTCCCCTTTGGACACCCGAGTATTTCCTATGAACAAACGTCTATGTCCACTGGACAACCACTTTTTTCTTATCTCCTAAAGACACATTATCGTCATTTTTACTTTAAAAGAACAGTAAGGTTTTTCAAATATGATTCTAATATTTAAAAGTAAATTAACAATTTAACTGAATTTTTAAATGTCCAAGGGACTATCTTAACTACAGTCATGTGAATTTTTGAGTAAAATTTACCATAAATTGTTCTGCTCTATTTGAATTCCTTAAATATAAATAATTATCAACAACAAATACGTATAAAATATACAAATTTAAGAAAAAAAAAATTATATATAAAATCTATCATTGATGGTACATTTAAAAGTTGATTGACCCAAATACACTACTGGAAAAAATTAAAGGATCAAAAAATAAATCCAATTTTTTGGGCCGTAACTTCGAGAAAAATGGTCGTACAGGAAATTAAAAAAAAGAAAATTGTAGCTCCAAGTCTCTAGTTTTTGGATTAACACATTAAAAAATTGTAGCATCAGTGGTTTTTGAGTGATCTTAGGAAAAGCAGCAACAAAACGATTTCAAAATTTTTAATGCTTCTTTTTTTTACATACGGGCGTGGAGAAAAATGTTCTTGCTTAACCCTTATAAAGATCGGATACTTTGTTTATTTAGCTTTAATTTCTATCTTTTAACACCTCGATATGTTTAGTTCTCGCCGAGATATCAGTCCACAAATGGAAAAGGATCCTTTTGTCTTTAATTATCGATATCTCAGCAACAAATAATTGTACACCAAGTTTAAGGTGCGTTTCAAGAATTTGAATAAATATCCTTTAACCACCAGCTATTACTTTTTCGAAAAAACAAGAATTCTTCTTGTTACATGAATTTGAAAATGCATCAAAAAATGAGCTTTAGATGGTGTTTTGGAAAATCGAGCGCTGGATCGAAAATATTGTGAAAACCAATAATGTTAAGTGTGCGTTTTACAGTTCAATATGTCCACAAAAATCCTACAAAGTGCCAAATTAATCCATCCAGCCATTTTTTTGTTTCACTCGATCGAATTTTTAAAAAAAATAAGGGATCACGTTTTTGCTCTGCAAAGCTCATAATTTAAGAAATGAGAAATATTCTTTTTTAAGAGCTTTTTTCACATTTTGTTGTATAGATTTGTTGTTTTGGGGCAACTTGAGGAAATTCAAGTCACCAACGCCAATATTGCCCTTTGTTGCTATTGCGTGTGATTAAGGAATTTTCGAGCAACAATATTCGCATTGACGAAATATTGAATTAATTGGGCGTTTGTACTAAAACTTAAAAGAGTATTTTTGCAAGTTCAAACATGGCTTGGAATGCGGAATATTGACACCGCAAACAATGACGCAACGACCAGCTCCAGAATCTTTATTAAAAATTATTTTTTGCTCATGCAAAACAGGATGTGGAGCATCTTGTGGGTGCAGGAAAAGTGGATTAAACTGCACTGCAGCTTGCTTAGAATGCAATAGTGAAAGCTGTGAAATGTACACGATGTAACAATGTGAATAGTTAATGATATTTTTTTTTTGTAACTTATTTTTTACGATAATCTAATAAATTAACATTGAAGTTACTCTGCACATATAATTTATTACAAATAAAACTAAATTTTTCACTATAAAAAATTTTTCTCTCTTCCGTCTCTCATTTTTCAGTGAATTGTTGTTAAAAATTGTTGTAAATCGAGATCGGTCAATTTTTTTTTTTTAACTTTTTTATTTGAGGTTTTAATAATGCAGTCTCATACTTGATATACAGATTCATTGACTGGCCCTGGGTTCCGAGGTTTGACCATTTTTATGTCTTACGGCACTCTACTATTATTAGTTTTTTTGTAAATATTACTATCAGAGGAGTGATTTGTACATATTTGTAGTTGTAATTAGTATACCATTTCTTTTTTACTTGTAATTTCTTCTTTATTTTCATCATTTAGGTAAGTTTATCAATTTCTTATATTTGTACAAGATGAACGAGCCGCCTGATCCGGGGGGATTCGTCCCCCCGGCGGGCAACTTTGTAACCATTCAAACAGAGTATGAACAAAAAGTAAATAACAACAATAATTATATCTCGGAGTCTGGCATGGAGACTGACGGATCCTCGTCAGCTCGCCCGGTAAAGCGTAGCCGTCGTCATGTTTGCAAGGTGTGCAACAAGAGAAGGCGGAAACAAGATTCCACTGATTCTTCACCGGGTTGCGGATGTACCGATACAGCGGACGCTTCGCTGTCGGTACAATCGCATCCTACTTCCTCTAAGACCGAGTCGTCACACAAAATTCCCGCGCAAACTACTATAGGAAGACAGGTCTATGATAAGAGTGATAGCGCCCCTTACGTTGTGCATGTTCAAAGAAATGTATCTTCGGCAAATGACTCCACTATCTTCCATCCGCTTGCCTTTGGCAAGTTTTTAAAAAAAATTAACTTTAAAAACATCATAAACGGAAGTCTAAAGAAAATTGGGAGAAATAAAATATCGTTATCTTTTTCATCCCATTTGGATGCAAATTCATTCTTAAAAGATGAAAATCTTAATAAAAATAATTACAATGCTTCTATTCCCATATTTAATATCACAAGGATGGGCATTGTCAGAGGCGTCCCAGCTGAGTGGTCCCCGGAGGAAGTTATAGAAAACACCTCAGTCCCCATTGGATGTGGTCCCATTCTTAAAGTGAGACGTTTAAATTATAAAACTACAGTAGAAGGTTCTGTAGTATGGAAACCCTCACAAACTGTTGTTTTGACCTTTGATGGCCAAGTCTTACCAAAGAGGATCTTTATTTGCTTTAACGCTCTGCCTGTAGACCTTTATATTTACCCAACCATCCAATGTTTTAACTGCTGTCGGTTTGGGCATACAAAATTACAGTGCAGATCTAAACCCCGTTGTTACAAATGTGGTGGAAACCATTCTGGAGAATCATGTGAGGCCATTGATTCAAATGCATCATGTTGTCTTTGCTTAGGCCATCACTTTGCAATCAGCAGAACATGCCCTGAACTTCATAGACAGAGACAAATCAAAACTCATATGGCCCAAAGCTCAATATCATATGCAGAAGCATCTAAACTGTTGCCCCCTGTAACAAAGTCGTATGCAGATATTCTCTCACAGCCCCCAAAACCTACTCCTATACAAATATCAGCTCCAGAAAAGATTTCAAGCTATAAAAAGACTGTTTTCCTGAAACCACGCTCTGCCCCCAGTCCTACCAAGGGCTACAATAAGGAAGCCCATAACTTAATTATCAAAGAATACTCTCAGCCACAGCCACAAAATGGTTGTGTGATTAATGCAAAAAAATCTGAACAGCAACTCGATATTAACCAATTTATGAATGCATTTTTCAACTTATTAAGTCAATTTAATTTATCACCGTCCCACGTTGCCCCTTTTTTTGATACCTCTCTATCTCCCAATAATGGCCCAACCAACCAACATAATTCAGTGGAATTGTCGTAGCATAATAAACAAGAAGTCAGATCTTATATACTTGATTAACAAATACCAGCCTTTTGTATTTGCATTAGCTGAAACATGGTTGAAACAAAATCATGTTTTGAAAATACAAAGGTACATAACTGTAAGGGAAGACAGACTTGATGGGTATGGTGGTGTTGCTTTACTCATCAAAGACTCTCTACCTTTTTCCATTATTACTTTACCTACCCATAGTGTTGAACTTTCTATTGTAGCTATTTCCATAAACAATACTTGTTTTGTATCTTTATATCTTTATATATTTCTCATCCTTCCTCTGCTCTATTCCATGAACTCTCTAACATTTTAAAAATTCTGCCAAAACCCTTTCTTCTTATGGGTGACTTTAACTGTCACCATAAATCTTGGGGAAGTACTACATCAAATTCATATGGAGAAGTACTGCTTGACATACTAGACTCCCAGAATTTATGTGTACTTAATACAGGTTCTCCCACTCGCCGTAGTGATCCCAATCACACCAACCAAAGCGCAATAGATTTAACAATCTGTACTCCTAACTTCGCATCCTACCTCTCCTGGAGCCCCCTTTCATCTTCATTTGGCAGTGATCATTTTCCTATAAAAATTTTGTATCCCTTCTTTAGTAACAGTTCTTCTATTCCTGCAAAAAAGAGTAATTTGAAGCATAAGATACCTAACAACAAAAGTAAAATCTGGCAAGATTTTAAGAATAAAGTAGAGAATATGATACCATCTCTTCCTATTGTGTCAGGGGGTAATGAACATACATGTGCTGAGGCTTTAGCCCACATTTTGATAGCAGCTGCTGATGAAGTCCTACCGTTAAAAGAAAACTCAGTTCAAAGAAAAATCCCTATGCCACCCTGGTGGGACTCTGAATGCACCAATGCTATCAAAAATAGAAAAAAGACAGAAAAAATATACAATCACAATATGACCATAGAAAATTATTTATCTCTATCCGAAGTTATTGCCCAAACCAGAAAACTGTTTAAAAAGAAAAAGACAGAAGGATGGCAAAATTTTTGCGCCACTCTATCGCCTAATACAAATCCATCTGTTGTTTGGAACAACATAAGGAGGTTTAGATCTGCACGTTCTAATTCTCCCTCTCCCCAAGTCCCTCCACAAATTATTCCTCATTTTATTAATAATCTGGCTCCTCCATGGGTTCCTGAGAATTTGGTATTGCAACCATTGTATAGACAATCTAATGAGGAAAATTCCTCGTTAAATATGCCCTTCACAATGAACGAGTTAAAAACCATCATTTGTAACGTTAAAGATTCAGCTCCGGGGATAGACGGTATCCCATATTCATTCTTCTCTCAGTTAAGTGACGAATCCCTTAAATACTTTTTAAACATAGTAAATTCAATAATGTTAACTGGGAACATTCCTCGAGGATGGAAATGTCACAATGTGTTGCCAATCCACAAAATCGGAAAAAACCCTTTAGAATCTTCATCTTATCGTCCTATAGCTTTGTCATCCGTTTTAATGAAATTATCAGAGCACTTAATTAAAAATCGATTGGAGTGGTATGTGGAAAGTAAGGGTCTCCTGGCAGATTCCCAGTATGGTTTTAGGAAAGGTAAAGGCACCATGGACTGTTTAAGTATCTTTACAACTGATATTAGATTATCTTTTTCCAATAACCACTCTACTGTTGCTATATTTTTAGACATAAAAGCTGCTTATGATAATGTTCTTCTATCAGTGCTACAAAGAAAATTGCAGTCTATCCGGGTGCCTTTAATCCTTACCAATTTTATACTTAATATATTAAACGAACGAACAATTACAGTAACTTCAGGAGAAAATCACCTATCCCGTACTGTTTGGCGAGGCTTGCCGCAAGGTTCAGTCCTGAGTCCTTTATTATACAATATTTATACTTTTGATTTAGCTTCTTCTATTAAAGAAGATATCCAAATCTTGCAATATGCAGATGACCTACTTTTTTACCATTCTTCGATTTCAGCTATTGATTCTTCTTCTATCCTAAACGCTTCCCTTTTGTCTCTAAAATTATGGCTCAATGACAATGGTTTAGATCTTTCGCCCTCTAAAAGTGCAGTAGTTATATACACCCGTTCAAGGAAGCCTGCCCCTATTAACATTATCTATGAAAATATAACAATTCCCGTTAAGAATAACTTTAAATATTTAGGTCTTATCCTGGACTACAAACTCTCAGGAGGTGCCCATTGTGATTATGTAATAGAAAAGGTTGAGCGCCAATTAAATATGATGCGATGTTTATCTGGAGTGTGGTGGGGTGGCCACCCGAGTTCCTTAAAGATTATTTACAATGCTTTAATCAAAAGTATTTTTGATTACGGCACCTTTCTATTCGATCCTGGAAGTATTAATTCTTTTAAAAAAATTGACTGCCTTCAATCTAAAGCATTACGCATTATTCTAGGAGCAATGAAATCATCTCCAATTAATGCTCTCCAAGTAGAAGGTGGTGAAGCCCCTTTACATCTTAGACGACAATTTCTTTCTGACAGATTTTTATTTAAAATTGTACAATTTTCAAATCATCCTCTTATTCCTTTATTAGATTCCCTACATACTCGTATAAAATCGGTTAATTACTGGTCTCGAAAACCACTTCCGTGTCTTATAAAAAGTTATCAAAAATATCTGGCTCTTTCTGCTCCCACCCACCGTTCCAATAAACTCGCATTATTTACCATTCCGTTTGATTCTTTAACATACATTCCAAAAATTATTTATAACTCTGTTGATAAACAAATTCCTAACATTGCTACTGCCTTTAACTCTTTTCTTATGGAATCTTGTGAGGGTTTCCATTACTTATACTCTGACGCTTCTAAAATTTCACCGTCACACTGTGTCGGTATTGGGGTTTTTCACTCACAATACAATATTGTTCAAAAAATTAAACTTCCTCCGGAATCATCAGTTTTTACTGGAGAATGCCTCGGCATTCTCAGAGCCATTGAATACGTTCTTCTTTTCAATCTCAATAAAGCCATAATATTTTCTGACTGTCTGAGTGCCCTTCAGGCCATTGAAAAATCTCCTTTCTGTTCCAAAAACATATCCCCGATTATTTGTCAAATCAGGGAATTAGCATCCAAATGTTCCGATAAAGGCTATTCGTTGGCTTTTGCGTGGATACCTAGTCATTCCGGCATCTGCGGAAATGACTTTGCGGACAAACTTGCCAAGGAAGCTGCATATTCTGGAGACATTGTTCCTTACAAAAATTACTCTGATGACCTTTTGTCATTGCCAAAAAAGTTCCTTTTGGAATCTTGGACCGAAGCCTGGGTTTCTAGTGCACAGTTTAAGGGACGTTATTATTCATCTATCCAACCTGAAATTCCACTAAAACCCTGGTACACTAAAGCCAAATTTGGCAAATTGGAAACAACCATTTTAATTCGATGTAGACTTGGACACACTTGTTCGCCTTCTCACCTTGCTCGTCTTAAAATCGTTGAAAGCCCCATATGCCCATGCCGACTGGATGTTGGCGAAATAAATCACATTCTGTTTGCTTGTACATTATATGACCGATCATCCTTTATTAAATCTTTATTACTTCTCCGTATTCCTTTTCCTTGTTCCATTTCCTCCCTTCTCAGTAGTAACAATATGTATATATATAAGTGTATAGCATCCTTCTTTATAAGTAATAAAATAAAACTTTAATTTTTTTATTTATTTTATTTTAGTTTTTTAGTGTTTCTCAAATTTTTTATTTTTCATTATTTTGATAATCAGTATTTTAGTCGATCATCTTAACACATTTTTTATTTTCTATAGTTTGGAATTCATCCCCCATTTTCCGTCCTTCCATTTCAACTCTCCTGATAGATATTATTACCCTGTGTAAATATTTCCCTTTCCCAACCCATCATAAGTTTCCCTACCTTGCTCATTTAAAATAAAAAAATTATCATCAATATTTACTTGACATTGGCTAAATGCACAAGAAGTGCGAAGCCATCAATTGAAAGAAAAAAAAAAAAAAAAAAACAGAAACTGGTTTACTTTTTAATTTTACAGTAACGATTGCATAGTTTTTGACACAGAAAAAATGTTTTTAAAAAACTGTCGTTTTCCTTATGCAAGGTCGTTATTTATTGTTGATTATTTTAACTATCGTTTAATACAATATGTGTACTAAATAAAGTACAATTCGAAGTAAAAGGTGCCAAGTTATTGCGTTTTGGTCCTTTACTCATAATATCACTTTGAAATGTTATAGGATAAAGTAAATCATGCCCTTCCCATCTACACAAGATACGGATCGTTGAAAGTTAAAATCGTCTTAATCCGCTCGTTAGTTTTGAGTTTATTAATTTCAAATAAAATACAAATCTATTTTGTTCTTATATTAATAGCTCTTGAATTCGCAGTACAGACCAGTAAAGTAGTCTGTGGTGAAGGGTAATTTTAATTTCATTGGTTGTGGTATCGATATTTTTTCGTTGTCGAGTGAAAGATGTGTTAATACGAATTTGTATTAAATGGATTATTTATTATTTGTAGTATTTAAAATTTAATATTAGAAGACATTAAACATACTATAAAAATATTAATGAAAATATTATTAGTATTTAATATAATATGCACAATACATACATATATACTTACATACAAGCATTTATTCTCTAATGAGTAGACAAATTCATTTCTACACCTATGTTTTGCAATTAATGCCTATTGCCGATTTTCAGGCTTATTTACAAACTATGTTTTGCTGTTGTATAATTACTGACTGGAACACCCACTAATGCCAGTCAATAATCATGACAAAAATATTTTTACACAGTGGAAAAGTGAATAACCTAACCTAAGTTATACAGTTTTAAAATATACCAAAAGTACTCGTTAACGTAAGAAAATATTCGATTCCTGAAATGTTTACCAAGTACATCACTATTTTTGGAAAAATCATACCACCCACATTCCACAGAGTAGGTATGTTTATTCATTATTGCCATTTGCTGTTCACATTTTACCATAATTTTTTCTGTATTTTTGGTGATGTCTTTAATCTTTTATTAGAATTACTATATATTCTTTTTTTTAGGATTGTTGAAGTTCATAGAAAAGAAAATTCAAATAATAACAATGTCGTTGTTAAGTACCATTGCTAGGGATATACTTAAGTCGAAATGTTCGAAGTGCTTAATATATCGCAGTTACGGTAAGTTTCTATATGATATACAAAATTCATAATGTGTTCAATAAAACTTTATTTCATGATTGTCTTTTATCATGCCATACAAATAGCTACTTTACTGAATTATTGTGATTTATAATTTATCCAACTATTATTTCTTCTCACCTAGTTTATTAAAGATATTGATTTGCTAAGCTCAGTCGTAAAGTTTAAGCTAAGTTTGCTTAGAATGTCTGAAATTAAGTTCCATTTATTTAATTTCCAGCCACACGTAAAAGATTCTATCGGAACACTGGTGTCATACAAAATGATAGTAAATGGGAAGTCACATTAGATCATCGCCGATTAAAGACACCTAATGGTAGTGTTCTTCTAATAAACAGTGAACCATTGGCCCGTGCTATTGCAGCTGAGTGGGATGCACAAAATGAGGCAATAGCTCAGCCAACTATGCACTTGGTAGGTTGTTTGTTGTACTTATTATCTATATCCCATTATTGTATGTCCATAAATATTTTTTTAAGCATACATTTACTACATCAAGAAGAATTATTGAAACACGAGAATAAACACTATCCATTATTACTCAATATACAAAATGGGAAGAGTAACTCAGGTCATATGAAAAAAACATGTGTTTAGATATAGTGCTTACATAAATTAGATCTATTATAATGATTTCTGTTTAATGATATTTGATTATAATCATTCAAATAGTGGATTAAATGTAATGATAGATTTTTATTTAACTGCCAAACTTAGGTTGTAAATGTTTACAGGAGAATGAAAGTAAAGGTGATTATAATTAATAGCTTTACATAAAAAAGTTAAATAATTCAATAATACTTTATTTACTTTCAATTATGCTCCATATATCCAATGTTCAATTTTGGACTATATAAATATTTGAACAATGTATGTATGTTTTTGAGGATAAATCTAATCATGTTTCTGATATTATTAATTTTTTTCTTCAGACAGCATTATGTAACACAGCATTGGACAATCCTGGTAAACTGACATCACATGATATTGTTGCATATCTTTTGGAATACTTCCCAACAGACACACTTCTTTTTTACAATGAGGTATGTTAAAATAAGTAATCATAAGAATTTAGTCACCAGTCAGTGTGAGTCACCAATCTTTCCCCTCATTAATATAAACAGGTGTGTAAATGTAAATATATTCAAATCTGAATATAACATGATGGTTTCAAGCAGTGGTCTGCAACCCGCGGCCCGCCGATGGCTGTGACTCAATTTTTTTTGTTTTGGAATCGGGTAAATATTGCAAGTGCGGCCCACATATATTTCATTTGCTATTTTCTGGTCCTTGCAAGCCAAAATGTTGCCAACTACTGGTTTATGGCAATAGAATTTCTTTATAATCGAATAATAATATTATATGACAAGTTGTGTTTATCATAGGAAGAAAGAGAATTGCGAGCTCTTCAGGAAAGGAAATGGGGTCCAGTATTAAAGTGGTTTCAAAAGAGGTTTGATGTGATTCAAGAAGTATCTAGTGGTTTTGTGCCACCTCCAGTGCAAACAGAAACAAGGGCAGTTTTAGCAAGGCACTTGCTTGCCTTCGACTTTGCTTCTCTTAATGGTAAGCATTAATTGATAATAACATATTATGTATACCATTAAAAATATATTGAAACAAAATAAAAATATTTATGAAACCTCCAAATTGTCAAATAAACCATTTAGATTCAGTAATTTTAAAATTAATTTTATCACCCAGTGTGGGGAAGGCAGTGGTCACTTGAAAAAAAAAACAAAAGAAAATCTAAGGTTTTATGTATTAACAGGCATGTGCTGTGTCTTTTGGATTTGTCACATTTGATTCTTGGATTAATAAAAGTACTGCATGTATTGAGGATATAGGCACAAGTGTGTATTTGGTTTTGCCACAGATGACATTGTCCATTTAACAATGGATATTCCGATACAATCATTGTAAGTGGCCATTATTTCATAGTAGATGGCTTTTAAAATGTTTTCATCATCAGTTCATCATATACACTTGGTCCACCGGTAGACATGGGCCTCCTCTACAACTGAGAGGGTTTAAGTCTTAGATCACCACAGTTAGGTGTGCATGTTTTACATATAACTTCAAAAAGTTTACCTGGGATTTGAATCCGCGACTGCCGAGATTCTCGACCTCGGGCCTAAATCTCTAAACCATCACTACTCTGGTTAATGGTTATTTGTTGAAAAAAAAAACAACGTAAATTGAGATTCGTTTTTTGTAATATGTAAGTTATTTAATTTAATAAAATCCCTACTAATATTGTAAATGCGAAAGTAACTCTGTCTGTCTGTTACGCTTTCCCGCTTAAACCTCTTAACCGATTTTGATGAAATTTGGCACAGACTATCTTTAGAACCTGAGAAATGACATAGGCTACCTTTTATTGGGAAAAAAGGGATGAAGAGGTTGAAAGTTTGTATGGGATTTCTTAATTTTGAAAGATAAATCCATGAACCTTTATATTTAAGCACTTGATAAGAAATAATTAAACATTTGTTCTAGCGTTTTTGAAATTTCCACCAGTGAGGGGGTGAAATAAGGGTTAAAAGTTTGTATGGGAGTTCGTTATTTGTGGGGATAAAACTAACTATAACATATTTTCTATCTGAAATCAACCCTGTAGTCTATGTAGACGAAGTCGCTGGCAACAGCTGGTTATTTATAATTTCATCATTAATTTTTTTTCCAGCAATAAGCTTTGGTGTTGAAGCTCTTAAATCGCCGATTCTAATGTTGGCATGCATTGAACGAGAACTCGAACCCAAAGAAGCTGTGATGTTAGCGAGACTCGAAGAAGAATATCAGGTTAGATGAACATTATTATCATTAAATTATTGAATAAGTAGACAATACTTTCTGTTTGTGTTAACATAATTTTTTTCCCTATTTCTGCAATTTATTCGATTATCTCTACCCATACATCATACTGAGTATAAAAATAGGCACCTATTTAAAAAAAATAAGTACTATTTTGAATTTTAAAATTTATATTAATTGGAGGGTCCACTGCAAAAATGATGAATGTTCAACCATTGAGTTTTATTACACCGTTTATACATTTAAAACTCAATTATTTAAAAAAAAGAAAAAGGACATTCATCATTATTGCAGTGGACCCTTCAATTGATATAGATAGTATAAAACATCCGACCGTCAATATGTATGTCGGTGCATAACCAAATCTCGAAATACATATTGGAATGTCGATGTCACACTACAAGATGTTCAGACTATGCCAGGTAATGTTAGGCAACAATTGTTACAGTATTAATTTGCATGTTATTTATATCGAAGCTACTAATGATTGACCAAATGTAGTATGGTTAAAGTTCGCAATATTTAATGATATTTGCAAATTTTGGTATTTTCACGATCGGGACTCGGGTGATTGCCGTTATAATGAATTTTAGTCACAAATTATTCTTAAGTCGCTTTTACAACAACGACTATATTCATTGTACGACTTTATTGCTTTTTTTCAATTGGTGTTACAACGCTATACACTAACTACCTTTAAAGCAAATTATTTTATTTAATCGTAAATCTTTTACGTTTATAACATAAAAAATATGCCTAGGCAATACTAACTAGGTAGCGATCTTCACTTAAAGTAACAGTATCTTAATCGTTTTCTAGCCACTTTCACAATTCTTATATTAGTCAGGATGTAAAAAGTATCGTGGGTTTATTTGATGTATATGTGAGTTTTTTTTTTTCAATATTTCTTCTAAGCGAATGTAGGTATGTCGTAAGAATATGTACAGTAGACTCCCGGTAATCCGACCAACATTTTGTAGAGCATTGTCGGACTATAGAATTTGTTGGATTATAGAGTACTGCTTTAGACCGGATTTTTTTACAAAAGAGTACCTTGTAATCTGACAAATTACAGATCCAATGATAAAATTCTATGCGTTTTATTGTAAAATTAACGTCACTAATTAATTAAAAAATATGCACTTATGCTTATGCTTAAAACTAGTGACGCTTCGAAACGTGTTATCGCTGTGGAGAAGAAACGGTAAGAAACTCCCTCAGCAACACGAAATGTCATTTTTTTTTAAATAAATTACAATTCTAATCTAAAAATTAGATTACAATCTAATAATATTGTTTACAATTTAATGTCATATGGATACAAAATGCAGCAACATAACCTCCGATCAATTTACTTACTCCCAGGAGTTGTTATCCTCAATATAATCAAGAGAAAGTGAATCAATAAATGCATGAAAATATACATGATTGTTTTTTTCAACATTGTTGAAATGTCGGATTACAAGGGGTGCCGGATTTGTTGCAGTTGTCTCGGTGGGGCCGCGTGCCGTGGGCGCACGAGCTCAACCAGGCCGAGCTGTCGGCGCGCGTGGCCGCCGCGCTGCTCGTCGTGCACTGCTCCACAGAAACACACACGCAAAAGACCAAGACGCCTCCACACCAACAAATTGTGCAATAAAATATCGCAAAATTATGTAGTTTATGTATCGATCATCGCGTCACTGAAACTCTTATTGTCTGTGTAAAGGAAACATGCGGAAATTAATAGGACTTCTAAAGCAACGGGTTGGTCGTCTACTAGTCGTGCATCAAACATTGTAAAATTATTGTAAACTTTATTACGTCTAGGTTTTAAGAATAAGATAATAAAAAACGTTTTGTTAATTTTAAATCCGTTTAATATTTTACCTATATCAGACGTGTGGGCTGAGTTCTATCATGGCTTTAGATTTTCAGTTTACTACAGTGCCATGCAATCATAAACGTTTATAAAACAGTGTTACAAGCTCGGATTAAGCCAGGAAATACACAACCCCGAATTTCTTGCGTTGCGACACCTATCAGAATTGTCTCATTTACGGAAAAAATTACAAATTAGAGAAATTCGAGAATATTATAAATTACACTTCTAAAAATATTAATTTTTAAGTTTTGTTATTCAATAAAATAATGATACCAGAACAATTAGTGTAGCCGTACGATTAGCAGATAATTATGAAAAAATATATATACCATTTTGAACTTTAAGTACAGGTAAGGTTGAACTTCATGTCTTTAAGTTTTGTACCTAATATCCTGAATTATGCATACTCTTCTAACTACTTTCCTTACACTGCCAAAACCGAATATAACGACATGTCCGTTATTACCGACTACAACGTCATTGCCTTGTTTGATTTGTACTTGATAATTACACACTAAAGTATTGATGGCATCGAGGTTTATGCGCGCTGTGGAGAATATTAACGGTCGCAAGTTCGAACCCCAGACACACATCTCCGACTTTTCGAAGTTATGTGTGTAATCACATTGAATTATGACTAGCTTTAACAGTGAAGGGAAACATCGTGATGATACCTGCAAACCTAAAAAGTTGTTAGGAATTTCTTGGGTGAGTAGTCCGCCAACCCGCACTAGGCTCCCAGTGGCAGAAGAGGTCCATGCCCAGCAGTGGGACGTATATGGGCCGTTGTTGAATTACCACTTTAAACAGCATATATTTTTGTGTAACTCAAGGCGAGCATCAAGTTAGGCATTAGGCGCTACGCTATACCTAGTAATGAGCTATTTAAATAATCAATATGGTAATTGTTGCATGAACTCCATCGTCTTATGGGAGCGCACCCATATTCATACGTTATTGGAACAAGGACGTCGATGAAATATATAAACATAAAAAAACATCGAGGTTGAAAATAATCTTCCTTATATTTAGTTTTTGGTAAATATGCTTCTGCTGAATAAGAATTTAGTAAGTGGAAGTGTTTGTTACTGAATAAAATTAACTTAATAAAAAATAACTTGACGGAAGACATATTTAGGTGAGTTTAGAAAACGAGAATGAAATGAAAATAGCAAAAATCAAGGCGCGAAGTTCCTCTAAATATAGATGGGCGGGCGGAACGCGTCGCAGACGCTCCTCGCATTCAGTGCTCTAGATTGACCTCGCTTTGTTCACTGTCAGTCCACCTGCGCGTATATACTTTGTTTTTTTTTTTTACTTTATTATAATAACAATGGGCAAGAGCAATATCCTAGTATTACATTAAAAATATACAATGAATTTCTGTATTTTATACAAGTTAGGTTGTATATTGTGTAACAAATTACCCCAAAAGTGCGAAATTATATCTGTTGTGCTCTAGTTTTGCAAACCCAGACTCGCGTTGCTGATTCACTTTACCAAATCGTAAGTACCAACTGCTGATTTATATGACCTAGTCGACCCACATCTTTCCGACATTGCGCTCCTCAATTCCCCTTATTCGTTCTCAGTGGACGTTTGTATTGTGTACTTTGAATCATTAATATTAACAGTGTTATATTATAGTGATTTTATTTAGGACGAGGAAAAAATAGTTGTTAAATATAATTACACTACATTGTAAGAAATTACTTCGTCCCCAACAGTGATCCTTAAAGAAAAAAAAAATCTAACCACATGAAAATAAATACGTCTTTACGATGTATTGTTTCGTATTACAGAGGTAATGAACGGGGACGCGGAAGGTGCGGCATCTCGGCCTCGTCCATTATCTGGAGGTTTGTGGACTCTTTTTTCCTGGCTGCGGCGCGACGAGCGTGCTTCTTCTACTGAGAGTCTATCGAGTGTTGGTTCTGCGCGAACAGCAGCAAGTTTTGCATTCCTCGCACCTGCACATTACGGCGTTAACAATACTCCTGTGTTTTTACCGCCCCCGAGTCCCCCAACGGACTCATACAAAAAAAGAGTTCAAGAAAGAAACGTTCGCCGACAACACGAACGAGACCTAACATTACATAGGAAATACGGTTTGTACCGAAGTGAAGGCATAGGCTACGACGCCTTTAGCTTACCGCCAGCTCGAAGATTGGACGATTTATCTAGTAAATGGGAAAGAGACCGAAGAGCCACTAGTGAATGTTGCCAGCGACGTTCCTTGCATGTCCCTGGTAAACGTCGCGCACCTCTTCCACCTATTCGTGGTTCTGATAAATCTCCAGTGACTCATTTAAGTAATCGGAGAAAACGGCGTGCACCTCAACCACCAATTCAGTTAAATAAAGAAAACGAAGTAGGAGCGTCAAACACACTTAATACGCACATGAATTCTCAATTGATTCGTGACGATAAACCATTGCAAAAAAATTGTGCAACAGTGACAGATACACTCGAAAAATGTAGTAAAAAGGGATGTAAAGAAAATAAAGTCCGATCAGAGAAAGGCTTCCTGAAACATATTTTTGAAAATCGAAAAAGAAATTCTTCGATTGATACTTCAGCTGTAAAAATATTGCCCAGCATAAGCGAGTTGGATAAGCAAGCCGCTACTATAATAGAAAATGGGAAGTTGAATGGGTTAAAGTCAAATTTAAGCAACTTAGATTTTCAACACGGACTAACACAATTGGACAATGCCAACAAGAAATCAAAAGCTGAGAATTGGTTTTGCATTAAATGTTTAAGAAAATATGATTCATCGGTGTCAGAATGTCCCTATTGTATATTTGAAAAGAAAAATGTGCATTCAAATATATCAAAAACAAATACTGCTAAAAACCATGCTTCAAATATTCGCACACAAACAGAAGCCGGATTGATAAGTCAAGTCCCAAACAGTAATTACAGAAATGAAGAAAAACAAAAATTAAAAGAAATGTTAAAAGAAATGAAAGATTCCCTCCCGAAGAGATCGAAACAAGAAAATAAAGAAATAATAGTACCAAAAATTAAAACAGCGAATGAGTTGATATACCCTAAAGATCCAGCATCAGACACGCCTACACTAAGGATAGGTGTTTCAATTAATAATGACAATAAAACCAATTTATTATCAAAACCGTCAACATCTGGATTCAATAAAAACTTAACAACTTCCAAAGACACGAGTCCCTTAGGTTCTTTCCAAAATTTGATAATAACTCAGCCTGTAGTTATAAAGCATACTGTTACTGCAGAAATTGATCATAAAATTTCGAAGCCTCATAACGAGGCAAATAACAAGGACACTACGAGAGACCATATTAAGAATAATTATTTTTCAGTTAATGTACAGAAACAAGAAAATAGCCTCGTTCAGTCGTCCAATAAAAATAATAACCTGATAACTCCACTAAGGATTTCGTCTTTGTTAAACCCGGCTTTGGTCCCAAAAACTGAGACATCTCAAGTTGAGACTCAAAATGTACAACGGATTGAAAAGGACGTGAAAGATATCGCAGTAAACACTAGGTCTAAAGCTGTACCCAAAAAAATAGACAGCTCTTTGATCACTAACTCTAAGATAACAGGTATACCGATTTCGTCAAAATCAAATACAGAAAAAACTCATTCCAATAGTGGCATGGCTTGCCAAGAAAATTTAAAACAAGAAAAAATAGTTTTACCTACAGAAAAAATTAACGACACTAAGGCCACAATTAGTGAAACAAAACAAAATAATAATTTAAGTAGCGTAAATTCCGCGCAACCGTCAACTTCTACAGATAATCATATGAAAGTAAAAACTTCCAACATCAGTGGATTAAATCAACACATAATTCGCCGAGAATTGATCAATCAACTCGAAAAATCTATAGCCAATGGAAATGAGCACGCTGCAGCCGAAGCTGCTATTAAGTTAGCTCAACTACGACTGTCTTGTTCAGTATTATCTTTTTCATCGCAAATAATATCTGAACCAACAACATCAGCTTCAAATACATCTAATGCAACTAGTAATTTAAAATTAGCAAAGAATGATATTCTTAAAGAACCAGCGAATAAGTCGAAGACTGATACCAACATTATTACTGAAGATGCTAAAGTTAACATAAAAACTGATCCAATTGCATCGTCATCTCAAATTAAAATTGTAGAACAAAGCAAAACAAAAATAGATTCCTCTATAGGAAACGACAAATTTTTACATCCGGGGAATAAAATTGAACTTAAGACAGTTATAAAAAACAACAGGGATACTCAAAATCCTGAATCGACGAACGCTATTGTGGTCAAAGACAACGCGTGTGACGATGTATTGTAAGTATTATTATGTCATGCTTACTTGTAATCATGGAAATAATCATGTAAAAATTTCACTTTTTCGCATGCGCAGGCGGGATCATTTCTTATAAGCATTACTTAAAGAAATATCGTTAAGTAAAATATAGAAGATATTGCAAAATACTTTAATAGAGGCTAAAGTTTCTAAATTGCATTTTAGGATATCGGTATGGGTAGAAGATAAAGAAGCTACTAGAGGTCCTATTAAGTTAAAAACACAACGGAATGCTAATGTTGGCGATTTAAGAAGGCAAGCTCAAGTGGCTCTTGATTTGCCCTCTCAATTACAACGCTGGATTGTCGGTCGCACACTTTGCGTAGATGATAACACTCCTCTTGTAAATCTTGCAGGAACTGAATTCAATGCTCCGTTTTATTTATGTCTCGTGGAAACAGGTTTGTCTAAATATTTTAAAATTTATAATACACAGCTATATTGTAATACCTTATCAGCAATACTAATTTAGTTTGACAGCCCCCGTGGCCCTTTTGGCTAGACACCAGCTTGCGAAACGAGCGGCCGCGGGTTCGATCCCCGCACCGAGACAAAATTTTTAATTATCAGCTAATATGATGTAATAATAAGCTAGCTACTGTTTGGATTCGGTAACTGTGGTTATAGACTTGCATTTTATTTCTATGATTAAGTAAGTAATATCTCAATAATTAGGCATTTAAAAATGTTCGAACAAGGTTCCAGATTCCGTGCTGCTACTAAGTAGTTTATTTCGTAATTAAAAAAATATAATAAAGTCCTGATCGAGGATTTGAACCTATGTACTCATACACACATAAGCACCGCAAAACTTCAGGCAGTCTATTTATTTTATATTGACTAAATGTATTACGACTAGGGTTTGCAATCCCGCTTTCCCGCGGGATCCCGCATATTTTTGAGTACTGCGGAATTCCCGCATTTGTGTAATAAATTCTGTACTTCAGCTATCACTGAAGGCCTATTAGCTTCAGCACAACAGCGCGGGCGCGTCAGTCAGCATCGATTACCCGATCAAGCGAAGTAAAGGATTAGAATTAGCGGCGGTTTGGTTATTCCAGTAGAAAAAAGTGAGACGTTACAATCAAAGTGACACTTAGTTGTAGGTTGCTAAATGTTGTTTCTTGTTAGCGGACTACACCTTAAAAATTCCTAAGATTTTTTCTATACCGTTCAAGAAAGTGATAATTCATTGTGAATACACACATAACTTGTAAAAGTCCGTGGTGTATCTCTGGGGTTCGAACCCGCAACCGCCTAGATACTCGATAGCTATTCAAAATCTCGAGGCCATGATTGTTATTTAGGTCCGATTGGACCATATTAACAGGCAGGAAACTGTTGGAATGGAGGAACACGGATTGCGGGATTGCAAATCCCCTACCTTACCTAATAATAACTATGGGAAAGTACTTCTTCTATTAGTTAAATTGTATAAATGTTTTTTTATTACTTTTAAACTGTGTAACTATCCTACAGGTAATATAGCATTATTATATGCATACTTTTGCATTTTAAAATTTTTGCGGGAATTCCCGCGGGAAAAAAATTACTGCGGAATTGCAAACCCTAATTACGACCTATATTTCAAGGCACTTATTTACTATTTTCAGAGCTACATACCGCGCCCAATTCCAGTGAAAAAAAATTAGAAGCAACCCAAAACTCAAGCAATGACAATAACGTTTATAAAGAGTTAGTTCAATTAGAACAACAGGCTTTAGTACCTAACCCAGAAGTATTTGAATGTGCCGTTTGTATGGAGGAATGTAAAGCTGGAAGCGGTGTAGTTTTACGTGAATGTGTTCATATGTTCTGTAAAGATTGCTTGGCTGATGTTGTTCGACACAGTGAAGAGCCAGATATATCCTGTCCTGCTATGGGTTGTGGAGGAGTTTTACAGGAACGGGAAATTCGAGGGCTTGTTTCTCCTGAAGATTATGAAAAGTGGTTGGCAAGAGGCCTGGCTGCGGCGGAAAGTGGTACTAGAAACGCATTCCATTGCCGCACCAAAGACTGTACTGGCTGGGCACTTTGTGATCCAGGAGTTCGGCGATTTCTATGTCCTGTGTGCCAGCATAGCAATTGTGTACCGTGTCAGGTAAATAATATACAAAATATTGTTAAGTCATATATTATGATGACTGCCTCGTGAACTCGCGACACAAGTATCAGTATTACGAGCTTAAGTCCCTAGGTTCAATTTCGGGTCGCGCTGTGTTGATTCATGAAATTTAGAAAGGAGCTTGAAAAACAGCTTAACTTAATCTGTATTAGGTTCGACTTAAAATGCTGTTAACGAAATGTGAGGACAGAAATGCCATTTTTCCTACACACTTAAGAAATGCGAAAGTAATGAAGTAATGTTGTTAGTTAAAACAGTAAAAAAATAATTAATATTTGGTAAAAATATTATTATCGAATGCAGGTGTAGAAAAGTTTTTCCACAATCGTAATAAAATTAGGAAGGTTGTATTAAGAAATTTTTATTTCTAGGCAATACATGAAGGAGAAACCTGCGAGAAATATCGCGCAAAACTAAAAGTTGCGTCTAATCCAAATTCAAGTCAGTCGGATGATAGTACTCGAGCATTACTCACTAATCTAATAAGCAAAGGAGAGGCTCTGGAGTGTCCTGAATGTAAGACTATTATCACAAAAATGTGGGGTTGTGACTGGGTGAAATGTTCTGCTTGCAAAACAGAGATTTGCTGGGTTACACGAGGTAGACGATGGGGTCCCGGCGGTCGTGGAGATACCAGCGCAGGTTGTAGATGTGGTGTTGATGGAAAGCGATGTCATCCATCTTGTGGTTACTGTCATTAGTTATATTCTGAGCTAAACGAAACTAAACATAAGAAATTGTTATATCAAATCTCTTATTGTGTTTATATGTTTTAACTTCATATATGTCTCATGTCAAAATTGTACTTTACAGGAGATAATTGAAAAATACTATATTATTTACAATAATTGTACCTTCTGCATGAACCAGGTTATAAAAATGAATATTAAATAAAAATCATTCATAATTTACTTAGTTTGTTTCACAAACTATTTTTCTCGACTTCCTCAAAAAAGAATAAAGGTGTTAAAACAAGAGTGTTTTTGTTGATTTCTTTAGTGAAAAAAAAAAAAAAAATTACTAAAGTAAAATATTAAAAAAGCAATAATTGGAATTTGATAGGTACTTGCATAAGGATGTCATGTAAATTAAGCAAACAAAACTTAGAACAAATCTTAGTCAATTTTTAAACAGACATAAGACCATCCATTCATTGTTCTGCCCTAATTGTAAATATAATAAAATATACACCCTAAAGTATAGTGTATACTCACATACATCGTTCTGACACCCATAGTATTATACAACTCTTTTGTCACTGGAGATCAGAAACTACAAGACATCCTTCACTCACACAATCATTTCGTTGGGGATCAAAAGTGCAACCTCTTTGTTTTGCAAGCTGGTGGCTAGCCAAATGTGCTAAATTCATTAAGATTATATGGAATAATCAAAAAATCTGATAGAGTGGGGAAAACAAATTAGAATGAGCATTTGAATATTAATTTATGAGTTACTAAAACAAAATTTTATTGGTCTTGTTGATTCCGCAGCACAAATATCTACCATCCAGTATTCAATTGAAGGTCCACAGTTTGATTCCAGTTTCCAAAATATTATTAGGTCTTGATTTTAGAAAAATGCTAAGAAAAACGTAAATATTAAACTAAAAAGTTAAAAGTTAAACTTAAAAAGCAGTGATGGCCACGAGATTTAGGCGCACGGTCGGAATCTCGGCGATCCCGGGTTCGAACCCCAGGCACATACCTCTGACTTTTCGAAGTTATGTGTGTATTCACATTGAATTATCACTTGCTTTAATGGTGAAGGAAAACATTGTGTTGAAACCTGCACACCTAAAAAGTTCTTAGGAATTTCTTGGGTGTGGTCCGCCAACCCGCACAAGGCCAGCGTGGTGGACTATGGCCTAAACCCTATCAACTGTGGGATGCACCTGGATTGATGATAACCTTAAGCTTTGGGATGAGGAATTTGAAACAAGGCTAGCGCACCATGGGAATATAAACAAACCTCTGGCCAGCCTCTTTTATGTGTGTGTGTGCATTTTGGGTTTACAATAAAATTATTGGCATCAGTATAAAAAATGTCTACATGAGAAAAGTTCATTTATACATCATGTGAATTTATTTCACACTTAGAAAAGGCACAAATTGCATATTAATCAATTTTTCGGTACCAGTGGCAATACTTCCATATAAGCCTTTAAGCCCAGCTAACCAGACAAAATTCATCAAAATATTTATATCTATATTAAAAAAAAAATAATTAGTCATATAAATGTGACTTCTTATCCCACAATAATTAATTATAAACTAGTACTGCCACTCATCAGTACTAATTATAATAGTTGAAGTTTGGCTAGGTGTAGTGCATGGATACAAAATAAAAGTTTTTGTTTTTGTCATTTTGTTTGAAACTTGTGTTGT
Source organism: Cephonodes hylas (assembly GCA_030295005.1). Classification (NCBI taxonomy): domain Eukaryota; kingdom Metazoa; phylum Arthropoda; class Insecta; order Lepidoptera; family Sphingidae; genus Cephonodes; species Cephonodes hylas. The sequence continues at coordinate 10,286,132 of AP025364.1, read as the reverse complement.
ATGTTGGTATTGCTTTGTAGAATATTAATTTACAAGCAAAACAAAGTAGTAGTAAAATTGAAAGCTTTGATAGGGTTATCAAATACTATGTCAACTGGTTATGAACAGAAAGTGTACTAACTTGACACTGAAATTCATATGATCTATATGTTGAATCTATTTTACACATTTTAATGAAGCAGTTATCTGTAAGCAATTTAAATTGTCTAATGTTACTTTAGCCACAGGCTTAGATTGATTCAACATTGTGCCTAGTCTCTGATAAGGTAATGCAATACACTAGTTTGATAAACATATCTGTCTATCAACAAATATAGCATTGGATGAAGTAATAAGCAATACAGAACTAATACATTAACTATAATCATACCATTTAATTCATCCATAATTTTAGCACTCATCAGCACACTGGAATATAGTTCAGGCTTACTGAAGGCAAACTGAAAAATCTTTTTTGGTTTTATCATAATTATACTTTTACTTACATTACAAAGCAGATTTGGTTACCTTAACATGGTATTGTAAGATATCAGCACTTATACCTCATATTACAGTCACTGTGATCTTTTATCACTATATCAACACATCAAAGGAGGATAATTCACTAGAGAATATATTGTAAGCTAATAACGTCGCATCCCAGGTGGGCCCCGTCCACCTGGACCCCCACGGCCCATTCCTGGGGGTGCACCCATCATTCCTGGCGGAGGGCCTCCCATCATGGGACCTCCACGCATTTGAGGTGGTGCGGAAAGCTGTCCTCGTGATCCTGGAGCCATGTGTTGTTGGGAAGGCCCACCTACACCTCGCGCTGGACCTTGAAGACCTGGTGGAGCTCCTGAAGGCCCGGCACCACGACCAGCTGCTCTTCCGCCCCCGGGACCACCCATAGCTCCGGGTAAAGGCACGCGAGGCAGTCCTTCTTCAGGAGGAGGGGGACCTTCGATAGTCAACGATACTATATTTTCACCTCGAAGCAAAACAAACCCAAGAGTTCTTTTTTCTTCCCTGTCTGCGGTTTTTGTATTTTTTGATTTAATTTTTCTGAATTCTTCACAGTCTCCAAGTATTAAATTCATATGTTTATCAAAAGCTTTGAAAGTTCCAATAAAAGTACGAGAGTCTTGTAAAATTACTCTTACTCTATAATTAATATGCTGTTGCATTTTATTATTCTTCCCGATCGTCTGAAAACAAACATTGATTACATTTAATTAGCAAACACACACCTAATACAAAAACTAATTCAATCATAAACCCGGCGTCCCAAAGATTTTTGGCGGCCTTTATTGTTTTAATCACAAAAATCCTAACACAGATTTTCTGGACGCTTTATCTACATAATTTATTTGAATTATTTACCATTTTGGCGTTAGGATGAATGCGCTTATTTACGATAACGTTTACAAATACTAAACAACTTCAGTCCTTTTTTACTTCAAAACATTGAAAAGTATTTTTACAATGGCCGCTTCTGTTTTCTTTAACAGCTTTTTTTACAGCTCCGCTTACAAGTACTTTGGTCTTGTCAAATATTGTTGCCATATGTAAGCATTTGTTTTAACATCTTTTACTAGCTAAAATAAATCTGTAGCCATTTAATTATAAAAGGTATTGGTTAGTGATTTTTTATTTATTATATATCAATCGTATTTCACATATAAATGAATCTGATTAAATTTGTAACAAAGACAAAATAATAACTTGTGTGATTTGTTTCGAAGAAACGAGTATTTACGGATAATTATCAAACGACAAGCACAAAAATTATATGGCACCATTTCCTTACTGAACATTAAGTAAAACAGTGTAAATTTCTTATTGTAAAGTACCTATTAAAATATTATATTGAAAGAATCAGCAAGCTAAGCCGTTTGGTAAGAAAGATGAGAGGGATAAATAGTTAACATTGACAGCGCTTTAGGTTATTATTTTAGTAAGCATATTTTATTACATGATCGGATTTGTTCTATGCTGTTGTAAATATTCCCATTTTATGTGCTTTACTCATCATTGTTTTTTTTTATCTAAGGCTATGTCCTAATTTGTTATTTTTAAGTCAACGCCATCTATTAGCAAAAACACGCAACCTCTCTGGAAAGACGAAAAAGAAGTAAATAATTAACAAATGATTTTCTAATCGATTTCGGTTGTTAAATAATGATTTTCAAATCGATAATGTCGTCTACAAGGTACTTAAAACAAAAGGGGCATTCTACGTCAATTCTATATTTGAACATGCAAGTACTACTGATATAATATATTATGTCCTTGAAACGCGTATAAAATATTTTTGTAATATATTCGTAATGACAATGAATTATGGGACTTTGTATTTTTGACCATCCAGTACTTAAAAGCTGATTACCAACTAAAAATTATAATATTACTAGCTTTTGTCTGCGACTCCGTCCACGTAGACTACAGGGTTAAGTTCAGAATGAGAATAAGTTGTAGTCTACTTGGCACTTTTTAGGATTTTTGTGGACAAATATAAAAGTAATAGCTAATGGTTAAAGGATATTTATTTAAGTTATTAAACGCACCTTTAATTTGCTGTGCAATTATCGGTTGCTGAGATATCGATAATTAAAGACAAGAGGTTCCTTTTCCATTTGAAGACTGATATCTCGGCGAGAACTAAACGTATCAAGGTGTTAAAAGAAAGAAATTAAAGATAAAAAACAAAGTATCCGATCTTTATAGTGGTTAAGCAAGAATTTTTTTTCCACGCCCGTATATCAAGAATGAGAAACAAAAAAATGTTTTTTTTTTGTTATTGGTTTTCCTAAGATCACTCGAAAATCACTGATACTACGTAATTTTAATGTAATTATCCAAAACCTAGAGACTTGGAGCTATAATTTCCTTTTTTTTAATTTTCTGTACGACCATTTTTCTCGAAGTTTCGGCCTGTTAAAAATCGCCCAAAAATTTGGATTCTTTTTCTAATCCTTTAAGTTTTTCCAGTACAATATAATAATGAACTTCATATCTACTGAAAATAGAAACTACCTTTGATTTATTTTTTCTAATTGTTTTTTTTTTGTCGATCGATTCGTATTTTATTTTCCTCGACCATATTCATTCCATATTGTAAGTACATACCTATGTTTATTAAGCTTAAATAATTTAAGCCGAATTTAAATTTAACTTGCCACATTTTAACGAATTAATCATAAGTACTAATAAATACAAATGTGAACTGAATAAAAAGCTTGTAGAAATACTTTTTGTTTAAACCTTGGGGGCCTCATTCAGCTTTGCCGCCCCGGGCCTCTGACGGGCTTAGTCCGCCACTGTCTACTTTACTCCTATTCATATTCAAAATCATACAAATCGGTCAAATTGTTTAAACATAAAACTGTAACGCGCCGGTCGGCGCCTTGTGCATCATTACTACGCGCTTGATCATTATTTTTAAACTGCGATGTTTTCTATGATACTCATTAAAATCAAATGATGTAAAGGGAAGATTTCTTTTAAATTAAATATTGGTGATGAATAACGCATTTATTTGGATAAGGATTAATATAATCTTTATAAAAACACCTTCACAAACAATGCTTTATTTTCGAAAAAATTTGGTTAGCATCAAAGAAGTTATAGTGAACCAACCTTTAAAGATAGACATATGCTGTGGTGGACTTTTTTAGAATCTTTAAAGAAGAACAATTCTGTCCTACATTATTTCAGCGAAACTTTAACCGGTTGCGCAGCGCACGCAGCGGAAGCTTTCAAAAGGTAAAAAATGACCGATTTTGAAACATTATAATATATTTATTGCTGCTCCGCTCCTATCAATCGTAGCGTGATGATATATAGCCTATAGCCTTCCTCGATACCTTTTCTATCTAACACTGAAATATTTTTTCAAATCGGACCAGTAGTTCCTGAGATTATCGCGTTCAAACAAACAAACCCTTTAGCTTTATAATATAAAAAAAAAACATATGTAATAATTAAATCACTGGATAGTCTCTTAATTTATTAAGTGTTTGAATTGCATTTTTGGCTGCGAGAAAAAAGTATTTCTCCTTTAAAAAAGGCAATTAAAATTTTTTAAATTGGTTAACACAATGTTGAACCAGTCTTTTTCCATAATATTTTAAAGTTCCGAAGTAACAGTATGGTGAGCACGAAATACAAAATTGCGACCAGAAGAATATTCGCAAAATTGTAATAGGTTAGTGTGGATTCTTTTGTTTTGTATACAGGAGTATACAAAACAAAAGAATCCGTATTGAATCAGGAGATTCAATACGCCAGAGCAGTGTTTGCGTCGAGGTTTAGGTACGCAGTCGAGAATCTCGGCGGTAGCAGGTTCAAATCCCAGGCACACACCTTTGTATTTTTACAAGTTGTGTGTGTATTCACAATAAGTTATGACTTACTTACCGGTGAAGGTAAACATTGTAATGAAACCTGCACAGTGCACACCTAAAAAGTTCTTAGGAATTTCTTCGGTGTGTAGTCCGCTAACACGCACTAGGCCAGCGCGGTGGGCTATGGCCTGTTTAGACTAAACCTTTCAATGGTAGAGGAGGCCTGTACCGAGCAGTGGGACATATATGATGATGAATGTTAAAATTATGTCCCAGTACGCCGGCGGATGTCGAAATGGGTATTTCAGGGGTCCCAACTCTTGTTTCGTTATCTGAGAGAATACGAGAGGACGACACAACGGTATGAAAATCATATTACTCATTTATATGAGTAAAAGTCTGTTTTTGTTTATACAAAAACAGACTTTTCTGGGAAGTTATTGCGATTGCCAGGATTGCTGTTGTAGTAGAATTTTGTCATCCATCTATACTAATATTATAAATGCGAAAGGAAGGTATTTCTGGATTTACCAAACCGATTTAAATGATTTTTGGTATAGAGGTAGGTAGGGCTCACAGAATTACCATGGGATAATCTTATCCTGGAAAATGTAATCCCGTGGGATAAACATGTTATAAATGCTACAATCTCTCCACACTTAACCCTAGAGTCTACGCGGACGGAGTCGCGGGCAAAAGCTGATGAAGATGTCAACAACTGGACAGAGGCTTGACATCGATATAACGAACGCCATGAATCTGATATGCACATGTATTTTTAGTACCTGCTGTTGTCCATAACTCCATATTCCGCAAAATTTTGAACTTGGGTCAACGGAGAAATATCCATAGTATTCAAACTCAAAGCATAAATTATTACTATTATTCAAGTTACTACTCTACTCCTTGAATAAAATACTTACTGTAGCGGGGAATTTATTTTAACAGTTTGTTAACACTATCCCATTGGCCCCGGTGTATTATGGTGAGTTCCTGGCTTAAATTCCTGAGTCAGGTAAAATACAACTGGCATGTTCATTATTTAGTGGAGGATAAGAGTTTAGAATTGGGGGGAAAAATGGGATAAGTCACGTCCACAATTACGTAGCACAAGGCTAGCAAAACGTAAGTGTACAATTACACCACGGCGTAAATGAGTGTAGGTATTTATTGTATTTTCAATTACGTAGTTTGTCCCACGTTATAGGTGTGTGACGTGCGGTCGAAAAATTACCCTTATGTTTCCTGCGTGTAGTGTAGGTTTTCGTATTAGAAAATTATCATACTACAAGAATTTTGGAAAATAAACTTTCCGAAAAACAGGGCCAGATTTCTTTTCAAACTTAAGACAGTCTCTCCGACGAACTTTAAATATGCTAAACTTAAAGTGGTTTGTTCAAATCCCACAATTTTTTTCGATTAATTAAGTCTGATACCCTCAATTCCCTATCCTCTCTTTCATGACATCAGCTTTGTTCCAAGGCTCGTCAACGTTTTTTAATTGTGTTTTCGTCATAGGTCGTGTAGGAGTTCGTGTCCAATCACTGACCAGTTAAATAGTCTCTCAACTCATAATTTTCTTTATTTGCATATTTCAATGTTATTTGCAGGAATAAATAAATAAATACACCCAACAGTCACATACTTAGTCCTAACCCCACACTAAGATACGAGTCTTGTGTCGTGGGTATCAGAAACTACGAGAGACTTTTCGGTCTCACAAACATTCAGACCCGAAACAAATATTTATGGATCACACAAACATATGTCTCGGAGCGGGGATCGAACCCGCGGCCGCTCGTTTCGCAAGCTGGTGTCTAGCCAACTGCGCCACGGGGCTGTCAAATAGAATAGAACAGAAGTTAGTGAAGAAAGAGAAAGAGTGTGTTTGGACCATGGCACTTGGCACTTTACCTATAGTCTTTGCCTACCCTAACGGAAGACAGGCGTAAGTTTATGTATGTATTTTTGAATTTCTTTTTGTCATTATCATTGCAAACTTTTCTTTGAATAGCATTTCTTTTTTTATCGCCTTAGCAGGCAGACGAGCAGACGGCCCGCCTGATGGTAAGCGGTCACCGCCGCTTATGGACTTGGCAATGCCAGGAGCACAGCCACGCCGCTGCCTACCGTGAGGAAAATACACTTTTTAAGCCTCGTTTGAAGAAGGCCATGTCGTAGCGCTCGGGGAACACCGAGGTAGGGAGTTCATTCCAAAGCTTTCACGTACGTGCAACGTAAAAAACAAAAAGATTTATATTTTACCAACCTTTGTGATACCAATACTAATATTATGAAGAAGAGGTAACGTTTGTGAGTTTGTAAATTTGTGACGTTGTAGAAAGTAAATTTTGGATCTACTAAACCGATTTAAAAAAATCTTTTACTAAAAGATAGCTACGTTCTTTGTGAGTGTCATAGGCTATACATTAGTCCGAAAATTGATAATACTTTTTTAGAAAAAACGGTTGAACGAAAACGTTTTTTACGAACGCTGCTTTACCCGTGGCATATATGTATATATATTTGAGTTCTAGAGAAAAGTTGTAGAGCTTGATAATGCCTACAAGAACATAGTAGACATAGATAGGGCTCTGAGATGTAAAATAGACTATATCTTATTTTCTTTCTGAACTCAACCCTGTAATCTACACGGACGAAGTCGCGGGCAACAGTTATAGATGGGCGGTGGGAAAAAACCGAATCGGAAATTCCCTGGGAAATTTCCATTTGGGAAAATGGGTATTTATGCGGGAAAAAACCAATCGACGGGTTTTTTCATCACTTAACGTGATTATCGCGATTTTTTAAAAAAACAACGTTTTTTTTGCTTTATAGAACAAATGCAGCGAAAAATAGGTACTTTGCAATGCGCACATACTTTGCACCAGCGTATATAAGGTACTAGCTGTTGCCTGCTGTTCGAAACGTCCAAATGTGTAGCCTGATCCAGGAACTAAAAGAAAAAGACGTCTTCTTGTTTTATAATAAGATTTTTTCTGTGCATTGTGATGGAATGTTGCTGAATTGCAGAAGGAACTACTATTTAAATTTTAAAAATTTTTGAAAAAAAAAGAACGAGAGAGTAGTAGTAATCATTTATTACACATACAATAATCATTTATTACACTTACGATAATCATTATTACACGTACGATAATCATTTAGGTATAACACTTACGATAATCATTTCTTCCGTTGGGCTATGTCGGTTACTTTAGTTCTCCTACGGATCTCTTCATTTCTGATTCGATCACGTAGGGAAACCCCGAGCATAGCCCTCTCCATAGCACGTTGAGTGACTCTGAGCCGTCCCATGACGCCTTTAGTGAGAGGCCACGTCTCAGTGCCGTATGTCATCACTGGTAACACACAACTATTGAAGACTTTCGTCTTCAGGCACTGAGGTATTTCGGACGAGAAGACGTCTCCTAACTTTCCGAACGTTGCCCAACCGAGTTGGATTTGACGATTGACCTATCTCTCGAAGTTGAACCTGCTTAACCGGACCACTTATTCCAAATAGACATATTCGTCTACAACTTCGAGAGTCGAGCCCCCAACTGCGATTGGGGTGGGCACAACATGCACATTCGACATGATTTTCGTCTTGTCCATGTTCATTTTAAGACCCACCTGTTGGGAGACTCGATTGAGGTCTTCGAGCATAGTGCTAAGGTCCTCCAGCGATTCTGCCATGACTACAATATCGTCGGCAAACCGAAGGTGTGTGATATACTCGCCGTTGATGTTGATGCCGAATCCTTTCTACTCCAAGAGCTTAAAGGCGTTTTCCAGCGCGGCAGTGAACAGTTAAGTTAATATAACATCTCCCTGTCTCAAGCCTCTCTGTAGTGGAATAGCCTTCGTGCTCTGATCTTGTACTCAGACCGACATGGTGGCGTTGCTGTATATACTTTTCAACACCTCGATGTACCGACAGTCAATGTGACACCGCTGGAGAGACTCTAGCACCGCCCACGTCTCGATCGAATCAAAGGCTTTCTCATAGTTCACAAACGCTAAACAAAGTGGCAAGTTGTATTCCTCGGTTTTCTGTATAACTTGCCGAAGCGTATGGATGTGGTCTATGGTGCTAAAGCCTTTTCGGAAGCCAGCTTGTTCGGGAGGCTGTAAGTCATCAAATCTGCGTTCGAGACGGTTTGTGATGACCCTTGAAAACAACTTATAGACATATCTTATAACTTAGAAAATATCTCATATAGGGAATGAGGAGATCCGTAGGAGAACTAAAGTAACCGATATAGCCCAACGGATTAGCTCGTTGAAGTGGCAATAGATCGGCCACATAGCGCGGAGAACTGATGACCGATGGGGCTAGAAAGTTCTCCAGTGGAGGCCACGTACTGAAATACGCAGCCTGAGACGCCCTCCAACCAGATGGTCAGACAACCTCGTAAAGGTCGCAGGATGTCGCTGGCTGCAGGCGGCCTTCGACCGATCCGGGTGGAGGTCATTGGGGGAGGCTTATGTCCAGCAGTGGACTGAGATTGGCTGATGATGATGATGATGATAAATCATTTCTTGACAAAAGTTACTAAAATGTTTTTTTACAATTGAAATTTTTTTGTCACTGTCGCAGTAGTCATGATGATTAATCCGGTGCAAATGACGTGAAAAAAGTTAATAGGACGATGACCCCTGGTCATATTGACCCGAATTTGAATGTTATTTTTTTTAAATAAATATAATGAGTTACCCCAATTTTAAATAGTGTTTATTATAATTATTCTTTGCTTAGATAGTAAAATAAAAATATTAAGAATTACATGTTAGAAATATACTTTTATAATTATTTTTAATAACACATGAAAAAAATCAACGATAAAAACGTAACATATTTATATTTTGAGTTTTGATCTAATAATAGGAATCACTAATCTTATATACTAACAAAGAGATCAAATCAACTTTATACTATAAATCAGTCTTCTACGTCATCATTGTTGCCCACGGAGCTGCTGCAATTGTCGCAGTATGGAATCAATCATCGTCATTTATAGGGCTACCCAATGGACTTAACAATTGCCTGGGTGTTGATAACGGCTCGTAATAAGAAGAAGGTATCCAAGTCCGTAAGAGTCGCAATAGTCGTCAACCCAAAGTAAACCACGTATTTAATCTCACTAGGCAATCAAAGTCCACAAAACAAAATCCATGTCGTCAATTAAACCTACAAATTAACACGAGTTCGCAGTACGAAGTCAAAACAACGTCTGAGTTAAATAGATCACCAACGCATACGCCGCTGCAACTACTTGCTTCACCGCCCCCCACCCTCGTACGTAGTTTCGGGTTACTTGTCACTAAGAGCGGATGAACACACACTGACAAACAACAAGACAAGTTTTTAGCATATATAACGTATAGCTGTTGCCCACGACTTCGTCCGCGTAGACTACAGGGTTGAGTTCAGATATAAAATAAGTTATAATCTTTTTTACTTTTCAGAGTCAGAAATCATTCAAATCGGTTTGGTAGATCCAGAAATACCCATTCTCACGGGAATACATTTTCTGGGATAGAAAGTATTCTATGTTACTTCCTTGGTTCCTATTTATCTCCAAACCATAAATCCTTTTGTCCCAGTAGATGCAGAAATACCCATTCTCACGAGAATACTTCATTTTCCGGGATAAAAACTATCCCATGTTAATTTTGTGAGCTCTACCTCTCTTTATACCAAATTTCATTCAAATCGCTTGGGTAGATCCAGAAATAACCATTCCCACGGGAATACTACATTTTCCGGGATAAAAAGTATCATTTGTTTCATTCTGATGTATAAACTATATTATTGTAAAGTTTCATTAAAATTCATTCAGTAGTTTTTACGTCAAAGCGTAACAAATAGACAGATAGACAGAGTTATAACATACCTCACGCCTATATTCCCCGAAGGGGTAGGCAGAGATGCATTTCTGCACCCACATTTCGCCAAGTATGTATCAGTCCCACGTAATAGGGGGCGAGCCTATTTCCAGATAGACAGAGTTACTTTCGCATTTATAATATTAGTATGGATTTATTGAATTATGAATATAAACAAAGTTAGATTAGCTCTAACTAGTAGTAATAGGACGTACTATTTGATATATACATATCTCTACACATTACTTAAATGTTACATATGCTAAATATGAAAAAACCCGAATATTTTTCCATTCCCGCATATTTTTCGGGTATTTTCCCCTTTTTTTCCCACGTCGGGGTTTTTTCCGGGCAAATGCCCATCTATAGCAACAGCTAGTTTTTCTATGTATTCGGATGCCATTATACGTATATCGCAATTTATACAAGCTATTGAAAAGACATGGGGCTATCTAGATTAAGTACTGACAGCTCATTAAAAATGTAATTTTATATTTTAATAGTAGTTGTGGAAACCCACAATGAAATCTTGTGGAGTTGGAGAATTTTCTAAAAGTTTCACTTATAATTCGCAAAAACTGCAGCACATAGTTTACCGGATAATTATTTAATATGCGAGCCCTATTGCAGGTGTATTAAATAAACCTAGTGTTTAAGTACAGAGTTTGACGCGCGGTATTACATTACAACATTGATAAAGTGAGCCGGATGCATTTTATTATTCCTGCATTTAAGCAAACAATTATTTTCTGAACAATATTTTCAAACTTAACTCGGAACATTATTTGGTGTAACAAGGTTCATCCTTCCAAATGACTTAAAGGTAGAACCGATATGTGTCTACGGCAAATAAATCAATAATCGACGTTTCATCAATTGTTGAGAAAAGATTATGTATACTAAAAATAAAATATAAACTGAAAGTGAACCTTGAGGGCACATTATTCGGAATTGGCTTATTATTCGGAAACATACTAAAATTGGGATGTTTGGGATATGATTAAAACAAAAAACATATTGCACTAATGACGAATGATATATTTCGCTTAATTTGCTAAACTTAAAAAGTATTTTTACTAGTTAGATAAATACAAAACTTAAATAAATCTTACAATATTAACGGCACTAATGCATTCAGACAGCTCTTTAATTAGTCTTTTGAATTCTTAAATCTACAAATACACTTGTACACAATATTTTGGTTATCATATTCCCACTACATGATTAAGTAAAGTAGTTTTCCCAGATCAAAATGTACGCCTTACCAGTTAACAACTAACATCTAAACAAGCACTACAATCTCATACAAGCAAGTCAATGAACAGCCTTCAAGTAGAAAACGCATCTTAACAATGTACGTGTCTATATTATATTAAGATTTTACTAAGTATTACAACAAAATGTAATGTGACTACGAATCAGCCGCTGCGGGCGCGAATTGTATAACAGAGGTATGCCGCACTACTGGAGGGGCCTCAACGTCGGCTTGGGGAATAAGCTTCCGTTTTCGCGGTGGCAGCGACGAAGGTGCTCGGGTGTACTGTAACGTGGCGGTGGCCGGCGGCGGCGTAGGCGGCTGCGATGGCGATTGAGGCAAGGGAGCATTAGACGTTGTGGGCGGGACGACTGGGCACTGAGGAGACGGAGGCGAACTAGGGGGCGTCGGAGGTAATTGCTGTAAAGCAGCTTCTACTAAGTCGCACATCACATTTCCATTAACTACAATAGGCGCCGTGGATTGCAAGGGTTGCGCTCGTGGTGTGTCTGCCCCGTGCTCCTTGTATATGTGAGCTTCCATTTGCTTTTTGGTATTAAATGTTCCATCACATACAGTGCAGCGATAGCAGCGTTCTCCGTAATGTTGGAAACGATGCAATTTTAAAACGTGGTTATAACCGAAATCTCGAAGGCAAATGTCGCAAGTGTAGGGGCGTTCTCCAGTGTGCGTTCGAGAGTGAACTTTTAATTGTTTGGAACAAGTGAACCCTTTTCCGCAGCCTGGCGCCGGACAACGGTATGGTTTTTCGCCCGTGTGCGTCCGGAGGTGTATCACTAGCTGGCCCGACTGGATGAATGTCTTGTGGCAGTGGGGACAAGCATGCGGTCGCTCGCCCGTGTGTATCCTCGCGTGGCGGTGCAGCTTCCCGGAGTGTTCGAAAGCCGCGTCACAAACGCCGCAGCGGTAGGGACGTTCCTTGGTGTGGATGCGGCGGTGCACCTGCAAGTTCTCCTTGACACTAAACATCTTGTGGCAGTACTCGCACTCGAAAGGGCGCTCGCCGGTGTGCGTGCGGTAGTGGCGCACCAGCCGCGCGGGCACCGCAAATGTCTTGTGGCAGACGTCGCAGCGATGGGCATCTGCGGTGACACGGTGAGAACGGGCGTGAGCGGTGAGCGCGCTCCGAGTCGAAAGCGTCAGCCCACATTCCCCGCACTGATGTACGCGTTCCTCCTCGCCTGTAGAACGATATTGTTTTAGTTGAAATGTCGATAAAGATTCCATTGTAAAAGATCGCCAGAGGTTAATATGCGCCTCGTGTTTGGTACGCGACGACCGTTCACAGTACAGTGTCTGTTGTGTATGGCATGCAGCGATCAGGAATATCAGGATGCACCGACATAATACGGCCACAAAGGGGTAGAGGCGGCGAGAGGGGAGCAGGGCATAAACGGAGTGAATGTCCTCTGACAGCACGTGGAGGCCAATACCGCGGCATTATCGCGTCGAAACCGCGGTACGGGCCTCCACGTGCTTGGGCCGCCGACCCCAATGTCCGCACAGTACCCGCCCCTCTCGCCTCTTGACGTATATTTTTACTCTTTTTGTAGGAAAAGGAAATAAATTTAATGATAATTTAAAAGATATTGACAAAAAAAGACACTTTAAAAAAGGTACATAAAAAGTTCTAAAAAAATACACAAGCAACTAATAGAATTCATAATTTAAATACAATGTTTTATAATATGTTTATAATGCGTGGGTATATCGGATGTTCATTTTATGTACAGGTTCAAAAACTGACAAGACAGACAAACATATTAACTGTATAATTATCGGTTCGGTTCCCAGGTCAATTATAGTTCGGTCGTATACATTTTCGGAAGGGTTATTGTCAAATAATCAACAAATAAATGATAAATCTGGTGACCAAGTAAGGGATAAAAGTGCATATTAAGTTAAAAGTTATAAACGCAAATAAGGTTTTTTTAGAACATGTATAAATTGGCAACTCAGGTTATAATTTAAAAAAGAAAAAAAATTTTTGTTCCTCTACACTTGAAACACAGGAAACAAATATGAAATGAAAAAACGAATACTTTTAACCCGAAGACGAAAAAAAAAAATATTTTAATGATGCATTAATAACATAAATGAACATAATGTCAATTATAAAGGGGATTATAGATAAAAAGCGTTCAATAAACAATCTATCTTACCTATCATGTTATAAAATGACGATGATTCCAACGAGGTCCAATGGATTCGATGTTGGTGTAGGTTGTGACCGACGCAAACAGAGAGCGTCCGTAACAAAGTGCACTTTCTCGACCGACAGTCTCCGGTCGAATGACGCCTCACGCCCGAATCCGTTCGGTTGCGAAACGCGCGAACTGAGCGAGCGAGACCAACGCAGGCTGACTTCCTCTCGCATCGATGAACTACCGCACCGCCCACCTACTTCCCTGCCCTCTCTGTCGCCTTCAACTTATTACTGCATTGTATGTATTTGGGTCAATCAACTTTTATCTGTCCTATCAGTACTATGTAAATTTGTCCCTCAGTAGGTTAGTACAATGAAACATTAATTTTTCCAAAAAAATTATATATGGCAATCCATTACAATGAAACATAATTATTAATTACAATATCTACTATGATGCTAGTAAATAGATTTTGTTTGCTTTAAAACCTTAACGACCTTTTTGCATGTTTATTTTAGTCCCTATTATATTTTATTATTCTGACTTCCATCGGACAACGGTAAAAAAGTTCCAAAATCCAAACATTTATGGCGTGACTACTGCTTGGAACTCAAGTCGATTTATTTCGTGACAACATTCATCCAGCCCCGATTTTGATTTCATCTTTTCCGCGGCGCCAGTCGACCGAGTGTATTTTGAAAAAGAGCGTGGCTTTATTGTGTGTCCACTGGACAACCAGCAAAAAAACTTTGGTATTTTATATATTGTAGTAAATTAAAGTGGAATATATTCAATTTAATGTATATTTTTTACTGTGCGTAAGACCTAATTCAAAATATTATTATTTATTACCAGGGAGCGGAAAGACTAATAAATATCACCACCAGTCCCTTGGACATCCAAGATCGTTGTCTGAATTATTCAATATTTTCTCTTCTAATACTGATAATTATTTTCAAATAGTTGTTTTTTTATTACATAAAAGAAGAAATACAGGCGATTTTCATCATAGAGTCCCCTTTGGACACCCGAGTATTTCCTATGGACAAACGTCTATGTCCACTGGACAACCACTTTTTTCTTGTCTCCTAAAGACACATTATCGTCATTTTTACTTTAAAAGAACAGTAAGGTTTTTCAAATATGATTCTAATATTTAAAAGTAAATTAACAATTTGACTGAATTTTTAAATGTCCAAGGGACTATCTTAACTACAGTCATGTGAATTTTTGAGTAAAATTTACCATAAATTGTTCTGCTCTATTTGAATTCCTTAAATATAAATAATTATCAACAACAAATACGTATAAAATATACAAATTTAAGAAAAAAAAATTGATATATAAAATCTATCATTGATGGTACATTTAAAAGTTGATTGACCCATTTGTTTATACACATTCTATGATGGTTTAATTCAAAATTTATATGTTATGTACAAATTACTAAATAGAATCCATAAATCGCTGATTATGAATCTTCTTGTATAGGTCATTACATATTATTAGTCTTTTACATAAACAGATGTACTTAAAGTATTATGTAAATTAATGTATTTAAGGAAATTATTTTTATATAACCCCTTTTGAAATCGTATCAATATTAATGTTTATTCATAGTTGTTTTATTTCGCCTTATTTCGAGGACAGTAAAGTTGGTCATGGTTATGCGATAATACTATATTATATTGCAATTTCGTCTGTATATATATAGGTGTCTATTTATAGAATTTGTTTGTTATTTAAATTTGAGAGGATGAGCCTAAAAAGTAATTGACGAGGCCCCGGTTATATAAATATTAAATTTAGCATTATTATTTATACATATTTTGGGAAATAACATTTATTTTGGCATTACAAAATGTATTCACGAACCATAAATTACTATGTTTGAAAGATAAACGAAAACAAATTTTTATTCTTTCAATACACATGACGAATATAATCAAGAAAGTATTCAATCTGTTTGAACTGGTTATAAAATAAAAATAAATATTAGAAGAAGTTAATTATTTGTAAATAGGATTTTCCCAGTTTATTATAACTTTTATGTTTATTATTACAACCCTTAAGATAAATCTACAAAGTGCTTTCGTAAAATATGTTCAAAAACATACAACGCTACATAGTAGTTACATAGGTCCAGGTTACCATTAAAATAGGCTATGAAGCGCGTGTAAGTGTGTGTATACATGAACATGTATATACACAACACGATAGACGGTGCGCGGCGCGTTTGTTGAAGGTTGGTCGGAATGTACGACTACGACTCGAGCGGGCGATGGCCGGGCGCGGGTCGAGGGGGGAACCACGTGGAGGCCTACCGCGGTTTCGAAGCGCGCGTGTGAACTCTCGACGAGCGCGCGTGCGTAGCTCGAGTGTTGGGCTCCTCACCCCGCGCACCGCGCCTCGCCGCCTCACCGTTGTATTTATCTGTCTAGGACAACATAAAACAACTGAGATAGGTATGTTTTGTGAACTTATGCAATTATTTTAAATCTTTTATCAATTACGTAGAAACACATGTTAGCAAATCACCCGTTTTAGTTAACTGACAATCGACCTATAGAATTGGACATAACGTTACAACAAGGGATTGATACACAAACTACTTAGTACTGCTGTAGAGTAAGTGTAACGACAGTTACTTAACTTTATTTGTTGTGAATCACTTTAATGTCACAGATTTATTTATATTTGTATACTTTACATAACTCAATAAATCTAGTGGCTTATTTTAAAAACGTTATGTCATAAAATACATGTTTCGATCGTTGAATTTTGCAAGATGTTAAAATGATAAAATTAAGCACAACAACAGGGTCAAAATCTGAAATTTAACTACATGTTACATTCGACAGCTATTTTAAATAGTAGTTTATTTAAATAATCAAACACTGTAACACTGATTTATACATATATATTTATTATACTGTTATAAATTTATAATTTGTTTATCGGCATACATTTCGTATTTAAGGTCCCGGGATCGATTTCAGGCGAAATGTTGTTGAGATTTTCCATGGGTAAATTGTTACTAGTAGCTGGTTGTCTGGAAAGAGCCGGAAAACGGTTATAGGCTTGTCATCTACTCCGTGTTGCTTTAAGCAGAATTGGTGAATTTGGATGATTGAGTTTATATTCCAACCTCAGTCTTCAGGGATACGAGCGTGACGGTGTTTGTATTTACTGGTATGAACGCACTTAATATGAATAAAGTTTTATAACCACGAAGTTTATCAATTACTCAAGGTGTGTAGATACCAGATAGTATAGAGACTTTTGAATAACTTACATATTACACTTGTCTATCGGTATAGTTTAAACACAAAAAATACGTGCAATCGGTTCACAACAGTTAATTTACTTATACCTAAAAGTTTGTGATTAGTATGAATTTTTTGCTTTTTCATTCATATTGCCAAAAATACTTTATTAATGAGTTTGGATTGAATACATCGTCCGTATAATACATCCATGATATATTTAGTTATATGTACATTCTCAGCCTATCGCCGTCCACCGTAAAACGTACCCCTCATCGAGAAAGCACCAACTATCCTGGTCTTGAGCACCCCTCATACATTAATTTCCTTTCATATTTACGTATAAGGTAAAATAAATAAAAAAGATATATATTTAAGAAGTTATAACAAATAACTATCGAGGCAGGTTCTTTTTTTCTTTTAACATTAATTTTCTTCGTGTGGCATCCCGCACCACCTAAGCGATTGTCAAACGTAGGTAGAGAGAGGGCCGCACTTCTTTGCACGGTTAAATAAATTAAATAAGGCTATAATTGACAACAGGTAAATCGAATCATAACTCCTTAAACTCATCAACATGGCGATACAATATTAAAAGTGTAAATAGTTGGTTACGTGATAAAATCGTGTCATTCAAATTACTATTACGCTTTAATTCGCATAGGGGTAGGCAAAGCGGTATTTCGGTGGATGCGATAGTAGAATTTGCCAGTATACTGATATATTTCTAACTAGCTTTTGCTCGCGACTCCGTCTGCGTAGACTACAGGGTTGAGTTCAGAAGGAAAATAAGCTGTAATCTATTTTACTTCTCAGAGTCCTATTTATCTCCATACCAAAAATCATACAATTCGGTCAAATTGTTCAAACGTAAAACCGTAACGCGTCGATCGGCGCCTTGTGCATCATTATTGCGCGCTTGATCAATATTTTAAAACTGCAATATCTTCTAAGATACTCAGTGAAATCGAATGATGAAAACGGCAATTTCATTTAAAATTAAATACTTGTAATGAATAACGTATTTATTTGGATAAGGATTAATATCATATTTATAAATTACCTTCACAAATAAAACTTTATTTTAAAATAAATTTGGTTAGGATAAAAAACGTTATAGTGAGCCAACCTTAAAGAATAGACATATGCTGTCGCGGACTTTTTTTTAGAACTTTTAAAGAGGAACATTTCACTCATACATTATTTTAGCGAAACTTTAACCGTTTCCGCAGCGCACGCAGCGGAAGCTCACAAAAATAAAAATATGTCCCCGATTTTGAAACATTCTTTATTGCTGCTCCGCTCCTATTCGTCGTAGCGTGATGTTATATAGCCTATAGCCTTTCTCGATAAATGTGCTATCTAACAGTGAAAGATTTTTTCAAATCGGACCAGTAGTTCCTGAGATCCTAGCGTTCAAACAAACAAACAAACTCTTCAGCTTTATAATATTAACTAGCTTTTGCGCGCGACTCCGTCCGCGTAGACTACAGGGTTGAGTTCAGAAAGAAAATAAGAAATAGTCTATTTACTCCTCAGAGTCCTGCCCTATTTAGGTCCATACCAAAAGCCATACAAATTGGTCAAATTGTTTAAACGTGAAACCGTAACGCGTTGATTGGCGCCTTGTGTATCATTATTGCGCGCTTGATCACTATTTTGAAACTGCGATATCTTTTAAGATACTCATTAGAATCACATGATGTAAAGGGCAAATTTATTTTATGTTAAATGCTTGTAATGAATAACGTATTTATTTATATAAGGATTAATATCATCTTTATAAAACACCTTCACAAATAATGCTTTATTTTTAAATAAATTTGGTTAAGATAAAAAACGTTAAAGTTAGCTAACCTTAAAAGATAGACATATGCTGTCGCGGACTTTTTTTTAGAACTTTTAAAGGGGAACAATTCTGCCATACATTACTTTAGCGAAACTTTAACCGTTTCCCCAGCGCACGCAGCGGAAGCTCACAAAAAGGAAAAAATGTTCCCGATTTTGAAACATTCTATGTTGCTGCTCCGCTCCTATTGATCGTAGCGTGATGTTATATAGCCTATAACCTTCCTCGATAAATGTGCTATCTAACAGTGAAAGAATTTTTCAAATAGGACCAGTAGTTCCTGAGATCCTAGCGTTCAAACAAACAAACAAACAAACAAACAAACTCTTTAGCTTTATAATATTAGTATAGATAGTATAGATAGCCCGTCCGATTCACCAATCGAACCGTACCATTGCATGTCGTATACTTACGACGCGAGAATAATGACGAAGTCGAAGGGACCCGCTTGTGATTTCAAAACGATTTGGCCAATAAAGAGATTGAGTAAGGTTAGTTAGCCACAGGGAAAATATAAAGCTAATACTATATTTCGTTAAGTTCCGACCGCAATGTTAATATAGACACCA
Source organism: Cephonodes hylas (assembly GCA_030295005.1). Classification (NCBI taxonomy): domain Eukaryota; kingdom Metazoa; phylum Arthropoda; class Insecta; order Lepidoptera; family Sphingidae; genus Cephonodes; species Cephonodes hylas. The sequence continues at coordinate 10,266,808 of AP025364.1, read as the reverse complement.
CATGTATTCTTCGTCTTTATCCTTAAAACCCTCTTCTGTGTCAGTAGGTAAAGATTGTTTAATCGAACATTTCCCTTAAATTTCGTTGCGTTAGGCGTCGTTTTCAAACATTTATAAATAATGTGTTTATCAATCGTCACTGATATGGAATGCTTTTTATTTCACCTTCAGCGATTACTTTTTTAATCTGATCATTGCAAATCTATATCAATGGCTCTTGATTTACAAATAAGTTCATGTAAATTACACTAAGTATAAAAATTTGCATTAGGCGGTCGAAAATAAACAGTCATCTCCAATGGGTCACGATCGGCGATTAATATGTTATGAATACATAAATTATGAACAAACTATAGAGTCAGTTTATTGCTTCAGCTTATAGAGTAAGGAGGGTGCAGGCAAGAGAGTAGCATGAGGAGGGGTGAGGCGTGAGCGGCAGGGAGAAGTCGACACGCGCTGCACGGTCACTGAACGTTCGAAACCGCGGTACTTGAGGCCGCTCGACTCGTGCACCCGATTCAACCTTCCTCAACGCGACCGCAACTGACCCGCGCCACGAGCCGTGCCGCTCGTCCCCGCTAACCCCGCTTCCGCCGCCGTCGCCTACATCGCGCTTTGAGCCGCTTCTCCTACGTGATAATGATTCCCTATTGACTTTTGTTAACGAATTCTCATTTGGGGCATGTATCACCTTACGTTGCTACCTTCGCAAATAATTTCGTGTTATGTGTAGTTGGCAGCAATGAAATCCTATATTAAAAATATTATATTATTATGTATTCTTACTTCTTAGTAATGTGATATTTAGGTTTTGTTAAATTGTATACAAGCTTAATATAATATATAAATACAGCCAACAGTCACATACATAGTCCTGGCCCCACACTAAGATACGAGTCTTGTGTCGTGGGTATCAGAAACTACGAGATACTTTTCGGTCTCATAAACACCAAGAGCCGAAACAAATATTTATGGATCACACAAACATTTGTCTCGGTGCGGGGATCGAACCCGCGGCCGCTCGTTTCGCAAGCTGGTGTCTAGCCAACTGCGCCACGGGGCTGTCAATAATATATAAGTATATATAATATGTCTTCTTCTTCTTCTTCATCAACCCATATACGCCCACTGCTGAGCACGGGTCTCCTCTACCATTGAGAGGGTTTAGGCCATAGTCCACCACGCTGGCCTAGTGCGGGTTGGCGGACTACACACCTAAGAAATTCCTAAGAACTCTTAAGTGTGCAGGTTTTATCACGATGTTTTCCTTCACCGTTAAAGCAAGTGATAATTCAATGTGAATACACACATAACTTCGAAAAGTCAGAGGTGTGTGCCTGGGGTTCGAACCCGCGACCGTTGAGATTCTCGACCGCGCGCCCAAACCTCGAGGCCATCACTGCACATATAATATGTACAGATATTTAAATTGTAAAAATATTTTAGGAAATTTGCAGCACACATTGACTAATTTTATGTCTATTTTGGTGCAACTAGTTTTACTTATACTGTACTTATAGTCAACTACAGGTGTGGTCAATTACCCAATAAAGATTATAATATGTAGCTATTCATTAAACATAAACCAGTACTGTCTATGTCGTAAATTTCTAAAATACTAACATAATATTTTTACTAATAAAAATTGAAATAAAGAAGGTAATCCTTTGTATTGCGTATTTACTATATATTTTTCTGTCCTAAAAAACATAAATTGAAGGTAAAAATCATCGTTCCCTTTTAATTTTCATTGCACTAATCAGTATGCTGTAAATAATAAATGCAGTTTAGGAACTTGAGATCCTGCGAGAAAACGTGGAATGGCAAAACTGTTGATATGACATATAAGACAAACTTGCGAAACAAGTTTGAACCGGTGCGGTAGCTATGGTTTTTTAGGAAAGCTGGTAAGCTACCTTTGCTAAGCTACCGGGGTAGGGCTGGAGCCTTACTGCAAAACCTTAGTTGTATTACAGCGGGTACTCTCCACGCTCCGTACTCTCTTACGTCAAAACGACCTCGCAGAAGAAGAACATAGCCTGTTATGACCTTCAGCCGCCGACCGTGGTAGGAATTACGAGTAAGAGCGACAGGTCCTCTCTGGCAACTGCGGTGAATGCTTCTTTTCTCAAAGAGACTACTCAGGCAAAGTGATTCACAGCTTTCGGGCCACAGGAAAGTATATAAGCATTTAAAGGAATAAGTGACCACAATATCTAAGGATAAATAGTTTATTATTTTTTTACCAATCATTGAGTATTAATATATTTAAATATTTTAGAGGACAATATGAATTGAAACAAACATATTCTAATTTTGTCAATAGTAATAAATAGCAAACCGGAAAGACACTGTTAAATTACCTTGATATTTATGTTAATTATGTTGCTTAATACTGTGAACTATGACCGAATATGAGTGTTCACAGTGCACTACGTGAAGTGACAATAGACTATGAAAAAAGTCCTGAATTAATATTTTGTAAAAATGTAAGTGGCACTCGCGTCATAAGTTTGTGCGGTCCGGTTGTCCGTTGTGGACTTCTTTAGAGATCTCGTTTAGAGTATCCCATTGGAGGCGGTCTCAGTCCAATAAATAGAGGTTGCGAAATTGTCATTGTCAGATTCTTAATTTTAAAAATCAATAAACAAATAATTGGGGTTTTTACTATATTCTTCTTTAATAGTAAATTTATGCACAATGTACATATAGTAAGTAGTACTTGATTTGGTTAAAGAAGCTCATTGAATAAATGTATTTATTACAACTCAGGCAGAGACAAGTCCTATTACAACTCATCATCATCATCATCATCATCATGATGTTTAGTTATGTTTAGTAACAAGAAGTTTAGTTTTTATTAATTTACTAGGTTGCCGGACTACGTGATTACACTAAGCTAACCTAATCCCACTCATTTGTAGAATTAGTCCATCTGCAGCAATGGGACGTATAATATATGAGCTGAGATGGTGGTGATTTGTTAACTTAGACATAAATTGGGATTTGATATTACGGTTTCATTTCGATGAAGGCAGCCCTGAGTTCAACTTAGGCCCACAGCCCCATGTGGCTTGCTAAGCGCTATTTGGCTTTTAATACCCCGTCACAAGATGGACATTTTATGTATGTATGTGTAGGAGAGCTTAGGTCTTTGTTTTCGTGTTTTCCTTTTTTTGTCAAATGCTGTCAAACCTCTATATTTTTTTTTTTATACTTTTGAAGAAGGTTAACGGCCAGCCCGACCTGTTTGATGCCAGCTCCTCTCAATACCCTAGGTTAATACCGCAAAGGTTCCAGTGCTGCTTTTAATTTAAGGATACATTATATTGTTTTTATGTTCATAAATAATATGATTTAAAGTTAAACTTAACAATATAATTTGGGTTTAGCGACAATTATGTGTCTCAAGAAGATTCATCAAGAATGCTTGATATTACACGATGATATCATTTGATGATAATTTGAATGCTATTTCTCCGTATTGATACTTCTTTTGTCTTTTCATGGACTATTAAAAGTTACAAAAGGGTTTCACAGCTGTAAAAGATGGAGGAGCCCCGTGGCGCAGTTGGCTAGACACTAGCTTGCGAAACGAGCGGCCGCGGGTTCGATCCCCGCACCGAGACAAATGTTTGTGTGATCCACAAATATTTGTTTCGGGTCTGGGTGTTTGTGAGACCGAAAAGTGTCTCGTAGTTTCTGATACCCACGACACAAGACTCGTATCTTAGTGTGGGGTCAGGACTCAGGACTATATATGTGACTGTTAGGTGTATTTATTATTATATTATTATTAAAAAAATGGACTCACCAAGTAAAATTAAAGATGAACGTGTAGTGGACTTTACTTAGATTTGATGAATAAGCTAGGGTATAATAACTGTTCGTATTTACTATTTATTTTTGCCTACGATGTCGGAAGTTAAAATTTTTTTAATGCAGTTTCAATATGTTTTTTCTAGTACAGATACATAAACTAAGCTATTTTTTATATTTTAACTAAATATTTATTTGTAAAATCTATAATAATATTCTGTGTCGTAAGTAGCTAGAAAACATTTGGTCCATCAAATCGATGGAGACTGATGATGTTTTTATCCAGTGTCCAGAAATAGTGTCCATGTAAAAAACAACACGTCTGGTTTTTATATATATCTGTTAATTGGTAGCAGATTTCATGAGATTAAAAAATTAGTTCATTATTTTTATGCGATGTTGTAACTTTCTCACATAATATTGCATATTAAATATTCTTGAAAGTTTTTTTTTCACTCAAACTAGGAAGCTGGTTTTTTTAACATAGGTGTAAAATCACCATACTGGTACATGGAAGTGTCTCTTAGATCAGGCCGTTAAAACAGTTTTAACATGTGAAGGATTATCATGGTCGCTTTTTCCCGAAATTCTTATTTAGTCCGCGCTTAGTGCAAAGTAGGGCTACCATGAGCTGTCGTGCAATCGCAGTAGAGAAATTTTATTTTTAAATTATTTTACTACGTTAAATGTTGAATAAACCGTGAAGGTCTGATGCAGTGACTATTACCTACTGCAGTGCGTCCTGTCCTTTACCACTCGCTGGACAGGTACTATGGAGGTGATGACGTTTCGCTTATCAAGTCCTTTGGAGATATGGTTGTTTGGGTGTCCAGCACACAAGGTTGGAGTGTCCAGCGTGAGAAATGGATGCAGCACCATTGGAAAGGAGCTCCGTGGTTGGAGAAAGCTTTTCTTTATCGGCCGATGTCGGATACCTTTCATGGTGGAAAGTTTGAGTGACTTATAGCGCCATCTTGTCGTTGAAAATAGCTTTTGTGCAATCACTTTGGTGTGCTTTTAATCATAAATGAACAAGGAACGATTATATCTACACTACATACTCCCACATTCAAACACACTTACGCCTTTATTCTTCCAAGGGGTAGTCAGACGTGCATTTCTGTACCCTTATTTCACTGACTGAGTAGAGATTTCCTCACACGTTAATAATACTAAGAATTAATATTAAGAATATTCCAATTGAGAAATCCAATAACACTTTACCCGACCCGGAAATTGAACTTAGGATTCCTCTATGGCAAAGTTCATATTTGACATTATATAATAAAATTATACAAATGTATGATATCAGATATATTCAGATGTAAAAAAATACCCATGTAGATTTAAGATATAGATTAAGAATAAAATAAATAACTAATACCTACGATTCTTTTATTGAGGTAATGTAAATTTTTCTAGTCACCATTTCCGAACTATACTATTTTGCATTTTATAATATGTAAATAAAAACAAAAATATCAGTTTTAAAATTATATTATCGGTAAGTTTTTTTATAAGCTTATATTTATTAATATGGAAATTGTTGTGACAGTTTGGATTCTTATAAATAAACATTTTACATGGATAAGGAAATATTTTCTGACATACAAAAATATCTTATATAGATATTGACTTTTTCTGGGTATATTTAGAATGCTTGTTCTTCACAAGAAATTATTCGGTTTCCCAAAGGGTAATCCGTAAGGATTCCCTAATGTAAGCGAGAAATAGTATTTATTATTATTTAAAACTAGCTTTTGCGCGCAACTCCGTCTGCGTGGACTACAGGGTTGGGTTCAGAAAGAAAATAAGTTGTAGTATTTTACTCCGCAGAGCCCCATTTACTTAGATATACAAAAATCATACAATCGGTCAAATTGTTTCAACGTGAAACCGTAACGCGCCGGTCGACGCCTTGAGTATCATTATTGCGCGCTTGATCATTATTTTGAAACTGCGATATCTTCTAAGATACTTATTGAAATCAAATGATGTAAAGGACAAATTTATTTTGTATTAAATACTTGTAATGAATAACGTATTTATTTGGATAAGGATTAACATCATGTTTGTAAAAACACCTTCACAAATAATGCTTTATATAGTGAGCCAACCTTAAAAGATAGACATATGCTGTCGCGGACTTTTTTTTAGAATTTTTAAAGGGAAACAATTCTGTCATACATTATTTTAGCGAAACTTTAATCGTTTCTGCAGCGTACGCAGCGGAAGCTCACAAAAAGGAAAAAGTCCCCGATTTTGAAACATTCTTTATTGCTGCTCCGCTCCTATTGGTCGTAGCGTGATGTTATATAGCCTATAGCCTTCCTCGATAAATGTGCTATCTAACAGTGAAAGAATTTTTCAAATCGGACCAGTAGTTCCTGAGATCCTAGCGTTCAAACAAACAAACAAACAAACAAACAAACAAACAAACAAACAAACAAACAAACAAACAAACAAACAAACAAACAAACAAACAAACTCTTCAGCTTTATAATATTAGTATAGATAACAAATGGTTGCGATATCTTTGTGTAGTGCGGTACAAATGTCTGTGGAGATTACCGGCAACGTTGTCATTCCTCTATTATCTCAGGTTATATTAAAAAAAAAAAACAAAGTCTACACAGTAGACTAGTTTTTGAAAAAAAAATATTTATACACATGTCATGTCATGTCAATATTTCGCATTTCGATTAGATATGTTTGTTGAAATATTTTTGCCATGAGCAGCTTACAGCTTTTTGCTTTATCTTTAACCTGTATATATATAGATCGGTTCAATAAATAGATGCCTATAAGATGCACTTTAATAATTCACAATCACACTTCAATGCTTTAATAATCTCGGAAAATAAATTAGAATAAATATACCGAACAGAATGTACATTGTACTCTTGACATTTAGTTAAAAAATACAAAAAACATCGCTCTCATAAACACTTGGAATCCAACCCACTGTCTGCCGTTACAATAGCTGGTATCTAATCAACTACGCTACGGCGGCCGTCAATATTATATAATATCATGGATGTAAGCTATAGTATGTGGTTACTGGTCAGCATGGACAGCGTGAAGCAAAGCGACTCTAAGAAGGTAGTTTGTGCCAATCGCGGGCGCCCGAATTCAGTTTACGGGGTTTGACATCATTCTCTGACTCCGAGTCGACCCAGACTACTGTAGTTTTGGTGACTCTCTAAGTCGGTATGCCAGTTTGGCGATGATTTTGTATAGACATTTTTTACATTTAACTTACCCTTCAGCCTTTCTACACAAAGGAGTGGAGTGAAGAAAAGGTTAATTAATATTCCCCTCGGAAAAATAATCGTCGCATGTAACTTACATTCAGTGCGATTATGCGGATGATTACCTTATAATCCCGACGACCTAATTATGCAGGATTTTTTTATAATTGGATATATGTATAAAAGCTGAGTCCCAAAACCCTTGTGAATTCTGTAAAGAGTTTCACACGTTTTATGAAGTGATCGTTTTTCGAGCGTATATGAATAGATTACATATTATTAACAAATGAAATTATTATTATTTTTGATTTAACGATTTCGTTTCTCCTCCTTTGAGGGTTAAGAGCACGGGCCTTAGCCAAGTGCAGATAGTAAATAAATAAAGTTAGATCTGTATTTCACTATTTAAAAACTTTCGGGTTAGACGGCAAGTATTAAGGATCACAGCTTTTTGCAGTAGCAGGTAGATAAACGGATTTATTTTTAAAGCGGACAAACTAGCATGTAGTGATTTTGGTATAACTCCTGTACTGGATAATATTATAGGTATTGTGCGAGTGTTATTGACTTTCCATTGTGACTTAATCTCTATTGATAAATCTGTGTATTTCGCTATTTTTTCCGTGTGTGTCGTCAAAAGGTTATGGGTATTACATATAGCAATATCTATTAGGTATACGGAGTTATTATCTTTATTGTGCAGGGTGATATCTGGTCTGTTATTGTAAATTGTTTTATCCGTTATAATAGTTCTGTCCCAATATAATTTAAACTTAGAATTTTCTAGTACTGATTCCGGCTTGTATTTGTAATACTGAACTTTTTCTGTTATAAAATTTGTTTGAATGGCTAGGGCTTGGTGTATAATCGCGGCGACCTGATCATGTCGGTGTTTATAATCAGTCTGGGCTATGGATCTACAGGCGCCTGTGATATGCTGGATGGTTTCGGATGCAGAATGACAACGGCGGCAAAGGTCGGAGTAATTTGGTCTATGGATTATAAATTTCTGGTAGTTGGCTGTATCGATAATTTGATCCTGAATGGCAATCATAAATCCTTCCGTTTCCGGGAAGAGTTCGCCCCGCTGCAACCATGCGTTCGACGCTTTCATGTCGACATGGGGTTGTTGCAGGTCTAGACGGTGTCTTCCGTGCAAGGATTTACGGGACCATTCAGAAACTTTATCCTCATCTCGAACTATACCTTCATTATTTTGTGTTTCTGTTGATTGTAAGTTTAGAGGGGTGTAATTTTTATCTGCGAGGCTTATTGTTTTATGGAGAGTTGACTGATTAGAAATATTGAAAAAATATTTCCTTAACGCGGCAATTTGTTTGTTGTGTAGATTTCTAATGTCAATGAGACCACGACCTCCTTCTTCCCTTGGCAACGTCATTCTCTGGATACAAGATCTTGGATGGTGTTTACGATGACTACTCATTGTGGTATTAATTAAACGTTGTAGTTTTATTAGGTCTGTTTTTGACCAATTAATGATACCAAAGGAATATGTAAGTAGGGGAATAGCAAATGTGTTAATTGATTTAACTAAGTTCCTGGAGTTAAGCTGGGATTTCATTAAAATATTGAGCCTATGTTTAAACTGTTTAGTAAGATTTATTTTAGTGACTTTCTGGTTTATGTGGTAAGACTGTTCAAATCCTAAGTATTTATAAGAATTATTGTTATCTAAAGAGTCTACTATTTGGCCTGTGGCTAATCTATAGGGGTTATTTTCGATAGTTTTACCATCACGCATTGTAAAAGTTTTACATTTATTAATACCGAAAGTCATATTAATATCACTAGAGAATTTTTGTGTGAGGTCTGCGAGCTGATGTAGAGAGGAGATACTATTGCTATATAGTTTTATGTCATCCATATACATTAGGTGAGATAATTTAAGAGCTGCGCCCCCATTTGCAGCTATGGGTAGGCCACTATTGGAAAGATTAAGGATATTTGAGAGAGGGTTTAACGCTAGGCAGAACCATAAGGGACTGAGGGCATCACCTTGGAATATTCCCCGATTTATTTGAATAGGCGCCGTTTCTATTAATTTGCCTACTTTTAATTTCGTTTCCCATTTCTGCATGACGGTTTTTAAAAATTCTATTATCGTCGGGTGGATCTTATAGTGGTGCAAAATATAAGTAAGCCAACTATGTGGTACGGAGTCATAAGCTTTTTGGTAGTCTACATACATTGTACATAAATCGGATTTTTGGTTAATGTTGTGTTTCATGGCAATGGAATCTATTATGAGTTGCTCTTTGCATCCCTGGCTGAATTTTTTACATCCTTTTTGTTCAACTGCTATAATATTATTATCGGTTATATGTTCGTTTATAGTGTGAGAAATACATGAGGTAATTATTTTATAAATGGTTTGGAGGCAAGTGATTGGTCTATATTTAGCTGGGTTGTTTTTTTCTGTATCTTTAGGAATCATGTAAGTTACCCCTTGGCTAACAAAACTCGGGACCGTGTCAGGATGTTCTAGAAAATTATTGATGTGTCTATGGAGCGCGGCGTGCAACGAGGAGAACTTTTTATAATAAAATACATGTATATTATCAGTACCAGGGGATTTCCAGTTATGGGCCTTTTTGAGAACATGTGTAAATACATCTAAGGATATGCTATCAAATATCATTTCAGGGACCTTTTCTAGGTGTTTTTTATCAGCTTCAATCCATTCAGCACTATAGTTGTGTTGAACTGGTTGTGCCCAAATTTTAGACCAAAAATCATACATCTGCTCTGATGTGGGAATGTTATTCGGCGAGTTGTTTTCTACTTTATGTGCATTTGATGTGTTAACTACTAATTCTCTATAGAAAAGTTTTTCATTATTACTAAACTGGGCATTTTGTGTTTTTCTTCGTGTGCAATTAAGATATCTATTGCGTCGATTGGTCGTGGCGTTAAGTTTTTGTTTTAAACTATCAAGAAATTGGTTATCTGTAGTGTTAGGGTCTTCGTAGCTTGAATGAATTTTATATTTGTGTTTTATTTTTTCTACATGTGCTATTAGTTTTAAACTTCTATTTCCTCGCATATATTGAGTGAACCTACCTATTTCTTTACGTATGTATTCTATTTTACTATCCAGTCTTTTTAGCCAGTTTGGTCTCCTATCTGTTTCAGTATTTGGTGCCGCAGGAGTAGGGGTTGGATCTTTAATTTTTGATCCGTTACATAAAGCTGCTGTATAAGCAGCACAATATAGAATTGTGTGTGTTTCGGCAAAATCATTATCACTGGAAATATAGCAAGGAATAACTTGTGTATTTAAATATGATATTATGTGAGCAAATCTTTTTGATGATTTTTGTCTAGGAATAAACGGTCTTTGCGTAGGATTACTAAATTTATATTTTTGAAATATTTCCTCATAAGTCTGTCTTATTTTGAAGTCGAGCGTGTCTTCCGTGGCTATTGCATTATTATGTGATCGTACATTTTCAATTAAAGGTTCTGCAACTATATGATTTTGTTCATCTGAGGTTACGTTTATTTGTAATTGAGTATTTACTTCGTTTATTCGAATATCTAATGAAGCCAAACTAACTCTAACTTCTTCCTTTATTTCTTCTATTTTGCTATCCCGAATAAGTTTATTGCGAAGAATTACGCGTAATTGATCAGAGATTCGCTGTTCTGAGACATGGGAGATTTGTGCAAATTTCTCTATTACAGAAGCGTGTAAGGGCTTACGGTATGCTGTTTTATTTGTTTCTAAATTGGTGATTCTATAATATTCTCTTAAAATTGTTTCATTTATATCGTCGGTCCATCTCAATCGGGTACTTTGTGATGATCGTTGGTGTGTAATGATTTCCAAGTTGGTGTTTGGGTGGTTCTGATTTTGCAGTATATTTTTAACTTCATCTTTAATGGTCTGTAGTGTATTATCTGACAGTAATTTACATCGTAAAATGGCTCGCCTTTGATCCCCTATACGTTGTTTAGAAACATCTATATTTGGAAATTTTTCAATAAATCGGGCGTAAAGTGGGTCTAAATATCCTCGTACTTTGGTTTCCATTTCTGTAATTATTAGGTAGTTGCGCCAGATGAACTCATTTATTTCGTCTGTCCATTTTATTCGCGCGCGTGTTCTGCCAGTGGTGGGTGCAGGTTTGTCGGCTACTGCCTCCTGCACAACATCCCCGGGCAACAACTGAATATTTTGTGAGGTATGTGAATATGTAAGAGCGGAATGCAATGAAGATGGTGATGATGTATCAGATGAAGGTGAATCTATGTTTTTATCTATGTAAGATGGTGGTGATGAAGGGATGGATGAAAATAATGATGATACGGGTGAGGAACATGATTCTGATCGGTCATGTCGAACTACAGCAGCTTGAGACTGGGTAATTCGGTGCGATACGGTGCCCTCCCCAGAGTACGTAGGGCAGCCCGGGTTTTGAGGCCCGGGGCGGGATTCTCCGTCGCAGTTAGCTTCGGTACCCGCCTGGGGTATTACTCTACTTCTTAGACGCATCGCATGGGTGTTTTTAATTAAATACTATTGCTTCGTTGGTCATTGGTGAGTGTATAGCTAATAGCTGCCAATGTCCGCCCCTCACGTGGCAACAGATGGTCGTGCCGGACGTGAAGTTAGGTTTCTGAGGGGCTTATTATTATTATTATTACATTCGGAAATCTCAAGCTTCAAACGAAAAACAGTAGAATTGCTTTGCGTGGGCTTCCTACAGGACAAAGTACCCTTTTGTCTTTACCTTTTTTAGGATTTTAATGGTAATTTTAGTAGGAATAAACTTTAATACTATGACGCGGAGAGTTTAAGGTGTTTTTGAGATAAGAAATTTCATCATTTGCTCATATACGTCCCATTGCTGGGCACGGGCCTCCTCTACTGTTGAAAGGATTTAGACTTTAGTTCATATCGCTGGTCTGGTGCGGGTTGGATTTACATACTTAAGCTACATTAAATAAATTAAATTAAATACACCCAACAGTCACATAAATAGTCCTGACCCCACACTAAGATACGAGTCTTGTGTCGTGGGTATTAGAAACTACGAGAGACTTTTCGGTCTCACAAACACCCAGACCCGAAACAAATATTTGTGGATCACACAAACATTTGTCTCGGTGCGGGAATCGAACCCGTTAGGTGTGCCGGTTTCATCATGATTTTTTTCTTTACCGTTAAAGTAATTGAATACACAATAACTTCCAAAAGTAAGAGGTGTGTGCCTAGGCCCTAGGGTTCGAACCTGCGACTGCCGAGATTCTCGACTGCCCACGTAAACTCCGAGACCATCACTGCTTAACAAAGAAGTCACTACCTTGAATATGTCTTCTAAATTGTATATTAAAAATATGCCTAAATTTACCTGTAATGCCTAATATGCCTATAATACCTAAATTTACTAGAACTCCCAAATACAAATAATAGGTATCACCTATTTTCAAGTGAACGTTCAGTCGAAATCGGTGTAACCGTTCCCGAGATTCGCGTTAGCACTTAGCAATTGGACAATTATTTTAGATTCATTATTTAAAAAAAGAACATTCAAAGGTAAAGCGTGTATACTTTCTTGTGCAATCAGTTAAAGTTGTTTTCCAATTACAAATAGATACGTTATTATTTAATAGATATAAGGTAGGTATGACCACTTTTTTTATTTTAACCGTAAAATAATTTAACATGACACGGATTTAAAAGTACATTTAAAAAAATTAAAATTGCCAATGAACAACGTATAAAAAGTATTCAGCAAATGTAAGTGTGGTGGAGTACGTAAAATGTTAAATCTTCTGGGTCATTATAGAAGTGAATTAACTGCTGTATTCATCACCTCAACTATTCACGTATTTTGTATTTTAAAAATAATCTCATTAAACCTGGACTATAAAATTTAGCAGCACACGAACGCTGTCCTTATTCTTGGCAAAGAATGTCTAAGACTGTAGGATGACCCGTGACCACCTTCACAGTCACTGTTTAATGTATAAGTAAATAAATAGATAGACATTATAGGGGGAAGTGGGGCAGATTGATTCACAAAAATTTTAAGTCGAATAACAAGTGAATAAACCATATAGTTTTAATCAATTTCCCCAATATTATTAACGATGTATATAAATTTTATAATGTCAAGGAAAAAAATGGATTAGGATGTGAAGAAAAGCGAATAGTACATGTTTTGTAAAAAATGACTTTTGTATCATTCTGCCCCACCAATGGGGCACTTGGATACACCATGTGGGGCACTTTAATACAGAATGTAAATCGTATGAATTTCAATTAAGTTATACACATTTTAATGATAATTAGAATTTTTATTATAAGGAGGTCATAATCAGTTTACAATGAAACTACAATATAAGACCTTGCATTTTTATTGAGGTATAACACTGCACAATCAGTCAAATTATATTCTGAAATTACTTTGGCCACATAATGAACTACAGATGTTTTCTTTTTAAATATAATAAGAAGAAAATCGCCAATATTTATATTTTCAGGACTTGGAATTTCTAACTTCCTCCGTCTACGTCTGATTTTCCATCATCGTTGTCATTGCTTAAATTGAACAACTCATTCGAATCAGAATTTGATATAAACAACAAACGAGGGCAGGCTTTTTCTTTCAGGGCTTTTTTAATTTCTGTCAGTCTCAATTAATTTCTTGCTGTTTTTAATTCCTTTGCTTTCTGATTCATTAAATTAACTTCTTGTTTTCTATCTTTTTTATCTTCTATCATCGGTAGCCGATTTTTTTTAAGGGGTGTCAATGTAAACTCTCGACTTCCCTTTTTCTTTTCCTTTTTTAGACTTATTTTCTGTAAAAGCCTTTTTTGGACATGGTCGTACAGTTCCTAGAGATATTATGTTAGTATTAGTCTGATAACCTGGTGTTATCAGAAGGTGTTAACAAAATCTACCTCTGGTCTATCTATTTCTTGATTATTTTCTTTGTATTCTCCTTGGGGAAATCCACTAAAAATATCTATAGGTAGGTAAAATCATCGTCGTTAAAACCAAGTCTATTGAGTGGCCAAATTACAGTTACGGGGCACCTCGATACGTATCATTGTGCCCCGCACTTTGCTGTATCAAACTACCCCAAAAGTTATTTTTCAAAATTCAAGTTATATAAATAAAACTAACTTATTTATTGAAAGAAATGCACCTAATTCTTATTATTTAATAACTCAACTTATCTTTAATTTATATAAATCTGGTCTAGATGGTGTACAAGATGTTAGAAACACATTTACTTTTTACGTATTTTTTTACTCATCACCACGCAAAACACATTACGACCTGTCCAACGGCACTAGCTGACTGGCTGAGCGTGGCATCACAATGGATGAGTTCTAACGTTTATAGGAACGTTTTAAAGAAGGCACCACTCGAAAACATTTAAAAGTTTTTGAAATAATGCCTGTGTATCTATGTGCCCCTTGCATCATTCTGCCCCACTTCCCCCTACCCTATTCACCGGGGCTTGAGATAAAATGTAAACAAATAAAAAAAAAAACAAGGCTTCTCAAACTTTTATCTCACTGTTTCTTTTTTTAATTTGACTCCATGATAAAACAAACAATACCTACATTTAGTTTCTGTACTTTGTTTATCTTACATAATTCACATGTATGAACAAACAATTGCAAAAGTTTTATTAGAAGGTATATAACTATAAGAAAAATGAAACAATAGATTTCCTATATTTAATTATTTATTCAGCGAATTCCGAGGATTCTGATGAACTCATACCAACATGAATAACAAAAGTTATAATAAATTATGACATCCAACCATATAATCAATTTTGAGCATGTTTTTTTTTTCTTTTATTACATGGTCAATGCACCTTTGACAATTCTCTACTTTTATGTTTTTGCCAAGTAAAACTTTAACTTCATTAATTTTTAAGGTTTTATTATTTTTAGCTACAAATCGTATGATCTGTGGTCTATAATTTATTAGTATTAAAATGCGGACGAAGTTTGGGAATCGGGTCTTTGTTTGGGTGTTTTTACATGTACATAACTTAATAACTAATAATTTTAAATTAAAAAAAAAATTTAAGGCATTTATGATATTCGAATTCCAATAAGTCTGTAAGAATTACACAAGTTTTACAACTATCATTCTAAAATACCATTTACAGTGTTGTCAGTGTATGACTTTCGTACTTATTTTTATAAAAAATATTGACTTCAACAATCGTGAACCTATAAAGTACCTATATTATGGTTTGTTTACCTTTTATCTCACGGCTTCCTGAATAGGGTATAGACAGGACGATTAACATTGTTTTGAGGTTGGATTATAAAATTAATTATTATAATATACTCTGTGCACATTTCCATAGTCTGTGCTATGTTTTGTATCTGATTTGACAATTGAAATTGACACATTAACTTGACATCTTTTGTGATATTTGGAAATCATAAATTAAAAACTGAATTGATATCTTATAAACATCTCATATTTACTTTTATTACATGAAGTGATTCCCTATAAAAATGGGAGGTGGTGATCTGGTAAGTTAAAGTTGTATTATGTTTCTGTAAATTATTTTGGATGGCTATCGGACTTTAAACAGATTTGTAATGTATCCAAACAAGTTATATATATTGGTATTCTTAAGTATAGCTTAAAAAAATCTTTATTTGATATTTTTTTTATTTGTAGAATTCGAAAAAATCATGGCATCCAAACACTATGAAAAATCAAGAACGAGTTTGGAAGGCAGAACAAGCTGCAGCAGAAGAGAAGAAACGGATATCGGAGTTGCAACGCGAACGGGCAGAGGAGAGGGATAGAGCTGAACTTAATAACATTATAAAACACAATAACCAAGCCAATATGGATGATCGGCTCCATTGGATGTATGATGTATGTATACAGTCATTCTACTCTATAATCCTGATTTTGTAACCACTTAATCATTATTCATTGCTTTTCAGGGGCTTTCTTTATTATTGGACAACAAATAAGTTGAACTTTAATATAGAAATACTTATCAAGCTCTATGCATATTGTATGTGGGTATCCTTCTTGCTGTTTGTCTGCCCCATACATAGAGATGTATGCTTAGATCTAAAAATTTGACTGAAAATTCAAAGTCAAAATAACCTTTATTCAAATAGACTTTTACAAGTGCTGTTCAATTGTCGCTATTAAAGGATTTTTGGTGTTCTTTAACCTATTGCCACTATGAAATATGTTATTTCTGTGGAGAAGAAACTGCAAGAAACTACCTCAGCAACACAATATATATATTTTTTTAATTTATTTCATTATTAAATTTTAAATATTATATTTAACTTAGCCCCATAAATGTCATAACAATACAACTTGCAGAAACATAACCTGATTATATAGTTTCATCGTAAACCTACATACATCACGCTGCAGGGCCCTGCGTCTCCTACCATTGAGAGGGTTACCATTTATATAGTTTAAAACTTCCTAACTTAAATTTATTATCTATTAAAAACCATTTTTTAATAGATATTTTTATAGTAAGAAGATAAGTGAAAAGTTTATTATTTATTTAAATAAATGCATAATATAGTAGAGAATATATTGATAATTTTAAAGACTTCTGACGGGATGTCATATATATATATATTTTTTGCACTGACATTGAAAATGCTAGCTGAACTCTATACTTAACATAAATTAAAACAAAGTCACAGTATTATATATCTTTAAAAGATCTATAAAAAGTCAATAAAGGTATAGTTTTATCTCTTAGGTATAGTTATAAAATCGTCCACCAATTCCCCAGTGTGGAAGATGGATTGTAAAATTAAAAAATACTTTACATATTTTAGAATTCTCTCAAGTATCATAAAAAGTCGAAAGACCTTACGCTGATTATCAGATGCTAGCGCGAACATGTCGTTAAATTAAAGTCATCATCATCATCAGCACATGTATGTCCCTCAACTGGGAATGAAGCTCCTCTAGCATTGATAGGGTTTAGGCCTTGGTCCACCATGATGGCCTAGTGAGGGTTGGCGGACTACACACTTAAGAAAATACTAAGGACTTTTTAGGTGTGCAAGTTTCATCACAATGTTTTCCTTCACCATTGAAGAAGTGATAATTTATTGTGAATACACACAAAATTTCGGAAAGTCGTACGCCGAAACTTCGAAGCTATCAACTTATGGTAATGATTTTTTTATTTGATTTCTTTTTTAGAAACCTGATAAAAAAGTTCAACAGGAGGAGTACCTACTTGGAAAATCGCTTGATAAACATAATGAGCATGTGGATAAGCCTGATGCAGACTCCATACCAGCCGTTGCACGTCGTGTGGTTGGATCAAGTATGTTGTCGACTGGTGGAGATTCTCAAGTAGATTTAGTCAGAAAGTTGCGCGAAGATCCCCTTTTATTGATCAAAGAACGCGAACGAGCTGCTCGGGCGGCTTTGTTAAATAATCCATTGCAACGACGTAAAATTGCTGAGTTATTAAGAAAAGAAAAAGTAAGTAGTATTAATATTTATTTATTGAATCTTATTTTATTTCATGCCTAAATTCTATAACGTTGTTTGGTAATGCAGTTTGTGGTTACGGTCAACAAATTCATGTTTTTTTTTGTATTTTATTCAGGAACAGAAAGAGGAAAGCAAATCTACAAAAAGCGGTAAAAAGCATAACAAAGATTTGGACAGTGCTTTAGCTGCAAAACTTAACGCTCTTGGTGGTGAAAAAGGTATTAATTTAGCTGCATTGCTTGATTCTGATGAATCGTCTTCGGATTCGTCCTCATCATCTGACAATAAAACAAAAAAGAAAAAGAAAAAAAAGAAGCAAGAGAAAACTAAAAAGCCAAAAAAGAAGAAAAACTCATCAGATTCAGAAGTTGATTCTTCAAATGATATGAAACGTCATGAAAAATCTGAGAAAAGATTAAATAGGGAATTTTCTCCAAGCAGAAATAAAAAAAATAAATCAACAAATCTAAAACGACATTCAAGCTATGATCGACATGCTGATAATGATATAAAATCAAAAAGAAATAGAAAAGACGAATCACCCGAAAGGCATTATGATCACAGACGGCGGCGTCCTGACTCGTCAGATAAAAGTCGTGGTGAGCACTCTCACCGAACTTCACCGTCACGGGATAAATACGTATCAAATAATAAAAAACGCGACGTTCTGAATGAAGAAGAGCGGGCTGCTAAATTGGCGGCTATGATGGCGGCCGGCGCCGAGCGCGAGGTAGAGCGCGGCCGCCGTGTCGCACAACAACGAGAGGCCGACGAACATGCACAGACACGACCGTCGCGAGCTATGCACCATAACGAAGCTCGTTCTTTGCCTGAATCTCTCGAAAGTCGCATTCATTCTAACAGACATTATATTCAACGTAACAGCCGCCATATGAATGAACATTTTGCTCGGAGATAATGCATGTGCATCAAAAATGTAAGAAATACAAAATAAAGTCTAGAATATAATTTATTTTATAATTTAATTAAAACATAATGTACTTTAAACTTGGGAGAATGTGTTGTACTGCAGAACCCATTAAAACGTCGCCTTTTTATTTCAGCGTGATATTAACTCCATCAATCAAGAGGTATTTTTTCTCTTACAATCTGAAAAGAAAAAGTGTACACTAAAGCAATCTATATGTATCTATATATATTATATGTACATAATATAATACTATGCATTTGGAGTGTGTGAGCGCAAACATATTAGTTCCTAATTATATATTTGTTATTTTTTTTCTTATACATTGTTGTTTGTTTCTTGGCATTCTCTTTTAGTTATTTTTGGATAGGACTCTTATGTAAGTAGTATAACTAGCAAAGTTATTTCCCGTGATCTGATCAGGCTGCGTCGCATGTCGTAGCGTAATACAATATTGAGTACCTCGGCGCACATTCCTGCATAGATGGGGTCGGTATCCCAAGGCCCGCGCTCGGGCAGCGGTAGTGCGCGTCGTCGTAGTTCCGCAACCAGTTCGGTCACGTCCATGATGGGAATGGGGTCGAGCCCGCGAGCCAGCCCCGCCAGATACTCCACGTAATGAGCCCTGTCAAGAATGCAAGAATATGGGATGTGAACACACCTCGATAAGGCCCCTCTTGTAGAGGCCGTCTAGCGAGCCGTAGGGCCGCGGCGGAGGTCGCAGAGCGGCTCGGCGAACCAGAGTTTCAAGGTCATCCACGCCCAGGATCGGTAGAGGGTCGACCACGTTTCGCCGCACCAATCGGCTCAGGTACTCCAGGTAATGGTTCCTGTAAGCACATGCCGAACTGACCCCCCTGCTTGCCGTCTACACGCTTTTAACTACTTTCAAACTGACGTTTTATGATACTCAGTATCTTTATACAAGCAGGTTCAATATTGTCGACATGACCTTACAACGCAACGATATTAAAAAAAATTATAGAGTACTGTCTTTTCCTACTTACTTGCATAGCCCTGCATAATTCTGCGGCGCCTCGCTTCCACATGTGCCATCTATTAGACCTGTAGGAGTTTCTCGTTGCAGTTGAATAGGACAGCGACCTCCACTGCCCTCTTCTGGCTCAGTTTCATACTTTACGTTATTCATCTATAACATACAATATGTATTTATATCACTTTTATTTACTTCCTCCTTTATAGTGTTACAATTTTATTATATAATACTACTAATACTCTACCTGCAATAAGGTTTGTAGCTCATGCGGTTCTTTGTCTCGTAAATAAAAGAGACAATTTCGTGGGTGATGTGCATGTAATCCTAATTTAGCACAGTACTCGCTTAGCCCACAGCGAGCTCCCATAGTAAAAGGCTTTCCACATCCATAGCAAAACTCAAATTTGCACTGTGTGCATGTAAAGTGCATGCAACCACCTCTGAAAATATTTATTATATTAGAGATATCTAAATACAAAGAATATATGTACGAATGGAACGTAATAAACATAGAGTGAAAGCTTTGAAAGATTACTTTCGAAGCTATGCATCACAAAACCTTAAAATGTTAGCTTTAAATGTGTGCTGTTTAGCCAACACCTAATATAGAGTTACCTGGAAAGAGAGTATTTAAAGTGACATCGTGGACACTCTATTCCATTATCCCTTAAATGTTGTTGTATAACTGAAACAGATCTTTCGGGATCATTGTCCTCTAACCAAGTTGTGTATTGCTCACACGTTAAACCTTCGTGATTCGGTGTCCACTGAAAATTGAAAATAATAATACAATTTTGACGTAATGAGTAGGTACAACCATAGGCATTCGCTTTATTTCTTATTACTACCTGTTTCCTGCATGAGGCGCAGCTCACTGCACGACATTCTGGGCAACGTACTTTTTTTTGTTTCGGATGAACAAAGAAACCTGATGCGCATTCCATACACCATCTAAAGTTTGGATCTCGTGCCAAAGTTCGGTCACGTAACTAAAAAATAATTATAAATTTTGTAAGTGTTGCCGAACCAATGTCAGACATAATAATTGCTATCAATACAAACCTTTCTTTGAAATAACTCATGAATTTCGGTGCCTAGTAAAGTTTTTAGTAGGATATCAAGATGTGCAAAATATTCTAACCAAGCATCTTCAGGGAGGTTTTCTAAATCGGGAACTTTACAGTAAGGGCAAACACAATCTGCAATGCTTCTCTCTGTGATTTGAACTGTAAAGTAGTGACGAGCGCATTCTCGACAACAGCGATGAGTGCAGCGCAACATAGACACCATCTGTGGAGATTATATATGTAGATATCATACAGTATAAATTATAAAGCATTTGTAGATAACAGGCATTTTAAATTTATCATACTTCATGTTCCGGAAGTCGTGACGCACAAAGTTCACAGTCTTGGTGCAAGTAAGCAAGTGCGGTGTCGAGATCAGTGCATTCCAATGCAGCCATCAAGGCTGCTGAAGTCTCAGTACCTTGAGCTATTAACTCTACTGCCAGTTGAGCTTGATCCCATGTTTCAGTTGCTCCTTCAGCTAACAACATACGAGCTTGTCTCTGCAACATAGGTACATAAAATAATTTTTAATGTATAAATGAATATTTCAATCGATTTATTCCAAGAATGTTTCGAATATATGAAATAGATACTTTGAATTAAGTAATTTCAACTGATTTTGATCGTGAGGATTTAAAAAATATTATTGACTTTAGTGCTTATTGCGGACATTGCATAGTGTCGAATTAATACATGGGTTTTAACGTAACCAAAAAAAAAATGCATCTGAAAGATTGTTCATTTTCATATTACAAATTGCACTTTTAACTTTGCTTTTTCTGTATTACAGTTATATAAAGAGAAAAGGTTTGTAGTTTTGTATGTTTGTTACGAATAAACTCAAAAAGTACTGAACCGATTGGGATGATTTTTGGTATGGCGATAGTTGGGAGTCTGAAGTAACATAGGATACTTTTTATCCCGGAAACTGTAGTATTCCCGTGGGATTGGGTATAAAACTCCGATTTATATGATTTTTAATATGATCATAAGTTAAATCCTATGAGGTAACATGAACAACATTTTATCCCGAGAATATATAGGGTTCCTGTGGGATATGCATATATTGTAACACGAAAGTAACACTACCTGTGTTATGCTTTCATGCCTAAGCCATTTGACCGATTTAAATGTTTTTTGGCATGAAGGTAGCTGGGACCTACCCAAGTAACATAGGGTACTTTTTATCCCGGAAAATGTAGTATTCTCGTGGGATTTTTTTTGAGTTTTCACGCCTGAACTATTCGGTCGATTTATATGTTCTTGGTATGATCATAAATGAGATCCTATTATGTAACATGAACATCATTTTATCCCGGGGCTATGTAGGGTTCCGGTGGGATGAGCGTAAATTGTTAACGCGAAAGTAACACTGCCTGTGTAATGGCTTCACGCTTAAACCATTTGACCGATTTAAATTATTTTTGGTATGAAGATACGTAGTACATAACTAAGTAACATAGGATAATTTTCATACCGGAAAATTTAGTATTCCCGTGGGAATGGGTATTTCTGGATCTACTGAGCCGATTTGAATGGTTTCTGGTATGAAGATAGGTAGGGTCTACCGAATGAACACAAGATACTTTTCATCCCGGAAAATATAGTATTCCCGTGGAAATGGGCATTTCTGGATCTACTGAACCGACTTGAATGATTTTAGGTTTGGACCCACCGAATTTAAATGGCATATTTATATTCGGTATTAATATTACATCTTATAATTACAAGAGTAGATCTGTATGTCTGTTACGCTTTCACGCCTAAACCATTCGACTAAGTTATATTATTTTTGGTATGAACATAAATAGGATCCTGTGAAGTAACAATTCAATGTTCCCGTTGAATAAAAATGTTATAATTGCGAAAATAGCTCTTTCAAAGTAAAACTTTTTTTGGACACTTAGGAGATGAATGCGTCTCCCAATTTTCACTTATTATCTTTCTACACTCAACCCTAAAGTCTACGCAGACGGAGTCGCGGGCAGAAGCTAGTGTAAAATAAAACTGAACCAACTACTGAATAACAAAAATTTTCAAAGACTAAATAACTAATAACATGAAGTTCATAAGCTTAATTTATTCGAAACATCCCATAACGGACACAATTAACATAACGTACCTCTGGCGATCCCTCAGGAATGCTGATCTTAGCTAAATCAATGAGCTGGCCAGAGACACGACGCAAGGTGATAGGTGGCGGTGGGCTTAGTGGTATAGGTTCTTCTTCCGATTTTTTTCTAATTTGTATTTGTGAATCATCAGAATCACTATCTGTCCATTCATCTTCAGTGCGACAAGTTTCGCGGAAAAAGTTTTTCTTTTTATCTTTTTTAGGAGAGGCTTCTTCTTCTGGTGACATTGGTTGCTTTTGGTCTTTCTGTTGAGGAGGTGGAAGTGGTGCAGGCTTTTTTCTACCCATTGTTGAAGTCGTTGGTTTGGGTTCTATCGTTTCTGATGGACTTGTATTTGCATTGGAGTTGGCGTTGAATAATCTAGTCTGTAATTGTTTAACATGACCGCTTTGAATATTACCAAAATGTGTTTTTGGAGGGGAGGGTGCCGGATATTGTTTAAGTGATGTTTTTCGTACGGGAACCTTTGAAACTATGTACCTCGGCGCAAGTTTTTCAACTTTTAGTTTAATATTTTGATTATTTTTAACTGGCTTTGGTATATTTGATTTTACCATGTTTTTCCCATTTGGACCATCTCCTGTTGATGACTTTCTACTAGTATTCGGATTGGTCTCATTATTACAAGTTTGTTCAGTACTTCCTAACATTGTTATTTTTTTTAAATTGTTATCAATATTTGTTTCAGCATCATTCTCGATGTCGTTGGAATCTGCTATGTTTGTTGATTCTTTATGTATACCTTTATTAAGAACTATGGTATCTTCTTTATCGCTGTCATCTTGAGTTGGGGAGTTAAGTATATTTAGAGAATCATTTAGAATGTCATTATTACGTGTCGTAATGATTGGCAAACTTTGTTTTAGTTCATCTGTATTTAATAAGTCGTATGTAGTATTTACTTCAGTTATCGATACTACATCGGTCGTGTTACTTATTTTTTCTGCATTAACGATTAGGGAATTATTAAAATTTTCTGTTTCTACTGGAATTTCATTGTTTATGTTTGTTCTGTCAGAATCTACATTAAGCGTTTCAATTTCTGTTTCCTCAACTGTAGATTCATTTTCCAGTTTCGTACTATCATCCGAGTGTACGTTTTCGATATCACTTTGATTATTTCTTTTTATAATTCCAGAATTAATATTATTGATACTTTCAGTTTTCGTGTCAGAACTATTGAGGATGATTTCAGATTCTATATGTTGAGAATTTGTGAAATTTTCTTTTGTGATATTATTTATCATATCATTTTTATTATCTTCAAGAGTAGCATTATATATAGGATGTACATTTTCATATATTATTAATTTTGTCGGGGCTTCTGTTCTTAATGATGATATTGTTATCGTCTGTTTTGCAATCGCATTGGCGGCAGGCAAATTAACATGGATATTTTTTTCTAAACAATTATCGGAATTAATATGCTGCTCATTTGAATCGGCTAATGTAGAATTTAATTCTGCATATATTTCTTCAAAAGAATTAACTGCTACAAATAAGTTATTATTAGCATCCTCTTTTCGCAGATTAGCAGTTTTATTAGCTTCTATCGAAAACATGCGGTCTTCTTGTAAACTTTTGGCTATTGAATCCAATATGAGCATATTTGTATTTTTAAAATCTTTATTTTGACCGTCTAACTCATCTAATGCTTCTTCATATTGCTCAGTATCTTCTGAGCTAGTTCGAACTAGCATTGGAGCACCTTTGTCAGATTGCTCATTTATCTCCTCATCGCTAGTACTACTACTAGATTCATCTTTTTCTTCTGAGCTTATATTGTCTGTTCCGCCGTCTTCGCTGTCGCTGTAACTACTTTCTTGTTCATCATTTGAACTACTCTCATATTCACTTTGTGATATATTTTTGCTGTCAAGAGAATTAATATCTGAATTTATTTCGTCTTTCATCTGTTGTATAAGTTTTTGTGTATTATCTACTAAGTCATTTAATTTTTTCGATTTATCATCATTTGTTGCATTGACTTCGGCTTCTACCAATGATATGGAAGTTATATTTTTGTGAGACGAAATATTTATTGAATTAGATTGATTAGAATCAACATTTGTTTGGTCATTTTTGTTTTTGTTATGTATTTGTAAAGTTGTGAGGATCTTTTGAGGATCATTCTCGATTTCATTAATATCTGCTGAAATTTTTCTTGGTGGTGAGTTCTCCATTTTATTTAGTGCGTTGATTTGCCTATTTTTCTCAATTTCTACCTGGTCATCAGGCTTAAATTGCTCATTTTCATTATAAATATCCGGAGTGACTTGCAGTGTATTTTGATTTTTTTCGACTTCTGATTTATGTAACGTCTTACTAAGTGCTGGTAATGGGCTCGCTCGTGTTAGAGCATTGTAAGCGTCTATAAAATCACTTTCAGTTTGCATTAAATCGAAAGGATTTAGATTACTATTAAGTACATTATCACTTTCTCCCAATTTAAATAGATTATCTGATACTAAGCTTTGCAAAACTTTATCGTCAATAAACGGCCTATCAAGAAGACTCTTTAGTGACTGAGCTACATCGTTAGCGTCGTCCGGCGGAACATCGTACGTGTAGCCACTCCATAAACTAGGATTCGGTTCCGTGTCGCGTGTGTACTTTACGTTTACGTCCAAAGGAAGATACATCCAATCGTCGTCTCGGAACTTCGGCCGCATAGGCGTGTCAAACTCATCAGAGCTATCTTCAGCTGAAATGTAAACGTTAAAGTTATGACGGAGTACGATGGCGTCGCGATCTCGGAAAGCTAACGCAACGTCAGGGATTCAGAGGGCGATCGAGTTTACCGCGCGCGCGGGACGAACGCCGAGATGAACCTTGTGGTGGAGCGGCGTCGTCGTCAACGCCGGCTGGAGAACCCCAAACGCGCCCGCGCAACCGCCCTTCTTCTCCAATGCTGCCAGTCTCCATCTGAAAATTATGGCGACTTGTCAAACAGCACTATGAGATAAAGTTTCATTTACTTTTATTTTATTTTTAAAAATATACAGAAAGCTTTTCTACAATTAAATAGTGCTACATTTGATAGTGAAATCATTGTTCACCTGACGACGATATTTTTCGACACATTCGGTGACAGCCGGCCACATGGCGCCTCGGTGCCTTGCGAGAGCCGCTCGCACCTCGAGTTCAGATACAGCAATGTCTGGAGCTAGGCGTATGGCAGCTGCTCGGACGCCGGCGCATAACGTCGGCCACCGAGACCGTAACCAAGCTAAAGGTGCAGCAGGACTTTGTGCCAAGGCGGCTTGCACCTCTGCTGCACTAAAACCAAGGCGCTCTGCCTCGCTCATAAGTCGAGCAAGTTCAAGACCGCGCTCCGCTTCCCTTCGAGATCCCGAGCCTGCAAGTGCCTCTAACGATGCTGCGCGGTTTGTTCCGCTTGGTTCAGGAGATGCTGCCTGCAATGGATATTTGGTACAATTACATTACTTTTTTCATTATTTTATTGTTGTTATTATGAAATGTATATATAGATTATTAGATTCATTGACCACAGACGACGATGGTCTCGCTGCACATGTACAGTGTTATGCGATCTAGAGATCCCAGGTTGGATCCCCGGGTCGGGCAGTGTTAGTGGGTTTTTTCACTAGAAAATTCTTGGTAACAGCACGGAGTCTATATGCTAGAAAAACAGCAATAGACTCCCTCCTATAATGTGGGACTAATACAAACATGGCGAAATGTGAGTGCAGAAATCGCGAATACTGTCACACAGGGAAAAGAGGAACACAGGCGTGTTATGGTTATGTATGTAGTTTTATAAGATTTTGACATACCCCGGATTCGTAATATCCAGAAAGGCGATGGGGTCGAGCTCGTCGTAAATCAAGATGTGAAGCTCGGCGCGAAAGACGAGAGGTCTCACTCCATTCTCCGCCGGGACTGTTCTCACGATCACGCCAATCCCATCTGCCACTGGCTCCCACAGTACGTACACTTCTATCACTTTCCTAAAATACATTATATTACGAAATTTAATTATATTATCATGTAAATCATGACAAACTTGTCTGACAAATTTATAGCTTACCCGAGTATCACTAGATAGGGAATGTCTACTGTGTGAGCGCTCACGGCGTGCTTCCTCTCTGAAACGGCGACGAGAACGAGATCGTGGTACGGAAGGTGTTCGCTCCCAAGAATTTGGCACCTCGTATGTCTGTCACCAAAAGGATGACATCATATCAAAATTAGTACAGCAGTAGTAGTATTCAGTTAAAATAACATGACTTTAATAAATAATAATGTAAATATCACTTTATATTCAATATTACCTGGGTAGAAATACTTTGCGGTGGTGGAGATGTGCCAGTGTTTGACACATTAGATTTCAAGGATGATGGCTGTTTATCCGCTGTGATGATGCGGGGTGGTGAGGTGCCCGCGGACTTTTTTTCTACGTTTGCGGTATGATTTGTTGAAGAAATATCAGTTCTATTATCGCGTGGGGGTGACGGACCTACAGAGACGCTGTGAACCTGGCGTGAATCACCTGAACCTTCCCTTACATCAGTG
Organism: Cephonodes hylas; assembly: GCA_030295005.1. Taxonomy (NCBI): domain Eukaryota; kingdom Metazoa; phylum Arthropoda; class Insecta; order Lepidoptera; family Sphingidae; genus Cephonodes; species Cephonodes hylas. The sequence continues at coordinate 10,239,562 of AP025364.1, read as the reverse complement.
GGAGTTGTTGATTGCAATCGCCTGTCTGTTTCTACTGCTGGAGATGTTCTAGTATTAGCATAATTCACAGAATTTCCCTTTGAAACTTCTTTTGGAGGAGAAGGTCCTACTGCCATGTCATGCCGTTCTCGCTGTCCTTCCTTTCGATCAATGTTGTTATGATCTCGGGTGGGCGTTTCAAGTCGATTTATTTGCTTAATTGACCTTTTGTCTTCTCGAGGCGGAGATGGGCCACATCCTATTGATGAACGTTCTTTTTTAAAGGTTTCTTTTTCTTTTCTTTTGATTCCATCTGAAAACAAGATTGAATTGTAAAATGAATTTAAATTATTTAAAAAAAATGTCATTTCGTGTTGCTGAGGGAGTTTCTTCTCCACAGCGATAACACGTTTCGAAGCGGCATTAGTTTTAAAAAATAATATAATAGTGGCGATTCAAAAGTACTTGTGAAAGTGTACTTGATGATTTGACTTTGACTCTGACTTTGAAATATTTTGTTATTGTTGTATTTGAGCATAAAATAAATAAATACACCCAACAGTCACATACATAGTCCTGACCCCACACTAAGATACGAGTCTTGTGTCGTGGGTATCAGAAACTACGAGAGAGTTTCACAAACACCCAGACCCGAAACAAACATTTGTGGATCACACAAACATTTGTCTCGATGCGGGGATCGAACCCGCGGCCGCTCTTTTCGCAAGCTGGTGTCTAGCCAACTGCGCCTCGGGGCTGTCAAATTGAGCATCCTGCTTATCTCGTTACTTATTCGTTATATTATGTATAACATTAATGTAGGATAAGCCAAAAGACTTTTTTTGAGACTATATTGCAAAATTCAAAAGTACTTTAAGTTTTAACTTAAAAAGTTTTGATACAAAATTTTATTAGGTTATAAGAAAATGGTACTAAAAAGTTAACAGCTATAATACTTTTATTTATTTTTTTTATGTCGATGTGTTACAAAAACCTAAGTGGGCAATTGCTATCTGGTTTACCCCTATCACTTACTTTGTTCAATTCTAGTATTATCTTCTTTTGAAGCTCGTCTATTTGAAAGGCTGCTATTCGCAATTTTCATTTGTCCAACTTTTTCTTTAATTTCTGCAATGACTTTCGGCGCAACCGTGGGCGTGCGACAACAAACGGCACACACACGCACGCCTGGCTCGTTAACAAAAGTGCAATGTTCACACTGCCATGAAACATCAGGAGGCGGAGGAACTGGACCTAGAGAGTCCTCACTATTTTCTGGAATTACTTTGTCTTCAATGTTTTCGTCGCTGTCTACATTGCTTTCAGAATCAGCATCACTCGAGGGTAGCGGTGGTGGAGACGGAGTTCGGTGTTTATTCCGGCGTGACGTGCGCGAGCGGACACTCATCGCTGGCGAAGCAGCTCGAGATGTTGCCCGGGACGCGGCCCTAGAAGCCGTCCGATTGTCAACTGCAATAATTAATGTAGAATGTAAATGCTTATCATAGATCGTTCTTAATAATATGATTTTGCTTAAGAATAGAGATGGTCTCGAGGTTTAAGCACGCGTTAATGAATCTCGTCGAACACTGGTTCAAACCCCAGGCACACCTCTGACGTTTCGAAGTTACGTGTGTATTCATAATGAATTAACGTATAAAGGACGTGATTATAACGGTGAAGGAAAACATCACTATGTTTTCCCACTAGAAAACCTGCACATTCTAGAAATTGCTTAGTTTTGCTTATTAGTATATAGTTCGCCAACCCACAGTATACCAGCGACGAACGCCTAAACCCTCTCAATTTTAGCGGGGATTCGTGGTTACTGGTTAGTAATGAGTCGTATATGGGCTAGTGATTTTCCGTGAGGAAATTATTTATAGGAGTTCCGAGAGTGGAATAACGGCAATAGACTCGTTCCCTTTTTACTTGAGACGAAAACACAGTAAAGTAAATGTGGGTGCAGAAATGCACGTCTATCTGTCCCTTCAAGGAATACAGGCGTGAGTGTATCTATGTGTATATGTATGTATTAACTATATTAGCAAAAAAAAATACCATAAGGACCACGGCGTTGAGGCTGTGGTGTGTGGGATAAATTATGTGGATGCTGGTGTAGACGCGGGTCATGAGGCGAGTGCGGCATCACACAACATGTTGGCGGCCACCCGCTCTGCCACGGATGGTCTAGATTAGCGCAGCTACCGTATCGCCAGCCCGTTGGCACGCACTGTGCACATCCAGCACATGGCGGCTGATTGCCCCCTAACTCGAGAACAGAGGCTCCGCGGCGCAAGGGACGGCCCCAACCTTGCCCAGTTGGAGAAACACTCTCTGGGTTCCATGTATCAGCAGGTGACGTCTGTAATTTTAAATCAAATATTAACATAAATAATGCGAAAGGACAACATTAATACTAATGATATTTTCCGTAAGAGCCGTGAGAATACTACCATGTGTGGCTGGATTGACGACCTTAGCAATAGATTATTTTTGTTTTATTTTGCAATTTTTAATACGCGCTGACAAATCCCAAGGTAATGTATTTGAAATTGCAAAGATGTAATTTATTTATCACTGGGGGTCGTGTTGAATAAATAAAATTGTAATAAATTAAATATGCCTGCAGAAGGATTTTATGTGTTGACTGTTTAATTTTTTACGCCACAGTCAAACGGTGTAGGTAATCAATGAATAAACTTTCATGTTTTTGCGATAAATACATACATATATTAATCTATAAAGGGAGTTTACCTTGGCTATATGGGCTCATAACCATAGATAGGTCAAAGTTCAGTGACTGTGCTGTTTGCGAAAAGGCTATAGGTGTTTATAATAATCGGTTTTGATATCTGACCTGATGTAAATTGAATCCCTGAAGAGATCCACGCGGTCTATTCCAATTTGTGTTCAAATGACTTAAAGTGTGGTGCCCTTGAGGCGGTATAACAGATTGGGGCGCGTGGGGCATTGTCGTCGGAAGGAAAGGCATACTGCCTAAATGATTCGGTACAGGTGTGGTTGTTATTTTCGTTTGCAAGTGCAGTGGCATCTGTTGACGCATGTGTTGGTTGAGAGTGTTGTTCATGGGGACTGCGTGTTCTTGGCTACGTGGTGCAATAGATAGATGGTCAAGTGTAGCGCGCCTGTGATCTAAGTCAGCAGGCTTCGGACTGGCAGAAATCTGAAATGAAGTTATAGATAGGTTTATATATTAATATGTCGTTTTTTTTTTAATATTTAAATATTATTGTCCGTACCTTATGCCTTCGCGGTGGCGGGACAGGAGGTGCTGCCTTTGGTGGCAGCGGTGGTCGTTCATCACGGAGCTGAGGTGTTGATATAGCCTGTTAAATTTATCATAATGCATATGAGAAATATGTTTACTGCAGTTTTTGTGGCAATAAGCCAGATGTAAAATAATTTCTAATTGTAAATTCAATGTAAGATCCACAAGTGTGCCAAATTGGGTGCAATGCAAATGCTTGTAAATAATGTGCATCCCAATTTAAAATATCTGTGTTATATAATTAATGTATTTAGCCCTTTCCAGGTGCTTCCCAGATATGAGCACGGGTCCTCGTAATATTATTATACACGCACAATTTCTAACATTAAGATTTGTGTGCCTGGGATTTAAACCTATTTCTGCTAATATTATCTTGTTAGTTGTTTTGACTCCGTACTTAATTATTAAAAACTAGTATCGTGTACGTGCGATATAAAATTCGCTTGTATAAAATGCAATTTATTTATGTTGACCAATCAGAGATGTTGAGTATATGTATGAAATTTTTGCCATTTCTAAAATTAATTTGCGCAGGTGGTAGCGCACGCGCACTCAGTATCAAGTACATACTCCTACATCGGACTAAAATTAATTTCCTACTACAAAACACATTGAGTAACTATCTCTGCCCACTATGGAAAAAAACTTGACCTAGACTATTCGAAAAAGAGTTTCATACTACTTAGCATTTTATAAGTTTATTTATTCAGCCTTCATTAGGATAAAAAATATGGGGTTCTAAATATACGTATCAGTTTTTTTTTAAATGTATGCAATAATATTCGAATGTGTAACTTGCGGCTGTAATGCAAATTGAGTCGGTTATAATAAATTAATTTTATTATGGTTCATATAAGTCCTAATTTGTTTTGAATAGGTATATTAAATTTGATTAGTGTATTACGAGGCGATAAATGATTGACTGAGTATTGCGGTGGGCGACCTGTCGCTGGTGGTTGCGGCGCTTCGGGTGCCGATGGTACATGTCGTCGCAGGAGGCGCAGAGCGCGCGGCGGCCGCACTCGGCGCAGCGCACGCGGGCGCCGCCGCCGCCGCACAGCCCGCATGACGCGATCTCACCTAGATGACCTGCGTTAATTTATGCAAATGTCATTTTTAGCATACACGTGTCCCCTTCACTTCCCATTTAATCTTAAGGCTCTACCTATTTTTTGTATCAAGGTGGAGCTGTAAGCAGATTTCGGAACGTTTTTATTTATAGTGTTTGTTGGTCGACCTCGAAATTAAATATATTTAAGAATCAGTAATCATTTGATTGTAAATAACGGATGACTAATATAGTAACAAGCAATGGTTATTTAGTTTGTTATTTATTTGCGACTATTATAGCGCGTTATTAGATAACACATGTTACACGCATACTGTCAAATTATTCAATTATTGCTTTGATCTTTGATAGCATTGAAGCAGACTGTAAAAACTTCCTCTTGGCCTCAAGTCATAGAGGGCAATCTTCGAATTGTGAGTAATGAGCCTGTAAGTTACCTACTTTTTTTAGGTTTTGCCAAGACCCTAATCAAAACTCTAATAGATCGAGTACCGAATGGCAAGAATCAATTATATCTTGCATTACTTAAATCTTGCGTAAGATGACAAGATTCTTGATTTTGTTTGAAACAATACATAACCTCACCTTTGCAAGCTACCAGCTGTTTTTTGTACAAAGCTGAAGTATTGTTGGAGTAAAGTAAGCCCTCAATGGCAAAGCAGTAGTAAGTGCTGGTAGAAAACTTTAAGTTAAGACGTCTGAAGCTTAACACATTGTACAATCTTTGTCACCTTACACGAAGAGGTCGTAATTGAAACATAGTAAATATGGCTGTTTCATCTACCTTTATATAAACACATATATTATATTATTATAATATATCATTAGGACTTTCTCATTGTCTCGTGGAATAAGTATCTAGTATGAGATCTAGGAGTCCAGGGTTTGATTCCCAGATTGGGCAGTGTTATTGTGATTTTTCACTAGACCAGGGGTTCCCAAACTTATTAACACTATGACGCCCTACAGAATTTTTATTTTTCTTGCGACGCACAACCCCCCCCCCCCCCCGTCATCAAAACTACCTACTTTACTGGAAATAAAAACAGCAGTAGTTAGCGTAATATGAGGTTATCAGAAAAATACGGACAGCGAATGTTTGCCGATCGCCTCGCGACGCCCCTCGGATGTTGCCGCGCACAGTTTGGGAAGCCCTGCACTAGACAATTCTGGGTAGTAGTAAGAAGTCTGGAAATGTGCCCGAAAAATGGGCAATAAGTTCGGCCCCTTTACGTGGGACTGAAACATGCCTGTCTAAATGTGGGTGCAGAATTGCATCTGCCTACCTCTTCAGGGAAAATAGGGGTAAGGTTATGTATTTATGTATTGAGAAGATTAATATGCACGTAATTCGTCCCACAATTCAGAGGATACAGTAATTTGTTTTTGTATGAATTGCATTCCGGCTATTGTAACCACTGAACTCAGCCCTGCGCAATGCGCCATGCCAAAAATTGTCGATGTAATGTCCATATTTACTGATTTAATAATACCATAAAAATTAAACTCTTGTTCTTTATGTATATTAACTGAGAAGAGCGTCCTTAAGTCTCTAGACTGTCAGTCGATCTATCAGTATATAGGTGCATCTATTTGTCGATATAGTAGGTACCTACATACGAGTAATGCATACTGCATTCTTTAGAGGAATAGTTTTTGAATTGCTACTGTACACATTCATTATAAATATATACGTGGTATGAAAGCTTGTCATTACGTATTAGGTACCGGTACTCATACGTCCATGCCGGTAATATACAAATAACCCAAAAACTCAAATGTCACATGAAAAAAAAAAGAAAGTATTTTATAACATGACAAGATTTCGTATTACACGCCTAGCTGATTTGTATGCTGTTTTTTTTTCTTTATGATAAATGTTTTTTAATTGATTGTATTACCTATAAAAGAAAAGATTTGCATATTTTATTTTATTCCGCGTATAGCTGTCTGTTTAAACGTCATACGACAAGGATAACGACTATTTGACTTGATGATATATGACGTTTTTATACAATGTCGTTACACGCCTTTTTAGAGTAATAATTCAACTGTAGTGGTACGTAAATTCGTGTCGCAAATTCTCAATCAAGCATACAAAACATATTCGAGCCCTTTATTTGAATTGTTTTCTATTTTTCTTCATACAAATTTTACCTAGATGACATAATAAAAACTTCACCTACGTGCAATAGATGAAATACCGTCTTTTTTTTTAATAAATTTCAAACATACTTAGCAAATGCTTTCTTACTAAGCACTAATTACCTATTGATTTATAGAAAAACAACGTGGTATCTGAGTTTGAAGTTCTGGGATGGCAATATTACTGATGTGCTAGTAAAATGTTCTTTTATCATATCCAGAATAATACAATATACACCTTATTTACCTGAGGGGGGTCTCGGTGGCGGCGGTGGGGGTGGTTGTAGTTTCGCATTAACATATTGTTCACTTGGAAATTCTACAACTTCATAATCGGGTTCAGGCTTCGCGATGTGTGACCGTTGCATCTGCGGAGTTCTTAGTATTGACTGTGGGCTGTGCGCTGTAGGAGAATGACCTGGTGGGCGAACAGTGAGATGGGCGGCAGGGGTCGGTGGCACCGCCTCTCGCGGATCGCGTCTTCTCCCTTTCAGCATGTTTACTATCTGTGTGAAATTATATTATTTACACACGCTCGTATTGTTTATACATGACCTATTTTCATTTGTGTTTCGCTGCTATTCACTGTTGTTGTTAATATTAAACTGTTAAGTACTCTAATATCGTTTCCTCAAAGCGGATTGGTGTATGTGTAAGGTTGCAATACTAGTAGCGTAATCGCCTGGAAATGCCGACACTTCTAAAAGTAGCACCGCATAAAATAATCTTGCCTAGGTTGCTCTATAAATAAATAATAAGAATAAGCAACCATTAAAAAAGAAACTTATTTCTATTATTTTTTTGCTTCAAACTGGCAGAGAAAAACACTTTACAAATTTGCATCTATTTATTTAAACAACATTTATTATCAAAGTACAATTCGATTACGAATTTATATATGTCACCTTTAGTAATTGTATTGTAAGTACTAATAATAATATTAACATATGCAGACGGTAGCTGTGACCGGGATAGTGCGGGCGGTACCGCGTCGCCGACGCCTTGTCGACCCATATTCCGCCACTCATATCCCAAAATATCAAAAGTGTTTTCGTTCAATATATAAATGATTAAACAAGTATCTATATAATAGTTGCAAACTTTCAGAATTATAGGAGCATAAATAATAAATTTGCAAGTTGTTTATTGAACTGATTCGAATTATATACCATAACTTCGTTACTTGAATCTATCAGTGTACAAAAACTATCGTTCTAAATTAGCATCAAAGTTCCTTATGCCTTACAAACTAGAAAACACATCTTCTTACCTAATTTACTTCCTGCACATATTACGCATTCGTAGAACAGAACAACACAGCTGGGTATTGTATTGCAAGGCACATGTCTGCAAATAAGTCACAAATTATGCAACTGCGCACTGTATTTTTTGCACTGCACTCGCGATATTTTGGTGGTCCGAGGAGCTGGTGCGGCACTGAAGCTGCTCTCGGTGGCAAGACCAGTCACGGGACTTGCGGAGTAGCCCGCCGCCGCTAATCGTGCTCCCTATCCGGTCGAAATTGACAGCAGCAGGACGCGTGTGCCCCCGGCTCTATTTCTGTCCGCGGCCGCGTTGCCCCGATTCTACTAAAATTACGACGCGCTGCTATTTCCGCACTCATCCCAATGCGCCCTCGCGCCGGAGTCAAATACCTTGCAATACTGCGTGTTCCCATTATCAAACGCCATCAATTAATTGATAACCGAACAGTTAGATTCTCGAGTCATCATCCGGCTAGTTTATTTCTGTAATGCTTGTAATCTTATACCAAGCGCCGGTTTCCTTGATGGTACTGTTTATTTATTTCCCTCGGTAAAATAATTTAAAAAGCATTAATTATCTTAATGCGTCTTTTATTCGTTAATAAAATTATTGTATACATTTTTTTTTAGCCTACTAATGCCTTAATTCTTTCCGTCTCAACTGTAGAGGAGGTCTAATGCCAGCAACAAACTAAAAATGTAATGGAGTCTCAGGATAATATGTTTAAAACAAAATATGCGTTACTCACAACTTTAACATTATTTGGTGCTTTCTTTGGGTTTTTTTGAGATACTATAAAATTTCAATACACAATAAAATATCTATCGAGATAAATTTGCACTCATATTTATTTTTCTTTCAATATTAAACCTTTATGGAACGACGTCAAATTTCAAATATTAGGCTATTTTCTCCATAGTTACACGTTGTATGTAAATATACAATTGGGGAGTACTGATATTTTTTATATCATAAATACCATTGTATTATGGAGATTTTACACAATTATAAACAAAATGGTTATTTCACTGCTGAATTATACCATATGCTTGCCAAGAAAAAAATACTTCACGTTTCTGATGAGGTAAAAATAATTGACTTTTACGTTGTTCATATAAGTTACTTGTGATCTTAGAATTTTTAAAGATTTAGTTTATCTGAGATTAAAATGTAGGAAAATTCATATTTTAATAATTGCGTTCAAATTTTTGAAAATGTATTTATCGAATATTTATAAAAAAGGTGAACTTCACGTTTTCAGATCATTCCATCAGATTACCTTAAAGAAATGAAGATGACTACACAACAGAGATTACAAACCCTTAATAAAATAGAAATAGACAATATAGTCAGTAGCGGAAAGAAACCTAAACAAATAGTTCTTTCATTTACACCGAAAGCGCTGGTTTTTCAGAATTTTAAGCCGAATGAAAAGATTGTTGCGAAGTTTTCAGTTAAGAATGTTAGCGAGGTAGAATTATTATTTGATGATGTACTTACAAATTGACTACAAATTATGATAAAAATGTTTTTGATCTTGTTTATAACCCATAGGCGCCTACGTTCCTGAATATGGTGTATAAAGAATCCTCCTATTTTTTTATTAAGCCTTGTGGAGGTCAGTTGCTGTCTCGATTGGCGCCAGGAATCAGTGTGACTTTTGCTATTACTTTTATGCCTGTGCAGTATGAGGATTATATCCATAAAGTCACATTTTATACGGACGTGGATCAATACGTCTTGCCACTCATAGGTAAACTGTGAAAAAATATTTCTAAAGTAGGACGACATTCATCAGAAGCTTTAATTATGTGAAGACACAGTACAATTTGTGCCATTAACTCAGTTCTTTTTATTTTACGCAGCTATGGGACCGAGACCCGTGTTTGATTTTCCCGATGAAATTGTCATTCCGAAAGTGCCACTCAAAATAGAGAAGACAGTTTTCGTCACAATCCATAATATTGGCGTTGTGCCTGCTGGATTTACTATAAGCACTAAATGGTAAAGAAATATGGTCAATATTACTTGTATACTTGTATACAGTGATGGCCTCGAGGTTTGGGCGCGCGGTCGAGAATCTCGGCGGTCGCGGGTTCGAACCCCAGGCACACATCTCTGACTTTTCGAAGTCATGTGTGTATTCACATTGAATTGTCACTTGCTTTAACGGTGAAGGAAAACATCGTGATGAAACCTGCACACCTAAGAGTTCTTAGGAATTTCTTAGGTGTGTAGTCCGCCAACCCGCACTAGGCCAGCGTTGTGGACTATGGCCTAAACCCTCTCAATGGTAGAGGATACCCGTGCTCAGCAGTGGGCGTATATGGGTTGATGAAGACTTGTATACAAAATGAATAAAATATTAACTTTTCATTAATTGCAGCCCTTTTTCAATCCAACCAAAATCAGCTTATTTGAGCCCGAATGAAAAAATTGATGTGAAGGTGGCTTTTAAAACGATGAATTTGGGGGAATCGCATGGTGTACTGCATGCGACATTTGAAACAGGTAAGGTACAAATATTTAAAAAATTGGCATCTGATAATAATCGGCGGTGGCCAAGATACTCTTGTTACCATTAATCAACACAATATTGGGTAATCAGTAATTACAGACTAAGTAGGTACAGAATACCGAACACTTCATATGTCACTATGCGTGGTTTACGACATCAACCGATATACGTCCCACTGCTGGCCACGGGTCTCTTCTACCATTGAGAGGATTTAACACTATATTATCTTCGACAATTCAATATTGAGAATTCAATAATCATATATACCGTTCCTGGTCAATATGGCTACTACCTCACGTAGGCTTTAGCATAGCAATAGCGTCCCTGTTGATCCTTAGTCGAAACTAGGTACATCCGTCGTGACCAGGGCTGCCAGCAAATAAATTGCAGCTATACAGTTTAGTATTTGCAATTATACAAAATTAGATCGCATTATACATAACCATTGCACCATAATATGCAGCTCATGTTTTTTTTTTTTAGGATAACAGTTAATCAAATGTTCGGAAAATGGGCCCTCCAAAACAGTTCTTGTTTTTTTTTTAGGATGATAAATGCACAATTATTGATAAAATGTGAACATATGCCTTTGTATCGTATTATACAAAGTGGTCCTGGATACAATACCCCATCCGATTATACAAGATTTGTATCCAATTATACAATCTGGCAGCCCTGGTCGTGACACTATTAAAAACTAGCGACCTAACGAGTACTTCACTTTTATGATTTTAACATTATAATATTATGCTCCGCTTATCGACCAAGTAAATATTGAGTGATAAAATAAATAAATACACCCAACAGTCACATACATAGTCCTGACCCCACACTAAGATATGAGTCTTGTGTCGTGGGTATCAGAAACTACGAGAAACTTTTCGGTCTCACAAACACCCAGACCCGAAACAAATATTTGGGGATCACACAAACATTTGTCTCGGTGCGGGGATCGGACCCGCGGCCGCTCGTTTCGCAAGCTGGTGTCTGGCCAACTGCGCCACGGGGCTGTCAAATAAAATCGTTATTTCTATTTGTATATAGGAGAAACCTTTGTAATCAAGCTAATGGGCAGCACACATACTGTAAGTGTAGAGCTAGAGAAACAAGTGGTGAGGTTCGTCGACACTTATAACACAATGGTTCGCCAGCAAACTTTTAAAATTGTTAACAAATCTGATCATCTGCTTACCTATATGTGTATGAAGAACGACTGCGTTTATTATGGTAACATTTGTTTATTTTACTCTCATCAAATTTAACTTTGTAAAAAGATTAAGCAACTTATAAAAAAAAATATGATATAGACTTTGAAGAAAAAATGAAATTGGCTGCTATATTTTACAATCTGAAAGAAAGTGAATCTGCAAAGTATACGAAATTAGTGCAATATGACGTTCTTAGCAGCGATGAGCATGAAAGGGTCTATACGAGGATATTTTTCGACGAGATCCAAGCTCTTGTAGCTGACGAGGCGTTACATTTTCAGAATACCCACTTCTCCATAACTCCAATTGTTAGTATTACGTCTATAATGCGACGACAATACAAGTCAATGCATTTCTTATTAACATGAGTTCTCTTTAGAAAGGAAATTTGTGGCCAAATAAAACAACGGAACTTACCATAACATTTTCACCTAAAGAGATAGGAGAATTTAATGCAACAGCGTATTTGGATATTGACGGCGTTGATGATCGTATTGCTTTAAAGATGATTGGTACCTCTTTGCCGCCATCAATTAATTTAAATCTGGAGACATTGGACATGGATTGCGTCTATATCAATAAGACTTATAATTATGAAATAGTTGCTATAAATAGAGGTAAGTTGTTTTACGCTATTTGTTCTCCATTGCTCACAACGAAGTCACTTAATAAATTAAAAATATTTTTACATTGACTGCACTTACGTTACAATGCTTAATAAGGCATATCAACACATAACCTAATGTTTTATTTGCGAAATAGGTCACATAAATGGCGTGATAGTATATAAAGAAGTACCACCATTGTTTGGTAGCATCATATCATGCACACCCGCATTGCATTGTTTACGACCAGGTGACAAAGAAATCTTCGTGATCTCATTTTGCAATTCCAACCAGGGACCTTATTTCGAGGAAATCAACTTTTCTATACGAGATACAGACGTTGTATTAAAATTGTATTTAAAGTTAGTTATTTCTACAAAATTAACTATTGTTTGCATAAAATGTTATGAATTTTAATGGTAAATTTCTGTTTTTTGTTTTACAGAGGAGAAGTAATCTACCCATCTTTAACATTTAGCATTCCATGCTTAGATTTTGGAATGGTGAGCTTAGGTAAGATTTATTCTTGCTATTGAACTAAATAATTGTTCTTTTGTACCATTACTGTATTTTGCAGGAGTACCGAAAACGTTGGAATTAGATGTTATTAACGAGTCCGTGGTACACGTCAGTGGGTCTGTTAAAATATCCTCAGATGGCCCAGAGATAAGTAGCATCACACTAATCGACTACGCTGTAGCATCGCCAAAACCAGAGGTGCCGCAGTGGCCACGAGAGTTCAACATAGAACCATGTAAAGTTGATATAGAACCTGAATCGCGAGTTTCTTTAAAGGTATACTATATTACTATTTACTGCCTCGTGGTCTCGCTGTACAAGTATGTGTCGTGCGATCTAGAGGTCCTGGGTTCGATTCCCGGGTCGGGCAAAGTGTCATTGGGTTTTTCCATTAGGAAATTCTCAGTAGCAGTACGGAGTCTGGAAATGTGTCCGAAAAACGGCAATAGGCTCGCCCCCTATTACGTGGGACTGATTCATACCTGGCGAAATGTGGGTGCAGAAATGCATCTCTGCCTACCCCTTCGGGGAATATAGGCGTGAGGTATGTTTGTTTCTTTGTGTACTATATTGACATCTCTATCTGGAATAGCATTTCTCGTATACATACATAGTTTTTCCACGGTAGAGGTACATACAATATATATATACAAACAATTGTCAGATCCATTATATGTATACCAAGCGGGGAGCAATAACGCTGGCTGAATAATTTTGGAGTATCGCGTATTGCTACAAATGTATCTGAGTGGTATACTAAAAGCATCTTTGTGGTAGAGTATTGGTTAGTTATCTAGTTCAGGTCTAGAAACTACACGAAATACCTAAAAGTAGTAGTACCTTAATTATTTCTACAGCAACATTGCAAGACGTCAGAATAAAGCTTAAGGAACTTACCGCTCATTATTATACATTTTAATAATAATTTTTCTAACTGACATGACCCGAAAAACATACTGATGTTTACTAAATTTAATTTCAGGTAACGTTAACTGCTAATTTGATCAGGGCCAACCAAACATCACTAGAACTGGAACTTGAGAAATCTGACAGCCCCCCTGTTGTTCTTCCTGTTATATTCAATGCTATGGTACCAGCGATAAAACCTGCTCGTGACATAAAACTGCGGGCGTGTTTTCTGGATTTCCCTTATAATAAACAGATAGTATTATCTTCAAATGAATTTTGGGGTTATTTCACTTTGGACGAATCAAAGGTAAAGATTTTTCTTCTGGGAAATCTCCTTTTGAATTGAAAATAAATGGGGCAACAACATCGATCCGTTTGTGGTAGCTCAATTGTTGTAAGTGGGAGGGAGGGAGGTGTATTAACTTCATTTTGTAGTGGTAATAATAATCTAAGGTTCATGTGACATAATGGGAAATGTAAAAAAATATAAATATATGTAAAAATACTTTTTTTCCAGGAAGAAACTACATTAGAAGTAGATGTTGGCATTAAGGAGGGATGGATTGAACCTAACAGCACCATATCTTTACCAGTCACAGTAAAAACTAGTGTGCTCGGTGTTCAAGAATATTTCGTGCGGTATGACGTTCATTGTTATTGGGTTATGATCCCCTTGATTATGTCGCTCCAACGCTATAAAGGCGACGAAAAGTTCATAAATCGTATGTTTGTATGCTTATAAAATTTTGTTTACAAATAATTACTCTTTAGAAGAGTTTCTTATACCGTCTCTTCTATACTTACTACTACTACTACTATACTTACTATACTACTACTACTATACTCATTTATTAGTTATAATTTTTATCTGTGTATTAATGATTAGAATATTAATTTCATCCATCAATATTTTTTAATAATAGCTTACATTTATTTGGTCTGTCTAAACCTATTGAGATTTGCCATGTGATGGGATGTGGAGTACGCCCAATAGTAACATGCACCCCAATTGCATTACATTGGGGACAAGTGAAATTGTTGACTAGGACCCAGAAAGTATTAACGTTATGCAACGATTCACCTGTAAATGTGTATTTCAAGGCGTCCTTGGTACGTTGAAACATACACTACAATTATTCAATATTATAGAATTTGAATCATATTTTTCACGTATAATATTTTCATTGTTATGCGTACATTCGTTTTTAGCTAAATAAAGATGGCCGTTGGCATATCCAACCCACTGAAGGGTACATTGAACCTGAATCAGAAACAGATTTGCTGCTATCTTTGTACCTGATAGATGCTGACACTTATATAAATAAAGCGGTGCTTCAGCTGGAAAAAGTCAAAGACATTGTAAGTATTAATTTGATTACGCTATCATATTCACCTGCCTACGCTCTCTCTAAAAATATATATTTTATAAAGGTGTATTGGTCTACTTGCATTATAACGTTATTCAAATAAATAAATGCTAAATAGTATTTTTTTACAAAAAATTAACGTAATTTTAATTATTTAATCAACAAGCTAGTGCCACTGTCCGCTACTGGTATAGGTACAAGTATAGTGGCTGGAGAGTTTCGCGATAAAATTGTACTTGGAAGGCATTTTACCAAAATACCATTAAACGCTAAAGTGATTATGGAAAATCGAGGAACGCGTATGCACGCTCTTGAGTGGAGTGAGCACTATAAAGCTCCCAAAACTAAACAGCACACAGCGTACGTATACAACCTATTAATAACTGATTTAGTTTACATACTAATGTAAATTCAAATGTAATTATTTTGTTTCAGTGGTTTTTTCAGCTTGGATCCTAAAATATTTAAAATGGCTGCTGGAGAAAAAATTGAATTAAATATTACAGGCTTGTCTAATAAAGTAACAACTGTCAAAGAGATGTGGTATCTTGTTGGCAGCGTAGAGGGTATTAATAAGAAAGAGCTGCTCTTGGAATGTCAGGTTATAGCAGAATTCGTAGATCCCAAAATAGAAATATCTTCTTCTGTTATAGATTTACAGTATGATTACGGACCGTATAGCGAATATTACAAGTTAACAGGTAATATTTTTCGAAAGCTAATAGATAATAATTTAATTTATATTTGCATTAAGCATTTACTTAAGTGCCCGTTAATTACAGACATAGTCACCATTAAAAATGTGTCCAAATTACCATTGGATATCGATATAACAGTCAAACCTCCATTTGCTATAATACAAAAGCAAAACACGTACAAAATATTACCCGAAGAAGAGAAACAGTGCTGCTGCATTTGTTATAATGAATCAGATTTAAATGTAACAAACATGGTAAAAGAAATAGGTACTCATCAATCTCAGATATTTATCGACTATTTAACCTTGAAACCCGTAGAACCATTGCGTACAGGGGACCTGCATTTCTTTGAAGATATAAATAAAATAAAAACCGCTTTCAATCTCACACATTCCGTTGAAGAAAGGTTGGAGGATCAAGATGTTATGAAATTACAAATTCTGTTTGATACCACGAAACATTTATCATTTAAGTCTAGAGTCTATTGTGATCTAATGAGAATTAAATTCAAAGGACATAAAAATAAAGTATGTACCTACAATATTTTACCTTAAACAACTGCATATTTTCCTTCTTGGATATTTCGTACATTATATTGTTATTTTTTAGGATGCTATTAAACTTATAGGCAAAGTAAATTTTCCGAACCTATTCGTTCTATCACCCAGAATAGATTTTCAATGTATACTTAACGGAAGTTTAGAAAGTAAGACGATTAAGATACAGAATATAACTCCCTTATTAGTCTGTTACAAGTTGCAATGGAAAAAATGCGTTATAACAACTGCTCCTGCGGTAAGATTGAAACTTGAACAACCTTTCAAATAAAAGATTGATTAATAATTTAAATTTACATTACTTTATCATTTACGCAGCTAGAGCTTCCAAAACTATCAGGTATGCAAAAAGTGAATCATGTCCAAACTTCTACCGAAACTTCTGAGACAACTTGTAAGTTATGTATATTGTATATTTATATATATTGTAACCTTATAGAAATAAATTTATTCATACATTTTTTTCTATTTAACAGTAAGTATGGCGGAAAGCATTTCTTTAACGGGTACGGCTAGTGGAGAGAGAGTACCTCATGAGAGTGGGGCAAAAAGCCCATCTTCGCATAATTATGAACAAATTGATAAAGAATCAGCTACTTATGAAGACTCTGTAGCATCATTTGAGAATATGAAAACAAGAATAATAAAAAAAATTGCACCCATGCTGTATGACGATCATGAAGTAAAATTTGATTGGGTATGCAAATTTTCGAAGAAACCCAAGATCACTAAAACCAATGTTAACGATATATTACAATTGGTTCCTCATAGAGGACTTTTAAAACCAAGCGAAATACAATATATCCACGTCATATTTAGACCAAAGCATAATATTTTTGCTCGCGCTATTTTGGAGTGTGAAGTTTTGGGTGGCCCTCCAGAAACCATCGTAGTTACTGGGCAAAGTTCTGACTTAATGTAC
This sequence comes from Cephonodes hylas, assembly GCA_030295005.1. Classification (NCBI taxonomy): domain Eukaryota; kingdom Metazoa; phylum Arthropoda; class Insecta; order Lepidoptera; family Sphingidae; genus Cephonodes; species Cephonodes hylas. The sequence continues at coordinate 10,222,508 of AP025364.1, read as the reverse complement.
AAAATAAATACCCACAACATAAATTTTAAAATAAGATCGTTTCACGAACTCGCTTCTGAGCAGTTACTTGTATCTAATATAGCGCAGTTATTGTTTGAATACAAAACTTATTTAAATGAACCTGTATTTGAGAACGAATTGCAAGGGACTATTCTTGACTTACTTCCTCCAGAGAAGATACTAGAACCCGAAGAAGTAGCTGAAATTAAAATTGTAGTGAGACCTGGCGTTGTAGGTTATTTTAATAGAGTATTTTTATTAGAAATAGGACATCTGCCTCACATACCAATTGAAGTATTTGGATGGGGTGTAATACCTCAGGTTTACCTAACATTGCAGAGGCCTGGTATATTAAAGGTATGTAAGTCATGATCTTAACAGTTTGTCTTGATGCTTTATTCAAAACAAATGTGAATACCCTTTTTAATTGCTTAGATACATCCAGAAGTTGGATATTCTGCTATCCCTATGCTAACAATGGAATATTTAGAAGCTGTAAATGAGTTTTTTGCGAAATCGCCTTCCGAGCACTTAAATTCACCTCTCACAGAAAAATGTTTCGAGGATCCTGATTTACAAAAAGATTGGCATATTTGTACGTCCTGGGTAAATTGATTTTCAAAATATGCAATACAGTGGTTCAATACTTAAGAACAAAATCTAAATTGAGTCTCTATTATTCTTAAGGACGGTTACCCTTCTACGATGGATATAGAGTTGGCTATAGAGAGAATCTTAGTTATAAATCATATAAAAATGAAGCCAGAAATACTTACTTCTTATTCTAATACTACAAAAATGGGGCCAATACCAGGATTTTATACCACAATTTATGTAATAGATTACGGAGTTGTTATAACAGGGAGTACGGTAAGTTTTTATAATTCCTACAGGTTACTTATTCTTTTTACCAAATGTATCTAGGGAGAAATGTTGTCGACTACCGTATTACAAGGACCATTTTTTTTTTAATGTTAGCACAATTATGCCCATTGCTAAAGAATTATCTTAATGCGACATATTCATGTCAATTTTTATGGGACATTCGTAGTAGGCTGATAGAGCCAAGTTATTTGTTACATCATACTTATTTAGTTAATATTGTAAATTTTAAGGTTCAATGTTTAACTGAAGTAATTAACTATGGACCGATTGCTACAAAACTTCATGTCGCAAAAGGCACTCGTATACCGCCTTGGCTAGGCATGAAATTATGTGGTAAACTAAACCCAGGCGAAGCGGGAAAGCTAGAAATTGTATTCTCTCCTAATTCTGTTGATTTTGTTCACCTAGAAGAGTCCGTTGAAACTTTTGTAAATTTAGAGGTGATTACTTGATTATATGCCAATTTGATATGTACAAAATACCTATACTCAGATTTGCTACCCACTTTTTGGGTTTTATTTAAACTCATGACGGCTAATGAATTGTATGCCTTCGCACAAAGCTGAATTATTTTTTTATCCCTATCTACTTAAATGACCCACACAGCCCAGACGATCTCGACCGCGACGACCACGCAGGACGAATTCGTGTGTTAATAGATTTTTTTTTATATAGGTGCCATATGGGGTCACTATACCAATTCAAATAAAAGCACTTTGTGCTGTACCGTATTTACTATCCAATGTGACGGAAATTGATTTTGGTTCTGTGAGATGTGGGAATAAAATTATTTGCTCGATACCGCTCAAAAACGTGTAAGTTTCTTTTACAATTACTTCAAGCTCCTGGTAATAAGGTTAAAAACTAAAATTGTTATTTTATCAGAGGCAAGCCAACTTGCATTTGGTACGTGACATTGAAGCTCAAAGCAGCCGGACCAAATCCCATGATGATATTGGATAGTTCAGGAAAGTACGAGCCCGGGGAGGGAGGTTGGCTTAGTGTTGCTTTTAAACCAACAATGGAGGTTTGGTGTTTACAAATAATTCATTATATCCTTTATTGGCTTGATGATAATAGTAATATTTTATATTATGCAGATGTCGTACGAGGGCTTACTCATATTTAGATTCCACATGAACCCGACACGAATGACTATACCAGTAACGGGACATGGTGTCTTGCCACACGTTCATCTCATTGGGCCAAATGTTAGCTTTCCCCCTACTTTACCATGGGCTGAGACTACGGATATTTACTTCGGCATAACAAATCCTTGCCCCTTTGCAATAGAATTAATTATAGCGCATAGTGATGAGTAAGTACCTTTGCCTATGTATATAATGAAAACATTTTACAAAAGTTTTAATTCATATTATGCTTTATCTGATAAACTATAAAATATATCTTATAATTGTAGGAAATGGAAAGAAGAGGATGACATTTATCAATTACTAACTAAATATTATAACAAGCCGGAAGAAATGCTTGTACCATCAATAAAACCCGGATCGGGTCTACCTTTTGAAATAATAAATTTCTATAACAAATTTACAGAAAAAGTATCAAGGTAACTAACACAGATTTTTTATTGACTTAAAGACAAATTTAAAAAATGCAGTTAGAAACACTTGATTTTTAATATAATAGCAACATAATTTTATGTGTTCTAATTTTGTTTACATACACATTTACTGTGAATAACTTCTTAGAACCCTGGAAGAAGAAACGGCAGCTGCCAAAGCGATGAGTGCTCGAGCTTCTGCTGTAGCTAAGTAACGACTTGCTATAGCAAATATAATGGTTGCATGTGAAATAACATACTAAATGATCTAATACAATTTTTTGCAGAAAATCAGCCAGGGCTCCTAAAACAGCTTCGAAATCAACCTCTCCCAAAGACGCCCCACCTAGAAAGTTTAGGACAGAAGCCGAAATTATTGCAGGTCCTTTTTTGTTGTGTTTATGTTTTCATTTTGTGTGTGTACCTTAAAAATACTATGTTATGCAAAAACTAATAATATTTTAGATGAAATTAAAGCAATGAAGGAAAATAATGTTGATCCTCTTAAGGAATGTTTGAATGTTTTTGATGATGTATCCACTGATGTACGGACAGAAAGAAATATGAAGGGCTTGATTATTTTAATGCATGGATCTCCATGCGAAGGTAAAAATACAACAATTTTTAATGCGGTGGCATTGTTAAGGTGTTTATGTCAATGTACGATTGCTGCGTTTTGCAAACAGATACACAAAAGCTTTGTGGTCAGCAGATAGTATATTTTTTTTTACACCCTGAAATCGCGAATCTGTAAATCGCTTATTATAATATGAGATTGAAATGATTTCAGGGTGTAAAAAAAAGAAAAAACAAAAACGAAGAAGCGATTTCATTGCTAATAATTGGGTAAATTTCATAATGTCCGAGAATTTTATAAAATTGTCAACCCAGGAAGTGAGGTTCGGGTCTCACAATGAGTACACACGCTAATTTATACCTCGGGAAATTATCTTAAAATATCATGGCAGTCATTTATTATTATACGCGGAACATGTTATTATAATTCCAACAATACTTTTTCTTTTTTTAGAGGCGCATTGCCAAGAAATGGCTTACTCTGTCGGCAAAAATTTAAACTTGCCTACAGTGAATGTAGACCTCAGCATTGTAGAGGCACTATGTACGTGTGATTGCCCTGCAAGGACTGTTTTAGTCAGTGCCATACATGAGTCTTACGAAATTATGAAAAAATATGCGAAAAGAGATTCAGATGATGACAATATGAGCCAAGGTATTTCTATAAAATGAAACAACGATGTCTGAAATCGTTTATCATTTATTTTCTCATTTTTATACTTCCACAGAAGCTTTTAGTGAAAATGGAGATGAATTCGACATAATTTTTAAAAAAATGGAATACTTGGCAAATAATAAAAATGTTGGAACTCCACGGTCAAAAGCCAGCGATAAAAAGAAAAAGAAATCCTCCTCTTCATCGATTGCTTCACATACAGCTTTAGGGGCAATGGGCTCAACTACTCTATTTCAAATGGTAATTACTAATTAGTTATACCGTAACTATACCTATTATAGTAATATAATATTATATTTTGGAAAACAACAATGATTTTTAAATTATTTTGCAGGATTTCATCCATGAGTTACTTTCGGTTTTCTTCGCACAACCCAAATTTGCGAAAGGCTTTATAGTAGACTCACTAACCAGCCTTGTCTTAAAGAATCCCCCCTTAGTCCTGTCTACTGTATTAAGATGCAAGCCTTCGATATGGAACGTGCATCTTGTTCTGTGTCAGTCAGATTTTTATAGATGGGCACAAACATATGAAGAACTACACAGGGAAAATGATTTAATCGATGAGTTAGCATTATCTCTTTAATTACTGCTTATTGTGGTGAGTTATTTGAATGTACAAAATATGAAAACTCATTACAGTAACATGTCTAAAGTTTATGACGAGAACGAAATAGAGGATATAATACAATCATTTGATGAGATGACTGCAGAAGAATATGATAATTCGTCTCCCGAGTTAAAATCTATATATATAAATTATGGATTAGAAGAAAGAAGAAAAAAATATTATGAATCGATAGGGTAAGATGGCTTTTTGAGTTTTAAAACTTTAATTGACATGGCCAATTGTTAATTAATTTTTATTTATTGTAGACATGTCGTTGAACTTTCAAGACGAGACAAAAGTGATAAAGGTAACAGTTTTTAACAACAGCTACAATTGTAACATGGATAATTAAATAAGGTTTTTGTTATTCAACTAGATCGCAGCAAGTCTTTATTGCAAATAGATGCTTCTGAGTCGAAGAAAAAAATTAAGAGGGACGATGCAAAAGGTATAAAATTTCTTTTAACTATTTTTACAATATTGCAAAGAATGCTTTGTTTGTAACCATTCATATTTTTCTAGCGAAACCCACAAGCGAGTTTTTAGTTATGAACACTAAATACAATGATTACACAAAGAATACGTATGAAAATCTTATAAATATTGCCAATAACTGGATATTTGAAGAGGGTGATGTGGGTACTCCATTATACAGTTTTAATGGGCAAGTGGTTGGAGCGGCACAAAAAAAGGCCAAAAGAAAATCTGAAGTTCAATTTCAAGTACGTAAACTGAAATTATAAATGTGTACTGGGAAAAATATTTAAATACAACTTTATATCTAATTTTTAGGTATCCGAAGTTGGTTTTGAAGAACGAGGTTTCCCGCTGACTTTAATAATGTGTCCTTGTACACGGTATAAAAAAGCTTTGGTAAAAATGTTCATTAACTCGCCACTAGTTCAAGATGCTTTAAAGGAAGAGGAAAAATATGATATTCTCTTGAACCCAGTGAACAGAAAAGAGTTCACAGTATTGCTACCAAAAACCTTTCCGTTTATTCATCATGAAGACCCATTAAAGTGGCGATACTTAGATGAAACTCCGGTACTTATAAATATTTTCAAAATTTTTAGCGTGAAAAAATAAACAAAGATTAATTTCATACATTGAATCTTAAAAAAAACATAAATTTGGTACAGATTATAATTTAACAAAATAGTGCCAATTAATGAGGTAAATAATATTTTTTTTTATGTCCTTCCTGCATTTTAGATCAAAAAGTGTGAATGCAATCAGCTTACTGATCTAAATTTATTAGATGATTCAACCCAAGATAATGTTCTAAACATTTTGTCGAAATGGCACTGCACTTGTGCTAAGAAAGTAAGTAAACAATGAGATGCTACTTTCGGTTGTATGCTATAGAAAATTGACACAAATATATGTAATGTACGTTTCATGATTCAATATGTCATCTAGGTAACTTCATCCCAAACATCTACAAGTGAGATTCCTTCTACATCAGTAGAGAACATCGCAGAAGAGAGCGAATTAGATATATTTTATCCACCGCCGTTGCGCAGCGTGAAATCAATGGCCGGTAAATGAGCACACATTTTATTCACTATTCTAAATTTAATTTAATAACTAAGCATTGTGTGTGTGGTATTGTTTCAGCGCCCAGTGGCCGTTTAGTGTTGCAGCCGGGTGACCTGGTTAGATGTAAATACTCGTTCAGTCCGCAAGTGGAGGGCAATTTTAGTGTTAAACGATACATTGAAGTCAGCGGGTGGCCCGATTCTCGCGTAGACATTAATGTCGTTGGTATTTGCGATTTGCCTAGGTATCTAAATTATAATTACCTATGAAATTCAATTATTTTTATGTATAATCTGTCTCAAAAGAAAGTTTATATTTATTTAGCTTACTGCAGATTGCGCTTTTTGTTTGTGAGAAGTTTACAAAACGATTGCTCTTATTCGAAAGTAGGTAAAAAATTTGGTGAGACCGGTAAAACGCCGGAAAATCCGAGCGACTAAGGTAATCGCGAACTCTACAAAATGTGTTGTTAGTCTTTTCGTAACGACCTGAGCCTTTCAATTAAGAATTCCTTTAATGTGTATAGATCATCATTACACCGCATTTTACCCAAACACCTAAAGCTGTACCCCTAAAAATTCTTCTGGTGCTTGCACCAGATTGCTTTAATTCTTGAATGAAAGCCCTTAGATCCCAGTTAGAAGCTTGACTTTGTAAATCAGGCTATTGAATGCTTTTCAACGTTTACCAATTTCTTGTTTTCGGTTAGAGCTTATTTTAATTTTAATAGACACCGTAACAGTAACATTGCCGTTACTGCAGTGCAACGAATCCGAAACGCAACCATCAGAAATCCTTCATTTGCCTGAAGTTACTGCATGCCACGGGCTGCGCAGTCTCTCGTCAGTGCAGGGAAATATCGGTCCTTAGTTTTTGAATACGAAAGGAGGCGTGCCGCTACAATGAATTCAGAGCATTATGTGAGGATGTTAGATGACTTCTTGGTACTTGAACTGCAAATCTTGTCTATTACCAAAGAAGGAACATGGTTCCAGTAAGACGGAACAAAGTCACATTACTCCATTTTTAGAATTTTAAGCTGTTTACTAAATGTAAAACTTACTTTTGAGACATTTTGTACATATAAGAAATTACTCTCAACAAAAGCATTCATTTCAGACTTGACAGTAGGCCCAAGAAGATGTTCCAAAATTTTGCAAGACGGGCTCTCGAAGATAAAGTATACAAAGTTACTTATCTAGATAATTTGAAGATATTTGAATTCGGTCCTATATTTGTAGGCAATTTTAGGTAGTACCTATAAATACTTTACTCAAAATGAATTATACCTTAATATGTCGACATTTATTTCTTTGAAATTCATTATCATCAGAATATACGAAGAAGAATACACCATCAATTTAAAAAACTCATCATTGATTACTGCCGATGTTGAAATAGAGTTTCAAGAAGACACGGTTGTTTTTCAAATTGATAAGACATTTATTACACTAGAGGTTTGTATAATTCAGATACACCTAAAGCAAACGTGATGGAGTTCTAAACACCCATTTAACGTGTTTTAGCCGGGTTGCCGTGGTAAAGTAACCGTATTTGCCGCTCCAGCCGAAGTTGGTGTACACAATAGCGTCCTGCTCTTTAGTGTGAAAGACAATCCAGAGATTATATCTATAAACATAGGATGTAGCGGAGTAGTACCTGTGGTAGAAATATTGCCCTTAACCAAACAAATTGGTTAGTGCTTTTACAACTACTAACAAGTAATGATACATCACTGCATTCTGGTTTTATGTTATTAAATATTTACAGAGTACGGAAAACTTTTACTATACCGCCGCGAAGACGACAGATTCATAGTCAAGAATGATTCAATTTTGCCAATTATGTGGAAAATTCGTAACTCTCAGGAGTTTTTGGAAGATTTTATCATCGCCCAAACATCAGGCATCGTGCCTAGACACGATAATCAAGTGGTTCCTGTGACCTATATAGCCTGTACAGTCGGTGTAATTTTACACAAAGTACTCACAATCGACGTTCGTACTCAATTTTATTTTATCAAGACATACTTGACTTTCACTTCACTGTACTTGGAGTTCTATGCATTATTGTAACTAATCAATACATGTATTGTATTTAAAAGAAGTATTTTGAACAGTAAGAATAACCACACTGGGAAACGAGAGGCCACTAGTTTTATCGAGAAAATGTAACCCAGTGCATTTTATGTTGTTTCCAACAAATATTTGCTGCTAGTGTAATGGTTTTTAACTAAGCTTGCTATGTAGTTTCCTGTCTTAAAACTGATGTTGGAACATGATTATGTCTCAGATTGCTAATAGTTGAATATGAGATCGTATGAATAATGTCGATTTTTAGATTTATGATGCGGAAGGGCGAGGTGATCCAATGGTAATAGACAACTTGTATTTATCGGCCGAATGTTACGATGTGACGGTTGAATGCGCTTATGAAAATCCTGCTGAAACATATCTTAACTACGGCAATGTGAAGGTCAACTCAACTGTTGTCAGGGAAATGTATCTGTTGAATCGAGGAAAATACAATATTTATTTTAAGTAAGAAAATGAATCACAAACTCAGCAAATGTTCATTAACCTATACCTCATTCACGATAAGTTGATTCTTTTGGCAGATGTCAATTTTTCTGAGACATGACTTTGAAATAAAACACGTATTATTTTATTATTTTAATGATTTGATAAATAAAAAAAAATAAATACAATACAAAAGTCCCTAAAGATATAAGCGTTATCCAAAAATTTTGAGACTTTATTGCTTCAAAGTAAAATTAAAATAGGAATACTGAAACTAATTGACGTTTGTATAATGTTACATCGTTCGGACGGAAAGGGACGTAACATCGTTCATATCGATTGCCACGTCGATAATTTTATTGAACGCTATGATGATCATGGCTGTGCTCCAGTTTCTTAATAAAAACTGTTTTAAAGATAAAACTATTTAATTTTTCAACCTTAGTTTTTACATACTGCGTTATTTTTGGACCTCCTGTCAACTTAAAATAGGTTGTTTAGACCATGAAACTAAACAACTTTTCCAAAGAAACATGGGTCGAAACGTGATAAATAATTCGACCCTCCCATAGAAAACTGCTCACGTGGTCGATTTCGTGTAGAAGGTCTGAATTTTTTTTTTTACTTTTCGACCCGTGTTTCTTTGGGGAAGTTGTTTACTTCCGTGGTCTAAAACACCTATTTAAATTTGGCGGGAGGTCTTAAAATAATCCTGTTTAAATATTAAATAGGTACTTATTATGACCCACCACCGCTTATCTAAATAATGTTTTATATGTCGAAAGTAATAAAGAATTTCACACATAATGCAGTATTTTAAAACGCAATATTTTTCTCGATATTTTCTGTTTCCCATCATTAGTCGATATGCCAAAAGAATCAACTTATCGTGAATGAGGTATACATTAAAATGGACTCGGCGTATCCAAACTAAGCTACTAAAATTTTGCAAATGATTTTACAACCGTTTTCCCTTAGTTAACCTATTTTTGAGTACAATATAATGAAACAAGATTGAATAGAAATTGAAAGAAGGTAATATAGGAAAGACTAGCGACCAGAAGACAGAGTAAAAATTACATACTTACAAATTACATATCGCACCTTGAAAACAAAAGTGGCATTATGCCAAAAACGTCAATTTTGAGATAAAGAGACATCTAGATTATGCAATAAACGCACTTCTAATGCAAAGACATACGTTCAAATAGTTCAGATAGTTTTGCCTAAAAGTAGGTAGTGTCAGTTTTTACTTTTAGGTTAAGTGACAATGTGCTAATTAAAATAACTACCTTAATTACTCGCATGTTTTCAATAATTAATTAAACCTAGATAATCAAACTATTAGATAAAATTGATTACAGTGTTGTACTTCAGTTTTTTGCATTAAATATTGATCACAGTATTAGACGAAAACTTTTAAATGGCCATACTGAAAAAGTACTGATTTTGTATAACGCCACTTTTGTTTTCAAGGTGCGATATGTACTTCTCTTTTTATCACATAGAATCTACTTATTAGCATAATTAGTTTTATAAAGTACTAAATAAATATCCATTCTGTTACAAGATTGAAGAAAGTAAAGAACTTCCCCGAACCATCTTTACTGCGTTCATTCGAAGTGACGCCGGAATGCGGAATAATCCCTTCCACTTTGAAACTCGTGTCCATTGAGTTTGAATGTACTCCCACAACTTCAATCAATCTCGTGAACGTGCCCGCTTATATATGCTCCTTATTGGACGGCAGTAAAGACCAAGTTGTTGTTGCCAAGTTCCCTGTTTGCGTTACAATTGCATCGTTTTACAATACGTAAGTTTGCTAATAGCAATGAATTCTCCTGAAAATGTTTTATTTAGATTGCTTTGAGATTTTCTTTTCCAATTTCCAAAGCTTGGATGTTGTAAAACATTCAACCTGTTTTTAGAATAATGCCGGCTTAACTATGTCTAGGGTTTGCAATCCCACAGCTATTTTTTTCCCGTGGGAAATTTGCGGGAAATTAACCTTTCCCGCGGGATCCCGCGGGAATTCCCGCAAAAATTAAAAAATGCAAAATATGCATATAATAATGCTGTATTACCTGTAGATTGGTTTCACTGTTTAAAAAGTAATAAAAAAATACATTCATACAATTTATCTAATAGAAGAAGTACTTTCCCATAGTTATTATCAGGTAAGGCAAGGGATTTGCAATCCCGCAATCCGTGTTCCTCCATTCCAACAGTTTTCTGCGTGTTAATATGGTTCAATCTGACCTAAACAGCAATCATGGCCTCGAGATTTTAAAGAGCGATCGAGTATCTGGGCGGTTTCGGATTCAAACCCCAGACATACACCACTGACTTTTAGAAGTTATGTGTGTATTCACAATGAAGTATCACTTTGTTTAACGGTATAGAAAAAAATCTTCTAAATTTCTGAGGTGTGTAGTCCGCCAACCTACGGTTTGTACGCTATGTCATCGTGATAGATTAAGTCTTAAACCCTCTCAATGGTAGAGGAGGGCTGTACACAAGCGAGGGATGTTTATGGGCTGATGGTGATGAACCTAACCTCAATAACTGTTACTGATTATCAGCCCGTATATGTATGTCTCACTGCTAGGCACGGGCTTCCTCTACCATTGAGAGGGTTTTGGCCTTAGATTGGCCGACTACCCTAGAAATTCGTAAGAACTTTTAGGTGTGCAGATTTTCTCAGGATGTTTTTCTTCACCGTTAAAGCAAGTGATAATTCATTGTGAATACACTCATTACTTTAAAAAGTTAGAGGTGTGTGCCTGGGGTATGAACCCGCGACCACCAAGATTCTCGACTGTGCGGCTAAACCTCAAGCCCATCACTTACTTAATTATTTAATCAATAATTGTTACTATCATTTAGTTATTGACTAAGAAGAAGAAGAATTAAAGAAGAAACAACATTAAGCAACCTACAACTGTCACTTTGATTGTAAAGTTCACTGACGCGCCCGCGCTGTTGTGTGGAGCTAACAGGCCTTCAGTGATAGCTGAAGTACTGAATTGATTACCCAGCGAAGTCAAAAACTTTCCGCGCAGAATTCCCGCACAAATGCGGGAATTCGAAATGCGGGATTGCAAACCCTAGCTATGTCGTTACATTGTTTTACATACACAAACAAGTAAAATTATTTTAAGAGTAGTGTAACTAAACTATCATTTTCAGTTTTACGCTATTCCCATTGGGTGAATTAAATTTCCATATCATACCAGTCGGCAGTGGAGTAATGAGGGATGTTATATTAAATAACACTAGTAAATGTCCTTTTACTTATGAAATTATTTTACCAAAAGCTTATCAATTGGATCCAAATGCACCCCCACCTGCTATGAAGCTTAAAGATAACAAGTACGTTTCAGTCTTATACTAATTTTTGAGTCAGATAATAACGATGCATCATGAGTAATTATCAATTGTGACAGGTTGAAGAATCCGCCAATGAAATGTGGAAACTTCATGATACTTAATGATGACAATCTACTCGCCCCTGGAACGAGCCGAACACTTCAAATACAATTTCTAGCAACAGCACCTAGAAAATTTGAGGAAACTATAAAATTCATAATAAGTGACACTTGTCCTGCCGAAGCTCAGGGCGTCCCACTTAAACTAGTTGGTACGGGAGCCATGCCAACTTTAGATATATGGAACATAGAAACCACGTTCAGAGAACATCTAATCGTTAAAAATCTTTCCGAATATAAAGTGCCAGAAGTATGTTTATTTTAATATGATTTCTTTCCAAAAGCATCTTCATAGCTATCTATCATAATTATTTATTTATCTTTTCAGTCTTCACCACACTGCGTGTTTGTAGAAAACTCGGTCACCTTGCACTTTTTCTGTGTCACTGTAAACACGAGCTTTCGCGGAGCCATAGATTTATACAACAACGGATTGGTGGCTTGTGCATTAACTATGAAACTACATTACCAATCCAACACTAATCAGAGTATATTTTACTTAGACAAGTATGATACGCATATAGAACCGTTACTACACAAATCGCTTGGAATCATTTTTAGTCCAAAGGCCCTTCGGGTAATAATAAATATTTTAATTCCGCGTCGTAATTTCTAAGAGGCGATTTCTAACTATTGATTATGTTACAGGAATATAGGGCAGTTTTAGAAATAAAATTAAAACTTTTAGACAACCAAGAGCAGTCTTTTAAGATTTGTTTGATAGGCGAAGGTGTTATACCCAGGTTGCACTTGCTATCGCCTCCTGTAAGGCAGCATAGGATTGCTCTGTTACAATTTCCAGTTACATGTCTTGGTTCTGTCAGCACAAAACCTATCCGATTTAAAAATATAAGTTCTGTTAAGGCTGTCGTGGTATTAGATGTTATACAACAACCGTATCATTCACGACCGGTGTTTTGGTTAACTGCGTCACCAAAATCGGAAAAAATGGTTGTAATTGGAAATAATGGTAATTCTATAATTACTATTTAATGTTATTTAACTACACCAAATCCTATATTATGAACGTTATTCATCTTACAGAAGATATGAATATAACGATGAAAACAATTATAAAACCGAACGAAATTGCAAACATTGAAGTTCATTATAACCCACTGAAGAAGGGTAGAATCAGCTGCGACGTTAAGTTAACTATTGTAGACAATCCATACGAATATTTTACTGTGAGTGAGGTTTCTATTTGTTTAGCATATGATAATGAACGTAGGCCTCCCCAAGATAGCGCCAACCATCCCGGTCTTGAGCAGCTCTCATCCATCCGTTACCCGCCACCTTTCTCAAGTCGCCTACGTTCAGCAGTGGACGGCGATAGGCTGAGTTATTATTATTATTTTGATAATATCACACAATTTACGTCTTATGTTGTTTTAATTAGGTTTTGTGCGAAGCTGAAGCGTTCATGGAAGATGTCATTTTAATTGGGATCGAAATGCTTTCAATGGATACGGATTTAGAGACATACAAAGCAACAGTAGATGGGTATGTTATTTAACACACTTATGTACGGGCTGACATTTATTCTCTTCTATATATTAATGCAAGTTCTTCCCAAACTCTTAATTATACGTTTTTGGTCTTTACTTAGTATATAAAATAACTATTAACTTATTTAAAGCACTATAAAAAGATTTTTGTCAATTGAACATAACTCGTAATTTTATTATTTAGTTAAGTAATACACGTGTCAATATTTTTTGTCATTTTAGAACCCTTTCTACTATTTCGACGGCAGACAGTAGAAAAAAAAGTCGAAGTGCGCCGCTAGATAAGAAAAGATCCAAAACCGGAGACGTCAAGAAAGGCAAAAAAATGTCAATCAGTTCAATTAAGCAAAGCGATTCTTCCAGCACACCATCAGTTTTAAAGTACGTTTTGGATTTTGGCGGGTGTGAACTGTGTGTAATGCAAAAAAGATCCTTTATTATGGTTAACAATTCTGAAAAAGTTTACAAGTTCACTTGGGGAGAAGTTGATCATATTGTGGTGAAACCGTCTTCAGGGTTAATTTCGCCAGGCGAAGAAAAGGATTTAGAGATGATGTTTTTTTCTGGACAGCCTGCTACTATAAAAATGGTAAGATAACTCGTATGACCAAAAATGTTTATTAGGGTACTAAGTATTATACTTACATTTGTTGTAGATGTTGATAAATTGTTCGGTTACGGCGATAAGCGATGACTCTTTAACTATGGATTTGAAAGGCGCCTCTTGGGACAATCGGCAGATTGTAACATTATTTGATCGTGACAGGTGCAATAACCCACATATTTTTTTGTAATTGAGTAGGTATTTCATTTAATAACTTCATTGCATAAATTCTTGTTTTCCTAAAAGGCGTGTTAGTGTAAACGAGAGATGTGAAGTCAACGTCGATGAACAGCTTGTTACGCCTTCTGAAGCTTTTCTCGGGGCTATTCATATGATTGTCCTTTACTCGGCAACGACAGAGTATTCAAAATATGTCTGCACGTTAAAAGAAGAAAAGTCATTGAAGGATACATTCATATATCAAGTATTGATTTATCTATTATCTTGCAATGTAGATATAATAGGAAGGTCTATTGAAAAAATTACATATGTAACAATCCCGCGTTAGCAATCCCAAAAAAGTGTCGAGAAGTACTATCATATCCATCGTGGGAGGCAAACTGTATCCTCTCGAGTGGCGTGTCTACTTATGCGTATTAGTAATATTCGTGCAGCTTAGCTCTTGAATAGTAGATACTTAAGTAATATTTGTCTTTGGAATAGGTTAATTACATAAATAGATTAATCGTAACTTGTCGACTAATCAATAATCTTTTCACCATGTCACAGACTAGAACCTTCGAATTTTATGTTGAAAACATCGGAAATGTTCCTTTGAAAATAGTTTGGAACTTTCAAATAGACGATGAATTTCCCACTAGAATAGACAAAAACAATACAAAACAGGTTAAATATTTTTTTTCGAATATTGTTTGTTTATTTTTTAAAAGATTATTGTGGTTTTACTTTTTTAATCTGACTCTTATTATTTTAGACGACAGATGGCCTCGCAAGCGGTGATGCTAATCTATCGGAACCTGATCTCTCCGAAAAAAATCAAGGCATGGTTATTTATATAGAATGAGAACATTAAAAAAATATATAATGTATAAGTTAGAAATACTATGTATCAAATAGATGTTTGTAGCAATTTCAAGAATAATGAATCTCATTTTTCAGTGTCTAGCAAGGTGACATTATTCAGTGGAAGTGAGGGAAGAGATAGCGTGGACACTTGGTTCGAAGCCAACCTACCGTTCCGAATTGAACCCAATAAGGGTTGTCTAAAACCGAACGAAAATAAGAAATTCAGAGTTATATTTTCGCCACTGGAAGCTTTTAATTACATCGTTAGATTGAAGAGCACAATAGGTATAATTTCGTTGAATTTTTATGCTGTCTATTGATCTATTAATTAATGTAATATTTTTACCACTTTTTAAATTTTTAGATAACTTAGATCCTTATGATCAAAATGTGTCTTGTAAAATTACTGCAAAGTCTTTAATACCTTATTGCCATTTGGATATAGAAGAAAGTGATTATTTAACTTCGGGCAGAAGAAAAATAACTGGAGTAGCTTTGCCTCCTCACATGACTGTGCTTGAATTCAATGTCCTCGGATCTGGTTGTTACAAAAAGTAAGTTGAAAACAGATATGTAACGTCTTAATAATGCTTTTGTGAAGAGAAAAAATTGCGCTAGGACGAAGAGGACTTAACTACTAAAGTATTTTCTTCAGTCGAGAGAATGTAATTTTTTTTTTCTTATATACAAATTACAAACTAAGCAAACTTCATAACAATCACGGTTTTCAGAACATTTAATGTTATTAATCCGACGTGCGAAGCATACGAATTCATATTTGAGATGGTGATGTCGGACAAGCCTGAGCTAACTCCAGTCCACTGTGATATGCTAAAGGGTTTTGTTGAAGGTGGCACCTCTACTGACGTTACATTCACTTTTTCTCCCACGGCTCCTGGGGTAATACTTAATGAACTTTGTTTACCAGTTGATTTCAGCATGCAAGTAAGCTAACAACTTTTTTTGTTAAAGACGTACGAGTCCCAATGGAAATTTATAGTCCCAGTTCATAATCTGGTCATAAATTTACTCGTCGTCGGTTTAGTAAAAGAGCCCGATGTCGTATTTTTACCAACAATTTTGATAATAAGGAATTCACTTGTTGGATTTACTAAAACCGATGTCGTCATTTTAAAGAATAATGAACAAGAGAATTTGGCTTTTGAATTCAAAGGCAATTCATTGTGCAATGAGTCTGGTAAGACTCCTGTGGTTGTCGATCCTGATTGTGGTGTGCTGAAACCATTTTCCGAATTGCCAATCAAGTAAGCTATTGCAAATTTGCACACAATTTGACATAAATATAAACAAGAAAAAAAAATAACAAATACTATTTTCAGAATTATTTACACTCCAATACAAGACGGTCCATTGTCATTTAAAATATTCTGCAGTATTGAATACATGACGAAATATTTAACCCTTTGTGTAAATGCGTTGAGTTATGAGATTAAACCGAAAATTACATATTACATAATTGGAAATAAACACATTCTGAACAGTGACGCTATTACTAATATTCACTTAGATCAGGTATCTTTTATGTAATCATTTGAACATATCAGTTAACCGAATACGCGAACCCTGACTGGGCCGGCGTGATGAATTAAGATCTAGAAAGTCTTAGATGTAGAAGAGGTTCGTGCCCAGTATGACGTACATATTATAATATAAAGCTAATATTTTCAGACAGCATCGACGTATGAAAGAACTATACCTTTCACTGTTAAAAACGATGGCTCTGCTACTTTTTTTTTCGACTGGCAATACTCTGTTAGTGCCGTAAAGAAATATCTCGAGGTTAGTATTGAGCCAGGGAGCGGGCATGTGAGTCCGGGCAACGAAGTGGAATGCGTCCTGTATTTTACACTTAAGCAAGTACCGGTTCAAGCATTCCCGGTTTCATTATTGGTATTATTTTTAGTATAACAATTTAATTCAAATATTAATGTAATGCCTTGTTTAAAGTTTTGGAAAATAATACATTTTGTGTACAGATCTCAGATGGACCAGAATACAACATTTATTTACATGCGGAAATTGAAAAGCCGCTATATCGATTTTCTTGTATGGAATACGATTTTGGGAAATGTATTGTGAACGCTCCGGATGACACCTATAAAAAAAACATTGGGTTTGTGAATGAAGATAAAGTTCCAATAATGTATGTTGGCCAAGTAAAACTGAAATTATTTACCATTGTATTTTCCGACGGTGTTTTATATTCTATTCATATATTTTCAGTCTTGATCTTAACTTTGCAAATGTGCCGGAACTATTTGTAGACTACAAAGACATATCAAATATAGACCCGGGTAAACGGTTAAAAGTAGCAATATACTTCAGACCAAAACAAGTGAAAGAATATGAATTTAAATTACAATTTTGGGTGAATTCTCTCTGTGAGGAAATAATGACTATCAAAGGCGAAGGTATGCAACAAATGAATATATTTTATACGTTCGTTACTCTTTACTACCTTTTCTTTTTACCTTTTCAGGAGTTCCCCTGTTATATGATCTTTACGAGGGCTGTCAAAAGAGCTTCGATTTAGGGCCAGTGAAAGTGGGCGATAAAATAGTGCGCACTATCGAAGTGATGAATCACAGTAAAGTACCGATAGATGCCAGTTTTATATTTAGAGACATGTATCCAGTTATAGAAGATACGACAAATTCAGAAATGACCAGCGTATGTCTGAGTCCTAGTACTTTTAATCTACAAGCGAGTGCTGGTCCGTCAAGGTGAAAAGCGATGTTCAGTTTATAAATATGTAAGATAATTAGGTGTCGCAAAATACATTTTTTTAATATTATATAAAATTTTAGAGGAAAATTGCTACAAAAACACAAAGATGACCAAATTAGGGAACAAATCGCTATGGACATTCAAAATGCCTTGTCCTCGCTAAAGGTAGTACCTACTAAATGTGTTATAAAGCCATATAGAAAGGTTCCATTAAAAATTCAATTCAAGCCAGTTGGAATGATAAGTACTCTCAACGTTCAGGTCAGTTTAACGTTCAAAAGCGTTTTATTATTTTTTCATGAAATAAATTTTCTTATTTTTTTAGTTTTTTTTTAATACAAACTTATTATAATATTATAGATAAAAAAGTTCTGGTAGTGTATTTTTTTGTTTTTATGTAATAGACGGAGATCCCAGAGCCGCCAGACGTTACTTATTTTCTGATGGACGAAATGTGGACCATTAGGTACTGGGATCTCGGTCTATAAGTTTTCGTTATTGAGATTCTAGTCAATATATTATTATGATTTATTTATAATAAAATTATCTTTTTTCATATTTTTACAGCAAAGTTAATTTGTGATTTCTCTTTTTATAGTTAAATATGACCGTTTTTAATTTTGAAAGACCTTTGGTGCGGTTAAGTGGTAGTGCAACGGGTATGAGCCTGTGTTTTAGCCAAAACTCGTTGCAATTTGGTCGGGTCCGTAAACGCGGATGCAAAATACTTAAAGTTATGTTGTTAAATAAAGGAGACTTTGGCGCCAGGTACTAACTTTTTATTAGGTTTATTTAAAACTTTTTGTGTACAAAAAACAACATTTTGTTTAACATTTTATTATATTCAACATGTTTTGATACAAGTAAGTATTGTATGTAATTAGACAACCTAGGGATTCAAACAGCATCCAAATATCTCATAGTAATAACACATATGTACAAAAGACATCGTCATCTTACCCTTATAGGTTTTGGTGGCAGCCGTTAATATCAGACCAATTTACGATATCTCCCCTGCAAGGGAATATTGCAGCACGCACCAATGTTACGTTTACGATAACTTTTAGACCAATAAACCACAATCCATTTATTAAAGTCTGGGTGAGTGTCAATTTTGATTTCGCATTTTGTTTCATTTACCACGAAAAATTATATAAAATCTAAGGAGTAAATATGATTTTTTATTGTTAATTATAAATTTAGGCGAGCTGTAACATAGAAAACTACACGCCGTTGGAGCTGGCACTATATGGCACCTGTGTGGATATCGGAAATATTCAAAACAAAACATTGTACTTGGAATGCCCAGTGCGAGAAGTCCAAACAGAATATGTGGTTGTTACCAATCCGTAAGTATTATTATGACATACTCATATAGTTTGATAAATTCCTAATAAAATTTAAAAAAAACTTTTCAGGTCTGACGATATGTGGTTGGTTTTGTCGGAAGTATCGGGAGGACCATTTGACACTCTTAAGGAATTCAATATAGAGCCAAACTCTACATTTGAAATACCAGTTCATTTTAAGCCAAAAACTATTGGAAGACATGAGGTATCAATTTAATTAGAATCACGTCATTTCCTTTGTTATTGAGTATATTAGTAAAAGAGGAAGCAGATTGCTTGTAAATTGTTTTAAAATGAATTTATTACTATAATTGTAATTAAATACGTGTTTCAGGCTCAGGTGTTGTTTTCGCCTCTCGGGGAAAGCGCGCTTTTCATAACTTTAATCGGTAGTGCAACTCATCCTAATCCCAACGGGAATCTATTAATCACCGTTCCAGCAAAAGAAACTCACACAAAAGATTTACTCGTTTATAATATTACAGAGGTACATACCCACATTCATATACTTTTATATATCTAGTTTAACAAATACACCCAAGATTCACATACATAGTTCCCACCCCATTCGAAAATAATAAGTCTTGTTCCGTGAGTATCAGAAACTACGAGAGACTTTTCAGCATCACAAACGCTCAGACACGAAACAAATATTTGTGAGTCATAGCAACATTTGTCTCACTGCGTACATTGAACCCGTGGCTAGGGTTTGCAATCCCGCATTCCGCATTCCCGCATTCCCGCGGGATCCCGCATATTTTTAAGTCCTGCGGAATTCCCGCAATTGTGCGGGAATTCCGCGCGGAAATTTTATGACTCAGCAAGGTAATTCAGCTATCACTGACGGCCTATTAGCTCCATCCCAACAGTGCGGGCGTATCGGACAGTATCGATCAATCGATCGAGCGAAGTAAAAGATTGAAATGTGCGGCGGTTTGTTTATTCTGTTAGAAAAAAAGTTAGAGTTTCCAATTAAAGTGACACTTTACAAGAGACTACTAAAAGTTTTGTCTTCTTGTATATTCGTTTATTGATTGCACAATGTAATTAGCAGAAATCGATGCAGTAAATTACCGATAAAGTAAATAACTCAACAATAGGTAACGATTAACCGGGTAACGGATGGATAAGAGTCCCTCAAGACCAGTATGGTTGACGCTTTTTTTTAAAAGGCCTATGTTCAGCAGTAGACGGCGATAGGTTTTGCGAGGTTGTCATGGCATAGAAAGAGGCTGCAGAGAGGGATCGTGAAAAAGCCGATCCCACTCGAAGACGAAGAGGCCGACAAATTAGCGCTGTAACCTCTAATCGGTTTCGAGCAAGTTAAGACTTAAGAGAATGGTTTTTTAGAAATGTATATGTGAAGACCATATAAGCAAACCGCAAGAAGGATTACCGATATGAGTCTTTCTTGAGATCCCGGTGTCCTTTGCACGTGGTGACCAAGAACCATGAGGTTTTTAGTTCGTAAAAATCCGACATATCCTGCTTGTTAGTAGTAGTTTTCCCCAGACAAAAAAAAAGACGGCGATAGGCTTAGTATATAAATAACTAAATGGTAGTAACAATTATTAAGGTAAGGTTCTTCATCATCAGCCCATAAACATTCCACGCCAAGGCACAGGTCGCCTTTACCATCGAGAATGTAGGTCTTAACCACCACGATGGTTTGCGAAATAGTTTGGTTTAGTTTTAGTTTGATTTTGTGCAGGTTTCCGCACGATGTTTTCTTTTACCGTTAAATTGTGAATACACACATAGGTAACTTGGAAAAGTCAGTTGTGTGTGCTTGGGGTTTGGACCTGCAATCGTCCAGATTCTCGACCGCGCCTATACCTCGAGGGTTTAATTGCTGTTTAGGTTACTATTAACTATTTAGGAATGTAGGAACGGGAAATACGGGATTGCAAACCTCCTACCTTACCTCATAAGAACTATGAAAAAGTAATTTTTCTATTAGATAAATTTATGAATGTCTCTATTATTTTTTTTTTAAATTATAGTATAACTAATGTACAGGTAATAAAGAATTACTATATGCATATTTTTACATTTTTGAATTTTTGCGGGAATTCCCGCGGGATCCCGCGGGAAAGGCAAGTTTCCCGCAAATTTCCCGCGGAAAAAAAAATGGTGCGGGATTGCAAACCCTACCCGTGGCCTTTCTGTTCCGTAACCTCCATAAAAAACATACCAACTAGCTATGAGTAAGTAAAATGAAAAATAGCGTTTTTTGGTTTTCAAATTAAATCGCTTCTTTTTAACATGTAGAATCCAGAGTCATATTTTGTTTCTACCGAGATAATGAAAATAGTACCAGACAAATTTGAAGGATATTACGAGATAATGCACGCGGATAGTGTTAAAGTATGGGGAGAAGCGGCTGCCACGTGCCGCTGGAGTTACGTATGCTATGAAGAATGTGAAATGCATCTCAAAGTTAGTACGATTCCCTGAATGATTAATTAGATCCTGAAGTAGGCATTGTTATTAACGTCACGCAAAAATAAATACAAATAAAATTTCCGAAGGTATTGTTCGTCAACGAAGTGTCACGTGAATACCAATACTACAATATCGTGATGACGGTGACGCCAAGCAAAATAGTCGACACGTTAAGATTTGTGTCTCGTGCTAGAGAATCAGTGCAGAAAGAAATAACCATCAACAATCCCTTATCAACCGACGCTGAGTTTTCTGTACATTGTGATAAACTCAAGTGTCCTGATGTGCTGAATATTGGTAGAAAGTCAGAGGTGAAGTGCAGTAACTAAAATTTTAATTATATTTTTTATACTAGCTATACGTGACAATACCACGCTTAAACAAGATCCTGCGATCTTGTTTTTATACGTGAATCGCAATGGATGTTTTTACACCTTCTGTAAAATAGTCACTTTGTAGGTATTCGGATGTATACGGATGTCCACCAACAAAATTTTTCTAGTAAGTTAGTGGTGGCGCCTTAAGCCCGCTCATCTATACTTGGCTTAACTTTAAACTGCTTACAAGGTGGCTCTACCATTTCCTGTTATACGTTTAAAAACTGATAAATATTAAAATGAAATAAAATTCAATAGAGGTTCCATTTCTTTATTTTCGTGGTCGAAGCCCTAGGAAGGCCTAACATTTTTTTCAATTGAAACCTTTACAGGAAAAACTAGTAATGACTTATTCGCCGTTAGTCGTTGGCGAAACGGAAGATTACTTGGAAGTCGTCAACAACCTTATTGGCTCATATATTTATAAAGTGGTGTTAAAATGTCTCCCCGCGAAAGAAAAAAGTTTAGATTTTACTACTGCAATCGGAACTATAATTCCCATACGACTGAGAGTACAAAATAAAACGGACGTGAAGACCATTTTCACAGCTACGGTATTTATCTAATCTAAGATTTTAGGAGTAGGAATTTTATTAAGAAAACTTCATACATACGTCCCACCTCCGACCGTCCGACCTCCTCTACAACTGGTAGGATTTAAGCTGTAGTCCATCTCACTGAATTAGTGTGGGTTGGCGGACTACACACCTAAGAAATTTCTTATAACTTTTTGGTGTGCAGTTTTCACGATTTTTCGCTTCACCGTTAAATTAAGTCATAATTAATTGTGAATACATACAAAATTTCGAGTCAGAGGTGTGTGCCGGGTGTTTGGTTCAAACACAACCGCTGAGATTCTCTACCGCGCGGCTAAACCTCAAGGCCATCACTACTGTACTGTAGTAAGGCAACACAGAAAGGCGTTATTTATTAGTGATGATTTATTTCTTGGCAAGTAGTTACTGAAGTTATTTTAGTACTTACAGAATATGTATTTTACTTCTCATTTTAGGTGTCTCATCCATCTATCCAAGCAGAAAAAGAATACGTACTAGGACCGTTCGACAAAGGGAAGTTCTTGGTGTGGTTCGAGCCGACGGAACTAGGAAAACAAATATGTAAAGTGTCGTTTAGCTCTCCAGCCGCTGGAGAATTCACGTATGCGATTTTAAATATACATATAATAAAATTATATGATACATATAAGCAGTGATGGCCTTGAGGTTTGGGCGCGCGGTCGAGAATCTCAGCGGTCGCGGGTTCGAACCCCAGGCACACACCTCTGACTTTTCGAAGTTATGTGTGTATTCACATTGAATTATCACTTGCTTTAATGGTGAAAGAAAACATCGTGATGAAACCTGCACACCTAAAAGTTCTTAGGAATTTCTTAGGTGTGTAGTTCGCCAACCCGCACTAGGCCAGCGTGGTGGACTATGGCCTAAACCCTCTCAATGGCAGAGGAGACCCGTGCTCAGCAGTGGGCGTATATGGGTTGATGATGATAATAAAATGAAGGGTCCGTATTTTTAATAATTGAATATGATATTGCAAGAGTTTCTGGTGACGAAGTCTTTTAAAAAAAAATGTTTGCCCTTTGTTTGTGTTATTGTCCAAAACGCATTTATCGATTTTGGCGGGAACGTCAAAGAAAAATAACTGATGTATTGCTTTAATAAAATTGACAGAACATAAATCATCAGACACGTCCAAGTTCAGTTCAGTTTAGATATTCATCATCATCAACAGCCTCTCACGTCCACTGTTGGACATAGGCCTCTCCCATGGCACGCCACTGGGCTCGATCTTCGGCCCTCCTCATCCAACCGCTGCCAGCTAGATATTATCCGGGCATAATTGAGTTCCGTCCCTAAAATATTAAAAAACTTTGTTACGCTTTTTACCACTAAATAAATAGAACAATTTGGTTGTCTTAAACGGTATAATAGGAGGTAAGGACTACTATTTATCGAGTTTTTATATAATGGCCTTAGGAAACTAAAGAATTACCGCCAAAACATAATAATGTAGATAATCATAACTTTTTAGCTTCAACATTAAAGGAGTGGGAACAGACCCTAAACCACAAGGTCCATATCACATTAAAGCTGGCAACTACACTACGATCACATTTAAAAATGTGTTCGAAGACTCGAGAGTATTCAAAATATACGTAGACCGAGAAGAATTTTTTGTCAAAGTGTTGTACGAGACTATTAAACCTAAAAAGGTAAGGCCATGTACAAAACATATCTAAGGGTTCGCAATTTTTTGTTATGAGAAATACTTTTTTTCGCAGGACGCTAAAGTTTTTGTGTACCTCGTGGAACGTCCGCCACAGGGCTGGGCTGAAAACCCAACTGGTAGTCTCACAATTGAGACGTACGATCCAGCAGAGCCGAAGGTACAATGGACCTTTTTCCTACAAGGGGTTTCTTAAGTAGTATAATTTATTTGTTACATGTTTACAAGCTCATAAATATATAAATTAAAAAAAGAACGAGTTGTTATTTAAAATGATTTAATAAAATCATTTATCACATCACACTCATTGTTACCAATCATTCACACTAAATTCTTGAACAATATCATCCTTGTCAGCAATGTCTTCGTCTTCAACTGATACTTTTTTCTTTTCCATTTTCTTCTTCTTCGGCGCTTTCTTTTTAAGTTTTTTCTCTTTTTTAGGAGCATCACTTTCTTCTTCATCCAACTTGAATTTTTCATTTCCGTCGTCTTCACTATCGGACGGGAACAACACTAGTGGTCCTTTCTTTTCTGACTTTTCATTTTTGAGGGCTTGTTCGGAAATTTTAGGCCGTTTAATCATAGGTAACTCTGTAGCCAACTCATCATTCTTAGTAACTTTCTTGCGCTTCTGTATTCTATTTATTTTATTCCAGTTCTCGAAGAATACACTTAGTGGCGTGCCTTTAGTTTTAATGCTTGTTTCCCAAGCCGTAACCATTTTTTCATCATTTAAATTGAATGTGATTTTAGCACGTTCGCGTTCAATGAATTTTGAATTTTCTTCTATTTTTTCTAATAACTGGCGAAACTTCTTTGTGTAGTTCGTAACGGAACATGTTTTAAGGAACTGTTTCAACTGGGAAAAAATAAATTATTAATCAATTTATATAACTATAACGTAAACGGATGTTAAACACTGAATAAATGCATTCAAACAAGATAGTCACTTTATATAATTTATTTTAAAGGATATATTAAAGATGAAGATGGACTATTTTTAAATTGCAGTGGTTCAAATCTCTATTAGAAATAACTAGTATTGTTCCCAGCCTAATTTTGAGCTACACTGCAGCAAAACTATGTATGAATTCTTTGAGTTGGATTCAATTGTTGGATCATGCATTGTATTCAGTTTATCCATTAAAAAAATATATATCAATAGCAGCATTCAATCTGACAATATTTTGGAATATCCAAAATAAATCCTGTGTAATGTAGAAATTTAAACACAGCTAGTGAAATGGGGATGTTAATATGCTCCTAATATAATGGCCATCCCTCCTGGTAGGGAGAGATATATTAATTATTACGATTAGGTTACCTGGTAAGGTAACAAACCCATTTCCTTAGCATTGTTCTAAAATTTGTGAGATGTTTCTTATGGATAGAGCTATAACACAATTGTTTATGCAACTTATAAGTATTACCTGTATGATGGCAAGCAAGCTTAAATCAGGAAACGCAATTGAATTAGATTCATTAGCCATATATTCCAACAAAAGTGCATAAAGTCTTTCTATAACAGCATCTTTGAATCCATTCTCCATCATTTGGGATTTTGCAAGTCTCAGTATACAATTAAAATCTAAAGGTTTCATGGATACTTTCTTATGTTTTTTGTTAAAATCAAATGATAGGACCTAAAACAAAATAGGAGAACATTATTTATTTCTGCCCTCAATATAAATAAACTTGCCTCAATTATTTCTTTTTGATATGCAAACTATTTCAATTGAAAAAATAAACATACCTCAACAAGGAATGGAAGTATTGGAATAAAAGTATTTGTCTCCTTTGACAAACTTATTAATATTTCCACACAGTGAAATCGGAGTGGATAGTATTGATGTGTTGGCACTAGTTTTATTGTGTTCATAATAACCATAACCAGAGGATATACCAAAGGTTGCAGCTGTGGTCTGTTTGATGTGGCTGACAGTAGATCTGCCCATAGATGCAGGGAGTTTACATACTGCCAGTTATACACAGCTTGTCTGTTCTCAATCTTTTGAACAACA
Source organism: Cephonodes hylas (assembly GCA_030295005.1). Classification (NCBI taxonomy): domain Eukaryota; kingdom Metazoa; phylum Arthropoda; class Insecta; order Lepidoptera; family Sphingidae; genus Cephonodes; species Cephonodes hylas. The sequence goes on along the minus strand of AP025364.1, from coordinate 10,196,323 downwards.
ATTGCATTTCTCAAATGTATAGCTAGCTGTCTTATGTATAAGAAAACATGTAGGTAGGAAACATTAAGATCTAAAGAGAACATCTCCACCAGTGATCTTCGCATGAAATTAATGCCAGGCCATGTTGTGGGACTGACAAATTTACAATTCCTTACATATGTCATGTACATAGCCTTCAGCACAATATCGAGCAATGCAGTTTGTTGATTCCTGGTTATTCTGAGTATGCACAAAAATGCAAGTACTCTGACAGTCTCATCACCTGTACTCCATAAAGTTATCAGTTTTTTTAATGATTGTTTTGCTATTCTGGTGAAGCATGCCACATAGTTGGACATCTGATGCAAATGTTTTAGTAATACAGTCAAAATATTTTCAGAACTGACTCCACCCAGTAGCTTTAATAAGTCATTTAAATAAGCCACCAGAGATCCTTTGATTTTGGTAAAATGTTTGCACTTTTGTGGATCTTTCCCACTTTGTTCAATTCCAAGATATTTTTTGATAGCACCAGGTAGATAAAGCACACACATTTGTATCACCGAATTGAATATAGATGAACCTGAAATTTCACCATAATTTATTAAATTGCAAGTATGTAACCATGTCAAAATTAAATACTTTCATAGATATGATTAGGGCAATACTTTATTAATTCATAAGATAGCAATCCAAAATCTTTTGAAAAAGAAAAGAAAATAACACAATTACACAGTTAAAGTTTTGTTAATTCTGGTAAATAGCTCAATTTCATATTTTTATGTACCCTGTATCCTCATGTTTCTCTACCTCAATTAACTAATACTACGGACAAAATTATTACTAAAAAAAATACATTTTAAAGGAAAAGAATAGTAAAGATAATATCAAATAGGTATATGTTGTGGTGTTTTTTATGATTAATTTCATAGCTCTACCAACCTTCCACTTTGAATTCTCCCTGTGAAACCCCATCTTCACTTGTCACTCTTAGCATTGCAGCGTTGAATGCTTTTATAACTGCTACCAGAGTGGTTAGTTTTATTTTACCTTCACTTTGTAATTCAGTTTGCCATTGTGCCACCATTTTATGGGTAACTTTTCCCTGAACAGGCTTAGCATCTTCAGCCTTAAATTGAATAAATAAGAGTATTGTTAATATGAAAACAGAACAGTGAAAAAAATATAACAAATAAACATTAAAACCAATTTAGGTAGAAAATTCTTAATAAATTTGATTTTGATATTGTCTTGATTACTTAACAAAGTAGTAATTTGGCTATTTATCTTAAAAGAATTCATAAGTATGGCAAAATGGTAACAAAAATGATTTTTGGGTAACTTTATACTAGGTTTTCAGATGAAAATATTAATTACCTCAAAGTCACTTTCATCGCTGTCACCAGTAAGTGGCCCGGGTTTGTGGACCTCATCATCATCATCGTGGGTAGCTTCATTGTTAGAGTCTTCCTCATCATCAATATCAAAGTTTAGTAAATTCTCATCATTTTCCTCGAGAAAATTGTAGAAATCCGGGTCAATTTTCTTAAGCTTTTCCAAAGACTTCTTGTGAATTTCAGGACTCAATTCTTCTTCAGAATCTGAACAAAGTGTAAATGTTTCTGTTAGTTATAGTCGAGGTTATGTCTTTTTTCGAACTCACGTTGCGAATTTGTTTAGTTCCTTAAAATGTATGAATGATTTATATATCCTATAAAATATTAATAAGGCTTTGCTTACCTGAATTATTTTGTGAACTCATTTTCTAGTTATATTTTTAAATACTTCTGAAAATAAACTACAGACACATAGTGTAAACTAACCCACATGTAAATCGGTGTGACAAATGACATTGACATTTTTTTTTTTTTTTTTTTATTAATTTATTTTACGGCTCTGGAAACAGGTCCTTTGAGCCTGAACAGTATTATCTACAACAGTAGTTTTGCTATTACATATTACACAAAGTGATATTTACAATTTTTCTATTGTTCTACATACAAATTTATATATTGTAGGATACATTCGATGATTTTTTAACATTTCTATAACTGATGATGGTATATCAGAGGTAATTTCTGACAATTCGGAAATAAATAATAGTCTTTGTATATGGAACTTTGTGCAGTTCAAAAAAAGATGGTCTAGATCAGCTGATGGTTGGTTACAATACTTGCATTTGTCTTCAGTTATTATTTTCATTTTAAATAGATGAGCTGGAGTCTGACAATGGCCAAATCGTAATCTGTTTAAAATAGTAATATATTTTCTGTCATTGTATTCTTTAATGTTATTATACCAGGGGCGGGCGGGCAGGTTTTTTTGTATTGATGTATACCATTTTCCTGTGGTTTTAATTTTTTCCATCCAATATCCTTCCCATCGAAGTGCCACTTTTTCTTTCATTAATACATAGAAATCTGTATATGGTATTTTGAGTAAATCACTATGATCCTCATTCCATTGGGAATTTGCAGCCTTGTCTGCTAATTCATTTCCTTCAATCCCCGAATGAGACCGAACCCACTTAATTTCTATTGTCTTACTCTTTTCCATAATGTACAATAACTCTTTGATATTGTATATTAAGTAATTCATCTTACATTCCAAAGTTAAGCCATATATTGACCTTATAACGTTTTGTGCATCTGATAAAATAACCAAGTTATTTATATTTACAACATCTTTAGCGTATAGAAGGGCTCTGTAGATTGCATATGCCTCCGCAGTAAAAATACTGCAATTGTTATTTATTTTGTAATTTTTACTTATTTTCAAATGAGCATCATAAAAAGCAGAGCATACGTGATCTGCAGATTTTGAGCCATCAGTATAAATCTTATATCTATTAACATTATCTGAAGATTTTTCTTTTACATATTTAATATTATCAAATTCATTAAATTCTAAATTAAGTTTACTATTTAGGAGAGCATCATATTCACAAGTGTATATAGGGTATTTATTAAATGTATACATGTTCGTACACATTTTATTTACATGGGTCATTATAGTACACATTTCCGGTAGCTTATTAAATATAATGTCTAAGGGACGGATGTAATCTAATGAGAAATTATGTAAACTTTCAGGTAATATCAATGAATTTACTATACTGGAATTATCTTTACATAAAGATTTTAAACAAAACTTTTCAGCAAAATGTAGTCGTCTTATCACCAGTGGGGGAATGCAGAGTTCAGCCTCCATTACATTAATAGGCGTTGTCTTCATTGCCCCGCTTATGGTTCTTAAAGCAATATTTTGTATAACGTCCAATTTCTTTAACAAAGTAGGGCTAGTATACATGTATGCTAAACAGCTGTAATCAAAATGGCTACGGATTAAACTTTTGTAAAGCATTGACAAAGTTCTGGGATCCGAACCCCAGAATGTTCCAGCCAAACTTCTTAGGATATTAATGTTCCTCAATGCCTTTTTACATATATATTGTATATGATTATGAAATTTAAGTTTATCGTCAATTATTACACCTAAAAACTTCTTTTCATTTACTTGTGGGATGCAATTATTATTGTATTTAACATTTATTGATTCGTTGGTACCAAATACTACAACAGAACTTTTTTCTGAATTGATATTTAATTTTAATTTATTGGTATAAAAATTATTTAACTGTTGTAATGCCAGATTTAGGTTTTGTTGTGAAACTGATAAATTTCTGTCAGTAGAATACACTAAAATGTCATCCGCGAACTGTAAAACTTTAATTTTTTCTGTACTGAGGTATTGAAAAATCTGAGAGGTATACAAATTGTATAAAATAGGGGACAAAGATGCCCCTTGCATTAGCCCTTTAGACACTATGTTTGGCCCATGTAATATGCCATTAAACTTTACATAGAATGAACGGTCATTTAAGAAATTATAAATCCATTTTAACAGCTTTCCAGGTAAGCCTATTTCATTTAGAATAATAATTAGTTGATTGATATCCACATTATCATACGCTCCTTGAACATCAAGGAAGGCGCAAACTGAAACTGATTTTGAAAGGAGACATTTCTTCATGTCTGTTATGAAAGTCAAAAAGCTTTCTGGTGCACTTTTTCCCTTTCTGAAGGCAAATTGAATGTCTGGTAATAAATTATGTTTTTCTACATAATAATCTAATCGTACTTTAATCATCTGTTCCATTAATTTTCCAATGCATGAAGTAAGTGAAATGGGTCTGTATGAGTTATAATCTTTAGGAGACTTATCCGGTTTCAGAACTGGAATTATGCATTGTTTTTTCCAAGATTCAGGAATTAATTGATTAATCCAAAGAGAATTCAATAGCATTAATAATTTCTTTTTACAGATTGTTGGAAGTTTCTTTAACAAAATATAAGGTATGCAATCTAATCCTGGAGCAGAATCTCTTCTTGAGTTCAATGCAATGCAAAATTCATTAAAACTAAATTCTTTTAATAAAAAGGTATTTCTTTTACTATTATTGTTCATATCAAAATATAAGTTTTCATTACTTGCCAAATTTGTGTTACTACTACTGATTTTATTGATAAAATTGGGAATCCATTCATCATGTTTAGGATTGTTCAAAACATTTATTCTTTTAAATCTACGCATGTAATTCCAAATTTTTGTAACAGGAGTGTATCTATTAAATGAAGAACAAAGATTTTTCCAACTATTGCGTTTTTGTTGACTGATAATTTTTTTCTTTTTTGCATCGATTTTTTTGTACTCTATATACAGTTCCATAGTCATTGATGACCTATATGCCAATAGGGCTTCTTTAGACTGTTTAACTGCAAGTGCACATTCCTCATTCCACCAAGGAGCAGGAACTTTTTTAACCTTAGAACCATTATAAAAAGGAGTACACCTATCTCTTAGTTCACAAATTATTTCACAAAATTTATTATAAGATGAAATGATATCAATATCAGAATAAATATAATCCTTAAACAATTTTTCAGCCTCATTATGATATTTAATCCAATCAGTTTTGTGGAATAAATATTTTTGTATTTTACAGTTTATTAAATACCTTGACGGAGAGACTAGAATATCAGTGAAGACAGGGAAGTGATAGCTTCCCATTGCGTCATCACCAACATTCCATTGGCAGAGTGGAGCTATGTCAGGACTGACACATGTGACATCAATTGCTGATGCCTTTTTATTTGGAGATTGAACTGTTGTGGGCCTACCATCATTTAGGATACATAAATCAAACTCATCAAAAAGATTGAACAATTGAGTACCTCTTGATTTTGTAGTTGCACACCCAAAAGCTATATGGTGAGCATTAAAATCACCCGATATTAAGCATGGACTTGGTAAATTATGAAGTATCTGTCTTAGTTTATTAATATTAAATTTTTTATTTTTAGGTGGACAGTAAACATTTAATATAGATAGAGCTCCTGTCTGCGTCTGAACAGAAATAGCAACACATTGGATATTTTGACAGAATGGGAGATTTATAATGTCATATTTAATATTATTCTTAATTAAAATTCCAACACCTCCGTGATTATTATTTGAATTTTTGTAAATAAAATTATAACCAGTAAATCTAACATTTAAGCAATTTCTTTCATTTAACCAAGTTTCATTTAACAGTAGAATATCTATATTAAAATCATCTAGTAAAGACTTAACTAAGGGCTTTTTATTATTAATGCTTTGAATATTATGGTGAACTATTCTTAAATAATTATCCATTTATTAGATGGTTAATTAATATTTCTTTGATTTTAATTGTTGTCATTGGAGAGTCTTTATTATTAATCAGAGATATTAAGGACTTAACTAATGCATTTAATATTTTGTCATTATTAATGATTTCATATGTATCAGTGTTAGGTATTTGTTTATGTTTATTTTGTCCTGAATCTTGGATTTTGGTATTGATAGGTTTAGGAACAGGTAGATTGGGGAAATTTCTACTACTACTTACATGTTTCAAAGTATTTGTAGTTGCTGCAGCATAAGATAGTTGTTTTTGTTTCTGTTTACTTTCTTTTACAGGACAGGAATGTGAAATAGCCAGGTGAGAACCCTCACAGTTTGCACATTTTACTTCATTGGTTTTGTTGCATTCTGTGAAGGTATGATCACCAGCACATATAGAACATACCTGTTTGTTCTTACAAATGTTGGCTGTGTGATTAAACTTGAGACATTTAAAACATTGCAGAAGAGGTCTAACATATGGCTTAACTTTGAATCTCCAATGATCTAGGAAGATAAATTCCGGTAAATTGTTGCTAACAAATGTAATAGCAACTGTCTTCAATGGCTGTCTTATACCATTATTGTCCTTTTTATTAAATCGTCTTACTGCCACCATTTCATATTCACAAGTCAATTTTCTGTATAGGTCTTCATTGGATAGTTCCAAGGGGACGTATTGAATAACTCCAATGGATTCAACTGATGAAGCTGGAATGTATGCTTTGATTTTATGATTTTCTAATTTGGACGAATAATTTAGAAAATCATTGGCTGAGCTGGCTTGGTTAAAATTAATTTGAATTTTGTGAGCATTCGCTCTGCTGATCTCATATTGTCCTTTAATATAATCTCCTAAAATGTTTTGAATATAAATTGGGTCTTTGTTGCCCATATTCACATTTTCTGTACTTTCTATGAATACCGGAAAGTTTGGATTGTTGGAATTATCAGAATATTGTCTTTTATATCCAGGTTTGTAGTAAGTTTTCTGGCTTGAATCTTCTGATGGCATTGAGGACGCCGTATCAGATATACTTTTATATTTTCTTTTCTTTACTTCTTTTGGTGGGTCCCCATCACTGTGGGAGCCCATTATTCCAAAATAAACTCCTTTTTATATTAAATTAATTTGAAATAAAATTTAAATGAACCGCCTAATTTGACTTCCCGCCAAAAAGTCTGACATTGACATTCCTTATCGATATTGCCAGTATCATCATAATAAAAAAAATAGGTGACATTCTGCAATAATCACTAAGCATTACTTAATACTTAAATATCCCTGCCTATATTATAGGGTATTATATCTTCTTCTTCTTCTTCATCAACCCATATACGCCCACTGCTGAGCACGGGTCTCCTCTACCATTGAGAGGGTTTAGGCCATAGTCCACCACGCTGGCCTAGTGCGGGTTGGCGGACTACACACCTAAGAAATTCCTAAGAACTTTTAGGTGTGCAGGTTTCATTGGGTATTATATGCTGAAGATCAATTGAAGGATTAATTCTTATTATAGGTATTTATCTGGATGTTATTAGAATATTTTAAAATAAATTTGTATTTTGTAGGATCTAACACAATGTCATCTATTTTTTTAATCTTTGACGTACGGTACGACTGCATTGACGCAGTAGAATCAATTTTCCATTTCCAGAACAGTTTCGACTTCAAGAGATCCCAGGAATTTTCAGCGAGTTGTTTTGTAACCGGCTTGTAAATAGAACGTGCTCATTATTCTGCGTCTTATAAAAATTTCACAACATATTTTTTGGTGCGCCGAAAATACATTGTTTGGTATTTATTTACGCCAGAAATAATCACGTAAGTAGAATTATTATATATAGTTTCAAGTATCTTTACGAAGAAAATTACATTTATATTCGTTTAACATTATTTTTCATAAAATGTGTATTTGTAGATTGCATCAGAATGTTGTCACGAATGTGTTTTGCGCGTTCGGCTTTTACTGTAACGCACACACTGAAAACTCCTGTGCCTCAGAGATTCGTGCCGAAAAACTATATCGTCAGGAATTATGCGCGTGAACCTCGCTCCAGAGTCGCCACAAGAACTCGACCTACATTGTGGGAAAAACTCATGGCACCTGCTGGACCTAATGGTACAGAATTATTATTATTATATTTCAGATGCAGTCCCATCACTAAATACATTTTACACGCTTTTTAAGGCTACGATGTATCCGATGTAACAAACCTATTATTTTAGTAATCTTCCTAATCCCTTATCAATTTATTGCTGGTTACCAAAATCCAATAATCTCACCTGTCTCTAGCTATTCCACATTCAGATCAGAGCAAATGCTTTACTATTTTGATATTAAAGAAAACATTCATGATTTAGCACTTAGAGTATGTATTACATTGTAAACAGGTAAATAGCTAATGATGAGTTGTGTAATACAAACCTACACTATTGATGTGACCCAACCAGAGAAAGTGGTGTTGAATGAAAATAAGAATTAATTTGGTTAATTAGTAAAATTAGATCTTTTTACAAGGGTTAATTAGGGTTTAAATCTATGGTGAATGTATAATTTTTTTTTTAAATGATCGTCATCATTATGTATATTTGTAATCATAAATGGTGTGTAAAAAACTGATGAAATAATACTTAATATTTTTTATTTCAGCTTTTAGCCTAGGAAAAGGTGCCTTGGCAGGAGCATCAGCTGTGGGTCTGGTGGCACTTTGCTATTATGGATCTGGTGTAAAGCCTGGCACTTTACAAGAGGCTCAGTAAGTGACATAACAGATACAAATAAGATAAGACATGATTAATGACTGTCCTTAATATAAGATACTATGAGTCATATATTACATACCTTAGAAAAATGTAGTTTGACCAATGAGCTATGTAATTTATGAGTAAATCATATGGACTCCAAACAGTGTTATTAAAATTTAAACAAAAAAGAAAAATTTTTTATGATATTGAACTGTTAAATGGGACACTAGAAGCATCCAATAGAAATACCAAGGTTAAGTAAACATGATGTCATGGCTTTTCACACACTATTTATAATTAAATTGATTCCTCAGTTATACATTGTATTGTATACATATATGATATTTTTATATTATAATTTATTTTTCTAGTCTTTGGCCACAATATGTAAAGGATCGTATCAAGGCTACCTATGGATACATTGCAGGCTCTCTTGTTTTAACTGCTGGCAGTGCAATTACAGTATTCAGAACACCTGCACTACTCAATTTGGTAACAAGAAATGGATGGATGGTATGTTAAGTTTAAATAATATACAAAATAAAATATATGTTATAACATATTGCTAATAATTGTCATAAACTTGCCTCTTTAATTGTAACATAATATCTTCTTAGTGGAGTTCCTTATCTCATAATTTTAATTTAAAATTGTAATTTAATTGTGGTAAGATTTCAAGCCATTTCTTTTATTTTCCAGTCAATAATTGTAACCATGGGTTTAATGATTGGCTCTGGCATGGTTGTTCGGGGAATGGACTACAAACCTGGTTTTGGACCTAAACAACTAGCATGGATGGTTCATACTGGTATAATGGGCGCAGTAATTGCACCTATTTGCTTCCTTGGTGGTCCAGTACTAATGCGGGCTGCTTGGTAAGAAATTATAACACATTTTATGCTATTTTATTATAAGTAAATTTTTGATTAGTATATTAAATATTTTTGCCTAAACTACAATTACAATTTCAATAAACAAAAAAATTAATAATTTACAAATTTGCTTATATTTATTAAAACAATATACTTATACAAAATAATTACATAAGATAAAATATTATCCTACATTTGGAATCATAATTATTATATTTTTCAACAGGTACACAGCGGGTGTTGTAGGAGGTCTCAGCACAATTGCAATTTGCGCCCCTTCTGGCGAATTTCTTAACATGAGAGCGCCACTTGCGATGGGTCTTGGTGCAGTGTTTGCAGCCTCACTAGCTGGCATGTTCTTGCCCCCTACATCAGTTTTGGGAGCTGGTAAAGAACTATCAATTTGATGTAATTTAATAGTGTAGGCTTTCTTGTGGTGGTTTGATTGCTAATTTTTCCTAATAATGTAATAACTATTTGTCAAGTTTATTTTTATCTCATTTCTTTGCCGAGATAGATTTGATGATACATAATAGTGTCTAAAATCCTTTTTTAAATCTTTTGAATCCCAGGAAACCTAACTATATAATTTGTTTTTCAGGTCTCCATTCACTCAGCTTGTACGGCGGTTTGATCGTCTTCAGCGGTTTTCTACTGTATGACACACAAGCAATAATCAAGCGAGCAGAGTTGCACCCGGCTTATGGCTTCCAACCTTATGACCCAATTAACTCGTAAGTGTGTTATTTTAAATCAAAATATTGTAGATGTGTTTTTAAAATACGTATTTTATGCCACACCAAGTTGGCATGTTTCATGTTGGTGCCTTAGGGCCAGCACTCACTGACGGCATGGCACGGCATAGCATAGCAAAGCATTTCTTTAGTAATAAAGCTATTTTGAATCTTATTTCAAGGAAGTTAAAATTCATGTTAATTTATTTCGGCACGCGATGGCGCAGCACGTTGTGATATGACACGGCATGCCGTAGCATCCCGCGGCATTCCACAGCATGCCGTAGCGCAACGACACAACCAACTTCGAATCCGCGCGGAGCAAAACTGATACCAGAGTGGTTGGGCTTTCAGCGGGATGCCACGGCAGTCGCAGAATGCCACGACATACCGCGGCATGCTGCGGGATGCCACGGCATGCAGCGGGATGCCACGGCATGCTGCAGTAGAATCTGCTATGCTATGCCGTCAGTGAGCGCCGGCCCTTACATACCACATATACCTTACATAAACACAATGAACACTTGCAGTATTTCACAACAATTTCACAAGATTTGATAATGTCCCGTATCAATAATTTTACTGTCTATTTACTGAAACAATAACCCCCGTTATATCATGTTATATATTGTACATGGTGATAAAACCTTTTATACATTTTTTTGCAGGGCCATTTCCGTATACCTGGATGTTCTCAACATTTTCATGCGCATCGCAATGATTTTGTCTGGCGCCGGTGGCAACAAAAGGAAGTAAAGAAATCGTTATTATACAATAGACTATAGACGTTATCCTAAATAGTCATGTAGCATATTGTGCCGATATGAAACTAATTTTATAACATAAAATTTATTTCATTTAACTTGTAGTCTGCGACTCGAGTGCCCTGAATGTGATATTGTGTAGGATAAGGCTATCCCTGTGTTAAGATTTGGAGTTAATAAATTAACAAGTTAAACGTAGCAAGCCGTTGTTTCCTTTTTATATCCCATTTGTACACGCTCATAATCCATATGGTTATACCATAGAAAATATATATGGTTGAATGATAAAAAAAAAGTTAGATTTGAAGAAAAAACAACATGCAAGCTTATTATTTTCGTAGAAAACTGTCGTGGTGCTGCCAGCAGCTTGAAGACTGTGACGTTCTTCGTAACTAAAATAACTTCCAAATATTTTTCCAATAAGCTCGAAGCAATGATGGCCTCGAAGTTTGGGTGCACGATCGAAAATCTCGGCGGTTGCGGGTTCGAACCCCAGGAATACACCTCTGACTTCGAAGTTATGTGTGTATTCACAATGAATTATCACTTGTTTTAAGGTGAAGGTAACATCGTGAGGAAACCTGTACACCTAAAAGTTCTTACAACACACACTAGGCCAGCGTGGTGGACTAAGGCCTAAACCCTCATTGGTAGAGCCTAGAGGAGGTCCGTGCCCAGCTGTGGGACGTATATGGGCTGATGAGTTACTGAACGTGATCTTTCCAGCAAAGCCAAATATTTTTTCGTAATTAACCATAGAAACTATAACATTATTTTAATAAAGCAATGGTATTGGATTTTAATACGGTACTATTAGTAGGGGAGCCCAAACGGGGATTTCGGGATTTACTAAAGCGCGGCAGATTAATATACAAGAGGATACCTTGTACCCGGTTAAGTACCTCCACCAAACATGAGCCCCATATATAAGGCCGCCCGTGAAGGATACAGGATCACATAAGTAAAAAAAAATTGACCATCAGAAATTAACAAGCGCGTCAGATTAAGGTAGGGTGAGTTAATAACGTCCTAAAAAGTGTACCTATATTCCACTAATCTGACAATTTGAGAGTGACGTAAAGAAAGGGGTGGGCAGCAAAGTTGTAAAAAAAAAACGTCATCTCGACATTCTCGAGCGTAGCTAAATTTTTTTTTAAGGAAATTATTCAAGAATAACGAAAAAAATATAATCTGACAATTTTCGCAAGCCGAAATAACAAAAATTCGTCGATAAAGTTAAATGCGTGCAGCTGCATGATGCTATTTCCTTCTCCGCGTTTCTATTCCTCTCTCACTCTTTCTCTATCTATTACTCTCCCACCTCGTCCCCACTCTGGTTTCTGCTGCCATAACGTCAACTTATTTATAACTTACTTATATTTTTTAACGTGTTTCCAACGTTTTGGCTTTTTTTCCTATTTTAACAAGTTGCTTGTCTATGCATTATATATAACGCATTTTCGGACTCGCTGAGACATCCGTGCATTACATTTAGTAGAGCCAGAAGAGGAAGATGATGATTTATTATAAAACATAAATTTTTGTTAAGCTTTTTTTTAAATTATTCCTTTATAAATACATGTATTGTACTAAAAAAGCATACACTTATTTATTTGCATGCTATTTCCTGAGATTTTCAATTAATTAAGTTCAATGAGTAAAAATATTGAAAAAAAAAAATATTTTTCGCGAGATTAGGCGAATCCCTCTAGATAATCGTCAGATTATGAGACAGTACGTTTAGAACATAAAGATGAACCATATATGTATATCTTAATCTGACGCGCTTGAGTATTTCAAAATGGCTAATTTTTTTGCACATTATGAAAATGGCCGTGAGTTTGCGTCACATCGAAATCGTCAGATTATTGAATTTTTGGTGCACTTAACACTCCCTTAGAAAATCTGATGCGCTCGATTAATTTTTTTTTCTTTTCAACCCTTACATACCCGCATCATGAAAACGATCAGATTAGCATACGTACATTATTAAAAATACGTAGGGCATTGATGCTATCAATATCTGACGCGCTCAAGGATGTCGGCGCAACAGATTTTTTTTACATATTTAACAATCTATAGCCGCTTTCCCCACCGATAAAAAGATATATATCATATACATTTTTTTTCTTCTTATCATCTAAGCTTTGCAATCCAACAGGTCTCTATGACGCTCGAGTAAATCCCCATTTAGCACCGTGGGCTCCCCTACTATATTTTAAAATATCGACAAGTACAGAAGCAAAAGAAACCAAATAGACTTTCAATAAGTTTTATTTACAGATTATAAAGATACATACTGCGAGTAGCATTGAGTTACATAATATGTGTACCTACTGTAAATAGTGGCTAAAGAATAGGCCAGCGGGAAGCAAGGAAGGTAGCAAAATTACATTAGTCTTATTTAAGGACTAGAAATTGATAATAATTTTGAAATGTTTCATTCAATCCCCGGCATTTGATTACACCATTAGTAAGAATTTAAAGAAAGATTATTGTATACAGGGGAAATGTGAGTCACATAATATTAAAATATATTTTTACATTCTCATATAATCTATTAATTATTCCTACAATAAAATTGTAGAGGACTACATCTGTACATTAGAAATATTTTAAAAATATCTACCTTATCGGGAATGAGAATAATCATGAAATCATTAATCAACTGATGTAAGTTGAAACAAATACCGTAAAGTAAAAAACACTACGACTGGGCATACCGAAAATCAATTATGAAAAAAGTTCTTTTATAAATTAAATGCAAAAGTATATATAATCTAATAGATGCTATAGAAATAAGGCTTAGAGAAAATATCACAATTTTTTAAAATAAAAGCTCTTTGGAATTCATAAAATCACAATCAATTAAATCTGAGATTTTGGTCAAATATTGTCTGTAAAATTGGAATAAAACTATTAAATATTAAGTACGCATTTGTTTTACGTATAAACATATCGTATCTACAACTAAATTTATAACATGGATAACATAATACACTAATTATTTACTATCAGAAAATTGTATGACCAAAATTCCATATTACATGAATGAGCAATAAACCATTTGGAGACTTAATTATGACAAATAATAAAGTAAGTTACGTGTTTACGTCGGCAGTCTTATGAGCTTGTTGCTTCAAGTAAATAGCGTACATCTGCCTGGCTTGGTTAAGTACCCTGTTCACATTGTGTTTGCGTACCATTTTGTCGAAATGCATCGCTAATTCATTATAGTCCATACGATTGCGCATTATGTAATCTCTGTGTTGCAACAGCACAGTTAAACAAAGGAACATCAAGAAAGGGTTCCCACCTCCAAACACGACTGGCGGAGGAAGACTACTTATACTACCTTTTGTAGAGCTGTCGGAAGTAACGGAACTTACACTTACAGTTTTCTGGACTGGAGGCTTGAATACTTCATACTTCTTTTGGAAACTATTTATGGTCGATGCAACACTGTGTAAATTTGTTTGTTTAACATTTAAAAGCGATTCGCAATTCTTTCTAGCATTTTCTAGTTCCTGTGACATGCTCGAAAAGAACTTCTGTGAACGTGACGTGTTTGGGCCACCTTGCTGATTAGTATTGTCGGTTGTCAGGTTAGCAGGATCTATATTTTCATCTTTTTCGGAAGAATCTGTATCACTGGAATGGTGGTTTGATGGTTTTATCTCCTTTGGTATTTCTGGAGGTTCCGTTGATTTAGTTTTTCTCAAAAGTTTAATGGGTGTAACTGATTTTTTCCCTGAATGTTCCTCAAATATTTCACCCGTGTCACCGTCGAAGTCTAATTCTGCTTGCTCATCGGGCGTTTGCGGACAACTAGCCGTCGTCCGCGTCGTTGGCGTATTTCTGTGTAAAGGATTCTCCCAAAGGTAAATATCCTCTGCACTTCTAGCGTTTGATTTTAAAGTATCAAGTAATGGAGATTTTTTCATAATATCAGTTAACTCCATAACTTCATTTCGTGCTTCTAGAAGATCGGGTGCAACAGAATCTTGTTTTATTTCAGTGCATTCATTTGTTGGTTTTTCTTCAGTACTGGTCGATTCCGACGGAGAGTCGCACATCATGCTGCATCGATTTATATATGATGCACCAAATACATGGCGATCTAAATGCTCTAACTCTAGTCTTAATTCTCTAGTCATTGACGTTGTCATGGGATAGTATTCCTGAGAGTCGTCTGGACTGCTGCCCTCATTTTGTTCCGACGTAATACTTTTACTTGTTTTAAGTCTCTTTTCATCCTGTGCGTGATGTTTACCTGAAGTGTGAGTTAGTGTAATACGTGGACATTCCTTTAAAGATTCTATACCAGTATTTGCATTTTTACTTCCAGTCGCGAAATTAAGAAACTCGTTAAGGTTTTTAATCATCCTTACTTTAGGTTTTTGGCTAGAATCAATTGTTACGTTGTCGTCAGGTTTGTCCATAGAGGAGAAGAATTTGTTATTATGTATCGATATACGGTCTCTCAGTAGCCGAATTTGATTTCCTAAAGGTGTTTCTTTCGGTTCTGCGTGTGTGGTACCATTCACGAGATTACCGGCACCGCATCGCTCCGCAGTCGCGGGTTCGTTCGTCTCAACCTTTCCATGTTCAGGTACACTTTTCATACTACGTCTCGTGTGGATTTTTGATTCTTTTAATAATAATAGAGTTTCCTTATTTTTTTCACCATCATGGTTATTTAACTTGCTATTTTGCATATGGAGAGCAGCGTCATCTAAACTTTGAAACTCTTTGGAATGTTTTAGCGAGGAATTTGTAACGTTACCTCTCGTCGCACTTTCGTCCAAACTGTGATTCATTTGTTTGCACACTGCGAGTTTGGGCGCTTTTGTATTAGCCAAGCTAAAACTAGAACTTTGACGTCTAATTGCGCAAACTTTTGTGTAAGCGTTTTCGCGTGGGGCTTTTATTAACGGACTTAACGGCGGTGGATCGTCATCTATGTCAATGCTGGGGTCGAATTCTTTTTCTTTTAAGGATAGTTCAACTGAAGGCGTTTTTTGAGGCAACGATGCCCACAATACTTCGAGCATTCTGAGAGCGTCATCAAATGCAAATTCTCGTTTCATTTCCAATAGCAACCATCTATAGCAAAATAGTAAATCATCTGCCTGTTGGGATTTTAAATAGTTGTAGAAATCGGGATCGTATACTTGAAGAGATTCCGTCAAATGAGTAAATTTTAGTGTCATAGCTTCGCCGTCTAACAGAAAATTGGGGTATAATCGTGTCATAAGAGCGCAGAGGCAGATATACGCGTGAGCTTCGTCGCCCATTGTCACCAGTAGAGGAGAAGCGAGGTCGGACATTCCTTGGCAGTAACTCACTGTTGGATGGTTTATTGCGTACCTGTAAAACACTTTTCCCGTAAAAATCGTCAATTAAAATTAAATAATCCTATTGTAAGAAGTAAACTTACGTTGTTAATATATTAAATAGAGAAGCGATGTTTTGGTTGTCGTCACTACCTGCGTAGAAAGTGTGATGTCGATCGGTACGCAAAACATCTTTGCGGACCATACTCGTAACGTATGCTAAGTCGGCGTTTACCTGAAACCAACCAACATTATGTTCTATATTGAACCCGTTTTAATGTTGCTGTGGATTTTTTTTCTCTACTTTTATTATGCCAACCTTTCCTTTTTGAATGCAGTCTTTCCAACGCGCTCTAAGCGCGTAATATTCATTAGCTTTTCTTTTGATGTAGTCCATTCTTTCTTTTCCTGTCATCCCATCGGGGTATACATTTAATATGTGTTTCCATACTACTTTTCTGTAAATAATTATACATAACTCAAATCAAATTTGACAACAGATTTTGAACTCTATTCGTCATTTATTATAAAAATAATATAAGACTTCAAATCTAACCTGAGTCTTTATTTCTCTATTTTTCAGAAAACATTGGCCACATCTGGATACAATCATAACAAATTAAATACGAAACTAATGTAACATAGCTTGGTAAATGGATAAAATAAAGCCGTGTGTTAAAACTGCCAAATCGCATCAAGGCCAACAACTGACCTTGGCAGCAAAAAAGAAATCAAATAATTAAACATGCAATATATTCCCCACCCACGCTTTCGAGATCATCTTTACAACATATCGGAAACAGTACAAGTTAGAATGTTTACCTCAAACTGGGATCGATCCCGCCGCAATAGATAACTTCTCTTAGTTTAGCGGTGTTCGTGATTTGTCCGACGGCGTCGAGGAATGCCCTGAACTCTATATCACTGAGTGGAGGTCGCGGGGGCGTGTTGGGATCTTCATACAGGTTCAATGCTCTTGATACCATGTTAAACGTTTTTTCAACCTAACAGAGTACAACATTTTAACAGTTATAAATCATAGAAGCCTAATATTAGTTATATTATTACACAACAATTTCTATCACTGTGCGAGATTTGAACCTGCAACCTACAATTATTAGGCCACTATTGAAATCTATTTTTCATTTCTAAAAATAAAATGCCACCATGTGTTTGATTTGATATTTTATTTATTACGGATATATTATGTAGGTGGTGAATTATCTTTATGACATAAACAAAAAAATGTCTAAAATGAATGATTACTGTTGTCCATACGTATTTACAAAAATAAATATGACATGTTCTGTTGCAGCACAAATAAAATGGTGTGAGGTATTAAAAGGTTGCTTTTATTCTGAGCTAGCTGTTGCCCGCGACTTCGTCCGCGTAGACTATAGGGTTGAGAAAATAAGTTATAGTTTATTTTACTTCTCCGAGTCCTATTTATGCACATACCAAAAATCATTCAAATCGCTTTGGTAGATCCAGAAATACTCATTCCCACGGGAATACTACATTTTCACTGGCAAGTTTGAAATTTAAGGGACTGAAAAACTCTTATCATCTCAGATGCCTATCCCTTTGGAGATTTCAGCATAAGTTTATGCATGAGTATTGCAAGCCTTATGGATGTATATTTTTTTAAAGTAAATTCCTTAACTCAATGCTAAATACTGAAAAAGAAGTGCCTACCTGGTTCATGATCAAACCCTGAAAGCCAGTTTGTGTTTCCTGTTTTTCTGTTTGATTTGAAGGTGGTGCTACTGTTGGTTGCTCCTTGTTGACTTGGTTCACCATATTTGTGTTGGAAGTTATAACTGGTGGTTCCCAATCCTCTGAAGCTTCCGCAAAAGGTTTCATATCCACTTTTAACTGGACACATGGTTCTGACCTCTGTGTAAGAGCTATGTTGTGAGCCCTGCAAAAGAACAAATGAATAATATCATCAGCCCATATATGACCCATTGTTTTGCATGGTAGTCCTGAACGGGTACAGGCTTAAGTCTTTGGTAATATCATTATATTGTATGTAATATTATATGTTTTGGTTTACCAATAAATAATTTCATACTTTAAAGTAATAGTAATTAAGTAGAGTTATTTAAGTTCTATGAAATACTATCACAAATAAATTGAGCAAAATTTATTATTTAAATATGCACTGAAATGCTATTATCGAAATTATTACCTTTTTAAGAGAACATTTATAATAAAATTTTCTAGAATATAATAGGAAAAAGCACAAAAACAATGCTAACAATACAATTGTTTTTACCAGAGGCAAATTATCCCTAAGGCAAATTAGGCACACGCCTAAGGGCGCGGGAGTACAAAGGGACGCGCTTGCGGAATTGTTAAAAAAAAACAAGGATTCTTTAGGTTGTAGGGACGGAAAATTTGAATAACCTATTGGCGGCAAATGTGTTAATCCGCCACTGGTTTTTACTTACTTAAGAAATGCAGCATCCAAGTCCCAATCAGACAGTAGCGGCAGATACACTTCTTGTCCATAGTCATCAACAGTTCTGAATGACAATGTGAAGTCAGACTTTATATCAAATGCTTTTATCAAAATGCTTTGTAAAACTTCTAATGAAGTTATTTGGGGGTCAACTGAGAATTTTCTCAGTTCTGGCTGCAGCTTTCCTTCACATTTCTGTCATTAAGAAAAAAAACAACATTTAAATTAATACATTTTTTTTTAAATATAACAAGGAACACCACAGCAGCAATTTAGTAACTTGCCCAATGTTCAATTTGAATTTAAAGTGGTTTTTCTTTGGCTAAGGGCCATAAATGTAATGTATCTGGCCTTGACACTAAATGGCACTGCATTTTTACATAAATTATTATACATTTATTAATCAATAAGACAAATGTATTTCAGTTGCTCTGTTTGTTTATTTAATTTAGTTTTAAAAATATAACCGTGCTCTACTCTTAAAAATTAATGAAGTGACGAAATAAAATTAATATAGAAATATTATATTTGTAAGACAAATTTCATTTTTATCTAATTATATTTCAAAGTATTAAACAACCAGCAGATTAAATATTTTAAAATTGAAATTACAACAATAAATTTTATACATACTGTTATCCTAAAAAAACAATCTGCTATAGAGAATCCATGACATACTTTTGAATATTGGTATTTCCAAATATTGATTGTTTGAAGAGTAAGGTTTGTACACTGATAAACACATTTGTACAATATGGCATATGAAATTAATATTATTGTAGTTAGTATCTCCACTAATGTCTTTGTAAACAGTAATCAAAATGAGGATAATTCGTTCTTAAGGTATAACAAACCTTGACTTTCACTCTAACAGCTTCTTTACTATACCCAAACATGATTTCACATTACTGTCTATGTACTCAGGAGATAAAATTATTCACTTTTTGAAAAGTTATGTATTAGTAATTATACAATAAACTTTTATATTTATAATAAATACTTTATACATTTTTAAAGCATCCGCACAAAATACACTCAAATTAACACAATTCAAGATTCGTGAAATTTGACATAACAGTTTGACATTTTCGTTGTTTTTTTCAATCAACCTTTTTTAGTAAGAAATGTACGTGGGTGCTTTTGCTCAAACAGCCTATCGTAATTTAGCAACAAAATACATTTAGGTATTCTAGCATAGCAAGGTCTGATGTCCATTTTACTTAAATTTAATATTAGGTACCGAATTAATATTTATAGTTAGAAAAAAAAAACAAAATTGTACCGTCGTTTGTATCGTGGTTTTATCTTATTTTCCTAAACATAGAATTGAAGACAGACATTTTTAGGCGAAGCAGAGAGATACTAGGTCCACTTTCCTAAACATTGAAGCTGGCGTACCACATTACACACCTGATTTACCAATATCTGAATGTGTCACTGTTGCCACATACGCTGACGACGTCGCCTACCTTCGTACTGATATTGACCCAACCGTTGTTGGTCGCAAGCACCATCTAAGATTGGATGAAAAAGTGCCGTATCCGAGCTAGCGCACAAAAGCCACAGCTTATCCCTTCACTCTTCGGAAGGCAAACTGGCCTCCTGTAAACTTGGAACAGATCAATTACCTGATGCAAAGGTTGTAAAGTATCTAGGCTTCAATCTATATAAGAAGCTTACCTAGACTCATAGTATCTTCCATACCATCACAATTCCCCATGGTATACCAGAATATATGAGAGTATCTAATGTGCAAACAGTCCAATCAGAAATTTAAAAGTTTAAAACAAAATATGTAGAACGCCTAGAAAGCTATTTCTGTACTTTATTATCTACTATCTAGGTATCTATAAGTACAATTCATTTACATATTCCACCGGTTTATTAAAATGAACTTCGATAAGTTAGTGGAAGCCAAATTGGATAGCGAGAGAAAGTAGGATATGCTATGAATTTTTTGTGACCTGGTTTTCAACTGGGCTCCAAGAACAAGAAATTCACGAAAATATTAATAATTAAAGATTGTGCTTATAATTTGAATCTGTGGTGACAACTGACAGTTGACATTGATTGTTCAATGACTTTTGACAATTTGTCGGTTGTTCAATGTTCTGTAATCTGTAGACTCCATAAGTAGACTCGTATGAGTGGAAATAAACCTAGATATTCATGTTTGTATAGGAAGTAGTTTAAGATAGGATTTACCTGATCTCATTAAGTACAAACAAAAGCAAAACGTAAATAAAAGTATAAGCTGTTTTTTTTCTTTAAATTGATATAAAATGACTACTCCAAGCCACATCGACAGAGAACTAGACTTATCTAATACAGGCCGAGGAGTATGGCTTGTAAAGGTGCCCAAATACATTGCTAACAAATGGGAGAAGGCTCCAGGTGACATAGCTGTTGGCAAATTAAAGATATCTCGAGTGCCTGGTCAACGCGCGCAAGTGCAGCTGTCTTTACCCGAGGCCGTACTATGCTTGAAGGAGAAGGGGGAACAGAGCATACCAAAAGAGCACAGACTCAATGTATCTAATGTTACTAGACAGTCTCTGGGAGTTTTCTCACATGTTGTCCGTAAGTATCAGTTAAATGTTTATAGTATCTTATAAATTAAGTCCATAACATTTACTTAAATAGGTACCATAGCATTTACAATAATAATTACTCATGAACTTAGAATTTTAAATATCAATGTTTTATATTTTTGTGAAAAAAGTATTACAGATAAAACTTGATTGTTTCTATTACAGCGTCAGATTCTACTGCAATAGTGCCTGAAACTGAAAAGCTTTATATGGAAGGTAGAATTGTACAAAAATTGGAATGTAGACCTTATGATGACACAACATATTATAAACTAAAATTTGAGTCTATTAAGAAAGCATCAACACCACAAAGACAAGTTCAACAGCTAGACAGGATAGTGCAAAACTTTAAGCCTATTTCTGATCACAAGCATAATGTAAGTTTTTTTACTGTTTTTATATTATAACTTAATATTAATTATGAACAGCAAGAAATTCCTGACAATGAATATATAATGAGTTTTTAATTAGCTGGTAATATTAATGTATTACCCTTTAATATTGGGGCAACAAATAACTATTATACATTTATCTGTATTATACATTTAAAACTTGTCACCATTTCAAAATCAGTAAAGCACTAAAGACTGTAAACTAACCCGGATTCTATTTTGTTTAGATTGAATATCAAGAAAGAAAGAAGGCTGAAGGCAAGAAGGCCCGTGATGACAAGGAAGCAGTGCTCAACATGTTATTTGCTGCTTTTGAAAAACATCAATATTATAATATTAAAGATTTGCAAAAGGTAGTATATTTTTTTCTTATCATATATGGTATTATGATATTTTCTTATAATAATATTATTTGAATCAAGTCATATTATATAGATATTTTATTCATGTTATAAATATAGATAAAAAAACTAACAGAAACACTGAGAATTATTTTTGGATACTTTTATTGACATTAAGGCTGCTGTCATATATTTAGGAGTATGTCTTTTTACATTATTCTATATGCTTAAAATCTTTAAAATAGATATTAAAAATAAAGCATAATTAAATAACATATTTTCAATGTCTAATGTGAAAAAAATATATATTAAGCTGTAAATTCATTTCTAAGTATATTATCGTTTTATATAGCATAACCCTGAAAAAACTCAATCCCACAAAATGTCCAGCATTTGGAGTGATATCTATATAAAAAATTGTTTCTTCTTTTCAGATTACAAGGCAGCCAATAGTTTATTTAAAAGGAATTCTAAAAGAAGTATGTAATTACAATATAAAAAATCCACACAAAAATATGTGGGAACTGAAACCAGAATACAGACATTACAAGCAAGAGGTGCCTGTAGAAACAAAAGAAGATAAAAAGGGCTCAGATAGTGACTAAATGTTCCATGGAAATTTGGCTAGATTAAATAACTAGGGACAGAATGATTGATAAAAAAAAAATCTGTCTCTTCTATTACTACAATGCCTAAATAAAGAATTTTTATGTGTTGTAAATATTTACAAGATTGTAAGATATAATAGCAAAATAAATGATTGACAAGTAAATTTTCTTTTATTGAATTGAAATACAAAATGTTTTTATATGTTGTAAAGACCTATTTATTTTAATATAATAATTTTTGCGCTTTATAATATAGTTATACAATAAACATTAAATCGGAAAAATTTAACATAGTTAAAATTCGAAAAACTTCATCATTTTTTTTTTTTCAATAATCGTTCTAATTACATCAATAAAATGTATTATTTAGTCTTACAATCGAATATGTAGTCAGTTACTTAATTTATGCATTGAAGCCAGCTTCTTCGTAGACGATATTTACGTTATTTCCACCTCCATCATGTCGTATTTAGCGTCTTGGATGGTGTATGCAAGAATGCAGGAGAGCATTGTCCCACATGTTGGTAATATGGTTGTGGCAACACCCAGAAGTACGAACGTATTCACGTATTCATCTATGGTTTTTGTGATAACTTGATAACACCCCTGTAATTAAAAGATAATTTTATTGGATGTTATTCGAGGATTTATATTCTTCCAACCTAAATACTCAAATACTTGATATTTTTGACTTACCCGCTGATGAATATCGCTGTAATTAGCTGTGATGCAGTTTTTCGGGTCAAGACAACAGGAGCTTGGGATTACACGACTGGGTGATATACGCAACCAGTCTGTGTAGTTATTAACTCCGCAGCAGCGCATCTATGATAATTTAATATAAATAAATAATAAATACTTAGCTACGTTTATATTAAGACGACTCTTAAGTAATGGCTTCGTAGATTAGGCTTGCAATTGTGTAAAAATCCTAGTCAGGGATTTAAATTACAGGCAAACATTATTACTTTACATAGATGTGTCTTTCACCATGAATATAATTATCATTCACTTCAACGACGAAAGAAATTATCTTGAATAAATCTGCACACTTAAAGTGCCAATCCGCACTGGGCTAGCGGACTAAGCACTTTTCACTGGTAAAGGGGATCAGTGTAAAAGTACAATGCATATTACATGCATAACGTTCGATTTTTCGATGTCTAGAGGTGGACGTTAATAAGGGTGAAAATTGAATATAAAAAGGAATTCATACATTACCTGGATTTGAGTGTAGTCAAAGTAATTAGCAATGTGATCGTAATTGATGACTGCTTTATTTAGTCCATTGAACAAGGACTGTGCATACGTGTGACGGAAACACGTCAGCGTTGCAATCAAACCGATGCACATCATCAAAATGCACGCCAAGAAACCACCATACTGTAGAAAAATCGGTTTTGTAATGATTCATTAATTGATCATTAATTGATTTTAGTTTTCATGCATAAACATTCGCATCTTCGGCAGTGGTGTATTTCTGCAACTATGGACTTTTTACTAGTTATGCTATTAAATAAAATGTAACAGAGACAGAAATCTGAAACAATGCCTGATTCCGGGATCACACAATACATTATTTGATTTCGTAGGTACTTACAATAACGTACTGATACATAGTGTTCAAAAAAGTATATTAAATAAAAAAAATATATTATTTAATTACAATTTCATATAATCCAAGAATTATTTCGCTTTTGCAAGTCAACGACATGGCCTATGTCCAACAGTGGACGAAATAAAGGCTGATGATGATGAAGTCAACGACATGTAAGCAAATGATGTATCTTACCAGGTACAGCAATACCGCTTGTGTTTTTAAAATACAAGAAAAGGCCATTGCGCTAACAATACATATTAGAAAGCCGAGGCCAATAAAGATATATGGTCCAGTTCCAGAGAATTCAGCTGCCATTTCCACATAATCGTAGAGTCCAAATTCTGCCCAGAGGCCAATGACGAGCAATATTAATCCAACAATCTGCAAGATAAATATAAATAATATTATGTATAACGTTCATATTAAGATGATAAATAAATAGATATATTTTTTTTGTTATGCATGTGACAAGTGATTACATTATCCTGCCTACACAAGAATTCAGTGCGTTAAGTTAAGGATAAGTTTATGACTGTGTTTCCTAAGTGTTTGGTAACCTTTGAAGTAAATATGATTTCTTAAAACAGTAATATTTAATGTCGCTCTTTAAAATTGCACTTACCCAAAATATAATGTTGAAAATGAGAAGGAGTATTTGTAAGCAACCAACTCCGGCTGCATGTTCAAATTGGTTACCCATGTTTATTCCACCGTTTTTATATCAATACCTTTATAAGCCAAAATATATTTTCATAAGCACAGAACACGAGATCTAGAATAAACGATCATACAATTATGATTAAAGCGCATGCGTTAGAATATTGACATGCTATGTATGTATGTAAGTAGGTATGTTTGTTAATACAGGTGCACGGGTGATCTCGTCAGTATGTATATTCATGTAAAATTTTATAAGATTTCTAATCAAACATCTTGGTACGCTTCAAGCTGTTTCGCATAGCTTGGATGAGTGGAATGTTGTCTTTCGAGTACCTACGTTCTGGCGCTGGCTGGCATTCAAAGCTGGAAAACATGCGGATGTTAAGGAGACTGAGGGCCGTTGCGAAATGCTTTCATTGCCATAGTGATCAAATTTTGGTGAACATCAGAGCAATTACAATGGTGCCTAATCCGCCCGATTGACAACTAAGTACCCAGATTAGTAACACCGCTGCTATTTTGTATACCTAATTATTAAGGAGGACGCATATGCTTTAGGTCTTCTTCGAACGCTCGTGGATTTCGATACAATTACGATACAAAACAACAAGATTGAATGAATGCGTTCATAACGGCACAAATTAGCCTTTAAAAGCTATTGCAAGTAGTGATCTCGACCGGTAAAAAATAAATTTTCAATTGTAAATTCAATACTTAGGTACATATAAATGAGCGAATTCATGACGATTAAGAGGTTAAAAGACAAGGTGAGACTCTTTATCAGTTTTAGTGTTTACGCAACAATGGATCTAGGTACATTGTATTATTACCATCAAAATATTAAGTCATTAATGTAAATTAGGAATTTGTTCAAATTTAAAAATATATTGAAGAAATGATATTAGAATGTTTTTCCATTTCTTGGACCTTTTAAAAAAGTCAGAGAATTTCTTATAAAGCCCTAAAATGTCTTCATTCTTACATATTTTTAAAAAATAAAATAGTTTTATGATATGATGTAATGTTAAACTGAATATATAAAATAAGCTTTTACTAAAATGTACATTTGTATAAAATGTCGAGTTAAAAACGGTGAAATGTGTTAGGTACGTATCACTTTATTAGGTACCGTATCATAAAGTTTGTGATACTTCGGATCAAAGAACAAATCCTGCTGTGAATGTAACTGTTATTCAGTATAATAAAAAAAACTGAAGAAATCCAAAGATTTTACACTTGCAGATGGTAGAGGAGACTGGATACAGTTGAAACGATTTTGCTTTCATCGTTTATACTTAATGTAGTTGTTTGATTGATTGGATTGTTGTTGAGTGATTGGGGTCATTTGAAACTAACAAATAATACGATAATTACTAATAAAAATGGTTTTATTTTAAACAATTTATTATTCATCATCATTATACTAATTATACGCATAATTATAACATCACATGGCAACATTAAGCAGTCTTCAAGATTTTAAAAACCATTTTCTGTGCATTTTGATAAGCCTACGGCTTCAAAGAAGTAAGTATATTAAATCGATTTTTCATTCAATCATTTCAGCTAGGTATTTTAAGGCCTTCAATTTTTTTTATCTTTTTTAAATTTGCTCAGCTTTGGGTCCGTTTTAGTTTTCTTTCATGATCTTTTATTGTCTATTTCTTTAATGTATCAATATTAATAGTAAAATTTTAATTTTTCGAATTTTCTCACATTTACTTGAGAGAACTTTTGGTGATGGCCTTGCTGTTTTTATACAATGCTCTTCCACTACTTTCCGAAGTGAATATCTAGTTTTTACTTTCGCAAATGTGTCACTGTTGCTCGACAAGTCAATATCCCCACTGGAAGTTCTCCGAACTCGAACTCTCGGCATGTATAAAATACAAACATTAATATATTTACTGTTTCAACCGTACCCACAAAATTTGTTTCAACCGTTCCCAATCCTAATTTTGGTTAAATATACTCTATAGTTACAATAGTAATACTAACAAATTAAAAGTAGTCATTGTCCCTTATTCTACAAGCATTATAGAAACTAGTAATCGCAAACCAACGCTCAATACATTCACTTATAAAGAACAGACAATATAAGCAATAATGTAAGAAGTAAAATACTTGCTTTTGGGTCTTAAAAAACAATATCGCGTCCAACACAAAACTACGACCTCTGAGAGCGAGGGCGGCTTTGAATTTTTGTTCGGACGCTTCGTTTTCCCTTTGCAACCCTCACTCTCCACGCAACCGTTTCCGAGATATTTGCTCTGTTTCAACCGTCCTGTGTTTCAACCGTACCCAGTCTCCCCTACATATTATGTAGAATTTAAAATTGCTTACTTCAGTAACATTACTTGGCGGATATCATATCCATTATCATAATCACAATCACACAAAAATAATCTTTGAACAAAAAAAAACATTTCTAGATTCTATCCTTACTTTTTCAGCCGTTCTAGCTTGTTTTGGTTACTAATATTCATAAAAAGTTTCGCATTTAAAATACATAAATTACGACATACATACACAGGTCACGAGTATATTTCCTTGAAGGGGTAGGCAGAGCATTTCTGCAACCACATATTGCAACAGCCAGGTAATAGGGGGCGAGCCTATTGTCGTTGTTCGGGCACAATTTCGGACTCTGTGCTGTTACTGGGAATAACGAATAAGTACTGCTAATTGGAATATGTATTTAAAATATTAATAAAAATTGTGTTTATAATTTTTAGTAGGATTTGCGGACCACACATGAAGTGTCATGCTTGAAGGCGCATCGTATCGTGTTAAAATTATATGCAACTCCCGGCAATATTACTTGATTGCATATTTTAGTGTATTTTTTTATTTAATGTACTATCGCTCCAACTTTGGATTAGAATCAAACTCCACTTTGAAGGCTAAAGTAACTGTGCAGCTTTAACATTTGTATCGGTTAGTCACTCAGCGGTCGTTGTAGTGAGCGCATGTTCGCGGTAGTTTCACTCAAACGTTTGAAAGACAATACGCTTACGAGTTCGAAATAGACTTTTAAAAATAGGTACATATCGTTGATAATGTTAATATCGCACGTAAAAATTAAGAGTACTTCTGTCGACGTCATGTTTTTCCGCCTTAGTTTAATTTTAATCGGAGTGGTAATCGGGATATCGTCCGTGTCTCCTGCCGCCAAAAATGATGCAAATGAAGGTAAGCTTTCGAATTGAAAGTTTAACTTTGTGATCCAACTAGATTTTTGGATGATTTTTTTTGTAACCCTTTAGTTTGTGTTTGATCTACATTCATATATCAGTAACTATAGATGTGTCCTAACTACTGTGTAGCAAGTTTAAAAACTATCTAGGAAGTGTTTTTCAAATCAATGTGTTACTAATTAAATTGAACAATTTGGTAAAAATTATAAGAATATAAAAAAATCGATGTTATTGATGGATATTATGAAGAAGGGTGTCTGTGACACCTTTGCTGGTTTAAAATTAAAATAGATATTCATGGTAATTTTTTTGTATGCGAGTCTTCATTATTAGGAATCCTTTATGCTATCAATCACTGCAAACTATTTATGAGTACCTATATATTAGCATCAGTAAAAACTTTAGAACCAAGCAGAGATGGCCTTGAGGTTTAGACGAGAATCTCGGCGGTCGCGGATTCAAAATCCAGGCACACACCTCTGACTGTTTAAAGTTATGTGTGTATTCACAATGAATTATCACTTGCTTTATCATGGTGATGTGATGGTGTATCATATTAAAACATGGTGATGAAACCTGCACATTTAAAAGTTCTTGGCAATTTCTTATGTGCGTATTCCGTCAACCCGTACTAGGCCAGCGTAGTTTAGGGACAAAAGCCTAAGCCCTCTCTGTAGTAGAGTAGGCCCGTTACCAGCAGTGGGAGGTAGCTATAGGGACTGATAATGATGGTGAAGAAGTTTATGAAATCGGAGAATCTTCTCCACTGTCGTTGAAAAAGTTTAGGCTAAAGTCCACTAAGTTGTCCTAGTCCAGGGTGGTGACTGGTGAACTTAGCCTAGCTGAGGGATTTATTTTATCGTTTATTACAAACCACCCAAAGCATCCAAAAGTCAGATGTATTATGCTTGGGAGTCGTACCCGCTACCATCGAGTTGATGTCTCGACAATTTGCGAGGTTCTAGGGCATTACACAGTTGTAAGTATAAGATGCAGTCACAGATTATTGTCAATGAGATTTACGTTGTTATTACGAGTTTTGTACGAGATTTCGTCTATTTCGGAGGTTTGCATGCTGAACACCTATAATAGAAATGCGGATAAGATTTAATTTCACTGCATGTTCCAAATCGGTAAGGGTGAAATTGATCTATCGAATCCTCGTATTGAATCTAATTGGTGCTAAATACTTTCTGTTTATACCAAACTGTCGGTTAACTGTAACGAACAAGCTTCGACCGTGTTTGTAACATTTTTATTAACATAACGTATGGTTATGATACCTTTTAAAACCGAAAAGGAATTGTATGGCTAAAAATGTATACTCGCGTGTTCGGCATAAACATCAACCTACCTACCTACTTTTAATTGCAAACTCATTTCAACACACTCCAGTTAAAAATTTAGACTAACCCATTAGAACGTGAGTTTAAGTGAACGTGTTAATTGAATTTTTACATTTCTGTTGATCAGCGTCGGACCGTTCATGATTAAATCATTGAATTTAATTAAATCAGCTAAATTTGAGGTTTATGATACGCTCGTAATACTTTATTGAATTTGAGGAAGCGTGATTAAACTGTTACATGTAGGTAATGTTATCTAAGAGTCGTTTACCTAATGACATATGTAGGTACGTCGTCTATAAATAAAATTTGAAGAGCAGGGTGTAAATAACACAGCTATATGGCGTTGGAGTCGTACGTACATATAATGTTATCTGTGTCACGGATCAGACTGGCAGCGGGACTGCAAGCCTATCTTGACGACTTATCTCACTCTCGTCGGAGTACCTCGGGCCAAATTAACTGCACGTTACGGAATAATTACTTACATTGCATTATTGCTGTATTATTTCATAAAAGACTTCATTGAAAGTTCCCGAGCTCTTGTGCTCTGATTTAGATAATAGCCATTAGAAGTACCTAGATTTGAAAAACTACGAAAGTCTTTCCAGATTCACATTCACTCAGGTATCAAAGAAATATACACTCGTCAAAACAAAATAAGGGCCACTTGATTTTGTTAAGATTTTTACAAAATTATGAGGTCCAGGGGTTGGGAGACTATCAAAATAATTAAAGCGGACTATTTTTAACTAACTGGCCGAAAATTTTATTTGCCACACTTTAAAATCGTATTTTTTTAAATGTTTTATGTGAAAAACACGATTTTGACAAAAAATACACTTTGCTGAAAAGTAAAAAAAAAATAGTAAAATTAAATTTAAATAAATTATTCCTGATTTGCCAGTAACGGGTATGTCTTCCTCTTTTATTTACACATATTCTTGTATTCTAGAGGGGATGTTATTACTTTTACCGGCGGTATTTGCTCCTAACTCACTTTTAGCATGTTTTTGAGTTGTCTATCATTATGGACGAGTTGATTAGTCTCTCGGACACTTTTTTTCAATAAATCTCACATGTGCACAGTAGGGATTAGGTCTAAATTGTTCGCAGGCCACTGCAAAACCTCTATATGGACATCTTTCAGTGGTCCTCTAGTGACTCTAGCTGTATTTGCGCGAGCATTGTCATGCATCAGCCGAAATCCTAGACCCACTCGTTGTGCAAATAGCACCCCAGGAGGTCTCATGACCTCTTCGACTTATCATTGAGCTGTTACTGTGTCTTCATTAGGAATTAGCAGCTCAGTTCTTCCTGTAAGACTAATGTCTTCCCATACCATAACATTGGGCCCCCAAAACGATCACTTTCATGAAGGTTAGCTTCTGAAAAACGCTCACCTATTTTTCTCCGTGCTCCAATGCGACGATCATCACTTAAAAAATTATCTTTACACTCGTGTATAAAAAGTACCAAGGTCCCATCACTTATACCCCAATCCAGATATTGCCTTACAAATGTTAAACCGTTTGCTGGATGAGCAGTTGTCAATGGAATCCGCACTTCTTGCCTCCTAGAGAGCTGTTGGTCTTTATGCCATCGATTTTTAATGGTTTGATAACTTACGCGAGTCCCTGTTGCTTGACGCAAGCGGGTATGCAATGTGCGGACAGTGACTCTACGTGCACTCAAGTGTATGTATCGGTCTTTCAGAGCTGTAATTGCTCTGACTCTGCCTAATTACTGTCTTTTAGTGACTCCTCCTGATTTTTAGAGTCGATACCAAGCATTTTGGATAGCTCTCCGCGAAAAACTCAGCTGCAAAGCAACCGAACGTTGCGAATGACCCTCTTGAATCAATGTTATGGCTCTACTAGTAATAACCACATCCATATGCCGTTAAACTCGTAGCATTGTTGTTTTAAATATTAGATGTACACTCTAATATTCAAAAATAAACTCTTTACGATAAAACGAAAAATTTTAATGAGATTAAAAGTGAACTTTCGCTCAAGTTAAATAGGGCAAAATTAAGTGGTTACAAAAAATAACATAAAAACTACCCACTTAAACACTTATGCAAGTGAATGTTATTAAATTGTGTTGCCAGACCCTTAAACTAACATGTCACAATAGAATCTAGAACTTGTGCAAAAACAATTGGCAATAATTTAGTAGAAACTTAAAAACATACACGTGGCCCTTATTTTGTTTTGACCAGTATATATAGGTATAAGATATTATTATTGGTTTACATTTAAAACTGATTGTAAATGATCAATCCAGTTCATTTGATTTGATAGATTGATTTAACACCATGAATAGGTCTTGGAAAGTAAACTAATTTACATTAACCGGCCTTAGTTCTTGCTTGATGCATTTATGCTCCATGATATTTTATACATTTGGTACCGTTTGCTTATGGTATATCAAATCTACATTATACCTATATTGATCTTCAATACGTGTTTCTAATTTGATTTTATTCAATAGTTAAAATGTCTTCAATAAGTAAATATCTGGGCATCTCCTCTCTTGTTCCCGTCAACCTATCAATATACATATTATTATTAAGGTATTAAGTATGCTTGTTGAATGTGATGACGAGAGTCTAATGTCTATAAAGAACCGTTGCTGAAACATCGGTATTCTGCGAAGGTTCGGTTGATGTCCGTCCACTTGCATTATGATTGATTACCTGTGGGCTGTGACAAAGTGTACCTCGGCAAAGTGGACGCATCGTTCAAGTGCATGTGACGTGAAATGCTAATGCTTTTGTGAAATGTTCTGGATATGCTATTTCTACAAAATATTTGGACTGAGATAGCAATTTATAAACATGAACAATTTATCCAGCCACAATATGTCAAATAAAATAAATCAGCGTAACAGATATTATCTCCAATTTCTATGTTATAAGTATCTTAGAATCTTATACATTGAAATAGGTATTTTTCCTTTCTCCGTTGATAGTTCATGTTCTAATTTATATTTAATTACCGTTCATCCATTTTTTACTACAATTACCACCCGAATGTAGCCAAATAATTGATTTAGGTATCATTTGCGGGATCTTACTAAACTTTAGAATACTGGCAAATAGGGTTAAGTTGGGTCCATATGGCGTATGTTATTACATCAGTGGAACAAGTCACGGTCAACATTAGCATACACTAACGGTAGCGCGCAAGTCATCGTTGTCCACCCCGGGCCGCGCAGAACAACTAGTACTCAGCTAGTTCAGCTTTATACATTGCGCTGATAAACTGCCCTAACAACGTTAGAATACTGCCTAGATAACCCTGAACTCTTGACGAATCACTTGAACTTCTTGCTACCATTCTGTAGTGTACACTTACTAAGGGGGCCATATGTGAAACCGCTTTCACTGATTTGAACACGTTTGACGAGACGTCGCATTAATTAGCCGATAATTATGTTTTAGATCTGCGCAAAGATACCACGAGAAACTATTGTCACGCGATCAGGTTTAAATTAGAATGTTCATTTTAATTTGATCGATTGCAATTTCAAATTACCTCTATAGTATTGACCTACAATTTACGTTAAAAGAATTTTAATACGTCCAATAAAAAAAATACAGTCATGACAATTGCAATTTTTTTTTCATTCATAAGGGTCAAAAGTGTCTCGTCAAATTGAATCGACCTGCTTCTCACAATACTTTTACAAGTAGTAATAATTGAACAATGACATTAATAACAAATCATTAGATCTTCAAAGATGTATCGAATATCAATGGAATATATGCAGTAGATGAAATTAGCTATGTTCTTTGTGATACGAACAAAATATCAATGTAATTCGTACAAACGTCAGCTTTATCATTTTTTCTTGATAGCTGTGTGATGAGAAAGTATTTCTGAATTAGAGTGTAGTTATTAGGTACTGGTAATGCACTTCCATTTACGATTAAACTGGAGGGATCTTTCAAGCATGTATTTTTAACATATCTAGTATATTTTCAGAATTAGGTGGCACCTCTACCTTCATAAACTTTTTCCTTTTTTCAATCCTAACGGGAAAATAAGTTTTCTGAACTAGATATTTTTGATATTAGATTATGAGTTTTAAACGTCGACGTGGAATGCATTAAACCATCTTTACTGGTTAAGATATCCCGCACTTACAATTTTATTTACTACTAGCTGTTGCACGCGATTTCGTCCGCGTAGACTACAGCGTTCAGTTCAGATAGAAAATAGGTTATAGTTTACTTTACTTCTCAAAGTCCTTTTTCACATACCAGAAATCATTCAAATCGATGTGGTAGATCCAGAAATACCCATTCCCACGGGAAATCTACATTCACTGGGATAGAAAGTATCCTATGTTACTTCCTTGGTTCCTATTTATCTTCTAACCGAAAATCATTTTAATTGTTTCATTAGATGCAGAATTACCCATTCTCACGGGAATACTTCATTTTCCGGGATAAAAACTATCCCAAGTTAATTCTGTGAGCTCTACCTCTATACCAAATTTTATTCAAATCGCTTTGGTAGGAAGATCCAGAAATACCCATTCCCACGGGAATACTACATTTTCCGGGATAAAAAGTATCCTATGTTTCATTCTGATGTAATAAGCTATATTATCGTAAAGTTTCATTAAAATTCATTCAGTAGTTTTTACGTGAAAGTGTAACAGACAGACAGACAGACAGAGTTACTTTCGCATTTATAATATTAGTATGGATTATCACTGTGAGCTGTCTACAAAGAGAAAGTACTGAGCCAAGAAAAATATAATATTTAAAGCGATAAATTCTCCGCTTATTAAGTACCTACGAATACCGAAATCCTTTTCATATTTTGTTTTTTAGACGTTTCGAATATTTTTATAATACTAAATTCTAGCGATATATTAAGCGAACGGCTGTATAAAGGTTATTCGTGTTACGAAGTTATCTTCCATTTATATTACGCGAATGTACCGTTGCTCACGGATGCAAGGTGGGTGCTTACAGCATAGCCCGATGGGTGTCGTATAACTTAGTAAACGATGTAGGTCGACTGCATCCTTACCACAAGTCGTCCAACAGACTAAAGTCTATATAAATTTTTACAATAAGGCATCATGGTTCTTTTGATTATTCGCAAAATAATTGGTTGCCTTTATTTTATATCAATCACTTCCATATTTGTGCTTGAAGTGGGTGTGGAATTATGATAACGGTTGGAGGACTACTACGATTTGGCTGCCCTCGTTTTACGTTTTCTCTCACGCTGGTATATTCCATTTACTTTGAGATGTTTAAAAAAAAACCTTTCCAAAATCCATGTGGGCGTGTAAATATTTAGGTATGTATAGATTTTCTTAGTAGCTTTTACAGTTTTTAAGAGTTTTCGATTACTCAGGATAATAAAAGGTGCTTATAAAAGAACTTTCACTTATAAAAGAAAATGAGAGACAAGAAAGATATGCTAACGAAGCTGTCATCAGCGGTATACCAATGTACATTAAGCCGACATGTGCTGACAACATTGCTTTATTGTAAAATATTATTTTTAATTTATGAAAGCATTTATAGGCACTAGGAATATGCAGAATTACTACACCAATTTTTCCAGGTATATGTATGGTAAGGGTAAACTGTATTGATTAAGACCAGGTACATAACTCACTAATGCTTGCAATTTCGGTAAAACATATTCCTTTACATAAATACCGGTTTATAATGAAGCTGACTAGGTCTCGGAATAGTTAAACAATGGAAATGTGGAACTGTAAAGATTATCTCGTTAATCTCTTAGCATAGGATTGTAAACTTCGATTAATAAGTACCCGCTGCTTATCCCTAGTTGCAATAAGAGCTACTGGAATATTTTGCTAGATAATTCTCAGTAGGTAAAGCCTATCCAGAATGACTACGAGCTCAGCTACGTATCTGGGCGTTGAGTTAGACTTCTGTATTCGAAACTTATTAAGCCGTAAAAGAAAATCAGATTCGGAACTCATTAGTCAAACGGTTTCGCAACAGTTAAATTTTTAGTCACTTCCTGCGTTGAGACAGAGCAATAATTCAATTGGTATAGGGGAAACTGGGGACACTTGATCCCCCTTTTGTTTTTCAACCCTCATTTTCTTCATACGTGGAATTTATTTGGATATACAATGTGTTATACCCAACAATCTCAGTGCAATTAATTTAGTTATAATACCATTATAAGCACGAATAGGGAAATGTATGTAGTGCCCTATATATGTACGACTTGATCCTTCCCATCTGGGACATTTGATCCTAGAGAATATCTCCCGAATTTGGGGTCCATATTATACCATTACAAGAAATAAATTCTAAAAATATGTTCAAGATTGCTAAAATTAAATTTATTTGCAATGAATAACTTTCTATTATTATATAAATCACTGGCATATCTTTTTAATTTCATAACTGCTAATCGGTACTCTTTTACGGCACCGCTACAACTTTTACGAACAATAACATGATTCACAAACAACGCCAAATATTTGTTCATCGACTGGGCTCTATTTCATTCACCTTTTCTCGTTTTGTAAATTCGAGGCACTTGGTCCCATAATAGAATACCAAGGACCATGTGTACCCAACAGCACTTAAGTTACAAAACATTTAATATATAAAAGTATTTCAAGATTAACACTTTTTCTGTTACAAAAGGCTGGAAACATGGATAAAGATTGTATTAAAGCCGTATAACATCGTAAACATCTTTACTAAATAATTTAAAATTAAAACTGACGAAAAAAATGTTTCAGCAACACAAATCATACATCGTCCGCTATCTGCAAAAAGTGTGAAATCTGGCAAGTGTACCACTATTAAAAAGTAGGCAGGTAGGTACTATTAACTACCAGTTTAGCCACTCTAAACTTTTTAATTGCACTTGGTTGCCTTGTAAATTTAGTGTACCTAGTCTCCCGTAAAGATCAAGTGTCCCCAGTTTCCCCTATAGGTTCCCCAATATGCATCATTTTACGAAAATCTTTTGAACAGTTATAAACTTACACATAATAAACTGTTACATGTTTTTATTGGTGGTTGTGCTAAGCCGTTACCAATAGCGCCTTCGCAGGCGCCTTCACATTACATTTTATTTGCGATAATAAATGTTAACCGCGATATTTTCATAACTATTATTTGTGTCGTACCACTACTTATATTAGCGGTTAGACTAAGTACACATTAGTTAAGCGTATACGCTTTTCAGATAAGTCACAAAAAAAGTTACACATTTTACACCACAATGAACTTTTTTTAAATCTATTTTAACATAAAAGATTTAATTATTTTTCCTTTATTGGACCTATTAATAAACATGATCAGCAAATTTTATCGATGGTTGTTTTATTATTTTTTCTTTCTTTGTTCATACCCGCCTATTAAACTCTCTCTTAATTTTATTACAATATTTACGGATCTGGAACTTGAAAACACTCAAACAGGAAAATGGCTTTTGAAAAAGTCGAGTTTGGAATGTACATTTAGTTAACGAATATAACATTAAAAATAACGGTCGCATCAGGATATTAATTTTTGTGAATCAGTTTAATTTCTTGGAAATTACCCATATCCTGCTCACAGATAATATTATACTCGAGAAAGTCTCGGGAATATATCTTTCACGACTTGCAATCGAGTAATGGTAATGGAATTGAATTGTCTTATTAGGTACCGCAAAATTATCTCATAAGTAAATCGTAGGTAGCAAATAACATAACTCTTTACAAAATTAAACAAAACACATCAAGGTGTTAAAATTACGTACCCTCATAATCACAATACTTAGTTAATACGCTATTTTTATTGTACATTTTCACACATGTTAAAATAATATGTACAGGAAATGTAACGTAAACATATGTAAGTAGAGCACAAAGAAAAAGTAAAACAAGTATGACTCTATTTTTGACGAATATAACAGTCTTATTAGGTGTATTTTGAATACAGACGAAGACGAAATCATTGTCACAAATACAGAGCACGAACTATGCCTAGATCACTTGTTGTACCAAACAATAAACAGCTGCATTATACTGTTTCGGTATAATTCAGCGAAGTAAAAGACATCGAACGGTGCATTGTAAAAGACATCATTGCCTCAATTTCGAGCCACTTAACTGGTTTAAGCTTTATAATTTAAAGTAAGATGCTACTTATAAATTCAAGTATTTTTTTTAAATCCATTTAAATGGCAGGCAGTTAAGTAATTACAAATTAGTATAATCTGTACATCTGTGTTGTCGTTTTTATTTGCTCTCGTTTCATTGGTGTCGAAACAATGTTATGATTAACTTATTTTATTGTTTTAATGGGCTGGTGGAGGCGTATCAAGCCAACCAAACCAACCAATTCAATACGCGCCTCCACCTCAGTGGGTCACAATTAATTGAATTCAATAAAACGGTTATTTTACACGCACGACCAACACTACAGATTTGCATCGTTTTCTCGTAATAGTCGATCGCTAGTAATGGGATCAGTTTTCCCAATAACTTTATATAACATATTACTTGCCCAATTCTATTTAAGTGTTAGTAACAAGGCACTCAGCAGTATTTTCATTGTTACAATTTTTTGTCAACAAAATCCTAATGGAAATGTTTTAATGTAATGTTCAGCATTCAAATTTAAATATTAAGTTATGACTAATTGCCGAAATTCTCGTGGTTTAAGCAGAAAGCAAATCAATCTTAAAAATAACATGGCATTATAAATGCATCACTACATACTACATAGTATAAAACAAAGTCGCTTTCTCTGTCCCTATGTCCCTTTGTATGCTTAAATCTTTGAAACTACGCAACGGATTTTGATGCGGTTTTTCTTAATAGATAGAGTGATTGAAGAGGAAGGTTTATATGTATGATAACATCCATTAAATATCAGCTTGCACCCGTGCGAAGCCGGGGCGGGTCGCTAGTAAATTATATAGTATAGTCACTCGATATTTACTTTAATTTATTTTCAAATTGTACGCTTCGCAGCGGGAGTGATGCAGTCCCAATAATAAGTGAGTTACAATTGTCGTCTACCCGTTATGGCTCGCCGTCGGCAAACCTAAAACAATCAGATCTTCACCTTTTGGACGTGAGGGCATCCATGCATATCATCGACCTCCTTATGTTTACTAGTTCTACGTAGAAATGGGATAAATTACACTATCCACTTATTCGGATTGAAGCACAAAAATTTATACATTTCTCTTTGTCTGTTTGTAGATCATTAGTATTTTAGCTTCTGACTTTTATGTTAGATGGATAGTTTAGATATGAAATTGTTATGACCTCCTAAAATCATATAATATATTTACCTTCGCTACATTATTTAAACGTTAAGTTAAAAGTTGTAGGTATATTTGCTGTTTTTTACGGTTTATTACCTAATGTGGAATAGTAAATCAGTATGTACAGCACTGTGAATGATGACACTTCGCTGCTGTTATGGAATCAGATGAACCCATAAAGCCCATGCAGGAAGAGCACGACGCGTGAAATGCCCATTGTTTGTGTGTAGCCGTTTCGCGCCACTCAGCCAGTACAATGGCGGCGCGTATATCAAACATTTGCTTTAAAAGACTTTTCAAATGAAAAACAATATGGCCACACATGATTGTTATGCACCGCATGCAATTAGAGTATATTGACGCAGCGGAACACGATAGACACACTAAATATACTATGCACTAATTTTGTGTGAAGCTCAGGGGTGGATTTACCAGAAGGCAGAGTAGGCTGGGGCTTAGAGCGGCAGATTTTAGGGGACGGCCAAGGTGCCCCTTTTTTGTCTTACTTTCCATAAGACAAAAATTATTTTTAAAATATTGTCTGGAGGGGCTAAAAAAATTTGAAAAGCCTACTGGCGGCAAATGTGTAAATCCGC
Organism: Cephonodes hylas; assembly: GCA_030295005.1. Classification (NCBI taxonomy): domain Eukaryota; kingdom Metazoa; phylum Arthropoda; class Insecta; order Lepidoptera; family Sphingidae; genus Cephonodes; species Cephonodes hylas. The sequence continues at coordinate 10,157,095 of AP025364.1, read as the reverse complement.
CACTGGTGAAGCTATATTAAATATCTATACTAATATTATAAAGCTGAAGAGTTTGTTTGTTTGTTTGTTTGTTTGAACGCTAGGATCTCCGGAACTACTGGTCCGATTTAAAAAAATATTTCAGTGTTAGTTAGAATATTTATCGAGGAAGGTTATAGGCTATATATCATCACGCTACGACTAATAGGAGCGGAGCAGCAATAAAGAATGTTTCAAAATCGGGGTTATTTTTTTCCTTTTGAAAGATTCCGCCGCGTGCGCTGCGGAAACGGTTAAAGTTACACAAAAATAATGTATGAGAGAATTATTCCCCTTAAAAAGTTCTAAGAAAAAGTCCGCGATAGCATATGTCTATTCTTTAAGGTTGGCTCACTATAACGTTTTTTAGCCTAACCAAATTTATTTTTAAATAAAGTTTTATTTGTGAAGGGGTTTTTATAAATATGATATTAATCCTTATCCAAATAAATACGTTATCCATTACAAGTATTTAATTTTAAATAAAATTGCCCTTTACATCATTTGATTTCACTGAGTATCTTAGAAGATATTGCAATTTTAAAATATTCATCAAGCGCGCAATAATGTTGCACAAGGCGCCGATCGACGCGTTACGGTTTCACGTTTGAACAATTTCACCGAATTGTATGATTTTTGGTATGGACATAAATAGGACTCAGAGTAGTAAAATAGACTACAACTTATTTTCCTTCTGAACTCAACCCTGTAGTCTACGCGGACGGAGTCGCGAGCAAAATTATGTATAAGATTATCAAATAATCGTCCCATTAATACGTCGAATCAGCCCATACACATAGGACATTAAATTTATTTGGCAAAGTCAGCACTAAAGAAAGAATCAAATAACACACATTCAACAGTCACAATACCTAGATTTGACCTCACGCTAAGACACTACTCTTGTTGTGGGTATCAGAAACTACGAGACTTTTTCCGGTTTGCAAGTAGGTACCCAGAACCGAAAAAAAATATTCCGAAATCTCAGCAACTTTCGTCGCGTTGTATAGATCGAACCCGCGCCCTCTAGTTTTGCAAGCTGGTTTAATTTAACGAACCGCGCTGCTGTCAATATCGATTACAATTAGGCCTCTATTTACACAATCCATTTTAGGGTTCTACATAGTAGTCTACATTAAACATGTTTTAGCGGCGGTATTATAATGTATAGGTAAATGTAGCCTGGTGATTCCGTTCACAATGGCCGTCACGGTCCAGTCGTCAGGTCATGCCTGCGCATCCGTCATACTCATGCCAATCTATGTCATTGAATACACTATACCCCGTAGACAAGTAAAGGTAATTTATGTAATATTTTATAATCATTTATAAATTGTGCAACAATTATTGCCGCGGGTTCGAACTCCAGGCACACAGCTTTGACTTTTCGACGTTTTATATGTATTCACATTGAATTATAACTTGCTTTAAATTTTGCACTCCTAAAAAACGTTCTTAGGAATTTCTGAGGTATGTAGTCCGCCAAACCGCACTAGGCCAGGGTGGTGGAATATGGCCTTAACCCTCTCAATGGTAGAGGAGACCCGTGCCCAGCAGTGGAACGTATGTGGGTTGATGATGACTCGGTTGACCGAAGTTGCATCGAGAGGTCCGGAGTTCCATTTCTGGTTCAAAGGAGTTTTTGTTGTTTTTTTTTTTCTGAAAATTATTTTTATGATTTAAGGAAGAGTGCAGAGATATTTGGAACTGAAAAGAAAAGCAGCACAAAAATAAATAAATCATCTTAACAAGAAAAAGACCTACCAACGTTGCATTTCTTAAGAAAAGTACCTACTGGCGATTCGCACTTAAAGAAATTGTGTGTAATGTAGGTGAACCATGTAAAATTTGATTACACTTTTATAAATATTAGCGGTAAATACCGACACTCATCAGCACTCGTATTTGAGCATAATAGTTCCATGCCGCTTCCTTTCAAAGCGTCATACGAGGCCATATCCGTTTTCAAATGTGCTGATGTTAATGTTTGTGGCCACAAAATCCACAAATTGAAGTTACATTTATGAATCTTATTTATTTTGTGTTGTTGTTTCGCATTATACGGTATTCTATTTCTACATTATACTCGGGTTTTACAAAAATGTCTAGGTACGCAGTTACTTTTCATAAAAGTTTAAATGATTTTTTTATTTTCTTTCGGAGCGTTTATTTATCAACTAGCTTTTGCTCGCGACTCCGTCCGCGTAGACTACAGGGTTGAGTTCAGAAGGAAAATAAGTTGTAGTCTATTTTACTTCTCAGAGTCCTATTTATGTCCATACCAAAAATCATACAATTCGGTCAAATTGTTCAAACGTGAAACCGTAACGCGTCGGTCGGCGCCTTGTGTATCATTACTGCGCGCTTGATCAATATTTTAAAAGTGCAATATCTTCTAAGATACTCAGTGAAATCAAATGATGTAAAGGGCAATTTTATTTAAAATTAAATACTTGTAATGAATAACGTATTTATTTGGATAAGGATTAATATCATATTTATAAAAACACCTTCACAATTAAAACTTTATTTTAAAATAAATTTGGTTAGGATAAAAAACGTTATAGTGAGCCATTGAGCTGTCGCGGACTTTTTTTTAGGACTTTTAAAGAGGAACATTTCTCTCAAACATTATTTTAGCGAAACTTTAACCGTTTTCGCAGCGCACGCAGTGGAAGCTCACAAAAAGGAAAAAATGTCCCCGATTTTGAAACATTCTTTATTCCTGCTCCGCTCCTATTCGTCGTAGCGTGATGTTATGTAGCCTATAGCCTTCCTCGATAAATGTGCTACCTAACAGTGAAAGAATTTTTCAAATCGGACCAGTAGTTCCTGAGATCCTAGCGTTCAAACAAACAAACAAACAAACTCTTCAGCTTTATAATATTAGTATAGATAAAAAGAAATACACGCATAGCACCAGGGCTGGGCAAAATACATGCTTTACTTTAATTGAAATACAAAATACAAAATACTTTATCACAAGTAATTAAAATACGAAATACAAAATACTTTTAAGTAAGGTATTTGAAATATAAAATACAAAATACAGTATTTTAGCTATTTGTAATTAAAATACCAAATACAAATTACAAAATACTTAATAAGTAATCTGCATGGTCTGGAAAGATGAGGAAGAAAAGATTCATCATCATCATCATTAGCTTATCGAAGTCCGCTGCTAGACATAGGTCTCTCCCAATGACTTCCACCGGGATCACACACTGCAGCTATCGACGTCCCCCGACCTTGACAAGGTCGTCCGACCACCTTGTCGGGGGACGTCCCACGCTGCGCTTTCCTGTACGTGGCCTCCACTGGAGAAATTTCTAGCCCCATCGACCATCAGTTCTCCGCGCCATGTGACCGGCTCATTTCCTCTTCAACGTGCTAATCCATTGGGCTATGTCAGTTACTTTAGTTCTCCTACGAATCTCCTCATTTCTGAGGCGATCTCGTAGGGAAACCCCGAGCATAGCCCTCTCCATAACTCGTTGAGTGGCTCTGAACCATCCAATAACGCCTTTAATGAGATGCCACGTCTCAGTGCCGCACGTCATCACTGGTAACACACACTATTGGAGACTTTCGTCTTCAGGCACAGAGATATTTCGGACGAGAAGACGTCTCGCAACTTCCCGAACGTTGCCCAACCAAGTTGGATTCGACGATTTACCTCCCTCTCGAAGGTCGACATGCTTAACTGGACCACTTGTCCTAAATAGACATATTCGTCAATAACTTCGAGAGTCGAGCCCCCAACTGCGATTGGGGTGGGGGCAACATGAACATTCGACATGATTTTCGTCTTGTTCATGTTCATTTCAAACCCACCTATTGGGTGACCCGATTGAGGTTTTCGAGCGTAGTGCTAAGGTCCTTCAGCGATTCTGCCATAACTACAATATCGTGGGCAAACCGAAGGTGTGTGATATACTCGCTGTTGATGTTGATGCCGAATCCTTTCCACTCCAAGAGCTTGAAGGCGTTTTCCAGCACAGTAGTGAAAAGTTTCGGAGATATAACATCTCCCTGTCTCACGCCTCTCTATAGTGGAATATCCTTCGTGCTCTGATCTTGTACTCGGACCGACATGGTGGCGTTGTTGTATATGCTTTCCAGCACCTTGATGTACCGGCAGTCAATGTGGCACCGCTGGAGGGACTTAGCACAGCCCACGTCTAGATCGAATCAACGGCTTTTTCATTGTCTACAAACGCTAAACAAAGCGGCAAGTTATATTCCTCGGTTTTTTGTATAACTTGCTGGAGCGTATGGATGTGATCTAAGGTGCTAAAGCCTTTTCGGAAACCGATCGACGACGGACGATCGGAATCGACGTTCAGTCATGAGGTCAAGAGTGTGAACGAGAGTTTTTGTGGTCTATCTCTACGGCGAGGTCTAAAATGCTTAGATCCCGCCGCGGATAGCTTCTGCCAAACCGCTGTTTAGCTCGTCCACTACACGGTTTTCTTCTAGACACTCAAAGCGAATTTTCAGCTCGAGTTAAAAGCTCTCGGGGTTTTGGATATGGGCGCGAGTAGGTCGAAGCGTAGACTTCATCAAGCGACGCCTTTCTAACTGGACGTTGATATTCAATGAGCCTCTAACCATTAGGTGATCACTGCCGGTTTTCACCCTGTTGATCACAAAGACGTCACTGAAGTCTATCTCATTTCTCGTAGAACCGTCGGGACTCAGCCAGGTCCATTTCCTGTGAGGCGGCTTCTGGAAGAAAGAATTCATCGCAAAGAGTCCCTCTTTCTCCAGAAAATCGGTCTGTTTCTAACCCCTGGGGTTGCGTTGCCCATGTCCAAATTGCCCCACTTTCAACTGCGCATCGCTTCTCATGCCCAACTTTGCGTTGAAGTCTCCCATAACAAATTTGAAGTACGTTTTGGAAGTATGTATGGCTCGACGTATGTTCTCATAGATCTCCTCTACTTCTTCATCTGGGTGTGTCGAGGTCGGCGCGTATACCTGTATGACCTTCAACGAATATCTTTTGAATATTCTGAGTATGAGGTACACTGCCTTGTTCGACACACTTTCATTGGATACGATGTTGTTAATGAGAGACCTGTGGATGAGAAATCCGACTCCTCCTCGGGACACCGGACTTCAGGGTTGTCATGTCCTCCCCGATCTTTCGGACTTCCGACAACCCCAGTATGTCCCAGTGTTATCCACTCAATTCAATCAACAATCTTCTCGTTTGTCCTCAAAGTGCGTATGTTGTGTGTAACCATGGCCAGTCGTCTTTGGGTGTGGTAGCCGGGGCCAACCCGGGGATTCTTAGCACCCCCTGCCCCGCCGTTACCATGGCCGCTACCGTAACCAGGAATAGTGGGGCTGCCGGGGACTGGAGGCCTGGTCCTAGTTTCACTCATTGAGAGGATTATGCCGTTTCTCGCCACTTACCACTATTGCACTCATGGTGGTTAATTGTATTTTAATATTAATGTATTTTAAAGCCTCAAGTATTTAAAATACTAATTACAAAATACCTCGGCGTCAGGTAATTAAAATACAAATTACTAATTACATTTTAAGGAAGTAATTGAAATACAAATACAAAATACGTATTTGTATTTCAATTACGTATTTTAATTACAAGTAATTAAAATACTGCCCAACCCTGCATAGCACTAACCCTATACTAAGAAATGAGTATACATTTACATTTAAGAATCCTGTAAAATATTTTGTAGCCCACATATTTCCTTTCGTTGTGATTGTGATTTTTTAAACTTTCGCAAAGTTCTTCATATCCTTGAAAAGAGATTTGTATGTTAATCGGTAGCTAAAAAAACTGTGTAAATAGCTTTTATCCGGTCAGTTTTTAGATTACCTATAACGCTTAAATATTAAATTGAAATCATGTTGCTTTACTTCGATTTCGGATAAGGAGAAGTGGTGAAGGAACATAAGTGATGTTTATCAATTCTGCATTAATACCAAACCATGTAACCATAGATTATTTTAAAATTGTGTAAACGCGTAAAATCGGCCAACTTTATAGGCGTCTATAGTTATGTGTGTGATCATAGAATGCATTGTGTTCATGTTGTTGCTAGAGCTTAGCTAATGGCACGTGCCATAAATTTATGCATTGGAACAAACAATGGTTTACATAATAGCCAGAACAATTAGTACCTAAGTAAAAGTCGTATCACGAAACGGGTTCACTAGGGATCTCATTACAACGGTGATACTAAAGTTATTAGAAGCAAAACGGCTCAGTGAACAAGTCATTAGGTTAATAGTACGTCCGGATTGTAGCATTGCTTATGCATTCAAGTGTATCATGACAGCTAGAGCATTAGTAACCTTGAAACATTTTCTATAAGTTTCACAAATAGATTAAACTTTGATTTACAGAGGTGCTACATTTGATCGGCGAGGCAGACTTCCGAGATGTACGGCTACGGTGGGAATTTGGTAGGCCTGACGAAGAAGATCGTCCAAAATTACTTGCGTTCCAAGTACATTATTGTGAGCTGCAAGCTTGGGGACAATATCGATGCCGCACAAAGGTAAATACAGTAAAAGTAGATATTGTAGATTGCTCAAAAAAGATAAAAGTAAAATCTACGCGCCATGTTTAACTTTAAGCGAAAGAAAATTAAGTGTGGCTTTGTGTAAAGCGTGACTAAGATGTGACAAGGAACAGTCCCGGTAGGCATTACTGTACTTAGATAACGATGGCGGTTGATCGCTATCTGTGTGCCTTAACCATAACATCCGTTAAGATGAGTTTTTGATTAAGTAAGTAGTTCCTTATAGACATTCTGCCGTATTCAGATTCCAACGGAAAAGCATCGTTTGTGAATAAAAACAGAATGATGATAGTAGAAGCCAACTATAATATTATCATTTACACTGAAATGTTATATTTTGAACTCTTTTATTACCTATATCTACTTGATTTTTTAACACACTGATCTGTCTTCATTATGAAAATCAAATGACATGTTTATTTATTTTGTTTTTTTTTTTTCTACTTTATCTGATATCTTTACGATAGGTGATAGATAATTTAGAAGAAGAGGTGTCAGGTAGACATGCGACGGCTGATTCCTCAGTTACAACAACTCAACTCCCCGGAGTGCATCGAGGGCGCTTATACAGCACACGTATTACAGGCTTGCGAATGGCCACCACATATTCCTTCGAAGTGCGTCCGGTCAGACGAGATGGACGTGACCTCGCCGATCCGCAATCCATCGGTTCTAAAATAATTATAGTACCTACTAAAGGATGTGAGTATTCAAGTTATACTTCTGTTATTATATGTACCTACCTATGTATGTTTACACTTGGCCAGCGTAGTGGACTAAGGCCTAAATCAGATGTAGAGGAGGAACGTGCTCAGTAGTGGGACGTATATGGTTTAACGATGACGTTCGTAAGTATGACACAGAGAGGGCGTCGTTTGTAGCGATAGAAGTATAGAAATTCTCAGTTAATGTGAATGAAAAAATCGAAAATTGGGTCTTATTCGTAAAACTTGTTTAATTAGTTTCAGCACGGGCAACGCAGTGTCTACCTCATGCAAGTGAAGTAGAAGTGTCAACGGGGCCGTTTTTCGGTGGTCGAATCGCTGTAGAAGCGGCGGATGGCGGGCCCGAACGATGTTCTATTCAGGGCAACCCTAACAGCGCTCAAGACGCGTATATCTTGCGCATTCATCACGATGAGTGCGGTTCCGAAGTTAATGACACCACTGTTGCGACCTATGTTATCGTGCAAGAGAATCTACCTATTCTCACCCATAGTACAAGACGGTAAGTATGGATTATTATATGTATAAGGTTTTATGCCACCCTTAAAGATAACTATTACCTACTTATTTATTTTTCGATACAATACATGATATGATCGAGAAACTGTCGCGCATTCAAGTCACGAGTCTAGGGACATAAAGCAGTCTTCTGAAACTTCTTCAAGCTTAATGTAATTAAATACCAAATGCAAATTGTTATACATCGTAGTTTCTATAATATAATGTTATAGGAGGCTTGCACACCTAAATGTTTTCCATAAGGAATATTACCTATACTTATATAAAAATGGAAAAGTCCACGGGATGGGCCTATCCCATTACTGTGAACCATCACGCACTTTTTGACGACGTGTTCTTCAAAACTAATAAATTTTTACAGTTTCCTAGTTCTGTGCACATACAAACCAGAGACGCTGACAGTTCGAGCTGGAATTAACTTGCCCAAGACCAATCCTGAAGATGTGTTACATCCTTTGAAAACACATACTGGTTTAGTAGAGCCTTATGACGATGAAGATATTAATACTAATGAGCTGCAACCGGCCCGGCTTGAAGCGAGGAAAGAGGAAACCCAACAAAGTAAGATTCCTAGATCAAGATATTAATATAAAGTAGATAACATACTGAAGCCATACGAATTTCTCTGCGGTGTTTCTTACCTGTCGTAAAAGATGTCCTTAGGGAGTAACAAGTTGGGAGTGTGTGTGACTAGACATCGCACGAAAGTAATGTTTGTATAATTCAAAAATAACAAGCACTTATTTACACTTATTTTACCCGTTTGTATCTATCAATATCTGCTCTCTAAACAGAGAGCAGATATAAAAAGTATGTTGTTTAATGAATTTTTGTTAATTTATATTTTCATTAATTTCAGGTGTTTTTGGAGAAATTTCGCTAGTGATGTTCCTAGTAGTGGCTGCTTTTGGAGGTATCGCCTTATTAATATGGAAGATAGTTCCTCAGAACGACAGGGATAATGCATCGATTTCAACTGTGTCCTCTCTATCTCGAAGTGGAATATTTGGTAAAAGAAACAGAGATAGATTTTCCGACCAAAGTTCAATATATTCTATTACGCTTTCCGAAAAAGATGAAGGTTACGTAAAGAAACCTGCAGAATGTGACAATACTTCCGAAGCTTAGATATCGAAGAATGCTATTTAGAAGAAGCAACCATACATCTAATCTAGTGCACATTTAGTTATAAATAGTCGAATATTATTCGTGATAGATGAACATTTGTTTTGAGAAGACTATGGTTTGTTGTGATATGTTTTAAAATTAAAAATATTGGTTTGGTTAAGATATGGCCAGTATTATAGCGCACTAATGTTTGCCATAGGAATTAAATTATTAAAATGAGCTATTATAAACATTGGTATGTAAGAATAATGTTAAGAGCAAAAGTATCAAGAAATAATAATTATTTTTGTGTCCTAGTAGCTAATGGATGTTCACTGTTAATGTTTGTAGCTATAAGATATTTAAATGTAAATAAATCACCAAACTCATCACTAGAAGTGGTGAAATAAAAGTGATGAAATATATTTATAGTGTTTTACTTAAAAACCATCTGCTGGTTTGTCTAATACAAATATTTGCTTCTCCATGTTTACTTCTGGGAATAAGAATTGTTTGACAACATCATTTAATTCTTCAAGTGCTAACTGAGCATGAAGCCTGACTACTTTGTCTTCATCTTCATCTCTATATAATTTCTTTAATGTTCTGTATATAGGCAGTAAGTTTTCTTTTAATTGTATGAGTGTTTCTTTGCCCAAACCCTTGAATAAACTGGTTATTATCATCACTGCGGCTCTTCGACATTCCACAGCATTATCTGTTTCTATTATACTCCAAATACAGAGCAACATCTGAAAATAGGAATATGATATTTTAAATAACATTTTAACACAAACAATTCAGCCCAGAATTTTTAAGATAATATTAGTTTACGATATAAAATAATATGAGTAACCATTAAAACATCACTAAATTTGGGAGTTCATAGGAATAGTAAAGAAGGTTCATTTTTCTAACTCTAATCTCTATGCATGTAGACCAACATTGTATTGCCATTATGGATGTACCCATAATGTTAAAATAATTCTGCTTTACACAAAAATAAATAAACAAAAATAAAGCTACCATAATAAACAAATAAGAGTGATGGCAAAGGACAGACAAGATCTGATACATACAAATCTTGAGGGGGGTAAAAATCATTCTGTGGATGTTAGTCATGTGATATGCTTTTACAGTTCAATATAAAATAAATTTATAGTTTATTATTGTACTGTCCTGATTGTGGCCACATCAAATTCGTAATTATTGTTAATTTTTTCAATGTTATTATTTACCTCGTAAATTATCGATCCTATTTTGTAATGCAACACCAACACGATCTCAGCCAGATTAGATAAGGCAGATGTTCTTATTAGTGGATCTTCATCCCTACATGCACACAGCATGGTATTCAAGAGTATGGTTTTGTGAACTATAGCCATTTCACCTGCAAACATAAACATTAACTAAATAGTAAAAAAGTTTATTTTATATATCTTTAGGACATGGCAAGCCACTTTTAGACAGGCCTTTTTCATCCTTGTTTTTACAAACAGGTAGGCAATGTTTAATACAAACTTACCTCACCATAGTTAATGCAACATTGACTTGCAAAATAGAGCCTAGAAATTAACATTAATAACCATATATTTATTAAGACTACTTAGCTGGCCCCAGGGCATATTGGATTTTGAAATTGAATTGTCCTGTGTGGATTTTAATTACAGGTTGGCCATAAAATTATTTAATAAAACATGAATTTGAATATTTCTGGTAGAAAGACTGACCAAATAAAAACAGTAATAGTGTGTATTAATAGTTAATATGTTTAAGAGTATAGATAATGCCCATATAAGTTCAGCATTATGGTCTTATGCCATTCAAATTTAGGTTATATAGAAAGACTGTGCCCCAGCAGTGGGGTGTCTATGGGCTGGTATAAAATGATAAAATAGATTGTGTTGCAAGTACTCACCTAATTTTTTTGTGACCTTCACTATTACATCACCAATTTTCATTCTTAATTCAGCAATTTTATTAAGACCTTCTTGTGTTAATAAATCCTTTTGTTCCATTGGTATTTGAAGAAATTCTTTGCATAACACATGCAGGACATCTTCAGTGCAATAAGTACAGAGGGAAGCCAGACCATTAATTGCAGACAAGTATATATAGGAATCAGAGTCTTTCAGTTGTTCCTGTAAAAATAAAGTTTGACTAATTATATTTACATGACATAAAATGTAATAGAAGCAGCATAAATAACACAAAATTTATCAAGTTATTTGCCTCCTAGGCATTTCTTCTGGCTGCAAGAGATTAAGCCTTAGACAACCACTTTTCAATATGGTATAAATTCATAATATACTGACTTAAGCTGTGTTCTTTGCTAAGTAGAAATATGAGGTTTAATATAATTGTTGTATTGAACTTATTAGGCCTCATTATTTGTAATATTATCCAACAAGAAAACATAACAGTCATGTACACCTACAGTTCAGATTGCACACCATAATTATTGAGTTGTGGCTATTGGAATCAAGATTTTTTTTAGTCTCGCAAACATTGTTACACTTTTATTATTCATGTAAGATCTTACTTAATTGAGATATACTTTGTTTTGTTCCAATTTACTAACTTGTATTGTAAGAAATAAAAAAATAAACTAAGGTCACAGGAATTGAATTTTAATTAGCCCCTGTATATTGAAGTTGGAAAATACTCATAGTTAGAAGCTGCTCTTCGACTGAAATATCATTAAGTTAAAAACAAAAATTAAGCAACAAACGAGTTACATACCTGGAAAATGCAAAATATATAATGTTTTTTGGATATTGTCTCAGGATCAGAAGCTTCAATAAGTTTTGTGAGTTCCATCAAACCATGTGCTCTTACAGGCAATAGGTTATCAAAGACATCAATCAGAGCTTTTTCACAAGCAGTTTCTGATGACTTGGGATGACTTCCTGGTTTAATTAAGGCAAGAGCCTCTTTGGACAGTATGTAGTTTAGGCTATTTTGGTCATTAGAAATTTTCTCTAAGACTGGAATGAGACTGAATAATTGTTTCCCCAAATAATCTGCTTTATTAGAGTTTGATAGAATAGTGTTAAATAGTACAAGTGCAATTGTAGCACACTCTTCATTAGAATTATATTCTTGTACTATAAAGTATTCTATAAAATCTAAAACTGAAGAACAATTTTCTTTCAAACAATTTCTAACTTTTGCCAAAGTGGATATTTCTGATAATAGTTGCAGTATGATAGCATATTGCTCATCATTTGAGTTTAATATGACAGGATCATCATCCTCAATAAACAGTAAATCTTTGTTCACTTTCTTTTGTCTGAACTTGCTTAACTCAATAAGAATTTTTAAAGATGACTCAAACATATTTTGGACAAGAGAGCTAACAGATGTAGATTTGAATAATTGTAAGAAGTAAAATAGGCTCTCATCACTATTGTGATTGTATTCTGAACTAGATTTAATTCCAATTCCAGCATCATACTCTTCAACAAGAATGGAATGAGGACTAGTATTTCTACCAAATAGAAATAATTTCAAAATATGAATTATATCTTCTTTTTTTAGGTGTTCTAGGCATTTTAGTAATATATCACTAACTTTTGTCTTTGTCTCCTCATTTCTAGAGCATTTACTTCCAATCAAGAATAACAGATATACATTAAGTTTTAGGATATCAATTGGAAAATCTAACTTAGTACATATGCAAGCATGCAATATGTTTACTTTGTGTTCAACTTCTTTTGGTGACAATATCATTGTTCCTGGCATATTAGGAGATGAAACCAAAAAGTCATAATCAAAACTTTGTAATATATCTTTCACCAAGGTCTTGATTGGGTTAGCTTCAGGGAACTTCTCATATAAAGTCAACATGCATGCCACGGCAGTTCCTAAGTAATGTGTATTGTGTAGACACAATATTTGAGTTAATTGACCACATATATTATTAATATATTCAATTTCTGGGCATGTCCCATGTTTAGTTGAAATTATTCTACAGATCATATCAATTTTCTTCCATTCATATCCAGTATCTATGTTATAACTTTCAATGAAACATCTTATAAGACTCAAAAGTCCACCTGAACAGAGTAATCTTCTACTCATCTCCTTGGAAATAACTCTTTTAACAAATGCAGGAGGTGAGGGGTCAGTTACACTTTGCAGCACTAGCAACTCTTTCATTATTGTTGGTTGAAAACAATTTGTTACAAGTTGCTCATATGTGATTATATATTTTTGTCTTTCCTCAGACAACTTACGATACTTTTCTTCAGTCATCACAAAATTATTGTATGTACCAGGTTTCTTAAGTGGTGCAAATGATAATTGTATTAATGCTGCTATATAGTCAGAGAGATGTAATGTTATAATTATATTTTTTAGTATTGGTACTTCATAGCTCCTAATTAAAAAATCTGTGCACTCAATAAGCATTTCATATTTCTCTTCATCATTTAATGGCATGTTTGGCAAAATAATTGAAGATGAACATCTTTTAGCCAAAGCAACGCCCAAACCTGGTATAAGACAGGGAGACATTCCAAGAGAAGTAACTAATTGGTAGCAAGTTCTTAATAGTTTTTGATTTTTTATGCTAACAAGAATACTGTCATCATTCCTAAGCTCACCAGCGAGTTCATCAATGGCATCAAAGATTTTCTTTAAAAAGGCCTTTAACAAAACGTAATTTTTACTTTCTTCGATTTGCTCATGTTGTTTTTCTGCTTTCCAGAAGACAGAAACAAATTCACGTTGCCCATCTGTAAATGTGAAAAAAACTTGAATAGAAATAATTCAATAAATAGTATGTTTGTAACGAAATAACATATGTATTCTAACCTTCATGAGTCAACTTTTCAATTTTTCCAAATATTAAACTGATTTTTGACATTATGTATATCTGAACAGGTTACGGTTAATATAAAATAAAAAAAAAATATATGAAATGAATACAATTTTTCATTTAACTTAGCTTTTTTTAAATCGTCAGCGAAAGAAATATGCAGTAATAAATTAATGTTACTGTATGGAATTGGAAATATAATAATATTTTGATTGTAAAATGTCAATCGTCATCAGGGCTGCCAGCAAATAAATCGCAGCTATACGGTTTAGTATTTGCAAATATACAAAATTAGATCGCATTACACATTTTTTTTTATCACGAGAGGAAAGCGCATTAAGCTCTCCTGTTCAGTACCTAGGGGGAGGCCGTAAGGGGTATGTCGGGGTCACTGGCTACACCAGCATACCGACTAAAACCTCTCGGTGACCATCATGCGCATTTAGGGCGGTTTTGCGGCATCTCGGGGCCAGAAGTGTCCTAAATGGTCCGCTGCCGCCCAGCGCATCGTCCAATTAGATCGCATTATACATAACCATTGCACCATATGCAGCTTTTTTTTTTTTTTTAGGATAACAGTTAATCAAATGATCGGAGAAAAAAAAAGCGCGGGAAACTTCGTATATGGTGGACGTGTTTTTGAAAATTGGATTTTTTATTTATTGATTTTTTTGTAAATATTACTATCAGAGGAGTGATTTGTATATAATTGTAGCTGTAATTAGTGTATCATTTCTTTTTTATTTGTATTTTCTTCCTTATTTTCATCATTTAGGTAAGTTTATCAATTTCTTATATTAGTTCGAGATGAATGAGCCGCCTGATCCGGGGGGATTCGTCCCCCCGGCGGGCAACTTTGTAACTATTCAAACAGAGTTTGACCAAAAAGTAAATAATAATAATACTTATATCTCTGAGTCTGGCATGGAGACTGACGGGTCCTCGTCAGCTCGCCCGGTAAAGCGTAGCCGTCGTCATATTTGCAAGGTGTGCAATAAGAGAAGGCGAAAACAAGACTCCAGTGATCCCTCACCAGCTTGCGGATGTACTGATACAGCGGACGCTTCGCTATTAGTACAATCGCAACCAATTTCCTCCAAACCTGAATCGTCATCGTCAGTTAAAATTCCCGCGCAAACTACTGTAGGAAGACAGGTCTATGATAGGAGTGATAGCGCCCCTTACGTTGTGCATGTTCAAAGAAATGTATCTTCGGGAAATGACTCCACGATCTTTCATCCGCTTGCCTTTGGCAAGTTTTTAAAAAAATTTAATTTTAAAAACATCATAAACGGAAGCCTAAAGAAAATTGGGAGAAATAAAATATCGCTATCTTTTTCATCCCATTTAGACGCTAATTCATTCTTAAAAGATGAAAATCTCAATAAAAATAATTATAATGCTTCAATCCCTGTATTTAATATCACAAGGATGGGCATTGTCAGAGGTGTCCCAGCTGAGTGGTCCCCGGAGGAAGTTATAGAAAACACCTCAGTCCCCATTGGATGTGGCCCAATTCTTAAAGTTCGACGTTTAAATTATAAAACTATGGTAGAAGGTTCTGTAGCGTGGAAACCCTCACAAACAGTAGTTTTGACCTTTGACAGCCAAGTTTTGCCAAAAAGGATTTTTATGTGCTTTAATGCTCTGCCTGTAGACCTTTATATTTACCCGACCATCCAGTGCTTTAACTGCTGCCGGTTTGGGCACACAAAACTACAGTGCAGGTCTAAACCCCGTTGTTACAAATGTGGTGGAAATCATTCTGGAGAATCATGTGAGGCCATTGATGCAACTGCATCTTGTTGTCTTTGCTTAGGCCATCACTTTGCAATCAGCAAAACATGCCCTGAACTTCATAGACAGAGACAAATCAAAACTTATATGGCCCAAAGCTCCATATCATACGCAGAAGCATCAAAACTGTTGCCCCCTGTCACAAAGTCGTATGCAGATATTCTCTCACAGCCCCCCAAACCTACTCCTATACAAATATCAGCTCCAGAAAAGATTTCAAGCTATAAAAAGACTGTTTTCCTGAAACCACGCTCTGCCCCCAGTCCTACTAAGGGGTACAATAAAGAAGCCCATAATTTAATTATCAAAGAATACTCTCAGCCACAGCCACAAAATGGTTGTGCAATTAACGCTAAACAACCTGAACAGGAACTTAATATTAAAGAATTCATGAATGCATTTTTAAACCTTTTAAATAAATTTAACTTATCACCGTCCCACGTTGCCCCTTTGTTTGACTCTACCTCTCTTTCATCTCATCATAATGGCCCAAGCAGCCAACATAATACAGTGGAATTGCCGTAGCATAATAAACAAGAAGTCAGATCTTATATATTTGATCAACAAATACCAGCCTTTTGTATTTGCATTAGCTGAAACATGGTTGAAACAAAATCATGTTTTAAAAATACAAAGGTACATTACTGTAAGGGAAGACAGACCTGATGGGTATGGTGGTGTTGCTTTACTCATCAAAGACTCTGTACCTTTTTCCATTATTACTTTACCTACCCATAGTGTTGAACTTTCTATTGTAGCTATTACCATAAAAAATACTTGTTTTGTATCTCTATATATTTCTCATCCTTCCTCTGCTCTATTTCATGAACTCTCTAATATTTTAAAAATTCTGCCAAAACCCTTTCTTCTTATGGGTGACTTTAACTGCCACCATAAATCCTGGGGAAGTACTACATCAAATTCATATGGAGAAGTTCTGCTCGACATACTAGACTCCCAGAATTTATGTGTACTTAATACAGGTTCTCCCACTCGCCGTAGTGATCCTAATCACACCAACCAAAGCGCAATAGATTTATCAATCTGTACTCCTAACTTTGCATCCTACCTCTCCTGGAGCCCTCTTTCATCTTCATTTGGCAGTGATCACTTTCCTATAAACATTTTGTATCCCTTCTTTACCAACAGTTCTTCTATTCCTGCAAAAAAGAGTAATTTAAAGCATAAGATACCTAACAACAAAAGTAAAATCTGGCAAGATTTTAAGAATAAAGTAGAGAATATGATTCCATCTCTTCCTATTGTGTCAGGGGGTAATGAACAAACATGTGCTGAGGCTTTAGCCCACATTTTGATAGCAGTTGCTGATGAAGTCCTACCGTTAAAAGAAAACTCCGTTCAAAGAAAAATCCCTATGCCACCTTGGTGGGACTCTGAATGCACCAATGCTATCAAAAAAAGAAAAAAGACAGAAAAAATATACAATCATAATATGACTACAGAAAATTATTTATCTCTCTCCGAAGTTATTGCCCAAACCAGAAAACTGTTCAAAAAGAAAAAGACAGAAGGATGGCAAAATTTTTGCGCCACTCTATCTCCTAATACAAATCCATCTGTTGTTTGGAACAACATAAGGAGGTTTAGATCTGCACGTTCTAATTCTCCCTCTCCCCAAGTCCCTCCACAAATTATTCCTCATTTTATTAATAATCTGGCTCCTCCATGGGTTCCTGAGAATTTGGTATTGCAACCATTGCATAGACAATCTAATGAGGAAAATTCCTCGTTAAATATGCCGTTCACAATGAAAGAGTTAAAAACCATCATTTGTAACGTTAAAGATTCTGCTCCGGGGATTGACGGTATCCCATATTCATTCTTCTCTCAGTTAAGTGACGAATCCCTTAAATACTTTTTAAACATAGTAAATTCAATAATGTTATCTGGGAACATTCCTCGAGGATGGAAATGTCACAATGTGTTGCCAATCCACAAAATCGGAAAAAACCCTTTAGAATCTTCATCTTATCGTCCTATAGCTTTGTCATCCGTTTTAATGAAATTATCAGAGCACTTAATTAAAAATCGATTGGAGTGGTATGTGGAAAGTAAGGGTCTCCTGGCAGATTCCCAGTATGGTTTTAGGAAAGGCAAAGGCACCATGGACTGTTTAAGTATCTTTACAACTGATATTAGATTATCTTTTTCCAATAACCACTCTACTGTTGCTATATTTTTAGACATAAAAGCTGCTTATGATAATGTTCTTCTATCAGTGCTACAAAGAAAATTACAGTCTATCCGGGTGCCTTTAATCCTTTCCAATTTTATACTTAATATATTAAACGAACGAACAATTACAGTAACTTCAGGAGAAAATCACCTATCCCGTACTATTTGGCGAGGCTTGCCGCAAGGTTCAGTCCTGAGTCCTTTATTATACAATATTTATACTTTTGATTTAGCTTCTTCTATTAAAGAAGATATCCAAATCTTGCAATATGCAGATGACCTACTTTTTTACCATTCTTCGATTTCAGCTATTGATTCTTCTTCTATCCTAAACGCTTCCCTTTTGTCTCTAAAATTATGGCTCAATGACAATGGTTTAGATCTTTCGCCCTCTAAAAGTGCAGTAGTTATATACACCCGTTCAAGGAAGCCTCCCCCTATTAACATTGTCTATGACAATATTACAATTCCCGTTAAGAATAACTTTAAATATTTAGGTCTTATCTTGGACTACAAACTCTCAGGAGGTGCCCATTGTGATTATGTAATAGAAAAGGTTGAGCGCCAATTAAATATGCTGCGATGTTTATCTGGAGTGTGGTGGGGTGGCCACCCGAGTTCCTTAAAGATTATTTACAATGCTTTAATCAAAAGTATTTTTGATTACGGCACCTTTCTATTCGATCCTGGAAGTATTAATTCTTTTAAAAAAATTGACTGCCTTCAATCTAAAGCATTACGCATTATTCTAGGAGCAATGAAATCATCTCCAATTAATGCTCTCCAAGTAGAAGGTGGTGAAGCCCCTTTACATCTTAGACGTCAATTTCTTTCTGACAGATTTTTATTTAAAATTGTACAATTTTCAAATCATCCTCTTATTCCTTTATTAGATTCCCTACAAACTCGTATAAAATCGGTTAATTACTGGTCTCGAAAACCACTTCCGTGTCTTATAAAAAGTTATCAAAAATATCTGGCTCTTTCTGCTCCCACCCACCGTTCCAATAAACTCGCATTATTTACCATTCCGTTTGATTCTTTAACTTATACTCCAAAAATTATTTATAACTCTGTTGATAAACAAATTCCTAACATTGCTACTGCCTTTAACTCTTTTCTTATGGAATCTTGTGAGGGTTTCCATTACTTATACTCTGACGCTTCTAAAATTTCATCGTCACACTGTGTCGGTATTGGGGTTTTTCACTCTCAATACAATATTGTTCAAAAAATTAAACTTCCTCCGGAATCATCAGTTTTTACTGGAGAATGCCTCGGCATTCTCAGAGCCATTGAATACGTTCTTATTTTCAATCTCAATAAAGCCGTAATATTTTCTGACTGCCTTAGTGCCCTTCAGGCCATTGAAAAATCTCCTTTCTGTTCCAAAAACATATCCCCGATTATTTGTCAAATCAGGGAATTAGCGTCCAAATGTTCCGACAAAGGCTATTCGTTAACTTTTGCGTGGATACCTAGTCATTCCGGCATCGGCGGAAATGACTTTGCGGACAAACTTGCCAAAGAAGCTGCATATTCTGGAGACATCGTTCCTTACAAAAATTACTCTGGTGACCTTTTGTCACTGCCAAAAAAGTTCCTTTTGGAATCTTGGACCGAAGCCTGGGTTTCTAGTGCACAGTTTAAGGGACGTTATTATTCATCTATCCAACCTGAAATTCCACTAAAACCCTGGTACACTAAAGCCAAATTTGGCAAATTGGAAACAACCATTTTAATTCGATGTAGACTTGGACACACTTGTTCGCCTTCTCACCTTGCTCGTCTTAAAATCGTCGATAGCCCCATATGCCCATGCCGGTTGGATGTTGGCGAAATAAATCACATTCTGTTTGCTTGTACATTATATGACCGATCTTCCTTTATTAAATCTTTATTACTTCTCCATATTCCTTTTCCTTGTTCAATTTCTTCCCTTCTCAGTAGTAATAATATGTATATATATAAGTGTATAGCATCCTTCTTTATAAGTAATAAAATAAAACTATAATTTTTTCTTATTATTTTTTTTTCTTTTTTTGTAGTGTTTCTTTAATTTTTTATTTTTTTTTTCTTTATTTTGATAATCAGTATTTTAGTCGATCATCCTAACACATTTTTTAGTTGACTATAGTTTTAAATTCATCCCCCATTTTCCGTCCTTCCATTTCAACTCTCCTGATAGATATTATTATCCTGTGTAAATATTTCCCTTTCTCAACCCATCATTCGTTTCCCTACCTTGCCCATTTGAAATAAAATAAAAAAATAACTTATCATCAATATCTACTTGACATTGGCTAAATGCATAAGAAGTGCGAAGCCATAAATTGAAAGAAAAAAAAAAAAAAAAAAATGATCGGAAAATGGGCCCTCTAAAATAGATCTTGTTTTTTTTTTTTAGGATGATAAATGGCACAAATTATTGATAAAATGTGAATATATGCCTTTGTATCGTATTATACAAAGTGGTCATGGATACAATACCCCATCCGATTATACAAGATTTGTATCCAATTATACAATCTGGCAGCCCTGATCGTCATAGTTTATGCTCATATTTTTTCCCTTAATGAGAAGGCAAAGAATGTAGTCCACACAGCTCTTTTATACACATACAATATAGTTATTTTGTTTTAAATCTAGAAAGGAGAGATATTTCTACTTAAAAAAATCCTCTTATATTGTGAATTTAACATACTTTTGGTAGTATTTTAATAACTAAGTTTGCTTGAAAAACTATATTTTATGCGTGAGCAATCTTTGACTAAGTTATTTCTATAAAATTATTGTAATATCCCTATGTCATTTTCTAAAATAAATTACTTATAATGTATAGAGGCTGCATGAGCTAGACCCTTCGCCTTCCCAATACCAGGAAAATATGTATTTATATATATACCTATATAGAAAAAATGAACTGTCAATTGAGCAAAAATTGTCATAAACTGTCAATTCATTTGCCGTATAAAATAATCCAGTGGTTGAGTTAGTAAACTGCATTATTGTGTTTAGATTTTATTAAAACGATCTTTAACAATAACAATTCAAAATGCTGATCAAAGTCAAGGTAAAACATATATAATGACCTTCTTAAGGCACTTAACATTGAATATTTTCTAACCTTTCTTTTGGACAGACGCTTACAGGCAAAGAAATCGAAATTGATATCGAACCTACAGACAAAGTAGAAAGAATCAAAGAGAGAGTAGAAGAGAAAGAAGGTATACCGCCCCAACAGCAGCGCCTCATATTTTCCGGGAAACAAATGTAAGTTCCATTTTAATACCCGTATTATAATTTTTTTTGTTAGATTCAAATAATTTATCTGTGTCCAACATGAATAAGTCATGGTAAGTAAATCGTCTTTTACCGTACAATCGTTTGGTATAGACAGCTTGACTTTTTTATGATTGGGGGTTAGTTTGAGACATTTTTTCAAGTTAAAGAGTTATATGGATCCATTGCACATACAAACATGTTTTATTGATTTTAATATGAACCTGCATGTTAAAGTGTGCCAAAATGATATAAACATCTTCAATTTTATCTTCTTCTATCTGATATTAGACATATATTGTTAGTGATTAGTTTAATCACTATGTAGATATCTCAACCCACTTTACTACAACAGTCCTAAAATGAAAAATAATATTGCTTTAATAGATGCTCTTGATTTTTTTCTGATAATTAAAATCACAAATTTATTTGTACTTTAAAACACAAAGGTCATCTTATTGACTTGAAAGTTTAAATGTGAGACACCTTATATGTTGTGGGCTTTAGCTTCTAGTTGTCAGTAGGTAACCAAGTACTTACTGCATATTGCAATACATCGTTTTTGGCCTGTAAAAATGTTGTTTCTATGTTTATGGTGTACAATAAAGCATAATAAATAAATACTTTCTAAAGTTAAATAGGATGTAGATAGCTGGAAAAGCCTTAAGTTTTATATTTATTGTATTTTTTTTTTATTTAACTGTTAAAAAAAAAACAAAACTGTCAAGACTGCTGTAGACCATGTTCGTTGAAGTAAGCTGGAAACGACATCTAGAGCATGTTGAAAAGGAGTGTTGAAGAAGCTGAGTGTTGTTGTTGTAGAAGCTTTTTAAAAAACATTCTATGGGTATATGTTTAGAAACAATAAAAGTGATAAATTGACAAAAATGGTCTTGTGAATATTTGGCTCTTTTTGACAATTACATACATTTTATCTATTTTCTGCCGCCATCTGCCCTAATCTGGTTAATGGGAGTATTTAAAAACCTTATTTCTTTTTTAGTTAGGGCAGAAAAACTTAAAAAAAGAAAAAAAGTAACAGTGTGTATCATTACAAATGGCTTCTAATTCATTGTTGCTGCAAAACTTTTCATTTTTTGTTTTATGATTGTGATTAAATAGTTATTATTACAGTCTTCTTACACTTTATGATTTGTGTATAAATTACCAAATTTGTAGGGTCAAGCTCTTAACATCATTGTTTACTTGTTGCAGGAACGATGAGAAAACAGCTCAGGATTACAAAGTCCAAGGAGGGTCAGTGCTTCATTTGGTTTTAGCGCTTCGAGGAGGACAGTGATCTGGCTTGTGATAATATTTCTCTTGTATTTATAATGGTTAACTTTATTTTTCATTACAAACATGTATAAACAATTATAATGTGATTAATTTGTTTTACTTAATAAGCAGGTAAAACACTTTTTGTCTCGGGAAAGGCGCATGAAATTTGAAATACATTTTTTATAAAGAAAAGAAATTATTATTTGAGCAAGTAATTTATTACATTTACAACATCATACATGACTACTATCCACATATCTCTTACTGAGGGTACCAGAATGTAAATAGAATGTAGCAAACATTTATTAATTTAATACATTGACTCTTTCATTAACAATTATTTAATTGAAAGACAGTAGACAGTAATAGCATTAGTTGTAGACATATTGTTATTATTACATTTATTAGCACAAAAATTACACATTCTTTATACACAATTATTTAATGTGTTGTTTTTTCAATACAAATGATGTGAATGTGTATCTTTTGTTACTATGTGTGTGCACAAGACTTTTAAGTGCATAATATTTAAATTTTTGCTATTTTTTAGTAATACTTTCTGATTGAGAGAGTATAACCTCAGTTTCCAATCTATCTTAACTAATACACATTTTTGACTGATATTGACAAAAATAGAAGTTCTTTGGTTCATTTCACAAACAGCATACATTTTCGATAAATTTTATTTATATAATATAATATCAAAAGTATTTCCATGCTAATAATTAACACTTTAATGCATTTGATTTTTATAACAATTTGAAAACTTGTTCACTTGAGGGAATCTTACATAAATTTAACATTATTTTTACCTAACCACAAGCCTTTCATTTAACAATATGAGAAAATTATACACAATTTGAGCATATTTCCACTCAATGCCTCATTTGGTTTTAATAATTTGACTTACCTACAGCTTGATGAAGCATTTGCATACTGTAGTATGTACATATTTTTATGACATGTTCCTTATTTCAAAAATAGAAAGAAGAGGTGTAATATGGAATGGTTGACTACTTTAGAATTTTTGGTGATTTTTAAAATAGCACTAAACCTTTACATCCTATCAAAAATGATTTTAAATGACATTGGGACGGAAACATTTTCTTCAGAAATTTTGATAAAATGAATGCTGAAATTGTAATATCTGGATTTTGGAATAGTAGTAAATTATGAACTTTTGTAAATTTTAGTTATAACACAAATTGAGCTACCAGTAAGTAGGCAATGAGCAGAGATGTACATATTTGGCACAAATATTACAAAGTAGTTATACTGAAAATCTTTACATAGTCAATGATTTTATTTGATAAAATTAGCTCATTTAGTTTTTTTAATTTTATTACAATTCCATTTATTTGAACATGTTATAAATTTTCTTTATACTTTTTATGAAAATAAATAACAATGAGATAGGTTTTTGTATTTTCAATTGGACTGGCCAAAAGTAAGGAATATTTTTGATTTTGTTTGTTTACGTATTACAAAGACAATTAAATGTAATTTGCCCTTATTATATCAATAAGTGGTTACAATATGGTTTCAGTTTGGTAGAGTTAAAATCATCTTGTATAACACACTGTAAATGAGTAAATTGCATCGCCCCTATTCATCAATAACGCATTATAACACATACATTTAAAACAATTACTCCACTAACCTTATCGTGGATACTAAACTAATTACACAGAGCAGAGCATTATCAAAATTTGCACTAATTATATTTAAAATTATTCTTGAAGAATATCTAATGGAGATCTTATCTGCATTGCAGTCGACCGGCAGAAGCTGTAACAAATAATAGATGTGATTCAATTGATTGTATAAATTGATAAATGATGCTGTTACGAAATCTCGCGCGCACTGCGTCGCGCTGCGGTATAGATTCAGGTCAATGTTACTAACCAGTAACCACTGCGCAGTGGATGTGCACTTGTGCAGTTTATTGTGAATGGAGCTACCATTCAGCCATCACTGATAGATAATCTCGTGCTCAAATCGAAGATTATTGTTTCTTCCTATTAGACAACAATAGTAGGAATTAAACAGCAGCCAATGGTCATATTACTTGCACATCCAGGAAGCATTGCGTTTGTTTTCCTATCGTCAACAATTGTATCCTTTTGTTGTTGAGTTCAATACCTGTGTTATTCAACCGTCGGAGAGCGCCGGCGTCACCCAGCCGTACTTGTCATGAGTCTTGACGACGGATCGAAACGCCTCTTCTGCTCGTCGTCGGGAAAATTCGCAAGAGGGTCGTGGTGGTGATCGGGCGACACGTCCTTGACCCTTCACCACGGACGCTGCGAACTGCATCACTACAGCTTCAACTGTGTATGCAGAGGCCCAACCTCGTGGTGTCAATAGTTCCATGCATATAGCTCCACCTGATTAAATAAAAAAAAAAAATTGGGTCAAACAATTCCGATTGGTTATCCTACTTTTACAACTTTGGATCTTAGCCAATGTCATCTTGCGTACTACCATAATTAACGAGGTTTTGATGTTTACTCAATTAATTACAGTAGGATGGAACATACGTGCTAGGTATATGTTTATAGGTACACGGCACACGCACAACTCCAATGTCTAAAGATATACTATAACGAGTTGTCAACAATTTAAACACCTTTCTTTTTATTAGAAGTATATGAATTAAATTTTAAGAGTTACCTTCCATGACAAATCCTTTTTCTATCCGAGGTTCGATTACACGCATAAATGGTGGTGCAAAAGGAAAGTTCTCTGGAAATACCAGATGAAGAAGGATGTTTGGAATGTGTAGTTCGCGAAGATCGTTCGCTAGGTCGCTTTCTGGATCTATTTGGTGTAGTCTTACATGCCATTCAAATAGATTGTCATTAACTAACTCCACCTGTAATAAATAACATTTTTTTATATTTTGTTATTTTGAATGTATGATATTGAATGTGTGCATGTGTATCTAACAAATATATATCTTAATAAACAGCCCCGTGGCGCAGTTGGCTAGACACCAGGGTTCGAACCCCGCACCGAGACAAACGTTTTTGTGATCCACAAATATTTGTTTCGGGTCTGGGTGTTTGTGAGACCGAAAAAGTCTCTCGTAGTGTCTGATACCCAAGACATAGTTCTTGTAACCTAGTGTGGGATCAGCCGTCAGACCTATGTATGTGACTGTTGGGTGTATTTATTTATTATTATAATAGTAAAAGGATGTGTCTGGGGTTTGAAAACTTTGAACCTGTAACTGTCGAGTAGGTAGATAATAGATATCTAGGTAGGTAGACAACGCGCCTTACCTCGGGGCCGTAATTCAATTTATTAAATCATATCATATACAATTAGTACGTTGCGACATTTCTATAGCTATAAATATATGATTAACGTTTCTTAATAAGTCTAAAATAAGCAGTTTTCAAAAATAAGACCCCTTTTAACATTGTTTAAGAACGTGACGATTAATCGTAATGCACAATACTTATTCTTTATTGCAAATTTCAGTGAGATTAATATTTAGGTGTGACACAATTTGTCCGTATAAAAATAAATATAACATTGAAAAACAGCAAATGGGCCGCACTACACACTATATAATGAATGCACATATAATCTTCTTGGACTAAAATACATTAGATTATACTTTGTTAATAAATTGGACGATACCGTTAAAACGTGCACAGATGGATACGAATAAACACCAGCAAATTAGGTCTCCCAAAATTTCACAAACAAACAAAACATCTCTGCAATATTTTACCTTGGGTTGTCTTTGATTTTTTATCTAAGAATGGAACTACTCCTACAACTTCAGTTAATAGCATGTTACTGATACAAACTTCTTTGTGTACGTACACTTTTTTGTTTGAACATAATTGCAACATGTTATGTAAGTAACAATGGAAACAAAAAAGTCACGCAATCAGTCGGTGCTTATAAACAATTCGAATATGTGTTTTATATAAGAATGGCTGTACAGATTAGAAGAGAAGATTGTAAGAAAGACAGCAAAAGTTACTTGTGATAAAAATGTTGCCCATACATACCGTAAACACAGGATCGGATCGATTTTCTTGCAACCGTTTGATTTCTTTGAGTTCTTTCATGAGCCTGCGCGTGCGAACTGCGGCGGCACGTTCGCGCACCTCATTGGCTCCAGGAGTTTTCTTCTTTACGAGCGCGGAGGAAGCCGGACTGGCTGGGAGACTAGCTGCTGCCTCTGCTGGACTGACGCCATCTCTGTAATTGATGAATTAAATCCATTTTAGTATTAGGTTACCTTCATTTGTTATTAATACTACACATGTTATTTATACTCGAGACAAAATGAAATGAAATAATAATAATTAATTTAATTTCATTCCATTTCTTTTTGTCTCTAGTATAAATAGCATAATGATCACAAAACCTGCAATTTATAAATTATATATAAGATATCAATTTTCATTCCCGTGTGGCCTGAAGATGTCGGATACATAATTTTAACCCAGCGGTTTTTTTTTAACATCACAGGTCAATCAATAGAGCAGGTTTGGGGCTGCTTAAGTACCTAGTACTTAAAAATAAACATACGTTTATAAGTAAGGTCGTACTTACAAACAGTTGGAAAAAAAGCGTACCTAAGACGTTATTCAAAGATTGTCCAGCGAAGGTTAAGTGTCAACATTGCATACTCATTTGTATTATTTCTCAATACTTGTCTCAAAAATTTTAAATAGGTAGATATAACTCGTTACTCAAGTGCTATATCCATTCTTGTTATTCCAAATACAATACGATGACACTGTTACAGCGAAATGGATACAGATTACTAGATAGTAAAAAAATAAACAGAGAATCTAGGACGCATATGTTTTAAATATGTTGGGCCATTTCTCATGGCTAGTTTTCTTATTTAAAAATGAAATGGGTAGTGGTATAGTTAAACTAGTTCAAGTTATTTTCATGGAGTCGGTATGTATTTAATACTTTTTTTATATTGTTCAATTAATGATCGTAGTTGTGTGTTCCTCTAAATAGTGCCATACTTAACTTTTTCTCGCTTTCTCGACAAGAATCATCATTATCATCAGCCCATATACGTCATACTGCTGGGCACGAGCTTCTTTTACCATTGAGAGGCTTTAGTCCTTAGTCAACATTGCTGGCCTAGTGCGGGTTGGCGAACTACACACCTAAAAAAATCCTAAGAACTTTTAGGTGTACAGGTTTCATTGCGATGTTTCCGTCACAGTCAAACCAAGTGATAATTAATTGTGAATACACATTATTATAAATGTGAAAAGTCAGAGGTGTGCCCCTGGGGTTTGAAACTGCGACCACCGATATTCTCGACCGCGGACTAAACCTCGAGGCTATCACTGCTTTTTAGACAAGAACATCATGTTATAACTAGTGTCCGACCTGACTTAGGTCAAGTGCAATATTCTTTTTATATTTTATATCAATTTACTGCACCCTCTCCATCGTTATATATTAATTTAGCGAAAATGACCCATAACAATTAAAATATATATCAATAAAGCTTAAAGCCATCTGTAATGCGTATCATAAACTTTATAAGTTATAAGAAGGTAGTGATTACTATTCCTAGATATTACTAGCTTAGATCTAAAAATCTAAATATGTTATACCTACAATATTTTTGTTTGAAATATTGTTTAGAACGCACGAGCTTTAGTATGTTTAAATGTAAAATAAAATTACTGCTTAATGAAATAATAGTCCCTAGCCATATTAAGGCTTTAAAGTATCATAAATATAAAGAAAATACTAAGAGACAACTATGTAACAAAGCCTACTATACAATATCAGAATATATGGAGGATAACGAAGCCTGGGCATGAAACGTTACTGTAATATAAGGTTTGACTGGGTCTACTTTAATGGACATGGCTGTACATACTTAATTATTGTTTTAGTAATCTGTAAGCAATTAGGTATGTCATGATCGCTGAAATGTCCGTGCTTACGGCGGCGTCGTGTGCCGGGTCGGTCACTTCCCTATGAAATGGTTGAGGAGGCCGATGGCTGGCACATGCGTCATACTCGTGACCGGGTGCTGTTTGTGTGGACTGGTCTGCCTGTTTTGCTTATTTCCATTCATGAAATTTTAACTTGGTTAGATGACAGTCTCTCCATTTAAGATGACTATGTTGTTCTAATATGCAACACAACATTCTGATATAACGTTTTTAATTGTTTTTCCATATTTTTTTTCTCATGAAATCCATTTTGTTTGTATATCAATATATGAAGATATGCCATATGCATATTTAGCAAACGGTTTTCATTACGCAGGTCCAACGCGTCGTGAATACTTGAATAGCGATTATGGTCCTTTATGCTACGCTGCGCGTTCATCTTATTACTTTGAATAGATCGAGAATAATGCAAATTTAATTCATTGAATGATGATAATGTACGTACAGTCGTTGCGACAGGTACGCTTGGAGCGATTTCGAACGTGTTTGGAATGCAGCCGGTCCACAATTCTCACGGCGGTCTCTGTAGTTGAGACAGATTTCAATGTAAATAAAGACTGCAGACTCTCAGCCTCATACTGATTTTAAATCTATTAAAATACATAATAGTCGATCGATTGATCGACTCTATTGGTCATCGGTAATTTAATATGTTAGGTACCTTTTGTCCAAGTATTACAAAAGATGTTTCCTACAGGTATCATTGCAATTTGCATGCGTCTAGCAAAGATATGATCAGGGTGGGGAATATTTCTTATTGAAATGTAAGCATTACATTCTAAAATAAAAATAGGAAAATAAGTATAAGAAAATCACTATTTACTGGATGCACATCGATGTGATGTGTGATGTGATGTGATGTGATGTGATTCTTTAATTAAACCGCGGGGCATTGTTAGTTATTTGATAATATATGTTTATCGATTCATGACATTTTCTATTTATTATGTTGTTAAAATAGAACTCATTCCACACTGCAGTCCATATCTCTTTGGTTCAGTGAGTGCTACCCCGTCACATGTTAGTCACGTACATATGTAGATGAAAGCTCTCCTCATTAGGGTCGTTAATCGGTGTGAGAAAACGTGTGTTGTTAATAATCGCAACCTTGGATTGGATGGTATCCAACACAAGACGTCGGGTTTAATGCGCCACAGATCGGTCATTGACTTCCAAGAGATTTATGCAAAGTTGCTTCCTACCTACATAGATTACGTAAACAGAACACATCCACCGATAACCCAACTCGCCAATCTCGTGTGCTAAATATAGTTATTGCATTCAATATGCGCCAATTATATTTGACATATTTTCCTTTACATACCTAATTAAAACTTTATCTCTGAACTGCCTTCGGATACCTATTTCTTTTTAAAGAAAAAAATCACTCAACTATGAATACATTTTAAGACGTGCGTAAATCTCGTAATTATTTATGTCACGAGTTTAGTGGATCCTGGTTGGCCGTGAGATATGAAAGTTAACGGATTACCTACATTACAGCATTACGGTAAATAAATATTTTCTCGACCTACATTTACCTATATGTTAAAAAATCTGCCGGTAACTACAATTGCAACAACAATTTGGTATTGAAAAATATTTTTTTACCCCGTGGAGGACATAAAATGTACTCGTATTTACACTATTGTAGTTCAATGTTGTGAGAATTTAAAAATGTTGAGGTGTGCCGCTATAATGACTGCATTGGAAGCAGCCGGTGTATAATGTTTACTCAAGAAGATAAAATTAAAGACGTGTTATATATTTTATATCTAATTTCTACTAAATTATTTGACTTGGTCTTCAGTCATAATCCGGGCGTTAAAGCGCTCCCTGATCCATTTTTTGGATGGGGCAGTATTCTTAATTTTTTGCATTACAATGGAAACGTTCTAAATTATGTGGGATTTAGTAGTTGGCGAAGGGTGTGTTTACAATGTACATGTACAATTCTGCGCTTTAGTGAAAAACGCGTTAAAGAGTGAGTAATACGTAAGTCTTCTTAGTTGGGTATGTCGTTTGGTCGTTGAACAAAAATTCATGAGTTAAGAATATTTACACAAAACAAAGATCCCAATGCAAAAGACCCAGTGATGCAAGTGTTCAAGCCACTACTCGATAATAACATAATTATGTAGGCATACGTCTAACAGTATTCCAGATAGTTGTTTTAAACCCTTTCATTCAATTTCTGTTTAACAGCATAGTCTAATAAACTATCAAAAATATTTACATTAAGGTAACAATCGCTCATGAAAACAAAGATGTCAACAGTCTATGGCGGAAAACCAAATTGTTTATATTGGAACAATGTAACATGTGTTGCAATCAACAATAACAACGGTGCATAAACTGATGATGAATTTAAGCTGTGAAATTATGTCCATGTGTGGATGTAACTGTTTACATTCAGTAGGTACTGTGGTGGATCCGCGTGCGTTTTTTTAAAGCATCAAAGCTCGTTTGTCCAACGGTTATACGTCAGTAACGTAAAGCCTGTGTCCTGTACTAGTCGACAACCGGTACGACATGTGTGTATTTATAATGCAAGCGCCTGCAATAGAGCATACAGCCATACCTATCGGCTTTTGTAAATAAACAACGTCTTTGTTTCTTTTATGCAGTTTGTGAAATAAAGTCGGATCAAGTTTGCGCTTCTTCGAAACGGCAACGTAATTTTCTATTGTTATATTTAAAAATTAGAACGTTATCCGGTTCTTTGTCTATTCAACCTTTATTTAATTATGACTAATGTTGTATCTTTAAATGCGTAAGTGCGTGTATTTGTGAGGGGCAATCACGCCTAAACGCTTTTTCACAGATGGTTGTTTAAATGCATATATTTTTAACCAGGGAAAATGGTAATGGAATTATAATATATCAGGTTAAATCAATACAAAAATGTTTGAAAGTTATGTGTGATATTAATTAGTAACCTGATAATAATATTAATAATCTGTCTGTTATGGAAGTTTGACCTTTCAGCGACTCGTTGGGTAAGTTGAATAAAAAGAAATGGGGGAAGCGACGTAAAAGAAATAATGTGTGTCACTCCGGGTATTTTTCTTTACGCAGGAATAGTCATTACGTATTCTAAGATCATCATAGTTTTTCCTTGCACAATCAACTCTATGAACTTATTTCTCATAACTTTACATTTTATTTAGTTTGATTTATATACACACATAGGTACCTTGGTAGTCAAAGATGAGTAAGCAGCTGCATTAAGCTTGTTTCGGCGAGACCTTTAAAATATTCACCGTACAAGTGTATGTTGCCAAGTTCATGTGGCATTGGGTCGTGTTATATTTGTTTTAACATTCGGACGTCGCGTCGCTCAACCGTATGGCTGCTTACTCGTTCATATTGACCTTAACAATATAAAAACCACAATGCGTGCGTGAAATAAAAACGGCCCTTACCTTGATATTAATTCGAATCATTCATGGAACCTTTATTGTACCTACATTTGTGTTTTAGTAGCGTGCACTTCTTACTGTTAATTACTTTACGCTCAATAGTATTTCCGGCTGAGAATTCTTTGTTAGCATAAAAAGATTCTTTGTTACTTTTGTTTCATTAATAATTCCGCGAGGGAAGCAGAACTTTATTTTAATGAATAGAAAACTTAGCATCTTCTTTTTATTATGTTGTAAGATTATTTTTCATAAAGTTAATACTATATCACTAATTACACCACAAAACAAACTTTATAATTTGTTCTAAATTGCGAGAGTAATTATATAGGATGAAAATGTTTGTAAATGGTGTGTAAATAATTGAGCATGTAAACCGGTTGGAGATATAATTACGTGCTAATTATAGGCATGACTAAAATTAGATGACATTTGAAAGCAATTGACTGCTCCACCGACGGATGTTTTAAATCGCGGAGTCATGTGGATTCCGCGAGGATTTCCCAGTAACGGAATGAAAATAAAATCCGATTACTGATTTATTCATTCATCAACGATCAAATTGCTTAGTCTGAATTGTAAAATCCAGAGGATGTTTGTGTGTTACATTGTTATAATTATAAACTAACACAAAAAGTTTATTAATTGACTTTGAATTCCAAGATACCGGTAAACATTTATATTATTGACTACCTTGCGGTTTCGCGATACCAGCGTGTGCCGTGCGGTCTATAGCTCCCGGGTTCGATTTTTTCGTTTGAGGAAAGTACGAGTAAAGTCGTATGGTGCGTTCCCTATAATATGGAGCTTTTAATAGACGAAATATGGGTGCTAAAATGCACCTCTTCCTCTCTTAATGAAAGCAAGTATTTATATTTATGTGCCAAGATAATACATATGTATGCACGAATTTGTAATATTGGTTAAGTAGATTTCAAATTCATTCTTTATTAATAAATATACAATTTTCACCTATTATTATGTAATCTTTACTTATCTTATTAAGTACCGATTGATCTGAATCCGTTTGAATAACATTAGCCTACATAAACCCGTTAATATGATAACTGGGACTACTTATTTAATTATCAAATTACTGACGGCATTACTATGATCGTGTAATATTCAAATCCATAAACGTACTGTTGTTTTGCTAAGATTATTCTTACTTACACTTGGCGTTCAAGACATTGAGTGAATATCTTTCTCTAGTCTCAATGGTAGACGATGTGCCCAGCAGTGGGACCTATGTATATGGGCTGACAACGATGTTAAAAAAATACAGAAATATTAAAAGAATATTGTAAGAATCGAAGATCGAGCCCAGTAGCGTGCCATAGTAGAGGCCTATGTCCAACAGTTGACGAAATGAAGGCTGATGATGGTGATGATGATGATTGTAAGAATACCTTTATGCATGATTTAACCTCATGATTGGATTGTATAAACCACGATTAGGTAAAATATGTATTCG
The DNA here is from genome assembly GCA_030295005.1 of Cephonodes hylas. NCBI lineage: Eukaryota > Metazoa > Arthropoda > Insecta > Lepidoptera > Sphingidae > Cephonodes > Cephonodes hylas. The sequence continues at coordinate 10,123,929 of AP025364.1, read as the reverse complement.
CAAGACGCAAAAGTACTCATTTAAATTCAACGAGGATGAAATCGAGTCTTTGTTTTGTAATTGCTTAGTTATATTGATATTTTGTTTGAAACCCTTGTTAACAATACCCTTATGGGATCAAATAATCAATTCCTGAGATTAATTAAAAAATATATAAAACATTACCATATCTAGTATTGCTAAACCATGGAGCTACAAATTGAAATTAATATAAGTTTTTCAATTTAAATCATGTAATACTTATAATGGCAGACATTTATATTGAATGAATAAGTATAGATAAGTAGTATACATTTCTTACTCCCATTAAATTAACATTTCTGTTAATTAGCTCCCTATATTATCTCTGTTACCGACTTTGTCTCTCGCTTGTAATAATTAATTGTCCATTCTAGTCTAGCATAATAGTAATTAAAAGTGAAATACAGGCACTCGAGTTCTCGATTATTTATCAAACATTTGGTGCAGAATTATGTTGATGACATAAAACATTGCCGTGGACTTTACGCTGCCTGCATGCATTTATATTGTATACGAAACTTGTTATCAAAAGACAGTTTTACGCACTATAAAACGTTTATTTAGATGTACATTGTGAGTGTTTACATTGGATGCATCGACTGTACCGACCTGTGCCGCCGGAGCAGGCCGCGCCTCGCCGGAGAGCCGCTGGGCCCGGCGCCATCGTTGTCTAGTTTCTCAGGGGATCGGAACAGCTTCCGGAACGCAGCAGCCACTTTTTCCTTCGACCGCGACGTCATATTTCACAAATGATTACTTTCTAGTTGCACTTTTCACGATTCACAAGTACGAATAAAAAATCAACTTTCACAGAATGTTTATATCACGTTTGTTTGTTTACACTGCGGCGCGTCTGCACGTCATGTCAAACTTGTAATATTGAATTTGGAACGTCGATCGCCGACGGCGGTGTATCGTTAGAGAGGTTGCATCACTGGAGTCTCGCACGGCGCGCTCGCACGCGGCTGCTGCAACACACGTGCGACTACGAAGTGAGAGCGACGATGAAATCGAAACTTGGCACAGTGGAGGAGGTCGGTTATCGCACCTCGGCGGACGCGTAGTGGAGCGGCCACAAGTGTGTCACAGTGCGTCGGCGCCTGACTCGCGCCTGTCCACGCTCGGCTCTGCACGGCGGCAGGTGGCGCGCCTGCTCCAGCGGTGTGAACGCACTCGCGCAGAGGACGCAGCAACTTCGTCACTGAGAGCTCGTTGCTCTTTATCTTCTCAGCGTACTGAAACAATGGCAACAATGTGGTTGACATTTCTATTTCATAATTTTCCCAAGCTATTTAGCAATCAAGTTATGATTCTCACTGGCTGTAATGATTCATCTGTAAGAAATAATAATTTAAGTTTACTCATCAATATGTAAATATTGAATTCACGGAAATATATAAATAAACCTTCTTTAATCTGACAACTTATAATGTAATCAAATGCAAACAAAATATTTTGACAGGATACGTCATATGCCCCAAAGGCAAAGATTTACAGGCGAATGATAAAATGATATTCTATTTAACGGGGTAGAGAATCATCGTAAATACCAGATGTATTACAAACAACAAACGTAACAAAGAGTTCTTTAAAAAGAATTTCTTGAATTTATAATGTTCACTACGGCACGCTTGAATTGCGTCGTGTTTTTAGGTCCTACTCCTCTCTATTGCAGGGGAGGCTCGTGAGTCGTGACCAACTTAATCGTTTCAGCATCATTATTCCTTTTATCCGTAAAATATTTTTCAGTAAAAAATGCAGTAGTAAAGCATAATATCGATATTACGGACTCGAGTCCGTAATTCCCAATGTAGATATTAGTCGAAGTTAAAATTTTCTCTATTCAAGTAGACTTTACAAAAACTTTTGGTTTTAAATATCTACAGCCGCTTTGGAAGGAATTTTGCTGTAGAGAAGTGACGCAATATAGTAACTTAAAGGTATAATATGCGCAGTTGAATTTTGCCAAACTGATCCTTTGTTTATATGCCCGTATCTAAATATCGAGGTTAGCATGAGGGTAATTGTGACAGGATATCCGCCGGCGAAAAATGTTAACTACTATCTATTTCAAATAAAACTAGCCTATTTGGAACAAAATGTAAATAGACTGATCCGGGATAGAGATACTTGTGTGGGTCATTAGGGCGAATTCTACGCTTAACGTTTTGCCGTCATTATCACCGGATACAAATATCCTGCAGGCAGATAAAGAAATACGGCATAATTATAATATAGATAGATTGGTTCATCTATATTGATTTTCAAATTATTCCATCATATTTTCATCATTATCAGCCCTTATACTCGCCACTACAGGCCTTTATCATTATTATAAAGCACGTTTAGCGGAGGGAGGCATTTACAAAGCCCCTATATTTTGCTGTTGACATATGAACTTACATAAGCGCCGTACCTCATCAATTAAAAAAGAAATAAAGAAAAAAATTCGACGTGTAGAATATTGACGTGTAAAAGCCGCGCTGTAAAGTGTATAGACCCTTCTGTAACGCCCTCTCCCTACGTCGGCGACCCGTGAAGCCAACACCAAGCCAGCCAAGCCAAACAAGCCAGCTCATTTGTACTGCTAAGTGCTACCCATTTCCACTCGTCAACGATGTAGCACTACTACTTAAAATAAATTGACGACTAAGCATGGAGCAGTAGGTAACGATAAATTAACTTTTAGAGCTCTAGATTTGATTCCCGGTTCGGGCAAAGCAACTTGGTTATTCCAATAGAAATAATTCGAAAATAATTTAAAATATGTTCAGAGCAACTTTATACATTTGTTACCCTTTTTTTCGTGATAACACTAAAACAGCACCTGTACTAGTACTAACAGTCTAGGTATATTTTGTGCGGTTACGCGGGAGTACGCAATACCCGCAAGGAATTTTTGAAAACATGAAAATATAAGTTTGCGTCTTATTTTTCACAAAAAAAAATCCAATGTTATTTTCCTCAAAACGTCTGATCAAGGGGCGAGGAGGATCTATTAATGCATATGCATTTAGAGCTTTCGAGATTCATCAAGCCAATTAGTAATAGTTTATATGTTTTTGAACTCGAACATTGATTGACATGAACATGTAAGCCTACATGGCCTATGTTTCTAAGACATTTTAGTCACTCGAAATCTTAAATGTAAAACCTCTCATGTATCACAATATGACAGAAGTGACAACATAGCTTTTTTATACACTTGGATTTTGATAGCTTGCCGACACAGTTCGAAGAAATACGTAGAATGCCTTTAATACGTAGAAACGACTTTTACTGGGGCAAGTTTTCTAGTGACTTCCACGCAACTGTAATTACAGTTTCGCACGTCCACTCGATAGGTTTACGTAATCCTTATGCGTCAAGAAGTCTTTGGCATAATTGTCCTTGGAGATCTAATCCTATGGTCGAGTAACACAACATTTGTATCAGATCGGGATTCAAATAGATTCTGGAATGTTACATCATTTCAACTACAATTAAAGATTCAAGGGAAACTTAATAGTCCACAGTTACTAATAATTAGTATCATTGTTAACTAATGGTATTCTAAAGTAGCAATAGCATGACTAACTTAAAGACGCTATTAATTAATAAAGTGAACAAACAATCCTTACGACTTCTTAAAAAGCATTAAATAATGTTTTTGTTAAGAATGTCAATTTAGAGCTTAATTTTTCTTTAAGTTACAAGCTTTTAATTGTTTCGGGGAACGTCGCTCGTTTGATATTAAAGCTTAGATCTTAAGAGTCCGTATTGTCCTTGACCTCACCCTTGGTTAAAGGACGTTCAATATACGTAGTTATAGATAACGTAGAGCCTATTGGCAACATGCCTAATAAAATTAGCTTTTCTCGAGGTAAATACTTCCGACATAAGTATTCACATTTTTTGTAACAGTACACGGCATATCTAAGTGTATATCATTGTTATATAATGTTAATGATCGCAATAGTAACTCTTTTATTTATTTGATCAGAAAACAAAATAAATGTAACGAAAAGAAAACATTTAAAGTTAATTATTGCCAAAATAATTATTTATTCGTAAGAAAAAAAGAAAGTTTCTAATCGTATTATATAATTTTCTAATTATAAGCATTTTTTTACGACCTCAATAACGACTAGCAAAAGCGTGTGCAATAGGGATATGGTAATACCTACAATTTACATATACCTAAGTATTGCATCTGAGGTATTTCTAGTTAGCTATAGTTGCGTTATAAAAACATGTTAATAGTATGCGCAAATCTTCTGTATAACCGGTAGTTTGAACACTGTAATGTTTTTTGTCTTTACAACATATAACATTTTATATACGTTTATTATTATTTCCTAAAATAATGTCAAATCATTGTGAATAATTTGTTGTATATCGCGGTTAAGAAACTCGTTACTTAACAAGGGGATCAAGTTCTATTGTTTCACAAGGGTTTATGTAACATAAATAATATATAACTGTACCTAATTGTAATGTTACATAAATAGCTATCAATGGAGTAAATTAAAGATAATTTACTGCATATAAATGTTATTTTATTCTTCACTAAGTTTGGAAAGAACACCACCAAGAAATAAATTAAAATTCAAGAGTTAACTTCCCGAGGCCGAAACGAATAAAAAACAGCACCATTTCAGTCAGTATTGCTACATGTACATTGTACTCGTCGATATTCTTGGAGATAGTGGTACCACCTTGGTGAATCTAACCGATTCGTACCGTTTTGATGTCGAAAGTCACATGACAAGTGACAACACTATATTCAGCACAAAACAGGAGAGACATTAACCATAGCATATTTTCCATTTATATTATAGGGTAGTATTTTCGATCACACACTGTTAATTAACGGTATTCTGCGTATCTAAAAAATAGGTTTTTTCTAAAGCTGTTTACCGTGGTTAGGAAAGGGCTAATTCTTTTTTCGGGACATCACATTGTATGTGTGTGTACTCGTATATGTTTTACATTATACATATGACCATTTCCCGTCGTCTAGATAGTATATCTTCACATAATGTAGGTACATTTCCTCAGCCGCATAACATAGGTAAGTATATACAACCGCGTGCAAAAGTATTAGGCACCCTATAGTAATGTCAGCTTTGGGGTTATTCAGCATAGGGAATGTAAAGAAAACAACACATATGAATACTAAGATTTATTTTAATACAATAACTAATATTTTGTCGGTCCACCTTTGGATTTAATGACAGCAGCCACTCTTTTAGCCATTGACTCTACCAGCTTAAAAACATTCCTCTTGGGATATCTTTTGCCACTCATGCTTTAACGCGGCGAGTAGTGATTGTTTGTTGCTTATCAAGTGTCTACGGATTTTTTTTTCAAAATAGACCAAATATGTTCAATAGGATTGAGCTCCGGTGATTGTGGCGGCCAGTCCAAAGGATCTATTCCGTTTGAGCCATCCATGCCATAGTGTGTGCTGACTTGTGGCAAGTCGCGTTGTCCTGCTGGAATTTTACGCCGTCGGTGTTTGTATCGCCAAAAATCTGTGTAACAGACCGTGCTAGAGTTGTTTCCAGAATTTCTGTGTATTTGGTGCTATTCATTCGCCCCTCACACAACACCATTTCATCCACTCCATCGGCAGCCATGCAAGCCAAGATCATTATTGAGCCTCCACCGTGTTTAACAGTGGGCACTATACAATCTGGGTTGTACTCTTCGCCCACCCTTCGCCTAACATAAGTAACACCGGGTGTTCCAAACACCTATTGGAACAAGCAAATAAATAACTTAATTCAAGATTGCATTATTTCCCTCGCAGAACGAAATTTCAAAGACGGCTATGTGTTTTGATATAATACATAAATTAAACAACAATACCTCAAAGTTAGATTCGTCTGACAACAGTACGTTGGACCAATCAAATGTTTGAGGGCCCACTGCAACCGATTTTTCTTGTTGTGCTCCGATAGCCACAGCTTCTTTCTTGCCTTGCAACGTTTTAATTCAGCTGCAATAAGCCTTTTTCTTACAGTACACACACTCACTGATCTGCTTTTTACTTCAGGTGAAGCTGCAGCGAGGTCTAAAGCAGTTTTTTTACGGTCCAGTAGAGACTGCCTAATTAACAATCGGTCTTCACGATCTGTAGTTATTTTTCTTCTCCCTGTTCTTGGCCTATTCTCATGAGTACCGGTCTCTTTGAAGCGATTTAGTGCATATTGCACTGCACAACGCGAGCACTTCACTTCTCTGGCTATTTTCACTTGAGGCATGCCTTGTTCATGTAAAATCTTAATTTTTAGGCGCTGTTCTGCACTAAGTTCAGTTTTTTTAGGCGTTATTAACTCGATGAATATTAGTCTTTAGAAATATGGTAGCAACAATTGCATACGATATGTGTCTGTTCGCTGCAAGCACTTATCTAAGCGCTCATTGTTGAGATAGAGACAAAAAATAGGGGTGCCTAATACTTTTGCACGTGGCTGTAGATAATAATATCACACACTATTCATCCTATCGAAATGTAGGTTTTAAAAATAGCATTTAAACAGTTAAAACAGGTTCCTTCAAATGGCCAAAGCTAAAAGTATTCCGAATTACCTATACGCGTGGGCGTCTGAATACGAGCCAAGAAAAGTCCATAAATAAATCAAAGGTCCAGTAGAGGTGTGGGCGTGTGGAGACAAGTTAAAGGGCAAAGTATTATTATTACTAACAGTGTTTAATTACAGATGCTGTTATCGATCACTTTAATGTTTAATACTGTAAATTTTACAAATGCGTCTTATATTCATACATATTTTTCTTATTAGAGACCAATATTTTAGTAAATAAAAAATGTTTTTGGTATACTTGTATTGTTTTGATAGAAAACGTGTGCCTTCCCAGGAATGTTGACTTCCCACTGATATTAAATTCGACTTCAAGTCAAGGTCGAAAACCCACAATTCTTTTTTGTTACTCACGATCACATATTCGACTAGGCCTGCGTGTCAGCTACTGAGCGAGACATGCTTAACATATTTATGCAAATTATAAATTCGTCCGAGATGTTATTAATAGCATTTATTACAATATTATGATTGAGAGTGAAAGCAGTTATCTAAACACCTTCAGCTATATTCATTTTATTGTTTCTATTTACAAATAGCGCATAGCAGTGCACGGTAAGATACCCACCAAGAGATGTAATATTTATTTACGACACAGAATTATGGAAGTATTTTTTTTTTATTAATGTGCATTGCTTAATATCAGGCGCATATTGTGGAAAGTATAAGCTTAGCTGTTGAAGTATTTAAATTCAAGAACTCTCTATACTTGAAAACCACTTCTACTTCCATGAACAAGTAATCGCACAGGCTCTTAAAGGTATATACTTTGTATAGTGAAATGGTCTAGCCCCCGTAGAGTTAGCCCATTCGTGACATTGCTTAATCACTCAAACACTATAGGGTCACTTTCCCTATCACTTATTACTACCATGAGACGTTGCCACCTAAAATGTCAAATGAAAATTGATTACAAGATTAGATTTACAACGAATAATGCGTAGGAAACTGAAGGAAATGTCGTGAACTATAAATGAATAGGTCTATGTAACACTTGTATACGTACTGCGTATTTACATCCATAACAAACTTAATGTGTATCACTTTGAACACGAGGTGGAGCAATTAATAGAATTACGTACTCGTATAGGTATTTGCTCCAAACAAAATAATAAACTATGAAATATATCACACAGAGACTACACGCGCCAGAACCTGTAATGCTGATGCGAATTAATTAGACGAGCATTCTCCGATAACGGTGGAGTTGCTGTGAGGTGGCTCGGGGTGGAGGCTGGAGGGAGACACCCTCTGCGTCGCATGACGTCATAGCTCCAGCGAGGCGTAGATATTTCGCGCTTTTCGTACACAGACGCCTAAACATGTTTTTGAGATGAAAACGTTTAATAGTGGTATATTTGCATAGGTCTTTAAATATTAAAATTTTAATGCAAGAGTTTCCAGAATTTTATAGAATATAATATGCTTTACATAACGATTACATAAAACTTGCGTAAGAAAGTAATGCTTTAAGAAGGTTTGACGTCGTCAGAAGTGTATTAAACTTGATGGCCTTCACCAAAGGATGACTTATTACCTTAGCACAATGATGATTGTGCAAAGTGAAAAATTAATTAGGATGATGGATTTTATTACGCGTCGAACATTACACTCTACAAATTAACAAACGTGATTGTTTTAAGTGTTCAATCAACATCTTATAATGAAGTAATTACAATCGGTGTATGGAGCTAACCCCGGCTCTTGACGTCAGTATTTTCCGATATACACTAATAAGTAATTGTGTGGAATGTGAGTTGACATTTGCTGAATAGCCTTTGTTTAAGATCAGCTATTGCGTAAAGAATTTCACTTGATCTCAGCCGGGTGCATGACATTATGCCTTGCCTTAATAAACTTCGTCATTCACATATATAATGTGGTTTTGCCTTTTGTAAAGCTGTAGAATGAACTAGTTGTAGCCACCAAGTACTCGATAAAAACGCTCGAGTGTACTTCCTGTTGTGTTTTGTACGTAACTTCTGACATTTCACTTGTTTTATTACATTTCGTTTATGAAGTACCTCAGTATAAACTTAGTTTCCTATCTAAAATCATCTGCAAGAAGACATTTACTCAGCTCTTCAGATAACACAATGATTGTGAAAAGTGGCCTCGGGCTTTACACAAAGCTTTTACTGGAACAGTTTATAAGATAAAGCAACGGCGAGTTTCGAGCAAATCTTTTAAATTTAGCGGGAACGAACTGAACAATTACTTTAAGACTTTTATTTTATTTTCAACTCTTTTATGACTTTTAAGAATACTATTACTGAGTAATGCGTTGATATAATAGATAAAGTACTGTTTCTCTACCTAAATAAATACTTTATATCAGTTCCTGTTTACTCAGGGTATAATGATATTATATATAATGGTATGTATAGGTACAGTTTAAATTAAATTATATAATATACATATGTTATCGCTTAGAAAGTTTAATACAAATAAGAATTTGATCTCTGCTGACTTTGTAACGAATGTTGGCAGAAATTCAGTTTTTCGCAAAGGCGCCTTCGGTCAGTCGCTGCTATAATATAATCATAAAATTCAAATGAAGGACAAATTTCAAATTCAATACCAACGAAACCCATAACAATGTTTCTATAAAAGGCCCAATACTCGAGTCTATTTTTGTTGTATCCAAAGCCACCTCACTTCCAAGTGATATCGAGCATGCTAATATAATCAAATTATTGATGATCCAATAACTTTTAAGCAAAATAAACCTTCTGAAAATATGTTAAGCAGGATAGATCACAAATCTAAGGACGGTGCAGATGATAACTGGTATGTTAAATTATAGACGGCTTGAAGTTGATACGGGGGGATAGTTAAGCGAATTGAGTTGAGAGGGAGTGAGAGGCCGAGGTCGCACGACGCCCTCTCAACGCGTCTGCACTCGTTATGGTCGACAAAGGGGTAGAATTTACATTTATGCATGTGTGGCGGCAACAAAATTTGTTTTTATTTCACGTCAACAGATTCATTTGCGTGCTAATGTACTCGACAAGTTTTAATTATCTTAACGATGAACTGCATGCTAGTGGTGTGCACTCAACTTTCATCTGTTTTCAAAAGCTTTTACAAGTATTTGAATTTACATAGGTATACTTAAAATACGATTCATTTCTGTCTTTTGATATAAAATATTAACTTTAATACTAGGCACAGGTGTCCTTTTCGAATCATAAGAGTTAGTGCCACCACTCAGGTGTGGTGCCGACCACGCGGACCTAATATTTATTATACTAACCTAATAATTATTACCGATTTTTTCCTGTGGAGTAAAATCTTACTTAAGCAAATTCCTTTTACCTTTAATATAAACATTTCGAAAGTCCAGAATATGCTTTACTCTCGAAGCCATTATTTTTTTTTAACGCTGCACCAATACTATGTTTTTATTTTAACTAAATAAATTCATGGACTTGTTGTTTTTGCCCTCATTTCGTACGCCCGACCTTTCTGATATATTCAATATATATGCAGATGAAAATGTGCGGTCACCCAGAGATTCACGCCATTTAACACGAAAGTCCTTCGCCTAATGGTCTGCTTGAGGGCTGAGGCCATTGACAATTTTGCGCAGCGTGATAGAATTTACGTTTGTATCTATGTATAGTGTATATGTTATGGGCAAAGTGATTAATCTGGCATTATTTATAGTGCCCGGGCAATATGAATAATGCTCAATAAGAGCGGGCAATGTGATTTTAACCAATCAATTTATCACATTGCGGGGCATTATGAATAATGCCAAGTGCCTATTGGGCAGTGATGTAAAGCAGTTTAATACTTTCAAATGAAATCAATTATCGGGTAGAGTAATAATAAAAAACATGTTTTATAGTTTAGTACAGACTTTGGTTTAACGTGGATCAATTTACGAAGGGCTACATTTAGAAACTGTAGTCTATACTAATGCAGTTTGGAAGCATTTCGCACTCGCTTTCACTCACATGTAGATAAGAGTAAGCGCGCTTCCAAGCTGCAGCGAGGAATTAGAATATAATACTTCTCGGCGTGAGTAACTTAAATTATAAATCTAACAATCTAAATGGAACTAAATGGAAATCACATCTCTGATTATTTAACTTAAAATTTACTCTAAATTTTAAAAAGTCTTAGTAATCAGTTTCATAAGTAATAATAAATAATAGGTAATATAAAAAATAACGTCGAAAACAAAAAAAAGAACTACCTTTGAGTAATTTATTACTTTTAACTCAGTAATCAAATCGGTCTCAATATCTGAATTAAAAAAAAATACTCGCTAGTTTTAAGCAGTGATGGCCTCGAGGTTTAGACGCGCGGTCGAGAATCTCGGCGGTCGCGGGTTCGAACCCCAGGTACACACCTCTGACTTTTCGAAGTTATGTGTGTATTCAAATTGAATTATCACTTGCTTTAACGGTGAAGGAAAACATCGTGATGAAACCTGCACCCCTAAAAGTTCTTAGGAATTTCTTAGGTGTGTAGTCCGCCAACCCGCACTAGGCCAGCGTGGTGGACTATGGCCTCAACCCTCTCAATGGTAGAGGAGACACGTGCTCAGCAGTGGGCGTATATGGGTTGATGACGATTTCAGCAGATACTTCAAACTTAACAATCAAATAAAACTTAAAAAAAAAAATAAAAAAAAAGCTTTTTAAGTTTAAGTTAAAAAGCTTCAAATTATACAAAAATTAAAACAATTTAAGCTATCAGCTTCATTTAAATAATCAAAAATAAGTTTGTAAAAAAAATAACTTGATCTATTTACCAGAACAACTGCTGCTGTGATGGCATTTTAAGCACCATATAAAAATTTAACTTTCAATCACATTGCCCGATCATCATGTAGTCATATTCATAATGCCGGGCAATGTGATAAATAGCGACTTTAGATTGTAATTAATCACATTGCCCATTCTTATTAGGCATTATTCATATTGCCCGAGCATTGTGGATACTGCTCGCATTAATCACTTTGCCCATAACATATACACACAATAAAAATGCTAAGGAATAGGTATCTACTATATATATATAAAGATACCAATTTCTTTACAGTTTAAGAGAAAAATAACAATACTTTTTGCCGTTTTATTTTTTTTAAACTATTGAAGTCTTCTTATAGTGAAAAAGATCCACAGTTTTTTTATATCATTGGTTAATGAAATTTACGTAATGCAAGCGTATTTATGACCAGGAATTAGACAAAATATTTTTTTATATGAACATTTCGTACTCATATGGCATTTTTAATGTAATATTATATTTCCATTTTCGATGAACGACAGGCAACATGCAGCGTCTATACGGCTGTTATTGACTCTTTTTAATTAAGCAATATTTCAGTCGTTAAACATATTTATAATTAGCTTGTTGTTAAGGGTATTGAACTGGAACGGATCGCTTTTTTTCTGTATTACTGCAACACCGTTCACCTTTTTTGGAACACCATCCCTCTATAAATGTGGGCATGAAAAGAAAAAAGATGAAACAGGTATTCAGGCTTTCCGTTGTCGTCTCTGTTCGCTGAAAAAGGCTTTTGTCTAGGTCTCCAGGCATGTCTTGCTTGTGATATTTTAATGGATGTTACTAATGGTTTCGAAAAAAGGAACATACCTTCCTTTTATTTTGTAAAAATATATCTAGTCTAGTAGTAATATTATATTAAATGAGCTCTTTATTTTGCTTTTACATGGACTTGGAAACAGGGTGTTGTGAAGAATGTACAATGTGCGCTTAGTGGGAAATAGTGAACGTAACTGTTGCTTATATCACATCGCTGAAACATCTTATATTATCTCAATATATTCTGGTCAAAACAAAATAAGGGCCACTTGAAGAAAAGATATTTTCCAAATTATGAGGTTTAGGAGTTGGGGGACCACTGAAATTAATTAAACAGAGTGTTTTAAACAAACTGGCCATAAATTTTAATATCCACACTTTAAAATTGTGATTTTTACGTTTTATATGAAAACTTAGATTTCGACAAAAATACACTTTATCTTTAAAATAAAAAAAAACCATAGTAAAACTGAAGTTAATGGAATAAATCCTATTTTTCTAGTAACAGGTATGTCTTTCCCTATTTTGTACACATTCTTGTAGTCTAGAGAGCATGCTTTTAATCAAATGACGTACTGTTTCCTGCGGTATCTGCTCCCAACTCGCTTTCAGCACGTTTATAAGTTTTCTATCAGTATAGACGAGTAGGTTAGTCTCACGGACACTCTTTTTCAATAAGTCCCACATGTGCTCAATGGGGTTTAGGTCTGGACTGTTCGCGGGCCACGGCAATACCTCTATGTGGGCGTCTTCCAGTCCTCTAGTGACTCTAGCTGTATGTGCGTGAGCATTGTCATGCATCAGCCGAAATCCTGCACCCACCCGCTGTGCAAATGGCACCACATAAGGTCTTTTAACCCCCTCGACGTACCGTTGAGCTGTTATTGTGTCTTTATTAAGGATTACCAGCTCAGTTCTTCCTGTAAGACTAATGCCTCCCCATACCATAATACTCGGCCCCCCAAAACGATCACTCATGGATATACGCTTCTGCAAATTGCTCATCTTCTATTTTCCATACTCTAATGCAACGATCATCATTAAAAAATTTAACCTTACACTCGTCTATAAAAAGTACCAAGCCTTGCAAATGTTAAGCGGTTTGCACGATGAGCAGCTGTCAATGGAATCCGCACTACGCGTCTTCTAGAGAACTGTTGATCTTCATGCAATCGATTTCTGATGGTTTGATCACTCACGCGAGTTCCCGTTGTTTGATGCAGACGCCGTTGCAAAGTGCTTAAAAACATAAAGGTGGCCCTTATTTTGTTTTGACGAGGTGTAAATCAGGGCCCAATGTACGATCTTCGATAATCGACTTAGGAATTAATATGCACGGAATTTAATTTTTGATTATAAAACGAATAGGTATACAATATACAATTACATATTCCGTAAATTTCTAATTATTGAGTTGATAAAAACTTATTAAAATAAAAACTAAAATAGGGTATCTTATACAAGTGTTATGATTAGTGGTATTAGTTTGTTAGTTTAGTGTTGTGTATGCAATTTAAAAAAAATGCAATCATGGATTTTCTTGATCTTATTTGTTAAAGTCGCTTTGTCAGGAGAAAGAATGCAATTGTAAAATGCCAATGAATGTTGTAAAAGACAAAGCATATATTGCGAAAATTATGTTTATCTAAGAATTATTACTTTACACATATAAATGAATACAAATTCTTTTTTAAACAAATTTAATACTTCGTTATATTCCCATCACTAGTTTTAGGAATAGTCTTGCTTACTTGCACATGATGGCATACTGTCGGGCCACGGATGTAGTCTAGACGCATAGTCAGCAAAGATAACGGAGGCTGGTGTTGAACGCCTCGAGTACATAAGTTAGTCTTAAGAATTATTTTGAAGAATAAACGCGTCTCTTTAATTAATTCGTTTATTTTAAAAGACTCCCTCGCGCTCCCGAAACTTATCTGGCGCAGCCGGTAGGATTGCTGGCTGATCCTGTCGTGAAGTACGTAATTTTCGTAAAATCCGAAAAGTATATATCGCGATCGGAACTCTGTGAAAGTGTGTAAAAATTACGCGCTCTCCGCGGCAATCCTCGAACCAATATAAATAAGAATAAGTGGGGACGTGATGAATACGGCAGCGGTTAAACTGTGAGTACATATGAAGTAAAATCCTTCTACTTCCTTTCTTTCCCTGCCCATTACCTAAAATCGGTGTATTAATTTTAAGTAAAATTTTAAGTGTTGCTAAAATCGCAACGTACTCTATGTTCAAAAGAGAAATAGAGTTAGTTAAGTAAAATTTTAAGTGTTGCTAAAATCGCGACGTACTCTATGTTCAAAAGCGAAATAGAGTTAATTAAGTAAAATTTTAAGTGTTGCTAAAATCGTGACGTACTCTATGTTCAAAAGCGAAATAGAGTTAGTTAAGTAAAAGTTTAAAGTGTTGCTAAAATTGCATTTAAAGTATAGTTTACTATATTATTTTTGTCTATATTTAAATTAAATAGTGATATATAATTAAACGCTTTAGTGTATTAAAATGTCTGTTTCACAAGGACAATCATCTACGTCACATAACATGACACCTACTATTGATACGGATATACCAAAAGAAGTGTTAAATTTAATTCCGCAATATAATGGTGAAACAAATACCTTAAGTTTATTTTTGCGAAAATGTACATATGTTATCAAGCGGTATCAGGGAACAACGGCGCGTAATGAGTTTCTGATGCAATGTATAACAAGTAAATTAACTGGTAAAGCGGCAGCATTAATAAGTGAACGCAGTGATTTTGAGACATATGAGGAGCTAGAATCACTTTTGATCCAGCATTTTGGGGATCCACGAAGTGAAGAATGCGTTGCCCTAGAATTAGAGACCCTTAAGATTAGACCTAATGAGTCATACTTAGAATTTTGCGGGCGAATTCAAGACGTGCGCGCAATCCTTATCGCTAAAGTCAATCAAAATAGTTCAGGCACGTTACGCGAGGCTAAACGCGTCATTTATAACAACACATCACTCAATGTATTCTTATACAACCTATCCGAACACATGGTGCGAATAGTTAGAATTAAAGAACCTAATTCCTTAGAGGAAGCTTTAAAGCACGTTTTGGAGGAAGTTAATTTCCAAGAACAATACAATATGCGTTCAAAAATGTTACAAAATAAACCCGTTCAAGTTAACTTTAAACCACAGTTAACTGCACCTCAAGGTCAATTTAAATTCGGAATTCCAAATCAGATTAACACACAGCCTAGTTTCTTAAATACTTCATACCGCGCATCTATGCCTATACAGTTTGGGTACAAACCTCAATTCAACCCTCACGCTTTAGCCCAACAGTTTGGTCAGCGGCCTCCGTTTGGACCTAGACAACAACAGGTAAGTCAGTTTGGATTTAAGCCTCAAGTAGGTCAGTTTGGCTACAGACCCCAACTGCAACCCATGCAGACAGGCTTTAAACCACAACCATTACAGTTTGGATACAGACCACCTCAGTTCGGGTTCCGACCTCAGGTAGGACAATTTGGTTATAGGACTCCACAGCCTCAAGGCTATCGACATCCCATACAGTATCCTAATGACGTGTCAATGCGAACGGCTCCGGCGCATCCGCCAAAGGCAAACGTGAATGAGATGTACACTATAGATCAAGGTGAGTACGGCAACCAATATATATACGGTCCTCATGACGAGCATCAGACGTGTGATGAACCTCAGTCTTATGACGACGCATCTTACCAGGAAACGGGAGAACACCAGGAGAACTACAGTGGTTCCCTCGACAATGAAAATGAACTTATCGAGGCTGAAAATTTTCGTCTAGAAGTGTCTTCCCAAAGACCCGAGGTAATCGAATTTGACTTTGATATTAAACATAAAAATTGTAAACTAAACGCAAACGCCGATGCGCTATCTAGACTCAGGGTAAATGCTCTGGATGCGGACGAACCTGATGACGACATTTCAATGGTAGTTAATTTAGATGAAAGTAAGAATGAATTAAAAAGACACTCAAAGTACGCAACAAAGAAAATAACTAAAATAGTTAAACAGCCAAGTACCGACGACTCTAAAACTATTACAATATCCGACTCAGACGGAACTATGACAGCAAGCCCTATAACTATATCCGATGCAAATTCAGTCGACGCAGATTTTTGTACGAAAGAATCAGGTTGGTTAGTTAGATCCGACTCTAGTGGCACCGATGCTACGGAAACAATTCATTCAGGAAGAGATACGGAATCCCTAGGTATTTCAATTTTAGACGAAGCCGTAGACACAAAACCAAACCAAATATTAGTTTTTCAAAAATTCGGTAATGACATACAAGTAACAGATTTATCCACGAAACATCAGAAAGTTCTAGAAGTTTTCTTACCATTTTACAAAACGGATTTAGTTTCAAGATTCTTAAAAGACTATATCAGACCTAAAACTAAATACTTCATTTACTTTGAAACAGACCAACATAGGAAAGAATTCAGTAATGTTATTATGACATATTTCAAAAAGGGAACTATCAATTTCTTTGAGTGCACAAAACGCGTTGTGTTAATTGATGACGAAAATGAACAAAAATTAGTAGTTCAAAGGTTACACGAAGGTAAAACCTGTCATCGTGGAATTACAGAAACTGTTAAAAGAGTCCGACGTAATTACTATTGGCCGAATTTACATGAAACTGTATCAGTAGTTATTAATTCATGCGAAAAATGCAAAACCGAAAAATATGACCGAAAACCATTGAAACCAATATTGCAACTTACAGAAACACAAAATGCTCCGTTTCAAGAAATATTTATCGATGTATTTTCCATAGAATCCAAGCATTATCTTACTATAATAGACGCCTTCAGCGGATTAGGCCAAGCATTCAAAATTCAAAGTCGTTCTACTCCTGAAATAACTAGAGCTCTAATAAAATATTTCAGTTTTTATGGTATTCCACGAAAAGTTAATTGTGACCCGGGAACCGAATTTAACAATGAACTCTTAAGAGAGATGACAGATTTTTACAAAATTAAATTACACATAGGTACACCAAATATCCCAAATTCCATAAGTTTGGTGAAACGATTTCATTCGACCTTAATAGAAATGTACTGCTTAGCTAAATACGAAGGAAAGTTTACTGACCCAGCATCTATCATGACTTACGCTATAATGGCATATAACAATAGTATACACAGTGCTACCGCCCTAACACAGTTTGAGGTAGGATTCGGTTATACAGAATTAAGATTTACGTTTGACATTGATTTTGATAAAGCTTACAAACAATTAGTGGTTAAGGATCATAGAAAAAAGACCCATTTATTGTATAAGCATTTATCACAAAAAATGATTAAAGGCAAAGGAAACGTTATTAAGAAACGTGGAGGTCAAATAGGACTTGAATTAAAAGTAGGACAAACAGTTTACGCAAAGCCTGTAAATAAAAGACAGTCAAAAGACAAACCGATATATCAAAAAGCTATAGAAACTGGAAAGGTGCGCCGAAATGTAGTACCTGTAAAAATAAAAGGTAGAGACACAAAAGTTCCAATTAAAAATATCAAACGCGCTCCACAGATAAGGCTAGTTGTGGTCAGGCTAACCCAAACCAGGACCTTCAACTGGTAAAACTTGAGCAAACGTGGGAATACTTTCAGTTAAGCTAGGATGTGTCTTGGTAGAACATGACAAATGGTCAATCATTAAGACACTTAACTAAGAAAGCCTTATTAGGGATTTGAATTATAATATTGCGAAATATTCTGAATTAAATAATGATATTAGTTACAATAAATTCATTATTAATGAAGTAATAGAATTAAAAGGTCAGGTAGAGTATGTTCGTGACGAAGCAATAGAGAAAGTTCGGCAATTGAATCCCTCTAAACGTTTAAGCGTGGTCTCATAGACCCTTTCGGCTCCTTAATTAAAGTTGAAACAGGTAATCTTGATAACAGCGATGCGATGCACTATGATAATCTTATAGCAGGGCTTGAAACTCGAGAACAAGGCATTTTTAATAAAATAACCTTGCTCTCTGATATGATGGATCACTTTCTCCTCTCTACACAGATCATTAATAGTAATATTAAAATTATAGATGAACGCTTAAAACGAATTGAAAACATTGTAACAGATTTATCAAAAGAAAATATGTACATTTTCCTCTCATATTTAAATAACGTCCTATGTATGTTTATGGCTAACTTTAGAACTATATACATGAAAATAAATGATATAGAAACAGCTATAGCACCTAGTAAGGTATCTGTTTTACATAAATCTGTAATTGATTCTAATGAACTTTTATGTGTATTGCTTGAAATTGAAAAGTATGATAATTTGATGTATTCAGTGTTTGACAAAAACCTAATTAACATTGAGGAAACACTTTCTATTAAAATTTACCTCAAGAACAATGTAATAAGGTTCATTATTGTTTCCATTAGTTAATAACCATAGTTATAACTTTTTCAAATTGTACCCTTTACCTGTATCCCATGAATCTGAAACATTCATCATAATTCCTGAATTACCTTTCCTATTAGTAGAAGGTACCAAGTACTATCCAACCGCCCACCAATGCCGTGAAATAACAGCTAACGAATACTTATGTTCTGAAGATGACCTTATTCTATATGCTCAGAAGACTTGTGTTGAGCAACTCATGGAGTATCAACGCAACTTGTCCATGTGTTTTCCACATAGAGTCCTACCGGAAGACCTGAAACTTCAGAGGATAACAGCTGAAAGCTGGATACTATATTCACGACATAGTACGGTTTAACACAGACCTGTAGTAATGACATCATTCGAGAAACTGTATTAGGGACATACATACTCACCGTACCTAAAGAATGTGACGCCACTATTAATGACGTCATTATACATGGGAAACATCGGCACCAAATAGAAGCCGGTTATAAACCCATTCCACTTATAACTCTACCTGATGTTAACGAACTGCGGCAGAAGCAACTTTCTGCAAACACCGAACCTGTAGACCTAAAAGGGGTCAACCTGGACGACGTACAGCATCTTAACTACATCTTGAAGAAAAATGTTGTGAAAAGTGTTAATAGTGAAAATGGGCAATATAGTGTTCAAATTCAAAGTGTTAGTGTCGCGACCGTATTACTCTATATTATTTTAATTGTATGTTTTAGTTATATAGTTTACCTTAGAATTAGAAATGTAATCATAAAAAGGCGTGCAGTAGAGCAAACAGAAAATCAAGCTCAGCCGCCAATGTTGTTAGTAACTCGATAAGATTTTATAATTTTGTAAGCGAAGTTATAGGAAAAACCTTGTTTTCCATAACTTCGGTCTAAGGGGGAAGGCGTTATATTCCCATCACTAGTTTTAGGAATAGTCTTGCTTACTTGCACATGATGGCATACTGTCGGGCCACGGATGTAATCTAGACGCATAGTCAGCAAAGATAACGGAGGCTGGTGTTGAACGCCTCGAGTACATAAGTTAGTCTTAAGAATTATTTTGAAGAATAAACGCGTCTCTTTAATTAATTCGTTTATTTTAAAAGACTCCCTCGCGCTCCCGAAACTTATCTACTTACTAAGCCGTCCTCCTAATATTACAAATATTTATAAAGATCTAGGTTTAAACTCAACAAAAGGAATTGCTACTTGCCCACATAGTTGAGATGTTTAGACGGTGCCAAGTGGGTCATCTTTTTAGTGGCCAGACAGGTACATGGTTCTCATCTACATAATTAAATGCTGGTGATCATTTATTCATTAATACACAATTTGTATTCATAAAAAGTTGACCTGCCATTAAGGCGGGAAAATGGTATGAGTTTTTTTTTTCAAACTATTTGCATAGTGTGTTTTTTCACGATAGTTAATGTAATTAGAGAATGTACATTGAATTTAGCATACTGTTAATTGGTTGGTACATTCTCCTCGTTTGTGTACCGGGTTATACTTATAACTAAATCACAAATATAAATGTCTTGTTCCGGAAGCGCCTATGTGCTACTCTATTATATTATACTTGGTTCAACCTGTGTTTATAAAATACAAAATGTTCAACTTATTTTTTCTTTTCAAAAAATTGTAAGTGGCAGAGCCCAGCCGTAATCAGATGTGCGAAGAACTAAAAAAGATAGTATCACTGTTCCACAAACAACTGACCCGAAAGAGTTTTGGCGAACTATATCGACGGTGGCATAACTTACTAGAATGTTCAACTCTTCATAAATATTATAAAGAATCCATCATAGGTCCCGAACTCCACGTGAGCCGTTCTAGGATGGCCTTGTGCATGCACATCTGTGTTTGGACAGGCGGGGTAATAATAACATACGATGACAGATAGCTAGGACCGTTTACCAATGGACATTTTATTAACACGAGATGCTATTAACATTTGCCATGGTTAGAAAAAAGGAAGGAACTAGATCTTTCTTTGTTATTAAGCTTTTGAGACTGCCTATTCTGCTGATTCAATGAAAAGTGATAATACAACGTAACAGCTTTGGTGAGTGAACTTCTTTATTATTTCTGATTAACAAGTACACATTCAATCAATACATACCAATTTTTTTTTTTTAATATTTTGGAGATATTTCTCGTTACGACTCTACTAAAAAAACATATTTTATTGGCAGATCTTTCTTACTCAAATATTTTTATGGCTAGTAATTTTCATAAAAACACATCAAGTCAGCCAGATTTTGCTCGTACAACACTTAATTTGAGCGTATCAAGTTGATGACGCCTACACTCGTGTTTTATTAATTTAATTGTGTGGCAAATGGGCAACGTTAATCTTGATTTGTTTCAGTTCATCAACCTTTGCGGGTTAAAGGACTCTGTTGCGCATATTATGTTAATATAAATGTAGTACAATGACATAACAGGATTTTAATAAATGTTTTCATCATCTTGACATATCGCCACTACAAGTTTTATGCAGTTATTTAGTTTTGCTTTGCTTGTTTAATAAAAAATGTTGAAATGAATATGATCAGACATAATAGTCATTTACAAGTAATGATAATTTTTCTACATTCCTACATTTTGTTCCAAAAGTAGGTCAGTCTGGCTGTGATAACGACTCGTAAGTAACAATTTATAAGATCAGAAATATGTGTAATAAAATATTTATTCGAATATATTTTTAATGACTGAAATAAAATTGGTTATGTAGCCTCAAACCAGCTATAAAAATATATAATATATTGCAGAGACTACATTGCCTGCCGGATTTCTGTGACAAGTTGGTACAGACACATCATTTGAATCGTACATTGTTCCAACAAAACGAGCTAAATAAATTACTACCTGCTTCATTAACCTTTAATACAAATTACTGTGTGCGGCTTGATAAATTTTCTTCGCGTATGTGAGTTTAAACGGTTACTAGGGTCATTTAGAGTTTCTATTATAGTAGGAATATGCTGCCGACCCGTCCCGGGCAAAACGCAAATAGTTTTTATTAAAACGGGTCTTCAAAGGATCAAGGGACAACTAGCGAATTATGTAATATTTCTCTATTTAGAAAATGTATGAAGATATATCAATAAAATGTGAATTTTATAAAATACATATTAAAAATATTATTTAAAATAAAAGAACCTACTGATGTTTTGCAACGGTATGTTAGATTTATATACAAAGAAACTATTATTTAATTAAGACGGACGTGATTAATAAATAAGAAATTTTCTTCATCAACTCATATACAGGGCAGGGGTCTCCTCTACCATTGAGAGGGTTTAGGCCATAGTCCACCACGCTGGCCTAGTGCCGGTTGGCCGAATAAGAAACGCCGTATGCAGATTTTTACACGAAGCTTTCTTCAATTATTTTTCATAAGTAACTTCTAAAACCCATAGATGTGTAGGTACCTGAGATAGATCTCAGAAACATTGCTGTTGAAACAGAATTCTTTCTAGAGAATACCCTAAAGCACGCTATAATTCTTGTTTAAGTTTGGATAAAGTGAAACTAGCTTGTTTGTCGAAATGTAATCTAGCTTATTGGAATAGTTACCTCGATATTTCAGTATAAACGGATAACCTTCCGTGGGGAGGCAGTTATGCTGTTTTATGTAAGCTAGTATTTAGGGTTTGCAATCCCGCATTCCGCGTTCCCGCATTCCCGCGGGATCCCGCATATTTTTAAGTCCTGCGGAATTCCCGCAGTTGTGCGGGAATTCCGCGCGGAAATTTTATGACTCGGCAAGGTAATTCAGCTATCACTGACGGCCTATTAGCTTCATCCCAACAGTGCGGTCGCATCGGACAGTATCGATCAATCGATCGAACGAAATAAAAGATTGAAATGTGCGGAGGTTTGTTTATTTTGTTAGAAAAAAGTGAGAGTTTCCAAATAAAGTGACACTTTACAGCAGACTACTAAAAGTTTTGTCTTCTTGTATATTCGTTTATTTATTGCACAATGTAATTAGCAGAAATCGATGCTGTAAATTATCTATAAAGTAAATAACTCATCATCATCATCAGCCTTTATTCGTCCACTGTTTGACATAGGCCTCTCCTATGGCGCGCCAATTATAAAATATAAAATATAAATTATAAAATAACTCAACAGTAACAATTAACCGGGTAACAGATGGATAAGAGTCCCTCAAGACCAGGATGGTTGACGCTTTTTTGGAGAGGCCTACGTTCAGCAGTAGACGGCGATAGGCTTTGCGAGGCTGTCATGGCGAAGAAAGAGGCTGCAGAGAGGGATCGTGAAAAAGTCGACAAATTAGCGCTGTAACCTCTAATCGGTTTCGAGCGAGTTAAGACTTAAGATAAAGATTTTTTAGAAATGTATATATGAAGAGCATATAAGCAAACCGCAAGAAGGATTACCGGTATGTGTTCTTCTCGAGATCCCGGTGACCTTTGCATGCGGTAACCGAGAACCATGGGGTTTTTAGTCAGTAAAAGTCCGACATATCCTGCTTGTTAGTAGTAGTTTTCCCCAGCAAAAAAAAAGACGGCGATAGGCTAAGTATATAAATAAATGAATGGTAGTAACAATTACTAAGATTAGGTTCATCATCATCATCAGCCCATAAACATTCCACGCCTAGGCATAAGTCGCCTTTACCATTGAGAGTGTAGGTCTTAACCACCACGATGGTTTGCGAAATATTATAGTTTGGTTTAGTTTTAGTTTGGGTTTGTGCAGGTTTCCTCACGATGTTTTCCTTTACCGTTAAATTGTGAATACACACATATGACATAGATAACTTGGAAAAGTCAGTCGTGACTCGTGTGTGCTTGGGGTTTGGACCTGCAATCGTCCAGATTCTCGACCGCGCCTATACCTCGAGGGTTTAATTGCTGTTTAGGTTACTATTTACTATTTAGGAATGTAGGAACGGGAAATACGGGATTGCAAACCTCCTACCTTACCTCATAAGAACTATGAAAAAGTAATTTTTCTATTAGATAAATTTATGAATGTCTCTATTATTTTTTTTGAAATATAGTATAACTAATGTACAGGTAATTTAGAATTACTCTATGTATATTTTTTCATTTTTGAATTTTTGCGGGAATTCCCGCGGGATCCCGCGGGAAAGGCAAGTTTCACGCAAATTTCCCGCGGGAAAAAAAATGGTGCGGGATTGCAAACCCTACTAGTATTCCAATAAAGGTTTCACAGGGGTGTTCTATACTCGTACATAATATTGCATAAGCTACCTATCGTCGTATAAAGGCGACATTGTTGTGTATTTTAAAGAAATTTTCAATAAGTTACTTAATGCATTGATACCTACATTACCCCGTAAGTCAAGCTTAGTACTCTCTTTAAAACCTTATTTGGATCCATTCAATTATATTGTAGGAGATGAGGTCAATCAAACGAATTAACAGAAATAAAATTACTAATCTAAGCTACAATATAGAAAAAGGAAATACGGTTAGAGAAAGCTATTACATACTCGGGTCTTGGGAGTATCCAGATGTTCTTTTCTCGGTTGAATGATTTGTAACGTTAGGGCAAGCTAGACCAAACACCGGTCGATTGGCAAATATCATAATAATAATAAAACGCTCAAGAAGAATAGGTATCTAATATCCATTCAGACACATCATATTATCGCAAGCTCGATTTTATGTAAAGGCATAACGTCCGAGGTTTGTGCCTGGTTTGAACATGGGACCGCCAAAATTTTATTTCAACAGCTCGCACGCCTACTTGTCAAAGCCCTCAATGCTTATGTATTTATTAAAATCTATTACTTAAATAACAGATTTTATTTCATTGAAAAGTATTCATTTTTGTAAATAAAGTAATACGTTGCAGGTATTTTTATAAGTGGTTGTCACTTAAAGTGAATATCCCGACGCAAACCCATTTCGCGTAACTATTCAGCTAGATACATTCGTAATGCGATTTGAGTTTGACGCAGCGATAAAATTGCTTCAAACCGCACAGAAAATAAGAGGTTAGATTTCCGCAAAAGGATATTCTTTTGCTGATATTTTTTCTCAATTTGGAAAAAAATACCTTTTAGCCATTCTGTTTCAAAAATGACATAGTAGATTTAAAAATGTCGAAAAAGTTAACAAACTAAACGAAAATGCAATTGTCTGGACTGTTTAAAAAATATAAACAATCACTATGTTTATTTTCACTTTCGAGTGAACATCAGTTTGTAATCCAATGATGCATAAAGTGAAGATCTCGAAAAAAATATGAAGTTTAAATTTATTGCAACCTTGGTAAATATCACAAACATAACGACAAAGTCATAAGTAATTACTTAGTTAAGTCTAACTTGATTTAATATCTACCTACATCATCTGTCTACATTTAAAAAAATAAGTAATATGGACTTAATAAAAAGATAGGCTAATATTCAAGCCATTTCAACTTAAGATTTACGTACATAATTTGATTTTCAAATAAATCACGAGTTTAAATTTGTGATCCTTTGGAAATAAACCAGAGCATTGTTGTCCGGCGAATGCTATCACTGTTTGAACACATCCACTTATTATATTGACTATACAAATAAATTTACGTTTCTGTTTGCTGCACAATACTCAAATAATAGGAGCTTGTTTGACTTTGAGCTACATAAACAAACGTCGATTTAACGTCTATTTATTCTATTAATAACATTAAGTAATAACTTGGAACATAATGAGGTGCTTTAAGCTCAATAGATATTTTTTAAGTTTAGAAGCTCAAGTCGGGTGATTGACGGGGTTAAAGTTTAGTATAGCATTTCATTTGGCAAAATGGTAATATTTGTTGGAAGGTGTAAATGTGTGGACTGACCTGGAGCGGGGTGTGGGTCGGCAGTGGTGCGAGGGAGACGGGCTCGCGCCGCCCGAGAGCGGCCGCTGGGTCTCGGCCGCGCTGGCTGTGGCGCTGTGGCGACTGGCGACTGGCGCGCCCGCGAACTCCGCCGGAGCGCGCACTCTTGCCTCCCGCGCCCATCGATCTACCCTTCAGCACATCCCTGCACCCTCGTCCCTTTCTCTTACGTCATACCATCGACAATCACAACAAACACAAGATATTTCTACACGGTCATGACGTCTGACTTCGTAATATCATTACGCACATTTATGGCGTTTTTGTTAGTTTTCGTAAAGTTCCCTTCTCGTGTTATTGCTCAGTAGATTGATTTAGGAAGCAGATTTTCGGGAAAAGGGAGTAATGAAACACTTATATTTAACAAACAATATAATTTTTATTTCGTGTAATAAAATGTCAACTGATAAAATCACAACTTATTTACGTACTTCATCAAAACATGTGCCGAGTATTTACAAATCCATGCATACACATTTTATGGTATCTAAATACGTAATAATTGACATATACATATATCATATTTTTCAACACAAATTATAATTATGTACTGAATATGAATACGATATGTTCCATCACATCTACATATGTTACATCTCTCTCAAGTTCACGCTCATGTGTCAAACAGAATCGTAATTGAAAAAACTATTTATTAACTTCAAAGTAATACATCGGGGAAGACTAACATAAAATATAAATCAAAATCGAATACAAAAATAGGGTACACTTATAATAATGTATTTGCGAGAAATTCATTTTAAATTTCACTTAATACTATATCAATGCCGACTATTTGTACTTACACATCATAAACGGTACTTTTGATGGCGGAAATTTACGAACCGTGGTTGCCACCACGTTCGTCATTATTCAATGGTTAATAGCCGCCTGCAGTTGCAATTTGTACAATAACGTATAAAAATATATTCTAAATAAATCAAACATAACCTTCTTGACACACACTAGTAAATAATTGGTCTATATAAAACGTTTAACATTAATTATAAAATGCTGTCATATTCGTAAATTATTTTACTTTAAACTAAACATTTGTACAACGATAATGTTTTACGTAGCAGTGATCCATGGGGAACCTTCATAAATCACATAGTACATAAAAGTTTGTACATGAATGACATTCAAGGTGATCCGCAAATACTGGTTAGTAGTTCGTGCTGCATTCCTTACTCACAATTATTTTAATGCAAACACAACTAATTGAAAGATATCGTTTTGTTTGAGGCGGGGTATATGTTGGTACGCTTAATATGAACTTGGCAGTTGGGCAGGCAAAAATCCGA
This sequence comes from Cephonodes hylas, assembly GCA_030295005.1. NCBI lineage: Eukaryota > Metazoa > Arthropoda > Insecta > Lepidoptera > Sphingidae > Cephonodes > Cephonodes hylas. The sequence goes on along the minus strand of AP025364.1, from coordinate 10,097,154 downwards.
TAATTTTTTTACTGTACTGCAAACAATACTATTAAAAAATCATCTTTAAATATAAAAATACAATTTGACTGAAAAACTGCGACAATAACTCTTGAACAACATTACTCATACACTTTACGTTCAATACACGTGCTCTGAGTATGTACGAGTTTATTCCGTACAATCATTGTATAGAGGAATACACGTCTATCCTTCTTGAATACTAACACATACATAGGCTACAAAAAAGTATGACTACATTCTTAAGATCCTTGTAAACTTGGTACAAAATAAACCTCAATCGAAATGTCTTCTATATAAATACTCCAATGAACTGTGTCCGTTATGCACTATGTATAAACTTAATAACATAATCACGATCCTTAGTTCACTTAAAAAAATATTATGCATTCATTGCCTACTCGGAATTATTTAAAAGCTATCTACTTGAAATTGTTTACACATTAAAACTAAATTGGTCGCGTTGAGAGGTCACAATCAGAGTAACCTATGAATAAACGCACTGGTTTTACGATATACAAAAAAGTAACAAAAATAGATGGAATGTGGCAGTACCCAATGTCTTGTCATTATCCCATATAGGTCCCACTGCTAGGCACGGACCTTCTTTACAACTGAGTTTGTCTAGCCCAATGTGTCTTGGAAATATAAAATTGCCTTTCGCCATTCAGTATAAATGAATTGTACATAATAGAAGTTATTTGACAGCCCCGTGGCGCAGTTGGCTAGACACCAGCTTGCGAAACGAGCGGCCGCGGGTTCGATCCCCGCACCGAGACAAATGTTTGTGTGATTCACAAATATTTGTTTCGGGTCTGGGTGTTTGTGAGACCGAAAAGTGTCTCGTAGTTTTTCTCGTACCCACGACACAAGACTCGTATCTTAGTGTGGGGTCAGGACTATGTGTGTGACTGTTGGGTGTATTTATTATTTACTATTTATAAATATACAAGTCGTTAAAGTAGCCCTGAAGTAGGTTTAAGAAAGGGAACGAAAGAAGGCGCAAAACACGGAACAGATCGTGACGAATGGAATAAAAGATTTTCAATGTTTGTTTAGCACGTAGTACTGCAGCCTAGATATAATTGGACTAAAAACCTGATTGCGTTACAATTTGTAATGTAGAACAGTTAATTAATGGCGCCATATATTTAGACTAATCGCCCAAACATATAAATGATTACATCACTAATTACTGTACATCGATCTGTGATGGGTTAGCCTTTGATTACTTCCTTTAAATACTCTTGGACGTTGGTATTGGAATATTGAAACTCATAAAGTAGTCAACCAATTATCTTTGTTTAAACTCAATGTTGTGTATTAGTGCAGTACTTGGTGACCATCTTTATCTAAACCGTTTTGAGATATCATTGGCGCTAGTCTTCTTGGAACTCGAGATCAGTAGCCACTTGATTGCTTTGGGCTGGCAAACATAAAAATATTTAATTATGTAGGGATAAATGACACTAGCAAGTGGTACCATTTTAAAGATGTGTAGTAGATGTATCAACCCACTTTTGGGCGTGGATTACTCTACTATTCAGAGGGGTTAGTCCTTTGTCTATCAATACGGGCTGATGCAGGTTGAATTTTATGTACCTAAGAAATTAATTTAAAAAATATGGAACTTCCTTTTATCATTAAAGTAAACGATTATTCGGAATACACACAACATTGATATGTCATAAGTGTGCGTCAGGTATTCCACCACCAAGATGTAGTTACAAAATCCTATGTACCTAATCGAATTACTTTACAAAGAAGTATTTTAACTAGGGAAGATTGGAACATAAACAACATATAATGACTGCCACTACAGCTAAGACATCATTGCGTAAGTGCGTGACGAGATATCATACAATACAATATTAAAATAGATAAAGCATATACTGAAGTGATTAATACTTCTTACAGACAACTTTACATTGGAATATTCATATAAAAGAAGACTAAAAACCTACTGTAATCGTACAAAATATGGTTTAATTGGTTCAAACCGATAAAAACACTAGTAGGAAACGCCAAGTGATATCAAAACGTGTGCGCTGTCTTAACGGTGCGGCGCATCGTATGACTCTAACAAAACTGTGCTGGAAGCGCCAGTAGTCTTTTATAGCTTCTACATTTGGCTTATTTCTAGGTATAAATTTTGGAAGTAAAGCACGCAGATTCACATATCATGCGTCTTTTTCTCACTTAGAACACTGAATGGTTGTCCTATTACGTCTGCGGAATGTTATGACACATAAACACACCTGCAACTAAATCAATATCCTTAAGTGCCTCAACGTATTATAAAGATTTGTCTAAGTAAGCACTCACTCACATCGACGATTTAAAATATAATTGTACCTATTATTTACATTTATATTATATATTATATATAACGTATCTCACAGCTAGACAAGTCTTGGAATAAAAGTGTAAAATGTACTAAGCATATACGCCAACTATTATTACAATACACACAAAGTATCGTCGTTTATTCGTCTTTAATTGGAAATACATCATTTGAGTAAGAAGAAGTACACGTTAGAAATGTACAGACTCACAGAATAATAAAACTAGGTTATACTGAAATCTAGCAAAAGCTAAGCGTGCTTTTCTCTATTGCCTCTAAATTATTGTAACGACTAGTAAAAATTCATCTTAAATATAGGAATATAGTTGGTCATTCTAAATAATAATATATATGTCAATAATCCTATCTACTTTGATCATTCATTGATATAAAGAAGGTCTTCACTAGAACATTACCTCGTTGAAAATTTAGGCACAAACCTATAGCACCGTATACATACGGACTCATAACAATCTCAATACATACAAATCAATAAGTAAAATCTACGTATGTTTCAACAAACGCATTCGCACCATTTTTTCCTTAAATATAACGCCATTACCTTCCTTTGAAGAAACGATTGGCACGCATCATTAACGTACTAAGTGGGAACACAACCTATACAAAAGTACAAATGGTCAAAAATGTAAACAGTCACTCATCAACCAGCGGAGTACTTTCGGAATACTGGATAGCTTTGCACCGTGCTCGTCACTCGATCATAAATGGTAGGGAAGGCAGAACAAGGGCAGCGAGTACACCACGAACAGCAGCTGTGTGTCTCTGGAGGCAGCGTGCGCGAGCGAGCGCGAGGGCGAGCGCGACGGCGAGCGCGAGTGCGGACGCGAGTGCGAGCCGGCCGCGGCTGCGTGCTATAAGTCCGTTTCCGTCCACTGCTAGTCGCCGCGCCGCAACCGCCGCGCCGCCGCCGTGTTGTGTCGGTACAACCACACCTTCACACGCACACAAAGTGACAATATTATAATCATTAAGTACAACAATTTTCTTAAAAACAGTACACCAACGATTTAGTAATATGGTATTGTATCACGAACACGTCCAGTTGAAGTTGTTGGAAACAAAATTGTAACGTTGCGACTTGCGAGGTGTAACTAGTAATATACATAATATGTATGTTATACTCACTTGTAAGAGGAGAATAGCGTCTAAAGAGACTTGAAGACTGCCACAGACCCAGAATTGTGTAGGCGCTTCTCTTATAATAAAGTACGCAGTCTTAAATATGTCACCGCACGTCCACATTATCACCATACTCACGCTAGGAAAGAAACGTATATTCATTCATATTATGAAGTATGAAACAAATTTCTATCAGGAGAAAATGTTTTGTCACCGGCCATACATCGGCATAACTATGTCAATTAGCAATTTTAGGCGTTTCTTGACAGTCTGCTAGGATTGCATCTTCTTTTCTTTCTATTATTATAAACAACAATAATTGAAATACAAAAATCCTTGTTTAAGTAGGAGCCACTTAAAATTAGGTAGATACCTATACATAGATATATTAATGATATGTATATTTCTAAAGGTGTACGGTCACGGTGGTCGTTTACATTACCTAGCTCTTGGTGGACTGGTGAGTTATGTCATATGTATATAATTTACTTATTGATATAACATCATTTATATGGTTGTTTTATGTTTAGACCCCAGATAGATTATAATTGTTTCCGCTTAGTTTGTATGGCTTTGTCACATGCCATTTACTGAACAAGACAAATACTTTCTCCGTTAAAAAGTTGCAATCAACGTTTACAAGAAAGGGTATTTATGACATCCAAAATTTAGCAAGATGCTAAGTGTTTGCTATTTGCACTACTACTTATTATTTTTTAACTAACGAGTTCAGATTGATCAGGGAGATAATGGCATGTTCTTTCTAAAATATGTCTACGTCTATGCTTTTTGCTATATCTTATCTGCCGTCTTGGATACCTAAGTTGTTATGGATTTTATCGGAAATGTGTTTCTATGTACTTAAGTGATTAGAGATTTAATAGGGAATTTAATTGTTACTCGTTAGGCCATCTTTTGCGGCGCGTTTAGCAACGGTTCGGAGCATTCAGTTGATTGTTTCATTGAAGGATTAGAAAAAGATACGAGCAGTCCATACGTAAATTGAGTTTCTTCTTTCGTAATGGGTCCCCCCTTATTGTGTTATGGGCACAGTTCTCGATTCTATGCTGCTACTAAAATTTGTTTATAGAATAACCAATAGCACTTAACCCAAGCATGCGACTTCCGACCGATCCCGGTGGAGGTCACTGAGGGAGGCCTATGTCCAGCTGTGGATCAAAATTGGCTGATGATGATGACTTAACCCAACCACGGAATTGAACCGATTACCTATAGATCGCACAGTATATCCGTATACCTCGAGACCACGAGGCAGCGAAAAAGTAATTATTTTAATCCTTGGTATTCGTAACGTCAAAAGGCTTTGTATCTTAATGAAATAACTGAAGCGTGTGTGTGAGTGCCAAAATTCAAAATAATAGCCACATGTATGGAATAAAAATAGCAATTTATGTCACTAATCAAACAATGATTGATATCTTGCATTGAATTAAAGTATTTGGCTTCAACTCAAAAAACACTACCACATAATACCTATAAGACTGGACTAGCAATATTGCAATAGCGCTGTGGTTAGCAAAAATGTTAAAATAAGAGAATTGATTACAAAGAATACATTAAGAAACTTACCAGGAAATATTAACTACATGTCGGTGAACAGTAAAATATTAGTTTTATTAAACTTTGAGAGATATATAGTTAGGCTTCAACCAACATTCGCCCTGTGGTCGGGGGCGTAAGAATACCGCCACGGTATCCCCTGCCTGTCGTAAGAGACGACTAATAGGGGATCGGGATTGTTGGGCGTATCACGGGGGAGGTGCGCCCTAATAGAATAGAAGATGTACGATCCCGAGAGGAGTCCTCTTTTGGACAGAGCGCTGGGCGGCAACGGGAAACAATTAAGGGCGCTCGCCCTATATTTATCGTACCGTCCAATATGCGCAAGAGGGGGCCATCGAGAGGTTTTAGTCGGTATGCCGGCATGGAAAGGCCGGTGGCCCCGACATACCCTTTTCGGCCTCCCCCCGAGGTACCGAACAGGGAGCTTAAGGTGCTTTCCTCTCGTTAAAAAAAAAAAAAAGGCTTCAACCAACATAGATTCAGTTGTACAAATAAAGTGGTTGTTTGCACCACTCTCTTACAGAAAATGTGTGAAAGTACTACCTGTTTCGTTTTATTGGGTCACAATTTGCTAGAAGTATCTGTCCAAATTATTCTCTGTTATATAAAACATCAAGTGGGATGGCTACCTTGCCATGCCGTCGTAATAAAAAACATATGTTGCTTAATTTGACATAGATTGCTTGCACAGTCATGAGATTAAGAATTTATCTATTTCTTAAAGGTAAACTTTCTCTAAAATAACTCAACATACCTCATCCCTTCAGTACTTTTATTTTGATGGTTCTTAGCTATTTGTGGGGCACCCAGCATAGCTTCAGTAAAAACTGCAAGGAAGCCAATAAGTTCCACGAAAGGCGAGAATTCTATCAATAAATACGTGATAGCAGCGCCCAGCACGGAGAACACTAGCATGCAGTCCACATAGCTTTGGAAGTCCGTCCACGCCCAGAAGTATTTTTTTTCCATATCTGGAAATAATGGTTTCATCAAATTTACACTTTTTTTTTCAATAGGTTAATTGTTTAAAAAATTACATTTCACATAGCCTTCATACTGTCAATATTTTTTTCAGTATTGATACATAGGTAAACTCAGTTCATTACAAGATAGGAGACATATCAACAGACAAATCTTTTTAAAGAATTATTCTCAGTTCAAGGCTTCAATTTCTTGTTCTTATTCAATGGAAATAATTTAAAATTATTAATTTCAGATAATATAGAATACATGTTTATAATTATGCTTCAAGTGTAAAACTAACATACTGTAAATACTAACTAAATGAATGAAGAAAAAAACTTGATCAAAAACATTTTAAAAATATTATGAATTTATGATAGAAGCACACAAAAACAGGCAAATTACACTGCTGTATAAATTAAACCTTTGCCCCAAAATAAATTGGTTTACATAATTTGGTTTATATTCTTTTCAGTACATGCAGTTCAAAGGGAAACAACATTTGTGATTTATTTAAATCTCAACCAACACAATACATATTTATTAAAGTTTATATTGATACTGGAAAAATTTTACTAGGTTATGGACCACAAGTCTTTTTAACTAAATCAATACAGAATGTAAAATATAGTAATTAAAAATGTGTAGTTACACACTAAAGTATTGTCAATATATCTAATGATAGTAACAGTATTTTACTATAAACTAGGGAATCCATGCCAAAGGGTAATAATATCAATTGATAAGACATGACACAAAACTGACCCAGTCATTATGCCATTCAGATATATTATTAATAATGACTCTTTGATTGTAAGACCACTGAACCAAGTTAGTAACAAATGCATGATATAGTAATCATGTTTAGATAATAGTTTAACCTTATGATAAAAATAATTCAAACATGTTTGAAACACTTGTCACAGATAACACATGCTATGGAAAAATAAAAGCAAACAGTAATTAAAAATGTTTTTAATATCCCAATTAACATAACAAACAATAAATAAAAATAAATTGCAAAGCATGAACTGTGGCTGAAACGAAAAAATATATAATATGGTGACAATATTGCAACATAGCAATTATGAGCAAGGCAGCAGGTATGATAAGGTGGTACTTACCATAAAAACGATGGGGTTTTTCTCCCCCGGGGGTGCCACTTTGCTGGTCCAGCCAGCTTGCCGTGTCATCTGGCTGGGCTGATCCATTTACACAACACAACAGTATATATAACATGAATATTGCACCTATGTCAACCACCAATCACACCAACCACCAAACATAAAATAATGTTAAAAATAAAAATATATTACTAAAAAAAAAAAAAACAGAATAGTCAAGTCAATTAATAAAAAACAAAATATACATATATACCAACAGAATTTATTTGAAGGGTAATTGTTAATAATTTTAGATAGTTGGCTTGCTTCCAGCAAATATCAAGCAAATACTTTTTAGTCATAAAGGTAGTGTGATTGTGCAGACCTTGTTGAAACCAATCTAAAAACTTGTCCACAACATAACAGTTTTATACACTGAAAAATTACCAATTTCATTTTATCTTCAATTAATTAGTATACTTCATATACCTTACATTAAAGTTCATGTTTATATATAATGGACACACAAAGAATTTAACATTGAGAAGAAAATATCTAAAACAATGTGAGTTGTTATTTAAATTGAAAAAAATATTGCTTTTTAAAATAAGAAATATAAATTCTCCACTAATTGTTTTTTAATGAAGAAGCTGGTTTAAGATTGATTTCAAATAACATCACACCAATGTTACTGATAATAGAAGAAATATATCATTTGGTACCTTGTCAATGACATACTGACCTGTGAAAATTCGCTCTCTAGCTCTGATAATTTGGTTCTTTTTACGAACAGTAACACAGAGGTGTATCATTACAAACATGGTTATATTCATCACTATACTTTGTATTAACAAAGGCAATTCATATCTCTTGCCAAACCTGAAATTTATAAAGAAATAATTAGAATAAAAAAATATCATAACTTTGTCACCGTAAAATAATTAACAACGAAACATACCAAAACAATATTCTTAACGTATTTGCTATAAGAAGTGCCAAGCAAACATATAAAGAAAATCCCTCGGCATCCTGCGATCTCTTTATTTGTCTATATTGTGGAATGTATGGAGCGACACCTCCTATTATCATAGCACCAGCCGCTCCCCATCCCACCAGATGTCCCACGGTCAGGCCCAACTCATCCGATATGATCCAATCCATTATTATGATATACGAACGTTTCTAAGTCAACAGGCAGAACATGCGGAGCTTTGTCGTCGAAACACACAATCTTTAGTTACCATAAAAATCATATTTAAATTATTAGTGTAAAATATAAGTATATACGAAATATTTTTTTTTAATTCTGATGACACCAACAAAGCGTACGAACAACGCAAATCTAATCGATAAGGATAACAGTTGACATTTCTTCCGTACTCCGTAGAACATCTGACAGTGACGACATTTAGTGGCTCCTGTAAGATAGCCCCGCAAAAATATTTTTTTTCCTAATTTTCGACTATTTTGCTAATTAGTCGTTCGTTCATCGTTTGTTTTTGATTGTTCACCGTTAATTATTGTTTGTTCTTTATTTATTAATTAAATAAAAATTAATTTAAAATCTACCTTCAAGTTAGCCCCGCTATTGCAGTTTTTAATATTATGCTATCAAAAATTACTTATATCTATTGGTTTTTGATTGTTCGTCCATAAATAATGTTTGTTCTATTGCGAAATTGCTGATTTCTGGATAATTAATCGTTTTAATTAGTAAAATACATTTAAGCAAAATGTGTTCACAGCGCATGCTTCAACTACAAGTTTAAATTTTAAACGCGGTTTTAATGGTTGTAAAAAAAACAATTAGGTGGAATTAGGTATAAATCCTACAAAAGCAACTAATTTGTATACAGTACAATTCAAAAAATTAAATAAATAAAATAATGTGCTCACTCATAAATAGTGTTTGAGAAGCATTTGAAAAAATAATTATTCACAAGCATCATTAATAAAGAATACTTTTTTGAATAAAAATAATCAATGTAAAAAAGGAATTCTTAGTAAAATTTAATTGATAAAATGCCTTTTAGGTTATGTGATTACTATCATGTGATTATTTTTTATAATTTTTTTTACAGATTCAAAATTATATTATTAAGAACCATTTTCAATAAAACAACTATAGGAATTATAACACATGAAGTATTTTGCAAGCTTTTGATTACCAAAATGGAATTGCCATATCATTGGTATGAATTGCTTAAGAATTGTAGGTACAAATCATCTCCTTTCCAGGTGATTGAAATTGCTCCTGGAGAAGTTTTTAGAAAATGGACAATATTTCTGACTGGAAAATACATGAAGAACTGTAGTATTCCCATTCAAAAGCAAAGAGAAATAATGGTCTCAAAAGAATATGATCACAAGATAATATTGCACAGAGAAAATTACAATGGAGCTTGGGAGAAATCTAAAATAACTAATAAAATTATTATTATGAGCAATGAGTTTGAACTTCCTGACTTTGCATATAAAGCTTTTTTGCCTATAAGTGAAGTTAAATATAAAGATTTAATGCATTTGATACCATTTTTTACAAGAGAAACACAATTTTTTTATGAAGCATTATAATATGATTCCAAAACCAAAACATGTTATGATTAACTCAGTTTTTCATAGTATAGGAGTAATTTCCTAAAAGACATTCCTTGTTTTAAACTTGTTAGAAAATGCTTATAATTTTTATTTAATTTATTATTGTTTTGTTTTTAATAAAAGGTGGTGTAATTTGAATTATAATGTTAAAGAAATATCTAATGAATAGATGTAAGGGTAAGAGACTTTGCAAATTCATCTCAATAACAAAATAATGACTTTTAAACTTTAAATTGTGTTTTTCTCTTAATTAGTAAAATTGGACATTCCGTCTTCTCTGCCTGTACCCTTCAATTTTATGGGTTACATCTGGTAGAGTGTAGGAGAAGGTAATGATGCCTATAAATTAAATATTTGTTAAAATTACATTTATTAAGAGCCAGTTATTCAAAGATTAAATTAAAACTTGTTTGGAGAATGAATCTATAATTAAAAATTCTACAGATGTTTAAACCATAAAGTTGGCATGATAATTAGTCAGGACTTTCCAGGACGCCGCCGACCTCGCCGCGGTTGGAACTGGTAACGTGGCGAGGAGAATTCGGAGGCTGGGCCTCGCAGTGGCTCTCCATAAATCTGAGGCCATATGTTTTCATCGGCCTCGGATGGGACCACCTGCTGGGGCCCACATTAAGATTGAGGGCGTTCGAATTCCCATCGGCAAGCAGCTCAAATACTTAGGGCTGCTGCTGGACAGTCGGTGGGAGTTCCGCGCCCATTTTGAGATGATGCAGCCGAAGTTGTTGCGGGTAGCAGGCGCTCTTTCCGGCCTGCTGCCCAACCTGGAAGGTCCGGGCATCCCTTGCCGAAGGATGTACATGGGAGTCGTGCGGTCTATGGCGTTGTATGGAAGCCCAGTATGGGCTGAGTCCCTGAGCAAGCGCTGCGTCGCTCTTCTGCGCAAGCCTCAGCGTGCGCTGGCGCAGCGACTGATCAGGGGCTACCGCACGATTTCCTACGAGGCGGCCTGCGTTCTTGCCGGTTCCCTGCCTTGACGCCAAATTCCTCTCGCGTCTATTCCATCAGCGGGAGGAGGCGTCAAGTCGCGGGGACCGACTGGCCCCGAGATAGGTTGAGGCACTGAAAGCCTCCCTCCGTACGGCCGCCGTGGAGGAATGATCATCCGCTGCGCCAGCGCACGCTGAGGCTTGCGCAGAAGAGCGACGCAGCGCCTGCTCAGGGACTCAGCCCATACTGGGCTCCCATACAACGCCATAGACCGCACGACTCCCATGTACATCCTTCGGCAAGGGATGCCCGGACCTTCCAGGTTGGGCAGCAGGCCGGAAAGAGCGCCTGCTACCCGCAACAACTTCGGCTGCATCATCTCAAAATGGGCGCGGAACTCCCACCGACTGTCCAGCAGCAGCCCTAAGTATTTGAGCTGCTGGCCGATGGGAATTCGAACGCCCTCAATCTTAATGTGGGCCCCAGCAGGTGGTCCCATCCGAGGCCGATGAAAACATATGGCCTCAGATTTATGGAGAGCCACTGTGAGGCCCAGCCTCCGAATTCTCCTCGCCACGTTACCAGTTCCAACCGCGGCGAGGTCGGCGGCCTCCTGGAAGGTCCTGACTAATTATCATGCCAACTTTATGGTTTAAACATCTGTAGAATTTTTAATTATAGATTCATTCTCCAAACAAGTTTTAATTTAATCTTTGAATAACTGGCTCTTAATAAATGTAATTTTAACAAATATTTAATTTATAGGCATCATTACCTTCTACTACACTCTACCAGATGTAACCCATATAATTGAAGGGTACAGACAGAGAAGACGGAATGTCCAATTTTACTAATTAAGAGAAAAACACAATTTAAAGTTTAAAAGTCATTATTTTGTTATTGAGATGAATTTGCAAAGTCTCTTACCCTTACATCTATTCATTAGATATTTCTTTAACATTATAATTCAAATTACACCACATTTTATTAAAAACAAAACAATAATAAATTAAATAAAAATTATAAGCATTTTCTAACAAGTTTAAAACAAGGAATGTCTTTTAGGAAATTACTCCTATACTATGAAAAACTGAGTTAATCATAACATGTTTTGGTTTTGGAATCATATTATAATGCTTCATAAAAAAATTGTGTTTCTCTTGTAAAAAATGGTATCAAATGCATTAAATCTTTATATTTAACTTCACTTATAGGCAAAAAAGCTTTATATGCAAAGTCAGGAAGTTCAAACTCATTGCTCATAATAATAATTTTATTAGTTATTTTAGATTTCTCCCAAGCTCCATTGTAATTTTCTCTGTGCAATATTATCTTGTGATCATATTCTTTTGAGACCATTATTTCTCTTTGCTTTTGAATGGGAATACTACAGTTCTTCATGTATTTTCCAGTCAGAAATATTGTCCATTTTCTAAAAACTTCTCCAGGAGCAATTTCAATCACCTGGAAAGGAGATGATTTGTACCTACAATTCTTAAGCAATTCATACCAATGATATGGCAATTCCATTTTGGTAATCAAAAGCTTGCAAAATACTTCATGTGTTATAATTCCTATAGTTGTGTTATTGAAAATGGTTCTTAATAATATAATTTTGAATCTGTAAAAAAAATTATAAAAAATAATCACATGATAGTAATCACATAACCTAAAAGGCATTTTATCAATTAAATTTTACTAAGAATTCCTTTTTTACATTGATTATTTTTATTCAAAAAAGTATTCTTTATTAATGATGCTTGTGAATAATTATTTTTTCAAATGCTTCTCAAACACTATTTATGAGTGAGCACATTATTTTATTTATTTAATTTTTTGAATTGTACTGTATACAAATTAGTTGCTTTTGTAGGATTTATACCTAATTCCACCTAATTGTTTTTTTTACAACCATTAAAACCGCGTTTAAAATTTAAACTTGTAGTTGAAGCATGCGCTGTGAACACATTTTGCTTAAATGTATTTTACTAATTAAAACGATTAATTATCCAGAAATCAGCAATTTCGCAATAGAACAAACATTATTTATGGACGAACAATCAAAAACCAATAGATATAAGTAATTTTTGATAGCATAATATTAAAAACTGCAATAGCGGGGCTAACTTGAAGGTAGATTTTAAATTAATTTTTATTTAATTAATAAATAAAGAACAAACAATAATTAACGGTGAACAATCAAAAACAAACGATGAACGAACGACTAATTAGCAAAATAGTCGAAAATTAGGAAAAAAAATATTTTTGCGGGGCTATTTTATCTGAGCCACATTTAGTGGTTTCGATTATACTTGTTTCTTTTAATCATATGAAATCTGAGAGAGATGATGATTTTAGTAAGCTAAAAACCCAGTTTGTTTAAAAACGTATTTCAAATATCAAAATAAAACTCTGTCAGTACAGCACAGGCTATATTTCAAGAACTAAATAGATAAGTAGGTATTGCACAAACACGGAACAGCGCAATTTTAAAATATTATAACAACTTTTTCTTAAGTTTGGTTTGGTTGTTTGGGGTTCTTTAGGTGTGGTACTAGTATTAGAGTGGTGGAGGACCGTACATAGGCGTTTTGAAACACCTATAGGTATTATTTATTTATTTAAATACAGAACACCCCAATTTTAAAATATTATAACAACTTTTTCTTAAGTTTGGTTCTTTAGGTGTGCTACTAGTATTAGAGTGGTGGAGGGCCGTGCATAGGCGTTTTGGAACACCTATAGGTATTATGAATTGAATGCGATTTCTAGACTTTGTGCTGTTAAATTGCATGGCGTACACTTATGATCCGAAACTAAAAGGCAGTGCATAAGTTAAAATATAATCCCTTTTTTTTGCTCTTTTCTTTTATTATATTATGTTTGTACCTCTATATTTTTTCTATTTGCCTAATAGGTAAGTAATTACACAGATAGGCAAGTTTTTATTGCCACCCCATACAGAAATTCATTTCAATTGAATAATTAACATTAATTATTATGGAATGAAATTTACCTATAGGTACCTAATCACTATATAGGATAAAAAATGTTTTAGGCTAAATATACACTTTTCACAATCTAAGTAAAAAAATATAGTTTCCCAACGTCATGTGTCAAATTTGACATTTCACCATGGTTATGACAGCGACATGTGAATTTATTTTCCATCGCTTATCAAAGTAAAATACCTATACTTACAACTCTGTTCTTTTATTTAAGTTTACAATAATATAAATATGAATATCATACCAAAGTTGTTACCTGCTCTAAGAAAAAGCAGTACAATTGAGTGTCTTCCCGTTCTTTTGAAATCTAATTATAGATTAAGGTTCATTCGCTCTTATTCAGGTGAAAAAGGCGGTTTGACTAAAAGTTCTGAAAGAGGAGATGTTTCTACTGATGTAAGACCACTAGGAGAGAAAATAAAGGAAACTACGAAGACCGTCTCATATACAGGCGTTATATTAGTTGGAATCGGAGTAACCGGCGTTATCTTCTATTATGTATTTCGAGAGCTATTTTCTAGTAATAGCCCAAACAGTATATACTCAGAAGCTTTAGAAAAATGTAAAAACGTAAGTTAAAAATATACATTTGTCAAACATAGTAATCAACCTTCACTTGTCAAAGCTGATAGCACCATAATCTTAATTGTTTACATAATAAATTGTTATTTTCGTAGGCTAAATCTGAAAATTTCCTTTTACGCTTCATTAGCATACAGGTAGGTTCGTTCGTAGATAAGCTATATTTGGACATTGCTAAGACGAAGAAATAATAAAAATGAATATTGCTGTTTGACAAAATTATCTTCTTAAATTCATTTATATTTAAGTCCAATGTACTTACTCCATACCATACTCAGGATTATATTTCCATATTTGTAAGCCCAATTTTTTTTTAGAAAAATAATTATTTGTAATGTGGATTCACAGGACCCTAGAGTTGAGGATGCATTAGGGCCCCCAATCAAAGGGTATGGGGAGGAGACAACTCGTAGAAGAAGAACTCATGTAAGCCATGCTGTCTATGAAAAAGATGGGGTCAAACACATGAGGATGAGATTTTATATTAAAGGAATAAGAAACAAGGGTGTAGTAGAATTGGATATGAAGCAGGTTTGCAGCTTTTTGTCTTAAATATTCAAATAGATCTGAATGCAGTTAGCTTTTAGCATAGGTATAATAAAGATAGTTAGTCATCTTGATATATGTAAAAAGTAAAAAAAAACTTAAGATTTTTTTTTTGTTATAAATTAATAGTTTTGAAGAAAAGCAAATAAAAGATCTATTCAATTATATTGAAGAATCATATCAATGATGACTATATGTACAATAAAATTAGTAAAAAGTATTTTAAAATTGTAAAGTTACATTTGGGACTAAAAAACTATTCACAATCAAGTCATAATGCAACGAAGAAAATAAAAATAGTTATTCACAGCATATTTCAATCTGACAAATTTTCATTTTCAGAATGAATATGGCAACTATATGTGCAGATACCTATTGGTGCAACTTGATGACTTCAGTGGTAAAACATTTATTATTGAAGATAATCGAGCAGAACTTGACAAATCAAAGTCTGATTTTGGACAACTACCAACACTTACACTGACTCAGTGATTTAATAGTATCAATTATGTGAGTAAACTCTTAAAAGTACTCAAGTTAAATTATTTAAAAATTAATAATTCCAATAGTTTATTATCCATTAAACTTTCATCAAATCTATTTATTATATTGTTTTTAAATTTATTTTATTGTTTAATATTTTTTTCAGATACTGATGGGATTTTGCAAAGGATACATTAATAATGGTATAAGAATGAAAGCAAACAGAAAAATTGTGTCAAATATTATCTGTAATTGGTGACTAATTAAATATTTCAGTTTTGTGACTGAAATATACCTAAATTGTAAATTTGTAAAAAGATTAGTATAGGTAAGAAGGAAAATAAAAAATAATGAAATTGTACTTAGTGTTTCATTCACCTGATATAATTAATAACAAAAAAATAATTATTATTCTATGGATTTATAAAAAAAATATTGTCTTCACATTTAATTCAGTACTAAACAAATGCAGATGACCAGGTTTATTATGATTAATAATTATCATAATTAACTATAACACACTACACTACTTCTAACTTAACATTTTATTGATCAAAGGTAAATATAAATAAATACTAAAAGTTCTAAATCAACATAAGATGTGTTGTTGCCTAGGGACATTTACTGTCAGTTACTTGCATAGCGTTAGCTTCTAAATGACTATTACGCCATTATAGATAATAAAATATTAGCTACATTTTTTCCAAGGGACTATTTCCCAAGCCATAAATAAACGATTATTGAAGACAAATTTTTGGATTTTATGGAAGAACCAATAAAATATTATTACTATGGATAAATATTGCGGCCACGCCCACTTCAGCTGTTGGAGTACACTAGGAGTGTACCTTACTTGCATTTCTGGTATCCTTAGATTGATATTCATGTTTACGGTACCTGTATTGGCATGTTGAGTTCTTTCATAAATATTTTTAGTCTGAATAGTAACTGTAATGAAATGAAATTTAGTTTTAGCAAAGCATATTATAAATCACAAGGCTTGGCATAAAAAAGGAACTTACCTTCTCTGTTAAAGTATTCATCTAAAATGAAATCTATTATGTTCCCGTCACTCCAAGTTGAAAAATCTAATAAAGAATTATTGTATTTTACATCTACATGACCCCATAAACAGGGTATATGTGATGTCTGATACAACTGGAAATCTCCAAAATACTTAAAGCTTGATGGTGGGTTCGCAAAATCTTTCGATACTACTGCCAAACTTTGCATTTGTAAGGGGCACACAGTCTGGAACATAAAAGTTTTTTTTTATCAATAAAATGGTTTATTTGCGAAGCTCCTTACCAAGAGACGACACTGACACAGATTAAAATGCGAAATACCTCATCGCGCGAAGAAATGTAACCACAGCAGGTAGTTTGAGTACAAAACGCCTACAATGATTTGTTAGCAATCCTGAGCCTCTACAATCGAGAGAGGTTTAGGCGTCTTGCAACTACACTGGCCTAAAATGTAGTAATCAGAACTACGAGGTATACAAATTACAACACCATAATTTTTACCCCTAAGCAGTGTGATATAAACGAGCCAACCATGTGATTTGAAAAAAATATGTCTGTCTGGAATCCCATACTGCAAATGTCGAAAATGTGAATATACACATTCACGCCCGTATTTCGCAGAGGTAGGCAGATATTATTGAGTGCCAGGATCTATTACTTATATTAGGTAGGTATCTATTGCCGAGATTTATACATTCTCATGTATAAAGTATTTTGGGTAAGAGACTCATTTAACACTTCAAAACCAATTATCAATGCCCGCCACGGGAATCTGCACGGGACCTCTAAATCGCAAGTCACAAAGTTTGCCGAAAGACCACGAGGTTGTCGATAAAATAATACCAATTGGAGAATTTCGAATATTTTTGTATTTAATAAAAATGTGCGAACTAAAGGTTCGATTCGGGTGTTTCCATTCGGAAATTCTCAGTAGTAAAACTGAGTCTGAAAATTTGCCTGAAAATGGCAATATTACATATGACTATTAGATATTTGGCAAAATGTTTGAACAGAAATGCAATTAAATGGGAATACAGATATGAGGATATCTATGTACCTATGCAAAATAAATAATACAGCTATAACTAATCTTACAGGTTATTTACACTTCCAGGAGGAAAATGTTGGTAGGTACTGTAATTTCACTGAAAACTGGTCATAAGTAGCTCTCAATTGTTTGTGAATATTGTGTTCTCTAGTAGTGTGTTTTTTTTGTACAGCACTTTAAGTATGACCATTTTTTATAAAAACATGCTTATTCCTGAGAAAAATAAAGTTATAAATAGGGATAAGAAGTTACAGTACCAGTAGGCTTGAAACATTATACTTATAACTCATGGACTATTATTACAAATTAATGGCCATATTTACAAAAAGTATTACATACTTTACTAAAGAAAGAGCAAATTGAGAGATTTGAAACATAAAAAATCCTTCAATCAAAACAAAAGTTTTATAATTTAAAGATATAACATATTTTAAATATGTTATAAAATATGTTATGTTATATAAATATGATATTTATATTATTTTCATACATTACCTTGAGTTGCAAATTTAACCCTAATATTAGTATAAAGGAAGTAAGTGATTTCTCTGATGCAAGTTGAAACTTTAAGTTTATTTCATCATTTTTGCCATCCCTGTTTAAATCCATCTCATCAACCTGCAATAAAACTTTTGTCAAAAATTGCATAATATTTACAAATTAAATAAGAATATGCAGGTGGCCTCCGACCGGTCCCAGTGAAAGTCTTTGGAGGAGGCCTATGTCCAGCAGTGAACTTCAATTGGCTGATGATGATGATGAAAAAATAATATATTCTTAGTATCAAACAAAACAAATTCTCATAATAAATTTTATACATAAAACAAAGTTAAATGATGAATACAAGTAGTATACCTCAATTTCCGTGCAAGTTTCTTCCTCTTCAATATTATTTTCATCTATTGCCTGAATTGCAGAACATATTATTGGTTTGCTTGCATCCCTTGTTTCAGCGACAAGTAAGTACTCATAGGTAAAGTGTATTATAGGCTGTTCATAAAAACTATGAGATTTTAACCAAAACCCTAAAAAAATACAAAAGTTATCTAATCTTATTGATGTTTAAATATTACACTGGAAAAAATTAGTCACCTAAGCAAAGAATAAAATAACTAAAGTGCTGGATGTAATCCTAATGATACATTTGTTGAAGGCTTGGTTACAAAATTAGTATTGATTAGTATGATACTCAGTTAGAGGGTGCATTTTGGAGTAAAATCAGAATACCTACTTCAGGATATTTTAAATCTCAAATTGGCATTATGCATTCAAGTTGGGTTTTATTTAAAAATGATATCGAATGCAAAATAATAATTGAGATAAACTGAAGCATATAATGCAAAATATTAATTTACCTCTGCTCCTATACGCAATAATAAAAGGCAAAATTATATTCAACAAAGTAATGACAAGAGTAAAAAACATTGCCTTAGATAACAAATAGCTTTTATACTGAATTTCCACTTGAGCACTGAACAACTTGTACAATCCCATTATCTTTATTATATATTACAAATAAAATACAGAAGTTTAATATAAATATGTCATAAATCCATGTCCATTTTACAGCGCAACGACATATTATTGATTATTAATAAACAAAACGTTGCTTGACAACCTAATGGTCCGAGTGTTACCAAATTTAAAATTATGATTTGAACTTTTCACGGATAGATAATGCATTTTCTTGAGAACACAATTAAGTTATTGTTTCTTTTCAATTTTCATTAGCTTCTCTTTAAAACGTTGGGTATGGTATAACTTATGGGTATAAGCCGCATGTGCGTGTATCCGTTACCTTGTTTTGTGTTCTAAAACAATAGTAATGTAAGGCAAGCTACATCTATTGTTTTTTTGTTTTATCCTAAAAAAGTGAAATAAAGAACATCGTTAAAATCCAGTAGTAATATTAATATCGTGTTGAAATTACGTTAGTCCCTTTTTCGTTTTTTTTTTAGCAGTATTATTGAGTTTCTAATGTAATAATGAATACAATATTTCGCAACCCTGGTACATACTTTTTCATTTAATAATTGTATCAACTATTCCGCCGTTATAAATTGGTTAACGATTGTCGAACAAGGGGAACATACAATTTCAGTTTCTTTTGCTTTGTTTGTAAAGTAATCACTTGTCCAGCACTTAGCGCCCTAGTGCTACTGTGGCAATGAGTTACTCCATCCTATTTCAATTCAGTGAACACAAACAATGCCTGAGCTAGAACCCGGTGGCTCTGGCGCCCGCTATGACAACTGATACCTTAGCGGTGAATGATCTCGCACTTCGTCCTTTTAGTATATAAACGGCTGGAAACAAGGAGATGGCACATTCGCTCGGGTACCATCCCGGAGCACAGTGAGGTCCACTACAAGGACTAAGTTTACTCTTCTACACGTACAGCGTCTACGCAAAGATGTCCATGGTCCGAAGATCTAGTATGGACAGAATGTCCTCTAGCATGACGTCTAGTATGACTGGAATGGGTTTGGGAGGAATCACCGGGATCACCTCAGGCATGAGCACCTTGAGCTGCATGCGCGAACAGCAGATGACCATCGGGGGAATGCCATCAAATTATGTCCCCGGGCTGTCGGCTTACTACAACATCTCCAGCTTCTGTCAGCGTCCAGGTCAAACTCGTCGTTGGCCTATGCAGAGAGCAGGGCCGACTGCACAGCATCGTCCTGGACGTTCTCATAGCACAGGAGCTCTCCACCGCATGAAGCATTCCATGAGGAATAGTCCTAACACTCAGTACACCCATAACCTTATCTGCAAGCTAGCCGATCAAAATGAACGCCGTCGCCGCCAGGATACTTTGGAAATGATTCCTCAAAGCTATTATTCGCAACAGCCATTGAAGGTTGAACTTACGGAATTTTACTCTCGGGATAACTCGAAGGATCACCACACCGAGCAATATGATTTGGTCAACGACAACATCCTTCCCAACCCTGTCTTGAGAAGGGGTCAAAATTTCTTCTTTGCAGTGCGGTTCGACAGAACTTACGACAAACAACAGGATATGATTCGCATTGTTTTCTGTTTTGGTATGTAGTGTTCATAAGCATTTTTTCAATTATCTCATTTGAAACATGGTCTAAGAGTAAACTAATTTATTGAATATCATTGGTTAAAATTGTTATATCCTATGAATTTTCTTTTTAGGTCCCAAACCAAGCATCACTAAAGGGACCAGGGTCGTTCTTCCTGTAAATTGGAACACACAGCAAGGAGTATTCCAGCATTCCAGAGATATGATGGGAATGGGAATGGGCATGGGCATGTCACGCATGCAAGATACCAGTACCGCCATGGCTACTATGGGCACTATGGGAACTATGAGTACCATGAGCTCCATGGGTCCAATGAGCGGCATGAGGGAAACCACAACCTATGGCGTCCGGCGCAGTTCCTTTAGCAATGAACCACTGCCACTCCAACACAGTCCTCTCAGCCCACACGGGCCCATGGATCGCCCAATGATTGATCGCTATGGAGGAACTACTCAACACTCTTCATTTGGTCGCGGCTATGGCTCACGTCATGGTTCTCGTCACGGCTCTATGCAAAACCTCGCTTCACTGGCCCATGATATGGATAGATGGGACATCAGCATTCAACGCCAGGATGGAAATACTATCACGTTCCAAGTGCACGTACCCGCTACTGCTCCTGTCGGAGTTTGGAACTGCTGGGTTCAAACTAATCGCTTCGGCCAGCGCGACAACCGTCACGATTACAAATGTGATGAAGACATTTACATCCTTTTCAATCCGTGGTGCCGCGAGGATCCCGTTTATATGGATAACGAATCATCTAGAAAGGAATACGTACTTAACGAACAGGGCAAAATTTGGTGCGGCACTTGGCGCCAGCCTAAAGGCCGCAAATGGATTTACGGACAGTTTGACGATGTTACATTGCCTGCTTGTATGTACTTGTTGGAACGCAGTGGTCTTGAGCATTCGGAACGGGGTAATCCCATTCGTGTTTGCAGAGCTATTTCATCGATGGTATGTTTATAAAATTGCTACCATTTTTTTGCGTTTGCTTTGAAATCGAACAGGTTGCATATATACTTTGTGTTTTAGATCAACGCTAACCACGATGATGATGGTCTTATGGTTGGGCGCTATGATGGCGAATACAAAGATGGAGTGGCACCTCACGCGTGGACGGGCTCAGTAGCTATCCTGGAACGCTACCTTACAGATGGCGGCCGACCAGTTGAATATGGCCAATGCTGGGTATATTCTGGCTTGGTCGTTACTATTTGCAGGGCTCTTGGTAAACACAATTATTTCTAATGATCATTGATGTCCTTAATTGTGTGAAGAGCTCTTAAGCAATACAACTTTTATTTGTAGGTATTCCATGCCGATCAGTCACTAACTACGTGTCAGCCCATGACACCAACCGCACCTTCACCGTAGACAAATACTTCGACCGCGATGGCAATGAAGTGCCCAACGGGCCCGATGAGGACTGCTATGATTCATGCTGGAACTTCCACGTTTGGAATGACGTATGGATGCAACGCCCTGACTTGCCGCAAGGTTATTATGATGTATTTATTTATTTATGGTTTTTACACATAGCGTATAAAGGCGGACATAATGCCATAAAAATGTTGTGAGTCAGCATCAATTTTTTTAAATATTTGGTAATATTTCTTAAAACAGGATACAGTGGCTGGCAGATTATCGACGCCACGCCTCAGGAAGAAGCAGAATCTGTTTACCACTGTGGTCCGGCCAGCGTTGAAGCAGTACGCCGCGGTGAAGTCGGCTTCCAATATGACACACCCTTCATGTACTGTCAGCTTAATGCTGAATTGTGCCACTTCCAGGAAGAAGAGAATTCCGAATGGGGCTTTATTCGTATGGCTTCGAACCAGTACCAGTGAGTGTAGCAAATAAATTGTGACTCTAAATAATCATGTATCGGGCACCATTAATTAAATTTACAATTGTTGCAGAGTGGGCCGCAAGATCCTCACCAAGAATCCGAACCGCGATGATGACGAGGGAGAAAGCGATATGCTTGAGATCACCCACGAATATAAGACTGTCGACAGCTCTTCGCCTGAACGCCTCGCCATCATTGCGTCGTGCCGTGGATACCAGCGCTTGCAGCAGTATTATGAATATCCTGATCGCAACTTCGAAGATGTGTACTTCGACCTAATGGACATTGATATTGTTCCATACGGCCAGCCTTTCGATTGTACTATGAATATACAGGTAGTAAACCTTGAGGAGAAATAATATTATTATCAAATTATGAGACCGCAACCTTTACACTACTTTCCTCATTTCAGAATAAATCGCACGAAGATCGCACCATCTGGTGTGTGCTGACGGCGTCTTCATGCTATTACACCGGCGCTATTGCTTCGCGTCTTCGACGAGCTCAGGGTGAGTTCATCGTGCGCGCTGGCCAGCGTGAGGTTTTGAAACTTCACGTCACACCACAAGAATACATGGACAAGCTGGTGGACCACTCGATGGTCAAGGTGCATGCCATGGCATACGTCAAGCAAACTCGCCAGGCTTGGTCTGATGAAGACGATTTTCCGCTTCATAAACCACGAATGCAAGTCCAGGTAAATTATACGATTAAAATTTAATTCATTGTATGCTTAAGTGATGAATTGTATCTATACTAAATCGATTCTTGCACAGGTGAGAAGCCAGCCTTGCGTGGGACAGGAGTGCTCTATTACATTCAGCTTCCAAAATCCGCTGAATGTACATTTGACCGACTGCTACTTCACTTTCGAAGGTCCTGGCGTGCAGAGGCCAAGACAGGTTTGGAATAATGCAATATTTATCTTTTAATTCCTTTGTGAAAAAACGGTTTGAGTAATAAGCTGTTGATTGACAGATCCGGTTCCGCGACGTGAAGCCGGGTGAGTTCGTGAACTACCAGGACAAGTTCATTCCGCGCAGACACGGCGAGCGGCGCATCGTGGTGACGTTCTCGTCGCGCCAGATGGACGAGATCTTCGGCTGCACCACAGTGAATGTGCGCGGCTAGCTAGCCCCCGGGCCCCGAGCGCCTTCGCCGCGCACCTCGCCGGGGCCGTCATCACCGCCAGCGCTACAGATGGACCGCTCGTACGTCTCCTACGTAGCGCCGGAACAGCATTTGTACGTCCAAGAAGAGGAAGTCGTCATTGTCAAGGCTACCTAAACACGTGAACGCGAGATAATCGTGTTGTCTAAGTGTCGTCAGCGAGATCTTACTATTGTGTTGTACACCAAACATACTAGTGCCGACTTCACTTAAACTAGGATTGTACGAATGTTGCAAACGAACTTTTTAAACTTTATACGAACGAACAACGATGACGTGGCTTGTCTAAACGGATCATAATACAATTACAGGTTTTTCACCAGCACATATCAAATCATAAAAGTTAAAAAAATATTTTTATATTCATTCACATTCTGCACGGTGTGGTTTAATTATGTGTTAAATATTTAAATAATATACTCATACTATGTAAGGAAATGACCTATGCTTCGTGTGCCATTATGTTTTGAATAATGATGTCTCTTTTCAAAAGAGTTTAGTGATAAGAAATTAATTATGTACCTAGGTTAATCATATTTTACATAAAAATACTGCTTATTGTCTAATTATTTTTATTATTTTATACACGATTGATTTATATTTATATTGTAACCACTAAAATATGTTTTTTGCACTGTTTGTGTGTTTTTGGGATCTCAAAAATAAAAAGCATTCATTGCATTCAGTATTTTATTAACTACTACCTACCAACCCTATTATCTTATCTGATTAATTACTCGTATTGTTACTGTGTTTTAAATAAATTAACTTAAACAATTAAACGGCATATTACATGAACACATAATATGTACCTACTTAAGACAGAGATAAGAAAATATATTACATATAAATAAATCATTTTTTCTATTAGCCGCATACTTTTAGCATTTTTTTGCAATTTGCGTGCTATTGCTAATATGCATTTGTATTGTATGCCTAATATCAGACTCTATTTCTTCTCTATTGATAATCAAATTACGATTATCTTTGTGTTTGAAAATCTTACTTGTACGAATATTAGGCCAATTGTTTTTTTTAAATTATGTCTAAAATAATACATGTTTATGGTTGTCATCATACATTATACATTTTTAATACAAATTTACCTGTAGTTAAACTAACAACCAATACAACTTTTGCAACGTTTCTGGGAAATTGGAGAAAAGTAAATGATCTGTATTATCTCTGGATTTCAAAGATTTAGTTCGTGTTACGTTTATATTGCAACAGAAATTTACCTAAAGTACCTTTTGTATGAGTTCGTTCACAATGCACATGGCTGTTATGAATCTATAAATATTTGGTAGCCCACTTCGATTAAAATAACCGCAGGCAATCACCGACCAGATTGGAGTGAGTCGGTACTTTCTACATGATATTTCTGAATTCCTTTGCAGCAGAAATGCGAATGTTGCGATGGATGTATGGGGTAACTCTGACTGATAGAGTGAGGAATGAATACGTTAGAGGAAGTTTGAAAGTAGCTCCTGTGATTGATAAGCTGAAAGGTCACCGTCTGTCGTGGTATGGGCATATAATGAGGAGGGACGAAACATATGTTGGTAAAAAAGTAATGAGCATGAAAGTTGAAGGATGGACAAGCCGAGGAAGGCCAAAGAAAACATGGATGGAGTGCGTGAGAGGAGATATGAAAGAGAAAGGCGTGACTGAAGACATGACGGCTGATAGGGATGTGTGGAAGGACAAAACATGCTGCGCCGACCCCAAATAAAAATTGGGAGCAGGGCAAGAGAATGATGATTTCTGAATTCCTTTATGCAAGTCTATCAAATCTAATATTTTAAGGATTATATTGTCGGGCCCGCGAAACTTCTGAGTGACGAATGACGATTTATGGAACCCGAATTCGATTTTTGAGATGAACTTAATGTAATTTGGTTTTTCCATTAGGAAAGTTAAAACAGCAGTATGCATTCAGGGAATGTGCTCGTAAAACGATAATAAGGTTGTCACATTTACATGAGAATTTAAATACATAGAATTGAAATCACGCCTTCCTCTAATACTTCGATGATGCAGGTGTGAGTGTTCACATGTTAGTAACATAATACGACGACATGAATAGTGATATGTGCCCGTTACTTTATTTAAAAATGAATTTGTGGTTTTAGAATAAAGTAGGTAACCTATGTCTAAAATTAAGATTAATTTTCCTCTCTGATTTGCGGAATTATAATTCACAGAAATATAATATCTATACAGAATTGGAACTAAAAAAGTGAATGAGGCATAATCGTAGCATAGGACAAGTATTACAAATTGTATTGTAAACTATATTTTTAGATTGAATGAAATAAATCTAACCACTGCTCAATTTTATTGTTGTATAACTCTTTCTACCTAATCAAAAAGTATAACATATGTATATTAGGAATTAGGATGTCTTCATTCAAAGTTTAGGCGCGTGATCGAGACGCAATCTCAGCAGCCGCGGATTCAAACTTCAGGTGCTGTTCTTTGCATTTTTTAAGTCAAGTACAATAAATTATAACTTTAACAGTGAAAACATCGTGAGAAAATCTCCACGCCTTTTCTAAGTGTTATGTTAGGTGTATAGTCCTGCAACACGCACTAGGCTGTCGCGGTGGATGGGGTCTAACTTCTCTCATGACATGTATGATATGGATAGATCCTGTAGCGTGAGCAGATCGATATTTCTGAAACCATTTTTGGACAACTTTGTTAATGTGAAATTTCTTGAGTGAATCCCAGCAATAGTTTGTTTCACACGAGATCAGAATTCGGTGCCTCCTGATTTGTACTTTTAACGCGTGACTAACCAGATTATCTAAATTTAAAATGTTGCAGTAAATTGATGACTTTATATTGCATTGTACTACTACAGTCTACTGTGCACGTATTTAATTTCGATATTGACCCCAGTGTGACACGGCTTGTTGCGTGACTGTGCTACAGATAAGCAGTTCCTAAATGTTCAATCAACTCTTTGTTTTTTTTTGTATGACTCAATAAGTTTGCAACATTTTATAATTGAATTCTCGTAGGAGGGCTATCATTCGGGAGAATCCCGCTCTGAACGACGTCAGTTCCTCACGCACTGCGAAGTTGTGATAAATCGCATGGGGGTGGGTAAGTCCTGACGAATATAGATACGTGACTTTGTCCAGCAGTTTGTTAGTCACTAAGGCCAATGAACTTCAGATAGATAACTATGATCATAAATGTCCTACTACTTATATCTACCTAACATGTAAAATAATCACACGCATTTATGGTATTACACAAGACATACAATTGCTATAAAGTATACTAGCCTCCTAGAGAAATAGCTTAGAGAAATTAATAAAAAAAAACAACGATGTGGCACCATCCTGCCGAAAACAACAGGCATTTGATTCGTTAGCTGGTCATTTGTTTGTGTATTTTGGGTGAAAAAATTCAGGATTAAAATATTATATTTTTTTATGAATAATGGAATTGATTAAATGATTTGCAGCGTTTCAAAGATGGAATTGGTAAGATTTTCACGTAAAGGTATATATAATATCAAGTGTACAACCCAAAACTCCAAAATACTTTGAAGTTTTCTAAACTCTTTATTCAAATTTTAGTCGGGAGAAAGTAATATGTTGTTGCAGAAAACTATTTCTTTTAAGTTCTCACTATCTTAAGATCTTTTGCCGGGAATATAATTCAAATACAGCTAACATAATAATGGTTTATATATTACGATACCTACTATGTCTACTATAATTAAAACCGAATGCAGCTTATAATTTACCTCCATCGGAATTGGTAAACAAGCATTCAAGTATTCTTGTTTATGACTAAATTTGATAAATACCAGATTATAACATGTTTACTGCGAACCTTACCCGGTTTTCATCTACCTGTGTCGAATACTGATGCCTTGAAAAAGTGTTTGAATAGAAAACCGGCGGTCATGTCAAATAAGGTGCATTGCTATATTGGTCTTTATAACAAAGCTCAGGAGTTTTGGACCTTAAAGGCTATGTTTGGTATGTAACGAAATTCTTGTTATTCGTCGCAGTCAATATTAAGAATTCACTTGAAACGTGCTTTGGCTCACACTTCGTTGCTGAGAAAATACAAGTGTTATTAAACTTCAGAATGTTCTAGTTTACTTTTGTTTTGTAGACTTACGTTCTCATAACCACTTGACTATTTTTGAATTCTGGGATAGCGTATTTATAGTGGTTCTAGGTTCTATATTCGACAATCAAGTGGAAAAACCGTGCCAATTACTAGTGTTTGAACTGATATCACAAAAACAAACAACGCATAGAATTACTAGGGACCAAGTAAAATTAGGTCAAACTTCCACTCGTCATTATTCCCCAAACCGCATGAATTTGATGTTTCACTGTATTGAAGAATTCCAACGTAATGGAATAATGCACATACCGTTCATACGTATTTGAGGAAAATGTTGAATTGAGTTTAGGAACGACCTTCACGCGTACTACGACAAACGATTTGGCGGCGAAGTCGTCGCTCACCATCCGATGAGGTCACATGTAGTAAATTAATGTAATCGTGCGTAACATCTTGTTACAGTTTACGATGGGCGACGCGGATTACCATAATGAGAAAACAAACATCGCGTTGATAAAAACGTTTAGTCGGATTACACATTTTTAAAATTGGAGTTTTCTACTAAAATAGTCGTTAGATAGGATTTCATAACAAATTATAAATAATGGGCATCGTGAAAGATCACTAATATAGAAGTGGACCAAATTCAAAATTTCAATTTCTGTATCTATGAAAATTAGTTGTTAATTATGAGGTACTTTAAAAGTGAAAGGATTAATATCACAGTGTAAGTAAACCTGTGTGGGTAGACCATCTTCGACTTCTATAAGAACTTTAAGAAGTCATTAATCGGGGTCGGGCAGGCATTATATTTACCTGTACGCAATTATTATCATTATCTTCATCATCATTGTCATTTTTGTACCCTCGTTTCGACAATTGTGTTTAGGTCTCCAGTAATAGGAGTGGTTTTCGGACACATTCTCAAGCTCTGTGGATACGCACCTACTACGAACTTTCTAATCTTTGAACCCAGTATTGACTATCTCGACAAGAGAACCGAACCTTGTCTAGTTCTTATGACACACATTTGTTTGAGACTACAAATCAGTCACACGACGGGCAAATTATTTTTCGAAAAAAGACAGACAAATTGCTCATAGATCAGAGATCATTAAAGCCTTATGTCATAGATCATAAAAAAAACTACTTCGAACATTAGCATATCCTAAGAGTAAATTCAATCTAACATTCTACTCATCAAGTAAAACAGAAAGTAATGCTTAATATCGGGTTTTGTTCAAGACAATGAGACGGTTTTTGTAAGAAATGGTAGAACTAGAAAAGTCAGCTACACAAGTAATCGCAGGATACTTTATGAATAAGCCTGACTGTCTTAAATAAACGGACGTCATGACATAGGATAGTCAGCTGCTCATATTTTGAAAGAAATGACATTTGTATTCGTACGCATAGCAACCACAGTAAACAAGGGGATAAACACGGCATAAACGCTAGTATATCGTGTTCTGGCATTATTTTAAAGACGAATCGAAATATCATGAGATAATACCCATAACATAGTATTCTGTACATTAGAACACGGTATTTGAAAGTCAAAATATTTTATAGTATTAGTTATCTAACAATACAAAAATAACTTTAACTCTTCGTTTAAAAGTATCCAGTGAGGACGATATATCGCTTTATGTAGGCGTAAGAGGCGGGTGTAAAATCTTTGTTATTTTATATTGCGTTTATTATACGGTAACGTCAGAGTATTTACGATTCTAGGTAAGTTGCAGCAGAACAAAATGATAAAAATTTGCGCAAGCAAACACGCGTTGTAACTAGTCGGAAGGCAAACACTCATTATGATGATGTATCGTCGAACATACCTAGAACTGTTTAAGTTTACTATTATGATGCACTGCGTTTCGTGTCATATATATTAATTTAATAACAAAAAATTGCAAAGGAAAGAGAATCATGTTTATTGTAACAAATGTATTTTCCAGGCAGCTGTTTAAGACCTATTTGCGTCAAGAGACCTCACCGTTACAAGTGACGTGACTAATTTAGGCGGGAGTGTGATTCATTAAAATTCATCATATTAGGTTGCGCCACTAGAGGATGACCCTTTATTGAGTAGGTTTTACTGATAAGAGGTCACGTATTAAGAGCTACAGAAGGTAGACTCAGACGCAATTTAACTCAGACGAATCGACCTCGCGCTGAGGTACGCACGCGTTTGCTCGATTGATTTTCAATGAATTAAAAATCGTTAACGTTTTGTTGACTAAAATACAACAGCTGATTATTTGTTTACATTGCGCAAGCTTCTAAATCGGTAGTGATATAATCTGCGCGGTTTGTTAGTGATAATAGATTTAAAAGTGATCAGCTTAGAGACGAGTTTAAGAGTGCAATAGATTCTACGTGTAATTGTTCGTGATTTATGTGTGTGATATGGGTACTGTAAGGAGCAACTTGGCGAACTTGTGTCCGCCAGTGAGCCGATGCTGCAATGGACGTAGGTCCGACTCATACGACTTGAGGGAGCTGCCGCACCCACCCCGCCGAGAAACCATTGGTAGGTCAAGGTCACGTGAGATAAGCCGAATATTTGCGATAAATTTGGTCACGCCGTGATGTCGTTTATGTAATACCTATGTACATATTTGCAACTCAATATTTATTTATACACTGAATACGAACATAATTTAAGTTTTAATGCGATATTCAGTGCCCGAATAAAACTATATTTTTCATTAATATCGAATGATTTGAATGAATGAATTTTTGAATTAAGATAATATATAAAATTATTATATGAATAATGAGTTATTTCATATTGGGGGAGGTTACTAGAATAGCTAAATTCTAGCTAACTTTAATTAAAGCCTGCACGAATTCCCTCTAAGTCAACAGAAGGCCCGATGATTACGACATCTGAAGGTATCCTAATCGATCTTCAATGCATCAAGCTATCATAAAAAATATATATATTAGTGCCATTATGGAATTAATGTCCACTATATTTTTTAAAACTTCTGATTATAAGCATTGACAATGTCGGAAAATGTAATTTTGAACTGTGATATTTAGAACAAATTACATACTTCAGGTGCTGTCTTTGTTGTAGACACAGCTAAGTTTGTTTTATTGGTTAGCACTTTACGCATAGCTCGGTCCTCGAGGCCTTCATAATAAATGCTACTGTTTGCAAACTGGTTTACACGGCGAATATTTTATTCAGTTATTGCTTCATGTTTACTTACCACTACACCTGTAGACACATACCTATCATTAAATTATCAGTTGTGAACAGTAATTGCACTTTGAGTACTAGCAATTTCATAATTGTTATTATACAAGCGTATTATAACATTATTATAGAATAAATCCTTTGGAAAAATTGAATATAAGTAAGTTCAGCTTCGTTGATTATACTACGAGTAATTGTGATTAAATATATTAAATGCTTGTTGCTCGTTCTCGACGGAGTTGAAATTTCTATTTAGTGTAATACCTGCGACATTATAAAATTATAGTAAAACAAAGTTATGCATATAAACTAAACACAAATGTGACGTAAGTTACCTCTTAACTTTGTGTTGTAATTTACCGCCTATTCATTGTAGTATAAATTACCGGACAAGATAGATTCCTGTGACTGTTCTGACAGTAAAAGATGTCTTGTTAAAAATTATCGGGCACGCAGTTTCGATAGAAATCTGTTTTTTTTTTATGTAATGAACTGCATGCTGCAGCACATAATATAAAAACACTGATTTCGTGCTAAAAAGAAGGACTGAGAAGCTAGTTTTGAAGTCACTTTTGCGTTGCATTATTTCTTTTTTTAAGTTTATTACATTGGTAGTTTTTAACCAACAACAATATGACGAACCGGATGTATCTTCTACATAGTTATAGCATGTACATATAATCGAATTAAGAAAGACAGAACGTCGGAACTGGCTGATTATTTCGCGTACGCGTAATATACGTGTAAGTATCAGATTTCGGATTTGACAAAATGCTTAAAATCCAGTCTACATCTAGTAGGTAAATTGAATTTCCATTCAACCAGCTGTTGGTTCCGACTGATCGGAAACCGCAACATAACCGAGAATTTGTATTCATCAAGTGAGTTGGGAGTTTTCTTAATACGCATACCGTAGATGTCATCTGAAGGTAAACCGGTTTGCCTGCATCGTACTGAGATCAGTGTACGTGCCAGTCGTAAATAAAAAAGTTATTTGATAATTGCACGCTGGAATAAAATGGTACAACATAATTTGCTAATTGCTTACGATACGGACGCGCGTTATCGCTTTGAATATTTCTACTTTGGTTACGATTTCTTAATTTTAAATTAATCATATGACGAGCTTTGTAGTAATGGCGCCAATACAATGTTATCTATGATTATATTGTATAAATACTAGTATAGTCTCCATATACAATTTATTAATTTGTGTTTTGAATAATCCAAACTCCTTGTTCGAATAGATAACACTTCTTGCAAGTGCGAAGTTTTGACAAATCTATGAGCACGGATGTTCCTAAACCGCCGTTTTGTGTATTGAAGCTAAACAGGATGTTAAATATTTGAAAATGTAATTTACGTTGTAAATTATTTTTGCAATGGACGCGTCAAAAGATGATGAACACATGACGCTACAGTGAAAGAAAAACCCATTTACCTTTGAAACTGAGATAACAGGAAATTGGATGACAACATACACGATTTATTCGTTAGTTTTCTATGACATTGTATATTTTTCAAATTAATACGTACAATGTTAATTTCCGGAGATCTTTTGTACTTTTGGGTCTTTATTT
The DNA here is from genome assembly GCA_030295005.1 of Cephonodes hylas. Classification (NCBI taxonomy): domain Eukaryota; kingdom Metazoa; phylum Arthropoda; class Insecta; order Lepidoptera; family Sphingidae; genus Cephonodes; species Cephonodes hylas. Next base: position 10,064,815 of record AP025364.1, on the reverse strand, counting down.
TGATGTGACTGTGTTAAGGATTAAATTAACTGAAGACGGTTTATTGAAGTTTCTAAAGTAGTGAAGTTTGTAAATTAAAATTTAATAAATCTAAATCATGAAATTTACGTTTCCGTTCGCAAGGTAGGCAGAAGTACATTTCTACACCCAATTGATACAGTCGTTCTTTCAGTCATACAGTATTAATTAGTGGGGAACCATATTATCGTTTTTCGGCCATATTCAAAGATTTTGTGCAGCGATAAATAATTTTCTATTAAATAAAAATAACACCACTTCCTCGGAATCAGAATCGAACCCAAGACTTCTCAAAGCACGCTGTATTCTTACGCCGCACTTTTACACCGACTGCTGTGTTTTAATTTAATATTTAGATTTTGTCCGAGAAATGAAAAGTCCGAGAAGATAAAAAAACATTTGAGTTAAACTATATATTGACTGTGTTTAGGCCCCTACGTACCAAGTTACGCTTAATAATTCGCATAATTTCTACAGTTTCTTTTAAGGCGTCATTTTTTTTTTAAATCTAGCACATTTTCCATAGTTACGTATGAATCAGCTATTGCTATTTTATGATGGTGCAATTAGATATGTGAATGAGTCTTGTCCTTTTACCCAGTAATATTAAAATTGTTACTTTAATTCCGAACAAATAGATTAATGATGCACGTTTGACATTTAATATCTGAATAACACATAAATAATTATTGTTTTATTCAGTTTAATTGAAATATTGAACAAAGGTATAACTTGTCAAGCGTAGGTCACATTGCGTCAGAATCATGTCATTAAGTCGGAATTTTCATTATCCCACATTCCTGCATGAGAGGTTACATTTTCTGCCAGAATTTTATATTGATAAATTATTATGACCAAAATGTTTACAGTACTAAATAAGTTTTATAGATAATGATTACCTCTTTCATAAGATTTATTTTTTGATATATTTTATAGCGGTTTGTATTATGCAATTGGTTTTTAGTGGAGTTAATAATCCACAGTCACATGCCTTTTTATTTGGAATTGGGCCGATAGCCGTCACAAACAGTAGTAAAAATAAAATTGATGTTCATCATATGCCGGGTTTATTGGCAGAATTAGTCTACTTTGATGTGCTGGCGTTAATTCATGGAACGTGGCATAACAATATAAAGTTGATGGCTTTGAGAATAGTGAGTAGAATGTTTATTTCTGTAAACAAAGTACGATCGTACGTAGAGAGTATAGCATTTTTCCGTGACTTCGTCTCCCGATTTTTTTAACAATAATTTGAAGAGTGGTTTATTTTTTTTTACGTTTTGAGTTAGTTCTGCTATTATAAGACTACCTCCTTAGGCTAGAGGCTAAAGTTGGCAGGTGCGTCAAAGGAAAGGTCTTTGTTTGTTTCCCGGATCAGCCGTAAGAGTCAACGGATTTTTTAGAGTGGCAATTATTACCTTTAGAAGCACGGAGTCTTGAAATTTGACCGACATATAAATGATCACTTTGCGGTTCAGTGAAAAAGAAGTGCTGTATCGTGCGAAGGCAGAGTTTTGAGCTCATATTTACCGTTTTATTACATTAAGCAAATTTAATTTCATAAAGAAGGTAACATGTCGTTTCGGTTAAGTAGGAACTCCAAGGTTTAGAATACATTGAAGAACTACGATTGATATATAGAAGTGATTTGAAAACACAAATAACGTAGGTGTCGTTTGCGCAAAATATATATAACATCGAGGCAAATAAGTTACAATGATTAATCACCAAGAACAATTGCGATGAATGAGTTTATATGTTTGTGCAACAATAAGTAATTGCTACTCCAATATATTGGTTAGGTATACCATCGAGTTACTTCTATAAAACCTACGCGCTTGCTATTTATGGGCTGCGTAGGAAACGTATAAAATACATAATATACCAATTGGCAATGATCTATCCCAGTATAGAAGTAACCATAACCACCCACTTATAATTGTTGCTAAATATGAGCCTAATATAATGTGCTTAAGGAAAGGAATTGGTATTATGTGATTTGTGAGTTTATGGATTAATCATTTTTGTCTATAACTCAACATTTGCTTCCTAATTTGGGCCGTTATTATAAATCTTACTAGGGAAAACCATCAACGTTACCGTATGCGCCATGATGAGTTCCTTAACAATTCGAAATTATTGAAGTACGTTTTATGTTTTTTATTCACTTTTAAATGAAGGATTCATTAGTTTATCAAACATTAAACACCATTCAAGTAAATATTGGTTGATCATACATTGGTGGATATTCTCATTGCCAACTATAATTGAGTGTTCACGTTCGTGAAGCCTCTGGTTCGATTTAGTTGTTAGATTGTCATTATTTCTTTTCATTAGATCATAAGCAGCACAGTGTCAAAATGCTATTTTTAATGAACGCGACAGCTTGTCTAATTTAGGTGTAGAAATATTTTTCAACATACTCCTTCGTAGCGCCTATGAATTTTAAAAGGCAAATTATTGTAATAGGAACTTCATCATAGTAACTTAAACGATTATTTGCTAAGTATCACCTTTATCTCATATTATGTCAAAACAATTAAATGCACATTTCACTGATATTAGTCACAGATAGAACACTTATTGTCTACGATAACGATATTGGTATATTGAGAGCAGAAGACCTCAATTGACCCCAGCCAGAGCCGATCTACTTGTTAATTTATTTAATTAACGAGAATTTATGGAGACATGGGAATTCCGCACAGACATTATTTGTTTACATTAGGGCTATGCGCAGGGTCCGAATATATAATGACGATACCTGATTAGCATGCAGTATAGAGAGCCTACATGCTACGTGAACGTTTTATGTTCCTTGCACTTCCTAGATTACAACTAATGCAAACTCAAAAACACGCTAATAATAAATATCGTGCAAATGCAAACACTAATCATTTATGTAGTGTCACGTTTTTAATTTGTGTAACTAGTATGATATATTAATTTTCTAATGAGATCATCGTTGCATTTTAGGTCCTTTTCGTAACGTGGTCAAAATGAGTAATGTAGTCAAACCTTGAACGCGACAATGAATGGATCTCGTTTCTCAGTAGGTCGAAGCTTTTCGCGTCCTATTGACTGAATGACATCATCCGCCGAGATTGAAGTATAGATGTGGTGTCCCACGCTGGAGCCTCAGTCCATTACGGCATGTAAAATCCACTGCACGTTTATCGAAACAATTAGCGATTTACGAACGAATTCTATATCGAGCCATTCTCGGACGCAAGATGCTTCAGAGTGTTGTGTTTGTTGGTTATTTGTGATGTTTAGGTATTTTGTTAACGTGAATATTAAACAATGGAGTACTTGAAAAATTTGTGGCAGAGGTATTTTGGAGGGCGGCGTAAATACATTATAGTGCCTTTCAAGCCAGGTAAATTTTGTTGTTTGCGGATAATAATGTTTTTAAAATACGAATAAATATTTTTTTATCCTGTATTTATAAGCAATTTTGCATATTTGAATAATGCAGTACAGTATGTTTACTATTTTGTGGATAAATTAAATTGATCTTTTAAACTACATGGTATATCTGCCGAAGTGGGAACTAGATGAACATTTTAAAAAGATTTTAGTAAAATTTGAGCTATGCTAAAATAAGACGTGTTTGCTTAAATATTAAACTGTTGAGAAGTTTAAAGCGTTTACACATGTGTACTTTTGGTGTTTACCTATTCATAAAGATTGATGTACTGGCGGGAAGCCAATTCCGTGGCGCGAAATTTTTTGCCCATGACGAATATATGCGTAACCTTTATGTCAATTATGAATCGTTTGTTGATTCTTGTCATAGAAGTGCTTCATACCTAGACTTAGAGTGACCTTTGAATATCATCAATGAATATTATCAGCGCTCTAAGCTCTGCACTATATAATATTATCTAAAAGTATTTATGATTGAAGAAAAACAATTTGTATGTTTATATGAAAAATTATTGTAAATTTGTTGTCAATCACATTCATGCAAAACTCGTGTTTAGTTATTTAAAAACTTTTGAAAATAGCACATATAATGCAGATGCCGCAGATCAGAATCAAAAATATCGAAAGAAACAGTTGTTGGGAGTTCATTAGTTAGAAATTTTATCGTTTAAAATTCAAACACAGTGTTATTATATATTATATTATGTCGGTAATGAGATAAGGATTTATTTTTGAGCTTAGCCGAGATGAATGTCTGGGTTTTTTACTCACAAACTTAAAGAGAGGTGGTGCATGATATCGTCCTGGATTTATTAATGCATTAAATATCCTTGTAATGTATTTGTGAGAGTGATGTGTAAGGATAAGTTTGTGGGCCTTTTATATCGGAGATATGATGGTCAATCATTATTTGTATTAAATATTTTCCATAAAAAGGCTTTATAATGCCAGTCATGTATTTTTTTGTTGGTCTTCAGGTACTCATGCTCACTTCTCACTATGATTTCTTAATTCACTCGATTCGCATGATAGAGCAAATCGTGAATACATATTCCTTATATCAAATACTTCATCCCCTTCAATTTTTTAAACAGCATTTACTTTCTTGCAGATGTGGTCGACGGCACGCGACAAGGCGTGCTTGCAGTCAATGGAATAGATTTCTGTATTGATATAAATGGCGAGAGCCATCACACAAGCAAATTCAACTTGATGACAAGGGCTGAGGACAAATGTTTGGTTGTTAGACGAGGGCAGGCGTTCAAACTAGACTTGCATCTCAACAGACCATACGATGCTACCAAAGACGCGATCTCCTTCATCTTTTATGTTGCTGGTATGTGATGCGTTTTTATTTTATGACTTCGAATTTAATTTAATACACGGAATATTAACATCAGTACCGTATCATTCTTTAAATTTTAAGAATCTATATGCAATCACTAAAGTTTCTTAAGATTTTCTTATATCTGTGTAGTATGAGCCAATAGGTAATATACGAATAAACATATTATTTCTACTTGTAATATTATTTTTTGCCTGTTATGAATATAATTCTACTATGTGCAGATGTTGAGAAGCGTGGTCCGTCCGACGACACATCAGCCGCAGTACCTCTATTGGAGAAGGGTTCAGAAACTGTCGGAGCATGGAGTGCAGTATTCGAAAGTCAGGTGGACTCGCACCTCATAGTAGCCGTTACTCCAGCTCCCGACTGCGTGGTAGCTGCTTGGAAGATCGACATTGACACAAAGTTGATTGGGGGAAGCTCGCTTAGCTATACCCATTCGCAACCAGTCTACGTGTTGTTCAATGCTTGGTGCTTAAATGATTCTGTATACATGCCAGGTAAATATATTTCATGTTGAATTAAGGGACCTTTTTCATAGGATTGCGCGAGTTCAAAAGCTAGATTAGCGTAGAAAATTTCAAATAGGCAGACGTGGTAGAGCAGCATCGTTAGATAAGCCTGAAGAAAGAGTGGTTCAGCTTAATCAGGGAAGAGAGAGGTGCAATGCTGTGAATGAGATAGGCCCAGCTTACTGTTGCAGGATATTTGTACCCACGTATACACAAGTGTGTCCCATTCCAAATTCAGATAGTATGTATGTTTTGGCAACGAGGCCAATATATTGTATTAGATGGAAACAGTTATTTGTAGATATATTTCGTCGGTGTTATTCTTAATTTTTTTGTGTCATTTAAATATAGCTAAATATTGAATCTCTTTTATACAGGTCCAAGCCATAGAGACGAATTCGTATTAGAAGACGGTGGTCTTATGTACAGAGGTGTGTACAATCGTATTAAACCTATGCCCTGGAATTACGCACAGTACGAAAAGGATGTCCTGGATTGTGCCTTATATCTAGTCAGAGAAGTCGGCAAGGTAAATATTTCAATACATACATTTCATACTTTTCACGCCCATAATTTAAGCCAGATATATTTGGTAACCACTTCATATCAGAATTAATGATTCATAATAACAGTTCGACGTAAGGCCGCTGCAGCGTAACAAGCATTATTAACCTATAATTTCGTCATAATTTTGCACTTGTTCTTTTTGTATAATTAACTGTGTTATGCTAATGAGATTTCCTTGCATTTTTAGGTCAAGGGTCGCGCTCGAAGCGATCCTATCCGAACAGCCAGGGCTTTGTCAGCTGCAGTCAACGTTCAAGATGACAACGGAGTGCTGTTTGGTAATTGGGGTTCGGAACTAAGCGACTACGCTGGTGGGACCCACCCCCTCAAATGGGTTGGCTCTTTAGTAATACTGCAGAGGTATTACGAGAAGAAGAAGCCAGTGAAGTATGCGCAGTGTTGGGTTTATGCTGGAGTTCTTACTACAAGTAAAATTTTTTTTTTAGTTATTTATATTGTTAAGTGTACTTTATTATCACCACATTATGCTCTTGCGTCGATTGTTTGAAAAAATGCATCGATTTTTAGATATAGTATATTAATTATCTAGAATTATTATTGAGTACGTATAGTAAAATTTAATTTCAAGGCTTTTCATTGTTCACGAAAAATAAATTTTAATTTAAAACTAATGTTATTTTTTTATAGTTTGCAGAGCTCTGGGTATCCCTTGCAGACCAGTGACTGGTTTTGATGCTGCCCATGACAGTCAAGGCAGTCTAACCATCGACATAATTAAGGATGAAGATGGCAATACATTAGACGAATTCACCAGGGATTCAGTCTGGAACTACCACGTATGGAACGAGGTATGTTTGTTGATTATTTAATTTGTTGTTAGACTTTTATCGAGATGATTAACAAATTAAATTGGTGAGGTTTAAATTGTTTCCTGCATGAATTGTTAATCTTATTATGTTTATTGCTGTCCTATCGAGAAGTGGATGCGAGGTGAGTTTTAAGATTTCGTACTAAATGAAGCCATTTTAGACTGAATCGTCAAATATGTTTAAACTTTTTCTCCTTTTTGTACGCTTTTTTGTTACAAACGAGGTGTTTTGTAATGAAATTTTGTATTTTCTAGGTTTGGATGGAGCGTCCGGACCTTGGTACTGAGTATAGTGGTTGGCAGGCGTTGGACTCGACGCCACAGGAGACGTCTGAAGACATGTACCGCTGTGGACCAGCATCGTTACGAGCTGTCTTAGAAGGAGAGCTGCAGAGACCCTACGATGCTACATATGTGTTTGCACAAGTCAACGCTGATAAAGTAAGGATCTAAATATATTATCGAATATATTTATTGCGTAGTTTGCTATACATTTTTACATATGCACGCCTTAATTACGAATGTTACTTGTTATTATCTTATGAACAGAAGTAAAGTATTGTGTAATGACCACAATTATTTTCAGATTCTTTGGAAATATTCTGGTGAGATTCAACCGTTGAAATTACTTGCCCGCGACACCACTTCTATCGGACAAAATATTTCAACGAAAGCTATCGGAACGATGGAGCGCGAAGTAAGTTTTATTTTATTGTTAACAATATTTGTTCAAAAATATTTAAACAATACCGTATTTTATTTCAACTGGTAAAACATCCACATTCATATATTAATTTACCTTTTTTTTTTAAGTTTTTAGTGTAATAGTTGCCAAACAGTCATATTATTTGTTGTCTGCCTAATTTGGACTACGGTAATAACCATGCATTGTTACATTGAAGGACATCACGAACACATACAAATACCCCGAAAGAACAAAGGAAGAGAGAATGACAATGGAGAAAGCGTTGAGGAAATCTGAAAGCATCTTCGCGCGTTACTACTTGAACGATGCCTTCAACGACATCCACTTCGAATTTGAACTGAGGGACGACATTAAGATCGGACAAGACTTTAATGTGGTAAGTTATCTACTGGAACTGATATTAAGTGGCGTATATTTTAGAAAGTAGAGGGGCTTTGGTCATAAGATATTCAGTAAATGTTTTTTACATGTGTATGTACATGTGTGTATGTACATAATTACTTGTTATAAATATTGATGGCTTACCTACTTCGTGGTTTCGCGCCACAAGTTTTTGATTCCCGAAAAATATGGCGACAGCCTTGACTCCTGTTATGTGAGATGATTCAAGCCTATCCTTTCTTGGAATATAGGCGTGAGGTTAGTGAATACAGGACAAACCGTTAGATTGTAATGTTTATTAATAGACAAATACGTCATCCACTAAACAATTTACATGTAAATTATATTTATCTTCGTGAAGGGCAGCGTGACAGTATGGTGACTTCATTAATAAATTATACTGACGTCAAAAGTATTTTTTATGCTGGTGCAAAATGTGATGTAGAGTTTTATCGGTTTATGAAAACCACTTACCAAAGTATCATGTATATAATATGCTTATTTAAAGAAAAAAATATACATATGAGTAGAAAATAGTATTTGAAGTTTTGTGCAATAAAATCCGCATCAAAGACAGGATCTTTTTTATGTTAAAATATAAGACATTTACAGTACAGACAGTTTAAATACATTTTTAAGAACTTCGTTCCCGCTCATCAGATTTATTAATATATATAAAACCTGATCCAGAAATTCAGATATTAAACCTACCTGATTTGTTTATTATAGTTGCTAAATGCTAATGTAATACTATTCGAAGGTCCTGAACATGAAGAATCGCTCGTCTTCCGAAGCGCACCGCGTGAAGGGCACGCTCCGAGTGGACACCGTCACGTACACCGGAGTGACGGGCGACGGCGTCAAGAGGTACGAGTTCGATGTCACGGTCGCCCCAGAGACCAAGGAACAAGTCAAGATGCTAGTCACCTTCGACGATTATTATAAAAAATTGGTTGATCAGGTAATTGTATTTTATAAGTTTGGTAACTTTGAGATTTTAAGCATTGTGGGTTTGTTCGTTTTTCATATGAATGGGCCAACGTAACGGTCTTAATTAGCATTATTTACTATATTCTTGGAAAGCTTCCGTGCTTGGGTAGAGGCAAGCTTGTAAAGTGAGAAGGTTTGGGTTTCTGCATCGATTATTTCAGTCGATTAATCATCGATTCTTCAATGATTGAGAGACCTAAGTAGCTAGTTTGTTTTTACTTAATTGAACTACTGTTTAAAACATTTGTGTTTTTTTGCAGGCTTCGTTCAACATTGCGTGCTTAGCTACAATTATAGAGAAAGAATATGATTACTTTGCACAAGACGATTTCAGAGTACGTAATCCCGACATTAAAATCAGTATTGATGGCAAGCCAGTTTCCCATCAAGAATTTACAGTACACGTGAAAGTGGAAAACCCGTTGCCAATTCCTTTGAAAAATGGCAAGTTTTATATCCAAGGACCAGGGTTGGAGAAGCAGCTAAAGATCGAACTTTCTGAGGTGAGTTACTTATCTAAAATACTTATATGTATCTTCAAAAGATTAGGAAAAAGTATATTTCTACATTATAGTTTTTGCTAGCGGCAGGAATATTTGCCTCACGATATACGGGATGAAACTAGTTAGTTCTGTTTCCTGACATATTATATCGATTGAGAATCTTGAAACGAAAACAACTAATAATAGGTACTAAAATTCTTTCAATCGGATGTCGCTCATTTACACTACGGAATTAACGGAGTAAGCATTTTAAACATGTACTATGAGAATGATGTGATTAGAGTAGACAAAATCAAATATAGCCTATTTAAAACATTCTTACATTTATAATACGCCAATCGTATATAGACCTTAAACATAAAACGGCACTGTTAGCGCCATCTCTGTTTGCAATAGAGAACTTACATCTTAAAAGAGTAAAGTTGTAGTGTTTGTTTTTGATGGATTTTTACAATATTGACGAATTTTGTTTTCCAGAATGTACAACCTGGAGAATTCGCCACAGCCAGCTTTAAAATGACTCCACCATGGGCTGGGAAACACCAAATTTCCGCTAAATTCCAGTCGAAGGAGATGCGTGACGTCGACGGATTCCTTTCTTTCATGGTCTCTATGCCAGAGAGCAACGGCTTTTCCTCCAACACTATTGAGACGAGACAATTATAAAAGTCTTAGTATAAGAAAATAAATTCTCATAGGCTATTAAAAATAAGTATTGTAAGTTGTTGTTGCTTGATTGTTTATGAATGGCTTTATGTTTGCGTTAATTTATTTAAATCTGCCCTTTTTATTTTTAATATCTTCTTTTTCTATTTATTTGTAAATGTATAGGTAGATTAAAAACGTACACTAAATGATTTTTAGCTATGCAACGTGTCTATTTTGTTTTTATATTTATTTACTGAATAAGTACTTATCAGTAATTTAATATGTGTATAATATACAAAACTATTAATGAATATACAATTGTTTTTACAACATCCGTTTATTTTTATTTTACGTAATGTGAAACATAAATAAGAACATTACAATTATTTAAATAAGTTCAGGCACATCAGGATTGTCAACAAAATGGGGAGATGGTTTTTTTGCACCAAGATTTAACCTCTGATCAATATAATCAGGTGCCGGTTTTGCTTGAGTCATTTTAGTAAAATCTAGAATATTATCCGGTGGACCTATTTCCAAATATTCCATTTTAGATTGTCCAAACCCTGTGCTACAATCTTCAATTTTATGCTCCTCATGAAGTTGAACAAGCTTTTTAGAGCCCTCTTTCGGCTTATGTTTAGGTTTAATATTTGCATTTGCTTTAGGCATCGTAACCAATAGATGGCCTGTAATTTGAGATCGTTTAGCAGTAGAGTTCGTAATATCAACGTCTTCCGGTAGATGGAGCTGAAATATTTTATCCTTTATGGTGACTCGTACATAATTAACTTGTACATCAATGTCGAGTAAACTAGTATCCAAATGTTTGAATATAGCTAAATCTAAAACATAACAATTAGGGTCAGAATCGTTGAACATGAAATCAATTTTTGGCTGATTTATATTAAATGGGCGGCCGTCTTGAGTAAAAAGTTTGTATTGACGCTTTTCGGGCTTTTTTTCTTCAGTCTCATAGCTTTTTAATTTCAATTGACGCATTTTTTCTATCTCGTGGCGCACTTCGGGCGCATGTTCACATTTTTCAGCCCAGAATTTCTTGTTTCTTTCTTCTGGATCCATATCTTTATACTCATTTTCCCATTTGTCTTGAATATCTCGTTCCAATCGACATTTTTGTTTTCTTCTTTGATGCCTGTAATTTTCTTGTTCAAACAATATATCAGATCTTATTCTAAGAAGATTTTGCAATGCTTTAATTCTATCGGATCTTTCGATTTCTCTTCCGTCTAAGGTGGAGAGTTGTGGCAAAGTACCAATGACAAAATCTCTGTAATTATCGTAATCGGTGCAAGGATTACCAGTTAAATACAAATTCTCTAAATTGTAAAGGCCAGATATATTTTCCACGCTCTTAATTTCACCAATGAAATTTAATGTCAGGTCTAATTTTTGGAGCGATTCACATCTCTCCAGGTTTTCAATAATCTCGATATTGTTCAATGCAAGGTTAAGGTACACGAGATGTTTGAGTTTGTTTAGATTTTCAATTCTACCGATAAGATTACTTTGCATAAGCAGAATTTTAAGCTTCGGGCACCAGTCTTGTATGTATTCTATTTTTTCAATGTTTTCCTGATGTAACGCGATCTCTTCAAGAGGCGCCAACAATCGATCATGATGTTCCGCTTTGTTACGTACCATTTCTACGGTTATACGCACCATGATGTGTATGTAAAGTTATTAGGATATTCGGACAATTCACAAATTCGGAAAGTTAATACAATTAATGACAAAACGTTACCATGCCAACTGTTGCTTAGTTACATTTTTTTGTGACTATCTTTACTTCGATCATACTTCGATACACTTGTTTGTTTTTTGTGTACACTGAAATTGACTAATTTTTATCAAAAGAAAACCTTTTAAACACTTATTTTCACTAAATCAATAATTACATGTTGTATTTGTATAAAACGGATAATTAAACATTTGTAGTTAAACTTTAAATATAAATATCAATTGTTTTAGTTCCGTAGCTAAAAATATTTGTAACTCGTATTTATTTTCTTAATTATTTATTAGTAACTAGCTTTTGCCCGCGATTCCGTCCGCGTAGACTCTAGGGTTAAGTGCAGAAAGATTTTTGCATTTATAATATCTTTATCTCACGGGAATACATTTTCCAGGATAAAATTATCCCATGTTAATTCTGTGAGCCCTACCTATCTTTGTTCCAAAAAATCATTCAAATCGGTTTGGTAGATCCAGAAATACCTATTCCCACGGGAATACTTCATTTTCCGGGATAAAAAGTATTCTATGTTTTATCCTGATGTATAAGCTGTATTATTGTAAAGTTTCGTAAAAATCCATTCAGTAGTTTTTACGTGAAAGCGTAACAGACAGACAGACAGAGTTACTTTCGCATTTATAATATTAGTATGGATAAGCTATATTATTGTAAAGTTTCGTTAAAATCCATTCAGTAGTTTTTACGTGAAAGCGTAACAGACAGACAGACAGAGTTATTTTCGCATTTATAATATTAGTATTGATAATGGACAATATACGATTTTCATCGCTATTAAAAACTTCTACAAAATTATAGAAGCAATACCTTTTGAAGCAATTAAACCGAGGGTGTTATGACGGCTTGTAGTCATAACCACATATTTATGGTAACGAAGTAAAAGCATGGCCACAAGTCGGACAGCTGGAGACCAAAGGGCATTTGTAGGATCCAGTGCGGTTATCTTTCGATCTCGGCGGTCGGTAATCCGTCATTTAACATTCCAGCGGTGGCATCGGGACCGCTCAACTCAACCGTAGTAAATTAAATATTGCTGTGATGTAGAGGGTATTAAAATATTTTAAACGATGCCATTTATAATATGACGTTCAGATATCAAGTCGCGAGAGTACAACATATATTATTCCAAGAAACTGCCAAAAGACAATGAGTATGAAGGATTACTATCATCAGGGATTCGTTTTGTTGTTAATGTTCTTGCTCGGCTAAGGGGACGAAAAAACGAGGAGGTAGAAAAAACAAAAGACGTTCGGGTGAAATAAAGCATGAGATAGGGAAAGACGGTGTTATTAGAGTGCAAGGCGCAGGCAGGGTGCGGCGCCCCGCGGTCTGTGTGTGTTTAGGGGACCTGCGCAGCGGGGCGCCGCCGCGCCGCTCCAACCTAATAACGTACACGCCGAGCCTACTTATTGAAAGCAACCAATTTAACATGTTCCTACTTAAACAAACACTCAAAACTCTACTAAGTTTATTAATTTTAAATTATCGCCCATTTATATGATCGATGTCTTTACTTTGTATTATTGGACAATGGCGTATAGCGATGTCGCTGCGCTACTGAGGCTAATCACTATTTAGTTCCTAGTCTTTTCAACAGATGTCTCCATATAGGTATTAAATTTATAGTTTTTCTTCAATAATGTAATTATGTCTACGACAATTAATCTTTTTCGTCTCATTGAATTATACTGTTTCACTTTTTTTATAAGCGTTATGATAGTTTTGTTTTAAACTTTTTTATCTTTTGTTTAAAAATATCAAAACAGGTAGGCGGTGTGTTTGCCAATTTTGTCGACAGTTTTTTCGGTCCGTCGACTCGATATCGGTAGAGATGCAAAGATTTTTAAACACGCAAGTGTCAGTATAAGTCAAAACAACCGTCATCACTCAAACACTACTCACATCAAAGAAAAAAAATATTTTGCTCAAAATCTTTTGGTCTGATACACATTTTTTGTATGCAATGCTAATTAGTGTTACAACATGTTAAATTAGCGTGATAATTCGATGCGACTTATTTGATTCACTTGTTTATTTTATAGTATATTAAAGAACCTGTAAAATCATTAAAACATTTCACCTGATATATGGCACGTCGAAAGACGTAATGTCTGTCATATATAACGAAATAGCAAATCCATCACTGGATATTAAGAAATAAGTATCATTTTATTAATGACAAAGCTGTCCAATTTTGGTTAAACTTACATTTGTCTCAACTTGCAGGGAGATTCAGTGTCCTATAACCATATGAAATGCTAAGAATACATAACATTGAAAGTGTTTCCTTTATTAAAATTTTATAAGTGTTCCGTTTGGGTTTAGTCCTTTTGAAATCTTTTGCTCGTGCTTATAAACACAAAGATATGCAGATAAGATATTATGCAAATTCAGTACTACTAGGTAAGGTAAGGCTAGGTTTTGTCAATAGACTACATAATTTCCTACAAATGATTTTTCTAAGGAAAGTTTAAAATATAAATAAAATTTACGCATAAGTTGCCAATATTAAAATTAATTTATCGTATTCAAAATTCACGGGTTTATTAATATTCCCATGGTGGCTTCGAAGTTGGATAAAGACATACGACAAACACGCATGAGTAACTTAATACATAGTATTTACACTTTACATGTGCTAGTCGTTCTTCCACCTGACACAATTAAGTTAGCACCAGAAAACAAAGCAACAGAATTCACGTTAATTTTCTGTCGTCGGAGATAAGTCTACGGTCAAGCCGGCCTGACCGCGGCGATAAGTCTCTACCAACTATAAACAATCGTGATGAATGTTAAATTAATTAATTAGGTATTTAAGCTGTTTTCATCTTAAAGTTATAACAGTTTTAGAAGTAATCTAACTTTATAATTAAACTTTTCGTTTGCTTTCAGCGATTTTGCCATGCCTATTATCGGAAGTCTGTTTTACAGTTCGCACGTTAGGTACAGTTTTAGCAATAGTTATTAATCCGTGGTGCGTATATTGCGTCTAATTTTTTTAGTAATTGTAATTGTCTTTTTTTATGTGAGGTTAAACCTCATAGCTCAATGTTTTGTCACCCGCTTTGCTGTGGAGGGAAGTGGACAACTCTTTGTTTTCCAACTCCTCCTTTACATTGCTTTTCTGATTAAATTCGTTGCGGAATTATGACAATTTAGGTCCCCTTAGATTCGCTGAGCTTCATTGCTCGGCGCCAATACTGTGCGTGCCGCTGTTGATCCTGGAGTACAAGAGTTGCAGTGGCGGGTGTGTGGTGGGATAGGGCCAATTTTCGTTTGCTTTATTTGATTTACGTAAAGCTCTTAATGGTTTGTTGATTGTATGTAAGCTAACTTCTATTAAGTAAAGCGAAGTCATTTCCTACATTAAAAATGCATTAGTCTGGATGATTTTAATGGAGTTATACTGTTTCGTTGCTAAGCAATTGCTTCAAGTACGGATAATGACACTTCTCTTACGCCTATAGAGAATTGGTAATGATTGCACATATCGGGAGAGCGGTGAAAATAAAAGCGCAGGTGACTACTTTATAGAGTGGTGTTATTAATGTTTAATTTGACTTGTATCTGCCGTTTACGTGTGTCGTAAGTGGATGGAATTGCAGCACGGGTCCCGCGTGTGATTGTGCGGTGCGGCTGCGAGTGCGCGCCCGTGTGCTGCCCAGCGAGGCGTGAGCAGCAATCTGGCGGCGGCATCTCGGCTCGCGCGCAATCAACGATTCGTTCCGCCGAAGAAGTGCGGGCGGCGAAGGGTGCGCGGGCCGAGCCAGCGGGCGGAGGGGGAGCGGGAGGGGTGGAGGGGTGAGGACCGAGGAACCGGGGCGGATTCGGACCATTCTCACGTAAATAATTACCGGCGAGTCTCAAATTACAAGGCGCCGCTATAGCCTGCCGATACGTATTCATCACGTGTTCGCGCCGCGCGTGACAGCTTCCTCGGGGCACCGCGATACTGCGCCTCATCACATCTCTTTTCATGCCGTTTTCTGGGTTTACATTAAATACTTTACGCTTTAAATAATTACATACTCATAAATTTGTATCTAAAAGCAACTTGTCATAAACTATTTCACCAGTCCTGAGCGTGAGTCACTACAATGATTTCATCATCATCATTGACAGCCAATAGTGGTCCACTGCTGGACATAGGCCTCCCCCAATGACTTCCACCGGGAACGGCTACAATGATTTAGCGAAATGATATTAGAAACAAACCCCCGAAAGTTACCTTAAGTTACGTCCATCAATGACCATACCAAAACTCGTTCAAGTCAGTCATGTACTTTTTAATTAGTAAAAGGTATTACTTATAATAAGTAAACAAAAAATGAACATTTTCCTCTTATTACATTGGTATGGATATTTAGGCAAAAAAGGATAGTACCTAGTGTCTTTGTTTCAAACTCTCGATTGATGTCTCACTTTAAACCCAAAAAATCCTATTTTGATTATTACAGATATTATTTATAGACTGTTTTTCTATAATTTATCACATTACTTACAATTCTTTAAATATGAGTCAATAGATCCGCAAGCTTATAAATTAATATAATATGACATTAATATTAGTTATCGTTGATTTACTCCATTTATCTTGAGCAATTGAATAGATACGGACTTGAGTTATTAGTTTGAAACATTAAGTTATGTCGGATCATCAACGTCAATGAATTCGTAATTAGAAATATCGCAACTCCTGGCGCGGAGCTGCCTAAGCGATAAATTATGCACTCTGTGAGGGTTACTAATTTCGATGCCGACAAATTTTCCACAACCGCGATTTTAATGCGTTTCGAATAACGTCTGTAGGCAACACTAAATGATAAATCGTCGAAGGCACGCCCCCGACTCGAGTTTAGAATAAACGACCGCTGGTCCCGCTCCTCCGACCAGCGACAGAACAAGACGGAGGCGTCTGCTAAAAAACGAATGGGTCAGGTGAGAGCGCGATAGTGTTGAGATAATGACAGTGTCCGGCACCGCCGCGCCGCCAGCTCCGCCGGAGCAGCGCTACACGCTCGGCTTTCAGACGTCCGGCCAATATCACTATTTAATTTGCCAATCATCTGCCATCTATAACATTGTTGCTGTTCAATCAGCGATACTCGCACGATTTATATTGAGATGGGTATTATGGTAAGATGCGTGGCCACCGGAAGGCCTGTCGGCCGCGGCATGTTGGGGCGAGTAAAACAAACAAGTTAATTGTATTTATTGTAATGGGGCTGGGTGTCGTGGGCGCGTCGCAGCCGTCACACCTCATGAATAGGCATTCGGTGCACACTCGGCCTTCCTCGCTATGTGCATAGTCATCGCCCCCCGCTCTCTTATATTATCCGGCCCGCTGTTACACTCACATGTATGCAAATTCAATGCTATGCCGATTGTGCATATTATGCCATGTTTTGTTTGGAAACACAACTTGTATAAAACTACTTAATCACTTTAATTTTTAGAGTTTGCTATGTTGGTTAAAATTTAGATTTTTGTAAAATTTATGTTATATCTTTTATTTCATATTATTTTTGTAAGGAATATTTTTTTCGCTGTATTGACTATTTCAAAAATCAGATATACTTTTCAAAAGTCATTTCGGTTGGGTCGGATAGGCTAACGACATTGATATTCGTATTTACATATTGAGTTATGTTGAGGGGATCGCTAGACACTGGGCGGAGTCGTACGTTCAGACATCGAACTCCCGACCTAAAATGATAATGCTTTACTATTGTTATGAAACACACAGCAGCAAACTATGGAATGGTATGTTTATTTAAAAATATAACCGTTTATGTTTAGCTTACTTGTTTTTATTTCTTTTTCCTTTATTTGACATTCTATGCCTATTTTTATGGAAGGAATTATTATCAGTTTGGTAACTTAGTTAAAAAAAGGCGACTGATACCATAAGGTATAGATATAAGTCTATCGCATCGGAGTGTATTCGCTTCATAACCCATGTATGATCAGCGACTCTGCTGAATAAACTTCTCTAAGCATTCTTCTAAGAATCTCAATGAACAAAATTGTCAGCTTTTATCGCCAATCGGCCTAATCCAAGATACGATCTTACAAAGAAAATCGAAATGAGACACTGCAAATTGTTCTAAAGTCGAAACAATAATTTTTACAACTTAAAATGCACAATAAATCAGTAGTTATCAATGGGCAATTGCATAAAACAACACAAACTCGTGTTGCACAACAAAGCGCGCGTTCAAGTAAGTCAAGCCAAACTAATTAGGTAGAGGATGATAGCGTCACCTTACAGCGCGTAATCCGATTTGTTCCGGCCACGTTCTCATCCCTTGACAATGGAACAAGGCAAATGTTTATTTGCACAAGATATTTAGCCGCCCCACCGGATTACTGACGTATATGAGGGGCATCGCAGATACAGACACAGATAGAGAGACGCTAATGGCAGGGGCGGCGACCGTCTCCGACTCCCCAATACAACAATAATTGTGCCACTTACGAATGATTCAGAGACCGTTTGTATTGAAACTGATACAACTCTCAACGTTTATTTCTGTGTCTAAACACCCTTATAAAGTTTGTTTCAAATCTAAATGCTGAATAGCACGGAGTCTAAAAATGTGCCTCGAAAATTGCAATCGGCAAATCATATAATAGGTACGTAGAGCTGATAGAGACCTGGCGAAATGGGGATTTAAAATGAATCTGTGCCTATTACATTGGGGAATACGCGCATGTCGTTATATACGTTATTATGTGTTATGTATATTTTAATTGTTAAAATAGTGTCTGGGCGTATATATAACGGTAATCGCTTTCTTATGAAAGAGGTCCATGATTGTTTTTTGTGTGCGAC
The DNA here is from genome assembly GCA_030295005.1 of Cephonodes hylas. NCBI lineage: Eukaryota > Metazoa > Arthropoda > Insecta > Lepidoptera > Sphingidae > Cephonodes > Cephonodes hylas. The sequence continues at coordinate 10,046,275 of AP025364.1, read as the reverse complement.
GAAGTGAAATAAGGTTTAACTTTTTATTGAATTGCGTGAAACGGCAGGGTGTCCTAATATCAACACATAATACAAGCATCAGTGTAGATACACTGCGAAATACTTCATGTAAAATCTGCCAACTTCGATGTTGTTTTCCATTTTTTGACATAAATTTCTTGAATGTTCTATTCTTATCTCCTTCATATTATGGCTAGGATTCCCTTGATTAAAATTTGGATTAGAATACAATAATTACAGGGTAATTACCTAATCTATAGTCGTTGGGAGTTCAAATCCCAGGTATATACATATTTTGTTGCATCTATAAATTTTTCAGATATTATTTGATATTCTTAGTTTATCATAACTTAAGGTTAACGGAAAATATGGTGAGAAAATCTGTAAACGCACTAGTTCTTTACTAGAATCTTTTTAGAAGGTGAAGTTACAAACCCGCATTAAGCCATCACGGTAGATTAAGACCAAAGTTAACTTCTTTCTGTCATAGAAGAGGCCTCATATTAAGCAATGGGAGAAATATATACTTACATTATATCTTTCGATCATTGTTAATCAACATTTATTTAGTTTCTATGATAAAACTAACGTATATTGTTGAAACATTTACAGAAATACCTAGCTTATTTTATAAAGTGAACTATGGTCATGGTTATGAAAAGAAAGCCTTTTAAATATGAAAGAATATCCCAATGCGTAAGAACTAAAACATTAAATCTTGATTTGTTGTCGCGTCCGGAAATGAAACAGCTTAAAAAGAATTTAAAGGATTTTTTATCTGTGGGCGCACAACATAACCATAAATAAAAGGAATTGTTTGCCCATTGAATATTCCCTAAACAACATTAGAGTTGAATAGTTAAATTGTCACTTTGTCACCGTGGCGAGTGAAAAAGAGGCTCTGCTGGAGACGGGGTTGACAGCCGGAGGGAGTCGCGACGAGGCAGCGGGGGGCAGGCCCGCTCCTCGCTCTCGACTTTATTTCAAACTTGTTTTTCTTTGCATATACACTTAAGAATTACGACTTCGTAACTACACTTGGCTAACGATCTATGTATAACTAAAACTAAAACCTAATATGGAAATTAAACCTATAACTAAGCCTCCATAGTTCTCATTTATTGGAAATGTGTTGTTCGTATTAAAATGAACGATAAACGGGTGCAGATCGACGCCGTAACTCATTCAATTTAATGAACGTGATGCATATTGTATACACAAATATTATAAACGGTTACTACATTCCTATTAACAAATGATGATGAACTGATGAGGGATATTCCAAATTCTTTGTCGGTATTTTAAATTCTGTGGGAGATTCCGACACAGCCGTTTAAAACACATTTACCAACTTCATTTAACGTTAAAGTATTTTTAGATCAACTTCATGACATTTTCGTTCGCCCTGAATTTAATAGCCATTAAAAATTCCCGCAGCGTATCGGCAGATGTACCTACTATAAATGCAATACAAAGATGCACTTTATTATTCTATTATTTAATTTGTCGTTACATTGTGTCCCTGTGTGCGCCGCCACGCGGGTAATGTTTCCGTATTTATGCTTACAAGCGGAATCCGGACAGAAGTCAAGTTTTGCCTGTGTCAACATGTCACTCCGACAATGGCCGTCACACGTCACCCGCTGTCAATCTAGAAGCATGAGAAGCGGGCACCGCACCACTGCGGCCCAGGGGACGAGCGCTCGTGGGATCCCTAACATTCTATGAGCACACAAAAAGACGAACGATTATGAAATCTGTTCCTTGTTTACTTCATGAACGATTGGTCCCTTGGTAAAATTATTAGCAGAAATGCTAGTTTGTACTCCCCGAAAGCAGCTACCGAGCTTTATAAAAATTGTAATAAATAATTAAAGGTATAATTTACGATTTGTGTACATGCATGATGAATAGTCAGTTATCCACATTCCATTTGCGCCGTTCATTGTATCGGATCACACCCATTCGGTTTAAGGACAATCGCGAGCTGTAAACGAGTGTCAGTAAATCGGGACGAGTCCGCAAACAAAACGGGACGTTTCACCGTCGTCGCACAATGAGAGATTAATGGCTCTGTTTTTGTTATCGCGCGATGGTCTTTAGTCGTTTTGTGGCCTCGTTTCACGGTTTATTTAGCTGTTTAAATACCAATGAGCGTTAAATTGCAACTATGCGTACACAAAAATCAAACAAAAACAGCCATTAACATTTTAAATTGTTTATTACCGAAGAAAATGCCGTATTATCAGTATTCCAATGTGCGAAGATATTGGAAGTTGTTAAACAAATTATATTGCCTGTAGTACCTATGTACTGTGCACTATGGAGTCAATAAACTGTAAAGTCAAGCTGGGCAGTAATGAAGTGTGCGGTATAGAAATCTACATAAACCAAAGTTCAAGTGCATATTTGTCCGATCCGATGATGGTGAGTCTTGGCGCTGTGTGAAGCGGAGAGGCTCGAGTCGGTCGCAATGCGTGAGAGTTGTTTTTTGGTCATTAAATGTGCGTTTTTTGTGCTGTGCGTTAACTGTCGTCTTATCATCGTGTCGAGTTGTCGACGCCTCCAGCCAGCCGCAATCAAAACACCATTCGAGTTGGTCATTAAAAATGATATAAAGTTTAATTTACAGCGCTGGCGCGTCTCCGGATTAACGGTTATCGGGAATGTAATGTCCACATTCAGGCCCACTGTGAAAATTGTTTTCTTTGTCAATATTAAATTAGGATTTTTATTACTTAATACTGCCGCTGCCATATTGGTTATGTATTGTCGTCGATATTATGAACATTATTCAATGGCTCTTTTTACATGTGCATAGGTTCTTCGAGAACTTTCAAGCCTTTTTTAAATACTGATTTCTTGCAAGACTTTTCTTATACTTTATTTGAAGATCTTATTGTCCCTTTTGGTGTTTATATCATACGCATGATGTAATGATATATAAATACTGAATCAATGTAGCCGAATATCTGTTTTATACCAATAAATATGTGGAGTATCTATAAAAGTAAATAAAATTATTCTAATCTTATTTAATTGGTATATACAAAATACATTTTATACCTCAGATTCCAAAGTAAAAAAATTCCGAGCCGAATGGTTGTGATAACGGCAATGGTATCTGTAGCCAATTTTTTTTTCTTATAATTACTAGTACAAATATGAAAATTGGTTATATTTGGCGGTGTGTAAGTGAGGCTGGATGGTGTTGAGTGATCAGGGTCGTTCGCACATGGGGCTAGCGTCCGCCCGCGGCTCCGAGCGCGCCTCCCCGCGGGAAGCGCATTGTTTACGAGTGTACCACTTCTACTACAATGATTTACGAACCGCCCGCGCCCATAAAAGCTGGGACAACGCACTAAAAGATACAAAAGGTGCTAAAGAAAAAGTAATATATTTTAAGTTGGAGCGAACGGATATAAAAGTTTGGTGAAATATATCAGTTTTAGTGTTGAGCGCGAGTGTTTGTTTATAGGGCCGATTACGCACGCCTCTTCACGGGGTATGCTTCACGCTTTGTGGTGGGCATTCGTCACGACCTTTCTCACGTCTCGTCGTGGCTGCACACAATGCGCCGTGCAACATTACCGTGCGCGGGCACCCAGCACATGCGCCACGCCGCCGCCGCACCTACCAACTGCCGACCACACTATTCGACTACTATTTACTCTTTTTTACAAGCTTTTATTTAACTTCACTTTTGTATGTATGTATGTATGTATGTATGTATGTATGTATGTATGTATGTATGTTTGTATGTTTACAAATCTTGCAATGAAGATTTGAACCACTTCCAATAGACCGATTGTGCTGAAACTTGGTATACCTACGTAACTTGGATGACAATACAATAATATGGTACCATGGAGCTGGTCTGATGATGAGGTTGGAAGATGACCATAGAAACATCGGTTCTTGTGGACCGATTGAGCTGAAATTTGGTATGTCTTTGTAACTGCGACAACAATACACAAATATGGTATCATGGTGCTGATCTGACGAAGAGTTGGAGGATGCCCATAGGAACTTCGATTCCTATGGTCGAATTGAGCTGAAATTTTGTATCTCTTCGTAACTTCGGTAACAATACAAAAATATGGTATCATGGAGCTGATCTGATGAGGAGTTGGAGGATGCCCACAGGAACTCCGATTCCTTTTGACCGATTGAGCTGAAATTTGGTATACCTATGTAATTTCGGTGACAATATAATAATAAGGTATCATAGAGCTGATCTGACGAAGAGTTGGAAGATGCCCATAGGAACTCCGATTCTTGTGGTCCAATTGAACTGAAATTTGGTCTGTCTTCGTAACTTCGGTAACAATACAAAAATATAGTATCATGAAGCTGATCTGATGAGGAGTTGGAAGAAGCCCATATGAACTCCGATTCCTGTGGACCAATTAAACTAAAATTTGGTATGCCTTTGTATTTTCAGTGACAACATAATAACAAGGTATCGTTGATCTGGTGTCATGAGAAGTTGGAAGGTGCCCATAGGAACACTAGTTTCCATGGACCGATTGAATTGAATTTCGGTATGACTACGAAATGGATAGAGTTAGAAATATTTCCAACTAAAAAGTTAAAAATAAATTAACGGTGAAAAACATATTTTAAAATCAAGCTTTTATTATGCACGAAAAATTAAAAAAATAAACTAAGAAAACATTCATAAAATTCGTAGTTTTTTAAACTTTACAAGTAACAATTTACAAAAGTGTTCGGTTTATCAGTAGAAGTATGATACATAAACATATATTATCTATAACTAGTATATTAATATTCTTAAGTGATTCAAAAGCTTGTCGCGCAATTTCGTTAATGCAAAGACCTCGGCCGCGACGAGCTTTTAGATCATTTAAGAATATTAATATACTAGTTATAGATAATATATGTTAATGTATCATACTTCTACTGATAAACCGAACACTTTTGTAAATTGTTACTTGTAAAGTTTAAAAAACTACGAATTTTATGAATGTTTTCTTAGTTTATTTTTTTAATTTTTCGTGCATAATAAAAGCTTGATTTTAAAATATGTTTTTCACCGTTAATTAAACTACGAACTTCTCTAAATATATGAGAGTGCTGTTTGCACTTTTTGTAAGTTGTGCGAGTTATGGTCATTGGTTGCACACACGTATTTATGCAGTCAAATTTTGTTCCAAAAGCAACCACAAATAAATTTAACATGGTGGCATCAGTCAACGACGTGCAGTTTGTTTTTTCAGTGGCCCTTTCACCGCTCGCCGAGTTTCGGGTGTCGAAGGTCGGGGGAACGCCACATTTACAAAAAAATCACTTTTAATGCGTTTGTATGCAATAATCTGTGAGGATTTATACCGAGCATGTCGGCCACCCACGTGGTTCCCGTATTTCTTCCTGAACGAGCTAACTTCATTATTGTGGCATGAGATACAATAGTTAAGAGCACGATTTATAAGTCCAACACGTTGACTTCTGTTTATAGCTAGCGGCGGGGCGGGGGCGGCGGCGAGGGCGCAGCGGGGGCGGGGATTACGTGCGTCTGCGCACTGATTTATGAGCGCACCTCGATAAAAGCTTAAATACTCTCGAGTGAGAATTATTTAATAGGCTTAGCTTCGCGAGGTACAGCAGGTATTGTGTTGTCGTCGTGCGACCGCTTTGGCGTTTCACCAAGCCTTGCTGGTCGTTTTTATTACAAAACGGAGCCTTGGAACCTACTTGCTAATTTATAGGATATCGGAATGTAATTAAATAGAATTACCAATGTAGTTAATTCATCTGGGATCGTAAGGGGGATACGTAGAGATGTGGTTGTAATGAGCGAGATAAGCTGTGTGAGCTGTGATTTGTCCAATTAATAGTTGAGATGCGTGCGCGGCGTTGTTAGCAGCGTGTCGGTGGCGAGGGCGGAGGGCGCGCGCTATTTCCGTGGCGAGGGTGCGGCGGGTGCCGGCGCAGCGGGTGCGCGCGCGAGCCCGCGCCCGGCCGCGCCACGGCAAGTAAGCTGAAACTAATCCGGCGCGCGGGTGGGCGCAACCCGACACCGCGTGCGCGCAGCTTACATTTGTCATTTATAATGCGCGCGATTTGTTGTGGTGCTCACTGCTCACCTCGCCCGACCAGCCACTACGCAGCCTTTTTATGTTCACTTATTCTTTATTCAAATATTCAAACCGCGCGATGTGCGCAATATTTTTTATGACATTTTATTGCTTCAGTTTGTCGTAAATGAACAGTGATATATTTTTTGACGTGAGCCATAAACACGGGTCACAGGGTGAACGCGTCATTCGCTTGATTGGTACGCACAATAAATGACACCTATTTACGATTAGGATTGTTATATATCAACCGGCCTGGGAACTGCGAGTCGGCAGCCGTGGCATTACATCATGTTTATAATGTTCACCACGGCGGATATTTACTGTAAGGAAATAAAAACAAATCCCAACCTGGCATGTGGCCTAACGAGTGGAGTGATCGGAAACAGAAATGATTATTTCAGAACAAACGTAAAATTGATTTAGTCCCGCGGCTCGTCGGCTGAACACTTCATTTCACGGTTGGCGTGTGACCGATGTGTCGTTGATATGATTGCGTTCACTTGTAACGCGAAAACTCGTAACTTTCTAATGTTGCACAATGTGTCCGACACGAGCGACACGAGCGCCGCCCGCGCCGCCGCCCTGTGTGGCCCGAACGCACGCCACGCCGCCGAGCCGACGCACGCACCACACAATCACATTTGGCAGATATTTCAAAGGTTCAATGACGTTTTGACGGTCGATATGCGAATTGAAAAACGTCACCGAAAGCGGTTCTCGTGTAACTCGCAGTCAACACAATGGATGGAGCTTTGTGTACTACACCATTACGTTCATTCTTAGATCATTTCCTACTTTTTGTTGGTGTGTCAATATTATTGATTTAGAATGGATTAGTTCCGGCAATATACAAACATTGTGTCCTAAAGCAAATTTATTGTCAAAGCGGATTACTTAAAAGAAAAATGGGAAGCATTTTTTTCATCTTGTTGAATTTTAATGTAGTAACATTTGGTTTGAAACTTTTTAATTTTAATATTTATGCTGTTTGAACAGTACCAAAGATAATTTCATAGTGATACTTAAGGAAATGAAATGATTTCATTATGTCACAATATTTTTGTACAGTTGTATGAGGCACCCAATATCCATAAACTTATCACTGCCTTTAATTATCCTACTAGTATTTCAGTAAAACAAAACAGAACAAATTTCCACTCTGAACATTAAAAAAATAAAAGTATGGTGAGGAGCAGCGCCAAACATCAGTGAAGTATTTAACTCGAATATCGCCATAAAGATGAACTCCGCAGACGCCATTCCACCAAATTGAAAAACATCCGAGTGCCTCATAATGCCTCTTAATGTCTCACTGAAAGAGTTATAGGCCTTTAAGTATCCAGTATTTTTCATATTATCGCAAATAATACACGTGCACGCAGGCATTCCGAGCTCGCTGTTGTACGGCTACACTCACTTTTGTTCATAACCTTAAAACAGTTTTATTGAAGTTATTTAAAATAATGCATGCTTTTTGTTATGTGAGGCAACGAGAGAGGTAAGCGGGTGAAGTCATTGACTAATGTTCACTATATACATTGATAGGCTAAATATAGTCGTAGTTGTAATATATAATGGTACCAATGATAAAGTTTTTCTATAGCCTACGATTTACGAACTAAATTTATAAAAGTTAAATGGTTATAAATAGAATTAGTAGAGTGCCTCATGATCTTGCGACATAAGTGTGAACTATGACATTTAGAAATCCCAGGTTCTATTCCCGGCCTTGACAAAGTGTTACTGAAATTTCCTTTGGGAATTTATCAGTAGCAGTAAAGAGTTTACATGACAATAGGCGTGCTTTCTACTAGGTATATGGGACAAAAGCACTATTGTCGAAATGAGTGTGTAGAAACGTACTTCTAATGCAAGTATCACATCAGATGGGAAAGATAAGGATTGATAATATGATACTACTATTTATTACCATTTTGTAGGTGTACAATTTTGGACTCAACGATTATAACATTTCTATAATTAATCAGTCGGAAGATGTGCACTACTAACTTTTATACAAAATAAGTTCATACAAAAAAGAACAGGAGTTATTGGCAAATGATAAAAAAAATAATGATGTTCCGGTAGCGATATTTCTGTAGGAGCCCAAAAGCCTATTTTAACCCTAGAGTCTACGCGGACGGGGTCGCGGGCAAAAGCTAGTTTTTAATAAAGAAATTTGGCATTGAAATGAGAATATACGGACCCCACAAAGGACAATTATAAATTAGACATTAACTACACAATTAACGCGTATCATTTTTGGGCTTCTATGAAAATACCGCCACTATGGTATTCTTTGGAACAAAAGGGTTTTAAGCTTAAAGCAACATTCAAGTTAGTGCAACGTAGGATACCTATCTATTTTATTCCCATAGTAACTTCAAAGGTTGTCTCATATGCCGTAGAACGATGCGCGATGTAAGTAGCTTCCAACCTTAAATAGAGATCCGAGGAGGACATTGCTAATTGATGTTTATTCATTTACTTGTATCAAGTGATTGCAATTAATTTGTGTAATTTATCTCTTCATAAATCTCTCGTGGGATTGGTAATTTAAGTTTCTGCAGCAAACCTATTGCAAGTATTAGGGCAACTTTACTTTAGGTGTACTTGGAATTCTTTAAACACAACACTTTATGATACGTTATCATACGAATATTCATTTTCTTGGCATCTTTTTTTATTGAGAGGAAAGTAATTTAAATCTATAATTACCGTAAGTAATACCGCGGGACTGATAACGAAAGCAATACAATTTGTCCTTGTCGCATGCCATTCAGTTTTTTTAATTTGATTAATTTAGCATGGTGACTCGCTGAAAATGTTTCAATTATATGTAAAAGTCTAGTTCAGAATCCCACATTACGTAGAAGTTCAATTGTTTTAAACGTTGAAAGTAGTAGAGTCACAGATCATAGTAGAGTTATGTAGTAGTTGATAGATATCTTGTCATCGATCGATGTCAGCTTGTTAGCCGTCTAGAAGTCCTTTTTTCTCGGTTCTTATTTAATTTAACTAGTGCTCGAATTTGGACTTATGCGAACAGTACTTCCGTGGGTTTTGATATTCCTAAAAATATCACTTGAACTTGTTGTTAAGCTCAGTAACTGACAACTTTAGTTAACGAATCACATAGAGCAGTTTTTCGTGTGCATAAACTATTTAGCAGTTGGACCAATTCTTTAAATCTTTTAGTAACCATGGTCCGTGTGTTGAACTACCAAAATGTAAAATTCTTTCCAAGCTAATACTACACAACAGGGATGACGTGGAAAATAATGTGACTCCCTTTTAAGATCTTTATTTACGAGTAAAAGGATAGCGAAGTACGTGTATTTTTATACACAACTGTAACATTTCTCCCCATTTGCGTTTGTTCCCCTAGCAGGGCCTACGGGAAGCGTCATACCTCGCTCGTAATACGTCCCGCGCGGGAAGGTAATATTTCACAGTTTATTCCTAATACATGAACGCTCGTGACGCCCGAATAGACGTTTCGTGTTGTTCTCTCATTTCGGTTAAAGCTGTTTGAATTATTAAACACATGTACATGGAGCTATCTATTACGGCACATCGCGGATTATGTTGTTCTCGCGTTGGAATTTAATTATTAACCTGACACTCACAAATCAACATTATTCAATTTCATTTTTTGTCAGTTCTTAGAATTTCGTAATTGTGTAGTCCTTTAACTCGCACTAGACCAGCGTGGTAGACTAAGATCTATACCCTTCTAATTGTAAAGGAGGCTCTTGTCTAGCAGTGGGTCATCATCATGATAAGTATATTTTTTGTTGTAAAAGTAAAACGCGTAATATTTTATCAACGCTCGTTCATTACGTTTTTAAGTAGGTATGTACATATTACTATGTTTTTCCACGTTTACTATCAAACTTTCTTAGAAATTGTAAGCCGAATAATTCTACAACGTTCATAAATAGCATCGATCCTACAGTGGGCTGGCACAAGCGATCAGTAGAGTACGGGGCTTAGTATCAGAATTGCAGTCAGTACGGCTTCTTAACCGGATTATTGGCTTTTGTCTTTACCAAATGGAATGACCCTGAAGTTAAGTCTCCAAACGAAGTCGCTTCTCGAAGGCTGATAGAGATGTTTGGAAGGAAAATCATACTGCGCCGATCCCAAATAGAATTGGGAAAAGGGCAAGTGGATGATGATGATGATGACTTCGTTCTTTAGAATGACGATAATGTGAGTATGACAAATATTTTATTGCTGTAAAAATTACTATCACTTTTATAAACTACTTTACTAAATTCAATAAATTTTGGTTGTGTATATGGTGATTACGTGTTAAAGTAAATATGGTTCAGTAGAAAAATGGAGAAGTTTTATTTAAAAGCTAGTTAAAGAGGGTTTTGGATGTGGCTAATTACATAAATATATTACACATTAATGTAACTGTAAAGAAATTTACTCTACTTTTAAACACCTAAATTATTGTCTTAATAAGTAGAGTTTGCAAGACATTAAGATGAAAATTAAGATGTAATTAATTATTTTTTGTCGGCAAGGGCATCGAACTCAGTTTGGTTAAAGTTTGAACAACAAATTACAAAGAAAATTAAACAATTTTGAAACAAACATCTAATTTAATGTTAGAGTTCACTCGTAGAGCATAAAAATATTATTATATTTCATTAGAAAATAGACTATATGTGCAATGTATGTACGTTATGAATATGTAGAGAACGTTGGGTACGCATTTTAAAGTAGTGTTTCGTTGTGTAGAGTGTGTTTTTGCGTTGATCAGCTGCATAGTATTGTAGTAGGTAATGTATGTGCGGTCTTATCGACTCCGTGTAACGTGGGCCGCGGCGCGCTCGGCTAGCGCTTTCTTGCTCCGATCGACTAATCTCTTTTTATGGGCGGCGCTTTGCCTTCATTACTGTGCCAGAGTTTTCACTTAGCCCCACCGCGGGAACTTCTCTTGTTCATTTCAAATTTGATTTTTGAGATCATTACGCCAAATGAAACGTATTTTTAAAGCTCTCAAAGAGTCTTTTAATAATTTTCAGTTGCAGTTTTGATGACAATGCAATTATTTGAAAACGCCAGCGCGAACGCACCGGTGAGTTTCTCGAGGAGAAAATGTATGATAAAATAGTTATTATGATTGTTTAGCGGGGTGCGGGTGGCGTGTATGTGGCGGGAGGGCGCCGCGGAGGGAGGTATTGGTGACAGCGGGTAGCGCGGCCAGTGGTTGCGCTGGGGAGGCGGCCCCGCCTGCGCCGCCGCCCGGCCCGCCCCGCGCTCGCGCCCGCGCCGCGCGCTCAGTCCGCGCTCGACCGCCGTACCGCTTTCGCTCGCGCGCCTCCGCCACGGACGCAGCACACATCTCGCGTACAAATATTCTTGCAACAAAAACGATTAAATAGTACGCGTCTTTGTAAGCCGAAAGTGTTAATTTTTGAACGAATTTAAAAAATGTATTCATTTTCAAGTCGATAAGTAAGCGTAGACGGCAGATTTTCCGTTAATGTAATAAATAATAATTGAACACGATGAGTAGGAGAAGGCATGTGGAGGACGTAGTCAGTGTCGCGTTTGGTGAACATCTGAGGTGTGCGGCACAGAGGTACTGAGAGGTGTTTAATGGATGTGGAAAACGCTGAGTGCTGGAGGTCGGGAGGCGACAGGATGGTGGCCGAGGAGGGTAAAACGAGGGCGACGGACTTCTCCATAGCGGCGATCATGGCCCGCAGCGCCGTGGAGCCGCGCAGCCCCGTCGCGCGCTCTCCGCCACACACCGGTAATTAGGCCTACCTGTATTCCCATTATATTCTACAACTTCATAATGCAACCACATTTTACTCTACCTTGCTTTAGGCCTTCATCAAAAGTTTAGAAAAATTTGCCTGAAAAAGGAAGATGCTTTGAAGTGGCGGGTTTAAGTTATTTACAAATAATAAATATAAGGTTTTTTTTAATACTAGATATCTTAAACCAATAGGTAAAAGATATGACGTTAGGTTCAATTTTGTATCTCAAATGACGGTCAAACATTTTCCAATAAGAACCTCTAAGTATGCTCTTGGCAAAATGTTTAATTAAGTAATGATTTAGATTATAAATTGCTAAACTGAAGTAAAATTAAGTACAGCGAATTAATATCTTTAAATTTTACAGTGTTTTAATGTGTCATTAAATTATTTTATGGTTTAACTAAACGGTTTTTTATCAACGACAAATAGGACTAGGGAGCCGACGTTATGCATAAAGCGATAAGCTTTAGTAATAAAAATATATGACGTTAGAGCAACTAACATGTTAAATCCATATGAAAAATACGACAAGACATAAAATAACGATTAAAAATAACAGTTATCGTCTTGGAAATTGGGACCAAATAAATTATACTTTTTATGCAATACATTTACATTAAACCATTCACGCAAGTGTTCACTAAGGTATAGGTAGTCAGGACGAAAAATATTTATCGCGTCGATGGAAAAGACTTATTATTATTTTCATAATATATGTAGAGTTGTGGTAGAGCATTCGAGTATATCTATTAAAGTATTTGCGACGGAGGAAACACATGTGAAACAGTACTCTAAAATGAATTAGTAATTTGTAATCAAAACGCTTCAATAATAAGACGGACCAGAGCGTGTCACTGCCAGTAGTTGTAGATATATGAACTAGTGTAGCATAAAGTTGTGGTACTTACAGATTTGACGAGGAATACATTTCTGCTACATGGTGTATCTTATGAGACCTGCAATAAGTGCCTACACTAAGCAAGCCTGCACTGAAAGCCTAAACTACTATGACTATGGGCGGTTTTATTTTAAGTTAATCCACTCCTGATGATAGAGTGAATGAAGTCATGTTTAATTATTAAGTTGATTAATTATAATTTACACTCGTACCGGACAATGGGTAGTTTCTATGTGAAACTCGTTGCAAGTAACTAAAGTTAATGTGATTGGATTTGTAAAAAACATCACACGTAAGTGACCTTTTTATATTATGGTTTTATAGAATGCTGATACAATAGAATGATTTTAAGTACCGCGTAATAGGCGACGAATCTAAAGCTGTTTCTAATTTCAATATTTCTTTCATGTCCTATCAGAATTCTTAGCATATCTCGACTCAAGAATCAATCAAATGCGTTTTGACACGAAGCCGCGACACAGCAAAGCATTTCAAGTGAGCTATGCTCGCACTGTAGTACAAACGCATTTTTTTGTACAAAAAGATACAAAGAATAAAAAACTGGCCAAATAGGTACTATTCTTAAACCATCGGGGATATTTGCGTGTGGTCCAAACAGAAAGTACAGGACAAACAATGCGACAAACTATACTAGTCATTAGAAAGGTAGACGATTTATTTTTAATGTGCAATTCTCGATGGGTCCAAGTATTTTAACTTCAGCAAATTAGACCTACCTTCTTTTTCTTCGTATTTCTGCTACTAAGCGGATTGGCGGCGTGGCTCTACCACTCAATCATTTTATATTGGAATGTTTGCACATTGTTTTGTAACATAACTAATAACAGGGTTTCATAACATACATAAAAATGTTAGAAATTAATTAATTAACCTACATTAAAACTAATTCAAGCCCGTACTTGGTAGGCAGAGGTATTTTTGCAACCACGTTTTGTCAGCGTTGACTCATGTCCTACGTAATAGAAGGCTAGCAAGTTGTTGTTGGCCAGACATTTACATGCTCCATGATGTTACTAAAATATGGATAGCTGTAGTACTTCGATTCATTTTACGCGTTCGGAGATACTTTTAAATTTTGGTTATGCCTGCTCTACCATAATTGATCCTGATCAATTGGACTGAAAACATTCGTCTTGATGCTGAGATTTTAATTGTGCTATTTCAATTTTTACCCCGATTTATAAGCTACTTTAGTACGACGTATGTCTTCATTAGACAAATCTATAAACCTTGAACTGCAACATTTAAGAATAATTTCCAATACGCTTGTCGCAATAGCAATAATAATACGTTTCTTTATCACAATTTATTTCTCATGTCGGACACACTCATTTGTCATCGTTCCGCGTGCTGCAAATGAAATGATGTAAAAAATATCGAACACAGCGAACTTTCCTTGTCTTAGGAGTAAAAAAAAACTTCCAGACGAGGGAAAAAACGGTTTAATGCTAATTGGTGTGGTGGAGTTGGCGCGGCGCATGTATGCGCAGGCGTCGTGTTACGGGTCAGTTCGTTATTTCAGATTAATTGTGTGGAACCGAACACATTCGACACCGGACCGGCCTGTCGGGACTCGCCTCACGCAACATACTACCGACAATAAAAATTATATATTTCTTGCTCTACTGATATCAGGACAAGTCTTTTGAGTTTCTTAACACTTGGTGGTAGTAATGCGAAATTTTAGGACAAATAATGAGTTTCGTGATTTATGATTATCATTTCGACTTTCTGTGAGTTTATGTCATTGATAGCATTTTGCTGTTAAAAAATGTTTTTTTCAACAATAATTTGATGTAGAGAATGTACGTATTAAACCAATTTTTCTATGGTAAGCAAAATTATTACGGGTATCAATTTGGTCATGGTAAACGCAGTAACCGCGGAGAAAAAGTAGCAAATTGCTAAAAGCCCCGCGCATTTGAAAGCCTGCACATACCTGTGCTGTCCTCCATAAAATAACTCTCTATTTACACCCCGCGGATACTCTTTTAAAATAACGTGTGATACCAAAAAAAGTTGGTATCAAAATCTTGAACTGTAATATAAATATCTAAAACCAATATTTCTGAAATTGTACGTTATAGGCAAAAAACACGTCAACCCGTTAGTTTATAAAGGACATACGAACATATTTGATTTCCTAAAGCACTGGCTAAATAATATGTATTAGATACTTTTTTCATAAATTGTCGCATAGTGATGAGTTAATGACTGTCACTAAATATATTTATCTTATGTAATTGCAAAAGTATTTTTATCTCCACAACATTCACTAAGCCACCATTGCTAAATACAGCAGTCGAAAGCTGTGCAAATGTTTACAATGCTTAATAAATGACCAATTGATCATATTTAATTTAGCCTTCAGCTATTTTCGACTCGATAATAACAGAAGTTTATAATTAATAAAGACATTTCCTTATTCGATTAATTATTGTGAGTTATTGTTGTTTCTTACTCCCAGTGTGGCAATCGGAATCGACGTAAATAATTATCTTTATCGAAATTATTGATAAATAAAACCTCTAAAATATAACTCTCTTTTTTATATTAACAATATATATAAAACTACATTGTCATTACCTATTTGAGGCACTTGAAGACAATCGCATTTTGTAGCGTCAATTTTATGCTTATGAATTCTTTGTTGAAATATTTTTTCGAGTTGGTCTCGCAATGGCTGTCTTACGGTCTTATATAGGTACATACTGTCGTAGAAAAAAATATTCTAATCAGTTTAGCGGTCGAGGCGAAAAAACGTAACAACAAAAAGTCTATATTTGATTTTTTTGTAATACCTAGTTGAATTATATTAGTAAGGCAAAAAGACTTGTAGTCATTTGACGTTTGTAACTTATAACGAATATTATGGATAAATTTTGCTACTGTTTGATAGATTTTGTGTCAATTTATGTTGGCATTTGATGAAATTTTCTATGCCGATGTAACTTTAACAAAATAGTAGGTTAATGAAATTATCTTTTTTGTAACTACACAGTATATATATATATATGTATACATACTTATTTGTAGGAGTCTATTTTGTAATTAATTTATCTTACTGTTTTTCAGTAAATAAATGCTTTTTCTGTGTTTTAAATATAGTTATGATATTGTATAAGAAATAAAAATAACATGTTTATTTTCAATTAAAGATTTGATAATGAGAGTTTCAGGTTTAAAATAAAAGGAGGTTTTAAGTGTCCAAGCTCCGAAATAAATATGAATGAAATATCATAACTAGGTAAATGGCCACAAAAGCAGAACAACTTTTCGTTCCATTTTCAATTTACTAATTAACAATTATGAATTTAAAAATAAGAGTTTTGAATTTAAAAACAAATGACGAACGCGTATATTCGACAGTCATTGATTTATTTTTGTTGGAACACGGAAACGTAACACGTAATTATTAAACATATTTGATAATGAAAGCCTTTTGTTTTTAATTTGATGTTGCTTGTATTATCAGGTTCTGGTTCAAGACAAAGTTCGCCAGCGTCGCTTAGTTCTCGGGCGTCAAGCTGCCGGTCGCCTATCCCCGACGAAGATGTCGAGGTGGACGTGGAACAATGTTCCGACGGCGAGCGAGACGCGTCCGACCACGCCGCTCCTTCACCAGCGCCTTCTTCTGGTTAGTACAGTCTTTTAATATAAACTTACTAAATTTCATGGCGCGTGAATGAATTTAAATGGTGTTACTTTTATTCAGACATCCTATTTAAATGAAATAAATGGTATATTTGGTCCCAAGCTAAGCTTTTTTTTCAGGTTAGTCTCGTACCATACAAAATCTCTAGATCCTACTTTTCGGTATCAGCTATCGGTATTTTCAAAAAATATAGTATAAAAGGTTCTGGCTTCAATGCTTAAACCCACAATTATCAAAATAATGATTACACGCTAGTTTTGGAAAAAATCATATCTATGAATAATTGAACAAAAATCTTACTGTAGTCATTCATATTTCCAAAAAGACACATACGACTTTATATTAAAAATTTAATAATTTTATGGCGAGACAAAATTCTGGATAATCGGATTATCTGGTTGAAAATTTGATACGTTGTATTTCTGGCTGTAGGCGATATTTATGCGATCAGTGAGTTTAATGTATGTTCGTTAATTTATCCTCGTCATATTAGCAAAACAAGTTTCCTTACTCGCAACCATTGCATACAAATTCACATATTGCATTTGAATTATAGTGGTACTTATCTACTAACTAATCACCTATATCCATATTCTGTTTCAATTAGCACATACATCCAGTCACGCTTGTACCCAAGGAAGCATTTGCAAATACATGTTAATAGCACATTTGAGTTCCCACGTAGAATATATAATACAATCCTTTGACTTGGTTCAATCTAAAAGACTTGATATTAAACGCTACCAGAATAACTAAGAAGCGGTATCAAACATATGCCGGTCTAATCGTATGTTCGGCACGGTCGGCCTGCTGACATTTGTTTTCAAATATTATTAAACAGTTCTGTCGTTGGGAATTTTATTTTAAATACCTTTCTCCATAGGGCTCGTTTATTGTTGGTTGGGTTACAGAAAAAAAAATTGTTAATTTCCTTAAAAACTTTTGCTTTATAAAATTTCATGAGTTGTTTGCCTTTAAATTTCACTGTTAATATAATATAGGTATATTTTACATTTAAAATCTAAATAAATAAATAAATAAATAAATACACCCAACAGTCACATACATAGCTCTGACCCCACACTAGGTTACAAGACCTATGTCGTGGGTATCAGACACTACGAGAGACTTTTTCGGTCTCACAAACACCCAGACCCGAAACAAATATTTGTGGTTCACACAAACATTTGTCTCGGTGCGGGGATCGAACCCGCGGCCTCTCGTTTCGCAAGCTGGTGTCTAGCCAACTGCGCCACGGGGGCTGTCAATCTATCTATAAGGCAGTGAGCTGTATGTATAATTCTTAGAGTATAAATAATAACTTTACAGTATTTAATTCGGAACGTAAGCATACTTAGTGTGGGGATATTTAAAGTAGGTACGTCTGTTTTGTATGTTTATGCATGTTTATATTTTATTTCGTGAAAAAAAACGTGGTGCTGTAGCCATCAAGGTAAAACACTTCAGTGTTTCAATTCACAGAGAGCACACACTTACCTTGTGTTTTCAGTAACTCATCAACAATTTTGTTGTGTGAATTACATATTCTAATTGGCGCGTTTTATAACTCCACTATATTGTCGTGATGAAGCAAGCAAGTAATGAATTATACAGCGGTTAAAAGGATATTTTTATATGGGAATCATGTTTATTATTATTTCGTAAATTATTAAAATTTCTAAATGTACATCAATGCCCTCACAATAGCTGCGAGCAATCGTTGTACTTACGGTAAATGCTCAATTTCCATTAAACGGTTGTAATAACCGATTGTAGTATCCACGTATAAATTGAGTGCAATTTATTATTTTCTGAGACAGCACCGACACTCATTTCGACGTAAAAAGTAAATTGAAGTTATGATAAAAGAAGTATTATTAACATAATAAACAAGCTTTCTCATACAAAGAGTGGCGGTTTCTCACCGTGTCATTGTGCTCGCATTCATGTGCTATTTAGTGCGTGTACCTTGACAATGTGCGACAATTTCATGATATTCTTCAATGGATAAGTCCTATTACATATCAATTTCTATCTTGTATTAATTATGTGTATTTAAACATTTGCTTTAGTCATGAAGATTGGGGGATTTCTTAAAGTAACTACTATAAATTTTAAACTGACTTATATTTACATCAATATTTGTTTATAAGTATATTTGGTTCTGCTAGGATGTTACCACTGTCATATAATAAATGTAGAGTCTATAATAGTTTACGACTTAAAATGTAGACATGACAATAGCGGCGTAAGAGATTAAAAAATAAAACAAGTATAATATAAAATTAACCAAATATTATTTATTTATGGCCTTATTAATTACAAAAAACATTCCAATCAGCTCAGAGGCTTAAAGCGCGCTAAGAGGGCTATTTAGGTTTAAATCGGGGATAAAAAATAATTTCGTGTTTGCCTTCGACGCTGGTGATACAACATTGATACTTTTTATGTAGCAGTTACATTAAGTATTTAATTTTGAATAAACACGTCAGATACCTGGATTAGGTTGTGGGACAGTATGGCGACCTTTACCATTCCATAAACAAGAACTTGATCAATAACCACTGTATTATAAAGATATTTCTTACACTTACGTAAGTACACGAAACATTGAAACAAGATTAAATTATTGTATTGTATTTTTAATGTCTATTAGTCATACAGGCATAGAATCAAAATATACCTATATTACATTCGGAAAAGCTAAGAGATTGAAACATTATAAACAATTGACCTATGTTAATCCTTTTCAACGGATCTGTATAACTTTGCATATTATGATTTCAAAATTAAATTTACGAATTAAGTAAGACTGCATAGAAAACTTAAATTATTGCTGCATTATAATTATTTAAAAACGCAGCACCTCTTGGTTACGACTCCGTTATTTCAGTGGATATTAGTTTAATTTAATGTATAATAAAACTCTCATATTTTTTAAACTTAACATAATAAGAATATTAGTAAGATTAATGTCTCAATAGTCGAGTTTTGTTGTAAATTAAATTCAAAATTAGTGGAAAAGAATGCTAGTTAGTGCTCATACAAAAAATATTAAATTTTTGTATTATAAGTTCATAATGTATTTAAAACGTTAAATTGTATAGGTACTTAGCATGTTATTTTACGTATTGTTATTCCGATGGCATTTTAAATATGTGTTTGGCGTAGTTTAGTACCAAAGGCAAATTAATATGGCAACTGATGTAAAGCGTTATTGTTTTCAGCACTTATTGAGTAACAGCTACGATGTAATAAACTAAACTAATACCTTTGCACAGAATTGGGGGAGCGCGATACACCGTCGCCGGCGCGCCCTTTGCCGCCAGCGACATCATGCAATTGCGAGGAGTTGCTCACTGTGGACTGCCAACTGGAGACCAAAGAGCTCTGGGATAAGTTCCACGATCTTGGTACAGAGATGATTATCACCAAAACTGGAAGGTGAGTACTTTTTTATACCAATGACAATTAGTTTCGAGTACGTGAGAATGTAGACTTATAGTTACTGATTTCACGTATTTTATCAAAAAATCTCTACTTCAGTACATTTGGCTAGAGTGCGGCGTATAGTTTTAGTTATTCGTCTTTCAAACACGGATTTGGTATAGGTTGGATCTGGTATAAGTATGTATTTGCATTCGAAATCGATTCAAATTCATATATAACTTTCTAATACCACAAATAATACATAATTGATATTTGGGTAAAACACTTTAATTCTGATGACGGATACCGCGCTCGAGATGTATTTTTAGAGCGATTTACAATGTGGCACGATCAAGTTGCAACCTCCTTCCAGTTCTTTTTGTGGCAAGACTGGACCGAACAATGTTTGCATGTGATATTTTAAAGTGATGATTTTTATGTTCATAATTTTGAACATAACACTGAGATGACATATCCTTTCAAAATATATTAATATATTGATCATAAATTGGCTACTGAACATCGACGATGGAAAAAGGCCCAGTTTATTACTAAAATTTTTATTTAGCGCGAATATTATTCAGGTATCTTAATATTTAAATGTAAAATACATTTTGTTTATTATTTGTTTAAAAAATGCATCAAATGTTTAAAGGGAAAATCAATTTGATGTTTGTACCTGAATAAGAAATAATCATTCAATTAATTTCACGGCTCATCAAAATAATGTAATCTTTCACTCCGTAGAGATCGGAGTCCAAAACAAATTAATTCACTCTGCAATCGACCCTCAACAAAGGGTCTAACGGAATGGATTCATCAGCTAAAGTGGCCAATTCCGGAATAATTACTTCGCGAACCCGGCCGTCCTTCAACCCTTTAACGAGATAAATTAAAAGTACATTTTTTCTAACCGTCGGTGTAATGGCGGGCTATAAATTTACAAAGCCCCAAAAGACAACAAACAACGCTGCAGGGGGAAGGGGAAGATGTTTTTATAGTCACGCCGAGAGGTTTATCTAAATAATTGCGTAGTCGGTGGCGGTGAGCGGAAAATTGGCATTGTGTTGGAGTCGAGACGAGAGTGCACAGCCTGTCGCCCCTAAATATGGAACGCTCTCCGCTCTGACATGCGACGAGAGACGACTCTCCCGAGACGCGCTCACGCATACTGTCCCGCTCTTCCTGCAACACTTGCAAAGAAAAATTTAAACTTCTGTTAACAACAATTTAATTTTGATGTCCTGCTTTTTAATTTTTTATGCTAAATTTATACCTTACGCTTTATGGCCGACAATAACAGTATTGTTTATGAGCATATTTTTATTCAATAATGGCGATATTTATTACCTGCGGAACGAAGGTGTAGATTGCGATTAAAGATTCCTTATGTGTAGTAGGAGTCGTGAACAGGTTTAGGATGTCGGGCGTTAAATAGTGTGGCTTGCAACTATATTGCATGATGCCCATAGTAGAGCTCCGCCACGCGTAATTTGAGGTTATTTAGATGTACAAACCGGAACAAGTGTACAGAATGAGTATAATCTCGGTATTAGATACACGTCATATGTTGACTGCTGGAGGGTAACAACCCCCGTATCGCAACAAGTGCAGTTAGTTTAAATCACTGTACTTGATACTAGCCCCGAGAGCGCTTTAATCTCGAGGGAAAGCTATTGTGTACTGTGACATAGCAGTCTTGATACGTGATGATGAAAATAACACATTATTTTACTTAAGATTTTAATTAAGTATAATAGTGACGACATGCTGAGTAGTAATCATAATTGCTTATCGCTAGTGGAAATTCTATTTGGATTGCACCTGCACTTAATATCATGTACCAAAGCTGTCACTTCGCCATACTCATAAAATATGGGTCTTCATGATAAACGGGGATTGTACAAAAATATTTATTTTAATTAGAAAATGTAAGTTAGATTTCTGTCGATGATATAAAATTGTACACAGATTGAAAAAAGGCAGAAAAAGAAACATTGAGTGAGTGTAGTACATTTTGACTGTTTAAAATATCAAGCGTATTTGTGTGCGTTACATGGTCTAAACAAGAGATAAATCAACGCGTCCAATCAAAAGGGGATATCGGGGACAAATTTTATCGCGGGAGGGTGTTGGAGCGTGTTTTAAATTGCTTTACAATGAATTATCTATTAATTTATTTTAGACAAGTTTATAATGTTTTCGTTTGCAACTATACTGTAAAAAACGCTAGAGTGCACCTAAGTGTTACCAATAGCAATAACAAAACGTTTCGTACCAACCAATTTTATGTCAGATTTTAATACGAATTCATAAAATGGGCCCCTTATCTCCGGACATCCCGTAATACGCTTTATCTTTTTTATTGCGATGTACAATCCTTTCCTTTTCACGTCGACTCAGTCTGCTCGGACCACCAAAATATTATACTTTATTATCGACAGTTTTCTAATTCTACTGTATACTGAGTTATTATTATTGCTAGGGGGTTTTGTGAATGTTTAGGATTTGTGTTATAGAAATAGAGTAGAATTTATATCCGTACACGGCTTTGAAAAAAATTACATTATAGATTGAATTTTGCCTTGTCATAAAAATGTCATTGTGTTTCTTTTAATCCATCAATTAATATAACAATTGAAAATGTAGATGTACATAAAATAATTCCCGAATATTATCTTTCTGTAATTACGGGGCTTCGAAAAAAGGATGTATTACAAGTCGGTACACTTATGCCATCCTGTTATTGGTTATTCCCAGAATGTGGATACTTGCACAAGTCTATTACTTATGGCTTTTAACTTATGTTAAGTTGTCTCTTTACAAGCGGATACATATATCCCTAGATTTGAGAAACGGTATGTTTGATACTGTGTTAGTGTAGATTCATGTGGTACATCCCTAAAGAGCTCATGAGAAATGTCAGTCCGTCAGTGGATTTTTTTTTCATTTTTTCGATTCGTCGTTTTGATTTACAAGCGGCCACTTTACTGCCGAGTGGACTTTGTTATGGGGAACTAACTGGTGAACGATTTATGTATTCTGAACCTCTTTCGACAAAATGTTTGTCCAAAATATTTGAATGTCAAGTCGTAAGGCGACCTTTTTATGACAGAACGTTTTTGTATGTTAATAATATTATTGCTCACTGCGTTATTGGATTGCGGTCGGCTTGGGCAGGTTCAATTCGGTTGAAGACATTTTGTGTATTTTAGTGCGCTAATTTTTTTGGTTTTATTGCAAGGCAAAAAGTATTAGTTATTATAAAAATAATTTAATAGTGTATGATGCAATTTATACCCGGCCTCCACTTTTTACTTTTGCTGGGAAATTGGTAACCTGAAATATGTATGTACGAGTAGGTGATGTTATGATGTGGGTATATATCTGTGGCCTTGGTCTAATAACGTAAGATTATTTTGTGTGGCAAATAAGAACAAACTTACAAGCAAATACATATTTACAGAATTTGAAATCATTTAATAATACCTACTAAAGTAGAATATTCTACTTGAACCACCATATCTGATTTAAGTTTATTTAATGTATACCTAGTTAATTTTTATTTCCTTTTGTCCTAATTTGTAAAAACGAAAAGTGTTGATTATTTTCAATATTCTTGCGAATTTTATTTTTTCTCTCACACGTTGAAGTAAATTATGAGGTTACGACTGTGCTTGTCCTGTGGTGTCGTGGCCCGAAAGGGGCGTCCATGTAAATGATGCATATCCGCAATTTGAGCGATCGCAGGCAGTATTAATTGTTTTTATCGGTTTTTAATACATCCACAATTACCCACCGATGTCGGCGGACGTGATGCTCATGTTGATGATGTGCGTGTCTTCGTAATTAAACTTGGCACATTGTAATTCTAAGTCATTTTCAGCGTGACCTTTAGGTGAAACTACTGAAGTAATTTGTCATAAATGCATCATGTTCAATTATGTCCAGGGTTACGGAGTGATAATTGTACATCACATAACATTAAACTGTTGCAACACTTATTATTCCTTGACAACCTATGTGGATTCGTTCTAAGGTATCGCAAAAAAACATTCGTATTTTGATCATTACAAATTGCCAATATGAACTTGTTACTTGTACGCAAATTTTTGAGTCAGCTAACGGTATTTTTTTTTTCTATTACACTGAATACACGACGAGGTCTGTTCTGGTGAGATTTCGTTATATCTTATAGTAAATAAACTAGGAATTTGTTTACTTATGCAACCTAGTTATTTATACCGATAAAAGTGTCTCATTGAAGGATTATGTTTGTTGCATACGTGTAGATACTATGATTGTTTGAATGAATATTAAAGTGGAAATATCAGCCGCCGGGTAAATATATGTTAACCTTTAGCACCTGGCCTTTTGATCGGTTCCTACACTTCTTTGTGAGACTGGACAAAGGTGCGGTCCGTTATGAAAAAACATACAAAACTCACGGCATTTAACAAACAATATTTAGTGCCGTTTTGACAGTTATTATAGGCAATGATTACCGTTCATTATGACTGAGTTTAACTCGGTTTTTGCTTCTTATGGGCACCCTAAACAGGTGCTCGACTAATAAAATATTATTTAATTTAAATTTTTGATTGCGCTGTGGTTATTTGGTACGTTAAGGTGTATCGATTGTAATGCTGAATCGGTACTAATTTTGGAATATAATTTGAATGTCATTATAATTTTAATAGTCTAAAAATCATAAGTGAAAGTCTATTTTACCTGTAATTTTTAAATTAATCTTCTTGAAAAAAAGTAAATAAATCATCTAAAAATACATAATAATTCCTTTGAATAGTGTAGGTATCAAAAGCTTTTATCTTAATCAGCATTTCGTTCGAGTGAAATAGAGCTTTAGGATTATTTCAATAAGCCGACTCCTTTTGCATTGCAACTTCAATGTGGCCGTATTGGATCATTTAACAATAATAAACACGGGAGCTATTTTATTGCTAACGTCATATTTGGGGGTTATAAAATGCATGTATAGCGATAACAAGTGCGAAGTGAACCGGCCGAGCGGTGGTGCGGCGTGGCGGTTTAGCAACGTAATCGCTTTTCATAAATCGAGTGCGGGCCTCGGCCTGTGTCCGGTGTGGGGGACGCGGGTTCTCAGTCCGACACATGCATTAAACTTAATTGAAATTTTCGTGGCTACATGTTATTTTGCACTTATGCACCTTTTAACATGACGTGTACTCCTGCGCACCTCTGAATTAAGGTTCAACGATCGATGCGTTCTTGAACACTTTTATATTTTCGTCTTGTAAATATCGCGATTAAACATGGTTAATGGTTATATAATGTATAAGCGGGTATCAGTTGATGAATACAATATTAATAATTGTCTTAGATATTGGACCACATCAGTGTAATAAAGATAGTTACAAACCATTATTATTTATTTTTACTATAAGCGTAGGAACGGTAATATGTTTATTTTAATAATATTTAAAACACTTAATTTATAAGAATTTTATTTATATATTCAAAGACTCTAAGTTGGCCACGTGTTAGTGACAATTGCATTCTCTAAAAATTTTGAGTAAAAACATCATGATAATATTGAAAATAACCGTGATTTGAGGATTTGGATTTCGCACCGCTTTTTAGGTAAATAATACAATTATTATGTAGCCGAGTGGTATATACGGCGACGCCGCGCATTGTGCAGACATAAGCATGTAAAGTGCATTTAAAATCTTTTACCTACTTATGTACGTGGCTCAACTTGATGACATGACCTCGCTATTACACAGCCATTAACAACAATATAATTCTACTAACAGTGTAATGTAATTTAAACTAATCGATATTAACTAACATTACATTTTGTCATTATACTGTGAAGAGCACTTTACTAAGCCATGTTTCCTTGTTGCTTGTTTTATCTAGCCACTAGTACCTTGTTAATTGATGTAACATGGTTATTAATAAACCAATAGCACAGTCTGTTATTACATATGTTGTGAATAGTGAAGTAGTTTTACAGTGAACACTGATTACCTTTGAGCAATCATTGTTTACTCGTTCAACAAGACAATAGGATTCATCATATAATAAATGTATACCTACAGGTTCTCACGCGCTTATTATTATGTTTAAGTCAACGGTAATTTTTTCACCCAAGTTTCGACAGCTATTAAGGGGCGATCCCTTTGCGGTTAATCAGACATTATTCCAGGTTACTGAGTGCTAAAACGCAATAACATTTCGACCCGGGTATTGAAACTGGGGTCTCTTCTTTCTAATTTCTTCACAGAACTGTTACGGGGTGGGTCGAAGAAGACTTTTTTAAAAAGACTTTTTATTAAAGAATTGGTATTTATTTAATATATATTACAAATGGCCTACACCCGACGAAAGTCCGATCAAAAACTGCTTGAAAATAGCAAGGCACTAATATTTATAATGATTGAGTATTGGATTGGTTTCCTATTGCATTGACGTCAATGCGATAGGAAACGCAGCGTTTTTATTTTATATTCACGCCTGTTTTAACAAGGGTATAACAACCCCCCCGTTAAGATCGATCATCACTCATTATAGTGATGAGAGATTAAGAGATAACTAGACGTGAAGATAATATTAATTGGAAATTGATTTAATGGAAGCTATTCGGACTGTCATCGGTTTACAAATAAAATAAAATACATTATTTATTCGAAATTAAGAACTAGAATAAAAATAATTAAAATTTAAGAATTTAACATTTTTTAAAAAATATCGATAAAAATACGTTTCCTAGAAGTAACATAAAAATGAATAATAAAAGTAATTGAAATCATACATTTAAGAAATAGAAAGTTACGTGACTACTTTATAGAAATAGAAAATTAAATTATATGTAGTAAACGTAAATTAAGTAAGGAAAAGTTTATGTGTTATGTTTCTTGCCGTTTCTTCTCCAAAGCGATAGCACGTTTTGGAGCGGCACTAGTTTAAAAAATAGCATAATGACGATTCAAAAGAGCTTGTAAAAGTCTATTTGAATAAAAGAGATTTGACTTTAGTAGGTATGACATTTGTTATCATACATGATATTTCTTTTCATAGGAGATCGATGTATGGTAACATCGATTTCCTCTGAAGAGGACTCTGACGTCTTGGTATCGTCCTTAATTACTATCATTTGTGTGGACGGCTTTTTAACGCATTTGGTATTGTGGCATTGGTTAAATATTTGGATGCATCCTGATTTGCCTTTAATATCGGGTCTGCAAATTAAGTTTTTGGCTTTATAGAGAATAAAAATAGAAAATACTATCCCAAATAAATAGGTTATTGACATGTAATGAATGCCATATTTATCGAAATGAGATGGATTTTCTAATCTGTTCAACTCGTTTTCAAAATGGTCGAGATGAACACTCGCATGTATTAGCGAGTTTAAATTGTCGATGTTATGCAATTGTTTAAAGGGTAATTTGGAAAATGTTTTATTTACTCTGGATTTTTCACAACAATCGTCCATTAAGACATTAAAATTTGATATAATATTAGTTGAGTTTCCTGCTAGAATTTCAACTTTAGGCGAAAACTGCAAAGTTTTAAAGAACGCATTACAATGTTTTCTCAATTTTAGAATGCCAGTTCCAAATAGAGTTTTTTCAATTTTATCCATATTATCGTTGCAAGTAATATGGCATCTACCTGGTTCTGATTGTACAAAAATCCATCGGTTACCAGAAATTTTGTGGAAGACATCAATTGAACCATGTAATAGTTTAGTCTCACAATTACTTGGAAGTTTTCTCACTATTTCACTTAACAAAGTAGTTTCACAGATAGGATTGGCTATAGTGGAATATATACTTGTCAACGAACACATATAACATTTTTCACCGATTAGTTGGCATTTGTCTATGTCGCTTATCAGTGAATAGAACATATGATCAGCTGTTATCGCTATGTAGGAGCTGGTAGGAGAAATTAGGACGAAGGTATTAGGTTTAGTAATGTCATATGGGACAGGAAGAGGAATGACATTGAACAAGTTATAAGTTTGGGGTAATACTAAAGGTAATTTCACTACAATTATGACTTTATTCTGGTGATAGTAACATATTAATTTAGATAAGTCTATTAATTCGTGAACATTCTGTAAAGTCAAGGAAACAGGAAGTTCGTATTGTCTTGGAAGGTTATTCCTGTTTTTGTCTAGTTCATGATATAGTTGATGGGGACTAAGAACCGTTGGATGTAAAATATTTAGTTTCGCGAATAAAATGGCATTGTTCATATCGTCAATATCGAATGAGAGCGTGACAATAATCGCTTCTAATGCATTTAATAAGGAGTTAAGCTCAGCCGTAATTTGCGTACTATCAATGGAATAATAAAGTTTTTCTAAATTACTATGAATCGTTTCCATGTTATTCAATAAGTATTTTTCGTTTCTATTTACTTTGCTGATGGAGTTGTTAAAGGAAGATATGGTAGATTTTATAACATGGATGTTATCCTTCATTAAATGAACTATTTTCTGTTCGTCCGTTTGAACGTCATCAATCGCTTTAGAAAATTGCGTTGCGTCATCATGATCTAGAGTACCGAAAAATGTTTTGAGAATAGTGCCTCCAAAATCCATAAGACCTCTTTTAAAACGAGCGCTAGGTTTTTCGTCAGTTAGCAAATACGAAATGGACGAGAATTTTTTCACATTGTTATTGTGTTGATTTTGTAACGCCGATAGTGAGTTAGAACACTCCTGCATAAATTTTTGTGATGTGAATGATTTACAAAGTGATTCTATTTTTTCAAATAAAAATTCAATTTTATTGATAGTGGGCTTAACGTGACTGATGTCAATATAAGTTATTATGTTCCAGTCATCGTTAGTAAATTTGACATCGAGAAGTTTGTCGAAATATAGACCCGGACTTCCTACTATTGTCGAGACGTATTCGGGTGACGCGGATGCATGAGCTGATCTGGAACAGAATGAACGACTATGATGTAATGATGTTTTATTGTTGTGGTATATGAGCGGCGGCGAGTTTAATTTCGTCATAATGATGACGAACATATTTTCTTCCTATCAATAAAGTGACGGTATGATTTCCGTTTATTTTAATGATTTTAAATGGGCCTTTCCACACTGGCATTAATGATTTGTTTTGTTTGTGGTGACACCTCACGTATACCATATCATTTGCATTATATGTGATGGGCTTTGCGTGTGTGTCGAAGCGGGTTTTAGATTTTTCTTTCGACGTTTGAATATTTTGAAGGGCCTTCTGGCGACTGTAATAAAGTCGGTGATTTAATGCACGAATGTAATCTGTGTATGTATTGTGATCAATGTTATCGATACTGCTAGGTATATATGGCTTATATCCAAATAATAACTCTAGGGGTGAAAACCCTGTAGTGCTATGAACGTTGGAATTGTAAGCGATCATCGCACTGGGGATATATAAATCCCAAGTGTGTTGATTTTCACCTACGTACGACCTCAAGTATTCTTTTAACGTAGCGTGACTCCTTTCTAAAGCGCCACATGTTTGCGGATGATACGGGGAAGCTAAGATGTGTTTAATACCGAATAATTTGGCTAATTGTTTGAAGACGTCTGAACAAAAATTTGTACCCTGATCTGTTATAAGCATTTTAGGTATTCCCATGTGAGAGATGTAATTAACTAAAAGTTTTGCCGTCTCCTCAGCGGAACATGATCGCATGGGATATGCTTGGGAAAATTTTGTTAAGTCGTCTTGTAACGTTAAAATGAATTTGAAGTTATTTTCGTGAGTTTCCGGAAGGGGACCGACGAGATCTAAAAATAATTTTTCGTTAGGTCTAGTCGCGGTGGATGTTATAATCATAGGCGCGCGATTGGTATGCCTAAGTGGCTTATTGATTTGGCAAGAGCGACAATTTTTAACATATTCTTCAATATCTTGCCGCATACCTTTCCACCAGAATTGGGGTTTTATTCTCTCGAGCATACGTGTACTACCGGGATGACCAGCAGAAGGAGAATCGTGGTTATCCTTAAGAATCTGCTTAACTTCGTCCGGTGTCGGGTATTTAATTGAATTGTGATATATATGCACCTTGATACTAGAATTATGAAACAAAAACGATATGATATTGTAAATTTTATTAAACGTTAGCTTACTAAATGGATCTGAGAAATCTGATATAGCGAATTCGTTTTCCTCCGGGTACCAGTATTTTATCATTTCTCGGTAATCACGGAGTAAATTAAATATATCTTTGTAAGTCATTTCGTCAAAATGATTAAGACGTACAAATAAATGTGTAAAAAGATGTTTATCATTATCTGTCGAATAGAATGTATATAATTCTCGTTCAATATCGCGGATATCGGGTTTACTTGTAGACGCGTTTATGATATCTAAGCAGTATGGCACGGATTCATCAAGATCGACCGATGTTGGGTAGGCAATAAGCTTACATTTTGCTTTGAGTAGAGATTCATTATGTTCTTCGATAACAGTGTCGTATGATATTCCTGCTTGCTTATTTATTTGGAGGAATTGTTCGTATGTTTCCGATATCGACGGCATGTTGTGTGAGTCATCGTTATTACCAACGGCTGGTGTTGGATCACATGCCAATGAATTAGGGACATTTATATTTAAGTCGTTTTCTAAGGTGTTTACCGGAAAGCGAGACAACGCGTCCGCGTTTGCGTTTAATTTGCCTTGTTTATACACTATCTCATAATCGTATTCTTCCAATTTAAGGCGCCATCTGATAAGTCTTGACCCGGGATCTTTGACACTAAATAACCATACGAGAGGTTTATGGTCGGTTATAATTTTGAATTTACGACCATAAAGATAGGGCCTAAAGGTCTTTACACCGAATAAGATAGCGAGAAGTTCTTTTTCTATCGTTGAGTAATTCCCTTCAGCTTTGTTCAGAGTTCGCGACGCATACGCGATCGGCTTGTCCTTACCTATGTCACCTTGCGATAGAATGGCACCTAATGCGTAATTCGACGCGTCAGTTGTTAATAAAAATTGGCGACTAAAATCGGGGTATTGGAGAAGTGGAGCTGAGGTTAATTTATTTTTTAGAGTACAAAAAGCTTGTTGTTGATCCTGTGACCATTGGAATACGGCGTCCTTTTTTAGAAGTGAAGTTAAAGGTTTTGTGATTTTGGAGAAATTTTCAATGAATCGACGATAATATCCGACTAGACCGAGAAATGATTTTATGTCTTTAGGAGACTTAGGGATTGGAAAATGTACGACAGCTTTGACTTTTTCTGGGTTAGGCGATACACCGTTATCGGTAATTATATGACCTAAATAACTAACTTCGCGACGTAAGAATTCGCACTTATCCGGTTGTAATTTGAGGTTAAATTGACGAAGCCTGTCGAATACTAACTTGAGCTTTTGCATGTGTGACTGAAGATCGTGGGAATAAATGATACAGTCATCTAAATACACGTAACAATGAAGTCCCTGTAATCCCGACAACACCGTGTTCATTAATTTTTGAAAGGTTGAAGGTGCATTTTTGAGCCCGAATGGCATTCGAGTAAATTCGTAATGTCCTGATGCGCTACCATTAGTGACAACTGTGAAACCCGTTTTAGGAGCATCCTCGGCCTTAATTTTGATCTGATGAAATCCGCTCACGAGATCAAGAGTAGTGAAATATTTAGAGTGTCCTAACTGATCTAAGATATCTGTTATTAAAGGAATTGGGTAAATTTCGGTTACTGTAGTATCATTGAGCTTTCTGTAATCTATTACAATTCGCCACTTTTGTTTACCGGAGGCGTCTTGTTTTTTGGGAACAACCCACACGGGAGCGCTCCATGGCGATATAGAAGGGCGAATTATATTTTGATCTAACATTTTTTTTATTTGGCTCTCAACTTCACTTTTGTGACACTCAGGAAAACGATAAGATTTTACATGAATAGGCGCAGCATCTTTGGTATCGATTGAATGCTCTATGGCATTCGTACAAGATAGTGGTTCACCTTCCAAATAAAATATGTCGGTGTAACAAGAACAACACTCGAGTAGTGTTTTGGTCTCTTCATTATTAAGATGAGATGTTCTGATAAGATCTAGTACTTTTTGAGATCGGTCTAAGTGAGAACTATGAATGTTGTAAACGTGTTCCGTAATGTTTTTATTGAGTTGTACGGATGATTGGACATCGAAAGGAATTAAATGAACGCGATAATCTTTTATAACTACGTCAGACTCGGTAGTATTAAGTACTGATATATTGACTCTATGGTTTGGCTTGACTGTAACTATACAATTGGCTATGTAAACACCGTCCGATATGCTGTGGTCAAGAACTAGGCCTTCGGTAACGTTCATAAGTTCTGATGGTGAGTTTAAAATGGGACATTCGATAACTGCCTCCGAACGCGAAGGAATAATGTAACTAGGTTGAGAAAAATAGATGGGCAAATAATGATTTTGTATTTTGAGGCAATTTTCGGAATATTTGATGTCGGCATGAAATTTTCTTAGAAAGTCGTTGCCCAAAATGCCATCATATTCTAATTGTATATTTTCGTTGATAGCGTGAAATTTAAAAACAAATGGAATAAAGTTTGCACTACTTTTATTTGAAGAACATTGAAATTCCATTTCAAATGACCCTAGCGTTTCACAATAAGAATTTTCCGCATTAAGACCTTTAAGGTGTATTTTTTCGTTTGCCATTAAAGGTCTTACTTTAAAGTTAGAGAGTTTCGCTATACTAACGCTTGATCCGGTATCAATAAGAAAACAAAGAGGGATCTGAGAGTACTTAGTGTTTAAGAATATATGAGGTAAAGATATTTTATTCTGTAGTGTGTTTACCTCATATAAAGGAGTAGAAACGTCTGACGTACTTATAATCTTAGATTTAGATGATGTATGGACTCGCGGCGAAACATGTCGAGCTCGGTAATTTGGTTTTTGATTCAACGAAACAGTGGCTCCCGAAGGAGTGTGTTGAGGTGTAGAAGATTTAGGACTCAACGAAACAGCGGTTCCCGTAGGAATGTGTTGAGGTGTAGGAGATTTAGGACTCAACGAAACAGCGGTTCCCGAAGGAATGTGTTGAGGTGTAGAAGATTTAGGACTCAACGAAACAGTGGTTCCCGTAGGAATGTGTTGAGGTGTAAGAGATTTAGGACTCAACGAGACAGCGGTTCCCGAAGGAATGTGTTGAGGTGTAAAGGATTTAGGACTCAACGAAGCAGTGGTTCCCGAAGGAATGTGTTGAGGTGTAAGAGATTTAGGACTCAACG
Source organism: Cephonodes hylas (assembly GCA_030295005.1). Taxonomy (NCBI): domain Eukaryota; kingdom Metazoa; phylum Arthropoda; class Insecta; order Lepidoptera; family Sphingidae; genus Cephonodes; species Cephonodes hylas. Next base: position 10,013,124 of record AP025364.1, on the reverse strand, counting down.
AGACAGCGGCTCCCGAAGGAATGTGTTGAGGTGTAAAGGATTTAGGACTCAACGAAACAGTGGTTCCCGAAGGAATGTGTTGAGGTGTAAGAGATTTACGCGATAGGTCGATGTTACGATTTTTAGGTATTATAGATTTAGAAGTTAACATCGTCTTTGATTGTGACATATTGATATTTGAAACGCGCTTGGAAACAAAATGATTTGTGCCATTATTTCTCGGAATGCGCCGGCACGAGTTCGTAATCCGAGGAGCTAGTTTAAATCCGATACATCATTGACGTTGGCGTGTGCCATGTCATCGTATGTCGGCAATGACGCCAATGGTAGCGGCGGCGCTTCAGAAATATGATGAGCTACTTGCGCATGCAATTGTTTACGCCTTTCGTTGTTAAATTTGCGTTTGCGGCATTGTGAAATATCATGGCCCGGATTTTTACAGTATTTACAATAAATCTGATCGCGCGAATTTTGGGGATGTGATTGCCTATTTTGCGGAAATCGAGAGGCATTAGGACTAAATGACTGTCTAACTGGAGAAAATCGGGAGTTATTCGGTTTATTATTATTTATAGACTCCGATTTTAACGCACTCCTTGAAACGAAATTTTGTATTTTTTCTTCCTCAATTGCAACGTTTACGGCGTCGTTAAGGGACTTTGGATTTCGACAACGCACCAAATTACTAATCTGCGAATGTAATCCTAACATGAAAGTGTGCAACGCTAAGTCTTCCGTCATAGCTAACCGACCTGATAAATCTTTTTTTAACGTATCAGAATTATAAATTTCTGTCTGTAGTTCAGTTAGACATTTCTCAACCCTAAGCGAAAATTGTGTTACACTCTCACTCGGTTGTTGCTTGCAGGCCTGGAGATCTAGGAATAAATGGTTATAGTGTTTCCGTTGCCCAAAATTTTGCCTTAAGAAACTCTTTAATGATTCAAAGTCGTCGAAGACTCTGTTAGAACATGCGATTTGGGCTTTACCCTCTAATTTGGTTTTAATAAATTTAAAAAGTAATGTTTTTTGACTAGGTGATGCTGAATCTAAGGCGTCTTGACAGTTAGATAAGAAGGCTGTGAGGGTTTCGCGATCACCATTATATGAATTAATAAACTTGCATAAAACATTTAAAGAAAATTGTTCACTCATTATGATTTCGGCTGAAGCTACGTTTTTCTTTGATTCAGTCATTTTAACTGGGAAAAAGAGAAATTAAATAGAAAAATATATAAAATTATGGAGGAAATTAAATAATAATTTAATTTGGACTATGTTGGGAAAGAATATAATAGTTTTAAATAAATAAGATTATATGGATAAGGATAATTAAGGTAAGTATAACTACAAAATATTTAAAAAAGGATAGTAAGGTCGGAGGATTAGCGATAACAGAGATAAGATGTTCTACTTACAGAATCAGCAGGAGCACGGCCACAGCGGCAGACATCGGGAAACTCGTACAGCAGTGGCGGTGGAGCGGCACGACAGCAAGGACAGCGGCTGCAGCGGCGACACAGGAACTACGGCCACGCTTCAGCAGCACGGATCACAGCAACGCTTCAGTGGCACAGGAAACAGGGACGCTTCAGCAGCCAGAAACGCAGCAAGTTTTCGGAGACACGTGGCACAGCAGTTCAGTGACACGTGGCTACCCGGAGACACGGAGATAGGGCAACACGGAGATACGACGAGACGGAGGCACGGAGATAGAGCAACACGGAGACACGACGAGACGGAGGCACGGAGATAGAGCAACACGGAGACACGACGACTCAGCGACACGGCGATACGGCGACAAGTTTGTCGAGGCGTTGGTTTATGAAGCCCCGGAGTTTTTGGTTTCTTTACGGTGTAGGTCCACGGTGATTGATTTGCGACCCTTTATACCAGCGCGATTCTTCGATGTTTCTTGGCACTGGTATCCCACTTCTGACACCAATGTTACGGGGTGGGTCGAAGAAGACTTTTTTAAAAAGACTTTTTATTAAAGAATTGGTATTTATTTAATATATATTACAAATGGCCTACACCCGACGAAAGTCCGATCAAAAACTGCTTGAAAATAGCAAGGCACTAATATTTATAATGATTGAGTATTGGATTGGTTTCCTATTGCATTGACGTCAATGCGATAGGAAACGCAGCGTTTTTATTTTATATTCACGCCTGTTTTAACAAGGGTATAACAGAACCTTCGAGGGATTAAAACGACTAGGTTATCTTCGAAGGCTTATCTGCATGTCACATAATAACATTTCATTGCATAAATATAGAGAAAAAAAAAGATTGTTGTAATGTTATTAATGTTCATACCACTAGGTACTATAATTGTAATTATTACAGAACAAATACGCGAATCACCAGCAAGAATGTGAATAAGGCGGTACATAATAACAAGTAACTTGCATAATGTCAATGATTAATGTTGAAGGCATTAAGCTACCGGTTAGTGTGATTTCAATGAGAGAAAATGAGATGTGCACACAATAAGCGCGCCCACGCACACGTCGCAATTCGCGCTGCCTGCGAACTGTCAGCTACCGTTCGAGACGAGAGTTCGCTTGCGCAACCGTGCTCCGCGCAGCAACAGTACGCGCGCCGCACGCCGCCGCCGGCCACACTCACCACACAATACATTCATTTATCACTACACAGTCATGGCTCGCAAGAAATTGCACTTAATTATGTCAATTCGAAATTACACTAAACACATTAAGAGGTGTTTAAAGACGACCCATTCGACGTGACGTACGTTACCTAAATGAGGTTGAAAGACGAACGAGCATCATCAAGAGGGTGGTCATTTAAGGACCATTAACGCCTAAAATATAATAAGGCATGTTAAATAATAACGAAAAAAGGTGTAAAAAGCCGTTGAATGCGAAGGAGAGTGATGCGCTCACGCAGCCCGATGAAAGGCTGACGGCGATGCCGACGGAGATTGATTACGTAATCATGAACATCGCCTGATTTCGGGATACTCATAGAGAGTAATCATAATTCATCTCTCGGCTCGTTGACGTTATATTGAAGTGATGTTCGTCATGCGAGCTTTGATTGTAAAGGCACGTAATCGAATTTTGAAGTTAATTTTACGCGTCGATTAACGTTGCAGAGGTCAACGGAGAGTGCTTAATAGCGCAGCTCTGGCGCCGTATTGTTACGAACGTATAATAGTGCATAGAGAGATAGTACACTCGGTGCTAGTATCGCTAACGACGAGGTGGTATCCGGCTGTCGACGCACAATTAGCCCTCCATTGTGCTGGCGGTATTGTGCGAGTGCGCCGTGCAGACGTTGTTGGTTTTACTCCTACGCCCATTGTGAACGCGTCTATCGCACTGCCATTCCACAATCCGCTCACTGCATTCAATGAGATATGATCTCAAACATTATTAGCTGCACATTAAGAACTTAATGATTCAATATTCACTTCTATCGGTTACGGATCCACAATGATTGATTGCTTTAATTCGTTTACTGTTGGAAGCTGATTTTCGAAACACGATGCATTATTATGCTATTGTTAAATTTATGCTTGTATCAATTTCGGTTATTGTACTTTAATTGAAGTTATATTATCTTTTAATTTATTTAATTCGAACGGACATCTTCTTCCAGATTAAAGTTATACACATATATTATGAATGTGGAAACTATTGCAATCCTAAATAAATAAAAGAATGTTCAATAAAAATGTTACTTGGCCTTAACCTATCGAACTGCATAATCAAGGCTGTTTACAATTAACGTATTTTTTATTATGGACAATTATAGGACTGTTGTTAGAGTGATTAAAGAGTTTGATAAATTGCGATTAAAGAAACAAAAGGTTGGTTAAGGCGCAACGTAATTGACCAGCGTCGGCAAAGTGCGGGTCACAGAAGTCACAGAGTCGGCACTCGGCGGAGTGTTGCTCTCGTGCGGCTGTGTGTGGTACAATACGCGCGTAATGAAGTGGGCCGCGAGGGGGCGGCATTGTCGGCCAAACGAGCCATTGTGATTGCTCGCGACCCCCGACCTGCTCCTCGTTACCGCTGCCAGCCTCGACTGCGACCCACACCTCACCTTAGCACCCCGGAATTCAATATATAAACGTTACAAGCAAATCTTGTTATCGTCCTCCATTTTTGACACTTCCTAACTCTCTCCACTAATAAATTGTAACAAATTTGACAAGCTACATTGGCCCAAGACAAGCCTAAATTAAGCTGACATGTGTTAGTAGTGTTAAGTTGTTAATTTTTCCATTGAGTGACTAATTAGTTAGTTACGTCGTGCCATTTCGATAGTCGGCGACATACGGAAGCAATTCAAATAGAGCGACAGTTGCAGCGTGACTTTTTTAATCACCTTACTGTTTCACGATGGAAATGAACAAAAAATACAAATCGCGTCGTCACATTCACACGATACGACAAAGTAAAGGATAGAAGTTGAAATTAATATTGTCATGTCGTGTTATTTTTTTCACTTAAGATTTAAACTTTCAGAGTTCGGTAGTAATAATAAGTTATATTTTTTTGTAGAAACTGGGTGGCCTCCGGCAATAGCATTCGTAACAAAAACTAAGTAGGAAATGCTGCGGAAGCTTATGGGAACCGTTTCTATAGTTCATGCCATATTGATAATTAAATATGTATGTATGTATGTTATTTGAATGTAACAATTTTTATTATTATAAAATCATATTGTCTCATGATTAGGCAGCACACTCTACTGTCAAACAAAGAACAACGTACAAAGAAGTCTTAATTGCCATTTTCAAGTCTGGCAATGTGGTATTCGGTTTATAAATAGAACGGAATATTCTTTATAATTTATTAACTTAGCTATTAGAACACCATTAAATTAGTAAACCTATAATAAAAATTAAATGAAGTTAAATTGCAAGGGCATGCGTTGCGACGCCGATATTAACGTGCGGTTCACGCATCACGGTAAAGTTTTCCTACAAATGACGCCCAATGCGAGTAAATTATATCCGCAGTGTGCGCCGCCCAGCGATAAAGTTATTATTTTCCATTTCCGTGCCGGTGTTAAGTCGATAATTCGAAAATGACTGCCATTTGTATGAACGGGCCAACAATCTCCTCGCACGTGCTCATTATCCAATAGTAGGACCAAATACTACTTAGAACTGTGCGCGCAAACCATCACCATACAAAACGTTTCTCTTTATATGTTATTAAAATACGTTGTTCATTAAAGTTTGAACTGATAATGATTAAGCATTATGAACGAATAAACATTTTTTTAATTTCATGTGTCGTATTTAAAAGAACCCTGGTTTAATAACCTTTACCTAGAAAATACTTACTGGTACCATTTATGTAAAAACAACAAAAAATAAAATCACAAAACAAATACGTTTTTCAAATCCTACTGAGAAATAAGTGAAAATAAAGAATAAGGAATAAACTGAGTACTTGCCCCCAATAGACACAATGTTATTTTTTATTCAAAATGAAGCAATAAGACATCAAAATCCACAAGTTTTATATATGAATTTGCTGGTAGAGTTCACGTACACATAGTAGAAGTAGCTTTTGCATACGCGTTTCCTGTCTATTCCCATTTTTTTACCATTACCGTATCCATAGCACTTGGAGCGTCTCATCCGATTTACCGTTCCACTTCTCACAAAATAGACTTTTTTTTGTTTGTTATTAATGCTTACTAAAATATGTTTAGTATCTGCATGTTGCAATTTAGCAATGACCATTTTGTGATTTGACGGTGTTAAATGACTAGACGCGGTTCCTTTCCTCACTAATCTAAATGTTTCGCGTTTAGCGCTGTAACTTCTGTTTGAGTCTTATTATTATGTCAAAACCTTTATTTTAGTAAAAATTATAACCATACAAAATTAGGCAGTTAGGAAAGTATTTCGGTGAAACCGAAGTGACTGCGCGTTTTGGCCAGTGGGGTGCATGGACAATGTTCAATAGATGAGGACACGCGAGCCGCTCGTCAACTTCGTGTTGATGGTTAAGTTCCTCCGTGTTATAACTCATTCAGCACCCACGTCGCGGCTAATTTTATACACAACAATACGTCTATTGTACACGTACATTTATATTCCATCTTAAATCATTAAGCTATTTCTATACTAATATTATAAAGAGGTAAGGTTTGTGAGTTTGTATGTTTGTAAGTTTGTATGTTTGTATGTTTGTATGTTTGTATGTTTGTGACGTTGTAGAAAGTAAACTCGCGATCTACTGAACCGATTTTGAAAATTCTTTTACCAATATAAAGCTACGTTCTTCCTGAGTGTCATAGGCTATGTATAAGTTCGAAAAATGATAAGACTTTTTTGTTGTAGCAGGATTTGCGAAGTAAGTCGGAGAACAAACAGGCGAACGAAACCGTTTTTTGCAAACGCTGCCTTACCCATGGGAGATATATCGTTGAGTCCTAAAGAAAAGTTGTAGAGCTTGATAATATCTACAAAAAAGTCAGCGGTAGCATATGTCTAACTTTTAGGGTTGATTCACTATAACCTCTTTTATGCTAACTAAATTTGTTAAAAAATAAAGCATTGTTTGTAAAGGTATTTTTATAAAGATTATATTAATCCTTATCCAAATAAATGCGTTACTCAGTATAAGTATTTAATTTAAAAGAAATTTGCCCTTTACATCATTTGATTTCGATGAGTATCTTAGAAGATATCGCAGTTTCAAAATAATCATCAAGCGCGCAATAATTATGTACATGCCGACCGGCGCGTTATGTTTTCACGTTTAAATAATTTTATCGATTTGTATGATTTTTGGTATGGGCATAAATAGGACTTTAAGGAGTAAAATAGCCTATAACTTATTTTCTTTCTGAACTCAACCCTGTAGTCTACGCGGACGAAGTCGCGGGCAACAGCTAGTATAATATATACCTATATATTGACGCTAGATTTATTTAGATTTCTATTTATAATTTTATTAAATTCTCTTCCTGGATTTAGATTTAAATGTAATTCTGGATGATATTCCTTTTTATAATCTATTGGTTTTGACATGAAGATAGAACCAACACGGCAACACGTATTGTGTTGCACATTTGTGTTAGTAGCAATAGGTTAGTATAGGATGTGAAAGTTCACGTAGTGGATTCCTGGTGTTTTCCGAGCGGTGCGGAAGTATGTCGGTCGGCGGGTGGAAGCGGGATGCAAGGCGCACCGCCGCGGCGGTTTCGTACATCGCCACCCGTCCGCGCCCGTAAGCTCGTAATTTGCCTTTCTATTAGAGCGAGGGCGTGAAAAAAGGAAAGCGTTTACGGCGTGTTTAATGGGAGCGAGAGGGAAGAAATATGACCACCCGTCGGGAGAAGGGAAAATTTTGGTTTTCAGAGAGTTTTTGCAGAGATGTGCATCGGCTTGTGAAGTGCGAGGGGGACGACGATGTTTGCGGAGCCGCTCCCCCGAATAATTAGCGGAAGTCGTGGCTTAGTTCACCCCCTGGCGGGTGAGTTGCGGGAAGGGAGTTCCTCTATTTGTCGTTTAAGAGTTAATCGGACGAGTGATTCGTCACCCTCGAGAGAGCACGCCGCCAGCGATATTATATCTTTATTAAGAGCGTGTCATACACCACTGCGCCACTGCGCTCCGGACAAATAACCAAATCTTGATAATTGATAAACTGTGTAGTTATGGAACGATATATTCAAGTAAATTTTTATTTGTATAGTTTGTGTAATCGCTATATTTTCAGTATATGTAAGTTGTGACTGGAAAAGATAACCACGGACTTACTTCTATTTGTGTCATATTTTATAACAAAAAAGTCTGGTCAATTTAGGGCTTTCATTATACCATTTACCACATTTTATCATTTAACCTCATGTCAATACAAATAGTAACGTTAATAATTACCTACGTATATTTTGTAAGCGTAACAGCATTTTGTGAAATAGTCCTTCAGTTATTTTGTTCAGTTCAAATTGTCATTGTTTTTTTGGGCTTTAACGATTGCAATGAATATAAATAATATATGAAATGAATATAGGAAGATAAACATTTTTATTATTACATACTTATTCCTAGTGATTTTTTGAATTACACGTAGGTACAAGGCCGGATCGTCAGTACATCTGACTCGAGTTCTCAAAGAATATAATGACCTCAAATTCATTCATAATATGTAAATTTGAAACCCAAAGAAACGAAATGTCGCATAAAATGTCATGAAAAATATAATTTTGAGACTTTATGAAAGTAAAGAGGAGTAAGGTTTTTAAATTCTATATTGAATGGCTAGGTAAAATTCAATGGTTATATAGCATATTCTTTAAGAAATGGTTAACATTTAAGTCAGAATTTTCTTAATGATACCTTAGAATTTCTAGACAATCATATGACAACATATGTGAGAGAATACTTTTGGTTTGAAACATCTGTTGTATTATTTGGTGAATATAGTTTTCTAATAAATTTTCTAAAACTTATTGTTTTTAACATGAATGTAAAGCCAGTTCTTGATTCTTCCTTACAAAAAATAACGTTTTCTTTAACGCGTAATATTTATATTCAGTATGTCATATGGACATGCACGCCGGTATACACAAAAATGTTTTGTTTATTTTGAAAAGTTACCTTCGGGCACAGACGTGTAATTTATCATTTGTTGAGGGGAAGTGACAAATACAGCAGTAAACAGAGCTCGTGTGCGGACTGTCAATTAGCTGTAATAGCACACTGGCGAGCGACATATGCTCCACGACCAACTTTTTATTTGTTACCCTTTTTACGATACCAAATTATACCACCGAGAATCTATGTTGTGCCACCGCTGTCGCCCTGTTCAATAATTATACACTGTAAATTAACACCAGAAATTTTACGATGTCAATAGTCAATACAGTGTTATAGTCTAGATTCTTAAAACATTTTTCTCGGTGTACAACGTATCTTTTTATATTACTTCACTAAATTATCATATATTTTGATTTTCTCTTATGGTGTGATCAATCACATGATCGAAAAGCAATTTCACCCTTAAGCGCCATTTTATTTAGTTAAATCTACGTATGGAAAAATGCAGTAAAACAGCACTCGAACTCCAATCAATGGCAAATGAACGATGTTAGTAATTAAAACGGATCGCCTTACCAAATCAATTCACTTACGATAAGCTAATTAATTACATACGCGTTCGGCCCATACAGCCTATCCCGACGTGGACCGTGATTGAATCACGCCTCATTTCTTCTACGCATATGCGGGCCTACCTATTGCTATAATTGAATTGACTAATACGTATGTATTTTTTATACCTTTACATACACATCGATGCAAGTCGCCGGTTGAAATTATCTAGCCACATTTTTATAGGTAGGTGTAATTAATGTTTTGTACTCACTATTTCAAATGATGATTTTAAATAACAGTTTTTGAACATTCAATCCAAATTGTTATAATTGTTGAGTTTATGTGTAAAAAATACAAAGTATTAAACGTATAAACGTGTGTGGCATGCTTGTTGACACCAAAAGACAAACTACATAAATTATCAGTTTTCAGTGGATAGTAACAAACGACGGGAGGTTTTCTCAGAAGGACACTTTCTAACAAAGTAAGGTGCATGGCTTTTATTACTACAGGATATCGTGTCATCTTACAAATGTGTTTTTGCACTTGATGTTTTATTGTTGCCGTTTCCACACGTACCGACTCGAATACACATTTTGAGTATTTTTTAAAATGTTAAGTAATTGATGCTTCTACCAGTCACATAATTACTGTCTAAGGGGCTGAAAACATCATTTTTAGATGGCTCGCAGTTCCTTCGCAAAATTTAAAATATAAAAAACGGCCACGATGTTTGTCAAATACAGTTAAATATGTTTGAAATATGCAACTCTTGCAGTTTGTGAGTGCACTGTGTGGTTTCCGTCGGTTTCGCGAGTAGGTCGCCATGTGGGTGGTATCGGTCACAATAGTGTTTGTCTTGGCATTCGTCACGGGGCGCCGCGCGACGAGCGGCCCGCGGGGGACGGAGCGGCGCGCCGGACACGTCGTGATTGATGACCCTCGCCTTCGCTATACACACCGCAGCCTTCGGCACAACTACACAATTTATTCAGAATTTTACGCAGTTCCTATTACACTAGAAATATTATTAGTTCCTATTATTGTTATTTGAAAATAAGTTTGAATTCCCCTAAGTAGCAAATATATTTTTTAAAGTGTCTTTTTTTATAATAATTGTTTCAAAACAGCTGACACAGTATGCAACATTTGCAACTGGTTTTTAAATTATGAGTTGTCATAGGTCTCTCGCTGCTGTAATATAATACGTGGCTCGATCTCGTATACGATAGCACGACGAAAAATTCATAATCTCCGGCGGGCTTCGTAAATAAAAATTATTTGGGATTGGGACAGGTGTAGCGTCAAGTTACGCAGGCGCTGGCCGCTGGCTGCCGTGGTGTGCTGGTGCCTTCATTAACATTCGGACGAATTAGATCGTCGATGCGATGTACAGCTCGTACAGGTGCAACCTGTCTCATCAAACAGTCAAATTGAGAACACGCCGTGACACTATCATCACGATAATCGCGCTGTTTAGTAGCTAATAAGCTCTCTAAACATTTGTTATTCTAATGACAAGGTTCGTCCGAACAATTTGTACATTTCAATGTTTTAGATAAGGTCGCAGGGTCAGCTATGTATGAAGTCGTAACGTTGCTGATTATCACATACACGCATATAACAATGTTAATGCCTTCCAGCTTATGAATACATAATTTTTGATAGTTTTGTTGTGCAGTCGTGAACTACGTGACACCGTTCATTTGTAATACCTACCGTGCTGTTAATAAATAACAATCACTATAGCCCTAATTAACTATATAAGAGGTTTGATAAGTTTTTATGTCTTAATATCGCGTGAGCCACGATAATTTGTGATTATATCGGACCATGTCCTTTATAGCTGGGTGATATTATAGACGTAGACACGCGCTTACTATCCTGTAAATAAACACGCACAGATCCGATTTATTTCACACTCAATATTATCTATGCTTTGCGTTTAGTGACATGTCGTCATATGCAATCGAGGTATATCGGCTTGTAGTAATATATTAATTAGTGACTTAATACCTGAAGTCATCTTTACTAATAAGTGTGCAATAAAAATTTATGATGGGATGCCGACCTCATTAAGCTTGCACAACTTTTGTAGTTATCATTTTATGATTTTAAATTATGAAAGAGTCGACTCAAGATAAAATACACCCAACAGTCACATACATAACTCTGACCCCACACTAGGTTACAAGACCTGTGTCGTGGGTATCAGACACTACGAAAGACTTTTTCGGTCTCACAAACACCCAGACCCGAGACAAATATTTGTGGTTCACACAAACATTTGTCTCGGTGCGGGGATCGAACCCGCGGCCTCTCGTTTCGCAAGCTGGTGTCTAGCCAACTGCGCCACGGAGGCTGTCAAAAATAATTCATACATAATATAATATTCATGTTTCGCTTCCGTCAGATATATAATGGCGAGCTTAACGGCACATTAGAGGGCTATAAAGTAATTAGCGTCGTGTAAAATGTAATTTAAAAACTTTCGACGTCTTAATCTTCCATCGGAGCCCTTTGTCGGATCGGCCGAGTTAATGGAGACATTTTTAATCTGGCGGATTACAAGTGGACAACTGACTTGTCACCAAACGCTGCTGGCGTGTTATCGGTGACGGATCAGTGTCCTCTCGAATCATCCCAAATCCAAATTGTTCCTCGCTTACTATCTTATAATTTGGATGTGTAATGTAAAGGTATGACAAAATCACCTTTATTGCTCAAGATGTAAGGACTTTCCGTGTTGTTTATTTAGTTTAACGCTCTGACAGCGGCGCGGCGGTTCGGTGGTTGAGCCTGACACGTCACTCGTTTTGTACTCATCGCTCGATCCCATGCTTAGCTAACCGTTTTGACAGGATTTAAGATGTAACGATAAGACCATCCTTTTTTGCTTTTATTCGCCGAAACCATTTTGTTTACGTGCCGAATATTTGTATAGGTATATTATACAAGAACATACATAGTATGAAACAGATTATCCGTAGAAAATAGCGTCAAAAAAATTTTATCATGTCTAATAATTTAAAGTTATTATAGCAATGTCGTTAAAAAAAGAATGAACTGGAATGGACATAGAATAATCCCAGAGCGCGGTGCACGGACATAGGTTTTGGTTGTCGGTTTTATACATATGACGGTGGGACGTCCTCCGGCAAGATGGTCGGACGACCTCGTAAAGGTCGCGGGACGTCGCTGGCTGCAGGCGGCTTCCGACCGATCCTGGTGGAGGTCACTGGGGGGGGCCTATGTCCACCTGTTGACCAAAATTAGCTGATGATGATGATGACGGTTGTCGGCTGTGGCTTTCAGGGAGCATACAAACATCTTTCTGAAGTGGAATGTAGCAATATCACATGTGTTAAAATTTTAAAAGTAAAATTTATTTTAAATACAGGACACCTAAAGGCTAAAATAATATTAACAATAATGTTTATAATATATTGACCGAGTAAAAAGACTGCAGTTCGTCATTACCTGTACTTTTTTTAAAAGAAGCAGTAAAGTGGCACAATAAATATGTATCTAGTCTCTAAAACGTTTCTAATCAACGAAGTGAAACCATATCGCTATATTAGATATCCCTACCAAAGGCACCGGTCTCACTAGTGACAGCGCATCACAATACAGTCGTTTAACACGCTCATCGCGTTGGGAATATTTCTTGACAGCCTGCGTGTTAAAAAAACGACTTTACTTTTTTGGATGGAGGGAGACAAATGTTACAATAGGAAATAGTACATACAACAATTATTTAAAAAAAAGTTTATTTGTAGTATTCGATTAAACATGTAATTGGCATAGTGAGATGTGGAGGAATGTTGTCGGAATCAACAATGAGCGTAGGCTTGAAGCTGCGGTAGCGACGGCGGCGGCGTGCGCGAGGCGTGTCCGCGCTTCATCGATCGCAGCCTCCGACGCTCCTCGACGACGTCTGCTCCCCAGCACCCCGGTGGTTTGCGCCCTGCCGCCCTGCACCCCGTCGCCCCGCACCCCGCACCGCCACACCACCGCACCGCCGCCGACACACCGCCCTGCGCACGTTAGCGCTACGACCGACTGCATTTACCACCCGAACCACCCACTTATACGTGAACACTATTTGAACTATACTTGTCTTCTTTGTAAGCAAATGTCATATTCAGAAACTTTAAAACACAAAGACAATATTCTCATTCCAAATTACAATAGAAATTCAACCGTTGATACAAATCACTTCAGTCGAGTAGACTCCTAAAGGTACAATTAAAGGCGTTTTACATCTAAAATCGAGGTACCTGTAAATGATTTTGGAGCGTAATAAAATGAAATTGCGTTATAAATTTTTATGAGCAAGTCGTAGTCACTTTTCGCTAGTTCGTTGTTGTATATATTCAGTACTTTTAATTTAATTATCGTTAAGTGCCTTTATTGGGTTATCACATATTAACAAGAATATTCACATTTCATCACGAGCGATAATCACTTTATCTGTGACATAAAATAACAACACAAAACATTAGTGGTCTAAATTAAATTTGTCGGGTGGCGGTACGGCGCCGGCGGTGGTCATCCATCATCGGTAATGGTGCGGCCGCACTAACGATCGTGCACTCTGTCGGTCATGGGCTCATGGCATCGCATCACCGCGTCACCTCCACACCGCGCCGCCACTTGCCACGGCACCGCGTTCCTATCTGCGCTTCATTATCCCGCACTTCATCGATATTACCATTTAGACAACATTTTACACTAGCCAAACTTATATTCAATTATACATACTATTATGAACAAAACCAATATGTATCTAATACCTATGTTTCAACATTCAATAAACTTTACGTAATAACACATACTGTAATATTGCACAGTATATGACTGCAATTTTTCACCAGTTTCATTTAACGAGGCGAGTAAACCCACTTGTAGAGATATAAGAATGGCAAGATAAATTCTTGTGTTCGCTCGCCAGTGGAATCGCTAATTACATCAGCAGCTGACTTCGGTTAAGTGACGATATCAATCTTTACTTGCGCCTTGCGCGCATGTGGGAACATGCTTACAGGGCCCCAACAAAAGGCTCGTTTTATGCATTATAATCACCGGAAAGGTTTGAAAGCTTACTATGCAGTTTATGACTTGATGTATGTCCATCAGTTGGTTTTTATTAACCAAAATATTTTTTGCCTTGAACAATATTATTTATGTGTTATATCCTCAGTGTAAAATCCACATGTTGAAGTGAGCTGTCTGTAACATAATCCCGGTGTTTAGATATTCTAAGGTTATCTGTACCGTCTTAGAGGTAGCAGCACCTGCGTCACGGTATATTGACTTTTATAGACGTTTCTCGGTTCATTTAACCGTGTTGGCGTGGAACCGCGTTCGTCAATATGCGACCCGTCTAGCGTTTCACGACGCTACTACCATTACCTCAGGCTAACACGCATTGCTATGCAAACCGGCTCTACCATTTTTCACCTTAATTACTATTTTCACATTTATTGTCTATCTTCTATATAAACAGTTTCTGATGTTATAATGAGAAAAATATAAAACTTTTTTTATAGTTAGGTAAATTTATTTTCGCTCGGTGGACGTAGAATTTTCTGACGTTTATAGAATACATATTAAATCAATAATAACTAATTTAATTTAATACGTGTTGGGAAAATGAAATGTTATAAGTGTGCATCGCTTGTTGCTCATAACGAGGGCAATAAAAGTTTGATATGTGAATAGACTTTATAGAAACATCGTAAAAGAATGTGGCCTATAACGTTATGCGTGTTGAGCCGTGATTCAATCAAATTATTATATCGTTTATATTCAAATTGGAAGCTGGATGTTTTTATAGTTTACGACGTTGAAAAACCAACAGATTAACAGTTTATAAATAGAAATAAAATTATTAAGATATTAATTTTTTAACGTCATCGACCTGCATCGTGCTTCTGATAACACTTATGAATAGCGAACAGGCAAACTGAGAATTAAAAGATG
Organism: Cephonodes hylas; assembly: GCA_030295005.1. Classification (NCBI taxonomy): domain Eukaryota; kingdom Metazoa; phylum Arthropoda; class Insecta; order Lepidoptera; family Sphingidae; genus Cephonodes; species Cephonodes hylas. The sequence goes on along the minus strand of AP025364.1, from coordinate 9,998,045 downwards.
TAGCTTTATAATTGCAAACAACCATACATTTTTGTTTGGTTATAGTTATTGCTGTTTATTTAGTTTCTCCCTAGATGGGAATTAAGTATGACTAAGTACGAGAAACTCATTTACAAGTACATACGAGGCTTTTTTATTTTTGTACTCGGACCTTTGCAGTAAATTCAGTGGTAATCATGCAGAGTATCAACAACTCCATTACGTTATGCTGATGATATAATTGCAGCCTTGTTCACAAGTAAGGAGCTAGCATATGCAGCGACTGCTATTAGATATCAACTGGGGACTAGTCGCGTCATTTAAATGCTTCATGTATTTATTAGGCTCGTGTTTTGTTAAGAATATTGTCTGACACTTTGAACTGTTAACCAAATAGCAAGTGTTTATCAAGTCCGAATGAAAATTAAATTACTATTAAAATGATTCAATATCGTTGTTATTGAGATTTAAAAGTGTTTTTTTTATATTTATAATCATCACAAGGATTTTATTTTAAAAATTGAAAATTATTAATTCACGATAATTGTTTTTGGTGCGTCTTTGGTTAATTAATAAAATTTGATTGATCTTAAACAAGTGTCTGACAATGGGGAATGCTCATAATTTTCTCTGATAAATAAAGTTCGTGCTCCAGTTAGGGTGAAATCGTCTTTAAACCACTCAAAATAAAGCATATATTTGCTTATGATGACCGTCGAAGCTGCAAGGCAGATAGCGAAAGGACGAGATGAGGCGGTCATTAGCGAAATGAAGCCATTAGGAGCGTGTAAAACAGTTAATTACAGCGTAATCTCGACCCGAGGTGGCGCTCTCGAGACATTTCCGACGATTATAATGAACACGGATAATGACACAATATTTCCCTTTCTGTTACATGTAATAGCGAAATTAGTGTCCAACTTATTTGATTTATTGAAATAGAATTAATCTTTATTAATAATGGTCCAGTTTAATGAAACACATTCATTTTAGCGTACGAAAATTATTGTATCTTATAAAAAAATGTCGTTTAGTATTGTAAAATAATTAAAGCATGGTAAGTAATTTTAATAAAAAATACGCTTTACTAATTATGTTTTCACGCGTAAATTACTATAGAGATTCTGATTAGTTTTAGTCCGAGATAGATGGCCTGGATTTTTAAGACGGTTAGAGGCAATTTTTTTATAGCATGCGGTAGGGCCGAAGCCATACCGGGTCGCTGGACCATAATAAATCATGTAGGTGTTCTTATGTCTATCGTTTGACATTTTTCCATTTTACTTATAATTAAAATTATTATTGTGGGAACTTGTAAAGCAAGACAATAAAATTCAAATAATTTCTATGCCTGTACGGTCATGGTAGCACATTATGAAAGCTAGGTATAATTTTTTTTAGCTTAAAACCAACTTACAGCGGCACTTTCTTTTATAATTGACTACACAAGTGGACTGTGCTAAAGATAACAAACTAACGAAACTATTTGGTATTTCTCGTCAATGTGCATAGTGTTAAAGAAGGTAAAGGTCAGCCATGAAAGATATTATCGAGACCGACAGATTGTAGTTAAGATGGTTGATAACAGTTTCATAATAACTCATTTTTTTATATATTTTTAAATATCACTTAGTTTGATTGCCTCTTGGATCCGCGATATAAGTAGGTATATGTCGTATGGTATTGAGGCTTCGAGTTTGATTTCCAGGTCGCTCCAGGTTTTATAGGGAATTAGGAAATTAAATAGAGCACCACAAAGTTCGGAAATGTGCCCAAACAACGTTAGTGGCCTCTCCATATTTACATCGTAAGCACTAGGGATCAAAACACTACGATTATTTGGGAAATGCAGGAGCAGAAATACAACTCTATGGCAGTTTATTTGCAAATCTACATGTAGTTATTACAAGAAAAGAATTCGGATATTTTTTATTACTGTAGCTATATTTTCTTGTGTTTTCATCTTATTAGAGATAACTTTAAATGAAGTATTCGGTATAAAAACAGCCACAAGCAAATATGTATCTTTCTCATTTATGGTTTGCAGTGAAATTAATATAATTCAGTTAATAGGGTTATGGATAAATGATAACAAATATTGTAAATATAGAAGACATTAATTATTTTTGTAAATTGTCTTAATATACTGCGATGTTGTTTATTTAATGTTAAATATAATTTGCTATTCCTGCTTCAGTGCATGTTGGTTAATGCTGTCAAAACACATTATAAGGATTGTGTTATGAAAATATTATAGGTAGAAATTTATTTTGCGGGAAATATGAGTGATTCGATCAAATCGGCTGCTGATTGTGAGAAATGATTATAACGTATACAGAAATAGGAAAGTAGTATTAACAAGCACTGTAACGTAATATAAAATAATAAATCCCTAGCTTATAACTATTCAACGAGCTAAACACAGAATTGGCCTATTTCAACTTTTTATAGCGTTGTAAACTTATATTGGTATGTAGTTCCATAACCCAATGAGCGCCTAAAACTAAGCCATCAAACTAATAGATGGCACGGTTTCACCCGAGACTATTGCAAGTCTTTATAGACTTGCAATATAAAGCTGTTTATGTGGCTTAATAATTAGCATTGATAAAACATTACACAGGGACAAGATATTTAGATAAAGAATATTTTGCTTTGCGAGCGAAGCATACGCAGATATAAATACCATGTTATATGGGGGTCGTGTTTTATTCTAATCACTTTCTGATTAAAAATTTAAACTCTTAACGAAAACTAGCATCTCAATCTAGTTTCTTGATTAACTGTTAACGCAGGATCATAGTAAAGAGAGCCAACTACTTAATCAAATGAGGTTAAAATGCTATTTTGCTTTTTTCATTCCTGATTATATGAGTATTATACGTTAAACATTGTTAACTTTATCAGAAAATCAATAATCGTGTGGGTAAGTTTGTGCATTCGGCACCTTAAGCTTGTTGCAGCCAGAGGGTTCCGGCGGAAGCGTCGTAAAACCGACGTCATATTCAGATTCCAAGCGATAACAATTAAAGGGCACCTTGTTAACATTAACTGTTCTATAATTGCCCCTCATATTAATTATTATTTTATATTAGCACATGACTTATAACGTCTGTAAGTAATAACCGCTCCGTCCAAGAAAACGTGTTTCCTTTCATTATTTCTGTGTTTTGCCAAGTTGATTGCTTCAACATACTTATATTAGGTTTGAACTGTTATGTGATTATCAAGAATGTGTGTTTAATTCAAATTATGGAAATCTTATGGAGCCTAAATTGAATGATAAACAATTTAAGATCTTCATAACACGCACGCTGTTAACGAAACGAAAAAGGTTTTGAAGGGTTTCACATGTTTTATTTCTGTATTGGTTAATAAAGTATAAAATAACATCCGAGTAAAGCTTGAGCAGGCTTCGTGCGTAATAAAAATTTAATGTGCTCACTTAAATCATGCCTACTGCTCACCTTAGCCCACTAGCTCACCACTTTACAAAACAAGTTCTTGTGATTTGAGATATATCTTGGCCAAAAATTTTGACCGTAAACGTTACGAATAGATAGCTTTTTGGTTATAAAACTCCTCTTGAAACAGACGGATTACATATAAAGTTAATTATGCTAGTTTAATTACGTATACATTTCAGCACTTGCGTTAAGATATTCAATATGAAATGATCACGAAGTAACACAGCGGGATCTGATTTACAGACAATTCCGTATTACTTAAGAATTTCACGCTGCCACCAAAGGCTTTGTTATTTATAGTGAGTTATCGTGTGTTAAACAATAACACATTTGTTACCTTCAATCTTAAAGCAAAAACACTTTTTTTAATTAGCAAATTGTTCAAGTGTAGTGGAAGTGGCTCCCCGCGGCGATGCTACTTTACACACATTCCCTCAGGTTACACGCCGCGGCCGTCCTTAACTAAACTTCACTCTTCACAATATTTATGTCTACATTATTTATCATTTTTTATGTTATACGCTGTAAGGTTTATAGTCTATAAATAAAAAGAAATCAAAAAAGAATTCATATTATGTTATGTGTACCTACCTATATTTGAAAAATTCTTTAAATTTGCTTTATTTTTATTTTATTTAAATTCTTTCATAAAATACTAAAGTTGAATGATTAAATACTTAAATAAAAAGTACTGATACAATTAGATGCGATAAAATAAAATTTGATGACACAGAGAGATAGCGATTTAAAACCGCTTTGCCACTTCACAAAAGTAATAAAATGAGAGTTCCATTTCGCACGATTACCCGGGAGACGACAAAACATGTCAAGTGTCAATTTATATAATTTACAGAAGAATTAAAATGGCGGCCTGACAGATGACAGCACAGCTCAGTGCTCTGGCACGCGGTGGGGAAACTTCAATTTTTTATTATATAGGCATACTGTCTAACCTGTTGGATTCTTAAATATTTTATTGCTTTCGTAAGTTATTTTTCACACGAGGCAAGTAACTGGATATTTTGTTTTGAATGGCGAGATTAGCCGCTCGACGCTGTGGCGCGTGGCGACATAACGAGACGTGTGAGCGACATGAGACATCCAAGTGACACGTCGCATCGGGCCGCGCCGTACGCCCTGCCGCGTGTCGCCTACTATTCCATTTCTCACTACCTACACCTTATTTTGGTCTAATCATTTTTATATGAACTACCAGCTACGCGTTAACATGCTTATAAATACACATTAATTAATAATAAACTAATGATCAGCCAGTCGTGAGTATGTATTACACACTGAAAGTTTGAAGTATAAATTATGATGTCGATGACTTGTTTGCGGTCGCGTGTGAGACGATGTTTGCAAATGGTTGACATTTCATGAAAACCAGTCATGTTTCTATTCTAATTTTAATAAATACGTAAGTGTATATGTGTGGTTCATTTGCACAAGTTATCGCAACCTATCGTGTAACTGATTAGATGGATGATAAATATAAATTATCCATCGCAATGTCTTTGTCATTCATAAATACGATATTGGACGTTCGAGCTGTTTGGTATTCATGATTATTAATGGTCTAGTTGACTGGAAATGACGCTTATGAATAGATTATGTCATACAGATATATTACGTGTTTTCAGTTTGTCAAATTCTTTTCGTAGTCTGATAGTGATATAGATATTTACAATGTTGCGTGCTCACATTATGAACTTCACTCCGACTGGTTGAACTCTGCCAAATTATAACTTGGTTTGTTTTTCCATAGCGGGTACTGCAATATTAGTCATAACAAATATTAATGTTATCACTATCCCAGCAGTGATATGAGAATCTCGGTGGTCACGGTTTCAAGCCCTCGGTACACACCTCGGACTTTTTGAATCACCGTCACGTTGTGTTTGTAATCACCATGAATTGTCACTTGCTTTAACGGTGAAGGAAAACATTGTGATGAAATCTGCGTAGCTAAAAAAGTTCATAAGATTTTTTAGTTGTGTAGTCTCTCAACCTGCACTAGGCCAGTGCGGTGGACTAAAGTCTATGCCCTCTCTTTGGTAGAGGAGGCTCGTGCCAAGCAGTAAGATGTACTCGTGATGATGATGATGATGATGTTATTTGATGTTATATACTGGTTTTCCCACTCGAGTTAGTCATCAATAACATAAAAGTTTATGTTTCATTTGGCATAGCATCTATGTTCTTTCTTAACTCCGAGGCTGAACTGGCAAAGCCTAAGTAAGACCTTCTTGCTTGCTTATTGCCATCTATGCCTTTTAAGCTGTTTTATACTAAGCATGCAATACACTAATTAACTTTGAAAAATCACAAATGTATGATACTTGTAATGGTCGATGAAATTATTTTTGCAAATTGTGCATTTCAATTATATAGAAATTAAAGGTTTGCAAAAGAAACAATTTTCATTTGATTCGTAAATAAATCTTAGACATAACTACGGTTTGGATGTATGGGTTTGAAAGTTTATAAAAATTATAAATATGCAATAATAAAAATTAAAACATAATTTATTTATAACTCTTATATGTATGTAAATGCTAAATTAATTTTGTTCACGTTACGTGAACATGTCTAAAATGTTTGAATTATTGTATCATAGAAAGCAGCTGGTACTGTTATTGAAATCATTTGTGTTACGCTCCATGGCTATTTGTAATGTTTCTTTAATTAAAATTGATATGAAATTTTAATATAGGTCAAATAACGTATTATGTGAAAGTGATTCGAGTATGTATTATAAAATCGTTTACTCCTGAACACGCAATACAAGTTAGAAAGGATTTTGTTACAATGAAACATTTAAATTAAACACACTCAAGTTAGTAGAATTGCATCAATATCAAAGCACTTCACTAACAATTACGGGAAAGGTCGTGCTTTCATAACACATTAATCATATTATTTCGTTATATGAGTAACTAATAATAACACTACCGCTGTCTTGGTTACTTAATTGTACCTACTTGTATAATTTATCGCAGCAATTTTATGTGAGTTCACTTTTGCACGAAACTATATATATTAACCGAAAAGCGTCTAATCTAATGATGTATAATTTAAAACAAGAATATAATATTTTTATACATATAATATTAAAGAGGATAAAAAAGTTGTACACACTTCAAACCGGATGTGGTTCTCTCTAATTGAACTTATTAAAATTATATTTATTTCGATTGGGTCTTGTGATGGTCTGCGGTTCCTTACCACAATAAAAATTTGAGACATAAATTAAAGTAGGTACAAACATTTTAAAATATGTACCCTACCTATAGTACATTATGTAACATATATTTAATTGATGAAATAAGATCGGGGTTAACTTAATAACAATGTAATAATGTATGTTAAAATTCGGTGGACGTAATAAAAATTCTCTATTGAATTATAATTATTATTAGTTTACTATCCTCAGCTTTTTTTGTAATTGTTGAATGCTTATCATTTTTTGGAAAATTTAAAAAAATTCCCGCTTGATATATAACGAAAATAAAATCTTAGGTGTAGGTAATGTTTTAATTACATAATATATTTGTGTATTAATTCGACGCGGTTTGTTTTATGACTTGTTCACACATAACATTGATCAGAATCTTGTTACACAAAGGATTGTTGCGAAGGTTTGCGTGCTTGTCTCTACAGATACGTCATTGGGTATTTGTTAAGTTTATCCGAGGGCATCGCGACCTGACGTTTATTAATGAATTATGTAAATGCGTTCGACCCGACTATCCGCCGACGTTCCTGCCGACTTTATTACTTGCAAAACGTTGTTTTATTACACAGATCATTGCTATAGCAAAGAATGTTCTCATTTTTCTATTCTGATACTGACATTTAGCAGTAAGAAGTTCCGCATGATCAGGGGCTACCGCACGATCTCCTACGAGGCGGCCTGCGTTCTGGCTGGGTCCCTGCCTTGGGACCTTGACGCTAAACTCCTCTCGCGCTTATACCACCAGCGGGAGGAGGCGTCAAGTCGCGGGGACAGACTGGCCCCGAGGGAGTTCGAGGCGATTAAAACCTCCCTCCGTGCGGCCGCCGTGGAGGAATGGCGAACCAGGCTGGAAAATCCTAGTGCTGGTGCTAGGACCGTCGAGGCAGTGCGTCCTGTCCTCGTCCAGTGGGTTGACAGGCGCCACGGCGCGGCGACGTTCCGCCTGACGCAGGTGTTGTCGGGGCATGGATGCTTCGGCCACTACCTGTGTCGGGTGGCACAGAAGGAGGCGTCGGCCGTGTGTCACCATTGTGACAACTGCCCAGACGATACAGCCCAGCACACACTAGAGGAGTGTCCAGCCTGGGAGGTTCAGCGCAGCGCTCTCCGCGCTGTAGTAGGTGGAGACCTCTCACTCCCGGCCGTCGTCATGTCGATGGTCGCGAGTCAGAGGTCGTGGCGAGCGATGCTCTCCTTCTGCGAGCATGTCATGTCGCAGAAGGAGAGTGCGGAGCGGGATCGTGAACGGAACGATCCCGCCCGCCAAAGGCGTCGAAGAAGGAGGCGCCGGGTCTAGGTTCCGGGCGCCGGTTAGTGGGGGGGTAAATGCACCTCCTCAAACCTGAGGAGGCCGAGACGCTCTCGTCTCGGAGGCGCACTGGGCGACTGCGGAACCATTGTGGGCGTTCCTTGCCCACGTACCGTGGTCGCCCTACTTGGCGCGAAGACGGCCACTTAAAAAAAAAAAAAAAAAAAGTAAGAAGTTCCGCAGGATTGCCTAATGTTTTGTGACTTAGGTTGTTTTCTAAGTTTAGTCAAGTATGAATGACGCGTGCGTTGCCGGCCCAATGTAAAAAGCGTATTGGTGGCACGATGCAAATAAATTATATATTTTAATTAGCGTGTGTGGTGGATGCGCGCGATTTGTGGCCGCAATCGATTGTTATCCCGCCGTGGATGCGAGCGCGTGATGGATGCTGCGCCGCGCTGGCCGGCCGCACTGGGTGGCTCTTGCGCCCGCTGACGACCGGCGACTGCGCGCCGCACTCGCCTTAACGACGCCCTCATAAACGCATTTGACAGCGACTTATTGTCAAACTCCACACCAGATCCCGCGCGACTGATACGGGACTTCTATTCAAAACACTCCTTAATACGATTTATTTATGAGCAGCGGTTGGAACACATCAATACCTTGTGCTTTATCGTCGCTACACGGAACTGTTCTACGTATCTTCTATTTGTTATTACGTACTATAATATTTTCTTTATAGTATAATGGTTGACACCGAGTTCGTGTTTTATAGCTGCTAATAATTCTTTCTTTCACTCCTGGATTTTATTACTTATACCGATCGGGGGAAAAAATTGTTACGAGTGTCCCTAAATCAAAAGGATGTTCGGGTGTTTTTAATAGCCTTGTGATAAGTTTAGAGTAAATGATGAGTGGTGGCGTTAAAAGTGAGCGATCTGGACCTAAATTTGTATAACCAAAAAATAACGAGTTATTTATTATACGTCCAAGTATGAACTTTAGCGTTAGCATTAAGTAAAACATTGTGATAAATCTACGCTCAGTTCGGGGATGTATAACAAGGATGCATAATGAAATCACCCCCATGATGGAGCATATAATTAACGAGGACAGTTCCTGCCCATGATGTTTGTATATAGGCAATTTATACATAATATGAAATTCCACAGTACAAATTTTACAAATATCTAAGCGAGTTAGAAAAGATGCTCTACAATACCTCTATAATTGTAAATCGCACCGTCATTGGAGCAAGCGTTTCAGTTTTCTTAATAAGAGTGTCAATTGTCTGCTCTTATTTAATTTAAGCAAGTTTACAAAACGATGTCGTTTAAATGTTTAAAAACATAATGATATAATATTGGGAAAGGCTAACTCATAAATAAACGATGTTGAGATGTTATCGCGGCCGGCCGGCAGGAAGCGCTTCGGCCCATTTAGGGGTGCATTAAAATCGAATACATCATATTTGTTTGATTTCCTAGTTCGCGTTTCACCCTGTAATTATACAAGTCACCGTCCGTGGCCGGATCTCTGGCAGTTTTTGTTAAGATGCATTAATCATCTTTTTTTATTGCGAGCATGTGTTTTGGTCTCGTAAAACACTTTCGAGGATTATAAGCTTTTTGTATTCGTAATATCTAATTTAGTTTTCGGCCGGTTCTTATGAGGTCATTAGCGCGGTGAGGTCCGTTTCGTCATTCTTCGAGAATTTATAGTCGAATGTTACGTTTTATGCTGTTATAATTTGTTGAAACATTTTGTGTTTAATGTAAGGTATAATAAATATTCATATGGTATTATTTAAAAGCGCGGTGCGTTGTGTGTGTGTTTAGGCGCATGTTCCCGACGGTGCGCGTGTCGTTCGCGGGCTGCCGGCCGGAGGCGCGCTACGCCGTGCTGCTAGATGTGGTGCCGGTGGACGGCAAGCGCTACCGGTACGCATACCACCGCTCCTCATGGCTCGTGGCCGGCAAGGCGGACCCGCCCGCGCCCGCCAGGCTCTACCCGCACCCCGACTCGCCCTTCTCCGGAGACCAGCTGCGCAAGCAGGTCGTCTCCTTCGAGAAGGTCAAGCTCACCAACAACGAAATGGATAAAAACGGACAGGTCAGTCAATATCTCAATCGCCCAAACATCAATACGTGTCCAATTCGATAAGAATAAACAATCGGACGGGTGTTAAAAACATGATTAATGATGCAATACTCGCTTTGTTGGTTGATTATAATCGTAATCTAAGTTAATAGATATTGGACGTCGTAAACAATTTGCTGTAATGTATCTCTGAGACAACGTCATATTGTGTGGAGGTTGTTATAGTGCTAAGAACAAGGTGATAAAGCGTCCAAGGATTCAGAATGAGCTATAAAGCGTTGATGTAAAACGGTTGATTTACGGCTCGCACCGGGCTTCGGAGTTGACTAACGAACGCCTGCAACTACGTTCAGACCCATGTAAATGATTGTTGGCTAATGTCACTTAGTGGACTATTAAAAACAAATACATACTATGATACTGGGGACAATAGTTACGCAATGATTATCTGAGGCAAAGTACTGCCGTTACAAAACCATCTGAATACATTTGTTTACCTCAGTGCACTGAGTATTTGCTTCACTGCAATCGGGTTTTATAAATTATCCGTCAACGTTTAATTATACACTCAGTGCCCACGAAACACAATTAAATGTTGCCTTTAACGATATGTAACGTAACACGCTATTCATTTTAGTTGCTTGAATACATTAACAAAGTTTCAATAGTTGAACCAAAAAGTGATTGATGTGGTTGTTTTTGTCTAAGAACTCTGTTTAGTTACATTACTTATTTTTAACACTTGCGGAATTTTTCAGAATGCTTTTTCGTCTTGACTGTTTTGTTTTGCATTTATTTTTACATAAATGAATTAATTTCGAATCACCATGGTATGTAAACTCGATGCGTATGACATTAACGGGGTGGTATTCAGTAAGTTATAAACGTCACTTAATTACCATGAAGTAAATTCATGTTAATATCAGAGTGAATACATTATAACATGTGAACACAATTTACGAACACGGTGAAATTACTGCATCGATGTATGCAATTAAAATCTATACACGCTCACCGAGATGTCTCCGAGTCACGTGGGCTACTTCCTTATGCGTGTGGCAATTTTATAGAATTACTGTTAAAATTGCGGTGTCGGCGACACCTCGGGCGTCGTCGGTGAGACTGTAATAAGTGCGTTGCTGGTAACAAATTAGCCGCACATGTCGTGTCAGCCGGCACCTCACGGCTACTTACCTCCGCGACGCAGGTGCCTCGCCCAGGCAAATGTCACTACTCCCTATAACCACTTCATAAGAACTGCCGCAGAACGCAACTGCAAATCATGTGCAGTTCATGTTACGGTGGAAATGTTGTTTACTTACCTGAGCTTATTCAAAAGCATGGCAGTTATGAAGAGTTTGGGTGATGTTATCACTATTGTTAATTAAATATCGCTGATGAGAGTGAACTTTAAGAAATATTGTTTTTTGTTTTGCATATTCATTTAGTAACAGTTGTTAAAAGAAATTGTGGTGTTCAGTGGAAAGGAGCTGGCTCGCTGTATGTAGGTAAATGGTGCGTAAGCGTGGTGTTTGCTGAGCAACGGTAATAGAGTGGAACGCGAGGGGTGGAGTCTCATGATGGATTGTTCCCACTGTGACTAAAAATAAGTCTAATTGGTTTTCACATCGCCAAGTAACGAAGGCTTTTGTATGTGTATCTTATTGTTCATTAAAGGAAAGTGGCCTTTACAACAATTTAAATGATAGTAACCTTACTTTGAATGTTATTAATTTAAATCTACAAATACTTTCCCCATTTATGCAATGTTAATAGGTATTGAAAGTAATTCAACAAATTATAATGCTTGAAAGAAGGTTGTCAGTGTGAAACTTAAGTGCATAGTAACTTTCAACGTACAAGTATGAACAACATTGTATGAAAATAGGCACATGATTTGATGGAGAAGTGTGTAACAGGCTTGTAGGAAATTTCCTACAAGCCTGTTACACACTTCTCCATAAAATAACGGTAATTACCGTTCGTGAACTAAACTGAGGAGTAATTTTCGCAGATTCCTCTTTAATTATTTACGTGCGTAATTGATCTGTGTGTATGCTTTTCAAGATTTGTTTTGGAAGGTACCAAAATTAGCGTATATTAAATAAGAAAAAGAAATTGCATAGGTTTCCAATTTAGATAAAGTTCAATAGTTCGTCTGTCGAGTTATTGTTGGATAATAATATTGAAATGTATAAATAACTGGTGCAATTAACAATAAATATGAAAATGAAGCCGAGTGGTCCCTCGTTACTGGTTAATATAAAAGTAACAATATATTGGGCACGCAAGTCGACAGTGGCACGCGTGTCGTCCACCGCTCGCTCCTAATTGTGGAACAAAAACTCCATGAAACCGACGAATTAATCATCAACCGCCGGCTTAACTACTTGTATTCCAATAACACTAAAATAAATGCTACATTCACGGGCCTTGTAATTTCTTAACCCAGCGAATACCTACTGATATTACCTTATGATTCGTATTTCTTTTTATACGGTCAATTTGTTTTAATAAGACTCAATGTAACAAAAGAGTGTGGTCAATCTAAATTAAAATGTTGTGGTTGTATATCAAACCGAAATGATATTTTTTTCTAGCATGTTGAGGTTGAAGACTTTTAAATAATTTTATATCAATACATGTTCTGTCGGTCCAATAGTAGGTACTAGTATGATGCTCATAAGTGTTTCCTTTTCCAGGATTTGCCTGTGTGTATTGATTACAAATAGGCTAAACTATACTAATATCATCAATGTGAATGATTTGTATGTTCGTATGTTTAAAAAAATGTACTAGAAACTACTTAACCGATTTTAATAGTTTTTATAGAAAAAGATGACATCATTGGAAATGTCGTAGGGTAGTTTTAATCCCGGGAAAGTGTGTGGCCGTGGAATGATGAATTTTATCATTCAAGTCTAGTATTTATTAGCCAGTGAGTTGTGTACCTACTTGTCACCGGTGTCACTTGTGCGGTGTAAACTTATTTGATACATGATTTATAATCATTAATTTATTTAATGGTTCTCTTAGCCTTTCATGGTATGTTATCTAAGCGTTTCATATTTCAACGGTTGCTGAAAGTAACAGTACCTAATAAAATTATCAGTCCAGTAATTCAATCAAATGCTAGTTATTAACCTCAGAAGTTTAATATTATCACTTAATTTTCTGTCTACCGTCTCATATATTCCGGTGTCCCAAATGTAACAACTGACTTGAATATATAATTAAAATTATGTAAATCGATAGTCTTTAGCCATAAGTATCGAATGTTATAAAAACAACAACATTGATAATGCTTTTACATTTCAACACCTGTATTTAAAACCGCAGTTGTAATTGCAAGTACTGCAGTAATATCTCATTCGTTTAAATGTAGGATTGAGACGTTTTACAACCGTGGAATGGTGACACACTTACAATTACTTTATAAAATAATGGTACCTTTCGTATCTATATTTGGTGTAGATAGCGCGAAATAGTGGGAAGGAATGGGCGAAGGTTTACAAGGCTGTTCATACGGTAATAGGAGGCACGGGAGCAGCCTCTGGGCTCATTGGACGGACTAATGTCGTGTCAGTCAGTTGTCATAGTGACCGCCCGAGGAGCCGGCGCAGTCGCTGCACCACAACTCGCCACTGCAGCGAGCGACCAGCCGCGGGGCCCACACACACCACTTTGCAATAATCAGCGCTATTTATTTCTCACTGAATTATGTCGTTAGACGTTTTATCGTTGTATTCATTTTATGCAATGTAGTCGAGTATACCGAGCAATTATAATGCACTTAAGATGTGTGCATAGAGCAGTTTATCTCATTTATGACCCGCTTTTGCTCAATAAAACGAGACGATTACGCGTTACGCGCATACGCGGCCGTTAACGCTATATTTTACGTTTTAACTAGAAACGGTGCTCGCGTAATGACTGTCATTAGCCGAAAAGCCGATGCTATTAACGAGGTTGTCGCCGTGCTTTACGATCGGACGGGAGTGGCGCGCCACCACCGCGCCGTGCCGTACAGCCACAGGACCGCGTTCCGATGTCGCATCTCACAAGTGCACACAACAATCAACACAATCACATTCACAGCAATAATATGCTCTTCAGTATCAATTGGTAATTAAAAGTAAATTTCCCCTCTACTAAATTATGGAATAAAATTCAACGACATTGATCGTTGTCCCGCTCCTCTCGCATTCATTGTTTTATAACAAATCACAAACATTTTCGGCGATAATTTGCGTTTTTAATTGCTGCTGATGTTTTCTTGTCTTGAACGTATATTAAAGTAAGGTGATTATAAAATAAACAAGCTAGACAGGTGACTTGAGTAGGCAGTGAATATGGGTTTAGGTGTAATATAATTTAATAAGTTATACGGCGTCGACGGCGGGTCTCCCGCGGCGAGTCGCGCGCGTCCCCTGTATTCCTTTACATTTGTAATTATTATACATCTCGACTTGGCGAACAGTCTCTTGCCCACTCACCACAATTTATATTGCTAATTACTGCACATAATTAGGGAACGTGTCGCCAAATTAAATACATGGCAAATAATTACGTTTGTATTCGTTTTTACCAAATGTTTCGTAAATAGTAAGTATATTCAAGTATTCGGTAATATCGAATAGGGTTTGTTGAATATAATCTTTTAGTAGTAATTCTTCATAATTAATGTACCTAGTTAAAATCATTCTGCTGTTCATCATCGGCAATTATTTTTTTTTATCTTACATTATTCTTAGTTAACCTCCTAAACTATAAAAAGGATACATATTTTAATAATGAATTTTACTTGCTTATTTGACTTAAAAAAAAAGGTGGTATATTGTATTTTCTGTGATCCCACAAAATGTAACACTTAATTACGTACATATTTCTGAAATGATACCGCCACAGCTCCGTTCGGAAGATGATCGTGTCGATTGCAAGTCGCATGACACTTATCATAATTTTCTGTTGCGATAAAATAAATTCATCCATTATAGGTTTCTTAATATTTTTGTTGACGACAGACACAGCGATATAATTATACAAATGATGGTTATATTATACCATAGCTGTGCATTAATTATTATTATACGCAAGACACGATAAGATGAGTTCGGTATCTCGTGACGTTTCTCTGGTTTAAGTCATGAATAGAAATTATTGCATCTCAATATACGTATATGCATGTGGCATTCAGTGGCGGTACTTCCATAGAAGCCCGAAAGCCCGACTTGCCTTACATAGTTCCGAATAACGAACTTAACGATAATTGTTTATTTATAAAATAACGCTATAAACGTGAATGTGAGTACTAACCGGTAGGTATTAATTAGTCCTACGTACCAAAAAAAATATGCTGCTACTAAATAAACATTTGGGCTTGCCTTAGTTTGACACCCTAGGCACGCCACTGGTGGCATTATATATATTTTGATTAATGTCAACAGTATTAGTATTCCTACTTACATAGTTGGGTAAGAGAAGACTTGTGAAACTGTATACCATACCAATTACACGAGGGAACAAACGGACTCATTGTTTCCGCGCTCTGCAAAGAGAAACCTTCATACATTCAATCACAGTTAACGGTTATAAAGTTTGTGGCGATGGTAACAGGGAATATCACGATTTATATTTATGTCATAATAAGGTTAATCGGAGCGAAGTGTGGGTGTGTGGCAGTCGGCAGTCGGCGGACGGCGGAAGCACCACCGTCGGCACTCCTTTTATTTCATTTTACTCCAATGATTTTATTACTTATAATTTGATCGTTTATTATCAACATGGAGTTTTAATGTAGCTGCGTGGTACCTTTGCCACTTTCCTTGAAGTGGACATAATCTATTTATTATAACGGTGTTTACGTATTGAAATGGATCTTTGATGTTCATTTTTTGTTAAAAATTGACAAATGTAGGTATTCTGCATTTGAAGTTACGTATTTAAACAAATTGGATTTTATTTGTGCGATTTAGTCCTCGAGTTTATATTTAAAAATAACTTTATATTGTATGAAAATTAGGTATATTTTTAACTTAGCGTGTTATCATATCCTATAAACACTGCAGTGCTCTATTGATCAAACACATTTTTTGTTGAACGTTTGTAACTTAAGTCTAGAGTCTGTATCATTAGCAGCCATAAAAGTGAAGCAAGCATGGTCACATGCTGGATGGCCCCTAATAACTATGGAGAGACTAATAACGTGTCTAATTCATAATAAAGTTACTTTTACTCCGTAGCACTCGCTTGTCATCGTGAATTTACTTTCTGTAGATACCCTCTTGCTGCAGTGGTTCCTATAACTACATTTCGTAATTTTAAATACATTAATTATGTACCAAGTGTTCTTTTGTCAAGAGTTGCGTTATATATAGGAGTACAATAGAAATATAAAATAAACAATAATGAAATAACTACATCAATCAGTAACATGCCTATATAGTTCTGGTACCACACTAAGACACAAGTTTTGGGTCATGACGTCATGTACATATATCAGAAACTATGAGACCTTTCGAACAAACACCCAGACTGTAAACAAACATATGCGATTTACATAAATAATTGCCTCGGTTGGAATCTATCTTGCGCCTTTCGTTTTACAAGCTGGTATTTAGACAACTGCGCCACGACGGTGTCGAAATAAAAGTCGGATAAACGCGTAACGTAGTTAACATTTTGATTAAGGATTCGTTTGTTTGCGTAGAGGTGAGCATCTCCATATTTACTAGCGAAGCCCGTTGTCACCTGCCCTATGAGTGCAGCGACACTACACTAAACATTCCATTTTATTGTAACTGGCTGTAAAAGCTTTGTTTTTGATATAAGAATTCAAAAATAATATAAATCTCACATCTATAGTGTTCTAAATGCACGCATAATTTTTTAAATATATCCTCGCATTTATAGTATTCGAGTTTTATACCTTCACGCTTTGAAAGTAAATGTGAAGCTGTAAACGGCAAGAGGTGTATGATGGAATGCCGTGTAAGGAACAGGTTGCATCGCATTGTATGCAAATATGCACAGCGGCACCGTGAAAAGTCGACATCATTTGGCGGACTGATGGCCGTTGTGTGTCATGGTGACTCGGTGCCATCGATACACTAACGTTTATTAATCAAATATTGTGACGATAATTTTAAAAAATATCGAGGAGCCGCAACGCGACGCGCGACCCACGAGAAGCGCCCGCGCCCACGTCACATTTCTCACTTCAATTTGTTTTTGTATTTGTTTTTCTGTTTCTATCGTCTCTCTTCATTTCAATCGGAGTTCGTTTTTTAATAATACTTTTATATTATTTTCATTCCGAGGTGACGTTTATCGTGACTCCCCGGGAGAGGGCGCGACGCGCGACGCTCGACGTGTGCCTCTCTATTTAAATGACGATTTACCAGTTTTCGTTTGACTCCCGATGTCAGTTTCTTTACGAGCGGGTATTATATTATTTGGATATATTTTACTGCCACCGATGTTATGATGAACGTTTTCGAGGCATTTTAATGTCTCATATAGATTTGTGAACCTTTATCGCTTCGGTCAATAAAAGACCGAATTAATTAAGGTATTAAGTTCACTTTATGGCGTTTGTAAGAAGCGTTAAAATATAATTTATACATTTATCGTAACGTTATATCGACACAATCATTTTCGAACTGATTTGCTTAAGATAGCAGACTTTTATGGTAAATCTGAAAATAAATTTTAATCGAAAGACTAAAATACTTTTTTTTACTCTTCGATAGGTCTTTAATTTTTGTCGTCTGAAGTGATGCGTTTATTTTATATGTGATGTTTATGTGTATAAATAACCCGGGTGATTTAAATATATATTGATTTTTAAAAAGTATTCAAAAATCGGCACGCAAATTATATTGAAGTATTTATGAGTGGGATTTTAATACGTAATGAGTTCGTGGCCGCACGAAGGCAAACTAATGCAAATGCGAAAAAATCCGCTACTTTAGAGGATCGTATCTCATCACTTACCGACGGTATTGACACAACGTCCACCATATTACTGGACTTAAAAATGTTTTGAAGTTCATTTAGTATACGTCGATATTGCTCACTAATACGGCATCCGATAACAATATTTCAATAAATTAGCAATTAATTTATGGAGGAATCATTACGTAAAGATTTTTGCTGGCAAAAGCCTAGCAATGCAGATCTATAACTTAAAACTCGTATTGTTTTAGATCTCTATTTCGATGGCTCCAATGAACACTCCTCTAACTCAATATTTTGAAATTTTCATTATTAACGTAAATTGCTTTACTATTTAATAGTAAGCTAAGCTTTACTATTAAATTGCTTTACTATAAAATAGTAAGCTTTACTATTAAATTTTGGAATTTTCGTTTTTCACGTAAATTTCTTCACTAATAAATAGTAAAGCAATTTACGTGAAAAACGAAAATTTCAAAATTTTGAGTTAGAGGAGTGTTAATTGGAGCCATCGATTTGAATTCTGAACGTGTTTATGATACATTATAGGTTTAAAATTTTTACAACAAATGTATTTTGAGTATCTACAGCAGCTTCTCTTGTGTTAGGAGTGTAAGAAATGTAACAAGAATGAGACAAATAATTAATTACGGATGATATCTAGTGGCACTACTGTGTGTCAATGTAAATAATAATTATTTTCGTTAAATTTTATGATGCCCATTAAATGACGTGAAATATACGCCCGGCGAGGGGTCTCTCGCGGCGCAGGAATGTGTTTAGTTTCATAGTTTATTTTTAATGCGCCTTAAATAAGATGTGTGTGTACATAAAAATATTAATTGTCATAATTTTGTGTGTAGTGTCAGCAATTAAGCCTATTGGTGATTTTTTTTAAACTGGCCAGAAGACGGTCGTAGGTCGAACATCGGATATTTCTTACCAAACATTTGATATTTTGGCCTATTTCTTGTAACCTAGTTCCTATACGTAATTGAATAAATTCAGTACGACACTGGAACGAGATACACTTGCAGCAGTCACCGTTTAGGGCTTAACGAATTTAAGAATACTCTACTACCATCAAAATGGTCTTCAGCATAGGTATTCATTTATCAATCGAAATATAACAGTATGTAGGTACTAATTGCCTTTTTTGGAAGAAAATAGAACTTATCAAGTTGCCTTTTTCAATCACGGCTTGACTTTACCACTATCCAACATTACAAATGTCAAACCTTACAGAAACAATCACCATTAGTTGAATGCGTTTAACGTGTTGTGACACGTCATGACAGGTTTCATAGAATCTTCTTCTTCATCAACCCATATACGCCCACTGCTGAGCACGGGTCTCCTCTACCATTGAGAGGGTTTAGGCCATAGTCCACCACGCTGGCCTAGTGCGGGTTGGCGGACTACACACCTAAGAAATTCCTAAGAACTTTTTAGATGTGCAGGTTTTATCACGATGTTTTCCTTCGCCGTTAAAGCAAGTGATAATTCAATGTGAATACACACATAACTTGGAAAAGTCATAGGTGTGTGCCTGGGGTTCGAACCTGCAATCGCTGAGATTCTCAACCGCACGCCTAAACTTCGAGGCCATCACTGCTTATAGGTTTCATAGAATATTGTAAGCAAATTTTTTGTATAAAACACAGCCATTTTACTTTTATGCACTTTATCACTAACTCTTGTTTAAATATAAGTATTTTAACAACAATCATTGACATTTAATGAAATGAAGAAACTTTTTAAAATCTATTAAAACGAACTTCTAATGTATAATAATAGTGATTATGTAACAGGTAGACTTAGGGTTTGCGCAAAATCGTATTAAGTAGCGTAACCAGTTTAAATTTCTTAGTCGTGTAGGTACTTATTAGGTTCTAAAAAATGCTTATATTATCTTCTTGATATAAGTTTCATGTGATAAATGTAGTGTTTTAAAGCCTAAAGATCGTCGAAAACCTTAACTTCATGCTTATTACTCACTCAATTTTATGAATTATCATTTAGAGCACGTAAAGCCTTTTTATTAGTTTGCAAAAGAATAATATAAATCGGCCCATATGGCAAATATTTAAAGAGAAGCGAATAAAGAATCAGTATAGCTGTAAATTGATTAAGAGGTGTAAGATGTAGGTAATTGTGTGTGTGTGACGGTTGCGGGTGCCGGTGGAATGTACAAATGGGCCAATTTGTCGGCGCGCCGGGGCCGCTGCCGATGCGGAGGCGAAAATCCGCCGTAATCCGCCGACTCGCACGCTAATCGAAATATCGACGCGCGCTTATTGACGGCTCGCCCGCCCGCACGCCCGCTGCCCGCTGCCCACCTATCAACCACTCTCAACATTTATTTAAATATACACCGCTTTTTTCAATTCCACCTTTCCACACCTTATCTCTACTACTGTACTTGGAATTGCGTTTCGCTTACAATATTGTCACATTTACTGAATGTATGCGAATATGCTGCACTCTTAAGCAAAACGGTTTTATTGTACGCACTTTAGTTGTATATTATAAAAAATAGAAACACAGCGCATATTGAAAGCACAAATGGGAAATAAATGCTCTTGTTGCATGGAATACGGAGCGGAATTACAGCAGAAATAATAACAAGGAGTAAAACGACAAGTGAATCGTATGATGAAAGTGAAACGAATGTTATTAAAATGGAACATGCCCGGTTGATACATGCGGCTCGGCCGAGCGCCCGCCGACATCTGGCCCCCACTGTCCGCCATGTTCCGCTCCTCCCCGTGTCCCTCCCAACGCCCTCACCGCAATTACACCTATCTGGCCTTTTCGGTGACAACGCACTTATTATCTTACTATTCAGATAATAAAGATTAATATCACTTGGCGGGGCGGCGAGGGGAGCCGGGTGGGTTGAGCCACATCCCTTCAGAGCGATTCGTGTCGTCGCCTACGTGCTATCGTACTATGGAGTCGCTACTACGTGATACCATCGTACTCGTAATTATTGTAATGCTTCATATCGACAGTTCGGCCTGGAATTCTATTCAATGCATCATAGATAAAAATCCACGATTTTTACCGATAGTGTAGAGCAACACGTAGGTATTTCTGAACTACTAGCTTATCGCCTTTTTCTCTATTTTAAGGTGCTGTAGACTACTTGATTTAAAAAATATAGAAAAAAGAGATCTATAACTATTTTGAAAAAACAAAAATCTGACTTTATATGAATGAGGGTTTAACCAGTGACGGAGTCGATGCTTCATTTATATTTTAAAAATATCAGTTTGGTCGTAAACACGAATTATTTTGACGCGATAAGCTGTTTCGTAAATGTATTTTTTAAACCTTATATAGGTATCTATTAAACACGGATGATAAAATATCATAAAAGATCTTTGTTTTGGTTATAATCTTCCATACAGTAGTACTTACTTTTTAACTGACATAGGGAGAGTCAACGTGCGGGATAATCCAAATTGTGAATGCACAACCCCCATCTCAGTTCGCGGCCATCTTGTAAGAAGGGTTAAATCCTTAACGCTGTCTTTCTACATTATTAGGGGTTTCGCCGATAGCTTCTTTTAACTTGTAGAATTTACCAAGCTAAAGATATTATTGCATTATTTGAATATATATGTTTTTATTATTTTACGTGTGGGGCAAGGGATGTAGTTAACATCATTTCTTGAAATATAACAATCTGACCAACTGACGAGCAACAAATTCACCAGTTGCAACAGGGATAAAATGCTTTAATTATTAAAAGAAAGTGGAAATCGTAGAGGATCATAGTCTTTTTTGTGAAACTTCAATGTTTTAACTACTTTCGAAAGTAATTAATTATATCCGACCGATATTATTTATTGTACCAGGCGACGTAATTTTAATGTTTAAAAAGATTTGCAGATCAACTTCATTCAATTTATATTGATTGTATACGAAGGTGAACCATATATGAAAAGATAACTCATATAGGGTAAAACAGCAGTTTTGTTTTGCTTATTTTTTTCATTATTTAAACATCTATATACTTTGTTATACAGGATGTATTCAGACCGTGATAAGAAACTAAGGCAAGTAGTTGATAAGGCCATTACAAACCCTCTGGCGTTAAAGAAAGTCCCGACAAGAAGATTTTTTGACATTTTCCATCACAGATCACATACCTACATTTAACATCGGTGGTTGTATGGAAAACGTAATTTTTTTTTGTCGCGATTTTCTTTAATGTCAGGAGGTTTGTGATGGCCTTTTTTATTACCCGCCTAAGTTTCTGATCACGGTTTGAATACACTCTGTATAATGTTTTAATGTATTTAAACCGGAAGCTATGTTTTTCTGGTCACTAGTAAAATGTGTTGCTGCGAGAAGCTTCATATTCCACGTTATTTTCGAGACCAACGTGTCAATAAGTGTACTCGAACCGAGATGAAATATAGCAAAAATTAATCAGAGTCTATAATTAATAATATTACTGGACAATCAATCATTGTGATTTGGGCGGGGGCGACAACTCATTAAGGTGCGAAATTGGCTTTAGGAACGCTGTAATTGCACCTACGGCGACCTTATCGGTTATCTACACCTATATTAAGTAATAACACGAGTTCAACCGCCCATAAATGCCACTTTGATGACCCAAAATTATTTAATATGCAGATTATATCGAACATAGTGAAAGTTTTCACCGGCATCATTATATTATCATTTTAATATACATTTTATTACCGGAATATGAGTTCGTAACAGCACAGAAGTCGTTGTTTTGATATGTTGATTAATTACTACGCGGGCTTATTATGTATAAATACATATATTGTGGCAAATTTGGACACAATACCTAAAACATTGAAATTGTTACAGAAATATTTTCGTTATGAATTCAAGTAAGTAGAGATTATATTAATTCATTATATTACGTGTATAGCAGGTACTCTACCAAACCCACCAACCCTACCGAACATCCAGTAGTCATTAAGAAATAATATTAATATGTAGTTACTCGCCTTGTTAATAATGAATAAATCAGTGATTGTTTGAAAGTTAATTTAATATTAGAGAAAAATATACATGAATGCCATTTGCCGACATCAAGTATGTGAGTAAGAAAGGTGGCTACTGGCTACGATGGTATTACATTGTAATATTCAGCACATAGCGCGTCGGCGCCTTTGCCGGCGCAATTAACTTGATTCCGTAATAAAAATAACTAGACGCTCAAATTAATTAATTTACAGACGTTAATTATCTCATCGTGGCCGTAAAGTCATGAACCATTTCTGTGGCGGTGGGCTTATCGGCTCGTCACATCGGGCACCCGGCCCGCTGGCCCGCCGGCCGCCCAATTAATTATACCACAGTTCACTGTTACGTGATGAGAAATCACCGACATTGTGTTATTAAATGTATAAAACGCATATTAATTGTGGTAAATGTGCTTCAATTCCACTAATGTAAATACGTTATTATGTACGTTTGCGCCAGTGAATCGTTCATTTTCGTGTCTTTTGCGGATTCCTCTCACACTGATGTTGTCGACAATAACACGTGCCTTTGCTTTCTCACGTTGTAATAGATAAATTGATGTTTACCACGACTGGCGTGTTTAAACTTCATGAAGGAGCTGTGAGAATGTCGAGTCTCAGCGATCTAGTAACATGATACGGGATCTATCATGGAACATTAAAAATCGCCGTGGCTCAACTAAAATTGTAGCGTTACAAGCTTATGTAGTTTCAAATATACACTGGCTTCCGGCGCCATGTGGCGGGCCACCGGTCTATCACGCTAACTGCATGCGGTTCGATGGACTGTATTAGATAAGGATAATCTGTCAATTTAGCTCTAAAAATAGACATCCTTTAAGATTTCATATTAGAATAGCCAGTGTTTATGTTTCAAAACGCTCTACGAATTGATGATAGGATAAAAGAGTTAAGAAACATTTGACTTAAACCCAGACATAAATATATCAATGTTATAAAAAAACTAATTTGTTTTCATTAAATTATTACCTAGTTAGGTTGATGGATATTTTGGCGTACCTAGGTTGTTTTTGGTCGAGGAAGACATTAGAATACGGATATCCATTCAAAGCGTTCTCATGTATATTCTGATGGTCATAAAACAGTAATTAAACTTCACAATCAGATGCAAGCTTTATTACACATAATAAAGTTATCTGTGTTAAAACGCTTATCTAGGAAACAAATTTCCAGAATATATTAACAAATTGTTTGATAAAAATATTCATGTCGTAATGTTAAGAACTTTTGTGAATGAGGGTTTAACCAGTGACGGAGTCGATGCTTCATTTTTATTTTAAAAATATCAGTTTGGTCGTAAACACGAATTATTTTGACGCGATAAGCTGTTTCGTAAATGTATTTTTTATTGGTTGTAATTTGCAGTATCTTTCTTGTTACTATCTTGAGATCTATCGCCACTTAAAATAACATATTTGATTTGCTCAGAGATAATAAGATAAAGCTTTTCAATAAAATAAATGGTTTTGAGATGTTATTGTCTTAGCGTATCTTTATAATTTATAAAACTTATAGGTAACATTATACAATATAGGTAGCCTATTAGTGTAACAAAAATTTCAATATTAAACTTGTAGATATCATTACCTACTTATGTTTCAACATTTTGTGTGTGGAACTGTGGAAGTATTGATAAATTTCTTCAATGAAACTTTCCATCCATTAAATTGACGCGTGTGAGAATAATACAATTCGCCATATTATTCGGGAATCGTGGAAGAGTTGGCATCGTTCGAAACATCTGTTTTCTTATGTGGTTTGGTTGTTTTGCATAATTTCAGACGTTCTTCAGGTTTATAAGTATCTAAATTATGATATGAGCAGACATGCGTTTGGAGAATTTCCCCGTAATTACTTTATATGTACATTGTACGTATTTTAAGAGATTTGAAGTTTATCAATACTACAAATTATTTGTATAAGCAAATATGAACCATGATCTATTTATTATAGGATATATTTTCTATAGATTTTGAATAACATAGCCGATACAAGTTTTGATATAATTAGGCACCTACTGGGTGGTGTGTTTGTACATCCGTCAAAATCAAGCATTCATATTGCTACCTCAAATGTAGACGAGTAAAGTTATAATTTATAGAGGTAGAGGTGTATTTCCACTCCCGCGTTTAGCTAGATGTTAAGTTTCACTTAATGGAGCCGAGTGTATTACTGTTTACCAAACCTATTACATACTCCGTGCTGTTATTAAGATATTCCTGCTACTACCATGTATGTATTTAAATAACTAAATACACAAACTAGTCATAATAAGTTTGTGCCTTACATTTATCTTTCGCGCAAAACTCTTACGTTAGATCGCTGCAGAAAGTAACACATTTTTTTAACCGTTTTTTTCCGAAATAATATGATTTAAGCTCTAGCGTTATTATGAAATGTGTGCCATCTAGAGGTAAAGTTCCCTATCGAGAGCTGAACGCGCGACTTACTTGTCGTCGAATTTAATTAATGGTAAAATAGATACCTACAAATGATTTTAAAATTAAACGTTTTTTGAATAAAAAAATATGTAATGTTTTTAATTCTAACTAGTGCATTCAAGACTTGATTGATTAACAAATTAAATTATTACATAAATTCACAGTAATACATTTAATCATTGGGGGAGGCTTATGTCCAGCAGTGGACCAACACAGGGCTGACATGATGATGATGATGACATTTAATCTCGCAGTAAATACGTACCAAAGAAAGTTGCTTGAAAGTGCCGATTTGTATAAATATTGATGACGGGAGAGGTATTAATATAGTTTATGACGAATCAAGTTTAGAAAAATATGTGCGTTATTCTCTAATTTTAATTTTCTATTCCCAGATCGTGTTAAACTCGATGCATCGATATCAGCCGAGAATTCACCTGGTGAAAGTGCGAGAGGGCGGAGGTCCCATAACGGACCTGTCCCGGGAACAACACCGCACCTTCGTGTTCCCCGAGACGGTGTTCACGGCTGTCACGGCTTATCAAAATCAACTCATCACCAAGCTGAAGATAGACTCAAACCCCTTCGCCAAAGGCTTCAGAGACTCGTCAAGGCTTACTGATTTCGATAGGTAAGTTACACTTTATAAATTTTTCACACCTTCAAAACAACGTATTTATTTGGTGAATAATATATTTCAAATAATATGGATAGTATCGAATTAAAAGTAAGAGTACATGCTTGCTTACAGTGGCCATTTATTCCATAAATAAAATAGTCCACAGTAAAATTGCTATAAGCAATAGAAAGTACTATGAGAAAAACATAGGCTTCAAAGTAAAATTATACTCGTAATGAAATTTCTAGTCGATCAAGAAGATGGTTCATTATTATTAAGATAAGTGAGATGGCCACCTGCCACCTGCCCCGAATCGTTAATGGGTTGGCAAAGTGGGCAAGGTCGCGCCAAATGTCGAATATGATGATGCAGAGTGGCGTGCGCTTCCCCGGGCGGAGAGGTCGGTCCGCGCCGGCACCGGCACTGTTTCAAATCGACGCGTTGCAGCGTTTAGGGCGAGTTTGATAAATTGGCAGGTTATTAGCAACAGTTGAAAAGCATTAGGACGGCCGCCCTGCAATTTGCGTGGAGCGGCTTTACATGAATAAAAGATTAAAAACGCGCCTCCTCCGCTGATTGCGACTGATATGCGCCCGAGCGCCGATCGAACCTTCGATTTAGGGATGGACCTGTTTTTATCCACCATATCTGTTTAATCGACATATAAAATTTAACTTATGTGTATTAAAATATCGCGCTTGGAAATCTGCCTTAACAATGGCTACATTTTTTGTAACATTATAAATAAATATCTGTGAATACTCTTATCTATATTTTGAAAAGTTATCGATTTGGTTTTAACGCTTCGGACCTTTATTGCATTTAAAACTCGCCTCAACTACTCGTTCCTTTATTGGCAATTACACCTTCTATCATCAGCATAGCAATATTAATATTGCGACTGGTAAATAGAATGTAATCCGACAACGTAGTTAAGTTAACACTTGTGTAAACATTGCTATTAAACTTACTTCTATTCACAGTTATGAGCATAAGATATTACTGTGCAAATTAATATTATTTTTACTAGAAGTCATTACATGTTAGTAGTAAATGTCTGTCAAGCAAAAAAAACTGAGTATCTCGTTTCACTAGCAAGCAATAAATGGAGACTACGCATTAATATCGCGCATAAAAAGTGCACAATCTGGTTTAATGTGAACCTCAAGCAAAATTCCGATTTCCGCTCATTAAGCCGAAAGCACGGGTGGTTTGATGTGCGAGGCGAGAATTTGCCTAGAGGCGATCGGCGGCGAGCCCGCGCCGACCACTACTTTCGGCTCGCGATCATCGTGATTAACATGTGCCACAACAAAAAATATTACAACTGTGAGATGTAGAGTCCGGATACTCAGTAATATAGGATTACCGAAATACTTGTTGTATCCTAAGAGTCATGGTAGGTAGCGAGTGACGTGTGGGTAAAATGGGAGCTAAGATATTGCGGTGGGTGCGCGTGGATTGTATCAGTTTCGAGGACGCTTAGTTGCGTGTGAGGAGAAGGCGGGGAGTGGCGTGTGGAAACATCTCACGTCAGCGCCGAGCGGCGAGCGGCGGCCGGCGGCGGCGGCGGCGCGTAATCACAGGGCGCGCGCCTCATTATGCCCTAAACGACAAATTAAAACGCATTTCTATTATCTGGCCATCGGTGTGATGCATTTACTATAAAGATCGACGGCACGGTTTACTCGCCCCGGGCATTATACCAACCGAGCCATTTTCTCACCATAGCGTTTACGCGCTTTAGCAACCTGCTCAATTGAATATGCATATAGCTTCGTTAATAAGAATCACTTATACACTCAGAAGGTCGAACGACTAACGTTTAAACATCAATGTAATTGGAGGGAACGCATAAATATTTAATAGCACTTAGGATATTATGTACAAGTAGTATCAGTTTCACTGCTTTAAATTTGAAAATTAATTGAAATGCTTGTGCGTTGTGTTTATGTTTCAAACGTATGGAACTAGTTCAGTCTCGTCTTGATTGACGATATACATATCATCTTATTTGCATCTCGTAACTTTTTAGTGCAATCAAGGCAAGTGATTCAACCGGTATCTATGCCACTGCTCCAATCTAATTTTTAATTATTTCTTCTATTTATAAAAAAATCAATAACTTGCATTTGCTTTTGAATCCTTATCGGTAGTTAGCATCGAAAGTCATTACCGACGGAATAAGCGCTAACTAATGCCCAAGTGCACGCGTAGTCCCACGTAGTAGTTTTTTGCCTCTGAATGCCTCCGATGATGGACAGAATTATCGAACCTATTAATAATGTAATCGCGGTGCGCGTCAGCATTCTGCTACCGATTTGGATTAATTGATACAGTGTCGGTGGCTCGATGATAGTTCACCACTCCACTGATTGACGGCTAATTCGAGATGTTATCGACGCAATTACGCAGCCGCCCTCGCGCACCTCTCGCACCTACCGCAACAATGCCAAGGAGTTTTTGTTCCTACTATGGTGATTCAATATTCAATACCTTTACACCTATGACTATCTAAATTTTCAGTTTGTAAGTAGTGATAGTTGGTTTCGGAGGTATGTTATGCGTCCGTCTAGGACGTCATAGTAATCTTAGGCCTTACCCCACCAATTGTAAAGAAGCCCGTGTCCAGCAGTGAGACGTGTCTAGGTATAAGATATATGTAGATATGGGCCGATGGTTATACCTAAGTATAACCTATACCTAGGTGCTATATAAAAATACTAAAGGAAAAATAATATTTAGTAACTTCAGTTAAGTAGGCACAATTATTATGTTTAAAAGTGGAGTGAGAATGTGATGGACCAAATTCTATTAAATACTTAAGATCCGTCATTGACATCAATAATGCCAAGACTCAGGTTAACCCGAGGCGCAACATTTTTAAGCTTACATATTCGGTGGAGTCTTTAACTTTGTGTCTGAGAAATTTTGTTTCAAGATGAACGAAAATTTCCCCATCATACTTTTAAAAGATATTTGTAAAAAAAACTATATTTATACATAACCTATGAGAATAATAATAACAGTAAGAAGAACGACTGCTGTTGGTGCAGGAAATCACGACCCTCAGCAATGAGGTGAACGACGCGAGGAGGAGGAGGATGAGACTAATGATAATTGTAACCGTTTTGTATGGCATATACAGATTTATTTAATATAAACCTATAAAGGACAAAGTTAACTGAATCTTTACGATTTGTTAAAAGGTAGTGTTTTTAAAAGCAATTTTTATTTTACTTATTATTTTCATCATCAAAGTTGTCCATTTATTTCTTTTTCCTTTATATCCTCGAGGCAGTCAAGATGAATATTCTTAAAGAAAAAGAACGGTAAACCGAAGACTGAATTCTTTTAAGTATTTTGCAGTTTTCTTTAGTAATATCTGAGGGATCAAATAAAGGTATAGTAATAAAGGTAAATTTTATTTGTTATTACATTGCAGTAGCGTATTCAATAACTTGTTTTACTTAATAACGTATGTTCTGACTGTATAAACAACATTGCAACATTTTTTTAAATCAGTATTTACAAAATGTTCAGTCCATTTCGACTTTACTTAGGTTTAAAAAAAGGTTGTATACATTATCATTATGTTATTGGAATTCATTCATGTTATTCATTGAACATTCGTGTATAAGATAAATAAAGTTTACACTGTTGTATGGAGTTGTGGTAGGTCGGCTTGTTGAAGTAGTTCACAATGAAGGCATTCTGCTAGTGCAGATGTGACCTATAAGTGTACCGCCCGAGGGTGTGCACATGGCACATGCAACATTACGCGTGAAATATTTTTATTTCATTCATTATTAATCGCCTGCTAACTGGATACTATAGCACGCGAACGCTATCATAAAAGAAATGTAACGACTGTATTACGATATATATATTAAGGACAAGCTTATCTACAGTACCTAGTTGTTCATTGCATATAAAATATGTGCTAAAATATTACCAATTTTCTCTAGATCAATAGTTTATTACTTTATTCTATGATCACGTAACCTTATATGTACAAACATTTTTGCAGTAGGTTTTTCTGCGCGTCAAATCCGTGAACTGTTAAAAATTAAGAATTACTCTCAATTTGCACTGTATCATTTATTAGGCTAATATTGTTGTAAGTAGTGATTAGTTGTTGAATTCCATGATAAAAAATGCCAGTGGTATAATTAGAGTGTGTAGTGTGGCAGTGACGTGTGTCAGGGCATGTCCGCCGCCCGGCCGGCTACCGCGGGCGCCGCCGCCGCTCCTGCCCCGTTCACTTCAACGCGTAGGAGTATCGATAAGATCTCAATGTAAACTGCCACTCCACTGTCTGTCACTTGCTATAAGTCGGTTTGACCATTGTAAGTTGATTTTTAATGTTGATTTAAGTACTTCCGCCTACAGCGTCTGTTTGTTCTTGATACACTAAACTTTCTATTTTGATTGTCGAATTCACACCGCTCTAAGTGGTTATAAACGCTTAAAATAAGCGCCTAACGGTGTTCAGGCTTAATGACTTCCTTCGCTGACGTTGAAAATCGTCGGACAATAAGTATGATGAATTGCCATTGTGTGAGAATCGGGCGGCGTTATTGGCGTGGTGGCCGAGCCGGCCGAGGCGGCATTTCATCCATTAATTAATAAGATACGCCCCTCGCTCAATCACAGCTGATATTTAGCATGCGAGGAGTTATATTTATGCTCGGACGCACCTCTTCGTTAATTGCGAGCGATTCACTTACTAGCTAGAAATAACTTTAACGACAAGTGCGTGGTGGCCGCAGGCGCAGGCGCGGACTGCGCCGTGTCCTGTTTTACTATTATCTTGACTCATATGTTACATTGTGCTCAAATAACACATGTTATGAATTTTTAGAGAACCGTTATATCTAGTATATTCTGTATGAAACCAGCATCTCGCCCCGGCTTTATACCAATGTGACTCACATTACGAAAAAAAGAGAAAAAAAAACATTACAAGTGAGAAACAAACAAACACAGTACTGCTAGGTTAGATTCCCTGAAACGTTAAATAAAATCGGCTATTCATTTTTTTTATCGATAGTAGGTACGTAACTATGTCAGTGCAGTAAGATGGTTTTATTAATAAGTTATTACAAAGAGGAGTCAAACAGAACTTTCCCTAATATCATAATATTATGTTTTAATATTTTTCGCACACTAACAAAAGTCCTTTACACTTAGAGATTCTTGTGTGATATAAAATGGACGGTCGGCGGAAATACTTAAATATGACTTGAATATTAGTATATAAAGAGACATAATATATTATTATCAGATAAGCCATGCATTATGCATTGTCAAGCAAATATCGATAAATGTACCGCAGAGAGATATCGGGAACCGCGCTCAGAGAGCCGGCCGCGCGTCTCGCCCGCCGGACCTTTAAGAAATGCCGCCCTGTAATTTGCCCACAGAGAGTGTTGGCTATTACTGCTGATACCCAGATCATAATAAATACGCCATTAACGCCCCCACAGCACCCGAAACGATATAAGTATCACGAGTGACACGTATGATTCATATCGCCGACAAATTTACGTTAAAAATCTCAATTTGCATTCAAAAGGGTTACATTTTCGTGGATAAAATGGGCATTTTGACTAATATATATTTGACTAATATATAGTATTTTTGCTAATCTCTATTTTTGGCTAAAAATATAGTCATTTACATATAAATAAAATACTTTTTTTTTATAGCCTATATCAGATCCCACTGCTGGGCAAAGGCCTCCCTCTTTTTCTTCCATACATCTCTATTTTTTGCCATCTTACGCCAGTCCCTGTCAAAGGCCTCTAGGCTGTCTTTCCATCGCATTTTTGGTCTGCCACGCTTTCGGCGGCCCTTGCATGGTGTCCAGTCAGTGGCAGCCTTCGCCCATCGGTCTGGGTCCATCCTACAAAGATGGCCGGCCCAGTCCCACTTCAGCTCGGCAGATCTTCTGCCCACATCAGTCACTTGAGTAGTGGAGCGCAGGTCGGTGTTTCTTATACGATCTCTAAGTTTATATCCAAGCATGCTGCGCTCCATCGATCGCTGGCAGACGCCTAGCCTGGACATCTGATTTTAAATGTAAATAAAATACTGCGAAATATTAAATAGTATGTGTATATTGTTCTGAAACACGCCTTTATTCTGTTCATCATAGCTAGCAGAAATCAAAATTTAATGCTTATTTGTGCTCTAATTTCAGCCTTTAGTGATTATTACAAAAATTTGGGTGTGAGATAAAAAAAGAATGTAATGTGTGTGGGCACTACCTGTTTTAATGGTAATGAGAAGAGCAAGGCGCGGTGCTAGGCGGTGCAGCGCGGAGCGGCGCCTTGGGCCCATCGCGGCGTGGCGGTGATAGATTAAATTCGACACGGCATCTCGTGATGTCATGCCAATTTTGAGCCTCACCTCGAGAGAACCGTGTCGTCACGCTTATTTAACGCTTACAGATAAACGTTGGCCCTTGAGATGTAACCTGTTATTAATAAATAATAAACACCTGGACCGATTGTCCGAATTCGTTTGAAACGGGAAGGTCTCGCGGGTTCGTTCCGCTTCTATTAGTAAGGCGTGAAAAACGTATTAATGTGCGCTCGTAAGTGTCGGTTGATAGTTTCGTAGAGAATCAAAAATAGCGAGTTAAAGCGAAATGTGGTGGCGGTGGCGACAACCTCCGGGAACCGATAAAGGGCCGCGCTGCGCTCTCGGACGCACTCGACGCTATAAAGGGCCGGGACGAGTGCACGCTGCGCCTCGTTAACTGCCTTACCACTCGTAAAGCGCTTCGGCGAAATAATCGCCAACGATATGCTTATACTATTCAATTGCTTCCATTAAAATAACGATGTTTAGATAATTTTATTATAATATTATTATAGCTCTCGCAGAGCATACCGGAAAAATAACATCACGTAATAACCTAGTAAGCGTGTATCATTAACAGATTGCTTACATTAAACTTTACTTCATAGTTAAGCAAAAAGCTTGCTACAATGCAAAGTTGGTTGGGTTTGTTATTTTTAGCTTTCGCTTAGTTCTTTTATTGCTCAAGAGTCCGGAGCTTGTGTTTCGTTATAACAAAATGACGGTGTTCCATACATAATAACCTTTATTATATTCAAAACTAGCACGTTATACGGCGGTGGTCGACGTTCGCCGAACTCGTGTTTTATAGACTACGGACCGATGAAAACCGACGAACACGCCGCCTCGCAACACGGCCATATTCGCGGAACGTTATACGATCGCTTTCTCTTGAGAACTCTTGTACCAGATTAAGCATTCTTCAAATATGAACAGTTCATACATATCATTTATACACCGTAATAATATTAGAGTTTAATGACATTGTCAATGAGATGTGTGTTCGCCCGTATTGACGTGTGCATGTTGTCCTTTCGCAGAGACCCGATGGAGCTGATGTTGATGGAGCAGCAGCTGCTGCGCTCTCCGCTGCGGCTGTACGCGGGCGGCGCGGGTGGCGCCGGCGCGGGCGGCGCGGACGAGGAAGCGGAGAAGCGCGCGGTGTGGGCGCGCACGCCGCCGGCGCTGCAGCTGCTGGCGCTGGGCGGGCGCGCGTGGGGGGCGGCCTGGCCGCAGCCTCTCGCCATCCCGCCGGACCTGTGGTTGCAGAAGCCGCCGGCGCCGCTGCGCTACTGCCCGTACCCGCCGCCCGCGCACCCCACACCGCCCGCGCGCCACGACCACTCCGCCTCGCCCGGCCACCAACTGTGAACATTTGTGAACAATCTAGTGCTGTGACCGACCACATAATATGCTCGCCACTTATGTGACATATACTGAACATGACCTCTCGTATTTAGATCCAGACTTTTCTCAATAAAACGAACTTTTTAATAGTACCTTAATAGAGAATGATATGTAACTGAATAGAAATAAGAGGTTGTCTATAATTATGTAAAAGGTAATTTAACATGGTTCCTAGCCCGAAATATAAGTTTAATTATATTGTAGATGGAAGTAAATATTAATGAACAATAGTTACCTGCACAATCCACGTAGTTACTCTTTGTTATCAATGTTAATCTCTTGTGTATTGCCCACAGTGGAAATGTTGTATCGTGACGAAATTGTTTTGTGACAATTATCTTGGACAGAATTAAGCGGTGATAACTGCATTTTAATTAGTATTGAGTGTCATACCAAAGATATAATTGATTCGCAAGTTCTGGTTTAGATTCACCAGTTTTTGTAATATTCCATAGTTGTGGGATAATATTGTAAAATCCTTTGCTCTTGAAAAGTATATGAATTAATATGTACGTGTGCAATCTATTCTTGGGCATAACTGTTAAATGTATCGATATGAAATCAAATTTGTTTGTACGTTTGTAATTAAAGAAATGATTTAAAGTCCCTTACTCAGCATAATATTGTTTTTATTGTGATACTGTGCCTCAAATGCAAAAAAATAAACTTATTTATTGTACGTTAATACCACACTTTAAGTATAAAACATTCCATTAATAGAATATTTCATTGTCTTGTTTACCACTTTGTATTTAATAAAACATTAAAGTTACACAATATATTAGACGAGATGTATTTGTAACGTAAAATATACTTCAATGTGACAGAAGAATGTCTTAGCGCCAGACGTACGTTTCCTATATTCCTGTGGATTTCGAATCAGTGATAACAATATATGATATTACGTATAAGTACTGTACGGTGTGTATATTATGGTTTAAGTTAATTTATATTCCATTAAGTATGTATGTTTGTATAGCGGCGAAGTAAATTATTTTTGTAGGATAAGCACTGTATATACCACAAGTAGATGTTTATATTGGATAAGTTTGGGCGACTTTTATCAATGTTGTACGGTTTGCTCACACTACCGACACCTTCTTCGACATATGTATATAATAAATATTCCCCCGGATTTCATCTTGTGTTACATTTCATTGGTCTGTCCCAACACGCCACTAGAACGTTCTTTGTTACTGCAACTTAGTATTGTAACAGCAAATAACGTTCTATTTTATAATATGGTCACAACCAAACAAAAAACAAATAAATAAATAAATAATACACCCAACAGTCACATAGGTCTGACCCCACACTAGGTTACAAGACCTGTGTCGTGGATATCAGACACTACGAGAGACTTTTTCGGTCTCACAAACACCCAGACCTGAAACAAATATTTGTGGATCATACAAACATTTGTGTCGGTGCGGGGATCGAACCCGCGGCCTCACGTTTCTTAAGCTGTTGTCTAGCCAACTGCGCCACGGGGCTGTCTAAAGTTTAATGAATAATAAGATTTTTAATAATTTACTATTTTTTTAAACAAACTCTTGAGTTTCTTACTTGATTAAAAATAAATATATTGTAGATTGCTTTCAATGTCATAAACATTCAGTAAAATGAAATCGGAAGAATATTTCTATATTTATAATAATCAGCTCGCAAATAAATTATTCGATGTACCTAAAACTGGATAACTATAACATGGATCGTGTTGTTAAAGCTGCAACATTTAAGTCTTCACACACTTAGTGTTCCTACTTTTAAAATATTATTGTTTTTAAAAGATATAAATAACATATTATCTACCATAGAGAATCCAGATGTAATGAATGTAAATTATCACCATAAATATAATGTAGAACGTAGTAAGTCTAAAAGGTTTCCAACATGTAAAAAATTATTTGTAATCAATGAAATGCTTTTTCTTACAAAAAACTACTGTCTAAAAAGTTTACATTCATTTCTCCTTCTTGAGTTTATGATTATACAAAATCATTTTTTCAATTACTAAATAATTTGTGAGTAAATCACGAAATTAATGATATATCATCAAGTCTCGAAACTTAATAGAGGGGCGGGCCTATACGATGCAATCGTTAACATCAATAAAGTTCTTAATGATATAAAGGTCAAACGAATTAAATCGCACCCAAGGACGGCAACAGATATAAAGAGAATCTTCAATATGGAATGTATTGTTATTTTTCTAGAAAAAATCACACCGGCTCTATCTACTATCATCCCAATAAACTGAATGACACATGTAATTTTTGTTTTATTTATTCCTTTATAAAATATTCTTTATAGCTTATATATCTTCTTTGAGTTACTATTAAAATAATGATTACAAAGAAGACTCTCAGAATGTGGATGTAGATCAATTCTTTCTACCCATTCGAGGATATAGGTATATAAACGGAAATCCAGTTAATGTTAAGTACTTTTGCAATGGGCTGCCTATATATTGTTGTTTTTGCAATAACATTAAAAAATCATACAAAGAATATATTGCCTCGCATGCATAAAAAATTGTCTTGCATGTTCAATTCAATTCTTTTTTATTAGAGATATTCTTATTCTACTTAACATAGATAAAATATAAAGTTAGTGACTGATATGAATGCAACTCAATAAATAGACATGCAGGGAACAGAGTTCAGCATTTATTTTATAGGCGCATTCATTTTTTAATTACTATACTTATGTAGATACATAGATAGATATCTAGTCCTATATCTATCTTTCGCAATGAGATTAGACGTAGTTGTAAGAAAAGTATGGATAAATTAATATAAAAGTTGTTGGATTGTGATAATTTTCTTGTATAAGAGCAATTATTGTCTGAATTAATATCGAAATATGGAGGTAGATATATACGAAATATATGTGAATCTATAGATGTTGTAAAATAAAGTAATGTCTACGCAACACACGTTAGGTATGATATCGAAATGTACCACAATTTATAAGACACAATAAATAATCGTCACACTTTTATTTTCCGTCTTTATTAAGTGTCATTAGGCATTATTAAGCGCGTATATCGATGATGATCGGCCTTCCGTCCGTACGGTAATTGCCGTCGATGTAAGCGGCCTACAAATTGAAAGCGGCTGCGGCCCGAGGCGTGTATTGATGGATCTGCTGCCATCGGGAAATTATAGCTGGCCCTTGCGACAGCTTCGCAAATTGTGCGTATAATGCTAGTAAATAATACAGCATTCGCTATAAATTCATACGGGGCTAGGATATAAGTGCACGTCTCACGGAGCGTGTGAGAAGTGCGAGCGGCAGGACACGTGGGGCCGCGGCCGCACGTCCGCTCCAAATATTACTTTCTGCCTACATTACTACGTCACCACATCGCGAGATTAGTGCAAGCGAGCGCTCCGACGGGCATTTGCGTTGTTTCATCGCCCTTTGTCCGTACGAGGCGCATTAAAGGAGGGAGAATAACCGCGGCACCAGGCGAGCCGGCGCTCAGCGACGCATAAATTAGCGCGGGCGTATTCTGCAGACACCGACTGATTGACTCCTTTCATTACAGTCTCTCATTGTTCGCCTCCACAGAAAAATTGCATATCCTTTTGGAATCACAACACATTTCATAATTATGGACTATTGTGGCGTTGTCGAGGTTAATTCCTGCGAGACGACGCTCTCCTCGCGCCGAGAGCGCTCGAAATATATTGACGGACGTAAAGACGGAGCCTGATCCCATAATGGTTGGCGCTGATTAGTTTTCAAGGAATACACTAGTTCGAAGAAAGGCTGCTGTTTTAATGTCCTGTCAGAGAAGTGCACGACTGCGTATTGTTCACCTCAGGATGTTGTCGCTGTTTACGACCGACCATATTGAGGAAACGAATTTAGAGCATTAAGATAGTGATGTACATATGTCTCATATGGTGATTTTAAAAAGTAAACATTAAAATTTAAAATACTCGTGTACCAAGTTAATATTTTTTACCATGCATATAACTGTACGGGGCATCTGTAACTTTGTTGAGAAATAATTTATCAATGATTAAGCGAGATAAATATCCGTGGGCCACGTACGGGCGGCGCGGCGGTCGTGCCCTCGCGAGATGTGATCAACCCACATTGTGCCTGTGGGAACACTAGGACATGTCTCAGAGTTCAAGCTAATGCAATAAACTTAATGCAGTTCAGTGACGTCGAACGTGACTCGTTCAATCCGATCGGATAGACAAAGGGCAATCGAAAGACAAGTAGACATCAGGTGAGACAATTCACGGCCCATTACCGAGGTACCGCTCGATCAATCGAGGAAGTGTGCGTTGCTCAGATTAGCACGGTTCGACCGGGCCGGTTGTCCGTGGCAAACGTTTTTCTAAGTCAATGTTGTAACGGTGTCCGTCTGTCGGACGCGTCCGGCGTCAGCTGCCAGCTCTGCCCGTCTCTGGCCCTCTGATAGACAACTAAATAGAGCCGAGCTAATCGTCGCGTCCACCAAGGGAAACGGCGAATTACTGCGTCACGGGTTCCTAACAATTGCTCTGTTATTGCCGATAGATGTTTAAAGGATCGCAAGCAACATTGCCCGCGCGAAATAACTCGCAACATGTTACTGATTTGTTCTCGCTTCTTTGTAACGCACGCATTTTTTAAATCAATTGTGTTAAAGCAGTACGCATGTAATTCGCATGGGTGAAATGTAATTATTTTCTCACGAACTTTATTATTGCGGCATTTGATGAAGCGAAGTAATGCTGGGTTTAGAAGATTGATTGACGGGGTAGTTGGTGCAAAGTAGGATGATTATCGGCTCGATGCCGGTGGTTGTCGTGAGTGGCACGGCGCAGAGGCGCCGAGAGGAGCCGTCGTTACATTGTGATGTGATAGATATTAGACAGCCTAACAACGGAGCTAGATAGCATAGCCCATCGGCCGCTATCTGCCCGCTCAATATCTACTTGCAGACAGTTGAGCTTTGCAATTATTGTACATTTAACTGTACTATATAGAGAACGCTGTATGTGGGCCAATGACATTAGTCCACTCAAGTCAAATTACAACACAAATTACATAGATGATGACTTCGTTAAAAAATAATGTAACAGGCCTTTCTAAAATAATTTTATAGCAATAGTTATGGGTGTTTTACAGTTTACGACACAGGTGGTCGACTTTAGGAATTTTATAATGATAATTTTGACAATAGCCTCCTTATTAAAAGGACACTCCTCTATGTAAATTTGCTGAAGAACACATATGAACAATCAGAAAGGTAGAGATGTTTTAATTTATTTTAAGTTTATTTCTTATTCCTACAACTTCAAGTCATTAACAGTTTCATGTAAAAAATATTCCTCTATTTTATTTGCTTATAATCGTAATTAATGACTTAACCTTATGTCCTTTTTGTCTATCTGTGTAGATACTATAAGGCATTTAATTGGCTCAACGAGTCGTTAAATCGTAAACTGAGTTACCTCCTCGTTCAATTGCAAATCATTAAACACGGGCTTTCTACAGCTTAGCTCAGAGTACCGTTGAATCTGCGCTGAAGTCATAAATTGTGTTAAGTTATTTCTACATTACACCATTAGAGGAATATCCAGGGTGGTCAGTAATTACTGAAGGTTTAGAAGTAATTAATACTTAAATGATTTCCTATCATAACATTCTCTGTCCACTCTATGTTGTTATAAGTATAGGCCATTATGATTTACGACAACTTTACTGTTCAATAAGAACTTATCACAGAACAGAGGTCGACGACTCTGACTGGTAGATACTTGATTTGGATTTTGTTTATGAAAAGGGATACCACAGTAACTGTAAGTCGATTCAAACCACACAATTAAGATCATTTGATGTTAGAAGAATATTTGGTTTCATCACGATGATGTTTTCCTTCACCGTTAAAGCAAGTGATAATTCAATGTGAATATACACATAACATCGAAAAGTCAGAGGTGTGTGCCTGGGGTTCGAACCCGCGACCGTCGAGATTCTCGACCGCGGGCCTAAACCTCGAGGCCATCACTGCTTTTTTGATGTTCGCATATATGATGTAAAACCCTTATTAGTGACTCACACATGTGCTCCGTGACCAGCTTGTATAGTGTATAAGTCACTCAATGAATAAAGTGGTATAAAATTTGTGTCGATTGAAGGGATGTTACGGATGTAATATTTCGGATCTGGATTCGGATATGGATATAGGAATAAAATTATATTGGTTCCGGATTCGGGTATGGATATGTAATTATTTCGGATTATCCGTTAGTGTCGGATAATTTCGGTTACGGATATTAGATTGAGGTATATTATAAATACATATACCTAGGTTTTAACTAGTTCTGGAAGAGGTTACGTAATGACTAGAAACAACAAACATACTGCAAGATGCTACCGTTGGAACATGTGGTTTTATTTAGACTTCGCCCTTATCCGAAACTGTCCGAAACTTGTAAAACGGATACGGTTACGGTTACGAATATATTTTTATTTCGGATATCCGATTGTTTCGGTTACGGAGCTCTATAAAATCCCTGGTCGATTGGTAAGTGTATTTGGGTCATTTAGTTCAAAAAATTAATATTTGCCGTAAGTTTAAAAATGTTAAAGCATGATGCATAGGGTTGTTGTCCAAATACAAAGAATTTCATTTAAACAATAATTGAGTCCGAAAAAAGCTGTACTCTCTTCTCTAAGATTTATTTGATTTTCCGAGTTATAAAGCCTATTGGGTTTAGCTGCATATATCTGAGTGCAATCGCTATCGTGCCGTGATCGAGGGGACCGGAAACATTGTGCAGACTCTCACGCAGTGCCGAGTCGGAGATAGGGCGCGGCGCAGGCGCAGGCTCCATCGCAGCGCGCGGCGATCCCTCAGGTGCGCCCGCGGACCCCGCCCCCTTGTTTATTGCTTATTAGCGAGCGCTGCGGCGGCACGTTTGAACTGGCGCTCTTTGTTCTCGCCGACAACAACCCTCTCCCCCCCCGCCCCGCCCGGCCGGGGCCGGCCGCGCTCGGTCACGACGCCCGCGCACACCCGACTCTGCTACGCGAATCATAAATTCCAGCTATTTGACGTTAGCTCGTATTGGTGATACGGATCTTAGTTCAATGATATCGCCTCGTAGGAAGGAAGTGCAACAGCATCGTAAATCGTACACGTTTTCATATATTATACTCGAGTTTAGCTTACACACTACGAGAATGCATTCGATGCTCGATAATATCTCGTTTTGTACTTAGACACCGACATGAGAAATGTAATTTTATTGTCCTGCCTGTGTAGTTCGTATTTTGTATGAGTAAAATTTAAGCAAGGAATTCTAATAACTAAAATAAGGGAACCTAATTAGAAGTCGCATTTGCCTAAGTTTATGTAATTTTAAGCCCTTTTTGTCATCTGTCGCGATGAGGTAAAGGAGAGATGATAGTAAAAGTAGTACTTTTGTGTGACTTATTGTTACAAATACTTACATATCTAAATGTACGTAGGCAATATTTGTTACCGGTGTAAGTTTCAGGGAGATTCTAATTATTGTTTACATGTACCTACCTACACCTGTATCGGATGACCGTGTGAGCCATGATTTGATTTTCTAATGGAAAATATAGGTACCGTGATGCTGAACACGGACTCTAACATAGTCGACCGAACTCTGACAAGACCCGAAAACAAAAATAGACGATCTACCATCAAATCATTATTGACACATCACACAATGATATTGTGTCCAAAAGTTAGAGTAAGATCAAACTATTTGTCATTTTTGATTCCATCGCCTCATAAATGCAATATTTGTGTTGCTTATAGAAAAACGTGTTTTTAGACTTTTTTTATAGTTTTGTTTTCTAAAATTAAACCATGACTTATTGGTGTGACCATTA
The DNA here is from genome assembly GCA_030295005.1 of Cephonodes hylas. NCBI lineage: Eukaryota > Metazoa > Arthropoda > Insecta > Lepidoptera > Sphingidae > Cephonodes > Cephonodes hylas. The sequence goes on along the minus strand of AP025364.1, from coordinate 9,956,303 downwards.
CAGGTGTTCCTAAATATAAAAAATGTTATTTAGCCATTACTCATTTCTATTGGGTTTAATTAAAGCTGTCAATAATAAAGGCCCGATGGCCGATACAAAGTCACCACTAAACAATTATATGCATATGCCTTCTAATTACCGCATCAATAATATCTGTACAAAGTATATTTCCCAGTATTTTCCTTGCGATCGATCAACCGTATAGACATCGCAGGCATTTACTACTCAATTTGTCATAGATAGCAAAACAATTAACATATTTAACGAGGACCTCGTAAAGTTTTCTCTGCATACATTGTACGCGGTGCACGGTGTACACAGTAATATACAAGCACAATTAAACACGGCATACGGATAATTGTTTATAATCGCTTCGCGGGTGCTCATGACGCATTATACAATGTATTTAAAAAATCATTGCATGCACAGAGCGCGAGGCAGCCGATGATTTTAATCGAGCGGAGTGCAGATGTTTCGGCCTATGATTAGCGAATAATTATCGCTCCTGCTCGCATGCACGGAACAACTACTCATTAAACACTAATATAGTAAAAATCAGTTCACATGCATGTATCTACTGGGGTAGAGCTGGGTAGAGTCTTGCCACCATGCGATGGAATAAACATAGCGCAACCTATGAAACAAAATGTTAATGTTATTTAAATGAATGGAAACGGTATATAACGGTACGGAAAATAAAATTGTATTAGGTTTAGAAATGATAAATCTATTTCTGATTGATAGAAAAGTTACCGAAAATTTGTCTAATGGTCCCTACCTATTAGGTGTAAATGTACATATATGTTTACAGGGTTCCTGTTTCATGTTATGTAAGTAGTGTTACTTGCGAACGGATTTCCTTTCAACATGACAATCATAACAACATATTTAGGTTGACTGCTTAATCAAAATTGTAGATAAAGATCTCCAATTTCTTAAAGATTACAAAACAATTATATATTTTTTTGGAAGGTAGAAACTTCAAGTTAACTTACCGAAAAACAGCTACCGGTGCTCTATAATGGGCGCGAGAATGCTCATTAATTGGACCACTACACACTATTGCCACTAGATTGAACACAATTAATCAAAGATCATGTGAAGAGTTTTACTTCGCGATACCATGCGTTCGGCAGCGCAAACAATACTGAGACGAATGTTCAATGGGAAGGCTAGTTATGTTAAACTACCCTCAGGTATATCATATTCATGTTCCACGCACTATTACTCATACTACCAATAACCGTTAGTTTTTTATGCCTAGGTAATGAAAAAAAACTTTTCATGACCATACATGAAGACTTGAGTTAAAATAATACTAAGGATGGGAACTCGATTAACTTATTCCGAATTAATTGCTGAAGCATTGTATACAAGTGTGGTCGTTTTACTCAACGAAACCTTCAACTTCCTGCAATCAAAGTTCTGGGTTAGTGTAAAAGCAATAAATTGTCTATGCATTACAAAGTGTATTTAATAGCCAATTATCTTGCACAGTGCCAATTCTTTTGTAATAATACAATGTTGATGTTCCAATTAAGCAATTGAGTCTTGATATTTCGCACTTTAGCATATAATAAATTCCTGTAATTCTTTAGAAGTTCATTTATGCGCGACGGAAGGGGCATCCCTTATTATTCAAGGGCGAAGGCCTAGAATTCTTTCAAGGAGCTATCAAAATAATTAAGTGCCAAAAGTTATCATAGAAAATGTTCCCGTGATATGACATGACGTGTTACTTGGTGGGTTCGGTTTAACGTGATCTAATTCTTTTCTTAACAAAAATGGTACAAATATTTTGTTAAGTTTTTATTTTTATTTTTAAGGACTTTTTTCAGCAAATTAGTGCAAGCTCCTCATAATAAATGCGCATGCAGAGTAGGCCGTTTACAATATTCTTATTAAACAAAAATATTTGCCTACATTTTATAACCCATCATCTGGTTTGTAGGTCTTTGAAAAAGATGTTATTGATTTCATTAACAAATGTTTTTATAATAAAACTATATTCAATGAAGCGAACATGGCCGAGAACCGGTGCTAGTATCGTAAAACCTATAAATCAATCAATCAGACACGCCTCGGCTATTAGCCACTTCCTTTACTTTTCAAACAAGATATATTTTTTCCGTTACATTTAATATCAATATTATGACATATTATTTGCATTAGCTCAGTGAAATGTTGAGTTCGTGCTGTTTCATGTTTACGTAATGTATCCAAGTACCTACGGCGCAAACTTTAAAGCTTAAAGCGTTATTTATGATATTAATTTTTCTTGTAGCAGCGCCGTCGAATTTCTGGGAACCAAGATCGATATCAGACTGCGCTCAATGGTAAACGCATTAGGCACCAAGGTGTAGTGCCCCGTGAGTGGTACATTCTTCGGATTTCTATCTAACAATGACAACCATTGACGAAGGATCGGCCTTGTCGGTGAAGGGTGCATCGGGGTAGTTATCAACATCAGGACAAAAATTAACAATTTTCGACGCAATAAGTCATTACATATTGTTAAAAACTTAAGTGTTGAAAAACGAATATTTAATGACATCAAAGAATTAAATTTTACTTTTGCTATAACATCTCTAAAATATTGTACTTTTTCGTATCATTGCTGCACGTTGAACGAATGAGTTTTTATTAACAGTTTAGACTGCTGACTATGACACGTATGTGATATAATGTTAAAAAATAAATGTTTTTTTTTAGATATAGGCGTCAGTGTGTACATATCAATACATGTAACAATATTTGGCGCCAGCACCATTGCTCAGGACTGGGTATTCGTATCACACCGAATAACATGTTTCTCCTCTTTAATATTCTGGGCTAGTTTTGGTTCGACAACTTTCGAGTTTTGACATCTGACTATGGATGATCAGATAGAAGTCTGAAAGAGTTGCACGTTGATTTTTTGTAATGCTAGCTAATAATTTTTTAACATTATATAATTGATTATCTGGGGTCAGAATACTGTCATTCGTATGTCAAATGCATTCGTTAAATAAAGATTTAAATTTTAAAGATATTATTCGTAATTTGGAAAGCAAATTGGGCACTTGGGCCTACTATACTTAGTCTTAAGATTGCAGAGCCCGGAACATTAATATCTTCACCCTATTTTGTTTTCGTATGCATTACAGGTTGTAAATATATATAGATAGATTTTAGTAACGACTCATTAATTGAATAACTTGCTTGCTTCTAGAACTAATCAAATAATGGTAATAAAACTTTAGTTACGTGTGAATCGTTGTGGGGTTAAAATAGTTAAAAGTTAACTTTTTGCATGTCTATATTTATGTTTAACGTAAAAAATGACCTATGAAAGAGCTATAAAATAAAATCAGCGAATCAGAAATGAAATTAACGTTGTAATAAAATATAGCGAGACATAAAAGCTCCCCGGGTTTAGTTTCCACCGGTAGCTGATGCACGACAAAAAGAATGTTTTAACAAAACTCTGTCTAGAAAATTAAAATAAAAGCGATCTAATATTACATTGCTTACTTGTCCTCGGTAATAAAAAGGCTCTAACCTACATTATCAAATACCTCAAGTATTTACACACTTAAGTATTTAGTAGCAATTAAAAATTAATCTGTCAATAAATCCAGTACTAAAACAAATGGCAAATATTTGCAAACATTATGTATGCAATAATATGGAATAATAAAATAGCTGCCTTCCACACAATGCTTTTTGTATTCAAAATTTGTTTAATCGAAAGTGTAAAAGAATTCCTGCGGTGAAGCGAGGTTATTTCTTACATGCTTAGTATTACAACGCGAACATAAGTATATATCCATATTAATAAACAACTGTCTTCGGTTATTAAAGTAATAATGGATTCAACCGGCGATAACCCTTTGCCCAATAATTGGTTACTTATTAAAGTTTTACTGCTGATAATATCACCGTTTTCTCATACACCGTGGATACCTTTTTGCTGCAATTAAAATAAGCGTAATACGACTTCATTGCGGTTACGCCATGCGCACAGAAAGCGATAACAGGTGCATGAATACACACTACTTTGACCTAAATTCCTGTCATTCTTATATTCCTTACACTTACGAATGTATCTCATAAGTGATTTTTCATGTTCATTTCATTATGTTTCTTCCTATTATTTCTGTATTATGTACAAGAAAGTGTTAAATAAATAAATAAATAAATATGTTTTAATGCAATCGTTAAGCATGAGCGGGGTTAAAATTGGATTCTTTATTGCATTGTCCTTGTAATTTGAATTACGAAATGAATGTAAGTGGAAATATGTTTTTACAAAGCTATTTTTCAACTACTCGGAAGCCAACGAGGATGTGGGCTCTCATTTACCAGTTATTAGTTTTATATAGTAATTATGTTGTTCGCTAATTTTATGATTAATTGTTGCCAATAATAAAATTAAGCAAAGTAAAGGATATAGCCTAAAAATCTAGTTTTACCTAGTTAGCAACAGCTGTTCACATATTATATACTATGTATGTACTGAGCGATAATAAAGTCGTTTCTGTCAGTACAATTATTTTATTTTAAAAGACCAACTATCTTAAGTGGATTTCATTAGTTTATAATGCAATAAAAAATCAAAGATAACAACAATACAATGATTTGAAAACAGATAATCGATTCAAGTAATTAAATGCAGTGAAGCTAATACACAATGCAGCTGATAGACTGAAACGATGTGGCTTTGTGTCTACTAGTGCTTATGTAGAGTATACTTGGTATACAAAGTCATGAATATATAACGATAGTCGATCAGCTATCATGTTCGCGTATTAATTAGTTCATTATAACTCTTTCATAAAATTCAACAACAATGTTGATGATCGCATGAAGCGATTTACGAACCGTGAAAAGGAAAAATTAAAACACCCATTATAAAAACTGCAAGTGTGTTTGGATTCAGTGTGCGGATATTACGAACACAGACTGGGTTTTTTTATTAAGACATTCTTACGTTGTATAAACAATAACTCGATCCGTTAGTCGATTGATTTTTAAAATTGGAATGCACAATGTTTATTGTCAAAAAGACCTTTTGATATTTCTAGTGCTTCATATTAGTTATTCGCGTATTATTAGTAGTCATATTGTCAGTATAAATAAGCTTCATCGACATTTACGACAATTTGAATGCACGCTTCTCAAGTTACCTTTGTAGTATAAGGATATTCCCTCTATCCTGTTTCTTTAAAATTTATTATGTGTCATGCAAAGTTTTTCCAATGACATGACTTTGCCCTTCGTCAGGATATCAACTGAAAATAAAAAATCTACTAATACGACCACGTCCAACACGAATTGCCTTGTAACATCCCTGCAAAGTTTCTCCTTTGTGATAATATTGATATAGATAACCATCTCTTGTAAATCTACGAAATCTTGACGCCCTGTAATTTTGAATAAATTCCAATAGTTCGTAGGTACGTTTACAAAGGAAAGTTCTAAATATACTGAATAAGTTTATACAAATATAATCCTCAAACAAACTTCTATGATTTTTTTCCATTTACTTTAGTGTAAATTAACTCAGTATATCTGCAAAACAATGCACATTTTTTACCGGTCTGATGACAACACCGCTACATATTATTACATGTGTCTGCGCCGATCGACCGTTGTTATGACCAGTGAAGCGTACTTTTGATGTTCCTATGAACTATGGAGGGCGAGGGGCTTCGATAATAAAATAATGAATAATGTGAACGTTTAATTGATGCATCCGGAATAAATTCGTAAAATGTACTCTTTCATTAGCTGGAGCGTTTGATGTGGAGCGCTCAGCGATAATAACAGGACACCTTGAATTAGGACACCTTTGATGAAGCTCTACACATGCGCGCGCATCTGGACGGTTACGGTACATTAATGGGATTATGCAGGGTAGGGTGTCCCAAAAAAATCTAAATCTTTTTTTGTCAACGCATACCCTCTAATTATTTTCGAATGGTGTTAAAATACTCATAAATAAAATTTTATGAAGTTAGGACCACTGCAACCCGTGCCGACTTGCATTCATGTGTTTCAGTACTTACATACTTTGAATGAACTTCGGCGCGTCGCAATATTCGCATGGAAATTTCGTGGTTGCTTGTTTATTGTATTGGTAAACGCCTCTTTTTGTTTAATCAATATGTCAGATTAAGATTTCAAAGGCAAATTTTAATAGGGGGGTGCAAAACATTAAAATAACGGCTTAAAACTTCTCTGTAAAGAGCAAATATTGGCAGTTCTGTTTAATAATATTCGTGAAGTAAAATTGAATTTTGTAAATCGCAAATCTAACTATTCGAGATTAATTATTTTTTGTTAAAGGGCTTATATGCCTATTTAAGCTTTAATAAACTAATTTTAAGAAATTAGTTGCCTTATACCGACTCTGAAGAGATCAACAAATAATGCGGAAAAATCGCAAGATGTGTTCGTACAGTGTCGTCAAGAGTTTGTTACAAGTTTGGACTACTTTTTGTATATTGCACACGCCAGTACCCTTTAATTGATAAAAATAAATCTAGATAATAGATATAGTTATATAATTAGATATACATTGTTTTACCGGACAGAATTATGAAGGAAATTTAAGGGTTGGCTATCAAGAATTAACAATTATAGCTATAATCATATTCTTTGGTGGTGATACAGAAAGAAAATTGACTATTCGATCTCCAAGTTCTATGTACCAGACACCATGATGGCCGAAGCAATTAATTGATTAAAAATGTTGTTACTTATTTTTTAATTGTAAATTACTAATAAAAAGTCGCACTATTAGACATCTAGATTTGCATCGCTATATACCATGTTAAGGCTTGGATGCATTGTATATTATTAGTGACGGCACCTTACCACGACTTATGTTTACTTAATACTTTGAAACCCTGGGAAACTGTCTTTAAAATTAACTCAGAAGTTACTATACAGAACATTTTTCAGCATTTTTGGCCTTTGGTTCATGAAGTAGCTGTCTTGTCTCTATATCACTATGATGGAGACCAGGAACCAAAAATGATAATATTTTAAAGCTTAACTAAAGACGATCCATCAATTCATATCCCCTGGAAAGATATCTGCGTGATTTACTTTTTTAAAAAGACATAAACGACTTTATTTCGATCAAAAACTAGTCTTGCTTTTCTTCAATCGTTTTAAAAATTTTGACACTTTTCTCAATGAGTTGCTTACTTCACAGACTAGTTATACTTCTTTTCAAGTAGTTAAGAAATAAATAATGACACTAAAAGTCGCTAGTGATACTGCAAATTGCAGTTATACTGATACAAAATTTTCGTGAAAAAGTCACCTTTAAAGGGAAACTGAAGCAATTTTTCCTGTGATTTATCCTAACAGTAAAAAGAAAACTTTAAGATTAAAATATCACAAATATTCCTGTTTAAATAATAAATATATAATACCGGTGAAATAGGATATAATTTTGAAAATAAAAATTAAGTTTTTATATGTGCTCTACAATTACCATACAATTTTTTTCTTAAAACTTTGCCATCAAGTCGGCACGGGTTACCGCTATCCAATTTCGATAATATTTCGTATTTGAGTTATTAGGGTCAATTAGAAAAAATATAGAGGGTATGCGTATCTAAGTTCGAGAAAAAAAAATCGCCCTACTAAGCTGGGACACCCTAATGCAGGGTCATAAGAAATATAACAATTGTTCAAATAAGGCAAATCGTAAATTAATATTTAGTACCATGAACATGTGTCATCCGTAATTAATAATAATTGTGATTATTGGTAAGAAATAGAACGGCACAACAACAGCAAATATGGCGACATTTGCAGTCGTTGTGCCGTTAAAAAAACAAAAGAAACAAACAAGTTATTTTCACATAAAAGCTCACATGGTATCACGCTTGAACATCACCAGCGCAGATTAGGATTTATCTTAAGGAGCGTTTATCAAAGATAAATCGGATGCAACCTGCGAGCGAGGCGGCGCAGTGCGCGCGGGCGGCGGCGGCGCGGTACACTCCGGCGCATCGGACGATCTCGCACGCCTCCGTCACGAGTCGCAGGCGCAAGGAAAACTTGTTACATTTCTCGCATTAGCAGCTAAACACCGGCCAACCGTGTGTTTCCAAACGATTTTCTTAAATAACTCTCTTCCTCAACTGCGGTCTTTGTATTCAACTCCGGCTGAAACACGCCGCCCGCCAACAACTAATGGGCTTATTTTTGTCATTAGCGCTTTAAGTATTATATTTACACTCGTGTTACAAAAGTACATTATCTGTTATTATCTCATTTGGAGCAATTTCAATCTTTGTAGCGTATTCTATACCAAGTTTTATTTGAATACTTTTGAGTTCTAAGACCGGAAAAGTACTACCAGCGTCGTGAAAATGACATAGTTTGTTATACAATAGGAATGTTTGTCTCAGTTTTAGTTTGTGTACATATGTATGCAATTATTTATACAGGCCTACACATAAATCACGCACTTTTAAACACCCTAGATTCCTATCAACGTCGTCACTTTATAAACGAATGCCATAACAAGAGCTCCAGAATTCCATATATTTTTTCACCGTTGAGATTTGGTAATGACTGGCCACATTGTGCGGCCTCCGCGTGTGTGATAACATCTCGTGACAACGCAACTTTGCTAATACCTATCGAACATCTTTCACTTAATGCCTCCAAAACATTGTAAAGAGTCCCAAAGCGGCTTGGATGTTCAGCCCGTCTATTGTACTTGCGCTAAATCCAACAGACGGTGCCGCCGCCATGATTGATGTGGACCTATCGAAATACTTCACGACACAGCTTCTTAGTATTATTAGTATTATGAAGGACTTTAAAAATACCGATTTGATATTTGATGATCGATTTGTCATGAATTCCGTTGATATATTACGATTATTAGTATAAAGTTCAACTATAGAAAAAGGTTACCCAGAGTAATGATTATTGCTAACTAAGCAATTTTACGTAACTATAAATAGACAGTACTGTATTAAATGTCAAAAATAATTCCATAGCAAGTGGACAAATAAGTGCAAAATATTGAATGATCATTCGCAATTAGTACGAGTCATGTTTTACTAACGTACAAACTCGAATTGATAACAGAAGTGGACAAAAATGACGGATATAAATATGAAAATATAAAAGAACACTTACAATGAAACGTGGTTGAAACGAGTGCACAAATACCACCGCAGTTAAAGGAATATAAGTAATTAATAACTTTACATACATAAGTGGCCGAGGGAAACGTTTAATAAGCACAATATTTGCATTGAATTTATCATCACGCCAGCACCCACTTTTTCATTGCGCAACTCCAATTAAGACAATGACATCCAGTTAATTATAAAAGTAATTAGTTTCTTTCTGCAAAGTTGGATAAGCTGCATTAATTCATTCCGGAGTAGGTACGCCTCTCCGATCCTGCTCCGGGAAAAAATAAACGAAAGTGTTACAATAAATCTACCGCCGTAACTTGTTGTGTCTAATTGTGATCTACTTGTAATGTCGTGCTTACCGAAACATACTGGGTGGATATGGTAGTTTATTATGTTATTTTAATTGTTTTATTGTATAAGAATTTACACGCGATGTTGATATTTCCTGCTAATTACTATAATACTTACATTTTTATATACTATAATTAAATTTTTTCCTTGTATATTTTTTATTATTCGTTGATATAAACTTAAAAAATGGAACTGTCCAATCCATGGTGATTGCGTGCTAATAATTTATAAACTGCTTTATGGTCACCATAGCTGTGGCTCTGCTATCATCACACCAATGCGAAAACTAAAGTTCAAAAAGCTCGATAATTTATCTCATTCAGCGTCCTTTTTCCACTTTTTGGCCAATATTATTTCATTGACGTGCCTTTCAAATTACTTTATTCTTTGCATTGTTGTCGATAAACTAATTGGTAAGGTTTAATAGGATGTACCTACTTGCTTTAAATTCCAACACTACTATTCCATCAGTCTTACCGATAGAAACATACTGTATTAAGAAGAAGCTGGCCTGAATTGAGTGCTACCATTATTCCATAATCAATGGATGTGAGTAACATTGGCTTATTTTTCAATCACATTCTGATATTGTATGAGTGAACTGATCTTATTCAGGAAATTAAGTCTTTGTATCAAATATATTCTCATTAAATATTATTTCATTTTATAGCTTGAACTTGATAAAGGACATGACCGTGAATGCTTCTTAGCCGGGCTTAATCTTTTATATGATACTAATGCAAATGTACTACCGACAGGAATTTGGGCATTCTGCAATCTCACTCAACACAGATAATATAACACGGTGTCTCGATCGGGATATTTACCGTGGTATATTCCAAGCACACTATAACGTCGTTTTTCTCACCACTCAAGACTAAAGAATTTCTAAGTTTTGAAATTATTGAATATCTCAGTTTTCATACTTGATACGTTGGTTCTAAATCTCGATATACGTTATAGATGGCATACGTCGCGATGCTTTCTACGATATGACAGTGTTCTTCGCGTGTATTTAAATTTATTAACATTGTCCTTACCGAACGCCGGCGACGGCTGCAAAGTGCCAAGTGAAACGTTTTACTGTGAACGCTCCACGGAACGCTGTAAAATAAAAGGTGTTATTATTCAAACAGGGCCCGAGTATAGATTCCGGTCACATTCCTACGCGAGCTCGGATTTTACGAGCGTTGCATCGTCGATCACCAAACCATTTGTTATACACTGAGTAGCAAAAACTTTGTGGACTTGTGCATGTCATAATTGATCAGCACTAAGCCGGTCAAAAACAAATGAAACGAATTTTGTAGCAATCATATTTGGAAACGAATCGCCGGAACACGGCTTCATGTTAACAGAATTAATCCAGTTCCTTTATCAACACGAGAAAAGAATTTTGTCCAATACTATGGAATTATTTTTTTGAATTTTGGTTAAAACATGGGTGCTTCGTTGGAGAAGAATATTATTTGGTTTTATACTTTAACATTTATATGAAATGCAACGAGTAAATGCTCCTCCTGAGAATCTGGAACAATTATAGAAGCTTACATATTAAGTTCCTACCTAATGCTAATGGCATGTTTAATATGGAAATGATATTTATATAACATTTAATGAAGTAGCTGGGAAACCCAAGAAAATAATTAGCGTCATTTCTATTGTAAAAACTATGGGAAATACTATTTAACATCATTATTCGTGGGCTTTTCCCATCAACTTGTCATGTCGTACAAGCATATTATAAAAAGAATTGAATTTTGCATACGAAAAATACTATATTAGAAAAATAAAGTCTAATACTTCTAACTTTTCGAAACACTACGGGCGTAAAATGCAGCGAAATATGATATTTATTGATAGCAGCGATGTGACGGCTACAAAGTGTTGGAACACATGGCACTTCGTCTTCGCGTTTATTACGGACAACACTCACATTCTAGGAATCTTGCGCTCCACTTACAGCGCAGTGTAACCGACTATCATCTGTCTTAGTCACATCATTCCGACCAACTTCATACTCCAATCCACCCGTACCATGGCTGTCACTTTAAATGCTGCAACGACAGTATTTGCCGCACCTTCGTTTGTTAATATCAATTACTAATTGACATCGGAAACGGATTAATGGTTGCATGAAAAAAATGTGCAAGCTAAGTATTTATCACTTCATAGTTGTCCTCAAGAAAAAACAACGTCTGTAAATTATTTATTGCTTACAATAATCGAAAAAAATTGCATCTAAAAAAAGTATGATCAAAATATTCATAATTCATAATTACATTCTTAGCAACATTATCATTAGCATATAAAGTCACCATGATGAGCTGGTTGTCTCTCAGAAGTTGGCTTGGGCTATATAAATGGGTAGCGCCTATGAGCGTGATACCGCTGTCACATAGAAATTTAATAATATGTCCGTCTTCATGTAGAGAGCAATCACCATACTTAGGAACATTATATAGGTAAATACAACACTGTATTATGTAAATTCATAACCACATACCTGCATTTCCCATAGGGTTAGGCAGAGCTCCCACGTAATAAGGGGCGAGGCTATAGCCATTATGGGGGTATTTTCAGACTCCGTTCTATTACTAAAAATTACTCGATGAAAAAACAATAAAACTTTGCTTAATTGTGGAATCGAACCCAGGACCGCAAAATCACTAGACAGTAGCACTCAACATTACACACAACAATTGCTTTATCTGTTCTGAGTCAGAGGGTCATTTTTCTGCCAACTTGTCCGGTTGGCTTATAAAATGGCACGGGTACGCGACCCCGGCCCCTCGAGCCACCATTGCTGCATTCACTGTCCTTTCCGCAGCTTTGGTGTCCCCTCCCTCACCCACCACTGGTGGTAGGGTTTAATATTGAGTATTTATTTACTCAATGTTGAACCCGAGCGGATTGGTACCACCGTCCAGTCTATTTCTACCGCAAAGCAGGAATGCGTTCCGGCGGAAGGACTGGATAGCCGTTCCTTCTATGTCCCTCCCCGTACCTTCTTGAGTGCTGGTGGGTTGAAACGGCACTACTCCGGGTGGATCCAGTGTCTGGGGTGGCATGCGGCCTTGGGGTTTGAGGCGGGGTACAGGGAGACCCGGTGGGAACGGTTTCCGTCGGCCGCCTGCCGGTCAGTAGGGGACCTGAACCCGAGGATCCGCTGACTTTTAACTCCCGCCTCGGGAAGCTGTCCCGCCAACCGGCGAAAATCCCGTCGTGCAGTCGTCGTGCCAGAGTGGGAGACTGGGGTGGATCCCGGCGACTGTACGTGGGGGGGCACCGGGGGCCCTTCCGTGCCTCGCGGAGGCCACTCATTCGGCCGTGTGCTGCCTCACGTTGGATTTCACTTTATATTCTTCCACCATCGTTAAGGATTTGCCATAGACCCACCGCACCCATCCTCACCTCCCTCCCACCAATCTCTTTGAAATGACCCGAGAAAATAGAAGTAGCAGGCAAACTACGGCGGATAAACTATCCACAATTTCAGTGGACTTCTGCAATGTCAGGGGTCTACACAGCAACCTCGACGCCGTCCATCACCACCTCGAGACGGCGCGGCCTGCCCTGCTCTTTTTAACGGAGACACAAATATCTACCCCTGACGATGTATCGTACCTTAACTACCCCGGCTACGTATTGGAACATACATTCGTACGTAAAGCCGGGGTGTGCGTCTTCGTCAGGGGTGATATATGTTGTCGCCGCCTTCGGGGCCTCGAGCATCGGGACCTGTCAATATTATGGCTTCGCGTAGACTACGGGGGTCGAACCCGTGTATACGCGTGCCTTTACAGGTCCCATGACAGTGATTCGGGGTCTTCTCTGTTGTTTGAGAACGTCCAAGTGGGGACTAGCTGCATACTCGAGCAGTGCCCGTCCGCGGAGGTGGTGGTCCTGGGTGACTTCAACGCCCACCACAAAGAGTGGTTGGGGTCCAGGATCACTGATCTCCCGGGCCGGTCTGCTTACGAGTTGGCCCTGGCATATGGCTTCTCACAGCTGGTAACACAGCCTACCCGTGTTCCGGATGTCGAGAGCCATGAGCCCTCTCTGTTGGATCTTCTGCTGACTACTCATCCTGACGGATACAGGGTGGTGATCGAAGCCCCTCTAGGGTCATCTGATCACTGCCTTGTTCGTTCATGGGCCCCTGTTGTGAGTCCCAGTCGTCCTTCAGCTACTGGGACTCGCAGAGTCTGGCGTTATAGGTCAGCAGATTGGGATGGACTGCGCGAGTTCTACGCATCCTTCCCATGGAAGCGGCTCTGCTTCTCCTCCGACGATCCTGACGTCTGTGCGGACTGCGTAAGGGACACAATAATCCTGGGGATGGATTCTTTCATCCCCAGTTCCAAAATACCCGTGGGGCGCCGCAGCCGACCTTGGTACAACCACGCTTGTGCCGATGCTGCGCGCCTCAAGCAGTCCGCATTTAAGGCTTGGCAGGAAGCCCGAAAACGTCGGGATCCTAAAACAAAGGAGGAGAAGCGAAAATTCAATGCCGCTTCTAGATCTAGCAAGAGGGCTATCGCTAGGGCCAAGGCGGAACACGTTCGACGAATTGGCGAGCGACTCGAAAGTTATCCCTCTGGAAGTCGAGCTTTCTGGTCGCTCGCCAAGGCTGTCGAAGGTAATTTTTGCCAGCCTAGTCTCCCGCCACTGCGTAAGGATGATGACAGTCTGGCCCATAGTGCAAAGGAGAAGGCCGATCTCCTGGCCCAATCCTTTGCCTCGAACTCGACACTGGATGACAGGGGAGCCATTCCACCTGTTATTCCCAGGTGTGAGAGTATCCTGTCTGACATCAGATTTAATCATCGTGTTGTCAGACGGGAGCTCAGGCTTCTCGACATCCGAAAGTCGAGTGGGCCGGATTGTATCCCCGCGGTGGTTCTTAAGACGTGCGCCCCTGAGTTGACCCCCGTGCTCACGCGCCTGTACCGTCTTTCCTACAAAACCAACAGGGTCCCAGCTTCTTGGAAGGTCGCACGTGTCCACCCAATCCCTAAAAAGGGTGACCGGTCTGACCCTTCCAACTATAGGCCGATAGCGGTCACATCCCTTCTCTCCAAGGTCATGGAGCGAGTTATTAATACTCAGGTCCTGAGGTACCTTGAGGATCGCCAGTTGATTAACGACCGTCAATATGGCTTTCGACACGGTCGGTCAGCTGGCGATCTTCTTGTGTACCTCACGCACCGCTGGGCGGAGGCCTTGGAGAGTGGGGGTGAGGCTATTGCCGTCGGCCTAGACATTGCGAAGGCGTTCGACCGAGTGTGGCACGGCGCCCTTCTGGCGAAGCTTCCAGCATACGGGATCCCCGAGGGACTCTGCAAGTGGATCGCCAGCTTTTTGGATGGTCGGAGCATCCAGGTCGTCGTTGACGGCTGTTGCTCCGAGACCATGACCATTAATGCTGGCGTTCCTCAAGGTTCGGTGCTATCGCCGACACTCTTCATCCTGCATATCAATGACATGCTGTCTATCGATAGCATGCATTGCTATGCAGATGATAGTACGAGTGACGCGCGATACATCGGCCAACAGAATGTCCCTCGGACTACCGTTGGGGAAAGGCGGTCACAACTTGTGTCTGAAGTCGAGAGCTCTCTGGGGCGGGCTCTCGAATGGGGTGAAAAGAATCTGGTTCAATTCAACCCCACGAAGACACAAGTTTGCGCGTTCACTGCGAAGAAGGATCCATTCGTCATGGCGCCACAGTTCCAAGGAGTATCTCTCCAGATCTCCGAGAGTATTGGGATCCTCGGCGTTGAGATTTCCAGCTTAGTCCAATTTAGGAGTCATTTGGAGGACAAAGCCAAATTGGCGAGTAAAAAGTTGGGTATCCTGAACAGAGCCAAGCGGTACTTCACGTCGGGTCACAGATTGTTGCTCTACAAGGCGCAAATCCGGCCCCACGTGGAGTACTGCTCGCATCTCTGGGCAGGTGCCCCAAAATACCAGCTCGACCCACTTGACTCCTTACAGCGACGGGCTGTTCGCATCGTCGATGATCCCGATCTCACGGAGAAACTACAGCCGTTAGGACTGCGAAGAGACTTTGGGTCTCTTTGTGTGTTCTACCGGTTGTTCCATGGGGAGTGCTCCGAGGAACTGTTCGGGTTGGTACCGGCATCGCCGTTCTACCATCGCACCACCCGTCACCGCAGTAGAGTTCATCCATTTCACCTGGAGACGTACCGTACGCGTACGGTGCGTTTCCAGAGGTCTTTTTTACCACGTACGTGCAAGCTCTGGAATGAACTCCCTGCCTCGGTGTTCCCCGAGCGCTATGACATGGCCTTCTTCAAACGAGGCTTAAAAAGAGTACTTTCCTCACGGTAGGCAGCGGCGTGGCTGTGCCCCTGGCATTGCCAAGTCCATGGGCGACGGTGACCGCTTACCATCAGGCGGGCCGTCAGCTCGTCTGCCTGCTAGGGCAATTAAAAAAAAAAAAAAAATATAAGAAAAAAAGAATAGTTATAATAGACAATAAATCACGCATATAGAATGGTCACTAGACAATTAAGTGATTTAATTTTGCCCTTAAGTGTGTCAAGATAATGTACTAATAAGCATACCTACTCATAAACGGCGGTTAGTACGTAGGCGAGTTTTATCTTTGCATGTTTATCTTCTATGGTACCAATAAGAATACGGAGCTAATGAAACATTCTCATTGCAATTACGTTTTGTGTACCTTAGTTAAAACAGGAGCCGTTTGCACCGTAGATCTTAATGATAGAATTTGAGTAATAGTCGCAATTATCCGCACTAAGCAAAACCTAGCTCAATAAATCTAAGTGCTATTTGATTTTATGATGTATTGAATATTTGCCTGTTGTCAGAATACTAATTGCAATTTGAAAACGCTCAGTCATTAATGTTTTACTATTTGCATTGCAAGTTTTGTAAGATTATTTTTATCATTAAACGGGTTCTCCTAAGACCAACTTGCCGTAGCCACATCACAGGAGTATTATAATATCCTTTATTACTATTCACAAGGAACATTTAGTATTCATTGTGCTTATAAAAACAGTTTACTAAGCGTACGATACAATCTTTGTTAAATCAGCAGCCAGACACCGACAAGTTAATTTTACGCTTCTACACTCATTCCTTTCACAATAATAAAAATGCTGCACACCAGAATCACTTGGTTTATTTGTGAAAACATCTCCTTTGTTATCTTTTCTCCAAATTTGAATCTTATAAACCTTACTTTAGGGTTTATTTTTACGTATTGTTATATACCGGGTCATGGGGTATCGCACGCTCAAATCATAGGGTTCCCCGATTGGGGTATCATAAGGCTGCGAGTGTAGTTTGAAACAGACAGCGACAGTGATACACTTATTACCGAAGCTGTGAGGGGTGAGGTGGGTGTGTGGGTGTGGGTGTCGGTGTGGGTGGGAATCACTACGGAACAAGTTTACAAGTGTAATTGTCGCGGCGGGTGTCGGTAATTGATTTATTCCACGCTTGTACCCACTGGCCCGCTCCCGCACTATATTTCTATTGTAATCGTGTGATTGTTCATTATTTAGGGGAATTTGCCAAATTGCTACACGATGCTCGTTATGGCTCAATAATGTTTATTCCGGTTGCATTATTGTTTTCTTATGGGGAGAGATTTATGTCTTCTCTTAATGTTACTATAGAAACTTGGAATTTTCTTTGCTTAGATTCTATATCATATAATTTCATATGATTGCTTGATAATTTCAGGTTACTTGTGTTATTTCGACGTTTGAAAAATCTTTTTTATAGAAAGCTTCAGTCTATCTAGAGGCGAGCATTGAATGATAGTCATGATAACGGTACTTCCGTAGAAGCCCATAAAGCTCAGTTTGCTTAAAAAAACAATACGTACCTACTAATTGTTCAATCTTTATTTAGAAATAAAAGCAATTTGATATACCTAATAATAAGAATATGCTGACCACACAAAAAAAACAAGTATAAACAAGACATTAAAAAATTAATGAGTAACACTTTTGGGCTTCTATGGAGTATCGCCAGTGCCTGATAGCCTAGTGCCATCGCAAATAATGTACCTATACATAATATATTAAGACAAAACAAACAAACGTTATCATCCAGAGGCGAGAAAGATGAAAGATTTCGATTATTCGCATTAAGATATATTAAAAGCAGATCATAAAACGAGCAATTGACGTCATATCACTAAAGACATTAGCAAATTCGGTTCTGTGAGTATGGGCTATAAAAACACTCGGTCGGTACATTACTGCACGCATTACATTTCGCCGATACATGTAATATGCGAGTTCGATACACTGTTCATAAATATTTAATGGATATTTTCCCACAATGGGGTGGCTATTCACACCCGTTAACCCTCAAGAGCATCGTAAAAACAGAACTCATTGGAACAGCATAAATTCCATTCGATCAATGCGACCCTTTACACTTTACCAATCTTGCTTAGTGAGCTTAATATGTTGTCATTGACACTATTGCGTTTTTTAATTTTAACATTTTGGTTGATATTGAAATCATCAGCGTTATTATTTTCAGATCATTATTAGACTTCCATCTGTAGTCTGTAGAAGTCATGTAGAAATTATCAAAAATTTTTTTTGGCTATGACATAAAGGGCTAATAACTTAGACTAGTCAAGCATATTGGATTACGGTCTTAACCACTATGACCTGTAGAGGAGGCTCGTGTGTTTCACTGGATCGTATATGGGCTGATGATGATTATAAAAATGGCTTATAAACAAATTTAAATTTGCATTTACTATATTAGCTACAATCAGAATGGCTGCAACTATATAAGTACATAAGGATTTGATAGAATCATTTTATATAACAATAAATACGAGAAAAAGATAATAAATAAATGATGGCGACCGCAAATTAATCCCCCGTATGATTTGATTCCGGATACCGTGTAGGATGTGGTCCCAACGCTAGCGGTTTTGAAACAATATCAAGTGGGTACATTGTATCGAAAATTGTAACTAAGAGTTATAAAAAAAATTATAAATTGCTTATTATTAAACAAACTTTGTGGCCAAGATAAAATCCTTTTTTTAAATTCAAATTTTAATTTTACACTATTTGGACTTAGATCGTAATTAAAAAGGAGAGAGTAATAAGGAGTAAGGGTTAATTAGTATCATCGTAATATACCCAGATAGATAAAAGCCTTTAAAATTTTCAAAAAGATCGTAATAATAATACCTATTTCTTCATAATTTGTACCAAACAAGTATTGAAATAAATAACAATGAGGCAATGGTGCAATAAGGTCGATAATCTAACGAAAGACTTGCATTGTAAAATACATTAGTAACAACTATATAATGACATTCTAAATACTAGAAATATGTATGTCCAAATATTCTTGTAACGACAACGGCAGATAAATGGACCTGTCACAGTTATGTAAGCGGGCCGTCTGTCATTCGGCGCGACTATTCCGACGCATACACGATCGCCTTGTCGATAATACAACGTTAAATTTATTTTGTTGAGATTTGTTGCAAGGTTCCTCCTATAGCTTGTTAATTGCCGCCCACGTAGGCTCTGGGTCAGCGCTGTCTTGTCATTTCTAGGACATGTCTGGCTACTACGGTATTATCGGATATCGATAGACACCCACGCGGATATGTCGATATGTCGACGTGGAAGTGCCCTCGGCTAATATTAGGCGTTGTTTAGAAACGCGCGCGCCACCGACACCATTAACGGGTTTACGTAGCGGATGTTTGACAAGCAATTAATCCTGAATTCCGTGGACTTTTCTCTTCATTACACGCACCTTCGTGTTTGCAGTGAAAGTATGTTATTGATACTGGTGTTGACATGACTCTTATAATTTAATAGATATTCTTGAAGATTTGACTAATAAGATTTGTTTTGTATGATTTATTGTATTGAATAGAATGTAGATTCATTATTTCTATTGATCTTAAAGTGGTTTGCGTTAAGCCATAGCTGCTTTAAAAGAGTAGGTAACTTGCATACCTTTATATGGCTATGCTAATACAGCAACTTTAATCGTGTTTAATATTTTTAATAGAAATAAAAAAAATACGGTAAAGATCTCCAAAAAGGCAAACGAAATTCTGTGACCTAATTTTAAATGATTTTTTTAAAGAAATGCTTCAACGAACCAACAACACAATTTATTAAGCAAAAAAAAATAAGTTTCTTGTAAAAAAAATATTATAAAAAGCTAGTATTTCCATATCTAAAGCTATGGAAATAAGCATTAATCATACGTAAAACGTTTTCTTTCACGTTAGCAAGCGCAGTGACTAGTATCGATTGGAAACAATCAAGAGTGATTATAGGTGGGTTGGCTGCCAGCGACACCAAGTAGCACATGTAGCTTCACCATTAGACAACACTATTCACGCCTCTGACTACTATCAATACAATCCAATTACATGCTGAAACGTCCCAAACGACCACATTATTACTCGCATTATGAACCTTAACGCAGAGCAATAAAGCGGAGTATTATTTGACTAAATATTTCTTTTCAATTTTCCTCCAATCGAATTTGGCTGTAACATCAATCGAGTTCCCACATTTTCCGAGCGCACTTACACAATATCAATCAGGTTTTATTGGTGTTGTCTGGGTGGGTGTGCAGGGTGCGCGGGGGTGAGGTCGCGGCGTGGCGGGGGCGGGGGCGGGAGGGGTGCGGGTGGCGAACTCTATTTGTATCAATAACCTGTCAATGGGCTCAAACTCCATAGGGAGGTTCGGCCCGTGAATATGATCCGTAGCTATATTTCTAACCGCACTAATTTTATTACAAATGCGATAGCCGTGTGAAATATTGAAACGCAATTGTTAAGAAAACATAAATCATGTGATTATTGTGAAAGGCGAAAACATTACGTTTCAGTGAAGCGTTCAGGTGCGTTTTTGCACAATACACATAAAATTTTTAGCATTTCAATATAATACTGATGCAATTTAAATTTCAGAACTAATTTTTAATTGTAATTTAAAGTATTAGACATTCTTACTTTCCATGCATCATGTAGTAGTTAGGTATTTTTTACGATATAATAATGTTCATAGTTTACATAATGCGCACATATTTCAAGACCGTAAATGGCCTTTGGCTAAATAATACCTTTATATAATAAAACGAGGCAAAAGGCGCCATTTACAAACTTCCCTCGTAACACTACATTATCTCCTATCAGTGGCGGTTGACAAAGTAAAATTGGGGACACCTTATTTCCACGACTGGTTTGCAAAACACGTTCACGCTTCCCACCTATCCCCACATCTCAACGCTTATAGATACTATCTGTTACACCTATTAGGGTACCCTACTATCATCGACAATATTCGCTGTTAAGCTTACACTGCTTAGTTTGTTCTGCTCCGTCCGACTGTTGCGCGAACGAGAACTTCAATGAATAAGATTTCGTTTGACATTACCCCGAGGTTAGCTGTTGGTTGGGTGTTTTAATACGAGGTTCAGGTGGGCGCCTTCTTCACACCGCCGCCGCCGATAACACGCTAATGCCCTCAACTTTGCACCGCAAGGGGCGGTCAAGGGGAGGCGGGGGGTTGGGTGGAACCGCTCGTGGAGGAAAAATGGGAAAAGTCAGATCATTGACTTTATTGAACGCAAATATCTTTATGGAGTTGCAATGTGCACAATTGGCAAATATTGAATAGAACTGTTTATATACCGCAGTTTTACTTGGCTTTAAATTTGTTTTTAATTCGTCTTTAATCTCAAACGATCTATTGTTATGGAATTTAAGAAAGACATTTGTAAGCTATTGATAAATTATTGATAAATATGTAATTACATACATAATGGCTTGTGGGTAATGCCTATCCAATAATAATGACTTCATGATGTTTCTACACCAATGTGAAATCATTAGAAATAATATTAGCGGTAAAATGGCGTTCTCGACACGAAGGGTTGGAATAAAAGTGTCATAAATATAAACATGTGAATTATGTGTGGCCATTACGCGTTGTCAATATCGGCGAGCGAGCAAGCGACGCGGCCCAATGAATACCTAAAGCGATAAATAATAACGTTGAATTCCATTAGCGAACGGTTCTGATAATGCGCCCACCTTAACGTTTGGACGGCTGCACGGCGCTCGCTCCTGCTCGGCACGCATTGTTTCACGGTAACGTGTACGTTTACGTTAATATTCCATAACTCACGTTCTGCGTATTCTGCGTAAACGTCGGACCCCCGATTTGTTCCGGTTGCGACTGCCAAGGTAAGAGGTACATATATTTGCGGTAATAAACGTGAATTTATTACCCTGTTACGTTTGCAGTTTTACTGAAATGTGGAGATGTGTGGGCATGGAACGGCGACATCAGCGCCGGCTGCTCCCCCCCTCCACGCCTCGCCACCCCTCTCGTCCCCCGCCAGCATACCCTCGACCCTCGCGTCCCGCACCTCGCGCCTACCCATTCTCTTTTGCATACGTAAGTGCTTCCGAGGACCCACTTCACTTTTATATCACTTTTGTATAATGTCTTTTGAAAAACCTTGTTTAAAGAAACTACGAATTTCCACATACGAAATTATTTTAAGTTCATATAAATTGACGCAGTTAAAGTTTCTACAGATAGTACAAATTTGAACTATATGAGATGTATCTTAAGTATGTACCTACTGCGTTTAATATTTAATGTTGCCATTTCTAAATGTTGTAGATTATTTACTTATTGTTTTAATAATATGGCATTTATTCCCGAGCAGCATTATATAAGTATACATCAAAATGGAGTCCCAAACAAGCGTGCGGCACGTCGACGGCTCGACATCAAAGCTAAGGAGTGCGAATGTTCACGAACAGAAGAAACTGGATATAAACATTCGGAGCACGTCCGCGCCGCCCGGGATCCGCAGTTAAAAGGGGATTATGAGCCGAGTGGCCAATAACACGGCATTACGTGCGATACGCCGGCACCCGGCACCCGGCACCCGCCGCCCGACACACAGCTCACGGCTCGCCGCACCCAGCTCAGCCCAAGGAGTCTGCCGATAATCCATACACAATTAGGTTTTGTTTTTTTGTACACACCAATCCTCATTTCCCCTTCTTTAAGGCTCTACGAGGATGTATGTTATGCATGGTACATTCTACCTGGGTTGATTTGCAAAAAATGACAACTTCTATTTCGTGAACAAATCATTACGTGAATAAAATACTCTCAGTTGATGTTTTGTAACGGCTTTCGTCTTCCTGTACTGCCTGACAGATGCCAATTATTATCTCAACGAACCAGTAATCAAAAGTAAATCTTAATTGAATTTCGATTAGAAGCATGACGGCCGCTGTTAAACACCGAATGAATTATGCAGTGAAACGTTAAATTCAATCTGAGGTCAACGAAAGTGTGGTGTCATCCCCACAATATCTGCGATTGGAAACAGTTTTACAAGCAATAAATTGTTGCAGGGCGACTGGGCTACAACATTTATTAGCTACAATCCAGATTAGATTAGCGTTGCATCCCTAGCAGGATCGGCCGGGCCCTTGGGATGTGAAATTTGTCCCAGTAATGTGGCCACGCGCCGAACTAATTCGATGGAGTCTCTCCCTCGCTCTATGTGACCGGAATGTAGCTTCGACACTGTTTCATTTTAATTGAATAGTTGCCGAGGGTGACGCCGCTCGCCCGTTGTTTTCCTAAAGATAACTTTATGGCCGTTTTGCATAATCACGGCCCGTGTCGCTCTAATTTGTTGCAATATCGCAATCTGTCACGCTGCGCTGCGGGGATGTTTGTGCGATCTTGTGTTCGTTATTAACCTTGGCAAACATGTCAAACATCGCCGAATGTTTTGTTTTTAGTTGAATACATTTTGTGACACACAATAACATCCTAATGTATAAAATGAACTGCTTCTATTTTGTAATTATGTTAAGACATCAATGCTAGAGACAGGTCCAAATTAATTCCTGTCATTCCGTTAGCCTTTTCAATGTCTACGATTGCGTTTTCGACTCTCATTGTTCCTGTGCCAGTAAGCCGGCCTGTAGATATACATACATATATCCTCGAGTCAAATAGCATATCAATATAAAAAAAAATGTTTTTAAGTGCAAACCTATGCCAAGTAAAAAAAAATTGTCCCTCAAAACAACAACTGAATTTCAAGAATTATTAATGATTAACATTGCAAACATCTACTAGAACGAGCCATAGCGATTTTGATGTGCATTATTGATACTAATTTTAATCTTTCGAAAGAAATGAAATACTCTCTAATAATTGCAAAAAAAAGACTACCCGTTCGTTCATGTGTCGAGGTTTGTTTATTTGTTACGCTTACCGCCATCTAACGGATATTTTAGACAAAACTCTCCAACTCACGCTTTTGTAGCGCTTTTTTATTAAGTTCTCGTGTGTCCCCTGCATTCACGTGATTTAACAAATAAAAAACCCATATTGTTTTTTTTTTAAGTAGTATCACTTAAAAATATGTGAAACAGGTTGGAGTAAAATAAAAATAGTTGTAAATATTCTAGGAATAACTTGTTCTAGTTCTAGTTTTTTTATTATAACTTTGCAGTTTCGCTTGATAAAAAGTAATGTAATTATTTAAGACCTTGTTAAACTTCTAATTTGGAATTTTTCTGTGAGTAGAGTATGATATAGGTATAAATGTGATATAATATGAGGGACAAATTAACCTAGTTGTTACTAAGGCAATATTTGTAGCCCAGTAGTCCAAGGCTTCTCTGATAATAATTGGTTCGAAAAAGCACCAACCATAGATCTGATGTAATTTTTTCAGACGATTAAGGGAGTTAGGAAATCATAGAATATGCCACATATTTTATTGGTATAAGGGGATAATTGAAAACAATAATCGAGTTAACAAACATTTAATTCTTATTCTTCATCAATATATTATTTATAACTATAATTTACCTACAAAGTATGTGATACTGCTACATACATATCCGTCCGCGTGTGTCGAACGTTGGAATTATCATAAACATAGACAGCAATATATTTCTACAATTTAATCATCGACGCATCTAATCTTAATATAACATTTTAAGTCATTAAAATTTGTTTTCATTTGTATTGCACATTTTATCTAATAGAAGTTGCATTCAGCCATGTTTAACATATAATACTTTCACGTGAAATAATGTGTAAGGCCATATTGTTATCCTTTGATACGTTAAACGGTTGGACCAAATTTACCACGTATTCACTAACAATTTGGTCAATAGAATAAAAAAGTATAAACACCCATGAAACGTTTCCAATGCAATTATGCTAATTCACTAGACCTATGCACATAGCATGTCTAATAACACGAATGCAGCTGAGACCATCGCTACGAGATGAAACTATTAGGAACATATTATAACAATAATTACACGATTAAATTAATATTATTACATATCACTTTACAATATAATACAGATGTTGCTCGCGCGTCACGCTCCACGATTCCGCGCCGGCGCACGCTCGCGGACACTCCTATACACTCGCACTCATTCTCAGTTCCTCCATTTTAGTTCCACTTTACATTGCGTTAAATAATAGTCCGCCATGAGCGGAACGCCGACGCACTATTCGATAGCCTTTCACAAACTTTCCTTATGAACACTCCCATACTGTATCACACTTTATTGCTGGGAGATCTCGGTGAGGTATTCGTCCGGTGCCATCACTAAGTGGGGCTGTGCGGCGGGTGGGGGGTGTGGGGGGTGTGCGGCGTGTGCGAGGGGAGCGGCGCCAGCGGCATCGGGTGCGGGCTCGAGTCGCGCAGGGAGTCCGGCGACGAGCCGGGCGACGTCCGCCGCGGCGGGTACGGCGAGAACCGGTGCTGCGCCAGCGGGCCCGGCGCGCCGCCCAGCGCTCCCGGGTACACCGGCCGCGGCAACTGCAGCCCCGAGCCCGACGCCGCCAAGTGCTGTTGCGCGAGCAGCTGTGGCGCCAGGCACGCCCACTGTCCCCACAGCGCCGCCGCCGGCACGCCGTACAGAGGGTACGCGGCGCGCAGGAACAGTTGCGAGCGCGCCGCTAGTATGGCCTTCTCCTCCAGCGTGAGGTTGTTATTGTGCTGGTCCAGGTCGAAAGGTCGCAGAGGCGAGCGCAGGTAATGTTGCTCGGCTAGCATCGATTCCATCGTCTCTCTGGAACATGAAAACAACCAGCATTGTACCACTCGTTCAGAGGTGTGGACAAGTCCTTACGTAGTAAAATGGATGCTCTACCTATGATTGGCAGCGCTGAAGCGCGCCTCATCGGGGAAGACTGATGTTCTGTCGTGTTCTCCCGTGATATAGAATCTCAAACAAACAAAATTAAAATAACACATTTGTCCGGTACATTGCACTGCACGTCAAACAAAATGAAAGCAATTAATAACAGGTGAGTTTTGCAAAGCGAGCGCGGTGAGGGAAGTGGGTTATAAATTGCACGGGCAGGGACGTATCGCTCTGTATACGTAGATAATTTAGCGTATTCGATTGACCAAGAAGCAATAAAGCGGGAGAGTGGAGTTATAATTGCGTGCACAGAAGCAACAATCAGCACCGGCGTGCCGGCCGTTTATATTTGTTTCTGCGAGCGTAACCGATAGCTCATTCCGCGATACACAATTAGAGATCAAAACCAACTCTATCGTATGCTAATGTCGCCTAATGCCTGTTCATAAAACTAAACGCTGGACCTATGCACGTTGGATTGTACACGAGCGCGGCCTTATGTGCCGTTACTAATACTTGCTTCATACACTTTTGTCAGATCGTTTATGAAAACTCTCAGTCGAATAAATCACTACTACTAAGTAGGTATTCAATCAACGTACTATCGTAAACGAAAGAGATAGTTACCTCTCAAATTCAGTGAGACGTGAAGAGTCGCGGAAACCTTTTGCAAATGGATTACTGTCGATTTTCAGTTTCGTAATCTGCAACAAAGAAAAAAGAATTGTTCATGAGTTTATAAAAATTCAAGCTACATACATTTACGAACGACCATTATTTAAGTAAGCAAATACAGGAGTACTTAACGCACTGTGAGGGTTTTAATGAATAGAATAGGACCCTGGGCGGATTACCATAAGAATTTGTCGAGAACAAGCGAGTTAGTTTGATTATGCAGCAATTTATATCTTATTGGATCATTACAGCATTTCTCTGCGGCCGGTTGGAGTGTCCGCGGAGAGCGCCACCCGTGGCGTGCTGCACACACCAACTAACAAGGTTAACTTATTGACGACATTCCACATCGGTTTATCATTTTACTTGACTACTAACGTATAAAATTCTTTATTCCTTTTATATAACCGATAGAAATTTAATGTCGCAATTAGGTACCAGCCTGTTTCCCTTGTTTACATACTTATTGATTTTTAATACAAAGTGTAAAATATCATGTAGATGCAAATGTGATACGAACTATGATCACGACGCCTTGTAAACAGTTCATTTAAATACAAATTAACTACTTAAATTTATTTCTGCATCGATATATTGTACTTAATGTGTACCTTTTCAAGACTGCATAATAAGTTGTAAAGTTAATAATCGAACGCTGGCAAATGATTACCGAGAATCCGCGGTTCGATGCACTCATAAAGCAAATATTTGATTTAAGATCGAAGCGAGGTGTTAAAAAATGTGTTTGGCAGAGTAAGGCAGGATCGGTGAAAAATCGACCCCTCGCTGAGTGGCGGCGCTCCCGCTGAGGTTCCACACAATTTGTGAATAATATTTACGATAAAGCCTTCCTCGAGACCGGTCGCTGTCACGTAGTGTCCGGCTAACGTCTGAATGAATCTCGCCAACACAATATCGAAATCATTTGAACTCTATCCCGGTAGTGTATGACGCTCAGGTGTAGATATTGTCGAGTAGTTCACAACAACAAGTGACGGCGGGCCGGCGTGGTGTCGATCTTTCAGTGCGTCCAGTCGGCGACGGTAATTACCCGGTGATTGAGCCGCTTCCCGGCGATCGCTCTACCTGTCGTACACCTACGCGATACCTAATTGCACATTGTTCTCACAACTCCGCGCTCGCCACGCATCTCAGGACAATGAACCCGATTAATGACTAATGTCATCTACGTTCCAACCCACTTTTATTTTGTCAAACTTCAAATCCCGAGCTTGTGAAAAACAACGATAATTTCTCACAGAGGCAACTAATGTGCGAGTGTGTTTGCCATAATGTACAGAAATTAGAATAACTTGTAGCCGTTAATCACTGGAAATGTACTCTTTGTTGATTCTATGCATTCCATTGTTGCGAAAATTGATTTTTTAATTTGTGTGTTGGAGATATTTACGCGTCTGTTTGAAGTGGCCACATCAGCGGCGCGCTAATCCCCGGAGCGCCTTAATAAATATTCCACGTCACAATGTTGATGCGGATCAAAGGAAAATAATAAACATGACAAAATATTGACCGCTCTGTGACATGTCTTCGGTTTTGCGCTGAGTAATTTCTCAAGTAACGCGTCACACGGAGACTAATGATTTTGAAAATAGCCACAAGAAAACTAGACAAAGAACATTTGTTACCACTCGTGGCCCATTTAGCATTTCTATTCTATAAATATGTATGTTAAAAATACGCGGTATCACGGCTGACGATAGGTAATGAATGAGTCCATTGTTAGCGTCGCAGAGAGAATATCATTAGCGCGGCGCGTGAGCAGGAATGAGGGCTACAGTAATAACGAGTGCATTGGTTCTAAGGACATCGGAGCTGCACGGCATGCAGGGTAGCGGTGCTCCATAAAGCAGTGAGTCCTCGGGCTGGGAGTGTGGGGGTCGGGGGTCAGGCGCGCGAGCCCACACTCCCACCTGGCAGCGCCATTGACTACAATGGCCGGTTCCACTCGCGAGTCGCGCCTTCGCCACACCTAATGAGTGCGCCCACAATACGAGTAGTAGCTGACAATATTGACGTATTATGCATTATGTATGACTCGCCGCCCGCCTCCGGCCCGCCGCAATTGTTTCCAATGTCTCATGTTTGTTTTGTACATTCCTTTTACGTAAACGATACCGTATCACAACACTTATAAATAGCTCCTGTAGCGCACGACACGTCAAATTTCAATAGGATAAAATCGTTTAAAATATATTATCGCCGAGATAAAACGGTGGAATAATGAATGAGACGCTCTCTCGCCGGTGACGTTTATTAGATTTAGTACAAACATAAGAACGAGCCGTGTCAAAACAACCTAATTTAAGTATCAACAAACGTTCGCCCTGGGCGGCGGTGGCGCGTTCCTGCTCACTGACAACATTAAAGGCGCCATAATGACATTATTCCCGGGCGGGAAACAAAAAATCTTACAAAAAGGCGTTAAGAAGAGAGATATAAGCGTCGCGCCGCCGCTTGCCGCCGCTCGCAGCCGCCCGCGCTCCCCGCGCTGCAAACGATGCTCTAATTATTTCGGTGATGTATTGTTTGTGGAAGTACCAACCCTATTGAAACATTCCCGACAACTACGATTTATGAAAAATTCTAACATATGTTTTACATGTGCGCTCAAACCGTACCAATCTACGGAGGTGATGACAATAGACTGCGCTTGTTGGTGTTGAATGCGAATGAAAATAATCGTGTATTAAATGACATTTTATTATTATAATTCTTTTAGTCATTCAAATATTACGATAGTCGAGTAATGGATGTCGCCACGTCCTTTTATAACTAACATTGGTTTTTGTTGGAATTATTAACAACGCGATAATAGCAATCTCGCAACACGTCGATTTGAGAAGAACAATACACAGGTCCTGAGTGATACGACACCAATGTGCCGGTTACATACAATACAAATATAAGCACTTGTCATGTAAATAAAAGTAAAAGAGCGCAACAAGTGGAACACGACGGGGACATAGTGAAGGATAAATAAATGTCAGTTTAGCGTGCGCCCGCGCCGCTCCTGCCTACCCATCACGCTGAGTGATGCGCCGCGACCCACAACCGACAGCCGCCCGGCCGCTCCTCCGGCTGCACCTCGTGTGTGTCTGCCAATCGACAACTCTACGTTGCTACTTGCTACGTGACCCTACGAGCACAAAAAAGCCCACAATTTTACAACTAAAGCTTCATGGCTAAATAAACAAACATGATTTGTGAACTCAGAAATAGAAAACTTTTTATGTAAATAGTCGGTCTCATTGGCAACTATTGAGCTGCGATAAATATTCTTAAAACTTGTTTATAGCCGACGACGAAAACTTTAAGCCGTTTACGAATTTAATGATGAGAAATTAATTATTTGCGCTTCACCTTTGGCATTACCAAATGTTGAATCCGTTAAATCAAACTGTGTGATTACAATATCGGCAACGCAAGGTTAAATATTCGTTTATCGTATATTTCGAGTTAAATCATTAAGTGTTTGCGGGACGGAGTGGAGTAAGTGATTCAACAATCACAGTAATTACACGCGATGATGGCTCACTGTGCGCCGACAGCGGAGACAGCTTCTCAGAGACTTGGTTCGAGTCCGACCTACAGCTGTGAGCAGTAACGTGGCTTTCCAGAAAGTCGATGCTTTATTGACAATAATTCGTAAACGGTCCGAAGTAACGAACACTGCATGTGGTATCGACGTGCACGACCGGCCGCAAGTGTGATCATATTCCCGGAAAATGAATAGCTCCACTTGGAGTAAATCGCCGATTTGTAAAACTTGTTTAGTTTGTGCTCTGCACGGTGTACCGAGGACACGTACTAGTGAGCTACGGTAACACTGTGGGAATGTGCTTTGGTGAAAATATGTACAAACTACGCGATGACATGGTAAATCATCATGATAGCTAAGCACTTCCAATTTATCTAGTAGTGAAATCATATATTTTTAAGAAGATAAAAACCGACATGTTCAAATACTTTTAGATGATTAAAAAAAACATTCATCATAAAATCGTATATTCATATGTGTATAATTTTAAACACCCACATAATTTATAGACTGTCATCTTCGTCCAATAATTCTATTAATTGCAAGCTGTCTCTAATCGTTCCCACTGACAATATGAACGATATCGTATGCAAATTGTACAAATCTTCAGCCACTTGTGTCACAATTTTGATCAGCATTCTGCACATCCACATTATCTTGGTACCGGTGTATTGTTTGTCATTTTCGAGACGTCATCAGTAGAGATACCTTCCGTGAGATTCTCTATTGAGCTGCGCGAGGAGTTCCTTCAGTGGGCCCGCGGTTAGTATCAGATCAACTTTACACTCGTGCCCGTAGTTACGGCTGAACATTCGAAATATCAACGAATAGGCAATTTGCCACATTTCAACAGAATATTTCTTTGCAACATCCAGTTTTTGCTATAATGACTTTGATTTGTGTCAATATGACTTAAAGGTATTTAAGTTAATAGGGTAATGAATAAATCCTTTTTTAATTACCACGTAGGCGGCTGCGGTTATTAATTAATAAATGTAATGGATAGAAGGTGGATAGGTGTAATGTGTAATGTCAGTAATGATTTAATTAAAAAGTTTGTGTCACTAATAAATGTTTAGTTTTTCTTTGGTGGTGGAGTGCGCAGACGCAATAAATTCAGTGGGGCCGCACACGACGGCTCTGCGTGACGTCACACCTCGCGTGATCGATGGTGTGTGCGACAGAGAGGGCGCCACCGCGCACACCATACTACGCGACGGGAGCGAGCGAGACACACTCACAATAAATAATTTCATCTTAAATTATTTTAAATCCACTCTTAAGCAAGTACATTGACTTCTTGTATTTTCGACTTGTGTTGGTTTATAGGCGTGTTGTTTATTCAATGATTCACCAATACGTCAAAGTAATTGTATTATAATAAATTAGTAGAGCTTTGGTAAAAAAATACTAATTATATATCTCTGCAAAAAATTTAATGTAATTTAGATCACTGATACCGTTATGTACATTTTACTTTACGGCACGTATCTACTCTACTTTGTTACTAAATCATTTATATTCTTGAGCTTTTTGCTTAAAGACGGAATAGTGTAAAGCTTTCGCTGACCTTCCACTAATTTATAACTAATTGTGATAAAATTAATAAAAAGGAAACGCTAAGAGGTTTAATGAAAAATAAATTAATTGTAAAGAAGTGAAAAGATCTTGCAGAGCGGCGCGGTCGCGGGCGGCGGCGTGCGGTGCGCGCGGGGCGGCGCGGGCGGAGGGGGCGGGGGGGACGCGCGTGACACCTGACCGCAGCCATTTTGGCCCGTGAAATATGTTTATTTGTCATAGCTGCCCTTTGTTATTGAAATTGTGTTTGCCTTTACTCCTTCATTATATTGTTCGATTATACTCCCGGGGAACTCGTTTGTGGATGCTCAATGTGAGAATAGCTTCGGAGATTTTAGAATATTGATTGTTGATACTGAGAAATGAGATATAAATTTCAATTAAGCGTCTATTGAGTGCGTTTGCGTCTACATGTGACTGAGAGTGTAGTTATTTTCGTGATTATCTCCTCAAGCCGCGTAACAGCCGACATAATATGACCAACACAACTAGTAACACGATTTCTCTAATAGTTTTATTTTACTGTGTTGTTTTGGCTTGTCAGAAACTGTGCCACCTCAGTGAAGCTGAACAGTACATAGTTATAGACTGTATGACAACTAATAGCAGTATTGTTAGTAGTAGCTCTACCTCGTCTTCATTTGTCATTATCCGTTGAGGAACTGATAGAGTTACTGATTCGAATTTAAATAATAGGTAAATGTTGAATTCTCTGTTTTGTTTAATGATACCTTACCCTTCTTATTATGCTCTTTAATTGAAGGCACCTTCAGAACCGCTGTTTACACATTAAGGACAATACATGTAATGTAAAGGACTGTTTGGTAAAGTTTTGGTCTAACATCGAACTAACCAATAGCATTTCAACTAATAAATCATGTTTGAAACTACATATGAGTTAAACAAAAAAAACAATGAGGTATGAGCCATTTGTGGCAGGTTGCTATCCACAGGTCGTTGAGCAGATTCTCTCAGGGTAATCGATCACAACAAATTCACAAGTCATCGGCTAATAAAAAATGCATTGTGTGCTTTGAGTGTCCGCAAAGCTAACAAACATTGTCGCGTCGATGCGAGTCGAATTCCAGACAAAAGGTTTTATAGAAACCGGCCAGTGGGACAATGGTGCGGTGGGTGTACGACGTTAAACATTGAAACGGGTCGAATTGGCCCGCGGCGCTTTCTCGGGAAACCGCCCCGCGGCGCGCGCGCGGCGACCAACAGTCTCACACCGCGATATACATACAAAAAAAATACTATTCACCTTTTTTGTACCAGCCTTTATCTCGTCTTATATCAACGTTCCCCGTGATAAAGCACCAATAATGATGTTTCATTCTGAATCGATTTAACAAACGTCGCATGAGCATAAAAATTCGGTGACACTTTTTTATGATACGTAGATTTCGATCGAAAGCGTTTTCCCTCGTATCTGGCATTAGTGGCTCGTTCGTATTATGGATTACTTTTTTTGGCCACGTATTCAAATGTTTATATTTTTTGTCGGCCGTAAGTTATGCGGGCATAAGTCATATCGATCTGTGTTGGCGCGCAGGTGCAAACATGCTAAGTGTGTTCTTATTGTTGTAAGGGATTGGGTTATCAGTGACACTATCTCCGCCGTTCGACGAATGTTTTAACTGTCAGAGATGTGACGTCAGCCAAATCGAGCCAGCCGATGCCCTTGCGCAGCCGTCTGCCCGTCGCTTCAATATAGCCATGATCGAAGTTTTGATATTACCATTTTATCGTCTTATTTTATACTAATTGAAAACATATTTTATGTTAAAATTTTGTCCGTATATTTTAAAAATAAAAATGAGACAAATAAGACATTTAAAGTCCCTTGTAACGCTTAACTCTACCAAATTACTGATTTTGCAGTGTCACTGATAAAGCATAATCGAGTTTGCAAATAATACACCTCGACATATTTTTATTGTAAAAAATATGAGGACAACAAGTAAGGGGCATATCTGTGCAAACCACGCCTTTAAACTGATGATATACGAGGATATAACAGTATAGAATTTGTAATGGATGCCAACGTCGCTAGGTGGTAGTAGTAAATCCAGGGCCGCGTTAGAATCAATGGAAATCAATAACCGCCAGCCCTGGGGAGTCGTTTGGAGCCGGTTGCGAAGGCGGAACCTGTACGTGCTGTCAATACATGGTGTTCATTACCATAGTGTCCATTAATATTGAACGCGCGTAAATTGCGTTTTGGACAACACTACGCGCCGATACGTAGGTACCATCAAAATTCAATTTTTACAACGCAATTTATGGTCAGCGGAGAGTTGGAAACACTAGCATAATTGAACAAATTTGTGTGTTAATGAAACGTACTAAAGCGATCAATGCATACGCAAAAAAATTAAAATACAAGACTAGCCATTAAACAATCTTTTTGAAGTGAAAAATAACTAATTAACAAACAAATGAAGATTTATGTACCGCGTTGTCGATATAAAGTAACGCTTCCTTTACCAACCTCAAAACGTCCTAATTATTTTACAACGCGGGAAGAAACAAAACGAGAAACTTGGAGACGCCCAAACGCTCTTGTGACAGAGAATTAATTGCGCGTGGCGACACATGCGGCGGAGCGCCGACCGACAACCAGCGGAACCATGCGCGGAGCGACCAGCGGATTGTGCACTTGTAGTGGCACGACTTGAAGTTTACTCCCCATTCGCTTCAATAAATAACTCCTGTGGACTGGGGGGTGTCTAAAATGACGTGGTCGTTGCATCAAACAAATCTTTTGCTTAATGAAGAGTCGAACCCGCGTCTCTCATTTCACAGTCCGCTACATACATCAATAAATTAACGCAAAGCTGCAGTAGATCGTAATGTGCCTGCCAGACATCAGTAAACGTTGACGATCAATTGTTTCAGTAGGTAGTGCACCACTCGCGACTGGTACGCCTATGACGATCCAAATTGGCACTCGTGTTTCATATAGCGATGGATATGACACAAATTAACGGGCTGCGTTCCGAGAAAGTATCGGCGCGGAAATAATAGGCACTAAATGGAAAAAGCATTGGCAAATGTCGAGACGGCTGTGGAGAACGCAGTGAGGCATCGCGTTTATATTTAGGTCGGGTGAAAACTTTAATCGTCACCGCGGTGCAGGCGTCAGGCGCGCTGTCCGTCCGTCAGCAGCGCCGACCGCGTGTGGCCGCTCATACACAAAAAATTATGTGCCACCTCCCTTTGTTCAGAGTGGACATACCTTTCAGCGAGATGCAATTAGTGTGACAGAAATAGCACTCGTCGATAGTCGACAGACACTGCTATGCGATTTCAAACAGTTCGCTCTGTGATCTATTTTAGATATCAAATGATAGAAACAAGAACACGTGATGCCAAATAAACTACCGTTTTGCATATTAATAGCCGCGGTGTAATCAAGCGCTGTACTCACCAGTTGGTTCTGATACGCCGTCACCGCCGTGAACACGCACTCCGGGAATATGAACGTCTTGAACTCCTCCTGCTCCAGGTCCGTGATGGGCGCGTTGATCGTACCTTCCCGCCGCAGCACCAGGTGGATTCGCGGTTGGTACTTGTGCATCGAGTTCAGTACCAACTGGAACAAGGAATGCAAACCGTTAGCTAACCGCCTTCATTAAAACACAACTCGGGAAACTTACGATGTTATGAAATTGAACCAACCTGTCCGTTTTTATCCATTTCGTTGTTGGTGAGCTTGACCTTCTCGAAGGAGACGACTTGCTTGCGCAGCTGGTCTCCGGAGAAGGGCGAGTCGGGGTGCGGGTAGAGCCTGGCGGGCGCGGGCGGGTCCGCCTTGCCGGCCACGAGCCACGAGGAGCGGTGGTACGCGTACCGGTAGCGCTTGCCGTCCACCGGCACCACGTCCAGCAGCACGGCGTAGCGCGCCTCCGGCCGGCAGCCCGCGAACGACACGCGCACCGTCGGGAACATGCGCCTAAACATACACGCAACACTATTTATTCACGCGAACTTAATGCATCTTTCTTACCTGATCCCTAATATGGATAACTGCTTCCTAAAACCAGTTTAGGACGAAGTACATATATGTATATAAGTCGTAATTTCGTGGTAGAACTTTTTGGTAATAATATTTTTCTGTTGGCAATAATTCAACATTAAGTTTTGTTGCTTCCGATACGTTTTAACATGTTTCTACACATAATATTGGCTTCTCTTTGATGGATTAATTTGTAAGTTATACATTTACTAAATAATTATTAAAGTAGCAAATTATGACAATTCATAATTACATTTGTACGTGAAAGCTTTGTATTTTACTAATAACTAAGTTATGCGCGCATACGGTCGCCAATAATTTCCATAAGAAAGAGTTATTTACTTTAAAAATTTTTCATTATCAACTGTTACGTTCTATTGTTGTATTAAAGCGTACACTTCCACATTAACGCAATTATTCGACGATTACTCGGCTGAACTGAAAAGTTATCGTTCACTGAAAGCGGCACAAATCAGGTTTTGCTCATTAAGTTCTGAGTTATCGCATCGCAAATTATCGCAAGTAATTAGTAACACTGAGCGACAGCTTATATTATGCCCTTATAATTACACCTGCGAAATTATTATTAAATACCACATATTTTATGATAAATCGCCACGTTAATGCTTGTGCATCAGTGACAACCTAGGGTTACATTCTAAAAGCCTTTTGGAATCTTCTATTTAGATTGTCAAGTAAGTATTGAAAAATATTTTCTCTTAAGCATGAATTACATTGTGTAATTTTTTATCGGAAAAATGTATGATTATACATATTTTAGAGCAAAAGGAGTGCCTGTAATGTAACTAACGAAGTAGCTTGAAGTTTCGTGCCCTACCCAGACTTGATTTATTCCAATAAAAAGCATTTTAGAAGAGTCGAAATGTTCTGTCAAATATAATCTTGTTTTTCGTAAAAATTCTTCAGTCCACAACATGAAGCAAACTTTTATGTGATTTCCACCGTAATTAGTCTGTCAGTTACACAAATTATTTCGCTTTATGAGAATATAACTCATGTGAGAATGAGTAAGCATCAAGTAAAAAAACATTTCGTTTTCATATTATGTATAATCAATTGAAATGTTTTTGTTAGAACATGTACCTATGCCTTCACTATTCTCACTTTATATTACCAAAATATCAAATTTCTACGAATAAGTTAATAATTATAAAACGTGATCTTAAATAAGGTAATATTATTCACAGTTGAAACTCTTTATAATTCAATTAACATTTTCGAATATAATTTACTAGTCTCAATATATTTTATTTAATTATGCACAAAACCTGTCTGATTTACACAAAGCTTATTATTGTATATTTATTTAGAAATTGTCTATCACTATAAAGAAATCGTAACTACAAACCTGTGTACCCTCGGTGTATACCCCATATATGCCAAGATTGATAAATTCTCAGAATAAAAAATAAAATCTCCAAGCTGTGCTGCCATAAAAGTGAAACTCCAGTACGTTATACCATGTGCGTAAGGATATAAGAACTTTACTGTGAATTGTTTCATGCGACTTTGAGTTTTAGCCGTGTCGCTCCCCTTCCCTTCCTTAACGGAGATATTTTTTAATGTCTCTCGTTCCAGAAAGATGAATGGCCACGCATTTTTGGAGAGGTGTATGTTTTTGTTCACCGAATCAAATTGCGTGTGGTTGGTCGCGTCGTCGTAATAGCTCCTATTACACTTTACTGTCGCTACTTTTTCTTTAAGTCATTCTTAATTTAAACGTTGGGGTTGTCTACATAACTGTGGGGCCAGATACCAAAACGAACGGTGTAAATGTAAAAAAAGAACAACGAAACACTGATGTAGAAACTACCAATACAACTGACAGGACTGATCGACGATAATAAACTCGTTGTAAGCAGAAAAGAGTGTCACAAAAAGTGGTGTCGGTAGCGGGCGCGTGAAACACTATCTTCTAATCGACATAAAATGGTAGTCATTGAGGCGGCGAGAACGGAAACAACAAATCTTTAGCTGTAAGTTGAGACGTGGCTTCATCTATCGACCTCTTACTTTTTGTCCGCCAAGTCGAAGCCCGGGGCCCGAGGCGGCGTACTGTTGTTACAGAACATCGGCTGACACTTCGCCATCCGAGCTTGCGTAACGCGCACACGGAATGCGCCTTCTGACCCGCGAACCGTCACAAGAACGCTCATAACAGATGACAGAAGACCACCCAAATCGTAATTCGACGTTGTGTAAAACCATTATGATTTACAATACCGTTTTGATTACGCTGATCACTCCTAGATAATTTAAGGCCCCAACGTTCAATAAATGAGACTCGGGTCGGAGCACAAAGGCGCGGTGTAAAATATCTGGACGCTCTTTCTAAAGATTTTACAAGACCGTGAGAAGACGAAAATAAGAATAGCATTAATAAGATTTACGCACGCTTAGTCGCGGTCGCGAATGTCCATTTGTGTGACGCTTCTTATAGCATCCGCGGCGGTACGGCGGTGCGACGAGCGGAGGCGCTGGGAGGAGTGCGTGCGAGTGCCGAGAGCCGCGCTTCGACTATTGCGCGCGTTAATGGCGACACTCGCCGCACCGCGCGATATATTACCGCAATGATATATGGCCACCGACGTCGTCCATCATTCTACCACCCAAAAGTTAGCGGAAAACCGAACGCGACCAAAAGGACACCGAGACGCGCCCGTGCACCGCTTTAATGAGCAGATACCGAAGACAGAAATAAGGGCCGACCGTTTACAACGACATTTTATTGTTATGACATTGTTAAAACGCAATCGACGGCTGAAATGTAAAAGTGCCTCGTAAATTAGAGATGATAGAGGAATTGACTTTGCACTTGCCATAGAACTTGGCTTTGATCTTCCAAATCATGTGTAGGATTTAATTTATAATTCGGTTATTTTATTGCAAAACACCAGCAGTTTTTGTACATTTTATTTTTTACCTGACTATTGGAAGAATTTCATGGGGTACGGAAAAAATAGTTGAAGAATAGATTAGAGCGAGTTAAGCAAGCGCGAAGAGTTGCAGCGGTGCGCTGACGCATGTCGTCTTAATTAGAGAGGCAAGATTCGAGGTGCGAACTCGTCAATCATTGTTTCCTTAGGCGTTGCGTTTGATATATTTGTACCACGGGCTATTGGCGTTCTGTCGAGCGTGCATCCTTGGAAAACTATTAATGCCGACAATAACCGATGATATCCTTAACTTATAAATATATTGTTCTTAGTATAGAGCGGAGGTTATGACTTTATGACTCTATGAGATCTGTATTTAGATTTAGCAATAAAATGGGCATACCACGCACACTAAAAGTAGATGAATTATTGTTAGATATTTAAAGGCAGAAGTTCTTCAACTTCGTGACTTTAAATGCTCGCTATTTGAAATTTGCGTTATAAAAGGAATACATACCAGTTGTGATAAGCGCAGGAAATTACGCGGCCATTATAGTATTATAAAAACAATATATTTTAATGAAGAGCAAAAAGCGGGTAATTAATCTCTTGCGGGCAATAGAGACATGTGATTATGCAATAGAAATCTATGCACACCATTAGCGCAGTGTTATCACGTCGTGATTAGGGCTCTCCGCGCGGCCAATCGGCGCGCACCGACGTCTAATTATACAGGAAAGCGCTTTATTAATAGCAATTACACCCCGCCGCCATATTGCCAACGCGATTTAATTAACTTGATCCGTTGATTAGAGACAGATGGCGCGAGATTGCGAATACCGGCCGGGCCGCTCATTAGCGCAGTTTTGACGTTACACATCCCACTCGCGACCGGCAACGGGCAACGTGTCACTTCATACCATTGATGATTAATTGATTCTCAATTGTTATGCCATGTGTGAATTGATTTGTCATTCACATTTCACATTCTATATTTGGATGTAGATCAAGAAACTAAATATATCTAACTATGTTTTATTGCTTTGAATTTTTTGCGTACGTACGAGACGCTACCATGTATTTCAATAATGTTTCAGCATTTTATAATAATCTACTGGAATTATCAGAAATGCTAAATTGTATAAACGCGTCTTGCATTAAAGTTGTCTGTTACCAGTATCATCGTAAAAGGATTGTTTTACGCGAAATAGTAGGTTGCAACTAATAATTCTTAGTGGTACAAATGCCGTTATATTTCATTGTTAGTTTCAAAGGCATGATGTGCCATTGAAATGAGGATCATGCGTCCGTTCCGTACAGACTCCGTGTCTCACATAGCCCGCCGCTCTCGGCAACCATTACCGTAAATTATCGCTAATAGCGAACACAGTTCTGGCTTAAGTGATTCCTACGTAATTCTTGTGACAACAATCACAAACAATAAATATAGCGTGTTGGATTGAATAGAGACAGTCTTGGAAATTTATTTTATAAATCATTACAAATTAATCATCCTTATCCGTGTTTTTGTTATGTGAATCAAAGTGTCGCATTTTTGTTCTTTTTTGATATTTTTCCGAATCTGAATATTTGTGTCAATTATGAATTGTAAGTTTAAAACTTGTCATTTAAATTAGTTTTCTAGACTAAAAAAATAATATTGTACTAATGGTTTAAGTTCTCATACAAATGTAGCATTTTTATATCTCAAAGATAAAAAAATTACACGAGTAAATGATGCAGCACTAAGTTAACGCTTCCAGACTCCAGTGTTTAACTACGTAATCACCAAACGTCCAATAAAAACCATAGTAACTGAAAATAATACACAAATATCCCGAGTATGAACAAGGTAATGTGTATTTGAGTCATCATTCACATTGGTATGAAAATATGTCGGTTTCTGGTTCGTCACGGTCGTCAACTCGTGAAGGATTGCCTGATGCCGGGTGTCATGTAAACTTGTCAGTCGACATGACGCGACGATCTTCTCTCGGTCACGACTCATCGCTTCCATGCTACCGACTACTGACGACTATTTGAAACTAAAAACCACGCTTGTTTCGGCGTCAGGTTTACTGTCACAAGGCTCCCCGTCGGATGCATCATTTGGGTTCATTAAATATACTCAAATACTTGCGTCATTTGTTTTTTTAACACTATTTAACATGAGCTTTTAATATATTACACACCACAAACAATTATTAATTCCATCGTTAATTATGGTCAATATAATAAATTCTATACATCGCCAATGCTCATACGTCATTATAATGAGAACCTTTGATCAATATTTCAAAATACTTTCCTATGCTAGTCCACGCAAAATAATCATGAGAACTTCGAGGGGAATGCAATAAGTAGAACGCAACAAGAAATTAAATATAAACTGATGCAGATAGGCGCATGTACGTAGTGAGATATATCACATGTTTCCCGTGCTCTTACGACGGAAAAGGGCGTATCAACGGCGCTGACGCGACAGTGACGTGATGACAAATGACTTTATGTCACTTCGCGTGATTATTACTGAACACTGATACTAAAGAACGCCAGCCTCTGGATATCACACGAGATGGATTTTTTCAAGAGACTGATCAATCATTTTGCTTAACAAAAAGATCGCTTGCGTCAACAGTATAACCTGTGACTGGTCGCGAAGTAAATTATTTATTATAAATATAATGGATCCTACGCTGGAATGACAAGTAAGCATAGAGTAATATAACACAAAGATGACACTTACAGAAAAAATAAACCGTCGTTCCCCAACCACCGAAAGAATGTCCGTATACGGGAGAAAGTGTAAAGATTAATGTGAATTAGAGGCACTTAATGAGCTCGAGGGCGTGGTTGGGCGGCTACGGCGCAGCGGGTGAAATATCGTTCGTCCTGGGAGGTCCGGGTTCCAAACCACGTCAGATTTTCGACACTCGCACGATTTTGTCAATCTCATTGATTAATATCTCTGTCAGGCAGGGCTAGACGCCGCGGCGAGATCTCAGATAAACATGTAGCGCGGCGCGGTGCCGTCAGACCAGCCGCGGGTCACTTGCCACTTGCCACTCCGCTTGTAACAAAAAAATCTCAACACTAACACACACCTACTACTACTACGTGTGGAATGCCTACAAATCACAGAAATATAAATTAGGTAGTGATATTTATAAGCGCAGATCTGGGAAACAATAAATTCCGGAATGCGATCATTTGAAAGCAATGCGCACACGAAAGATAATTACTAGGTTTGATGAGGAAGGCGCGCGTACGTAATAAAACATATCTACAATTCCGTACGGTAGCCATTAGTGCACAGCAGATGTTGCGTGTAAGTATTTATTAGCGGCAACATAATTAGTGAATTTAAACAAATATTACTTATGCGTACAATTTTAATTGCGCCGCATTGAGGTAATGACACGGTGCGGCCTCCTAGCCATTGTGGTGCGCGGGCGCGCTCTCACCGGAAACATTTGTTTTTTACCCTTTACTAATATTAAATTAACAAAAAGCTCTGTATATTATAAAAACAATTAACGAGCGTATTGGCAAAATAAGTTAGGAAGTCATTAACATTCCGTTCGTTGGTCTGCGGTGAAATGTATGTGATGCGCGGAGGCGGCTAGTACGGCAATCCGTGTGTAGAATTCAGCGTGGAATGTGTCACAGGTTGGCGACAAGCGACAACGTGATGCACCTACGCACATATTTACACCGCCTAATGAACCCAATACCACAAATTACTTGTTTTTACACATTGTTCATTCCAACACAGTTCCTAGCAATATTTACGAGCAACATCACAAGACTCACAAAGAAATACGCAATATATATAACAGTAAATGTAATACAATTTGAGACTCGTGTGATACAGGAAATTTACTATGAAACACAAAATTTTACTGTCTAATAACTTGTCACTTCAAAAAAATATTACCGTCAAAACGTTTTAAATGTCGACTGAAAACATCTTTAGATGTTTAAACTGCCCATTTTATTTGTTATTCTGATTTAATATATTAAATTATCACAAATATTATGCTTTATAACGTTATTTAAGTTTACTCATGAATTTTGGTGTTCAATTCCTAATTGGAAAAAGTCTTTATTTATTATTTATTTATTTAAACTTCATTGTACACAAAAAACTTAAGCTAAGGAGTGCAAAAGATAAGCAAAGTACAATGGGCGGCCTTATCGCACAGGCGATCTCTTACAGGCAACCAAACAGGCATGGAGTTACAGGAAGAGAGATAAAAGGTAGTTGACGTGTACTAGTTAAATAAGAGACATATAGTAAATTGAAATAAAAACATATAAATAAATATTTATAAATATATATAAACATACAAACAAACCATATACATACATACATACATACATACTTACACACATACATACTTACATACATACATACATATATACATACATGCATACATACTGACATATGCCTTCAGTTATCGGACAAGTAATAGTCTTTGAGCAGTTTTTTAAAAGATGACAGTGACTTAGCTCTTCTTATTGACACTGGAAGTGAGTTCCACAGTCTAGTAGCTTGGACGGTGAAGGAACTGTCCATAAAAGTAGTAGAGTGCACTGGCGTTTTCAGTTTTAAACTTTCTGACGACCTCAAGGATCTGGAATGGGAGTCGTGTAGAAACTGAAAACGGGACTTAAGATAGAAAGGAGTGGAAGAATTAAAAAGTATGTTATAAAGAAGAGTGAGAACGTGGGTATTCCGGCGAAATCGAATGGATAACCACTTGAGCTGAGTACGAAATTCGGAAACGTGATCATATTTGCGCAAGCCAAATATGAATCTGATGCAGAAATTTTGAAGTCGCTCAAGTTTGTTTAATTGTTCTTCAGTGAGATCTAGATAGCTGACATCCGCATAATCAAGGGTGGGGAGAAGAAGT
Source organism: Cephonodes hylas (assembly GCA_030295005.1). Classification (NCBI taxonomy): domain Eukaryota; kingdom Metazoa; phylum Arthropoda; class Insecta; order Lepidoptera; family Sphingidae; genus Cephonodes; species Cephonodes hylas. The sequence goes on along the minus strand of AP025364.1, from coordinate 9,912,905 downwards.
GATTGTGCAAGCGTAATTTTAGCGGTAAGGGGCAGAAAATTGCGTAATCTCTGCAAGGATCTGGCAGAAGCAAAAAGCCTACGGCTAACCTCACGGAGCTGCGGACCCCAGGACAAGGATCTGTCAAGATGCAAACCAAGGTTTTTTACGGTATCACTATATGGAATTTTGACACCATCACAAGACACCGCGGGCAAACCGGACCAGTTCAATTTGGCTACCATTCTAGGGCTACCTATTATAATAGCTTGTGTCTTGGATGGGTTAACCATTAAGCCATGGGATCTACTCCATTCACAGATGCGTGCTATATCACTGTTTACCGTAGAAACAGCTTCGCTAATATGTTCAATGGTGGCCTGTGCGTATATCTGGAGATCATCAGCATAAAGGTGGTAGGATGAGCGAAGATAAAGACTGATTGAGTTAATAAATATTGCGAAAAGTAGAGGAGACAGCACGCCGCCCTGGGGTACGCCAGCAGATGTATTATTCCAAGAAGAACATCTATCTTCAACACAGATTCTCTGCCGGCGACCGAACAGGTATGTATGAAACCATTCAACTGCCGTTGGAGATATGTTAAGAGAACTCAAAATACTAATTAGGATATCCAGATCAACGGTGTTGAAGGCATTGCTGAAGTCAAGTAAAGCCAAGACAGTCAGCTTACCCTCCTCCATGCCAGACCTGATATCATCCGTAACATGTATTAGGGTGGTAATCGTACTATGCCCTGAGCGAAAACCGGATTGTAAAGGATTCAGTAGATTGTCTATTGTTGTGTAGTCTTTGTTTTTCATTTTATTATTTATTATTATTATTGCGGTTTTTTTTCTTAAGTAGTTGTGTTCATGGTGAAAGAGTAAGGGATTCGACTTTAGAGATAGAATTGCCTACATTTAGTTGAATATATATTGCTTTATTAAATTTTCAGAAATAAACTGAGACATACATAAAAACGGATAACTTATTTTTTTTATTGAAAGAACTGAGAGAAAAGGAGCCATACAAAGAAAGTAGTGTAAAGTTTTATTGTTCCCTGATTTCCTTTCCGATAAACCTAATTGCAATTTGCCATACATATCAAAGATATTATTTTATATTTTCTATTATTTTCGGATATATACCTACCTAACTATGTAAACGTATAAAGTAATTTGACCACCTTTATGATAAATTTTCATTAAATATTTTATGATTTTAAGACAAAAAAAACGAAATCATAATTTGACAAATTAATTAGTAGATATAGCTATTTAATCGAGCTCTCCGGGTTTAACACCACAGCAAATATCAAAGTAATGAAAACTTCAAGATAATTTCCGAGTATCAGTTATGAGCGTTAATAGTATTTGAAAATACATTTGTGTGCAGTATTTGAGTGGCGTGACTACTGCAGTATGCAAGTATCGGGTCGGCCGTCGCCGGCTTCAAATTTGACTTGTTTTGTGCATGTTGTGTGCGAAGTTTGCTGCGCTAATGGTGTCACATTGCACACAAAGCGATGTTAGAACACGCTCGCACTTTTCTTGTTTTCCTTTCTTATTTTTAGTTTTTCGTGTTTATTAGCAAAGGTAGGGGAAGTCGAGTCAATTTACCCATTGCCTCGACCTCGACTTGTACCGCTAACTGTTGTAGAATCTCAGAAAATGAGCCTATCCGCTTTACGCGGGCTATTCGCTTTGCCCGGGCTTCCCCTATACCATCAGGTGGGCTACCATATCTTTAGATTACGTGAGTAAAACATGTTCCCTATAAAAATATTTTATTAACATTTTTGTCAGAATTGTTAGAGATTTAAAGAAAATGACGTTGTGGACACCTATAGTCAATTAATTTACTCGCGAAAATAAAATCCTTACCACAATTTTCCTTATAGTCTCTCGTCTCATCTCTAGTGCAAAAATATTATACATCAAGGTTACTCGTTTAAATAATTATTATGTCACTAAGATAATAACTTGTAAGAAAATTGAATGTAAACATTTAAAAAAGACAAATTCCAAGCCCTATTGCGGCAAATTAGAACAAGAATAAATTGGTAGGCGAGGTGCGCGCGGAGCCGGCAGCGCATGGAATTATTCCTTGCAAATCCGCCGCTAATTCCCGCAAATCCCACAATTTGGAATCACGTTCATACGCGCCGTGCCTGTCGGTGTATACACTTGCTAAACGTAGCCGAGTCACACCTGTGTGCTCCTTGCCTAACTGCGCCGAGGACTTGGGGAGTTTCGCAAGTCGACACCGAAATTTGGAAGTTTCGCGACAATATTGCGAAAACTGGCGCCTGTGCTGCTCTCCTCGCCTTTATTATATCTAATTTCATTATCGTGTGTACTGTGTACTATGGAGATATAACGTAGGAACTGCTTTACTGTACCAATTTAGAAGTAGAGTTGCTATCGTGTAGTAAACCATAATCATATATTTGCATTTTACTAAATATTTTATTCGATCGTGTTCTAAAGAACACTATCGTACAGCATTAATTATACTAGTTATATAATATATTGGATATGAAAATGTTTAGTACTAGAGAGAATTAATTGTAAGCAGTGATGGCCTCGAGGTTTGGGCGCGCGGTCGAGAATCTCGGCGGTCGCGGGTTTGAACCCCAGGCACACACCTCTGACTTTTCGAAGTTATGTGTGTATTCACATTGAATTATCACTTGCTTTAACGGTGAAGGAAAACATCGTGATGAAACCTGCACACCTAAGAGTTCTTAGGAATTTCTTAGGTGTGTAGTCCGCCAACCCGCACTAGGCTGGCGTGGTGGACTATGGCCTAAACCCTCTCAATGGTAGAGGACACCCGTGCTTAGCAGTGGGCGTATATGGTTTGATGAAGAAGAAGAGAGAATTAAAGTTACGGTCTATAAAAATATGATACAAGGCAGATTTAAACTTTTCCTATTGATTGGTTTACCTTTTTTTATTTTACAAATCTAGGAATGGTTCAATCCATCTTTTACTTTTTAAAAGTATGCCACATAAAATACTTAAGAAACGAAACTTCTTATATCATTATACCTACACTAAGGTAACCTAAAATCAAATAATCGATTAAACAGTTCATTGTGAAAACATCTTGGAGTGTATAAAACTATGGGTATGTCGCCGGAGCAAATTTAACTTTAGCTACCTATGTCAACGTCTGGCCGGGACGTGCCCTATGTCTGCGGCTGCTAATGTCGTCAGTTCTGGGGGGTCGTGGGGGGTCGGGGGGTGTGGGCGGTGGGGGGTCACGTACTGACTGTTAAAACGCTACATGTCAACGGGGAGCGGGCGGGGTCTCGTCTCTAGTAATCGCTACGACAGAGGTACTTTGATAATGTCGTGACCTATATGATGGGTTGTTAGGGTCAAACTAGTTAGCTGAAAGCTGTATTCGACGTTGCGGCTCCGTTTCATATCTTACGTCGTTTGATTCTATGATAGGGTAATGTAGTTTCAACTTGTTTTGAGGTATAATAGTTTTATTTAGTTGTATTTTTAACTGGACTGTAATAATATTGTATAGCTGAATTATTTTATGCAATGTACTTTTTAATCGATAAATAACCAAACATTTCATTACATATTCATTTAAGCCTATCGTAAATTTCAAAATATTCAGAAGACAACATTGTATTTTTATTATAAAGGTGCGCAGCGACATGTTAAAATAATTAAAGTTTTCATTGGATACTTATAAAAATCATCAACATGCTTTACTTAAAATGATACAAACCTATTAATTTGATAGTAATTACTGTCATATAAATGTCCCTTTTCTCATAATACGTGTATGCGCCATTTTATGCCGTTATTATAACGCAATAGCAGTAGTTGTCATGTGAACTCAATAATTACAAATAAAAAGTCTTTAACGACATTGTAATAAAATATTAATTGCCAGAAGCAAAGGCTTAGGTTACTGTTAAAATATTAACTGATGTTATTGACTATAAATTAAATAGGTGGTCAAGTTGTAAGAACGCATTCCACAAACTCAATTATTAACCTTGTATATTCATATTTGTAACCTGACATGTAGATTGGAATAGTGCTGTGGGTTCCAGATATTTTCGGTATATTTTCGGTTTTGTATCTCTCATAACAATAATTCATTATTATGTAGAGTTAAATTATCACCATCATATAAATCATGTCTACATATAAATATTTGGAATGTACCAAGCATTTCGAAGCACAAACCCTAACATACAAATGATTACAAAGCATATCGTTAGCCGACTCGCTAACTATCGGAACAGTGAAGTATAAACTTGGATAATTTGCTTTGCAGTGTAGTTGGTACGTATGTGTGGTGGTGCGGACTATATTTACTTGTGCCTAGTTAATACATAGACATCACGAGCTCATTATAATTCCACATGCGCCGTGCACCGCCGTTCATACGAGTAGCCACCGGATGTCAACGCAGGAGGGCGGAGGACGGCCGTACATAAATATTTTCCGCGTACTTACATCCATAAATTAGTTTTCGCAAAGACGTTTTATGAATACTCGCAAACCACCGAACATTTCTCGTACACATTTCTACGTTACCAACAAAACACACAAGACTATAGAAACATATTGTAATAGTTAATCGCTCTCTAATCGATACTTCACCCCTTCCGTTTAACCCGAGCCACCGTATCATCAAACAGACAACAAAGGCAAATAGTGGTAAAAATAATAAGCACTTTGAGTGAACAAGCGACACGTCTCGGAGAAAATTCCAAATGACACCTCACGAAATGTCTCGGCCGTTTATCCTTACAAAAGTTGTTCGACAATCACCTATCATTACCGCGAGTGGCAGCCTAACGCGCACACTAAGGGTGGCACCGGAAAAAAACGACGAAAATTAAAAGTTTCCACCAAACAAAACAACAGCTGTCATATTAAACCGTCAAAGTAAAGATTACAAATGAAATATTCACGGTGAAAGCGGGGTTCAGCCCGTGGTTATGTAAATAAGTGGCTACGAAAATGTACATAATTAGTTTACACGTTTTCTGTAGCGGCCGCCCCCCCGGCACCCCGGCCGCCGCCAGCCCGCGGCATATTGCCCCCGCCGAGGGCGGCGCGACGCGGGCCGCGAGCCGCGAGGGCGAGATTACTCCGCGATACACTCGCTAAGGGTACATTTACATGAATCATACATCTATTACACGCCACGCTCAAATAGGCTGCATGTGTTCACTTCACATACCCTAGATAACAACAGATAGGGTTCAACTGAATCATTTTACTCTATTCTGTTAGCTACTAGTATTACATATTGTTTTTACATTTAACATTTAAATGTATTTTGATGACAAAGTGCATAGCAATTAATATCACCTACAATAAGTTGCCTTAGCACTGAAACTATCAAAGTGGACTTGGATCTGTGTCAGTCTATGCTTGTTGATTAAGTTTGACATGCCCACTGGTTACTTCGCCTGATAATGACTAGTATTAGCAATAAATCTGAGAAAGATAGAGCTCTTAAGCAAAGCGTTAATATGTCATTAAAAGTATTTAATGTGCTTTCGAAGACACGCAGAGAATTATGGCGTAGCCGATTTGAATATTTTATTGATACCCTGATTTCTGTATAGAAATCAGATAGTAGTAATAGATCTGTTACCACGAACTCGAATTACACATGAAAATAAATATTTTTACCACTATCTCTGTAACGAATTACAGTTGTCATTACATTATGACGTGTCGTGAAAGTTGTTATGCGAGGCATTATTTTAATAAAGCGCCAGACGACATAATATGTCGCCGCGTCAGTGTCTGTTGCGATGAAACCAAATTCGTTGGGTAGAAACAGGGTGAGCTAATTCTTTTGCCGTTTTCAGTTCCATCAAATATCGTTTATTCTGTTTGCATACATTTAGAGCGGGTCCCCTTGCCGCGGTGCCGCGCAGCCGCGAGTCGCGACGGCGTCTTTCACGAATAAAATTAGTGTCGGCAACGTGACACCAACTGAATTTAAGCTTAATAAGATATTTATAAAGAAATTTCCGATTCAGTGGCAAAGTTCAAAATTTGACTTCCACTCCGCAAAGAGTTTGGTGGCATTTTCAATTTAAACTTGGTACAAGTTAAATAATGTGCGAGAGCGGGCTAACTCGATTCATTTAAGGTTTTAGTAAAATTAGCTTTTGAATTCCAATGACACAGAAATATCCACGGCATTGCTTCGCTTCAACTTTAAGCCCCATTCAAATTTCATTAGTCGAACATCTTTAATTGAACATTGAAGAACCCTTAGGTAGGTATACTTTGTCTGTATTTCTTTGCCGAATTACGGTTAATTACAACAGCAATCTACTTAACTATACCTAATATTATATTGATAGTAAAAATATATGTACTTAATACGTAGGCAGACGATAACTCAAAAGCCTTTACCGAAGCTAATCTTATGAAGACAGCTACGCCTGGTGATGCGGATCCTATTGTTATTCTGTTTGTGATAATCGTTCTATTGATACACAAAGTTCCGCCACGGTAGCGTAGTGTCCGTTAGGAATAAAGAGCGCGTGGTAATGTTGTCGGCGGCGCGTGTGCAGTTCTCGCGTCTAATGGCGATATAAATCAGAAGTGAGGCGCCCTCCGTGTCCGGTGGCAGGTCCCTACGCCTGGCGACGCCTCGCGACGCCTGCAGCAGCTCGCGGCACCTCGCAGCGCCTCGCACCCACCTAGCCGCCGATAAAATTCCAAATTGTTTTCTCGCCCCCGGTGGGCGCCGCTCTCAGTTCGCTCTTAAACGCCGCTTCAAGTTGCACTTGTGAATCGCACTTTTTACTGTTCTTGAAATTGGCGTTGCGAATTGCTTTTCGAGTTTGCTCATTCCGTTCTCCGCTTTTATAGCTCCGTCGGGCAATACTTCCAGAGAGTCACCAAAAAATTGTGATCATTTTTTTGCACGTTGCAACTATCAGAGCGAATAGGCGGAGGCGACACGCTGGCATTGGTAAATGCGAGCCAATTAGAAGATTAAGCGTTGACAATTACGGCGTCGGATCGCGATCGTATATCAACAATTATCGCGCGAGTGCGACAAATGGCAAACTGTGCTGGTGCACGTGTAAGCGCGGTGTGCGCCCACTGTACCTGCGAATACGCTCCGCCCGCCGACCGACCGGCCGACAGCCGCACACACCGCTCACTGCGATCCAATATGATACAACACAACAAACTAATTTGTACATATATTTTATGTGTAACTAAAACTATTATACTCCTTTTTCTGAAAATGTTTTCCACAAACGTGTTCACCGGAGCACATTTCTTTTCGCAGTTCGTTTGTAGGATATGTGTGTGTGTGTGTGTGTTTTTTATATAATAGTTACTACAGTATTCTACTATAAATTATTGCCTACACGATTATATTAACACACCGAGATAATTATAGTATTACTTATTGGAAAAAAATTACCTAATTTAAGTCAAATTAGGAAACAAATGCTAAAGTATAACCATTGCGTATCTACATCTATGCAGAAAAGTGTCCTAGTAAATATTTAAAAACTCTTTATTAGTATAATATTATTGATATATTCGTCAGTATAATTGGGATTGTGGATGATACTACTTTCTTTATATATTTTTTTTATCTTAAGCCGCTATAGCGATAAGTTATTTCTATTACATCATGTCTTCTTAAAGAAAAATAAATTAATGAAAGTATAAATTGTTGAAAATCTATGTGAGTTGTGATAAATGTGTCGTTTTTCACAAGGCGGATCATCAAAGATTCGTTTTGCAACAAACAGTTCGGAATCAAAGCTGGCTCTGAAAAACTCGCAGCATACGTGGAGTTGATTTACGATAGGTGGGATGTTGGTGAGATGTAAATCAAAGAGGCTGCGGTGTGCCAAGTCTGCGCTCCAACGATTAAAGTGTTGGCAACGAGATGCGCCGAAAACATCTCCACCACGCCTCGTTCAGATCGACGATAGATCCTATTATGAAAACATGTTAATTTAAATCTGTTCGCGAACTTCGCTGCATGTTTCTAGGTCAATGTTGCCTACTAGCGATACAGCTATTTCAGTGATATAATACCCGCTATTAACCTTTGTACGCAATCATTAATAATTTTTCGTATTACATGAAAATATTTTGATTTCTTGATTAATGTCTTGACTCTTTTCAGTGTTTTTCATAATTTAACGCAATTTATACTACTTTACAGTACAGTCCAAAAATTAATACTAAATTCATGAAATAGTAGGTAGTATTTTGAATGGGCTTTGATTCGATAAATGGTATTCCAATATTTGCTTCAATTCGAAAACCACGGTAGAGTTATTGCGTTATCCAGCAAAAGTGTTGAGGGCAACTGGTATAGTACAAACATAAACAAAAGATTATTGAAATTTATTTCTTAATGTCCCCAAACCAATAAAGTAGGTACACACTTGCATTGACAACTACAACACAAAGAAGTTCAGTTAAATTATAGTGTTTATATTAGACAATTAAGGGGGCTGTGTAAACAAAGCGCCATAAGTCGCCAACCATCAAAATATTTGCACAGCGGATGAAAAATGTGCCCTCGCTGAATAAACGAAAGCGACGCACACAACAAAGAGACAAGTTTTAAAATGGAGCTTACCGCGTTAGCTTCGTGCGCGATTAGCATCGCAACTAGCGGAGGACAGACAGACATATTTACATTATTCTATTACGGCTGTCATGATAATCTGTCGGGGGTGAGTGCAGCTAATGTGCGCGAGTTTTAAATCATTCCATATTTACGTATCTTATATTACACACATCAATTCTGTTGCAATGATACGTTTATAAATCTACACTAGCGTTTTCGCTAGTTGCGGTGAACGCTTAAACTAAGGAATAAAGCAAAATAAAATATTGGGTTTGTTAGCGAATGTATGTTTTGAGAAGCTGTCATGGTCGGGCACACAAAGCGCAAGTGGTGTGTGCACCTGAGCGTCGTAATGGGCATCACATCCTGGGCCGGTATTACCAGACAATTCGCTCAATCTCTGCGGGGCAATTCAATTACAGTGAAAGATCCCTCATAAGCGAATCGTTTTTCCGAGTCATTAATTTTTTCGAACGACACGGGCCCCGCGTGATATGGCGGGGTGGGTCCAGGCGCGGCTATCTCGCGAGATAATGCTGATTTATGCGGGCGGGCGACGGTCGCGATTCGTCGCGCATCGTCGCCGCGACACGCGAATGTCGCGCGGTCGCATCGTCGCTCACGTCAGTTTGTTTAGCCGTCAGCCCCGGCCTGCGCCCCCCCGACCCCGCGTACATTTGTGACGGTTAGTTGGCGAGATTTATGCTAATCGACAGGGCCGACTTGGATAAGCCCGCGTGACGGTGTGTGGCAAATTGTCTCCCATTGCGACTTCCCAAAGCTCTTTGTGACATTCGCTATCGTGTTTAATCTTTTATTACCTCGACATGGCCGTGCCCAATGCGGCTATGACATGCCGTGAGAGATAGCGCGGTTAATTGTACGACACCACATTCGTACGTTCGAATCGTAAGCAAGTATATGAAAAGATTCTAATTGGACTAAATAAAAGTTCTTGTAATACCTTGAAATGATTTCATTACAGTGGGCATTGTGGGCAGAGGGAGGTCAATTTATTGTGCTCGTTAGTCGTAGTTAATTTGCTATTGCCAACGTTCTTTTATACCAGCCTACCTTTAATTGCGAGTTCATTACATTCGTAACATGCAAACAATTGCAAAATTCGGTAATGGTATGTTGGTGTATCAATTTTTCGTATTTTATGAAGCGTATTGTACGAAGAAATGCAGGCCGACCGTCGTTAACTCGAGAACATTATAAAGAATAAATAAGTGAAGTATTAATACAGTTTTATAGTCCGTGAAAGCGGCTTCATTGTTTTGTACATTTATACGCGGCCTTTGTTCGCATTTCTTTATTCCATATCCAAGTACTTAGCATTAAATAAAATTAACGGCCAAACTGTGAAATGCAGTTTTAACCCTCTAATTAGGGTTTCTTCTTACACCTACAATGTTATACAACTAAATATAAAACCAAATTGTCGTTTTCTTATGGGAAAATTATTCTTGTAATGATAAAGCACCGTGAAAATGTGAATACTTGTAAGTATATTCACTAATAATGTGGATAGATAGGTTAATGATATGATATGGCGACGGTTGATTACTGGTAAAACTACATCTTACTGTGCTCAAACTATGTTGTAAGTGGATTGGCACGACTTATAGAAAATTTACCTGTAATAATAAATTTTCTGCTACACTTCTTCAGCAAATAGAATTGTAAAATGCCTTTCTTTAGTTAATCCCTTATATTTAATTTATGTGCGATAGTATACACCGCAGTACGAAAAAAAGAAAAGATACTAGTAGTTAAAGACTTTTATTGTTGCCAAAAACTATGCTCTGAATTTAGACCTACACACCCATGTAGATGAATTCAAGAGAAATCAATACTATCACAATCGGATTACAGAGAACGAGAATAAGTTTAAAGTAAAATTCTTACGAATCGAGTGCAGTATTGTCTGAGTAAGCGAACGTTATCAAAATATTAGGTTTGCGAATTTGTTACGATCGGTCGGGTGTCGCGCTTTGATTTACGTCGCCCTCGATAAGCGGGTGTTGTGTGACGCGCGCCGCCACACTCCGACACTACGCTTTGATAACATTTATAGCACTTGAGCTAGCCTAATGGATAAACCTTTCTTTATTTTATAAATAAACTATCGTTAGTTTGGACACTTTAAACTAGACTGCTGTAAAATTATACAGCAATATCGATCTCTTGCAATTGACTATGCAAATGAAAATCAATCACCTTGTCTTTATGAACAGCATCGCTTTTGCAATCGACTTTGAATTCAGCAAGAGAGTCGAGAAGAATTTCAAACTGTTCCAATTTCAGCCTTTTCAAATTTTTTCAATGTGATAGCGGGGAGTGGTTGTCAATCATCATCATTCAATCATCAACTTGAGGCGGTTTGTATCGCACTACTATTGAGCCGCCCAAACCGAATGTCGCTTCCAAGATGCAGTACTTACTACTAGTAAATCTATTTGTAAGTCAGAGTCAAAATACTCTTTACTCTAATTGCTTTCACAAGCTCTTTTAAATCTTCAATTTAAAACGTGGCGTGAATAGAAGTATGAAGATAAACGCGTTATGTGTTAATATGAGTTTTCAGGACGGCAAATCATGTTACCACCTCATGTTTTACGATCCTATCGAAGCTCCAAGCTGAATATTTTGCTAGGTTCCAATACGGAAATATTTGAAGCAGTTATGACTATGCCGTTTCGAACTAAAATAGATTTGAGCGAAAAATAGAACGCATTCGTTCCCTATCCACTGTTACCAGGAATAGTCGTGAATATAAAGAGAAATATCCAGTAACGACTAATGTGTCCGTAGCTTAAAAACTGAACTAAATCATCTGGTGCTTTGTGTTAATATCACTTTATCCACTTGATGGCAATGCAACACTTAAACCATGACTTTATGTCGAATATCCCAGCTTTTTTTAGTTAAAAAATTCCAGGCTGTACTGTTTGGGCAGTAAGTATCTAACTAAAAAAAATATTTTTTGTTAGTGCCCCAGTGGACGTTTTGATTTCAATTTGACAAGTGTTTTTTATTAGTATCGATAAAATATTTTCGACAATCGTTTAAATATTCGGTGGGGGCACAGGGCATTGTAAACACAGGAATCTGGTGGGCACGCACGAGGGTCGGCAGCGCGCACTGGCGGTGGTCAATTGCCCATTGTTCGACATCGCGGCGCGACCGACACGCCTCGCGCCGCTGCCCCGCGCACTGTGCCACCTACCTTATCGCCTCTGAACGCGCCGTCGATATTCCCTTCATCTCGTTAACCAATAATCATATTACCTACCACGATCACTACCTTTTTTCTTTCACTTTGGGGAACAATTGCCAAACGTACTCGCTTTTTGTTAACGCTCTTTGAAACCTGAAGGGAACCGTGTCCACTGATCCGAAACTAATATCATTATAACCGCCCGGACTAGAAATTTTATGGCAAAATATATTTACTGTTGCGTATAAAGAAAAATGTCACTAAAAATAGGTCTTAACCTTTGTAAATTATTGAACTTCCATCATATTCCTTTTCAAAACGACATCAAAATCTTACCTTCCAGTCTTGGTAATGATCATTTCAGTTCCTAGCTCGTTGAACTTGTCCCACAGTTCCTTGGTCTCTAGATGGCACTGTATGTGCCTCATCTCTTCGCTGGACCACCGCTCGGCGAGCTGTGGGTTTCTGGGCGGGGGCGACAGGGCGCGGGAGCCGCTGGCGGCCCCGCTCGCCGACCCAGCCTCGGAGGTCGAGGACACATCCACTGGCGAGTCTCTCTCGAACTCCGCCAGTGGAGGAGACGGGGATCCTGAAGCTGATGCCGTCGCATCCACGAATTTTTCTGCAAGGTTTCATTATTGGTAAAGACATAGTCCTGTGAGCTAAAATATTTGTAGTGTTTGGTCTCTTTATATGCTTGTCTATTTAATAAATAACACTTATAAATTCGGTCACCTATTATGTATCTTAAAATTTCTTAGATCTATGATAGTGCTACAGAAACAAATAAAAAAAATACCCGAAATGACTATGAGGTAGCTAATAAAATAGGCATTTTAGACCACAGAATATTTATGTATAGTGATAATAATTTCATTCGGTAAAAGCTTTCTTTTCCTATGTCCCTTCCAGTGCCTACACTGTACGACAAATATGTAGTGTAACTCATTAATCTACCAGGTGAAAGTTTATCGCATCAACTAGATATTACTAATGTTATGTGTTCACCATAAGCACAAAAAATTCGTAAACACCTTTGGTAATTTTTTTGCTATGACACATGAAACGATCAAAACTTTATTGTGATTTAACTAAAAAAATACTTCTAACACTTAACATAAAGTAAATTTCTAACTGGAAATATAAATCCATTCTGAAACTAGCTTTGTCTAATCTCCACTTAGGTGGAAAGTCAAAATTCGATTTTGAAATACTAGTATTTTTAATTTGAACAATGATTTATGAAGCGAATTTAACTAATATTTACCCAATATCCGAAAAGTGTGAATGTAGACAAAGATAATAAACATTATTAGGTACCACCTAGTTACAACACGCAGAATAGTAACTATAATTCCATAAAAAGTAATATTTTCTTCCCATTTAAAATAAATAATTTTAACATTAAACGTTTGTATAGAGCTCTAAACAAATATTTTTAATAAATATGAGTGCATTCCGGTTTCGCAAATAAAATAATGAAGGTAAGGCATTTTTTGTACTAGGAGGAATCTTAATGTGATATTATGATATAGACTTAGGATATTTGTCTGGACTACACTGTTCTCTTCTAGTGTGATTTTGTTCCTTTGGCAGAATACAAAATCAGCATCACTAAAAAATCTCTTTTCGATGAACTTATTTTTATAACATTTATGTATTCTAATGTCGTAACATATTTGAATAGAGAATACAAAAGAATAAAAATGATAATTTTCTTGACCTGTTTCATCACTGGGACAAGAAAAACTCAACAAAGCTGAACAAAAAATCTTAACAATGAAGTATGATTAAGATGTTCTCGTACAAAAGACAATAGTAATTTTAATCGTTTCTTTTAAAATTACCTGTATAAAGTAAACAATTTTAAAATTAAATTATCGCTGTTTAGACTGCATCTGTCAACGTCTATTATAACGCATTTTGTAAAGGTAAGATAAATAGTTATGGTTATAGCCTTGACTTCCAAAACTTTTGGAAAATTGTCAAATCCTATTATTTTTTTACTATTTGACATATTGATTGATATATTACATTTTGACAATTATAAATATTTTTATAATTAACTTTAAGTGATTCGTTTCCCGTATCAAGAATAAAAGTCATTACTTTGTCTGCTTTTTGGGTATTTTCTATGTTTTATATTCTATACCACGTCATATGTGTCTGTTTATTAAAAACTTGACTTCTATAAGCTTATTTGCTGTTTTAGAGCTTGAGAATTAAAAAAATAGTTTTTAATCATATTGACACTATTTTTAGTTTTTAAACTGTAGGTATATTCAATTATGGTAAGGGATCTTTTGCGGTTTGGAAGTCATACGTTAACCTATGCTAATTATTATTATTACCTATGCTATATTTATAAAGTGTTTCATAGCCTTACTATAAATCAATTTAAAAGGAAAATAAATTAATTGTCTTGGTGACGACAGAAATATTGATATAACTACAAATTTAAATTGCATTAGTCTTTCCTAATTTCTTAAAGACAAAATTTAGTTTTAATACAGTGCAAACTTAGTTCTAACCACTTCTAATGGCTGAAAAGTTCATAGTTTTGTTTGTAACACTTTGAAAGCTTGTTCATTGCATTTTTAAGTGAATAGTGGACTAGTTCTTAATTAATTTTAGTAAAAAGATAGACGAGACGGTTATAGAATATTTTCATTATCTCGAACCGATAAATTGAATAAATGAAAACTTTTTAGTTTAACGTCTTCCATGGCAGTATCTTTCTGATATTGATTTATGAACTAGGTTTCAAAAGTGATGATGGCATATTGAAGTTAACTTGTTACTATTTTATTGTGCAGATTTAAGTTCTTATTGGTAATACCATTTTAGTTTTGTATTACTTTTGTATACGGGTTAACTATAACTATAACATTTTCAGTAATAAGGTCTTCATTCATGAGTGTAAAGGCTTTACATTTTAATGATGCTCGTAAGAGTATTGTAAATTAAAAAAACTACTTACTTATAATTCTTTTTAACTACTTTCTAACTAGTGGCTACAACTAAATAAGTTGGTTGTAAACAGTCTTCTAAAACTTACATCAAACTTTATGAACCTTAACATATCAGTAATTACAGTCTTTAGAGTCCCACGTGTAGTAATCTAGAAGTTTATCAATCTTTACAGATGTTATCTTTGATAACTTATAACAGTTAAGAAAAACTAAAAAGTACAAAATATAGGTATAGCTCACCTAATGGTGTTAGCGTGTCCTCCCTGGGATCCCTGTGCCTCCGTCTCTCCCGCCTCTCCTGTCGATCCCTGGCCATGATGGCGGCGATGGAGAAGTCCGTGGCGCAGGGCCGCGCGGAGCACTCCTCCTCCATGGCGGGCCCCTGCCGCTCGCGCGCCTCGCTCTGCAGCAGCATCAAGTTGACCGCCTCGGAGCCCAGCGCGCCGCCCCCAGTCCACGCGCCCTCACCGCTTGAACATCCCATCAGCGCAGGACATCACCCGTACAACGTCACCAGGAACGAGACTCGCTTCGACAACGACAACCGCACTAACTCCTACTAAACTTCTCTAATCTTCAACTTGCCGTTGAATGCTGATAACAAACTTTCGTCTCGAGTGATATTCGCCAATTAGTTTTCTTAAATGTTGGAAAACTAGAGAAATCACAGTGAGGTCAGAGGAACAGCGACACCGACATGGGATACGTGTGTGGCGGAGCGGCGTGCATGGGTCGGGGAAGGCTGTCGCCGTTCGCAAGTCAGTGGGTATGAGTGAAAACTTTTTACGCGCGGTGCGAGCGTGTGTCGGCGGGCCGGTGCGGGCGTGCGGCGCGCGCGGTGTCGGCTCGACTGACGGCGGCCGAGCGGCGGCGAGCGAGGCGGCGCGTGGGGAGGGGCCTGCATCGCCGCCCTGTACCTCCACGGCCCGCCGACACACACGCACACTCCGACACTTTTTTATTACTCGTTTCTTACGAAGGCCGTCCCGCTCTTGCCGCGCGCCCGTCCCTCTCCTCGGGCGAGTTTTTCTCCACGCGATAACTATTGAAATTCGCTAAACGGCTCACCGCGGCGCGGAAAAGGCCCTCTCGTTAAACGGTGAGCCGATCGTATCGAGCTATTTATTCGCATTACTCGCTGCGCCGATGCTCACCGACACTGTGTATGCACTCGGTCGACCTGCGCCGCCGCCGAAACTGTATCTAGTCGCTGAGGGTTCGAGTTACTATCTATAGACAAATAAGTCCAACCCATTTCTTAAATCTAGCAGTTTTTGATTCCATTTGTAGAAGTACGAATTTATAGGTAAATGATTTAATAATTTTCGAATATTCATTAAGAGGTATCAAAAACCCTTCTACATTCACTAAAAGTGAGTGCTAGCATTTCCCTGCGAGTACAATGAAAGCAAAACAATTAAGCAGGCGGGTAATCACGGCGCGAGATTGCGGCCACGTTTATGGCGTTAGATCAAATTTGCGGAAAATTAAACAGACGCCGAGTTTCCTTGGCTTGTATTTATAATAATTTATTAAGTGCGAGGAGCTCAAACTAACCATGTCCTCCTGCAGTAAACCTTATCGATGGTGAGCCGGTAATGGCGGCACAAATGGCTGCTTTTATGCGTATTGTGACGAATTGAATTAATCATTTCGTTGATTTCTGTACGACGAAGGTAAAATATAACATTATCGGATTGGAAAATGGTATTGTCGAAATCATTACTGAGTGGCTGTTTACACAACAAGCCTACTTTATTTGTGGGATATCAGTCAACCAGTATTCAATCCTTATCAAAGTGAGGTCTGAGAAGAATTAATACAATTAACTAACTTCAATTAGGCAGATACCTAATGATTACGATAATCCAATTAATTAAATTTTTATTTATTCAATCCTTATTATAACACCATACAAAAGTAGCTACATACAGCAATTGTAAGTGGATATTTTCTAATAATTTAGTTTAGTTGTACACAAATCCTATTTCTCTATGAAAGTAACAAACCAAAGCACGAAAATATTTTACCTGATGTTCTTTAAAGTATAATTCAATGATCGAAAAATTAAATCAATTAATTAAGGTATATTAAAATTAAACGGAACAAAACCAAAGAATACGATAAAAAGTATGAAAAAGCAAAACTACCACGTAATTTTTTTAATCTGTGCCAATCATTTAATTAGTTTTTTTACCATGTCATTGTGATACTTAGTGAATGTCGCAAATGGGCACTTTCATTGGTGGGTACTAAAATTGCAACCTTTTAAGTTGTCACGGGACGCGTCCATTTGTTTTTTTGTGCAAATCAACGGCCGAGTTGTGTTTAAAATTTAAAAGTAGCAACTCGTGTGAACGCACTTACTGCGTCCAACTACGGAGGGGGGATAACGCCCCTTGGAGGCGGGACGCTTCATAACCCATCCAATTTGAACTTTATACATATAAGCTTAGAGTCTAAAATACAAGTTTATATTTCAGTGCATTGAATGCAAGTTGATGTGGGAGTGAGGTAATTCTTGCTTAGCCTCATCAATGTACGCAAACAGTGAATTTTTTCGATGAGTTTCGTTATCATTATTGGAGCGTTGTCCCTAAATTGTACCTTTTTATTGTGATTACTCGTGATAATTGAAATAAAATATGACGACAGATATTGCAACGTAAAATACTTTGAAATATTTCATTAATTTTGTTTTGCGCGAAAACTTGTTAAGAAAAACAAAGGGAACCTTTTTTTAATTTATTCTTGATATCATCACTAAAAATCTTATATTAATATTGAAGAGAAAATCGGTTTCAATTTAACTTTGGTGTAATTTATCTAAATAATTTCCTTTTCCTTAAACTAACCAGCTCCACAATTTTTATAAAAAATATTGAAAACCAAAAAAATAGTAGCAAAAACTTATGCAACCTTCATGGAATTTTACAAAGAAAAAAAAAAACAAATATATTCTTTTTTTTTTTCAACCAGCAGTCTCTATACTCTTTAACCTTCATGCAATAACAAAAATTCCAATTGAGTTATCTAATCCATTAGATAGGTGGGCGATGCCGCAGCTGGTGCGCCGCTTTCACTGGCACAATAAAATTTTAGCACTAGTGTGTTATTGAAACAGCTAAATCACTACACACCGCACCAACGCAACCAAACATATCCCACCCGTATCCACTGCGCGTCTGGGTGTGATTGCATTCTCAGAAAATACTATACCTATTTTTATATTACCTTAAACTATACCCTCAATGCCAGGTCTCCTGCAATGAATAACAACAAATATATTGATGAATTTCGCACGCCAACGAACGTAAATTGTGCCATTTTTATTGAACTCATACCTACTGTGTTTTGTGTCGACTTGTTAATCAGTAGCATCCATTATAATATACAAGAGGTGTAACAAAATGGGCTTTAAAGAATTATTTATTATTAAATAATCTAAGACGACTTTCATCGAAATAATTTATTACATGCCAAAGTTATAGAGTCATAGTTCCGTTGCTACAACCCTTGCAAATCCGGATAAGGTAACCTACATGCTGAATTCGTTAAAGTTGCGTGGTCTAGTGGATAATGCGAATGGTGTTGAGCCAATGGCAGGCCACGAACTGCGCTATTTCATATTCTAATCCTTAAATCACACTTCTGAGCTTTAAAATCCATGAATGTTTATTTGAACTGAGGATGAAATCATTGCAGGCTTTGTTTTTAATTTGTAAGCCCTTTGCAGAAATTTCTAAATTTGCAAATAATAAAAATTCCAACAAATAAGTTTCATGCAAAATTTTATTCTATCAATAGGAGGCATTTTTTGCGAAAGCTCTCTGATAAGAAGTCAATAATGAAGGCTAAGCTTTAAAGCAACATAAAAAAGAATATGTTTTACCTTGTACCTCTTAACTTTTATTTAAAAGCATGAGAAACAACTCTAAAATAGAATGTCCCATTAAAGAGACCACACAAATGTTATTTTATGTCATAGGAAGTAACAGCCGGTACCTATTGGTTTCAACTTGTTATAACGTGCACGAAGTATGAGCGTAAAAGGCGGAAATTATAGGAAACAATTAATAATCGTAAAACATAATCTTCCATGCATGTAGAATGAGGATAATTTAATTAAAAGTGTTGTGTAGATGGAGTGCACTGTGCAATACGTTGACAGGGAATTAATTTTCCAAACAGTATCGAAAATAATTCCGGCCCCAAACGAATAGGTATACAAGTATTTTGTCGTGAGTATCAGAAACTACGTGAGATTTGTCGGCCTCACTGACACAAATATTTGTGTGTCACAAAAAAGCGGATCTCAATTTCTTAAAGAAATTCTAGTGCCATATTTTGTCAAAAGCTCATTTAAAATCTGTTGTTTTCGAACAATTTTGTTCTTTTTTAGATTTGTGTCTTCATTAGACATACTTTTTATATCACGTATGAATAACGAAAGTCCACTAATAATTAAGATTTTTAAATTTATTGTTCTTGATCGTAAACCAATGGGTCGTGAACGTTCAACAAACAATAATCCCAAATACGATACACAACAAGATATTATAAGCCTAAGTTTTGCTTCATATAGGTTACTTTATTCAAGTTACAACGCATAACCATAAAGGGGCATAAACACCGTTCCCAAGAATCACTAGAACATTCAGTATTCCTCAGTACAATCTGCACTCAACCAGTTACCGGTAAATCTATGATAAGTTTCCAGCGATTTGCCGTAAAAGTAGGTTTAGTATTTGCGTGAAATGGGCCGGGGGACGCCATGTTTGTTCCGGTGACGTAAAAGGAAAAAATCACGTGGGCCGCGTGACCACCGGCTCGGCGGTGAAATACACACGATCCATCTTCTCCGTGACGCTCTTTTTGGGATGTAGCACCCAGGGTTTGTGGCTGGTATGCACGAGAACAAAAACAATGATCACCAATGCTATTGTTAGCATTATCACACAACAAGCTATCATACATCAACAAGCTTAAATACGTTAGGCGTAAAGTGTTTTACATTGGCTCAATGGAATTTATGGTAAATTTGAAATTATTGAAATGTTATTGGCTCCCTAATAAAAACCGTGAATAAACAAAATTGAAATTAAAGTAAAGCAGTAGGCAAAAATAGAAACCGAATGTATAAGTAAATCGCTGGCAAACTTCACTACCATAAAGGAACTAAAATTACATATGTTTTTTTATTAAGAAATTCGACGATTCTTACACAAACAAAAGTCAACAAGTTTATGCTTTAAAAACCAATCGCATTTAAAAATCATAACTTAACGTCTTCATCGACTCTACTATATTTATTATAAACAGAAATCATAAGCATTGAAATCTCGGAATAAATTTAGTTTTAAAGAAACCCATATGAAAATTATAGCGAAATAAGTCATTAAAATAATCGTCTTTTTCCCCCTAATTTTTCAATTTAATATTTCTTATAGGAAAATTCAAAATAATTTTAAAAATGGATGTGTAAGTAAACTGACCTAGAAAAGTAATTGTAAAGGCGACATATGAAGTTGCTGGTTTGGTCAGTGCTTCGTGTCGCGAGGCAACGTGGCAACCAGCGCCCGGTGTTACGACGGCGACAAAACGTCGCTGCGGCAATGTCTCCATGTCACATGAATAAATTAGGACGGTCCGAGGCTAATTAATGTGCGCCACATAAGGTTACTACTTTTATCGTGATTAACAGCTTTCGGGTGAGTATTTAAGTAGGTGCCGCCCGCCAATGGACTGTTTACTGGTACATTACTACTGTTTGATTGTGGCCAGTGTTTTTGTCTTTAATTGTTATTTGACTATCTATTGATTAGGTACTTCTTAATAATCACTTTGAAAATACGTAAGGAAATACAAATGAAATTGTGAATATTGAACCCTTTAATTGGTTTAAAACAGAAAAGACAAGCTACGCTAAGTTAATAAAATAAATAGAAATTATTGATCCCGATCGCATTATGTAACATAAAGCTTTTTTAATAATCTATTTTTACTTTTACTCATTCAATTTAATACATATTATCATAACTATAAGTAATCAAATAAGTGATATTCCTCGCCATGAAAATGTAAACAACATCGTGTATGTCATTGCAATGTATCTTTAAAATCAATGTTATTTCATACACACAAAATACCAAATACATTCAAGTAGTACTATGTCTAAACCGTTATAGGGTTAGCTGTTATCGTGCGGAGTGAGTCAATACAAGTCCCACGTGGAGCGACAATACTTGCGAGCTGGGCGGAATGTAGTCGGTGCGACGGCTCTCCCGCGGGACTCGCTAAATCGTATTGGTTCCTCCACCGGTCTGTTCGTTTATTCCCTTTCTTTTTAAATCCAACCGAAGCTCCACGGCAGCTGACTTGTATAATCCGTTTGTGAAAATGCCAATTTAAAATGCCAATGGAATGTTTATTCGTACAATGTGTTTTCAAGTAGCGCTTTTTTGTTACAATGTGTTTTTAACATTAGCGATCTCAAAGTTTTTAAGGAATTATTTTGATTCCGATTTCAAAAATATACTTGGTCGCATTTGTGTCATCAATCAACAACTATTGCGTTCGACGTTTTAGTCAATATGATTGTTTACTGTTTACCTTTTTAATGTGTTACTTTGAATAACTCACGAAATTGTATTGTTTCATCAGTTTAGAAATAAATTTTCTTTTTCACACCCTTATTGCAAACACATTTTGTTGTTAACGTTGCAAGAACAAGTTTAACTTGAACAGCATTCAAGTAAGTATAGGTACCTACCTCTACTTCAAGAAAGAGTCGACACCATATCATTATAAAACATAAATGGATTTTGGAAATGGTCAATTTGTTTCAATAACACTTTACTGAAACCCCTTTCCCAAAGATACAATTAGTTGCAAATACTATAGAATATGAAACAATTAAACGAAATAGTAGTATGGGCTATACGAAACTAAATTACACGTCTTTTAAGTAGGTAAAGGTAATGAAAAATTAAAAATGTAATTGCTACGTTCCTACTCCAGTTTTGTAAGCAACTTACGTATTTCAATATTAACCCGGTACAATGTAGCACTTACTCTTTGTTTTATGAAGAGTGAACAACCCAATAATAAAAAGGTATTAAAGTGGACAATGAAATTTCAGTGGTAGGTAATATTAATCCTGTATAATTTTAGAACGTTGATGTTTTAATATCACGATGCTCGCTACACTGTGTCACTTTGTGTGGTCTGCTACATGAATATCTTTGACTGCCTCGGGTTTCGCGGCACACGTATTCGTTTAATAATCTTGAAGTTCTGGGTTCGAGTCCCATTGGGAAATTCTCAATAGCAGCACGGAGTCAAGAAAGAGTCCGTGAAACTACATAGAATAGGTTCGTTCACTATTACGTGGGACTAATAGGTACATACTTTGCAAAATGAGGGAGTAAAAATGCTCCTCTGACTACCCCGTCGACGAACAAGTATAGCGTACGATTACGTTTGTACTGTTTTTATCTGTCTGTAAACATTGATTTTCTCAGACGTGTAAGACTATAAATTTGCTAGTACAATTCGAATTCATTCGGTAAGATATCTTTAACAATTTTTTTGAATTTCACGCTTATTAATTATTTGCAAGATTACAATAGGCCAACCACGCCAACCCGCACTAGGCCAGCGTGGTGGACTATGGCCTAAACCCTCTCAATGGTAGAGGAGACCCGTGCTCAGCAGCAGCTTTTAAGATGTTTTTAAAAAGTCTCATCTGAACGACTTTTAAACATCACTATGTGTTTATTTTACATTTTTCATTCATTATACACCCTCAGCTTCTGTTTTTATCAACACCTAATCCGCCAGTACCTACTTTCATACTAAACGATTCAACAAACACTTAATCTTACTTTCCTAAACAAAATCGCATGTTCCGCACTAATTATTTCAATTGGTTTTTATGTCAATGTTAAGTGAGGACTATCTGTTTTTACCTTATTATAAATTGAATAGTTAAGCCGTAGTCGATCGATCACGCAATTTATTTTCCCAGTAGTGTATACAATGTACCAGTACTTAGGGGTTTCATTGAAAATATATAATTATAACGAAATTAAACCGTCCTCTTAATATACGTAATAAATCCCTAATAAAATCTCAAAATAGCACAGAGATGTTTAAATGTCCAAGAAATAACAATGAAATGTCGACGATTAGGACTGCATTTTAATCTATAATCAACTTACTAAATGGGAAAAATATATTTAACGGTACGATACATTTCAGTATTAACAAAACTTCTACTCACAAACTGGTAGAGCAGTGACTCTATAGATTGTTGCTCTGTCAGATTTTCATGTTCCCAGTAAACTACCGCTCTTTACTACATGTTACTTCAAGCAACAACATAGGCGTTATCATAATCTAGATGGCATATAATTTTTTTTATAAATTGAAATGCATAATTAATTAACTTTGAAGAGAAGCAACGAAAGAAATTCAATATTGAAAGTTTCAAGGAATTACATCTACTTTTAGAATTTAGATGTATACTAAAAACGACCACCTTGTGACTAATGAAATATTCAGATAATAAAATAAGGATGATATAACACACTCTCATACAGTCATAATGTGCAAACGCCAAGCTCTCCGCGTTTGGCTGACAGTGTTCCAAGCTCAAAGTAACGGTATTGTCCCACTTACAGCGACTAGCGAATATGAAGAAGGATATAAAAAAATTATAATTAATTATAAGTAATATTGAAGATTTTAAATGTAGGATTTTAAATGGTGGGTATTCTTCTTTTACCAAACGCAAAAGTTTGATGTAATTACATATATTCGTAGTAATAAAACCGACCCAGGTAAGCTAATTCGAATATTTCGCCTGGGAGTTACTATTTCGTCTTTATCAATGTACAATAAAAGTGGAAGTCAAGCTGTTTGTTAAAACTTGTCTCACAAATTACATTAACAAATTGCAGGCATGGGAAATTCTCTATGTATGCTTAATGCTAGCATAAATCTATCGCCACAAGATAACTCCGAGTGCATATAAGAACTATGATGCTAAAATAAAGTATTTCGTTAAAGTTGAAGTAATTTCTTTAATTTCCCTGTGATTAATACAAGTCGAGCTTCAAAATGAACACAAAGCTTCGGTTTTGTAGTATAGGTACCTACATAAAATTCGTTTGCAAGATTTCTTTATTGTCACATGTTTACTTGGTATAAGTAATACATTGAAGCACTCTGGCAGTGGCACCACAACTGAAGGCAGCGAGGCAGAGCGAGGCGCGAGCTTGCTTTATCTGAGCTGGCTCTACGCGAAACAATATATTTATTGGACAGTAGCGCGCGACGCCGCCCGGCCCGATCCACGGGATGATCTATTCACTACACACTTATGTTACCACTACAGATTGCGATGCTGCACAGATGCAACTAATAAAAATATTCCTCTATGCTACTGGATTTTGTGACAAAATTATGCAAATACATTTTTTTTGTAATTGTACTTATTATAATTTCTATAACAACCCTGCCTTTTTAGTAATTGAGATTTGTGGGTGTCATCTTTAAAGACCACATAGTCCTGTTTTGTTGCAAACACAAACAGTAGAGAAATCAACAAGGAGATGAATTTGTATAGGGAAACATTCAATTATCCACCTAAGGAAATAAAAATTG
The DNA here is from genome assembly GCA_030295005.1 of Cephonodes hylas. Lineage (NCBI taxonomy): Eukaryota > Metazoa > Arthropoda > Insecta > Lepidoptera > Sphingidae > Cephonodes > Cephonodes hylas. The sequence goes on along the minus strand of AP025364.1, from coordinate 9,888,434 downwards.
CAACTGAGAGGAATTCATGGGAAAATTGGGTATTTATGCGACAGTACAAAATTTCGCCGTTGTGATACCTCCTCATAATGGCTAATCAGGTATGTGATCAGTAACCAGGGCACAAATCAATGCAAAAACTGACCCTAAAATCATAATCACATCAAAATATGAGAGGCATACCAGCGGCGCGGAGGTTAGTGCGGCGGAACCCGGGAGCGGCGAGATGGAGGCCGTTCCTCATCCGTGTAAGGTACAGTTTGTAGTGTCCGCCGGCGAGCGCCCAGCCTCCGCGCTGCTCTTATTTCACAATGCACTGCCAGTTTTTACAAGATTAAGCAAAACTGTGCAAACTGCTGGCATACGCCGCCCACGAATCTTACCTTTATGCGTTCCAATTCCGAATAGGTATTTTGTGGGCAAACGGAGGAAAACAAAGGAAACCTTATTAGGTACAAATAAAGCGGAGGGACATCTCAATCACGATTCTATTTGTTCAGGAACTGGTCTCCGGAGAGGCGAACAAGATTGATCGCGGTGTCAACACAAATTTGCATCCGTTGTTTGTCTCCGCGGAGCGGCGGCTCACGGCTCGGAAAAAACACCGCAATCACATTGTGTTCGGTGCACCGAGCGCTCGCATCAGTTATCCGCCGGTGCGGCTGGCTAACACGATTATCTGTCGCTTCCAAAGAGACGCTCTTTTTTACCTTCCCTTGTTTTCCAACTTCACGTCTGCTCCGTGTTTTTTCTGAATAGGAAATGGGATATGTCAGACGAAAAATTGACAAAAATATGACCGACTCTCGCGGAAAATAGTGGCTTTCGCGATAGGATCTGTCGGATCCTCTGTTTGTACACGAAATTCCATTTTATATGGTTTTCTTATTTGCAGAGTCTTCGTTTACAAATCGGAGGAAAAAATATTCTACTATAATTGCTTTCGCTGTTTTTTGTTCCGTTAGACAATTGTTTTTTCAATCCGTATAAATGTTATATTGGAAGAAAAACCACAAGCGAGTGAAACGACGGTTTGGTTTTTACCGTTAAAATATTATTTAGAAATTACGTTTTCGATACCACGTTTACTAATTTACCAAATAATATTTTTAGTAGCACTTATCTTCTTGTGTCATGTCATTAGCAGTGGAAGTCGTTGTTTAACAAAAACTACAACAAAAAGTGAGCCACGAGATGACAGAAGGGATTCTAAATATTTCGGCAATGTGCCGTTTGTGTGAAACAAGAGGCGCAGCTGTGATTTACAATCTATTCTAATAAGGCATAACAAATTGATTTACATCGTTCTTATCTTGAACTTAATAAGTTTCGGTTCTACGACGTGTGTGTTACGAGGAACGTATAAAACTGTGCGCATATTACAAAGGGCAAAACAATATGATTCGATTGCCGTTGTAAACCGCTGTTTAGCCATAAATTACGGAGACATGAGTGTGTGATTGCACCATGAATTACATAGAGAACCACACGCAACGGCACGTAAAGCAACGTCTAATGTCTTCATACACAAGCACATAAACTCGACTCGAAAGCACTGTCGGAATAAAATCACCAAAGTAATAATTTCCCGCAGCGAAGTGAGCGCGCCGAGAGTAGCTCACACGCTCTAGCCAAACCACTGATTACCACTTGATTACACCCCACAAAAACTTTCATAACCCGGAACTTCCATTGCCGTTAGTGGCTAAAAAAACAATTATTGACGCCTCATGATAGCAATTAACACCCATCCGTTATTATGTCCAAATCTTCACTTTCAGTAGATCTACTATCATCATGTTTAATGAGTTGCGTTCGGCGCCATAATTCGAGAAGGAAACATTTACTATTGTTTCCCCGAGGGAAATTGTATCTTGTCGCGTGGGAGATACGAACTATTTGTATTTCTATAGTGGGTGCACTAGAACCGCGGCGACTGTATGTGTGAAACTGACGCCTCCCGCAGGCGGCGCGCGCGCAGACCACCCGCAACCGACCACCGGCCGCCGAAGGGCGTGTGCGCTCCACACATCCATACAAATAGGTTTCATATTGAATTTTTTGCGGTACATTTGCAAAAACTGACATGATAAATATCCCAATGGACGAGTCGGACGTACGATGCTTCACTCCGTATCTACGGACTGTTATCATGGCATAACAATCAGTAAGTCCATTAGCATACGTCAACAAGGTTAAATGAAGCCAGGGCACGACATTCCGCGGTGATGCGGAGTCGTTGGTCTTACTCGAGTGTGGTCCGCGGCGGTGCTGTCGGCGCTCGGTCGCGGCACGCGCGCTATGCGCCCGCTCTACCCATGTACATGCACTCCACCTCTCTAACTATGTTATAAATGAGCAGCGCACAACATTAGGCGGATCACATACATCATTTATGTAAATTGTGACGAAGACATATTCAACTCGGTCGACCGGAGCCTTCGCTCCGCACGTCGCACATTCCGACTCAAATTATTCTGCATTTTATTGGTATGTACATATTTATAGACACGAAGACTTCATTTTTTTGTTATTAGCCTATCATTTGTAGCTATCGTATTTTTTTGAGATTTTTAAATACAATCCTTTTACATAAACTTTAAATTTTGGATCCGAAGGAAAAGAAAAATGAATTTGAAATGAATAATAATATTTCGATCAAATGTGTTAATTACATATTTTCCAGAATATTAAGAATTTCCAGATATTTGCCAGATTGGTTTTCGAATACGGACATAACAGCAACACATTACGTCAGAGCACCATTCATAACAGCCGAGCACTTGTGTACCCCAGCAATGCCATTATACGGACCCTTGTTCTATTGTCACAACTATTCAAGCGACATAAACAAGATTGATTTACCTCTCAAACTTGACTTTTCAATGTTTTGTGTCCGACTAAATTGCCTTTTAATTTGATCGAGTGAAATTTCCAAAGGACGGTTTAAAAAATTTGAAAAAAAATTGAGCCTATTGGAAAGAGCGTAACATTCCAGATACATACCATATACAATATACTATGTAACAAAACCGAACCAAGGCTTCGATTAAATTCGACTAATTAATTCGCAGTTTGAAGCTTTTTGCCAAAATCGCAGAGCTGTGTTCTAAAACAATAGAAACCTTTAATTATAAGTGCGAGTAGAGTTGACAGCTTCCCTTGCGCCGTAGATTAGAGATCAGACGCAAGATCGATATCGATACCTTAAAGTATTCGAATGACAAATATTTGCTATTAATATTATTAATTAATATTTTATAATATTTACCTAGGTGTTTGTAGGATTCAAATCTCCGTGATTTCTGATGCTCGAAACGCAAAACTATATCTTAGACGAAGTTAGATCTATGAGTGTGTTTGTTTTATTGATTCCGCGCTTTTTTCCGTCCCTAATGTTTGAATAGCGTTGTGAACAACATAAGTAACTGCGTAGTCTGGGACATCGTACAATTTTTACTTGCATTTCTCGAATAACACATTACATATAATATTACATTTAAATGGGTATCAAGTGAGATTTTCACAACACTTGGAGATACATACTTTATATAAATTAATTTATAGAACTGACCAAGGTGCTTAACATATTATAACAATTACATGACAGAGAGTATAGTATAAACAAAGCTTTTGGTTCGGCCCGAGTGTTCCCCAGCCCCAACCGCAAATTCTCGACGTGGCCAACATCTGCCGACGTCATACGTAGCTCGTTAGCTCCCACTGCGCGCCATTCATCACGATAACTCGCTCTCAACTCACTCGCGACACTATTAAGACGTTTTCACTGGAGCTCCATTGTTGATGTGGGTTATTGTGGGCGTCCTCTAGTACAAACTAATGTTGGTTACCCACAATGAACGCCATTGCGGTCACTTCCCGTGTGGGCTCGTCCAATGACTACGGAATATTGCTGGTTTTTATACGCTCACTTCAAGAACATGCATTGTATTGGCAGTTTATGCTCCAGCTGCCACGATCACCTAATAAATGCAAAATGGTTTATTGTGATATAAAAGTGGTCAAAATATTTGGAGTTCGCTAATACGGGACAAAAAAGTCTAATTAATCCAATATATTCATGCTCTTACTGATTTACATGATTAACTCAGGAACCTGTGAAATAATCCACAGGATACAATTTTTTTTTAAACAATTTTCGTGCACACTAGATGTCTCAGCTTTCACAGCAAGAAATTAGCCCTATAAACAAAGTTGAAAGATGGGAACTGAAATTGAGTGCTTAACCCGTAATCTTAATATGTCTTCAAAAAATAGTTTACACTGAGTGACCTGAATATCATATTTTAAACTTACACATGTCCCAAATAAGCATAAGCGCACGTAATGATAAACCTAACTCTAATTTAATTAAAAAAACAAATTAACTCATACCAATGTACTTAAGTATAAAATTTCATGAATGTGATTCACAGCTGGCAGTGTCCACATGGTGGCCGCCGGAGGTCCGTGTTTGGACACTGGTGCCATTACGTTGGCACCCCTGCGGCTACGCGAAAACACTTTTTGCCCATGGCCTACATGTTGGTTTGTCAACTGGCACATTAGCCAAGGTGCTCCTACCGCGGTGGTCTGTTTTTTGCTCGCCCACACTCCGTTAATTGGTGACAATTGTGATCATTCCACTGAAGAGAGATGTTTCCTTCCAGATGTGTTAATAATGTAGACGTAAATGTTTTCAAAATACTGTCCCGTTGTCAATGGAATAAAGATGTTACTTGTTGTCAACAGTGATATATAGTTCTTTTAAGTATTGCAGTTTACTGTTTGTATCCTTTCTATTTAGTATTATAGCTTTCACAATATTTTTGTAGCATTCGATGGGTAGTTGTAATAAACATTAAGGTATTTTAAATTAACAACACCTCTTTTAATTAATTAAATGGAAAACTTCAAAATACGATAGTTTATCAAGTAAGACGAGAAAAATATAAACAAAAAATATACCAAAAAAAACTTTTTGCCTTTCAATTAATGTGGGTATTAAAAATTAAAGTACAGTTACATTAAAGAGTGCCGTTAAGAGATGCTTACACTCAGCGCAGATAAAACAGCCACTAGGGTTTTTCTGTCTCTATTTCTGTTGAGTTGGTAGTCAAGTGTGACGCCCCCGCGGCTTCCTCAGAGATTAGCCCCGAACACTTTCATAAAAGGATCTGGCGCCAGACTCAATACAGTGTTACCTTCTTAAGAGCTCTTCAGGACATTATCACAAGCATTTACTTAGTACAAAAGTGTTCTGAAACCAGCTTAACTTTTCTTGGTTGCATTAATGGATGCTTTAACAATAAGTTATGAGTTTATAGCTTACTAGCTTTTGCCCGCAACTCCGTCTGCGTGGACTATAGGGTTGGGTTCAGAAAGAAAATAAGTTGTAGTATTTTACTCCGCAGAGCCCCATTTACTTAAATATACAAAAATCATACAAATGGGTCAAATTGTTTCAACGTGAAACCGTAACGCGCCGGTCGACGCCTTGAGTATCATTATTGCGCGCTTGACCATTATTTTGAAACTGCGATATCTTCTAAGATACTCATTGAAATCAAATGATGTAAAGGACAAATTTATTTTGTATTAAATACTTGTAATGAATAACGTATTTATTTGGATAAGGATTAATATCATATTAATAAAAACATATTCACAAATAAAATTTATTTTAAAATAAATTTGGTTAGGATAAAAAACGTTATACTGAGCCTACCTTAAAGAATAGACATATGCTGTCGCGGACTTTTTTTTAGAACTTTTAATTAGGAACAATTCTCTAATACATTATTTTAGCGAAACTTTAACCGTTTGCGCAGCGCACGCAGCGAAAGCTCACTAAAAGGAAAAATGTCCCCGATTTTGAAACATTATTTATTGCTGCTCCGCTCCTATTTATCATAGCGTGATGTTATATAGCCTATAACCTTCCTCGATAATTGTGCTATCTCACAGTGAAAGAATTTTTCAAATCGGACCCGTAGTTCCTGAGATCCTAGCGTTCAAATAAACAAACAAACAAATTCTTCAGCTTTATAATATTACTCGTATATAGTACTAGCTTTTGATCGCGACTCCGTCCGCGTAGACTACAGGGTTGAGTTCAGAAGGAAAATAAGTTGTAGTCTATTTTACTTCTCTGAGTCCTATTTATCTTCATACCAAAAATCATACAATTCGGTCAAATTGTTCAAACGTGAAACCGTAACGCGTCGATCGGCGCCTTGTGCATCATTATTGCGCGCTTGATTAATATTTTAAAACTGCAATATCTTCTAAGATACTCAGTGAAATCAAATGATGTAAAGGGCAATTTTATTTAAAATTAAATACTTGTAATGAATAATGTATTTATTTGGATAAGGATTAATATCATATTTATAAAAACACCTTCACAAATAAAACTTTATTTTAAAATAAATTTGGTTAGGATAAAAAACGTTATTGTGAGCCAACCTTAAAGAATAGACGTATGCTGTCGCGGACTTTTTTTTACAACTTTTAAAGAGGAACATTTCTCTCATACATTATTTTAGCGAAACTTTAACCGTTTCCGCAGCGCACGCAGCGGAAGCTCACAAAAAGAAAAAAATGTCCCCGATTTTGAAACATTCTTTATTGCTGCTCCGCTCCTATTCGTCGTAGCGTGATGTTATATAGCCTATAGCCTTCCTCGATAAATGTGCTATCTAACAGTGAAAGAAGTTTTCAAATCGGACCAGTAGTTCCTGAGATCCTAGCGTTCAAACAAACAAACAAACAAACAAACTCTTCAGCTTTATAATATTAGTATAGATTAAAAAAAATGTTTTGTTGGGCCTGCGCCGTTTAATAGCAAGTACGACTAAAAGATCCCGGGTTCGATGTCCGGGTCGTAAAGTGTATCATAAGGTTTCATTGAAGATACGTGTATGCATTTAGAACATAGGCTCGTATTTAAACCTGGACACATTTCCCAACGCCGTGAATAATTGCAGTTTGCGCGATCCGACATTCGAACCCGGCACCTTTCGATCGCTAAATTAGAATGCAGTAACAACGAACTGTTTAAAGCTTATTAATAAATGTAGTATTTTTAAAAATAAATCAATTCGGAGTCGGTAAAAATGAGTAAACGACAATCATATCAACACAGTGCGGTTTGCTGCTGCTGGCACTAAACAATGCAAACAAAGAAGCGACAGGTGTGTGTTGTAGATGAAGTGGGTGCTTTCCAACACCAAGTGGAAAGCAGAACGACGAGCCACCGACTCCATTATACTTGATCGCCATTTAAACACCTGTACTTTACCTCTTTGTGTGAGCCGCTTTAGCGACGAGTAACGTCAGCGAAATGTGAACAAACTTAGGATATCACACTAATATTAGTAAAGGAAAGTTTGTGAGTATGCTAGTGTGTTACATCACGGTGAAGCTGATTAATAATTTTTTATGACTTTTAGTATTGTTAAACATACAAGCTATTTATTGTTCTAAAAAAAGCAAAGACGTAGGTATATAAATCTGGCTAGAAGTACAGGATATTATAAAAAAATAAGATACCAATTAAACTGCGTAGCACAACTAGTTATTCAAAGAAAGATAAAATCTGTGTTCTATTGAAACGTTCTCATATAAAAACGTTTCCTCAAGACATTCAATTTTCGTAAAAATTGTCTCTCGAGGAGAACTTATGCAACTTAGAATGAAAAAAATAACTTTAAACATGCGATTGTACTGTATGTTTTTCCAATTTAGTAAGAAATTTGTCACATAATTTCATTAATCAATAACTAATTTTTTATCACCATCTTCGATTTTTCACATACAACATACTAGAATAACTTAAGGTATTTCCTAGGTATTCTAACAAAGCGAAGATTCTATCGGTACTATCTGGCCCGTTTAGCGTGAAGAAGCGTGTTTTTTTGTGTTTAAAGCTTACATGTTCGATCGGATCGCATATTATAGCTAACTTGTAAATCATTTTATTACTCATTCCTTGTCTCTACACGAAAGGACCAAGAACTTTATATTTAATGTTAATCGCGAAATTAAAATGTTATTATGACTCGTTTTAATATGTATTGGGCACTAAACATTTAATAAGAACAAATTTTACGTACTTGTAACTTTGCTATAAATATTTGCTACTTATTATACTTAAAAGTACATAATATGACATCTAAACATTAATATTCATGGTTGACTTTTGGTCTCACGACACAAGTAGTATTTGCCATGCGATGTAGAAGTTCCGGGTTCCATTTCCAGATCGGGCAAAGTGTTATTTTCATTAGAAAAGTCTCGTGAACTGAGTCCTGATTTAGGTATTTTCTTGGCAAAATATAGATACAAAACGAACATTTTCCTTTAGGATTTGGGAGAAATAGGGAGGCTCCTGGTTATGTATACGTACTAACAATGATTAATATTGCTGACCCTCAGGTTTTATAATTTTCATGTAACATATAATAACAACATAAAAAAATAACATTTAACTAAGGAGGTAACAATAAAAAGGGTGATATAATTATGCCATACAACCATAAATATTGCTTAATTGTGAATTAAAGAAAGTATGTACATAAAAATTACCGAGGGATTGCATAAAGCGGTCTTCAAACGCAATGAAAACTAATTACCGCGCCGACCGGATCCGGTGTTGATAAAGCAACGTTTTTGCGGCGGAGATTCGCGGTAGTCGCGTTATAGCGCATAAACGATATCGCCCCTTAATGACGCTAAATATATTGCTCTCGAGAATATCTGCTGTAGAATAAACCGCACCGCTTAATTGTTTTAAACGCTCGACGAGTCAATTACTATAACGCTAACATGACAACACGTTGCGCACCTCGCGGTGACGCAAACACGCGCCTCGGGAAATCTATTACGCGCGCTCTGTGATTTACATTTATTATAACTGCACCTTAATGTGCACGCATCAGGGCCCTCCCTCAACGATCAGTGTAATTAATTTGTCACCATAAGTCTCTTTTAGCATAATCACCAATGATTACTGTGGGAACTCTGCTACAGGACATTTCACTCTACAAAACATGTGTGGAGTATGACGGTACAAAGAATGGTAGCGCACCAGATCACAGGTCGACAAATAACACTTGCACTTATAGAGCGGGCTGGCAGGCCGGCCGTAAATAGTATCGGCGATCGTAAACTGGCACTGGAGCCCGCTACACTCGCTACCGGCGCCCGCGCACCGATCAAAGAACTTCACCGACAAAGAGGCCGCTGCGCCCTTCGCGCCCGCCGGCCCTCCGCGCCCTCCGCGCCCTCCGCGCGGCCTGTCAACGCTGTCACGGTCCATACTTAATGCGCGCCCCCGGCGAAAAATTACCGCCGATCAACGTTATAAACAATTGAATATTAATATGTTGCATTTACATAAAATTCACATGAAACCGATATAAAACACAATCGCGCGTACAAGGGCCGGCGCATCGTATAAAGCACACAGTAAGTGCGCCGAAGCGATCCTAATCCGGCTGGAACGAGCCCAAAAACTGTGAGCGTCTCAAGACGAGAGTCGCCGTTTTAATTGGTCGCATTAGTGCTGAGCCCCTTATTAATAGGTTGATTACTTGCGGGTCGGGTGCGGCGGGCGCGGCTGGCGCGGCGCGCGCGGCCCGGGCCGGACAAACTGCAACTGTTTATGCAACCGTTACAAGAAAATTCCCTACTGCAAACTTCAGCTTTAGGATTTCTCATTAAGCTCTTTTACTATCTCCATGTATTCCTAAGAAGAATTTACATTTTATATATTGTCTACAATGTCGTATGTTAAATTTTAGAAAGGATGTATAATTTCCATACCAATGTGGATTAACAGTACCTAAAACGAAACACTACGAGTTGATCTCCCCATCAAGATAAATTATACGTGACTCACAAACTGTGATCATATTATTAGAAGCAAGAGTTTCTTGGGAATTGAATCATAAGATTCAATTCTACTAATGAGTATTATGACAGCGATATTTTTTATTTAAAATCCATATAGATTTATGCTTTTCGCTATTTGTAAAATGAGTGGTCACACGGAGTCAAGAACTAAAATAATACAGAAAAAGGTGGGATCAGAAACGATCGTAGACTATAAGATGTTTTTTTGGGAACACAGGTGTGATGTGTATAATTTTATTTTTTATCCACTCTACTAAGTTGACAAGCGCAGTGGTGCCGGTACTTTGTACCGTGCGGTACCTCGAGAACAACGGCAAAGTAATCGCGCCTGAAATACCCAGTGCACAATTTGAGATAAACACTTAATGTGTTTAATGCATAACACTAAATTATCCATTTAGAGGAAGCACATTAATTCTTAATAAGTCTGTATATCATCAATTATGGCTGAAATCTCGACTCGTGTAAGTATCGGCACGCCGCGCCGCCGCTCCAATGATTCAGTTGTATCACTTTACAAAGTACTTTAACGCGTTGGGAGTTAATAGCCAGAAACATAGCGAGCTGAAAATATCAATATTGGCCTGAAATATCCGCGATATCTGCGCACCGACCATAAATCTGCGCGTATATAAATCGTGTCAGCCGCTATCGGCCGCTCACTCTCCGCCTCATGGTTTGTATCATTCGCAAACCAGCTTAGGGAATGTTTTTAAGGAGTTGCTACAAAGACAAATTAAAAATTCTTTGATTATCATTTTTCTATGGAGTAGGGACGAATTTAATGGACGAACTTCTCATAGGAAAAATAAATTGTTTTGGAAATTTACTCTAGGGTAATTTAATAAGAATGAACTTTAAATTTCTACTACCTAACTACTTTTCAAGCTTCAAGCTACGTAGCAATAGTACGAAGGCAATTGTACCTAGGTACATCACATTCAGTCATAAGAAACAAAGTGAGACGTTTATGTTTTTCAGACGCGAATGGGAATGGGCAATGGGCATGTATATGTAGGGAGGATAAAGTGGCTCGGCGCGTTTCAGTAGCGCGTGCTGTTTGACTCAGCGAGGCAAGTGCTGGCCGCAATTAAGATTGCGCCGATGAAGACACACACTGAAGTGTTTTCTAATTATGTACACCATCAATCACAGCTCAGCCACAACGGGCCAGAACACCGCCAATCAAGTAATTGCATCGCGTGCATCAGCTTTTCGGCCCTCGATAATAATAGGCATTTTATTGCCCTTAATGGAGTCTCTAGGGCCGCGTGGCTAATGCTCCACATTACGTATCGCTCTCCACTTTTAATTTGGATTAATATATGCAAGCCAGGAAATGCACCGCCCCCGTATTGATACAGCTTTGTTTTAGTAATCAATTAAGCCGTCGATTATTTCTCCATCGATATAAAACGCCGAGGGAAATTTGATATCGTTGAGTGGCGACTATCACGTTGATTGGCTCGAGCAACACGCGATGGTAAACAATCTAAACGCGGAGCGCTTCTCGCGATTAGTCATCCTCTAATCCGGTGGAATTTCTACGCGTCAGCTAGATTCTTTGACGTGGCATAACGAAACAAATTTCAATTTGTGCCACGGTATTCAGTCACTGAGTGATCCGCATAAAGAGGGTGATGCTAATCGGACAGGTGATCTGACGTGGGCCGCGGCTCCGGGCCCGCGCCGCTCGGACCACGAACCCGCGGCTACGCGCTCAAACTACCTACAGTTGTGGACGATCGATGCCTTTGCTTACCCACATCCATACCACAATACTATCTAAATACTAAAAATCTGCTCACGTAGTTTTTGGCAATGATATCGCAACACAATCCAATTCTGCCGATACAATCAAACAAGTTGCTAAATTGAATGAACCGTGCGACGTTTATGTAATGCGAACTCATAAATCATAATTTATTAGAATCACTTTAAGCCTACTGACCTTTTGCAGAATTGGTTTATTCCTAGAACGGGCTGAAAACGTGATTCGGTTATAAAGAAACAATTTGATACAAATACCGCGGCTTTATTTTACGGAATGATTATTTTAATGTTCCGAACGTACCCACAAACATTTAAAATGGTGCATTCGATTGGAATCAATAAACGAGAATGAATAGTTAGGGCCGATCACCTATCACCGGTCGTCGTATTCGTAAATCATGATCAGCCGATGATCGACGTGATGCGATGTCAGATTAGGATGCTTCTAGCCTTTGTTTGTAATTTGTGGTTGCCGCCGAGATGTCTGGATGACTTGCGAGCCGCGGCAGCGCGGGCGGCAACATCGCCGAACAAACACTACACGTTCGCGTTCAGTTAGTTAGTTCGCTCGGTAATTTATAAGCCATTGTTTTTGTGTCATTGATCCTCGCCGAGAGATAATTGCCTATCATCAAGTAGCGAACCATGTTTTAAAGATCCTATATTAACTAAACTGTAACTATTGTAGATACCTAAGTAAGTTTGATTATTTTTCGAGTAAAAGAGATTCTTTAGAGATGAATAGATAAATTAGAGACAGTTAGGATTTTTTGGACTAAATATTTGCTAAAGGGAGGAAAAATACTAATGTGTTAGAAAGTCAAATGTATAAGTTTAATATAGCTTTATTCAGTGTGAGGTTTTGAAAACACAACAGTAAGTACGCTGAGTTGAATGGCAAAGGCCTTTATTTTCCTTAACATTGATTAGACATTAGTATCACTAACAAACATCAAATAGGATAAGTCGGGGATTGCTAAGGATAGCGACGAAGCCGCAATTACTGGAGGCTTAGCGTTTTGAAGCGTACAGCGTTTCCTACTAAAACTAATCGCAAGGGTCATTGGAATAAGTAATCTCTGGGTAAATGATACGTGACCACTTTATATATGCACACAGCTTTACATTTATTTTACTTTATTCCTTGAAACGAAATAAATAGTTATTTTACAGTTAAAATTATGTGCTCAATATTCGCACATTACCAAATAAAAGCATGGTAATCTTGATGGATTCCAAAATGTTAGTATATCTTCATTAGACACTTTCTGTTAAGACTGTTGACATAGCATACTTACGAAATCACTATAAAACACTATCCTTTATTTATCGAGTAGTTTTACCACATTTTGAATTGTCATAAAAATGAGTAATCAACAAACATTAAAACATGTAATTTTAAAAATATTAATTGAAGTCTATTCTCTATAACAAAAGCTCCATTCCTTATACACTCAACAATACGCAAAACAGACCGAATACATTTTTGCATCCAAATCCCTTTATTCATACAACATCAATCATTGTTGTCACAGATAATAACAGCGCAAATATAAATAGTACAAAAGGTGTCATGATACGTCCAGGACACAAGCTATCAAAATAGGCCCCCCTCGCATTAACCGCGACAAATGTCGGACATATCCAAAGGAATCGGTACAAAAGCCGCATGTATCAATAAGCGGCTAAAGAGCTTGATAATCCGTCACTAAGCGAAGTGCGGCGCTCGACGTCGACACAATGGGACATTACGTCCAGAGCCGCCGGCCCACCAGCTACGGCGCACACCCGTCCTCTCCATGCACCATTAAAGCTCGATTCACATGTGCTAGTTTGTCATCTAACATCTAAAGGTACCTATAGGTCATAACTCATAGAATATGATAACCCTTTACTGATCAGTCTAAGTAGGATTTTTGTACAGGTCTCTACTTTTCCTTGAAAATTCTAAATGAAAAGATTTGTGTTAATGATAATTTTAGTGACAAATTTAATATTATTGATGTGTCTTCACTAACCCTTATTATTCATCAAGTAGGCATCGTTCTTTTATTTCGTTGTATTTTCTTCTGTCGTCTTTTTTTCGTCGTGTCTTCAGTGTGTTCCTCCGTATCCATCCATCTCTTCTTTAGTCTCTTATTTATGTACCCTGTAACATGCATCCTCGTTACTTTTTTCCTCACATGTTTCCTCTGTCTTCATAACAAATCCACAAACCAATAGCAGTTCCGGGTAATCTACCACAAAATTCCGAACTAAAAGAACAACATTTAAACTTAGCTTACTGCTTACAGTAGTAAAAAAATAAAGAATCGTTCCCTAGGTTACCGTGGGCTGTGAGCTAAGAGCACAACAAGACGTAGTAAGTGTTGCACAAGTCTCCGATACAACAGCTGTCAATCGGATTTATCGTGGCCTGATCAGTGCCGATCCCCCACCTGCTCCGCCACTGTCTGTCAATGGTTTTTTGAAAATAAAAAATATGACAAATCACATTATAAAAACTTACAGATTTTACAATTAATAATTTTTATTTCTCACAACATAGTCTTTTCTGACACCATACACACATATGCACCCGTATTCCTTGAAGAAATAGAGTTGCATTTCTGCGCTCACATTTCGCCAATTATTATGTTCTTGTTTCCCGTAATGAGGAACAGGCCTATTTCCTATTACAAATACTTGATCATGCATGTCTATCTAAATCACATACCTAGTTTTAAAATCTTAATATAAACATTGTAGCAGATTGATTAATTATTATCAATTAATTGAACGTTTATATTCATGAGCTATTAAATTGATCTAACAAGCATGTTGCATGTTTCCACAAATCCCAATATATTTTGATTCATTTAAAGATTATCAAAGTTGTATATTATTATTTCCAGTGCGGTCACTTCACCGTTCCTTCAAAAAAATGTACATTAAGAAAAAATGTGTTGTGTACTCGTTATTGTGTCAAAATATTGTGGAATATAAAAGGGACCTCAATGTTGGTGCCAACTTTTCGACATTCGTCGGTCACACATAATGCTCTATTGAAAGTAGCTGTCAGTCAAACGTCATAACAGTGCTAAGGTATATTGGAGATGTTTAAATACATTTCACGCACTATTTCCCTGATAATACAATATTTGATACAATGAACATCTACTATTTTAGTATTTTTTGTAAAATATCATGCGGTGGTTTTTTGGGAGCGAAAAGGTCTGTCAAGGCAGTGCCATGGCTTGGACCATTAGAAATATATACCAAATAGCATGTACAGTTTAAGTATAGGTAAGTATATGACTTAAAATTATAACGTTACATTGCATTTCGCTAACTGATTTTTAGAGTCCCCCGCAATAACGGAAAATTTCCTTTTCGAATGGAAAAACACTATAATACTTATTAAACATTCTTTACTTATAGATATTTTATTCACCAAAGAGTAGATTGTCTCGACCAATTGTACTGTACTGGATGAATGGGATTCAACACTAAGTCAGTACGAGGATCAAATCCTAGCCACTACCAATGGGCTCTACAAAATCTATGGTCCATTACGACAAGTTTTAATCATTCCTAAATTTGTTATGTATAATCACACGTTAACGGTGCTCCTGCATCCAGAGCGTACACATATATAACTACAATTTAAAGTTAAGTAAGTGTAGATACTATTCACAATGAACATTACACTTATGCAAACAGAAAAAAGCATCATGGGAGCTGAGTTCCTCGCGAGATATTTAAATGTTTCGATCTAGTTTCTTCATCAAACATGTTTATTTGATTTAGCACCTGCCCTCAAAGGAGATTGATTGATATGTTTACCACGTGCGTGTGTAGTTACCTGATACTTATCTATCTGTATCTATGTATACAATCAGCCCGCATGTGGCCCACGGTACGAAATACAGGCCCACGAAACCATACCAGCCTTTACCTCTCTCTCCCTTAACCTAGAAGACTTGGGCTTTGTAAATAAGATTGATCAGTGCAATTGCCGAACATATTATTACTCGCATAACAAAACTCTAATTTGTATTTCAGAATATACTATATGCGACTACCTAATCTTTTAATAAAAATGTTCTGTCATCAAAAATGTAAAATCTGCTATAGCGAAGAACTCTGCACCAAAAAAAGTTATTTTACTCGTAAAGCAAATTAAAAAAAAGATATACCTATACCTACAGCTCACAATATTCTCAGTTCTCTTTCAGTGCGAAGGTAAAAATTCGAGTTTTCGTTTTATATTTCTTTTAACACCTTATTCGAATTAGTTTTAATATGAATATAGCTTATATTTCCTTTTTTTCTAACTTCATCTCAATGCCATGATTGATTTGACATTCAATAAAACCTAGAAGCCACAACTCTACCAAATTTTGGAGGATATATTAAATCTACCAACCATCTGACAGTGAAGTTATTTATAATATGTTTATTAATTTTAGCCCGCGGCTCCGCTCACACAGTACCTATATATTTGAATGAAACAATGTTATATTAAAAAGTAGTCTATAACCATTTCCACGCTCTTAAATCGGTTTAATAAATAATAATCGGCACATCGATTTATCTTGGAAAGGGTATTAAATAAACAAATAAATACAGCAAATCAAGTTTTTTGGCATATAAAGTATAACTTGTGATTTATTACTATATCTCCAACAAGTAATACAAAGTAAATTACATATGAAGTATGCACTGATACGAAAATAAAACCCACTTTCATTAAAAAATAAATTTAGAACACTATTATTATAGTAAAAATGTATCAATTTCTATAATAATATGAGTAATTTCGTTTTCCCATTAGACATAATTTGATAACACATATAAAACGATTACGTGAAAATAGTCATCACGTCTTCCGTTTGCAGGTGTAACACTTAGCCGTCCCAAATTGCCGGTAGATATTAGAAAGCTACTGTCTATACAATAACAAAAGAATAGAAATGATTCGGCTATTAAATGCGATCGGTTTTTGTGCGAGAGTAGGTGTCGGGTGGCGCGCTGGCGGGCGGCGTGCACGCGCGTTTTACGTGCGGCATCGGCAAATTATAGACAAATCTTGGTGAGGTATTATTTTTTCAACACGCTCGGGTGAGAAATGCATGATTGGAGGTCGGCTCGTGATTACAGAGCGCGACCGACACGCCATCTACAGGGGACTCTTACTTTTCTATAATCATTATTTTTCTATAATGAAGTGTTAGAATAAGCAATTATTGCCACCCATGATGTAAAAACACGTGTAATTTTTGTTCTTTGAACGTTGCTTTCAAATGTACGTGCGATTTAATGGTTTATGTTTTATGTTCTTGCGAAGAAAAAGTAATTACGGAGAAAAGTATAAATCAATTTGATTTATTTATTAAACATGGGTTTTATTTAGCAAACTCCTGATTATTACTGACTAGTTTTAATAATAATTTAAATGATATCGTAAGGAAAGTATATGGACTACTTACAATTTAAATACTTAATATTAATCTATCAGTAAGTATTAATTATTAAAAAGTGAAATGTATAACGACATTCGCGCTACCTCTATATACCGTCCCCATAAGTAGCTATGACTATAGCGCAATTTTTTGGCACAGCTTCTGCTTGAATGAATATTTAAGTCAAATTATCCACTCGGATCCAATTTGGAACGATGGCGGCGATAATACAGACCATAACGTGTTTCGGAATAGGTAGACGCCAATTTTGACACGTCGAATATTGCGTTAACTGTCATTAACAATTTTATGCAAATCCTAATTTGGATCACAGCTTTAAAATGGGAAAATTAGGAAGAAAATTATAGGGCTGGCACGCCGATAGCGCTTTTATGATGCGTTGCCACGGGCCGCGCGGTCTGCCCGGCCGAGCCGCTCATGGCGGTTATCATTCATTTTCAAGCATAATGCCGCGCCAAGTCAATGTGTGAATTTAGAAAAAATCACCTATGTTATGTAATAAGAAATTCATACTATTATCATCATATAATAATTTATACTTTTAATTAATGTTATATTTTCGAAAGTAAACTTATCTGTCTCTGTACACTTTTACCCCTTGACCACTGGACCAAATTGGCTATTTCTTGTTATTTATATAGGATGGGACTATACTTCTTCTTCCCTAGCAAAGCAGAACCCTCAACTAGTGCAGCTAAGATTGGTGATACCTTCCATTATTTATTTTCACATTACGTAAGAGTTTAGGCATCATCATTATAAGAACCTTTTATTGTTCCGCGTTGTTCTCCTTCACACGTGATTTTATTGTTTTAGATTTTTCCAGGAACTAAATTAATGGTATATTCGTCAACAAGCAAGCTTAATGTCTGTTCTCGTTGATAACATTGTTATGTGAAAAACATATGCTCTTCGTTCCTATACTGAGAAAGTCCGTGATATGAGTTCATATGTCAGTCAGCAAATTATTAAATTCACTTATTAGTTATCAAACAATATAACGCATATTTTATTACTTTATTTTGAAGTAACATTCAGGTCAATACTGCTCTAAATATTTCTTCTTTGTTTATAATATCCAGTTCTATAATTTTTCTACTACATCGTTGCGTTAAATACAATAATACGTATGATTCAAATACTTCAATGTGTTCAATATAGCAAACACAAAAGTTTTATCAATCATTGCCCACATCTGGCGATCGAATCTAGAGACATGTACATTCATAACTAAATGTGCCCTAGGAAATATCAACGCATTAGATAAAAATATTTTACTAAACAAAAATTCCTTTAAACAAGGTGCAATAATACTGCCACCGAGCAAGACGGAAAGCTGAAAGAATTTGCTAACAAATTAATAATATGTGTGTTGCGAGTGTCGGCGGGCGCGGACCGGTCGGCTGAGATTACAAGGCGGCCTGTAATAGACCCGTCGCGTCCCACCCTATACTCAACTTAATGCTCTCGCAATTTCACTCAAAATAATGAACACAATAAAAAATAAGTTTTTGGCGCATCCTTAAATGAGAGCTGGCGACGTGAGGTGCCCCACTCCGGCCGATGCCTCTTGTATTGATCCCCGGTGATGATGGCCCTCTCGTGTTTTGATCTGACGAAATTGTTCTACGAACTTCCAAATTGCTTTTGCGTTATTGAAAGCTTATTGGAATCGTTGATTAAATTTCAATAAGTTAAAGCCTGTTATGTACCTACTGGCTGGTATTAGTGGTGGCACATTTGAGAATCGATTACCTCTTCTTGAAATTTGCCGTTACTAACCGCAAAATTTAATGTCAAGCCAATATCAATGTTATGGTTATTTTATGAACTGAAGTATATTTCCTAAAACTGTTTTTGGTTATTATTGTTGAATTCGACTGTCAATTAATTACTTACTTGGATTAAATATAATTATAACAATGCAATATTATGTAAACAATCAAATTGAATCAAGCCTATGAGAAGCATGAAATTATATTCATTAAGGTATTTTTGACAATAAATGATTCACAAGTAACAATAACACTTACGACCGTCCACCAATCGGATTCGGGATAAAATTACAAACTTTTGTATCATGGCGGATATCATATGTGACTATCGTTTCAGAATCTACATTTTAATTTCTGTGAGTGTGACAAAATATCATAGTAACTTTAGGGAGTTTTAATATATACTTTATTTCACTATAGGTACTCTATTTATAAATACATACGAGTATTGTATGAAAGCGGAGCACACAACATACCGGAGCTGTTAAAAATACAACCATGTTGTAGAAGTAGATATTACGTGGAGCGTGCGGTTAGAAGCGGAGATAGGCGCGTCCCACGGGACCCCATCTGATAGCGCTGGAATATGACGACAGTTCGCAAGCTCCCGGCTTCCTACACCGCCATGTTGTAAAGATAAACATACTACCTTTTTACATATACATGTGTACACTACAAGTTCATAGTCCATTTAGATAACTACGTTGAAAATTTAACATAAGTAAACTAGGTCTAGTTTGCATTAGCAAATGCTGTCCAAGTAGAAACTTAAATGTCGTAGAGTAATGGTAAAATGGGATGGAGTACTGCCTATTCTACCGGGATTTTGTAACTTCCTTGCAGAATATCAAACTATTCTGCTAAAGTTCATCAAACTCTTCTAGCGATATGCGAACTCTTTTTAATAAACATAGCCTAACTTAATATTTGCAATACACTTTATCTCTTCCATGAACCAATAGCAGTCTAATTTCATTCGAAAAATACATTCCATTATATTTTCAAATGATGAGTAAGGAGATTCGGTGGGAATAAATCAGAGCGTATTTGCACTGAAACTGCAAAATCAGAGCTGGGAAGTGAAGTGGGGAGTGGGTGGGCGATGGCCGGCGGGGAGAAGGACTCGGGAGCGCCGGAGTGCCCAGCGCCCATCTGATACCGGTTAATACGACGACAATTCGCAGCCTCCCGCTTTGTTATGGCAAACAAAACAAATGCGCTTCTCGCCTTTTACTATTAAATAAGGTTATTATTGAATGCAATAGAATTTTAGACTATACATATAAATGTTGTGCATAATCTTTGCTTTTTAAAGCATTCGCTTTAAGAATAAGCTTGTAAGTAGCTAATTTAGTGAATTAATTTCAAAGGTTAATAAGTGAAGTAGATAAAATAAACAGAGCTGCTCGTCAGATGGGGATTTATTTCTAGATCTTAAGGACATTATGATGCCAAATGTTGTTAATAGATAGATGAATAGAGAACATAATAAAGAAATTATAATTAAGTTAAGGGATCCGGAACTTACATATACTAATCGTAAATTTAGGTCATTCTAAAAGCAAACATACCAAATTTAAGGTCAATTTCAATCTTCGCTACAATTGACCTCAGTAAATTTAATTTATTATCTGTTGGTATCAAAGGAACTTCAAGGTCTTTTGGGAAGTTTCCGATGTACAGTTAAGCAACAACATCAAACAATAATTTCGGAAAAAGCAATTATCATTATCCAGATAGGAGGGTCGGAGGCGATCGCATTAACATCATAAAAGGGGCGAAGTTTGTCTCGCGCCCTCGGGACGCCCGTTGGCGACGAGACAGTTACATATTACGCAATAAAGAGCTGTTCTCGCGAAAGGAAGTGTGAAAATGAACAACATCAAGGGGTTATCTTGAATTACTCACTAAAAACTTATTGCCGGAGCGTTGAGGCGGCGTGGGTGATCGTGGGTGTTCGCGGGTGTTCGCGGCGGCAGGCGGGGGTGGATTTGCCGCGAACAGATAAGGGCGCGCTATTGGGATCGCGTCGTTCTCATCCAATTACACGGTCGAGCGGGCGCCGCGAGGAACGGCGCGTAAAAAGGGAAGCCGCCTCGACGTTGTCTCCGCAGGGATTGTCGCTAGCCTAACGTTTTCACCTACGACCCGTCCTCTCTACCCGCCAACGCAATTTGAATCTCCGCGCCGAACAAAATCAACTGTGACACCGACACCGAGCGCTTCAGCCGACCTACATTACCACCGCATTATTCTATTTACACAACGACATCCTTAACAAGCCTGAAATAACTTGTCGATTTCAACATATAAGAAGACCTTATTATAAGGTTTCAAAGCAACACATATCACTTGACTGAAAATCATCATCAAATACTTCTAAGTATGTTGAAAATGTGTAGTCGGGCATCAATAGTTTCAACCCTCACGTAGGTAGCTACATGATTCACCTTTTTCAATAAAGTTAAAATATTTAAATGCTGAATCGTAAAATCATTCCCGAAACTAAAATATTACTTTCCCTGCTCTTTTGGGAATAGGTGTACAAGTGCGGCGTTTTGAACGTGTGTAACCGTCTTACGAAGGAAACAATCTAAGTCGACATGTTAAGGGAATTGGCGAGCGGCGGGTGGAGACCGCGAGCTCGGGATTCAATTAGAGCGATTGCCGCGGGTCGGAGCCTGACGACAATCTGCCGCACTACTGACGCTCCGACACTCACTCCCGCACACTCTCAACCATCACGCCTCTGATAACACTCTATGCGAAACTTGCAATGCTTAATATGCTAACAATCGAGGCTTTTAAATAGATAAATTTGAAAAAAATAATTATTGGTAGAAAGGACAAAGGTACTACGAATTTGTTTCTGAAATTTTATGGATTAATCAATTTGAATAGTGCGTTGTTTTCACCATTAAAAAAAATACAGTCCGTAGCAAAACGTCGTTTCAAAGCTTATTCCTGACTGATACTACGTAACGTCCCCACACTATTGCAAAATAGTAATAAAGTGATGTGCACAGATAAAAGTGCTTGATCCTTAGTAGATATAAAAATACTTTTGTTTCGTTCTCATTTGTTTATTTGTATCCCTCAGAAGATTAAAGCAGGTACATACTGCAGATATTAATCAATCCAAGGTTTTTATTATGTTCAATTTGAATTTAATTTGAACAATATGTTCAACCGAAAAAATCAATGCCCTTTTTTCAATATTCTACATGAAGAAAATCATGATTTCAAAATGTTAACATCCTTAATCTGAATGTGATAAAGTATAAAAGTGGTTATCCTTATCACGGTTCTTCTCGAAGCATATTTTCCGTCTTAGGCTTAGTAGTAGCGTAACCTAATAAATAACAGTGACATTTGTTTTGGGTACTAAGCCCCACCCTCTGTCACAGACGGAACCCAATCCGACAGCGCGGCCGCCGCCGTATGTAAATAGTTTACCGAAAGTCGCCGCTCGTCCATCACGCGTTGTCACATAAATTATGCCGCGGCGAATCCGCGGTCGAATCATTGTTTGACTTTTATCTTATTACGTACATCTCCCGATTTTGTTCGCGTCATATTTCTTCTGACTTATCGGCTTTTATCTATCGTTTTGTGGCGAGTCGCGCTATCGATCACCCGAACCCGGCGCGGCCGACAAATGTCTCCGAATGTTTTGAGTGGATTAGGTGAAGCGGCGTTGTCGGTCGGTCACCGCGATGACTAATGCCGCCCTCAGCTTATTTGGAGCGCGTATCGACTTATTGTCGCTTATCTGATGATGCGCCCGCGCCGCGTCGCCGTCGCACATCGGGACATCGGGATCGCGCCGAGAGCCCCGCCGCGCACCAACTGTATCACGGCCCGTCGTCCTCCCTGGTGAATAATGACCATTCCTCTTAATGTCTAAAAATTATTTACCATTGATGACTGCAATCAATTAAGTCACGTATACTCGACACCCGAGTATTTTTTGATTTACAATGTAAATAAACGTAAAACGTTTCGACCACGAATGCCCCTTCGCATTTCGTTGAATAGTGATAACTCATTCGTTCAAGGGAACGCGACCAGCGCGGCGACTCGAAATGGCAATATAACACTTGACGTCATCGTGAGGGACGGAGCTTGACTAATGGGTGCGATAGCTGAACAGTAGTCGCAGCACGAGCGAACTCGACTGGGTGCGCCGTCCGCCCGCCGCCGTCACCTGACACCGGACACCTCGGTGGCATCCCTGTTCCGCGTTAAATTAATGAAAACATCCATCCATAAAGACCCAAACGCTCCTACCTCCTTATGAATGAAATTCCAACCTGCACGGGTTCGAATCCTTTTTTATGATGATCATAAATTAAACGACCAATTTCCAGCGAGTGTCACAGCGCGGATAAAGGAATAATTTTTATAATATCCTCAGCGCTTAACAAGGGACAAATAATGCCCACGCATATTCACGCGGCTATAAGTCGGGATCGAGCGAGCTGCCCACTGACTGCTAAACTGTTAATATAAATAATGAACTGTGTTATGGGCTGGTGCGGTAGGTAGCACGCCGTTGACTAACGATCTTTTTGTACTCGCACCCATAACTTGGCCCAAACCTTCGCGATGTATATTGCCTCGACGTTTGTTTGTTTTCTGCGTCTTTTAAATGCGAAGTGACTCATATGTTTGCTGCAAAAACGAGTTGTCACGGTATCATCGCACGGATGTACGATTGATTTAATAATACTCTATATAATAAGGACAAAACCCTCCGTATATTATAACACATTCTAATTTGTAATGAACTAGTACATAGTAAAGGGTCATATAAACTTTTTTCAAAAACAAACTCGAGGCTTTCGCAATAGATTTTCTATTGTGATTTATCTAGTGAGCGAGACAGATAGTGACCAAGTCATTCTTCTGTTTTTCTTTTTCTAATAAGCTTTTCATGTTTTTTTCCTATCTGAAGACACTTTTATTTCGAAATACTAGCAATGCAGTTATAATTCCACATATTCCTATGAACAACAGCTAGATTATTTATCCATCTCCCAAATACAAATGTGGTGCCAAAAACATTATGCAGCGGTGTCCCTTTGCTTACTTTAAATACTCATCAATTGAAATGATTGATTAATACAGTAATAACAGACAGTTTTAGTAAATAATACTGTACTGTACGCCATGTTACTAGTTACTACTAGGAGCCAGGGCAACCATCCATCTAATACCTCAGGGGTTTAAACCCGACGGTGTAGTTTGATATGTACTTATTTGTACATCAACACTTGGCGATTATTCGAAAATTTGATTATTATTCGTTTTTAACAACCCGTTTTTTATTCATTCCAACTAACTAGTACATTTAGAAAGACCTTGCTTCATTTAATTACTTTTTACAGCTGCAACTAAGCGTTTTCTGAACGAAAATCCCAGTACCATTTCCGGAACAAAACCTCTCGCTGCACGCCGAACACAACACCGCGCAACCAACGACGCGGGAAGGCATAAAAATATTGACAATAAATGTGCAGTGTTTACACGAGGGATCAATTCGCAAATGAAACCCAATATAGTTGAAGTGAGAGACACGGCTACCGTCGTCCCACGCATCGCGACACGACACACGACACGGGAGGCGCGTCCGAGCCCACTCTCCACTAATTTATAGTCGAGTCTCAACTCTGACTTATGACATGTGCTCCCAGCTCTTTTGTGTACTTCGCGCTGCACTCGGTTGCCACGATACTACTCGCGATATTGACGTGGCTATATTTGGCAAGAGAATGTAAAATAAAAATAATTGACTTTAATTTTTTTATGAGACTTGATTCGTTGACGTCACTAGTCTCGTTTTTAGATTTTCTATTATATTCGACTTATAAGGGCTTCTAGGCTACGAGTAGCTGTTTTACTGGATTTTGGGAGCACTGCCTCCATGGAGGCTAAGTTGTATGAGGATAAAACTAATCTTAGAAAAACATACAGTTGCTTTTGTACCTATTTCTAGTTAAGAATAGGATTGTGTCAAAAAATAAGGGACGTCCGTAATCTTACATAATATATTTCTTGTCAATGACTTATTTTCCATGACATTAGAATAAAAGTTATTATGTAAAAGTCAATTTTAGGCGTCAAGTTTAATTTTTGATTGCTTTGCTGATCTTTAATCAACGAGACTTTAACGCATGATTGCAAATAGGTAATTACAATAGCAAAGCTCTTTCGCTCCTTTCCGAGGCTGGAACCTTCATAACATGGAATGTTATATTTGCTGTTTCATTAGACAGGTGGTGGAAACTGTCCACGATAAACATAAACAACGCAATACGGGGAGTAATTATAACAATATTATGCGGGTTTATTTACCGACACAGCGTTTATTACTTGCAAATTAGATCATTTAACATTATTCCAATTATAATCATTACTGAATAAAATGATATAGGCACACATACTTATATACACACCTGTGCATCTGGACCCACATTTCGCCGAAAATTTTTTAATGTCTCACGCAATATTTGTTTATGTTGTTTATTACATACTTGACTAATTAAACGATAACAGCGTCCCTTTTTATGTATTTTGTCAAAAGAATTTAATTGTTCCTCGATGAAAAGCAGCAGTGACATACATTAATATAGTTATGACTCCACACTAACATACAAGTTTTGTGCCGTGTACGTCAGAAGCGAGAGGAGGCTTTTCGGTGTCACAAACACGCAGTACCAAATCTATAGGTAATTTTGGTTCACACCGACATTTGTCTCGGGGTTGGGATCGAAGCCGCGGCCTCTCGCTTTATAACCTGGTGTCTAGGGAACTGCGGCATGGCAATTAAACGTATATTAAAGTTTGAAATGTTTAAATATCTTTAAGCAAAGTTCAACTAAAATGCTTTTTGTGACGTGGCTGCTGGTGTCCTATGGTCACTAAAATTTTAACTTTTTCTCTTAAAATGTATTAAGCAGAATAATTGTACTAGTCCGAGAACAAGCCTAGTGGCCAGCCCTGTAGTTGTCACCTGAACTGTGTTTGTGGCAACACTGATGGTAGATACCCATGGTAGGTACGTACGTCACTATAAAGTGTCCGTATAAATGATTAAGTGTTAAGTTACGATGTTCGCGGCGCGCGCGCAGCGTGGCACCGGACTCCATTCACGCGCTCACATATAATATTACTTTACCGCCGAAAATATCAAATCGACAGGAAGATGTTATCGCTACGGAATGTTATAAAATTGAATATTTTCATATATTAGTTAGGCGGAGTGTTACCCCCGCGGCGCGTCTCTTCCGGCGCACACCGGCCACAGCGTCACTCTCCGACATCACTCCATTCTTCGGACACTACGACCATTTTTATGACACGTTTTATTGAGAATAGAGACGTTATTTAATATCACTGTTAACGTCTCTACATTTGAAAGATATTTTTTTCACCTGGTATGTCGCCCGGCTGTTGCCCAAGTTTATAACGTACTATAAATGTTAAGTAATGTCCAACCTATAGTTAATAAATTTCCTTTATTAAGGCTATTGTACAAGTGAAAGGTAAAATTAATGCAATTTGTTTGTGATGAAGTAGACTAAGGACTAAGTGAGGAAAAAACAATCTACTATATGAGCCCAAATGAGAGTGTTGAATGAAGGATGATGCGATGAAGGAACCATCTTAATATCCGTTCACGATATCTATAAAATATCACGACGAACAAAAGAAAAGACTCTAGAATAAATAAGATTCCCAATATAATATCGTCGTACATACCATCAGTATATAAGGTAAAGCCTTAGTCCTTCATTAATTGATAAACCTTATATGAGATGGCAAAATTTATTCAGCAACCTATGATTAATCCTCCTAATACTTATACAAAAAAGTATATTATTGATAACATCTTTGTAAGCCCCAATTTGTTTCCTCATATGCTATCAGTTATCGATAGAATACGACCTTTTTATGCTGTTCACACGAAGTCAGTGGTAGACTATGACCTTACCGGTCTCCTATGAAGAGAAGGCACAGTTCCGCTTTTGGATTTCTCTGATGGCTACATTTTCCTTATTGAATAGCAAGTTTCAACAAATTTCAGTCGTTCATGACGTAATTCATCTACAACTTTATATTAGCCTCTCTCAATACAAGCTATTCGTATTCAATAAACATCGAATTAACAGCACCAACTAGTCCAATTTATGATAAAAACACACGTACCTACTGTTTATCGTCTCTTAAATGGCGTCAATAAAATTCAAATGAATTGATTGTTTTTTACTGTGACCCGGCCCACATGCAGTTCGGCGTATAAACAAAGAGAAATATCGCGTATAGCGCCCAGCGTGACAAGCCGAGTACTTATGCCTCTCCGTCCAGACATTAAATAGAAACAAATCTATAAAAACTTGTTTTAAATAAATACACTATTAAAAACATATAAAGTAACACCACTAAACGATCAAATCGACCGTTTTATATAATATCGTACTTTTGCTGACTTGGTCGTTTTTACATTAGACGACACGATAAAGATTAATCGGCGACGACTTAGTAGCATTAGGCTCTTCTCGGTTCTATGTTTTTCTAGATACAAACATCCGAAGTCAATCTCACCGATTTCTGTTTTTTTGTTTCCTTTAAATCATATATCTAGAATCCAATGGTTCCTCTATCGTACTAAGGCTTATATTATTCACTTTTACTTTATAATTGTTACTTCCTGAGATAATAATTTCGCGCATCTACATGCGACAGGTTCTATTCTTATTTAAAAGTCAAAGTTAAGTTTCGTAACAGATGTACATAAAAACTGTAAACCATTAACTTTTATTGCATTATTAATTATTACTGATAAGATACTTGCTTTTTTCCTGTATTTTTATCTGAGGAATAAACATGAAAAGAGTAATTCCAGTACACCTAGCATTTCTCTTTAATCGCCATTAACCACTTAGATACTTAATATATTGCATAAAGTCGTTAACAAACCGGTTAAATTCACGAGTGTATAAATAAAGGTGGGCGCTAAAAGAATTATAAGACTCATTAACTCTCGGGGAGACGGTTTCATTAGCATGCTAAATTGATCCGCCGCCTACGTATCATAAACTCCGATAAAATGTGTATTACATATGTACTACACTCATACCCACGTCTAAACATCGTCAGAAAAAACGTAAATCACTAATGAAGTCGTTACGATAGAGTATGTTAGAAATTTGTATTTTTATGGGGTTAACAGAGAATGTGACTGGCACGATAGAATATTTTTAAATAAAAAAATACATAGAGTGAACATGTCGTATCGAATATCAATTAATGGGCGTTGGTGCGCGCGGAGCTGCAAAAGTGTAAAGTGCAGTGAGGCGGGGGGCGTAACGTAAATCACGCGAGGATCCGCGTAAATCGGCAACGCTGAAATACGGTGTAGTTGACGCGAAACGTTGCGAGCTACCGGCCCGGCGCCCTACTACGAAACTCAATGCAACCGTGTTAATGGCCAAGTAAGTGCACGTGATCAACAGGCGCCTATAGCACGCTACTCGTCAAATTTCCTACCTAAATATCTAACTGTTAATCTATTTACGGAAGAGAAGTCTTAATGTATTTTAAGTTTGGCAATTATACTAATGGTGGATACATCGAAACATCGATTTTATAGCGTAATGAAATTTTATTTTTATAATCGATCGATGCGTTTGTAATTTTACACTCGATTGGAATACTAGAACTCTCTAGATATACAATGTATCAAATTCGGTTAGAATAAAGACATTTCCATAAAACCTCGTATTTTGGTGTTATAATGAATATTAAAATTTAATGTGGTGATACGATGACCGTCTCAAGTAATATGAACATCAAAGTTTCGATGGCAAGTTTCCTAAAGAGACCGATTAAGACTGGTCTTTTACTCGTATAGTTTACCCAATCAAAACCTCGAAATCTCGATATTTCCTATGGCAGAGTAAGACATTTTATCTAGCTGTGAAATAATTTGGGCCCGTGGAGCTATCGTCCAGCATAACCGTATCGGTAGAGTCCTCTTGTAAAAAATGCAGCGAGTGTGTTGTAGCGGCGTGAGGGCGGCAGACACGGCCGGCGCACTATACAACACATGGCACGTGAAAATTATTGCCGCTCGGATTTTTCGAGAGCATTAATGCAAATTTATCGAGCCACGCAGCGCTAATTGCGAACGACGCGCGCTCGCTGATTGTTTTCCCGTTCGATTTATGGCAACACCTATTGCCGATTTAAAGCTTTAATTGTAAACGATTCACGTGTTTTATTGGATAGTCGCAGTGTATTTATGCGACTGCTCGCTGTGCGGTTTCGATTATTGATTTTCCACCCTGCCTTCTATAGTTATTTATAGCGACAACGCAGTTTTTATGCTACGTTTGTCGACAATGTAGCGTGTATTGAGCTTTTCATTTCGATATGGATAACATGAGCTTACGTTCACAATGGCTCAAACCTAATCTAAAGTTATCACATCATAAGAAAATCTGTTAAGAAAAGAATATATTAATATATTAATTATTGTTTTGTAACACAACAAATACCATTGAAAGAATTAGAAAACGTTTACCTATGTCTGTAGAAAGTGTCACAAGCATAGTCTATTAAACGGCTAGGTCCGCTACATAATTTAAAACTACTCGCCTACGGCCGCTCTACGAGATTGTAGCACGTTGAGTGAGAAGTGGAAAAGTGTCGTAAAAAGTAAGAATTACCTCTTGGCGGAGGTAGGGATGTGTTAATAAATTAAGTGACGTCACATCCGAGCGGTTAACAAAGTTAGCGGCGACGGCCGGGGGCGTTTCCCGCCTTTTTCGCTTAAGTTTTCCGCGCCGCCGGCACCGGAAGTTCGGCCATTATTATTTTACGCGGGCAACAAGCGGCGCGATAATATCCTGCGCTTCGGCCTGCCGCCGTTCAGAGCGGCTTTAATGGCGGAACGTGTCTTCTTACTTCTCGCTTAATAGATGCAATAACTTAAACAAAAAAGATTTATTACGCCGCGCCCGATCTGATCAAGTGATGGGAACCACCGCTAAATTATACCTGAATTACCCGCTATCCGAGATTTTAAAATAAGTGCTTATTAGCAAGTGTGATTCCTGCTGACTCAAGGAACGGCAATGTTAATAAATAAATGGATTTGAAGGCTAATTAAAATAATAAATTCTGTCACATATGCAAATCTTATTTCAAATTGGTTGTATTCTCAATTCAGCGCACGTGACGGCGATGTGTGGCGTATGTTTTGCGTAATCCTCGGTCCAAACCTTTGTTAAGTTTAAGCCGGGGTCGACTTGGGGCGAAATCTCTCACTTCGTTCCATAAATCAATCCGGCGGTCTCAAGCGACGCGGCAAAAATAAGAGGTCGCCCGTGCTTCTCCGACCGCACCAACCCGCCAGAGGAATCCGCTTAGGTAACTCACTCACTGGGTAATTATTCTCCATATAAAAAAAGGATAGAGAAAATGCTTTTTTCATGAATAATTTCGAATTTCCTTCGAAAAATGAAAAAGTGTTTAGTAGCGAACATTTGGACAGATGTACGCCTAGCAGTAAGTTGGTAATACCTATTAAAAGCTGAAATAAGATTCAAAATATTTGAAACAACTAAATGGTATGAAGTCGATTCAATATGGTTTAACTTGATTTAACAACATTAACTATGTTGATACACGATACACGCCTTTCCTTCATGTAATATGCGCAGTCTCAATCCGCCTAAGTATTCTCAAAGCATCCCAATCAACATTACATTCAATCGCTGAACATCCCTACAGCGCTTTCACGTCAACATTTGAGTCGACGATTTCTTTAGAAAGCCAAAAATAGAATAAACATTTGACAGTCCATTGTGTGTTAAATTATTCACGAAATCCATTCGCCGCTCTAGATGCGGAGGCAGATTGTGGCGATACGGTGAATTACACGGGTATCCATATTTCATGCGAATGAAGCCGCGTGATGACAATCGTGACAGCTTCATATCGAATTTTTGTGCCACTTACTCCTCTAATGGCGCCGGCTGCCACCAAAATTGTATCCGAATCAGTATACTCATGTTGCAAACATTGTAGACGTATATTTACGCAGAGCACTTATCTGTAAGTCGGCGTTTAAATATCCTATCATAATAACCTCTCTTGGCCAAGATATCGCGGTTGCGAGTGTTTACTATTCAATTATTAGTTAATAATAGTATGTTAACATTGTTTTTTATGTAGGTTTCACTACTCAAAACCCCAAATAAAGAGTTTTCATGACCGATGAGCTGGCCTATTTGATGGATTGAAGAGCGCTACAACTATCGATAAATTGCTATTAGACACTCTATCCTGACTACCAACAATTCATAATCAGTATTCAATTAAATATATTCCAAATTACAGCACAAAAAATAACATGAAAACTACAATGTCTGCTGAATGTTTGAAACAACACAATATTTATATTCGAACGTCCTGCATACACTGTATTACAATAGACAGCGGTTTATAATGACGTTAAATTAACAACTCTTATATTATAATTAAAAGTGAGTAGTGCGTGGAAAGATCGGGTCCGCGTGGAGCACCCGCACTCCGTCATTACGCGCTCGACGATTCAATTCGACACATCTTCAGGGTTTCACCTCGCCCAATAATTACTGGCCGCTATCATTAAGCCGCGTGCACAACAAAACGTAATAACGTTGCAATTAGACGGTGGCTGTCATTAGATTGTAATAGAGTTTCGTACAACAATTTGTGAGTAAAATCGTCAAGCGTGTCACATTACCAGCGTCCATTAGGGCGTTTACACAACACGGAATTGAAATGAGCAGTCCACAGATTATCGTGATAGACAAACGGCCGGCATTGTCTACCTAATAATACTGTATACACGGTGCTGTAATACCACCGCTGAATTTTTGTTTACAGATGTGACACAATGATAGATTGCTACTTCGTGTAAATTGGCGACTAAATTCCGTTGCGGTTCAGGTCTCTAAGCCTGATCAATGTAAATTTAACCAAGGTAAATAGTACTTCTTCAAAAATGTATTTTGTTTTTTGATACGAAGAAAACAGGTATATAAGGTAATAAAAATCACAAAGTAGTCAACGTGATATATTCAAACTTGATTAATTACATGAAATAGATTAACATAAACCTAATTTTATGAAAGCGACACCTGTATGAAGTTAAAATCATTTAAGGTCGAAATAATTGAAATATATCCCAGTTTATTACGCAAAAATGTAGGCAACACAGGCGATGAAACTATTTGATAAATATTCTTGTACGGAATAAGCCCTACAAATAATCATTTCCATTTTGATAGCAATAAAACAAGTTGTCATTACGTAAATGAGTCCTAAACATAAAAGAGAACGGCATGTATAAACACCGTTTGTAATTATTGATAGAGTTGTGTATGCGAGCGGGTTGGGCTGTGTATCGAATATCCCGCCATATCCGGCCGATTTGGGCCATATTTGGGCAGGTATCACGATAATATCCACACGTCGGGTATTAGGATCAGGCGGCGATAAGATTTTATCGGTTCAACGTTAAATAACATGTTTCCTGCAATCGTCGTGGTAATTTTAATAATATAATTACGATATTCGGCCGCCGGCCTTTTCAGACACGTAATGACTGCCGACACAAACAGACTGACGATTAAACAACACAATGTATTAAATTGCCTCACACCGATCTGTCATTATACATTTAAACGTTGGACATTGATATTCAATGTTTTGCGTTTTCAATTTTATTACATAGTCTATATTTACACATGTCGCTTTCCTCGGAAATTAAAAAAATAGGTACTCAGTATTGCTTTTATGGGAATTATATTTATTCCACATGAACTTTCAAAATTATTTATTATTCAGAGCGTACTATGTCTCTGTGTCCAATTATTTATTACTATTAATAAGATTATTCGAATGAAACTCCATAAGACTTTTAGAAAAGATATCTCGTAAAATTACTTGCAAAGGTTACACAAGTAGCCATTTGTTACACTATTCATCAAAAATAATCTTCTTCTTCTTCATCAACCCATATAGGCCCACTGCTGAGCACGGGTCTCCTCTACCATTGAGAGGGTGTTAGGCCATAGTCCACCACGCTGGCCTAGTGCGGGTTGGTGGACTACACACCTAAGAAATTCCTAAGAACTTTTAGGTGTGCCGGTTTTATCACGATGTTTTCCTTCACCGTTAAAGCAAGTGATAATTCAATTTGAATACACACATAACTTTTCGAAAAGTCAGAGGTGTGTGCCTGGGGCTTAAACCCGCGACCGCCGAGATTCTCGACCGCGCGCCTAAACCTCGAGGCCATCACTGCTGTCAAAAATAATATAATGGACAAAAAATATCAAGATAAAAAACATAAAAGTGTGTTATTAAATAGAATTTAATTAGTCGTATAGGTACATAACTAATCTACTCTAAGAGAAAATAATTTATGGCTCGATTTCCTGTACGCGTTAGTTCCGGAGATATGTCTCGGGCCGACCCTCACGTCCATACGGGATGTGTGAGTCCACAGTTAAACATTTTATTACATCTGATTAATTGCAACATCATTAAGTTTAGTGATACTTTGTAAATATTACTATTTCAAATTAATTTTATACAGTGCAGTATAACTTTAGAGTAAATTTACAGAAGTAAATGAAATTGCAATGTCTATTTGTAAAAAATAAATACAATTTTTTATGAAATATCTATTCGTACCTACTGATGTATTTCTCTTGATTCTATTATGTAGCGACTATTTTAAACTTTTAAATTGAAGTAGTACAGATAACTTCTATTGGGGTATACATAATTTAAGTTAATAACTAAAACCGAAATTACTATATTTCGTCACATTAAGACGGCGCGGTCGATAATCTGCAACGGACTACCGCCCTAATGACGGGTAAGCTTATTGTTTTAGATCACCGCCGCCCTCTAATTTGGTGCATCGCCTATAATTAAGGCTTAATACGGCAAAAAATACACATCAAATTCACCCCTTCTTGATAACTGCATCTGTATATAAAATATGGGGCGCCCGGACAAAATAACGGTCGGGACTCGGGAGAAAAGTTATTTGTAAAATATGTGGACGGTGACGATTTTAATCGGATTCGTAGGCAGATAGTGTAATATTTACAGTAAATCAAAGAGTTTTCTCTTGGGTGAGTCGTTTCGCTCCTATTTCAGTTGCGTAAGCTCTTGGAACAAAAAAGTTTGTAACGGCCATCCAATTAGTTTAAGAATCCGCACAGAAGCGCTTCGCCGACCCTAAATTTTTCCCAATTAAATGCAAAACTCTCCCCAACACCGGCGGCTATATAAAATTTAAAGTCCATACAATTCGCGCAACACAAATTTTTATTACCTTCGCCCGGTAAGTAAGCAAACAAAAAGAACAAATTAGCTAGCCTCAGTGGAAGACGTCGGTGTCGTCCGCGCTATATCCCACTCGGGACACAAGGGTGTAAAAAGTAAAACAATAAGGATTCCGCGCGGCTGCAAGGGGATATTTATTGTTAATGAAAATGGCGGGATTTGAACTAACGTCTTGTAACTAAATACCCTCTCACGGTTAAAGCGGGCACTAATTTGGTTTTTATAGCGCGTCCTTAATTTGATTTGGCGGCATCGCGGCATCGCGGCCGCGCCACTATTGCCTGTAGGAGCAATTAATTTGGTCGGATTATATTTTTTTTCTC
Source organism: Cephonodes hylas (assembly GCA_030295005.1). Taxonomy (NCBI): domain Eukaryota; kingdom Metazoa; phylum Arthropoda; class Insecta; order Lepidoptera; family Sphingidae; genus Cephonodes; species Cephonodes hylas. The sequence goes on along the minus strand of AP025364.1, from coordinate 9,853,775 downwards.
CCAGCGCCCTGTGCGAGTCATGCGACTGTCTTCCTGTGGCTCCCGCCGTTGCTTACGCGCCCGCACCACGATCCAACAGAGGAGGAAAAAATAAAATAAAACTTAAGCCCCGTTTAATTTGAAGGGTGGTTCTGGGCTATTAAAGTAACACGCTTATGTATTGCAAATTATATTGAAATTTGTCTTCCATTACTGAGCGTCTTCCTCACACAAATGTTGCCCGCATTACGAGCGGGAGATTTTTATTCCGCGCTACGCCCACCCTTGTCTCCCGTTTTTTTTACGCTGGAACTTTTGTGGTGGTTTTTTTCTCGCTAATTAAAACTCTTCCGCGCTGTTTCCTCTCAGAAACGAGATCCGATCAATTAATTTTTAGGCGGCGTAAACCGTCTCGAAATTTACTGGCCTCTATAAAACGAAAAAAGTAAACAGTTTTCTTTTAAAAGGGTATCAAAATGTAATTGATCAAATAAAGATTTATTCGCCAGTTTTTCAATTTACAAATTAATTTTATCTATTCGTGCTTTCGTTCTGTATGTAACAGGAAAATATATTAGCAATCATCTTGTACACCGGCCGTATTGCTAGAGAATTGTATTGTTTATAGAAAATTTTATACAATCATCAATCGTGTGTCGGCACTGAGCAATGAGCGCAATAAGTGGAGCGCTCGCGGGCGCGCGCGCAGTTCAGATACAGTCACGCGCGCTATTTTCTTTCATTCTGGGGACATATTATCATTTTATGACGATAACAGCATCGTTGTCATCTATACATAATATTTTCATACATAATACTACCATACACGCAAACATATGCAATTGCATGTTACCACTGAAATGACTCAATTTTCTGTAAATATGCAGGTTTTCTCAAATAAAACATTATAAAATTAGATACCCTACATTATGATAATCTCTCAGTGATTCTAAATACCGCTCTCCAACAGTGAAACGTATATGATCAAACCGTATGTTCGATATGTCTAATCAAGTTTAGCAACTAAAACATAAAAATAACGAAAAAATTCCTCATGTACTTTATTATAAAAATTAAGTAATTGCGTATGCAAAAGTCGTGATGGTTTGGTGTAGGATAATCGATGCGGAACATTGGTGGGCATCGTTCAATCAATGGAAATGAAGGCAGGAGCAGCAATTTGTCTTTGATGGAGGCGGCTTGAGATGACTACCAGTACACACCGGGCAGCGAGAGCACGCGCCGAATTAAATGGAAATCAATAGGAATCACCGCACGTGACCGACGACCCTTACATCTCGCCGACGACGGACATCGCTCGCTACGGCTTTAAGGCGCTGTCTTCTGTCTCAAAAATAGGGTTCTAGTAACAATCTGAATTTGAAAATCTTGCAAACAGTCGCAGACGTGGTGAAATGAGACACGAGACATGTTAAAATAATTAATAGGTATTTAAAGTATTACTACATTTTTCCATTAGGAAATTTCTGATAGCAGCACGATGTCTGGAATCATGCTCGAAAAACGACGATAAAGTTGCGCCTAAAATGTTTGGTTGATCCATAACTGGCGAATTAAGGGTGCAGAAACGCGCCACTGCTAAACCTTCGAAATATGCAGGCATGAAGTGTTGTATGTATGTGTATGTTATTTAAATTATAATGTCCATTAACTGCTTGCACCTGATGCCAACACTATACAAACAAAGTGTGAGCTGTTTAAAATAAAAAATGGCTATCACATATTAGTTACCAAAATTATCCCGACTTGTAAGTTGCTGGGTATGCAGAGGTTGATTTCAGTATGCCAAATTTGCATGGGTCACTGGACCTATAAACAAGAAATCAGCCATTCGGCGATCTAACCGAACAAAATGAAAATACGTTGATTACTAAGTTTCCTAGGGAAAGTAAAACAATACTATTCGAAATAGTGATGCGTACCTTGGTTTCCTGTGACCACAGCGTAGCTCTACAACTTCATGGTTGCCATTACCATAAATTTTCTTCTTTAAAAAACGAGGTACGAACTTAAAAAAAAGAGATTATTATTTAACAGTCTTTCTGCTTTATGAGTGTAATTAACGGTGAAAAACATATTTTAAAATCAAGCTTTTATTATGCACGAAAAATTAAAAAAATAAACTAAGAAAACATTCATAAAATTCGTAGTTTTTTAAAATTTACAAGTAACAATTTACAAAAGTGTTCGGTTTATCAGTAGAAGTATGATACATAAACATATATTATCTATAACTAGTATATTAATATTCTTAAGTGATCTAAAAGCTCGTCGCGGCCGACGTCTTTGCATTAACGAAATTGCGCGACAAGCTTTTAAATCACTTAAGAATATTAATATACTAGTTATAGATAATATATGTTTATGTATCATACTTCTACTGATAAACCGAACACTTTTGTAAATTGTTACTTGTAAATTTTAAAAAACTACGAATTTTATGAATGTTTTCTTAGTTTATTTTTTTAATTTTTCGTGCATAATAAAAGCTTGATTTTAAAATATGTTTTTCACCGTTAATTTATTTTTAACTTTTTAGTTGGAAATATTTCTAAGTCTATCCATTTCGTAGTCATACCGAAATTAAACTCAATCGGTCCATGGAAACTAGTGTTCCTATGGGCACCTTCCAACTTCTCATGACACCAGATCAACGATACCTTGTTATTATGTAGTCACTGAAAATACAAAGGCATACCAAATCTTAGCTTAATCGGTCCACAGGAATCGGAGTTCCTATGGGCTTCTTCCAACTCCTCATCACATCAGCTTCATGATACCATATTTTTGTATTGTTACCGAAGTTACGAAGACACACCAAATTTCAGTTCAATTGGACCACAAGAATCGGAGTTTCTACGGTCATCTTCCAACCTCATCATCAGACCAGCTCCATGGTACCATATTATTGTATTGTCATCCAAGTTACGTAGGTATACCAAGTTTCAGCACAATCAGTCTATTGGAAGTGGTTCAAATCTTCATTGCAAGATTTGTAAACATACAAACATACATACATACATACATACATACATACATACATACATACATACAAAAGTGAAGTTAAATAAAAGCTTGTAAAAATAAGCATGAAACCTAGTTAAATATGAGACATGAGTTTCTTCATTACATCTGAAATCATAATTTGTACCACAATTAAGAATTATATTTGTTTCTAATATTATATTGAAATTTAACCAGGCAGAAAGTAGCGTAAAATGGCTTTTTTATTTCCACAATAGTTTTATTACAACTGTAGTGTACCAATACAATAAATAAGAACTCCTTAGTAATAGCACTTTAGAACCTGCTCAAATTAAAGTGACAGTTCAGAAGAAGAAAAAGTTGTCACGGAATCTGTTTTAAAAATTTGAAGTCTTGTCATTAATTTTGTTTCTGAGAAAATGAAGGCACATAGCCTTCATTGCCGAACAATAAAATATATACATTATAATATTTAAATTGTACCTGGTGCATTTATATCTACACACACACCCAACAGAACATATTCATTAAATAAAGATATAAAAAATATATAACAGAATTTAAATTTAGGAGTATATGGGTCACAAAAAATCGGCGTAAAATTCGTCGTATTACCGTGCTAATTTCTTAAAATTAAGGTATAGATGCAAATAAACAGTAACCGTTTTATATAAGAGAAAATCTTTTCCCTTAACGAATTCGTGAAAACATAAATCTCCAGTCATATCGATTACCTACTGAGTATTCTCCAAATATTTACACAAGTAAAGCATGTATGATGTAGCTACGTGCATAAAACACGTCTGCAAACAATTAGGGTCGGAACACACCAGATCCACCCTTGGTTGTAGAAGCACGATGATTGATCAATCAATGTATTACAGAGGCGACCTTAATTGCGGCAATTTCGTACGTTTGTTTGTACTGACAACCACACAGGGCCAATAAAACCCTCCAATTTACTCAGTATGTTTTACATTACTTCTAAGGGATATTATTCAAGTTCGAGCGAGCAAGTAGTCAGTCGTTCAACTTAGGCTTTGCTTACTCAAATGATCCGTTGTCGCTCAATGTTTTCTAAAATGCAAACAGCGCTTATTTGCGTAGCCGGCGGCTACTGAATTTTTTATGAGTTGTTTGCTAATCGGAATGCATTTAAGGCCATGTAGACAAAGACATTTGCAGTCATTCACGTCCATTTAGTCATCTAGGTAAATGCCTTAAAGTGTCTATTTACGTATTTGAAAGCGGTTGGAACAAATTAAATAAATTACACAAACTGCAGGCAATTTGACATTACTTATCAAGTTCATGACTAAGCTACAGATTGTTTGCGGTTCGAGCAACGTTATTGTCCCGTGTCGCAACTATTAAGAAACGATTTTCATATTTAGTGTTTCCGATAAGAAACTCACTCCTACAGTTACATAGTAACGCAATATCTACAAAAGGACAAAATATCGCTGCAAATAAACGTTTAAGTTTATGGACTCGAAAGATATTACCGATTCGTGATCTCCTTTTTCTTTAGTTTCGCGTTTCGCCCGGTCGGCCATCTTGGCGACATGTGGCGGGAGATTTAGGCGGGAAACGTGCCCCGCTATATTAGATTATGTCGAAATGAATTGAGCGCTACTATTGGATATGTTATTGACGTAGATTTGCGATCGGAGGAACGAACTGATATTTCGTATTGTTATTAAAGGCGCAGCGCTCCCTGCGGACGTGAGCGGAGTCCCCGAGTGCGCGCCGAGCCGCTCATCCGATACACCGCCCTTATGGACCTATCGTTTAGGCCTCTTTATATTTTTCTTATGTAAATACGGATTCATATCCGATGAGCTTTATTTATGTGGGAATCGTTTTGGCGAGATAAGTCTCTCGTCTGTTCCACTGTTCATTCCTTGCGATACATGACAATCTCGTTTTGTTTCGAAACACTGATTTATGCATCACATATGCTTGCTTTCATAAAATATTTTTTCAGCTATAGAAAGAGTAGAATTGATAGAAAGCATTTATAAAAATATTACGAACGCGGTCAATTAATTGCAGAGTAAATTATTGATATAATAATTTTATTGATATAATATGCTATATACATAATAAATTGAGATTAGCTTTACTAATTTCTATGCGATAAACGTGTTGTGGGGGCAACAGAAATATGACAAGTGTCGCTGAAGATCAAAGGCAGTGTATGCCAGACCATGAGTGCTGTTAAAACGTCTTCAAGGGTTTCAGCGCGGTAAACAGTAGCGGAGTGTATGTTCCAAGTTACACATTTTACGCGATTCATTTCTGTATGTTTACGAATTTATAAATAATATTTTCAATTACATTAAAATTAAGAGTATTATTTCCTCTTGTCCCTCTCTAATTTCACTTTCAGCGAACTGACGACTTGTTTCGCCCGCTTTGTCAACTGCTGTGATTAAAACTTTGATGTATCCTAATTACGTTTTACAAATACATAGGTACCTACCTACATGGTTTAGATTAGATCACTAGATTTAAGAGCTAATCCATCCTAAACATAGAGAATACTAGTGATATTTTGGAATGTATAAGCCTGACAGTTATTATCGTGAAACTTGTAATTGAATGCTTACAATAGGAAAAATAAAAAATCGAATGAAAGCTTCGGAATTTGTAAAAAAGATGTATAACTTGCTAACTTAACGTTATGTCTCGTGACTTGGACGGGCGCACGTGACGTTGTACACCGAACGGCGGCACCTTTTGATGTCGCGAGGGTAGTTATGGAAATTAATAAAGTGAACAACGTGTAATTGCTTCCGATAAGGCGGCGCGGCTGTACGCTGCACGCCCGATGGCTTGTTTTTTGTCGGGATCATGTTAAAGGGCCCGCCTCCCAATACAAACACATCTTACGACGCTCGCTTTTGGACGAATTAATCATCCTTTATAGAGACCTCAATGATGTGCTACTACTGGGCATTTTAAATATACGTAAAAAGATAATTATATGTCCATCTTTGGTATTTAATAATAAAAGCTCGTAGATGTGAAATTTTGTCAGTCTTCACAAGCACGCGAGCTTGCTGAGATGCTTAGTATCCGACGATTAAAAGAACAAAAACAACGAGAAAAAGCGCATTCAGAAACTGACTAACTATAAAAAAACTCTATGATAGGACAAAGTACTTTTCAAAATTAAGTTTCCTCTCAAGCTCCAAGTGACTTGTGCCGAGTTATATCTATTCTAAGACCACACTGTTTGTTCATAATTGGGCCTCTAAAATCTATTAAGAGGCCCATTCATAACCGTGCGGCACAGAAGCCACCGCCGCCCATTCACAAATTGTTTATCTAATATTATCTATGTAAAAACACGTGGTGCCAATAGCCGCCGGCAAGATAACACACTTTTTCTAAGCAATTAGTTAAGTATGTTTCATTGAGTCGACGGTAGCTGGCGCCTCCTACACTTCACTTTTAACAGTTTATTTTTAGACCCTTTCTGATATGAATCGCTTTACGGTGTGTGTTTTATTTTTAAGTGTTCTTGTTTTCCACCTGAACAATTATTTATAAACATCAAAATATTTGTGAAAAAAATACGAATATTAGAGAGAATTAAAAAAATTGTTTAAATGTGAAGCTTATTGCCTCATGAGTTAGTGCCTGTGGGCCTCAGTAAAAAAACACTTATTAAGATTTTTATAGCTAAGAATCGTTCTGTTTTAATCTATTTAAGGAAATCTAGCATTAAATTAGCTGCAAGATATTGTTTCTAAGATAAATATTATGAGTGCTCATTAGTACGACCGAAAAAAATCATAAACACCTTTCGGGCTAATTGTAGGTAGGTAATATTTTGCTCTACATTGAACAACATAAAGCAAACGATTCCCAATTAATATTTTATTGTACCTACATTCCTATGATCTACTTTTCTGTTACTAAAACAAGGAGCGTATCGTATTATTTCGATGATTTGTGAAAAGTTTTATTCTATATCATTTATCAATTTCTCTCTATTAGTGCCTACTTCTAATGATATATTAATTTTCGTCCCCTGATACTCGCTAGGTAGCTACCTATACAACAAAACGATACTACCATTGACTTTGGACTTTAACATATATGTAAGACTATATAAATTGCGCAATTAACTTAATAAGCCGCATTCATAAATTTTAAAATGATTTACAGTAACATGACACAAAAACATGTACTTACCTCAAATTATGTACATCATATCAATGGAGAATTTATTCTCAATCAATTAACGTCTAAAGGAATGACATTAAAATATTTCCAGTATGTGTCGCAGCGAATAAATAAACATGAATGTTAAAAGAAACCTATCAATAAAAGTGAACTTAACGTGTCCCGAAATAAAACACTTTGTTATTAAGTTGACAAGCAACCGTAAAAATGCTCCTTTAAAATGTAAAATAAACAGATCAATCATGTTAAAGCGATCCCACCGGGCTCGCACCGATCCCCGAAAAGAAGCCTACGTAAGCGTCTATTATAAAGCACAGATGTTACCACAAGACCGATTCCATAGTCCGTTCCGCTCGCACGGTGTGCGCGCCGACTGGACTAACAGGGACGGAGTGTTCAAGTGATACGTATTTTTTATTCTTTTTCAAAATAAGAATTGTTCTACATTGGGAGAGTGATTGACATGCGGTCGCCAGCGGCGGCGCCCCCCGACGCGCGGCATTAAACCATTTCACAAGAACGGCCCTCGCATTATTATCATTTTATAATTTATTACGCTAATTATTAAAGGGCCGTATTTAAAAATGAAACAAAGGTATTACGTGTGGCATATTAAAATGTTTGCGGATTCATGATGTGGTATTTTCGGGTGAATAAATCTAGTCGCGCACATCAATCAACTTGTCAGACGGACGCGGGTTTTATTTCACCTTACTATGTATATCCGTGTATCGTGATTATAAAAACTAACAAATTCACAGCGTAAATGTACGTCATGTATAATATTATGGTTTATATTTAATGTTGTTATGGTTTATGCAATACAACAAATGGGTACCTAATAAATAAATAACTTTTTAATTTTCATAAACATATTTTTTCATCGTCGTCGACTCTAGTGTAAAATCTTCCGATGCTTGCCTCTATTAATAAATAAACTCTGCCTATTGTAAATTCCAATCTTATTTATACTTTCTTATCTGCCTACTTCATCCTTGTCCAACTTCATTCTAGCCTTGCTATCTTTACCGTGCAGCCCAAAGTCCCGAGATTCGATGCATAGGCTGGGTAAAGTGTTACTGAGATATTTCATTAGAAAACTCATAGAATCTGGAATAACAAACAAATTGTAATAAGCATGATTTAAATGAATGTGAAACTTAAAACACAATAGGCCTCTTTTATCCCTTTTTCTAATCAACTGCGACACGGAGGCTTTCAATGTTTATAGCACGTACTAATAAGAAATCTTTGTACCTAATTCAATTTGCGGAATCAAATTAAAATAAATAATGTTATAAAATAAGCACTCAATATAATCACAATCGCATTGCCATGAGCACTAAAATGTTCATTACATTCATGTCCATGTGTATACATATTATGTATGGCAAGTTACAGAACAATAAACATAAGGAAGTGAAGAGATCATATCTAGGTAATAGGACGGTAGTGTTCCATACATATTCATCGGCGGTTATAATAAAGCAATATTGTCATTTGGGCAGGCGGCGGCAGAGCCCACTAATTGAAACGGCGCACCCGCCACGACGTGAGAAGACTGGCCATCGGCTAATCCACAGAACTTGGGACCGGCCGGACCATACACATCTGTGTAATTGGAGATTTCACGAGATAACACTATGACCCCCGCTCGTAACGCACGCTTTTCGTATAAAGCCCACGAAAACATTTTTAGTATGCGGAAAATTTGAGTAATTGTTCAACAAAAAATCGACTTCAACTTCGGTAGTTACGGCATTGTAAGAAATAGTAATGTACCTACTTTAACAATCATTATTTATGTTATAAGTATAGAACACTAATTTAAGTTATAATTATGAGTCATAAATACCCGTACAATACAAACAAATTTAAATACAAACAATACGTAGAGCCACTATTAAATTAATTAACTCACAGCGCTGTAGAAAAGCCGCTCAAGTTAGAAGCGGACTGAATAATGCAAATGGAGGTTTGACGCGTGTTTTAAGACTTCCTTAGTTCTCGGAGTTGAGCACATAAGCTTCGTCGCAATTGCGATTGAAATGTCTCCGCCGAGCCTAAAACATCCTTAGCTTAACGCTTTCCGCGCCAAACTCGATACCCATCTTCTAACTCGGAATCCGGGACTTAAGCGCCGAAGTAAGGCAAATTCGCGACTCGGGCACAACCCCCGGCGCGCGGCGCACACATTTGGCAATTTAGACGATACAACTTAGCAAAGAGCTGTCGGATTTGTGAAGTGAACAAAATGCGTAGCCATGCGGAAAGCGTGCAAGTTTGACGTGAGTCTCAAGTGGCTGGTGGTAGCATCACACGAGCGTGCTGCGTCCACTCCGCAAGACTGCGTGGTCACGAACGTAATCCTTATTTATGGCAAGACGCCCTGCGACGCCTCCGTTGGACCAACTATTTGTCAGGAGAGACGACCGGCCAGCATCAATCTCGACTGCTGGCTTAACGCGACCTCGCCGATGCTTGACGATTCATCTCTGTGCTTCATTTATCATTCCAGCTCGGTTCCGTGCGGAACAATAACATACCGCCCTTATTAACACTGACAACGTTATCCGCCACCGACGGTAATAAATACGTAAGGGAATAAAGTGACCAATAAAAGTGAAATTAAATCAATGTCAAGCCCTCAGCGCAACAAAGCGGTCGCTGGACAAACCGCCACTAACCGGCCCCCCGATGCAGCTCGTTAGGAAATGGCAGTAAATTACTCGCAAGTTACGCGGGTCATCTTTCATTATTACGACATTATTTTGGCAAGTCACAACAGGGCGGGCGTGGCGGCCGTGGCGGGCGGTCACCGATGACCATTATCCCTCTATTACCCCACTGCGACTTTTTTCTCTGGCTGCGCTGACCGCTGCCCCTATGCGGGGCTTGAGATAAAATCGTAAATTATAACCCAATTCCATGGCTGTTGGGATTTGACAGATGAAAAGGCTTAAAGCTGTGAGCACTGGCGCTGCATCGTTAACATAATATCGAAATTAAATGAGGGTACTTCCACGGACCACATTAAGAGATGATTAACATCAGTTCTTTTACAATCACACTTTTCTAAAGTTTATTCAGTAGGGCAAAAAATTATAGACGTTATTTATAGCTCTATTATGTGACTCGTCTGTACCGCAGCATTGACTTTGACAACACTGACCCGTGCCATTAAGAAGTTCCGGTTTCTGTTCCCAAGTTGACCAATGAGTGAGTGAGGTTTTCGGTTAGAAAAGCTTTAGGAGCACAATGGCGTGTAATAATAAACCACTATAACATTATTTGATTTTTCCTATACCACTGATCTTATAATTTGAGAATAGAAATACCTCAAGAATCCTGTCTAGGCAGAATATGTACATTAGGGTGTCCCAAAAAAATCAAAGTTTTTTTTTTTCAACGCATACCCCCTAATTATTTTCGAATGGTGTTAAAACACTTATAAATAAAATTTCATGACCTTAGGACCACTGCAACCCGTACCGACTTGCATTCATGTGTTTCAGTACTTACATACTTTATAAGAACTTCGGCGCGTCGCAATATTCCCATGGAAGTTTCGTGGTTGCTTGTTTATTGTATTGGTAAACGCCTCTTTTTGTTTAATAAATATGTCAGACTAAGATTTTCAGATTGAAAATTTTAATAGGGGGTGCAAAACATTAAAATAACGGCTTACTTCTCTGTAAAGAACAAGTATTGGCAGTTCAGTTTAATAAAATTTGTGAAGTAAAATTGAATTTTGTACAAGCGCAAATCTAACTATTCGAGATTAATTATTTTTTGTTAAAGAGCGTGTATGCCTATTTAAGCTTTAATAAACTAATTTTAAGAAACAAGTTGTCTTATACCGAGTCTGAAGGGATCAATAAATAATGCGGAAAAATCGCAAGATATGTTCGTACAGTGTCGTCAAGAGTTTGTTACAAGCTTGGACTACTTTTTGTATATTGCACACGCCGGTGCCCTTTAATTGATTAAAAATAAATCTAAATAGTAGATTATAGTTATATAAATAGATATGCATAGTTTTACCGGACAGAATTATGAAGGAAATTTAAGGGTTGGCTATCAAGAATTAACAGTTATAGCTATAATCATATTCTTTGGTGGTGATACAGAATGAAAATTGACAATTCGATCTCCAAGTTCTATGTACCAGACACCATGATGGCCGAAGCAATTAATTGATTAAAAATGTCGTAAATTATTTTTAATTGTAAATTACTAATAAAAAGTCGCACTATTAGACATCTAGATTTGCATCGCTATATACCATGTTAAGGCTTGGATGCATTGTATAGTATCAGTGACGGCACCTTACCACGACTTTTATTTGCTTAATACTTTGAAACCCTAGAAAACTGTCAATAAAATTAACTCAGAAATGACTATACAGAATATTTATCAGCATTTTTGGTCTTTGGTTCATGAAGTAGCTGTCTTGTCTCTATATCACTATGATGGAGACCAGGAACCAAAAATAATAATATTTTTAAGCTTAACTAAAAAGAATCCATCATTTCATATCCCTTCGAAAGTATATCTGCGTGATTTAGTTTTTAAAAAAGACATGAACTACTTTATTTCAATCAAACACAAGTCTTGCTTTTCTTTAATCGTTTTAAATTTTTTGACAGTTTTCTCAATGAGTTGCTTACATTACAGCCGAGATATACTTTTTTTTCAAGCAGTTGAGAAATAGATAATGACACTAAAAGTCGCTAGTGACACTGCAAATCGCAGTTATATTGATACAAAATTTTCGTGAAAAAGTGATGACTTTTAAAGGGAAACTAAAGCAATTTTTCCTGTGATTTATCCTAATATTAAAAAGAAAACTTTAAGACTTAAATATCACAAATATTCTTGTTTTAATAATAAATATATATTACCGGTGAAATAGGGTATAATTTTGAAAATAAAAATTAAGTTTTTATATGTGCTCTACAATTTTCATACAATTTTTTTTCTTAAACCTTTGCTATCAAGTCGGCACGGGTTACCGCTACCCAATTTTGATAATATTTTGTATTTGAGTTATTAGGGTCAATTAGAAAAAATATAGAGGGTATGCGTATCTAAATTCGAAAAAAAAAAATTCGCCCTACTAGGCTGGGACACCCTAATGTACATACAGGGCAGTGGCGTGCCTAGGGTGTCAAACTAAGGCAAGCCCAAATGTTTATTTAGTAGCAGCATATTTTTTTTGGTACGTAGGACTAATAAATACCTACCGGTTAGTACTCACATTCACGTTTATAGCGTTATTTTATAAATAAACAATCGTTAAGTTCGTTATTCGGAACTATGTAAGGCAAGTCGGGCTTTCGGGCTTCTATGGAAGTACCGCCACTGATACAGGGTGTAAACAGATCGCATTATATTTAATACTCATGGTTATTAAGAAAACATAAAAAAATATGTGTCCATATTTTTTTTTAAAGCAGTGATGGCCTCGAGGTTTGGGCGCGCGGTCGAGAATCTCGGCGGTCGCGGGTTCCAACCCCAGGCACACACCTCTGACTTTTCGAAGTTATGTGTGCTTTAACGGTGAAGGAAAACATCGTGATGAAACCTGCACACCTAAGAGTTCTTAGGAATTTCTCAGGTGTGTAGTCCGCCAACCCGCACTAGGCCAGCATGGTGGACTATGGCCTAAACCCTCTGAATGGTAGAGGAGATCCGTGCTTAGCAGTGGGCGTATATGGGTTGATGAAGAAGAAAGAAGATTTTTTTTAATGTCCCGGTATCGGTGATCACCGTTACCGATCAGCTATTTCCTGTCTTATCACGGACAGTATATATATTGCTTAAAGTTTATGAAAGTCAAATGTTTTGATAGAGTATCACAAACAGAATCACATCGAGATATACGACATATCGATTATGATTGGAGACGTCAATAGGCTTCGGGTTAGCACAGCCATAGAGATAACCGCGTGGGTGGACATTACAGTAATGTTGGTAATGTCGGAGGGATGTCGGTGCCGTAGTATCGCGCCGGACGTTTAACAATACCCCATTACTGTAAAGAGTAGGTGAACTCCACAGATACCTCACTCACTTAGTTTCTATATTTACAATACCCTCCTGAGTTCTAAAGGACAATTTTTCGGAATTTCTTTCTAGGTTTTGGCTAAGTACTTCAAGGTATGATAACCAATTTAGGAAAATATACCTTATATAGGAATGCTTCGTTTTATGCAGAAAAGAATGGATAGATCTGCTAATATCTGTTCACGGATATTTTTTTGTTATACGTTCTATATAAAGGACATATGTACTCAAAGATACTACATCTGGATGATACCTAAAACGGATATAACAATCTCATTCGTGACAGATGCTTCAGGTAAAACAACAAACTATGAAACAAAAGGCGAGCGGAATCTATTTCAAACTAATGTGTGTGAAATATACACGATTGTGTTAATGACCGAAAGGACATGTGTTTTAGCTTACATGTGACACACATCTTACTGCGGTCACTGCTGTGTGTTTATTGCATAACTTTCCTTCCTTTACAAACACTTTAATAATAGAAACAATGATATTTTGTTAATGTGATATTTATTTCTTTTCAAAAACTTAATTGTAACGTCAATTTCCTTTTGTGGAAATTTTATGCCCACCAATACAAGAGAACCTCTGTATTATTCAATTCCCTATTTAAATATATGTAATTGCTCTATGGTCAAACACAAGCTATCAAGCCGTGTAATATGTCTCATCCCCATTTACGTATGTACAGGAGAGAAGAGCGAACATTGTGGCACGGTTATTAAATTAAACAGATCCCGTTGAGTCCGGACCCCTGCCGGTCGCGACCATTCTCTGCGCCCACAAAATACTCTCCAATACACTCATTCTACGTGGATATAAACGCTTTCAATATTTCGCGTTGTGAAGTCGATGATCGAGTGCTATTGCATTGACAAAGGTTAACGGTGTTTTAATAGATTTCATATTTGAGTAACTTCTGTTGTATGTTTTCATTTTGACTGGTTAAAAGCAGTGGATGCTTAATAATCTTTGTATAGTTGACAAATCAGTATCGAGGACACATATGACAGCATATATTGGATTTTCTAATAACCTGTGAACTTTTAATTTTATCGTCACCCTTGCCTTGAACTTTCAACTCTTCTATGACGTTTTTTCGGTAATTCTAACCTACTATTCTGCGATTATATAATCGATTTGCACTTTATCGTGCTAACTCACTGATCATATATATTTTTATACGGTAGTTTTACTACTATAAGACTTTATTTAAAAGGAAAAACATAAATATCCTTACGTCTCAGTCTGTCCATTGCCGTCGGAAAGTTAGATATTACACACATTATTCCAAATAATACTAAAACCTGGAAATTATAATTTTATTGTATACTATGTATAGAAAAACATACTGCAGACATTTTTTTTAATGTTATTGGTAAAAAATATAACAAGAGGTATTACTTCGACGAAATGTTCTACTTCGCTATAACTCATATAACGTTGACTACGCATCAAATGACATGTATTTAGTTAACAACTTTCAAAAGATGGGCAGCAGTTACGAGATTAGGTACCTACATAAAACTTTTGATTTCTTATGGTGGTCGCACCGTGGAATAAAATAAACAAACGTGGTATTTACGAGCTATGACAAATCAAGTGAACAATCATAACCTTTGTCCAGTGAATCCTCGACGCATTCAGCCCAATAAAATAACTCATGTCCAATTTATGTTAATACAATAAATAGTCACATAAATAAGCCTGGAGAAGGCATGGAAGACAATTTAAATTTATGTACGTAACAGTTGTCCGATGTCTTTAAGGCTGATCATATTCGGTCACGGTCTAAATTGAATTATTCGTTCTTGCAACTATATCTTAAAGTTCAAGTAATTGTCATATAATCCTATGGACTTGAAGATCAACCTTTGTTTTAACCCTGAGAAACAACAAGCGATTTACATAACCTAAGTCATATTGATTTTTATTGGTGAAAATTAGGTTTAAAGGTAGTTTTTTTTGCACTTAGAATGCATGCTTTTTTCTATTATTATGTATGAAATAATTGCAACTTTTTTCTTACTCTGCTCCAACGCAGTTCAACACACTATCGTCTGATCACTGTAAATCATTTTTTCACTCTTCAGTACCTGTTAACTGGTCAACGCAATACTTCTCCCGTATGTTGCTCTTTCCTACTTTGTCCTGCAACTAGCCCTTATTTTTCTTTCACATGTCCTACAATTGGAACAAAATAACTCAATCCATTTTTTCGAATGCTTTAGTGCCTTTATTCTGTGACTAGCTGTTGCCCGCGTAGACTCAAGGGTTGAGTGCAGAAAGATAATAAGTAAATCCATAATGCGTCTCCTAAGTGCCCAAAAAAAGGTAAAACTTTGACAGACCTATTTTCGCATTTATAATATGTATAAAATTATCCTATGTAAATTTTGTGAGGCCTACCTATCTCTATATCAAAGATCATTTAAATCGGTTTGGTAGATCCAGAAATACCCCCCATTTTCAATTACTTTCGCATTTATAATATTAGTAGGGATAGCTTAGTCTAGACTACGTAAGATAAGATAGACTATGACATATTCGCCTCTCCAATTCTTGTAAACCAGCACTAGGAGTGGCACTAATAATACGCACTTCAGGTAACACGTACATATGTAATATAACCATCGTGGAAACATGTCTTCTAATTAGCCGCAGTATTGTGAGTTAATTTCAGGGAAAGTATTCGCGTAAACGCACATACACACGGCGACCGCAACAAAAGTGATACAACAAATAATTGTAATTTGTAGGGAAAGAGCGACAAGGCGACAGATGCTCGCGGCAATCTTGCGGCCGCGACAAAAGTATCGCATGCCGGCTTCGTGACTTTGTGGTCACAATGTCGCGTTTAAAATCAAATTTCGGTAATATAATACAGAGCAAATTACCCGCAACGGCACCGACACCAAGCTGCACTCTGCAGCTATTATGTAAACGACGTGACGACGAACGTAACTTTTAATCTAATTAACGTGATCATCTTGCACTGTGGACACATAATTTCACCCAATTTTATACAATTATATGCAGCTGTATTCAATTACAATGTGTATACATTTTATTCAGACGGCGCAGTGGAGAAAATTTATAAGTCTCCATCCAACATATTTACTAATAAATTGAAATGTCGTTACAAAATCAAAGGAACGATAGCTCGTATCATTTTGTTCTTAGTGTGCAATTTAATGGTCTCATGATTGTATCTGTAAACACTTGATATTTTGTAATAAGCAGTTTTAGAGGTAATAAAAACAATACGGGATACGGGGCAAGGAGTTGTGAAGCGTGAAATTGCCATCTGCGTCACAAACTTGAGTACGTATTACATTGTTACCAATCTTGCGGAATTTTAAACGGTTAAGCTGCTTTTAATAAGAAAACACAATATGTACAGCTAAAACATACTTTTTGGAGCAATTTCAACGGTTTACTACAAAATGTGAACGCAGAAGGGCCGAGCTATAGCGAAGTTTATTAATCAACTCAAGAGACATCTCAGGGCTTAGTGGCATTTTTCTCCAAGGATGTCGTATTCATTATTTCCCAGGAAAGGCGGGATTGTGATGAGAAATTAATCCGAGGGCGGGCAGGTGGCCGTCACAGGTGCGGTACGCGGCGAATTCGCTGCTACAGTAAGCTTCTCGAGGCGCACCGCGTCTTCATGAATGCGCCTAATCCACGCGTCCACATCGTCGCCAGGAAAAATGCCACTTAACCAATAATACAGAATTAAAAATGCACTGAAAAATAATGTACCTTATAAAACTTCAGCCATTTGTACAGTCAAGATAACGTTTAATTTCAAAGTATGTTTCTATTGCTTTTATGCGAAAATAAATATATTTACTTATTATATAATGAGCACAAATATTACCAAACTGTAATGTAGGCCGCAGCTTAAGCACAGTGCTGCATCAATTCGTATTAACATATGAGCTATCATATGATTTTATAAAAATTGATAGATAAAGTGTTTGTTTGTGGAAATCATAGAAAAAGTAAGAGATGTGTGTGGAAGCGCAGGGCGGCGCGACGGTGCGGCGGCGCGGGCTGCGGCGTGCCGTAATCCGGACATATCTCGGTACATTGCTCAGCGCGACACAGCGGGACTTAGCGAAAAGCCTTGCCGCGCAGATGCTTATCTCAATAACAGTTTTATTTATTTTTATGTGCGGCTGATCCACTCCCAGCGGATCGCACTAATGAAAATAGGAGAAGGCGTGTTCAAGCCCGCGAACGGTTCCGTCGCGCGCCCGAGCCGCGGCTCTCAGACGGCTGTCTCCGCGAGGAACACCCGCCCAACAAGCCTTTTAAATCTCTTTACATTTACGTATCTATTGTGTTTACTTAAGAGATTTTATTCTTTAAATTATTGATGAATGCATATGAACAACTTCAAGTTTTAAACAATTAAGTGGTTATGGAATAAGGGAAAAAAACGAGATTTCAAGGCGCAGTAGTTTCGTAAAGGGCTAATTATTATACTTGAAGCCACAGATTAGATCCATGCCCGAATTAATACAGTGCATTCTGGTGGTAAACTGTATGAGACCGGGATACCTCACGTATCTTGATACCCAACAAAACAAAACTTATGTTTGAACCCCTATTAAGAGGAATTACTTTTCACGGCAGTTTAAACCACATGCCAATATCAATCAAGCCGAAGTTGCATAACACCCACTAAAAGAAACGCTTAAACTTGCTACATGTTGTTTGAATTGCAGCAATCAACTTCATCATCGAATGGCTGTTGTAATGAAAGTTTCTCGGTAACTGAAGACAAACTTCCACAAAGATACGCCACGTTAGAGTTTATTCAGTCGCGAATTAACGAGCACGACCGTCGTAAAGAGCGCTTCGTGTGTCGTAAAACCGAACACATTGCGACTTGTCAAAGCTCTCTGTACATACCAAATTAAAATTATATGATGGCCCAAACGTTCCGCTCAAATACATTGCTAAAGTAAGGAGTGCCTGATAACTTATGCGGTTTAATGCAACGCCGTCAGATGCTAGTGGGTAATAGGTTTAAATCATTATTATTTTCCAATTCAAATTATTCAAATTATTTTCCTAACATAAAGGCATTTTAATATTCCCTCATCTTGGTCATCAGCCGAAATAAGAAGATAAAATTCTCTTTTAAGGTAACTGTTGCTACTAGCAAATTAATTTAATAATAGATGCATTTAAGAAGTAATAAGTGCTTTCCTCAACCTGGAATCAGAACCAACGGGGCTGTATTTATACTATGTTAGAAAATTTAAAAGCGAAAAAGAAACTTCATCAAGCCCACTAA
Source organism: Cephonodes hylas (assembly GCA_030295005.1). NCBI lineage: Eukaryota > Metazoa > Arthropoda > Insecta > Lepidoptera > Sphingidae > Cephonodes > Cephonodes hylas. The sequence goes on along the minus strand of AP025364.1, from coordinate 9,835,210 downwards.
ACAAAAGAGATGTGAAAATCTTGCAATTTTAACGATGGCAGCGCACGGAGAGTCTCTAATGAGGTCATTTGCAATAATTGCCAGTTCTAGATTGTTTTTTTCGCGGCGGCAATGACCCACGGGAACTTAGAAACTCTTGCTTTAATGAACACTCCTAATACCGAGCGCTGAAAGAACCACTTTGTAATAAGTATATCAACAGTCACGCGTACAATGGACAGAAATTGTCTCAGATATTACTGCCTGTATGGTGTTGAAGTATGGTCAGTAAAAGTGAAAGTATGATTAAACCTTCCTTAATCAATAAAGATGAAAAAAATATGAGAGTTACAATGTATCAAATAATATGAATAAAACCTGGTCAAGGAAAATTAACGCCTGCCACAAAAATTTTGGGCTGACGCCTTGGTGCTAATTTCATTAATTACTCGTAGATTTTATTCATCAAAACATTGTCGTAATATACATATTCAAGTATCGAATGGTAAAATAAAAATTATTTACTTGACGAAGTAATTTATTCCAAAACAATAATTTACTCGTACATTCGATATATTACACACTACTTACGGTAGAATTTACTTTTAAATTTCAATGGAGCTTAAGTCGATTGCTGGGGGGTGTTGTTTCTTCACAAGATCTCGTTTCCGCAACTCATCACTCAACAGCAGTAGGTTTTCATAGTGTTCCGTGGAGGCATCTAACAGATCGACGCACGCCCGCATGGCCGCTGTCTGCCGAACTCGCTCGCAACCCATCGTTGCATCGGTCGCTTGACTCACAGTCAACACTTTTTCAACTACATCGTCCAACCTAAAATCATAATAATTATTTATTTAATGATGTACCTCCATACATTAAAAACAACATAGGCGCTGAAAAGTCTATAAGGTAATGTCACCAATGGCGCCCTTTTCGGCGATTTTTTCCAATTCATTGAGGCTCTTCTGATTCTATACTCAGATTCCTATAAAACTATATCAGAGTTTTTAAGATAAATTAGGTGCAATACATTTCATTTTCTTATGTCGAATTATCATAAAAAAGCGTTCGAGCAAATAAAATATTGGTAGTTTTTAAAGTTCTTACTTTCTCTTCCTGATTTCAAGGTAAAGGCAGAACATCAGTAATAAGGTGGCTACTATCACAGCATTCAGCTGCGGCCAGGTAACATTATGACTGACGATGTGGAAACGAGTTACTCGAATCTTAGGCACAAAATGCCATATAGAGAAATCTGGAACAAGCAACGACAACGGCAAAGCAAACACAACTATAGCGCCGGCAATCACGACGCTATCACATTCATTTCTTTCAGGCATTACGCAGCAAATTTTGAAGACCAACAACTATCATCATTTAGAAATCACTTTGACTATTAGGGGATGTCAAAATTCGAAAGGAGGATAATTTCATGGAGAATCTATTTGAATGGAGGCCAAAGCTTTACTAAATGTAAAAAAAAAAACAATCAGAAACCGTATAAACTCAAATAATTATAGGTTAATTTTTTTTGTGCAAATGTAATTATTTTTAACAAAATTTAAATCTATTGTGAGAATTTTGTGCCTATTAAGCACACTTTAACTCTTTGCAGTATTTTAGTTGTATGTATATCTCAATAATAATCTTAAGATTAGATACCGAATTATAAATACAAACAAGCATATGAAACAAGTGGCGTTACAAAACATTAAAGGGACAATAACCATTTGCGAGGTTGAGTGCTCAGAATTCGCGAGGCGGCAAATGGACCAATGCCGAACCTCTGTCCGTCATATGGAGAAAGTCGACGACGCGCCGCTCGCGCGGCATATCAATTTCGACTAGGTACACACAATAAAATTGGACGGTCTCCGGAGAGGGCTTAAACGATTCGCCGTTTTGTCTCGGGGCCCAGCTGCGTAATGACCGGAGCGGGAAAAAATTGTCAGCAAGAAAACGCGAGGGTAGTTGGGTTTATGTGCGCGCGGCAGCTGGCGGCACCGGGCGGCGACGCGCTCCTAACGGCCTCTGCTTACCTCGCAAAACCCGCGCCAATTTTATTTATCGAAAATATAAACCGATTTGCGGAGGGACGTCGTAAATTCGGAACGGCTGATTTATGGCGGTTACACGGCGCGCTTAAAACAAAGTTCCTTCTTAAAGACTTCCTTGCTTATCTCTGTGAAGACAAAAGAAATGTCGACATCATGCGACCATATAACTGGCAACAATTTAATCTATAACATATACAACGGTCCTTTGAAAATATTTCACGATAAGTTACTCTATGAATCAAGCCTGAAATCCAAACATAGGAAGTCAATAGATTAAATGATAAATTTATAAAATGATTTCGTTTATCCTGACAGGGATTAAATCTATACAATTGCTTGTCTAATGCCGGCTAAGCATACATTTTGCTAGTGTGCCTACATACTTACCATATTGTGCGCATTGCGTGCCGCTGAAAGCCATCTCACGGAATTAACAAGCTCGAGGCTCATCAGATCGCCAACAGTTCCCTGGGGGTGGTGACTTAAATTACTCGCCGCACTAAGACGACAAAGCACGCAAATCCATTAGGTGATTTGAAGGTTGCGGTTTATGTTGGGGTCTGGCGACAATTTTCCCGAAGCTCCATTCTACGTTTAACTGCGTTGTATTTAAGTGCACGTCCACGACACTGAAGCCTATATCCCTGATTAAGAAGGCATAGGTGTATTTGAAACAATCTTTTGCAAACTGAATTATAAGACATTGCTAGTAAACAGTTAATCGATAGCCATTTAGGGATTCTTTTCAGACTTCGAACCACGACTAAGAATAGGGAAACCCAGTAACAATCAGCTTAATCCGGTAATAGAATCCAGGACCTAAGAGTAACGACACCGCTAGACACCTGTTACTGACTTATCTATGACTTAGTAGACCTTAATGTTAGAAAATTAAAGAGAAAATGGCTGTTATTAGAATAATGGTATTATACGGTATATATCGGGTGTTGATCTCAAAACAAAAAAGTACTTATAAATTTGGCTTAGGAATTAAAAGTTTGTTAATCTTGAAATAGAAATTATACTTCTCAATCATAATTCCTTTGATTAATTTAGTTTATAAGAAGGTATGATGACGCACTGATAGCAACGTCCCGATTAATCACTATCAAAGTAATGAATAAAGTGATATGAGAACATTAGCCATATGCCCCATCCAAATTGCCGGTCAATTTAACAACCTTCTAATAACGAAGAAACCGCATCTACCGCTGCCCGTACCATCGCATAATTGAAGCAGAATTAATATACTTTTATGAAGGGTAAATTGTTATGGTAAATCCCCAATCAATTTACAAAATTGATTGCTGTTTACCGTGTTCGTTCGATATTATTTGTATATTAACGTTGTATGAAGCAATACAGGTAGAAATACATGATCTTTATAATAGGTGTAGAAAAATATCAATAGACGTGAACGCCAACCGTTATAGGAACAGTTTATATTGAAACAAATTGCACTACATCAAAAGTGCATTGTCACTCAAACATAATATCATGGCTATTCATATTCTTAATAAAGAGTATTTTATATTAGAGTCTCTTCTTCTTCTTTTTCTTCTTTATCAACCCATATACGCCCACTGCTGAGCACGGGTCTCCTCTACCATTGAGAGGGTTTAGGCCATAGTCCACCACGCTGGCCTAGTGCGGGTTGGCGGACTACACATCTAAGAAATTCCTAAGAACTCTTAGGTGTGCAGGTTTTATCACGATGTTTTCCTTCACCGTTAAAGCAAGTGATAATTCAATGTGAATACACACATAACTTCGAAAAGTCAGAGGTGTGTGCCTGGGGTTCGAACCCGCGACCGCTAAGATTCTCGACCGCGCGACCAAACCTCGAGGCCATCACTGCTATTAGAGTCTACTTAGTTTTTATTAGAATTATAAGCCTGTATACCTCAAAGAGATAGGCACAGGTGAATCTGCATTTCCCCAGGAATTTACGAATCTCACGTTATAGGGGAAGCTTAGATGAGTTGCCAGACCCGTATACTGAAAATTTGTTAATAGGAAAATCCAGTAAAATTTGGCCCGACCCGGAAATCGAATCCGGGTCCTGGCTCTCTATATTGCTCAGCAAATCAATATACTGCATTTTAATGTCTGTGACATATTTTAACAGCCTCCGCCTTGAATTAGCCACTTGGAAACTATTGCAAAAACAAAGGTCTCGAAAGCCAGTGTAGTGATATTGTCCAAAAGAAGCCAGATTTAAAATGACGAACTTACCACCGCGATTTATTCAGGCCTTTGGTTAAAGTCTCATTGGACACAATTATACTTAAGATTGTGTTTTAAGACATAGGAATCCCAATTAAAAGATTTTTATACTTATAAAATGTTAGCAACATTTAGACTTGATTAAAAAGAATATTGAATTTTATGGCATAGCCAAACTTACAACTGTACAGTCCTAAATTCACGAATTCTATACCTAGTACAAGAAATGCGGTTTGGCAGTTTTGCTAACTTCACATTGGTCTAAGGCGAAATACTAACTGCTCATTACTTTTCTATATCATTAGGATATAAAAATTCTTGTAGAAAACAAATCACCCACAAAGCCCTTAAATAAATAAAAAATCTTTGAACACAGGAACAAATCTATGCGGAGGAATCAAACCCGTATCTATTTTAAGGATCAACTTCTCATGAACTGCGCACTCCGCACTCACTTATATCTTAGTCTATAAATTACTCTACGAAAGCTCTTAGTGTTAAATCTTACAACTGCACTTCTTTTGGGTAGCGTTAAACTTAATAATTTACGTATCTGCCAGCTACCTTGCGAATATCGTCACCCCACCTAGCCGGAGAACGTCCTACACTACGTTTGCCGAGCCGTGGTCTCCACTCCAGAACACGTTTCCCCCAACGTCCATCAGTTCTGCGACAGATGTGACCTGCCCACTGCCACTTCAACTCACTGACCCTTTGGACTATGTCGATAACTTTGGTTTTCTGTCGGATAGCATCATTTCTGATCCTATCCTTCAGAGAAACTCCTAACATAGCCCTTTCTATAGCTCGCTGAGCGACCTTAAATTGGTGGATTAGTCATCATTAGCATCATAGCGTCATTATTAGCATCGTCATTGTGCACGTCTCACTCTACTCACTCGTTCACTAATCCCGAATCATAACTAAAGCAGTAGTGTTTTTTTTATACCGCATTTTAAATAAAAAGACCATTGGATTAATATACTTTTAATTTCTAAAATATAGCTACAAATGTATAAAATGTCAGTCACCTTAATGTTAGCAATATTTAAAAACAATATAATACCACCTAGCAATATGTAAATTGACTACTGTCTATACATTGATCATGTTAACTATTCCTTTAATAAACAAGCAAACATGATGTACCCCATGGCACAAGCACTTCAACCAGCCTCAGACTTGTCTCTATTGTTATTGTCTCTAAATAGAGACGTACTGACTTCGACTGTCACTTTGGACTAATTATATTGCACTGAATACAGATTTAGTGACGTATGAGTTGCCTAAAGCTTCCTTTCCATAACCAATAACTAGTTTCGATCATTATGCGTACGAAGACTTGCAGTCTTTTTTAATTTATTCTGAACATCTACATTTCGATTAAATATCACAAGGCATAAAGCATATCACTATCAAATTAAATACCATCTGTTATTTAACATGTAACTGTTATAAGACTAGAAAAATCTAAATTTAATTTACATTTTCGTCCAAATTATTTATATCAAACTGAGTGTTGCAAAATTTTATAAAACATTTAAAGCCTAAACTCTTAAAGACGATACCTGTACTAATTAAATTGACAATATTTAAGGTAGTAGCATTTTTTGTATTTAATAATTATTATTGCACCTATGTTCCTAATAATGTTAAGCTACTCGTCAAATTATTGTTATATCTGCCTACTGGCTATTATGCGGTTATAACACGAATGGACCTAGCAATCATCTAACCGTTTCTATTTCATCGCCGTATAAAATACCAGTAAATGGAGAAGTCAATACAATAATATCTTATCAAGTCGTATACTTTCAGGGATTCATACAGAAGTCCATAAAATTATAATTTGTTGAATAAAATAATTTTCTTATAAGAACTGTAAGGTAACAATAAGAAAATATTATACAGGATGTATTTAGACCGTGATCGAAAACTGAGGCAGGTAATAGCGATAGTGATTACAAACCCCCTGGCATTAAAGAAAATCCCGACAAACAATAAAATTTTTGAGGTATTCCATACAAACCACATACTTTTAACACCGATGGTTGTATGGAAAACGTCAAAATTTTTATTTTTTGTCGCGATTTTTAATATCGCCGCTGGGTTTGTGATCACCCTCGCTATTACCTGCCTCAGTTTTCGATCACGGTCTAAATACACCCTGTATATCCATACTTAATCATCCACGCAACCATACAGGTTAACCATTGAATAAAATTTATTTTAAATATCATTTTTAAAATATCCGATATGTATATTTTGAAGTAGGCGTTACTTAATAAATAAGGTATTAGCGCACGAATCCCTGAAAGTCATAAGAATTCATCTCCTCCTAAGGATTAAAACGTTACATCCATTTTTGGTCATTACCTAAGTCTAGACCTCATCACATCAGGATCAATAGAAGTCTGACATCGTATACACATGCTGAAATCATTCCATAACAATTGTCTCTTGTATAAAATGCATAAATCCGAAATGTTAAATACATTCACAGCACATTTTTATCGATAGTAAAAAGTTGCACAATACAATCTAGTGAACAATATATGCAGTGTAATTGTGATTACAATATTAATTACAACATAAGCATAATTGATCGAATAGATAGAAGCGGTAACTGACGCAATATCATCACGTAAAAATAAATTATGTGAATGTTTGAGCCAAAACAACAATGTTGAGCAGAAAAAGGTGAAAAGAAACCTGTTAGGTACAATGTTATGTATCACTTCTAATATTCTTCTGTTATGTGACAAAAAATAATATCCTTTGGTTACGAGAAAAACGTCATATTTAACTAGGTAATAAACATAATATGGGAACCAATATCATGGTAATGGAATAAAATCTTACCCCTATTAAATAAAATAAATAATTCTACATTATAGTCAGAATTACATAACTTAAATGCTATGAGATTAAATATTCGTTTAAAAACGATATTACGTTACAATTCTGAATAATAAAGATAACAAATAACTATCACGAGTCAAAATAACAAACATAGGCACTATAAAACAAAATAAATTATTTGGTACATTTGAATCACTTCAAACTGCCATCTGCTACAGTTCATTACAAGCTGTAATTTCAATTCAATTTAATTAAAGTATATATAAGAAGATCAATTTAATACGAGAACACATTTAAAGCATTGACCAGACTAAGTGTTAATACTCAAGCTATCCACTGCTTCCATAAGGCTAGGCACAGAATCCACCTTCATTCCTCGTTTGCGTAGGCCGTTTAGTTCTTCAACTAGTTTCGATTTATCTCTGCCTAGTGTTTCCCTGCAATACACAATATTTTATATTAAACACATCTTAGTTCATTTATTATTTTCGCCGTTTCGCCAACTAACATTAGACCAATTTAGTCAAGTATGGGCCTTCACACTCAGCCAAAGAGGAGGGCCATCCACATGGAACATAATATGTGGACTAATAATCATGACATAATATTTTCGCACCTGTATTTCTCAACCAGAATTATTTTGAGACAACAGCATGCTATTGAATCCTATTGTGGTTGATAACAGTTGTCAATAATGCTAACAGTCAAATTTTATATTTACACTAGATACATTAAGAGATTATCTTTTAAGCATAAAAAATATATTTAGTCTCTTAACTAATACTTACCATATAGAAATACAAGTATGTAAAAGAGGCACATATATGAGTAACAGGTCCGAGTCGCTGACAGCTTCATATCTTCTTAGGGCAAGTTGTGCCCAACGCTCCACTGGACCAGCTAAGGCACCGCCGCTGGCACCAGCGCAGGCTACGATACGACAAAGGGCGCCCAATACTACACGGGACCTGTCAGTGTATACCTGAAAAAAAACATATTTCATAATAAAAACCAAGTCAAAAAATGTATCTAAAGTTATAAAATTCTGAAACAATACTATATATATATATATACACTGCCGACGGAAAGTTTCCGGACAAGCATCTTATTTACTTTGAATACCCTATATGATCCTTTTAGACATTAAGTGGATCTATAACGAAGGTGAAATGTTTGTTTATATAGTGTTTATCATTTTTTCTTTGACTTGCCTCCCTACCTCCACCCATTGTTGACGAAAAATAAAATAAAATCGTCAACATCGTCATTTCTAACGTAATGGCCGTGCAACAAAATGAATATTTTGAAGTATTTTCTTAATTTTTTTATGAAAATTGGATTATTTTTTACAATATTTTGATTAATACAAGTCATTATATTATTTCTACATAATTTTATTACTTTAATGGTGCTTGAATTTCCTTCTACTGTGGTATTTCTTCGAGTAAACTCACCCTTAATATAATTCATTTTTTTTTATTAATTTATTTAAGAAAATGGATAGGCATTCTAGTAGAAATATAGAAAAACGTATTTCTATTGTCACTCTTCGCAACGAAGGCTTTATCTATTGTTATATTGCTAATAAACTACATTTACCACCGTGTACTGTAGGAAATGCCATTGCTCGTTACGAAAAAACTGGTTCAAATCAGGACAGAAAACGCAGTGATAGGTCCAGTGCTACATCTAAAGCAGAGGGTCAGTCCCGAATCATCATGTCCGAAACAGATAAGAAGCTTACAGCACCGGAAATTCAAATGCGGTCAAATGAAAGTCACGGTAAAAGATATCAGTGAGTGAATCAAAAGAATGGTTACAAAAACCTTGTTTAAATGGCAGAATTTCTACAAATAAACCAGCTTGCTAGGCGGAAATAGAAAAAGGACTAAACTGGACTCAAAAAAGATAATGGACAGAAAGATTGGATGGTAAAAGACTGGAAACAAGTCGTAAAGACTGATGAATCAAAATTTTATATGCTTGTATAAAAACGTTGAATTTTTGTTCGTCGCGGCCCTCCAGAAAAAAATAATCGCAATGCTTTATCCCCAATTGTTTAATATGGAGGTGTCTCTGTGATAGTTTGGGGGTGTTTCTGATATACTGGAGTAGTGGATCTCTACAGAATCAAAGGAAATCTAAAAAAAAAGGGTTATTAAAAACGCATGCTCGCCCTTCTGGGATGCGAATAATTGGCCGTTGGGATGTTTTTCAACAGGATAATAGCCCAAAACACACATCTCAGTTTTGTGTCAACTATTTTTGAAATAAAAAAATACAGGTGATTTATAAATATTGAAATACCCTCCACAATTTCCCGATCTAAATCCTGTCGAATTATTGTGCGATGAAATGGATAGGTAAATCTGGAAATGGAATCCCACTTCTTTGAATGATCTTTGGGAGGCTCTTTAAACATTTTGGAACAAAATATCTAATAGTCTGTGGAAAAAACTTGTAAAAATAACGCCGCACGTAGTGAAAAAAGTATTGACGGTCTAAGGCGATTTCTTTGATTAAAAGAAAGTGAAGCTGTATAAAATGAAATAGATGAAAATGTTAATAGTTTTTATCCTTAAATGTTACATTATAATATTTTGAAAATAAAACTTTGAATTACTTGACTTATTTTACTTTAAATTATTGTTTCTATAACTTTTTCATCTTGTCCGGAAACTTTCCGTCGGCAGTGTATATATATATATATATATATTCCCATTAGAGGCCGGAAACAGTTGATTACAAATTCTGAAGCATATCCAAAAATAAAACTGGATATAATATGGTTTCCCACACATTGATAAGTATTTGCTCTTGGGGACTTTACATTTTCCTGATAACTCAGTTATTTCTATTCCAATTAAAATGAATAATTAATTATTCATCTTTGGTGTTTTACAACATTATTACTAACAGTATTGTAGTTGGATATGATTAATGTACTGTTTGTATAGTGCCATTCAATTATGTATTATATACATAGTTGAATTAAACACAATTATATTAAACAATAAGTACCTTATTTAATAATTTGAAACTTGTCTCCAACACTGACAGTGCTTGGTCAAACTTGCATTCATTGATAAGTTTCCTTGCATCATTCAGCTCTATGTCTTGGAAAAATACAATAGCTGCAGGGGAATCTCTCAAGCGTGATTCACTTGCAATCAAACCAAGCAGTGTTTCAAATGCTGCACATCTAGTTGATATTAGGTTCGGGTCAAAGTTACCCATCACTATCTGAAATTAAATTAATCAGGTTATATTAGTCACTTGACTATCCAGTGTCTATATATTTTCTAAGACAAGCTCAGTGTGGTGGACTGAAACCTAAACCCTCTCACTTGTAGAGGGCTGTGTCCAGCAGTGGGATGTATAAGAGCTGATGATGATCATTATTTCTAAGGAGGTACTTAAAAGAGCCCAACACCCCATGTGTTTTCCTTAAGTTTGACCATATAACTTATATTGTATTATCACATTAAAAACAATCCTGAAATCACTACATAGTATAAAACAAAGTTGTCTTATAATAGTAATCTTGTCTTATAAGTAATCTTTAAAACTTTGCAACGGATTTTGTTGCAATTTCTTTTAATAGATAGAGTGATTGAAGAAGAAGGTTATGAGTATATTTATATATATATAATTTCATTCTGAACTCAACCTTGTAGTCAATGCGACAAAGTTGTGGGCAGAAGCTAGTAACATAATAAAAAAGATGATAATATGGCTGTAACATTTAAATTATACTAACCTTTATAATATCTATGTTTTATCAAAATCCTAAATACATAAATCTATGCTATCAGTTGGGGCAGTGATGGCCTCGAGGTTTGGGCGCGCGGTCGAGAATCTCGGCGGTCGCGGGTTCGAACCCCAGGCACACACCTCTGACTTTTCGAAGTTATGTGTGTATTCACATTGAATTATCACTTGCTTTAACGGTGAAGGAAAACATCGTGATGAAACCTGCACACCTAAGAGTTCATAGAAATTTCTTAGGTGTGTAGTCCGCCAACCCGCACTAGGCCAGCGTGGTGGACTATGGCCTAAACCCTCTCAATGGTAGAGGAGACCCGTGCCCAGCAGTGGGCGAATATGGGTTGATGAAGAAGATGCTATCAGTTAGCAATAATAATAAATAAAAAAAATTCTTAGCTAAGATGCCCCACATAATATATCAAATCCGAAAACTACATCACATTAACCAAAATTTTTAGACATCATGGTCATCATGGATAAATTCTTGTTCATTTTCTATACCTCTTTTTAAACTAAATCAACCATCTAATAATAAAATAAAAAAAATATCTATAATGGTTATACACAAAAAGTAGGTATATTTATGTTATTATGAAAATGTATATCTGGGTACAAATATAATAGTAAATTATTTTAGTCATATCTAAAATAATATGAACAAAATAGAAAGTTGATGATATAGACAAAATAAAATAGAACAACAAAATAAAACTAAATCTCAGATTAGTAATGATTCAATAATGACCTTCCTTTAAGTCACATGATGTTTACATTTCATGTATTGCTTTGTTTGATTGAATCCAATAGACAAACAGCATTAAATGTCAATTAATAGATAGCAAATTGTCATGTCATGTAATAATTGATATTTATTAATCACTTAAAGAATAAATAAATATTTAATGCTGTACTGGTATTGTGCCTCTTAATTTAAATATTGTTACAAACTATCATATAGAGGAGTAAAGGAACTTAAATTTAGAAGCAAACAGTGAAAAAAAACCTGTTTAGCATATTAGTGTAAATTGAATGTGAAAACAGAAACAAATGGATGACCTCAATGGAGTACCTTTTGGTATAAGTGTTATTATTTATGGGATATCAACTAGACTGAAATATAGTATAAACTAAAACATTAACACATTGAACAATGAAGTGAGTCATTAACTATAACAAATTGTGAGTACACAAAGAATTCATGTGACTGCCATACCTTTCTCGGAAAAGACACGTTATTCAACAAATCTGGATGTTCCTTTTTTAAACCATTATAAAGATCTAAAAAGTGCGTGTACCGCCTTTCAACGTTTGCAGGATCGGGATCAAAAACTCTGGATTCAGTAGAATCTTGTCTCACTTGTAGCATATATGCAACAAACTTTTTCTCATTGTCATATCCTCCCACTGTGCGAGAGGATACTATTTCAAATTTTAACATATTACAACTAATTTCTTCCTCAAATTACAGAAACTAAATATCGTGAGTTAGCACAGTGCAGTATATGCAGTACACTTGTAACAACAACAATGAACAAATTACAAAATCAAAATGACAATACAATAATAATTAAATGTCATTTGGTGAATGACAAATGTCAAACTCCCACTATAAAAAGCTCCGTTGAGCGCTCCGCCCACTTTAATTGATGTTCCATGTTCTATTCTGTTGTAGGATAGATTTTTAGCATTACAACAACATATTTTTCCGTATTACAGGGCTAATGAACAGAAAACTATCCACCTTTTTAATAAAGGGTATAACTTAATCAACTTAATAATAAATTAATTTATTCACTGAATAAAAAATTACCAGGTCGTTTTGGATATAAATGGAACATCACTACACATTTTTTAAAGAGAAGAGAGCTTCGCTACACTTCTTGACATAAGTAACTAGTAAGTGTGTGGTGATATTCGATTCCCGTATCAATAAGAGTTATTGGTTTTTCCGTTAATCAATTCTCAGACGCATGGAAAATGGAATAAACGGAAATAAGCCCCTTTCTAACATTGGACCTAACAAAATGGGCTAAATGCGGATGCGAAAATGTGTATGTATTAAAATAAAAGCAATAATCCACATCTTCGCAATCTTTTATTAGAATAATATCTTTTACATAAATATGCATACCTTCATTGGACGCGGCTACATAATAAACATAGCATATTTCGTTATCATAATTTATATTGCTATATCATGAAAATGTTTCTAAAATAAAAGACTAGTTTAACGATCTATATCTCCAAAAACAATATCTATTGTAGCGATAAGAATTGAAATGTCTGCAAGCATTAAACCTTTTCCTAACACTGAAACTCCTAATAAATGAGTGTAAGAACATGGTTTAAGGAAAACACGATAAGGTTTAGATGTACCATCTGCCACCATATACAATCCTAATTCACCTTTGGGGGCTTCGATACTCGTATAAGTCGCTCCAGGGGGAACCGGATAGCCTTCCGTACACAATTTAAAGTGATGTATCAAAGATTCCATTGAAGTCTTCATCTCTTTACGGGAAGGAAGGCATATTTTTGAATCATCGGTTTTTACCTCACCTTCCGGCATTGTATCAATAACTTGATTTATAATGCGTAGGGATTGCCGCATTTCTTCCAAACGTAGAAGATGGCGATCGTAACTGTCTCCAAAAGTTCCAACCGGAACATCAAAATCATAGAGGTCGTAATCATCGTAGGGTTGTGTTATTCGTAAATCCCATTTTACCCCAGTACAGCGTAACATCGGACCGGTAAATCCTAAACTAATAGCATCATGAGCTGTAACCATACCGATGCCCGCGGTCCTCGCATAATACAATCTGTTGCCAGTGGCTACATCTTCGGTTTCGTCAAAGCGTTCACTCAACTTTGAACAGAATTCATACACATCGTCCAAGTAACCAATAGGTATATCTTGAGAGACACCACCAGGACGAACGTAGGCACAGTGGACTCTAGCGCCACAGAGTCTTTCAAACAATTCGTAAATTTTTTCTCTCTCTTCACACATCCAGAAAAATGGAGTTATACCACCTGCATCAAGTATTGTTCCTGAGACGTTGAGTAAATGATTCGCTAAGCGACACAATTCACTACAGAGCACACGTATGGCTCTAGCTCTCGGTGGTGCTTCTATATTTAGTAAATTTTCTACGGCCAGTGCGAAACCTTGTTCATTAGCTAAAGTAGAAACATAGTCAAGACGATCCATGAATGGCAAGCTTTGGTTATAGTGCTTGTGTTCCATTAACTTCTCAGTAGCTCTGTGCAAAAACCCGATGTGAGGGTCTGCTCTAACCACAGTTTCTCCATCCAGCTCGAGAATGAGTCGCAGCACACCATGAGCAGCAGGGTGTTGAGGGCCAAAGTTTATCCACATGTTGCGAAGCTTGCGTTCTACTGGTCTCAATTGTGAATTGTAAATCATTTTGTAATATTTGTTAGTTTCCTCAGTCGGGTACATCACTGGTCCACTGAAATCTTTAAGATATTCTGCGTCAGGATACCATCTATGACCTCGTAAAGGCGAGTGTACAGTAAAGCTTCTGAGGTTCCGAAACGATCTTAGTATCGAAATCTTTCCTAGAGTGTTCATTTTGAAAAATAATATAAGAGTACGTGCAAATGTCAATATAAATATTGGCAGTGGGTTTATGATGGACAGTATTGAATTTTGACAATAAAATATTATTAAAAAGATTGTATAGTTTTTATAAATTATTAAGACTGTTGCTATATAATAGCTTTGTTTTAATGGATTTATTGCATGTTTATCTTACAACTTTAAAACAGTAATGTACGACTAGTTTACCATCGTTATTTCGTATACCTACTACCTAGATAGATAAAATAATAACAAGACCATACATTCCATACACATTCATTTATTTTAGGATCAACGTACATATATATCGTAATATAGTTCAAAGTTATTAAATACAAAAATTGATATAGTTTACTCTAAGTATATAATATGTATATAATATATTAAATAACACACGTTATAGTTACCAGTGAAAATTCATGAGCATAACAGCTTTTTATAGGTATGTGAAGCAAAATTCAACGCAATATTTTATTTAATATTCCATTTATTAAAATAACGATAAATAATCTAAATGTTTAAAGTAGCCTCAAAAATTAAAGAAACCATTAAGTAAACATTATTAAGTATATTAATAAGCATTAGTTCGAGCAGTCAGCTGTAATTTTAAATCGATTCCTTTTTAAAGTAAAATGACTAATTTACTTGCATTATGTATCTTTGAATGGGCCTACAACAACAATATCGTAAATAAAGTATAGGCTCCATAAATATGTTTATACTTAGTACAAACTACATATCATTTTTAGGTTAACCGCTATTGAAGCAAATATATACATTTTTGGGTTAAACTTAATATAAAATATAGTAAAAAAGTATATAAAAAAAAACCATAGGAAAATTATATCATTTTATTTAGTCTAAAACAGCGCTTTTAGTAGGAATGTTCATCGTCCATTTTGTTAACACAGTCACATCATATAAATACTAGAAGCAAAAATACGTACATGCACTTATAAAAATATCTAAAAAATATTTATTTTCTAAAAAGAAAATATTTTTATATGCATTACTGAATGCGTGTTCGCACATTAAGTCAAAGTAATCAAAGACACTTGTGTTTATATTTTCGTTGTAAACTGGCAGTATTGGACCCACAAATACAAAAATAACTTAATAAAATTGTTTTGTAATACTGCATTACAATTGTATCACAAGAGAGCCGTAACTCTTTCATCACCTTTAGAGTAAAACACATTTTCATAAAATACAATGAAAACATATCGATTTATCAGTCTTGGACGTATATGTCTCGATGCTTGGTGATAATACAAAACAGATGTTTGTGACGATACTCCAAATTTTACCATATTTTAAAATGAGTTGAAATCATGCACCATTAGGGTTATTGTCCATCTAGTTTGATAGGCCGTGGTGATATATTCCCACTGAAGAGGAACACGATGCTGGTGCCATAAATGTAAGTAATGGCCACAAAGTATAGGCGTGTCCGATCGTGACAAAAACATATCGAGAATGGGTTGAAGCTTCTGGCACACCTCCGACTTTGGTTTATTTTACGATGCATTATTACGTACTTTATCGGTGCTGTGAAATACCACAACAAAACCTGCACAGCTAAACGACCTTAAAAATTTCTTACATCCGTTTTTAATACCCAACCCTACACAGTTACATATGAAGGAGGCCCGTAACAATGGGATGTATATGGGCTGATGTAGGACACTTGTGTCATATGGGACATGGAGATCGCAACTTCACGCTTGACAGACACCAGTCTCTTTGCCATCGAGTTGCGGGATGACGACATCCCATATCATAAATATCCCATGTCATCATGGGATAAGTGGAAAATACTCATGATGAAATACCAAGTTCCATTGCCCCAGCGTCAATACAAATTAAGTCAAGCTTTTCTACCTCAACAATATTGTAATACATTAAATATGCCTAGCGAATATTATTAACATTTTTGGAAATAACACTTACGACAGATTTGTGCAACACGAGAGTGTAGTGTAGTGTTGCCTTTCAGTGAAATAATAATGATACAACTAAATCTCATGTGGAACATTGCTGAAGTGTGTTTCCACACACATAGATCGACAATATCTACATGCGTAAAGTAATTTATGTACAAAAACAAAATTAATATTATTTAAAATTAAAAAATTATGGCATTACAAAGCATGAAGTAGATAGTGACTAAAATATATAATAAGCTTGAAATAAATATGATCTACCTAGATATTTACAAAAGATGAATGGCATAGTTTATTGAGTAATTCTCCATACTTACATTCAGGTTTAACTTGACAAAGTAAAATATCTTCTACTAACGACACTTTAAAGGTAATTTTTAAAAATCATACTCAAACACGTAACACTTTTTTGTATAATTTAGTTTAGGCCTTCTATATTGAAATAAACAATAGACTCTCTTTATGAATTTCAAGCAAGAGGTCCAGTAATAAGTAGCACAACGCTTATTTCATTATTTAACACAAACATGTTCATAATTTAATATAAATAGCTATAATAACAGAGGTATTAGCATGTTAAGTAGATAATTTCAGTACAAAAAACATACAGAACTCAGTAATTATAAACACAAACAAAATGAATCTCGTTTTTAAGGATATTCCTCTCTAAATTGGCTAATCTTATGCATATAGTCATATCGCACAATACAGTATAGCAGTTGTAGTTGTAGAGGATCTCCTCTTTTCCTCTGATGATGTTGATGGTGATGATTATAATGATAATGATAGTGAGCCGTTTAGATGATTAGCGTACAACACTAGTACATTAATTAAATACGCAGATGTTAAAAACTACACAAATAAATAAATAAACTCCTCGTGTGGACTAGTGAATCAAAATATAG
This sequence comes from Cephonodes hylas, assembly GCA_030295005.1. NCBI lineage: Eukaryota > Metazoa > Arthropoda > Insecta > Lepidoptera > Sphingidae > Cephonodes > Cephonodes hylas. Next base: position 9,817,860 of record AP025364.1, on the reverse strand, counting down.
ATGAAATGGTTGCTAAATTTGCCGATTTCTTGAAAACCTTATCACGGTTTGATTATCGTGATATGTCTAAGTATTGAACTGTTATTACGATATTACTGCAAAAGTCGTCGATTATTAAACAAAAAAAGGCGGATGCGACTTCACACAATTTATGGGAAAAGGAAATAATATTATAGCATTCATACGACCATAGATTGCGTATAATTATAACTACAGTATTTTGTATATGAATGCTTAAAATCGCATCTTTAAACATCTAATAGGTTATCTATTTAAAAAAAAAGGAATACCTTTCATCAAGGTAATATTTGTCTTGGTAATAACCAAGAGTTCTCAAAACCGATGTGCTTGCATAAAGAGGGTAATGTCAGTTGAGAAAGCGAAAGAGTTGTGTTTTGGCCGTAGCATTAAGCGTTCTATAGTCTCTGCCTACCCCAACGGAGGACAGGCGTAAGTTTATATATGAATGCCTATACTCTTGTTTAATATCAGCTATTGCCATTTAAAAGTTCTATAAAACCAGCAACATGGTATAAAAATCGTTGGGTGGCTCCTATACTTAAATACTCCATAGAAGCAAAACTACTTTGGGCATTCTATAGTACACGGTCAATATAAACAGGAGTAGTAACTTTAAGCTAAAATCACAATAAGCGTATTTTTTTGTCTCATCGCTACACAAACGTGTAAAACATCAATGGCGTAAAATAATATGTGCTTCATCTTTCTGTTCTTTCTCAATTATCGGCCAGTTTCTCTGTGGATTCCACGTAAATGCACGAGCAAGCTTTCTGCAGGAACCTTAGAATCCAGCCCGAGCAAGCGTGGTAGCTCTGGGGCTTGCTTTGCCACTTCACGCAGGCGTAATAAACCGGGATTCCAGATAGGAGGATCGCTAAGCCAATGACGGTGTTCTTCGGCTCTTTGATCGCTGGAATTATAACCAAGCAGGCGATGGCGATGAGGAAAACGTACGGAATGACGATGTTGACCTTGATCGGGCGGGGGATGTCGGGCTTGGTGCGCCGCAACCACAACATGCCCACCACGGAGGCACCCACCGACAACCACAATATCTGTGAGTAGTAATGGATGAGGTCGAACACGTTGCTTGTCGTTAGCATCAGGAGCGAGAATAGGCACTGAAAAGAAACCAAGGCGATTGGTGTGTATTTAGGTAGAATCGTATTAACATTCTATCAATTTTTTAAATTTAGTCAGTTTAATACGAAGCGTAAAAAAATAAAAAATAGACAATTATGACTCAGTCTTCATTCTTCTTCTTCATCAACCCATATTCGCCCACTGCTGAGCACGGGTCTCCTCTACCATAGAGAGGGTTTAGGCCATAGTCCACCACGCTGGCCTAGTGCGGGTTGGCGGACTACACACCTAAGAAATTCCTAAGAACTCTTAGGTGTGCAGGTTTTATCACGATGTTTTCCTTCACCGTTAAAGCAAGTGATAATTCAATGTGAATACACACATAACTTCGAAAAGTCAGAGGTGTGTGCCTGGGGTTCGAACCCGCGACCGTCGAGATTCTCGACCGCGCGCCCAAACCTCGAGACCATCACTGCTTTACTGCTATGACTCAGTACAAGACGTTATAAAAATTATGTTTTTGTTTTCCAGGATATTTATATACCTTACTTACAGTTAATTAAAATCACAATGTAACGTTTTTTTGTTTTGAAAAAAGATGCATTTTGTTTTACATTTACCTACATCTTGCAAATTTTTTAGTCCATTTTTTCCAAAATGCATTAAGCATTCAATTCTTCTTAATGAGATAAACTTTTTTAGACTATTGTCCAACAATACACTACCTTGAAACTCAGAAAAAATAGGATATTGTATCTAAACTAGCCTGAATGAGTAAAAAAAATCCTTTAAAAATGCTTACAGTGAAAAGGAGCGATGGAATGGGTGTCTGTTTCTCAATATGGAACAGCGTGAAGAATGCGGGCATGTGTCCCTCTTGAGCACCGGTTGCGAACAGCCTTGCAGAAGTAAACAACACTCCGTTAACACCGCCAAATGTCGAGAGAGCGACGAAAACAGGGATCAACCAGCTCCAACGGCCGAAGAGACGGTCCCCGAATATCTAAAGAATATAAAATGGCGTGTATTAACACACACATACAAATTACAATAACCTGTATCAAGCAAGGCTCGGTCGCGTTTAGTCTTTGAGATTCAGAAGCTAGCTTATTTTTTTTTGGCATATTTCCAGGGTCCTTGTTACTAAGAATTTACTGAAAAAACATCCAATAGCACTTTGCGCATGACACGCGTAAGGAAACCGGGACCTCTAAGTCATACAATACACTATTATGCCGCGATCGTATTTAATTTCATATTTACTTTCATAGAATATTAAGAAAAAATTATAAGGTAATTAAATTAATTGATATAATGTAGATAAAAAGTTTTAATTCTTCACAAATTTTGTTACTTATGTTAATTTTGACGCAGGCATTGAACCCGAGATCTGCTGATTGAAGCGTCTAAATCCTGGGGAGCTTATCAAATTAAAATTTGTAACTTATAAAATAACCGACATTTGTTTTTTGTCTGGTAAAGGGCCTTTAGTATCGTTTCAATTATGTTCGTTGATCCTAGCAAGAGGTTTTAAAATATTGCTAAATACTGTATTGGAGTCGTTCACAAAAATCTTTTACCGGTTCGAGACATAACAAGTAGGTAATCGCGACCGCGATAAACTTTAATACGATTACGATTTGATATACTTACAACTGGGTAATACTTTTTTTAAACCGATTTTTAATGCTTTAAGCTATTGCACGATTTAATGTATTAGTAATGGAATTAATACTTATGTTTTGATATAATATAAAAAGTAAAAGAAAAGGGAAAAATCACTTTATAAAATATGTAGCGATTTTTAATTTTAAAACGATGAAGCTACTTTTTCACGCTGAAATGAATGAATGGTTACAGTACTCGCCCAAACATCACAGACATAATGGCATTATTTACATAGCAAATTAATCGCCATCCTTTATATAGAACTAGCTTTTGCTCGCGACTCCGTCCGCGTAGACTACAGGGTTGTGTTCAGAAGGAAAATAAGTTGTAGTCTATTTTACTTCTCAGAGTCCTATTTATGTCCATACCAAAAATCATACAATTCGGTCAAATTGTTCAAACGTGAAACCATAACGCGTCGATCGGCGCCTTGTGCATCATTACTGCGCGCTTGATCAATATTTAAAAACTGCAATATCTTCTAAGATACTCAGTGAAATCAAATGATGTAAAGGGCAATTTTATTTAAAATTAAATACTTGTAATGAATAACGTATTTATTTGGATAAGGATTAATGTCATATTTATAAAAACACCGTCACAAATAAAACTTTATCTATACTAATATTATAAAGCTGAAGAGTTTGTTTGTTTGTTTGTTTGTTTGAACGCTAGGATCTCAGGAACTACTGGTCCAATTTAAAAAATTCTTTCACTGCTTGATAGCACATTTATCGGGGAAGGTTATAGGCTATATATCATCACGCTACGACCAATAGGAGCGGAGCAGCAATAAAGAATGTTTCAAAATCGGGGACTTTTTTTCCTTTTTGTGAGCTTCCGCTACGTACGCTGCAGAAACGGTTAAAGTTTCGCTAAAATAATGTATGACCAGATAATTCCTCTTTAAAAATTCTAAAAAAAAAGTCCGCGACAGCATATGTCTATCTTTTAAGGTTGGCTCACTATAACGTTTTTTATTCTAAACAAACAAACAAACTCTTCAGCTTTATAATATTAGTATAGATTAATACTTATCAAACAATAAATCGACTTACTTATTAAAGCCTCCAACAAGTGACAATTCACAGAATTAAAATACAGTCTGATATATGATAATTTTCATTTGGTTGTTTAATAGAGACAATTTATATTACCCAGCGTACATACCACTCTTAATTAGCTCATAAATTGAAGAACATTTCAAGATCACATGTCCGTAATTTATTGTATTCAATAATATAAACGTCCAGAACCTTCTTGAATGAGCGTTTGAATAACTTCCATGTGAAATACTCGATTGCCTAAGAAAAATACCTTAACTATCATCTTAAAAAAATCCTTTATTACCTATATACTGAATAATTAATAATCTTAGTAAAATGTATTACTCACAACAGCAACGGCAGGGTTTGACATCATTTCTGTTTTGGAAACGACCGCAAAGTAGGCCAGGTTCGCCATAACATAGATAATGGTCACCATTGGCAATGCGATCCAAATAGCTCGTGGCAAATTCCTGAAATAATGCACAAACACCTGTTATAGAAAGTTGAAAGAGACAGTTATAAATATGTTTGAGGATGCAAAGTTCTACGAAAAATACATCAGAATAACATTGCAGCGAGTAATGTTTGTATCCGAGTACAAAATCGTAGAAATTGAAATATTAGTGCAGCTCTCGCTTGGGTTATTTTTATAATAAGAAATTGCACGATAATAAAACAGGTGTGGAAATAAGTTCACACAAAAACAATTGCACTCATCTACATTAATATTGTCGCATATACACTGAATGATTCAAACCTTTTGATACTGGTGTCTATGTATCTCTTCACCAATTATTACAAGGAAAAGAGTATTTAGTTTTTGTATATAAAAAATACGTTAATATCTAACAAGATCCGTATAGATATTGTAAGTATTCAAAGGAATGGGTAAACCCATTCTTCCAAAAGTGTTGCTGGGGGGCTGCTTATCAATAAATCATACGAATAATTAATGATATTGATTTACATCTTTACGCCGCAATACAAATGTTTTCCTTATAAAAAAATAATTCATTACAATAGATAATAAACGCGGCTAAAGAAAAGGTATTAAACAATAATCCGCCTAATTAGCAAAAACGATTTGCCTGACCGATGAACACACATAGATTTGTGTCATGGTTGAAACGGGTGTAAAGATAAGAGAATAAAATAGATGCTCGAAATTGCGCTACGGATGTTGGCGTACATCCAATAACCATCAACTTTATTAAGGATTATAGTATTAACTTTCCTTTAGTAAATACATTTCCACAGACTCCGTGATAGCAAGTATACCTACTTGACAAGTGAATTAATGGCCGCATATGAATAAAACATACATTAAGATAAGTGGCGATGAGAGCTTCTGCCTCCAGGTATCCAGGATATATTTACGAAGGGAAAAATGTTTGCGGAAAATCACGGTAGACTACACAATAGTCTCGTGTGAGTGTCAATTTGTTGACAGAAACAATGGAATCAGATATCCATAACATCGTTCTGCCAGACAGTCACAGTCTTATTTATTTCCCTCCTTAATAGAATACAGCGATAATCATAGGTTTGTGGTTTGTGTTTGTGTTGACACCATGATCTTACTGCATATATTTAAAGCACTACATAATAAACAACAACCTAGGCCAAGGTTTAAAGCTCGCAAGGGTGCCCTTGGACAAGTTGTTCATCATTTTAAAATTCCTTCTACTTTCAGATTTGCTTAATGGTAATAAATATGGAATTCAAATTTTAAGAGACAATAGATCTTGGGGTTAATAAAAAAATAGGTTTCTTTTTTATTTTAACAAGTTTTTATAAAAGAGTTAATATCGACTTAATTTTTTTTATCGCTCTTTTAGCGGACTACAATATCTTTCGGAAATAATCCTGTCCTAAATCAGTCGTGTTTTTGAATTAATAAACGCTTTAAGAAGATAAGCAAGCCTACCCAATAATTCCTGATATAATCGTAATTTTATATTGACTAGTCACGTCTAGCGCCTACTAAGTCACGAGTACGTACTTAAATTCTTTGTCAAATAAATTAAGTCGGCGGACCGCGGAGGTCTATTTGCAGCACTCTCGTGGGAACCACTTCCAATAGATTTCAGATTCCAGTATTCTGCAATTCTATGCCTTTTCAATGTTACATCGACAGTCTTGACACAAATTCATTGTATTCAAAATGATGCAATGAATTAATCGTATTACACAAACTTGTAGAAAACAATCGATATGTCCCATCACTAAGTTGTAACGCAAAAATAGAAATATGTCCAGATAAAAATAACAAGAGAAATAAATTTTATACGTGTTCATAGATAATGATGCTTGTTATTGTTTAAGCGGGATAGTCTTACTTTGCAAAGGACTAGCAGGGTCGTTTATAAATATATCTACGTTTGAAGAAAAAATTCAGCATTATTTTACATTTTCTCGCACTTTGAATCATTTTAAACCTGAGTATTTAGTCAGATTTCTTAGAGCGAAAAGGTCAATTGAATTGTTTAGCGTTCTTTAAAATCTTCATTCATGTTTGCAGTGCATTAACCACCAGCTTGTTGGATAATAAAGTAAAATTTAAAAGAAATAAAATCGTTACTTTTGTTAGCTAACCCAATAAAATAAATTCTTAAAACGATACAATTTTGGTTCACTCTTAATAAGCGTCTTCCGGAGTGATTTTTCATAACTAGTTTAACATTTGAATAATTTTTGATAATAGTTAGTTATTAGGACGCAAACAATTTATTGTATAATAGCATACATTTTGCAACAGCGTATCTTTCATTTTACGTCGCTTTCATCTTCCATTTTTGTATGTGGTGTATTTTAATAAGGTAAGATCTCTTTTGATATCTGTGATCATATCCTCTCAAGTAGATAAGACATTGGCTTTGAGGATTAACGAAATGAAATACACATTAGATTCAGTGAAAATAGTGCGTCATGGACACAAGTATAGGCGCGCAAAGTAGATCTCGAATGCCCATAGATTAGATCTCAGATATCAGCGGTTTCCAAATTATCTGGATATTCAAAATGAATTTTCACGCACTTTACTAGCGATTTTTTTTTAAAAGACCTTGCTCAAAATATTTATGATAAAGGTATATTTATAAACTTACTTGTAGGGATCTTGTAGCTCCTCAGTAACGAAATTCAGATAGTTCCAGCCTCCGAAAGCGAAGAGACCAGAGTAGAAAGCAAGAGCAACATTGCCAGCACTGTAGTTCCCTTCCCACGCCTTATCAAAATTCGATGTGTTTCCTGCAACAAAACTAGCATTTATGTTCTACTTATAACTGCAAAAATATGTTAAAGAATCTATGCCACAGTCATAAATAAAACAACTTGTAAGTAATTTAGCAATAAAAACAATATATTAAACATTCTCTATCATGCGTTGAAGTAAATACGAATGGCAATGTGCGAAAGAGATAAGGCGGTACGGCGGCCTGTGTTTTTTCTGTAATTCCAATAGACCACTAGTTATTTTATCCCTTTTTAGGAGATAGTTATATATGACGCTAGTCTCAGGTTTCATATTACGCTATAAAAAGTTATAGACTTATTGGAAAATGAATACAAGGTGGCCTTTCATAAATATTTCAAGGTCGCGCCGGAGCCTCTGCTCAAGATTTACATCGGGAAGAGAAAGTCTTTCGCTCTTTATTTCAATAAGTCTGAGAATACCATTAGGCACAGCGCGTTCACTGAGAGTCATTTGTCATTCCATATACAAATTCAAAGGTATGTAATTTGTTGTGGTCGCCCTGAGTAGGTACCTATATCTAATGGCCGTACATAATATCATGTCTGGTTAATCGATACTGCATTATAAGTCAAGTACACTGTAATAATACTTTGCCGGGAATTAAGCGTGACATAATATAAAAGTTTCATATTTCAATGGTAATACGGAATTAATAAATTAGGTATATAATTTTATTAGTATCTCAAAATCTTTGAAACCATAGAGACCAATCTCATGTCATCGCTGGATTAAAATTTACGGTTATACAATAGTTGTATTCGGATATCTTCTTAGAATAAGGAATTAAAAATGATGAATGGTCATCGCGACTTATAATTCAGAAAGCTCATAGTTTCTGGACCAAAAAGCTGGCAGATTCAATCTTTGCTACAACTAAAAAAACGCTATTTGGCAAGGTCTAAGAGATTATGCATTCAATATGTATAATGCTTGCCTTTTATTATACATTTTACTTGTGAAAGTGGCGAACTATCTCGTTTACCTTCTGTTCCCTTTAAATGCTTTGTATAAATGATATCGCTTGAAAATAAAAACAAACTGCTTACAACACCTTAGTTCTCCTTTCGAGCAGTTGCGCACTGACTTGTCATGAAGGCAGTTCGCTTTCGACAAGATACTAAATACCTACATACATTTCAAGGGTAACCACGTTCATTTAGTGAGTGTGGCATAATTAACGCCATTAGAAAATTTTGATTTCATACAGATTTTTGGCATTCTTCGTTACACTGAATGATAGTGGTTTTATCACACATATGTAATATCGATTTAAAAACCTGCGTTCCTTCAATAATTTTATATAAATAAATAAATACACTCAACAGTCACATACATAGTCCTGACCCCACACGAGACTTGTGTCGTGGGTATCAGAACCTACGAGAGACTTTTCGGTCTCACAAACACCCAGACCCGAAACAAATATTTGTGGATCACACAAAAATTTGTCTCGGTGCGGGGATCGAACCCGCGGCCGCTTGTTTCGCAAGCTGGTGTCTAGCCAACTGCGCCACGTGGCTGTCAAATGCTTATAATATGCTTCTCAAAGATGTAAAAGTATCTTGTAGGTATTTAACTTTCACAGATAATAGTAAATTTTGCCTAAAATATCGAAAAACTTCTTGGGAAGGTGTTATCTAAGTCGCTTTTGTTGCAAATAATTTTTGAAATTAAGTAAATATTATTCAAGGTGTAAATGAAGATGCTATGCAACCACGGTACACCACAAAAATACAAAGTCAACACCCAAAGCCCTCCCTTACCGATCAAACCGAATTATTGACATCTGTGGTAGAATACTACAGTTCGCCATTGTTTGCAAATCATTTAATAATTCCGATAATTTGTTAAAATCTGCAATAGTGTCTTTTTATTATCAATCAGGCTTATATTCTGCAGTGGGAAGATAAATAATAAGATATAATAATCGTAACTCAAAACGGCTAATCTACTTTGATAAGACGAATCACGCAAAACTTTCACGCCTAATAAGTTAGGAAAGAACGTGTTGATAAAGACTTTATAAAATCAATATATTAAACAAAAATTTATTATTATTTTAAATACGAGAAGAAAAAAGTAATTTAATTTTGAATACATAATATACATTAATAAATTCGCATATTAAAAATATATGGGTCAAAATCAGAGAGGTCGGCATTTTGGGTTTTGAAATATCTGAGAAATTAAGTTTTCTTTATAAGAAAATTAACATGTGGAATATGTTGTGTCATTTGTCATGAACCTTTCCTGTAAAGAGGCACGCACACAAATATATATTTTAGGAATTATACCTGTTAATTATAAAAATGACAGGGCCTTAAATCATTTCGGGAACACTTTTAAATATTTTTTAAATAATAATATAACCAACGTTTTTAATAATCACCGTCATGAAATTATAATTAACCTGTCCCTCTACCAGTAAATGCTGTCATTTTGTATATTTTTATAATAAAAAGACTTATTTTTTATATTACTCTCCATAGATTTTCAATTAGTGTAAATTTCGTTTCATAATTTTAATTTATTGTATACATTTGTGCAATACGTTATCAATTAATGATATAAATACAAATGTTAAATGGTCATTTTAGGATATGTATGCAAGATTTAACTATAACCCTACTCGTTAGTGAAAAATCTGCCATTTTTGCGATGTTCCCGAAAATGATGGGAGTGTTCCCAAAATGACAATGAAGTTCCCTAAATGACGTTAACGTTCCCTAAATGACTGCAACGTTTGGTTTTTGCATTATGTTGTAGATGAAAATAATAAAAACCTTTACGTATTAAACCTTTATTTGTACTTAAAGAATGAACAACATGAGTATCAAAATTTAAACTTAATCTAATAATAAACTTTTAGTTTCAGTTAACAAATATTATTTATTAGGAACAAATAGTAATTGCACTCTACAAGTATCATTAAGATTTCTTGCATCAATGCTTAAAATTAAATAAATCAAATGTAGTTTTAAAACAAACAGTCTTATGAATTCGAAACATTATTCAAGCTTATTCATATTAATCACAAAATAATTTGAGTATCAAAGTTGGAGCTTAAAGTCTAGCAATATCTTACTTTTCAAAAATATCCATATTCTCATCAAAACAATAATAGCCACGACTACCTATTTTCTGCAATTTCGGGGTGGGTTTAAAATTTTAATAACTTGTTCACATGGGACATATGCAACATCATTTTGTTCAAGTTTAAACATCTTTGCTGAGTTCCGCTGACAACGAAGAAAGGCGACCTAATAATAGACGTTTACGAATTTCAGGGGCAACAGAACATTCTCTTGTTAATTCATTAACTTTGCGAGTAGGCGTATCAGCATTCTTTTGGGATACTCTTTCTTCGCGTCTTCTGTTTCTTATCTTCTTGTATTTTATCTTTCTGTTTTTTAACAGTCCTGTAAGCCTGTGCTTTATCTTTTTTAACCAGTTTTCTTCCTGATCTCTTTCTTGACAAGTGATTATCGCTTTCTATCTCATTTTCAGAATCTGGTGGGCTATTATTTAAAATATTTGCCAACATCTTTTTTTCTGTCTATACTTTTGAGAATTTTTCTCCACGACTTTCTTTGTTTCCTCTTCTGTCTTTCAGTCATATCACTAACAGTCTTAACTTTATTTTCAGCCTTCTTCCTTTGGTAATATTCCCTATCTTTCAGTCTCTTCATCTCCCTTTGTTCAGGTGTCATTTTATCTAAAAACTTACGTTTCCTTGCATTAGCCTTTTCGCGATGTTTTTTGTAAGCTATACTGTCCTGTTTTAATCGTTTTTTTGACTTCTTTTTATCTTCATTTTTATTTTCCATGTTACTATTACTAAGAGGTTACCTAAAACAAAAAAAAATGCATTGTTATATGTATTTAAAAGCAAGAAAGCGTCATTTTGCCCGTTAATCGTCATTTCGAGAACGCCCTTCATATACGAGAACGTTCCCGAAATGACCGTTCTCTGAATGACTATCCGATGAATATTTTCATATCACGCTTCATGCCGCTATGTTAGATATTGGTTTTTGAGGTAAGGAACACGTGAACTGTAATATTTATAATAATTTAGCAAAAAGTATGCAAATTATCGGAAAACTAATCACCAAACAGCGTTCCCGTAGTGATAGGGAATTAAAGTACCCTACCCACATACGAAATTAAAACGTACTTACCAATAAAATAAATTATTTTTTTCCAAAAACACGACACGCGTCTTGTCCTTTAACTAGTGAACTTCACACTGTTGCTCGCTTGCGCCACCTAGCGCGTTTTGTTTGAATTATATCGACCGATATCCATCGCGTTCACTGAATGATTTAATAAACGTCAGACAGCATTTAAATGGTCAAAATATGAAAAATAAATATTTTAGCTATTTAATTTATACGTATATTCGTAATTTAATAATTTTCGAAGCTAATATATAAAAAAATACAATTTTAAGTCTTAATTGTAAACATTTTTGACTTGTCTCAACTATTAAACGTGGTATAAGGACGCGTTCCCGGAATGACTATTTAGGCCTTTTTAGTTTAAAATCTAATAAAATATTATCGTAAAAAAATAAATAAGATAAGTGCATTGTAATTACGCGCAGAAACTTCATTTGGAAACAAGTATTTTAGCCATACCACTTTATTTTATTAAGAAAATCTTTGTCAGAAGCATGATTCTCACCTCTCTGATTTTGACCCATATGAACATGAGTAGGTACTTACGTAGGAAACTTTTGAAAGACGTAAGAACTAACGTCGGTAACACAGTAGAAACTAGAAGGTCTTAATATTAATTTATTACCCCGCAGGTCAAGTATCATATTTATTTATACAAGCTCATAAACAACGAAGAATGTTTCCATTGACAGATGCGTTGACATTGTACGATGAAGTTAAATAAATGGCATTGATAACGCATAGGCGGATCACAAAACTCGATATGTATTGTAGAGGATCGAGACTCGAGACATTTGATGAAAAACAATACTTGGCGGAAATATGCCGACAGCACATCGCTTACTAAACGGTTTTTAAGTATTGTTTGTCCCACCCAGATATTCATTCAACCTGAGTCAGCAAACAATTACTATAACAACAAAAAGCATTTACTCAAACTTATATTCGTAAGTGGAAAAAGCATGCTTTTTGAGCAAATTTTAAATCGAAGTCAAAATAAGAGCTTGTGTATATAAAATTGCTTTTAGTATCAATACGCGCCGGCCCATACTTATTTATTTTCGTAATAGCACAACATTGACAACGTACAATAAGTAAGTAAATTAAGCGCGATTTAGATAGTAATTAATAATTTCAAGAAATTAGAAGGATCACTTAGATCTTGTCAGCAGACGCTTACAACGTATCCTGTTTTTCGATTAATATGCCACAGAGAATATGAAAGCTAGATATTTTTTATGAAGAAGCCAAACGTCGTCATAAAATACAGTTAGATTAAAAATATACAATGTTACGGATGCAATAAAAATATTTCAGGGTTCACAACTGCAAAGCAATCAAATGTGACTTTATAGGTTAAAAGATTTTACAAGCGTTGGTTTCATCGTTCCCAAATATAAAAAAGTACGCAATAAATTACTCTACACAAAAAAAAGTCGACAGCCCCGTGGCACAGTTGGTGAGACACCAGCTTGCGAAACGAGAGGCCACGGATTCGATCTCCGCACCGAGACAAATGTTTGTGTGATCCACAAATATTTGTTTAGGGTTTGGGTGTTTGTGAGACTGAAAAGTCTCTCGTAGTCTCTGATACCTACGACACAAGACTCGTATCTTTATGTGGGGTCAGGACTACGCGTGTGACTGTTGGGTGTATTTATTTATTTATATATTGCGATTTCCACAAAACATTAAACATACAATTTTTCGACCGCACTACATTTATTCATTGGTGCCAATGCGGTCAGTTTAATACATAAATAAATTGTAGAGTCTTTTGTATCATCACTTATAACAGTATGAATAAGCCTACTGTATCAGGATATGTTATGTTCCATTTATACAATATGTGTATGTACGTTAGAAGTCACTACTTATGAGCTTTGATATGACTGTCAGGCCGTTAGCCAAGATGAACAAGCATCCTCTTGTGCTTGCCGTCAGCTATCACGATCAAAGATAATAATGTAATCATGTAGAAAAATAATCTTCCATTTGCAAAGGCTGAGAGGACACCGATTATAATAATTAATCTAATTAAGTGGGTGTTTATGGGTTAAGACTGTTTAGTTACATACATAAATGATCGTATTATTTTGTACGCAGCCTTTAAATAAACAACTCGATAGCGTCCTATAGGTACCTGTCGCTGTATTCATTGACTTTGCAAAAACAAAACCATTTCCTTTCTCAATTAATTTATCTTGTTGATGAGAACGCTCTAGTGGCCCATGCTACAACAGTCTTTGTTTCAACGAAGTAAACATCCCATTTGAATACTCAATGATACGTTAAATGATTCCTACTTACCGATACAGATGTAGTAAATGCCTGCGATTATAATGACGACTAGTGCCAGTAGTTTGGAAGTTGTGAACACATCCTGAATTCGCATAGTCCATCGCACACTCAAGCAGTTTATTGCAGTTAGAATACCTGTGAAAAAAGATATCATCATAATTCATTCAAAAGAAACCATACAGAAACCTATGATGATAATGTCCTACAGAACTACCAAAGGTAATTTTACTTTACACGTATCTTTAACAACATAGATTAACATAGAATAGATTAACAGCTTTAACTCTAAACGTTAGTTAATTTGTTTACTGTTTAAACATACTTTATCTCATTTCCTGTAACCTCAAAGTCAATCAACGCAATAGTCTAACTATGCGTAAAAATTAATTAAATTATTTATTTATTTATTTAAAACTTCATACACAAAACTGTATATAGGCGGACTTAATGCCGGTGGCATTCTCTACCAGTCTACCTTAGGGTGGTGGAGAGTTAAGTTAAATTAACTTAACTTTAAAAACTAAGAACACAAATTTGTAGATAAAAAGTAATATTTTGATGGTTTCAACGAGTAGGGTCAAAAAAATGAGAGTAATAGAAAATTTTTGGTCCTGTCAAAGTTTGTTTAGACTAAAACAACAGCACATCTTGCATCAACTATTTAGATTCACAGCTAAAGCAATGTGTTAGTATATAGTATACTATAGAATATATATATACTTATGTAATATTCCGAACTGCCAGACGGACTCATACACACACAACAAAGATAAATTGCAGAATGGACACGGCGTTGGGCGAACTGAAATATGATCAGGAAAAGAATACATATTTTTAAAAGAGAGACTCTCTCTAAAGAAAGTTACTATTATAAAATTATAAAATAAATTGTGCTTAAAATCTAAATATGAGAATTAAAAATGGAATGGATGTCGTGACTAGTGACACTGCAAGCCCTTCCCCGTTCCCTTCGTTGTAAGACCCACAGGAAGTACGAATTATTATTTGTGGTGCCAGGCCGGTACCAGGAACATTGTTTAAGGATTACTCATTGCTGAGTTGTATCTTATTTAATTGGATAAACATTACAACTACAACGGAGTATGAGTATTCGATAAAAGGCACAAAACATTGCGCACAATCGCCTGTATCAACAAATGGGTAGGCAGAGGTGTATAAATACTCGCGTCTTGCCTGGTGTGATTTCACGTAACAGGCGGAGAATTTACTCTTTTCAAAAATACGTGCCGTTCTGACAATTTCTCAAATAGAAAATCCTCTGAACAGTTTGCTCTGCCTGGAAATCGCACCCGTGATGACCCTATTGTATCCTATTACTATAACTAAAGTCAAATCTCTTTATTGCTCGATGCTATGCTATCAGCACATTGTACACTATCTATAAATATTTGACAATTTCATTCAAATACTTCCTGATAGAGATAAGCTGATTACGCGCCGAGGTAAGCGACAACGCACGGATACGATAGTAAAGTACCAAAATTTACAGATTGCAATTTCTTATACACTATACTTCGTTGTATACTTTTTTCGTCCCGTTTAACTCGCGTTCTAAGTCATATAACATAGTAAGACAAAACACTGCATTCATATAAGGATAAACTTATAAAACGTAAAATACTGACAATATCAAAAAGTCCCTCTTTATATCGACAGTAACTTTGTAGTCTGTTCGAGACACTTCCAATTTGAAACCTTTAAAATAGTTTTGATAAATATTGGTACAACCATAGATTAAGCTCCGAAGAGAGATGTTTGCTTTTTTTAACATTTAACCCACCCGAAACTCCTTCAGATCGTCGGTCATTAATAGTAATTACTTGCGACTATACACAATAGTCTAAAATGTTACTATGTTTAAAAGGAAGCATTGTTATTTACTTTCATTTTTAGGGCTGCAAACCCATCCATCTAATAAAATTGTTTACTATTCAGGAATACAAAGCATATAGTATTGTTCTAACCATTTATTCTTAAACAGAGTGGGTTCCCTCGATGCCAGTAATTAGGTTAAGTGGAACTTTCCGTTCACGATCTCGACTCGAGACGCAGAACAATCAACGAATTGACGGATATCAGTAGTTTTCATTATACCTGCATTCGCTACTGGTTTACCATATTGCCGTTCACATTTGGCTTCTAATATTATCATATACGGTATCCTACTCATATGTATAATTGCAATCTTTAGTATTAGTCATATATGTACAAGCTCGTAATAATCTTCTGTAATTGCTATGGTGCACCAGTATCTCTGTGGTGATATTGATAAAAATACTATATTTGAAAATTCCAAAAAAATGATGGTTTTGAGAATAGAACCAATGTCAAACTGTTAATCGTAAGCGAAACACTTACAGGTAATAAGTTATCAAATGTAAAATAATTTTTCTTGGTTATCCTAGTTCCAAGTCTCATTTAAAACCATGGTCAATTCATTCTTTGTCAAAATCTGGCCTCACCCTCTAATTAAAATAATGTTGCTCAAACAATAAAGGTGGATACATAGTATTATATCTATGAAAGGTCAAAGGGGAATCCCTGTATCCATTCCTTATAGGAAATTACCGAGAAATAATAATATTTCTCAGAAATCCAAAGCACATCGTAAACCTACGGCAACACTACATGCCAATCATAATTTATGTACGCTATCAGTTATGCGAGAGGAAGTTAACTTTAATGAAAAAGCAATCAAAGTGCTATTAAATGATATTCACTATTAATCAGTCTCTGGACTGCCTCCTTATACGACTGCCTATTACCCGCGATATAAGCATTTACCTACCGTGCGATCTATAGGTCACGGGCTCAATACCCGATTCTGGTATTGCTATTGGTTTTTCATGAGAAAAATTCTCATAAGCATTGAAGTCTGGAAATGTGCCCGAAAAACAGCAATAGGCTCATTTTGTATATTTCGTTGAGACTGATACGTAGGTACATAAATGGCGAAATGTGGGCGCAGAAATTAATCTTTTTCTCTTTTGTATTTTCCGATAGAAGTTTAGCTTACCTACATGATAACTATTCATCCATACGGAAAGATACCCAGATATGTAAAAGCTATGGGGCAACGTTGATATTTACACCAAGCGCAAAAGGGAACAATTCAACTAACGAAGCTCAAATTAAATCACGGAACTAACTGAAGGGAATATAAATTGCAAGCGCTTCATGTACAGTAACCTAACGACGGTAAACATAGCTTTATATAGTAGATCTGTTTAACTGTAAAGGAAAACGTGAGGAAATCTGCATACACAGAATACGATATTCTCTACAAGGAATTTTTTAAATTCATGAATGTATTCCTTGCTAACAAGCGTAATCGAAGAGGCCTGTATTCAACGGTGGAACATTGATGAGCACACAAATGCCACGACTCGTGTCTAATTACATGCCCACCTAGTACCTACGAATATACCTTTTCCAAAATCTATTTTAGGTTCAGACGTGTGATGAGTCCAACGTGATGAAATTATAAATTGCTAACACATAATTATGTACATACTCATAGAGTGCAAATGTGATTCATTTCGAAGCAACAATTTTGATTAAATAAACACGCTGTTGGTGTTTAAATAAAGTGGAACGCGATTATATTAACACGTTGGTGAATTTTCGCCACTCAATACGTTTTTCTCATAAAACCTTTAGTATCGGTCGGCTATTGTTTGTACTTTGTTCTGTGACGTATTTCTACGTACTGTTTGATAATACTGTAACTGACCAACCAAGCTAAAAAATTTACCTATGGTCATCTTTAAGACATTTTACTATATTAATAAAATTCAAGTCTCCTAGAAAGGTAGTAGACATTTATAAAAGAGGAAATATTGGCATGACTAAAATATTTCCCCGGTTTTTAATGTTTATGCATCCTATTTTGTGTGGAATTTGTAGATCGCGGTAACATTTAAAGATTAATTTAATTACTATTGCATAGAAAACAGTCATTTATTACATAAATCTGTAAAGGAAGCGATGTAAGGCCAGGTTCAAAGCAATTATTCTTGTGAATTACTGAATGATGCAATAGTCTGAGCTAATATGTAAGCTTAGCAACGTAAAACGCTGTAATCATCAAATTACGGCGTTTGTATGTCGTACCGTAAGGATAATAATGTCCGAAATGTACATTAATATTTATGACCAATATCGAAATTGTCCTAAAGTAAAAGTTAACAGATTGATCCTAAAGTCCTTTGATTGGATATTTTAAATTCCATGAATATTAAACAATTTAAATAAACAAAATGTTTACTTTTTACAGTTTTGAACGAAAACCTTAAATAGCACCCGCGAATTATAATCGCTTATTTTTATTTTGTTCCAGTAGGTACTTTGCGATGTGAGTATAAGATTATTTTACTAATACCTGCAGACCTCATAAGGTAATAATCAATTTACTAACTAACCGTGGAATTAAATGTCAATAGACAGGCCTAAAAGTCATGTCACTTAAAGCAGGATCCGAGTATTTATTTTATTATCATACAGGAAAATGCAGCATGATTTTACTGGCCTTACATTTAAAATTTAACGTGGAAATATACAGTCTGAGTACAGTCATAAATACATACATAGTTCAAGCTAAGTAAGGTACTTAGGAGGATCGACTTAGGGGGATACTACAGTAATTAAGTGTTACAAATAAATATGTTAGTTAAACTGTCTAAACATCGTGACATTCACAAAAGAAAGTAAGCAAACGTTAACAGTAGAAAGTAAAATCGAAAGTACACAAATGGTGAGTTACATCACTAATTTATAGGAAAAGTTCAGGCCCTTTCGAAATTTCTATCAATGCCTTCGAATTTTTCTACATAAATTAATATTTTATGATGATAGCCACTTATACTTACACAAGCAAACTGCAGCTAATAACCTAACGGCGTCTTGAGGCGGTTCACATTCAGGGAAAAAGGGCTTTACGACATAATTGCCGAAGGTTAGAGCCACTATGGCCTGTGTCGTTGGTCTAATGATGAGTAACGCGACCCAGAGCCTCAGGAAAGCAGGCAAGGGTCCGAAGGCAGTGTAGATGTACGCGTAATCACCGCCAGACCTGGTGATAGATGTCCCCAGTTCGGCATAACAAAGCGCGCCTAAGGTAGACAGGAGTCCACACAAGAGCCATATTACTAAAGATGCGGCCACGGATCTGAAACAATAAAACAGATATTTATAGTACACCAATAGTTTACGACTGAAACCATAATTAAAGGCGAATCAAAGAGAAATAAGTTGATGTACTCGAATGAGATTGTGTTGCAAAAATCGATCGAGATACACGAGCAAGTAAGCAACTTGATATTGGGTGGTCAATACCACCCATGAACATAAAAGTAATGTTTCATAAAAAATATATCCTAAAATAAACTAATAAACAAGTTACATTATACCTATGTGGTGTTATTTTATTAATTCTTTTATCTCTAATCAGTAACACATATTTTGTTTTCCCCAACGACAAGAAATGGATATCGATTACCGATAATGCTAATATTATTCTAACATGTCATTTGTATGTGAAAAACACCGTTACAAGCTTTCAACGACCAAGCATAAACAAAAAATATAACTGGCAATGCTTCGTTTACAAACTCAGATTTCAGGGCCACGGTCAACTAGTTTTTGAAGCATGAAAGAAATGAGGCAACATCAGTTTTTTACGTCATACGCAACATAGCAACATTCTAGGCAAATAAAAATCTATGTTAACGAAATTTCCTGAAAAAATCTTGAAGTAAGCATTTTATATACTTTGTTTAGGTCACTGTTTAGTATAATCCCATTACGATAGTGTCGGTTGAGTAAAAAGCAACTTTATCTGCGAAGGACATAAATTTCCGAATCCCCATTAACATATACGTATGTACATATATAAAAACCAAAAACACTGTAGCAGTCACGATGACTTAATAGTGGTTAGGTGAATAACCTCTGCATCCAAACATTTCGAATACAAATCACGCGCGCAGTAGCAAATTCTAATTATTTTTATTGTCTAGTTTACCTCGGAGTGAAGTCACTGGCGCTGTTACTAACTTAATTTTAGAGACAGTAATTGAATTTCCGCTATACAGTTCTCGCTAACAATACTTATTTACTTTGCCAAGACCTTTCTTAACATAAACATCATTTATTTACGCTTCCATCAATGTCACTACACAATAAGGCAAACGAGAACGTATAATTTAATTTAGAAAGGTCTGCCAATGTTTGTAAGAAATTAATCATAAAATAGAAGAATAGAAGAGGATCCGTTTATTTCATTTCCAATATATTTTAGGAGCAGCAAGTGAAAGAAATAGATCAGTTGATAATGGACTACAGGCCGAAGATGTCGGTGAGCTTATTAGTCGTAAATTGACGCTCAATCTAACAAGATAAGTGGTAGAACCACGCCGCCTAGGCCTGCTCAGCATGGTGCTACCAATGCTTGTAGATTTCAGTCGGTGAGTAAGTGCATTCCTAATACTACATTACTTTTAGAAGATATTTTTTAACGGACCCCAAATGCTTATACGGGAACTTCGTTGTCATAACGTACTAGGGGAGTTTGATAACTGTCCCAAAGAAAGACACCGCAAGTCGTTAAATGTAATTTATAATTATTATATTAAAAGCCAGAAGCTTTTATGTCTTTTTTCATACTAGCATCTCTTACCAGTAAACACAATTATAATAGCCCATTCGATAAATGTACATTACTGATTCAGTTGTTGTCGACAGCAGTATGCACACAGAAATAAAACTTAGCAGTAAACCTTAGTGAATCTATATACATTCTACCTACATTTCGCCTTTAGCCGTAACGAATTTGACCATTGACGGTGACCGATAGTAGAACAACCATGTTGAAGCCAACCTATTCGCGACCACCCAACCCATGCGACTACAGCGTGGATCACTCCTAAATTATTATTCCCTCATATCTCTCTTATCATATATAATTATTTATACTATCTTTTTGAATTAATTAATCACAAATATAATAATAATACGACAATCACACTATACTTAGAATTAAGACAATCGTATAAGTAAACGCCTTTATTATATTTTCGATTAAGATTACTTACGTATTAATAATGGAACCCTCGACCCTCGTGCTCTCCAGTTATCGTGATTGATAATTAAAAGTTAATCATAATTAACAGAGTTATAAAACAGTTAATATGATTTTAATACCCAAAGACATGAATCATATTTAATAATAACTGTCGTTTTCAAAAAGATTTTATTATTTTATGTATGTATGCACATCTCTTTATAGTGATGGCCCTTTAGTAGGTATTAGGCGCGCATTTGAGAATCTCGACGGTCGTGGTTCCAAACTCTAGGCACACTTTTGACTTTTAGAAATTATAAAATAATGCCTATGTACAATGAAATATAAATCACATTCATGTATGAATTTATTATTATTATTACATTCATAAAATTGTTATTATCATGAATCTGAAGTGAAAAACTTCACTACGACCGTACAATATTAACAGACAAGACCGTCCATTACAATAGACCCGACATTACCCTAATAGATAAACCCAATAAAACAGCGAAACTATAGACATTGCCATACCCAATACGCACAACTTAAAAAATACAATATCGGAAAAACCATCTAGATATGTAGATCTGAAAGATGAAGTAGCCCGGATTAACACACTTAAAGAAGACTATAAAAATGATAGACCTACCTTCAACCACCCACAGCCTTATTCATAAAGCTACTTATCTTGAATACTTACAGAATAGTTCGATTTTTTAAATACAGACAGTAATGGACCTACAGAACATGGACAAGATCTTTTAGTAAAACCCTATAATAACCCATAAACCCAATACACACCTGGCCCAGGCCCGTATGTACTATAATTGCCAGCTCAGGAACCCGAGAATTCAAGAAATTGAGAAATAATAAATTATGTCTGGCGATTATCTGCCTGGTAATCAGTTTTGTCTGTAAAAATAAATATATGCGTAAGTACAAAAAATATATTATCTCTAAATCGATGGATATTTGTAATTTATTCGATAAAAGAGTAATGACATAATAGCACGAGGCGAACTCTTATCGCCTTTATGTTGTCTGCGAGCTTAAAACCAAGAGCAACCTAATGAACATAAATAAATTTAAAACAAAAAAATGCTCAATGTAAATTGTAAATGCAAAGTTGTAAATGCTGTACATATTAAAGAAGAAAGCATATTATGGCAAATTCCTACGTCTTCTTAATGATCTTAATATGAAGCAATCAGACATTCCGCACAATTGTTATGAACGTGACCCAGAATACGAGACGATTTTTCCGTTCGTATTCGTATTTATTGCTTGCAGCCGTTGCCCACCATTTAACTAGATTCCTGACACCTCATAAATAAATTTCCTTCTCTTACTGCGACTGACGCGTTTGTCACGGGTTGGATTCTCGAGTCGGGAACCGTTTATGGTTCGAACATTTCCTATAGAAGGACGGATTTGTAAAGCGAATACCCGCAATAAATCCGATCATTATAATAAAATGTGGGTGTTAAAAATCATTATAGTTAAATATTATATTGCTCGGTCATTCATACATCCCTAAATAAATAGTGTTCGTCGGAGGACTAATAAGAGAACGCTACTACGACCCTATGAAATGCGTTCACAGTATCCAGAGCTATTGCTAAGGCCTCGCTAGTGCTTATGAATTGCCTCACTCCAGCGATTCAACAAGTATTTACACCAAAAGACCACCTGTTTATCGGTTTCTACGAACGCAAAATGTTATCTTACATTGATTATGAAGTGATCCTCTATAAAGCGAACCTTTTTACGGTTATAGACCGTTCTATGATTTGAGGTACGAATGTATTTGCAGCCATTAAAATATTAACAAAAATGTTTACAAGATTTAATCTATCCACTCATTTCAGTGATACAGACAAACCAAAACAAAAATCAAAATTTTCACGAAACTGATTTATTTGTCCGTTTTAATGAGCGCACCGCTTAAGAAACTTTGAACGGCTAGTTAATTGTTCTCGCAAACATCTGTAGTAACATCCGTGTGTTTTCACATGTAAACAATAAATACCAAGTAGTTTACAGATTCTCTGTGGGTGACAAAATTTAACATTAATTTTTTAGTATATGTGGCCTATAATTTAATTCAGAATTTAGTTAATTTATTCTATCTGCAAAAATTATTATAAAATGGCGGGAAAATTAATAAATACTTACTCAGTGTCAGAGTAAACTCCAGTTGGGGATATAAATATTCCAGAGCCTATGATAGTTCCTATAATTATACCGACACCATTAAAAAGTGTTATTTTACGTTTTAGTACCACTTTCTCAACATCTCCTGCATGCGATTCTTCACCCATTCCGCAAAAAATCAATTGCGTTCACCGGTGAACGCAGCGCACGTGGGCAGATACGCGCAATTATATCGCCACTACGCGGTGCACGCCACCTGAGTACGCGCCGCGGAATATCTCACACAACTGAGTAACTTGTTAACATTTTTAAGAACTACGGAACTTGTATAGGTTGTCTGTTCGAGTGACGTCAGACGAAGTGAGTTAGCGACGCGAAGCAACCGAGCACGCCGTACAACCGCCACCGCGCATGTGGGCTCGACCACGAGTCGACACTCGACAAACGCTACTCGGAGTTTGTGGAACGTCATGCGTGCGGCTTGGATAGAGGACGCCGCTACCGTAGCCATCGCAACCGACAGAGACATCCAGACCTGTCCGCAGGAACATGTGAAAGGGACAACTAATCGTTTTGTCGTGTGTCGCAGTGGAACTCGTTGCAACCAGCAAAATTTAAACGGTTACCTGCGCGACAACAACGTCGTAAACATTAACGGGAATCAATCTAAATTAGGTTCATTTACCAAGCCGTATTATCGGTGCAGGTTATTGTAACACTCTTGTTTACATGCTGGGAAATAAACATCCCAATTCATTGTGTTATGTTGTTACAGTCCATTACTATCATAGAAATTACGTTACTGAATATACCGGAATTGATATCATGAAAAGTTAGCCACTTAAAATACCTATTGGGCTTATCAGTGTATTATGTTATCGGATGTTTAGCTACAATCTAAAAACAATAATCTTCACTTGCAAAAAATGAAGTCAATAAAAAATGATAGTTAATATTTGATTTAAAAAAAATGTATGTAGTTAATATTACTTAGCATCGTACTTATATTGCAAAGTATTCACAAGTTGGTATTATTATGCTGTGCAATCGAAATAAAATGTCAACTGTCCCGATGTAAATGTGATAATGCCTTTTCAATTACTCTAGCTTCTATATCAACACATGATGATTAATAAGAGGATGAAACGACAATTGAAAAAAAAATAAAAATAACGGTGGGCTGCAGCTGGAAGCATTTATGTATGTTAGATAGTATCATAACAAAAGAGGCTTTATTGCACACATATCGCACTAGTAATACAATAGTGTTGTAACTCAAAAAACATCGAATTTGACATAACAATATAATCAAACGTAAAATTTAATTCATCACAAGTCATTAAAATCGTCATTGGAATAAAGCAAAAAATGAATAAGATATGACGATATAAAACATTATCCATGACTTACCGGATGTCCAACCTCCCATCCCAATATTGTGTCATCTTTAGTTTCCTATTATTTTTGATTTGTAAAAAGGTAATGTCTTTAATTTAATTCCAAAAAGACATAAAACATTAATTATATTTGTACCTATTACAGGAAGTGACAAATGAGTTTTCGTTGATTCTGAAAAATCGTCTTTTGAGTGACAGCACTATTGTATTACTAGTGCGATATGTAAAATACCTACTACATACGCATACATACAAACGACTACATCTCGAAGAGCTGCAATTTCACCAAAAAGCGGGTTAAATCAACTTTATTTTACAAAGGTTCAATAAGTTAGTTTTCATAATACTCAATAAACGCTTAAAAAATATGGTAGACCTATGCTCGATATCAGTGTCCTCAGATTTTATAGGCAATTTAAATAGATTACAAATATCTTAATTTTGCCTATAATTTTCCATCATACTTGTCAACCTATATTATCACAATTACTTAAAATGTTCATGACTGCCTCGTGGTGTCGCGGTACAAGTATGTGCCGTGCGATCTAGAGGTCCTGGATTCGATTCCCGGGTCGGGCAAATTGTTATTGGGTTTCTCCATTAGGAAATTCTCAGTAGCAGCACGGAGTTCGGAAATGTGCCCGAAAAACGGCAATAGGCTCGCCACCTATTACGTGGGACCCATACATACCTGGCAAAATGTGGGTGCAGAAATGCATCTATGCCTACCCCTTCGGGGAATATAGGCGTGAGGTGTGTTGTTTTAATGTACAAAATGTGATTTTCTGTTACATGTGAGACCGAAAAGTCTCTCGTAGTTTCCGATACCCAGGACACAAGACTTGTATCTTAGTGTGGGGTCAGGACTATGTATGTGACTGTTGGGTGTATTTATTTATTTATTTATCCGTAAGTACCCAGACAAAATAACCAACCACTAGGGTATGATGTTGGTACAAATCCCCGACTCTTCCACCACATTCTGCTGAAAGTGTATTAATAGTAATATTGGATTAGTTAACTTTTATCAAAGTTATTAACAAAGAGTTATAGGTAGAGTCAAGTTACAATCGAATGAAACTACGGTACAAATAAGTCGGGTCGACAGGCCCAACCCTGTAGTAGTCTCATAAAAAACCGTCCATCAACTCTGCTGAGTTTTGTTCGTTTTTATCGTTATTGAGGCCCAATATGCTGTACTAAACGTATAAAAGCTATGAACCTCGTCGTATTGACACACCTAAGTGGGTCGCGTTCCAGGATAAGTTTGTTATGTTTGCCACGTGGCACTTTGGATTAATTTACCTTACCCGCGGCTTGGGTGGATCACTAACCACTGCCAGTTAGAAAGAAGACGTAATAAAAGTTACACCAAACACACGTTGAAATAAAAGTACATATATTGACAAACATCTTATTGTACGACATACACACAACACAAAACTTATATAGTATTGCGGTACCCTGTTACTGTGGGCAACAAAAAATTATCACATTATTTAATTTAAACACTATGCGATCTAAGTATACATCTTTATCAGCTGAAAATCTCACCACTGATTGGCACGGGTCTTTGAGACTTTTTGGTCCATCTGGTAGGGTAAGTGTCAATTAGTAGTCATTAATACATGTAGAACTGTCAAGTCAGCCGGTATCATAATGATCTATAAGTTTACCATGTCAGTTCCTGGTAATATATTATGAACTAGGTGACCTAGGTGTGTCCTTCCCCAAGGCCCTTATATTAGGTTAAGTCGCGTAAGAGTAGCAGACAGGCGAACGGAGTTTCTTTCACTGTAAAAATATTAAATAGGGCTCCTCGATATGAATGCTTTTGTTATAAGTACAATACTCAAAGAATTGGTTTTCATCCAATCTGAAAAATAAGTATTTCGAATTAATTAAAATTTCTAATTATTAAATTAATTAAATTTCATCTTAATTCCGCGAAATCCAAATGCTATAAGTAAGAGAAGGCCACGAAAAAGTTGCCTACATTAAAGTATTGTTGACACATGATAATAATTTGGCCCAAATTTAATGTTGATTAACAAGATGATCTATTACCTTTCAAACAAACACTTAAACCGTCGTTGATTGCTGTAATATGTTATAATGTACAGTAGGTAAGCATCAAAAAAACTTTTCTGTGATTTTCAATAGTTGAAAAATGTGAACGGAAAGTGATTAATTAACGTGAATAATTCGTGTATTTGTCCCCTTGTGAAAATCCAAAAACACGAGACAGAAACATGTTAAGGAATGCGTATAGGTACAAACTGAAGATCGTGCACAAAGAGAAAGGACAGATTTACACACGTACCAAGCTGTGTTTATACATTTCTTGTAATCATGTTTTTGAAGACATCGCGGGAGACATCCTGAAAATAACATCGTTTTGCAGCAGCGATGCGCCCGCGCCGCGGCGCTGCCGTCGCGCGCTTATCCGACGCCATTTTCACACACTCCCCGAGCTTTCCCGCACACAGGTATGTACAAACTCTCCACTTTGTGATATTAACACTTCCACAAATAAATTACAAACACAATAGGCGTCAACAAAATATACCCATTCAAATCATCATTAGCAGACAATGAATGCCGAATTTTGTACCGCCGCTCAAAAACAAGAACATTGACCCTCCGCAGCACACGTAATAGTTAGCATGTTTTTTGTTCGCAACAATGATTGCTGAGTATAACAACCTGAAATAATGCATGCAACTAAAGTCGATCACGCACGTTACCAAAATTAAATCGAAAACAACAAGTTTGTACGTTAAGACAACATCGAGAGCTAATAACATCTAGAGGCGAACTAAGGAATGTGGCCGTCATGTTTCGGTTACATCAACGCACAACCACACACAGAACGTATTGTTACCTATCTAACCGTTCGCAGCAATTAGACAGTGTGCTGCAACACTTCGAAAGACAATCTATTTATGTCATCATGTCCTTATTTTTTTAATAGATCGCCAAACATCCCCCGCAACGACAGTTTTGTGAGACATGAGTCGTGTGGCAGGTCGTGGTTGCTTTGCACGTGCTGACGATCACTACTGCAGCATATAAAAAAAACATTGCTTTTATTCAGTTCACATTTTTACTTATACCTATCACAGGAAACACGGGTTCCAATGACACTTATACAAAATACTTGTGGCTCGGAAGCAGAGATGATGGATTTGCCTGCTATGAATGAAGAAAGTGGAAAATCATCGAGGCCCGTTAGAAATCGAAGATATACAAGGTTAGTAGTACATTAACATGAATCATTATTTAATTACCGCTCAGTCGGTGAAAATTATAGGCAGCCGCTTTTCTTTGTGAGTCACAACAATTCGTGCAACTTGATCCTTTATTCTGGGTTGAAAATGCATTTATCCAAATTTTTTAGCCAAGGTCATATCACAACGCCAAAAAACATGACATTTCATTTCCATGTTTTCAGAAGAAGTTTAGTGGTCGGACAACGTCCTCAAAAAAGATTGTTCACGCCTGAAATAAAAAGATATCTTAAGGACTGGCTAGTACGACGAAGAGACAACCCCTATCCCAATCGAGAAGAAAAGAAATATTTATCACGCGAAACAGGCCTTACATACATTCAAGTGAGTAAAATAATAAAAGCTGAATCAATAGTTAATTTTATTATTTTCCAATATTTACGTGTAATGAGATATCACGTTTGGGCCTACTACCAACCTAATTGGACTGGTGCCAGATATTGCTATTTGTACATAAATAGGCACTATATTTGTCGCGGCTTTGTTACCATCACTTTTGTTCGACTCATTATTTAAGTCAACCCAAAGTCAAGTAAAACAATTCAATATTGGCTTCTAGGCTAATTTAAAATAATATCAAAAAATATAATTTTACACGACATAAATGATACTCTACAATTCGATGATTTTTACGATTCTTTTGGAATTCACTTAAATAACAATTTAAAACTCACAACATAAAAGTATTGAAAGATACATTTTGTGTATGTACGATTTGATTCACTAGTAGAAAGCCAATTATTCTGTATATTGTTTATTTATGTATTTTTATATAGTCATCATATTACAGATTTGCAATTGGTTTGCTAACTGGAGAAGAAAATTAAAGAATGTTAATGCAGATCGACATCAACTTACATGGGGACATCTAATCCGCACATACAACGACCGCGCACAGGGTAACGTGGAACAATTTAGTATTTGCTCTGACGACAGTATATGGAGTGAGCCTGAACCGGGTAGTCCCGAACAAGATAACGCTGAAATTGACGATGCGGACGCAGATAGTCCAGAACCCATAAGAGACCACAATGAAACTGACACAACAGCTTTGAAAGAAAAATGTAGTAATATCAACAATAATTCCTATAGTTTACAACATAATGATGAAAGTACACATTTGGAAGCTAAAAGCTTGACAAGTCCGATTCTTTTGAGCAAGTGGTTAGAAAGTGCAGCACGTTTTCAACCCAGCGAAAGCAATTATGCTTGGTGGTCAAATGGAAAACGAAGAAAGCCAGAGCCAAAAATTCAAAGAATAACAATAAATACAATTTCGCGTCATGACCGCGATGAAGTTGAAGCAGCAGTTGCCTTAACTACATTAGCTACTTCTGCCAATCGCATCACGGCACCATAATTGCCCATGCTGTAAACTAAAACTACGTACTTAGGTACATCAATATCTAAACATACCAGTAGGTCTTCTTATCCAAAGTATTTCATTTTCAATGAATTAATTCATCGAAAAGTAATAAATTAGTTCCTCTGTGGTACTTATATGTAAAAACAAACAGCAGTAATCAATGAATTGAATTATGTTTCCCAATTATTTGACACCGGGACTTTTTTTTAATTGTGATCAAAATTTATAAGTTCTTATATTATTTAATAAAACAAGATGTTGTTATGAATACTATGCGTAGTATTGCATGTTTAAAAATGTATAAGATTTTGCTCAAGTATTTTGAACCAGAAAGTTATTTAAGTTATATTTAATCCAACCTAGATTAGTCGCTATGGTTTCTGATCTCTATAATGTTAGTCATAAGTTGTTAATCCAACCAAAGATTGTGCTTATATTATATGAAATAAAATATTGCTATTGACTATTTTATGTTTAATTCGAAGTCAAGTCGAAAACAAGTCTAGACATTACCGGAGTATATCACTGTGTACCTAAGTACTTACTTGCTCTCGTCAAAAGTAGGAAGGTGGTATGAAAATTTAAAATCCTTTTTATAAAGATTTTAAAAAGTAAGAATTGTGAAAGAATGTCCCTAAATCCTTATTGTAGGATTAACGAGGTATCAGCCATTATACCTACCTACTTACATCTCAACTGCGTCACGGAAAAGTTATGAGTAGGGCAGATGACGCACTGCACATGAGATATTCCTAAAAACTTTATATTTTATAAGTTCTCAGCTTGCCTCACAAAAGTTTGGCTCGATTAAAGTACATGATAATAATATGAATTTTGCCTCGACCGTGCGCTTAAACTTAGAGGCCTTCACTTTACGATATCAACAATATCAATCTCCCTTTATTTCTTAATCTGTCAAGCGACTTGACTCAAGCCACAACCAGTAAAATGTAGTAGTGGAATTTAAAAACTGTGATGTGGATTAAGTTATACAGAACAATTAGGTCTCGTTCACTAGATATTTACAAAGTTATTTAGGTATGACAACAATTGAGGCCTATAAAATTAAAGGCAGCTAAATCCAAGTGAGTCAAATATTCAGTAATCTACAAAAATCGATAACTTTGTTTAGGTGGCTATGATATTTTATATTTTAAAAGAGATTTATAAAGAATGTGAATACCACTAAAAATCAGACTTTTAAATTATAAAAATACCACAATATTTGAGTACAGACTGAATAAATTTGTATTTAACTGTCTTTGATTCCAACTGGCGTTTAGCTGGTTTTGATTCTATAGGCCTCAATTATACGACTTTAGAAGTCATTATATGCCGGATACTTAACAAAACAAATATAAACAAGGTTTTCTTATAAAGATTGTGTGCATATACCCCAAAAAGCTTATCCACAGATGTATGAAATCTTTAAAATGTTAATTTTATATATGTAGCAACCAACTAGCTTAATCATCCGTTCAATTAACAGCCTAGCCTCTTTACTAAACGGCACCGTTAAACCAACGGCCTGAATGATGTTCAGTCATTTCATCAAACAGCTAGGCAAATGACGTCGCCGCGCGCCGGGCTGGAAGACCGGTGACCCCGACATACGCTTCCCGCCCCCCACAGCCCCCGGGTTGGCGGGAAGTAAAGCCATAAACAGCTTTCCCCTCGAAAACAAAAAAAAAAAAAAGCAAATGACTTGGGGTGATAACATTTTACTGCTTGCCTAGCCTGTTCATTTAAATTAGTTCCACTTTCTGCTTCCTAACCCCGAAACTCTTAAAACTGTCGATATGACGTCGGTAAAGGACAAATTTGATGATTTTTCCCAATTTTAATTAAAAAATAATACAATGGAAGAGTTTAGTAACAGTATCGATATGAATTTAGCTGTGACTGAATCGAGCAATTTAATTTTTAAATCTAATTTCAACCGTAAAATATCATATTTTCATATTCAGCCTACACATACCTACTTCTGAAAAATATAAATCACATTAATTATATACACTTTCACCCTATCATATGAATGGCCTAAGCATTAGCCAGCCAGTTTATTAAATGTTGTAGTAAGGGCTACAACTGAACATCATTCAGGCCGTTAGCTGAACGGCGTCGTTTAGCAGGTAAACAGGCTAGACCGTTAATTGAATGGCTGATTAAGCTAGTTGACTGCGACATATATATAGAAAAATTAGAAAAGTAGTTTACCCATTGTTTTCGAGAATTCAGATTAATAGTATAAATGGAAACAGATTGATTGTTACTTTGTGCCAAGTATAGGTACCTACTTGTGAAACAATTTAACGAATATTATTGACTTTTAACATTATAAATCTTAAGATTTCTTTTTGGCATAAGTACAATGAATTTACAAAATTTGTAATTCAATGTTGCAAACATTTACAAAGAAAATATGAGACTTTTACTATATTCTAGCAATTGTACTTCTTGTCAAAGGGGGCTTCTCGATTGTTTTAGTTTGAATCATAGTTTATTTATTAGACCTACAGCATCAATGGAATACTCCTAGTCTTAAGTTTCCACTCCTCAATGAGAATTCTATGGAGTAGCATTGTTATTGATCAGCACTGTGATCTTTATAAAATGTTAAAAGAGCCTTAAAAACATTTTTCCCTAGACCAGTTATAGATTGGATGTTGCGAAAAAGGGAAGTCAGTTATAAACTCCTTGAATGGAATTATCTCTTGCATTGATTGCTGCATTTGGTGATCTGCATCTCTTATTGTTTGTTTTAACCAGAGATTTCAAATTTGATTTGAATTAATTCCTAAACTAGATTTTTTTTATTAATAACAAAAACACTAAAAATATTTTAACTATTCTATTCATTTAGTAATATTCATTTTATACACTTTTTTATTGCTGTAGTGGTAAAAAATAAAACATAAAGTTTTTTAATTAAGTTTTTCTTAATTTACAATTTTTATCTACATATATAATTTGCAACCTCTATCCTTCAGCTTGCTGTGCTATTTAAGTTATTATCAGCCTCTTTATTAACAACCTCACTATCTTTTTCAGGTGATTTCTGAAGATCTATGTGTTGCTCTAATTGTGACACAAGTGTTTGTTGGCTTCTATTTAACAATGAAACAACACTTGACCCAGCACTATCGAGAACAGAACACAGTTGGCTTCGGGCAACATCCAAACTTGGCAATTGACTATATTCTACCAATTCATTTTTTGACATCAGCCTATCATTGATGATGCCAGCTAGAAACAGAAAGAATATTATCTGTAAAATACTTAACATTGAATTTTAATAAATACATGTTCCACCCAAAAGTGGAACATGGTTTAGGTATCATGAATTCTAGTGGATAAAGATAGAACCAAATATGATTAGGATCTTCACTACAACTATACAATATTTCTTGAGTTTTGAAACAATGTTGACGATAAAATCAATAAACAAATACTACAACAGGGTTTATAACAGTTACATATTGCTGTAATGTTGCACAGTAAGTAGCCTTGTAAATAGCAAACTGTATGTTAATTATTTTATTAAGATAAGTTTTAAGTTGCAATCTATTGCTTACAAGTGAACAATTTTCAACTTTTTCTCCATAATCATATTATTACCTAAAATTGGCATAATGTTTAAAATTTACTAGTAAAAAGGGCATTTTCAGTTTAGAATCATTTAACATCTCAATAAAATAAAAATACAAACCCATAACAACTAACTGAGGTGCTTTTTTCAAAATCCTAAACATTTTTTGGGCATTCTCTGGCTGTCCGAATATGACATTTTGGTGAGATGTAAACAGGTGATTAACTGCCTCATAACGAGTGCCTTTTGTAGCCATGCTAACGATTTTCTTCCCATATGTTCTTAAATGCATATTGTTTTTTGCCAGTGTTGCGAATATAGGTGTCTTATCTTCCATGCTTATTGAGTTTAAATGAAGAAATACAACCATCTTTGAAGTATTGAACCAATCTAAACATTCTCTAGCGAGTATTCTTTCGAATGGGTTATCAATTTCTTTGATTTTCTTGTTTTCTCCTCTATCGCATACTAAGAAATCTGGAAGGGTATACTTCGGTGGGGCGTGCATAGGCTTCGTCAAATCTATTAAAAGTTGTCTTTCAAAATGGGGTTTACGAGGTCTTTGAATGTTAATTTTTCCGCGAAACCTTTTGGCGGTCAAAAGTGGTAGTTGAGGCTGTAGCAACACTGAAAATTTAAAGAAAATTATTACAACGATTACTTCACAATATTTTGTTATTATATTGGTGCATTATTTACTTTTGTTGAGGGACGCCATTCTTTACTATATATTTTTTTATAATTATTCAACAGCTTTTTATATAACTTAATAATTAACTCCACCAGTCACTATATTTTAAATATTTTTTCTGATTTTCATACCAATACCAATATAACCTTAAATTCAAAATCTGTCAAGATTTTTTCTTAAACTAGAGTTGCCTCGATGCATCGATTAATCGTTAACTACAAGGAAATACCGATGTTTATATAAATATTCCTTCCCATTTTATTCCATTCTAAACTTCGGTTAGACGAGAGGGACCGTAGATTGGGCCCAGTGCTTCCCCATAGGAGTTATTATGTGAATGTCTAGCAGTGGACATTATAAAACTTTTTATGACGATGATAAAAATATCCACCACCATCATGTTATTTTTTATGCCTCGATAACCAGCGATACTTAGAAAGATAATT
Source organism: Cephonodes hylas (assembly GCA_030295005.1). Classification (NCBI taxonomy): domain Eukaryota; kingdom Metazoa; phylum Arthropoda; class Insecta; order Lepidoptera; family Sphingidae; genus Cephonodes; species Cephonodes hylas. Next base: position 9,784,284 of record AP025364.1, on the reverse strand, counting down.
TAATATCTAGACATTACTGATTTTATCAGTTAGCAAGTAGTGGTACAACCCAATCAACAGAAGAACCTCCGAAATATAGAGTTCGCGCCTAAGGGGACTTTTCCTCTGGTAAAAAAGAGGAAAATTAAATAAGAATAAGGCAACAACTTATTTTTATAAAAACATAGTATGAATGTGTACACACAACGAACATACACACACACACACAATTAGCATAAAGACTTGTGTCCATAGCTATGAATAAATTAAAAAATTAACTGACATTTAACATATATTCGACGAAAAATGTGAATATGAATTGACAAATGTCAACTGAATAGTTAGGAAAACGTGTTAGATATTTTAATTTGCTTTTTCATGTTAAGTCTTTAATAGAAATAAATATAAAAACAAAATTTAATAGGAATAAAAAAGTATATATACTTAGAAAAAGAGATTTAAGAGGTTGGTGAATAATTTTATACATGTTACACTTGCTATCACTTCTTCAACAACCTAATATTATGAATTCGCTTATAACTTTCAGACAATGCGAGAGAATCAACAAGATACGCCACCTTCGTCGGTAAATGGGGATGAAATTAGCGCTATGGATGAAGAGGGCGTAATATACTATGACGAAATGGAGGAACTACAACTAGATGAAGAAGATATGGAGGAAATCACAGACATAGACGAGGAAGACACTGAGATGGAGCCACCGGAGGATCATGCTACGCTAGTGTTTAGTAAGCATGTAGGATCAGTATTCTGTTGTGATTTGCATCCCGATGGGAAATTGGCGGTGACTGGTGGTGAAGATGACAGAGCATATGTGTGGTCGGCAGAATCTGGACAACTTGCATTGGAATGTAATGGACATAAAGATTCAGTCATTTTTACTGGATTCAGTAGTGATGGGACTTATTTGGCTACTGCAGATATGTCTGGAGTAATCAAAGTTTGGAAAACTAGTACAGAAGACAACCAGACTTGGCCAGTAGTATTTGAATATGAAGCAGATGATTTGTCCTTTGGATTGTGGCATTTTGGAGCAAAAGTTCTCATATTTGGAGCTATGTCTGGTGATATTTATGTATTCAAAATTCCTTCAGGGGATACTAAAGTTTTACTTGGACATAATTCAAAAGTGGAATGTGGAAAGGTGTGTTTTATTCCAAGAATATATTTTCTATATTTAGAAGAGACAAATATTTTAAAAGTAATTAGTTGCCAAAAATACTTTTATTCTCAAAAACTCCTTAATTTTTTTGCTTTTTATATTTCATGACATAAATCTTCATTAAAGCAGTTTTTTAGAAATTATTTAGAAATATGTAAAAATATTTTGATATTTATTTTCTTATGAGAGTTTATAAGAGTATGTAGAAATCTTAGTGAAACCATTAGTCATATTACACCAATGTTTTAACTGTTTCTTTTAGCTCTTTTATGATGGTGTCCGTTTGGCAGCTGGATATGAGGATGGTGTGGTAAAAATATGGGACTTAAAAACTTCATCAATACTCCACCAAGTGCCAGCCTGTATACACCAAATGCGAGTCACTGCAATTGATGTGCATCCTGACAACAGCTTAGTTGCATCAGTTTCTACAGACGGTAATTAAAACTTGTGCTGATAATAAAATACTATTTTGTTGAAATAGTTGACTATAACTAAGAAACACTCAATATATATAAATCAGCTTGTGGTTCTTGTAACCACAAACCAACTGTCTTAGTAGTAAAACTTTATGTAATGCATTCCTTTTTGTTTTTTGATTTCAGGAAAAGTAATTCTAACTACATCAAATAATGGAAAAGTTGTTGCTCAACTGCAAGCAGAAACTGATTTAGAAACAGTGGCATTTGTGAATGATGCACAATTAGGATACTTTGCATTAGGTAATTACAATAATATTTTTTCAAAATTATAATATAATTTTTACAACAATACATCACTTGCTGTGTGGTGAAAGAAAATGTCATGAGGAAATCTATGCACCTAAAAGTTATGAGAAATTTCATAGGTATTAATGTACTATCAATGTGTACTAGACCAGTGTGGTGTACTAAACCTAAACATTCTCAGTTGTAGGTGAAGCCCATTCCCAGCAGTCGGGCTTATAAGGGCTGATGATGATTATCAATAATATTTTACTGTTTTAGAGTTATGTTAGAAGCATTTTATTAATTTTCCTGACTGATGGTCAGACATTTTTATTGTACTATTTTATTACTTGAGATTTGGGCATAATTGAACCTTAACATTTAAGGCAAATAATTGAATACTTCAAGTTGTATATATACTCAGCTCATCGCCGTCCACTGCTGAATTTAGGCCTCCACAAGATAGCACCAACCATCCCCGTCTTGAGCAGCCCTCATCCATCCATTTCCCGCCACTTTTCTCAAGTCGTCAAATTGTATATTATGTTTGTAAAATCGCGCAAACATAATTTGTATGTATTTATTTTTCAGGTACTTTAACAGGTGCTGTGAGTATATGGGATGTAGCTAGACAGATGGTTCGCCACCAATGTGCTAAATCTGATGATGTCGTCGGTGGCGTAACCAAAATGATTTGGGTTAAGGAACATTTAGTGACCGGATGTCTAGATGGCTCAATTCGCGTATACGAAGGCCGTTCTGGAGAAAGGAGTCTCATGCTCACAGGACATAGATCTGAGGTACTCGATCTGTGTTATAACGCAAAACAAAATCTAATATTGACCACATCTGACGACGGAACCGCAAGAATATTTAAATATGAAATTAACAAAGACAAAGATTAACAATTTCAAATTGTAATATATACCATGATTATTTCAGTTGGTATTTTGTTGATTTAAATTATTATATTATATTTGTATAACCATGTTTTTTGTTTTTTCTCTAACAAGTATTTTTTTAATAATACACAAAACCATATAAACAAGATCCATAAATGTGATGCGTTTCTGAATAACATTTTTATTATATAGGTCACTAGTGTTTTCACAATATTCTTTCAATTAAGATGTCTCAGTGAGTCACGCAGTCACGCTGGTGCAATGCAATGTGTGCCTAAACAAAAAAATGTTAATAAAATCCTTATTTCTGATAGTATCACTAAAATGACAACAGTAATAATAATTTTGTAATTTTTTTTTCTGAGGTATTTCTGTTTGTTGATTTTATGTTTTTGTTTTATAATACTTTATTATTCAAACCTTTTGTTGCCTAAATGACCAGCATTTTTAACAACACTTAAAAAAATACTATGTATTATCAATAAAAGTCAATGATATTTACTTAAACTATAGTATTCGCTTATTATGCTTTCAGTTCAATTGTACCTATTGTCAGCGCCCGCATATACAGTTAAAATTTGTTGATGTACTGCCTCAGAGATGACAGTTTCTCAGAAATCTCGAACGGCAAGAGACTGCCTACTTTAGCGACTCCAGGATCTCAAGAAACAATACGCATAGTAATTCCTACGGATCTTTACGATTAAGGTCGGTCGACCAATTAAAAGCCTTCAATTATTGCTAAGTCAGATTGTGGCAAAACAAGGAACAATTTCAGTTAATTCTTAATCGAAATGTCCTGATGGCTAAAGAAGTAGTGGATTGAATTGACGCGAGGACGAATATTTGTATGTTATTTTATTCAGCTAGAACTGTTTATGTATTGTCTCTACTTAGCGCCAGAAAGCGTCGGAGATTCAGTGCCCTTCAGAAAGAAGCTTTCCCAGCTGTCCTGTATAGGTCCGGGCTTTTGTATTAGTCATGGTTTTATTTTTAATGCTTACATGATACAAAGAAAGTAGTAGTGTGTGTCAAATAAAAATAATAATATTTAAAGGGAACATGACGAGTTTTCCAGCTATTCGACGTATATTTCGTGCTTCCACTGTGTGATGATCTCCACGTAACATTAAGTTTGTTGAGACAGAGTAAAAGTAGTTAAAACGGTATTTTGAAATCATAACATCGATAAGGCTTCAAGCTTCATAAATTAATATACATATAACTTTGAAATTTCTTACTCTAGTATTTGAAAGATGTAGGTACATGTCGTTAACATTTATACAAATGTATTAGTAAATCATTCTGTCATCCATACTTGCACTCTGGCCCCCATCCCAGAAATAGTATTGTTACACTAACATATTGCCAGAAACGGTTTTCGTGCGAAGTTATAAAGACGGTTGTGCTGCTTGTTATTCCTCGTTACTCAAAATTTTCAAATGGAATATCAAAATAACAAAACCAAAACAACTCATGGAATACAATCCCACACATGAAGCTATGCTACGAATTAGCGTAATTTATGGACTGAAAGTATTTAGTTAAAAAAAAAATCGCGCAATTGAATCTACTAAGACTTCCTCTGAATTTTTAATAAATTATTATTAATATCGATAAATAAATAATAATCATATCGATGAGGAAAAGAAAGATTAGGTAATATACAGTTGTATTCAGATCATGATCGGAAACTAAGGCATGTAATAGCTAAGGTAATTACGAATCCCTAGCGTTAAATAAAATCCCGACAAAAAATAAAAATGTTGACGTTTTTCATGCAACCATCCGGATTAAATGTATTCTGCGGAGAGGGAATCTTGCACTAGCTATTCGGTATAGCTTAGTTTTCTGAAGCACAAGCTTGGCTAAATGTTTTATATTTTTAATACCTTTAAGGCCTAGACCCGGTCAATGTTGGAGAAGGCCCGTGCCCAGCAGTGGCACGTATATGAGCTGTCAACGATATTCCACGTTATTCGTATTTTAATGTAATTTTTAAGAAAATGTGCAAATCTATGTTTTTATGGATAGTTTTTTTATTGATTTTCTCATTGATCGCGCGACTTATATAGGTAACCGTGCGGCCTGCGATTGAGATGTCAAAGATTCGATTACGTGTGAGTTATTTTGGATTGTCCGTGACAGTAGTAGTCCGTTTTAGTAGCAGCAGGGAGACGGTGGGGGAATGAGCCTGCTAAACGGCAATAACAAATAAATAAATACATATGATGATCAATGAACATCATGGGTCAGTGCTGCTTTAATTCATATAGCACTAGCAAATGCAGGCTAGTGCTGCAAATGCAGTGCGACCCGAATAAGCCTCGGCCTGATAAGAAACGATAATAATTTTCTTATAAATTTAATAGAATACTTGAGCAACTGATCTCGAACGCACTTATGTATATGTGTCGCTACGAGGGAATTACTTCTGATTGGATACATATATCTTGCGTACAGCAGAATGATGGAATGATCAATTTAAATTTATCCTGTATTTCTATTCAAATAAATAAGCGCTTTGTAAAATTATACGAATAAATTCCGCATCTAGTAATACATTATTATGCTAATGTTTAAAAAGTGAAAGACTTGAACGGGTTTTGGTGAAGGTTTTTTTCAACATGAATAATCTATTATTAGTTACAAGAAGAAGTGAGAAGAGAAACTTTTACTTATGCTAACGAACTGCTAATATCAACAGGCAATTTGTGCATTAAGTTATTGACCTCTACAATGAGAACATGCTATAAATGAATTGCTCATATCCTGCTTCTGTCAATGGAGTATTTCTAATACAATGGTCATTGCACCTCATACATTGTTTAAATTGATTCTCTTAGACATTCTGAAATTCAAATTATATTAAAAAATTAGAAATATGTTAGGCCAAGGCCCACGTGGTTCATAGGATGGTGCGATAGAGACGGCTAAAAACCAGTTGTATGAACTTGGCAGTGAATTCACATAATATTGTGGAGTCAAAATCATACTTGTGTAATAGATGAAAAGGTTCACAGTCGGCTAACGGTCTGACATCATTGAGGCCGTTTTAGGTTTGAGCCATTCCGACCGGGGTAGACAGTTGCGTTCGTTGTTAACTTGCAAAGTAGTTGAGTGAATAGTAAAGCAGACGCACGTAAGGTTGAACGTATACGCCGCTCTCCTCGCAATCGCGCCATATGGATTCCGTCGCGGCGAAAACATTTCAGTTTAAAAAATCTACGTGTGCTTGATTCTTGAGAGCAATTAACTCAAAAAAAAAAAATTATAAAATCTAGTCATTAAATTAACCGGTGAATTGTAAATGTGATGAATATTTTAACCTTAAACTGTTAAAACAAGCGAAAATTATACGGCCTAGTATTTTTATCACGTGTTATCAGCCACCGGTAGTGGTTAGAACACCTCTGTATCATTCTATGGGTGTTTCATGGTGTTCGGCGCCCCACGTGGTGTTTCCCGCCGCAGATTGCTCCGCAGTGTGACGCAATGTTTGCATGACTGTGTCTCAGAATTTCGGAAGACTAGACGTTATGATCGTTTTACCGTTAACTATGTGTGAAAGTGTTTGATGGTATCGTCGTGATATATAAACAGTGTTACATTTTCGTGCTCGTAATTTAAGAGCAAATATGGCAAAGGTAACAGATGTTGACGGATTGTCGCCGAGGGCTATGGATTCAAATTTGGAGGGTGTAGAAGGCGAAGACAAGGAATCAAGCCAAGGCGTTCGTTTAAAGAAGGAGTTGAGTTTGTTGAATGGGGTTGCAATTATCGTGGGAATTATTGTTGGGTCTGGTATATTTGTATCGCCAACGTATGCTCTCGAACATGCCGGCTCCAAGGGCATGGCTCTCATAGTGTGGGTACTGGCAGGGTTCCTCTCCATGATAGGAGCGCTTTGCTACACTGAATTAGGTAAGTGTGAGATTATTAACATTCGTAATGAACTATTGTAATGCTAATTAAATCTCTTTCCGGTTATCACATTAATACACAATTTACACCGGTGTTAAAGATAAAGTCATGGTTTTCATCAAACTATTGGTATTTATAACATAGGTGTAAATAATTTAGATACACGATAAAAAGATCTTTAGTCAAAGAACATCGACTCCTTATCACATAGAGCGCAAAACAATACTAATAAGACCCTCATAGGAAAGTAGAACATGTCGCGCACAGTTCTAACAGTAAAACATGATGATGAAAAACTGTCTAGAAACATATTTTCGGGACATTTCATATTTTTAAAAAGTATAGTTTTACACGTTTACATAAATCCCGATGGATTTTTTCTGTTTTGGTATGAACAAATTCAATTGACCTCCCTGGGTAAGTAAAAAAGCGGAAAGCTGTGTCGGTAGAGATCCGCAAAACAGTTAATTTAACGCCCCATATTGTCGCACAGCATACAATATGTATATTAGAGCACTCCGGGTACCAATTTGCATAATATTACTTTTATTGAAATTAAGCAATAAGATTGCATCATTTTTGGATGCTCCATCAGATTAGGTATATGGTATAATTAATTATCATAACGTAGTATTGGTACGATCACATTAATACACGCCGTAAGGTTAGTTGAAGAAAAAAAAACATTTTAATGATTTTATTTCCGTTATGTTTACTCATAATAATTAAGTAGGTGAGGGTTTATTTATAGCCTAGGGGAGAGGGGGGCACCTTTGAACACTTTTTTAATAAAACATTATAATTTTCATATTATGCTACATATCAAGGTATCTAATTTTTTTATGAAGGGATATGCAATCGTGCTACAAAATAAAAATTAAATTTACTTATTTTTACTTATTAAAGTAACAATATAATTATTTTTCAAAAACAAATTTTTGTTCAAATGTACCCCTGGCAAGGGGCACATTTGATAAACCCAGGGGCAGTTTTGAAATACCATGATAACAAGAAAACAATGTAACTTAGAATATAATGAACACTTTATTTAAGACATACAGGCCTTATATTATAATTATGTATTGCCCCTAACTTTGTACACTCACTATTGCTTCAATAAACTTTATAAAACTATTAACAGCCTGGGGCAGTCTTGAACAAGTGTAAGTAACTTATTATTTTACTAGGTATATGAGATCTAGGATATGCTAGGATTGGTCTTCTTTGTCAGGGATCAAAAATTTAAAACCCAATTTTTTAATAAAGAAACTAGAACTAACTAACTAGCTACGAAATATTTTTGTGATTCTGTTTTGGCAGAGTGACACTTTACCAACTTATAGTCATTTTCATTTAAATTCTCATTTGTCAAGAATTGAATTGATTCTCTTTCATCAACTAGCTTATCAGACTCAGAATTACTTTGACCATCCGTTAAATCCATATCAGAATCATATCCTCGTTTTGAAAATGGCAGAATTGAACCCTTGCGTTTCAACCGATTGAAATGAGCAGCTTCTACTGCGTATTTTTCCGGAGTATCGGTTAAGATGCGTGACAAACCTTTTTTCTGCCTTTTCTTCCTGTATGAGGTGTTGCTTTAGGAAACGGTCTTATTGCTTCAGGAGTAATTATTACTTTTCTCCTTATATTTTCAGTGTTCCTGTTTATTTTCGTCAAATTATCAAAATTGACAGCACTTTCTAATACAGATGGTGAACGTGAAAGAGTTTGCACGTGAGCTTTATTAGTAATCTTAGTGGGTGTTTTTGCAAATTTTTCGGTTTCTTGATTAAGTTCAGTGGGTAGTTGAGATGTAAGGTTTGTGGTCGGTTTATTACTTTTGACAATAGCTTAAATTGATGTTATTACAGGTTGGTCTGATTCTATATCTTCAGCGTCAGTAGCATCACTGTCGATTGCAGAAGATGTTGGAGCAACAATTTGAGCATTGTCAGTAGCGTCGTGAGCATTTTATTCATAACTGCCCCATAGATTTTTTTCAAATCTGCCCCAATACCATTCTTCAGAAACAAAATTATGTAGACGATCAAGAAACTTGTATTTAATTAACTTATATTGATAATACACTTGCCATAATATACACAACATTATAAAATAGTCAAAACTCGAAAATAATACTTACGGTTTCAGTAATCCGTTTACAATAAAAAATAAAAATATTTGGTTTCGTTTCCGTAAAGTAACGGACAAATTTTATTCTGTTCGACACTGGCATTGACGTAAATTGGCAACTGACAGACGTGTACTTCGGTATTAACAGTACTAAAGAAGTATTGGATGTTAGGAAAGACAAATGATGATTTCGTAAATCCAATAATTCAAAACTGCCTCTGTTCTAAACTGCCCCCCTCTCCCCTACTATAACGTGTCGGAAAATGAATAATTAAAGCAGATATACAAATGTTTAATAATGTCTGCAGATGTTCAGCTAAGTTAGAAAATAATTTCTGTTACTAGTCTCTTTTTGAGACACTTCGCAATTTATTGGAATTGACAAGAAGAATAAAAAAGGCTATCCAATTTTCGTATCTACAAGTCCCAATAGCTTTTGCATACATGGCACATAGGTTGAAACGAACAAGATTTTAAATAAACCAGGTATATAAATTATACTATATTAAAATTGACATTACTAGTCCTCAGTTCTTTAGAACCATATTATGTAGATATATTTCGTAAGTAGGTCGACGAGGTAACCCTTTTTTGTATGAACGTAATTATTATTCCTCAAACTAACTGACCCCTCATTAAAAATTTACCATGTGACTACACGCAAAAAAACTAAAATCAAGCCAAACGCACAAAAGTTTCGTAAAAAGGGTGACAAAAACGTAGACTTCGTAATTATACCGTAGTCATTTTAGGTCAAATATTTCTTTCGAGCTTAAAAATGTTGCATAAGTGAATACAAAATCACATGTCACCTTGCAACGTTCCCACGCGCTGTAATATCATTAAAATATTGTTTCGAAGCGGACGTATAGCGTGAACAAACTGCTATTTTGTTTAGATAATAAATACTTTTGTTGTTGAAACGTTTATAGCCCATCAGCAAAGAAAATACTAAATAAAGAAAAACAAACATATGTTTCGTGTATCTGGGTAGGATTAAAAATCAAATAAAATTCAACAACATGGTTAGCCCATCTTTTGCTTTTAATTACATCATAATATTATGCTTTATTTGAAAGCTGGACCTCTCAAACATTTATGATAGTTCAGAATATTTATTTAGAAGATTGATTTAATGCTATTTTGTATAAAAAAAAACTTTTTGCAATGCGTTGAAGGAATTCCCTCACGGTTGCGATAAAATTGTTTTTATGGGCTTTTTATAGTTCATCCACATAAGTATTTACTAATATTTATTATCAGTATGATGACTGATATAGCAAATTTCCCGTATACAGTGCCAAAAGTTATGCTCGAAATATTAATTTCGTAAGGGAGGTCACAACTCTTTATCAACAGCGCGATAAGTCTTGAAAGTTGCCGTCTGTGTAATGAATTGTGGGGCATATCATATTCTCTTATCTTTTCCCATTGTTAAATAAGTCATAATATCCGATAAAGACTGCTTATACATTTCTATCTGCGTATTACAATGCATTTTTATCGGCTACTGTAGCTTTTAGTACAATTTCTTGCCAGCTTTTAATCTTTTGGCTGTGTTATTTAGTGGTGAACGCAATATGGTCTATATAGAGCGTGGTTTAGAGAAAAGCGATGACAACGTTGTCCCACCAGTTGCCACAATTTTGCTGGCTCCTTCCTTATGTGATCTACATATATAGGCTGATCCGGAAACAACATGCTGTGTAGTCTCTCTCCGAATATATAAATATATTTGAGTTTCTATAAACAGAACGAATACAAACCGACTGTCGGTTATGGTCTGTATAAGGTCTTCATCATTTAAGTATAAACCTCGTTATCACTAGCACAGAATATTTATTAAACTTTCGGCATTGGCTTTTCCCAAAGAATTCCAGTTAAGTATTTCACTGTTTGAAGTAGATAATATATTAATTTTAACGTTCACGTTATTTAGTTACTCTATAAATTAAAAAAGATTATAATTCTCCTTAAAGCTCCATCTGACTGAATTTATCCTTTGCTTTTTTTTAAATTAGTTTTTGATTTATTTTTACCAAAATATATATTCGTCACCATTTATATGAAATTACCAAAAAATCATAACATAATAATATTATGTCCGTTTTCATCTATCCATTTAAAATGTTTCCACTTTCCAAAGCATTCTTTCTCTGTAGGTATCTATGATTTTCTAGTATGTTAACTCTTATTGGTTTTTTAATTTGAGCTTTAGCCCACACAAATCGCTCGAGTTGAAAGTTGCCGGGTAGCGTCAAACTTTCAACTTGACTTTCATTGCTCATCGTTTAAGAGTTCCTTTCAACTGTATTTTAAAAACAATGCCGAAGCCGTATGATCGTATCTCTGATGTTCCATTAACAAGAGTATACGAGGAATAGTTTAGTACGTCCAACTCATTACGAGTGAAAACCCCGGTTGACCTTGTGCTCCCGTGACCAATGTGTGCTGATAACTTCCGATATTACCACACATTCCGATATAACAAAAGTGATTAAATATTTTTTCCATAAGCAAATATCGTTAGTAGAAACTATGATATGTAAGTATGCTTCCAAATGCAAAAAGCCTTAATTATTTCGACAAATATTTCCAAAAAAAAAAATCGAATTGAAAAGAAATACATGTCGATATGTTTATAGAGAACATGAACTCCAATGGAACATATCATAGATGTGATAGTGATGTGTGAGAGGATTTAGCAAAGTAAATATTATAATATAAATAATGTTTCGTTAAATGACAAAACCACACCGTAGGCAGACCTCGCCAAAAAACAACAGGACGCAATACATTTGCTTTTTGTTAGGTGTCTGAATTTTTTAGCTCTTTATGCTGGTGTAAAAGTCTTCTTGCCCCCTTGAATGCGCAAAATACAGATAACAGCGGTTTACCTATATATTCCCCATTCCGGGAACATATCCGGTAAACGGTAAGAAATAGGACGCAATAATTCCGTCGAGCCATTTCTTGACAATCGGCACTATCTCGACCGCACTACATGTTCCATTAGCTATTATAAGCTGTAACTAAGCTATTATTGTGTTTAATAATAACAATTATTTTAGGTACAATGATCCCAAAATCTGGAGGGGACTACGCATACATAGGGGAAGCTTTTGGACCCTTACCAGCATTTTTATACTTATGGGTAGCACTGTTCATACTCGTACCTACTGGAAATGCGATTACAGCTCTCACCTTCGCACAGAACATTCTCAAACCTTTATGGCCAGAATGTGATCCGCCAAATGCTGCAGTCAGCCTCATAGCTGCTGTCATCACATGTGAGTATCATGATTACTTGTATTTTTATCGTATATTCGTATTGTTTTTCTTATTTATTATATTAGAACGCAACCGCCTGCTAACTTCAACATAAATAGTTTAATCATGTCACTCGCAATAAGATACTCGTGTTGAGTCCAGAGGAATCCGAAACTAAGATGTCAATATAAACATGGGTATCACGATACACAACACCTATGAACTTAAGAAAATATTTGAACCCACTCACACGTTTCTTGATGCTAGATTGACCATTACCTCTTTGGGGTTGCTTATAGTATGAAAATGACGTCTACGTATCACTTTTTTGTCAATGTAATCAATCAATTTAGTCAGTTGACATGACATATACAACCCGTTCGCAATTAGAAAATTGACATCAACTTTCTCGCCTCTTTTTGTACTATTTTACTGAAAAATAAAATTCGGTCAAGAAATGAAGTCAGTGTGATATCTCTTGGCGTTTTTATCGTAACATTCGAAGCATCTTACGTAGAGTTATTGACTTTCTCCGGAGAAAATTAATAAAAGGGTAATAATACTGATTTGATTTGATTTTTTTAACGTTGATCAAGGTATATCCTTGATCAATGTTATCTTAGGAAAATTAATCATTAAAATGACACTAATTGGAATTATTACCACACTGTAATGTACGTGCATTAGTCCTTTATAAAGCAATATTAAAATAACCTCCAAACTTTTGAAACCTAATACCTCATGGTAAAAAGAAAACGGCAAATTTCACAGGACCATAATTTATAATACAACCCGAAGTACAACTTTTTATTCAAAGAGCAAATTGTCATTACCCCATGCAGCGAACCGGTTCCAATACTGAGAAATCTCTTCCATTACTTATTATGAGCTTTCAAAAATCATCAGTTCGGTGAATCTCAGACCTCGTAAGCTTTGTTTGCTTTATTCTTAAAATGACAGACAAGCTTGCATATGTAATAAAATATCGGGTTCTTTTATTTTCAAAATTTAAGACGCTCAGACTTCTCTGAAATCAAACTAGAAACTCAATAATAATTTGTTCCAACTGAAGCATGACGTTTCCGATCTGATAAACAATTGAATGTCACGTGGTATATGGTTTATATATCGACCGTTTCACTCCTCACAAAAGCCCTTTACGTGACGGAAGAACAGACAATCATGTCACAATCTTGTTGCTATCTATCATCGTAAGTAATGGAGCCTGAGGCCGGCGACTGTCGTTCCAACGCGCTTCGGTGTCCGCATCTTTATAGTAGTACATACGTATATTGGTGTACCCGAGCGCGGTCGCCTGATTGCGCCTGACAGGATAATGAGAGCTTCCTCCCGCATCGTACTCGCACACACTCTTGTGCGGAATTATCTTGCAAACGTACATACTGGAAGGGCTCTTAACAAATCATTGTGATTTTATCTACCTAACGATTTCCATACAGCTTGGTATACCTTCCTTTATTTTAAAACCACCCGCAACTTTATTTTTTTAGTCTTATATTTTTTATTTATTATAGCATATCCTGATTGGTTTACCCTATATATTTCTAAAGTAACAATATGACGCAATATTATTTTCTTTAAAGTCATATATTCACTCATTCGACAAGTGCGACATAGATAAAAGAACAAATGACAATTAAGAACAATAAATTAAACACCTGTTCATATACTAAATTATTGAAAATTTTATGGCAACAGGTTATATGAATAAAATTTAAATAATGTAGAGTAGTTTCTTCACATTCAGAATTCCTTCCGTATTATTTGAAACCTGGTTTCATTCACATAAAACACAGTTCCAATGACAAAAAGAAATATTTCAAACTGAACTCTAGCCTAAAATGTCGTCTAGTTCACTGACCCAGATCTCCGAGACGTGATGTAAAGTGAGGGGAAGTCTGGGTCATTATACCCATTATTCAACCCAATAGGGTTATAAAGCCTAGTCAGTTCAAAATTATGCTCAAATCTATGTTTAATCAAGCATACATATATGATATACATATTATCCCCTCTCTATAAATATGTACATATTATATCCAATGCTCAATGCCAATGTATCGCCCGATAATCCGCCATACAAATTACCGAGGAAAAAAATTTAACCTCCGTGCTACTTTGAAACTTTAGCATACATAAAATTTATATGACTTTTATACCTGTTTATTTTCAATATTTCATTTGCATTTCCAGGCCTTCTAACCGTTATCAATTGCTACGACGTCAAATGGGTGACACGAGTACAAAATTCATTCACGGCCGCGAAAATATTGGCTTTATTAGTAACATTTTTCGCGAGTTTATGGTACCTGTCTTCTGGACACACTGAAAACCTTGAGAACATGATGGAGGGCACTACCAACACGCCTGGTGACATCGCTATTGCATTCTACACTGGCCTGTTCTCGTATTCCGGGTGGAACTACTTAAATTTTGTCACAGAAGAGTTGAAAGACCCTTACAAGTAAGTGGACTTATTGTTAAGATTTATCTATATACTGTTTAAGATTTTTAATTTCTATTGGTATGAGCATAGTATACTATATTATAAAATTACGTCAGGTCCTGGTGGGACTTAACCTCTGTTCATTATAAAATGAATAGGTAATGTAGAGTAATAAACTCATCAAGATTGATGTTAAAAACATATTCGAATACAAAAACATGACCGACTTAAAATATGTATGTTGTTGGTAGCATACAAAACGGTCCGTTTTGAGTATAGTGTTGAAAATAATTGGCCACTTTTGGCTCCCTCCTCCTCGTAGTTTTGCGATGCAAGCTGCGCTTAGTGCAGAGGTTTTCGAATATTCTGTTTTTGTACTTGCTTATATTATAACTTTTTAAATTATTGTGTCTAAATTCGGACAACTTTAAATTTTTATTAAACGCTCAATTGTATGCCAATCTTTTGCACATGGGGCTTTGGTATTTATTTATGTTTGTTAAGAGAATATGTTAGGTCATCTATAAATACGTTTGTTCTATTAATTCGGCCTGTTAATTTGAACAGAAACACTATTTATACTACGTGCTCCAGGTCACGAAATTACATAGTACTATAGTGACGTAGTTGTAAGCTACGCATAACATACTTACTAAAATGCAGAGATCACGAAACGTAAAAGCTGCGTCAGATACGTGTGTTAGCGTGGTTGTACAATATTGTTACACATTATTAGCAGAGCTATTATTTACATTTCTAATAATGATTAGTCGCGAGTAAGCAAACGTTGCTTAAAAGTATAATAAAAAAGTATTTACGCCTGTACAATGATAAACTTTATAATATAATGAAAATATTATAAAGTAAAATTAGAAGTCCAGTCCAAACATGAAAAATACGGAGGTCAAGTAGTGCTCACTTTGACACATGACAGACTCAAATTAGGAAAGTCATGGCCTTAAGAATGTCACTAATAGAATCCATAATAACTGTCGTCAAATAAATACACCCCACAATCAATTGGTCGATCAAATATCGAGGTCCGTTCCCAGCAGTGGGACGTACATGGGCTGACGAATGAACGATAACGATTTTAAAAATTTTACCAGAAGCCCAACTTTTTCGACTTTGTTCACGAATAATATCGCAACCTTAACTTTTATTCAGCTTGTAGTATACTATATCATTAGTTTGTGCAGAGGTTCTAGAGTGTAGAGTGGAGAAGCATCCCTAATCCTTGAAGATTTAGTACGTCATCATATGACTCGCAGCACATAGTATAATGGCTTCTAATACCTTCTTGCCTCAGGGCAGATAAGTAAGTATTTTTAATGAAAGATTTGTAATATTTTTTATTTAATTATTCCAGAAATCTTCCGCGAGCGATATGCATATCAATGCCGGTGGTGACGCTAGTCTATGCTCTGATAAATGTCGCCTTCTTCGCAGTCCTTACCAACGAAGAGATTCTCTCATCCGAAGCAGTAGCTGTTACTTTCAGTGAGAAAATATTGGGCAAAATATCTTGGATTATGCCACTCTTCGTCGCGCTGTGTACATTCGGCTCTCTAAATGGAGCCATATATGCCTCATCTCGACTATTCTTTGTGGGAGCCAGGAATGGTCACCTGCCATTGGCCATATCTTTGATCGATATAAGGAGGTTGACGCCTGTGCCGTCGCTGATTTTCATGGTAAGATATTTGTGATGTTACTAGTATACTTTAGACCCTCAAATTCTACTAGCCCAGATAAATTGGATTGCCAGTAATCGTATGAGCCTAATGCAAAACTTTTTGTAAAAGTAACTTTTCCCAAAAAGCAATAACAATTCATTTAAACCCGAGAAATGGCGGTTCTCAAACAATGCTTACCGGCATTAGTCGATTACTTAATGTTTATGTAGCCTACATTATTATAAGATAGTGTATAGGATAAATAGATATTTTTAAACACATCACTTATAATTTTCTTTGCATATGTACCTACCCCGCAAACGACAAACAAGAAAGTCTCCAAGATTTTGCATACATTAGCATAATGAGACTTACGTAGACAATGCAATATAGGTCTATTTTGACATATTTTCGCTGCTATTTGAATTTTTTTTTTTTATTAAGTAAGTATTTAACTAATTTTAAAGGGGTTAGGAAAGAAGGGCGCTCATCACGCTTACTCTACTAAAATTATTAAAATATCTAAAACACTTTTTGTATAATTTTCCGCGGAATTTCAAACTCCTTTTAAAAACTTTTTTTTAAATTAATATTGCTTCTGATTATAATAAAAATGTTTCCCAAGGAGGGTTGGCGTCAGGCAGGCGGCCGGCCATAAAACATCTGCCAAAACTCTTATGCAGCATGTTTTGTCCTTCCACACAGGAAGGAAGGACAAAACATGCTGCGCCGACCCCAAACAAGAATTGGGATCAGGGCAGGAGAATGATGATATAATAAAAATGTTACTGTTATTAATAATACGGCGAAACTAAAAGGTACCAATCTATTATCATTCAATGGAATGGAACCTAATCTAATTATTATTTTTCCATAAGCTGGTACTCAATCAATTTTATCACTAATGTCTTAATTATGTTAATTAACGCCTGTCGTAAAGAAATAGTTTAATTTCGCGCTGTGATTTTATTGCTAAATGGTGCACGTTGGTGTACAGAAAGTGATTCTAATGTTCCACATATATAAGAAAGCATGATTGAGGTTATTCGGTTACCAGAAATGAACGTTTTGCGTGTGAGGTGGAGATACGTGTTAAAGAGAGTAAAACATATTTCAACAAACGATTACATTTCAATTCAAATTAAGTATGACGATTGAACAATAAAAAGTTTTATAAGTCTATGGCCGATTCCTACATTGTAGTACACGACAATATAATTTAATAAAATTATTTATATACGTTTAGCTTGGCGCTAGTTTTACACTATCATCCTACCAACCGTTGATCCTTCGGCAATTTCACACTTCTAACGAAACACTCGCCACTAACCACAGAAACACTACTTTCATTTTCCATAAGACAGTGGTAGCACCCCTTTTGATTAGTACAGCAGACTAAGGTAGACTATGGCGTGGCTGTACAAAACATTAATCATAATTTTTTGGCTTTTTTCAGTGCATCGTCACATTGACGCTTTCAATGTCAAACAACATCGCGTCCCTGATGGTGTGCGTGACCAACGTGGAGGCTTTGTTCACCTTGTTCTCCGTGTCGGGACTCCTGTGGATGCGACACACTCAGCCGCACACCATGCGACCCATCCGCGTCACTCTCCTACTACCTATATTCTTCCTCATCACGTGCACAGTTCTAGTTATTGCCTCTTGCTTCAAGAGTCCACTTGAAGTAGGTATCGGCATTGCATTTATAGCACTAGGAGTTCCTGTGTACTACATATTCATTAAAATGGAGAACAAGCCCCTATGGCTCCAATCAGCATGTAATTCTTTCAATTTATGGTGCTCCAAAATGTTCTTATGCATACCAGAGGACTCCAAAGAATTATGATCTTTATTGACTGACTGGCGTCTTGTGATCTGACTTGGTATATTTATAATGAACTATTACAGTGCTTGGTGTGATAGCACATATAGTATTTACATAGATCTGTTCAATGTTAACGTGAATATCGACAATATGATTCCTATGCTTAGTTTTAATTTCTACATGACTATAAATTAATGTAAGTTATAAATTGTATCTATCTTACTGGTAATACAAATAAATTTGCAAGATTTTGATGTTGTCTTTGTTTATTTATAATGTTCACATTCGATATTTTTTGTGATAACTTAGTAGTATACTAAATTATTATTTAATAAATGCAGTATTTATTAATAACAATGAACTATTAATGTTAACTAAATAGAGCCTCCGTCTGAGAGACTACAAAGTTGAGTTCAGATAGAAAATAAGTTCAGATAGAATATAAGAGTCCTATTTATACACATACCAAAAATCATTCAAATCGGTTTGGTAAATCCAGAAATACCGATTCCCACGGGAATACTACATTTTCTGCGATAGATAGTATCCTATGTTACTTCCTTGGTCCCTATTTATCTCCATACCAAAAATCATTTTAATTGTCTCAGTAGACGCAGAAATAACCATTCCCACGGGAATACTTCATTTTCCGGGATAAAAACTATCCCGTGTTAATTATGTGACATCACCTCTCCGAGAGAGGCTCTCTCTATACCAAATTTCATGCAAATCGCTTTGGTAGATCCAGAAAATCCTACATTTTCCGGGATAAAAAGTATCCAATGTGTTATTCTGATGTATAAGCTATATTATTGTAAAGTTTCATTAAAATGTATTCAGTAGTTTTTACGTGAAAGCGTAACAGACAGACAGACAGAGTTACTTTCGCATTTATAATTAATATTATAATCCCTACTAACGTAGGGATACGTAAAATGTTGCAATTTCCTTATAATAATTTGATAGTATGTGTACCGCTCAAAGAAAAATTATGACGCTATTCTTCTTTTAGGTTTATTTTTAGAATCGCCATTGGTGCGATCACAAACCACAAAGTTTGCAATACGGGACATTATGTGCACTACCGGCGCTTAGAAGTCAAAGTATCAATCGTTTTAAGAAATTATATGTATGTTATATTGTATTGCTCTTAAATTCCAAATGTTCGGTTGAACTATTACATAATATTTATAATCAAATTATCCAATTATATTACAATTATATACGTCGCGTCTGTTAATATTAAAACGGTTAGTAAACGGGCCTTTTTAATTTCAAAACTATTACTAATTTACGTAGGTACATAAACACTACGAAATCATTCCTGATATGAGATTAGTGTGAAGCGGTATTATCATAATATTATTTACTTTGCTTATGATTATTTGTTTAAGGACCTATGTGTTGCAACGGGACATAAATGGGTCGACAGCATGGATTATATTTATCTATAGAGGTAGGTGCTGGATTAATGTTTATCCATCCAGCGGAAGAAAACAAACATCGATTTCCAAAGCATAGAATTAAATACTTATGCTTGTTTAATATTTATCAGGAAATGCGCAGATACATAGTTTTTTTTTATCGACAGCGCAGCCATCGAAGCGTAGAGCCGTCATGTTTCTATTCAACTCTGAAATCACGTACACCTATGGACCATGAATCGGTCGCGACGTCTCTTTTGTATACCACCGTGAAAATTGGCAAGATTAAAGTTTCGTAACAGCCGAGGAAGCCTTCACGATATCATTGTGCTAATTCAATCAACCGGATATTGATGTATTAAGATTGATAATATAAATTATTATTATTATGTCATCTTTGCAAATACTGAATCTTATATCTTATAACAATACTGACCAGAGAATAAAATAAGAAAACCATGCAATGAGTCTGGTGAAAAATGATAATGATTTAAGTATAGCATGGATCGTTGGTTGAAACTAAAGCAAAATTAATTTGATAAGTATCGTACAGAAATAAATTAAATATTGCGTTTTTGATCCCATGCCATAATTTGGCACGTGCGAAATAGAGTGAGACCTAAACGTGCGATGTTGTGGGTATGAATGAAACAGAATTTTGTGAGAGAATTTCCTACGGATTTTATGTTCCGTCGTACTTAGATAAAAGTATTTATTTATTATATATTCTATTATAATATTTCCTAGGTCACAATTTTCTATATGTTAGAACCACATCGTACTCAGACGGAATGGTGTTTGTTCATACAAATCGACAGCAGTGTCTCGCAAAAAAATATTTAAAACATTTTTGCTGGTTGTATTCGAATCTGCACGGACACCAAAACATTAGCAATGATGATAAAATACTTATAATACAATCGACTAAGTGTTTCCAGATGTTTCTAATTATGTGACGACAATTACACTTCATACACGTTAGAATCACGAGTGAACTTGTAAAGAAATAATGTTTATGCTTCCGATGCCAAGTGAATCGGCCTCTCTGTATGTAAACATAAGTGCACCTATCATTACAAAATACCTACACTTAGAAACTTTGTTGCAATAGGGAAGCAACAACAAAATCATTTCTCAGATATCGGAAGATGATAAACTAAGTAATGTACCTATGATAAATTGATAATACCAAAGCAAAGGAAGAGAGTATGTATTATACATAAAAGCACTCACGCTCATGTTCTGAAAGGAACGGGTTGAGGTCACTCGATCCCGTTTCGCCAACTGTGTTTAAGAACCGCGTATTTGGTGTGCGCTTATTGTCGTTTCTTGGGCATCTTTCCAAACTCCGATTTAATTTATGGGTTTTATAGATTTTATTTAAGTCACAACAAATAACCAATATTAATCTATACTAATATTATAAAGCTGAAGAGTTTGTTTGTTTGTTTGTTTGTTTGTTTGTTTGTTTGTTTGTTTGTTTGAACGCTAGGATCTCAGGAACTACTGGTTAGATAGCACATTTATCGAGGGAGGTTATAGGCTATATATCATCACGCTACGACTAAAAGGAGCGGAGCAGCAATAAATAATGTTTCAAAATCGGGGACCTTTTTCCTTTTTGTGAGCTTCTGCTGCGTACGCTGCAGAAACGGTTAAAGCTACGCTAAAATAATGTATGACAGAATTGTTCCCCTTTAAAAATTCTAAAAAAAAGACGACAGCATATGTTTATCTTTTAAGGTTGGCTTACTATAACGTTTTTTATTCTAACCAAATTTATTTTAAATAAAGCATTATTTGTGAAGGTGTTTTTACAAACATGATATTAATCCTTATCCAAATAAATACGTTATTCGTTACAAGTATTTAATACAAAATAAATATGTCCTTTACATCATTTGATTTCAATGAGTATCTTAGAAGATATCGCAGTTTCAAAATAATGATCAAGCGCGCAATAATGATACTCAAGGCGTCGACCGGCGCGTTACGGTTTCACGTTGAAACAATTTGACCGATTGTATGATTTTTGTATATTTAAGTAAATGGGGCTCTGCGGAGTAAAATACTACAACTTATTTTCTTTCTGAACCCAACCCTGTAGTCCACGCAGACGGAGTTGCGGGCAAAAGCTAGTGTAATATATGTATGATTTTAATTATGATTTTCTTTTTTAACACATTATTGCCAAGCATAGACCTTTCAAGATTTCATTACCATATTTAACAGCGCGTGCGCTCAAATGCATCAAATGCAAACATCTTACTAACCCAATTAAACGGTTTGATTCCATACTGAAGCAAATAACACACGTAGATGCAGCCTGCTTTCAACAAAACGCTTTGGTAGTCTTTGGGAGACGCCCTTGTCTACAAAAAATTTGTTACGGCAAACATACGTTACTCATCATCGGCACATGAAATTAGCATCTTAGTACGATTTTGTGTAGGTATAACTGTTGTTTTTTTTCTGTTAATCCTCGATCATGTAGGTACGATGGCAATTCTGTAATAACAAACTGCTGTCGCCACAGTTATTTATTTTGATATCACAATCATATATTTACAATATCATTGAGTTGCTATTATATATTACATTATTGTAAGTTGTAGGTACGAGTCACACGGTAACAACATAGAATATAGTGTGAATGGATTGGCTTGACCAATGTTTGTTCGTTTGTGAATGAGATTTCTTATAACTTGGGGCACGATTTTCGAATGATAAAGCTCTTAGTATCAAGGCGACTTGTCCATTCTATGATTGACTTTTGCCAGATTAGCATAATTGGGATAATGTAACGTTAAAGAGATTGGTGATTGTGCGTTAAAGAGTAAAATGTGTGTATCATAACTTCACCAGGATGTCCTTTAATAGAGTAAGATTTGCAAACAAATTTAATTCACTCCTCGATTTGATAAATTGGCTTATAAAATATTGAACACCGCTATTGCAACGTCTTAGCACTTAACCGGTTAAATGCAATGTTATTCTATGAAACTAAGAGAGACAGCCCTGTGTAGTCGATTTCAAGTGTTTTTACTACGACATATTGTTAATGTTAATATAGATAACAATAAAAGCTGCAATCAAAGTGAGTAGAAAATCTAAATTTTAATTGACCTCCGCAACAATTCAGCCTTATAACCAACACAATAAAAGGTTATGAGTCTATTCTCGCAATGACTACAAAAAAAGCAAGGATAAATTTAGGTAATTTTTATATTATGAGTACTATTCTTAAAAAAGGTTTTTTTTTTTTAGTTAAAATAATTAATAGTCATCGTCTAAATTTTAAATCACAACAAAAATGATGGAACCAACAAAAAGCTATAAAACGACTGGCTTTTCGTAGATCTCGTAGCCCGTTTGTAGTGTTCATTTTTTACCGATTGAATTCACCGT
Organism: Cephonodes hylas; assembly: GCA_030295005.1. Lineage (NCBI taxonomy): Eukaryota > Metazoa > Arthropoda > Insecta > Lepidoptera > Sphingidae > Cephonodes > Cephonodes hylas. The sequence continues at coordinate 9,761,380 of AP025364.1, read as the reverse complement.
TAGGTTTTGTACAACAGTAAACAATTTCAACAAAAAACTGGCTTGGGCGCTAAGCAGTATCCTTCATTGATATAAGATTTTTTGTCTATATATCTACTTACCTACTAGTGATGGGGCCGAGGTACACCCAAACAGGAATTACTTCATCATTTCACGGATACACTGCTTATTCAGGAAAAAAAGGAGCATTTGTTATTTTCAAGAGTCAATCTATGTCAAAACCCAAAATCTGTTAAGTTGTTTTTAAGTGAATCTAAATACTCATCAATAGAAGAAAGTCTAGTAACTTGGATCGATAAAATAAACAGCTGTTAGGCTTTACTTTTATTAATCAACATTATTTCTTTAGATATCTGAATTAACAACAAAATATGAGAACCGAACTTGAATTATCGTAAATTACAGAATTTTGAGCAAAAGCTTCGTGATTACAATTTTGACAACGAATACACTGAAGCCACTCTTCGGGGCTATTTGGCATATTTTGACCTATGCATCGAATAAGGTTACTTATGACTATAACACCAAAGTAGTTTTTATGTCTATAATAGAGTTAAAATTGTTTATATATTGCACTAGTAATGTAATAATGATCATAAATTTTGTTGTTGTTTGAAGAACATAAAAATTTACTAATTATTTTGTGCCCAACTAAGTTTAAATCGCTGAGAAAGAGAAGTTGTGCAAAAGCACATAGGTATAACTTTATTCTATGCATAGGTCGATTTATTCTCCTTGACATTTGATTTTATACTGCTATCGCGATCATTCAAAATTATGAGTTCTTATTCTTACTCAGATTCTTCGCTATCACCTTTTAATGTTTACACTCCTAACTAAAACTACAAGTGGTTTGTTTTCTATCCATTGTTTCGTTTTGTTCGAGTTTAGTGTTTTTTTTTGTTTTTCTTGATTTCTTTAAGGTTCATCTAAATATTTAAAAAAATATAGCCTATATCATACGAAAGGGTATAAGGATTCTATCCTTAACTTCAAATTTATTCACGCAGTCATAAAAGAAGAATTCATTCGCAGAAGTTATGTTAGGATATAGAATTTATAAATACATTAACATTAAAGGCTCTAAATTCCTGCTTTGGGAGATAATGTAATTAGTACGGTATATTGGAGCAATCCATTTTATCCAGCTACAACAGGTCCGTACTAACCAATCCGGTGTAAAAAATTTAATATAAGCCACTAATATCGACAATTGTTTAATGCCTGTTGATGAATAAATTATGCTTTTAAACTGTTTACATTCTCTACGGATCAATAAAAATTACATAAATTTTATAAAAATGGAATTAAAACAAAACAATGACGCTAAATTTCACAATCAAAACAATACAGCTGATATGAAGATTCACACCTATGACTTTTGTTGATATTTAATCTAAAAACTATTTTTTGACATACGAGGGTAGGCCTATAAACTTTTTACTTTAACATTTTAGTATAGATTTAATGCGCAAAGACTTAGCGAAAGAAGCGGCCGTGGAAGAAATGTTGCAGCTGGCCGGATCTCTACCCCCTTTCTCCGCACATAAATAACCTTAACATGTCTAATATGGCAAACGCTAACCATTGCTGCATGTGATAAAAAGTTACATTGAAAGGTATTTTCTATAAGACCAGTTCTCAATTCTAATGTATGGCGTCGAAACGTGGGCCATAACGTAGAAAAACTTACGTACCAACTATGGCGTCATCCGTCTTGACATAGTGGGTGAGACCAGGTACCTTTGCACTGTTTGGCCACGAAAAGCGGAGACCAGCTGGTAGAGAAAGACTAGGAGCAAATTTTTTGAATTTTCTAGCTGGAACCATGGGAAGAATTAACACTGCATGATAAAAAATCAAAGTAAAAAGGGAATACGAATAAATGTTATCAGTCATTTTATGAAATCTCTATCATTGGAAACGGTCTGAAACGGCCTGGAAAATTGTTAAGAGTGTAATCTAGACACAAAATGGATTATACCAGTTCAAATACTTGCCGGATTCAATATCAAAATTTACATGTCTTAATATAGACATTTTCATTTTGATATTAGTGAATTTTAAGCAATATTATTGAGTCAGCAGTTTTGAATTCTTATACAAATTCATAATATTTATCGAAGCTTCTATCTGCTTCTGTGCCGTGGAATGTTTACTTTGGGTGCAAACCGTAAATATACAAATATAAACAATAATATCAATAAGTTTATACGATAGTAAACTGGTAAACACAATCTAGATTTTAAAAAATCTGGAAGTGAAGAAGTGGAAGGTAAAGGACAGTGTCACTGAAGTTACATTTTTGTTTTTATTTCTTATTGAAATATAAATAATAATGATTGTGCTAACTTACTTAAATAATATATTCATTCCATATAATTCCTATGGGAGCATATCAAAACACCATCCAATTAATCAAAGGAGGAATCAAGAAAATCAGAGTCCCTGACAGTAGGTAATCAACTGCTAAATATTTCTCCCTAGCAATATTAAACCTGATGTCAGATCAGAAGATGACAATATCGTGATTAAACCTGCACACATAAAAGTTCTTAGGAATTTTTTAGGTGTTTAGTCTGCCAACCCGCACTGAGCCAGCGATCTGGAAAACCCTTAACGCTTACAATGGTAAAGAAAACTCGAACATAGTTGGGTTGATGATGAGGTCCATTGCAACTTGGGTCTCACCTATTTTCCAAGCCTTAAGATAAGGTAAGAGTACCCCACACCGCGTGCTCTCCTTTCTCGGAATCTCTTTTGGTGAGAGTTACAAATTACATTTGTTATTAACAAATGTACGATAATCAACTTATACTTATAATTTCGAAAATTTAAGGGCAAAAAAGATGAAGGATTTCTACGTATATTTACCGTCTGATTATAAATGACAGTTTTTATCTAAGTACTAAACCACGTTTTCTTTACCATAATTCTCGACTCTTGCGACCTTGTAACTGACGGTTTTTTGTACGTTCAACAAATTTCATATTATCGTAGTAAATATTATTATCACTTCAGTTTAAATACATATATTTTCGAGATAACTGAAATGAACAGTATTTTTATTATAACGTATTTTACGTATACAAAAAAAATATTATTATTAGTAAGATTAAATATAAAAATAATTTAATCCGGTAGATTAATCTGAATACTAAAGTCTAGAAGAATAGAACACAGTGAAATAAAGGCTATTTTTATTTTTAGCGCTATATTATATCATAACAGAGTATTTCTACGAATAACACTTTATTCAAATAGGTATATACTGGTGGTTTATAAGTAATTGATACTGTAACATGCCTAATTAAATTTTACTATTAAATAACTGACTTAGACAATCAATATTAATTTATTATATAGCTAACGTATTCCGTGTATCGCGATCGTGAGAATTAAAACAACTTAACAAGCCTTTGTAATTATCTAAGACAGAATGACAAACATTGTCAGTAAACAATACATTATAGTAAATATCTATTGGTCATAATGAGTATTATGTTCCCACTTCCCATATTGAGATACATGCTTTTGTGTCATGGATACTAACTGCGAGGCTGTTTGTCGCAGACCTGGAACTAGTGTTAGTGTTGGCTCGTACATTACTATTATTCTTTCGAGACTCGAAACCATGACTTTTAAGGGGGTAGATGCACTCAGAAGCGTAAAAAAAGGCCTATTTAAAAAATTTTTTTTTTTACAGTAATTAAGTTTATTTTACAAAATAAATTATACAGAGTTTTTATACAATGCTTTAACTTAACATTTATGAAAAAAAAAAAAAAAAAATACATATTATTTATTAAAATATCGCCATATCGGTTGGATCCTCTCCCGCGAGTAGTACTTCGCGGTGACCATCACAACAGCCTTCTGGATCATCTGAATTCGAAAAACCAAGGTGAAACCTTTAGTTTAATAATAAATCCAGTCTTTAATCGAAGGATATTGATTTTTGTTAACAATTACTATATTTTTTAAACAATTAACTTTTAACATTTTATCGAAAATCAGAGTCCAAAGTTTCGAATGCCACCATTTTGTAAATTTTCAAAAAAAAAAAAAAAGCTTCGATTAAAGACTGGATTTATTATTAAACTAAAGGTTTCACCTTGGTTTTTCGAATTCAGATGATCCAGAAGGCTGTTGTGATGGTCACCGCGAAGTACTACTCGCGGGAGAGGATCCAACCGATATGGCGATATTTTAATAAATAATATGTATTTTTTTTTTTTTTTTTCATAAATGTTAAGTTAAAGCATTGTATAAAAACTCTGTATAATTTATTTTGTAAAATAAACTTAATTACTGTAAAAAAAAAATTTTTTTAAATAGGCCTTTTTTTACGCTTCTGAGTGCATCTACCCCCTTAACGCATAATTCTTGACCCGTGCATCAAAAAAATCTTATGTGTTTTGTAATTAATCAATCTTATGGCTAAAATTCCAACTTTATTAATTTGGAATACCTTAATATGTCTTTCTTTTTTATTTATTTTGGATGTCCATGAGAGCCAACGGCATAAATGTCTGTCCGGTTGTTACCGGGATTAGGTCCGCTGGATCCCAGTTTGTGCAAAGTGTTATTGTTATGTTAGAAAAGTGTCAGTATTACCATGGAAGACGGTAACGAGTCACCCTCAATTAGCTCATATTCGTATTAGTCTTCCACAACATCTTGATTTTGCTATCCCTTTTTCTAACAATTAAATTTATAAACATTATATTTACGCACTAATCATGATTCTACAATTTCCGCCATATAGTAAACTGATTAGTTTAATACACTATAAATACTAATCCCCAAGTAATTTTTATATCACTAATAAATAAAAGATCCTTGAATTTAAACGTACAAACTACTGTTTATACTAATAATCTTAGCCATCCATTAATTATCACATAATTATTTAAGCATGGTACATTAATTGCGTTTAGTTTCACCAATTTTGTTTATCTTTTATATGAGCAAGAAACGTTATAATATTTTGTCTCCTGTTTTGCTGTGGAGAGAAATGGAAAACTGTTTGATGCGAACTCCTCTTTAATATCTTGTTCTGATTATTTTTATCGCAGAATCATGACAAATTAGGTTTCCTTAGATTCACTGACTTTCAACTGTCGGTGTCAACACTGCGCGTAATTGTTGAACCCGGTGCACAAAAGATACAGTAGCGGGTGTGTGCTGTGGTAGCACCAGAAAAATATTATATCCCTCTGATAATAATATTGTCCAGCAAACACTAACCTGTATTGCTACTAAAGCAATTGTATTTTGATTTTTTTTGTTTTGATTCATCCGATCTGTTTTTACCGTTAAACAATCTAATGCGAACTAATAAGCTTACATTACAATAATAACGTGCAATTTCCCATTTAAAGTACGAAATGCATAAACAAGATTGTACATTGATAAAAAGCCAATGATTCAAAATTCCCGTTTAATATTAGAAAGTAGGCTAGTTTCTAACTGGTTATTAATAATATGTGTATTCACTCAAACATATTTTATTATTTACTAGCGACCCGCCCCGGCTTCGCACGGGTGCAATGCTGATATTTAATGGATGTTACCATACATATAAACCTTCCTCTTCAATCACTCTATCTATTAAAAAAAAACCGCATCAAAATCCGTTGCGTAGTTTCAAAGATTTAAGCATACAAAGGGACATAGGGACAGAGAAAGCGACTTTGTTTTATACTATGTAGTGATGTTAAGTAAAATAAACTTTGACCCGTAACACGTAGGTATAGTAATTACCGTGTTTAATGTTTTTATTAATAACATATGTTTCTAGATGATAATAATAACAACTCTAGTTAGTATCTCATCTTCATATCGGCTACATAGTAGAAGTAGAACTATAGAAAATATTACTTTTACATTATTTTCACAATACGAGGACACGGAAACTAAACTCTTAAACATTTTAACTAGCAATTCAACTCTATTACTAATGTAACAAGGACAGATCAGTGTTATCTAATAAAAAGAAAAACACTACTAACTTTTTTTCTCTTTTAAAAGGATGGCGGCAAAGCGTAGAAAATCGACCAAAACCTACTAAAGCCAAAACTGTGACTTCCATAGAACCATTATAGAATCTTAGGCACTAAAGTGACTTTAATTTATAGTTTTAAAAATGATTATCCGCAAGAATGTTTTTGGCACTCTGAACTACGCCTGTAGTGTTTAATAATAATCTTGATAATATGATGAAGTTATTTAAATTTCTGTGAATGTTAAAAATGTGGGACTATTAACATTATATTTCATGTTATAAGAAGTTTATTTTAGTATAATATATACAAATATGTATAATTTTATTTAACTCGTTTTGATATTGCAATGTGTGACGTCAAAAATCAACCTACATAATTGAGGAAGTAAAGGCAAACTGTTAAAAAACTTTGGGACGTGATAACTTCCTTTCTTATTACAAATTAATGGCTCTCAATTAGATTTGTGAAAATCGTAACAGCAAGGAATAGGTCTCCCAAAACATTGCATTTTTCCGTGCCCTGGGCTACCATCACACATTTTTTTCCGGCTACGTGGACATACCGGCCAATCATCTAGCTGGTGAACTGCCTCGTGGTTTAGTACCTCCCCGATGCCACCACTTAGTTACTGCCCTTGCCCATCGATGATTTCTACTCACTAATATTAATTTACAAAAAAACAGCACTAATATTTAAAACTGCAAACTGCTCCTGTACACTCAGATGTATGTATATATTAACAGTACTCTGGAAAATGCTGCAGAGTAGATAAAATATCGCCCTACGAGAAACTCACCTACTTATGTTATAAAGGTGAAAGTTTGGATGTTACTCAATCATGCATGACATCGGAAAATTACAACGAAATTGAATAATCTTTAGATCTAACCTGGATTCACAATGAGAAGACTTCTGCATTCTGCGTCACGGTAAATAATATGGCAGTTCTTAGAATTCTCACAATGAAGTCTAGACGACTCAAGTTAGAAATAGTCTTTGATTCTGATTAAATTAGAAGATTTTCGTATGCTTTCTCATTCTGTTAGCTTAGTTTATAATAAATATCCGTAATCCACCTTGTGGCCCGACAATTTGGTGAAAAACGCGAGAAGCCGCTGGATGTAGGCCGCTTCCGATGTAACACTTTGGAAGTCCCTGGGGGCGGCCTATGTATGATGATGATATGATCCGTAAATTTATATAACTTCTTCATTTGTTTTTTTTTTTTTTTATTCATTATAATTTAACAAAAACGTTTTGGTATTTATCACACTAGCGTATATATACTCATATAAATATACTCAGCCTATCGCCGTCCACTGCTGAACGTAGGCCTCCCCAAGAAAGCGCCAACCATCCCGGTCTTCTGCAGCCCTCATCCATCAGCACTAGCGTATACTTATTCATAATTATGTAATACTTTGCAAGAAGTCAATATTAGAAGTACAATTAACAATAAGCTACGTAATATTATCAAAACTATTACGAACTGATATAAATATTTCATAACACTAACGTATGTGTTAAGACAGATGTACGTGGATCTCCAGTGGTGTTTTGTTAAGCATTAATAAACCTACTTACATGGCAATGGAAACTTAAAAAGGAACAGAGTAATCACAGTGTTGTCGTGACGTGGACAACAAAGACCTTCCCGTGAGCCTTTGTGTACTCATCCAACGAGTCTAAATATATGTTGAAAACAATGAAACCATGGGACACTTTCTTATTTTTTGTTATACTACTATTTGTGAAATTTTATATTATAAGTCTCTTTCGTTTACTACTTGTATGTAGTATTCCCTATTTTTTATTTCATAAGACTAAATCTTCTTCTTCTTCATCAACCCATATACGCCCACTGCTGAGCACGGGTCTCCTCTACCATTGAGAGGGTTTTTTAGGCCGTAGTCCACCACGCTGGCCTAGTGCGGGTTGGCGGACTACACACCTAAGAAATTCCTAAGAACTCTTAGGTGTGCAGGTTTCATCACGATGTTTTCCTTCACCGTTAAAGCTAGTGATAATTCAATGTGAATACACACATAACTTCGAAAAGTCAGAGGTGTGTGCCTGGGGTTCGAACCCGCGACCGCCGAGATTCTCGACCGCGCGCCTAAACCTCGAGGCCATCACTGCTTAAGACTAAATAATCTAAAGTAATTAATTTATATATATAAAATTTGAAAAAAAAAAAATATATAAAACAAAGGATTAAAATTTAAGTGTAAGTAAAGCTATGAATATTTTCAGAGCATTTAAATTTTATCATAAATTGACCAAAAAATAAATACACAGATAGTATAAATTTTAAAAAATGTTTTTTTAATCAAACGGTTTATTACGGCTAACAAAGGTTTTTTCCTTAATATTAATATGAATGAATCAAATAAAAATATCAATATATAAAATCCGCACTCATCTGAAAATGTACGTGTTATATTATGTAAATTTATATATGACAGTTAATAAAAATAAGACAAATTAAATAGGATTCCTTGACCCTTCGTCAACCTTCCCATCCATCCGAAAATCCTGGGCCCGTTCCGCGCTGCACTGCTTTTTTATCTGCTTCGTTATAATTAACATTCTTTAAAACTGTAACAGGAATCATGAAGCACGTGCTTTTAAAAACATGAATAACAAAGAACTCGTGCGTGGTTTGTTTGTTAATCATATTCCTAACAACATACAAACTTATGACAGTGAGTACCTTTGCAAAAACAATAACAAAAGATATATTTTTGCACACCCATAGACCAAAGACATAATACGGAAGAACTATGTGATTTGTCTGTTGTATGCAAATATACAGGTTTACGATTGAGGGTATAGCGTGTTTGCATTTGCCAAGCGTCTTCTCTTCTTAAAATGTTGACTCGAGAAATATGTATGGATATATACATGTAGCACGTCAACTAACATACAATATTAAATTCTTGTTTAAACATATGCTTCTAGTAATCGATCGGAGATATGAAGCCAGACTTACCGATATGTTATGTAAATATACACAACAATATAAAGAGTAAAACGGTGGCAAATGTCGACTTATTCGTCAGTTATCGGAGACGTAAATTGTATATTTTATTCTAAATATCGGTTAAATTATATAATAAAAAATTGAAGAAGACCTTAACACTATCAATTGCTCTTGAATCATAGTAATACAATGTCACAATTCTTGACCCCGAGGCACGCCCGATCCAAATCGCAAATTAAGTAGTTATCTGCGTTCATTCGTTGACAGTCGCTTCAAATACACCTTATTATCACTAACGGTGTTACAACCGGCCTCGGCTTATACGAGCGTCAGGTGAAAGTCTGAACGCAGACGCACTACTAACACCGACTACCACGCTCGTCAATTTGCTTTTGATACGCGAAATAGTTGTTGATAATCGTAAATAAACAAACAAATAGTTGAAGAGGTGTAATCCACCTATGCGCGGGCGCACAATACGTCACATTATCACGCTCGACGAGCCGCATTCGAGGTTGATTGTGTGATAGTGTGGTGCGGAGGCGCGGACTCGGTGCCGGCGCTTCGGTGCGAACACTCAGTCGCGACCATGTTGACGACGTGCGCCGTCGTAGTCCTCGCGGCGACTCTCGCCCTCAGCGCCGTGACCATCCACGCCGCCACTGCTAACGTCTCCCAGACTATCCAGCTAGATCTCAACAATTCTCTACCAGCCGAACAATATTTCATTGACAAGATATTCGACAAATACGGCTATAAAGGTGTCATCACTTTTGAGGTAAGCTATAACATTTTTTACCATGGCTTATTTTTTTAATATCATAGAAATTAATATGAACAAAACGGTTTATTACATCTTATTTATAAGACCAAAAAGTACATTTAAAAAAACTATATAATATACATTGCTCCACTTGACTGATAATATAATGATAAAATTAATATTTAAGTTCGTAACCTCTTATTATAAATAATTTTACTAAATTATTGTGTCGTCTCGTTCTATTAGGTACTTCATCATATTTATGCATTTTTACCAGTGAATACTACATTACTTACGGTATCACAATATCGATTTCTATCTTGTCACGTTGTTACAGTTTTCTAAAACACCTTTCCCTATTTCGTAAACGGAAGTTCATCGAACTTAAATATTACTTTATTATTTGTTTAGATATAACATCACTACTTCTTATCTAACTGATTATAAAGTCCATCCGCTTATCCAAAAAGTATTCCTCCATTTGAGCTACCTAATGCAATTTTTGAGGACCAGCTTATTTACACTTTAAATATATCAATGAATTTGTGTTCTCATAATATCAATCATAATAATGATTGATGACTAATGTTTGTTTAAATACAATAGCTATATCTGATTTGAGAAGCGACCTATATATTATAAGGAAGGTATATTATAATACAAATATAAAACTCTGATAGCATCCAATGTGCCTGAAGTAATGGACAAGCCAATCTTGGTCTTGAGGGACGATAATTGCGGAAAAGGAAGTCGCGGATTCGAATCCCATCGGGCACAAACCGGCATAGCTGGTTGGGCATTACGTACGTACGTACACTGACACTATTAATATGGAAAACTTGTAAGAAACGTCATTGAAGTCCGCAATTTCTTGGCGAAACATTTTATGTATTTATCAACAGTGCAGCCGCCAATTGAATTACAAATAGCAATTCATATATTAATCATCGGATAACTACGTACCATTTGTAGTTAATCAATTCTCGTCCCCAGGACGACTTTGTTTTGTTTTGAAAACAATTTCCTATTTTTATATATGCTTCGTATCAGCATTCAGTTTAATATTCATTGTATACTTCTTTTAATTTTTTCTGGATATCATTTTGTCATAGCATGCAAATATTTGAATTGGGAAGCGACGGCTGCGGAATATTAAACAGTATGAAAAATATTAAAATGTGATATAGATTTTTAATGAAGAACCGTATCGTTCGCAACAAAATTCCAAGATTTGTGTCTTTACTACGTGTGTGCGCATACGAATATGAGTCTTTTATTTTTAATGAGCTTCTAACCCATTAAAACCGCGAAAAACTGCCTCACAGGTATTGTTCTCGTACATAAAAGATAAACATGTACAGCGAATTCTAACAGATGTTCCGATTGTGTAGTGGTGACCAACATTTGCATAGTTTTCTGTTTTTCTTTTGGAACATTTTTTAATATTTTATTAAATTGAACAAATAGAATTTTATGCTGAGAGTTATCTAGGAAGAAAACGGCAAGTATGTTATTTCAATTTGTATGCCCCATCGTTTATCAATCGGCATAAGTGTAGCGCGTAATCATGACGTCCCAGATTCAAGTACCGTGTACCATTTTGAATTTTGTCGTTTTTTTTTTTAATTAAGACAATATCAGTGCCGATCATAACGTAAAACTTAAGAAAATAATAATTGGCGTAAATATGTAATAAAATATTCAAAATGTGCGTCATTTTATTAGTACGAGTATACCATAAACTTAACCACATTTTTAAACAAAATATTAATTCCGCGTTTTCAATGTTCATTTGGACTGGTTGAGACGCAATACTTGCATGGGTCACTATAGCGGGCATTAAGTGAAAACTCCCTCAAATACCTCAAGATGAAAACCGCTCGTTACTTGTATGCTATAGGTTTTATTCATTGATTAGAAAGTATCTCACCTGCTGAATGGAACACAAATTGGTTCTCACGACGGTTTTCTGTGAGACAGCAGTGCGACTCAAGACTAAGTCTGACGTGATCCTACCTCAGATAAACCAGAAATAATCAAATGGACACCAGATAGTTTCATTACTCTTGAAACGCAGAAATGAGGACTTAATAAACTAATTACTTAATTATTATGCTGTATTTAGAACTTAGGATGTTGTTCTCATTTATTTATTTACCTTAATAATAACAGGCAGACTTAATGACCGTATCACAAAATACACTTTAGGGTCATAAACAGATGAAGCAGGAGTAGGTATGTTTTTTCGACTCAATAACATTAAATTCAAAATCGGTTAACTCATACCTAACGCAAGGTTAGTAGATAAACAAATTCAGAAAAGTAAATAGCTTCTTGCCTGTAAACGTTTGATAAGTGGTCGATGATGATAGTTGGGGACACTTTAGCGATAGCAAGTTAGTAAACCCCTTTTTAAAAGGAATCAGGTATCACAGGTATTTAACCTGAGCTACTGTGACAGATTAAATCTTAATGTGATCTTACCCTACACAAAATGAATACAGGTTAGGTGATTTAATTCATTGTACTTATTTCAAATGCCACTGTTTAGTTCCCAATTATGAACGTTTATGATATTCTTAAATACGTTTTAGTGCCCGAAAATCAGTAGTAGGTTTGGTCCTTATTATAGATGTCGGGGTTCGGACTGACTGGTCTACTCCTTCGGGAAGTACAATTGTGTGTTTATGTTACATTTTAAGGCACGTATGGAAATACTTTGGGTACAGACTTTTCTCAATTTTGAGGTAAGTGAGATAAGTAGGTATAATAATGCGACACTTTAACTTTCAAAGTTAAGCGTAGGTACGACGGAAACCATGGAGTGTGAAAACAGAAACTATTGATGCGTAACTATTTTTTTTAATTAAACAAATAGTCGACGCCGGATTCCCTAACGTCGACCGTACTGAACTGGTGTTTAAGCGCGTTTTAATTTGCATTTTACTTACACATTTGGAAGAATTAATTGGTAAATATCTCTTATCCTAGATATAAATTATAAACCCCAATTTGTTATCGTGACGCGAATAATCTGTATCTGTTTGGAAAATTATTTGTCGCGACATTATGTATGTATCGCACGTTTAGTTTATATCATACAAACCAACTAAATTTATCATATTATCAGTCTATAAATTCTAAACGGCCTTCAACTTGACTTAACTGAATTTAATTGTACTACATTATGTCGTAGGCATTGAGATATAAATTCAGCTTTATATATTAATGGACTCTCTGACTACAATTAATTCTCTTTTGGAATTTGTGGGTATATATTTATATTTCCTCTTTTGACTGCCAAACCCTACTGAATGTATTATATTATTTATTAAATTACTTGTTTTAATTGAAACATACTATTTTACATAAAAAGTAACAAAGTCGACAAGTTATTGATAGTGTAAAATGTTTCTTATCGCATCATAATTATGTTACAAAGTACGTCTTATCCTTTGATAAAGTAATAAAATTAGATTTAGATATAATGGTACAGGAAATACATTTTTTTGTTACGTTAATTTATGTAATATCTCTAATCGTTCCAGGGTTTCGAGCATCTCCTTGACAATTTAGGCCTCGGCGGTCAGGTGTTCAGTTCGCCGCATGATGTCGCACTCCATCGCATCAATGGAACCTTCCGACAGCTCCACGACACACAGCATCGCCATCGGCGGTCACCTTCCACACTCACGAGTCAGTATTATTATTAACAAATATCATTAATAACTCCATCTCTAAAATTAATCACCAATACTCATAAATAGGTTATAGTACCTACCTATATAAAATAGTATAATCTTTGCTTGTTCTCTCTTAGGTGTCTCTATCAGGTTCATATAATGACACGTGCTCTTTGTATGTCTAAAGCCTTAACACGAGTCATATATTTTTAATTTATTTATCACTTTAAAATGTCGTGTATAGAAGGTCGTGGAAATTGTAATTCATCTCCTGTTTAAATCGCAAAGCTAATTGTACCTACATATGTCATATATAATAGGTCGGTATTTTTAAGGGGAGCTTGACATAGGTACTATATATAAAGTACAAAATTAGAAATTTAAATAGAAGTTTATTCGCTAAAAGCCTAGCAAGTAGTAACTGATGCTAAGCTATTAAACCTAACCAATTTACTCAAAAATTTAAAGCAACGCAACACTTTCTTAAAAGTAGCATATAAAAATACCAGATGTGATTGGTATCTTGTGCCAATGAGCCTTGAAAGTAACAACGTATAAAATGAAAGGAGGAAACAAATTAATTTCAAACGAATTGAGTGTCCGTGGCTAATTTTGTGACATCCTTGAGTGGAAATTGTCATAGCCTCTACATGAGGCCTTCGCGGTGGATAAACACTGCCATTATATTGTGACATGATTACTATATAACAACAGTTTTTTTCGTACTACTAATAGGTACAATGAACTCATTTTTGACAATATCAATATTCGTATAGACATGGCTAAATAAAATTAGGTACTCCTTACAAATAAATAAATTTGTCATGTTTATTAAACATATGTAACCAAGATATTTCTGATTACTTATATATAGATAAATTAAAGGCTTTCGTCACACATATTACCATTACTGTAAAAAAAACGTTAGTTGGTTTTACTAATAATGCGAGACGAATTGAAGGCTGTTAGCTTCGTAAAACCATGGCATAACATTAATACTTCATGCTGAAATACTTACCGTCTGTAATACTAAACAAAACTGTAACATAAAAATCTGCTTATTGAGCGACATCTAACACCTTTTTAATGTTTAAATCTCAACATTTTTTGTTGTTTTAAGCCCAGTCATTTTAACCCAGTTTTTTGCGCCATGATAATATTTTAAGCAAAAACTTAAATTGCTTTCTATACGAAACGTACTTACTTCTTGTCCATTCGACGGTAACAATTCTTTTGGCAAAAAATAAATAGGCAAATAAAGTACGAACTACTTTTGAGCTGTAACCAATCTTGCGATTTGCTATTAGGTATGCAATAGCTATAATTTATTGATTCAAAACATCAAGGAAATTTATAAAATGAGTTACGAAAATTTTGATTATTCAAATAAAACATTGAAGATATTCATAACAAATGACATAAAAAGCAAAAATAACTATTGTAACTTCTTGTATCACCAATTAAACATTAATGTATCCAATTAAACAAATCCATTTATACACAGCTATATACTTCATAAAAATATTCTAAAACGCAGTGTGCTGTTAACAAATTCGTGGATATTATATTTTGATCAGAATATAATTTATAAGTAGTGATGTCTTCTGGGTTTAAGCAAGTGGTAGAGTCCGATATCTCGGTAGTCGCGGGCTCTGATTTCTCGAAATTATTATCACATGCTTTAACCGTGAATTGTATAGTAAGTGAACATTGTATTAAAACCTAAACACCCAAATTTCCTAGGGATTTCTTAGGTGTTAAGCCACCAACCCAGACGAACGAAGTGGACTACGAGTTAACCCCCTCTCAGTTGTACTGAAAGCCCGTGCCCCGTAGTGGAGCGTATATAAGCCAACCTGTATAGTTTGGTATTTGATTTGTTTCCAATTACATGTATGTGCGACGTAAATAAAAATCGAATTCCTTTATAATGTGCATGTCGTAAGCATCTCAGATAAGAAAAAATAAACTCTATTTCGCCGACTTATCGTAATTAATCGTACAATTTGTTTTGGCATATTCCTACGATACATTCATAATTGCTTTTTTCACAGCCTAGCAGTACATAAATACCAATAATTGAACCATCTAAGGATCGTTTAATTACTTAATTTAACCATCTTAAGGAACATACGATGCTCAATACGTATAATTTGTTCGTACGACTTTATTGAAAATAAACTTTAAAGTATTAATTGAATCAACTTAAAAGTTAAAGGTAGGGCTCTACCTTCTTCAAAGTCCTCTCTATTTTTATTGCAATATTTTGATCAGTGAGGTGGTTGTTACGTAAGAACAATCCTAAAAAAACATTCGTGTTTATAACGTGTTGCTCTTTTAATTTATAAATAATACATCAGTTATGAGACAGCAGGACGTTGCAAGAACTCACGTCTGTACTTATGAACGACAATTCCTCGATTATCCTATTATGGTTGGCAGTTGTTTATTGTACGGTCGTAACTCACATATATAAACTCCACTTTGTACACTGCTTGGGGTTTGGCTGAACAATGACCTATTTTCGGACTCAAAAAATATTTTTAATTGGCAAAAATATTTCTGGAATCTCATTCACATATCCAGTAATTTAGTAATATATTATAAAAATATTTATTTTAATACGATATACGACATTTTTATTTTTTTTATCGACCATTACATTTTAACGGCGCAGTCAAGCTACTTTTTTTTCATTCTAATGGTTTACTATTAATTGTTAAATATGAAATCTATACTTCTATATTGGACCAACATGTTATTGTTATGTTCCTAATTCATGTATTTACCACTTTCTTATCTACTTGTTTGCCAAATAGTAATCTAATCCTTATTAAATGGTGATTTAGATATCATATTATGTGGCTTACAATTTTAGTTCGGTTTTAAAAAATATGTGGGTACATAGGTACATGATACATGACTAGACCCAAAGCTTTTCTAATACTGGCAATATTGAAATATACTCAGATAGCGCAATTCACCTTGGTATTTGGTGATGACGATGGTTAATGCCTCACCAATCATCATCATCAACGTCATTATCATCATCATCATCACTATATTATATTATATAAGTACACTAAATTATATAGGTGATTTTATAAATGAATTTGTACCAAAACTATTGAACTAAATATTTTAACTTTGTTTTATAGCTCAACCAATATTGCAAAAGTCGTGCCTGTCACCAAGGGAAATGTTGGAGGTATACGGAATGGAAAACGAGCCTGGAGTAATCACAATCAAACCTAAAACATTTTTGGAAATGTGCCCAGCCTTAGTTTATCAATTGGATCAACGCTCTTGTTACAAAACAGAATTACCTGCACCGAAATTGGACAAACTATGGAGTGAGTAGCTTTGATTCACTTTCGGTTGATGACTTTCGACGATGTCATCTAAAAAATACTATAATTTAGAAAGCGAATTGCAAACAATGCATTAGGTACCTAATGTCCCTTATTTTTTCTTTTTTATTATTCAATATGGTAGATTAAACACCACATAAACATAAATCAAATACATAATAATTCTAAGCTATAAAACATTGTGTCACAAAGGCCCTTAATTTTTAAATGTCTCCTACAATAATTGAAGTTATGTTAATTTTAAAGTACCTATTTAATTTTATAATCCTTTTTTACTAATTATAATTTTTCTTGTTTCAGCTTGGGTGTATGCTACTCTTAGCATATTAGTGATTAGTGCTACTGGACTTTTGGGTGTAGCAATTGTGCCTTTACTCAAATCAGTGATGTTTAGCTACGTTTTGCACTTTTTAGTCGCCGTAGCCGTGGGCACTCTTTGTGGTGATGCGTTACTACATCTTTTACCCCATGCGTTAAAGTCACACGGACCACCTTCAGCGCCACAAGAAGAAACAGAAGTTATACTAAAATGTAGCGTCACCTTTCTCACAATCCTACTTTTCTACGCTGTTGAAGCCATCATGCAAACAATTAATGGAGGTCACTCCCACTCACATGATCCTGGCACAAGTATTGAAGAAATCAAAACAGATTCTGCCAAACAAATTGAACCTATAGAGCTAGGTGCAATGATGCCAGGTTCACCGCCACCACCGGTCGAGCGGCCGATGACGTCAACCGCTTTAATGGTCATTGTGGGTGACGGCTTGCACAATTTGACCGATGGACTTGCTATAGGCGCGGCTTTCAGTGGTGATCCGGTGACCGGTTTCGCAACCGCATTAGCCGTGTTTTGCCACGAATTACCACATGAACTAGGTGATTTCGCTGTCTTGTTACGGTCTGGTATGTCAATAAGAAAAGCACTTTACTATAATATTCTGTCATCAATTCTAAGCTTCATGGGAATGGCAGGTGGTATATGGCTAGCAGAAGATCACGAGTCAGCATCACAATGGATTTACGCAGCAACTGCTGGTACATTCTTTTACATAGCACTTGCTGATCTCGTGCCAGAAATAAATGAGAACAATAAAGGCAAAAGTCTTAATCTGTTACTTGCAATATTAGGTTTTCTTGCGGGTGGGGTGATTATGCTCATGATCGCTTTACACGAAGATTCGATTCAATATCTTTTTAGAAGTAGTGAACAATGAGAATAAGTTTCGGCGTACAAAGTGTCGTGTAAATGTCTTGTAGTATGTTTTGTGTAAGTTACATTGTCCATTTTGGAAGACATTTCTTATGCATAGATTAATACTCCGTTTTCAAGTAGATACCTCATTTTTTAGATTTTATCGACAATAATATTCATGTATTTGTAAATCAAAAGCATTTCTTCAAACTATAATATTTAGTCATAGATTATTTAAACGGCGTGATATAAATGTGATAATTGTAAATCACGGTTGTTTCCACGGTAGGTATTATACAGTTAACCCCCAGTTGCAAGTGATGAATACAGATAACGGCTCATGTCCTTAGGATATTATTAATTTTAATTATCTTTGTTTTAAAAATAAGTTAATTCTTTACAGGCTGATATTTAAGTAGATTCTTAATAGTATTTTTTTAAAGATAACTTCTATTGAAATGATGATGGTTGTTCCTTTTTTATTATATTTCTTAAGTATAGCAAGCAGCTATAGTAGTTATTTTACCTAAGTATTATTAAAATGGATTTCATTCGTAGTAATTTTAATTAATGACGACTACTTAAATGATGCAAATAAGGAATGACAGTTTTATAATATAATAAGTTGTGTAAATATAATCTTAGACGGTTGGTGAATTTTTAATTATAGTAAGTCGTGACTATGTTAAGTTTATGAAAAATAAATTATTTGCAATAAAATAAAATTGCGCCAGAACTCTACATTTATTTTTTCCTAATGTTCTTTTTTTACAGGGTATGGAATTGTAATTACACAACGATCAATGATTTGGCTCTATATAGATAAAAACTACTGTTTCGTAAGAAATTCCACTGAAATTTGCTTTTACACAGCTCTACATAATATTTGTTTAAATCACTTGTTTGTGAAGGCGTTCACTGAAAAGAAATCATCATCTTCAGCCAATTACGGTCCACTGCTGGATATAGGCCTCCCCCAATGACAACAAGAAATGGAAATGTGCAAATTTTTAGCAAACAGCGCTGATCTAAAACGACTTTGAAATAAATTCTTGTTTCATTTACTTAAATTTTGTATTTTGTTGCATAGATATGTCAAAAACATCGTGAGGTGTGTACAGTGTAGCCCACTAACATACACTCGGCCAGCGTGTTCGTCTATGTACTAACGCCTCTTAGTTATAAAAGAGGCCCGCGCCCAACAATTATATTTAAATAATGTAATAATGGACTGTACGTTTGAATACGAAGCCGTTGGTTCTATCTTAGCAATCTACATAAACTCAATAGGGGCACAGTTTTGTATTTTTGGCTTGTTTTCCATTTATATTTTATACTCATTTCGTTATTAAACTCCTAGTTTTTTCATAAAGAATTGAGTCTCGAAACAAACAAATATTGTTCATTCTTTTGATATTTGGGCTGTATGGCTTCGTTTCTTGCTTTTCCATAAAATAGTGAAAATTACTTGTCAAATGTCAATGTCAAGTCTAACTGTCAAAATAGTCGAATTTTGGGACTCTTGATAGAGGCTTAGTACTTGTATTACAATTTTAATTTTAAGACTTTCCAATAACGTCTGCCCACCAATTAAATAAACATGTTTAAAGGACTGGTGAGTATAATAAATTCTATGTTTTATTTGGTGACTAGTAATGTAACCTTGTCAACACCAAAAAATAGACGGTAATTAATAGATCATACGTAATAAAAACGTATGTTTTTCATGATCACTCATGACAAGAAACTGTAATGCAGTATATAATGTATAAGTAAAGCTATTTTTTTGTAATACTCAAATTCAAAAAAGTCTCTGAACTATACTTTTTGTTTACTTTGTTATCAATTTGTGACGACACGTCTAGTAAGCAGATTCAGAATTTCTTTGTACCTTTATGGTATGACAAACTCGATATATGCATTTTCTCTTGATTATTTTCACTTTTTACTCATAAGATCTCATTAAACATTTATACCTGTAGAATTGCATATATTCGGGATAATTTGAAAATAGCCCAAATATTTAAATTCTAATTTTCTATTCAGTCTAAAAAAATGTGTAATATTCATTATATTAGTACAAGTGACACAATGCAATACTCTATACTATAGTATTGTATTGCAAATGTTTTTTTTTTTTTTTAACAAACAATATTAACTTCCTATTACTGATGTAATGTGAATGAAGACTTTAATTGTTTTATCATTAAATTTAAAATAATAACAACTATTATTAAATCAAGTTATTTCAACATCAACATATATTGAGTTACAGATTATTGTATTAGTGTAAAATATTTTTCATTGATATCTGCAGTATCAAAGGCATAAAAAATGGTTTGTAAAATGAAAAGTAATTTAAATAAAATGACCTATGTGTGGTTGATGGATTTTTCTAATCTATACTAATATTATAAAGCTGAAGAGTTTGTTTGTTTGTTTGTTTGTTTGAACGCTAGGATCTCAGGAACTACTGGTCCGATTTGAAAAATTCTTTTACTGTTAGATAGTACTTTTATCGAGGAAGGCTATAGGCTATATAACATCACGCTACGACGAATAGGAGCGGAGCAGCAATAAAGAATGTTTCAAAATCGGGGACATTTTTTTCTTTTTGTGAGCTTCCGCTGTGTGCGCTGCGGAAACGGTTAAAGTTTCGCTAAAATAATGTATAAGAGAAATGTTCCTCTTTAAAAGTTCTAAAAAAAAGTCCGCGACAGCATATGTCTATTCTTTAAGGTTGGCTCACTATAACGTTTTTTATCCTAACCAAATTTATTTTAAAATAAAGTTTTATTTGTGAGGGTGTTTTTTATAAATATGATATTAATCCTTATCCAAATAAATACGTTATTCATAACAAGTATTTAATTTTAAATAAAATTGCCCTTGACATCATTTGATTTCACTGAGTATCTTAGAAGATATTGCAGTTTTCAAATATTGATCAAGCGCGCAATAAGAATGCACAAGGCGCCAATCGACGCGTTACGGTTTCACGTTTGAACAATTTGACCGAATTGTATGATTATTGGTATGGAGATAAATAGGACTCAGAGAAGTAAAATAGACTACAACTTATTTTCCTTCTAAACTCAACCCTGTAGTCTACGCGGACGGAGTCGCGAGCAAAAGCTAGTTATTAATAAAATAATCATCATTCCTAACTTGGCACAAAAATCACAAAATATTTATTTCTTTCATCAGTTTAAATATATTAACCACAAATTATAATTGTCTAAGTAATTAATCTCCTTGCTAAATATGCCAATATTTTAAAGTTTAAAATAAGAAAATCCAAATGACATTTTATAACTTCAAGATGACTGAAAATAAATAGATTGGTTTAATAATTAATTACTCATTTCATTATAAAAATCCTTAGTGTTGTAAATTAAACTGACAAAATTATATAATATGGGCATAATAGTGTCATTTTTTAAAACATCTGTAAGTTTCAAATGGTACTAACAATATCAAGTGTCCCAAATGTGTAACATTTTTATTTCATTGCAGATAATTTTTGGTGCCGGTGTGTACACAGGTGTTTACGTTGCACAAAATTACCAGGTAAAAGC
Organism: Cephonodes hylas; assembly: GCA_030295005.1. Lineage (NCBI taxonomy): Eukaryota > Metazoa > Arthropoda > Insecta > Lepidoptera > Sphingidae > Cephonodes > Cephonodes hylas. The sequence continues at coordinate 9,739,799 of AP025364.1, read as the reverse complement.
AATATTGCATTATACCAACAATTTAAAAAAATTCTAAGGATACCAACAATTACAAAGGAGGTCATGTTTTATTTCCAATATTTGAAAAGTATCTTAAAGAATATCTGGTTCAAAAAATAAAATTACTTTTTTTTACCTAACTCAAATGGCCTCTTTTGTTGTCACATTTCTGTTGATTAGTACAATTAGAGTGGTGGAAAGTAGATTGAATAATACTCTTTCTTAATACAGGATGCTGTCCGTTTTATTTGTAAGAGAACTATGCAGGAATGTGACAAGACCGTCGATAGAAAGAAATGGTTTGTTTAATTTGCTTTTTTAGTTATTTTTTTGAACCAGACTTTTTTTCTTACATCTTTACTAATCTTTTGTGTATTAATTGGAGAGTATTTCTAATCTTGTTATATTTAATTCCAGATTGAAAAGGTTGAAGACCCTAAGGCATTATTTGAAAAAGCCCAAGCTTTTGTTAAAACCAAGTTGTCAGAAATCAATGATGGCAAAAAAGGAGGGGGAAACTAATGATGGTGTTGTATTACAAACAGGTTTCATGAAATAAAACCATAAGAATTGTACATACGTTTAATAGTCCTATTATGATAATTTAAATAAAGTTAATAGAAATTTATCTAAGGCTGTTACTTTATATAAGAGAGATACCACCACCAATATGTTCTACTCTAGTTGATGGTTCCTCAAATGCTAACCAGTCACTAGAATGTGTAGGTAACAATCCCATACTTTGACATTTGTATAATGCGAGCAAAATGTTCACAATATTGCCAATGAAGTAAACAAACTTCTGCCCAGTTGCTTGGGTCCCTTCCACCATTTTGAATGTACTCTGTGTGGCAAATAAAGCTTTAACAGGTCGCACAATCAACATGCCAACCATCATTATAGGAAAGATTGAAATTGAGTTGCCTGCCATATACATTATAAACAGATTCATTGGCACTTGTTTTAGTGGACCAAGAGCAACATCCCACAACTTTTTAATCAATAACAAATTCGAATCGGAATCCCTAGAAGTTTCAACATAACTTGCATTCGACGATTGGCTGTATCCTGGTGGAGAAGGTAATTCAGTTGTTATTGGTCTGTTTCTGAAAAAAAAAAGAGAATATATCAATTTTTAATAAGTAAATAAATAAACTACGACGTACAATTCACATCATAGTACTTACTTTTGGTTGAAATCTAGAGACCATTTAAATTTTTTATTCGACTTAACTTGAGTCATGATTATTTTTCTTGAATGCTTAAGATGACTGATATATCAAATAACACGTGCGTTATTAACACTTTACCTTAATTCTAAGCACAAACCACTCTTAAAAAGGGAACTAAAGTTAATCAATTCTGATATATCCTGATTATTGTGCTTCGGTCACTCCGATGACAGCTCACAGCGGCTCATCATTACTTGCCATCTTAAAATATATTTAATCGACTAAAAATAGTGACACTTTAATAGTCGATTATAAATTAATTTTCTTTTATTTTGTATGAAATATTTGTTCTTTTTTCACATGACTACATTTACAAAGTTTTATTTGGACCCAAATAAATATTGCACTTCCCAAAAATTTTGAACAACAATAACAAAAGATTTTTTTAGAGACTCCAGACCAGTTTAATTAGTCGTCGATCATTATACTTATCTGCAATTTTAAAATACCCATATTTACAAATAATTTTAAATGTACAATTACTAAAATTCTGATAAAGCATGTAACATTTTATCTTTAATAGTATTAGATGCATTCTTCAGGTTCCTTAGCGCGTAATTACATATACTTAAATTCAAATTATATATACATACCTACATGATAAACTAAAATTTAACTTGAATAAATATTTTTTATTTTATTATTTATTTATTATATTTTTTCACAAAAGATGGCTCTTTCTTTTATATCGACTTGAATTGGTTCTTTTAATCATCATTTTAAGCAGTAATGAGCAGTCTTGCAAGTCTGACCAAGTTGGCTTTCACTCAAAAATCTTAGCTGGCATATTGATTACATTTCGCATCCTATTCGAAACTTTGTGGACTTGAAACAAGCCAAAGCAGTCTGCTGTCCATTATATTTTCTTTTTGGGAAAGATCAGAGAACACACACCCTTTAATTTAATTGCCCCTTAAATTCGCAGTTTACGACAAACAGTATTTAGTATGGATCCCAGAATTATATCATAAGGATTTAAGGTATGAAACTTAAAGCTTTACGAAAAAAACTATTCTCGCGGAACCCTCGGCAGAAAATTCCAATAACCGCTTAAGTTTTTTAACAGGTCAAAATCAGTTGAAATATCCATTTAAGTACGTAAAAAAATATTATATGTGCACAAAAATGAGGGACCTAAATCCTAATGAAATATTTTTAGTGAAAGGAATCTTATTCACGGCTTTTTATAATCTTAATTATAAAGTAATTATTTTACCGTCGTCATTGGGTAAAATAAATTGTTTTCCAAAGAAGGTTTAGAAATGATAAAACATATTTTCTTTCATTTGCATTTTAACCATTTATTTACATAATAGTAAGATGCAACAGACAGTTCATGTATCTACAAGACTTGGTTATTTACAATTTGATGTTGTTCTACAATTTGTATGTTAAGAGTCGGTGAATAATAATTATAATTAATTAGTTCTTGAGTACTTAGGTACCAACAAAGATACAAGTAAGTATGTGTGAGACATCTTTTTATCCCACCGTCATCACGTTCACCAAAATATTTTTTCTTAAGCAATTTGAGTCAACTCGTTATCACAAAATCACTTGTGTTTCACTGGGCAATAAAATATTGTCATTTATTTCTTTCAGCTTGTCTCTCGATATTATATGCTCCTTACAAAATGTTGTGATCCGTAGACACGCTTCTTTTAATATGTCTTCGGGTACGGTTAGTACTATCCGCATGTAATTAGGATATTCAAAACACTGAAAAAAAGTATCAATGAAAATTCTGCAATGTGGTCATAATAGATAATATTGACCAAACGCTCTATAGAATCAAAATAATTGATTAATGTACCATAATAATTATAGGTAACATCCAGATATCTTCTTTGAATCTAATGCTGGCCATACACTGGTTTTGGTATTTAATCATGGACTCAATACCTAAACTTTATGTATTAAGTCCATGTATTTATCTATACTAATATTATAAAGCTGAAGAGTTTGTTTGTTTGTTTGTTTGTTTGTTTGAACGCTAGGATCTCAGGAACTACAGGTCCGATTTGAAAAATTAATTCACTGTTAGATAGCACATTTATCGAGGAAGGTTATAGGCTATATAACATCACGCTGCGACCAATAGGAGCGGAGCAGCAATAAAGAATGTTTCAAAATCGGGAACATTTTTTCCTTTTTGTGAGCTTCCGCTGCGTGCGCTGGGGAAACGGTTAAAGTTTCGCTAAAATAATGTATGACAGAATTGTTCCCCTCTAAAAGTTCTAAAAAAAAGTCCGCGACAGCATATGTCTATCTTTTAAGGTTAGCTAACTATAACGGTTTTTATCTTAAACAAATTTATTTAAAAATAAAGCATTATTTGTGAGGGTGTTTTATAAAGATGATATTAATCCTTATCTAAATAAATACGTCATTCATTACAAGTATTTAAAATAAAATAAATTTGCCCTTTACATCATGTGATTCTAATGAGCATCTTAAATGATATCGCAGTTTCAAAATAATGATCAAGCGCGCAATAATGGTACACAAGGCGCCAATCGACCCGTTACGGTTTCACGTGTAAACAATTTGACCAATTTTTATGGCTTTTGGAATGAACCTAAATAGGACAGGACTCTGAGGAGTAAATAGACTATTTCTTATTTTCTTTCTGAACTCAACCCTGTAGTCTACGCGGACGGAGTCGCGCGCAAAAGCTAGTTACCTATATTTGTAGTTGACGCTACGGTGGTCATCTATAATATCGGACGTTTAATGTAGGTATATTTGTATTTGCTCTTATTCAGATTATAACAAGAGGCCCTCTGACTTAATTCGGTAAACTAAAAAACCCTATATCGCAGGACTTGAGAACCTTAATTCATTATGAACATTAACCCCGCAATTTTGATGCGTCAACTCTACAGAGCGCAAAAAAAGAACGAACGGAGTGGTACTGACTGTCAAAATTAACCAATTCATTCATGTTTATGCCCGTATTTGCGTACCGGTATGTGTTACACACGCAAAATAGATATAGTGATAGTCAGTCACTCATCGGGTGGTGTCCCGTATGATTCAATTTCGTACCATTTATGATAAGATTTGTGTTTTAACAATTATTTTAGGTATAAGGTTGAAACGGTCATGCAAACGACACAATTCAAGAAATTGTAGATTTTGGCTGTAGTCATGCCAGACTCGTTGGTTGATCGGAGTGTACATAATTATGTCTGAAACTGAGCGTCTTAAATCATGACATTTGATAGTGTCAGAGATCCAATTTGCTAATGATAGGCCATTTGTATCTGCCTGGATAGGTACCAACGCACATACTTACCAATGTTCATATTAATGTCAGATGAACAAGTGTGTCATACGGTGAATTCATTCATCAAACATCTAAATTGGTCTGCTCCGGTGGTATATATTTATAATTATTACCCAAAATGTGCGCGACTGGTATTTCTTCGCAATAAACAACTTATTTACGTGTAACGTCTATATCTGTAACCAGTTTACATACCTGTCCTGGCAAGCAAAAAACTGATTGCTCTGCAACCAACCGCTCGACAAATTGAAGTTCATTTTTAAATTGGGGAAATAGTGACATTTTTACTTCAATCATCATGTACATAGCACCTTGAGGCATCACAGGGCGCAGACCTGGCGCCCGACATAATTCTTCATGCGCCAATTTTGCTTGATTCTAAAAATAATTCCATGAATAAGGAAACATTATGTGTTATTTTTAGTTTTTCCACCGAATCGTTTTGTTTTATTTTTATTAACAATTTATATGAAGGTTTACGTTTCAAGCCAAAAGTTATTATATCATGATTCTTAATTGGAGACAATAATACATTTACTTACCTCAATAAATAAGACAACTTCATCGAAAAAACTTTGTGGTGTATATTTAAGTATAGATGGTAAAGCTCGCTGGATCAAAGTGTTTGGCCCGAGGATACGATTTGCTAGTTGGGTAAGGCCTTGCCGAACTTCTTTTTGAAATATATCTTGTCTATCATGAATAATGATCCACCCCATACGCCAGCCAGGAACTAAGAACCTTTTCGTCAGACCACCGCATGTTAACACAGGAACATCTTTAGAAAGTGATGAAATGGCTGTGAATTCGTAATTTGAAAAAACCAAATGTTCGTATATTTCATCAGCAATAATTGGCACGTGGTTTCTCGATGCTATATCTAAAATCTCCAGCAGATGATCTTTACTGTACACTGATCCGCATGGGTTTGATGGATTTATGACAACTATTGCTGCTGTATCTTCATCTATCTGATTTTCTAAATCTTCCAGATCCACTTTCCATTGTTGATCAGGCTAAAATATATAAAAAACATTAACTGGATTATATGAACATATGTAAAACTTAAATCACGGATTTACGCAGTTATATAGAAAATAAAGCGTAAATAAGCTTTATGCAAATTCAATCAACTACAAACTGGAAACTTGTTATGTATGTTTCTAGAAACTTGTACGTATAATAAGACTTTGTATACTGCCCTCTACTCTTCGACTCGTGATATGTTTAGAAACAGATATTTTATACGCTGAGATATAATTTACAACGATGTATTTACCAATAATTTGTAATATTTGATGTTGATTCCTAATCCTTCAGCTACTGTTTTGTATATCATGAATCCGGGTCGTGGAACAAGCACATTCTGTCCGGAATCTCCCAAAACAGATATAGCAAGTTCGATTGCATGCGAACAGCCACTGCATAGTATGACGTCATCTGCTGTTATATTTCCCTGATGCGCACTATATTCTGCTACCGCCTGGCGAGCGTCTTGGTGTCCTTTAGCAGGACCGTATCCTCGACTTATATGCCACTCTACGCTCTCGTGAACCGCTTGCAATACTTGTTCCGGAGGGTTTAGATTCCCGAAAGTTGTAGGATCACCTGATAACAAGACAATATTTCTATAACTGTTCGAGAAGAAGTTTGTTACAGGTGTGTGTGAAAAGGATACATCTGTTTATCAAAAAATATTGTGAAATCGCAATCCTGTTGGCCTTGACTTCATAAGTAGGTCGATAGTCACATCAGGTGGAATATCGGGATTTAAATGTCAAGTTTTTAAATAGTTAATAAAATATTAACATATTATATCTTGACAAAACGTTCTTTAATTTTTGGATATAAAATTTATATAGATTTTGTTTTGGAATTTTAACATCACAAAACACATGGAAAATTAAAAATAATAAAGTTTCATACAGATATTGCTAAAAATAAGTAAAACAGTAATCTAATGGTGTTTCCCAAGGAGGGTTGGCGTCAGGCAGGCGGCCGGCCGTAAAACATCTGCCAAAACTCTTATGCAGCATGTTTTGTCCTTCCACACAGGAAGGAAGGACAAAACATGCTGCGCCGACCCCAAAACAAGAATTGGGATCAGGGCAGGAGAATGATGATGAATGATGAGTAATCTAATGGTGAAACACATAGGTAACAATTAGGAAATAAAATTATTGTTTATTATTAAAAAAAATATTTTACATGTGCAAATATAGATTTCAATATTTGTGACCCTAATTTCTTTTTATTTCACGTGCTTTGAGCTGTACACTGTTGTTTTCAGGTAGGTAAATCACACAAAACTCATAGAGAATCTGCAAGGGAACTTACCGACGGAAAGTGCAATGAGCTGCTTGCTAGGGTTCGGCTCCACCTGAAGGTTCTCGATGATGTCTCGAATGAGATTATGGGTGTTGCGAGCCAACGTCGATGCACGCACCTCCCATTTGTTACTGCCTCGTGACCGTCGCGACATCGGCACAAAACTTGTGAATATTGAACGCTGTGGCGATACTTAAACTTGAAATGTGAATATTGCTCGCATTTCGATACACCTCACTTTTGTATCGGAACTGTGGCGTTTGACGAGCACAGGCTGTCGAGTCGTGGAACTGGTTTGAAAATGTAGATGAGGTGACGGCAATAGAAGCAGGTTGTTTATACACATTCCGTATATCATTGATATAATGGTCTTCTACTATGTAAATATCCTATGTTCAGTATATACCATAGAGGTCCCGCGTGATAAAGAAAATTAGATAGGCACCTACTAAATTAAGCCTATACATAAAGAAACTGCGGCGGAAAAAAACTATCTGAATTTGATAGGCTTACTTGACTTACATAAACAAGACGTAATGGGTTGTTTAAATTAACAATGTGCATATTCATGATTAGACAAAACATCAGAAGCTTACAAAAACGCAATCATTTTCAGTTACAAATGTGTTTTTGTATTATATTTTTTTCGGTTTTATACATATAATTATAACATTCAGTAAATAATAAAACAAAATCAGTTTACAGGTGTTTATTTTGATTATCTCTTTTATTAAAAACATATAACTAGTTAAGTTATAGTTAATCAACAGGATTAACTGAAGAAGAACATCTCCCTTCCAATCCCTACCACGTTCGCACTTCTTTTCATTATAGTTCTGCCGCATACGAGTGCTCTCGGCATGCTCCTTTCAGACAAGATAATAAGATTCAAATAATTACGAGGGAACTTTTAAACAGAGAAACAACAGAATGCGACAAAAACAAGGTTATGGCCTTAGATAGATTATAAAGAGAAAAGGTTTTTGACGAGGTAAATGCATACTCTAAATAAGAAATCGCGGTTGCATAATATTACATCATAAATTAACTATGATGGTAGTCTTCTTGAAAACATTTTGTCGTGCTCGAAGCAACATCTTGACTTCCTTTCCCTTAAGAATTTTTTAAAGGACTAAGAAACACTCTAGAAAGGAGGATACCTTAATTCATTTCTTCAGTAATATAGCCACGACACTTTTAAAGCACGATAAACGTTCAAACCAGTAGGGGAAACTGGGGACACTTGATCCCCCCTTTTGTTTTTCAACCCTCATTTTCTTAATATTGATCGGATTTTAAATTTGTTGATACTGAAGCACGTGGAATTTATTTGGCTATTCTATGTGTGATACCCAACGATCTCAATGTAATTTATTTATAAATCCACTATAAGCACGAATAGGAAAATGTATCTAGTGTCCCCTATATATGTACGACTTGATCCTCCCCATCTGGAACTCTTGATCGTTGGGAATCTCTCCCAAATTTAGGGTCGATATGATACCATAACACTAAATAAATACTAAAAATTGCAATAATTAATTTTCTAGTATTATTTAAATCAAAAGCATATGTTTTCATTTTCATAACTGCTAATCGGTACTCTTTTACCGTACCGCTATTACTTTTACGAACAAAAACATCACTCACAGCCAACGCCAAATATTTGTTTATCGATTGGGCTCTATTTCGTGCACCTTCTCTTGTTGTGTTAATTCGAGGCACTTGATCCCATACTAAAATTGAGGGTCAAGCGTCCCATAATACCAAGGACCATGTGTACCCAACAGCAGGTTACAAAACATTTAATATATAAAAGTATTTTAAAATAACACTTTTTTTGTTTCAAAAGGCTAGGTACATGGATAATGATTGTATTAAAACCGTACAACCTCGTAAACATCTTTTCTAAATAAAATAAAATTTTAAATTAAAAGTTATGATAAAAAAGTTTTAGCAACACAAATCACACATCGTCCGCTATCTTAAAAAAGTGTCAATCTGGTAGGTGTACCACTATTAAAAAGTTGGCGGGTACTATAAACTACCCGTTTAGCCACTCTAAACATTTTGATTGCACTTAGTTGCTTTTTAAATTTAGTGTACCTAGTCGCCAAGGTTGTAAGGAGTAAGTGTCCCCAGTTTCCCCTATATGCCTAGTTACCATCCGATGAACTAAATATAAAAGGTTACGTATGCAAGGAAAATTCTACTCATGTCATTTACCTGGTCCAAAAATGGAATTCAAAGCATCGAACCCTTCACGTGCGTGTACAGAAAAATACGACAAAAAATATGTACACCTACAATATTCCCCGCAGAATTTGAATTTCATATATCGTATAACATAATTCAGGTATATGTTTCCTCTCCAACAAAGAAGGTGTTTTCTTGTCTGCTCTTTAATCAACTCCATACTATAAAATTATTTGTTGAAACTTCTGTTTTCCACCATTTAAGTGAATTGAAATATACTTAATTTTAAAAGTTAGTGGTACGTCCCCGAGACTTGCACCAGTGAACGACAGATATTGTCTCGACTCTCGACAAACCACGAGCCCTTTTCGTTAGAATGTTTTGATAAAAAAAGTAGCGTATGCTCCATCTGAGACTTGGTAGTTGATACCATTATGTCGATACGCAATACAGTTTACGTGTGTATTGTGTACGTATAACACAAATGTAGTACAGTATTTCTTTATTTCAATGAGTAAAACTGGTTTTTTTTTATGCATTTGTCATTTTCAAGGTATAATTAATGTAGGTTATATTGAATACGTATAATGTATATGATATAAAAAGAGATTACAAAGAAATTTGTTGCGATGTGTACCAACTTAAATTGATAATAAAAAAAACTGGGGCATAAGACGCCACTGGAGGATAAGTGCAGTTTTAGGGTTATATAAGCAAACAGTAGGACCCGACAAAACTGAGAGCAGTTGCTACACAAAAGTCTTCTGTGTTTTACTTTTATTTTTTGCACTTTATGAAAGCAATTAAATATAACTATACCTTGTACAAGATAGCTTGATTTTTTTGGCAGATGTCAATTTTTCTAAGACATAACTTTACAATGACAAACATATTTTTGTATTAATTTAATGATTTGATGAATATTAAATATATACATACAACACAATAGTCCCTAAAGACTTAGGCGTTATCCGAAAATTTAAAGACTTTATTGCTTCAAAGTAAAATTAAAATAGGAACACTGAAAATAATAGACGCTTATACAATGTTACATCGATCGGACGGAAAGGGATGTCACATCGTAAATATCGATGTCCACATCGACAATTTTATTCAACACTAAGTAATCATTGAAGTTAGAGATGTTGATACAAGCTCCGACGACTCTGGCGATAATGATCTTGGCTATTCTCCCCTTTCTTAATAAAAATTGTTTTAAAGATAAAACTATTTAATTTTTCAACCTTAATTTTTACATACTGGGCTAATTTTGGACCTCCCTATAGCTCCCTGCTCGATCACGTGGTCGATTTCGTGTAGAAGGTCTCATTTTTTTTCACTATATAATATATTTCACCTACTTAAATTTGGCGGGAGGTCTAAAAGTAGCCCTGTTATATTAAATAGGTACTTATTATGTACAATTTATTTATTTATTTTAACTTTATATACACGTATGTATAAAAGCGGACTTAATGCCGTAGGCATTTTCTGCCAGTCTTACCTTTGGACGATGCAGTGATGAAAACTGGTAGATGTATACTACAGTCGTTTTACATAAGTGAGTACATAATATTTATACATAGAAATACATAAATAAACATACAATATACATACATATATAATACACATACGTGAAGGAAGAATGTAAAAAGTCAGAACTATGTGGAGGACAGCGAAGAAGAAGATTATGAGATGAACGAAGATTTCGGCTGTGGTCAGACCCTAAGGAAAAGGAAGAAAAGGAAGAAGTTAAATAAGCAGGTGGATTTGGGGAGTGCAACAAAGAGTATAGAGTATTGAGAGCACGCAAGCTACGGCGTTGACGAATGGGGAGCCATTTAAGTTGAGAGCGATGAGAGATGCGAAGATACGTGATCATATTTGCGAAGATTATAAATAAATCGAATGCAGTTATTGAGAAGCCGGTCAAATTTATTGAGTAGATCTGCATTCAGGTCAAAATAGCATCACCATAGGCAATCATGGGGAATACCAAAAGTTTGAACGAGTATTATTTTGGTCTTGGGCGGGAGGAAATTCTTCAGGCGATAAAGCATACGGAGTGTAAATATAACACGCTGACACACGGAGATGACCTGAGCTCTCCAACTCAGGCTGGAGTCAATAAGTAAGCCTAGATCCTTTACTACTGGACACCAATTGATGGTTGAGCCATCATATATAATCGATAGGACTGATGCCATATCCAATCTATATAGTAAGCGTTGACAATAATAGCCTGGCATTTGGCGGGATTTTCACTTATGCCAAAACTATCAGACCAAGATTTAATGTACGACAGATCGGTATTTACTTTGTCAACTGCCGAGGATATACTATCGACTCTAGCCTGAGCATAAAGCTGCAAATCATCGGCATATAGATGGTACATACACTGAAGATTATCGGTTATGAGATTAATAAAAATTGAAAATAATAAAGGAGAAAGAATGCCGCCTTGAGGAACGCCAGAGTGCAGATCACACCAATTAGATGAAGACTCGTTAATGTGTACCGACTGCTGGCGACCTCGAAGATAGGACGAGAACCAATCCAATGCTCCAGATGATATCCTAAGATGGGAGAGCGTGGATAAGAGGATGTCGTGATTGACGTTATTAAAGGCGTTAGAGAAATCGATCAGAACCAGTACCGTGATCTTTGTGTCCTCCATACCCGCCCTAATATCGCCAATCACTTTAAGGAGTGCGGTAGTAGTGCTGTGGCAAGGTCTGAAACCGGACTGTAATGGGGTCAACAGATTGTGAGAATGAACAGAATAGGAAGTTGGACAGTTGTTTGTGCGCACAAGCTTCTAATACCTTGGATAGGAAAGGAAGTATGGATATAGGTCGGAAGTGAGTAACAAGGGTAGGATTAGGTACTTTAGGGAGAGGAATTACGTAAGCTTTACGCCACAGGGAAGGAAAAGTATTGGTACTGAAGGAGAAATTTATGATACTGTGTTATAGTAGGGATTAGATAGTCTAATGCTGTGGTGATCATGCGACGGGTTCACCCACCGTCGCTTATCTCCCCAATGTTTTATATATCGAGAGTAAGAAAGAATTTCACCCATAATACTACCACACCACCTCGTTACAAATATTTTAAAACGTTATTTTTTGGACTTTTCTGTTTCCCATCACTAGCCCGTTCAAAAAATCAAGTTATCGTGAATAAGGTATAGTACACGTTTTCATCGTGTTTCATGCCATTGCAAGATGTCATAAGCGTCTATTAAAGCGATAATTCTTCCGCTAAGTGTTGTTAAATGAATCATACTGTAAAAGCTTCTTAAATTAATTATAATTACACAGGTTGTCTTGCGATGTTTTCCTTCACCGCAATTCGTATGATTGTTTCTATAACATTCATATATTCTATCAGGATGCTATAATTTTTATGCCGTCAGACGACTAGGATTCCTAATTTCCGAAGTTTAGCGTCTTTGGAAGTCTTGCACCACCCGTTATTATATAAAGAGTCCCTAATCAGTTATTTCTAGGGATGTTATGGAGCTCCGTAACAGTAACCGAAACAATAGGATAACCGTAATAAAAATATATCGGTAACCGTATCCGTTTTTAAAGTTTCGGATAAGGGCGAAGTCTAAATAAAAAGACATGTTTCGACAGCAGCATCTTTCAGTTTGTTTGTTTGTTGTTTCTAGTCATAACGTAACCTCTTTTATAGCTAGTTAAAATCTATATGTTACGCAGTATTCGTGTTTATAATTTTCTTCAATCTAATATCCGTAACCGAAACTATCCGTAACTATTGCATAATCCGAAATAATTACATTTCCATCAGGGATGTTATGGAGCTCCATAACCGTAACCGAAACAATCGGATATCCGAAATAAAAAAATATCCGTAACAGTATCCGTATCCGATTTAAAATTTCGGATAGTTTCGGATAGGGGCGGAGTCTAAATAAAACGACACGTTTCGACAGGTTTTTGTTTCACCGCTCGCGCGCCACGTGAATCTTGCAGTTTGTTCGTTATTTTTTGTCATTAACAACACATACCGGTAAACATGGGATTAGTGAGAGAAATTAAGATGGACGAAGTTAAGAATGCTCTGAATGGAATGAAGAATGGAAAGGCGGTTGGGCCAGATGGAATACCAGTAGAGGTATGGAAGGTCTTACAAGTAGTTGGGTGGGAGTGGCTGACTTTGTTCTTCAATAAGTTATTGCAGGACGGCACGATACCCGATGAATGGTGCAAAAGGTATTTGGTGCCCATTTTTAAAAATAAGGGGAACGTGCAAGATTCCAACAATTATCGGGGGATAAAGTTAATGTCACATACTATGAAAGTATGGGAGAGAATAATTGAGCGACGACTGAGAGAGGAGTGTGAGGTCTCACGGAACCAGTTCGGTTTTATGCCTGGCCGTAGGACAGTGGATGCCATTTTTGCAATTCGCCAGCTGTGCGAAAAATACAGAAGAGCACACAAAAACTTGCATATGGCATTCATTGACCTCGAAAAAGCTTATGATCGGGTTCCGCGTGAAGTTGTATGGTGGGCCCTTAAGAAGAAATGTGTGCCTGAGAAGTACCTGCAGTTGATTCGGGCCATGTACCGCAGATGCAGTACACAAGTCCGAACTGCGGTCGGTTTTACGGCCAGTTTCGATGTCGCTGTTGGTGTGCATCTAGGGTCGGCTCTTAGCCCTTACCTCTTCCTGTTGATTATGGATGCCGTTACGGCAGGTATACAGGAAAAGGCACCCTGGTGCATGCTATTTGCTGACGACATCGTGCTGGTGTCAGAAAGTGGCCACGAGGTGCAGAACAGACTGGAGGTGTGGCGGCATAGACTTGAAAATGTTGGCCTTAAAGTCAGCAAAACCAAAACATATAGTTTTGCGACTACGGCGGTCTTTCAAGTTCTGTGTCCGTCACACTGGGTGGAATACCGGTACCAGTCTGTTCCGAATTTCGCTACCTCGGGACACTTTTGCAAAGCGACGGAGACATAGACCGGGACGTAAGGCAGAGAATCAACTCAGGGTGGATGAAATGGCGACAGGTCTCATCCACAATATGTGACCCCAGAATGCCCCTCAAATTGAAGGGCAGAATATACAAGTCCATTATAAGACCTGTCGTACTGTATGGATCAGAGTGTTGGGCAACGAAGAAGACGGATGAAAGACGACTGCATGCAGCAGAAATGCGAATGTTGCGATGGATGTGTGGTGTAACACGGAGTGACAGAGTGAGGAATGAATACGTTAGGGGAAGTCTGAAAGTAGCTCCTGTGATAGAAAAGATGAAAGGAAGCCGTCTGTCGTGGTATGGGCACATTATGAGAAGGGATGAATCATTTGTAGGAAAAAAGGTGATGGTTAGGAAAGTGGATGGATGGGCGAGCCGAGGAAGGCCAAAAAAGAGATGGATCGATTGCGTGACTGAAGATATGAAAAAGAAAGGGGTGAATGAAGACATGACGGCTGACAGAGATGTGTGGAAGGAGAAAACATGCTGCGCCGACCCCAAGGAATAAATTGGGACCAGGGCAGGCGAATGATGATGATAACAACATATCTAGTTAGTGTTTTATTTTAAAGTTTATACTTAGCTTAAAATTATCCTTAAGTCTTGTGATATTATGCAACCAAAGTCAAGTTTCATTTGGACATTTTTTAATCAAATAAATGCAGAATACGCAAAATGTAAACAATGCGATAGAAACTTTTCTCGAAAAGGAGGAGGTGGCACTACTTCATTGAAACTTCATCTCAAAACAAAACACAGTGAATAGATAAAACCTATAAATAAAATCAAATTATTACATACTATTTGTGTTTATAATTTACTTCAATCTAATATCCGTAACCGAAACTATCCGAAACTAACGGATAATCCGAAATAATTTCATATCCGTAACCGAATCCGAAACCGATATAATTTTATTCCCATATCCGTATCCGTAACCGGATCCGAAATATCATATCCGGAACATCTCTAATTTCCATAACCGAATCCAAAACCGATATAATTTTATTCCTATATCCATATCCGAATCCAGATCCGAAATATCACATCCGTAATATCCCTATATTTTACTTCTATTTTATGCAAAATACATTATTAATAAACCTGTGTGTCGCGAGCCCTAGAGGGTTCGCAAATTCTCTCAAGTATTATGAAAATAAATATTGTAATATTAAAAGTAATACAGCACAAAGATGCATGTAGACACAGTTGGCAGTTCAATTTTTGTATCGATATCAATAAATAATTGAATGAGGAAACATGTACCGACACAGCTAACAATTCATAAGAATTGTACTATTGCCAGATTGTGGGACTAAGTCCCGACTCTCCCCAGTTATAAAGGCCCATGCCCAACAGTGGGACTTATGAGGTGATGAGGATTACGAAAGGTGTATTTATGTCGGATAACCTAGAATTAGAACGTCGATAATTTTGCAATATATAGAAATACCTACTGAAATGAAACCTAACAATTAAACATTTCAAACTCATACTCCAATAGCGATCGCGATCTACATGATTTCCAATCGCAAAGCCTTCAAGGTTTTGAATATATTTTCAGTTTTTTTTCTCGCTTCTTTTAAACAGCCTTAGTTACAGTATTGTAAATTAGGTTTATAATCTATCGAAACGACCTCAAATGTCGCTAATTAAAGTTATCCAGTAATTATTGCTATGGTGTGCATATTTGAAAATCTAAAAGATGATAATAGCTGCTCTAGCGACCTTCGACTAAATTGGTAAAATAAAGGCTTTTTTGATTACTTCTGTTTGACAATAAAATATATACAGAGTGTATTTAGACAGTGATCGGAAATACACCTGTATATGCTTCTGCGGACTATATGTGTGGTCTGCGGTCGTGAGTTCCTAGGGTTAATCCTCTAATCGGGTCAAGTATTTTTGGCTTGTTCTACTAGAACATTTTCAGTAACAGTACGGAGTATAGATAAATGCCATAAAATAGCACAGATTGTTTAGAATGGATATACATAGTTTTTGTAAACAATTCCAGTAAATTTAAACTTCCTCGTTAGTTCGGCAGATCGAAAGGTTCTGAGTTTGATATCCGAGTCAGGCATGATATTGTTCTGTTTCTGTTAGAAAGTGCCCAACAAACAGCAATAAGATTGCAGCTGATACTGGGGACATAACTAACATGGGTGTAGAAACACACATTTACTTTCTTTTTAGATTATACTTTTTTACCAAAAGGAAAAACCAACCCCAAATGTGAAGATTTTCGTCTCGGAGACACATCGGACGGCTACTTCATTGTGGGTCCCCCTCACACAAACATAGTAGTCGCCTCATTCTGTGCCAAGGTTTTGTTTTTTGTCGTTTCTCCCAGGGTTGACGGGTAGTACAGCCCTAATAAACCTCCCCTTCGAGAAAAAAATAAGTCTTACTTTGTGTATAGAAGTTTAAAGTAACGCAGTTCCTTCACGTTTTAATGCCCACACTGAACAAATGTTTGCCTAGTTTACAGTGTCACACATATTAGTTTGAGGTTTGGGTATTGGCAACACCGAAATGTCTCCGCAGTTTCTGATACGACACCACAATTGTGCCTTACCGTAGGCTTATTACTATATTACGTGAGTGTTTCATGTATTTTAATTCTTTTATTCACACCAGTAGGAGTTACAGGGGCTGATATAAATTAGCGATTAATTGTTTCTTATACATTACAAAGTAAGTATCGACAAGCATGTAAATAAATAAAACAAGGAATTCAAAAAGATATTAATTTATTCTTATTTAACACTTATGTTAATAAACACGTACCTACGTAAATATTATGTCACAATAATGAAAAGTGACGTATACTATGTGATTCCTGTTAGAATTGCGTACTCATGTTGGTATTGGTACATGTTCTACGTTAGATGTTTCTTTATATATGTGAGCTATATGATTGTCATCGGTACAAAGTTGTTTTTGTTGTTCCACCTTTATGTCCGTAAAATATTCTGAACAAAACATAATTATCCTATTACACGCTTCTAACATGATATTTTCCGGGACAGTCAGCACGATCCGCATAAAATTAGGATAATTGAAGCACTGAAAGGTAAGAAGTCCAATTAACGCGAAGATAATGGTGTTAAAAGAAACGCTACAATCTATTGAGTGTAGTGAACTTAAGGATAAATTTTCACTTAAATTATGGTTACTGTATTTATCGCTCTACTTACTTTTCCAGGAATACAAAGTATTGATTGGTGTGAACATAAGGATTTAATGAACTGAATGTCGTCTGCAAAATTGGGAAAATACACCATTTTAATTTCAATCATCAAGTACATCGATCCTTGTGGCATAATTGGGCGTAGTCCCGGAGCTCTCTTTAACATACGGCACGCCAGCTTTGCTTGATTCTAGAAAGGTAGAGTAACATATGTTGTTGATAAACGTACCCAAGAATTAGCTAACTATAATGACAACATTCGCACAACACTTATACATATACATATGTACATTTACAAAAATGTTTTGTTGACTGCCTCGTGGTCTGGCGGTACAAGTATGTGCCGCGCGATCTAGAGGTCTTGGGTTCGATTCCCGGGTCGGGCAAAGTGTTATTGGGTTTTTCCATTAGGAAATTCTCAGTAGCAGCACGGAGTCCGGAAATATGCCCGAAAAACAGCAATAGGCTCGCCCCCTTTTTCGGGGGACTGATACATACCTGGCGAAATGTGGGTGCAATGAAAAATTCGGGAAATATAGGCGTGAGGTGTTTTTTTTTTGGTAAAATGTTTAAAGTTAAAAATGCATTACCTCTATAAATAATATCATCTTGTCAAATGAATCTTGAGATAAGGTTTTTAATATCGACGGCAAAGCTTCTTGGACCAATGTATTAGGTCCTAGAATTCTCGCGGACAAGTTATATAGGGCTCTACGAAATTCTTTACCGAGTATGTTATTTCTGTCATGAATAATAATCCAACCCATCCGCCAACCAGGTACTAAAAATCGCTTTGATAATCCGCTGCATGTCAGTATTGGAACATCTTGTGATAACGACGATATCGGGGTATATACGTGTCCCGAAAAAGCGAAGAATTCGTATATTTCATCTGCTACTATAGGTAATCTGTGCCTCAATGCAATGTTCAAAATTTTACACAAATGCTCCTTGGTGTACACTGACCCGCATGGATTTGACGGATTATTTACTACGATTGCTGCAGTATCTTCGTCAATTAAACTTTCCAAATGTTGAAGATCTACTTCCCAGTTTTTATCGGGCTAAAAAAAATTCAGAATTAATATTGATTTTTTAATTGTAATTTAACACTGTCAATACTTGTACTTCATTCTTTCCCTTGATTTTTAGTAAAATATAAATAATCGTTCGATTTTCTGTACACTTTGAGTCAACCGCAGTTTGATTAAATAACTAGCAACAGCTTCAGCTCTTTCTTATTTCACAGAATTTAAATTATTTACAATGTATACTCACCAATAAATTGTAATATTTCATCACAATACCTAACCCCTCTCCGATAGTTTTATGTATCATATAACCCGGCCGAGGTACCAATATATTCTGTCCTGGAGATGCGATGGCTGAGATGACGATATCAATGGCGTGGGAACATCCACTACACAGTATAACGTCATTTGCCGACACGACGCCTTGATGTGCACTATATTCGGCCACTGCCTGTCTTGGTTTCAGATTACCAATTGTAGGACCGTAGTTCCAGCATTCTTTTACCGTTAAACTATCCCTAACAGCTTTCAAAGTAGACTCCGAAGGTCTCAAATTACCAAAACATGTTGGATCACCTGAAATATTGGACTAAATTGACATACATCATTCATCAACACAAAGACGTTCACTGCTGGACATAGACTTCCTCAAAGACTAAGGAAAAATACCATAACTATCATCAACGTGAAACAAAAATTTGGCATAAATACACACACCATACCAAAAGTAATTAGCTGTTATATAATGATTATAAATTTAAGT
Organism: Cephonodes hylas; assembly: GCA_030295005.1. NCBI lineage: Eukaryota > Metazoa > Arthropoda > Insecta > Lepidoptera > Sphingidae > Cephonodes > Cephonodes hylas. Next base: position 9,720,750 of record AP025364.1, on the reverse strand, counting down.
AATGTTCTACTTACCTACAGAAAGAGCTATGAATGTCTTGTTTGGATTTTGAGTAATGTTTAAATTTTCTACTATATCTCGAATGGGACTGTTGGTGAGAAGAGACAGTTTTGAAGGTTGGACGCGCCATCTCTTGTTTCCCTCGCTCTGTTGAATGGGTGCCATCTGTCTGGTATTCTTTAACTATAATAACAGTTATGGTTTATTGTTTCACGCTTTTATACCATTGTTCTAAAGCCTTGAAATGCTTTACAAAAGTATCTACATATTTAAGTAATGCAGGTAAAGTCATTGAAACTGATAGATTCATTATATCGTTTTTTTGTACCATGACAAATTAATTACATTCTGCTTTATATTTAATAATTACGGCCATCGTCCAAGTTCTTAGTTATTTGACTACCTAGAATCTGAGAAATTCGTTGTTGTGTAAAAAGTATATGATTTTACAATAAGCGGCTGTTCGTCTGCTTTTCCATCCTACATACAGATATCATGTATATTAGACACAATTTAATATTTAAAATTCCACAATGCCTAGGACTTATCCCCATTTATCCTTATCAAGTAGACAAACTGTCTTATACCTACGACAGCAAAACCTAAGTCAAAATATTTATGAGTGAATATTATAAAAATTTGACTATTCTGTGAATGCAAAATATCAAAGTATTGTTTCATAAATATTTTCTGAATAATGTAGATTACAAGTTGTTTTACTTTCCTGTTGATTGTTTGCAACCTTTAGGTTGAAAAAAAAAAACAGGAAGACGAAACTGAAAAACGATTAAAATGGCACACCACCAATCACAAGGGCGTGAATTGTGATAAATGCTATTTAACAACATTTTACGAAAGAAAATATTGATATTTTAGTTTACACATTAAAAACCATCTACAATTCTTGTCCCTACCTATATGATATAAAATTATCTTAAATCATTTATGCCAATGCCTAATCGATGAAAAGTCCACATTAAATGAAAGCTAGTTAAAATGCAAATATTTTGTTGATAAGGAACGGTAAAAAATAATATACGGAATCCGCCTCTTTTAAAAAAAAACTTTTGCTTTCGACTGACGTATAAACTGACACAAGCATTATATTATTCAATTAAACGCTATCATGTCCTAAAGACTTGTTTATAGTAAATAATAAAGTGTACTAGGTATATGTTGAAAAAAATACCTATTGGCTGTTACAAAGACAAACCGCATGTCAAAACATTTTCTATTCATAAAGGCATTCTTTGTATGCGTATACATTTTTATTAAATCATTTTTATAATTACTGCACCCAACTGCATTATTATTATTGTAGCATGTTTTGTAATGTATGCATTATGTACCTATTTGTTGATATTTTACACTTGAAAATTTGGCTAATCCGTGGGACTGATGTGTGTCATTCCATCAAGGACACCTGAGTATCGAACCCACGATTTTTTTTGCGCGTCTCATAGAGAGAAAATAAATAGATTTTCTTCAAGTAATCGTAGCGACAGAATGAATCACTTTTTAAGGTATAAGTGTTAAAAAGAAATCGGAACTTTTTTCATCTCTTGGATTACCTATATTAATTGCAATTATTGAACCTGGAAGATTGCCCCTGGAACTCCACAATAGAAATAGATTCCATACTTAAGATTTTTTTATTATTATATTTTTATTAATGATTTTTTACTTAAGATATTTTTAGTTTACTGCACAATTCTGCCCTGAAGATGAAGCCGGTATATTTTAGTCAGAATTTTGTCATAAAATGTGCTATTATGACTTGACTGATGCTTATACAAGAACTTATAATGACTAGTGGGCTTCTTGTCTCTGTTATCAAAATCATCTTCTTAAATCATAGTATTATTATGACGAAAATTATGTCGAAAACTAATACCTAAAACTATTTCGTGAAAATTAACAAAACAATGAATATGGAAACTGCCCTAGTGCGTGTCAGCTCACACATAAAATAGGATTCCCTATTTGTCCAGAATAACATCTGGTTTAGTAAATATGTAAAATTTCGTTATTTTTGTATGAAGTTTTCCAAGTAAGAACATTTTATAAGTTAGGTCTCTATAATTCCGGAAGTAATAAATAAGTCATGTAAACTGTAATAATTTTCATTTTTTTTCAACCCCTTCGTTTAGCTAATAGAGGGTAGGAGAATGCCTTATTTTACGATAAATACATGGTTTCTACGTTTAATATCCCGAAAATCCATACTTAAATGTAAAAAAAAGCAGTTACGGGCTCGAGGATTAGGCACGCGGTCGACCTTTGACTTTTCGAAGATATGTGTGTATTCACAATGAATTGTCACTTAATTTAAATTTTACTTTAACTTTTTAACGGTGAAGGAAAACATCGTAATAAAACCTGCACACCCAAAAGGTCTTATGAATTTCTTAGATGTGTAGTCTGTAAACCCGCACTAGGCCAGCGTGGTGGACATAAAAAAGCATATTGACAACGTATCAATTATTTTAAAAAATCTATGAAATGCTTGAACCATGATAAGGTGTTGACGGGAGAAAAAAACGCCCCCACTTTACCTACATGTAGGGCAGGTACCGCAAATAAATATAGGTATGTATCGTGATTTTATTTTATCACTTTGTTGACGTAAACAATACCTACATATATCCGTGGATTCATCTTTCTAGCACTAACCGCTTGGAAAGTTAAAGGACGGAAATTACTAAATTATAAGAGTTCTGAGACCTAAACTCCGGAACTCTAAAAAATGAAGATTTTAGAAGCTCGCACTTTTATTGTGTGTCAAATGAAAAATAAAATTTACTCTTACAACCCATCATAATCGTTAAATTCAGCCTAAAATGCTATCAGCCTCCGCACGAGGTGCAGATAACAGTTGCTAAGAGTCCTATCATATTTTTTAAAAGTCGGAATATATGTGTAACACATTGCCCTAAAGGCCAATATTAATTGCCTCATCATATGACCAAAGTTTCGCAGATCGATCACCGAAGAGTTATTTCTATTTAAGTAACGCAACGTACTTAAATTACATTATATTTAAGAGAAACCCTAAAATGTGTTTTGGTAATCCGTCATTACGTTCATCTGTAAATTATGCGATTATGTCACACAAAATACATGATTTTTGAGTCCTCCCCCGTCCTTGTCACAGCTGTTCTTATTTCGACCTATGCATAGAATAAGGTTACTATGACTATAACACCAAAGTACTTTTTATGTCATTATAGAATTGAACTTGTTTTTATATTGCACTAGTGAAGTAATAATAATCGTAACTTTTGTTGATGTTTGAAGAACAAAAAAATTACAGATACTTTTGTGCCCAATTAAGTTCAAATCGTTGAGAAAGAGAAGTTGAGATTTTGCATATATAACTTTATTCTGCGGATAGGTCGATTTGTAGGACCAACGTTTTAGGCCCGTACTTCTGGGTCGTTGGACGTTTATGCGCTGATTTAAAAATATATCGTTAAGTTATCACATAATACTATTAATCATCAATTATTATAATATAATGAAAATAATTACTTTATTTTATAAATTTATTTACATTTCGCTTTGTTGTGTCCTAAATAAGAATTGTATTTTTACATAATCGCCTTAGTTATCGTCTCACAAGAAAGATACTTAAGTCTCTAAAATGGCAACATTGAGTACAGCTGTTTATGCCTACCAGAAGAGTAGAGTGGTAAATTGTCCATGCTTTTTCGCTTTTCAATTTTCTTCGAATGACCATTGGTAGAAAAAAGAAAATGAGTAAAAAATATTTCTTGACTTACCCTCTTAACATATCTAGATTTACTATTAAAAATCAAAGATTTATCACTAATGCCGCAACATCTAACGAAGATGCAATTTCTTATTGCGCTAACATCGTAAGGTAATAACTATGTACGTTGGTTATAAATATAAACTTTTGTATCTTTTTAAAGATAGATCAAAGTAGAAATTCATTACACAGGTTCTGGTACTTTGTATAAATGTTACAGATAGACAGCACGACTATGAAAACTTTTTGGCAACTCTTCTCATGACAAAGGCTATACGTTCTCCTGCACTAATACTGCGGGCGTTTAATGTGGAAGTTGCGCGGATTCAAGATCAAACGTCTGACCCACAAACGGCCGCGTTTAGACTTCAATTCTGGCAAGATACTCTGAAGGATATTTACAAAAGTGATCAAACCTTGAAAAATGTACCGGCTCACCCAATCGCCAAAGAATTATTTAAGGTATTGTGTAGTGAATCAAATTTCTTAATTATGCTTTTTTAGCATTGTACTAAAATATCTTAATGTGACTGTAAATTTAAGAAACTCATGAAACTACATTACTTTTTATTTTCTGTATTGTCATAATATAAAGAATAATTGTGTTCCAAAATGTAAAATTAGCAAACTACTACATTTTCAAATTAAAATATCATTAAATGTATGATATAAATAATTAATTATGTTTTTTAGGTTTGTAGTTGTTACAAACTCTCCAGAAGACATTTGGAAAGACTTATTACATCAAGAGACAGCTTATTAAAGTCTAAATACTTTCGCACATTAGAAGATTTGGAGAGATATGCAGATGACACTGTCTCATCTATTTACTATTTAATTTTAAGTGTTGCTGGTGTAGCTAATGTCCATGCGGATCATGCTGCATCACACTTAGGAAAAGCACAAGGAATAGCGAATATACTAAGGTCTGTAGTATAAAAATGTTTAGTAAAATAATAGTCTAAAAATGTTATAATATGTACAAATTTCAATTTACAGATCAATTCATGTCTCCAACTACCACAAGATGGTATCTTTGCCAATGGATATTCTAATGAAATATCATTTGAGTCAAGAAAATGTGTTAAGAGGCATAGATGATGAAAACATGAGGAATGCAACTTTTGAAATAGCAAGCAGAGCCAATAGTCATTTGGAAAAGGTATGTGTTACTTATCATTATTTTTTATGACACTTAAAAAAAGTTAATAGTCATATTTATCTCTATAAGTAAATAATCATATTTATCTCTGAAAACTGTGTCGGATGTGCCTACATCAATTCAAAGATGTTACACTTTTGATATGAAGCATGTCATCAAATTGCAAAAAACATTTATACCTGTTTATAATAACCTCATTTTGTTCATTAATTTTGAAACAATACAGAAAAATTATTTTAGAAATAAAATATACCTTGTATACTGTCAGCTGTGAATTTTAACTTACAGCAAGGTTAAATTCTATTTACCAACTACGACTTAATGTGTGTTTGAATTTTTTAAATATGCTTACTTAAAAAAATCATGATTGTCATTTTATTTGTTTTAAATCAGCATTTTTACATCCATTTTTGTTGTTTTCAGGCAAGAAGCATTGAAGTACCAAAAATTGCAAAACAAATATTTTTACCAGCAATAGCTATAAATGCCTATTTAAATAAATTGCAGAGATGTAACTTTAATGTATTTGACAAGTCATTAACAGCAGGAAATGCTTTTTTGCCTATCAGTTTATATTATAATAGGCTATTGAATAAATTTTAGAATATATTATTACTTTCTTAGTCACAATGCAATGATTTAGTATTAGAAATGAATAAATATATTTCAAAAATTGATAATTGTTTTAATTTTCTTGAAGCTAAGTTATTGGAACAACATTTCCTAAAAACCAATATGTCTTCTGGTATAAATGCACGAAACTCCTTTAATAAATTGTCATATCATGTAAAAATAAAAAATGCTGAATTGCTCTAAAAATAGAAATTCCATTGTAATAAACCTAGCTTTTGCCCGCGACTCTGTCCGCGTAGGCTACAGGGTTGAGTTCCGAAAGATAATATTATGTTGTAGTCTATTTTACTCCTTAGAGTTCTATTTGTGTCTATACCAAAAATCATACAGTCGATCAATTTGTTTAGACGTGAAACCGTAACGCGCCGGTCGGCGCTTTGTGCATCACTATTGCGCGCTTGATCTTCATTTTAAAACTGCAATATCTTCTAAGATACTCATTGAAATCTAATGATGTAAAGGGCACATTTCTTTTAAATGAAAAACGCATTTATTTGGATAAGGATTAATATAATCTTTATAAAAACACCTTCACAAACAATGCTTTTTTTAGAACAAATATTCTTAGGATAAAAGTGGTTATATTGAACCTATTCTAAAAGATAGACTTAAATGCTGTCGCGGACTTTTTTAAGAACTTCTAAAGGAGAAAAAAAATTCAAGCATTATTTCAGCGAAACTAACCGTTTCCGCAGCGCACAGGGCGGAAGTTTTCAAAAGGAAAAAAAAATGCCCGATTTTGAAACATTCTTTATTTCTGTTCTGCTCCTATTGGTCGTAGCGTGATGATAATTATACAGCCTATAAACTTCCTCGATAAATGTGCCATTATCAGCTGAAAATTGGAATGAATGAAAATGTGAAACAAGAAAGATATAGTTTTGATACATGGCAAGCTTTAGGCTGCATAATGAAACATTGTAGACAAAAAAATGAGTCTGGCTTAAATTAAAGTTGAATCTAGATATCCATTGAGCTTTAAAATGCCTATTGATTTCTAATCATGTCTTTATTGAAATGTGACGATAGTAGGTGTTTTGACATAAAAATACGGCCTCGAAGTTTAGGCGCGGAGTTCGAAAACAGTTTTTAAATTCGCAGCACAGTGTGATTGGGTACCTATTGCACTATTATTCTAAAACCAGATAGGAGAATAAGATTGCGTTTTTTTTTCGTTAGAAAATCCTTGGTGGAGCCAAGACAGAATTTGAAAAAGACCAAAGCATCGGCAATAGGATCATTCACTATGTGGAATGTAAAGGATTGTGGATGTACCTCTGTTCACCATTTCTAGAATACCTAAAGACCTCAATATGTGAACCATTTTTTATATATTTTACTTGATATTACACGGTTGCCTTTAGTACAATAAGTATAACTGCAAAATTATCTACGGATTAAGAAATAAGAATGCATTGTTAGTTCGCCACGCGTAAATGACGCTTTCACTTTGTTTCATGCCTTGCGTTCAACGCAATCTATTAGTGATATGTTCATTCATACATTTTCAAGTATAAATATTACGTGTTCTTATAAATTTTATAGATTTAGTTATACCTACCCAGTAGATAAGAAGCGAAACCCGATACGATATCACCCTTTCTGTCGAGGGTAAAGCTTTTTACAACTCTTATGACACGCCAACCCTGAGAGAAGGGGAAAATTCGTGTATCACGGTTAAAAGACTTCTATCCTGATTCCTGGCGCAGGAAATATTATATCCCCGCAAATTCCCCACGCCAGCAGGCCTATAAATAAGGGATCCTACTTAATATGATCATATTTACTTATACCTACTAATATTAGAAAGCGAGATTATAGAGCTATATTGTAGAGTTTGTTTGTTTGAATGCGATGATCTCAGGAACTACTGGTCCGATTTGAAAAATTCTTTCAGTGTTAGGTAGCACATTTATTGAGGAAGGCTATAGGCTATATATCATCACGCTACAACCAATAAGAGCGGAGTAGCAATAAATAATGTTTTAAAATCGGGGACTTTTTTCCTTTTTGTGAGCATCCGCGGCGTGCGCTGCGGAAACGGTTGAAGTTTCGCTAAAATAATGTACCTATGACAGAATGGTTTCCCTCAAAAATTCTAAATAAAATTTTCAAGGTTGGCTCACTATAACGTTTTTTTATCCTAAACAAATTTATTTTAAAATAAAAAAAATATTTGTGAAGGTGTTCTTATAAAGACGATATTAATCCTTTTCCAAATAAATACGTTATTCATTACAAGTATTTAGTATTAAATAAATTTGTCCTTTACGTCATTTGCTTTCAATAAGTATCTTCTAAGATATTTATTTATTTAATCTTAAATACACGTATGTATAAAGGCGGACTTAATGCCGTAAGCATTTTCTGCCAGTCTACCTTTGGGCGATGTAGTGATGAAAATATATCTTTTATATAAAAGATATCGCAGTTTCAAAATAATGACCAAGCGCGCAATAACGATAGGTACACAAGGCGTTGACCGCCGCGTTACGGTTTCACATTTAAACAATTTCACCGATTTGTATGACTTTGGTATGGACATAAATAGGACTGTGAGGAGTAAATAGACTAAAACTTATTTTCTTTTTGAACTCAACTCTGAAGTCTACGCGGACAGAGTCGTGGGCAAAAGCTAGTTAAATATAAAACAATAGCGAAGCTTTCGAAGCAAAATTAGTTGTATTAATTATTCTATACCATACTAATACTTACATAATTAATTGGTAGTATGAATGTCACCTACATTTTAAGTGTTACTTGTTATGACCTCATAACATTCAAGAAAGAATACCAGTGCAGTTTTGCTCTACATAGTGTGTTAATGCTTGATAGTCTCGAAGTAAAAGGCGCGCGTTGGAGACAAAATCGGCTGTTGCAGATTCAAATTCCAGGCATACTCTGGGCTATGTATGAAATTTTTTAGAAGATAATGTGTCATTGTTAAAAACAAAAAATAACCTGAGGTAGCCTGCACATCCACACGACCGGTTTCCTTCCCTGGGATCTTGACGCCAGGACCCTCTCCTCAGTTTACCACTGGCGAAAGGAGGCGTCTCGACAAGGGGAACTTCCGGCCCCAAGAGAGCTGGAGGCCAAAAGGGCCTCCCTAAGCTTGGCCACCGTGGAGGAGTGGTGTTCCAAGCTGGTCAGTCCGAGTGCTCAGTATTCTCAACCAATGGTTAGACAGATGCCACGGCGTGATGACATACCGCCTGTCACAGGTTCTGTCGGGACATGGTTGTTTTGGCTGGTTCCTGTGGCGGGTGGCAAAAAGAGAAGAGTCACCCGTGTGTCACCATTGTGACAACTGCCCGGAGAACACACCCCAGCACACTCTATCGGATTGTCCAGCCTGGGACGAAAAACGAAGCGCACTCCGTGCAGCCGTTGGAGCGGACCTCTCACTCTCGGCCGTGATTGCTTCCATGGTCGAGAATCAGAGGTCGTGGCAGGCGATGCTCTCCTTTTGTGAGACTGTAATGTTTTAAAAGGAGAGCACGGGGCGGGTTCGTGAGGAGAACGATCCCGCCTGCCGCCGCCAGCAAAGAAGGAGACGCCGGGTGACCGAGTTCGGCTGATCCGGCGTCCCCGCCCTGTGGATTGGGGATGTAAGAATTCCGCCACGGTATCCCCTACCTGTCGTAAGAGGCGACTCACAGGGGTAACTGGGGTGGCTGAGTGTACTGCGGGGGCGGTAACCTATGATAGCAACCCCAAGATTGTTGACAAAGGGCGTGGCCTCTTTAACTGTCGCGGACGTTCACAAAAGGTGAACGTTCAGATAGAGTAAGTGGTGGATGCCCACCACTTACTCTATCTGAACGTTCACTTGGTATGCACCAAGCCCTCCCAATTTGGAGGGGTCCATAATTGGACGGTGCCGCAACAGACTATTTCGGGTACTTTTGACCCTGAGATGCCATAAAACCGCCCTAAAAGTGATGGTCACCGAGAGGTTTCAGTCGGTATGCTTAGGTAGGATTTTGATAGGGACCCAACTCAGGTAAACGGACAACTGTTTTGCGCGCCGAGTTGATAGGCCAGAGACCCCGATATACCCCTCATGGCCTCCCCCGGGGTACTGAACAGGGAAGCTTAAGGCGCTTTCCTCTCGTAAAAAAAAGCCTGCACATTCGAAAGTTCAGCAAAAAATTTTATAAGTTAAGCTTTAACTGGAATTTGAAAGACAAAGTACAAAAAATAATAATGAGGAGAAATGAATAAAAAACCTTCTAGTGCTTTGAATTTTATTTTTATAGAAATAATTGCACTGTTTCATCTTAAGCTTCTTCATGCAAATAAATAGTTTGTAATAAGAGATTCAAGCAAAATGTTTGGCAACTTGAGTACCTAATAGTACCTTAATATTAGAGCCACTAATACCACTACATTTGATACACTTTTCTTAAGTTCAATGTCTGGGAATGACTGAATGTTGTCTTGACTTTCTACATAATGCAATAACAAAATCACAATATAAATAAATAACTCATTTACATATGAGTATAATGAACCTAATAATAAATAAATGTCCCAAAATTACATTGCTGTTTAAGGAGAAATTATTTTTCACAATTCACAATCAATGACTTTGGTACAGAAGCAATAGAATCTTTTAAGATCTTTGGTTACAAATATTATATCATACAGTCCATAACAATTATTTAATGTGATGTGATATTATTAACTTAATGTACTTTGTGTATTAAGCAATTGGAAGCAAGTGTATACCAATATTACTTTTGAACACTTCAATTACTGACAACCAACCCCACATAGAGAAGACAAATATGCATTGCTTAAAAAATAATACTTGTTTAGTGGTAAACATTCATAATTTTTAAAATCCATGGCTGTGACACTAAAATGCATTTTTTTTTCTATTCAATTGTTTATGATCACTGCAATACCAACTTTACAAACTTACCATGACTAATCAACTTAATATTTTAAACATAATATAAGGGTAAAAAAAGTAACAAACACAGCCAATCATGACAATTGTAACTCTAATTTGGAATGTAAAGTTCACAAAATAAAAAATGTATGTATAGAGAATCACTTAAGCCTAATGTAAAAAAGCTAAGTACTAATATAATCACAATGAAATTGCTGCACAATAATAAGCTGCCTCAATATAAATATTTCCACTCATCACTCAGAAGGTGTCAAATCTTTCTCTGGCTCCCCTTCAAACAATATTTGCTGCAAGAGATCATAAATGGGTTCAAATGCCTTTCGACATGCTGCATTACTTGGTATTAGGTAGTCATGCATATCATGGTGACTAATACTCCCATCACTCTGGATGAAACCTTTGTCAATGAAAACCATTTCTACTTTATTCATGTTAGACACCTTCTCACGCAAAAGCTGATTAATTTTTGAATTTTTTTCTCGCAACAAATTTGGATATTGACCTCGTGGCAGTAGACTCTGCAATGAAGTTTATCTTTAAATCCTTTATATACTTGAAACCAAAGTAAATTATATGAACCATGTAACATCAATATGTTATAATAGAAATAAATTTCCATCCTTATCTGATATATCAAGTGATAAACTACTTACAGGCAATACAATATAAGCACTTGGGTGTTTTTCCCTGACTGTTTGAACTATTTCTAAGATTCCATCACACACTTGTTCAGCAGTATGTTCAACATTGTTAGTTCCAACATGGACCACTATAACCTGCAAAAGCAATTATTTATTAACATGGTAGAATTATTTTAACAGAAGACTGTATCTAGGAAAATCACTTTTATTATTACCTTGGGATCTACATGATCGAGTTCTCCATTTCTTATACGCCAAAGAACATTTTGAGTTTGGTCTTTGTGGATGCTAAAGTTAAGGCAGTGTAAAGGTGCAAACCACTGGTTCCATACTTCAGTATGTTCCAATGCTTGCAAAATAGAATCACCTATAAAAATCACATCCGCATCTTTTCCTTTTGCGTCTGATAGAAATCTGTTATGCTGAAAGTTAATTTTTTTAATATTTCTTAACTTTTTAATTTTTATGTTTAATTTTCAAAAAGCACATTTTATTTTTTATAAGAACCAAGTAAACATGCAAATAAAACATTAACATATAAACCACGTACGTACAAATCGCTTACAAAACTACAGTTGAAACTTACAATACTATTCCATCTTCCATCACCCTCGTTGTCTTGTTGGGGCGATGGGACTGCGCAAGGATTCATTCTTAATGATTTACGCTAATAATATATGGTGCTTTATCATGTAAACAGTAGTATAAAAATGTGCTAAAATCGAACACTACAATATTAGCAGGGCTAAGAAAAGAAAATAGCTTGGCGGTTTCGTAGCTTCATGGATATTCGTCGATCTGTCAATGTCACAGTGTTTCTCATACTGTCTCATACAATCAGGGCTGCCAGATTGTATAATTGGATACAAATCTTGTATAATCGGATGGGGTATTGTATCCATGACCACTTTGTATAATACGATACAAAGGCATATGTTCACATTTTATCAATAATTGTGCATTTATCATCCTAAAAAAAACAAGAACTATTTTGGAGGGTCCATTTTCCGACCAGTTGATTAACTGTTATCCTAAAAAAAAAACAAGAGCTGCATATGGTGCAATGGTTATGTATAATGCGATCTAATTTTGTATAATTGCAAATACTAAACCGTATAGCTGCGATTTATTTGCTGGCAGCCCTGCATACAATACATTTATTTCATTAATTAATTAAAATGTTGAATGAAATGTAAATGTTATTTGTAAGTTTTTCATGCATCTATTAATAAAAAAAAATGTTTTATTTATTTGAATAATATCTAAGTGAAAGCCAATTTTAATAAAAAAAAGAGAATTTTCAGAAGGAATCGATTATAGGTAATGTTCACGGCTTCTTTGAAACATAATTTTTGCGTTAGGTTAGGCTACCTTCCTAACTTATTCAACACACAACTATAATCTTTGTCGATAAGTTAGTTTCATGGTTTTACGCTTATACCTAGAAGGCTGGGCGTATGCCTTTTTGTTATTATAAAGTTTGTGGGTATTTAATCAAAAATATTCAATATTTAGAAGTGCTGCGTTTAAAAAAAGAACTACGTTCTGCGTTCTTAACAATTATCAATACAGATTCGTTTAACTGCAGATCCAACATCTTTAGTGCTTTGGGTGGCTTATATAATCTGTGCATTTGTTAATATTAATTTTTGATTTTGCCGTTTTTGACGGTAAGAATTGGCGACCTAGGTTAAATGATAAATCGTTTTTCTAATATTAATGGCCCCATTTGTGATGCAATTGCGACTTATTAAAGCAGATGGTTACATTGCTTAAAAGTATATTATTTAAAGTTAACACTTACCACACTCATGATTGTTTTGGGACTCTGTGCATGTGTTTAGAAATAATGGAAGATAATCAAGATTCTCTGTTAACTGTAGAAAACAGACACAGAAAAGAAAAGAAAGAATTACAGGCAAAAATACAAGCTTTGAAAAAGGCTGCGAAAAACGATAAAACTAAAAAAAAAGATCTAATTGCTGAAGTAGCCAGGTTAGAATGTGAATTAGAAGAGCGACACAAAAACGAAATTGAAAATGCACAAAGTTTTATTGAAGAAAATGATACGCAAGACATAACAGAATGTGAACCTGCTAAAACTAAGCTTTCTAAAGCGCAAAGACGGAGGGATAAGAAATCCCAACAAGAAAAAGAACGAGAAGAACTGATAAAGTTGCAAGAACAAGAAAACCTTCATGGTCCCAGAAATACAGAAATGCAAGCTATTATTACAAAATTAAAAGAAAAGAACTTAAAGATATTCCCAGTCCCATCAGATGGTGACTGCTTATATAAAGCCATAGCTCATCAGTTAGAGCTTAAGAAAAAGCAAGTTCTCAGTGTTGAGATACTTAGAAAGAATGTTGCTAACTACATCAGGCAGAATAAGGATGATTTTATTCCATTCATGAGCCATCCAGAAACATATGATATGTTAACTGAACCAGAATTTGAAGAGTATTGTGATAAAATAATTGACACAAAAGTATGGGGTGGTCAACTCGAAATAAGAGCTCTTTCTAACTCCTTGAAGTGTCCTATAAATGTAATACAAGCTTCAGGCCCTGAGTGTATTGAACAAGGTGCAGAATTTGATAATCCACCATTGATAATAACTTACCATAGACACATGTACAGTTTGGGTGAACATTACAACTCAACATGTACTATTGATACAGAAAGTGCCTAATAACATACATTTTCGTATATTGAATATATTGTAGAGAAATGTTTAGAATTTGCATTTAATATTCATTTAAATATAACTTATTATGATTACCTTTTAACATACTATTAAAACCACTCCATGACTGTATTCAATAAATTATTAGCTGATAAAAGGGGAACATGTCATGATCAAGCAAGTCTATTAAGGTTGTATTTAAGCTTTGTTTATTATTTTAAATAAAATAATTTTATATAAATTTATGTTTATTAATTTTAGGCAACAAAAATTTCACTGACTGTAAGCACAATAAAGTATTCATGTGATACAATAAACAAGGTATTTGTAAGACACAAAGTTGAAGTAATAAAAACATATTATTTATTAGTAGTTATGCGCCATTTTGTACTGGACCTCCTTCTGGGGCACCATCTTCTACATTATGTTTATTGGGATCATCTGGTTTCATTGCTGGAAACAGCAATACTTCCTGCAACATCAATTAAGGAACATTAATATCATCTATAAACTTGGATTTATCATTTCAATAGCATGGTAAAGCAACCTAGCAATCTGTTTTATTTTTTCTTTATTATATGAGCTCAATAATATCAAAAAGTATATGACAGGATTATAGGTTTCTTAAGTGAATTAACTAGAATTCAGATCAATTAGAGGAAAAAAATGTACCTTAATGTTATTAGAATCAGTTAAGAACATAGTTAGTCTATCAACACCCAAACCCCATCCTGCTGTGGGTGGCAGTCCATATTCAAGAGCAGTGCAGAATGCCTCATCTGTTGGTGGAGTTTCATCATCACCAGCTGCACGATCCTTTGCTTGTTGCTCAAACCTTTCCCTTTGAGTAGCAGGGTCATTCAACTCTGTATAAGCATTACAGATCTCCTTTTTCATAACAAACAATTCAAATCTGGAATATTTTAAATATTAGTGAATTGTTTTTTTTATACATAAGATGCTATTTTAAAATTTCTGATATTTACCTTTCAGTTAGGCCAGGTATATCTCTGTGGTACTTGGATAATGGACTCATTATTTGTGGGTGATCCAAGATAAATGTTGGATTCACACATTTTTCCTCAAGAAATTCACCAACTAATTTATCAAGAAGTCTTGCTGTTGTTCTTGGAGGAGGACATTCCACCTAAAGCACATTTTTTGCAATTTATTACATTAATAATTTTCCTCATATACACAATTGAAAACACAATAAGTATACCTCATGTTTCTCACAGAGCTGGCTTAAGAGAGCATTAGCCTCAGGAGTATCTAGTTCATTAGCAGATGGGAGTTTCACATTCAATACTTTTTCCAGTGTAGCAATCATAGGAACTCTTGCAAATGGTGGAGTAAAGTCAATTTCAACTTCTTCTCCATCTGGCCCATCTGGATGATATTTCACCTATAAGTAATAAAAAAATATATATATGCAACTTAATACTATAACGGTATATGAAAATTGTAAATATTTTCTTCATAATTAATATACATATATGTATCTCACCTTGTAAGTACCATGAATGCTTTTTACCATTCCCGATAACATTGTCTCAGTGATAGTTATTAGATCATTATAATCAGCATATGCCATATAAAACTCACATGTGGTGAATTCTGGATTGTGTGTTAAATCAATGCCTTCATTTCGGAATTGTCTTCCAATTTCATAGACTCTATCTAGACCACCAACAACCAACATTTTGTGATATAATTCAGGAGCTATCCTCATAAATAAGTCCATGTTGAGGTCATTGTGATGGGTGACAAATGGCTTTGCTGTGGCACCACCTGCGATCATGTTCATCATAGGGGTTTCAATTTCCAAAAATCCCATATTGTCTAAAAATCTCCGCACATATGCAATGATCTTTGCTCTTGTGTAGAATGTTTGTCTCACCTATTTGAAGGTAAAAAAATTTAATTAATAAAAAATAAATATTGTATGTATACACATTGTATGTAATTATCATAATCAATGTATATAAACTACTGTATATAATTATAGTAAACATGCAAAAAATAATTATTAACTTCATACACACCTTATCATTTAAAATCAAGTCAAGGTACCTCTTTCTGAACCTAGTTTCTTTGTCTTTAAGACCAAAGTGTAAATGTGGTAGCATATGTAGACAGGGTGATAGTAGCTTGATAGTTTTAGGAATTACAGAAAGTTCACCCTTCTTTGTTTTTCCAGGGTGACCTACACAACCAATAATATCACCTCTTCTGAGTTTATCAGTATCCGCAACAAACTTTGCTTCAGATTCATACATTTTTGCATTTGCCATAACCTGTAAGTGAAGTAAAAAAGTTGTTATTTTTTTTTCTAATTATGTACATAAGCATAAATTTATTTTTAGTGTCTTTTTACACCTAAATACTAATTGTAAAAGCAAATGAAATTCAAAATAAACTAACAACATTTGTTGTAATGTTTTATTATGTCTTACTAATTGGCATGATTCCATCTAAATAAATACAATCCATATCAGGAAATAACTTTGTAAGCATTCATCTGTTTTATTTCTATTTACAGTCATAATTTACAAATCTGATGAAAGAATACCATTTTACACATGGATCGGCTCTTGAAAGCAAAACTATAATTACATGTTATGTTTCATATTTAATTATTAATGATAATAATTAGAAATACATATAATGAGATCTTTGTCACTTAGATAATAAGGGCAACAGTTATATAAAAATCACATACTGAGAATTGTCAATAATTACATAAATAATTTATTAAGTGAGCACCAAAAAGCTGATTGTAAAAATTATGTTTGAAAATTATGTATAATGAACTTATTCATACCTGGATTTTGACACCCTCACCCCTTAAGTCATAGAAGATGAGTTTAGCACCTGATTCACGGATTGAATGTACTCTACCAGCAACAGATAAAGTCACATTCTCTAATACTTCTCCGCTGTTTAAATTATTATATTTTTCTATGAATTCTTCTAGAGATGTTGTAACATTGAATTTGTGTGGATATGGATGATCTTCTTTTGACCCTTCCTTAAGAGCCGCCACCGCAGCTGTGCGCAGTTTATAATATTCATTTGGACTGATTTCCTCTTCTTGCTTGCTAGTTTTTTTATCTGCAGCAGCGATAGGTGCTACTTTATCGGCTTTTTCAGCTTTCTCCTTTAATTTTTGTTCGGCCTTTAGTCGTCGTTTTAGCTCACTAAAAAAATAGTAAGTAATAACTATTAATTAATTTTCTAGTATACCTAAAATAGAAATGCAACCCACCCCTTAGAAATACCAGTTGAAAGTTCCATGCATCTGTTGAAGATTCTCTTATTTTTCAAAGATAATGTTGCAAAATTCTTGAAGGCAAACATTATTGTTTTCCACGATACTCACTTCTTAGATATTTTCTCACTGGTAGTTTCTGCCATATCGTTTTAAGATAATACTTAGTTGTTAATCTAAAATGTGCCTAACCTACTTTTAGATGAAAATTGACAACTGACACGTCTGTGGACATTTCCACAGGCTATTTAGAATTTATCACAGATTAATTTAGGCAACGATGGAGCATGGTAGTTTTCTCACATGGACTTAATAACCTAAGATATTCTCATTTCATAGCTACAGATTTAATATTAAAAATACATTAGTGGTCAACTTCAGCGCTAGGTTTTTATTTACTTCATACAAGCGTAGTCATTCCCTCATGGTTCAAGCTAAAAGGCAAGGTAGAGTATCCCACATAGGGGAAACTGGGGACACTTGATCCTTACGGGAGAATATATAGGTACAATAAATTTACAAAGCATCCAAGTGCAATTAAAAGGTTTAGACCGGCCACATACATTCGGAATTCCGTTTCGGAATTCCGATTCGAAATATCGATTCGGAATTCCGTTAATATATCACACACATACGTTTATTTCCGTTCGGAATAACACGGCTAAGTTGAGCGACACTAGAACTTGAGTTCAGACATTTGGCATTATGTTCTTCCGAATTTAGTACCACTATTCATACGGAATTGCGAATCAAATTAAATTTCGAACGGAAAAAAACCGTATGCATGTGGCTGGTTCATAGATGTTGTACGGATTTAATGCGTTCGATATTACGAATCGATATTTCGAATCGAAATTCCGAAACGGAATTCCGAATGTATGTGGCCGACCTTAGAGTGGTTAAACTGATAGTTAATAGTACCCGCCAACTATTTAATAGTGGTACACCTGCCAGATTTGCCACTTTTTGCAGGTAGCGGACGATGTTTTAATTTTGAATTTAAAAATATTTAGAAAAGATATTCCCAAAGATCAAGTGTCAGTGGAACAAATATAAATCCGATTAATATTAAGAAAATGAGGGTTGAAAAACAAAAGGGGGAATCAAGTTTCCCCTATACAAGAAACTAGAGGTTTGTGAATAAATAAGCCAACAAGAAGCCTCTTACGACCAACAATTAGTGCAAAAGAAATTTTGGGTAGGACTCAAGGCGACTTTCGTTTACAAACGGTAAAACATTTTAATCCTTCGTCGATTTACTTTTGTCTCAAGTTAAACATCAGATTTTAAGATAATTATAATTTATGCATTTTTGATATATTTTTTACTAGTAGTATTTACTTTGATATGGTATGTTGTTTATACGATTGCATTGAAGTCACCTTTTGAGGCAGGGTGGGGTATTGTGTTTGGAGTTAGATGGGGCATTAGAGTAAAATAGGATTTGAGGCTGGGTTCATTTAATGTCTAAATTAATAATATTGGGTTATAATACTAAAGGGTGAAAGAGGACAGTAGTTAGCATATGCTGTGAAAACAACTATATATGAAGTTTTAAGGAAAGAGGCGGGGTAGTGGCTACAACATTTTTCCCCAGATTTTAACCTGTAAATTATTTCCTATATCTACAATTATCGCAGAGTAACGTGATTTAACGTTAATTTGCCAATTCCTTACAACAAACTAAAAAAAGGAATACTTATACAAAAAACAAAACTAATTACTTCAGCTTCTTATGAAAATGAGCTATAATATTTTTTAAAAGGCAGGGAAATCATCATATCCTCAAAAACCCTGTTTCAAAAGGAAAGTTTTTTATATGTTCCTTTTAATGATTAATTATTAAAAAATGTGATAACTTTATTATGCAAAGAGTGTGCCAAATAAGATATCAAGCTATTAATTAATAAAAGTTAAAAACATAGTGATTATGCACTATTTTTGTTATTTCCCTTAAGGGTCCCATCATGCCTTACCTTCCCCTACCTAATTTAGTTGTCAATACATGTTCGGTGTGCAATAGTTACATATAAAATAATATCTGTGTGCTGGGAGAATGTCAATACACAAAATATTTTAGTATGGTAATATTGATATTGAATTGACATCACAGCTGTTCGTTTCGTGTGGTCTGTCTTGCTAGGGAAAATTGTATTAATTTATCTGAAAGTGAGTTATATTTAGTTCTATTTGTGGCTTTATCCTCAGTATAAGTAAACTTAAACATATATTAAAAAAAATAAGTCCAACGACTTCACGCCTGGTTGGCAATGGTTTTATAATTTGACAAATTTCGTTTCTCTCTCATTCCCGTGAATATCAAAGTAAGTACAATAAACTCTTATGCTCTTGCACTAAAGTAATGCGTATTTTCATTTTTTTTACAGACATAATCTTATGTAGACAGCGTTGCTTAGACAATCTGACCAAATTACCGAAATACTATGCCTCTTTTTGGTAAGTCACAAAAAAGCCCAGCGGAGCTTGTGAGATCATTAAAAGATGCTGTTACGGCTTTAGAAAGGGGTGATAAAAAGGCTGAGAAAGCTCAAGAGGATGTTAGCAAAAATTTGGTGAGTAAACTTATTGAAAGAAATTTGATGATTTGGACACAGGATGCATCATAAAAAGTATGTTTTGTTATGAATAGGTTTTGATAAAGAATATGCTGTATGGCACGTCGGATGCTGAACCACAGACAGATATAATTGTTGCACAGTTGGCCCAGGAATTGTATAACACTAATCTGCTGTTACTTTTGATACAGGTATGTTGTGTGCACTAACCCTTGCAATGTTTAAGAGATAATAGTGACTCATTTCTTTCAACTTGTTTTGTATTATTTTTTTAATTGATAATATTCTAAGTTTTTGGAAAATAATAAAAAAATTAGGTACTTGAACATTATTTATCTAAGTGTATATCATTTCTTTTATGATAAGTATATAGAAAGTTCATAGAAAGGTTTAAATTGCGATGAAGACTTGCCTGCAAGTAAAGTCATGCCCTACATATTACTAAAAATAAGGATTGATTTATTGTGATGTTTGCAGAATCTGAATAGAATTGATTTTGAAGGCAAGAAAGATGTTGCACAGGTTTTCAACAATGTTCTTAGGCGTCAAATTGGAACACGGTCTCCTACAGTGGAGTATATTTGCACCAAGCCTGAAATTCTTTTTACTTTGATGTCTGGGTGAGTATAACATTTAGAAAATATATGTTGAATGTGATTTTCTTTTTTCAAATAAAATTATTCTTGTGATAAATTACTGTGTGTCACAATTTAGACGCTACTGGAGTTTTCATGTTAAAATAGGCAGTAAAGTAAATATGACTTACATCATGTATGTACTGTTACTTAAATCATATAGCAATTGAAAATTCATTTTTTTTATTGACTTGACATATTGTCAACTATTAACTGGAATTTTTTTGATTTCAGAAAGATTTTTCATTTTATTTATGCTACACCATTAACTATATTTCCTTTTAGCTATGAACATCAAGAGATAGCATCTAATTGTGGGACTATGCTACGTGAGTGTGCAAGATATGAGGCCTTAGCCAAGATAATGTTGTATTCAGATGATTTTTACAATTTCTTCCGTTATGTAGAAGTATCCACTTTTGATATTGCCTCAGATGCCTTTTCTACTTTTAAGGTTTGTTTTCAAAAGTAAACATTTGCTTAGAATTTTTTTTACAAATTATATTTTTGAGATGTCCTTCTAATGATAAATGTCCTTGTATTAAGTTATTATTTTGTTTTTATTTACTCTATATTTTTACTTGTTTACAAAAATTTTCTAAGTTCTGTGAGTATTTATTTTTTATATTATTAATGAGGATGTCTACTAAATATTCTTAAGTAAATGTGACATGTAGTTTCCCCAATATTAAGTCTAAAAATATATAGGCCTATTCACATGAATTATGTTGTAAGCTAGTCCATTGAAAAATGTGATACTTAAAACAGGGCTAATAATGTTATTTCTTTAAGTTTTTTGTTAAGTTAATTGTTTCAATTACAGGAATTGCTAACACGACACAAAATGTTATGCGCCGAATTTTTAGAAGCGAATTATGATAAAGTGTTTAGTCATTATCAACGGTTGTTAAACTCCGAAAACTATGTGACACGACGGCAGAGCTTGAAGCTTCTAGGCGAGCTGTTACTTGACCGCCACAATTTCTCGATCATGACCCGATACATCACTAATCCTGATAATCTAAAGCTCATGATGAACATGTTAAAAGAAAAATCACGTAACATACAGTTTGAGGCTTTCCATGTTTTTAAGGTAATTTATTTTTTAATACATTATTCACATGTGCACTTCATCGCAAATTTACTTCATAAGAATATAGATATTTTTCAATATTCGGATAAAATACCAAATCATCCCTGCCAATGTAGTAACATTTAATCTAATAATTTTTTTCTATACATTGGTTCATTTTATATAATATATAAATTTATTTTTTATAAAGGAGAAATTATTGTCATTTTTTTTATTTTCAGGTATTTGTAGCAAATCCAAATAAACCCAAACCAATATTGGATATTTTGCTAAGAAATCAGGACAAATTGGTAGATTTCCTTACAAAGTTCCACACTGACCGTTCGGAAGACGAACAATTTAATGACGAAAAGGCTTATCTTATAAAGCAAATCAAAGAGCTCAAGCCGTTGGAACACTAACATTTACTGCATTTCACTAAACGCCACTTCCTCCTCAGAAAGAAGTTAGTTATAGATGCTATTATATTTAATGCTTCTAAGTCACCAGAGGGTGTTGAGCGGCGCTGCAAAGACATAAGGTTCAGTAAAACATTGGAAGTCAAAATAGATTTTACATTGGTCTGTGATGAATCAGGGAAAGTATATTTGTGCTACGAGCAAATTAACATTTTTAATAAAAGAATCGTAGGAATTAGTGTTACTTATGGTTTGACTTATATCTTTTGTAAGTTGTTAAAACCATTTTTAGTTTTTATGACGAGTTTAGTGACAGTTCCGGAGTCACAATCGACTTACATATTATAATTATTAATTTGTCACATTTGCCTGCGTGTTTCATGTTTTATTATTGTCCATCCAATTACTTCATGAATATTTATTATGACAAAGTAGAACAAGTGTCGAAGATCTTTAGATTGTGCTGGAGATTTGTATATATGACTTTTTAATTGGTGTTTATAAACGATTTTTTTGTATTTCAATATCAGAAGTATTTAAATTGTTGAACATGAAGGAAAGTATATTTTATATTATATATTAATATTATTATCAGTATTTGGTTCCATTAAACAAACACAATAATATTGACGCCATAAATGCGTTAATGTTTTCAAGTCGAGATTGTACTTTTTAAACGCTTGATAGTAATTTATGTCTTACATAACTTCAAAGAAAATACTTTTCTTTAAATAATATTAGAAAATATGTAACTATAATTTATCTAAATTGCTCTATCATTATTTTATTACAATAATTTCGTCAGCATCTTTGCAACTGCATCCTATAGAAACAGAATAAATACCATATTTATATCATTTTCTTGTATTATTTTTTTTTAATAAATAATCCTTATAGTTGTAGACTGAAAGACACTGTGATATAAATAGGATATCGTAAGTAGTTTGTGTCCTTTTTTTACTTTGGATAAAAATCTCATCAATTACTAGATGATTTAATAGAAGTGACTATTAGAAATAAATACAAACCATTAATTATAAGATTTTATTAGACACAATGTAACCTTCTGTACATTATAAACTGGCGATAAGTTAATTATACGATATTGTAAGTAATTTATATTTCACTTTTATCACAAATTATTTGAAAGACACGTTTATACAACAATCTTGCGAGAAAATACCCTACAATAAAAATAAGCGAACGCGGATTTATAAAAGACTATGCTATTGACATAATAATTAAAACTAACATTAAAGACATTAAAATGTTCTAATACACGAATTGTATGATATAGTATCGCAAAACAAAATCAAGCCGTGCACAAGCTATTGCTCCCATTTGTTATTATATTAAGGAAGCGTCAATTAGCGATTATCTGGGCCGAAAGTATCTATGTGAAGCTATTTCAATAGATTTAGAAAAACTATTACTATTTAAGATAAAACCAAAATGCTATCGTTAGCGTTTAATAAGCTTCATTGCTACAACACATAGAAGTATGGTAGAGTGTTGGCTAATATATCATTACCTACACATATTTTCGTACGGCATGATCCACAATAGTGAATAGCGTCAAACCTTGCACACTTCAAATATGTTCCATGCGAATACAAAAGTGTTAAGTAATGGAGATCACTGGAGAAAATTTTATAAATTACAATAGAATACCTACGTTAAGTGTGGTTTTTAATTGTCACTATTTTTTTAAATAACATTGAATATACCCTACTCAATTATTCATTTATTTACAACTGTATTAAAAAGGATTGATTTAGATGTCATTAGATGAGAGAAAATATGGAACATTATCAAATTATTCTTGCTTATTATAAAAAAAAAAAACAAAAGTAACAGTGAAGGAGACAAAATTGTTTTGGACAAAGCCATTTCCAATAGCAACTTTTTTTGGCAACAGTTTATCTAGTGACAACTAAGTGGCCTTATCTCGTCTTGTCATTAAATTATTGACCTGTCAAAGAACCCTGCCATGAAAAAATCGATTTATTTGTATGAAACCCCTTTGCAGAAATCAACACCTTTAATATAAGATACATTTTATTTAGGATTGAATATTTTGTGTTTTTCAGTGTGGGAAAGCCGATTTCAAGAATTTAAATTATTATATTTTTTTTAACGATTCTTAATAATATCCAAAGATTTGTAAAACTATCTCCAGTGAAATGGATCGTTACAGTAACAATGTGTAAAACATTTAATAATAACTTATTCGTCCCCCAACATGATCATACCCTGGTTTTGATGAATCAGTCTATAAATTTGAAATCATTTCACAATACTCTAAAATTAAGAGTTAAAAAACCTAACTTAACAGTAAATAAATATGATTCCTAAAATAACGGAATTGTATGGCTCATTATTAATTTTACTACAAATCATACAAAAACGAACCGTATTGTACAACCAAAACTAGGTAACGCAAATTAGGTACGTAAATGTGTTTATACGTGGTAAGCTCCTACGTTACATGAGTTAGTGGCAAAGTCATTGAATAAATTTCTAAATGCAGCGTTATATACCTAATTGTTTAAAGTATTGCAACACAGAGCGTGTTACATTCTATTTCGTTCCAAATATATTTTTAACGCATGACATATACCGCCAGATGTGCATGCTTCTTCATAGTCTGCTTATTTGTGTATATGTTTACTTTGGACACGTTCCTTTCGTTTCATGTATACGCAGATTACTGTTTTATGTTCAGAATAGTATTAAGTTATTTTCATACGGTCAAAATTGATAGATATGTACACATAATTTGGATGAAATCATGACCTCTAAACGTGTTCGTTCCAGAATTAAATTACTATCTATACAAATACAACTCGATCAATTTCACTTTAAAATTGCATTAACATTTGTCTTAAAAGCAAACTAATCGCCTCGAATCGGACGAGACACGCCACCGTCCGCAGAAAGAGCGAACCGGATCGCGGTCACAACTCGTGGCCGCAGCTAAGATAAATAACATCTGTCGCATCGCATTCGCTCTCTTTTATTTCCAATAAATTAATTTAGGAGATCAATGTATATTTAGAAGACGAATTGATCATAGAGCTAGGCGGTGTGAATGTGTGTGGGAGTTAGCTCATGATGATGAGCTGTCCGGTGTTGTTGGCGTAGACGAGTCCCTGGCCGGGCTGCGGCGCCCAGCGCAGGCAGTTGAGGCTGGTGAAGCCGTGCTCCCAGTTCTGCTCCAGCTCCTTCACCGGCGACAACCCGCTGCGACTGCCGCTCTCTGCAATCACATCTTCATTATCCCAACCATCACCTACAACTCCACTTTCTGCCCGTGGCTCTTTACAACTGAGAAGTCACTTTTTATTATGGGGAGAAACTTACGTTATTTTTATTTAAGAAAAATAGATTTTTTAACATATTTGAATTACGAGTCAATTTTTTTTGTCACCATGGACGATATTATGATGAATATAAATAGCGATGAGGTTATGTCGCCTTTGGGTGATATTGTATGTGTGTGTATGCATGTATGGAGGTAGTACCCATGGGGTCGAGTTTGTACAGGAGCGCGAAGACGTTGTTCCGCTGGTGCGGCGCGGAGGTGAACCGGCGCGAGCCCAGCCCCACGGCCAGGTGGCGCGCCGTGGGGGACAGCGCCACCGACACCGCCGCCTGCTCCATCACCGCCGTGTGCAGGCACTGCCCCAGCCGCGCCCACTCCAGCGAGTACACGCCTGCGGGACACCGACCCACATCTTATACCGTGCCACCGCGAGGGAACTTTCATCCACAAACTTAAACCGTGTCACAAATCGCTCACCCAGCCAATGGTTTGTGTTTCTGAGTCGCGGTACGGGTAACAGCGCGACCAGTAACCGCCCGTCTCGAGATATGTCGATGCTCGCGTCGTTGTGAATTCGGCATCTCTGCACTACTACATTCTTTGTGGCTGTAACGATAAAATTATGTTAAAATTATGTGCAAAATTAAATGATAAGATATGAAACGAGAAAGTATTTTAGTCTAGTACTGTAGAAAACGCCGAAGACGGTATCGATGAAACGGCATAAAGCCATCATGGAAGATACCTTTCGTCGGGTAATTTATTTTTATAACGGATGCTGTGCGAAAAGGATAACCGAAATGAATAGGGGAATATTAAATCTGTATGCTGACTGTCTGCGATGTCTGGCGCATCCCCGGTGGTGAAGTCCCAGGCCTGCACGCGGTGCGAGGGCGCCGGCAGCGCCTCGGAGATGATGCCTGCATCGAGCAGCCCCGCCATGCCGCTGAGGCGCCGCCCGCCGCCGATGAGTCCGCTGAGCGAGTTGCCGAGCGGGCCGCCGGGGGCGCCGCCCGCGCCCGCCGCGCCGCCGATGAGCCCGCCCACGCCGGCCGCGCCGCCGTACAGCCCGCCGCCGCCCGACCCGCCGCCCTGGGCGTTGCTCCCGGGACCCTCGTCATCCACTACCATTGCGTTCTGGAAACATTGCCGCAACAACTTCATTATACGCTATACGAGTCATTGCGTTTCTAGTAGGGGTGGCTAATGGCTATAGACATTGCGTTAGGGTATATCGGGGCCGTCTCGTTTGCGCCTATATTGACAGTCGCGAGGATTTTATTCGGTATTGCGGCGCAAAGATATTGATAAGGACCCGGCATAGCGGCCGCCCGACACAAATACGGTACGGGCAGTAACATCCATACTGGGCTGGCCGGTGAGACCGGCACACCGTCCGAAAATAGGATTTTCCCCGCAGGAAAAAAAAGGAGGAACTATGTTCTGTGGTTGCAGTTTACAGTAGAATGCGAGACTTATTACTATCCACATTCACATGCATACACCTCATTTTGAATAGCCATTGACATCGAACTGTTAGAATGAATATTACTCTAGAATATCTCCTTCGTGTACCGGGATGTTCTATAAAAGGAGTCGCACTCGGTGTTTAAATATGAAATTCATATACTTTATAGATTTGCTAATGTATGACGAGCTAAATGCTCGTGAACTCCAGAATGAAGTAAAGTGTTTGTTACAATCTTCACATATTAAAGGAATCTTTTTAATGAAAACTTTTCCTTCACCCTTAAATATTCAAGTTGATTCTTGTGGCGTCGATATCGAGAGGTTTGGAACCGCGAACAAAGTGTCAGAAGTATATTCCTTATCCTATGGGCAGAATGTAGAGTGCACGGGTAGCTCACCTGGGCCAGGATGATGGGCTGCAGGTAGTCGTGTATCCGAGGGAGCCTGTGCACCGTGAGGCCGGGGCTCTGCAGGACGGGCGCGGGCAGTGCGGGCGCGGCGGGCGGCGCGGGGGGCGCGGCCGGCGCGGCGGGGGCGGCGGCTGCGGGCGGGGGGGCGGCCGCCTCACTCGACGCCATGCTGTGCAGCTGCCCGCCGTCATTCGCATTGTCCATGCCCTCCATATTGTCAATGGGGTCCAAGTTGCCGATATTGTCAATATTATCGATAGTATCGATAGTGTCCATGCTATCGATGTTGTCGGCGGCCTCAACATCGTCAGCGTCGTCGGCGTCATCGGCATCGTCGGGGTCGTCGGCATCGTCGGCGTCGTCGGCGTCATCGGCATCATCAACGTCATCGACGTCGTCGGCGTCGTCAGCATCATCGGCGTCGTCGGCGACGATGTCGGCTATGTCGGCAGGGTCCAGCTCGGGTGAGTCGCTGCGGGGCGGTACGACGTTAGGTCGATACACAGTGAACATGTTATTACTATCACCGTCTGGATTGTTCTGAGATGAAGATAGATTTTCTTGTCTGTTCGCGGACGCTGTGAACATTTCTCGTATTGAAGACGGCCTATACAGGCGAATGCTCTGAAGACGTCTATATCTGTTCCTTGTGTTCCGGAAGGTTTGTCTTGCGATTCTGATAAAGTTGACCCTTTCGTCTAGGTCGCTCATTTCTCGTCTTGGCCTTTCTTGACTAGGGTTTTCGGAAGAAGGTGAAGCGTTAAATCCGTCAGGCGCGTTTGAGGGTCCAGGGACCGGCTCATTATTTTGTGATTCACCTACGTTGTCGCTTATGGTCAATGAAATACGCGGAGGATTGGATCGATTGGGTGCACTTCGCAAATTCGGAATTCTGTAAGTTGTTATAGGCGGCATCACCCTCTTTTTAATAAGCGGATGTACCGATGGATTTGTCCTGTGTAAAGCTTTTAAACGTTTGCTTTCTAAGTAGAGATCTCTCCTGCTCCTAGCCGTTGCGGAGTTATTTCTGTTGGCTGCTGCTATTTGTACCGCGAGACGATTACTCCATCTCTGGGTGGGAAAACTAGAAGACGATGCTGATAAATCAAGAACTTCACTTGCGTTTCCGCCTTTGCCGCGACGAGAAAACGTACGTTTTATGGCAGCACATTTAGTTTCTTTTTGTGAACCTTCTTCTTTGGCTTGTTCGTTGGATGTGTTCGTAGAAAGCAGTGGATCATCGGGCCCGTCTACATTCACTGGCCCAGCGTCATCTACATTTTGTATTCGTACTACATCCATCGACTCTAGAGGTTGCGATGGTGTGGCCGTGTTATGTCCAGGCCGACTAATATTTCTGTTCAACATAAGCATATAACAAGTAAGTGCTAGAGCTTTTTTGAGCGTGCGTAACATAATCATAATAATGTGACTAAGGCCGCTTTCCTCTAGGCACATCATCATCATATTAAACATTACGGATAAAACTTGCATAGCTCGCATACGTATTTCATGTCGTGTAGCATTAATTTCAATAGCGCGTGTAATATCTCTGCGCGACCTATTGGGGTGTCTTTGGGACAATCGATTAGTGGCTGGATGTCGAGCTCTTCTACGAGATTCGTCTTCGCATCGCCACCTGTTACCGGATAGCAATCTTCTTCGCACCGCTGAAGTCGTCGGAACCTCCGGCGCGGATCTGCTTCGAAATATTTCAGATTGTCTGTCTCTGCTGCTTCTTCCGTTGCTCGATGATTGGTTTTCTTGTGACTCGCTGGAAGCGGGCGCATAAGTAACTCCGGAAGTTGAAGGAGCATCGGTATT
This sequence comes from Cephonodes hylas, assembly GCA_030295005.1. NCBI lineage: Eukaryota > Metazoa > Arthropoda > Insecta > Lepidoptera > Sphingidae > Cephonodes > Cephonodes hylas. The sequence goes on along the minus strand of AP025364.1, from coordinate 9,691,933 downwards.
CCTTTCCTCAGCCCTATTTACTCCTGTGTTACGTTGCATAGACCCCGCAGAACGGTTACTTCTGGATGATGAATCCGTCATTTCCGCTAACATCATGCACCTTTCCAAAAGCGATCTGGTATAATAACCTGGAACATCTGGCCTACCTGTTTCTCTATGCAATGTTATTATACGCCTGCGGAGGTTCTCCCACATAACACGCAGTTCACGTGGGGTAGTGCGAGTTCTCTGCTGGGACAGATTTACCAGCTGTACAGTGTGTTTATGCAAAACACTCAAGCCACTTCTTACTTTCCTGAATGCTTCATCTGGCGGTATGGCACAGCCGCCCGTTGTCCAGAACGGGTCGCTGCTGGTGGAGGGTCGGCTGAAGTCTGGCGCCGAGGGCGGCCGGCTGCGCGACGGGCCCGGCGCGTTAGTATCCGCCGCGGGGGCCGGGTCTGCACTAGACCCACTTTGAGTTCGCACACGGAACCTCTCATTACTTAATGATACGTTTACTCTATTCGAAGTACGAGATGATCCTTCTTGTTGTGTATCACCTGATAGCTCAAACACCATTCTGTCAGTTGAAAATGCACGACCACTCGACTGTTCGGATGTAGAAGGTTGTTCCGTTTGTTCCGAATTCTCTTCTTCGAATGACGAATTCATCGTTCTTTGTATGTTTAATTCTACAGTATCATCAGTGTCTGACCCGGAGCTGGAAGGAAGAAATTCGCGGCGCCAACCAGAATTGAAAAGACGTGGTCGAGGACGAGAGGTGCGTTGGTCGGATCTTGTCGGATTCGTTCGTATGGCGTCGCGATTCTGTGGACGCCAATCGTCAGGCCAAGCAGTAACCCTATCTGTACCCGCAAGCATAGACAAGGACATATCGGTGATGAGATTTAACAGTCTTGTACCGGAATCTCGCAAAATGTCCCGAATAAGGTCAAGGCTTTCGTTAAGAGTGCGAGCATCGAGCGGACCTGTAGTCGGGCTCATTTGTGTGGAAGAGTTAGCGGTGGGGGGCCTCGATCTCCGCGTCACGTTGCGCAGTTCAGACAGTGGGTTTACACTCGCCGACCCGCGGCGTGGCGGAGTATGCGAGGTCACAATCTCGATCGACGCCAGTGAATCTCCTCTTGAAACATCGAGATCTATTGGTGTAGGTGAAAAATTTCTTCTGCGAAATACGAAAACCCTTCTGGATATGGGCCCCGCTCTGGCAGACGTAAATATGCTGGTACGCGATGTGTTAGAACTGTCTGCTCCAGTTCTTTGCTCACCGCTAGCAAGAGATATGCGGCTGACTCTGGGTGTTCCATTTGACGAAGAAAACGGATTCGGTAATAATCTTGTCGTATTTTCGCTCATTTCTCCCATCCCGGAAGAACGTCCATTTTCATTGAGCGGTTGGAAAGCTGACGATCGGGACCCAAAGGCAGTGCGCTCAACAGATGTGGAATCTTGATTTCTGCAATTATCAACAATATTATTTAAGTGTAGGATAAAGATGCCGAAAATTGTATTGTATTCGTTAAGCCTCTTAATGAAATTATCACCTTGACCTGTCGTTTTCTAATGACAACACGTCTAGATTTAATAGACGACTTCCATTCTCGCTTTCTGCACTGTTTTCGCCATTTGAGTTCCTCTGGGCGTTATTAGTCTGGTCCCTGGAATTTTGCCGATTTAGTCTATTTGATCCAGTTCTGGCCCATGTTGAATTCTCCGTCGACTGGTCAGTCTCCATGGGGTCCGTGCCACGGTCCATCTAAAATTTTTATGAGGCATTCAAAACCTTTATGAAAGTATAAATTTAATGTTTTAAGCTACGATGGAGTGGTAACGATCTTTATTTTTATAAATAAATATACTGCAAAAATAAATTATAGCCACAGAGAATATGCATGTAGTTCCTTAATTAATAAGATAGCGTTTTTGTTATCTTTATTGCTACAGAACTAATATTTTTTAAACTTTTTGTTACATAAGAATATTTTAAAATATTGTTTATGTTAAAGCATAATTCGATAATTATTATACAGATGAACTTTTTCCTAAATGTAATGAATTACAGAAACAATCACAAAAATGACATGAATATTACCTATTACATAAAACAATTGACAACATTAATATTGCAAACTACTGTTACAGTAATTTTTATGACTATCGTAATCTATGACTGTAAATTTATGTCAACATATAACAATATATTACCGTGGTAGGAACTTGCGGACTATGAAGTCGATTGCGCACCATGAACAATCGTTGATAGTTTCTCACTAAGCTATCATATCGTTGTACTAAATTTTGATATGAGTTGACAATCATGTCTTGCGCTGAGCCCGAGTTGTCTCCAGACTGCGCGGCGTTAACATTCTCGCCATCCTCTCTTCTATTATTGTTGGCAGTATTAGTATTGAAGCCCACTGTCTGTGCTAATAAAGTGTTGCTAGCCACTACTGAACCTACATTGCCGCGAAGGGATATGCCAGTTATTAATTTGTAGCCAAGTGCGTCAAATGCCACATATCTGAAATCAAATGTTTAAGAAATATATATGTTTTACCGGCAACAACCACGACTCACTCTATTTTAAATGTGTCGAATTTACATGAAATTCATACGTACCTAACTTTTTCATTGACATTGTTGGTGCACACTTTTGTGAAGGGAGCTGGTTGGCTCCAATCCCAGAAATATAACTCATTGTATGTGGCGATCACTAACAGTTGTTCGCGTGGATGGAACGCTAGAGACGCTATTACTGTTTCGTTGCGAACATTCCATACTTCACTGCCTCCCTGCAGTTGAACCACTTACTTGAGCATTACTTCTACTAAGTACACGAATTATTCTGTATAAGTGTTTCAAGAGGCTTACACAAAGTAACATCTACTTCTCAGTATGTTTATAGAAGTTATGTAAAAAGTACTGTTAAGTTAAAATATTGGAAAACACCTTCAAATAAAAAAATTAAGATTTTTTTCATGACATAGAAATGGTTATATTGAAGATCCTCCACAGTGGATTTGAAAGCTAATGCACAAAAATCATACCTATAACCACATCATTAGTCCACAAATTGGATGGATGATTTGGTTAGATGTTGCCAACATTTATAGGCCACATAAATCAAAATCTGTGTTAATATACATATTATTACTTCAATGAATGAAATAATTAGTAATGATTTTTTTGAGATTTTAATGAAAATATTAATGATTTTTGATATAAAAAACTTACACTGGCAATATCCCAGACCCTTACTTGGCCACCAAGACAACCTGAGCCAATAAGTTGAGTGTGTGAGGGATGAAATGCGATACACCATGGTGTCCGAGGATGTCCTTTTAGTATCCTCACATGTTTGCCGCTGGCCAGTTCAGAAACATACACATTGTGGTTCCCATGTGTTGACGCCACCTTTGTTCTAAAATATATAAAAAAATAAGCTTTTAACTTGTCTTACATTATGATAACTAGCTTCTAAATGAGTATTATAAAAGTGCATAAAAATCTACAGACATTTTTATGGGGTTTAGTCTCTCTTTTTTGGGTTGATACAATTATTGTTGGGAGTTATAGAAAAGTAATAAGTCAGTGAAGGGCCAGAGGGCAAAGTTGAATTCATAAATATAATAAATTAATAATATTAATGATTAATTCTGAGATGTTACAATATATGTATATAAAAAAAACTTGCATTTTGTGTCTGTGTAATACATCAAACCAACAGTGATAGGCTATTTGTAAATCATATATTATTAAAGCAAGAAAACATTATTATTTATTATACTTATTAATTTTGGCAGTTCCAGCCAATAAGATAAAATAACCCAACAAGAATTTTAGTCAGTGTGACTGAATAGATTTTTCATCTGCACTCTTGGCTGCAAAGCCAAAATAAATCCCTCTTCTGTAGTTTGGTAAGGGTAGCTTTATTTATCCTCTCACAAGAAAGGCATGAAGCAACTTTATTCATCAAATAAAACATAAAGCCATTATTGTGTCTTCTGGGACATAATGATACTATTGTTTTGTGTCTATCTTATTACTAAGATTTTGTAATAAGGAAATTGTACTTATATTAATCTTGGTAAATCTTACCCATCAGGACTGAAAACCATTAAAAATGTAGATCTTGGATAACCAGGTAGATCACAACTCTGTAAAAGAAAACAAGAATTATGAATGTTTATGTTGATTTTAATGTATTTCTGTAGGCATGATCTAATATTAAAGTATATTCAGTTTAATAATACTTGGACAAAACATATTTTTAAAAACATTCAGCAGACAATGATAGGCCTAGTATATAAAACATATATTATGTTATGTTACATGTCATGTATTAGAACAAATGTAAAAAAACTTACTCTTATTTTCAGAGGTTTTTGTACAAGTATGTCCTCAGCAACATTTTGAAGAACCAATTTGTTTGGTGGATAGTGAGGGGGATTAACACCCCTCTCTCTCCACTGCCAACTGCGTGCAACATTACCCACTGTCTCAGCTTCTTCAACTTGGTCAGGCTTGATGCCAAGCCACTCATTGTCAATTCCTGAATCCATTACCCTATAAATGAATCAATTTTAACATCCAATTTCAGTCAAAATTGAAAGCTATCTGATAATAAACATGTAAAATATATTGCTTTGATAAATTCAATATGTACCTTGTTAACTATGTAGTGGGGGCACTAAAAATAAACAGGTGATCTGAAATAAAGTAATTAAAGATTCTTAGGCCTTACATTTAGTTTCAATAGTACACCAATTACCATAAGTTTCGTTAATAGTTAATGTAATTACTAGTACTTCTAACCCATTGTGTGCATAGAATTCAAGCTGTGTATGAGACTGAAATCATACGTTTACTTATAAAAACGATTGTTTTTACGGACCACCTTATTGTGTTATTGTACCAGGTAGTTCACTCTGAAGCATTTATACATATACCTACCTACTTAAATGACCGGGGCGCTAGCGAGCCATGTTGAAAATGACATTTTATGTATTCGCCACGATATTATTACATAAATATCAAAGGAATCTTTCGAAACCTCAGTTTATGTACACAACATCACATTTTTATACAAATCTGATAAAATCTAGTACACAATATACTTATTGGACAAGTAGAAAAAAACAAAGAGTACCTTTTTCATATTGAAAATTAGTACCGACAACTGAAATTATAATTCTTAGTACACAGATTTTTTATTTCACAGATGGATTTTCTATAGAAAAGATGCTTATGCGATCCTAAAATCCATAACAGAAAACAATCCAAGTCAATAAGCGCCAGCTGCGAATTGTCAAAATTTGGGAAACGTGCATAGATAAGATAATGTTTAGGAGAAAATAGATTTATATAAAGTATGTAATTCTCGAATATATTACCGATATGAAATTTATTGCCACATATAAAAATCTTTTACTGAAGCTATTTCTAGAGGAATATGTATTTCTTGGATGAATAGCTTTTCACTTTTGTCGTTGTTATTTGCGTTTCTTGGGACTCAAGCTTGGTTCAATAATTAATTGGTTATTATATCCATTCTAACATTGTGTGGACGATCTATTCAACATAAGTATTACATCTTTAAAAGACAATAGGTCAAGTAATAAGATTTACTGTTTAGGAGTAAACGGTCGTTGTTTGATATGTAATAATACTATAATTTGTTTTATACACTCGATAATAAATACCTACGTACAATGCATCCCCAAATGAGAACGTAAAGGTAAATTTGTATTCCACTTTCGTCAAATATGTTTTAAAACACACGTAAAAAACCATTGCCATTAGCAAAACTTTTTCCGTTCTTCGCGCACATTTCCAGGCTATTTCGATTGTGAAGGAGTTAAATAAAACAGCTAAAAACATTGCGTGGCATGGTTTGCGGCAGCTTTTCTGAAAATTCTAATATAATCTGTTAATAATAATTCAGTCCATTCTGGTCGACCAGCAAAGTAGACTGAAAAAAGTAATGGAAACTAACAAGTGTCAATATCAGCCTATTTTCAGTCTGCAAACTGAATAATTTGATTGGGTGCAGGGTGTTGATTTATTTGATCAATACTTAGTTTCACGAAACATACTCGTATGTACCTACTTTCGAATAGCCTGGTTGCTATGCGGGGCGAGACAGGTCATATTGATCAATGATCATTCCAATTATGTCAACGGTTATCGGCTAACGGGCCATGAAATTAAGACGTTCATATAGGTACATAATTATTCTTCTTAAACAGTTGCTAAAGAAGTATAAATTTTTAATAATTAATATAAAGACGTGTCTTCAAAAGGTTAATTGCGTAGATTTTGGATTCAAACTTACGGAAAAATGGTTTTCCTAGTAAACTTCGCCTCTAAACAAAAACAACATTGTATGAAGTTCATTCAATAGGTATAATTATTAAAAGCATTATAGTGCTAAGCGATATTATTTATTATTTCATTGAGGCAAACTAGGTTAATTATTATTAATCAGCAGTGTATGCACGAAAAAGGAGAGAATTGAATATTATTGTTGACTACATAGCATTACTCAGCTGTCGTCGACGTTCAGGAAGTGACGTGTGCCTAATGCAATGCCTGGCTTCATGTCGGGCTCCTCCTTACTGAATTAATTTTGACAAGCTTTCGCTTAAAATTGTATTTTAAGTAAAAGCCTTTCAAATTGTCCTGTCCGCCTCGTAAGCCTTTATGCGGTACTTACTGTTGAAGTTTGCTTTATTAGTAAAGCAACCATTACTTAAAGTTGTCGTAGCTCATGAAAATAGGGGCTGCGAGTAATTTGACGTAACAATGTAACTGTATTTTTTTTGCTATAATAACTGTGTTTAATGACTATAAAAGCAAATCTATTTACCGTTCAAGTAGGTGAAAAAAAGTTCTTTATTATCGTAGGTGTTGGTACTTTACTGGATTTATATACAATTGTGATACGTATAAGATTTAATATATTATTTAAAATTGTAATATTTATTATTTAAGACAGAATAAATTTATTACTTTTCTTTTCTATATTAAAATAATATTTATTTTATCAAATTCTTTGCTACAAAATAAGATCTCACTAAATAATGCGAAGAGTGCAATTTTCTTTATTTTGACTTTCGCAGCAATAAACACATTTAATTTATATGTCGTTAAGATTATAATATTGAGCTAACTGTATTCATACTTACACCTCGGCTGCACAATATACACATGTTTAAAACTTATGTACATTTTGCAGAAACCGGCAAGTAATGAATTTCTAGAGCATAAAATAATGTACATGTATGTAATATGGTCGTAACATAAAATCTTTATATACCAAAATGATATGTTACGTTTGTATAAATAGTAATAAGATTACGTTTGGTTACGTTAGACGGTGTAGAAAATTACTCTTTCATTCCCACATCATGCGCGCATAAATCTCTACATATAGGTACCAACTCACATTATATGGCAAGCGGCGACGTAACGAGATTTTTCACAAAATTTGATTCTCGGCAATTTTGCGCACGGAATGGATTATTTTTTCGTAGGAGACGCGATGCGTTGCTGTGATTTAATATCAACCCTACAGTAATTTAAATATTTTACTTGTGATTTATGAGTCTGCTTGAACGGAGACTTATGGTAAATAGATTTTCTAGAATTCATATTTTTCATTTACGAAATCATGAATTATGTCTTTTTGAATATAATGTTACTTATGTTATTTGATTTTAATAATATAGCCCAATGCACTTGTAATGCGGAGTATAAGCCAACAATAAGTTGAAAGCACGTCATTTGTTCTATTTTCTTATTATGCATCAAAAGGTGTACCACACTTTGATATGGGTATGATTGAGGGCGATCGCGCGTGAAATAGCGTCTCGAGAATTTCTTCCAAGTTCCACTCTCATAGAATGTTTACATTCATTGCCTTTAACATTTTAAGTGCTTTTTGCTTATATGTAACGTTTTAATTTTAATATTTTTTTTAATTATTTGTCTTTTATAACAATTAATAAGCTGTACCTATTGTAAAATTGTAAAGTCATTATGGCCTTAATACATGTCCATATTTTAGTAAGTATTGCATATCATCATTATATACAGGGTGGATGCGCACGAGAGGCTTTTTTTTAAACTGCATATACTAGGTACAATTTTCAAGCTCTGTGCTAAAAATCAATCAAATGGGACCAGTAGTTTAGCCATAAATATTTTTTTAATTTTTTGTCCAATTTGAACAAGATGTACCTATCTTTCTAAAAGCTGATTACGTCGAACGCAAAGGTCAATCACCTTAACTTCTTCTTCTTCATCAACCCATAGACGCCCACTGCTGAGCACGGGTCTCCTCTACCATTGAGAGGGTTTAGGCCATAGTCCACCACGCTGGCCTAGTGCGGGTTGGCGGACTACACATCTAAGAAATTCCTAAGAACTCTTAGGTGTGCAGGTTTCATCTCGATGTTTTCCTTCACCGTTAAAGCAAGTGATAAAACAATTTGAATACACATATAACTTCGAAAAGTCAGAGGTGTGTGCCTGGGGTTCGAACCCGCGACCGCCGAGATTCTCGACCGCGCGCCCAAACCTCGAGGCCATCACTGCTTATTGGTTAATTAAATAAATATATTTAAATGATTAACAAAGTGAACGTCCACTAAGTCCTCCAGTTATGCTAGGTGGAATCTCGCTCGCCCGAGTAACTTGTTTTAAGTACCTGGGGCACTGGGTGACCGACGGGCTCACCGATGATTTTGACCTGGAAAGAGAACGTAGGGCGTTGACAGTTCGGTGCAATATGTTGGCCCGTAGGTTTGCGCGGTGTACAAGCGGAGTCAAGATTACGCTCTTCAGAGCATATTGCGAGTCCTTGTACACCTGTGCTCTATGGGTCAATTACACGCGCAGATCTTTCAACGCTCTACGTGTTCAATACAACAACGCGTTCCGGGTGATGTTGGGGCTGCCGCGTTTCTGTAGCGCATCAGGAATGTTTGCACAGGCGGGAGTTCCTGACTTTTACGCCATCCTGCGCCTCAGAATGGCATCTATGATGCGGCGCGTGCGTGGCAGCCCCAACCAGCTTGTGTCTGTCGTTGGACAACGATGTGATACTGCATTGGTGTGGCATTGGATGTCCTCTCATAGGACATCCTATAACTACATCAAATAGTGTAATTTAAGCACACAGGGTTTATGGTGTCTCCCAAATGTCCAATCGGACAACATTACTTTGATATGTAAGTGGCTGAAGCTTTAGGGAACTTTGCCGCCGCATGGCGCATACCAAAGTAATTGATAGTACAGCATAAGAGAGTTAATGGTAATGTTAAATTAAGGAAAGGAGCTTTGAATAGACCTGCCCCGAGGAGAGCTTTAAAAGCAACACCCTGAAGGGATTCTGGTGAGTTCCACTCGAGATCCCAGAGTTCCTTTGCTGTGGTGATGTTGGATACCATGGGGTTTTTAGCCGGTAGAAATACTGCCCCGTTAGCCCTCCCTGAGGCGGACGGGAAACCAAGAGGAGTTCCCCATGAGAAAAAAAAAAGTACACAGGGTTGTTGGATTGTCTAATTTACAATTTCGTAAAGGTTATTAAACTGTACAACGGTAGGTAAAAGATAAGTAACATACGTTAAAAAACAGTAACTTGACCATAGAAATGAAACATAAATTTTGAAATATACGAAATCAGGGTAATGCATATGTAGTATGTGCATACATAGGGGAAACTGGGGACACTTGATCTTTACGGGAGACTAGGTACACTAAATTTACAAAGCAACCAAGTGCAATTAAAAGGTTTAGAGCCGTTAAACTGGTAGTTAATAGCACCTGCCAACTTTTTAATGGTATACTTGCCAGATTTGACACTTTTTGCAGGTGGCGGACGATGTATGATTTGTGTTGCTAAAACTTGATTTCTTAAGTTTTAATTTTGATTTTTAAAATATTTAAAAAAGATATTAACGATGTTGTACGGCTTTAATACAATATTTATCCACGTTTCTAGCCTTTTGTAACAGAGAAAAGTGTTAATCTTAAAATACTTTTATATATAAAATGTTTTGTAACCTAAGTGCTGTTGGGTACTCATAATCCTTGGTATTATGGGACACTTGATACTCAATTCTATTATGGGATCAAGTGCCTCGAATTTACAAAAAAAGAGAAGGTGCACGAAATAGAGCCCAATCGATAAACAAATATTTGGCGTTGGCTGTGAATGATGTTATTGTTCGTAAAAGTTGTAGCGGTACGGTAAAAGAGTACCGATTAGCGGTTACAAAACTAAAAAGATATGCCAGTGATTAAAATAATACTAGAAAGTTATGCATTGCAAATAACTTTGATTATAGCAATCTTGAACATATTTTTAGTATTTATTCCTTGTAATAGTATCATATCGACTCCAAACTGGGAGATATTCCCAAGGATCAAGTGTTCCAGATGGGGAGGATCAAGTCGTACATATACATATAGGGGACATTAGATACATTTCCCTATTCGTACTTATAGTGGAATTATAATTAAATTAATACACTGAAATCGTTGGGTACCACACATAGTATAGCTTAATAAATTCCACGTGTTTCAGTATCAACAAATTTAAAATCCGACGACGATAGTCTTCAATAGTTGTGTGTTACCAGTGATGACTTACGGCACTAAGACGTGGCCTCTCACTAAAGGCGTTATTGTACGGCTCGGAGTCACTCAACGAGCTATGGAGAGGGCTATGCTCAGGGTTTCCCTACTAGATCGCCTCAGAAATGAGGAGATCCGTAGGAGAACTACAGTAACCGATATTGCCCATCGGATTAGCTCGTTGAAGTGGCAATGGGTGGCCACATGAGGCGGAGAACTGATGGCCGATGGGACCAGAAAGTTCTCTAGTGGTGGCCATGTACTGGAAAGCGCAGCGTGGGACGTCCTCCGGCCAGATGGTCGGACGACCTTGTAAATGTCGCAGGACGTCGTTGGCTGCAGGCGGCCTTCGACCGATCCCGGTGGAGGTCATTGAGGGATGCCTATGTCCAGCAGCGGACTAAGGTTGGCTGATGATGATGATGATGATGATAATGATGATGATGAGGCATTTAACTACCGAAAGACTATTTTGTTTTAGTTTGTCTTGGCATCCAGTCGGTGGCATATGATAAGAACTTTCTTTAACTTTTTTTATTTAAGTTCGTTTTTGCTTCATAAATTGCTTCACATGGGCGCCATACACTGTACGATCCGTCTGTACGATCCGTCGCATCAAACCGATCGAAACGACGAATCCACGGTGTATGCAAAATCGTTGACGATTTACTTTGTTTTTTGTATTAAAATTTTTGATCCGATCAATCGTCTCGATTTTCATCAGATCGATCGTATAGAAGAATCGTACCGTATATGGCGGCCATAAGCCTAATATTATACAAAGTACGTGTCTAGATATTAAACATATTTTTTATGAATAGACGTACATTGTACTTTGGGAGTATGTACCTACAAACATCACAACTATTGAATTGTTGAACCTTTTTCAAACTATTTGATTGAGCAAATATTGTCTTTAAATTAAAATAGTTACGATTTGACTAAATTTATGGTTAAAGTGTGTTTTTTTGTTATTAAAGTTATAACTTTATCGTTTAACATTCAATAAAGTAATATAAATAGCAGTTCTAGATTTTCACGAAGCCAAGAACTGCAGGCTGCAACTGTCCAATTAAGTAGTTTAGTTTCAGTTCCTTGCTCTGAAGCTTAAAGTATCGTTCATGCTACTGAATGAAATATTCAATGGAGCCTAAAATAAACGCTACAGATGTCGACGGATAAATCAGAGCTGTGCCGCTCTGGAATTGGCTTCTTGTTTTAAAGTTGTTTGCTATTGATCCGGTCGATTGTTTGGATATAAATTCATTAATAATAAACATTTGCTCATGTTCGGCGCCGGCAAAATTGTAGCGGATTGGACGGAATCACATTTAGTATGAAAAGATCTGATGCTTTCTTTGTTTGACCTTTAGCTTTTATTTATATTTGATACGAGTAAAAATCATTTTTATGTCATACAGAAACAGTAATAAGTGTGTAAAGAAATTGTCGTGCGGCTTAGTAACCCTGATTAAAATGCATGGCCAACAAAAGACATTGTGTTAGATCAAACATTTTAGTCCTTTGTGTTTTTAAATCAAACGCGGACGGGACGAGGGACTTTCAATTTACGATATTCTTTGTTCTTTGATGAAACTGCTTTGTTAAATATTTAATTACGAAAACGCCGAAGTTTCATATAATTTAAACAAAAACGGAAGATTTGTGTTTGTCCAAGTACGGTCTACTCATGTTGAGAAAATAAATAATAAACCTCAAAAGTCACAAATATTCCAAAAGACACATTTTGGATCGCATAAATATTTTGTTTTTAGAAGTAGTGGATTTCTTAGGGTAAATTACGCTGGGTAATTTACTTTATCTTTCTGACAACATCTATCATTTTTAACCGAATTAAAAATGGGTAGGTCCTATGTTAGATCATATTTTTTAGAGTCATATTTATTATTAAAAATATGATAACATAATTAATCCTTGTTATAAAATTGCTTATTTACAATTAAATTACGAAAGCATTTTTTTTAAATGTCCAGCGAAAGTCGGGGTCGGTTTTGTCACGTTTAACTTCAACACTCAGTCTGGTAGCGGAGGGCCGTCTGAGGGCGCTTGCAGTGCACTAATTGTCAGCCGCTGTCCTCTGACAGTTTGTATCACTCTGCGTCTGACGCAGAAAACTGTTCTTGCTGCTAGTTAACCCGTTGTTAAAAATATTGTTTTCACTACAAATGTCTTAGTTAACCGCTGACATTTTGTTATTATATAATACTTATAAAAATACAATTAGATAGCAGAATACAGAAATGGCATAAATGTTAGCGTTTACCAGACAATTTTGTGGATTTTTTCCGGTACCTTGTAAAAGCACCGACGCGGGAATTGAACCCAAAACAAACGCCGCAGGGGCCGAAATTTGACTGGCTTAGTTATGTTATACGAGTAAGAACAAGGCCGAACTTGACGATGATCTAAGCTTATAAGTGGGAACTTCTCACAATGTCTTACGTGAGTCTAATAAGCAGAGACACTGTTAAGTGATATAGTCTACACGTAGTCACTTATGCCTGCAGTACGAATGAATTCGATCAGTTGGTTTCACTGTGACATAAGATCGAAGCAACGAAATACAGCGAGTAAGATTGGCGGAGGCTCAATTTGCTGCAAGTAATATACATATTTGTACGCGCACGGAATATGTTCCATAATAAAAGGTGTGATACGGGCAGTAACACACGCAAGTGTTTCAGGATCGTGCCGTTTACGTGGTCTTTGTCAATCGAAACCTTTTAGTATTTCATATGAAGTGGTTTTGTCAGTATTCTTTCTTCTTCTTCTTCTTCATCAACCCATATACGCCCACTGCTGAGCACGGGTCTCCTCTACCATTGAGAGGGTTTAGGCCATAGTCCACCACGCTGGCCTAGTGCGGGTTGGCGGACTACACACCTAAGAAATTCCTAAGAACTCTTAGGTGTGCAGGTTTTATCACGATGTTTTCCTTCACCGTTAAAGCAAGTGATAATTCAATGTGAATACACACATAACTTCGAAAAGTCAGAGGTGTGTGCCTGGGGTTCGAACCCGCGACCGTCGGATTCTCGACCGCGCGCCCAAACCTCGAGGCCATCACTGCCTATTAGTATTCTTTAGTAGTATAAAAATATACACTCATACATACATAGATATGTCTCGACAAATTAACATTGCAAACGCGCCCACGCGATATTTTTAGTTTGTGTTGCGAATTATTAAGTATTCAAATGTCATTTAACGATGGACTAATTGAATAACATAGTACATGATGATTAATTACAGTGGCCATGTGTCAACAACAGATCAATAATTGATATTACACATACTCACAAACACACCCTCACATCGAATAGATAGGAATTTTAGCTATCTGTGTATAGCCCTTGACGTTTTCCTGACATAATTTCAGCCATGCTTCGTCCAATAATAAATAAAATATTTATTTTCACTAGAATCAACATTAACCTGGCTTACAGAGAAAAATACTTATTCATCCTCAAAGCATATTAATAAATCTCTTACTATTTGAAACAAAGTTGTGTATTTTCAATACCTGAAAATTTCTAAGGGGGTCGGTCGTCAACAGTCCTTAAAGACTCTAGATGGTTTCCAGAAACTTTTAATGGATTTACTGGTCTCATAGGAGATATTTAACAAACTGAAGCTAAGTATAAATGTTTGCAGGAAGTTTCAAGTTCGGCGATGACTACATACATCCTAGATATTATGTTCTTATGGGTAAACGGAGGTAGAGCATAGAATTTTTAAACGTAATTATTTAATTTTGTATCAGTTTAGTTTCGTACTGTTTGTAATGCCCTTCTGTAATGTAATGTTTTATGTTTATCAATGATTAATATTAACATTCAAGCCCTACCTTATACTACAAAAATTTCATCACGATTCTTTTTCCCTTGAAAATGATTGCCTTCTGCTAATAATAATTTATCACTCGCCATTTGTGTTTATTAAATCGACTTATTAATTATGGTCCTCTTTAGTTAAATACGTGTAATATGGTTCGCAACTTTTAAAAACATTTATTTCTAGCCGTCATCCAAATGTTTGTAACGGATTTAGTTAGTACATTGAAGAATGATTTTTGATAAGAACCTACTTTGACCGTTAAAATATATATATGCTAGGCCACCATAATCCTTATAGTTTTTTTTCAAATACAGAAAGAGCAATCTTGTACGTAACCTTATTGTTATAAATGAGTTATTTGCAAACAAGAACAATTCCTCGTTAATATCGGTGAATATTAAACACAAGTGCTTATTGCACTGGCGATTCCATTTACTACGTAGAAAAAAAACTTTTCTTGCTTCTTAAAGTTTTGGATGTAAACACGACCTTACGTTATTGATTACGAAACGTAGGACTGTGTTTGGGGAAGATAAATGTTACCCTTGCGATTCCGTTAAAGGTTAATAAGATTCATTTATCAGAAACTTTAATCTGCAACTTGTTTTCGCTATTTGTATTTCGAATTAGACAGTAATTTGTTTTAATTGCTTACAATATAAATCGAATGTTGAAATGCTAAGGTTCCAATTTTTTTCATAAAATAAAATAATCTTTTTTTTTTCAATATAGGCAAAAATTGAAATCGAATCTACTACCATTTTAAAATATAAGACTTTTTATTTTTAAATTACATCAAGAGCGAATGCGATTTTTGTTGAATAGTAAACATTTATTTGCAAAATACTTATTAGCTGTATGATAAATAATTTTATAACTATTTAACTTTTTCTTTTAGTGCAATAATAATTGCCGCAATCGATAGATAAACACTTTTTGTCACAAATAAACAAACCTTGGTTGTGGTTCGTTATTTCGTTGCTTAAAACAACGCTGATGGTAGTGTTAGCGAAATGTTAACTGGGGCATGCGATTTTCTTCTATTTTTTTGTTGCTACAGCGTCAGTTTTTGCTGATTTGACGTAAACTAATGGCTTTTACAGATACACAATCTGTGGGACCCTGATAAACTTGTAATATAGATTCTTTTTTAAGTATAAACAAACAATTTTAATCGTAGAGTATAGTCCTATATGGCACCGACGACCAAGTTGTGTGGTAATAATTCTATTTGGTTGGTATCTGGCTAAAATTATTTTAGTGAATTTTTATATGTTATGGCCTAAACCCTCTCAATGGTAGAGGAGACCCGTGCTCAGCAGTGGGCGTATATGGGTTGATGATGATGATGATGATGATGATGATGATAGGTACATATTTCTTATAGTGGAATATGTAAGCGTGTTTGAGCGAATACTAAATGCTTGGCCTTGTGTTTTACATATTTTTTTGGTACGCACTTCGTACATGCAAGGATAATTTATATGCTGAATATAGGTTGGATTTCAGGGGTTGAACCATCTGAAGGTTTGTAAATAAATGTTTGCCAAGTTTATAAAAAACATGAAGTAAATAAAGGTAGTTTTACGTTGTACGAAATTAGGATATACTTATGAAACTTGGTGTTCGATCTTGATGCATTATCGTGCTTGCTTCACGTTAAGGTAAAGCACAATCCATTTAAGTGGGTATGTTCCTAATAGTGACTTGCTACTGAATATCCACCCCATCAATCTTCTATATCCTGCTTTCGGCCGATAAATGGATTAAATTCTACGTAAGGGCAACGGACATTAACATGTGTTGTATACTTATCACAATTTGCTACTAAAATTAATTACTTATCATAAAAAAAAAATCAAGATAATTAGTTGAAACTTTCGGCTTCATTTCCACGTAATTAACATTGTGGTTTCAATCTTTTCAATAGAACGATTTTTATAGTTATTTTAAATAGTATAATAAGAAATTATACCAATAAAATATAAATACTTGATATAAGTCGTATATAAATTAATTGTTTCATTAACAATTCGACTTATTTAAATATTATTTCCCTTGTATGTGATAATGTCAGAGAGCTTGGCTATGCCGCATAAGTTTTTTGCTTTTAGCGCTAGATGGTATATCGAACATACAAATATGTATATTACGATAACAAAATATGGAGTAGGTAAATCTATTACATTTACATACGAAATTCGTAAAAAATACTGTATATTTTAGTCAAAGGGTCAAATTGAGGGATAATGAGTGGACGAGGGCCACGCCAACGTAAATAGCCGTGACAGCCAACGATTTCGCTCGTGTGCGTCATCATGAAAGTCTGCAATCACAGCCTGAACAAAAATAGGCCTAATTTTAGGTGTATGTGTACAGATCACAGTTAGGGATTGTTTATATTGTTTGTTTGGGGCAAGGGAGAGGCGGTGCAATTTGCGGACTGCTTATTTTGGGGTTACCTGCGATGGCAGTTTGATAACATCGTTTATCGACGGTATATGGCTAATCAAAAAAGGTTTTTCTTTGTCGGCGCTCAACATTGAATGTTTTTAGGTTTGTATAAATTTTTGGCTTTTAGTTGACAGTGTCCTTAGCGCCGTTGGTAAGACGCCAGCCTGAGAAACGAGGGGCCACGAGTCGGCTCTTCCGAAGACGAATGTTTATGTGAACCATAACACAAGATTTGTTTATGTCTTAGTATTAGATTAGACGATGTGTTGATTGTTTTATTTGTTAACTTTATTCAATTTTATCACAACAAATAAACGTATTACAATATATTATAGCCTTCAGAGGTTAGACTTCACTACGCAGGGGACGATTCTCAAAGTAGTAAATATTAGTAATACATAGGTATTAGTATCTATCTTCGATTTATCCAAGATGTTGCAATGTCTTTAGAAAATATGTAGAATAATAGCAGCATTATAATTTATACGATTAATTAATGTTTTATTGTTACACGTAGTTGGACGATATTCCGTTCTTTTACATATGTCAGGCGTTGGAAAATCTCCAGAAGCCATTGCTAATGTAGGAAAGCAGTCATATAACATTTTGGATATTGTCGTGTGTAAGGCCGTGCGAAAACTGTAAACAAAGTAGGAGTTTACAGAGTTCAAACGGAAACTCTATTAGGAAAGTTGTGTCTCTGGCTCGTTCGCGCATCCATTATTCCCTTTTTCGGGGATCGCACACGCCACGTTCATGAACGTACGTTTACGTTCTCCAATATGAATATATCACAGAATCACACTATTAGTAATGCACTGAAATTATCTTTATACGATTTATTTATTAATTTTTGTGGTGTATACTGTATATAGTAAATATTTTATGTTACATTTAAAACTGTTCGTATTCAACAAGTTTATATAAAGAAGAAATTTTCGAATAAAAGTTAACGTTCGCAAATTGTGTATTATCGTACCTGACAGGAGGAGCTGGTTTTTAACGTTTATTTTCAATTAACCGTAGCAAAAGGGCGAATAACGGTGGGAACGCTTTTTGCTGATTTTGTAGGAATGCCTATAGTCAGTGCAATCTACTCGACAAACTGGACGCCGGCAATCGCGTAATTTAATGAACACTTCGCTAATCGAGTGACGAGACGGAAGCCCTCCGGCAGAAGAGTTACTACATTAAAATTGAATTTGCAAGCTACCTATTTCCGATTATCATGTTTTGATTTATATGCATAGTTAAATTTGCGTGACCTGCAAGTAATTTTAAAGTGAAAAGGTAAATATTAACATTTTTGAGCGATATACAATTTATTCGATGGAAATAATGAATGAAAATGTAAGTTTACTCTCCGCACGGGATTAAAAATGTAACATTAAATATTACTTTGATTTTTTGCTGTTTTTTTAAAGAGTCTCTTGTTCCTACTACATTCACCATTTATAAAATAAGTTAAAACCTATTATTCTAATTGACTAAACAAGCACAAACAAACAAAAATATTCATGAAATTTTAGATACCTTAACAGTCTAGTGTAACCCTACATGTGCGTGGATATAATGTACTACGGGGGACATTTCTTTATGTCATCTTCTAAATATCCAATTTATTTGAATACGTCGAAGAATATTACACGGCAACATTTGTAAGCAGGTCAGAAGAACGATTTATCATTGTGAAGATGACGTTTACGGCCGATACCGTCTGATTTGTTCCAGATCAAATGCGAATCCGATATTTACGCAACGTAATCATAGGGGTAAGGATATATTTACTTATGGTACGCATACGGAATGTAGTGCCGCACAATCTTGTTTCACCACATATTGCATATTCCATCAAACTGAATTATGGATTTGCGGACCGACAATTTCGGTGCGTGTTTCTTCTAGTGCCAGTTAAAGGATGCATGGCTTTAATGGATTATAATACATCGCGCCTTATGATTTTATCGCCCGTTTTTGTGAGCTAATCGATTGATTTGATCTAATAACCTTATTTCCTCTTAAATGGTGTAAGTATGCGTACAAGTACGTAAGGAATTGTTATTTCGGGTTTGACGTGTTTAATGTACGTTAGTGTGTGTAAGTGAGCATCATCGCGCCACTGTTCCTGTGTAGTTTGCCTCTTCAAAGTGGCGCTAATTCAAGCTGCCTGTGTTAGATAACTGGGTTTGCTATTCAC
Source organism: Cephonodes hylas (assembly GCA_030295005.1). Classification (NCBI taxonomy): domain Eukaryota; kingdom Metazoa; phylum Arthropoda; class Insecta; order Lepidoptera; family Sphingidae; genus Cephonodes; species Cephonodes hylas. The sequence goes on along the minus strand of AP025364.1, from coordinate 9,672,780 downwards.
ACATTGTCTAATTTAGTAGCTTTGTGACATATTTGTAACCCAGTTTACAGTCTGTATCGTATCTGTTTCACAGCAGCTACTGTGTTTTGTTTAATTCACACGCGTTTTGCACATTTTTAATTTGTGTTATGTTATGGAATGGTTTTGTTCTTCTGAAATAAATATTACTAATGATTTGTTGATTGAAATTTAAAATGTGCGTGATTCGAATTGATGTCAACGTTTAACGTCACAGCTGTTTTAAGTTAAAATTTTAAATATTGCATTTGCTAGTAAAATAGGAAAATTGAAGTTCAAAAAATTATGCGAATCAAGTTGCGCGTCGGCGACCTCACAGTCGCTCCGACCGAACTACATAACTCTAAAAGTAGAAACATTTGTGGAGTCAGTGACGTGAAAACTACGCGCGTACATAGCTCAGTTTTCATCAAACGCTGCGTTCATTTTTTCTGCTATACCTGCGACTGTGATCCTCCCTTCCGCCCTGTGTACCTTTCGATTATCCGACGGAAAACGGAATAGCTACACGATAAATTCTATTAAAACATATCAGCATATTACCTACATGGCTAAACACACCATTCAATCTATGGTTCGTATCGAATTGCTGACTACAGAATCAATAACCATGCCGCAATCTATTAGATCTTATTATTTTCCTTGATAGCAATTTATTTTTGATGACGTTTGTTTTTTTATTTCATCAATTTAAGGAGAATTGCGTATTTAATATTAAATGTATTATTATTTACTTATATTATTAAAACTAACAGATTTTTAATTAATAACTTTGGTATTATATCGCGAAATTATAATGGATAACTCGTTTTTTTCCACTTTTCTGGAAATTTGCTGAAATAATCGGCAAGACCTGCACACCTAAGAGTTCTTAGGAATTTCTTAGGTGTGTAGTCCGCCAACCCGCAGTAGGCCAACGTGGTGGACTATGGCCTAAACCCTCTCAATGGTAGAGGAGACCCGTGCTCAGCAGTGGGCGTATATGGGTTGATGAAGATGAAGAATCGGCAAGAAAACAGAAGTGTAAACGTTTTGATTCTGACAGCAGCATTCGAGAGCGCCGCCAAATCGTCTCGCGGCACCCTTAGTCTTTTATTGTAGCTTTCCAATTACATGGGGGACGGGTATTTGCGTTGCGATAACGTTGGCCGTCCTACTCGACTTGTTATCGCAGAGACGGCTGAAAGGGTTCTTTAAATAAATATCAGTTTATTTTGAATAGATGTTTACTTTTTGCCATTTTCAGATTTTGAAAACATTTAGCAAACATGCTACTGCTCGCTTGTAGGATTGTATTGCCAAAAATAAGTGTTTCATGGTCACTAGGTAAAAAATAAATACACAGATCAATAGACATGTCTAGACTAATTAGATTAATGTTGACCCAGGTTAATTGTAAATAGACTTCCACATTACATTAAGCCTTCAAACGGAATTTAATTAAAAAAATAGGTAGTAATATGCTAATTGTGGTATTAAACAACGGGTATAATTTAAAAATGTTAGTAGTATGTCACAAAGATCTATACATAGTATCATTCATTGCAGATAACTTCTAAAATAAACGCGCAGTATACCGATACTGCGCGTTTATTTTAGAATTTATCTGTTTCTATTCTGTGTATTTATTCTTATTATTTTAAATTTTCAATACCGATTGAACCACTATATTAATAAACTACCATCAGCTGCAGGCAGGTTTCCGTTTTTCCGTTCGTTTGTTATCATAAAAACAGAGTTAGTTTCACCTAATAATACCAAATGTCAATTAAAACAATGTATTTTTGTCTTTTTAAATAAAGCTGGTGCTGAAATAAAATTCAATGTATATAGGTCATTCAATGCAATGCGTGGGTACTCTACATCTATCATTTTCCATCCATAATATTTAAATTACATTAGGGCACAAATCAGTCTATTATACCTAGTTAACTTATCGAGACTTTTTTTAACGCCTTAGCAGGCAGACGAGCAGACGGCCCGCCTGATGGTAAGCAGTCACCGCCGCTATAAAAGAATAACTAAAAAGTCTTACCTTTCTTAACTTAAGTCTTAAAAAGTCTGATCTTACCTTTAAAAAACAAGTTTTCTAATACATTAAAGACAAATAATCTATATCTATACTATTATTATAAAGAGGAAAGGTTTGTATTTTTGTATTTTTGTATTTTTGTATTTTTGTATGTTTGTTACGAATAAACTCGAAAAGTACTGAACCGATTTGGATGATTTTTGGTATGGAGATAGATGGGACCCACCGAAGTAACATAGGATACTTTTTATCCCGGAAAATGTTGTATTCCCGTGGGATTGGGTATAAAACGCTATATTTATTTTACGCTGTCACGCCTAAACCATTTGACCGATTTTTATGATTTTTGGTTTGAACATAAGTAAGATCCTATGAAGTAACATGAACAACATTTTATCCCGGGAATATGTAGGGTTCCTGTGGGATGAGCATATACTGTAACACAAAAGTAACATTGCCTGTGTAATGCTTTCACGCCTAAACCAGTTGACCGATTTAAATGATTTTTGATATGGAGTTAGATGAGACCCACCGAAGTAACACAGGATACTTTTTATCCCGGAAAATGTAGTATTCCCGTGGGATTGCGTAAAAAACCCTATATTTTTCTTACAATTTCACGCTCAAACCATTCGACTGATTTTTATGATTCTTTGTATGATCATAAATTAAATCCTATGAAGTAACATGAACAACATTTTATCCGGGGAATATATATGTAGGGTTCCTGTGGGATGAGCATGTATTGTAACTCGAAAGTAACACTACCTGTGTAATGCTTTCACGCCTAAACCATTTGACCGATTTCAATGATTTTTGGTATGGAGATAGGTAGGGCCCACCGAAGTAACATAGGATGCATTTTATCCCGGAAAATGTAGTATTCCCGTGGGAACGGGTATTTCTGAATCTACTGAACCGATTTTAATGATATTTGGTATGGAGATAGGTAGGGCCCACCGAAGCAACATAGGATGTATTTTATCCCGGAAAATGTAGTATTCCCGTGGGAACGGGTATTTCTGGATCTACTGAACCTATTTGAATGATTTTTGGTATGGAGATAGGTAGGACCCACCGAAGTAACATAGGATACTTTTATCCCGGAAAATGTAGTATTCCCGTGAGAATGGGTATTTCAGGATCTACTGAACAGATTTCAATGATTTTTGGTATGGAGATAGGTAGGGCCCGCCGAAGTAACAAAGGATACATTTTATCCCGGAAAATGTAGTATTCCCGTGGGAATGGGTATTTCAGGATCTACTGAACAGATTTCAATGATTTTTGGTATGGAGATAGGTAGGACCCACCAAAGTAACATAGAATACTTTTATCCCGGAAAATGTAGTATTGCCGTGGGAATAGCTATATTCAAGATCTACTGAATCAATCTAAATGAGTTTTGGTATAGAGATAGGTAGGACCCACCGAATTAACATGATATACTTTTATCCTGGAAAATGTGTTCCCGTGGGTATGGGTACAAATGTACAATTAGAAGAGGACGTCAATTAATTACAATTGCAAGAGTAAGTCTGTAAGTCTGTTACGCTTTCACGCCTAAACTATTCGACTAAGTTATATATTTTAGGTATGAACATAAATAGGACCCTGTGAAGTAACAATTAAATGTTCCCGTGAAATAAACAGTGATGGCCTCGAGGTTTAGGCGCGCGGTCGAGAATCTCGGCGGTCGCGGGTTCGAACCCCAGGCACACACCTCTTGACTTTTCGAAGTTATGTGTGTGTTCACATTGAATTATCACTTGCTTTAACGGTGAAGGAAAACATCGTGATGAAACCTGCACACCTAAAAGTTCTTAGAAATTTCTTAGGTGTGTAGTCCGCCAACCCGCACTAGGCCAGCGTGGCGGACTATGGCCTAAACCCTCTCAATGGTAGAGGAGATCCGTGCTCAGCAGTGGGCGTATATGGGTTGATGAAGAAGAAATAAACATGTTATAAATGCGGAAATAGATTTTTCAAAGTAAAACTTTTTTTAGACACTTATGAGACAAATTAAAGATTCACTTATTATCTTTCTGCACTCAGCCCTAAAGTCTACGCAGACGGAGTCGCGGGCAAAAGCTAGTTATTTAATACAAATATTATTATTGTTAAAATATTAAAGCTTCCTATTTTCGTATTATCATTGAATGGGTACTTATCATGAACTTGACAAGGAGCCGTGATGGATCACAGTTCTCCGTGAATGTTTGTGAATTATAGAATGCGAAGACACGTCACAAATGACGGATCGATTGTACAAAATTGTACATCAATATACCTATATTATATTCAGCTAAAAGTTTTCTGTTTCCAATTGCCTCTGCAAAATGTTTTTGAAATATTATAAACCTAATAGCTGGATCATTCGAGCCATAGAAAATAACTTAGGAGCGATTTCGGGTAAGCAATACTTAGTCCTTTTTAATAAAAAATAAGAAAACTGACGAGAAGCGATCACTTTTAACTATCTTGGTTTGGCACAATGATGTCGGCCAGAAATACCGGAACCGGGAAAGAAATGTATATTTTCATGTCAAATGTGCGACGTGCGTGCGTTATAAGGTCTGAATGTTTGATTTAGATAAAATCATTTTCGTGAATTATTAAGACGAAAAGCTATGTAAGAGATTATTCATGTGAAATATATGTATTTATTTATTTATTAGCTATATTAATACAAAGGTAAAAAATTAAATAAAAACAAAACGAAAATCAAATAAAAATGCGCACGCCTGTATCAAACAGCGTCTTTTTCGCTATAAGCGCTTTCTTCCAGACAACCTTTTACCGAAACTGGTAATGTGTAATCCACATTTTTGGTAAGAGTTTGATGAATTATTGAGAATTTACCCGTTTAAACGTGGTGCTTAATTTATAAATTTTGATGGAAAGCTTCTTAAGAGTTCTCTTTATGTTTAATACTTAAGTGCACTATGTAATAACATGTGGTTTTTAATGTTATGCTCAATATTTGATGTTTTCTAAAAAAAAAACTATAATGGTATTTAAAGTAAAAAGTACTTACTTAAAAATATGTTGTTGTTACAACGTCAATAATTGTACAAAGTTAATCTCAAGTATAATTAGATTAAACACTATTATGCGATCTAATAGTAAGACTTACCCTAAAGTGAGTTATGCATAGTATTCTTAAAGGTACTTTCTGTCGTTATGAATTGAGTTAGTACAACGGGGAACCGTGGAAAATGACATAGAAATTTTAAGTTACTTTGATATTAATATCTTGGAAAGTTTAATTGACGTGTTTAAAATGCCATTTAACATTTATACAAAGATTCTTTCGTAAAAAAACCAACACACAAAGCTACATTGTCTAGGCGTTGAAAACAGTTCTACCGCAAATTTACAAACATATTTTAAATAGTGCGCCGTTTTCAAGATCTCATAGTGCTCGAGTGAACAAAAAAACCTTTTTTCCAAAAGTATGTTAAGATGAGGCTCCCGAGTCCAGGACCGTAGAACGCACAAGGATGCAATTAACTCCAACATAAAATGTATAACGCTAAATATCTTACATGAATGTTAATTAAAAAATGTATATTTCGGCTCACGTTTTGCGGTAAAACTATTTCAGTCAGTAGCCTTAGTAAGTTTTTTAAGTTTTACTCTTAGACACATTTTTTATTTTATGTAGGTCAATTGAATTATGTTTTGAAATGTGGTACTAAAAACTGTATGCACTTCGGCAGAATGTAGAGCTTCACGCAGGACTTGCACACGGTAATAAGGTTAACGAGATGGGCGAAGGCTCTAACGAGCAAAAGGTTTCCTAGTTTTATTGAATTAAAAGAGATGTGAAAACATAGAAGCTTATATTGTGGGTGAAATAAACTGGTTCTCCAATAAAATTTGATACAAAAGTAAAACTTCAGATAAAATTGCGACTGCTTTTTGTGTAAGCTATTCTAAGAAAACTTTCATAAAGTCGTCGTTTCCTCTTTTGATCTACGGAAAGTTTTATGAGTCGGATGAGATAGATCGTGGAACGGAATGCATTATTGGCTATTCAAGTTACTGTCATAGCTAAAGTGCAAGATTAATTTCAATGCGCGATAAAGAGTATCATATCCATTAATAAAATATAAACAACACGTTTTTACAAAATTTCAACATATTGAGGCAATTATAATTATATAAACTGTTCTTTGACAAATAATGTAAATCGCATAAAAAGGGTGTTCCTAAAACCTTTTTAAAACAACAGTAGAGGAAGGAATAAGCATGCATTATGCATAAACTATCAAATAATTTGTTTACTTTTGCATTTACATGAACAACAATTCTATGAGTGAACGACGGCTCGGCGAGCGTCGTTGTCAAGTGGGAAACTTCGTCAAATCACCAAGCTAATCCTTACAGTGCAGCTCTGTTTACACTCAAACTGCGAAATTGAAATAATTAAGATCGAACTGCGATTGTGCTAAACTTCTCGGAAGACTCAGAAGAGGTCGGCGCCTATTCGAATGCAGATTGAGGTCAGACGTCAATTCACTACGAACATAATAATTAACAGATGAACACTTTCAAAGTTAGATTGAGTGTTGTGCTTAGATTGTACATTAAACTAAATAGAATTAAAGCGTTTGTGTATGACAATAGGGTTTTTTACATATATGCATAGTGCCTATATCATGTTACATTTGGCCGTTAGTCTATACTCTATACGTATAAGAGCTATAATTACAGCTGATCGTTTATAACAGACAAACAAGAAACTTAAAGTTATTTTGAGTCATTTATTTTTGTTTTATGGCATTTCTAATATAACAGAATGAGTTTTATTTTATTTTCACAAGTTTCACGCCGGCGAAGTCTAGTGACATAAACATTAAAATACAGCAGAGAAAATAAATATTTACAAAATCTGGTTCAGAACAAAAATAATCGGAGGGAACTAATGATAGGCATTAAAATATCCAACTTACTTAGGTTACATTCATATATGTATGTATTTCAGCATATTGATGAAAACCGTACGACTTAAGAAAAAAATTACGCCTTTTTTGTGATAACTTCAGTAAAGTTCTAAACTTTCATCATCAGCCCAAATGCATACACCCCACAGCTGGGCAAGCCTCTTCTGCAAAGGAGAGCGTACTCAAAAGTAAAGTAGTGATGACCTCGAGGTTTAGGTAGATATTAAAATGTATAAGAGCGCGCTATATTTAATATATAATACTCAAATTTTATTTTAACTTTATACGAACAACTGAGTTTGAGAACTAATTACGGAGAGGTTGAACTAAGAATCGGGATTCGATTTTTTTATTTACTCATTTGCTACTCTCATTTAAATCCAAGTTTTAATCAAATTGAAACTAATTCGTATGATATACATTGTATTGTGCAAAATGCATATGCAATGAAACAATAAAAAAATAATTACATAAAACCAAGATACACGATACAAAATAAACATTCAGTAATTCCTATAACAAACGGTAAGATATTTTGCCATCAACGTAGAGTAGAACGTCCATTATTTTAATATTAGAATCATGTCTGAATGATAAAAGGCAAAGTAGATTTTGTATAATTACCTCTTGTTGATATAAAAGGAGTCGGAAAACAGATAGGCAATGTCGTACACTGCCTTTTTTCAGTAGGTTAACCTCACGTGATGTAGCCTTAAGTTATTGCCGTGAATATTGTCACATTGAACTGCATCAGAGGGCCCACACGGCTATTCGTATTTTTATTTGTAACTTAATAAAATCGCTTAAGAAACAGCGAATTCTTGGGGATAAATAAAAAATAAACTCTTCTGTCAAGGTTATGCGAAATTACCAGAGAATTTTCGGGTGTAACAAACATTCGCACTCGGAAAAGATGTTTGCGAATCACATCAATATTCAATTTATTCGACGGACGAATCGAACTTGCAGTCTCTCGATTTTCAAAGTGATGTCTACCCAACTGCACCACCGACATTTTTATAGCCATCAAAGTCATACAACTCGGTCCGTTCGACAATTTTTGTTGACGTAACGTACGTACGTTTCGTTCACCTTTGTTTTAAACTTTTCTTGAAGTAGAAAATAGGTGGCTATTAAGAAGCTATTTAGTTATGGATTAGATTAATACTTTGTTTGATTGCCCTTCTTTTATTGTTATTTTACGTATATTTATCAGTTTTCATATAAAAAAGGTCTAAATACAACGACATATTTAAGTTATTATAATAACTAATTGGCATTATTTAATTTAATATTTTGGGCTGAAACATGCGACCGCCTAAAGAAAATACCACTATACAGGTTTTATAGTGGTAATACCTATCCGTATATGTTCATATTCGTGTAGATCCCTGTCATAACTTTTTTCTATTGTACACTTTTTTCCTACATTCCCGTTAAGTTGGAAATTACCTTAAAATAAATTAATATAGATTTTTATATTTTCAAATTTCATTTTCCTTGTTGTGAAATGACGAGGATTTTTACAGCGTTTACTTTATGCTGTTTCGGTACTTATCGGATTTTATGGTAGTGTTATAAAAATTGCACATATGTCAATAATTTTATTGTAATTATTGTAATTTTAAATTATACGTTTTTGCTGTACATATTTAACTTGAAAGTGAGGATTAGGTAAATGGCAGCACCTCAAAATCTAAGTATACATTGTAAACGTAAATCTATCGATAGATTCAAAGCTTTAAAAAAGCTTCGTGTTTCCGCCCATGATCAAAGCAACAGATTTTCCGTTGTTCATTTTGTCTGGCTATAATTTGTCATAGACACACCTACCATAGCTGTCCGTTTGAATAATAGATGGCATTGGATACAAGAAGTCTTCCGAGACAGATTTATGGTTTCCCAGATCGAAGCAAACCCCACTATTTCCGGCGTCTTCAAAAATAAAGTTCCTTTTGTTACGTCATCGGCGCAACCCTTCACACGCTCTATTATACCAAAGATCACTCTGTTGGATATTAAATCAGAAACGCGCGTTGCTTATCAGAGATCGCATTAAGCAAGATTTGCGAAGGCGCTGAAGGTCTGGCAGACGAACGGCTCACGCCCTGTGGGGTCATCGACCCCGCGCTATTCCGGGTTCCCCGCCCCACATTTTTCTTTTCGGACAGTACACGGCTAGCGTGGAGCATTCTTACAAAATGTGCTGCGTCGCCGACTTGCTGAATATGCGACTATTGTTCTTCTTTTGCAGTTTCATATGTAATCTTGTACACTCATCATATTTATGTAAACATCAGACGCGTCTGCCAGCGCCGTATTATGTATAATTTATACGATAGCAATGACTTTGATGGGTGCTTACGAGATATGCGGCTGTTTCTGGCATATGATAATGTTATTTTGGGTACAAAAAAATGTGGATTTTAGTTATGAAGCGGCCCAAATCGTTCACCATTGTTCTGCTAGCGACCTAGGTTCAAAAAATACAAACTTGGCAGGACAGTGTCATTTAACTTATTGTGTATTTGGCACCACAATACTTGTTAAAAAATTGTGAAAATGTGGATCCATTTCAAACTACCGTAGTCAGTCAAAAGATTAAAAGTCATAAAGAAACCGCGCTGAAAGAATGTCAATTACACGATATTCAACGGGTAACGAGCTGGGTGTGATTTTAACGTTTATCTTAAAGCAACCGCTACTTGTCATACTGAACCTTTTGTAAGACGCCTAATTTGATGCCTATAATATTTTTTGTCTGATGCTGTTATATGTACTTATTGAAGGGACGTTTAATACCAAAATCCATACATACAACACATAGGACAATAAAACAGCTAGTTATTAGTATAGTTATTAAAAGTTTGTAAAAGGATAAAATGATTAGGGAACGTTACAATTAGGTGTTGCAATTTTTCGCCTTATATTGGACCAAACTCCTTTAGAAACATTGATCGGAATATGATAATCACGGCCACATAATCAATTTATTAAAAAGTAATATTTTTTATTCTTGTTTTCTAGTTTTGAAACTGTAGTGGGGATTTACGGTGCGAGTAGGTACAGATGCTATGAGGTGATTCGGTTAGTGTAGCTGCGAGGTTCACGTTAGAGAGCAGGCCGCCACCTTAATGATGAAAATCAGTTTAGTAGTTCGCCTCAACCGTGAAGCGTCAATTTGCGGATATTTGAACACAACCCCAGACATGTCGTTACTTTAAGCCCGTCCTTTTTAAGCTGAAAAATATTTTTGTCTTTTATACACGATATTGAATACAGATTTTTTTTAGGTTTCTCAGTTATATCACTAAATTGTATTAATTGCCCTATACGGTCTATTGGTGCGTGTTTAACATTTAAGATAATGCAAAGTGTGTGGGTTTATTTTACCTGTAGGTCACGTTAAAATAATAGTCTACTAAAATGTCAAGTGTTCGTCTGTAACGTGTAAGAGGAACGGTCTTTACGTAATTTAATGCTTTACTCCCACTTGCCGTCAACTAACCGAAAACAAAGAAAAAAACGGTACAATTATATAGCTGTTTAAATCCTAAGCACCATCGTAATGACTAATTATGTAGGTCAAAGGTCATTAAGCGGCCAGGTAAGGAGAATCGTAAAGTTTTAATTGTATAATTGTTATTTGGGTCTGCTATTATCCAGGGCACGTCAGACCCAACTGTCCGACCCGGCCCGTTCCATAAACAGTAACATTTTTTTCATTTCTCTCGCCAAAATGAAATTCACATGGGCACTCTACCCAAGCATTCCCTTTCAGAGTTGTACATTATTCACACACATCCTTTTTCAAAATGTTAGCCATCGAAAATAAAAGTAGGGTATAGTCAGATACGCGCATTGCTTACCTTGCCCTTTATCCTTTACCCATTTACTAAAGCATTAGGTTTTTAATACAACTTGAATTTTTTTGAACTAGTTAACCCTTTGAAAAATTATACACGATAAAATTTTATAGAATGAGTAATGGAAAAGGTCACTTTGGCTATTCAAATTTATTTACGCCCGGCATAAGTAAATGTTTTATTTTTATTACTAAAAATAAATAAATGTCTTCTTCATCAGAAATGGAAAATCTTTGTTATATTTTAAATAAAATGAAAACCGTTTAATCTGTGTTCAGTCCGATCAGATGCAGTTCTATACGTTTGGTGTGTCATATATTGTTTACTAACAAAATTAAGCGGGCGATGAAGATAAGTAGTTATTGCTTTATTTTACGTTACCACGCGCCTGCAACGAGATGGGGTGGCATGACATATACCTTACTTAACCTGATATAATGTGATAACTTGCCATCGACTCCACATTTAGATAAAATATTGTTTGTGTACATTGCGGTACTCATGTTTGTATTAATATAATGGAAACATTATATACAATCATTATCCGCGATAAGTTATCACACTGCGATTGCCTTTTATATATGATATTTACATATCCAAGCCTGCCCCTTAGAAATAAATGCATGAAAGCGGTGAAAATTTTTTCCGTTTAATATTACCAAAAAAACACAGTACCTACATAGTCGTTTCACAATTCATTATCCAATTTTAAAATTACGCGTATATAAAGAAATGTACTGTTCCAACTTATAATATACTTACTTAATGGTAAGTTCAGTGCCGTCCAAATAAGTATTGTCAGATAAATTGCGGTTAAGATTATTATTCGTCACCAGTTTACAGTCGGCGTGTTCGATACCGTATGTACAAAATATGATTCCGGTACACGACGTACATACTTGCGCGTTTAGAGTTTGTACTGTGGACGCGATTCGGTCGAATATCGAGACCACGACGAAATCGGACCTCATCGCACATAAATGTAGTATCGCTTTACGTCGATTTTTGTAACATTTTAAGTTGATATGCCAAAAAAAGATTCATTAGCTAATGAAACCCGCGGCTACTCGTTTCTCAAGCTAATATAATTTAGCCAACTGCGCCACGGGGAATATATTTAGGAAGTTACGTTTCAGTAGCGATAAAGCCACGTTGTGTTCTTGGATTTAATCCAAGCATGAATGGGCTGGCACTACATGTGAAGTACTGGTGTCTCGCTGTTAACCGCCATGATGAAGCAGATTTACTCAAGAAAATATTTTACTATTTTTTCCACCTCCTTTGAAAGACTGGCGATATATTTGTCTTGTAATTTAGTTTTACTTATTAACTGTTGCTATAAGGATTGCATACTGTAGGGTTTAATAAGGAAATGACTAAAATGTAGCGAATAAATAACCGAAAATAGATATATAGTTTTATTCTGTATGATTAATTCATTGTGGTTATTAAAGGAAAAGACATGGCAGGCCCGCGTGCCGCTATTTGAAACGTACCAGCTAATTAGTGATAGTCCCGCGAGTGCTCACGTATATTTCGAAGGATTTATAAATGGGTTTGCGTGAGTCGTCAAAGCCTACGGTGTTCTCTTATTATGCAGCACTGTAACACTGGATAAATACCAGGGAGCACCAATGTAAATGAACGTTTTTATGTCTCCGAGCGCGGTGCGGCGCGGTGCGGCGCGTGGAGCACGGCGCAGGCCGACCGGTGGCGTATTCGTCTGGCGAGAATTAAACTGTGCGTCTGAAAAGGTTTAAGATGAATGAGAGCAGCTCGCTCACAATGCAACAACAGTTTAGAACAACTTATTCCCGTGAAGCGAATGTAAACAGTCTGGGTTTTATCTAGGCACACCCGTGTTTGCGTAATGTTCTGTGCTTACAAAAACTTTCAATTTTCATTTCATAACGCTTTATGGGACGAAGTCAAAATAGCAACGGTATAATTTATTTAACAGCTTTGTTGATTGTACGGGAACATGAAAGTGGTGTTGGTATCGATTCGCGATATTAGTCCTATATTTAGGGATGTACGACGTCTGAACCGCGTCTGAACAGGAAATGGCCCGCAGATGAGTTGCGCCGTATAGCTTTGCTGTTCGGTTTATGTTTGTGTAGTGTTGGCACCAATTATTGAATTACACCTAATACGTGATTGGCTTCGGTACGTGAGTAGTACGTTCAAAGGTTTTATGTAGCACGCTTAAATCAATGTTTTAAAATATATAATAATGATGATGTTACTTTGAAACAGTTTAAAATAAAAATAATCTCAAATTTAATTTTTACTTTCGATATTAAGATTTATTAGATTACTTAAGATTAATTTCTCGGCGGGATCAAAGAAAGGGCTTCAAAGGAACTCAAATCTTAAGCATGGTTTATGAAAAAACAATAGGTGTGAAAAAAAATGACAATTAATAAAAAAACCTATGAGCCTTAGTCGTTTTCTTGTCATCTATTCACCGTATTTTTTTAAAAGAAGAATATAAAAGTATTTTAAATTATCCAAGACGTATGAGTGTCCAATGTCCATATTTAGTGGCAAATGAATAGCCGTTGCGTGTCGGACGGCTAACACAGGATTTAATTTCTCGTCGATGGAATCAAACGTTGCCGGCCGTAAGTGGGCACGACGGCTTTCTTGGAACTCAGGTCAGTGGGCTACCCCACGACGGAGACTGCACCGTACTACCACACTGTAAACTATACTTGCCTCTCTATTCCTTACCTGCAACAGTGCGTCATTCATTGCAATAAAAACAAAAAGCAACATTCTATAAGCGAACCTCCATGGGAACATTTCCGTTTTACTCCAATACCAGGTTGTATTTTATACTGAGCGTTGTATTGTCCTAACATGAGTCTACAATAAATTATTGAGGCCTCTTAACTTTTCCCCTATTTTTATATGATGGGCGTTCTTGGTGAAACTCTCCAAAACTCTCTTTATGATAAATGAATTGGGTAGCGACAGTGACACTGTCGCCGGTTGCAACCCTCGGGTTTATTCGGCGGCGCGATAAGACTCAATCACCTGTCCCTAACAGAAACGCCTGACTTGTTGTCATCCATCGTAGGTATTTTAACTGATAAAATATTTGTCCAGCATTATAATGCAAGGAGTGTGGCTTATTGATAAACCATCTATATAAAATCTCTTTAAGACGTTGTCTGCAATAAAGTTTGTTACATAGGTATAGTTTGCCAAAACGCATACAATTTATTTTGACATGTTTTATTTAAGAGTAGGTAAAACTAAAGTATAATGATATACGATACGATTTCGCGTGCCCGAAAAGCGCCAATAGGCTCACCCTCTATTACGCAGGACATAAAACACAACTGGCGTAGCTTGTTAGTAGAAATTCACCTCAGTTTACCACTTCCAAGATACCGGCGTGCTGAATGAAAGATTTCATTCACGCTTGCAAGTGAAATTTAAATGGTAGGATAAATTGACACTATACAAGTACAAAAGGATGTATTAGAATGTAATGTATATTTAAATGAGGTTATAAAAATATTGTATGAAAACAAATGATTGTTGTTGTTGGTGCAAAATGATGTTGCGCTTTGTATGCGTGGGTAGGCGCGCGCACTCAGCGCCAGTGGATGCGGCGGCGGCGGCGAGGCAGCGAGGCGCGCGGGGCTTCGTCCTCGCCACTCGGCTCTCGGCGCCCTCGCGAGTCGCCACTCAGTCAGTTAGCGTCCGCCGCGGGGATGAGAGTATGTCTCTCCGCCCGGTCTTACCACGACTGCATCGCTAATGTTAACAAATACATTGCATTTTTTGTGACAGGTTAGAGGCGGCTCGTTGTCATAAAAATTAGAAACTTTATTCGAATCTTCGGAACATCGAAGATAAACACTTTTACAAGCCCGGCTTCGAACTTGACCTGTGATTGTTTGGTTGAACTGTCAGTGCGCGTGTTGTGCTTTATCGATAACATAACCTGTACCTATGGTTTCAAGGGCACAAGACTTTTTGATTTAGTGCTGTGTATACCGTGCTGTTTGACTGTAAATAAAGCTTTGGCTTAGTTGTTCTGTAAGATATTAGTGGGCGTATTCGAAAGTTTGAAAATCGATTGGGTGACGTGCTTGCGTGGGTTTACGTTTACGTAATCTTTGTTTACCTTGGAAATATGCACTGTGCTGACTACTCACTGTGATATTTCAATTCTGACCTTTAGATACATTGAACGCAAACATAGGTAAGCCAATACATTAGCTACTAGCAATAAGCCCTCCGATTGACTTGATTGTTCCATATTTTTGTTTTTATCATTTGCAATGGTATTTAAACGTTTGCTTATTATCTGTGTATGTGTTTTATATGTAAATATTAAGTGAGCGCTGTTCTTAGATCATTTGTCAATTTACTGTTTTAAATATGTACCAATGACGTTAGAATAACCAAGACGATAGAGCTATTGTAAGGCCAATGTTGTTTTGGATATTCTTTTCTCAATAGGATATAATGCTTTATCAAGAAAGAGAAAATGACACTATGTTTTGTCAATTTTTATATCGTGAACTGTGAATATGTTATTTTGTTTTTAAACACAAGAAAACAACATTGGTCGTAGATTTTTTTAAATATATTATGTTTAATTAATTTATATTTACAACTCATGATTCCTGATGTTTGTTTAATATTCTATATCAATTAAAAATTAATGCACATCCAGAAAAATTAAGTAATGGTTGTTTATAAAATAAATCAATCAAAATGATTGAAAATCTTCTTGATTCTTTCAATCACAGAATATACGTTATGTATCGTTGCCCTCTTGAAATCAAACCCCTTAGAAACACAACTAAACCAGTTTCAACATTTGAATATGCACAAAAAAGTAAAAACAGGTTTTATAGAGACATGAATAAAGAAAGAAAGATACTTGGTAAACATCCGTTACAATCCGTTAAATGGTTCTCATGAATTTATTACATTTTCAAGAAATCAATCCGGAATCGAAATTTTATCAATAAAGATAGTACCAGGAGCGCAGAGAAAGCAGCGACTAGTCTACACACCGTTCTTTCAGTGGCAAGCTTACATATTTCATGAGCGGTGGTCGCTGCCACAATGGCGTCGCGATGAGGTCGTCTGGCGGTTACCGCTTACCTTTGGCTCTTCCATTACGTGCATGTTACTTGGTATACCTATGGATCTATTTTTACCGGTATGCCCATTACGTCTTTATGTCAAATAACCGCGTAATAGGAAATTAGTGAAATTACTTAGGAGTTAGCAAAAGTTTTAAATCCAGCTAGAACGGATGTGTGTAATTATGATTTTTGCAATCGTAACATAATTAGCAGCATATTTGTTTTATTGTATACTTATAAATTCTTTGGTTGGTATCTTGTAAAATAGTAATTGTTTAAATTATAATATTTCATGGTTAAATTATTACATTTGTTAAATAGCAATGCACTGTGAAATGGACCCGTGCTATTTAATTTCCGCGTTATCTTCAACACGTATGGTCAATAGGAAGTTGAAATCGGTATCCCGACGCAGGTGATTCATACATTAGACTGTCAGACCAGAAAAGCCTATTTCTCCCTTAATACAAGGGGTACTACTGACAGAGCAGCTTAAATCAGGTTAAAAAATATATTATCCTTTCTTAAATTAAAATATTTTAGGATCATTACGTGCTTTTGACGATGAAGTCTAGGTGTTGCTGGATTTGCTTCAATATACATATGGTGTAATTTGTATTACCACTTTATTGTAAGAAATACAAACTAAAACCGGCTTAAGACACACGTCAGGAAACGAAATAGCTTTTAAGGACATCATTAGTCTCTGGGGAAATTAGAATGAATTACAAAGTGTAACAGACATAGCTACACTTCGCATGGGTGTAGGTAAGTAGGTGAATTATAAATTCTTGACTTAAATAAAATTATATATTTTTTTTTGTTTATTTAAAAAGATATGGAAAAATATATATTAGAATCATTGTCATGGGTCTTTCTGTATTGTTAAGCATTGGGGGTTGGAACTTTAGTCTTTCTCGTGTCGACCATAATTTAAGTCAAAGTGCCGAGTGTATCTGCTTTGAGCAGTCATAGTGACATTATAGCTTCCTAAAAATGGGTCCTTTAAATTGTTTTTAACAGAACAAGAGAAAGGCTTACTAATTAGGTATACTTTGTGTATGGCCACGGCATAATGACTACTGGCGCAAGATGATGAATGCAGTGCTCTTTGTTCTTCAGTCTGAATAGAAGGCAAGATACTATTAAGATTAGCACGCATCAGTTGATATATAAAACTTTGTAGAATTTCGAAATAGTCTGCATGTTCACACTTCAATTAAATATGTTGCGACACATTAAAAATCGGTCACAAGTGAAACGTTTAAATGGGTCTTTCGACAGATTGTGCTGATTTGTTTACTGTTCTTACAACTTTAACTGCTAGGGTATTTACATATGGCAGTAGGCGTTTGGTACATTGAAGAAAGTGCTGCTAGGTAGGTACACAAGTCACAACTCAGTTTCGAACCTGTATTCATTATTAACTCTACTCCTGTCGTGATTTGACAGTTTTTTTTATACACAAATATCTTTATAATTATGCTAAATCTATCAAGTCTTTATTCTTAGTCTTTATTTTTCAAAATTTGCCGAGATTTACAGTATTGTAAAAATTAATTTTACAATTCCATAAGTTAACGTGTAAATGGGTACGGTTGTAGTGAGCTTTTTACAGAATGGTAAATAAAAATGTGAAATTCTCGGCGCTATTTCAGGTCCTGTATTTTTTCGAGATTCCTGTTCAGGTATTTTACTGCTCCCATGCAAAGGCTATATAGAATTTCTGTTAAGGTTTTTTATAGGGCAACCACTTGTAAATATTAATGGGAAATTTTATGTTCTACTAATTAAAATAGAGGTATATAATAACTATTTTCCGGAAATCCATTCGTAGAATTTATGTAACTTATGACCACGGGAACGATTTGTCGTGGTTCCGCCAAGCCAATATTCTATGTAAAACAAACAAATCTGCATAATTTTTTGAGCCGTCTATATTAACAGTTATGCAATGGGTTTTTCTTATTTGCTTTTGTTTATGTATTGCAATATTTTTATACTATAATAAAACTAATGGTCAAATGAGATGTTTCGTGAACGATTATATGTCTTTATTTATAACCCACGGGTTTTATTCCATAAATCCCGCGTCAAAACGTTATAGCTTCTCGTGATGACCTTTGCGTTCACATAACTGTAAAGCTATTACAAGAATGGTAAAATAAACACCTCGTTTATCTTTTACAAAGTTTTGCATTTTGTAAAAACGTTTTTAGTATTATATGTAAAAAATAAAACATCAAATAAATTCGTAACTGATTAATATACTTTTCAAGGAATAGAAATTAAGATAGAAAAAAGTTCTGTTTTAATCGGTTTTGCCCTGCACACATAGTGTAGTGATAGAAAAATCTTTATTTATTTGTAGTTGCAGAAATAACTTACTGTAAAAATTGAAATGTAATTTGTTTGCTAGTTATGTTTTCACGGCTATCGCTGAACCGATGTTTATTGAACTAAGATTGAAAGCTTACCGAAAAACGCAAAGATATGTCCAATATTTTATATTACTTATATCGAACTCATTTTGAAATCACGCAGGTTAGTTGTAAAAAATGTTCTCCTCTACAGACCTATTATGCACACGTTGACCTCGATGTCATTTTCAACAAGTAGATCAATTATGTTCATAATACTTCATTTGTCTAATTAGATGTTAAGGTCAAGTTTAAAGTAATTATTTCTAAAGCAGTTTGACTGTAAGCGTTAGTGAGCTAAGTGCTAGTAAGATGGCTTGCCCTTTTTATGCCACATGTGATTCATTAAATCTCAATCACTCAAGTATAAATTATGTATGTGTGCAAAATTAATTTTAATTTCAACTATGGTATAAACTGAAAAAATAATGTGTTGTTTGATTGTTTCGCTTTTTTGGACTAGGTAAAAACGAATTGCTAAAGACAGCTTTAAATTGTTACTCGGGAAGATTATAGGATCTGCAGTGTTTTTTTTCTAGACCATCCTTATTATTCGTTTATCAATTTTAATAGTTTAATTTATATTGACCATAATAGAGTCTTGCTAGTTTAGAAAAATGGACAATATGACAGCTGACTGGGTAGTGGCATCCACAAGGAGTTATCCGAATCCCGATGACTTTTCGAAGTTTCTTTAATTATTCAAAATATTTTCTTACCGTACTTTCTCATTGTTATTTTACTTGCATAAGTCAGAGAAAATAAGCTTACTAACATAGACTAAAGCTCAAAACTTATCTTTTTTGTATATTATGGCGCGGCTCCTAAGTAGGACGGATATAGATGGATATATTACAATTTACAACAGGTGTTGATCGAAAGTCTTTTAAAAGATTAAAGTAAAATTTGCCTACGGGCGAGCTAACTAACATAAAATTAAAAGAAATTTTCGTTATATTTTAGACTTGCGTGACAAAACGACTTTATTTAGATATTTAAGGCTTAGCATGTTTAAAGGCGAAGAAGTAATTTTGTGTGAAGAGTGACATTATACGGGCCGTTGAACTGAAAATGTTTGATTTATTTATAAAGCTTTGTATAAGCGGTACCAAAACAAATGACGTCATTGTCAGAATCAATTTAACACCAAAGATGTGAATAGCTTTTTCGATCGATTACGTTGCTTCTCGTTCCCCGCTCTTGTAATTATTTTACATAGTATCTACTTATTGCCAACGTGTTCAATACTTTTGGGCTTTGAATAAATAATAACAATTACTAGAAAGGCCCTTTTCATGTGTTATTGTTATGTAAAAATTTAACTCTATGTCGTTTTATGTCTGAAGTCAGAATGTTAATACTAGCAGAAGATTTATTTAGACTGAAATTGTAAATGGCGTCGGTAAGTACGTGACTCGAAGTTAACACGTCTACAGTAATGTATCTAGAACGAAAATGAGCCAGACCGGAACTGACGGTTGCAGTCGAGCGAGCACATCTCAAGGTCGGATAACACCCGCCAAAATAAACCACAAAACACGAAACCTATTGTTAACTAACTTTTAATTGACGAAAATTTAGTTATTATAATTGTGTGTATTTTTCAATCATATACGCTGTTCATTTGTATCCTTCCGAAGGAGTTAAAAGAAGTGTATTTCCACAAAATCATGTTGTCAAAACTACAATTGAATTTGCTTGGCCCGGCAATCAAATCCTGAATCGGAAACATGGTGATTGTCTTAGGTCCAGCGGCAGTTTTTATATTTTATAATATCTAATTACGTTTAGTTATTACAGCTTATGTTGACCAAAATGAATAATTATTTAGGTGAATTTATTATAAAATAGTCCTTGTGCATATTGATAAGAAAACGTAATGTATTTAGATTTTTGGCATCGATAAATGTAGAGATAATATTTATCATACAATACAGATTTAAAATGAATAAAAAATACCGATTTATAGACAGTAATAATAATCTTATTTTAAATATATGTCACTTGTTCAACTATTGGGTAAATGACGTAAGAAAATGTCGCAATAGCGTTGGAAGGTCGTATTTTTTCATAATAAATAGTAGAAACTAGTATGATTGCACATTTTGTACGTAATTGTCTCGTAATAATGTTACACTAGAGACTATTCCTGATAATATAAAGTTAAATGCTACCTGTGTAAGGCTGTGTTATACATAGCGGCTAAAGTTATCGTGAGCTAAATCTAGACTATAATGATTGTTGAACGTTGTACGTTGGACGGTATCAATCAGCGTATCGGATGGCGGCTCAGTCAGCGTCTCATTGCAACTATTTATTATGGAAAACGGGCGCAGCCACGCCATCATGATTTATCGACACTAGTCATTGCTCTGTTTCATGACGATCGCCGCGAACCATACTTTCGCAAAAATTGCACACAAGAGAAAAACCTACGCAGTTAATGAAATTATCTCTAGGTTATCTGTTTGTTTTACGCCTGCTTACATATGAAAAAAGACGTTGCAATGTAAATTCATAAAAAATATCTTTTAAATTATTGTTTGCTAGTGGTCGCGTGACTCTTGACGATTGTAGCGAGATTTCTCTGCAAAAATAAGATTGTTTCAAATCACGGGTATTACGCGAATAGCACCAAAATGATCTTTCTTTTTTGTCAATTCTTGGCTGCTTTTTAGGAAAATGCCGCTTGAACATGCTATGTGAATGTAATAAATTATCTGAGTGATGAAAAATTTTACTTTTTAATGTACGACTAGGAAAGTTGTACACTTCATTAAATAGCGAGAAACGAAGGTGAAAGCTTCGCGCATGGTTGTGTTGACTTGAGCATTGTTAGTAGGAACGTGTTACGGTAAGACCAATTGTCAGGACCCAGATCACGTCACCGCCGGCGCCGTGTTAACAATGATAAAATAGTTTCTGACCTTGCTCTTTGAATTTCTATATCGCGTGTACACGTCTCATACATTTTGTAATTCTAATAATTAAAAAAATAAAATTAATTGGGGGTAAAGATCTTGTTTCCTGTTCAGGGTAGTGTTATAAAATTTTTGGTCTTTTTTGTTCTTTTATTTCATCGTGGCGATTGAACAATCATTGCTACAAAGCAATGCAGCATCGCGATTCCAAATTAAGATGACTATCCGACTCATCGAATCATTAATTCCTTCGCGTTGCCCGATCGTCATTTATGTGCCAACAGAAAATTTCACCGCCCGGTTCTTTATGATTTTTTTTGTTTATTTTTTTTATGGAGGAACCTCAGTTGGATTCGTCGAATCCGGTCACGGCGACATTCAGAGCGCGATGTGCGTATCAAGTATCGATCTGGTGAGCGGCTCAGCTGCGTCGCCCCACATTTTACGCTCGTTGCCAATCGCAACGAACACGTTCGCTTTGGTAAGCTTTGCTCTCGCCGGCCCATCGTGGTGCCGCTCAAGTATTTATGGATCAAAACAATCAATACAAATAGAACACGTGTTGTTATTTGTATACTCAAGGCAGACTGTTTCGATAATTCTTTATTATAATGCACTCACGTCAATGCCAGATCTAGCATAAATAAAACTACTACTTACGTTGTTATACTATTGTCGGTTTCAGATAATTAGAACTGTACGATTATAAATGGAGCGCTTGGAAATATTTGTGTATTATATTATGTTTTGATTTTTCCCAAGTTGTTACTGACGAAAAACTTAGTATAAAAAATAATTAAGTAGTGCTGCTTTAAGATTTTTAATAGTATCTGATTATGAATAGAGCCCAAAAAATTATTCACACATACATCTGGCTAGCTACTATTAGGTAGAGTCTATACTTTAGTTAGCTTATTAATGAATGGAAATAAATTCATGCTTATAGACAGCTTATTCGTGTATGTGATCAACGGCCAGTCAAGTATGTTTTGTAGCACAAATCCTTTCGTAACACCAGATGTGTGCTGACTCACTGTAAGTAGGTGTCAGCCTCAACTGTGACTTAATCAGTTCCCTTTATTATTGTTAAAGATCACATCATATTGACGTATTCGATTGAGAAAGAGCTCTAGTACATTTCGTAAGTTTCATCTACTTGTTCTACATACGATGAAAGTAAATAAAACGAGGGCCTAGTATCGTATTGCAGCGTACATTAATGATATCATCCTTGTAGTATGTTTGCTATGTGAACATCATTGCTATTCCCATAAGTACTCTCGATTATCCAGTTCTACGTAGATTCGCATATTATATAAACCTGTGGGTTGTCTCGCATCCACCGTGAGAAACGTTACAGGCAAATTAACTTTCCGCGATTAGTGTCACGCGAGAAAGAATATGCAGCAAACTAAACATTAGGTTTTTCTTGTATTTGTTACGTGCTGGTAATGATTCGAGGTATCAGTCTATTAACATTAAAAATGTTTCATGTGTCTTCGTGATTATCTCTTTATTTGGTGTCGTTGAACTAATACGTACAATTTATCCACTCGTTTAGATATTTTTCATATTTCATTAGCACTTCCAAGAAATAAGTATTATCTATTAATTTAATTTTCTATTAAACTGTGAGATTTTTTCTGGTTTGCGTGAATACACTTTTGTTGCTAAGTTACTAAACATGGCATAATTTTATTGGTCGATACACTGTAATCGTCTCTGAGAGTTGATATGTTTGTTACACTTATTTATAGGTACTGTTAGTGTTGAAAGAAATTAAAACATCTTTATTGAACCTATATTGCGTTATAAGTCGGAACAATGAATGGAAAAGCAGGATGGTCATCAATAAAAACTATTCCTGGAAACTCCATACATCCGGATTGAATCTGCTGATAAGAGGGCGCGCACGAGAGCTGGCAGGATCGCAGAGACAATCGAGCAAAGCGAATAATGGATCCATTGTTTGGATCCCTTTAATTAATATCGATCGTGATGACGTACGATATACGACAAATCGGGGTAAACCTAGTTATTTCGAATTCGTTTGTAATAGATGCCTTGTGGCTAATACGGGATTCACAGCATACGTTTGTTTATTATCTATGCTTACGTGTGAATTACTAATTAAAGAGCTTACCCTGTTCTACGTGCAATCCTCTCTGCATTTTCATATACAAAGTGCTTGCATACAACACGTATTTTACATTCAGTTGAACATTTGTTTTTTCTATTTGTTATACCTGTTTGCAAAAAATGATGAGAATACATGTAACAATAAGAGGCTCAAATCTTGCATATAACTTTTAACATTAATAAACTGTACATCAAATACAGTATTTAAATATTTACTTTTAAGTGTAGTGACAACAGTGGTAATTATCTTTGTTGACTTCTTATAAGGAAAGACAAGGTCTCCCGGTAAAAGGTGATATCATACTATCGGTACCTTTTAATTTATGCCATACAATTATTTCAAAATTATACACTGTTTTAAGTGACAAAATAATATCAATATTGTATTAATTACTTGCACTGACATTGAGAAGTTATTTCCTATCATTAGTTAGTACATAATTTTGTGGTCACATTGATATTTTCGTCGATGATGCTACGATTGCGTCAGATATGGTTAACATGGCCGCTCGTCATTTACAATGCAATTAGTTTTTGCGTGTAGAATTTTCTTATTTTATTTTAACAATTCTGATTTGTGCTAATAAGGCAACCTTTATTTGGAATTCCTGGAAAAACTTTATATTGGGCTACAACATATTCAAATAGGTTCCCAGAAAACGACTCTACAATTATTTGCTGTACCCCCAGAACACGAGTATAGAGAACATTTCGGAGATTTTGTAAAAAAAACTCAATACTTGCAAGCTGTCTTGGAAAGGCATATTTTAAGGAATACATAACTTTTTTCCTCCACTACTGTATTATGACTCATATTCTGCGATAACTCAATATTGTGCTACGTTAAACAATATCCGACATAATTTACTCCGGCAATATTTTTGATTTTATGAGGTGGATTAAGTAAATTTCCCATTTCTCGTGTTGTGTTTCCTCTTTCGATGTCTTCATCTGTTTTCGTTCCGGCGCTACGGTGGACCAGAAATGACTAATAAAATGCTCACAGCATATTTGTCGAATATTGATTATATTGGCGTGGTATCGGCGTGGCACGAGCGCGGGGCGTTTATTGAAAAGCTTTTGCGAAGGGTATTCACGTGGTGATTGACAAATTGCGGCTGATCCTCGTTGGTGGTGCTTGGAGAGCCGTGCGCGGCGCTCCGTGCTCCACGCTCGTCACTCTGACAACAATGATTAACCCGCCAGCCGACCCGACGGGCCCGATTTCCGCTGTCACATTATATTTATCACCGCCTTAATGACTTCGATAGCCTTTTTGTTTTACATACATTATGGTGAAATGATAGGTAAAATTGACGTCGATGTACGAAAAATAAAACATTGACGGCGCCACTTTTATGATTCTTGCTTGTTTTATTTGATTAAGTATCTCCCGTACGTTAAGCGACGGACGTTCTAACTATGATGTGATTTGTTCTATAGGGAGTAAGTAATTATTTTTTATTAATTTTATTGAACCATTATTGATATTATTTTATTGATTACGTACATATGTACTGTATTAATTATTTCCCATGCTAATATTCATTTATAAGAATAAAATTTGATAAGTTATTAAAAATTAAGTTAATTATTTTCAAGTTAAAAATTTTAAGCTTTTCATAGGATTTAGAGATTAAATATAACCTAAAGCAGGAAAGCAACATCATAGAATAAGATTTTGTTAATGACTGTATTACTTAGTCGTCTAATGCGTCATTCAAAGTAACTCAAGGAAAATGAATAATATATTCTCATTCATAAGAAAAACCTGAAACTGTTTTGCTTCGTTAACTCTTTGCATAACAAAGAGCGTGAGAATTTTAATAAATATCCTGTTCATTTCAATATGCACATTTAATCCGGTCAAATGTCTCGACGGGATCCATTTCAATACAATTAGATTACGGATATTAACTTTGTTGCCTCAGCGTGTTGGAATAACGTGCACGTTTGGCTATAGCTTATGAATGAAAGAGGAATATTGAATCTTGACTAGGAGAATTCGTATCTAAATAATATTGTTTTTTAACAGAAAATATTTCTAAATTGTGTTTCTCAAGCAAACTTCGTTCATTTAGAATTTGTTTCGTGCTCCTACGTGGGTGTTGGCCTTATTGCTTTTAGTACTACCTTGGTTTGAGTATCTTCTATTTACCTTACTACGTTTTTAAATAAAACCATATTTTAACGTTTGTGTTTGAACATCTCATTTAATATTTTTTGTTTTAAATATTAAATCTTTTTCAAAAATACTACATACAAATATTTCAATGCATGAAAAATATTAATTGTTCTATTTATCGAAGTTGTAACAGGGAATGTGCCTTTTCGACAGTCAAATTTGATTTATTAAAACACCACGGAAACAGCAGACCTTAGCCAAAGATTTGTAGAGGCGATAAGGCATGCTGCTTTTCTAACGATGTTCTTCTGCTTCGTTAAAGTGCGTGATTTATTAAGAATCACGTTTACATATCACTAGAAGTTATATATACGCTTAAAAAAAAAAACAATACTAAATAATGATATTCTATCATCGCCCTCATCAGCCCCATATACATCTCACTGCTGGGCACGGGCCTCCTCTACCATTGAGAGGGTTTTGAGCTTAGTCCATAGGGTGTAGGTCTTTGTGATATTCTCTATACATACAAGTACCAAGTTATTTGCCCAACGACAGCCCCGTGGCGCAGTTGGCTAGACACCAGGTTGCGAAACGAGCGGCCGCGGGTTCGATCCCCGCACCGAGACAAATGTTTGTGTGATCCACAAATATTTGTTTCGGGTCTGGGTGTTTGTGAGACCTAAAAAGTCTCTCGTAGTTTGATACCCACGACACAAGACTCGTATCTTAGAGTGGGGTCAGGACTATGTATGTGACTGTTGGGTGTATTTATTATTATTATTTATTATTTAGTTTCTTATTTCCGTTATTTCTCTTTTCATTCCGCTCCATCAAAGGTGTTATGAATTCAACAGCAACAGCGAGTGACTGACTTGTGTGGAAGATCTATGCAATAACAATAAACAAGTTTCCATGATTTTTAAGTTAATATCTACCCATTGTGGCTTGCAGGTGACAAGTTAGACCAGTCTATTATTTTTTATTGCTGGAATGATACGAACTGCCGTTAATCATTATTAGCGATGTTGGGAAAGATGGAATGAAATCTAGTCTGACAACTCTTATTCTTCTTCTTATTCATCAACCCATATACGCCCACTGCTGAGCACGGGGTCTCCTCTATCATTGAGAGGGTTTAGGCCATAGTCCACCACGCTGGCCTAGTGCGGGTTGCCGGACTACACACCTAAGAAATTCCTAAGAACTCTTAGGTGTGCAGGTTTCATCACGATGTTTTCCTTCACCGTTAAAGCAAGTGATAATTCAATGTGAATACACACATAACTTCGAAAAGTCAGAGGTGTGTGCCTGGGGTTCGAACCCGCGACCGCCGAGATTCTCGACCGCGCGCCCAAACCTCGAGGCCATCACTGCTGTTAACTCTTATTACTAACACGTAAATAACTAAATTTCGTAGATGACGTAAATTAAGGGAGAATTTGTGGAATTGTGTAAATTTAATTCATTTTTGATATAAAATAGAATAAAATTGCATGAGGGTAAAGCTTCGCGGGCTGCATAATAAAAGATGGAGTTGTGTATGTGGAGCGGAGGTCACGTCCGCGGGCCGCTTGCGCACCAGTTCGATGTCCGGGACAGCTCGGCGGCGGGTGGCCGCGCATACTCGCCGGGGGCTAGAGGGGTGCCTCGCCGATACGACTCACATCACAACAATAAAATTACGTAAATCGTATCGCTCGTATATCTAATACTGGGAAAGAAAGTTAAGCGTTAAATAATTAGCTACGTATCAGTAATTACGCACCTAAACATGCCGTGTCATGAATATTTACTTCGAAAGTCGATCGTGACCATCCTCAATCAAGTCGATAACAACAGAAATGTAACTACGACTCAAATGAGCCACATCAAATACTTCCGCAGGCGTAGCACTTTATCGAGCATTATTTCACAAAATCACGGCAGTGTGTCATTTGTTGCAAGATTATCACGTAATTGTTTCTAATCATCAAACGTTATTGAAAGTAATCTAACGCATTCAGATATATTTTTTGTTTTGATATTCAGTTTGTGTATGAATGTATCATTTAAGTTACGTGCAGAGAAATATGTAACACCTGCCCCTAACGTACTAATGTAGTTCTATTTTAAGGGCATTTCACATGGCAGCGTTTTTTATAGGTGCTAAGCCGTTCAATTCTTACTAGCAGAAAGAATAAAAAATAACGCACCGTAATTACGCTGTTGCATGGAAGGGTCTTCGATTGTTTATTGCTTTCTGTGCCGGATGTTTCCAATACTTACTCTATTTATATTCAATGTTTCTTTTGTGTTGTTAGTGGTCAAACTATATGTCAGCGCATCCTTTGTTGAATACCCACTAATAACACCAACAGCGGAATTAAGAATTCCGCTTTTCTTTTGTTTATTTATGATTTATTAATACAAGAAAGCGATACATTTTCACTCAGAGGAGATTTACAGACGCAAGTGGAGGTCAGTCGTGGTGTCTGGTATCATGGAGACTTTCTAGTGAAATCCTCTTGTGCCGCCCGCCGTTCGTTCCGCGCTCTGTCCGCCACTTCCATTCGTGACCACGCATTGATATGTACCGAACTCTACCGGTGTGATACGGGGCCATGAATTATATTCATGGATTTACCTGCAGAGACATCCCCATTTATGTCAAATCTCTCCTAAAAGATACTTAAGGGATAAACGAAAATATCGCATCGAAACTGAATTCTTGCATACATTCATTTTTACATCGTCAATTAAAGTGCCTGAGTATATTATCCTTTTTACACATACTCGTAACCGTCCTGCTCTTGTTATAAAAGTATTTTAGAAATAAATTTATGTATGTATAACAAATAGATTAAAAGCGTACCTTTGACATCTGTTTAAATTCGGGAAATGTAGAGTAGATTTATCGCGTCTGTTGGTGTTACTAAACGTGTCCGAATGGGAACTGTTAGAGCGCAGTGTTTGCTGTTGGATACGGTTGACACCTCCGGGGACAGTTTTATCTTTTAAGATAAATAAATCGTCCGAGGTCGGTGAACTTCAAGTGGAAAAGCAGAAATTAGACTCGGGTGTTAGTCACGGTGAAAACATCGAAAGTGCCTCGTTTTAGAAAGAAAGCATCGACAGTTGAGATCGGCGTTTTCAATGGCTTTGTAACAAATTCTAAAGTGTTATTGTTACAGTTAATCCCGGCTGCGTAGTCTCAACCTTTATCGTCTTTGAAGTAAAATACGTGTTGTGACTGTCTTAATGTAATGAATGTCTTTACGTAGAGCTCGCATGGGAACACTTGCGCTTTCGTCCGATGCAATTAATTACTGATGTTATTCAACACGTGGTGCATTATTTCACGCTTGGTGTGGCCGTCGTTCTTCCGGCGCAGAGCCGCGGCCGGGACGTACGCACAGCGCGGCACGGCCACCAAGCTGCCGCCGTGACTTCGCTCTCGAAGGCAAAATATTATCCACACGATTCTGACATTTTTAGCTCACCGGCTGCCGCTTGCATCACACGGCTTTGAAATGCCGCGCTTGTGACTCCTGTCGCAATGCTGTTTATATTGTAACTTTAACCTGACCCTTTTATAGAAAGTTGTTAGAAGTGTTGAAATTATCTGAAGTGCACGCCTAACGTATAACGCTAGATGTTTTCGGTTTATCTCTAGGGATGTAAAACATCTGACGCTAAGGTTCGCACGCCAAGCACGGTAATAAAAATGTTTATATGTGTCCTCATAAATGCAATATAAAATGGCTTTGTATGGTGTTGCGCCCTTTACGGTTAAGTAGAGTGCTCTATATTGTCTCATATATGAGAATAAGCGCATCGTGATAGTGACAGTGTGCCACAAATGTGCCTTCAATGGCGAACTCACAAGTGTTGGTGAGACCACCTTTACGCTGTCACTGTCGTTTACGGTCAACGTAATCGAACCCGTGTTTTTTTTATTGCAGATCTCATGTTGTAACGATGTGAGCACAATAATCGTAAAAGCCGGTCCCCTTGTTGAGAAGTACGGGAACTGTCCGCACGGTGATAAAGGAAAATGCATTACTTCCCTAGCGAGGGCGAAAGGGGAGTTTTCCTTAAAACAGCCCTTCAAAATGGCGGCTCGGGTCATTAATGTTCAGCTCAGGAGCTGCCCAAAATTTTAAAAGTCCACTTTTAACTTGGCTATTACTGATTATGTACCTTATCTTGGTTCATTTCGTTACAACCTCTACAAGATAAGGATAAGATATTCATATTGTTATTTTATGTGTTGGATAACTACGAGTAGATACTACATTTAAAACTGGATTTACCCACATTGTTCAAATTTTTTACGTAAATTGATCTCGGTTTGCCACTTGAACTATTGATATTTTCAAACTTACATTAATTATTGTGGTTGGAACACAACATATATATTGGTAATCGGAAAGTTTAACAATTCAAAGAGTAATTTTTATTTGAACAATTGAGATTAAATTGCGTAATAAAGCTATGTGGTGCAGGATGTGATTAACTAGTTTCATTCATTCATAATTTCACATCGGACATCAGTTATTTTACAATTTAGTCGTTTGTAGCGTTTCATCATTTGCAATTGATCGCGTGCTGGTTGCGTGCTAGGAAGTGGCCATAACTTCCCGAGCGGCTGTCTATTGACATTCAAAGTGGTCTTGTTTTTGTTGAAAACAGACTCGAGTAGAAAGTGGTCAGATCGTATCGTCGCGGCGAAGACATTATTGCGTTGTTGGTAAACATAAACGTAATAAAAAGAGTCGAAACTGCCTCGTGTTGCAAATACTTGTAACTTGGAAAAAGTAATTTTCAAAGTAAACTAGAACAATAAATTGTGCGCGGAGTATGTGTGGTGTTTCGTAAACTTGCCGCCTACATATATCGCCACGGAGGGCGTCATACGTTCTGCTCTGAACAGCGACACAAGCTTCTGACGTCACATCCACCTGTCGTTTTTGTTTTATCTCTTCGACCCGCTTGATTTACACGTTTTATGTCACATTTTTTAACACATTGTCTCTGAATGCATAAATTAACGTGGGTCGATGTGTACTTTGTTCATGCCCTCTTGTGTATTTCTTAGATTCTTTTTAAGAATTTTTGAGAACACAAACGTCAGTGTGAATGTATAATCTGATAGTTATA
The DNA here is from genome assembly GCA_030295005.1 of Cephonodes hylas. Classification (NCBI taxonomy): domain Eukaryota; kingdom Metazoa; phylum Arthropoda; class Insecta; order Lepidoptera; family Sphingidae; genus Cephonodes; species Cephonodes hylas. Next base: position 9,642,051 of record AP025364.1, on the reverse strand, counting down.
CTAGTTGACGAGATATTTTCATTTTCATCTCAAATTCATAAAATGATTCAATTTAATTAACAGTAATATTCTAAAGGGTTGTGGTTTCCATTCGAATGTTTCCGATGTAGTATCAGTGCTATGAGGCGGCTAGTAATTCCATAATCCAATAAGTGTTGTATTGCGGCATTATCGGAGATGTGCCGAGGACTGAGGTAAATACGTTAATGCGATATACATTACGTGCTAACCTGTCTAGACGTACTTCTCACTCGCATTAAGCACGCTTGTCAACCGCGTTACACTATAAACGGACTTATTTAACTATACACTTACATTTGTGCATGGTAAATGTGTTCCGATTTGACTGGTTATAATGTATTCTTAATCGACTGCGATTTATGCACAGTGTTTGGTCCATGTTAAGCTGGCGGTCTTGGTTGTTATAATTTTATAATGTCGGTACTAAATCGTTTCATGAAACTAATGGGGAGTTCACGAATTCTGGTACTGGATTGGTCTCCTATGCAATATAAATATTATTATTTCTCTGCAATTTAGATCGGCTTGACTTTATAGCTGATTTAAACCGTATGATACTGCCATATATATACATTTTCTTTCTCTATGTATCTTTGGAAGAATCGTGGTTAAGGAAATAGGTATATCAGCAATATTTTCCTTCTCATTTAAAACGAGTTAAAGTCAGCTCGAAACGTGTTTATTTACATCAATATACGCAATAACTGCAGTGTCATAATCACAGCATCGTAGACTAACGATCTTATGTGAGAGAAGGCACACGAGGAAGCCGTTCAACCGATCACCGCTTATGAACTCTCTAAACTCTAACACACAGGAATCAAAAATGCGTTGTTAAATAAAAGATCAACAGTTTTCCTGGATAATTTACGGATGGAGACATTATTCATAAGTAGCTTGTTGTAAAAAAACCTTTACTGAATAGTAATGTGTGACATGTTTACCACACTTGTATCATCTGTCACATTTAGGAAGTAATGACGCAACGAAAAATGGGGTAAACAGGTCGAGTTGTGCAACATATTATGTTATCCCGCACTATTCTAGTGGCATTATTACACGTCGTGAATATGCCTGAATAGCTGTGAAATAGTACATTAGTCACTTGGTTTATTTTATTTCTTTTTGAATAAAAAATATATTTATTTTCAATAATGAAAAGAAACAGAGAAGTACTGGTATTGTTTTAAAATCGTTTGGAAAAGTAGTTGGTTGGTTGTTGTCTTAATAACGGAACGATTTGTTACGTTAGTATAATAAAAATATCTTAATTGTAGTAATTGTGTGTGTATGAAAATTATACCGTAGGTGAGGGGGAGCGGCGGGTCGATGCGAGGTGACGCGATTGTTCTATTTTGTATGCGTTGAAACCGTTTTCCGCCGCTTCCTAATTAATCTTCATTGCACGTACTTGCATAAAACATATTATATTTCAAGGATACGTTCATATTTCTATACATTTTGCCCGCAATTTTATATACCACTACACAAAGTCAGGATTATTTTGGGGTTTGTAGAGTGCCTGTTCCCCTGGTTAGAGTCGAACTCACGTCGATAGGAGAAACTTGGTGGGAGGCGGGAGGGCGCAGAGGGACGTGACAAGTTTTTATTATGAACACAATCAGGACCTGTGGATGCCACGTTCGACCCACGTGACTGTTTAGCGGTTTTCTGAATACGTGTGCCCTATATAAGTAAATGGGTTAAACATGAACACATCGCCCTGAGATTGGCATGTACAAAACAACCCGCACACTTTGAACAAATTGAGTTAACAATACAGAATAGATGGATTTGCTGAACGGGTTAATAGTCGTTAGCAGTTGCGTGTACCGTCTCGTATCAGTGCGAAAGTGGCTAACGGTACCTTAAAATTTGAGGTCATTGACCGGCCCTTGCGTCTACACGTGCACTTTGTAACACATGATACAATAGGGCTCGGAAAAATATCAGCATCACGAACAGCGCTGCTTTATTAGATTTGCGACTTTATTTATATCCTCGCCGTATTTGGGCTACACTTCACAATGACGTTATGAAAACAACTTTCATAAATAATGCAAAAAGTTAAAATGAATAGCCGTTAATATAAGCCGTATAAATAATAATAATTTGAAAAGTTTATGCAATTTACATTTTCTTACCCCAACGATGCATAATTATATTTTGGTTTTGTTTACTTATTTATAACGTTACACTGATTAAAAATGTATAAAATAACGCGCAATAAAAAAGAAGCACTAGAAGTAAGTAAAGCGATACATGCAAGTAACTTATCTGAATACCACTAATGCAGCTAAGTGATATAATAGATAAAATCTTTATTTGTGACTCATAAAACTTATGCGTAATTATGAAGCAGTGTATAGAATACACTAATGTATGTACGTCATACCGACACGGCCATCTGCTACCGAAAGTACCCAGTTTTACAAACAACAGCAGTACAAGTCTGAACTAATAAATAACGACCGCCTAAAAGCGTTACTGATATAAACGCAAAAAAAAGCCTTGGTATCTTGAAATAAGTGTATTTTGAGAAGTGCTAGGCTCCATTGCCGTGTTGGGTAGTTCTTTTTTCTAATAAAAAGTACTTTTAAGAGACGTGGCCTGTATAAACTTAATCTTTATTTAACTATACGATGATCTCCTATTACGTGGGACGCAAAACGACCGGTAAAACAAAAACGAAACGTGTAGAGATTCACTCAAGTCTCAAGCCTTTCGGGGACATTGGCGTGAGTGTAGATACTAGAGATTTTTATCTGTAATGTTTTAGTCACCAAAGCATTCTTCGCGTCCTAGGGATATACCTATCATTATATTGAAAATTTCTAAATTTGTGCCATCTTGTCGTGGAAGAATAATAGCAAGCGATAATCGTGTACAAGATGTAAATGCTGATTGATAAATTCACGTATATATTGCGTTCCGTAATCAATACCTTTATGAAGATTTGAATGGTGCGACGTATTGTATCGATAAGTGAACTGCAACCGCTATTATTTCTAGTCAGACAGAAAAAAAAACAGAAATTAAATTTTTAAGTAGATATTTACATCCAAGACGGGCACAATTAAAACTGGTGGGATGAGACGGCTTAAAAATAATTCGTAATTATAGCGATACAAACAATAGCACCATATCTATATCGCTGGTAACAATGGTTCCTCCTTGTGTCGGGCTCTTCAATGCCGAGGGCTGGAAGTCGGGACCCCTCTATCAGAGTACCTTTTGTCCCTTTCTGTCCGGAGCGAAGTGCGTCGTGAAAGAGCCAAGATAGACACGGATTTGATTGGTTCAACGCAACGTCTGCATTTTTCAAGTGCAAGTTGTATTATGAAATATCACCATTACAATTATTATTTGGGCTATTAGTATGTTATCCTTATTTTACCAAGTTTTTGTATCGATTTTTTATAGAATTTAAATAAGAATTAAGTTTAAGGCTTTCGCTGAGAAAAAAATATTTATTTCGTGCATCGGAATATATTAAGAGCAGCTTAAATTACCGACCTCCACATTTCGCAATTCTGCAGACGAAATTATAACTAAATAATTTAGTACTGTATTCAAAAATTATAGTGTACACTATCAACATGTAATAGTTACACTACTAACGTCTCGATAATTTCAGTACTTTTTACATGAAAGGATTTCTAAGCCTCCCCCCAACTTTTATCCCCACCGCGCTATTCTTACTGGCATGCTGCTTCTGCAGTGTTCAATTTTCACTATTGTACTTAAGTGTCATCGCCAATACGCCTTTATGAACAGCCAGTCATGATCTCTTAGAGGCTTGGCGAGTTATAAAGGTGCATAGTCCTCCATTCATTCGTTTTCCTGCATTTACTCGTTTTTCAACTCAATACTAAAGAGTTATTCATAAACATTGCGTGCGTCTTTTATCATTATGTGATGATTTGTTTCGCTGTCTCTTGCGCCATTAGTCATAAATCACAACAACACAAAATATGAAAAAATGTGCAATTGTAGACGTTAAAGGCAATAATTTCCAAAAGAGAATCTTATTGGTTGATCCCAAGAAATAGATTTATACAATAACATAATATAAAAAATACAGCTTAAAAACTTTTAAGTATTCAGTCATTACCGATTTATTTATATATCGATTTATAAATTCCATTATCGCATATTGAAGTCTAAAAACCATGCTATGATTATCCAGCGTTACGGAAAAAGTCTCAGCCATTTGTTAAGTGTTGAATCAGTAGACAAGATATTTAAAACCGTTAGGTAACGTTGCTCGGTGTGAAATTCAGGTATTATGAGAAAGGATCGTACATTTATCCCCAACTTGGACAAAAGGCGGACGCGCTGAGCGCTCGGGAGCGCCCCGTACTCTGCAATTTCAAAGGAAATTTTCTGCTTATCATCCTTGACACGAATTTAGTCGTGTCTTCCGTATTATCTAAATACATAAAAATAAAAAAATGAAAACATTTAAGAAGTAATAGAACATTGTGCAACTGAACACAAAGTAATTAACGTGATTGCAAAACAATGTTTCGTACATATTATATCGGAAGACACGAGGAACATTTTTATTTTTATCCACGAAATTGGGTCAACTCATGTAATATGAGTGAAACAGAAACAGCACAGTCATGTGGCCATAGGCATATCGTTCATACATTTTTATTTGCCTACTCAGTGACCGATGACAGATATTGATGGGGTCCAGCGGCTCCCACAGGCTCCACGTAATATTTGTCAGTGATCGCGGTCGAAACTAATGGGCTGGCACTTTTATTTATATGACAGCTCCATAAAGAGGAGCCAACGATAATATGATCGAAATTAATGGACGCATACCGAAAATGGGCAAACTTTTCTCCGAACTAATTTAATCAGTCGAATTGTTTTTCTCTGTTCTAATAATCACAAAGTGAAGTTTGCCTTGTTGTTAGATCTCATATTATTCCGCGTGTATTTTTGTAACTTCATTCTATTCTGCCATGGCTTGGCTTTATGTTATATTTTATGTTGAATGTTGCCAATAATTGAAAGACGTCTTAACTTTTTTAAAGATTGAAGATTTATTGAAAATTGCATTTCCATGCTGAATTCTCTGCAATATTGCTTGTAGAGATCGCAATAAGTTCCATGTTGACACAAGTGTTTCCAATATTCATTTATTCACGCCGATGAACAATATCTCTGTAGAAAAGTTGACTGTGTTTATTCTTAAACTATAGGCACTTTTGATCATTAGTTGTAAATACTTTTTGAAAATTTAAGTACATTTTTGTTTAATTAAGCCAATATACCAAAGTTAGCAAAATATATTTTAAAGCGAATGAAAGGTAATCGCAAAGGGTAACGAAACAATTAACGCCACCCGAAGCTCTTGAACACGGATGGAACAATGGATCCGAGAGGATATTGTGAAGAGTCTAAAGAATTGCACACAATTTTATTATTCAGACCACTTGACTAGGTGAAAAAGTGAAGGCGGCCGGAGTGCCTATTGTGGACGGCGATGCGTGCTGCGGTCCCACCGGAACTCTTCAAGCGTGCCTGCTGCGTAAGGCATATGGTAATTAGGTGCCGATGGGACTTACACTCGCTGACACCGCGCTCTCTATTCTCATTCACTATTTTAACTACCTTTTCTATACTTTGGCCGTACTTACATTATTTAGCAATAAAGAAATTTACTTTGTAAGTTAGTTATAGATATATGGAAACATAAAGATGTTCAATGTAATCACCGACACTTATTTTTTGTTTCAGATAACTCAACCTTTAAAAAGCAAAGGTACCTAAACATGTTTTGTATTAAGAGCACGTCCGCACACATACTAGTGTGTGTTTTTATAAGAACGCAATCAAAAGCAAGTGGCAGGTGGAATTCAATCGTGGAGCGTGGAGCAGTATGTAGCTGAGCAAGTTCCGCTACGTCAATTTCAACATACTGAAACTGTATGATTTTTTATGTAATCGGGATCACATACACAAGTCGTTGGCAGTGCAGTGCCGTTCTACTTCACTCGGCTGCCATACAGAACTAGGTTATAGTGAGATAATACAGTCCATTCAGTTTATTTTGCTTTAGTGTTTGGATTGCCCGCTGCGCTTCTATGTTTTATTGAAAAAACTTGTGGAATTTAATAGGCGAACGTTATTGGGCATTTTTTGTCGGGGCTAGGCAGCGCTCCGTGTTATTATTGCCTCGCCGCCGCGCTTATTTATGTTTTAAGGTATGCCGAGCTAGCGCCTATTGCATTCGAAGGATGAACGATTATTATCGTTTATAACTGTGACGGCAATATTAAGAACTGCTTGAATATTTTTGTGTTTTACAATAGTATTTAAAAGTAAAGAAGTAGTTAAAGCAAAAGCTGTATTGTTGAAACATGCCTATAAAGTAAAAAAAAAAATACACTGGAAAAAAAACTACAGATACAATGCATTTCGTCCCAGCTTAGAACTGGATTCAACTTAGATTACTTGTACCTATATTAATAAAAGTGCATATAAGAACAAAAATGTCTCACTTCCACCCTGTAAGCTAACGAAAACAATCACGAGTCGAGTGGTTGTGGTATTCCAACCTCCAAAAAAAATTTTTAGCTAAAGGTTCAGGTGTAAAAAATGCGTATTGATGTTTTTCGGAGGCCGAGGCATTAAATGGTAGAATTCCGGAGGCACGAGCACTCTGTGTTCTTATAAAGTTGGTTTAATGTCCGGGTGTTTGCGGCGCAGCTCAGTGCGAGTTTGCTGTGTGCTGACTCCACTGATTTAGGGCGGAAACTTCACTTGTTTTGCATTTTACGGGAGCGCGGGGAAAGTCACCCCTGGGATTTGAATATTTTACAAGTAGGGTAACTTGTGAAGATGCGGCCCTTTACACAAGTTTTGCGTAGTGGGCTCACATGCTTTTAGAGAGCTCCTCCCATAAGCATGGTTAATTAAAATTTGCCTGATATTCCGAGTTAATAGCCTCCCAGCGTCGCAGTGTATTGGAGCACGTAAATCGAAAAAAAAATCAAATGGTATTGGTCGAGCGGTTCTATTTCCCAGTGCGAGTCATTTATTTGCTTTGTCAGCGCGCCGTGTATCATAGTCGAATGAGTGCGGGTTTTGTCTGCTTCGGAAACGGGTTAAGTAAATAGTCAGATCGCTATTCATATTGGACAAATTAAATTTTCACATTCAATCGAATATAGTTTGCGCTCCATCTGATTCGAATTTTAATTAACTGCTGTTCTTTTATTCAGCGCTCTGTGAAATTACAGATAGACGTTTTATATCTAGTGACTTTGTTAATATCGAACAGTCACATATATAATTCTAATCCAAATAAAATAAGGTACAAGTCTTATCACTTTGATATCAGCGATTTGGAGATGACTTTAGATACGATGTTTCCTTTATCGTTAAAGTACATAATATAATTCATTGTGAATACATACTTTACGTTCCAAAAGGCAGAGTTGTGTGTCCGGGATTTAAAACCGCCAACGCCGAGATTCTCGACCTCACCTCTCGAAACTTCGAGGCCATCACTTCCTATCAATTCTCTTCTATGAAGGTCGAAAGACAACCCATATGATCTATCACTCTTTTTTTAAATACCATTAAGTTGCGCTCGCTGGACTTAATTTTAAATGAATGCAGCATAAAACGCACATTATCTGAAATCCAAGCTGCTTGGTTTTCTTCCCAAAATAAAGTGAGCTTAATTCTGCCAAACCTTAATAACCCAGACAGTATACATATGTATAATATTCCGTTTATAACATACATAAGTATAGCTGTTTATATTAATATGATAATCGGGACAAATGACCCAGATGGAATCCCATCCCAGTTACCTATGCCAATTATTGATCCTTGCTCTAGAAACTGGTACAATACGTTAATGCCCTACATTTGTGCGGTGAATATTTCGTCCTTTCATCTGGTGACATATTTCACTGTATTTGTACGGATTCTATTTCATTAACTTCTGAACATGAAATATTTGGAAATATTACATTTCCATATCATCAAACGGATATTAAATATTTCGCCGCTTTGTGTACGTTTCAGACAGTTTTCTGTAAATTAAATTAGAATATTATAAATCTACTTATACATTAGGAAGCCCACTAAGCAATCTTGTTGTGATTCAACAAGTCTTTATGCGCGTATCAACAAGTACAAGAGAAATAAAAAAAAAACAACTTTTCTCAATCGAATGTGGATCATATTTGGATCGCGTTGACAAAACTCATTAATTAACTATAATTTATTAATAAAAATTTCAATGACATTTTCAAGTTTTGTATGTGTGCAGTAAATCCTCAGTAAAATTGTATAAACCGCATAGACGTATTGATTGAAATTGCCAACTGCAGTATCAGTTTCTACATGGATGGTGACCAAGTTGTATGCGCTACATGTGCCACTCGCAGCGCTTGCTGTTGCATGATATGTTCCGCGGTGATTGTCGGTATTGTCTACGCCGAGTTTTTATTTTCGACATTTAAAATTGTTTTTGTTCGGGGCACACTGCGATGGAATTGAAGTTTTTTCGAACAGCAAACCAGATATTTCCATTTAGTTTTGGGAATTTTGCTACGATGTATGAATGTATTGGTATGGAATTTTAATAAACCAGGATTATTTACTTTAAATTAGCATATCAGCAAAAACCTCTTCTAAAAATGTGCTCAGTGGTCCCAACGTTTTGTCCAAATACAGCAAAGAAATGACCTCTATAAACTTAATTAGTAACACTAAGCATTAAAAATAAATTCAAAATGTAGGTAGAGAACTGTAAAGGTTCTACATAATGAAACAGGTAAATGTTTTTAGCGGGTGGAGTGGCCGTCGCCGAAGCCTTGGCTCGCCCTCGCACCATCGTCCACGGCCAATAATCCAGTTAGGACGACCGCACGAGCCGCCGGCACTGCTCTGATCGATTCGTAATTGGGTGTGCTCGCCTACCACACCGCAGACCTGTTAAAACAAGCGGTTTTTAGAATTATACACTCGCCCACCGACATTTTATTTAGCTTTTATCAATGAACTTCTCAATAGTTCTCACATCAACTTATGTGATTGGTTGTTGACAATTGTATTAATCTTTTAAAAAAGAGATGGAATATTATTCACATAAAGCTTAAATTTTGAAAATCTAATTTCAACAGTAAGTATAAATCGTATTTGGATTTCTTCTACAATAGTGTCATAACGGCTCAAAAGGTTTAGTCGAAATTTAAGAGATAAATGCCTTTTATATAAAACTTCACGATATTTTTTATTCCAAAATAAAAGTAATATTCTTCTTGGACAATAGATGAGTATTATACAAGTACGCCGATGTCAAAAACGATTTACGAATAAATTACGAAATTCAGTAAGCCATGCGTGTGTTATCATTTCAATTTAAAAGCAATTTGTACAGAATTAATTTCATAGCGTTTTCAATTTACGGGATAGAAAATTGAAATTATAACGTCATGTAAAAAGGAAGCGCTATCAATTTATAATGGTATTTGAATTCAGATAAGTTATACGTATATCAATTACACGCGCCTAAAAGTGGACTAATGAAACCTACTCCTGACTCTCATTTTATTCTGAACCAAAATTGAAAACATAACAAACGAAATCCACTTCCGAAATAACAAAATTAGTCAAGATAATATCAGTTAAGATAAATCAATTTTGTTGTCGTATTATGCAACTTTTACAATACTTATATAAATAAACATAATATTATTTGGGAAACTCGTGCAATATTTTACAAAAAGAGTGTTATGAGAACAATCCATTACATAAGCTATTACGAATTGAAATAAAGGAAGTTAAATTAATTTACAGTTAGTTTCTCTTGTGCCACACCGCTAACCCAATCTCGCATGTTACAGTTTGTATGTTAAACTGTCAGTGAGAATGGCGTACCAATCATACCTAGCTCCCTTACCGACTGGCGTTTACTTGTTTCGACTCCAACAAAGTCGAATTGAAATGTCAGCCTTTCAAATATTCACTCACCGTAGTTGTTCCTAGTGTTCTAGCTCGTTCACTTATTCCGAGATCCACTTATGGTCTTCGAGTTAAGCTACTTCAGAAACTGTCCACATTTATAATGCATGCCCTATTGTGGACAAGAAACCTCAACAGATAACTTCTGCCGATTTATTGTTATAAGAAATCCCAGAATATATAATAAATAACATTCACAGACACAACGACACTCTTCGAAAATTATTATATGGTGCTTTTTTTTTGAATATTAGTTATTGCTTAATAATTGTTTATCATATCAGTAAGCAGTGATGGCCTCGAGGATTAGGCGCGCGGTCGAGAATCTCTGCGGTCGCGGGTTCCAACCTCTACCACACACCTCTGACTTTTCGAAGTTATGTGTGTATCCACATTGAATTATCACTTGCTTTAACGGTGAAAGAAAACATCTTGATGAAACCTGCACACCTAAAGGTTCTTAAGAATTTCTTAGGTGTGTAGTCCATCTACCCGTACTAGGTCAGCGTGGTGGACCTAAAGTCTCTCAAAGGTAGAGGAGACCCGTGCCCAGCAATGGCACGGATAAGGGTTGATGATGATGAAATTTAAACGTAACTTTGATAATACTTTTTCCCGCAAAAAAACCAACAAGCAAATAACGTCATGTTTTAACTTAAATTTTCTGCCTTGAATATAGGCACATATTACATACGAAATACAGAAATGTGATACAAGGGTACCAGATATATTTCTTTTATGACGTTACATGTTTTACTTTCCACGACATTTCGCTGAAGGGCATAATATAACTCCCTTCATTCGAGGTTCACGCAACAGCGCTCAAATAATGTTGCTGCGATGTTGTTAATGCAGTTATGTATGTGATTAAAATTTTAATTTTGTGCAAATGTATATTTCACGGACGCAGGAGGGCAGCGTTTTCGTTGTTGGAGTCGATGGTGCGCGTGTCCGTGTTACTTCGTTGCAAGATGTGCAAGTTTTAGATGTGTCTAAGCAGCCTGCACCTCGAGCTAAGACTACGAAACCCAAGCGCGCCGCAAACACCAAAAAGTGAAGCATTTTTTATTGTTTCTATTTCGTGTGAAACTGCTGGTTGGGTATTATTTCTGTTATTGTTTATTTTTGTATTTATTCTTTTTTTTTATCTCTGACTACCTTCTTCTTTGTTATATTTTCTGGCTGTCAGTATGATAGATGGATGGTCATTGGTCAGTAATGTAGGTCAACAGTGACGTTATCTGTTCTGTTCCATTGCTTATTTATTACACATGTCTAGCACTAAAACCATCAGAGAATTGCGTTCCGTTTTACGATTTAATGACAAGCTCATTTCTGTTTTTAGTTACTAATGTTATTAGCAATGACAAATTTTTGCATTATTTAAATTTTTCTGTTTTGTTAGTTTTTTTTTTATAATATCTTTGTTTAACGTTTAATTATGTTTTTATACATGCATATTTGTTATTGTTACAATTAATAATTGGATTTATTTGTTCTTATTTTTGTATTTTTCTTTTAAGTTATTATTTTTTTTTTATGACGCATTGAATTATTCTTTTTTTATACCCACCAGTGTTTATTGTTAAGTAATTGTACATTTTATTGTTTAGTTTTGTTACAATTATTATTTTTTTTCTTGTTCTTTTAATTAATAGTTGATTTGTTATAATATTGTTACTGAGTGTGATTGTAGTAGAATATTTTTTTTATGTTTGTATTACCGGCTGGTGAATTGATTGTAGTGCATACAGAGCAGTAATTGTAGTATAGTAATTGTAAGTTTTTTTTAATTTTTACTATTTTTATGTAATATAAAATTTTATATATATTAATTTATGAGTGTATGTAGTGGTGACTCTGATGATTTCCATTCAGCGTGTAGTGATGATACTAGTTTCGCTAGTATTCCGTCGCTCTGTGATGTTCTCTCTTCCCGATTTAGTGGTGCTTGTAAAAATTTTAATGTCGTGCATATTAATGCTCAGAGTATTCCGGCTCATTTCCCTGATATGCTAGCCAGCTTTGACTGTACGAATCTCCACGCTATTCTAGTCTCTGAGTCTTGGCTTAAGCCTTGCCTACCTACTTCCTCCTATTCTTTACCAGGATTTCAGCTTTTCAGGAACGATCGTGCTGCCGGAATGGGTGGTGGGGTAGCTATATACTTACGTGCAGGGCTTAAATGCTCTATTATAGACTTATCGCCTCAACCTCCACCCGTAAACAGCGGCGAGCACTTGTTCCTGGAAGTTGATCTTCTTCATTCTAAAGTTCTTCTCGGTGTTTACTATTCTCCTTCTCTTCGTGTTGATTACTTCTCTTCTTTAGAATCTATCCTTATTAATCTTATCCCATCGTACAGTCACACCATAATCATGGGTGATTTTAACACCTGTTTACTGAAGAACGATTATCGCTCTTCTTCCTTATCTGCTGTCCTAAACTCCTGTAACTTGACTATCCTGCCTCTTAATGCTACTCATCACTTCCCAAATTCCACACCTTCTCTACTTGATCTTATTCTTGTTTCTTCTCCTCATCTAGTTGAATGCCATGGGCAATACTCAGCTGATGCTTTCTCATACCACGATTTGCTTTTCCTTTCATACAAACTCCGTCTTCCTAAGATGAGAAATAGGGTTCTGATGCAGCGCTCTTTTCGGGACATTAATCTTGCAAAACTTCGAGAAGATGCCAGCAACATTGACTGGGCATCTTTACTTACTTCGACTTCTATTGACGAAAAGGTTGAAATATTCACGCGCAATTTAAATATTTTGTTTGATGTTCATGCTCCAGTTCGACCTGTTAAGATGAAGCACTTTCCGTCACCTTGGCTTACTGATGAAATTAAATCAGTCATGTCGAAAAAAGCTGCGGCTAAATCAAAATTTAAACGTCGTCCTACTCCGCTTAATTGGGATCGGTACGTAGCAATCCGTAATCACTGCAACAAGATGTGTAGGAATGCCCAACGCCGACATGTCCATGCTTCTGTAGAAAATGGTGATCCAGCGAAAGTCTGGAAATTTCTTCGATCTATGGGAGTTGGAAAATCTAGTCCTAATTCTATTCCTAATCATTTAGATATTAACTCTCTGAATGCACACTTTACTGATGTGCCCCTCTTCAAGAGTGCTATTAAGCATAGAACTATGAATTATCTTTCTTCTATTCCAACCCCTAATTATCCTCAATTTGTTTTTAGTCAATTTACTGATTGTGATGTTAAAAAGAGCATTTTGTCAATTTCTTCTAATGCTGTCGGAGTTGATACCATAAGCCGCAACATGGTGGTGCCCATCCTCGATGAAATTCTTCCTATTATCTGTCATATCCTCAACTACTCTATCAATAATTCCGTCTTTCCATCCCTTTGGAAAGAAGCTGAAGTAATTCCTCTTCCCAAACAACCCAATCCAAAGTCTTATTCTGAATATCGTCCTATTTCCATCCTTCCCTTCCTTTCAAAGGTTTTCGAAAATCTTATCCATTCGCAACTTAGCTCCTTTATTAACGTTAATAATCTCCTCAATCCTTTTCAATCTGGATTCCGTCGAGGACACAGCACCACCTCTACGCTGGTTCAGGTCACAGATGATATCCGAGCGGCTATGGAGAATTCGAAGCTAACGGTTCTAGCGTTACTGGATTTCAGCAATGCTTTTAACACAGTTGACTACGATGTCTTACTGAGTACGCTGAGCTCTATTAACATATCTCCAACAGTAGTTGACTGGTTTCGAAATTACCTGATGGGACGTAAGCAACGTATACGAATTGATAATGCTTTCTCCTCTTGGCGAAATACATATGCTGGTGTCCCTCAGGGCGGCGTTTTATCTCCTTTGCTCTTCGCGTTATTTATTAACTCTATCTCTGATAATCTTATTTCTTCCTACCATCTATATGCAGATGATTTACAGATTTATTACCATGCTCCGGTAGACAGGGTGACGGAAGCTATTGATTCTATTAACAAGGATCTTGTGCGTATATGCGAATGGAGTGATTCGCACGGTCTTAAAGTCAATCCCTCGAAGACCCAAGTCATTGTTGTTGGCAGCCCCAGGATGAGTGCCAAAGTTGACTTTGTCTCTCTTCCGAAAATTGTTCTTAATGGATGCGTGATTCCATACAGCGACAAAGTTAAGAATCTAGGAATATATTTCGACAAACACTTATCCTGGGGTCCCCAATTGCAAGTAGTTAGTCGCAAGTTGTTCGCCGCTGCGGGATCGCTTCGCAGGTTGAGAAATTTTCTACCCGTTCCCACAAAGATTGCGCTGGTTCAGTCCCTCCTGTTTCCTATCCTTGATTATGGTGACGCTAGCTATCTTGATCTCACCGAAGCCCAATTTGAAATACTTGAGCGTCTTCAAAACTTTTGTATACGGTTCATATTTGGTCTCCGCAAATATGACCACATCTCTGTATTTCGTGATAAACTCAAGTGGGTATCTATCCGCCTTCGCCGAAATACTCGTATTCTTTTGCTCCTTTTTCAAATTTTATTCTATCCCACTGCCCCTCGTTATCTTAAAGACAGGTTCCGTTTTCTTAGCACCACACATGCACGACCGCTTAGGTCTTCAGAAAATCTGACACTGGAAATTCCTCAGCATAGCACCAAATTTCTTAGTAATTCTTTTACAGTCCATGCTGCACGTTTGTGGAATGAATTGCCACTAACAATTCGCAAAGCTAAATCGCTTTCCACTTTTAAAAGACTCCTCAGAGCTCACTACTCTTAACTTTATATTTGATTTCATTAATTCTTATTTGTATATGTACTCGTATGTAGTTATGTATTTATATTCCTTTATTATTAGTGTTGTTTTAATTTATGTAATTTACTTATCTAATCTTTATACTTTTATCTACTATTATTTGTAAACTCACTATATGTTCTTTATATATTTATGTAATTTTTATTTATATATATTCTTGATTTGTTTTTTCAGTTTCTTTTTATAATTCTGCTGATAACTACCAGAACTACAACCATTCATTTCAGTCGCGTAGGTTGTCTGGAAGAGATCGCAGCTAGCGATAAGACCGCCTATTGTGCCTATATTGTTTTGTTATTGTTAGTCTTTTACTTCATTATTTTCCATGTATAGTGTACAAAAAAGGATATAAATAAAATAAATAAATAAATTTCGCCCATAAATAATTTTAAAAATAAAAAGCTGTAAACATTTCAGCCTTTTTAACAACACAGAAGAGTAAGTTTTAAAACAATGTGCGATGAAGTTTCAAAAACATTATTATAATTTTTAATTAATAAAAAAAATCCTATTATTTTTAAATCGGTAAAATTTTAAATAGGTTACTATTTAAGTCAACGTTGGCTTAGGTGAAAATTTAACAAAATATTGTAAAATGTTTCAAAGTTACGAGTGACTGAGTAGCTAATTATCGCTTATTTAAACAGTGAACGTAATTATCTTGAAGAAACCTGCATACTTGAAAGGCTTCCGCAATATCTAAGGTATGTGAAGTCTACCAAATCGCATTACGTAAGTTTGTTGAACTAAGGTTAACCCTTCCTTAATCGCAATAATATATGGGACAGCATAAAATAAACAGTATGTAGTCAGGACAGTTTTGCTAGAACAAGCTATTATACAAACGGATAATTTAATCATCGAGCGAAGGACTGCAAACCTGAGCCGTTTTTAACAAAGTTTAAGAAATTAGCCTTTTAGTTCATTTACTTATAATGCTCAATTAATTTTAGTATCATGTTTGAGGTTAATACTTTGTTCCAATCTTCAAAAATTAAAACGATTTCCCAAAAAAAAAATGCCTTTTAATTCAAATGCTGCACATGAATGATGAACCTCATGTTTATTGCAGCTGTTTCATCCAATTATCTATCCTATCTGTAACCTACATAGATAGTAAGGAGAGGTGGATTACGTCAAGTCAGGTGACTGTTTCTGTACGGTGTAAAATCGACGTATTTTCTCAAAGAGAACTACTACCCATTATTGCAACGGAACATAAAAACTATGTGAATATATAATAGGCGGCAGTCAGCACATGCAAGATGTTTCAAAACATTAATGTAAATTCAGTGAAGCAAGATTATGTCGTGAACGTCGAGATTTCACAATCAAATGCAACTGAGATAAGAAATTATTTAACGCAATCTGCTCTTGTCAGTTTTTCATCAAACTGCCGGATTTACTCTTGCGAAACTCGTAATCCTCGATTCACTGCGGCCTGTGGCTGCTTCCTCTACTGAAATATGGATTATGTCTATTCATTTGAAATTCAGAAGAGGTCTCCATCGCTTTCTCATTCCTTATGATGAACTCATTTCTTATACCTAATACCATAATATCTTCCCTTCGAAACCGCAATACTAAAGTAAATTTGCGTTCGTGACACCTGCTGCTTGCTTGAAAACATTGTTTGTGTTTATGATTTTCATATCTTCTATATTATATTTTCTGTGTGTTATAAGAAAATAAAGAATGTGTTTACAACACAATAATTAGGTAAACATATTTTGGTAAACATGAATCAGAATGATGATAATAATTATGCTTAAGTGAGAGTTAGATTCGCCTAAGTATTAATAAATTGAGTTAATTTTATCTATGGCCGAAACCTTAATGCCGCGGCATTTACTTGATCTAATTCTTTAATCCATTTAATCTTAACAGTTTCTTGAATATAAAGCGAGCTGAGAAATATATTCGCATTTCGACATTTAAGACACGTCTGCAACATTTATAACATGAAGATATTTAGATTATCGCAGACGACCATCTTAGTTTACTTAGGACAACTTCCACTTCACACTTCCAACGTAGCCGGCCTTGTTATAGAAAGCAGATAGCTGGAGCATACAATAACTGTAAAAGGGTGAAATAAATAGGAAACTGAATGCTGTCACTAGATTCCGGGACGACTGCGGCGCCTCTCACAATAGCATGGCTAGCCTTGTCCGACTTCTGTGTGTTCCACAATCGTTTTCAATAAACGCCGCTCGTGTAACCTTTACCCTTTTATTATTAACCTACTAAAATAATTGTGAAAAAGGGGACATTTAAATTCAGATAATTTTATTCTTGGCACAAAGAAAGTGTGACTGAAGATATGAAAAAGAAAGGGGTGAATGAAGACATGACGGCTGACAGGGATGTGTGGAAGGAGAAGACCTACTGCGCCGACCCCAAGGAATAAATTAGAACCAGGGCAGGGGAATGGTTTCTACTTAGCACAAATATATTTTTTTAAGTGTATATAATAAAAATCCGTGTAATTTAATTTTCCATAGTGTTTTTCGCCACACTTGTCGTCAGCTTGTTTGCCAAGTTAATTTTGATTTTCTCGTCGTCGCTTTGCTGAAAAAAAAATATTATTATTTGAATACATGATTAAATATTTATTATTGAACTATCGATGAAAATATCACCTCTTTGTCAGACAGTTCTCTTGGAAGATCATCGGTCCATTTTTCCGTTGATAACTCGACGATAACGGCGGCTTTAGGAGTCGTAGATTCTGCATAGTTCAACAAGTATAAAATATTAAAGATATAAGATATGTAAATGACAAATAGCAATTAACGACGCCAATACGCTTGACACCTAATTACTATTTTATTTACTTTTATTAATTCATAAATATAAACAGAGACTCACTGAAATGTTGTACCATGATGATTCTATTGAAATATTCAGTGAGTGTTTCAATTTTATCCGCACCATCTACATAAATGAAGGAACTCGCATTACAACGAAGGTTTTTTTATATAATACTTAATTAGAAATGAAAAAGGCGTACTTACTCATGTTACTTGGTTTTAAGTTAATGATACGGCTTTCCACTGGAAATGAAACATAACATTTCATACGTTTTGTGGACTATACCTAATGAAAATTGCAAAAAAATACTTACATATTTTTTCAACTTCTTCATCTATAATTGATATGCCCACTGAAGAAAAATATAATTTTATCATATTTCGTAGTTTAGAAATAAAATATTTTTTTTTTATTATTGAATTGATTAAACTTACACATTTTGCGGAAATTTTTTAATTCTATATTGTGTTCGTCTTCATTGTGTTGAATAGTTATATCTGTGAAGTTAATTTTTTATTTATAATAAATACAGCTTACGTCACCAGATTTATTTATTTGGAATAACCTTATACATGAATTTCTCGAAATCGTGGAAATAGTCTGCCAGCTTTGATTATCCTGGGTAATAAAGAATATATATAATAGTTATTTTCATATCAAAATGTTCAACTTACCCTCCTGCGGAGTTTTGATTTTATCGTCTCTACATTTTGTATGTAATCTACAGGTATCCAAGTTGGATGGGTCGCGGCATTCGTAGTGCCAGTTGCAAGTCGATTTTGGCTTCGTTGTGTGCCCTGGACAAAAATAGCCAAAAAATACAGGGATACGTACTAAACTACAATAACTACAACTAACTCCCCCGCTTGTACAAGGGGTGCTCCAACTTTTTCACATTTGAATGAAGTCTCACATAATGGGTGACTACAACAACCTTTTCTCGGACACAATTGCAGTCTACATGCTGTTATTGTACATAAATACATACATAATCTCACGCCTATATTCCCCGAAGGGGTAGGTAGAGATGCATTTCTGCACCCACATATCGCTAGGTATGTATCAGTCCCACGTAACAGGAGGCGAGCCTATTGCCATTTTTCAGGCAGATTTCCAGACTCCGTACTGCTACTGAGAATTTCCTAATGGAAAAACCCAACAGCACTTCGACCCTGGAATCGAACTCAGGACCTCTAGATCGCAAAGCACATACTTGTACCGCGAGACCACGAGGCAGTCAATGCTGTTATTATAAATTTCCTAATTGTCAAAACTCAGTTTCTCTTTGCCCACCATTGAACCTAGGACCTATAGATGGCATGGCACAGTAGGAAGCAATCAGGGAAGAATATTCTCCGTATTAGTTTTATAGCCATACGGAAATCAAACGGGTTATATTAAAGTAAGTAAGCTATAAATATTTAAGTACTACCTTTGCCGGACTTTAAGTGTTCAGTATCTTCTCCACTAATAGCAGTAGGTTTATTTTTATTCCTTCTTATAACTGTAAATAAGTTTTATTTCTATTTTGTCAAAACCGACTTTTATTGTTATAACAAAATTAAAATGTGTTACCTTTTCTCTTTAAGTTTACCACTCTTTTTTTCGACCCGTAATTGACGCGTTGTTTGCTTTTACCACGAGACTCCCTGGTTCTTTGTCTGTTAGTTTTGACTTTGTCTCGAAGATTGTCCTTGATCACTAACCGTCTCTTCTTTGCCAACTTCTTAGCTAAAGCGATAACTGAAATATACATAAACTTCATTATAACATGGTTACTACATTGATTCTAGTTACTTATAATAGTTTTCACTTTTCAGGTATAGGAGGCATGCTAGTTTACCTCGACGTTTGGTCTTCTTTAACTTGTGACGTCCTATGTTGACTTTCTTCGTTACCACTGATAAAATAAAGACCAATATAAAAAATTATGTTTCCTAACATAATAGTAATGATCTTTTTTTGCGACTTACGTCTATAATGACACATTCTTGGACTGGTGTCTATATCTACATATTGACCTGAAATAAAAGATAAATATTTCGTTAAAATAGGTATAACTATAAACGGAATATTTTTCAGTTACAACTTCTAAAAAACAGTACCTCTTAAATTTAAAATATGATGTCGTGGTGGTTCTGTAACCGACTGGGCTGCCGTCCTCACTATGGCAGCTTAAAAAAATATCATTACATATATAAAATTACGTCTCATATTATCTTAGACATTTAATATTTTTAGTTACCCCTATTCTATGATTACCTGCATATATAGGTATATCGGTCTTTTATTCTAAAAACTTAGTCATAGGAAAAGTTAACCCATGTTGAAGTATAAAAAAAATTAGGCACTTACGCTCTCCACTCAAAGCAAGTGCTTGTAATGCATCTAAGCCAGATATATCAAAATCTAAAAAAATAAAAGTTATTCAATGACATTAAAGTTGCAATATCACTTGAGATTTAAGAATATTTTACCTTTCAAAGTCACTATTCTCTTAGGAGTGTAAACTGAAATCGTAAATTTGATTTTAGCTAACCTTGTAAAAAGACTTAAAACGATGGCACGTTTTAAATTGATTATACGCACAAAAAGCTTCGAATAATCTGTCGGCTAACTGTTGGGGACTCATGGCCGAGCTCACAATACCTTTGCCTTCTAAAATGAAAAAAGAGAAATTAATTTAATAGATTTATGACTTAAATACACCTTAACTGTTTGAAAATTTAACACCACTTACTTCCAGGCTTTTCAACTGAAACGAAAAAGACAAATAAGTATTTTCAGATGCAATTAACGATTCTACTTATAAACGATCACAACCCAATGTAGCTTAATCACTTGTAACAGGATTAGACCGACCTAGTGACGTGATTTCTATGCATTATTAGGCATGCAGTGACTCGTAATCGCCACGAGGCCTCATTAAACAGACCCTATTATCGTATCACGTAATGACAAACGATGAATGACATGTCACGAAGAATATTGACACTTACGTGACGAACAATTTTTAATTAGAATTTGCATAAGCTATTAATAAATGCTATGACCTATTGGTAGCGCTGCATTGCTAATCTAGCTACTTCAAGTCAATTCACATTTAATTACACTATTGTTTTGGTGCATTCTCAATGTAACACCATATTGCAGTTCTTCGTAAAAATGAAATGGTATTTGTTGCGCAAGGTAAAAGATAAGTTGAGCACATGATACGGTGTAGACAGCAGTGAATACGCAACATAGTTCTGGGGTGATATGTGGCTCACTACTTAATATTCAGGAAGTTACGACTACGCACAACGTGTTGAGTTAGAAACAAGGTTCAAACTATGTAGATTTCGTTCCTTCTATATGCAATATTCTACATTCACGCGTTTTGCGTACATACGTACTAATGTAAAATTGTATTTATAGATAATATATTTATTTATTTTACAATAAACATTATTTAGTCTTGTTGATTATTTGATGGTTACATTTTTTACTCGGTTCCCTGACTATAGTCAATACTTTACGTACATAGCTGATTTCTTCTTTGTGTACTTACCACCTATTCATTCTAACTCCTTCGTTGGAAGGTCCTTATAATAGCCTTTTCATTACTTTGGCCAAGTTTAACTGTTGATAATATCCGGATAAAGTGATGAATTTATCAGATTGTCTAGATAATTATATAATTATACATAATGACTCTAACTCTATTAACTCTTTAACCACCTTGACAAATCAATGTAAATTAAATATTACAAACCTTTGGATATCAGTTTTTTAGTAATAGGCAGCATTTCACTCGGAGTAAAAGTGTCACCTGTAGTAGGAATATTGTGCCACTGTGAGAAATCAGGTATTATACAGGGTGTATTCAGACCGTGATGGAAAACTGAGGCAGGTAATATCTAATATAACCCCCTGGCGTTAAAGAAAATCTCGACAAAAGATAAAAACTTTGATGTTTTCCATACGAACCGCGTTCATTTAATACCGATGGTTATACAACCATCGGTATCCATACGGAAAACGTCAAAATTTTTATCTTTTGTCAGGATTTTCTTTAACGCCAATGGGTTTGTGATCACCGTAGCTATTACGTGCCTTAGTTTCCGATAATGGTCTGTATACATCCTGTATAGTAGTGTAAAAAAATGATAAACAGTTATATCTGGTACTTAAGTACTGTAAATACTTCCAAGTAAAATGATTTCAATGACATATTTAATCTACTGCAGTTATCATTCCTTACCAGACATCAATGATCTTATATCTGTAAAAAAAGTTATAGATTAACTTACATAAGTTATTATACAAATAAAACGATATTAATAATGAACAAATATTCATCATATTAACGATATAATTAATGCAGAAGATACAACATGTATCAGGATGAACACAGAGAAAAATAAGGACTTTACGCCCACGTCTTGGTTAACGTTTTTTTTTTTCAAAGCTAAGGTAGATTTTTTTAGTCAATAATTTATTTATTTTCCTTTACTTTATTTTTCTTTCTCATAATCAAACAAAAAAATGAGTAGATGCTACAAATATTTTCACTTTAACTACACTTTTAAACAGACACTGGAAGTTATTTATCTTACCGTTTCCAAGACCGAGTAATTGTAGTTTGGGTTTATCGGCATCATCTTCAGTATATTCTGAATTTTCGTCTTCTTCTTCATCATCTTCAACAATACCTTCATCGCTGTTGTAATTACCATTGGAATTATCATCATTCAATTTCTTAATACCTTTCTTGTCTAAAGATTTTTCCGTGGTATTTTCTGATTCATAGTTAATATCCGTAGACCCTACGACTTCCTCTTCTGAGTATACATCATTGCTTTCATTGTCATTATTTCCATCTGCATGTTCTTCCAAATTCGGTTTTTCATAATCTCCAGACAACTCACTTTCTGTCAATTCTTGAGAGGATTTTACAAATTGTAGTAAGCTGTTATTTTTTATGTCGGAATTATACTCTGAAAATAATTATTAATGATTGGAGGTTTTGTGAACGACATCACACTTTATAAATTGAATTCGGTGTCCTTAAAGATTTGACGGCACGTTAGTGTCGAGTTACAAGATGGACAATTTTTGTGTTTCAGTGCTCTTTGAAAACAGCATACTTTACTTTTACTTTATATGTTGATAGTCACTGTAAACATAAAAATATTGTAATAGCTCTATATTCTTACTCAATTGCACCTTCTTTGAGCGTGTTTTTTTCGCCGCGTTACTCGATTTTGGTGCTGCATTTACCTGAATATTAAATTATATTAGAGTACAGTATTTAAATATTTTGTATGAGTTTATATTTAGAGAGAAAATCTTACATAATTCAATATAACTATTAATTCAAGTAATATTACAATCCGCCTATCCATTGCTTGCTGATTCCATAAGTTTATGTTCGGAAGGTAATCACATTGAAAAAATAATAATTACACCCAGTAATGAAAATGCATTGACCGTGTAATCAGAGTAAGTTATTAGCTCTCTGTTGCTTTGTGAGTTGGGATCTGCAATAATACATCAATAAAATAGTCAAATAATAAGTCCACAAATCAAAATTTGAGTTCTTAAATTCGTTAAAATATCTTGGAATAGGATACATATTGTTATGCTACTGACTAAAGAGCACTCTTAACATCGTTAACAATATAATAATTTGAGTTGAGAATATTCATTTACATTGATTAATTGTAATTAAAACTACGGTAACATATGTACGTCTATGTTTTATCTGAGTTTATTTTTGTTTAAAATAACGCCGCCGACTTTCCTGACTCTTGCAACAGATACACAAATAAGACTATGTTATCATTATTGTGAAACTTGAGGAAAAGTTTCTACAAAACATATACATCGTCTGATAAACAAATTATGCCCAATGATTCGTGTGTGGCAATGATCTATTTTCTATACAATTTATCACTATGCAAGATATACATACATGTCTTTTCAGCTATTGTTGAAAAAACGGTACCAGTAAAAAAAGGTATCATTAATTAAATAAATAAATACACCCAACACTCACATACATAGTTCACTCACTCACATACACTCACATACATCATGTGGGGTCAACATTAAGATACAAGTCTTGTGTCGTGGGTATCAGAAATTACGAGAGACTTTTTGGTCTCACAAACACCCAGACCCGAAACAAATATTTGTGGATCACACAAACATTTGTCTCGTGCGGGGATCGAACCCGCGGCCTCTCGTTTCGCTAGCTGGTGTCTAGCCAGCTGCGCCACGGGGCTGTCAAAATTCTATGGTATGGTTTTTTACTGTTTAAATGGTAATCTACCGAATATTATAATATTTGCTCATATTGCTTCTATGACACTGAAAACTAATAACACATTTAGGTCTCTTTGTCAGTCATATATTTCTACTGACACCTGGTTATTGACTGCATTGCATTAAGGTGCCACTGTAATTGCATTATTATATGCGGATGCCCAAAGTAACATCGACGTTCTCGATGTAATTACAATTCATTGTTTTAACTTTTTCTGCAACACAAATCCAAGTTAATACCTGCTCACCTCACTGAATCCAGCTTAATAACGTGAGTGCCAGGTGGGTTGTTATTGTGTACACGTAACCGCATGTCTCGCCTCAGCACGGGACATGTTGCCGCCATAATGGAGCCTAGTGATCCTTGCTAACCTCACCTTCACATTAAAATCATAATATATTCCCAAGATAACGACTGCCGACCGCCCACCGGATTCTCATGCTCCTTACTTTTTATGTGGTCTGTTTGCTATATATGTATTCGTCTCAAACTTCTGTATACCGCTCTATATTTCTTTAGATAAATATCTCGGGTATCCATTACTAATATTTGTATATTTAACAACGTGCAGTGTAGATATATTCAATGACCTTACACACATTTATCGAATGCGTTTTGACACAAACCTCGCGTTGCAACATTGTAATTTCGTCCGAGAACCTATTTCGAAATAGTAACAATGAGTCTCGATACGTTCTTTGCTATTGAAAAGGTCAATAAGTGAGTTGGTAAATAAATAAAACATTTTTTCCATGGCGATTGCATTGGCGGTCTCTTACGCGGTGAGACAACACATCCAACGTGTATAATTAAAATCTTGTCCAGAGCGAGTGGTCAGTCGGGAATATGATATTTGTCCAACACATGCTCACTGAATATTGTATTGTCATCTCGCTCGTTCTTTACAAAGACTACCGTTTATTTGCGGTATCCTCCGCTAGATAACTAAGGGAGAAACGCAGCGTGAGACGGGAAAACCTTTGTTTTTGACACTGTTTAAGGCGAATAATTAATGTGACTGTTTCAGATAACGGAAAACATGAAGATTATTGCATTTAGATTTCTTTAATGTATACGTAACAATACAAACGCGGTTAGATATAGATTTTGCACTTTCACTTGCATTGTATGCGATAAAATTTACGAGCGGATTGGTCCGCGTTGGCGCCGCACGTCTTGTAATACAATAACATACAGATCGATCTGGTTTGCGAGATTCGTTGATGTTGGCGTATCGGATAGCAGCGAGTGTGCAATGGTGAAAGGTTGCAGCACGATGACCCGCGAAAGATATGCTCCCGGTAGCGACGTTGTTCCATTGTGGAGCCGTCAGTTTCGCCACTTAACACCACTCTCACCGCAGAGAAAAGTTGCTAACATCTCACAAATTGCTAACGAGTTTCGTAAAACACTCATTGTCCGTTTGATCTAGATTTCTTTGTTAAGTTACATTTATTCCACCAATGGGTTATCTCAGACGACCTCAATTGTGTAAAGATATGAAACGATTCATTCTTAATGCACACATTATATTACGTACATGTATGTTGGAGTGTTTTTTTATGTTTTAGTCGCTTATTACCTACTTGAATGTCAGGACTTAAATATTTGATAAATCATAACGATGGCCTTCAGGATCAGGCGCGCGGTAGAGAATATCAGTTATCGCACGTTCAAACCCACCCACCTATTTACCACCTATTTATTAATTTATCACAAAATTTAACGGTGAAGGAAAATATCATGTGAAAAATTGTATAAATGAAAGTTTTTTGGAATTTCTTTTGCATGTAGTAGGTACTTACGCTCACCCGCAATAGGCCAGCGTGGTGGACGAAGTCCTAACCTCTCAGTTGTATAGGAGGCCAGTTCTGAGCAGTGGGTCGCATATGGGCTGATAGTGATAGATCTCACGTATTATGATACATATCATTGACTAAAACCGTAACAAAATTACAACATGCGACCGTTAAGACGTTTTTGGTTAGACCGAGCGCCTAATACATTCCAAATGACCTAAAATAGGTCTAAAACCGAACAACGCCGTGTAATGCCCAATAAAACTAATTCCTCCGTTTTCAAATCGCTCCCACGTATACTTTTACGTAATCAGAGCATTGAACTTGTAATGACTTTAATAGGCATCTTAAGCCCACGTTTCTTTTTACAAAAAGTCTTTTCATATAATTGAATATATTAGTTTCAATTGAGCTTTTTAGATGTGATAAAAGAGCCCGAGCTCCCTATCGGCACGCCGAACACGACAGCTCGATCCAGCTTCCACACAGAGACGTGCCCGGACTCGCTACTAAACACTTCATTTACTTTGCTGCTTTTTCTTAACTGGATCAGATAAACAATTACACCAAAGTATGCACTTTGAGAAGGACAGACCGTACTGTTATGCAGGAAAATATTTATAATATCGTCCTGCAAATGGACACAATTGAGCTACATCGCCGATCGACTAAATTCGAATTATTCACAATATTCGGTCAGCAACTGGCGTTCCAAGCTCTTAATGACAAATTGCTATTAAATGCTTAAAATTACATCAAACGTCGTCCGAGGATCACGGCGCTCGTAAATGAAATAAGGAAATAAAGATCGAATTTAGGCGGATATTATGGAACGGTACGTCGCCCGCCCACGTCACATAATTTTACGGCAGCTGATAGAGATCCGACGTGCGCCGTCTAGACGCGACAGAAGGGCTAGACTAGTTTTACAACCATATAGACGCACTCCGCCAACTTCCGGACTGATCTAGCAACAGATCCGATTTAAGAAAGCAGATGGTAATACGACGGAGGTGCGATTTCCGATGGAAACGGGCGCAAACTTAAGCAAAGGACCGAAGAGATGTCTCGTGACATTTCTGAGTGCATCTTGAGTTGAAAGTAAATTGACGTCGTTCTAGCGAAGCAGTGAAGGTTTTCTTCAACTGTTGCCGTTTTATGTATCCATTGTTGTGTTGTTTATTCAATTTGTAAGTAAATATTATCGTATATCAAATTTAACAGCAAAAATTATAAACAAACAAGAAAACACTAAAAAATAAGTACGATTTTCGTGTATTGCAAAATAAAAACATGTGCGGCTATAAACAAAGTTATTTAACTCGTTACCACTTCACTATGTCGCAATACGTCTAAGTGAATACATTAGAGTCTTTAGATGTTTGAGAATGATTGAAGGTCATTCTTACCACGTTTAAAAATGTGCTAAAAGACGGCGACAAAAGTAATGACTTTTAGTAGAATACATACTTTAAAGTTAATTTATATATAACGTAAGTGCGTGGGAGCGTAACGTATGTGGTTTAGAAACAACACAAATGAATTTGTTTTTCGAAACAGAATATTTCCTTTCACTTTAAACACACAAGCATCAATTTGTGTAATCTCAGGGCATTTACAGCAAAAACAATGAACCATTACGCCTTCCTTTACAAGTGGCCGGCGCAGCGCGGCATGCACTGCACATTCACCTAATAACCAACGCCGAGATGGAGTCTTTACAATAATATTGTCCGTTTTATTGCGGCCAATTCGAGTAAGGACATTTAAATAATTATACATACTGTTTATTTTTACAAATACTGTAGGTAGGTACTTCACACTTGACATTTCTAAATGATAACAATAAATATGATCAAGTAATTTATATCTGACATAGCCCTATAGTACTGTCAGTACAGTACATTAAAGTTAAAAAAAAAACAGAAGGAAATTCCACATTGAAGATAAAGGAAAGAAAGTGAAAGTATGTGTAAGCTAAGGAAACACTGTATTGAAGTGTAGTTTTAGATATCGTCCGCGAGTGCTCTTGTCTCTGAACGCATTCTCGTCGTCTCCGGCCACTTGACAAAGGAATTGAAATCCACAAGCTTCTTGTTGGCCGTAAAACGGCTCACAGTGGCTTAACAAAATCCGCAAACGCATATACTCTACGGACCGTGGATAGAAAACATTCCGTCTGCGTATTGTACGCGGGACACTGCTGTTATTGCAATTTTATACATTGGACAGGCGCATTTATGAAACACTAACTAGTTGCGATAACTGCTCCACTGCCGCTTCAGCTTGCGAACAATTGTTATTCAGAAAT
Organism: Cephonodes hylas; assembly: GCA_030295005.1. NCBI lineage: Eukaryota > Metazoa > Arthropoda > Insecta > Lepidoptera > Sphingidae > Cephonodes > Cephonodes hylas. The sequence continues at coordinate 9,614,001 of AP025364.1, read as the reverse complement.
AGCTTTATATTTCGCCAAAAGAGATTTTTTGAATGGAGATTTATACGGTTTTTGAGGAATGTTTTCCATGCTGTTACACTTGTCTTGGATTTAAAACTACTCAAATTATACTTGCGTTATCATTGTTGACATATTTTCCAATGTACTTTAAAAATAAATTGATGTCGTCAACATTTACTACTATTAATTAAATTTCTTTGGATATGTGCGAAATATTTTTAATTAACCGACTCTTTTAATGCTGTGTTAATGTGTTATGGAACTAAGAAGCTTAAAAGCGTAATATGGCATTTACTTGCGTTCTACCTCAGCATTCCATAAAAAGGCTTAGAATTTCCTAGGGCAGTAGGGCGGTCAAAGAAGCTTTGAACGGTCCACAAACTAGACCCTGGAAAACTGAAGTGACCACTTGTTTTGATGCAAAGTTCCGATAAACAAGCCTTACCTGATTGTTAGTTACGTCCATTATCACTCACCCGAACTATTGCCCAACATGGAACCGCCAGTTTTTTTTTATGTTTTTGGCAAATGAATTCGTGGTTGAGCGGGTGAAAAGTGACTGCTGGCGTCGATAAACGTCCAAGCTGCGATCTATTACGAATTTTTGAGAAATACCAAAAGGATATGGGAGAGTTTGTTTTAAGCGTACCAGTTGGCGAGACATGAATTATTATGAATGCCCCAAATGGTTTGATAGATTTATTCAAATGAAACCGTCTGGTACAATATACAGAACCAATACGGCAAATCCCCGCAGCTTCTAACGAATAGAGATATCAATATCCGTTGTACCCCGCCTCCAGCTACACTATAATACAGTTACCGCCTATTTTTTTAACCTTTACTTTTTGCAAACAATATTCAATATTGAACCTCCGTACGTTTTCTCATATGACCTAGAACAAAGGAAAAATAACGAATTTCATTTTATAATAACGAACTCTACTTTGTGTATAGTGCAATATGTCATTTATTCCGTAAACTATAAAATGTTATTTTCATGCAATAAAAAACTCAAAATTAAGGATATTAATGTAAATGACTATTGTTTCAAGGTCATTTGTATATGAATGGTATTAAATTAAGTATCCGTTAAGATAACTCCATGATTCTAATGTAGTTTGAACAAAATATGTTAGTAGGAGTTAGTAACATATTTTTTATAATTTATGTTTATATTCTTAACTCGGCACGCATAAGACGACGACTATGGTCTGAACCCTCTCAGTTGTAAAGGAGGCCCATGCCCAGCACTGGGATGTAATTATAAATTATAATTATATGAAGCCTGGCATATTTTAATTTATAATATGCCAGGCTTCCTCAAAAATAGTTACCTACTATTTTTATGAAAATAATCTTTACTCTTAGTAAGGTTATCCATCATCGTAAATTTTTTATTAAAAGCTATCAGTAGACGGGCCTGCGTTCGTCTACGGCTATAAAATTTAGTTCATGATACACAGATATCACACATTGATCGAAGATTTTTCTAAAGGTTTTTAGTAGATTCCAGAAAATCGTCGCAGATAAATGCTTGACCTTTAATCATTTAAAGTGATATCAATGTGTTGTGATTTTTTCGATGACATCACGCTAAACTAAATGACGTAAGCGTTTCCTAATAATCGTCTTCCTTTGCATAAAAAGTACACGTAATTGTTTTGCTGTACTTTAAATACTAAAAAAATACTGCCTCCATTCATTATATTTTATTGATTTAGCAGAGAAGAAGCCAGAATATGGTTAAAATTCACGTCACATTCACTTTTATTATAACGTGTCCGAAATCCGGAAAGATATAAATTGAATAAGATTCAAAGCTATAAAATTTCCCCTTCGGACCGATTAGATAGTGAAAGCCAGAGATTCATTTTCTATTACACGATCCTAAAGAATAATACATAATGGTATTTTATTGGACAACACGTACTAAAATATCTACAGTGTGTATTGAAACATGCTGTATAAATTGAATACGTAGTTTTTGCTTTTGAATCACTAACTTTTATTTTCATGATAGTGCAAGTCTATTGTGAAGTGCTTTGCGTGAATTGATTTTGTGATTTCTTTACATCATCATATAAATAAAAGTGTAACCATAACGGAGTAGCACTACACTTACTGTTCAGGGACAAAACAGTCATTTTAATAGGGAGATATAAAAAAAATATTCGCACATTGTGTCATTATTTAAAATTGATTAAGACTTTTTTAATTATTTTTTAAATTCTGAGTACTTTTATAACTGAGTCCAAGAGGTCGCGTAATATTCCAACGCATCATTATGGTACGTGTTCAAGCTCCTGATAACTTAACGGAAATTTTTATTTTTTCGGCTTTGGTGTATCTTACACATGTTCCAGAAGAAATTATACAGACTAAAAATAAAGGAATATCTTGGATACGCCAAAAAGTCCGCCAGCTATCGGAACTATGAAATAGTATAGTAAATCATAGCTAAATAATAAATGACGCAACTTAACTCATTCATTAAATGTTTAAGGGAAAAACACATGATATCTGCAGCACAGGATTCCGTCAAGTCTCTACAGATTTCTATGCCTATTATGAATCCTCATTCATACTTCGTTGAGTTCCCCGGTGCATTCAAATCGTGTTTTGCATTTTCATGAATCATATAGAAATAGAACAGCAAACGCACGAGTCAAAACTAAACTATGTTAGAACATAAAAGCAGGTTTTCATTTTATGGTTCAATTAAGGATGTGCAGCTCCAGATCGTAATAGTTCTGGGAAGAATGTTTGACGGTAGAACTTAATCGATCTATTGCTAATTCCATCAGCACGAGACAAACGACGACGAGTATTCGGAATTGAAATATACTCAACGCTATTAACCTTTTTTAGGAATGAGGTATTTTTATTGTAGTAAAGTTTTATTGTCACTTGGCGACTTTATGCCCCCAGCCTGCTAATCAATAAAGAGAAAAATCACTGATAGCCTCATTTAGTGGACAAGGAATTTTCCCATACAGTATATTTTTTTATTAAATCACTATCATAATTTTGTCCGCAGAAATGTTACAAGAACTAGTCCAACTATTCATGATCTTAAAATAATTATATATTTAGATAGATCTGGGTAAATAATTCGTATCCTTTTGTTCTAGCTGTAAATATAACGCTAAATAAATGTTGCGTGTATTACTATGCAAGTAGCATAAGCTACTTAAAATGATTCGATGTAACACATTTAACGTAGCGTGAACAAGCGTCTCGTTAAGCCGCGATGATTTTATCTAGAGACGATAGATGGACATCTTTCATCACATAAGGACTTATTTAGACACCACCGCATTTATCTTCACATACGGTGCAGTTACTTACGTTACTCGTCATTTCAAAATAAACGCTTTTAAATTTTAATTTAAAATCACGCAATTTTTTTAATGTAACTTATGGAATGTTGTCACTTTAGTTCTCCAACGCGAATACTTATGTGAACATTTAGTATTCCACCGCAGACAGAGTGTCTGGACGTAATGTGGTCTTAAAAAATACAAAAGTAAGTCAAGTTCGTAATAATTGACGTTCAATGTCAGAGTAGTCGGTGTGGAGCGCGTTGTGGGGAGTGAGAGCAAGCGGGGGCGCTGCTTTCCCAGGCTGGGGATACTGTGACGCCCGACAGCTGCGTCCGGGACGAGTGACGTCACCATTGCCAATCATAACGCTGTACTTATTCAGGATTTCCTTTATGACACTTCGTGGAAATTATATTCAAAAATCTATTTCCATATTGAACACAAGTGGGAAGTTAGGTTTCCTTTGTATCTGCTGAGTATCGAGGAACGTTGAAATTAAAATTTCTTTCAATGAAGAGATTGAAATCAATGTAGCGACTCTTTTGTCCGTGTTTCCCTTATAAATAGTTATTATTCTTTCTAAAGAAATCCAGCTACCAACAAGTAGGATTTATTTCGTTGAGTTGATATTTACCATCAGATTGCACCACGTTATGAATGCTTTACCATCTGCATAAATTAATTTATTATAAGAAATTCTTAACTAAGCCAGTGTCCCGAATTTTTGACAACCGTAAAGAAATTTCGTTTCAGCGAACAAATTTTTTTAAAATTTTATTTTACATGAACTAATATTGCGATAAACATTCTGAATTAAACTACACGTGATGAACTAAATGACTCAGTGCAATTTGAGCCCGAGCCTTTTTAAGGTTCAGTATCTCAAGGGAACCAACATTGTTATGCGCCGCTGTTTATTAATCCCGTCTTAGGGATTTATGTAACGTACGTTTAATATTCCATGAATGTAAATATACAATAGCACACAAACACTCATGTGTGTATTCCACGAAAAAATAAGATAGGCAGCATACAGCGAACCTACGAAACAATCATTTTAGTAAGAAATTTTAAAAAATATATATTTTGTCCATATTTTTTTAATTTTTTGATTAGATAGTTCACAAGAATTACTCATGTGCTCTGTTTATTCATCATCATCATCATCAATAGCCTTCATTTTGTCCACTGTTGGACATAGGCCTCTCCATAAGTCTGTCCTCTCTGTTTATTAAAAGTTGTAAAAATATTTTAAATTATTATGGAGATTTATGAAAACAATTGATATGTTACCAAACGTCTTGTCTGTACGACGCTGCCACTATGACCGTCCGAGTACAGAACCAGCAGTCTAAACCAATTCCAATGCATCGAGGAGTGAGACAAGGGGACGTTATTTCCCCGAAATTGTTCACAAATGCATTGGAAGATATGTTTAAGACACTGAACTGGAAAGGACGCGGCATAAACATAAACGGCGAGTACATCTCACACCTGAGATTTGCAGACGACATCGTCATCGTGGCTGAAACCGTCAAAGATTTGCAACAAATGCTGTCTGATCTAGCTTATGCTTCAGCACGCATCGGTCTCCGGATGAACTTGGATAAAACCAAGGTCATGTTTAATCGGCAGGTTATTCCGGAACCGATTGCAATAGATGGAGTAACTCTCGAAGTTGTTCCAGAGTACATTTACCTTGGTACAATTATACAAGTAGGTAGGAGCAACTTCGAGAAGGAGACCCAAAGAAGAATACAGCTGGGTTGGGCAGCATTTAAAAAACTTCGTCGAGTCTTTTCGTCACCCATATCGCAAAGCCTAAAGACAAAAGTCTTCAATGAGTGCGCCCTACCTGTCATGACATACGGAGCCGAGACGTGGACACTGACGGTGCGACTGGTCCACCAACTCAAGGTCGCTCAGCGAGCAATGGAGAGGGCTATGTTAGGAGTTTCTCTGAAGGATAGGATCAGAAATGATGTTATCCGACAGAGAACTAAAGTTACCGACATAGCCCTGAAGATCAGCAAACTGAAGTGGCAGTGGGCGGGTCACATCTGTCGCAGAACCGATAACCGTTGGGGTAAACGTGTTCTGGAGTGGAGACCGCGGCTCGGCAAACGTAGTGTAGGACGCCCTCTGGCTAGGTGGGGTGACGATATCCGCAAGGTGGCTGGCAGCGGTTGGATGAGGAGAGCCGAAGATCGAGCCCAGTGGCGTGCCATAAGAGAGGCCTATGTCCAGCAGTGGACGAATTAAGGGCTGTTGATGATGATGATGATGTTACCAAACACCGGTGATTGAATTAAAATTGAATACCTATAGTAGTTTTACTGCAGTCGCTGTAAAGTATCGTTTGATTTTTGTGACATGGTAGCCGTGATTGATGATACAAAGCTGATCGCTTAACTATCAGCGAGCGGTGTCTATCGAGGGAAATAAAAAATATTATGCAACAACTCTCATTATGCTAATTATGTCGCACTGTTTTGAAACCGGTCAGTTTTCTAAAGCATTCATGACTTTCATATTTCAAAATTGTTAATATGAATAAAGAATGTATGTTTTGCTATTTTAAAAATCTTGTTATAGTATTCGTGCAACATTTGTTTAGAATAAATAGTACGTATTTATGCAACTTTATTTGAAGAGTTGATAGGAGAGTCGCAGTTTTTATTTATTTGTAAATACACGTGAAACCCAGTTTACACAGCTGCATCCTGTACTGTTGTTACTAAACATCGTTTATACTTTATTATATAAATTTCTTGATTTATATTTAATTCATTATCCACGCTATATGACTGCCTCGTGGTCTCGCGATACTAGTATGTGCCGTGCAATCTACAGTTCCAGGGTTTGATTCCCGGGTCGGACAAAGTATTAGTAATTCTCAGTAACAGTTTGAAGTCTAGAAAAACGCCTTAAAATATAATATTTGCTAAATGAGCGTGCAGAAGCCAGAAATGCACTTTTGCGTATTTCCCATTAGGGAAACATAGGAAAAAGTTGAAAAGTATCTACATATAGGGACCAACATTATCCCTTAATGCAGTCATTTATTTTTGTTCATAATTCAAAGTAAAATGTAAAACACTTTTTATATGAATTACCTTATCATTGTATAGTCTTTTACAACACTTATGTAACAATAGTGTACGTGTGTATCTGTGTCTGTTCATTTGCATGCCGTGTCATTATAAAAACTACGTCGGCGTGTCATAACCGGTATTTTTATACGCGTGGCAGTTGACTATTATTAACGTCGTTTTTCCATTAATAAGAATATTATAAAAAGGATCTGTGACGGCACATAGTCTTCGTCATCGATTATATCCGTCTCAAGACACCCGAGCAAGTTGAACAACCCTTAACCACTTCCTGTCTTCTGAATTCTAACAAAGCGGGATTACAATCTCTCCGTTAGTGGCCCTGAAGAGGATCGAGGTCCCAAGTGGCTCGATATCGCAACAACCTAAAGAGCCCTGGAAATATTCAAGTACCTATATCTCATACGTCCCTCATTACAATCCACGTCCTTCATGCTTATGTTGAAAAAGCTATCTACGTCGTAAATTAAGAATCACGCCTGTGTCGCTTAAAAGAAATCAAAGATTATGAATGTTCCTTCCGATTAATTATAAATCGTCTCTAATATTCTTTCAAAATGCATAACATTTAAAGATAAATACTGTTATAAGATAAACAATACTCATTATCGTCAATTGATTTTATTGCGCGTTTTGGTGAAATTCAAAATCTCCGATATTATTGCTTTCTGATTGCAGTTCAGCGGACTTACGACAGAGGAATGTTGTAAATTTTTACTTAGTCGTATACTAGAGTTTCGGTGGAGGAAGTTGGCGGATCGCCAATCGGAAGCTAATCCTGGCACAGACTCAGTGCATTTTGATAGTGCTCGTTTTATCACCAACTTGTAGTGAACGAAACGCATGCCTTGTGCACGCCATCGAAAACATACTACGAACTATGATTTTATCTATTCAAATTATATTAGAAGATTAAGAATTTGTAGAAAGAATGATATTGTGTAGAAAAGCAATAAAATTCAGAGTTTTATTTATAGATTGTTGAAACTTTACCGATATTACCGAATCGGTGCGGGTGTTAAATAATAAAATTTTAACGTAGCCATGCATAAAATATTTGTGTGAGGTTAGGTTTGCATAATGTATTTATGTTGGTCTCAAATAGCATATTTTTTACTGTTCGGAAGTAAAACTATTTCTTGATGCCAAGTTGTCGCTTTTATTCCTTTCGACTTCTACACAAAATTACTTAGTGGTCAATGGAGTAAAATAGACAAGAAAGCATAATTAATCAATAAAAACACGAAGAAATTTGTAATTTTAATAAGATCGTGTATAGTTACATAGCGACACAAAAAGTTTTGAAAATAATATAAAACCCTAATTATGTAAAGCAAAGATTTTTTAAATATATTCAGCAACAAAATAGGATCGAGCAAGACAAGACGGGTCTTTTATTTATTAATAAAACATCATCCCTATTGGTACTTTATCTTGCATTATTCGCCATACACAGTGTTTTCCTTTGTCATCACTTCTCTGAATCAGTATTCATGGTACGCGTCACTTGCGCATATATTTATGTTCTGCTCTATTGTTGTTTGTGTATCATTTTTATTTATTCAAAATGACGTGATTGATGAAAAAATAGTCATAAATAATAACACACTAGGCAGTAACCATACGGCATATGGATCACTGTTGTATCGTTCATATTGAGATTTTAACTTTCTTCTGCCCCACAAAATTAAATGCCATCACGCTAGTTTTGAGTTTGAATGGCGCCTCATAACTACTTATTCTATAAATAGTTGCGCTATAATAATGGTGATAATCAGTAAATAGAGTTTTCAGCCATGTATTAGCTAGCGCCTATCCCGCACTAAGCTAGCGTGGTAGACTAAGACTTAATCACTTTGATTCAAAGAGGAACTCTGTGATGATTATATCATTAATTTTGTAAAAATAAACGTTAGTTAAATGATTGGTGTCATTACAATTATTTTGATGTTATAAAATATTTAACTATAATATATTATTACGTAGCAATTTTCCGTAAAGTGTGCAGTTAATCTTAGGACGGGCGGTTCTCCAAATGAGTTCCCATTAGTTTTTATGGAGTAGGAGTTTAACAGCTTCGTCGAGCTGCGTGACGTCGAATTAAACTATGAAATTATATTTCTTCACGCTAATGTTATAAATATTAAATTTTATCCAAGTTTTTTGTAGCAATTTCAATGTTCATAATTGATTTACATGTATTCATATTGATATATGAAATTTCCTCAAATACTTGAAATTATTGGTAATAATTTTAATTTGAAATAGATAATATCTTTAAAATTAATTAAAGTACGGTGAACACACAAGCGTGGTGTACTTAGTAAAGCTAACCAAGGCGCAACTTAGATAAACTAAGTTGAGCGCTGGGTAATCCCTAAACTTGGTGCAGGTGCTGTTATCTTAACTTAACCACCTATGATATCTATGTGAAGTGCACCATCTAATTGCTAAATTTAGGCAATGAGCACTTCCCATCTCCGAGTTGCGTTTACATTTACGTAAGGCGTTTAATGACGATGTTCCACGCTCATTAAGTCGACTGCACAGAGGCATTTTGTTAACGGCCCTGTGAAATGCTAATTTGTTCCCGTACACTCAATATGAGCCTGTCGGGGAACGCTTTGGCTACGTTTTTCAAGGATCGAAATCCGCGTTTAACAATTTACAACCTTTTGTTTGTATATGTTGATCCCGAGGCGCGTTTTACTGAAACAATCGCGCGTGCAAAAAACAATGATCGGTGCGCGTGCCAAATATATTATGCGTGGCGACTTATGGTTTACGGGCTTCCTTTATAAATAAATTGTTATGGCTGTGAGGCAATTTACACATTAATACTCTGCATGTTCAAGTTTTAGTTTAAATCTAGAGCGTGGCAAAAATAGTCTAAAGTTAGTTCCGAGTCGATGGGAATAACGAGGTAAGCGTAAACACAGCAAGACTTTACGCGCCATATCCATAACAAATTATTTGGAACATGTGGGCTAGCACTCATTTATATTCTTCACGCGAAACATAAAGTGCTCCCTGTACATATCATTTATTACTAAACAAAACATTTGTAAAAGATATAAAAATTCAATGGCTCTTTTAATTACATTTCCTAAGTAGGTATAACTTACGGCAGTAAACTCCCGTAAATAGACGGTACCTGAGCGGAACCCTCGTCAAATTATAAAAGGAGTATAGCCCTGAATATTTCGCTTACCTATTCGGAATTTGTTAGTTTTGTAAAATGTGCAAACAAATTTATTTACAGACCACTTAGATTTTTCCTTTGCAAGAAATAATAAAATTATTTCTCTGAATTAGTAACAATTAATCATAAAACACAGGATTGAACATCAATTATTCGAAAAAGTATGAAATTTAAAACAATTCAACAACACATCGATAAGTTATAGTTAAGACTGCCGATGAATACCAGCTATTATGTAAATCCCTATGGGTAATATAGCAAAACTTAACTTTTAAAGTACTAAAAATACATTGTTGTATATAATAATTCGAAGTGTTAGCTTTGTCGTAGACGTGTTACAAACAGGGCATCTGTGCCAGACGCCGTGGATCTGTCTAATGGCATTAACAGCCTTTCAAGCTAGGTCACTTGTATCGTATCTGGGTCAGGCTGCAGCCTCAGCTTATTGTACACCCAATATATTGCTACTGTTCTATTGTGTCTCTGTTCATCTAGGTGTTTACTGTTTACTCATTATGTGGGATATCACGGGGCGACGCCTGTGAACAATTGGTGAGCTCGCTTTAGATATTCAACTCGGTGGGATGAAAAGAAAATCCGTTTACGTTGTGAGGCGCCCACGGCCGCGCAACTTTCCATCGGCGTTTGTCTAACTTTTCGGAAGTATTGTTCATTGTTAGCCGATTTAAATGGTGGTATACTTTCTTGAGCCTGACCCATTCCACCCACACATGTATCCTACTCGTATTGCAAATTTGATGGTTTTTGTTGTTGATTATTCAATTATGGAAATGTTTATTGACGAATTTGCATAAAATTGGGAGTTATAGTTTAAAACCTCTCGAAAAATAGGTAACATTTTGATCCTGAAAAGTGTTAGGTTAAATTCGATTATTTTCTTACGTAACTATGTGTTAATAAACAAATTCTATCTTCTAACCTAATTGTGGCGATCACGTAGACGATTTCATTTTCAAAATAAGTATTAAAACAAAATTCATAAAAGCCTACTTATGTTAGTATTTTTAAAGATTAGATAACGCAAAATCCAATTTGTGTATTGTTGCTTCGCGTGTTCATAACAATGGCTCATAATTTTAAGCTCCTGTCAAAATTAAACGCTACAAAAATAATTGGGCCAAACTGTACGATGACTAGTGAAATATAAACTAAACCTTTGATATTTACACTGCATTAACAATGTTATTTTATTACGATAGCGATTATCGCGGCGACGTTGGAAACGTATTATACGTAAGTTTAATAAATTTAGGGCACTTAGCGGTAAACAATGCACGCATTGTTTCAAGGCACGATTTGTTTGCACGCTGCTTTCACTCAGATATGACCTTTCTTTCATGCGTTAGCGATTTCAAAACAAACTCCTTCTATAGAGAAAAGCTTTTGTTTTCATTGCTTACGGCTCGCTTATGTTGCTGAGTAACTTTAGAGTATATTTAAGGGTTTATAGTTTAAACTTTTTGTATGTAAAAATATCAAATATGTTTACTAGATTGTTAATTTGAGGCAATTATTTAAAATTATTATTATTATAGAATTATACTAGAGAAAAAGCCAAGGTGCTTCTACACTGGATTTAAACTTACATTTAATTGAGAAAAGATTGCAGTTGTAAAAATAAATTACGCATTCGTTACAAAAAAAAGTTGGTATTGGAATGCATATGGGAGATCTAAATTTCACTAACACTAAAATGCTTTAAGAAATTATTTAAATATTTTTTTAGTATTATATTAAATTAATTTACTTCGCCAAACACGATATTCCCTTTCCGCTAGTGCTTTTACATTACAACTTCCGCATAATGAACGACGGTTCAGGTACAATGTCCGCAAGGGAGTATTTAATTGATATGTTTTATATTCTCGTAAGTCTAATGGGCCCTGCGCCTCTCCAACTCGACTTCCTTAACTTAGGGGAAATTCTTTGTTTATTATTCACGGCGAATTACTCCAATTCTACATTTTTTCCCAGCGGAAAACTCAAGCCCTTTTATTTATTCAATACGACTTCTTAAAGTTACGAGACAATTGTAACAATTGATGGATTTTTGTTTTGAATTCTAATGTCTTGTTCTTGCTTTTTGGTATCAATATAACATGGCACAGGATTGAATACCTATACATATATTAAAACAATATATACATACATATATGTGTACATATGAACAGCATAGAACCATATTCATAAATTATATGTTGTGAACATGTTCTTAAACCTCTCTCATTCCCACGTATTTACCCTTGCAGAATTTCATGATACATTTACCACTTACTCGATACACATGCACACGACGTCTTAGCTAATTCTAAAATACAAATATTTTTCGCAAATTTTAACACAAATATTATTTGCCGAATGATAAGATTGGCTGCAATATTTGCTTTAAATCTGCACGTGGATCCGCGAAGGGGTGGTTTTAAGTGTAAAATTTGAACTAGCTGCTATCACCCTTACATATTGAAGGGGGCCACCCTGACGCGCTTCCCTCTATGTGGCAGCACTCGTCTTTGATACACGCCTTTTGATGTCTGCTTTCCGAGCGACACAATGACACTGTTTACCTTCGCCCCTGCAACAACTTCGCTTTCCCTTCAAAAATAGACGTTTTAACGACATGCTCAACAGTAAGACTATTTACATACATCCATTATTTGCCCAAGTACTTATTAATGTTTAATAAAACCGTATTAACAAGGATCAAAATTAGTTGGTATTTCTACTAGTATGGTCGTTTGGGTGTTTATCTCTTTTTATTTCGTCGAACCTTTATATTTAAAGTGTAAAGGCGGGTTTGATACGGTATTGTACTAGTCGGCCTTAAAGTGCTACGGAGATATATGAGTGTGGATTTTTTTTCTTCAAATCACGTTCCCTAATATTTACTGTGAAAGTAAGTAAAGATAAGTTATAACACGCACGAAATATTAAAACTTTAAAAGGGTATGTAATATGTATGCCCTGGACTCCCACACGAGATTTCAGTCTACATCAAGGTTTCTCAAAGTGGGCGACAACGCCACGCCGTGGGCGCAAAAGGATTTCAGGCAAGATTTATTTACATATAAGTGGGTGCTTCCCTTAATATTCTAAACCCTCATAGTTAATAAAGCGTGAGTCGTAAAACTAGGATTAATTTGAATAATAAATAGATGAGATATTAACTTTATTATTGATAATTTTCGCGATTTTTCATTGTAAGGCAAAAATATTAACAATACATTACACCGCGACACGATATCAACTTAAATGATCTACTTGTAATAAATTAATGTAAATTGGGTATACGAGATTGAATCATTTATGGTGACTCGCGAGAATTAGGCGGGCGGCCCGGTTTCTGACACGCACAACCATCTCGACAGTAATCGAGCTATAAAAAACTTTTACTATCCCGTTTTACGTGCCGCCTGTGAAATAAATGACCTAGTTTATTACAGAGTTGTAAGCTTATTTTGAAAAGAAATGTAATCTTAGTGAGTACCGGCGTCGCGGGCAGTTAATATTAACATCGTTCTTAGTAACGTTACCACAATAAAAACCTTCTACAACAATTTTAAGCCGAATTTCAAACATTTTTTGTTTCTTTTATTAAAAAAACACCAACACAAAACGGTTGAAATAAGTGACTTCTTTAATAAAAGAAAACGTTTGTGGTCTCCAATGGCCACTTCATCAGATAACTGCCGCCGACTTTGTGATACATTTGCATTTTGCATCCTCTTTAACAAAGAAGTATAAAATAAATATATTATTTTGGAGTATTGAGCACAAAATATGAAATATTGACATATTAAATTAAATCTTCACTACATAGTATAAAACAAAGTCGCTTTCTCTGTCCCTATGTCCCTTTGTATGCTTAAATCTTTGAAACTACGCAACGGATTTTGATGCGGTTTTTTTTAATAGATAGAGTGATTGAAGAGGAAGGTTTATATGTATGATAACATCCATTAAATATCAGCATTGCACCCGTGCAAAGCCGGGGCGGGTCGCTAGTAATTCATAAAACAAAGTGATAATAAACAATACGTCAAATTAAAAATCATTATTTCAAAACAGTTTTCCAGCCCTGCGGTAGTATTGATAAAAACAAATATCCCATATTACTCGAGAGGATAGACATTTTTCTAGATAAAAGGTCGCACTAAAACCCCATCACGACTGACATTGCGTATGTAATGCTTCATGACGACTAGTTGTATAGCAGTTTTACAGATAGTTAAATATCACTCTTCAATGTGGCAGATATGGTAAAGAAAGCTTCTTAAAGAGTATAAAACTGTTACAACAATTGTTATCTTTTTATTACGGGAACAAAAGGCAAAATTCAACTAATCGTTTATAAGTCCCATATGTATTTAATACATTCAATTTAAAATAACATGCGTTCTGCACAATTTTCGAATCCCCACACATCAATTCCTGTTAATGTATTAGCACCATTTCCAATTATATCTGAATATAAACATTGCTTTAAATAAATAACTGTTTTAGCCAACACTGCGTCATTCGTAGCACTGTGGTTCTCATGTCAACATTTACTTTCGGTCCATAACATTGTATTGATATAACCAACTACCACATTGGTGTTTATTTTATAAATTAACAAATTTTTGCCTGAATTCATCGGCGTGGACTTCAGAGCCTATGATTGTTCTTTAGGGATTTAATAAGAAAAAATCTTAAGGCAAATTAATTGCTACTCAAATATATTTTTTTCTAACGGGTATCGAAAATGAGAAAACTACACCTGATAAATGTAGTGCAGTTTAAATAGATTTTTTACACTAAAGCTATGTAAATGAAAGATATTACACGACGTAAACTCTGGCTTTTGTGTAGGAGTTGTGGGACCAACAGCACGTAATACAATGGTAGGGGGTTGTATCCGCTCCGATTCCTAGTTCCATTTTGTTTTTCAATCCATTCGCCGTTGTTTAAAAACAAGTAACAAAACTAAACTGGTTAACTCACACGGCCGGATCTATTAGTGTTGTCCATTGTTGGTTGCGAAGTGGGCCAACGCGCAGTAGGACGAAGCCCAGGGTTAATCTCGTGAACGATACTTTATTGACGGTTTATTGTTCGTTGGAATATGTTCCTTAATCGTACACAGAATACGTACAACATTTAACACGTATGGACAGCTCAGACTAGTTTTTTTATATGAAAACTGCCAAATTGAATTGCAGAATGTAAAAATGTAAAGGTGCAAGTTGGGCATCGAGCACGCAATGTACATGTCAGTATAATATTTTTACATGTAAATCGTATAGGCTCTCATGCAGAAAGGACGTGGAATATATGCTCACAAAAAAAGATTCGCTTCGACCGATATTTACAATATTTCAATTCAGTAGTGTCGGCCATCGGGTGCTACCGTTGAGCAAGTTTATATCGAATGGGGCTACAGGATGTAGGTCGCATGCCGTAGATACTTTTGTTCCGACTACCGCTGTAAATTATCTACATTCCGTTCTCCTTCATAACTCTGTATCGAAACAGCCATATCATGTCTAACAATGAAACGAAAAAGCGCTTGCACTTTTGTTACACGAGCGAAGCTCCATCGGATTTTTTAAATTTCCGGCTGTTATTGGCTGAATTACTGTTCGATGAATTCATTGTTGAACTTCGTCTGCAGATGAAAATGAAAATGAAACTTTTATCGCGTATGCAAATCAAATTAGATGTCTCTTATAAAGAACACTGAAGCGTTTATGTTTCAGTACGAACGTTGCGAATGTAGTAAATCTGGTCGGTATGAATTTTGTCGCCACTTGAAATGTTTTATTGCAGCCACAGGTGCAATTTGAATACCCGTGATGCGAACTGCAAACTGCCGTTTATATCACGTAACGTGGACTCCGTACATAATCTCACGCTCGATTGACGTTGAACATATAATATTTGTCAGATATTGAATGACCCATTGGCCAGTTTTTGCTGATTAGTAGGAAGAGCTAGTTGGTGAAGTGATCTGCAAACGGGTCAACACTCTATGTAGGTCATATGAATTTGTGTTACAGCCGGTATGTGACAAGAGGTGAGCGACCTCTGTAGAATATTGTATACGTCAGATATGTATGCAATTTCGAGTTTCATGTCCAGTTGCTTTAATTAACACAATTTACAAAATACAAATAAGTATGTTGTATGTGTGCGAATAGCAAACCTCTATTACAGAAAACTAGTACCTAGATTAAAACGGGTGCACTTTATTTACATTTACTCTGTTTAATAAAAGGTAGATTCGGCAATCGACATGCACATTGCACGTACAACATTCACTGATATTGTATGCTTTTAATGTAAATGTTATATCATAAGCTTACTGTAAAACTGACTATCTAGACTTTGACGATTATTTTAATTATTTCGCTGATGTTAAGTACCTGCGTAGGTGAGATGTGCCTTTGGCATTTGAAGTTCCACTTTGTAATTTATTATTAAAAGGGTGTTTATTATTACATAGGTTATATAGTAGGTAAGGTTTATTGGAAGCCCTTGTGGTACAAATGACTTGAAGCCGAGTGATTAGCGAAAGGTCTTCGGTTTAGTTCCTGTACTAAAAATTGACTTACACTTCTTCTTGTTCTTAAACATGTTGACGTTTGATTATAAACTGAAAGTCCTGAAGAATTCCTCTCCCCAATAATTTATATTTGGGGATCAAGACCTCACGCGTGTTTTAGATGTAGTTATTTATTTATTTTTATTTTATACATTAATAACATTTTTAAATCGTGAAAGGAGACTACTTTTTCTCATGTAATTCATTTTAAATATAGTTAAAGAGTTTGTTTTCTTTATTTGTTTCAGATATTTGGAATGACCCAAACTAACAAGCAGCACTACCGACCCCCCGATCGGATGTCCAGGTAAAAAAACCCTTAAATTAAAATGAATATTAAATCCAAATTAAATTTTGAATAATAATTTCTGAAGATCCTTGCCCGAATGAGAATTTTATACTTAAAATCTTGTTTTTGGTGAAGGAGAAATAGATAACAGGTTCATATTAGTCACTTATAGACGTAACTTCTTTTAACGGAAGTGTAGAACCAGGCACATAAAATTGATTAATGAGTAAAGTTTTAATACGTACATATGTATGTTGGTTAAGTAATATACTAGTATAGAAGGATACAATATATTTGAGGATTGTATCATAGAAAATCTCTCGTACTGGGTAAAAAAAGCGACAACATAAATGTTGTTTAATTTTTTTCACCATAAGCATTAATAACATGAAGTTAAGTTTTAGCACCTGTAACATAAATAACACAACAATAATTAGCATAGGCAATTATATTCAATACATAAAACCTTTTAAGAAAAGAGTCTAAAATGTTTCTATATTGTCTTTGTAAATTACTGCTCAAGAATTCACAGATAAAAATCATTCAGTATAGTTTATTATTGTCATCAGTATGGTATGGGCAAATTATTGTTCTTAATGTTTAATCGCTTTGTCCAAAATGAGAATAAAAACATTAACTACGTCTTTCTAAACAAATAATGGCGCCAACGTCTTTTTATATAGCCGTAAAATGAATTAACTTGACAACGAAAATTTATGTAACACTCCCGTACAAGATACTACAAAAATTTGATATAAATATATATTTACGCTTTTGAATAAACGCGCACTGTCTGGTATACATAATTAACTATTTAGAAGCTTACGCAATAAATAATAACCCATTTACAAGCCAATTTACATCTAACTCAAATTATTGGAATAAAACTAAAACCTCGTTACATAAAAGCCTACATTATGAATGGCTGTGCGCGGACAAGTGCACCGAGCCCGGTTAATGTTGGCATCGCGTGTTGCCGAATATCACTCGAGTTTTACACCATATTATAAGTCCGAGTGAAAGCACACCACTAATATCGCTTGTAATCCACTTAAAGTTCATGGCATTATTGCCACATGGTCACGAGACACGCTATATTTATCAATGTGGCGTATTATTAACCTATATCAAAGTACACACTTTGTTATGGTTTAAGTAATAGATACACGAAAAGGTTACCGAAATTGATTCGAAAGTATTTTTGTATCTTAGCCGTTTTCTCAACAGTATTTAATTCTTTATCCAAGAACTATGAGACTACACGAGGTAATACTATAAAAGTTATAAGGATAACACAAAGAGTACTAACAAACAAAACTATAAGAACAGCACTCAAAGCGCGCCGCACCGACGTTGCCTGACAGTATATTTGAGAGAGCATTAGATTATTTTCCGCTTCTTCGTCTGTATAAGCGAGACGAATTACTTTAGAGTCGGGCCTCATAAATTTCCGACGTCGCTCATTGTCTACCTATCGCAGTTGATGTCGCAATTTAACTGCAGCACGCTTCGGTACTGGAATATTCTCAACTGGCTATCCATCAAGTTCTTTTCTAAATAGATTGCTGATTAAATTGTCCGATAATAACATTTATGTACAGCAACTATGAGACTTAAATGATTATTGTTTTCATTGTTCGTGTGTATTTCATGATGACGATTATATCAACACATAAATATATGTATGTATAAACCCAGGCAGGTCTATTAGTCTTAGGTTGAAATAATCATAATATTTATAGTCACATTGTCTTCTTCTTCTTCTTCATCCACCCATATACGCCCACTGCTGAGCACGGGTCTCCTCTACCATTGAGAGGGTTTTAGGCCATAGTCCACCACGCTGGCCTAGTGCGGGTTGGCGGACTACACACCTAAGAAATTTCTAAGAACTCTTAGGTGTGCAGGTTTCATCACGATGTTTTCCTTCACCGTTAAAGCAAGTGAGAATTCAATTTGAATACACACATAACTTCGGAAAGTCATAGGTGTGTGCCTGGGGTTCGAACCCGCGACCGCCGAGATTCTCGACCGCACACCTAAACCTCGAGGCCATCACTGCTCTCACATCAAGGTAAATCTCAAATTAAAAATAGCTCCATGGAAAACTCTTAGATAATTATTTTCTTCTTTGAATATATCAAGAATTACATAAAAATTAAACGGAATACCAAATCGCGAAGTTTTTAACATAATACTGTCAGCAAATAAAGAACAGTCATCTTAGTAAATGTGAAACCAATTCAAATTAGAAACGTAAAGTGGGTCGACACATGACGCGACAGTTTAATCAGTTTTTGCTGCGTTACGCTGTGTAAATTGCAATTTATTTATCATCGTGAAACGCGTGAGAGAAA
Organism: Cephonodes hylas; assembly: GCA_030295005.1. Taxonomy (NCBI): domain Eukaryota; kingdom Metazoa; phylum Arthropoda; class Insecta; order Lepidoptera; family Sphingidae; genus Cephonodes; species Cephonodes hylas. The sequence goes on along the minus strand of AP025364.1, from coordinate 9,595,113 downwards.
TTGGTAATAATATTTTTTAATAAATTTTGCAACGTAAGTGCGGTTTCAAAATTAATGAGTTCCGCTTGTTAGTGATCAGCGATATTGCGGCTCACACGATGAAAAGTGATCGCCGTCGTCCGCGAACACCAACTACACGATAACTCTTAGGTGCGTTTCCGGCCTTTGAAAAGTATGAGGCAGGGAGAAAGCAAGGGTGCGAGTATAAAGGATTGTGGGTACTCTGGCGATATGTCTGATAGGTACAACAAAACAAAAAAGTTTGAAGTACTCTCTTCACTAGTGATGTAACATACGTGCGACGACTTCCAAATAAAAACATATTGACTTTTTTTGTAAAATGTTAACAATGAATGTTAATAACATTATTTTAAGTGCATACATATGTATACACTAGCTATCTAAAAATTACTGTACCTACTTGTAGTATATATCCACGCCGTAGTATAACTGGTAAATATCATTTGAATTAATGGATTCAAGTATGAATAGATATCCTTGATAGATTAAACAAACAAACAAATACACCCAACAGTCACATACATAGTCCTGACCCCACACTAAGATACGAGTCTTGTGTCGTGGGTATCAGAAACTACGAGAGACTTTTCGGTCTGACAAACACCCAGACCCGAAACAAATATTTGTGGATCACACAAACATTTGTCTCGGTGCGGGAATCGAACCCGCGGCCGCTCGTTTCGCAAGCTGGTGTCTAACCAACTACGCCACGGGGCTGTCAATTAATGGAAAAAAGGTAAAAACTAAATCTAAAGACATTGAGAAGTAAAAGAGGATACTAGCCAAGTCATTCCTCTTTTCCTTTCCTGTGTTTTAACCAGACATTAATGGATTTAGTAGATGAAGGTATCATCTGAAATTTATGAAAAAACTAAAACGAATAACGAATATTGTTTCTTGTTCCTAAGTGAGTATAAAAATGTTGGAGACACCATAAGTCCAACTGTCTCCTTCCTTCCGTTTTCCAATTTATTTTTCAAATACAGTTTCTTGCCCATCTGCGGTCTCCCATTCTTGTAGTTTTTATTCTTACACTTACCACCAAATGAGCTATTTACTTGATAGACAAACACGAACAATAATGATATTAGTTCATGAGACGTGGTTTTTTGCGGTATCATTCTTAAAGTCAGTTTGCACAGACAAGAACAGTATCATTACATGATATAAAGTGTTAAATGTAGCGACAATAAGTGATTCATTAGCCGACACCGTAAATTTTTAAGTAGCCCAATAAAACAAACAATATAATTATTCAGTAACAAAATGTCAATGTTAACGGGTTTTCAAGTCGACGTTAAATGTAAATATAGCACGCAATTAAAAGTGTAATTGAGCAGAATGTTTCTTTGCATAATTGTTAGATCATGTGACTAATAACAAATAAGTGAAGCGTATTTAGCGAGTGGAAAAGGAAAAGGTTGCCGACGTCTCGGCGTTAATGGATGGTGTGTTTTTGCAGGGCGTGGGCGTGAGATGGCACGCGCGGGCATGCTGCACAAGGGCGGAAAAAATGGAGCCGAGTAAGTATCTGTTTTTTATTTCGTACACTAAATTACATTATTACAACTACTTACTGCTCCGAGGTTACGTGGAGGTATTCCACCTCGCAATTGCCAGTAATTTTCATACCTCACGTTGTGTCATACATTTCGAGGTAAAGAATTTTTAATATATACAACATTTTAGTTCAAAAGCAAAAAGTTACGCCGCATAATTACTATAAAGAGGAACTCGTTCATTTGTTTCTCTATTATGTAATTACGCCCAATCTCAAGCGTCAAGGACAAGGTAACGGCATATTCCAGAAAATTGTCCGCCTACATCGGTACGACTTTCTCTAACAGACACGATTTAGCACTTAACGTAATTGTCACGTAACTATACACGTGTTGGACGCATGTGTTTATCTGTTTTTGTGATTTGTAAAATATATTTCGATTATGACATTAAACATTTTGTCACGACGATGCACTAATGTCCAAGTTGTAAATATTAATAGCTATCACTCGGGCTGTCTTTGTACTTTTACTACTTATATGATTCACTTTATAAATCTTTGATAATATTTTAAAGACTGCATTTAGAGAAATCGGTGTATCTAATCTGAAGGGCACATGTGTGGTATTTTTTTGGCATTTTGCATTAAATGGGATGTAGAGAGCGGCGGTGGCCCTTATCGTAAGGCGGTAGGGCGCGTGCGGCGCGACGCCGGGGTCACGACGATGCACTAATGTCCAAGTTGTAAATATTAATAGCTATCACTCGGGCTGTCTTTGTACTTTTACTACTTATATGATTCACTTTATAAATCTTTGATAATATTTTAAAGACTGCATTTAGAGAAATCGGTGTATCTAATCTGAAGGGCACATGTGTGGTATTTTTTTGGCATTTTGCATTAAATGGGATGTAGAGAGCGGCGGTGGCCCTTATCGTAAGGCGGTAGGGCGCGTGCGGCGCGACGCCGGGGTCACTGAGGGAGCGTCAGGTGCTGCTCCGATAAAGCAATTACTTATTTTAATATTTTTAATACCGGCCTCCGGTGGAACTCGGCTCTTTTCGTCGTCTGATAAATTATTTACTATTATTCATACACTGTAAATTGTTGGAGAAATACCATCACTTCAAGCGCGTTTTAATTAAACACCGTCTTTGTATAATACGTTTCATTTATATAGCGTTATTATGGACAAGTTTTTATTATCACTATAGGCAGAAAGCGCATGACATTGTTGGGAACACAACTTGAGAACTGGTAAGACATAACAATTAGTGCGATTTGATGGATCGACGAAGTTATGTTCGTTTCATAATTAACCATTATGACCAGTAAAATAGTTGTACCGGAGTTACTGGCGATGCATCCTATTACTCCGACAAGCCATTCGTCTTAAATTCGCACGACTAACTTCGCAGACGGGTTCCCGGCAAATGATCTCTACATTCCTCTGCTGCAGTTGTTTTTCAATAAATGTACTTTCTCACGGCCTCAAATTAAATTAAATAATACAAATTTCATTACACTCTTATTAAATTTCATAAAAAGTTTCTCAAACCGGTGACATACACTAACGTTGAGGCAGTACAAAACATTATTAGTAATAAAAAATACCTTAACCTATATTGTTGAAAGGAGTTTCGACTCGAAGTATTACATTTATGAGGGCTTTTATGCCACACTAGCTTATTTTAGAATAATACTTAGACGAATTCACAAAGTCAAACATTAGTGTTATTATGATATATTCAGCATATAGTATGTAGGTATATTTGAGTCAGACAAAATTTGTTCTTTATTTGACTGCATTATGTACGTTGGTAAAAAGCTGCTGGGCTTTGTTGTCCGGGGAGCCCATCGGCTGGCGCGCCCTTCCCTTCCTCGCATATTCTCACCTCAACTTGTACCCCTACAGTCTACACTAACTTTAAATTGTTGGCTATAACTTTGGTTCCCATTCGAAGAACTTTATTTGTACATTGGATACCATTTTCGCCCCGCCATTACACTTTCCAGGAATGTAATTTTCATAAAGATGGCATAGCAAGGTTGATTATTATTATGTAATATTATATTTTGAAATGGTATTTCATATAAATCCAAACAAAGAGAAAAAAAGAGAAGAAATTATGCGGGAAATAAAAATAATTTCCTGGAATTCACAGTTCCAATAGTCTGGGGACCGAACACATAAAATATTTTAATATGAAATGAAGTAGAGCACAAGCAGGGCGCGCAGTACGAGTGCGCGAGCTGGAGCACGCATGTATGGAAATGTTCCCGAGGGAGCACAATATTTGATTCCATCTCACCTTATATCCATCACGTGCCGGGTCTTACCTTTACTGCCTCTTATAATATCTTTATTATTGCTTAGACAAAGCCAAGTCAGTGTATGCCTTACTCTGTGTATATTACCAACGGATAACTATGTTATCACATTAACGAGTAGGTAGTTCAATAAAAAACTAAATATTAAAGTTTATTTATGTATATTTGTGCATATTTTATTAAAAATTTCAAGACATATTTATGCAAACATTTTTATCCAGAATTTAAAAAAAGGACCTAAAATTATTATAGAATGATTTTTTTATCCCCAACACAAATCAGCGTCTTTAAACTTTACAGTTTAATAAATCCAATTTATGCAGCAGGGAAACATGGTTTCGATTGGCCTCTCCTGTCCACAAGGTCTTGCCTTCGCTCGGTGCAAATTGTGGGTCAATGCGACGTTCGAGTATCCGCACTACAGCCATTCATGCATACTTCATACGATACACTTACAACTAAGGAGAAAGGCGAGGCGCCAGATAATGCATATTTTTATTAGAAATTGAGCACTCAATGTTAAGAATTTCCTTGTCCGTCCTTATTCACACTATCAACTTGGAAGCAAATAGTCGCAGAACGTCGACTTGCAAAAAACATTTTTACCGAGCACTTCTTTGACAAAGAACCATCACATACAAAATTGATGTATACGCAAAAAATGTGTGAAATGTAGATAAGTGAGATCATTTGCGAGAGCGTTTGTTAGGTGGAGCGAGTGTGAACGAAAAGCCTTATTGTGGACTACTTTTACTCATCGTTCAGATGTGGGTCAGTGTCCCGTAAAAGTTTCCGCGAATGTGGTCGCCATCCCCGCCGCGGCCGATCAAAGCCACTCGCTCTCTACGCGATGACCCTCCGCGGGAACTCTTGGAAATTCATGCGTTTGTATTGTCTCTTCATGCTTCGTTTCGGTTACATTATTGTACAAAATCTCTCCGACTATTTGTACTATATCACTTAGAATTAGGTTGAAGTTGTGTCTTAGTGTAATTGGTTTACTAGTATACCGTATCACGTCTGCAGCATAATTATTTCAGTGTTTGCCTTCCCATTAACATCAGCGACCGCGACGCCGTCGGCGGATTACTTACAGTTCGGCCTCACACAGAATCCTAACAGCTTTTCTGTAATCTACCGTAGCGCGTAACACCCAGTGCATAATTTACGATTTAGCTAGTTATTCCGGCACTTCATTAAATTATTATACATTCTCTGCATACGTTTATTTACGGTGTTTTTCATTCACATTCACACGTTTATCAGTGGCAAGCTAATGCTTAACAGTAAACAAAAAACTAGGCAATACATTATTATAACTAAAAGCATTGAGGCAACTCTACATAAAATACGTGAATAAAATGAAAACCACTCCATACATTACGATTGAAAGGCATCTATTAACGTAGAAATTCTCATAAATAAAGCGGCTGTTGGCTGACTAAATACGTGCATTTGCCGATAATTTTAAATAACAAAGCTGGTGCGCCGTACCTGCCACAAATTTATTACGTCAAAGAGTAAATAGCCGCATACGTTTACATATAACGCGTATGCGAGACGTTGCCGACAGGAGATGCAAATTTTGTCGACTCACCCGGAAAGCAATTACGTGGTCTAGGGTGCCGCTCGCATCGTTCTTCTGCGGGACTCGTTAATCAATACCCACGTCCATATACATAAAAACATTTACTTACAAATTATTGTCGGCAGAAGAATATCTAAACTTCCTGGGAAGCTCATTTCGGAGTTTATCATATGTATATCAGCCATCTATTATACTATTGTTGAGGAGTTTGGTCTAAGTCCACAACGTTAAGCAATTGCGTGTATTTGATATATCCAAATATTCCTAAAATTCTTATGAAAAATAATGACAGGGCTGCCGCCTAGTGGCAACGCAAGTAGGTGAATGCGATCTAGAAATTCAGGCTTCGGCATTTATTGTGTTTTTCATACTAAATATCTCAGTAGCAACGTCCCACTTAAATACACAATTGGCGTAGCCTATCTGATTAAGGACACACACTACAAACCTGTGGTTAAATATTACACCATCAACGATACTTATGGAAAAATAGTATGAAGCAATGCATAGCCTCAGCCGTAATATTTTTATTATAATATCGCCAAGCAAAACTTCGTTGCTGCATTAACTTGATGCATATAAATAATATAGTAATTTTAATGACAAAATCTGAAATTAAACGAAAAATTAATCCATCTAAAATAATTATGTATTTTTTCCTGTACTTGTTGCCACGTACTATTAATTTTAATTGTCCCTATCGTACCAACATTTTCACTAATTAGTAGTAATCACTCACCGTCAAGCGCGTGTTCGTTTGGTCCTTCCGCTATAAAATGTTTTTATTAGATTGCTAACTAATACCGTGAGAATTTTCAAGTGAATGTTTTGTAATGAGATCCACAAACATGATTTCAAATTACATCCTTTTTCCTATTCTCTTATCAATGATTGATCGCAGACAGGTTTAGGATTTGAACTTTAGCGTCGTAGTGCCAAAATTTAACTTCTTGGTCAATTGAATCTTAGTTTGAGACTCCCAAAAAGTACGTTTTCTTTGATAAAAAACAAAAAATTTAAACCCTTCATCTGTCTTAATATACCTATATGAAATAAAATTTTGCATTTTGACCGATATCTTCCTCTTACTTAGAGCCCAATACTGGGTCACGAACACATTTCTTTATTGTCCACGTTCCAGATCGAATCGTTTAAAAAATCCCCAACCAGTTTTAAACAATTCGAACGTGCCTAAAAGGCTGCTATTGTCAAATAGCAACAGTCGTCCGTTGGATTCAGGAATCCCATGGGTGACCTAAAAATCCGGCATTCGATCGACTGAAAATTTATTCGTCCGCAAAACCACTTTCCAGTTACTGTGATGGAATATGAAAATAAAATATAACAATTGGAAAATGGGAATGGAAACCGTTGAAAACATTATGTATACATTGATTTAACGGTCGTTAGTGATCAAAGCTATTTGAAGGTTCGATAGAGCATGGATTTTTCTGTGACTTGTTTATACTTACGAAATTTAGTTAACTTGTTTAAAAAGCAATTCAAACTTCATACTTACAGAAACATACATTTTAATAAACCTGCGACCCAATTATGTGTAGTCTTTATTTCTTTAATTCCCTCTTTTGACTTCGTTTCACATAACCTTTAAATATAAATTATGTCAACTGAGGACGTTCAGAAGTGGAACATAAAATGTGTAATCGGGAGGATCAACGTAACGTTCGCGAGTTCTGTTAATTTCGAGCGCCTGACACAAGTGATTTTCTACGTTGAATATAAATTTTGCTTCACATTAAACAAACGTTCTTACATACTCGTACATTGTTTCATTTCATGCCCCTTTTTCTTCTTACATTCGCTCACTTTCGTTAACACTTCGTGTATAAATGTAAATTGCATTTGAGGCGTAATGGAATGGAAATTAACAATCAGAATTGTGTAAGACTTTTTTAGGATAATTTTTTTTATTTTAAACTTAGTAGCCGTTTGGAATAGCTTAGGATTTTGATTAATTTTCTAAGTACTTTTTCTTTAAAGTGATTTTAATCGCTTTTGAATATGTGAGCGACCTAACCATAAACTATATATTCTAACAACATATTGATTCTCAGTCGTCACGTTTAGAGTCTTTTAGGGGTTTCGATGTCAATTGACCCCGGTTGCCTCCTCAAATCGCCTCATATGAAAACAGGAGCTATAATGGTGAAACCGTCTAGCCACCTTACGGTGACTATACCATTTGTTCATATAAAGAAATATTCTTGTAACGTTTCATATTACTTTGTTGCACTCTCGATACAAAAAGATAATTAATCCGTTCCATGTTTGGTTAAACTACTGAACGAGAAACCTAGTTCTGTTCTGGCATTTATATAAGTTCGGCATCGCGTGCATTCACACATAACGGTATTACTTCCTTAAAAATTGTTCAGTAGTGCGAAACACCAAAACGCAGCAAGTGGTAGCGGTTTTCAAATTATTTAATGTACATAATTAATTATTAATGATGTTGAATAATATATAGTAACGGAATACCATCAACCGCTAGAAGGGCGTTTTCATAGCGATCAAAAACTATTGCATATTGGGTTTAAAACCCACCATAGGCACACAGATCCGAATTCCGCCTGACTGATACAATAATATGAACTCGGTAGAGACTCGTAATCTTTTCTCTGTTTGAAACATTCTACCCTTACCATAAACACATCGAAGTGGTAGCTTCTGCATTCACTTTTCGGTTTGCGATTAGAAAAAAACTAATATTATAATTTCGTATATATTATTCGTATATAGATTGGACATTTACTCTTATAATCAACCACATTCTCTTGGTTTTGTTTACATTCCATACTATAAACAAATATTTTTATCAACAAACTTATTTGAATATAGTATTTGATATTGTTGAAATGTAAAATATAAATTCTTACAAAACATGTAGGTACGTAATCAATAATCATATATACTAAATGTATATATAGTATGTATGAGTTCTCTAACAGCAATTATGACGTACTAAACATCTATTTAGTCTGGCAACTCATCCCCAACACATGTTAATTTTCATAATGGAACGTTGTCGGCCCACGCCAGGCAACTGTTATTGCACTATTTAATTTTGTAAAGCTACACACTGTACAATAAGTCCAATCCATAAATTCTAACATGGATATTTTCTATTGAAAAATACATAAAATTTAACACTTACTAAATGATTGCCGAATTAACTGTTGTTATAATTTATAATGTCGGGTTTATTGCATTAAATTACTATAGTAACTATAGGTCTATTTCACGTCCAAATAATCGCTGCTGTCACCGATAAATTAACACTTTATTAAAAATGACCCCTCGCAATAAATTAGGGTTGGTAAGATTAAATCTTGACACAAAAAAATATTACGACCGAAACCCGTGGCTACGCTTGTTGTGTTGCTGTGATAACGTTAATCTCGCCAAAAACGAAAATTATTTATATCGCAAGGTTGTATGTAGTACTCTATGGATTTTTGTACATAATGTTGCGAAAGGTGGAGTCGGATCGATTGGGAAAGTTGTTCAGTTTGGAAGGTCGACGATGCAGCCGACGTGGCGGGTGAAAGTAAAGGCCCTCCTTGCCTCCCACACACCCTCTTTGGATGCCCGATGGGAGAAGAAACCCCTGATACTAGGGAAAGTACTCTATTGAAAATTTGATACATTCCCTAATAAGAACATCTTTAGGTTTGTTATTACTTTCGACAGATTTTGACGTGTTTCCTTTATCATTTATCGAGGCAAAGAAAGTAAAATTAATATTTTCGCGATAGAATATGAATGATTTCTATATCGTTGGTTGATTCAAAATTTCCATTAAGATATCTTAAACATCGTTAACCGACATATGTCCCATTGATGGTCAAGGAGCTCCTGTACAACTGATAGGGACTTAGTCTAGATACATATTCACAAAAATAATATACAGTAGTAAAAAACGGTTAGGGTAACTTTATGAAAATATCGAACGGCCTTAAACTCGTGATGTTGGCTTCATTTAACTTTGAAAGGATTTCGTAATACGACTAATCGAGCAACAGAGAGACAAAAAAAAGTTAAATTTAAATATATTTGCATCTGTTGCATTTTAAGTAAGTTACGCATGTGAGGGCACCATAGAGTTGTGGCGTAATTTAAGCTCTTTCACTAACGAGCAGACACTCAAGTGAAGTCCCTCTTGCACGCAGCATATCTCCAGACTGGATGATATTGTGAGATTTGTAAGCACATTGTTATGTTGTGTGCGAAACAAGCGCATACGGTAAACAGTATACTGCGCGTCATGGGGCACCTCTCCCGTTCCTTCGCGTCCTATGTTATTGTCACTTACACATATTTACCAAGATCAACTCCCTGCCGCTTGCGATAAACCTCACATGTGTACATTTTTAATAGATCTTACTAGTTTTGGTTTACTAATAAATGCTTGTACAATTTTTAATTTTAAAACAGAAGCTATCTTTATAACTCATATTTTTTAAAGGGTCTTTAATTTATATTTTGAAAATAATATCAATAAATAGCAATTTACATATTTTACACTACGACATAGATTTGAAGACGTGTGCATCAAAACTTATCAACTCACCGTCACTCAAATAAATTGATTTGATTCATAAGTATTCGTGGAACAAACAAACATTCTCTTCATTCTTACTTTGATTCCGCAGCACGTCGCTTCACAAGCTGGCATCGTCACAACTAAGAAACTACTAGACTATATTTTACCAATTATTACACTAAACAAAGTGACGCTAGAGCCCTATACAAAATTCAAAAACATAGACAAAAAAGGATTATTACAATTTACATAGTCCTTATTTATCTATATGAACATTTAAGGACCTGAAAAAAAATCTTGGTTAACTTTTTCCTCTGTCGAGAAGCCCCAACATCTTATGAGTATTCACAATTTAAGTTTCTATTAGCATCTGATAGTCAAAGCAAGTGTGATGAATCTAATTTATCCGTTTGGTGGTGTTAATTACACTCGACGCAGACGTGGGAGGTGGAGGGTAACTTTCTTTCAGGTTGGCTGTTTAACGCCCTGTAACCCTCACCGACGTTTTGTCGTCACTTACCTTAATCATTTACAGCACATTAGTGTTCGACAGCACGCTTCGTGGAAATGATTTATTATTTGAAAAATGGTTTTACTTTTACGCTAAGTCTTGATAGAGTTATTAAACTAATATTATTTGTGATATAAAAATCGCTTTTTAATATTGAGTAATCCTAATTGAACTTTTCCGTTTATCTTATGTATCAGTAGAAATATCAAAGTACGTTTACTTAGTGAGGGTTTTAATTAAATCGAATTACCGTGCTCACCGCTCCTGAAGCGCCGCGAGAATCTTGGATCTAACTAGTGAACGGGGGAGGTATTGACATTTTGTGTGTCCCCTCCGAACCCCTCCAACCATAGATAATTAACTACAGACATCTACCTACAGACCCCATAGGACGAGATCGAATTTTATCTACGACTTTTTGAAGTGTTTAGTCGGGTCGAAACGGTCTCGAGTGCACCGCGCCTGTGATGGGGTTGGCACAATTTGTTAGGGTGGATGGGTAAACGGCCCTGATTGTATTGATTTTTACGACTTCTGTTTATCAAACCAAGCCAAATTGGAGTATAAGTGATTGTAAATACTAATCAGTAACCACAAAACGACCAACTAAACATACAGTGCAAAAAAGCCACGAAATTTTACTAGTAAATTCTTACTAATATCTAGGGTGTAGATTTCGACGCCGCCTTAAAACAAAAGCTAGGCCGTTGTAAAAAAGTCTCATACACACAATTACCTACAGACAACATTAACGAACTTGTGCGGAACTGGTGCCATAAAGGCTGGGGACACACAAACTTGTTTCTTACGATCAAAAGTTATTACTTGTATATGTATAATATTGTATTGTATCCTTTAGAAACTGAAAGCAGTTCGTTAGTAGTTACAGCACCCCTATGCATTGTACGTAGAATTAACGCAATACAGTCGATGCCAGACGAATAAATCACGTAGCTAATGCTGCAGCATCCGGCGTCTCCGTTTATTGTGGAGCCGCGCTCACATTTACTTATGTTTGGTACTTGGTGAACGCCTCGAGGGTGCCTTCGGCGATGACACTCGCCATGGTAACGACACTTAGGGAGGGCCCCCACGATTTATTATTACATGCGAATTATTTTAAAAGCGCCCGTACATTTTCAACGCAGGAATTAATAATTAATTAGTAGTCACGTTGGAGGTCTAGGGACTTTACAAGTAGCATAACAAGGATATAATTTACTTACATAAAGCTCTAGTTCTATATATTCTATATACACTGATACGGCAGTTCACATTGTTAACAATAACATTGTCTTTATACCAAAAAAATATAAATAAACGAAGTGTGGGAAATAATGGCATTTCACGTAAAGGACCACAATAAAAGCGATGGATGTTAGTTGTGTAAATACATTTATTTAGTGTATGAAGTTCGGCACTGGAAAGTTTGTCGATTTACAAATGCGAACAAGTTGGTAGTAAAGTTGTGTGAACAAAAAGCATAGTTTTTCATTGGCGCGTCGTCGTCTGGCCGCAGTCCGAGATCGATAGTCGCACTCGGCGGGAACGCTGCAACTTTATACTTGTACTACACCACCTTTACGGCAATCTCACTAATTTTATTTTAACTTTTTAACTATTCAATTAAATACAGTTCTATTTTACAGCCAATCTCTTGTAGTAGATTTTAAAATTTGCGATATATTCAAATGAAATATATAGTTAAAATGGTTGCTCATCTTCAAAACAATGTAATTCCCAAAATTTAGTTTTTTAAAAAATACGAAAAAGAATCATATCTACAACTACCATAATTATAAGAAAATAATAATGTATAATTATACTACTTTTAAAATAATAGCTGTCATATTGTATAAACAACTTTATTAATTAGCGACACAAAGGTATAAATTTCACTTTATCTCGAATCAAAAGCATGCCGATGCAAAGGGGGAATTTTATCATAGAAATATTACCTAACCATGTTATAAATTAAAAACAAAATCGTGATAATGTTTTTTTTTTTACAATTCCTACCCAAACGTAACATTCGCATGTGAAGCACTATTACTCGTGTCGCAACACATATTTTTGGCGAGTTCAGCCGCCCACAAATGATTTAGTACGTACCTAAATTAAATAGCGATACAAATACAGACATTCATACTCCTATACGTAATATAGAAACTTAAAAAAATCGTATTCCAATGCGAGAAATAAATAATTTGAATTTAATCGAAATATTTTAATATAGACTCTGTGTAATATTAATATAACACTTTAGGACTTAATAATATTAAACTATTATTACGCTTTATTCCCCTTTAACATAATAAATCTCAATTTAAATTAAAAAACAGAGTTAAGGTTTAATTTCCTTTAATAAACAAGTATTTCAAGGCATTGAAGAAACGAAGTTTCCGAAAGTCGATACTAAAAGTAAAGAAACCGAACTTGTTTGCACTTAAACCTTTGAATTCATAAGATTAGGCATAGGAATTAACATTAATTGAGTGAATAAAACTGGAACAAGATTAATACATTACATATTCATAAAGTTCCTAGTGTCATTTAATGTGCGTTAGATTGATAAGATAAAGTATAAAACTGGGACGACGTCTTGCTCGTCGTAATACCTTAACGAGGATTCCGTACTGGCATGACGAGCAGTTTGAGGCAAGTGACGAGGCCAAGTAAATTGTTTAATTAACACTGCAACCAGAACAAGTCTAACCATACTCACTATTCGCTTAATATTCATCAGAGTAAAGCGGGCTAACTGGAAACATTCACGTCATACTAAAATTTATTTACTTTAACATAAACATTGTATAGTAGAGGGGCCAAGTTTAACTCCGCAAAGCGAAATAGTAAATAAACTAGAGTACAGATAAGAATCAGTAAGTGGTTACGTTCAATTTTATTATAGCGGAACACATCGCTCCCAGAAGTTGAAAAGTTCAATATTGACTCACAAAATTACTTCAAGTCGGTGCAGCCGATAATAGCAAAAGCTTATTTGGAATGTCAACCTTATAGCGTGCGCTGAAGAAAGGAATTGCTTCCGTGCAGTACTCGAGGGTGTGCTGCTACAAGTCGCCGCGCTTATTGCTATGTCCTCTGAGCTTCCTTTTGACACGCCGCACTCGATTAGGATATTCGTTGTAAATCATAAGTCGGGTATTGTGGCGGACATACGAGAACATAAATTCTAATAAATCTTAATCATCTGCAGCTAGTCGTGTCTGTTTAGGACTGATCTAAACTAGTTATGCCCTAATAGGAACCGTTAATTTTGAAGTACAAGCATGAAGAAAGTTTACTTATTTCGAAACATTGAAAGAGATGACTAAATTAATTAATTTAAAAAAATTATTAATTAATATAAATTAATTGGTTTTAGTTACATTCTTGCATAAAGAATCGAAACTGCATGATTAAATTCCGCTAAAGTTTCTAAGATACACTTTGATTTGCAAGTGAGAGGGACCATGTCATATTGGGCGTACAAATGTTTCATTTCGGCATAACTAAGTTGTTCTGTTTCCATGTGTACTAGAGCAAGCAAAATTAATGGAAGGGAGTTTGATGAACGGACTGATACGGGTAAAAACTTTCGCGCAGTTACATCATTAGCGCTGGGTGACGGGTGTATATCCTTTATCATATTCTAATTTCCGTTTGCTTGTGTATCTTAGTTTATGGATAGGCAATTATTGTAGATATGATCTTCATTACGGTTACTTCTAAGATGATTGTTGAGGGTTAGCATGATTGGTGATAAATAACAAAACATAGATTGACAACTCTGTAATATCACTTTTGAGGTCAGAAAATCACCTGAAATTAATAATTTTGCTTTATTACTAGACCTCATTTTGATCAAATATTTCCCCGTACTTTGTTGTGTAAGACGTCTCCCTCAATTTTGGTCACGTACGCTTTGTGAAACGATACCTATTTTATTTTATATTAACGGAACTATCTACAGTGCAAAATAGATATAATGATAATAGGCGAAAGTGGTTGTCGTAATGAACCAAATTATTATGTATTGCACCGTAACACTTTATGTAATAACCTCATTGAAATAGGTATTATTGGACGGTGAATTAAAATAATAAAAAGGGAACTACTTGGGAACTGACTAAGGTTCATTGTCAGTTCAAATTAATTTACATAACCTCACACCTATATTACACCAAGGGGTAGGTAGAGATGTATTTCTGGACCCACATTTCGCCGGGTATGTATCAGTCCCACGTAATAATTATACGGCAAAACTATTGCCGTTTTTTCAAAATACTCCCAGACTCTGTGCTGCTGCTGCAAAAGTCCAAATGGTAAAAGCCCATAAAAAAACCCTGCCCGAGATCTCTTGATCAAACGCTTGATCAATAATGAACTTACTATTACAATAAATTAAAGTAATAATAGTAAATATCTGCATAATAGTAAAAATAGTTGGCCATTGAAAAAAGACAATACCGACAGTACCTACGCTTAATGTAAGTAAAACATTTTTAACTAATTCGTGATATAAAACTAGCACCTTTTATTTAATTTGAAGACAGTGGCTTTATATAAAACGATTAAAAGGATCACTCCGTCGCCAGTTTACGTCTTTAAACCCAAGTAGAGAACACTAACAGAACTTTTAAACCAGATAATTGGCCAAGTTTCGTACACTTAAAAACTAGCTGGTTAAACTCGGTAGAAACTTTTCAAGTATTTAGATTTTACATTGCCAACCAATGTATTCAATAGCGATAAATAAGCGGAAAAAAATTTATACAATACGTCGATAAATTATGGCGTTAAAGAATGTTTATGGTGTCTCAAAATTGTAATATTTACTACAAAGTTGTTGTTTCCTTGTGTAAAATCGATTCGACAGACCATCGAGTGGCTATTAGGCAGCGTTACATTTAGCAAGACGTCATCGCTCAGTTGTTATGGTGAATGCTAAGGCAACAAGGTGGCGCGTACGTACGTGGGGTCGACGCCCTAAGGCGCGGGAGTGCGGGGATGCACGCCAGGGTTGCTTTGCACTTCCGCCTCGCTGCACTCATTTCCGCATAAATAGTAGCTGCCGCATTGTAACAAGAACTAAGTCTTCTGATAATGACACACTCTTCCAAAAAACGTTGACGTTGAATCAAAATTCAAACACGCATTCTACACGCACATATAATCATAACATCTCACGAGCCCGTTCTTATTGTGGCCGTAAAAATCCAGACAAAGCGTTTCCCCCACAGACTACCTAATCAGAGCAAACTCCGTTTAGAAACGCAATTTGAAGATCCCCTTAAAAGTTTCAAAAGCGAAGGAGTGTAAGTGAAATAAAACAAAGGCAGGCACGCGCCCGCCGCGGCACTCATGCTGAGTGCTCTGCTTTGTGGCAGGCTGGGCGATACAATGCAATACGCGATACATACGTACAAACCAGTCGCAAGTCTACTTTTCCGAGCATAAGCAAATAAGCTTCTGCGTCCATCGTACGAGCCGCATACGGAACCGATATTGTATTGCCACTAAAACACACGTACATACCTATAAATCGTTCCATTTCCTCTTTATGCGGAAAACTTCAATGTATCGAGAGAATTTTTGCCTAAAATGGTGCTCTAAAACCAAAATTTCAATCTGTTGAAAAAACTACGTCACAAAAATATTTTCTTATTTTCTGTGTATTTTTCTTATTTGAATTTGATTTCGTCAAAGGAAATCCACTTGAATATGGGTCCTTAGGCTCGACCGCGTAGCTGAGATCATTAGCGAGGTGAACACTAATGAAGCTCTCGATCGTGTACACAGATCTCCCGAAGAGACAAGACAGTATACCTACACAGATATCTCTAGTTCTTAAAATGTTGTCGTTCATAAAACGTCCGAGTACAATACAAGCGATTATAAGGTGGTAGATTATTATAATAATCGATTTTTTAAAAGATCTTTACAACAAAAATGAACTTGTTGTATCAGTTCTATTGCATGTTTTCAATGAAAATATTAACCCTTCGTAGCCCAAGATCATAAAAAATTATAATACTTTGGTATATGATAGGCTTGAACAAATAAAAAAACACGTTTTTCGTGGAAATTCAAAAATATTTTTTATTCCGTATGTATTGGATCTTTTAGGGTTTGTAACATTACTGTCACATTGGGTTAAAATGGATGAAAATGTTTTAACGTAGTATGAAAGGATCTAACAGATTTATTTTGTTTTTTGTAACAACTACTATTCCGAACTTTTTAAAAATTGTTTGTGCTACATCAGGACATCGAAGAAACTTGGGCCAAATGATTTTCCAACCTAATTCGGTCAGTAGCCAATTTGATACTGCCCTACCGTCAATGGGGTGACATGTTGCGCCGGACTCTTGTGATTTTGGCTTGTATTTCATTTTCAAATAATCATCGCTGTTGGACATTAGGATTCAAGCATAGCTTACATAAAGTCTCCAATTTCAAGTTGAAAATCTGCTGAAGACATTTGTTTGTCATTGCATCGTTTAGTCTGCGTTACTCTCACATACATCAGCCAAGAACTGGCCATGGTTAGGTCTAATAATTGGTAAAACATCCAAACCTGGCATCTTTTAATTCGTGTCATAATACTATAAGTTCCCATAATCCTGTTTATAAAATCTACACCTCCAATATACCCATTACATTCTTCGACGATATGAGACCAATCAATGTTGATGTACTTCTATTGGCCTTATCGTAACGACTTGGACCTTCGACCACTCACCAGCAAAAGTTGAGAGAAGCGTGACAAGTTTGTTGTCTTTTCATATATATTTTGACACATCAATTGCGTCCATATTTGCTACGTAATCAACAGAAAATCTACATTACTTTTTATTACATCCTCGTCAGGGGGTAGTTTGGAATCTGGAACGAGATTATTCCGTACGGTCCCAGGACTCCCCAAGTCCAAGATATATCCACTACTGCTAAGTACTCCAGTAAAGTTTCAAGCCACGGAAGTAAAGTAATTATCCAAATATCGTTGTTATTTCTGATATCTGGGTATGCCCGCGTCATTCTAAATACGACGTTTCAAGATGCTCCTTTTTTATTCTACTAGGAGCAAAACTCTTTCAGTTCCTGTTTCAGGTTCAATATTATAGACGAAACTTGAAACTACGCTCAGTACATAAAACTTTCAACGCAAATTGTGTTTTTTTTTTTTGGCATATATCTATTCAAATTGTCTCTTCTCTTAGTGGAGCAAATCTATTCATCCACACAAAGGTATACCTCGAATAGAACTCCACTAGAAGTCCTATTTAAGGCTTATATTATAGATCTAATTTTTATGTAAATACTACCCCTATCTTAAAAAATAGGATAAAAAATTCATAAATATATGGATATACATTAGTTGTATTTTTTATGACATTGTCACTCAATGTGACAGAAATGTAACAAACCTAAAAAGTAACTTTTTACATATAAAAAATCAAAAGTATGAATTGGTAACGATATATAAACCAAATTATTTACTTACCTACGGGTATCAACGAAAATTATACAATTTTATATACTTTTAGTATTTTTTTATAAATTTTAAACTTTTGGCAAGTTCAAACATGGCATTTTCATCAAAACACGAAATTCAAAGCCAAAAAGGGAGCAAGTTACGCTACCTATGATTTATATTTGATGCTAAAATGTTCGGTGTGTTATTTAAGAATATATTGATATTGATTTGACAAATCTTAAATGTTTAGTTTAAATTTTATAGAGACTTTTTGGGTTTGTTACAGAAATGTCACCAGGGGCTATAAAGGGTTAATTTTATTCAATAAAATATGGTAGGAATCTTGGAAACGATTCAAGGAACTGAAAGCCTACAAACCCTCGTGAAGAGCTTATCGAGAGATGTTGCAAGAGCGCTCATCTTTCAAAAGGGTTGCTTTGTGCTCCTACTAGGACCACTTTGCAGCACACAGAAAGCTACCTTTAAAAAATAAAACTTCTTAAGGCGGCAGCTTGGATGTCGGATGACATGCAATACTTTATTCGGAAAATTATGTGACAAGTGGAAAGAAATGTTTTAAAAGTTCTTAAAATGGGCCTAAAATAATCCTATTATGTTTAATCTTATTTGTTTCGTGATTATCGCACAACAAGAATTCAAGCTCAGATACATAGCGGCTACGTTTATTTTAAGCGCTGTCCTATATAAATCTATGTAGTTGTGAAGGTAAACATGACACGTAAAATTCTATTTTACAAAATCTAATCAAGTTCAAGGAAATCAGTATCGTGTTAAGGGAGGCGCTAGTGTAACCATATCGTTGCCCTGTAATTCGGTTCTAATAGTGGTGTTAAGGAAGTGTTTCAAAGGCGGGTCGAGTGGTGCTCGTGAAGGAAATGAGTTCAATTTACCATTATCTCGGGGAATTGGCTTGTGCGACCTCGTTCGCTACTTGTTACACTGACTTATTTAGTATGACAACCCGACCAGAAAACCATCAAGGAAATAGCTGGATACTAAATTGAGTAGAGTTAATACGTTTAGTAACCTACTTGAAGTTAATCGACTATGATATTCTAAATTGGTTCGGATTAGTAGCCGCATAGTCTTATGGGCTTTTCTAACTAATCTTTATCTTGTCCAGTAAGAAATAGGCGAATACCAGCATCTATCACCAGTCCAGAAAGCAATATTTTATGTGGGCTACCCGACAAAACTATTAAATGGTGGAGTTTTCAGCGGCGCTTGCGATATATGTATGTAGTTACATGATGCGTTTCTGGCGCGCCGATTAGTCATGCTATTACCACTCTTATATATTGTAATACATTACCCAGACCAGCTAAAGCGCTCCAGCGACTGTGGTCACCTACCCGTTAGCCGATCGTGGTAACTATGGCAAAGTCTCCCAAATGGCAACATCAGAGTTTTACTGCTTGAAGTCGATTCTGTCTTCTACTATAAATTTTGGTCTACCGGAATGCCATTGGCGATAGTTTTAATTAGTCTCTGTAAACTTTCTTTTTTTAAATACAAATTCAAAAAGAGAATAGCTAACTCAAATTTAAAATGTTATGATTTCAGCGGGTGCGATGACGTGCAACGTTCGCTGGAACTGTTGGACCAAGTGTTGAGCGAGTACGACGAGGGTGAACCGCGGTCGCTGGAGGTGCCAGCGCCCCCCACTCCCGCCACCCCGGCTACCCCCGCCACACCTGCCACCGACGACGACTCGCCTCTCGCCGGACATACCTCTGAAGACGATGGATACATGAGCATGAACGGGAGGAGGTACAGACATTACAAACATTTACCCTTGTAATTATAGACGAGAACAGTAACTATGTAATATTTTTTTTAAACGTACTCAAGACTGTAATGGGGTCCACCTTCCGATGGGGTAGGCAGAGGTGTATTTCTTTTACCTACATAAAATACGCATTACGTGGATAGAGCCTAGGGCCGTTTTCCGGTCAAACTTCAAGACTAGCTACTGAAACAATTCCAATATAACAACTTAACAATACTTTGCCCGACACGGATATCGGACCCAGGACACCTTCATCGTACTGCATATACATACTTATGACATGAGTCCACAAAGCAGTCAGTAGTAATTTTAAAGTAGAACAATTTGACCACCAGTCATTAGCATAATTTAATACTTTTAGTTATTTTAAAAAATAATCAAACTTAATACAGGCAATGTTTTCCACGCGCAGTGCTCTTTCCTTTGTCTCGTAATTAGTGTTTTTAATTCATGATTGTGTGATGGTTGATGTGGACTTTATGAGCATTCTCTTACTTATTTATCAATGTCAGTAAGTTGTAATTTATTTTACATTTATTATCTATACTAATATTATAAAGAGGTAAGGTTTGTGAGTTTGTATGTTTGTAAGTTTGTATGTTTGTGACGTTGTAGAAAGTAAACTCGCGATCTACTGAACCGATTTTGAAAATTCTTTTTCCAATAGAAAGCTATGTTCTTTGGGAGTGTCATAGGCTATATATTAGTTCGAAAAATAATAAGACTTTTTCGTTGTAGCAGGATTTGCGAAGTAAGTCGGAGAAAAAACGGGCGAACGAAACCGTTTTTTGCATTACCCATGGGAGATATATAGTTGAGTCCTAGAGAAAAGTTGTAGAGCTTGATAATATCTACAAAAAAGTCAACGGTAGCATATGTCTAACTTTTAGGGTTGGTTCACTATAACCTCTTTTATGCTAACTAAATTTATTAAAAAAAATGAAGCATTGTTTGTGAAGGTATTTTTATAAAGATTATATTAATCCTTATCCAAATAAATACGTTATTCAGTATAAATATTTAATTTAAAAGAAATTTGCCCTTTACATCATTTGATTTCAATGAGTATCTTAGAAGATATCGCAGTTTCAAAATTATCTTCAAGCGCTCAATAATTATGTACAAGGCGCCGACCGGAGCGTTACGGTGGTTACGGTTTCACGTTTAAATAATTTTCCCGATTTGTATGATTTTTGGTATGGGCATAAATAGGACTTTAAGAAGTAAAATAGACTATAACTTATTTTCTTTTTGTAGTTAACCCTGTAGTCTACGCGTACGAAGTCGCGGGCAACAGCTAGTGAATACAAATATAATTGTAATTTTTTCCTCTGTACTTTATTTTAGGCGACGTTATGTATTAAACGTCAATCTTGGGACTATACTTTTCAACTTTTGCAGAAAGTCTCTGTAAAGACAGAGCCATTTCGTTTAGTTTTGTCAACTTATGATCATTTACTACTCCGTGATTATAGAATAAAGCATTACGTTTTTATTGAATGATTCCAGAGCAAAGTTCGCGTTGGGTTTCCGTCCTACGGAAGAACACGAAGAGCCGTCGCCCCCAGACCCGCCGTCCCCTCGGTCGCCGCCGCCGCCCGAGGAGGCTCAACGCATTATATCAACGCTGCTACCAAAGTGAATATATGATCAATTATTTTTATATGTACTAAGTTATATACTTTAAAGGCTTTCGAAATAAATTTATGACAATATACTGCATTAATTATACACTCATACCAGCTTACCCGAACGGATGTTCAGAGCTGCACAAATGCCAAATATTTTGCTAACTACCCTTTTAAGGACATTTTCGAATCTGCCCTGATGCTAGAATTTTCTGACGGAAAAACCCTGTGTCACTTTGTCAATCCGGGCTTCAATGTACGCTTGTAAACCACGAGGCAGTAATAAAATAAACAAATGACATTTGAGATAAATACTGTTCTTGGGGTTCAAAATAGAGAATCTTCTCAGTATGATAATCTGGAGTGAAATCCCTTTAATACTCTGTTGCCAAAGACATTGTATTAAAGATCAGACTCATTGTTGTTTCAGAATGTACAAACCACATTATTTAGCAATGAAAAATATAACACCCCTAAAAATGATTTCTCACTCATTTTGTCCCAAAGTCGGCCAATATCTATCTTACAATGCGTTTTCCCACCAAACCCTCTTTATACCATTGTAGAAAAATAAACACGAAACCTAGCCACAATAATGACTTAGTCCATCCCGTAAGTTAAAATAACATATCATTCTATTCATTTCAGGGTTTCTCCGGCCAAATCTGTTGAGCAACGGGAGCCGGAAGAAAAATTGGATTCAATTATAAGTGTTAATGGAATCACAACAGCTACACAAACTACTTTCGTGAGTATACATTGTTATAAACAGCTTGAAAGTAAATGGAGAGCATTAGCCCACGTTAAGACTATAGTCAATACGAATTTAATATAGAAAATCACATCTCTGAAAGAAACCCTCAGTCACCATCCTTTTAAAGCTAGCCGTTCCAAAGTAAAGCTTTTGTTAAGACTATCTTCACTAATAGAAATTAATTAGAATATCTGAATCGTTTTTTTCGCGTGATCGTATAGAAGATAGATCGTATAGAGTTAAGACAACCAATTATCAAATTTAGACGATAGTAATACGTATAGCCACAAAGTACGAGTAACTATAGGCCAGTATGGTAAGACAGAGAAAAGTTGCATAGTCTTGGTAACCAAGCGTTATGAACTCAGGTCATCGCAGTCAACTCTTCGCATTATCAATATCGGCCAACCATCGCAGTGAAGTCCCTCCTTCAGCAATGGGAGACCGATAAAAATATACAATTAAATGACATAAACCAAATTTTAAATAAATATAATACAAATCTGCGCTATATTTATTTTAAATAAACAAAAATGTAAAGTCATGTGAGACATAAAGATATTGAATCAAAAATAAGAAGACCTTATAAAATATACCACTACCTTGAAATCAATAATAAACGTTAAATAATATTTTTCTATTTCTTTGTAATTTTTTCAGCCAAAAACAAGACATCAACGCCCCTATGGATGGGAAAAAGACAATGACACCAACACTAACGGCTTTCAACTGCAGCAACCACCGGTGACTCCACACAGATTCTCATCGCTGCAGCATGGCGCTCGACCGCCGCACTCCGACGTGGCACCTGCGTGGTTGCCGCCGCGGCGCAGTACGCTAAACCAGCAAAAGAAATCACCAAGCCTTGAAAACCCGCCGCTGTTCCCTTTCATGGGCTTCTCAAGTGAATTTAACGATAAGCCGTACAATGAGCACCCTGTTACTATTTACCCGGGACCTAACATACAGTATAATAGACAGTCGCATTCGCCTACTTATAATGTTCAGAAAGTTTCCCCATCAAATACTAAGATCTTGGACAAGAAGAGCAATGCAAAACGCGACAGCAGATCTGATGGAGAAATGCTATCGCCAAAAGGTAGAATACCTCCGCGAACTCTCGCTGGTTCTATGGAGAGGCATAGAGAAGTGTGTAGAGGATCTTCGGAGGACGTAGTGGGCAACACCAAACGGAGAAGTTCGAGCAAGAGTAACGAGGAAGAACACTTTTCGGATGATTCTCTGGAGGGTTCACTCCCTCCGCCGCCACCCGCTGTTACCACGCCATCGAAACGCAATTCGATCGCTTGGGAAGTGTCACTTGATGGTGACGATCCTCTACTCACTCCAGGGAGCACTAAGGTATTTTTGTAAAATTTAAACATCAATTTACATTTAATGTGGGCAAATACAATACTTTATTTTTATTTATCAAGTTTGGCTCGAAATAAAACTGTAATAAATTTACTAGTAAAAAGAAGACCACGCTATGCAGTGATTCTCTGTTATTAATTACTTAGAAAGTATTCTACTTCATAGACTAATATTATTAAATTATTCTTAAAATAAAAAAAAAAATATTTGACATATTGTACATAAATTGAATTTTCGTTACAGGTTATCGGCAGAAGAAGAAGGAAATCAGGCGATCAATCACATTCCAGTACAAGTTCAATACCGCAGCGCGTAGACGATGACTGGGGCGAAGAGTATTGGCCTCCGCCGCCACCACTCACGCAATGCGAGACTCTTGCGTCCCCCATTTCAGATGGAGAGCCCGACGGCCGTCGCATGCAAGATATGGCTTCTGGTACTTACGTTATACGAAAAGGAAAAGCAAGAAAACAATTACCTAGTTTTAATAAAAATGCAGCTAATAAAACAAACACCAGCAATCTGCTACAAAATCACAGTATAAACAGGAGCATAGACACAGACAAATCCATTGATGGCTCGAGCATATCGATCAGCGGATCGGGTTCTGTAGGCTCCTACAACTCCAGGCCAAGTTCAGATCTTAGTTTGCCGCAGTCGCGATACAGTGTAGATCTCAACTCACGTCTGAGCCGAGAACTAAACACGCCACATTCTCGATACAGCATAGATTTGTGCACACCAAATTCCAGATTAAGCAAAGAAATGACCTCACCGAAGTCAAGGCTTAGCTTAGATCTCAATACCGGGCAAGATAGATATATTACGCCGGAATATTTCGGACACAGTCCTAAAAGTAGGAAGACTCCCAGCGAAAAAAGTATTCACTCAACCAAGGGTAATGTTGTACAAAAC
The DNA here is from genome assembly GCA_030295005.1 of Cephonodes hylas. Taxonomy (NCBI): domain Eukaryota; kingdom Metazoa; phylum Arthropoda; class Insecta; order Lepidoptera; family Sphingidae; genus Cephonodes; species Cephonodes hylas. Next base: position 9,570,636 of record AP025364.1, on the reverse strand, counting down.
AAACTGTCTCCGCAGAATAGATTCACAGATTTCAAGAAATACTCTTCCACGTTCGATAATATCCAGTCGTTGATAAAGGAGGGTAAAGTTGAAGAAACTCCTCCAACAGAATGCAATGAAACTGTGAACGAGCTGACAACGATACCTCCCAACATGGTGAGAGTAGTCTCGCTGCCGAGTCTCGGTGCGGATGGAGAGAGCAACAGTGCCAGTCGCCAGGCACTCATCACAACCGTAGAAGAAGAAGAAGACCAGGAGAGTGGGGAGCCAGACTCTAGCGGCGACACTTCTCCTCTACGCAAAATAGAGAACAACATAAGCGCCATATTGAGTCAAGGTCGGGACCAAAAACATTTTACCCCCTATATACCAAAAGACTGGAATATTCATAAGGATGAATACTGTGATGAAGTTTCTAATGAATTATTAGAAAACAATTACCGTTATAGTTCTAGGGAAAGACAGAAGAGGCACGACATACAGAAGTCTTCAAGTCACAATGAAATACAAAATCAGAGGTCTATAGATAGACGCGATCGCACTAGGAGGTCGAACAGTATGCACAAGTCAACAAGCGCTAAAGATGTTCCTGTTGGTCTTATGAGGCAGCCTTCATCGTCGGACTCTGCTGTATCAAGTAGCGGAGATTTCCCGCTGAACGTTCAGATAGTTGAACATTCGTACCGACATCCTCCTTTACCGCCATCGCCAGTTTTAGCTCACGAAATGGGTCCTTTACCGCAAACTCCAGAATCGCCAAAGTTCCCTCCACTACCGCCTTCCCCCGTAGAAGAAGTTGAAGACGAATACACTGAGATAATGCAACCCACGGAAAAACGTCATGTGAAAAAAGCTGATACATTGCCGACACCTACTATGGATTTCAAACGAAGGTAAGATCCATAGTATTAATTAATTTGTGTCATTATAAAGTCATAAACGTAGTTCCGACTCCGTACTAAGACACAAGTCTTGTATTTTTGTGTAGGTATCAAAAACTATAAAATACATGACGGTCTTACAAAACAAATATGTGTGCATTACAAACATTTGTCTTGCTGCGGGATTGGAACCCAAGGTCCGGCGTTCACCACGGGGCTATCAAAGTTTTAACAACGTATAGGTACTTTAATTAATTAGGTGTTGCTACCGTATGTATGTGTTCAAACTGACATTCCTCATCGATCATCTTTATCGACATAACTGTGGACATATTACCCTAATTACCTCTGTTAACCATCTCTAATAATAATAATCTGTAGTAATTCTAATACATAAGATATCAAAGTGTACATGGCTAATGGAAGGACTACAGTTAAAGTTCTCAATTTATAGCGTTATTAACATTATGTGAATGAAATAAAAATGAGTAATGACTTGCGAATTGCAAGATCATTATCGGACCCTGCAAAGATGAAATTTATTTATCTATTTTTTCCTTAACTAAAGCGTACTATTTAAACAATATCATGTCTTAATATGTGGTCAGAACTACAGCATTTACCTACATATTAATTTGTACTGTTGATTTGTTCCAGGCCATCAGAACCTCCCGCCGTGCCACCGCATCGAGATACAACAAACAGCCTCAAAACGCGCTCCATGGAGACCAGTTACAACAAGAACAGGCGAAACAGCAACTTCAAGAATGGTTCAACGGACAGAAGAACATTGCCTACAGGTGAAACAATTATAACTCAATCGAAATTCCTATTGTTTGTTACACCGAAATAACAGCTTCAAATAAATTTAGAAATTAAACTCAAAAAACAAACTCATAAAAAAATTTGAAATACAAAAGTAATACATAATTTACATAAAACTACACAATAGCCATCTTGTTTCGAAGAAGTAGAACCGCATAGAGAAGTTGTTTATAAGGTTGGAGATTGCATCGGAGAATGAATAAAAAATGCATCTCCAAAACCAAGCGGTTCGAACTATTTGGTTGGTATTCATGCAAGCGATGATTTCACATTTTGACAGCCCCCGTGGCGCAGTTGGCTTGACACCAGCTTGCGAAACGAGCGGCCGCGGGTTCGATCCCCGCACCGAGACAAATGTTTGTGTGATCCACAAATATTTGTTTCGGGTCTGGGTGTTTGTGAGACCGAAAAGTCTCTCGTAGTTTCTGATACCCACGACACAAGACTCGTATCTTAATGTGGGGTCAGGACTATGTGTGTGATGCTGATAAGATTGCTGAAATCTGTTAGAGCAGACTCCGATCGATCACACCCATGGGCTGTATCGTTCAGAATAGCTCGAAAGGACTAATAGCGGACATAACTGACCACTTGATTACGATTATAAACTCATATAGAACACTCCTTACCTGGGGCGATCAATATGTCAATCAATACGAGAAAATAGATACTGAATAATTTTCTCAGTACGGAAGCATAAATATTTGTAGTAAAAAGTAATTATATGCAGTAGTTAAGTAAGCCATTGCTTATAAAATAGCACTCAGTCTGTCCCACGCGATATTCGGCAGGAAAACATTCTACTTAAATCAATTATTGACTCCCATATTTCATAATGTCTCGCATGAAAAGACAGCACACTTGCAGAATTCACAACCTCCAACATACAAAAATTTCAATTTACCTACTATAAACCAAGAACCCTCATCCAACAACTATACACATTTACAGCGCAGTGGTTAACACGACATTGAACTACAGTCTTATGGTGACAGTGACAGTAAAGACATGTAACAACCATCCACTAACTGCGCACTTTACATATATTTAATAAAGCTTGCTGAAGAATTTACGTCATTGTCGCCAATCACAAATTATTTATCTAAGTACGAGTATCTATTACTTACGTATATTCGGTTGCTAGTAGCTACTATGATGTATTCGTGTATCCTACAAGTTTTGAGGATTTCTAATTTGTGTAGTCGCCAACCCAGACTACGCCAGTGTTGTGGACTAAGGGCTGAAACTTTTCAGTTGCAGAGGAAGCTTGTGCCCAGCGGTTGTAAGTGATGATGATGATGTCGATGATTGATTTATGTGTGTGTGCAGACACGTGCGCGAGTGGTGCCCGCCGGCGCACGCTGCAGCGGCAGAGTCGCGAGGCGGTGTCTCGCACGCCGCTGCAGACGTCGGCGAGCCTGCCCGAGACGCCGGTGTTCGCGCGCGGCTGCGACGTGCCGCGCACGCCGCCCAGGAACTCCACCGGACCACCCAGGAACAACACAATCAACTCCATGCAGTCCATAGGTACATTGCTCATTGCTTTAACCTTTTTAGTCGGAACCTCTGTAAGCAATCTTATCCTATGAAACTTTTTTTTTCGGTGATTGTTGTGGGCAACCAGTCGCTAGACTATAATCAGATGATTTATTGTATATGTAATGATTTTTTTTGACAATAGTAATCATTGCGATTTCCCTTTCTGGTCTCCTATGAGACAGCAGGCCGCAATGTTCGTCTATCTCAACTCAGTGTTACTATAGGGAATTAACTGATTGAGAAACCTAATGACTTTTCTGTACCCGATAATGGAACTCAGGTTTATTCGTTCGCTCAAGGCGCACATGCCCCAAGGGTCAACGTGACAAATCAATACACAATATAGAAAATACGATCAATATATTCGAAAAGTAAAAGATCAATAACATAGTATTAAGCCACTGCCTACTTACATGTTAATTTTCCTCTTAATGTCATGAACATTATCAACTGGACCCAAATCCCAAGAAAACATAATTTACCACTTAAAAATACTTATTATTCGTGTCTCCGTTTCTTAAACACTAAAACCCACTCGCAATGTTGAGCATATTAAAGCTTAACCAGCTTAATAAGCGACTATCTATGTAGTAGGAAATCCAGTATTTGAAATCTTTATATCAACACTATCTGTAATTGATATCTTCATACAAGGTTATATCACACAGGCTTGACTCGTTACTCACTCTGTGGCTGTAAAGTTACGTTAACTTTGTGAAAAAATTTAACCACATGGGCATTTCACTGTTCTACAACCTAAATGGTCTGCTAGTCACGTTTTTAAGCCGATGTTTTCTTATTCTTTTCCTAGACCAATTTGAGAAGACTATTTTGATGGAGTTTAGGTCATGAATTTCCGCAGTTGCGGTTTCAAACCCCATCCATACACCTCTGACTTTTTGAACTGATGTGTGTATTTGCAATGAATTATCATTTGTTTTAACGATGAGAGAAAACATGATGAAACCTACATACCTAAAAGTTATTAGGAATTTCTTAAGTGTGTAGTCCTCTCAATGACAGAGGAGGCTCGTATCCAGCTGTGGGACATATGTGCGCTAATGATGATGGTGATTATGTATGTACATTAGGGTGTCCCAGCCTAGTAGGGCGATTTTTTTTTTTCGAATTTAGATACGCATACCCTCTATATTTTTTCTAATTAACCCTAATAACTCAAATACAAAATATTATTAAAATTGGATAGCGGTAACCCGTGCCGACTTGATAGCAAAGGTTTAAGAAAAAAATTGTATGGAAATTGTAGAGCACATATAAAAACTTAATTTTTATTTTCAAAATTATACCCTATTTCACTGGTAATATATATTTATTAGTAAAACAAGAATATTTATGACATTTTAGTCTTAAAGTTTTCTTTTTACTGTTAGGATAAATCACAGGAAAAATTGCTTTAGTTTCCCTTTAAAGGCGACTTTTTCACGAAAATTTTGTATCAATATAACTGCGATTTGCAGTATCATTAGCGACTTTTAGTGTCATTATCTATTTCTCAACTGCTTGAAAAGAAGTATATCTAGGCTGTAATGTAAGCAACTCATTGAGAAAACTGTCAAAAAAATTTAAAACGATTAAAGAAAAGCAAGACTTGTTTTTGATCGAAATAAAGTCGTTCATGTCTTTTTAAAAAACTAAAACACGCAGATATGGTTTCGAAGGGATATGAATTGATGGATTCTTTTTAGTTAAGCTTTAAAATATTATTATTTTTGGTTCCTGGTCTCCATCATAGTGATATAGAGACAAGACAACTAATTCATTAACCGAAGACCAAAAATACTGATAAATATTCTGTATAGTCATTTCTGAGTTAATTTTATTGACAGATTTCCAGGGTTTCAAAGTATTAAGTAAACATAAGTCGTGGTAAGGTGCCGTCACTGATAATATACAATGCATCCAAGCCTTAACATGGTAAATAGCGATGCAAATCTAGATGTCTAATAGTGCGCCGTTTTATTAGTAATTTACAATTAAAAATAATTTACGACATTTTTAATCAATTATTTGCTTCGGCCATCACGGTGTCTGGTACATATAACTTGGAGATCGAATTGTCTATTTTCTTTCTGTATCACCACCAAAGAATATGATTATAGCTATAACTGTTAATTCTTGATTGCCAACCCTTAAATTTCCTTCATAATTCTGTCCAGTAAAACTATGCATATCTATTTATATAACTATATCTATTATTTAGATTTATTTTTATCAATTAAAGGGCACCGGCGTGTGCAATATACAAAAAATAAGTCCAAGCTTGTAACAAACTCTTGGCGACACTGTACGAACATATCTTGCGATTTTTCCGCATTATTTATTGATCTCTTCAGACTCGGTATAAGACAACTTGTTTCTTAAAATTAGTTTATGAAAGCTTAAATAGGCATATAAGCCCTTTAACAAAAAATAATTAATCTCGAATAGTTAGATTTGCGCTTGTACAAAATTCAATTTTACTTTACAAATTTTATTAAACAGAACTGCCAATATTTGTTCTTTACAGAGAAGTTTTAAGCCGTTATTTTAATGTTTTGCACCCCCTATTAAAATTTGCAATCTGAAATCTTAATCTGACATATTTATAAAACAAAAAGAGGCGTTTTCCAATACAATAAACAAGCAACCACGAAACTTCCATGGGAATATTGCGACGCGCCGAAGTTCATACAAAGTATGTAATTACTGAAACACATGAATGCAAGTCGGCACGGGTTGCAGTGGTCCTAAGTTCATGAAATTTTATTTATAAGTGTTTTAACACCATTCGAAAATAATTAGGGGGTATGCGTTGAAAAAAAAATACTTTGATTTTTTTGGGACACCCTAATGTACATTGTACATAAATTCATAATAACCCTTCGATTGACCCCAAAATAAAAAGTATGTAACATTAACTCTTTTAATAATTTAATAACATTTCATACGAAAATGACATAATTATTTAATACATTGTGTTCCTGATTTTAAGATTAGGTTGAAATGAGTAGAGCTAACACGCTAAAATGGATAATAATCAGTTGACAATCATTTTTTTCTCTGCAATAAAGGAATTCTATACTGACACGATAAATTGAAAAATCTGTACAATGTCTCCCAAACGAAGTGTAGCCAAGCCAGTAACAACACAATTATCTCATACCATTGAACCGCAGTAGTGATATTCTGTTCGAAAACAAATATGTAAAATCGTTATCTCTGTCACTTGTATTTAGATTTAATCCTTTGTACCGACTATAAGGTAAGAATGGTGTAATGACTGCATCTCTACATCCAATAGAATTTGATTTTACGTCGTTTTACTGTAATACAATAGTCGGTCGACCTTCCCAATTTATGCATGGAATCTCCAAGTTTAGAGATTTCCCTTTGTTTATCAGGCTTTAAAATACTTTGACATCATAGCCATTAAGATTTAATACATAATATACGTTCATGTAAACAGTGATGGCCTCGAGGTTTAGGCGCGCGGTCGAGAATCTCGGCGGTCGTGGCTTCGAACCTTTGACTTTTCGAAGTAGTGTGTATTCACATTGAATTATCACTTGCTTAAACGGTGAAGGAAAACATCGTAATGAAACCTGCACAACTAAAAGTTCTTAGGAATTACTTAGGTGTGTAGTCCGCCAACCCGCACTAGGCCAGCGTGGCGGACTATGGCCTAAACCCTCTCAATGGTAGAAGAGACCCGTGCCCAGCAGTGGGACGTATATGGGTTGATGATGTAGGTATACGTTTATGTAAAATTTTAAAAATATAAAATACTCAATTCATTTTTTACGATAAATGAATTCATAACGTGAATTCAATAGGTATGTAGTGGTCAATTTTACTTGGTCATACTACTCTACTCAGTTGTCATTAATTTTTCTTGACATAAGTATTGATAGATTAATTATGACGAAAAATATATTATAGTTTAGTGCGTACTCGACGAAAAATCGAGTCGCCTGCAACTCTATCATCATGAAATTTAAATGGGTAATTGTTATGATTTTTCTAACTTCTGATTTTCGAGACAAAGCCAATGGTCTTTCTACCCACGTAATCCACTTAAAGTACGTTCGGTATTTTGTTAAATTAGTGTTTTTAAATAAACAGAGAAACATAAATATACAAGTTGCTTGGGGAATGTCAGCTAACTACTACTATGAGATCGGCTTAAGGCATTCTTCCCCGTTTAAGTCAGCATCAGGCCTTTTTCATAGGTACCTATAATAAATAAATAAATAATAAATACCCCCAACAGTCACATACATAGCTCTGACCCCACACTAGGTTACAAGACCTGTGTCGTGGGTACCAGACACTACGAGAGACTTTTTCGGTCTCACAAACACCCAGACACGAAACAAATATTTGTGGCTCACACAAACATTTGTCTCGATGCAGGGATCGAACCCGCGGCCTTTCGTTTCGCAAGCTGGTGTCTAGCCAACTGCGCCACGGGGGCTGTCAATACTTTCTTTGCTTGAAAAGTTAGTTTTTCCCATTATGTTATTCTAACTTGCTTTCTATTAAAGAATAGTCCTCAGAGTTTTGCATTGAAACGTTATTAATATTAGTGAATCATAAAGCCTTTAATTCTCGATCCAGTTTGTCGGCGGTGGTACCTTTCTGTGTGTGTTACGTAAATTACAGGCGGGTAACAATCGTTTAGTTAAAAGCTCAGATTATTCACCGCAGCCGCAGAGAGTTCACATTTCTAATCGATTTAATTGGAGAGTGCAAATACTTCCCTCCTTCAAGTCCACTTCAGACGTTCAAGGGGCAACCGCAACAAAACGAGCCACACCACCCTACCGCCCATTTTGTCTCGACTTAGGTTTCAAATTTACTTTGGTGCAAGGGTATAATTCATTTACACTTTAAAACATATATTTAGGTATACAATATAACAAGTCAATCGCTAGCTAAATTACAAATTATCGCTTGTGTACATTAATGGGAGCAGATCATATTTAATTATAAATAGTTTGAAAAAGTTTTACTTTGATATTAATATTTCTAAAATTTGATTATAAAAGGAAAATTTATTAATAGAATATTAATTTTGTTATAACTTGCCATTTTTGCCTGTTTGTGACAAAACCACAGCTACCAAATAATATTACGATAATAAAACACTAAACAACCATATCACATTGTGTACAAATACACTAAAAGGAAGTCAATTAGATAATACTGACAACCGGATATACTGCATGGGATGAAAGATACGCTCTTAGTGGACTTGTAGTAATGTTAAGAGATTAGTTATTGTTTTAAATAATATCCGATACATGTAATTGCCCCCATATTTTCGAATAATTTGTAAGCAATGGCCATTTAAATATTAAATTTCATTTCGTTTTCATTTCTGAAGCAATGGACTGATGCTACTTAGCAATCCTACGATGAGAAAAAAGGCATAAATATAGTACTCATAAACTTACTCTACTACTCGTGCGAAGCTTAGGCGGATCACTACTGATCACTGAACATTAATATTTTCAATATTATCCTTATTATACTACTAATTACAAACTTTTACATCGTTAAAATCAATATAAATAATTGAATGGTAAAAACGAAAAATCCTTTAAAAAAATATATCCTACAAGGATCGGAACAAAAGTCTTTATCAGAAAACTTTTATTAACCTGGAGTTGTTTTTTGTTAACAATATTCGTAAAACTTGCAGTAGAGCCTCAAATTACCATTAAATGTAGAAACATAGTCATATTACATCTAAATTCAGAAAATGAATACAACGTTTGCATGCATAGATAAACAAATATGTTATCGATCGGGTAACACAAAGTGAAGCCATATCATACCGTGTTTCCTGACAATTGCCGGAAATTACCAATAATTACCCAAGAATATTTTCAACAGAATTTGGTAAATTGAACAACACGTTTTTTTCGTAACAGGAAGCAGCGCCACTTTGGGTGGATATGGACGAGGATCTATCATGGGTGCATCCGGGGTGTGCACAGGCGCTGATCTACTGCGGCTTGGAGGCCCACCGAGGGGCTGGTATCCTCGCCAACGACACCGGTCAGTGTCCTTACAATTTCTTAAATAACATGTCACCTGTGACGAACGGTTACAGATCGTCAAACGATACCAACACTTTAAACCTCATGTCCCATCAGTCAAAGGAAACGATAGTAAAAAAATGTTCGACATTTTAAAATGTGCTTTAGCTTACTAACGTTGGTAATTACAGTAACCATTTAGCGTTGATAAAACGAAGTGGCGATAAATCTATTGTACGAGAACGTTTTTTAAAAAAAACCTGTACATCAGAAAGAATCAACCCTATTAGAATTTAGAGAGACACGGTTTTATTTATCAATGTAAATACTTGTCGCCATTTTTATATTTTTTAACTTTTAAAATACTTACCGATGTGTAATTATAGTACATATTAGTGTAAACAAGCCTTATTAATATTAATGTCAAAGATTTCACACATAATATCGTCATTTTGAATAGAAAGTTAAATCATCAAGAATTCTAATATCCAACGCTACCGATGTCGTATCAACAGTACCAAACCGGTTTTTATTGCATAAAAAATGTGTGGAATCGAACAGCTTGGCTAACACAAGTCTGCTTGACAGCAGGCCGGCGTCGACTGAGCACCTGGACAGACTAACAGCGTCGAAGGCGGCGGCGGAGCAGCCCGTGCCATGGGACGGCTCCACCTCTCGCAAACCTCTCACTTTGCCTCCGAACCTCACGCCAAAGTTCTTCCAAAAATCGCCACGAGAGGCTCTGCGCAGAGTAACAAGCTTGCTTATACGGAAGGGTGAGAAAATAATACTATTACTTACCAACAGCGTCATTCTGAAATAAAAATATGTAGGAATTTTATCGTGCCCTCATTTATAAATGACTAATAACAATTACAATATTGCCATGTGATAACTGAAATAAGTTAGGAATTTAAAGAAAAATATTTAAATATGCTTTTTATTGATAAACTGTTTGTTTACTTAGATGTTAGTATGTTTGAGATGCGGTAACTTAAATAAAAATATATTTAGTAGCATCATTTGTAAAAAAGTGATGATTAATTTAATGAGCCGGCGAAATATATATAACTAGGATCATTTAACCTATATTTACCAAAATCATAATTTAATAAGTAACTAAATTAATTATGGGTATTATTATTCACTAATATATTATTCACAAAAGCAAATCGATCGATCGATTTTTTATATGGTTACACGGAACCAAAATCAATCATAACTACAATTTAAAATAAATTTACTTTAATTACAATTTTATTTAAATTTACGACCCATGTTTTCCGCTTAACGTCGCAAAAGTAGCTCTTTTGAAATGTTTACTGCGTGTAGCAATAGATGTCGCCACGGGTATCAGAATGTGCTGATATGACGGACGGTAACAATAATAATTTACCATAAAAGAACGATAACAGTTTATATCTTTTAGAAGCACTTTACATACAACAGCTGTCGGACTATGTACTTAGAGACACTTGCTTTTCGCTAATCTTATATTCTTTTTACAAATATGCGCCATGACTCATCATATACCTACTATGTGAATAGGTAAATAACGTGTAGGTAGATCGGCAGCAAGCTAATGAAGTAAAGCTATGCGCCATATAATAATTGCTTAATTCACGAGTTTGATAAGCGGCGCGCCTCACTGTAAATAATTAAATTCATAACTCATGGGATTATAATTATACAAAACGGAAAGTGTGCTATCTAATGAAAATATGCTTTTTCTATTCTTCATTAGCGATGACTCATTTCAACATTCATAGTAATAATATGTATAGTGTTTACTTCTTTACGAGCATGAGGTCAATGATAATTATTTTTGTTATGTATACATAACATTAAGTATGTATGTGAGTCATATCAGCCCCGACGTTATATTATTTACAAATACACAAACTATTCTGTTAGTTTAGGATCCGGTCATTATTCCAAACTAAATAAACTAACATATTGGTGCAGTGTAACAATAAGGCGTTAACAATGCTTATGGGGGGCCTAAAAAGTTTGACTGCACAATAGTGAATAATAGCATACAATGGCGATTCTGTTACCTGCGACATCAATATGTGCATAATAGTATGGCAGGGTACGGCGCGGCGCGACTCGGCGCGGCCGTGTAGTGATTCAGACGTCGCGCATTCACCCTGCATGGGTGTCGCTGACGCTGCTCCACGTGACTCACCTCATGTACTCTGAACCGCGAATCATGCCAATACACCCTATCATTAATAGACTCGAGAAAGTTGATAGCGCCTGCTCAAATTATTTATTATTCGCATAAATAATAATCAGCTCGGAGAAGTCGCCGCGATGATATATTATGTCCGTTTGACATCGTCAACTCTTGAGTGGAGCACATTCGCTTTGTTTTAACGCTGCATACTTAGTATTACTAATGCAAATAATAGTTTAGAGAGTAAACTGTTCACGATAAAACCATGATCAGGCAAAACCGGTCTCCTCCAAAGAAGGCAATCTACGAAGCTTTGAGGCCAAGATCGCAGCCGGTACGATATACGCGCCGTCTTGCCGCCAGCCTATCGCACGGTGCCCTACATAACACACAGTTATTTCTTACATTTTATATGAAATTTCTTTATTTCAGTAATGTTGTTACTTTAATCATTAAACGTCATTTAAATGTCTATAAGTACCTACTATGAATTTTTGAGAAAATCGTTTTAATGATTACTCAACATTTTTTTATTATACCGGTTACCTATACAATGATGTTATAAATAAATTAGTTTATTATAGCTCTTCAAATTGTTCACTATGATATGTACTGAATTGGAATAGTTTGGATGAAAGCCAATTCAAAAGTTCATTCATTAAAAAACCTTTATAACTCTATGTAATATGCTACTAAAAATATAAACGAAAAATGTGCAAACGTTGAGAAATAAATATGAAATCTAGCTAAATTTCGATTTCCAAAATTTTTAAGTTGGAATAGTTTTGCAATAACATTACGCCTTAAACTTGCTTTCGTATCAATATAAATTTGATGTCGATAACGTAATCAGATAACAAAGCGTTATCACTGCGATAATATGTTGTAATCAAGAACCTCAACGCCTCTTTTAATCGGCGACGAAACACATACTTGCAAATGCAATTTATATGTTATCATTAATACAAATACTTATAATAATAAGATATGAATTGTCTCACAAAGAGTTGTAGTTCTCAGAAGTGATCTCAGATCTATAGAAGTTAACTTTTAAAAGGGGATAAACTTTAAAAATAATTAAACAGTAAACTATAACAAAAGTGTAGACATTGCATGTGATTTACCAGACAGCACTTTATTTATAATATATTCTTCGCATATTCCTGTTTGTCGTGTCGGTAAAATTCTGTAGTGGTTTGGTGCGTTGTCGCCAAGTTCACGACATGCATGCAAATGCCCTTACATCCGCCGTAGAGCAACAATACAGGTATCCATATCCGGTGCCCACGTCATAGTCCGACATATTCCATCTATCCGGACACAAAAATACTTATATCTGTGACTTCGACGAAACTAAATCAACAATTGCTAATCTTTCTCAGTAGAACACTGATGTCCTTATATCATGCATTTCCTGCGATAGGGCTTAGTTTGTAACACCAATTTATTAGTGATTCATCCTATTATATCGTATTTATACAAACAATTTAAGGAAAAAATACTAAGGCTGTGTAGTAAACAATTTGCCCGTTAAATTGTGTTTATAAATGCAAAAGGGTAGTTAAAATTTGCAAGGTTTCATAGTTTTACGTAGTTTTTACGTGAAAGACAGACAGACAGAGAGAGTTACTTTCGCATTTATAATATTAGTATGGATGAGAAGTTGCATACCATTATTTTTACAGCTTCGTTTTCAGATTTTTTAACAATTGGATTTATATAGCTAGTATTGAAGGCAATACATACTAGATGTCCGCTAAAACGTATAATGACTAATGTACACACGCATGTATGGATTCATGCAAAACGTGTGGGCAGTGGCTACGTTATTGCGTATGTGTTTAAAACCGAGTCTAAAGATCATAGTTTAACAAATTACCTTCGATAACGTTAGTAGCATGGTTCATTCCTCGTCAGTAGCGGAATATCTGTTGAATCTCAATTGTCCAACGCCTTCGCCGAAGCTGGCCTTAACCTTGAAGTCCCACGTGCTTACCAACTTTAATAATATCCTACTAACTGCCTACGTCCGTTAATGAACTAGTGTGTGTTTATAAATGTCCTCATTTGTTTGAAAGCTAAAAAAAGGACGAGTGTCATTAAGGAAAGTTCCAGAATATAGGTATACCATTGACACAATACTTTTTGTGAATAATCTTTAAGTGTGCAAAGCTTCGATGCATCAGACGAGTTTATTTACGCAGTGCAGACAGGGCCCTGTGGACATATCGGATATTTATAACATCGATGTTGGGACTGAGAAACGCTTTGTATATTCTTTTTGTGACGCCGTTCGTAAAACATTAGTCATAGCAGTAAGTAAGCAGCGACAATGCAAGTGCAACACGCCGCCTATGTCATGTATTGTCTTGCTTTTTATTATCTATAAAATATCACTTAAATTACCCAAGTTCTTTATAGCTAATTGTAACGTAGTTTTTCATGACTTCAATCATATTACACATATTCTTTTGTGTTGTAAGCGCAACAATTACTACAACAAATGAAACTAAAATAATCTACGTAGTATTTTCTACACAACCAATGAGTATATATTTTTAAATATAATTATGACGTTTTTTGAAATACAAATACTCACGCAGACATCCAACGGTTATTTGACACATGCGACACGACCTTTCCAAGCCGCGTAACCTATAAGCTCCGTGGACCTTTTTGTGGTAGTCGCTAACCGTTCTTGCCATATGGCACTGGTACAATCACGAAAAAAATGCACTCTAAATTTGTCCCCAACATAAATATATTTTCTGCGCGTGTAAAAACTTTAGAATTGAATGAAGAAATTTCGTTGGGTTCATCTAGGGACAAGATTCAACTTTAAATTTAAAAAAATGAGATCTGTTTTGTTATCTGTATCAGACTTCCGTATTTTCAAATATCAAGCACGTCTCGTCTTCTCGGGTTTGTATCGTTTTTATATATTTATGTTACATTAAATAAGAATGGTTTTGTGCGTGGCTTTACGACGTTTAACCTTAATGATATCCTTTTGTATCAACGATCAACTGCGACCTCGTGAAATCCTATATGGGTGAGTTGAGCGCCACGCTTGACTTATGACGTGATTACTCTTTTGTGAGAACACTTCATGTTTCTAAAATCACTAACTAGATTACACGTATTGGATATAGAAAATCAAAATGATTACTTATAAAATTCATTTAAAGTGTAATGTGTTGGTGAAACAGACGATTTAAGCCGCACCAACGTACATACAAACGGTACATTTTCGTTTTATATCCCGACTGGGCGGAATCGATCGCGCTTCACCACCCATTCACTCGGCGAGGGCGTACTCCATCTCGGTACATGTATACAGTATGATCAACTTTTGGGAGCTCGTTCAGCCGCATTGAGCGTGTAATAATATGTACTTTTATCTGCGGGTTTTGATGGCAGTCGCATGTGTTTGGGAGGACTCGTGTCAATTAATAGCCAAATATTTTGACTAGTAAAAACAATTCATGGAACTCATATAGTTCAACTATTACTAGGTTGATTTTGATACCATGAAAGCCCTTCCGTCCAAGATTTATAATAACCATGTATTAAAATTGTGGCTTGGAGAAGATTGATAGCAAAGCTTGCAAGTAAATACCAAATTCATATGATGGATCTTAAAAATAAGTCATAAGTTTCATTACACGCGAAGAGCGTGGTAAGTTAAACCTGTCTGGAGACAGTTTCTCGCGAGTGGCGCGAGTACTCGTGGTGCGACCGTCACCCACATACCGCATGCCCAGTTACACCTGCGCACACACGCGGCTTGCTTGCCTCCTCTAGTTCTTAACTATTTGCAGTTTGTAAATTTATTTACACTTAATACAATTATTCAAATCGCTCATAGCGAGGAACTTAAATATCCTTGTAACACGCGGACAATACTTTATTCATGAAGTCACAAATTACAATATTAGATTCAACTGTCGAAAATTGTATCAATGTTATCAATATAAAATCGGTTACAAATATTAATTATAATTATTACAAATTCTAAATGATTTATGATAAGGCAACAAGTTTAATATTGACCGAATCAAACCGCCCACATAGTAATGCGCTTACAGTTTATTATTCCTGTTAATTTGAATAGCACGTAGTCCCTCGTTACATGTACATGTGTTTGATTTCGTATCGTGCGCGCCGTAAGTCAATGATCTCATATATAGAACTTAATATATTGCTATGGATTACGTAATTTATTCCCTGGGGCCAGTTTGATCCGATTATTTCGACAATTACTTTATAGGTGGGTCGATTTTGTTTACTCCCTTTTTATTTAACGAAAAGCGAGCTGAGTGATGCGATTTGGTAGTGTACGATAAAAATCGTGTGCCTATGAACGGTCGGTTGCGATTTAAGGCCGCGCGAGTCAACGCCACTGCCAAGGTCGCGGATTCTGTTGCCTTCACGCGAAACAATCGCATGTCGACTTGATGCAACCAACTATCGAGTTTATAACATTGTTATCATTAATACCCGCACGATATCGCGCTAATATTTAAAGATAAACTACTCTGACTGTAACTACGGACGAACAACGTATGACTAACTTAAATGTAACAACCGTGAATAAAACCAGAAAAATTACCTTCAACGCAAAACGTTATCAGTATTAGAACGTTATGCAGACCAAGACCAAGTGCTTGAAATTCTAACTAAATAACCATTTCACTAGTATTATCAGAATCTACAATACGATGAATTTATTAAGAAACACGCAAATCCTGCAAAGACGTTGTAGAAGGTAGACTAGTAGAAGATACGGTTGTTAGTTTCTCATGAGACAGTCTCGAGTCTACAGCGCTATTAGCGGCAGTAAGAGACTTATGCGCTAGCCATGTTGGCGTTTGTGATTTGAAACATTGTAGGCAGAGGAAAGTCGAACGATGTAAATTTGCGGCGTCTGTTCGGGTGAACGATCGCAATAGAACCGGTCGGACAGGCAGCACAGGCAAAAAGGATCCTCCGGGGAATGCGCTCCAATGCGGCGCAGACATCGGACCATTCTACTACACTATTCGCATCCAGATATTTCCGGTTCAGATTTCAACGTTTCTACTATAAATCTGTCGCGAAGCTTCTGTATTTTCATTTAAGACTAATCATACAATAATTGCCTTCGTTTTAGATCTAATATTAGGATTTGAAGCCTGAAAATTATTAGTAATAAAATATATGTTGTGTCACAACTCACACCTCATATTCTAAAGATAACGCTTTGATTACAAGTGGGTGAGGTGACATAACAAATACCGCGCAATGGAGATCTATACTTGGTCTTATCGATGACTTTATCATTTTGACATTAATTTTGTAGTCCCTATCAAACAATTGGATTACACCAAAACGTCATTTTAATTCCATTGAAATTTCAGTGTACTATTTTAAAGTTAACAATTATAAGGAAAACCTGGCGCACAAGTAAACAGGTTATTTTAATTAATATTCACGCGAACGTATAATAATTGGTATTTGCTTCTAAATTTCCTTTAATTAGGATGTATCGCATAAATTCCTATAATGTATACATACCTAAACGAGTACATGCACATACGTACATATGTTTGAAAACCATTAATTAAATGAGCACAATTATCACGGACGGTTTATATTTTTTGTTTTTCCTATATATTATTAATAAATTTGCAAATAATAATATGTTTTTTCCTCTTTCCCGGAGATTGAGCTCTCTGGGAATCATTTTTCTATAACGAATTAACTATATCATATTCTATATTATTATTTTTCATTATTTAACTACATCATATTCTATATCATACCGCTTTGTCATAGTGAATAATCGGAAACCGGCTTTTTTTAAGGATTATTTGTATAACGTCTCACATCGAGTGTGTACAGGAGTCGTTTAAATAGGAGTATATATAAAAAAAATTGCTATGAACAAAATCCAAATGTATGGCACATTGCAGGTGATGGCAAAATGTCAAATGTACAAAAACCCGAGTACTTTTATGACGGATAAGAAATAACTTACATTACTGTTTACTATACTTCAACGGGTTTAAGATTACCATTTCTCAGAAACTGCTTGATCAACGTAAGTATGCTATAACAATAATTATTATTTGCTTTAGGGAACAACGGGAAGGAGAAAGAAAATTCTCGAAACAAGGAAGCAACTTCACCGGCAGCTCGCTCCGCCAACGGTAATAATCTTTTCCTCTTTAAATTTTGAATAGAATTAATTTTGTTTGTAATTTAACAAAATTATTTTATTTTATCCATATATTAGCAGTAGTATAGTATTACTATACCTATATTTATAATTACTTTATTAAGCTACAACAGACGCTCCATAATCGAGCTCTGAATGGGGAAGTAAAGGGTCCCAACTTTGCGGACGACGGGGAAGGGAAGGGTGTTGGGTGTTGCGCACATGCCGCGTCCCTGGGGGCTGCGGCGCGGACCGCGCAGTCGCAGCCGGCACCCCTCAAGTGGCGCACCCCTCCTTCACCGCACCCCTCACCTCAGCCCCCTCGTTGCAGGGGCGACAACTCCGAACACCCCATCCTGCCATATTTTTGCGGAAATTGGAATCCTCTAGATATTCGACTGCTCGCTACAGCCGCTTTAAATTTTCTCATCTAAAGTAATCGACTCATACTTGTTTACCGTAAACATTACACACATACATAGGATGTTTGAGGATGTATTGTCATTAGTTATAATTAACTACAAGCGACGTCTGTTGCTTAGCTAAACAATAATCGGGTGAAGTCCAGTTTCCGCTATTTAGAGTTGCGGACACATGCCATTACTATGGCGTCACTCGTAACGTATTTATGTATGTGGTTACGTTTTGAAATACTTACATGTTATTCCTAATGCTAAAGCACCTACGCCCAACAGATATGATAATAGAGCATTGAAACACATTGTTGGCATGTCGTTAGACGTGACATATCAATGGGATAAAAGTACAGATAGCACGGCATCCGGCTTTCGTGTCTACACACCATTATTATATAGTTTTCATATTTAAAATTATATTGTTATATCAACGGAACGTTTCGTTTAAAAGTGTATCCTAATCATGACAATGTTTTTTTTTTTGATTTCATCTCCGTGCAAATTAATAATATGACGTACAAAGCAGATGGCGTCATCAAGAATAATAACCACCTTTGCATTGGCCGAAGTGAACGACTATTTAATTGGTTAGAGTCTTTGTGTCCATTACACTGGCCGAGTGAGACAAGTGTCGGGGTATTCGTTAATTGGTGTACTGACTCGCTTCCATTATCAGGACCCAAGATAACATGGTCCTTCGGTTCGACGTTTAACAAAAACATTTTAATGGAATAACCAGGCATATTAACCACTACTCTGGCTGCAGTACTGATAGTTTATGGATATTAAAAACGTTTCATCAATAAAATTACATTTCGAAATTGCCACAACCGACTACTGAGTTTCCAGTAGTCGTCAACTGATTCAAACATAAACACAACGTTCAAGATTTGGATGAGCTCCAGCGGTAAACAAATTGACCCCATAAAAATAGATTTTGTATCCGTAGGAATCGTGTTTAATTCAACGTGGGTCATTAAACTATAAAATAAAATTGTTTATTTTATTAAAATATTTACATAGATGTTATCGTCAATATAAATACACACATATACAAAAAAGAAAATCATATTTCGCATAGACTTTATCAGTTAACGATATGATGCTGCAGTTATCGACTTACACAGGTTAACATTTAACAGATCAGCATGACAATGCGTATGGATTCAATTGCGTTAAAATTAAGTATAGTGATAGATTCATTTCTAGAAATAATACCCAATCGTTAAAAGGACATGTAATCAGGAAAGGTAAATTAAATAGTTTAATCTTGAGTGAAGTAGAAGAAGAGATGATATGTATAATGAGACAATATATAAATATTAAGACATTTCGATACATAAGTGACTTAAAATATGTGAAAATAAGTAACAGTATGAATGATAAGTTCAAAAGTCTGTACTGGGTCGGATTTAATAAAAAATCCTCGTGTAGCTAGTGTTTCCAATACAAAAAGTGTTAATGCTGTAACGGTTGGCTATTAGCAAGTTATACGCAACAAATTTAATATAAACATACTACCTTAGCACTAATAAATGTCCTTCTTACTTTTATGTAGGACTTGTGCAATGTTTTGCATACCAGTGATTACTCCTGTTATTAATAGGATTCAATGGTATTAAAAAAAATAAAGCTATGTACTAATTTTCAAAATTACCCGTCTATATCTGGAAGTGGCCACTGTCCCACTCGGTATGAGGGGCAGTGAACTTCCAGCGAGCATACCTACCGTTTGTCTACAATTAATAATTCATACTGTAATGGCGGCTGACTACGAACACATTTGGCGAGACTTTTTTCGCACTTGTTTCTGGAGGGATCATTCAACTTGCCAGAAAAATTATCGATATAAAATAAGTTATACATAGATGTACACATATGCTGATTAGTTATTGTTTGTCTATCTATTGTATATAATTAATAATTCATCAACCGTTCCGGAGTGCCATTACGATTTTGGGAGAAAACGTTGTTTCATCTCGTGATACTTTGAGGCTTATTAACATACATAACAAAACTAGTTTTAGAAAGTATATATGTATGTAAAGTAGCTGATTGTTGTAAGTTATAAATTAAATGTGTTTTTTTTTAAATGACGCATTACTGAAATTTGATTTTGATTTCGTTTTCCTTTGACCAGAGACATAGACCAATTTATTTTTTTAGTTTCCTTATCATCAGTGGAGTACCTACTCCTTTAGCAGGGACGACTAATGATACGGACAAGCTGATTGCCTCTTTAGTAATATATTTAAGATACTAAACATAAAGAAGTTATACAACACATAGCTAGGAATTATTCCGTATGTATGACAAAAATATTGAAATGATACAACAAGCCGCTTCATTCAGTACCAGTTGTGAAAAGAGCATGAAACAAGAAAAGTAAAATCTAAATATTATTACTAATAAATTATACAGTGAGTGTAATTAAGAAATAACAAGTAAATAATTCGTGTTAATAATTTATTTCCTAAAAAAAGATGTTCAGTGACTGATAAGAGAGAAATTGTTCCGCGATACAGCACATACCGGTCAGGCGAAAGATGCACTATCTGATACGACTGTACATAATTACTGGCTACCGATATTGCCGCTCAAAATTACGCGTCTAGTCGATTCGTATATTGAAGAAACTAATTATATAACTTATTGCCAATGGTTTAAGGGTACCTACTCGTGTATATATTATTTGTCCTACCGCAATGCCGCAACTTAGATAACCATTCTTATTACTATATCCACAGGTAGTAAAAGTAGTGAAACTTTATCTGAAAAACAAATTCCTATTACCCACGACTGTCTTCATATTTAAAGGAAATAAAAACTTTAAATTTGGATTCATTTTATAAAAAAATGGTTAAGTTTTTAAAATAATGAACATGAAATTATGTGATGCAGCAGACTCTAGCGGGCAGTCAATAGTCTAGTAAATCCGTTACTCTGAGCAAGCAGTAGGCAGGTGGTACAGCTAAGCGCACTATTTCTAACACTAAGATGACTAGACTGTAGCTTTTTATATATCAGGGTAGGCGAACCAATGGCACGCGTGCCATTGATGGCACGCGACACAATATTTTGGGCACGTCGCCGATCACACAGAAGTCACACTAATTTTACAATAATTTAATTTATGCGTGTAATAAAAACATTCCAAAATGTACCTCTTTTGTTTACTTTATTTCATAAAGAGTTTTGATAGTATTTATTATTGTTATTCTCCAAATAATCAGAAAGTCAAAATTATTTGATGGCACGCCAATGACCCCATTAAACATTTTTTAGAAAAAATGGCACGTTGATGCATAAAGGTTCGCCTACCCTGTTATATATAGTAATTTCGACATAGGTAGTAGCATGTGTTCGCAACACTGTATGAAACGCGCGTCGTCTCTCATTATCAAATATTTTTGACGAGTAATTAATTATTTGCCTAAAGAACAGAAAAATATTTTTCATGCGGCTTTCTCGTTGTTAATTAGTGCATCGAATTGTTACGTTAACGACTGTGATATGAAAGCGTCTCTGCCGGTGCATACAGAATATTATATTATTATATGTTCTACTATAATGATAAATGTATACAAATCATAAGGTTAACGACTTGTGTGTAAATTGATAAAAGGTCAAAGCGCTGTTTATAAACGTTTATCGTCTGTTGGAAGATTTACTGCATAGGGAACTATATATAATACCTTCCAATAATGTACACAAGTAATTATAGACTCCTGACATGTGTTCTCTATGCATATTGATATAATTTAAACTAAAGTCTAAGTGAGAGTTTGCAAACCATGTATGGGATTGTGATTGTGTAGGATTAGAATATTAACTATTTTATTTTATTTCATTAGGAAAACATGGTCATTTAAGTATCTAGTTATACTATATAGTCGATTATGATATACATAAGTCAAAGTCAAATCTCCTTTATTCAAATAGACTTTTACAAGCTCTTTTGAATCGTCATTTTTTTTGCTATTTTTTTAAAACATAAAATAGTAATTACTTATTAAAACCAGAATACTCTGCTTAGTGAATGCAAAAGCTATCAAGTTGCGGACACAATAGCCGGCGCCCATGGCGGCAGTCGCGGTCAGTGTGGCTGCTACACTTATATTACATTTCTATTTAGTCCATCACGATATACTAGTTTGCGAAATAATTTTAAATGAATAATAAAATACATGCACGTAATTAAATTTTGACAATTTTTTTTATTATATCGCCGAATGTTTAAGTTATTTGCGATACTAAGATTATTTTAGAATCATTATTTACTATTATTTTAGTACTTTAAAATAAATTTAAAACTTAATTTTATTCAAGATAACTTTAAAAAAGCGTTTGTGTGAGCTTTATGACTGTTGAGTTAAATCAATTCCGCCTATGATAAATGTTTAGGAGATTGAGTTGGGATGTAGCTCGGGTAGACTGTGGGAGGCTGTGAAGCTGCGATCAATACGGTGGCGGGGCCGTCCGCGTCGCCGCCGCCGCGCGCCGCCGCTTTGCCATCGGCGTCCGTCGCGCGCCTACGAAAGCGAACGCACCGACCTCGCTGTCCTTCACCGAAGTGTCGATGACCCCTGAACTCCGCACACCGCCCAACGCACCACGCGTCCCTCTTTCCTCTCATCAACCCTCCATGCGCCGCTAGCTTTGTCTGTATCACCCAATAAGCGAAAATATCTTTCTTGATAAATCGAAACAATCACTAAGGCATATAAAAATATGCGGCATCGCTGTAGTTATTGATACACTGGGATTCGCAGAATTATCATAATCCTGATTTTTATTTCTATCTAATGATTACCGAGAATTTAAATCATTGTAATCATGGTAATCGTAATAAACATGTAATAAAAATCCAATATGTATATCATTGTATACAGCATGAATTTAGTAAGAAAAGACATTTGTCTTTAGATCAAAGCACAACCCCTGAAACTCTATTGAAATTCAATCGTTATTATTGCTGAACGCATTTTAAAAGCCGAAAAATGTACCTTTTTCAAATAAGCCACCACTTCAAGCAAAAAGGCGTACTTATGCGTATGCGAATATGCGATATAAGCATAGCTGACTCAATCAAAAAATCATGCTTCAAATTAGCAGCAGGCAACTGTTTACTAAGAAGTAAACAGTTGCCTGCTGCTTTGTTCATAATAGTTGTCTATTGTATATTCTGTTCTAAAAATTGTGTCGCTAATGGTTGTTTTAGTTTTAACGAACCATTGTTCATGGTCTTTGTGGAGATTCTCTCCAATTAATTTGATGCTACGAGACCTCCACTAGACGTAGATGCTATAAATAAAATCATTTTGTCGTGCCCAATACACAGCGGCAATAATGCTATAATAATAGTGATAGAAGCTTTTAACAGATCTCTATCGTCGATATTGTAGATAATATTTCCACATTATTTTGTAGTAAGGATGGCAAATCCTCTTTATTCATAGTGTGATAAAAGTAATTTTGATGTATGGCTGGCTGCGCTATTTAAATATAAAATATAAATTTGTGTAAAATTTGCCTCAAAAATTCTAAAGCAAAGGAAAATATTTTTCTTGTGTGGAGTCAAATGTCGAGAGTAACATTGCGTGTTTTCGGTTCACGACTATTTTAGGCGGCGTGTATGGCATTTGGGACGCGTGCTGGAAACTACATACCTACTCGTTTATTTTTGTATGCCCTACTAACGCCCTAACTTCTTATTTCATCGATCTTAGATAATAGGTCCTAGAAATACAACTCTGCTCCAGTTTTTGGAAATACACTTGTGATTTCATGTAAGGAAAGACAGTATAAGATATACAAAGATGTTAATGGCTTCAGAAGTTATTTTATTACATAGTAGATCACCTAATTAAAACAATAACAAATTGGCTTTAGCCACACAATATTTTATGATTATAATGCAGTTCAATGCCTGTTTGTTAGTATATTTAAACTATGTAGTTAGATTAAATTAGATTTAAAAAAAGTCTAAATAAATAATACAAATGCATTATATCATATTGTCAAGAAGGTCCCAACTTTTTTGGGCGAGATCAATATTCCAGTCCCTGCTCAACCGTGCCCGCATGCGACTTGTTTATCGACCGCATCACCCCCAGTGTAGCCAATGTAACGTCTACGATATGTACACTTGACATTCGTGCTCCCTTGATCTCGAACAAAGATCCCAAACCTAAAATTATATGCACATGTGCTGTGCACGTGGTATTCTTTTCTGTTACATTCAGCAGAACTTTTAATACTTTGTAATAATATTGAGTGCTCTATGAATTACATTGATCATTCTCATTAAGCATTCACATACGTGGAAAGAAGCATGTTTATGATATAAAAATTACTCCTAAAATACAATGCCTACAATCAAAGTCAGATTCAATGAATATCTTTAGTTATACCTAATGTATATTATTTGCAAACAGGAGAGGACCATCCTGGCCAAAAACAACGCAAAGGATTCTTCAGAAGTCTGTGGAAAAAATCCCGCCACTATTCATTGGAACACCCGTGAAGAGATAAATGAAGACCCCTATAACTAAGTTGCGCGAGATTCTAATCTACACCAGAAAATGAAACTTCAATCAACACTTCAGAGAAAAGCTACATGTTATGGATGCAACGTTTGTTTAATTAAGTGCAAGTAGATACAAAATCAAACGAAATAGCGGCGAAAACTGTTGATACATTATCGATACAAGAAATTCCTTGCTTGAGAGTGAAGTCTGTAAAAGGATAGTTTTAATGTGTTGAAATATATGGTTTCGTTATATCTAATGTATAGTGGTACAATTAATTTGTCTAACCGATTAATTAATAACTTATAATTTATTTGTAATCTGATTAGAATTTTACTAATTTCTTTTTATATATAAATAGAAATGTAGAAAATGTAGATAACAGCATAGGGGTTATTGTCTTATTTCCAGACTAATTTGTAAATCTAGCATTCAATGTATACAAAATTAATAATGAAATAGGAACACATCGATCAAATACTATTTTTTCCTTAAATGCATTTTCTGTAATCGTTTTATGGTAAGATTATAACGATTAATCTCTGTGTGTAATACTAAAGAACCAAGGTCACTTTAATAGAGTTTGCTACAAGTTTAACATTTTATACCAATCCTTGTATTCGAGTGTACTTAACTCTTATTATTGTAGATTTTGTCAAAAAAAGTTCATTAGCAATATAAATTGGTTTTACTTTTTCCTCTCACATTACCCCTGAAGAAATGTTTGAAAGAAAACAAGAGCTTATAATACAAATCATTTTATTATTAGATAGACACAGTTCCCATCGCTTATCAGAAACAATGTACAAAGCTATAGTAGTAATATCAAATATAAACAACATGCACCCTTCGATTACTGCAAGCCTTGTTTGAGGATATAGAGTACTTGAGCGCTTCTATTTTCGGCAGCTAAGAGGTAAAGTAGAACAGAATGCAAAATGTTTATTAATAACTACACAAGATATAAACGCGACACAACAAAAAGCATAGCAGAAATTTGCAATAGCGGGTATATAGGGCCCAGAGCCGCGCGACGCAGCGAAGGCTCGCCCGCCGTCTCGCACTGATGTATCGGATTTAACTCACACGATGGTTCCAGTGGGACTAGAGATTTTTCATTAAATGTGTAATATTGTTTATGATGTCTTTCAATTTGTAACAAGCCCTTACACAAATGCTTATTTATAATTATATATAATATATATGTTGTATAATGTTGTTAATAATTTCATCTTGTGGGTAATACAAAATTCTTGTCAAGCATCTTATCTTTACAGGCAACGGTTGTCTAGCTGGATGTCTCTGGAAGATGAGCGAACTGAATATTGTCAAACGACACTTCAGAATTCTGGGCGAGGTAAATTGTTAAGTATCACGATGCTTGAAAAGAAATCTAAAAAAAATCTCTATACATCATGCTTTGAGACCGGTTCTGCAAAGCTGAATATGCTTTACTATACTGGTCAATAAAAGCAAAATTTTAAAATACAATTTTTAAACCATTTTACAATAGCAATTACTTTGTGGAAGCGGTGAGCGTATAAAAAATTCCAAAATCCGCAAAGTAATCGCATCTGCATACAGTTACTAAACGCATCACACATGACGCCATTATTTACCAAATATCAAAACAAATGAACGGTCCTTATCACTTTATAGAATATACAAAATGCAGTTTACTTATTTCCCTGTGGAAAAAATATTATCTTATTATATTCTTAGATCACGGCGCGCTTCGATCTGTAAAAAAGAAACATTTTTTCTTTATTCTATCAAAAAGTTAAGACATCTGGATATGGTAATGGTTATTTTAAGGGTACTATTGTCACGAAAGGTAAAAATAAAGCCACAGTAGACTAGAAAGTGTATTTATTAATAGTAGTTCTTTAAAAACATAAAAAATAAATAAGACTGGACAATGTTATTATTGATAATTATTATCTATGAACATTACATATTTGATTAACATCAACTATTGAAATTGGAAAGGTATTTAACATAAACAGATAGACATAAAATTATTTACAACAAATAGATTGTTATGTCTGACTAAACCTAACACTGCACCCAAACATGGCTTAACTTACCTCTAATAACCACAGGTAATTAAATAGTCTCCTAACTTCTCAACTACAGATGCGGCTTGCTGGGGTTGGATGGGTTCTTCATACAGAGAAATAACGACGGCTGCAACAAGATGTCAGCATTTATATCATATGCTAATATATCCTTAGTCTAAAAAATACATAGACTTCACATTTGGGTCTAACAGTAATTTACAATAATCCAGTGGTCGGCAACCCGCGAACGTCTTTCTTGCGGCCCGTGGATGTTTTGAAAATAAGTTAAAATTACCTAGTATATGCTTCTCGTTTGGCAGACGAGCATATGGGAGTACTTATAGAAGTTTTATGACATCGCCGAGTTGTTAGTAGTTCCTTTGTAGTTTATATATTTTTTAAGAATATAGGGTAAAAACTACAAGTGCGGCCCGCTTTTTTTAGGAACCTGGTGTAAATATCACAAGTGCGGCTCGCCTATATTTCATTTTGCTACCTTCTGGCCCTTGCCTGCCAAAAGGTTGCCGACCACTGCACTGATCTATCCATACTACTCAATAACTTTTTCAATAACAACTAGAGAAAGGATGCCTCTACAAATACAGACGGATTTGGAGATTGAGAAAGAAATATAAACGAAACAGTGATTGGCTAAATTTAGTTCTCAATTTATTTCAGAAATTAAAGTTTTCGACAAAATCCTAACATACAATTAAATAGGTAAATAAATTAAGATTTATTATATTAACATTAAAAAAAAAAGATCGAACATTACTACACGCATGGTTTATGTTCCGAAAAATGAGCGCCTTCTTCGGACGCAACAAGTGATCACGCATTAAAATGCAATAGAGAGAGCTTTTGGAGTGTTCCAAGTTCCCTTTAATAAATTCTTAGTTATTACCACTCTCTTGAGTGGTAATAAATGGTATACCCATAACACCTGTTTTTAATATGGAATTTTTATTTACAGTGGCAAGAGTATATATTTTTTTAATGGACTTTAAAAAAAAATGTTTTATTTTTTAATATTCGATACTCTAACGGGCCAAAGATGCGATGAAGATGTTTATATGACAAGTTACAATTTTGTATAAACGTAGCAAAGGCTTAAATTCAAAATTAACTATACCTGTCAATGTAACACTTTCGTAATTATTTTCAGTCAATCCTAGTACTTCATTATCCTTATTATTATGGAAACCTCCACAATTTTTTTACTGGCAAGAAGCCGGTTCATTTAAATATCACGTATATTATTAGCGAATTAACTTAGTATCTTGTGTTAGACGGCAGACCTTTCTTAAAATTTCGATAATTGCATGAATACTTATCCCGGGCACGGATTATTTCAAAGGCTTCTCCAAATAATCACATCCCCATCCTCAACTGTTTAGCCACATAAGCAATCTAAATTCTACGACCGTACATTTTCCGAAATACGTTGATCATAGTGACGTCATATTAGCATTACAAAAAGTAAATGAGGTCACCATACGAAAAATATGTCGACTTAAACTAAAACTTCGTATTTGATTAATTCATGTCTTTAACAGCTTTTGTTGTCTTTTAAATTACAAGAATTATAAAATTGACATTTTAAATAAGAAAACAATTACTGGCAAACGCAATTTATTTTTCAGTATGGTCGAGTTATTTTCCCCAATTAAATTAGCTGCGTTTTTAACATAAAAAAATAACAAACCGTAAGCTTGACCCTTGGGTTGTGATTTCTACCCAGTTTGCAAGCAACGATCATTTCAGGATAACCTTATAGACCCGAAATCTGCACGTGATGAAAAAAATATGGTAACTTATTTTGTTTTTGTTTTTTTTTGTTTCGATATATTTTCGGGATAAAATTTCGCTGAGGAAAATTTACGGGCGATATTGTGCATACCAAAAAAGACTCAACGGAAAATAACGTCGTAATAACCATAATACATCATTGTGTGTCATGTGAAGTTGCTACAGTTTCTTACACAAATAAATGATATAATAGTGCATGAGAGTACGTACCTTGCTGCGTCTTCATGCAATGCACGCCGACCTTGCCGAGCTTCGCGCGTATGATACGGTCTGTACCACTAAGGTAGATGTACCGCGTGCCCGCTATCGTGACGCCGCCGCTCGTAAGAAGTGATTCATTGTCGAAGCCGGCTACAATCTTAGCCACTTCATCTTTTGAAATCTGTCAACAAAACTCATCATATAATGCCTGAAATTATGTGTATCAAGTTGCAACTGAAACCATTTAGATTAATTAAGTGCTTATATTATTAAAGCATATGGGTTAAGACATCTTCAATATTGTCTTCATGAACAATTATATCATCTAAGTGCCAGTAATTTTATTGAAAACGGCATTAACAAAATCATAAATAACATGCTGTAAATAAAATATAGCAATAAAACCTAGACACATGTTTTATTTGAGGATTTGTTAAAAGTATCGGAATAAACAATGTAAACAAATATTTTTTCATAATTTTAACCTAACTCAAAGACATTCCAAATGTGATGTTTGCCACTCTCACCTTACTAGCTCACTAATAGTTTATTATATTGAAATATACTTTGAGGATACTAAAAAGCAACTTCAAAAACCACACCCCATACATAGTTCAATAATTCACTTTTCTTCAATATAGATTTTATATATATATGTGAGCAATATAATGTTATGCAACATTACTATGTGGAGATCTGCCAATTTATATTTACCATAGAATGTTTTCAGTTTGCCCATTCAATATCTATTTATAGTATGCTGAATTCATAAACAATGATAAGAATAGAATAAGGTAATACAAAAAAGATAATTTTTTATCAAAATAGTTTTTTTTTTACACCGATAAAATAAAAAGGTGCATTTTCAGGAATAGTAAATAAAAATATATTTCTTAAATAGTATTTTTTTTTTCATTTATATAATTAATATTAATTATACTCTTATGGATTGTGTATAAATAAAATAATTTTAACTACCATGATCAAAGATATATTAAAATACGGCAATATAAAAAGGTATATTCTTATTCCATAGTGGTAATTGGAATAATGAACTAATCCAATACCAAATGTAAAAATAACTTAAAACAGTAAGTTTGGAATTGATCTGTATTCATATGAATTAAATATTCATGGAAACTATTATATTTCATGAAAATGATATGAGAACAAAGATAATGGAACCACCAAAAATGCTAACTAAATCTGGACGTAATAATTAGAAAAAAAAATCCCCGGTTTATCTTAAATCACCGACAATTATATGTAATGTGGATGTATGAAATAAAAATTTTGTAGATAGAAGTTTTTCGTTTGAATTGATCGCTGCAAGCTGCCGAAAAATACCGGCCGGCAATTTGATCTGCTGCGATTTCCTACACTAAGAAAAGTGAGGGAGTAAGCGACTATGAAATCTAACACAAAGCGGAAGCAGTTTCTGGCAAACTTAATATTTAGGAACTATTTGGGACAGAGAATTTACATTTCCAATTTGAATTGTATGCCACCACATGTCGCCATCTTGTCAACTCTCCGAATAAAGAATTCGTCACTCATGGTATCCACCACTATATTCGCAATAAGTATTAGCATGTTTGAAATTATATTATGAAGAAACATCCTGCATAAATTGTTGAAACAGCTATTAAATGTATAAAAAAAACTTACTTCGAAGCCTTCTGACTTGGCCCAGACATTTCCATCGTGACCGGCGATTGCAGCCTTTGTAACACATCTGGATGCCATTAACTGTTTGTCGACATAATCTTGCCAGCTCATTTTGAATAAGTTCGATTAAAAATAAACTACACTTGACTAACACAATCTACTCCTCACAGCGAGCAAGCGCTCCACACGAACAAAAAGCACTGCCGTTTCAAAATGGCAGCGTAGTCATAGACACTGCCGGAAATGCAAGACTGCCAACGTAACGATCACAATATAAGTCAATGGTATCATTCATAGACATTTTTTAAATGAATATTGAGGATGTTTTTGATAAACGCTGTTAGTAATAGTTTTGCTGATATTTTAGGAGCACAATAATTTATTGTCTTGAACCTATTTTTTTATGTCTTCGAAAGCCGGGAAGCCAGTATTGCAGTATTTAATTTTTACTAGTCTTACTCCAGTCTTGGACATATATTTTACCTACTACCTACCTATTAAAACAAAATATAAACAAAGTATTTACATAGTTAAAAAAAACACTATTTCACTGATATTAACTTACAATTAGTACGTCCAGAATTTGTCTATAAATATTAATTTATAAAAGAGTTTTTTTTTGGCTTAAGAAGTACTATTAAAATGTTTATAACCGAAGGCAGTAAAACTAGAATTAAATATTTTCAATGAATCAGTTCAACTAATTATTAAAGTACACAATACAAACTGATATTTAAATACCTACAAACTTCCGAAAGTTAAATTAATGTCTTATGTTTGATTGTATAAATCAATGCTAAAACATGTTAAAGGTCTCCAGTTCACCTACATTTCTTATTCACTATTAAAATTAAATTCTTCAAACTTAATTAACTCTTCACCAATACAGGTCCACAATTTTCCCTCTTAATCTTAAAACTCTTATGTTTATTGAATATAGTTTTATAAAAATATTGACCGTTCAATAAATATTTAGAACACAAATTAATTGCTTAGTTAAAAATAGTATGGAAATCGCCTTTCTAAAAAGATCGGTCGATTAAACACAAACTGCAGGCAAGTTTCCATGAAATGTCGTGACGCACTTCCGCCGTTTGATTTCCCAATAATTTAGTAACATTCATCTCTCGTATTATAGCATATTTTTAATTTTGAAGTATTTTTAAAATTCATTTAAAAATATAACAAAATTATTGTTATCTAGAAATATCATCATAATTTGATTTTTTGTTACCTTATAAAAAAAGCTTTTGCTAACTCAACTTGACCTTGCTAGTTCTTTTCCGTTCAGCTACCGCGGTTGGAACATGTCTTATTCATCAGAAAGAAGGTAAGTTCAATCTTATGGTTTATTTTAGTATGTTTTAATGAGAGACAGTGTAATATAGCATCGGTAAGATATCGTAATTATTGGTTCTATTGTAATTCCCAAAGTTTTTGCGTATTTGTAGGATAATTTTATTAGTCTCTGTTGCCGATTGCCAACATGGCGCTGGTAGGAGTACTTTATTACAAGTTTTAATCGTAGCACGTGTTTTTTTTTAAATAACTAAAGACACCACATTTAAGAATATATGAACATTTCATAGTCTCTGAATTGTTAGAATCGCTATCATAAATAATTGTACCTTAAATGGTGCAATAATTACATGCGTTGACAGGCGCGACAACGCAAAATTAATGATTTTTGCTTATTCATAGATTTCAAACATATATATTACAAAAAGCTATTATCAAACCAAGAATGTAAACTGTTAAGTCTTTATTAACATTTTGCATTTGATTGCAGATCAGAAGATTGGCCTGAAGATTCCAAAAACGGGCCTTCAAAGGAGCCAGTAAGCTATGATGGTCCCCCAGGTATGGAACCAGGCGGAGCCCTGGATACTAATTGGGATCAAGTCGTGGAGACCTTCGACGACATGAATTTGAAAGAAGAATTGCTGAGAGGAATCTACGCCTATGGTTTCGAGAAGCCGTCGGCGATCCAACAGCGTGCTATCATGCCGTGCATCCAGGGGCGTGACGTTATAGCCCAAGCCCAATCGGGAACTGGCAAAACTGCTACTTTCTCAATTTCGATTCTTCAGCAGATCGACACTAGTGTCCGTGAATGCCAGGCTCTGATTTTGGCTCCAACCAGAGAGTTGGCGCAACAAATTCAAAAGGTACGAAACATGGCGTTGTAGCCAAGCGCCAAGAATTCCTGCGGATTGTGTGTAGTGATTAATGCTTTGTAATGTTTTGGGACTAACAGTGAGTTAAAATTATTGTAGGTGGTGATAGCTCTCGGTGATCACTTGAATGCTAAATGTCACGCTTGCATTGGTGGCACCAACGTTCGCGAAGACATTCGTCAGCTGGAAAGTGGAGTTCATGTGGTGGTGGGCACTCCAGGCCGCGTGTACGATATGATCACTCGCCGGGCGCTTAGAGCTAGCACCATCAAGCTCTTTGTGCTCGACGAAGCCGACGAAATGTTGTCCCGAGGGTGAGTCGTTTTTTTAGATTTAGAACAAAACCTAATTTAGTGCAAAAGGTGAACTGTTTTGTGTGTTTTTTCCAGATTCAAAGACCAAATTCACGATGTATTCAAGATGCTGTCACCTGATGTACAGGTTATTTTACTCTCTGCTACTATGCCTGATGATGTGTTGGAGGTGTCCAGATGCTTCATGAGAGAACCTGTGCGCATTCTTGTGCAAAAGGAAGAGGTATTTAATGTTTAATGTTATTTAACATGTATTGATCCAAAATTAATTTTAGTTTTTGTGTACTCATGTTAAACATCATGTTTTTTTTACTTACAGCTTACCTTGGAAGGTATTAAACAATTCTATATTTCCATTGATCAAGAGGAATGGAAACTGGAGACCTTGTGTGACTTGTATGACACTCTATCTATTGCCCAGGCTGTAATTTTCTGCAACACTCGCCGCAAGGTAATTACCTTTTTATTATCTATATACATCCATAAGTGGTATTTAAAATACACATTACTAAGGTAGAATTTACTAGGGTAGAACTTTGATCTATGGAGTGTTTAAATTTGCATTAGTCAGGGTTAAACTAAATTCTGTTGAAATGATATGATTGGTACAGTGGGTTTGGTGTCCCTTTAGTAAATGAATATGATTGTCTAATAATTTCTATTGATATTTTGTATATATTAGCTAAAGTAGAAAATAAACTAATGAAGACAAACTGAAGAGTATACAATTTCCTTAAGCATTACTTCATTAGTTCCTTATTAATGGACAGTTTCTTGTTTTATGTGTTCTTTTGATTTGTTAATATATTCTGTTAGGTGCCTGAAAAACGTAGTGTCTAGTCCTATTACTTATGTAGAACTGATGATATAAACCTGGTGAAATGTGAGTGCAAAAATGCAGATTTGCTTTCTCCTTTGGGGCAAAATTCAGACATCAGTCACAAGATGTAACAATTATTGTATTGTATAAGAAGTTTTTACTCAAATAGTAAATGCCACACCCATTACTGACTGTTAATGTGTTGTAGTAGTCATTATGATAGCCTTGGGATTTAGGTGCATGGTCAATAATCTTGACAATGGGATTCCAGGCACTGACCTTTTGACTTTGCCAAATTTTGTATGTATTAACAATGACTTACACATACTTTAATAGTGAGGAAAACATCATGTAGAAATTTGCACACCTAAAATTTATTCAGAATTTTTTGGTCTCTAGTCTCCCAACCCACATAAGGTGGTGAGCTTTGTGGAGTTAGGCCCGAAACCTTTTAGTTGTAGAAGAGGCCCATCCCCAGCAATAAATAATACATATATAGGTACACAATGATGTTAGTAATGCCTTAAAATCATTTTTCATTTGACTGCTCAAATTCTAATCAGGCAGTGTTTATGTATCCAAAAAATTATACAATTTCTTTTATAGTGGATCCTTCCACTGTAATAGTGAACCAGTCAAACAAATTTAGACCTTAAAATTACCAATAGTAAATTTATGTTATCCAAATTACAGACTACTGAGGGCTAGGATTTCTTCCACTTAATGCAAAAATATGTTACATGATGGATATTTATATTGGAGTCTAAGCAAATTTGTATTCTTTTACTTGAGGTTAAAACAGTCAATTCAATTTCGTTTTTTCCTTCAACATTTTCATTGGTCCTGCACCAATGAATCAATCTTCTCGATTTTTTTATTGCACCTGTGTTATTATGTGTAGAGAGACTTCAAAACAGGCACCACAAATGAAACACCCCTATGAGAAGTAGTATATGGTATCAAATCATGGTCCATAAATATAACCTTGCAGTACTGCTGTTAATATAAACCATAATTAATTGCAGGTGGACTGGCTGACTGAGTCCATGCATCAGCGTGACTTCACGGTGTCTGCTATGCACGGTGACATGGACCAACGTGAGCGTGAGGTGATCATGAGGCAGTTCCGTACTGGATCTTCTCGTGTTCTCATCACAACTGACTTGCTGGCGCGCGGTATCGACGTACAACAAGTTTCTTGCGTCATCAATTATGATCTGCCCACTAACCGTGAAAATTATATTCATAGGTAAGTTGTTTCTTGTTTAATTATCAATTTTCTTCCATGACATGTGGAAATTTCAAATGATTCATAATGTAATTCTGGCACTTTATTCATAGTCTAATTAAATAGCTATAAAAATGTTTCTGTGTAGGATATTATTTCTATATTGACAGATTTTTATTTATACATATTTTATACATAAACTAAGATGAGTTTGTGGCCCCTATGGAATTCAGAAAATCTCACAATGTTTTTGTCTATGATTATAACTTATCATTTAAATAGCTAAAACTAAAAATTTGATAACTTCAAGCTTTCTTTATAAATCAGATGGTTCAGAGGCTTTTATCAATAATGCTGACCTATAGTGATATTGGCAGACTACTCATTAGAAATTTCCAAGAACTTTTCGGTTAGAAGTGCAGGTTCCCTTACGATTTTTTCCACACTATTAAAATAAGTGATATTGTGAATACACACATAACTTTTAAGTCTGTTGTGTGCTTGGGGTTTAAACTCGCGACCAGTGACATTCTCGAACACGTCTTTATCTCGAATCCATTTCTACATCGCCAAATGCTTTATAATTTTCACTTGTATTCATTTATTTTCATGATTTTTCACAGAATTGGACGAGGTGGTCGTTTCGGCCGTAAAGGAATCGCTATCAACTTTGTCACTGAAACAGATAGAAGAGCACTCAAGGATATTGAGGAGTTCTACCATACAAGTATCTCTGAAATGCCCAGTGATGTGGCCAACCTCATCTGAGGTGTCTGCGTTTTCCCGGTTTATACTTTGTGTCCTGCGTTCTATTGCGATATTTATAAGGTGTGTTTATTAGGGGGAGCCTCCTAATTACCTTTCGCTGTGCCGAATTTTTTTATTTGGAACTCATTTCATTTGGATTGATGTATTGGTTTTAGTTTAATTAATGATTACATTATATTATAATAGACGTATCAATATAAGTTTAATATACATAGTTAGGAGTAAGCCCGGCTCGGCCGGATGGCCCCCGTTCCGCGCAGGCCTCTTTGCCGCTTGCACAGAGGTCTTATCGGGTACTGGAGAGGCTATTTCAATCACAAAACTGCTAGAAGAAAACAATGTATTGTAACTTTTTCCAGTTGTACATATGGTAACTGTTTTTGTAATACGCTAAATAAATGTAATGAAATATCTTAATTGTATTGTTATTGATGCTTGGAAATTGTAGCACTCCATTCCCGATCGGAACCTTAATTTCTTTTGAAGTATTGTATTGAATTGTGTAAATTTTGTTTTACAGAAGATCTACCTACTGAGCCTGTGAAACGCACTTTGGACACAACTATGTGGAAATAATAAATCAAAATTTCCTCAATAATGTTCATTACTTTCTTTTGGCAGGTCCTTTTTGTATCCTGTATTCCCCATAACTTATGCTTTTGCATTTTACTTTTTAACGATTGTTTTCTACATGGTTTTTATGTTCATTTCGAAGTATTTATATTTTTGGAATAAATTTTGTTCGAAATATTAGTGACTTTTGACCAAATGATAATTAAGGTTCCTATTGCAATAATAATTTATATAAGCAGTGATTATGGAACTCTTCAGTCTAAATTGTAGCTTGTGTGATACTAATATGTAAATGTTTCTTTTTCGTAATAGGTTATGGTAATTATACATTTACGACTGTTGGACACATTTTTCGTAAGCTTTTTCGCATAACATGTATTGCAGTTAGTTATTCGATTCCAGCCACAAATATAATACATAGGTTTATTTTATTGTTATAATGACATTGAATTGAAAGAAATTATAGTAAACCCCAAATGTAATAGATATAATTTTATTTATTAATAATGCAACAATAAAAATCTAAACAATAACTTAGAGATTTCCAGAATGTTAGCAATAGAAGGAATCTTGATAACATGTATCGAGTAAATCTTAAAAATATGCTAGTATTTGATTTAGTTATAACAATATATCTAATTTAATTATTACATAACATCACATTATTAAGTTATAAATATCCTAATAAATTAATATCACACTTCTGGTAATGTTCATTTTGATTAAAATAACATGAAATACAGCTACGAACAGGTATCATAAAAATGCAAAAAGCAATATCAGTAATAGAACTGATATGGGGAATATTATATAAACTGATACTCTCGGTTGGCAAACGGAAATAAGGATAGATATTTCGTCGTCGTTTTGCAAACCGTCCTTTGTAGGTACTTCTACTATAACAGATTCATCACTTAGGAAACCTATATCAAATACACATTCAGTTTTATTTAGACAAACTTTGGATTCAGAATTATTAACATATTGGAATGTAGGCTTATAAATGTCAAATAGTGCATGAATATCGTTTGTGACAATGTCGTTGTCGCTATAAAATATATAATAATAATAACCGTCGACTAACACATCGTGGACAACTTTTAATATTGTTGTGTTTTCTAAATAGTTAGGGCTGTTACACTGAATAGAATACGGAAAAAAATCAGTGAGTAGTATGTTGTCTTGGTAGCAGTCGTATAAGTTGATTTCAAAACTAGATACTGATTCATCCTCGGGTTGAGCCGTCGTATTAAAAGCATTACCACCATGATGTACTCCTGTATCTAATACGGTATTGGGGTTGTGTAAAGGAGTGGTCCTTGTATCTCTTTTGGGTCGTTCGGCAAGCATTTCTTCACTTATGATCTCTTTAGCGTCATCGTTTGGTTGACTTAATTTTTTATCTTCCTTATATCTACGATTTAATTTAGGCTTTTGATTTAAATAATTGGCTGTCTTTTTAACTGTTTTTAATTTCATCGTGGTTTCGTTGGCTTTCTTCTCACTTGGATTTAATACAGTGGCTGATAGTATACCCTGATTTTCTACCAAAGGAGGATCTTTTTTATATTTATATCCTTCTAAAATGCCACAAGTATTTAGTATCCTATCACCTTTGACCACTAATATTTTAGAGCCTTCAAATCGAGAACATGCTTTCAGTTTTACAGTAGCTCCTTTTAAAAGATAAAATCCCCAGTATTCCAAGGTATCATCAGGGAGGGACATAGATTTTCTTAACCTTATGTGTTTTCTTTGATCAGATAATTCTGGTATACCTCTCATTTGAAAGGCATTAAATGACGTGTTCATCCGCAAGGAGTGCTTTTCACAGAATACCGATGACTGTCCTTTATGAATTTGAATGACATCAGAATCAGATATTTTATACATTACATCTGCGTATTTGATATTTCGCAAGTATAAAGGTAGAACAATCAACATAGTTGGCAGAACAGTTGTTAAAAGACAAAACGTTATCACGCGCCGGGTTCCATGCATTTTATCCCCATCTGAAATTACATAAAACATGTTTTTATTTTAGCAGTGAAGAGATCAAATAGTAGGAATTTTTCTATATCCAAACCAACCAACACTATTTATATTAAAATATTTTTTAAGATATTAAAACTATTTTAATGTACCTAAATAATAACACACATTGCACACCACCACTACTGTCAGTTTATAAAAATCACAACAAATTAAATAGATATTTACTGTAGCGGATGACTTATACCTATTTCGTACTACTTGTTACGCTCGCATCGCTTATCACAGTTTAAACAAACTCTCGTAATAAAGTTATTTTTAAAGATTGATTATGAGATTATGTCGAAAAAATTATATCCTGTTTGCCCTGCCCCTGCCATCATAATCACCTTACTCACTCTAGCATTGAAATACGCACGCTCAGAAAACAATATGGGACTGTCACATTTTGCCAATATCACATTCACTTTGTTAGCATGAGTAACAAATTCGAATTTTTATTTAATGTGTTGTTCG
Source organism: Cephonodes hylas (assembly GCA_030295005.1). Lineage (NCBI taxonomy): Eukaryota > Metazoa > Arthropoda > Insecta > Lepidoptera > Sphingidae > Cephonodes > Cephonodes hylas. Next base: position 9,531,897 of record AP025364.1, on the reverse strand, counting down.
AATATTATTAAAATAACAAAATAAACATTGTAGGTAAAGGACCATTCATTATTTTTTTAAGACTATCTCCAACTAGAAGATTATTATTCAACATATTTAATGAAGAATTAAGTATGCCTTTTCCAAGGAAAGTTGTTGTTGCGATCTCTTCTCAGAAAAGTCGATATCGGTGTTTTATAATGTTGACGCAAAGAACGATATTAACCCATTACAGCATAAAGTTTGTTATAGCAATTACATTGACTTACTTATAATATATTGGTTATTTAGGGTCCAATTAATAATTTAGCAAGAAAAACAAATCGATTTATATAATATTTTTGATTTTATGACCTGTCCGATATATCGGACGCTATGCACTGCGGCCCCTTACACTACATTAGGATGGTATGAACATATATCAAGAAAACTGTTAATTAAAACATTTTAATAGTTTAAAAAATAATAATAAACTTAGACCTGCATGTTATGATAACAAGCCATGGTAGTTTATAGAAAATTAGGGTGTAGCCCTACAGGCTACGACGCATTTTAGACATTTAAATTTAGCTTTTTCTTCGTATTGATCTGGCCCGCAGCGTTCTGTGTTTTTATGTAGGCAAAATCGAATGATCTTTACTGTCACATTTTCTTTTACGTAAATTCGAAACAGCTTGATCTCACTTATCCACACCGCCTAATATGTTTGTAATAGCTAGCAACCAGCGGGGGTTATATACAGGCTTTTTTCCATTAGACTAGCAAAAATCGATGTTCAAAGCGCAATTTTTATAGTTCGTTGCTACCGTGACCACATTGTTGTCGTTTCAGCGACAGACAACAGATCCTATAACATTGCCTGCAGCCCCGTTCTTCTCGTCAAAATTTCTGAACATATTTTAGCGACAATTTTCTACCCGATTGTACCGTATTGTGCCAGTTGCCTAATTTACCAACCCTCGCAGATGCTGCATCAACGAACGATGTGGAAAAGTTATCAAAATAAACCTTTACAATGACTTTCAGCAGTAATCTTCGTTTCCGATATATCGGAAATTTTAGATTAGCATCACGGCATCATTAGACTTTTCATTTCCCTAATCCATTACCTAATCACTCTGTTCAATAGGTAGATCAATATAAATAAAATTTTCAACATGTCATCCACATCCTTGCTTTATAAAGTTTCTAAAATCTCATGTGCGTTCAATTTGTACAAAGAAATAAACACACACCTTAGAGGCCGCTATGCATAGCGTCCGATAAATCGGACACCATCAAAAACACACACATAATTGGCAATCTAACATTTGTCACAATAAAATGCTATTCTGTTTGCATAGAGACATTATTTATGAACAAAACAAAATCATTTTTAATCAAATATGATAAATAATAATAAAAATAAGCGTGTAAACAAGTTACAGTCTCTTCAAAACAGTCTGACCGCGAGCAGTCATTTTTAAAAATGAGAAATAACTGTCGACATTGCATTCCGTCATTAAAAACAATTTTGTCAGTATAAAATAGCACTATTAAAGTATAATTTCAAAACAAAAAACTATTAAATAAATAATTTTAAATACCTCTACTATCCAATTTAGTGACGTCCGATTTATCGGACGTTATGCTGTAATGGGTTAATGATGGTGACTAAATAGTAAAAAGTAATGTTGACAGTTTTTTATTCTTTTAATCATAAGAAAATCTGAAAAGCTGTCCCATTACGATAGAGGTGATTAGAAAATCATTGTGGCTTACGACAATATACCTACTGAAACCAAATTGTCTAGGATTTTTCAAACCTATCGCTCGGCGTAATTTATTTTACGAAGGAATATTTGCTAGTTACTTTTCCTTATGACTGTCACTGAAAAGCATATATTGATGTCTTCGTCATGCCAGTCTATCACTCACCAAGTTAGAACTCCGCCTCTTTACATTGGCGGAATTGCGGCATAGTATTACTGCAAATGCCACAAACCAAGAACTGAACTCCGTAACTCCGAACTGTAATTTTGGGAGTGCAAATACCCATATGGAAGGTTTTGTTAAATTGATATCTATGAATTTCCTCGTAGAAAAGTTACTAAGTACCTTGCGTTCTCTTCGGATCATTTTTAATGATGCACGTCTCTGTTTAAAAGCACTATAGATCGATAAACTATAGAGCATCTCTTACAATGGATTAATAATAATTTTTATAAAATGCCTATTATAGGTACCTATTTGTATCCATGTCGCTAAAACTGTATTTACTGTATTCATCATGCGCTTAAGTATGCACAAGTCAAAAATATTTTTGTGATGTACCGCTTGTAACAAATTTTTGAAGTTACCAAATAGAAATATACCATATATTTCTAAATAAAAACTTAATGAATAGGTCACTTTATCGATACTCTGCCTAAATTACCATTTGTGCAGATGTGCAGATATGATTTATTATTTTTAAAACAGTTCTAAAGTAAATTTATCAGTAAATAAAAGAGTAAAATTATTGTGTATGACGTAAGGCGAAATTTTGGCATTTTGGAAATTGCCACTCATATTTTGTACAAAGTGCAACAAAAGGTACGCATTAGGTGCTGTTGTTTTTTTTAAATGGAAAAGCTGATTTTCCATCCACTTCGCGGGTTTGTACTAACATACCCGTGCCCATCTGAGTCCCTAACTTATTTTTTTTCATAACGGCATATCGACTTAAGCCTTTCGAAAACTATGCTGTGTATAAGAAGAACGTCACGGTGTTGACAAGATGCGCTCACAATGACTGCGCAGACGCAGCGTCGGCCTTCGTGACCGACTTCGTCTCGACCGTCTCGGAGTATAGAGGGCGCTGTTGTATTCACACTTGTTTGATTCGGACGCCTCGGGCCTCTCGCGAGGAGTACACGATGGAAGGGAACCATTGTGGCGCCGATCCATTTTGGGGCCATTTTCGGTGAACGAGTACTCGTTGCTCTCCAAACGCGCCCCGCAGTTTTAATGGTCTGATAAGTCGCCTTACATGATCGCAAAATGGCACGCAGGGGAAACCATATTGGAAATCAAAAATCGCTAAGCGTAAGGTAAAAGACTGACAATTGGCTAGAATAATTTTATTATGTGATTAGACTGATTTTATGACAAACTTCAGATGTTGATTACTGTACTTTAGATTATTTTTATGGCAATGTTATCAGGAAAAGAAAGGAAAGTTAATTAATTAGGCAGTGATTCCTTAATTGTATAATTGGGAACAGTTTTGTTTCCTTAAAGTAAATACTACACGGCGAGCCGTGATAGCTTATGGAGGTCATCTTTTAACGGGCTAGTTTGATAACGACTTATTATGGATTCCAATCATTTTTCTTTGACAAGGTTCTTTAAATACTTCAATCTGTACCTACATATTACTTACCAAAAAAAAATATTTTATTGTTTACGGTTACAAATAGTTAATAATTTAAGGTATATCCACTTCAAAAAATAATAACAAAAAATATCTGCATTTGACACTACAAAACAGTACATATAAGACATGTTTTGGAGCTGCTATTTATTTATCCACCTTAAGCACGTAATGTAATAATATAATTGTGGATGAAGATATCTTACTCAAACTTAAGGTATTTTAATCATACAATAAAAATTAAGAACTTACCATCATCTTTGTTGTTAACGTAAGTATATTTGTAATTCGTGTTGTAGTATGAAGTACTAACTGATCTTTGAAAATTTTTTGTCATCTTCTAAACTAGGAAGTGGTTAAGATAGTTTACCAAGATGTGGAGTTTGTTTCACTGAACTTACTGCATAAAAATATAAATACTCCCTGCGCAATGGAAAAAAGATAAGCTTATCAAACTATTATCAGTCAGTTAAATAGTAGGGTGTGGGTATAACTGAGGATGATTATTAAAAATGGTAATGGATTGACAATATATAATTTGGGATAACAAATTCAATATATTTGTTGTTGCGAGGTGTGAGGTAGTATTCAATGTCATTACTTATGATTTATGTACAGTAATAATTTGCAACTTGGCTGTAGCGATTTTACGTAGTATATTAAGAATTTGAATGTTTAACGTCAAAATAAATAAATATTAATACTATAAGATAGTGTTGTTCATGGTTCCATTAAATAAAATACTATTTTTCCATGATTCTAAAGTGTTTTTTTAATACTTGCAATGGTCGATATGAAATTAAATAGGTACATTTGCTTATCATTTATCAAGATTGACGCACATGACGGAGCAGTCATTTGGTTATACAGTTTTCCATGTTTTAGGGCTTTGTATTTATTTATATGGCAATGATTGTCTTGATTAATTTGTTTCATTTGTGTAAAATCAAAGATGTCATATTAAATTTTGTTGCAGATCCATCTAAACAATTATATTACGTCAGTTACGTCTAATTTATACGTTACTTGTAATTTCAATTTGTAGTTGCTATCTTCACATGATGAAGCTATAAAAGCTGTGTCCAGTGTACCTTGTGTAAGCACTAAAGGTTTCTATCTCGGACACACTCAAAAAGAGCCGGCCAAGTGCGAGTCAGACTCGCGCACGAAGTGTTTCGTACCATCATACATAAAAAGGGCAAGAAAATCATTTGTTTTTTGTGGGTGCTTTCGTTAAATAATTATTTATTCGGTTTTAAATATTTTTAAAGCGGCACAAGAAGTATATAATACCTACATCACCTTTTAAAATTTTAACTACACAAGGACAGCGAAGTCTCAGTTACAGGGTTCTGTTTTACCGTTTAGGTACGGAACTCTAAAAAAATAACTCGGTCTAGAATCTTTTACCCATGCAGTATACATACTCTATGTAGTGTATACCTACATATATTATAAAATTAATATACATAGGTACTATAACCTTGTAGAATATAGCTTGATTTTTTTAGAAGATGTCAATCTCTCTGAGACATAACTTTGAAATGACGAACATATTTTTTTTTAAATGATTTTAATTTAAAAAATAACATTAAACATGTTATATTAAATAGGTACTTATTAGAGAATCTAATGTTGAAGTACCCTGCACACAGCACTTGTTTTTATTACCGCTCCGATGCTGTTCAGGGAGTGCGGTTATGGAACGCTCTTCCGCTAAATATAAAGCAATCGCTTTCGTTGGTTACTTTTAAACGAAGGATTAAAGCTCACTACCTATCCTTAGATCAATAAGTCCTTATATTATTTCCTATAATTGTATATATGCAAGTTTAACTCTATAAAGATATAAAAAGTACTTTGGCGTGATTGTCATAAGTAACCTTACTTAAGGCCCCCGCGCACTAGGCAGCCACGAAATCTCTTACAACGTCATATGTTTGACTGGCTACCGCAGCCTGGCTGTGCAACCATGGCTGCCTAGAGCGCGCTGGTACTTATGTGTATCTAGAGTACTTATGTGTCCTTTTGTATAATAAACCCTTTTTTTATTTTTTATTTGTAAGCACCGGCCGTCTATTCCTTGTATTCCCTTCCCTACCTGGTTGCTTAGTAAAGATTGCTTTTAGATAAGGCCGCCAAATTTTATGTGCCTAATTTGCTATTTTTGTTGTGATATTGTTACTGTAATTATTTACTGTGCTGTAAAATAAAGACTTATTATTATTAGTATTATTAATAATATTGATCTACCATCACTTATCTACCGAATATCTAGTGCAATAAATATTTTTATACATAATACACCCACACATCTTATCATCTTTACAAATATTTTAAAACGTTATTTTTTGGACTACTAGATATTTTCTATTTCCCATCACTAGCTGTCTGTTAAAAAAATCAAGCTATTTTGTACAAGATATAAAAGCAAACCTTGACACTGGCAGATGCGCAAACGCGCCTTGCCATAAGAAAAAAAAAGGTATAAAAGTTATATCTGTCAGTGTCAAAAAATCTCAAAAGCTGACGTTCAGACTTCAAAGTTCACTGTTCAGTCCAGGGCTGCCAGATTGTATAATTGGATACAAATCCTGTATAATCCGATGGGGTATTGTATCCATAACCACTTTGTATAATACGATACAAAGGCATAGGGGATGGAACATAAGTTTGCATTTTATCAATAATTTGTCTACCTATCATCCATTGTTTAACTGTCATCCTAAAAAAAAAAGAGCCATTCTGGAGTGTCCATCTTTCAATCATCTATTGCCCAAGATTATTCCTAAAAAAAATAAACAAGAGCTGCATAGAATGGTTATGTATAATACGATCTAATTTTGTATAATTGGAGATAGTAAACCGTATAGCTACGATTTATTTGCTGGCAGCCCTGGTTCAGTCTGCCGAGTGCCGAGTGCAGTAGTAATATATTTAATATTGACAGTAATATAGCCGACTGCTTTCGTAGTTAATAAACATAACTTTAACTTAAGTAAATAGATAAATTGTGTGATTTGTTTATAGAATTGAAGCAAATCAGACATAATTTTGATTGTTAGTCATATGTAAATGAAAAAGTATATAAAAAATAATTTTCTTATTTGGTACCTTCTAAACACGGATATAGGCGCGAAGCTATAGCAAGAGACATTAAACAATGATTAATATTTTAAAACCGGAATTGATATGGATAGAAGGAAGATGCTACAGAGTCAATGATCCCACAACAGAGGTAACTTCACTACAGGAACATGATTTATATGAAAATGGTATGTCATTTATGTATCATCCTTAAGTCCCTAAATTCAAATCCATACAAAGTTTATGTTAATTTTTGAAACATATCAATATAATGTAAGCATTGCTTATACTCAAGAACATTTTCTCAGTGTCCAGTTGATCTCACCATATATGAAAAAAAAAAAAATTATAGTTCACATTTCTGTCACAAAAAAGTATATTTTACAGAATAGTCTTAGTATCTACTGTATTGAATTTTGTATGTCATAAAAATATACTTAATATATAATAATATTATTTTGGTTTGAAACAAGTGCTTTATGTGTTTTACAACTTTTGTTTATTTCCAGAAATGACAGTTACTGACTTGGATGGTGATGATGATGATGAAAATGTAGAAATAACAAAGATGGATGATGATAGATTTTGTACCAGACTACATGTTTCCAAGTAAGTTAAACAAATGTACAATGTAAGAAATGTAAAGAGCTAAACTTAAGATAAATCATTACAAAAGGAATATAATATTTAACACAATCCAACGATTTTAAAAAGGACTAATATACACTTGGGAAGTAACTATAATATTCCTAAATCATGATTGTTTTAGTGTTTAAGTCCCTATATTAAGGCAGAATAAAAAAAATAATGCCACTAACATTCATATGTTTGGTGTTGTGCATCAATAGTGTTGTTTTTTTTGGAAGTTTCTTTGTAATCTATAGAATTAGTGTATTTTTTTTAATTCTTTTAAATAATGTAGTCTGGAATTAATATGAATTCAATTTTATATTTGTTATCTAGCTGCTGAAGTAGCTGTTTTTTTAAGTATTTTTAGTGTATCAACATTTTGTGTATGTAAAGTGACTGTTGAAGTTCACTGTTTAAGTATTTAAATAGAGGTTTAGAATTTAATTTAATTTTATCATCACTTATTCTACAAGTACATAACTCGCACGGGGTCCTGTCAGCACGAATAAATTAGTTATAATTTCTGTGGTTAATCATTCACTTGTTTCAGTACCTTCTAGTTTCCGTGAAAAACGTACATGTAACTAAAAGATACTGAGACTAACGAATGAGTAACCACAGACATTATAACTCATTTATTCGGTCAAAAATGAGAAAAAATCGCATCAAATCGCGAAAGTGATGGCGGGTTAATAAAGAATAATTTATACTGAATTTTTTCAGACACTATTTTGGATATATAATTGGCAAGAAAGGTGCTGTAAAATTCAGAATTGAAAGGGATACAAGAACAGAAATTAAAATTCCTAAGCAAGGCCAGACAGGAGACATAGTAATTTTAGGTTCCTCTGAATCCGTAAGATACACTTTTTATTAATTAATGGCACAGTGTGAAAATCAAAAAGTAAATAATTATATATGTATATATATGTACATATGTATAGATCTGTATCATTGACACAAGGCATATGACTACAACATAAATGCTTGTTTTTTAACATACAATCATTAATATGTACATAGTAATTAATAATAATTATTACATCATAAAACATTACGAGTACTATTACTTCTGCTTAACCCTAGAGTGGGCGCGCTATTAGCATTTTGCCGCCGAACATAGGTTTAAAAATTCATTGAAAATATTGCGTTTTCTAAAGTTTTTCGAACAGAGAATAATTAATACGTTGGATTATCATTACTTATTAGTGTAATATTTAAATGCTAAGAGAGATAATTGATCCAATTTCTTTATTCATAGTTAACATAATCAATGAAAACGGGCGGCAAAATGCTCCCCACGCGCCCACTGACGTTACAAAAAAGGCGCGCCCTCTCTAGGGTTAAGTCTTTTGGTGTACCTACTCAGGACTTTTTTGGAAACCCTGTCTATGATCTAGTATCACACTTCTCATTATCAGAATTGGCTGCCATTGTCTTGTCAACAGTTTTTTCACTTAAATCATCAAATAATCATTCAGTAGTTGTTTATGGGCTTGTGAGCTTTACAGATGCAATTTAGCATATTATGATAAAAAAATAATTTCCAGAATGTAAAAGCAGCAAGAAGACGAATTAACATTATTGTTTTGTCATCCAGAATGAAGCAAAAGGCTACCCACTTCATATCAATACCCATGAATAATCCTAGTATTATTGAAAGTTTTGAAAAATTTAAGGTTTGTAATTTTTTTAATAAGTTTCGACTGCCTGGTGGATTCAGGGCACATAAATTGCGTTCGATCAAGAGACATTAATTATAATGAAACACAAAACAGACACTTAGGTTTTAATTTACGTAGGTATAGATAAATTTGGTGCCATATGTATTGAATACATCACTACATAGTATAATACAAAGTCGCTTTCTCTGTCCCTATGTCCCTTTGTATGCTTAAATCTTTGAAACTACGCAATGGATTTTGATGCGGTTTTTTTTAATAGATAGAGTGATTGAAGAGGAAGGTTTATATGTATGATAACATCCATTAAATATCAGCATTGTACCCGTGCGAAGCCGGGGCGGGTCGCTAGTTTGGTATAGAATGTAAATAGGACTGCGAGGAGTAAATAGACTAAAACTAATTTTCTTTTTGAACTCAACCCTGTAGTCTACGCAGACGGAGTCGCTCAGCTTTATAATATTAGTATAGATAATAGATTTATAATAGTTTGAAATTGAAAAATAGAGATTTCTTCTATTTTGAATTTTTCTTACTATTTTTTCAAAATCAGCTCACCATAATTTGTTATAATAAAATCTATGTTTAGCTATTTATTGTAGATATATTTAAAGCTATATACGAATGTTTGTTTTACTATGTGTTCAGGAAAGAGTTCTCAAAGAATGCCCAAATCCTACTCTGGAGGAGTCCCTTTTCATAAAACCACAAAAATTACATTTAACATTGGGTGTTATGTGTTTAACGGATAATGAAGAAAGACAGTTAGCATCAAAACTTCTGATTGAAGCAACAGAGAATATTGTTATGTGAGTATTAATTAATAGCGTAAAAGAAAAACAAAACAACTATGTAGTAAGATGTAGGTATATTATATTCATAACAAAAACACTTTTTAAATTTCCGTTTTCATATTTATTAATGCTTACCTTTTGATGGGTGATACTGAATGTATGTGAGTATCAAATATGAACCAAATAATAAAAATTTTACACTGCACAAGCTGACACTTTATTTAGATGATTAGATGCTTATGCTGTATATTAGCTATAATATATTATTATATAAATGTTAAACAAAAAATTTCGATTTCTATATCTGCTTTGAATGATTATTATCGATATGTGATATCTCGTACCGCCTTTAATACCCTTGATAACAATTGGTTTTAGTCTGTAACCTAGCCTAGAATTGTCCTTGGAGGTGCTGTTTGCCTGCAGAATGTTAACAGGTGAAATATATTCCCCAGCCCCCACCTTCTGCCAAGCTTAAAGAGCTATAGTCTCTTATGAGTTGTGACATATTGCTTTATGCTATTTAAATGTCTGTTTTTACATTTTTATTTTGTAATAATTAGACTTTTTCTTTTTCCAGGCCACTCTTGAACAGACACAAACCATTGGAAATTAGACTGAAAGGATTGTCATACATGAATGACGATCCAAGGCAAATCCATGTACTGTATGGAGTTGTTCATGAAGAGGGAGGTACTACGAGAGTTATACAGGAATTAGGAGACTCACTAGTGGAACATTTCTGCAAAGCAGGTTAATTTTATCAGCATTATACTAACTATTCATAACTATACTTGCCACCTTTCATACACTAATTAGAGAATGCCAATGTTAGAATTTAATAATATATATTTCTCTTTGAGATAAAAAATGACTTATTCCTAACAACCACATACCTTTAATATTTGTGTTTGAAGAAAAACGGATTTTTTAAATTTTTTGTCCTTTTCTTTCTTAACTCCGTTGGGTTCGTAATCACGGCAGCTATAACCTGCCGTAGCTATCGATGACTGTCTGAATACACTGGCTGTCTGGCTGGCACTGGCTGGCTGACTGTCTGAATACTTTAAATTTGTTACATAGGTTTTACAGAAATTGAAATAAAATTTTCAACCTCATCATAACTGATGGTTTTTAAGTTCCCTCTATGACATTTACATATATTTTTTGTAGGTTTCATGAAACGAGAACATGAAAGAGAAAATATAAATCTGCACGTAACTTTTTTGAACTCAAAACAGAGGTCTAGCGCCACTATAGAAAGTTCCGCGAGCCAAGGAAGAAATCCACGGGAAAGTTTTGACGGTTCGGAGATTCTTAGCAAATTTTCTGATTATGATTTTGGTGTCATGGAGTTAACGAAAATACATTTGTCGCAGCGTCATTCAACGGGAGATGACGGTTACTACCAGCCCACTTATGTTGTAAGTTTAAATTAAGCCTGTTGCCAATAAATTTGTTTATACAAGTTCAATGTGTATTTTCTTTTTACCTATAAACTTCTTTTATCGTCGACGGGTTAGGCAGAGTTATATATGGGTCAATCAACTTTTAACTGTCCTGTCTGTACTATGTAAATTTGTCCCTCAGTAGGTTAGTACAATGAAACATTAATTTTTCCAAAAAAATTATATATGGCAATCTATTACAATGAAACATAATTATTAATTACAATATCTACTATGATGCTAGTAAATAGATTTTGTTTGCTTTAAAACCTTAACGACCTTTTTGCATGTTTATTTTAGTCCCTATTATATTTTATTATTCTGACTTCCACCGGACAACGGTAAAAAAGTTCCAAAATCCAAACATTTATGACGTGACTACTGCTTGGAACTCAAGTCGATTTATTTCGTGACAACATTCATCCAGCCCCGATTTTGATTTCATCTTTTCCGCGGCGCCAGTCGACCGAGTGTATTTTGAAAAAGAGCGTGGCTTTATTGTGTGTCCACTGGACAACCAGCACAAAAACTTTTGTATTTTATATATTGTAGTAAATTAAAGTGGAATATATTCAATTTAATGTATATTTTTTACTGTGCGTAAGACCTAATTCAAAATATTATTATTTATTACCAGGGAGCGGAAAGACTAATAAATATCACCACCAGTCCCTTGGACATCCAAGATTGTTGTCTGAATTATTCAATATTTTCTCTTCTAATACTGATAATTATTTTCAAATAGTTGTTTTTTTATTACATAAAAGAAGAAATACAGGCGATTTTCATCATAGAGTCCCCTTTGGACACCCGAGTATTTCCTATGAACAAAACTCTATGTCCACTGGACAACCACTTTTTTCTTATCTCCTAAAGACACATTATCGTCATTTTTACTTTAAAAGAACAGTAAGGTTTTTCAAATATGATTTTAATATTTAAAAGTAAATTAACAATTTGACTGAATTTTTAAATGTCCAAGGGACTATCTTAACTACAGTCATGTGAATTTTTGAGTAAAATTTACCATAAATTGTTCTGCTCTATTTGAATTCCTTAAATATAAATAATTATCAACAACAAATACGTATAAAATATACAAATTTATGAAAAAAAAATTGATATATAAAATCTATCATTGATGGTACATTTAAAAGTTGATTGACCCATATACTTCTTCACCTATACTTTTGAATGCGTTTTTAAATCCTAGTTTTTTTAGGGATGCTGAGAAATTATTAATAGGGAATCTTATTAAAAAAATTCCCGAGTCGGAAATAAAATCCAGGGTCTCTGGATTGCACAAAACACACTTGTAGTTATCTTATGACAGTCGTGTAGAAGATGGTATATAAATATGAGATGATATAATATTGATTACTTATACATTATAAGCTTTTTGCTTGCTTATGTGTGCTGCTTGAGTAAGCGCGCTTGAGTTGAGTTTTTAATAGTGAAAGTGATATAGCTTGTAAAGGCACTTAAAATAGTGAAGGCTAAAATCATAATTTTATATCTTTTGAAAGATGATGCGTATTTTAATACAGGAAACTGATTTAATAATGACACTACGCAATTGAGTATTACTTGGATTAACGTTGTATCATTGTGGTGTACAATGAAGAATAATAAATAAAAAAAAAAACAAAGTTAACTTTGACGTTTGGGTCGATGTGTGTTGTCACGCATCATAATGCCAAATCCACGATTTGATACTAAGGTATGGTGGTATACATGACGAAAGTCAGTATAATTATATCCCTTGATAAGGCATAGACATTTTCATAGTTTTTACCAACAGACACTTGAACTGTTTTATTCAGAGTACCATTTCTACCAAAAACCGGAACGGCCCGAAACGAGCACTGCAATTGCTTAAAACTGGGAGCGCTCTAATTAATTAAACTTATAGCAGTCCAAGCTCCCTGTTATACTACCCTCAGCTTTTTACAATTATTTTTTGGTACTTTGTAAATATAATTAAGTATCTGTTACGAATGGTAATAAAAAAGTAATAACAAAAAGCAATTTCATTGAGAGCCAAATGTACAGAAAATTCTACTGAATGAATCGTGGATTCGTATAAAACACACCCGTGTACTTACGAAATTATGTCTTCCTTTAAAACAATTTTCGTTTTCCTAATTGCTTATTGTTTTTCTTTTTGTATCCTTCAACGTGTGCATCTTTTGTTTTTAGTCGGGTTTAAGTTAATAGGATTAAAATGTTAGGCTCCTGATAGGAGAGGCGTGACATCGCTTTATGTTACGATATTGTAAGAAAGTTAGTCATTATAATAATTTGTTTTTTTAGTTTCAACTAAATATAAATCAATAACCTGTGTTATCTTGAAAATAGGTTTGACTATTCTGTGTCTGAATCTAGGAAGAATATATGATGCGGCTTCATCCCTTGGTCTTCTCTTGCTACTGGATATTCTATTTATAGAGCACCGTAATCCCAAAACCTGACTTACATGTTATAAACAACTAGATTTAGACAATCATGTGTACGTCATAAAATATTACAAAGGGGTCGGGGTGAGAACATAAATAGGCTTAAAGTTGATAGCTAACTTTAAAAGCTAAATACCGATTCTGTGATTAAATTAACAGTAGGTGTTGCTACTGTAATGACATTAAAAAAGTCAATTTTTATTTAAGCAGCTACCAAAACAATAGGATGAAGGCCGATAATCATTATTTCGCGTGCTTGCTCAGTTCCTGATCGCTTCTTAAGTCGCCGTCGTTCGCGGCTAATAGATATTTATGTAAGGCCGTTCGCTTGACGTGATTAATGGCTACATTTCAACAGCTGGAAAGCTAAACCGAGTACAGTATCTCGAGAGATAACGTTACATTAATCGTTTCACCCTCTTAAGACTTTAATCCCTCTAGCGGTGTGTTTTATCTTGTGTCAGTATTTATTATCACATGGATCTAAAGTATCGTTGAAGTGTGGTTATTTTGGATGTTACCATTCTTATGGAATAAATAGAAATTATGTTACTTTTAGTTAAAGTAGGTATGTATGCTCAAAACGTATTACGGTATTTTCCTCATACTCATATGTCACATGTAGGTATATCAAATATAAGTGAATATTTACATCATTATCAGCCTAAAGACATCCACTGCTGGACATAGGCTTCTCCCAAAGGCCTGCACCCACCTTCTTCTTCTTCATCAACCAATATTCGCCCACTGCTGAGCACGGGTCTCCTCTACCATTGAGAGGGTTTAGGCCATAGTCCACCACGCTGGCCTAGTGCGGGTTGGCGGACTACACACCTAAGAAATTTCTAAGAACTCTTAGGTGTGCAGGTTTCATCACGATGTTTTCCTTCACCGTTAAAGCAAGTGATAATTCAATGTGAATACACACATAACTTCGAAAAGTCAGAGGTGTGTGCCTGGGGTTCGAACCCGCGACCGCCGAGATTCTCGACCGCGCGCCCAAACCTCGAGGCCATCACTGCTTATATGCACCCACCTTGCTTCCCACGATTCTTACCAAATTGTCGGTCCACCTTGTGGAAGACCATCTAACGTTATGCTTGCCGTAAAAGTGAAGATAAATATTTTATTAAAATATTTTACGAGTTAAAAATCTTCTTTAAGGGTAAGTTACATTATTTCACATACTCAATAATAACTACTTACCTAAGGTGAAAACTCGATAAAAATGACACAAGCTAATGTGTAGACTAAATAAAAAAGGAGTAGTGGAACTTTTGTTTAGAAACTTACTCTAATTTCTACAAAACAACGTCTGTTGAAGTTACCAAACGAATAAGTTTAAAACATAAGTTTTTTATACTTTAAATTGACGAATTAAAAAAAAACTTAGCTTAAAACTATTTTGTTTAATTGTAGCGAGGCAAAATTTCAGAACGTCCCAAACATTTAGGGCTTCACATGATACCGCAAAAGAATACCCCAACTACACTCGATGAATTTATATACCATCCGCATTCTTACCTTTCTTACTATGTTAACGTTAAAATTAGGAAGTTGTTAAATAATTGATAATAGTTTCGTTATCATATTTACGTAATTATTGTAGTATATTACTCAAAAACAAACATGGCTTGATGACCATAATAGTTTTGAGTAGGTACTTATTAATATAAAAAAACATTTTTCAAGAAATGGCAATAGAGTGTTGGTCTTTCAATAAAAAAGCGTCGTCGCACATCTTACGTTTGGAAAAACGTAGTTGCATTGTCAGCTTCTATAGATGTAGGGGTTAGGGAAAAGGAAAGGTAGTAATTGGCCCTTCAGTATTTTAGCTGATCGAAACGCAAACACCGAACAACAAATCTGTTATTTATCTTCATTTTTTATTCACTGCTAAAAGAAAATATATTTTAAAAGGATTATTATTAGTCTTTCATTTATATCTAGCTTATAATATGAAGAAATAAAAACATTGTAGTTAAAGTATTTTTTAAGGGCGTTAAATAAAAAAAAAAACAAAATCACTGATACATCTAGTAAGAGGACTGAGCTTTTAATTTTAAACCGAATCTTAAACAGGAAGTTTTGCATAACAGCGTAGAGCAAAGAGGTTCACAAGTAGAGGCTATTCGTCAGCACAATGTAGTGCTTGTACCTGCAAGAAGGACTGACATTCATACAGGACTTAAAATGTCGCTCTATGCAGGTCATAACAATGAAGCAGATATTATTACGGTTTATTTGTTTGTGGGTTTTAACTAATTGACGTCTGTAGATTCATTAGCGGGAGGTCAATATATATATTTTTTGTTACACGTAGCTATAATTAGCGACATGGCCCTGGTTCACTCTGAAAAGATATCAATCAAAGAAATAAAAAAAGGCAAGTGCCGACTTGCCAGACTTCGCATAGAATAGAGTTCCTTAGTCACTTATAATAGCATGGGGTTGGTAAAATACGTGTCCCTTACACGTCATGTCATCATCATCAGCTCCTATACGAGTACGTTCCACTGCTAGGAACGGGCCTCTTTTACCATTGAGAGGGGTTAGGCCTTTTTACAAGCTTTTATTTAACTTCACTTTTGTATGTATGTATGTATGTATGTATGTATGTATGTATTTTGTATGTTTACAAATCTTGCAATGAAGATTTGAACCACTTCCAATAGACCGATTGTACTAAAACTTGGTATACCGACGTAACTTGGATGACAATACAATAATAGGGTACCATGGAGCTGGTCTGATGATGAGGTTCGAAGATGACCATAGAAACATCGGTTCTTGTGGACCGATTGAGCTGAAATTTGGTATGTCTTTGTAACTTCGACAACAATACACAAATATGGTATCATGGTGCTGATCTGACGAAGAGTTGGAAGATGCCCATAGGAACTTCGATTTCTGTGGTCCAATTGAGCTGAAATTTGGTATGACTTCGTAGCTTCGGTAACAATACAAAAATATGATATTATGGAGCTGATCTGATGAGGAGTTGGAGGATGGCCATAGGAACTCCGATTCTTATGGTCAAATTGAGCTGAAATTTTGTATCTCTTCGTAACTTCGGTAACAATACAAGAATATGGTATCATGGAGCTGATCTGATGAGGAGTTGGAGGATGCCCATAAGAACTCCGATTCCTATGGTCCAATTGAGCTGAAATTTTGTATCTCTTCATAATTTCGGTAACAATACAAAAAATGGTATCATAGAGCTAATCTATTGAGGAGTTGGAAGAAGCCCACAGGAACTCCGATTCCTTTGGACCGATTGAGCTGAAATTTGGTATACCTATGTAATTTCGGTGACAATATAGTAACAAGGTATCATAGAGCTGATCTGACAAAGAGTTGGAAGAAGCCCATAGGAACTCCGATTCCTGTGGACCAATTAAGCTAAAATTTGGTATGCCTTTGTATTTTCAGTGACAACATAATAACAAGGTATCGTTGATCTGGTGTCATGAGAAGTTGGAAGGTGCCCATAGGAATACTAGTTTCCAACTAAAAAGTCGAAAATAAATTAACGGTGAAAAACATATTTTAAAATCAAGCTTTTATTATGCACGAAAAATTTAAAAAATAAACTAAGAAAACATTCATAAAATTCGTAGTTTTTTTTAACTTTACAAGTAACAATTTACAAAAGTGTTCGGTTTATCAGTAGAAGTATGATACATAAACATATATTATCTATAACTAGTATATTAATATTCTTAAATGATTTAAAAGCTTGTCGCGCAATTTCGTTAATACAAAGACCTCGGCCGCGACGAGCTTTTAGATCACTTAAGAATATTAATATACTAGTTATAGATAATATATGTTTATGTATCATACTTCTACTGATAAACCGAACACTTTTGTAAATTGTTACTTGTAAAGTTAAAAAAAACTACGAATTTTATGAATGTTTTTTTAGTTTATTTTTTAAATTTTTCGTGCATAATAAAAGCTTGATTTTAAAATATGTTTTTCACCGTTAATTTTTTAGTTTAGTCTACCACGCGTACCACCCTCTCGGTATGACCAGAAAGAAATACGATTTTATGTCAGCTTTAGTCAACATAGACAAGACATACTGACCAGAATTAAGCTTAAAGTAGTTAAGCTTTATCAGGCAATTTTTCATGCGCATTTCGCCTCAGCGAGTATAATTTCATGCCCACTAAGAAAGAGGGTTTTCGGGCTTTTCCATAATAAAATTCTCAGTAGAAATATGAAGCCTGAAAATTACGCGCAACTGATAAATACCTGGTTAAAAATGGGTGTAGAAATTCACCTCTTCTTTTCTAACCCTTTTGGGAATACAGGTGTTAGGTAATGTATGTATTTGTGTTTTTCTTCATCAACCCATATACGCCCACTGCTGAGCACGGTCTCCTCTACCTCTACCTCTATTTGTGTTTTAAGGATATATTATTAATACTCAGCCTATAGTTTTTATATAAAGAGCAATTTAATAAGAGTCACCTATAGGTACTGTACTGTAAAGTTTAAAAAAGTAGTGATTATTTATATTTCATTGTATCTATTTTATTTCTATTTTGCATAATTCCAACCATTTTTGTTAAAATACTGTTGCTGCGAGACAGCCTTGCATCTACATGATAAGGGATTATGGACAGCGACAACGCCGGATTATTATAGTTGGTAGCATAGGAATTATCAACTAATCCATAATTTCAATATACAACGGAGGAAAGCATAGAAGAGAGTTGTAAAACTTTAATATGGATACGAATTACGTTTGATGCATGCTTTTAATAAACCTTACCATTTGTCCATTAATAGTTGTAGAACGTTCAGACTACTAGTAAAATCATTATTAATGAATTATCGTTACGCTAGAGCACCGATATTAAAATTTCTTATTTTTAAATCATAATCTACAAATTAAAGATGACGTCGAAATTTCTTCTCCTTTAAATGTTATAGAACGATTCAATACGTGGTACGCCTAATGTATTATTTTTTTAAATAGATTTAATACCATTATTTGTTACCCCAACAACGAAGCTACAGTCCCGATTTTCGTAGCTCATCGTAGCGCTCGGCAGTAAGGAAGTAGCGTTGGCGGGCGGGGGGTGGACTATCTTGCGACTAGCGAGCGTCACCGACAGTAAGGCCGCAATGCCTACGTAATGCGCCTGCCTCAACCTGTCCGCGTAGCTCTCACTCGCCTACGAACTCGTAGATAGTATATACGTGATATTTCATCGGCGTTTGTTGTCAAAAACACGTAAGTTTTTATTTGTTATTGCATGTTCATTTTTCTAACATATCTCTAGATATTTAAATTGTATTTTTATGATATTTAAATATGTAATAGAACTAAATGTTACTTTCATTATCAACGCTTTGATGTATAAAATATCTCGAGATTTTTATACTAGAGAGGACTAATTTAAGTAACATAAAATATTTTAGAATATTTGATAAAAACATGTATGATGGAAAATTACTTAACGTACGTTTACGGTGTAAATGATTGTTTAATTATGCATAATTTTAACATTATGAATCCTTTATTAATTCTTTGAGGATTAGCGATTTCGTATAATACGAACGGTATGAAGTAGGCTCTTTATAAGTAACCATTGTAATGAAGGGTCGAAAAAGTTACATTCCCTCGTAAAGCAGTGATGTAAATCGCGGTCCTTAATAAAACGCCGGGGCTTGTCCCTATTCAAATAGCATTACGACTTGAGATATTGTATTGTATATATAATGCATTACAATTGGAATCTAATTATTACAAACCATCGATTGCATGCTTTTAGAATTGATATGTTTATAAATTTTTATTTATGTATACGGAAATTAATTGCGACAGTTTAATCTTTTACATTTAAAAAAATCATATTTTTTAAATTTTTTGACCAAAAAGTATTGGGATACAACTGTGTAAGTACATTTTTTCTTAACGAGAAACCTATATATACCCTTTAACGTCATTCATCTTCTAATGAATATTCATTGATTTAACTTTATGAGAGAATCTTTGAGGTCTTTTCGATCATTAGTATGCAAACCGTATTCCAAAATATATTTCATAACGCATTTAAAAAAAAATTAATAAAGAATTAAAGCGTGCTATTAAAAGAAAAAAATATTGTTATGGCATTCTTTTCTTAA
This sequence comes from Cephonodes hylas, assembly GCA_030295005.1. Taxonomy (NCBI): domain Eukaryota; kingdom Metazoa; phylum Arthropoda; class Insecta; order Lepidoptera; family Sphingidae; genus Cephonodes; species Cephonodes hylas. The sequence continues at coordinate 9,512,280 of AP025364.1, read as the reverse complement.
TAGGTACAAATATAGTTTGCCGCAAAATTATTTGTGTTTTGACTAGATCCTTGTTGCGTAATGGAAAAACATGAAACATCTGTCTTTGTTAACTGTGTTCAATCACGCAAACTTTTAGCAGCGTTTGAGTACACATAAAATTGGTCTCTTCGTTGATACAAATAAAGTACAGGGGCAAAAGTCACTGAAATTTAACGGGAAAACACGTGTCGTTTAATATTTTTTGATATGCATTAAATTATTGTATTTTTTTAAATCTCGATACTTCATTCAGGGTGAAATCAAATCGATTTTGATATTGATGAATAAAATATTTAAGAAACTCACACATTATTCAGATATCAAAGAAGGGTGTTTAAGCTGCGTGGAGTGACTAATGGGGGTTTAGCGCGCAACGTACGCCATCGATCCATACCACAACAATAATATTACTAAAGACGGGCAATAAAACCATTACTAATATCAGCGTACTATTTTCAGAAATGTCTTTTCAAATAGCATAAAATAAAAGATATATACATGTAGCGTAAAGATCGTAAATATGTTTTCGTAGCCACTAATTCACAGCATACTTACACTTTTCACTCGTATAAATTATTTATTTAACTGTAATTATATAGCATTCATGTATTTCATTCCCTCATAGGCGTAGCTCTCGTTTATTTCCTATTATGAACTCATTTGTAATGAGTTGAAGTGCAACGTGAAAAGTCTGTTCTCCCATTTAAACCTTAAGCGAAAAACCTTCTTTATGATTCTCTATGATTGCGAAAATGCCTCCATTATTTTTGCTTTGTGAACGAAAAAGCTCACTGAGCGTTTCATTCATTCTTTTGAGTGAATTATTCTTTATGAACGTGTTGAGATTATGTAATATTTTACTCATAGTCGGAATTATTAGACATACTGTATACTGTTTGTTGGTTTTGCAGTATAAGTGTGTTTTATAGAATTAAGAGGTTCCGAGTTAGATTAATTATCGGAGTTTTATGGGATATTTCACATACAATATTCTAAGATGCAGTGGGGAGTCAGAAAATTTGGACAAAAAGTCTTGCCCCTATTAAATAGATATAAAAATCATGACTGGTAATCATAGCAGCAGAAATGAACCTTCGCCTACCCCAATGTTGTCACAGGCGTAAGTGTGCACATATGTGTCATAAAAAATAGCAGAAAAAATATACTGGGAATGCTGTTACTGTTAATTCATGCAAACCGAAGTAAGCAGAGTGATGAAAATCTTAACATAACTTGTTTGTTTATCGTTAGTCGCCACAGGCCTTGACCTAATTACAGAACGAATGTTGCTGAGAGTCTCTTCCACCCACTGAAGTGATAACTGTCGTCCGTGTGGGAACAGCATAATAGTGCTTGTTCTACAACTGCGGGGCCGGAAGCCTGGAAAACTTAGCTTTGTGTTTTAAATGAATATCTCCGGAACTACATCTTACAAAGAGACAGGTTCATACGTAATGTGTTCTGTTGCTTTTCTTTGAATTTAATAGAATCTCTGGGAACAGCCGAGAAGTTACTAATGTGGAGTTTTATTATCTGAATTATTTTGATTCCATTTTATATTTGTCATGTGTCCAACAGTGGATGTGATAAAGGCCGATGATTTCCATTTGTGTTAGGACCATCGAGACTCCTTTCTTTTTCTGCAGTATTAAAATATGCTCCGTAATATCTAAATATGCATTGCGATAAATATTTACATGTATGTGTATACATAACTTCATGCCTGTATTCTCCGAAGTAATCGTGTTTGGGGCGCATTTCTTGGCTCCGAGCGGACACTTCCTAATTACTAATGGAATCGAACTTTGAACCTTTTAATAGCACGGCCCTTACTTAAACACTTTGTAGCTAAAATAAAATTATATTTGAGATACAACTAAGTGCTTTAAGTAAAGTGAAAAATTGCCTGAATCATCTTTAAATAAATATGGTAATAAGTTTATAAATATTCATAAAAAGCTCTCTCTACTCTCTGTCACCGGCTTATCCACTGATGGACAAAAAACATGTTTCTTTCGACAATATGAAAATGTTAATATAAATATTTTATAAATGTATTTTCTTCTATAAAATAGCTTATGAGTGCAGATCTCTGTGCTTCAGATATAAATATACTATTATCACAATTTATTCAGCTTGAGCCTCTCTCAACTGGAGAGGGTTAGACCTCTGTTAAGTCGTCTCTCAGCACCTAGTTGAAGGTCAGATCTTGGAGATAAGCGATATCACTTAAGCCTTCGTTTCGCAACATGTTACGTGATGATTAAGTTATAAGTTATTTTTTTATTCTTAGGGTTGTAGAAACACTTCTTCGGGGATACTAGTGAGATCTATTACAGTTTTTTTTTTATTATTCTCAAAACAACAAGTATACTTACTAAAATACTGCTTTTGATGCGACGGCCTAGATATTTCGATGTTCTGACGTCAATCTAGAACTTCAGGTTCATTAACAGGTAGTCTCGTTAGGGTGAATCATAACTTTTCGCTTGAGGGCATTTTATCACTGTATTCCAGACTTTCTATTGTCACTGACGTAAAATCACGGCAAAAATTTAAACCATTGCAAAATAAAATTTTATTTTTAACATACCTAGTTAAGAGGAATATAACCAGAAAAAATCGTTAGAAGAAATATTGTGCAGTAAAACAAGGCCGTTGTAAAGGTAAACACATCTTTACGTCTTAATATAAAATATCGTATAATCTAATACAATTATAAGATAGTCTTATTTGAATTTGCAATAAATGAAGACATCTTGAGGTATTTTTCGACTTATAAAATCTAGTGTTTATACTGAAAGGGCGGTAGTATATGTTACCAACGATAACACTATATATTTAAACGTTACTAGCACAATACGAGAACTTGAAATGTGTTACGCAAAATGTCTGCTGAAAGACGGTTACGTTGAAAATCTGGTAATAAGGAAAGTAACCAAGAAAAACTTCTTTCACGAAATTCTCATTATCATTCAGTAGCCGTACGCAGTTCTTGTCAATTTTTATGTTTTATGATTCAATTTTAGCGCAATTCATAAACATCAGTTGCTATCACTTGGTTTTAGCCGAAAAAAATACTACTATTATTCGATAAGCAAATTGAACTTCATCGAAATCTTATTGATTTGTTTATTCATGTAGAATAACACTTTTGAAAACAAATGACAAATTTCTTCATGCTGCCGTACTTTTTTCTACGGCGCCTTTCAGTCTCCTGAGCGATTGCGACGCGCCGTCGAGTCTGATACTTTCGTAAGAATAAGAATCGTTTTACAAATATTTTTATATTGGCAGGTTTGCCATTGGAAACTAATGTTAGTTCACAGTGTTACAAATAATAATTTACCTTACAAAAAATATTTTCGATTCGTGCACACATTGGTATACATGTGCGGAATTATCCTGAGTTTTAAATACTTACTTAGGTTCTTTAGATGGATGTGAATATCCTTCCATTAGCAAATTAGGCCTCAGCTAAGCATTCTCACTGAACAAAACATTACAGTTTCGTTTCACGTCGGTTAGCTACAAGCGTACGAACTACTTACAATGGCGTGGTCTAGCCACAGTTGGTACATCATTGACAAACATATCCATGATCACTACGTAATCCCGTAGCGATGATTTTTTACTTTACCTTATAAATCCAAAACTTTTTACTTTATCGTACGGTGTCGCCGTTTCAAATATTACCAAAAATTCTGTTGAAAAGCTACGTTGTTAACTTACAAATTGGATGCTAAAGGAGGGCAAATGGGACGATAAATTGAAGAGAAAAATGATAATATTTTCTCCACCAGCAATAATTAAAATGCAATGGTAAATTTAGTCAAAAATAATCATCAGTAAAATCACAGTATGAGTACTTGTACCGATTACGAAAAACCAAAAATTTTAGATAGAGTTGTTGAGTTCCTACGGATTCAAGTAGAAGTATTGATATTTTTCATTACGTTTATACATACGATCTTCCTATCGATATAAATTTATACATTCATTAAAGCAGTCATAAAATTACCAACCCAATTTACAGTCCAGTACATGTAAAGACCTCTATTATCGGAATAACCTCTTCGAATATTAGGTGCCTTTGTTACCCGTACTTGTTCGAAGGAAATCGTAAAATAAAATTATAAAATCATCTCACAGAATGAATTGACTTAGATTTATATACAGTATCGGTGCGAACTTTATGATCTTTAATAATTTCGCACATAAACGCTGGAGGTATACGTAAGTTTGCGTCGTGTAACATATATGCTTATTATTGCTTATCACACTTAAAACAATAAAAAAGAAAAACTAAAACCAGATTGCAACATGATTTTAGGGAGACAGGATGAAACAAAATTACTGAAGAAGCAAGATAATCGTTACATAGACTCTACCACGCGCCTTCATTGCAATTTGCAGAGATTTACATATTCAAGTTTGAAAACCTCCACTTACACGGTGTTAAAGTGTGGTAATTAACCATAACCTTCTCTTAGCGTTCCCATAGTTGGGTAAAATAAAGTAACACTCATCATTATCAGCCCATATGGCTAAGTCCTACTGTTGGGGACGCGCCTCTTTCTACCATTGAGAGTGTTTAGAACTTGGCCCACTAAAATTAAGAGCCTATAAGATAAGCAAATGTTTATAACGTTATCAGGTTAATTGTACAGTAATCATATATTTTGTAGAACAGAGAGTACAAACCTTTATATGCAGTGGAATAAAAAAAAAAAACAATTTTACTATAACAATATTTTAGATTGCAAAATGAGATGATTGCACTTGTTTGTTAAGAGGGGACGGTTGGAACGGTCGAACATGCCAGCATCGTACAATTTTGGCAAGTGTTCCTTACTGCGCTCCCTATTCAATCGAACAGTAGGTACGGCTAGCGCCTTTGGCTGCTGCCCCTTTTATCAGCCCCTTTTTACGTAGGGATAACCTTATGGATAACCACCCGCCAAGGGGGAGTCTAGCGAGTTATGTCGGCTTTTACAGATTAAAAACTCACAAGTGTGCAGGATCGATAATAATCTAAGGGTCTTTCGAGAGGGATGATGTAATTAAAAATGCGGTTATAGGAAAAAAAGAAACTGGAACATTGTTATACCCTAGTAGTAATATAGAATTATTAAGAATCGTTCTGAGGAAATTAAAAGAGTAAATTACAAAAACAAAAGCAGTAATAATTTTTATTTTAAACTGACTTTGTTTTGTTTGTAATCTTTTACCTAAAAAGCCCGTTGTTTCACCAAACATTAAACGCCCATAAAGTGTGATCATTTTAACACTGTTTTTCATTTAAGCCTTCATGAAATGACTATAGTGAAATTGTGTTCGTACATAAATGTATGAGCTATCATGATTTGAAGATAAAAATTTTGTTTGTAAGTTTGGTTAGACATATATTTACATTATTACTTAATATCAAGTTGTATCTTTTATATACACATATGATAATAATTTACTTAGCTAAGACCAGTAGAAGAATTACATTATAATAAAAAAAATGGTTATAAACTCGTGATACCAATTTATAAAGTACGTCAGTTCCGTAGTGGTTAGTTGGAGCGTAAGCAATCTACAAAATACATGCGCATACCTACTATGTGTATTGATTTGTTTATTGTAAGTGGCTAGCAACGCACCAATAACGTATTTCTAAATGGCCCGAGACTATTACCCGGGAAGTGTGGGCAGCACTTCGTCACCAGCATTGGCCTTTTTGTAGATTTATTTACATTGGTGAGAGTGCTAATTATAGATGAAACTAAGTAAACAATGTATAACATTTAAAAGATATAGAATCTAATATTATAAAGCTGAAAAACTTTTTTGTTTGATTAAACGCGTTATTCTCAAAAACTAATGGTCCCTTTTATCAAAAAAGACTGTAGACAACATGAGCGATGCAGTAGTTCAAAATTGAACGAAAACGTAGAAAGAATATTCCTTTGTCTAATGCTTCGCATACGGAATTACGAGCAATAACTAGTGGTTAATTATTTTAGAATCATGTTACGTTTGTAATTATTTAACGCGTCCTATATTTATTTCATTTTCTTTTTTACGAGTAATTATAGTATCTAAGTAAAAATGGGAGTTAAATAATTCTTCATCAAGAATTATAGATGAGATTTTGATAGTAGTCGTCACTAGCAGATTTTCTTTTTGCCTACCTAAGTTTTGTCCCTTAACTGAAAACCTTAAATCTTCATACGATTTACTTTACTTTGGATATAATTGAATTTATGAACAGATTATGAATCGATCTGAAAACAGGGTTGCTCTTAAATTAAGTACATATTGCTATTACATATTGATCGTATTTGAGCCGTATCTAGAGTAACACTAAATGCATCCAAGCAACTTTAAAAAATAATATAAAGCTTCTAAAAAAATTGAAGGCATATGTCGGTATTTATGCATGTATGTATATATGTAAGTATGTATGTTTATAGGTATGTATGTTTATATATATTTATGAATATTTATTTATATGTTTTAATTTAATTTAATTTAATTAGTACACATCAACTACTTAACATATCTCTTCCTGCAACTCCATTCCTGTTTGGTTGCCTGTAAGAGATCGCCTTGTGCGATAAGGCCGCCCATTGTACTTTGCCTTATTTGGTACTCCTTAGTTTTAGTATTGTGTGTACATCATCATCATCATCATCAAATTAGATCAGAGACTTCCAAAGCGCTCTATTGGAAGCGGCCTGCATCCAGCGGCTTCCCGCGATCTTTATCAAATCGTCATCATTCATCATCCCCCCCACATGGACTTAATGATATTGTGTGTACAATGAAGCTTAAATAAATAAATAAATAAAAATGTGATAACAGATGTGTGATAGTAAGTATGTATGTGTTCGTAAACAGTAGTAATCAGATGTTTGATTTAAGTTTATTTAATAATAACTCTATTAAGCAATGAAGGTTAACAATCAAAGTTAGAACGTAGTAGCTTAACATCTTAAATATCTAATGACGTTAGTCGGTACCTACATGTTGTTATTACATTAAATTCCTAAACTTCTGTGCAAATCATTAGAATTCTGAACTGTGACAGGGATTCTTAGAACCGGGACAAACGTTCGACAAACAAATATTTGCTACGAGTGGGTGTCGCGGGGAACAACAAAATTTTATTATGTTGTTTGCTATTCCCGCGAGAAGCAATTGAAATAGCCTTTATTTCTGACAAGTGTGGGCATTTAATCTATTCTATAAGCAATGAGCGAGTAGTCAATTCTATATTTTGTTGTAACCTGTCGAAATTCACCGAAGCTGCATATACATGTACAGAAAGAAATAAAGTTGTAATATAGTTTTAGATAGTTATAGCATCGCATTGGATATCTGTAAGGATGTTATAAATAATGTTAACAAATAAATAAATAAATAAAATAAGTCTATAAATAATGGTTACCTTTTTTCACTTGGTGTTAAAAGGTCAAATTTAATATCGCTGGCAGTATTTTATTCGGTAATTTCATTAGTCTTTTTGAATATTAATAAAAACAGGGTTGTAAAATGCTTTTAAGATTTAATTTCCAGGGATTTGATATTCCATCTGAGAAAGGATAATATAAAGTAAAACTGAATATAATCTTTGATGATTAAAGTGATCAATAGGCAACAATGCTGTTAAATTAATCTACATATCAATTTCCGTAGAACAAGTCTTTTAGTATAAAGTAGGTATGCAATGTTTTCTAGCTGTCGAAAAAGGGGTTAGCGTGATTTGCTTTTAAAACAAGCGGCCTTGGTCCGTAGACCGTACCTACAAGCGCTTGCAAAGGAACGATAAATAAAACTGATTGGGACAAGATAAGAATAAACTTATACTCCGCGTATAAACGTAAAAGGGTCTCTTTGTGCAAATAAAGTTGCATAGCGCTGAGAAGCCGGAAGCTTATCTAAATATTGCCAAGCAAAAGTCGCATTGCTACGATTTCGGTTTCAAGTAACACAGTTGCTTATAATCAATGGAAGGGCATAAACTCTACCTGAACGTAAGCTTAAGCTAGACTAGGAAAAAAAGAAATGAGACAATTGTCATTTATTTTGACACATTCTGTAGTAAGTATATTTGTTAATTAGTTAAAAATAGTCTTGCTAATTAAGACTCGGTACCGAGACAGATTTGCAAGCTATAAACAAATAGATTGTACATAGTTAAAAGTAGAACGGTTCATTTGTAAGTACATTTAATAAATGACCTATGAAAGTAATAGTTACTTATCCATACTATTATTATAAATACCTGGGTAAGTTTGTTGTCAAGCTTATTAATGTCTGCATTTGTTTCTAGATTAGTTTTATATTTCTTAGCAACTAATATGGAAAATTTGTGTGAAATTGTTTTTAAATATCAAAAGGGGTCAAAAATAATAAAAAAATTTCGAAATATCAATTACAAAATCTTATAATTGTGTATCGTCGCACGTACTAACTTACGTCCGAAAAAAGAATTAAATGAAAGTACCAGCGCCACCTAGCGAATATTATTGTTATTACATCACAATCATAAGTACATCCCCAGAGTGGTAGAGCGACATCTGTGTGCTTGCGATCTGGGCAGCGGCTCAAATTCGGAGAAGGCATTGCTACGAGTTGCGAGGTATCTCGCACGCCCTCTCAGTTACGAATTTTCCGAGCGAACATGAGAGGGCGCTCCGACCCGTGTATAATAAGCATGAAACACCGCACCACTTCGGTGAATGAAACCTTTGAAGCCACAGAAATGTAACGACCTGTCGTGTATTTTGTTCGCATTGTGGGTCAGATAAAATTTTACTACTCTACCAAAATGACGTTGACGTCAAATCAATGTCGTGATCTTTAAGTACTGCTTAGGGTACATTGTAGATTATCATTATTATTTAATGTAATTTTTATCCATAATTTTTTTTTTTATTTGTAACGTTTGACTAGTACAAATAGAACACATGGTCTTGAAATGCTAACGACTTTTTAGTTAGACCTGCGCATTGCTGACCTAGAACGTGAGTGCAATATAAAACGATGCCTGCATACCGTATGACGCACGTATCTCTCGGGAAATCTCATCATATTTGTGAGACAGTATGTTGAATCACTAAAGAATGTTCGTAGAACTGTAGAATAAAACACTGAATATTTGTATGATGGGATGTTTAATGTGAGATGTAGTTATTGAGTATGCAACAAGAGGCAGCGTGCAGTGTGGGCTGTATGTATCGGCGGCAGTGACGGCGGGGTGCGCGCCACCGGCCGCCACCGTCCGCCGCCGCCCGCCCGCCACGCGCTCACTTTGCAGCGAGAGGCGGGCGGGGTGCACGTCACACGATCACCGACCGACAAGCGCCGACCGCCGACACTCCGCCTGCGCCACCCACATAAACCTTTCTTATACTATAACCTCGTTAGTCAAGTGACGTAAAATTTCATACATGTAATAGTGGACCCTAGTAGAGCCGCCCAAGGGATACGGCGTAGCAGCCATCGAACTGTGGTGTTTCTATCAAATACGAGATAACCTTGCTGCGTTGCATTTATTATTCAGTGGCTGCGCTTCTACCCATAGCCAGGATGGCGCCCTATAAAGGTATGTTTTAACTATAGATGTTCAATGTTGACCTGATTGTATATTATAATCAACATTGCAACGCAAAGACTTCATTCAATAATGTTTGTTTCAAAATTTATCGCGTTTGAGTGGATGCTGGCATATGTGTCTGCATCATTAATGCAGCATGTTTTGTAAAGCAGTGTTATATGACGGTCTACACTTTACGCGGCTTTAATCTAGCAGCTTGACTATGTGTATGACGTCAGCTAGTCCATACAATGCTCTATATGGATTAGTTTGTTAATATCCATACATATTTTGTTATATGCGCACGTCATTCTATAGTATCTTGTACATTAATAACAAAAAACGGTATAAATATCTTAATATCTTAAGCAATATTTATTGTCACTTAGATTTCTTTAAAATAAACCAAAAAAATATTTACAAGAAGAAGAAATATCTAATAAATATCGTATATGTTTAATTCACATCTTTATATAGCCTTAATTTTACAAAAGAGTTAAAAATAAAAAGGAAGAATTTATTATAAATAAGTGATAATGAATTTTTTTATAGGATGTTATTTTGCTTAGAAATAAGTCTCCAGTCTATATTTAAGAGTTTTATTTATACAAAACTATTAATTTAATTGTATAGGTACAGTGTACAGTGAGTAAATATGTGGAAAATTATCTCTAAAGTATTTTCTACTATCAGCCTCCCTAGACCTAATAGATTCAAAGTAGCTTTCCGAGAAGTCAACAAATTTGAATATTTATTCAAGAAATAGATAAGCATACTAAAGTATTTCATCGAAATAATTTGTGTAGACATATTATAATTATAAACACAACAGTTAACAATAGAATTAGGTCCTACTTAATTTATATAAATACGTAGTTTCTACGTTACAGTGAAAAACGTGAACAAAATATGTTAAAACATACTGATGTTGTCAAGGACTTTGATAAAGCTTTTTCCATTGCAGAACATAATTACGTGGTTGGTGAATAAAAGCTGTATTTTCTTTTGAAGTTTCATTGTTAGTCATGCTTTTGAGTTTGTTATTGCTTTTCTTGGTATTTTAAAATTATACCACGTAACTATAATTTATACGTGCATCCAGATGTGGGTTCAAAACTTGATAAGTGAATAATAAACGGTTAAACATAAAAAAATCAACATTTTCAATTTACTTCAAATTAATTAAGCTTATTGGGAATATAGACAGCATATAACAAAAGGCAGTGAGTAGTGTGCAGAAGGGCCAGTGGCGACCGTAAGCGCTATTTACGACGCAAACGGTTCATTTACCATCGGTCACTTTATTGCCAGCGTGAACTTTACTTAACGTGTATCCCGACATTTCCCACGATATTGCCGTTCGATTTGTATTAGAATATTAAGCGTAAAGGCAGTAATTACACAAATTTTACATCAATAACAAGTAATATTTTAAACGAAAGTTGGCCTAGACAATAATAAAATAGCAATTGTATGTAATGATGAGTAGCAATAATGATACCTAACAACGAGAATTCTAGAGCAAGAAAAGTAGGTCTGATGTTGGCAGTTTGGAATTAGTTGCCGCCTCGGGTCTAATAGAAAGGGATTCAATGTAATTGAGACCTACTATAAACGCTGTACAGTATACAAAATGTACCCACTAACAGTACCCATAAAATTTATAGAATAAGTAATACCAGTGAATTGGTTAATATATTTTAGAATATACATGTTATTGCTCTACGGTTATAAGATTGTGAATTAAGATAAGTACACCCATACGTATGACGTCATATGGGTGATTAATTTTGTCGAACGAAATAAAAGTACAATGCAGTAAGCACGGTTAACAATGTATGTACTACTTAAGATTATAAAATTATTAGGTATTTTATTTCTTGCATGGTCATATTTTATAACGCTTTTCATTCACTCCAATATTGTGGTTTTAGATAACATACGGAAAACACTGTCGTTAACCTCTATTTTTTATTCTTTTCCTAGATATTTGCTAGAGAATAAAGGCCTCAGTCAATTTTTTGCGTACTTCTTTGAATCTGGAAACGTGCTCGAAAAATGGCAATAGACTCTCTCTCTTTATAGTGAGTGTCTTCTTCGCAGAAAAATTCATGGAAATGAATATGTATGCACATGTATTCCAAAGCAATATCATTACACTCGAGTTCCTTCGTTGCTGTTCTTAGAGGATATAATCTCGGTACCGGGAATCAGTTTCCTGTAGTGCGTTGCCACTTCATTTATTATTTTACATCTTTAGAACTACCATTATTGACTTTCATATTGTAAGGTTGGTCAAAATATGAATTCACGTACCTTATAGTCTGTAAACAATGAAATATTCTTGCTAAAATGAATAACGTTCAAGGTATATATTTTATAAGTCGGTAAATAGTTTATTGTTAAATTGATTTTATTCATACCTTTAGTAAATTTTAAATGGATGTCATTAAACATAATAAAAAATACTGTTGGATCTTCACATTGCTTTAATAACTAAAGTTTGGTTGGTGTCCTAGTTACTATTATCATAAAATACAATAAAAAATATTGAAATTATTATTTTGCTTTGGACCCTGAGCAGGGTTCAAGTAAAGTAAGATTCCGTCGTGGTAGAGTTGATATGGCTCTGATATGGTATTGACCGGATAACTCAAACGCCATGGGACCGCGGAGAGAATGCCGTCTTTGAGACAATAGTCTTATAGACAGCTTTTGTGAAGCTACTCTATTGTTCCGCGATAAATCATGGTGAATCAATCGATATGACTTATATTATCCGTTTCGATAGCAAACAGCATATCATCATCATTCATCATCATATAAGTCTCACTGCTGGGCCTCCTCTACCATTGAGAGGGTTTAGGCCTTAGTCCACCACACTGGCCTAGTGCGGGGCGGCGGACTACACACCCAAAAACACCATATATGAAGTGTGAAACCCGCCGCCATCCACGTCTTATGCAAGACTTTTGTGTCCCAGAATCAGTCGGCCGGCATAATTGTGTCGACTATTTATTTCTTATTTTGACCCACTTACTAGTAACCACAAAGTTTTAATATCTTAGCTGCATGACACAAAATTGTCCGGAACATTCAACACGGCTCTGTGTTTCGGGACTAATAGAGTAGACATCGACTGATAGCGCCAAGGGCCAGGATAGGGCAATATAATGGTTAACTAAAATAATTAAAGGTTAAAATATCTAACAGGTTTCTGGTTCTTTTTCACGATTGAGGAAGATACCACTTTAGTCTTAAAGGTAGGCTTGGGATACTTACAAGAGTAATTGCATAAGCATAAGAAATTGAACCTAGTCAACTTAACAGTTATTTTTAAATACACACATTGTTTTACAAAATGTAAAGTTTTGATCTTAGCTTGTAAACTATGTTACAATTTTGCAGGGTGGTTTACTTTCAAATGGAAAGTAGGCATTTCTGCCACTATACATGAATAATACAGCAATAATATTAAATCATAACTGTGTTGATTCAGGTTTTGTTTTTGTTCTTCTAGATTTTTATTTGCCCAAAGTATTCCGCCGTTACCAATTTTTATAAGTGAATTTATTTTCGTCTTGTTCCTAAATAGTACAAGAAAGTGGATGTCGGGTCTGGGAAGCGAGGTGTATTTGGCGTCTGAGTGTCGGGAGCTGTGAGCGTCTGTCTGGACGACGCGACTACTTGGCATCACACTTCAATCCACAATATAAACGTTTATCAGAATTCTGTAGGATTTCTTGGAACACATTGCATTTATGACTTCAAAGTAATTTTTCAGCGTTTATTACAGGTTTCATAGTGTGCAGTTTTAATAGGAATGACTTGTCCGTTATGTTACATTTTAATTTGTGGGTTCAAGCTTACTCTTGATAAAGCACGCGAACAACGGAGAAAATCAATGGTTTCGTTCCCAAATCGTTTACGGTTATTGAGGTTAATAATAGTTTGTTATGAAACCTTTTTAAAATATACTTGGAAATTATTTATACATAACAATAGACAGATTCATAATACAATTAAGTATATTCCCTAATTTAATTATTTTGTGTCGCGTCCTCAGCTTGTAAACTATTAATATTAATATCGTAGCCTTATAAATAAGGGTTATAAGTGTGTTAGACTGGTTTTACGTCGTGCTTCGACTTTGCTATCCATCATTTTGGTGGCCATTAACGCACAACGCGAAGGCAGAGGGCGCGGCGCGGGTCACGACATCGTAACGCGAAGCCTCGTGTCTCGAACACACATAAATACATGTGCTGTAATATCATAACTTCAGCTCAGACAAAACATTTACTCCCAACAAATAATACTGAAGGTACTGGTTGAGTAAAGAAATGAAAATTTAAGTATTTATAATAGTAGGGGAGCCGACGATGCTAAATGGGGATTTACTCGAGCGTCATAGAGACCTATAGGATTGCAAAGCTTAGATGATAAGAAGAAAAAAATGTTATATGATATATATCTTTTCATCGGTGGGGAAAGCGGGTATAGATTGTTAAATATGTAAAAAAAAACTGATGCGTGGACATCCTCGAGCGCGTCAGATATTGATAGCATCATTGCCCTACGTATTTTTAATAATGTACGTATCTTAATCTGATCGTTTCCATGATGGGGGTGGTTGTATTTAAGGATTGAAAATGAAGAAAAAAAAAAATTTATCGAGCGCGTCAGATTTTCTAAGGGAGTGTTAAGTGCACCAAAAAAAAGCTCTCATTCAATAATCTGACGATTTCGATGTGACGCAAACTCGTGGCCATTCTCATAATATGCAAAAAAAAATCGCCATTTGGATATACTCAAGCGCGTCAGATTAAGATATATATGGTCCATCTTTATGTTCTATACGTACTGTCTCATAATCTGTCGATTATCTAGAGGGATTCGGCTAATCTGACGAAAAAAAAAAATATTTTTTCAATTTTTTTAAATCATTGAACTTAATTAATTGAAAAGCTCAGGAAATAGCATGCAAATAAATAAGTGTATGTTTTTTTAGTACAATGCATGTATTTATAAAGAAATAATTTAAAAAAAGCTTAAAAAAAATTATGTTTTATTAATTAACCATCATCTTAGTTGCAAGTAGATATTTTTCAAATAAAAAGTACTAATTGGTATGCCAGGTCATATAACCAATAAAATAAAAAAAGTTTGCGGGACATTGATGTTTCATTATTCTCCATTCATTGCTCATACATCTGTTAAATAAAAAAGTAGCTCCCACATCCAGTCTAAATAACCCAATTTAAAAAGTATAGGCTCATGCATTAAATGTAATGCACGGATGTCTCAGTGAGTCCGAAAATGTATTATATATAATGCATGGACAAGTAACGTGCTAAAATAGCAAAAACGCCAAAACGTTGGAAACACGTTGAAAATTATAGGTACGTTATGAATACGTTGGCGTCATGGCATCAGGAACCAGAGTGGGGGCGGAGTGAGAGAGTAATAGATAGAGAAAGAGTGCGAGAGGAATAGAAACGCGGAGAAGGAAATAGCATCACGCAGCTGCACTCATTTAACTTTATCGACGAATTTTTGTTATTTCGGCTTGCGGAAATCGTCAGATTATATATTTTTCGTTATTCTTGAACTATTTCCTTCAAAATAAAAAAAAAATTAGCTACGCTCGAGAATGTCGAGATGACGTTTTTTTTTTACAACTTTGCTGCCCTCCCCTTTCTTTACGTCACGCTCAAATTGTCAGATTAGTGGAATATACACTTTTTAGGACGTTATTTACTCACCCTACCTTAATCTGACGCGCTTGAGAATATCCGATGGTCAATTTTTTTTTACTAATCTGATCCTGTATCCTTCATGGGCGGCCTTATATATGGGGCTCATGTTTGGTGGAGGTACTTAACCGGGTACAAGGTATCCTCCTGTATATTAATCTGCCGCGCTCGAGTAAATCCCGAAATCCCCTCTTCGGCTCCCCTACTATAAATGACGTTTCTGCGAAAATACAGAGAATATGGCTATTTAACAATGCTTCGCTTTAAATTAATTTTCAACAAAGCCTATTGTGCGCTTCTCAATGCCTGGGGTTTCTACGTGATTAAATCCAATAGTAATCGGGTGAAGTCTCCAATCGAAGTTTTGTATTCGAATTAATAGTCTTCTGTACCCATAAAGTACTCTGCAAAACTTAATTAACTCTGTGATATATGAAACTCACACGCGCTTTATGTTTCTGTAATTTTATTTATCTTCTCTTCTTGATACTTTTGACGATTGATGACGGTCGTGTTCCAAGAGGTAAGGGCCGTGTTCGTTCGGCGTAAGAAAACCTTACTATAAATATTAGATGCGGCAGTATTCGGCACATGGGCGTGAGCTTATGTCGTAAGAATCAATATTAACTGACCCAAAACACTTCCACTAGGACTTTTGTTTAAATTATTTTATGTATAGCACTTTAAAAAGCTGCAGACCAAATGATTTGTTTATCCATTTGAACTAGCAACACAGTATTTGAACAAGGTCTTTCACATAAATTCGTGTTGTTTCAGAGGACTTTGCGGTTAGTTACGGAGCTGTTTGATCAATAAACACAACGACTAAAACTACCGGACGGCCAAAATATTTATTAGTACAAGACAAACGAATACAAGTTCAAGTGTTAGGTCTCTTATATTTTATAGTAGGTGCTTATTACCAGTACCTTTGAATTCTAGTAAGTCGTTACATTAACCATTCTATGTAACAAAAAGTATAAATCTATGAATTCAAGGCTCTTCAATCGTTGTGTAGTGGCCCACCTCGCGTCTATCGATTAATAGTTTTTCTATGAATACTTACGATTATAATTTACCTTCGAAATAATTATTTTTATACATCAATTATGGATTTAAAAAGGCCTCCGAGGTAAAAATTCAGGCTGACTACAAATTATTATCGATATCACCTGTTCTACTCCATTAAATACAGTGACTCCGACATTCGTTCACATTTTATCTGCACCATCGCTACATCGAAACTGATTAGGATTTATTTACTTTTATGAACATAAAGCCGTGATTTATGTGAATTATAAGTACGTTATTAAACTAGATATTCATACTGGTAGTACAGTAAATAAATTATGAAAAGGGCACAAAGGTCTAAGATCGTGACTAATTTTAATTCTAAATAATTTCACTTGTATTTCGGGCCCAGGCACACCATTTTGAGTTAAATTATCCTAAACAAAGATCGTTACACCAAAGGAATTAACAATTATAAAGTAGAATTACTTTATTTTACCGCCTAAATGTTATTATTAGGGATGCAAAGCGTGTTTTCATTATTTTCACGAATAATTTTACGTTTGTGTCGTCTGAATAAAAGCATTAAAAAAGTGTACAATGTATTTGCAAATTGGGGAAGTGCTTTCTTCGTTTGCAAAAATCCTTTTGTGTCGGTGCAGAACAGGTTTTGGCATGAAGCCATGCACTCTCGATGCACTTTTTTAACAATGGCATACTCCAATATTATGGACTAGTTCGTCGCTTAATGCAACTGTAAAGGTGAAGTTCAAGTAGTCATAGTAAAACATTGAACTGTGTTGAAATTCAATTAATTATGTTATAAGCAATGTATTTTTATTAATTGAATTGTTTACTGCTTTTGACGTTGGAATTGTTGGAGAATATGAAATACTGCAAGTTCCGTAACTGTAAGTCTTAGCGGCAGATATCAAAATTATCTTGACGGTATATATAACACTTAACTCGTCGAGATTGTGGAAGTTTTGCAAATTACGTTCAAAGCGCAGATAACGAAGTAGAAACTGAGAGAGTGCTTAAAAGTAATGACAACATTTAAAGTAATTTGTGTTTGGCTTACGTATTCTACTTATATTAATTACGGAAAAAAACTTTTATTTCAATACAAATAGAAAAGTGTCAATAATAAAATGAATAAAGTTTATTACTTAATAACTTCTCCAATTCACTTCTATAGTTTACTAGTTTTTATCATTATGTGAGCATAGGTAGGTTTTCATTTTGTGAGCTTTTATTGATTTTAGAAGAGGTTCGTAAGGCCTATATTGGGGTCAAGATATTGTGGATTCCACTTATCCTTACACAGTGAAGTTGGGAGGAGTTAATCAAATTCAAAATGTATGACAACAGTGTATGACAACTAAGGAAATATATAGTTCGTCCACAGTCCACACATTTCATTTAGAGCCAATCTATCAAAGTTAAGGTAAAACTAAACGATCATTGCTATTTATTTATTCTAGTTTTTTTAAATGCACAATTATTTGAACATACAAGCTGCTGAACTGGTGTTTCTGTAGTTTGGTTTAGATACCTGATAATGTCACTTTACGACTATTATTTTATTTTTATTATGTTTGGTCACAGAAGGAGAAAACTGTCTAATTAAGGCCGTGTGCCTTCTATTTATTTTGGAATGTCACTGTACCACTAATGACAAGTATAGAAATAAATTACAATAACTTTTTATAGCAGTAAATATTTTCGAATAGATAGATACTTTTCTCATACCAGTAAATAAATAAATTATAAAAGAATCATTGCATTTTAGTAGTCATGCCGTAACAAGCTCCCCTCAGCCAGACACAGCAAGTTTCTGTATAACCACGGCGACTGACAGGAAATAAAAGAGAGTAAACAATATAGGGTTGATAGCGTGGTTTTAGCAAGACTTAAATCTCTCGAGCCATTGTAATCTGCGGTATCGCGCAAGCGACGGGGGTTGTGCTTATGCATTTTTCATTTTCTTGGTATAAAAATTCCATTGTGTTAGACCCTCTTACAACTAAGATTAAATTTAGTACCGCTATGTTGTGAGGTAAGTCACAAAATACTTATATGAAACAAACCAGCGCTTAATGTTTTATATGGAAATAGCTTACAAAGACGTAACATTTATTTCGGGGGTATTAGTTGTTATAGTTCTAGCTTGCAGTAATGCTGGCTTTATAGTCTTTCAATATAGGTCCGTTATCAAAATAGTGATCCATAGCAGTAAACTAAATAAGCCTACTTGGTTCATATTATTCAGGACTGTAGTACTAAGTAGTTATATACTGCGAAATGTTCAATATACTTACATGTAAGACTAATATGAGTTCGGTTTCCGTGCCTCTACGGTTTTTTCGCCGAGAGAACAACGGAATGTCGCTATCCGGCCCAGTCAAATTTAAAAAATTATCCCTAACCGTTGCCTATAATTTTTGCGTTTTCATTTAAACATTAAACTTCATTTGCAAATCTATGATTATACATAAAGTTCATTAAAGTATTGTGTTTATGTGAAAAGTAATCTATCGTGTTATTTTTTATTTAGTCTTTATACGGTATTTTTCATATTTTAAACAAGGTGATTTTACGCCGTACATCACTGATTTATACTTTGTTCGTCGCAGTTTTAGTCCGATGATTTTATCTCACACTATAGTTAAATATAATGATTAAGATTTTATTTTTTCATTTATTTACATATTAAATGTCGTTAGAAATCACGATACGATTTTTTTTTTCATTTATTATTTGCTGTTGTGCGTAACTTAACCCGCGGAAAATCCATTAAGATTTATTTCAGGTAATATCTGATTTTATCATCAATCCATAAAATATATAAAATCAGATTAAAATAATAATAGTTGTTTGTTTTATCCTAAGCTCAATGTGTCATGCAAAATGTATTATAATATGGAAAATTATATCAATATACCTTCCGTGAGATAAAGAAATTATGACGTAATTAATAGGCATTGTTTATGTAATGCGTCATGTGTGATGTGAGTAAAAAAATATGTAGATGGGCTATGGCTATAATGTAAAGGTACATACTTCGATCATCGAATGAATATATTTGATCGAAGGGTACATAATAAATATGACTTAATGTACACTCCATTTTTGATCCCCACCTATAATGTGTGTCACATCGGGTTTCATTATTTATTTATTTGTAAGTTCCTATGAACTTTTGAAGTTGTGTGAATCAAGTAAAGACATTATATTTTGATATAAATATAGTTAAGAAAAGAAAGTACAAAAAGTTTTAAAAGTTACTCAAATATGTTCAGCTAAAGCTTTCGAATGATATTCGACCAGTTTAAAATGAGCGACTCTTTTGTTTTACTGGATATCATTTTTGGTTCCGCTCTGCTATTAGGAATATCATAATGAAATTATTTTCCATTACGTTTCAGGTAAAGATGAGGATCAAGCAAGAAACTAACAACGGCAACGTCGCAACTTTAAATAAAGAAGATATATTAACACAAACAAATAATACGAATTGGACGCCATATAATCCTAACTTACGGAATAATACGAACACTTTACAGTTGAACACGAATTCTAATACCATTTTCGAATCACGGGATAATTCTGAAACAGTGACTGTTAACTCTCGAACTAATATTGGAAATTTAGATTCTTCAAATGTGAATATTGAAGTTACAGTGTGTAATAGACAGTATCGCATTAACTCTTTGAATAACTTCGTTTCATGTCACACAAACAACACAGAAACCCTAAATCTGGAGGACAATAAAGAGAGTCTTGCACCTCGTAAAAGCGCTTTAGGTAGGCACTTTATTTGTACTTGTAAGGGGAAGATTTTTTAATCGTTTTACAATGACTATATGTATATTCTATAATAATAACGTAGGTGGGACCAATACACAAAATCGCAATTCGGGGAAAGTCTTGCTTCTTTTAGTTGCGAACAAAGTGGCATAATATCAATATAATTTGTCTACGGTGGATACTTTAAACCAAACCTTTACTTACTCAAAGGTTACTTCGTACCATTTGTAAGGAAAAAACTAAATGTTTCAGAAAGTCCTCATGTTTTTTCTGACGCTACTCCAATTGACGACGAACGAGTATTCGAATATTCGGATGCAGATGAAATGTCAGATAACGCTGTCCATCCAGTACCAAGAGGCATTGTAAATCCAAATTACCCTGGGTTTCAACACTTAGCACACACTTTACAGGTAACGTTGAACTTAGTAAAAGAAACCATATAAATGCAAACTTTGTTCATTACCCAATCACGATTGAAGCCCGGTTTAACGTAACGATAGTTTTTGTTAAATACTAAGTTATAATTTTGTTATACTATGTTGATGTAGATTTGTACGTCTAAAATAAATTCTTAAATTAATCTGCGATTGCTTTTAAGGACTATTCTTCAACAATAGAAAATTTTTATCAATCAGAAAATGATATGACCGATGATGATGCTGATATAGAAATAACGGAATTGGTTTATGAGCCTGAACAACATGAAACATTATTGCAAAATAAAAACATCAACAACAAAACAAGTGGAACATCACCTCAAAATGAAACAGTCATGTTTGATAGTCAAACGCAAAATGAAATTCCAGATCTTTTAAAAACTGTGGCAAAAAATAACAACAACGGCGATACGTATTTTGATCTCACTTGTTCAGATACAGATATAGAAAATAATTTTCACACGAAAGATATCATCGGAGACTTCAATAAAGAGATTGAAGATGAAATAAGACAGTTACTGAATTATAATATAAATATTCAAGACGACTTAGAAGAATTACGTAAAGATATAAAAGATACTTTTGCGAAGCCTATTGAAAATACAATTAATAATATAAGTGACGTTGTAAATCACGTTATTAAAAAACTCGTAGAAACGCAAACTGATGAAGAAGATTTTGTAAAAAACGACAATTCTCACATAGTAAAGGATAAAGAAACAGCAGAGATTAGTCAAATTAATAAAGAAAATGAAAAAAACACCAGAACAGAAATGAATCTAAGTAGGCCTACATTTTTATTTATAGATAATAATAGTAGTAAAATAACAGACGCCTTTCTATCAGATGGCAAAGACGAAATCAATATCAGTGAATATGACACTGAAAAGCTAAGTCTTAATGTTGAAAATACAATAAAGCAACTAAGTACTGAGTTAAGAAAAATTATACCGAAATTAGACGAAATGCGTGAGCGTGATAGATTGTGGGCCGAAAGTAACAGAGACTCAGTAACAGTACTAAGAGATGGGAATTCCAATGAAATTGAAAGTTCTTCCAAATGCTATGGTTTTATGAGCTCAATGAGCTCAAAGGACAACGCCGAAGTGAGAAATATAGGTTATTATGGCATACACACGACTGTAAGAAATAATCACGTAAAATCTCAGGTGTAAGTAAAATAATCATATAATTAAAAAAAAATGCATCAATAACGCACAGCTTGTTTATTCATATAATTAGTAAGTACAGTGGAATTGAACATTTTAAAACAGGTCAAATCTAAAATTTAAAATTGTCATCGTATTGCACAATTTACATACCTATATTTATACGTCTTGTAAGTACCTATATGAATTTTTTTGGGCTAACATCAATCAAAAACATAATAGTCTTTGGCGTTGTATTCCAGTAACTAGTAATGCTGGTCTAATACATCCGGTGTGATATTATGGGTAACGCATTGAAAATAGATGTGACGAAACTCATATACCTAACACTACTAAATGCTAAAGTTAAGCCAACAAGATTGATATTATAGAACGTTGCATCCATTTCAATCGACAGCGTAAGCAAGTTTCTCAAGCAATGTTCATTTAAATTAGGTGTGGTATACGTACCTATGACAACATAAATAAGTGTTATTAATAATGCAATTTTGCTTCAGTGAATCCAGAGGTAGTCGGGAGTGTCAAAAACCGAAAATTCATTATCGTAACGCTCAATGTAATCCATCCGTCCGGAAGAATGATATTGAAAACACAAAAGATTATGATCTCGGTAAGTTATGTGCAATGAATTATTGTAGATGATTTTAACATAAATACTGATTATAAAATGTGATATTCACTTAACTATGTACATAAATCTGGAAACATTTTACTTGTACATATTTTTCTATTAGTTTTTTTTCTCAACTTGCATTGAACTAAGGGGCGCCATACACCTACAATAATATTGAACAATCTTTTTATTGTTCAATAATATTGAACACCCCCTTTGATTCCAGACGTTCAATTATTTCTGTCAATAAAATTGACTAACCAGTCTGATCAATATTTTCGTGCGAGCAACATGTCTAACGACGAAGTTTTGGCGGCAGCCACGCTGGTGATTTTGTTGAAAAGAAAAAAAAAAGAAAAATATTGCGCAATATTAACCCTGCACAGCGCAATAAAAAAATATTGATCAATAAAAATTAAGCTCCATCAATCTTTTGCTCAATCACGGCGCAATGCTTCAATATTATCCCTACACGTTCAATAATATTGTACAATCAGAATATTGATCAATATTATTGAAGGTGTATGGGTCCGGTAAGGTCAATATGCCGGTTAAGCTTTGCTTTATATTTATTATGAGCCGAACCACAGGAAAGCTAATTATTATTAACAAATAATAGTTTTAGAAGCTGTGTGCGATGAATGTCTTAAATCGATGTTATTATAAATAAGCAACAAAATTTTACCAGCCAGATTTAAATTAATTTGAAATCCCACAATACAAAATACGTTATACATTGCATTATAATATACTACTAAGGTACATAAAAAAAATATTTTTTAAATACTTCGGCAGAAAAAATTGTCAAGTATGTTGGTTTATTTTTGAGCTTTTGACCTCTTAGACCGGGGCCCTCTCAAGTCCAGGGCTCGTGGCATTTTGCAAGCCCTGTAGTTACCCCACTGCGAACTATAATAATTATGTATATTTACCGAGTGATCTATAGGTCCCGAATTCGACTCCCATCATGTGCTCTTAGGAGTTGCCGTTAGAAATAAGTTAAATATTAATAATATTTATCTTTCAGACAGTTTTGATGTTTACAATATAGAAACTGCATTACCAAAATTAGATTTGGATGCTATTGAGAATCATTTAAAGGCAGCAAAAGAAGCTGAAAGAAGGGTAAGTGGTCCTTTGTAACAGTCAAAATATTGATTAATAATTATGAAAAACAACCATAAAATAGATTGAAACCAAAAAATACTTTAAATTTCCGCGCTATTGAATAAGGTAACGGTAAACGCACATTCGCGTTTGAACCACGTCTGCTTCAGCCATGTGTAACAGTTAATTACCAATGGGTAGTACGTTTAGCTTTCTACGGTGATTCAGCGGCGCAGCAGACCGCCAGTCTCCAGTGCCCAAGTACCAACTCGTTCCGCAAGTTGTGTGTGTCGCGTTCGGTCGGTGATTTTTTTAATACCTATTGTATTATTGACTAAAACGATGGCATCAATGCCGTATTTCAACTCGGAACAAAGACATTATAAAAAGGATACAAGGTTTCTGTTGGATTTGTACACAATAACCTACGATAATCATGAATCGGTGGATAACGTTTGTTGTCTTGTAAGTTTCTACTTTATTCATTTTTTGCTTTACTATGTCAATATGCAATTAAAAAAGGAGCATAACCATAGACAAAATTAAGAAATAGAACATGGCGTGACCTTGTCCTAAATGTCAAATTGACAGGACGACAACTTTTTATTTAGGTACTTCATACATCACAGACTTTGTATATAAAAAGTAGTGCCATATTTTTGCCAAAACAATAAAGACTGAGTAGTTTTTAATATGTTTGAAAGTTTATTTACTAACATAAGGAGGAAATTAAGTAGACCTTCGTTTGATATTAGTGAAAAAACGGATACAATTGAAAAATCAGGGTTCAAAAGTAGATTGCACTTGTTAAAGTTGAAGCTGACGAAACAAGACGTGAATGCTCCCGTATTCAACTGTGATGATACAGCTTTAAGTCCTCGAGCTATAGGCGAAGGGGAGAATGCTCAAACAGAAATTGAATGGCCAGCTCTACCAGACAATAACCCAAATATATTAGATAAATTTACTAGAATCGTTACTATAACAGACAATGCGCCCTACGACAAAAATGTACATTTGATTACTTTCATTTTGTATAAAGTATTCGTATCTGAAGTATTTTTTAGGAATTCACTATAGTTGTTTTTGTTTTAAAACTTATTTTGTTATGCTTGTGTTATTTTATGAGCCATAACAATGCAATCCACATAGCCACTAATGGTTTTATGTTATATGCTTTTAATTACAGAAACGCAATGATCGAGAAGAAATTAGAAGGAGATTGGCTATGGGAGCTGATGCTGATGAATACTACAGTATGGGACACACAGACCGTCCTGGCAAAAAACCAAGCCTACATTCTCGCCTTCAAAGTGGTAAGTCTTAACTAAATATGGGTTTATTCATGTTCATGTTTTGTTGGAGATGGAATTGAAAAGAAAGTGAATGCATTTTTATACACATTAGCATAATAAATTGAGTTTATATGTCATTTACATATTCATCAAGCTGTTGTGTGGTGTTTAAATTAAATATTGTTAAGACAAGGCTCTAATATAGGTGAAACTATTAATTTTCTTACTGCATGCCAGTTGTCTTTGGCTTGTGGACTTGTGGACTGGGTTAATGTATTGAGAGAGAATATTCACTTGGTAAATAATATGTGTATACTGTACATTAAATGGTTGTTAAATGTCTACATTACATGGTTTCTTTAGCATATTTTAACAGTGATGATTTATTTTATTAAACAATTAAAATGTTTTAAATTTTGATACAACATAACAAGTTACAATTTTTTGAGGGTTGCTCACTTATTTCATACATATTATTTGCCAAGATTGCTTTTGGGAAAATGTTGACTATAGTAGATTTATACATGGTTCATGTTATCTAACTATTTTATGTGTTGTATCATGGATACAGGGATGAATCTGCAAATTTGTTTCATGAATGAGACAGCGTCTGACAATGAGTCTCAAGCAGATCTGGACAAAAATATTAATTACAACATAAAAAGTCCCTCATATACAAACATCTTCAGTAAAACAAATTACAACCATCCTTATCAAACAAGGCCACTGTCAGTAAATATAACAAGACATGACAAAATAAGCACAGTACAGAGTGGTGAGTAGCATAATGTGTTTATTGTTCCATTTTATGTTGTTTGTGTTGTGTCTACAGTACTTATATAGAGGGTTGTGTATCCCATTTAGTTTGATGTGTGGGTGGTATTTGTTTGTGGTTGTTGTTGGAGAATTTTTACTTTTTTACACTTTATTGTCACTACCCTAATGACATGAAAAGTGGAACTTCTTGGATGTTTACAATCTATTTTGTTTTTATTATTGATGAAGCTTTTCTTTACCAAGGAGAAGTTGATAAGACCACAAATATACTTCATCTCAATAAATTTTCAGCCATTTTATATTAAAGTTATATTTTGGTACATCTGCAGGGGCAAAGCTGCGTCCTTCATCTCTGATTCAAAAGCATACAAAGTCCCGCTCAACACATTCTTTGGGCCACATTGAACTCAAAGAATCTGACTTTTATGCTTTACAAGCAACACTACAGACTGAGGCAAGGATTGCATTGGCTCAAGCTAAAGAGATGGCCCGTATACAGATGGAGGTAATTACAAATAGTTAACATATTCGAACTATATATATGTTTGCAGTGCTAAAGCTAAAATGACAAAACTGGCTTTGTTGTTTTGGAGCCACAACATGAGTCAGAACTTGCTTCAAGTTATATGATCTTCATGCTAATATGGCATGGTGCACCCACCCACATATTAGTATTGACATAAATTATATTATTGCAACACAGTTCACTAAACTTAGCAATTCAATTAAGTTATGACTCAGTGTTGCTTAATTGAACATTTTAACTGATTGCTGTCCTACATCTGATAAAGTATTGATTCAATCATATTTACATGTACTCAAGTTTGTGTCAGGCATCCATTATGATTTATGAGTAATAAACATACAAAATCTTAGAAAATTTACAGTGATACATATTGTAGATTATTATAAACTGTAGTTACATGTCAGACTGTTATGAAAAAATCTCAAAAATTCGACTTATATTATTATAATTCTATACTAAAATACAATTTTTAAAAATTTGGAAGTAGAATTTCACAATTAGGAGTTGAAGATTTTTATTTTATAGTCTGCTGACATTTACTTATTTGTTTTACCCTTCGGCAAAGATTTCGAAAGTAATAACCAAAAATTATAACAAACATTTTTGTACCCAAGAGTCATGATTTTGTCATTTCAACATCCGTACATTTAAATACAGTTACAAAATACTGCCGCGTGGTCTCGCGATACAAGAATGTTCCGTGCGATCTAGAGGTCCTGGGTTCGATTCCCGGGTCGGTCAAAGTGTTATTGGGTATTTTCATTCGAAAATTCTCAGAAGCAGCACGGAACTTGGAAATGTGACTTAAAAACGGAAATGTGCTCACCCCTTTTTACGTGGGACTGATACATACCTGGCGAAATGTGGGTACAGAAATGCATTTCTGCCTTGCCCTACGGGGTATACAGGCGTGAGCCGTGACGGTTTGTAAGTATATACGAAACAAAAGCTTGTATTGAAAAAGTCACTGAGAACCAGAGTAAATGACATAAAACAAAGAATTTCTTAGAGCATAGGTGTAGAGGAACGTGGGCAGAGGGCGCTGGATTATTGGACGTGGCGAACTAAGTGACATTATACTGTTTTTTGAAACGATTTGAGGAATAAATGGATGCAATGGTTGAGCTGGTTAGGGGAGGCCTATGTCCAGCAGTGGACAAAGATTGGCTGATGATGATGAATGGTTGCGTTGGTTGTGGTGGTATGGTATGTAGTGTTGTGTGTGTGTAGCGGTCGCGCCGCAGCCGCGCGGTGTCTCCGGTGACGGAGATGTTGCGCCGCAGCCTGCACAAGGCCAGCGCGCCGCTCGCCGCCGACCGCCGCCGCGTCTCGCGACAACTGCTCACCGACATGAACATCGCGCAGCTACAGGTACACGCTTTAATCTAGTATTCATCATCAACCCATGTAAGTCCTACTGCTGGGCACGGGCCTCCTCTACCATTGAGGGGGTTTAGGCCATAGTCCACCACGCTGGCTGAGTGCGGATTGGCGGACTACACACCTGAGAAATTCCTAAAAACTTTTAGGTGTGCAGGTTTCATTATGATGTTTTTCTTCACCGTTAAAGCAAGTAATAATTCAATGAGAATACACACATAACATCGACAAGTCAGAGGTGTGTGCCTGGGGTTCGAAACCGCGACCGCCGAGATTTTCGTCCGCGCGCCTAAACTTCGAGGCCATCACTGCTTTTATTATAATCTCTTATTATTTTACCTTAATTGAATTAAACCAACATAAATACCCTGCCATGTCCTGTGGTCAACAAAAGTCCCAAAATTATTATTAATCGACCATATTTGTTTTTCCTCTTTTACTATCCATCTAAGATTGCCTTTAAAATAATGCCTAGAGCGATAAGGCCTTCTTCTTCTTGTTTTATTTCCTTTTTATTTTAATTTCATGGTTTTATTTTAAGCTTCATTGATCCATTGTAATTTCTAAGCACTGTTGATGCAAGTAAATGGACAAATTATACTGATAATAACAACTAAATATAACTTGGGTCCTGATTAAAGTTCATGAGCATCTTTCTATAAGGGCACTGTTGATTGAGCCTTTACCTACTTAAAGTAACTACTTTACTAAGTTGGAGAGAAGCCAAGTGTTAACACTTAATTTGACTGTGATTGTTCACTCATAAGACCTAAGTTTTTTATTTATATATAAAACATAATAAAAATACCATTATATGTTTGACTAAGTATGACATTTCAGACAAACAGTCCAGAAAGACACTGTTGGGTTCTTGTTTAGTAAAAAAATTGTATAAGTAAAAGTGATTAATACTATATTTCCAAATTTTATTTTGTATGTAAATAGTTTAAAACAAATAATTATGAAACTTGATTAATTTTTTTATAATATTAATAAAATTCCTCAGAAACATGAAGAAATTAAAAGAAAAATAAAGAAGACTTTACAATTATAAAACGAAAGCATCGTTCGGCAAACTTAAATAAAGTGAAATAGCTGATTATTTTTTCTATCAGCAATTCATTGGTGAAATCTTTCTGAAAGTAATTTCACAGTTAATAAATTTGTGTTAATAATATTACAAACATTTTTTTTTTCTTAACCACGTCGCAGTAGAATTGCATTTCGCATTGTACTTTCCTTACGATTGCTAACTCGCGTGGATCTCATGAATAAATTGTGGATTTATCGCGGAGTGCTTTTATTATACTATCGCCTGACCTTGCTTCTGATCTTGCTCTTCGCGTGAGCTGACTCATGCTCACGGACCATTATTACATACAATGGATTTATTCTTCAAACCGCAACGGGTTCGTGTAATTTTTTTTGTTACAGTATAACTTAAACAACGAATGCCGGTTTTCGTCTGCTAATAGCGTTGCCTACATTTGAACCGCACTTATTATATTTTTATTTCAACGGCTAATGTGCTTAACAAAAAACTATAATTGCCGCGGCTCGGATAGTTAACGTTTTAGTCGCAATAGCTGTTCTGGAAAATACAACGGATGTAATGTTTAATTAAATTACGATATGGCCGGCAAATTTGAATTTTTTTTATGAGGCCGTCGTACCTGTTCATTGTACAATAGTCGCGACATAAGTGCTAGTATTGTATAAAAATAAAACTGTATAAGTAATTTTTGTCACTTTTGACTCAAATACTTGTAACCTTGAGGTGTACTCAGCTGTTTGTAGTAGCCATTTATTGTTTTTTACATAGTATATATTGTGAAACAAATTATACGGATGAAAATGTTTGAAATATTTGCAGGTGATAGTGAATGAGCTGCACTCTCAGATCGAGTCGCTGAACGACTCCCTGGTGAAGCTGCTGATGGCGCGCGACGAGCTGCACATGGGACAGGACTCCATGCTCGTCGATATTGAGGATCTCACACGATATTTGTATGTATTTACATGTCTATTTTCGAAATTATAACAGAAATAAAACCTCCCCCTTTTTTACCATATGTAAAAATACGAAACACGCAATAATTATTAACTACGCGTCAGTATTGAAATTAGTGAATCCTGCAATAAAAGTTTGAGGAAATAAAACAGTCTGTTTTCACACTAACGCAATCACTTATTGAGTATGATCGACGCCTTATATATTTGTTTCTTTTGCATGAATCAAGGTCTTTGCCTTGATCGAATAATTTCACTTGCGACGAAAAAATTTAATTGTTACCACTAACGCTTTAGTAATATCATCGTAAAAATCGAATAAATGTTACTTAATTCGATATCAATGGAGAAATTGAATAGTTACGTAACACTTGTTATGAGTCGACAGCCTGTTGTTAGTCGCAATTAGTTGCGAACTGGGTGTGAAACTAAAGCATGCGATTCCCAACACTGAGAATGCTTTGGTGGATCACAATTAATTGTATTGAATCTAGGAAAGAATCTTGAGATCCAAATGTGGATAAATGTCTCATGTTTATATAACAAAACTGTGGCTAGTAGGTATTTTTTATTATGAATAGTAAAAGAGAATTGATGATGAGTTTTTAATTAGGTATGAATTCAGACAAAAAAACGAGTTGCAGAATGATAAATGAAATTAAAAAATCTCTCAATTATCAACATCTATGTAATGCTTTCGACATCATTCAATACGGGGGTAGCTTAACTACAAATTTCACACTATTTAAAATAAAATTTTATACTAATGTTGTAGTGTTTATATCATTTATATGCTACCGAGTGTCAGTTCTCTTTGACTGCGGGTTTAAATTTTCATACTTATCTAAAATTAAAAATATATTTAATTATATACGTAGGTATATTTCTGACAATATTATTACATGTGTTAGAAATGAAATATAGTTATATTCATGTATGTTTTTAATCCAAGTTTTACTAAATGCATAAATTCGTTTATTGAAATAGGAGCACAAAAATACAGGCGGTTGAAAAAGATGGCCCAAACACTCTCACTAAAAACGAGAAACCGAGTAAAGAGGTTAATGATATTAATTGTTTTTTTTTTGTTGTTTGTCTCTTGAATGTAGCATTTTAGCCTGTTACTGTTTTATTAGTCAAAATTGTAGATATTTTTATTTTAAATGTGTAATTAGTTGATATTTGTATGTGTTATTCATATATTTTAATTATTCATGCCATGCAAAAACTTTTTCCTTATTTTTATACTCTTTTAAATATGCATCAATTAAAATCGTACAATTTTCAAATTTCAGAGGCGTGAAGGAACAGACTAAGAAGACCAAAGGTTCAAAATCTGGAATGAAAAGACTCACATCTTTAGTACACAAATAATCGTTATGACGTGTACAAATTATAACTTAGAATATATAATACATGTGTAGTTATTGTATGTATCACTTTTTGTCGTTTAAAGCAATCGGTCTGAAGTTGGCTCTTGAGTACCAAGTTGAATGTGTTCTTATCCAAACGGGCGAATTTCAGACTGGTTACTTTAAATTATACTAAATGTAACCTGCGCAAAAACATAGTAAAAAGGCGATGTACTTATGCGATTAAACACAAATTTAAAAAAACTGCTAAAGTTTGTAATATAAATATTAGCCTGACGTAGATTTGAATATTTCGTATATTTGATGATATTTAAAATAAATTGTGATGAATAAAAGCATTTAAATATTGAATTATACACAATGTAAATTATTTTTTAATTCTCATTCATTAATGTTAGTGTGTCAATAATATGGGTATAAAAACATTTGATGTTAATGTTTCGTCTAATTACATTCTGCATATTATTCATTGTGTAATCGTTTTTAATTATTTGTACCCTCGTTCGGTATCTGGTGTTATATACTCGTATGACGTTTTATCTGTATATGAAGTTCTGTAATTGTTATTGTAATTCCGTCGCAGTATAAATTCGTGTTGGAAATGTTTTGAATTTACTGAATATTCTCGATATCAACTAATATGTGTCCGCTTTAATATAGTGTACCCACCTAGGAATAATATTTTATTGTTATTCGCAGAATAGAAAAATATTTTTTCATAATAGTGCTCATGTATGATATTTGTTTGTCTGCGTCTTCGAAATCGACGATACAAGTGCATCATTTGGAGCTTACTTCAAGATGTTCAATAAAACACCTGAAAAGAAAGACAAAATGTTTAAAAAACAAGAATCTAAAAAACAGATCTGTATTAGGAAGTTATCGGGATGATCGAAGACTTTAGGACAGTTGTTTATAGACTTTGATATTCACGGAATGTATGTGTAGGCAAGTACTAAGTAAGCACATGAGAGGATCGAACGGACGATCTTATCGGGGGCTTGTTTGTTATCGGCGTAGTTTACGTACCAACACAATTATCAAATGCAAATTTCCTAGGCTACCCATAGGGATGAAGTTTATTGCTCGGCAATCTGTAGAATTATGTATCGCTTTAATGTATATTCTTGTCTATTTTTTGCAATACCACTCTTAAAATGGCCGTTATGTAACAATAGGTAATTTAGTACCGAATTATGTGCCCTCACAGACTATTCGAAAAGAATGATTTAGAATCATTGTTATGAACAATTTACCCAACAATAAGTGACATGACATATCAATATGTATAATTTAATTGTGAAAATTTTAATATTTAAGTACCTAATTTTATACACCCGACACTTTATCACAATTTCGCATGAACTCGACTTGGGGTTTGAAATTTGAAGTAAATCTTGCAAAACTGTGATCCAAACCAACCACTTTTGTAAAATAGGGTTCTTTTTGAAAATTTTGTGATTATATAATTTATACGGATTTTCTATGCCGTATTACTATGATCATATGTGTTATACGACGTAAACTTTCGCTAAGAGTATGTTATTCTATAGATTGTCAAGTACTGGATGACATATTTAACATAAGAAATATACCTGTGGGCAGAATTGGGTGAGATGTACCAAATTATTCATTAATTTTTTTATGACTTCTGTTAAAATATTGAAATTTTCATAATAACAGTTCATAATCAAAACATCAGTTGTTTGCAATAATGTTATGTATATTTCATGTTGAACGTCATATTACAATAACAGGATTTTCATTTCGCTTCTCGCCGATCTTTGCCTAAGGTTCGGGACTTCTTATGCATAAAACAATTTTAATATAACGTAAACAAAACTACGTTTTGCCCAATTCTGGCAGGTACATATAGATGTTTACAAATATGATATTGTATTAATAATGAATACGGAGTATTTACTGGTGAAATGCCTTGACATATATTATTCTTGCCTTCTTAATCTTATAAGCAAAGCTCTAAGCAGTCATTCGGCAATACAGTTAAAAAAGAAACACAAACAAAAGATTATTTAGTATACTTTGCACACACTGAGTAGCCGTATTTTTTTTACACGTTTTGACCTTTATAGCCGATTAAAATTATCAATCCTTAACAGTTATTTGTAAGCTATGACTTGTATTAATTTGTGTATTGGTTAATACAAAAATATTTGTGAATGTTGTAATCATGTTATCCCTTAGTTGTTAAAAGATCTATTACATATTAGCCGTGCACATAAAAACATATATTTTTGGAATTGCAAGAAATCATAGTAAACGATCTAGAAGCTTTACTTTTATGAATAATTCACTGTTTATGTAAAAAATCATGTCATTGCTCCAAACTTCGTTTTTATTGGATATTTTGGGATCTTAGGTTCGTTTTCTTTGCCTTTCTCTTACTGCTTTCGTGAAAGTAAAATGTTTTCTTTGAGTTATTATGTAACAATCGGAAGCCAATCTTTTCCACTGAATGAATTATAATTCGCTAACGTTATGAACACGTTAACGATGGTTGTTCGCGCTCGAGGCTCTGCAACGTTGTACCTTCTTTCTAAGTACCTTTTTAGAATGTACTGTTTACTGTATTTTAGACTTAATTATTTAGTTACCACTTTAGTTATGTATATTTTGCTCTTAACAATCCATACTTTTCGATTTCTTCTTAATTGCAGATACCTTATTCGTCGTTTTTGTTCAATCTTTTTTTTCCCGTTGAAGTTAATGTACAAAATAAATGTAACTGAACATCTGCGTACAAAATCAATTTCTAATATAAAGCGGTCATGAAATATTGAATGTAAATTATGTACATGCAAGAGGCAGGACTGCACATTTAGTTTTACTTTTTCTTGAAGTTTTATGACACAATTATATTATGATTTCAATCGTGGTTTTTATTGCGGCTGTGTGTTCCTTGTTCAGGTTTTCTTTTCTTATTATTATGCGTATATTTTGTTGATTAACGTTAGTTATATCGTACAACATTGAAATATTTGAACTGTTTTTGATGTTCCGCTGTGAACTATACTTTTTTTATGTGTACTATCGTGTATCATAGGCGTAAGTTATTTGGAGATTTATTATTTACTCTTTGGGCTTATGATTTTCATACAATATCACTATATCAATATGTTCACCAGCTTAATTATTAAACGTTCCGATATAAAGTTTAAGATACTAATTTCACTAAAAGGTGTATTTGTGTTATATTTTGTAGACAGTAACTTCTCCGTAGTGGTTTATAAAGAAAATATTCGGAAACGTATTTGTTTCAAGTTGATTTTTGTGTATTTTCTTTGTTATGATCACTTAAATCTTGACTTTTAATTGTTTGCACTTTAAATGTTACCTGTTGTTTTGGCCATTGTCGTATTTATCGCTATTGTCATCACATCTTTTATTATTGAGCATCATATATCCAAGTGTACCTATTGAATTATCTCAACTGCATCATGTATGGATGTATGTGAAATGCTTTTTACTATAAAAGTATATTTCTGTATTGTGATTAAAGGAGTATTTCCTATAATAATGCGTACATTTATCTTGAAATTATAAATCAGAGTGAATAATGTTTGCGGTTAAGATAATGCTTGGCCTGCTTATTGACAAATTCTTACCGACATGTGATAAATACCTACTATTGAATTATTCTAAATAAAGGGAAAGTATTTAAAGTGGTCTTTCATTTCTGCCATATTTAAACGTGGGAGGTATTAATATTATTTAGGTCCTGTTTAATGAGCCAGTGAATATGTTAATACCAAACAAGGAATGGGCTCATCTGATGCTCAGCAACACAGGAAATGTCGCGGTGAATATTATTGATAATTATGTCCTGCAAAACTTTCTATATTATATGCACGTTCTTACTGAATTATCACGTCTTTAAAGATATAGCGGATGGAAGAGTTTCCTAGGCTATAAAGGAGGCTCGCGCCCTGCAGTAACTAAATAGACCAATATTAACCAGTGAAACATTATTGTTTTCTATGTCATTGTTATTAGCCCACATTCATACCTCCCATTGCTGGGTGCCTCTTTTAAGATTGGGGAGGATGAGACCTTAATTTACTATGTTTCAGAAGCGCAATCAGAGTTGAAAATAGTTTTGAATTAGTATCCCTTAATTGATTGCATTATGATAATAAGACAGTTAAATAATGAAGCTTGATACCTACTATATTAAAAATAGGTCAACCATTAAGCAAATCCGAATATAGCCACCCATCTTAATCTTATCATTCTTAAACTGGTTTAATATTTTAAACCATAAATTGTCATATATTTTTACATGTTATCCTAAGCTTTTTAGTCCAAAGAAATAGTCTGTATTCACGTATCAAGTAAAAGCCAAGTTCTATTATTGAGAAACAAAAAAGGTGGAAAAGATACACAAGCATGAATTAACAGAATTTTTAAAAGTGCGATGTCGTATATCAACAAATATTATAATTAAATGTAAAAGATGACTGTATTTTGAGGCCGATATTGGTACATATTTTGGTGAATCGTCTCTACGTCTTTACAAATTGTTATAATATATGTTCAGTTGTATTCTAGTTTTCTTCTGTGTGATCATTAAACATTTAGCTTTATTGAATTTGCGCGCTTTTCTGTTTGATTTATGTATCTGCACAAAACTGAACAAAGAATATCAGGCATTGATGAGGAACAGATAAATTAATATTTCTGATATTCTGAGAAAAAAAAGATTTTTAAAGATATATAGGTACATTTCAAAATGTTTCGATTTAATTTAATATAGCTATTGCATCAATTCTCACAATCTAGCAATGTATCGCATCGGTGTCAAAAGTGCTGACCCCAAATTGGAACCGCTCACCTGCGCGCCCCAGGTGCGTCCACGCAATTAATACCGTCCTCTAATAATAGATGCACCTCACAATTTATTTGTTTTATTGTCTTTATCGCTCGCATAAAAGAATTCGACATTTTTATTGCATAAAACTGTAATATATGATTTCCTTCGTCGCGAAACGCATTGAAATTGATCTCATTTATATTGGTCCTTCATTATCTTAATAGCAAATATAGATGACGATAATGAGTTGCACTCATTTTGTGGGGCTTTTAATTGTGTGAAAGCTCAAATGCATCCTTATCTTTGTTTTATATGTGATGCGATATCGATAACAAATTGATTTCCTGTGGGAACGGAAAATTGGCAACCACATAAATTTATTACACCATCGCGTTTTAGACAGTATACAGCATGTGTTGATTGAATTCAAGGTGTTATTTATAGAATACAAAGCAGTTAAGTTCTTATCGTAGTTGTAATCTATTTGGATGGTGGGGCATGCAAATCACCGCACTATGAACCACAAGCAGCATGCGGGCGCCGCCACCATGCGTCATTTGCTACTGAAAGGACGAGCAGGACATTCGTAATTCCCTAATTTTTATATTTAGAATGAATATTATAACCCATGTCTCTTATTACTTCTAAAAATATATTGGCCTTAAGAAGAAAGAAAGTATTTCGTAAGTAATAACATTATTTTATTTAAAATGAAGAAGGTCTATGATTTTGAAACTATTTATAACATTTTTTTAAATAGGTTGAATTATAATCTTAAAAATTGAACATTACGCTTGAATTACCTCTTTTTACAACTTGTGAATTTCGAACCAAAATTGAAAAAAAAAAAACAAAACACGAATTTTCTCATGTTATCTGTACAGCTTTTCAAGTTTATCCACAGCGTAAGTTGCCGCTTGGTAGTGGTCGTGAAAAATTAACGCTACATAACATGTATAGTTCAATTTACTGTATCTCCTGATTCGTAAAGTATTACGATCAGATTTGATTTGATGAATAGATATTTATACCACATGGCCCTACCTTTGTGCAGAAGTGAAGCGAAGTAATACGCTATGAATTTACTTTATATGTCTGAATGGTTTAATTATATTTTCTGAAGTGACATAATGTCAATAGTAGTTCCACCAAGCCCTACCCGTGTTATGTCGTGGAGTTCAATGTCAGTGGTAGGGTCGTCGCCGCGGTCGCGCCATACGGGCCACCGCTATCGTTGACGCGATTTTGTGTTGTTTTGTTTACTTTAACACTGCATAATTTATCATGTTATATTTTATAAATAATAATAAGTGTAAATCGTACTTCCCACAAGTTAATGTTTACGTTTTTACGCAAACAGCTTAACGTATTGTTACAAAGACATTTAAATTTTCGAGTATATATTTTTTATCAGAACTTGGGACAGGCAAATAACTTCTATAATTTTTTTTAATTAAAGTTGTTGGTTTCACTTCTATAGAAGCCTAAAAGCCCAGCTTGCCCTACAAAATTCTGAATTTTTAAACTTTAAATCTTTTTTGACAAAAGCAATGTCATATACTTAGGTATAGTAAATAAGAATATCCTAACCCCACAATACATAATTGTAAACTAGACATTACACTATTAATGTGTGACACTTTTGGGTTATTATTAATCGGTTAGGCTAGTAGTACAATGTCATTACAATCAGTAAAAAGCTATCAACATAATGATATTTATTTAATATACTCATATTCATTTACATTTATAAGTCTTATTTCGTTTTATATTTAATAATGAACGGGTTGTCATGAAGAGAAATATGCGCAAATAAAAACGAATCACCAATGTAAGACAGATGAGAGTTGTAAAATACCTTTTCACCAGTATTTACGAATGTTTAATACGAGTACGTATTTTTTCTATCCACATACATACTTCCTATGCTATGACTCCTTGCTTTTATTGAAAATATATTGATTCATCAACGATAGCTGTATACACGGCGGGATTAAGACGCAATCATTATATCGTTGGTAAAGTAAGACATGATTGTTAAGGAATTACAAATCCAAAGTCGTAACCGTTCTTTATAAGTAAATGAAAATTTCTTCAACTTACTAGAAAAAAAAAATCCGAATAGTAAAAGTTTGATCTTTAAAAAATATTTACTAAACCGTTACTTGACAATCTCTTACTTGTACATTTCTATCTTTATTTATTTTATTGAGCTTGTAAATACAAGAAGGTTTGCAATCGCAATATAACTTTTTATACAAGAGTAAGTGAATGTACTTATCATATAAAATTATATATTTACCTATAAAAATTGGAAAAAACTGCTAATGTACCTTATATTGCACATCATTAACACCCGCGTTATAGACGCCAAAGCCTCATTAAACCTTGACCAAAGCATCTCATATGAAAAATTTTGCACGGTTAAATTTGTTTATGAATATAATCCGCATAGGGAGCAGCACAATGAACCCCGTCGACCGAAAAATGATTAACAAGCGATTATACTGACGGATGGACGGCGTTCGAGCACTGGCTTCTCTTGCCATAGACTTAGAAAACTCAGAAACTGAACGAAAGCTTTTTAATTCCCAAAAGTATCGTGCTTACAATCAAGTACGAGGCTGTTATTTTGTGGTGTCAGTATAATAAAATACTGTTGTATGTTATTGATGTCATCAGATTTCATACTTTCATTTATACAAATACACTACGTATTTCATATATGCCGCCAGAATTTCACGTAGTTTTTTGTTACTAATCGCCAAATATATCTATTAGAAAAGTTTATGTTATATCCAAAACAAACATAATCCGTAATTGATCTATCTTCAAAATGAATCTTAAGGGTGGTTATTCATTATTATATAGATTAAAAAAAAATAGCTAGTACTACTTACTAAGTCATTATAATACTCAAGTATTCCATTTTAGGAGTCCTCAGCTTTCTTAAAAATGTAAGTAAAGTAATCAATAAATCTTGAAACGATTTCAGTGATGTACAAAAATGATAGCAAGCTTTTTATTAAATTATTTAAACTAAAGTTATCTTGTTTTGCTCCGCATGTAAACACGTAAGTAAATTAAATATTTTGTGGAGTTGTGCGCTTTTATGATGTTTGTATGGGCTGTGGTAGTTTCATCCCTGAGTGCGCAGCGCGGGCGATGCGCGGGCGCACGTGCCGCGACATATGGTGGCGCGCCATACTGTTTGTTTGCCAATCATAACGGACATATTTCATCAGATAACGGCCCTCTGCCTCCGACATATTGGCTCAATATAAAACAATGTGTAACAATTAAAAGTCGTCACGCCAATGCATTTATCACCGCTGATGGGAAAGATTCGTTATGGCTCTCAGCAAATTGATTAGCAGCTATTAGATGTGTTGTTAGGAGATTGTTCATCTCATTTTAGAATGATGTGCTACCCCCATTTATGATAATTAGACTTTTATTGCGATTCCTGTAATAAAATGATTGCTTAATAAGGTAATGTAAATATATAAATGAAATATTATGATTATTATTGACTTTGCAAGCACTGGAATTGTAGGTGTCTATACCAGCTTAATAAAAAATGATATGTTTGAGCTAGAAAATTTAAATATACCTATATGTACACTAGTAACAGTGACTTGGTGAAAAGATGTGTTAAAATTTCGTATCCTCAAAGCTTTAAACAATGAAATGTAATTTTTCATTTTACATCCAGGATTTAGATATCTAGATTAAGATTTTGTTAGCCTCAACAAATTTCGATAGCCTCTTTGAATAGCAACTCGTCATAAATTTAAATAGGGACCAGTGACTGTTGGATGTGTGGGAAAATCATGAAGAATAATGATGTAAACCATAAAAAAAAAGGACTGTGTTATAACGAACGGGGGAAAAAGAAATTTCATGGTATAAAACGAAAACCCTTGATAACTTTATCTCTACTTTTCATTAGACGCTAAATGAGCACGTAATGCAAATATTTTGTGATTCCTAATTAGAAGTTCAATCATGTATGCTCATTAAACTACGTATTATGTAATCTAAAGATCGGAAATTATATCTAACACCACGTTTGACATCAACATTAAGTCCCCCTGTTTAATTCAATGAGACCAATTGAAATAACCTACAATTTGGTGCATAGGCAGCACGGGCGGCGGGCGACGGCGCATGTGCCCCGACATATGGCGTGAATCCATCGTAAGCGATTCGATGGATGACTACCAAACCTTATACGAGTCTGTCCCCAAGATATAAAGCCAATGGAAATGTACTGGATTGTTTCGCACGCAAAAATATCACATTATAAATCAGGATGGCATAAAACAAAATTTATTTTAAGTTTTATAGAAAGAGTTATTTAAGATTATTTCAATATATTCATCATCGGCACGGGCTTCCTCTATAATTATTATTAGGGCCTTAGTGTACTACACTCGCCTATGTGCAGATTATCTCGCGTTGTTTTCCTCCATTGGTAATATAAGTAATAATTCATTGTGAATACACGCATATCATCGAATATCAGAGGTGTGTACCTGGGGCTCGAAACCGCGACTGTGCGCCTAAACTTCGGTATAATAACTTAAAGAAATTAAATCAAACAGATTTTTTTTATTCTCGTATTGTGTAAAAAAGTTTCATAGGTATCAAATTGAATTAAAAAACGTCATACTTGAAAATGGAACGGAACTTGAAAATGGAGCCACTTTATCGGCTAAATTCAACTTTAAACAGTTCTAAATCTGGCCAATACTTTATAAACAATTATTAAAAGATAACATAGAAATCTAAAATATGTGGTGAAATTTTATAAATACTGCCTTTAGATCAGTAATTGTGTAAGTGTAGTAAGTTCATACTCGAGTCATAATTCATTTTTAAAGACGATAATTATAAGTTTTCATTTGAAAAATGCATTTTTTTATATTGTTTCCTATATTCATTGTATTAATACCGAGTAATGTGTACCGTTAAGTCGTTTCTAGTAAAACATATGCGCAGTGGCGCAAGCTACGGTTAGTCTGTTACCCCACGACTTTTTAGGATAACGAAAAAGTTCTTATGTTTTTTTACAGTGTTGTAAGGCATCATTGTACAGAATGTCGTGGTTTTGTTTTACACATGCTTCTAATGCCAAGAGAAAGTC
The DNA here is from genome assembly GCA_030295005.1 of Cephonodes hylas. Taxonomy (NCBI): domain Eukaryota; kingdom Metazoa; phylum Arthropoda; class Insecta; order Lepidoptera; family Sphingidae; genus Cephonodes; species Cephonodes hylas. Next base: position 9,471,423 of record AP025364.1, on the reverse strand, counting down.
ACAAAAAATAAAGAACGGTATGTTTATTATTATTCGCGTCAATCTAAACTTAAAGTTAAGTATGAAATTATCGTCATAAGCCCATATTATCAAAAGGGCTAGACATAGACCAGCTTCAAATTAAATTACTGTTGCGTTCATTACATTAATAAGTAACTAAAAACTATACATGTTATTTTGTAAGGGTACTCAAATTACTTTGTCAGGTATTAGGTTAGGTATAAATTTTTATTCTCGTATAGTGTAAAAAAGTTTAACTGGTATTAAATTTAATTAATAATCATTGTATTTAATCATGTGTAACGTAATTATAAATTAAGAAAATTGATTAATTGCAAACAAGCGGCACCAGTTTAAATCACAGCGAGTCGTTGAAATCTTTTGTATTAAATCAGTGTTCGTAGCGCTGCCAATACCACGTAGTGCGCGCCTAAATAGTACTCGTAGTAAATATTTCGGAGTAATAAAAGAAATTTACATTTTTTTTACGAATAAAATATTCATGTATTTTTATAGAATGTAATATAATTTATATTTGTTATCAATATTAATAAGTTATTTAAAGCAATTAATTCTGCGAAAATATGGTACTTGAAAATTATATTAAAGTTTACGAGTTGAGTTGAGTGATGTTTGAGTTGGTAACTTTACGATGTTAAAGAATAAATCTGGATAACATTTATTTTTATATTTCTCTTATTAGTATTTCTTGGAGACCTTAATGGAATAGATTAATTTAAGTGAACGCGTTTTACTGCCTTGCTGGACTGAAATCATATTTAATCACATTATTTACACAACTGCAATGACTAAAAGATACGTTGAATATTTTTAAATTGAGCACCGCCGAATGGTGTTAAAAATTCAAAATAAGAATTCTGGAAATTAATTTCACTTAAATTTGTAAGATTTGGAAAGTGTTTTGGAGCGTAATTAAATTATTCTATGTAATAAAATAATGTAAAGGAACGAAATCTTCTATACTACTATTATAAAGAATAATTTGTCTATGATTAATTTATAGAGATGAATTTATGTACTCATATTTCGCCAATTACGTATCAGCTACACCAGTCACGATTTACATCCAAAAGTCACCTAATGTGACATGGCTAACATTAGAGTCTTGTGGGTATCCAACTAAGAATGCTTTTATGTTCTTACAATCAGAACTGATAGAAATATTTGTGGATCATACAAACATTTGTCGGCGCCGGGATCGTACCCCTGGCCTCTCGTTTCGAGTGCTGGTGTTTGGCCAGTTGGCTCTACTGAGCTGTGGGTTTGTCAATGTGTTTATTCTATAATTGCGAGCGTTAAACATTGACACTTAATAAGTTAGTAAAAATTACGGAGTGCGTGTTGAGAATGCTAGTTTTCTACACATGGGACGCGCTGCCCGCCCTAAGTGCAGTGACGGTTAACCCGGATCCTTGCGCAGTGTTTTATTGTTATTATAGAGGCGGGCGTTCCCACTGCCTCTGTGTGAACCATTCACTTTAAGTGTTTTGTCTTGTAGTTCTACACGTGCATCAGTGACGGATGAATTAATTAGAAAAACAATCATTTGAACGCCATTAGCATTGTGGCCGCGATAATTTTTAAACTGAGAACACTTTATTATTTTTAATGCGCAGGGAGTGAAACTGCCAATGATACTGCATTTCTGATTTTGCGGTAGATTAACATATGAAATAAGCCTTCATTTTATTTATGCACGCAAAGGTCGGTAAACTATTTCTAAATTGCAATAATTCCTATAATTACATAGACAAAAGCCTTACGGCAAATTCGATGGCAATAAAAGTAGTAACCTACGGCTATTTCATGTCGTCCATAAAAATAAATAAAATTAAGTAATTACATATTTTTTAATGTATACCAAGCGAATACATAATGCATAAGCGAACTGATCAAAGTCTGTATTTTGCACCTTTTGAAAACTGTAAAAAAAATGCAAACCTCCATACGTAATAGGGAATCGCAAGATGTGTTATGAACTAGTCTGGCGGACACTAACACGCGCCGTATGTCTTGCAGCTCGTCACAAATAACAAGTTCGAATAGATGTCTGTGGAAGATAAAATAGCCAATGAAAACATCGGCATGTGCATGAATCATAGGTTATGTGACTTCTTTACTTATCGTTGAAGGTTGCATAAAATGTAGTCGCATTTTCCTTTCAACCCTATTAACTGATATCTTATATACCTATTCTACGCTTTTCAGGATCGTTTGACATTTATATGTATATAGAATTCAATAGCAAAATTATCAAGGATTGCAAGTATGAGTGCCTGTGCGTGATAGAATTTACAATAATTAAAAGAAATGATTTGTTAAAACAATAAAACTTATTATGTACCTTAATTGGTTTTTTGAATAAATTTTAAGTTATTATACTGAGACATAAATATTTTCATATAAAATAATAAAACAATTCATGGCTTAATTTCGTGGATTTAAATCTTAAAGTAAAGGTAATATTTATAGGCAGATTTCGAATAACGTTTTAATCAGTAGAAAATGATGTATTATTTATTAATAGAGAGAATTAAGAGAATGTATTGAATCAGAATCAAGAGACAACTGATAAATATATTTACAGAATAGTATTTTGTTGCTGTATATACTGTTATTGCGTTTTACCTGAACCACACTGAAGCGATGACAAGTCAATCGTTCCTCCATGACTTTAACTGTTATGTGTATAATATACTCAAGTCGTAATCCCTTCGATATTTTGCAGTTACGACGTACTTAGAGAAATGGTTTAATGCCCATCATAATACTATATCGGCTCCCTACCGGTACGTTCACAAGAATGTATTAGCATTTAATAGAGGAGGATTACGCGCGTATCTCATCTCGCAGTATCTTAACAGTCGGCGAGTGGCGAGCGGCGCAGACAGCGGCTAGATTCTACCATTTACCGGCTAACCCATTTAAACGGCGAAGCGTTGAAAACAGGAGTAAATGAATTAATGCAAATTTATACTATAAAAATTGTCGCAGGTGCGCCCGGACGAGTTCCAACCATCGTCGGATTCGATTTAACGCGCTTGCGCCGCGCGAAAGTTTTATTTATAGCTGCATACGGCGCGCCACCACACCGCACCACCACTCCACCATTACACGCCGCAACAACTTGTAATTTCGTGAAAAATTATATTTAGCTGACATTTGTTAGCTCGTTACATTGTTTGGATATGTCTGGTTTGTTTGCATTTCTTTTACTGCATACTTGAAATCGCATGATTATATCAATTTATGTTGACAAAACAGGACAAGTAAGAAGCCTATTTTGTTTTAAAAATAAAAATAAAATAAACATTTTCTTAAAATGCTGTCAATCACTGTAAGTAGCGTATTGGTCACTACTGAACCATTACAATAAGTTATTTTCAACGGCGCGTGTCCACGCATTTAATGATGCATGCAACATCCGCCATTATCCTTTAAGACGCTGAACTTACAAATCTTGTAATCTCTCCATCTTCAGCTGCCCTTATTGTGACACGTATTTCATTGATAAGTGTTAGTGCTAACGGTGTATTTGGTAAATATACATATTTACGCCGCTTTTGGTCGTAAACATGTACTTGTTGCAACAATATTAATTTCGTTTTGAATATCAACTGTGGAACGTATTATTATTTAAAGTAATTGAAATCATAAAATTCTTATCTGGAGTTGTGGATGCATCGTCGTCATACAATAAAATTAACTTAATGATTTCATTTCAGTTTTATGATATTACTTAAAACATGATTGTTATTTTACATTGACGCAATGACGCGAATAAATTCAGGCACATTAGACTGTTGCTATTCATTAACATTTAGCAATCAATAATATACCTCTAAATGTACTCAATGTTACATCAATAATTTAAAATTAAAATAAACAATATGTTTATTTATATATAACATATGTTCAATAACATAAATATTGTAACTTAATTAGATCACTTCTATATACCTAAACATTTTTTATACATAAATGTGAAGACTATTAATTTATGTCAATCTACATATTTTTAAGTAAAAATCGTATTATTATTGTATTTTTGTGCGGATGAAACATTGTCATCTATATAGGGTTATTAAAGAACACTGAGACCGCCATACAAGTTAATGTGTTATCGCAATTTATTCTGAGAGTACAGAATACTTCGATAAAAATTATTAACATCAATGGAAGCAATATAAGTATGTAAATTAGACATTCGTGCGATCGCCGCCGCAATAGTCCAGTCTAGTGAAGCAATTTGGAAAATAAGAACCCACTGCACTAATTAACTTATAAAAAAATTATTTTACTTTGAAGATCGTTGAAACAGCATTAAGTAGATAACATGTTAGTCGTCTATACTTACCTTCTGTGTTTGTGTCAAGTTCAATTTATAGGATTCCGTAGCAAATAGGAAATCAGAATCTTTTAGTTATCATTTCTATGTCCACCTCGTGTCATGTCTTTCCTTTCTACTCATCACTCAAATTAACGGAAATAAATATTAAAAAGGGAACCGATAGTCGAATTATATAGATTTTTTTTTGTATATTAATTATATCAATTCGAAAATATAGAAACAACTGAAACAAAAAAAATGTTAAACAACCAATTAATGCTAGGTTATTCCGAATTTCCACGTTTTATATCTAATTGCAAAACGATTTGTCCTTTCTATATTACAGCGTAGCGAAATATATCCAACGAAATAGACTTAATTACTTTCTCATTTATAATAAATATTTTCTTTAAAACATAATCATACACAAACATGCAGGTTAAGTATTTGACTTTATATTCCAAACTTTAAATATAATAAGGTCACATGAATTACTATGATTGTGGGGTATACAGAACCCATCAACGACTTGTATGGTTATTTAAAAATATCGCAATAATCTTAATTGCAATCTTGGGAGCTGAAATAAAAATATTCTGCGGATACTACTATGACAGGAATAGGTAGGATAGCATCAAATGGATTTGAAAAAAAATCTATAAAATTACGTATCAAGAAAAAGATTTCCTTTTTTTAAAAAAAACATAGACGACATTCCTAAAATCTTTACTGACTATTATCATCAGCCCATATAGATACATATATATGTCCCGCTATTGGGAAAGGCCTCCTCTACAACTTATCATATTTACTTACTAATAAACCACTATTAGCTGAGTTAATCCTTATATAGAAGTAATGTGTGACAAATCAGATCAAGAGTCCTTTTTACCATTTTACGACTTACCTATGTATGACTCGAAGCGTGATCACGGTTTTTGATGGCCAAGATTTATAAACGTTTGAATTTTCTATATATATCAGAGTTTTTCTCTTTTAGGACGTTCAGCTATTAGTTTGCTAGATTTACTAAGACACAAATTTTACAATAGGAGAACTAGTTTTATCTCATTGAAACTTCGAAGCCTGGGTGGTGGTGAAGGTCTTTAGTTTCTAATGGTATATAAGACCATAGAGACTGAGTGTAATTTTTTCAGGCGTAACAAAAGTAGGTACCTACTCTAAAGTCAATCATATAAATATTATAAAAAATGGATTTTCGCCAATGAAACAAGGAATCATATTAAAATTAACAATCTATTTAATGTACCCTCTGACATTAAAAAAATGTATGTACTTTATATAACGTTCTTGATTACTGGGCCCAACTTGTGGTTGTTTTAGCCATTATTCGTGCATGATAATTAGAAGTTTAATTACCCCACAAATGCATAAAATATTTAACATAAAACAAAATCAAGGTAACAGTGTGAAGAAAAATAAATTTAGGCGCTACAGAAGCTGCAAAGGGAATAAATAAGGGAATATAATAAATTAAAGGTTTGTTTCGGTAGCCTAAGAAGATCAAAACGTTCTAGTAGAAGTTGTTTTTCGAATATTCTTCGTATATGTTAACTATCACAATCAATTAAATCATGGTTTGAGGTGCCAAAAATGCATTAGACAAAATTGTTTTACTCGAGCTTCTTATATGAACTCAGAGTTCAACATACGACCATGCCATTTAATTGAATAGAAATTGGAATATTTTCTAAAACATTATTCAGTGTATGTAAATTCAGGTAATTATAATTTTTCCTCACTTTCATGGTGAAAATAAAAATAGTGATGAAATCTTTAATTCTGAACGACTTGGCCTGCGTGGTAAACTTAGCCTAGCCATTAACATACGTGAGAGAAGGGTGTCACCAGCTAATATTCAATTTACGAAAAACCACGACTAACGAAAAAGATTTATATAAAAGAGTTTGTTTAATACTTTTTCTTCCCGAATATACTTTTCTATAATAATATTGTAAATGCTTTTAACGATTCCATTAAAACATCCGTAAAGATATGCAAAATCGTAAGCCGAGTGCCAACGTTAAGTTCTCGTATTGGCATAGTAAATTGTACATAGGATGGCGCCGCTGCAAAATGAAGATATTTTAAAGATTTTACGACCCTTTATGAGTATGGTATGGAGCATTGATTGCATTTAATATATGCTCGGCAATAAATTAACATAATTTTCTAATATTTAGTGGATAACTAATGCAGAAAATATTCAAAATACTTGCGCAAATAAATGGCGTTCCATTATTTACGCAATTAATTCGTTAAACTATTCTTAAACAGGTTGTAAAAGAACTTTAATTAAATAATTTTAATTATTTATGTACACGTTTGGTTAAAGCGCGCCCTTAATTATTATTATATTTGTTTATATGTCGTAATTATCTGAAATTCGATACTCTGCAATTTAAGTAATGATATAAGACAGAATTAAATTTTAATATAAAGTCAATGTGTTTTTAACTTATTCCACCATACTTAAAAAATCATATTTAACAGGACAATTATATGAGTATTTCATGTTTGAGAAGTGTGATAATAACATCTCTCGATCATTGGTAAATATGTACGAGTATTTGTCTGATTAAATATCGTGATATCAATAAGCTAGCGACGGCCCAAAGGATTAGGAGCTTGGTTTACTGGTCAATATAATAAAGTTGCAATATATCTAGCGTATTATACTCAATTTCTTTCGGATACATTCGAATTGTAAAGAAAATATCGTAAGGTACAGAAAAAAATGTAAGGCGTACGGCACGTGCCGAATAGAAGGACGCGTGTCGTTTCTAAGGCAGTAAGCTCTATTGTCGCTACCTTTCTCTCTAAAATGAGCCAGAACTTCTCCTAATCTTACCCACCTCCACAAATGTTTACGAATATTAATGAGCACTCACTATCGCTTTCAATCTTAAGCCCAGATGGATTATTTGCATTGTATAATGGGATTCTATCCAATGAAGATAAGTATACACTTATCTTCATTTATTTAAGATCAATAGTTTAGACCCACATTTACATTTTACTATCACATACTAAAGCTTAGGTTCTGTAAACAAACAAGCATATTTTTATCAAATTTTTACCATATTATAATTTTTGAAAAGAAACATTACCACTTTCGTGATTTTCTAATGCTATCAAATGTCTAACTAAATATGCGACCTCAAAACTAGAAAGACTTGTTTACCAATAAAGAGTTCGATCGACGGACGCTTCGATTAATTATTAAAAGGCAATTACGTGTTGACGACGGCATGTGGTGGTGCAAACCAAGCTTCGGTAAGTAGAACGAGCATGCATTTCATGTTATATGGGCGAAGCAGCCGCCGCGCCGCCGTGCCGTGCCGCCGCCGCTGCAATCATTCGACTCTGATCACTTTCGCCTTTTAAGACATTCTTTATTCAATGTATTTTACGTAAGGGGATTATAAACTAATAACTGGTTATGCATAGCCATATCTACTTAATTACCTATATTAAGTTCGGATTTTGACCTTTTTTTCGGAATTAATTTCCTTTTCTCTAATGTAGAATAGAATTATTTTTATTGGTGTAAATGCTAGTGATGGCCTCGAGGTTTGGGCGCGCGGTCGAGAATCTCGACGGTCGCGGGTTCGAACCCCAGGCACACACCTCTGACTTTTCGAAGTTATGTGTGTATTCACATTGAATTATCACTTGCTTTAACGGTGAAGGAAAACATCGTGATGAAACCTGCACACCTAAGAGTTCTTAGGAATTTCTTAGGTGTGTAGTCCGCCAACCCGCACTAGGCCAGCGTGGCGGACTATGGCCTAAACCCTCTCAATGGTAAAGGAGACCCGTGCTCAGCAGTGTGCGAATATGGGTTGATGAAGAAGAAGAACAAGAAATGCTAATTGGTATAAATCACAAACATACGCTACATACATATTGCATACATACATATTGCTGTGCTACTGAATTATTTAGGTTATGCTTTAAAATAATTTTCAATGTAGCCCTAAATCTCATTAGTATACATTTGAGGATTAACTATTAAAGCAAATTCATTAAAGATAATTATCGTAGCGGTATAGATTACCCACAGTATCCCCAGCTTTAAATTCTGCTCCATATTAAAAAGTTAATAACGTCAATTAATGACCACTGGTTTTTAATAGAACGTGGTGGAAATGGGTGAGGATGAGTCTGGGTGTAGCGGTGTGTGTGAAGGCGCGCGACGCAATGTGCGCGTGCGACCTTTTGCGCGTAATTATAAGGCACGTGCGGCATCACCGAGTCGGCGACGCGCACGCACATTGCGCAGCACCAGCCCGCTACACACATTTCCACCGGAACTAGGAATCTTAACTAGCCCACAGATTGCCCATAAAAATCATTATGTTTTTCATATTTATAACGTATTTGCTTTTCGGTAAAATTACATAAAATTTTAAAATTAGTTTTCCCAGTTCTCAATATAATACTTGCATTAAGACAAACTCTATAGGTGACTAATGTAACGGATGAATTACTAGTTGAAATTACCTTGAAATAGTTTGAAAAGAATACTGAATTCATATTGAGCTTTAGTAGCAGTAAGTTCTTAATGTAAAATTGATCCCTGATGCTATTTATTGCAGGTTTAATGCGAACTTTAAATACTTCATGTGACATTAATATCTTAGCATGTTTTTAATAAAGTGGTAGCTTTGAAGCAAATATTTTAACATACAGATGTCTGTCGATGAATATTAAAAAACAATTGGCGCCATCACAGCTTTACCATCCGTTTATTCGAATTAAAAACTAGTTAAGCTCATAAACGCTGAGTAAATTGGGTAATACGAATCTTAAACCTGTGCTTAGGAAAATATTTAAAAAATATGAAGCTTGTTTAGAGCATTTACTATTCATACTTACATTATTATACCAAGGTGTATTTCTACGTCTACATTTCTATGATCTTATGTCCTACTCAGTGGGGGTAATTACCTACATAGAAGTTCAAAAGCTCATTCAATTTAATCTTTATAAAAAATAAACAATTTGATGTAGAATACTCCCGCAACAATTATAAACTAGATATGTAATACACAATTAACGCGTAACGCTTTTGGTCTTCTGTGGAATTACAGTTATGAATCCCATGTATCTAATGATTTAGGTTATTTTTCGGCTGCTGTAATTCATTGTGATTTAAATCAGATTGTGATTGGGATTTTTTTAACGGAAAACTAATTTTATCTGAGTCCGAAAATCCAATTGACGCTCTCTAGTTCGAACACCACCCCTTTATGCCACGAGACAATGTGCCATTTCGTATTCAATAAATATTCATAACGGGGATTTAAAAATGTAGAATGATCAGAAAAATGACGATGGGTACTTAAAATGGCCAGTGAGCAGAGGAAATGGTCCTGTCCACGGATTAATGGCAGCAATTAAATCGGTTCACTTCGACGGCGGCGGTCCACGTGAATCGAAAAGCTCGTTTTTTCATACAACCGCCTCTTCAAGAACGTTGCGCTTAATGACAAAAGGACTGTGTTGAATTGCCAGATTAATATAATCGACGGGGGCTTTCCCATAAACTAGTCAAATTATTTAGTAAGTTAAAAAGCGTGGTTCTAAATTACATAGTTTAAAAAATCTTATCGAAATATGGTGCAATATACCACAACAGGCTATTGAAACCCGACTGTAAAATTATATGAAAGTATTCACTCTCGCAAGATCTGAGATTTAAATTACACCATTAAAAGTAAATGCAAAATGGCAGTTAAGGTTCTTTACTACGCGAACGTAAACAAGTCCGTTATCATCCCGCCGATTCATAATTACTGGAGAGCGAGAGTGGATCTTAGTTATAGTGAATTATCGAGAGCCGTTCTTCAGATTGGAATCAATTAACTGGAGGCGACGCGCTCCCGGTCCCTGCACAGTGCGCGGCCTTCGCGCCACCTGCCTGCCAGCTCCCCACTGGGCGACGCAGGCTGCGCTCTCTTGACCCACCTCGCGTCCCACCGCACAACTCCCCACAGACCCTCAAGACGTAACTCCATTGAAACGCGCGGTTTCATTTACGTGGATGACGTGTTAAACTTATCAAAGGTGTGTGATTGCTCATTCATTGTCCGCCAGCAAAATCGCGGCACCTTTCGGAGGCTAATTGTACTAACCTAATTTCTTTAAGCACGTTTTTTAATTTTAATGGAATGAAGTTTTTAGTTCGGCACACAATCTTTAAACTTATCCTCTTACCAATTGCAGGCATTTTAAATGAAAATTTAAGATAAAAAAGTTCGCTTTGATTTTAGATTTATTACTGTGACTTTCATTAGAGTTAAACGAACGGTCGGATTGAACGCATCCCTATTCACATTGTTTCTCAAAAATGTTCATTATATCATATTATGCTATGATAAACTCAATAGATTTCAATTATGCAGATATTTCAGAGAATTTTAATGCACCGGTTTTATTGCTGTTGATCATAATTATTTCGTGTCCCGAGTGTATCATCATGCCCAGCTGAGTTTTGCCGACGTATATGTTAGCCCGAAGGACGTAAAGGCATGATTTACCAACAGTAGTTAAAGCTCTCATTAAGCGGACATGAGCGTACCGCAGCCGACGCCGCGGGGCATGCGTTAACTCGCTCGCACTTTTTAACCGCGCTCGGAAACCGACGCATAAACTAGACGCGAGTCGCGACTTTGATACAAGAAACAGTATATGTATAAAATAAACTTTACCTACATTAATGCGCGTTCAGCTGCTAACTGTGCAGATGCACTGACTTAGTGCTTGTGACAAACGAAACTGTAGCGGGAACCACACACATTAATAATGGATTAATGTGTAGGTCTGACTACTAATAGATACTTAACGAATACTTGTTTCAAAATAACATTTTTTACAAAGACTCTTCTCTTTATAAAAAAGGGCTTTCAATATTGTTAAATCTGTACCGTCGCAAATATTTTTGGCATCTATTGACACTTCATCCTAATTTATTTCAGAAATTGCTAATTATTATTGATACATTGAAAAGCAGATGTATTTGAACTGGTTTTCCATAATACTGAATTAATAGCAATAAATAGGCTAAATTACGTTTGAACATAAGTTTAGTAGTTAATTACTCGCCATTATACTAATAAATATGTTTGTACGTGATATGTGAAAACAGGACATGCTTTATTATTAGACATCAGCTCACCAACCCAATGACAAGAAATCCAAGTATGGTCATGCTACATTATAGAATGTAACGCAAAGGGCTTTTAATGCACCTTTCCAATCAATTACCAATAAATAGCGTATAAGATAGGCCTGGAGGACGGCCGCGGCGACGAATTCCGCGCTTCACTGCCTGATGCGTGCACCTAGTTTTTGCAGTGGCAGGTGTAAGCGCATATGCTATTAAATTGTCAAAGAACACACGTATGCATGCCTGTGTTTATTCCTCTGATAGCTTCAAATAATCAAAAGTCAAGTTGGAGCGGAGACCGTTTACAAGTCCGCATTACACCAGTGCCCGGGTGCGAGTACCAACGGTATGTATGCAGAGCGGCGTGCACGCGAGCTGCCATCCGACGTGATCCACACAAGCGCCCGCCGACCGCAAACCTTAACTGCAGCGTATTTATTAATTTATCAATAAAACCTTTAAAATGTCTATAGTGTACAATGGTGATTTTTTGCCATGGACGTGTGTAATCGTGTAGTTATTACACAATTACTTGCAGTAATCGAAAACCGCAACATAGCAGTCTGCGGCCTCGGAGACGGGAACATGTGCTCGCTGAATATGGGACCGCGTAAGAATGATCGCAATTAGCAAGGAAGAGCGAAATTTTGCGTAGTAATAAGCGGGCGTGATGTGGTGGGCCGGAGCCCGGTGGCGCACAATGGTGATCCTTGTGCGGCGCGGCCGCATGCGCGCGTTCCGCAAGCTTTTACGGTTTCTGCCGCTTGTCGCCCGCCATATGACTCCGCTCCTAACTGTGTCTCCCAACTGCTCCAGTGTGCATACATCATTATTGTGCGACTCAATGTAGCGACATGACATCAATTGAACAGCTCCGATTGAGATATTTTGCCAACATTGTAACTTGAGATGTGGTTAAATATTGATGGTTGATAAACGTCTGTGATTTAATATTGGACATTGCTATTTCATATGGAATAATTACAGTTTATTTTATAAAATTTAATTAGATCTAGTGATTCGGCAAACCGAAATTAAAATACGAATATAATGTGAGTAATGAACATAGAAAAGGTTTTAATTTCAAATTATCAATCCTATATTTCTGTAATACATGACCGACATTTAATGAAACATACCTCTCACCATTGTTTATAACCCGCGTTAATTTATGCACTTTTAGAGTATCATGAAATCAAGTTAATTGCATGTGTATTTATCATATTACGTAGCAATAAAAATTGAAACCCTCATAAGTCGACACGTATGTTAAACAGTGGTGAGTAAAAAGCACGCGCGCCGAGGGTTGAGTTTAGCCGGTAAATGGTATGAGGCGCATTTTAATAAATCCGTTAAGGTCGCACATGCCGCGACCCACTCGGGTGGTGAATCTTGTCGCCCAAGACTTCGGCACAGTCGCGGACGCGGCTCGATCCTAATATATCGATAAATTAGAAATAGAACTATTGAAAAATTATTATTTCGCTTACGTTAAAGTATACGTAAACAGTGAATGTGATATAGGAATTACTACAAAAAAAATTACCATCGTATCACCGATTAAAACGTTAATCGGCAAGTTACTAATTGTATTGAAATAGGATAACTATACCAAGTCCCTCTTATATTGGAATCAACACGATTTTGTGCACAAAGATACATATAATATTTACAACAATAAGTAATCAATATCTATGATAACCAGTAAACAAAAATAAGTTTACATAAAATACCTAGCACAGAATAATTTTAAGAAAGCAAATAATAAAGAACTTATATTTTTGTGCTTAATGTATATGAAAGGTTTCCATAAAAATAAATTCGTAAGGTGTCAGAAATATTTATTCAAACGTAAGAGCTGTCAGATAAGAGCTAATTCAGATACGGTATCGATACAAAGAAGTCGCGAAGTAGCATCCCTAATCCGTAGCCACCTGCCACCCGCACCCCCACGCTATATTTTATTCCACTTAATAGTCTTTTCCGTTATACTGCCTTTTTTACTCGTACATAAAGCAAATATTCCCGTTTCTGTAAACGCTACACAGTGAGATAGCCCTTTTAAATAGAATAGACTTTTAATTGTGAATCTATAAAAGGTTTGGCGAACTGCTCTCCATATAAGGGCTAAGCATTCATCATGGAAGCCGTGCTTCTTCTCTCATCTGCCCAATTAATAAAAGTTGACTGTAAGAAATGGCGCACGGGACTCAGCCGGGGACAGCCGCCTGGTCGGTACCGGTTCCCGAGCGGCGCCTGCAGCTGAAACATGCTTACCTTTCAAGCTTTTATTTTGATTTACTTTTATCTATCAACCATACGCTCCACCAACGCCACTTGAACCTGTCCTGCCGCAACAAGGGATTTATAGAATGCGCCTGCCCATACAACATTGATTAACTCCTTTCAATCTCGATGTATTATTATGATGGCCGAATAACAATAAAACCTAATCGTAAAACGCATACCTACATGATGTATCGTCAGCGATTAACTTTTGTAAAACGAAATCAAACAACAGACGCTTAAAAATAATTTTGTGTATTCGAAATCTATTCTAATTTTGTGTTCCTCAAAGAGATCACGTGAACTAATTTCGGAGAAATCACTGAGGAGGCTTTAATTCGAATTTCGAACAAAGGGAGAAAACAAAAGCGATAACAGAAAAAAAGAGGTATAAAAAGCTGCGCGGGCGCGTGCCGGGGCGACATGTGCACGCGCCGACGATCCGCGCTAACGGGCCGTGACGCCCGCGCGCCCCGCGCCCCACACCCCGGCCCGCGGCACCCTCCGCGCCCCGCAGCCAGCCGACACGCGCTCGCCGTTATGTTTACAACCCTCGCACCTCATCACACCATCGCCGCCTCACTGAAGCACTTCCCCTCTGAAACCATACATTGCCCGTACGTAACAATACACGCTGTAACCAAAGCAGATTAGCCGGCTAATTGAATTTCCCGAGATTGTTATTGGAATGGGTTAATGAAGTGAAAAATATATTCTCGGTTAAATTTCATACGTAGTGAAACCGAGACAGTTTAACGCGTCATACTATTGTTTTATTATACCAATAAATTTTATGTGTATTAATATCAACAATATCCGTCAGAGCTATTGAGTTTATATTGGATGTGATGATAAAAGCTGACTGCTGTAATGAAAACCTTATTGACGTCATTAACGTCATACGCTGCGCAATGCTGTTCTTCTGTATATTTTCGCAAGCAAACACCGCATGAATGTGAACCATATTGGGGATAAAGTTTTCAGTTTGCAAACTTGGCCTCACGAACACCTGGACTTGAAACAGATAAATGTGATTCACTCAAACAATTATCGTTGTGCAGTGATGGTACCGTGGCCTTTAGAATCGCATGGTAAAGCTGATTGAGCCTCAGAATAAATTCGAAATATTTTTTAGGTTGTAAGGCTCTACATACATATATCTATGAAAAATGTAAACTCAAATGCGATTAAGTAAATAATATTCTCAGACGAAAAATAACTATGTATGTGTATCGATGATTGTACATTAGCTGCATACTAGTTTTATAAGCAACTAACACTAAACTTTCTTGCCTGTTCTTCTCTAGTGACAACTATGAATGTAGTAAATAGTCTAATTAAATTAGAAAAATAACTGGTTATTAACGACTTATTTGAAATATTTTAGAACCAGGGAACAATTACTAAAGATAGAGTGATTTTGATCAATATTTTCCACCCACCTCCGGAGTGATGTCAACCCTTTCGGGAAAACTGCGATGTAACATAATACGGAAGACAAACTAGTTGCTTCCAGTAGCAATATGCGTTCACATGAAAGAACCGTGTTTCCTTTATATATCCGACCAAGGAGTTTTTATTAGTTAATTGTAAAAAAAATAATGCAAATAATTGAATAGTAACTCTATAATGCCAAATTTAATATTTAATCAGTGTCTAATGAAGATATAATATATTATTGGTTACTATTTCCATGTTCCTTTAGAAAGTTATTTAAGTGAATTTTGGCGCCCTTAGCATTTCACAATCAGAAATTGGATGAGATGATAATTGTATTGTATTGATAATTGTATAAAAGTGTCGTCAGAAGTGACTTTATTTTTAATTTCAGTGTCGCGAATATGTAAGTGTTATTGTAAATAATCTCACTTGCAAACAGTCATTAACCACTTGGACACACAAGAAGTGAAGAACAATGCTCAGTTTAATAGGTCGTCTCAAGTTCACGTGTAAACAGAGATATATTATTTGGCAACCGAACGTTGCTTTACAGCTTTTTGTTATTTATCCAACTAAAGATGTTAGGTACGTGTGCAACTATGATCATGAAATATAAGCTGGCATAAATGTTTTGATTGGTGGAAATTCACGTTTCTGTGTCATCAATACAGTTTTATGTTTACACTTTGGTATATAAACAATTAAGTAATTAGATATCCCCTTGGCGCAGTTGACTAGTCACTAACTTATCAAACGAAAAGCCGTGGGTTCGATCCCCATACTGCAACAAAAATTTGTGGATTATGTCATTATCATTATGCTTCTAATGTCGGTGCATTTGGTTCTGGGTTTTTGTGTGATCGAATAATTTCCCGTAGTTTATCATTACCTCTATATAAGACTTGTATGTTAATGTGTCAGATATGTGTCTGTTTAGTGTGTTCGAGTATGCGAGAAGTTATAAATCTCTAGTGTTCTAGAGACTATTTCGTTACAAAGTGTATATCAAAATGAAAATATGAAAAGTTAAAGAATTAGAGTGATTTAGTAACTAATTTCTATATGCTGTGGTTAAAAAAGAAAATCCTTCGCTTTGCTCCACTTTTTATAAATCATGAGAGCCGGTAACAATTTGTTAAAACTGTTATCGACTTTAAAATTATATTTCCAATACTTTATATTATTATTTCCTAAGTAGCGAAAAAGAAGCTTAATGCGTTTCCTAGTCGTCAAAAATACTTATATAATACTTTATTAGCTAACCTATGCGCTGGAATAGAAAATATCTCTTTAATTAAATTAAAGACTACGATTTAAATCCAGCACTGATATAAAAAAGGTCAGCAATAATTGAAAAACCGCAACCGCTAATCAAATTTATATCAGTAAACACAAGGCTTATTTGATTTTATAAAATAAAATTGCCGTTTCAATAAATTTAAATACATTGCTCTTTAATAACATTTTTGTAAGAAACTTCCAAAATTCTCTTAGTACATAAAAAATCTGTGTAGATGCAAAGTTTTCAATCAGTATCTAAGCAACGCTCCGCCCCGCGTTAGATGGCGGCCAATGGCGCGGAGTGGGCGGAGCGCACTGCTTCAACAAATCTAAGCTCGCGGCCTTTCAGCTATACTTTTATTCACTAAACCTCCAAATCATAGCTACCATCCACAATCTGAATAAGTTTCCTTCACAATAACCGACCTCTTACTGAACCAGTTTATACAACCAACTAACTTTTGCGATACATAATAATGGCAGAGTTTTAATGTCACTCGAGCAGCAACCGCTTATTTGCGGGCATTAATACTTAAAAGCCATTTTTCAGCGCGTCCTCCGCGACGTCAACGTAAACGCAACCAACAATTAAACGTTGTATGCGAGGATGCGACGCGAGCCACCTGTCAAGCGGTCGTTTCATCAAATCATTTCTTTATTGCGCAGCCTCCGTTCGACCTTTTTTGTTAGCAGAGTTTTGAAAAAAGAACGTTAGTGTGAAGGAGTAGTCGGGTAGGTCGGGGCGCGCGAGCCTCGCTTCAGTCAGGTGCCGGGCGCCAAACGCGACGCACCGCGTGTTGAAGCTTTTGGAGTTCCCACGTAGCCTCCCGACATCGCGCCGTTCGTGTTTGTCGCAGCTATATCGCTGTCAAAATAATGGACAATGTATTATATTAATACATAGAATGATTTTGAAATTTTTGTGCAAAAAAGACTGAACATTATATAACTATTAGTATTCAATTATATCTACGCTGTACATCGTAGCAGTGTGTGCAATAGAAATCGTAGCAGCGTAGAATTACTTCTCAAGGTAAGCCCGATCTTCAATGTACTGAAATCATTAAAAATAATCTACAAAATATTTTTATGAGGAATTAATATATTTTTTACTTGATAATAATTTCTTAAAATATAATATAACACTATTGCGACTGTTAATGTTTTTTTTTCAGTTATATTAATTTCATTTTTATATGTCGATTCCAATGTTTAATTGTTCTATTGCTGGTTGAAATCTTGTTGAAAAAGTTTAAAATTTTATTTATTAAACCATTTACTTGTTAATATCATAAAATCCAGCAGGTATATAAACACGTCCAAGGCCTTAAACCTTCAATCGATTTTGACTTTGTCGCCACTAAAAAATCTTAATATTGTTCCCATTAATTTGTCCAATTTTTTAATCTTTTCTCTGCATGAATAATTTAATACGTAATGAATATTTTTACGTGTGACACAACTCAGCGTATTGATAATAATCTGCCGGTGTCCTCTCGCGACGGCAAACAAGGGAAAACCAAATTTGTACACGTGTTCCGATCAGTCACAATGAATCTAGTAGGTAATCAACTGAAACAGTTGTGAAAACATGCAGCCGCGACGCATAATACTTTTACTCTTTTTGTAACCACTCGTCTTTTTTCCGGTATGTAATTATAATACTTGAATTACTTGTTAAAGCCTTTAATTACGGATTATTGTGCTTTTGTTTAAGTTTCCTTCGAGACGCATTACACATTTCCATGACGTTTGTACTGTATCAACATATTTTTGAGCTCCAATTAAAAAAAATCAACAGGCGTCATTCTTTGTTCACGTGTGACATATATTACATAAGAATTTTCTCGATTTTTTAAAACTAGTGCTTGATTATTATTATAATAATAATTACATTATCATAAACATAAAACACACTTTAGCTTAATACAATATTAAAAAATCAAAGCCGTAAGGCGTCCAGAATCTTTAAAACATTATGAAATGGTAGCAAAAACTTAACAATACCTATATTAAGCAAAAATATTTAATAAAGTAGCAAACTCGCATGTTCAATACACCAGTTCTTTAAATAAAGATAAACCATGTTTTTTTTACAAAATTGATTTAAAGCTCTGTGAGGAGCTTTTCACTATTGTAAATCACTAAAATAACGGCAGCCATACACGAGATTAATTTATTTATTTATATTAATTTTATTGCACATCATATTGGAGGTTCAAAGTAAACAATTAAAATACACTCTACTCTATTTATCTGTAGGGTTTAAAATCAGAAAATTAAACTGCCATATGCCTTGACTTATTTCTTAATATTGATATGACGCTGATTTTAATTAGAGATTTCAATCACATCAGATATTAATTTTATGCCTTTGTTACCGGCTACACAATTTGACCTAATTCTTATAATTACGTAATTACACGCCCATCAATCGGCATTAAGTTTTTTTCGGCGTATCTGTGCTTCTTTGATTATTCCTTCACATTCATTAAAGTTAAATAAACACCTGTACTCACTATGAATATAATTGTAATGATTCTAAAAGCACATACAATTACACTTTTATTCAAGTAAACAAACATAGGTATTACTATGTTTAGAAGTACAATAGCTGTGTTTATTTGCGTAGATTAAAGACAACATCGGTAATATTTATTTGCGGTGATTGATTTTCTCAACACATGCTCGATTTCCCACTGTGTTATGTGGTGAGAAAAAAATACGCCGACGATCGTGCAAACCACCGTACGTAATTGTGTGTCGGGATTTAATAGCTTTCCTTTATTGAAACATGAAGTAACCACAAGATATTTGTGTATAAAATATCTTTAACTAGTCGATAACGATAATTGGAACCAAACGCGTTTAATTGTGACATAAGAAAATTACCGCCGGCCGTCCACTAGTCGCTTGCCGATACAAATTTATTCGATTCTTATCTTGGAAAAAGCGCCCGCTTATTAACTTGGGGCGGGCATTATCGTAATTAGGGAATTTAGCGAATCATTGTCATATATATTCATTTGGTTTGACAATTTTCCCTGATGTAATATTTAGTTTCGTAATGGAATGCGGCGAGGTGACTGTGGATTGGATTAAAGTGGGCACACAATCGTTTATTCCGTTAATATGTAATGTGTATTAGTCTAATGAAGATTGTTTTTGTCGACACGTGAATTATTAATGCGCGTACGCAGTGGGCGCAGCAGGCGCCGCTTGCCCGCCACGTCCATTATTCTGATTCTTCATTTGCTTGATTGAGCTTTTAATATGATTTGCTGACAACAAACAAGCGATCAGATTAATCAGCGAGCGTCGTCAACATACCAACTATGCAAAAATGGACACTAATGACTTTAGTTCACAGCTATTAGTTAAATTGCCTAAAAGTATTACTTGTCCCACGCAATAAATGATGGGGAGCCTCTTCTGATTCTTTAGCATTTGTTGAATCAGCTGAAGCTTGGACTTTCATCGGTCTTTTGTCTATGAACTATCTTGAAATTGTACAAGTGTTAAACGAAAGTAGAATATTCTTTCACAATAACCGAGATTGTCTATTGTTATTAAAACGTGGCGTTATAAAATTCCATGTAAATTCGTCAGCGTTATATAATATTGCAATAGAATCAAAACATGATTGAATCAAAGATATTTTTATTTTCCCTAAAGCGAAATTGAGTTTCTTTGTTTATTACAATTTCGTGTCTTAGACGGGGAATCGATTTTAATGATTTTGCCACGAAGCTCCTTACTTTTAGATTAAAATATGAGATAAATATTTCAGAAATAAAGTTCTTAAATCATTAAAATACTAAATTCATATAAAAATAATTTTACGTTCCAAAGACTATTATTAAAAAAATACTATGGGTTTCCACTTATAGATATATCATCATCATCATCATCAGCAAAAGGACGTCTACTGCTGGACCTATATATAGGTTTATATGTATGCTATATTACACAACAAATACTTTGTCGTAGCATGTCTCGGCACGTGCTCCTCTCGCGGCTGGCGGAGCAGTTCTGGCCGTCGTCGTCGCCGCCGCCAGCGCACCGGTACCCGTCGCCCGAGCGCAGCGTGTCGCCGCGGTCGCCCTCCTCCACCAGGTCGCCGCCGCGCTCCCCGGACTCCATCTCACACAACAGAATGGACCCCTTGCAGCTGGGAGACATCGAATTAGCTGGAAGAGCGCTTAAAGAATACGCAAGGGCCACTGGTCAGTACCTTTTGTTACATACATATATACATACATGAATTGGTAGCGCGGTATAAATATGTGAAGTGCGATCGTGAGGTCCGATGTTTGATTCTGGGGTCGGATAAGTTTTTATTGGGCTTTCACTGTTAAAATGTCTTATTAGTAGCAGTATCATGGATTCTGAAAATGTACCCGGATGAAAGTATTCGTAGGAATTAGGATCACCCTTTATTACATGGGCCTTCAAAAATTAATCTGGGAAAACATGAATAATTAAATACAGCGCGCTATAAACGTTGAGTTAATTATTTCTGAACTAGCAGTCAAGCTGCTACATTCTAATACTACTAACTTGAGGAATGCCGCTATTTCATAGAAAACGATTGAGATATGAAAGCTTTGCAAATGTCACATCAAAACTTATGCAACAAACGAAATGCCAGAGTAATACTTTTCCGTACCGCAGTCATACATATATCATAATCCAACACCAGTAGATTTTAAAATAGTTCACCATTCAATAAAACGTTCCTTGTTTGTGTAGAGCTTAGAGCGCTGATGTACTGCAGCGGGCTGGGCGCCTTATACGGCGGCTCGGGCGTGTGGCCGCTACTGATGCCGCGGCCCTCCACGCAGTTCGCGCACTCCCCCAGAGATCACGTCAGGAACACGCCTCCCAGAGACGGTAACTACCAACACGTTTTTTTTTTTAATGTACAATATTTAAGGAGGTTTTTATCATAGTTTGTATGTTATTAGACGAGAGTCATACCTTCTAGTAATTCAATCATCGTTCCAATGGCAGCTTGTTAACGAAGGTGAATTTAAGGCAATGCTGTTATGATTTAGTCTCCTAGATCAAATAAGCCTCAGCACACGACATGAATCTACAGGAAAGAATCAGATTCATTCTATAAAAAAATATTTTCATTTTTTTGAATAGTAGAGAAATACCTGGTCGTTCTGAACAATAGGATAGCAAATACAATGAAGTTTTTGAAGAATCTAAAATATTTAAATGAGAAACATTTACGACGTTACAAAATGTCGTTTCGCCTCGGCCTCCTTACGTGGTTTACTTCTCTTGAATAAGGCTCATTAGAATAGTTATCAGTGTAAGGCACCGATTAATAACTCGCGACGCTGAGGTGTCGTCATTAACATGTCGTTTACCTTACCTCCTTGCCTCTTCACTAAACACCAAGGAAATTTTAATATATAAGGTGTTTTGTAATCACCTACTTACAAATTACAAAAGTATCGATCGACGACGAATTTCTGTCACGATTTGTGGGTTTATCGAGTTTCTTATTTATAATACCAAAATATAATTACTAAATTTCACATGTAGTAGAGTGCCGTAAGGCATAAAAATGGTCAAACCTCGGAACCCAGGGCCAGTCAATGAATCTGTATATCAAGTATGAGACTGCATTATTAAGACCTCAAATAAAAAAGTTAAAAACAAAAAATTGACCGATCTCGATTTACAACAATTTTTTTTACAACAATTTACTGAAAAATGAGAGACGGGAGGGAGAAAATTTTTTTATAGTGAAAAATTTAGTTTTATTTGTAATAAATTATATGTGCAGAGTAACTTCAATGTAATTTATTAGATTATCGTAAAAAATAAGTTACAAAAAAAAATTATCATTAACTATTCACATTGTTACATCGTGTATATTTCACAGCTTTCACCATTGCATTCTAAGCAAGCTGCTGTGCAGTTTAATCCACTTTTCCTGCACCCACAAGATGCTCCACATCCTGTTTTGCATGAGCAAAAAATAATTTTTAATAAAGATTCTGGAGCTGGTCGTTGCGTCATTGTTTGCGGTGTCAATATTCCGCATTCCAAGCCATGTTTGAACTTGCAAAAATACTCTTTTAAGTTTTAGTACAAACGCCCAATTAATTCAATATTTCGTCAATGCGAATATTGTTGCTCGAAAATTCCTTAATCACACGAAATAGCAACAAAGGGTAATATTGGCGTTGGTGACTTGAATTTCCTGAAGTTGCCCCAAAACAACAAATCTATACAACAAAATGTGAAAAAAGCTCTTAAAAAGAATATTTCTCATTTCTTAAATTATGAGCTTTGCAGAGCAAAAACGTGATCCCTTATTTTTTCAAAAATTCTATCGAGTGAAACAAAAAAATGGCTGGATGGATTAATTTGGCACTTTGTAGGATTTTTGTGGACATATTGAACTGTAAAACGCACACTTAATATTATTGGTTTTCACAATATTTTCGATCCAGCGCTCGATTTTCCAAAACACCATCTAAAGCAAATTTTTGATGCATTTTCAAATTCATGTAACAAGAAGAATTCTTGTTTTTTCGAAAAAGTAATAGCTGGTGGTTAAAGGATATTTATTCAAATTCTTGAAACGCACCTTAAACTTGGTATACAATTATTTTTTGCTGAGATATCGATAATTAAAGACAAAAGGATCCTTTTCCATTTGTAGACTGATATCTCGGCGAGAACTAAACATATCGAGGTGTTAAAAGATAGAAATTAAAGCTAAATAAACAAAGTACCCGATCTTTATAAGGGTTAAGCAAGAACATTTTTCTCCACGCCCGTATGTAAAAAAAAGAAGCATTAAACATTTTGAAATTGTTTTGTTGCTGCTTTTCCTAAGATCACTCAAAAACCACTGATGCTACAAAATTTTAATGTGTTAATCCAAAAACTAGAGACTTGGAGCTACAATTTTCTTTTTTTAAATTTCCTGTACGACCATTTTTCTCGAAGTTACGGCCCAAAAATTTGGATTTATTTTTTGATCCTTTAATTTTTTCCAGTAGTGTATTTATTTATATTCATCGGTATACCTGCAGTCCCTAAAGATCCAAGATCAAGTTTTCAAGTTTGTAATAGTTGTTATTTTTTAAAATATGACTTTCGACTAATATAAATCAATTAAAACTCCAAAAAATTAATAAATGTTTATAATAATAAAAAAAAATTGAGAGCGCGAAAAAATTTTTTTTTAACATTTTTCTATATGCTATTAAAAACATATTTTCAAGGTTTATATTAAGATTCATAGACTGGCCCTGGATTCCGAGGTATAAACCTTACGGCGCTCCACTAATGCCTGTTTTAACAAATACCCATCTTCTCGGAAAAAGATGGGTATTTTTACGAGCCGCGTAGTCCCACATAATAGAGGGCGAGTATAAATGGTTAATGCGAATAAATTGGTAATGTTATAGATTTGTTACTGGTCAAGCCATACGGTAAACAGGTATTAGCATGGCATATATGGGCCAGCTCGACTGAACGTGGCAAAAACAATTCCAGACTGCACATTGCTTCGGAGAACTACTTAACTGGCAAATATAGTTTTACTTTGCTCAAGCCGCGAATCAAAAGGCTTTTATGCCAATTTGTGCCGAGAGATCCAAGAGACTGTAAAAGTTAGTAATTCAAATAAATGATTTATAAAAAAATATATAAGTAGCTTCTTATTGATAACCATCTTAGTATTTCGTAATTCAATAAACAAGACATGGAAATATAAACATTTATTTCACTTGATGGTGAAATTAAATTTCATCAGTAAAACGTGATGGCAATAATTTCACACCTTGTATAAGTCGAAAGTCTGTTTTTGTCATCGTTTAAAATTCTTGAAATATTCTAATTGGTTGTTATCCTCGCGTGTACCGGTTCAACCTCGTAGATAACGCCGGAAGCCGCGCTTCGGCAACCAATGTGTACTTGATTTTCGATTTACGTTCAACCAATTACTTTATCACAATACGCGTATGAATACTTCGCTTTCCATTTAATTATAAGTGTTACTTTTATATAGTCCAATGTAAATTAAAGTAATGAAAATGCCAATGAATATTAACAACAATCAACTAAACAATTTATGTTTTTTTTTTTCTTTAAAGCGCGCGTAATTTGTTTTATTAAACATGTTTTATTCAAAACATATTGTCTTGATAAATAAAAAAATAGGAAGCAACTTTGACTTTCAATGTAAAGGATATAAAAAAACTGTCCCAAAATAACCGATATATGAGGCGTATTTTCTATCTTATTCGTCCAAAATTCATTTTACACAGAATCATTTACGGAAATTTAAACATACATTTCTACCAAACTGCATCAACAGAAACGTTACAACTTCTTTATATGGAGTTGATCGTATTTTAGGGCTCCGCTTGTCTAATACTTTCGAGTCGTCACAGATTAAACATTAGCGTAAGAGTAGACAAACAACGGTGCACCTGTACAGATTTCATAAGTCATTTTACAACGACCGATTTGACTCGTCCGACTTTAAATTTAATGTTATGAGCGTGAAGAACAGTCAAGAACAGACAGAGCACACCACCTAAATTCATTTGTTTATGTAGTATAAGACAATACTTGCATACGAGTAACATTGCCACACATCCACCGCACGCAAGTGGTTACTGAACAAACACCAAACACAGATGTTGCTGAAAAATTTAAGAAAATTTCTACAAAAATATTACATATAAACTGGAGCTGACATTGCAATCTGCGTAAAATATACGACGTTTTATAAGTTTTTACAAGGAGCAATTTTTTTGCAGACGATGAAGAAGAGTTACCGCTCAATCTATCAACGAAGAATCGTCAGATTTGGTCGCCGGGGAGCGCGTGTGAACGAGAACAAGATGATTTAAGTTCGCCAGTTCTGAAGTGGGACATGCGAGGAGAGTTGGACACTCCACTTGAGCTGGTGAAGAGGTGCCGGAGCAGCCCCGACACGTCGGAGCGCCCTCCCAGCGTGGAGCCGGCGCGCTGTCCCTCCGCCCCTCCGCAACAAACGTTCCAGCTTTCCACCCCGCAGCCAGCGGACATTAACTTCTCGCTGCTGCTGAAAAACGAAAACAAAAACGAAAAATCATTCCAGGTATTTATTTTGTTTTGCATTTTAGAATCACAACCGGTCGCGCCGATGAACGGCGACATCCTATAACAAGTCCAGAATAACTGTACAGTTTCCGTTCAAAATGCTTTAAAATAGCAAACCAGTATCCGTTTAGTCTCTTTAACAAATCAAATAGCAAAAACTGCCCCTGTCTTAATAAGTATGGGTGTATCGGAACGAGTCGCGCTTGGCGTCCCCACACGCAGCTTCCATCGAGCCTTCTTGCTCGTCTCTCGCCATTTTTGTGCCTTTCGTTTTTTATGCTCTGTCGTTATAAAAATCCGCATCGGTTTTAATCAAAATTCCAACTTTTAATATCACAGCGCTGCAGCTTATAATTGGAAGCATAATTACCTTGTGTCATACGACCATAAATATTATGTTGCATCGCTATACGATATTTTCAACACATTGTCATGAAATTAACGTTATAGAGAGATTTAGTGCGGCAATACTCCAATTTCGAATTGAGATACCTACACAATAGATGTTAAATAAAAAATAAAAAATGCATATGAACATACAAAATTGCATTTGAATGATAAACAAATATGCACACAATATATTCCAAAAATTTATGAAATGTATTTGAATACGCAAATTTCAAAAATGTAATGTGTATTATATAATTTGTTTTTCAAGTCTGAGATGTTTTAAATATCTACATACTTGCATATTGCATTCAAATTATAAATTCTAGAAACAGATATTCATGATCAACGAGAGGAGTACCTACAATGAAAGTATTAATTTGCATATTCTTATGATCTTGTCCCAATAATTGTAAAGGTCGCAGTATTATTAAATCAATATTGATATAAGTGCAAATAATTAAATAATAATAACGTTCATTATCTATAACATATTCGCTTCAAATGTTTATCGATAGATGTATAATGCATACCCATTGTACAGGTATGTAGGCATAAGTAAACGGCGCGTGTTCGCCACGTGCCGTTTGTACAAGAGCTCTGAACAAAGCAAATCTGCAAAAAATCCAAGGAAAATTTGTACAAACAATCATTTAGGAAAACTATAACAAGGCCGTTTATGTTAAACAGACCTTGTATAATGAGCAAATAATATAAAACAATCGTTTTGCAACACCAATAGGTACCTACGTGATATTCGGAACTTTCTAATGTGGCTATATCTATCGTTGAAATCACCTTCGCGTTTTACGAAGCGATAACCACATGTGGACGGTCATACCCTAGCACCTGTGTTATTTATAAGAGTGCATCGATATAAAAAGACGACCAAAAAAGTAGCGGTTTTTGTGAGGCGCGAGGCGAAGCAGCTGCCTCGCCAACTGTCACAGAGACGCTACGCGGATTTACCTTATAGACCACGGATTATCATACGGCGCATACTTAACGTCTATCCACTCAATTAAACACACTGCCATGGATTCTTGACAATATTTATATTGAATATATCAAGCCATTAAAGAGTTTACCTTCATAAACACACTAAGAAGATAAAAAGGATCCTTTGGAGATTCTTATTTAGAATATTTTCCGTTTTTTAAAATGTGTTTAAAAGAAGTTACAGTATGTTATCGCTGGCCTATTGTAGTACGTGTGAATGACCCTATAACCAAATTATTGTACTGTCTACTGCATCTCAAAACATCTGATTAAACAAATCTTTGTTGAATCACAGCATAACATAATATTGTGTAATGCGGTAACATACCTCGTTTGTTTGCTCGGATATAAAACATTTTTTTTAACGGATGCGACACCAATTGAATAAGAAAACATGATTTTAACGATAAATAAAAATATTAGGAAAATATTATTGAAAATAAAATGAACCATTGTAATACAAAATACAAAAATAATTAAAACAACACTAGACTGAAAAAACACGTATGTAGCACGAAATAACTTTTTCATTATTTTTAAATATGAAAAACACGTACGTATAATAACCCGTTGACGGGGCCTAATTACTGGGCAGAGAAAAAATTCTTGTAGCTATCATGCCACTGAGGAAATCAAAGAAAGTGCGGAAAGGGGTGAAGTCCAGCCCTGTTATTAGTATATTACTAGCTGTCACTGTATAAAGGTGATGGACGCCGTCAGTACTTTTAATTATCCCCACCAACTGATTTCATAGTCCGACTCGAATTAATCATTTTATTACCGGTACGATCTAACTACTAACTTCAATTTCGACGACATTTATTTCTGATATTTTTTTTAAATTGGATACGAAAGAGTTTGTATGATGGCTTATTTTTTTCTTTTTGTATCAGTGCAAGCAATGCGGCAAATGCTTCAAACGTTCAAGCACGCTGTCTACCCACCTGCTGATACATTCGGACACCAGACCGTATCCCTGCCAATACTGCGGCAAGCGTTTTCATCAGAAATCCGATATGAAGAAACACACTTACATACACACAGGTTTGTATATTCTTATTGTCTTTGTTTTAAGACATGTTTTTTCCGCTATCGTAGTTTTATAAGCTAAGGACCACTGTAGTCAGAATTTCACTTAGTATCACATTTAGTAGAGTAACTAGCATATTGCTAAAAAATAAATTACACATCTTATTTATTGTGTAAAACTTGTTACAGTCATGACTTCTATATTATAAATCAACAATTCAAACAATTAAATTCTATTTCATCCAACACAAATCCAACTCAAAAACATTTGATGGCTCCTTCCTAATATAACGAACACGTTATAACGTGAATCAAATTATCCACAATTCGAAACAGCTTAACGTAAAACTAAAATTATTATGACAACTGTTTCACATAACTTCACCGTGGTGTTAACACGAGTGTCCCTCGCTCGTTACAACTTGCCTAGCCTATTATTTAATACTAAAATATTCCCGATGACGCTAATACAAAATTCACTTAAATGGAATCTAGTTATGAACTCTATCTATGCTAAATTATCCAACTACGTCAAATAATCTATTGTTATCACAATTTGTAAAATACCGAGATTACAAATGCAGCAATATAAGAGAACCTGCGACAATTTGTGTGCGCGTCTTAATTATATAGCAACTGAAGATGTCATTCGATTTTATTCCCTTCAATTTATTAAACGGTACAGGCGTATGTACTCATACAGTCTGCGAATAGACCGGCTACCTGTATAGAGGGACAAGTTCATTAAATCGAAAACGTATAGGCATGTGCCCAATAAAAGCAATCACGCGACACATCGCTGGCGATGCCTTGGGAATTAAACATTTAAATGCTGTGCAATTACCTTTTTGACGGCAAATCGCAGCCGGTTCACTGCGCGTAAATGAATTTCCAATGAGCAAAAACTAGCCGCCCAGCACTCGGGAGTCAGGTTCCGCTATTCACTTCTTGTCGGAGGTCGCGGACAAATTTTACACACCCATGTGTAATTGGTCAATCTTATAGCTTTTCCGACAATGACGCATTTATTTGATAATTAAAGCTCTGAATAATATAGTCGGATGAATGCTTTTAAAAGGCTATCATAGCTAAGTCTGATACTGTCATGTAAAGAACTAATCGCGTCGTAAGCAATACCTTATCAATAATATCCCGCAATATATACGACATTCTCGCCTAGCCATTGGTCACGGCATAGTTCTAATTATAGCTTTAGTCAATGTGTGCTTCTAAAAGATTTATCACTAAAACTTGTTCGAAGACCATAAAAACAGAACGAAAAATAAATCGTGACTGTTTTTCAATGTCCTGACCACTTCCAGTGAGCTCAACGAGACGAATTATAGTAGCTAAAAAATGTGGCGGACATATTTGTCTTGGCCGGAGACATCTCGTCACGTCTCTACCCTGTTCCGAATGATTTACAGCGGCCTTACATGGTGCTCGTCCTCCCGATAAATGCCTCATCATCAATATTCCAAAATGCGGCTCGGCCTGCAATTAGCCGCGCAGACTTCACAGGCCTTCATGCGCGCGACGACCAAGGCGCAAACAAAAAATAAAACTTAAATCCTGTTCTATCTATAAAATTACATTTGCATTATTTTGTTTTCATTAAATGAGTGTCGTCCGCAGCTTTGAGGGAAAATAATCTTGAACAAGTACCTAACTATCGAGTCAACAATTACCGTTAAACTTAATAAATACCAGACTACGAGCCGGTGTTGCATATTAAATCAGTTCGGAAACCGCACCAATATTAATAATAAATGGCCGATGATATGACAAGTATTGGTCCACTTATACAAGCTTTAATTATCTGTCGACGTGATAAGTGCTTATTAGCTGCTTTTACGTATAATTTATGAATTAGGGAACCGAATGAAATAACGCGAAGGTTATCAGGTCTTCCAAATTACAGCGCCCTTCTAATGTTTAATTTGATTTAATGATTTGTTTCAGGAGAAAAACCACACAAATGCGTTGTGTGCTCGAAGGCTTTTAGCCAGAGCTCGAATCTCATCACTCACATGCGCAAACACACCGGGTACAAACCTTTCTCATGCGGACTGTGTGATAAGGCTTTCCAACGGAAAGTGGACCTCCGCCGTCACCGGGACTCCCAGCACTCCGACGTGAATGACGCGCCCTCCGTGACCCTACAGGTTCCCCACCGCTATAGATTTTATGGTGATGAGCCCACAACACCACTCGCACCCCTCATCACTAATTGATTATTGATATTAAAATTAAATCAAATGCTTAGTTATTACATATGGCTTTTCTAACAACTTACTACGATATTCGAGAAAGTTTTTATGTAAACCTATTAAACAGTTGTCGCACGATAGGTTCAAGAGATAATCGTATGGCAACAATGTGTCTAGTATCGTATTTAAACCATCAGACCGGCCAAAGTTCTTTAATGTTTCGTCTAATTAATAAAATATGAAACGCGCAATTTGTCTATAAATTTTCGTTTGAATTTTTCTTAGTGATAGTGGGTGAAAAATATCACGTGAATTGTTGTATAATAAATATTAGGTTATATGAAAATGTAACTTATATGTTTTGTAAATCTACGTTACCTTGTCTAGTGCCTTAAAAATGGCTCATGAGAATGTTGCACATTAACTATACATACAGATAAGTCGTTAGCACGTAATGTCAGTTTTGTCAGTGAACCACGAGTGTACAAAACATCAATCCGTCCTTTAAACGTGATATATTGTAATTTTACTTGGAGGTAAGTTTTGCTTAACCCGTGTGCCTGTTTGACAGCATTCAGGTTATTAAAATAGACCAACGTTTACGTAATTAGATATATTTATTTTGTCTAATACGAACCAAAGTACCAATTTTATTCTATATAGTCGAGTGTGAAACGCTTTATTTATTTTGATTAGTGTAGGACGTCCACGTTGCTTATATAATGTATTGTAATTACCACTTAAATGCTGAGGGACAGGTGGATATTGAATGTGTACTTGCAGATGATCTTGAACCGTGATTTCAATCTTGTCATTAAAGTTATACTTTTAAAAGTAATCGTGTAAAAGCAGTGGGCAATCCGTATTGGTGCGATAATATCGGCTCCCGTGCTACGCTGATAACTTACCTACGCCTTCAGTACGTTGAGACGGGCCTGCGGTAGTACCGTGTCGCAGTTACTTTGTTTGTATTAATAGTTTATTGACGCGCCGCGCCGGACCGCACCGCTTCGTCACGTAATAAGCTGGCGCCCACAACGCTCTACCTTGCTCTTTAATCAAAACAATTCATATTACCAGTCAAATTCTTCTGACGTAAATTACTTCAAAAATTACCAAATAATATATTTGTTTTGTTACCACGAATTGATTGTTACCATTTAATTCGCAATCAACAAAGAATCCTGCACCACGGTAAAATTAAAAAATGTAAATATTCTACGTTACTTATATAATGCATTTAGAACTAAAATAAGATGAATATTGAATTTATTATGTGTAATTTTATTAGAGGCTATGCATAATTATTTTTAAGAGACTACGCTTGATTTGAGAATAAATATACTTTAAAAGAAAAACATGTGACGACCTAAGTGGCTAATTAAAACAATACCGAAGTTTATTTACTTATAATGTACCTTATACCTTGTATTTTTGTATTTGAAAATTTAAGAAATATCTTAAAATGCAGTTCGTTCTTGTAACATTAGAAATAAAACAGACATTTGGATAAAATATTTTTTTTACATAGACCTATAAGGCAAAAACATGTATGAATATTTTTGATGTGTCTAGAAACTTCTATTCAATGTATAGATAGTTTTACTCGGTTAAGTTTAGATGGATATTGTAAATTGCTATCGTATTTCAAAAGGAAGGTGTATCAAGACCGAAAATGTATACCTACGCGAAGTTTTAACGGCTAGAACACCAAAGAAAAAGAACAGCTTTACAGCTATGATGTCTTTTAAACTATACCGTTAACGACTTTAATGTGACTGATAATTGTAGCGCGGTGCAATTGCCGAGTTTAGGATAAGATAATTTACTTCGTTTGAATACCAAATTGTCGACAACGAAGAAGTATCATCCGGTGAAACCGCTGAAACGCTTTAACTCACGGATACAATACCATAGTCTGTGTGTAGCCACCAGCCACATAAACAATAATTTTGATTATAAGTTGTAACTTATGTAGGCCAGTTCGATATAAATATTTATGAAATATTATGGTGTTTTATTTGAAAGAAGAATTCCTTATCTGTTAAATTCAAATATTCCTATGATAAACACGTAAACGACAATAAGCAAAAGTTTCTCATAACACTACCGCTACCAAAATTAGTCTGCAAAAAAGTGATAATTAATATGATACTGATTTTATTAAATAAGCAAAAGAATTACTATACCAAAAATATCTCTGAACTACTCAAACCCACACTGCCCTTACAAGAAAATAATATTTGACTGCCAGAGAAAAGTCCACTTGCCATCGTTTACACCTGTCTCTTACTAATAGAATAATATGGAGACATGACTATAGCTATCCACCTAAGTCATAATTACATTTTAAGTTGGGTAACATGTGTCTTATATTTTCTTTGTTAGGTGCTAGCCGCTATTTTGTCACTCCTATATCATTCATTTGCTACTAAACAACCATCTCATTTTAGTTTTTCTTATTTCTTTAATTCATCCAAAAGGACACCACATACAAACAGATATATTAAATAGTATAAAATAAAATTTCTTAGTTACAAATCGTACAGCTCCAGGACTTTTTCAAGAAATTAAAAATTAACCAAGTTTACACATATTTTATTCAAAAACTGATGCTTACATATTACTTTGTAAAGTAAACAAAAATGATGAATTTATATGTTGTGATCACTAGTAAGGTATTCGCGCAGACTTCAATAAACTAATAGTTTACATAATAAATATTTTTTTTCTGTAACACATAATGCTAATTATATATTCTGCTAATGTATTTCAAACTTTAATACAGTACCTTCTCAATTTTTGAGTCACTGGACGATTGAAAGATTCGTTATTATTTATTTATCATGTTTCAAGTTTCGTTGGTACAATCATATAAGCTTATCCTTGTTTATAAAAAACTTGCAAACGCTATTATGTCGTGTTTCGAGTCTATATATCACGATCGTTATCCAGATAAATAAAAAATTCTATCACACACAAACAAATACAACAGTTTCACTAACCTGTAAAACCCAAGGGCTCCTTGAGACAATGGTACTACGCCTATATTTCCTGCAGTATAATTTGACTATGGAGCGCCTCTACCGTTTCCGATAAATGACATAAGCGTATGAACTTCATGTATCGTCTATCTATTTATCGGCTCGTTGACAAACAGATAACAATTTTCTATACTATACAATACTATATCTAGACAATAGACCTCTGCCGCGCGTCAAGCTGGCTGGTCCCTCTACCATCTCTCACTGATTTCAACATTAAAACGAGGCCTATTGTATTATACATGGCCACATATTGTTTACGTCTTGGATAAAAATAATTATTAGGTTTTACTAATACTTGGACAGAATAAAGTCTTTTGTAGTTATAGTGCATGATACGAACATTGCCAAATACCTGAAACCAAATAAATTCTTAAGCTCTGTAAATTCCAATATCGCCTATTAGCCTATAATCATCTGCTGCTGAACGTAGGCCTCCCCAAGAAAGTGATAACCATCCCAGTCTTGTGCAGTCTCCATCCATTCGTCAAATTCCAATAAGTCATACCTAAAAAAGCGTATTAGAATAATAAAAGTAGGAGGTAAGAAACATACTACAGTATAACCCGCTTAAAACGATTTTTCAGGGACCCCACCAAAAACGCGTCTTAAGCGAGAAAGCGTATTATGCGGGATAGGGAAAATTAAACGAACGTACTACATATTATTATGTATTTTGTTCTCATTATTTTAAATTACATACAAATGTATGTACATTCAATACATTATTTAAAATAATTACTTATTTTGGTTTGACAGAAAGATTTTGATGCATTAGCAATTAAAAGATTTTCAACATAATGCAACTTTTGCAGCGCGTCTTCACTTTCATCCAAAGAAGCAACATAGCGTCTTAAATCATTAATAGATAATAATGCCTGGGCATTTGACAAAACCGGAGTTGACTCATC
The DNA here is from genome assembly GCA_030295005.1 of Cephonodes hylas. Lineage (NCBI taxonomy): Eukaryota > Metazoa > Arthropoda > Insecta > Lepidoptera > Sphingidae > Cephonodes > Cephonodes hylas. The sequence continues at coordinate 9,437,164 of AP025364.1, read as the reverse complement.
TTCGTCTTCATCATTATTACTTACATCGTTTTGTGTGTTATTGACATTCTCAATAAGATCTTCAATTGATTGAATTTCGTACGGTGCTACATTGTCATCAATGAAAGAATATCCAGGAAAACCCTGCAGTATCTCGGGTTGTTATTCTTCCAACACGACGTCAACCACCCGTTAGAGCGCTCTCGGCTGGCCTCGAGTGCGGGCGCGTACGCTGAGCGCGGGCGTATTAAACGGGATGACAAATCGTATTAAGCGTGTAAGAAATGTATGAAAATATGTCTCAAGTTGCAGGGACTGGCGTAAAGCGGCGTATTATGCGAGAAATCGTATTAAGCATGATCGTATTAAAAGGGTTATACTGTATATATAAAATTTGGTACCAGTAACATAATTATCGATGGTACCTACCCATTTGATTTCATTTGTCATCTTAAGTTTTTACCTATAGGTACCTTACCAAAACACCTTATATAATCATGAAGTGAATCCTTTTTGACGTACAAAACAATCCCCAAACATGAACGTACATGTTATACATCGCAACGTAAACAATTACTGGATATGGAATTGATATTACACACGGCGGCCGGCCATTCCGAATTAATCGTGTTTGTCATAGCATTTCCATTTCATTTCAAAAAGCAGACTACCACGTACTGAAGAAATCAAAATAACGGTCGCGTGATGTCCATCAATTCTGTTAGATATCGCAGCGCTAAAAGAATTTTGTAATTTCGTCCAACCCAATTACTTCAATAGCTTTATTAATATGTAACGTGCTTGTGGTGTCAACAGACCTATTCACGATACTGTTAGTGGATTACTCAAATCACATATTGCATATTAAACTTGTGTTTGCCTAAATTTGAGCTTTGGGGTTCTTTATACAAGGGTTCCAAGTGATTTTACATACTATACACCCAATGAAATTATATTTCTACATTTAAATGACAGCCCCGTGGCGCAGTTAGACATCAGCGTGCGAAACGAGCGGCCGCGGGTCCTATTCCCGAACCAAGACAAATGTTTGTGTGATCCACAAATATTTGTTTCGGGTCTGAGTGTTTGTGAGATCGAAAAGTCTCTCGTAGTTTCTGATACCCACGACAAATGATTCGTATCTTAATATGGGGTCAGGTTTGTGACTGTTGTGTATTTATTTATTATTTAAATACAACGAACTAAATTATACGATTTTACTTGGAACGTCCTTTATCTACAAAAACTCAGTTATTGGGGATTTTTTATGGAAAAGTTATTGAATGTTTGGAGTTGACATTACAAATCCCAAATGGACCTGATTATTAAAAAAAAATATTGTTGTATTGTTTCGAATACGGGTGATTCTTTTTTTTCGTGCATATTCCATGTCCAGTGAAAAAATATCACTTATCGACTTATTATCGCATTTATTTTTATACAAAATGAAATGTAGTAGGTAATGCTATGCGTATCTGCCAATTAAATTTGGTAACTAAACTCACGTTTTTAATTAATTTAACGTCAAATAACCTAGCAAAATCTCATTTTCTTCGGTGTCCGTTTCCTACTTTCATGAACACTTTCTCGTTTAAGAGAGAAAACAATAATGAATATGAGCAAATTTACCCATATTCAGAATCTACATGAAAAATACTATAGACTTCAATTAAAAATAATTAAAATAACACCTTAATATATTAAAATATTATATCATGAATGTTTGTCATAAATTTTCTTTCATAGCCATCGCTACAACTTCAAATGAAAATTATAAGAAAATGGCTAGCCTTATTCCTGTTAATTATAATCATAGGCGCCCCCGCGCATTCCTCGGTCAGGCAGTAAACATCGTCGCAAATGCACACTAGTTCCCAGTAAAGAGATATTATCGTGTTAACTGTTAAATTTGGGGATTATTCTGGAATCGCTCTCTATACTACCGTCGATATTTTAAGTCGGTACTTATCATTTTTCGTATTATGTAGTTAGATTTACATTCTAATATATGATTTTTAACAACAGAATATGCTCAAGGTCAATTTTTTTGAGGCATATAGATATAAAACTAACTTAAGTAGTAAAACCTCATTACCTGCGCCCTGACTACCTTCGTTTTCCGTCGTTTTTAAAAGCGATGGTAATTAGGTCTTTACGATGGCTATTAGATTTTGTTTATGTCAATTGAAACTCTGTGGTTGTGGGGTCAAAAGATGACGTATTACTTGGTTTTAGCTTTCCAAATTCATCATCTAAATGTTAAAAATGACTTATTACGTTGAAAAGTGCTTATAGAGTAGATTAAACATCTAACCAGTACATAGATGATTCTTACTGATACACTTCCTTTAACTGGTTGCTACGCTCATCATGTCGAATAACAAAAAGCAAACATTGGAACAGAAACGTGAAGACAACACAAAACAAGAAATAGACACAGATAAGAAGGAGAAAGATTCTTTGAGTAAAATAGTCATTAGATTAATAGAAAAAGAATTGTAAATACTGAAGAGAAAATAGACTCTTTTGTAAGAAATGTGAACAAAGATAGGCGTAAAGAAATTAAAAAGTCACAAATTTTCACTGAAGTCCTTTCAAAAAGTGTTGGACAAAGATTTAAGAGTTTAAGAAAAAAAGATAAGAGAGTTCTCCGAATTATTAATGACAGAAAAAGAAAATTTTAATAAATATTAACTCTTGACACAAACAAAAGCATTTGCAATAAGAAAAAATTAAGAGAAAAACTGAATTAACTAACAAAGAAAATTTGACTGAGCAGAAGTTTTTTGAGTTTTTTGAAGACGATGCAGTGACTCGAATCGCAGCTGATAAAAAAGAATATATAACAAGGAAAAAAGTAAGAATTATATAATAAAGTAAGTAAGAGTAAGCCAATGTCATTACCATCCTTAGTGTTATCATTACCGTCTAAATCGAAGAATCGTTAGAATTTTCGAATGCTTATATTTTCGTTGTTATCCAAAGAAAGTCTGTATAAAATAGAAAAAGGTGATGAGATACTTATCAAGTATTGATATTTGGTAAAAAAATTACACAATTTGAGAATAATTTTGAAAATTAGAAAAGTGACGAAATCTGCACGAACGAGGCGAACCACCCATACACAGCGATTTCGCTTTTAAAAGGACACTTTGTCTAACCTCTCTCGAGGGCCATCCAGCAATTATTTTCATTGGATCAATATAAAAGGAAAGACTAAGGTCATATTGTCAGTAAGTAAAGCAGCGACGGTGTTAATTAAAAATTATTATGTTTTCGTTCGATAAACTTAGACGTACATACATGATTCCGGAATGCACCGAAGATTCGTAGTGGCAAGAAATCCCGCCAACATAATAATATCTTCATAGAGCAATCCCTTGTGGGGATTCCGATATAACCATTTCGGGCTTTCCAAGATAAAGACAACTGCAAAAATTATCTCCTACGAGGTATTTTTTATTTAATTTTATACATTTTTTAGGACTACTTCATTTTATATCAATTTTCCGTAAAAACGCTGTGTCTTTAAAATTCACTAGAAGTTATTTTGGTCTCACACAATTTCTTTTTATTGGTGCCAGTAGGGTCACTTAACGTGCTCTTACATAAAAGTAAATGGTAGTGTATGCTAGGTGTGGATTGTACACCATATTTAATCCCAGTGGCGGAAGCCCTACGTGACATTATTTACTAAACGTGTACTACCCCTTTGCTAGCGTCCAATACGATTTTGTAATACAATTAGGTAAGTAGGCAGAAAGGCAGTGAACGACATCAGAATCCATACAAACTGCCTGTGCATTGGAAAGTCCCTAACAAGATTTTTACGATTATATCAAGAAGGCGCAGGCATCTACCGACATATTAAGTGTTAAAACCTGCTTTTAACCCACTAACATAAAAAATTTAGTATTTTAGGCTGAGTTAGATTTTTGTTCATGTTAGAGTTAAAATATTTTCATATCTTAGAAAATAACTTGAGAGTTCGTGTTTGCCGTGGGTAGAACAACTTTGCCAGTAGACGATCTTATTACACCTAAGTATAATATACAGATATATGTAGGTATAATGTATAGATATTATATTTGCAGAAAAGGTGTAAAGATATATGAATTAAGATTAAGAAATTTGAAATAAGAATCTCCGAACTGTGTTGACTGTGGGTAGTTGACGATGTCTATCATTTATTGATGAAGTCCGTCCGAAACTAACATGTAAGAAGAATAGAAGAAGATATTTAGAAATAAATCATACGACATTGGAACATGCAATGGTATCCTCGCCGACCCATTATCAAATAGTGCTAAGGTCTAGAATACTTGATCCTTGGGAATATCTCCCGAATTTAGGGTCGATATGATACCATTACAAGAAATAAATACTAAAAATATGTTCAAGATTGCTGTAATCAAATTTATGTGCAATGAATAATTTTCTAGTATTATTTTAATCACTGGCCTATCTTTTTATTTTCATAACCGTTATTCGGCACTCTTTTACCGTACCCCTACAACTTTTACGAACAATAACATCATTCACAGCCAACGCCAAATATTTCTTTATCGATTGGACTCTATTTCATGCACCTTCTCTTGTTTTGTAAATTTGAGGCACTTGGTGCCATAATAAAATTGAGGATAAAGTGTCACATAATGCCAAGGACCATGTGTACCCAATAGCTTTTAGGTTACATAAAATTTAATATATAAAAGTATTTTAAGATTAAAACTTTTCTCTGTTACAAAAGGCTAGAAATATGGATAAATATTATATTAAAGCCGTACAACATCGTAAACATGTTTTCTAAATAATTGAAAATTTCAAATTAAAACTTACTAAAAAGAAGTTTCAGCAACACAAATCACGCTACCTGCAAAAAGTGTCAAATCTGTTAGGTGTATCACTATTAAAAGTTGGCGGGTACTATTACCTACCAGTTCAGTCACTCTAAACCATTTAGTTGCACTTGGTTGCTTTGTAAATTTAGTGTACCTAGTCAAGTGTCCCCAGTTTCCCCTATATGCACACCAAAATGAGATCAAAATGTACCAACTGCCTAGCACTATTGCTAAAACTGACAATATCTTTAGCCTGAATTTGAGTTTAAAATTTATTAAATTAAAATTTATTAATAAAATTTATAAATTTATATTACTTATTTACACGAAAAAGTATATTCAATCATTTTTGGGAGGGCGAGAAATTTCGATGATTCAAAATTATAAAGTTAGTTACAATTATGGTATCAAATGAATATAATGAATGTAAATAGGTACCTACATCTCGGGATACTACGCACTTTTTATAGCATTGATTCAATGTGGAGGAACCTTTTACTATAACGCAAAGTTTAAGTTGTCAGAGATCAGATCTTATAAGGTAAAAGATCACAAGGCAAAGTATTTTTTACCAAAACTTATTAATCGCGCATTCATAAGTGAAAGATGTAGGTACTATGTTACCTTAACGTACTGTGAACCATAGTATCTACTACCTATTAATAAACTGGTTTGTTGCTCATTAATTAAGTAATTTATGAAATTTATACAATTAAGACTACAGATAGAATTTACTCTTTCGAATGGGAAGCTTAGCTATCACCACAATATCCGACTATATCCTACGATTTTTCCTTTAGCATTTCGTTGTTGCCTTGTGTCGCAGCGGAGATATTTCAAGAGTTTCGCCGTAGAAGCCTTTTAAACTCTAAAATAAATATGAATTCTGGGGATTTTCTAAATGTATACAGGTGTATTCAGACCGTGATCTAAAAATAAGGCAGGTTATAGCTACGATGATCACAAACCCATTGGCGTTAAAGAGAATCTAGACGAAAATAAAACAATATAACGTTTTCCATACAAACCACGTACATGTTATACCAATGGTTGTATGGAACACGTCAAAATACATCCAGTATACTTGTGAAACAATCGGCGATTGTTGGAATTTTTACTTATGCTAGCGCCATCTATCGTAAAAGATTCGAACTAATATTATCATTTATTATTTATTCAATACTGTTGAGTGACATGTGGCTACCACATATACGTTTATATTGCGCAGCCATCCGTGACCTCAGATGATAAAAGATGAACTCTGCCTTTTGTAAAGTTATTCGTGTGTTCGGCCTATTCACATTGTATATGCGCACGTGATTTATTAGGATGCACATAAGAGTATTATATTTCCACAAATATTTGTTGACATTTCATATATTAATATAAAAGTTGATAATTTCAAAAAGTTGATAATTTTAAAGGAAGATTATTCTTCCTTTATTGACTGCTAATTACTAGTATTATGAACATTTCAATTTTAATTATGTTGTGTTCTATTTGCAAAATAATTAGATTTTTAATAGTTAAACTAAAGAGAATTGTGTATTTTCATATAAATTATTTTCAGCACTTTGCTTTTAATTCCATATAAAACTGACATTACATCACTAACATACATACATTTTGGAAGTATAATTTATGAAATTTCAGATTAAGTCTAACTAATAATAGCTGTTTTTTTTGGGAAATATTTATGCTGGCACTTTTAAACATTAAGCTTCATTTTTTATTTTAAATTCAACATATCCAAAATCACATTCATACATTTATAAATACTTATTATTATCAGCTTAATGAAAAGGCTTGTTGGACATAAAGCAATTGGTAAATAAGGATATTGCATTAAGACTTCTATAATCTTTGCATTTATTACAACAATGTAAAAGCTTTCTTCAAAATGATTATTCATTTGAACAGTGAGACACCATAGAATAAGTTCATTACTATGAGGCATAGGTCCATTTGAAGGAAAATGTGTTGTGTCCAAATTAAAGACTTCAGAGGTTTTCATAAAGTTCTAGGATAATAAAGACACATTCATTAATTGATATTATGTTGTAACTGAAGCACACATTATTGTGTGCAAATTTTTGATAAGAATTTATAAGGTGTGAAATTGGATGCAGTAAAAAGAAATGAAAAAAATGAGTTCAAGTAAAATTATATAATATAAGTTTAAAGTGCATGCAACACTTATCACAGGATCTCCATGGTTATAAATCTAATAACTTTTAACCATTACATCCTTAGATTTAATCATCCCAGTTGACTTGGTGACAATCATGCCATACAAATGTGCCCTTCTGTGATTGTGGAGCTTCTAGGGCCAAGTATAGTGGGGCTCGAGCTCCACGCTCTGGTGTAAAGTCACCCATACCTTTTGTCATATCAGTCATTACAAATCCTGGGTGGACACAGTTGATAGATATATCTTTACCTTGTTCAATAAACTGCCTTTGCTGAACAAATGTTAATGCTGACATTGCAACTTTTGACACCTTATAGTCTCCATAATGGCCAGCAAATGAAACAAATGAATTTTTACCACCTTTTGCTGCATCAAGAAAGTCCTCAACAAATTTTAATATTTCTGCAAGAGTTAGATCGTCTTTCACCAATGTATCAAGCCACACTTGTTTTCTTATATTAGATAATAACCCCCAATCACTGCTCAGGTTTATTATTCGAGCTTTATCTTTGAGTAAAGGGTATAATATTTTCGATATAGTTAATAAACTCATAAAATTCGTGTCGATAAGCCTTTTGGAATCTTCGTAAGATGACACGGACTTATCAAAATCAAGAATGCCGGCATTGTTTACCAAAACATCGATGCCGGAATGATTTTTTGAAATGTAGGTAGCGAACTCTTGAACACTCTCTGTACTTGTGACATCTAGCACATGGAATAAAGGGTTTAGTCCTAGCTCTTGTAGTTTCTTAACAGCCAGTCGTCCTCTTTCTTCGTTTCTCGATGTAAGATATACAGCACCATCGAACTTTTGACACAAACCCTTTACAATCTCGAATCCTATGCCTTTATTGCTGCCAGTCACAACTGCTACTTTGGTTTCCATTTTGTACATAAATTGTTTTAACCTTATTTTATTAGCGTACAGATTTTTATGGTATAGATAGAGAAAATTATTACGTTATAAAAAATTAAAGTAACTATTTTATCAGTGATTCTAATATGACATATTCTAAGACATTTTAATAATGACAGTTCCTATTTGTCAAAGTGACTTTTTAGATTTGTGACCATGTTGCGACGAGAAACCCTATACAAACAGCCACAAATGAAAAAAATCGTTATTTGGTTTTATCTAAAGTATTGGAATTAGTTTATAAAGATTTAGTTGAGGAAGATAAAAAAAAAAATTGTTTTTTTACTCTAATTATTTATTTTATTACAGTAAAACCACACGACTCAGACAATTCACTTATTGGAAATAATAAGGACGATCATAAACGTTCTCAGTAGCAGCACGGGGTCTAGAAATGTGCCCAAAAAACGGCAATAGGCTTGCCTTCTATTACGTGGGACTGATACACACTGGCAAAATGTGAGTGTAGAAATGCACCTCCACCTACCCTGCCTGTATGTATTTATGAACATAAATGCGTCGTGTTTAATCCGTTTTAGTATACGTTTATTATTATAGTCGATATTGAATTTTCTTTGCATAATTATTGAATAAGAAACAAAATAAAATGCTTATCCCATTTTTAGTAAGAATAGGATATCACAATGCGAATAAAATCACAAAACTCAAGTAGCGTATGGGACTTTATTATATGTTATCAAATATAAAATGAACACAGCGTGAATACTTAAATAAACTTATAAAAAGGCGACAAAACAAATATAAGTCCAAATAACATCTAAGAAGCCGCTGCAACATTTTGATGTCGAAATATAATATAAAAAAGATCTTTTCCATGAATAGCGTTGAATTACAACCTTAACCTAGGTATTTACATAAAACAAATGCAATTTAATAATCGTGAAATAACACTCATTGTTCATACCTCATTCATTCTAACTTAATAAACAGTACTTCATCATAAACTACTTGGAATTAGTCTATTTTTACGGCACCATATATTTTTCTAATAAATGTGTAGGCTGCAAAGAAACCTATGGTGCCAGTTAGAAGCCAAAACGTTAATACCATGAGACCTGAAATAATACTGACATTAATAAGAAAGTTTATAAAATATATTTTACTATATCTCATTCACGATAACTTGATTCTTTTGGCATATCGACTAGTGATGGGAAACAGAAAATATTTAGTAGTTCAAAAATATTGTGTTTTAAAATACTGCATTATGTGTGAAATTCTTTACTACTTTCGACATGTAAAACATTATGTAGATAAGCGATGGTGGGTCAAAGTTCATAATAAGGACCTATTTAATATAACAGGGTTATTTTAAGACCTCCCGCTAAATTTAAATAGGTGTTTTAGACCATGAAAGTGAAAAACTTCCCCAAAGAAACACAAGTCGAAAAGTGAAAAAAAATTCAGACCTACACGAAATTGACCACGTGAGCAGTTTTCTAGGGGGGGGGGTCGAATTTTTTATCACGTTTCGACCCATTTTTCTTTGGAAAAGTTGTTTAGTTTCATGGTCTAAACCACCTATTTTAAGTTGACGGGAGGTCCAAAAATAACCCAGTATGTAAAAATTAAGGTTGAAAAATTTAATAGTTTTATCTTTAAAACAGTTTTTAATAAGAAAAAGGAGCACAGCCATGATCATCATAGTGTTCAGTAAAATTATCGACGTGGACTTCGATATGAACGATGTTTCGTCCCTTTCCGTCCGACCGATGTAACATTGTACAAGCGTTTTCAGTGTTCCTATTTTAATTTTACTTTGAAGCAATAAAGTCTCAAAATTTTCGGATAACGCTTATATCTTTAGGGACTTTTGTTTTGTATGTATTTTGTTTGTATTTATCAAATCATTAAAATAATAAAATGATACGTTTTTTATTTCAAAGTCATGTCTCAGAAAAATTGACATGTGCCAAAAGAATCAAGTTATCGTGAATGAGGTATAAATCATTTCAATTAATATTACCTGTGTAACCTATATAAAGTAATGTAGGTATAAATTCCGTGATTTCCAATTTTTTGAAGAAATAGAAAATTGAATATATTAAAACATATGCCGCAGATCCACCAGACACAAAGAAGCTCTTCCACCACCAATGATAATCCTGTAAATGTAAAAATATATTTAATTATACTTAATTTTTTTCAGTCCGAAAATTATGTAGAACTAAAAAAATATGGAATCTTTTCTACATGAGATGGAAGCAATGTCGAACATTTCCCGTGAACAGTTTTACTTTCGCATGCGCTTTTGAAAGTAAGAATGTCAGGGACCTAAATTAGTTCAATTTAGTTTCAATATCTATTACCTAAAGTAGTGTAATTTCTAACGGTACGAGTGACGTATGGTAATGGTAGCTGAGGATACATGGGTTGACGAGGGGAAGCAACAATTGTTATAATAAAATAGCAAACAAAATTTCGGGAATGTCATTTGATTTGGGATAATTACCTGAAGAGCCATTTGTAAACTAAACCTATTGGTAAAAATTTGGTGAAAGTCTATTTAATAAGGTCACAACAAAACTTTTGCTTTCCTAACTATAAAAAAAGGTTTTTGAAATAATTACCTCTCCACAAAGTTGAAAGTATACCATCACGATTGATATTTGCGATACTGAGATAACCAGAATACAGAACACTAAGAACAAAAACCCAAATAGATAGTAAAACTGGTTTTCCCATAGTGCATTGTATATGAAAAACAACTCAATGTATACTGCTCCAAAAGGTAAAATGCCGGCCATTAGTGTGCTGAAAACAAAAAAGGTTTTTATTTTCAATGATCAAGATTATATTATGATTAATGTATAGTTTGTATTTTATAGCTTACATCTAAATTGCGCAACGATTTTTATTGTATTAAATTACAAGGAGAAAGAGAGGGAATTAGGACCCCAGGGAAGACTTGTAGATTTTTATCCCTGAATTTATATTTTGGGGAAATATCAGAAATCAAAACAAAGAAATTCAAATTAAATGGGAGCAAACTAAATTAAATCCATTAAATTCCAAATAATACTCACCATATGAAAACATTCATGTACCAGAGTTGTTCAGGAACTTTCCTTGGAATGAAATTAGTCCTCACTGGGTGTTGGAATGGTTGTTTCCGGCATCCAAAATAATATCCCAAATATACCAATGGTAGAGATATACAGAACCATAGACATAGCAACGCCATCATAGTCGAAAATGGAACGGCACCACTTGAATGCTTGCCCATAATAAAGAAATTCAAAAAGAAACAAGTGCCAAAAACAATAGCCGGATAAAGTGTGGCTGTGAGGAATGCTGCTTGTTTCCACTGCTTCCCTTTCATAGTGTTATACAGACGAGCTGAATAGTAGCCCGCGATGAGACCCATAAACACATACAGGAAAATGGCGGCAGTCATTAGGGCGCCACGACTTGCTGGCGATAACATACCAAGCATGGCAATAACTGGAAATATAAAATATATTTATGAATAATTATTATTTAAAACAAATTCTATAAATTGTATATATTACCAATTGTATAAGTTAATTACATTGCCTAAATTTTATAATTAAATTGATATATATAATTAATGAAATACTGAGTACATCATATTAAATGTGCTTTGATTAGGGTGTGATTATTAAGTATTGCTAGTCTACTTGATCATTTTTTGAACATTTCTTGATGCCTGGTTGTCTGGAAAACATCATTTTGAGCAATTAAACCACTATTTGTCTACTTTGCTATAAGATGTCCATTGGATTTCATCTTTGTTTATATGATAAACAATACAGTGTATACCTATATAATTACTTACAAATAGTAATTAGAGCCATGAGGAAAACTTGAATTCCACTTCCTATTATGGCAGCAAAGAGCATCCTTTTGGGCGGTGGGCGGAATACATCTCCGTGAACTAATTTCCATCCAGTTTCTTCAATCATATCATCAATTACTTCATCAGAATTATAACGCGCTATGTCTCGCCTCAGTGTACGGACCATAATCATTGTTAATATTCCTGTAAATTATTAAAACTGATATAAAATGGAACTTAAATTTCAAATTACTATTTGGTTTAAATTCCGTGCATAATTTTTTAATTTATAATTTTTATGATAGATTAAATAGAGATAAATTATGCTGGTTGTTATTTCTTAAAATTTTGACTTTATAAATCTTTTTCTTCATTAAAAACCTTGATAAATTTATCCCAATTCTTGCACCTTCTATTAGATCTTTGTTATAATATAACCCATTTTTGGCCATGTTACATAACGGGTGTTTTTTTAAGCTAGATAGAACTTTAAATTGTAAAAAGTAACACAAAAAATTAAATTTTGATGAAACATTTTTTTTAATTTGTTTTAGTATACTCTGACAAATCATCATGAATAGACTCACGCTTGAACAACGCTACGAAATTATCCAAATTTACTTTGAAAATCAGTCGTCGATTCGCGCAACTTATAGACGACTTCGTCATTTGTATGGCGTACATAATCGTCCATCTGAACAAGCCATTCGTCAAACTGTGGATAGATTTCGTACCACATACTCTCTAGAGGATGCAGTAACACCAGCACGTCTAAGGAATGTGCGTACTGAAGAGAATATCGCCGCTGTAAACGAAAGTGTGGAAGAAGATCCAAATTTATCGATTCGTCGTCGGTCGCAGGAACTGGGGCTCTGTCCGTCCACTACGTGGAAAATTTTGCGCAAAGATCTCAGCCTACACCCGTATAAGATTCAGCTGGTGCAGGAATTGAAGCCACGAGACCATTATATGCGTCGTTCTTTCGCCGATTGGGCTCTAGAGCAGTTGGCAACTGACCCGTTGTTTTATCGCAAAATTGTGTTCAGCGATGAGGCGCATTTTTGGCTTAACGGGTTTGTTAATAGGCAAAATTGCCGCATATGGAGTGAGACCAATCCACAAGAGACCCTACAGACTCCATTACATCCAGAAAAATGCACCGTTTAGTGCGGTTTTCACGCTGGTGGCATCATCGGACCTTATTTCTTCAAAAATGAGGCCGGAGCTCGCGTTACGGTCAATGGAGATCGTTACCGCACCATGATCAATGATTTTTTGTTTGAAAATATGGATGACATTGATCCGGAGGAGATGTGGTTTCAACAGGATGGCGCTACGTGCCATACGGCGAACGCAACCATCGACTTATTGAAATCAAAATTTGGCGATAAGTTGATTTCGCGAAATGGACCTGTCAATTGGCCTCCAAAGTCGTGCGATTTGACACCTCTCGATTATTTCCTGTGGGGCTACGTGAAGTCACTGGTTTATGCTGATAAACCAGCAACAATTGACGCCTTGGAGGCCAGCATTGTTCGTGTTATTCGTGACATACGGCCAGCAGTGCTCGAAAAAGTGGCCCAAAATTGGACGTCCAGAATGCGCTTCGTCAAGAACAGCCGCGGTGCCCATATGCCCGGAATCATTTTTAAATGTTAATGTCACGTATTGATCTTTCGAATAAAAAAAAAAATTTGATTACAATTTAATTTTTTGTGTTATTTTTTACCATTTAAAGTTCTATCTAGCTTAAAAAAACACCCTTTACTAACAAAATACCAATAAATATATGTCACCAATGTATCACAGCATAACATTCATAATAAATAAGATGTTAAACATGAATATGTAGGCAGTTATAATTATCATAGACCTACATTACATCATATATTTGCATAGTTGGTTCAAGAAATTGCTCACCTGATAAGAAAAACAATACTACAATTGAGTTAACAATTGAGAACCAATGGATTTGTACATCTTTCATGCCCAAGTAAATATCCCATCTTGATGCCCAACTGATATCAGACTCTCCCCATTCTACTGAATATGTGAAATAAAGCTTTGTGCCAGTATCTTCATTGACTAATTGAGGCTTCAGATCATTTGGTAATTGACAAGACTCATCAACAAAAGTCAACTCATCCTTATCTACAGAAAGAGTTTCAACTTCAAATCCAACCACTCTATAAGAATCCCTGAAATAAAAGCAATTACAATTTTACACTACACATTTGTAAGCAATTTTAACAATTATAACAGGTTATTTTTAATTTGATGATTAAATACAGGTACAAAATATTAGTTTCTATGCTTGTTGTGTTAATCAACAACAATGACATATTAGTTAAATGGACATACTTACTGACTGTATTTATGATATTTTAATAATAATTTTAAATGATTATTTATATAGGCTTTGCCTTTGGACATAAAACCAAGACGATATCCTTGTTCTATTGTCCTTTCAGATGTGTCAGGGTTTATAACTTTGGTGGCCACTGGCAAATTATCAACCAACCTGGAAACAGTTCATTGAATCTTAAAAATAACAAAACATTAAACACTTTTCATAAATACACATAAACATAATAAATAAATATAAATATAATGTTTTACTTCCAATATGGAGTACACTTACAAATGCACAAAATATTCATGTTCAATGCGGCTTGCAACTTTCTCTGATTCTTCTACACTCCAATTCATTGGTTCATTTTTCTTATGGCAAAGTAATCTACATTTTATATTTTCAGCCATATGGACCTCGTATGGTGTGTTCACAATGCGGTCGCCTCGTAACACTTCACCCAAATTTTCAGATTTGTAAAGAAATGTTCCATTTTTTGGTAAACACAAAGGTAAGGAATAATATTCATATGGCAGCTGGGTGTGTATACTAGTCATTTTAACCGCTTTAACTTCAATCCGTTGTCCTTTTTTAAATTCAACCGGAGCCACTCCAGGAACATAAAATCCATGACTTATAATAATGAAGTTGCTAAGTAAAAACGATAGTAAATGAACCTGAAAATAATCGAATAAGTATTATGTTACCCCAGCGATTTAAATCCCGGCCATCATCTGAACATTTTACTTACTGTAAACATAGTTATTTTGTTTATTCAATCAAAATAAAAGAAAAATCAACATTCTCGTTTCTCTTGTCTCCGCCTGTACGTCCGTCAATTGATTTTGATAATTTTGACATTTCGCATAAATTGATGGTAAAAAATAAGAAATATATTTTGTTGAAAATAAGGATTTTTAAAGAAAAGTTCAAAATGCATGATAAATTCGATTTCGTAAAAAAATCGTAGTATTTATCATATGTTCTTATAAAATGTATCCACATGTATAATTTTTACCTATATGTTCAAATTTCGAGGTTCGGAGACGAGTTCATTTATACGGTTTTTACTTACCTAGGTACCTGTAAGCATTTTATTTTACACACATGATACAATATACATAAAACCGTAAAACGTTAAACCGTAAAAGATTGTGTAGAAGCACCAGTAGAGATTAATTTTTAATGGGTCTGGCATAGGGATGATCGATATTCAAAAAACATCGATGTTGACATCGATGTCATAATCGAAAGCTCAACATCGATGTTCGATATTTATCGAAAACCGAACATCGATGTTGGATCAAACTGAAGGAAAAGTAATTTTGATAAAGAAGAACCTTTTAATCGGTTTCTTTGTTGATAATGAGTAGAGCCAGCTTTTGAAAACAGTGTTTCGGATGGCGTTGATGTCATGATAGTACTCAAATATTTCACCGCTATTTTTTTTAATTTCGGGTAAGTGGAACCGATGACATTATTCCAAACTTGGAGAGGATCATGTTTAAGATCAGACACTGGATTTTTCAAAAAGTAAATCAACTCTGAAGACATTTCGTGATCACTAGAAAAAGGCGTAGAGTTTTGTCATTTACAAGTTTATAATGTTCGCTCCACAAATTAAATTCTTCTGTTGGATCTGGCGAACAACTAATAACTTCTTCAATTACTTCTGTTTCCTTCGTAGTATTTAGTAATTCTTTGACATATTTAATTGCTTTCGAACATGCTATGGGATCTTGAAAGTGAATATTTTTAAATCTTGGATCAAGCAAGCGTTCAGAATTAAAAAACTTGATTTGTGGATGCGTTCATAGAAGACATAATTTGTTTCCTAAGTTGCATTGGTTTGGATGTGCGTGTCGTGCGTGAGGTGAGGCCGTAAGTTAACATCGATGATCGATTCCGTTAACATCGATGTTGCGATATTTTTCGTATGGTAACATCGATATTAAAACATCGATGTTTTTGCTTTCAATATCGATGATCATCGAACATCGATGTTCATCGAGCATCCCTAGTCTGGCAACATTATTATTTATTTCAGAAAAAAAGCGCGTCGTCGCTTGAGTAATGTCTATTTTTTCCTACAAATTCATTCAATGCAAATCTCAGATTTTAAAAATTGTAACTAAAGCAAGAATTTATAAATCAGAGCTTTTCTATGCAAATAAATATTTCGTTTCTTCGACTATAAGAAGCTGAGTTAGCGTGCAACATGGTTCAGGTAAATTGTTTTGATTTCTTTATGTCAATCGACCCATGTGATTTCTATTTTTTTTTTTATAGTAGTGGATAGGATATTCTTTAGCCATTGATCCGATGCTATATTATGTACAACTTTAACCACAATGTATTACGTACAGCACTACGGATTAGCATTATTAGGTGTTTTTAAAAAATATACCAATGTTTTAGGCTACAGACGAAACGGAGCAGCCGGACCTTCCACAAGCTGTAAAACTGCTGAAGGAAATGAACATGAATGTACAACAAGTATCACAGTTAGTCGAGAGTATGCTGGTGCGCGTTAGAAGTGGAGAAATATCTACAGATAAAGGTCTAAGTTTCCTGGAAATGAAATATCAAATGCTTTTGAGCTATCTAATAAATTTAACCTTTATTGTCTTAAGGAAATGTTCTGGTGAAAGAATTGAATCAGATCCATCTATTGACAGACTTATTGAAATAAGGACAGTGCTTGAAAAAATTCGTCCTATAGATTCTAAACTAAAATATCAAATTGATAAACTTGTTAAAACAGCTGTGGTTGGAGCCACATCTGAGGATGATCCACAAACATATCATGCAAACCCTGCAAATTTGATGAGCAAATTAGACAATTCTGGAGAAGAAACAAGTGAAGAATCTGAGGATGAAGAAAATAAGAAAGAGGCAACTAAATCAAATATTTATGTTCCTCCAAAATTAGCTGCAGTACACTTTGATGAAACAACTTCAAGAGTTGACAGTGAAAAGAAAAATAAGGAAAAGTCTAGAAGGCAATTCCTCAACTCTAGTGTTATGAGAGAGCTCCGTGATGAGTATTCAGAAGCTCCATTAGAAATAACTACAGGGAACTATGTCAAACAATCAATATCCAAATATGAACAGGAGAAGACTGAGTATGAGGAAAATTATTTAACTCGCTTACCTGTTACTAAAGCAGAAAAGAATAGGAGAAAGCAGTTGACTACAGTAGGAGTTTTAGCCGATGAAATAACTGGTAGCAGTGGAAGGTTAGCACGGAAACACAAACTGAAGTCCAAGAAGGGTAAAGGTTTTAAAAGAAGGCGTACACATTGAAATTCCACAAATATTGTAGATCATTTGTTAATACATCAATTTGATAGACTTCAGTGTGGCATTTCGGAGTATTTTAATAAGTTTGTAACTTTATTGTATGTTATGTTTAGATATATTTCTGTTCATTGATAAGTGGCCTTTCAACTGATTGAAATATGTATCATTCCTTTATTATTTGCATTGTTTGGTTGATATTGTTCTATTTATATAATTTTATTCACACAATCTTATATTTTGAGTTTTAAAAAATCTGCTGAAGTCACAACATTAAGGTCACAGGGTGAATTGTCATTTTCAATAAATTCAGTTTAATCCATAAATTTAAAAAATTCATAGTAAATAATAAAAAGTTTTCATATCTTGTTTTAGCACAAATACATTAAGTATACACAAGGAAAAATGAATTTAAAACAATGGTTGTGCTAAAACTATCTGTAAATATATGAAATGATTGATTTAGTCTGCAGCATACGTCCAGTCAGGTGCTAAATTAATCAGATCTCTTACAGTGTCTTACAACTTTGTGCTGCTACTACCTTAATACCAATAAAATATGTTGCTGTACCTATATGTTAAGTTTATAAATTTGTTGCAAATGTAAATGTTTTATACAATACTCAATGCAGCAGCATTTGTGTTATTCTTTTATGACACAAAATGTACAACCCAATTAGGGTTCTCACAAATAAGTAAAGCTGTCAAATATAAATTATATGTAATACTAAAATAAATGCCTTTTATGAAACTATTACAGTAAATAAAATTAAACATTTTGTTATTATAGCACCATCCATATATTTTTTTATTACTGACAGGGATTTAAAACAAAATAAATATTGATAATAGAAGTGGTAATTATAATTTATTTCGATTTTTTTGTTTTACATTTTGTTAGTCATTTGTTCTGTATTATTTGTTATTTAACTTCGATTTTGTTTGTGTCGTGTTTATGGTATTAATAAAATATTAAGCATCCCAAAGAGTTAGCTCCATGCTATTTTAATTGACATCGAGTGCAATGTTTAAAGCGGGAAAATCTTGAATGCAAGTTGCTGGGTTAAATGATTGATAACGGAAATGTCTCATCTTTCGAATGTGGTGAATAGGCGTATGAGTATCCAGGCACTGGTAGTCGCCCGGCGGGGGCGCCGTGCCACCACTATGGGTGAGGTCTGAACGAATTATGCGATTCATTAACCATATTGGCGAAACCATTGTCAACTGAAAACCCAAAAAATATTAAAATACAAACTAATAGTACCTATTTCTGCATCAATTTACAATTAAATCAAACTGTTAAGTGAGTTTAGATTATTTAGCGGGTGAAAAGATTTCAGATTGATAAAGCTGACGGATAAAACATAATAACAATAATAAGTATAACAATGTGTATACGGTTCGTCATGATTTCCAAGAAAAAAAAATTTGATTTGAATTAATAAAAATTCTGGATCAGTGTATTTCATACAAGAGATAGTTAACATCGTGTCTTTACAAAATTAATATGATATCTTTATTAAAATAAGGATATATAACACTTAAATTATGAGTAACATTCAAAGTAGATTATTAGCACAAATGTAGGTGATTTGGTAAAGATTTAAGTATTGATGTTGGAGAAAATATTTCGCGACATCTCGACTGCATGAAGAGTAAATGTTTGTAAATATCCCCTTATTATTTAAACAAACGAACTTACCGGCTTAGCCACAGACGGATATGGATTCTTGTAATCGTCTTGCTGTGTTGATGAATAGTCCATAATACCAAAGTCTGCAGGCAATTGTGCTAAATCTGCGTTTTTCATCAGCTTATTTCTTCCCGGGGTACTAAAATAAAATTGTTAATACAGTATACTTTTCGAAGTCAGTGCTCTCATCCTACATCAGAGGGGTTTCAAGGTTCAAGTAGATAGTTTAATAGTCCGCCCAAACCCAAGTCGGAGGGTAGGGCATGTAGTTTCGTTTTAGCCGAGCAAGTTGAATTTGATTAAATCGAATGCTTATTTTTAGGTGCCTTTTCTGACTTAAATATCAGAATTGATAATTTGTCATGGTCATGTAGTAAATTTAGGTTGCCTAGCCTTTAGTGGCCTCCACGGTATCCAGCAAAACGAACGGAATAAAACTTAGTCCTTTTTGTATTTATTTTATACTAACCCACATTCGTTTTACTGTTGCTTGGGTCCACTCTAGAATTGATACGTTATCATACATATTCTATGTGCGTCAGTCAACTACCCTTACATAGTGCCGTTTGTTGGACTATATACCGAATAAATCCTTTGCCGATGTTTTTTAGGTGCGTAGGTTTCCTCAACTTGTAAAGTGCGTAATAAGTTACTACAAAAATACACATAGCTTCGAAAAATCAGGATGTAGGTACGCCTGAAATTTAAACCCGCGATCGCCGATATTTTGTCTCGTATGCGGGCCTAAGCTTCGGCGTCATTACAACATTTGTTTGTACGGGATTTTTTTAATAGCATTTCTGTCAATTTTTTTCATACAATAAATGTATTAAAGGCAATTAAGTAGAGTAGTGAGATTATTTACCGTAAAGCAGGTGCCTTGTTCATTTACTTTATTTAGATTAATACAGTAAATGGACCTTGGGGCACTTAGCGCGAACAGCTGATTGCCGATGGGGCCAAAAAGTTCTTGAATGGAAGCCACGTAACGGAAAGCGTAGCGTAGTAATTCCGCCAAAAACAGGTCATTGTAGAGATTATTGGGGAGCCCAATGCCCAGTAGTGAACCTTTTGGTTGATGAGGGGATGGATGGAAATAGACGTTAGAGTCATTAAAATTTATTGTATTGTGTCATGCTTATTGTTTCCATACTCAGAAAAAAAATCATATTCATTGTGGAATCAAAATGGTAGAAAATCTTGTATTTTTCCAAAGGAACGCTGATTAAAATCCTTAAATAAATAATAATTAATACTTCTCGCCTGCCCTGGAGGAGGGTGTCAGGAAGCGTATGTCGTGGTTACAAGCCTTCCAGCCTAGCGCGAGGAGACGTCAGGTCCGCGCAGATGTCTGTACCGCGCTGGCTGCCTAACGAAAATAGACAAAGGATGTCGGCATAACCGATGAAAATCCTCTATTTGGTCATCTTTGCGCCAAGAAGGGCGACAGCAAAAAGTGCCCACTACTAGGACTGTCTCCAAGACGAAAATGTTTCGACCCTCTCGGAGTTTAAGGGGGCGCTGTTGCACCCTCACTAGCTTGATTTAGACCCACCGATTGTGGGTGGGTGTACGGGACGGATACTAGCCACAGTGTCGTTTAGAGGTCACGCGCAGCGCGCCCAGCGCCTTCAAGGACCCTTTTTAGTTGCCTTTCAGGAAGGTACGAAAGGCAGAGGATGCCGTAGTGGGATTCTAACGCCCCTTTGTCAAGGAGCAGTCCACTATACACTACAGATGTTGCAACTTGTAATACAAATTACGAGTAAGAAATAAATACGAGTAATTACAAATATAGGTATTCTTATATTACTATTCGATATATTGAGCACGTAACTTACTCCGTACAAGGATAGGAGGTAAAATTGACCAGTGGCTTGAAGGAATACACAGGGTCAGTTTTTGTAAAAACCTGAGCAAGCATGTGACGAGTTTCCGTCATTTTCACTCCTTGGTCTTCATTTCCCCAACGCATATAGGTGCTTAAATGGTTACTTAACCTATCACGGTACACATAGTTATCTTTTTTCTCAGCATCAATAGCGAAGTTCCAGTTTTCTACTTTAACATGCGAGCCGTAAGTGTTCTTAGAAAATAAAATTTGTTGAGGCTTCTTCGCCATAGGATTTTTTGTTCTCATTTTATTGAAGGAATATTTCAGCTGTACAAAAAATAATCTCAGTAGCAAACAATATAATTCTCTTTTTTTCAAAGTTCACTACAAAATATCTAAAAATCAAGAAACATTAAAATGTCAAGTGTCACAATGCCTCATTTATATATTCAGTTGACTGATTACAGTAAGTAAGCATAGATACACGATGGAAACTCTTTAGCAAAATAAATATTATAGCTATATAGAGGAGGAAGGCGTTAGATACCGATACGTGAAGCGCGTGAAACCTTGTGTGTTCCATAATGTGTTCTCGTTAAAATACAATTTTAATCCCGTGGGATGCTCTATAAGCTCCTCTTACAAAAATTCGGGATAACCCAAAGAGCTACAATACCGTACTTCAGTTTTCCAGCTTGAAACGATAGATGTTCTGTTACTAAGGGAGAACCTGCGATTGAATTAACCGATGGTACTAGTTATACAGAGTGACAAATTCGAGTATACTTACGCTCTTACTTCTGACATTAACAGCCCCGTGGCGTAGTTGGCTAGACACCAGCTTGCGAAACGAGCGGCCGTGGGTTCGATTCCCGCACCGAGACAAATGTTTGTGTGATCCACAAATATTTGTTTCGGGTCTGGGTGTTTGTGACACCGAAAAGTCTCTCGTAGTTTCTGATACCCACGACACAAGATCACGACACAATCTTAGTGTGGGGTCAGGACTATGTATGTGACTGTTGGGTGTATTTATTTATTTATTACTTCTATCTCATGCTGTTTAATGTAGGTTGTAGTCACCATAAAGTTTGGGTTGTTTTGTCGGCAAAAGTCATATTAGTCGCGGTTGTAAATACCGGTATTGGTACCTTTTTACACATCCCGAGAAAAAAGATATAAATATACAAAATACAGTGAAACTTGGTTAAGTGGGACCTGGATAAGTGAGAAACCTCCATAACTGGAACTCATGCTGAGGTCCCAACACTTTGGCACTGAATTACCTCTGTTAGTGGGACGAGGGAAGCCTCTATATCTGGGATTTGTTCTTTCGATTTATCATCATAGTTACCTCTATAACTGAGACAACGAGTAAATTTTATATGCATAAACCTCTGTAACTGAGATAACATTGTTTGTTTACTCATTCTTATTCTACCCACAAGTTCCACACGTAATTCCAAGTAAGTAAGTACAAATTTTGAGCTTCAATTACCTTCAGTTTTAGTTTCGCTTTACTATCATACAGATATGTTTATTTGAAAAATGCCAAAACGAAAGCTACAATCGTTATCATTACGTGAAAAACTGAAGGTAATATCCGTTTATGAAAGTGGGAAGACACGCGAAGAAGTTTGTGCCGAATTTAATGTGCCAAAATCGACTCTTTGTAGAATAATTCAGAGTAAACATAAAATTGAATCACAATGTGCTTGAAGGACAAGGGAAACTAAAACAGTGTTTGCTAACATGGATCAATTTTTGGAACAAAAATCAATGGATTTTTTTTATTAAAACTCATTTACATACATAACAAGTTATTTTATTTAATGATCGCACCTGTATAACTGAAATAACCTGTATTCTCACCTCTATTTATAGAACCCTCTGTAAATGAGACAGATATTTATTTATACCTGTGTATATCTGAGACACTGGGTAAGTGGAATACCTCTATAAGTGAAACGACATTGCAGGTCCCTTGATGTCTCACTTAACCAGGTTTCACTGTACATATTATTTAGGAATCTATTATGCTTTCGCTTTAATCCCTGCAGGCTACAGGGGAAGCCAGAGGAATATTTCTTTCCACGTTTCGTCAACTGTTTTAAGTCCTACGTTATAGACTGCGACTTGTAAGGCTCGCACCGTGCGAGACTATTGCCGACTTTCTGGCATATTGCAGCCTACATGCTGCTAACGGAAATTTCCTAATAAAAATATTCCATTTTTACTTTGGCCGACACTGCTTAATTACCGACTGATGCCGCGTGAACGAAGAGGCACTTTATAACAAGGATATAATACTTGAGTTGGTGCACATATTTACACGTCACATACGTTTATATTCGCGACTTATTTTAGCTCTATAATCCAAAGTAAATGTTTGGTACATATGCGTCGTCATGCTCTGCCAACTCGTTTGCAAACCAATGAATAAATTTAATTGAAAGGCTTATTAATGGCTAAGTTTTTATTTTTTAAAATAAATTAACTACTTTAATGAAATGTAACTTTGTATAAGACTAAACCTTTTCTGTATAGGCAGATCCCATTTCATTTTCTTTATTCGTAAACTTTTCTCTCCAGCGCAGCTCTTCGTCTTTTATTCGAATGCTTTGTTCAGCACATGTAACAAATGCTTCAAAAAATTCTAAAAACGTGATCTCTATATCAAGGTCCATTATATTACCACTGTCGTAAAGTTGTGGGAAAATTTGTTGAAATATTTTGATAATTGCTTTGCTTGACAAATTGCCAAAATTAAATAATTTTAGACGATTTCGGCATTCATCGTCGTCATCTTCCTTTTTGTCACTTAGATTTTCTTCTGTAATAAATGAAGGAATATTTACTTAAACATTTAAATGATTTTAACGAGCTTATATGTAATATTTTTCTAGAAGTATAGGTTGTGGTGATGTTCGGTCCGAAATCACTGAGGATAGAATTTTCTTGCCATGCTACTGTCATCAAATTTTAATTGCTTATATTATTTTTATACCGCCGCTCAGGACCGGGATGGTTTGCGCTTACTTGGGGAGGCCTACGTTCAGCAATGGACGGCGATAGGCTGAGTATTGTGAATTCTTTTTATACCTGTCACAAAAGTGATTTCATCGCCAAATATGTACGCATTACGTCCAAGGGGCAAACAAGCATCAGGAGCATCAACAAGATCTGCCTGTGGTTGTTCTATATTATGTGGCGCTTGTCGGACGGCGCGCAAAAATGTCCTGACTGTGTGCGGCTCTCCCAAACTGCGATACAATTGATACGTGGCTTTCAAAGGTATGAAACATCCATATCCATTCACTAATCGTCCTAGAAATAAAAGAGCGGTTAGTTACCTTTACCTTATTCATTTTTTAATTTAATTTAACAACTATTCGCGTTGCCTCTTCGTAAAGCTTCGTAAAGCTCTTTTTAAATGTTTGACGTATAAAAATAAATTGGCGACTGATAGCAATGAAGAAATGGTATGGCACATGGGCTTTATCATCGTTGATTACACTTGTCAACAAAATTTTAACTTTTCTTATCACACGAATACTTATATCATATTTTGAATAGATTAGGGCCAATAAACAATAATATCATCTATACTATCTATACTAATATTATAAAGCTGAAGAGTTTGTTTGTTTGTTTGTTTGTTTGAACGATAGGATCTCAGGAACTACTGGTCCGATTTGAAAAATTCTTTCACTGTTAGATTGCACATTTATTGAGGAAGGCTATAGGCTATATAAAATCACGCTACGACCAATAGGAGCGGTGCAGCAACAAAAAATGTTTCAAAATCGGGAACATTTTTTCCTTTTTGTGAGCTTCCGCTGCGTGCGCTGTGAAAACGGTTAAAGTTTCGCTAAAGTAATATATGACAGAATTGTTCCCCATTAAAAATTCTAAAAAAAATATGTCTATCCTTTATGGTTGGCTCACTATAAGGTTTTTTATCCTAACCAAATTTATTATAAAATAAAGCATTATTTGTGAAGCTGCTTTTATCAATATGATATTAATCCTTATCCAAATAAATACGTTATTCATTACAATAATTTAATTTTAAATAAAATTGCCCTTTACATCATTTGATTTCACTGAGTATCTTAGAAGATATCGCAGTTTCAAAATAATGATCAAGCGCGCAATAATGATACTCAAGGCGTCGACCGGCGCGTTACGGTTTCACGTTTAAACAATTTTACCGATTTGTATGACTTTTGGTATGGAATGTAAATAGGACTGTGAGGAGTAAATAGACTAAAACTTATTTTTTTTAACTCAATCCTGTAGTTAAAAATATATATACACATCAGGTTTTCTTGTGACATTGATACATTTACACTAGACTCCCGGTAATCCGACAAACATTTTGAAGGGAAGTGTCCGACTATCGAATTTGTTGGATTATAGAGTACTGCCTTAGACCCCCAATAGTCCGGATTTTTTTTACTAAAAAGTTCCTTGTAATCCGACAAATTACAGATCCAATGATAAAATTCTATTCATTTTGTTATACAATAAAATAACCATTATTAATTATGTTAAAAAATACAAACATACATACATACATACTAAAGTAAGTAATAAAAAATTATGAATCAATAATTGCATTAAAATATTCAATATTTTTTTTTTACATTGTTGAAATGTCGTATTACAAGGAGTGCCGGATTAGACTGAGGCCGGATTGCCGGGGGTCTACTGTATTTTCGTAAAAAGTACGAAAACCCGCCATACTTAGAGACATTTTATTGCTTAATTTACGAAAAAACTTATGATTTTCGTGTATATATTTAGTATTTAGTAGGTCCCTGCTAAGTCTCCAATAATAATCTGCTAACATTCACGGACTCCATGTCTCCTGACAGAAATTTTCATTGAGGTGTGGCGTCACGCTCACAGACAGAGAACATGCATACTTACCTTTTACCTCTCAAAACCAACCACCTTACCTTACCTTACCGTGACATACCAAATATACCATTTACCAGGAATTTAAGAAATAAAACACAGAGAAGGGACAATAAATAAAACACAGCGAGTAGAATAATAATACGTTTATAAGTCTTTTATAGACTTTGGATAATGGATGGGCGCGGCATGAAAATGCCACATACTTTTGACGTCAAGTCAAGTGAAACCACAGCAAGTGCGGCGTGAAAACGCCATCACCGCTGATCACGAAGCGAAGCTCGACGACACACGCAGCACGGCCCGGCGACAGTTCTGGAGACCCACGACGAGCGACGCACACCGCACACGACGAGTAGCTGCCCGATGATTCTTCCGACGACGCGCCGCGCTGAATAACCGCGAAACCGCGACGCGCCTAATATTTATAGGTGAGCGAGAGTCGCGCGGACGCGGGGCGCGCGGGGGCACGGACGCGGGGCGCGCGTTGGCACGCGCTCGTTTCCCGCGCTTTTTCGCCCGCGCTTGCCCGCAGAGGGCGCCACTCTCGCTGGACTATTTTGTATATAAGGAGTGCATGTTTCTCAATAAAAACACATTCGACATACGACAGTACAAGTGGTCTTTCACTTCAAGTAGTCCTCCAGCACACTACAATTGGTGACCCCGAAGAAGAACAGCAAGCAAGAAGAAAAAAGAAGCCATCTGACTAGAAGAAACTCTGCCCGTTTGCCTGAAGATTATTCCACGTCATTCTGCAAGAAATCCAAATCCACCATGCAAAATCCAGAACATCACATCGCCGCCGTATCCCTGCAGTCCCGCATTCCACCATTTTGGCGCCAAAACGCGCTACTATGGTTCGCGCAGTTTGAAGCCGTCGTCGCCGCTCAGAAACCCAGCGAGCAACAAAAATTCGAGCTTGTCATCCCAGCGCTCGACGTGAGAGATATCCAGGAAATTAGCGACGTTATCCTCGACGTCCACGGCGAAAATAAATATCAGCGGACGAAGGAACGCCTAATAGCCGTTTACCAAGAGTCGGCTAATAGCCAGCTGGAGAAACTTCTCGGCGGTTTGGAGCTTGGCGATGATAAACCAAGCCAACTCCTACGCCGTATGCAAGAGCTCAACAAAAAAATGCTCACAGACGACGCGCTAAAATTAATATGGCTGAGACAAATGCCGGAGCAAATTCGGAGCATTTTAGCCATAACCACGGAAAAAAGTCTCTACACGCTCGCCACAATCGCCGACAAAATACGCGAGCATACAGATCTCCGCCCCACCGTCGCCTGCGTCACCTCACCTAGCTGCACTACTAAACAAGATAGCCAAATGGACATTATAGCAAAACAAATTGAACGAATGTCCATCGAGATCGCCGAGTTACGCGCCGAAAGAAGCACATTCCGCACTCAACAGCGTCGCGGCCGTCCCTTTGATCAACGCCGCCGCGCGCGCTCGCGCAGTATTACATCAGCTGATCGCAGCGCTTCAACAATCAAACCGGGGGACAGAGAATGGGTATGCAGATACCATTACCGTTTCGGCGATAAAGCTCGCCGGTGTATATCTCCATGCTCTAAGAAGAATTTAAACTAGAAACAACACCGATAGCGGCGGGTATCGATGTTCCTAGTATTAGTCACCGCCTATGCGTCATTGACGTTCGCACGCGGGAAAAATTCCTGATCGACACCGGAGCAGATATCTCCGTGCTTGCAGCCAAGAAAAACGATCGATCAAAAGAATCCACGTCGTATCAATTGTTCGCGGCCAACAACACGCCGATACGTACCTACGGAGAGCGTACATTAGAGCTCAACCTAGGACTACGTCGCAGCTTTAAGTGGACATTCATCATCGCCGACGTGAAAACATCCATTTTGGGCGCAGACTTCTTGAAGAGCCATAAGTTAATCATTGACCTGCATCGAAGAAAATTAATAGACAGCGTCACTGAACTACATATAAACGCCATCAAGACAAACAGCACCGACCCAAGTGTTTTCACATTAAATCAAGATCATCCATACCACGACATCTTATCTAAATATCCCGACATCCTACGCCCGATGTCACTGAAAACGCCCGCGAAACACGACGTCACTCACCACATCGAAACGACGGGCGCGCCGATATACTCAAGGCCACGCCCACTGCCGCCGGACAAGTACAAAGCCGCGAAAGAAGAATTTGAAAACATGATTAACATGGGTATTTGCAAGCCATCGAAGAGTCCCTGGGCCAGCCCACTACACGTAGTAAAGAAGAAAGATGGGTCACTACGTGTATGTGGCGACTATAGACGCCTCAACGCAGTAACAGTCCCAGACAGATATCCAATCCCGCGCATTCAAGACTTCACATACCAGCTACATGGAAAAACAATATTTTCAAAATTAGATTTAAAAATGGCATATTTTTGGATACCTATTGAAAAGGACGACGCGGCCAAAACAGCAATCATTACACCGTTTGGCCTATTTGAATTTAATTGCATGACGTTTGGCCTACGCAACTCGGGACAAACATTCCAGAGATTCATGCACGAAGTACTACGCGGCCTTGACGACATCGTATTTTGTTTTGTGGACGATTTATTAGTTTACTCCACCAACGCCGAAGAACACAGAAAACATCTGGAGCAAGTGATCGAACGTCTTAACAAATACGGCGTATCACTCAACATTAATAAGTGCGAATTCGGCAAAGAAAAAATCGAATTTTTGGGATATGAAGTAAGCCAGGCAGGAATCAAACCTACCGACGAACGCACAAAAGTTATATCGAGTTACCCGAAACCGCAGACTGTGCAAGAATTAAGAAGATTTCTCGGTATGATAAACTTTTATCGCGACTGCCTACCCCATCAAGCCGAACTACAACACGAATTAAATAAATATCTCCACAACAAAAAGAAGAACGATAAGACAATAATTAATTGGACACCCGAAGCTGACGCCGCCTTTGAACTATGCCGCGAAAGTATCCTGAAGGCCACTACATTAACACATCCAACATCTAGTGCACCACTATGTCTCATGACCGACGCCTCCGACAAGAGTATAGGCGCCGTCCTACAACAAAAAATTAATAACAAGTGGAGACCGCTCGCATTTTACTCAAAAACAATGAGTGAAACACAGCGCCGCTACAGTGTGTACGATCGCGAATTATTAGCCATCTACACAGCTGTAAAACATTTTCGCCGACTCATAGAAGGAAACAACGATTTGACTATATGGACCGACCACAAGCCACTCTCGCACGCACTCACTAGACCACCGAGTAGCAGTGACACGCCCAGAAGAGAGAGACAACTACACTTCATTAGTCAATTCTGTTCATCCATCAAGTACGTGCACGGAGACCGGAACCACGCAGCAGACGCCTTATCACGCATAGAAGCAATAGAACATTTTTCAAACATCGATTACAATAAATTATCAGAAGACCAAGACACCGACGCCGAGTTACAAAAATTAAAAATCAAACCAAACTTAAAATTCACTCAAATTACGCTACCGGGAATGCATCGCTCATTGACCTGTGACATCACAACTACACATCCCCGCCCGTACCTCCCGCCCGCTTATCGTTACGCCGCATTCCAAGCGCAACACGAAATAAGCCACCCCGGAATTCGTACGACGCGGAAGATAATAACATCAAAATATTTTTGGCCGTCAATGAATAAAGATATCGGTTTATGGACTAAAGCATGCATCGGATGTCAACGCGCCAAAATAAATCGACACGTCAGTAGCCCGCTAGGCGAATTCCCGCCATCAAGCCGCTTCGAACACGTGCACATCGACATAATCGGCCCGTTACCTACATCAAACGAACACAAATATTGCGTCACAATGATCGACCGATGCACGAAATGGCCCGAAGCAGTCCCGACGCGCGACATTACAGCTGAAACAATCGCGCGCGCATTTTACAAAGGATGGATCGCACGTTTCGGATGCCCCGCGCGAGTGACGACCGATCAAGGCCGTCAATTCGAGTCCGCGCTATTCAACGAACTCATGAAAAAGTTTGGTGTTACACGTATCCGGACCACACCATTTCACCCGCAAGCTAATGGTCAAATTGAAAGGTGGCATCGCACGCTGAAATCCGCGCTCATGGCAAGAGGCGCAAACACACACTGGACGGAAGATTTGCCCACAGTGTTACTCGGCCTACGCACAGCCCTGCGCGACAACAATGTCAGCCCTGCATTAATGACCTACGGATGCACCCTACGAGTTCCATCTGATTTTTTTGTGCCTACTCAGCCAAAAATAGAAGACACCGAATTCGTCCGCCGATTAACAGAAACTATGTCAACATTATCACCAGTACATAAAACATACGCCTCAAGCAAGAATGCATTTGTATATAAAGATCTCGCAACCTGCAGTCACGTGTTCATTCGGAACGACACGGTACGCAGTTCATTGACACCGCCCTACGACGGACCGTTTGAAGTACTTGAGCGTAGTGGCAAAACATTCAAAATAAAATTACCACTACGCACTACAATAATATCAATAGACAGACTAAAACCAGCCTACTTATTTAACGAAGAAAGCGCCGTGATTACCTCGACACCTACTTCGAGCAAGAAACCGGCAGACACCACAGTCACGGAGCCACGATCGTCAGAAGCAGCGCCGCCGTCAAAGCAGCCCTACGTCACACGATCGGGACGCTCAGTGAAACCCTCCGTGCGTTTCACTTGAGGGGGAGTACTGTGGCGTCACGCTCACAGACAGAGAACATGCATACTTACCTTTTACCTCTCAAAACCAACCACCTTACCTTACCTTACCGTGACATACCAAATATACCATTTACCAGGAATTTAAGAAATAAAACACAGAGAAGGGACAATAAATAAAACACAGCGAGTAGAATAATAATACGTTTATAAGTCTTTTATAGACTTTGGATAATGGATGGGCGCGGCATGAAAATGCCACATACTTTTGACGTCAAGTCAAGTGAAACCACAGCAAGTGCGGCGTGAAAACGCCATCACCGCTGATCACGAAGCGAAGCTCGACGACACACGCAGCACGGCCCGGCGACAGTTCTGGAGACCCACGACGAGCGACGCACACCGCACACGACGAGTAGCTGCCCGATGATTCTTCCGACGACGCGCCGCGCTGAATAACCGCGAAACCGCGACGCGCCTAATATTTATAGGTGAGCGAGAGTCGCGCGGACGCGGGGCGCGCGGGGGCACGGACGCGGGGCGCGCGTTGGCACGCGCTCGTTTCCCGCGCTTTTTCGCCCGCGCTTGCCCGCAGAGGGCGCCACTCTCGCTGGACTATTTTGTATATAAGGAGTGCATGTTTCTCAATAAAAACACATTCGACATACGACAGTACAAGTGGTCTTTCACTTCAAGTAGTCCTCCAGCACACTACAGAGGAAATGTTCTGATAGAAATTTTCACGTTGTTCAACACAGGGGCACCAAAATTGTCAAAAACCAATGAGTGTCCAGCTTAGCAATTTTTAAAATATATTAATGCCAAAGCTTAATAAATATGATGTACTTATTAGTTCATTTATTGATTCTTAGTAGTTTCTCTGTTAATGTTTTCTAAGAAAATATAGAAAACATTCACGAAAATTTGGCATGTGAGTTTTTCTTGACCATTCGGTTATTTTTCAACACTCTTTATCGCTCATTAGTACAGTGAAACTTGGTTAAGTGGGACCTGGATAAGTAAGAAACCTCCATAACTGGAACTCATGCTGAGGTCCCAACACTTTGGCACTGAATTACCTCTGTTAGTGGGACGAGGTAAGCCTCTATATCTGGGATTTGTACTTTCGATTTATCATCATAGTTACCTCTATAACTGAGACAGCGAGTAAATTTTATATGCATAAACCTCTGTAACTGAGATAACATTGTTTGTTTACTCATTCTTATTCTACCCACAAATTCCACACGTAATTCCAAGTACGTAAACTTATAAATTTTGAGCTTCAATTACCTTCAGTTTTAGTTTCGCTTTACTATCATACAGATGCAGTGGCGGTACTTCCATAGAAGCCCGAAAGCCCGACTTGCCTTACATAGTTCCGAATAACCAACTTAACGATTGTTTATTTATAAAATAACGCTATAAACGTGAATGTGAGTACTAACCGGTAGGTATTTATTAGTCCTACGTACCAAAAAAAATATGCTGCTACTAAATAAACATTTGGGCTTGCCTTAGTTTGACACCCTAGGCACGCCACTGTACAGATGTTTATTTGAAAAATGCCAATACGAAAGTTACAATCGTTATCATTACGTGAAAAACGGAAGTTAATATCCGTTTATGAAAGTGGGAAGACACGTGAAGAAGTTTGTGCCGAATTTAATGTGCCAAAATCGACTCTTTGTAGAATAATTCAGAGTAATCATAAAATTGAATCACAATGTGCTGAAGGACAAGGGAAACTAAAACGTGCGCGTTTATCAGAATATCCTGAACTTGAACAGTGTTTGCTAACATGGATCAACATGTATTCTCACCTCTATTAATGGAACCCTCTGTAAATGAGACAGATATTTATTTATACCTGTATATCTGAGACACTGTGTAAGTGGAATACCTCTATAAGTGAAACGACATTGCAGGTCCCTTGATGTCTCACTTAACCAGGTTTCACTGTATATACAATACCACCTACATCATATCTTGAGATACTTTACAGTATTAGAAAAAGTTCCTATGTAGAGTCTCTTAATCTTAAAATTGATTTAGAGGCTTTGGCAGAGGCAATTTGACACTGTGTATGATGAGTTGATGGTAATTTTGAATTCTAGACAGTGTGTTGGACTTAGTTGTAACTTGAAATACCCTTTGTTTGAGTTAAACAAAACCGTCAATCACTTAAATGATTCTTTGGTTCCTTCCAAATCAAAGGGATGGCGAATGGCATTATTATTATTTATATATTAATTATACTATTACATACATATTATGTATTATTGTTTAGCTTAGCTTTATAGCTGTCTCATACACGTTACACAACATTTATGTTGATCCTAGGATATATTTTCATGCTTCACAGGGAAAAATATAGTCTAAGTAGCACGGTTCAATTAATTATGTGAAATTTTGACGTAGATATGATAAAGTTAAGTCTCTACACACCTCACAGAAACAGTCAGGGTTATTAAAACATATTTGTGGCATGTTTACGATGCAAGTAAAGTAAATAAAACATAAGTTACTGGAAACCAGAAGTTATACAGTCCAAAAATTGAAGTAATATAAACATTTAGTAACGTTTTTGAGGTGAAAATTGAATATTATGTAAGTAGCTGTCACGAAAAAACTGAAAATGGTTGAAGGAAAATAAATATAAATTTTTATAACGCAACACTAACTTACCATAACTAAAAATCATCACAAAGTTCGTGTGACAAAAACAGTGTTGACCAGTGTTACAGTGTTCTAATAAACTGTACAAATTTTATAACGTCTCTACTGTTGGAGATGCAATACGGATTAAGGTAGTGGTTACATATAGTATCATTATGTTTCTCATGTAAAAGTAACTTTCAGTTAACTTTATTGCTTACTTAGTTGAAGATTGTACGCACAATAGAATAAATCTTGTCTACCTTTTTTTCTTCCAATTCCAGGCAAAACGTCTTGTTCCATGAAACACCGGAAAGCGCTAGCTAAAATAGTATCAGGCCTTTTGTCTGGTATTTGTCGTTTCGCATATAATCGACTAGCAATAGAAATAAGACTGTGTAGAAATTGCCAAAAATAAATCTTTTCAAACGGATTATGTGGTGTTCTAGCAAGCCACTCAGGGTTTTTTTGGAATATTCTATCTATTTCTACAAGTGTTAGTCCCTTTTCATGTACGTTACAGTCGTAGTACAGCTGCCATAAATATAAACGTATCAGTACTGGCGTGAAATTTATTTCTTCTGTATTGCATATCGTCGCATACTTATAATAAATATTTTTTAAATCAATTTCATAACATCTCAAAGATTTATGTAAGGAGCTTTCTTCAAATTTGATTAAATTTTCAAAATGTAAAAGCGTATCTTCCATTGGTTCTTCCTTTCGCATACCCGTTGATGTGGTAACTTTGTACATTGGGTTGTTTTCGAAAAAATCATTTATTATGTTAGACCTAATTTCGGCTTCCTTATCTAAATTTTTGAGAGCTTGTTCTATATGATAGAGAAGACCAACGGTATCGTCGCATATATCAAAAGTATATGGTTCCTCAATATGAAAACGTCTTGCTTCTGGAACTGAACTGCTGTCAATGTCATCAGATTTTAATGATCCTAGGTTATCATCGTTGAATAAATGCTTGTCTTGTAATATTAATCCATTATTGGTAACAAATTTGCCCACACCATGCTTCTTATTATTTTTAAATTCTCCTTTATAATGCGATCCCAGGCCAAATCCCAAATTCAATACGCCATAACCACTCCGTTGACCTTTATACCAAAGTCCATGGTATGCATTGATAGACGGGGATGACATAGAATTATTATAATAAGCATCCCAAATATATAAACCATATCCAGACATGACTCCATTTTTCCATTCACCACGATAAAACTGAAACCATGAGTCCTTACATCTTATTTTAATATTTCAATAAGTAGAATTTATATAAACATAGGTTTGATTATAACAATTGATCAAATGAAACAGAATTTATAACAATCTAATATAAGTTTGATTAATAAATATCAAAGATGCGAAAAATTAAATAAATCGCCTGAACAAAAAGTAAATACATAGTAATTAAATTTAAGATTTTCTTGGATAAAAGCGAGCCAATATACCAATATCATTCATATCCATTGAATTGTTCATACAAATGCATGAAATTAAAAAAACTTTGTAAGAAAATTACTTCGATTAAGAAATAAAATAGTAAACGTACATCATTATTTGGCCAAATCATCAGCCCCTTCCCATCTCTTACAAATTTATCCCATTCTCCTTGGTATCCGCTTAAAGCACAATATTCCCGAGACCCATATCCATGGCGCACATTCTAAAAGAAACATATAAATATATGTATTATAATATTTGAGACAAATGTAGTACCATTTAATTCTAAGAAAAACTTGGAATCATACTGAAAATATACGCACGTTTATCCATTGGCCATCATAAGAATTTTTAAAAGATTTTGAATAATATATAACCCCCTCCCCGTGTTTAGTGCCACAGTTCCATCCACCGGCGTAAGAGCGCTGGTTTCGTGAGTCGACATAAAGTCCCCTGCCGTTGCGTAAGTTGCCAGCAAAATCCCCTTCATACCAAGTATCATCTTTCCACTGTATCAAACCTTTTCCATACATTTCGTTATCTTTGAATTGGCCCTTATTGTAAAACAAAACTTTTATTTCAAAGTGCACGAGATATTAAATATTGTGCAGTAAATAATTTTGAATGACGAACCAAATATATAGTTCCATCAGCCCACTGAAATCTACCTTCTCCATGCATACACTTCATAGAAATGTTTCCCTCATAAATATTGCCGTTACGAAACTTAATTATAGCGCGTTCATCAGGACCAGACCACCACACTTGATATAGCGGGTCAACCTAAATTTAACGTAATATTAAGTATAGTAAATGTGCATTTATTTTGTAAAATAATTATTTTTTTATTATAACCTGTCCAGATTCATTCACGTCCGATTTTGATCTACTTCTTTTTGTTTTAGAAGCTTTTGCTGTAAACGCAAAAATGCATAGGTTTATATAGCACCAATTATATTTCAATAAATATAATGTATTCAATATACCCATAGACTTTTTCTTTTTGCTCATTATAGTAAGTTCGCTAGCTGTTTTCCCAAATTCCGCGTTTGCTGGATTTTCCTCCGTTTTTGGTGGAACTATCACTTCCCATGACTCAATAATACTGTCCAGCATGGATTCGAAAAGCATTGTAATTAATTCTTTTTCTACGGACCCTTTGGATCGGAAGCCCTGAATGGAACTAGCCGAGTCGCTGGTGAGTCGCGCTGTGGAGGGACCGCGTGCAGTGGACAGAAAATCATAATCTTCTGTAAGATACTTTTTGGACGCAATCAAAGAACTTTCACGCCGGGTGACGGTTTTCTGGTCGTCTACGTAATACATGATTTATTTATCTATTGAATATAAGTAGGTATACAGCTACAAAAAATAAATTTCTGACGAAAAATATTTGATTGACATGTAACATATCACGTTTTACAATATGCCAATTATGACTGATGGAAAAAAGACGAACGAAAAAAAATGCTTATAAAGATTTTTACATATCATATTAAAAAATGTTTAGGATTTTTGTTGAATAGGATCGGGTAGGAGCTGCTTGAGAGGTAGAAAGGTATTATTAAATGTAAGTATTATCAACATCGGTTTTATAAAAAATCATGTTTCGTGTTTATTCTATGTCTTAATATTATTG
This sequence comes from Cephonodes hylas, assembly GCA_030295005.1. Taxonomy (NCBI): domain Eukaryota; kingdom Metazoa; phylum Arthropoda; class Insecta; order Lepidoptera; family Sphingidae; genus Cephonodes; species Cephonodes hylas. The sequence continues at coordinate 9,400,839 of AP025364.1, read as the reverse complement.
ATGCTTTGGTTAATTATTAATAATAATAAGCCTTATATGACTAGGTGTGATGTCATCCGTAAAATATTCAATTGGTATTGACTAACCCTGTCATGCCTAAGGTGACTTTCATCGAGAAACAACTTGTACTGAAATATATACATACATAAATAAGAAATGAAAACATTTTTTGCATCACTTTGGGACTCCGTAATAACTAATAAGTGAGAAATAACGGACACAAATTTTATATTTGATAAATTAAACAATTTCTGTTATACTTCAAACTGTTGTATTTTGAATAAGAATTTTATTTTATTTTTCGTTTTACCATTAGGTCGATCTCGATGAATGCGGTGCCTTCCCGTTCCGCTCTCCCATCTATGATGGGGTCTTGTTAAATCATGGTTTAACATAGAACGACCTAACAGAAAAAAAAGCCGTGAGATAATCTAAAGAGGTTAGAAGTTTAATGTTTACGTATTTAAAATATTATATAACCCCATTTCCACAATTTCCAAGGCCTCCACAAGCGCCAAAATGATGCGCCTGGGCTAAGATCGTCGGAAAAAGCGTCGAACGATTTTCTTAGTGATTCCTGTTGACGTAAATGTTGAGGTGAATCCTTTCCTCCCCAAGAGGTTCGCAGTACGCACAGCACAGTTAAGATCGTCAGCACCTAGTAAGAGTTTCAAATTTTAAATAAATTCATATTGCATTTTAATCTATACGCGCGTCCACACTAGTTCAAATTTGGCTATTGATAATAATTGCTCAAAATGACCACTACATATCGGCTATTGATCTTACATACGCTTTGTTATAAGTATTGTCATGACCCGTCCATTGCTAGACTCCCCAAAAACACATTACTAACTACGTCTCAAATTATTTAGAAACCAAATCAAAAACTCTGTTAAAAAGACAAATGGGGATGTTATTATACGACTAATAAAGAACAAGTTCACAATTCACAACACCAAAATATTATATTCTTCAACGTAGGTTAGGTAAATAGGTAGTATCAGTCACAAACACAAAATCAATCAGAATTACCTTTATGTTCATTCTGTACTAGAACGCAATTAACTAATTTAACTTGTGTGCTGTTTTAATATCTATACGCGTGAATGACTCGTACACGCTGTTATATAGCCTGCTCTAGTAAATAAATTGATAGACATTTCACACATTGCTCTATAAAATTACTGTAGCAATTTCAGTGATCCAAATCGTCATTGTGTAATTCTAAAATCATTCTACATACATTATTGAACGTTTATATGCTTTACAAAGAGATATAGCATTGCACTGAAATTTTTAACATTAGCCATTAAATGTCAACTACTGTATATAGGCACCACCTTTCACTCGGTTACTGAAAAGGCATCTTTCAGTAGTGATGGAATCTCGAGAACTTTTGCCTCACGTAAGAAGATAAACGTCAAAAGCGGACAGAAAAAATCCATATTAAAGTGAGTTGATGAACAGGCTACAACATAATATGCAAACGTTTTTTATTAACAGATAATATTCTTTAGTATTATTCTTTAGTATATATATTCTTTATATATATATATATATATATATTAACAATTCTCTATGAAATATGAGTAAATAAAAAACATAACACATACGGTGTAAAAAAACATTTTTATTTAACAAACCTTTCAGTAAATTTAAACTTATACTTTAAAAAAATAAAAATACTTTTAAATGTCAATTATCACGCAAGAAATACAATTCAAAGTTATTAGCTGTATGAAATATCTAATTCCCAGATTAAAGAAATTTAAAGACAAACCCATAATTACAACACAACAATAAAATATAATAATCTAAAAAATCTAAACAAAACAAATGTTTTAGAACAGCAAATCCAATCAAAGACAATAATCATAATGTGAAAATTATAAAAAAACTATCGCCCTATATTTTAAAAGGGTTTTATTTTTACATTTGGGTGTAGCTATCCTATTATAATAATATGCGAAATAAACAATTATATTTTTTGTTGTAATAAAAGGACTAAACAGTGATATTTTCTCAATTTATAAATAAGCCAATTAAATCAGCCCTTAAATAAATCGAGTCTACTTTTGCAGACATTAAATGCCTTATTAGCCTATATTTAAGAAATAAATAACCAACAGATGCTAGCAACGTCCATTTACTATAGCCACGCCTTTTGTAACACATTTTATACATAACTTTAATTTACTAAGACATTCGCAGTATAGAAATATGTAATAAGTTGATATTGAATAAACTAAATGTTTAGCTACGTATATCTTATACGGGAATACATAATCGGAAGAGTTATAAATTATAATAACCATAACATACATATCGTTTGTGCGAAAAACAGTACATTGAATTTTATAAATAAATAACCCACCGGGATTTAAGTAGTAACTAGTACTAGGTTAAAGAAAAATGAGTTTTTATAGTTTTCACATTGTATATTAATTCATACACAAAACAATTAAGACTATAAATTGTGCCTATCGTAGCTTTATAACTATAGCTACATAATTTGAAATTTCTTAATGACAACTATATAAGTTTAAATATTTTGTAAGACTATAGTAACTACACTGATAATATAATTTTATATCACAGTCACATCATTGGCTCTCATTACACCGAGGCTAACGCACCCACTATGAATATCTATTAGTTTTTACGTTTCCGCAAAACTTTATTGTTAACCATTTGTTACAAATGCGATTTTCTTTTTACAGAAGTTTTCTGACAATTATGGCATCTTATAGTAAGTTCATGCGGTCAAAATAACATTGTCGATTGACAAGAACGATCACCCTTGACCAGTTGACAGAAAAATTGAAAATTCCTACGTGCTCTTCTTATCCTTCTATCACCGAATTGGTTCTCCGACAACCTACGTTAGAACCAAATGTAACAATATTCGACATTCTCGTTGTGCAGTTACCTAGACACCAATCCGCGAACTGAGAGCCCGTTGGTTTGATTCCGCACCGAGAAATGATTACGTAATCCATAAAAAAATCGGGTTTGAGTGTTTGTGAGGCCGAAAATTTTATACCCTCGACACAAACACCTCGGACAAGGCTGATGGATGTATTTACGTTACTCAACTCAACTCAGGTCAAGTCAAGTAAGTCGAGCTGGACCTTTAATGTCGTAGTCCAAGCTGGCTACTGCATGCCTTAACCATTTGGAAAACTTGCTATTGACCATTTGCCTTTTATAATATGTCAGTAGAGAAGAAACCAATTGTAGATTTGTCCGATAACTTAAAATTATATACATCTTTATCTACATAATATGTATATTAAATACGCTCCTATGTTAGGCACGGGGCTTTTTTAAGGTAAACTGTCAGACAATATTCCACTGTTTCAATTATTTCTAACTAAACTATGACGCGCTTACAACGCTTTACTGAATTACCTGACTATATTATATTTGACATCCGAAAATATTATTTTCCTACAATCCAACATGACCCTATTATATGAAATTATAAATTAATTATTAACGAAGTTTTATAGGCTACATGGTCACTTTAACGCTGTAATAATAATTTGATTATATAATTTAGGAAAAATTTCTACGTTATTTTAAAATTTACTACGTAAAAGTGAGCCGCATCACTAAGTATATTCAAACGATAAGGAAAAATGAAGTAATAATAAAGTTTAATGACTTTGAGCATTACTTTTGTGACTAGAATAATTTTTGTGTGTATTCAAATTTTTTTCTTTAATTTTCACTTTTGTTTTCCTGCAATACGCTGGTCGAATTTTAGACAATTTCGAGGCAACAGCATTTCCTAATAACACTGACCAAATACCATACACAAAAACCCAATAACAATAAAACACAGTACAGTAACATAATCTGTGAAACGAACCTTATGCTTCTCGGTTAATTTTGCATTTCTTAATCGTAAATTACAATTCGGCTGTAACAATACATTTTCATTTAATTACATTAATTCATGAACAGCAACAGGAATAGAATATACAGTATTTATAAATATTTAAATGTAACAATTTACAGACTTCAACTGCAAAAATATATTTTTTTAGTTAAAAATTCTTTTCAATCCAATTTACTTATTAAATTATCTTCAGGTTTAATCTATCAGCATATCATTTATTATTTACAGAATTTTATGCCTTCCATCCGCGTGCTATGAACCAGACATTAGGGGCCATCCATAAAGTACGTCACATGAAATTCATGATTTTTTTACCTCTCCCCCTTCCTTGTCAAAGTTGGTCAAATTTGTACGCCTCCCCGTCACTAATGCGACGTCCCATAATTTGCAATTTTACATTTAGAAATTATTGAATACAAGCTGCAGTTCTGAATTAGTTTCATCCAAAGAGACTTAAGTCGTCGGCGTTTGCCACGTAACACTAGGCCTACATAAGCTAACACTAAAGCTGTGCGCGATACTCTAACAGTTTGTCGATAATTCACATCCAAGCGGTGGGCCTGAGGTTGTCGACGATGGTGGCGCGGCGGCGGTGCGTGCGGGGCGGCGGCGGGTGGCGGGGCGGCAGGCGGGGGGGCGGCCGGCGCCAGGGTCACGAGTCGTGCAGCAGCCGCTGGTAGTGCGGGAACACCTCGTAGGGCGGCACGTGCAGCCCGAACTCCAGCGCCACCAGCACCGCGAACTCGAACCGCAACAGGTCCTTACGGTTCAGGCGGAACGTCGTCTCGATGCGCTGCAAGTTTACAATCAATATATACAACCAACAGTCACGTACATGGCTCTGAACCCACACTAGGTTTGTAACCTGTATCTGACACTACGAAACATTTTCGGTCTCACAAACCCGAAACAAATATATTTTGTGGATCACACAAACATTTGTCTTAGTGCAGGGATCGAACCCGCGGCCTCACGTTTTGCAAGCTGGTGTCTAGCCAAAGCAGTGATGGCCTCGAGGTTTAGGCGCGCGGTCGAGAATCTCGGCGGTCGCGGTTCGAACCCCAGGCACACACCTCTGACTTTTCGAAGTTATGTGTGTATTCACATTGAATTATCACTTGCTTTAACGGTGAAGGAAAACATCGTGATGAAACCTACACACCTAAGAGTTCTTAGGAATTTCTTAGGTGTGTAGTCCGCCAACCCCCACAAGGCCAGCGTGGTGGACTATGGCCTAAACCCTCTCAATGGTAGAGGAGACCCGTGCCCAGCAGTGGGCGTATATGGGTTGATAAAGGTGAAGGTGAAGGTCTAGCCAACTGCGCCACGAGGCTGTGGATACCTTCCACAATGGCTTAGATACACATCGCAAAACAAATGCAGATCAACCTAACGGTTTTTTTTATTATTAAACAAATTTAAAAAAATTGTATCCACTTTCCATCTCCTGCAAGTTTGCCTTGCATCATGCAAGCCACAAGTCACGTTTTTTACTTTTGGATGTCAAAACAAGATTAGATTTCGGCACCATAAATACACTCTACTATTAATAAACTTTCCATATCTGTTGAAACCAGACACCCTTCAATACGCAGTCACTCCACATCGTTTTTTTTTTATCTATATTTTGACAGCCCCGTGGCGCAGTTGGCTAGACACCAGCTTGCGAAACGAGCGGCCGCGGATTCGATCCCCGCACCGAGACAAATGTTTGTGTGATCCACAAATATTTGTTTCGGGTCTGGGTGTTTGTGAGACCGAAAAAGTCTCTCGTAGTTTCTGATACCAACGACACAAGACTCGTATCTTAGTGTGGGGTCGGGACTATGTATGTGACTGTTGGGTGTATTTATTTATTTATGGATTAATGTAAAAAAAATATACAATCACATTCGATTTTTGTACTAGAATATTGTACTCACTTCAATTAATGCTTTCAACATTTCGCCTTTGACGTCATTCAGTTTGGCTGATAGTAATAAGCAAGCGCCCGCGCATAATTTTCTGTTATCCTTGTTAATTAAATTGGCCAATATCAATTTTTCAAAATAAACATATGCCTGGGCTACCGACAATAAATCCACTCCTCCACTGTCGTGTTTCGCAATCTTGCGCATTTCTTTCTTTATGCTAAAAAAATATTTTTTTGTTTATTTAGCATTTTCATTATAAATTATACAGAAAAATTATATATTTAGCTTTTTAGACAATAAAAAAAATGGTTCTGATGTTTTTAAATAATGTTTAGAAATTTAAGGAATGGCAGAGTATAGAAGTGGGAAATGTCAGTGTGAAGGAACGAAAGAAAATTGATTATGTTGAGTGTAAGAGAAAAGCTAAAAAAGCCGTAGCTGTCGCCAGGGCAAAGGCACAAGATTCATTGTACCAGTCTCTTGAAAGCCCTGAGGGACAGAAACATATTTACCGGCTGGCTAGAGCTAGGGAACGAATGGCGAAGGACGTGACGCATATGAAGTGTGTAAGGGATGAAGTGGGAGAAATTTTGACAGATGATGAAAAAATCAAAAATAGGTGGAGAACCTATTTTGAAAGACTTATGAATGAAGAGAATGACTGGGGGAAACAGCTTGAGGATGTACCGGTGAACGTGGGGCTCGTAAGAGACATCAGTGTAGATGAAGTTATGAAAGCTGTGAGTGAGATGAAGAATGGGAAGGCGGTTGGACCAGATGGAATACCAGTAGAAGTATGGAAGGCTTTGCAAGTGGTTGGGTGGAAGTGGCTGGCTTTGTTCCTCAATAAGCTGTTGCTGGACAACACGGTACCCGACGAATGGTGCAACAGTTATTTGGTGCCCATTTTTAAAAACAAGGGGGATGTTCAAGACTGTAACAATTATCGGGGAATAAAGTTAATGTCACACACTCTGAAAATTTGGGAGAGAATAATTGAGCGACGCCTGCGAGAGGAATGTGAGGTTTCGCGGAACCAGTTCGGTTTTATGCCTGGTCGTAGGACGACGGATGCCATTTTTGCAATTCGCCAACTGTGCGAAAAATACAGGAGAGCGCATAAAAACTTGCACATGGTATTCGTTGACCTCGAAAAGGCTTTCGATCGGGTTCCGCGTGAAGTTGTATGGTGGGCCCTTAAGAAGAAATGCGTGCCTGAGAAGTACCTGCAGTTGATTCAGGCCATGTATCGTAAATGTAATACCCAAGTCAGGACGGCAGCTGGCATTACAACCAGATTCGATGTCGCTGTTGGGGTGCACCAAGGGTCGGCTCTTAGTCCCTACCTCTTCCTGTTGGTTATGGATGCTATTACTGCAGATATACAGGAAGAGGCACCCTGGTGCATGCTGTTTGCGGATGACATTGTTCTGGTGTCAGAAAGTGGCCACGAGGTGCAGAACAGATTGGAGGCGTGGCGGCATAGACTTGGAAATGTTGGCCTTAAAGTCAGCAGAACCAAAACTCAGTATATGTTTTGCGACTTTGGCGGTCTTTCAAGTTCTGTGTCCGTCACACTTGATGGAATGCCGATACCAGTCTGTTCCGAATTCCGCTACCTTGGGTCACTTATGCAAAGTGACGGGGGTATACATCACGATATAGGGCAGAGAATCAACTCAGGATGGATGAAATGGCGACAGGTCTCATCCACAATATGCGACCCAAGGATGCCCCTCAAATTGAAGGGCCGAATATACAAGTCCATGATAAGACCTGTCGTTATGTATGGATCGGAGTGTTGGGCAACGAAGAAGACGGACGAAAGACGACTGCATGCAGCAGAAATGCGAATGTTGCGATGGATGTGTGGGGTAACTCTGACTGATAGAGTGAAGAATGAATACGTTAGAGGAAGTTTGAAAGTAGCTCCTGTGATTGATAAGCTGAAAGGACACCGTCTGTCGTGGTATGGGCATATTATGAGGAGGGACGAAACATATGTTGGTAAGAAAGTAATGAGCATGAAAGTTGAAGGATGGACAAGCCGAGGAAGGCCAAAGAAAACATGGATGGAGTGCGTGAAAAGAGATATGAAAGAGAAAGGCGTGACTGAAGACATGACGGCTGATAGGGATGTGTGGAAGGAGAAAACATGCTGCGCCGACCCCAAATAAAAATTGGGAGCAGGGCAAGAGAATGATGATGATGATGATGGTTCTGATGTTTTTAGTTAAAAATGATTATTTATTCATTTTAATACAAATTGTAAGTCCTGTATAGTTATCAAATTCATCGATTAAGGTGAACCCATATGCTTGTTCAATATTTACCTTCTCAGTTTGCTTAGAGTTAATTTGATATGCGGGAACTTTTCTCTGAACTTGTCGTTTAGTTCCTTTTTTAAATCTTGCGGTCGAACATAGTCGATAATGGACGTCATGTAAGATGTGAATGTCAGTAGAGTCCTATGCTTGCCTGCGATCAATTCTGGGTCGTCCAAAACATTAGGACAGTAATGGAGCTGCAATCACAGAAAGTATTTGATAAAATACATTATCGTAAATGAAAATTCTAAAAAACATAACTAATCTTTATAGTTGCAAGTCAAATTATTCTAATCTATTCGTTCCTATTTCTGTTGTTCAGTAATTTTCTTAATAATGCGTTACTGTATCCTAGACGAAAATTCAATGACATATAGTATGCTAGGTTTCAGGTTCAACATTTCTAAATTAAATTTCATAGCATTGTCTTGTTGATTGTTTGGTCGGGAACTATCCTGTTTCATCACATATCACTTAATACGGACGTTGGTCACTGTGTCATACTTGTAAAAAAATACTTACGAATTTCTGTGAGATTAGAGCTCCCTCGTCCCAATCAAAGGTTTTATTGTCAACGGTCGAGAGCGGCGGTGAAGACGTTATAGCTGTCCTTTGTGACGATTCATACGAAAAGCACCTAGAATAAACAAATCTCTCAATCACTATAGTTTTAAAGTGTTTACACCACCATGCAACCTTAAAATACATTAATATTAGAGTAAAAACTATATTACATGCAAAATAAACAAAACAACATCTCACACTTCCACAATTTAGTTTTAGCATCTACCTATTTGTTTAGTTAAAATATCCATAGTATTAGTATGATCATGCATCTGTGACCACTTATTCCATACAATGTGCAGACTACATCCAGTCGTTAATGATTGTGTGGAAGGATAACTGCATGATATAAACATGTTTAATTCTTAGCAAGTAGTCAGGTGTCCTAGCATGACCTAAACAACCCACAATGCATATACCCCATTTACCAAATTGATTTATTAGAAGTATAATGGCTACATAATATATTATTGTTATTAAAGTTGTGTGTAATTTCCAAGCAAGGGTTGAATAGCATTAGCAAAATCTAAATGCATAGCAAATCTCATTTTTCATTGTTTACCATTTTTTATCCTTGTGCCTCGTCAATAATTTAGTCCTGAAATTTAAATTTGTTAGTGATGAAATGATTATGATTGTTTCATAGTGATAATCAAAATGCATTTAACAAGATGTGTCAAAATAAATGATGTGTAACACATAGTTATGTAAGTTATGTATGTATGAGTGCAGAAGCATTCAATTTGAGTGTTTCGGTTTTGTTTATAACTTTAGACTTAATGTAAAACTGTGTATTTAACTAATAATACAAAATGGATACAATCTATATTCTGGAATTATACATTAAACTAATCAATTATAACAGGAATTTTAATTACGCTATACGTACACACATTATTTAAAAAGGTTTTAATTATTGATTTTATTGTGGCACAACTTCTAGTCAGACACGAAAAAACAAAAAAAAATGTTTAATTGAAATCAAATAAACAATCGCATGCACAAAAGCATTTTGAAAAATAATTCGATAAGTGAAATAAAATTGATTAATAACATAGAATGCTGTAGTAATTTAAATGTGACTTCTTTTTTTTACCTGGCTATGACGTGAGGATGACGATTTATTATTTTCCAGTTGGTTTTGTCGATGAAGTCACTGTCATACATTTTCCTGTACTGCTCCCGTGTGCAAACTCTTGATGGCACAAGTAACTTCGAATATGATATATCCTGACCATTTTCTTCCTTTTCCAAGCCAAGCAGATCAAATGGATCTACGCCATTGTCTGTGATTGATGAGAGAGGTCTTGGTCCTGAGGTATTACGCCTGCGTACACCATCTTTTCTATGGTCAGCCCTAAAATTAAATATTTTTAATATATAAGCTCATTTTACGTTGGAGAGAAATTTCACTCATTACATATCTGGAAAATTCTGATATAGTTGTAGCGATACAACTTTGGGTTCCCAACGGGCAACGGGCAACGGGCAACGGTTACGATTTCTTTCGTCATCGTCAACCGTTGTTTCTTGTGCCTATTAGAAGAACTAACCTTTTTAACTAAGCTCCCTTCAAAGGGGCTATCATCATCATCAACCCATATACGTCCCATTGCTGGGCACGGGTCTCCTCTACCATTGAGAGGGTTGAGGCCATAGTCCACCTATGGCCTTAGTAACCTTGGCCTAGTGCGGGTTGGCGGACTACACACCTAAAAATTCTTAAGAACTTTTAGGTGTGCAGGTTTTATCACGATGTTTACCTTCACCGTTAAAGCAAGTCATAATTCAATGTGGATATATTCAAAGGGACACAAATCAAATTAATATACAATTCAAAGGGGCTATTAGATCGTTAAATGTTAGGGATCATCCATAAATTACGTCACACGTTAAGGGGGAGGGAGGGGGTCGACTGAGTTTGACATTGTGTGACAAGGGGGTGGGAGGGGACCTAAATGTTGTGACGTCACATTTCAAAATCATCTTGTTCTTACACTTAGTTTGCACTGTTAACGAAAAATTATAAAAAAAAATTCAACTTTCATAAACATAACATTCAAATTGTTTAGTCGGCTACTCGGTCTACTAGTGTTACATGCCAAGCACCAACGACCTGAGCGTATTTGAAAATAAAACTAATTCGAAACTGTAGTAAAATTGCAAAATATGTGACATCACACTAGGGGGGAGTCGTACAAATGTGACCAGCTGTGACAAGGACAGGTGTAGGGGTAAAAAATCATGAATTTCATGTGACGTAATTTATGGATGGCCCTTAATTGCTCAATTTGTTGATATTATATTTATACAGTTGTAGCCTTTCGAAATTCACTGAAGCCGCATTTATTTGCATTGAAAAAATCTTGTAATAAAATTAAGTGATTTTGTTATTTATAGCGTTGCATTGGTATACATTGTAATTGATGTTATTTTAAAATGAATCGGATAAATAATAATTTTTAAATATATGGATTAACCACCCTATATATAGACCCACTATTAAAATAGCAGTTAGTTTACAACATAAGGCAACTTATTATTAATTGATTTGTTTGTTTTCATTATTCATGTAATATAATGCTTACTATATATACTATGATGCCTGTTTCTTACTATGTATAGTGAATAGTTAGTATTTTATGGTAATATAAAAGATTCTACATGGGCATGATTTCTAACAATCTTGTCTTGTTAGCCATCAATAGATTTGTAACATCATTTTAGTCATTTAACAATTACATAACAAAGGAGACAATATGATACATTCAGATTTTTTGTTTCTTCTGTATAAATATGAAACATCTGAAAATGATACAAACCTTGGATTACGCACAGTTTTTGAGTAAGGTATAGTACTGAATATTACACAGGGAACACCTTGGGAAGGAACAAAGGCAAGTCTTTCATCTCTAAAAGTAACACCTTTAGTTGGTTTCACCAGGCGTACTTCTTTAATTAATGCATGATTCTCAGGTATGCATGTATTACTTGTTCTGAAGCGACCTGAAAATTTTTGAATTTGTTTATTAAACTATAACAATGCAGTATGCAATGTTTCCAACATTCATCCTCTACATAAATTGTGTTGCTGAAAGAAATATATTATTTTATGCATACATAAGTAGAATTCTATCAACCAATCAACCAACTTAACAAAGAAAATTAATTATAGTAAATCAAGATGAAAAATACAATATTTACCAAAGTTTAAACTTTCAGAACTGCTTTTATCATCAGTGCTTATTCCTGTGAGAGAAACTAGATGATTCTTTTTAGCCCGAAAAGATGTATGTTTTTCTTTGAATGATTCGGTATTCCCTGAAGAACATCTGAAATTACAGACAGATAATATTATTTATATTATATGAAACAATATTTCTTCTTGTGAGTAACTAGTAAATGTCGTAATATTTATCATTATCTATTTATCATTCGTATCAACCTAAGCAAATATTAAAGCAGAACAAACATTTGAACATTTATAAGTATACCAAAACAAAAGTTAAATGTAAACAAATGGAAATTACCTCTCTCGGAAACTAGAATTTGTTACGCCTTTTACCGGTGTAGCTGTTGAAGTATATTCCGACTCGGAACTCAGTGAATGATTATCAGGACCGAGTCTATGAGCAGGACTAGACTGCGGAACTTTATTGCGACACCGCACACTATTTCTTAATATCAAATCTTTATCTTTGTATATATCCATCGCTTTTGACCCACTATCAGTCTTATCATTCTTTGAAGCAATTTGTTTTAGATCAGAATCTTTGTATTTACCGTCGAGAGATATATTTGATAGAAATGTAACAGCCGCCAAACGTCTCCTTGCTTTTTCATATTTGTTGCGGTGATTTGACATTATGGGTGTTATTATTAATACTGAAGTTCTTAATTTATAACTATCGTCTTTTACAACACTTTCAATTCAAGGAATTTATGAAAAAATACTATTCGACGACTTCAACACTGCTCTCAAGAGTATTAATTTCTATCAAGAAAATATGACATAAACTTCTGTCAATTTTTGACAGCATCAAATTTCTTAGTTGCGTTTAAATATTAAAACTGCTATTTTTAATTGTGTCCTGAATTAATCTTTAACCATATATTAATAAATAAGATATATCTAAAAACAATTATGTATCTAAAAGTAGTTTGAATAACGTTTCGTAAATTGGAATTTTATTGGTTTTAATATTTTTTTGACGGATCGCAACAGTTCTGAACGAATCAACAAATTTCACTGTCAAGTGTCAAATTAAAAGTTTTGGTATTTCTGTGTAGTAAGGTGGAGCGGATAACTTTTATTCCTACTGGAATAAATAATAAAAGGTTGTTTCGATGGAGTCTAATATTCCTGGTTCATCTCCCACCACAAGAGCCACAAGGTTCATGATGGAAGGAGTTGGGGCGCGTGTAATCAGAGGTCCGGACTGGAAGTGGGGCAAACAGGTAACAATCAGTGTTTATTTTTGTTATAGATTTCAGTTTTTGCAAAACATTATTCAAAATAATTATTTACTATCGATCTGCATACATTTTGTTACATATATCCTTTTTTAGTATTAAGTTTTTTAGTTGTGATTGTGTTTTGATTACAAATGTCATCATTTCTAATGTTTATGATTGTGTTATTAAATTGTTACTTTCATAAAGCTAAGTCAATTTGTTCGTAGGACGGTGGTGAAGGCCATGTAGGCACAGTAAGAAATTTCGAATCTCCTGAGGAAGTGGTTGTTGTTTGGGATAATGGCACTGCTGCAAACTACAGATGTTCTGGAGCTTATGATTTGCGTATATTAGACAGTGCTCCAACTGGTGTTAAACATGAAGGAACTATGTGTGATACTTGCAGACAACAACCAATTTTTGGTATGTACTTTTAATATGAACAATGCTGAATTATTACATTAAAAATGAGCATTTTTTGTAGATATATCAAATATATTGTATATTGGATGTTACATGGATTTTATTATTTAGTACACTAATTTATAAGTTTTGCAAATTATTTAGTTCAATTATAGATAACACATTTTATAATTATTTAAACTGTGTGTAATTATCATTAATTGGGATTTTTCTAATGGGATAAAAACCATTTAGTAATAAAGCAAATATTGTGGTATTCTTTCAGGTATTCGCTGGAAATGTGCAGAATGTAGTAATTATGACTTGTGCTCAGTGTGTTATCATGGAGATAAACATAACTTAAGACACAGATTCTATCGTATCAGTGCACCTGGAGCCCAAAGATGTTTGGTGGAACCTCGACGTAAAAGCAAAAAACAGGCTGTTCGTGGAATTTTCCCTGGAGCCAGGGTTGTTAGAGGGGTGTGTACAAATAAAAATAAATTTTATTTGAAATGGTTTAGATCAATTATGATAGATAACTATGTTTTCTGAAATCTATAGTATGCTGCCTGAATGTATTGTTTGAAGGCTTTCATTGTAAAGTTATAATTTAAATTTGCAAGATCTTCCTGACATTGTTAATTTTGTGATTAAAGGTTGACTGGCAATGGGAAGATCAAGATGGTGGCAATGTCAGAAGGGGTAAAGTAAATGAAATACAAGACTGGTCTGCAGCAAGCCCTCGTTCTGCAGCCTATGTTGTTTGGGACAATGGTGCCAAGAATCTCTATAGAGTTGGATTTGAAGGAATGGCTGATTTGAAGGTCTATTAAACACATTAACATAAAACTTATATAGTCAGTACAAAATATTGTATTAGAACAAATCTGCACAATTTTGGTGAATTGTCACTTATTGACCACATCCTACCTTTACCGGTCAATATACAATATGTTAAGCATTGTACTAACCAAACTGCACTGAGTAGTGCAGCAAGTGTGTTACGCACACAAGTGTGTAAGCATTTAGTAAATACCACCAAATTTGGATTAAAAACAATATTGTTGAAATAAAGTTATATCAATTTATGCTATTTCAGGTTGTAAATGATGTAAAAGGTCAAAACGTTTACAAAGAGCATTTACCACTGTTAGGGGAACTAGGCCCAGGACGTGCTGGACCACATGGATTACAAGTTGGCGATCAGGTATTTTTTTACAATACATATATTAATTTAACAAGATATATTTTGTGTTTGTTTGACGTTGAAATGTTACGTATATCACATAACTGGAATTAATTATATATTTTTTTAAATATTTAAGGTCAATGTGGATCTTGACTTGGAAATTGTGCAGTCTTTGCAACACGGTCATGGTGGATGGACTGACGGAATGTTCGAGTGTCTAGGCACAACTGGGACAGTGGTCGGCATAGACGAAGACCACGATATAGTAGTGACGTATCCTAGCGGCAATCGATGGACCTTCAACCCCGCAGTATTGACAAAGGTAGAAAATCATTTTACTAGCGTCCACCTATATAATTCGCTAGCCTGTCTCAGATAGTTAGAGTAGCGATTTAATTTTCTCTTTGCGAGTCAACGCTGACGCAGGAAAATTTTCGATACTTTTCATGTCTATCGTGTCTTTCTCTCTCCTTCTCCAAATGCTCCATATATAATCTCATCCTCCAAATGCTTTTGTCGTTTTAATTTGCCACCATAAATTGAACCTTTTAAAATTGTAGTAGGTATATTAATTAAAAAAAACATCCAATGGTATGGTTCCCCATGTTCGAATGTTGTTTCCGGCAGGTGTGCAGCGGCTTAGTGAGTTCAGTGAGCGGGGGCGCGGGCGGCGCGGGGGGCGCGGGGAGCAGCGCGAGCGCGGGCGGCTCCGGGGGTGCGGGGGGCGGCGCGGGCGCGGCTGGGGGGTTCGCGGTCGGCGACCTCGTGCAGATATGCGCAGACCAGGAGCGCGTTAAAGCGCTGCAGCGCGGACACGGCGAATGGGCGGAGGCTATGGCTCCTGTAAGTCAAACGTCAAAAGTGTTATCTTTTGTCGAGTTTTTCTTTAACGCTAGTGGGTTTGGCCATCACTGCTTACGTGATTCACAATGAATTATCACTTGCTTTAACGGTGAAGGAAAACATCGTGATGAAATCTGCACACCTAAAAGGTCTTAGGAGTTTTTTAAGTGTGTAGTCCGCCAACTCGCACTAGGCCAGCGTGATGACCTAAGCCCTCTCGTTGGTAGAGGAGACCAGTGACCAGCAGTGGGACGTTTATGGTGATGTGGGTTATTAATCATATTAGATATTACCAGCCCCAGTTTCCGATGACGGTCTGAATACATCCTGTATGTACAATGTACTAGCATGGAAAGATGAATGTATCCGTGAATACCATAAATGCAACCTGTTGATTTGTATCAGCGGCGGTACTTCCATTTAACAAACTGTATTTTATTAATGGCTAGAAATATTATGTGACCTCAGAGTCCGCGTAATACATAAATACTGCCTCTTAAGAGGCATGGCACTTAATTTATGATTTTTTAGGTATCATAAGCAATAGACTATATAGGACAAAAAACCTAGCTTAAAGGTTTATGAATGGATAGGATTTTTTGACACCATTTATATAATAAACAATAATGCAAACATTTTCTTCAATATTTATAATTAAATCAATTTACTAATGCTTTGTTCATCATTTTTAGACTCTTGGTAAAATCGGCCGTGTGCAACAAATATATCACGACAATGACTTGAAAGTGGAAGTGTGCAATACATCGTGGACATACAATCCAAACGCTGTGACAAAGGTCGCTTCATCAGATGGAAGCTTTTCGGGAATCCCTTCAGGTGAATATTTACTTAAATACGAATATCTTTTTTTAACATTGCTTGCGCAATATTATTTTATGCTCTTGCTTGAGGAATTAAGGTTGTTTTTCACGTGTATGAGATTATGTCGTGTGTAAGTCAAACTACGATGGTAATCTAAGATTTAAGTGGAATACGTGGGGTACATAATACGATATAATTAGAAGAGACGCCTAGAAGATTCGCTGCTGATGGTATTGTTAAAAACATGGAAATCGTAGTTTAATACGAAATGGGAGCTGCTTAACGTCCAGCATTTGGACGTGTTTATTCCAGAGTTGCCCTTCAAACTGTCGACTCATTGCACCATTGTCATCTGACGAGGTTTTCATCGCGCGACGAATCAGAAACCGAGCGACCGACAACGTTATGATCAAGGTGTTCTGTGTTTCCTATTTGCCGTCTTATCGAATACTATTAAAATTGAGACAACTTTTGGCAATATAAGTTTTAACATAATCGATAAAAGGCAGAAATTATCATGAACCCTGGAATGGGAACGTTTCAAGGTATTAGGATTGAGTTAAAAATACAATTTAAAGACTCAGCGATATTAGATGCAACGAAATTGTTCACTTCTCGTTGGATAATTGTTATGCCGTTTGTTAAGGAATAAAAGGAGTGTGTAAGTGAAACGTATGACGTGTGCAGGCGAGAAGTTGTCGGCGCTGCTGAAGAAGTTGTTCGAGTCGCACGTGACGGGGGACTCGAACGAGGAGCTGGTGAAGGCGGCGGCCAACGGCGACGCGGCGCGCTGCGCGGAGGTGCTCGCGCGCACCGACGCCGCGCACGCCGACGTCAACGGGTTCTACGGCGGACACACCGCGCTGCAGGTACACACTTCGCACCAACTCTCCTTACAACACTTTGGGAATCTTTTAGTTCGACTTCTTGTGCGTAATAGTCCACCATGCTGGATTAGCGCTTGTATGTTGGTTAGTGAATTTTAGTTGTGCAGGCTTCTTAAATTTCAAACCTTACAAAAATTTTAGGCAAATTTATCGACAAAAATGTCTAAAAGCCATTACGCGCATTCCATAAGAGTTGATATGTGATTTTCAGTGGAAAAGACTCTCCTCGCTCTTTTGTAGTGCCTTTGTCAAAGAGGTTCTAGTCACTACTAAATCGAAGAGGATTTAAATACTCTACATAATCCTGTTTTATTTATTTTTTTAATTACTAATGTAATTTTATGTAATGTAAGTTAAGATCGAACCCAGTGGCGTGCCATAGGAGAGGCCTATGTCCAGCAGTGGACGTGAAAGGCTGGTGATGTGATGTGATGTAACATATATTTATTGTAAGTTAAAACACCCAGTTTATTTTGTATAAGCCTTCTCTATAATCTTACATGTATGATGAATGTATGCGTTTGTTAGTAGCGGTACACGACACATGACTTGTGTTATGTGTACATCCTCTGTCAGATGTATAAAAGGCTGTGGTATGTATGTATGTGTGTTGCGGTGCAGGCGGCGGCGCAGAACGGTCACGTGGAGGTGATCCGCACGCTGATGGAGGCGGGCGCGGAGGCGGACGCGGAGGACCGCGACGGGGACCGCGCCGCGCACCACGCCGCGTTCGGCGACGAGCCGGCCGCCCTGCGCGCGCTCGCCGCCGCCGCCGCCGACCTCAACGCGCGCAACCGCCGCCGCCAGACGCCGCTGCACATCGCCGTCAACAAGGGACACCTGGGCGTCGTGCGCACGCTGCTGCAGCTCGACGTGCACCCCAGCCTGCAGGCAAGCGCTACTTCCCTGCCTTTCACACATTTTGACATGCCTATAACTAGAAGTCGGTATAACAGTTCGCATGCTACGTCCAATTTAAGCAATAGTTATTCATCCAGGTCAAAAGTCATCTAAAATGCTGTTAGGCTACTCCGGTTTTAGCAGACTCACTTTACACGATAACACACATTATGATAATCCTCTAAACACTAGGATCGGGGTCGAGAAAATGGAAGTCGTTGAGAAAAGCATAAAATACAGTTGTAAAACTTTAATATGAAAACTAATTATGTTTGAAGCTAGCTTTTAAGTAATGGTGGCTTCAAAGTTCAAGCAGGCGCTCGAGAATGACGCCGGTCGCGGATATAAATCCTAGGCACATACCTCTGCCTTTTCGAACTTATGCGTATTCGCAATGAATTATTACGCACTTTAATGCTGAAGGAAAATATCGTTGATGAAACCTGACCACCTGAAAGTCCCGACTAATTTATTAACTGTATCAATTCAATCGGCTCTAGGCTAGCTCGGCGGACTAAGGCCCTTAGGCCCTTGCAATTGTAAAAAGGCCTGTAATCATTAAAGGGACGTATCTTGATGATGATATTTTTTTTTACAACTAACCCTCAGCATAAATGCACAAGAAGTGCGAAGCCATCAATTGAAAGAAAAAAAAAAACCCCTCAGCAGACAAAATAGCACTAACAATGTATGCTACTACATAAGATTTTACATCTTATAAACAGATGATCACGAGAAAAGTAGGGTGGCCTAATTTTATGGTTTTGTCGGTTCGTTTTAACAATACTATCTGAATTTTTTTTGTGCGCCTGTTACATATTACTACGTTGGCATATTATAATTCGAAATTAATATATCTCTCTACTAGCACCTGAAGTTCATTCTATAAAATTAACAATAACCTTAGGAACTGTAATAATATAATCAATACTTATCCTTGAATGGATAAGAAAATGTTTCATAGTGATTGCCTGCTTCCCATAAATTTCCGTAATATGTGTAGTGTATAATGTTAAAATATCCGGTTCGTAAAATATTATCTGGATGCCAGTCACGTGCTTGTCTTACAATTGAGAAAGGTTCGCGTCTACCTTCCTGCCCGAACTATGCCTCAGTAGATTTCACATACCTGAGGTAATCTTTGTGAAGCACTCCGGTATGTAGTTTTACTGTTTTTAAATCCGTGACGATTTACTATCAAAACACATTATCTTTAGGAAAGCTGTGTATGTCTTCTACCTTGAATGTTTATTTCAGACGAAATATTTTGAAACGCATTAAAATGAAATGATTTCATCTGACATTTTGTCAGTCATCTTGTCTCATGGATGACTACGAATAAGTTAAAATTTGTAGAAAAGTCAAAAGCAGGTATAATGTGTAGGTATAGCGACAAGTGATTGTCGTAGTAGTTGGAACGATAGGTCATTTGGTCCTATGTACGGCAACCTTAAATACAACTTTACGTTTACTATCCAGCGATATCAATTTGTTGATAAAATAATTGTTCTTCTTTTCGGTAAAGTTGAACCACCTATCTCAGTGTACAAACTAGCTCGTTTTACCGTGTGATTTTAGGTCAAAACGAATTGACTTTCTTTATTAAAGCAGAAGAATGTAATGCTATTATTTACTAGCATTACATAGTCTTTTTTTCTTCCGCTAGGTATTATAAAATGTACCTAGTATTTAATCAGAGAGGAGCGACATCGTAGTATTTAAACTTTATGGTAATATTAATATTCATACAAAGAGTATCCATTAGAACTTTATAAAAGTGAAATAATGACGGGCAAGATTTGCGAGGAATAAATTTTATCGTCGTCTCGGACATTAATCCCCGCGTTATCCAGATCGCTTTGGTATTTCCCGGGGACCCATGTCTCTTGGACTTTTAATCTAGACGAGTCGAGTTTCAGTCGGTAATGAGTGTAGCTCTCTCAGACATGCGGTCGCCATAATTGCCAAACTTTGGTAGGACCGTAGCCCCCTGCCCCGCTGCTTGTCGCACGCCATTGTTCGCACGCTATGTCGCCATGCAACCTACTACCAACCATGCCTTTATACAACTCACACACACTTGTTCACGCTAAATGAAGTATGATGTTGACAGCGAATAGTTTCAGCTAATCCCCTCTAATGTTGTCTATTTATAATGTCACGCCGGAACAAAATGCCTCGCCGTTTTATGTTATGTCTGCGGTCATATATAAAATATGTTAAATGGTATGTAAACGCGTCCGCGGACGGTCACGAAACGTTTGTATTTTCATACAGGTGTACTTATTAATAAAAATGCCATAATCACGTTATTAAATTATTTATTAGTTCCCCAATAAAAAAATTACATATTTTTTTTAAAAGCATGAAATAACTTATACATCCATATTTGTATTTGTGATCCTTTGTAGGTATACAGTAATTCTATAATAAAACGGACACGCCAAACTCGATTTATGTCTTAGGTATGTATACGTCTCACGCAATCGGATTTCAGAAGCTTTTGGTGACGCGAATCATATTCGGATATAAGCCGGGACTTACTCGGCGCAGTTTGTGTCGTCAAAGACGTGTTTTGACTAAATTTAAGATGTGGCCATTTCTGTGTGTTGCATTTATTGCTAACGTCATTGTTTTGAAATATACTGACATCTAAAAAATACAAAATTAAGCTTCATTTTATATGTAGTTAACTACGTAAGGAAATCTAAATATTCACACAGATACAAAAAGTGAAAGTTAAATAATTGTCAATAAATCATAGACATGCATTGATATGCAATCACTATAATTCTATCTGAGATATAGATTACACATATGTATGTAGGTATCTATAAAATAAAGGTGAAACGGGTTTTTATTCGAGTTTAAGTAAACCTATGTCAGTACCCTGGGCTTAATTTATAATTTGCTAAGCAACTAGTAACGCCTATAATTTTAATTTGCCGCGGAACTAATCTCCATAAGCTCGGCATAATTGAGCACGTAACCACCATAAATGTTATCTGAACTTAATACACTTAAATACCGTAATGTAATCCAGTATATCGTATATATTATATTTTACATTAGCTTTTGTCTGTGTATTTTGTCGTGTTATTTTGTTTTTATCAGTCATAGTTAATGTTATGCCAATTTTCTCGCTATGGCCTGCTACATGTAAATCCACAAATCGTCGACTTAGACTCAGTCTTCTTATGCATTAATATAGTAGTACGGATTTCGATATTTAATATGACGTTATATGCATACTTTATTTAGTCAATCGTTTTCAAAATATGTAGTAAAGTGTTTATTAACATTTTCATCTATATTCATCAATATTGGAATTCTCGATAGACAGAGCCGCGTTCCAAGATATTATAAAGCACGGGAATAGCACAATAGCTAAACGCTTGAAATTGTTTTGTAAGAAAGTTATCTGCGCGATCTTTGTTTAATTATATAACTATTCCGTGAAGCTAAAGTCATATTGAAGCGTAATTGGGCGTAAAGCTATTTAAAACTGAATAGAGCATTGTGAAGGCGCGTCACCTTGATTCAGCGTTGGAGCCTCGTCCTTAATAAAGTTAGAGTGCCGGCGCTAGCGGCCGCCGAGCGCCGCCCGCCGCGGGGCCTCGGCCGCCCGGTCGCCTCGCCGCCTCGCCGCCTGCCCGCCTGCCCGCCTCGGCCGTCGACGCTCTCCAAATCATCTTGAGCGGGCTAAATGCCTTTCTCCGACCTCTTTACACTCCACTTCCTAGTTTGTGTGCAATGGACCATACGTATCTCATTAAAATCAAAGAGACATTCATTATTTTCTTTGAGACAGTTTTGCATCGGAAATTTTATCACGTATTTGATGTTGTTTAAGAATATTTTAATTTATATTTGAGGCTAGATGTAGGTCTTTAAAGAAACAAGTCTGGACCTGCCTTGAAGGCAGGCCTAATCTACAGTCCTACTAAATAAAATAAAATGCAATTAAAAAGAAAGTAGAGTAAACCGTATAGATCTGACCACAAATTTCTCAGCTCGAAGGCCTTGTTATGTATATAAGTACATGTCACGGATTTGTGAAGTATTTTTTTGTTATCTTTTTTTGTTCGTTGCCTTTAAGTCGGAAACAATAATTTAATTAGATTTTGCTTAGTTTCAATTTATATTTTTATTGTATTACAGTAATGTCAAAATAATAAAATGTTATTAAGTGGATAATAATTACTTGCATGTATAAACCATACTACAATTTAATATAAGACGTGCTTTAAGCATCACTATCGTTTACGGAATTATAATAATTCAACAGTCATCCACTGAAATTATTCAACGTGAAATGAAAAGCCTTTGTGTCTGCTTATGAGGTTTCATAATTTCATGCGCGCGTGGCTTAATTTACACAGTGGATTTTCATACCTTTATGATTTGTCGTTTTATATTTGACACAAGCAGATTCATAAATAAATAGGAGTAATTCATTTTAAAAAAGTCAGTATTATACTCAGAAAAAGACCAAAAAATAAGACTAACTCAGGCGGAGAGCGGAAGAAGAGCCATTAAATAGTCAAAGAGCCAGCACGATCGTATATGTTTATAGTCTCAGAATCCTTGCAGTTGTGTTCCGTTGGGTAAGCGAGACTGCCAGTGGCCCAATAATCCCTGTCCTCATTACCCAAAGCATTCTATTCCCCTTTTACTCAAAAGCAGGCAAATCGCCTATGATTTGTGTTCAATGTGCTTATATGGAGCTGTAACTATCATCGACAATTACAGCCACAAATCGGATCTATGAAAGCTGTTTTTTTCAATGCATGTACAAATACAAATGAATAAAAATAGAAACAGGTCTCACTGTTCTAACTAATAATTGAAGTATAACTGTCGAAATTACGTATAAAGTTATACTTTATAAGCTTAGAACTAAAAGTAGTATAAAAACATAAAGCAAAACATGGGTAATGTGTGCCAATATTACATTGTTTCGTTACGCCTTAAGAAATAGTGTCAAAAGTCAGCAAAGACGTTTGTTACGTAAATATCAGCTGGGCGTGTTGCGAATAGGATGGAATATACGATGAGGGGTGGAATATGTCCCTTTTATACTGTATAAGTAAATATATTCAACAAGGAGTTAAAGTAAGTTTATGTCCACTTGTCCAATACGTGAGAGAAAAGTCACGAGAATATTGCGGCGCGTTTGTTTAACTTTGCACTACTTTATTCCGAGAAAGCGATAATAAATTAGGGAGTTTTAAAAAAGACCGTCTCATTATAAATCTCAACACTCGACGTCGCCATGTTGTCGTGGTCAATATTTGTGGCTTGCTCATTAAAATCTAATTTTCTTTAAGCAAAACGGTCCGACTTTTCTTTTCCTGTGGCAGCAAAGTACGATTGTAAAAACTGATTTGTTTCTTCAGTATTATTCTGATTCCGTAAATATCACTCCAGAATAATATCTAATATCCGCAATACGAGAAACATTGAAATAAAATTGTTTTCGTTTAATATGTTTAAAGGGTAGTTGAGTAGGAGTGTTCACCACGAAACGGAAATTCACAGCCCTTCCATTTCTGGTTATGCGTCGATTTATATTCTGCGCCCACTCGCCGCCTGAGAAATCTCATGTTGGAGGTGCTCTTTCAATTTGAATCGGAACACTCGGATCGGGGAATAATGTATTTCGGTATCGACCCTCCGCTCGGAACGGATCCTCCTGTTTATCGCCGCTCTCATTTATTCGGGCGTCGTCGCGCCTTTATTTTTTCAACACAAACTCGGTGTCGCGCTGTTTATCCGTCGCACGATACTATTAGCAAAGCCTTTGTTTTCAAAAGCGTCCAGATTTCATAGCTCTGACTAAAAGATAATTGAATTGTAACACTTATACATAAAAATCATTGAAATGTTTCTTGGTATTTAGTAAATTTTCTCTTTTTACTTCCATAACAAAATATTGGCTGGTTCAACATACAAAACTCATTTCTATAGAGTGCGATTGCTTCGCAAAATGTTTAGATATTTTTTTATGTTCTTTTGCATGCTGTGTATTTAATTATTATGGCTAAAACTTAATTTGTATTTTTGCCAACGAATGCGGCGTGTCATGGTAAATAAACAAATAAGCTTACTCATTTTGTTAGACCACATCTACTGTGTTCGTATGCGAGAGAAAAGCCACTCTACAAAGCCGACATTTACAAAGTGCCTCGGGGTTCAAGTTTCTCTATGCGATCGTCTAAACGCAAAGAACTACGAGTACGTTTCCTGAAAGTAGCCGTTTTCGAGCAATTGAACCATCCATACATGTACGCTTTGCTGCATATAGTACAGTATTCGGACACGTGCACCAGATGTCCAATATTACGGCACAGGCTCCGATCGGCTGTAATATGTAACAAGACCTCCGTTAAATTAAAAAATCCATTCCATTTTATATTTCAGAATGGCAATGCTAACGAGTTGTTTTTATTTTTATCCGATATGATGTAGAACAACAACGGAAAAGGGTAATTGGTGGTTTGCCTCATCTAGCATTCGAGACGCGAGATGGGTATTGTGCAGACCCTTAACCCGCGCCCTATTTCTTCTATTGCGTGACTATTTACGTCGTTTTGTTTGATAATCTGCTATTGTTTAGCCGGGCCGCACGGCGTCCCTGCGAGAATTATGCGAGCTATCTAAACAGAACGTGAACCGATTGCGAATATGTACTGAATAAGTAATGTAAATTCGGTCCAGATGTAAATGATACAATTCAAAATTTGTTACGTACGCTCATAAAGCATCCAGCTAGTGGAAGGATTCGCTCGATTAGTTTCACCAATGAATTTTTGTAACAATAAATTCTTTGTAATCTCCTCCCTTGATATACTGTACCACACTGTGACTCGTCCATACGATTCATGAAGCCATTTCATTTCCGTTTATATGCCTATTTGTATTCTCTCTTCCTTTGCGGTTACACAAATCTCTATACAGAGATGGTCTTTCAATTTGAATCGAAACGGCCGAATTGGGGGAATAATTTATATGGAATGCGACTTTTTTATTCCGAACATCTCTATGTGTTTAATGTGCTGGCTTATTTTTTTCGTATGTGCTTGGTCATTACTTTTTTCCTTTCCCTCGTATTGTTTCGTAATTTATTTTTCTTTAATATGGTAGAAAGTAGAAAAACTCATAGTAACAACAGCTTATGTGAATTATACTTTTAATACCATGTGTGTGTTCGTGGATTACTTTCCATTGATATCTCATTGATTTTATAATTGCTCTAAAATAATTTGGTAGGTCTTACTCTAGCAATACTTTTAATTTTAGAAAGTACTTTTTACTTTTGAACAAGCTGGCCAAAGTATAATAGTCATTTTATATTATTACAATAATTATAACCTTTAATACTACAGTATTTTCTCTGTCTGGTGGTGTAGGACTGAAACTACTCGGTATATTTGCAAAGTAAAAGTAATTGTGATTATGTTTTTTTTTAATTTCCTATATTTTTGTATAAAGTAAATAATGTTGTTTCGATGGATCCAAATTGTCCTATTCCCATTTAAACTGGGCAGCTTTAGTCGACAGTCTACTAGATAAGCTCACATATCTAGTAACTGACTTACGTCTGTGACAATGTCACGTATAAATCTGCTTCCGTGAAATGATAAAACCAAAGAGAACTCTCTCTCTATGTCTATCTATTCCTGAGACATTTCTACTGGAATTTTACGTTATTTAAAGAGTTAAATGAAATTATATTTCTTTGCGAATTAGTTAACGGCAGGTAATACTATAGGCTAAATAACAAAAATATTTTTGTACAACCGATGCAAAGCCCTTAGCTTCAGAATCATTTATAAATGACACAAGTACAAAAGAACAAAATAAAATAAAAGAAGTATGTAATGTATACAAATTATACTGATAATAAAAATGTGTATAGGGTCAATATTTCTTAAGGAATATAAAAAGCTTTTTTGAAAAATATGTGTCCGACACTTAATATAATTATGAAACATTAATATGATAAATCGAATAAATAAAAGTTATATAAAAGCGGAATCTGTTTTCAAAGTAATAATAAATTAAATAGAAAGGTATAAAGTTGGCGTGTGCAACTCTGTCGAACGCGTTGCAAGATAAAACTCGCAAAGATGTTTCAATATTTGTTCTTCGTATTAGGCGTGTTGTTGCTGTCGTGATTTTTGATTTACGGTGTTTATTTTTGGCTCCAACCAAAAGCTTATCTGGTTCAACAATTTATCATAACGACGCGAAACAAAACAGTTTTCCACTTTTAATATTAAGCAGATAAGTAAATGTTGCCGGTTTAAAAAAAAGTGTAATGTGACGTCGTTGTGTCAATTCTTCCCAGAAGTGCTATTAGCAGTTCACGTCCCAACAACTAACCATCTCTTCCCTGGCCAAGGACGATAAAGTTCTTCCTTATATAAATATGGATTCTTTATAATGTCAAAAGGCAATTTCTGCATTATTTTAATATATAAAATCATTCTTTGTCCTATATAATAATATGATCGTTATTATCACAATTGATTTAACATTTAAGCCGTGTGCCTCGCTTTCTCATCCTTTAAGAAATGGATAATGTTGAATTACGCGAAAGCTAACTGAAATAGAACGATGGAATAAGGAATTGGAATTTGACTAATATTCTTGTAGATGAGAGTGAGGCGGGCGTAGTGGTCCTGGGTGCTGACATTGCATTAAAAGGTGGAGCGTGACTGTCTGTGCATTACCCAGCTTCGACTTAGGTCTGTTCCTCGCCTCGTCTCAAGCGTCTTATTGAAATCTAATTTTCGTTAATCCCCGGAACGAGTCCAACTGGCGGGGCGAAGCTATTGCCAATAATATTATCGTTGTTATTCCTCTACGGAATGCATTTCGTTCCTTTCAGTACATTGAAAGTCCAAGTTAATGTTTTGAAATAATGGATGAAATAGTCGAGTAGTTTTAGTTTCAGCGTCGTTTTAAGGGAATTTCTCTGTTGTAAATGGAAAATTCTTCGTTGTTATGATTTTACAAATGAATACTGCATGTTTAACTGCATAGATGTTCTGTAAAATTAAACAGCCAAGGGGTCATAGTTTTATCTGTAACAAATCAATGTGTTTGACAAATTAGATAAAGAGATATTTGTGTACGTTCAAATTCCTTTTTAAGTATTATATAACTTTAAATAATGTTGCCGGTTTTGCTTCATGTAACTTGATTCAAATTTTAAATTCATATTAATAATTTAAATATTTTTTTTACAATAAACTCACTTTGGACCATTTGATATTAAATTAAGTGTCTAATTATATACTTATAATTTGAATAAGACAATTAAAACGTATTTGACCCCATTTAAATACCTGTACCTTGATGTGAATTATTATGACATGCTTTGCCTTTCACAAATTTCATAATTACCTACTTGTTTATTTGAAATAGATAGTATTATATAAGTATACATTTTTTTAGATCATTGTGTAGCTTATTGGGAGGTTTGTTAAATTGAACCGTTCATACGCATTATTATAACATGTTAGTGCAAGGCTCCGTGTACGTGAACCGGGAGGACGTATGACAGGAGCTTAATTTAGCCGCGGCTCGACTGCGTGCCGCTCGGAGCGCTCTTGCGGCGCGAGGCGCTACAGTCTGATTTATGTTATTTGCACGTAAAGCGGAATTAATGGCTTTATTACTCTTCTCTGTTTGTTGATCTCGGATGCGATGCTCCGTCCGCGTCCACAACTTCGTTTGAACAACTCAAAAGCGCTTTTGAATGAGCAAATCGGCAAACATGAACGTCTCTGCTTAATGCGTGTAAGTAAAACTGTCTGTAAAACATTTGTAACTTCTTTATTACATAACCTAGCATTTGATATATAATCAAATGAGAACATAATTTGAATTAAAATTAGAATCAACCATAATGCTGCGGTTGTAAAATAGCCGGAGTTTCATTATGGAATATCATAATTCATGTGTGAGTAATATATGGTGTGGCACACATTCTTTAGCGGCGTTGGGCGGCGGCGCGCGGCCCGCAGGTGAAAAATTTCAACGTAGCTGCGTTGTACCACGAGCTCACTGTTTTATCTCGGCTTAGCATTACGAGGATTTGTGGCTCGCTAAGTAAGGTTTTATGTCCCAGTAAAGGCTGCAAACTTACCTCCCTTGATCAAAATCTATTTCGATGCGTCTCCAGAAAAAATGTCAGGATATTTATTTTGCGTTCTCAACAATGCCTCAGTGGTTTTAAGATGCTTGTGCTAATTCTATTATTTAAAGGTGTAATAAAACAAAGAAATGAAATAATTTGAATATTTTGCTAAAATTACTTTCGGAATTTACACATTTTCACTGTGAATGCAAAAGGCGAGTGCAGGTGGGTTTCCTGCATAAACCGAGTTGTGCCGGAATTACGAGTCGTAAATAACGCGTTCCACTCCTGCTTCCTTTCTTCTGCTTTAGGGAGAGAACTTTTAGATTTGTCGGTGGCGATAATATATCATCAAACTTTCTGTGCGCTGTGAACGTTGAAATTGTCATGTCATTACCGCTATCTGTCGGTTCCCGTTTTTTTAAAAGTCACTGTCTATATTAAATAACGTGCAAAGTTAGTGGCAAACGTTTTGTGACATCACTGGCGTATCGCTATTTGGCTTTTGTGCGGGAGTACGCGATATCTGCGTTTGGTTTTTACAAAAAGAAACATGTTCTCGCAAAATTCGACACGAAATGTTATACCGAGGTAGTGGAGTGGAATGCAAGCGACGTGCCACTCAGTGTTGTGTCGACGTTGTTGGTTAGAGAGCTCGCAGGCGGCAAACCATGCTGGCAGCTGCAGGCGTACGCATGGAATGCGGAATAGTCTACGGTTACACCTCGCATCGTCCAAATAATTTATACCTTCGTACAATATACGCACGCGATTGCAAAGAGAACGTTTTGAAACTTCAAACACAATCTAGTTTTCCTTTTTAATAATAAATTCGTCACATTCATGTTATTTTATTGTTTATTATTTTCTTGATGTTAATGAATATAATGCACTTGTCATGATTGTAGTTTCATACGCAGAACTAGTCTTAGAAATAAGTAATCGATATATTCCCTTTTATTTTATCATACTTAAGAAACTACATTCCTTAATAAATTACAATAATGTTTCACTAACAAGATTTTACTTGTACGAAAATAAAATATATAAATCTTCATATAGGTACATACAAGATATTGAATTTGGTAGTTGATTGTACGAAAGGAAACAAATCGAAACAACTTCATAAAATCTTTGTTTGGGAGGTAATGCGTTAGCACGATCGTCCGACGCGATTCGTCTGTGTCAATTGTTTACTTCGTTAGCAGACTCGGTATCTTCATTCGTACACATATTGCTTCGACAAACTTTCATACCATCCCTACCAAGACAAATATTATCCTAAGAATAGCGAGAAAATTGTTTCTCGCTCCTTAATAAAACATAAAAAATACACTGAAACTACGTCATACTTGAATAATAATTATCAAGGCATCATTCCTTAGTAGTGAGAATAGGCTTTCGACGAGAGAACGTTGCTATCGCCATCTGCGTCCTACAGTCTCGTCTCCTGAATTTATGAACGCTTTCAGAGCTTTCAACGTGTGCCACCTGACCTGGCTAACGACATTTTGTTGGACAAATGTTGCCATGATTCTTGTTCTAAATTGATACCTTTTCTAATCTCATACTATTATTGCAAGCAATATAAATGTTAAAAGGCAGTTAATTCTCCTAATGCGCGTTTTTTACTCTTCTTTGAATAGAACATTAAGATTTTAAATGGCAATGAGTGCTCATCGTTTACGAATCATTGATCGTGTTAATACTTTCTGGATCACTTAATGTTAAAGTTTATATTTTACGAACATGATTCTGTCTGTTGCTACATTTGCATACGATAGTAATGTGATCTAATTTACCATTATAAAATTGCCAAAAATATCTTAAGCTCTTTATAACGAAAATTACAAAGGAGCCTAATATTTTTCTGGGATAAAAAGTACCCATTGTTAGATAATAAACGAGTTGCCAAGATTAAATTATGCCGTCTCTACCTGAATTCGTAGGAAACATTAAATTTTTTTACATTTATAGTATTATAGTGGAATAAGAGGGATTAAGAAAAGTTTTATTGATTGTACTACCGTCGACGTCAAACATAAATGAAACAAAACAAAAAAAATGTAATTTTTCAGATACCACTTCCGATTCCCTTTTTGTCATTGCGCTTAATTGCATCGGAATGCTCCGCAGCTCTGTAGACCGAGTCCTTATAGAAAAACTTTTTTAATATCGAGCGTTACAGTCTGTCCCTTCGATCGAAAACACCTATCTAAGACAGTGGAAACAAAAAGCTTTTTATATGAAAGAATCGCAAGTAGAATTGTGTTCCGTGCCGGCTGTGGATGAAATTTATAGCGAAATGTAATGCCGTCCTGGGGGACACTCCGCTGTGAGGCTCGCCGGTGGCGCTCGTCCTCCCCCGCGCCGCGCGACACTATCTCGCTGCTTACGGTCCACTCGAGCCATTCTATTAAATAAATTAACGTTGAAATATGCTCGTAATTATCGTTACTTACAAATTACTTTTAGTTTTGTCGATATCTACATTTTACGTACGTTAATTAGTAAAATGGAGTATCTTGTTAAATTTCCCATTTTGATGCAGTAATTAATTACTTACTTTGTGAGGTGAAACTGTGTTTTATTATCGAGTGTAATTACGCCTTAATTTTATTACTTAATTCGGCATCGATGTTTTAATAACACCATATACCAGGATCGCAATATACTATGCACCCATTAATTAATTATTTTTTACCGAATCATGTCGTAAACAGCTTTGACTGCGAGTTAAGTAGGCCGGCTTGACCGAGATGGTATCCATATCTCACCGAAAATTGAAGCCCGTGCCCAACAGTGGGACGTATATGGGCTGAAGAAAAAACTGTTATACTTGACGATTTAGATTTCTGGGGGATGATTGTCGTAGATCGTTCGCGTGTCGGATATAAAGAGCCATAGGGACAAACGTAAATTTGTTACCGTTCGGAATTAAACTGGAAACATGTAATAAACGTCATTTACCACCAGGTGCTAGTGCAGTCATTTCATCGTGCTTAAAAAATGCAAACTAAGAAGATGAAGAAAAGATAAAATGCAATATTCAGGAATACATTAAAAAGCTTTATTTAATAAATGCCTAATTTATTAAACCAGTAGCATGATGCGTTTGTATTTAAGGGTTGGTTAGAATATTTGTTTGGTTTGTTTGGTTAAGTAGGGAAATATCTCCGTAATCGGCCGTAGGTACGTCCCCTATTAGGTGGAATATGATAATTGACGAAGTACGGCAGTAGAAATACACCTCTGCATGGACACACCCCTTATAGCCTAAGATCCCACCACGGAATTACTACATACATAATGACGTGAGTCAAACACACATTTTTACATTCGTGTATGAATAGGAGAATACACTGATATACCGCAGCCAGTCAAAATATCCCCGCAAGTAATTTTAATTTAATTAATGAAAATTAATTTTCGGAATAAAATTTCATGCACTTCGTTTTTAAATAAAATATAATCCACGTCATAGCTATGCATGTAAAGAATTCTAAAATCCATAGGTGCCGTTCCACACTCAGCCGCAACTACCCCGCAGCCAGGTGCAAACAGGTAACATTATGGAGTTTTTTTACACTCATAACGTACTCGGATGATTCTGGTATCAAATTAAAGCTGATTTTTTTTCTAATATGATGATATATGTCTGCCTGTGAAATAATAGCCGCAAATTAGCGGTGCCATCTGTTAAAAACGCGAGATAATCGGGATAAAGTGTTCTCAGCCGGCACATTTAATAATATTTATTTCAAAAAATAAGTCGGATTCCTTCAAAATAAAAATTGCACGTTATCAAGTTTATGTTTTTCTTTTATTTAAATGTTTTTAAATAACTTTTTGCTCGGGGATATGTTCAATTCAGTAAATTTTTTTTTCATTGCATATATTATAAATTTAACAGAATTTTAAGCCTCGAAAATGATTCTAAAATGAATTTGTGTCAACCTTAGCTCAGTTATCTTGTTGTGTATTCACATTGAATTATCACTTCCTTTAACGATGAAGAAAAACATCGTGATGAAGCCGGCTCACCTAAAAGTTCTTAGGAATTTCTTAGGTGTGTAGTCGGCCAACCCGCACTAGGCCAGCGTGGTGGACTACGGCGTAAAAACCCTCTCAAATGGTAGAGCAGACCCGTGCCCAGCAGTGGGACGTATTTTGGTTGATGATAAATAAGTTTTAGCGTTATATGGGCAAAAACAGTATTTTTCGAATCCCTTAGAATTGATGAAACATCCATCGTACAAATCGCACACCTAGATCTAAACTAAGACAACTCAAAAAACGTCATTTTTCAGGAGACGAAAAAAACGTATAGCCGCATATTTTGTTAGGGGAGACATACAATTTAACATTATTTTAGGGAGTAATTGGCATGTTATATGATATTGTATAAAAACCGGGATTTAAATTCAATGCCTTTTATCGAAAATTCCAGTTTTTTGAGTTGTTACACTTATGGTTGATTATTATGTATAGAAAATGAAAAATATTTTGACTTGATATAGTTTTCTTTGACCATTTTGAGTTATACCTGTATTTTTTATACAGATATATAAACGACTGTTCAAAGAAAACAATTCTAATTGGGAAGTATAATACTAATTAACCGTTAAATGTTAAAAAAAAAAAAAACAAATTTAAAAGGTATCCATTGATGTACATTTTCTACAAATAAATAATAGGTATCTCCAAAATTAAATTAAAAAAAATATTAAACTCTTAATAAAAAAAACTATAATTATAAACAGATAAACAAAAAAAATATTTGCAATCTAATGTGATGCTGATTATAATAATTTAATCATAAAAATTGTCTTAAAATATTCATCTATCATAAATATAGGAACACCTGATAAATTATGAAATGGTAGTAACAATTATGTTCCTTATAAACTTTTTATAATACTGATACGCATACTTTGGCACATACTTTTTTTACTTTTATAAGGCACCTAAGTCATATACAGATGCAATCACACCGTCATTACTGTTCTTGTCTTCTTCTTTGTGTTCCCTTGCTAAATTCTTTTTTTTTTAATGTTGTTCATAATTCTCCTGTAATTTATTTTTATCTTCTTCATGGGTATTTATAAATCCCTTACAGAGGTTGCAAATATCTTTTTTAGGTATTTAAAAAGCAATATTGAATTCTGTATTGAAAATTTCATTAAAAGTTGACTTCGTGGTGAAAGGTAATTGTTAAGAGTTTACGAGCTTCTTTATTATTGCGATATAGGTCGGCAGGAGATTTGTCACTAAAAATTAATTCCCTCGATGTTTGTGTCCTCAAGTAATGATTTTATCTTAGGAATGCTGTTAATGAAGCCTACTATACTTTTTTAATTCCCGCATCATTTTTTTACGTAATGCGTAAGACTTGTATTACTTAATTCAAGTGTGGCCTTTAAAAATGCCTTACATTCTCTGGTTTTATTGCAAGCTTCTTCAAAATAAAATGCTCTATTAAGATTTCTATAGTTTTGTGTACTTAGGTTTGATTTCTTTTATATACCTCATTAAATACTCCCTCTGCCTCTAAGGATCTGCTTGGCCCCAATAACAATCGAAGATATTTTGTCTTGTTTCTTTGTCAGTCTTTGAACTTCACCGTTAATAATGTCAATCTTTTCTTTTCTTCCTCATTTGGCCGGCATATTTACTAACTTCAATGACAATAATACGCTAATATTCCTGGATTTAATATCATTAAAGTTTTGGCTTTGGAGCTGTTTAGAAATATAAATAAAAGCCCTGGTTTCAGTTTCGAAATCAGAACTACTGTTAGTAGAACTATCAATAGAGTTTGAAGAGTTTGATGGCGAATCGTCACTTCATCATGATGAAGAAGTAATAAATTTAGGAAGAGCCTTCTTCTTTTGACAGATATAACTTGGATCAGTGTCAGAATCATCTATAAAACTTTCTTCTCATCTAGAGAAGTTGGAAGTCATTTATTTCTTTCATCTAGAAAGAAATAAATGACTTCCAATTTGTCTGCTATGGCCCGATGTTGTAATCACTCGAGTGTTTAGTGGGATATTTTCTTTAGTTTTTTGTGCTTCTCTATTTATAGATAGTTAAATATTCCAATTATGAATAGCTGTTAAAGGGGACCCTTTATACCTTTCATTGATAATATTGACGAGAAAGCAACCTCGCTATATTTTACTCTGAAATAAAATAAGAACTATAATACTATTGTAATTTGTAAGTTATAATTGACCAGCAATAGTAAGTCAACTTAAAAAATCATAAAAATCATAGCAAAAATTTACTTTAGATTAAAAAATGTTTTCGAAACAGTCAATTTATACAACCGTTAATTATTTTTATGCAACGCATATACATAATTACATTTTATTGTATAGAAAAATCATTGAAATAGTTTGATTCAATAAAAGTAGGATAACTTGAAATTTGCATTTTGATCCAACTAAACAGAGTCAAATCAAAATAGTAACTGAACTTTTACGTACCTTATCAAACAAAACTGGAACAAGTCAAAATGACCAATAAAATATTCCAAAAAAATTCTCCTAAACTGTAACATCTCTGGTTATCTCAAAGTTACGTTTCACCAAAACTGTAACAAGTCGAAATGTCCGTGCTTTCGGTATTGTTAGTACGTGTATTTCTTATGACTAATGAAGTTTAACTGACAATACCCTTGTTTAGGTGGCAAGCGTTGACAAACGTTGGTTCAACAAAACAAAGTTAAAGCCATCTAGCGATTGATTTTACAAGGTATTATTAAACGTGTCATCGTGGGTAGTTGCGTATGTTCATCCAACGTTCGAATATAAGCATAACTCAAATTTGACAATTTTTGAGTTGTCTTAGTTTAGATCTAGGTGTGCGAAATATGTAAATTACCAATTATTTTAAGGAATATTGTTATCTAAAAACTTAATTAAGAACATTTAAAGATTTTTGCGTAAATTTTGATAAGTAACAAGATAACTAAGCTAAGGTTGACACAAATTCGTTTTAGAGTCATTTTCGAGGCTCAAAATGCTGTTAAATTTATAAAATATGCAATGAAAAAAAAGTTGACTGAATTGAACTTATCCCCGAGCAAAAAGTTATTTAAAAACATTTAAATAAAAGAAAAACATACCTATACTTGATAACGTGCAATTTTTATTTTGAAGGAATCCGACTTATTTTTTGAAATAAATATTATTAAATGTGCCGGCTGAGAACACTTTATCCCGATTATCTCGCGTTTTTAACAGATGGCACCGCTAATTTGCGGCTATTATTTCACAGGCAGACATATATCATCATATTAGAAAAAAAATTAGCTTTAATTTGATACCAAAATCATCCGAGTACGTTATGAGTGTAAAAAAACTCCATAATGTTACCTGTTTGCACCTGGCTGCGGGGTAGTTGCGGCTGAGTGTGGAACGGCACCTATGGATTTTAGAATTCTTTACATGCATAGCTATGACGTGGATCATATTTTATTTAAAAACGAAGTGCATGAAATTTTATTCCGAAAATTAATTTTCATTAATTAAATTAAAATTACTTGCGGGGATATTTTGACTGGCTGCGGTATATCAGTGTATTCTCCTATTCATACACGAATGTAAAAATGTGTGTTTGACTCACGTCATTATGTATGTAGTAATTTCGTGGTGGGATCTTAGGCTATTAGGGGAATTAGGCGTCAGACATTGTGAACGTATAATGTTTTTTGTAAAGTCTATTACGAGTCTGTCTGGTCGATTTGAACAAACCGATTTGCTGGTTTAAATAGAATTACAATAATTTTTATCAAGTGTTTGAAATAACCACACTATTACTTAAATTTTGACTTATATCTGATTATATTCCCGTCTATATATTTTTCATTTTTGCCGGTGTCTATAGAAATTTTCTTGCCAATTAAAATGGATGAATGAGTTGCGTAGAAATTGGATGTAAAAATTTACTTGACGAGTATTTGTTCACCTTATAATATTTAAATTAGTCATCATTAGTTATGCCATTTGGTAAAACTTTACATTAAAAAATAAAAGAGTCATGTTTATACCCTCTTAGTTTTTTTTAAGAAATATCTAGTGGAGCGGGTTTTTAAAGTGAAAAGTTAAAGCACTGTATTTCTCATAACGACTTTTTAATTTCGTTCTATTTATCAAATGAGACAACACCAAACGGACTTAACGTAAAGAACGTTAATTTAATGTAAAATTCTCCCCTTTGCAATTAATGTAAGAATCACAAACTTATGTACATATTACGTCATAAGAGTGTAGTGTTATTGTGCCGCTTCGGTTTCAAGCGATGCGTGAAACAAGAGATAGTTGGAAAACGATTGTGGAGCTATCATGCTCCGTGCCCGGCGAGATTTACTTTACAACGATACGCGCCACTTTAATGTCCAGCCGGATGGCGCGCCACGTACGCGTAGCTACTACTGGCACTTCGTACATAGGCCACGTTACCACCATGAAACACATACTTGCTCGTGCATGTGCGTATCCCCTGGTTTTTTTGCTTTGCGACGTCTGCGGAGAGCCAGATAACTCAGTCCCTTTTTATAAATGTTAACATTAGACTGTTATTTCATTAATTAAATAAATTACTAGAATAAAGCAGTAGTCTGTATTTATTTTTGTAGTTATAAATACGTCAGTTTGAACTGAACTGAATACTTTAATAAACGAATAATTTCCATAAATTTAGTAGCCACAAGTTAACAAGTTTAGTGAGCGAAAAGTTGTTTTAAGTATTCTCCAATGATGATGGCTGGGCTATAGATCGGCGACGGCGTGGTGTAGGCGGCGGCCAGCCGGCACCGACACCACGCCCCGGGAAAACATGGCCAGAGACGCCACAAAAACTTCGCCCTCGCTTTATTATTGCTGCGATGCTAATTAAAATAGCTACGAATAGATTATAGACAGCTTCAGCCAGTGTTTAATGCGCCAGCTTTACGACGTTACGCCTTATACCCTCTCATTAGAGCCCTCTTCTAACTGGCCCTGTTTTTATGAATACCCATTTTACTTGATTTTATATTTCCTTTCCTGTTTAGGCACAACAAGTTTCACGGTAAAATGTTATTTTATTAACAACTTAATTTAACCTAGCTATAAAGGAGAGAGTAAAGTACGTAGATACATAAAGTTTACGCTCGTAACATGCAAACTCGCGTTAAAAGTCGATGTTCACAACTTGGGCTTTCATATGTGGCGTAAGGTTAGTTATTACCACACAATGTTATAAATAAAAAGGACATTAAATAATTTTTCCGATAATTATGTTAGCAGAGGTCGGAGGTACAATGGCAATAACAATAAAATAATTACATTTTCATAGCGTGGTGATAATGGCGCGAGCTCGTTAGGCACGTAGGATTACCTATTGTTAATGTTTTAATTTGTTTCCGCTCCCGACCCACAGTTCACTCTATAACTCGTGCCATTATACGACAATGGCTTTTAAATATATATTAACATTTTAAATTTAAATGTTCATATTATTATGTAGATAAACAACGCCAACAGATACAGTAAAGTCGGCGCAACATAATGAATGAGCTTTAATTAGCATTCGAGTAAATTTGTTTAGTCTTTAAACGTTTTCCTAGTTATTATTCTTGCATTTTTTTTCGCGTAAATATTTTATTTCCTATTTCATGATTGAAAAATCCTTAACCGACGACATGGTAGATACGTATGTACTATGTATACCTGCAAAAGGCAATTATTAATAGATTATTTATTATTGTATGACCTCACACAAAATAATGATTGTGAAATAAACACATTGTCATTTTTGACGGAATTTGTCGATATTAACTCGAAGTAACGAATTACTGATGTTAATGAAATGCGTTTGTAGCAAATCATATGATGTAACAGTAAAATATAGTTTGTGATGTTGATAGGTTTAAAGAGGCAACGTCATATCGGAAGTTTTCGTAATAAAGTATGGATTACTAATCGTAGACAGGAGTAAAAAGTTATTCCATAGCATATCCACGCCGTACATATTTCATAAAAAGCTTGGTTACTGGTTCATAATCGCACGCAATATTTAGAAAACGGGATAATGTCAATATTCAACGGGTATTGTATTTGTTTGGTTGTATCGACAGAGTATGACCTCATTTCCACATGTGTCGCCAGTAGTTTTGGTGCGCACGTAACTTTGCCTTTTCGGAGCAATTCCCAGTGAAAGCTGGTACCGGCCGCCGCAGCCTCCCTCACCGCAAACTTACACCCTATTGTGTCCATTACTGCCTTTTACCACTTCCAGTTTTTACCTACCGTAGTTTGTAGTTACACATAACACATATCGTGTTGTGTTTCAATTGTTTTTTTGTTTATTTATTTATTACATGGTATTTTATATTAATATATTAAATGT
Organism: Cephonodes hylas; assembly: GCA_030295005.1. NCBI lineage: Eukaryota > Metazoa > Arthropoda > Insecta > Lepidoptera > Sphingidae > Cephonodes > Cephonodes hylas. Next base: position 9,362,079 of record AP025364.1, on the reverse strand, counting down.
ACAATTACAAAATATAAATATATATTAAAGGGGTTTTTCTGAATTACGAAAATTAAGCTAGGACTTGAATCTGTATCTTTTTTGAGAGCTTGCACAAACGGAACTGGTTTAAGCAAGTGAGTATTGCCTTGTTAGAAGTGATGAAATGGGGAGCGGGTACCCATTTCCCAGAACACTGGTCTGTGTTCTTTACTGTCGGTTTGTTTATTTCTTGGGCACGCCTCGTAAACACTCGCCGAATACAGTAAATTTAAGCCCGACTTTTATTTTTGTTTCTTGAAAATCTTTGTACACTTCTTCCTTAAACAAATTATCAATGTCGCTGATTGCGATTATGCTTTGTTGCCCTACTTGAACAGAGTTTGTTTACTTATTTCAATGAGGAACAACTGTTTTTTTTTTAACGAATCCTTCGGAAGTAGATCCACTGCAGTTCTGAGTTTATAAGTTTTGTCTGCCGCCGCAGTAGTAGATAGTGAACGATTCCAGCATAAGATAGGAGCCGGTGAACATGCGGCCGCCAGCCCGTACTTAATTTACTGCCACGGTAACGCCACGAGCACGCTCCATATCCACCGCCGTTATTGCCAACTTGAAAGCGAGAATGGCATACACATTTCCTTCATATCTTCTGATTTTAACTGGCGGCCCACTCCAACATTATATTATATTCTTTTTATACACTTTTTCCAAGATAAAATCACGATTTACTTTTACAAAATACTATAATGTTTTTTTTAATACTTATTTTTATTATGAAATGATGGTAAGCATTAAAATAAAGGAAATAATTAATATCCATAGTTTTGTATGAATTAATAAAAATGTGTAATAGTGCCATAAATTCAAATTAAACTTGATTAATTTTCTAGATCCATACCTCTCGTTGCTGATGAAACTGCGCTTAGTTTTCCTTCACCACAGCAGTTAATCCGTATTTCTAATGCATATTCATATAATGAGTAATTAAAGTATAAACTTGGTATACTAGTTTTCTTAGTTATGTTCATCGCTAAAAGTAAAAGATATTTAATTAACAAACACATGAAACTTCGAAACTTGGCTTAAACATGCATCCATAAGTTCCGAAGCTATGTTGTTGTAGTTGTTGTATTTCCTACCACATAATTTAATTATTTCTATTAAAAGATCCATATTTATTCTCTTTGACTATCTAAATATTTAATAATAGATTCAACCCTTTCTTCAAAGGGAAATAAGTAGATATATGTATTTCATGAGTTTTCCACAAGAATGCATTTCACCGCTTCACTTGAATGGATTGTAAGGTACGTAACCTTTGCCGCAGAGTTATATTAATGCTTTCGTTTTCAGACTTGCTCTAGAAAAATGGTTAACTCGCAATCGCTAAAAGCATTCAAGGCAGGTACATAGATATAGAGGAAAAAAATCAGTTTTAACTTGTGTTAAAATACGTGAATGTGGTTTTAACTTTGTGACTTAATTACTTCCAAGAGCGAATATAACTTGGTAATATAAGCAATTAGAAACTTATTTGACGCTGCCGGTCTGCCTGTTCCGCCTCGAGCGCAGGAATCGTGAGCGGGATGAGCCATTACGTGCTTTTGCAGAAGTTTTCCTTTTAAAAGTCGTCTCTTACTCTTTTGAAACTTATTATATTGGATAATTCGCCCGAAAATATGAATATGATGGCCACAACTTTAGTAATTTTAGAAAAAAAGAGAAAAATTGTGTCGATTACGCCGTGAAAAATTATCTCCTACGGCGTTTAAGGGCGGAGTAAGGTCTTTAGTATTATGTTACTATTATGTTCCTCCAGATATTTGAGGAGAAAAGTTTTTTGATTAGGGTAACAGATTGAAAAATATAATGATAATGTTAATTCGACTTCTTTTAAATGTGCATAAAGTTTGAAATTTTTTTTATACATAGGTAATTTTATTTATTGAAGTCATATATATTTCTTACATATTTTTTAAAATAAACATATTGTTATACTTACCTTGTACAAGATAGCTTGATTTTTTGGCAGATGTCAATTCTTCTGAGACATAACTTTGCAATGACGAACATATTATTTTCTTAATTTAATGATTTAAAAAAATACATATAACACAACAGTCCCTAAAGATTCAAGCGTTATCTGAAAATTTTAAAGACTTTATTGCTTTAAAGTAAAATTTAAATAGGAATACTGAAAATTATAGACGCTGGTACTATGTTACATCAGTCGGACGGATAGGGATGCAACATCGTTCATATCGATGTCCTCGTCGACAATTTTATTGAACATGAAATAATAATTGAAGTTAGAGCTGATGACACAAGGTCCGATGACTCTGGTGATGATGATATTGGCTGTACTCCTCATTCTTAATAAAAAATGTTTTAAAGATAAAACTATTTTATTTTTCTACCTTAATTTTTACGTACGAGGCTTTTTTTGGACCTCCCTATAGAAAACTGCTCGATCACGTGGTCTATTTCGTGTGGAAGGTCTGGTATTTATTTTTCACTTTTGGACCCGTGTTTCTGTGGGTAAATTGTTTCCTATCATGGTCTAAACCAACTATTTAAATTTTGCGGGAGGTCTTAAATTATTACCCTGTAATATTAAATAGGTACTTATTATGAATATTGACCCACCGTCGCTTATCTACCCAATGTTTTATATGTCTAGTGCAACAAAGAATTTCACACATAATGCAGTATTTTTAAAAACGTATTTTTTGGACTACTAGATATTTTCTGTTTCTCATCACTAGCTGATCTACCAAAGAAATCAAGCTATCTTGTACAAGATATAGAACAATATTGTTTAAAAAAAACAACGCTACTTAATTTTAACATATTCTAAGTTGAAACAATTATACAAGAGTTCCATTCGTTTTGTAAAATATTATGTTACACAAGCTCCGCTCGGTCTAGTTAGGTGTATACCTTGTATTACCAATTATGCAAAGCGTCTTCCGCGTAAGGGAGAGCTGGCGGGGGCTCACGGGGTGCAGGCAGGGAGGTCGCTGTCGCGCTCTTTCCTCACTCGTAGCGAAATAACGACCTCAATTTGCATAACAATGCTCGTCACCCCTTATACCCTACTAGCGGCTTTCGCAGGCTCGCGGCCTTGTTGCCTTAGACCCAACACTTTTTAACCAATAAGCCTTGTCCATAGGAGTTGTGAACTATAACATGAATTAACAACAACGTATGATATGCGAGCTCTTTATTATACACATAAATAATCAACCTAGTATTATATTTAATCTCTGAATGAATGGATGGCGTCTTAATAACGGCTGGCGCCGTACTGAGTCACGGAACTGAGTTTAACTTTTGATTTAGTGTTGGTAGTGTGCCGCGTGCCGACCGCGACACAGCGCGGCGCGCGCTCCGGTGCCGCTTAGCGCGTTGCCCGTACTGAACACTTTCGGTCGTACTCGTAACTTCTTCCTTCAACTTTCTGTTTTAATTGAATCAAAGTTTTCGGCTTTTTGCGGCGAGCGTGCCAGCCACGCACGCTTCCTAAACTTTCTTTATTAAATTATTGGAAGTTCAGAAACGTTCGCCTTTGAACGCGGACTGTGAAACCGAACTGGAAATAATCCCGAAATACAGAAAAGTATCTCGTGAAGGGAATGAAAGTGGGAAGTTTATAACTATTCATAAACAAAGATCGGCGTGCACAGCTGTAAAGTTTATCTTTGCGTTGAAATCTCGGACAAAAGGACAGTAACGACTGTCTACCAGAAACAATTGAGAATCTGTCAAGTAAACAGTTCATAAAGATATACGGTTCTCTTTACTAACGACTGAGGCATTCGTTTGGAGCATTGTTTTGCGGCGTAGCTTTATCTGGCGCGGAACGAGTTGTCGTTCCAGTAATTTATAGATCTTTCCCCGCCCCAGGCTCGGCGTAACGATTTGGGCCGAGTACTGTAGTAAGTTGGCTCCGAGGCTGGCCGAGTCCCGGCTGGCATGCCCCGCGCTGCCCGCCTGAATGCTATTAACGATCACGTACCACTCTGGTGACTCCTCACGTTCCGGATTCAAATTTGAGTAAATATGTCGCCGTTAGCCTTTTATTGTATTGTGCCTCTTGTATTTACATAAACTTTGGGTTGTTTTGGACGCGAACGTACCCTTGTTATCTTTCATTGTTTGTGTGATTTCTCAGGTTATTCCATATAAATATTTCGCTCTATACTTTGGTAAAAATTATTTATTTTTCTCTTTCTCGTGCTCTCAGTATTTTTCAACACGGCATGAAGAAATTGTTTGAATTATAATTTTTATTCATATCGTCATTTTCTTAAGAGTCAAAAATATACTTAACGTTAGAAGTAATAGTTGGTTAAAAAAAGTCCGTATGTCCTTTCTGATGGTGATCTAATTAACGGTATATTTACTTTCAATCTAAAACTCGTCATTGTTATCACGCAAGCGACATGCTTGTGTAATGGAAAATATATACTTAAATAAATAAATACACCCAACAGTCACATACATAGCCCTGACCCCATACTAAGATACGAGTCTTGTGTCGTGGGTATCAAAAACTACGAGAGACTTTTCGGTCTCACAAACACCCAGACACGAAACAATTTTTTGTGGATCACACAAACATTTGTCTCGGTGCGGGGATCGAACCCGCGGCAGCTCGTTTCACAAGCTGGTGTCTAGCCAACTGCGCTACGGGGCTGTCACCTAATTGTTTGATATCTTTTATTATTTCGCTAAGACCGCACCTTAACTTACTATGATATATTATTACTCTGTTTAAAACGTTATTGACATATTCCTTCTATTTAATATTGGAGTAACTAAATAGCATAGCTTACTATAGCTTTGATGAGGAATATAATAATAGGGAATGAAATGAGGAGATGTTATTAAATGTGTGTTCATTACTTAGATCAAGGTGGTAAATAAAGACCTAACCTTGCCAACAATTGAGAAAATATTTATTTGATTTCTATAGAAGGGTAAAATATCTAATTTTATCATCATTAAATCAACACGTCTTGCCTGTTGCTGCTATTAGGAGTAGCAAACAAACTCTAAAGGCCTTTTATCAATTTCATCAAATTTCAAAATACTCTAATCGTTACTTCATTCACTTTTTAATCATAACAATATAAATTTCATATTCGTTCAACTGTAAACATATTCTCACTTCGTTATTGACGCCAAAATATATGCATTGTTATTCATGTAAGGCATCGTTACTATATTTACGTTAGTTTTCTGTATTCGGTAGTGGCGGATATTGGAGATTTACCTAAGTGTGACGAGATCCGGCAAGGACTTTGTGTGGAAGCTCTCCTATAGAATTGCACCGACACGTACAATAGCTGTTAGTACTTCCAGTAATAGTTTTCTTCATTATAAGTGTGTGTGTGTTCGTGGCGACCGTCGCCGTCTTCACCTCTCGTGCACGGCTTGAAAGTTAGAGATAAAAAGTTGCTCATGTTTGCTGAACAAATATCCTATAATCATACATTGCAAGACCTTTATTTTGTTAATGCAGAAGTCTCAATAAAATAAACACAAATGTTTACTTAGAAAAAACAAAAGCAAAGTCTGACAAATGGAAATAGAGCCGTCCAAGATGCATTAAATATTGTGTTCTAGTTCACCGGGTTCAGTGCTCAAAGCAACAGTGGTACTATAAAGAACATAAAAAACTATACTTAAGTGTAGGGTAAATGCAACCGGCAGGTACGTCGGTTCGATGACAGTGCTATAGCTCCCTCCGGAGCCCTTGTGCGATCCTCGTAAATTGCGAATATTAGATTATAAGTACGGAGTGCGGCGAGCGGCAGGCGGCGAGCGGCGCGGGGACCACCAGCCGAATATCGAGCTCGTGCGCTGGTTAACGCCGCGCCGTGATCTGAATCTGCTTTTTACTTATTCCCTATCGTGCACTTTCGTCTTGACAACTTGTAATTGCGTATCGGAATTGTGTCAAAATTGTCCTATTCTAAATTGCTTTATTACTTTGAATATACAGCTCATATTTTGTTTTATTCGTTTGAACGTCACAAGTATCATATTTTATATTTTATTTTATTACTATCATTTTAAATAGGTACATACGCAGCAAAAACACGTTGAAAACCTGTTTGTAATAGATTTAACGGATGATATCTGTAAAGCCCTCAAGAAATAGGCTCGTAATACTATAAAAGAGAAATAGCTCGTTTAGAAAGTTCATAAAGGCTTTTAGTATAATTTTGTAAGAAATCCTTAGTGTTTTGAATGTCCTCTTTATACAGATCATGACAATAACAACAGCTGTGTCGGTATATACCGGTGTTGGTTTTCCCATTCCTCGCTTCGTTACGGCTTCATTAGGGCACCGGCGGGTGAGGCGTGCACTCTACAATCATTGCGAAACTCTACAGATAACAGGACTGAGGTACCGATTTAAATTCCTATTATAAATTACAATAGGTTGCCATTATTGACGCCATAAGTGCCCTCAATTTGATAGTGCAAATGGAAATCTCGTTCAGAATTCTTTCGGTAATTTCAAAGTGTAATAATGCGTAAATCGATTTTGAGCTGATGGAACGTGCATAAAAGGAATTAAAATGTACTTACGAATACTGTTTACCTGTTGTGAACACTAAAGCTTAAGTGAGCATATGTGAATTCTTTTTGTATGTACGTAACAACCATGATTCTTAATTTTAAATATTTTCCTTGAATGTTACTTATTGTAATTGAAAGAATTACCGTACGTCATCCCACTGAATGTAACCTGTTAAATGAATTAAGTACGTAAATATATTAGACAGAATACAAGCAGGCTCACGGGTCCATAGCCATCCAGAAGCTCTTTGGGCTCTAAGCTTTGTGAACGGCGCCATGTAATTACTCTGGGACCATGGGAAATATCCCGGCGCGAGAGCGCTTTTGTAAATTAATGCAGAAAAAAATGGTCAAAAAGCTGCTTACTGACAGGATTCCCTTTAACATTTCTGTAGACATCATTTTAAGGAAATTAAAAACAGTATTGTATATATTTACCAGTAAGTTGGTTATAAAATATGAATAAAAACTAACAGTTACAGATTTGAGTAGTTAATGTAATTTTTAAAATGTTGCTTTAAGTCTATTGCTAGTGACAAAAAGTTTTACATTGAAATATTTTGCAATGTATCAATTGAATCAATTGAAATCTTTTAGAAACCATTCGCGTAAAAAATAAAAAACTAATACTAGATAGTTGTGTACTACTGATTGGAAGCGAACAAGAATCTTCGACAAACTCATAGACTTTGTATTGCACGCTCCTTTCCCGTCATAACCGAAAGTTACCGTCGTATCTGAGTTAGGAACTTTTAGTAAAGACAAATTGGAGTGGAGGCGGCGAATAAAGTTTTACGATATGCGCGGTTATCAGAAGTGCGCGTCGAAACGGAATTGCTGTGATTATGAACTGAAGGTTCGGGGTCGGGGAGCTTTGCGAAATAACCTGGCTGAAACATTCTGCTTACACATCATTCTTTTATTGAATCAGAAACAAATTCAAAAGCTAGGTATTATTAATTAATAAAATAGTAAGTCAATGAATTTTACAATTAGATCATATTAACATTGTCTATATAACCTCTGTGAAAATATTACACTAATAGTCGTTTTTAAATAAATACTTTTAAATTTGAGCGTGGCCAAGATATACCAATTGTAAACATGTGCAAATATGCTAATGCAAAAGCGGCCCTATCGTTTTAACAATCTCTTACAGGTAAATAGCATGGAGATAAGAAGAATCTAGGTACGCAAATGAGCATCAGACGTATTAATAAAAATAAACATAACTTATATACATATATCGTTATATGTAATCAATGTGTGCAGGTAAAGTGCTCAAGAAGTTTAAGCAAAATATGTATAACACTTATTCATTTTATACTTTTATTTTCGCAAATCTATACATTATTCATCTGTAATTTTTAATAGCATAACTAATGGAATTGAAAAAACATTATCCTAATTAGATAATTGTTAATAAAACAATTATTTAATAATAAAATTATCGTCGCATAAGCTTATTATAATAATTAACTACTCAAATTTAGTTTTTTGCTTTTTTGTTAAATACACATTTTTTATAAAATTGGAAATATAAAAAAAATTAAAATACCTCATAGATTGACTGATATGGTTGCATCGAAGTGTAGATCCGATACCTTTCAACCCATTTCTAACTTATACCAAATGCGACAATCGAAAAAACGTTTAAGACAATTACTTTTTAACATTTAGAAATTTTCCGCCCCTACAGAACTGAGCTTGTAGGGGGGAATGACGCCACAAGCGAATAGAAGACGACCATTCCGCGTAAAAATACGACGTTTTAAAACCCTATATCTGCGTAATTTATTGTAGATTTTTGCCCAATGTTTTGTAAACTAAAAGGTTCACGAATTTGAATGAATTTAGATACTTTATTCATTCTGTATTCAGACTTTGATCACAATCTAAGGCAGATAATAGCTAATGTGATTAAAAATCCACGGGCAATAAATAAAGTCCCGAAAAAAAAATATTAACGTTTTCCTAACTACCACATACATTTTATACCTATGGTTGTTTCCTATTCCCAGGGGGTTTGTAATCACCTTAGCTATTTGCTGCCTTAGTTTCCGATCGCGGTCTGAATATACCTTGTATTTAGGTAAGGTACTTTATTCGTTAAATATTAGAAAATAAAGAAGGAAATGTCATAAATAAAAGAAAGCCATTAACAATTGCTTTGAATATCCTTAATAAGTCATATCATTGTTTATTAAATTCAGACACAGAGACCTTTACGATGCAAACGGTGTCTTATTAATTGTTTTCTCAAAGAAATACCTATTCTATATAACTACGTCAAAGTACGGGGGATAAAAGTTCAAAGCGTTATACTTCGTGAGTTGCAATGTGAAGTATCTTTTAAAAATTCTTTTTATACACGGCAACCTGGGAAAAGTTCCACTTAGTTTCGTTCGTCGTCGTACCGTATCTAAGTAAGAACTACGCGAGTGGTTGGAAAGTCCAGGGGACGCTTTTAAGACGTTTCCATAATAAATTTCAGATGCGTGCTATCCTCCGGCAATTGTAACATAAGATTACCTGTTCCATGTTTCCATCTAAATAATGGTGTGGACACGATAAATACGCATCTATTATTTAAAAAATAGTATAAGTAACAGTATTTGATCTAATCTTAAGCTATACAGGTATTAACTGTTCTACTGGAACTAGTGATTAACAAGACGAAATACAACAGTGTGTTTGACTTGTATTGATTGAACATTGTGCTTAAATCAAATACAAATTGTAACAAACGGTGTCGACTAACTTTGAGGCGGAGTGTGGTCCGCGATCCTGCGCTAGTATCGTCCGTCCCTCCAGCCCGCACTCCCGCACGCCCGCACCGGCTACCCCGCGGCTCCCTCGTGCCGCGAGCACGAAAACCAACTCCGCGAACGTACAGATAAAACGTATGTTCATTTTATTTCCACATTTGTCAGCGTTCGTTTTGTCCCCACTAACATAAATTGGACGCGGAGGGAAACCTCGCAGGTGAATGTAAAATAGCCAGGTTTTCCCAAGATAATACCACCGAAATTTTACGACACCATTATACGATTTATTGGTTGTGTCACATTCTGAAAGAATAATATTTCCTGAATTATTGTAATAAAATACTGACACAGGCATATTAATCCACATTTGTCGGAATGAACAAGTGAAAACGTGTGTAGATATAGTGTAACGTGTTTATTGTTGAAGTGTGCTCCAGCAAAGAGCTACACGTTACACGGTGCTACGCTCGTAGATCGTAGCATTTGGATGGAACTACGACCGCGCAGTGTGAATGCACGGCCCACTGCCTATAAACTGTTGTTCTGTACGCTAATGACTGAAACAGACGTTCAATTAAACATGCCAATTTGAAATGGAGATTGCGCTGTTAGCTATGCCACTATGACGCTTTTTAAAGTTGCGATTTGCCGCCATTGCATAAAACAAGAGATAAAATTTTTGTCGCTTTTTTACTCTTTTAACAGTTTGTAATAATTATTTCATTCTTAATTCTATTGACTAACGTAATGTCATATCTATGTTACTAAATGTATCATTTAAAATTCCCTTAAACAAAATCATTCCTTATTAAAGTTAGAGAGTTATAAAAAAGTGTACCATAAATGCTCGTTTCAACTTTCTCCGATATTGTAAAACTGTTTAGAAATATATTATGTCCTTTTATGTAGATGTTTTCTACTTCTAAAATTACTGATTCATAGAACATTTTAGCTACTTCAATACAATTATAGATCAATTCCATATGTGTGTTTATCAAAATACTTAAACTTTCTAAAAGAACATATGTAACTGGTGACTAAGTAAAAAAAAATACGATACTTCAAAATAAATTCGTTATCTATAAGGGGGCACTTTTATATTCCTATAAACGACGTAAAATAATATAAATGTATTCAATATGAATGTTTCAAGAAAAATGGGTCTTAATTAAAATAATAACATGATAGTTTGTTAAATTTTAGAACGATTTATTATAAGTTTTTATACAAAAAGCTTAAATTTAATAATGTTAACGCCAACCTGTTGATACTAGATTATTCCATTACACATAATTACCGGTTTACTCGCAAAATTTGTCTTTTTATATCACTAATCCTTTTGTATATTCTAACTTTGTTATAACACTATGTGGTGTTATCGTTATTCAATTTCATTACATCCGATACATTCAAATTGAAATAAGGCTTCATTTCAGAAATATATATTTTTCAAATTATTTCCGTGGCTTGGAAAACCTAATCAAATTTATCTATCTTAATTCAACTCTTAAAAGTTGATACATAAATGTGAGCTGTATCAGAGGTTGTCGAGTGAATAATTAGCTAATGAAAATCGCGCTCAGCGCTGTTCTACTTCATAAATATTTTCCTTATTGCCAGTTACCACGAGCTGTCGATAAATTTATGGAAGGGCCACGTCACCTGAAATTTTATGGTTCCGTCCTTCGGCTCCCGCTTCTCGTATTTATTACTCGGGATTTTTTCTAAGCGTAATATCACTTTGTCGTTCATCTAGCTTAACACTATTTCCAATGTTATTTTCATTCAGAACACAAACTTAATTTAATTTTAATGTAAAAACAACACGTGATAAATCCAAGCCACCGCAATTATGTTAGTTAATCCTCCTTGATATGTACAACGTGATGTCGTATAATGTAATAAACACACATGTCGTCTCGCTGTAATCTAACCACTTAAACCAATATTTTGAACGTGTATAACGTACACATTATTGTATTGAGCGTATGGTAAACATGACTCCTATACAGTGTTATATGTTTATATAACAAGGTAGGTACATTTATCACCAAGTCTGTATGGGAAAAAGGCTTTTTGGTGCCGAGTTCGATTTGTGCCACATTTTCGACACCTGTGCGTGTCGGTAGGGCTACGTTGGAAAATCTCGAAGCATAATGTTAGCACACTCGCATCATCGTTATATTCATGTAATAAAGTCTGCCCTTTCAATATTTACTACGTATTCATTTAGCTTTATTGAATTTGGGTACGAATATTTATTTGTTGTAATGTATTGTAATAGTATCGGACATTTTGCAAGTTTTAGGTTAAAAAGAGAAAAATTCTTTTCTTTTATTTTAGATTATATTTTACCAGACAATTATAGTAAATTTGATAAAATTAAATAGTACCAAACCGTTATTATGGAATCTGATGGGGGAGGTGTGGCAGTTCGGGACATAGATCAGCATTCCACTCAGTGCTAAATCTCGCAGAGTGGAGAACATTAACGTTTTCCGATATCTAAAGCAGAGAGCTCACTGAGGTGCTCGGTCGCGGCACGGTTGAATAACAAAGAACTGCGTGGTTGAGATATCGGAACACTAATGGACTACGGGATTTATGAAGCTATTCTGTTGCCAATCGGCGCTATCATAACTATACAATATAATTTCTTATTGATATATCATTCATTATTACAAACTCAATTATGAAATGCCGTTTTTTCGCATAATTTGCTTTATATAATAAAAAACAGAGCGCAGTCTATACATAATCAATGTTGATTGTTAAATTTACGCAGTAACAACACAAATTTCGTATTAAATTTGGCATTCTGCAAACAGTTTTATCTTGTGTCGAATTTCCATAAATTTGAAAGTCCGTCGGACGTCCCGTGTTGGCAAATTTCCACGCTATGACAATCGGACGTGTATTTTGTTTTAACTTTTAACATCTTTTACTGAAATTATGTTAGTAATTTATAATGGCTTTGGTATGTTAAACGAAAGCAATTCACATGTACGCGTGTAGATTAAATATCTTTCGGTACAATTACGGGCTGGTGTAAAAGGTTAATTAGATAAGGAATTGATTAATCCAAAGGATTGATTCAGCTGGAATACATAAAAATGGATTAAAATCTAGTTTTTTGCTTCCCGTGTGCGTCCTAATCGAGACATGTATGCGAGTGCACGCGGACGTGAAATGTGCGCCAGTAAATTCTAATAGGTATGATTAGTGCGCGAACGGCGCACTATACAGTGTACAGTGCGAGCCGGCGGCAGAGTAAAACACTGCCGTGGCGTATGGCCCGTGAATAATCCTCCCATAATACTCGATTTAATGGCTTGGAATTAAACAATTAGTTATTTTCTTTCTGCCTAGTCTGTGACGAAGTGTCTAATAAATGCCCATAAATAACGCTGCTTTAGAAGCTTGCTATAGTTTACTGTCAACGATTTAGTAGCAAAGTATATATCTTGGTTGCATAGAAGCCAATTTGGACAAATGCTTCGGGAAGCTGTGGGTACTTAATAAAATATTCATTATATTTTAAATTTACTATCTAAACGTCGTTCATAATGTTATTGAAATTAACTTGCTAATTTTGAAAAGATGTCAGGGCGTGGTCGCAGGCGGCGTGGCTAATTGATTTTTGTAAGGATCTTTTTTGTGCTATATTATTTAGCCTCCGTCGAGTTACATACTTGACTAAATAATTACATTTTGTATTGCTGTTACTTTCCTTTAAAGTGAGTACTAGAATCCTAAATTGTGCATGTAAATAAGTGTTCATATAAAGCGTACAAAAATTAATTACCTTAAAAATGGTTGTCTGTTTTAATATTGGCGCTTGGTGAAAGCGTTAAATTAAAAAAAAATTAAGATAAAAGTGTTACGAGGGCGTCAAGTTAGCAACTATAATATGTGAGTATTTTCATGTGAGTGGTAGTCGGCGGCTTGCAAACTGCAGCTCATGTGCACCTGCGGATATTGCCGCGTAAATCACATTTCTTATTTCGCCTCAACACTTATTTCTGCCTGGGCGTGTTTACCCGGTGATGACGTATGCTGCCGCATTACGGTGTCTGCTTTTACAATTGGAAGTTCAATTTTCTCCGTATCAATGTTACACCGCGTTTCAGCATTCCGATTTCAATTTAGTATCCCTAATATATGCAGCATATATACTGATATTTAAGGTCATTCAGAGACCGATGTTGATTACTATAGCAATATTAAATAGAGAACACGTTTGAAAATAGTATTATTATGAATTTATAAATCCATTTTCAAAAGCAAATGATTAATTAATTCAATTTATTTCAGTTATAAAATAAATCTCTGTTATTTAATACATTCATTCGAAATCACACTTTCCATGTGTTATGAATTACAGGCTGCACCAGCATCTATATGCCAATACGATTAATATTTAATGGCGCTATTCTGTATGGAATTACCGGAGTCTGTGGTTGAGCTTACGTTGAAATACTGCTGCCGTATGAATGGAACGGCGGATGCTTTGTCATTACGCCGATGCTCTTGTGACACTTGTGAATGTCATTTTATATTAGTCTGCATTCGAAACGTATACATAGGAATAATTTAAGTTCATTTATAGTAATTACAATGAACCTTCGCAAAAAGTACGTTTGATTTGCTCTGTTATTCGAAACGAATGTTGCTGTCTTGTGACCCCTTGCAAATTAATTGCAGGAATGACAGAGCACAACGCTGTGCTCTCTTAATGCACGTTCACAAAGCGAAACGGCTTGGGCGGCACCACAGCGGCACCACGGCGGCACGCAGCGCGGTGATTATGATAATGACGCAGTGGTCGCGCTTTTTACGCCACTCGCCCTATATTACGGAACTCGACACCATTTTCTGATTTCGCTTGTGCTCCCGGAAGCGCATCGCGTCGCACCCAGACCCGACGTTCGCCTTTCATTATTCGTCTTCGCCGCTCCAAGATGCTTATATATTATGCAAACCTCCATAATCCACATCTTAAACGCCTTCTTCCCTATCTCAATTATTCATTGGAGCGGTTTGATGGCTTAGAAAATTGTCGCAACACACGAGACGGGCGATGCTTTATAATTTAGGAGTCGGAAACCGACGCACCTGTCGCCGCACACCGACTAAGCGGGGTTTATCGCACTGATTAGTGATTGGATTAAATAGTTTTACGCACATGAGAACTACTCATGGACATAGACGTGAGAGGTTAAAAATAATTAAAATTTGTTTATTGTTTCAGGATTCCGAAGGCGATACCCCGCTCCACGACGCGATTTCGAAAAAACGTGACGACATGTTGACATTATTGCTGGAACATGGAGCTGATATGACTCTTACCAACAATAATGGTTTTAACGCGCTTCACCACGCCGCTCTCCGAGGAAACCCCAGGTAAATGTTCCCATTATTTTGTACAAAACACATGCAAAATGTTATATCATTCAATGATATAAAAGGCAAGTGAACGTTAATGCGGGTTTGACAAAAACATGCTTAGATAATATGCAAGATACACTTATCTGCACGAAATCCTTCTGTCGTAGACTTTGTTTGAAATAAACATAACGTCGCTTGCTGTCCGACATTATCCCTAAGAGAATGGGTAGTTATGAGTGTGCCTGCCGCACAATAAACTGCTTACACATCTAATACCGTGGCCCGTAAGTATGTGCTCTTGTGTTGCCTTTATTACTCTATAGCATTAGTGGGCACTTGTCCAAAAAAAATGTTTCTTTAAAAGCAATTTTGTATCTCGAGGCTTTTGTAATTGTCCAGTATTAAATAACAATGATACTTCGAAAACCGTATTTTGTATGTGTATATAAATTTTTAAAGATATTTTCTCAAGTATTATTATTAGTATTTATGGACAATTTTTAATGTACCATTGACTAATTACGACTTAAAGGCAAAGGTACACAAGGTATCTAAAATATGTTGTGTTTAGTAACAAATTGGAAAATTATCCATTGTACAGAACAATTATGAGGGTTAACAATGTTGTAGTAGAATATGAACTAAAATAAATTCTTTTGAAGAGAAGGTTTGATAATGTATTATGAATCAGTAAGTTAGAGTAATGAATCTCCAACGGCGATTCGTGCGTGAAGCGGTTTATTTGTGGAGGGTCCGAGGAGACGCTGGAGCCGCGGAGAGGTGCGCGCCGACCGCCTACATTTATTCAAGTCACGTGACGGGTCCCAGGGAAATAATACGAAATGCGGCTACGTGACCAGTTCATTATGCGGCGGCGCAGAATGGACACCTCGCGGTCACCACCGGGTCGCCGGACACTTTTCCTACGTTACTCTAGCGCGCATACCTATCGCAAACATGTACACGTGCCGCTATGTATTCACGGCATTCTTCTGCAAATGCCCACACTCCACACATTCTCAAGGATTCCTCCTTTGGCGCTGGTTTGATTTCATATTTCTTTATTCCACATACGAAATTAATCAAACAAATAAAATCGTTGTTCATATATTACAGTACATGAAAGTACACAGCGCAATGGCTGGCCTACTCCTTAATTGCAGGTGTGCGTCATTTGCATTATAATATGCATAATGGTTTTGTAGCACAAATATAAATTTATTGCGAGTAATTAATTTGTTATTTTGCAATGCTAAACGGGAAGGGGTAATTTGTCCGTTTATGTACGTGACTATGCATAAAGTGTAAAGAATGAGTTTTTAAGATTGTTGTTTAACGATAGGTAATCGAATAGAAGATTGTCGTAAAACGTTCCCGATTTTATCGCAGAATGAGAAGTCGCTCGCGACTTTTCCCATTCTACAAAAACGTTCGTTTCCCCCTGGAGATGTAAAATCGTTTTATTTTATTACTTCCGCCGGTATATCGTTATATCAGAAGCACCCATCCTCTTCGATTCCGAAGGCTTTTTATAAAATATACGCAGAAATTTACTTAATTAAATTTCATTACAGTTTCTTGCGTTAAGTATAAAGAATACGAGTTGGAAAATAGAATGTTTTACTCAAGATATATGCAGCGCAGGTATTATTTTTTGTTAAATAATTAACATCACAGTTGCGCAGTATTTGCCTTAGCACGCGTATCAACGTTAACTGCTATTTCCTTCATGTAGGACTACAACAACCATAGGAGCTATAAGAAATGACTAAGTCGGTGTGGCGTCATTATGTACGATTAGAAACAGTTATCTCGGCGGTTATCGTTACTGCTCCCTCGCAAACTCTTGTAAAACAACTATAAAAATTTATAATATGTTACCGGCTCGAAGTCATGGTTAATCGTCGTCGTAAATTTCTCATTTATAACAAAACATAAGGATCTATAACGTTGTTGATAAAAAACATTCGTTTCCGTGGATGTGATTTCATTCTGACTTTATTACTACTGTATGCCAATGCTATTTTTAATACCTAAGTGAGTCTTGTAAAAACTAATATAAAGATAATGTTTAAAAAATTCAACATAAAGTTGTATTTTTTTTCATTCATACGTACAAGAGATTTTTAAGACCGACATTAATCGTGAGCTTTAATATTTTAACGCGTAGTAGCATTGATTTATTCGGAACGTAATCTCAGCTTGCGGCTTGTTTGTTCTTGGGCTCGAGACGTATAGGTAAGATTAGGCAAAGCGCCCTCGATTCCCGCCGCTCAGCCCCCCGACTCTTTCTTTACCGTCATCATGATTATTTGTTCTTATTAATTGGCTCCGTTTTATCTCTGCCGACTAAGTTTAGTGTCAATAGTGTCTACAGCGCGGAACAATTTGCAAGGATACATACAACAACCGAACTGTCTCGATAAATACCTAAGCAGTCTAGAACGCACAGAGTATTCAAGGAAATTTATATGGCCGTTGTGCAGCGTTAATTGCACCGAATGGAACGACGTACATACAATGGTGTCGTGCCACTCAAATGAGAAATGTAATACTTCGTCGGCTGTTTCGACAGTACTGCTGACAGCATAAATGTTTAATGTATGTTCATGTAAGTGCACAATGTTGATGTTCGTTCTCATACCATGTGTCATATGTACTTTATGGAATTGAACCGTCGCTATGGTATACAAAAGGATATAAGGTTTTGATGAGATTTTGTTCTATAGATAGACGTGATATACAAACCATAAAAAGACCTCCAATATGGAGACAAATGGCAAAAGGGCGAGTCTGACGAATGACAGGGTTTAAGTGAATAGAAACAGCGGGCACAGGCTCGTATTGAAAACCTATTGGCACAGATATCGGTGGCGTCCGTCACACGACTGGCCGGCGGCGGAGCACATTTCGGTGTGGCAGATTTATGAGAATCGACAGTCGTCTGTAGTAAAGGTACAGGCAAGGTTATAACTAGGAGAGTTTAGAGTGGGGTCGGGGTGGTGGCGGGAGGTTCTGTTATTGTACGACGTTTGATTTACGCACGATTCGCTATCACCCTTTTGTAAGGCCGGATACCGACTGTTCCGCTAGTCCGAATGCAGTCTCTCTCTACTCATGACCATTTCCTCGTGAAACATGCCTCTTTTGTTTTGTTTTTTGTTGATTTTTTACGGAGGCGCTAATAATTTAAGTTAATATATATTTTTTAAACTGATTGACAAAGTATATGATCTCAATGATATTCTCTCTCTTCTCTCTTGATCTCAACAATTTAAATTCACGACACTTGTTTTTACGCCTATAAAAAAAAGTAAAATCATGGCGTGATTTTGTGATCCTTGTGAAAGATAGATTGTTAAATTGTGTATTCGTAAAACAGCCAGCCAAACAAATCAGGCTAATGTTATAGCCCTACAACGTCTACGATATTGGCCGTATTGACCATCTGAACAATTGTAAGCTTGTTTGCTCCCATAGATACAGAAAGAAATTCTGAATTAATAACACTAAGATGTGCAGTTGATGACAACGAAAGAATGTATTGGCAGCATCGCAAGTAGAGAGTGATGTGAGGCGCGTGGTGCGGTGCAGCGTGGCGCGGCGTTTGGCTCATCGTTACCCGCAATTAGCGGCTCTACACACGCGGATAAATCCGCGCGATCGCGGTGCCTCCGGCGCTAGCAGCGGCCGCACCACGCCACGCCACGCACACCACGCCACACCGTACCACACCACGCCACACCGCACCACACCACCCGTAACACGCACACAATTGCACTACGAATTCAGCGAATAAATTCATTTGTACGCAAATTGTATCGGCGCTTGCAATTAAAACTTTGTTGGCGCTTCGAGCTAAGATAAATAACACTAATACATTCTGCTTATTGCAGCAAACTTACCGGATACACGGGATATATTAATGTTGTTCCTAATTTGTTTCGGCGGATTAACCTTTGCTGTCCTCTAAACTTATACTGTAACCATTGTCCCTTTGTCCCTTTTTAACATTTCTACTTGGGTTAATATTTGAACATAACTATGTTTGTATTAAAGGGAGGTCCCTCACCTTCTTTACCTTCCTAAATATAGAAACATAAATGGGGACTGTATTTGTGGAGGTAAGTTTAGGTGTGGTATGGAGGTATAAGTAATTATTATGCCATATATAATATTATTACGCAAGTCAAAAGTAATGAAATCTGGGGCCACTCTTGAACGCTGCAGGTTTTTTTATTATAATTATACATATTTTTTTGTGTAATTTTATAATATATTATATCCATATAAATCGTTGTTGCTGTTGACTGAAATCGTTTAATTTCTTATACGCAAAATTGAAAATAGATTCGATAGATTGACACAGTCGTTTCGTCACATAGACTGTAGGCCGCTTGTAATTTTCATAATGTCTTCAAGCTAGCAGGCATACGCGGAGCCGAGGGGGGGGAGGGTGTATTCTTAAGCTGCCGCTCGACGGCACACACGGACGAAATTCGCTAAGACATAAAAGTGATATCGGCGAGCTATGTTCGAGGGCACGGCTACAGAAGCGTGTCACTCGACAGTCGCCAGTCGACACGAACAGCGGAGCGCGACCCGCGTACAAGGTTTTGTCAGCGTGTTCCGCCTCTTTGTGTGCTCTGCCATTGTTCCACTCGCTAATGTTGTTAGTGCACTTTTTCAGCGACTACGCTAATTTAAATACCTCTCCTTCCTTTTGTGAAGAGACTCGTCTTCCGTTTTCCGCGAGTGGCGGGCTCCCTTTGCGTTTGAGACGTCCGCGTTGGGA
The DNA here is from genome assembly GCA_030295005.1 of Cephonodes hylas. Lineage (NCBI taxonomy): Eukaryota > Metazoa > Arthropoda > Insecta > Lepidoptera > Sphingidae > Cephonodes > Cephonodes hylas. The sequence continues at coordinate 9,342,552 of AP025364.1, read as the reverse complement.
GACTGCATTTAAATGAGACACTTAATCACCCGAGTTGCCCTCTCGTTTCTTAGCAGTCGTTTGTTCTCTTCATTCATTACGCACTCGTCTGAGGATTTATAAAAATACGGAAACCTATTAATTGACGGATCGTCTCTTTTTCAAAACTTTTATTTTATTTTGCTTTTAGTAATTGATATATTTGACGAAAAGTCGATTTCATTATATGTTATAAATAATGTAAGTTACCTTATCGTAAACACCCATGCTAAATTTGATTACGAAAAGCGCTGATGTTAATTAATAGTAAAGCTTAGCCATTGTTATTAATATTAATCTGTATTAACATCATACGCTTAGAATGCGCATGTAAAAAGGTTTCATTTACACACAGAAGTGATAAAACCTTTATCACGTAAGCAGTTTGTGTAAATATGAGTAGAGCAATAAAGTTCCGGCGGGTAGGTCGGTTCGATTTGCTTGCTGAAGTATTATATGCGCGTCCCCCTGTGAGGAAGCTCCCGCCACTCGGCACAATTGTGCTCTCTTCGTCTTACGCCTCATACCAAACTTTTCGTCTCGTATACTGTTAGCCGTCCTTTGAGACTTTTGTTGTTCTAGTACACGAAGTTTTACATACGCAAGTTTTTCATCTACTTTCAGAATTTCCAGCTGAGTTTGTACTGCTTCGTACGAATAGATTACAGGACTACTTTATGTTCGCAGTTTCAAACTGAATGGCGTTAATATAACAATTTCGTCTTTAAACTTTGTTGCTGTCCGTTAATAACAGACGAGCGGTAAACTGGAAATGTAGCATATCTCAATTGCAGTTGTTTTGTCATTTGTAAAGCTTATGTTTATTTTATAAATTAAATCTTGGACTGCTTCACCACTCAATGATTAAGAATATATTAAAGCTAAGTCCTATAACTTATTAGATAAGGCCGAGAAAATACAGTATTCTGAACTCTTTATTATTGATTGCCAAAAATAGGTGGGTGAGCCATAGAAGCACGAGCCAACGTAAACGTTATGGATCAGTTAATGATCTAAACTTGAACTTTGAACAAATATACTCTGTTTATTTTATTTTAATGTTTTCTTATTTAAAAAAACTCATTAAAATGCTGCTAAACTCACGGCCTTTCTACATTTACTATGAATCCTTAAATCTATTGACAAAAACGCTGAAGGGCTATGACTTTGAAACAAAGGCTTGCTGTTTCAATAACAGTTTACTGAGAGCAGATAAAAATAAACACGTTAAGTTAGGTCAAAGCTACAACATCTTTTGTCCGTTTTCTTTGACTGGTATAAAATAATACAGTATGATTTCGCCTACTTAATCCCTAATTTTATAGAATCACTGCCAGCGAGGTCTTCGCAATTTGCGTGGCGTTTTTCGGGGAAAACGACCGAAACTTTAGAAAAACATTTCGTGGATTTTGCACCATGACAACGTATCGACCGGCAGATCTTGCGAGAAAATTACACGTTCATGATACTACCAAAATTTCGCGTGCTAGGCTTGTTATTATAATATTTTTCGTAAAAGGATGATACAATTACAGAAAACTGTGGGGTTTTCTATTGCTACTCTAGATATTTGAGTTACCGTAACACCACATCTATTTATAAATTACTTATGCCTCATTCACGATAACTTGATTCTTTTGGCAGATGTTAATTTTTCTGAGACATGACTTTGAAATAAAAAATGTATTATTTTAATGATTTGATAAATATAAAAAAAATACATACAACACAAAAGTTCCTAAAGATATAAGCGTTATCCGAAAATTTTGAGACTTTATTGCTTCAAAGTAAAATTAAAATAGGAACACTGAAAACGCTTGTACAATGTTACATCGGTCGGACGGAAAGGGACGTAACATCGTTCATATCGATGTCCACGTCGATACTTTTACTGAACACTGATGATCATGGCTGTGCTCCTTTTTCTTAATAAAAACTGTTTTAAAGATAAAACTATTTAATTTTTCAACCTTAATTTTTACACACTGGGTTATTTTTGGACCTCCCGTCAACTTAAAATAGGTGGTTAAAACCATGAAACTAAACAACTTTACCAAAGAAACATGGGTCGAAACGCGATAAATAATTCGACCCTCCCATAGAAAACTGCTCACGTGGTCGATTTCGTGTAGAAGGTCTGAATTTTTTTTCACTTTTCGACCCGTGTTTCTTTGGGGAAGTTGTTTACTTTCGTGGTCTAAAACACCTATTTAAATTTGGCGGGAGGTCTAAAAATAACCCTGTTATATTAAATAGGTACTTATTATGAACTTTGACCCACCGTCGCTTATCTACATGTTTTACATGTCGAAAGTAATAAAGAATTTCACATATAATGCAGTATTTTAAAACGCAATATTTTTGGACTACTAGATATTTTCTGTTTCCCATCACTAGTCGATATGCCAAAAGAATCAAGTTATCGTGAATGAGATATAATTCGTCTTTATTAAATATTTTTTACAAATACTTATAATTCCATCACTTGTGTGTTAGTAATGACCAAGAAGATCAAATCACATATTTTTATATAGACCCGTAAAAAATCTAAACTTACTTAAACGGCTTTAGAGGAAGGCTTCAGATCGGCAGTGGTCCTTACGATGATAAAGTTACATTACTAATATTCAAATTAATTAACCGTATTTACTGGTATAGTGCAGTGGCTTAAGTTGTATTTCTACAGGCAATGTCTGATTGTGACATCACTACATAGTATAAAACAAAGTAGCTTTCTCTGTCCCTATGTCCCTTTGTATGCTTAAATCTTTGAAACTACGCAACGGATTTTGATGCGGTTTTTTTTAATAGATAGTTGATTGTAGAGGAAGGTTTATATGTATGATAACATCCATTAAATATCAGCATTGCACCCGACGCCGGGGCGTGTCACTAGTAAATTATAAGGGAAAAATAATAATCTTTAAAACTTGTATTCTTTTAAAATTCTATTGTGTTAATTGTGCATTGCTTTGTTTTTTACCAAGCTCTACGCTATAGCCCGTTTAAGATATACTTATGGGTTGGCTTATCTTTAGAAATGGCTCTGACATTAATAACCGACGTGATAAACCTTTCTATAGTTTGAGAGAATAAATGAACCTATTTCCGTATAAATTGGCGAAAGAAAAAGAAAAGTGTGTCCAGTAATTTATTAAGAATAAATGTTGTATGAATTCAACCTGGCAATGATACACACGTGAACTTTGGGAAATTAATTTCTCTACTAAGCTGAGTGGATCAAACCGTCAGCATGGTTCCACGAGCGGAGCCTATGATGCATGGCGTGGCTTTGTAAAGCTCGGTTAATGAAATATTCGCAGTGGTATAGACACGAGCGTCACTTGCAGGTTATTCGTGTGGTCAACACGCGCTAATTATTTTGTTAACGCGATCGTCGCATTGAAGCTAAATAGGCACAACGCTTTGTGCTTTGCCCTAATGTTTAACTACGGTCCGTTTAACCTTAAACTAACATTCATTTGTTACATGTTGTTTCGGATTTATTAAAATGAATCATCATTGTCAACGTCACCCTCTACAACTGTAATGGCATAGATCGTTGTCCTCGATACTGGCCTAGAGTGAATTGACGGACTACACAGATAAGATAATAAAAAAAAAACTTTAGTTCTGTAGGTTTCCTTACGACGGCGAATATATTTTAACCTTTTGCAAAGAGCGTGCCTCGTGGTCTCGCGGTACAAGTATGTGCCGTGCGATCTAGAGGTCCTGGTTTCGATTCCCGGGTGTTAAAGTGGCAAAGTGTTATTGCGTTTTTCCATTAGAAAATTCTCAGTAGCAGCACGGAGTCTGGAAATGTGCCCGAAAAACGGCAATAGGCTCGCCCCCTATTACGTGGGACTGAAACATACCTGGCGAAATGTGGGTGCAGAAATGCATCTCTGCCTACCCCTTCAGGGAATATTTGACAGCCCCGTGGCGCAGTTGGCTAGACACCAGCTTGCGAAACGAGCGGCGGCGGGTTTGATCCCCGCACCGAGACAAATGTTTATGTGATCCACAAATATTTGTTTCGGGTCTGGGTGTTTGTGAGACCGAAAAGTCTCTCGTAGTTTCTGATACCCACGACACAAGACTCGTATCTTAGTGTGGGGTCAGGACTATGTATGTGACGGTTGGGTGTATTTATTTATTTATTTATATAGGCGTGGGGTATGTATATATGTATGTATGTATGCAAAGAGCGTGCGGCCCTATCGCAGTAATCGGTTCGCACAAAGCGATCTTTCAATTCAAGTCCCTTAGCAACAAAACAAACTGTCTGTTCTAATCAAACAATTTAGTAGTTTTACCTAGTTTTCTATGTACCAATGGTAGCTCTCCGGTCTCGCAAGCCCATTTATACCGCGGTCTCATCTGACTGTGATTTGACTCTACTACTTATATATTGAAATAATTTGAAATTATTCGCATTTTAGAAACCTATTACAGTAGAAATAGATTCAATGCATAATTAAGTATTTCATTACATTATCATTTTTATGTACACTGTTATTTAAAAAAGTTTTACTTCTTAATTCAGAAATTTTCTCAGGTTGATTGTGTAAAAGTAAAGGTATATTTTTTACCTTTGAAATCATTTTGCTTCCGTAAGGAAGAAGGATCATGATGTCAATTAATCGACTTAGTTAATAAACTGTATCTGGCGGTACATTAAATTGACAACGCAAATCATTTGTCATTTGTATATATTTGAAAAAAATATATCTTATCTTACTATTTACTAATATTGTTCTAAATTAGACCTAAATTGAAATAATACCAATACATTATTCTATTGTGCGTAAGTACTGGCGAATGAACTTGAAGTAATAATTTTAGGTAAAAATACAATCTAGCTCCGGGCCGGTCACGTTTATGACATAACTTTGCTACTAATGTTATTACGTCAGATGTGAAAACAGCAAACAACGTGACCGCAATAGCAACAATCAATTGGCCCATGTTTGATTGCTCACAACAGAACCTTAATTTTCTTTCCCACCAGTGATTTTTTCATCATACCGTCCCGACACTCGGTAATTAATATTCAAGTTAATATATTGGTTCTTTTATATTATATCATTGATAAAGATAAATCATATTTACCGTAATGTACGTCAATAAATTATATTATTTATAAAAAAGAAGGATGTATTATTATACATACGTTCATGAGAGGTGATATTTCTTATTTTTGATGGAAATTGAAAGTACAGATTATGTTGATAATAAGTGTTAATATATTGCATGATAGTTAAATTGGTTAAATTATGGTAACTACAGATCCAAATTTAATTTCGAACACGTTTCCATGTATGTGATAATTAGTTAATTAGCCATTTTTTTAGCTAATAAAAAAATTGGTCTAGTATAATGAAAATTTATATATAATGATGATTTCTCGCTAATAAATTTCTTCGATGTATATTAATGAGGTTGTAGGTACTCTTTGCGTTAAATATATAATAATTGTCCAGCGGCGGGATAAATAAATTTAATTCATATTTTATCCTGCCAATACTTTAGGAATAAACTTGATAACGATAAAACAATACTTTGAAAGTTGAAAGATATCTTCTTTTCTATCATATGTATATGTAATTCGAGTATACAAACTATTAAATAATTTATACGCGGTGCATATTTAAAATAACACTAATTTGTCAAAACAAAACTGATTGGCTTGAAATTGCTATAACGTATTGTGTGCAATGCATGAGCGCTCCGTATTGTTCTACAGAATGTGAAAATGTTTGTTGCATATGTTGTGCGTAAATATTGACGTACGTAAGATCCCATTTTACTCTGGAATTGCGTGCGCCTCACATGGTAAATCGTTGCGGTTAGAACTTCGTGTAATAGAACGAGGACGTAAATAGTATGACAAAAGCTTTAAGAATGCAGAGCAAAGCATGACTTAGTAGTTATTTTACCATCAGTCAAGATGACAGTTGTATTTTTCGCGGCCAGCGACCGACGTTGAGGCGCCGACTCTGCATCGTTTATCATCAACTCCACCATGGTGTCCAAGCTTTTATTATTTATGAATATGAATAGGAAGGAAAACTTACCGACGCTACTTAATTTATATTGAGCAGTTATTTATCGCCAGAAAGCGTAAATACATTCATATTTTTCTTCACACCTATTTTTAACCTATCACAATTTTTGGTAAAAGTTACATATTGTTTAGATATTTTTTTACGTATGCTGGGATATTTAGTCATAGGCCGGGGTCGCCAATGCATTATTTTTAATATATTTATAAAAGTTTCGCCTCTTATTCGCGCTGCAAATTAAGGTTGGCAGCGTCGGTTCTGCACCCGGAAGACGGCGCGGCGTCAGCAGTACGTGCGGTAGTATTGCGCCACACTCGTCTCCCTCCGTTTATTATCAAGTGATTGCGTGATCCGACTAACCAATGCCTTTCTGAACCGATACAAGCGCACTTGTCATAATTTTTTTCTAGATCTATTTATGATTAGCTTTAATAAATTGCTTAAAACAAAGGAAAGGTTGGAATGATGCACAGAATTTTGGATTATTATGTTTGTAAACTTATTTCCCTTATTCAATGTGATTTTGTCTGACAGTACAAAATTATGATAAACTGGTGAAACGTTCGCAATGTTTCAAGCCCGTATATGAAAGTTGTGTGTGTATGTGTTGAATGCATACATAGTTCTCGCCGACACTTTGACAGTTAGTAGGGGCAAGTCTGAAATATCGGCGTGCGCGGCTTAATCGCTCAGCGTGCGATATTGGCGTTACATCATGTTGTCAGCGGAGAGAAAAATTGGCGCACTTCGTCCCTCTTCCCGCGCCGCATCGGCCGCCTGGGCGCGCGTTCCGCACGTCTCTCGTCGATGTCGACAGCGCGTTTATATTACTTGGATTTATTGTAGTTTTACGAACGCACATTTATCTGTCTCTATAAAAAATAACACTACGCACGACACAACTTTTGTCGTACAATAATAAATGGATGATACTGCATTATTATCGACTTATAGACGGTCTTCTATAAATTCGGAAGCTAGGAGATTAGTTTTGTTTGACATTAAAACAACATACATAACACTGATTTAAAAGGAAGCCTATGTATTGTGTTGTATTACTCATTACATCACTACTGGAAAATGAAGATTTAACACGACCAAAGTTTTAAATGTAGCTGTGATGGCCTCGAGGTTTCGAACCCCAGGCACACACCTCTGACTTTTCTAAATTATGTGTGTATTCACATTGAATTATCACTTGCTTTAACGGTGAAGGAAAACATCGTGATGAAACCTGCCCACCTAAAAGTTCTTAGGAATTTCTTAGGTGTGTAGTCCGCCAACCCGCACTAGGCCAGCGTGGTGGACTATGGCCTAAACCCTCTCAATGGTAGAGGAGACCCGTGCTCAGCAGTGGGCGTATATGGGTTGATGAAGAAAGTTTTAAATAAAATGAATGAAAATCAAAAACGGTGCCTTATGCGTCGGAACTCTAACTTATATTGTGGCCATTTTATTCTTGTTGGTGGTAGAAAACTGTCTGTCTGGACTCAGTACATAATATTTAGAGCTCGTCGTTGCTACCTTTGTAATTATATCGCGATCAGACTTATTTAAGAAAGTCATAATTAGGTTTTTCTCAAGCATGCCAATCAACAGTTTCATAAGTCGTAAAATGAATAATAATTTCAATGACGATACATAATTAATGTACTAGAGATCAGTATTTAAATATATTGTAAAAATCATATGACAAATCCTTCATTTTGATCATTATCAAAGCATACAACTATTTATAGATATGAAGCGTATATTTTTTTCTACCTGAAGGCATGTTGCTTTCTCTGCTACTTAAGGTCTTAGTCAAATAAAGTATTATTGATCACTATTAAAATTGCATGAGAACCTAATAAAATGCCTTCAATATGTCAAACGGATAGAACTAGAGAACGGCCCTACGATCGCCGAATAGACGAAGTTCGTAATTGTAAAAAAAATATATCTATAGCTTGCAAATGTATTAGTCTGAGGGTAAATAAGCAAAAACAATGTCGTTTAAATTTATCTTTTGTCGTTTTACTTTTAAGTTAGTAGTGTTATTGTAAAACAGTATTTATCGCTTCATTAGCAGTCATTTCTTAATAGTTGATTACTTCATTATTAGACTCAACTCTTCATAAACACTACAAATATTTTACATATAATGAAGTGAATAAGAAGTAACAGTTTCGTGCTCGGTCCATTACTATAAACATATATTTAGGCAAATTTCATATTATAAATCTTAAAACAAATTCAAAAATATTGCGATCATTCAAGTTTCTGTAGACTAAGAATAAATTCAGTTTGCTCTAAACCTAGAAGCTGGGCTGAGTTTGAGTCGAGCATTGCACATAAGTTGAGAACTGCGGAATTGGCGATTGTAGTTATCGGCCTTGTGGAAGCTTTGCATGATTGAGTTATAGGAGTAGAACCTAGTAAAATAACATTCTTATTATTACATTCTCGATACTTTATGGCATTACTAAAGAATTTTTTACTTATTTGTAATTTTATTGTGTTTAAGATTATAACGAATATAGTGGTAAATTCATTATGTTATTCATTACATAATTCTCATTATGTGGGGAACACAGAGACTGCGCTACATCCCATGTGCTATACATGCAGTAAATTGTAGGTAATTGTAGTAGTGGATTGTCGCGGTCGAGTGTCCGGCATGGTCCACGTGGCACAAGATTGCGGAGGCGGTGTTTGCTCTTTGGTGAAGTCCGCAACGGGCTTACGGTTCAGCGAGCCGTACTGGAGCCGCTTGGCCTCTCGGGTCGCGTCTCCGACCAAATTGAAATATCCCCGCAGCCAGAAATGCCGCTATATACTGCACCACACTACCATCGTCAATTCGTATCTGCCCACTTCGCATAAATAGCTTGGGGAAACTTGGCTTACACTCGTACATTCGCTTATATTCGTATGCAACTAGCATGTTGCGGGTTAATGATGTGAAAAAAAATGTTGAAACGACATTTTATTTGCTTACTTATTTACATGTTTCATAATAAAGGTTAAAGATTTCATAGCCATAATTATTTTGGCTGTCGCAGGATTATGTTCCAGGTGCCCATCTCTGATTTTTAGAAGCTAGACTTTTTCAGAGTTATGCGTATTTAGAGTAAAACACCACGTGTTATAACGATAGTGACATTGTGAATAAATGAAGCTATAAAAACTTTCTACACCCAATTTCTTAGATAGTTCGCCAACTCGTAATAAGCCAGCGCAATGGACTAAGTCCTAACCTAAGTCAAAAGGACTTATACTGGCTGATAAAATATAGTTAAATTATAAAGACTACAATATGGATTCAAACTATGCTAAAATTTCAAATGCAGATAGTTTCTATACATATTTCGTAAAAATAATATTTTAGTATGGTTTTCGAACGATACAATTTCCTTGCGCAGACAGCAACAGAATTTACGTGCGCAGATTTACATACCAACGAAATTATTTGCAAATGGTACCTACCTCCAACGACTCATCTATATTTTATGACACGTTCTGAGTACATTTAAACTTGTTCGATTTCAAATAAAATGATCACTGAAAGGCAAATAAAAAATTGTGTTGCGGTAAGCTTTTATTGCTTTTTATTGTTTTTTTTTTACTTTATTGTAACTCGATAATTTTATCGTTATAACATTTGTTAAATATTAAATTAAGTTCATAAATTAATTATTACAACAATGATATTTCACACAATGCCGAACATTAAACAATTTGTTTTGTTATTTTAATATACCTACGCAAATAATATTGTTTTTAACATCGATTTATCTTGCCTAATTGATTGAGGGTTGTTACAAAAACAAAACAATGGATTGTATAGAGCACACATTGTTTAAATCGATAACCTTTGTAAAGGTGGTTGCCTTACGAAGCCCCTTTGCAGGTAATCCTGCCCACTTGGAGTTATTGCCGCTGAGGGAAGGAAAGATTACCTCGGCGGGAGATAAGGAGGTCGACGGGGCTTCGAGTGCGATTGTCCCCGAGTCAGGCGTCGAATTGTGTCAAGTGAAGCGGCAAATTGAACGGCCGAGCCTTCTGCGCGCCCTGCGCACTAATCGTCACATAAACTGCCGTCATCCGAACGTTTAATTACGTAAAATGCTTTCTTCGACATATACTTTACAGTGCGTGGCTAATGGCTACAGTTTCCCTGGTTTACTTGTAAAAAATTTATTCTGCGTATTTTTTTACAGTTTCGTTAGAGACTATGCAGAATTTTCATTTACACACATTTCATAAAACCAATGAATAATATTTAAGATTTAACAAATAGGAGCATATTTTAAAGTAATAATTTTCGTACATGCATAATTAGCCGATTGTGGGATAGCGCAGTGTGAATCAGTAAGGTGGCAAATTGTGAATGACACTAATGAAAGGGCGCCCAGACAGCATTCGCTGCGCCACGTAGAATCTTTCCAATTACGGCACGGTGGCGAGGGCGGCGGCAACCGGCTACGGGCCAGGAGTCACGCTGCGATCCCTTCGTTAATGGCACGTGCCACCAACATTTGCTACAATTTGATTATAACTTACGCACACTATACATTTTTAATACATACTCAATTGTTATTGTTCACATTAAATATACACGTCTATTGTCTATTGTTCCTTTGTTACATATTTCGTTTCGTATTAGAAAAGGTCATAAAGTGGTAAAAAAAATTGCATTAAAAGTACTAAATATTTTGAAGATTTTTAAGTGCTCGTTAATAATATTTCTAGGTGCAGTGTAAGTAGTTGTATTAGGGTAATAAAAGTTTCATTTTGTTATTAAAGTAATCAAGGTATGGAGTAGGCAAGCTAAATACTGAAAAAATACCTTTAAAGACTAATTGAAACATAAATTGAAAACATTTTTGGAAAATTATGTCATTTAAATGTAATCCTCTATATGCCCTCGGCCCTCCTCTAAACGAGCAGCAAAAATTGTGAGATGTGCGCGGTACGGAGTAGCCTCCGTAATTACTGCCATTTATTTTTCGTACTGTCTTAATTGTATTGTTGGAATTATTGTTATGCTTTGTAATTGGGGTTCCTGAAAAACCCTTCAGATCGAAACTTAATAGGTTAAAAAAGGGCCTGTGTCACTAGAACTAGTATTTCACCAAATAAAAAAAGTATGTTCTATAAGGTGGTAAAAAATGGCATGTTATATTACAGTTAGCAATGGTAAAACTTCGTCCACGAATGAAATACCGAATTCTAACAAAACACTCCACGTGGAATTTTGTGATAAGACAAAACTTCTCTTCCTTGTAAATTATTTGAATTTGATTGATAGAGCAACTTTGCTCCAATAAAATCATTCTCACGAATTATATGAGCATTTAATATTATTATCTCAAGTAAAATAATATTGTGCTATCTAAATTCCAATTTTTATCGATACGCATATGCAAAAGATATGGATTCAGAAATAGTCATTTCGGTTTGATAGCAATAAATCTGAAGTCGCATTCTGTCCACTCAGACATTAATAGATAGAGCAGCACATGACGGTCAGCGCTAACGTGCTACGTGAATGCACTACATCTAGCCATATAGACACGCCGCTCCATTATGATATTGCCCTCTGAGTGAATTTGTTTTCATATCTTGGTACTTACATAAAAGTAGATTTTTCCCAGAGCGCTTTGCGAAGCGTGAAAATGAATGAAAACAACTCTTTTATGTAACCCCTCGCTTGAATGTTTTTTTTTCTTAGTGATTGAAAACGTTTACGTTTATTGAATATACGTCACACTTGTTTGAACGATTCCTATATTCTCTTTATTATTAAAGATTAACCGCTTATTGTGTATCCTACTAACCGTACCAACAAAATGGAATAATGAAAGTAAAATGGTACAAGCTCAAAACACCGCATGCATGTAATAACAGCATAAAGAGTGGGCTTGGTTAAGTTGTCAATCAGGTACATAATTGACTGTGTGGCACTAGCCGCGCCACAGTGCCATTCAGACTGGTGGCTCGCTGACACAGCCGGCTCTTGACGCCGCGCACGTGCCGATCACTGCCACTCCTATACGATACTATCGCTTTTGTGAGACTGATATATGTAGCCCTCTATGGATACGACCCATACGTTACTTTTTTCACATTCTACCTTCTTTTAAAGATGTTCATTTCACTTTTAACAAACACTACTTTAACACTTAGCTTCTTCTCTCAATTTATTAGTGTTTCTTCTATGTATTACATTTGTAAATTGCATTTTACGGGAACAGCAACACTTTTTATAGTCTATTTTCGCAGACAGAAAACGTATCCGAATGGATGCGTGTGCAAATTGAGCTAACACACGGTTTTTATACCAATTACAACTTTTTCATGAAAAAAAGTTTGATTGAATTTCCCATTGCGCTCTATATTTTTTGTATGAAAAATTATCAACGGTCCACATTGAGTAATAAATATAAGAGAAATATTTGCGAAATCGAGTCGTATTCATAATAAATCTTGAAAGCGATAAATTCATTTTTCAAATTAATACATGAATGAACGTTTCATAGATTATCACAAAGTGAGCCACACTATATTTTCTTCACACTATATTTTTAGTAGAGATTTCTATTGGTGTCTTCGTGATTTTGCTATACATAGACACAAGAAGCGTTTTCCGCTTATTGCACTACTTACTAGTTTTTATTTCTTGTACAATTTTTTTTTTATTAATTCATAAAAGATAATACTAGTTGCTTTGTTTACACAGTCTTTACATAAAGTAGTTTCTTCATATGGACATAGTAACTCATTCCATTTGTAAAGTGTACATTTTGCGGTCCAATTTATACTCGGTATACTAACTTTATATTAGCCTTGCGCAGAAACAATGCAATATTTTGGTTAACGTCCCTAAAACCGGAGCTAGATATTAAAATTGTTGGTTTTATTTGCAAACACACAACGTAAACTAGCAGGCGGCCCAGTGACGCACCTATTTTGAATCCCCGACACTAAAACTAATCAAATTAAGAAAGTTTGTTGCAACAAAACAACACATCGACCCTTAATTTGCGAGGTAATTTCAGCGGACGGCCCGTAAACTGACGCGGCGCGACAATTATTTTCATATAACATAATCCTGGGCCGTTGCGAGGTGTATGCTCTCTAGGGACGTGTGATTTTGGGCAGGCGAGTGCGGCGGCAGGCGGTCGGGCCGCGCCGTGTCCACGCCACCTCACCCGCACAATATTACTGGACGCCAAACTCCCTACGTACCGCCAGCCGAAAAAGCGACAACTATTAACGAAATAACAATGTACCGCAATAACTTGCTTCTTATCGTTGCCTACTATCATTTTTGTAATGTTTTATCTCTTTGTTACAGGTAAGTTTTGTTATATCAGATCCGACGGTATAGTTTATGTCATCTGTTTCGCGATGATCAATAAGGAGGTGAGTAAATTAATTTCCACTTCCTTTTTTCGGAGGTAACTGTTTTTTTTCATATACATATTATACTCCATCGATTCAATAGTTCTAACATCGAATATAAAAAGCAATTATAACTACGCTTTACGTATATTAATTTGAAACTTTACTTAAAAATTGGCTTTGTTTCTGTCGCAATTTCTCAAGATACGCCGTTCCGTGTTCGCTTGAAACTCTAGAGAACGAAGACATTTGATTTTAAGCCTCGCGGACTATAAGTGTTATTTCTTCGGGAGAAGTATTATTCTGCGAGAGGAACGCAACTCCGCCGTCTCGAATGCTCCATTTAGTTCCAAAGTTTTTCTCGTTTATCACCGTTGGGCTCTCTGAGGCGGAGATTTTTCCTTTAGATTTGTTGTCAAGCCAGACCTTTTTAATGTACCTTTCTTATCGTGGCGCGATTAAGAAGGAACTTGTTTTAGATGGAAATAAACCTTTCGTTACTCCTTTATAATAGGTAACATTAATTAATACTTCTGACTTAACTGTGATGATTGTAACAGTGCAATTGTAACGTCTACATAAACGATAATGTAGTGGTTGCAGCAGTAATGAACATTGCTTACATAGCTAAGATGAAGATAAAACGGTTAGATTACACTTGGTCTTTGCACAAGTACCAAAACAGGTGGGCGAGAGGTAAGCTATCATCACATTCTACTAAATCCACCGCGTGCTGCGCTTAGATAAAAGGATTAGCAGACTTTCTACTCGCCCCTATATACAACATTTATTTTTCTTCTTCTTCATTTATTTTCATTTATTTTTTGCGACCATAAAGCATGCAATAGCGAAATGTCGACATTCTTACTAATTTATATTTAAATACTCGTAGGTACTCGTATACGAAGATTTGTAATTTACTTCTCTCGGTGTAATCTAGAGAATCGAATAATATAATATTAAAGTCGTCAAAAAAAATTATATTTAGGAGTAATTTCGGATTAATTATCATGAATCATTACTTTTACGTATTGATTAATAATGAAACGTCACATGAGTCAATAGTTCAGTTGGAAGTGATCCAGACTACTGTCTCGTGGCTTAGAGCTTAGGGCACTGACCTCTGAATTTCGTGTGTATTAATAATTACTACTCGACTACATAAATGCCTATGTTGCAATATTAATAGATTATCTCAGATTTTACCGTTGCAAGGAAAGAGACATTCAAGTATGTACACTTGAGAGCTTTTTAAAAGAATTTTGAACATATGTTACTTCTTTCACCCAGACAACAGACGGGAGCTTTATCCGTTATCTGGAACATACATACTTATTAGTGGGGCTGTATTTGTTATTAATGTAACAAAGGCAATCCCTTAATGGTAATCAAAGAAACGTATTAAAATGAATCAGTTGCAAGCTGTATCATTTAAATGTCATAGTCGGATTTCCATTTCTATTCGGAACCACCAAAGTTGTTTTAGATAGTATCGAAGTTATTCTCACTCAACGTTCAAAATTTTCATAAAAATATAGTTAAAATGATTTGTGTTGTAGAAAATGTCTGAGTTTCAGGAAAATGGCGCTGTAAAAATGTTGGTAGATCGGGATAGGCAGAGCCGCGTAAACAGCTCGGTAAATCACGAGAATTGTGCGCCGCAGCTCCACTTGGACAATATTTGTGCCAATAAAATCGTCCCTAACAAAGCTGTTGTTGTCAACGGAAAGCCGCCTGACCTGTTTTTAGTCTATCACGGATTTTGCTGTCATCGTTTCCGGAGCCTAATAGACATTGAGATGTTTCAGATACAAATACGAACGAGAACAATAATGATTCTTCATATTTTGTTGACACAACTAACAATGCTATTGTTTTGGCGACTTTTACTTGGCCAAGACGTGAATTTTTCCTCTAAACATACCTAATAATGACAACAAAGGGCGGCTTGGAGCTTCGTAGTTGTCTTCTTAAGATAAATTGTATTGAACATTATTTAGTATGTGTCACATATCTTCATTATTTCTTGTCGGCTTGCGTACCATGTGTTAATACGTGTGTATGGTTCACTGGCACATTGTCATTAATAACTGGCACGCTTGTTACTCCACTTCCTTTACATATGTATATACGTCATTAACCTGTGTCCTGTCGCAACATAGACAATATTCATGAGACCCGCACATAGAATCAAAGACGCTTTGTTTTGGTTTAACATACAAATACAATTTTGCTTATGTTTGTTTATCATTATAAATGCTTAAGTCCTTTTTTGGAAATTAACTCACTCTTTTGTTCGTATTGTTCTTAAAAAACCTAACACAGCGGTTAAAGTCTATTTTTTCAACAAATGTAAACAATATTTCATAAAATATATTTGAATATTTAATATGTATTTTTGGATTTTTGTCGTACATTGGATGCATCTTCTTGGTTTCTTAATAAGTTGAAAACTAGCACCGACGGCTCTCGCGGGTGGATAACTAATAAAGTAAGTTCGAGAGGAAAAGTAAACTAATATCGGGTTGTTCTGAGCGAGGAGGCGCCGCCGCGCCCTGGCCGCTACCGGAGCGCCGCGGCGCGCCGGCCGACGGTCGCAGCTCGCTCCGACGTCATCTTCGCTACAGATTTATTACTTTTAATATGAGCACTTTCCTGCTATCTATGAATGACATCGATATTTTATTTCACGTTCATAAAAGATTAAAGCTTTTGTAGCGGTTTTATAAACACCGGTTCTCGTAACACTATAATGTTTGCATTGTAGCTAGTTAGTTCACTTGTATAAAAATATTTTTATAGTAAATGTCTCTAAATGTTTTTCGGAAGATTGGTCGATGGAATGACCTGTAAACGATATAATATTGATACTAGTGTGTTTTCGAGAGTTATCCTTTCGAACCGTAGAATTTCGTATACATAAATTAGGTAGCGTAATTTTATCAAATGTTTGTCAATCATACTTTCATTTTACAGAAAATTTTTGTACGATAAAGGATTCTTAACATTAAATCTTTAAAAGGATCAAAGGAATATTAAAATTTACAAGGAAAATATTGATAAATGGTATCACGAATAATCACCGAAACGGATAATTAAACTCATCTGGCGCTTTTCGTCATCTTGTGTCAGGGGAGAGAAAAATTTGTTCAAACATTCTTTGTAGTTTCGAACTGTGATTTAAAAAATATTTAAAACATAATATTGAAGTATAAAGTCATGTTGTAGCTTGACAAACATTGTTAATATGCTAACTTTACCGCTCTAGTACCGCAGCTACAGAGAGAACCATCGCTACCAATAGTTTGGTAATAATGTTAGCTTACATGAGCAAGATTGCTGCCATCATAAACTCTCTAACTTCATTACTAATTTTGACAGTGGCACCACACCTGCTTATGAGGTAGCACGCCTAACCGTACCCTAGTGCGTTCGTAGCCTTTGTAGTTATCGGTTATGAGCGTTACATACCTCGTTAATAATTATTTATTAACATGAATCATGTTTTTTCTATATTTCTGACGTAACTCGTCTACGGATGTTGCTGTGATGTTAGTACTTAAATAGGAGGTCCCTAATTATTCTGGGATTTTCGAAACGGTTGCAGAGGAAAAACATAGCTCAAAATTGAGGCAAGTGATATAGAGGTGAAAAATATCCAAAACAAAACACAACAGTAATCATTAGCACACTTCCCATCTTTCTCACTTCGAAAGTCGTTTGGCAAACTTTCTTAAAATTCACGAAAAACTTTTTTACAAATTAAGAGCAAATTTTACTCCGTCCGTTTAGCCATCAGTAATTTCAAAGTTCTAATGAATTTTCTTCTCTGACATTGAAAAATGAATTTGGTCCCCTTACTTGTACCACTGGGACATCTGTACAGCACCCCAATTTAGATGGCTACACCAAAAATATGTTAATACTGAAATAATATGCAAATGATTTTATATTACGGTCAAGATAAAATATTGTTATTATTCACAAGCAAATATAATTTGAGATTTCTGTAAAGCGTATGAAGCTATGTACACTTGTGCTTTTAAAGCGATGTATAAAGCTATATTATGACGAATATTCGTATACAATGGCGGGATAATTAAAACACAATGACGTCTTGATGTTGAACTTGTATAATATTACTTATTGGAGAAAATTCAAGTACGGGATTATACGGTGCGTTATTACAATATTGAACATGAAATATTTTGTATGTATATACGGTTTGGTAGCAGTCGAAGCGGGCTGATGTCCCCGCACCCCTCATTATTCCTAACGGTGCTCCATTAAGCTCACGGGCCGAAGTGCTCGGGACCGTAGTTAATCCACGTCCTCATTCACTGTTATTTCGAAGGTCTGATCTAATCTAAACAGGGCTTAGGATCGTACAACGCCAGTATTTCGCGCGACTCATCCCTTTTATGTATTTGACTATTCCCATACCCCGCCTCGTCGGTCGTTTGACGTTTGCCTTTATTATAAAACGAAATAGCATTGATTTATAAATTGAATTCATTTTTAAACATTTTCATAACAGTTGTCTATCTTCTGCAATAACACAATATTAAAGTAATCATTGAGTAGCAAGGACAGAACACGCTGATGCAAGCAACTGCTAAGGTCGCAAGTGGAAGGGTCAATTTGAAGCTATTATATGGAGGCGGGTGGAGGCCTACTTCCGGCAACTGCGCTAAGCTGAATGTCCAATCTCCCCACTCAATTTCGGCCTTTCTGCAGCGCCGTTCATCCTTTGAACATTTACTGTTAATGCATTTACAGAAACATTTACGTTTAGTAAACAGATGTAGTACGTATTCATTTTAAAGGAGCGTATCATATGAATATCGCAAGTATAATATTATTATACTAAAATATAAGAAATAAAGTGGTGTCATATTTTTACAAAAAAATTGTTAAATTAAAGCTCGGAATAAAAAAAAATGACTTTTCATACATTAATGTTTTTGACGTTAATGTATGAAAATTCTATCTTATTCTTTAAAGATTAATAAAAATTAACATTTGCGTAAATGAATTACAATTTTGTTACGCTGAGATTGAGACGTTTGCAAACCAAATTTTTCAATATTTTTATCAGACACATGCTCAGACGACATATTTTTACCGTAATCACAATCAATTGTCTATTAGAAAACGTATAAGTGACAAACATTTCATCAAAACATATTTTGATTACTATAAACAAGCGGGAGGCAATTTTAAGATGATACATTACATAAAATGAAAAAGTAATAGTAATAGCATTTTATTTTATTTCATTTTAGTAATAACAAGTTATACGTATTG
Source organism: Cephonodes hylas (assembly GCA_030295005.1). Taxonomy (NCBI): domain Eukaryota; kingdom Metazoa; phylum Arthropoda; class Insecta; order Lepidoptera; family Sphingidae; genus Cephonodes; species Cephonodes hylas. Next base: position 9,323,773 of record AP025364.1, on the reverse strand, counting down.
CTTGTCTCAAATAGCCAAGTATAACTCCATACTAATTATAGTATTGTAGCTTGTATAAGTACCCACTGAAAGGTGTATTGAATATTAATCCAATACACCTTTCAGTGGGTACTTATTTCACTCGAATTCAATATGAATGTACCCAACTTTATTTACGTATGGATATTGTATTTTATTATTGTAATAAAGCCAGCCTTTCAATTTGATGTCAAAAATTAACTGTCAAGTGCCATCGGGATTTACCATTTTATTCGTTGAAATTTTGCTCAACATGATTCAATCATTGTATAATGACGATGAACTTATTGGCATTTATTGTGCAACTTTATTCGGCAATAAACCTGCCTGCGATATGAAAATTGTAAATCATCTCTACTATTATACTGTAATGTGAAATTCGTAATCATTATTTAAGAAGTCATTTCTAAAATTAATAAACTTAAATGCATGTATTTTAGCAACGGATGAATCTTCATAATACTTGTCAAAGCAATAATCTTTGATATCTCTTTTGTTACACTCAACTATACAGAACTAAAGTATTTCCAAATTTAATTTATACAATACACCCGAATTCGAGTACCAGTGAAGTCTTGTTAGTAAAATAAAAAAGCTTTATGACATTATGCAAGCTACGCGCCCCAAGTAGGTATGCATATGTATATAGTGTTAAAGAACGTTCAGATGTTTATTGTCAACTGTAAAAAAGTTTAGTTGGTGGCTGCAGCGAACCGGTAACTATGCGACGTGGTGTGCATTGTGCAGCAGAAGAAAAGCGATGTAGTACATTGTAGCCGCCAGCAAACGAGGAGTTATGACGGAGGTAGAGGATTACGTGAGTGGATGCCGTAATAAAGCTTGCGATGAAGTCGTTACCCGAAGATAAACGTAAATATCTCCGGCCGTCGGTGTCCGCCAACCCGACCTGCCCCCATACTGTCGGACCAACACCGCGCGCTCTCATTTGCTCCCGCCTCTTCTTGTTTGTGCTAATTATAATATTCATATATATTACAAAGACTGCATGACGAGCTGTGCAAATAATAAAATTTCAAAAGTAACAGTACAGCTAAACAGTCATAAAACCAAAGTACACATTACGCTAGAGAGCACTGTGCAAGATACAATCTTGCAGAGATAACTAGCATCCGAAGCCAAGGTGTGTCCTCTGCAGCTAGGTGCTCAATTCCTTTGTGCTACACAACGTGTGTATACCCGTGCCCGCTCTTATCTCCTAAATTAATTACATAAATCTTGTTTGCACGCGTCTTAAGCTTATGACACGCCGCCATAATTCAACCAGATGGAGGTTTACGCCGCTAATGAAGGGCGCTTACAATGTGAAGCATCATAGTGTGTGCATTGTCATGTTCAGACATATCGATTTCTTTAAACATACTTGCATTCGTATATTTCATTAAGATATTTTAAGGTTAAATAGACCAATTAGTTAAATGTTCGTGTGGGACTATAACATTTTCAATACTATAGAAGCTAGTTGTGGCAATTTAAATAAACATTCCACATATAGTTCAAAGAAATAAATCGAGCGCCGACGATGTTAGACGTTCATACTATCTATTTAAGGTGCACAGGCGTCGCCCATGATTTCCCAGGACATTTGCCGTCTGGAGTTCATTCGACAACACGAAGGCTTTCTACAGTTGGCAACAGGCTCGGGGACACTGCCTTGTCTTGTCGTAATCACGCCACTACGTGATTTCTCATGCCTTGACAGACGTTGCAATGATGTTTATTTAATTGAATTTACTCCAGCATCACTGCGCTTGCTTAGTGTATCGAACGGCGGGGTCGTTGCGAATTCATGTTACACAAGTTGAAAGTTTAAACTTCTACGAGCTACAACTCTGCCAACTTTGTATGTCAGAGTGGTTTAATTCCAGGAGTGATTTCAAACATCTACTTTACCTTGTTTACGCGAGAAAGATAAGCGATAAGCGTTCACTATTTTTAAAGCTTACGAAATTCCCGAATGCTATTTATCACAAAGTAATAAATCAGCATAACAAATCAGATGTAATCTTCAATTAAGAAATCCATAGACCTTCATTTCAAACAAACAATGGCAAAGTCTCAAGTGTAAGTGCAAATTAAACATACTTGCAAAGGCAGAAACGTAGTCGTCCACATAGATTATAATCACAATGAAGCGCTTTAGAGCGGCGTGTAGTGGTGTAAGGCGAGTGAATGAAGAGTTCCTCACAAGCTGTTCAAATATTCTGCAAGCCGCCGGGTGCAGCTCGGGCTCGGGCGGCGACGGCGCGGATGGCGCGGATGGCTGGGACGCGCGGCGCGGCGGTGTGGCGGTAGAGCGGCGGCGCGCGGTGGCGCTTCGCCAGACCGCCCGCACCCGCGCGCGGTAATCAGCTTTTGTGCGCGGTAATTGGGTGTCTGAGCTGCCAACCGAAGCATTTATTCCCGATAAATTGAAAACTGCTTTGTGCTTCGAATCTGATGAAGCTGCGGGCACCAGATTTCTTACTTCACAGACAACTTGTGCAAAACTCCTCCTGTGACACATTTTTATATTTTTTTAGACGACCTTAATTATACCTTTATTATGTACTTCTTTGCTGAAAATTAATACAGTATAAACGAAAGTGCACGCATATAAAATTTAACTGCGGCGAGCATCACTGTTGATTAGCGGAAGGTAATCCAGTTAATCTACCATAACATGTAATAATATTATATAACGGTATAAAATTGTGATAACACTGGTAGATAATGGGTTGCCTAATGAAAATATTGCGTCGTTAGAGATATCCACCCCCGCAATTGTAAGGTCCTTACCGCAGTATCTGCGTGGTGGAACGGCATCATTTACATATTTTAATAAAATAATATCGCAACTGAATCGTAACTGAGAACTTGATTTAAGTTCTTACCGCGATGAATGTAAATTTACCACCGCCGGCGTCGCAATTCCAGATTTCAATTCTGAAATTAATGGCAGACATCGTGGGCCGAGACTCGTCTAATATTTGCGTTACTTCCGGAGACTTATCTTAGGAACGGAATAAATTACCGCCAAAAAGTTAAGTTCCTGTCACGAGTTGACGGACAATAGTTAAACGATACACATAGCTGAATTTTTTCGCACGATCGAGGCAATAGGTCGTACGAGAATAACATTTTTTTTTTTTTAAATATTGGGTAGGCTGTACACGGCGACGGTTGGCCCTGCTAAGCGTGCATTAATATTGTCAATAGTTGGAGTTAGTGGAAGTGAAGTACGTGTTCCGCCTGCCGCTATCTACGGCGCAGCTCGCGCGGTGAATTCGAATGGGCTCTCACACCGCGCCGAACAGCCCCCGCCTCCCCCGCCGCCGCCCCCGCTCACCTACCCGCACCACCACGACTTCCACCTAACCCCCTCCACCCCGTAACGCCCCATAAACTCGCGTCTTAATTTTAACTTTATTTCTTACCGCTACTGTGTTCCAAGAAAATTAAGTGTGAAAATACCACTGAAAGATTCGCAACGGTTTTATAAAGAGTTTTTATCTCCGCCGCCTCAGCACGCACCCTATTAAATAGCCCATACAGAAACGCTTACTCGCTACTCTAAAACTTTTATAGTATTCGTTGAGAAAGAATCACCAGAAAGCCCAATCATTACCACGTCGAAAAATGTCAATTTTATGCAAAGGTAGGCGATGGTTAATCCTATCTTTTCTAAGATAACCTTTAAACACATCTCCGCGGCAAGCTTTAATTACTAATACCTGTGTTTTAATATTGTAAAAAAAATCTAATATTATTATTTTGAGAAATTAACAGAAAAAATTAAGAACGCCCCCGAAAAAATAATCTGTTAAAAAACGTTTCAACTCTCATGAAAATTTAACTTTCTTTGCTTATCATTCTACGAATAGAAGTTTACATCAATCAAAATTAACCTAATATTAGTAAGCCTCTTCACTATTTAGCAAAATTACTTTAAAAACTTACCAATACTTAAAAAGAATTGAAGAATCTAATCTTTGGCAAAACATAACAAATGAAAGCGCAATTCATGTACATAGGAAATAATCACCACTGATGCGCACAATCGTTGGTTTTTGGACGCGTTGCCGGTCTTTCAAAACCGATGGGGAAAAAAGAAAAGGGACAAGGTCAAGATTATTGGGCCGTCACTAATCTTACATACCTACCGAAACCCACAGGAGTGTTATTGCTTTACGTTGGTTTCCGTCAAATGTGAAAAATGTACGATTTCGACATCGTCTCGTCTTAAGTTCATTTGCATATATGCTTTAAGTACGGTAGCATGATTATTGATTATTATCCTCAAAAATATTTTTTTACGTTAAATTGTCTGATTTCGCTATATTATTTGATTCAAATTGCGTGTCACTTGTTTTAACAGAGGTCTTATATTAATATAGAGGACAAGAGGAAAGGAGTTTTTTTTAATTACTAAGGACCAGTAAACGAATAAGCGGTTTCTTGGCGATAATTAACCAAGCTATCAACAGGCATCTGCAGCACCTATCGGATTACCTGCCCAAATTTATAGCGAAAGGGGAGAAACAAGGAGTCGAGGATTATTGGACCAAAGTAATCACACTTTGTCATCGAACGTAACGCAACCATAAATCTGTTAGGTCACGTCAGATTTACTTTGTACAGAAGTACTGTCCGGGTTTCACATTGACCCGGATGCCACTTACGCTACTGAAATAGAATTTTGCACACAATTTTTATCGCAGCGTCCAATTTAAACTTAAAAATATCAGTTGAGAAAACCTCCTGAGATAGACAGAATATGAACGGACAAATACAGGAATGTTGTATTAAGTTGTTTTATTGTTGAACTAAGAAAGTATCCCCGTTGCATACAATCTGAAAGCCTTATACCCTGAAGATTTCTACAATAATAAAGTTAATGTAACAAATTACACATTTATAAAAGTTTTTCCGTAATAAAGATAAATAATTACAACAAATTAATTTCACAGTGTCAAGATTTTTGAAAGGATATATTTTTACACTAAAGAAGTGTTCAAGGCCTTCAAAGGTCGTCTGCCGCAGACTACTTGACAACAATAACATAGGAGTAGATTGGCAATTCCGGCGGTTGCGTACCTAGTTATAGCTAGTTTACGGCAAGAATGCATTGGAGCGTTTAGAATTTTCTCAAAGGTAGGAGTTTTCTCGGGCGCATGCAATATCGAAGTTATATAAGAGAGCGGCTGTTGGAAGCTTTACTTCCACTACAACTACGCGAACTGCGATGTAGACGTGTGTACAGTGAAGCCCAAGCGTGGCGCGGTTCGGTATGGAGCGGTGCGGAGTGGTGCCGCTTTGCCCGGGGCAGCGTTGTAAACGGCGAGCCGCACAATTTTGATTATTGGGGCAATAGACGCGGGAAGCTAACCGGCCGGGTCAGGCCCTGCCAAGGCGCGGTTCGCGATGCAAATAAAGTTCGGCGGAGGCCGCGGCTGGACATCGCTGCCCCTCGTTATTATTCAACTCTCGCGAAATTGCTTTTATGTCCTTAATGGAAAAGCGAGATATTTATTGCGGGTATGGGAAAGATCTTCTTTTAACATTTTCCCTTTATAAATTTAAGACGTTCGCATCATAAAAAACCGTAATACGATTCTGTTTGATTTAATGTTATTAATTTTACGTGGACCGTATTTTCGGTTTCATTGGATTGTATTTATTATTTAACAATAATACATGACTGGTTGTAGTCAATTATTTTAATAAAAAATATAAAATTTATTTGAAAATCTATGCTGATAACAAAAATAAAAACAAATCATTCCTGCATACAAAATTTGAAAAAAAAGGTAGACATATAGCCTCTTATTGTCATATTCTCTGCGGAAAACAGACTTTATTTTTAAATATTAGGTTGAGAATAAAATTTTGTATTATCTTTTACAACAAAACTCTTTTTTTTACCGTAGTGTTTATATTTCCAATATTTGCCCAATAATGTTTATACGAGTAATACCGCTCAGTCTAAAGTCAGATTGTTAAAGCTATCCATTGTGTTTCTGACGATGCTCAAGCGACTATTGTCATCGTCAATAACCATGATCGACAGATCGGCTTAATATGCTCTCTTAAGTACGGAGGGGTTCGATATTCGATAACACTACGTGGTGGCTTCTCGTCGCGGATTCACACAAAAATAAAAATGTGGAAATTTCTTACAGAAAAAATATTATCTCCATAATAACTTAATGGTTTATTTTTCTGATAGAGTTAATAATTATAATTTGGAATGAATCCAAATCCAGTTGTACTTCCTAGAGTGGGCAGTACCCACCCCAGGTAGGTTAAGGTATCCATCGTGGATAACCTTTGATCTTAGCCAAAAGGCCGAGAAGCGAAGCAGTGATGGCCTCGAGGTTTGGGCGGTCGCGGGTTCGAACCCCAGGCACACACCTCTGACTTTTCGAAGTCATGTGTGTATTCACATTGAATTATCACTTGCTTTAACGGTGAAGGAAAACATCGTGATGAAACCTGCACACCTAAGAGTTCTTAGGAATTTCTTAGGTGTGTAGTCCGCCAACCCGCACTAGGCCAGCGTGGTGGACTATGGCCTAAACCCTCTCAATGGTAGAGGATACCCGTGCTCAGCAGTGGGCGTATATGGGTTGATGAAGAAGATTTTTCTGACGTCATTTTTGTACTTATATTTTATTTTTAAGATTTAGATTATTTTTGTGAACTTTATAACATTTCTCTCGCATTGATAAAACACGTGTATTTTATAGCGTGTCCAATAAATTGTTCAAATAACGTTAGTGACAGCATCTGTAGCCTGCTCAAGCATACAGTATGTGCTTTTAATTTGAATCTTTTGGTAGCTGATTAGCCTTTGGAAGTATTAATTATCACCCTCCACCCTCCGCATGTCAAGCATTGAATTTGCTCAAGTTCATTAGACAACTTTACTTTTTATCGTTTATTTTAGTTTGGCAACCTTTAGCCCTTCTGTTTTTGTCTCTTTCGGTTTGTATTCTTGTTCATTAGTGTGAATCTGTTTAAAGGTGAGCGCTGTTTGAGTTCTCCCCTGATTAGATTGTGCAACGTCGACTTACAGCTATCATTGATACAATGTTTTATTTATTTTGTTAATTTGATAGAAGGTAGCAGTGATCAAATCTTTGGGTTTAATTTGCTATACCTATTAAAACGGGTTTGAATTCATTTAACCCATATCTGCTATAAAGCGTCTATATTTAATATTACTCATCGAATGAAACACAAAATTATATGATTCTGTGAGACATCTAAGTCATGCCGACCCGGCGCTGACAACGCAGAGACTTCAATCCATAAGTAAGTTAAGTCTAAATTCATTTCTACGGATTTTGTTCTATAGTAATATTTCTTATGTTGGTCATGAGGCCCTGGTGCCACTTTTTTACTGTGTTCTAGCGATCCTAGTAAATAATTGATTGCTCTTGTGCATGTACGTGTACATCGCATACATCAATAAACTGAACTCAATATAAAACCACAAACTTATTGGAAACAACAAAAAAGGAATAATGTTAAATCAATGAATATACAGTGAAAGCAGACCGCAGACACTGGCTCAATTATAGCGCAATAAAGTTTTTAGTGTTACACAAATTGTCGATTTGGACTCACTGACTGATAGCCGCGAGACTGGCGCCGGCAAATGAGCACACGATAAAATTATCGTTAGCGGTAACGACATGAATAAATGTAGGAGGGTGGTCTGGGTCCGCGTCCGCGGCCGAGAACGCGCCGGCCCGAGCGCGCCTCGGCGCACCGCTCGCACCGCCCGCGCCGCCCGCGCCGCCAACACTCGTTATGCCCATTGTGATCCCACCGTACAACCGCGCTGCATCCAACCGCTGCTGCACCGATTGCAACCGTTCACTACCTCAGCGCTACGTTAATTCTCTTTACATACAAACGTTGCTTCAGACTCCCTCAAAATGCATTCATGCTGCTCTCTGACGACCACGTCCTTACGCCAACGGCAATATATTATAATAAATTAAATACTATATTTTCTTCCTGGAAAAATATTTGAACTGCAATGATTAAAGTATGGTTTTAAATCCGTCAATACGCACTTAGCAGTTCATCTGAAGAACATTATAACAATAATATATATTTGAATATTGCCTATAAATAAATGTTAAATATTGTAATGAGCTAATTGTGTGGAAGTGTATTGTACAGTGAACAATTGTACGAACTGGCTCGTATAAAACCGGCACCAGAGGAGTAACCATACTATAAATATCGCCACCAAACGGCTAAATTATTACACACAGGAGAATTTCCCGTTAAGCTAGATTGTTTACACTGATATTGGTTTATTACTATGAATATATGAATGCACAGGGAAGCGCAATAAGTTAGTGTATATTAGATAGATAGTATATTATATATTGTTACCTTTGAATACCACAATATTTTCCTGATTCCACGCTGGTACTGAGACTTTTTAAAACATACAGTAACAATGCGCATAATTAGAGAATCCAATCTATCTATAAATTGCAAGAGTTAGTTTGTGTCGCCAGACTAGCGAGTCTGTTATGTACATGTATGAATAATCTGTAAAGGAGCCTTTGAGGCCATTACAGTTTTGCACACTATGGCCGCACCTGGGAACGTGGATCGACGGTGGCATGCATAGTAATGACACCAAGCACCGAGCGAGCCCCTTGGGCTCACTAACTTGTCTTTAACATGAACCTAACCTATTCCAACGGATAATAGTTTTATTTCCAATTATGTTTAATAAAAATAATTGTTTATTAAATAAATAAATGGTTGATTAATAATAATGTCTTAGTTGTATGTAAGTTGTATTATTAATTGATTGTATGTGCGCCGATGTCTATTAAGACGGTGACGAAAATGGTATTTGTATACTTCTCTGATGCCTTTGGGTTACTTATAGTAAGATATTGTGCATTATAAAGGATGCCCTATTCTTATGTATATAATAAGAGGTGTCGTAATTGAATGTAGCGTTATTATAACTTATACAAAGTTCACCTTTAGTTGGAAACCTTTAACGTAGCAAAGTCGTACATCAGTTTAGTAATGGATCTACCAACTATGGATTTTTAACACTCATAATTATTCCCTCCTTCTATAAATTGCAAGCTAGCAACCGTTACCGAAGCACACGCGTGTAGTTTATATGGCAGAGTAATGCACATAATAATTTTCGCCCTGGGAGAAAGAGGCTCCCTGGGTACAATATATAAAATCTCGCATGCAATAACGCGGGTAGGAAACCTGATGTAACATAAACGTGTCCGTTTATCACACTCGCAAACCGTCGACCACGCCTTCGATAAGGTCGATAGTAAGTTAAAACAATAGTAACCACAGAACGAGAAGGTAGCAAGACGTTCTTTTACGCCAATGTTTCTCTGATTTCGGTTTTAAGTTCCAAGTAAAATATTTCTATACCCCGTGGTATTTCTATTTTTATTCTGATGAAAACTCCTAACTACCTTCGGCGCAACTATGAAATGAATAGCCTAGAAACTCTCAATCTAACGACGCATTAATACTACGTGGACCAATGTTGTAATGAAATATTTAAATAAACTACTAATACGGCAATAAGTTATTGTACGAAACTAGTGGTGGGCTGATTTATCGCGGCGTGGTGCGCGGGCGAGCAGTAATTTTAAACGTCACGCATTATGATGAATACTGTGCAATTTTCTCGCGGGAACTCCAGACCGATAGCCGTGTAACTCGCAAACCTTTTGTATTTCCACGCGAGTGCAGTGCAATGGGATTTGTGTGCGAATAGTTCGCGACGAAACGGACTCGTTCGAATTTAATTTGTTATGTTCAGTGTTTTAAGATTTTAACATAGCGCGAATTAAATTTCCAAAAATATATAGATAAATATATTTTTATATACCTATTTACGATTGAAGGCTGTGAAAATTGATAAAAATCTTGACACTAAGATTTAACGCCCGGTTCATAGTAACCGAATCTTTCGTAGGAAAGATCGGCTATTTTTTCGTTTGGGCTAATAAAGGCCTAATAAATATACAAACATATGTATTAACGCATGACATAACATTAACCCACAGAGTCTTCGAAAGTTTGCAATTTAACATAATTTAATATTAAAAATGAAGAGGCTTATTTTTTTTAACTGTATTCGTCATATTTTATTGCAGTTAAAAATAAAATACACGTGAAAATATATACTACATTTTTATAAAAAGCACTCTATTTCCCTAATCATTAAATAGCTTACATATAAATCAAGGTTTACAACTACATTTTTCAAGTGATCCATATAATTGAGTCGGTACCGTTGCTATTCGGCGCGTATAGTGGTTGAGGTTTTAGCCATTAAATGTAGTCGCGCTGCAATCCACAAATACAATTCAAATCATCTAGAGCGCAGCGGTCGCATGCTCTGTGGATCGCCAACTTAGTTACAAACCCCTTATACACAACTGGAATGCTTCAAGGAAATCAAAACTTGAACAGAGAACTTTCGCGTTGTTATTATAAATTCTAATCTTCTCCTTTTGTTCTTATTTTCTTTAGATGCATGTAGCTTTTCCGCCTTCTTAAAATATACTATCGTCACCAATACGAAATTAGAGGTACACCCGTAGGTACACTAAATGTGTTCCATTGAAATAACGAGTACACGAGCACATTTAGTGATTTTATATAATACTAGCTGTTGCCCGCGACTTCGTCCGCGTAGACTACAGGGTTGAGTTCAGAAAGAAAATAAGTTATAGTCTATTTTACTCCTTAGAGTCCTATTTATGCCCATACCAAAAATCATACAAATCGGTCAAATCACGTGAAAGCGTAACGCGCCGGCCGGCGCCTTGTACATAATTATTGTGCACTTGATGATTATTTTGAAACTGCGATATCTTCTAAGATACGCATTGAAATCAAATTATGTAAAGGGCAAATTTCTTTTAAGCTGAATACTTATACTAAATAACGCATTTATTTGGATAAGGATTAATATAATCTTTATAAAAATACCTTCACAAACAATGCTTTATTTTATAACAAATTTAGTTAGCATAAAAGAGGTTATAGTGAAGCAACCCTAAAAGTAAGACATATGCTACCGCTGACTTTTTTGTAGACATTATCAAGCTCTAAAATTTTTCTCTAGGACTCAACTATATATCTCCCATGAGAAAGGCAGCGTTTGCAAAAAACGGTTTCGTTCGCCCGTTTTTTCTCCGACTTACTTCACAGATCCTGCTACAACGAAAAAGTCTTATAATTTTTCGGACTAATATATAGCCTATGACACTCACAAAGAACATAGCTTTCTATTGGTAAAAGAATTTTCAAAATCGGTTCAGTAGATCCCGAGTTTACTTTCTACAACGACACAAACATACAAACTTACAAACATACAAACATTCAAACATACAAACTTTACCTATTTATAATATTAGTATAGATTTAGTTAGCATAAAAAAGGTTATAGTGAACTAACCCTAAAAGTTAGACATGTGCTACCGCTGACTTTTTTGTAGATATTATCAAGCTCTACAACTTTTCTCTAGGACTTAACTATATATCTCCCATGGGTAAGGCAGCGTTTGGAAAAAACGGTTTCGTTCGCCCGTTTTTTCTCCGACTTACTTCGCAAATCCTGCTACAAAAAAAAGTCTTATCATTATTCGGACTAATATATAGCCTATGACACTCACAAGGAACGTAGCTTTCTATTGGTAAAAGAATTTTCAAAATCGGTTCAGTAGATCGCGAGTTTACTTTCTACAACGTCACAAACATACAAACATACAAACTTACAAACATACAAACTCACAAACCTTACCTCTTTATAATATTAGTATAGAAAATACCAACGGAATTCAGCGAAGCCTTATTCAGCAGATCTACGTGAATTTGACGTAGCGTCGCCACGACGTGCTACGACGGAACTTGCATCTAGTGGTCTAATCGGTAAATCTGTGCTACGTACCCAATGCTACGTGCGCCGTCTGTCTAATAAATAATTCAGTATAGAATATATTCTTTTTCTGGTCCATATATAACATTTTATATTACGGTACCCGAGTATATTAGTGAAAATAAGAATAATAAATAAAATCCTTGTAAAATTAGGGAACCGTCCGCCAACCCGCACTAGGCCAGCGTGGTGGACTATGGCCTAAACCCTCTCAATGGTAGAGGAGACCCGTGCTCAGCAGTGGGCGTGTATGGGTTGATGAAGAAAATTAGGGAGTTGTTGAGTGCGATGCTTTCGATTGGGAAAGACTATTTTTTTCCATATTTACCGAGAACTAACCAACCTCAATTTAATTGGTATACTGGAATACTATCCCATTACGTGATCACTTACATTACTTGAGTTACACTCTGATATAGAAGAGGTTAGTGGTAAATCTTGACGGATTATAAAATTCATAGGTGCACTGCAATTAAACGTAACATGTAAAAATTTACAGATCTACGGAACAGATTAAAATGTTAGTAGTGTATTCCTCTCGTCCGCATCACGTGCCGTCTTTGCCCGTCCGAACACGTACAGCCAGTGACACTTTTTATTTTATGACTCATGTCTCTGAAGTCCAATTAAGTTAAGACGCGTTTCACTTTTTCATTTTAAATAAACAAAACTATAAGAAAACATTTGCTGGCATAAATCTACTGTTTATCCTAATCACGTACTCCCAGTTCGTAGCGAAATATCCTTTGCAAAAAGGATTTTTTTCAAGAATTAGAGTTATTGCGAACTGTCTACACAGAGATCTCTTCTATGTTGTTGCTTGTGCACCAACTTCAACCATTTAGAATTTAAACAACCATTGAACATAACGGTGTCTAAGACGTCCTAAGAGAAAAATAAAGAAGACGCCGCCAGAATAAGATTTATAATAATTGAGCTATCATCTGCTTGCATATTGCAATAATTTTTTTTAAGAACATTTTATTTGCAATAGGCAGTCTTCAATACATAATAATAATGCGTCCATATTAGAATATTGAAATTAAAGCACAAATTAAGTAAAAGTCAAGAAAAGTTAGCACAAGAGTGTCCAGTTAATATTAGTAGAATTGTCGAAACCCAAGCGCTACTTATTAACCGGGTGAAATATAAAAGAAATGTAAAACAAAAAGAAATAACCGTCCACAAGGAGCGATGGTAAACGGGACCCGTGGCGAGGCCTGTGTCGTTGGCGCGGCGGTGCCCTCCCGGCGACGGCGCCTCGCGGCCGGCCTCACCTAACTTTTATTATTTTTGTAGCGCTCGCGCTGTTTTTATTATCGTGAATGGCTTTGCAGCTCCCTTGGAATATCGTTGTAGTAAACATCCTCTTTCTTATACACTTTACATATACATATTTTTAATTATACCGGTTAAAAGTGGCATGCCATCACTTGACGCCAGTATTGAAAACTTTTTTATTCAAAATTATAACTTAACTATAGGTAATTCTAATGTACCTAATTAGCTTAATATTTTTCAACAGTAATTTAAACGAATGTAGTGAGACAGTAACAGCAAATGTAGTGAAACAGTAGAGTGGACATTGTAATGTACACAGGTTCGTTAGGGACGGACGCGACAGTGCGGGAGGCGACAGAAGCCGCGGCTGTGGTAACGTGACGTCACGTGTGCCGACCCCTCCACCGCCGCTGCCAACCCCCGCACCCTCATTACCATACATTATATTCGCCATTACGGCCAGGGCTGCAAGTGGTTTTTATAATGTTTTCGATGATATACCCATGCACAATAGGGTGGAGTGAAACAGACGAAAAAAAATTTTTTTGCTCTTTTCAAATCTCCTGTATTATTAATTGGTGACCACATGTAAAAGCTTTATTCATGCAAAAAATGAAAGGTCTACGACTTTATTTTCAGGTGGCGCATTGAATTAATAGTTTCAAAAAAATTAATATTTTTACATATAAGCCTACCTTAAAAAAAGAGTTATTCTTAAATGCTTTGCTTACAAATATACCGTTTTTAACCTCATCTAAGTGTAATCTCAAACCTAAATATAGTATTTTGTTATAAAACTTTAATATATGGTTTTGAAATAGTGCCAAGATTAAGTAAATTTTCATAAAAAATGCCAAAAACGCATAAAGATATCCGGTGTCCTATATTTGGTGATCCAATCAAATTCAGTGATAACTAGTTACCTAAATATCGTGACATAATTAAACACTATTTATGGATTAGAAATGAAATGTTAGACTTGAATAATGGAAAGGTTTCTTCAGTCAAAGATTTATTTAAAATGATTATTTCCGATATTGAAGCAATCTAGAATAAAGCATCTATATCTACAATTACCCATCAACAAGTCGTATCTAGGCTGATTTCATATTATCGAAAGTACAAGAATATGGAAAAATTACGTAATGACTCCAAAAAGCAGATATTCTACAATGACCCAAAAAATAAGTTTTTTGATATCGCAACATGTAAATGTGTATCCCGAGAACTATGTAAATGTGTGACTAAGTAAAACTAGCCCATTCTCAATATTCAATTTGGGCTAATATAACTCTTTGCTTGTATATTGGCACAGCTAAACCGTCAAATAATTTGGAAGAACTGGCCATTTTCATCATGAAAGTTTACGCACCAAATTGGTTTGATATCAAGTCAAAAACCTATTGCACATTTGGTCCGATTCACGTCTTTAATATGGTCAAAAGAAGCATGTTTTTGCGAGATGACTTGAAAAGTGTTGTGCTAAATACTATTCAAAGAAATGCTTTTTTAATATACCCAGAAAATCTATTGCTGGCTATGTTACAAGATGATAATCAAAAAGTACGAGAGCTGGCTCTTCGGAGAGTTTAAAAGGCAAGAAAAGAGTCCAGCGGTAAGAAAGTTCGTGAATTCCAGTTACCAAAACTAAAGAAGATGCGACAAATCAGTATGATTTGATTGAATGGCAAAAGAGAAGATAACGGACCCCCTGTAACAATGAAATGCTATGCGACTAGGAAGTTACTGCAAAAATTTCATCTGGAGGTAAATTGTTTCATATTGAGAAGTATCCTTGCTACACTCAAGCAGTCGAAAGGTGTGTCAAACTTTTAACAGAAGCTTCGGCCTCTGTTTGTGGATTCGTTACTAGAGATGGTTTCATTCGTACTAGAATAAAATCCAGGCAAGAAATACCTACTTTTGACACCAAATCTCAGTATTTTCGCCAAAAAGAAGACACTGGGACTTCAGATACTGAACACTAAAGTGTTATTTTTAGTATACTTTATTATATTTATTCATTGTACTAGTAGTTTTAAGTATAAATTCAGTAAAATATACAGTATTATTGTCAAAAATATTTTTTTATTTGTAACTCTTTTTTTTCTTATTTTTCTACCTTCATACCTAATGCGCCACCTCAAGATATTGAGTGAGAAAGCTGGTATTTTGCAAAAATATTTCCATTATGATGGATCACTGTTTGAGGAACCAGGAAACTTAAAATTCAGAAAAACATTTTTTCACTCCACCCTAATGCACAACACCATTATGTTACACCAACTCGTACCTTATGAGTCCCACGTGGCGGCATGGGCCAACCTCGCTCTGCTTTATTTTTAATTGGCTCCAAAGTCCAGAGGTACAAACAAGTCGACTTAACGATATTGTAAATAAAAGTTAATTTCATGTATACGCTGGGGTTTACGCTGAAAAGGAATTGTTATTGACTTTGTACAATAGAACAATTAAAGCCAAAGCTAAAAGTGGTATTCTTAATTGAACGATTGAAATGTTAACTGAAGACAACGTCGAAAGTAAACGCAAAAAAGCAGTTTATTATAGTAATAATAAAAACAATATTCGATTTGAAACATATCAACAGAATAGTAAGTGACGCAAAATTCGACTTGTAGGCAACAGAGAGTTACGAAACAATGTTTTTCGGTTAATTTTTAATAAGCGACGGTAATTGCATAACGTAGCGTCGCGACACGCGTAAATCACGAGCCGGTCAGCGAGCGAGGCTAATATTTACATATCGCAATTGATGCGAACCAATCAATACTACAAATAATGAAAATGTTATATGAAATCTACAAATAGTTTTTCGTGATACTTGTTGTTTTAAGTAATTAATTCGACTTTCGGATTCGTTCGTCCCGCCGCGACAGACGGCTTTTCATTAAGCACATTATTGCGACGGAGAGACAACTTTCACGTCCTGGAGGTGTCATAAATGTTTTTGTAAACGAAGAAGGCAAAGGCACAAATAACACCGCACAAAAGCAGCGCAATCAAAATAACACATCGGCGGCGCGGCGCGTCGTCCAAATTGCTGTGTCAAAGTGTTCTCGCCTTGATTGCTCTATTCTGCTTCCAGACCAGCCTGTTATACTTTATTCGTTTTTTGCCTTCTTATCGTCAACTAATGGACCAGGAGGCATTGCCATCCATTGATCGGAAATAAAAACGCATAATTTTATCGGGATCAAGAATTGATACATAACATAAGATTTATACATAACACATAAACGTTACGCAGTTTTAATATTAGTGCTACATAATAAAATTTTGTTTTTTGATTATCACGCACATAATATCTTTTTCTTCTCTTATTCTATTTTGTAGTGTTTTCATATCAATTTTGTTTGAAAAAGCTCAAACTTTCCTTTCCTGATGAGGACATTTTTCTCAAAATATTCCCCAACTCCCAAATGTAGTTTAAAATTTTGCACTGACACGAAAAATATAGCGTGTAACAAAAAACACACCGAAATGAGTGCCGAACTAACAACATCAAGCGTATGTCAAAATATAAACAATTCAAATTGTATTTTACATGAAAATAAACGTTACACTCCAATTTTTTTTTAACGTGCCCTTTCATATAGTAACCAACGACACTCGAATTATAGTCTATAAATACTTTCACTCGCCATTTCTCGCTTGCGGATATTTCCCCTGAATTTACCCTACTTTTGTAATAATATTATAAATCCGAAAGTTGGCTTGTTTGTTACCTTTTAACTCCGCAGCGGGGCGAACGATCGTAACCTTTTGCTCGCATAGAGTTTGTATGTCAAAGTAACATATAGGTTAGTTCGCGTTCCAGGGAATGTAAACTTTCAAGAGATTACCAGCAACGTTTACTCATGTTGCCTGATGGGAATAATAAATTCTAATGATCTAAGAATAATTACGAATTTGTAGTTTACAAGAAAGCCACAAATAAGTGTGTTTTATTAAAAGAAAAGCCTTTGTTATTTTAGAGATCTTAGACATAACAACGCTCGTAATTTCGACATTTCCACTGAGTGTGAAACAATAGATCCTAAGCACCTACGCTTTACGACCAAGTTCGTTGTCGTCGTGTTGTACAATAGCATTTTTACGATATTATCTCCATTTTGAAAACATAATTAAAAACGTAGATAAGCTCCATGGTTTAGCTAGTTTAAGAATATTTGCATCCATACGGCAACTTTTAATACATGGTTTCCGGTTTCAGCGTTAATTATTAAACTAATTAATCAACAGAACTTGATTCACACTTATTAATAACACTTATTCGCTTTTTGATGATATAATACGCAGAAAATTTATTTAGTAATTCATGCTCAATAAAAATTGTTTAAAATATATTTCTTCCATATTAATATTAGATCAGTTTAAAAGGGCCTTAAATTTTCACCAATGTTCAGGGATATCCTGGATATGTGTTGAGATTAGTTCGAGTCTCGCATATAATAATCAATCAAATAATAAATACGTCAGTTTATAACTTAAATCTTAATTATAATATCTTATTACTATTGTAAATAAATTAGTGCTTATTAAGAATAAAATGTATATTATTTACACGTAAAAGTTTTTAAATCGCCGTTTCAAAATGATAAAGCAGTAACTTTGTACTTAGTCTATTTTAAGTATGAAATAAAAGCCGGGGATAATTAAAGAATTGTATGACGAGCGGGACGGCAAAACCCATTCTGATGGTTAAACTTGGGTTCGAAACAATTTTTCATTGTGTTTACTGCTATAGTGGCAGTCGAGTGGTGAAAGAACGCGACTGAAAGACTTGCAACTTTTGTTGGGAGCATATTCATATTTTACTTGTAAACTTTTAACAACTATTGATAAAGACAGATCTGTGTTATAAATTTTCGCAATACAATATGAAGTTCAAAATATTTTTTTCGTAGTAATCGAAATGCCAGACGTGTGATTTTGAAAACAAATCTAGTTTGTTTCATTTATTATCACTTACAGAACAGTTTAGTTTTGAATTTTAAAACTGTATTCTGAACCATGGTTTATGTAAATGCATTTATATTTATATAAATAGATAATTTACCAGACACAAAAGCCTCCGCCTCGCCATCTAATTCTAAGCAATACGTTAATAAAATTGAAGTTTTAGTGTATTCTGGTTCTCCAAAACGATTAAACCTATTTTGATATATTACACTGGCGCTTTCCGATACTTAGTAAACTAAATTTCTTTAGGCTTTTCATGTTTCTGTTTGTTTGCGCACTAAAGCAAGTCTCTGAAATTCCTAAAAAAAATTAAAGCGGTTGTCGCGGGTACAAAAACCTGTTAAAACAAATATACTTTATTTAAAACGCAAATCAAGATAAGCTATCCAAATTTTAATAATAATGAATGAACAAGACAAGGTCACAAAAGGGATTGCTCGTTTATAATATTATTAAAAATTATTAGATAAATTCATCTCTTTCACATTATTACGTCTAAAACAAAACAGCTATAAAAATTAAAAATACACTGATGATACCCGAGAACACAACACAGTTAAAGTTATTCTAGTTACGAAAATATTTCATAGATAATATCCGTATATGGTTCCCGCATTGAATTTATTTCATAGCGGAACTATAAGGTGAGAATGCCTCTCACGGAACATTTAAAAAAGCTATACGCGTATACAAAATGGAAATATGTGTAGCGGGAGACAGTAGTTTATACCCGCAATGCTGCGCGGAAAACAAACACCCCTTATCTTATTTGAACGAATGTAGAAATTGTAATTTATTTTTCTGCTTCAGATAAACAACACTTGTATAAACCGACGCCATCTCGGTAGTTTTTGTTTTTTCCTGTTTTGGAACAAATGACAAAGCAAGGGGCAGGTACCTTGTAATCCTGCCCTGTGGCAAGGGGGCGTAAGAATCCCACCACGGTATCCCCTGCCTGTCGTAAAAGGCGACTTAAAGGGGCCCTTGGGGTCGCTGGACGTGCTGTGGGGGCAGCGCGTCCTCACTGAAAGTGACCCCGAGAGGGACGGCGGCACTGTGGCCTGTGTACGTCGCGGGCGCCCATCCACAACCGGGGCGCCCGAACCAAGATATTGGGGGTGCAACTGTGCCCCCTAAAAGTCCGAGACGACCGAGACATTTACGTCTCGGAGGCGCACCGGACGGCTGCGGTTGACGGTGGGCGCTTCTCGCCAGCGTACCGTGTACGCCCCACTCGGCGCGGAGATGGCCACCGGGGGGTTTTGGTCGGTATGCCGATTTAGGGATTTTGTTAGGGACCCAGCCCGGCACTAACATCTGTGCGGATATGACGTCGCCGCGCGCCGGGCTGGATGAACGGTGACCCCGACATACACTTCCCGCCACCCTCCCCCGGGCTGGCGGGAAGTAGAGCCATAAACAGCTTTCCCTCCCGAGAACAAAAAAAAAGGTACCTTGTAATCAGCTTACATTTTCACATGTGTTTCAATGTTCCCATTCTTCGAAGAAAAAACAGTTGAATTTAACAAGCTACACGATAATAAATAGTGTGTACGTTAAAAGTGAAAAAGTAATAGGGCATATTCAGTTTTATCTATAAGTTGGGACGAGGATCACGTAGAAGGCAGGCTGCACGTTCCAAGCCACCGCGTCACCGCCGCCTGAACATACTCGCTCGCTCTGCCTAATTCAATTTGCTGCCACTGGCTTAACAATTCCTCCAGCTAAACCGTCTAAGTAGACGGGTCACGCCGCTGGATTTAATTTATTATGAACAGAATTAACGGAGCAATTTAATTCATGTGAAAACGCTGTATTCCCTACAATTACAAGTCTGGGTGTTCGAGTTACTGCTTCACATATTTATCTACCCAAATTACAATATTCTAACGTTATATCAATTACAAATTAAAGCTCTAAGTTTTTAGTATTTTAACTTTATTTCAATGATTTCAAGGAAGCCATTAGTTCCGCGTTTTATTACTAGAAATAATTATCTTATGTTGAAAACATGTTTCCAATTTCCTATCCGCAAAGGTATTACAATAACATAAATTCTTATTTTAGTGCTCTCAGACCAAATCCGAAACCAATAGAATTGAACAGGAGCATTCAAACTTTGCAGTTACAATTTTCCAGGACCAATTCAGTTTCATCGCGTTCCGCAAATACTCTATAATGGACTTTATAAAAGTAATAATGTACTATCATAAAAATAACAGTTCTTAACTACAATCCTATAATAACTGACTTTCATCAGTCACAAATGTGAAATTACGTTTACGTTTTCAGTTAGTCTCTCTATGTTTGCTACAATTACAATTTTTATGTCATATAAATCCACTAGCTCTTGCCCGCGACTTCGTCTGCGTAGACTTTAGGCCTGAATTATGGCTGTTATTATACATATAAACCTTCCTCTTGAATGACTCTATCTATTAAAAAAAACCGCATCAAAATCTGTTGCGTAGTTTCAAAGATTTAAGCATACAAAGGGACATAGGGACAGAGAAAGCGACTTTGTTTTATACTATGTAGTGATAATCATCTTAGAATAAAGTAGTAGGTAATACTATGTATCTGTTACTAGCAACTTCATATGAGAATCTTTAGATTTCAAAAGGATTTTTTACAGTTTTGGCTTTATTTTTCTTAGCTGCTCCGCTCCTCTTGAACCTGTTTCATAATTGGACTATTTAAATAAAAATAATTTGTGAAAAAATTGCGGTACTGATGCTAATAATATTTTTCATGAACGACAATTTATCTATTTTACGCATGATTGTGTATGCCATATACGCAGTTTATTTCATGAAAATAATTATTTAATATCAACGCTGGACATAACACCAATGCAATCGTTTCCGTAAACAAATTAAATTGAAACAACAAAATTGATTTAAACGAATAATAAACGTTTATTCCGCCTGATATATTGAAGCGCGACAAATTAATTTTGCCTACCTTTAAAGTTCTTTGTGCTGTTAATTGTGTTCTATTTTCAGCTAAAACTGTGATCGATTGTTAAGTTTGTAAAACAATCAAACAAATTTATATTCGTTCTATTCGACATTAATAATCGTATTTGTACGTTTGTTTTTTACTTGATATGCGACAGTTACCTATTCACATATAATTTCCTTTGAATAACTGCCCTCTTTATATTCGCTTTAATTTATCTCCACACCTAATAACTACTCCACAAATATCAAGCTCTTTTGACACTTCAGAAATTGAAAAAAAAAGTAAGGCAAGTGATATTGAGCGAGGCACATCGGGAAAGTTTTAATATCCAACCACGCATATCACGACGGTGCCATGAATTCAGCGTTATTACTGCTACATACGTATTCCACAGGAGAGCGCGAAAACACGTATTTATTGGATCCATATATCACAAGCTCAGGCTAGCACAAGCTAGGCTTCAGCCACGCCGCTAATTAAACAACAACTTGTGAGAATATCAACCCAATAGGATTACCCTGCTTAGAGCTCATACGCTTACCGGATAGTGTAGGCATTACGAAATTTTGATCATCAATAGATATAACGCGGTTAGAATTTCCTTTCACCCCGACAACAAAGGCGTGGCCCACTACTAAAATATGGATTAAATTATTAGCACCGCTGTAACGAGACAAATTTTGTAAGTTACCACCTACATAGTCGTTACAGTTTGACATTTTTATTCCCAAAAACGTGAATAGATGTGGCTCTATAAAAACAACTACAAGTGGGGTGTAGACTCCAGAACACCTCCATTTTATTACAAACCACTAAGTAGCCTAAGAAGGGTCGCTGACTACAGAACCTTCGACTTAATTTAATGTCCTGTTTTATCGAGCCCTAATGAAATAAAACGTTAACGCTGCTCATTACCAACACTACTTTAGTTGCATAATTAGCAGACCTGTAACTTTAACCCTTAGCCACCTACCTACAATTTTTTTTACACAGTCACCTACCTCCCGTCTGGGAGACACCTGTACTCTAAATCAAAGATTTTTGTAAATTAGGAGTTCAGTTAGAATGAAATATTTTTTTTACGTATTTGAATGTTTTATTAAAAGAAAATAAACATAAAGTGATCAACTATACCTACTATAAACTCAACTAAAATGAACAACACATACTTTGGCATTTTTAAGCCTTACTTACGTTGACTAAACTTACGTTTTTAGAAATATAAAAATAAATGGAAATAGAAACTTCAAAATAAACTTTTCTTATCTTTTAACACTTACTAAATATAGACATGAAACATTTAGAGAGAAAAAATAAAAAAATTAACAAAATTGCAGACTCTTAACCTACAACTTTTCACGGCAGTCAATGCACAGCTTGTTCGAGCACTCGAGGCAGATTGGTCTCTTACATTCGAAACACATGTACTGGGTCCTGCGTTTCTTTTTAGGATCACAAGTTATGAAGTGGGATGAAAGAGGTACGATACGCGCTTGAAAAGTAGTTTCTTCCTCGGCTTCAATTTCAGAACACGATCCACTGCATTCTTCCAGTACGTGTTGTACTCCAATTTCAGTTCGGTATATTTTCTTCATCCGATATGTTATCTTCTAACCAGCGTTCAATAATGGAATCGTTTAAAGCCATTTTCACCTTAAACCAATAAAAAAAAATTGTCACACAATCACCTACCATCCGTCTCTGAGACACTCGAAGATAGATTTTTACTTACCAGGAAAAAATGGCGCGCACCTCCGACCTCGACAAGCGCTTGCGCAACACTGATCGGTGCGGGGAAAAGGTACAGAAACGCACAGGTTCGTGAGACGCATACACAGCAAAATATTTACGACTTTAAAATCGCTTCCGTCTGTGAGACGGGAGGTAGGTGGTTAAGGGTTAATAATGATTGTTGTATGAGCGTAACATAAAAAATAATTATTTTTAATGTTACTGTTAAATAGTAAGTACCTTTGTTTTATTAATTAAATGTTTAAATACTTAATCAACTTTTTAATTTTGTTGATATTATTGCGGGTCCGAGGTTGTAGCTTAAGCATTAGTTAAGTCAACTTACCTACTAACAATTTTGTATTAATCGTAATTTCAATCATGTTTTTGAAGAGGCCGATTGGTTCGTTTTGTGAGAGGAATTATTCTTTTCATATGAAAGAAAAGCAATCGCAGTCGGTTGTATTGTGAATCGAAGTGCGACGTTTGCAATATTCTGTTCAGTATCGTTAGAAACAATTTCATTTCGCTCATGGTCCTTTCAGCTCGTATGTAACAATGAGTTTAATCCTATTAAAACGGACACACATTGTGCCAGAATTGTAGCGTGGTGGCTTTGGTCTGTCGCCGGTCGCTTCTGCTCTCCGTGTTTACAAACCGGAACCGGACCTTAAATAGAATTAAACATGGTTTAATTTTCCTAGTGAAGCTTTGCTGAAAAAGCTCCGCCTAGTCGAAACATAGCTATGCTGGGAGGAAATAAAATAGCAAGGGAAGCGATGCGGGCGTCGGACGAAGCGATTATGCAGTCGAGAATAATGGGCACCGGTCCACATGCACGTTTTTGTTTGTGGTCTGTGACGCGATTTATACGCGAATTTCTACCGTCGCTGAAGTGAGCACTATTCACAATAATTGCTTTAAACGAAATTCTCTCGCACGTGTCTTTTGTTCTGCCTTACATACCGTAACTCATATTATGACCTACAACAAAACGTAGTTACGGTTGTAGACGAAAATTTCATTCATTGCCAAATTTATGTCATGTTAAAATTAAAACCATCCGTTCCAACATGAGGCTGAGCAAGTAAATGAAACTCCAATTTTATTTACCATAAACATGGACACGTTCCTTATCCATTTACATTATATTAATTAAGTTTGTAGACTTAAAGAATATATTAAAAAAATAGTGATAATTTATTCTCAAATTCAGTTTATACACATATTTTCCGAATAAAAATGTGATGAGCCTTAAGATTTTTTCAAGAATTTAAACAACCATTGCGTCCATTCGTTTTTATACATTTAATCGCGTCTGCCGCAGTAGCCTGAACGTAACTTTTAATAGCCTTATCAGTACTGGAGCAGACCGAGCTCTGTAGACTGTATCTACGTATTTCGCGGTACAAATGATTCCACGCGCCGTGATGCCCTATTTCCATCAACCCCTATTAACGATTACTAAGACGGTAGATCCAATCACCTAAGTCTGCTTTGTAACGAAATTCATGTCAAGATATATTTGTAATTCTTAGTACTATTTATCATCCAATTGAATCTTAAAAGCAGTCATCTGAAATGTTAATTAAACGTTTACTATGTACATATAATAGAACGTGTACCAAAAATAATATCTTAAATGTGTAATAGCTAGCCACTCGACGTTCACAAAGGCCGCACTTGATAGGAAAATAACGATTTAAAATGGCTGGGCGTGCGTGAAGAGATTAATGATGTTACAGCTAGTGATAGAGTTAGTGTCGAAGAGTGGAAAAAGTTAACCCGTTATATTTTCGTTTTTGCTAAAAGTCCACATTATTTTCGCTGCTTGTTTGTATTAATATCACGTAAAATTTACTAAAACGAAAGTTAAGTAAAAAGGTGTGTGAAGACTGAGTTAAGTTAAAACAAGAATTACAAATCTCTTAAAACAGATCTAATTCCCCACAGACGAACAATACAGAGCTGCTATAGTTCGACACTAGACGTTACGTCATTAAGTAGTGTGTTTCCGTAAAATGCACATCCAATGTGCGCACATGTAGTCTATTTGGCAAAGTAAGAACCACTTTATCGGCAAAAGAGTTCACTGCCGTTAAATCTGCCATAAACAATAAAATTTGCATTTATTGGTCATCCTCAACGTCGTAAATTCACAGGAAGCGAGCTGCCAACGACATTTTGAGTGAATATCTGGTGCCATTATACCAGAAATAGTGGCATTCCGTGAACCCACTGATATGCATTAATTGAAATCACCAGTTAATTAAAGTCAGTGAGTGGCGCGCACGTCGCGATGTCGTTGCTCTCTGCACGCCAATTATTGTCGTTTATTGAGCCACCCGCTGAACTGGTGAACACCCTTCAATCACGCCGTTCGATGCTCGCCCTCCACGCCTATCATGTAACCCAACGAAACAATGCGCACTAACATGCAACCGTTGACATGTGTCAACGCGAAAGTTCATATTTTGCTGACTATAACTTTGTTAGCATATTTCACTTGGATGTCGGTCGAACCACTTAACTGTTGGTTTTGAGTTCGAGTGGAGGAAAAGATTACAACACATTCTCAAGTATATCATAGTTATCAAATAGTATGGTGAGTCTTTAATGCTTCAACAGCAATTAGACATGTAAAATACTCGTATAGGTAAGACTAGTGTAGTAAGACTCACATTTCTTACCTATATATTAAAAACTTAAAAATTTATAGTTGTATATTTTTAAACAAAAAGCACTAGTATTCATGTACCAAAACAGCAAGTTGGTATTCCATGCAAACATGAAACAAAACTTTGCACTCTCGCCGACATGTAAGTAGGTGTGTAAGTCCAATAATTCAAGGGGAGCGGGTGGTCGTAATGTTTGAAATTTCCAGAGCGCCTCGAAAAGTTGGGATCTTCCGGGTCCAGTAAGCAGTGACGCTCACTGAATTGTTATGTTCATACCGTAACAACTTGGACCGTTTTAATCACTCCGCTTTTAGCACCAAGTAATTAATAAACTAAAAGTGCAATTTAGCACTTCAACTTCGATAAACGTCCATTACCTACCACTATGCATTTCACTTAATACCCTTAGTTGGCTCCATAATAGGTGTTTTTTCTTTTAAGTAGTTTTTACTGCAGCCAGTCAATTTCACATTTAGGTATTAATTAATTTGCATTAAAAACTATGTAGGTTCTTTTACTATAAAATATAAATAGGAAACAGTAAAATGTGTAGGAATGAATTAAAAAGTAATATATTTTTTAACATAATATAGCAAGTTTGTCAAGATTCAAAGCGTAAAAAATGTTCGATTTTTTATTCAAATACTTAGTAAGTTTATTAATATAATATAAATAATTTTATAATATTGTTATAAAATGTTTTTAAGTGGCTGCTGTTAAACATACTTTATTCAACTAAAATAGTACTTGTAATATTACTCATAACAAAATACCACAAACATTACTAAATCTACATCAAAACTTGTAGTGGCAGTCGGAACAACAAGTCTGAGAAACTAAAGAGTACGTAGAAAGCCGGCAAACCTCTAATTAGCAACTGAAAAGATCTTGAAAGCATATTCTATAAGGAAACACCAATCTCGCTTAAAATGCTTTTGATTTATTTAACAAAGGCACTGCATTTTTATATACTTTACGCCCAACATTAATGGATATATTTTCGAAATTTTACAATTAGTGGGGTACAGTTAAGTCATAATAGGGCTTCCGAAAGTGTCATACGGTGTGAGTCTATGATAATTATATTGGAGCTAGTAGATAATTACGATCACTTCAGCGATAAAAGTTCATATTCGTTCCCAGCCTGAGGTTTAAATGTAATTCAAGTAAAATAATAATACAACGATATTTAACTACAAATTCAGTGAATTAGCATAAATCACAATTTTCGATTTTATAATTAAAATCTGAAAAAAACCTTGAAATTATATTTTCTCTCTTAAAAATATCTGCTTTCGTGACTTCATCTCCGGGAGAGAATGTCTATCGAAGCACAACAAAAAGTATCTTAGAGCACATGATATTTGTCGCCCTCGCACCACACGCCCTAGCGCCTTCATCGCTCTCGTCCGACACGCAGTGTTAGTGACACATTTTATTTTATAACACGGCTTCCTCGTGTCGCGTTAAGCTCAAACGTACCTCAATTTTTGAAACTGGATGTAAGCAATACAGCCAAAAAAGATGTCCTTGAAAATCACACTTAGTATATGTATTGAAGTGTTTAAAAGTGTTATAAAGGTAAAGGGAAATCAATACAGGGCAATAATAATTGTTTTGTTAATTTAACTTATATTGATATGTTTTTGCGACATCCTAATAGAGAACATGTTGTAGTTATGACCGGTATATGTATGCATAGCTAGTAAACAATTAACATAAGTGTTGATTAGTTTGATTATTCCACTCAATAATAAAAAATGAAATCTAACGCGTTATGTAATGTAATAACATAAATAATAGGTATAAACTTCTGCCTATATAGAATTAGAGAATCGGCTTAAACATAAAAATAAACAAATTTCCCCGGCGTATACGTATCGTATCGAACGGAACTTATGCATCGGAAAAGGGGATAATGTAATGTAGTTTAGACGGTAGGGTGTTTGGTAGCGAGCGGTGGCGTAGCGCGAAGGCACAATAGAACGATGGCGCGGCGACGGAACCGGATAGCGCCTATTGCCGGCGCACTCAGTGCCGATAACAGCCGCCGCGCTCTCGCAGTGCCGAGCGCCGAGAGCCGAGCTCCACGGCCACACCCGCAGCCCACAGCCCGCCACGCTGCTGCTGATTTATCTACGACGTGTCTCTTTTTAATGAGCCTGTAAGAAGATATCTCCGCGACCACCGCGGTATATATCCCGGCTGAAATGTTTTCACGTCGATAACTGTAAACGAACCTAGTCTCATTCCGTTAATCTGCCGAAGAGAAGAGCGTATCGCGTACATAAGTCGTGCTTATCTTGGGTAATGGCCGCCTATCTAGTTGATCTGCCAGTTTTATTTATAGCCATGTTTTCCTTTACGCGCTTCTTCCAATTTGTGGAGAGTGAAAGGGATTGTTATGAGGCTACCATGTTTCATAGCAATAAACATGTGTATCCAAAATAACAGCAGTGACTGTTTTTCCTCCTTTGTCCTCTGTTATTGCAATTCGTCTTCGTGTAAAATTGACATACAGTTATGAAAAACATAGTGAGTGATATTAATTTTATTTAAAATAAATTTCTTCCTGCATACTAAAAAGTATGATTTCTAAATATCGTAATAAATCTTTTACCAAAATACTGTGCTAAATAAAATACATTTGCTTAAGAAAAATAAACATATTTTGAAGTCGAATTTAGTTTTCTAGTACTGGTACTCTATAACGCGGAAACAGTTAAAAGTTATTTTTGTCATATTTTATCTTGTTTTCATGGTCTGAGGATGTTATGACGTGTTTTGAAAAAGTGTTCGTATTCCCCAAAAATACTCGTAAATCACCGTAAACTTTTAATAGATACATCTTCGAAAACAAGTGGACAAATGTTATGGCAGCCACTGGTAAACAAATTAATTCTGAACGTCAACTATTCCAGATGTGATACAAAACAACGAGATATTATTTTATACTCACTATCACATTTGGCAATCGGTTTTTCCAAAATACAGGTTGTGTATTCATGAATAAGCATAACATCATAAAACACAACGTTAAAATGCAAAAACAAAAATCTTGGAATGAGTAAAAAGCGGGCGGGCGGGGGCTGGTTAAAATACAGAGCAGCGGTTGCGTGCCCCTCGTTACGGGCACCGGCGTCCACGCTCTTTCTATGTAAGTAGTGCGTTCATCCTGTTAAATTTATTGCCGCTTTTATATCAGCCGTTACAGAGAGGTCCCCTTTCGTCCGTATCGGGCCGCGCGGAGCCCAGCTTAGTAAAGTCGCAATTACGTTTTACCGGCTTTGAGTCCAATGGAGGCGACTTTTGCTATCCATCCAATCGTAATGGAATTAGTGTTCCATTGCTCTTTTAATTTGTCTTCTATCCTCGTTCTAAACTAATCATCAAACTGGGCCATTAGTAATCGGAGCACTTGAGAGTTTTTACCAAAAAGAAAATGCTGATCTTTGCGTGTGATTGAAAATTCATATACAAATTGATCTTAATTGCCATCACTGTTTAAAGCTGTTAATAAGTTTACGTTTAAATAATTGTAATTCAACCTTAATGTGATCTTTAGCAACAATAAAATAGATAATGATTTCTCTTTTTATTTCATCCCTTTTTTTGGACACCTGAAATATTTTTAATTTCTGGTAGGGCATTGCCAGAAAAGAAATTTTAGGGTGCGAAAACCGACACACTAGCTAAGCTAAAGCTAATTGTGTTGGACTAACAAATCACCGCTCTCAGTTTTAGAGGTTGCCTGTGCCCAGCAATGTATTTGGGTTGATATTATGTAGCTCATAATTTTTTTACGGTAGAGCTACGCCATAATCAGACTTTGTACAATCGCGGGCACGCTGGCTAAACAACGGTAGTACCATTGCTTCGGACAGGTATTATCGTGAAGCATAGTTTCGTTTCAATTATTAAGCTTGATTATCGGTAGCCCTTACTGCTATTGGTAGAACTATTTTCCGTAAAGCTACTACTATAACCACGGTAAAAATCGCGTCATAATTATCATGCAAGTATATATATATTTTCTTCAGTAATCATATATAACGGGTTAGCAAATATGTCATTCCAATTGCATCAATTTATTTAGGAAATAACTCTAGTAGAAAGTAAGAGATATCTCCTACGATTTATGGAAGTATAAGTAAAACACTAATAAATTACTTTCCTACGAACATATTATATTAATTATTCTTATGATATATTCAGACTTTTTATTTTTTATCTTCGTATCTAAGAGGATACAAATTGTTTTCGTATTAAAACGAAACGATATTAATATTCTAAACGTGTTAATTTGCTGTTACTTATATAACGCTATTCACGAAACAGTTTGCAAAATACTTGCATCATTACAATATCCTGTATCACAAGCAATTTGGTGTAGGTGCCGCGCATTAAAAATGAGGCGGACGACACCTGTACAGCGTAGAACGAACCCGTAGCCGACACTCATATAACATGCATGCACTTGCAGCACCCAGTGCCCAGGTCACGCTCAGCATCTCATTACCGCTTCGCAACCAGACAAAATACAGCTTCTAAAGTTTCCAAAATCAATGTGCTATACGTCTAGTATCCCATAAATCTGCGTCGACCACGTACTACGTTAAATTCCTTCATTAGGATACGTGAATGACGCAGGTTATCGAAGCAAATATTTTTCATAACAAAACGGAGGCTACGACCCTTCGACGTTGAAAGCCGTTATATTGTTACACGAGTAAAATTTAATATTGACGTGTGCATTGTTAACAACAAGCAGCCGGGCGAACGGGCGAGGTCGAAACTCGCTTTGGATGAGGCAATTTTATGGGTTTATTGAAAGATAGTCTTCGACGTACAACCCTAAGTGATGAGATCCGGCCGAACCCCGGCCTTCATAACGTTTGTAATACCGTTTTACGACCAGCCTAGAACGTAACTTATACATATTTTGTATAATTTTACGCGCTCCTTAGAAAAGTATTACTGCATCTCGCTTTTAGCATGTAATATTTATATAAATATATATAAAAAGGAAATTCTGTTGCGTCAACATTGACAAGAAAGGGTTGGCTCGATATGGAAATTGTTACAGAATACACAAGAATGAACGTGTTAACGTTACTTAATTACTATGTTTACTTCCCTTTTGACCTGTAGAAAAACACAAAATTCAAAAATTCTTTAAAATCTCTATTGTTTTTCTTCTTGTCCGGGTGTTGTGAATGTTCGTTTATCATTGATTACTTTTTAGTAGATAAACTTTTTCTCCCTTTGCTCCCGTTTCTAAAGTATTGATAGTGATATAATACTATTTATTTTCAGCATTAATTACGGTTTTTTTATGTAATTTTCCAAAAAATACCCTAGCGCGAAAAAAAACCCAATTTCTGTCTTCTATATAATAATTTCTCTCTTTGAAAAAGAGTAATAAATCTTAACCTGCAAAGAAAATCTACCTTAGAGTTTAGAAACAAAGGATGAAATGTGAAGTGTAATATGGAGCTGAAAGCTCAGAACAAATGAAAAGTTTCCTATCTTGTGATACATTGAGACCTAAAAAAACTATTTTTATTTAAGCTAGACTCGTAAATTACCTTAAAAAAACATCCCTAAAAACTAAAGTAATCAATATGAATAAGTAGGCGTGAATGTCATAACCTTGTTACAAAATAATGAAAATAATGTTAAATCACTCATTAACTGCGTAAAAAGAAATGTATTTAACGTAACTTTTTACACTATGTGCGGTTGTGACTATATAACTAATAACAAATTAGGTATCCTTAATAACCTATAATAGTATTTCTTGCTTTTTAATAGTTTTTGTAAGATAGGGGAAACATCTCATTCATGTCATGCCAGCAAATACAAGGAGTCATCATCATCAACCCATATACGCCCACTGCTGAGCAAGGGTCTCCTCTACCATTGAGAGGGTTTTAGGCCATAGTCCGCCACGCTGGCGTAGTGAGGGTTGGCGGACTACACACCTAAGAAATTCCTAAGAACTTTTAGGTGTGTAGGTTTCATCATGATGTTTTCCTTCACCGTTAAAGCAAGTGATAATTCAATTTGAATACACACATAACTTCGAAAAGTCAGGTGTGTGCCTGGGGTTCGAACCCGCGACCGCCGAGATTCTCAACCGCGCGCCTAAACCTCAAGGCCATCACTTACTTAATACAAGGAGTATTTGCTAAATACTACTTTTCCGTGCAAATTGCCAATGTTGGACATAGATGTCGTTTAAAAATTATTTTGACCATCTAGTCTATTTTGTTAGCCCATTGTAGGTAGGCTACTCTAAAATAAATTATAATTAATGTGAGTCACCACTGCTTATATGAGCATGCTTATATAAGCAGTGATGGCCTCGAGGTTTAGGCGCGCGGTCGAGAATCTCGGCGGCCGCGGGTTCGAACCCCAGGCACACACCTCTGACTTTTCGAAAGTTATGTGTGTTTTCAAATTGAATTATCACTTGCTTTAACGGTGAAGGAAAACATCGTGATAAAACCTGCACACCTAAAAGTTCTTAGGAATTTCTTAGGTGTGTAGTCCGCCAACCCGCACTAGGCCAGCGTGGTGGACTATGGCCTAAACCCTCTCAATGGTAGAGGAGACCCGTGCTCAGCAGTGGGCGTATATGGGTTGATGAAGAATGTGAGTCACGAAAATAATATCCGATATTGCTAACTTCGGGTTATATAATAAGGAATCAGAAAGCTGTATAACGTTTTTGTACTTTGTAAGTACGTGTATGTTTTCTATATCGGATGTTGTTACCAAGTATCGAATCCCAGAGCTTACGGTAGCGCGTGCACGTCAAACTTCGCTAACCGCCCTTAAGAAAGTTGGTGAAGTTGGCTCCCGTCGGAGATGTGGTGCGGCACCAGGGCCGCCCTGCGACGTTCCCGACCTCGTATAAACTCTAATCCCGCAGATGATGTTGGGATTTACCAGTTTTATTACCTCCCTACAACTTACTTCATAAATGTTTCATTTACCAAGGATACCTACACAAACTATCGGCTCAATCATCAATAGCCATCCAGTAGGTAGAGTTATTTCTCAGTTATTGGACTATATTTCACATACGAACAGATTATGCGTTAATTTCATGTTTTCATATAGTGTAAATAAAATTAAATGCTTCGTGATACTAGTTTTTTGTAATTATGCGACTTATAAGACATACCTTATGATCTTCTATTTGCGAGTACTGTTTTAATCATTAAAACTAGTTAAGATGTTTACATTAGACGATAGTACCCGCGTTTGTGAAAGGTTCTTCAAACCGTCACGGTTCCCTACCGTTGTCCTGTCATCCCTTCCTCTTCATTTAATATTCACGTACAAAACTTGGACTTAGAGACTATTACTTTAGAGGTTCATTCATTATTATTAATGCTAAGTAAGTAAATAACAATTGCAGCTCGATGGCTTACAACAAATTGTTTTGTTTTAGAAGGTTAATTCATTAAGTTTCTTTTTCTTTTGTTTTATTCGGCAGGAGGCAATCTAATAGAAAATTTACGTGGTAACCTATGAAGTACAAAGCCATTGTTTTTCAGACATGACGAGGGTTAGAATCCGAAGCATATCTATGTACTCGTATGAAGATTTTTTGTCAACGCTATACCGAATACCATTCTTTGAATGTAAGAATAAAACAAATGCAACTGTTTATGGGCAAATGTGACTCTACTACAATTTTTAACTCGCGAATCGTATTACTACATCCTAAGATTGTATGTCCAATTTACACTGTCCCGTAAGTCGAAATCAATGAATATAAAATATTAAAGTATCTTTAGCATAAATTTGGATTAACTTTGAATATATAATAATTAAAAAATAGGGGAGCATCTAATGGACCTGTAGTGAGATTCTTGTCCCGCTGCCTAATATGTCGGAAGTAAAAGATATAAAAAGTGGAAGGTTGTAACCATACGTAATCCGTGGATGGCACCGGGATTCACATCGTCACAGTCGAGTGCGCGTGAATGGCGGTCGCGTCGTATTATCAACCGTCACTTCGCTCGACAGGTGTCGCCTTCAGCCAACTCGAGAGTAAATTACTAGATTCGAAGTCGCTGAATCAACTCGACTCCTTAATCGATTTTCAAACCACTCTTCCGAGCGCTCCGGACGCAAATTAGTATGAATGACTGCCGCAAAATTTCAAATGGAACCGGGGCGGCGCATTTATCATGCAAAAACTGTATTAGTTAATTAACGCAATGATAAACACAAATATAGAGGGGTGCGATCCAATCCTCGTAACGCGCGTTAGACTTCATTTTATGAGATTTGATTAACATTATTGTGCTCTCTTACTATTTCGAAGAGAGCGGATAAAGATTAGATTTACGTTGGTACTTGGATTAAATGTGTACGTAACTTCGTGTACTAGTGAATAGCAACATCTTGCATGCTAAGCGCCAGCTACGAGCTCGTTTTCGTATTTAAATAGGGAAATGGGAAACAGACGCGGTGAGTCGACGAAGCACTGGTGCCGTGGTATTGTTTTAATTAAAGTAATTGGAGGAGGCACGTCGAGAGCCGACGCTCGGTTGGCATGATCTGTGCCTTGAGGATTTACACCAATTTAAGACCGAATTCAGCCAACCGTCAATTAACGCTAGGAATCCAACTCAATCCAGTATATGCGTGTGCAGCTGTTTCGCGACGATTAAAACATTTCGGGTGATGGAAAACAATGAGCAATTTCATAGGTAAGCTACTAAGAGACTGCTTCTGTCGTTTATGCTTAAATATTATAATTATCAATGTACCAAAATTTTAGTACTGCTATACATTGTTCGTTTACTATGTGTCCAAATTTCGTAAATAACAGTAGGACGTACCAAAAAAAATATATCTTGATTCTTGGAAAACCTAGAAACTTCGAGGAACTTTTAAGGATCCACAAACCCGGAAACATATCCTAAGTTTGAAGATTCAACTCACGATTTCTCGTTTCTTGACAGACTTCTACCCAACTTTGCCGCACTGGTTATTTTGCTAGGACTTGTAGCAAACATGTTTTTTTTAATATTCTATGATCATAGCTACATTAAAAGCGTTATATTTATTTCGAGAAACATGTTACGCCTTTTTATGTCTAGCAAATGTGCAGAGACGGATGACAGAAAGTGAAAGAAAATGACACTCCAGAGTAGCCGAAGACAAACAAAAACGAACTCTTCATACAGAAAAGTAGCAACGAACCGAACGGCTCGTTGAACAGAAAACTTCATGGGCGGATGCTTTGTTGGATACATTACTATATTTTGTTATAAATTTCTTTCAAATTAGAGGGAGTTTTGATATAATCAAGAACAAATTACTATTTTTATTGACAGCGTCCGAGGCCCAGTTGGCTAATAACCAATTTGCGAAACGAAAGCCCTCGGGTTCAGTTGCCGCGCTGAAACAAATGTTTATATGATCCGCAAATCTTTGTTTCGACTTTGGCTGTTCGTAAGACCAAAAAGTCTCTCCTAGTTTCTGATACACACATCACACGACTTCTATCTTAGTGTGGAGTTAGAACTATGTTGCACATATTTATTTTTTTCTATTTCTACTGAGTAATCACCTACTTACTTCCCAAAATTCTAAACGTCTGTTCTTGATAGTCATTACTATTTTATATAGTAGTTATGTAGTAATGTACTGTTTCAATGTAAAATATTTGTATGTACGTTCGTAGGTACGTTGCTTGAAAGCACAAAGAAAAGATAGAGTCAGGATTGATTAATAACATAGTTGTGATAAACCGATTATGAAACAAGATGCTAAGTTCCCGCGCAGAGACTAATGTTTATGTCATCCATAAATGTATGTTTCTAGCTACATGGCCGCGAAGTCCTTGGATAAAATATCGGATGCCAAGTAACCCTCACGATTTTTTTTTCTACAGATGTCATAAATGAATACTGACAAGTTTAATCCGTCAGAAACTTATATCACGTGATCAAACAACCCCCGCTTTAGGCATTAAAAAAATCAAAATCGAACACAGAATGAGATTAAGCCAGATTGGTTTTAATCATGCACACAGTATTGCAATCTCATCGATTGCACAATCTATAATGCACTCATACCATTTAAAAGGAATAATTGGATAAATGTGAATATTGCATTCGATGAATGCATTTATATGATAAATTCACACACAAAACAGAAGCGGGATTATATTAACAAGCGCGTTGCGAACACGCGGCGTGGCGCGTTCTCTGTACTCGCAGATGAGAACATGCTGGAAAACAGTGAATAATGCAAAGCCTTTACGAACCGAATCATATTTTTCAGAGATGATGTGGAATCGCGAAGTGGCAAAACAGAATTTAATATTCGTAAAAGGGTTGACGTCCAGATAGGGGCAACGCGGTAGTTGACGCGTGCCGGCTCTACGAGTTTTTTTGGCTACTTTCCAAAATCAATATCTTCGGATTTACAGGCCGCCGCGCATTTGCACTAATCTTGACAAAAAAATTATCATTCTGCAAGCTTTACTTTTATTTTGTTTTCGTGCAATTTTTTTTTGTTAGTGTAATTACTTAACGTATTTTAATTAAAGACTCGAGAAAACTTATTGGCAAAGGTAAACACCGAAAATTCAAAATAGAAGTATCGTTTTATTGTTCTAGATATGTAACAGCAAATGTATTAGATTTAACACACCAGATGGCAAATTTGTCTCCATATCAGGCATAAATTACGCACGTGTTAGAGATTGTTATTGGAATTCCCGCCTTCTCTACAGCCTTTCGTATGTATTTGCGTGAGTGTATACATATATCTCATGTCATATTCTGTTACAAGGAAAGCTAGGTATGTTTGGATTAAATAGCTTATAAGTTTGTTTTCATGCTATGCTTTTGCGACAAACTACACCAAATATATTAGGTATATAACACATTGATAATAAGTCGTTTTAAAATTTTAGAACTTTTTTGTGAAACTGTTCTTATAAATTACTGGCTTTATTTTCCTCATTGATCCTGCGAAAAAACTGTGTGGATTGGCTTGAAAATTTTCGCTTCGATACAGGGTACCAGCAAAATATTATAGAGGTTCCCTAAATGTAGGAACAGGGTCGCAGTGTCTCCCTTTTGATTTAAAATAAATAATTAAAATAAATTTAACGAAACGAGTTTTTTAAATACTCCTTAAATGGGTTTCCCCTTCGCACATTCAGGCGTTAGTGTATTTACAAATTAATTAAAAATCACCATTATGTGTCAGAATGTTTCATTTTAGGTTTTGCTCCATAACTGTATGAATAACTTTATAATAGTTTCAAAATTTATCAACTTACGCCAATCAAATGATGAAAGGGGTGCATTAAAGTTGGGTTAAGGAGTGCCTCCACTCATCCATGCTGCGCCCTTTTCCCTTATCTTAAATTTTCCAGCAACGCATCGTTTATTTACGAGTTACCAAACTAACTAAATATTGTTATCCTTGGTGATGTTAGAAATAAATACAATAAACAGAAAGCCAACGTTTTAAGTGGGCTAAAAGTATATTTTAAATACCGTCATTACACATGATTAAATTACTTTAATCAAGATAATCGCATGTTTCGGTATTATCTATCTCTACATAGTAGTTTGCACGGTAATAAATCTCCACTGAAACTGTTGGATCGGTATTGGTATTGTAATTAAAGCTGACTCGGCACACAGTAGCCAGGTATTACGTGCAACATTAACATATCACACAATTTACAATTCTGATTTTGTTCTTTTGTTTACTATTTCCCAGAAATATGGAGTATCACATCGGATTTCACGACAAATGTCATTATCGTGCTGCCAAAATATCACGTCAAAATGAAAACGCTCGAGGACACGTGAATGAATAATACATGAAAAATAAATCTTTCTTTAGACGTTTCTTTTTCTGAGCGGAATTTACAGTGAGTAAATATTATCTGCCATAATATCAACAGAAGTAATAGAAATCTAAAGCTCGAACTGCTTCCAATATTATACAGTGATTTGTGTAAGACTACTTGTTTATTCACAGTAATTTGATAACACTAGATGTTAAATATTTTATATTAAAAGCGAACAAAATCATCAGCAGAACAGTGCACAGAGTAATGAAATTATGATTTTATATCACATTAACACAGTTAGTGCGGAAACGGCAAGACGGTGGCGGAGTGGGAGCCGTCGGGTGCGAAGCGATGCGCCGTGCTCGAGAGCTCGGTTCATTTAAAGGCTCTTGTCTGTAATTGCACAGCGACTAAGACTTTATCTTCACTAAACGGCAGGTTACCGAATAAAAAACTTTTAATGGTAAGCTTTTATTGAACTCACCTAGCCGTAGAAGCTGCACATTAACTACCTCATGTATGTGTAATGCTTTGCGTTTCCTTTTTCTGAGTCAATGTGAACGAGAACAGCATTTGGCCGGCCATCTTACTTTTAGATAACAATTCTTTTAAATGGAAAATCTAAGATAACCGCTGCAGGTTCGTAGCAAATGCAGTAAATAGTTCGGTCGGCGCCGCTTGACCCACTTCCTGTTACATGCCAAAACGAGTGCGATTTAATCTTACCCTTCCCGCTCCGTCGTTCCGCTCGAATTTTATGCGATTGGCCTCTCTAACACATAATTATTAAATTCGTTTCCAATACACATAATAAAGGGATGCTCCTTCGATCAAATATATACTAGATTGGGGATCGCAAACAAAATCACTTGTCTTAAGTGGCAGCGGTTGCATATACTTACAAATTTGTTTTTCGAACTTCGATATGTAAAAAAAGTATTAAAATATAAACCTTAATTCTTAAAAAAATGATTTTACATAGCTTAAGTTTGCATTTAAGACGTTATATCATTAAAAGAGAGAAAATAGAATAGTCATTTTAATATTGATGTATTACCGTTGGCGACGATTGGAACCAGGGATGTTATAGAACACTGTAACCGTAACCGAAATAATCGGATATCTGAAATAAAAATATATCCGTAACCGTATCCGTTTTTCACGTTTCGGATAAGTGTGAGGTCTAAATAAAACGATATGTTTCGACAGCAGCATTTGCAGGCTCTGTTTTGTTATTTGTAGTCATAATACATAAACCTCTTTCATAACTAGTTAAAACTGTATACAACCTAATATTTGTGTTTATAATTTACTTCAATCTTATATCCGTAACCGAAACTAACGGATAATCCGAAATAATTTCATTTCCATAACCGAATCCGAAACCAATATAATTTTATTCCTACCTATATCCATATCCGAAATATCATACACGTAACATCCCTAATTGGAACATACTAATTTGAAATAAGACCACACATTTTGTTGTGCTCTTATTTTTTGGGCCGTTTTTGAAGCGATGATCCGAAATCTAGTATATATTTGATCGAAGGAATGCTCAAGCTATAGGGGAGCCTTATACGAATATTTGACAAAACTAAATGAAAGTACCACGCAATAGTGAATAGGTCTGCTCGACCTCAGAAACCTCCCGTATTTTATAAAACTGACATACAGTAATGAAGATAACTACGTTTCGTCCGATAAGTGAAATTGCGGAAGCCCGGAGATAATTTTAGGTGTTTTTGCCAATTTGCACTTTTTGCAGTTTTACATCAGGACACTTCTGCTTAGGTCCCAGAAGAATTTCAACTGTCATTTTTGCTAATCTTAATTAACACAATGTCAAGGCAAATTATATTACAATAAAAAGTAGTATTTGAATAGTTTTATGAAAAATTCACAATGTGGTAAAACTAAAATTTTAGAATACAATACAACAAAAATATTTTACGACTTGTGTGCAACTACTCTAACTCACGGTTAT
Source organism: Cephonodes hylas (assembly GCA_030295005.1). Taxonomy (NCBI): domain Eukaryota; kingdom Metazoa; phylum Arthropoda; class Insecta; order Lepidoptera; family Sphingidae; genus Cephonodes; species Cephonodes hylas. The sequence continues at coordinate 9,284,315 of AP025364.1, read as the reverse complement.
TTGAGAGCGAGTGTTCAATACGCACGAAACACGTCGGCAATAGAAAAGCGTCGTTGCATCTCCAGTGTGTTGTGATCAATTCTTTTCTATTCAGTGAAGAATGTGACATTATGTATTCGTTCTCGGTTGAGTTCACATGGCGCGGTGCGAGCGGCGCATCTGATAGCGAAGCGGAAATTGCGCGGCGCGTCGCGTGCGCCGCCCGCCGCGTGTTCCTGACGTGCACTCCATTCGTTTGCTATTTTATTTAGCTTTACTGCTCTCACCGCACACTCAGAATCTTTTACACTGCAACGTGTTACTTGTCGCGCGATTTCAACTCTAATTTTAAATCGCTGCCAATAAAAATGTGCCCATGAAACATTTTCCCAAATTTATAAAATCCTATTATATGCATTTTTTTTCCACTTTCAATACACTTCAAGTATGTAAATGCAATGGGTTTATATATAAACACTTAAGTATTATCGGTAACCTTTTCAGTTAAAAGTTGCTACACGATGTCGAAAATATGCTATTATAAAAAATGTTTTCCGTTAATACTTCTACATTTTTAACTGAGACATGAAAATGTATTCAGCTAATTTTCTAATCAACGTTGGAAAAGTATCGTGAACTAAGGTCCCAAGCCATTTCTCAGAATTGGGCTAGAAGGCCGCGCCATAAATTTTAGAAAATAGACAGACATGTGTTTTATTAGTATATGTTAGGTATACGTAATTTAAACATACATTAATTTAGGCAAACGCGTGAAAAACCACATTTTACTATAGGTCTACATTTATTATTAAAACCGTTTTTTGTAACCATTCACATTCGCAGAGATTAGAATAAAATACTTTCACGCACTGCGTGGAGTTTTATTACCGCTTTACATGTCTCTGATATTAATACTTGTCAGTTTTAATTTGAAATATTTCCTACTGAAATGTCTGCTCCCTGTTGTTTGGGCATAATGAATGTTCCATGATTCTTTTGTGTGTCGCAATTGTTTAGATTCAACGTCCCTTCTGTCATTTTGCCGTTTCGTGTTGTAAAAAGTCTAGTCTGCCAGTGCGTCGTGTCAAAGAGTTCGTGTGTCGTTTCACATCTAGACGTATCCACACCAAAATATTTGTTTAGTGAATGTGAAGCTGGAACGTATGCACTAAACGGAAGTTAACTTACGTTTTTGTGTTTGTTTTAAGCAAATCTTTATAGTAGAAAAAAATCGAATCAAACATTTTAATACCGAGTACTTTAACAGGTAATAATTTAAAAAAGGAAATATAAATAGTCTCGAAAATAGGCAGGTATGTTAGAAGAGGATCTATGTCATTAATTGTGGAAGCGTAAGAAGTGTGTTTGAGTCGTAGGATTTAAAGCTCTTTAGTCTCTGCCTATTCCAACGTATGTATCTTTGTTCAAAAGGTAGGAGAAATTGGGTAACACCTAAGGCTTATATTACTAATTCAGTGGCTACAGTTGTATTAACCGTCCACAAATCGTATTTTGACAGATTATCAACTCGTACGAACTATTCAAATACGGAAATAGTGTAGTCCATAACATTTCATTCAAAATTTAAAAAAAAATTAATATTCATTCGAGCGTTGGTTTAGCTTGTGTTCTCATAACAAAGTAGACAAGAGTACCCGCAAATATTTTTGTGAAACTTTCATGAATATTTTAGCCATAAATGTGACTAAAGGAATCTATTCCCCGAAGCGAGCCTCGTCGTTAACCGACTCCGCCCGCACTGCATGTGCTACAAGTATTCATTTACAACACAATCGTTTAAAATTAAAACAAATGTTTGTGTTCATGAATGCTTTTTAAATAAAGTTGGGTTTGACAATATGAAGCTTAGCGTGAAAAAATCATTCGGTTTAAGGTTAATATTTAAAAAAATGTGGCATATGTTTATAACGTAACATGGTTGGGATAAACATACATATACGTAGCGAGTTATCTCCAGCGTTTGGCGTTGAGGCTTCTAAGGCTCGTAAAAATACAAGTTATACGATTATATTTTTACGACACCGACAAATGTCAAGTTTTCAAAGACAGCGCGCGGCGCGCCGCCGTCCTGCCTCGTACGAGTACTTGTTCGCTCGCTGTTGTTTGTTATCTTAGCCAACCGATTTTCATGTACCTACTTCAAATAAACTATAAAGAAAACTTATGTATGTAGGGCCACTTTATTTATTGGATTGTGTTTTGTGTTCATAAATCCATGCGATAGATCTCAAAGAGTTTATTTGAGGAAAAGACTGAAATATATAACTATGATATTGTAAATATGATAACTTTGAGAAAATTATTTTTATTTTCTCTTTGTTAGTGCACATAGAGTTGTAGTCAAATATTATTTTGTATTATAAAATTTAAATTTGCAAAGAATAGATAAAAAGTGACAGTATAAGGTAAATCAATGAAAAATAGAAAAAATGCATCGGCATTATGTAAGAGCCAAAAGCCAGCTGTAACCGGGTGGAAAGGCTAGTATGTAGATATGTGGGTGTCGTATTTGGTGCATAGTTTTGTTGCAAAAGCAAGGATCGATTAGCAAGCAGTGAGCACGGGGGCGCGCTCGCGTGCACGAACGCCATAGCGCGCCGGACGGCAGGCGGCGTGCGGCAGGCGGCGGCGAGCGGCGTGCGGCGGGCGGCGAGCGGCGGGCGGTTCGGCGCAGCGCGACGGTACCTTCCGGCGAAACGCGAGGAATGTTGCCGATAGATTAACTTCTGATCTCTTTTCCGATATTATAGCGGAGCGCTTATGTAAGGAATTCTAAGCGCTTCAATCTGGTTTAAGACCAACTAAGGCTTTTCGAAGAATCTTAGCGGCATCTCCGGACGGAGATATATTATTTAACGTATTGATAAAACAACTCAAAAGTTACATTTTGTGAAGGTATTTTATATTTTTATATTTTATCAAACTGAAGTGAAATATGCAAATGAGATCAAATGTTTATAGTTTGTGTCTCTACAACCCATAACACACATAGGTATGTGGGTATTTCTTATCAAATTTCGAAATTTGATTCCTGAGTCATTGCTGCTGAGTCACATAAATTAATTATGGATGTAACTTTTTTATTTCAATGCAAGCTGTCTATACTACTATTATTAAAAAAGAAAACGTGATACCACTAATGAAAAAAAAAATATGGGCAGTTTGTTGCCCTGAAAGTCATTCCCTCACTTGTCCCTTAGTCCAATAACGTTTACTATAAAGCCTGCTCATCTCAAATAAAACAATATTTTTATAAATTAAATATTGTGAACATATTAGAAAGATAGTGTTATTGTTTATACAAACTTTCATTGCACTACGACGAATACGTAAAAAAAAATACTATTTTAAATTATGTCCCGCAAAATAAAATCATTCCCTCACCGTATTACGGATTCTCGATTTCTGATCGTATCGAAAGAGATTTATGAACGCAACCTTAAGTTTTTTTAAACTGGCAACACTCCCAAACGTTTCAATATGGCGATTTCTTTTCATCAATAGGTGAGTTTGTGCAAAAAAAATATTACGTTCAAAATAGTTAAGCATTACATTTATGGCGGTCATTACCTCACGTTACATTTATGTAAAAGGTATTTTTGTATATGTGTTTATGTTTTGTGATTTTTATGCGTTTTTGGGAGTAAAATAATATCTCAAAACGTTAAAAGCAAATTGAGGTTATGTACCGGTGTTTTTGTAGCTTTAGTTAAAATTCGTCATTCCCTCACGGTCATTCCCTCACTACATTCAGGAGTGAGAAAATGACGGTCGTATGAGGGAATGCTTATACAGTATTCTTTAAGATTATTTTATTTTTTTCTTTCGACTTGTGCTTCACGGCATTTCATTTTAAACAGGTATTGTATATGAAAGAAAAATGGCACGACAAAAGAAGTTGAGTGATGTAGAAAAGAAATTGAAAAAGAAAGAGTATGACAGAAAAAGGCGAGAAAAAATGAAAAATAACACGGAATCTTTGGAAAAACTGCGGGAAAAGGAAAGGTTAAAATATATAAAGAAAAAAGAGAAGGGTCAGGTAAAATCAGTCGTTGCTATGAATGCTAGAGAACTTAGACACAAGCGAAAACAATGAAAAAAAAATAGTAAAGTGTATAGGGATAAAAAAGATATAGCACGCAAAGATTTACAAAGAGTACTTGATAATACACCTCCACAAAGTCCATCTGTTTTGCAGCAAAGTAGAGAAGATATAGCTGCTCGTAATAGACGTCAGATGCGAAGACGACGAGCTATTTTGTATGCAAGGGTTGTTAATTTGGAAAAAAGAGTGAAGAATACAGTTAAGTTAAGCGAAAAATACAAAAAAAGATATTTGAGACTGAAACAGCTTGATAGATAATGAGAATCACCAAGTATCTCTACCGTCTTTCGCGCATTCAAAAACCTACTGATCCTTCTGACAGCCATCTGATTGTTGCTAATGGAGATCATGTCCTGGTTAAATGGGGCAAGGCAAGTTATCCTGGAGAGGTTCTTTCTGTTTTTGAAGATGGTTTAATGGTAAGGTGCATAAAGCGAGGACTGAAGTTTTGGAGATGGCTTACGATTAAAGACGAACAGTTATATAGCTGGGACAACATTATACAGAAAATAAAGACGCCAAAGTTAATTAAGGGGGGAAATTACGTCATTACAGAGTTACATGACATTGCAAATAATAATGATGTTAAGACTGAATAATCTCTTATTTAAAATACCAAAAAATACATGTGATTCATAAAGACTAATCAATATTAATAATAAGTAAAGCTTAAAAATTAGTCTAGAGAAGATATTTTTAAGAGAAATGTTAAGTACAAAGTTTAAAAAGTTTAGTAGTTTGATCATTTGTTACCTACTGTTCTATTTTCTTTAAAAGAATTTAATTTTGTTTTTTTTTTCTTGACTATAAGTACAAAGATTTGAGTTACATTTGTTTAGAATATGATACTTTAATGTTCAGTATAATAAAAGTTACATAATTTCATATATAATTATTTGTTTCAATATTATAAATATTTAAAAATCATTCCCTCACTCCCTTAATCATTTCCTCATTTAATTTATTTTTGAAACTCATATTATATAGACTGTGGACAAAAATATGGAAGACTACTGCTCATAAATAAAACTCTTATAGCTACATTTTAGATTTCTGCAAAAAAAAATATTTTATATCAAACAAAAAAAAAAATTAATAATACCTGCAATTTCGAAATTTGATAAGAAATACCCATGTATAGGTTTTCTCTCGAGGCTTGCCGTCTATAGTAAAGTGCATAAAATATGTTCTATAAGCACTTCAAGAAAGGTCAATATAAGAATAACTAGCGCTTCTTATTTAATAGCTGTATATAAAATTAAGCCATGGCGTGTCATGTTACTAAACTAGGTAAGGTACCATACCTTACCTAGTTTAGTAACATGACTTAATAAGAGTTTATAATTTCTAAATAAAAGCTAACCACGTTTCAATGTATCCGAACGGTATGGAATAATGTCGATACTTCCTACTTGACGTAGCCTGGGGCCATGTCCCCGCGGATTTAGTAATTTTGCCTCCTCCAAACGATCTTTAGTAGATTGCGTTATCTCTAACGATTCAGGGGAGTGTATTCAAAGAAGGCTCTCCCACAACTGATATTGTAACGACTTATTCAGTAATATCATTACAGCTTATCTTCGTTTCGCTATAGATAACTGCTCCTCTAGTATTAAGTAAAATGTGCAATAAGAATTAAAAATTAAGTACCTATACCTCGTTCACTATAACTTGATTCTTTTGGCAGATGTCAATTTTTCTGAGACATGACTTTGATATAGAAAACGTATCATTTTATTATTTTAATGATTTGATAAATATAAAAAAAAATACATACAACACAAAAGTCTCTAAAGATATAAGCGTTATCCGAAAATTTTGAGACTATAAAGTCTCAAAGCAATAATGCTTCAAAGTAAAATTAAAACAGGAACACTGAAAATAATAGACGCTTGTACAATGTTACATCGGTCGGACGGAAAGGGACGTAACATCGTTCATATCGATGTCCACGTCGATAATTTTACTGAACACTATGATGATCATAGCTGTGCTCCTTTTTCTTAATAAAAACTGTTTTAAAGATAAAACTATTTAATTTTTCAACCTTAATTTTTATATACTGGGTTATTTTTGGACCTCCCGTCAACTTAAAATAGGTGGTTTAGACCATAAAACTAAACAACTTTTCCAAACAACATGGGTCGAAACGTGATAAATAATTCGACCCTCCCATAGAAAACTGCTCGCGTTGTCGATTTCGTGTAGAAGGTCTGATTTTTTTTTCACTTTTCGACCCGTGTTTCTTTGGGGAAGTTGTTTACTTTCGTGGTCTAAAACACCTATTTAAATTTGGCGGAAGATCTAAAAATAACCCTGTTATATTAAATAGGTACCTACATATTATGAACTTTGACGCACCATCGCTTATCTACATAATGTTTTACATGTCGAAAGTAATAAAGAATTTCACACATAATGCAGTATTTTAAAACGCAATATTTTGGAACTACTAGATATTTTCTGTTTCCCATCACTAGTCGATATGCCAAAAGAATCAAGTTATCGTGAATGAGATATAATACTCGTAGACGGAAAACTCAAAATTACATAGTATTATGTGATAAAGTTATTTGGGTGTGTTTAATGAGAAGTGAGTCGTGAGTTGTTGGCTAGAGGCGCGGTAGGGACGGAGCTGCTCCGGTTCAGGTAGGGTAAGAGCGTTCTGCGGCTTGTTTGCATACAAGTGAATTCCATTAGATCCAGCGTGTGTACCGCCGCCGCAACCTCCGCGCGCGCTTCATTCATATCCCATTAGCTGATCGATTCACAAGTGCAATGAATACTCATTTACTTAGCGTGCATCTAATAATGTGATCGCTGTAAGCATCATACGCGGTACACGCCAATGCACACCTCATATATCTCAATTATGCGGCCGCGTAATATACTGAAAGGTTGCACGGAAGTGTTAGTCTTTATGTAATTATAATAACTCGACACGAAAACTCATTTAAAGTCGCAGCAATGTGCTTTTCACCATTTAAAAATTTATTCAACTGTGTCGCTATAGCACTGGAACAATAATTAAATTTTCTCTCAGCGCTGAGTGTGGAGTATGTCGTTTCATCAACCTCCGCACTAACTCTCGAAAACGTCGCACCACCTGAAATATTTAATTCAAACCAGCCATTGTGCCTTAATCCGCCGGAAATGAAAATTCATTACACTTTTTACATATTACGGATTTTGTCTTTTCAACTCAACGCCAACCTTTGCTCACATTTTTTATATTTTCTTGATGGACTCACCTAGTATCTCAGGAAAAGTATGCGTGACCGTACTGCAGACAGTTTTCTATCAATTTGTTTATGAGTTTAATAAATCTTTCGTCGTTTTTGATACTCATGTCACGGACTAGGGTTAGAACAATGTACCTGACTTGGTTGTATTTTTTTATCGTGAGTATCCAAAGCCCATATTTTAACAAATCACTCTATCTCTGGTTGTGGTTCTGAATCTGGTTTGATAGGCTTTTTAATGTATTCATTTTCTGTCACTATATGTCACGAAATGAATGTATAATTAAAAAGATCCCTTTTCGAATTGCTCGAAGAGTAACCACAACAGTTGTGATAATTACTTAAACTATTCATAAATTTCTGGCAATTTTCGCTTCGAGATATATAAAACTCACCCATTTTTTCACTTGCCCCGTGATTGTTATACTTCACAATCACGCGACCTGCTCATTCATAGAACTACCTATTACTGAACAGTGCCGTAGGCAGATATGCAAACGTATAAATAAATTACGAAATAAAAAAACTATCATTAGTACATACATTTATAAATTCTCATAAAAAAAAACAGGAGTGAAAAATTGCGTAGTTGACTTTTAATAATTTGTTAGAATATATTTTTTTCAGCTGTAACTAATCTCTTAAAAACCATTTGGTTTTAATACAAAAACAGCGAACCGCGTGCCTGAACTGTAGCGGTTTGCGATCTTTATCGGCAATAATAGGAAAAGTTCAATAAAAGAGAGTAAAGAGGAAAAGAACAACCAAGCGAAAATGTGAGATAAGGAAGGAAGCAAATAGAAAACCGAGAGAATACAAATGCAACGTCGAACTTTGTCGAACCAGCACCCCACTATGATGTTGCTACGTAGGCGTTGTTACATTGTATTAATAATAATTTATATGAGAAATGCGTTTAAATAAAAAGTCATATGAGGCAATTTTTAATAAACTATAAAAAAAAAATTCTTAAATATTACTTTATTCCACCTATCAGTGCTCCGAAGCTACAATGTTCAATTGATGCATTAACCTTAAAAATAAATTATTTCGAGACACAAATTTCTTAGTTCAAAAAATTAACTAGTAGAAGTAATTTCGCAAACAAGAAATACATTGACAAACCAACAATAACCATTCGCGTCAAATATAACTTCTCTTTGAAAGTCCATTAAAAATCCCATCGGAAAAATTTCACCTGTGCCTGTGCTATCATCGTACCAATTTGAATACCTATTGAATATGCTAATACCCTTAAACAACAAACACATATGTATATGAAGTGAAAAATCATGTTTTGTTCGCGTGGAATTAGGCTCGGGCACGGCGCTGGTATCAAGTTGCGAATAGCAATGATTGGCCCGGTTTCTTCACCACCGCCTTATTTCCATCTTATTACCGGCAGCAAGGCGATATTAAACCGGGCGCTACGTCGCTACGCCGCGCCGCTACGCCACCCGCGTCTCCGCCCTGTCTTTGCGTCCATGAATTAGGTTAATGGCCTGCCAGGTGATTTCCTTCTAACTCGTGTTTTGGGCAAAACCCCGGCACCTCAACACGCCAATGTCACTGAAACAATTCCAAATGTTACATTTCACAATTATATTTCCAAGATCTTATCGTTATTACGCAAATCAAATCGTTTTCATTGTTGAATTCATACAAAAAATAATTAATTAATCGTGCCAATTTAAATGTTAGTGTTGAAAGTCCCCATTTCGTGTACACAAAAGCGTGTGGTGTGAGAGTTGCACCGTCAAAGGAAACGTCATTACTTAAAGTACCATTGAAAAGGTCTCTAATGTGTACATTAGTATCTGATGCAGAGATAAATAGTTACTCGGGTAAATTAATTAGAAGAAGTAGTTTGATGTTGTACATTAAAACGGTTATTATTAAGTTATTTAATAAGCAACAAAGTCAGGTATAATCAGTTATTTATTTACTTGTGCTATATTAATACAATTTCAAATCATCTTTTTTACAATGTACACAACAAACGAATTTTGATATAATGTTTGCTCTTTTTACATATTTCAAATAGTTCAAACGAATATGAAAGGCATCATCAATATTAAATAACTAACATTGGAACGTGAATGAACATAGAACAATGCAGTATTCGCCCGGCACAATTCACTATTTCCCGTTTTATAGATAGCCACTTTATATTGTAATCCAAAGGGGTTGGTGGATGTTTTTGATTTATAGCACAAAGTCACACCGCAGAGCACCGCAGCGCGCCGCCTGCAGCCTCCAGCGTTTTTGCGACCCGCCCGCTCCCTCCACCAACACTTACCTCGCTAACAAAACACTAATCTTACTACTTTGTATATAGTATGTAATATTTATGTATGTGTATGTATATGCAATTTATAGCTTATTTATACGTATTTTTCAAGCCAACTGCCACAACTACAACTTTTCATTCCGGTACCGTGGGTTGCCTGGAAGAAATCGCAGCTAGCGATAAGGCCGCCTGTTGTAGCTATATATTTTGTAAGTCTTTTAAAAGTTGCTAGTTACTTGTGTTTTTTTTTTTATTTTTAAGTTAAGAATACAATAGTCATTAATTTAGTAATACAGATATATAGTGTACAAAAAAGTATATTAAATAAAATAAATAAATAATCTTTTACTATAATCACACTGTTATAATTTTCATATTTAACGTTTATTAACCAAGGAAATCATATTGTACTACTAGGACAGCTTAGTGGACCTACCTTACCTTCGCATAAATAGAGTAGACTTTTAACAGTGGATCTTAATAGCCTCATGTTGATGATATAATAAAGGGTAATAACCTAAAGGTAGAATAATTACATCCTTAAAAAAATAAGAGGATTGTTTTACCCACACACAACTATTTGGTTTAGTAAATTGATACTGATTCAATAAATACAGCGACACCAAACAAAGGATTAGTTTCTTTACAAATACGCTGTGGATCGAAAGAAAGTAATAAAGGACGCAAACATCGCTATCCTATATAAGATAAATACCAGTGCTTAATGTATAAAAGCTATGGGGTTCAGGAAACTCAAAGGATGTTTTTGAATGAATGAAATGACATTACATGCTTACTTATGTATGTAATGGTGACGTTTTAGTTGAATATTAAACTAAACCCTTTCCATTACCGCATTAACATTATTAGTTATTATGTTTAAGTACTTGCATATTTATATTATATTTACAAGATTGATGAAAAAATAGGCACGTTAGTCATTCATCATCACAATCATTGTCAGCCAATTCCGGGCCACTGCTGGACATAGGCCTCCCCCAATGATATGTTAGTATGAAAACGCAAAATTTTTAGCATTGGGAACTTTATGACATTCTGAAAATATTATTTCAAACGGTTCGTTTAATCCCTACGAACAAACTGTATACTAAAGCCTAAAAATAGCAAAAAATAAAAATAAATTCCGTCGAAATGTATTTTACTTGCACAATGGGATTACTGTATAGTATTGGGGATTTTTTTAACCAAAACACTTTAATCCTCAACGGCCAAAAGGTGAATTAGTTTTGCAGCAAAATTGTGCCACAACAAAGCCGTATGAAAAATCAATATAAAAAGCATTTAGCATTTTTTTTCCACTGTTAAAACCTTTTATCGAACATAATAGAAGATTTTCACCAATATCCACATACTATCCATCCACCTTAGCTTAAAAAGTACGTTTTTACTTGAAAGAAGTGCTTATTGTAATAGTAAATTTTTATATTCTAAAAAAATGTATACTGTCGCATCAGCTTATAGTACAATGGATAAATCAACAAATCTGATACGAGTGATATTTTCTAACATTTTTTTTGTTTTAATTGATAAGTCCCAACTGATTGGAAAAAATATATTGATACAGTTTTTATGTTTTTGTGTGGCATAAAAAATGATTAACGAGAGGCGTGTTTCTTCTCTAGTAAAACATTAATGTATATTGTACATTTCCCCCCACCACAGAGTATAAGACAACACCCTAGCGTGATGCGATGAGCAAAACTACATACTTTAAAGCCTGTGTTAGAACTCTTAATTTGTAAGACATCCCCTTCACCGTTATAATAACGTGATAAATAAGTCCGCATAAACGTTAATCTTTGTGAACATTCCAAATTAAATTTCGATAGTCTACATCACAACAAAAAAGCTTTCACACATTTCTATATCAGCCTTTTCATGCCTCACTGCTTGGCGGCGGAACTCATTTTGCCCAATAAAAGCCTAGCCCATTGGCTTGATGATTTGAATAAAATTGGGATTAATGCGAATAGGTCTACTTTTAATGCGCCCAAATTTTGCAAAATTGCAAAATTCCCAAGCACCTCACCTTATGTGGTGAGTAAAACCGTTCTTCGCGACATTTTCCCTCATCGGTAAAACTATGCACATCCATATTATTTTGCAACTATGAATTATATTATCGTACTAAAATGTACATATATTGGTATATAGTCGCCGTGGAGAGTTAAATAAAGCTCGTAATGGGCGTGATTTATTTTCAACTCGACGATAGCTTGGAGCTGCTAGGTAAAGTATATAATTACAAATGAAACTCGCCTCGTTCCAGAAACTTGCAGTAAAATGAACGCAAAGTAATTCAAGTATTAGGTGTATATTACAGTCGCGGTGGATCAACGGCTGAATGCGCGCATAATTTGCCAAGAATATTTATTTAATGTTTAATACATTATTAAAAAATTAAATAAACATAAAACTAAACTGCCTGATCTTGTCTATTTCACTATTATTATGAAGAAGCAGTTCTGGCAAAATTACTTCAGTATTAACGTTCTATGAGGCTATTGCCGGAAGCATAGGAAAATCTAATACCAAATGTATCAAGTAGCATCTTTCATAGCTATCATCTTGAGAACTAATGTTACACACAACGGGTTTAAATCTTTGCAAAAATAAACCTTATAAAGAAAACTCACTTAGAGTAGCAACTAGAAAGAATAATGCGCTTACGATACCACTTCATATTATAGTTTATGATATTTATTATGGTCAGTGACGTTTAAAACGAAAAAACAATTTGTACGGAGATAATAAATTGCTTTTATAAATGTATGACCTACTACGATTTATTATTTGTGCTATAAGATATATATATTTTTTTATTCCTTCAATCTTGTAAAGACAGCGTGCATAGCCTATGAAGAGTTTTAATGAAAAACTATTCATTACACAAGTTTATTCATTAAATATTGAAAGCGAAGCGTGAAAGCACTCGTACCACATTGACTTTAGTAAAAAAATACACCAAAACTTAGATACGAAGCGAGTTTTAATAATACATTTAATACTAACATTACTTTTAACTACTATACCAAGATTCTAATAAAAAAAGATTAAAGGAATTTCAATATGAACTATAATGAAAAGTGCCAAATAGAATATCAACCAGAGAACAATGGTTATAAACATCTTTTATCTTTCGTCAAAATTAACCCAGTAGGATTTTTTTTAATTAATTACATGAGTAAAATTTGAGGCATTTTTACAGAAGTCAAAGCTATTCTTATAGCTACATGATACTTTTTGTACTACCTCCAATATGACCCTAAACAAATATTTGAGGACCACATAAATATTAGTCGCGATCGAGGTCGAACTTGCTGCTCTTGTTATTTTTCAAGCAAATTTTTTAACGATTCACGATACTATTTATTACCAGAAACATGAATATATCTTTCGTATGCATTGCTCTATCGACTTATTCATATGTACAATCTGTGTGCTGCCCTATATTAAATGTTGTCGATATTTTTATATTGTTTTTTTTTTTTTATTACATTTGATATACGTATAGATATGCATTTTATAATTTTAAAATCAATAATAGCAATAAAGCCTTTTGAAAATAATAAATGATAAGACATTTAAAACTACTTAAATAATATTCTTACCTGTCATGGAGAAAACGAAAAAACTGAAAATGAATGCAATGAGAAACGGAATGTTAAAAATGAGGTTATATCATACGGCCTGTAGACATTTGCGGCCCGTTAGCGGTTCCTCGAATAATCTTATTATAATATCAAAGTGCGCTGCACGTTATGATCCTTCCCTCGCGTGCGAACTCCGAAAACCTTCGCTACCGTTACTGCCGCCAATCGATACTGCGAAAGCACCGGCACAAACGACTTTATCCACAACCTCCTGAAAGCCTCTTTTCCCAGAGGTACGGCTTTATAAAAAAAAGGCTGTATAACCATCAAACCGTCGGCACTAAATTCGGGTCCGTCTTACGAAACGTTAAGTATATGCTTCAGCAAAGCTCGCTACAATTTTGCGACTGCTGAAATTAAGCTTTACTTAAAAACTGTCTTGTACTTACTCTATGTTCTATATTTTTGTTATTAAAATATATGTAACTTAGGTTTTTTTTAAATGAGTGCACAATTGGTTTGGATCAACTATAAAGTACAGTCGGATAAAATTTTAGAAAAACGATTAATTTAATCAACAGTAGTAAATTTATTTCAAGGATTTTTCGCAATTATATGACGAAAATTTGTCTTTTGTTTTCGTAAAATAAAGTAGGAACGCCACAGATAAGAGATCGTTGTACCAAATGGAGTTTCATTACGAAAATATTACGTTATTCGTAAATAAATTGTCCATACGTAGGTTTTTATTAAAATAAAACAGGATTTATTTTTAACCCCCTACTATGACATATAATGTAGTTCAAGCGCATACTCAGCTACGTGATAGAACTTAGCTCATTTCGTGTTGTTTTATACTAATGCACGGTACTTAGTATCACAATGGGCGGGGCGCAAAACAAATTGAAATTAATTAATTACACACGCGGGTGAAAACATTTGCATTATAATGCAGTGTGAAATTCGTATATTTAAAACCCCTTCCTCATATTCTATGAATGAAATTTCCGATTTTAATGCAGAGGATTTACTCTCGTATTAAACTGATTAAGATAAGGCACAAATTGTTTTATTTAAATTGACTATATTATGAGCCATTATTTACCGCATATATTGGTTCAGAGATATGTATGTTTTAATAGATACAACCGATATTACTGCAATAATTACCCACTTTAAAATGTTCCTGATATTGTAATTGTTTTTTTTTTTAAGAATGGTACATTGACGTAAACATTTCGCGCACTGATCAAAAATAATAAACAATTATTTCATTTACAGTCTTTTCAGAAATTTTCTTAAGTATGATTTTCAATATAGCGTTTCGTTATCGTCGGCTCATATCACACGGAACGGATTGTATCTTCTTGGCGAAGTTGTGGAAAGCGAAGCAGATGTCAACTACAGCTGGTTGAAGGGGACCAAATGATGTTTAAATGACAATTTGACCCGAAGTCAACCAGCTAAAGCGAACAACGCTAACACTTTCACAACAACTGGATTTCCGCCATCTTCAACGAGCTTCAGTCGCCTAGAAGTGCAATTTAAACTTTGTTTTAGCTTCTCCGGCTTATTCTTCTTCTTGATCACGGTGCACAAGTAATAAACATTACAAGCATTAGGAAACGGGATACGTTGTATAACGCATAGTATGGCAGCAATCTTAGATGTTAATATATTTAGAAAGATATAAAATTTAGCGTGTAGACAGTGGAACAGATGAATCCCGATATAGCTCGAAGTGCGAGGTGCGAGGGCGTGCGGCGGGCGTGCGGCGTGCGGCGCGCGGCGTGGCGGCACGGCGGCGGCGAGCCCGCAGCGCCGCCTCCACATATAGGGCTGGTGTCGGCGCTCTGCAATCAGACGCAGTGTAAGCTTACCCGCCGAGAGCCGCTCGAGGAGCCCGCGGTGCGGCCCGCGCCGTGCGAGCGCCGCGCCGAGCGCCCGCCGCCGCCGACCGCCGCCAACCGCCGCCGTGCGTCGACATTGACGCGCCGCGTGTAACCGTACACGCGGCCTCGCTATTTTAGTCTCGTCCGGTGCACTAATTCGGGCAGGGTTAACATTGTGGCCTCCCTGATCGCCGCCGATCGTCGTACACTTCCGCCTTCTTTTTTCTTGTTGACACTCAAAAAATTATCGCCGGTATGCTTTTACGTCTAAAGAACACTACACATTTATTTTGTTTAGTTATTTTTTAAAAGACGTAAATTTAAAAAACAATGTAGCCTTGCTGATGTTTCTGTTCGAAGACCCCGACGTCATCGACCTGACGTAAGCACCGGACGAGGGGTTCGTTGACACCTAGCAGATTTGACCTTGCAACGAGTCATGTTTGACCCAAAAATAATTCTATGACCGTACTCTGCTAATGCAAAAACGCAACTATCTCTCGAAGTCGACATTTCATTTATAAAAGGGGTGACCGACCCCGGACAGCCAGGTGAGAAACGACGCGGCACCTCAGATCCTCGCTCTAGGTCCGCGAATGCATTCCGACCGACGACGACGCGACATCGCGAACCTACTAACCCCGCGTCGCGAGGGGCCCTGCGCCCCGCGACCCTCCGAATCCATGCCGCCCCCTTCCGGTCCATCCGAAAGCTTCGAAAATACTCGACGTTTGTACGCGCGCATAGATAGATCAAAATGGAGGATGAGACGATAGTTAAAATTTCGGCGACGATTAAAAATCATGAGGTGCACATAGAGACGCGTCATAGGGGCGTAATTAACGATCGAACGTAGAGCGTAAGAAGGAGAGGCGCGCGTGGCGAGCGCGCGGGGCGGGCGGGCGACAGCACGGGCGGCTAGGGCGGGCGGGCCTCGCGTCTCGACTGAGAGGCGCGCAGCATCGCGCCGCCGCGCTGCTCCGCCCCGCGCCGCGCGCGCCCCCGCGCCGCCCGCAGGCGCCGCCGCCGCCGCCACCGCCGCCGCCGCGCGAGCCGCACTGTCTGCGGCGTCTGCACCCTTACAACACCTTGCTCTAACTTCACATTACGTTACTTTGAAACAAACTCCTCTTCAATTACTAAATTGACCAACTATGCCAAAAGCTTACCGGAATCTCACTCATTTTATACGGATTCTTTACGTAAAATATTAATTGTAGAATAAGGATGTGGTAATATTTTACTGCTTATCGCTAACATTTCTTTTAATTTGTTATGTCTATCTTATTAGAACCTACTGTATATCAGCCTTTAGGTATTACTATTGTCAAATCAATACCCAAATCTCGTATCGACACATAATTAATTTTTGACTGATATGTTGCGAATTAATGTAGAATTCTAATAATTCTGAAAAACAGCGGCCAAAGTTATTAATTTTCCCGTTATTTTTTTTTAAGTCCTTCAAACACATTGCCAGAAATTATTTCTTTTTTGAAATGTATGTGATAATTTAATCTTTATCGGAAAGTAACCAATGTATAATTGTAGGTTTATGAAAATATTATATAGGTCAGCCACCTAATTAGTACTGTGCACAAACCAATGTTACGATAAAGACAGTTTAGGACTTAATCCATTAAGGCCTGGTTTGAATTGATAGACTAATAAATGACTTGTGGAGAACTCTCATTTATGCACAGATTTTATATAATGCTTTATTTATGAAGGAGACAAATCATTGAATCTTTTTATATATTAAATGGGAACTTTGGATTTCCTTGTCACGCAATGAAACAAAACGTTTGAGCGGATTTTAACACATAGATATCACATTTATGTCTAATATAAACATAGTAGTTTTGATGCCAGGAAAGATTTGATACTATACTTGTATTGTACATATTAGTATATTCTCATATAGGCATGTGATAAGAATGTTTAATATGCACGTAAATATAATTGCTACCATTAAAATTGATGGGCGGAAAGATTTACGCCTTTTATAAAGAACAAATTCTCTGAAAAACGAGTAATCGATTATGATTGACGGTATGCAACACAAATAGAACTAAATCAAGGTAGAAATGGTAGTGAAAAAATAACTCCTTTTTATTAATTATAATAGCAGCTATGTTGTAGTAAATCTAATAGTAGTCATAACTTCAGTCTTAACACTGTTAAGCCGTCGATTAGCGCTACAAGCAGCTCTAAATGATTGTAATGCGCACACATGTCACGCAATGACTTGTAGCATGTGCAATAGGATTAATGAATTTGATTGCATATTCGACAACGACATCGCATTAACATCTCGACCGTAATTGATGTAATGCGACGCGGTACACAAGAACCTACTTAGTACAAAAATGTATCACGCTATAGGATGCATTGCAGACCCTTAGTATAATTTTAGACCATTAGATTGTTAGACCCATATTCATCTATAAAATCCGCATTTTTAATAAATAAAAAATCCAGAATCTTTCGGAATTGTGATCGTTTTTATTACGATAGCAATCATTTATGTCGTTTTTATTTGACTATAGGTCAAGGAATTAAATGTTATATATAGTCCGATACTATTGCATTTCCATGGCCCGCCTTTACTCTATCTATAGAGGCATTTATGTCTGGATAATGTCTGGATTTATTCGCTAAATTTTTAGACTGAAACTGTACATCTGATTGTAGATAGCGGAATAAAACACGCTATGTTTTTGTAACAAACCGGTATAATTGTGTCGAGCAAACGCAGATAGTCATCTCTGGCCCGCCGATAGTCGATCTATATTACACTAAGCTTACCTACGAGTTCAGTGCAGACAGATAGCCGTAGTAAAAAATCGTCGATGTTAGACCTTAAGCCGCTTATACCGTTTGAGCTGCTTGACTACAAAGAAGACACATTTATATTTAAATTTATTCGTATACTTTATATTCCCCGCAATAAATTAACCTCATATATAAAGTGGTTACTCAATTACCTTATTTTATTTTTCCATTAGGACGTTCCATAGTCTCTCTTCCTCAGCTTTTACGTTGGAATACACAAAACTTATACGATTCCCGGAGAAATTAAAAGACTCAATTCTGTCAAAACACGCTAAAGAAGCCAATGCGCGTTCTCAATAAAAAGTCCAGTTATTTATTGAAGCTGTTGATAGTGATAAGCCTACCTGCTGTGCAACCTAATAAATGGCGGCTTGTATTCAGTGACCTCCTCTGCCCTTTATGAGGTTGTTACTTGTTAGTCCATCATGGATATTTTGTACTGGCAGAGCGATGTGATCCTATTAAACTGACGACCATCCGTCGTAACTCGAAATTATCATGCCGACATTCCAAGTCGCTTCTTTTTCATTATTAAAATATAAATTTTCAATCGATTCTTGTGTCTAGTGTGATGCAACGATGGGTAATTTTTATTTAATTCTATTACACATTCATGAATTATACCGAATTGTTGCTGGCGATAAATAATAATAATCAGTCAAACTCACGTAAACTACTTCATTATTTACCGTTTGCAAACTTTAAAAAGTTTTGCAATTTTATTATAATTATTCTGAGATATCCGACACCGGAGAAACATTTATGAATAGCAAATATGTTTAAATTTATTGTGTATTAAATAATAATTAATTATTGTTAAACAAAAATTAATAGGTTCCATTCGGTCTTTAAAATTTTATACGAATGCAAATTTCAAGGGTCTAAAAATGAAAATAAGGCTGAAAAGAAAAAACTCCACTAACATCGAAGTTATCGAATATCGTACGATACGCAAGGAAAACACTTGGCAAATTGAGAATCAGAGAGATTTATGAAAATTGTCTGATACAAAAGCTAGAATTACATCATGCTAAACACAATTTACCAGTTTTGATAATATATACTTACCTCCTTTCCGCAAAAATAATAGCTTTTAGGTTTTTTATTGGGAGGAACTTGTTATTTGTAGTTTAAGCAGAATTCTCCTTACTAAAATACAAGTACTATATATTAGTTAATATACGCTGTGCTAGATAAAATAAAACACTTTACAAATGCATTTAAGTTATTGTTATAATAATTTAATAGCTGGTATTTACATGCATCAATTGTCGTGTTTCAATTTGTCAGTCCATCACTGTGCTGCTGTTAGGTCTCTCCTTCCCGCTAAGACTTAGAGGAGACTGAAGAGGGAGGTGTTGGAAAGGTATTTCAGGGTCAGCGTCCTTTGAGCTAAGAAATGTCACATTCTTACTGCTGTAAATGCTGACCTAACATAGACTCAAAAAAATAGTCTCTACGTTGACAAAATAAACTAATACGAGTCGAGACTCGTCTCTGTATTTAAAGGTAGAACTATTCCTTCACTAGCACGATTTAGAGGTCCAGTTTACTTCTGAGCTTCTGCAACGAACGTGACAATCCGTATTGCCGCCCTTATAGAAGTATCTGAAGCCGTTAGGAAATAAGGCCAGTACGCCATTTGTTGATCTTTATTGGTTTCATAGGAGTTCTAACAATTAGCTGTAGAAGTTTTGGAGGGAGACTTGGAGGGAGTTATATTGAACAAGATGAATTAATTTTGTGTAAAAAGCCGTCACCATTCTAGCAGAGCAAATAATTACACCAAATGACATAATACTTTAAAGGAATATCCATTCCTCTTATATGTAGGTACATATTGTGAGTGTGGGGGCTAGATACTAAATAGGTAAAGAATAATGTTTTATACTAACAGCCACAGAACAAAGTTTTAATCAGCTCTATAATGCGTCAATTGGCTTTATGTAAAACAAATATGAACGTAATATTAATAATAATATTTTGATATAGTTGTCTATACTTGAGATTATATGTGTCCGCTATTTTAGTTCGGCCAGAACTAAGCGCTCAATTATTCTCGTGTAAATATTCACAGACGCGCTGAGGACAGTCAAAACAATAGTAATTGATATACATTTATGCTCTCACTCAGAAATCTGCCAAGAATATGTAATATGCATATTTTCAGGCGTTTATTACCACAAATGAATTCTTATGGCCTACATAAACGTCCTAAGATATCTTTCTATTGTAATTGTACATTCATATATAAGAAAAATAGTTGGAGTTTATATGCTTTGATTTTTCTTAGAATTTAGCCGAGTTTTCATAAAAAATATAGAAAATATGGACGGCGTCATTAAATTACAATTGTTGGCTTAATATCCTTATAGAATGAATGTTTGTGATAGATAGGCTCCGATATCTGGCAATACAGAGTCGCAGTTACCGTGATTATTTCAATACGAACGCAATTAGAGAGGAGTGGCGAGCCTCCTCCTGTTTGTTTTAATTACGTCGAAATACCCGGCGCTGTGTCCGCGGCCGCGCTCCACGCCGCTCCGCGCGCCCCCTCCGCGCCCCCTCCACCCCCGACCCATCCACATTTTACTGCAAATTGCAAAACCCTATTAATGATAAAAAACAAACCTATTCTTCGATTCCAAATTAAAAAGTCGGGTAAAGCTTTAATAGTGATCGATTAACACGAGCCCCAATCGGATTGCCTTTTACTTTGAATAAAACAATTATTTTAAATGCTTTCTGCCGCCATTATACAAAATAAATGCCGTGGCTTGTTATCAAATGACTTAATTATTTATTGAGGACACTTGTCTACGAAAGTTCTTTATTTATTGAAAATGCTCATTTATGTAAATGTAAAAAGTCTGAGTGCTTTGAAAAAAAATCAAAGACATATAATAATGCAGTACGCGCATCATAATCTCCTATCAATTTTGGCCGACAAATAGAGGCATAAAAACAATTTCAATAAGAATTATCTCGCGCCGATGACGGCGTTGCTCGCCGTCCAGTGTGGTTTTCTTGCTGTACGTTCGTATCGCCTTTGTGGCGCTCTAGCGAAGATTCAATAGTGATTTACTTTACTGAATCTAGAAATAAAATACCTTTTTTACTATGTGGTCAATTCATTTAAAAGATTATATTTAATATGTGAGTTTTCAGTGTGCAGTCAAAAGTTCTCGGATTCGATTCCCGGTGCACTTAAAGCATTACAGTATGTATTGTATAATATTCTCAGAAGTAGAACGGATTCTGAAAATTTCACAAAAAAATCAAGCGGGGTTTGTAAGTTTGTGTTTGGAAACACAGCTAGAAGTAAGGGAATGGAATAAAACACTTCTGCCTATACCTTAAGGGTTAAGGCGTTTCCATATGTATTTACTTTGTTTTTTAATAAACGACCTGGACTTACGTTAACGTAACCTTGTAATTGAGCATTAATATTAAACACGATGTTTGATAAAGAAAAGTGCCACTATTATCAGCCCACAGAAGTTGCCCAAAAAGATTTGCTGCCATGCTGGCTCAACGTTATAAATTCTTAACTTCACTAAGTGTAAATTCACTACTTTTTATTTTTTAATTTACTTCAATAAATTGTTCATCTTACTTGTGCAGCTTTGTAGACCTAATTTTACCTCACTAAAATTGATTCCGAAATACAAACACCTACCACTCAATAAAAATTATGAAAGAATACTGCCATCTAAATAAAGGGATATATTCTATAGTGTCTTCTTACGTTTGTATTCTTAATAATCTTCATCAAAAAATACACTAAGAATTGCAATGATAAATCATGTCGTGAAAGCATTTGTATTTTGTAGGTGTAATTTGTAGCTGACGGTAGATAAGTGTTGCACCTATAATAACTGACACATTAATAGATCGCCGCAAAGATACACGATCTTAATTGAATTTCTCCTCTGTAGGCCATTTGAGCTTAATGAAGCAAATGTAAGTAATGCTTTTTGCCTTGATAGTAATGCTTATTTTCCTAATGTTATGTCATTATTATTCCTAATATTATATTCAAAAAACTTCATAGTCATCATCATGATGAATATCATTAACTAAAACATAATCCGGAAATCGAACCCTGGACGTGTTGATTGCACGAGGCAAACTTACATCGCAAGTCCAAGAGTGTCAAAATTTTATTAATATAATATTTATTGCTAGGTGTACTTATATATATATATATATATATATATATATATATATATATATATATATATATATATATATATATATATATATATACTCAGCCTATTGCCGTCCACTGCTGAACGTAGGCCTCCCCAAGTAAGCGCCAACCTCCCCAAGTAAGCCACGTCTGCCGACGGTCGGACGGCCGGTGGAGCAGACAAGTGTTGGAGTGGAGACCGCGTTTAGGCAAACGTAGTGTAGGACGTCCTGCAGCACGATGGACCGACGACTTGAGAAAGGTGGCGGGTAGCGGATGGATGAGGGCCGCTCAGGACCGAGATGGTTGGTGTACTTATTGTATTGCAATAAATACCTACGGTAAAATATGTGTATTCTTATTTAAGATTTAACGGGACAAGGTAATATTTGATAAAGAATAACAAATTTTTTGTATTCAATTATGTGTATAGAATCATCTAAAGCAATGTACAAAAAAATATTTCGTTCGGAATATTTTTCAAAACATCAAAAATATCTAGACCACGTAAGGCACTTAATTTATTTATCCCACGCACAACTTTATACACGGCTTTGATGCTACGAGTATTTCAAATTATACGAACTTATCTTTCAAAGCAACTGAGGCTATAAAGCGCGCTCGGGATGTATTTCCATTATAAAATGCTGGTTATACTTTCCTCGCTATACGCTCACGTAAGTAGTTGTACCTTAATAAGAAAACGTATTTTCAGATGTATTAGTATTTTTTTTCTCGTACAAGCATATCGATCAGTCTCCAAAGGGGTGCGCGCTTAGCTAGCAGCTAAATCCGTTAGTTGAATCAACGCGAGCCGCACCGGCCGCGCCCGGCGCCGCCGCCTCCCGCCGCCGTCTCATTGCCACTCGCCGAGAAAACACATTTCCTGCTTCATTGTTTCCTAATTTTTCTAAGTTCTTTCTAGTCCTCAGCCGCCACGAACTTCCTTTGTTTCCTCTTTTTTATGTAACAAAGGAAGGCATTCTGGTTAAGTCGTTGTTTTTATTATCCATTTTTAAGATGGGCTCTTCGTTGAAAGAAATAAATATAATACAACCATTACCTCGGCGTTTCGGTTTCTTATGCCTTATTTTATACTGTGTTTTATACGAAGGTAGGAACTAGTACTTATTTGATGGCTCAGGTATTACTTTCTAGGGTTTTAAAGCTGTAATATATATCGAACCGATGTATTCTATTTGCTAATTTATTCTACTCTCATTATATATTGTATATGCCAGTGACTATATTAGACTAGATTGGACTGAGAGATTTTTAGCAGTGTATATAAATTGGTACAACGATATAAAAGCACGACTTAGTATATGTACATGTAGAAACAGTGGCTTTAGATTAGGAGATGGTAGCTGGGTGAGTGAGGGGCGTTTAACGGGCTAATTATCAAACGGCTAATGAAGTTTGTATTCAACGGGCGGGCAGAGGGCGGCGCGCGGGGCTCGGAGGCGCTACGTGCTGAGACTGGCAAAGCGCCCCACCTGATAACTCCCCGCCTTCCACAGAAAAATTGCAGAGAAAAAGTTTCATCGCAGGGGAACGTGAATGAAATGAAGAATTGTGTCGGCCGCTTTCGGGATTATTCCCAACATAAAATTCCTTGAGAACCTTTTCGTTCTATTTCAATTCATCAAGACTTATTTTATACATGTAAGCATTTATTAATGTATTACGTGTCACTTGGTATCGTAATCAGCATTCAGCTTTATTTAAATATTTTAAATTTATTCATTTCTAATCCTATAACGGTAAATCATTCCACATGTGCCAAATACTTATCATAATCCATAGTAATTAATTTAACTTTCCTAATAAATTCGCATTTATTTCTGGTAGTAGATATACATTATACATAGAGCTAATTATGTATGTCATTGTAGCAAAATAATGTTGTAACACGAGATACACTGAACACGTCCTATGTACGGCATATAACGTGAAGACGCTTAATATGTAACCCAAATATTGGCTAAAATTATTCATGTAATAGTGGAGCAATGTTGAAAGCGTTGTATCGTTAGTCGAGTCCCTGTAGAGCTGTTGTAGTGTCTTCAACTCATTTCAAACGATATCTGGCGCTGCGGGTCTCTTATGAAAACACGCTTAGCTACTAACTACGGCCATTACGTACCTTTATAATGAGCACATTATGTTATTCTTTTACGTTATTTCTTTTTGTGATAATTTACTAAAATAAAACACATCAAAAGCTTTTCCAAGTTAAAGTGATATTATTTTTTTTCAAAAAATATACCATCATTATAGAACTTTGTGTTCATTTTTATCATCAAAGTTTATTCTTTAATACTAATATTTATAAAACATAAGTACGTTATAATTTCTGTACCATTTTTTAATTTTTTTCATTCTACAAACAAAAATCAGCCATCAGTGATCTTCGACAATCTGTGTACTTTGTCCCAGCACTCGGTGTAGAACTTCTTCCTATAATTTCGAGGCATAAGTCCACAAATGTATATAAAACCTAACAAACAGATATTTTTGCCTTTATAAACTCGGCTCATTTCTTAATACAGCTGTTGCATGAACAGTTATTGCAAATGGTTTAAGGGAAGGTAATTAGCAACAAGGAGTGACCATTTGGCGTTTCGGCAAACCGTCCTTATTCATAAATGGTATTATTTTCCGCCTCAAAAAGCAAAAATGTTTGTATTTATTCTGCAAGAGACAATTACATTTAAAATAAAGAAATAATTACACTTCCAGATATGTTTTAATTACAGTCGTATAATACAGCGTCACTATTCCTCCTTATTATCTTCAACTTTACACTATGTACTGTTAAAATATAATTATTCTCTTAATTGGTAAGAATTTCACTTAATTGATATTTGACACTAGCACGACAAGTTAACCGCACTAGCGGCTGGTGGCAATTGCAGCGTAATCGCAATACAATGTGGATTAGAAAAATGCACACCTATGCCGACCTCATAATATGTATAATTCAATCAGGAGGCTTGTGAAATCAAAACCATGCAATTGCACACTTAGTATTTTCGGACATATCCCATTATAATTTAAAAAACATATAAACCATCCGTATTAACTATATGTGGTTTGTATGGAAAACGTAATGTTTTTGTAGAGATTTTTTTAACGCCAATAGGTTTGTGATAACCGTAGCTATTAGCTGACTTCGTTTTGTCTGAATACACCTGTATATAACTATAAAAAAATACTTTACATCACAACAATATAATTAACTGTATTATAATGTCCATTAAAATAAGATTAAATGTAATCAAACTAAAGTAAAGTGTACCTACTACAACAATTCAATAATTTTACACTCCAATCCCTTGAAATTAATTCTTCTTCTTCTTCTTCATCAACCCATATACGCCCACTGCTGAGCACGGGTCTCCTCTAACATTGAGAGGGTTTAGGCCATAGTCCGCCACGCTGGCCTAGTGCGGGTTGGCGGACTACACACCTAAGAAATTCCTAAGAACTTTTAGGTGTGCAGGTTTCATCACGATGTTTTCCTTCACCGTTAAAGCAAGTGATAATTCAATTTGAATACACACATAACTTCGAAAAGTCAGAGGTGTGTGCCTGGGGTTCGAACCCGCGACCGCCGAGATTCTCGACCGCGCGCCTAAACCTCGAGGCCATCACTGCTTATCAATTAATTCCATACTATTAAAAAGTAAAATAATCATAGTCTATTATACATAGTATTTATTACTATTCAGATGAATATATTCAAAATACTGTGGTTGGCTTCATGACTGCACAAGTTGCGAACATTTTTGCAATATTAAAACTCACCTGATCCTTTGCAATTATTCATTTTGTAGCATCCTCGGGTACTCATCCATCATCTGGAACCTACACTTTGTCTCGCGCACAGATAGCATCGGAGGATAGATGTAGTCCTCGAACTCTTTTATGAAACACAACTTAAACATTTTAAAATGTATCCAACAAAAGATTGATATTCTCATTTCTGTTTCTAAAATTATTATTTGTTGTCATCTAATGTGCTATATTTATTTTAATATCATACTTTTTTGATCGTAATTATCGTCAGTTTGATACAGTTACTAGATGCAGGTGATTAATTTTAGTATTTAGTGCAGTAAAAATAGTGTTGTCAGCGCTGATTTTTTATTGAAATTAGTATACATATTTCTTTTAAAAAGTGAGGGGTAGAGCCACGACAAATTTGGCTTGAAATGAGTAGTAGAGATACACCATGGTCAGCAGCTAAAAAGCAGTGCTAATGAAGCATATCTGGAAATACGTATAAAAATGACTAACAGAAAATCCACGTTAAGCAATACATTGTTTCATCAGTCAATTTGCTGACATATCGAAGGTCTTTTGCCAGAGTACATATAAGCGTAAAATTCTAGTGACGAACGGCCGATTAGCAGGCAGGTGTAACTGTTACAATTGGTGATGAATAAAAAATTAAATCGTTTCTTACTAGTTGGCGGTACACAATGCCTTTAAAACATTAAATACAGCCCACAGGGGATATTTGAGTTACACACTTAGTAATAAATTTTGATGGAAATAATAATTAACCATACGGAGGTAATATTTAAATATGTATTAATGACATCATTATACCAGTATTTCACCATAGCTGAGAACAAAAGTCGGCGATGAGAAGGAATACATAAAAATAGGATCCTAGGAAAATAACAAATTATTTCAATTACAAAAATAACATCGTCACAAAACAACGTGACACGTGTTTCCAAATATTGTTTTACATTTTGTCCAAATTTAATTTTCACTATAAATTTGGAACGTTAATATAAATGAATGTAATTTGGCTGGCATATTACCGCAGATAACATTATGTTGGATAATAAGTCTTGGTTAATTGTTAGAAAAGATAATTTGGTGTGGGTTTATTGTCCGTTAGGCAGATGAGTGCAGTCGACGGGCGGGAGGGCAGGTTGCGCGTTAGTGATGGCGCCACTGGGGGCGCCCATTTCGGACCGGCACACATGTCTCTAATTACCTCCACTAAAAGTTTAGCAAGGAGAAAACTCTACCTCGCATACAGGGGCTCCACTGGATAGAAATTATCGCAATAGCGTTACTTTGTTCTGCGAAACGCCGACATAAATTTTATTTCCACTGAATTGTAGATGTTCGTGTTTGTTGAACGAAACATAAGGCCGTGGTATTTGTTAATGTAGGTAAAAATCAAGATTACTTATTGGAAGGGACGATTAATATCTAAGAAATAAAAAAACTTTTAAAATTATGCGACTATATTCACTATTCACACACTAAGCTTATGCATTGGCTATCAATCTTTATGAATGCTTATATATTGCAACAAATCAACCAGAAACAATTTATGGAAAACATAAAATCCGCAACATTGCTATAAGAAGGAAAATCAGACAGTCTGAATGTAAAACAAGCCATAACTTATTTCTTATGATCAATCAGCGAGGAAAAGTTGTAACAATTCCGCTCGGAAAATCTTTTGCCGGCACTCCGGGGAAATGTGACAACGTATTCATTGTACTTACTACGTGCATTGTATTAACAATCTATAGATTCCGCGCGCATTGCATGAGAACAATTTTTCATTGCTGACATTTTCATAAATGGAAACAATGTGGATTTTACTGTTGAAAGATTAATTATTGTTTTTGTTCATCGTTCTGTCAATTCTATAAATAGACGAGAAATATGATCGCACGAACGGGATTTTACAGTGATTCCATAATGTATTCTTCTGACGATTTCAAATACACAACGTACGAATATAATTGAATATTCCTTAAATTAATTACGCCTCAAATTTACAAAAGTCATGGCCAATGTGTTTTAACAATTTTAAAGCCATGCGTAGTGTTTCGGGCAGCGCTTCGTAATTGCGGCCATTGACCTCGAAGACGTTCGAGACCGTACCCTTAATGTTCTCTTGGTAGCACAGACCTGAGATTTGTCATTTAATGTCGTTTTCTGGGATGGCCTAAAAAGTTTCGATCTTTCTGTGAATAGCAAAACAAACATTTCATCAACTATACTCCTTGTCAGCAATAAGTAAGGTTAACTGGGGAGGTTTCACAATAAATTATTACTTTTGAAGTTATTTTAATGTTCTCATCAGCCTATCGCCGTCCACTGCTGAACGTAGGCCTCCCCTAGAAAGCGCCAACCATCCCGGTTTTCTGTTACGGAAGGGTACCAAAAACGACTATTTTAATGGAAATACTAAAAATGTATAAATGTATAAACATCAAGAATTTTTCGAAACGTCAGTTTTATTCAAAGGTAATTCAAATTACAACCTAGATAAAGATTTGTTAACCATAAATTTTAATATACTTTAGTGTAACGATAAACAGAGTGTAAATTCCTTTACAATTTTTTTAATTTATTATTTAGGATATTTATTATATCGTAATATCAGTAGCAGAACGTGCATAAATCTCAGAATAATAGCTGTATACTATCATCATCGGCTCCAGTAGCTCTAACTGATAGTCAATATCCTGCTTTGCGGCTTAGAGGATCCTAAGTTCGGCACGATGGCCTTGTATGAATTAATTGTAAATATATTAAAATATAAAAGCTTGTCTAATTATCTTTCATGAATTTTTATTAAAAAGGATGATATAAAGCAAATATTTATTTAGTAAATGGTAAGTAGCAGTTGGAGGTAATTTTGATCTGTGTGCTGCCATCTAGTATTTGAGGTGGGAATTATTTATGATTTCTTTTCACTGTTAGTTACTCCAAACGACAGAGTGTCGTTAGTGTCGCATATAATCTGTTTATTTGAAAGAATGTTTTCTACTTTAGTATCGATTTTTACCTAAAATAGTTATTAATATGCTTCTCGTGGATCGATGCCACGCACAAAGCGATTTACATATATAAGATATCAAAATAAGTAATTCGAATTTTTTGATAAACATAATATCTGAACTTACAATACCTGATTGATTGTAAGTTCAGATTACACAATGTTTTGAATATATTTTTAAATGTACCTAGATATAAAAATCGAAATTAATCTCTGGTATATAAAAGAAGATGTCCTTTAGTGTACCTAATTAGTTTATGTTGTAACTTAACAACGTTAACGTTTACAATCTTATTTATTTTTTTAAAATGTTCACAACCAACAGTGAGATAAACGAGTACAAATTTTAAAAATATCGCGGCTAATTACTTTAGCTCTTGTATTTGTTGTGTATCTACTTGGTGCTTTCAAGTAAATATTTAAGTAGCTAGGTAATTTGGAAAATGTGAGCGTATAATTAATGATTGTATCTGAAACGAAACGTTAACTAAGGCGGAGTGCCAGAAGTCTTTCTGTGGCCTCTGGAGCACTGCCAACGATTCGTCTGCTGGTTATTTTCGCACGTCATCCACGAATAACAAGACATCCACCGGCCATAAATATGTACATTTATGTATGATGTGTGCACCAACCTATCGACGGATATCAACACACCGCACATTATAAATATTGAGATCGCTGTGTCGGTCTTGTCACACTGTTGCAATACGTGTTTTTTCTTACGTACACACCAACATTACTATTCATCCATACAAAAGCACAAAACCTACCGACTAAACCGAATCGCACCCGAGTAACTCTATTAAAATGGCCTTTGTCTAGCATTCATTATGCCCCTGTCTAGTTTTATATTCTTTTGTGAGCAGCAGTCGTTGCATGGATGCATGAATAAATTGTTTTTGAGAGCCGAAAGTTCCGAACAAACTGGTAGGTCAAGATCCCTTTCTCATAGAGTACCCTTTGTCCGATAGTAAAAGGCGTGCACTATTAAAGGGCGCGGATCGGGTGGAATCTGGATGTGTGGCGATATATAATTATTATTTAATCTATTGTGCCGAAAATGCAGTGGGACATTCGTCGTAAGGGCTGTTCGGGCACTGTGTGCTCGGTGAATATTCCCGGAGTGTCGGGTCGTGTTGGGTGCTCGCATGGAGCTGCGACCCGCGCCCGCGGCCGCTCCTTTTCGTGTCCCCGCGCAAGTGTGCGTATGTGTGATCCTGATCATAATGCGTACGCACTGTCATTGCCCCAGTACCGACTCACCGTCACTGCCCCCTCGCCTCTTGAAACAATCAACGGAACTTTGCTAATGCTTGGCCTCTTTTGCGGCACAAACTTACGCATTCTTAAAACAATGGACATAGAATTTGTAAAAAGTGAATGAAAACACTGAATGCTTTTAGAAATCATAGTTATGTTTATTAACATAAATATAGAAATTTTTTATGTAGTCAAATACACTACATAAATTATCTAATTACTGTTACCTTTTGTAGTGATTGTGAAGAATGAAGTAAGACCATCGATCCTGTTGCACTTTGGAATCAACCTACTGATATTATAGTTAAATTATTAAGAGAAATAATAAATTATTAAAATTAAGTTTCTTGATTCCAAACTGCATCAAAACGAACGGGCTCGACGTATGGCGCTATCGAGCATACAATTGTAGTTGTGACTTGGGTACTAAAAAAATATGATATCATTGTATTTATATATGATTCCTAATCACGCATAAATTTAACAAAAAGTATTAAATATTATTATTTCTTTACGCTTAGCACTAAATGATGATGTAATGTTATAATAGAAATATACTACACGTTTTTCTTATTTTATTAGATGTACGTTTTGTATGACGTAAGGCGCCACGTGGAGTAACAAAAAACCGTCGTTTCTCCACATTGTGCGATAGCGGTGTTAAAAATATAACTGCAAAGGGGTATGAAAGAATAAAAATATCACATGGATTATAATGTTACGCCATGTGGGGCACACCATTACAGCGTTAAAAATAATTGCCGCCAAGTATAAGTTACAAATGCTTTATTTAGTAAGGATCACAAATAGGTCGTAAATAAAGAGAATGGACTGAACATTGCATTCTGTCGATAATAATATTATTAGAAGCATTGTCTTCGGTCACGGCATGGGCACGGGACCGCCGTCCATTCAGCCGCGACGGATCCGCATAATGAGATGCAGTGTTCCACCAGATGTGGCGCAGGCGCGGCCCCAATACACTCACGCTTTTTTGTTTTAGCCCTTTTTTTCTACTATTGTAGACGAACACTTTCGCAAAGTTCGTAAATGTATTTCGTATACGATACAATAACTAAGAATTTTAAAAGCATATTACATCCACGTTAAATGGAACACGCATACGAAAAAAATACCAAACATGTAGACGTGCCAGTAAAATGAAACAGCTTGCTTAGATTTATCGATTAGTCATCACTACCTTGTCTGATGAAGAAACAATATTTTCTTGTATCATTTGATTGAAATGAAATGCAAAAAAATAAGATAGAGCTGTGTCGACATTATAATTAATGTAAAAAGAACTATACAAATTATTTATATCCACATGGCCCTCAAATTACTATCAATTAACATACTATTACTGTAAGGTATTATAAAAGTAGGTATTATTTTGAAATACTAATAGTGCTGACTTTATTGTGTGGTAATTAATTAACATTTTCGATTGGTATAGCACAATAAGTGGATAATTTATAGGGAAGCGTTTAATAAATAGTAAAAAAGACAATTTGTTTTCTGGATGAATGACATATTTATATCTAATCATGTTATCTTAAAAATATAAACGGAAGCAAAAATCACAATTGTTAATTTATATATTCTTTGCTGGCACGAATTTCTTTTCTGTATATTACACATAAAGTTGAAGCTGAAGCTCTACCCGGCGTCCGCTTTACGTTTATTTATGTTGCCTTAGTCAGAACTGTTACCTACACTACGCCAGATGTTATTTTACGACAACTCCGCACCGAATAAACAATTCGTATTTTACGTACTAATTTACTATTTATGCTGACCTCCTCAAAATACAATTAATCTGTGGATTTGGAATTTATATATTATCATTTAAAATAGGTATTGGACTATTATATTCTTCGTTTAAAAATTTAAGTTAATGATATTTTTTTGAATTCGATATTGATCGGTGTAAATAATTTAAATGTGTTAATAATTGAAATAAAAAAAAATGTTCTCCAATTACATTAAAAAAATATTTTACCTATTGTACACCTTAAAGTTAACTACGATCCGCAAAATATTAGGCAACACATCTCTGGTGGGATTAAACAAACACAATAATGATTATCAACACGCGGAACTGCTTCTTAAATATTCCCGTCATATGTGGTGATCGATGATTCAATTCCTGGCTCGCAGACACGCCCGCGCAGCTCCATACTTCTTTACATTCCATATGATTATAAGCACTATGGGAAGTAAGGAAGCACGGAACTCGCGCAAGGCCTTTTTTCACTCTTCAAAATGTTGAATTCCTTTTGACTTGATTGATGCCGATGATGATGTTTAACAAACTCTGAATACATTAGTTATAGGTTTGCACAGGACTCCATTTCTTGTAGACGGTGACCGCAAAGCCCCGAATCCGCTGAGGGCGGTGGGGGTGGCGAGCGACGCGGCTTGATGGCAGCTCGCTGAGCACTGGCGGCGCACTCGGTGCGCACGCGCAGACCAGCTCTAAAAATGGAGTCAACCGACGGAGTTCGCTTACGACTCGCGAGTACCATCCATTCCAAATTTGTATTTTCCCGAAATAGAACCGACGGCGGGCGTCAAACGGATCGGTTACCCGAGCGTGCACCGACCTGCAGCGTGCGCCGAGCGGCTCGAGCACCAGTGCACGGCGCTGCCGGCGCGGAGCCTCACCGAGCGTAGGCTCTTATGTAAGGAACACCGTGAACCGCGCCGCGTGACGATCGTATCGAAAATAAACGTGCACGCAAAGCAGCACGCCGGCCGGCGACGGGCGACGGGCGACGGGCGCCACATGTGCGCGCTCCCGTCAGCGTTCCGATGATCCTGCGCTGGAGGGGATGCTATTATTAGTAGTTCACCATCCACCACTGTCACCTCCCGCGGGGTAGTCGATCTATACATAGTTCCGATCACGGGATCTGGAGATCCTCAGCGTTCACTGACCTTCTCTGAAACAATATTAGAATAGGCCTTATATATGTATTCATTTTTTTATTACAAATAATAAAAAAAAAACTGGAAATGCGTATAAAGTTACTTGCTCAAAGGTTTGATTTTTGTTTTTTAGAAAAAATTACATGTATTCATGGAGAAATCAAAATAGTAATGTATTTAATGACAATAAAACAATCAGTACACGGATTACTATAATCAGAATTCCAGTTAATTATTCCGTAATATTACGTGTGGTGATCTGCCGAGATAAGGACACGGCTAAATATTGGGCGAAAGAATTTTCGCTGCCGTAAAACTCGTCTTTACATTCACTCGGTCAATAAAAGAATTTTGGCAAACTATCGTAGACAAACAAATGGGACGAAAGCCAACTCATCTTTTGTCTCCTGAAAGCAACTTGGTTTTGTTGGGATCTCTATACCACAATGTTTCAAAGAAGTAAATAGAAAGACACATTATGCTTCTGTATCCGGCACATGCACATGCACACGTTTCTGAAAGGACATAAACTATCTTTAATAATAAATAAGAAAACCTAAGCTGTTTTTAGAACATTTGATTACGAATTTTTAATATATGGAAATACATGAAATTACTTTATTTACAAAAAGATTATCCTTAACTCTTTATTTTGTACACATAGAAAATATTATAAGCTGGAAAGATTACGAAAGGATATGCTTTAAATATGACTTCAGACTTTAAACATTAAGAACTTATGAATGTTGTTCATTTCAAAATTGAATACCATATTTTATACCTTATAGTAAAATATATGCATGAGTTGTTTTCAATGACCGGTTATGAATGTACTTTAATGTCGTCTTAGTAGCAGTAAATTTATTAATATTTTTTAAAAACCTATATTATATCTAATTTATTTTTCATTTATGTTTGTCACTACGATAAAATGTAGCATTTAGGTAAATAACAATTTTTCTGTTTTGGTATGTTCTTGCATTGCGCGGAGTTTAACAAAACTGAAAATATGAAAATAGGAATTGTTATAAATAGTTAGAGATGACATGAGCGATTGTAATTTATGCGCGATGTAGTTAGAAGGTTGGGCAGTGGGCCGGAGTAAAGAATGGTGGCGATGCTGTCGGCAGAGCAGCCGACCGTCCAAAGAGCGAACTCTGTTGAATATTAATGCGACATTGTTATTGGCCACTAGTGCCCGCTGCTGCCCCAATCGCACATTTCCATAACTTACTATTCTGGATCCGCGGGGAATCAGCTCGCTGTAGGAATATGATCGCTTGGGCCACTCATATTTACCCTGTAAATTCTGTTCCGTCGCGACAATACGTTACATTATTCATTATGGAATCTGTAAGTGGACGCAACTTGAGTCGATTTTCTTGAATACTCCAAGGCGAATTTGTGCTATAACAATACGATGATTCATTTGGTGATATTATCTGATAGCGCTGACACGACGCTCGATGTGATGCAGCCTATGTGCGCTAGCAATAAATTAAATCTGGTATTGATTGTAAACAATCAATATAGCATTGTGGATCGTACAATGGCGTCGGAATCGCGACGCTGTGGATGTTACACGCAGCCTAACGTACGCAATGCACAATGTCAGTGTGCTCTCATGTGTGATCGACAATATCATGAATCCATGTTGATGGTTCGTGTACACTTCAATTAGTCATTATTAATGAAAACCAAGACTTTTAGTAGAATAGAAGTTTTGTTTAAGCTATCATAAATGCATTTC
The DNA here is from genome assembly GCA_030295005.1 of Cephonodes hylas. Classification (NCBI taxonomy): domain Eukaryota; kingdom Metazoa; phylum Arthropoda; class Insecta; order Lepidoptera; family Sphingidae; genus Cephonodes; species Cephonodes hylas. The sequence goes on along the minus strand of AP025364.1, from coordinate 9,249,378 downwards.
TCTAGGACTGTTCATATATTATCTCAAAATCAGTAGGGAAAGAAACGAAGACCGCCATGATACTTTACTTTGTGATGATTTGTAAACGGCCACCAACAAGAGCGAAAACATTTAAATGTATAATTTGACCTTTACTTGTGAACTAAGGCACACGTTCATCAACGCCGATGACGGGTGTTTTTTGTAAACATCAAATGGTTTCTTTGCATTTATGTCATAATTTGGAATAATGTTAAAAAAATATTGGAACAATAGTAAAAATAAATTATAAATGACTAACCTAATCAGTAATCATGCATTCAAATGCAACATAAAAAATCCTTTTTGTCTTATATTAACCGGAGACTAGGCAGGCGATCACATAAATTATAATTATTCTTATTGCTATGCCTAACATCCCGCGAAGATGTCATTGCAATTGCATATTTACTTTAAAACGAGTACAAATAGTTTGATCAATGTGTGGTCCGAATCTATTGTTTAATATTATGTACCTATAAGCTGGATGTCTATGAAAAACAACGGTAACCATATAAAAACAAAGGCTTAGAGTAGAAAACTCAACTTAATCCTACATTCTCTCTGAGCTACCACTACTCTTCTTCTAATGTTAGGACTTCAAACTTTCTCGAGGTTTCTTTTAACAATTTAGAAGCGTATAAGTAATAAGAGATTTAATTTCCATTGTAAGGAATCAATCTACAAGTTAAAAGAACATTCCTTGTGTTGATAACGTGTACAGAGATATTAATTAGTTGAGTTCACTTGATTGAATTCACTTCATCTTTCTATTGAGCTTCATTGTTTGAGAGCTCAGGACACATACATAATATGTGAACATGGATATCAATGGCAAACAGATTATATCTACACTCAGAATTTCCAAAATGTTTACTAACTTACGTCCACGCGTGAATTTGTATACCAGAAGCTGCACCACATTAACTTCTAAAGGATGATTTACAATACCAACGTATTTTGATACAACCAGGGCGTTTACGCCCTCTGAACGTAAACTGGTCACTCAATCCAACTTGCGTGTCACCAGCGGATTCGATTAAGTCATAAACAGGTAAATTGTATCGTGATACATAGTTGTTACACTGATAATAGCACGCGCAAGGAAGGAAGCGCGAGGCGCGCGGCGCGCCGATTGGAACTGTTGCTGAACGTATAGCGGGCGGCGAGCGTGGAGCGCGGTGCGTGAGCGTCGACGTCGCCGCCACCGCCGCCGCCGCCGCCATCGCGCCCGTCGCCGATGACGTTTGACCTTATTTAATTAGTTCGTTCGTTTTTACTCTTTGTATGTAGCAGCGTATTAAAATGTGTACCCGTCTAATTTATTGTTGCCATCCTCTCAATGAACATCTTTTACGTACACGCCGTTTAGATCAGCGTGAAACTAACTGAGCAATGTTTTACATTCCATCGAATTACGTTTTTGTATAGATTTATTTTACGCCCGTGCACGCAGGTTGTAGATGGAACAAATACCATCTCCTATGCTATTTCTGTTTAGAGTTCAGCCAACTCGATAGCATCGCTACGTTTCGCAATGTTCTAACGCACTCATCGTTGCTATGCTACATTCGGTGCTTTCATATACATTTCACTTATGTATCTATACATTAATTTTACCAAATAAAAAAAACCCTGGAGAAATTTATGCACAACATTGAATTAAATAATTAAAGAGGTTTAAACCATATGTGTTATGGACTTATGAAAACCATTATATGAAGCCTCATAAAAGAGCATCTCACAAGAGTTTCATCAGCATGCAAAATAAATACCTAACATTCCTTAAATGTGCTGATATTCTCAGCGGGAGGTTTTCAAATCCACATTTTTTACTGAGAAGCTCTTTGAGGGGCTTCGCCTTCGTGGGGGTATAAGATATACGACATTCAAAGGATCTCTTTTTATAATTACTTTACTTTGCCTACGCTGGTATTGGTTCATGTATATTATTATTTTAACCTCAAACTCAATAAATGTCTACTTTTAAATACTATTTTACTGTGTGGTATACTTTAATATGTAACTGCACGCACTAACTGACGCTGTTAAGTAATCAACGTTAATTAACTATTACTAGTACACTTATTCTTCTTGTATATTATACAGGGTGTATCTAGACCGTGATCGAAAACTGAGGCAGGTAATAGCTATAGTGATTACAAACCCCCTGGCATTAAAAAAAATCCCGACAAAAAATAAAATTTTTGAGGTTTTCCGTACAAACCACATACTTTTAACACCGATGGTTGATGGAAAACGTCAACATTTTTATTTTTTGTCGGGATTTTTAATATCGCCACTGGGTTTGTAATTACCCTCGCTATTACCTGCCTCTGATTTAGATCACGGTCTTAATACACCCTGTATAGTAGTTGCCGAGATAATACAAGTCTGTGTTAACACCTTAATTTTTTGTTTACACGTAATGGCAACTGAAATGATTACAGTATGATAAAAATAAGAAATCAGTGCCCTACCAATTAATAGAGTTACACTAAACTTTTGAAAACAAATATACGGGTCAATCAACTTTTAAATGTACCATCAATGATAGATTTTATATATCAATTTTTTTTTCTTAAATTTGTATATTTTATACGTATTTGTTGTTGATAATTATTTATATTTAAGGAATTCAAATAGAGCAGAACAATTTATGGTAAATTTTACTCAAAAATTCACATGACTGTAGTTAAGATAGTCCCTTGGACATTTAAAAATTCAGTCAAATTGTTAATTTACTTTTAAATATTAGAATCATATTTGAAAAACCTTACTGTTCTTTTAAAGTAAAAATGACGATAATCTGTCTTTAGGAGATAAGAAAAAAGTGGTTGTCCAGTGGACATAGACGTTTGTCCATAGGAAATACTCGGGTGTCCAAAGGGGACTCTATGATGAAAATCGCATGTATTTCTTCTTTTATGTAATAAAAAAACAACTATTTGAAAATAATTATCAGTGTTAGAAGAGAAAATATTGAATAATTCAGACAACGATCTTGGATGTCCAAGGGACTGGTGGTGATATTTATTAGTCTTTCCGCTCCCTGGTAATAAATAATAATATTTTGAATTAGGTCTTACGCACAGTAAAAAATATACATTAAATTGAATATATTCCACTTTAATTTACTACAATATATAAAATACAAAAGTTTTTGTGCTGGTTGTCCAGTGGACACACAATAAAGCCACGCTCTTTTTCAAAATACACTCGGTCGACTGGCGCCGCGGAAAAGATGAAATCAAAATCGAGGCTGGATGAATGTTGTCACGAAATAAATCGACTTGAGTTTCAAGCAGTAGTCACGCCTTAAATTTTTGGATTTTGGAACTTTTTTACCGTTGTCCGGTGGAAGTCAGAATAATAAAATATAATAGGGACTAAAATAAACATGCAAAAAGGTCGTTAAGGTTTTAAAGCAAACAAAATCTATTTACTAGCATCATAGTAGATATTGTAATTAATAATTATGTTTCATTGTAATGGATTGCCATATATAATTTTTTTGGAAAAATTAATGTTTCATTGTACTAACCTACTGGGGGACAAATTTACATAGTACTGATAGGACAGATAAAAGTTGATTGACCCATACACCAACAGTAACTACATAAGTTAGTTTACCGTTGTACTTCTTATGCATTGGTTACGGAGTCAATTTGAAAAAACTCAGCAATTTCATTTTTTCCATACGGTTCATATTTAATCTTCGCAAATATGGCTACCTCTGGGAATTTCGTGTAATTCGTGAGTGAGTAACTATGCGTCTTCGGCGCGATATTGTATTGTTTTAAATTCCATTCAATCCCACTACTCTTGCACTAAGAAAAATTTGATTTTCATGCATGTGTTGCGCTAAGAAAATTTTTCTTGACTTCCTATGTCTTAGATCTTCAGAAAATGATGCTTCAAATATCTAAGCATAGCACTACATTCCTCAATAATGCTGCAAATTGGTAGAATTAATTACCATCGACGATTCGAAAAGCTAAATCGCTAATTTCAATTCCGTGGATTGGTTCCACGGATAATATACAGGCCAAAATATAATATTACTGATATGACATCTCCATGTTCACTAATGGTTATGTTCCTTCTAGCGCAATGAAGATTATGCTTGGCAAGCTACCCCGACCGTGGATAGTGGACGATGCCAAAGACGACGGTTACACCGCCCTGCACCTGGCGGCGCTCAACAACCACGCCGAGGTGGCCGAGCTGCTGGTGCGGGGAGGCGCCCGACCAGACCTGCAAAACGCCAACATGCAGACAGCCCTGCATCTAGCTGTGGAGCGGCAACACACGCAGATAGTCCGCCTGCTAGTCGCACATGGAGCGAATCTCAACATATGCGATAAGGTCATTTAAATATTTCATTTTGTTTGAAATTCATTGAATGTTATTTTCTAAATTCACACATGTATATTTTATTTAAGTTTTGTGCCCTGTCGATACAAACTATACATGACTGTTTCCACACCAACATTTTTAGCCCCGTCGCTTGTAAGGGGAGTGTCATTAATTAACAGACATAATTGCGTACGGCATCATCCCTACCTTTCAAAAATATTTTGCTTTTGATGTGCTTTATGTTTCTTAAAGTTGACGTGAATAAAATATCTGTCTAAAATCATGAAGATAATGGGATGCTTTTAAGATCCACAGGTCTACTTGAACGAATGTATTATTGATTAATTCTTTGTTTTATTTTTGGGTAGTCTAATATGATGGTGTTTGCAAAAGTAGGAACTTGAGTTGTTACTGCTCACTAATTATTTGTGCCTGTTATTCACAATCATTTGATACAGTAAAAGTTCAAGTGCGTGAGCTGGACTTTAAAAAACTTTAACATCAAAATTTGAAAAACTGATTTTGATACTGTTTTTCAAAAAAAAATATCTCATCATAACAGTCATCATTCCACCGCACACTCGCAACTATAACTCCCGTGCTCCAGGATCAACAGCGGCACGCACACTATTGACGCTGAGCAATAAAATTCAGCTAATCTAAGGGGACCTTATTTGTCATTAACCCGCAAAAAGGTAATCAGCATATAGTATAATAAAGGATTTATTATTAACATTGCAGGACGGCGACACTCCGCTACACGAGGCGCTGCGACACCACACGCTGCAGCAGCTGCGGCGGTTGCAGGACGCGCGCGACGCCTCCCTGCTCACTGGGCTGGCGCAGGCGCACGACAAGAAATCCTCTGCCTCCATCGCCTGCTTCCTCGCCGCACACGGAGCAGACTTGACCATCAAGAATAAGAAAGGTAATGAACATTCAGCCCATTCATATCGTTACTTGACTGAGTGTCCCCGAAAAATAATAGGCTTGCTTTTTACGAGGTACTGATACACACCTAGCGAAATGTGGGTAAAGAAATGCGTTTCTGGTGTATCATTGCATTTCAGGTTATTATGATTTTTTTAAACTACTATAATGTGTAATCCTAAATGTTCTTCGTCGGGCTCTCTGACCTTTAATCTTGACGAACGAAACGACAGTCCGCTCAATCGAATCAGGTCCCCGGACAATAATACAAAATTAATCTAACTATTGAAAAATACTTGTTCTGGTAGCTTACGTAATTTAGAGGGACTCTTTGTTTTTGTTACAATTATTTTCTTTCGCCTATTTTATATTCAAAGACGAAGTCTAAAGAATTTCTAATTTCTATTTACATTTGAACGTCCTAATTTCAGGTCAAACACCGCTCGACTTGTGCCCGGACCCGAATCTCTGCAAAACGCTGACGTCATGCCGGAAGGAGGGCGCCGCGCCCAGTAGTGATAGCGCTGCTGAGGGCGAGCCGTCCACCACAGAAAGCGCCGCCGCAGACGTGCAGCCTCAAGTCGACCCCACCGCCGATGAATGCCTCGTTTGCTCTGATGCCAAACGTGACACACTGTTCCGACCCTGCGGTCACATATGCTGCTGTAACGTATGCGCTGCACGGGTGAGAGAAATAAATACACTTAACAGTATTTGTCTATGACAATATTATAATGACAAATATTCATGCTATTTATATCATAAAGAAAAACCTATGTAGAGTCTTAGGTCTCCCATTAAAAACAGAGCCATTAAAATATTCTGTATCTCTAATGTATAAATTTAACCTAGCTATTTTACTTGTCAATTGCCTTATATTCGTCGTAAATAGTACAATGGATACATGTATGAATACATCGAGAGAAAAGTAAGCTATAGTAACGGCCAACAATAACAGCGGCCATTGAGGCAAACAATCCTCAAATCGAGGTTCTGTTTAGGTGACCCCCTTTTTTTTAAACCTGGGGAAAATCCTCTTGAATTCCTGCCTAACAAGACGGGGGTATACCGGATTTTTAGCGGCTAAAAACCTCATGTACGTCTCCATCTACACTAGGGAGCTACTCTGAGAGGTGACCCCTACCCGCAACCTAAACATAAACTACATAGAGTTTGGCTTTCCATGAGATTGAGTCCTCTGTGTAATGATGACGTATTGTGGTTGCAGGTGAAGAAGTGCCTGGTGTGCCGCGCGTGCGTGACGTCCCGGCAGCGCGTGGGCGAGTGCGTGGTGTGCTCGGAGGCGCCGGCCACGGTGATGTTCCGGCCGTGCGGCGACGTGTGCGCGTGCGCCGGCTGCGCGCCGCTCATGCGCAAGTGCGTGGAGTGCCGCGTGCCGCTGCAGCCGCCGCACCCCGCGCCCGCCGCGCCGCCCGCACTCCCCGCGCCCGCCCCGCCCGCGCCGCACGCCGCGCACGCCGCGCACGCCGCGCTCGTCACACAGTTCGCGCAAATCGACTGTAAGACAACTCCTACTGCTCCTCTGCTCTATGGACGCCTAGTAACACGTGTACAAGTCAGTCACTGACGAAAGGAAAGGTCGTCTATATATCTACATTGGGCCACGAAATTATAACCGTCCTGCCATCAGTGAAGCATGCAGTCTAAATTAAAAATGATTTAGCACTTAAGAATTACGAATATCGTTTACTAGTCGATACTTTTAAAATTGGCCTAGTCAATCGCTGCATAGAGCTTTGGATGACTGTCGTTATCTTCCGGTATGATTTAAATTTTGTACTCATCTAATAAATAAAACAAAACATGTAAAATACCACCGATAGCTCTTGCATAACAAAAGAAAGTAAAAGAAGGTATATAAATAAAGATATTAGTCTTCAATTTATTTAATACATTAAACGAATACATTACATGGCTGGGGTATAAAACCATCAGAGTATCATATAGAATTAGTTAGGCGTGCAGTCCGCGAACCCGCACTAAGCCATCGTGGTGGACTAAGAACTAAACCCTCTCATTGGTAGAGGAAGCCCATGCCCTTCAGTGAGACTACAGCTCTACCACTTGAAATATCCACCTCTACTAAGCAGCAGTATGGATCGCTCAATTCAGATTCCTCTACATAAGAATGTTTTAAAGCGGCGTTATGAATGTGTCAGTGGACAAGGACAGCGGCAGCAACCTGGCGCAGGTGCAGGTGAACAAGGGACAGCCGGTGCCGGCGCAGAGTGCCCCGCAGTACATGAACAACGGGTCTCGGTTCGCGGCCCCCGCCCCCGCCGCCGCCCCCGCCGCGCCCCCCGCACCGCCCGCGCCCCCCGCCCCGCCCGCGCCGCCCGTCGCAGACGTACAGAAACTGCAGCAGCAACTGCAGGACATCAAGGAACAGGTGATGAACCTCAATCAAATTTTACTGCTATCTTATATGCTATGTTATATGCCCTCAAGTTCCTAATGCAGTGCAAAGGATGCAATCAAGTATTAAAATAAATGCCATTAAAATGAATTTATTTAAATAGAAAATGAGAAGCAAAAACTCGTCATTTTTGATTCATGTAGGTACGGTGATCGCACCGCACTTTAACCAGTGATAAATGCAATTCTTCTTTAAATAAGTATTTGTATTAAATTATTACTAATTTCCCTTTCCAACTCACAATATGCCTGCATGTAGATAGAACTAGGAACACAACAAAATGTGAGAATGGAAATGTGTGTTTATTTAGTTTGAGTAATTGTAATGTATGTTGTCAGACGATGTGCCCGATCTGCCTGGACCGCCTGAAGAACATGATCTTCCTGTGCGGGCACGGCATGTGCCAGATGTGCGGCGACCGCATCACCGTGTGCCCCATCTGCCGCAAACAGGTCGAGAAACGCATCCTCCTCTACTGACCACGTACTGCCAACAGATCTCTCTCCAAACATGAGATTTTAACAATGGCCTACCCTTTCCCCTCATAGAATACCGCATTTTAATTATACAAATGATTCTTCTCAAGGGAAGAAAAAATATTGACGGAAATCGTCGCAGTACTGTTAGTTATGAATCTTATACGTATGTTATGTGTCACAGATTTTACTTATATTCCCTGCGCCTGTTAGTTAATGTGAAAATTAAGTTTAAAAGTATACTTTTAAGCATTTTTATACAGAAATTAATCATTAAGTAAGTCTTGAGTTTCTGTTTCTTTACCGAACATTTTATTGTGAAATTGAAAATGAATTATAAATCATGTCGCTTCCATCTTGTTATGATATGTTACATGGTCTAAAATAGTTGTTAAAAACACAATTTAGAAACAAGCCAAATTTATAGTAGTTAGCATTTTGCAGATTTCAATAAAAATTAATAAAGCTGTAGAAGTGTCTAAGATGAATAAAGATGAAACATTTTAAGTACTATTACAAATATCAATTATGAGATTATGTAATCTTTATTCTTTTAACTATCTATTTGACGCCAAAACGAATTTTAGATGACTTATACAAAAAATATTCGGGCCAGTGTTTCCAGTTATGCATTTATTTTAATCTACATACGTAGTGTTGATGCATTAACAAAGTTTATACATCTTAATTTTCTTCTTCATTATAGTAATATTGTATAATAAGCGATTTTTTCGTAACAGATTATCCCACGTGAAATGGTGTCATGCCTTATTAGTGACGCGTTCTCAATTAATTAGTTATACAAAATGTAATCACAAATAAAATTGTTTAAATATTACCACTGTTTTATATTATTTAACATATTTAAGCTATGATTATTGCAGATCAAAAGAAACATAAACATATCCAGATGTAAAAGGTTACATAACCTTTTAAAGGTTACATAAACATTTATGGTATCTTTGTGAGAGTCATATTCATAGTCCTAAGAAGTCCAACTACAGCTGTCCAAAATGAAAACGCAACATAAACCGATCTCATTTAAAAAGAAATACTATCAATTATAAAAGGACCAAACAAAAATAGTTTATTAAAAATTAAAAACAAACAAATTTAACGAGTGATAAATAATATAAGCGCACACATTCAAGCTGAACATCCAATGAGTGCTTCCTCGAGCGCGTGTTTGAGTTGTAGGCGTGGCTTGTCGACGGCGACGGACTCGTCCAGGGCTGCCACGCGGCTCTCGATGATGTCTCTGGTCAAGTCGTTTATTCTGAACGACAAGTGGAAGTCGCTCGCCAAGTCGCTCTCGTCGCAGAGCGCACAGTCCTTATAGTACATGCCCGACACGCTCTTCAAATGCGGAGACGTGGCGCAATACAGCGGGGTGCTCGCCGCTTGACTCTACAATTACACACAATTAACAGTCAATAGCCACTACAACGCGGGTGCCAAACCCAAAATTCCAAGAAATACAACTGTAACCACATCTAACTTGTAATTGCTAAAATAACAACAAATATTGAAATATATTCTTAATGATATTTTTCCCATAAATATAGATACTATTTAATAAATGTTAAAAAGAAAACTACATTTAAAGATTCCTCTAATTAAACTAATTCGATTGACATTATACTTACAATTGACTTTGAGAAGGGTTTCATAATGGTGTAAAGTGCCTCATAGGGCCACCAATTACGACATAAACGTGTCTTCACAAACGAGCCTGGATGGGCGCAGAACACCGACTTTTCAGTGTTGAGCCAGCGATAACTTAATTGGTGCATCGCCAATATGCCACACAACTTCGAAATGTTATACGCTTTGATAGACGTATACTGATCTTCAGGCAACGATACTAATTGTTCCGTAGGCATTAACTTATCACCAAACCCCCAGTTAATGTTCCTGGAAGAATAGAAGTAGATAACTGATGGAATATGCTGTTTTTCGAGATAGTAACTTTTACAATTGTAAAACTTAAATTAAAACTGTAGCTATTAAGAAATACAGAAATGTGGATGCAGGCAAGCACCTCTGCCTTCTCCTTCAGGGAATACGGACGTAAGATTTAGGATTAATGTTAATACCTAAATCACAATTATTATTATTATACTACATAGCTCTAGCAGCTTACCACGTTTTAATGTTACCAATATAACACATTTATTACGATGTATTTTTTACTACATTAAAAGTAAACCCTCTCAGTGGTAGAGGAGGGTCGTGCCCAGCAGTGCGACGATGGCGGATGATGGAAAGTAAAGTAAAAAAAAATCGACGGTTAAGAATACCCCCGTTTTTTACCGTGCCATCTATTTTTGCGCATTTTAAATACCGGTTCATCTTTTTTTAGTAATTGAAGGTATGTGATAAATGATTAATATCCAATTCTGTTATTCCTTCCATTTTTTACTACAGAAGCTCTCATTACCAAGGCCGCCACGTTTTGAATACGAGTGGCTTCATTTTATAGATTTTTTTAATAAACTGAAAACTTATCCCTATCCTTTTTTACTTTAATACTAAAATGTACATAAAAATAATAAACCTGTGTGATTCCGAGGAAACGAATACTACGCGTCCATCGGGAGCAAGAATCTTTTCTATATTCAAGAGCAAGTAGTACTGACTTAAATAGTTGACTTGAAATGTCGTTTCCAACATGTCCTCTGTGAGACTCCACGGTAAACCAAACGTTCCAGCGTTTAGAATTATCATGTCAAGTTTTCTAAAAAGTAACGTATTTATGAATGAAAGTAAACGAATACATATATAACTCAAATGTAATTAGATCTAGAAGCACAATGTGCTTAATTGGAACAAAAGGGATAGATCGAAGCTCAGAATTTAAGCCCGAGTTATACAGGGTGTATTGGGACCGTTCCCGAAAACGAAAACAGGTGATTGCTAGGGTGACTCTGAACACATTGAGGTAAAAAAAATCGCGAAAAAAAAATAAAAAAAATCGTTTTTTTTTTCTAATTTTTTTCACATCAACATATTCAAATACACCAATACGTGAATTTTTCACAATAATAAAGCGTCTCTTCCTCATTTTTAAATAACGCAGTGAAAAGCTATCACAATTACTCCTAACGCAAGGGGTCAACGCCTGGCCGCGACTCGCGAACACGAAGCAAAGACGTAAGTACCTATCAAGCGACTGCTCACCCCCTCCTCCGCCCTGCGCGGTGCGGCGAGCCGCGAGCCGCGACGAACACTCGCGCCGCACACGGTGTGATAAAAAATATCAAAATGCGGCGCGTTATGACATTACACGAAACGAAAACGTTGTAAACAATAAAAAATTACATAAAAGTTTTAAACATAACAATTTGAGGGATTAACTAAATTCCTCGCGGCTGTGTGACTGACGCGAGAAGTCACATTTTAAATTTACACCTTCGCCTGCTAATGCGAGTCGCAGCTTGAAATGAGCACTAGTACACAAATTCACACAATGGTTTTCATGAAAATACGTTAATATCCCCTAATCCTCATTAATGTAGTCATCAAATGTTGCATTTAAACGGCCTATTGTCAAATAAGTGAAATAATTTTATGGTTTTATAGTAATAGCTCCTTATTCGCGCTTCCTTCATTCGCGGAATAAAAAAATGCGACCCAATTCCTATATTCGCGGCTAAAAATTTCTTTATTTTCGGATCTAATAAGTACATAAAAAAATTAAAAAGATTCCAATAGGTAACCAAGCGAATATTCTTAGTAAATGCCGTCAAATGGACAAATAAAAACAGTAAAACAAATCATATTTCAACTATGCATAAAGTATGTGTTAGAATGAAATTGCCGATGTCTTTGAGATAAGCCGCCTTCACCGCGGTTGTCTTTGAGAATGTAAACAAACAGAATAAAAGCAACCTTATTACTCGATCAATAAAGTATATTTTTAAATGTTGCTGTTTTGTTCTACGCTAAAAGCCACTTTCCGTGTTTTATTGTTTCGTCTTTCACATTCGTAACAAAAAATTTGATCATAACACGTTTTTTTCACATTTTGAAAATTACAAAATTATTTAAACCATTGTCTAAGCCTTAAGATAATTAATCAAAATGTTCAAAAACTTAAATGAAATTGATTTTTTAAAATATTCGCTTTTTTTTAATAATTTTGTCACTCAGGAACGTATCCCCTAACGTATAACCCTATGTAAATAATTCTGTATTCGCGGCATATTCATGGAACGTATACCCGGCGAATAAAGAGCTTTTACTGTATAGTAATTAAAATAATTGACTGGATCCTATTACTATCAATGACAACGTAAAGATACCAGTAATTAGCCTTGTTATCAAACTACGTTCGTGTGAAACAAAGTTACCTTAAATCCTTGCGAAATGTGTGTCCGATGTTGAGCAGTTCGGCAATGGCTGCCACGGAGTAGGAAGTTCACAGTTTTCACTTAACACTCACACATACACCAACACTCAGAGATTTCTTGTAGCAGTTATTATAAAGATTCATTCAATTTACTTTCAATCGTCCATACAATGAATTAAAAGACACTAAGTTAGCAGTCAGGTGCAAAATGCAATTTGTGTTTTAAAGAAACAGATGATATTTACTTCATTTCACCGGTAATGTATTGTTTGTACGCAAGTATATTTACAAACACACATGGACTGAACTATAATAATTTAAACCTATGTACATTTGGTAATAAAATTATAATGAAAATTTATAGTAAAATTGCAAAATCGCGATTGCACTGGGTACTTTTTCCCGCGTAACTGCCGATATACTACTAGAATACTGTCTAATGTCACAACTCACGACAGCCAATCACAGGCCACGGCGCCTATCTCCAGCGCAAAAGTTTTATTTTACGAATCTACGAAAAAACCATTCCAAAAATTGTCCGGTCGTTATTACCGTAAATTTATAAATATTCTTATCACTACTATTTATTTTGTATATCACTACTGTTAATTTTGTAATATTCACTCTATTTATTTTGTATTTAGTTTGTATACTGATTTTTAGTCAGCTTTAATAGATTTTAAGCATAGATGGCGGTAGTGAATGATACTGTGAAACAATTCAAGTAATTTTTGTGATTACGAAAATACAGATTAACAAATTGAATAAATATTTGAGTAAATTCAGTTTAAATAGGAAAAGTTTAGTGTTTATTAAATTAAGAATGATCATGAATATTAGCCATATTTTTATTGTACAGGTTTTGTTAAAAGATTTGAATTAAAAATCATAGATGGCGATTATGTCGCCTTTTACTTAATGAATGGAATAACAAAGAGAAACCATTCAAGTAATGTTATGTTTGTTCTATTGAATCATAGTAATTTATTTTTATTGACAATAATTATTTCATAAAAATAGTGTTAATAATAGCTACAACCATGTCTATTTGATTTTATTGCTTCATTGGTAAGTTTCAAATTGAGTTGCATAGATGGCGCATTATCATTACTTATTACATACATTTGAATGACTTTCATGTTTTATGTCTGTTTCATTAAATAAGATTATTATAACTATAATTTAAAGTTTTGCAATAGTTTTAAAATAATTTCGATATTATTGCTTACGAATGTAATTGAGAGCACAAACCGAATTTAATGTATGCGCCAGGAAGTGATTTAATTTGTTACATATTTTTTCTTAACAGCCCATGATTGGTCGAAAATATTCGGGATAAGTACGTTTACGCACCAATAATACAACGAAAAAGCTAATTAAATGAACAATTCTAATACCTTATTATTGATATTTGTTTTTTTGTGATAACGGTGATTGTAATATTGAATGATAATGTTTGTACAGTTTTTATTTACCTATTATTTTGACAAAACTTTGAGTATTATAAGAAATTAAAAATGAATAGTCCCGGAAATATTATGTGATAGGTGATTTATGTATGGTGCCGTATCGTGATGGTCAGTAGTTAATGTGACTTATGCGCGCGCGAATTACCATCACTTAGTTATCTCTCAATTTTTTCATCTTATTCTGAATAGTTTTTAGTTTTCTATTTTAAGTTGAATTGTAGCTCAGTATCAAAGATCGTGGTTTCAACATGATTGATCATTCAAGTGCAACTGCGATTTTGCATTTTTACTATAAATTTATTACTAAATGTACATAGGTTTAATTCATTATAGTTCAGTCCGTGTGTTTGTAAATACACTTGCGTACAAACAATACATTACCGGTGTAATGAAGTAAATATCATCTGTTTCTTTAAAACACAAAATGCATTTTGCGGCTGAGTGCTACATTAGTGTAATTTAATTCATTGTTTGGACGACAAAGTAAATTGAATGAATCGTTATAATAACTGCTACAAGAAATCTCTGAGTGTTGGTGTATGTGTGAGTGTTAAGTGAAAACTGTGAACTTCCTACTCCGTGGCAGCCATTGCCGAACTGCTCAATATCGGACACACATTTCGCAAAGGATTTAAGGTAACTTTGTTTCACACGAACGTAGTTTGATAAAAAGGCTAATTATTGGTATCTTTACGTTGTCATTGAAAGTAGTAGGATCCAGTCAATTATTTCAATTACTATAAAACCATAAAATTATTTCACTTATTTGACAATAGGCCGTTTAAATGCAACATTTGATGACTACATTAATGAGGATTAGGGGATATTAACGTATTTTCATGAAAACCATTGTGTGAATTTGTGTACTAGTGCTCATTTCAAGCTGCGACTCGCATTAGCAGGCGAAGGTGTAAATTTAAAATGTGACTTCTCGCGTCAGTCACACAGCCGCGAGGAATTTAGTTAATCCCTCAAATTGTTATGTTTAAAACTTTTATGTAATTTTTTATTGTTTACAACGTTTTCGTTTCGTGTAATGTCATAACGCGCCGCATTTTGATATTTTTTATCACACCGTGTGCGGCGCGAGTGTTCGTCGCGGCTCGCGGCTCGCCGCACCGCGCAGGGCGGAGGAGGGGGTGAGCAGTCGCTTGATAGGTACTTACGTCTTTGCTTCGTGTTCGCGAGTCGCGGCCAGGCGTTGACCCCTTGCGTTAGGAGTAATTGTGATAGCTTTTCACTGCGTTATTTAAAAATGAGGAAGAGACGCTTTATTATTGTGAAAAATTCACGTATTGGTGTATTTGAATATGTTGATGTGAAAAAAATTAGAAAAAAAAAAACGATTTTTTTTATTTTTTTTTCGCGATTTTTTTTACCTCAATGTGTTCAGAGTCACCCTAGCAATCACCTGTTTTCGTTTTCGGGAACGGTCCCAATACACCCTGTATATCAAGCTCAGAATTCAAGCCCGAATTATATACGGTTAAGTAAAAATCCCAGCGCTACTGAGGTTGTCAATATGATTGACTACGTTATGCAGGATTTTCTAACATTTGGAACAAATATAAGAATCAAAGTTTATATACCTTTCATCTTTCAAAATATCCTCGGAGCACTTTTTAACTGATCTTAGCGAAGCTAGATTAACTTCATAGAAACGAAGTTTATCATTATTTTCGCAAATATTTTTAGCGACTACGCTCGCCGCGTACGTATTGCGGCAAGCCATAAGGACGGTGCAGTCATGCGAAGTAAGACATCGTGTCATCTCCAAGCCAATTCCACTATTCGCCCCGGTAATCAGACAAGTCTTATCCATCAATTTAACATCTTTTACTACCTGCAAAATATAGAATCCATCAACTTTTGATAAATTGTACGTGTGATGGCCTTGAGGTTTAGGCGCGCGGTCGAGAATCTCGGCGGTCGCGGGTTCGAACCCCAGCCACACACCTCTGACTTTTCGAAGTTATGTGTGTATTCACATTGAATTATCACTTGCTTTAACGGTGAAGGAAAACATCGTGATGAAACCTGCACACCTAAAAGTTCTTAGGAATTTTTTAGGTGTGTAGTCCGCCAACCCGCACTAGGCCAGCGTGGTGGACTATGGCCTAAACCCTCTCAATGGTAGAGGAAACCCGTGCTCAGCAGTGGGCGTATATGGGTTGATGAAGAAGAAGATATATAATGAATGTCTTCATATCTTTGAAAGATTCATTTTAAAGTTGGTAATTTATAGGATACCTATCTAGATATATATGAATGTCTAATAAAACATCATAGTAAATATTAACATAACACATGCAAGAGTTGCGTTTCAGCATCTACGTTTTGCCAAGTTTGCATGCAATAACAAATACGCGTGTTGACATTTTTTAACGTGTACCTAAACGACGTGCTAATACTGAGTACTTTCTGATAAATGAACCCAGAAACAATTCGCCTGACCCGAGAATCGTGGTCAGGATTGCTAGATCGCACGCATCGCAGAATATCGAGGCAATCTATAGTTTTTATTCGTAATGTTACTTTTTCAAATTTGCAATTGGCTGAGTAAAACTACAAGCTGATTTGCAGTAACGTATTTACCAGCAGGCTAACTAGGCCGGAGTCTTGGGCGACAGATTTTAAGGGGTGGCAAATTTGCCTTTATTGTGTTACAGAAATAATATGTATAAATACTAATGTTGAACAAACTGATCTAGTTCTTGAATGCGTACACTTTTAAGGGCACATTTTTTCAAATATAGTTGTGATAAAACCAGATACTGTATCTCTACTAATATTATAAACCTGTAGAGTTTGTTTGTTTGAACGCTAGGATCTCAGGAACTACTGGTTCAATTTGAAAGATTTTTGTTAGTGTTAGATAGCGCATTTATTGCGGAAGGCTATAGGCTATATAAGCAGTGATGGCCTCGAGGTTTAGGCGCGCGGTCGAGAATCTCGGCGGTCCCGAGTTCGAACCCCAGGCACACACCTCTGACTTTTCTAAGTTATTTATTTATTTATTTATTTACTCTTCATACATAACATGTAAAGGTGGACATAATGCCTTAGGCATTCTCTTACTGTCGAACCTTGGGTTGGTGCAGAGATAAAAGGCGTAGGTGCGTAAATAAATTTATGAAAAATAAAATATAATATTATGCGGGACTATAATATACATACAAGTTATGTGTGTATTCAAATTAAATTATCACTTGCTTTAACGGTGAAGGAAAACATCGTGATGAAACCTGCACACCTAAGCGTTCTTAGGAATTTCTTAGGTGTGTAGTCCGCCAACCCGCAATAGGCCAGCGTGGTGGACTATGACCTAAACCCTGTCAATGATAGAGGAGACCCGTGCTCAGCAGTGGGCGTACATGGGTTGATGAAGAAGAAGAAGAAGAAGATAGGCTATATATCATCACGCTTCGACCAATAGGAGCGGAGCAGCAATAAAGAATGTTTCCAAATCGGGTACTTTATTGTCCTTTTGAAAGCTATCGTCGCGTGCACTGCGGAAACGGTTAGAGTTTCGTTAAAATAATGTATGACAGAATTGTTCTCCATTAAAATAATTCTAAAAAAAAGTCCGCGACCGCATACGTCTATCTTATAGGATTGGTTCACTATAACCTCTTTTATGCTAACCAAATTTGTTCTAAAACAAAGAATTGTTTGTAAAGGTGTTTTTATAAAGAATATATCAATCCTTGTCCAATAAATGTGTTTATCATTACTGGTATTTAATTGTAAAGAAATGTGCTCTGTACATCATTTGATTTCAATGAGTATCTTAGGAGATATCGCAGTTTTAAAAAAATTAACAAACGCGCAATAATGATGCACAAGGCGCCGTCCGACGCGTTACGGTTTCACGTTTAAATAATTTGGCCGATTTTTATAATTTTTGGTATGGATATACACAGGACTCTGAGGAGTAAAATAGACTACAACTTATTTTCTTTCTGAACTCAACCCTGTAGTCTACGCAGATGGAGTCGCGGGCAAAAGCTAGATAGTAATAAGAAGTCTATCATCGTTTCTGCGAAATCAGAAATTTAAGAACATTCGCAGATATGAACCCGTCCTAAAAGGTCATGTAATTTACTCTTTTAATTCTAAATTATTTTCAGTCACTTTTTTCGTGTAGGCTATGGAAACGCAGAATTAACTAGGGGATTTTAATAGCCTCATCATCATCATCATCAACAGCCCTTAGTTCGTCCACTGCTGGACATAGGCCTCTCTTATGGCAGGCCACTGGGCCACCTTGCGGATATCGTCATCCCACCTAGCCAGAGGCCGTTTCATAGCCTATCGGCGGCAAATGTGTAAATCCGCCACTGTAGATTTCGTTTAGTTATTTGTAATAAGCTCGTGGTAATTTTATCACTGGTCCTTTTTCTTTTTGACATAATTATTATATTATTTTCAACTAATCTTAGTACTGGAAATGTTGTCTTGATTAAACAAGTCGACAAGAACCTCTCCCCACAGTTATATAATTACATAGGTATGTAATTGTGTACTGGGCCTTTTTTTATTTTTCCCGGACGACGCAGAATCCAACCGCTATATATATTTAAAACATGCGAAGCAACAGCATTCAATTGTTATACTTACCGCATCTGCTGTGGGGCCGTGGATAGCAGTACTAACATTTTTTTCAATTCTGTGTAAATAATTGACAATGGATTTAACACCAGATATAGTACTCATAAATCTTCTATCACCAAAAGAGACTGTTAAACATATGCTGAAACATAAGAAATGTAGCATATACTTTACATATAGTATATTCGTATAAGTGACTTAAAATTATTTTATGTGCTTGCGGATGAAGATATACTTCTTTCTGTGAGCACGTGAAGACGTGGATCAAAATTGTGGGGCGATATCGTGAGAAACTTATCCCGTATAAAGACGCCGCCTTCAAAGACTCTACGACTTGAACAACCCTGATGACTGAAGTGGAGGCTAGAACTTAATAGACCATCGTTTGGAATGCCCTGATGAGCTTTGCAATGTAATGTGATCGATTCGATCGATCGAAATCGGTCTCGATGGTGGTAGATGTGGTATCCGTTTTTGAACTGGGTTGGTCATCTCATAAGCACATAATTAAAAATAAAAATTAACTGATTGCGTAGACGCTGTAACATTGTGACAACACTTCAAGATCTCTATGAAAATTTTATAAATATCAAGAGACTATTCTCCGAGGAGGCGTACAAAATTTTGCAGTTGAAAATTATAGCATGACATATCCAATTGTCACCAACATTTATTTGTTGAATTACAAATTGAAGTTCATTATTTATTTTTCATCAATGACTTTTGTACCTAAGAGATTTTAATGACTTTGGGCAAAACTTTGTGCTGATGACGAACGGTTATTTTATTTTACTTTTTAATCTGTACGTAAATGTCACTATTCGTGAAGTTCAATTGTAACCATTCGTTCTCTAATGTTTATATTTTTCTTCAGTGAAAAATACCAACTGGACCTAATGTTTTCATCTTATTTATTATGAGAATTGTTAGATAATAATTCTAAAAATATGGATAAATCCAGCAAAAGACGATACTCTTCGTCGAGTTCTGACAGCGATGAGAAAACACGTAAGAGAGATCTTAAGGAAAGGGATGAATTTGCAAAGAGGTTAAAAAAACGAGATGAAGAAAAGGTGAAAAAACAAACAGAAAAACAAAACAAAAGATCATATGAAGAAGCCGCAAAGCGTTTAAAATTGGAAGCAGAGGACAGAGATAAAATTCTACCTAAACTTCGAATTCAATCTCGACGCAAATACTTGGAGAAAAGAAAGGACGACAAAGTCGTTGAGTTAGAAGCTGATATAGTCGATGATGAGTATTTATTCGATGACAGTATGTAAGTAAACCCTATGTTTTTTTTAATAATTACCCCTGTAATATAAATGATCATTCCATATCAGACTCAGTATTGATTCAATTTGTGTTGTTATTTATATTCCTTAAGTTGCACAACTTTAGAAAACTGTGTCTAACACAAATTTCACTCCCTTTAATATTATCAATTAATTTGTAAGGGGTGGCTATGAATGTAGCCTAGCTGTATATTTTGTTATTACTCTCTATCAGATTTATGTATTCATAAAACATTATTTCCTTGTTTGACATTTCTTTTCTTCAAGGCAGTTTGTATAGATATGCTTTATGAGGTTTAGCACCAAAAGAAAATCAAGAGATGGTATGTGATCAGAAATTAATATTTATTTCAGCTTGACAAAAAGGGAAAGAGAAGAAAGAGAACATAAGAAGACCTTATTAAAGCTAGCAAAAGAACATGAAAAAGCCAGAGAGTTAGAAAATGTTCAGAGGTATCGCATGCCCCAAGATTTAGGCAAAGGAGAAAAAAGTGAGTTTTTTTGTTTTTTAACAAATTGTGAATACTTCCCTTTTTATTGTTTGCAAATTATGTGAATTCTAGTACATTTTAGCTTAATTTTGGGTGATAAAGTGTGTTTCAAGACAATATGTAATAAAAAATCTTGACAAAAAACATCAATTATGATATTTTCAAACTCATCACATACATTAAATAGATATAGGTGTTAAGAAAGCGTAAAAGTATTTATTTTTTGATGGGATGTTTTAAATTTCAATATATTTATAATCTCTTTAAATAGTGCCTGTCTTCACTTTTGCTTGTGGTCTTTTTACACCCCGTTTATTTTATTTTTTAATGAATACCAAAGGGATGTAGATTCTATTATGCTGAATTATGCATTTTATTGTTGATTTTGCCCTTTCTCTTCAGGTGAATATGTTGAAGTTGATGAGAATGAAAAATTGCCCCATGCAGAACAACAAAAATGGGAACAAGAACAAATTAAATCAGCATTTTTCAAATTTGGAGCAAAAGATGCTAAGGGTAAAGATGAGTATGAATTATTATTGGATGAACAAATTGATTTCATTCAAGCATTTAAAATGGATGGTGATGATGACCAGAAAGAAAAAAAGGAAAAGACAGAATATCAGAAAATGCGTATGAACATTGAAGAAACCAAAAAATCACTTCCTATATATGGATTTAAAGAATCATTGATAGAGGCAATAAAAAAATATCAAATCTTAATTGTTGAAGGTGAAACAGGCTCAGGAAAAACTACCCAGATACCACAGTATCTCCTTGAAGCAGGCTTTACAAAGGATAGTAAAAAAATTGGTTGCACACAACCAAGGAGAGTGGCAGCAATGTCAGTGGCTGCAAGAGTAGCTCAAGAAATGAATGTAAAACTAGGCAATGAAGTTGGCTACAGCATAAGGTTTGAAGACTGCACTTCAGATAGAACTGTTATTAAGTACATGACAGATGGTACATTACACAGAGAATTTCTGTCAGAACCAGACTTAGCATCCTACAGTGTGATGATTATAGATGAAGCACATGAGCGGACACTACACACTGACATATTATTTGGTCTTGTTAAAGATATAACAAGATTTAGACCTGATTTAAAATTACTCATATCTAGTGCCACATTGGATGCTGAAAAGTTCTCTAATTTCTTTGATGATGCTCCTATATTCAGGATACCTGGAAGAAGGTTTCCTGTTGATATATACTATACAAAAGCTCCAGAAGCTGATTATGTAGATGCTAGTGTTGTGTCTGTGCTACAAATACATGCTACACAACCATTAGGAGACATATTAGTCTTTCTTACAGGACAGGAAGAAATTGAAACTTGTGTTGAAATGCTACAAGAAAGAACCAAAAGAATAGGAAAAAAATTAAAAGAGCTCCTTATATTACCAGTTTATGCTAACTTGCCTAGTGACATGCAAGCTAAAATTTTTGAACCAACACCTGAAGGTGCTCGCAAAGTTGTACTAGCAACAAACATTGCTGAAACTTCACTTACAATTGATAACATAATTTACGTAATAGATCCAGGATTTGCAAAGCAAAATAACTTTAATTCTAGAACAGGCATGGAAAGTCTAATGGTTGTCCCTATATCAAAAGCTTCTGCTAATCAAAGAGCAGGGAGAGCAGGAAGGGTTGCTCCTGGAAAATGTTTTAGATTGTATACTGCTTGGGCCTACAAATATGAGCTTGAAGACAATACAATTCCAGAAATTCAAAGAATCAATTTAGGCAATGCTGTACTCACATTGAAAGCCCTGGGAATTAATGACCTGATTCATTTTGATTTTTTGGACCCCCCTCCTCATGAAACTCTTGTCTTGGCATTAGAACAGTTATATGCTCTTGGAGCTCTAAATCATCATGGTGAACTTACTAAAGCTGGTAGGAGAATGGCAGAATTTCCAACTGATCCTATGCTGGCCAAAATGTTATTGGCTAGTGAGAAGTAAGTTAAATTACATCATTTATATTTTGAAATGTATTGAAATGAGTTTTATATTTAAACATAAAAATAATTATGCAGTAAGTCATAACATGATATTAATTTTACTACAGTTTTATCTTATTGAACATTACATTTTGTATTTTATTAACATTGCCTACAGACAACTAGGTCTTATCTACTTAATTTTTTTGGAATATATTATAAAATACCTTAAACTTATAAGAAAGTACAAATTTAATCTATTTCTTTTTTCTAGATACAAATGTTCTGAAGAAATTGTAACCATTGCAGCAATGTTGTCTGTAAACAGTTCAGTGTTTTATAGACCAAAAGATAAAATAATCCATGCAGATACAGCACGAAAAAACTTTTTTCATCACAAAGGAGATCATTTGACATTAATGAGTGTTTATAATCAGTGGGTAGCTTCAGACTATTCAATACAATGGTGTTATGAAAACTTTGTACAGTACAGATCTATGAAAAGAGCCCGGGATGTACGAGAACAATTAGTGGGCTTAATGGAAAGAGTGGAAATAGAAATGATGTCAAGTATTGCTGATGATGTCAATATTCGAAAAGCTATAACAGCAGGATACTTTTACCATATTGCTAAATTCTCTAAAGGTGGCCATTATAAGACTGTTAAACATAACCAGGTATGGTACAGTCTTAAAATAAAAATATTAATATTACTCATGGCAATAATATTTAATAAAACACATTATTCTATATTTTGTTTACAGACTGTAATGATCCATCCAAACAGCGCCCTGTTTGAAGAGTTGCCTCGATGGGTTATTTACCATGAACTGGTATTCACTTCAAAAGAATTCATGAGACAAGTCACAGAGATTGAAAGCAAATGGCTATTAGAAGTTGCTCCTCATTACTATAAATCTAAAGAATTAGAAGACTCCACTAACAAAAAAATGCCTAAAACTGTTGGTAAATCCTCAGGAACCCAATAAAATACAATATATATTTGCTTATTTGTTTATTCTATAACTTCTTATGATTTAGCACCTAAAACTTCCTAAATAAAGAAATAAATTACAAAAAAAATTGAATACTATTTTAGCAAATGTGATAATTCATTGCATAACATGATAAAATTTAACATCTCAGAAGTCCGAGACTCTTCCTTTTCTCTCCCAATCTCCATATCTTGTAGGTTCTGGTCCCCTGGGACCTCCAACTTCACCAGTATTTGGGTTTGTATTATTTGGCCATGCAGGTAATGGGTCTTCCTTTTGGGCTGGATGCATTAAAGGTTGTTCACCTAGATCGTCAATAGGTGTAGTTTCTCTTAATTTTTTTCTGAATTCCGCTAACCTAGCAGATTCTTTTTTGGATTGTTTGCTGTTCTCGTCAGATGTCTCAGTTATATCTGCACTTGATTTGTTACAGTATTTGAAAGTGTTAACCATAATTGGTATGTCTGTAACAGCGTACAAAATTTAATGTTTTCAATAATTATTCAAAACACGTATATGTTTAAAATCAATCACAAACTCAACTATTAACTTACTTTTAGGACACACGTCCACAATTTTTCTTAAACCCAGCATCGTGATCTTAATAAAATTGATAAAAGAATAAGTAAGATAGATCTTTAGTTGTGAAAAAATGTATCCTTGTCCAAATTTAGATCGACTAAACACGGCAAACACTTATTTACTGGTACTTGACAGCAAATTAAAAACATAACACAGCTGATTGTCATTGTTCATTGAAAACCTTTTTACAAACGAAAAGTCATTGTTATTTGTATCTATGATATTGGTTAGTTCTAAAGATATATATAATTTAAAACATTTTTTTACGCAACACATTATTGATATCGTCAACTGGACAATATCCACATCTAGTAGATACTCTAAAAGAATATAATAAATACAAGATATAAATATTTATAGAGAGACATAAAAAATATTTGTAATATTCTTGTTGCTATAAAACACGTTGGCATATCTATTCACCTTATTTGGGTCTTTATATATATCTGTGGTTTGAATTATCATAAGTACATTTTACTACTAACAGTTAAGATAATGCCCATGGGGAATATTAGGAATAGGAAGAGATATTTGAAGTAGGTTTTCATCATATGAAGAATAAAATAAGTACCTACTAAAACATTTTTTGAACAAATCTAAAATAATTATTTTCATTTTTTTTTAAGACTTCACTTCCCTTGCTATGTTTATTTAACTGACAATTTCCTTTGACTCAGGAGAAAATTATAGCAATAATCAACTGTCAAACTGACATTAATTTGTTGACGATGTGTTTGAAAAGTCTGATTCGAGTTAAGTTACTACTTAGCCCAATTGTATATGAAAAGTCTATGAAAATGGCTAAAAGCTCTTTTGAATACGTAAAGAACTTCGAATTGGATGATACTCTATTACCAAACACATGGTTAGTTATCAGATTAGACGGAAAGTGTTTTCACAAGTTTTCAGATGATCATAACTTCTCTAAACCAAATGATCTACGTGCTCTGAAATTAATGAACTTTGCAGCATTTAATGTAATGCGGGAATTCAACGATGTTTTAATGGCATTTGGTCAAAGTGATGAATACTCATTCGTATTTAAGAAACATACAACTTTGTACAAAAGGCGTGCAGCAAAGCTACTTACTACCATCAACAGCAAATTTTCTACATCTTATGTGTTTCATTGGCAAAAATTTTTTGATAACCAACCATTAAAATACCCACCGGCTTTTGACGGACGTATTATTACCTATCCATCTAATGAAAATTTAATAGATTATATGAAATGGAGGCAAGCAGATGTTCACATAAACAATTTATACAACACAACATTTTGGACTCTTGTATTAAAAGGAAATCTCACCCCACAGCAGGTTAGTGTGACACAATTTTTTTCATATATCACTTAAGAATAATTAGTGGATATTTATATAAGTTACTTTTTTTTAGGCTGAAAAACGTTTGTGTGGCACTGTATCTGCAGACAAAAATGAAATTTTATTCCAAGAGTTTAATATTAACTATAACAGTGAACCTGAAATATTCAAGAGAGGAACACTTTTAATAAGGAAAAATATTGTTATTGAAGGAATGAGCCAATCTGTGATTGTAGATGTTCATGATGATATGCTCAAAGACAAGTTTTGGAAGGAAAACTCTAACCTGTTATTAGATAAGAAAAATAAAACTGTTTCACTTTATGATGGTCCTGAAACAGATATATTACAGATACAACTTAGCTGTGATAAAAAATATTGATTCATTATAAATAAAATTTGTCATCCTAGTTTTCAAAGAACGGAACTTATTTTATTGATAATCCTTACTTCTCCCTCATTCCCATTCACAAAAATTTTCATACCTGGTACCCATAGAGGTAAGTATAATCTATGGATGATCTTTACAGATTGACTGAAAGGGTATCTAATCCAAAGATTACTGGTTAGGTACTTTCTTAAATCAAGCATCAATAAGGGGAACCACAAACTAAATAACAGTTTGCATCCATCATACATGATGGATGATCAAGCAGTGATGGCCTCGA
Organism: Cephonodes hylas; assembly: GCA_030295005.1. Taxonomy (NCBI): domain Eukaryota; kingdom Metazoa; phylum Arthropoda; class Insecta; order Lepidoptera; family Sphingidae; genus Cephonodes; species Cephonodes hylas. The sequence goes on along the minus strand of AP025364.1, from coordinate 9,223,426 downwards.
GGTTTGGGCACGCGGTCGAGAATCTCGCCGGTCGCGAGTTCGAACCCCAGGCACACACCTCTGACTTTTCGAAGTTATGTGTGTATTCACATTGAATTATCACTTGCTTTAACGGTGAAGGGAAACATCGTGATGAAACCTGCACACCTAAGAGTTCTTAGGAATTTCTTAGGTGTGTAGTCCGCCAACCCGCACTAGGCCAGCGTGGTCGACTATGGCCTAAAACCCTCTCAATGGTAGAGGAGACCCGTGCTCAGCAGTGGGCGCATATGGGTTGATGAAGAAGAAGAAGATACATGATGTTACGTAAATTAACAATATGTTTCTATGTTCTGTAATATTATATTCATAAATAATAGAAATAGCCGGTAGAGGGTATGCTGTCAAATAGTTGTCTAGACTTAGTTGTTAGATAATGTTTCATTAGAGTAATTTCATGGTATTTCCAAATTAGTAGGCCATTGCGGCGACTAGTCAATAGCGGAGTCAATAGACGTGACATGATATCTGTGTAAGGTTGGTATAAAATCCTGAGTCCGTGAACATCCGCTGCGCTGCTCTCCTGCACAAGCCCCAGAATACGCTTCTTCTACTCCTATCTTACCCCTTTGTATTAATTCTCTATAGTATAAGGAGTAACTGAATTGTGAAAACGATAACATATTATTTTGATGAACACATTTTCAGATTTCGTATCGCTAATGAATCTTTTATAACAATAACGAAATAGGTGGTCTTGTAAATTTATGAGCTTTTAGAAGTACATTTAAAAAAATTACAGCCTGACTCAAGAATTTAACCCAGGGCCTTTCAATCGCACACCGTTCAGCGATGCGGGTCCAGGAAGATCATTGCAATAATTGTTGAATATATATTTTTGAAATAAAAAAGAAATTTTATCCATTGTCAGAAGAATGTAATTCTATTTTATAGGTATTTCTGAATTGTTTACACCAATATTTCTGGTGCAATCATATCCAGTCATCATCATCATCAGCCTTTATTCGCTAGCTGTTGTCCACACATAGGCCTCTCCTATGGCACGTCACTGGGCTCAATCTTCGGCATATCCAGTATTTTGTGGTTATTCCAGTTTGAAATTAATGAATGATTTAAATCAGCAATGCCCCTTATTCGGCAGTATAGCTTTGTGTAGATGGCATAGATAAATGAAACAATTTTTAAATACTAATATTTTTATATTTTTGAACAGATAATACAGATTAATATACATAACACTATTATAACATTCGATTCATACCAATACAATAATGAATTTAACAAGGTATGAAGGCGACAATACCTATGGGCACTTTTATTAATACAATAAAGGATTTTTTAAATAATTTACTATGCTATGTACATTTTTCATCTTTTACGACAAATTATAATATTGTAACAGATGCTGACGGAATGTTACCAAAACATGATTGCAGTATTATCTTTTAGCATTTACTTTCAACATTATAAATATTATTGCACACCAAACTTGAAGGCTTCACTTAAGGTTTTTTAAATTAATCTGTTCATGTAATTGTGGGTTAAAAGGTCATAAAATTAAAATTAGAAACCCAAAAATATTTGTCCACTTTATAAGATCATTGTTCATTACAAGATGTTTTAGAAGCAGGCATTAATCTTTCATATGTATGTATATTTACTAAGCAAGTATTTTAATACTGTGCAATTAACTTTCAACCTTTACAATTTAGTGTCCACATTACATGTTTTTTTTTAATTATATTTATAATCCACTTGCATATTTGTCTTATGTACAAAGCAAGAATAATTGTTAAAGAATAAAGCATTTAGAAGATTGGAATGTAGTTGTCAATTTTAGCGCGGTGCTTTTGGGCCACACACTCACTGATCCATACAATGTTTCGGCACTCCTGTTCTTTCAACTTCAGGTATGAGTAGAATACTCCAAAGTGAAATTGTTGCAGGAAAGCATGGACATTCAGGTTCACCTGTAATTAAATAAACATAAAGTTACAACAATTTCAGCCCAATCATTATTTTTTTGCTGTATAAGTGAGCACCATGATTACAATGGTTTAGATGTCATTTGTTAAAAAAAAACTGATTCTGACAAGTTTTTAAGGTTTATTTATTAAAGAATCCTCAGTTACAGAAAAACAAAAATTACCAGGACTTGTAAACATAATGGGGAAAACATGTCACATCACTGCTCTTCAGGATTGCAGGAAAGAGTCTATGTCATATATTTTTCATTGCCTTTTCTGTTTTAATAATAAAAATTAGAAACTATATAATCTTACCTCATGTTCAAAGAACTTGTCTTCCAAAGTCTTATCTCCAACATTGTTGCCAGCACCTTCAAAGAGTGCAGAGTATTCAGCATAATATTCAGCAACAGCTTTGACTTGCTCATAGTCATCAGCACGAGCCAGTGCAGCCAAACCATCAGGGTTCAGTTTTCCACAGCGAGGGTACAACTTGGCACGGTCATCCTTAGAAAGCTCAGTGCCAAAAGAGTTGATTGTAATAATGATGGCACGGCGATCAGCTTCAAACTAAGAAAAAATTAATTATCGTCATGAAGATACAAAACTTGTTCAGAGCTCTAATCAAAAATGTTGTTTCCACTTATCTAAACACAATAAATCTTTTGTCTTATTTTTCCTTTGTGATAGTCAAAAATGTAGCAAGATAAAAGACACATTACACAGTTTTACAATTAAGGGTAATTTTACCTTATTTTTTTTAAATTTTAATTAACCTTGTGAAGGGTCCTAGAAAAAAATGCTTAAAAAATATATCTACTTCAGCATCCTGAAAAATGGATGTTCCCAAGTTTAATTTTTGTTATTCTAATGAGAAGTATGTCATACACATTGAATTAAGGGTTAACTATGCAATGTGCCTTAAATCTAGACAATTATTTAAGGTTTATAAAAAAAAACACTAGATTATATCAGTTTAAACTTACTGCTAAGATTTCACACATCACATCAGCTGTGGTGCCACCAATCTGCTTGCAAAAGTCATAGAAAGCTTCTAGGTAAGCCTTGTACAAGGTGTTACGAATGATCTCAATGTTCATTTCATCCAAATCCTGTTCACTGATGCAGTCAACAAAAAAGGGAGCAAGTGGGGTGTCCACCAGAACAGCATTGTACAGCTCAGCAGGTGTGGCAGCAACATGAATGGCTTCCATTTGCTCAAAGGAACCCAAGGGGTGGCATTTTGGGATAAGCTCAGATATTGGTCTTTGGTGAAGTGTACCAGTAATCAACAGGATGATGTTGTCAATCATGTAACTGTAAGTGATGAAATCCAAGAATGTAGACAGAGGTTCGACTGAGTGATTCCTCAAGTGCTGGAATTCAATGACAAGCTTCTCGCGAAGTTTATCATCTATAGTTGAGACCGACAGGGGACTCGGTTCATTAGCCAGAAATGTACCATAATCGGTACCTTGCAGATGCAATTTCAAATCTGTAAATAATAAAATATTTTTTTTTAAGTTTCAATTCTATTTGAGTTTCTAGAACTTAATATGATTAAGCATGTCAGGCATCAAGAAATCCATATTGTTTAAGAATATCTGGGTGGATCATATTAGTGAAGTATTATCAAGGTTGAGTCATTAAAAATTACCAAATTATATTGCTGAGATTTATAAAAGACAAATATCCGCGTGTGAAAAATAAAATGTTATAAATGAAAGGGATTATTACATTTAAGTCTTACCTTCTAATGTTTCACATTGCACCAAGTTTAAATAATCAGACTGTTTCAAGATACCACACTTGAATCCACGGCACAGGCCTTCCAGATATCCCCCGTCGATATTAAAGATGCAGCCCTTCATGTTACCCGCTTCTATTTCTCTTCAGAGAAAATTCTTCCAAAGGAGAATTATGTTTTCTCTTACTTTGGGACCACAAGCACAGTCAAGCCCAAAGAGATAAAATAGAAGCAAATCAATCGCAGTAACATTGATCATATGATTTGGTCATAGACAATTATTGACGCATGCGACTTGACTACAGGCAAAAGAACTTAATTCCACAATGCTTTGTTATTCAATGTATTGGGTATAAATTAAATAACGTTGAATATAAATGTCGCTTATTGAATTACTAATTGCAGAATAAAGAAATAGGGCTACTTTTATGAATTAAATATATAAAATTCCGAGTCATTAACAATTTGAGATGTCATTAACGTTTTCACGTTTTGCGTAAAAAGAGTTGTAATGTATTCCAGAGACCACTTTAAATCTTTATTTACCTAGTCCTATTCATATATTTTCAGATTAATTTACATTTTGTAGAAATATCTATATTACATTTATGTTCCCATGACCGCCAATTACTGCGCAAGCCAAGGCTGGCATTTTCTTATTTAATAATTCACTATTTTTTCATTCAGAGAAAAAAATTAAATATAATTCTCTTGGGTATGTTTATGTATTCCTAGGTCAGTAAAAAAAGACGAAGATTAATAATGCTATCCATGACAAAGTAAATTAATAATTGCCTTTTTAGCACAAAGATGAAAAATGCAGTGGAATTGTATCCATTTTTCGGGCTAGATTTTGGTACTTGCCCATGAAAACTGGAATATGCAACATAATTAAATAAAAAGCTGATTTTATTTACAAACATTAAATTTAATAATAATGAAACTGTATGGGTAAGTTCCATAGCCTTTTAAGTAAAAGGGAAAAATTTCACCCTCTATTTTCTTTACTTCCGTGTTTTTTTCTCAGTGAACTGCGAAAAAACACGAAGAGTTGCGTTAAATTATAACTTTTAACTAACATAAGGGGTCCCATACACCTACAATAATATTGCACAATCTTTTTATTGTTCAATAATATTGAACACCCCCTTTGACTCCAGACGTTCAATAAATTCTGTCAATAAAATTGATTAACCAGTCTGATCAATATTTTCGTGCGAGCAACATGTCTGACGATGAAGTGTTGGCGGCATCCACGCTGGTGATTTTGTTGAAAAGAAAAAAAAAAGAAAAATATTGCGCAATATTAACCCTACACAGCGCAATAAAAAAATATTGTTCAATAAAAATTAAGCTCCCTCAATCTTTTGTTCAATCACGGCGCAATGCTTCAATATTATCCCTACACGTTCAATAATATTGTACAATCAGAATATTGTTCAATATTATTGAAGGTGTATGAGGCACCTAAGGGCCATAATCAAGCCAAAATGTAATAAAAATAACATCAGCTTTAGCTTTAAACGACCAGACTCCACAGATTAGAAATTTTGATTTTAATTTGACAACGTCAAATAGACAACACAAACAGGGCTGCCAGATTGTATAATTGGATACAAATCTTGTATAATCGGATGGGGTATTGTATCCAGGACCACTTTGTATAATACGATGCAAAGGCATAATATGAACATATTATGTTCACATTTTATCAATAATTGTGCATTTATCATCCTGAAAAAAAGCAAGATTTATTTTGGAGGGCCCATTTTCCGACCATTTGATTAACTGTTATCCTAAAAAAAAACATGAGCTGGCAATGGTTATGTATAATGCGATCTAATTTTGTATAATTGCAAATACTAAACCGTATAGCTGCGATTTATTTGCTGGCAGCCCTGAACACAAAGTGCATTACTTTTTACATTTTTTTTCTGTTATTTTGTGGTAGTACATTGTTTCGAAGTGCATTTGTGTTTCGTGGATATATTAGTACACGTAATGGATTCATTAGTAAATAATCCAATTAGACAAAGAATCAATAGAATATTTGATAATCACATAATAACAGACAATAGTGATGCTTTACACACAGTATCTAGATTATGTTCTTCAAATTCCGCTTATACCAGAAGGATATTAGTAAACGAAATTGAGAAACGAGATATGCTCGTTAATAAAACTGTATTAAATGAATACAATAAAGTTAAAAGTAAATTGCAAATATTAATGGATTCTTTGAACACATTGGATACAGCGGTTAAAGATATGTCTAACAGACTCTCTGTAACAAAAACTAAAACTCACCATTTAATAACTCAAACTACAAAACTAAAAGATGAGCGAAAAAGAACTGAGAAGAAGCTGCTTTGGGTTAATGCTTATGTGAATAATTTCCAATTGAGCCCTGACAAAATAGAGTACCTTAGCAATGTGTCTATTAAAACCCCTTTAACTTCAGATTTCTTTTCCACATTGACGCAAATAGAGAAGTTATATGATAATTGTAAAATTCTTGTTAAGTGTTGGTATGAGACCTCAGCATTTGATATAATGGAAACGGTAGGCTTACAACAAGAAGTTGCAATAGAAAAACTGTACCATTGGACTATTGGAGCATGTCTAAGCACAGATTCACCAAATAATGCTCTGGTACCAATTGCATTAGCGAAATTTCAGAATAGACAAGTGCTCTTTTCTAACATTATAGATGAATATTGTTCAGCACGAAAAGCAACTATAGTACAGCTGTTTATTGATGCATTAACAAAGGGTACAGCAACTGCCTCAAAACCAATTGAGTTCTATGCAAATGATGCCAAACGTTACATTGGAGACATTCTGACGTGGGTTTACCAAGTTATACCTGTGGAGAAAGAGAATCTTTGTTTGTTATTCAAATACTGCAATATGGACAATAAAAATTCTCAAATTATAGAAGCTTTGACCAGCATTATGGAAGCAATATGCCCCTTATTGAAAGTGAGAGTTGAACTTATACTAAAACCTGATAAGGACCCATTGGTCTTATGGTCTATAACAAACTTGATAATATATTACAAAGACTTAATTGAAGCAACTATAAATAAAGGCCACCTTATCAACACCTTAGATGAGTTGTTAAAGAAAAGTGAAGAAATATTTCTCATCACATTACAAAGTAAAATCCAGAAAGAATTGAGTCATGGAGTAAAAGCTCCACCAGTGGACCTGAACCCTTCCATTGTTGTGACAGACTTAGTTAGTTTTCTAAGAGATTTGCTGGCCATTATGAACATTTCAAACAATATAAATATGGGGGACAAAAAATTAATAATTACACATATATTAGATCCACTACTACAAGCCATTAATGAAACTGCATGTCATTTGAGTTCAACGGATATGTCAGTATACATGTTGAATTGCATTTATCACATACAGTGTACTCTCTCATTGTACACTATTATGGATGAGTATAATGAGAGATTGCAGGCGCAGTCTGAAGCTCAGATTGATACATTAACATCAGAACAAGCCAGTTTTCTTGTAGCAAATTTAAATTTAGGCCCTATTTATACAATCTTACAAGAAAAAACAAGTGGTCCATTGTCTGCTATTCCTGGCATGGACACATCAACATTAAAAACATTTTTAAACAAATTTGACATGTTCCTGGTATCACCTGAAGTTTATATCTTACCACAACTTAATTTGCTTCTAAGCCATTCTCACAAATCATATGTTAAGAAGCGTGCTTTTGATGTCATATTGGCAATCTATGCACAACTTTACCATGCTGTTCACAACCCTACAAATGGGTACACTGATCCTCAAGCAATTGTGCGAAGGAACCCTGAAGAAGTGAATAAATTAATTATGTAAAATAGCTTATTATTTATTGGTATATGGACAATATATAATACATATTTATTAAGAGTGTATTTTTTGCAAAGCAATATTTCAATTAAATATATGAAGAATGTAGAATATATTATTGTAAGGCATGGGTCAGTGTTATAAATGCAAACAGTTCTAAGATGCCTCTATTATAATCGGATATTATTTAGTTTCCTCGTGATTTATATTTTCCTTTTTAGTGTGATAATTACAGTTGTTTCTTACACTAAAATATTCAAAAAATTTAATAGTGGTTAGGCTTATTGCAAATTAGTTTTCCTTTACTTATATTGTGTGTACGTAAAATTTTCATTAATAATAATTGTAGACTATTGAGTATGAACTATGAAGTCTACAAAGTATATCATAATGATGATGTAACGAAATCGTAAATAAAATCTACTTAATTGATTTTCGTCTTCTACAATAAACATACAACTACAAATGAAGTTTGTATCCTTAAAAGTAGGAACTAGTAACCGTGCACTTTTGTTCTCACTTTTCCCCTATTTAATTTTCTGTCGAAAGTAATATTGGACGAGCTAATTTTTGTTTTATCAGACCCCGTGCTACTAGAGAGATTTTTTTTTATTAGAACAATCCAATATTAATGTCCAACCCGGGAAATTTAAATTAAACGATGCCTATAGATACCTACTGGAAGAGCAACGACTCAATCTCCACTCATAAAGTCCATTTAAAATTTGATTGTTTTATGAATGAACACCCTACTAGGCTGTTTGAGCATTATGCCTTTGTCATCCTTTTAAAAAGAAAAATGAAAAAAAAAAAACAAAATGTCAAACCACATATGAAAAAAAAGCACCACCGATCGCGATGTTTAGTGAAATTGTAAATGAAATCTCTCTTTTAATTTAACCCTTATACCTGTCGTATATTGTAAGAAAAACGTTTTTACAATGGCATCGAGACAGATAACAGACAAATCGTTGTCTATGTTAAGATCTTTACCTAGAATTTCTCTTGCTAACATTCGAGATAACCCTGGATCAAAGAAAACAGTAAGAAGTTCAATTAAATTGGTTTGTGAAGTATAATTTGAATTAAATTATAAAGTAACTTTGTTTTGAAATCATAGCAAAAGAGAGGTCGAGCTCAGCATGGTGGAGATAAACACGGCGCCGGTAATAAAGGCTCTGGACAGAGACAGAATTACATGAGACTAGGTTATGAGACTGGAAATAACCCATTTTATTTGCGTGTTCCACAAGAACATTACTATCGAGGACATCAGTAAGTAAAAATTATTATAAATTAAACTTAATAGTGTTTCAAGTCTAAATCTAATAAGAATTACTAATTTTCATAATATTAGTCCAATATATGTACATACATTGGCATATTGTTCATTATTTCAAGTATATTATAGGTTGATTTGGATTTACTTTTATACAAGTGGCAAGAATATATTAAATTACAGTGGACGAAATACTTGTACAATAGTGCCATTAGTGTTTTTTTTTGTGACCATATTGTTTAAGATTATAATTTATAACCCTATAGCCATTTTTGGTCCACTGCTGGACATAGCCCTCCCCAAATGACTTCCACCGGGAACGGCCAGAAGCCGCCTGCAGTCAGCAATGAACCAAAATTGGCTGATGACCTTTTAATTTTTATTTATTGAAGAAACATTTTGATAATCTTCTTGAATATCCCTCCTTTTATTCTATGTGTTTTTCTACAAATGGTATAGCATGCACACAAACTTCAATTGGTATCTGTTACAGTTTAAGAAGGGAGTATCCTCCTTTATCACTGCATTCACTACAAAAATTAATAGACACAGACAGATTGGATATATCTAAACCAATAGACATTGCAAGTATAGTAAAATCTGGTGGATATTTATTCCATCCAGATCAGAAACAATTTGGCATTAACCTAACAGATGAAGGTGCAGACATTTTTGCTGCAAAGATAAATATTGAAGTGCAATGGGCTAGTGAACTGGTCATTGCTGCTATTGAAAAAAATGGAGGTGTAATTACAACAGCTTACTATGACCCACACAGCCTTTTACTATTAAAGAATCCAAAAAAATTCTTTGAATCAGGTCAAGCTATACCAAGAAGAATGATACCTCCACCAGATGCAATTCAATATTATACAAGTGCTGAAACAAGAGGATATTTAGCTGATCCCGAAAAAGTGTCTCAAGAAAGGCTAAAATTGGCACAAAAATATGGCTACCAATTGCCAGAAATAGAAAGAGACCCAGGTTATAATATGTTAAGTGAGAAAAAAGATCCTAGACAAATATTCTATGGTCTCGAACCAGGTTGGGTTGTTAACTTAAAGGATGAGTGTATTCTAAAACCCAAAGATGAAGAATTGCTTAGATTTTATTCATTGTAAATAGTGTTTGAAAGATGATGTATTTAGAAATGTATGTTTGTTTTATTTGAAGAAATAATAAAAACATTGTTATTTTTCCTTACTGAAATACTACATTAAAAAAGTATTGTTCAAAGTTCCCTAATAAAAAAAAATCTTTACCTTTATGTATGACCCCATTAATAGATAAAAGTAAGGCAATTTTATGTTGCATTTTACCGAATATAAAGTATTTTTTGATCTGCTTGAAACATCTATTTCTTTGTGACTGACCTGTCGGCTGTCTTATCGAAATTTTAACCAGTGAAAGGGGGCACAATAATTCCGTTACTTAATGTAATTCTTTCGACACTGCGCTTAACGGGTAAGACTGCTATCAAAAGGTTTATATGTCAATATGCCAGTGAAGTTTAGGCTCCCAGCTTGAACGTACGTGTCAAGCTGCAAGGCTGGAGGCATTAACATACCCCTTGAAGCTATCCCTGTAAGCTGAAAAACTTTCTTATTAAAAAAAAGATAGATAGATAGATAACACTTTATTGATACCCACTTAAAAATTATGTTACAATAAAAGACGTAGAATTAAAGACAGAGTGGAGCAAAAGGCGGCCTTATCGCTGAAAGCGATAAAGATAAAGATCTAATGGTGGCTGACTGAATTCATATAAATATTTATCCTATTGCTTTAATTTTATTGGTTCCAATATATTAATTGACTCATGCCATCGAGAGATCCGGATTCAAATAGTATTATTGCATTTTTACTTTGAAAATCCTTGTAGCAGTATTGATACTAGAAAATATGTGTCAAATAACGGCAACAGGCTCACTGTCACTATAAAATTATGTATCCACTAGCCAAAAGCAGGCGTAAAAATATTCCTCAGCCTACCTCTTGTGGAATATAGACCTTATGGATGGGTAATTCTAGGGTCTAGAATTTCACGATCTCGGAATAAATAGGTATATAAGGTTAAGTGTATTTACTGTATTCACAATGAATTATCACTTCCTTTAACGGGGAAGGAAAACGTGAGGAAACCTGCACACTTGAAAGTTCTTAGGGATTTTTTAGGTGTGTTTGTTATTCTGCCAAGAATTACGATTTAGTATTGTTGACATTATTTTATAATGAAAGAAAGGCAACAAATATACACAAGCCTACACTATTACATTATCATGCTCTTTTTTTTAATGATTTAGTAAGCTTAATTAGAATAGGATAAAAACAACTTATGATTTTATATATATATATTTACATATATATTTAACGCAGAAAATTACCACAGTGCATTCATATATCATTGTGTGCAGTAGCAGATATTCCAAAACAATATAAAAAATATATTGATGCAAACAGATTTAATGCTTTGTAACAAATAACACTGTTTAAGCTTCACCATACTTTTAAGTGATACCTTTAACCAGATGGGTATATAAGTCAGATAAGAAGTACTAAATAAAATAATTTAGTATCTATAGTGGTCGGGCTTATAAGGTCCTTCAACAGGAACACCAATATATTTTGCTTGTTTTGGTGTCAGTTTTGTCAGTTTAACTCCAAGGTGGTCCAAGTGTAAAGCAGCCACTTCCTCATCCAATTTCTTTGGTAAAGTATGGACTCCAATAGGATAGGCATTGTGCCTTGTCCAAAGCTCAATCTGAGCGAGCACTTGGTTAGTGAATGAATTGGACATAACAAAGGAAGAATGACCAGTAGCACATCCTAAGTTAACAAGTCTTCCAGCTGCAAGTACAATAATGTGGTTGCCATTTTCTAATTCATAACGGTCAACTTGAGGTTTAATGTTAACTTTCTTTGCATTGTTTTCTAACCAGGCAACATCAACTTCACAGTCAAAGTGTCCAATGTTGCAGACGATAGCATCATCTTTCATTCGTAAAAAGTGTTCTTTACAAATAATGTCTAAATTTCCAGTTGTTGTAACAAAGATTTGACCAATTTCAGAAGCTTCTTCCATGGTGGTAACTTGAAAACCTTCCATTGCGGCTTGCAATGCATTTATAGGGTCGATCTCGGTAACAATAACTCTGCCACCAAATCCTTTGAAAGCTTGAGCACAACCTTTTCCTACATCTCCATAACCGGCAACAACGCAAACCTTACCAGCAATCATAATATCAGTTGCTCTTTTGATTCCATCAAGCAAAGATTCTCTGCATCCATAAAGATTGTCAAACTTGCTCTTCGTAACAGAGTCATTGACATTTATTGCTGGTACCTTCAAAAGTCCCTCACGGAACATTTTGTATAAATTATGAACACCAGTTGTTGTTTCTTCAGATATTCCTTTGACACCCTCAAGCAGTTGAGGAAATTTGGTGTGAACTAGATTAGTCAGATCTCCTCCGTCGTCAAGGATCATGTTTAGAGGCTGAAAATAAAAATGTCAGGAGACTTATCAACAGAAACTCGGCCACAGGTGGGATATGTATTTGAATAGTAGCATAACTTAATGGTTGTTTGTTCAGGAAGTTATAACAGAAAAAAAAAAAACAGTTGAATCTATTATGAAGATCGTATTCTAGAATTTTCGTGATTTTTGAAAAGTTTTCTATAAGTTTATGACATGATTTTTTTTTTTTTTTTTTTTTTTTTTTTTTTTTTTTTTTTTTTTTTTTTTTTTAATAAATACACCCAACAGTCACATACATACATTATACATACATTTCGGTCTCACAAACACCCAGACCCGGAATAAATATTTGTGGATCACACAAACATTTGTCTCGGTGCGGGGATCGAACCCGCGGCCGCTCGTTTCGCAAGTTGGTGTCTAGCCAACTGCGCCACGGGGCTGTCAATTGTTTATTAATTTATTTTTCTCCTTCGAAAAACACTTTGAAAGCAAATATGTAAAAACTAGCATCAATTCCTACGTATATTTTATTTAATTTTCACCAAATTGTGATTTTATTTTAGAACTGGCAAACCTACATATTAGTCGAAATAACATATAACGTCTTCATTATTTTTCACTAATGTTGTATATTATGTATATTATTGTATAGTGTACAAAAAAGTATATAAATGAATAAATAAATACAACATTATTCTGTTGTTACCTTTCCATCTTGGAAAATGAGGGTTTGTTCTATGCACCAAGTGTATTCTTCTTCAGTTTCCCCCTTCCATGCGTAAATAGGGATTCCGACAGCGACTAACGCCGCCGCAGCTTCATCTTGTGTGCTATAAATATTACTACTTGACCATTGTACCTGAAATATAACAAAGATTATAAATGTAACTTAATACATCTTTTTGTGACTATCTTTTAATATTGCATTGCGCTTATTGGTTCGTCATAAAGCACTTATGAGAATAATAATTTGTTCGTTATATTATGTAAAGCAACGTTTAAGGGACCGTTCAAGTATTACGTGAGCAGATTTATTACAATTATTTACCCCCCCATCCCCCTTGTCAGCAAAAGTAAGCAAAGCTCTTACCCCCTACCCCCATGCTTACGTAAACATTTTTCAATTAATGTATTGTTTTTTTAAATATTGTAATTATAAGGTTATAATTATAATTTTAAAAATAAGAAAATAGATTTAGGATGGAGAGATTTTACTGATATGGTATTCAACATAGAGTAACAAAAATATTATAATCTTACAAACATAACAAACTTGTTTTAAATTTTTGGTACACATATTAAATTCAAATTAACAGTCTTCAGTCCATGAAACCCGAATCCATGATTCTAAGTTTTCGATGACATTGGATTGCATGGATTGCTGCTCAGTGTTGTAAGTCTGCTCACTTTCTTCCGATTTTGGAATGTCTACGTCGTTCTCATCGAGCCATTCAACATCATGGTGCTCTAAATTTTGAATAATGCACATCAGTTCATTAGCACGACGAGCAGCGACTCTTACAGGTCTAATTTTCCTATCAGTGTGCGTGTTTACTTTTTTATGGATCTTCTCGATGTGACGATTTAGTGACTTGACGGAAGCATGATAAAGACCACACGTTTTGCATGTTCGACTTGATAGCCTCAATTTTACCGTTGGACAAAAATAATCGTAGGGCATTTGCAGGAAATCTTTGAGTGAAGCACTTAAGCGTAGAGCTAAATTGACTGGAAGATTAAGAAATTGTCCTCCTTCATCCAAAACCAAGTCATTAACTGTTTGTTTTACTTTTACAGGTGGTGGAAGAAACCTGTTGTCTAGTAATCTAAATAGGCCACTTCTTGGACGACAGCATTCTGTATTTTTACATTTTACAATTTGAAGCAAGTATTGGCTTTCACGTACATGTTCTGAATACCATTTAATGTCTGGAAAATCAGGAAGATCTTGATCACCTGCCTCAACATATTTTGCAGTAACATTATAGCCATCAATTACCATTGAACTCCATATTTCAGCTAATACAGTTCCTGCGAATTCGAAATTAGATCTTTCTAAATGTTTATCAATTGTAACGCCACGTTCATCCAAATGAGACCCAAAATGGTCATGAGGCAAAATTAAACCAGCCAGTTCGCGACTAAGAGGAGCCATTCTGCGCTCTACTCTGTTATACGCACTTCTTCCAGGAGCATTGGTAGCTAAAAACAATGCATCGAGATTATGTCGCTTAAAGTGTTGTATAGCAAACCCTATGACTTTTTGATAACGCGGATTTTCATCTGGCCCTCCATCAACCGTCATGATTACCACTGGTTTTACTAGTCCATTGTCAGTTTTAGCTAATGGTCGAAACTCTTCAAGTTCGAGAAGCGTCTCGAAATCCTGAGCATGAGTATTAGCAGTAGATGAACTATGCTTTCCACTTCGAATAGCGATATATGTTGGTCCAGAATATCCAACGGCTTGCGGTTGTCCTAGCATACTGGAAGTGATTTTGATACCAGCATAAACAGATGGTATTAATTTATGACGCTCAGCGATTACCCAATCGTGATCAGGCAATTTGACTCTATATTCCATGTGCATTAGAAGAGGTGCTTGCTTATTTGCCGCAGTTACGCCAATAGGGACTCGAGCTTTATCATCTTGAGATATGAAAAATACTTGATCTGGTCCAAGTATGGATGCTATGTTCTCTAAATAATTAATTGATGTTTCAGCGAACTTGCTATCTAAGTGGCTCTTGTGAAGATCAGTTTGAGCCCGGATGAGCTTAACAGGGACTGTCGATACATGTCTTCGTCCCTCTACAGAATTAGATTTTCTGGGAATCAAACGAAGATATGTCCCACTGCGACTAATATCAAATCCTATTTTACGTAATTCTTGTGTGAGTTCATCAAGAGTTTTTACGCTGCGAATAGATTCCGTTCGTCTTCTATCATCTGCTGCACTCCCAAATAAAGCTATATCCGCAATTGTTTTCAATAGTAATGGTTGATTGCTTTCAAGATTAGGACGTCCCACTGAATCCCTCAGAGATAGTCTTTTTTTTATTTCTGGATTTTCATGACAAATATCTTCTAACTTTCTTTTTATACCATCCCTGTGTTTCTTCTGGGCAACTGCGTTTTGAACCTTTCTGTTTAAAGACTGTTTTGCTGTTTTTATTTCGTCGCGCAACTTAATGATCTGTTTATCAACTTCAGCACGGCTTGGCATAGTATCTCTGGCAGAATACAAAGCATTCAGATTTTTTTCGAGTAGAGCAATCTTATTTTTCATAGCTTCCTGAGAAGGTTTTGCTCTCTGTTTATCTGCATTTTCATTATTTTCGCATTGCTGTTGTGATTCATTACCGGGTTTTATTTTATCTTCTTCCTGTTTTTTAATATTTGAAGCTGGCTGTATAATTTGTGTTTTTTCTGCAGGTTTATAGGTAGTCGTTGCCTAAAAATAAAAACTTTCTATTAATTATTTTCTTATTAAGCTGCATAAATACAAAGTATGAAATAAAAACAGCATTTAAATATTATTTAAAGACCTTAAATTTATTATTTAAAGGCTAAAAATAATTATTATTTAAAGGCTTTAAATAATCTAATCTAATCGAATCGAACCCATCACATACAGAAAATTAACACCTGTATTTTGTGACCAATTGACGGAATCAATCATAAAAAATCCATACTAATATTATAAATGCGAAAGTAACTCTGTCTGTCTGTCTGTCTGTTACGCTTTCACGTAAAAACTACTAAATGGATTTTAATGAAACTTTACAATAATATAGCTTATACATCAGGAAAGGACATAGGATACTTTTTATCCCGGAAAATGTAGTATTCCCGTGGGAATGGGTATTTCATGAACTACCAAAGCGAATTGAATGATTTTTGGTATAGAGGTTGATAGGGCTCACAGAATTAACATGGAATAATATTATCCTGGAAAATGTATTCCCGTGGGATAAACATGTTATAAATGGGAAAATCTCTCTGCACTTAACCCTAGAGTCTACGCGGACGGAGTCGCGGGCAAAAGCTAGTAAATCTATATAATGAACATTACCTCTATACTTCGAGATAGGCCATAATATTTTGTAATCATAAAAACGTCTAAATTATTGTTACAAAATGTAAAAAGAAACTTCTTGGCGACTTTTAATATTTCTAGTACTCAAAGGTACGTAAAATTATTTCGTCACTCACCTTAGAAAAAAAATGTAGTAGATTGGATTTATTCCTAGTCGCCGCTTGCAATTCTTCTTCAATTCTCTTAGATACAATAATATCTAGTTCCTTGTCGGACTTTGCTTGTAATTTATAATTGCGCCACACTTCGTTAACTAATTTTTGTACATTTTGTACTTTCGTACTTGTATGAGATTTCTTAAAACTTTCAAACAATTTTTGGTATAACTTGGATTTGTCTATTTGAAACGACATCTTATTTAAACATTAAACTTTAGCTAATGGAATCAACAGTAACACAAATGTTAACTTGTTTTGCTATGCTTACAATACGTCTACTCGCTATAGGATCCAAACGAAACAATACACTGATAGAGGAAATTTAGGCAAGTGAATAGCGCGCGGTAATTCCCCTACTCGGTTCTAAAGCGAGTGCCTAGCCGTATGCATTATTTGCGGGAATTCCCGAAAATGCGTTTTGATTTCAAGCAAAGACAATGTAGGGTTGCCATTCGGTAAAAAAAAAATTACTACCGATGACGTAATCATCATCTAGACTCCCCTGCCCCCCATGTCATCCAAAATAAGCAAAGCAATAACCCCCCCGCCCCCTTATAGTGCTTACGTAATACTTGAACGGCCCCTAATCGAAATAAATGACTAACAAATAAGAAAATATACCAATCTTTTTGCACGATGAAATAGTGATAGAAGTTTCGAGAACAGATTTATTAATTTTCATCAGTTTTTAAACGTGTTTGCCAGATATTAATCAATGACATTGTCAAACTATGACTCTATATAAGCAGCTGAGGTGGAGACAGTACTCGCTTATAACAGACTAGCAATCTTTTGCCGCTTGTCATGCACACTACTACACACCCGCCACTGCAACTCCTGTACTCCAGGATCAACAGCGGCACGCACAGTATTGGCGCCGAGCAATGAAGCTCAGCGAATCTAAGGGGACCTAAATTGTCATAATCCCGCAACGAAGATAATCAGAAAAGCAATGTAAAGGAGGAGTTGGAAAACAAAGAGTTGTCAACTTCCCTCCACAGCAAAGCGGGTAACAAAACATTGAGGTATGAGGTTTAACCTCACATAAAGAAAGACAATTACAATTACCAAAAATTAGACGTAATTAACGCACCACGGATAAATAACTATTGCTTAAATTGGACCTAACGTGCGAACTGTTATACAGACTTCCAATAATAGCCATGGCAAAATCGCTGAAAGGCACAGAAATTCATCCTAGATTCAACGAGGTCAGTATAATAAACAACACCAGACTTTACGTGCATACTATTGAGCATACTGTTACGCTCATCCGACCAAAGATTGCACTCCTAAAGGATATGATGTGCGTACTGTTGAGCATTGGCACATAGGAGAATCAACCAACTTAAATGAGAATAATTTGCTACGAAAATTGCCGTGACCCGTTAGAAACTGTGATCGCTAATCGAAGGAAAATATTGATAAAGATGACATCCCTTTACAGACAACTTTTATCGGTTTTGCCATTCTTCTATTAATTTCGAGTAAGTCTCGGCGTATGGTTTAAATAATCGAGTTATTATTGAAAAGTCGCGCGATGGAAGGAAATCTCTATCAATACTTTGCTAGTTGGCAAAATATAACGCGGCGCGACGTTGCACCTCCAGTTCGACTGGAAGCAAACCCGCAGGAACAGGTAAAGCCTCAGTACTAAAGGTTCTATACTCCCTAAATAAATAGTTGATAATGGATATGCATATTCTGTTATAAATCAACTAACAAAGCTAACATTTTTGTGTTTGTTTTCAATATACAACATAGCTTTCTATACTAACAGTAATAAATTATTGCACAATATAAATTATATCATCTGAACTACACATCAAAGGTTAAAGATAAAAAGTTCAGCAGATAATGATAAATGTTGTCTGTTGATGTCGCATTTGTGAAGAAATAAAATAACTCTATTGCCTGCTAACCCTTCATGATTCCTTATCTGTTGCCATTGTTGATATCATTTAATAAACTCAACTTTGCGAAAATGATATTACATAGTTGATTGCATCTATTATTTACTAACTTGTATGACCCAACATACATGATATATATTTTATTATATATAAATATTCAATCAGTAGTTTGGGTGTGAAATGTAAAAAGCACATACTTTGGCATTTATTATAATGCAAATATAAAATTGATACATAATGGTTACACTTTTACTACAGCCTCATTCATAATTAATATGTCTGTAATTGCTGTATTTTACCAATATCATCTGAATAAGTTTGATGTTATTAAAAGTTAGAGAAGACAAAACTAAATCAGAAGTGGCATATAATGAAGTGACATTGAAAAGTATAAATTGTTAGAAAAAATTGACACTATTTGTTAAAAAAGTACTGAATTTTTTTTACCAAAAATTACCAATCTTATGTAAATATAATTTTTGTAAAAGAAAAAACTAACAGCTAAAAGCTATTTAAAATACATGTTATCTGAAGTACCACAGTTAATTATGTACATAGCATTTGTGTAAAAATAAATTTGCTTGGAATGATATTATAACCTTTTTAGCATTTTCAACTTAATTATTAATTACTTTTTTTTAATATTAATTATCTGACATATCTATTATCATTATTAAAACAACTGGATGCCTCTTATACAAAATGCAATACCTGATTTTAATCATCAAACATATCTGTTTTATGTCTTCTACTCATAGTATCTTGTGATCTTTTGCTTTAGAATCTAAAGCAAAAAGTATCTAAAGTTTAGATAATAGATATTCCTATACTAAGTCCAATACAAAGGATTTCAGAACAAAGAGATAAGATATAAGTGATGAAAGTATTGACAGAATGACAGATAAGATCATATCTTAATACTCAGTATTTGAAAGCTGATCTGATTCAAATCTAATATGCACAAAAATAGATTCCAACATGTTCTTAAACCCAATAAATTTGCAAGCTGTAAAAAGTACATAAAACATGACTTGGGTCCTGCCACAAGAAAATGACAACAAACTTTAAATATGAAGAAATTGTTAAAAAGAAAAAGTTATCCACCATAAAACAACGAAAATTTGGGTAGATTATGGTACTAAGCACATTTTTAGGGTATTTAAATCATAATAGTTAAAAATATATAATTCTTACCTCTGCACCCAATTCAACAAGAGTTTCAATGAGGACAGCAGTTTGCACAGTCATGTGTAAGCTGCCTGCAATTCTAGCTCCCTTCAGTATTTTACTTGGAGCATATTTGCGACGGCAAGCCATTAAACCGGGCATCTCTTTTTCGGCTAGCATAATTTCTTTGCGGCCCCATTCTGCCAACTTCTCGTCAGCTGTAATTAAACACAACAATTAGGTACCTCCAATTACTAGAATTGTTATAACGTAAAACTCATTAGTCACGAGATTTACAATGCTTCATAAAAAATTAATTAAAAGAGAACCACAAAATTATAATTACACGATTAAAAATAGCTACACAATATATCAGGTTCCCACAACTCATTTAAATACAACTATGGTCACAATTAGTGCTTGAGAAAAATGCAAATACCTTTGCTACCTAGGTATCATATTAATACTAGTATTATTAAAAATGGAACCCTAAATAATTTAATTATCAACCGATAATAACATGATAACATGAATAGATTTGTTTTATAAGGCCAATTACTTATAAACAGGATTAAATTCCGCTGTGTAATATAAACCTGTTTTGAGTTGATGGAATACAATGTTTTAAAAAATATAATTGGTTGTAATTTTCAGTGAATTACCTACTTTACCCACTTTTAAAACTTTAGAAACAGATTACTTATTTCACATTAAAAAAAAACTTACCGATTTTGTATGGTGGCTTCATAGTAGCAAATGTAAATCAACTTAATTTTATAGCAAATAAAGACTACCGGTGCGAGTGACTTCGGACAAAATGTGTGATCTCCACTACGCTGATGCCACTTTTTAAGGTTAGAAATAAGAGGGAAAATAGTCGCGCGTGGTGACGCTAGGGATGACCATTAGTTCTATGGACTAAAATATCGGCTTTCTAATCGATATTACTTAAGTAAACGATATTAAAAAATATATTTTTGTGGTTCATTTAGATTGACTAACAAAAAAAGTATAGGTATTTGAGTAAAAATTTCCAAAGCTTTGACTTTGTAAATGTCGTCGTGTCGTTTATGTCATCACTTTTCAATTCGAGAGTTTAGTTTTAGCGTACATCTCGATTATTGCCAATCGTATGATGATTTCCCATTACATAGATTTTAGAAATTTTATCGACCATTGTACCGGACACTATTATTTTGCGTAATCAGCCTAAATAGAGGAACGCCAGAAAAAGTACTAGAGTAAAGCATCATAATAGTTACTCAGCCCATGCCGTCCACTCTAACTGAACGTAGGCACCGCGGTAACATTATCATACAGTAGTTTTACTCGGCCGTATTTTTGAAACAAAGGCCTGCCGCCGCGCGATATGTCAACATGCGATAGGGCTGCGTACCTGTAGCAATTTAATGAAATCTGCTTATTTTGACTTTATATTTAAACAAATACTAACTCTAAAATACTTTGTGAATGTAATAGGAAGTGTTCAATAAAAATACATGTTATTTTTTTATTAATGTATTTAATTATTATGTTTTATTAATTACATGTGTATGTTAAATCGTTCTTAAAATTTGCTACTGATAAATATATTCGCCTCGACTTAGATGTAAAGAATGTTACAATATATTCTACTTGTCAATTGAAATATGTACTCGTACCAATTCTTTATCAAAATCACGCGGTTACTGCTTAAAAAACGACACCGTCCGTTCGTCACTGCGGCACAGTCGCAACTGCCTGTATGCCGAGCGCATGCCGAGGTCGGGCGCGTAGGCATAACTCGAGTTTAGCCCGTTTGTATGAAGTTAAACTACTGTATGATACTATAACCGTGACGTAGGCCTCCCCAAGAGGAAGAGATAAAAGTGAAAGTACAAACACATTGATGGTAAAAAAATGTCTCAAAGGAAAATATAATTATTACAAAATATTAACATAAATATATTCCTTAGGCTTTTTGTAGAATATAAACAGACAGTACCTAATCGAAAGGTGAGGCAGTTATGTAATACTGATGGTGGTTTTTCGTTTTTTATCATCAACGTGCTTTAATAAAAATTACTGTTACCTGTCTCTCTATTCCATTCGGGGCTTTTATACTACTCTCACACAGCTTTCTGATTATAAACATGAATCTATACTAATATTATAAAGCTGAAGAGTGTTTGTTTGAACGCTAGGATCTCAGGAACTACTGATCCGATTTGAAAAATTATTTCACTGTTAGATAGCACATTTATCGAGGAAGGCTATAGGCTATATAACATCACGCTACGACGAATAGGAGCGGAGCAGCAATAAAGAATGTTTCAAAATCGGGGACATTTTTTCCTTTTTGTGAGCTTCCGCTGCGTGCGCTGCGAAAACGGTTAAAGTTTCGCTAAAACAATGTTTGAGAGAAATGTTCCTCTTTAAAAGTTCTAAAAAAAAGTCCGCGACAGCATATGTCTATTTTTTAAGGTTGGCTCACTATAACGTTTTTTATCCTAACCAAATTTATTTTAAAATAAAGTTTTTTTGTGAAGGTGTTTTTATAAATATGATATTAATCCTTATCCAAATAAGTACGATATTCGTTACAAGTATTTAATTTTAAATAAAATTGCCCTTTACATCATTTGATTTCACTGAGTATCTTAGAAGATATTGCAGTTTTAAAATATTGATCAAGCGCGCAGTAATGATGCACAAGGCGCCGATCGACGCGTTACGGTTTCACGTTTGATCAATTTGACCGAATTGTATGATTTTTGGTATGGGCATAAATAGGACTCTGAGCAGTAAAATAGACTACAACTTATTTTCTTTCTGAACACAACCCTGTAGTCTACGCGGGCGGAGTCGCGAGCAAAAGCTAGTTCTGTAATAAAATCACGGTAACCGTTACAAGAACGCTGTAGGTACTAAGCTGTTATAGCGACATTGAATAAAGACTCTCGTCATAGTTGATGTTCATGATTTGTCTGATCTGATGTACACTTGGAGATCATTGAAGAATTCATCTTATAGATTTTTTTCCCTAGATAATGGTGATTTTTTAATGTATCACAAAATTACACAATATATTATTGGGCACAGACCGCTTCATTCCACCGCGTCGGCCTAGTGCATATTTGCGGACAGCATATCCCTTACAAACCGGAGATAATAACGCTTAAAAACGAAAACTCATACGGGTGCTTGGAATTTGAACCTACGATCGCCAAAGGTTTTTTCTTGTATTGTTCTCTCCAAATTATTATTCTTCGAAGGTTCCTTTTAAATATGATATCTACAACTCTTTTCTTGACTTACAGCCGGAAACAAAGTTATCGACAATTTTATCGATAGTCAATTTATGTAAAAAAATATTGTGTTTATAACCGGTCAAAGATTAGCACCTTGAAATCAGTCAAATATATTCCGCTTGTAACCGCCTGTGATCACTTTATCCAAAGATAGGTACTTCGCTAACTAACAAATTCGTTAATCACACGACAATCAGAGATTGAGAATATTTGATTCAAATTTTTCCTTTTAAACAATTTTTTTTATACAAATAAATCGTAATTCTATGTATACTATAATAACTAATTGTAGGAAAATTTTAAATTTATGTATTTGTTTGGGGTACTCAATAAACAACCAGTGTGCGCCGGGCAAACTAGAGGTCACGGGTTCAATGTAAGATCGACTGGCGCAGTATTATTTGGTAATATCGTAAGGAAATTCAGCACAAAGTCTGGAAATGTGCCTGAAAAAAACGGCAATATACACACCATTTATATAGCGTGATCTTAAAAATTAACAATAAGAAACTCATCAAGAAAGTATACTCGTGCCTCAGTAAATCATCCCCCCCCCCCGTGTTGAACGTATACGGGCCTCTGCCAATCCCGCTTATCGAACGGAAGCAAAGGTCCTACTCAAAGATACTATTCAAAGTGCCAGAGAAAAATAAGTATCAAGACCCCGTCACTTGCATCTTATGACGTATATTTGTAACAGTAAAAATAATAAAGCCAATAACTTCTAAATGTTTTATTATCATAGAACAGTTTAGAGGTGGTTACAGATCAAAACAAAATCAATGTAAATACGGCGTAACATAACAAAACAAAATTGATTTTTCATTTGCGCAGGAAAAGTGGGTGGTATTCATCGACTCGATGCCTATGATTCTAATCAGAACCTTTCACGGCATGGCACTAGTCCTCACATATTCTCCTATCATACTTATATAAGTACATACCTAACAAAAATTTGGAGTTCTGATAATACCTTGTATCCAAATATTGTCTCTTTCAAATATGTTTATATATATATATATATATAACAAAAAATTGATGGAAAAAGAAATAGCCACAATATTCATAATCTTGCATAAATCACGCAAACATCATCCCTGCCAGTGATGCTCACAGACTAGCAAACACTCAAGAATACACTGATTTAGACACAAGTAGTTAGCCTTTCGTACTTCCTCATTCCCGAATCAGTCGTCTTAGTGGTGACGTTTGTAATCCACCAATAAAGAGTCAACCACTTATCATTGTAAAACTGGATTCACTCATTCAATTGAACAACAACGTAAAAATTTAAACAACACGTTTAAAAGGCACTTATTGATAATAATATAACCCTATTTTCAAAATAATTTGGTTATTCATACTTTTAGGAGCGAATTGTTACATACATGGTTAATGTCGTCCATGAGATTTTATTTTAAGGCTATGTAATCTGCAGCGAATTAATCACATTACTATAATATTTCTAGTGAGCATTTATTCACGTGTTCGATGTGAATTAGTAATATGTGTTAGGAAGAACAGAATAACTGAGACGTGAAGTTATATCAGTTGCGACTTTTTTCAACAATTTTGCTTCTAATGGGAAGTAAACTCTGAAGACCCCCTTCTTAATATAATGGTAACATTGTATTACCGGTAAATATTTTTTCTAAGGAGCGTATAAAAATTATTATGTAATAAAAAATTTCGCTGAGATTCGAATGTAGTTATTATTGAAATGGTTTTATTCCAAT
This sequence comes from Cephonodes hylas, assembly GCA_030295005.1. Classification (NCBI taxonomy): domain Eukaryota; kingdom Metazoa; phylum Arthropoda; class Insecta; order Lepidoptera; family Sphingidae; genus Cephonodes; species Cephonodes hylas. The sequence continues at coordinate 9,198,731 of AP025364.1, read as the reverse complement.
AAATGCCGAAATATATTCACATTTAGGTTTCCATATCCAAATACATTCCAAAGATCAATGACAGGCTGCCGTATCAGAGTATATGTTAAAACTTAAAGAACTTTTAATTACATATGTACAACATTGTGATAAAGAGATAAGAAGGCACGGATGCTTTTCATCCATCGTGGATTAGGTAATTTTTAGAGAGCCATAGCATTCATTATATGAAAACGTTCTTAAGTTAAATTATTTGGTTTGAACAATAAAAACATATATTTGTGAAGTACAAATAATTAAAATAAGACGATTACTGTTACAGTTTTTTATTAATATGATTTTATTTTTTATTTATAAACGTAGACGCAATGAAAAATGTATTATTTATTGCACACGATTTGACTACATATATGATAAATCATATATTTGGTGGTTAATTTTACTATCGATATCAGTATCGGGGTTTTATTTTAGTATATGTGCGATCTTCATTCATAATAAATTATGAAACACGACAACGGATTAATTATATTCGGCTGATTTTATTTACTAAAACGTTTATGTTCAAGTCGTTATTTACTCCATCGTAGCAAATTAACGACTTAGTTATAACACGATGAATGAAAAGCGATCATCACCAATATGGCGACCTTCAGTCTCAAGTCACGCTGGCAGAATCTTAAACATACTTTTATTTACCAAATTTCTTTAAGACCGACACATTCCTAAGTTTATAAAATATATGACAATAATCACGCACGCAAAATCACGTACATACTATACCATTCAATCAATCTTTCATACTTCTTACAAAACGTAATAATAATTTATAAAATTCACAATCCCTTGCACATGTGCATGCCTATAATAACATTCATCAACTTTCATACAGTCAACTTGCATAGTATTACCACTTTATTTCACATAAGTAAAGATACCACAGCCACTGTCTGTATTTATAATACCAAATAGGAAAAATGCTTCAAGTATTAAGATAATAATATGGAAAAATTTATGATCAGGCATATTTGAAAACACTGTGGAGTGTATCAGTCCATTGTGCATTGTTTGCAGCCAACTATCGCAACAAGATTTATGTTAAAAAAAAAACATCTCTCCCTCACAACTGACAATTAAAACTTCAAACTAACATTCCTTGCGTCAATAACACTTCCCACGTCCCTAAGAACCAAACACTAAAATGAAAGGGGTAACAAACCCTATAACAATATTGCAATAAAATTGTGTTCAATTGTATATGTTTTATAAGACGTCTTATGAGATTAAATCGAATCTAATTTGAATCTTTTATATTGTTTTTTAAAAGAAAACTTTAAATCTGACGACATGAAATAAATAAGTATTAAAAATATTGGCTCAGCACGAACCGCAAACAAATGCACCCATTGACATAACTATGGACAAAGTATGCCTGCCATTACAGCAATTTAATTTACCAGCAGTAAGTCGTTTGAAACTGCATTAATTCATGGTAGCGGCATAAAGATCCAAATCTGGAACAAAAAATAACTGTATTTAACACTAGCTTTATTTATAGTGGAAGTTCAAGGGTCATGTTGAACAAACCCTTAAATATCAAACATGGTGAAAAATAAACTTAAATGAATATTTGTCATTTCTTGGCTAATATAAAGCTAGCTGAACAAGGTTTCTTGTTATGATTGTTTTTTATAAAAACTTTATTATAACATACAATTGGTTGCAACTTTAGTTATATATATATAATAGATTTGTACCAGCTGGTGAGCGGCGCGACGTGCTTGACCCTGCGCATCTCCTTGGTGGCCCAGTTGGCGAGCGCCTTGGTGCGCGGCTTGTGCGAGCGGCGCGCCGCCTGCAGCATGTCGAGCAGCGGCCGCGTCTCCAGCAGCGGCAGCACGTAGTTGCCGAACGACGTGGCCAAGTCGCCGATCAGTCCCGCTATCACCGACATGTGCCCGTCCGTGCGCTCTGGCTCGCTCGCCACCTGGATCATGAAGTTCACGATCGCCGGCACGTGCGGCTCCACCAGCGTGATGTCCGACCGCACCTGCGCAACGCACGTTACATACACATATACACACAACTAGAACTCTTCAATTTTATTACGAAAGTTTATTACGAAACGTGATACCAACCTGGGCATCAGGTCCTTTGAGTCCCTGAATGATTCCAGTATATGCTTCAAGTACACTCTCCCGAAGTTCACCCAAATATTCCACCATATCGTAGTCATTACGATCTACTTGCGCATTGCTTGCCTAGAAAAAAAAAAGTCTTTATAATCAGGACACAATCAATTTATATAATTAAAGTATAAATTTTAATTGATGAATACCTGCAGCAACATCTGCATCACCACATCAAAATATTTAGCAAATTCACTGCCAATACTTAAGGCAATATCACCAAACACAGATAGGATTTGTGGTTTCACAGATCGATGGATTGATGGATCACCAAGGTTTTCTAACAGTAAAACGATGATTTCATCACAATATGGAACAACCTGAAAAAATTAATTGCATTTTAAAATCCAAACCAAAACAGTAAGTCCCATATTTGTTGTTTTGAAATGATAATATCATGAATTATTATCTAAATTCAGCCCCCATGGGGCATTTCATTATGCATTAACTTGCATATTGAGAAGTCGCAGGTTCAAACAGATGGATGAATGAAAAATGAAATCTGATATCTACAACATAAAATTTGTATTCTACTGCTTGATCAGAGCTATGCCTGTGACTGTTGGGTCAATTTATTTATTTACTTAATGAGAAAAATGTAACATATATATATTTTAAAAAAGCTGTAATTTTCTAACCTTACTCTTCAGGGCGCGGCAAATATCTCCTGTTAGACCCACAGCTGCTATACAAATTTGGTATTCTTGATGGTTTTTAAGCCCCATGTAAAGATACCTTTTGAAAGCATCCATGTATTTTACAAACTCCTCGCCTAAAACCTCAACAAGAGCAGATACTGCCATAAGAGCATCCTCTTGAACACCACCTGCTTTTCCCGCGTTGCTGGCGAACATTGTTAACAAGGCCGTCATTATAGTATCTGATATTTGAGGAGCATCTTCTGGAGTCACTTTTCTAAGCACAGATTGAAGAGTTGCACACAAGAGACTCTGTAGATCGTTAAATTGCGAACGATCTGCCTGACTGGCAATATGATTTTCCATTTGTAAAACTTGTTGCAATCTCTCCAAAATAACCATTGTAGTTTTTTGAACTGTAACATAACAGTCAGTTGGCGAATTTTTTACCATTTCCATGAGCGCTTCGTATGCAGCTGACCGTAGGTTGTGCTGCGCGGCGTCTTGACGATCAGTTGTTTCGAGAAGACGCTGGATTATAAAATCGAAGTAGTTTGACATGCAATAAGTTTTTGGTTGATTGGAGTCACCACAATCTGCAGCTTCGTAGGCGGCCTCGGCCAAGCCAGTGAATGCCCAACAAACATTAGCAGCAACACGAGGTTCGGCTTTCAATCCATTAACAAGACTCTCTAACAAAGGCTTCAAGTATGTTTCATTAATTGCAGCTTCTGGCACAATTTCACATATTCTACCAAAAGTCCATGCAGCTGTGTCTCTTACTGCCACACTTGAATCATACATGGCTTCAATTAATGTAGGCATAGCTTTTTCAACCAATGGTTTTAAGGTAGCTGGTTCAAGACCACCAAGTATTGATCCAAAAGCCATTAATGCTGCTTCTCTGTATCTCCAGTTTTCATTTTTAATATTTGTATTAATAAAAGGTAAAACATGGGGAACAATCTCATCTTCACAGCAGTTTGATAATAACATAAGGCAGACAGATGCAGCTTTTGAAGGATTCCATTCCAATTCATCATCTGTGTCATCCTGTTTAGTTAATTTCTGCATTAGGACTGGTGCTAGGTATTGCAATGCTCCTCTTGCATAGAATCTAGAAGTTCTGACGGGCGGCCTTCCTGTTAATGAAAAACCAAAAATATTATTAGTGGAAACCTGTAAATGATTGAATTCGTTTATAATTTTTATTGTCATAAACATGTGATAGTAAATACCAGTTTCTGCTGCCTCCGCTTCTTCAATTGCAAGATCAATTTCTTCATCACTAACATTAGACCAAAACTCAATTCCTTGCAGTGAAATTTCATCAACATCAGATTTCATAGCTTCTAGAGTAATTGGGAAGAGTGCTTGCCCCATATAAGGCTCCATGTATTGATAGTACAATGAAAGGATTTTGACCTGATGATTTTAAATAAAATATAATAATTATTATCCTTATACTAAATAATTCATATTTTAAAAAATTAAATTGAATGAATCTTCACAAATTGGTAAATTTTAAAGAGATTTTATATAATATTTTTCAAAAGGAGAATTTTTCAATCCAAGTGTGTGTGGCTAAAAACCCCGAACTAAATAAAGATAAAAAAAAAGTAGTGTGTGTGGCTTTTGGACAAATATACATTTCTGTTAATTGAAGCTAATTTATTTAATTAACTGTACCCTCACATTCCCTACACATTTGGTTTTCTAAATAAGCACACTAATTAACAAGTAACTTACTAAGCATTGTAGAGCAGCAACACTTATCCTCATGTCACTAGACTGAGTTGCTTCACATACAACTTCCATAATGAAATTTCTTTCATTCTCTTTGTCGAAATTAGCCTTAGTAAATTCAAGAGAATTAAGTAACGCCTGGGTTGCAGCCAGCCGGACATGGTTACTAGGTTCAGTGGACCTCATGCCATGGATGATAGCAGTTAAAATTTGATTACTCCTTTCAGTTAAAACTTCTGCATCAATATCCTGACATATATAACCTGTAGCAAAAGTTAATATTTAACATATAATCTTATGTTCTCATACAGGAAATGTTAAATACCTCACTAGGAAAATTAATTATACTACATGTGTTTAACAGGGATATATCTCATATATTATGTAACTTTACCAATTGCTTCCAAAGTGGCCTCTTTTTTTAATTCTGTTGATTGAGCATTGATAACATTTTCTACAAGAATAGGAATTAGGTCATTCCACTGCCCCACTGGAAGCTCAGCAACAGCAACATAAGCCACACATTGGGCTGCAGAACTTGGCCTATTGCTTTCTGTTCCTATTGCTGTTAATATCTGAAATTAGAACATTATAGTTGCTTAAATAAAATTTGTTGTAAGTTTAACCTTTTAAGTAAAATATCTCACATATATTTTTTTGTAAGTATTTGAATTTATATACATACATTTTTCTTAATGTACAGTCTGATGTCCTCAGGTAAAGCCAGCCATCTTTGTTGGTATTGTTGTTTTAGTGTTGGGTCCTTGGATGTTAAGTGGTTTTTTAGCTGTAGCCCTGCAGCCATTCGAGCCACTTGACTGTTGCCTCCTTGCACCAGGATGTCAGACAACATTTTGATAAATGTTGTAAAATTGGAAGCGGCTGCATGGTCAAGGTATGTCTCTGCTGCTTCCAATTCATTTCTATCTGTAAAATAATACATTTTATTTACTTAGAATATTTATATATGAGGAAAGAAATAGTAGGATATCTACTTAATATAATTAAAATTAAGACTTAATAATTATGAACCTGTGAATATATATATACAAATGACTCAGACATACATGTAAAATAGGATTTTCTACACCCAACAAGTCATAGCTATGTATCTATTTAAGATAACTGGGAAAACATGTTACTAGTTGATGTTTTCTTTGTTATATTCACACTTCAACAGGCATTTTTAAATATTTGTCAGTTCAAAAGTTAATCTGCTATAAGACTTGATAAACCAAACAATTATAACTATATGCTTTAAGTATCAGTATCCAACTGATACTAACCGATTTGTAGAAATAAAAAAGACGTTAGTGACAAGTGTAGATTAGAAAATCATAACCTTAAATTTTGTAAATACATTTAATAAGAATCGTGGTGAGCTAAAAGTCGAAATAAATTATCATTTTGGAACAAAATAACACCTGAGTACGATTAAAAGCCGATTGTACTTATAATATTTGAATTAAAATGTATCAGAACTAGAAGTTTCCTCGTATGACAGTTGAACATTGTCACTAAGTATCTATAATTCCGATATTAATGTATGGTTCACATTCAAAATTACTTAACAAGAGGTATTAGTATATGACTGCTTCAGATAATAAAGAAAGAACATTAATAGAAAGCCTTAAAACATTAGTGTAGAGTAAAAGTCGGTTAACAATATGAAACGCCATCCTTGTCCATAAATCATAGAAAAGTATGCGCTTACCTGGCGATACAGTCTTCTCTAATATTTGTATAAGTGTTAACGTCGTTTCCGTATGCATTGTTACACTGTTCTTAAATAAAACTGAAGTTAAAATAACTGGGAATCGAAAAAATAGAAACCGGCACACGACGGAAGAACACTCATAAAATGTTGGCTAGTGTTACCATTTACCGTTTCAATTTTTTTATGACGTATATTAAAGTTGCCAGGAAGCATCGTTTCAAAAGTGATATAAAAGAGTAATTGCTATTACCTATATAGGTTATTACATTTTCTAAGCGTGATGATCACGAACCGATATTCCTATCTGATTTACTTCATAGAATCAGAAATAATGTCAAGAGTTTGCTATTAAAATAATAAGATTATTAATTTCAAAACATACAATGAACAAAATGTTTATGCAAGGAATTTAAAACATACAAATTAGTATAAGGACTAACAAGAGTGAATCTGTAGATATAATTTTATAAAATTTAACTATACGCTGGTGAGATGTAAGATTCAATACCCATTTCTCACGTAAATTTAATAAAAAAAAGTCCCCTTGATCTTGGATAAACAACGAACATTATCATTAAGACTTTTAACAAAAGTACGATGCCTAATTGTATCAACATCATCAGCCGAAGACGTTCACTGCTGGACACAGGCCTCTTTTAAAGACTTTCAAAGCGTTCTTTCAAAACGAGGGTTTCTGACACAGTCAAACGGATAAGTAAGGCGCCCCATACACCTACAATAACATTGCACAATCTTTTCATTGTTCAATAATATTGAACACCCCCTTTGATTCCAGACGTTCAATAAATTCTGTCAATAAAATTGACTAACCAGTCTGATCAATATTTTCGTGCGAGCCACATGTCTGACGACGAAGTTTTGGCGGCAGCCACGCTGGTGATTTTGTTGAAAAGAAAAAAAAAGAAATATATTGCGCAATATTAACCCTACACAGCGCAATAAAAAAATATTGTTCAATAAAAATTAAGCTCCCTCAATCTTTTCTTCAATCACGGCGCAATGCTTCAATATTATCCCTACACGTTCAATAATATTGTACAATCAGAATATTGTGCAATATTATTGTAGGTGTATGGGGCACCTAAGGCGTAAGCTGAAGTTTCAATGATCATAGAACATAGCTCGTAGAAATGACGTTAGGTGGGGTGGGGCGGAAAGATTGCAATTGCAATAATTGCAAACACTATTTATGTGTATTCATATCGTCATTCGGACTTATTCCGGACCCCCATACTACTTCCTACTAAGAATTTAAACAGAAAGCACGTTATCATTTAATATGGAATATTTAGTTATGATTGAAGACGCTTATGCCCAGGGGGAGGGTCATGACCCCATGACCCTCCCCAGGGCTGGGTCCAGTACCTACGAGGGCAACTAATTAAAATTGTTAAACCAAATGTTGTTTAGCAATCGCTTTATTTCTAAATACGGCGCCAAAGCTGGATCCGCTCTTGTGACAATTTGAGTTTTCGATCCAAAAATATTTTCTTCGTGTAAACTGATAAGGTTATATACCCGCTTTCTAATATAAGTTTTATACATCGTTGTTTGCGACCTTAATTTTGATCTGAGTATTATTATTTTTTTATTTGTTAAGTAAAACTTATGACAAATACAATAAACTATGAACTACCTGTCTTTTAACTATCTTAGTGACTAAAAGTTGAGCGCCGGTGGTACTTAAAAAAGGTAACCCTGAACTTTAAGTACCAGAAAATTACTTACATTCTTAAGTAGTTATGTTCTATTTAATTTTGACCTTATATTTTTAAGCCACAACAGAGGCCTATGCCCAGCTGTCGGTTGAAAAACGGCTGTAGATGATGATGATGATAATAATTTTTAAGTAGTCATGTTCTATTTATTTTAACGGCAAAATGTATCTCATAGAAATGTAAGCCGGTCCTGTTATGCATAAAATGTTACTGGGGATTACCTGAAACACGATTTTTCTTTTCTGTCTCTTTCATCTGTCAGACAGTGTCTTTTCATGTTCTGTTGTGTTGTTTAGCGGCGGTTTGGCTGATAAAATTCGTCAAAATGGTACTAATCAGTTAAATAATGTTTCATCTTTGACTCAAAATAATAGAAAAGTGTTTCATTGTGTTTCATCAAGCAATAGCTACCCGTTGCGTGTTATATTTTTATGGAAAAAATGTTATGGAATATTTTGTATTGTGTTACAGTCGCTGGTGATTCCAGACAAGTTCCAACATATTCTTCGTATTATGAATACGAATATAGATGGCAAACGCAAGGTTATGTTTGCCATGACTGCCATCAAAGGTGTTGGTCGTAGATATTCCAATATTGTCTTGAAAAAAGCCGACATTGATCTGGATAAACGTGCTGGTGAATGCACTGAAGAAGAGGTATGTTATTTTAATACAGTAACTCTTTTAACTTCTTCCTTGTGGGTTGGTAAATTTATGCAAGGCACGGGCCTTCCACTACGGAGTGGAACTTGCTGAACTTCACTGTTTGCTGTCATTTCTGTTCATGTCTTTATTGATGCTGAAGTATAGGAGTTGCAGGAGCAGGTGTGTTGTGGGTGTCTTCTGATGCTTAATTAAAATACTGATTTTCTCATAATATGAGGCATAAAAGTGAAAGAAACTTTTTGTAGTATGTACTTTATTCATAATATTCTACATGGAATCCATGTTATAAGTTATGTTACAACCAAATAATATATGAGATACAAGATATGATGAATCTATACTTATTAGTTTGCCCGCAGGTTTCTGACCACTATTCTGAGGATTGTTATTTGTTGTCACTTTTGAAAGTATTGATAATATGATTTATATTGATTTGTTTAATGTTTTAATTTGTGTTTATTTAATTTATTATAAAAAAAATCAATTCATGTTTGCTTCAGGTTGAAAAAATTGTCACCATCATGTCCAACCCCAGGCAGTACAAAATCCCAGATTGGTTCCTCAACAGACAAAAGGATATTGTGGATGGTAAATATAGCCAGTTAACCTCTTCAAACTTGGACTCAAAGCTGCGTGAGGACTTAGAAAGGCTAAAGAAGATTCGTGCCCATAGGGGTATGCGTCATTATTGGGGCCTTCGTGTGCGTGGTCAGCACACCAAGACTACTGGCAGGAGAGGAAGAACTGTTGGTGTATCTAAGAAGAAGTAAATTGAAATAAAACAAATTCTATTCATAAAATATTTTTTATTTCATAAACATTGATTGAAAAATGGTTTTTCCTAATTTCTATATATGCATTCTAGATGTTCTAGATAGCAAACTAATTAAAATATTATAGTTCCTATTGACAACAATTTTGATAAAGTAAGAATTAATGAAATTAACTATTGCATAATATAACAATTTCTTTTGTTTTAAACTTTAAGTATCTATATAATATTGTGTATATTCTAACTTATTAGACATAATGAATGTCAGTTATTCTTACATTTTTATATTAATGAATCTGGCTGGGTCTTTTGTAGGTAGAAAAATATTACAAAATTTGTTCAATTGATAGTTATGGAGAATAAAATTATTATTGTGATGTTAATAAACATAAAAGAAAATATATTGTACAACAAAAACCATTCATTCATACTGGGCTATAAGTACCATCATGTATACTCCTGCTAGAAGGGCAAGAATTTCTTTAATAGACTGAGAAAGTTTGTTGTTTGACCCTTCAATTAATTCAGGAATTACTGATACTGTTGCTATGTATATAAAACCTCCTGCAGTGAAAGGTAGAATTAAAGAGGAGACAAGACCTTCACCTGACCCTCTCAAGTAAATAGATAGGAATGTTCCAGACACAGCTCCAACTGCCGTCAGTAACTGAAGCATCATGGCTTTTCTTCTTGAACATCCAGACTGAACTAAAATGGCAAAATCACCAATTTCATGAGGAATTTCGTGTAATAAAATTGTAATAGTTGTAATATATCCAATGCTTTGTCCAGCAATATATGATGCACCAATAGCCAAACCATCCGTAAAGTTATGTGTGAAGTCAGCTGCTAAGTTAAGGTAGCCAGTAATTTTAATTTCTTCCTTCTTGTCTTTTCCTTTCTTCTTTAATTTATCATCATTTTTTTTCTTGTCACTGCTATGGGAGTGTCCATGTCCTCCACTAAAAAGTCTGACAGTCTTTTCCACAACTAAGAATGTAATGATTCCACCTAGTACACCCAGGCCCACAGTAGTGTCATGTGGTGCATGTTGCTCTCCATCGTGAGAGTGACTATGGCTGTGTCCTTTGTCGCCTTCTCCACTTGACATCAATGCGTGCGGTATAAGATGAAGGAATGCATCACCAAGCAGTCCACCAGAGGCGAATGACAGTAGTATTTTTAATAATGGTTGTTTTTCTACTGTCCCGTCGACAGGAATAAAGAATAGAAGGAAAAATGGCACAATACTTATAAACAGCGTCGATCCCAAAGCACTGACGTAGAGGTTATAATCTGGTTCAACTATTTTCTCTTCTTTTCTATGTTGTTCGTTTGCCCGCTGAGAATATTTGTATGCCGGTTCTTCAGCAGAGTGAGAGTGAGAATGGGAATGCGCTTGGCTAAAGACAACAGCAAACGTACATTCTAAAACGAGGAATATAAAAAGTTTTTGCTTTCTTGATAACGCCATTATTTAGAAACTTAAATTTTAAAAGTTAAACTAGTACAACGCTACTCTCTTTGTACGTAAATGACATACAGTCACTCGTTGGAAAGATATGTCAACTGTCAATACGTGACATCTATGATCTGGCAGAAAACGGCCATTAACCCCGAGACAGCCTTATTCAGTTTGCTTCATAGAACCGAATTAACCGTAATACCGAAAAGATAACTATATTTATATGCTGAAGATATCAACTTTGACTTTAATAATGACGAGTCCAATTATGATTCCTCCTACTCATAGTGATACCTACTATGATAAGAGTGGATTGCAATGACGTTACGTGATTCGTACTAAGATTATTTTAAACAATGCAATCCAATTGACACACATCGGAAATTGGTCTCAGTTATTTAAATAACTTAATGCGCACGTTATTAACCCGAACTTTGTATTTTTACTCCCTATGTCCATCAATGGGTTTAAAAAAGCAATGTAATATAAATTAAAAGAAATATCCAATTACCTAAAGCAGTTTTATTACATATTATGAGTAAATTAGGCTCGCATAATCAATGTACGTGTAGGTAATAAATGGACACAATTTTACCAGCTTGATCTAATGTTGTTATCAGCAGCTATGCAAGGAAGGGGGGCATGATGGGGTCTCGAGGTGAAATGAGGTACGGCACAATTACAAGAAACTTTGACGTTGTGAATGCAGTGATGGCCTCGAGGTTTAGGCGCGCGGTCAAGAATCCGGGTTCGAACCCCAGGTACACACCTCTGACTTTTAGAAGTTATGTGTGTATTCAAATTGAATTATCACTTGCTTTAACGGTGAAGGAAAACATCGTGATGAAACTTACACACCTAAAAATTCTAAGGAATTTCTTAGGTGTGTAGACCGCCAACCCGCACTAGGCCAGCGTGGTGGACTATGGCCTAAACCCTCTCAATGGACAATGGTATATGGGTTGATAAAGAAGACGCTGTGAATATAAAGCAATAAGCCAATAACAAGCCTCTCGCGACGAACGATCGGCAGAAATTTGGAGTAGGATTCAAGGCGCTTTTCTTTCCAACTGAAAAAAAAGTAACGTATCGTCGTTCTATTTTTATATAAAGTTAAACGTCAGATTTTCTGTTGTTTATTTTGATATTGTGTTTTGTTTATTAGTATAAAGCATTAGAGCATAATAGGATTTGGGCCTGGATAATTAAAATTTCTAAATAACAAGTTTTGTTATACCTATTGTATAACAAGAAGCAAAAGAAGAAAGTGGTCGACACATTAACGTTATTTTGCCAATTCTTTTCAACGAACTGAAAAAAGGAATGAATAAATTTCACTTCTAATGAAAAAAACATCAAAGCTAGAAAAAATCCATTCAATGTAACAATAATATTTTTACAGCCTTCCTTTTATGTAAATTATGGCATTGAAAGTATGGATGGAGTACGTGAAAGAAGATATGAAAAGGGAGTGACTGAAAACATGACGGTTGATAGGGATTTTGGAAGGATTAAACATATTGCGCCGACCCCAAATAGAATTGGAAAAAGGGCAAGAGAATGATGATGATGGTATATAAAATTATTAAAATTAAAATACTGTCATAAATTATTTTTTTATTATACTTAAAACCAATATGTCATTTTCAGACTACCATCCATATCCTTCTGTGTTTCAATGGTACTTGTTTGACGCACAAGTTTCCGCATTGAGCTACGCCGTCGTATAGAATTCATATCTGGTACCTCGTCTTCCATAAGCGGTGCTTGAGTTAATTCTAATTGGTCTAAATTTTCATAAGACTCCGAGTCCGCAACTTTCCTATGAAAAAGTGAAAAGAGCAAACTTATAAGTCCTCTGATACGGTTGAAAAATGCCGATGAAAGTTTTGCTAGCAGCTGCTAATAGGTTTAGCTTCAAGTTCGCGTACGATGGGCCCTTCGCTTGTGGCTGACAATGATTATTACCGAAAATATGAATAATATTGTTTATTGAGTGGGAATACCAATCATTTATGGTATATGTATGAAAACTTGAAAACAAACTTAATTTAAATTAATTTCGGATCATAAAATGTCTTTGTCATTATAATGTTTCATGTTCTATCAATTATCCACAAGTGTTGCTTTAAACGAATAGGGGAAACTGGGGACACTTGATCCTTACGGGAGACTAGGTACACTAAATTTACAAAGCAAACAAGTGCAATTAAAAGGTTTTGAGTGGCTAAACTGGTAGTTAATAGTACCCGCAAGCTTTTGAATAGTGTTACACCTGCCAGATTAAACACTTTTTGCATGATGCGGATGATGTATGATTTGTGTTGCTGAATCTTTTTTTCGTAAGTTTTAATTTTGATTTTAAAAACATTTAGAAAAGATGTTTACTGTCTTGTACGACTTTAATATAATACTAGCTGTTGCCCGCGACTTCGTCCGCGTAGACTACAGGGTTGAGTTCAGAAAGAAAATAAGTTATAGTCTATTTTACTCCTTAGAGTCCTATTTATGCCCATACCAAAAATCATACAAATGGGTCAAATCACGTGAAAGCGTAACGCGCCGGCCGGCGCCTTGTACATAATTATTGTGCACTTGATGATTATTTTGAAACTGCGATATCTTCTAAGATACTCATTGAAATCAAATGATGTAAAGGGCAAATTTCTTTTAAATTAAATACTTATACTAAATAACGCATTTATTTGGATAAGGATTAATATAATCTTTATAAAAATACCTTCACAAACAATGCTTTATTTTATAACAAATTTAGTAAGCATAAAAGAGGTTATAGTGAAGCAACCCTAATAGTTAGACATATGCTACCGCTGACTTTTTTGTAGACATTATCAAGCTCTACAATTTTTCTCTAGGACTCAACTATATATCTCCCATGAGAAAGGCAGCGTTTGCAAAAACGGTTTCGTTCGCTCGTTTTTTCTCCGACTTACTTTACAGATCCTGCTACAACGAAAAAGTCTTATCATTTTTCGGACTAATATATAACCTATGACACTCACAAAGAACGTAGTTTTCTATTGGTAAAAGAATTTTCAAAATCGGTTCAGTAGATCCCGAGTTTACTTTCTACAACGTCACAAACATACAAACATACAAACTCACAAACTTTACCTCTTTATAATATTAGTATAGAAGTATAGATTTATCCATGTTTCTAGCCTATTGTAACAGAGTAAATAGTGTTAATCTTAAAATATTTTTATATATTAAATGTTTTGTAACCTAGTTGCTGTTGGGTATACATAGTCCTTTTCATTATGGGACACTTGATCTGCCCGGATTAAGGCGTATCCTGGCGGATCAAGTGCCTCGAATTTACAAAACAAGAGAAGCTGCACGAAACATAAACAAATATTGGCGTTGGCTGTGAATGATGTTATTGTTCGAAAAGTTGTAGCGGTACGATAAAAAAGTATCGATTAGCGGTTATAAAACTAAAAAGATATGCCAGTGATTTAAATAATACTAGAAAGTTATTCATTACCTGAGAAAATAAATAAATTTGATTATATCAATTTTGAACATATTATTAGTACTTATTCCTTGTAAAAGTATCATATTGACCCCAAATTCGGGAGATATTCCCAAGGATCGAGTCGGGAGACTCTGGGAAGAGGGGGAGGATCAAGCCGTACATATATAGGGGACACTAGATACATATCCCTTTTCGTACTTATAGTGGAATTTTAGCTAAATTAATACACTTAGATCGTTGGGTATCACACATAGTATAGCCAAATAAATTCCACGTGTTTCAATACTAACAAATTTTAAATCCGATCAATATTAAGAAAATGAGGGTTAAAAAACAAAAGGGGGGATCAAGTGTCCCCAGTTTCCCCGATAATTACTATAAAATTGTGCCCGCTGTCAAAGAATAATCGTTATCCCTTCTCGGTACTTTATATACCTACATTTATTTATTAAGTGTGGAATCATAGTTGTGCGTCCATAAAATTACTTATAAAATACTTACTTATTTCGGTATTAATAAAAACTATTTCCATACCTCTGATCTCCACATTTGAGACAATCAGCATACGTCCAGTTTTTGCCAAATTCTTCACCCTCTTCTGCAGTTTGCGGTAGTGGACAATGGAGAGTTTCTGGTAGACGAAGGGCACTTAACCCGCCTACAACGGATACAGCGCCCATCACAACCAAAGGCAACACCAAATTGCTAGATCCCTGGACAAATATAATATAGCTCATTCGTAATTATATCAAAGTTATGAGTCATAACATAGGAATATGTTGAAAAAAAAGATTATAAAGTTAGTAATAAAAATAATATTAATATGCATTTGTTCCCGAGAAAATAATTTTATTTGCAAGAAAATATATTTTTGTAGCCTATTTTTCAATTCTATATCTGACTCCATACTAAAAACCATGAAAACAGTAATAGTTTAGTGGTGGAAACATTTTCTGCATTTATTATAATTTTTATTGAGCAGTGCATGATATAGCGATAGTAGTATGCTTGAGATTGAATAAGGTAGATGTACTACTTCGGAGCTTATGAGATTTTTAGAATATTTCACCACTTTTGATTCATGCTTAAGTATGTTAATTTCAATTTGTGTTATTATACCCACTAGATATTACAATTCTATTATGTAGAGCTTCAATTGTTTGCATAACGGTATAATGAATAATTATTATCTACCTACATACATAAGTAATGGCTATTATTTTTTGTTTTTGTTCGATAAGCGTGACCTTTGCGTTACGACTCATAAAAATGACTTTGAAACGATAAGTCACGTTCATATATTTAAGTATATAACAATAGAAATGTTTATCATACATTAAATGGTCTGGACAAACTTAAATCAGGTGAAATACGAGTACTTTATTACGCTTCTGCTTCTACCTACTCCCGAACCGAGGAAAGGGGAACCTTTCCTTATTGATTTTCAAACAACGCGGTTAAGTCTTCTGAATATTTCTCATGATCTCGTGGTCTCGCGGTACAAGTATGTGCCGTGCGATCTAGAGGTCCTGGGTTCGATTCCCGGGTCGGGCAAAGTGTTATTGGGTTTTTTTCATTACGAAATTCTCAGTAGCAGCACGGAGTCTGGACATGTGCCCAAAAAACGGCAATAGGCTCGCCCCCTATTACGTGGTACTGATACATACCTGGCGAAATGTGGGTGCAGAAATGCATCTCTGCCTACCCCTTCGGGGAATATAGGCGTGAGGTATGTATGTATGTATGTATGTAATTTTCCTCATTGCAAATCTTCAAGTTATTCAAGCATTTCTCTCTTCCCTCTTGCTTTATGTACATCTTCTCTAGCATAATATATGGTTAGATACGATGATAATAAATAAAAAGAATTTATAGAGCGGATGTGGATGGCAGAGAGACAAAGGGCGCCTGAAGACGACATACGCCAATAGAATAAATAATTTTTCTATTTATATAATTTTGGGATTACTTTTATTTTGTTGTCAAAAATATAATATACGTAAACCTATATTTTTCGATGCTTTTTTATATGAGTTCGGAAGCGAGACAACATTGCAGCTCTTTGCAAACGAATTCTTTAATTTAAAACTCTTAATTTATTTATTTGGTTAAAGTTAAATAGTTAACAAATAGTTAACGTAGTTGGTAACGGGTCAGTGTCTTGGTCATGATAAAAACTGAGTGACGAAACTGTTTTTTTACGTTTTAAGTAAAATAAATTTTGACCAACGGCTTTCCCTACGAATATATAACATCATGACAGTACGACTTTGCACTGATATTTATCTGTTTTATCTCGTACAAATGATAAGGATTTAAGAAATCTACGTGATAGAGAGCATGAACAAATATTGATTGATTTAATCTTTCTAACCAATTTAAAAATAAATTGTCTATACTGTCTGTATTCATGATAATATAATGTGGAAAAATATTACGAATGTTAGTTTTTATAAAAATATAACAACCTTTATTAATGGAAGTGAGAAGTAAGCAAGAAGATCATTCATTATATTTGAGATCAGATATTTACTTACTAGCTATGAATATATTAACCTACATACATCATATTTCTAGTGGTAGGTAGGTACGTATAGCGGCTTTCGAACACAAGGTGTACTACCAGTGACCTACGCAAGTGTGTAGGGTTAACATAACATGCATTTCATCATCATCATCAGAAAATATGCAGGGCACGGGCCTCCTCTACTATTGGGAGGGTTTAGACCTTAGTCCATTACGCTGGCCTCGTACAGGTTGGCGGACTACACACCTAAGAAATTCCTTAGAATTTTTAGGTATGCAGGTGTTTAGGCGCACTGTCGAGGATCTCGGCAGTCGCGGCTTCGAACCACGGGCACATACCTCTGACGTTTTGAAGTAATGTGTGTATTCATAATGAATTATCTATATGGTGTAGGAAGACATCGTGATGAGAAAGCATTTACGAACTTATAAAAACATTAATAGACATTAATATAATAAAAGTAACCGTCTAATCAAAACATTCATAACGATAGTAAATGATTTTATTGCAAATCTTTTTTTACTTACCAAATAATTTATAAACGGTATAATGATAAGTCCTAAGCCGCCAATGTATGCAGACGTTCCGATACCAACTCCACGTAATTCTGTTGGATATAATTCACCTGCATAAGGATATATTATTAAGAATGATGCCGATATAAAGCATTTGGATATTAAGTAAAGTATGAGTGTTTCTGTCACCGCATCTGAAATCAGAAAATACGGTAATTGTTGACTAATTATTATCAGTGAAATTTTAAAGCAAATTTATTTTTGAAAATTTTATTACCTTTAGGCAATAAAACAGTCACGATGCAGAAAATGCCACTAATTATCATTGATAAGCAAAGTGGCCATCTTCTACCAATACGGTCCATAAGTATCCAACAGACGATATAGCTTGGTATTTCTACAACTGATGATAAGAAAAAGCTCATGTACTGATTATCTCCAATAGCTGGGCCGTAGTAACTCAACCCTACGTACACCATTTCAGATGCACACCAATTCAGTGTTATCAAACAGGTCTTCAGTCGCATGTTTGGCGTTCGGCACAGTGCAAACACGCTTGCAGTTTTTGTTTCTGAGTGCCCTTTCTCCTTTAATTCTAAAACCTGCTTTTGAAGTTTGTCTGCATAATCTGAAGGCATTTCTTTGCCGTTAACTTTTGCAATCGTTTTTAAAATAGTGTTTGCTTCCTCTAATCGCTCTCGCATGAGCAGCCATCTAGGAGATTCCGGCAGTACGAACCAATATAAATAATAAAGTAAAAATGGCACAGACGTGGCTAACGCTAAAGATCTCCAATCTCGCAATAAATATGTGACACCCGAAAGTAAGATCAAACCCAATGTATAAAATACGCACGTCATGACTGTAACGAACGATCGGTAATTCGGTCCAGCTAATTCCAAAGCTAAAAGTAATATAAATTTATTATAATTATATTTATTAATACAATAAATAAAAATCGCATTTCAATGTAATATGTTTTCTCCATATGTTTATACTTACAGATTATAAAAGGTATTTGGTATACGGCTGGAATTGTTAAGCCAACTATTACTCTAGCCAAAACCCAGAACCAATATTCATGTGCGTATGCAGTCATTAAGCTGCCTAGTAGTAATGTGCTTAAGCATATAAAGAATGATTTTTTTCGGCCGATGCGGTCATTTAAGTATCCAAAAGTATAGACTCCAACCGGCCCCCCGACGTTCAGTGCAACTAATCCGAGTGTTGGGTATACATCATATTCGCAAACCAAATCAAACTGCAAAATATTTTAATTAGTTAATTGAAATACATTAGTAGGTATATTGTGTCACAAAAATTAATACATCACATATTTTTTTAGGACTTACATCAATTACAATAGAGGAAGTTACTTCTGATGTGTCGTACACATACCCTTCGTAACAAGGCTCCACAGGCCACGATTCATTAAATGCATCAAAAATATCTTGTTTTATTATTGATGACCAGTCTACAGCATATCGTTCACATTTTTCAAATGTATCGTTATCCTAAAAATTCAATTTGATCTATTATTACACATGTTTCCAAAAATCAAATGAGATTATAATAAACACAAAAAATATAACTTACTTTCCTCGGTATTGATAATCTTTTGATTTGATCTTGAGTTAGATTTAATGATTGTAATTCATTTACTTTGCACCAGTGATCAGGTACATCTGTCATAAATAGTTGATTAAATGCACAAAATCCGCATGGTAGGCAGGCTGGTAAGCACACCAGCCACAAAAGTAATTTCTGGTAAAGACCAAATTCACCAATTTTTGGCAATAAATCATCCAAGTCAATCCCGTCTTCGCTGGATGAGCCGACCTTGAAAATATATTTTAATTTTACAACTTTAATAATATTCTGATTTCTTTATTTTTAGATACATCATTATGTAACAGAATTTTATAAGGAGGCATGATGTCTGATAATGTACCAAACTAAACAAGAAAAATACAACTGAACCGTTTCACTTTGATCACTTATTTGTCACAAATACGCAGTGAAACAATCTATTTGCATGAAAAATGCTTAATACCGGTTGCCTTTCATTAGTTCCATAGTCTGCGGAATTACTATCATTCTTCTTCATTAGTATTATTTACGAACACAAACACACGGTTACGGAACTAAGGTCGACGGTATATGCTTGTACATCTATCGCGTCCAACGTTTCCTCATACATTGAAGAAGCCATACCGGGTGGATGAAATTAATTTAATTAATTCCTTACGCTCCCAGTGTCGAAGCAAAAAGTTGGAAATGCTTGAGTAAGACATTATAAATGGATTTATAGACATTTGCGATTATTCTAATTCGATACGGCAACTTCCGACTATTCATTAATCTCCTGTCTTTACTTTAACCTTTAACACGTTTTTAAAAATAGATGACTATGGTTATTTTAATTAATGATGATCTATTGTGAATTGCGGCTAAAAAATTGTAATAAAATTTGTAACTTTTATATATCATTGTATTTTAACAGGTTTTATAAAGTTAGGTAAAATTTAAGAGAATTTATTGAACCGGAGGCATTGAAATTGCCCACAAGATTAGCACGCTCAAGTTGACGATGTCTGCCGACGGTCGGACGGCCGTTGGAGTAGACAAGTGTTGGAGTGGAGACCGCGCTTACATAGACGTACCTAGTGTAGGACGACCTGCAGCACGATGGTCCGACGACTTGAAAAAGATGGCTGCATGGTGGCGTATGGATGAGGGATGCTCAAAACTGGGATGGTTGGCGCTTTTTTGGGGAGGCCTACGTTCAGCAGTGGACGGCGATAGTTAGAGTACAGAATATAACAGAGTTGTGGTGGTTGTAAGGTTAAATAACTCCCATTTTCTTAATTAACAAAATTTTATCAATGCAGTAATTTAGACAAATACTGATTAAATTTTATAAATAAGCCTTTTTACTAAATATTTAAATATATTCATTAAGTAAAGAGAAGTAGAGGAGGCCCGTCGCATGTATATAGGCTGATGATGATGATGATACATTTAATAAGTGGTTATTGTACATACAATTACAAGAAGTGTAAAATAAAAGATTAAATTATTGTTTTGTTAAAATATTTTATTTGTGAAACGTAGATAAAATCGATACAAGTAATTAAAATTCTTATAGATATAACTTAAAGTTTTTACATGATAATGAAACTGCGACAATTGTCTTAGTAAACTTCATAAACTTGAACCATCCATTTAATGAATGTGCGTTTTGGGTAACTTTCGTTGTACACATACATTTTACATACTATATGTAGGTACATGATTTTACGTATCAACAGTCTCATTTGCACGGTTTCCATGCCGATAATGTTATTACATTTTTCTATAAAAAAAGTTTTCGTTTACGAGAGAATTGACTTCATAGGTATAAAAGGAAGATTCAATTTTGTATAAAATTTTGGTAATCAATACTACATTTATGTTTATAGGTTAAGAAAATAATGCACATGCGTTTTGTAGACCCAATTGAATATTCGCTATTTGTAAGCAATTATATCTATGTATCTACTTATAGGTAAATTTAAGTTACACGTATAAATATTAATATACCTTTTGGAATTGGTAGCGGTAGTAGTTATTTACATAATTATTTTTATCAATATAATTTAAATACGACAGGCGAACATTTAACACCCTTCATAAATTGTGCTTTGGCTATCACGCGATCATTGACTGAACTGAAGTAAACAATCGCTAATATAAAGTTAAAAATTGACACATTCAATGATCAAGATAAAACTCTAATAAAATTCAAAAGACAACAATAACAGTTAATAACAAAATAAGGGTAAATATTTGGGGCGCCACGTTTCAAATAATTTGTACCTAATTCCGTCAATCTCTATTGTTTGCACTGAATGTGAAAATTATTATGAATTCAGTTGTCCGCTACGCCGGATTGGTGCGTCGTTATTTAGGAAGTTAATGAAGTGCTTGTTTTGGGTTCAACATGATAACAAATTTACATAATAAATTTATAAAATTATTTATAATGTAAAGAAAAACTGCGTATTAGAATTGTCAAAATGCTAAAAAACATTGTTTCGTGGGAGTCGACAATTTATTTGTTTTAATATGCCTCCTGCATACGACCATAATTAATAAATATAAATTATTCAACGTTTAGTACAATAGTTCATCATGGAAGGCATAAACCTACAATATGCAGGTTCACAAACAACTCGTTCTCCGCACAGTCGAAGTTTCGTCTGCCGGGCCGCGGCCCGCGATCCGCAGACGCAGAACATAAACATAGGGTTCAATTCACTCGCGCACTGTTTCATGCCGACATCATCGGTTTGACGTGGTGAAGAATATTTTCACTATTATATAAATCTCGTCATACTTTGCACACTTACACAACGTCAAAGAACAACACTAGCAAACCAAGGTCCATTGACAAATATACGTTTCATTTGGATGTTTTCTAACACATGTTTGAAAAAGGAATACATAATGAAATATATATAAAAACGTTAATTTAATTAATTCGCATATCAAATATTTGTTGGGTTGTTGGTTTTAAAAGTTACAAATATTTACAAGTTTCGATAATGCATCGGGGGAAGGAGGCGCGTGGGCGCCACTCGCCGATGCTACGTGAGCAGCTTGAAGAACATGATGCCCAGAGAAATGTTGATGAAGAGCACTAGAATTACCAGCTGCTGCCGAGAGAACCAGTCCTAGAACATTACGCAGAAACAGAATTAATACAAAACGGCATGGTAATTAAATCGGACCTGGAAATCTGGCAACAAAAAACATAATATACAAACACACAATATATTATATAGGTACTGTAATATCATCACATGCTGAAAAATCTTTGGAAAGGTCCTGATTACTTCAGAATGTTTTATTTGAACTTCGAGGCATTCAGCCATTTATTAATACATAATACAAATGCAGACATGTTACGTCTAAAAGTTTGAGACGTGTGCCGTGGACACAGATATGTGGATTCCATATACGCAGTCCGTATATTAAATTAACCGGATTTAGTGATTAATATGATTAATTTTATCAACGGAAAGTTATTTTAATGATTACTTTACACAGGTATTAAAATATGATATGCCTCTACAAGTATACCAATAGAATTCAAGTCACAATTGACATGCAGAGCGAAAGTTGGAATTGGAAACCTGAGTTTTGCGGAAGCACGGTTAATATAACATTCCAAAACAAATATAGATATCGGAGTACCCTAGTAGAATACTGCTAAAACCTTTCATATTGTACGTACATAATATATGCTATACTTGTATCCATAGTTCTTAGTTTATAAAATTTACAACATTTAGTACATTTTAAAGTAATACATAGGAAGTTGCACTGCCACCGAACAGATACTTACCATAACATAAAATTTTAAAAATGTTACGGTAGAGTTATTGTAGCTTAAACGTTAGCTTATGACTCTATGTAAAAGGAACAAGAAGTTTAACGCACCTTGACTTGTGGACTGACCAAATACAGCAGAGGATTGGCCCTCAGTTTCTCGCTCTCCTCGTGCATGCGGCGGACCTCCTCGCGGCGCGCGGAGCCGAGGGCTGACACTTCTTCGCGGGACATGCCGCCGCCCTCCACAGCGCGAGGCATGCTCGCCACGTCCGGCAGAGACTTCTTACGTTGGAGCGTCTGCGGCGTGCTTAACATCTGTACACAATGAACATAATATGTGAATATGACTTTTAGTACCTTAAAAGACTACAAAAGACCGGCAAGAGTTGAGTTCTCGTGAAGAGGGTTCCGGATCTACATTTAATATATTTTTTATTACTAAGTATTTGTTTGTATATAGGTACTAATTTTAAGCGGAAACTTACGAGTCAAGGAATATAAACGTAGGTGGTACTTGTTATCGTATTTTTTTAATGTTTAAAATTCTTCTATATCGAATAAAAAGTAAAAGTAACTTCAATTCATCAACTAGGAATCTGTCAAAAGATTCGTCGTTTTATTTCTACACGTAACATAAGTACAAAAATATAATAGATTCACATTCAAAATTTTGCAGCCCCAAAATTTTTTTACACGTTTATATGTAGATACGTCTTGTTTTATCGTATTAATGGAATTCGGAAAACAAAATAAACTTTACGAGATCATTTATTTATAAAATGGAATCTCTCCACAATTTGTCTGAAGTGTATCTGACAAAGACAAATTGTTTTGTTATTTCACATAGAATCGGCAGCATTTTCGATGTTTGCGCACTTTTAATTGTAGGTATGCTTGCGTAATAAAGTTAAACATTGAAGGTTGTAAGCGAAGTTGCATTAATTTTTTTTTATCTGATCTCGGTAGATGAAAACACTCAATATCTATAGATAAGAAAACATTTCTGAAATACTGCGAATAAATAATTTTATTTTCTATTTGTAAGTCTTGAATCAGAGGCACAGAATTAAAAATTTGCAGGAATGTTTCATTGCCTTTAGAAAACTACAACGTATATGGTATATAATATTTCTGTTTCTTTGCATATAAGTGGTTTTAAGCTGTGATCGTTTTAATGTGGCCATCAATATCGTTATACTTTTTACAATTATTCTGTAGACTATAACTACATACGCTCACATTGGGTATTAAAAGAAAATATTTGGCAACAGTCATAAGAACTGATATTGAGGTTATCATCTGTGTTACCTCAACAGGAGGAACATTTATCCAGCTCTCAGAGGCTCTGCGAGCCAGGATAGCAGGAGAACACATAAGGTCTTCATCTTCATCTACTTCCTCTTGGTACCACATTCTTATTATTTTATTTCCACTGTTTGTTAATCGATACTAAACGTACAAAAGTCACAGAACACGGTCAAACTCCATATTTGATGTGGTTTATTCATTCATTAGATCGATTTTTGATCGTTCACAAATAAAACAAAATTCAATGTCACGTTGATGCCTTGTGATTTTCTGACGGATTATACGCTTGGTTAAAATATTTAATTTTTCAGTTATATATAGCGAAGAGATGATACGCGGAAAGCGGTAGCGAGAGACTGTCTCAATTTAGAAATAGAACGGGCTGAGCAGTGCTCGGGCGCGGGCGCACCGCCCGCCCTTGCCGCTCGCCGCTCGCCGCACACGCCACCGCCTACAAATCTGCCATTACTAAACTGACTACGCCAATATGCGGCATCTACATGTTATCTCGTCTCTTATGTAAAAGCTATTAAGATTGATGTCATCGATTATTATGTTTGAATTTGACGGAATTTTATAATACTTCTTTCTTTTTAAAAGGCAAACGATCCAAATTACATAACATTATAATTACCTTAATATTTTTGTTTTGTTTTACGCATAAAATAAGCATAAAGATCATATGAATGGATTACATACAATTAGGAAAAAATAGACAGAGCGCGTACCATGTTGGAAATGCTTTGGTTCGTGACTCAGGGAAACATTAGCACAGCGTTTAGCTACGTGAATAATAGTTAGCAAATAATTACTATGTGAGAGTGAAAGAAGCTGGATGCGGTTCTTAGGCAACGAAACAAATATTTTGTACGAACCATAGGATTTAGTTATTTAGTGTCAATTAATAGCTGATTTATGCTTTTCTGTTATGCGTTAAACCTTTGATATTGTAGTTACAATCTAGAACCGACGTAAATAAGAAAAAGTTTAAAGTTAATTAATTATTATTTATTATATAAGTTGTAGATCGACGTCATAACTAGGGTGGTGACGATGTTATAACAGAAAGTATAATTTTAGCAGCGTTTCGTATAAGCTAGAATTCCATTTACGCACCACCTAAACCTATGATAGTATTCATCATCCATTAGCTCATATACGTACCACCGTTGGGTACGCGGCTCCTTTAGGCCTTCAGAAACCATAATCCACCTCGCTGCCTTAGTGCGTATTGGCGGTCTATACTACTGAAAAAACCCTAAGATTTTTTTTCCTCCATCATTAAAGTACGTGATAATTCTCTATGAATACACATATCACCTTGAAAATTGAGAGGTGTTTGAACTATCGAGAGTCTAACTAACCGTCGAGATTTTTAATTAAAAGGGTACTCATAATATATAGCCTAATTTCATTAGAAAATCCTCAGTAACCGAGCAGACGTTGGGCATATCATAACGGCAGTCGGCTTGAGGCCACCTGTGTTATTTGGGATTTAAAAAACAACTGACGTAATGCATGTGATAAAACACACCTGTATTTTTATTGTATTTTTACATCTGTATTCCCCGAAGGGAGTAGGCAGAGGTGCATTTCTGCTTCTACATTTTGCCGGTTATGTATCTGTCCCACGTAATAGAATGTCTACTGAGAATTAACCAACCAGGATTTCTACATCGCTTAGCAGATATGTTCGTAGTATGTATGTATATATTTACATGTCGCGGGACTACGAGGCTACGAGACGGACTACGAGGATAATAAATAGTTGTCTTGGGTTTAATTACCAGCATGACCCTGTAGATATGCTTATTACGTGTTTAGTCGACGGATGTTGGAAAATTGTTTACGAAAGTTATACGGAAGTATCGTTGACGGATCATATTTATGGGCTCATAATATATTTTTTTTGCTACATTTATTTTATAATATATGGAATTATCCTAATAGTAAATAAATGCAATTAAAATATTGTAAATTTGTATTTAACTTGGAGATGAAAAATGCACTTAATGCTTGCAAAAACGTTACATTTTCATGGAATGGGCTAAATCGTGGGGTAATATTTTTAATAAATAATATATGACTTATAAATATACGACTTGTGTAATGTTTCCGAACAAATAGTATGTATGTTGTCATGCGATCTAAAGTAAATTATTGAGTTAAGAGATTTTCGTCCACATTGGTGGAATATGGGTGCTTTTCGCACCCTTCCGTTTCGTTCGTGTAAAACAGGCGTGAGTCTATAATAATTTTGTGGGACTATAATCCTAAATCGTAAAAATAATCGTAAATATTTCTCGACAGGCTGAATCGCAAAGTGACTTGTGCCGCGTGCAAAATAATCGTGTTGCAGCAACCCGAAAGTTAAAGTTACTTTGAATAAACATGCTAGTGTAATTATGGAGTGCTTTACACCAAATGTGCGGCAAACCCTATATGAGGATATGAATATCCCAGAACCAGCAATCTCATTTAAGAAGCGAAACGTAAGTTTATAATTAACAATCCTGCTTTGTCACCACGGTCTAGCTATACCGTCCGAATAAGTTGTGACTCTACAAGATGGATTTGTATGACTTGTTGTGTTACTTACTTAAACTTCCACTATAGGCACTGGTAACTCGATAAATTACTGTTCATATAGATTACAGAACTCAAAATATTCTAATTATAGCTTTAGAATATACCTATAACGTATAATTTTTAATCGTTCATACGGCATACCGTGTTGTTCCGTTATAATTGCTTTTGCTACGATTTTTAAATAAATTTGTTACAAAAATATTTGTAGTGCAATTATAATAATTAAAACAACATTCAAAATTATGGAATTGGGGCTAGAAATATCGCTGTAACTCTCTGCAACTACACAAATGTGGTATTTTTAACTACACAGATGTGTAGAGCGCTAAACCGTTGGGTAGGCTAATGTGTCTAAGGCCTAACTTCCTAAGTTGTCGAGAAGGCTTGTGGCCAGCGTTGTATTATATAGTTAGATCTTAACCGTGTCATTGGATTTGCAAAGCACTACAGTATACTGACAAGGCAAAGCAACCGCGTCATCGGTACGTACATCGTACGGTTCTAATAGACTGTAGCGAATGGTCAAAAGAGATTTAGAATTTTTTAAAACCACAGGAAAAATTACGGTGACTTATTACTACCGGTTTTAATTCTTGGTTGATATCTAGAATGATAAAAATTAACTATATTGTCAGGAGAGGTACGAAACAAAGTTCCTTTATAATGGCGGTTTTTGTAGAAGATTACAGAGTAAATTAAAAGAGACTAACGAGTTATGTAGGTACTTAGTAAAATGTCTTTCTTGCCTCTTTTCATCTCTGAAATTATTGCCATTAACCACAGGGACCGATATCATCACGTGCTTACTAAGGCACTGGCTCTACTAATACGGTAATTACAAAAATGTAATTTAAACGACCTAATAACGTTTTAAAATAATTCAATTCCTTTATAGATCACAACACTTATAAAATATTGTTACAAACTGTCTCGCTGGAGAGTTAGAATACGAGTACGATTCAAAAATTAGCTATCAAGTTTTTCGACATACTTTACAAACTGAGGATAATATTAGTTAAATAAAATTCACGAGTCTTACCTTTCTACCTCCTCCTCCACCACCCCTCGGAACAGGAGGCGGCGGAGCAGGTGCAGGTGGTACGAACAAACTCTCCGTTCTTTTCGGTTGGTAAGGCGAAGGCGATATCTCTTGGCCAAGATTTCGCTTACGCAGTAATGAGTCTTCGAAGGGTTGGTCACGAGAATTTGCTCGTGATATGGAGCCTCGAGCCGATGCCACGTGTCCGTTGCCCGCGGGAGTAGCTGCGCGCGACGGTGGTCGTGACGGAACCGTTTGGGGAGCGACGGATCCACCACGAGATCCACTACTAGGCAGCGGACCCTCCACGGATGGTTGTCGTGAACGTCGGCCATATCGGTCAACGCTTGAATCTCTACTAGGAGGCCTTTTATAATGATCAAAATAATCTATAGAGGGCCGTGGTCCAGATTGTCGTGTGTCGCGATTTCCATTGAGTATATCCTGTTCGGTGGGAGCTGTCGGCTGTCGATATCCTTGAACTTCGGCTTGTGGTTGGCGATACGTCTGGTCGAATCTTTGACTGTCCTGTTGTGATGTCGGCCCGTAGCCTTGGGAGTCCATGGGATGTCGATAAGCTTGATCGACCGGCGCTTGTTGCCTATCTAAGGGTCCTTCTGAATGAACGGTTCCACTGCGAAATTCGTTTCGGCCATATGCAGCCGTACCACCATCGACATAAGGTACTCCTTGTGCGTCATGTGTTGGTTGCGCCAAAACGCTTTGCCGTCTCACTGGTGGTTGTGGTTGAGGTGCATTCCAATCTTGAACTGGCGGTCTCTGATTCACTGTAGGTCTCATAGCTGCTGATTGTCGCCGAGGCTGGTTTAAGTACTGTTGACCAGACTGATCCATGCTCTGTTGATTTTGTATTGAATCCTGTCTCCCGTACCGATATGATGATGGTGGAGGTTGTGACCCTGTAGGGGGAGCCTGTCCATACATATTTGGTTGTTGTTCATTAGGCAAATAATGTTTTTGATTGTCGGGCATAGGAGGTTGCATATTCGGCGCCGCCCAAGAGCCTTGATTGTTTGTGTAATATGGATCCTGTGGTGGTCCCATAGTTCTATTGTCTGGAATATAGTTAGTATTATTAGTAAACCTGGAATCCATTGGCTGAGCAGGTTTAGGATATTGTGTAGAAGGTCGTCTAGGCATAGCGTTGGGGGCTACATTAGTTTGGGGAAGTTGTGTGTGCATCGGAGGGATATGATTTGGAATGCTCTTTCCGTCCAAGATCTTTTCAGATTCTTGTGGAACAGGTTGTGCGGGTTGTGTATCGTAATTCTTCCGTCTATATTTATCTCTTAATCCTATTCTTTCAAAACCAGGGTGTTTAAAATCTGGGGCGAACTGCTTTGCAGTCATTTGCGCAATATCACAGTCTTCTTTTGCTTGGTCTCCAGCCTCATCAGCTTGCTCGGCTTTATTTTGTGATGTGCCGGTTCTAAAACAGAAAAAAAGATTTAAAGAATCAATAATAAAGTAGCAACTGTTATTTTTTAAAACACACATAAACAACTACTAATGTGAATAATATAGAAATATAAATATTAAATTAATAAATATTAAAAAAATCTTAATTTAGCTTCTTTGCAAATCATGATCGATGCATGAATGACAATGACGAAATCACAACGGGTGTATATCTGTTATAGTGATTCACCTGGTGATAGCAATGTCGGCTTTCTGTACAGCTATTTTGGACGCACGCTGAGCGGCATTCACTGCTGAGTCGACGCGTTCTCGGAATTTTGCTGAACGCATGAGGAACATGTGTTTCCTTTTTTGACTAGTAATAAGCACATTATATTTATATTTCCCTTCTTCTCTGGTTCCATCACGAAACGTGGTCACACCATAACCATGTTTTCTATTTGCACTCCACTCGCCTTCATATCGCAGCCCATCGCTACGCTCACTGATCCCAAACCCTGTTCGCTTATCATTCTTCCATTCACCCATATACGTTTCAGTAACACTTGCGTCCAAATGTTCATCCTGAAAAGAGAAAAGGAAATCATGAGTTGATGTTATAATAGTATCGTTTGTCTGTGTTTATTAACAATAATCATTACTTGTGGTCTTAAGATACTTATGTTGCGTTTACTGATACAACACGGACTCTGCTTAGAATATTAAAAACAACAGTGTCGTAATACAGTTCTTTTTTAATAGTAATAGTAAAAAGTTATTACAGTTTGCGCCTCTATTTACTAATTTTGTAGAGCAAGACCACAAATTCTATTAGATTATTATGAGAAACCTTGTAATATATAAAGGCAAATACCTTTAAAATTTTATTTATCTCACAAATTTGATAACTTTAAGAGGAACATCACAAATCTGATGTAATTTTTTAATACTTACAGTATGCAGGACACTATTGCTTTCAACATTACATAAGTGAAAATAATGGACAAGAATCGGCCTTTGTATATTAGGCGATAAGTTTGGCTTGTATTAAACAAAACCAAAACACAAAACTAAGTTATTGGTATCCGAAATTAGAAAAATAATTTCGGAAGTTTATTATATTTAGTAAGTATCTGAATGTTGTGATAAGCTTTTTCTATGTTAAGAGGGTTATTGTATGATTAGGAAAAAATGTGGTTTTTTTATAAAAACAATTGACACTTGTATTTTGTGCAATGGTTAAGTTATTGAGTGCCTTACGTCAACATTTAGTCGGTAGGTATAATATAATAAAAATTTAGTCTATATGATCTATAAGTAACGCGAACTAAACGTCTATATCGTAGGTTAGTTTCTAACACATCTATTTATAAGAATAAATCTAAAATGTAAAAGTGTTTAATATTTTTACGAAAATATTTGTAACATTGTTTACAACTACATGTTTTGGAAAAAAATGGGCTCCCACCTCAACTATGAAACTTGTGTTCGAGTTTGTGTGCTGAGAGGCATGAGTCATAGCAGAGTGCGAGCTCTCTACCGAGGAGACCCACGAGGAGGCCGAGCCCCCCGAGCCTCCCGAGCGCACCGAGGCACTGCCATGTTTGTCCAGTTCGCCGGTGCTACGAGGCTTGCCCAGCTTCTGAAATCACCACCCACACTACTCAGTCAATGATATTCCTTTATCATGTCTTCAATCTGATTGTTTTCGTTTGTATTTTGGTTTTGTTTTGAACTCAAGCTTTATTTTGGACACATGACTGTTACCAATTACAGCTGTGAATGTTTCTACTTCGATTACTATAGAAGGTGTCGCAAAGAAAGTAGTTTACTGCAGGAACGCAAGAAATCCAATGAGGAAGGTGGTTATGTCAATCTGTAACCTGGCTATCCGGAAGTCAGCTGCTATGGAGCGTTTCTCAGGAGTAGACCACGGATTGTGCGTGGGAGAGTTTTAGTGCGGTGATACCACGAATGTAGCGCGGAGAAGATTCTGCACTATTCAAGGTTTTCTTCACTTAAATATGCGTCAAGCATTCCTTTTATTCAGAAATGAGTCATAAAGTTTGAAGAGACCAGTACAAAGCTGGAAAAACCAAAATTCGGGTGACCATCAAGAACGGTATAAAATGTGACGTGTTAATCAGTCTGTTCTTGATGACCCAAAATTTTCAATCTGGAAGCGCGCGACTGCCTTTAATGTGCATACATCATCACTACACCCCATTTCGCGCAAAGAAGTGCAACTGTATTCCTGTAAAATTCAATGAATGCACGAATGACTTCATTAATCAGGCAACTGAACGCTTTGCTACGATTTCTAATATCTTGTATTCGGATAAAGCTTATTTTTACCTTAGCATTTTACTACAGACAGGTTACGGCTTTTTTTAATCAATCTGCTAAAAGTTCACTTTCTTTGAGACACCTTGTATTTCAATTTGCATTAAAGGTAAGTTCAACGCTTCAGTGAAATACGGATATCGAATACAAATATTCCGTAAACTAAAATGAAAAATTTAACCAAAAGTCAGAGACATCTAAATAAGAAATGACATGCGTTTGTAATATATACAGGTACTCACGGGAAATAGTCTCTTTTTTGTATTTTCAAAGAGAGAACCACGCCTGCCCGACGGTTCGTCGGAGCTAACGGTGAGCACAAAGCCCCCTCTAGCGTCGTCCATGCGCGTGGTTCTTCTCTCCGAAGGGTCGGAGGCACCGCCCGCCTCCGTAAGCGAGGACAGCGAGCCACGGTGGTGGCGCGCGCCTCCGCGGTAGTGCGACGCCAGCCCGAACGGCGCTGACGTCCGCACACCGTAGCCGTGTCGAAGACCTCGCATCCATTGTCCTTGGTATGTTCCTAGAACGAAATTCAAAATTGATAATGTGATCATTATGTAGTAGTATTTTTTGTCTCGACGTAATGATTCATTAATCATGTGATTCTTAATTTGAAAGTCTGAAAAACATCCGTCACAGCAAGCCCTTGAGCACTCAATCATTGCGTTCTTTACGTTATGAATAATGGATTAAGGGAAGGAAATAAGACTAAGTGTAAAGATAGGGGCTAGGAATCGTGTTACATCTCTCTACCCTATAGCAAAGGTCACGACTATCTCACTGTGTATCATAAAAGCCAGATTCGGAATTCTTGAGGAGGCCCGCTGCGCTGGCGGTGCATCAGCACTAAAAATGATCTCGTGAGAAACGTCAGTACCTCTAATGGTTTTGTCTTAGAAAATGACAGTTTCCAAAATAGAGCCACCTTTCTGGCATACATTCTTTTGAATTCTCCTTAGTTTAGTTGTAGCGGTAATTGTGTCGGTATGGAGGAAATTAATTGTGTACGATAGAGACTTCGCTTGGAATTAATTTTTTAACACTCCCATCTCTCAGTGATAAACAAATAATTGTAAGATCAGTAGGGCTACCATGACCTCTTATTGCGATTCAGTTTACGACCTAAACTGAACTGAATTGTTATTTCGTACCATGACGTCTATAATGCGACTCAGTATAGGTTCAACAGCTTTGTAACAATTCAGTTTAAGAATTGAATGATATTTGACTATTGTTCGTTCATTTTCGTACCATGACCCTCTGAGACAACCTAAACTGAATCGCTTAACTGTCAAAATTGATTACTTTTAGCGATCCATTTTAAGTTACTATTTTGTCAACAGAATTGAAACGTTTTTATATCTTTGAGGACTTTTGTGACAATTTTTAACGTTTTATGGTAAATAAGTGATTGTTGTTGCAAAATTGTGATTGTGTGTTGATATTTTTAAAATCAATTTTCATTTATACATGAATAATAATAAGGGTGCCTGAAGCTGCTGTAAAAATCGTTTTAGAATTTATTAAATGTGATAATGAATCCTGTATATCACGACGTAAAGAAAGGTGTAAACTTAGGGAACACTCGGATCCATTTGAAGAATTCGATGATACAGAGTTTAGCAAAAGATATCGACTTTCTTAA
Organism: Cephonodes hylas; assembly: GCA_030295005.1. NCBI lineage: Eukaryota > Metazoa > Arthropoda > Insecta > Lepidoptera > Sphingidae > Cephonodes > Cephonodes hylas. Next base: position 9,165,560 of record AP025364.1, on the reverse strand, counting down.
CAATTGGCTTCAATTTTGTGTAAGGAGTTAAGACCTATGTTCAAAGAGCCGCTAAAATCTACCGATCTTTCTGTGGAGAAAAAGGTAAGAAACATTAAGAATTAAATATTTGTTAGATACTCCATTGCCTACATGCTTGGTTTTATCTCATACATGTATATCAAGCAACTCAAAATTAACCTAAGATTTCAATATTAATACATTTTCATGTACATTATACTACTCACACACCTAAAATTGAGGATTGTAAGGGCTTGCCCACCGTACTGTCTTATTACAGGTTGCTGGGATAATACATAACAAATGTAGTTTCTTTTCTTTTTTTTATTGATGTTAGTAATAATAATTTGATGAACCTTTATTAGAATTTTTACTAAAACAATAATTTGTTGCAGGTTTTATGAGAAATTCAACTTTCCTGTTTTGGGGTGCAAAGACTGTACAAATAGCTATAATAAAGCCCACTGAACATGAAAAACAATTCTATTGTAGGAAACATTATCACTCATTTAGTAAGACTAATCTCTTAAAAAACAATAATTGTAATAACAAAAACTTTGTTCTATCCATATGTATGTGTCATGTTTTTCTAGATATGTGAAGCAGATATGCAAATCACCACGGTAGATGCTAACTATAGAGGCACTACACATGTTTCATTTATATGAAATGTGCACCCTTTAAAATATATTTGGTGAGTTCTAATATTATTAAAATTATGGTTCAAAAAAGTAAGACCCAATATTATAAAGTGTAAATAATTTGCTTAGAAAATAAAGTTTAAAACAAAATTTAAGCTTCAATGTTTTACTATGTTTACTTATATAATATTCCTTTACATTTTACACAAAAAGACCACAATAAAGCATCTAATAAAATAAGTATGTGTAGTTTTGTATATATATTTAATATTAGCTTAATTGGTTAAACCCAAAAGTTTATTTACAAAATTGCATCAAGTTAATTACTACAATTTTTAAAAATTGTTATTATTTTGTTGCAGGAGATTCTGGATATCCATTAAGGAAATATGTCTTGACTCGTTATTAATGCAGTCCCGGGTCCACCAGAGAGCCACTATACAGCTCTTCATGTTCGGACAAGGAATATAATAGAAAGGACTATTCAAGGCTTTTCAAGGCACATTTTCATTGCGTTTTGGTGCACTATGAACCAAGAATGGCAGCATCTTAATAATAAATGCATATGTAATATTGCATAATATTTGTGTTAGAGCTAATATGCCTACCCTAAATTTGAGTGATGAAGATATCACTAGAGAAGAAGAATTGCAGCTATTATTACAATATACTGAGTCGGATAATTAAAGCACAGCTGCCTTAGGCAATGTATAGCTACAAGGAACAGCATCATACAATGTCTGGGGCGTGCCAATTTAGTTTAAAATAATATCTTATTCACTGTATAATTCAATATATTTTTGTAAACCACCTTATATTTGTATTTTATATTTTATAGTTGTTAATAAACTACATGTATCCTCGTCTACCTCTTTCTCGCATAATCTCTTTTATTTCTCTTAACAAAAGTTTTAAACTGTTTAATTGTTCCACCCGGAGTCGCGTCTGCTCCTGGGATTCCGCAACTAAGGCGCGACGGACTTTTTCTGCCGTCATAGGTGGCTCCCGACTTGTTTGTCGTCGGCGTACGGCCGTAGGTGTCCGCTGAATTTGGATGGTGGGATGGGGAAATTATAATACATACTTTACACCCTTAAATACACCACCCTTTCCAATCTTTCACAGCACCATCGCCATGGGAATTGAAATTTCTTTAAATATTCTTCGCGAAAATTCCCTTGTTTGTGATAGTTTCTTATAGCCCAAGAGTGTATCTTAGTGTTTATAAAGAAACTCCCATAAGTGCTTAAGTTAGCCATAAGTAATTCTATGCCGTGGAGCTTTACTATAATGAAAAAACAGCACTTGAAATACCAATGGCGATACAAATATTTTTGTAAGTGAAATTGGTAAAAACTACATATAACAACTCGATATATTATTTGATAATGCTAAATATAGATGTTCAAAAAGTCAGATACCCCATTGTTTAATACAATTTTAGTTCAAATTTATTAAAAACATAAAATTGACAAATCAAATCCACCGCCACATCAACCTCGACTTGATGATGCGAAATATTGAATAACACATGTTCGAAAATTGAACCAATTTTTAATGTTAAATTCTTTAAAAACATTGTACCGATATAATTTATTTTACTACAATCAAAATAATTATAAACGCCTTTACACATCACTACAGCATGTTTTTTTACAAATGAAGTATTATAAATAAAAAATAGACGTACTAATTAGGATTCAAATAGTAATCATAAATACCGACAATTTGCAATGTTGAGTTTTAGAACGCACTCTACTATGGTGGATGAAACAAACGATAAATGTATAGCGTTGTCTCTGTCAATCAAAACGTTTCAGTTTCAAGTTTCGTTCATTCAAACGATTCAATTGCGACTTTGTTTAAAGTACGTCATGGTACGAATATAAACGATTCAGTTTAAGAACCTAAACTGAACTGCTCTGCAATTGAATCGTTTGTTAAAAGGTCATGGTAGGCCTACAGATCCCTCAAAGAATAAAAAAGAAAATGTGGCTCTACCAACAAAACAAATAAAAATGGTTACGCTGTTATTGCTTTTAACCATAGGTTATAAGTACAATGTTTTAAAGATTATTTTTAACGTGGCAATTGAATGGGTTATTATAGTATATCTTTTTATCTCGCTAGTCTCAAACATTTTGATGAACGCCGAAAATTAAATGTACATGTTTTCATTTCATGTAAATGCTGTTTCACTATTAATCGCTGTTATTGTAACATATGTATGTTTTTTGCAATTATTTCCTTCAAATTGGAATATGTATCTACACGCTAATTAGTTTTTGCATTTGGTCCAGGATACATCTAAGGCGAGATATTTGTAGAGGTTAAACGCCCGATTCTATTCTAGCACTTTTAAAATAATAGCGTGTTCTGTTTCAGTTGGAAATGAACAGCAAAACATTTACTCGCGCTGAGATCTAAATCTTCGAACTGGCACAAGCAATCACGCCTGTTTAGCAGTGATTAAATGTTCACACATTAGAAACGACCTGTAATATACCGTCAGGGTCATTGATCCCCGTGGGTCAAGGTGTATAGGGAGAGTGGACTATTCGCCTTATTAGCTTACTTTGAAACAAGACCAGGGTTTTTTTATAGCATCAATTATGCGAAATAGATTGTATTTTTTGGTACGGCATCTGGTATTAAACAAGTGGTCGACATGATTGTGTGTCGAGCGAGGCGGTACGGCAAGCATGCCTGTGCTATATTTAAACGGCGAGGGCCGCGCCGCGCGTCCACTGCGTAGCGCACGCGCTCCGCAGGGCCACCTTACTCTGATCATTCACCTACTGAACCAATGAAAATTAGTCACTACACACAATCGTTTTGGGTCACTGAAAATCCGTATCCATTAAGCATAAAATATAAATAACATTACGAACAGTTATTCTAATTCGCAAGAATGTATTAATGTCAAACGTTATTGGGGTTTTATCTTATTTTCCCGTGACTCTTCGTTATTCATTATTTTAGAATCTAATAGGATTTTTTTTTGTATTTGTAAGGAAAAAATCATAGTCCACTGGAATTTAGGGCCTTACAAATTCATTGACCGAGGAAATGAAACGTAATTTCCTAATAAAATAGAGTTGTACATAGTGAGTATGCACGTAGATGTAATTATCTATTTACAGATTGAATGACCCAATCCACACAATAACGTCTTAAGCGTCACGAGTGCCGGTTGAACGGAGGCCGAGTGCCGAGCGGGCATTGGCTGATGAGCGAAAGCCGCAACACAATCACTCAGCGCCATCGCTGTTTTCGGACATATTATTTTAATGTGCACGTCTCTGAATAAATCATTGTGTGAGTGACTAATTTTTATTAAGCTTATGATTCAACATTTAGTATCGAATGCGTAATATTATTTTACAGAACCATATAGTCCTGAAACAAAATCAACTTTTATAACCGGTAACACGATTGGATAAATCTTATTGATTCAGATTGTCTTTTGGCACGATACGATAATGAATATAATGGAATCTCAGTATGCTATACATAATCATCTATTTTTATAACGCAAATTAGATGTGAAAAACCCAGAATGTTCTTAAAACAAAAGCCGCTAATCAATTATTTTTCTCATTCACAAAATTGAATTTCTTTGCTAGGTTTTTTAATCTCCCTTGTTAATTGTAATATGTACAGAAATTATTATTAATAATAAGAAAATAAAGTGATATAAATTCATACTACTATTTTTTACTAAAATGGATGTAGATCGATCATATACAATAACAAACGTGAGATATCTAATTAGCAAGTTTTTTTTTTAATGTACTCATGAATAATGGAGGAAATGCTTAGACTTCCAGAACATTTATTTCCAAGCGTATTCGACAAACGATATGTTTCAGTAGTAAAATTAGATTTGCTTTATTGGCGATCAGTTATTAAGAAAGCTTTAAAGGTATTAGTTGGTAACGTAATATTATGTAGACAGATGTGTGTAGGTATACCGCATAAGAATGCCATGGCCACATAAACGTAAGTATTTTCGTCTGAATCCAGATAGTTTGGCAATGAAAGAAATAAGATAATACTAACCGCCATCGGCATATGTTTCCGAGCCGTATCCGTCTTGGAGTCCGTTGGCCCAGGTGCCTTCGTACTTGGCGTTGCTAATCGTGCTCTGCCGTACGCCGTATCTGCCTTTGTACCCTTGCGTCCATTCGCCGCGGTATATCCATCGGTCCCTGTTCTCCACGCCCAGCCCGTGTCTTTTGCCATTCTGCCATTGACCCTCGTACGTGCTGCCACTGTAACCAGCAATTATAATCTATTGAATATATTTTCATAATAACGTGAATCATTAATGAGTTCTTCGTGGTTCACAGACATTAAGCTAAGGATAGTTAAAGTGGTTAACAATACAATCATAACATGTACATATGTATGTGTGCATAGGTATGATTATAATATTATGAATGTATGTATGTAAGTATAAAATATCACAATGTAAGGGATTTTAATCATTAACCGTCAATAATATAATTATAATGAAGGTTTATAAATATTAAATGGCCTGAAAATTGACATTCGTCTTCTTGGAAACGTCTCTCCTAATGCGGACTGCCGTAAGTCGCCCTCAATGGGATTAGGAGTACTTTATCCATTTCTTGTTACTAAGCTTTCACGTTATTTTTTATTTAGTCACGGATGAATGGATAGTAATAACGACATAAACTCAATTAATGTAATGAAATTACTTGATGAATTGGCGAAATAACAAAACTGCCCAGTGGCCAATAAAACAGATGGAAAAGCAACATAACGTTAAGACCACGATGTATTTATGATAACTCTGTTTTACATATGTATTAAATTTGAAATTTTAAATAGTTATTTTAATAGTTAAGACATCTGACATAGAGAAAGGAGTTAGTATAAATTTCATTTATTAATTTTTTGGTGATTAATTACTTATATTATGATATGTAGGTTTGTGTAGTATTTTGAAATTTACTGAACAGAACGCTTCTTGTTTGTAAAAATGTATAATTTCTATATGCTGACTATGTGAGTTTTTGGGTCTACAAATTCTAAACATCAGAGATTGTTGAATAAAAAATAACAATATAAAATATGTTATAGGACAGATCAGTCATTAGTCATATAGTGAATTATCATTGTTTAAAATACTAAAACGAAAAGTGATTATCCACAGAAGGGCCGACAGAAATTTCCTTGCATAAAAATGTTCGTATCTTTCTTTTTTCCTTGCACTAGGTCATTGCTCTAATCAAATCAAAGATTAATGATGTAGATGATGTGGTTTTATAGTATGAGATGTATCCTTGAACATAATGCATATAATTGTATACATGTAGACTGTAGTCTGGCGTAATGTTACTGACGCGATGTGTGTATTTTGCATGGCACGGCTGCCATCATACTTGCTTTTAGTTTTTTGTTTAATTCAGCTAGACAATAAACAGTTTGTTTAACGTAAACTAACAAAACAGTTCAAAGATAACATTTGAATCTATGACTAATACGGTATTTATTTAAGTGTAATAGTAGATCTTACTGCAAGAATCGTAACGAACAATGACCCAGAACATTTTTAAAAATTGTAATGAAATATTTTTTTAATAATAGAAGCCATCTTAAACAGACATAATAAATCTCGAATGTCATCTATATTTTGAAATAATAAATTAGAATTTTATTATGTTCGATTTTATTTAGAAGTGCAATAATGCACGAAAATAGAATTTGTGTTTAGATGTAATTTTCGACTACTACGCGACGTACGTAAACGTCTTACGTAAACACACACTTATGTACATTTTTCTTGACGTCAAAATGTATGGTGTCTTCTGTGTTCATATTCAAAAAAAGTCTCATATTTTTTTAGCCTGTTTTTTATGATTTTAACCCTGTTGTCTTACAAATTACATATAATATACCCATCATCATACAATATACCTACCCGAAAGAGTAGGCAGAGGTGCGTTTCTGCACCCAATGGAAAAATACTTTTTAAAATGTTGTATTAACAATCAATCGATTCAAATATTTGACTGTCTCGTTTGTTCCGCGATATGTGATTACCACCGAAAAATCCTAGGTAGGAAGGAATTGTGATTTGGTACTTCGTATAAGTACGATATATGTTAACATAGTCTAAACAAACTTTAAGACGACCCTATAATCTAAAAAAAAGTCTCCTGACTGTGTCAGGTAAGGCAATGTTAATTCATTAATAAATCTATCTAAATTAAAATAAAACTATAAGAAAGAACACATTTTTAATATAACTCCTGTAATCCTTCTCTACAGTACCTAATGAAAAAATATCATAATATTCTAGTTTTAATTTTACGTAGCGATCGTAAACGATTTTATTAAATATAAAATTAATACAGAACAGAACTTAATGAAACTACATCTTTGGATGCATCATTAAATTTAGTAATTGTGTTATTGTACAAGTTTTGTTTTCCGACATTATCAAAAAGTGTACAAGCAATTTTTGGTACCAAAAGTAACAAGTAAAATTCTTCTTCTTCTTCTTCATCAACCCATATACGCCCACTGCTGAGCACGGGTCTCCTCTACCATTGAGAGGGTTTAGGCCATAATAGTCCACCACGCTGGCCTAGTGCGGGTTGGCGGACTACACACCTAAGAAATTCCTAAGAACTTTTAGGTGTGCAGGTTTCATCACGATGTTTTCCTTCACCGTTAAAGCAAGTGATAATTCAATTTGAATACACACATAACTTCGAAAAGTCAGAGGTGTGTGCCTGGGGTTCGAACTCGCGACCGCCGAGATTCTCGACCGCGCGCCTAAACCTCGAGGCCATCACTGCTTCAAGTAAAATTAATTTCTTCTTATTCGTAATATATATTAAAATCCTGCAATCGGAAATGCTCAAAAATAATTTAAAAAATAGCTGAAATAATAACATAAACATCTTATTTTATATAACTCTGCCAACAAAAGTATATTATGATCACTTTAAATCCTACTGCAATGTATTTTCCAAATACAACAAGATCATTATCACCCTTACTCATTATTATCGTGAAGGCCAACAAGCGATTGCGCGAGATGAGATTTTCACACCTCAAATTAGGCTCGTATTGAATTGCGCTTAATTACCGACGAGCTCAATTTAGTCGTAGTAGTAAACTCAATTTGTGATCAACATAAAAAAGTATATGATAAAAATAAATATTTAGTTTTTTACCTACATATTAAGCCCCAGCAAATATACATATGTACTTTTAAAACCAACAGCAACGAGCGTCATAGCTCGTTATACCGTCATTTCACCTGAAGAAAATGACGCACAGCCACAAAATCACTAATGTTTCTCTACTTCCTAATCATCTTTCTAGTTTAAACAAACTTTTAATCGAGTATTTCCTCGAGTCATATATTATTTTAAAAACAACCTTCGCCATAATATTCAAATATGCGGCAATCCGCAATTGCTATTAAAATTCAGCCCTCGACGTATGTTGAACGTGTGAAAATAATCTACTTACAAAAAAAACATTTACATACGAACAAATTTTACAACAAAAAAAAATTAATTTAATGTAATGGTTGAATGATCAAGCAATTAGGGCGACCTAGCAATGCCAAGTTTGCGCGTTTATGTAAATTATTAGTAATTCATAAATATGAATTTGCGTGTAGGAATTTTCATAAGTGACTCATATAAGTATTTCACAATATGGAGAATCAGAACACGTTAAGGTATTTGTATTTTAAAAGCATCGAACAATTCACTTTTAATACATTATTTTTTATTAGTTGCGGCAAGATAATGGCACACATGAGGACGGACGGAACAACTCGAACTAACTTCTATTTATAACACTCGCTACACGTACATTCTGCGGTGGCGTAACTAAATATTACAAGTAAAACCAACAGACTTCGGTTGTTCACGCAGCGTGACCTTGAGCGTGCAAGTTAGGGCGGGTCGCCGCACCTGAACACCTTACTGTATTCACTCAGACTCAACAGTATAATTGTTTATACATACACGTAAACATATGTGTAACACAAATCGATTCACCCAACCCACGTGAAAAACTGTTTGAATGATAAGTATGAAGTATACGAACAACGGGGTGCCACTTTATAATCTGAGTTGGCTTTATACTCTACTACGAACCTCGTTCATACACCTACACTAGTAATCGCTAGGAATTATTAACTCCACAAGATACCTTTGATAATGGCCGTGCTACTGCGTGGCTGCTGTTGACATTTGTTTTAAAATGTAACAACCTTGCTATTGTAACGAACTACTTTGTGTCACGACTCACGAGTGCGGGTGTCATTGTTAATGTAGAATGTTAGATTTTTACTCATTTACACGCTCATTTTAGAATACAGTAAGTCGCAAATACGGTACTAACGAAACTTATTACGATGAATCACTTCAAACGCAGTAGTTGAATCAATAACGGCGTCGTTCTCATCCAAAGCGATTACTGAAAACAAGCGAGTTTAGTTGAAAATTGTCGCAGCTTTAATTTTCGAGAGTGGTTTATAACGAGAGTCTGAAAATAATTTATAAAAAGCTACACAAATTATTCAGAATATCGCCAATGTGAATTATTATCATTGCGATTTGAAAACAAGTTAAGATTGTTAAAGTCGCAATACCGAAACTTAAGTCTCTTTACCTATGTCCTACGTAGAGCAGTAAACGTCTTTACGCTGATGATGATAATGAATTCATATGCATAATGTCTAATATACGAAATACGGACTCCGCATAACTATAAAAGTTTAAAATGACATGCTAAATATTTTTAAGGTACGAATTTTCATTGTTATTTTTCCAAAATAATGTAGTAACCGCCCAAACAGCGACCATCGTTCATGTGAAGTAAAGCTCGTCGTACTAATTGCTCTACTACGCAAGTCTATGGCGTTCCGGGATCGGTCTGTTAATATCCGCAAAAAATAGGCCGGCACAAATATGACCAGTGGTGGAAAATCTCGTAGTGATTTTGCTAAAATGATATTCATATGAACTTATCAAGCGGTGGTACGCTTTCCTTGCCGTGCCAATATGTAAAATACAAAAGAGAGAGTATAATATGACATAGAGTATATAGAGTCATAGGCTTTTAAAGATGATCTCATTAGATAATTGTCAAAATAGTATAAAGAATTTTTTGCATGTAATGCGAAGTTTACATTTTATGTAACAACCAACCTTTAGTCCCAGATTTAGCTGAACGCGAACAAACCCCAAGAGACATTGCTTTGTATAAATTAGCATATTAAAAATTACATCACATGTTTGTAATGTCATGTGGGATCATTAACATGTGAAATTGTTTGTGATAAATTAAGATTTAAAACTTAAACTAGTATTTAAAATTTTGTAAGTTTGGTGGGTTTTTGAGTTTTTATGGAAGAACAGCCACTAATTCGAGGGATCAATAATGATCAAAGTTTTAGTCCTCCTGTATTATTTAAAATTCAGAAAATAAACAAAGATTAGAGATTAACAAATTCTCCAATATGCAATAGGTACATTACTTACGTTACTTACGGTACGTAACTGTGAAATGATACTATTTGTATGATATTTTATAATAACTAATAATTCATGCGAAAGTATTTTATTTAATTGTCTATATGTGTTTAGGTATTTGTTCCCTTTCCCATTCCAGGATCAACAGCGGCACGCACAGTATTGGCGCCGAGCAATGAAGCTCAGCGAATCTAAGGGGACCTAATATGTCATAATTCCGCAACGAAGATAATCAGAAAAGCAATGTAAAGGAGGAGTTGGAAAACAAAGAGTTTAGGTATCTATAAGATCTTGGAGAACTTAGAAAACTTTCATATCTGAAAATGTAAGGTGCTTGTAGTATTTTTTTTAACATTTGCTTTCACAATCTATATCTGCGCAAGCAAAGCTGCGGGAATACCAGACTAATATCAAAGTGGCTGCTGCGTCACAAAACGACATGTTACAACTATAACCTAAACTGTCAACCACACTGTCCCCACTCAAATGAATTAGTCATATTTTTTCATCATAAATCTGTACTAAATTAGACCCGTTGTCATTATTAAGAATTTGAATGGATGTGCATAAAAAGCATTCCCAGAAGATTTATCATTCTCGTAATACTAAAAGACGGCGAACGAGCTTCGCTTCACCAAACGACCAAATTACAATGAACTTTAAGTCTACCGCCAGATTTATTCCATTCATTGCAAAAAAAATCCTTTTGACGCCATTCAATTATACGCATAAAAAAGACCTTTTAAAAGTCGACGATGGTTATTAAAAAAAAAATACGAGCGACTCATTAACAAAAATGAGAAAGTAATTTTAATGACTCTACTCTGCATTTTTTCGGAGTTGCGTGCGTTATAATCTAAAATTACTATAGAATTGACGCAGATAAGGTTATTTTAAACACACATATTACTTTGTTAACATTTTTGTTATTATTAAAAATATGCAGGTTATTTTCAAAGTAATATTTGCGAACTGCTTTTCTAAATTTATATAAGCAATAAAAATTATAAATAATTGTTAATTAAATATACCCTTAAATCTCTTGGGTTTTGTTAAAATTTATTAAAATAAAACCCAAAAAAGATATTTTTAATATAGAACGGTTTTATGATCACATTGACTGCTTGAAGTTCTGATTCGATAAAAATATGTACATAGTATATTAACACATTGTTAGGCATTAGCAGTTTATTGCCGTGTCATGCGAATATACAGGAAAAATAAAAATACCATCGAAAGTTGGTAGAGCTACGCTGTAATTCGATCAACTCGTAAAACCACATCACATACGCATCATGTGGCAGAGTTACACCACAGTTAAATCAATTTGTTGAGCTTCTGCGCTCACAGATCAAATGGTAGATACCCCCTCGTAGCCAGATAAACCCGCGCTACGACTAGACAGGCTCGACGAGGGCGATACCACGATTTTATAATTCTATAAAATAAAAAAGGATTCGTAAGCAATTATTCCTTATTGATATAAGAATTTTTAGCTTATGATAACATATACATTATATGGATATGTACAGATAGCTAGCACGGGCTTACGTAGTACGCATATGCAACCACCAGATGTTGTTGAAGGTACCTAAAATTTTTCATTCCTATTTTTTATTGTCGTTAGTGACCTATCCCACCACACACCCGCCACTGCAACTCCTGTGCTCCAGGATCAACATCATCATTTTTTATTGTCGTATTGATGCATCGTGCCAGTAATATTCTTTATTGTTATAAAATAATATAAAGTTATATAAAGCGTACTATAAGGTGTCACTAAATTACCATAATTCCCAATGCAAGTTGAAGACACACTTTTAACCGCTATACGAGTTTTTTAATACGTACCTACAAAACCTAATTTCCTGCTTATAATTTTAAGCTTGACCCTAATTTTAGATGCTATTTCCTAAGTTTTTGTCTTAGAATTGCACGACCCGAAAGAGCTACGTGTCCTCGTTAGTTTTTTCTTTGCGTATTCTTGAACCCCAGGTAGAAGTGTGTTGTACTTGTCTTCGCGGCAAGTCGATGATTTTAGGCCTTGTGGATAAGTTTTAAAAGTCCAGAAAAGTGTGCTCATTAATAAACTTATTTTAGATTTTCTTGACTAATAGAAGCCGACTTGTTCGTTTGAGAATTTTATATATATATTTTAATTGATAATGATAGTTAAAATTATACGTAAACATACTTTTGTCGATGGAAATATATGGAAATAAAACACTTAAAACTCTGGGATCATATTATATATTCATCAACGAATAGGCCGCAACAGTTGGGGCCCGATTAGTAATTATTTTGACCACAGTTCATTTCCAATATTTAGAGTTTTAGGAGTTTCTAAATTAAAATATTTTTGAGAGTGGCAATAAGTTAAAAAGTCTTCTAATATTATTATGGTTATATTTCTTCTTAATCCTAATTTATGTAAAATTACCTCGAAAATACGAAACTCTTATAATTTCAACATATTATTTAGTATTACTACAAAAGTTTCTGAGTCGTAATTAAATAAATTTCCTAAGCTTAATCACATTATGTTCGTAACTACGTCTTAAAGTTTCAGGTTAGTAGTTTAGAACCGGTGCTCTCTTATTAATTAATTTTATGAAACGACTCAACCAACTTTATTTTATGCGCATTCAACTTGATTTTCCTTAACTACGCAGGGAGGTTTCTTAAAGAAAAGTTTTTGCCTCATAAAGGCGTTTTCGTAAAGTTTCCCCGACTTTATTAATTGTAGGGTTTTTATTTCATTGTTTTCTTTGCTTTCATGTTAATTTTCCTCTATGTAGATATTACGTAACTTTACATGGTACCACTTTTTTGAAATTTTATAAGTATGTGTCCATAAACTGGACGCAAACTTTAATTTATTTACGTATATGTACAATTATAGTCTTGGCGATGTATAAAAAGTCCCTTTATTACAATCTAAATTGTCGGAATAAATCTACCAAAATAATTATATATAAAATTAGCATATTTAAAAATTCGAAACAAGGCGTTATAAAAGGAATATTACTCTTTTTCTATTTCCATTTTTTTGAGTTAAATTCAAAATATCCATGCGTCAAAAACGCCAAATTGAAATACTACATACTGTAGCTTGCAGTTTGTAATAACAAAATTCATATTTTTAAAATATTTAGACATATCAATAAACCATCTATGAAATTTTCCGACAGTGTAAGCTAGTGAGAAAAAAAATATAGGCCTTTTCGTTCGATAAATATCGGTCAAATATGAGTAAAACTCACGTGCTAAACATTCTGCAAAAGTGTATAAAATGATAAATAAATAAATAAATACACCCAACAGTCACATACATAGTCCTGACCCCACACTAAGATACTAGTCTTGTGTCGTGGGTATCAGAAACTACGAGAGACTTTTTCGGTCTCACAAACACCCAGACCCGGAACAAATATTTGTGGATCACACAAACATTTGTCTCGGTGCGGGGATCGAACCCGCGGCCGCTCGTTCCACAAGCTGGTGTCTAGCCAACTGCGCCACGGGGCTGTCTAATATTGATGTTTCCATTATATTATAAACGATATCATAATGAGAGAGAAAGATATTCATAATAAAAAATTCTTTATTCATGAACATGCAACTAAAATCTGTTATCAAGAATTATTTGTTATTATTCATTTTATTAAATATAAGTTTTGTTTTCCTTGTATACGACCACTGCATAATAAATACTCGTACTCTTGATACCTTACAGCTATTTCACTATAGTTAATAAAGTTGACGGGCCAGAAACCACTATCATCATCCCTCATCCCTACTTGCAGTCATATTTGAGTCACACAGAAGCTACTTTATCAAGAGCGCGAACCTCAATGCAAAGGAAATGTCACTTTAATTCATTTGATCTTTCCACTCAACGCTTCACTATACCATGAGCTACAAGTGCAAGTTATAGGTATGTATGTTATCATAAATTAAGTCTTCAGGAATCTTACACACTGAGGAACAGGATTAAAGCTTGTTTCACATCGGTTGGTTTAGATCAGTAGTACATTCCCTGCAAGGACTTCAGTTTACACTTCCGTATCGCGGTTCCATTTGCCGACTGCGTAGTTCTACCAATCCCATAGCATTTTTTTAGTGATATTAACCGTACAATATATTTTATACACAAACACATTCGTGTAGAATTTATGTAAGGTACTTTTAAACTTAAAGTTAAAATTCATTATAAAAATAACAAATTACCATAGGGGCGATACCGTGAGCAATTTATGTTTCTCAAGAAAAATGTGTACAACTCCATTTCAATTCGGTTTTTTTAACAAAAGCCCACACATTTGGCTTTTATGTGACATGTCCTTGGATTGCTGATTTGTATAATATACGTTTGCTACATTTGTTGCAACTTTTCAGTTCTCTACGAAATTATTAGTCTCTTACAAGATTAAGTGTTGCGATCGATAATGCAGAAAGAAATAAGAGCCTATAACTAATTTACAAATAATGTCAAAGTCAAAAGTCAAATCTCCTTTATTCAAATAGACTACTGGAAAAAATTAAAGGATCAAAAAATAAATCCAAATTTTAAGTCACCAACGCCAATATTGCCCGTTGTTGCTATTGTGTGTGATTTACGAATTTTCGAGCAACAATATTCGCATTGACGAAATATTGAATTTATTGGGCGTTTGTTTGTTAAATTTCCTCAAGTTGCCCCAAAACAACAAATTCGTACAACAGAAACGTGGAAAAAGCTTTGAAAAATAAATATTTTTTATTTCTTAAATTATGAGCTTTGCAGAGCAAAAACGTGATCCATTATTTTTTTCAAAAATTCGATCGAGTGAATCACAAAAACGGCTGGATGGATTAATTTGGCACTTGGTAGGATTATCGTGGACATATTGAACTGTAAAACGCACACTCAACATTATTGGTTTTCACAATATTTTCGATCCAGCGCTTGATTTTCCAAAACACCACCTAAAGCTCTTTTTTTGTTGCATTTTCAAAGTCATGTAACAAGAAGAATTCTCGTTTTTTCGAAAAAGTAATAACTAGTGGTTAAAGAATATTTATTCAAGTTCTTGAAACGCATCTTTCACTTTATGTGCAATTATTGGTTGTTGAGATATCGATATAATTAAAGACAAAAGGATCCTTTTCAATTTGGAGACTGATATCTTGGCGAGGACTAAACATATGGAGGTGTTAAAAGAACGAAATTAAAGCTAAATAAACAAAGTATCTGATCTTCATACGGGTTTAGCAAGAACATGCTTTTCCACGCCCGTATATCAAAAAAAGAAACAAGATTTTTTGTTAAATTTGTTTGTTGCTGGTTTTCCTAAGATCACTCAAAAACCGCTGATGCTACAAAATTTTAATGTATTAATCCAAAAACTAGATACTTGGAGCTACAAGTTTCTTTTTTTAAATTTCCTGCACGACCATTTTTTTCGAAGTTACGGCCTGTTGAAAATCGCCCAAAAATTGGGATTTATTTTTTGATCCTTTAATTTTTTCCAGTAGTATATTAAAGTCAATACATTTAAATAAAAAGTTTTTTTTTCAATAAATGATGTACTCGTAGGCTTATAATCGTTATACTCTCCTCTTTTACTATTTTGTAAAGACCACCACCAACTGCACTAACTAAAAGCATTTACTACAAATTTACCTACAAGCTAAGCTTTCCGACATAGACATGGTGTGTATATTTACGGGCGTCGCAGCTTGCTTGCCATCAAGTAAAGTGATTGTTTGCTTTCCTCAACTATGCAGAGAAAACATGATACAAGTGATTTACGTACTGTCTCAGCCATTCTAGAAAATTCAGCAAAAGAAGAAAGAAAATAGTTATAGTCTATAGACTAAAATTATTTATTCAATTTAATCTACATGATATAATACCACTACATGAAAATAATTAACCGAAAGTATTATTTAATTACTAGAATGGGATTACATTGAAAGATATTATCGTGTACAATTTGCAAACGATATACGTGATATAATAATTTACTTTAATTGTACACGCAGGCGAGTATTTATAATGAACAAATAATTAAGTGAAAATAAAATCATGAAAAATGTACTGAAATTTGTATAATTTCCAATATTGCGCGGTAGAGTAGATACCTTAATACACTATTATCGATTATAAGCCCAGTTTATTTGATCCCAAAAAAAATTAGGTAAGTTTTTCAAAGTAATGTAGTCAGCTATTACTGACTGTTGTTTTATGATTCATTTTCAGATTCTCGCAAAGAATGTGTCGTAATTATTTAGATCAATTCAAACACATAACTATAAACTACAATGCGTACATATTATTAGGCGACCTAGTTGTGTCACTTCAATGATTGTGTAATATGATGACAGTATCGCCTTACTAATAGTTTCCATCACACATCACATATCAATGTTAAAATATTTTTACTATATTTATTGTAAAGAATTTTGAAGTACGTTGCTGGAATGTTTAGCTATAAAGTATCCGTATAAAGTAACGGATCCGCAAACTACAAGGTAAACAACTTAATATAAGGCTATGAGCTTTACGGAACTGTCATAGTTTTGTATCTTTTTAATAAGTTGTAGTGAGCTGCAATTGTTTTTCGTAGGAACAGAGTTGAAGTTAAGTGGTTGAAGACAATTACAACTTTAGTATATATTTATTATTTTACTGCCCAAACATACAACGATCTGTATTTATCAAATTTTGGTAGGTACTATAATTATTTTACTTTGAAAAGTAAAGAAAAGTATAGCTGGATATCTAAGACTTTTCGAGTAATTTTCCTAGTTTATGTTTGTAAAACTCTAACCCATTTTCATAATCAGCACTTCAAGCACGCGGTCAGTTCATACGTAAAAATATTCTGCGACATCCACAGGTAAAATCCAAGTTATGTCGACTCCACATAAATATAAGGCTGACCGTGCCAGAAATAAGTTGCTTACAAGTTACAACTCATTGAATAAAATATGTGAAAGCCCGCCATAGTTAGCCCTCTGATTCATATTTTATACGACGCTGTGAGTATGTTGACATGTTTTAAGGCTCCTTGACGTATTTGCTTAAATGATATGAGTTATGACACAATAGTATTGGGGTTCGATCCCTGCATACCATACCTATATGTATATACATACATATATACTCATATGTGTAGCTGTTATAATGTACTACCTTCATTGTTTTTTTTAGCTTGATACAATCCGAATTTACTATTATACATTTTAATATGTCATTTAGTAAAACTACATTTAAACAAATAATGCACTATTTATAAACATCGTGTAGCGGATAAATTCATATTAATACTCACGCTCTTATGAATTCCTCTGCATGAACAAAAATCATTGTACTTTAATTGTGAATGCATTAAGCGGGATAATTGGCAGTCGGAAATGAGCTGGCTGTTCAGCATAATTTAAGTAATTAATTTTGAAGCTTCCAAACAAATTACGATAATTGCAATAAACTTTCTTTATTATAAGATGAACTTCTACTAGTACAACTATTGAATTACGTGTCGCAATTCCCAATAAGTAAGACAAAATTACAGTTTACTTAAATTACATTTATTTTGTCGTGCGTAGCGGTCTCGCATATGTGTGTGCTGTATAATTTAGATCTTTCGAGTTCCTCTGCCGGATCGGGCAATGTGTATTGGATGGATGTATGGAGCATTAGTATGTACCCAAAATACAGCAACAGGCTCGACCTCTATTACGTGAACCTTAAAACGCACCTTTCATTACGTGGTTGAGGTAACACATCTCTGCCTATACCTCCGGGAAAACATACCTACATATGTGCGTATATTAATCTATAGTGTATCATGATAATGTCTACTGAACACGTCTCGAGGTAATCCAAAGTGCAAATTAAATTAGTATTTCTTCGCTAAACCCATTTAGGCGCGAAAGGCATGGCTAAGAAAGTGTCATAAAATTGAAGCATTGCGCAATTCATAATCTCTTAGACCAATTTAAATAGAGCATTCATAAAACCATCAATTAGGTTCACTTATTTGACATCATTTTCCCTCCAATAATTTTAATGGACTAAGATATTTCCATTCTTCATGCGTGAAGAAGAATGAATAAACATGATGGAAGATTCATCATGCGTGGGTTAAGTTTTCTTTGCATCATCATCATTCATAGCCTAATTAAGACGACTGTTTGTTTGTTTTAATTTTAATTAACTGGAGTTCTTTTTCAATATCGCAAGAGCCTTATACTTTCACTTAGCTTATAATGCAATGTTAACTAATTCTACAATTAGGGATTGGTCGGTTAATTGGCACCAGTTGCGACAATCGAATCTCATCTAGAGAAAAATCTCTTCAAGCCATGAAAGCCTTCAAATTAATTATTAAACTGGGACATTACGAGAAACGGCCCTTATGTATGAATATATTATAAAGGTCAGGGCCTAATATATCGTAATTTAGTTATTGTCTCCATAATTAGATATAGCAGTTTTCAAGAGATATTCTGCATTACCGTAAACTATGAGTGATAAACAAAAAGTTAAGTGCTTAGATAGAAAGAAAAACTTGGACATTATTATAATGGTGTAGTATTTTATTACTTTTTTTGTTAACTTTTGTACGTAAGAATTGTACTAATTATAGTATTAAAAGCTGTGCTAAATAAAAATATCTATTAGCATGCGCAACTAAAACTTTTATTTTTTTAATTAGCCAGCTATTCTGGATTTTATTAAAGGTTTTTTTTTAATTAGAGTGGGATAATATTGGATTAATAAATTAATTTAAAATAACATATATATTGTTACTCACAATCTTACTACTGACATTAA
The DNA here is from genome assembly GCA_030295005.1 of Cephonodes hylas. Taxonomy (NCBI): domain Eukaryota; kingdom Metazoa; phylum Arthropoda; class Insecta; order Lepidoptera; family Sphingidae; genus Cephonodes; species Cephonodes hylas. Next base: position 9,146,562 of record AP025364.1, on the reverse strand, counting down.
AATAAGCACACTGGTCAAATCATTCAGCGATTCTAAATAATAAGCAGTTAAATATTATATTTTTTACTTTTCAAAATAATATGTAAAGGTATCGCCTTAACCTTATTCCAGATTCAATGTCTTAGAACAATATATTGTGTACCTGTATTTTGATATTGACATTTAATACGGACTAATTAAAACTTAGGGGAGAATACTAATCCCATAGATTTATTTTGAAAAGCACAATTAGCTTATTGTAGTTGTTAAGATTTATGGTCTGCCCTACACTCCCCTAGTCATTATTTATAAATGAACCGTTTGCCTATAATACAAATAATACAAGTTTCGCGGTTTTCCGACATGTGAACAATATCCCTTTATTTACTCACATAGTGAACAACAATTACAAATTGTTGCCAATTGAGATTTATAGAACTGTATAGTCAACACATCAATTTACCTATTAAATATTTAATGGATATGTCTGGTCCAATGACAAGTCAATTGACGTCGCGCTTTAAGAGTATGATATTGTTATCACGTGTTGTTATCAGTGAGCATCGATCGATGTGAATATTTCCGCTGAGATTGGGTCATGAGGCACTTTCACCGCGCCGTTACACGCGTTTTCTAGCGAAACACCGAACTCAATTATTAATAGCAGCCTATTTTTGGAGCGGCTTCGGACGCGGGTTTGCGCTCGCATGTGCGAGGCCCGGGCGAAGTCACTATCTCACCTGGGCCAGGTGTACACGCCGGAAACTTCGAAGCCAAAGTGCCAGGAACCGGCGTATGCCCCTTGCGCTTTGGGCCCGGTGCACACACCGTGGCCGTGGGCCTTGCCATCCTCCCAGCCACCACAGTACGTGCCACCATCATCAAAGTCGAATCGGCCACCGTTGAGACCGCGCTGCGGGGGGTTTCCGCTAGCGGCGTGCGCGGTGTCGGCTAGCTCGCTCGGCTGCATCACGCGGAACCGTGGTGCCGCGGAGGGGAGGGCCTCCCGCGCGCACCCTCCACCGAGCTCGCGGTATAAATAAACATCAGCTGGGCATGTCGCGCCGTGGCGCGCCGCCGAGTGAACACCGCTCTGTTCCTGCGCGAGGAGCACTGCGCGCCAGATGACCGGAGCGCGCCGCCCGCCCGCCGCGCCCCGCCCGCCCTGCGCACTGCGCGCCGCCGCGCCGCATCACCGCCGCTCCGCACCGCCGCCCGCCCTACTGCCGCTCCACACCACTCCATACACCCATTGCTTTCAACCCAATGCATTCAACCGTCATAACATCTCAATAAAACTATTGCACTTAAACTACTTATACATTGGTAGAGATTGTGCTTTATTTTTGATTTTATCGAGGTTTAATGAATCGAACATGGAAAATTTGCATTTCTTTAAAGTATCGTAAAATGGACATAGTTAATTTTTAGCCTATTATTTATGATGTCCCTGTGGAGATGTTATATTAGGTAGGTACTTGCCTTTAACTAAATGGAATTATTTACCGTTACATAAAGTTCAATGTATATAATATTTTTTTTATACAGCGTAGCATTTCTATATATTTAATTTAAACAAGTATTTCTCCAGCAAGTTAGAGTTAAGATCCCTTTGTTAGGAATGGATGAATTCAAGGCATTTAGAAAAGCGAAAAATCGATCGAAAATTCAGGCCAGTCCAAATAGTCTATTGACTAATGTGTTGTCGTTTTTTACTATAAACGACTGTGATTATACAACCCTACAATTATAAACATACATAGACTAATCCCAAAAAGCGACCGCCTTGGGTACAATATTTTCATACCATGAATGGCTATTAACTTTGAAAATATTTAGTTATAATTTTTCAATACATTCTTTCCAAATAAACAGTTGCGGAGCACAAGACTTGAAGCCTTAAAATCTCAACATAGCCTTCTTGAGCCATTAGTAAAAAAAAAATGTGTAAAAAATACGCCCAGAAAACTGATTTCTTTGCCATCATTCCAATTGATTGATACCCAAAAGTATTGCTTCACTTCGCTTAACTATGGTACAGTGAGATCGGCTAGGACCCGCAAAAGATACAACATTGAAAGAGCTTTCTTCTTACATGCATTTTTGGCATCGTCATCATCATCATTATCGTCCACTGTTGGAGATAGGCCACTCCTATGGTACGCCACTGGGCTCGATCTTTGTCTCTCCTCATCCAACCGCTGCCAGCGACCTTGCGGATATCGTCACCCCACCTTGTCAGAAGGCGTCCCACTCAAAGTTTATTGAGTCGCGGCCTCCACTCCAGAACACGCTTCCCCCAACAATTATCCGTTCTAGGGCAGATGTGACCCACCCACTGCCTCTTTAGCTTGCTAATCTTTTGGGCTATGTCTATAACTTTAGATCTCTGTCGGACATAATTTTATTTTGGAACTATCAGGCAAAAATCTGTTCATAAATTATGACAAATATCTGATTTGTCCCGTGGCTCAGCTAGTACCGTGTCATATAAATCATATATAATAAATATATAATTATTTATTTATTAATATTGAATTATAATACAATTGTGATGGCCTCGAGGTGTGGCGCGCGGTTGGGAGTTTCGAAGGTAGCTGGTTTAAACCCCAGGCACACACCGCTGACTTATCGAAGTTAAGTGTTTATTCACAATGAATTATCAAGTGCTTTTACAGCGGAGGAAAACATGAGAAAACCTATAAACCCAAAAGTTCTTAGAAATTTCTTAAGTGCGTAACCCGCACTCAGTCAGCCTAGTAGACGAAAGCTTGAACCCGGCCCGTGTCCATCAGTGGGACGTGTATGAACTGATAATGGAATAATATTCAATTTTCAAATATCTATAAGTGACATTTGATCAACACCATCTACTGATTTGTTTAAGGAAACTATCAGCTTTGAATACTTGGGTAAATAAGGGCAACACCTTTTAAAGAAAAAGTAATTAATTACGTATTTAATATTTATAGAAATTAATAATTCCATTTTTAGAAATTTTGCTGTTGGATTTTATTTTTATATCGAGATGTGATAAATCGCAAATCATTCCTTTTTAATCGACTATATTGATATACGTAATACATGGAGTACCTAACAATTTATTTTCTTGTAATTTAAAACATTTAAAATATAAGTGAAGTAACTTTCGATTGTGTTAATTTTTTTTTGCAATTGTCTTATATAAATAACTCTTGAAATGCTTAAAAGTTTATAATATATTTTTATAAAACATGAAGCTATAAGCGATAAATGGTTGATAAAGAGTTTTTACGTAATTATTAAGTATAATAACATGTATTAATGTATTAAAGAAGCCATATACAGAATATTCTTACGTAAATGAACTTAAATATTTATAGTAATAATTATTGTGATGAATATTAATCAATACTTTTTGTCGTAATATTCACATTGCCATTAATATGAAAAAATAATACATAGTAACAAGTGGCGGCTTTATTTATTTTCAACTATTTTTAGCCAAGTTATATAGCTTTAAAATTGTGATAGTCGATATTCTGTACAGCTCTACCATCAAAGATATTTTCTTATCTGCTCATACGTCATTCTATCAAAAGTGCATCTGTTGTTTTATTATGATTATAGCAAAATACACCCACACATCATTTTCGTATTTTTAAAATATAAATATGCTAATATGGATACCGACTATTAATTATACATCGTGCAAATAATACAACTTCAAAATTAATGATAACTTAATATTGAAAAAGAAAAAACGTAAGTGCTTTGTAACATTATATCTCATAATATCCCTTTCAACTTGTATCATATTCGTGTCATAAATTATAAGATAATAGAGATTTATTATGAAATGTTACGTTTAAATTTCTTGTTTTTAGAACGATGGAGAACCCCGAGTCAAGTTCGAGTACCAGATCGCATCAGATTCCTCCCACGTCGTGGTGCCACCCAGCCCACAGGGTGCATAGGTTTATTGCGTTGATATTGATGTGCTTCCTTTGTTTTGGTATGTACTTTGACCCATTGTTGAACGTATTGAAACAAAGTAAGGATAAAAATAAACAATTTTCTAAGAAATGTATTTACTGAAATACAAGAACTTAGGAACTATAAATTGTTTTATCTGATTTTCAATATCAGACAAATTAATGAACAATGCCAAATATTTTCGTTATTGTAGGTAGTTTAGTTTGCCTGTAGATTGTATAACTATATTTACAATACATTTCTATTTAAATTTGTTGGGGGATTTAAGATTTGGGGACATATACACTGAATAAGATTGATGTTACCATCTGTTGATCTGTGTTATTAAAAACATAATATTTTCCTTACAACTTAAAAACACAAATCTTTATGATATGCAGGTTTTATAGATTACAGTAAATTTGAAACAGGTCTTTACTCATACCAGAAGCAACCATACTTAACTTATGTTTGGGTTTTATGATGATCATTTTATAAAATTTAGGTCAAAATGTTTTATTTGAAGTCATATTTACATTTTGATTTATTTTTCCATTTTGTTTTAGGTTCATATTTTTGTTATGACACTCCTGGGGCATTAGCAGACAATTTCAAAGATGACTCAGGATTGAATACATCACAGTTTGCATTGTTGTACTCAATATACTCATGGCCAAATGTGGTATTATGTTTCATTGGTGGCTACCTAGTGGACAGGTATGTTAGTGGAAATCTTCACTACAATAATATATTTCAGAGTGTTTATTAGTTATCTTTTAATGTACAATATATCAATGTAATTTCTGGAAAAAAATAGTTTATTGATAGAAAAATTTACAATGATATGAAAAAGGTTAAAAGAGAGGCTTATTCAAATATAAAATAAAATATTCTCCATCAGCATGTTTATATATTATACTTATACATATAATCTTATTCATAATTATTTTATGATAAAATTAAATTGTAGGATATAGGATAGTTATAATAAAGTAACAGTGGTGATATGATTACACCCATTTCTGTGACTCATTTGTTTAGTAATATTGATTATAATGCTGCACATTGCGATATCATGTGTACATGCTATCTGTGACCCCAGTGTGTACAGTAACAGTACATAATCCATATTACAGACAATAAAGCACTCTTGATAACCTGATTATAAATTGTTTCATAGTTACAGGCTAGATATTACATTGCTGTATTCCTAATTTTGCGTTAATATGACTATAAGCCATCATTGTCATCCAAAATACTCAGATGAATAGAGGAGAATTTGTTATATCTATGTTATGATTGCTAGAAATAAATTTTAATGGAAATTTAATGCTCCACCAATTGATAAGGACAATACTAATTGTGTATAATAATTCTTTTCCAGATACTTTGGTGTTAGATTGGGCACAGTAATCTATATGACCATTGTATTTATTGGAGCTGTCATATTTGCCTGTGGTGTTTACATCAATGCATTTTGGCTTATGATCTTAGGAAGATTTATATTTGGGTAATATTTGTGTAACAAATAATTCATAATTTTATAAATGAACCATGATCAATGACAAACATATTAAACCACATTATATGTAATATATTTTAAACCATAATTTAACAGAAACCTGCTCAAGAGGAGGCCAGTGCCTTACAGTGGGATGTAAATGGGCTGATGAGGATGATGTTGATGATTTTAACATAAAGCAATCGGTTTCTGACAGTTTCCCAACACAAATGTTGATTTCAAAACACAGAGTTAGGCCTGTATCTCTGGTTGATATGTTTGTGTTTTTAAGCCAAAATGATGAGCAGCCAGACTAATTATTGTGTCATCTCTAACTTCATTTTTTTTTGTTGTTTTTCAGTATTGGTGGAGAATCCCTCCAAGTAGTAGTGAACAATTATGTGGTACTGTGGTTTAAAGGAAAAGAACTCAATATGGTGTTTGGACTCCAATTGTCATTTTCGAGATTTGGAAGCACAGTGAATTTTTGGGTGATGGAACCAATATACAGATGGATTGCTAATTACTATGCTGGTTATGAGCGCTTAGGAGTAACTTTATTTATTGGTAAGAAATTTACTATTTAAAAAGTAATGCAAGTATTTAACTAGAATAAGCAAAATATTTTTTTTATTTGACTATGTTGTTGGATTCATTGGCTTTAATAATCTCATTACATTGAAACCAGTATTTGCAGCAACCTTGAGGCTGTGAGCATATCATTAGATTATTTATTATGTGCAGCCATAGTTTAACAAATGTAGAATAGATTTGAAATTCTATTACTCTATAATACATATTAAGTATTTTAATTTATAATGTATTTCTTGATAATTTAATCTTTTAATGGGCCTTAACCTATTTGGGTATTGTAGTGTGTGAACATTTCTTCTTTGTTGTAACATTAGAATTCAATAAATGAGGTAGTAAATTTTATATAAAATATTTATGTCATCAAAATATTGTATATAGTGAAGAAATTTTATCATAACTTCTTGTGTATATTTTATTTATTAATGTTAATAAATATGTCAATAAATTCTTTAATAATTTAACTGAAGATGTGTCTTAATAGATATTCTGTATATTTTAGCTGCAATGACCTGTTTTGTATCCCTGATTTGTGGTATAATTCTGGGCTGGATGGACTATAGAGCAGAAAAAATTCTTGGAAGACAAGAAGCTTCTGCTAATGAGGAACCATTTAGATTGACAGACATAAGGCATTTCAAATCAGTGTTCTGGCTTCTCTCCATAATATGTGTAGCATACTATTTAGCCATCTTTCCATTTATTGCATTGGGAAAGTAAGTATAATTTTAATATAACCCAACTAATTAATTGACAACTGCAATGACAAAAACATAAAGTTGACTAAAAGAAGACACCATAAAAGAACCACAGTGAATAATTAGTAAATCAGACTTTGAGTATAATTCTAATCTAAAGAGAGATCAGAAATATAATTTATGAGACCCATTCCCAATTGCTTCTGGAATACTTAGAGATTAATAATAATCAGTAACTATGCTTTATAGGTTGTTCTTCGAGCGAAAATTTGATTTTTCCCCACAAGAAGCAAATAATGTTAACTCAATGGTGTATTTGCTGTCAGCCGCCCTAAGTCCATTCTTTGGGATCCTAATAGATAAGACTGGAAGAAATGTTATGTGGGTCATAATAAGTAATGTGACAACAATAGGAGCACATTTTGTCTTAGCTTTTACATTTTTAAATCCATATATTGGTGTGGTAAGTGTTAAAAAAAATTGTTTAAAGTTAATGATGCATATTAATTCAAATATTAAATATCTAATTACATCTAAATTATTTTTTTCAGATTGTACTTGGAATTTCATATTCATTATTGGCGAGTGGTCTATGGCCCTTAGTAGCACTAATTGTTCCAGAGAGCTCTTTAGGAACAGCTTATGGAATGTATGTTATTTTTTTATTCCATATAAAAATCTATTTTATTCTACAAACTCTACAAATATACAATGTGTTTTTACAGATGCCAAGCAGTACAAAATATGGGTCTTGCAACTGTGATAATTTTAACTGGAATGATTGTAGACAGATATGGATACTTAATGTTGGAAATGTTTTTCTTGGGCTGCCTTTTCAGTAAGTACTCATGAATAAATATTTATATTTATGTCCAGCATATTCAAACAAAAATACACACTACGCGACATAAAAAGGAAATCATTGATGCCAATGATATTACTATACACACCAGTGGCGTGCCTAGGGTGTCAAACTAAGGCAAGCCCAAATGTTTATTTAGTAGCAGCATATTTTTTTTGGTACATAGGACTAATAAATACCTACCGGTTAGTACTCACATTCACGTTTATAGCGTTATTTTATAAATAAACAATCGTTAAGTTCGTTATTCGGAACTATGTAAGGCAAGTCGGGCTTTCGGGCTTCTATGGAAGTACCGCCACTGATACACACCTATTACTATATAGTAATAGTATAATATTTTAATCAATAACTTTAATACAGATTACTGGAGAAGCTGTATAAGGATAATGATTTTAAAATATGTATATATTTTCAGTTTCATTGGTGGCAGCAGTACTTATTTATATTATTGATTCAGCAAATAATGGTGTACTTAATATGTCACCAGATATGAGGGAAAACGTCAAAATGTATGTACTTTTTTACACACATATTATTTAATACTATTGGCTCACTTTTAATCTTTATTTATTCACTTATTTTAGAAATTCTAGATCTGAAAACAATGCTGAAACAGCTTATTTATTAGATAATGAAGATTTTACTGATCAAGAAGAAACTGACTCAAGGAGACTAGACGATGGTGACATTGATCAATCTCCTGTTGTACAAAGAAATACCGCTCAGGCTCAGTCAGACAGAATACGAACGAGATACTTGGCACAAATTTTACCAAATACTAACATTCCAGATAGGCAGTAGGTTAAGTGACATTTTTATGATAATTTTGTATATAGTAAATGTTAATATCTTCAGAATTTAGAAATGAATAAACATTATGTATATAAATATATTTTATTGCAATGTATCTTATATAGTAAAACTTTATCTTAATATACAAGGATCATGAAGTGGTTCATTAGTCAAAAATATACATTATTTCCTAGTTCAGATTATTTCAAAATATCACATGTAACATTGGTCTATTTATAGTAAATATTTTTCCTTAGTATTAACAATGATTGTCATAGTAAATATTATTTGTAATATATTTGTTGACTGTAATAAAAGTATAATAAGGCCACAGATATCAGACTTTCACATTGACATGTTTTGAATACACTTTCAGTTAGACAGAATTTGCTTATTTGAATCATTTATTTTTAGTATTATTCATCCATTCAACTCCATTTCCTTGTAGAGGACTTTGAATAAAAGGTGAAATCCAAGTGAGGTACCATCTTGATCCAAAAACTTCTATTATATTTGCTTTCCATCCTCTATTATATTCAAAATTTGGAGTATAAGAGTTCATTTCTGGAACTACTCTACCTTTCATAACATTGTTGAAGTGATACAAAAAAAGAAAACCACTGAAAAGGCCAACCATAACATTCAAAACAACCAAAAATACATACAAGCTCTCATCACCAAAATCTAGCACAAAACTAGCAAGCGGTAGCAAGAACTTAATCAATACCAAGCCATGGTTCCATGTGATGAATGAGGACAGAAACCTTACATTGTAATAAAATGAATAAACCATTGCTATGAAGATGTAAAAAGTGAAGTAAATGAAATATCTGTGATTGAAATATCCAATGCAGCTAGCAAAAAATGTACAGTGGTGGTCCCTTTTTAAAATACACACATTACAATTGTTACAATGCCAAGCCCGAGGTGGCCTAAAACATTCACAAACAGCACACATTGTCCAGTTTTCTTTATTGAAACTGTCAAGATACCTCCCTTTAATACTTGTATTGGTAAACATTCCATATATCATATTCCCAATAATGTTAATTAGCAAGAAAGTAGCGCAACACAAATGTATTAAATGCTCAAGGGTCCATTCTTCCACCACAACAGGCAGAACTATGCATAATTCAAAGTAAAAGAACGTAGGTATTAATACTAATAATATAATTAAGTAAATGCTGTGTTCTAGAAGCCTTCTAAGCTGTTTGTCCTTCACAGACTTAAGGCTTATTAGCATATTGTTTTGTGATATATCCATTAGTTAAATAAAATTTTAATACTTATCATTTAACGTGAAAACTATATCCTAATTTTTAAGTATTTTATCCAGTCATCGCGATAATTATCGATAAGGACTGCACCTGTAAAAGTAATATAAATTAGAAAAAAAATCAAATATATTGTTCATATTTTGATGCAAATTATACTTACTATGGCTATGGGTTAGAAACAATTTTAATTAGAAATCCAAGTCAAATTACAATTCAAATAAAACATAAGTCAAAAATTTTTTATGTGTTAATCATTATGTAAATGTCTTTTATATAATTCTAAAGAATCCAATGAATTATTTATTATCCAATAATAAATACATAAAATGTTCCAATCGTTAAAGTATCGATTTTTTGAGGTTATTGTCAATATGTCAAATTATAATTAGAGTAAGAATTTCGATCTGAGAATGTAGAATCAACTTTTTAATCGGCATACGAGGATTCGATCAATGTGATTCAATTTCCGATATGTAGGTAAAGGATTACCACTAGTTTTATAATGCTGTGTCTATAAAAAAGCACATATACTTTAAATATAGAAGAACATTTTTGCCGTCATCTTATGACTTATAGATCTCGGGGTTATAGTTGTGAATTGTGATGTACATCATACATGTAAGATTTAGAATCAATTGAAAAATCGATCTTTAGTTACGTGAATCACCAACACTGAGCCCGACACATTTTTTTGACGTTATGACATACGTATTCCATCTGTCAATCCACAGAGTACTTACTTGCAGAGGCTATTTTTCTACTTATGGAAATGTCAATTTAAATACAAAGTTAAAAACATTAATCCAGCATGTAAGACTATCCTTGGTCACCAGTATTAAAAATGAACCAAGTTGAGCTAGGCCTCCGAAATACATATATATATATATATATATATATATATATATATATATATGTACAGATGGAACCCAGTAGATTTAGAGGATGGATTTGAGAGAACCATGGCCTAATTGCTCTCTGTAAAAGACGAGGTCCGGCCCCAGCAGTGGGATGTGTATTGGCCAATGATGAATAGGGACAAGCCTTTTTCTACTTTCTCTACTGGTAAACTAAATAACATCGGAGTCGGGACTGGGGAAGTCGTGATCGCCAGCCGCAGCTATGTCTTGAGTGAAACCAACACAGTTTAATTTGATATTACCTATACATAGCCCAAGATGTGGTTAGAAACCTTTGTTCATAGATATATTATTTATTATGGATACTTTCAATAAGATAATAACCACAATCATACAACATATATTTCCTTTCTAAAATTCAAATTTCCGATCAAAAATTTGCGAATTTTCATTGTCACCATCACTTATCAAGGTAGGTAGAAACAACCTGCCCTGTGGCAAGGGGGCGTTAGAATCCCACCACGGTATCCCCTGCCTATAATAAAAGGCGACTCAAAGGGGCCCTTGGGGTCGCTGGGCGTACTGGGCGTGCTGGGCGGGGCCGCACGCTCTCACTGAAAGCGACCCCGAGAAGGGCGGCGGCACTGGGGCCTATGTACGTCGCGGGCGCCTATCCACAATCGGGGCGTCCAAACCAAGCTAGTGGGGGCGTAACTGCACCCCCTTTTAACTCGAGACGTCCGAGACAATTACGTCTCGGAGGCGCACCGGGCGGCTGTGGTTAACGGTGGCGCCTCTTGCTCACGTACCATGGTCGCCCAACCTGGCGCGGAGATGGCCACCGGGGGGTTTCGGTCGGTATGCCGGTTTAGGGATTTTATTAGGGACCCAGCCCGGCACTAACACCTGCGTGCATATGACGTCGCCGCGCGCCGGGCTGGAAGACCGGCATACGCTTCACGCTCCCCTCCCACGGGCTGGCGGGAAGTAGAGCCATAAACAGCTTTCCCCTCGAGAACAAAAAAAAAGGTAGGTAGAAACATAAATAATTTCTATATACCTACTGTAGTAGGTCTGTTGTAAAATATGTGGCTAATCCACTCTGTCGTCGATTCCATCCTGAGTTCGCTGAAGGAATTCAACGCCACCAACGACAACCCGGCTGGACCCTGAGGTTGCATAGCAACTTTAAATTTTTTATTTGTATTTTATTCACCATTTTATCTTTGCCTATTAAATTTTATGTTTTTACATTTCATCACTTGTTATTATATAATTCTTAATGTTTTTTTTATCTTTTTCTGTGTGTAAATTTATTTTTCATTTGTATAAATAATGTCTATTAGTGTTTCAATGATTATGTTTAAATGTTATCTAAATTTTATTTCTTTGAGTAATTTGTTTCAATTTTGTGTTTTGTTTTAATCTATTTCGGTTACTGCGGGTCGTGCGGACACCGCGAGGGGACGCGGTGGCCTGTGCGCCCGCAAACCCCTTGTTAAGCTGTAAATAATTTTAAGTTTTACAAAATTAAACTGTTTTTCCTTTTTGTTTAAATCTATATCACTTTCGTTTCTACTTTTATTTTATTTTGTAATAGTTTTAAGTTTTAATTCTGTTTCAATGACTGCGACTCTAATCACCTTTGTTATCTTGTTATCATATACACTGTATTAGCTCTTAAGTCTAGTCAATAGGATTTCACTTTTTTTTTTGTAAATATTCATATTTTGTTGTTCACATTTATTTAAAATCTTGTCTTCAATTTATTTTACTCTTAAGAAACCATATTGTACACCACCTGACTGGACTCACCACATATACTCAAACACCGTTACACACAACACCTACCAGAACTAAATGACACACAAACTGGCAAGGAACGGGCTTTCGTATCCAATAGCGAGGCCTCTTTTCCTTGCCAGCATATAATCATATATACCACCACACTCTACAGTGATACTTTCATAACACCTACAGAGAAACAGTGGGAAAAAAAAAATCCACTCGGTCAGCTAATAACGGACATGTTTAGCTTATAAGACTGGTTTAAAGTTACCGTTACTCGTTACATACATTTATTCTCACTATACTATATAATATTATAATATATTTATTCTTAGCCTATCGCCATCTACTATTGAACTTAGGCCTAACTAACTTAACCAACTTAGGCCTCCTTGATAGATAAGTTATAAAATATATCAAAAGCAGGTCACATATTCAAAATAAGCTTTAACTATAAGAAGAAAACATGAAATAAAAATAAATAGTTTATTTAGAATACAGATATAATCTAACAAAAATACGTAAATATCAATCTCAGACACTATGCACAAAGAGCACTCTGCATACAAAAGTCTAATAATTATATGCCAATAGTAATATTTTTTACCAACATGATGACGGATTACATAAATATATAGCAACATTCTAAAAATAGATGATTAGGTTACTAAATCACATGCTATGAAATGTTGATGATAGGCAGTATAAGTTAACAGCTTCATGATGTTACATTTAACGCTTAGATCAATATTAAAGATAGAGTTGTTAATATAACAGTCTCATTTAGTGATTATAAAATTTCTTGGAGGAATCTTTAGCCATATCGACGAGAGTCTGAGCTGGTTTGAAAGGAGCCCCATAAAGACCTTGGTACTCTTCCATCTTTCTAACCAATTTGTCTGCACCAAATTGGTCAACCCACCTGAAAGAATAAATATATTTATAAGTGCATTTAGAAAATTAATTATTATTAAATGGAGTTAATATTTTTGGATTTATTACCTGAAAGGCCCACCAGTGAATGGAGGGAAACCAAGTCCGAATACGGCACCGACGTCACCTTCCAACGGGCTGTGCAATATCTTCTCTTCCAAGGACAATACTGCTTCATTTACGAATCTGTCAATCAACATAAGGGATTTATTGTAGAATGATTATTTACTTAGCATTATCATTTTTTGTGAATCAATCACAGTAGATAGTTTATATAAAGATATTATTATTACAAGTAGATATTTTACCTCGACACCATCCTCAATTGTTGGTCCTCGACAGTGTTGGCGCCGCGAGCTTCTAGAGAGTATTTGTCCTTCAGTATTTGAATGGCTTCTTGGTTCACATCCCTGTTCTTTGTGCCCTTTTCGTAGACATAAAAGCCTTTGCCCGACTTGCGTCCCATAAATCCGGCCTTGACTAAATCTTGCATAATGCCTAGGTTTCCACCACTGATCCTGTCGCCGAAAGCCTTAAAGAAGGTTTTTAATAAATAGAAATGTTTAATTCAAAAGGTAAGCTATATAATAAATCCTCAAGATACCAAACTTCCGAATATAAGATAGTTTTTGGGATATTTGGTACTTAGGATAACAGAGTCAAACAGTTCTAATGTGTTTCACATTATAGTGTTTATATATAATCATATTGGTACGTGAATAGATAATTTACCTTCGCTAAATCGACAGCGATGTGAGAGCCAACGTCGATACCGACTTCATCAGCCAACGTGGCGGCGCCCACTGGGAAACCGAACTGCTTCGTCATGTTGTCGAGCTCTTTGGGGTCCACTCCTTCTTGTAATAACCTAAAATTACGTAAAAATTATAAATCAACCTTTTCGATTCAGTTTTGCAGGTTATAACTAAGTGAAGAAAAAAATATTATTATTAAAAAAATACAATTTGTAATCATAATTAAATTAATGATCAAAGCAAAAAGGTGACATTTTAACCAGGTTCCAGTCTGGGGATTGGCCAATTTTTATTGATTTTATCTTATTTCTTTGGGAAACACGCGGAACATTATTACAGACAAAAATATTAAGTACAACATCCAGGACAGTTTTTAATGATAATATATTGATATTTATTGTTTTTTTTCATTAGTAAATTATAACTAGTGGCTCGGAGTCTAGATAGAAAACTGTAATAAGCTCGTCCCCTACTACGAGAGTGCTGAAAGGTATCTCTGCCTACCCCTTTGGGGAACCCAGTCGTAAGTGCGTATATAGTTCCTTTTTCATTCTAATATTATAAACATTAGCCGCGGTTAGTAATTGGCATTATGCCAATTGCCAAGCACAGTGGAAACTCTTAATAAATTCCAATTTCGAACCCACGCACTGTACAAATGGAGTGGAAACAAAGTACACCAAATATGAGGAAAACTTTGCTTTCGTAAGTATTTCAATGCTGTTATGTTTAGATTTATAAGATTTCTTTTTATACATGAAAATTATAAAGGCCTTATTTAGTGTGTTCAAACAGGTCACTATGACAATCTTTGAGGAAGATCAAGGTTCAGCTGTCGACATCATGTGATAGATGTTATGCATAAAATATATAACAATACTTCATATATTACTACGTCAGTGTGTGATGTGATGTTGCAATCACATACCAAACTGACGTTAGCAAATCACTATGCTTCGTTTCGTGAATATCGCACTGCCCTTATCATTAAGCACCACTATGGCACTCAGTGAAATGGAATGGAATCTATTTCATAATACATGTACAATTTTTGAGTATCGACAGGTCCCAATATAGGCAAGCCTGTGTCTTGAGTACCTGTTTATTACTTTACCGATACTAGATATACAATTAATTAATGACAATTCAATGACAAAAGTGACAATAGTTAGTAATCTTAAAAATACGTTAACAGTATTCAATTTTTTTTCTTTTTTTGTTTTTTTTATTTATTTATTTTTTTATGGTAAAATGAGGCAAACAAGCAAGTATGCCACGTTGAGTAACGGTACTGATGGTGGGGTGGTACAGACCTGACGGCTTCGCTGAGCATGGTGGAGAGGATGCGCGTGGTGTAGAAGCCGGGCCCGTCGCCGACCGTGATGACGACCTTCCCCTGGCGCAGCCCCACCGCCACGGCCGCCGCCGACGTGTCCTTGCTCGTGCCCGGGTGCGTGATGATCTCCAGCAGCTGCATCTTGTCCACCGGCGAGAAGTAGTGCATGCCTGAAAAATACACAGTTATAGTATGAGTGCGTGAGACAGAGAAAACTCGATCGATATCTATGTATTATTTTGGATAACAATAGAAGTGTTAAGGGGAAACTGCAAAAGTGTATATAGGTTCCATTAAATTAGGGTTAGAATGTAGAAATTTATTACCACCCACTTAGTAAGGATAGTAATAATGAGTGATTAAACCTTACAAGAAAAAGGTTAAGATACTCACCAATAACTTTTTCTGGGCGGCTGCTTCCAGCGGCAATTTTTGTAATAGGAATAGCACTGGTATTTGTTGCAATAATACAATGTTTGGGAACAACAGCTTCAAGCTCCTTGATTACTTTGTGTTTGATGTTGATGTCTTCAAACACAGCTTCAATCACACAGTCAACATCTTTGAATTTAGCGTAATCCAATGTTGGAGTTAAGTTTGACAAATATTTGTCCTTTTGAAGACTGAAATATATAATAATTAACATAAATTAGATATTAATGAAAAAAATTATATGATAATTAGAATTAACTCATAATTATTAATTCATACAGATTGTGTGTTCTCTCCATATTGTTATTATCATATAAAAACATTTTACTTAACTTCTGGTTTATTATAAGTTGTTGTTTTCGACATTTACATTTTCGATAAATATAATTTTAATTAAATAGTATAAATTTTTTTTTGATGAGTATGATTATTGCATACTTTTTTAAAATATTACTTACGAGGATATCCTCTTTCGTTTAACTGCGCCACCTAAGCCAGTTTGTATTTGACCAACACCTCTGTACAGACCAGCGTTAGTAGCATCTTTCATGACCACATTGTATCCTTTGTCAATTGACACATGAACGATACCAGCGCCCATTAGACCAGCTCCAAGAACACCAATCTATAAGTTTAATATCATTTTAACTTATAGCAATTACTATAATTAAAGAAACAAAATTATTCTTCATAAATTGACAACATGCCTTTTTCACATTAACTTCAGACTTGCCGAATCTATTCTTTTTACATTCTGTCTGACCCCTGAACAGGCCAATAAGACCTTTGCTTTGAGGAGTCATTGCCAATTCGCCGAAACCCTGCGCCTCCGCTTCATAACCAGCAACAGGCCCTTTGTCCACTCCAGTTCTCACAACTTCAAGGATCTAAATTACCATAGACATTATAATATGTTTATACAATATATAATAAAAAAAAAACCATTAAGTTAAACAAAGCATAATTTAATTTAACTATAAAAAGCAAATTAACTTATTTGTGTGTAAACTTTTACGAAATATACTTATCATAATAATGACTTGGCTTATACCTCTCGTTTTTTACATGAAACTGTTTCTTATTCTCAACATGGGCTTTTAAAAAGATAATGTGTTTATTATGATTTTTAAGTTTAGTCATGATTATAATTATCTTACCTTCAAAGGAGCAGGGTAAAGGCCTCTAGACGCTTTCATAACTTGTTCCTTAGCCTTATTGAATATCATATTTTTAACAAACTCCCATTGCATAACAGCAGCTGTAATTTTTTCAACCATGCCTTTTTTTGATCTATCAACCTTAATCTTTCCTGACGCAATATCTTTTGCAACCTGTATAGCTACAGTTTCAAGATATTTCTGTGTGTTCTCTTCTGGCAGTCCCATTCCTGATAAATTATTATTTAAGTTATTAGTACAAGACATATCATATTAGGCTGCATTATTTAGTATGTGGCACTTACCAGGTCCTAAAGGCGAAACAAGTAGATCTACTATTCCCAACTTTTTGGCTTTGTCTGCTTTGACTGTTTTGCCAGTAAGGGCAAGGTCTAATGTTGTCGGAACAGAAGTCAGGGCTGGCATCCTGTCACAAAAAAGTATTTAGCTTTATATTCTCATGAACCTGTTGCTTAGGGACAAGTTGTCAAAGATGTTTAGGTATGAATACATATCAAATGATTTACATAAAGAAAATTTGATTAAAATATTTATTTTCCATTATTTTACTTTCCATGGTTTCAGTGGTTGGCAACCTTTTGGCTTGCAAGGGCCAGAAAATGGCAAATGAAATATAGGCGGGCCGCACTTTACTGATATTCACCCCGGATTTTTTAAAAACAAAAAAAAAAGCCCAAGCCACAGCCATCCAGGGCCGCAAGACCTACATCCGCGGGTTGCCAACTACTGGTCTAATAGATTAGTTACTTGTAATGCCATAAATAGTCCCTTCAATTATGATGATATTAAAAAAATATATATATTGGATTTTACCATGAATCTTATTTACCTTTGAGTGCCACCTCCACCAGGCAAAAGTCCTAACATTACTTCAGGCAGTGCAAACCCAGTCTTGGAGTCTTTGACTGCAATACGGTAGCGACAAGCAAGAGCTGTCTCTAATCCACCACCAAGACAGCTTCCTTGTATAGCGGCAATGTATGGTTTACGTGAGGATTCAATTCTTTTGAAAATTTCATGACCTGTGAATATGATTATATGAAATATATTCCTATTCAAGTATGCATGTCACATAGTAATTATGTTTTGAGCTTTGGCCAAGAAATTAGGATTCCAATGATTCTTGAATATATTATCAAACATATATAGCTCCATTATTTATAGAAAATTAATATTTCAACTGAATGTAATTTGTCTTCTGTACCTTATTAAAAAAAACAAATGTTTAATGATTATACACAATATAAGAAATAATTATTATAAGTAATATTACTTATTACTTTTAGTAATAGAAAGATAACCTACCACGCTTAGATAATGTAACAACTTCATCCTTTGATTTACAACTTTCAATCATGGAGATGTCAGCACCAGCAATGAAACAGCCAGGCTTGCCAGATATGATGACAGCAGCCTCAATAGAGGGATTTGACTCAACTTCATTCACAACACTAGTCACCTCATCCATTACTGCCGTGTTTAAAGAATTTACCTGTTACACGGGAAGTGCAGAAAATATGTAAATACATAAAACACTCTCCAAGTAGTAAAGCAGGACTATGCCCAGCTGTCGAACACATAAAAACGGGTGATGCCATAAAAAATTTAAACCATGTTTTGAAATTAAATTGTTATTCATGTTCAAATGTTCAACAAATTATAGGATTTAAAAAAGTAAAGGACAAGTTATGCATAAATATTGGTGCCACGCTTGACCTCAAATATTTTATTGCTCTTAGTAGGAACAACTCCTTTATTTTTACTGCTGATGCTTTTGGTGTAGCTTAATGTTTTTAAAACAACCAGTCCTGTATATATTAAATAATAATATCAGCCATATGAGATTAAGATTTTATAATACTCAGGAAGATGAAAATGATATTATCATCAAATTCTTATATGACTAAAAATGTTTTGAGTGGGAATTTCTTCTATAAATTGTTTTTTTAAATAGCCTTTTGTTCATTATAGCTGTAATAAACACGCAATGATGTACCTTTACATTAGGAGAGTCTAAGGTGATCACGTAAACGCCATTGACTAGTTTGCACTTGGTGTGAACTTGGCTTGCGGCTGCAGCATAAGTTCTACTGTGTGCACCTACAAAAATTATGAAAAATTACAATAAGTTCGTCAAAATACCATAAAAGTTTGTATTTACTCATAAAAATAAATATAAAGTTTGTTCGGCAACTTCTCAAGTTAGGTCATGCAAATAAATCTTACCTGTTATAAGTATGTCTTTGCGGTTCCTTAAGATCTTCAATGCATTTAATATCCTGCTGTTCCCCATGTTTGTAGTGTCTAGTGGAAGTGTAAAATCGAATTACTTAAATAAATATTTTATTAAATTAAATACTTTTTGAACCCAGACTTTGAACCTAAACTTTCCTCGCTAGTTGGGATGTCAGAGGGGGTGAGGTTGATGGGGACGGGTAATGGGCACGTCAAAAAGACCGAATGAGTGAATGCAAGAATGACAATTTTCTTTTTTAATCCAGACACAAAATTTAAGCGCTTTTTACTCCCCATTTTACATAAAACGGGGTGATTAGATAAATAAAATAAGTTTCTCGGGACCAGTTAACATGCTTTGTACAGGAAATTTTTTTGTAAGGCGAATTTAGGTGCCATTATTAAAGATGTAAGGGAAATAAAATTTGAACTTAAAAGTATTCGGGAATAAGCAGTTTATTATTGTTAAATTATTATATAATAACTATAGTATTTGAACAATATGATGGGGTGAATGGACAAAAATCCCCATTAAATTACATTTTATGTCGCTTAGTGGCGCCCGCACAACTTCCTACACCAAGTCTATATGGTTCTTCGATAACTATATCTTGTTCAAGATAGTTTGATTTTTCTGGCAGACGAGCTAGTGACGGGAAACAGAAAATATTTATTTATTTATTTATTTACTCTTCATACATAACATGTACAGGTGGACATAATGCCTGAGGCATTCTCTTACTGTCGAACCTTGGGTGGTGCAGAGATAAAAAGCGTAGGTGCGTAAATAAATTTATGAAAATAATGTACAATAATTTTAAGAGGTAATATAATAAACATACAATATACAAAACATAAATATTTATATAATACTAATACATGAATACATACATATAATATATATACATACATATATACACATATCAATGTGATGAATCTGCTATTCTGTTTGATAGCAACTTCCGAACTCTCAACTTGAACGAGTAACGACTCGTGCACGTCCTGATCTCTGAGGGAAGCGCATTCCAGAGGAGTATCGACTGTACCGGAAAGGAGGAATGAATAAAGTCTGAAGTATGAGGTGGGCAAAGAAGAAGTAAATTATTTGAAGATCGAAGATTTTTCTCGTGACTGGAATGTAGATATTTAAAGTAGGAGGCTATATATGAAGGTGTATTAGGAGATGTAAGGAAAGAAAATAGTGTAGTAAGAGCTCGAAGATTTCGGCGCTCACGAATAGGCAGCCACTTCAGTTGGGACCGGAAGGAAGACACATGGTCGTATTTACGGAGATTGAATATGAATCGAATGCAGTTATTTAGAAGTCGGTCGAGTTTATTGAGCTGATCTGCATTCAGGTCAAAATAGCACATGTCACCATAGTCTATGATAGGAAATATTAAAGTTTGTACAAGCATTGTCTTGGTCCCTGTCGGAAGAAAATTTTTGAGGCGATAAAGAACGCGGAGTATATCGGTTACTTTTCAAAATATCTAGTAGTCCAAAAAATAACGTTTTAAAATACGGCATTATGTGTGAAATTCTTTATTGCACTAAACATAAACATATAAAACATTGGGTAGATAAGCGACGGTGGATCAATATTCATAATAAGTACCTATTTAATATTACAGGGTTATTTTTGGACCTCCCGTCAAATTTAAATAGGTAGTTCAGACCATGAAAGTAAACAACTTTTTCAAAGAAACAGGGGTCGCAAAGTGAAAAAAAATCAGATCTTCCACACGAAATCGACCACGTGATCGAGCAGTTTTCAATAGGGAGATCCAAAAATAGCCCTGAATGTAAAAATTAAATTTGAAAAATAAAATAGGTTTATCTTTAAAATGGTTTTTATTAAGATCTGCGCAGATATGACGTCGCCGCGCGCCGGGTTGGAAAACCGATGACCCCGACATACGCTTCCCGGCCCCCTCCCCCGGGCTGGCGGGAAGTAAAGCCATAAACAGTTTTCCCCTCGAAAACAAAAAAATATATGTATGTTTATAAATTACGTACTAATATCATATAAGTATGTTGTTTGGGTTTCTATTTATGGATATTTTTGTATATTTTTGAATTATTTTATTTTTTATATATTGTATGTATATTGTATTAAACCTTTATAACATATTTTATCTATCATGAGTTTATTTTCGTTCCTACGCCTACTATCTCTGCACCACCTAAGGTTCGACTGTCAGACAATGCCCCAGGCATTAAGTCCACCTATAGGTAGGGTAAGTGACCCGGTTGTGGCCACCGACCCCTTTGTGGCCATTTAGAACTTCAAATCGTTATAACTAAGGCAAAGACAAATATATTACTCTAAGGTTTACGGGAATAAAAATATCTAATATTGGCAAAACTGATAGCGTTAACAGCTTTGATGTGTCCAACTTCACTTCAATCCAACAACTCATTATGTTTGGACGAGCGTCAATTGTTATAAGTCTTAGCAAAAACGCTAAGGCGAGCGGGTGAGTAATCAATCATTATTTTTTAAACCCTTCTTATTTTTTTAATGTTTATTTTAATCCTTCATAAAGAATACACTGTCTAAGTGGTACAAATGATATTTTATCGCTATTTGTTTATTAAGTGAGTTTATGAGAGTGGCCACTAATGGAGCCAAAATTAATGAATTTTCCCATCTTTGGCCACATGACTGGCCAAGAGTGGTGCACGTAGAACCCCACTTTTGGCCTTAATTACTTAGCTTTTTTGATATAAGTAATCATTTTCAGAGTTACGATTATAATGCCTCCATCGAAATTCAAGCATTAATTCAAGCAGAATTCCAGAATTCAGAATTAATTCAAGTAGTGATGGCCTCGAGGTTTGGGCGCGCGGTCGAGAATCTCGACGGTTGCGGGTTCGAACCCCAGGCACACACCCCTGGCTTTTCGAAGTTATGTGTGTTGAATGATCACTTGCTTTAACGGTGAAGGAAACATCGTGATAAAACCTGCACATCTAAGAGTCCTTAGGAATTTCTTAGGTGTGTAGTCCGCCAACCCGCACTAGTCCAGCGTGGTGGACTATGGCCTAAACCCTCTCAATGGTAGAGAAGACCTGTGTTCAGCAGTGGGCGTATATGGGTTGATGAAGAAGAAGAAGAAAGAATTTAATTTACAAGCTGAGATATTATATTTCATAATTGTCGTCAATATTATGTTAGCTATTTTTCTATAAATAAAGACTGTTGGTCGTAAAATATGCGATTTTTGAATAAACTTTTTATTACTTTGAATTATCTGCTTTTTATTTTTGATGAATTTTGGTGGCCAGAACTGGCACAAGACTGTGACCAGAAATGGGGTAAATCTGGCCAAAAATGGCACAAATTCCCATTTTTTTTTCTTTTCTACAGGATTATTTTTCCATTGAATCATTATGAAAAAAATGTATCCTTAGGCTAGATTTATATATATTTAATCACTTTTTACAAGAAATATGTCCGTGATAACAAAAACTGTAAAATGATATAGCCTCAAAGTCTACAAAATTCTTAAAATGGCCAAAACCGGGTCACCTGCCCTACATAAATTGTATTAAGGGTAAATACATAAATTTTAAAAATTCTGTCTTCAAAGCTGGAACACTCCGTTAGTTTTATGTAAAATACTAAGACGTATCACCTAGTGGTCTAATTGCAATAATCTATCTCTTATATCAAATTTAGCTATGTCTTTCAAGTACCTACTAATTAAAGTTATGAGGAATTTGCATAATTTCTGTACCTTAATTATTATGAAACATTAAAGTTATATTTAAAACTTTGCTGTTTTATTTCCTTTATCTATTTTCTTAATAACTATTTATTCATAAATATAAAAAAAATCTAATAAATAGATACTTGTTTCCTAATACCAATACCCAAGTTTATCAAATTGATATACAACCACATGTGTTTTTCACCAAAAATATTTACTTAAATTACATTTTAATGATGATTATTATATCCCTTGGTAACATTTGGAACTTGGACAGTACGGTACTCAAGGTACAAGGAGGTGACTCAAGGAAATCGTCATTAAAATCCATCGGACTCTGATCGATGAAGTCTGAATCTCATTTTCTTAGGCATAATGTTAACGGAGGCTAGGTTTACTGCTTCAAGGCTGTTTTAACTGAGAATATCCTAAAAAAAACTAAGTTACGTTTTTCCGACCCGGGATTTCTTAAACGCAGTTTTTGATTCCCACACACCTAAGACAGAATTTTTATATGTGCACGTTTCGTCACGATGTTTTCCTTCACCATTAAAGTAAGTGACAATTTATTGTAAATACATACATAATTTAGAAAAGTCAGACGTGTCCGTCTGGGGTTTGAACCCGCGTTCGCCAAAATTATCGACCGTGCGCCTAAACCTCTACTAAGCCATCACTACCTATAAAAATGATCTTATATGATATTTAATTAACACATTTTTACGCTTAAAGCTTCTAAAATTTGAGTTCTCGTTTGAAGTTGCAAGACGTATAAAAATACACTCGGGTCTGACCGATATACGAGATCACGAGACACACTTACGAGTAGGTATATCACAACGATATGAAACTAAATTTCAGCAAAAGCCAGCTGAATCAACAGAGGAAAGTGAGGGAAATCGAACAGTATAAGAAAATATTAAGTGTTATATTTTTTGTGCTTTCTTTGTAAACAAAGGACATTTTTTGTACAAAAACCTGTTACACTGTTTACACTTTTATAGAGCATCACATGTTACGATTCATGCCGGACTCGTTCATTAATTTTATTGTGCATTCACGTCACTTAATGCGGTAACGACTGATAGGCCGTTTTCACTGACCTTTGATTTCATTAGACATTGTTCTCCTCGAGCCAGGTCTGAAAGCAAATGTATGTACATTAATACCACCTTGGTGGAGCAGTTTGTGTCGCTCCGTAGTATAAACTGACTTTTCGGTTTTTTAATAAAAATTCATTTTTAATACACAAAATAAAATTAACGGTGTCCACTACACATAAAGCGTCAAAAATAAGGTTCGAAAACTGTTTCTTAAGGCTTTAGTAGGGATATTTTGCTAAGTTTTATTTGTGCTAATCTATGTATATTATTCCGCTTTTATACTGTGGAATATAATGGCTTAAAATAATAATAATAACAAAAAATATAATAAAAAATGTTAGAAAAATGGGTCAAAGAAGCAAGATGTAATATTATGAGCTGTAATGTTCGTAGAATATAGGATATAGATAGAACATAAACTATTGTCTCCCGATAAATTCACGGTACCGGCGTTTTCAACTTCCGTCCCAATAGGGATAACTTAAACGGTATTAAATGATGATGAGTAAGCTTAACTGTTAGGCAATAACTTATCTCTGCCCTGTGGCAAGGGGGCGTTAGAATCCCACCACGGTATCCCCTGCCTGTCGTAAAAGGCGACTTAACGGGGCCCTTGGGGTCGCTGGACGTGCTGTGGGGGCAGCGCGTCCTCACTGAAAGTGACCCCGAGAGGAGCGGCGGCACTGTGGCCTGTGTACGCCGCGGGCGCCCATTCACAACCGGGGCGTCCGAACAAGCTAGTGGGGGTGCAACTGCGCCCCCTACAACTCCGAGACGGCCGAGACGTTTAAGTCTCGGAGGCGCACTGGGCGGCTGCGGTTAACGGTGGGCGCCTCTCGCCCGCGTACCGTGGTCGCCCCACTCGGCGCGGAGATGGCCACTGGGGGGTTTTGGTCGGTATGCCGGTATAGGGATTTTGTTAGGGACCCAGCTCGGCACTAACAACTGCGCGGACATGACGTCGCCGCGCGCCGGGCTGGAAGACCGGTGACCCCGACATACGCTTCCCGCCCCCACTGCCCCCGGGCTGGCGGGAAGTAGAGCCATAAATAGCTTTCCCCTCTATAACAAAAAAAAAAAAAAAAAAAAAGGCAATAACTTATCTGGAAGCACAATTGCCTCCTGGTTTACATTGTATTTATTTTAGCGATGAAGCGAAAAATCTTATATCTTAACAATGCAAGTATATTGCATGCCAAAAGTTATCTCGACTAAATTTAACACATTTTTTCGAAAATTGCTATTCTCCACTTGCCCGCCTAAAACGACAATGGTAACTCACCATGGTCCCCAGGCAAATAGCCACTTTTCTGTTATTATTAATTCTAACGTAAAAACTAAATCAAATTTGACTAATTAAAATCATTCATAATGTGTTTTATGTAAAGGGTGTATTTAGACCGTGATCGAAAACTGGGGCAGGTAATAGCGATAGTGATTACAAACCCCCTGGCATTAAAAAAATCCCGACAAACAATAAAATTTTTCAGGTTTTCCATACAAACCACATACTTTTAACACCCATGGTTGTATGGAAAATGTCAAAATTTTTATTTTTTGTCGGGATTTTTTTTAATGCCAGGGGGTTTGTAATCACCCTCACTATTACCTGCCCCAGTTTTCGATCATGGTCTAAATACACCATGTATAAACGATATAAACGTGCAATTTTATCAAATTAAGTAAGTATCCTTTATTGCTTCTCAAGGTCTTATCAATAAAAATAAGGTTCAGAAGTTCTGTTGTGAAAGCATAAAAGATATACTGATAGAGTTACTGTCGCGATTATAAAAATAGAATGGATTCCAAGATTTTTCTACTAACCCAAATCAAATCAAATAACACTTAAATCAAAGAGTCTTTTGTTTAGTCCCTCCTGTATGGGAAGACAGCAGTGAAATCATAAGTGAGATATTATAGATTTCCAAATCTTTTCGAAATAAGTAGAGACATTTTAATTAGAATCGAATAAAATAAACAATAAGTACAATTTTTTATTCAGAGCTATAAATTGAATCTAACATTCGAAGAATTGCTTGGAAAAGAAAACTACAATGAACATTAAAGAGCTCTTATAGCATTAACTTTAGTTCCACAATAGGCAGACCTTTTATCTGGGTTCTGAATAAAACATAAGTAAATATATTATCACAGTAAGTCCCACTTGTTGCAACCCCCTCTCGTAACCATGACGACGCACAGTGTCCTATTATTGACAGTATTTCGAGACACCTTTTATTTTTCTTGCTATGACTATGAGACTTTTTTTTTATTGTGGCCCTATCCCACCTCACAACCGCCACTGCAACTCCTGTACTTCAGGATAAACAGCGGCACGCACAGTATTACGGTACCTGCCTACATAAAAATATCAACGCCGAACGCTCATTCTGGAGCAATTTCTTTCTGACTGCGCCGACAGTTGCCACACAGGGGAAACGTAACAAATACAAGCCAAATATGTATTATAGCTCCATAACTTACTTTTAAGGTATTAAACGACAGACCCCAGGTTGACTTTAATATCCTTGTCAAGGTATAAAAGTTGTTTTAAGATTTTTCACTTACGCTTTTTATATGTTCAATAAAAGAGAAATTTCGTTCTAGAAGAAGCCCCAGGTAACAAACAAATTGTTTACTTTTGATAAAGCCGTTATGAAATTTTATACGTGGCGGGGTTTTCAAGTTGCCTTTCAGCAGCAAATGAAATGATTTTTGAGGTGAGAACGAGAGACGATTTCTTTCACCCCAGTGAGTAATTAAACGGTTACGCATATCCTATTAAAAAGCAACACGGTGGTAAAAGAATCTCAAGAAAGTCATCAAAGCCTAGATTCCATAAGTAAGGGCCAACAACAGAGCTCTGGGGGCATTATCAGTGACTTCGACACTGCGTGGTGACCTAAGCGCAATTTAGTTGAGCCATGATTAAAATGCGAGTTGATCATAAAAAATATATTTCTTGGGCAACCGCGAGATTTTAATTTCAGAATTAACATAGAGGCCACCAGTAAGCGCAGTGTTGGACGTCCACCCACAAGTTGGACCGACGATTTGGTAAAAATCGCGGGAAGCCGCTGGATGCAGGCCGCTTCTAATAAAACGCTTTGAAAGTCTCTGGGGGAGGCCTATGTCCAGCAGTGGACGTCCTTTGGCTGATAATGATGATAATGATGATATAGGCTACCAGACATTGTCGAATGCACCAGAAATATCTAAAAGTATCCCTAACACATACTTATGTTCCGATTTGTTAACTGATCTTCTAACCGATAAAGTTGCGTCCACGGTTGATTTACCAATCGTAAAACCGAATTGATTATCGTGAAATAATAATAATGACTATGAGACTTAGCTAAATTAATTTCATGGGTACGTCAACTAAAAATTAAAATTGTTCCATATTAAACTTAAAATTTATAAGTCATAATTAACATGCAAAAAAAATTCTAAGAGCCGTAACGAAAATTTAAACAAAAAATAAATAACTTAAAATGTGTACTTAACAAATTAAATGAAATAAGTAAACATCATCATTATCATCAATTAAATTATTGGTCTAATGAAATTAGTTACTGGGTATCAAGTTTTATTAACCAAATAATAGTGTTTGTCGGAATTATGCTATCGTATATGTCAAGGTCTTTAAGAGTGAATTATTAATTATTTATTAAATTTTATTTTTTTACGCTCGTGATTTAGACATTTAAATAAAATTAATTTTTGTAGAATAGGTACCACAAAAATTTTAGAACGCCACTATGACCGCAATAAAAATACCTATTGTGAAGAAATAAATACATTAAAACACACAATCATAAAAATACGCATACTATAAAATTTCACTAACATTTTAACCCAATTTTGTCCAATTACAAATTGACTGCGTGGCCACAGTGTGCAGTTGAAGGAGCAGGCCATAGCCACCCTCCTCACACCATTCCCTCCCGAAGCACTTGTGAAGTTGAGGGCCGAGAGTGAGGCTCTGTCACCGCGGGTAATTACACCTCTATAGCTTTTGATGTCAGAGATTTATGTACGATATGCTATACTACGATATACCACTTCCTCCACAGATAATAATTTATTGTATTATTGAAGTCACGAGGTACCTTTGATTTATAAAGTAAGGTTACATATATCTCAATTTCTTATTTAGGTTAAGAGAAATATTGGCTTGATTAAAATCTCAAACCGTGTCCAATTCTAGGTTTTTCGAAATGCATGGTTAGGTAATGATATTTGTTTAATTAAAAACAAACATTTTATCGGATCGAAGAACTAGAAAAATATCACCTACGAATATGATCAGTTTCCAATGCGGTTATTTATAGTGACAATAATACATATTCATTAAATTTGACAGAATCAGCGTTAAGCTGATATCATGGGGGTCATCCCTCACGGCCACTGAAACGACCCCATACCATTTTTTCGTTATGTTATTTTGAATATAATAGATATAACCGCGATAAACGATGCCAATGTTTAAAAATACCCGAAAAATTAAATGCTAGGCTATTAAGAGAAAAAACCTTTTAGGCATATATAACAACGATTAACATTTATTATCAAAATAAAATCGTATCTCTAATAAATAATTAAAAACAAAATAATTTAAAATGAGTATCTACAATAACAATTACATCAAGTAATATAGTAAATTGGTAGCTTAATTAATGATTATTATCGGATTAGTGCACCAATTAAGCATTTGTTGAAGGGTTGCGGTATCGTCACATTGTTGCTAGCCGGTGATGTTCGAGTCTACTACTTATTCTTATGGTTATCTTATTACAAAAATCCCCAACTAATTGGGCTTACCAATTGTAAATAATTTTATGAATGTATAGCTATTTGCCTCAAGCCCAACTATGGTAATATGTTATTGAACCTCCGTCATAACTATACGTCGAACTAAAAGTGACCCCGAGAGGGGCGGCTACACTGTGGCCTGTGTACGTCACGGTTGCCCATTTACAATCAGGGCGCCCAAACCAAGGTAGTGGGGGTGTAGCTGCGCCCTGAAAATAACTCCGAGACGGCCGAGACAAGTACGTCTCGGAGGCGCACCGGGCGACTTTGGATAACGGTGGGCGCTTCTCGCCCACCTACCATGGTCGACCAACTTGGTGCGGAGATGGCTACCGAGGTTTTGGTCGATATGCCAGTTTACGGATTATGTTAGGAACCCAGCCCGGCTCTAACATCTGCGTGGGTATGACGTCGCCGCGTGCCGAGCTGGAAGACCGATGACCCCAGGCTGGCGGGAAGTAGAGCCATAAACAGCTTTCCCCTCGAGAACAAAAAAAGGCTAAGTCTTATATAGTCTTTCGTTGGGAAAAGTGCTTGCTAATGAGTAAACCTATGATGAAAAAAATGTAGAACGTACCGTATTCTAAGATCGTTGGCAAACTTTTGAAAAAGAAGGTGCAGTATTGTTTAAGATGTAAAATAAATAAAATCCATTGTTAAAACTAATTATCTTGAACACAGTGGTATAAAAAGTAGCTTATTACCGATTACTCATCGTATCAATTATGTACGTTCCAACTATGTTTAATTTCGAAAAGGTTTTTTTTATCTTTCCGCACAGTTTTAATCTAAGTCTCTTTCCATTTCACCTAAGTTGGCAATGTAAGTTCAATACATTAAAAAAACATTTTTTTCATTATTATTATGTAAATTTAAAAAGTAGATAGGTCAATTAGATGATAGGTATTGTATTTTCATATGAGTGAAGCTACCGTTTTATATTGGCATATTGCTTTTATCAAAAATACTGCGAGTGAAGCGGATTTTCCAAAGTAAAGGACGTTGGGAGCAATTGATTCAATTCCCACTGCTCTCGACAGAGGGGTGGGCGCAACCCAGTTTCTACCCTCATCCTCCTCTCCTGAATCTGCGTTATACGTAGGCGTTAGTGCTATTGGAGTAGCGCTTGATTTATGTACTGGCTATGGTAAAATATTTTAAACAGAAGCCCTACAAATAATAGGTGAAAATAAAATAAATACCTACATTACTTATACAGATTTTTGAAACTACTATAAATATAAAAGATGTTACATTACGAAGCATCAAATTAGATAAGTGGGTACGTCAGAAAAGAAATGTTGGGAAATAGTAATGACTATCCGAGATGCTTTTGGAAGTAAAGTGTCAAAAGGTCCACATAAATATTTTAACCATTCTAAATCAGGAAACAACGTATTAAATTTTATTAAGAGATGTTTAACGATGGCGATATTTGGGACATTTGACAGCATAACACACTAAATTGTGAAAAGAGAGACATACGGCTTTGATACCCGCGCAAAAACAAGTTCGGGTTGTGGAATTGACGTATAAAGTATTATATTAAAGGATATTTCTATGACAGTTGGATATTTAATAATTTTAATGTCTACTTAATATGAATATATACAGATATATATCAGTGGCGGTACTTCCATAGAAGCCCGAAAGCCCGACTTGCCTTACATAGTTCCGAATAACGAACTTAACGATTGTTTATTTATAAAATAATGCTATAAACGTGAATGTGAGTACTAACCGGTAGGTATTTATTAGTCCTACGTACCAAAAAAAAATATGCTGCTACTAAATAAACATTTGGGCTTGCCTTAGTTTGACACCCTAGGCACGCCACTGATATATATGTATATCAAAGATGAAACGATCCAAGCTATGACAAATTAAGTATTAGGAAATACGCGGACCCCACTTGTTGAGATACGTAGTATAGTTGATGGCTTTCCACGGAAAAATACCTTTTTTTAATTTCTCACTTCCCGCTCTGTAAGCTTTATCATAAGATTGTGAAGCGTGGAATAGAATTTCCGACCTTTATTCGAATTTTTAAAACCGGTCAAATACGGATGTTAATTTTCTAATTCTCCTAAAGCTTCAAGTTCATGTCTTTAATTTAATCGCGTAGTGGTAATGATTATGATTCCATTCGTAAGGTAAATATACCTACAGCCGGTAAAATATAAGCAGCTGTGATTTATAAACCAAGGTACTGTATCTATTAGATTATATATTTTATGCATAGCTAATATTGCGTTAATGGATTAGAAATAACGCTATAACTAAGGCGATTGTTACATATATTATAGTCAAATCGCTTTACATGGTTGAGTCTATCCATAGCAAAAGTGATTTTATTTGCATTCGCCTAGACGGCTCATGCGCTGCGGATAATCTGCTAAATAGAGTCACATAGATATACAGCGAACAGTTCACTCGATCGTCGTTGGTATATAAAGGTTGCAAGGTCCACGGCGGCGGGCGTAGTCTCACAAAGGCAGTGTGTTGGACGCACTGCGATTTTGCAGCGCACCAGTTAATTTGCGCGACACACGATAATTGTCTTTCAATAAAGATTATTGACCATTTCCAAAGCTCTGTGATTTAATTACGACGCTACAGATTTTGTTTTGCTGATTTCATCAAATAATTTGGTAAGTGCTTGTCTTTAATACTTGACTCCAATCTTTTGTAGCATTCGGTTATTAAAGAGTAAAAGTAAGGTTCAGTTAGTTAACCAAAATTTCAAAAAAGCTTTAAAAGTCGATACTGATAAGTAAAATGTGTTAAAAGTGTACATAATATTTAATTTGTACATCGATGAAAATTACAGACACAAGATAAAGTTACTTTATTGTGTAGTGCAAGGATAAATAATGAAATAGTATTTGAAAGTGTATTTAAACAAACAGGACATCAATCGTCGAGAAACTGGTCGACACAATTTTTACTAATTATTCAAGGTTATTACGAAATTGAATATTGTTTTATTGGAAGCTTTCTTAAATTTTAGTTTTTTTGATTATGGAAAACGGAGGCAAACGAGCAAGTATGCCACCTCATGTTAATTGTTAAGTGGTCAGCACCGCCTATGAACACCCACAATAGCAAAGGAATCATTTGTGTGTTGCCGGCCTTTGAGGAAAATATAGGCTCTCTTCTTGAAGATCGTTGTTATTTTAACATGTGTAACATTCTCCCCTCATTATATATTTATTTTCTCCAATCGAACTTAGTTGTATTAAAGATTACGTATTACGAAATAAGATTATGCCGATATAAAAAGTAACTCTTTAAGACAGACTCTTTGAATTCAGTAAATTTTGCAAAAAAACGTTTTATAAATTACCAATAACACTGGTCTGCAAAAAAAAATTTTTTTTTGCTCCTTCTTGTTTCCATGCATGAATTCATCATATTTTGTGCTCTAAACATGGAATCTGACATACAATTAAGTACCACACGTAGATTTCCAATATAATATTTGTTTAGTTAACAAACAAATTATTATGAAAATATCAAACATCTATCTTATATTTACTGGCTCTGCTCATAAAAAATATATAAACTACATATAAAATACTCAAAACCAATATAGAGAATATGACCTTTATGCAAAACTTACCAAAATATTTGATACATAATGTGAAGTCACAGCGAATACTGCGCATGCGCCTACATAGGCCATACATAGGACCTACTACCATAAAAATCACCTTCGCCATACCATAAAAAGCACATTCATTCTTTCTCTTACAACTCGCTTAAACATATTTTGTACATACAATGTTTGTATATACTCTTTTTGTAACAATGACGGGCAAAAAAATTGTAAAGAAAACCCAAATTTTTGAAATTTTAAAAATTCATACAAAACAATCTAGATGTGATGGAAAAAATCGACCAACGGGGATAGATTCAGAACACTGGAATCCTAATATATATGACAATTTTTTTTAAAGGAGGATTTCACTGCAGACCAGTGTAATCTACTAACAATATCAATTATTTCAAATTTACGAAATAAAATCGTTTAAAAAAAAAACACCTACAGTTTTTATAAACGGTAAAAAGATAAACGAAATGATGTTTTATTTCAACATAATTTTTGAAACAATTATGGCAGAACATCAGACAATAACAATATTTTTGGTATGACATTGACATCAAAAAATGAAATAAATTTTTAAGTAATTTGGTTAATTTACAATGTTATGCATGAATATTTTGAAAGGTTATCAGGGTCTAAAATTTTAATAACCAAATGTTTTATTACGGAAGTGCGGAAGTGTAAATTTTGATTTAAGAATAATGCATATTTTTGACTGATAACTTCCCACAGGCGTGTGGGAGATGAGTCGTTTAAAAAGAATATTATTGTTATTCGGAAATTGTTCCATAAAAGAAGTAATTTGCTTACTTAAATTAAATTACGACTATAATAATTTGTTGGTTTGTGCTCAATTTATATTGCGATAAATGAAATGTATTCACAGAGTTTTCCGTAGCTGAGTAAATTTCTGGGGTTTTCGCAATAACTTCGGGTAAAACCCTTAGTTACTTGCAAAATTACAGTTTTCCGCGTATTACTCCGCCTGTTTTAATGCAATGGAAATCGCGCATTTAAAAAACACACACACTATGTTTCGGTAACTTTATCTACTAATTTAAAAAGCCAAATGGCGACACTACAGAATATTCTGTAGGATAATATATATTTATTTTCACAATAGTAGATAAGTACTGAGAAGGAATAGATCTTAGTTCACCACATTACCTATGTACCTTGGCGGAATAACTTCAGATAAATATGATATTCCTTGTGTACAACTCTTAGTGTGCAAGTATATTTACGGTTTATCCTTCAAAAAAATCAAGAATAATAATAAATTTTCATAATTTTGCGTGAGTAATGAGCATACGTACATAGCTTCAAAAATATGCTACAACATAGTGCAAAAATTAATTATAATGAAGGTAGTGAATTTATTTTATATACGTAAATTTCTTCATGGGCTCAGATTATGTGAAATTGAATTTAAAGTCCTTTTTTTAAGCGAATATTTGTCCGGCCAGAATAACCGTGCAATCATAATGTCACAGTGCAGTGTGTCGGTAAGTCACGGGTGAGTTACAATAAGTAATTATAGTGTGACTGTAACACAATTAAATTCAAAATATGCGATATGCTCTACCCTGCATAAAAGGAGCAACTGTATGTTGTATTAGGCGTTTTATTGGCTGTCGTAAAGTTACATTAATGTAGATAAATAATATTTTATTGAATTATTACATAACCGGAGGAGAAGAAGTGTTAACTATTTCCCTGTTGTGGTTAAAGGGACACAGTTGGAATAAATTGATATTAGTATTGCCCTGACAAAGACTAATATATTAAGTCGTTTAATTATATTTTTTGCAACTGCGCGATCTTTTATACTGATGACTTTTCTTGTGCGTTCTCAATGAATGCAAAAGGAAAACGTTGTGAGGAAACTTGCTTCCCTAAGTATTCTTAACAAAGATTTTGCTTACATAAAGTTCACTAACCCAACAGGTCGGGGCGCCGAGAGTCGTGTATTTTTCTCATTTTATTATATCACTTTCTATTAAATTTTAAATTACGCATAATATTGTAATCATAATCTTTTAATCATAATGTAATTGGTGACAACCTTTATAAACAGTGATGTATCAGTTAACAGTTAAATGTTATCACAAAATACTGATTAAGTACTAGTCGTGAGTGACAGTGCACTGTGTTACTGTTCTGGACTTTCCTTGTAAAGAAATTAAATTAATGTAAGTCTATACTTTCATTGATTTGACGTCTATAAATTCCTCGTGACGGAAATATTCCAATTTTATGCATTAAAACAATATATCGCCTTGAAGCCGTTGACACTTTTTTGTATATGTGGTTATGTTATATACTAACCGCTACTAAACAACTTAATATTTAAGTACGATAACCACAACTATAAAATATACTAGGTCAAAGATTATAATGCATTTATATTTGCTAATTTGATGCGGTTTTTGCAATTGTGATGCGATTGTTGTTTTCAATGCATTATTTAAAAGTGTATTTTAAATTTAATGAACACACAGCCCAGAAAAATAATGGAAACTTATATATCATTATTGGGTTTAAGTTATATGCATACCAAGTAAATCTTCACTCGAACATCGCATTTTTTCCATAATTATGAGAAAACTTCAAAGCCCGTCTAGGTGGTAACTATCTGAAAGCATAATTTTGTTACTTATATCCTTCTCAAGTGTTCGGAAAAGAATCGCACCTCGATAAGTAATGAAGCTCAATGAATAAACAGTGACCAAAACAATGTTGGTGCGTCACCAGCTTGAAGAAAAATTGGTAATAAGAGGACTAGGGTTAGAACAAATTAAGAAATACCTCGATAATATCTACCACTCACTGTATAAAATGCGACATCTTATATTAGGTTAGCTTCAATATGACTTTCCGTGAGAAAATAGCGCTGCTATGATTGAGGCTCATTTATGCTGTAAAGTAATAAAAGTGTCTCAACTGTATAAAACAGATAATTACTGTACTTATTGTACATTGTAATAAGGTAGATTTGAAATTTAAAATATAAATGTATGCAGTTCAAACTAACTTTTAAGCAATTTTTTTTGTTTTTTTTTACCCCCTATCATTAAAAACGATTCAATGATTGAAAAAATTATCATAAAAGTGATAATTTGCGTTAACGAAATATGAAAGAAATTATATTATTATTTGACTAAAAACATTTAATGATTCTTTTCACTCAAACGTGCAAAACTTTGTAACAATCGTTTTTCTAAGGCCTTTACATTTTTTAATAAAAATCTCATTCGGATTTATAGTTTAAGGGAGGATTAAAAAAACGTCTAGGTCATATTTTTGTCTATTGTACATTAGTATTCAGGATTATAGAGTCATTCACATTTGCTAACTTTAGTAAGTAGTTATCATTGCAATATCTGCTAGGTACCTTTAGAAATTCTAAGACTACTTCCGCATTCAAAGACTTTGAGCGA
Organism: Cephonodes hylas; assembly: GCA_030295005.1. Lineage (NCBI taxonomy): Eukaryota > Metazoa > Arthropoda > Insecta > Lepidoptera > Sphingidae > Cephonodes > Cephonodes hylas. The sequence continues at coordinate 9,110,710 of AP025364.1, read as the reverse complement.
ATAATATTATCAGATTTAATGATCTAATTCGGCCTTGTCACTTTCCCAGTTCGTGGCCTAGATAATGTCATTAAGTTCCGGCATAACCCAAAGTACACCATTTGACTTTGGGCATATGAGCAAGATTAAAAAATTAAAATCTAAATTTTAAAATGTAGCTATCTACATTGTGACGTTGAACATACTATACTTTCCTAGAAAGCTGTCAAAATTTCTGAGAGGGGAATACCCATCGTTTACTCGAACTCCATTGACAAATAAATTTATACCAAAAAAAAAACAGTTGACGTCACTAACGAGTGCCCAGCAAGAAGTCTTTTAGAATACCGGTTCTGTTTTATTTATCCGACGAAGTATGAGGAAAATACGTGCGAATTCTTTGAATAAAACACCTTCTCCTGTGTGTCGGGTATATCCCTCTTTCAGATAAGCGTCATCCAATGGGTTTTTCCTCCCAGGACATGTCCATTATTTTTAAACAATTAATAATATTGGTATTGAATAAGTAAATTTTACTATTTTACTGATGCCATTATACTTTTAATCAGAAACGATATTGAAACTAATGCATTCTTACAAACAACAAAAACTAGAAAAATAATAAATACGAACGACATATGGGTATTAATTATGATTGAAGCATTAATAAGTTCCGAGTATGCGATATTTCCGAGATAAATACATGACTATGTTGTAATTTATACAGCAGTGGAACACAAGATCAATGTCACAGAGGTAACAGTACGTGGAACGACCTTACAAACTAGTCACATTATGCCAATAATGACATTGGTTATAAAATTAATCCAACGGTAATTTAATTGTAAAATACTAATTGGTACCGGCATCATGGTAGTATCTCTCAGAACGCTTTGTTTTTAGCTAAATATCGCGTGCCGGCTCATATCACCTAGGCCCTACCTCAAACGAAACGTCACAAGAAAAGAATCAGATACGTTTCGTGGAACTAAACATAAATATAAATAAATTGCACTACCAATGAGGTCGGAATTTTCCTTGGTTGACTTTATACATATAAAAAAAAAAATTAGTTATAAAATTTATACACGAACATGTAAAATGCTATTTTCCTTATAATTTTCTAAATACCTATCTAATATATTTATTTTTTATTACCCAAAATGAATTATTATTCTGTATATAAGTATATAGGTACTTATGTAACGTTTGTATATTACACAAAATGCTTAAATTATACATTTTCGACTTTTATCCGTCTTCGCAAACCAGTCTATGAGGCGAGTTTGAAAAAGTTTTCCAATCAAAAGCCATGGAACTCGATAAAAGTAATTAATACACACCCTTAAATTTATTATAGGATTGGGGTTCGTTGATCTTTAGGACGAAAATTAAAATTTGATTAATATCTCTGTGTCGGCCCTTTTGTCATTATATTTATGACTAACAAAGACTCCATTTTTCACTCGAATACAAAAAGTATCTGTTGTCCTCTATTTTTTATAGTCGCTGACTGAGTAAGACAAAGCGCCATTAATGAGCTGTTGGTTAAACCGACAAGTGAAAAACATGCCGGTGCAGGCTACGGCGAGGTCCACTGTTAACCTCGCACCACTTGCTCGCTGCACGGCGGCTGCTTGTTGCGCAAGAGCCGCTCTCTCGGCATTGAGCGAGGACCGCGAATTAGGCCTCCCTACGTATTCTCTGCTTGACCACCAATAGCACGTCCTAGGTGACATTGAATTTGTTAAGTTACTTAATTATAAAGTGATCTAAAATACTAAACATGTCGTTTTACTTTTACATCTATTAGTGGTAGAACTGTATAGACGTACAAAATTAGAACAGTCTGTATTATTACGCAATACGTAGATACTTTGGAGTCAGTCAATAGTTGATACAGGTTTACTTTTAGTTCGATTACCCCTTAATACCTGTGTTACAAAAAGTTTGATAGTGAATATGATAGTTTCCGTGTAGAAACTAAACGTCGAAAGGATACCTCATCTTTAGGTAAAAACTTCAAAGCTGTGGCTGTCTTTCTGAATAACTGTTTTTGCCCAATTCATATTAAAGTTACTAAATTGGAAAGATTAAAAAATATGAAATAAGTAATATACGTATTTCACAAAGAAAGTAATAAAAGTAAGCGGTACAATAGCATGACGGTATAAATCGTTATACCTATTGGACAAGGACATCCTTTAGAGTAATGGTGCCAATTACGATTGTTATAAGATCGCTGCGCTCTGGCAGTTTCATTCAAAGTATTCGTCGCACACCTCGAAATGTATTGTGCTATAATGGTGTCTAGATTCTTAAATAGAAAAGATGTAAATAATTACCATTATACACATATATTTTAATATTTCTTTATAATTATTGGTGTTTATATATTTTTTATCTGTTTCTTAACACACAATATCTATAAAATTTTGGGGACAAGTTATGATGGTAGTGAATTATGACATTTAATACTAAACGATGCCAGACTCTATCTGAATTACGAAAATGTCATAGAAAAACCGAAGGACTAAAGTAGGTCCATTCTAGACATTACAGATATTTAGAAATTTCGATGTTTTTCAGGTATTACGATGTCGGAGGGGGATTTGAAATTGAAATATGGTTTGTGTATTGCGACATTTTTAATTAAATGTATTGTTTGCAATAAGGATTCCGGCTACGTGTTTTTTCCTTTATGTGTAGGATTACCTGGGATTTATTTTCCATTTTGTGATTCGTTTTGTACGTTTGGTGCTTAACTTTCCATTATTTTTAAACCTTACATGGGAACCGCTTGAACCTGATTTTATTTTTTCGTCGTTTTGGCTTGTTTTTTCAATGTGTTAATTGTAATAAACATATATTTGCAATTGTGATGTGGCTTTTGTACCTATTTAATGATGGCGTGCATTAAAATGAAAATGTATCTTTACTTATTACAGAAGTCATGGAAAGCGGGGACTACAAAGACTTCGCGAAAGCGATGGCTGACTACATTACAGAGTATTTGGAAAACATCAGAGACCGGTAGGTGCCTTATCATGGAATACTGTAAAATTTAAACTGAGAAGCTTGTTTTCACAAAATGATCAAAATATTAAAATGTAATTAAAATTTTGAATGTATGTGCTTACACTAAAACTTCTTGCGAACACTTATTACGAAAAAATCAAAACGCCTGTAATATTTTTTTTAGCAATACACAATTAATAGGAATCTTTCTTCTTTATAGTATCAGTTCAGTAATTAAGATCAAAGTTTTGTAATATTTTACCAGAAAAACATAAAACTAAATAGAAAATAACAAAAATACTTACATAAACATACCACTCTAAGCTTATTCTATTACTGAACATCTATGATTATTGTTTTTAGGCAAGTGGTACCATCAGTAAAACCTGGCTATCTCCGTCCTCTGGTGCCTGAACAGGCGCCGCAAGAAGCAGAGCCCTGGACTGCGGTGATGGCTGACATCGAGCGAGTCGTCATGTCTGGTGTAACTCACTGGCAGTCCCCTCGCTTTCATGCGTACTTCCCGACGGCGAACTCTTACCCCGCCCTTGTAGCTGATATGCTATGTGGAGCCATCGCCTGCATCGGTTTTACATGGGTAAATATATTCTGTTTAGATTACCTTTAATATCGAAATGAACAGACGAAATAACCATAAGTACAGTGATCGTAGGCTTTCAAGAAATGGCCTAGAGCTATTACTTTTACTTAGATTGGTATATTTAAAATAAGAATGTAACATTCAATCTCAAAAAAGTTTTGTTCAGTTTTTTTTTTCATACGCAATGTAATTCATGTTAATGGCATTAAAGTAATTGTTATAAACCTGACTGCACTCATGAGGAACAAAAACCGTTTATGTTTTAAAATGTAGACATGTTGTTACCAGTGCATATTCAATTCATTGTCAATGTTAAGAGCGAAACAAAACTCGAACAAGGCAAACCTGTTTACATGTAGGTAATATTCTCATATATCTCGTTTTTTGAATTCCGCATCAACACTTGTGGTCAGACATTAGTGTACAAACTTTTTACAAAGTCGCCAACAGAGCAACAACTTTTCCGCTGTAGTTAACTAAATTCTTCGATCAAAGACTATAATGATATTAACTTTTAATACATAATCCCGAGTCTCAGTCCGTGCCTTCAAAGGATTTTCCATCTAATATGATGATTTTCAAACAACGCGTACGCTGCCTTATCCCATAAACTTTGTTGTTTTAGGTAGGTATATTTTAAATGGAGAATCATATGTCTTTGTATGAACAACTTCCACTTAAGTGATTATATTACTAACTTACTAACTATGTAGACCAAGGTCGATTATTATACAATATACAATTCGTTTGAGGAATTTGTGTAAGACCTCATTTGTGTTATTCGTATTAATTTTTAGCAAAGGTAATCAATAAGTAAAATAACAAAAACCTTATGCTTTTGGGCACGATGGCTGTGCTTCTGTTTCTTAGATTTTACAAATTGAGTGAATCATCCTAATATAAGTTTATAATACTGATAGGGCGACCCAATATTTTTTAATATTCTGTATAATTTTATATGTATAAATAAATTAGTAATAATAATCATCAATAAGTAATATGATCACCACATCAGAACCGAGTACCTAACCTTCTTCTTACATTACATTTTTCCGGTTAGGAGCTGAGGTAAATATTATATGAATAGTATACTGTTATTTTATATATTTTTTTTCTATGTTTTTACAGATTGCAAGCCCGGCATGTACCGAACTAGAAGTGGTCATGATGGATTGGCTTGGCCAGATGTTGGGTCTTCCGGAGCCATTCTTAGCTCGTTCTGGTGGTGAAGGTGGTGGTGTCATCCAGGGTTCCGCAAGTGAAGCCACACTAGTGGCATTGTTGGGAGCCAAAGCCCGTGTGATGCAAAGAGTTAAAGAACAGCATCCTGAATGGTCTGAGAATGATATACTTGGCAAGCTTGTTGGCTACTGCAACAGTAAGTTTTCACTGAATTAAAATAAAATCACTGTCGTACATCCCTGTTAAACTTAAAAAATAGGATGATTACGGCTCGCCTTGCCAGAATCTTACACTTATTATCTAATATGAAGGAATAGAAAAACTCGTTTGGCATTTCTCGAATCACCTGATTTAAGTATTTTTTATGTAAACAAATGAGACAAAAACTTTGCAATAAGAAATAAAAATTTTAGTGTGAATAATATACATATATGTGATTGCATTGGCTTATTTATTTGTTTTGTTCACAATTATCGAAAAGTCTGGGATCATTTTTAAATGATAATATTTTTTGTATACGCTCTAAGGGGGTACCTACATTATAAAATAATTTTGGAATTTGACCCTATTGCCCCAAAAAGTAATATAGAAATGATGATTCCTACTTTCTCGTTCCAGAACAAGCCCACTCATCAGTCGAGCGAGCTGGTCTTCTTGGTGGTGTAAAGCTCAGGACCTTGAAACCAGATTCCAAAAGACGTCTTCGTGCCGACACTCTTCGCGAGGCGATGGATGAGGACTTACGCAACGGTCTTATACCTTTCTACGTGAGTATTGCAAATATTTAGCCTTGAAATTTTGTTTTTTTTTCATAGTTTTTAAAACTTAGTTAAACCGCACGATTCAAACTATAAAATAAGTTAGCCGGTGTTAACGATGGTCATCAAGTATTTTAGTTAATTTTAAATAGTTTATTTAATGACGACTAATAAACAACTTTTGTGATTCTCTTTAGGGAGAATTTGAACCTTAATATTCATAACATTCAAAATAGAAACAAACCTTTATTTTATTTTTTTTAACATTGTCATCTGTGAAATTGATTATCTCCGTAACTAAGTTTCCTACTACCTACTTGTAAATTAAAATTTCTAAACAAATATTATTTTTTACAGGTTGTTGCGACTTTGGGCACTACCTCGTCATGCGCTTTTGATGCATTAGACGAAATTGGAGACGTTTGTAATTCTCGAGACGTATGGTTACACGTGGACGCGGCTTATGCTGGTTCGGCTTTCATTTGCCCCGAGTATCGCTATTTGATGAAAGGTGTAGAAAAGGCTGATTCCTTCAATTTCAACCCACATAAGTGGCTGCTTGTAAACTTCGACTGTTCGGCTATGTGGTTAAAACAACCTCGTTGGATCGTAGACGCGTTTAATGTCGATCCACTGTATTTAAAACATGACATGCAAGGATCTGCACCTGACTACCGACACTGGCAAATACCTTTAGGTCGTAGATTCAGATCTCTTAAGATTTGGTTCGTTTTAAGACTTTATGGCGTTGAAAATTTACAAAAACACATTAGGAAACAAATTGCTCTTGCTCATCTTTTTGAAAAGTTATTAACCGCTGATGACAGATTTGAGCTATATGAAGAAGTAATAATGGGACTCGTGTGCTTTAGACTTAAGGGATCTAATGATATTAATGAAGAATTATTGAGACGCATTAATGGCCGCGGAAAAATTCATTTAGTTCCATCCAAAATTGATGACGTGTATTTCTTAAGATTGGCAATTTGTTCACGATACACTGAGGCGAGCGATATCCATGTGTCCTGGAATGAAGTACAAGCTTCAGCTCTTGATATTCTAAACAAAAAGTAATTGCTTCATTGTACATTTTTATCGCACCTATTAGCAGGAGTAAGCAAATAATATAACTTGATACATATTTAGTCATGAACTACGCATGTTACAAGGTGTTATGTACTTTTGTTTTACATAGCAACAGTTATTTGTAGAAATCAACAGCAAATGCTTAAATTTATGATAAACTAGAATTAATGTACCTAATCGTTTATATGCAGTAGATCACTGAATGAAGGCATTTGCTTTGTATTGTGTATTAAATAATATGCAAATAAATGTTAATAAAATAGTAATATTTGTTAAAATGTTAGTACTAAGTAGTACTTTTAAACAATAATAGAGACAATATTTTAATGGCTATTACCACTATTTATTATCATTATATTAAATATTAATGAGTACCTAGTGAAATTGTTGTAAATAGGGTTACTATGTTTAATGTTGACTCAAACATGATATTTATTGGATAGAATAAACGTTGTTGAATATGAATTAACGGAGGTTCCAAAGGCATTTGATGATATTAAAATTCAAGAATGTCGAAGACATACTTGGTGTACCTGCCTACATTAAATGTCGCTGTTTTTAGGGTAAACATTTGCCTTACTGTAATGAGTGATGTGAGTTACAATATACAAACGAAATACGACAATAAGATTAATTGTGTTTAATTGTTACAAGTTTGTTATTTGTAAATGAGTTTATTTTATATAAACATTACTTTTTCAATTTACTTTTATATCATTGTTATGATTTATACCTTCTTTACATTATAATGTACACCAACACTCGTGTCACATTCACCATGATGTGTATACATATGTATGTGTTTTAATCTAATTATAAATAAACGCTTTCGTGAAATATGTTATTTTTTAACCCCAAAACATATTATTATGATGAAATAAATTTCAAAAAGCTATATTTTTAGCGGACTGTTTATCATTGGTACATAATAAATGTGAAAAAGTCGTAATGCTATCTCATTTAGAATATTGATAGTACCTGGCATTTATAATCAGAGTGACAAAAATTTAGAATACTTTAGGGTATTCTTCACTCTTTAATGTCATTAATCAAAAACCATCTAACAAAATCTTTCAAAATTAGATAGTGTAATGAACTACAAATATAATATATTGAACATAAAATGTTGATTACGGAGCTCATATGGTTCGGCACGCGGGGAATGTTAAAGATTTTTGATGTTAGACGGGTGGTGAAAGTGGGAACACGATCGACAAAAAACAGAACTTTGAGTAGTGCAGTAAGTGCCAAGGGCCAAGAACAATGCATCCTTGATTCATGCAGTATCAGTCCAAACTGTCAAGAACCTCGCGTCATAATAGTAGGAGCTGGCATGGCAGGCCTGTCCGCTGCACATCGTTTGACTCAATGTGGAATTAAAAATTTTGTCGTTCTGGAGGCTAAAGAAAGGTATGTTTTAATTTGTAATTCACTTACGTCTTTTATTAATTCTGATGTACCTAATAATATTCATGATTGTTTATAGGCCTGGAGGTCGAATTCATTCTTGTTGGCTTGGAGATGCTATCATCGAAATGGGCGCAGAATGGATCTCTGGTGCTTGTCTACCTAACTCAGTTTATACGTTAGCATCTCAAGATCGGCTGTTACAAACACCTTTGCCTCGGTTAGATGCATCGAGAGGCTTATTTTGTACAAGTGAAGGACGTGCAGTTGATCTTCCAGTTACAATTACGGCTTATCATACTTTTCGGCAAATTGAACAACAAGCTGCTAATTTATTTAGATTAGGTGGAGAGAGATTGCACGGGACTTTGCTCAATTTTATTGGTCTACGTATTCAACAAGAATTACATAATTTTCCAGAAGATCAAAGGTATGACGCTGCACGAGTAATGTTTGGCCTCACTAATATTTTGCGAAACAGATGTGGGGATGACTTATCTCTCGTAAGTGCTGATCAATATGGCAGTTACATAGAACTTCCAGGTGGAAGTGTTCGAGTGCCATTAGGTTATGTTGGAGTCATGGCGCCGTTGTTACGTGGATTACCAGATAATTGTATAAGGTACAGCAAGCCGGTGAACGTCATTCGATGGGGTCAAGGCCAAGCTGGAGACGGCCGCGTCCTCGTCAAAAGTTGTGATGGTGAAGAAATGACAGCAGATTACGTCATTTTAACGATGTCTCTTGGATGCCTAAAATGTCAAGCAGACAAACTCTTTGCACCACCATTGCCTGTTTGTAAATTAGATGCAATTTGTAATTTAGGATTTGGGCTCAGCGATAAAGTATTTTTGGAATATGCAGAGCCTTTTTGGGTGTGTCATGAAGGCAGCTTAAAAATGGCCTGGTCGGCTGAAGAGTTACAATGTAGATGTGATTGGACTCGGGGAGTTTGTGCAGTAGATGAAATGCCAGGAAGCAAACACGTGCTTTGTGCTCAAATTTCGGGTCAAGAAGCAGCAGCTATGGAATCTATGGCGGAAAACGATGTTGCCGAAGGATTAACGCAACTCTTACGAAGATTTACAGGCAATCCATGTCTTCCTTATCCCCAAATGATGCTTCGATCTCGATGGGCGTCTGACCCACATTTCTGCGGATCTTATTCCTACATGAGTTGTTGTTCTACCGTGAGCCATCAGTGTGAATTAGGTACGCCTGTTCCTGGCCCATGCGATCCGATGCCTCCCATATTGCTATTTGCAGGCGAAGCCACAGTACCTGGTTATTTTGCAACAGTACACGGCGCGCGATTGAGCGGCATCCGTGAGGCAGAACGCGTTGTATTATTGACTAAGAAGTTTGAAGGTCCACCGCGTTAACTATAATTCGTGTGTACATGTTATGTCCGCTTATGAGAACTTCCGTAAATTACATCGTATGTTGTGAGAAACATTAGCAGCATTATTTAACACTTTTATTCTTGTGTTGTGACATTGATTTTTTACATATTTTCATCATATTCATTATACACCATATTGTTTTGTGATAATATATTAATTTTTGTAGAAATAAAAAACATTTGACGAATAAATAATTTATTTATGAGTTTTAATAAATTAATCTATGATATATTTATTAACCTAAGGCATTAAATTAATATTGGACTAAGGCCTCTCAGTTATAGACAAGGCCAAGAACCAGCAGGGGGATGTTTATGAGAATAAGCCAATGATTCATTAAAGTATGTGTTGTAATTACATACAAAATTATTTATAGCCATGTGTTGAAAAAAAATCGCTTTATCTTTCAGTTAATTTTTCTACAGATAAATATGATTCATCATATCATAATCACGAGGTACATTTTACATATTGAATTTGGTGGTACATATTGGGAATATTGGAAAATTAATAAGTCCAAATATTTAAGAAAATTATAAAATTTTTAGTTTATATTTGTTTTTTTTTTATTTTTTTAAAATAACATTTTGCAACTTTGTCAAGTAAAATTAAAATATATCCCAAATACAGAAAAAAGTTTACGCAAGAAGAACCAAACTTTTGTATAGCACCCATATCACAAACAAAATTTCAAACCTGCAAGGAAACTACTACCTATCCCAGCACATATAGGCAAATCAACAAATTCAAAGGTCACTTTATGACCGTTGTACACTAAAAACTTATCCCTAAACTCCACAATGTAGGAATTATGTGTTGGGGATGTGTTGTGAGGCCATTCAAAACTGATTTTGTACCACTTGTCTTTTTGTATAAAACATGGCTCCTTTAATTCAATGTTGACAAGAGAGTCATATTCAACAGTGTTCATAAAGTTAGTATGCTTTATCATATTGTTATCAGATTCACATACAATAGACACTGATAACTGTTCTGAATATGTTTTTGCTTTATTGTTTCGAATATAAACATCTGGACCCATTCTGGTAGGTACACATAATGAATTTATAAATACTGATTTACTAGCTTTTAATCTACAATGAATAACATAATTGTTAGAATCTATGTAAATAGGTGCTGCAGACCTTAATGGACTACGAAGACATAAATGCCATTGAAGTTTTAATAATTTTCTTGGTGAAGTATATGTTGAGCTGATTGGCGTAATTTCTACTGGGTTCACTTTGTGTATTTCACTGATAATTTTCTTTATATTGTCAGCTTCACATGAATGCAAAACATTATTTTTATCAGCAATTATTTCATTAAATTCATCCATATTCAAAGTGCAAAATCGTAATAACTTGAATATGCCATATTTTTTTAATAATTCATTCCTATTTTCAAATGTTGCAGGTAAACCATTCTGTTTACATAAATGTATTGACCAGTCAAAAATATGCATGATTAATTCTTTTTCACTGATATTCATGTAGTCTGCTTCAAGTAGGAGTTTCATACACAAATGAGTAATGAGTTGTTTTTTTTCCTGTAGTAAGTATCCTGCATGCTGTCCAAATAACTTTAGCGAATAATTGATCAGTTGTTTGTCATGCATGTACTCTGGGTAATTTAACACTTCGATGACATTGTCTACACTTATGTTAGCCTGTATGAAGGTGACACAAATCTCAGTTAAATGTTCCAAAAGGTATTTTCTTGAAGCATAAAGTAATTCAAATGCTTGTTCAATACTAGTTATCTCAACATTATCTGTGTATATATAATTAAGCATGAGTTGAAAGGTATCAGGCTGTATATCACTAATTTCAATATCTTTTTCTGTGGACAATGGACCATAAAACATTGCTTCAAACACTGGACTACTGATACCTAATATTAATTTGTGTGCTTTTATGTTTTTTCCCAGAACAGAGAATCCACAATCGCTCCATTCATATGAGACAAGCAGTTTTTTTACGCGATCATATAAACTACTCTGAGTTAAATTAGTTTTTTCATATTTTATATAAACCATCTGAAAATCAAGAGATATTCTATTAAAATCCAACAATTTAGAGTTTTAGAACATGTGCACGTTTTTTTTGTTTACAAAAACTTATAAGGAAAACATAAGTCATGAACCACATGATTCACAAAAGCTTATACTTAACTAACCTTGAACTTGAGAATATCACGGGCACAAGCCACCAGGGATGAGCCGAATTAATACAGTGACTTTAATGTACGCACCACCAAAATCTTTTGCCAACATAAGCTCGAATTTCCGAGTGAAAAACTCCTCAGAGACTAAATTTAAACGTTTTCAAAGTACTGTTATTTGACAGCAATGCAAATTATGTTTGCAAACAAACAAAAAATCGAAGTCACTTAAGTAGTTCATATAATATGGTCTATCAAGAAACTTAGATGGCATTAGTATCGTATAGTCGTGCCCATAATGATATCTTATTATTTGTTTAAAAAATCTATTTACTCCTATGTGATAAAGATTGCTTTATCATAATCAATAAGTGTTTGAATTTTTTCTATTTGATTGTCATGTCATTTTCAACGTATAAAATATAATGTTAAAAGTCTGAAAAGGTTTAAAAATACTAAGTTAGGGATAGGATTGGATAATGGATTTTATAATCGTGCCCTATTTTTATGCATCTTCAAATAAATGCACATTATTTATAAATAGTACTTTAAGAGATCTCTTTCTCTATATGAAGTTAGTTAGTAGAAAGAACGAAGCTAGGACTTTGAAAGACCACGGTATTCTTTTTTATTGTGCACAGGTGGAGTGTGGGCTGTGGCCCACGCACTTTATAACTATCGAAAAAAATGAGGATGAATGTTTAGATGCATGGATAGACATAATACTCAATATATAGTGTGTAGGTAGTGGCGAAAAATAAATTAAAAATGTTTTGCTCTCTTGCTAGATTATTATTCACACTATTGTTGTTTCATATATTTTATTTAAAAATTATTCACTTGATTTTATTGTCAACATTATTCCCAAGGAGGGTTGGCGTCAGGCAGGCGGCCGGCCGTAAAACATCTGCCAAAACTCTTATGCAGCATGTTTTGTCCTTCCACACAGGAAGGAAGGACAAAACATGCTGCGCCGACCCCAAACAAGAATTGGGATCAGGGCAGGAGAATGATGATGATGATGATTTTATTGTCAACATTATTTACTTACTAAAAATAATTCATTTATTGATTTTTTTCCTATGATGGAATTTCTACATTTATTAGATAGGTATGGGTATTTATATTTTTAAGATCGTTAGTGCTATATTGCCATCGTAAGTTGAGATTCTATTGTTAATTAGAATATTAAAGCCACATTCACGTTACACTTGAGTTAAGAACTTTATTTTAATCACATAAATAAACATTCATCAATTTTAAGTTAAAGGCAACAGCGAATGTAACGATTAAGTAACTTACCGAAGTTACGAATTAACTAGTTATCAATAAGTCATAATAGTTATTTTTTTAAATTCAAAAAAAGCTATAAATAAATAAGCAGATATAATTTCATTTCACTGGATGTTTTTATTGATTGGATATTGATGTTTTTATATAATGTTTTTATATCGATCTTTTGCACCTCGATAATATCTTGAGGATCGATGAGACAAGTTATGATGGCAACCCTAAGTTTATGTGTGTCTGTGTTTATGTGTAGTGAAGGATCATGTTAGCGCGCCGGGTTTTATATTTATTTTTGAAAAGCGATAATAAAAATGCTGTGAAGTGGTTTTTATTTTGTGATTAATATATAAATACATGAATACAATGTCTTCATCTGTTGGTGATTCCGTTCTAGACTTCGATTTGAATCTTCTAAACCCGACGCCTAGCAAAACTGGGGTTAGTTACATTTTAGGTTATGTTTTTATAATTGTTATTAAATTAGCTTTTCCCTAAATTAAGAAGTACTATGAAAGTTTTTATATATGATACAATACACTATGCGTAAAGACAGTAGGAGAATTCAGTGAAGCGACATGTCAATTTAAATCAGTGATTTCCATTTGTAAATATAAAATATTTTCCTTCGACCATTTACTTGCGTTCTAGTGTATGATATACAACATTGAAAAGTGATTGAATTGACTTAATATTGCGAACATTTAAAACGTATATCATAGTAGTCTATTCTTTTAATATATATTATAATAATAAATGGTTAGAATGATCAAATAAAATTGTGTTGCACTTGTAAAGATCTATATACAATTTTATTATTACATAGCGTAACGACGATTTTTATATGTGTTGTGCAAACATATGAATGATTTAAAAATGATTTGTTTTAATTTCCAGGAGAATTCTACTGCAAGGCGGAAAGCTATATACATGGTAAAGAAAAAAACTATAGCAACCGAGTAAGTAATACAATTCTGTTATTGCTGTAATAGTAAATAATTGATTCCAACTTATAATAGACAAAATAAATTTTATTGTAAAAGGATCTAAATCTAAGATTGTATGTATAGGAACCATAAATAAAATTACATAAAGAATAGACTTTGTAATTTAATGTAGCTTATGCTTGCTTGGTATTTAGCTTTTTTTACATTTCTGTCCTTGATTTTGTGATAGTAAATATCATATAAAATTGAACAAAATAAAATGATAGAAAATAATATTTTCCCTTTGTCACTGTTAGGAAAAATTACAATTTGTAATATTATTTTGCAGTTCATTAATCAAAGCATTTTATGCAAAGAAGGATGCATTAGAGCAAGCTGAAAAGGATTTACTATTTGCTAAAGAAGAATGCAAACAAATATGTATTGAGTACAAAAAGTCACAAGATACTTGTGCACAATTAGAAAAAGTAAGTAAATTTATACTGCTAAATATCATGTTACCTTTTATTTGATACCAACAGAGATATATATATATACATATATATGTATAGATCTGTTGTATATTATGTTATGTTATTTATTTACAGAAGCTGCAGCTCTTGACAACTAATGATAAGGGCCATGAATCAAAACTTTTTGACCTTAAAAATCAAGTTGCTGCTGCAAAGTCTCATGTTCTTCAGTTGCAGGTATGTATGGTTATGGCCAAAAATATTTTTAGTAATCAGTTACTTAATTTCTTTACTATATTGTATTACAAAAACCAGGTTACAAGAACATTTAATAAAATAGTAAATATAGCATTTTGAGAAGGAATTAAAAGTAAATATTGAAGTTAAGTAAATCAATAAATACATTTAATTTATTTAATAATAAATATTGATTTACTTACTTATTATAATACTATCATCAATGTCCAGCTTATTGTCCATAAAATTACTATGAACAATGTTATAGAACAATTAGATTAATCATTATTGATTGTTGATAAAAATATATTTTAGATTTAGAATTTAGTTAACACAGACATATTATGTGTATTAAAAAGACCACAACATTTTTAATTGCCATTTGTTCTAATATTTTTTAATGTGCACAGATTGATACTAACAGATCTTATAATGTTTGTTGGTTGTTTACAGACACTAGTGAAAGATAAAGATACTCTCATTGAAGCTTTAAAAATAGAAAATCAACTAAGTAAATGTTCTAATGTTAAGGATAAGGATAGTGATAAGAAAATGCTTCAATCGGTGCAAAAAGAATGTGATATGTTGAGGAAACATATGATCCTTGCGAAAGATATTATTTTTGGCAAAAGTAAGTATTTATTTATTGCAACCCAAAATACATGAAATATAGGATTACACACTAACATCCTAACCATTTGATTCCTTATTGTAATGGAAATGGATCATAGATTAGAGCAAAAAATTAGTTAACACTTTCCTTTTCATTGTTATACACAACTACCAGGGATATTGTAATTGTCTAGATAATTATTATTGCTTAAAGAAATCAATTAACAAGGCAAACAATGCAACAAACAAACAAAACAAACAACAAAAAAACAATTAAAACCCAGATGATTATTCATTCATTATGTGATGTGAAAATTTTATCTTGAGTTGTTACTTTTGAATTTTACTTTATATTATGGTAACAAAACATATAAAACTATTGCAGCTAAAATAAATTCACATCATAGATTATTATTTAAAAAATATGATAAGTCTGAAGTCCAAAGCAAAGATGATTCCCTATTTGGAGAAGAAGAGAGCAATGAAGAATTTACATTTGATGAAATTGCAATGTCACCTTTCTCTGAAGATTATGTGGATGAAGCTGAAATGTCAAAGGTACATTTTTAAATACTTTAAAATAGGCTATTAATCTTTATGCTATATAATTTAGTATACTAAAACATTAAATTTACAATTATAATCAAGAGTTCTTTTTTCAGAATAATAAATTACAAAATGGGTATACCAAAAGAAAAGATTTGAATAGTCTAGAACAAACAAGAGCTTCCACCAATTCTTTAAACGAATGTAATGATCTTGTAAGCGTTGACACTGGCCGTGGATCTTCCCGTGCTTTTTCAGGAAGTGACAAATGTTTCCTTAGTCCTGATTACTTTAATGATGACAACCTCTTAAGTGATGACCCCACAATAGATAAAATTCAAACAAAGTTTGTAGATACTGCGACAAGCCCTATAAATAATTTTAAGACTATTAATGTGGGTACTAGTCCTGTATGTAATACTAACTACAGAGATGTAGCAGTCAGCACAGACTATCATAAAATGAATGATCAAGCTCTTCCAAGTCTAATCAAAAGAATAAATGAAATTCCACACAAAAACTATACTAATATAGAAAACAATATATGTGATGTTAATTGTGTCTTTTTAATGGGTCTTAAGAAAAGTAATGTTTTCAATAACAAGGAACATGAACACAATATAATAGATAGTGAAAAAAAACGTTTGGTGGAAGAATGCTTAGAATTAAACAATAGTGAAAAAATATGTAATGAAAGTAGTCATGATAATGAAATAGAAAAAATTTTAAGCAACATGAAACTACATTATAATCTGATAACTCCAATACCTGTGACACCTGCAAAACCAATTTCAGAAAGTAGCACAAATGTCTACCAGACACCCATTAAACATCAAGAAAAAGAGATAAAAACACATCATCAAAAAGAAAAAGACTGTGATTCTAATGGTCAACTAATAGAAAGAGTTAGCAAACTTGAAAGCAGTGTATGTGAATTGAAAAGAGTGGTTAATTATATAAATAAATCCTTCAACTTACCTGGCATTGATGGGCCCAGTGAAGTGCTGCAAAGTAATGAAGATGTTGTTATGAATATTAGTGCTGGTGATATTGTAATGCCCAGAACTGACAATCTGATGATGAATTATGAAAATGAATGCATTCATGATTCTCGTAAAATTAATGTCAATAACAAACAAGACACATTTATAAAAAATAAAGTTATGACAATTAATGAAGAAACCCAGCATAGCAGAAGTACTTGTAAAAATTATTTGATTGTAAACAATAAAACCAATGAAGATGTAGAAAAACTAAGTAGTGATAAACACATTGATATGGAAGATGAAGTTAGATCTAAAATGATTTGTGATCATGAAATACTTATAACAGAGAATACTAATATTAAAAACAATGAACCCCATGTAATTGATGAACCAAATGTCATAACAAATGATAAAGTACTATTGGCAAGTAAGACTGATCAAGAGCTGCTTAGGGAAAACAATTTGTTGACTACAGTAAATGAAACTGTTGTCCCTGATGGTGATAGATCCTTGTCAGAAAAAAGTCACGAAGATATTTCTTCACATGGGACTCACACAGAGTCATTAAATAATAGGGTGGTAGTAAATGAAACTGTTGTACCTGATGGTAATAGATCCTTGTCAGGAAAAAGTCACGAAGATATTACTTCACATGGGACCCATAAAGAGTCATTAAATAATAGGGTGGTTGTTTTAGATGATAAAATTATAAATCAAGCATCCATACCTATTTCAGCATTAATGAAACAGACTGAAGTATGCAAATCTAACGAGAACAAAATAAATACACTAAGCTCTAAGAAAAGAAAGATTTCTTCTCTCTTTTCTGTGCCAGCTAGAAGTCCTGTTTGCAAAACAAAAGAACATTCTAATGAGGGTGATCGGGAAATAAAAGAAAATGATTTATATTTACCGATTTTAGAACGTGAGGACTCAACAGAAAATGTTGATAACAATTCTGATTTAACTGATGAAATTGCTGAAAAAGAAAAGAACTCTATATTACCTGCTAGAGAAATGTCTAAAGATTGTTATTCACCTACTAAAGTTCATGAAGCAAAATTAGTTAAAATAAAAAAATTAACAAAACTAGGCAAATTTAAACAGAAGTTATTGCCAAAATATAAAATTAAGAGAGAAGATTTGTCTTTAAGGAGAAGTGTCAAACCGACGGAAATAGTAAATCCAAACAAAAAGAAAACTGTAACTGAAGCTGATTCTTGTGCCACATTAAATAGCAAAGATGCATATGAAAAGGCTGTTAAAGTGATAAGTGAATTAAAGCGTAAGAGTAATATTCCCATCAATAGCAATGAGCCTGAACATTCTATAAATATATCCAATAAACCTTCTTACTCTAGTGACATAAAATGTATTGAAGAAAATAAATGTAAAGAAAGTGATTATACATTAAGCAATGGAACACCGCCTAATCAACTAAATACTAGAAGCCGTAGTAAGGTCATTACACAAGTAACCATAAATGCTTCAAGAATAATTTATCCCCAAAAAAGTCCATCAAAAGGTGTGAATATTGTAGAAATGAATGTAGATAAAAATTTAACAAAACCTAAAGCACCACTTAAACGTGTCTCACAAGATACTTCAATTGAAATACCGAACAAACGTATATTACGCAGTTCCACATCTGATTATTCTCTTGAAAAAGAACCAAAAGTTATTTTGCATAGATGTGAACAGCCAATTGATGCTTATGAAAAAGTTAAAAATAGTAAGTCAGACAATGTTCCTCATTCAATAAAAGACAAAGGATCACCCTGTAAAAGAAACAGAGATAGTGTAGATAAATATTCTCAAGAAGTTAACGTGAATACTTCAAAACATGCAGAGAGCATTGTCAATCAAAATATTGCCGACAATCCAAGAGAAAGTGTTTTATGTCAGATGATACAACGCTATGGGGTTAAAGTTGTGAAATATAATACAAAAAAAGTATCTGGTAAGATTTTATTCACTGCACTGGTATCGTGATTAATAGTGAAATCATTTCATTTCTAATAAAATGTTGTACTTATTTGCAGATTCCCTTGCTACATCTATTTCTAAGAAAATTGAAGATAATATATCGAGAATAGCAGAACTTCCCGCACAAGAAACTAAAACTGCTATGAATAAGTTTGTTGGAGATATACTTGTCTGGGAAATTAAACCATTTCTGGCTGGTCTAATGAAATATTTAAAAGACCCTGAGCGTAAAATTGAGATGCTTGGTAAAGTTGTCGTGCCTTCTGCTCCGGCTTTGACAAAAGGAGAACAGATTTTAATTTATGTAATATCTGAGCTTAAACTTCGTATGAATTGTGTGGATGTTGTTGATAAGTTATTGAGTTGCATGGAATATACACTATTTGCATTAAATCGCACTCCACCATTTGACGTTATTGAAAGCATGTCACATTTCTATGCTGTAATATGCAGATATTTTAAAATGAAGACGCGGTTAAGACTATTCATTTTAGACGCGATGTATTGTATACAATTTAAAGCTGTACCACTTATAAGACAGTGTATCGAAGTATGGATGCATATATTGCCAATTGCCCATATGGCGTCTGGTAAGTATCATTTCATATGAAATTATTATATCGAGGTCAAAATGATAATAGGGTGATGAATAATAATGGTTATTTTTATATTTTCAGCAAAAACTCCTCTAGTTACATGCTTAGTTTATTTATTGCATTTCTACAAATGTGAGGACAGGTTAAACAGGGTGCAGGACATACGAAATATATTATGTCGGAAATATTTTTATACAATTACGGAATGGAATGAAAGCAAAATTCTAGAACTATTTAAAAATTCAATCACATCTTTGCGAGGTAAGTTCCACATATTTGCATATATATTTTAAAGCCAATATAATTTGGATCAATCTTAATTTTTTTAACTAATGATCTATTACTTCCGTTCGAAAAACACGGGGAAAATGTATCAATAAAGTCACATTTAAAAGCTCAACTCGTTGATTTTTTTTAAATTAATTGCACAGTTTAAAAAATAAATTTGACAGCCCCGTGGCGCAGTTGGCTAGACACCAGCTTGCGAAACAAGCGGCCGCGGGTTCGATCCCCGCACCGAGACAAACTTTTGTGTTATCCACAAATATTTGTTTCGGGTCTGGGTGTTAGTGAGATCGAAAAAGTATCTCGTAGTTACTGATACCCACGACACAAGACTCGTATCTTAGTGTGGGGTCAGGACTATGTATGTGACTGTTGGGTATATTTATTTATTTATTTAATTCAACTATTCCATTTACATTTACCGTTGTTGTAGGTATACCAACAGAAGACAAAATGTTAAGGATAGCATTAATAATCCTTGCCAAACGACATGGACCACGGTGGTGTCAAAATAATATAGTTAAAAATTTATTACAACCTATTATTGAGAAGAAAGATAGTTCAGATGAAGTTAAAGCATTCTGCATATCAATGCTTGGACCACTATTGAAACCATTCCCTGCTGACATGAAAGTCCATTGTGAAATTGTGATGAATCAGCTTATTACCATGTTACAAGAAGACTGTGAGTATTTTTTCATATTTATTGTTATAATAGTGGCTTGACAAGGGTATAATTAATATAGTCCGAGATCCCAGAGCTGCCAGACGTTACTTATTTTCTAATGGACGAAATGTGGACCATTGGGTAGTTTTAGTATGTACTACCATCGTAAGCATACTCGCTAACTTGGTCGAAGGGCCAATTTGCGGATATCCGCTGTTTGGGGTACCAAAAAGCGTGGCGTAAATTCTCATGGCTAATTTTCACATATGTTTTGGATACTATCGTTAAAAATGAGTCTTCAATACTCCCAGGCATTTCCAGTCGGCCATATTGCTTTATAGACGCTTTGAAGATTCAAAATAATGAGTTAACTTCACCTAAATTCTGATGCTCCATTTTTGTTTACGTTCACCAGACAGCTATTTTATAACCTTTAACAAGAAGACAGACCGACCCAAGGGGTCAATTTTCCCTAAATTCTTTTAGACGCTTTTTGGTACCCCAATCAGCGGATATCCGCAAATTGGCACTTCGACCCAGTTAGCGAGTATGCATACGATGGTAGTACATACTAACACTACCCAATGGTCCACATTTCATCCATCAGAAAATAAGTAACGTCTGGCAGCTCTGGGATCTTAGTCTAATACATGGGGCTTTAATACATGGATATTCGGACACGTTCTATTAATGTACAATAGAACATACCTGAACATGTCCCCGATATGTGTATCAAATACTTTTGCAACGTAATTCTTAGAACAGTTTAAGAGTTAAAGGACATTAAGTTTTTACCAATGGGTAGAAGGAATGTCGTACTTTAAAGCCGATTACAGTTTTTTTTTCATTGAAAACAGTTATTTTAAACACAATAGAATCAATGATTGTTACAACTGATTTTTACTAGTTTAAAATAATAATTTGCATCATGTATTGATATTTATTATTTGATTTTCAGCATCGCCCAAAATTGCTGAAGCCATTGTCATGAGTTTAGTATATTTAAATAAGCACAATCAAATGAGAGTGATTCAAGCTCTAGTTTTATGGAGACCAAGGAAAGTGACTACAGAACTAGAGACTATACTAAAGGATTTCGTCAAGTCGAAGCCTTTGAAAATTTGGAAAACTCATTTATCAAAAGCAATACAATGACAATTGATGTATGGTGCTACATATAATTTTACTTGGTAGACACAATTTCTCTGTATTCTCACTGTAGATGTATATAAAACTTTTTTAAGAAACAAACTTCTATTAATTGTGGTTTGTAGTTTCTCAGTGTGCGAGTTTTACAAAGCAAAACAATGTTTTGTCAAATCATTGTTTTGTATAAACCCAATTGTGTGTACCTATATTATAAATAGTTTCATTGATCCAATGGCTCCTTTAAACGTGTAATAGTCATTTAATTGTTAGTGTTTCACGCAACCTGTAAATGTAGCGGCAAGTTAAACACGAGTGAAGCAGTCATAAGGCTGCAATTATATAGTCGCTCTATTTTATGTAATATAAAAATAATATTATATGGCGTGTAAGATACACATTGTAAATATACTAGTTGTAACGTGTTCAAGCATTAAGTAATTTTATTTTTTGGATTAGCCCATTTCTATGGTGCTGTTTGTGGTTGAGCCATTAGATCGCATTCATAAAACTGTGATTATGTTGTATAGTTTTTATTTAAAACGTAGCAATAAGGCGAGTTTGCTAAATATAAAAAAAAAACATTTTTAACTTGATATTTTATTTTACCTGACACATGTGGTTGTAAATTCGGTTTTAATCAAACCTTAACTAAAGATAATTTATAAGAACCAAACATGCCCGTGTGAACGTGGCAAAACGTGATGAATAGAAGTGCTTGAAGACAGTTAATTACTTTTATTTTTGTTTAGGGCAGCAGTTCGTGCTTATTTTTTAATTATTTGCTACACACTTTTCTGATGCAGTAGCCAGACAATTTACATAATCTTAAAACTTTTAGAACGACATTGACGGCCTGCTTGGTCTTGTGTCACAAGAGTGTGCCAGATTAGGCCTCAGGTAAAATTAGTAGTGAAGGGTTTTCCCTTCTTTCGCGCGTAATACCGACTCGAATGCGCGTTATGAAATTCGAGAAATTCAGTCGGTAACCTGGTGTAGAATTTTGGTTATGGATCTAAGTCTGTGAAGCAAACGTCAGAAGGCTGGAGCCTTAGTACAAACAGACTCTTCACTCTAGAAATGAGTTCTCAAAGTAAGTAGCTAGTTTCATCTCTATTGCGGTAGAAGACTTTGATCACAATTGGTGAAATGTGTGAGCCGAATTGCGTCTTTGCCTATCCCTTCAGAAATATAGGCGTAAAATGTGTGTCGTAATATCAGTAAAAATAACAAAATTACATAAACATAATTTATATCAAAAAAATTATAATGTTTTTAAAAGGGGATCCAAACATTGATAAAGTTCAGTATATAGACATAAATCCCATAAAGGTATTTATATCTATACTAATATTATAAAGCTGAAGAGTTTGTTTGTTTGTTTGTTTATTTGAACGCTAGGATCTCAGGAACTACGGGTCCGATTTGAAAAATTCTTTCACTGTTAGATAGCACATTTATCGAGGAAGGTTATAGGCTATATATCATCACCGTTCGACCAATAGGAACGGGGCAGGAATAAAGAATGTTTCAAAATCGGGGACTTTTTTCCTTTTTGTGAGCTTCCGCTGCGTACGCTGCAGAAACGGTTAAAGTTTCGCTAAAATAATGTATGACAGAATTGTTCCCCTTTAAAAATTCTAAATAAAAGTCCGCGAGAGCATATGTCTATCTTTTAAGGTTGGCTCACTATAACGTTTTTTATTCTAACCAAATTTATTTTAAATAAAGCATTATTTGTGAAGGGGTTTTTACAAACATGATATTAATCCTTATCCAAATAAATACGTTATTCATTACAAGTATTTAATACAAAATAAATTTGTCCTTTACATCATTTGATTTCAATGAGTATCTTAGAAGATATCGCAGTTTCAAAATAGTGATCAAGCGCGCAATAATGATACTCAAAGCGTCGATCGGCGCGTTACGGTTTCACGTTGAAACAATTTGACCGATTGTATGATTTTTGTATATTTAAGTTAATGGGACTCTGCGAAGTAAAATACTACAACTTATTTTTTTTTAACCCAACCCTGTAGTCCACGCAGACGGAGTTGCGGGCAAAAGCTATTTTTAATAAATTACATATGTTATTCTAGGTTTTATAGACTATGAATTCAAGTGATATACTACAGTATTTATTCTTAATTAATAATTCGTCTTATATTTTTTTATCTCCACCATTATGACATGAATGTTAACTAATTGTGTTCTTGCACTAGGTGTTAGTAATTTGACAAATTTGTGGTAGTATTGTACAAAGTTTGTAAGTGCCATTTGCAATAGACCAGATCCAGTGACAAGATTAGGAAAAGACACAAGAACTTCTCGATGTATTTCCTCTAGACTTTGTTTCCATCCTGAGCTAAAAGAAGCAACTAGTGAGATTGATTTCCTTTCTAGATTTACAAGTTCATTCTTTTTATCACTCTCTAATAATTGTTCTCCTTCTTTCACAAACTGGATCATACCACCAAAGTGTGGACTGAGGATCTCCTCCACATATTCTGAACTCCTTGCTTGTAATTGTTCTCTAAAACTCTCTGCTTCCTTAGTATTGTCCCGTGTTCTTTCCATTAATACACTCAGAACCATATCATAGTTGTTTATCAAGAAAATCAACTGTTGTATTCTTTGCGGGAATTCTGCTGCCATCTTAAGCAAAAAACAGTGGACCTCATCTTGAAGTACTAGTAACAGATTGCTTAGCTCTTCTGAAGGGAATTGTTCACTCAAACTTAGCATAGCTGCTGAGAATTCTGCATATCTTCGAGTAATCTGAAAATATTAATAAATATTTTTAAAATATGAGTTCTTTTATGAAGTCTAAAGTAGGTAGTTTATGGTTGAAGTAATATTCATACATAATGTGGTCCTAGTTCCTTGTTGGACAATTTAGCTGGATCACATTCTCTAACACTCTGTATGTTTAGTTTCAATACATATTCAAGTCTTGGCCAAAGAGTAGAGTCCAATGAATCCCAATAGCTGAAAATAGATATAAAATTTGATTAATACAAATATTGACCATAACTGAGCCTGCCTGGATTACACAATGGGGTTCTTGCAATCAAGTTTTTTTTTTAAGGAATAAGGAAAGTAATAGAAAAAACAGTGTTAATAAAAACAAAAATACATTAAATATCAGAGTATCTTCAATGTTATGGAAGATTTATATCAATTTTATTTTAATAATGCAATGATTTAATCTATATAGCTTTCAAAATATTTATTTTTTATATATTTGCTAATAAATTACTAACCTGTCTAATGCACCAACTGCTCTTTTGTGACACATCCATTTGTAACGATTTATGAGTTGAATACAAAGAAACAATGCCAGGCAGTCATAACATTCAAGAACATAGTTTTCAACATTTTTCTGGAACAAATCCACACTTGAATTTAAGTACTTTGATTGTTTATATTGATTGTTAGCAGTTATGTGGTATTTGAATTATTTCTTACCACAAGAAGAGACAATGTTTTGCCAAGAATTCTGTCAAACAACTCCTGGGCATGAGTTCCTTTGACATGAAAGAATTCAGTTGTAAATAAGTATTCTCTGCATCCATTATCAACAAGAGCATACTGAAGACTCCTGAATAATGCTTCATATGAGTACTGTAAATAGTAGAAATAAATATGATTTTATTAAAATTGCATAATGTTTTTAATCCCAAAAGTCTGACTGCTGGGCACAGGTCCCCTCTACAACTAAGCTTCATGCAGACTTGGAGACAGGTTGGCAGACAGCAGAAATATATTTTTGTCTATGCTAGTTTGCTCATAATGTTTTTTCTTCACAATTAAACTAAATGATGACCAGGCTCAGGGTTTGAACCCACAAATGCTGTGTTTTGACTTGACCATGCATCTAGACCTTGAGATTATCACTATTTATTTACTTTACTGCAATACATTTTTTAAAATAAGAAATCTTACTTTGATCTTTTGTTGTACATGAGGAACAATTATTGGTGCTTCTAGTTGCTGAGCGAGGACATCCCCACGATTTCCAATGGTGAATATTGTACTCTTGTTCTTTAAGTTAGATTTTTGAAAGAATCCTCCTTTTGAGCCATCTTCTATACCCATTAAATCTTCTTTTGTTGGTGCTTCCTCATATTTTAACTTATCCAATCTTGATGCATAAGACTTAAAATATGAATAGTAAACTTTACTCAAGGTATCTATATACTCATTACATATTTCTTGTGCCACATTCCTTTCATTTGCCAATACAAATTCAAAGAAAAATTTATATTTCAACATTGCATTTTGTGGGATTTGATAGTTTGCCATGGGCTTGCGAAACTTGTATATTTGTTCCAAAATGTAAGTTCTGATTTTTGATACAGCTTTTATCTTGAGTTTTTCTAGTACATCTTTAACATCATGACAAGCTTTTGTTTCTTTGAAATCTTGCTCTTTTACAAAATTTAACTTTTGATTTAATATAGCTAGTTGGACCATGAATTCTTTGTCAGTTACAGGTACATTATTGATTCCACTGAAAAAATTGAAATTTGACAATATAATTTAAAGGAAAAATATGGTGGAAGTGATATAAATATTGTTTACTTACAATATAAGAGTTTCTGATACTGCCATGTCTTCAATAAAGGATGAGAGAGGCCCTTTGAGTACTTGTCTATTCGACAACTGTACAGACATGTTAACAGATCTTTTTTGCAAGCTTATAATCTCATTACTAATACTGCCAAGATCATTCTGTGGATAAATATATATGTAAATTATTAATATGGTATTTATTTACTTTTTTAGTGGCTATAAATATGTTTTTTTATGTGACTAGTATAATAAAAATCAGGAAGTTTAATAGGTAGTAATTATTATTTTAAATCATATTTCATATCCTGAGATGAATTCATAATAACAACCTTTGAAAAGATATTATTAAATTTAAACGTGTTATAGGTGCACATAATTTTAGTTTTCAAAACTTTTCAAATTTTTGCATACAGCAGCCACTATACAATGGATCACAACTTCATATAATTAGATACATTAATCAATTTAATTTCCCGAGATAAAAAAAATACCTGAAAAACCATAAGCATGCTCTCCATTTTCGCAAGAATGCCATCACATTCTTCAATTTGATTGTGGAGTGATCCAATGTTTTCACTTTCTTTTAAATAATCGGCCACGGAGGCCTTTTCCGCCTCTTTGATACCTTTATCAATTTGCAGTGCATATTCCCGCAAGTCTGTTCCATTACGAAGCACTTCTTGAATTTCGAAATCTTCCAGATTTTTATCCAAAACATTTTTTATATCTTCTGGTTCTGACATTTTTTATAATAATTAGTAGAGATGTTATTAAAAGTAATGATAAGATTTTATTTTGTTATTGTGTATATTACAGCCTCTTTTGGTAATATAATGTTTTATTTATTATGATTAAAAGCATTCAAGTTTTGTCTTTAATTTATAGCTGAAATTCCTCTCTTGCTGATGATTTAAATTGTTAGTGTCACTGCTGTCACAGAACAAATACACTGTCAGTGTCACTTAAAATGACACCATGACATGATATTTATATTTGGCGGCAAAGGTCTAAAGACTATCCAGACTATCTATATGTGTTTGTGTTTTATATTGCTTTAAGCTCCTATATAATAAGGTACCGGACCTTATCCACAATAGCTTGATTTTTTTTGGCAGATATCAATTTTTCTGAGACATGACTTTGCAATGACAAACATATTATTATTTTATAAATTTAATAATTTGATAAATATTAAAAAAATACATACAACACAAAAGTCCCTAAAAATGTAAGCGTTATGCGAAAGTTTTAAGACTTTATTGCTTCAAAGTAAAATTAAAACAGGAACACTGAAAATAATAGACGCTTGTACAATGTTACATCGGTCGGACGGAAAGGGACGTAAGGGGCCCCATACACCTACAATAATATTGCACAATCTTTTTATTGTTCAATAATATTGAACACCCCCTTTGATTCCAGACGTTCAATAAATTCTGTCAATAAAATTGACTAACCAGTCTGATCAATATTTTCGTGCGAGCAACATGTCTAACGACGAAGTTTTGTTGAAAAGAAAAAAAAAGAAATATATTAAGCAATATTAAGCCTACACAGCGCAATAAAAAATATTGAACAATAAAAATTAAGCTCCCTCAATCTTTTGTTCAATCACGGCGCAATGCTTCAATATCATCCCTACACGTTCAATAATATTGTACAATCAGAATATTGTGCAATATTATTGAAGGTGTATGGGGCACCTTATTCACGATAGCTTGATTCTTTTGGCATATCGACTAGTGATGGGAAACAGGAAATATCTAGTAGTTCAAAAATATTGCATTTTAAAATAACTTATGTGTGAAATTCTTTATTAGGTACTCTCGACATGTAAAACATTATGTAGATAAGCGATGGTGGGTCAAAGTTCATAATAAGTACCTATTTTATCTAACAGGGTTATTTTTAGACCTCCTGCTAAATTTAAATAGGTGTTTCAGACCACGAAAATAAACTACTTCCCCAAAGAAACACTGGTCGAAAAGAGAAAAAAAATCAGACCTTCTACATGAAGTCGACCACGTACATACTGGGTAGTACCTATGTAAAAGTTAAGGTTGAAAAATTAAATAGTTTATTATTAAAACAATTTTTATTAAGAAAGAGGAGCACAGCCATGATCATCATCACCAGAGTCGTCGGAGCTTGTGTCATCATCTCTAACTTCAATTATTATTTAGTGATCAATAAAAGTGTCGACGTGGACATCTATATGAACGATGTTACGTCCCTTTCCGTCTGATCGATGTAAAATCTGCGCTAAAACAATTTTAACGCCTGAATTGAATCAATCGTCAAAGTGACAAATGCGCGAAAAATATGCGAATATTTTTTCGCGCGTAAATTTGTATATCATGTTGGTATATAACTAGTTGCCTTTTTAATACCAATAATAACAATGACCGTTTTTAAACAGTTTTCGGTTATGTTATTTAAGTAACAAGTGTTAGAAATTGTGTTTGCTGACTTGGATACTTGGATCACTACTCATGACTTTGTTTTTGATCTGATAATATTAATTAATTTCTAATAATAATTGGATCAATAGTTCATTAGATAGACAATAATAATGTTTCTCTTTTTAGTTTAGAATATTTGGATGTTTGCAATCGAATGTTTAAATTATAAATCTGTACTACCTACTAATGTATTTTTAAAAAACCTTAGCCACTGATAGTTTGGTTTAGATAAAATGGTGGATGTTCATATAAATTATTGGAATAAAACATTGCTTTTAAACTCGAATTGAAATTGTAGATAAACTGATATAAATTGACTAAATTAGAATTCGAGCCTTGAACTGTTCGTGTTAAGGTTTACAAAGAGAAATCGGATTTGAGATTTCTTGGTAAATGTTTATTATGTTATTGTGGAAGTTAATCATGTACCTATTGGCTTTGAAATTACTTATCAATCAATAGATTCTATATTGTAATAGGGGATCTATATAGGGTTATGTTTATAGGGTTCAAAATAAAAAAGTCAGAGTCATTAACGCATTCGCGCCGAATTATTATTTCAAAGAAATATTTACAAAAAAAAAGTGTAACATTAAGATTAACAAAAGCACAATTATTTATCTATGTTGAGACATAAAGAAATGCATTTCATTACAAACTTGAGTATAAGGAATATTATTGTAGAAGAGTAAAGCCTAAGCATGCAATATACCTACCTATTATACGTTAACATTTATATAAAATATACAAAAACATCGTAAACAAAATTTGATTGATTATAAAAAACGTAAAAAAATGTAAAAAGAATATTCATGAATGACTATGTATACTTTTTTTTTACAATAAAGTTGGCAATACAAAGCTAAAAAAAGATTTAGTCTCAACACTCAGTCACGTATAAATACAAACATTTCATCTTTTGTAAAGATAAATAGTTGCTAATTGAAATGGAATTGTTACAATAAACTATAGAAAGGAACTTTATGACTATATAATAAAAATACGTTTAACTGCTGCCACAAACATGTGCGCTTACCACTTATTATAATATTACGGAGCATTCGCAAATATTATTTAAAGTAAGAAACAATCAAGGATTCCAAAAGAGTATGGTACTATGCGCAGAAATTGAAACATAAAATGCAACGTAAGTAAGTAGGTATAACACTTAGGTCGATGAATTAAGAAATATGTAACACTTTTAAATGTAACAAATTTGTTTTATGTTTACAAATCTTATAAACTTAATAATAAAGGAGTAGCTCAGCGCCGTTGTAAAAAGTCCAGCATTACGAAAGGATATTTTCACATACACTAAACGATCTAGTAAAAAATTATTCATTTTCACGCGCCATTAGTTCTATCTAATAATAAGTTCATAGGTTAGGTAAAGTATCTACAAGTCGAATAACATCATTTTGAACAATGTTTTCTCATTATTATGAACAGTCTCTTAGGGTAATTGGACGTTAAACGGCGGAAAATGGCTTTAATTCCGGCGTTCTGCTCTGATATTTCTTTCACTTATCTATACATAAAATATTTTAATAAGGGTGCTTTCGTATTCTCACAGCGTTATATAAAATAACATATTATATAAAATAACAGTCGTAGTATTTTTTTACACGCAGATCCTACACACATAGATGTAGTACGGTGTAACTGTAACTACATAGTTTTAAAATTCTATCCAATATTATTATGATCTAATGCCTTCGCTCATGGCTTCCTCAATAATTGGTCCGATTAAGGAAAATATTTAATTTAATATTACAATTTAACGAGCAATATTACTTAAAGTACAAAAAGATATGCTCGTTAATGTTTTAAGTACATATCCTAATTTTTAAGTAGTAAATATTGATTCTGTATTTAATTATATTCCAACCTTGAGTAAATAGTTCTGGTATTTAATTTGAATAAGCAAATAATTTATCTGTCTTGCGATTTCCTACCTACTGTGTAATGAAAGGGGTATCGTAAGAAGCAATATAAAGCCTCTCGACATCTTTGTATATTTAAGTGATATGTTTTATTTAGCAAATAGTTTTCTTAATACATACATACATTACATGTATTATCGTAGGTTTAGAAAAAGTACACAATAGTACAATAGGTGAACTCTAACACTACTTAATTACAAAGGTACTCTTTAAGACACTTTGTAGGATTTTAGAGAGTTTATTACTCATAATTGCTGTTTCAAATAATGCTGAACTTTTTCTGAGGCCGTAGGTATGTAATTGTCGTAACAAAACATTACTTATTGTTCTAGCGTCTAATATTATTAAATAATTTATAAGTAAAAGGTAACTTCCGACATTTCATTAAGACGCATGTGACGTCATTAATCGCTTTCGGTCGCGCGATACCACTCGGTCGATAGTTGATCCAACTTAGATCAATCTACATCTCAGTGAAAATGTGCGACTCGAGTCCGAACGCGCGATATTCACATTCGTACAAAAAAGGACAATGTATACCTATTTTTAATAAGTAAAACGTCCTATATTAAATCTAAGCTCGAGTGTATACGAGCCAGTTATTTTATATTACTAAGTCTTGTGACTAGATTTTTCTTATCTAAATAATACGTAAGTAAATAACATAGGAATATTTGTACGACAAGATGCCATTGATCACGAGCGGTAACTCAAATGCAGACTACTAAATACACAACATTATAGTATTAAATGAAATCACACCCAAAATACGAATTCCTAATGTTCTCAATAAATTAATCTTATCTTAGTATATAAGCGGTATGATTGTCATTGTGTATAGGTACTTAAAATTAATCTCATAAAATTAGCATGAACCGATTCCGTGGGAGATCGCGTCCTATAAAAATTTCAATTAGTCTCTAGAAAAATATTTTTTTATTCTAAACACTTACAAAAATAACGGAGTCGGCTCTAAAGACGAAAGGAGAATGTGTTTCGAAGGCGGGAGTGGTCCTCGAGAAATTCTAACGTATCTTAGAAAGGTAGGCTCGTGCGGAACATATTTTCGATGAGGGGTGGCGCCGGTACTAGGTCCTCAAGTTTGAGGTAAAAAATACGCTGTAGTCCTTGAACGGAGAGGGAGCGAAGTTCGGGCAGGGCTCCAAGCACGCGGCTGAAGTGTGGCGCGCCGCTGCCGCCCGAGCTCGGAGCGTTGCTGCCGCCCGGCATGTGCGCTCGCAGGCAACCAATGATCTTCATTTGTAATTGTTCCACACGATGAGGCTCCTTTAAGCCGTGTCTCTCTGTTGACAATACAAACCGTTTCTTACAAATATGTTACATACCTATTTAATACGTACGTGAAGTAACAACTTTTAATAGTTACGATTGTAATATTAAATTTTTTATTTTTATATAATTCACCATAAGCATTTTTGTATTGCTTTAGTTTCTTGCTTGTTACAGTTTTTTTTATAGTTTATAGACTAAATTATGTGAAGAGTATTCCAAGAAAAAAGTACTTATAAGTTTTTTATTTAATTTTACTTTTATGTAAAAGACTTATAAAGGTTTGTAAATGAGATGAAACCAACCTGTGATAAGTGTCAAAGCGCAGAGACATGCGAAAGTGGAGATATCAATGTCCATGGAGTGCAGAGTATTGCTGAAATCTAATACAGCGTGCAGCCAATCTCCAAAGGAACGCTGACATTGTCGTTTGTCAAGCACGAGTCCGTTGCAGAAAGTCAATTTTGTATCTTCAGGCCGTGTGCGGTAAGCTAACCTCAGCACGAATAACTCTAAACGCGCCGATGCAAAGAGTTGCTCGCGGTCCTCTAGGCATAATTCTCCATATCCGGGCACTTTCTCGGCAAACACTTTGATCATGTCAATAGAAGTGGTTAATAAAGAATAAAATTGTTGAATAACTTCTAAATCAGACATCGGTGGCTCCATAGCATTCGGTTCACGATATTGGGAATAGTCAAGATTGGCGAAATCAGGTGAGGTGTCAACATGCGCTCTGACTAGAGCCGTTATTAGTGATATTGGTGGGCTCGGTGGTGACTCTTGCGGACATTTCGGTTTCGATGGCAGTCGGCCGCGTCTTCCTTTCAATGAGTCAGTTCTCACCACCTCTTTAACCATTCCTACTGCGAGACATTTTTGAAATCGACAAAATTGGCATCTATTACGCCGTCTTTTATCCACTGGGCACGATTTTTCGGCTAAGCAAACGTATTTTGAACCTTTTTGAACGGTTCTCTTAAAAAATCCTTTGCATCCCTCACAAGTCCGCACACCGTAGTGTTGGCAGGCAGCTGTGTCCCCGCAAACAGCACAAAGTTGGCTCGGCGACGACGGAGCTGCGCGCGGCCCGGCACCCTCAGGCGGACCTACCCCGGGGGAACTAGACGCCGAACTGGGTGCCGATGCCTGCATGCAAAGCACTCTCCCTCCGTGAACTTTCGGGCTATCGTTGGAACTACTCGATTCCGATCTTTGCACGGGCAGTGATGCTCTTCGTTGTCTGGCCGCTTGTTCACTAGACACATGGAGATCCACTGAGCTCGGATATGAAGGTAAGGAATAAGAATCTTGAGTCGGAGTAACACCTCCTGCATCAAAATTCGGGCTGCACGGCTGGGGTGGTGCGTAGTACGTCGACGGAACATATGGTATGGAAGGCTGATGGTATTGGTACAGCAGTTGAGTGGACGCGTGGCCTTGATGCGAGTACGCGCTCACATTGTAGCAGTCTTCGTCCATTTTTATACCGAATTCCGCCATTTCTTGTTTTGGGTAGCGAACCGAATAGGTTTCTTCAAAGCTTGGTAGAGCCGGGCCGAGTGTCGGCGATGAAGTCTCGCTGAAGGGAGTGGCGCGATGCGACTTGACTTCAGGAGCGATCGGTGCGTGGAACTCGACGTCAGGAAACGGGTCAAGATTTTCTTCTAAGATTTCGGAGGAGTCTTCTTGATATTGCGGCGACAGTAAATCAGTAAAGGACGAACCGTAGTTGCTCTGCAATAGAAATAAAATGATAATCGATAATGGAGGCGTCGCAGTGGTAGGCGGCGGTTTGTCGACTTGGGCGGCCGTGACGCGCCAATAGCGGACTCATTTCAATCACATAGACATAGGTATGATTGTTTAAAAATTATATCACCGCCTGTTATATAATTGTACCAGGTGTTCTAATACTTTATTCACTTCCTCTATCGATCACGGCTTATAAAAATAAATGTGGCATCATTAAAAATAATTGGGACAGCTTCTAGTTATAATTTATCACTGATCGCAATGTGTTTGAATAGATTAGGGTGTAATTAAAAAAAATATCCTTACGTGTGTCTGCAGCAGTAGCATGCTGGAGGAGTTAGCTGTGAAGGCGCTTGGCGAGCGCGACTCTATGGCGCTCGGCCCTGCAACAATAGTAAAGATTACATTATCACACTGCACTTTAAAAGTATAAAAGTGTACTTTTAATTATTATTTTTCTTGGTAATTTTTACAAAATTCAATGCATGAACAACAGTAAACAGGGTTAGATTGCTTCGAGGTTTCCGGTGATATGGAATTGACGGCAATCCTTTGAACTATCACGCTATTCGAGCCATGCATTATTTATATTTACCCTCGGCGAACATACTTTGGTTCTTCCTTCACCACACACGTAATTTACTAATCAATATAATATGTTCTCGCTACTCTTCAGTATGGTGTTGGAAGGCTGGCTTCCCTCTAATAAAGTGACGATATCAAAGAAAGCTCTCCTATTTATACAGTAGTTTCGTCGACCAAATATTGGCGTTTTGAATACATTGTGTCATGGTGCTTGATTCGCCACGCCCAGAAAATTGAATCCTATGTATACACCTCAGTAGGGGACAGTCAAAAACGTTATAAGAATACTTAGTTGATCCAAGAAATTTAAACCTTATATTCTGCTAGTTTGGGCTTAAGTTGCTACGAATGTATGTTTAGTCAAATTTTAGGGCGAAAAAGCGATGGCTCCCTTGGGAGGTTATGAAATCAGTGGCATTTGCAATTTCTATTATGCATAGAACCATTAATTCCGGCCTTATTAAGCTATAAACAAAACAACAGCTTTTGTTGGTATCGGTTCAAAGACTATAAAACTTCGTTAATATACTTTTTTTTTTCAAACAATGGTCAACGGCTTTAACGACGTTTAAGTAAATTATATTTGTGAGTATAAGAACTATTTTTACAAAAAATATTTTTTATTAAAATATTAATCAGCCTAGATGACCCATGAATCCCCAAGCCTAAGGAAGCGTTTACATAGGGATCATTGGAACAGTTTTTTCAAGCTTTGTTCTTACATATTCTTTTTTAGAAAGCAATGCAAAGCCGAACAGCTCCATAGGAATATTTTAATTTTTTTACTTAAATTTTACCCCTTACGTTAGGTATAAAATCCATTATTATTTGTTTGAATGTTGGTTGGGTTGTAGTTACGAAGAGAGTTGAACAGAAATACATGTAGGTATTTTCTTTTGGAGCACACCGCATTTGCGATCTTGTATGAGTTTGGTCATTTTGTCGTGCTATAAATAATGAATAATATTATCTTTAAGGAAATTACAAAACGTTCTGAAAAAGGTTGACCTTGACCTTGAAAATAATGAATAAATATTATGCTATTAACTTTGTTTTACCCATCAATAGATTGGTACCGAGTCGAACAAATAACCGTTATTTTATTTCTAGATACAGCGCACCAAATATAGTACTTTATGCAACCAGTATGTTTTTTTTTTTAAATTAATGACTGATTTCATCATCAGCTCCTATTGTACATTCCACCGCTAGAAATGAGCCACCTTTAATGTTGAGAGGGAAAAAGCCGTAGTCGACATTGTCGTCGAATGGAATAATAGGTGTCAAAGACACTAGATATACTCTTTAAGACTGTTTTTCTTTAAAATGAGGGAAATCCTCACCGCTTCCTACGTAGTAATTTTTTAAACACATAAAAGCTTTCCTGGGATTCAAACTCGCGATCGCCGAAACGGCTTCTTGATAAAAGTTAGTAAAGTCGCAGATGCATATACATTATACATAATTATAAATTAATGTTATCCTCAATTGTCTCTATATTCATATGTTATAGCTCATCGATACTTAAATTATATTTTGTATTTAATTTTAAAAACCAAGTAGAAAATTTAAAAACGAATTTTGTGATTACACTCTAGTAGGTTGGTACTTGGTAGGTCTTGAATGTATTCGGACCATATAATCGGTTTTATTAATCGTATGTGGATGTGATAGCAGTAAACATGACTGCATGTGATAATAATAGCCTTTTAATTACAATTTATAAAATACACAATCATGTTTCTTAAACTACTCTTATATTCACAGAATCGTTAAACAAAAAAATACTTTTACATCGAACTGTATTCTTTTGTTAAAATTTGCAAAGTAGACACATAAATTCGATTCTCTACGACAATTTTCTACCATAATTCATGAAGGATGCTATATAGAAGAAGAATGGAGCTTCTAGAGTTGAAACAAGCGTTCGTAGGATATGCAAATATTTATCACGGTATGTCAAACATGCTCTTGCGTCGCACACGGCTCCTAGGCCGCTGTTCTGAAGGTCGTCGTATAAACACATTCTATATAGCTTTTTGTGCTCAATTATAATTTTTATACATATCACTATGTTCACATGTACGTACATATATTGTGCGTTTTACAATCGCATATCACTAGCTCAAAACTAGATTAACCTGTGGTGTAGGTGTCATGTTTTACGCGGGAAACAACATTCATGGAAAAAAATGTAGACTGTGCAAATGTAGCCGGTGTATTTTAATTTCTATTTTTAGAACTAATTGAGTGTTTAATAAAATATTTTAATCAAATAAACTGATTGTGCTGAAGTCATGGTGCTGCCGCTGGTTGAATATAGAATTGGGACGAATGTTGACTAGCGGCTAATCCGGAATGGCCCTAAAGTCTCCGTCTCAGTCTCTGTTCAAACCATCGTTAAGTTACTCATTGTTGTCTTTAGTCAGTGGTCTATGGCTGGGAACTGAACAAAAAAACAATAATTTATTTAATTGTTTCTGTTCTTTAACATATTCGTCAGTGCGATTGGTATTGGAGCTTTTATAATAATATATTGTTCTCTTAACGTTCGTATTATTTAATGTGTAACCAACTTTAATTGATATATTGTTTATTATTAAATACAAAATGAGAGCTTTAAGTTTTAAAAGGTCCGTGCGGAGCAATAGGACGTGCCAGTATAAGGTAATAGATAAAATAAAAGAAAATATACACTGCAAAATTGTAGATTTTATGAAAAGTTACCACGTCGCGTCTTGTTGTAAGTAGTGCGGTCCCATTAGTGGATCAACTAAAAAATAACTCCTATGATTAATTCGCGTATTCGTTATGGCAGTTTAATTATTGCTTTGTCTTACACCAGGATGGACAGAAGTATGTACAAAGTTTACGTAGAACAATGAAGCTCAGAGAGTCACTATGGGTAGCTAGCTTGTTTTTTTTACCGCGTAACGAAATTAATCCAAAAACATAAACAAGAGAAGATGGAATCTCAAAATTGTAATTATAAGAAAATAACTTATCAAGATATTCTTAGTGGTTTTATTTAAGAATGGATGGATCCCTATAAACTTGTATTTACTGGTTGTTAATATCGCGGAAATTGGTCCAGGCCTCGTGTGTATCAAAAACAAAAAGTCTTATTTTGCAGTCACTGGTCACAATCAGGTCTTTAGTATGTGTTAAGGAAATCGATTAACATATAAAACGAAAAGCTGTGTCTAGTTTAATTATAGTAAAAATAACCTGATAAGTATAGCTCTGCCTTACAGTAAGAGGTATGCTTTTTAAATATTGTGAATTAATTATTACGTCGAAGCATATTCAAGTTACCGTATAAACGTTATCTTGGTAGGAAATTCAGAAATACAGTTACAATTAAGTATTCAAAGTGTTAAGTTTTTAAGTTTTTCCCCAACAAAGAGATTTGTTAGATAAAATGCTATGTACCTTGGACATTTTGTGACTTAGCTATTATTAATAAACGCTTTAGAGGTCCACTGTTGGACATAGGCCTCTCCTATGGCACGCCACTGGGCTCGATCTTCGGCCCTCCTATGTCCAACAGTGGACGATTAAAGGCTGATGATGATGATGATGATGCTTTAGAGGTGTCGATTAATATTTGCTATAAACGTAAAGTCTTATAATTAAAAGCATATTTTGTAGGTAAGATATACCTTAAACATCGACATTAATGAACCTAGTAAACATCTGTACCAACATTTAAAGTTTGAGTACCTTATCATTATAATATAAGATGTGAGGGCAACATTTCTTTCCGGCCAAAGTATTAGAGTAACATTTATTATTAAAGGAGCTAAAAAATGGTGCCCATTTGTAACAATTTAATTATACACTGAAGATCCAAAATACTATTGTTCATCTAGTGCTAACGTAAATATATCTAAATGGACTTAGTATTGTAATACAAAAGAAAAACTATGGTAAAATAATCTTAACATAGTAAAAGTATTGACATTGGATAGGTATATGTAGGTATTAGAAAATTATATGCGGTATTGTACATGTTGTATAATTTATTTGCTATTTGTTTCTTATTAGTCATTTGAAATGATTAGACCTAGTTAAGTGGTGGAATAAAGGTAAACGTAAATTATGCAGGTATAAATATGTACACACTTCGGTGTTAATTTAAAGTAACAATATTATGAATACAAATTGTCGTTTTCTAGTTTCATGAATTATCAGTTACAATGTTGTAGTCATTCAAAGTTCTAGTTTTCTAGACTTAATAAGTTAATAGATAATGTCGTTGTTTCAGTAACAACGAAAATTTTATTTTCGATAATTACAAAATGCACCTCAATGAAATTTCTTTTTCTCATTTCCGTCGTATACTCTCTAATATATACTAATTCAGTCATAATGGTTACATAATATATGTACTCGTATGTATAATATATTATTGTATTATCTATTGATATCAATAATTATAAGTCATTAAGCTACACTAATTGCTATCAATTTATTTTGTTTAAGCAAAAAGGAAACCAAATCAAGAGTAGGTACCATATCAAATTTTATCGGAAACTTGTGTGGAATGAAAATTATTAAGGTACAAGTTGTATCTAAGTTTTGCATCAAACTTAACGGCCAAAGCTTTATTATACAATTCGGAAACTTTGCTACGGCAAGATGAAATACTGCAATGTTGAGTAGGTACCTAAGTCTTGAATCTATTTTAAACATTCGATATATTTACAAGCTTATGAACCTTTTCGCCATCTACAAAATCTACATGAAACTTCTAAACTTAATTTAGATAATCATTAGCGCCACCTACTAAAGATAACATTCTACGTAAAGCATGTTGAGACCCTCACTTTCACAACCCCGCATTACTGGTTCCACCCCGACACATTGTTTGTGAATCGTCCGCTAGATGGCAGCCCCACAACAATGGTTTCGTTATCGATTGTTCTACGCACGTACACGAACTACGTAAGTCGTATTTACGAGCTTTTTCATTGTGTGACGTTTTCACTGTTAACGGTTTTACGTAACAAATCGCGTAAACATTGCGGTGACGAAATTTTTCCCGGACTTCGTCGAATAATTGGACAATAAAAAACAATAATGCCAATCGTCTATTTGTGGAATTTACTATCTTTGGAAATGTGTTTTATAACTTTTTCAATTTATTAAGCTCTTGAACAATGTTCTGAGTTTATAGATTTTGCGGGATATTCTTTCTTATTAGTCGAGTAAGATTGGCTCAAAGACTTTGAAGCTGTAGATAGAATTGAAGTTCGCGAAGAGCAAATTCTTAAAAATTGGAATACTTTAAAGGGTGTGACAGATAACTGGGTTATACATACGTTATGGCCAGTGGCGGTACTTCCATAGAAGCCCGAAAGCCCGACTTGCCTTACATAGTTCCGAATAACGAACTTAACGATTGTTTATTTATAAAATAACGCTATAAACGTGAATGTGAGTACTAACCGGTAGGTATTTATTAGGCCTACGTACCAAAAAAAATATGCTGCTACTAAATAAACATTTGGGCTTGCCTTAGTTTGACACCCTAGGCACGCCACTGGTTATGGCATCCATTCTTTCTGGTTTTGTTAATAATACCAAAAATATTTTAAACAATAAAAAAAAAATATCTTGAAGAAGTCTCTATACTTAAGGTTTACCAAACTTTTTTGTATGTGTAATCCATGTCGAATAACCAATGGGGAATTGGCTAGCTTTTAAAATTAGGAGAAATCCCCAACCCATCAATGAGCCATGCCTGGTTTTTATATAAAAATAGATTCCCTGATGTTATAGTAAGTGAAAGCGTTCGTCAGCGGGGTGTGGTATTATAATGTTAATACGTATTTCGTGTAGCCGACATTAATCACACTGCAAATAAAAGCGCGTAAACGGGGGGAAGCTAATGTGACGTCAGAGACTATGACGTCACGCCACCCTGGCCGCCGTCGCGGCCGTTGCTATCCGACTGTTTCTCCCTATTCCTATACTAATGTCGTAATGGATCTTTAGGCTTATTCGCAACTTTTCAAAGGAGTAAAACTTTTCCAAGGCGTTTTTCCGTTTTATTTATAATACGTAGGTAAGTACTTTTATGATTGCGACGCATTGCGCGGATGATGATACATTTTTCCTTTTAGATTTCAAAAAAATAATATTTATTTTGTTGAATAGTATTTTTTACTTCTTATTTGAGTAAATACTAGAGGCATATTCTATGGATTTTTATGTTGGTGGTTACGGGAGTAGCATACACAATTTTATTTATTTTAGAAAATAAGTATACATTTGGAAATCCACCTACAATTCATTTTATTTATTTCAACGAGTACTTTCTTGATATCATAAATAAACAAGGATTAAACGCATAAGGCCATAATGATTGATTGTCACATAATTATTATTATATAGCTAAGAAACGGACTGCCGAGATGAAGAGCGAGGGTTTGGGCTAGGATCTCTGACTTTTCAGTACCGTGTGAACTATTAATAATAGCTTACTTTAACGCTGAGATTATCGTGAAGAAGTAACATGCCCGTGTGCCTTTATTCTAAGAATGAGTATTATGTCTATTAACCTGCATTAGGTGGCGTGTTGAAGTAAGGCCTTACCAGTCTCAAGCATAGAGGAAGCAGTTTAGTTACAACGGGCAATACAATAACGGTTTTTATTATTACATAGATTTTTTGTTTATAATTACTTTCATACAAGTAATGTCTCTGGTAAGGAAGAGGTAAGAAGGTTACAAATAGTTTCCTCCTCAGTTCATGTAGTCTACGTATTTCGCCCATAACTAATAAACAATCTTTAACGTATCTTTATAAATTTTGCACAGTAGTGAAGCAGAGGATATAAAGTTTCCATTCTCATCATAATCATAAAATAACAATGATTAGAAAAGTA
Source organism: Cephonodes hylas (assembly GCA_030295005.1). Taxonomy (NCBI): domain Eukaryota; kingdom Metazoa; phylum Arthropoda; class Insecta; order Lepidoptera; family Sphingidae; genus Cephonodes; species Cephonodes hylas. The sequence goes on along the minus strand of AP025364.1, from coordinate 9,069,861 downwards.
TTTTTATGATCGATACAGATATCGATCAATAGTTAAGAAACTGTTAATAAACATTCCATACCAGTGAACAATATCTCTAAATGATAGTTTTTGTCATTGAAATTGCGATATGGCTAACTAGCTTCATTACCGACTGATGCGGTTTTCCATAATGCAAGTTTCCACAAAAAGTTTTACTGTTAGCCGTCGGTGTATTTACTGCAATTATAACTTGACTGACATTTAAGTTAAGCTTTTCTATATTGGTGATAATATCTTGGCTTTTATTAAGTTGATATAATTATTTATAATAACCTGAAATCGTTTTATATAAACTACTTATATCCTATTTTTTTCTTTTTATGTCCTTTTTTTTACACAAAAAAGTTTTACGCTTATGTTAGGTGTTTGCATATGGAAGTTGGAGGAAGTCGGTAGACGATCGGGCGGCAAGCAAGGTCGTCCTTGAAACGGAGCGCGCGGATCGATGTGTGACGTAACGCGGCTCGTGACGTCACGGGCGATGCAGAGGCCGAGGCCGCCGGCTGGCGACCGCCGCCGGTACAACACCACCACCTGACGTTACCTCCACCCTTACAGTCTACAGCCGCTTTCAAACACCCTCATGCAAATATTTTTAGACGCCGTGACGTAATGCCGCTTTTATAAAGAAACGATATGCTCTAGCGTGAGCGAAATAACACTCTGTATGCCTCGTATTAATAACATTTCCTGGTGTTTATTTAAGTGATATTATGTTTATTTTTGCGCGTTGGACATTTTTGTTTGACTGTTTACTTGTTTACGTACCATATATAATTTAAAAATTGGTGTAGGTCAATAAGATAACAGATATTTTAGGAGAAATCTTTTGAATATATCTTATTTATTACCCGGCATTCAATTAAAATGTTTATTTATATTGGCAATAAAAAATAATTGTATGTGAGATATATGGAAAAACTATTCCGTATTGATGATCGAAACGAGTCTGTACTATGATTATAAGAATAAAAAGTGAAAGTATAGTGCCGTTTACCGGAAAGTTAGTTCACAAAACAGTTCTCTATTCATTCGGGATTATATGATGGTTGTTTTTCAACACTGGTTGCAATGTGTTGCATGGGAGTAAACGAGTATTATAGTGGAGGCGATAGCGGATCTAATGAGCGCCACATAATATGCTACAGTATAGTTTGCGACAGCAATTTGCACAGTGTGACATCTCAGCAGGTGCAACGTCTGCCGGTTGCGACAACCGATTGGGCAAGTGGCAGCGGCAGGCAGTTTTGGCTGAGGCCATCGGCTCCGGAGCCGATCGCCACATAAACATCCCACATTATACTCACTGTTACCTAACTCGGCTCGAGTGAAACAAATCCGTAAATAATTTAGCCAAATACACAATAAAACTTTTTGCGTGTGAAATTTGTGCTATCGGTGTTGGAATATCACGATTATGACACTCATGATATGTTCCAATATAATTTATGCAGACTAGACGAAGCCGCGTGGATCATCTTCGACTGGTCGCGCGGGTGTTGAAATGTGTTTCACCACTGCTTGTTTGTGTTCTACCTAAATACTTATTAAACTATCGCGCAATCACCAAAATATTTGCTTAAGGCGTGTGTATATCCTATTAGTGACGCGAACATTATGAATGTGCGAATTGTACCTACTATTATATTTTTCCGGTTACATATTTTTAGGCGGCAAAATTTGTCATAATCAATATATCAAAGGATTACTACATTTTATAACGCACCAGGAAAATCTTGCTACCAGGAAAGAATATTTTCCGAATTATTGTATTTGTGTAAAAACTAGTACCTAAACTTTAAAAAGTTCTGCACTTCTTTGCGGTTTTTATTACTGCTAAGATTTTTCACACTAAAATGCCTATAATTTTTATAGAATAGCGCACTTTTAAAAACTTAGAGCTTTTGTAGTTTAAAAGTTTTTGATAGGCTATAATTTGGTGAAACTGACACAAAAAATAAAATTAATGGTAAACGCAGGGTGCTAGTAAAATTTTAACAGGATAAAATAATAAAAAATAAAAATAAAAAAGTGGGTACGTACGTTTGTGTTGGAATTGTCTAAGGCCGCAGTGTTGGCTGGAGGGCGTCAGCAACGCACCTCGCATTCTAGCCGATGGCCATCATCACGACAGTTCCACACAGTCTACAATACACCGAGAGGTTCTACACAACGAAAGCGAAAATAAACACAGAAGTAGTGGATCGCGTATCGTCGTACGGGCGCTGACCTGGCGCAGGCTTTTCGGGTTCCAGCGAGGTGGCGCGCGGCTCCAGGGTCAGACTGAGGCACGCGCCGGACAGACCCAGTTCGCTTAGCAGGATCCTCATGCGGTCTGGCACATTCCACTCACTGCACGCGCACTCACTCACTCAGTCAGTTAGTTGCGTGTAGGTAGATCGCGAGAGGGCGCGCGGAGGCAGGTACGCGCTGGCGAACGGGCGGTGCGTTACTGAGGCCGCCGCCGCCGAGGCTGGTGGCTATATCGCGCCGCCTGACGTCACCACGGCGACGTCACACATGCGACGTCATTAACGGTACCTCCCACGGACCGCCCGCCGCCCGCCGCCCGCCATCCTCCGCGGCCGCCCGCCCGAGCCTGCGCTAACGGCATCGCTAGTACGGAACGGAGCTTTCATACGCCCGCGCCCGTGCTTGCGACCGAACGCCATACCGTTCCTGGCTGCCGAGCTTCTCGCTTATAACTTCGCAAACACATTCAACCACTTATTTTTATATAAACCTACCAGAAAACACTTTTAAATTCATTTTTCGTTCAGTACCCGTCTCGTTATAAAATACCAACTGTATTTCAGTAACAAATTCATTTCTTGGTTTTAAAAGAAAGAAAATTGCATTCACTTTCGGGGTTTTTATTTTCTACGTACAAATATATTTCAGTGCTTATTTTTCATGTAGCTCAAAATAGCTTTTTTATCCTTATGTGCCCAGTAGTACATTTATTTTAAGAAGGAAAATCATACAATAAAATTGAAATAAGAAGTGTATAACGTGAAACGCAGACGAGAGTACCTAAATAGAGAGATACAAAAGGAGCAACAAGTCTAACTTTGGCTCGTATATTTAGGTCTTTAGGATGTATACGACGATACGCACGTCTAATTTGGTAACGTGTATTTATATTCTTTATAATAGTACTGAAATATACTTACAAGATATTTAACAATGAGTCGAATTGTAGGTTGATTATATTTTATGAAAGGAGCATCTTTTGAAACCCTCCGCTTGAACAAGGGGTGGTATAATTAAATTTATGTAATAATTTCATTAAAACATATTATGCTCTGACGTGTTACGTTAAAAGAATTATTTTTATATAAATCGCCTGACTATTATGTTCTTGCGTATCAAAATTGTTGTAATATAGTAAAAATATTGTTAAGTTGTGCAAAATGGTTTATATGGATAAAATTCACGATAGGAAACAACATTTGTGTTAAAAATAGATATTGAATGAGATAATAATAATTAATCTTTTTTACGAGAATAATAAAATAGCTTTAATTAGGAAGCACGTTTTTTACTAGCATTGTACCTATGTGGGCCTTACATAGAGCTTAAAAGTTCAAAATGTGCCTCATGGCTTGACCAGTGACTTAACTTGGTATTTTTTTTTCTCTCATTTGCCTTTTTTTTCTTGGTTCCTTCTTTTCAATAGCGCTGGTCGCTGAAATTGAGTCGGTTTTTTATAATATACCACATAACAGCTTTGTTTTCATTGGGAAGTAAGTATTTTGACACTCCACACTGTCTCAATCGCCTCGCGACATAAGTTTGCTGAGTAGTCGTGAGGTCCTATATTTGATTCCTGGGTTGACCGTTTGATCTGAGCTTTAAAACACAGCCGACAAAAATCTAGGGTTAATAATAAACTTTTCACTATTACCTCCGGGGATACAGGCCTGTTTTTTGTATCTATATACATACGTACTATTTATGTATGTGCGTTCCTTTGCAATGACAGCGCACTTGATAGTAAGAATAACTGTGTTTGAAGTATTAAATGAGGCAGATAATGAATGATCCGCGTATGGTTTAATGAGAGCATTTTATATTTGAAACAAAACAAAGAAATTAGGATTGTTTAGATTAAGAATTCTAGAGCCTTCTTTTTATATTGTTTTGATTAAACTTTTTATAAGGATTTCTTCTAACATTGCTTGGATGAGGTTTATTTAATTAAATGTAAAAAACTGACTATGACCAAAAGTGTATGCGTAACTAATTGCCCTTAGTGGTTCGCTCCTTATGGTAGTATGTAAGAAGTCGCATCGCTCTGTCTATGTTGATCTATTTCAATAGTCTTACTTTGTTATGTATACATAACAATATGAAGGCTTTGAGATAAAAGTATGCATTAATTGTAAAAGTGGGTATGTGACGCGGGCTGTGCGTCCACGCCGAGCGCGGCCGACGCATCCCGTGCTCCCATTCGGTGCAGACTAGGCAACGTTTCCGCATTGATTGCACACGACGTCACACTCGGACACTCACAGTGCGGCTCATTACCTATTGCCGACTCAAAACACTGTGTTTTCTCAATAAACATACAACACGAGCAATTATCGATACTTCCCTACTTACGGCATAAATTATTGAACTTATATTCAAATTATATCGACATTGTATGCAAATATATTGTTAATTATCGCTATCAATATGCTAAATTTATTTTTCTGCCGACTAATGTTTTGTATAATGAAGTCTATTTATTACACTTCTAATAAAAGATTAATTCTTGTCTGGCTGGAAGAGTCCAGAGATGTTTTTTTTATATCAGTTTTTATACCACAGAATATCAATAGGGATAGAATTAAAAAACAGCCAACAAAAAAATAACATCTAAATTTTTACGTGATCTGATGGAAAATTCACGGATCTTCTTGGTGGTGACTCCGAGATACGAACCGTTGAAAATCGTCTTAAATATTACCATTCAAGATGCAATATCGTATAAAGAGTTCGTAGGTGTTAGAAAACCTGCGAAGAGCGGAGGTAGGTATTATATTCTAAAAGCGAATGTGTCAAAAATAAAACCTTAAGGTTTCCATTCAAGCCGACGCGTTTTAATAGATTATTTTCAGCATAAGCCGCAGAACCAAAAATACCTTATGAGGGATAACACTGATAGGCATTTATTGCGAATAATAATTGTTGATTTGAATGAGACAGATAGTAGAGTTGTAGCGATGAGCTGGAGGGTTAGACGGGCGTTTGAGGATCTCGGCGGTCGCGGCTTCAAACCTGAGGCACCTCTGAGTTTTAGAAGTTGTGTGTTGTCACAATGAACTATCACGTACTTTAACGGTAAAGAAGATATTGTTAGGAAATCTGCAAATAGTAGAATAATTTAGGTAAAATAGCTACTAGTAACTGGCGTACCCTAGCTGATTTCTAGATTAAAGTGGTAGTGGGCGTAGCAGCTTGTCAGTCAGTATTTATGGCTGATGGAGCATAAACTTTTTTAAGCACATACATATGTACTTACTAAATATTAACAAGTGTAGCTATGAATCTCTCCAAGGGACTCATGACCTCACGAAGGTAGGAGAAGGTTACTGGTCGCAGCCACTTTATAACTGGTCAAATCTTAGGAAAAAGCTAATTATAATCAGCTTTATTGTTATTGTGAACTATTACTTTGTCATATAAATAAGATAATAATTACGTAACGTTAAGTTGCATTCTCATCAGATTGTGAGTTTTGTTCATGTTACTACGGAGTTGCGATAAAATAAATTTGTTTTGATTCTTGTGTTGTTTGCTTTTTTATATACGGATTCTTATTTCATTACGCTAAGTTACCTAATTGTATAACCCCGATGAGATCTTGAAACAAAATATAAAAATCATTCCCACAAAAATAATTCGATGTGTTTTCTTAAATTAACGGATAAAATTATTAGGCATAAAAAAGAGTTTAATTTTAAATAATTAATATATAGCGAGTGTGATCGGAGGGGTTGGTGTTTTCCACGTTGTGTCCGCATTCAGTGCGGTGCATGTACCTATGTATTTGCGGCTGTTAAGATTGGTCGCATGCCCCAGTACTATTTTGCTCAGAGAACGGGCAAGCGTCCAGTTATTCTAATTTTACCTATAATCGATGCCGTCGCATCGCCGACTCATCGACAAAAGACTTGCCCATCTGTCAAAGGTGCGATTTGTGAAGGATTTTACAATATTAAGCTCCCCATCCGTGTTGATATTAGTACACAAAATAAAATTTACTCACGTCATATGGAGCAACTTACAAATTATATATAAAGAAATTGTTTATATTATGAATTGTATCGACTATCATACGCCGCTGATAGGTCTTTTGTTTTGTTGAATGGGGTAAGGAGGCATCCTCAACATTTTATTGTGAAAAGTCTACGGACCTTTATTACTACCTAACTAACACAGATAACGTATACTACGCTGATATGTGTTTATTATCACCGACGCGTAACTATTTGGCTTATGATTCATTAACTGACGTTAGCCGTCCGTCAGACTTTTAGAGCATGGGTAAAGCCATAATCCACTGGTATAATACGGGTCGATAGATCTCGCTTGCATATGAATTTCGCAAATTCGTATTGATATGAATTAACTAGGAGTATTTTGACAACTTTCGTATACATAGTCAGACGTGTGTGGTATGAGGACATAGATGCAGCCTCTTCTTAGAGGTTGTATATAGGTAGCTGCCAAAAATAACTATTGCCTTTTTCTATAGCAGATTTATAGCTTCAATTAAAGGAAAAAACATTTGAATATTAGCTAATAAATAGTCTTGACATCAGGAGACGGTCAAAATACGATTTCTTTAGACTTGCTCAATATTTATGAATCCTATAAATTTTGGCTTATGTTAGATAGGTTTCAAACCAGCCGCTTCTCGTTTCATATGCACCTCTTACATTAGGGGTCGATACAGGTTACCGAGAGACTTTCATTTAATTCATTACTAGCTTTAGTCCGCAGCGTTGGTCTAATGTGCGTTGGTGGACGGGTGAATTTAAATAGACTTATGACTAGGTTATTGACGTGGATTAACGATTGATGTTATTGTGATGGGGCCAAGAAGGATTTAATAGTTAAGCTGACTGTCAAGAGATCATCGTAACCCGTTAATGCTTAATGTGGACACTGGCCATTCAAGGAACAGTCACAAAAAGGATCGTAACATGAATAATTCCGCGATAAAAAAAATAAAAAATATGTCATTGGTTGGTTATGCCAGAAATTAACTTTTTGCCAAAATCAATTTTGGATTGTAGAATGACACCTTTTTAATAACGTACATATTTAATAACAGAAATACGGTATAGGTATCTAATTCTTTTTTTTTCTCTATTCATTAAATTGATTGCTGTATTACACCCCTCCAATTCTATAGGTATTATTTAACCTAAGTATTTCTATGGTTTTGGATGAAGCAAAAAATTAAAAGGTAAGGATCCCTCCTTTTTTAGAATTTTTTTCAGTTTTCAACAATATTACACACTCAATGCTGTAGTACATTTGATACTTCGTGATAATTTTCTGCAACACGGTGTTAATTGTCGAGCTGACTCATACGTACTATAGTTAGGCTACGTTATATAAAGACAACGTAACTTCGTTGTTATATTTTCCATAACAAAATGTGTAAGTAATGGATAACGGTTAACATCGGTCACACCTTTAAAAGTGAATAATTATATACAATGATATTCTTTCACGTTTTTATTTTCAAAGAGATGATCCGTCTTCCTAGTAATAGGAATGTTTTTTTTTATTAACGAGCGTGCATTAAAAGCGCACTGATTTACATAGTTTAAGCTGAGCGTGTGAATTCGAGTCATCACGAGTTTCATTTTGCTGATTTTGCGGAAAAAGGATATTATTGCGATTTTTCACGAGAAATCTATAGCAAATGAATGAAGGATACGAATAAGCCCGATAAATTAAAATATACTCGCTCATTATTATACATGGCAAATGAACACATTCAAAACGTGGATGTTGATGAAACATACATAATACTAGAGATGCGCCGAGTTACACTTTTGCCGAGTAACGAGTACCGAGTTTTACTCGGTTCAATTTTTTTTCAACCGAGTACTCGGCCGAGTAACTCGGTTCAATTAAATACATGGTACATAAGAATTTAAATAGCCTGTTTTCGGAGACCGGTAACGTCTACGAAGAATAGAGGAATAGGCTGTTACCAGAACGTGCAGCGAGGCTTGTGTTCCTGCACCATGACTTCATCATCAACCCATATACGCCCACTGCTGAGCACGGGTCTCTTCTCCCATTGAGAGGGCTTAAGCCATAGTCCACCACGCTGGCCTAGTGCGAGTTGACGGACTACACACCTAAGAAATTCCTAAGAACTCTAAGGTGTGCAGGTTTCATCACGATGTTTTCCTTCACCGTTAAAGCAAGTGATAATTCAATGTGAATACACACATAACTTCGAAAAGTCAGAGGTGTGTGCCTGGGGTTCGAACCCGCGACCGTCGAGATTTTCGACCGCGCGTCCAAACCTCGAGGCCATCACTGCATCATAACTTAGCTTTATCCAATTTTAAATATTAATTATTTTTATTATGTACTATAATTTTGATTTTATTAATTGAGATGTTCAAAGATTTCCTAAATTACTAAATATTTTTTTATTAACACAGTTGTTTACGAAATGAAATAAAATAATATTTATTGAATCTATAAAATGTTTAATACATCGCTTAAATTCAGTCATTTTAAATTTTACCACCCTGTTCACGACCTTCTCAAGGTCGCGGGACGTCGCTGGCTGCAGAAGGCTTCCGACCAAACCCGGTGGAAGATGGCTAATGATGATGATGATGACTGTTGTTTAAATTATATCTACCGAAATATATTGCATTTTTTAAACAGAGTATACTCGGCATTCAAACCGAGTTATTCGGCCGAGTACGAGTATCAAAAAACCCGCCGAGTACGCCGAGTACCGAGTATCAACCGAGTACTCGGCCCATCTCTACATAATACACAATATGCCGACTCGCTGAGGTTCATAAGCCATTTTAAGCATTAACGAAGAATATTTTTACAGCTTTTTTTTAAAGTAGGTAATTGAAAATTTGGACTATATTAATTGCTTATATAGATTAGTAGTACTTTTCTTTTAGATTTTTAATCATATCTCATATGCGCGTGCCTTTTTTCCTGTACATTTCTAGTCTAGTTGACCTCTTCGTTAACTGAATTATCTTTTGGATTTATATTTAATTTTTTAATGTCAGTACACTATAAATTATGGAGATATATTTTATCATATCTGTGAAGTTATCACACAATTTGTGGATTTATAACAACAATCGTTGCTTTAGATAAAACCGATAAAAGTATATAGGTTATTTTTTAATATAACTTATTAAAGCTAACAATTCATATACAGTATTTAATGGTAACTAAATTTTACATATATTATCCGGATATTATTATTTTTTCTGTCTTAATAGTCTCGCAGCACAATTGTAGACCGTGTGATCTAGAAATTTGTTAATAAGCGAACTTGAATATACTGTACTATATACTTTTAAGTGGGTTATTGCAACTGGTAGGTGACCAAATGTATTATAACTTTTATACGACCATTTATAAACTGGTTTTCCGATATAAAATAGTACCTAACGTATCATTAATTAATATGTATTTAGAATTAGATCACAACATTTTTAAGATATTTCGTATTTTTTATGTAATATGTCACTTCCTTAATAAGTCTTCTGGATATCATTCAGATGAAAACTCGTTTAAACCAGATATAAAAAATTACAAGTATTGACATATAACTGATCATCAAAAAAACTTAAAAAAAAAAATAAAAAAAAAAAACGAATTATCTGGATTATTACATATTTCACTAAACTAAATTGCACTTGGTAAAAAATCCAGAAATAGACACATACATATGTGATAAGTTTTATTGTATCTAATTTTAAAATTCTTTATGAGTATTTAAAATCGATACAGATTATTCTATTGCAACTTAGGCGAGATGTATGAAATATTTTATATATTAAATTGCTATTTAATTAGTACGAAAAGTATAAAGAGATACCGTCATAGTAATTTATCAGCATTAGCTTAGTCAGCCGGTACTCCGTACTCCGTAGCATCATCTATATTTAATATGTTGGAAGTGTGTGTTGTTGGTCGTACGAACACAATACGGCGGCGCGTGTGTGTGTGCGTTCTCATATCGTTGCGCGAACGCAGCGGCATCAGCGGCCCGCGCCCGTGAGTGAATTCCATAACGTGAACGCGACTCGCTTGTCCGATGCCGTCAGCGCGTTGTTGGAACACATTGGCTCCGTTGTAAATTATACTAATTGGGCATGGCGGTCTCTGGAAAAACAATAGCTCCATCAATTCACATCCAGATGCCCAAGTTATATGACCGTATAATCGACCAGTGAAGTACCTGTGTTCAGTTAAACGCGGTCACGACGCCTGTGAAACTGTCCGCTGATACTGAGTGCATTATGCACGTTGCGTGTGTGTGTGTGAAGTGTTCATAAATAGTCAGTGCTAGGGGAGTTCGGCGTAATGATCCCCGTTGTGAGTATGCGATCTATAATCACTAATTAAATCTATATCATCATTAACAAATCAATATATTGTGTAACATTTTGAGGTTATGTCAAAAGAGCCCAACAAAATATCTATATTGAGATATCGGCGCTCCGCTGTTAGTTGTTGTTTGCTGTACTTTATCACATGGCTTTCAGCTGATGGTCATGGGATGTTTTGGCACAACCCCAATAGTTTGCCGAGGTATTTGGTTCAATTGTTCTCAAAGTGGTGCGTGTGGTATAAGTTTAATCACTAATTGTTATTATTTGTGTTTATGGAACAAAGGGCTTGAGATTGTTTATGTGTATGATGAAACGATTTATCAGAAAGCCAATTATTGAATAAGTATGTTGTTTATCATTATTACATATAATGCAGAATTATAAAAATATTAATATAAATACACCATGTGTAATACTAAACGTAAACATGGAATGAAATTTGATTCAAACAAGTTTTATCTGTCGTATTTAGTCAATCTCGTTTGCAAGTACGTACTTATCTGTAATATGAAGTAAAGTGTACTTGTGAGGTGCATGTTATCACTCGCATGAGATGTTAGGATTAAATCAGATTTACGCGAGGCAGTTTAACTACTCGATAAGAAGCCGAAACACGTAATCGTCTCAGTTCTCAATAGTTCTTGTTTGGCGAGTCAGATGAACGTTCTACTACGGTTTAATAATCACACTTGTGATACTTACTGGTTTGTTTATGCTATTTTTATTATCAGTGTATTAATTATTAATCTAACATTATACATTAATATTAATATAACATAAATGTTTAATGCAAATCAACTCGTTTTCCTGCACCTATCTAATCAAATAAAGATTGCGATCAGCCTTAGAAAAAATTCAGTGCTAATTAAGATTGGTAACGATGATTGATGCTGATAATTCATTCGGTGATATTCCGTTAAATATGTATTTTTATCAATAATACCTATTAAATTAGACAAAAATAATTAAACAAATAAAGTTCCTCGATTCCTCATTAAAGTTGATTGTTTTAGCTGCCCTCGATTCTTGAGAAGAATTTAGTTTTTCACTGAAGCGTAAATAAACATACGATTCCATCCTGTTGCACGGTTCATTTGTTTGGGCATGTGGAAAAATGAATATGCTATAATCTACGCTTGATCTATGTGACCCGTGCAGAGTAGTAAAGGCAATAGTGCAACTGGGTCTAGCACGTGAGCCACCGACCCGTACTTTATTGAAAGGCTGTTTGTTTCTACTCCCGTGCTGACATTAGTCGAGCGTCACTGAACTGGACGTATATTATTATCAGAATCTGTATTGATCGAGCGCGCACCACACCACTTTCCCCCTTTGCTACGTCACCGTTCGCCCGTCGGCATCCTAACGGTGACGTCACCCATTCATGACGAAGAATGACGTCGTCGTTTTTCGCGCATGCGTAGTATTTACAAAAGAAGTTTACTAAATTTAGACATTGGTGTCGTCATAGCTTCCGACGGTAAAAAGTTTAATTAAGTACTTTGCGTTTTATTTCATGTAATATTGATCCGTTTTATTATTATGAATGGACATAATGCGATCAACATGTGACAATTGCCCTTATTTTTTGTCTTGAGTATGTGAGTTGTAATGCACAGAGGTTCATCACCATACATAAATTTTATGTTTACTACAAGAATTATTAAATTCTACAAAAATACTTGTTTAATATTTTTGAGTAATAAACATTAACTCTGTTAAAAGCTTTTCAATATTCATTATATGTTCGTGATTACATGTGATTAAATATGAAAATTAGTATTATGTTGTATTTGATTTGTACTAATTTTGTTTAAAGTTTTCTCAACAAATATACTTAGTAGTACCTACGTATGCCAATATTACCTAATAATTGAATAAACAAACTATTTCAAATAATTTGAACCAGATTATGTACCTACGGAAGAGCTACGGACTGAAATTTTTCACATATATTTCAATAATAAATGTGGTCACTGCGGAAATTTGACACAAATAATAATGAAAAATATGTTAAATATATTTAGTAGGTCGACTTTTAAATAAACTGACAAAAGGTCGACGAAGAATAGGGATATTAGTTTTTCTTTTTAGCCGACTCCATTTTTTATTTCTCGTCAAATCGTAATTCTGTGTAAGATCACTATAATAGAGCTTTACACCTAAATCTTTCATACGCACGTTTTATTATCAACACACTAAACGTACTTATTTCTAGAAATTGTAAGCAATGAGTATAGGTATGACATCTTTCAATAATTTATTAGAACTTTTTAGTAAGCGTGTTATCGTTCCTCTATCGTTCCCATGTTCCAAAGCTTGTTTAATTTAGCTGCGTCCCTTCGTATATTGCTCACCTACCGACAGATGTCGCACGCCGACCCCTCCCGCAATTTTGACAGTCAACATGGCGTCCCGTGTTATCAGCGCGAATAACGCGCGCGATCGAAAAAAATAGTGATTTATTCCCTTCAAAAGCTGCTAATGACAATGTATAAAAGGTTATAAGTGTAAATAACGCATTACAATGAACAACACCACGACTCAGGTATGCATAACAGCCTAAAATAGCTTCAATTCATTCATTCAGTACAAGTATTGATTAGGAAAATGGTTGTGGATGTACGCGAACTTTTGATACATAAAGTTTCCTTATTGGAATTGTTTTGACAGAGTTACTTAGTGAGTTAATATTACTTTAAACCTTCAGTATCAGAAATAAATAAACATCATAGCTTTGTTATACCAGTCACATTACGCAACAACATGTTATATGCATTCATTGAGGAAAACTGGCGCATTGGAATTGGTGCAATGCGTTACCTAGCAACAAGGAGGATATATGTATGTAATGGAAATACGTGATTAACGTTTCAATTCACCATATTTTTAAGCATTAAATTATGAAGAGTGTATATGATTACATGTGCATGTACTGTGTATTACGATATTACTTCTTCTGTGCTAATAAAATCATGATGACGTCACTAGATTATCCATGTTATAGCGATATGTTCATAATTTCAGTATATAAGTTTAAACAAATCTCTGTGATTTTTTTTTGGTAAATTTAGATTATTATAACATATTGGTAAGAAAAGTAAGATGACTTAGGGCGTTGTTAAGTCCAAGTACTTTGATTTGGCCTTTCCTAACAGATTTATGTAAATATAATAGAGCAATAAATTTAGTGAGGTAACCCACTTACGTTCAACTGCTGGACTTGCTAGTTGAGTATCGAGTATCTTCTTTCTAAGCAACCAAATAAATTGATTGTTTCTTTTCTTACAGGTATCATCACTGGTTCCAGATTATGGTTTACAATAAATGCATAAAATATCTTGTCCCGGCATAATTGGATATGGATCCGATCCTAGAGAATGAAGGTGCTACTACCGAGTCACCAAGCAAACATGGCAAATCAAAACATAAACACAAGAAGAAAAAGAGCCAGGCCGAAACGCAAAAAGAGAACCAGACAGTTGTAGGTGAGAGAAAAAGGTTTGTGGTCACAACTTTATCTACATCTGAAGAGAAAGCTCCTGCAAGTAACGTAGCAGATAGCAACGTCCATACGGTTCATTTTGGAACCCGTGGAGTTGAATCTCACAGACCACATGTGAGGTCAATTTTTAAGGATCGATCTGCCGATACTTCACGGCCCTCTAGTGCTGATAGAGATTCTTCGAGCGCAAAAGAATATGAGACGTTTCACGGCACGTCATCTAGTCCACGAAGTTCCATATTTGATATTTTTCGATTACGAAGAAAAAGCGATGCTAAAAAATACTCATCTTCAAAGCCTCAATCTAAAACTACAGAAAGTCAAGAGTCACCTAAAGATGAACCATCTGCCGATTCAAAAGATTCTCATAAAAAATACTATCATACAGTTACGGGTGCTTCTTCGCGAAAATATAGTCCGATTACCAGGGTCATGGATATTTTTCGAAGTAAGCCGCATACAGAGAATAATCAAGCTCCAGTTGATCCTGTGAAAAAGAAGAATACAAAACAAATTCGTCGTTCGTCTATCGAGACTACATCTCCTACTTATCATAAAAATTCATACGCTTCCTTAGATCCTGTACAAGCTAAACAATTGTTTCGAGAAGTACGAGGTCTCCCTAAGTACGACCCTTATTTATCAATTGTTCAAATATCTATAGGGGGGCGCGATAAGACTAGACTTCTGTTAAATTTTTTCAAATATCACAAATGTTATGAGATTTTACCTAAGTCAGCTAAGGTTATTATATTTGATACGCAATTTTTTGTACGCAAAACATTTCCCACTCTAATATCTCATGGTATACGATCTGCACCGCTTTGGGATGCTAGCAAAAAACTTTTAGTTGGTATGATAACTGTTACTGACTTCATAAGAATACTACTCCATCTTGATAAAGAAAATTTACCAGTTGAAGATTTGGAAAGACATACTCTTCATAATTGGAGGAAAATATTAAGACCAACCCGGAAACCATTATGCAGTGTAGGACCCGATCAATCTTTGCATGATGCTATCAATTTACTCAATAGAAATAGAGTCCATCGGCTATTAATGATTGATCCACTATCTGGTGATGTGCTTTACATTTTATCTCATAAAAGAATTTTGAGGTTCCTCTTCGTATATCTTAACGAATTTCCCGAATTAACGTTTTTCCATAAAACACTAGTCGAATTAAAAATCGGGACGTATGAAGATATAGCTTTTGTCACTGAAAGCACTAGTATAAAATCCGCGTTTCAGCTTCTTTTAGATAAAGATATATCAGCATTACCAGTATTAGATGACAATGGCTCGCTGATTGACGTGTATGCAAAATATGAAGTATTGAATTTAGTAAGCGAAAAATTGTATTCGAATTTGTCTTTGACGATAGGTGAAGTAAGGAATAAAAAGAAAGACTGGGAAGAAAAATTACAAAAATGTCGTTCAAGTATTACTTTATACGAGGCCTTAGAAGTAATAGTTAGAACTGAAAGTCATCGATTGTTGTTAGTTAATAATAATAAAGAAAATAAATTAATAGGAATTGTTTCACTTTCTGATATATTAGTATATTTAAATAGAATAATTCCTACGGAAAAGAAAGTGTCATCTTTACAAGAAATATTTCGTCCGCTTGAAGAGAACAAAGTGGCAGAGTCCGCAAAAGAATGTGATGAGACAATATCCATTGAAGTACCTTGTCTTGGAAAACAAGTTGTTATCGAAGCTGAAGAGAATATTAACAAAGCTGACGACCCAAATAGTGGCAGTACGGACGAAACGAAACAAGAGGATACCCATGTAGAAAATAGTGGTGCAGAGTGCGACACCACTGAACCAACAGCTGATAGTGGTGATGTCAACAGCAAGGTTGACGACGAGGAATCGCATGCAGACACAGCTGAAGTTGTGTCTGGAAATGACGAGTCCAGCGATAATCAATAAGTAGTAAAATTTGTTTATTCCAAAGAAATTGTGATAGGTGAAACCGCCGAGTCCGTATGTTAATCTCAGCTTTTGCTTAAATTGATATTGTAATTGTACATCGTCATTATTATTAGATGCATTAAATACCACGTGATTGCCTTATTCATTATTTAATTCATTATAAAAACATGCTGAAACTCAATAAATTATTTTAGCACTATTTCATGATTTTCTTTCTCATAATGTAGTTTAAACACACAAATATAACGTTAATTTTAATTTAATCCTTTAGTTCACCTGTGTACTTAACATAATAATAAAATTTAATCACAATTGTAAAATACAATCAGATAAACTGCTATTAATATATACGTTTATGTATTGATGTTGAATGAATTCCATACAAATATTTTATTGTAAATTTTTTGAGTATGATTCGGCGTATATATTTATGTGTACTTTATAATAGCGCATTAACTGCCATAGACCTCAATAAATTCTTGTTAATGTAGTAGGATGTTTGTGTCTATGCACTGTACCTATTGAAAGATAGAGCAATAAAATCAATAAAATGCCCGATCTTAAATAGTAGTCGTCTATATTTGATTGCATCTCATATGCATGCGTCGCCGAGTTGGTGCAGCGAATTGTAGTGAGGGCTTATAGAGCCTCGACGACCGGTCGGGTGGAGGAGCGAACCCGGAACAAACCACTCCGGCTCAAGGCCGCATTCTGTCTTTTACTTTTATTGTTGAATTTAAAATCGCCGCCATAGAATTGAATTAGGTATTTAAATTACGTCTAGATGCTATTATTAAACTACTTTGAACGCAAGGTAAAAAAACAATATTGAATAAAGCATTCAAGTCGCATTATTCCCATATCAGTTTATACAATCGTAACAATATGTGCACACTTGGATTTAGTAAACAAATAAGCAATTTGATTGGAATAACCTGGTGTCACTTTTATTGCGCTTTTAGTGTTTGCGAGATTTTGCATCTTACTTTTCGCTTCTAAAGTTAATACGAGGTTATAGTTAATTAAAATATACATAAACGACGCGGAGGTTATAAACACACTAAAACTTTATTATTATTAGTTAAAATAAATAAAATCTAACTAGTGTTATTAATAAAATTTACTACTTCTCAAACTGTTGTACCGCGTCTTAAGTCAATTACCAGATTTAAAAGCTTAAATGAATATAATACAAATCATAATGACAGTAATAGATACTGGTCATATTAACATACGAAAAAGAACCAGTAGCGGCCCACTCGCGTGAAACCGGTAAGTTGGCACTGGATAAGTAAATATGGAAGCTTGTCGCGCGATTGTGAGACGAATCTGCCTACACATCGCATCGCCTGTCGCAAGTCTAGCCGGCACTCGGCGGCCGCCGCGCACACCCGCTCAGCATGACAATGACACACTGGTACACTCAATCTTATGTATGTGGATCAACGTTACGTAAACTGCACTTTGATAACCAACTGTATTATCACTTTGTGGGCTGTTAGATCTTCGAGCTTCTGGAAATTTAGCAACATTCGAGATGATTTCGAAAACGGCTAATATTTACTTTTCCCAATGGTTTCTATGTCATCTAGCCATATAGAGCCATGATTTGTGACGATGAGGATGGAGAATTGCCCCAAAGTAATTGATTTTCTTCTCATCGAGGTACTGTACTTTTCATGGCTGGGGGAAATATTACGCGTAACTTTATACTTATTTGGTTAACGTATTTACCGTTATATCAGTAAGTGTAAAATTAGATGTTCCGAGAACGAATTTGTCAAACTTTTCCTTATTCGTAAAATTTATAAGGCGGCGTATAATTAGTTAGCACGCAAAGTTGTAGTCATTGTTATTAGAATATCATTATTTTGAATTTTTATGCAATGTTTGGAAATGATCTGCATTACAACGTCACAGCTGAAAATAGGCTACCCTCAAATGAACCCAAGGTAATGTGTTTGATTAAATGTTTTTTTTAAAATAATTAGTTATTATAATTTGACATTCCATAATTACTCAGCTTGTAATTTAAACATTTAAAAAAAGTATTAGTCAAGTAAAGTATTCATTCCAAATATGAAACGCGCTAAACTATCAATTACTATTTTTTCAAAATAAATCTTTTCTTTTCATTAATTGAAGTTTGTAATTTTTGTAGTAGACGTCGCTTTGAATGTTAAATTTGTTATTGCTTTGTTTTATTCCGTCGAAGTTGTACGAAATTAATAAAAAACAACAATAAATTTTCCAAAACCAGACAATATATAAGTATGGATGTACGAAGTCGATTATTGCCTAATAAATAATGTAAATTAACATATTAATCGAACAAGCAGAGGTCGCGCCGTGGACAATCACGCTCATATGTATTTCTAGATTAGGTGGACCGTTCTTTATGTTGCCAAATAATCAGAATTTCAAGGATAACAGTGTTTTACCTTCATTGGTTCGTATGAGATGAGCTTTTATTGCTTTCTATATACCTACATAGATATAGCGTGTAGTTGGCCGGTGAATGTTGCAACCAAAACCGGTGCAAATGAATTAACATATGGAAGAGTATGCATGGAACGAACAGGTGCGTAGGTCTATACGCTTTTAATAGTACTTTGTTCAGCTTCGTCCACTGGTTACTGTTCATATATTTCCAGAGTACTTAATACTGCAGAGAAAAACAATACAAAAAAGTTTTCGTAGGATGAAATCAGAATAATTCTAAAATATGTATTAATTCATTGCATTGATGTTTTGGTATAGACTTAGTTGTAATGATATTCGAATAAGAACCTACCTAGGCTAAAAGGTTAGCCTGTAACTTGGATTTATTCTGATCTAGGTGTAATAATATGTAAAATTTGTGTAAGAAAGCCTACGATAAAGAATTATGAACTGTGAACATATTTGAATTAAAACAAAAATGACAATTGTTACTCAATATTTGCAAAGAAGATAATGTAAGTGTTTAATCATGAATGATTTGAAAGTAAACGCACATTATGGTTTGTCGGTGCGACGTTTAAAATGTTTCACAATATTTTGTCGGGTGAGAGTCTTGAGATTTTTACGAGTCATTGAAGACATAATTTGTAAACGTTGCCAAAGAGAACGGATTGATTACTTTTTAACTTCTATGATTATGTTGGCTGTAACCAAAATGCCCTCGAGCGACTTCGCATAAGCTCACAAACTATCTTCTTTTATTAATGATCGTCATTATTTTCTAGGCGTCGTAATTTTTCCTAACGTTAATAGGGGGGCCACATTCTTGACAACAATAGTTTCTTATTATACTTGTATTGATGAAGGTTTCCAGGAAATATATATGCACAAAATATATTAATTATGGCAATAGTTGACTTAATTTTATTCGTAAATAAAAAGTGAGATATATGTAATAACACATTACGTAAACATAAATATCATAATAGGTTTATATATTCCACTGATTTGTATTTAACATTCGACTACTCTATAGTAAGACTCTGCCAAACAATTCACTAAAGCTTCACATAATTAGATTATGTGCGAAATTAATATAGGATAGCTTTTACGATTTGCATAATTATCATCGCTCATTTTTAAAATAATTGTTTGTTCGTGCGTTACACAACGCTAATCAACGTGCACCGATGCTTCCCGTCACTGTCATTATAGAAGCGCTGATAAAAACTACAATATACACAGATGGATATGAAAGTCACATGTCATCTCATCACAATGGCGCTGGCGAGTTACAATGAGGTTACAAAATTTATTGAAACTCTTACCGTAAAGCCTAGCGCTGTTACGTGAGTGAGAGTATTTTGTAATCCTAAGTAGTGAAGTTGATGTCATAGCGATTGGGAGCCAGTCGATGACCCGCTGACACCGCTTAAAAATACCTATAACGGACAATGACTGATACTGCACGCTGCGCTGGATACTACAACGTATACATACATATAGCATATCTTTTTTTCGTAGTCCTCTGGTATGTAGGTCATGTAAAAGTTATTTTTTATATCTGTTCTGTGGGTTAACATGTTTTTCAGATTTGATACGTTTTGTTTTTCTTGTATTATTAAAATAAGAATTTGACAGTTTGACTTTCTGTAGGTTAAACAACAATATTATAATTTCCTCGTTGGTTTTTTACGTTTTTAGCTCTCAATACAAATTAATAACTCATTAAAGATAGTATCCGCTTTAGGAGTGGGATAGTTTTTTATCATCACAGTCACAGTGTAGCAAAACGAATGGAGTCATAGAAATAATTTTAAAAGTAATCGGGCCAAAGTCGCATTCCACGACGAACCTTTCCATTTAATCAATGTTAAAAAAATCAATTTTTTCGTTAAGGCTTATTTTATAATAATGGGAACACCGAATAGCCAATGGATTACGTATTAAGGTTTAAGTGGGTTAAAGATCGGGACTATTTATGTCGCTATAACCCAGAAACAAATATTTGTAAATCGTACAAATATTTGGCTTGGGATTAAACCCGTGGCCTCTTGTTTCAAAGACTGGACTTTCACCAACTGCGTCGTTTTCTCTATGCGGACATACATAGCAATCATATACATACAACTAAGTTTCTATAAATCCTCTGGACTTAGATACCAGATACGACTTAACAGGTATTGCAAAGAAGGGTTATCGTCAGGCAAAAGGCAGGTCACGCCAGTAAGTCACAACATTGCAAACATCACAGTGCAAGCACGATACCAATGACATAGGTGAAAAAGGGTAGATTAAGAATTACTTATCAGGATGTTAAATGATGTACATTAATCATACTTGAAAAATATGTTTAGAATATAGCAACAAAAACAGTATTCCGTTGTAAATTACTTGGCTGTAGACTTTTACTTGCAAATCTGTGCTAATTGCTGCAAAGTATTTTACGGTGTAAATTGATTTCCTCAATATTGAAAACCGAGTTAAGACGAATATAGGCTAATGACATAATAATATTGTTCATCAAATGCACAGCATGAACATCGTTAACCAAGAGTCTCTTACAACAGTTCGAATTAATTGCACGGATATAAAATTTTAAGATTTACAGACATTGAGGAAGTAAAAATTATAGATATGTAAAGACGTACACAGCTCGACACCGCGTTGCATAATGTAATTTTGTTTAACAACAAAGTGAAATCTCCGCCGATGATATAATAACACATCGCACTTCAACATTAGGAATACCACTTTTTGACATCCTCCTCGAAGTTGTAATTTGTCAACAAGTGTGACAGGAATAGATGTGAGTTCATCAGATTTACTTGTAATACATTATGAATTCATGTAATTGAGCATTGAATGGACCGGTGGGTACAGCTCATGTGGCTCTCTCTCCATTACAGAACTGCAAATAAATATGTACTAGCGACATTCGAGACATTCTCGCTGTGTAGTCGCATAGGTATTTTATGATTTAATAACAAATAATTACTCGTATCTACCGTATCGTATATGACAATAGTGCGGTAGTTCCTTTCATACACAAGTTAACGATTTGCAACGGTTAGTAATAATAATTTAGTATGTCTTATGTGGATTTCCTTTCATGGTATTAGAAAAATATTTCCCACATGATTGTGTGTGACGTTGTTCTGTCCATATACCAATGGTATTACAATTATAAAATGATTACACACATGTTATACATCATAATTTTCTTTGTAGTCACAAGGTACATATGAAACTGAGTGATAGAGTGATGTAATGCGTTAGTCACATGCATGCATTACAAAATAAAGCACCCATTACGATTAATTGAACATCGATTCATATAACGTGACCTAACTCTTTTATTCCTTTCAAATAATATTGACGTGTGTAAAATCTTACATTGTGTACACTACAAATGTTTGCCAAATTATTTTGAACGAATTAACACCCATATTGAGTCATTGTAAATAGTCGTATACAAATATATTCTTTTCGTAAAGCTATTCTTGGAATTATCCTTAATGTATAGGAGCTTAAATAAATACATTCTAAAGAGAAATTTGGTGTTTTTGCGAGGTCTTATTATGATGGTTTTCGGCGCAGTGATTGTATGCGTTTTAACGCACCGCTGTTCAAACACATTAGGCGATAAAGAAAAATTCTAGTCGACATAATTAAATTCATGAGTCTTTTCCAGAGCCGAATGTGACCAGACTGACTCAGTAACGCGACAGAATTGTGCGTTAATTGTTATGTTATTTTTATTATGGTTCTATATTTTACATGTTATGTATGGCGACCAAGATCCGGGAAAATACGAATAATCATCAATACAAAAATTATCATAAATACGCCCTTAAACAGCATCACAGAATCCAATTTGCATGATTAGTGAAAAAAATATCTATAAAACTTTAAATACTATTCATATAGTAGAAAATATCCAATATAAGAAGCTAATGATTTCAAAGGATGAAATAACAGGATAATTGCTGAAGGAGCAAAAATCTCTCGTGAACGCAGCTCAAAGTTTATGGTCTTTGCTTTTACCCAAAGTATTAATTGTTTTATCGGCCTTAACAAAGTTATCTTAGAAGTTGCCAATGTAATTGTTCGGCGGGTTCCAGTTTTATTCAGAACGCCAATTTCACGCTCATCTCATTCAAAAACTACATTTTTTTTGGGATGCAAAGCCAATGTGTTAGTCTTGTTACCACCAAACGGCGCTGTGGTTAACCTTATCTGCAGCACACAACCCTAGGGTAACAAAAAGTCCGTTTGACTTGTGACATGTAGATGTTATCCCAGAAAATAAAAGTAAACTTCATGTCGCTTGTCATTTTTACCGATTATAAATATCCATCGATCCACACTTACATTTGTGTCTTGCAATCGTATTACCGTGTCATTTTGCAACTGCAGATAATTCCACAATTTTTAACCAGATTTTTTAATTTATTTTGCATCATACGTATTTAATCACTTCGTACTGGTTTCCGCAAAAGGTCACAGGATACAGTAGGGTTTCATTTCATCAATTTCCCTCTTAATTATTAAGAAGCTGTAGTTTATTATGTTACCGGTGAATAAATCACATTTCTAATAACTTCATTTCTTTCTTCCTTTGGCAACTATGTTAATTTTTTCATGACTTTCGGTTATGCTTTATACCTTGAACTTTACAGTACACTAAGTACAAGCATCGTTCATGTGTTTCGCTTAATAGGATTGTGCGATCCTAAACGAGAAGATATATTTAATATTAACTGTCATCAAGAACAGCAATATGTTACTCCCAATGCAAGTTGTCTTGAGCAACACTTCCCATGACAGTTCAATATTAATTAATGATGTATCGACTTGTTTGAAGCGGTGGCCCCGTTTGCATATTTGCAGGTACTCGTACATAAATATCACATTTACTACGCTAATAATTCATATGTATTTGACAGCGGATGTTCAGTTAAACGATACTATGACGGAATATTCCTATCTTGCTTGATTTGTGCATTCATGGCATTTTATATTGATCCATCCATTTAATAATTTGCCTTTCTTATCTTTGGATTTATAAACTTTTTTAGTAATGTTAGTTAGCTATATTAAAAACGATGATAAAAGTGCGTTATTATAGCGCTGACCATTCATAAAAGTTCGTGCTTATGCTTGTTAACACCAATAGTAGCTTATTTTTATAGCGATAGTAGGCAGATGAGCATGCTTCTAAAATCTAAACAATTGATATTGCTACATCTTTCTTAACTAAATCATATATGTTCTCGATTCATTAAATGCCGCAGGTCATTCGTCAGAGCAAAACAAAACATTTACAAGTTTAGAAAGACGTTAGCAAAGTGTAGGTTAGGCCTTTAAGGTTTAACAATTGTGTTAATGGTATAGCGACAATTTATCAGATTGATAATAGAGATACAGAAACCATGTATTCTGTCTATTCTACAGTGTGAATGGATCCATTCTACCAGGGAACTGCCATTGTCTCATAGAAAATCGACGAGGAATAATATTGTTATTGACATGGTACATTTAGGTTATTAATTTATATTTATTTTTACTCCTAACAATTGAGGATTATATCTTAGGCCGATATCAATCTTCAACTAATTAGAAACAATAGTAAAATTACTCATACCCGAATATAATTGGTCTTTCTTCACCACAACATTACTGTTCTTTTAACAGGGAGCTTCCCTTGGAAAAGTTTAAAAAATCGATTTAAGATAAACTTTATAAAAAAAGTTATTATACAATTTCTGATTATACTGAAGATAACAACCCCTGGGAGTAAATAAATTGATCGGAGGTTGTGTTGCTGCAATTTGTATCCATATGACATATTAAATTGTAACAATGTAAAAAATTTAATTTATTAAAAAAAATAACATTTCGTGTTGCTGAGGTAGTTTCTTGCCGTTTCTTCTCCACAGCGATAACACGTTTCCAAGCGGCACTAGTTTTAAAAAAATAGCATAAAAAATGACAATTCAAAAGTGCTTGTAAAAGTCTATTTGAATAAAGGAGATTTGACTTTGACTTTGAACAGGCCAAACAGATGTCATGAAAAACAAAACAAAAATTCTTAAGTACTTAAACTATATTTTTTTATGTAAAAAGGAACCGCCTTCAAAAAACCAACTGAAAAGAAAAAAATAATTTTTATTATGAACACCTGTATTTCAATTTTGCATAAGCAAAATCATGTATATAATCAATCAATCAAGAAATAAGAATATAAATTAATAATTAACGGTTATATGTAAGTATTACTTCTACTTTTTGAAATTGGTGCCAAACAAATTTTCATGACAAAGAAGAACGCTGGTTTATTATTATTAATGGCTCCGCCCGGGTGGAGTACGCCCCCCCCCCCACCAGCATATGTCATACTTACCTATAAATATTTTGGTTTTGTTGGTTTGGCACCGACTTCAAAAAGTAGAAGTAATACTTACATATAACCGTTAATTATTAATTTATATTCTTATTTCTTGATTGATTGATTATATACATGATTTTGCTTATGCAAAATTGAAATACAGGTGTTCATAATAAAAATTATTTTTTTCTTTTCAGTTGGTTTTTTGAAGGCGGTTCCTTTTTACATAAAAAAATATAGTTTAAGTACTTAAGAATTTTTGTTTTGTTTTTAATTTGATTTTTTTGTTTTTCATTTTTTTTAATTTGATTTTTTTGTATTTCATTTTTTATTTCATACTTTTTAGTGATTTAAGTTCTTTTAGTTGGAATAGGAATTTACTTTAAGTTTTTTTAGTGAATAGTGATATACTATGTAGTGATACACAATTTTTAGTAACCATTCCTTGTTTTGATATTTAATGATATATTGTTTGTTTTATATTAATTATAATTAAACTAGCGACCCGCCCCGGCTTTGCACGGGTGCAATGCTGATATTTAATTAATGGATGTTATTATACATAGCTTTTGCCCGCAACTCCGTCTGCGTAGACTACAGGTTTGTGTTCAGATAGAACATACATAAGTTGTAGTATTTTACTCCACAGAGTCCCATTTACTTAAATATACAAAAATCATACAAATCGGTCAAATTGTTTAAACGTGAAACCGTAACACGCCGGTCGGCGCCTTGTGCATCATTATTGCGCGCTTGATAATTATTTTAAAACTGCGATATCTTCTAAGATACTAATTGAAATCAAATGATGTTAAGGGCAAATTTCTTTTAAATCAAATACTTATAATGAATAACGCATTTATTTGGATAAGGATTAATATAATCTTTATAAAAACAACTTCATAAACAATGCTTTATTTTAGGACAAATTTGGTTAGCATAAAAGAGGTTACAGTGAACCAATCTTAAAAGATAGGCATATGCTGTCGCGGACTTCTTTTTAGAACACTTAAAGGAGAACAATTCTGTCATACATTATTTTAGCGTAACTTTAACCGTTTCGGCAGCGCACGCGGCGGAAGCTTTCAAAAGGAAAAAAATATCCCCGATTTTGAAACATTCTTTATTGCTGCTCCGCTCCTATTGGTCGTAGCGTGATGTTATATAGCCTATAACCTTCCTATTGAATCACTCTATCTATTAAAAAAAACCGCATCCAAATAGCTTTAGCCAAACGCGAGATAATCGCGGACAAACATACATACATACATACAAAACAATCGAACTGAGAACCTCCTTTTTTGAAGTCGGTTAAAAAGGGATGCGAGCACGTAAACTCTTTGTTACCTAGCATACCTAAAAGACAAGGTCACGTCTGGTGGTTGGTATAGTGCGATTAAATTATAATGTCGAGTGGCAAAACCCAATTGTGATTATCCTTACAATGGAAACAATTATGCTACCTTGATGTAAACTGGATATGCATAGACTAAGTCCAAAACGCGACAGGCCAGTGTGGATCACTACGGCAGGTTTTATACAGTACCACGACAGTCGTGCCACCCCATATATTGCAGTCTAAGCGGACTGCAGTATAGGATTAACACATTATTTGGCAGCGAGCGCAATTTAAATTCAGAAAGTGTTCATTTCTCTTATTTTTCTGCCAATGAGCCTTCACCTTTTTTCAAGATTTTTTTTCGAATCTGTTAATGATAAAGTGTTCCCAAAAAAAAACATAAATAATTCTTTGCCCAATCAAAACGCCGCCTTTCGATTGCATGCTTTACAATTACTCCGCGGGAGCATCGAAGTAAAATAGCACAGGAATTGCATGTTGGCGTACATTTTGTTACTTTGTATAAAAGTTGTTTGATGGTTTTGACGGGTGTCGTGTATAAAAGAACAGTTTGAAATACTTAATAGATATGTATTCGCTGATAACGTTCAAGGTGCATCTATGTGTCGTGTAAAACACTAAAAGTCAGTAGGCTGTCTTGTTTATCCTTTATAAAATTTTTAAGTTTTTATTTCAAACGTATTAACAGTTTTATTTTTATAAGAAATAAACTTATAACGAAGTACAGAGGAAGCATTTAGGAAAATTATTATTAATAGTAATTTATAGTAGACTAATCGTATTCGACAAATATTTTTTGTTCAAAAAACTTGTTGGTGGAACCGTGATTGTAATAAAATGAGCCAAGGGCGATAGAAATGTGTATATTTCACTCTTTAAAAATAAAAATTGTGACCAAAACAAAATCAGTATTAAAATTATTTATATATTCAATTTAGTTGTTTTTATTTAATTTTAGTGGAGTTTATTTTTTTTTATTAAATATTAATTGCCCATTATTAAATGTTGGTAGACCTTTTATCTAAAGCCTAATTCAAATTAAAGTTCTCGTTCGAGCACTATAACAATTGTTAGGAGTGATCAAGTGGTGACTGGTAACTCACCTTCTAAAATCACTCCTTGATTGGTTTTGAACTTGGAACATTATAGTTAAACGAGATTGATCTTCGAGTTCATAAAATTAAAAAATAAATAAATGAAAAAACAATTTGTTTAATATACCTACAACAATTTGTCATTAAGCATTGGCAACTTTCACTCTTGTCAAGTTATATTGACACACGATAATCATTTTTCGACACGTTTATTATTTTATTCATATTTTTTGTTTTCTTTATTTCCTTTTATGATAGAAGAACGAAAAAGGCATGTCATGGCCAAGGCCACGTGGGAACTTGAACTATATTTGACGACGCATGGCTAAGAGATACATACTGCCTTAGGGGAAACAGGCGCCGCCGTTTATGTTTATAATATGTGCGTATGAATATTTACATATGTAAAAAAAGTTGACTAATATTTAGCTAGCCAGCATGCTATCATACAGTTGCCCTATTATGAGCAATATAGGTATACTATTTTTGCCCATACTAACCCATCTAGTACTCACTGCATAGCACGTGCTTCCTTTACAAATAATTGTTACGTTGTGGGTCTGCAAACTGAAGAGAATTATCCAGTATAACGACACCTCTTAGGTCAGTGAGTATGAGTAAGTTTTCTGCTAAAGCGTGTGGTGTCACATATATTAGTTGCCAAGTAATTTATTTCGCCTTTCAAACATGCGATAATTGACTATGTATACACATACGCACGTACACACACCCGTACGCTAATTCAGAGAAATATACCTTCTGTTTGAACCAGCAATATCTTGCCATCACCAGATTTAAGACTATTTACATACGTGTTTTAAATAACTTGCATAGCAATTTAGCGTCCAATTTTACAATCGACAACAGTAAAACATTTAGAAATTAAAATTTCGTAAGGGTTAAGTACATTCCATTAAGCGAAGCAATGCGTTTGAAGTACCAGAACGTTTATTTTACTAATTGTCTAGGCAATCGCTTTAGCTGGTTGCTTATGTTGGAAGTGATTTCGGAGGTCGTTTATTGATTGATGTACTTGCCTCCCGTGCCGAGTATCCTACTGTTAATGCGTGATCGATTGTGAATATTGATCACATTGACTGCAGGTTTTTATTTAAATTGATGCCTAAATCGTATTCTGCCCACATTGTCTGTGTCGCGCGCAGTGTAAATTGATCACACGGATGATATATGAATGCCATTTTTACATAATAGATAGCTCGTGTACGATGCGAGGCCGCGCAACTCTCGCTGGTACAGTCACACGACAAATTTAAATTGAACAAATGTTTAATTTTCAATACGTATTGTTCTAGAGACTTGTCTATTTTAAACAATATAAACAGTTTGGTAATTCATCTGTTTATTGTGAAGTTAATTTTATTATCAATATCTTGTTTATTTTGCATTAAGCCCGAGATATAAATCTGTCGGCGTGTCTAACTTTATCAGGTCTCCGTGGCGAAGTGTACAACCTGTTGGTGCGACGTCGGCCGTGCAATATTTCTTGTGACCAGAAGCTACAATACTTTAACCGAGATAAGATTTCACAATATCTATCATATTCAAATAGTTGTTCTTTTATTTATTTCAGACAATCGTCCGACTTACGGCAGCACTATAAACAAATTGTGAAACATGCTAATCTTTGTATGCATTTTGTTGGTTATGCAGCTTTAATATGTACATTAGTGGTTTTTAAAGTCCATTATGGTGTCTGCAGCTCGTTATTTATTGTTCGTATTATGTAACAAATAGCTCAAATTATTGGTATTTGTTATCTATTCTGCGCAAATTTTAGCAATATTTATGTTGAATGTAGAATCGCGTGATGCAAGAGAATAATACATAAGGTGTCAATTTAAATAATCGTATCGTCACCTTTTTGCACGAAGTTTGGATCGCACGGAGGGCCTGTGGGCGCCGACGTCCGTGGGCCGAACTCCGTATTTAAACATATTGACCGTTAAGCGAAATGCATATTTGTAACAGTTATAGCTAGTTTATTTTTATAAGCAAAAAGCGAAGGCAAATCTTGTCACCTAGGCGAACAGGTTTCGAAAATCATTAAAAAGATAAAAAAATAAAAGTTGCCTGTTAGCTTATAATACTGGATTTGCGAATTAATTTATAAAATTACCTAACTTTTGACGCTGTAATAAAAAAAAAAAAACATGTAAAAAACAGTTCTAGCACACACTTTACACAGCTGTAAAATAAAAAGTTTAGACAAAGGTGCATTTTTGCACCAACGTTTCGCTAGCTAGATTTGAGTGTATTGCACTTATTCGGGGACTTTATTGGCTACGTGCTACTATTCAGAATTTTAAAATGGCAAATAAGCCAGTATTTTTGTTCAGCTCAAAAATCGTACCCGAGAAATCTACATGTCATCGCGCGCACTTGTATCTTGAGATCAAAAAGCTGAGAATAGATTTTATGTACCATGTTAGTAAAGTAACTTACATAATATAGAAGAGCACATTTTGTTTATTTTTTCTGTTTCCTACCTATCTTACACAAGCGTGCGTCTTGAATTTAATGTTGGTATTTTTTAAAAAGTGTGCATACCTTCTAAAATTTTTTCGTCCAATCCTAAAAAAAACACAAACTGCAACTGAGTTATAAATAGAACTAGACTTTAAATAATTCAGAAAACTGCAGCCTTCCCAACTTGATAATGATTTTATCATCCATACACATTACCTAGATTCACAATGTGGTAGGTATTATTGCCTATATACTGCAAAAAATAACATGTCTTTTCGGTGTTAAATTAACCTTGTTATCAGGAATTTAATAGCAGTTTTTTAAGTATAAAGTATTTACAGTATATTAAACATAAATTCAAATTTAAAATATTGTTTAATATAAAGCGAAAAACCGGTGCGAGGAAATAACGACAACAGCGCCTCTAGTAAAGATGCGGTAAACTAAACAAGTTTCTCGACGATTGTTTATTGTCCTCGAGTTTATTGTTTGTTCAGAAATTAAAAAATATAATACATAGGTAATATCCAATATCCGTGTACGTCCGCGAAAAACGTAATATAATTTGCAGTCATAGTGCAAAATAAAATAAAACAAAGGCAATACGTATGTAGCTATATCACGATGTAGACGATGATCTAAAAGATTGTGGTTGAGCCTGTCGGATTCAGCGGCGTCGCTCAAGGAGGACCGGACCATTCCAAAGCCGGAACCGACGGCCACATGGAAATTGTGCTACGAGCGCGCACACCAACACAATCGACCACAGTTTTTTTTTATAAATTTATACTCAATCAACATCTGAAAAATACGGTGCTCTGCTATCTGCGGCGCGTTAATAAAATAAAAAGGACCAGAGCGAGAGCGGCAATTTTTTTAAATTACCGAGCTGTTTTCGATTTCTGCTGATAAACAAGCCTTCGTTAAATGGATACAACGTTTCGTCAAACTTTATTAAGGATATGTCCGACAGAGAAACCTTCGAATGTAATGCAGTGCTGCCCGCCCATGAAACATTGCTATTGTAATTACCACTTAATATTCTGTAGACTTATGTAACCGCATGATGCCTCAGTTTCACATGTGTTAAGTGGTTATGCAAATATGTCTTGATTTATAGTATATATAACTACATTTTAATCAGCTCTTTTTCCGCTACGCTTACTGCTTCATTTAAATAAATGTGTCAAATCCTGATCTACATTTGAATAACTAGACGAACGGCGATTAAATGTGGGGTGAATTTATGATCGTCATTTAAACTAATTAGTGGCAGTGGGGTAAGAATATTAAATTATATTGCTGATTTTTATTGTATATGCATAGGTATGTGTCCGTACTGGCATTCGATGCCCATGCAGTACGGCCCAATTAGAGCGTTGACAGACAAACAAAACATTACCTACACTTGCATGTGGCTTATTATAGCGGGGTTCACATTAAACATTAATAAATATTTTCAGTGTTATATATTTGCATGTGACATATTAGTGGAATATTTTTGTCTATTACCGTGTGCTTGCCAATATGTGAATATGCACATTCGCTTTCACTGTTGCCCATCAAGTGACGATGTGACAACATAATTAAGCACGTCGAGTACAATCACGCGCGAGTCGCGTGTACTTACTAGACTGGAGGCTGGACACAAAGAGAGCGGTCATGACCCCGACAGAATTACCGGAAGTATCGAAAGCGACCGATACAGTAATCGTCTGGCTTGTCTCTTTACACTTCTTATAAATAATCAAAGTATGACGTACAGTTTCATGTTTAAGTGGAGAGCAGCAAAACAATATGTATAGTGTACAAAGTATTGTAATATAATTGTGTCATCATTTAATAAGGCTGTTGATAGTACATGGATGTGTGTGGTGTGCGGCGGCGAGCGCAAAGCGCGGAGCAGTGGGCGAGGTTAAGCGATTGCTTAGATCCGCGTTCACCTCTCATTGTGTAACCGCAGCGGTCGCAGGAGGGGCGCCGTGGGAACCGCCGAAAGCTCGCTAGCGCTGTGTGCAGCTTCCGCCGCTATAACCGCATTAACCTAACGATGCATCTCGCACGATACCGCAACCGTACGTGCTGCACACTCATCACTAAATTGATTCGATCGTTATCTTTAGTAACAGGAAATTATCACATTGGTGTCACAAAACATCGACACCTAAATTTCGAACAGTAATTGACACGTATAACTTTCTAGCGGTGTGTATCGAGCGGCGTGACTGTATACAACGCACGGAAGTATGAGAAGCGAGCGCCCGCGGACGCCAGAGTGTGCCATTACCGTGTTCGCTGAAAATTTACAAGGTGCATATTGAAATTTATGATATGGATTCGCATTGTTTTGTAATTGTTCCTAAGCGATGCAGAGCAGCGGAATAATTCATAAGCGTTTCGGTTCCCAGCAGCCGCGGCTTTGTCGTCGCGACGACAGCTGAATAGGGCAATGGTGGCGGGCCGTTAGCGACGGCGCTCGGTGCAGGCTGCAGGCGGCAGGCGGCAGGGCGCGAGTGGCGCGGCGGCAGGGCGCGAGGGAGAGCGGGGCGAGGCGGCGAGGGCGGAGCACCTGAGCGCGCCCTGACCTACGACCCGCGGTGAAAGGCGCTCGCGCACGGGCACGGGCCGCGCCGCACCGCCGCACCGCCGCGCCGACGACATAACACCGCGCCGCTCTTAACTGCACAATGACCGTATTTTACGAACAAAAACAATGAATCCACCAGTCCATTTCCTTATTTTTTCAACTTCAATTTGGCTATGCTAGACATGTATGTTATATAGTTTTTGTTTTTATGTAAGTCTACGTGATGCCATATAGTTGAAACAAAATTTTGTAAATGACCAAATTAAACTGCTATTTTACGGCTGTGCCCCATTTTATATCAAAATTTAGCATTAATTATACTGGCATATGCATACATTATTGACGATGATGGCCTATTAATCAAATATTGGGCAATATTTGGAAGATCTTAATATAATTATAGATTGGCAAATGTTTTATGGTAAACAGATAATAATTAATCCGGAATTTTGTTTATTGATTCATAAATAAATCATTTGAAATGATCATAGCATGTTTATAAATAAGTTAGTGACGGTAAAATTATCCTGGAAGCACCTTCAAGTTCACCTCGTGACAACATACTGTAGCTTATGAAGATGTGGTATACGACCGATATAATAACTGAAGCCAGTTTTTCTTAATTTATGTCATTATAAATAAGATTTCGACCAAAATTATAAGTATACACACAAAATGCGAATCAGTCGGTCACCACGCAACTTTCTCCATTGAAGGTACTAATTTAATACACGCAAGTAAAATAAATAGCCAGGCGCCGCTTACACGCCTAATGAAGATTGATTGCAAGAGCACTGCGCGACGATTAGTGAATGAGCAACGTCATTTGTCATAAGAAATCTATCACATTGCCTTATTTCGCCAAATGCATCTCGCCAGGGAGTGTATCGCATAAATTAATCGTAAGTATTCGAGATTTGCATCATTTCTATAGCAGCAATTATGTCACAAGGTTTTTTGTAAGAACATTTTCAGTAACATGCATCATTTAATCGACCGCAGTTCTAAAACAAGATTTCCTTACCAATACACAAGTCGTTTCTGGAACATAACACATTATCGTCAACCATTAGATGGGGTAAAACTATCTATGTTCGTAAATCTCGTGTACCGAAACTAATTTTAAACATGAACTGCGTATAGCCTTCCATTAAGGTAGGAGGATTTCAGTTCAGTATATGATCCTAATGCGGTTTTAAGTACTTATCAAAAAACTTCTAGGTAAAACTCTGGTCTGTTACAATAAAATTGCCTAGTAATTTATTAGGGAATCAAGTTATTTAAATTAAAAATTTATGCGTTGAATTCGAACCCACGACTATTGATAAAACGTCTTCTCAAACTACGTGACCAATCCTACCGACCAACACGCAATTTGATGTCACTCATTTTCAAATATTTATAAGTTAATGACACAAATTTAATATCACTTTTTGTCCTAACTTAAAATTACTTATGGTAGCTCATAATGAAACATTACATAGGAGTTTTTGCACTCATTTCCTGTGAGCAGAATATTATATCATTCACACTTGCTTTCCTTGAATATGATTCAAAAAGTATGAGACGGTCTCAAGGATGAGACACATGATCAAACGAGGAAAAATCTTGTCGAACGCAAGTTAAAATCACGCACACTTCTGATTTAATAAAAGTGTCGCGAGGAACACCAAAGGAGCTTCTATAAAGAATAAGACGGATGAAGTCTCTGATGCATGTGTGGTCAGCAAAGTAGACTTAGTCTTAACCCTCTCAATTGCAGAGAAGACAGGTACTTTTATAAGTTGATATATATATGTATATAGATGAAAAATTTTACTATATTGGCGTATCGTTTTATTTTTTAGGGTTCCGTACCTACAAGGTAAAACGGGGCCCTATTGCTTCACTGCACTATTTGTCTGTCCGTCTGTCACTAGGCTCTATGTTTATTTTATGAACCGTGTATATAGACAGTTGTAATTATGACAGGTGACGTATTTCCGTTGTAATAACAAATACTGAAAAAGACTATTGGTAAATATTTAAATGGAGATTCTATACAACAGACATGATTGTTTTTGCCGTTTTTATGAATAAGCCTACTTGAACATTCGTGTGCCAGTTTATCTCCTTTTTTTTCTCACATACATGCGTTGCGGAATTGCCATAACTATCAAATATAAGAAAACAAATATTTACTTACGGACGTCAAAAATTGTAATCAGATATGCGGTCTGCGGAAGCTAATAAAAATATTTTTGTAAACGAACGTGTTGGTATAAAAAAGATAAAATTACTTACGCATATACATTATATATTATGCTAATATTATATTTGTGCTATAAATATAACATGACGCACCCAGGTAATTAGCTGGACACATAACAAATTCCAAATTAGAATTCCTTTAATGCTTGTTGAATCAATTTCAGGTTCTCATTACTAACTTTATTTTAACATAGGCTTTATATTAATTACCACACCATTAGATGTTGTATCTAAATTGCTATCAACGCAACATTTACAATTAAGAAAAATTATTTACCTTTCAACATAACATTTCCATTGGCGTTTTGTGAATGCAAATAATGATAAGAACCTACATTATTAATTTAATTATAAATCAATAAGATGTATATCTTGGTTAATTAATGAAAGTCTTTAATTGGTGTTTCCCTTAAGCAGTTATTAATTATCTTGTATCTGTGCGACGTGTAACACGCGAATCTTGCATGTCGGCGCACGACCTCCGACACAGATTTCCCGGAAAGTATTAGCGTAGGCGCTCCTTCCAAACGCAAATGCACCACGCTATTTCGAAAGCTTATTTAACACTACACATGCCCGCCGGCCATGTTCAAAGGTACGTTTTGAATTCATCAAGCAACAACTAAGTCAAGATAAGGCTCTTTGCTAGCTGTTCCTGTTTGTATTTTATGTGCGATCACATCTATTCTAAATTAATATTCAAGTTTACAAACGTCACCGTTTTATAAGCAATTATTTGGTCGATGTAAATAGTAGGTAATAAAATTGAAAGGATATTCTACAATTTAGTTTTAATGTGTAATGGCTGAATATATAATATACATAATATACATGTATGTCATTTTTTGGCCCCTTAATCGCTTTAGTAGCGGGAGAGCTGATAAAATTGGAACATTAGGATACCGACAGTCTTACTGAATGACAAAACCGTGAAAGCTTTAGTTCCACACCATTTTAAAAGACACATTATGTCTGTTACAGACGAAACTGCGAGAGGGCTCTACTAGTTGAAATAAGCATCGATAATGTTAGAGATAAATTTATTTAAGCGCGAAAAAATCATGTGCTCGACATATTTAATAATAATTTATTATTTATAATCGAAAGACTGCTTTATTGAGCGCAGGTACAAAAAATGTAAAAACTAAAATAAAATATTATTTAACGTTGATGTTTGAAATGTTTCAGTAAGTTACTTTATTTAAAGATGTTGAGGAATGAGCTCTACTTATGTTCATTATTGTTAACGCAAAATCGAAACAACGTGGGAAAACTACATAATATTTGAGTAAGTTTTTAGAAATTTGTAGAAGGAGCTCAGAGTGGTGGACTAATACTTAATCCTTCTGTAATGAGACAACTAGGTTAACTAGGTTAAGGAAGTCAGAATGGCTTATTAAAAGCGGCCAGTATCCTACAACAATCCTAAATTTTCATTATCATTTATGCAATTCTTCGTTTGTATTTATATAAGTTCCTTTTGAGGACCTTTCTGCCTCCAAAGGCACGTGGATCCGTGAGCTAGCGCGTGGTAATAAAAGCTGGGTTTTACCAATCACTGCTCGTATAAAAGTTCAACATTTACAGCTTATTGACGTTTGAATCATCTTTGCAGTGTCTTTATTGAATGAGAATGGCGTCGACATTGACCTAAATATAATTCTAAAAAGAAAAAAAGACAAAGTTTACATAGCTATTACACATTATTATTTATTGTGTAAGCATTGATTTTGTTTTTTTTTTATTAATGTATTTTTTATTGATATTTGTTTATTCGATTGATAGCTAGTATAACTAAACTGAAAGGAGCTTGGTCTACCTTTGGAATGCAAACAGAACCCTTTGAATGATTTTGTTTATTTCTAAAGCTTTTTCATATTAGTTTTCATATTCTCCATACAAATTTACATCCAAAATCCTTAATTTTTTTTTATCGAGATAAAAACTGTTGGAGATGTCATCTTTTAATTTCAATGTCATTGATATTGAAGTTTGCATTCATCATGTAATACTCTATCTTTTCAGTTAATGCGGTTTCTATTCAGTGTATTGTCCTTCTAGAGCAGGTACTACTAAAGTTGACCACGGCGTGTCTCTATTTATTCTTTGCTGGTGATCTTAGGTTGTGACGATGGCTTTAAAACAAGTGACGTGATTACTATTTGAACGTTTATTATATAACTAAACATAAGCCAGCGGCTTACTTTGATTCAAGACCTGCTAATTATATCGATAAGCACTCGGATTCTACGTATTGAGTGCGTTCTAAGCTTATTTATATATTACCCAATACAAAGTAGTGATATTGGCCCGTTTACGTATTCTGCAGATATAATTACGAGACCCATCGGTGTCAAATGGACTTGTGCTGCACAATGATGTCATTTGTACAGCATCTCGTCGTTCAATGAGGTTTTTGCAGGTGTGGTCAAGTCTTAGTCATTACGTGGATTAAGATTATCAATACTTTTGGCACGTTGTTTATAAATATTACAAAATGAATTGTCTATTCTGTACGCAATGTCCTCAATACGCATTTCGAATGACAATGATGTCACGACGTTGGGACGCCGTCTTTATAGTATCAAATGATAGGTTAATTGTTCCGTACAATTCACAATAGTAAAATAAGGACGTAGTATTAGATATAGTGACAACGTAGAACGATCATTGGTTTGCAAAATGTGCAGAAGGAAGTTAGAATACACTTCCGCTTCGTATAGAGAGTCGTGAATTCTGAGATTTTGGTTTTTATTTATAATTCAGTATTATCGATGCGTCATTCTGCAAGTTATCAAAATATTAAGGAAGTGTCATGTATATCCTGAAACACATTATCTGAGATCAATAAAAGCGTGTGATAATAAAAAAAAGTGAAAGAAGTGTAAATTATTTAACTCAAATTATAATGTTTGTAAAATGGTGTCGTAATTTGATAGTTTTGGGTAGACTGATGGTCTGATAGCCTTGGCATGAATATCTTTGCAAGAAATCTGAAGAGAGAAATACCTTTGCTTGTGCATCACTGATTAAGCAATTTTCACGATGACGACAAGAACAGCACTTTTATCGCTTATAATCTTAACTCATCGCCATCGGTCCAATACATATGCATATCCAGCAAATAGAAATACGTCTTTTTTCAATGTTACTTCAAGCAACTCAATCTTAAAAAAATATGTCTCTTTATAGAAATTAAATCATCAACCGGGTAATATCAGCTTTCATTGTGTAAATTATAATAGCTGATTTACCGTTTATTTACTTACAGTTCATGGCAGATATAGTTTACATTTATTAAGAATAAGGGCGGGCAAGTCAGCTAGATATGTGTACGTATTGAGAGGATGAAGAAATTATACATAGTATGCACCCAGGCGTGACATATAGATTGCAGTTTAATGCACGCCCCCAAACAAACAATGCAAATTTACCGGGCGGGCTTACCCGCTTCGTGAACGTCGTGTTAATTCACGTCTGACAAAATACTATCGATACTCAATCGGTAATATTGTTTATCGATACTGCAATCGAAAATATTATTAATGTTGCAAAATATTCTTTTTATTTGTTCTTTTCCGTTATTAAATTGATTTGATCGGTGTTTGCTGATATGAACTTTATTTATTTATTTATATATAGCACCACCACATCACATATATTAATACAATTAAAGGTTGACATTTGCCTACGTACTAAATCTGATATACATGACACTTATGGTGTGCATAGCATACACCAAAAATACTATAATAAAGATAGCTAAGTATTGAGATTAACAATCTATAATTTATAATAGTAAACAATTAATGAACTTAAAAGGAAATACTGGACACGGTCTTTTCTCTCACTCAATGATTGTCAGCTTTAATGAGTTCCATAGTAAGACGCCACGGTTTAACGTTGTAAATCATTGGCAGCACGTAATTGCAAGACCTTTGTGTTTAGATAAGGTACTTACAATACATTATTTTGTAATATCTAAATTGTTATGAAAATCTGTACATCGCTTCTACTTGTCGTGTGAAGAACACGCGCTTAGTAATATTATAATATCAAGCCTGTAATTATTGTGTCTGACTGTTGTATATGGGCCCCTTTAATGATTGAAAGATGTTACACCTTAGTCCAACAAGCAGCATCTATAATGCAGTATTGTTTATATTACGAACATTAAGTACATGCAATTAACTCATTTATTATAGACCTTTGTGATGCCTATCTTGATATAACTTATATTCTTTGGAATTTAAATTGTACATGCAAAGTTTATATTCTTAATTTTATCTAGGGTTACCACCCTATAGATAGGTGTGTAAGAAGATAGAGCTCTTTTCTTATAGTACCTACACGTCACGTTGGAAGATTTTTGTGGGCTCATACGTAGAAAGAGGAAGACATCGTCGTTTCTTGGAGTGAGATAGACCGATGATCTTTAAAGACCCTAGTTAGTGTAATTATATTAAATCGCCATTGGCTGAGAGTTACGATATTGTAGTATAAAGCTACAAGAAAAATACATTCATGCAGGGATATGAAACAAGGAGTCGTTTTGTTCAGTTCGGTTCGTGTGATTGTCAGAAATATTATTTTACTTATCATTTCTTTATCATATTAAACATATAGAAAAGACAACAGGGCAGCCTTGCTTTACTTGTAAATTTTCACTTTTCATCAATTTGCTCAATAAAATTTATATGAACGCAAACGGACCCGTGAGTAAAATCTCGGGTAGTAGAAACGATATTCAGATTATAAATGCACTATTATCATAAATTTTGAAGTATTTATGTGAATATAAAGGACATAGTTGGCGTTTTGTGTTTCGATGGTCTAATTCTAGTTTGATCAGTTTTTAAATCTATACATTTTTATATCCATTGAAATAATTGTTACAGTTCAGGAATACTGCACTAAATTTGATTTTAGTAAGACATGAGCAAGTGTAGTAGCATAAAGACTATTCATTGTCTGATGTGTACATCTGTATAAAACGAGTTTCCCTACCTACATATATCGCATTCCATTATTTTTTCCAATTTATTTTTCTGAGTCACTTTGTTTCTTTAAGATGAGTGTAATGAATTGCTGGTACTAACAACATATGCCCAACCGTTTTAGTTGTGCAAAATTACCGTTCTTTTATAATTAAAATATGTTCAAAAAATTAATTTTAAGCTATTTTAATACTGGAATAAAAATCATAAGTAAAGCACACGATATTGAGCAGAATTAGAAAGGTGAATCGTGTTATTTCTTCATTTTGAATTCAAGCTTTAAACATCCAAATGTTGCTCATTAATATAAACTTTCGAAATGTGGAACGAAAAATCTATAAGAATAACGCACGCTCCTTTTAAATCACAATTTATGTTGATGCAGTGGTCTATATTAGGCAACGGATAAAAATATTCAATGTTTCATAACCCATGGAGCATCGGGTGATTGTAATTTCAAAACTGTATCGAAACGACGTAACTATCTTGCTGAATCTAATTCTGAGACATTCAATGTCGCCGGAATTATGGTGGCAATGTTTAAATCGAATTACAATAGAACAGGCGGCCCACGCACATGGTGGCTCCGTGTTGTCAGTCAAACGGCCCCGCCGATTGATTTCTGAACAAATAATACGCACGAAACAATAAACGAAGCTATGGGAACAGGAGAGAGTGACTCCGTTCATACAATCTGAATGATCATTGTGCGTCACTAGAATGGAAGGTCAGAGCACGTATCCTGTATTTCTTATAGTTTGTGCTCTTTGATAAATGGTATGAATATTTTAATAGCCTGGCTACGTGGGAATTAATTGGAAGCTGTCATGTGGTATCTATTGCACTAGCTCATATCCCGGACTTTGTTGACGTTGACAGTGAATGTTACATAAAACGTGGCATTGCGATCATCACATCAGAATGTGCAATAATGGCACAGAATCAGTTCTTTTTTCGAAATAAATGC
Source organism: Cephonodes hylas (assembly GCA_030295005.1). Taxonomy (NCBI): domain Eukaryota; kingdom Metazoa; phylum Arthropoda; class Insecta; order Lepidoptera; family Sphingidae; genus Cephonodes; species Cephonodes hylas. The sequence goes on along the minus strand of AP025364.1, from coordinate 9,029,197 downwards.
CTAATTTTATTGTTCAATAATTTATGTTATCTACTAAACAGTTTTAACATTAAAAATGGAAATTTAATGTCGTAAAATTTTGGATACTAGATTGAGTTTTATAGTGTAGAAATTGTATAGGACACGTTTTTTTTTTCTAAATTAGCTTGTTATATAATGACATCCAACTTATTAGTTACCTATATGTTGGGTAAAATATAAATGAGGTCTTCAAATATTTAAAATTCGTTTTACTCATTCTTTCTTAATAAAATAAAATAACTACTGTGTTTACAGAGAATAATTGAATTTTTTAACCACGTAAATTATACATATGTTGTTTTTTACCAGTAGTAGCAACATAGGTCGGTTTGAATAAAGCAAAAATAGCCTAGTTTGAATATGCCTACACATCACAGTGGACACATTCCGACAAAGAGGTGTCTCGTTGTTTCCAGGAAATAATCTTATTATACGTCGCTTAAAACCGTCTTAAAAGCAAAAGCCTCGCATTTTAAAATTGTGATGCAATTATTTTAAACGCTGACATTGAAAAAGACAAGTTAAAATAATCCGAGAATTCCGAGTGCCCTTCACTTGCGTTGCGCTGATGCATTGTGATGGCCAGTGTATTTAGACCGTATGAATTCAAGTCGGCTGCTTATACCAGCTTAAATAGAACCACTTGAGTGGCGGTCAAACTAACGCAGACAACTCGAGATACATTGGAAAACTGAAAATAGTCTCATTTATTATACCGACAAGTGTGCGGTGCTGTTACACGATGATTTATTATTACACCCAGGATGAGATAGCAAAACTAGATACTGTAATTTACCAATACATCTATACCGGATGGTATTATTATTGAATCGCAGAAGGCCACTAAAGCGATAAGCTTCATTTTATACATATTTATAGCGAGGAGTATAAAAATGGAAATTTTCTTTTGCTTTTATTTTTATGTTGGTAGATAAATTTATTTTTATATTGTACATAATCATAAATGTGCCAAGTTTTTATTTTCATCATTAATTTTCCCATGTTTATCCTTTTACATATTTTCGAAATTTTGACGTGATTATCATGCATCAATGACACTATTTTGAACAACAAGATTATATTTGACAAGTTCAATATTTATTCCAAATTTTCTAAGGTCCTAATTAAATTATTGATATCAAGTGATAAATTATAATCAATTTACGTCTTTGTTTTAAGGTGAAGTCTATTATAACAATAAACATACCTATACAATGGTTTCATTAGATTTATTTAATGTGGCCGCCGTATCTCACGTTTGTGCCATTAAAAATAATCGAATGCATGACAGTTTAATGCAGTTGCCGAACTTGCTTTCGTGTTTGTGTGTGCAAATAACACTTTTAAAAGTGCATGAAATGTGGACGGACTTGTTGACATTATGCTATCGGACTAGCTGTCGTTGCATTATGAACATTAGGCATTAGCTAGTGAAAGTTACCGCCAGAGAACACTTCAGTTTTGAACAGGATGCAACTCCCAGGCTTCGCTCAGACGAACAAAAAGCGATATTGAATTAGGATTAGACTAATAAAATCATTCAGGCAATCTAGATGTTATTGCTTGACTGATCAGTATAGATAGAAACGGCAAATTAAATGCCAGATTCCCAGTGACTAAGTTCGCTATTAAGTTTATATTTAGACTTACCGAGTTTAAGCTTGATCTCATTATTCAGCTTAAATTATAAAAACTGTTGTGACTTTTGCAACAAACAGTTTCTTATTCGAATTAATAGGTTTTTGCACCGTTTTAATTATATTTTCAATTATCGTCCTAACTTCTAAGTCGATTTGCATATAACATATTCATTTAATTTAATAGCGACGGAAATTATGTATTGGAACTGAAATAAAATAGTTACAAACTATTTGCAGACTTTAATGATATCGCCTCTATCATAATTGGCAAGTCTGCCTTAAGTATGCATCATTTCGCATGACTACGCTTGATGATTAGTTTAGACAGAAGCATAAAACTTTTATGAGTAACGCTCTTAACTTGTAAAGAATATTTTCATGTATTATTGCACAGGGTTCGGTGATGTTTTACAAAAATGTTATTAACAAAACATCTAGATAAGCGGGCCCTTGGAGGTGTCGTTCCATAGGTGAAAACCGTGACAACGCGCCGTGAGATAGAATCCACGATAAAGTGCCCGTTCTGACTTCTTCGATGCGATAGAACACCCTCTCTCCAGTATGACACGACGTGATGGATATTTATTATGTTGTTCATATTTATAGTGTTACACTTATTGAATAAGATTTAAACAACGCGGCAGTTGTAGGATCCGGACGTCTAATTATATTGCTGACAATGTTGCTAATGTATGTATCTTGTTATTCATATGCAAAATTTTACTATTGAACTGACAGTATTTACTTCCTGTCGCAGGATATTAATGCTCCGCCTTATTATACGTCACATTAAAATATATTTATACTATACTGAAAATTGAAGATTGGAATTTATTTTAATTACATTACGCTTTTAACAGAATTTGTGCTTATCTATGTTTTAATTATAAACTGTATAAAAAAACAATAACTTGGCTTAGGGTATAATTTCATCGTAATCTAACAAATTTTTTGTTAACTGTTAATTAACAATAGGTATATTCGTTTTCATAATTGGTGATGATTATAACGGAGGTTTTTTTAGGCCTACATGTATTTAAACGCAGTTTAGTCTGGCTTGACCTTTCTCAATCGTAAAGAAGGTATGTATCCATTCGTTAGACGTAAACAGACTAATATAGACAGGTCGAATGGAATTTTCTTAACAGTATTTTAAGTCTTGACATTGAAAATGCAAAACCGGATAGCATTTATTTTTATAATTGCAGTATAGCCAGGCGTGGCTAACTTGACAAATTTATTGATAAATAAATGCACTGCTTCTTATGAACATGGCAACAATCGCTTTATATTTATTTTAGGAACTTTGTGTCATCTATCAGAACTTTGATATAATTTTTGGTCTATATAATGACATACGAAACAAACATTCGGACAATTCGAAAGTTTGCTCGGTGTTTACCCGTTTGATGGGGCTAACGTGTATTCTTGAAAGAGAGAGATGGGGAAGAGTTGAAGATTTTTGATTTTTATTTTTTACCTGTTATGCAAAACAAAGCATTTACCTGCTCATGCAAACTGTAAGAATACTACAATTTCTTCAAATTAGCATTATCATTGCTTTGCTAACAATATTGCGTTTGACCACATCAGGTTTGACTAGTTTTGTGGACACTACTAATTACATCCTGTAAATTATCGATTGATATATAAGCAAATAATGATTTCACATGGCATCTTTCCATTTGGCGTTAATATTGCATTTGATATTCACACATTTACAATTTGTAAAATAAGTTGCATGAAACGCCTTGGGAAAGTTTGGAGTTCTTTTTTCATTTTTATGATAAATGCAGATGCTTAGAGTATACTATAAATCAATTCAATTTTAATTTTAAAACTTATTGGCTATTTACGGAATAAAATTATAATGTTATTAAATATAGTTGTTCTTGAGATATGTTTTAATCTTTTAAAAAGTGATTATAAGCCTTTTGAAACATAATATATTTTATTTGTATTTATATTTATATTTATAAATATAAAATTTAAATAAAAACACACAGTCTTAGACTACATATAAATTATTTTATGTTAAATATAGTCAAAATAATATATTTATTTATGATTAAACTATCTCTTATCTTCTTTAAAATTCTTGCTTATTTAATAATGTGTACATAGTTTACAAGGTGATATAAAATTAGTCATCTTCATCAGCCCATAAATACACGTCCCACTGATGGACCCAAGCCACCTCTACCATTGAGAGGGTTAAGGCTTTAGCCCACCACAGTGTGCCTGGGGTTTGAACCCGCGACCGCCGATATTCTCGACCGTACGCCCAAACTTCGAGCCTATCATTGCTTCATAAAATTAGCAAAAACCATCATACATAAAGAGAATGTTAGCCGCGGCTAACACTACAAATGTGTTTGCCTAATCACAGTTTCACAGAAGTTCGACGTTGAGTAACGGTTTACGTTTCATTTCTCAGATCTTCTTCTTAATAAATTAATTATATTATACTTCTTGTTTGCACGGCACAAATTGTTAGTTTTTTTTTACTTAATTTCAATACAATTATTATTTTTTCAATTATCATTGAGCATGCCATGAATAAAATGCAAAAAATACAATTTAACATTTTATGAAATAAGTAGACAGGCCCTCAGAGGTTTTTTTTGTATGTAGGTACCGTTAAAAAGCTATTTTATGAAGTGCCGTTGTGTTTTATCGGCATGTTAGCAAAAACTGTAAAATATAAACAGAAATTGCATTTTTTTCGATTTTAACCAATTATGTCATGCTTTCCGAAAAAAACACTCTAAAAAGTAGATAAAAACCGTTTCCTGGGCACAATCTATCTACCTTTGATCGTAAATGTAAAGTGGAAACCAATAAATTTTATATATATAGCAAAAATAATTTACTGGCATAATATAATTAAATCGTAACAATTTTTACTTTCATTTCAATTTATTTGATTTTGATGATGACCGGAGAGCCATTATGCATAAGACATTAAAGTTATGAATAAAAGCACAGTTACGATTAATTTAACCATTCATAGTGTTGCCATGACTAATATTTAATGATGTTCTTAAGCCGTGTAGCAAAATAGAATCGAATGTTTTCTTCTTGGTTACAAATCGATAATTAGATGGTTTTCAAAGAAATAACCGTATGTAGGCTCTATACAACTCCATTTGAATTTAAATACATGTTTTGTTCGAATTTGGCTTCGTAGTTAAGTTACAAGATGACTACGGGTTTAAGCCACAGATATTGCATATTTAAACTCTCGTCTATGTTCTTAGATTGGTAAGCAGAGTTTTAGACAACAATTTATTAAGTACCAGAGATAAGGGGACGAATTTAAAAGTCCTTATTTCTAGCACATTAATATTTGCTTAATTCATATTAGGGGAACAGATGTGTTTCACTTTTACCAATCATAGGACAGGGTCGTAGGATTATTGGTTTTAGTGTGGTGTGTCAAATGTTTGCTTCAGTAGTAATACTCTGCATAACAAACTATTTGCTTGAAATGTTAAGAAACTGTTCTCCTTCATCATGTTTTCCTTAATCAAGTTAGCTTTCTATCCATCAATATATAAAAATTTTAATAAAAAACATGTATTAAATCGGCTATAAAGTACAAAAAGGTGATAAGTTGTGTATTTTATGTAGATGTTACATAAAAAAAGTCGACTTGTGCTTAATACAGAATAACCTGTTACAGTGACGATACTAAGTATAGACGTTCAAATCTCAGATAAAACGTGGGCAGATAAACAAACTTTTCCATAATTCAACCTTGAGAATTAATTTATTTCAATAATTGTTTTATTATTTCACTAGCGGACACGAGAGGCGCTATCCTGTTCGAACACGTAGCCGGTGTAAGCGCCTTCGATAAAAAACCTTGGGATCTGATCGCGTCGTAGTTCATCTATAAGGTCCGATTCCAAATTGTAACTTTCCAGGGACCGGTATAAGGCACAAAAACCACAAATTCATACCCCCACGGTTACTTACTTTCGTACTTATGTTACATTGTTTCATAAACCCTAAAATCAATTTCTGAAATCAAATAAAGATAAGCCGGCAGCTGAACTAATCGTGCGTTACAAGATAGCGATAAAACAGGCGTCTTCTTAATTGGTGTTATATGATTTGTGCGATATTTCCGAGTTGTTTTCTGTAAAGCGATTTTCGAATCGACACCTCATGATAATTAACGGTGGACACGCGATCGCTGTATGTACCAGAAAATAAAGCTTAATCGATTTACAACAAGTACAGGTTTGCACAACGAAACGGACTGAGCCGTCATTTCTCCGCGCCCTCGGCGACATTTCAACCTTCACGTTGACGTTCCATTTCATTCAGGTTGTATTCATGTACTTTTTTGCTCTTAAGATATCCTTGCCTTAATTTTTCGACGACGTGGAATAATTGTTGAAAGCATCTCAAAATTATTCATGCGGCAAGGCTGCGATGACAGCTGCGCCGACTATCTGATGTTGCCACGGCACCGGGATGTAAGGGACGCTGTACTTGCATACATCATCGCGATATACAAATTATTATTATTTCGTACAACACTTTATATTACAAGAATATCCCTTGATTATGTTTTCTGTGCATGAGTACAAAATAATATTCTCTCTTAATATTTCGTATATATAACATATCATAGATATATCTTTTGTTTCACCGATTAAAATTCTTTTAAAATTTTTAATCAAGCTAAATACATATTTATAATTGAGGATAAAACTTTGATACGCTTTATAATATCGATCGATCCATAATACTTATGTAATCATTGTCAACGAACGTTACAACCTATAAAATATTTGCGAACCCAAGCTTAATAAAGATAAATATCTTTATTCTTGAGGTTGTTGGCTATACGTACAAAATTATGGACATAACTGGCCGTATGCGGACGCTCTTAAAATTATTTTTCAACTTATCACGCACATACAAACAATCAATCAATCTCGCAATTTTAAAGTACTCACCTAATAATAGTGTACTTTATGAAATTCTTTTACACCGACACAAGTAATTGATGGTTACAACTCACGAAATGATACGCTTAGCGAATGTCAGGGAGAAACGTGTGACGAGTTTGATAAGCAAAATTAAATCTGTAAAATGTTTTTCGGGGTGAAAATCACCGGCGATTACCACAAACGTGGTGTCATTAACCACTCCATCAGCTGGCTGCAGGGTAACAAGCTTCGACATAATTCCAACTTAAAAACACCGAGAGAGACATTTATACATTTTGCGAAAGGGTGTGGTCATGTTTTTTCGTAGGTATCATTGTTGTATAAAATTAAGAATGTACTGTTTTATATTGGCATAGCAATGTGATGCATTGCTACTTCATAAGAAACGCAGAGCTATTGAGATAGAAATTTGTGAGGCAAGTGTTTTACCAGTCCACGTAATTATCTCTAATTTCTTATTCTTTATATGCATTTGTATCCCACAAGAACACTTAATTGGATCATTATGATTTATTACAAATCTTATGTAATTTATGGTTTTGAGCGTGCTATCAGCTGCACGGGGCCTCCGACAAACAAAAGGCAACACTGTTGCTTCTCGGCTGTCATCTGTGAGGCTGCGGTACCACCCCCGTTGAGCACGTTGCTATCGAAGTTCTGTCTGACGGAGTAGTTCTATCAATTAGAGGATCTTAAATGAACACTAAAATGATGATTATCGAAAGAAAATTTACTTTTTTAATACTAGCACACCAAAGTGACCACCCTGATATCAGATAAGCGAGATAATTTTTAATTGACTCTAACTTTTTATTGCTGGTTTTAATTTCTACCCGTCCCAGTTAGTAATAAACCGTCTATTGTAGCCATGCCCATGGGTTAAGATCATTAATATGTCTTGTTTTTAATTAAATTTATTAAATAACAAGGACCCTGCCTGTTCGCCTTAGGGCTCTTTTTTTGTAATGGAGGGGAAAGCTGCTTACGGCTCTACTTCTCGCCAGCCTTGGGAGAATGGGAGCGGGAAGCGTATATCGGGTTCATCAGTCTTCCAGCTCGGCGCGTGGCGACGTCATGTCCGTGCAGATGTTAGTGCCGGGCTAGATCCCTAACAAAATCCCTAAACCAGCATACCGACCAAAACTCCCCGGTGCCCATCTCCGCGCCAAGTTGGGCGATCATGGTACGTGAGCGAGAAGTGCTCACCGTCATCCATAGCCGCCCGGTGCGCCTGCGAGACGTAATTGTCTCGGCCGTCTCGGAGTTTTAGGGGGCACAGTCACACCCCCACTACCTTGGTTCGGGCGCCCTGGTTGTGGGTGGGCGCCCGCGACGTACACAGGCCGCAGTGCCGCCGCCCCTCGCCCCCGCAGCATGCCCAGCGACCCCAAGCGCCCCTTTGAGTCCTCTTGTACGACAGGCAGGGAATACCGTGGTGGGATTCTAACGCCCCCTTGCCACAGGGCAGTTCGCCTTAGGGCTGAATATTTTTTTCAGGTAGTGGCAATTCTTTTGCATAGATACTTCGCAACGTATTTCTTGAGGTAAAATGAAGCTTCTTTAACATAATTATCCAAAACTTGACTATTCGTGCAGTACAGACGTTAAGCTTTGATGTAGTGTAACATCATTAGATGGAATATATCATCTTTAATATAGTATAACGTCTAATAAATAATTAGCGCCGCAATATTTTATATTTATCCAATAAATATCGTTTTATATCTCATGAACATTTTAGATGATTGAGTATGATGTCAAGACATCCCCTATAGTAAGACATGCAACTTTTATGTTCGAATTATGGATAAGACTCAATAAACCAACCTCAACCTCAACCAGCAACCTCATAAATATCTGGATTTAGGATCAGATTGGCTTATTGGTTGTATGTTATCATTAAAAATACAACGTGGAGTGTCATTTCCTGAAACAATTTGTCTAAGTAGTATTCTATGCACCCTTGGAAGTATTGGATTTTACTGGAATTATTACATGTCTAGGGCGTTACCAGAACTTATTTTCGATATTAAGAATTTAATTGACTTCATTTTGACACAATTTTTTCTACTTCTATATGAACTTTCAATGGATACATTGTTGATGCAAGTGAAACTTTTCTGCGATTTTGCAACCTGCGTGTTTTTTTAAATAAATAAAAAAATATTGAAATTACGTTTACCTCTCCTTAAAGACATTAAATTTGTGAATTTCATTTATGTTGTTGACACCAAATTATATGCCACTATACGAGCAATTACCAACAACGCCTTGAAAGGAGAGGTCAAAAAGAAATTCACTTAAAACTGTAACATGCCCTTCAAGAGCGCCGCTCCGCTGCAAATTTCAACTCGGGTCATTTTCGAAAACCAGTGTCCGAAAGTGAAACTACCCACGCATTTATTACTGAGTAAAATATGTAGATTGCCGGCGAGATAATAATGATATGTGCTCGTGGTAATGAAATTTCCCGCCGTCAAACGGTGCCAAAGTAATTTGCGTTACTTGTCTCTGGCAACGAGCGCCCCAAGGGCCGCTTTCGAGGTTGCGCAAGGCGTTAATGAGACCCGCTCAACTTTTTATTGAGGGTAACGCACGCACCTGGGGTGGCCGATGGGCGCTTTAATGACCTCGCGCTCCCATTTATCAATATCACTGCCTCCATCACTTCTTGCGCTACCTGTGAAGCCGGATATTGCAAATTGTCCATCATTTCACGCAATTTTTTTTAGTAATAGGAAAAATAAGTACTGCCCTCGTAGCTCCTCTAGAATACCTAAATGTTCAGCATGAAATGTGGAAATCGTAGGCTCAATTTGCCAGGGCGGGTCAAGTGTTATTCCCCTTTGAATGTTCTTATTCGGTAGTAAAATTACTTCTTTGATTATTGCTTATTCTTTTCAGTACTCTCAGTCGTAAATGAATAATCGTGAGTTTGTAATGGGAGAAATAGACTCGGAAAATACTCAATAAGTGATCTGAATGTTTGTGTATAATTTTTACATTTATAAAACACGCGTAGTCCACTTTAATAATGTTCTCGAAGTGTCGGAAGTCATTAACCCTGATCGTTTTTACAGGTTTCTTAATGATCGCCTTCGTCTTGGTCGCGGGCAGAATAGCATCGTAACGTCAGGTTGGGAAATAAAGAAATCTTATTAATTAAGTGCTTCCAACTGTTCAATGCTTACGATAATTACAAAAATTGGTGCAGCGTTCATGGCGGAGTAATGTTATTATTAAGAGCCGTAGCATTACAGTTTCACGGAAGAGCTCTCGGCCACCCCGAGAGTTCCACGCAGGCGATCCACTCATATTTGTTAAATCATCGGAACCCTGTAATTTTGATCGATATCTTTATTGACGGCACAAATTTATTGACCATTTCTTTGCAAACGTACTACCCCGTGAATACAATATGGCGCGGCCTTAGCGCACCAGTGCTGTCGCAAGTCTCGAGGCCCGACCTTTTATCGGAGCCGTGATTATTGCCGCCAGTTCGTTTTTCAATAGTCGCATTATATCTGATTGGCCTACTTCACTTTGTTTGGGGAAATTGAATCTCATTTTGTGCATAATGTTCGTTAGCTGATCGCTAAGCGAAATCTAATTGCCGACGCCGTTGACACTGTCACATGGCAACACAATCAGAATTAAATAATCCTAATAACTGTCTAAACAAGCACTAATTTATCAAGGTAATACAAATTTAATCTCGTGTCGCTATTCATAATACAAATCGGGTATGTAAATGTCTAGCCTCTCTAGCATAAAAAGGTACATAATTATATTTAAATTGTGTCTCATAAAAATACAATGTGACTTATTTTGGTCTGTTATAAAAGTGCAGGAACTCTCTATAACTTTGAGATGTATCTTGCATGGGTTGTGTAGGCAATGGTTAGTTTAGCGGCGCAGCAGGCGACAGTGCGCTTGCTGTCCCCACGTCCGAGGTCCCATGTTACATGTAGTGACAAAGCCTGTCCAAGGAACCGACGTTATTTCATCGATTCGCTTATCTGAAACTTGTCCCTTCGCCGGCTACGATGATTTATTCTTACACATTCTGTTGACTTTCTCCATTCGAGGAAACGTTGTCGTTAGTAATTGCGATGGCTATAACAATAATTACAAAATCGGTAGGCACAAATTGTTAATGGCCCTGTGCGTACCATAAAACATCACTTCTGCAAATTTCGTCACATGAAGATAATGGGAGTTCATAGCTTCATCTGTACACTTTTAACAAAACGTGCAATGCGTTTTCTATTTTATAAGGTGTTCATTATTGGCGGCATGGTTATTTAAAGCATAATTATTTTTAAGTACTGACACAGTTATAAAAGGAGCTATTTTAATTTACCGTTGGCAAAACTCTTGTAATGCTAAGACATTAATTAATGTAATAACACATAATTTAGTGATATACAACATGGCGTAGAGGAAAAAAACAAAAAGAAAAGTGTCTTGGTGCACGGTCGCCTTTGTGCGAACATAAACAAGTGACCGTATTAAAAAGCAAGGTGGATTCGCCACCTCTGATCCGTTACGATTATATCTTAAGCTGTTTACACGTACACATAAATAATATCAGTAATAATACGTCACAATTATGGGCTAATATTTATTGTCACTGTGTGAAATTACTTGCGGTCATTTCCTTCGAACGGCTGCCAGGAACTAGCAGTAGTGGTTAACAATATAGTATTTAACATAGAAATAAACACTGCAAGTTTGGTAAATCCATTTCATGTTGATGATGAAAATTAAAATGGTAGAATGCGTTAAAATTTAATTGTCGTAATTAATAAAATAAAAAATCTGACAAATATGTAAGCCATATTGAAATACGCATAAAAATATCTTTTGTGGTCACCAATAGCTATATTATATTTACAGTATTCAAATACTATATTTTGTCCGTTAAAATCAAAGCAGTTTCTAAATTATAAACAACAGAAATCACTATAAACTTCTATACAATATCACCGCGAAGGCACGATATGCCGGAAGAATGGGTGACTTAAAATTGAATGCAGAATCGTGGACCAGTTACGGGTGAGCAATTATTCTTCAGCGAAAGAAAACACAATGGCCGTTTTATATTAAATTACGTTTTAAATAAAGTGAGAGTTTAAATGGTACAAAATAAATGGTGCAATAAATAATGCTGATAAATATGTATAAGCGATCCAACATCAATATCATTACAGAAAAATGCTAATAGGTCTAAACCAATACTAATATTTCGTAATGACGTACCGAGAATTGAACTGTAACACCGATTTTGAGAGCATAGATAAGTATATTGCATGGTGGACAATGTTACGTTACAAAAACGAAGCCAATTTAACGATAATGAGAAATAAAATATGCGCCACTAAAGATTAAAAACTCTCAATAAATGTGTCTGTGGCAATTTTTTCTGCGATGCAATTGAACGAAACAAAAATGTCAGTTGAATTATGAAAGCGATCGATAATGAAAATGTTGGTACGCATGCAGGCCAGTAGAAAGTGTCTCGACCTGCGTGAGCTTTCGTTAATTTGGCAACCCAGCGCGGGTCAGCCGAGCATCGGGTCACATAAATATGTCGGCGCTGCGCCCCTGGCACTGCTCGGTTTGTTAAAATACTGCCAATTATAATCAAAATACGTACAAACTTGCCACTGCCGCGTCGATTTCTTAATCTGTTTTATATCAACCAGATTTTCTTGTTTCCTCGTGTGCGCGTGTTAAATTTTTATTGAACAGTTCAATTCTCGTATTAAAGTGTAACCCTGGCAAATTGTTTGCCGTGTAATAGCAATGTTTCTATTTCATTCACAGCTGCATCTATCGGGTCGTGCACCGAACACGAGTCAGTTATTATAAAATAAACTAAGCGATTGCAAAACGCGGTGATCGTAGAGCCGAAATATTGTTCCCACGGTGCGCGTTCCGGCCGCGGTTAGTGGGCCGCCGCCGCTGTCGTACATCAACATCATTATCTATTAAAAATATCACGTCATATTGTTCGCTATTTTGTATTAAGATAATTTTCAACTCAGACTTGTTATTGATGAGTTATCTTCAAAATTAATAAATCAACGAAATCGTAGATGACTGCAAAGTTACAAAAATACCATTCACGACCACTTGTTCTATGGGTTAGTTTCGAAATTCTTCCACTGGTTTATAAATTATACGTGTTGATCATAATATATTTGTTCCGTTTGAGTTTTTGTTCGGCATGATTTATTGCACAACTAATTGTTAACTATGTACAAGTACGTGTTACGCGATAATTCTAATTGTACTTGTTTTGTTGTACTGTAAGCGTTAGAAGTTAACAAGTAAGAACGTAGACACGGTTTTGTAATAAAACACATAAATCATACTGTATTAACTTTAGAATGCAGGTAATTTTGATATTATACCATTCTTACTTATCACTTTAAATGAATGGGATACAATAAATATAAGTAGTTTTTGATCTGTGATTAGATCCATCCATTTATCAACATTGTTACGTATGAGGATTTAAGGTAAAATTTCACTTCGATTTCTTGTTTCATATACTTTTATTGCCCCAGTATTATAATGTCAACTCTTTACGTAATTTTCTCACAGTCGAGCATTCCACCAATCAGCTGAAAATCGGTGTTATTTTGCTTCTGCCAATATCCGACGAAAATGTCTTTCAACAGACGATAGGAGCTTTTTTTTACTACATTTCCATTGTTAAAGCTAGTCAATATTTTTGTATTCTAGAATAAAAAAGTGGCTTTCCTAATAATATCTTTTAGCAAAGGCGTTGCGGTCCAGATAGATTGACTTTCCACAATATTTTGAATGTAATTCTTATTGAGTACCGGATAGGTAAGTTAACTGAGTCATTAAAAAATAATAGAAAGAAAGAAGCTTGTCGATATCTCAGCCCTATTTTTAATATTTAAATGGGACAATGTATAGTTTTTGATTCGTACTAATGTGGAATATTATGTTAACTAGTAAACATTGCACAACGTTAAAAGGATGGGATTAGGGTAACGTTGAAAAAGTCTTCAGAGATAAAAAACATTTTTGTCATTGAACCGGTTCTGTTTACACATCTTCTAAGTGATTGATTTGTTCGGCTTCCAAAAGTTGCGTTTCAAGAACAGACAGCTGCTAATTAGACCTATTCTCTAAAAAAAATTCTTTGAGCTTTAAAATGGATATCTAAAAGATATACATTCTATTTTTGCTAGTATGGCTTTTGCTAATATACCTACTATTTAAGTTGCTATATGTCACGCATCTTTGTTTTTAAGGCAATTAAAGTAATTTGTACCGAGTTGGTTAGTGGAGTGCGAGGTGTGCGGGGTGTGCGGGGTGCGGGGTGTGGCGCGAGGGGCGAGGCATCAGTAATTGCTTCGTGCTCCTGCCTCGTCCTAGAAAGCTCACTGCGCTGCTTCGTTATGACCCTTAAGACTGATTTATGTCCGTAATAAATATTTTTTGAAAGTTCCAGTGCGATAATAACTCCATTAATTTTGATTGATGACAGTTTCTTAAAAGTGAATTTTTGACTCACAATCATATAAGCACACATTACTTGTACTCTTGTGAACCCTGTAATTTAATTAACGGAACTCTCTAGTTATGTAATAATCTGCGAAAATATCACATAATTTGTGTGTGTGTTAAAAGACAAAAGACATCCCAAATGATTAAAATTGGATATTTGTTAAACCCATGGGTTTATATCTCTAACTACATACAGTTAGAGATTATTTTGAAAACAATGAAGACATTAAAATTATTGTTGGTTGGTTGTAAAACATTTGTCCTGAAACCCGCTTCTCCCGAGTAAATATATTCAGCACAGTGGTTATCGCGAGCGGCCGCTTCGGGTGGCGACATATTCAGCGCATTTGCAATGCGAGATATTCCGCATTACCATAAACAGTACATGGCGGAGGGCACGCCGTCTATCGCGGTACGACATATAAATTATTCAAAATAAAGTATCGCTTAACCCTTGACCCGGCGACGCCGCCGCGAGGAGCGCGCTGCGCCCGCCCCCGCGCCCGCCGCCTGCTGCCCACGGAGCGCCCCGCACACACCTCCACAACATCTCTTCTATCCACAATCTGCGACGTGCTCTCTGTTCTCTCTACCAATCCAGAACGTATTCAATTGTCTCCCTCACGTCGCCTAATGATCTCTAACATTTGAATACAATATGTTTTAATACCGCCGAGCAATAAATAAAATGCTTCATAAAAAAAATACTAGTTTTATTTATTACTAATTGTATTTGCGTACGAACTTACGACAGCAAAGATACTGGAAATAGATCGATCCTTGTTAATTGTGTAGCATTAATCACTGAATTTGAATCATGTAAATTAAGGCAAAAGTAAAAAGTTGTTAATGGTTCTGCTTCATTTGCGTATTGTGACCATTTAAAATGGTCACAACACGGATAAGTGCCTAACATATTGTCATTGTTACGTTCGTGTTGTATATAATACCCAGACATATTTCTAATAATGGTAGCACATAGTATAGTTTACAATTAAATTGCGGACATTGATAAATATAACGAGCCCATAATTACGAAAAAAAGGCTCGATAAAGAAAGCTAAAGAACGCGTGCCAGTTAAGTTAAATGAAGCACTCATAGTAAGTAATTCTCATTACGATTCCTGTAATGTTTTTACGGTTATAAAGTGCAGGGCGCGGGAGGCTCTGCTGTGTAGCCGTGTAACACGCGGAGTAGTGTGGGGCGCGGCGGGTGGTGTGGGGGTGTGGGGGTGGCGGGAGCGTGCGCGCGCTTGCATGTGTCGCGAGCGGCGGCGACGGGCGGCAGGCGGCGGCGGGCGGCGGCGCGTGCGCACCCGGCAGGAACCGCAGGATATGCTGCTTATTTACTTAACAGCTTTCGCAAAACGGCCCATTACGGATAACTGTACTAAATAATTACTGCAATGTGCCTTTCTATTTCTATGCGCGCGCGTGCGCCTCCACCTGCCGCTGATCACTGTAATTATTTACTATGCATGAATGCGACGCGCGGCGGCTGTCTAGGACAACTCGGACAAAGAACGGTCATTCTGCAACGGACTGCTCGTGGACAGGTTCCGATATCTACTTGGGTGAGCTGCATAGCAATTTTAAAACATGCTCATTAATTCGCATTTGCACGAAATGACTGCTATTCGTAAGATATTATGGTTCTTATACTAAATATAATAAAAAATCTTTAATTACTCGCATTAATTTCATTTTGTGTTTATCAAAATGCACGTGGCACTTTACGATTTTTACTCATGAAGATATTATAAAGATTCGGTATGCAATCCATTTTTATGCATACGTATACTCTGCGTAAATATGAAAGTAAAACTTAGAATTCTGTGAGATTGGAGCAAATTCGATTACTATAAAAAAACTTATTTTAGGATCTTTAACTTTGTATGCGTTTATGTTGCAAATTAATATTTGAAGATTTTCCGATAGGAGACACAAAGCTCTCGAGGTAAATAATAGATGTAATGATTTGTATTTATGACCTCGTCTATCCTGGCCTTGTCAAATAAATACACGATGCTCGAGAGCCGTCGCCGCTTCGAACCTTGAAACTATCGATGGATATCAGGATGTACCGAACGATATGCATTGTTTTTATAACTGCCACATAACTCAATGCTCGTTTATGTACGATTGTTAGCAATCATATCTTGCTACTTTGATTCTATTATTGCAGTGTTTTTATGCGCTTGCAATGCCCGTCACATCATTTTAATCGGAGAGGAAACTAAAATCTAAACGTTTTTTCTAGACAACCTGTGATGCGGTTCGATCTAAATTTATGGCCAACTGATTAGAAATAAATAATTTCGATTTTCTTTTATTAGTCATCACGATTGTGTCGGCCCATTTCCGAAATATAGATTGGTCGGAGAATGTCGTTAGATACTAAGGCGGGTTTCAACGTAGTTAGATGGCTTGGATCTATTACGGCAGACTCTACCACTTTTTGTACAACAACAATTAATTGAATCAAGTGGCCAAGTGCACATCGTAAATTAGTTTACCTCAAGTTTTTGTATTGATGGGCGCAGCACGTGTGAATGAAGTAATATTGACTTATGTTTTTACGACTTATACTTCAAACTTTTGTTGGAGTATCTTCCAGTAGTACGTTTTGTTTGCTCAGCATTGTGCATCGCCCACGCAGCTGAAATTGATAAAAATCATGACTCCCAGCTTACTTTAAAGTATAATGGATTTGACAATGTGATCAGGGTTCTAACTCAAGGTATACCACTGACTTTTTGGAGTTGAACATATTATGATTAATTATTATCACTCTTTATAATGGCAGGATACTGAAAGAAGAAGTTATGAGCTCTATAACCAAATTAAAAAGGTTCATGAATGTTGTGACTGTCTTAATAATAAGACATTTTGACTAACAATGATGATCTTTACGCAGTGATGACAAAATTTATTTGCATATTTATTTTTATTTACCAAATTCTTATCACAGAAAAATATTTTGTAAAAAAAATGTTGTAAAAATTTTTGTAAGCCCATAAACGGTATTTGATTGTAACATCATTCATAATAGGCGTTTGAAATTATTACCACAATGAGATAGGCAAGAGTGCTTGACGTGCGCGGGCGTGGCACAGACAATTGAATTGATAAGCAACTTTCTAGCGGAGTTTAGATACTTGGAAGAACCCCACCGGCGATAATGTTTTCGAAATAATTTACCTTACATCGAAGTAAACGGGCAAACCTTTAAATAACAAGCCATTTAAAAGTAAAGAAGATTTAAGGATTTAACAAAGAATATGTTGCTTTACAGTACAAGTTTGTGCGCATGAATTATTGTTTCTCTTTTTGGCTAAATGATTTATGGCTTGAATTAACTCGCACGATACATTGTAACTAAGTGATTAACATGGCACAACAACTGCTATCAAGTCAAGTTAAAACTAGCTTACTCACTATATATTAATGATAACACTTTGTCATTTGTTTTTGAATCCAATTCTGAAGATCGTTGAAGCAATACAAGCTTGAGTGCAATGAGTTCAATTTTGATTGTGATTTAAAACACAATTTAGTATTGGTAAAAATATTTGTGGAAATTCCTAGCCACTTGGCTCTGTTTAATGACAGCTTTGTACTTATCATCAAGTATGTTTTTTTCACTTTGACCCGCTAGTGTAAAAGAAAACACTTCCAATCGCGTTCGCTCGTTTTGATATTGTTAGCTCTTAGAGATGACAAAAGGCGTTCACAATGGGTACTATGAACGAACAACTATTGATACCAATATACAGATATTTTTATTTGACACTTTGAAAAATTAAGTGTAGTAGGTGTTCAAATTATGCCTCGAAAGGGTATTTTTTTATCTTTGTGCAATTATGTGGGCTCTACATTCATTGGACAGGTTCTGATTGTCAAACAAAAGAGTATTGTATTTATTTTTGCCAGTTTGTTTAATAGTTTTAACACTATGTGAACACATCGGCTGACTTTGTGTGTAAAAAATCAAAGGCAAATAGATACTAAAATATACAAGAATATAAGCAACTTTAAACATACAGTGATTCGTCTGAAGTAATGAAAAGTGAGATTGGCTGCAATCTGAATTCAGGTTACGTTACGTTAAATGAAGCAATTGTCTATCATTAAACATTCCCTATCCTAGCATAACCGCACAGTCTATTCTAACTAGCAGATGAAATCTTTCCTTGTGAAACCAAGTAGTAATAGTAATGAGTCGTGCATCATTGATAACATAGAGCAACTCCTATTAATACTACCGCCTTTACGGCGAAGGTGCATTTCTGCAATCACATTGCGCCAATTACTAGTATGTAATGCCCATCACATTGAGACACGTAGAGAGAGTTTTTATATAAAAATAAAACAATAATAAAAATAACTTATAATACAGACATTGAAAATAACCGTGATGTCTAATTATTGGAACAGGTGACGATAAAACATAAGAGAAGAGAGAATGAAAAAAGACAGAATGTACCTATGCATTTTACAAATTTTAATTCATCGGAATTATTATAATTGCTTCGTAGTTATGAGAAGCTTTCAACATATTTGGTCTTAAATTAATAAATTATAGACACATCATTAATGAATTTACTCTATTATTTGTTTCATTTTGCAATGATGGCTGCAACAGACCGCGACCAACGGCTGTCATTCCGAAGCCCATAAAAATTACTATATCAGCCACTTTTTAACATGATAATCTTGAAACGCTTAAATGCGTGAACATAAACAAGGGTTCGTTAATAATACTTTAACAAGAAATAAAACTTTAATCTAGAGCACACAAAGCTGTCCGTTCGATATACGTTACTATGCTTTTTGTTTAAGGTTTTTAGGTTGTTTAATTGAAGTATTCAGTGGCTAGTATCCGCCGTGTCTATAGATTGGAAGGCATTAAGGTTCTTTCTGTTTAATAATGCTGATTGCTAGGCGGGAGGGAAAGTTGATAATATTTTAGTTACTGAACAGTTTTACCTGTTTGTGTATTTAACATTAAATGGCATATATTTCGTTGCAACATATAAGTGCCTCCGGTATAAGTTTAATAAATAATATTTATTTATGACTTATCTATGTCTTCTATTTTAACAGCTTTAAACCAACAGATGAGCATTCATTCAAATAATTTCCGTGGCATAGGATTCTTGTATGTAAGATGTCAAATAAATTATTACGCAAACATTTCGTAATAGGCAGTAAATCACGTTTTATTGTTCATAAAAAAGAAAGCCGCGTTTGCTTTTTGTTGATTGTTAAACTATGAGGTATTGGTGTCAATAATAGGCATTAAAAATGCTACCTCGCTTTCGCGTCTCGAACACACATAACATACAATGATGGCGTACGCTTTATTCGCTAACAGTTTGTTACAGCGAGAGACAACTTAGAAAATATTTTGAACAACCCGTTCAATTTACGTATAACCTTTTGACTTTAACTCTAATCAGTAGTATTTATGTTGCGGTTGACAGTTGTATACGCAAATGTTCATTACAGCGAGCGAGCATGACCACGGTCGCACATAAATAATTATAATTAACATGATGGGTTTCGTAGTCAAATTTCGCCCATCAATCGACACCCGAACAAAATAATCATGTCGAAAGACTCAATAACAGGCAAATGATGTTATTAACCGCTGCTCTCTCATAAATATTCAATAGGTTTGTTATTGAATAAAAGTAAAAGTGAATCCACATAAGGTATAAAGAGATGTTGTGATTGATTGAGTCGCTACCCGCACCTCGCTCGTCTAGGAAGCTCACGTTTTATGGAAGTTGATTATTACTATTTGTTTGTGGAGCGCCGTGTTTGGCGAGACGAGCGTCGTTTAATACCTGCGATTTATCGCGGTTTTCGTTTTTTAGTAACTGTGTATCACAATCAGTAAGCCACTCAGCTACAAGGTCGTCGGGTATAAAAAAACTTGAGACGTGTTTTTGCTCTATTTTTATTCGTTGAGAAGAAGAATATCAGGACACCTATTTGGAAGTGCCGCAACTGCGACTGGTCGATACAGGAAATTAAGTAAATTGAACAACAATAAGATTTATGTGGATTTCGAATCATTTTTTTCGTATCGATGTTATTATCACGTGTAAAGAATATAATAAGCAGGTCCTGAGTACATTGTACTAGTATATAAACATAAGTTAACTATAAAATTGATACTAATAGTTAAATTGCACATTTTGTCAAATTCAATGCAGCTTATTCAAAGTTTCAATGTCGATTATCAAATATTTAAACAAAACTCTCGAGTGTTTGCATAAAATCGCTCAACTGTATTCCTTTTAAGGAAAACTATTCGAGCGCAAAGATTTGTCCTTGTCAGATTTGCTAGATGATATTTGTGATATCCACACACTTTTACAAAATAAAAATATTTGGTCAGTATGAGTAATATTTCTACACTGAATGTTCCGTACATTAGCATTCAATATCGATATAGATTATGAACGTACATATATTCTTCTGTACTATTTAATAAATATGGAATTATCAGTCTCCTATTAATTTAGTTATTTGTATATGGGAACGCATGTCTATATTTGAATGTCAAGGACATGTTTTTAAATATTTACATAAGTTGTAGAACGTTCTTCTAATACATTTTCCATATGCAGTCTTTACAGATAAGGCAATCAATTAAATTTCGTCTTGATTTTGACAAAATGCAAATGCAATAACATTCGCTAAGTAATAATTGCCTAAATTGGAAACAGTGTCATAAGAACGGGCAGACAGTCCGATGAGCAAAGTATCAATATGTAATGGTAATGATTTTACCCCATATACCAGTATATCATTATATGTATATTTGACGCCAAAAACTCGATCTGAAAATTTTAAGCATGAATTCAACTTAACAGTGACATGGAAATCTAAGTCAAAGAAATACCAATGATGACTTTTGTTCAGTACTTTTTATTCAAAACAACCACACTTTTCTACGAATACATACTTCTATATCTGGGTAACCATGTAGTAATTATTACAAATATTTATTTGATTGTTATAGTGAATATAAAAAGTAATGTAAAACAGCTAACAAAAAATAATATTGCAAACAAAAAAGAATTAGAATAACTGTTGTAGGTATCATAAAATCGACAAACAAGTTGGTGTTGGCAATTGATTTGACTTACAAGTGACAAATGTAATAGGTAATGATCGGTTTTAAGCGCCGATAATATATGTTTGAATAAATAAGTGACCCACATAAATTTGCGGAGGTCAGTGTAAAGTCGGTATCGATGGTACTACCGACAATGAAGAGTAGAGCTGGTCCATAGTTGTGCGCTCGGCTCATTGTAGGTCATGGGGCATTGTGCTACACAACTTATAAGCGTTATGCAAAATACGAAGTGCCTTTCGATTTTGCGATATCTATAAATCGAGACGACCGATCGTGGGATAGCGCAGGTGAGCGGCCATTTTGATGTGTTATTTTGTTTAACGGTCCCGTTTAAAATAAAACCATCACTTTTATTTTTATTGTCTCTTTTCGTTTTATCTCAATGCGATAGAATTATTATTTATATGTGTTATTGCGGACGAATCATTCAATTTCGATATCATTAATAAAGAGCCTGTCTTAGGAAATTTAAATTTTGGCATCCGGAAATTAGTGGAAAATATTAATGTTATAACACTGGTGTGTAGGGTTTGTAAACAATATTAAGTAAACAAATTACTTCACATTGTACATTGGTGCAATTAAAAGCTACAGTGGTGCAATCAATTACCACCAAATTTGGAATGCTTGTTAGTTCGTATTCTAGAACATAATTATAATAATGTGACGAAATCCACTATAACTGT
This sequence comes from Cephonodes hylas, assembly GCA_030295005.1. NCBI lineage: Eukaryota > Metazoa > Arthropoda > Insecta > Lepidoptera > Sphingidae > Cephonodes > Cephonodes hylas. The sequence continues at coordinate 9,007,179 of AP025364.1, read as the reverse complement.
ATCATTAGACAAACAATTGCTTTGAAATACTGGTCTCAGGAAAACAGGAAATGTAATTAAGTTATGTACTTTTCCCCTCTTCGAAAACAGATTATAAATTTCATTAAAACCAAATTTTAAATTTGTGGTCTAACTGTATTTCGTGTAAAAATAGTAAGGTAAATAAAAAAAAAACAGTTTTTAAATATGGAATTAAAAAGATAAGGCGGTCTTAAAAACTTAATAATGAAGTGGTGGATGTAATAAATATTGTAACATTGGCAAATGAACTCACTAAAGAATACGTTACATTTATTGTAGCTCAACAGATTTCTTTTACACATTATTTGCTCTTTGATATGATCAACACATACTTCATCAGCACGAGAAATTCCACTTGGGACATGAGCCTCTGAGAGAAGTGAGGTTTTAATCCACCACACTCTCATTTTGGATTGACACACTACGCACCTAATAAAATCCTTTTGAAACAATTAATGTGTTCAGATTTCGTCAAGTTGTTTTCTTTGTTAAAAGAGCGTGATAATTTATTGTAAGTACTCATACATTTTTGATAAGTCAGGTGTGTGTCTGGAATTTGAATCCACGACTGTCAAGATTTTGTCTTGGCAGACCCCGGGCCTTATCCTCGAGGCCATCACGGCAGTTTAGCAATGACTTTTAAAAATATTATCTAAAATAAGCCTTCATTCGACAATTTTGGATTGGAAAGTGCTGACCATAAGATGTTGGCGCAGTTTCTTTGTCGTGTAACGAAAGAAAATAATAAAACCTATATTTGTAATTTATAAATGTTACTATTATAGGCAAACTAAATTCTTTTATATTTTCAATATGAGGGCGACGCCTAACATTAGCGAAATTGTGCTGAAAGGTTTCTATTTTGAAACAACTACTTTGTTTATTACTATAGTTGATACATCCTATTTTAAATTAAACCTTAAAATACTTTAGTCCCGCAAGAGTTTCAACTGGTCATTTTCAATACTTTCATTGATTTTACCACTTATGAAAAAAAATGTACAATTATTATGACGGCACAAACTGTTATCATAACTTCGTTGTTTAGCGTGTAATTTATATTTACATCGTATAAAAATAAGCGTCAAATGACCCCTTTCACGCATTGTGTCCCGATGATGAATTGTTAAATATGAACTGAAATTTTAATACAGATATTACTTTCAAAAGTCCATTTGCACCGCTATAAAAATCGCAGATAACAATCGTCAGAACGCATTAAACCTTTTATTTGCTGCTTTATGATGTGATGTTGATGTATCTTTATGTTCCATCTCTCACTTCCCTTTATTTCTTAACCCTCTTCGAAAATAGTTAATAGTTTTTTACAACCGAACAAAGTACAGATTTAATAATTGACACCGTTAGATCAAAGATAGGGGAGAGTCCTACAGTACCGTCACGTTAAGGTTTATCAACAATATAATCGAAATGCCTAAGTATACATGCTCAATGCCTCTTGTTATATATAAAGGAACTAATAAACTATCAACAAAATTAAAAAAATACAGGTATTTTTAGAAATAATCAGCTTTATTGTTACAACTAGAAAATTAGGAATAATCAGACTTTAAAAAATTGGCCTCCAGTACCGGCCACTAACGTTCTGGTTTAATTATGTCCATTTATATTGATCAATAATCACAAATATATTGAGTTTATAACTCTGATATATTTGTACAAGCGTCATGGATTCAAGCCTCACAATTTCCACTTTTACAATTGTATCCAATCCTCATCATGAGATTCAAGGCATAAAGGACAAATAGTCCCTACATTCGGGTTATTAGAAGCAATCAGGTTTTCGTTTTTATTTTCGATTTCTTGCTTACGTTTCGTCCTGACAGCAAATTCTTACCTTTTCTATTAGCTTTTTTTCCTGGAAATAAACTCTTACTTTTCTTGTTAACATCTTTTCCGGGTAGAAAATTCTTCTAATTCTACTAATATGTCTTCGCGCTCAGGTGAGAAAGTCTTGTGAAAACGAGCCATAACTGGCTCAATAGACATTTCTTGATTATTATGAATAGCTTTGACTCGATCATTTAATGTAGTTCGTGGTACCTGACAGCAATCAGCGGCTTGACGTGCACTCATTGCATTACTCAGCACCAGTTCCATGGCTTTATGCATGTTCGCAGGATCGCAGGTACCCTTCTTTTTCTTTGTCTTACCCTCACTTTAATATTTTTCCATTTTTGTCTATCTGCAATCAAGATAAATCCATTAAAAATCAATTTAAAGAATGGCCGGTACTGTAGGACAATGTTGTGGCCGGTACTGTAGGAAACGAAATAAACAATAGGTCCGATTACTGGCAAATAAATAATGCACGACGGGTCATTTAAAATACAGTTTTGGTAATCACATAAATGTGTTATACATACCTGGATTGAGTGGTTTTAAAATAGTTCTCCAAACTCCGCATATCAGCCACTGAATTTTAGTTTCGCAGCGTACGTCTATTACACGCAACAATTTTTTTTGGCAATGATGGTAAACCTGTCGCGAAAAATCGACGCCGGTTGGGTCTTTGCCTTCGATTAACATCCTGCCCAAATGGCGAGTACAGTTTCAGTGCTATCTATAGTAAAATCAGAGAACTTGACACTGGCCAGTACTGGATGCCGGCCGGTACTGTAGGACTCTCCCTTACCTTTACTCATTTAATCGGAGATTGTTGCTACCACTTTTTAAATGTTTTCAATCACCCTTCATGTTTTGTGATTATTAAACGCTGTGAATGAAATTGAGATTTTTAGCGGTTTTTTTTTTATTAAATTGATTTTTTAAAGTAAAAGATATCAATGGGATTTCCAAAATTAGTTACTACGTAGGGCATCTATTGTTGTTAAATTATTTTCTTAGTAGATTATAAAGGCATACTAACATTTTACTTCGTATCTATTTTTTTATTCTTTTTTAATTCTTCTTTTTCGTATCTGATGTGAAGTCCAAGTTTCTTTTATGAAGAAGGGTAATCCATTTATACTATTAATATTATATTTTTGACGCCATTAAAAATAAAAGTAAACTTATATTAATATAGTTATCAATACAAATTTAACCTAAATGAATTAACCAAAAATGTTGGCAACATAAAATAAATCCATTTTTAAATGTGAAATTGTTACGTCATAATCTAATAGAAAAAACATAAATACATACCTAGTTTTAAAACGGCCAGTACTATAAACAATAATGTAAAATTTTAAGGACAAAATGATTGAATGGCTATAAAGCACTGCAATAAAGAGGAAAAATGTTAATGTTTAAGCCGTAAGTGATGGTTATCGACTTTAAATAGGTTTAATGTGTAATACAATTGTCACCATATATTTAGATTTTGTATATTTTGTTTTGGAGATGCAAATTGGAATGACATACTCCTATAATGAGCGTACATCTTTCACGAGGCGTAGAGCTCTGTATAGTGAAGTGAATTGCAATCTTGAAACAGCATGGTGAGTGAACACTGGATTTTGATCACATAGGTATTTTTTTATGGAACAAGGAGTCAAACGGGCTAGTGAACCACCAGATGATATAATTGCTCAGAACCGCCCCTGAACACCCACAATAGCAAAGGATTCATCGGTGTGTTGCCCACCTTAGGGGAAATATAGACTCTCTTTTTGAGGGTCCCTAAATCGTATTGGTTTGGGAATACCGCCGAGGCAAGCTCATTCCACAAAGTTTCGCTTACAAAGAGGCGCCAGATAAGTCAATTTGTCATATCCGTAAATAAAACTTACAACAGCATATTGTTCAAACTGGGCATCCGCTTCCTAATACTTTGAGGAGCGTAGCAAACGGCAACGCTCATAGAATGGTAGTGTCAAGTTACACGATCATTTTTAATTCAAGTGGGAACTGGTTGTCTATGTATGGTGCATAAATTTATCCAGTTGTAATTAATACTGGAAGTCTTCGTCTGTCAAATTGGACGTCATTAGATTTTCTTTTATTTTTAGTTCTGGCTATATAAAATTTCCTTTCGTCTGATAGTAAGAGATGTGGTGATAAAGTACTGGTCACATATAAATTTTGGATATCTCCTCTTTATTAATAATTCAGCTCTTTACTGAACCTGCTTAGAATATAACTGGTACTTAACGTTTGCTCAATAAATCAATTTTCCTTCGTTTGCAAATAATAAATAAGTTGTAGTATCTGTTTCCAATTTCTTAAGAACTGGTTTTGCTAAATGTATATTAGTGTATATGTGACATATATTTTTTTAGAATTTGTCTAATCTTCACCGAACTTTTGATTATGACGAGAATTCTATAAAAGATAATGATAGATAAAGTTCCGTGCAACGTTATTTAAATAAATGTTCAATCACCTTGTAATATTAACTTCCCAATCCTGGGCACAAACCTCCTCTAAGGTTAGGTAAATTAAGTCTTTGTACGACCAAATTGGCCTAGTGCAGGTAAGTGGAATTCACATACCTAAGAAGTAAGTGGATACACTAACGTTAATAGAATTGCAAATGTCCTGTTCTTTGCATTTGTCGCGTTTTATTATTTTTACTACGGCTAATATTAGCAATGTGCACATAATGTGTCTATAAAATATATCATTGTCACGAATATTGTAATGAAATTTGACCGGTTTGAGAACAAAAAAGCAACATAAATTATTAATATACGAGGAAGTTTTCTGACCATTGTATTATTATTCAGAATATTCTATCGGTAAAATGTTCAACAGTGTAGGCACACTGTTATGTTCTTATTATGCCGGGGATTATCATTATTGCCGGACTACGCTTTAATAAGGTGGTTTCGCTCGTTCTTTTTGAGTATAAATAGCGTTTTAGTGGAAAATGCTCAATATTAAGCCTTTTCTATGTAAAGATACAACGAGATAAGAATGTTTTAGCAGCCTTACAACTTTATTACCTTAAAGCTGTTATAATAATGGTGTTGCTGAGCGTTTGTTGATAATTTTTAATTTCAGTCAATATTTCAAAATGCGCATATTAGAAGCTTTAGAATAGAGTGACACGATACAGACACGGATAGCACGGAGCGACACTTACCTACTCAGGTATTAAAATAAAATAATTTACGCAAAAACAAACTAGAACCTGTCTAAGATATCGTTTAATTTAACGAACTTGTCCCATAATAGGTGTTTATTTGAGCACAACACATTTAAGAGCTTTCCGACACATGTTTATGGTATTTAAATATGTCGATAATATTTCGTAAGTCGTCAGAACAGTTCGCTAGAATGAATACGAATTGATTTTAAAATTTACAATGCGTTTATAGCAGAGACAATATTGTTCGCGAGTCGCAGCGGGGGCTCGAGATGACATCTCACAGCGTGCAGCCTTACCTCTGTATCGGCCGCTCCGACGTTTCAATAACTTTTCAACTTTGCCACTTTTCTAATAAGGTTTCATTTTATTTGTTCCGCAAAGCCGTTCAAACTGATGCACCAACTTCACAGTTTATTTCAAAGCGGCTATTACAGTTATTGAATATAAAACCTTAGATAAAAAATGAAGATAGAAGTACCTCTTTAAAATATGGAGTCTGTTATTTGGGTGTGGGTTAGGTTCATTGTTTGATTCGCAATGTGGTCCAATGGAACGGGTCGTCTCGTCACGTTGGTGCGCGGCGCGTGGAGCTTTCGGCTGGCGAGCGGCGTAGCGGTGCGGCTGCGTGGCGATGGCGTGGCGACGGCGGTGCGGCGGCGTGGCGACGGCAGCGTGGCGGCGCGCAGGGTTATCGCTGTTGGAGCGCCCGTCGCGGTTCCCACGGCGAACGGTATTTTAAATACCTGTCTATCTACGTACAGCGACAGGACCGAGGCGCATTCTGTCTTTGAGTAGCGTCTTCTGGATGGGTCAAGGATTCGAAGGTGAGTGCAGATCTGTGCTCGTTATTCGATGTTGCCTGACCTGGTTTCCTATAATAACTTATCGTGCGCGCCTATTCATTCAATTCTAAATAATACACTGATTATACTCGTTCCTTTCTTATTGTATTTGAGATTTCGACATGCAATACTGCGTTTGAATAATAGATGTCTGTACACTTTCCGATTCTGCATTTTCCTCTACATTATTTTTGGTTCTATTACCGTTATGCAATTGACATTCCTTTCATACATAAATTAATTGTAATTAAATTAAAATTAGTATTTTGATAATAACTGGAACTAACTTATTTAAATGTTAGTATAATGTTATTATAATTTAAAGTTGTTAATAGTATTTTAATTAAGAAGCAGGACTAAAAGCTCTGGTAATATAGCTTGAAGATGTTATCAATATATTATTGAATCATCGATAAATAATATTAATTATTAATCAAAGTGTTTTAAGATGAGAAAATATGAGCGATCAATAAATATTTACAAAGACAACTATACGTGTTTCGAAACACTTAACGCTCGCCTTAATTTTGTGAGTTTGTGTACACCAATATTATTACTAAAATATATAACCATTTTATTGGCCATACAAGTGGATTAATACAATTCCGTAAATAAATACACAAGTTTATTGCGTTTACGTATATACGGAAGACGGCCGTATTATGTTACTGACGATTAAGTGGGTTGTCGACAGCATGATTCACATTTTATCCTGGTTGCTTTACATTTCGGTGAAAATAATTTTACACAACAAGCGAATAAATACCGTGGTAAATTGGAAAAATAACCGGGTTCCGCCGGAAACATATGTTCTTTGGAACGAAATTATTTTTAAACGTTTTAAATGCTTTACGTGTGGCCTCATTTGACCATTCATTGTTTCCCAGAAAGCAGTGACATCACTCAGTCACCATAGCTCTTTTAAGGGAATTGAAAATCTATCACCGTACCTCTGTTGTTCTTTAGTTTTTTGGTGTAAGCATAAGAACAAATTACTGTAAATGGCATTCAAAGTGACCACACAACACCTAAAACATTGTGATTTCCAGTTGAAGTCTCAAGACGACATAAAGATATCAGTGAGAGAGTGAGTGTAACTGAATGAGAGTTTTCCTCATGTGCCACATACACTATGGTCCATTATTGTGTACTTTGGGCCGCCTATGAATTGCTTCTTAATTACTGAACGACATTTCAATACAAAATAACAATACCTTGAAGATAACAAAATTCGTTTTGGAATATTTTCCACCGGAATAAATTTCCTTTCACAGCGTTTTCCTTAAGTTAATAAATTTTGGCAGATATAACTATCCAACCAGAATGTATGACTGGGGAGAAATAAAAAATTAAAAGGCGAAATATACATAAAATTCAATATCTACAACAAATTTTTAATATTACGCTTTACAATAATAATTTAATAAATATAATGATACAAAATTGTGAGACATACATTTTAATTTTTTTTGCCAAAGTCAAGTTGGTCTTGAGGTTTAGGCACGCGGTCGAGAATCTCGACGGTCGCGGATTCAAACCCAAGACATACACCTCAGACTTTTCAACATGATGTGTGTATTCATAATAAATTAACACGTAGGGCGTAGGTACTTAAAAGGAGAAGGAAAACATCGTGATGAAACCAAAAAGTTCTGTGGAATTTCTTAGGTGTGACCTAAACCCTTTGAGTAGTAGAGGAGGCCCGTGTCCAGCTGTGGGACGTATGTGTATGGGCTGGTTATGATGATAATGAAATATATTAAAATAGGAAATTGTTTATTATACACACATAATTTATTATTTAGGTCAAGTAAATTCCACGATATTAAGTTTTCTATTAGAGTTGTGATGTAACAAACCAACTAAACCTAAACTTGAGAACTAATAACGATAATTTACGTTAATCCCCAAGTGCGAAGCCGATCACCTCATTTATGTTGCTTTTCGATATTATGTTAATGTTATTTTGTGTGCACGACCTTGTCCAAAGGAAATGTAAGAATTTATATGAGAAAATTATTGGTATACTGGTTACGCCCGCAAGCGCCAGAGCGTTAATTTGATTTAAATATGTTGAATTTTAAGCAAATGGCCACCCGCCTGAATTCAAATGATTATATAACAAATTTCTCATTATAATAATTATAATTGACGACCATATCATTTCAATAGACCTTGCCGGCGGCAATAGTAAGCCAGTGCTTTTTGCTGCATTAATGTTCATCGTGGTACGTTCAATGCGAATTGTAATTTGGTTAATCTAATGGCGCGCATTTGCTGCCGATTTTAAATCATTTCATTACAATCGGAGTGGACGATTACCGACGGCCTACATACGGACGGCGAGTGTTGATCTACTCACGAAAGCCACGAGCTATCATGCCATCTTCCCATTTGATGGTACATTTAATTTTCTATTCAATTTCTTATCTGTACACGTACAGCATTATTATATTAGTAACGTGGGAATCGTCATTGACTGGCTCAGGATTACGTCGATGACTATCGTACGGAAAATGAATTATAATCACATCGATAGAGGCAGATGTAATCTGTAACTGAGCTTCCGACTCAAGATTGCTTTAATGTTTGCATTCTAAAATATTTTATACATTAACCCAGTAAACTCTTACGATCGAGCGATCATTTATCTTACCTAACTAATTTGTAATTTACTTTTTTAAATAGTTTCTGTTATCACTAAGGAGTGGAAAACGTAATATTATGGTAATTTTATGTTATTAATAACTGTGTTTTTATCCTTTTTACTAAAGTGTTTTATAAAATAGAGATAGCTATGAATTTAGTATACTTAATAGGAAAAAGAAAATGTAGTGAAGTAAATTGATGTTATTGTAAAGTTTAGCTATTGTTTTATTTAAATTTTTAATACCTATGCTGTTTTTTATTTTTTTTTTTAATTTAAATCACAGTTTTAAAAACAAATATTTAATACGGAATTATGATACAATACTACTGATACAAAAATCAATTCTTATGACTGCAGTCTGCCGGATAACACAACGGCTGCCGAATCAATACTAAAATCGAACATTTTATTGTAAGTTGTCTAATAAAAAAAAGATAATTCGGTCATCAAGATCCTTTAAATGTTATGCATAAGGCCTTTTGCCCATTTAAGTTCATTATTTTTATTACAATGTAACACCCCGCAGTTCGCACTCTTTTGTTATTAATTCGCAAGCACGTATTACCTGTTTTGTTATTTTTTTATAGTAATTAAGGTGATTGAAGTAGTTTACGGAAAAACTTGATACGGAAAATTTTTCTTTTAAGTTCATTGTCGTAAGAGGCAATAATGAGAGAGCTCGAGATAGTGCGCTCGCGTGGCCTCACTGCGAAATAAATGCCGTAATTAAGTGAAATTATTATAATTCTGTTTCAGATATAAATGGATGTCACAATATCGCGCCCTTAAGTAACGGTACATTCATGAAATATTTTGTAGGTATCTTGTGCAGCGAAATTAATGGTGTCGAAAGTTTATTACGCTTTCCTCGGTAAATACATTTTTGCGTGCAACATGTTTTATAAGTGCTTTAAAGATCAATTTACTACTCTCAGATGAAAACAACTCGAACGATTGCGAAAACTTATCGTGACTTAAATCGTAAACATGTGTATGACATAAGATTGGTACAATAATAAATATATAAGAACGTAGAGAATAATTCATTTTATTGTATTGATTTTCTGTTAACAGAAGTGCCATAAAACGGTCAATGTGGATTACATGTAGAAAAAAAAACGAATAATGTTCATCAGGACTATAATATATCAACAACAAGATCATTGAAGTAATTATGTTAAATAATATTTATCATAAAAACACAATGTTATAAAATGAAAGAACATGTTTTGTTCTCACAAATAACTCCCAGGGGATAACTTTCAGGACAACAAGTCATCATCTAGGCGCCGTATCCCAAAATAAAAAAAATGCAGAATTAATAATAACGTTACACTTTCTTATAGCATCACAGCACACGAAATGATCTAGAATCTCGAGTCTAGACCATTGAATGACTCACAATACCGAAACGGTTAATTGAATAAAATAGAATCAGATCAGAGTGTAGTCGAACGTAGAAATCGAGACCAAAAAAAGCAAATCGCATCTGTTATCAGTCCATTATGGCCGCAAACAAATGACGCAGCTTAAAGCTTTTTAAACGGAGAGAGTCGTGATTCCTCGCCGTAGTAATTAGCCGCTCAGTTGCATGACCGTGTCAAAGAGCAACGATCAATTAATGATAGATAAGATATTACTCTGAACTTTATTGTTTCATCATAATCTAATTAGGTGTGTTTTTTCACCTGAGGGCTATTCATATTAATTTTTTTTCTTAAATATTATATTCAGGAGTGAGAGCAATGAGTAATGGAGAGGAACTCGTATTTCAGACAATTAAAAAAAGATGTTATTCTTTTTGTTTACTTCAATTAAAAGATCCAGATCTTCCAGATCGGAAGTATTTCCTTCATGTCAATACATAGGTTCCTTGCATTTTGAATATAAAAAATAGCTTTTATTCAAGATGATGTAAGGTAAAAATGGAATGAATTTTGCAGTGTTGTGAGGTTTTTTTTTACATAGTACTTACCAGAGAAAAGTTATCTTTTTCTGGACACCTTCAGATTGCAAAACAAAAACAAATTTCACACCTTGTGTGACTATAAGTGGCTTACTTGTTATTGTAACTGGTAAGATACTCAACTTCACTAGACTGGGACCTAGAGCCATCTGGCACTAATATATAATTTTATCGTTTCATGAAATCCATTTCTGACATTGTATTTTTAATATTTTTGTTAAAGAATACGGGAAACATCCACCAACGCAAACATAAAAGTAACTGCAGTATATTATAAAATATTTTATTGCAACGTGCGCAAAATAAAAGAAATTGCGGCGGTAAAGGTTTTTATAGCGACATAATTTTCTGGTAATATTGTTATAACGTATTTCTTTATGACCCTTGTTATTTTCATTATACCTAAATTAATTATTTTCTAGTTTATTCATACTCGTTATTGTTATTAAAAATTTTGTAGTACAAATATTTGTGAAGTTGCAATGCAACTTTTATTAAAATATCGTATAATAACCAATTCCATAAAATTAAGAAACATCTCAATAAAATATTGTTACTTGGCATCTTGTTTCATTGACATTAAATCTTTTATAGAATATACCAATCTATGAATTATCTGGAAGATATCAATAACCAAGAACAAGATTCGTTAATCATGCGATTAAATGTGTCTAGCCATTTAAAACTGTTTATTGCAGTCTGATTAATACTCTTTGACAAGTTCCAGCCGAAAATATCGTCAGTTGGTGACAAATTGCGCGATAAGCTCTTATAGGCGGATAAATTACATCGGCATTTGCCGACAAGCACATTGCCGCCGCCGTCCGGTTCATTTGTTACCACTGATGTGAAATTAAATAACATAGCTACTTTTTTTCTTTTTTATCAAACCATACAACGACAAGAAACTTTTAATTTTAAGTTAAATACAATCTGAAATAATGGGAATAGCTGTTAACTGAAAAACTATAGGTATATGTAAAAATGTTCTGTTTCATGAAATGTTATGATTAAATTTGCGAAAAAAAATAGATTTACTAACAAGTTTTTAAAGAATATAGGTCACGTTTCAATTTTAAATTATGCAGAATTGAAAAATCAACCACTTAAAAAAAATCTCATTTACGATTCATATCATGAGAAGCTTCAATTATATGTATTTTGCATATAACATATTATATGCTTGTAATTAAAAACTCAGTAACACATGCCCTAACTCAGGAAATAAATTCGGGACGAATTAGACGAATATCTTATTTAATTACATACATATTATAATTTAAAGTACACTTTAGATCGTAAGTGGGACAGCCATGTCTGCGGACGGAGATGGTGTAGCAGACAAGTGTTGGAGTGGAGATGTCGTACAAGAACACTCGTAGAACCATGATCTAGAAAGAAAAAGTTAGTGAGAAGCCGATGGATGGGGCTGCTCTAGTTCAGAATGTTTGGCATTTACGTTAGGAATGGACGGCTTTAGACTAAGTATAACATTCATTTGCAAAGATCTTTGTTCGTTTGTATAACAAAAACTCGGGTAAATAGAGGTCCTATATTCATTTTATTTCCAATTTTATGTACAATAACATTTTAAATTTAAATTTTAAATACCGTAATACATGCGAAACATCCTGACTAACATACTTAATATCGTACGCACCCTCTTTTATGGCGTTGACGTCAATATTAATGATAAGTAGGTTTTTCAGGGCTTTAGAATTAGCACTACCGTTAGGTTAAGTTATTTAGGAAACTTTTATTTTTTCTGTAGTGTAGACTATGTTTTGTTCAATTTAATAATGTAGACGCTAGGTTATTTCATCAAAAAGAGAATAGTTTTTGTTGAATGGTATAACTATTCACACTTTTAGGTTACCTATCCAAGCCATTTAGTAATCTCTTACTTATGGATAAGTTTAATGCGGAAAAATCCTCGTGATACTAAAAGCACTATTACTACTTAGGTATTGATTCAAGGGTACCTAAAAAGTAGATATTATTTATTTAAATGAGTATGCAATATGTGCATTTTAATAAATCCATTCCAATTCTTAGTTTTATAGCTGTTCATTTGTTGATTGCTTCACAAACAAGCTTTTTGATTAGGTTTTTTTTATGATGTTGCAAAAAGTAGCGCCTGCTACTGAAGATCGTTCTTAATTATCATCAAGTGTTATACATTAAATATTTGCTTTAAAATATGCTAAAAATAATTACACCACTTTGGAATAGCGTCTTCAATGTTTTATATTAAGATTCTTCATAATACGGAAATAGTTGAGACTAAATGTAAAAAATCAAAAAAGAATTGTACATAGTTATTATAAGGAAAATAAAATGAAAATAAATATGAAGTCATTGTTGACCTCCGAATTGTGAAACATTATTTTTAAAATGATATTGAATTTTTGCGTGGTATTGCATACGAATACATAAATAGAATGATAAATTACTCGAATTAGTTTCCTAAGTATTATATTATTAGGGGCCCACTCGCATTGATTTCTATACCGAAGCTTATAATGAACTTTATTAAAATCCAACTATTGTGGACAAGAAGTAGAGATTGCTTTAGTTTTACCATTACTATTAGGTATTAAAAATGGCTACTATTATGTATAAAAGGGCCTTATTATTATTATATTTATAATTATTAGACGTTAAACCTACACTTCTGAAAGTGCTTCGCCCACGAAATCGTTCACATGGCCTGAGAACGTTAATTACCCTTGTATAAACTAAGGAATTTGTATGGCTTCCCGTGAAGTTAAAGATCATTTAAGAGAGCTGATAACACCGTGCCTTCTCATACCTTTCTTATTACTCGATGACGTAATTAATCGTTTTAAGACTGCTTTCTATATTTTCTTGCATGAGAAATGTCAAACATAATATTTGTCAAAATAATTAAAATACACGAAGGCGTCAATTGTGTACTATTAATAATGTTACGCTTATTTCATGGTAATAACCCCACCTACCCTCGGTAACGCGTTGATGCAATGTGATATTTGTACCTTCTCTATTATGTGTGCATTTTTCTTCTATGTAAAATTATGTATTTTGAGGCTTCCTATTCTACACTTATTTCGTTTATGTAATCCTAACCACAGGGGTCCAATTTCGCTTTGTTGGCAAGACCTTGTAAAGTTAAATATAAAATTATTTCCAATTGCCTTAATGCAACATGTGATAACGTTTTCTACCCATTAATTTCTCAATGTCCCAAAATAAATTTAATGCTACGCCAATATATATAGAGTTTCAAACTTTGCGAAGATAACGCAATTTATTATAGAATTGTAAACACACACCGCCATTTGCAGGTAATAGCGATTACTTTTGTAAATAAAACGATAATTCATGTTAACGTTATTGAAATGTTGGACCTTTTTCGAAATTCAACGCGCATAAATTGTATTTTAACCGGTGGTTAAACATAAATAACGAGTATTTTATCGTGTTTACTAATAATAGTTATAAAAATAGCCCAGACTGACCCGTTAGGATCTGAACTTATAAAAAATCCACTCACAAGGCCGTTTTTGTGAATAACTGTACCTATTATGTTACTGCTAAGGTTTTTTACTAGTTCGTTCATATGAACCGCCTAATAATATGTCTAGACGTTTTCATATAGTGATGATTAATGCTCATAATGCAAGGTTTTATTTATTACACGTGTATTTACATATCAATAAAATTAGTCAACCTTATAAACACACAGTCCGCCCGTGACAGTATCTCTTTTTTCGCAACTGATTTCTAAGTAACAACACTTATTTTCAGATAGATTCAAACATATTTCATAAAATCGGACAAAAAGAGAAAGTAACATAACGTCAGTTTTGCCCTTTTGAAAAAAAAATCTATTAACTTTATTCCAAAAAATGGATAATGCTGAAATAAGTTCAAAAGCGATACAAATTTCCCTCTTACGTAGCTACGACGTACGAACGCTCTACTGCCTTCAGTATTGTGTGATAAAACTGAAATAAAAAATTAAACTGGAAATATCTATTACTATTAGGAGATTTGTAATAGGTTTTTACAGTTTTTGGTTGTTAATTTGATGTTTGGTTGGACAATTTTGTGAAGACAGCTTTTTCTCGAGTAATGTTTTAGTTAATCTGAAATAAGCTCGCCGAGTTTCTTTAAATATCGCCCGTAAAGGTATGTTGGAGCTGTTGCGCTCGGTGTAGTAGGAATATAAAACCATGTATTGAAGCCACCTTCGGCAAATTAATCCATCGTAATAGTGTCATTTTAACGGTAATACCATTTAATAGTCGGGCATAATGCGTGCGTTAAAGCTGAAGTTTACATATTTCTTAAAGTTTATGTACCTTAATTACTATTGCCTCAATTGGGGCTAGTGGTTTAATATGCAATTATGAGTAAGAGAAGTACGAGAATTTCAGCAAATGAACCAAGTTACATCCACCTTATATAACTAATCAATGAAGACCCAGTCATTAAGTGGCATTACGATATTTAATGTCCCAGTGGTTCAAATATTTACTTTTCGAAATAATTAGATGTTACGAAGTGTGTGTACCTAAATGTGTATGAATTCATATAATTATATATTATATGTGATGCCTATAAATATGTTATAACTACGTTAATAAACAAAGACTAGGGTAGGTTGGATTTGCGTTAACAATGCCATAAAATGTCTAAGTTAATACACGAACCAAGAGAAAAACCTAAAATATTAATTTACATTTATTTTTAAAGATTATTCTCTTCGCATAAATTTGATTTGAATTTAGATTTCATCCAACAAAAACCTTACCAATTGTGTGTAGGTACTTGCAATATGCTGCTTACTGAGATTAACCAATACACCAACTCTTCGTTTACATTTACAAAAATAATAGACAACCTTACACAAAGTTCAGTTGAAACCAGTTACAAAATATGATCCCTGTACGTTAAATTATTATAGTGCATCAATGTAGATGTACTAAATATAATTAAATAAATTACAGTGCTATTTATTGCAAATATTAACATGAATGATTAATGATAATTTTTCGCCGTTGCACGATCCAAGGCGAAATGCATTAAATTTTAATTAAATTCCATATTGTTAGCTTCCCAAAAAGACTTCGCTCCATCTAATATTAGCTCTTTGTAATTTTTCTAATATATCATGTAAATTTGCCTAGTGTTAGGTCACGAATTCCACCATTTTCAAGGCATTTTTATAAATTTCACGTCAGTCTTGCAGCGAGGTAAGTTTTACTGGTCTTTTCTTCTCTACCGCGTAGGACTTGGTAACATAGCTGGTGAATGTTCGTTAAAAAAATCCTTACCTAACCTTTTTAGGTTGTAGATGAGGGTGCTCGTAAGAACATATTTTATTTTAGTTTTATTCGTAAGATAACCGAAGTGTTTCATCAAATACACGATTACAAATTGAAATGTCTGCATTTGAGAGTAAAGTGAAGTAAATTTATTTTTATACATAAAACATAAAAGATATTTATATTCATATGTTCACTATAAGATGATGTCGGTTTACCTAATCACGTAATAACTTGAAACTTAATAAATAAATCGGATTGGCATTACAAGGATTTCACTACTTCTCACAGGAGAAGAACTGAGTTGAGGGACTTGCTTCATTTACAAATTATGTTTTTGATGTCATTCTATTTATAAAATGACAAAATTAAAACTTGCATTACGTAAGACAAATATGTATGTTGGAATAATTTTATTTAATTTAACGCATTCCACGATGACGTGTACAATTGATTAGGAAACGTTATATTATACATATACTTACATTATACACACATGCATTAGCGTTTAGCATACACCTATATACGGCGGTATGCACACTACCTATTCATTTTGTAATTTGCAACATGCTTTGTGCGTGCATAAATACTTCAGTACATTAGAACTGCACTCACAGCTTCCTCCAATGTCTATAATCAACATTACCGACAGATGTACGCACTGAATAAGCATTAGCCTCGCTTTTCTGGAGTTAGATGGTCTATTTGGTCAATCTAGCCGCGTCATGCTTTCCTATTGCAATGTAATGCCAGTGCGTAAGTTATTGTTGAACATGTTTGTAAGTACCACGTAACATTAATAACCTTGTGAGAAATCACCAATGAATTACTGTTATCAAGATTTGTAAATCGGAAATGTTGTAAGTTGATATATTTTAGATTTTAGTGAAACAGAAAATTTCCGTTTTCTTCAAATGTACTAGTACTTGCCCCTATCCGACATTTGCGTAGGGTACAGTAAGCTTTATATTTTTGCGAAGTTTCAATGGGGAGGTACAGTTTAACTGAAAATGACTATGGCCAATGAAATAACAATTTCATTAATTAGGTGTATACTGATTCCTGGTATCATTGACCAAATATATACGCGTCTGCATTCACGCCTAACTTTCTGAAATATTGTAATTTAACTTAACGCATATGTTAACTACAGGACAAAGAACAAAACAATGTGCACGTACCGCCGTCCGCCACATGAACAAGTACAAACTGCGGAATGCGTGGACTATCCAGCTGCAGTTTATCAACATTCAATCAATAAATCGATTTGTATCTGGACAAAACAGATCGTGTACAGGGGCCTCAAGTGAATGCTCACGTGCTGCATAATGCTGAAATAGGTTCTTTTATCGGTGGGCCGGGTTAGATTTCCCTAATGCGCGGGCGCAGCTGAACACGGCCCGAGCGACGTGGCGCGATGAACGTGTGCGATACCATTCATTAGGCGGCGGCGGGCCACTCGCGCGTCAAATTAGCCTGAGCCGCGGTTAATTAGACACAGCGGGCTAGCCGCACTCCCCCCACCCTCCTCTTTTATTGCCGGTATCTTCAAATGCCACTTTACATAAAGCGCTGATGTAAAATCACTGAAACTGAGTAGTAAACCGTTTAATAGCTTTTCAACTCGTGCTTACCCAATCTTCTGTACTGTTTTCTTCCTTAGGTCGCTCGTTTTATGTACGACCAATTGACTGGGACTAGAATTGATGCTATTAAGACTCTACTTTATAAACCGTGTTTCCTGATTGTATTGAAAATTTATTAAATGCGTTCAGGACTGAGGTTTTGTTACTTTCGTTTATAGTGGTTTTTAGTATTAATTTTCCGTATTGACAGCTTCTCAGTCATTATATTTAGTGCGATAAGAATAATTATTATTTGAGATAAAGATTTATTCAAAGTGACACAAATTAATATGCTCTAAGACTAAAAAAAATATAGAACTAATATGTAACTGTTTAATCATTAGTTGTAATGATTACTTTAAAATAATCATATAATAATTAAATTAATCATTTCATAATCTAGCAAAAAATGTTACTCAAATTAAAATTGTAAACGAACGTAAAAAAATTGCTTATTACAGCTCGTGGCTACAAACATTTTTAAAAAGAAATTGTGACAGACGAGGAGACAATGTAAAAGTCTTAATATTAATCTTCATTACTATAAATATCTAAAATAGTTATAGTTAATTAAAGGACAATGCGAGGATCAGCTGCGTGGACCGTTATGCGCGGCGGCACGCGATTCGGCCGGCCGGCGCTCTACCCGCACGGGGACCTAGGTCGGGATCTCCATGCCAATTACCAACTTGACACACAATAATTGTAACGCCTCGTCTGTCGTCAATTAGTTACGACTAGCTGCCACCATCTTGGCGGTATTAAGGAACCAGTTAGACAACCGGGCACGCGATAACGACGCTATTTAAAGATGAATATCGATAATTACTTTGGGCTGTACCGTGTAATAAAAATGTAATGTAATTTCTTTGTGGATGGATGGCTGCAGTTACCACTTATGGTTTGGCAATAAGAGGAATAATGCAAACAACTTAATTGTACGTGAGTTTTTTGTTTTTAATTGAACTATATTGGCATTTTGAAGGAATTCTAAATAACCTAATAATAATACTGGCTTGTTAAAATTTAAGAAAAACAAAAGTTAAATATTTAAACCACCTATGTGACTGATAATAAAACAAATAAAATATTGACTATGTTTACAAATTAGCATACAACATATCCAACGGAAAAAGCCTACATACATACCTGCATAATTAATTTTTCTGTTATGATATGATATGTACACAATGGTCGGTACGAACCATTTAACTCCTAGACATTAGATAAAAACAAGAAATATACACTTAATGATCACTTCATTGAAAAAAGCTCGCTGATACTTGAAACGGCATTTTAATTGTTTCGCCTTCTGTTGTGTTGAGTGAAACAAAAAGTTTTCTAGTTATCTACTGACATTCCTACATAACTAACTGATAAAATTTCTATGAACGCGTGTATAGTTGAACAATTAGCGTAATTACGAGAACGGTTTCTATAGGCAGGTGTAAAACACCGACATCCACTCATAATTCCTAGTAACGGAATTGGCTTTAGGCGGTACTAGGGAAACGTGCTAGTAGGCTGCAAAATTACTGGTTCACTATAATAGATCCCGATGCGATTCTAAGCACCTTTGCCTGACGATTTTACTGGCAAAAATTATACATGTTGCATAGAAAAAAGACCGTTTCATATGTGGCTGATTGCTAGTCGATCAGCACGCAGGTGGATAAGGACTGGATGGATTGCATTTGTTGGTGCGTGAGGTAACTGCACCTTGGAAACAAAGCAATATTCTATTCTATGTTAATTCAATTTTGACAGCTACGGAATTGGTTTACTAGCACTTTAGACCAGTGATTTAATTTATTGTCAGAATATTTTATATTACCGCTGATAAATTCTAGGTAGTCCACCGAAACGACACTTTTGTAAAATTAAAATGACAACGGTCACGATATAATAATATTTCATTTATTAAAATATCGAATATAATTTAAATATAGTAATCCATAATTGTAAAAGTTATGCATTGGTACGGTAAGTAACAATATTTGAGTTAGGAGTAAGAGGTATAGTTAATGTTCTAATAGCCGTTCTAATAACTAATCTCTCAATGTTTACTAATTCTATTTGGTATTATTTTAATACGACGGAATTAGACGTTTAGTGAAACACGGCTATAAAGAGTTTATAGTCGAATATAGTAAAATAAGTGGAGTTCATTTGTAGTAATGAAATGTGTTTGTTATATCTGAGAGCAGAGGTGTGAGAAGCAGGTGCAGCGAGCGCGTGTAGCCGCGGTGTTGTGTTGCTTTGTTCTCGTGATTCGTTACAAGTGCAGTGTTGGCAAAATCTCGCGGCACATAAATTTGCCAGGTTCCGTTGTGAAAGCCAATATTCTTTGTGGCGCTGGCGAGGTCTATTTCTAACATTAAATAAATTACACCGATATTACAAGAACGAATCGGTAGAACTTGTTTTAGTTGGACGTGTCTGGTCTCGAAGTTGCATCGCAAACATCAATTTCGCGTTACCTACTTTTAATATTAAAACAGAAATGCGTTTTGTTTGCACCATTGTTTTACGTTCTGTTCATTTGCTGTTTTTACTTATGTATTAAGTTCAGTACCTATGCAGATTTACTTTAATATGGATTGCGAAACGAAAACGTTCATGTCTAAATGGCGTATTTATTTTGACACGATAATATCTGTTTAAAAAATAGACCCGACTGCAGGTGGGAAGGTTTTACTAAATTGCGAAATGCGTTGCTCTTGATAACATTTTGCTTCTAGACCGCTTGTGTCAATCACCAGAACCGGAGATTAGATCTTAGTTTAAGTGCATTTGTATGTTTAGTAGTAGCCGTATTAATTCTTAATGGGAAGGTAAATCATCACTTTGTGACACCGAGTTGCATAAACGTGGATTAAAAACATCTCGTAATGCCTTCAGGCGAAAACAGATAAATGGTTTCGTATCAAGGCTGGTTAAAGGTAACTGGTTCGGTGAATCATAAATCCATAAAATCATTTCTGGTTTTATCGGAAATTATATTTTTAATCATTATCGAGCTTGATACGGTTGATTATTCATGAATTTTTGCTATGCTCAAGGATCATAGATAATTTTAATATTCTGCCAAAATGATTTAAAAAGACATATTAAGATGGGATATTGCATTAAACACATGTACATATTCACCTCGATTTTAAATATCTACATAGTTGTTTCCACGATCGATGCATGAATTTTCTGTGAGCAGGGTTTTGAAACATGCCAATCCAAGTGTATAAATAAGCCATAAATTTCGCAATTAAGTATACATTATATGTTTAATGAACCGTGGCGAGATATTTATATGGTTTTATAATAAGGCAAATAGTTTTCGTTAAAAAAAGTATGTGACAACAACTGTTGGGCTCAGGAAACTCTGTAACGGTAAGGAATTTTGCCATGGTACATTTTGCTTGTTTGTTAATACTATAGACATTCCTGAAGATCTTGTCTTCTTCAAGATAACATGTATTTTTTCAAAATTAACTACTTCGAGAATTCGGAAGATTTATTGAAGTTGCGACTACCAAGGTGGATTTCACACGTACATTCAGGCATTATAATATATTATTTACCATTCACTTTAATAATTCATTAAATTTGTATGAACTTTAATATTTTATAAAACATATCTATGTTATATAATATTTAAGATTCATAAAATTCTATACAAATTTATCAAGAATATAGCCCGTCACACACTCGTTTCATTATGCGACCTTGACGTCCAAAACCAGTATTGTAAATATATTGCATTTTTTCTATTGAGTGATTTTGATTCATTTTAACTAATATAAATGCGAAAGTGAGCTTTGTGTTCGCTATGTTTAGATATAGTCAAGTTATATGTTGATAGAATACATTTTATTCCGAGAGAATGTTAAATCCTCGAGTGAATCTTTTTATTATTTTGTGCTATTCGCAGTTACCATTGGTCTGCTTTGTTTTAAGTCTAACAAAATGGTGACATTTTCGTTCTTAAAGCAAAATTAAATATATTTATTGCATCTTCAAATTTATATGTAGTAAAAACTCAATTACATTAAGTAAGAAATTAATTTCAACTAAGATTTAATTATGACATCGTAGCAAACAAATATGCAGGTAAAGTTGTTACTTTACATTTGTTTACACTATACAAATAAAGTAAAGGTGAGCTTAATCCCTAAGGCATTCTTCGCGGGTTTAACCTTATATTGATCAATAGCATCTGTGATTATAAAGTTTTAGTATCATGACTTCGTGCTAGGAACGACTGAGTACATATTGCAGTCTGAAAGTGATTGAAGTTAATTAACCCTACAACGCATGATTTTTTTAAATCGCCTCAAAAAAATATATGTGTTTCTATTAAGTGTCTAGACATAGTAAATGATAATAATAACAATTAAAATTCAATGGTTTTCAAGATATTTAGTTTTTAAATTTTGTTCCATATGTGGTACACCATGCAATTACGCTAATATTTAGGTTTGAATTAGGAACAAAGAACATATTCATATATATAGTTTTACATTAAGAATACCTTTATTTACGAATGAAATTTGTTAAACAAATGTTGTCTTTGATTAAACACAACTCAACATGACGCTTTACGCAAAATTTATTATGTTTTTCCTTTACATTGTGGATACTGGCAGACAACGCAGCAAGCTTCTCGTTCTCATATAGGAAAATGATCTAATTTTTCAACTATTACATCTCGAGGAATAAGGATTGCTGTATTACTTCTTCTTCTTTGCTGTATTACTCAGTCATGTCATCATTTCTCCGTCATGTTCGTCGCACTGTCCATGGACAATGTTTCGCTCTTATGTAAGTAGAACCTGGCATTTTTTTATAGTTCACGTCTTGGACGAACGGAAGTAGTTATAAACAATTGTAGGTAAAAATGCAAGCATCATCTTATCTTCTCAAAATGATTCACGGTCATCGTCTCTTTTAATTTTTGGATACAGAAATCATGAATTTCTTCAACTATGTGTGGTTTAGTATGATGACGTACTTACTCCTGAATTGCTGGCTTGAGAATTTGTTGCTTCTTAGTTGACATTCTCAACGACGGTAGTACCACAATCAGTAGAAGAAGATGGTTCATCCCTGGCAGGTGCAATATCATTTTCAGTCACTATTTTTATTAAAGTTTTCTCTGATTCTTACCGTGTCAACCTCACTTTCTGTTATCGAAAAGTCCTGACCGTGTTCATTCTCTAATGGTATGTCTCAATAATACTCAATCAAGTCGTTAGACAATACCTTCTTCGCCATAATCTGAAATAAAATCCATCCGAAACAAAATGTCACATGTGAACTAATGCATGGTGTACCATATCTGGAACAGTTACATAAGTTGATATATTAGAATATTAAACAATAGTATTTCAAAAAATACCTTAGCTTCATTAAATATACAATATTTCCAATGGAAATATATTTTTTCCGCTTCCTAATATTCAAAATAATATTTTTTTAAGAATTTTCAATTCACGTAAATCATGAGTTCGCGTCGAGCTTCCAAATTGTGAACAAATCATGCTATTATTCGATAGCTAACACAATCTGGTGACACTTTTCATTGCTAAACCGTTGCTAGGAGTGTAAAGATTCTTCTATCGGCCGACAAATGACGCTAGGTCTTTTTAAACGAACAGTAGACTAGATTATTTCAATTGTACCAGATATGGCACTGTATGCGATGTAGGGTTAAGTAAAATGCAGGGATAACAAAAAGGTGTAAACACTTCAATGCTTAAAGAAAATATCGTGTACCAGTAACGAGATATGTTAGAATTCTTATGTCAAACTTTTTGATTCTAAACTAAGAGACAAATTTTGTACCACGAACGTCGAACATGAACAACGAAATACTTAACAACATCAGAACTTCTTCACCCGAAATGAATATTGGTGAATCACCGATTATTTTTCTCAGGGACCTTACCAGGGTTCTCAAATTACATAGGCTGGTCTATTACCGACTGCGCCACGAGGTCTGTCACAGGTTTGTAATTTGTATACCTGCTCAAAATATAATTGCACATACAATGATCCACGCTAGACGTAAACACTCAGAACTTAGCAAATACAAGTTGTAAATACTTGATATCAATATTGCGAGTACAAATGTATAAATTGTTAATATTGGAGATTGGTATTCTGCATTCGTCCCACGTTCGGCTAGAGGCTGTGGAAACTATGCTCTGTTAGCGATAAATTTATGACTCAATTCGAATAGGAATTATGCGTTTGTATCGTACATTAGTACAAACAGGGCGCTTCCAATTATTTACGACGAGCCATTCCGTTGCGCCCTCGAGCTGGCTGTTTCACAACACTTTATTGGACAGGCGTCATTACCGACGCGTTGCTTAACTTTGACGCTTTTCATTATTCCTCGCAACAAATTACTTTAGGTGCGCATCTATGTGTAGTGAAATTTATCCTCACTACATGTAATTAGTGTCGCTTCGAACCTATTTACAATGGACCGTCTAAAATACTATTTTAAACCATTATGTTTTTTTTTAAACTAAATGGAATAACAGTTAAATATAATTCGACTATAGTATTTACTGAAGTACATAAACCTTCACTTATGGATTTAAAAATAAGACATATTTTTTAGGCATTAAAATACATTATCAATACATTTTTAAAAATAATTAATAAATCTATGCCAACTGTTTCTAAGAAACGAAGCTCGTACAGGCTTCGACTGTGAGTAGACAAAGCTTAATAGTACGGTTCATTTACGTCGTAAGCGCTATTCGTGCCAATGCTAATGAGCACGCTAATCACGGATCTTGTAAACTCGTCAATTTCAAACTATAAGATATAAATTACATAGCGACAACATTACCTCATTACTGGGTAGATCCCTACTTAGTCACTGCCTGTCTGATTATTAAATAACGTTAAGATTCCATCGGACACTTCGCGATATCAAATGTCCGTGTCTTTGTCCATCTTTTATGATTTATTGATTATGAGGTCTATTTCGCCTTATTTGTCTGAGTATGGGGTGATCAGGAAGTGTAGGGTTCGGATTTCGGTCTTTTTTTTTATAAAGTTTTAGATTAAGACTTGCTTTATTCTTGAAGGAAAGATTTTAACGAATTATTGTACTTTTGTACACACCCGATGTAATTATTTGTCTATGAGGAGCTTACTACGTAGTCTAGACTAGACTATCTTCCCTTACCGGCCGTCCCTTCAATAACAATATGGAATTGTAACTGTTACAAGTGCACAGCTATTTAAAAAAAACTTTATATTCCAAGTATTGTGTGGTCTTACTAGGGCCTAAACCCCCTCCGTTGTAGAGCAGTCCCGTGTCTAGTGGGACTTACATATATGGACTGATGAATTACCTATAGTCTTTTACAGTTGAAAAGTTTTCGTTTTGAAGAAAACTGTCCAAATTAATCGCCCTCAGACATGTAAATAATAAATAAATAAAATTCCCAAGGGTGCACCTGCTGCCCATTGGACGCGCATTACGTTTGTGACTAACCACAGAATCAATGGCGATAATTACACGCGGAACCGACATTCGGTTACCGAAACCGCGCTCCACTTCAGCGCACGTGTTTAATAAGCATTAAAATAATTGTGAGGCGGTTTTATATACAGTTAATTACGATAATAAGACAAAAATATGGGGCCTTTGTGGCCACGCGTCATGCATCACTGCTTTCGACAATTTGTGATGTCCTGTGAACCTCGCCGCGACACATATTTTTATTTTAATGACAACTTATTTTACACCAACTGAATTACATTTGGTTTGGGATTTATATTGATCAAAATATTATATATGCACCTACATATTTTTAAATAACTTGTCTTCATGACACATTTTCTATTAATATTTTCCATTTATTAACATGATTGTATGTATATTGTATGGGGATATTTCTATTGAAACATTCTGCATTGATTACGACGAGCGTAAATTTTTAAACTAGAACTTAAAATTAATTAAATATACTTGTAAATTTGCAGTGCAATGCGCGTCTGATTACGAACACTCGGATGCTCGTGTAGTGTGTACGCAATAGTCACTTAATCATCATTTCGGTAATTTATCAGACTCTTGCGACGTGTTTTATCCGATGCCGCATATGAATTTAATTTGGTTTTAACGGCGTCAGTATTCAAATTTATGTAATCAATCACCGGATTGTTATGAAAGCGTGCGATACAAGAAGATTTCTCGGCCAAATTTGCATCATCATTGCAACTAGGTTGAGCGCTGCGTACCCAAACAGACACTTTAATAACAATATTGGAGTAAAAGTGAATCAATGAATGTAATTACTAGTCCAGCAGAAGTTTAAGGTTCAACCAATTTACGTGGACAGTGGCCTGCTTGATTTATCATGACGCGGCCGAAACAAAGAAATTTAAATGAAGGTAAGCTGCTTTCACAAGGTAAGTGTTCTCAGGGAAAGGTTTATTAAATTATCGAATCAATTCAGAGACAATTATTTTTATACAGCTATACCTACATAATTTTATGGTACTCTCGGGAGGTACTGTATGAAATATGTTCATTTGGAAATTATTGTTAAACCAAGATTAGAAAATATGTAGACTAATTTATTCCTTACTGCAAGTACTAAGGATAGTCGTCAATATTGCGATAACGATGACAAGCTATCGCGTCAAAAGTACTAATAGAAAGTTTAGTGATTATTAAACAATCCGAACATTCCATTAACACCATTCCAATGTAATGTGTAAATCTTTGCTTATCACTCAAAGATGATGTCAAATATAACGGATATATCGCCGTCCTAAGCCATATATCCTACGAATGATGTGTATTTATACTCACGAATATATTTCAACTAGGGTAGGTAGTTGTTTCTCGTTTGACGATACGCTATCTATAGTCATGTATATTAAATTTCAGAAGCACATGTATAGACTTCATGATGATTTTGGGATTTTTTTAGGAATAATCCCAGTGACACTCTTCCCAACACGAGAAACAAATATGGAAAATCCTCATTTCACACTTATGTTATAGGAACAATGTTGCAATTTCTAATTATGATCACGTGAATAGTGACCGCGCCTAGAACGTCTGCACTGCAGTGATCTCACACGATGCGCACGTGCATATAATCTCATAAGCTCTGAGTATATGACCTCAATAAGGGTATATTATTCACATAACTACATTAGCTTACAGGCTTTAAAAGTTAATTATTTATGATCCATCTCCATAGACGTAATAAAAAAAATATTTTTCATAGAAGAGCTGAGCATTATGGATTTCAGTCTTTTCCAGCTTTAAAATTTAATAAATTCGTCTCTTTCCCCTTCTGTACACTCTAATCCATCGGAGAAGGTTGGCAACAGTCAGTGGCGTGCCTAGGGTGTCAAACTAAGGCAAGCCTAAATGTTTATTTAGTAGCAGCATATTTTTTTTGGTACGTAGGACTAATAAATACCTACCGCTTAGTACTCACATTCACGTTTCTAGCGTTATTTTATAAATAAACAATCGTTAAGTTCGTTATTCGGAACTATGTAAGGCAAGTCGGGCTTTCGGGCTTCTATGGAAGTACCGCCACTGGCAACAGTCTATCAGCTTCAAGTGAAGTAAAACGTTATAAGAGGCGATTTTGATTTGGTTATTACTTATAAAGCCAAAGTTAAACAGTTTAATCTTTTTAATGTATACATGTTTGGAATGAACAATCACGTTTATGATTCTCCAAATCCGTTTGCATGTACAAAATTAGGGAAGTACAATTTATTCGCGTGACGTTACTGCTAGACCGGTTGACACAAAACACTGTTACGATAGATCAGGAAGGCCGCGATTTATTTCCGAAATCTAATGAGTTGCATCTCAGCAAAGGCTTACAAGCAAAAACCTACTTACGATGTGTCCGTAATCATGAATCGGCACTTCACTTGTCGTGCGCTTACATCCGACTGGGTGCTTAATGATCTTTCTAAATGCTTTGAATAGAACGTAATATATCTTGTTTAAACTAATCACCGGTGAATATAGGAGCGATACGGCTGGATATTTAAATAATCGATATGTGAACATGCAATGTACGAGGTAATATTTCACTAAGCAGACATAATAACAATGAGTTGGCGTGCGTAACGACATGTAAGTAGTTTATGTAATTTGTATATTGTGCTAACAATATTTTTGAGCGTGTTGTAATGAAGAAAGCTTGTTGACATGACATGGTCGTGATGTATATGTTTTATTCGTGGATTTTGTTTATATAATGATCACGAAATAGAATTAAATAGGGTTACTATTACTGTCTAAGAGGAGCATGGTTTGGTGACATTTAATTGACTCTTGCTAGTCAAATCTATGTATTATCCTATTTTGTGCCTACACGGGTTTTACAAACTAAACTAGAGTTTCAATTCTTGATGAAGTGGAGTCGTAACAATACAACATGCAATTAAGTTATTAAAAGTAAAAATTATCATCATTTTCACATCTTACCTCACAGATTCATTGCTTAATTTGGATGAGTTCAAGTCGTGAGAGAAGAAATAAGATCCTAGAAGTGCGGACTTCTGTACCTTCAAGTAATTTCCAGCTCTTTATAGTCGACGTATGGTCCTAACAGAATGTCTATTCTCTGAAAAAACGATTAGAGCCAGTCGGTACAATTTCGCCGATACAACTGCCTAGATCACTACGTCAGGTTTTACAACTCATGTGCCGTTGTCTTTATTTGGATGGCTGTAAATATTTTACTTAAGGACAGCATTTTGATCGGCAAAATTTCACACTTTTGGAGTACCTACTTGAAATGGGTTGACTTGGATCATAGTTCTCATATACTCTTATTTCAAATAAAATTGATTTTTAAATAACATTTTCCTCCCAATTTTTAACGTTTATTCAATTTTGTCGATGACGTGGTTTTTAAGAGCAATAAACGGTTTAGGAAACAGAGGGTCACCTTGTCTAATATGACTGTTAATAGCTTTGGTTAGATCGACTGAATAAATTTGTCTTCAATCGCATTGTTGCTATACAAATTTATATTCGGATTTTCTTATTGCTTCTTATCGCTACTTTCAAGTTGCGTTGACATTTTTAAGAAAACTCCCAGACCAATTCGTCAATTTGTAGCCAATGGCGAACATGGTTCAGTTTCTATGAAACAAAGTTTGTTCAAATCCCAACTTACTATTTTTCTTTCTTTTTAGTATCAACAGAACAGCAACAAAGCTTTATCTTCAAGTTACATGGAAGTTCGTGGGCAATTGATCACTGACAATGTTGTGAGTGTAATAAGAAAAAGGATAATTTAAAATGAAAAGAACAAGTTAATGTTTATAAAGATATACTCCCCTTCACCGAGTGACAAATAGGTAAAATAAAAGCCGATGACACACACATACACAAATAAATTACACAGTACCACTCGATTGTACCCTTATACGCACTGTTTACGTTATGTCGCTATTTACTTGCAAAATGTACGTGTAATCAGATACCGAGATGTGGATAAGTACACTGTGATAAATGATAATTACCATCGTACATTGCTTTATGCTAATCAGTAGGCTAGTATTTGGATAATCAAAACGAGTCGGTGCTTTGAAATTAATATATAATGACAAATTAGACGTGACGTAAAAGTGAATGGCTTTTGTTAAAGCTTGCAAATTATACAAGATTCAACAGCATAAAACGCCGACAAAAAAATCTTATTTTTCCCGTCTGCAGTGTTTATTGATAGTCACTTAATTAGCCAGCCGGTGCAATAAAATATAAACGTCATAAATTCAGCGTTGCTTAATTTATAACGTCTGGTGTGTAGACAAACCTACTCTGACCAAATAGGTAAGATTGCGTTAGTTCTCATGAGGACTAGACATTTCTCCGAAACGAAGCGAAGGTAACATTGACACTTATCTCAATAAATGAGCCATTATGTGCGGCGAGTAATTCGGTATCGGGCGGCGGGCGATCTATTACATATTGTCCTACGCATCAGTCATTCGCAATCTTATCTGTGTATCGTGGGATCGGACACTCCCAGCGCACAATTTATCTGCTACATTAATGTGCGTCAAATGTCCGAGCGCGAGCATTGGATCGCCAGTATCGACACGGTGACGGCATCAACACACTTATTTACATACTTTATAGCCTTGTTTAATCACTATGTTAACAAATTTTACTTTTAATATATACCTAACTGCTAGATTATTTTGGCAATATGCGCGTCTGGTGTATTTTTATATATTTACTTTATCGCTTTTAGGGACATACAGGATGTTAGATGTCCGTATGTGCACATCCGATTAGCTGCTCGTGTGCATATTTAATGAGTTAAATATTCACGTGAATTTTGTCCTAAAAATCCTTTAGTGATTTTATGTTATTAATTTTCTCGCTGAGGATTATATTTTTTTCTGCCAAAAATATACAACAAATTTATATAATTTCGTTTTTAAATACATTGAAAATTAACTATTAGCAAAATGAGTGCACCGAGTTTGGTAGTGCGTAGTGTACATTGTATAGAATAATCGATACAGTTAGCAGCATCAGTGTCGCGTCCGCGCCGCCACGCGGTCACAACCAGCAACTAACGGCGCCCGTGAGAACTAAATAATTGATCTCTCTAATCTCATCTACAGACTAAAGACTCGTTTTCGTTAATACTCGTCTAGACGGTACACTCAATAACTTAATAGCTTCGATGCGAGGACATTACAACGATAATATTTCACCCACCCATTCACCTCGGCGATCGTTCGGTCATTCAATTAATAGGTATTATTCATCAAAGTGTAGCATGTAAATGCTCGACATATTTTATAGCTTCCTTGATGATGACATTGAAGTTGTAGTCAACTACATATTTTTACAAAAAATCTAACATTCGATAAAATGTGTTTTTTGTTACACTGCATTCGGTAGATAAAATGCACTTAATGCTCTTAAACAGTTATAGTGCATTATTCATACCTTAATTACAGATAAGTACTCGTTTATAGCTAAGATCATTAATGTTCCAAATGTCATAATTAAAAACCTTGCAAACTTGGTATGAGATATCTTCATTAGCAAGCTTTAATTGGAACTTCTTAATTGGCTATTAATTAGCGCCCGTTTTGTAAGATAGATATTAGAATATGTAACAAAAAAGGATATATATTTTTATCAGTTTAAGTTGCACCTTCTAATGACTATTATTCAAAGCTATTTTTGCAATTGATATTGATCTATACAAAGAGTACTGACGTTGTTATTGAATAAGGTAAAACCATATCGGAGATGCTCATCGACGCTTCATACCTAAGATATTCTTTTAATATTTATAATATCACAAAGAATCTTGATAAATCATAACACTGAGGTCACTCAATATGAAGCTTTATGAGTTATTGACATCACTGATTTTATTAAAAGGTTATACATTCCTTCCTCTTTTAGTTACGTGGCAGAGCACAAAAAGTGTTCTCTTCCATGTATGAACCGGAATGTCGGTTTATGTCACACATATTATCATCAAAACGAAGCTATCGATTCAACATTCTCTATTATGGCACATATAAAAAATCACCTTCAAATCAAATGTCCATCAAATTGTTGCCACTTGGTGCCGTCGTGACCTTCTTACGTAATCATATAACACACCAAGTATAGTTAATGAGCTGTCTGCTAAAACTTCGTTATTCCAATGACTAATGTTGAAGCATAGATCACCTTTATACGTTGGCGATAGTGAAACTGAAAAGCGTCACTTTAGATGTGAATTCGCTGCTTGTACAATAACAATAAATAAGCTTTAACTATTAATTAAAGTCGGGTCATCTGTAGGGACATTACTTACATAAACATCTTTGAATCGCGACACATACCTAAACATGTACTTTACTTTTTTGTACAATATCCTTCACGTAATCATACAACTAAATGCGATAATAATAGGACCGTCATTAAGTTTGATCTCTATTAGTCGTTTAATTTAAACGCTGCTATGCATTTAATGCGTCCCATAAATTCCTTGCAGTAATATCTTTATAGTCACAACTTCCAAAAATGGTACTGTCACGAATTAGTTTATGAAATCATTGAATAATTTATAAAGGGTATATAAAGGATGTGGTGTTGATTTTACGACAATATAAACAGGGGATTTACGAACCACTGACAAGCTAGTCGCGTCGACACGGGGCCAAATGGCCGAGCTTCTATTATACAAAGTTTACTACTGAAGCATTTTCACAAAATCCCTAAATTACGTCAATGTTGCTGCTCAATTTATTATCCTATTATAATATGAAAAATAAATACCTTATACGACTTTCTATAGTATTTAACACTATCATATAACATAAATAAAAGTCGGTCAAGATCTTGGTATCTTTTTAATAATGTTCATATTGCCACCAAAGAAGAAGAAGAAGATGGCCTCGAGGTATGGGCGCCCGGTCGAGAATCTCGGCGGTCGCGGGTTCGAACCCCAGGCACACACCTCTGACTTTTCGAAGTTATGTGTGTATTCACATTGAATTACCACTTGCTTTAACGGTGAAGGAAAACATCGTGATAAAACCTTCACATCTAAGAGTTCTTAGGAATTTCTTAGGTGTGTAGTCCGCCAACCCGCAATAGGCCAGCGTGGTGGACTATGGCCTAAACCCTCTCATTGGTAGAGGAGACCCGTGCTCAGCAGTGGGCGTATATGGGTTGATGAAGAAGATATTGCCACCAAAACGCAACTCATAGACTATAAAAGTAATTATATGTTACACGTATGTAAGTTAAGTATACATTATATGTACGTTAGTACTTAGTACATGGATGGTTTAACTCCATACATATGGGATTTATAGAAGAGTGATTCATAGAGATAACGAATAAGAGAGCTCAAGTGATACAGCTCGATGTGCAATGAAGATGGTAAATACTCGCAAATTCATGTATATCGTATTGAAGGAGTTTATCTCATTAAAATCTAAATATTTGTAACTAGTGAAAGCATCTTTTATGTAGTATTTCTCTAACTTTAAAATAAATCATTAAAGTTTTAGTGTCAATCAACAAAGAATTTTATTACTTGTCTCGCTAGACAAGAGCATAAAAGGCTGCGGGAAAATTCAAGCGAAGTTACCATAGTTTGCTTCGAGACCGGTACTTAACGCCTACTCAACCGACATAGGTTAAGGGTTTATTAAATTTCACTTGACAGCTCTGAAACTCATTAAAATGCCATAGATGATGTATAAGTTTTAATCCTAATTTCATGAATTTTAATAATAATTATTAAAAAAATCTACTAGAAATAAAAACAAGATGTAATAAAAAAAAGAAATAACTTAAGCACATTTTAGATAACTATAATAAAATACAACTAATCAGATAGAACTTATTGGATTGGTTTGAATGTATTAAGGCATAATAAAGTGGAAAGCTCTATAACAATCGGTTTTAAGAAATTGCTATTGATAAACTCAATGCCCAGTAATGCTTGCAAATTGCGGTTCTGGCGCGGAATAAGGAATAATGAATAATGACGCAACTCGGAATTGACTTTCATTGATCGAAATCATCTCGAGTACTTCTGCTAATTCACGTTTAAGGCGTATTATGTAGAAACTTTATTACAATTATAGTTTATTACAATCGAAAATGTCCGTTTTATCCTTTAAATTGTAGTCAGAAGATCGCAAAAGCGGATAGTTGTAGAAAATATTCAGGTGCAAGCCGCTTGAAATAGGGTAATGTGGAAGTCTACTTAATATCTACTGGTGAGCTAAAGTGACTGCATCTGACAGTTACTTAATAATAAATAAATAAACTCACTGATAAATGAACACATCACTCAACAGTCATATTTTTTATATACATAGTATAGTACTGGGATACAAGTGTTATTGGTATAAGAAACTTCGAGAGAATTTAATGTGTCAAAAGCTTCAAGCCTAGAAACAAATATTGGTGGATCACCCAAATATTACAACCATGTGGAGAACATTCTATATGTGGAGCAGTCGCCATGCAGGTGACTAGGTACCTATTTTCTTTAACCAGAAAATTTGTCTTTTGGCTACCTCACTGACCCGTTGAAAGGCATCAATATTATTCACGAAGGCTTTGGGCATAGAAAAGGTTTCCCTCGGTTGAGTGGATGTCGGGGTGCTAAGGTACCTGATTAGGGCCCGCTCTTATTTAATATCCATCAACTATTATCATAGTTAAATCATCTTCTGATACTAAGTCAAAAAAGGCATATCAAATTTGGAAATGACGTAACAAGAAGCTTAAGTGTTGTAAAAGCCTATCATACCAATTTAAAACTCTTATGTACAATGTTTTAAATACATAACTTAGTGAAAATTGGTTACGTCACAATAGTAAAACAAGCTTTTTCCTGTAGAGGTTACTTAGGTTTGACTTTTAATTTTAATTAAATTTTAATAAACCTGCCATCTTAATCCACGAAGATTACTAAAATATTTTGCTACAAAATCTTGTTTATAGGAGCTTTTTTCCTACATCCCTATAAGCAAG
Source organism: Cephonodes hylas (assembly GCA_030295005.1). NCBI lineage: Eukaryota > Metazoa > Arthropoda > Insecta > Lepidoptera > Sphingidae > Cephonodes > Cephonodes hylas. The sequence continues at coordinate 8,973,170 of AP025364.1, read as the reverse complement.
TAAGTACGTACAAACTGCTAGGTGTTGCAAAGAAGTAATTTGTAAGTAATTTATGTGCATGAAGATGCTAATCTCTAAAACTGGATTTTAATGAAATCTTAACCAACACGGCTACTACATCTCAGATATTTCATCATAACATATGCATGCTATAAAATTAAACAACTCTTTCTGTCTGTAGGTCCCAGATTAATGCTAACTTTTAAAACAAATATTTAATCATTTTTATACAGATGTTATGCAAGAACAGAAACTTAGAACACATTTTCGCATAAAATAAACAAAGAACTTCATTACCTGTGTTGAAACATACAGTTATACATATTTCAAGTTCTAGTTAAAAAATATGTATATTTTTTGCTACAAGGAATTATTATATTATAATTATCGCTTGATTAATTCTGTAAATCCTTTCAATGTTAGAGAAGTCCCGAGCCCAGTAGTGGGGCGTGTTAGGGCTAATAATGACGATCAATTTTGTATTTCGATTTTTATGAAATTGATTTCATAACTAAATTAATCGAATTTATTCCCGCTCTTACTAATTAAATCTATTACCAACGTTTTCCATTTGGCGGGTCAAAAGTCCTGTAAACAAGAAACATTTGGTTGCACAAACAGTCCCACTTAATTAATAAAGCAGGAAAGCCCGGAGCGAGGGGTCGACGTGGCACAGCGGAAGCTATCTTCAGCGACTCTTCAACGGCTATGGCTAGATTTACGATGCCCATTCAGAATGGATATCTGAGTGCAAAGGTGTTAAGCACGGCACTCAATTTCCTGAACGTGTTCGTAACAAGTTACTTGCGAGATTATTACGCTAAAATGATGGACGGGGACTGGATAAGATGAGCCAATGGTATACCGTCTTGCGTTCGCGTCAACTTAAATTACCTACTTCACTTCAACGGCATAGATTTGTTTACTAAAATTTTACGTCCTAATAGAATGCAGATACATTTTTAAACTGGTATAATTTTTTTACATTTTTATGGTGTAATAAATAGGAATAGTTAGATATTTTATTAGCAATATGCGTTTACCAATGTTTTCTTTTGCAGCTGAAAAGAACATTCATCATAATAATTTCCTTCTAGAAGACTTCGTTTTTGGTTAGTCCTGATTCGCCCGAATCAATTTAAGATACAAAACTGTCTATAGCCATATGTAAAATTATGCAAATAAGTTTTAAAGTTTTTTATGACTATGCAGGATTTTTTTCTCGGGATTTTCGTTAACGCCAGGGAATTTTTAACCACTGTAGCTATTATATATCTGCCTTAGTTGTCGATTACAGTCTGAATACACATTGTATAATTTAAAAAATAAAAAGTATTTTTTCTAGGCATTAGTTTTCACAGAAGTATGACGCAGTTGATAATAGGTAAGAAAGTTTGCGGATGTGGAGTGGAAGCGGCCGCGGCTGTATCAAAGCTGCCACCGTGCAGTGCGGCTCCAATCGCAATTATCCATCAAATACAAACACGCACATGACGACGCATTCGCCGCGTAACAACCGTTCATTTGAAAATAAAATTATTATTGTTTGTTAAAAAGCATGGCGAAAACTTACACAGTGGCTGAAAAATATGCTCCTTGCATTGCTTGAAAATAAAATTGACGTAGCCACACAAAATTGTATTTTTAACTTTCATTCATAACATGCGTCCGCCAACCCGCACTAGGCCAGCGTGGTGGACTATGGCCTAAACCCTCTCAATGGTAGAGGAGACCCGTGCTCAGTAGTGGGCGTATATGGGTTGATGATGAAAGACAGACTTAATGCCCGAGGCATTCCTTCACAGACAAATCTTCAGTTAGGCAAAGATTAAAGTACGTTAATAATCTTACAATTAAACTCATAAAAATGTATTTTTGATATTTATTTTTCGTAAGAAATGAGACTATTAAAATATACCGCCTCTAACAGGTCGACTTGGTCTTTTACAAGGCGAAAAAAAATTGATGCCAGTCCTGGGTAAGTTTTTCTTTTTTCATGTTTCAGGGATCGAATTATGTAGTTAGCCATGGTTATGAAGCCTGCTTGACAAGAATGTGACCTACTGATTTTTCTTCGTGTGTTCATTCTAATATGTAATCTACGTTTAAAATTTAAAAAATATCTCGTAAAATTTTAAATATTATAAAGTACAAATTGATTGTAGATGAAGATGGGCGTCCAAAATACAGCATTGACACACGCCTCAGAATATTTGAAAGTTAAGCTTAGAAAATATTCAAGAGAACAATAAAAGGAACCTTCACATTTACAAATTCGGTATTTAGCACCAACTTTCATAATCAGAATCGAGCAGATACAAATTCATGCACATTTTACACTGCTTAGCCTAAAACGATATTTTAATTTTTTTTTTGAGAATAGCAATGAGAGCATTATTTGTAGGAGCTAAATTCATTTTTTGCGCACAAAGCGTCAGCAAAAACCATTTTGAAAAATAAATAGACAAACAAACACCAAACAGAAAATATTTTATAATAAAAAAAAATAATGAAGCTTCTCTCCCTTGTGTGCTACAACTTAGAGATACGTAGAGCATACATAGAAGAAAGCATTTATAATTCCAACTGACACTTAGGTTTTACATGCGGCAGTAAGAACTTTTAATCAGATAACCTGTCACCTTATTAGCCCTCATCAACATAAATAGTGTCGTAATTATTATTAAAATAATCCAAGTACATTGTAGTAAATAAACGTAAAGATAAGAATAAAATTATCTACAGCTAAGATAGTCCGATTGGAAACATATCAAAACGTCGTAAAATTATGAATAAATATTCATTTGCCTTTACGATCAATAAACAAGGTGGAAAGTGCGTCATGTTAGTGAAATGAAGACGGAAATGATTAACCGCAAAATGCATTGGGTTCTAAAAAGGCCGCGCCACGACCACACAGGACATGCCGACCGCGGTGACCTTGTTGTATAATGGTACCCTAATTTCACCGACATGAGCGCGCACCAAAAAACTGGCGTGTCATTTTGTTTGCACGACTTGCCGATAAATTAATACTGTCCGAGCGGTTCGATTGCTCCTGCCAATAAGACACGCACGAACGTCGCGCAAGTCATCCCGGCGCGGCGCTGCTCGACGCTGCTCTACGCTACTCAACCCTACTCGCCGCTGCGACACGTGCAATGCGCCAATCTTCCACGGTCTCGCAACAAAAAGTCGCTACCAGGAATTCACTTAACGCGGGTCACATTTTCACCGATTAAATCAAAATGACAATCGGAACGAATTTCTCATATTTTCGTGAAAGTCAACAGCTATCGCAGTTATCGGTGATTGTCGCGGCGGACCGATTTGACCCGATTTATCTCCATTGTGCTGATGGTCCGCGCACCGCGTGTACGGAATAGGGGACTGATTGGGAAACCGATCAGATCTTGGGCCGAAGGGCAGATTGCCGATAAGCCGCCAATGTTAGCAGCGCATGCGTAATTAGAGATAAACAGAAAATAATTGGCCGCAATCACGCGCTATAGGCAAATGTGCCGGGGCGGCCGCTCGCACGAGAACCCCGCACTCTCCGCGGAAGCTCTGGCTCTCGATACATCAGCCTAACGTTATTAATATAGTCGTAACAGTTATCAAAATATGAAACTTGTTTTAATTTAAAAACTATGCTTCATTACATTTTGAAAACTATATCCTTTTTGTAATGGACTGTTCTAATAACACTTTAATAACAGGTATTTTATTAAAAAATGAATAAAAAATTAAATATATCAAATAAGCTATTTAACATTTCTTTTTGATTCAGTTATTACGTATACTAAAATATGCGCACCACTATTAACTGCAACGTAAACTCCTGATGACTTTTGTACGATAATTTAGTGCATTAAAAGAGCAATAAAAATGAATTTTGCTACGTGGGCACATTGCCTCGACATGTGGACGCAGGTCACAGCCACGTCTAGAAGGTCCGACAAAACATGCTTCGCTTGACCCGACTTTTGACCCGAAACCTTGTTTTGTAAGCTTAAAGCGTTCGATCATTACTGCAACAAAGCGAATATTATGAAAAATCGTTTACTTCATAAAGTGTTTCGACATACAAGACTTGTCCACTCTATCGATCATTAAAAATATATATTAATCTTTCTTGCACAGAATTACATCCATACAAACATCTAATTCTAATGCAGTTATACGATACATATAAATTATTATTTTCCCAATGAAGTAGGTATATGTTGTTTGCACATTCATGTGCATACAAAGTGCTTAAAAATGTGTACTTTTTTGGCGTATAATTACTTAAAAATATGTAATGTTAAACGTAACGCATATGAATGGTGCAATAAGAATAGCACATACATACACATGAAGCAGACATACAAATTACAAGGAAAGTCCGCGTTGAGCGACCACTGTCCAATGTTGTGTTTACGTACACAAAATGTTGCAGTTACGCAAGCGTTACGTCTGCGGTGTGAGCCACATTACCTATTGGTTTTTTAAAGTTTATATTACAATGCAGATGTGATTACAAGTTGTTATCTGGCCGGCGCGCCGACGTGAGGTGAGACTCCAGTGTCGGCCCTCGCCTCGCCGGGGACGCACTCTTAGATTAACGACACGAAATCGATGTTTGTACACGTCCGACCTCTTCCAATAATACGAGCTGATCGAACCGCGAGCCTGTAAATTGCCAAGACACTTGCGAAATAACGAACTCGCTGTGTATCATTGTACAGTTTAAAGTAACAAACGTACTTTGTACTGCAAACACTGTAATTGTCAGTTGTTACAACGCAAATTACACACGTGGGTTTTATATTTCGTGATGTGCTCACGTTCCACAAGATATTTACACCGGCTGCGATATATCCATTTAAAGTACTTCACTAACATTTTCATTCCGTTGTGTGCAACAGTTTGTTAACGTTGCATCAACATTCATTATAATTAATAAGTTAATACGGGGACGTCGCGAGGTAATAAATGGCGATATTGTGGATTGATGGAGCCGTGAATCAATCTCATTGATGAAGGTTTCCACAAACATGTCCAAGCACTCAATCCACGCCTGGCGGCGGAGAGCACCTTAATTGACATGTGTCAGAATGTGTGCGGCTGACCCGCGGGTCATGCGTGAACACAGTTTGTGCCATTCCACCTTTACTTTCGCCAATAGTCGGTGCTCGGTGCCACGCCGTCACTTACAAGACGATCTCGTTTAGTGCTATACACGACCCACTGACCTCGCGCCGAGTCCCTTACTTATTGTTAATTTATTAATACTGACAATAAGATAAGTGTTCTTGGAATTGTTCGTACTAGAAAATTATGTTTATTAATCCCCTTTAAGTTTCTTGGGCTATTATTTCTAGTTAGTTGTTGCTTGCGGCTTTATTTGCATCATTTGCACTTTTTGTTGTCTTGAGAGCGCACAATACTGTAGATTTAGAAAGTATGTTTATGTAAATCGGTGACATAGATTACTTCCGTGAAAAAATATGTGTTATACGGTCCGCTCGTATCCGCACAGTAGTCTAATAAAGGAACATCAACATTATTAGAACCAGTACTTAACTCACGAGTGGGATTATTCAAATGGACAAAAAATGTTTATATAAGTTAGTGTGCTCATTGACAAACCTACATGAGTTTTTGTTTGCGCACACTGATTGTGCCGCGTTCATACAGTGTGTATGTGCACGGTACATTTGAGTGAAGTTTATAAATGTCGATATAAATAGTGGCTAATCGTGATTTTGTAGAGGTTAGGTACCGTAGCACCTCCGCAAGCGCTCACCCCGCGCCTGCGCCTCCGCGCCTCCACATTCCTCTCGAGTCCTGAACCTTGCTGAACTTTGCTCTTATTGTCAATTCGTGCTCAGCGGTGTGCGTCCCGCTCTTTACTTTATACCCATTTAAGAAGTTAGACAAGAGATAAACGGCGCGCTTCGAGGGGACGTCGTCGCCGTACTTACAACGGAAAATATGAGACACTAGAACAATGAGGGCCTCTTTAATGGCCAATATTATCTTCACTATTAGCAATTCGCAAGTATCGATCTTAACCGTGCCTATGTATGGCAATTATGCCTATTCGAGCAAATATGTATGCCTCGACATGCATCGAGTCTTTTGTCTTTGTTATTGCCACCTGCTGCAATGTGCTCCTGCTTAGTAGCTGCGGTACTATAAACACATTCTCACCGGCCGGCGATCTAATATTTCATAAAATAATGTTGTGTTGCGTATAATAACAGCGCATATAATTATGAGTACCGCAATAATTTGCTACAATAATACGGTACAAATTGAATTCATTGTACCCCGTGGCAGACGATACGTTGACGCAACGCGAAACAATGGAGTTTGGGTTCAGCGACCTTTCGGGATCTGTGACATAGCAACGAAAATATGGGCACAACTTTACATACGTACCACGTTGCGTACTCAGGTACCTATCAGTGTGAAGCAGTGAAAGATGACGCGATTGAATGGCGCAGCTCGTGCCGCGATACGCCCCTTCAGATTAATAGGCAATACTTGTTGAATTCCAAATGAGACTACTTGTGTAATTGAAATGACGTTGTGCGTTATCGCTCGGTAATAGCGCCGCGGTCCACTATTCACTTGATTTATAGCGCGTTTATTGCTGAATTGTAATTATCGTTTCATTTGAATACCCCAGTCTTGACGGCTTTCGGCTTTCCACACATGAAACAAAAACGGGCGGTGAATTCCTAGAAGTAGTAGGAGCGTCAGAAAGCGTTTTGCGTACAAACAATTGTATTATTCGAGTGAACGTTCTCCGCAAGTACATGGGTAATGTTGGCCGCGGGGTTCAATAAGAGGAATGCGGCCTCTTAACCACTCCGCGCGGCGACGTCTTATTTAGACCCAAACGCGTCTCAAATTGAGGGCTTTCAGCGCAATTACCTTCCTGTGCAACGGCGCACGTTTAGCACTTGGCTATCAAATCAGCTACGGATTCCTGTACACCAAATTGCAAGGTGCCGTGTGGGACTTAACAACATATCGGCTGTTACTAACGCTTACATTGTTGAGGCTACTACAATTATTTTGTCACTTTGTAGAATTAAAATTACACTTTTAATAAAATATTCGACGACATTGTCTCAAACAGATACATTTGAATAAGACAGCAATATCTTCTTTTGTATCTAAATATATGTATTTCTGCTTTATCGGAAATTATGTACAATCGCCATGAAAAACAATGAATTTCACAAATATTCTTAGAACAATTAGCACGGCGAGGCATAAGTTTTTGTGCCATTGTTAAAAATATAGTAGTGCGAGACTAAATTGCAGGCTGCGGGGATGTTATCTAAACGTTTCACAATAGTATTGTTCGGCGTTGGCACACAATGGAACACCAAGAGCGAACCTGTCTGCAGAAGTAGGGCGCGCGTGGATCGTCGCAGCCGCAACCGTGGTGAAATGAACGGTGGGCGGCGCAGAGCACGCCGCCCCGCCCAGCCCTTTCACCGCCCGCCCGCGGCGCCCCACCCCGCCCCGCCCCCCTCGGACCTCCCCCTACCCTCATCCACCTCACAAACGAACATTACGCAACCCCAGCCGACGCCAGAATAGACGCGCCTCAGGGCTTGCCCCATTCAGCGTGAACGAAACGCTTTCAAAACACATCTCACTTTATAGCTCGCAACCCTCCTCCTTGCGAGCACTAACATTCATAACAATTAGCTCGTAGATAATGTTCACTATAAATCATTAGGCAAATAGATCTCGATCATGATTGTCGGTGTTTGAGTTATCGTTTGCATTTGAAGATGTTCGTATATATAAATTTTATAGTCACCTAGACTTTTACATTACCTACTTATTTACTCAGTTTTTTCCATTAGTTCCCCTAATTTGAAATTAAAATTAATGACACAATACATTTTATTTTGGTTATTTATTCAGATGCACAAGAATGGAATTTGCGTTAACCATTTGAGTCATCATTATTATGTTACAAAACAATACTTCTTTTTAATAAATCTACCGCATTATAGATTTAATTAATCCATAAAGTGTAATGAGTTAAGATTACAGCGTATCGAATGGCGCACCAGAGGCGATTACAGCCATCGCAGCGCTAAGTAGAGTTTAATCGGAAACAATGAGTACTCAGATATTGCCATTATGTTTATTGTCCTTCAGTGATCAAACTATACAAGATGAAAGGTTAAAAAGCTCAAATAAGCGTGCATTAGGAAAGAGGTGGCCCGCTGGGTCGCGGTTAGAATGCAAACTGCCGCCCATACATTAAATCTGCTGCATTGGAATTGCAAAGTCGTGATTTGTCAAAGCATATTCTAAGGTACCGCAATATTCGCACATCGTAATTATTATCGATGGTAAAATGGCAGCCAAATATTTGCGATATCTAAGTTTACATCGATCTCCCATACCTCGGGGCTCGGTGAGTTATAATCGATAAACTAAACGGCCCCCTAGGTACATTTGAGACGTCCACGCAGGCTAGATGTTCAGTCGCATTACAGACGACCGTGTTAATACATTAAATTATTTCGCCATACAGCTGCCATGTAAGTATTCCTGCAACGAGCACAGATAAAGCTTTGATTTATCACTTGACGTATTTAACGACAACGAGCAATTTAAATTTATAAGGTCCACCGCTTAAGGTAATATGTTACAAATAGACTCCACTGTTAGGATTACCTTTAGCATACGACTGGGGGCTTACAATGAGAGGTTCTCGTACTTCTCCTTTGTATTCCATGCGAGTATCTTTATTGGGGGATAAAGTGTAGAATGTGCTGGCGTACATAAACAAAACACGCTGCCCATATTCGTCCCTGCCTCTATGCACGGCGAATAATTCAAACAACAAATACACAGAATTACATTCGCTTTGTTACTAGTCACATATTGTACACTAAGATTATTATAATCATTTTATTTCAATGAGTTTTATAATAAAATCTACCGTGATTTCACTTAATAATGATGTGATGTAACGTTGCAAAATCTATGAGCAATATCTGCCTTGTCATTCAAGCGTTTAAGCAATTGTTTATATAAAGTGATTAATTATAATGCGAAATAAAATAATTTTGAAAGTGGATGCATTAGAGTGGCGAACTAATTTAATAACAGGTCACATAAAGCTATTACACTAATCATTGTAAGCGTGAGAGCGAACTACCCTGGGCGAAGCATTCTAATCGAAATTACAACAAGCACGGAGCACGACCGCGCCGGTATCGCACTGCGGCGGGACGAGCGACGCCACGCGGACGAAGCCATGCGCCAGTGCAACTCGCAAGCAACTATTTATTGTGCGGCCCAGCGACGCTCCTTCAATTATTAACCATTTAATTATAGTCAGCAGTTGAGATAAATCGCTAACAATTATTTCTAAACGCTAACAACGCAGCGGGTTGGCCAACGGTCGATATTTCGCGCTCGCGTCTTCTACTTCAGCTAATAATTGAATTTCCCGGAGAACAATTGCTTCGATTACAGCACAGGCCGACACGGATCGACGCCTAATGAATCTCCCCGCTGTCTAGTTATTTACCGAGATAAACCCTGTGTTTACTGGGTACATGCGCATGATTGCACGAGCTACCAATAAATTAGATTTATCAGCTACCTACGTATTTGTGCTGTGTTGTTTTAAATTTATTTCAACTTGTTTCAGTCAATTTGATGTCTGGATCAATAATACTGAAGTCATTAATATTGAATAGTAATGACAATATCAACGGAGTAAAAGTTGATATGTAACATTTATAAAAAGAATCTAACATAGGTCGTTACTAATAGTTTATTACATTTAAATTAAAATGTTTTATAATAGTGTTTTAAAATAGGCCTCAATGTTAGATTCGACTTACGGGCCAATTATTCAATTGAAAATAGTTCGGTCTTTTCTCCATCACGCTGAAAAAGTGGTACGTACTGTTTTACTTTTAATACAAGATTAAATACAGAAAAACACGCATAACTTCTAAAAGTGAGAGCATATCTGATATTCGAACTCGGGATCACTATGTTGTCATGCTCTGAGTAGGCAGGCTCAGATATTTCATATTTCAATGCTTCGTATTTGTTAATAAACCATACTGCCTGAATAATTTTCGAGCTCCACACATTTTAAGAGAGAAAACCTATGTATTAATTTTAGTTATTATGTCAAAACATGTTGTAGCAATAGAAAAACTTCAGTAATATGTATACAGATAACGCCATTAATAGCGCAAGAGCCCGTGAACGCCAGACAACAGTCATTTTAATAAAGCTGAAAATTTGTCAGTACATGCTCCCAACACAGGTAAGAACGATGGCCAATTATGAAGTTTAGGTTGCAGTGGCTTTGGCAGGTACACGGTACTAAAGGTGTGAAAATACCGGCATATTTTCGTCATTTTATAAAGGCTAATATTTTGATATTACCTTCAGAATATCATTAAAAATTACATTCTTCATTGACAGACACTTTCCATGGTGGAAACCCCTCGCCAGACACCCTTAAAGGTCAGTAAATTATGATTCTAATTTCGTCATTTTATAAATGCTGATTTTTATACATATTACTTGGGTAATGATTATATGATGTTTCCTCAGTAGCCAGACACTTTTGATAGTTCTAACCCCTGCCAGACAAGCGTATAAGGTTGCTGTAAAAGCAAGCGCGAGGCAGGATATATGCACATGGGTGGATGCGAGTGAGATACGTCTGTATTGTTTAGTATTTTGTACCCGTGTATATCAGCCAAAAATAATATTTTAGCTATCTTGAAGTTTGTATAAGTATTTTAAGTCCGAAAATATACTATCATACTGCATGTTAGGATTCACTTTAATAATAAAATATCTTCAACGGAGAAATCATCCGTTAAAAGTGATTGGCACCATTATCGATAGTACCACCAAGAAGATTTTATTGAAATTAGTAGCATCATAGAAAAATATATTATTAATAATCGTCGTAGTCATTTATTGATTTATTTATATGACTTATGTACTGATTCGTTGGAGAGAATATATGCAGATAATTCCATTGAAATAGTTGCTTTTTTTACTAAACACCACCTAAAAAAATAGATAAGAAGTTTTCTAAAGATATTAAATTCTTTACGGTCCAAAATAAAAAATACTAGCACCCAATTGACGAAACAGTACAGTAATATTTTGACAGTAAGATCGTATTTGAAGAATACATTTTATGCTTTGTTTCTACCTATAAGAGCAAAATATTATTTTTTTCGTAATATTAAAATCCGAAAATATTCTACAGAAAGCAGCATTAATCTTACGAAAAAAAAAATATTTTGCTCTTATAGGTAGAAACGAAAAAATAGCATAAAATGTATTCTTCAAATACGATCTTACTGTCAAAATATTACTGTACTGTTTCGTCAATTGGGTGCTAGTATTTTTTATTTTGGACCGTAAAGAATTTAATATCTTTAGAAAACTTCTTATCTATTTTTTTAGGTGGTGTTTAGTAAAAAAAGCAACTATTTCAATGGAATTATCTGCATATATTCTCTCCAACGAATCAGTACATAAGTCATATAAATAAATCAATAAATGACTACGACGATTATTAATAATATATTTTTCTATGATGCTACTAATTTCAATAAAATCTTCTTGGTGGTACTATCGATAATGGTGCCAATCACTTTTAACGGATGATTTCTCCGTTGAAGATATTTTATTATTAAAGTGAATCCTAACATGCAGTATGATAGTATATTTTCGGACTTAAAATACTTATACAAACTTCAAGATAGCTAAAATATTATTTTTGGCTGATATACACGGGTACAAAATACTAAACAATACAGACGTATCTCACTCGCATCCACCCATGTGCATATATCCTGCCTCGCGCTTGCTTTTACAGCAACCTTATACGCTTGTCTGGCAGGGGTTAGAACTATCAAAAGTGTCTGGCTACTGAGGAAACATCATATAATCATTACCCAAGTAATATGTATAAAAATCAGCATTTATAAAATGACGAAATTAGAATCATAATTTACTGACCTTTAAGGGTGTCTGGCGAGGGGTTTCCACCATGGAAAGTGTCTGTCAATGAAGAATGTAATTTTTAATGATATTCTGAAGGTAATATCAAAATATTAGCCTTTATAAAATGACGAAAATATGCCGGTATTTTCACACCTTTAGTACCGTGTACCTGCCAAAGCCACTGCAACCTAAACTTCATAATTGGCCATCGTTCTTACCTGTGTTGGGAGCATGTACTGACAAATTTTCAGCTTTATTAAAATGACTGTTGTCTGGCGTTCACGGGCTCTTGGGCTATAAGGAGGTTAATTAATTTTTTGCCTTTTTTACGCGTCGTCTTGAAGTGAAAACCGTGTTACGTTAAATAACGGTTTATACTAGCAGGCAATTATTTATGAAATTATTTTTTTACGCATAGCCAAAGGTCAACTGCAAAATGAACTCTAATTTGTTTTGTAACAGTTTAAATGTTGTGGTCATTAAAATCAACAGACAAAAAAAGCTAATCGATGAATGCATAATCATAATTTTTGTTCATGTATGTATACTCGTACGAGTACACTTAATATAATATGTTACAAAAATTATTTACATTACATACATAATCATGAAGCAGTAAGGGCCTCGAGGTTCGCCTCGAGGCGCGCGGTCGAGAATCTCGGCGGTCGCGGGTTCGAACCCCAGGCACACACCTCTAACTTTTCGAAGTTGTGTATCCACATTGAATTATCACTTACTTTAACGGTGAAGGAAAACTTCGAGATGAAACCTGCACACCTAAAAGTTCTTAGGAATTTCTTAGGTGTGTAGTCCGCCAACCCGCACTAGGCCAGCGTGGTGGACTATGGCCTAAACCCTCTCAATGTTAGAGGAGACCCGTGCTCAGCAGTGGGACGTATAGGGGTTGTTGAAGACATACCCATACTGGGCCAACTGGGCTGATGATGATCATTATGATTTCATAATTAAATATCCTTTAAGGCTGAGAGGAATTCTGCCTTAATTCGACTAAAACTTGACTAGTTTGGTGAGCTTGGGCACCGCAATCAATTTAAAAATAAAATCTTAATTTGCTTCAGTATTGAAACGGGACTTACTTGCTTAGGTACGAGGAGCTTAACAACTAATGTATTATGTTGGCGCTATTCGTTCGCAAATATCGACTCTACCAATAGCAATTTGTCACTCAAGTCTCTCTAATCCAGAGATACGTAACAGAATATCTTCATGTCTATTTTCTATGAGACGTACTAATATCTTATACTTATGGCTGGTACTAACCAGCGAAACTGCCCCTTACAAACCTAAGCTTACTATAACGTAGCCCTACCTCATAAAAATAAGAAAATACAAATACTTTTTGAAAGATTACATTAACCTTAACAAATTTGCAACACTAATGCACCCATTTTAAGAACACGTAAAAAGCTTTAATGTCTTACATGTAATTAAGAATTTAGCTGTTATATAGTATAATTGTTATTTGTAGTTAAGTGTTGAACAAAAAATTGCGATGGATCTCAGTAATGCATAAACCTCTTGTAAGGTTTCTTATCACTTTTACCTTAATGTGTTATATTAAATTTTTAGTATATAAATATGTCAATACAAAACAACATTAGTAACCCACGCAAAATACATAATATTCAATACCGTTTGAATTCCAAAATATTGAAATCGAAAAATTATATTTTATTTTTCTATATCTTAACGTTGTCATAATCAATTATCATAATCATCACCCCATAGACGTTTCACTGCTAGGCACGGGGCTCCTCTATGATTGAGAAGGCTTTGGCCTTAGTCCAACACTCTGGCCTAGCGCCGGTTGGCGTTTCTCAGTATGCTTTGAGAATAACCTGTCGTTGTTGGGTCAAGACTGAAGAATTAAGGGACCTTTGTTGGCTCTTTAAATTATAACTACTAATTGTTTTGTCTTATGTTTTCAGTTTTTGGCCAACAATAAATTCTTCTTTCTTTTTTCTTTCTTTCACTTTCAGACTCGATAGCAATTATAGCGTCATTTAACTGAAATTTTCACACTTACTTACGTACCCAGTACAATCTAACACTTGCAATAATTTATGAACTGAATACGAACATTAATTAACAAGGAACGCAAAAAATTGAAAGAACAAGTCTAGGCAGGCCCTATTAACAGGTTATTAAAAATCTTGTTAATTCATTATTTTACACTTGGTCGCCTTACTATGTATGGGAATAGTATGTATGGTTTAATATAATTGTTTTTACTGTTATTGTATGTAGATTTTGAATGTGATTTCACAATCATACTGTCTGCTGGTACATTCAGTAGTCACAGTAAATGAGCAGTAATTTAAGTTTCATATCTTAAAAAAACCTTCATAATAAGAAATTAGATTTTAACATTAATCTGTTATAAATTATAATAGAACCAGGGAAGTCGCTGTGGTAAGCTTTATTAGATCCTAAATAATAAAGATATTTTGTTCTCCTCTGTCCACATCCTACTATTCTTTCATCAATGCCCCGATACAAAAAATAATTAAAAAACTATGTATGTGTGTATAAGATAGGAAATCAATAGGTATTAATTCCCTCTCAATACTTATTTACCAGTGGCTTGAAGAAGAGCCCATAACTTGCGGATACAGGAATTGGTATAAGTTAATATTTGGTATCTTGGTGGTACAACTGGTGTATAATAAATATAGATGTTTTTAGTAGTTTCAATGTACAGTAAAAGAATGTAGAGTAGAAGAAGAAAATAAAAGACTAGTTTGAAAAACGACGAGCCGCAGTTTCGATAACCGCACCAAGACAAATGTTTGTGTTATCCACTTTCAATTGTTACGGGTCTAGATGTTATAGACCGAGAAGTCTCTCGTAATTTCTGATACCAACGACATAAGACTTCTATTACTACTGTCCTTATGTGATGGGTGTATGAAGAATTTTATGAAATAACTATACTCGCTTTCACTTGAATTTTAGTAAAATTGCATAATTTATTTTAAATAAATAAAATCGAAATTGTTTGACAAAATATTAAGTGAGCTTATTTCATGCAGGATTGGGATCACGCTTACTTCATTTTAATCCATTACGTATTAAAAATCAGTGCAAAATATATTAATCCCAAGATACGCCGAAATGGTCCAAGAAATGTAATAATCCCTTTCGTAATACCCAACTGATCAATATTAAGTATTGGTGGAGGCACGCGCTCGCGGCGGCCTCTACACCGCACCAATCAATGGGATGCAAGCTCCATTTCACGATTTCAATATATTTTAATGAAATGTCAGCACTTAGTGAAACCTACATTGTGTAAGTCGAGCCGAGTTCTCGTCCTTCCCACAGATATAATCAAATTGCTGAAATTAAGAAAACAATAGCAAGTGTTGCGCTAGCTTAATTTATGACTTTTACTGCTTGATACGAGCGAAACACGATTGGAATATTCTGGTAATAAATTTTTGTTGTGATTAATTTATTGGACCTGGAGCTGTCCCAACTATTTCAATTGTTAATTTAAACCAATAATGTTTTTAGGAGCACCTCGATGTCACACAATCCTTATTGGTTGTACGGAAGCATTAAAAAAAGTTGGTGGAATTCATTAGCAGATTTTTTCACGGGTATCAAATACGGTCTCCTTCTACTTCACACGATTTTTGTCTTAGTTTATTGTGCTAGTCGGTATATAGGTATTTGCAGGAGTTAGAATTACGTGCTTCCGTTTCTGAAGCTTAGATGGCACGTCAGTAATCCAGTTCACTTCATACATATTACATTTTATATTCTCGATGAAACGATCATCACACCAGTTTATTCCGATTAGACAATGACTCGAAGCGGCGGAACAAAATGTGAAGTGAATTGAATTGTTTTATAAGCAGTAGGTATTGTTGATATGGAGGCATAAAAAATAACGCATTTTCAAACGCTATAACATACTCCGTGTATTGATGTGGCGCCGGGTAGCAGCCGCGTGTCCAATATCTATTAGTAATCATATCTTAGCGGAGAGATGGCTCTGGCCCAGTTCCGAAGCCGGTTGAACGAGTTCCCCGAGAATCCTTGCGTAATAGCGGCGTACACCCAGCCCGCTTGCAAAAATGTATTACTAACCGCCAAAAACACGCCTCTTAAAAGCATTTCAAGATTCGCATTTAACAGATTACTCCCGCAGTACCCGCCGATTCCACGACTCAGATTAAATTCATGGACATTACTTAACCTGCACCGATTTTCGACAGGGAAAACGCATAATGTGCGGCGGCAGGGCGCGGCGCGGCGGCAGCGGCAGCGGGGTAATTCAGTAACGTATGTATAAATCACCGCATTTATAATTACGTATGTCTCCACCACGCCCTGGAATGACATGCAATTTTGTTTCGGAAATTATACACGGATGGTTTATTTATTGCGCCTCACAATAACGAAACAAGTATAACCACAAAAAATATACTCATTTAGGAAAGTAGTCGACCTCCAATGTATTTTAAGATGATATGCAGCAAAGCAGTATTTAAACCGTATCTAATTTAAATAATATACATATTTTATTTGAAACAAATCGATTGTGTTGCTATCGTTGCTATAAGGTTTGGTGGTTTATGCCAGATAATAAATTACATAAATAAATGAATAATTTGCAATGTGTTCGAAACAGTGCTTGATTCATGTCGGGTTTGAAATAAACGTTGTTCATGTACGTAGGTAATGTGTACCATGTGGTTCCCATAGTGGCCATGTACCGGCAGAAGAGTACAACATTGGGACATGATTTCCGTGATAATTTATTAGTAACGGCGAAGAAAGCGTGCGCGCAGTCTGCCCATATTAAATGATGCATGCATCAGGAACGCCACTGTTCGTGTCTGTACTCTCGTTTAGATTAACGGTCTGTAATAATGGTAATAATGAACTCAGCCGTATCTACATTGTGTATAATACTGGCAGGAATTTTAAGACCCAACACTCACCACGCCGCCTCAACATACGCCTGAGAAAATATTTATTAAATTAAGTACATACATTGACTTTGGGATCGTTCACGTAGTTTGTTTTAGTGAATGTTGACTAATTTACAATTTTGAAGGTAAAATGGTAACTAATTAGAAAGTTGTTTGTTGAATTGAATTTATTGATTAATTATGTATGCTAAATAAATCACTTGGATTCCACAATTCAATACAATGCCATCGCGATATTTATACGCTATTTATTTACTTATTTAGCATAACCACATCACAGAGTATCTTCAAACATTTTAAGTTTACATATTCTAAGGTACTTCATCAATACTCGTATGTAGGTACATGACGCTTAAGATGTGCATAGCATACTGCGAAGCTAAATAATTTCGATAGCATAGTGAAGAGACACACTCTTAATAGTAATAAAACTTAATAATTAAGGCCAAAATAATAAGTTTTGTTTGAAAAGCTTGAGTATATTAACTTGTTTATACGATTTATACGCGAGCTGACACAAAAGATTTTGACGACAAAATAAGTAATAAACTTATGTATGATTGCAAATATGCCGTGTAATATCAGGTGTTGGAATTGGAAACTTAGGTAATTTAAACGTATTACGTGTCCAATTTACCGCCTAGGTGATTGCAGATTGTGCCTCACTGAATCGAGTCCCGCTGTACAACATCTATAGTTTGCCTCCACTAAAATGTTAATAAAATTACAGTATAATGCATCGGCTGCTGTACCGACACACTCTGAGTATCATGGAACGTTTGACTAAAACCTTCGCGTTCTACTTAATTTATATCTGCCAAAGGCTAATATTAAGACTTCAAACGCGAGTACTAAACAAATTTTGTGTACAGGGTTGTCGCTGTCATAGTAAAAATATGAGGTTGTCGCATGAAGTTCATGTGATTGTAGTAAATAAAGGTTTGTGCTAAAGGAGGGTTCGGTAGGGTCAGCAGAGCGACTCGTGACCAAGGGCCGCGCGCGCACGAAGTACCGTCACGACCTCGCCCTCGTCGCCTCCACTCCAAATAACATGATATTACTCACTAACTGGCCATTTCACGCCACGTTCGATGCACTGATCTGTTAAATCATATAACCATAACACAACACAGCTTTTACTGCATCAAATTATTTATAACTTTTTAAATGGATATTAAGATTGACGGATTAGTGCAATTGACTTATATCTAAAAATGTGCACATAGAAGCCTATTACGTAGGAATAAATTTCATATCTACAATTCCCATTAAAAGCATTATACAATACGAAGTTTTCTTTATTATATTATTTATAATGTATCATAAATCGTTCAAACGATAATACTTTCTCACGAAATCACAATTTTCAAATATTACCGTCGGTATCGATCGATCATCTTTTGAATCGGCCGCAACGTCGCGACTTAATGTCTTCTGTTCGATTCATATATCATTAAGCCTTTGAAAGCCTTGGTGGAAACCTAATCTGATTACTATATCCAATACCTTGTAGGGATTGTACACTTCATAAAAACTTATCCTTTTTATTATGAAAGTTATAGTTGTCGTTTTTATTAGCTGCCTATCAAAATAATGTAATAAACAGTTAAAATAACTTCGTCTTTCTTGTATGGGTGCGTGGTTTAATATGTCTCGACACTGTTTAAGTCAATTCTTTTAAATCGTGGAACTATTTATTCTTGGTAAGTATTGTTGGGTCAAGAAACGAGGAAACAATTAACTACATTGTTTTCACTCGTTCAAAAGTTAATTCTTAAGAAATTTTAGGGCTACCGTGCGGTAAAGGTTTCGTAATTATAAATAAGATAATTTAACAATGTGTACTATATGCATTGGAATGACCTACTTCAAGGATTACTCTTTCGATAACTGTATACGAAATTATATTCGCATTCGATTTAATCAATGTAAAAATTTCACTTCACATTTTTTCAATGCAACGGGAGGCTTATCGATAAATTGACCTGTGGAGTACATAAATAAAGTTAATGAGGCAAAAATCATGACACACAACAAATCAACCCGAATAACCCATTGCTGTTTGAGACGACTTGCTTATAGGTATTTTAATTAATGAAATATTTATTCCGATGCAGCGTCGTAAGCATGGAAAATATCTGAAGATAGCCATTAAAATTTAGTTATTGATATTAAAATTATCTTTTGGTTAACCGTCGTTCATTCCTGTTGCCACTCAATAGAACCGTAGTCAACATTAACTAACTGATTGAAACAGCATAGACAGTTATACTCGCATGATTTGTGTAACAAAAAACAACTTGTTATTTTGCGGATCCAATTAGAATCCATTTTGTTTTGATTGAAGATAGGTGCGCTCTATTGTTTTGTGACAATGGCGGAGCGGTGTAGGAAGGTTCGGCGGCGATCGCTCACCAGTTGTCAGGTGGTAATGGCCAGACCCTTGCACGTTAGTCCGGCTACTCCATCATCGGACCGCCATTTTATTAAATGTTTCCCGATAACACATCAGCAAGCACGTTGCCATCCAGCCCACCGTTGCGACACTTTGTTGCTTGTCGAAAAACATGAAGTCCTGTCATAATTATTATCATTAATATTGATCAGTTACATCATGTAGGCAATAAAATACCCTAGGAGTTAGACTATGTTCTGGTGACCCTTTCCTATCTACATTTAGAGCACATGATCCTAAATTTTGTTACAACAATTCAAAACCTACGTACTGATTCATAAACCACTTAAAAATTACATCTAGTGCGCCAAGCTAAAACGGTTACAAGCAAAAGCTTTCATGCATGCTAAAAACTACAGTTTAAATTGTAGTGTAACTGCACTAAAGATCTATAGCTAAATGTGGAATTTATTTAAAGTCCGAAGTATCTGTAAACTATCGAGGTTTATATTCCAATTAATGTTAATTAAGGTAAGGTACATTTGTAAGTTTTGCTAATTTGCACCGGTGCGCTTGCATACACGATAATTCGCCGGTCCCGCGGAGTCGGTCGGTGTGTTGGCAAAATATTCGCAAACACCGCCGCCCACGGGCAATTCATCCTCATTAGCTTATTCATGACAAAATTATAAAATGATTCCCAAATTAGTGTTACAAAATTCAAACACCAAGCAAACAAGTATTTTACATTGTAAAGCTAAACGACTTTCGGTGAAGCGCGATGTCGCAGGCCTTGAAACAACGCGTGTTTACAAAATGCATAAGTAAAACGTGGACCTCTCCATCTGCGGACCACTATCACATTTGAATTTTGCATAAATAGTTATGTATCTGCACTTGGACCGATACACGTAGGCGATAATATGCACCTGGCCAATTTTATTTTATAATCTATAAAATAAAAACTCTTAATACCTAGAGGCGCCTTGAAAATCATTTTTTATCGTTTTATATAAATATCAGTTGAATGATTCGGACATGATCGTTATACTGCACAATCGTCAAGACTTAAAACGTCACAAATTCATTCTATCTTCTAATTTCTTGTATTGCTATTGAATCTATCATAGGGCCTTGTAAAATTCAATAAACTGTATAAATCTGGAATAATAGAAACCAGAGGTAATTAATTCCATTCCAACCTAATATGGTGCCAGCGCATGAATATTTTACATAAGGACCGCAGATTACTGTAGAGATGCTAAAGCGGTAAACACAAAACAAATCGTATATCTTGAATAATTCTAAATTTTCTAACAAATGATTGCAATCCCAGAATCGAAGACGGATCCTCATAGTTCAACAGCAGTTAATGTCATGGCTATAAAATATCAAGAATATATTCCGCAATTATTTATTGACTTCTAAATATTATGTAAATTTTAATAACAACATAATTACATGATTGGCCAGGTTGTTAATAATTGAAATAACAATGCATTAAAACGGCTAGGCAGCGATTGCCCCATATGTCTTGCGTAGTATAGCTTTTGTACCGTCAGCAAACTAGATGGGCGCACATTAAAAACAACGGGGATAAAGGGAGACTAACTAAACATTGAAGTAGTACTACAGCTTCACGTTGCCTGGAAATATGCAAATCAGCTTCAATTTGTCGCCTAGAGCCTGTTTTACAAGTTTCGTTCTTTTTGAAGGCTCCTTCGCACGAACGACACGTTTTTGATCAATGTTGAATGTTGATGCATTCACAATGCGAACGCTATTAGTTTTTTGTATATTATGTTCTCAATTTGAGCCTGCTATTGTCATTTTTACCATTTATGAAGCTCTGGTTGTAGTTATAGCGTGCCACTTTCTTCATCTTTTGTCTGGATTAAGGCAATTTTAAGAAAAATATATTTTGTTTACCTTTTGTCATACCTACATGTTTTATTGTAAGTTACAGATGTAATACTTGTTGAAGCCAATAGTCATAAAACAATTGGTGAAGGATAGCTAGATTTGTCAGTTTAATGTATTTTTGGATATGACAGCACATATGAGTATTCTTTACTCGCAGTAGCTTAAATTATTTAAAATGTACACAATATCATGAAAGAGTAAATGTTATTCGTGATTCAGCGGAAATGTTCTGAAATTTGTTTTCTCCTCGCGACCCCTGCACAGGTGAACAGTGATTAAGTTTTTATAAATATTCATTATCAATTTCTTATACTGCCCGTAATATCCGTTGGAACTGGTCTGTTTTCTCTTTCTTCGAAATCACGCAAGTGTAGGACAATAAATCAGAAGTGTAAAGTTGCCTCAATTTACGCTCATTATTTCAGTATTTACGTGCAATTTGCCGTCGGCTAATTGTATTAATTAATGTCCATTAAGTTTGGATGCGTTAACACTGTCGTTAAATTCGTAATTTTTTGTTTTGACCTCGTGCCGTTTGGGCTCAGATACCATTAAGTACCGTTAATAGCACATGAAACACATGTGTATACTACATACTGCATACAAATTCAATCAACAGAGTAAATTTTATTAATCCTAATAAGTTTGTTTTTGTTCAACCATTGCATCTTACGAAACTCATTTGTTATCTGCGAGCAAAAAGCAATACGTTTTAGACTAACGTTAATATATTATGCTTCGACTAGGCATCGTAAACACTGAGGAATATTTGAATAATGTTAGCGATATACGACTAGATGAACAAAAAGCGTATAATCAGAGCTTACGTGTTCAATTCGGTGAGACATTATTTAAATCGCCTACAGCAAGTGAGAGCATATATAGGCAGGTAGTATGTTGTGTTGCGGGGCAGAAATTGAATGTAATTAGCGTTTTTGCACAGCGCTGTCGGCGCAGCGGCGGCGATGAAGCACGGTGACCCCTCGCGCGGGTCACTCGCAGCCAACCGGCTGACCGCGTTGCACCACTTGTACCATGTGCAATATCAATGTGAAACATTAGAAACACTTAACACTCATGTGCCGAGCTCCATAATCAAACGCTGGGCATCTAGCCTTATCTTTTATTTATTTCAAGCTATATCTAACGTTTTCACTTTGCATTAGCCCTCGGTGTCTTAATTGATTCCAGATTAACATGTTATCTAAATAAAATTACACCTGGTACCTCCTACTAGTCAGAACCGGCTGCGTATCGAGGCCTACGTACCTACCTATATTCGTGGGAAATTGAATGGTGTGCTGTGCCATTCGTCCTATCATTTGTCATAAATCTCTAAGTACCAGCTTATTGTGGGACAAGAGCATTGTTGTGGCCATCTGGGCTGGAGACGGCGCACGCCTTTGTCACGAGGCGGGGCTGCGAGCTACCCATTGGTTACCGGTAGAGCGTGACATGTTCCATTGGACAAACCAACAAACTGTGAAAGTGACGAAACGCTTCCTGCTCGCGAATCTTTGTACTAAATAAATGTTTCAACTTTAAAACACCTCATTTACAACACTCCCTAGGTAATTGCTAAGTGTAAAAACCGTTATTACTTAATTAATAGGTACGGGTATTTTATTAGGTCGGTAGTAGATTGAAGTAATAAACTAATTCCGTCTATTATTATTTGCCTCTGTTATGAATATCTCATAATATATTTCATAATATATTTATCTCTATAATATAATTTTAGAATAGAAAAAAAATAATAATGCACTGATGCCCGAAACAGATTTCTCCTCTACGAATAAAAACTGTGTCTTTTATGATTCGCATATGTTATTCGTCACTGTCAAAAAAGACATTGATTACAGAAATAACATTAAGATATATCAGATAAGTGCGCCTATGGTATGAACCAATGGCAACCGATATAGAGATTCTTCTTCTTGCAATCACGCATTACTCTAACATGTAAATTTAGTATCAAATGGCCAATTAATACTCAATTCGTTGTGTCGTATACTAATAAATTTCAGGATGTAAATTATTAACTAACCAATCGAGCAACCGATCGATCTTCTAACCAATGATAGTATGCAATATCGTGAACTCACAGTGCACTTAATTCGCATAATATTGTATTTAATTAACCTAAGCTTAAGCTATTAATAGCCACAGAATATATTTAAAATATATTCGTTGAATAAAGCAATTTAAACAAATGGGTTCGCAATGTTATGGTTACAAGAAAATGTATTAAAATGCAAATTGATACAAGCGTAACGAGAAATTAGCATTACAAGCGACAATATTGAATGGTGACTCAGCGCGCTAGTCCATCACCGGTTATGCCTACCGGGGCCTATTGTGATTTGTGAGGCAACACAACAGCCATCAATTGGACAAGTTGATCGACAAGCCCGCCCAAATTTTTAATCAATAGCCGCGAACTGCCGCCAATGATAGAAATTTAGGTCTTCGATAGTAGGTGTCTCTGGAATAGGTACCTATTTGTTTTTAAAAATGGAAAAATAATATACTAATCTAATTGATATTATATTCTCATACATAAGAAACAACTATTAAATTATTAATATGACTTGCTGTTAAAAGAATGTAGATGCGGAAAATTTATTCGTTATTTTATTTTCTCGAAAGATATTTAATGCAGCTATATGTTAAGACCAAGAAAATAAAAACTAGACCCATTTAATAAAAAAAAATTGTTGAACGAATAAAAACATATTTTTGCGTTTGCACAGTTATTAATTTAGTTACTTTAATTAGTTAATTTCCATTACTCGCTGATAGACCACCCGGCAGAACTGAAAATATAATCGATTAATGGCAATATCTTGATAAGACTAATAGTTACATTATTGCAGAAAGCTTGTGTCGAAGAGTGCATTTGCTGGTATAAATTCAATATTTAATTGATTGAAAAAATTCATATGCTTAAGCAAATTAAGGGCTCTCGGGAAAAGAAAGGAGGTCTGATCAACCTTACACATAACTTACGAATATACCTAGAAGTTCAGTTAAAGTTGATGGAATAATATTATAATAGTAAAACGGGAAAATCCTAACCTTTGCACCCACCCGGATAATAATTATAAATAAGTAGTAACAAGTATTCAGACAAAATAATAACAAAACTACAACAGTATAATGATACCCATCATCATCTTCTTGCACTGTTCCAAATTTTTAGTTGGGGTTGGCGCAGTATGTTTTATTCTTCCACACATCAACCGTCATGTTTTAATTTATCCGTTTCTTTTTCATATCTTGAGTTCATCCATATTTTCTTTGATCTTCCTCTGCTCGCCTATCCATCCACCACCTTTCCACCATCACCATCACCTTTTTCCCTACGTATGATTCAACCCTTCTCACATCATGACAGACGGTTTCAACTTTTCTATTACAGGAGCTGTTTTCAGTATAATGATACTAAGAAATGTAAAAACTGCTCGGGAAAATTCTAAGAACTATTTTTTACATAACCAAAACTTTTTTTATTTATTTGCTCTTATTATAAAACCTGCAATAGTAGACTTAATGCCTGGGGCATTCCCTTTCCGTCGAACCTTAGGTATTTTTCTAGTTCGACGGTATGCAACGTATATTTTCATTTCCCAGCATGTATTCGAACCATGATCACCTCAACAGCATTTAGATTCGTATCTTACAGGCGGCACACACCTATAGCAGGTAGTCTGTAGTCATCTCAGACGGTGTGATGGTACTAGATTCATCAGTTCATGATATTAAGAAGCTTCCTAACATATTTAAGTCTTCGGCTGACCGGTGGGATCTACAAAATGGTTAACAAACAATGAACCGTGTACCTACCTAAGTACATGAAATCCGCTCTATTAATTTCAAGAATAAGTCTTAAAGTAAAATGGTTCTTACGTTACGATAATCATCTTACACAAACAATAATAAGGTTAGTCCTTCTTGCCACGTCACCATCAGTCTAGATAGGGTTAACGGACAATAATATCATCACTCAACAATCAACATAGTTATTCCGTCCTATTTTAGTATTTATCAATGGATCTAAAAAGGTTATCTTACATATAGTACCACTCGCCTTTCAATCCATGATGGATAGTTTAAATATGAGGTAAAATATATGACATGAGCTTGACCAAATTTGAGTGGAATATATCTGGATTGTGGATACAACATCTCAAAAATTCCTTTTATTGAAGTCAAAAATTCAGACGTTTAGTATCTTTTGGATCTAAATCCCTCAAACACTAATATCGAGAATCTTCGATCTGCATGCCTAAACCACTAGAATATACTTCTATTTTATTGATTATATCTAAGTTTCTAGTATATTATACCTACTTCTGTATGACAAATTTTATTGTTCGAGACAATAAGAAAATTATGTTATCAATATAAAGCCATGTACCGGTAACGCCATCTATCTTTGAATAACAAAGAACTTATTTTTTAGTGTGACAGAATCAGGGCTGCCAGATTGTATAATTGGATACAAATCTTGTATAATCGGATGAGGTATTGTATCCATGACCACTTTGTATAATACGATACAAAGGCATATGTTCACATTTTATCAACAATTTGTGCATTTATCATCCTAAAAAAAAACAAGAGCTGCATATGGTGCTATGGTTATGTATAATGCAATCTAATTTTGTATAATTGCTAATACTAAACCATATAGCTGCGATTTATTTGCTGGCAGCCCTGGACAGAATATAAAACCGGCATTGACAGCTGACAGTTGATTTGATAGGAGCGAAAAGTGTATTATAACAAAAAGTTTAAAGTATAATTTTACTTGGAATTAGGAGAAAGAACAGTAATATGATAACTAATTTTGATAAATTGTGTGTCGATCTAGAAAAGCAGGAGTTAGAGGTAAAGACATTTGTATTTAATATCATGACTATCCTAAACAAAAGTGTAGAGGTTATGCCGTTTCATTTTTACAATAAATAAATTAATATGAATTCTTGTCTTTTCAGGCCCCAAATGGTATTGCATCTCCATCCACATATGCTCAACTCCTTGCCATATATCTATACCAAAACGATCTGTGAGTTTATCTTTCTAAATGTTGGTTGTTTTTGTTTATGTTTTTTGTTCTAGTGTAAAGGCATTCAATATTTATACCTTACATAAATTATGTATAAGTGTAAATACATAATTTGCAACAATTTTATGTTATGGGAGATATGAGAATTTTAGAACCATTCATATTGTTTCCCTTTTTGTTACAATTGCATATAAGCAGGGACAGTACTTCCATAAATGCCCATAAAGATTAGATGTTAATTGTGATATTTTACTTGTGTAATTTTTCATTATGGGATCAGGATATTCTCACTTATATTTGAAACCTTTGAGATTTAAAGTATACAATTTATTATTCAGTGTAAGTAATTTGGTAATTTCTATCAAAGTACTGCCACAGAATATAAGATAGTGATTGTCCTCAGGTGCAATGCAAAATTCTTATGGAAGAGGATACCACAAAATATAACATCCAGTAATCCAGAAATCACAGCTATATGGGCTGTTGGGCAGAAACTATGGAAAAAAGATCTACCGGGAACATACCAAGCGTTAGCAGCCTATAATTGGACTGAACCAGTGGCTAACATCATTAGAGCATTAGAAGGTAACGTTCATTAAATTATTTGGAAGAAAGCAATATAGATAGAATATGAGTTTGCTCATATACATAATAATATATTCTATTATTGCGTTACACTAAGATTTTTTATATAATTCTGTTTTGTTTTTAATGCTGGAACACCCAGACCTATACCTGGACAAAGAATTGTTTGTGATTCTCATATTGGACATAAAGTTGACTTTGAAGACGAACATACTTTCTAAATCATGGGTATAGTTGGTCAGCTTAGGATATTTCCAATCAATTTGTCATAATCTATTTGTTTTGGCTTATAGTTGTTATACTTTAATAGGTGGATTGTTAAAATTAGTGTCAATATGGTAGTCTTTTTGCCTCACAAAATAATGTAGTGATTCTCATATACTATCAATATAAATCTAAATCCAAGATTATTGTGTTTAAAAAAAAATAAGAAATATTGACAAAAATTTTTGGGGTTGTGTTTTTACACTAGTATAAAAAACAACATTAACACATCTGATGGTAGGTACCATGCAACATTATCAAGATATCACATTACACATATATAAAAAATGTTACCTTATTATCAAAATGTTTGAGATACTGTTAATTGATTTCAGCTATAGAATAACAGTTAATAAGAAAAAATGAGAATCAGTGTTTACTTAAATGCGTAAGAGAAATGCTGTTTAAGACTTTATTACCAAATTTCTTCATCAACCCATATACGCCCACTGCTGAGCACGGGTCTCCTCTACCATTGAGAGGGTTTAGGCCATAGTCCGCCACACTGGCCTAGTGCGGGTTGGCGGACTACACACCTAAGAAATTCCTAAGAACTCTTAGGTGTGCAGGTTTTATCACGATGTTTTCCTTCACCGTTAAAGCAAGTGATAATTCAATGTGAATACACACATAACTTCGAAAAGTCAGAGGTGTGTGCCTGGGGTTCGAACCCGCGACCGCCGAGATTCTCGACCGCGAGCCCAAACCTCCAGGCCATCACTGCTTAACCAAATTTAATTTAGGTAAAATGTTGTGACTTGTGGTTCACATTAAGGGATCTTTTGTAGTATAACTTTGAATCGCTCAAAATCACACATTAAGCCCAAATCCAATGACAGAACATGTACATGAACATATACAAGCAAATTATGTATACACAAAGTAATTATTTATAACATTTGATTTCAGAAAGAATAAGAGAAAGGACATTGAATTTGATTGGACGGTCCTACAGTTCTATATCTCTTGACACTGTGGTCTCTATGACTGGTCTCGGAAGAGAAGCTGCCTTACATGCGTGTCGGGATAGGAAGTGGACGGTTAACAACGACGGCATCACCATCAACCCTGTACCGCCGGCACAGCCAGCTCCTCTGCACACGTCCAGTGAAGACCAACTGTTCAAACTCACAGAATTTGTCTCATTTTTGGAAAATTAATTCCTACCACCTATTGTATTGTAACTTTAAGAACAATCTCACATTCATAATTCAAACCTGAGTTGTTTAAGCTTTGGTATCATCATTTGCTCTGGCCTTTCGGAATAAATAAAGCGGTATTCTTTTATATCTTATTTATTAACAATTTCAGGAGTCTATTTTGTCAAAAATTGTTTGTATGACTATCAAAACTAATAAGGAGTATAAAAGAGTATAATAACTTGGCAGTGTACATTGTTATTAAACCTATCTTACAATAAAGCCGTAATTTTTATAATGGTATTTATTGTGTGACTGCATAAAGTCCCTGTCACTTCAAAATATAATATATCACAAGCATACATTGTTCGTATAAAAAAATTTCGATGTTTTACAATAAGAGTATTATCTATAACCTACGTCGTCACTATCTACAGGAAATCTCAGTTATTTTGACAGATCTAGAATCTGCCTTGGAACGAAACTTGGTTCTGTCGTGGCTGCAGTCTCATGGAATTTGTGTCGTCGTCATCGCCCAGCGAAGCTTCGTATGCACGATTTATTTGTCCTCCGTTCGGTTCCGCAAATACGTCCTTGACTGATATGTTTGCATTCGATGTCCGGTGACGAGGTCCTAGGTTGTTGTTGAGCTGCAACACATGAATACGTATAACTCACGAGTAGTAGACATGACCTATAACCTCGCGGAGGTATTGTTAGTTTTGCTGAATTTCTACATCATAAAGAGCCCTTTTTCGCGTACATTTTTAAACTCCTCGCTGCCATTGAGAATTTTGTAATTGAAAATCGCAATAACACTATCCGAATCAGGAATCGAACCCGAAGATCACGAATCAGTGCAATCGATCATATTGCATATAAATATTATTAATATAAATGAGCCAATTTTATTACAAGACAAATAATTTATTTAATTAAAAAAAAAAAAGGTATAAATGATCCCCTTGTACAAACCATTCCAGTAACACCATATTCATTATTAGCCCCCAAAGTTTGCATTTGGGACTTTCTTCTCTCCGCCATCACTGAATTACGTCTTGTTTCCAAAGCTTTCAACGTTTCGCGCCTCAGTGTCATTTTACGATTAAGGACAGGTGTACCTGAAATAAAGTAAATTCAGTATATTTGAACAACGCTATTTTACACACTCGGTCATTGAGAAAAACGTCTTAATAAAAAACATGCAATTGTAATATTTCAATTATTACCCGGGCCGTCATTAGCATTCATATTAAAGAATCGTTTCTTGAACGCCACGTCAAGCGTTCCAATGTTCCTCTTCTTTTGTCTAGCTTTCTCTAAGTTATGGATAGTTTTTCTTCTGCCTACATTGTGTGGTCCAGAACCCGAGTCATTGTCGTAATCGTCGTCTAGACCGTTTAGTTTCTGTAGGTCTTTTACTATTGCTATTGCATTCTTATCCAGTAGAGCATCTTGAGATAGGTCGTCCGACTGAAAAAGGTATAATAATGTGTTAACAACGTTATCATTTTATTTTAGACATCTCATTTGCTTGAATTGAAAAGATTTCTCACCTTCTTCGTACAGAACCAATTCAGTTCTGTAGATGACAATATGTGTGAAATGGTTCCAAATCGATGGAACAACATAGCGGAAAATTGTATGACCAAAATCAAGGCGAAGAAGAATACGAATACTAAACCAATAGGTTCCAGTTGTAGATATTCTTTAGATATGAGCACCTGAAATTATAAACAATTTTATTTAATATTTTGTCAATATGATTAAAAAAGAATATATTTCATAGTGCACAATTGTTATACATATAAACACGAATGGAAGTAGAAAATGAACCTTTGCAGCGAAATATGTTTCTGAATATCCATAAGAGGCTATAAATCATAAATAGGTAGAAGTTTACATATGCACAGAATTGATATAGAGAAACAATACTGCTGTAATGTGGCGTGTTACGTGTTGGTGCAAAAATGACTTTAATTAATGCAATTTATGTGACCGTCAAACTATGAAACACTTAAGTGAATTTTGTGATAATTACGTGTCGTAATGATATTTATGAAAATTGAGTCATAATTAACACGTATTGCAGTTATACACAATTATGAATTTTAAAAACAAACAGTAGGTATATCTATTAACTGATGTCGATAACAATAAATGTAAAATGTTAAAACATCACCACGGTTCTGAGGTGTGTGTACAGGTATGTACATAAAGTAACAGTGACCCTGCAACCTTGTTTAATTGAAGAAAAGAAATTCCTCCACCTTAATAGACAGAATAGAAAGAGAAAGAAAAAGAGGCGTTAATTAACTCCTCGTTGTATCGGATTGGGGAAAGTGCGTCAGTCGGACGTATTATAAAAAGTTTTACAAAAGAATGGTCCTGCCCCACTGGTAGAAATAATAAAATCAATTTAATTTTGTCATTTAGCATCGGAAGAAAGAATTTTGTTACTCAGTCGTATTCAAGTACCAATAGTTAAGGACTTCTATTAAGGGTTTGGATTTATTAGAATATGTGAAACCAACAATGTGCCGCCACAGTTATTTAGTTTCTGTGTCTCAGGGTCTCCATGCTGGTGTGCCATCCCAAGACAGACCGGTTAGAAGGAGGTCGTTAGACTTGTGAAGTGACACACATTCTGTGGTAACATTTGGCTATACCTCGCCTGTGTCCTCGATGTACGTTATGTTTGTCTTTACTCCCAAAGGCCAAACGACGTGGAGTTGATCTTTATTGAGTTGTAATAAAAATACTATCAATATAAATAAAGCATTGAACATAACAAATGCAAATACTGATTTATTGCGAAGTTCAAGCAGATCGCCTGCAATGCGAGCCTGTAAAATTTAATAAAACACGAAATATTTAATGTAATTGCATCAACTTTCAAGGGTGACTTGGGATATTAGCACGTTAAGTGAAGGGTATATGAGTAGTAGCGCGTAGTCCCTAGTCATCGTTGAATGTTGATCGCTCTGTAGTGGATTCTCACATTACCTCTTGTGAAACCTCATCATATGTTATGTTAGTTTTAACTCCGAAGGGCCATTTAACGTGAATGTTGTCCTTGTTCAATTGTAGTAAGAATACAATGAGAACGAAAAGAGCATTTATCATGAAAAATGAAAAAACAGACGAATCTCTCAACTCTTTCAGATCTCTCGAAATACGTTCCTAAAATTTTGGGAAGATCAAAAGTTTAGTACATGTAATAAAAACGTGATTCAGTCCAAACCTGAAATAAAAACTTATTAGTAGCTCTAGAGATAAGTAATTATCTCCGATTATAGTTTGATTGAGATTGAATAATTTTAGATATATTTTTTTGTATTAACATTCGTTGTATCCATAAGCCATGGTAATTTTTTCTTTTAATTTCTACGTATTAAATGTGACATAAGAAATAGGTATCGATTTGTCGTGAAAAGTACTGGGTCATGTAAACCTATTTCACAAATTGTCCCTTAATTTACCTTTTCCTCTTTGTTTTCGTCAATGGGGTATAAATATTTATCAAGGAGATCTTTCCAGAATTGGATTTCTGCGGGACTTAAAAAGTCTACTTCTCCTTTTTTCAAATCTGGATCTTCAATCCAATAGGGATTTATAAGGTCGTCTCTCCTTTCCTGAAACAACGATAATAAATATTATGTTGGTGTGGCTATTAACGTATCTGGGATATTATTGTTTCCACTTTCTTTCCAATGTCCTAATGACACTGTCTTTGAACAATATGAAAGTGATAATTTATAAAACAATTTTGAGACCATAGCATAGGTAAAAAGATAGGAACTTTGAAAATTATAAGTTATGTTTTCCTTACCCTTGGCTCAGTAGAAAGAGTACCGGTATCAGAGTCTGAGTCATCTTCCTCTGGTCCTTCAGCGAGAGCATCCAACTGGTGGTCACCATTTGTACTTCCTCGATGTCCCAAAGACAACTTTCTATTTCTGCTCAACCCATGGGGATCAACCGCTCTGAAAAATATTTTTGATTAGTCAAATAGATACGTATCCAAAAATATAGATTTCACCAAAAATGCCTTTGAATTTACTTTTCAACGACTTCCAATTTTCTTTCCAATTTCTCAAGTGTTGACGCAATGTGTAAAAGTTGCACTTTTTCCTCATTTCCTTTTGGATGTGTGCATAATAAACATTTGAATAGACCAGCGAACGAAAACTCTATAGAACCTTCTTCTTCATTACTATTTACTCCTTGAAGGAAACCTAACAGTGACTTTTGTTTTGCTTTCTTTTTGGCTTCCTCGGCTTCTTTTTTCTCTTCCTCAATTTCCTAAAAAAAAAATATGTTAATGATATTCTTTAAATTACATAATGTAAATTTAGTCTTTTTTATTATATTTACTCAACTTACCTTTTTCGTTTTCTTAGTCTGTACTTCTCGAGTACCCCAGGATACTACGTTCAGATTTATAATAGAATACAAAATCAAAAGCAAGTACATGGAAGGTATAGACAATAGATAAATGATACCAGGAACGATACACCAAAATTCTTGTGGATGTAGACATGCCGCTATAAAGAATGAACTCGAAAGTGATATCAAGAAAATGGCTGACGGAGATCCTATACCGTCCTCGCCTAACTGGAGAGCAGTACCGACGATTACAGCCATCATTATCATAGCGTATGCCGTTGATAATATTTGCGCCACCAGAAGCTGAAATTAAAAGTTAATCTTTAGCTCCTGAGTTACGTTACATGTACTTACAATTCTGTTTTATATTACTTACTTGATATTCTGATTTCATCGTGAAACAAACGAACATGAATATTGCAATGGGGTACAGGTTGTATTCAAAGGAGGTCCAATTGTCAATTCTAAAAGCTGCCACGAAAGCACCCACCAACATAAGAAATATCGTACCGGGGCCCAAAATCGTACCACCCATCAACATCATCTGTAACATAAGTCGAAATGGGTTTAGCATAAATCGCAGATGCTATAGTTTAAATAAATATCTGTAGAGCACAAAATTTTTTTCTTATATCAATCAAATCAATCCAATTTGAGCTAATAATTTCGCGTACAGCTTTTCGCCGAAAAAGTTACATTTACTCACTTGGTAAGCGATATACGGAGTAGAAATGTTGTCGTTAATTTTGATCGTATGTTTGTAGTCCACAAGCAAGTCCATAATGTTGGCAATAGTGGAAGGCACCCATCGTCGACGTTGATTGTAAAACTCGCTGAAACCTTCCGGACAATGTGTGTAAGCGTCGGACGCAGCTGAGTACTCTACACGATAACCACGTTGGAGCAAAAGCGTACATAACCATCGATCTTCTCCTGTAGGATGGAAATATAAATATGAATGCATATATAAATGTTTCCCCATATCCCAAAAAAGATATTTGAAATTAGTCATTAAACACTTAAATAAGGAAGGAATAATTGCTTAACATATAATATACGAACAAAGATTTTATATCTGTCATTACGACCTTCATATGAAAGCGTTCTATATAGTTACAAATAATTAACTTGCCTTGATCGTATTGCACATAATGCCGGGCTTCGTCGGATCGTAATGTATATTTCTTCATGACGTTATCGTCCATAAGAGCCTTTCCTCTGAACAGAGAGAAGCATCCAGGACTACAGAGTACGCAGCCGATCATGTGTTCCGTCGCCTTTTGCAGCCAATGACCAATAGCATATTCAAACATCT
This sequence comes from Cephonodes hylas, assembly GCA_030295005.1. Lineage (NCBI taxonomy): Eukaryota > Metazoa > Arthropoda > Insecta > Lepidoptera > Sphingidae > Cephonodes > Cephonodes hylas. The sequence continues at coordinate 8,939,095 of AP025364.1, read as the reverse complement.
GATACCACACCATAGGACCTGAAACGAGATATTTTTATATGATATTATCTACCTTGAACCTATGTACGTTTTGATACAAATAATTTTCACGAAATTCAATCTTACCAGAACCAACAGGATGAATACGACCACAAGCAGCGCCTAGATTTTTGTTCTTTTTCATCAAATCAATAAGTAAACGGACAGCATGAGGTTGGAAATCAATATCTCCATCAAGTGTGAGCAAATAGGTGTTTTCAGCCATTACTTCCTTGCGGTCCACGGGGATAGGCAGTTCCATTAGACGATGTCCGAGAAGGTAGTACATGTACATCACCTGTGATAAAAACAAATATTTATATAAAATTTTTAGGTGTTGTTAGGTTTACTTGAAAAGAGAACCAACATTTTTATCAAAAGTACCTGAGACCAACGTTTCCTGTGACGGATCTTAGCTTTATCTTTCAAGTGACAGATCATTTTTGTTTTTCCTGGTAGTACCCAAGTGAGGCGGCCTCCATAGGGCGCTGGATATTTCTTCGGTGGACGTATACGAATGATCGTTTGATGCACATTCGAAGCAGCTTCGTCAATTGTATCGACTAGAAGTTTAACGAATCGATTCACTTGTGAATCATCGTCACTATGATCTGATATTTCGAAGGCGTCGTCTAAGTAGATGTGAGCTGCAAAAATATTAATAGCTTGTTAATATTTTAGCGTGATTTTATTACTTGATCGCAAATTCGTACATTATTAGCAAATAGAATTTAAAATAAAATTTCGAAATGATAATCTACAAACAAACTTACTTTCGAATTCGTAATAATCCGGATCGACCACACGCAAGTACTTCTGAGCCACTCGCCGAGCGCATTGATCTTCGTCCAAACGGAGAATAGACTTCAAGAACTCCATCATTTCGTCTTTAGTTTCGTGCCACATAGTAGCGCATGCATAAATTCTTGTTATCTGATCCGACGATTTTACTACTTTTGGCGAGGAGCCAGTGTTATCCGTGTGAACAGAAATTGTTTCGTAGTATTCATCGCCTTTTTCTTTTTCTATTTCGGCTAGATCCTGAAAAATTGTCAAAATATGATTTATTGCTATTGTTTATAGTTTTGTTTAAAACGTTTAAAAAAATATTCTTAGACGACATTACATAATATTTTTGTCATTGTTTCTCAGAATTAATATTTGTGTTACCTCTGTTTTGACATCCTTTTGATCATCTCTCTTTCTATTGAGTGCCATACTTTGATCAATAAGCAACCCGTTGTACATGGGAAGGACATACAATTTCTCCGTAGAAGCTAGACGTTCGGCTTTCGGAGTCCAAATATGTATCGTGATCCACGTTTGTGACAATAGCCATAACAACCATATCCATGCCATTTGTCGTGTTATGAAGTCACTCAGTGTAAATACTGGAAAAAATAATTTATATATTTTTTAATTATGTTAATAGACTCGGTAGCTAAGAAATCCTTGCATTGCCGGGTACTGTTATCTTCCTATATTGCCAGTAAGTTTCATGTCTGTCATCAATACATAGAATATCTAAAATTCTTAATTTAAATTTGAAAGAGGAAATTTGAAAAACGAACATACATACCTGGTGGACTTTCAAAGAACAAATAGTCTGGTATAGTGCCGTGGAAGAAACACGTGTCACCGTTCTTGATACCGCAAGCAGCAATCAATAAGTTAACCACAAGTGGTATAACTAGGTTGATCGGGAAGGCGTAACTGAATCCTTGAATGAGAATTTTGCAAGCGAATTTTCCAAAAATGTAGCAAATGTAGGCTGCGAAAACTTGAATCAACATGACGTATACTGCGGAGTTGTGAGATGCAGTCACCAGCACGGAATCGCCTGTTAGTGTTATGTTCGCGAGATCTGGTATTACAGTGCCGCCAAGTTGTATTTGAACCTGAAAATAAATTGCAATATTTATAAAATAACGCACATTAATTTTCTTTTTTATTACAATTCAAACAATTTATAAAGGAATCTGCTGTGTTGTTTGCAATAATCTTGTAAATGGGACTATACATTCCGCCTATAAGAGTGCATAAAAGTAATAATTAGACAATTTAATTATTCTGTTGCTACATATTTTTCTCACCAAGTTGTTGATCGATTAAAACTACAGTACAGTTTTCTGTGGTCTTGATATTGCAATAATAACAATATATTTACCTCTTCCACAACAATATTATGTGGTTCAAAGCCAGGTTTGAACAGCTGGAAGAACATGCTGGGTTCATCGCCTTCAAGCCAAATGAAGAATAAGTTGCACATCATAAACAACACAATTTTCCAAATGGACATGAATCGGTAGATGTAGTACCGAGAGTGATTCAATTCGTCCTTTAATCTTCCTAAACTTTTAATTATGCCTGAAACCATGAAATAAAGTATATTAAGATCAAATTAAAGAATAAAACTTCACTAATATGTAAGACAATTTGAAATGAAATCCAAGGATTTACCTATAGGACTTTGCCGAGTAACGTAGTTTTCCCACCATCCCAAGGATATGCACAGAGCTGAGACTGGAATTAACCATAAAACTGGCTTGTTCTCTAACAACGGCCACACTAGGAACCCAGTGACTTGAGCTACTATTGCTGCCATGTCAACGATCACCTTGACGAATCGTTTCGAGTCTCTAGAATTTCGTGAAAGCAAACCAAGTATAGCGGGAATAATGCAAAGACAATTTGTTATCATGGCTCCTTTGATGACATCCAACTCGGGAAGGATTTTGAAAAACAGAAGACCCATGCCTATTGTGTGCAGGGATTCTGCGACGAATACCTGAAAAAAGTAGAATATTTAAAAAATGAAATATCTATCATCTGTTGATTGTGGTGTTAAACAAATTGAAAAGAGACTCCAGCTTCTGAGACAGAATTTTTATTAGTGCATAAATCAATGAAATCTTTATGTGTGTCCAATATGGTATCACCATCAGAATCTTTGCAATTATTTTTAGTTAAATGGCAAAACTACTGCTAGTGCTTACATTTTATTTACCAAGAAAAAATATCATCCAAGAAAAGCCATTAAGTAGTTAAAATTGTATGAATAAAGTTAAATTTTATTAATCAACTTACCACCATGAATTGCACGAAGGAAGGTCTTCTTGATGATTTGAAAAAGCATATCCTGATAGCGCGTATCAATGATCCTAATTCGGGTATTGCGAATGCTGCTAGTACAGCCCACATCCACGCTACTCGCTCTTCATCTGGCAAACTCACTATGAATTTTTTGTCTCTACCTGAAATTAACAAAGAAAATACATATATTTTTGTAATTTTATCCTTAACAAAATTATAAAAGTTAAGATATAATATGTTTAACTGGGAGAAATCCCTTTAATACCGCCATTTTCAAAATATACGTTACATATTGAACCAGTAAAATTTAGTTTCTTAAGATGACGAATAACGACGATGAATTACAAAGAAAAACTAAGTGATCCTTACCTAAAACCCTGTTACAATATTCAAGTCTTCTGTCTTTTCTGAGTTGTGATGTCATGAAGAGCATGGTTCCCTTTGCGATGACACCGGAGCCGAGAACGACGATGAACACGACCATGTAGGCCATCACCTTCAGCAGGCGAACAGTGAATTCCAGCCATTTCTGTGTTTCCATGGAAATACTGTCCTGCTTCGGAGGAAATTCCCGGAACACGTCCCATCCTTTCGTCTCTTGTACTGTTCTTTGACTGGAAAAATAAACAGAATCTTTTAGAAATTGCGACTGCAATGACAAACATTTAGTAAGATAACTATGTAGATATCTAAATGGCAATCATCACCAACTGATCTATGTATCAATAAGGCTCAAACCACCAAACTGATTGCGATGATATTTGGCATACAGCTATTACGACGAAGTTGTGCGCTAAGAATTTTTTTTTTAATATTTAAGAAAGCTCAGGTCCAAAATTTTAATAGAGAGCGTTTAATAAATAACGTAAGTAATGCCACGGGCAGAAACTAGTTCTATGTGTATCAATAACGTATAGAGGCTAACAATGTTAAGACATAGACGACATTGAAGCGAGAAAAACAACTTTCACACGCTGCACAGAAGAGAAATCTCGTGCGTTCGCAATGTTTTGCTAGTTTTCGTGTTCCTTCCGTGTGATTTCCGACTGTTCATGTTTGACCTTCGCGCATTTAATAACATGTGTTCTATTTTAGTAGATAGAAAACGGTTACACCGTACATTTCAACATGGTGTACAAACTTGGCGGCGTAATTGTGATAGTAGGGTTTACGTAAGGCTAAGGCAGGCATGGGCAGCCAACCTAATTAAATGTTGCGGTCGTTGCAAAAACATTAACCCTTTCGAAGGTTTATTCTTTATTGTTTCTAGGGATTGTGTAATGTGTATGCTCCTTATATCTAATATAATTATGCCAAATTTATTGAAAAAATGCTGAAGAACGAGCCCAGTGGCGTGCCATAAGAGAGGCCTATGTCCAGCAGTGGACGAATTAAAGGCTGTTGATGATGATGATGATGATGAAATTTATTGAAAATTATGTAACGATATATATAGGTATACAAACTTTAAGTGTATGCAGTAAATTTTGCAACCAAATTATTATTAATGAACCTGTCAACTACAAATGCAGCTATGCAAAGAAGAAGACGATAATATGTATAATCCAAATGGTGCGTAACTTTAACAATTTAAACACTTTAGGCACCAAACTTGTTGCAAAATGCATACAACTACTTCAATATAAATGTTATAATATACGATGATGAGCGAAAAGTGTAATAGATATGGTACAGGTGAAACCGCAAGTGTTAGCTAGTGTGAGTGTAGCGCTAAAGTTGATAGAAAGTCGTTGATTGAATACCATTTAATAATGCGTAACGCGGCTATTATCCACATTCACGTTAGTCGTCCTAATTTCTTTAAAAGGACAAATGCACGTAAACCATACTTTGCTATACTTTTATTTCATAAAGAATATATCCATGGTAAAATATTTTTGTTCAACTAGTTGCTTAGTATAATCTTTTTGAATTTGTGTCTAATTAAGAAATATTTTCACATAAACGAAAGAATGATAGTGGTATGCGTACACCATCAATGAAAGTTTCTAACGGTGATGCGCGTTTGAATTGTTGACTCAACTCTGTAAGTACTATATTTTTACCTGTAAATACTACAGTAATGCAGTGTTCCATTACTGTATATAGAATTGTTGTTGTTGGGTATATAAACAGTTTCTTCCAAATCGTCTTTATCATAATGGCTCTTACGTTCCGGTTCCGTCATAATTACACCAAGAATTCACTACACTCTCATTTTGGATAACACAATACACTCGTTACAGATTCGAAAAAATATCGATTACTTGAAATAAAATTAAAACTGACGCGATGTCCTGCCCGTCCGAATATTGTTCAATAATTGATTTGTTATGAGGACAGCGAACGGTGCGATCGCAATAAAGACTGCTGTGGGGCGGTATGCGAACACCACACTGTCCACCGATTCACTATTGTTTCTATTGGACAAAATGTGAATATTAATTTCACTTCACGAACACATTTTGCATAAATAACCGATAAAAATATACTCAGTTTATGTTTGTGGTCCAAATTTTGGAAACGGAAGCTCGTTCCTTTAACTCTTCTTTAATAGAAATTAAAGAAATATTTCTTGTGTTTCTGGCTGTCGTCTATAAGTAACCGGCGGAACGCTTAATGAATAACTGAAATGATCTGAAGTTGACTTAGATTTAGCTACTGTCCCAGCTTAGAAATCGATATCGTATCTCTTTCATAGATAAACCACGAATCTCTACATATGTTGCTTTCTGTGCTTATTTCATTGAATACATTGTCGTTGAATTAAAACAATGGGCATGATATTGTAGTTTTTGTCCAGCCATAGTGAATCTGAGCACTGCGTAGAATCTACGTTCTGCAGCAGTAAGCACGTGAAATTATATCGTCAGCTCATTACTTGCTAATACCATCTCTTACACTGAATATTAACTCGACTTTCTAACGGAAATTAACATTTATATTTATAAATGTTCTGTTTTGTGTTAAATAAAATAACCACAAACTTGTAGGATAGTTAGTGTAAGTTGTAAACAAATTACAGTTATAAAACGGAGTCTTATCAAGTACTCTACTAATGACACTCTACTTCTTGTTAATTTATACTTGAATTAAAAGAATATTAACCACAAATTGTTAACGTATAAATTTGATGCCACAATCCTTTCTTTTATTTTTTTAGCCCTAATTTAATAACAAGTTTTATATTTTTCGAATCATAAAATCAGACACTAATACTAGGGTAGTAGGTATAATATCATATTAAAGAGGATATTAAACTTATCTAGATTATTTTATATTGTTTAATAATGCTTAACAAAAAATATGTGTTAAAAATATATGCATTCTAAACCAATAACTTTCTATAACTTGTTGTCTACAGGAACTACACTCTACCTCCTTATAAAGCGAGGGCACCAGACTATGTGCTACACTTCTTGATAGTTAAATGTCGTTCCTGATAGCTATTAAACCATTAATCAAATATATACTCTTATTTAAGTAGATAGATTACCCTGATTGAGATGTTTCCAAGAAAGGCTAATGTTAGTCTTAAGGTTAAACAAAAAATTACAGGGTTTTTTCTGAGTGAGATACGTGGAAAAACGATGATACAGACCGTCGTAATACAGGATAAATATATTAATTGGAGGAGTTGATGTGTACACCAGAATATGTCTCTTTATTTATGCATTTATATAAAACTAATAATAAGAATATAATGCCACACGAAGTAACGTTAACGGCTTTAATTCATGGTTGTATTGCTATTGTGACCGAATATCTAACTAAATCATGAGCCATGGTGTAGAATCAAATTTCTCTTTATTTTATAAAAAAAAAACAATATTTAAAACAAAGATATTTATTACAAGCTTTTATTTAACTTCACTTTTGTATGTATGTATGTATGTTTGTATGTTTACAAATCTTGCAAGGAAGATTTGAACCACTTCTAATAGACCGATTGTGCTGAAACTTGGTATACCTACGTAACTTGGATGACAATACAATAATATGGTACCATGGAGCTGGTCTGATGATGAGGTTGGAAGATGACCATAGAAACATCGGTTCTTGTGGACCGATTGAGCTGAAATTTGGTATGTCTTTGTAACTTCGACAACAATACACAAATATGGTATCATGGTGCTGATCTGACGAAGAGTTGGAAGATGCCCATAGGAACTTCGATTTCTGTGGTCCAATTGAGCTGAAATTTGGTATGTCTTCGTAGCTTCGGTAACAATACAAAAATATGATGTTATGGAGATGATCTGATGAGGAGTTGGAGGATGGCCATAGGAACTCCGATTCCTATGGTCGAATTGAGCTGAAATTTTGTATCTCTTCGTAACTTCGGTAACAATACAAAAATATGGTATCATGGAGCTGATCTGATGAGGAGTTGGAGGATGCCGATAAGAACTCCGATTCCTATGGTCCAATTGAGCTGAAATTTTGTATCTCTTCAGAATTTCGGTAACAATACAAAAAAATGGTATCATAGAGCTAATCTATTGAGGAATTGGAAAAAGCCCACAGGAACTACGACTCCTTTGGACCGATTGAGCTGAAATTTGGTATACCTATGTAATTTCGGTGACAATATAATAACAAGGTATCATAGAGCTGATCTGACGAAGAGTTGGAAGATGCCCATAGGAACTCCGATTCTTGTGGTCTAATTGAACTGAAATTTGGTGTGTCTTCGTGACTTCGGTAACAATACAAAAATATGGTATCATGAAGCTGATCTGATGAGGAGTTGAAAGAAGCCCATAGGAACTCCGATTCCTGTGGACCAATTATGCTAAAATTTGGTATGCCTTTGTATTTTCAGTGACAACATAATAACAAGGTATCGTTGATCTGGTGTCATGAGAAGTTGGAAGGTGCCCATAGGAACACTAGTTTCCATGGACCGATTGAGTTGAATTTCGGTATGACTACGAAATGGATAGACTTAGAAATATTTCCAACTAAAAAGTTAAAAATAAATTAACGGTGAAAAACATATTTTAAAATCAAGCTTTTATTATGCACGAAAAATAAACTAAGAAAACATTTATAAAATTCGTAGTTTTTTAAACTTTACAAGTAACAATTTACAAAAGTGTTCGGTTTATCAGTAGAAGTATGATACATAAACGTATATTAGCTATAACTAGTATATTAATATTCTTAAGTGATTTAAAAGCTTGTCGCGCAATTTCGTTAATGCAAAGACCTCGGCCGCGACGAGCTTTATATGTTTATGTATCATACTTCTACTGATAAACCGAACACTTTTGTAAATTGTTACTTGTAAAGTTTAAAAAACTACGAATTTTATAAATGTTTTCTTAGTTTATTTTTTTAATTTTTCGTGCATAATAAAAGCTTGATTTTAAAATATGTTTTTCACCGCTAATTTTTACTTTATTTTCGCCATTTAATTAAAACAAACTTTGTATAGAAATTGTAATGCAGCATTGTAAAAACATTATTTTAGAGGACATATTCATTATTAAAGCTATGTACTACAACATACTTCCGATTTCAGGAGCTTACATAATACGCTCTACATGTTCTATGTTCTTCCTATATAAATTGTACTTAATTCACCAATTGTCTTCTACATCATATTTCGCTAAAAATATTTTATTTTGTTTTGATTATGAATACTGTGAAGCAAATTACTAAGAATTTTTGATTCTGAGTTAGTCACGGTCACGACCTATTCCCACCTACAATACTAATGGACATTTATATGCTAGGCGGGTCTTCAAATCATCTAACCGTCATCAGCTTAACCATCTAATGTAAATGATCCTTCCAAGGATATTCTACTGACATTTTGACCACGCATTAATAGTAAGCACAAGTATAATTAAAAGTTAATTTTCAACTTGAACATAAATATTGTTGCTTCTACGTATGCCATTAGTCACAGAGATCCTTTGTGACATTTTGCAGAACAATAGACCACCTCAATGCCATTTGAACTCACGAAAACTTGCGAAAGCCTTCGTGTTGTTAACAGACGTGCTCTTGTATGGATATATCTTATTATAAGTGTTAAACATTATAGAATTTACGATTTTAAAGGTGACGTTTCTGTTTTTAAATAACTGCGTATAAAAGACTACTTTGCAGGTTATGCTTGAATATTTATCTGGCATATTTTTATGCAATATAATAAAAAAAAACATAAATACTTCTAATAAAACGTACTGATATGAACAGTTTGCCGTCAATTTACCTTTGGAATTGTATTTTTAACTTTAACATTTTTATTTATGTTTGTCCGTCTTAGTTTTACATCATTTGTTTTTGATACGTTATTTAGTATGCCAGTCGCCACTTCCAGCAATATACCTCAGTCCAGTGCTTAAGGTCAACGACCACCGACTTTCGGGAAAGAGCATGAACATTTCTACCCACTTCCATCTCTTATCATATAACATATGGGAAAATTACGACATCTTTAGACACAAGAACTTTATACTAGACATGTCTTTGTACAATTCGTTAACCTTATCAACTTCACGCCTATAAAGTTAAGTCTCAAAAGGAGTTAAGAAAAAATGTGTCGTAAAAAAGAATATGGTGTTCTGGCCATTTGAGTCTAGTATCAGACATCTTAGTGTTTTTATTTGCGTAGAAATCAGAATATTAAGTGGTTGACGTTGAATCGTCCGACAAAACCGGTAAGTGGCCAAAGCGCAGTGACTAGTAGTTCATGGTTCGAGCGTATCAAATATTCAGCTCACGAACGACCCTCCCGCCCGACAAAGCACGGTACCTTTGCATCCTACGCGATACCGTTTTACTTTTTAAAATCTAGCTCTACTTAGCCACTAAACAAACAAAGCACGGTTTTGTTACTGGCATGCTCTAGATATATATTTTTGTTCTTTATTTTTTTTTTCTAAATTTAAAAAATATCGTTCAAGAACTTTTTTAAACTTATTTAAAAATAGTTTAATTGATAGATTATTTCGCAAGTGTAATAACTATCACTTTGTCTCAGTTTCGTGATCGAATAAGCGCAAATATGTGGCGCAGTCGGCAATCGATCGAAAGTTGTGTCGTCAGAGTTGACAACCTTGGCATTTGAGCGGGTTCCGGGCCGCGGTGACCGATCGGCGAATGCGTACCGACCTCACAAACTTATAAACTATTACACTACAAATATTCACTAACACGCCTTAGGAATAAAAGAACAAAGAATTCTCGAACATTCCATAAGTTTCAAGACTTATGATGTCACAAGTCAAGCACGTACCGACTCTAGACCTTTCTAACACGAGTCTGGCATATCTTTTTCACAACATCAGAACCGCGCGTTCTGAGAAATTGGCCCCTGTATTTGCAATCAACCACTGCGGGTTTTTAATCTCTAGATGGGTGTTTTATACAGGCTCGGTATTGTGATCGTACCTGTTGGTAAACTTGTTGCTGTCCAGATAAAGTTAATCAATGGCAATCAATGACTCACCGGTTCTTTAAAGAATCAAAAGTACCATTTATTCATTCGTTATATTAGTCTGGATTCCATAACAGATTACCAGCTCTTTGTAATTGTAAACATCTTAAACGATCTATTTTTAAACTTTAAGTTTATATTTACGACCTCCTTTCTACGATAGGTTAACTTTTCATCAGAAAATCCGATACCGATCCAGACCTATGTATACTACAAAATATATTAAATTGCATATAGCTTACATACAAGAGTTTAATATACAAAACCTCGTTAAATTAGTTTCGAAAACTAGAGAAGAGTATGGCAATATAAATCATGGAAAATAACATTTGTCATCCACGGTATGCTCCATTACTCAATACAGTACAATGCGAATATAATGTATCGCGCACGGAGAATTTCTATATTCCCATTCTATACAAGGTATACATTGAATACCCTCGTATTTATCATTATAGTAATATGATTTTATTACGTTAAATAAGAATAAAAATAACAAAAACAAAATTATAGTGTATTTGCAACTTTAAACGCTTTTGTAAACAAACACATGGCACTTTGCCGTTGCTTAAGTTACAAATCTACTCACATAAACATACAAATGTACTCCCTGGATGGAATAATTAGTAACACACATACATATGTATATTCAAATTGTTTGATATAAATAGTAACATTAATGAAACATTGTATGAAATGCTAATTCATAAAAAACGCCTTCTTAATTAATGAAAAACGATAATTTATTTAATCAAAGGAAAAATGCACACTTACATTTAAAAATAAATATGTTAATTCGATTTCTTATCTGATTTTTAATCGAATCCAGTCATCCTTAAGAGAGGTATTTCTTAAAAGCAGAGCAAAAATATATTGTATATGATATGAGGAAAATGTACATTTTACTTAAGAATTACATAATCAGTACATAATTATGCAAGATTTATATAATTAGTTACTTGTAATTTAATTTTTTTTTTGTAGGTTTGTAAACACAAGAGTAATCCCATTCTTCGTTTTTGTTTGAGTAACTACGTAACATAATTATTAATTATGTATATGTATTTTACATAGTGTGCGTTCCTGTCTCATCTACATACATAAATATGAGTAAGTCCGTAATCCGTAAGTCTTTTTTTCTCATGTTCTTTAAAATGAACATTCTTGTAACTATTGTTCCTATTATTAGTTTAAAGTGACCAAATAGTGGTAAATGTCACGACACACCGTTTCGACTAACTTTATTAAGGTTAATTTGTTTTTGCGAAATAAAGAAACTGTTTTAGCATATTTTGTACTTTCTCACGCTCTATACGTAACTATTACAGAGAAGATTTGCTACATCAATAAACCGACATATGACATACATTAGTATAGAAACCTAATAAATTAGAGAATTATTTTATTAGTCCATTGAAAAGTTTCATTTGGGGTTGCATTTGTCAGAGGAAGCAATTTTATTTTTTACATATGGCGTTTTATGTAAAGTTAAATCCGAATTTTTGGGATTGCAACCCTCATCCCACGGCCGACATCTTTGGAACACAGGTTTGAATGTTTCATGGTTTATCTGCCATACTATTACTTCGCAAATAAAGTTATTTGCAACTCTTTTTCGTAGTAGTAACTTTTAGTCGTTGAAACACAAATGAAAAAGTTACAAGCCAATCAATAATGGAAATCTATTGGTCGATAAATCTTATTCGTAATCAAACCAAAACGTACTCAGTTAATTCGTCTACGGTGACTTGAAGTTACCCTGCTACGTTTCGCTCGGTAAGTAAGATTGCCGAGCCCGATTTCTTGGCGGGATTATAGTGGTATTTATCTCCATTACTTTTATATGTAAACCACTTAAATGTGTCTCTATTGGAAATTAGTCTTCTGGTATCTAATCCGAGAATGGCAATGACGGATATTATATAATAAATGTTATTATATACTCGTAATATCCGATTGCTTTTCACCAGTTGACACTGTATTTGGCACTCTATATAGTGCCATCATAAAGAATGTGTTAGCGTTATAGTGATATTTCTGTACCAAATTCATTGATCGTGATTTGATTGCTTCGCGCTTGTAAACTAAATGAGGTCAGCGTATCTAATGTTATTGTTTGCCATAATTTCTTAACGTTTTGTTCAAGGTGCAAAGAGAAGGGGTCTTTACTATTTATTACTTATCAAAGCGTAAAGCAAGTTCGTGTCAATTTTTAAAATTATATATGTAGGTATGTGTGGATAAAAAACTTTTAAACTTATACGGGAATAGAGCATATTTATTACCCACTTTAAATGTAACCAAAATTAGGTAAACGATTAACAACAATATCACGCAATACAAGGTATTGAACTGGAACAAAATTCCAAGTAAGTATAATATAAAAAATTACAGTTTTAGGCTTGCATTACAAAAATCTTGCGCAAAGATTGTTTAGGTAAAAGTGACATATAAGATTTGTCACGACTCTCAAAATATGGAACCAATATATTATGCTCAAGTGGTAATTTACCTGCCGCCATAAATTTCGTTGGCGAGGGGTGTAAGCTCGTCATCGGAGTTGTCGCTGGCCTCTTCGCGCCGTTTCCCTCCAGACGCCGCCATTTTTATTTTTTATCTGTAAATAGTACAAATAAGACATTATATAGTTTTTTATATTAAAGACAGCTCACATCAACTGACATTCTCACAAACGACACGTCATCGCCAAAGCATAAAATATTTCGCATTCCAAAAATGCAGAATATATAAATACGCGAAATGTTCAAGCACATTCTTGTGCATCTATCGTGAGAACTTGAAAATATTTAAGACGTGGAAAAAAAAGAGCGATACCTAAATTATGAGACTATGGTACATCATCGAACAATTTGTATATATAGACAAATACCAATAGAAAAAAATATTACAAGCATGACACTCTATGGGGTTTTGCAGTGACGAAGTTTCCAACTTTATCAATAAATATAAATTTAAATCGGCATTCGATTAAAATTATGTAAATCAACTACATTTAAAACTCGTGAATCATGCGTTAATCGCGTGTTAGGGAACAGGTTTGTAATTTATATACATTTGTTGTCTGTTTTAAGCTTTTTCGATATATATAAGATGTATTATCTAATATTTTAAGATACACTGACACGTCAATATTCCCTGGACAAAATATTAAAAAAAAACGTAAGCATATAGCATTATTGACTACAAGAATTGTTCAAAACATATTCTGTAATCAATGTAGAGTCCGACAAAACTCTTGTGGCTAGTGTAAAGCTATTTTCGCCAGCATCTGTAATTTGCCGTCCATTCTATGAGAAACGTAAAACATATTTGTGGTTATAAATCTCTATGCAATAATACTATTCTTCTATTCAGCGAAGTGAATTGCTGCGAATGCGTGATTCACAGGGCACAGGCGAGCACATTCTTCGCAAGTGAGCACACGACCTTGCCGGTCATTCGTCCCTTCCAACCTTAACAGATCAAGCGAGGGAATATACTATTTCATTGGATAAAATATTAGAAAATTACATCATACAATTTCCTATACAGGGCATAAATTACCGTATTAAGTGACATGACTGAAACTTGAAGACCTCGATACGTACTTTCTGAATGCGGAAATATTACACATGTATCAAAACTTATTCTACGTACAAATGGTAAAAAAGGGCCTACATTTTTTAAATGCGCAGAATTCAATGAATTTTATAAAGATTTTTTTGCATTCCACTGTGGACCTTTTTCAAGGCAATGCAAATAGAAAAGGGACGAAGTTGAGTTGTTGTTTTGGAAGTAATGCAGTGCGATGGTTGGAAAGCGGAGGTGTGCGGCGCGCAGGGCTCACGTCGACGTCCGCAAGGTCAGCGACTTCCGCGACGCCGACTGGACACCGCCTCGCAACGCTTTTGTACTAGCATTTATTGTGCTTAATATGCCAGTGTTTTGTGCTTACGTTGGAACTAAACTTTAAACCTTGAGTTTTTAAATTCAACTGTTTTTTTTTCATTGGAAAATAATATTAACTGTATCAAAAATATACTGGAATTTTCCTCCGTGGCATATAAAATTGATTAGGGCGCAACTCTTATTAATTACAGGGGGGGGCATATCCAGTATTACGGTATATGTAGGCTAATCTACATGTATTTGGAATCGAAAATGATGAGAATACAAACTCTGAAGCTCGGTTTCAATATGTACTGCGAATATATAATATATGAGCAAAGTAATATACATATTCACCTGCGTGTTTCTTGTTTACCGAAACTAATCCAATTCCAATCGTCAAAGGTTAATGGTTGACTTGATCGACTACCCATAAAATGATAAATAACACATAATTTTATGTATATTTATGTGTGAAGTATGTTTTGGTGGCACCAAAATGACTTCACTCGTTATTACGGAAATATAGAATTTTGCTACACAGGTTTTATACAATGTTTTGTTGATGACATCATAAGATTTGGATTCACTTCACGCACATTTAGCTTTTAGTGCAAATATTGTAAGTTACGCATGAGCTTTGTATTCATATTCGCTAATGTACATAAACAGTAAACATAAATGGCATTTTGTTAGAGGAGTATATGAAATATTTACTACGTACTATTATATCCATCATTTGCACACCAGATATAAATGATTCGATTTGAATTAAACTTGATAATAATTTTATTTTAATCAGCTTTAATAGAAGAGGCTACGACTGATATACATGCACAGGTGTTTTGACTCTTGACTTGTGCATCACTTACGAAGGAAAACATCTCTACATAACTTTTAAGAGCTTTAGGAGTTTGAAAGTATATACCCATGAATGACTTTTTCAAATGGTAATGATCAGCTCAATTACTATGTTATCTCACATTCCAATCCATTGGGCTGCTGACAACCAGCACTAATATCTCCTGTAAAAATACAAAAATGTAGCAACTACTTTTTTGCATACAGTACAAAACGTATACCTAATTGATTTATGTGACACGTAACGTTGTAAGTTGTAACAAGGCATCAAGTCTGCTATACAAAATATATGAAGAATAATGTTTAGTAACATACAAGTAGAGGCGTAGTGGTGGCGAGCGCCGGAACAGGCTTACTTTCACTATTGACGGCCACCAGCTGGCCGGCCTGCCCCCCTCCGTCTCCCTTCCCCACCTCACCTACCGTACCCCCCCCCCCCGCGCAGCGCAACACTGCCTTAAGTATCGTATGTGTCATTTTCTTTACTGCTACGAGACATTATATGACAATCAAAGATATGCTAAAATCAGAACAATGTTCAAGTATTTTTGTGAATTATGTAAGTACTCTAACTCTGTCCGTAACTACAAAACTTAGTTTAAATACTATAAGTAGAACTTAGTAAGCGTATAGCTTTTTGTATTGAATTCATATGTTAATAATAATAAATTAAAGAAAAGCTCATTATCTCTGTCAAAGGGCAAAAATGAAAGGGATAACATTGAAAAACATCCAAATTTGTTGAAACTTTCATTTCTTTGTTAATGTACAAAGTAACCAGCTAATCACGGCAAACATGTAGTTAAAAAACAATTAGTATACGCAATGTCGATTATAACGCGATGATTAGCAATTTATCGATAATTAATAAATGTCGATGAAGTGAAACATTGTGCATAACTCTAGTCTGATACATTAACGTTACATATTTCCCGGGTCATAAACACGCATATTATTACGTACTCTAGGGACATAGTAGCTAAATAATAAAATATTTTAAAACATTATTATTTTTTATGATAATAATAAAGAAACTTGCTAAGGGCATACTTTTAAGTTAATATTTTTTTTATATTACAGATATGTACTTTATTTCTCATTGTTAAGTTTAAGCTGCCATTACGAATTATCTTCTCAATTATATACCAGTGTATGCACAGAAATGTTGTCGCAACATACCTCTGACAGTTTACTCTCAAGACCGTGAGCCAAAATATATATGTATATGTAGAAAAAAGTCTGCATGAAAAGACATTGAGAAGGTTACGAAATTGTGGTAATGAAATAACTATAAAATACACGCGATAAAATCGTATTTGTTTAATACGTTCAAGTCACGGAATTTACTACAGCGAAATAAGAAAAAATGCTTTTGGCATAACTTTACATTGGCTGTAGTTAAATATAAAAAATCTTAAACACATTGATATTCTATATAAGTTGATGTGTCATTGAGAGGTGCGATTCCTCGGGTCAGGGAAAGTGTTCTTAATTTTCTTCATGAGAAAATTCGAATTCTCTCATAAAGCCTTGAATTTATCTTTGCCTACTATGGATGTCAAGACATGAGAAAATATGTCTTTTAGTACCATAACCACGATGTAACAATAAGTAGTAACTACACTTCGCCATCGCTACATAGTATGCAAAAACGAATGCAAATACTACGAAGCAATAAATCAAGCTAAGACGTAATTCACAAATGTAACAAACTGGCGTGCCAGAAAACCGCCAGAGCGTGAACACGACGCCGACAGCGGCCGACACCAGCCTGCGGCGACCTCGGACAAGCTCGGGCTCACTCGGCCTCACCTATCACGGCTTATTCTCAACATATTCGACTAGGCAACTTAGTTACCAAACGTGATATAGACTATACTACATATCTGCAACCAACGACTTCTATATAAAAAGATTTGTGATAAATTATGGTGATGGAGTTGGTGCTATGTATGCTAAAAGTTTTTGAGGTCATATAATTATAGATCGAAGGAGAATTAACCATGTCTCATCAGCTATAGAGACAAAGTCACGAGACGTGTGAAACAAGAAAAATGAATACGTTAACTGTAAGGTTAGGTAATAACAAAATGTATGATTGCATTGTATGATTAAATTGTTACTCAACTACTCGTGGGTCATGAGCCATAGGCGCGAGAATATCTGAATAAAAAGAGAAAGTGGGTCTTAATAACGCAAACTATACCACGAATGCACTTGATTCTTTGTTTTTCGCTAGATTATGGATGGAATCTTGTTTCATTTCAACATGTTCCAATGCTCAACTTTGTGTTAGTAGTGATACAATGTACCAGACGTAGTGGGCGTGCGTTGAAGTCTTTTGTAGAGCAATTGTTCGTTCGACTGACATTGAATAATGTAGCACCCGTAACTTATTTATTTATATGCAAATACTAAAAAAAATAATTTCTAATATTTTTCTAGAAGCCAAAAGTGAACAGTGCATGGATTTTTTATTTTACTAATAGTCAGGTAACGGTTATTACGACCGCAATCACTCAACAATAATTTCGACATTGTAATAACATTATGATTTACTTATTTATATTTCATAATACAGAGGCATTAACATGTCAAAAATGACACAGGAACATGGTTCCTTAAACCCACGAGGCTAAAAAGTTTATTATGATAGAGCAAAGCTGTGAAACTCGTTCAAAGGAATGTTTTTAAGTAATATTACTTCCTTTAATTTAAGTATATAAAACTGAGGCGCGCATGATGATGAGTGTACAACTCAATATAATGACGGCGGGGACAAGAAGGTTCTCGGGTGATTATGTACCGGAACACCGTTTTCGGCAGCGATTTAATTAATGAAGGTCAGCGAAAGTCACACAGCGGCTTGTTTCTACGGGTTGTCAAATTGTGCTACTCCACAATTTTCTCGATGTTTACGTTAATAACCTAGAAATTTATGATGATATACAATTTTACTAAGGGTTGCCTAAATGTATTTTTGCTTCGCCAAAGATGAAAACAATGATGAACTTAAATTATACATTGTACAGTGTTGAGAATTTTATTATTTATTCATGGCCTAAAAACAATAATTTCAAATTACGATAAAAAATAGATTACAATTTCGGAGCACGAAATCACGGAAAACTTTACATGTATTTGGTACAAATAATTTTGTTTACAGGGAAACAGTAACTGTAAACTTTATAGTCATAAATTTTCGTGGTACGCAAGCAACATGCTAATTGTAGTCCACTTTCTTCCGTGGCACAGTCAAGGCCTGCGTCGTGTAACCGCACATGCCTTACAAATTTCACGGATGACCACAGCCTAATTACACGCACCAATGTTTGTTACTTAACCACATGTTCAAGTGATTACTTTGACATTCTATGCGAAGATTGATGTTTTATATAATATTTAAATACTTTTCTCTTAATTTGACAACACTTAAATGATTTAGTCAGTAGTCATAGTAGCTAAATTGGAAACGAATACTACACGGGTTTTTTTCTCAAAACACACAGCTGACTCACACTTTACATATACCTATATTAATGCTTATTATTATGCATGGTAACGGTGAAGGAAAAAATTAAGAAAAACGACAAAGGTACTTGAGTTTTTCTTGTTCTTGTTTTTAACTCGATGTTAAAAAACAAGACAATGAATGGACGCCTGTTTACCCCTTAGAAAATACTAGCGTGAGTACATTTATGTAAGTAAATATTGACCTACGCTGCCAGCCATAACTCATCATCTAGACATATGTATGTATGTACAATGTACATAGTTTATATTTTATTTTGTAAATAGTAAATATCTTTAGCCTGGTAAAGATTTACAGTTTAAAAAAGTTTATCAACTCTGTCTAAAGCCAAAATTATAGATTCAAAGCGTACATTTAGGTTTTAAAGCACATACATACGAAGATACTATCAAACGTCTTACACAAAACGTGATCTAGGTTTCATCAATATCCTTGAGTATAACACATTCACCTTTACATGCGGCATCTTATTGAATCTAAATATTGCGGGTTAAGTGTGAATAAGCTATGAATTTACACTAATACATTTATTTAATTATTTACCATTCGTAAAAACTATATATAAGGGGGACTTAATGCCTGAGGCATTCTCTGATAGACAAATCTTTGGGGACACAGATGCCGTACAAAAAGCTGCAGTGTTTGTTTGTTTATCTAGTTGAATACGTTCATTTTAGGAAGTAATGAGTTGAATTGTAAAATAATATTTTATTAGAATTATTCTATATTGAATAGTCCATTTAGCGAAAATATTAATTACTTCCTTTTGAACCCGAAAATATTGCATACAGAGTTTTGAGGGGACGTACACTAAAACACAGAAAAACCTTCACATTATGTTTAATGTATTCGTCACAATATTTATTTAACGACTTCTTAAAGTGGTCTTACTACATTAACATGTTATAGTTGTGATGGCCTCGAGGTTTGGGCGCGCGGTCGAGAATCTCGGCGGTCGCGGGTTCGAACCCCAGGCACACACCTATGACTTTTCGAAGTTATGTGTGTATTCACATTGAATTATCACTTGCTTTAACGGTGAAGGAAAACATCGTGATGAAACCTGCACACCTAAAAGTTCTTAGGAATTTCTTAGGTGTGTAGTCCGCCAACCCGCACTAGGCCAGCGTGGCGGACTATGGCCTAAAACCCTCTCAATGGTAGAGGAGACCCGTGCTCAGCAGTGGGCGTATATGGGTTGATGAAGAAGAAGAAGAAGTTGTGATGAGGAAGTAGCATGTATTGGTAATAGGAAATACTTTTTCTAAACTCCAATTACATACATGACACATGTGAATAGATATAATATTAATGTGGTTACCAAAATTTGTATAAAATTGGCATTTAAATCTCAAAGAAGTTTATCTCCATTCAAGGCAAGAATTGAATCACAATTACTTAGTATAAAGCACGCGAAAGAACGGCAATAGCTTTTAGTCACTTTATTTTATTCCATTTAAAGATGATTACCATAATACATTTGTTACGAAAGATTACTTGTATTTTAATCGTTCAAGTCCCACGAGTGCGTAACAAAGGCAATTAATAATTAGGTAATTGTGTTAAATTAGATAGTCGCTTACATTTACGGAAACCGCATATTTGTCGGAGGTAACGAGGTCTGTATGAACCGGATACGCTTAAGGTCTTGGCGCTGTGTACTGAAAGAGTACGCATGCATCCGCTCAGATTTTACTGCGTCTGCGCATGTAGGTGCAATCGAAACTATCGTTAGCATAAGTAGCCATTTCGTATGTGCACCTGACAAAAGCTGATAAATCTTATATCCGTGTTTTGTATTCCAACAAATTTCCTTTCTACTGAAATCTCTTTTTTGTCAACTGTGCTTAATATTGTATAGAGCAAAATACTGAAGTTAGAGATGCAATGTAAATAACAGATGTTGGTAAAATGTCTTAGTTTGCAGAAATCATCGTCGGTATGATAGAGTTTGAAAACCTAAAGCCCTAAGAATGAATCGGGCAGACTGTTTTATAGACATAACGTATAGAATTCCCGGCATTAATTATCATGCCCTTAAACAGTGAAGGATAGTAATCTAGATACGCAGCTTTAATCACAAAAATTCCTGAGTATATGAAGTCAACTAACATGCATTGTAGGGTAAAGAAAGAGCTCCATGAAATCTAATAATAATTTAAAAATTAGGTATTATGAATTGGTAGTTTAAGGTCGAAACAGTAGCGTATATACTTGCACCATATGGTCAATTCAACGCTGTCTAAAAAGAATATAGCGCTGTGATGGACCTAAACGACTAGGCTGTAACTTTACTGTCCTAGGCTGGATTATCACTATAAAATAGGTGTACGGACATAAAATTAAATAAAAAAATTTAAAACTTGTATGAATTATAGCCACGTAAAATAAAAAGTATAAGTTTCATTTCGTATCCACTTTGGTCCCATGGCAATAACAAACGATTGGCTTTTGTTTTCATTTCTGCTGTAGTAACCCTTTACTTAAAGTTTTTCATTGAATTTAAACTTAAAAATTACTAAACGAAATATGAGGATTTGCGTCGTGATCTAACACTTTGAAGAAATATTGACCTTTAGCGTATAAAGGAACAAAGGAGATCGTGTATAATAGAGCAAAGTTGGAACGCGGTCTATGCCTGACCTTTATAAATACTTGACGCTGTTGGAGCTTTAGCATAACAGTTCTTATGCACTATATATTTCATTCGGTTTTTCTGTAGCATATGGGGTTTTATAATAAAAATAATTTTGTACTGGTAGCTAAGTTTCGTTCATAGCTTAGGTTACCTAGAAATAAATGGTGTAATTTTTGTTTAAAGTGGAGTTAAGCTTTAATAAGTTAGATTTTGTACGTTTTAACATAGAAAGACTAAATTTCTTATATGCACAGGGTATAGGCAACTTCACATTACCACATTGGTAATATTGCAAAACACAAACTAACCATTAATGTTGTTGTAATAGTTAATATGAAACGAATTGTACTATTGCTTAAGGAATAATTGTTAGTATACCGGTAGTTTCAATTAACTTCAATATAACGTATTTTAGAAATAAGGTGCAATACGGTAGTTCAATCAACTTAATATTTAGGTAATTAATGTAGAATCTGGTGCAATAAAATGGGTTAGGTGTTCACGTTTGTATAAGGTATATTCAGAACAGCATGCAAATGAACAAGCTTAAGTCATAAATGAAATAATGAAACTATAAAACATATTGAAATAGCTCTTGCATAACTTTAGCAGTTACCTTCCAACATTATCTTTCAATCGCTATTATGTACATTTGGTAATCACTTAGAGGTCAATCATACAAGTTCGTAGGATATGACGTTGCCTTTGTTTCCCATTCCAACTCTCCCATACTGGCCGCCCACATTCACTTTTGTTTACGAATGCAATAGACTGAGATATGCTGTCACAAAGCTAACCATATAAGAATGTAATATTCATTCCAGTCATGTGTTATAATGAAACAAAAATCATTTTGACATTGTAAGATAGATCTCTATGCGATTACGAAATATTCGAAAGTGAAACCGATGCCTTGGACTGTACGAGAATTTGGAACGACAAATTCCAATGCGAATTATTATTCGCGAAGCTTTGAAATTAAACCGACTTACATTCAATCAGCTTTTAAGTTACATTAGGGATTTATATTGAAATCAAAATTCAAGACATTATGCAAGTGGTCAACAACAATCACATTTGCAAGCAGCTGATCACGTCAGTACCCCGCATAAGTATAAGTAAAAGTTGGCTTACCGTTTGTCGTTAGTATGTAGTGTGTAAATCCTGAATGTCACTTCACAATATTGGGGTAAGGGGTAGTGTGCACTCGCGGGGCGGTGTCGGTGCGCATGTTGCGCTCGTGCGTGCGGTGCGCGTGGCTCGGGCGCGCTCACTGCGCGGGCGCCCACGAGCCGCCGACCAGACCCCTCACTCGCGCCCTCACTTCACTGACTCACAACTTCAGATGCTGCCAAAACCGCACTTTGCAAACATTTGCTGGGATTTTTGTGAATCACGCCTTATTTCATATCGTATCCTTCAACCTGGCACTCTTATTTCAAATAACGGTGGTTGTTAAAATGCTTCAAAGGCATACATTTACTAATTAATTATTTTTGGAGTAAAAGCTTGTTGACAAAACCTTGATCTTCTTCGACTTAAGGCTGAAATATTTAAAAGTCTACGTCTTTTTTTAAAATTATTTTTTTATCCACTTTCTTACTTTCATCCGTAGACCGTAGCTTAATGACGCAGACATTGAAATTGTACTATTTTCGTCCCAATTCGCGGCTATGAGGTGTATAACCGTGACCAGCAAATATGAAGCAAAAAGCCGGTTATTACCATAACATTTTTCATCTACACAGTAAAGAATTAGTTTCAGCAATTGTTCGGTTGACCGACCGTTCTATAATTTCATGCCAATGATATAATTTGGGTAACGATTAGATAGCAAATAAAATAAAACTCCATTTTTATTCAACACTTTATAAAAACTTTTCATATAATTTGGAAGATATTATGCATAGTTTTCTCTGAATCGTACAGTGCTGCGGCGCGGGCGGGGTCCTTCGTCGTCGTCGCTGTCAAATGCTGGCTCGTAACCCTTGTTCATAAAGGCACTGGTTGTTGAAGCCCGGCCGACCATATCACTGCCCTGTACACAATTATAACATACATATTTAAATTGTGTTATAGATCTCCTTATACTGCTCATAACTACATCTAAAGGTTCAGGTTTCAATTTTATATCCTATCTTATTTATATTCAATATATATTTTGCAAAAATTTCTATCTCCAAGTTTTCATTACCAAAGTGATGTTTCTTTCTGTGCGTTTTTCAGCCTACCTTGACCAACAAAGGTAACGGCCGAAATTTAATTTGTTTCCAAGCCCAAAAAACGTAATGGTGATTTCACCGTTACAATTTTTAAATTCTACATTTTATTGCGTCAAATTATTAAATGAATTCATTCAAACGCTTTAACTGTTACTTATTGCAAACTAATAATATTTGCAATTAAATATCTATTCGAATAATTTAATAGAGATGTGACCGCAATGACAATCAATCATAATCGATAACACACCGCAGTGTTGGGCAGATCGTAAAGATAACCGGAGCCAGCGTCGCCTGCCGATTGCAGCTGTGAACGACGTTTCTCCGCCAATACTGAATCTCTTCTGGTCTTCAACGCTCGAAGAGTCGCGCGTCGAGTGTTCTCATTGCCTCCCAATGATGACAA
This sequence comes from Cephonodes hylas, assembly GCA_030295005.1. NCBI lineage: Eukaryota > Metazoa > Arthropoda > Insecta > Lepidoptera > Sphingidae > Cephonodes > Cephonodes hylas. The sequence continues at coordinate 8,914,984 of AP025364.1, read as the reverse complement.
ACGAGATATCATATCTGTTGTTAGATTTAATAACATGTTAGTAAATGATAAGGCATAAACATTGCCTACCTGAAATAGGCCAGGATGGTGGAATAAGCCCCAAGCCCGTTGAGCTGTAAAGGAGGCCCGAACCCAGCAGCGGTACTTAAATGGTCTGATGATGAATAATTGTTTGATGCTACAACACCTTTTTTAAATTAAATTTAAGAAAAGGGAATAACGAAGTCATACATAATAGTTCTTTTTCTATGTTACCACGATATTACTTAATGATTTATTATTTATTATTTTCAATTGGTGAATTGAGATCAAAATATTTAAAACACACATATTCCATTCTTTATTCGTCGTCTTAATGGTCACTCCAATTCACATGTAAAAGAACAAGCTCTGAGAAACATTTGTACTTGGAAGCTCGATTCGAGCACCAAACCCATCAAAATCAAAACCATAACTTAGTAATTATTACAGAATATAATAGTTTATGTCACCAACTTGAATTTATTTGATATGCATTGTTTACGTACTTGGATCCCCATTCTGCAGTATAGTCAACCGCCTCTTGAAGTTGGCGTCAAGGTTCATGACGTTGTGTTTGGCGTCGCGCGCTTTCTCCAGATTGTGCAGGGTCTTTCTCCGCGCCACATCGTTAGTTTCCACGCCGCGCCGGTCCAGATCGTCCGTGTTCAACTTCTGTAGCTCCCTGGCTATTTCCACAACTCTCTTTTCTAGAATATTCTCTTCTGTCATTTCATCCGGCTGGACAAAGGGAAATGGAATTAGTCCTTAATGCTGCTAAAGACTTTATTAGTCCCGTGGTATATGCATGCGACATGTGATAAAGAGGGTCTTATATTTGACTACCAGATCTGACAGGGTTGGTAGTCCATTGAGAATTTTTTAAAAATTGATTTAGAGTTTTAAGCAAGTATGGCGTCAGTATATGTACTCGAAAAGCGGCAATAGCCTCGCCCACTATGTAATGAGACCGTAAAACAATGTAATCGCATCAATAAAATGCAACGCAAAGATGCCTTTACATAATTAATGTTATAATAACACAATTCTCTATGCATGTTTTACATCATAATTATGCAATTATGGTAATAAACTTATCCGTATATAATGCTACGATATATGAGTTATAAATTATAGCGGTAAATTATAAGGGAATTGTACTGTAATAAAGATCAATTGTCGTTACGGTTTCAATCATTAAACAAAAAAAGTCTCTCTAAATACTTTCGAAAGTGTAACAACCTTGAGGTTGAAAAAATGTGAACGCCATTAGCGGAACTAACAACGAAAAGTGAATTTAGTGGAAAATAAGTAAAGGGTATATAATAGGTTGAAACCTAATAAATATGACCTCTTTTATAAGAATTTCTAAAAGTACCAAAACTTGCTTAAAACTAGGTCTCTTGTCGCCACATAGCTCGCTCGTATACAGTAAAGTATTAAGGGCTGCAATATTGTAGATACGACTATTGTAGAGGGCAGAATTTATTATTGATAAAGTAGAATAGGAGCATATTTATTTTCGGCCATGGTTCTATATAAATTGCTGCTGTATTTGAAATTTTAAACATACCAATTTTTTACTATGAATTTATTACATATTTATTACAAATAATGTCATTTTTTGTTTATTCTTTGAACGGGATAACTGTTAAACAAATACATTTTTAATCGATTTTGCGTGCTTATTAAAGCTTTTGAAAGTCAGTAACAAGTTTTCTGAACGGAAATTTAAAACACACTGAAACTTTATTACACAAGTCATTTAATTATTTTTATATTTGTGAAGTACTAAGTAATTTACAATACTGATCCGCCTCTGTACAAGTCTGTGTAGTGGCAGCTCGGCAAGAACTCGTGTCGCAACCACTACCGCCGCTGTTTACTAACGCTTATGAATGCGTATCGAAAGATAAAACCAATGCCTACAGCATAACTTAGCCATTACATAGTTAGCTCTTAACATTTTATTTTAAATCCATCGTAAGAGAATACTTTAATTATCTTTTTAGGTAGTACGGTGTCGTTGTGAGCAAAAGCGGCGTATTAATATTATTAATCCTCATAATATAGTACTGATTTGTTTTTCTTTATAATTTTTTATAATAATTAATAAGACGATTTTTTGCATTAAATTCTGAACAAAATTATCACAAGGAAACCTTTATACCTAGCTTTAGTCAAAGTCAAGACTAACCTAAGCTAGCGATGAGCAAAGACCTAGCCCTCTTTAACCATATACGAGATTTATAGCAATGAGATGTAGGACGAATGGACTAATATTGCATAATATGTATTACATGCATTGGCTAATGAAGAATTCATTGAACTTGTGACGATTGAAACTATATTTTTTTACATGCATTCGTAACCTCACACCTGTATTTTCCGAAGGTACGAGGTGCATTATGGCACCTACATTGTTCCAGTCCCACGTAATGGGGAGCGAGGCTATTGCCACTTTTTGAAAACATTTCAGACTCCGTAATGGTACTAAGAATTTCCTAATACAAAAACTCAATAACACTTTGACTGTCTCAGGAATCGAACCCGGAACCTCAATATTGCACGCTATATACTTGACCCGCAGATAAAGAACTACTTTTATTTTTGTAAACTTCAGCTATTATTGTGTTGTTACTTACCTTTCTAGCGAAGTACCAGTTAAGTTCCACCGTAGACAACAAATGCGTGAGGGTGTATGTGCGGTGGAACATCATCGCCGTGAACTGGATCACCATCACTAACCCAAAGAATATGAGGAACAGCGAACCGATCGGCTCCAACATCAGGTATTCTTGCTCGACTGTCACCTGCACGAAAAGTAGCTTATGCTTACATAGTTCTTACTTTCGGTTCTTAATTCGGATATTCGAAAAAGACAGATTTATCGGATCGATAATATTAGTCAAGTAGTCGAAAAAACTAGTTTCAATTTATTTAATCACATCACCAAAACATAATCAAAATAAAAAATTAAAAACCAATTGTCCTTTTTCAAATGAGCTTTATCGCGAATACGTTTTATTGAGTAAAAATCGACCTATGCATAGAATAAGGTTACTTATGACTATAACACCAAAGTACTTTTTATGTCTGTAATAGAGTTAAACTTGTTTATATATTGCAATAATGAAGTAATAATAATCAATAATTTTGTTGTTGTTTGAATAACAAAAAAAGTAACTGATAATTTTGTGCCCAATTAAGTTTAAATAGCTGAGAAAGAGATGTTGTGCAAAAGCACATATTAACTTTATTCTGCGCATAGGTCGAAATATCGATGTATTGTAAAAATTTTATGTAACATTTTGGTCTTTAGGAAACATCGATACATTTTCTGAGTGAATATTCCTATCGAGATTTGCTCATTTAAATATGAAAATATTAATCAAATAAAACAAAAATGTACTGTTGAATACTTACAACATTAGCTTCCTCGTCGTAGCTGAGTCCGACCCTCTGTCCGAAGGGCCACTGTATGTGCATCTGGTCCTGGTTGAACTGCAGCAGGAATATCACCAGCACGAACATCGCGTTCAGCATCACGAACGCGAACACCATCGTGTCGCGTAAATTCTTCAGGTCGTTTTTGATGCGTTCCTAGAATATAAATCGAGATTTTATCGATATGAAAAATAATATAAGTGAGATTTTTTTAAAGGTCATGAAATTTAAAAATGTGAGATAATTGTGCACGTATAAATAAACTATGAAGTATTGTTCAATTACAAAGGCGATTTAAAGATTTTACCTGTTCTTCCTTGTTCTCGTCGATGGGCCGCAAATAAACGTCGATCAAGTCTTTCCAGAATTCGATTTCAGCTGTCGTCAAGAAATCGACTTCGCCTTTTTGAAGATTTGGATCTTCCACCCAATAAGGGTTTATGAGGTCATCTCTTTCTTCCTGTACAAATGAAATCACATATATTTAGAATTGAGTATATTATGTCTACTTTGTATTTTGTTATACATATCAATAGGAATATACTTGTAACACTGGATGTAATTTTAGTTTAAGTTTTTTAAATGCGTTAATTCTTTTGTTCTATGAACATCTGTCTCAACTGATAATTTTAATTTTATGCTGCATGATTGTGTAAAAGTTCTGTTATAAATAACAACATGTGTATAATGGGTACGCACGCGCGGTATGTCTGTGGAGGAGTCGCTGTCCGCGTACTCGGCCATGATGCCGAGCGAGTCCCGCCGCAGCGCCATGGACGAGCGGCGCCGGCCGGGCAGCGGCTCCGACATCTCCGCTGCACCACTACACAGAAACATATCGACCAATTTATATTTGAAATACAACAATAAAAAAGACGAAAAATCCTGTCTTGATTGCATCATAGAAACTAGAACTTTTACTTTAAAATATATTTTTTTTGTATTCAATATATTGTGAAATATTTGTAATGACTTTTTCTAACTTAAGACATATATTAAAATTACTCGGTAGAATGATGTAGTCATAGAATGAAAACCCGAAAGGTAGTACTCATAATAGACTGCATATTTGTAGTTACAGATTTAGGTCTCTATAATGATGTTTAAAATACAGAAAAGCTATTTTTAAAGAGTCGCCCAGAATTTTAGACCCGCCAGAACACCTTACTCTTCGTACAACGTCTAATGTCGATTCCATCACTGTATTATGAATAAAGAATACTTACAGCACTGCTAATCTCTTCTCAATTTTCTCTATAGAGTTAGCAATTTGCAGTAGATGGAAATCGTCCTTATAGTCCTTAGGGTTGGTGCAGCACATGCAACGGAACAAGCCGGAGACACTCAACTCTAGTGACCCTTTAGTCTCGTCAGACTTGCCAAACCAACGCATTATACTTTGGTTGTCCATTTTCTTCTTAGCTTCCTCGGCTTCTTTCTTCTCCATTTCGATTTCCTAAAAAGATATGCAACTTTATAGTTCATCCTTTATGAGTCGCGATGTACGAATAAGTAAATTATGTTCTTTGAAAGGTTGGCAACATTCAAGGCACAGCATATTATTAATCATATTTTATATCACTTAACAGATGATGTGATTATTGCAATAAGCTGTGACAAATTTTAATTCGCAATGAATTCAATATTAAACCGAAAGCTTTCCACGGTTTTATCCAGGAACATAATTTAGCGAAATATGTAAATCCATAATCCGCTGTACTCTGTTTTTTAAATAATAATTAAATAGCATATAGATTGTCAACCCATGTATTAACACAGGCCTCATACTTGTATATGTAATACTTACTTTAGCACTTTTCTTCTGCGCAACTTCTCTGGTTCCCCACGACACATTGTTGAGGTTGCACAGCGAATATATAATGAGCAACATGTACATGCTCGGGATGGTGATGTAGTACACGCCCAAGAAGGCCAGACATACTATCTCCTGTGGATGCAGAGCTGCCGTGATGAAGAATATTCCGAAAGTTGCCACCGTGAACATACTAGATGGCGCTAACCAACCGTCTTCTGCGATTTGCAGGAATATACTGACGATTACCAGCAACATTATCATTGCGTATATACATGTTATAATGTTGGCAAGGGTTAGCTGAAAAAAAAATAGTTTGTCAAAAATTAATCAGTAAAAAGACTATGCGCACTCAACGAACAGAGGTCATCATATGGAATCACCTGATTCTGGCTAACTAGAGCATTATCGTATTTCTTGCAGGAATTTTGACTTGCTAAATGAGGTACAGTAATAATAGAATAATAGAAAAAATATTAATGTTGTCGCAAGTAGAGGATTAAAATATTTTAGATAAAATTGGCTCAATTCTTCGTTCAATGTCAATATTTCAATTGAATGTCTTTATTGATAACAAAACATAATAAACAATACGACACAATATATTAAGTGTATTTATTATTAATTTACAATAAATTTCAAATAAATAATATACTTTATTACTTACCTGCGTTTCAGATTTACAAGTCATACAGACTAACAAGAAGATTAGCACAGGTATCAAGTTGAATATGAGCGCGTTCATATTGCTCATTCCGGTTATAGCGTTTAGGGCTCCCACCATCATCAAGAAAATTGTGCCGGGACCCAAGATCGTGCCCACCATCAACATCATCTGAAATTAAACGTTTTATATCAATTGTTGTATGGAAATGTAATAAAGGCCGCCAATTGTACTTATGTATCTTGTTTAACTGTATCTCATTTTATTTTCTTTTTTTACGTGTACAATAAAGTTTTAAATAAATATATTACCTTAAATATTGGGGAGACATTAGACTATTTAATACAGATCTAACATATTCCCTCCAGGGTCGGGGATATTACCTTTTTTTCCATTAGGAAATTCTCAATAGCCTTTTTGTGATTACAATCATTTAAATTAACACCCGAATCTCTTCCAAAGACTTCATAAAATATTTTTTCTTCCTAGTTTTTTAATATCTATCCTTCTTCTTTTCACATTATCGCTTAATCTTTATTTTTGTAATTTCTCTTTACGCCTTCAACTTTCCATTATAATCCATACATTCTATATCCGTAGACTGACGTTGGTTACTATACCTGATAAGCGATATAGAGCGTGGAGATGTTGTCGTTGACCTTGACGGTTCTCTTGGAGTCGGCGAGCAGGTCGAATATGTTGGCCATGGTGGAGGGCACCCAGCGGCGGCGCTGGTTGAAGAACTCGTCGAACCGCTCGGGGCAGTGCGTGTACGCGTCCGACGCCGCCGAGTACTCCACGCGGTAGCCGCGCTGCAGCAGCAACGTGCACAGCCAACGGTCCTCGCCTGGTGGGCAAAGTAACCAACTATACTTACAGAATATATTATCCTCCATAATGCCATTGTAGTAGTCGTCACGAAAATAATATACCCCAAGTTTAAACACCCAACAACCAACGACCTCACACGAGAATACATGTCCTGTATCCTACCATATACCGAAAAATTGTAGCTGGTATCGTCGTAGAATTTTAGAACGAAATTCCAGACCTCGAAAAGGAGTTAGACCCTACTCTATCATATCCTAACTTAATACAGCTGGAGAAACTCAAAGAATTGTAAACACACACCTTGATCATACTGTACGTAATGTCTAGCCTCGTTGGAAGTGAGTGTGTATTTCTTCATGACGTTATCGTCCATAAGAGCCTTTCCTCGGAACAGAGAGAAGCATCCAGGACTACAGAGTACGCAGCCGATCATGTGTTCCGTCGCCTTTTGCAGCCAATGACCAATCGCATACTCGAACATCTGGTACCACGCCATGAAACCTGCAATACAAGAAACAATTTTATAGAATATCTTAAAATCTTTTTAAGATTAGAATAGCGTTGTGAGATCGTCATGTCATGCTCATGAGCATCCATTTTAATCCTTAAGAATTGTCTCTACCACCAATTTTATTTTTTTTTTTCTTATCATCTCTAACATCCTTATTTCTGATTAGATTAAAAAAACTTTTCACTTCTCTATTGAAACCTAAAACATATCAGTTAAAACTCATAAGCAATAAGTCAACATTCTACTATACTGTACATACCAGAGCCAACAGGATGGATGCGACCGCAGGCGGCGCCCAAGTTCTTGTCCTTCTTCATGAGGTCCACTAGCAGAGTGACGGCGCACGGCTTGAAGTCGATGTCACCGTCCAGAGCCAGCAGATACGTGTTCTCAGCAATCACCTCTTTGCGGTCCACGGAGATCGGCAGGTCCATCAGGCGGTGACCCAGGAAATAGTACATGTACATCACCTGGAAACCAGTATTTAACACATTTGTAATACAAAATTTTAAAGGGAATAATATATATTGATCTATTTACATTTTACCGAAGCCTGTATAAAATATGGATCATTGAAGAGTCTTCTCTTTTATATTTAAAAAGAAGCATACCACTAACCTAGTTATCAAATCACTCTTTTTCTACCGCATAAAAAGTTTATGTTTGAAGCAACAATACAAATTTCAGGGCGTATGTTTCTATGTAACAGAATTTATTAGTTGTAGTAATAGACTGTTTTAATGCCAAAATTTGTGACTAGAACTGTGAATATTTACCTGGGACCATCTCTTTCTGTGTCGTATCTTGGACTTGTCTTTAAGGTGACAGATCAATTTGTTCTTCCCCGGCATGGTCCATATGAGCTTGCCGCCGTATGGAGTAGGATACTTTTTGGGAGGTCTCAACCGCACGTTGGTAAGATGTACTTCGGAAGCAGCTTCATCGATAGTATCAACAAGACACTTCACGAAACGGTTCACTTGCGAATCCTCGGTGCTGTGGTCTGATATCTCGAAGGCATCGTCCATGAATATATGACCTGTTGTGAAATAAACAAACATATATACAACTGCCTTATTAAACCCGCTGCATTACTTACTTGGTTGATGTAGAACAGATATTGATGATGGATATATTGATATATAACACGTTGGATATTCAATACACCCAAATCTTCAAAGATGATTGACTGAGATGTTTTTATCAAAATTGACGAATCTATTGACTAGAAGTCATTTAGACCTACAGACTCCCTACAGAAAATAAAAAATCTATAAATCAAAATGCTTACATTCCAGTTCGTAGTAATCAGGGTCGATGATGCCCAAATATTTCTGCGCCACTCTGCGGGCGCTCTGGTCCTCGTCGAGCCTAAATATAGACTTCAAGAACTCTATCATTTCTTCTTTGGTCTCGTGCCACATGGTCGCACACACTTGAATCCTATAAAGAGACAGATTCCAATTTAATAAAAAAATGAACCACTTATACAACAAATAACAGAATTGTTTTTTTTTTTCAAACTATTATTATTTTTCAACTATTTAAAATACTATTAAAATCCCTTCTATTCCATGATTACGTTTTACCATTTTATAGCTATTTCAAAACCAAAAAAACCTTTTTTAGAACATATTACAGTATTTTTTTTTGTTTTCGTAATAAGAGCAGAAACCTAAAAAAGTATGAAAGTGTAAATTTCAAATGCAATTTTCTCCACAATTTGGTTTTTTGAGTTGTGACACTATTTGAACGAAGGTGCGATATTTTATGAATGAGCTCCAAAGTGCCTACCTCCCCCCCTTTTTTTTTATAGAACCCCAGTAACAACCCCAGTAAGTGGACAACTCTTTGTTTTCCAACTCCTCCTTTACATTGCTTTTCTGATTAACTTCGTTGCGGGATTGTGACAATTTAGGTCCCCTTAGATTCGCTGAGCTTCATTGCTCGGCGTCAATACTGTGCGTGTCTCTGTTGATCCTGTAGTACAGAAGTTGCAGTGGCGGGTGTGTGGTGGGATAGGGACAAAGAAGAACCCCAGTAAGAGAAATTATAGGAATGTCTTTCCATTAAAATTGATTGAATTGATAGAAATACTTATCAATAGGATCCTATACGAAAATAATAAAATTACCTGGTGATACTGTCCGAGGGTTTGATGTCCTTGAACACGTTTACGGAGCTTCCAATAGAGGAGTCGTCGCCAAGGCCTTTCAAATCCTACAAAATACAACAATAATATTAAATTTTTACGTGATGTTAATACGTATAAAAAAAGAATATTACAAAAATGACGATTGTCCACTATTTTTTTCCATTTTTCGATGTCATAATTACCTAGATATTAGTCCTATTTTATTACTCCATGAGACCAAAGTCCAATTTAAATCTCAATTCGTGCTGAATCCTAGACCAAGGTCTAGGACGGTTTAATAGTCTTTATTTTAGTTGTACATAACGAAAACTATACTTGGGTCGTGTTACTGTACCTTAAAATGCAGTCTTACCTCAAAATGTATATCGTTTTCATTATCCTTCGTCCTGTTCAAAAGCATGGATTGATCTATGAGTGGTCCGATGTACCAAGGCTTGGCGAACAGTTTGTCGGTGGCAGCCAGTCGTTCGCAGCGCGGTTGCCACGTGTGGAACACAATCCAAGCTTGTGACATGAGCCACAGCAACCAAACCCACGCCATTTCACGACCAACATACTCTCTCAAGAAGTACACTGGAATTCGATCATAAAAATAAACCATATAAAATTAATTTTTAATCTGGAAAAGTTCAAATAGGTTTTCCATAGAAAATTCTCGAACAGCGGCTGCTCGCCCTATTACATGGGAATTAAAATAAAATTATCGAAACGCAGACGCATAAATATACCTCCAAATTCCAGAGATATAAAGTTATAAACGTATGTGTGTAATGTGTACTTATAGTACATATATTTTGTATTATGTACATACAACAATCATAAACATTATCTTTACAAAAGAGACGAAATCTTTTAAGGCGAAGTCGTCGATAAGTAATTCACATTATCGACATAGCCGGAACATTAATGTTTTTTCGTTCGTCCATTGATTATATGTATTGTTTCCATAAATTATTTAAAACGTCATAGTATTTCATTATCTACGCAAATTCAAAAGAATTGGATCAAATCAATAAATCTAAATTACTTATCGGACAATACTCTGATAACAACCTTTCTTGATATATGTACTTTATTTACTTTCAACCAATTATACGTCAACAAAATGCATGTGGCTATTGCAGAATTCTACATTGGTTTTACACAATTGCTTTTGATTGGGTGCTACTTTTGGTACTAATATTTTGTATTCCCAATCAATTGCCGAAGATTTAATTAAGTACTTCAAATTCATTTAAAAACGAATTATTATTGGTATATACTATGACTCTTTCTCCAAATTAGGAAAGAAGCCCTAATCATATTCTAATGCAATTGTACACTTAAAAGAAAACTAGGACAGTCTTGATAACTTCTTAAAATATTCACTAACGTAATTTTCTGATATCGAATTGGGGTCCAAAATCTATGTATTATCACCCATCCGCATGACGAGGGCATTATAAAAAGTCGCAATAAGGTGACGGCATACTGGCTCAAAATTATATTATTAAAATAGAGCATTGATTACCAAAAGACTATTTCACATCCTTCTAAAATTACGAATTAAAATTAAAAGATTGCTTAATTTATTTGAAATAAAATATGTATTTACCTGGCGGAATTTCATAGAACAAATAGTCAGGAATGGTTCCATGGAAGGTGCAGGGATTCGAGTTTCTCATACCACAAATGGCAATCAGCAGATTTATAGTCACCGGCCCGACTAGAGTCAGTGCAAACGTGAAGCTGAAGTTTTGTATGAGCACTTTGCACGCGAACTTGGCACTTCCGAAGCAGAAGTACGCGGCCACTACTTGTACGAGCGCTGTCCATAGGGGTGCGGTCCATGACACGTTGAGATGGAACACGCCTCCAGTCAAATCGTAGCCTATCGTTTCGTCTTCTTGAATTTGTACCAATACCTGCAAGAAAATTATTATGTACTATTTATGCAATCCTAGTTAATAATTCACATTTTACTTGTAACTTATCAATCCGTAGATAGACATGGATTTTTTAACTCTATATATTATATGCTTGATATTTAAATAGGCTGTTAATATCAGGACACATCTACAAAAATCCAAAATCTAGACCAGAACCAATTATTTGCTACCGTAAAATTGTACAGCCGCCATAGGGCCATTAATATACAGTTGGCTCAACAAACCTAGTACGTACCTCGTTAACCACATACTCTCTTTCACCAAAGGCATTGAGTGTATGTGTGAAAAATGAAAACGGTTCATCGCCTTGTATGTGCAAAGATATCAGGATGCACCCTATGAATACAACGATCTTCCATAAAGACATTATTCTCTGTGTATAATAGCGGGTTCTTTTTAGATTGTCACGCAACTCCTGCAGCACTGAGAACACTAAAAAAATATTATTTTTTTATACAAAAACACAAAATCCGGGGTTAATAATTTTAGATTTTAAAAGCCCTACCATGTTCAAACCCTCAACATGTAGTTACTAAAGAAAAAAAATATACCCACTGCATCATGTAGGTACTGGCTCACTTTACTTCGTCTTATTAATTGCGACCCTTTAATGCAGATTATGTACGATTCTTATAAGATCGTTTATACATTAATGTTCATAACTTACCAAAGCTCTTGTTGTATGTGTCGATGTAATTCTCCCACCAGCCCAAGGAAACGAACACACTTGCAAGTGGTATCGTCCATAATACTGGTTCTCCGTTCAAAAGCGGCCACACTACGAAGGCGGTTGCTTGGGCCGATATGGCCAGTACATCGAGAATGACTTTTATCGGAAATCGGGAGTCGATACGGTCTCTTGTGAAGGCATTCAGGATTCCCGGTACTATACACATTGCGTTCATAAGCATAGCGCCTTTTACAGCGTCCAATTCGGGTAGAATTAAAAGTATTAGTGTTGCTACACCGATTGTCTGTAATGTTTCTATTATGAATGCCTGAAACAAAGAACTGGATTGGATACAGGAACGTAATTGGACTACACAGATCTGTGTATACTTCACTCCTAAAATTATTATTCTTAATTTTCATCAAAAATGCCTAACATTTTACATGCACCGTATATCTGTTAACGTAATAATATAGGTAGTTCGATATCCGTCACATATGGTAATTATTTTCCTACTATTTCAAATAACGTTTATAGTTATACGTTTATAGTACTTACAATTAAGAATTGTGTTTTGCTCGGTTTCCGAACCGTTTTGAAGAAGCATATCCTGACGGATCTTAGGAACACGCCCAATTCTGGTACACCGAATGCAATTAGCGCTGCCCATAGCCATGTTATTCTTTCTTCTAGACTCAGAACCGTTATGAACTGTTGATCTAAAGCTGTAGAAAACGAATTATATCGATTAAACATTTATCTTTTAACATTACTTACATAAATAATCCAATTCTATCCTATTTCCTATCGCAAGGAAATGAAAAGAAAAGATGATTGATTGTTTAATTTTTCAACTTTATAACGCTGTGTTTCTCGTAGACACAAAGAGCAAGAGTTATTTACAATTTTTACAAGTTACTCTTTAAAAAAAGGAAATAACTTAAGCTTTTTGTTCACTATATAAAAAAAATCACGTGCAAAAAACAAAAATTACTTTCTATGAATAACTACAAAACAAATATCAACATTCAGACATATTTTTAGAACTCCACAAACTATTTGGTTTTCATACTGCCACTTACCAAGTGCTCTGTTGCAGTGAGAAATTTGTCGTCCTTTCTTAAGTTGTGACGTAATGAAGAGAAGGGTCCCTTTGGCTAAGACCGCAGACCCCAGCACAGCACAAAACACTAATATGTAGGCGAGTAGCTTCAAAAATTTCACACTCCTGTCTATCCATCGGGTGGAAACCATAGAGCCACTCTCCTTCTTCACAGGTATTTCTCGAAAGAGGTTCCATCCTTTTGTTTCCTGGGCTGTTCTTGTGCTAAGAAACAATTTTCTTTAAGTTCTCTATTAATATAATCTTAATCCGGCTCTTATCGTTTCATTGGAAATTAAGTCGTACCAAGAAGTTGTCATTTATCTTCAATTTTTACTTTGCACTCACAAAGGGAACATAAATATAATACCGTTTTAAAAAAGATATGTCATCGTGGAACAGGTGTCTCACTATTTGCTACGACCCTCCCATGTTGGGAAAGTTTAAGCCACCGCTTTTTTTGTATTTTCGTTTACCACTGAAGTTCATTATAATTATTTTGCAATAAACGTGTACCTTAGAGCCAAAGAGCCACGGTGACCTAGAGATTCTAAAGTAATCAATCAAGCTTATGTACCTATATAAGTAAAAATAACAATTTTAAGCACTATAGTTTAAATATTACATTAAATCTAAAGAATGCATTCGCGATTAAACTTTACAATCGAATCTATAGCGGAATATTCACATTCAATATTATCTTAAATGGGTAAGGATTAACTTAATTAAATCAGTGAAACAAAGCCGCTATCTACGAATGCATGTTATCTATTAATAATGACATCAACTCGTGACTCAACTTTTTGTGCAAACTATGTGAAACTTTAACCACGACGGCTAATGACGTCAATATAATAAAGTTAGCGAAAATGCAGGAAGACTACGCTGTTCAGAATTCGATTTATACCTAATTGTATAATGAAATTACGCCATGGTAATTACGCTATGGTACCTATAGTTTTGCGAGATAAAACTTTATTTCTTAATTAAGGTATACAATTTAGGTACATGGAAATTGATGTTGAATTGTGTACAATGTACTTCCAACTTCCATACCAACATAGGTATCTATTGTATCATTTTTGACACATTTTCTACACTCATTATATTTTTTGACCTAGCAAACTTTTTTACAACGAACTTTAACAACAGCCAGTAACAAGATTTAAGATAGGTCAAGAGAACTATTGTCAGGGGATTACCTGGTGTTTCACCTACTCGTCTTTCACAGTAAAAATACAGCACAGCAAATACACATAGAAGCTTAAATTCTACTACCAAAATACGCAACATATTGCCAAGCAATCAGAGTTCAATTCAGTATCATCAAATATCTTTTTTGGTAAAAATATTTAACAGCCTACCATGACACTGCGAGACAATATGTACCAAATTTTGTGCATTAATTTCATTATTAATAATGATAAAAAAACGCTGTTATTGCCATTCATTTAACTTGATTGCTCCAAAATTTGAAATACTACATAAGTATAAAGTGGGTCAAAAATCACTCACTCTATTTCATCACAGTCATCGTATAGAGGAGTGTATTCTGTGTCTGAATCTTCAGATTCGTCATCTAGTTTTTTAAAACCTGGTGTTGTTGTGGCCATTATGCCTTATGTTATTACTGGAACAAAGAAAACTTTGTTTGATTCGATTTATTTTAATATTGAACACTAATAAACACCAGACTTCGAAGTTTCGGTTTCTTACCTTCAATAAAACACATAATTACTTCACAAACGTCACAAACACATCACCCACTGAACACGTATCGATTACTTCCTTGTAAAAATTGAGTAAACAAAAACAGACGTGTTATCACCAATGAAGTGTTGAAGTAAATAGGCTAACAGTATCAACAAAGTGCTGGCTTCAAGTATAATCCATATATCATTCGACGGTCATTATGATATCGCTTTGATTAATTTTTTATCACCGATCGCAGATCACAACAATTGCTGCGATTTCAGCATACTCATTAATTATCACAATATAATCGAATCCTTGAATTCTACTTCAATGATTAATCTATTATAATAGACTTACACATGTGAAAATATAGTTTTATTTTTTAACAAGGGTTTCTCTTGTTTTTTTATATATCTCTAGTTTAAATACTGTAGAAACGACGCACTCAAATCATATATTATAACCAAAGACCTTAATATGCCCACGTTGTGCAATCAATCGCTTTTGTCATCGAAAATTATCAGGCATATTGCATTCCATAAACATTATCAGTCACAGGTACTTCCCAGTAAAAAAAGATTACTAAAGTTGAAATAAATGAAACACAGTGATAAAGTTAATCCTAGTACTAAAAATAATACTAGGCATCAATTAAATTTTTAATTAATCACAAATAAATATTATGCCAAATAAAAGGTAATACAGAAATAAACTTAATTCTAAAATACATCAGTCAAGTTACACATTCGAGTACACGTTGCAGACAAAAACATTTGTAATACTGAATACAGATCAGCAATTTTCAGTTGAAAACAATTTAATATACCCTTGCATGTAATAAATTAAAACATAAATGAATGTGCCACAATACGCAGCAAATCGCAAATGTATTTGCATAAATTTATTTTTCCAAGGAAATACTTGAGAATTAATCATATCGCTTACTCTAAAAAACGGCACAAATCTATTCAATAAAGCGTTGATAGGTTTCAAATTTTTATTTGAATAGTCACACATTTTTTAGGACTTATCAATCAGGAGAAATTTGCGAATTCCGTATGGGACAAAGATATGTAATTTTTTTCGTAAGAATGAACCATGTGAAACATGGGTTTGAAATAAATCTTCCCTACTCTTTCGGTACAAATATAAACCAACTTTCATACATTTGATAAACCTATAACTTATATTGGTATTTGGTAGTAATATTGAAACTTTTATAAAATCAATGCAATCTGCACAAAAATGCAACCAAAATCTATCAAGAGTCCGCTTTGGCACTTTTGATATAATCTACCATTGATATCGTTATCAATTTATCATTATTTGATCTTTCGGTTTTACAAGCAGATACATACTTATTATTCGTAATTTCGAGTTTAAGGAGTAATATTTTGTCGCGGTAGGCTTTATTACATTATGCCTTAGATGAGAAGCAACTAATAGGAATCTTCGGGTTGACAAAGCTATCTAGGGATGCGATGCACTCTCACGCAAAATTATTTTAATTACATTAAAATCAATTTTGGCAGTGCCTAATAAGGCCAAATGCTATGGTTTAAATAAGCTTTATCGACTTAATCATTGAACTCCCATAAGTTTGTCGATTATAAAAACTCTTATGTGAGTTGAAATATTTGAATTTTTCTTTAATTCATGAATTGCTTTTATCATGTAACCGCCAAGAATGCAATAGTAAGTAAATAAATATAGACATTACCACCTACCGTTCTATAAATACATGTTATATCGCATACATTACCGAAACTACAGATGTAATAGATTAAATTACAAGCAAAATATTAAATAGTAGACGCCCCAAGTATTATTCACCAGGCATTAAAATCTACCAATTCGTAAGCAGATCAAATTGCTGCTACAATAAATCTCGAAAAAATGAATGTCAAATTCAATTTTCATTTTCATTTCCTGACAGTTTACTTGTGGTGTAGTCTTGACCTTTGTCATAATCTGATAAATCATCATGTTTTGAAAAATTTCCCATCGAAACTTGTGCGATTGTATCCGCTATACTAGACGAACTCAAATACGAGTGACTGGAAGGCGGCACTGAGATATCTTCTGATTTAGATAGTTTTAAGGCTTGTTCATAATCTGACATGTAATCAGGCAGAGTTGTCTTTTTAGTCAATTCTAGCATTTGATTTAAAAACGAATCGCCTCCGACTCTTGGCGGCAGACTAAAGTCGGTTGGTTTCAATTCCATATCAGATTTTGAGGACTCAGCTTTAGAAGAACTTGTTTCCGTATGTTTTGGCATATCAGCATGATCGGGTTTATCAGTCTTCCCTTTTCCTACGCTTCCAAAGTCTGGCGGTAAGTAGTCCTTGCTATTCTTAATTAAATCGTGTGGTGATTTTAACAGATCTTGTGGAGATTTCATCATCATATTTTGATCCAACCCAGCTTTTGAAGATATGGGACTGCTGCTGGACAATGGTTTTAGCAAAGACTCCTGCATTTTCATTAATGATGGCGACAAAAACATATTATTGGCGGCCAAAGTCGACTTTGACATCGGATCGGGGATGCCCAAAATACCAGCGCTAGAATATTTACTAGCAGAGAATAAAGCATTCGCAATATCAGCCGAACTCATCATCAAGTTTGAAGCTATACTAGCAGGAATTGGAGTTGCAGAAGAACTACTTGTAGCAGTACTACTTGGCGTTTTATCGAAACTTCCAATACTGTTGGTCAAGTTCTGTAAAGACGCTGCATAAGAAGGTGGGTCGGGAAGTTTAGTACCTGACAAACTTGCTGCTAAACTTGGCGTCATACTTGGTGTTAAGCCTGATAACATACTATTGGCAGCTGCTAAACTTTCTAAACCAGTAGGACCTAAAGGAAGAGACATGTTTGTGGGTCCCAATCCGAGAGCCATACTTGTCAACATATCTAAGCCAGTAGGATAAGACGACGGAAGAGTAGGTGTAGCAGATTTAGACGATGATTTCGATGAAGATAACACTGGTATATTTAAAGGCGGAGTCTCGAATTTATGCGGCGAGCCCGATCCAATGCCAGAGGATACATTTATTGGCGGCACGCCTGCTGGTCTGCTAACCATTTGCTGCAAAGTACTGACCGACGGAAAGTTAGGTACAGATGTTGTTTGACTGGGTTTCGTAACTGGAATTGGCTGTGGAACTGCTAATAAAGCGTCTAGATCCATTTTGTCATCATTTTCAGACGAACATCCAAGTTGCTCGCGTATAAAGTGCCACAGCAATCCATCACTCTGTTCCCGCGGGAATTTCGCGGTTAATGTACATTTTAACTTATCTAAATAAGAAATGTCTGGTTTAAAATTCTCTTTGAAATTAACTGATGTTTCATCTGAAAATGTTGAATAATACTTGATGCTTTTCTTTATTTGTTCCATTGCATGAGGTGATAAGTGACTGTCGTGAATCATATTATATTGAAGTAATAATGGTCGAGGATACTCAGTAGGTCGTTGTTCTGGAGGGGGCATCACCCAGAAGAATGTTAATGATGATTCTAAGACTGGACTTTCTGGATTATATGGTGCTGAAATAAAAAAAAACTATATAAATAAATGCAAATAAATAAATACACCCAACAGTCACATACATAGTCCTGACCCCACACTAAGATACGAGTTTTGTGTCGTGGTTATCAGAAACTACGAGAGACTTTTCGGTCTCACAAACACCCAGACCCGAAACAAATATTTGTGGATCACACAAACATTTGTCTCGGTGCGGGGATCGAACCCGCGGCCGCTCGTTTCGCAAGCTGGTGTCTAGCCAACTGCGCCACGGGGCTATGAACATACATTGAAACAAAAAATAATAATTATATGAAAAAAATTACATAGAATAAAGTTATACATACAGCAAATGACACCAATACAAGGAATGTATAATATTTCTGACGGGCCTCTCAACTTTATTTGATATTCAAGTTGGTTGTCGCAATCTCTGAGGCTAGGCATTGCAGGATTAGTGGGGTGAGAATGATACCATCCCAGGAGTGTTAGACCGAGTTTCTCAATCTCCATCTGTATCTCAAGCTCAACCAAGACACGCGGCCTGGTGTCATTTTTGCTCACCAGACATGGAAATGTGTGAGTTATCATTAAATCTGAAATTAAATAAATTCATTAGAAATTACCGTGGATATAATTATATGAAAACATTTGAATAACTAAAACATACTCAATAATGGCAACTAAATTCTTTAATAGAACTAAAACTATCCCTTTTTGTTCGCAATGTTAAGTAAAAGTTGTAATTTTATTCAACAAATTACTTCAAGTGTTGTTTGTTGTTGTAATATATGTTATATTTTTCAACACCAGCTTACCTGAACTTTACATAATTTACCATTAATGAATACAAATAAACCTGAAGAGTTTGTTTCTTTAATTAAACATGTAAACCATGGACAGGTATTATACAATAACACAATACATACTGTGATTGTTTAAATCCCAAGTTCCAGCGAGATAACCATAGACCTCTTCCTTTTTTAAATGGCAGTGTATATCGAGGACAAGGCTGGAATTTGAACTCACAGACACCAGGAATGGTTGAATTTTTCCAGCTGATGAAAAAGATACTGCTTCAATCAGCATATTTGCATCACTGAAAACAAAAATATACATATTTATAAATCCCTAAATGCACAAAATTATAAATGGATAGAAAGGTAATTAAATATTAAATATGTAATAACAAGCATAAACTTACTGCTGCATCATTCTATTGGGAACTGTATTGTGTTTCATTACTATTCTCTGTGGAGGAGGTTCTGGGGGACTTTCTACCTCCATTTCTGTTTCTTCTGCAAGTTAATTAAATCTTATTAAAAAAAATCATCCATTTGGAGCAAAAAATTATATGGATCCTGAAATACTTTGATAGGTTATGCTTTTTTGAACACTTGGAGGGAGCTGTTTCAACTATACATATATCACATAACTCTTATTAATGTTGACAAATTTTATTTCATCAGTTTTGTAACAAGACTAAAATCTCTAACTCATTTGCATTTTCATGTAATTATAAAATGTAAACACTGTGACAACTTACTAACCATCACTTTGCATATTCTCTCTCTGAAGCTGCTTTTTGCGGAGATAAGTAGCTTTTATTGTGTCCAATTTCTTCCCCCTATATTTAACTGAGGCCCAACCACAACCAGATCTCTTGTCCGGATTTATAATACGCTTACAATGTATGGCCCAAGCTGATGGAGAGCAGAAAATTGTTTCAGTCTCATGGGATTTAATTTTGCCATCAGGCTGTAAATCTCCAACAAATTTTTGACCCTGAAATACAGTAATTAGATTTGCTAATAAACTTTACCAACAATTACTATAGCATAAAAAAGTTTGTAACTTATTGTAGTACAATATATATTTACACACTTCAAAATTACTTACTAAATATTCAATAGTCATAGCAGCTATACCAGGTTCAAGCATTTTGTCTTCCAAAAGCATCTGTAAGGTGACCCCTCGTCCTGGCATGGACTTATTTCCTGCATGAGCCTCAGAATCCTGCACCATAACATGGTGAAAAAAATATTATCATAACAATTTTTTAAAACCGTTGCAAATAAATACATTGCTATTTATAAATTAAAAAAGGATTCAAATCAAAGCAAAAGTAAATAATTTAAAAAAGGACCTCATCTGTGAATTCTTCCCCACTCGCCACATCTTCTTTATCATCTTCAACGACATCCTTTGAAGGTTCAGCTTGCTTTTCGCTTTTGTTTTCATCGACAGAATTACTTGTTGCAGGTTCGGGTTCAGGCTGAGGATTATTATAACTTGCACCAGACATTAAGGCAGCTGCCAAATGCGACGATTGTAAATCCATGTCTGCTTATTTTAAGTTTCTTTACATTACAAGAATATCATATGTAATACTTTAAAACTCGATAGCAATAGCCAAAATATACAATAAAACTTCATTCAATAGTCAATTACTGATGCTTCCCAGTTCCCACAGATTGCTGACAGTTTGAAGTTTGATTGACGTCTCAAATAATTTTTAATTCCTCTTTGCAGACAAAGCTACGTTGACCGTACAGCCCATTATAAAATATTGTACGTAGATTCTAAAATATATTTATTGCCTTCTCCTCTTTCAGCACCGTTAAAATTATGAAAACAAGTCGCTTAACAATAAGCCAGAGCCAGGAATTGAACCTGATATCTCTTGATCTTACTCCATCCACTAAGGCAGTGTAAGGCGGTCGCATGCATTACATGGATATACCTAAATAATATAAAAATAAAATCAATTGCTACATATAAGTGAAAAGTCGAGAACAGGTGGATCCTTTAAGTAAATCAAATTTGCCTATTTATTAAATACTCATATGAATATATTTTTTTGGATTCAAATATTGGAGGTATTAGGATGCGTACTGGAAACACATGAATACTACTGTAGAGTGTCGAGTAAAATATAAAAAAATACTTGCAGTCGGGCGAAACCAGGACGGAGCACTAGTAATATTATGTAAAAAAATAAACAATACAATAAGTAAGATTGCTATTTTGGAATGAACATCGATTTTTTACTTTTTCCGTTATAGAGAATATTTTAGTGTGCGAATTTATTAGTTTTTTACAGTGTGTTTAAATGAATGTAGATTTTTCAAAATTATAACTGAAGTAAATAGTAGTCGCGTAGTGGAGGATACGCCTTTTGCCGTTTTAGATATAGGAACTTCTAGCTTCCGTGTTAGTAGGTACCTATTAAGAATTACATGTGGAAAAATTTCAAGAACACTTAACCCAGTCCGGGAACTAGACGTAGATTGCAAAATAACTCTTATCAGAATAAACTATGAGGCAACAATTATTATTCTAGATTCGGTTTATAGATGTAATATTTATAAAGCTGTTATTTTTCGCCCTTACAAGTTCAAATCGATTCTTCAATTAATCGATTTGAAATTGCAACCCTAGTAACTCGTTGTAGTGAAGGATAAGGCAATACTGTTCAGAAAAATGCGCGTTTGTCTGTATTTCCTTAAACCTTAATTATATTTTTTACAAGTGAAATTTATTTTATAATGGCTATTGTAAAAACACCAGTGCTCAAAGTAATATTATGTGGTGAATATGGTGTCGGAAAAAGCTCTCTATTCCGGAGATTTATTAATAATACCTTTGTCCCAAACTCGGATAGAAGGTCGACATTAGGTTTAGACCACTTCGAAAAATTGTACCAAGTAGCAGATAAAGATGTTAAGGTTACTATTAACTTATTATATGGATTACCTTGCAATAATTAAATATCTTATAATTTATAAGCATCAAACATATACACATGTATTTACATTTGAGTGGGTTGATGTACTACACTCACTCTCTCCCAGAATATTAATTAATTAGGTATCGTTTTAGAAGAATAAATAATTGAAAATCTTTTAAAAATATGTGAATTTTAAGTATCGTTATGGTTTTCAAAATTTTTAAAAATCATTTCCACATTGTAATATCAATATTGGGTTTCTAGTGCTGTATTTAAATGAATTAGAATTGAAATATTGTATTTTTATTGCAATATAAATGTCAAGTATTGTTTTCTGCTCTTAGTTACAGTTATGGGACACTGGAGGCATGGAAAGGATTGCATCAGTCACATCAAGTTATTATAAATTTGCGGAAGCAGCTATTTTAGTGTTTTCTCTGGACAATGCATCATCATTTCATGTTCTTAGTCAACATTTACTTGATATTGTGACATATGCAGAAAATGCAAAGATCTTTTTGTGTGGGAATAAATCTGATTTGGAAGGATCCTCTCCACAAGTTACAGATGCTGATATTGAAACATTCTGGTACTATTCTTACAAGTCTTAGTTTGATTCTATATTATTATGGTATTAAATATATTTTTTTAATTTCAGTGAGCAATGCCACAATCTCATCAGCAGCACATATAAAACTTCATGTAAGTCAGGAAAGGGGATTGAGGAAATGTTTGCTGACATAGCTATCCAACTGGTGGAGTCTAACCGATCAAGAATTGAGTTGCAGACATTGGATCATAACAGCTTCAAGATATCAAATCCCGATCCGCCTGAAGAGCCATCATGTAATTGTTAATTTTCATATGTATGTGTCTACTGACAATTATTTGTCAGATAATGTGCATCCAAGCTTTATTAAATGTGTGTTTATGTTTTTAATTGTTGTCCAGATTTAGCTGGAAATGTGTGTTGGCTTTAATATTATTATTGGACATTCATTTATATATTAGTGACAATTTTGATAATCAACAGTATGAATCTCTGCAATGGCCTATCACATTAATTATATTTTGTATAAAGTTTAAAATGTTATTTATAATTATTTATTACAATCATATCAATTGATATACCTGTATTAAATTATTCTAACACTAGTTTTAAGTTTACAACAAATCTGACATAGCTTTAATTTGATTTAATTAATTGAGAAAAATTTTGGATAAATTTTGAATAAAGTGTTTCAAGAAAATTTACACGACCGTCATAGTATTTTGCCTGTAAGGTGTAGTGTCACAACTGGAATTAAAATTCAATCTTAATTTCTACCTCCAGACCCATAGAATAAAAAACTAATCTGGTCAATGTTTTGTGATCCCTAACTGATAGCTTTAACAGTTTTATTATCAACATAAATCTAGAGATACAATGGGAATAGTTGCTAGCGGCTAAAAGTGAGACTTGTGTCTGTAATGAAGAAATTGCACTGTTTATTAAGTTTATAGTGTTGTGTTACCTGTCAATGCTAATTTATGTTTGCAAATGCATTCCAAAAATATTTCTACATGAGCTAAACAAAATGGAAGGATATGAATAATAAACTTTTTTTGTTTCATTTAATCTTTTATTTCTGTTTATTTATGTATGGGTGTTGTAGTGCAAGAATTCTGAATAAGACATTAATTAAACAATTATAATATAATGTTTAATCTAAGATTTATTTAAACTGTGCTCCAAAATTTAACCAGCAAGTGGTTCAATTTAATTGACTTAAAACAGTTATTAAAAAAAACATATTCAACAACAATAGCCAACTATAACATAACATGATGTTACAATTAATTTTTAAACAGGACTTGGTGTATTAATTAAAACTACTAAGCCAATTTTAACAACAAATACTTTTTTTATGCCAGATCTCTTCACTATAATAATATCACGATAGCCAAAATCTACATTAGGAATCATATACAACTAATATTAGTTTTATAAAATAACTCAATGTTGGAACCATTGAATTGTTTTTATATCTATGCCTTCTTGTACCATTTCCCAAAGTGGACTCATTTCTCGCAGCCTCTCTACATGCCTGATTGTCTTTTCAGCTGTGTAATCCACTTCTTCAATTGTTGTAAATCTGCCTAAGCCAAACCTGATGAAATAATTTTTAATCAATTTTGGAAAGTAAGTACACAAGGTGGTCACACAAGGTATATATAAAAAAATCAGCAAATATCAAAATGAACTAAAACTTACCGAATTGAACTGTGTGCTATGTCTTCATCTGTGCCAATAGCTCTTAATACATATGATGGTTCAAGTGATGCTGAAGTACAAGCTGACCCACTTGATAAAGCAATATCTTTTAATGCCATAAGCAGGGATTCACCTGAACAGAAAAAAAATTACATACTTTATCTTTGAAGCAGCAAAGCTTAACAATGTGCCACAAAAGTGTAGATTGTGGAGTAGTCTTGCCAGTTCAACTATAGTGATACAATAGGACTAATTCCTGGGACTAAAACAACAAATAAGCTGACAAAATGTGTCAATCACTGATTTCTCCCAGTTCACACCACTTATAATAATTGACCAAACAACAAATATAATCATATGCCTATGTGGTAATACAACTATATCAAAACAAACTTATTTTTGTACAGAAATCAGTTATAAAAACTATATTCTCGTTTGTATATGTACCTTCAACATAGGCGAAAGATAAGTTTATGCATCCAGGATATGTTTGTTTTTCATCACCATTCCTTATGACATGTGTCAATTTGGAATAAATTTTATCCAAGAATCTTTGTGATAATTTCTGCATCCAAGCATGATCATATGCCATTTCACGTTCTGCTAATTCACAAGCAGCTCCTAATAAAAGAAAACAATATTATATACAGTAGATATATTACTGAAATAGTAGGATTTCCATGGAATTTATTTGTTTAAAAATATATTAATCTATAATTACCCAATCCTACCACCAATGGGGTTGGTACTGTTCCACTTCTCATTCCTCTCTCTTGTCCACCTCCACTTTGAATAGGCTCTACACGAACTCTAGGACGGCGCCTAATATATAAAGCACCAACACCTTTAGGACCATAAATTTTATGCCCAGAAATAGACATCAAGTCAATGTTCATTTTGTTTACATCCAATGGCATTTTTCCGAGAGCCTGTGCCGCATCAGTGTGGAAAAATACTTTTTTGCTTTTGCATATTCTACCAATTTCTTCTATTGGCTGCCTCACACCTATAAAACATTTTTTTATAAATACTTATAACACAAAGAGATATGAATCTTTAGTGGTTACTACATATGTATAAGAATACCAAATATAAAACATGATAACATAGGCTTTCTGTAATTGAAAGAATAGTTACATTCAATACACAAATAGCTATCATATATTCACTTGCTTAAATGGATTGTAGTTTATGATGAAAAACAAATCAACAGATTGTACCAATATGCTTGTAAAACTCAAAGGTTTTTCTTTCAATTGATTACTCACAGTTAAATAATTCATCTTCTTTGTAACTATTAATGGTGTAATAAAAACATAATTTTTATTTAAAATTGTTCTTTAACACAATATCATGGAATATACTGGTGATATACATATATCCAACTAAGTAGTCTCATTACAGACATATCAGTTACATTTTTCTTAAATATTTATTCACATAACTCACAACAGATAAAAATTAACACCTAAGTGATTTATAGCAGTATTACAAGGTTGAGATGTTTATTTTGAAGTATGTTACCTATTTCATTATTCACTGTCATAATTGACACAAGGCTTGTTTCAGGAGTCAGGGCCTTTTCAAGGTCTTCCAAATTGATAATGCCATTTTGCTGTACTGGCAAATATGTGATTTTAAATCCCTCCCCTTCCAATGCACGGCATGAATCAAGTACACATTTGTGTTCCTGTAAACATACAAATATTGATATACTAATTAAAAGCTTATACATCTGTAAAGAACAAATTCCGTGAGTTAGTAACTTAAACACGTGACTTTCTGTTCAATTAACATGGCAGAGGATAAGTATAACAAAGGTCTTACAATCTGGGTTGTCACAACATGCTTTTTCCTTGGACCATAGAATCGCGCTACACCTTTCACAGATATATTATTTGATTCTGTAGCTCCAGAAGTAAATATGATCTCTTTTGGATCAGCTCCAATTAAATGTGCAACTTGTTCTCTGGCTTTTTCAACAGCTGCCTCACTTTCCCAACCGTAAGCATGTGTCCGTGAGTGAGGGTTACCATGATAACTGACTAAATATGGCAGCATAGCATCAAGAACTCTTGGATCCTAAAACAAAATATATTTTCAAAAATTTAATCTATGAAATAAAAGACATTTGAATGATTTGTATTTTGTATGTGGAAATATTACCATTGGAGATGTGGCTTGAACATCAAAATAAAGTGGTCTCCCAAAGTCTTCATGCTTTAAAGAATATTTGTCATCAGCTGAAACAGAGGAGTATGTTAGATATAAAAGTACAATTGGCAATTAATGTAGGTTAGGAAACCATTGAAAATATTATTTAAATATTGTTTTAAGTGTTTACAGGATGACGCAAGTATTTTTCTCACGTTTTTACGCTTAATGACTCCTCTTAAATTAGTTTAATTACATTCCGATAAGAAGAGTAATTTGTAACTTTTTGATAGTGGCGGAGATAAAACAAACATGTTTATAATAAGGTCCAAATATATTCATAAGTAATATGATAAGAATAAATGTTGTTTACCCGTATTGGAAAGCAGCCGAGATCCTTGCAGAAATGTTACAATTTCTTGAGTTTGTGATGTCCATTTTGATATCGACTTTGGAAGGGTAGGAATAATATTTTTTGTTAAACGAAACATTGCTTAAACTATAATATTTTTTTGTTAGTTTTTTACTTTTCTTTTTCCACTACTTGTCCGGAAAGCAGACAAGTTTTTCTTGCCTGCAGTAGCTGTCAATTAAAAGACCGTGGCTGTCACAGTGACATCTGCGGTCTGCCGTTGTTTTAAGTACCTATCGAGAAAATTGAGATTCATCTGCTTGGATCTGAATTTTAAATTTGTAATTCAAAAAAATAGCAAACCCAAGCCCATCATTTATATGTTAGTATTTTAATACCATCCAAATGTTATACCTTATTCTTTAAATTGTCGTGGTTTGTGTACCTACTAGGTAACTACCAAATGAATAATAAAAGCGAATGATATTAGACTCGCGCGCTATTAAATTATTATTATTAGATACCTGGGATGCAAAGAATTGGGCAAATATGGTTGCAGAAATGCACCTCTGCCTACTCCTTCAGAGAATACTGGGCTAAAAAAGTTATGTGAGAGGTTAGATAATTGAATACAAATGGATAATAAAAAGTCCTACGGTGTGAGATCTGCGATTTCAGCATGTCTAAGAAGTCAAGACTCCAAGCTGAAGGTTTTAAAAAAAAATTTTTATTGTCTTTTTCCCAGCTTTACAAGCGACTATTTGGCAGCATGGCCTTCGACCTTAGCCAGCCCTGTGGAATAGATGATAAAAAACGCACAAGTGACAAGTCGCAGTTATAGGTTATGTTTGTATTTTTATTTTGTGTGAAATCGTATCTTCTTAAAACAAATATAATTTACGTAGGGTTTTACATAGTATTTGATTAGACTAGATGTTAAATGAGTGAAGTATTCGAAGGAAGCTGAATAAATACATAAATAAAAATGGTTTACTTACATTTTCCGTCCAATTTGACGGAAGAGGAACTAATGCTACAAGCTAAGTATCAAAAGTTAAAGAAAAAGAAGAAGGCTCTGCAAGCCTTGAAGGCTCCTAAGCAGGAACCCGAAAAACCAATATTACCCAAAAGACCAACAGAAGCTCGTGATGCTCGTGAAATAGCTCGAAAACTTATAAAAAGTGGTGCTATTCAAGCCATAAAGAGCCCTCCACCTCAACCCCAGAATGCTACATTTAAACGACCACGGGCAGGTAATTTATCAGAGATGTTTTCATAAATGTAAATATTTGTGTGACTCCTCAAAAATTTAAGCCAATAAAAGTAAATAATTATTACTCAGCAGAGTCTATTGCCTTGATAATTAGTAGTTTTTGTTATTTTTGGTTCAAGCCCTTTGTTTCGATTTCAAAACATTGATCAATTGTAGGCAAATCTTTTTTGCAGATGGAAAGAATAGTAAATATTGCATATATCATTTGTATTTCTTGATTTAATCTTGTTGTTATTATATTTATAGGCAGAGAAAGAAAATTAAGTGGTTCAGCTGGCACAGCAGGAGGAGTAGCTTCATATCAGCCATTCAGTGCATCACAAGAGCCTCCCCCACCAGAAGAAAAACCAGCCCCTAGAGTCAAATATCTCTATGATTCATTTGTGACTAGCAGAGATAAGTAAGATATTAATATTCAAATATTTTAATATTAACACTGCTGAATATGATATAGTATTTAACTATAAAACAGTGGACATAGTGTTTCATATGATCAATTTTTATGATTTTACTCCACATGTTGTATAAAATGTAGTGAGATCCCCACGTTTATATGCTCTTTTGAGAATGTTGGTGGCGGCCAGTTCAAACCAACCAACTGTCTGAAGTGATGTGTGTATTTACAATTAATTATTATCAGTTACTTTAACGGTGAAGAAAAACATTGTCAAGAAACTTGTAAACCTATTAGATCTTAGGAATTCCTTAGATGAGTAGACTGCCAATCTGCAGTAGACC
Organism: Cephonodes hylas; assembly: GCA_030295005.1. NCBI lineage: Eukaryota > Metazoa > Arthropoda > Insecta > Lepidoptera > Sphingidae > Cephonodes > Cephonodes hylas. The sequence goes on along the minus strand of AP025364.1, from coordinate 8,886,114 downwards.
AGTGTGGTCGAGAAAGGTTTAAAACCCTTTCAGTTGTAGAGAAGACCCACGCTAAGCCATTGCTTGCTGAGGTATATCCCACTGGATATACCTATATGGCTGGGTGATAATAAAGATAATAACGACTTCCATACATTATTAATTACCATACTCTAACATATTTTTTATAGAGATGAGAAAAATCCACGCAGTCAAAATGCTGCAGGTGACGGCGCCGCTCCTGTGGCGAATCGCAACTGTACATTACAAGTGACTGGACAAAGAATTACCGAGGAGGTTTTACGACGGCGCCTTACTACTTTTGAACCATTTACATTCTCACAAGAACCTGATGATGATAAGTATGTATCAGCTTATGTTGTTTTTGAAATTATGAAAGTCTGGCCTTCAGGAGTAATTTACGTTCTAAAATTGTTCGTCTGACTTCAAACAACGTATACGTAACGGTATTTAATACGATATTCTGCATCGTTATATCGTGCAAATATAAATCATACAGTAAATAGGTATACTGTTTTAGGCAGATAAATTTATGAATTACAAGAGTTCATGAGTTGAAAAAATAAACGTAACTTATGCGAAATATATTTAAAACTAGCTGCTGCCCGCGACTTTGTCCGCGTAGACTACAGGGTTGAGTTCAGATATAAAATAAGTTGCGATGTGGTTTTCAGTATTAAATAAGGATATAAAACATTAAAAATATATTAAATATGTATGGCCAACGTAATGTAAGTCGCCCTCAGGCTAGTTGGGATGATGACGTACGCAAGGTGGCCGGGTTAAAATCGTACCCAATAATGGGAGTGGCTTATCTCCATAATGGACATGAGGAAGACTGGGTGATGAATATGATGATGATGATGATATTTTAATAAGCAGTGCATTGTAAATTCTAAAATGCAATACTAAAATAAAACGTGTTTCATAATTCATCTTTGTAATAAACCAACAATGTTTCCAGGATATTTTTGACATTTGATAGCCCGGACATAGCCGGGCACGCCCAGACGGCTATAGAAGGCTTCGAGGAGGGTTGGCGCGTGACGTCGACGCGCAGGCCCCCACAGCCGGCCGGCGCTTGGACTCCCGCCAACAACAACACGCGCAACGCACCACCCATCAAAGATGCCAAGCGAACGCTATTGACGTACGACGATATGTTTGAATGAATACAGTATCTAAATCTAATATATCTATTAAGAGTTGAAGTGACTTTCATTTGAAATTTGTTACAAGTTCCTATAGCAAAAAAGGATGGTGAAGTAATTGTTAGTTTTCGCGATAAAAAATATTGACCAAAACATTTCTATTGAATGAATTTTTAATGGCTTATTCTTGTCTCTTTATGCGAAGGCGGGTTTGTAACGCTTCTACGCCTCTATAATATTTTAATTGACTTAGAATAATGATTAAATTTTATTGTTGTGATAGAAGGCATAAATCATAATTAAATTGTCATAGTGTTCTCAGCATATAAGCAGTGATAATAAGCAGCGATGGCCTCGAGGTTTAGGCGCGCGGTCGAGAATCTCGGCGGTCGCGGGTTCGAACCCCAGGCACACACCTCTGACTTTTCGAAGTTATGTGTGTATTCAAAATTGAATTACCACTTGCTTTAACGGTGAAGGAAAACATCGTGATGAAACCTGCACACCCAAAAGTTCTTAGGAATTTCTTAGGTGTGTAGTCCGCCAACCCGCACTAGGCCAGCGTGGTGGACTATGGCCTAAACCCTCTCAATGGTAGAGGAGACTCGTACTCGGCAGTGGGCGTATATGGGTCGATGAAGAAGAAGAAGAAGTGTTCTCACACATTTCACTCGATATAAATTTAAATTGATAAGAATATTCTGCGGCTTCTTTCATCATATTCTTAATGCGGCGCGATGTATGATGAGCTGTCCAAATGACCCAATGCCAAAGCCAGATGTTTGCGTTTGGTGGTTCGAACCCACGACTGCGTAGTTTTGAGTTGATCGCGCGCCTAAACTTTACGGTCATTATGACTTTTAATTCTTTTTGTTCGCTGCGATACAATGTATTGTATATATTCCAAATTTCATTAGAAAGTTCAAAGTATTTCTATGAATTAGCGGATGATTCATTCTCATCAATTAGATTTTCAATATAATTATAAATCACTTTCTATTATTAATTAGCTAGTAATTCGAAGATTTGCCCCAAATTTTTAATTATGAAACCTTGCACTTCGGTAATTGGTACCAAATTTCCCTGTTCATAATATTGAAATAATTATTGTGAAAAACCTTCAATATATATTGCGTCAAAAATATAATTAATTCTGAGTAACTCCGTACTTAGCATACGTACCTACTTTATACTTCGATTGGTTAGCCGCAATGCATCGTACCTACTTTTAAATGTATAAGTAAATAATATGGATTCGTTTTAAGGGGTAGACAAGTAAGCTACTTTATATGAGCCCATAGTTATTACTATTACAAATACAGTAATACCCCGGACTTACGCGATAGGTGGGACTGAGCGCTATCCGCGTAAGTCGAATTCGCGTTAAGTCGGGGTACAATTTTGCATATAAAGACATACAAAGTACATATGTTTAATTGGGACTGGAGACTAAATTCGCGTAAGTCGAGGTAGCGTAAGTCGGGGTAGTACTGTACTGGACTTATTAAATGATTATATTAGTATTTAGTATGGACATAGGGCCTTAGCAAAGGACTTCAGAGTTTTTAATTTTATAAAAAAAATATTTTATGGAGCCGCTGTTATATTTTCCCAATGAGTACCTACTACAATCTTAAAAAAATATTAAATGCTATCTTCCAGTCGTAATCAATAATTAAAATTGTGTAAATATTTTTTAAATATTTTGATTCGAAATACTGTTAATCGCTTAGTGCCCTTCTTTCTATCTGCAGTTTGCCACGGCTAAGATCTGTAGTCTAGATATCACATGGTTGATTGTTATTTGTTATTTCATAAAATGTCGGAAAAAGAAGTTGGTATTGAATTTAAAAGGAAGAAATATGTACCAATAATGATAAATATATTTTCATAGAATTTATTTATTATTCTATTAATCAAACAGCTGAATATATGCTTATTAATATTTCCTTATTTTGTGCATCAACATGCACGTAGCTAAACCGGGACCTTACACAGACTTTCCGGAAAAGGACTACATTATTGAGAGTTATTCTAATAATTATGTTAACAAAACATACATTTTGCAGGACAAACGCTGCAGTGGATGTAACTAATTATTTTACTATAATATTACCTAAATACCTACATACAAAGCAAGTTTGTAACATAGATTCCCACGAAGCATTGGACGGAACGCCTAGTTATTACGAGAATGGCCTAGAAATTGCACGAGTCATACCCTGTTTGAAACAAATGGCTTTGTTGAACTGTGTGTCAGTTAAGAGAAGTGCATTTTTTGGTTGCTTCAAGAAAATCGTTTGAGTCACAGACGCGGAATTGACATTAGCAATAACTAGCATTACTCATTCGTCAGTGCAGAGGTGGGTACCTCATTAGGCATTCGATAACAGTGTAACTTAGAGTCAACACGCGTATATAAATCCGATCCTGTTGACCTTTCATTACTTTATATTCTATTCATCCGTGCGCTAGTTTATCGTCTACTTTAAAGGTGAATTTACAAACATGGCTTCTAAAGTGTATTTGTTTGTTGCGATAGTTCTGTCTGTTTATATTGTGAAATCGTCAGCGTTTCCAAAAGATGCTACCGCATTTCAAAGCAACGGGGAACTTCCTACTGGTGATTCAGTTGAAGAAAAGAAGACAGAGGCCATAGCTAAAGTTGTTGAAGGTAAGTTTTATTTTACTATGAAAGTCTAAGACTTAAATAAATTAAGATTTATAATGGCTAACTTAAGATTGTCTCTATGATTCGTCATAGTAATTGTGAAAGGATTTGTTTGAGGCTGGGCTATTGCTAATGTAGGTCATTTTCCGCATTCTTATTTTTCACTAAAGATTTCGCAAAGTGATTAGCTATTTATAAAAAGCGGCGCGAATTGCATAGGTTTTGAGAGAATTATATGTGAAGCAGATTTTTATTGGCAAGTTAGTCATTCACGTTTGCTCTGAACGGCTCTATGTAACTGTACTATCAGATGCAGTAGGTCATGCTGCCGCGCCAGTAAACAATAGTAAGTAACAGTAGTATAGTTTTAAAGCAATTGCAGATATTAGTACTGTGGTATAATTTAATTGGAAATAAAATATGATGTTCTTTAATAGTAGGAGCAAAGCTAAACAAAGCTGGGATATGAATTTTACGTAACTTATTAAAAAAAATCTTGAAACGTGAACATATGACTAGGAAAACAATTGTGAGAACATCTCATGCATAAATCGAATTAAAGTAATTATACCTAAGCACGCAATAAGCCCTTTGTACCATGACTACTAGTTTGTCGTGAGGTGTTAGAATTTTTCCATTGAATATTTTTTTGTGGTTTTTCCAGAACCGAAGATTCCCGGACGTATTAAGTGTCAACATGAGGAAGCAACCGAGGATGTTGTTTGTCAAGAACACTGTTTACCAAAGGGATATTCTTATGGGCTATGCATTAGCAATACTTGTAGCTGTATATAAAATATTTAAAGGACGTGATGAATATATTACTTAAAAGTTAATAATTGCGTTTACTTTTAATATGTTTGTTGTATATATTTTACTTTTTATGCGTTTACTAAATAGTAGAACTTTTTATGACGCCTCAAATATATGACACCAAAGTTCTGTTTCGTAGGTTTCGATAAAGTATTCGGAGTGATGATACTATCATCATGAAAGCGCTGCTATTGACAATTTTATGTACTTCTACATTGCAAAGGGCAGTGTTAGAAATATTAAATATATATCTAATTATAGGAATAAATGAAATACAAAATACAGCCTGTAACATAGTTAAATAATATTAAAAGTACCCAGCTTCATAAAATGTTTATTTGAAATGTTTTATAGCTTCAGAGATAGCCAAATTATTATCCCACGTAGCATTATTGTTTTTATTGTAACTAATTATATCAGCACTTACTTAATACATATCTAACCATCCTAATAAAAAATATTATAGTCTTGTAAAAACTTACAAGACCAACATTTTTTATATAATAAATATGTATATAAATTACATCATTTATTTATACATACATAAGCATCGCAGTGTAATATTCTATTTTTAGCTCATTTTTAAGTATAATATATTTTTAAATGTGTTTGTGTATGGTTAATGCAGCGTCATTGCAAACATAAATAGCAATTAATTTATTATGAAACAACACTTTTTAACATATTCAGCAGTTGAAGAAACAAATTTCCTCATTTGGATATAAATAGCTATTAATGTACATTACACTTTAACTTAACTTTACAATTTTATTCTTCTGGACGGCGGAAGTATCGATATTTTTTTTTAAATTATAATAAATATTATTATCGTTTTATTGTTCCTATCCACATATACTTTTTCAGCATGATTTTTGTCCGTTATAATAGGAATGGACATTATTTATTTATGGTGTTATCGATTTATTTTATTTGGGCATATGGAATCAGCTACTTCCTTGATTCTATTCCAACTATAGTCTATGTCATCTTGAGTTGTTAACCGGGAGCAGATTGCATATCTTATGATATATTTGCCTTTGAATGATCCAGCAACCATGAAAACCTTTTTATTTTGCGTTAAAATTTCTAACAATAGCCTCGTGATGTCGTCACTGTCTTTTAATCGAAAACATACTAGTCCCATTGATGGTTTTAGGTCAATAATGAAGCGACCATCGCTACGAACTAATTTTGCGAAATACAATGCTAAAGAAATTTGAGTTCTTATTATATTTCTAAGGCCTTTAGCGCCGTACACTCTCATAACTGTCCATAGCTTCAGCGATCTAAATCGACGACCCAGAGGTATTTGCCAATGTCTGTAATCAGGGATTTTTAAGTTATCCTTCATGTCATCTAAATAAGTTCTTTGCACATCAAATGCTCGCATTAAGTCGTAGGCATTTTTCACCCACATTGCGGAGCAGTCGAAGTGTACTGGTATCCATTTATTGGCGTTAACGACGATAGAATCGGCAAATTCAATTCCTTTCATTAAATATCTGTATTCTGGACATATGAATGCAGCGCCTGCATATGCTGCATCTACGTGTAACCATATGTTATTTTCTCTACAGATAGGTCCCAATTCATGTAATACGTCGAACGCACACGTGCCAGTGGTTCCGAGACAAGCGACGACATAACAGGGTATAAGTCCAAGGGATCTATCTTCGTCCAAAGCTTTAGCCAGAGTTTCACCTCGAAGTCTTCCTTCAGTGTCAGTTTCAAGCTGTCTCAACTTCATGGATCCTAGAACTCCTGCTTTCTCAACAGACGAATTGCATTGATCAGACGTGTAAGCCACTAATTTTTGTGACACTTCCACTTCGATAATAGTTGGGTTTTCTTTTTTTTGCTTACAGATAATTTTATCTCTAGCAACAAGTAATCCGATCAATGTTGTTTCACTTGCCGAACCCTGTGTATGCAAAAAAAAATGATGACTATAATGTATAAACTTAAAACAAAAGATTTGAAAACTTTATTTTATTTGATGGTCTTTAAAATGAAGTAGCCTACAAACCGTGACGCTGTCGGTGTTCGCACTGCGGCGAACATTGTACGATTCATGAGTGGTTATGCCATACGCAAAACAAAAAATATACAAAGTAATAAAGCACTTAAGCATTTTGATCCTGGCTATATGCATGTGTATTTGAACTGGAGTACGCTATGCTACGACTGGTAAGAAGGAAATTGACTATTTCTATCCTGATTGTCTGATTACTTCTTTTAGATTCCATTTGCATAGCCATGCTCTATTGTCTGATGTAAATGTAGTTACTAATAATAAAAAATATATTTTTTTGGTACCTGAATAATTCCGCCTCCAGGACCTGATGAGGAATTGAGAAATTCTTCTGGAAGGTCAAGTAGTTTTCCAAGCCAGTTTATTGTGACAACTTCTAGCTCCGTGCATGCTGGACTCGACAGCTAAATAAAAAGGTAATAGTAAATATATAATATAAGTAAATAAAAAGTAAATATATAATATTTGCTGAATAATAGAATGTAATATAATTCGGCATATATCAACATCTTAATATATATAACTAGGATAAATAGCTAGGATGCTTAAACTCTTTATGCGAACGTCCGACACTACATTTTACCCTACGTGGCTTCCATTCGAGAACTTTTTGGACCTATAGGCCAACAGATCCCCGCATTATTTTCTTCAGACATTCCCATTCCATCTCAATAATCCGTTGAGATATGTCAGTTACATTCTATAGTTCTCCTACGGATCTCCTCATTTCTAATTCTTTTCTCGTAGGGAATCATCGAGCATAGCCATTTCCATAACTCATTATGTCACTTTTAGCTGCGTTATGAATAGGCTGAGTCTATAGAGGTGTAACTACTGTCATACAAAACAATTACGTGACGTGTGTCAAAACTATGCGTTAATTGCTATGTTCATAAAGTAGGTACCTAAAGTTTCATCACCAGCATTTATGTCCCCCTGATGGTTGCTACACATACTTGTGGGATAGTGGTCATTTTCTGTCATTCGATACCTTACTTGAATCGTAGTACAGTAAATATTTCCAGGCGACCGCTTTGTCACTTTACCGCATTGTTTAACAAATATTGAACGACAAAAGTGCCTGACTTATTTGTTACAGCAATATATGATGACGCTAGCTTATGTTGCATAGCTATTGAACATTATTAACGCATTACCCAGTTAAGTCCAAGAACAGCTAAACCGTCACTGAGCATATTGCCCAAAACGCTTGCGTATGAGTGGCCCGTTGGAAAAAATGCGTGAAAGTTCGGTGACTGCCAGTGAGTTATCTGAAAGTATATGTGTTATAATATATCAATAATTATGAAAAATAAATAGATGATGCTGCCTTTGAGTATAAATAATTTGAATGTGGTAAAAAGATTAGATAACTACAATCTATGTTTAATATTAATACGAAGGCTATGGTAAAAAATTCCTATACAATAAAGACTTCTTCTTGGTCAATTTAAGTAAATTATTATTGTTTATTTCTTAAATTGTTCTACTCTTCTTTAATAGGCTGATTAATTGAGCAGTTTCATATTGGAATGTTAGAAGAAATATGATATTAATAAGAATAATGTTTCAGAAGGGTACCTTCACATTTTGCTTTGTTTGATAAGTGACTGTCTTAAAAAAACAACATTGTTTTCTATTTGAAAAACAATTAAAATACTAATATCGATTAATGTTATTTGATTCTAATCAGAATACAATTTAAATAAATGAAAAGTAATTCGACACTAACCCCTGGCATTATTACTTCGTTGAAATCTTTCATAACTTCTTTCCAATCCTCTGGTTGTTCAGGCGCCTCCTCTGGGAGCTTGTTAATTAGATATCCAGGATCGACTGACGGTAAAACGTCACTGGAAAATTATGATGAATTATTTCTTTTGCCCATTTTTTCTTTTGTCTTTTGCGGGTTGGCTGGCTACCAACCTAAGTAGTCAGCCAACCCGCACTAGGCCAGCGTAGTTGACTAAGGCCTTAACCCTATCAACGGTAAAGGAGACTCGTGTTCTGCAGTGGTACGTATATGGGCTGATGATGATGATGATTTCTTTGGCAGCCCCGTGGCGCAGTTGGCTAGATACCAGCTGGCGAAACGAGAGGGCGCGGGTTCGAGCCCCGCTCTGAGACAAATGTTAGTGTGATCGAAAAATATTTGTTTCGGGTCTGGATGTTTGTGAGACTGAAAAGTTTCTGATAGCAACAACTTTTATCCTAGTGTGGACTAGGACTTTTATTCTAGTGTGGGGTCATAATTATATCTGTAACTGTTGGGTGTGTTTTTTTTACAAAACGACATATGCAATTGAGTCGTATTCCGGGGTCAGCTGGCATATCTAAGCAGTTGGCCACTATTTGCTGTGCTATTTAAAAAGAAATATTGAGGAAATATTTGATGAAGAGGTTTTCACACTATGATTATCTATTTTTATAGTTATCATAAAAATAAATCCAATATAGGTAATACAGGTATTATAAAACATTAGGTATGATACTATACTGTCAGTAATAAATTGATTTTATAAATTTTGAGATGTTAAATTTGGGCTCGCCTCTATTACGTGGGACTGATACATACCTGGCGAAATGTGGGTGCAGAAATGCATCTCTGCCTACCCCTTTGGGAAATATAGGCGTGAGGTATGTTTGTTTGTTTGTAAATTTATTTTAATTTGCACTCTTAAAATAATGTACAAACGTCAGTACGCGATATTCTTTGTATTTAAAATTACGAGAAACACGTGTGAGACTTATTTCAAGGTTATAGCGTAATTCAGTGATCATGGAATTTCATTGTTCTTTTTGTCCATCGTATGACATGTGATCGAAATGTCCTGGGATCATTTCTATCGGGCACTATGTTTATTACAAGTTTTGATCCTAAAGGTACTACTAAGGATACTATATTAAAGATAAAAATGTGAAATAAAAATCTATTATAGGTATATAATTATTTGTATAATTTATGCATTGTATTATTATAGGTACTAATTATATACCTACTTTATCATGTATAATGATGGATGTACTTACCTACATTTTAAGTTTAAAATTTGTTTACCTATAGCATTCGCAACTCATATTATTCACTTTTAAACGTAAAGTTTTTATGACAAAAATTTTTATATGTATCAAGTATGTTATTAATATCGGATGCTATTAAAATAGGACCATACCTTTAAACTTTAGTGTTTTTAACTGCTTATTCCTGATTTGCCCTACTTTATTAATGGGCATATTACGTAAGAGATAATGAGAAAAACATGATTAAAATAAGTAAGGTAATTAATAAGTAAGGCAACTTATTTTTACGTAGTATAAATTGAAATATAAAACTGTGCTTACCGGTCTCGTATGGTATCAATATAATCTGCCAGGAAGTCAATTAATTCCTTACCATATTCCCGAAACTGTTTACTATCCATTTTACACTAGCAAATTAATAGATTTTTAATTACAAAATTGTATTTTAAAATTTGTTAAAACAGTGAAATCATATCAACGAAGGCCACAGCTGCTGGCGAGAGGTAATGTTAAAATGAGACAACAGTTAATACCTAATTAATTCGAGTTACCATGACGATAGGCACGCAATATGGTCTGAACAATGGAGATCAATTTACAATTGTGGAAAGGCCTCCAATTACATGCAGAAAGCTGAAATCCAAATACACTATATAGGTACTATTTATGTAGTGAACAAAATGAATGTAGTAGAGCCAATCAATAGTCGAATGCCATCAAGTGCCATCTATGTGTTGTATCAACTATCTTTTGCGAAAATATGCATGAAACAACAATATCGATCTGTTTTTTTTACCCTGGCGAAGTCAGTCATTCACTAAAAAGTTAGTTCCTGGATAAAAATTCCTGTTTACAAGTGGACTTACATACGTGACGAACACAGGTAACGGTGCCGCTAAAACAGTGACCCACAAGGGTCGCTCCGTATCACATCTAAGGAATAGCGTGGGATTCTGGTGGAGAATCTAACGTTTCATTGTTACAGCTACAGGGTAGTTGCATTCACCCATATGTGTCAATGCAGTCTTGAAAAGTCGACGATGGTTTAATATTGCACGTGTATCAATAGTCTCATCACTAAGCCAACATTTGGTTTATTTCTCTGCTTATTATCGATATTAAACACAGTTAAACGAATTTAGTATCTATTATTAAACTTTATTGTCTTAAATGTAATTACAACAATAGTTTACATACAACATACTTTATGTTATACTTAACCAATAATGTAATGAATTAAAGATATTTTGGATAAGTTTTAATTTTCAACATACTTATTTGAAACCGAGTTACACATTTTGATTGTTACGATAATCCAATAATCTTGATTTTAATATTTTTTTTTAATTACGTCCGAGATGAGACGAACAATCGAGTTTATTATAGACACATATGACTTTTAGTAATAAAAGGTATAGTAATAATTCTATTGGCTAAAACCTATCAGTTCGCATTATACATTGGGCAGTCAAGATTCCAGATAAGGGAATAAATACAGATACATCATATTTGCTTTCAGAATGCTATGATGGCAAGTATCAATAAACTTTCTATTAATTCTCATTCATTCATCCACTCTATCTTAATAATCCAGTCCTTATACTATTATTATCAACTAAAATTGTGGAAATCTCGTAATGACCAATTGGTCATGGTACAATTGTATCAGAAATAAGTTGATATTTATTTATTTACACAAAATACGATTTGTATCCACATAAAAATCCATTTGCTCTATATTATTTTAACTTTTCACATAAATCTCTTAGTAATGTGTCATTGATAGCTGGTATTTCTGGTTTAGCGTATATTTGGCCAGCATAAATTAAATCAGTTTCTTCCCTTATCACAGTCCAGCTGTAATTAACGTCTTGCTCGTTTGTTAAGCGAGAACAGACTACAAATCGTATTACGTAGCGATCTCTAAATAAACCAGCAACCATGTAAATCTTTTTCTTTTTGGTTAAATTTTCTAAGAGCTGTTTCGTTCTGGCGTCTCCATCTTTTAGTCGGAAACATACTAGGCCCATAGACGGTTCTGGTTCTACTAAAAACCGGTCATCAGTGCCAACTAGTTTCGCGAAATGCAAAGCTAATGAAATTTGTGTTCTTATGTGTTTCCTGAGCCCTTCGGCACCATACGACCTCATAACAGTCCATAATTTCAACGCCTTAAACCGCCTGCCCAAAGGTATTTGCCAATGCCTGTAATCAGGAATTTTTAAATTATTTTTTGTATCTTCTAGGTATATTCTTTTGACGTCAAAGGCACGCATAATATCACGTCCATCTTTAAGCCACATCGCAGAGCATTCGAAATTGACGAGTAACCACTTGTGAGGATTCAGTACTAGGGACTCTGCGTATTCAATACCATTCATTAAATGTCTGTATTCCGGACATACGAAAGCAGAGCCAGCATACGCGGCGTCTACGTGCAACCATATGTTTTCTTTGCAGCAAATAGGTCCTATTTCATTTAAAGGGTCAAATGCGCAAGTTGCCGTTGTACCAAGAGTAGCAACAACATAAAAAGGTATAAGTCCTGCGGCTTTATCCTCGTCTATGGCATTTTGTAATGTTTGTCCTCGTAGTCTTCCATTGGCATCGCTTTTAAGTAGTCTCATCTTTATCGAGCCTAACTGTCCAGCTTTTTCTACTGACGAATTAGATTGATCCGACGAATAAGCAACTAGCTTTGGTTTGATAACATCTTCATCAAGGTTTAAATCATTACTTGTAAGTTTGCGAATGGTCTTGTCTTTTGCAACGAGTAATGCTATCAACGTGGATTCGCTTGCTGAGCCCTGAGAGAACAAATTATACTGGTATAATAATTGTAAAGGATTAGATAGATAATAATTATTATTTCCAGACAAAAACAATACCTGTAAAACTCCGCCGCCACGACTTGGGGAACAGTTCAAAAAATGCTCAGGCAAACCTATTAATTTTCCCAGCCAGTTCATAGTGATAACTTCTAATTCTGTGCATGACGGGCTCGCCATCTAAAAATGTTAATTTGATATCCTTAATTATTCATTATATTCTACAAGGAAAAATCAAAGAATAACTTTGAAAACAAGGATCACGATGGGCAGACAGATAGAAATAAAACGAATCGTGAGATAGAGACTTACCCAGTTAAGTCCAACGACAGATAAGCCATCATTTAATATGCTACCTAAAACGCTCGCATACGAGTGGCCTACTGGATAAAATGCATGGAACTGTGGTGATTGCCAGTGCGTCAACTGGAAAAGAAAAATAAATTATTACACTTTATTTTTAAAGCCATATGAAAACCTTGACAAATACAGTTTGGGTTTGAAAAGGTATACTACTATACACGTATAGAATAGAGTACAGTTGAAAATTATTTTCTAAGATTTAAGCAACTATATACTATAAAACATATTTAAACTTATTTTTGTCGTTGACATAGGCGCACCTGCGGTATAATAATAGCTACGACTTTTGTTACTAGTTGACTACTGTTTGCCTTTCGATACCGTCAGCATAATTGCTAAAGTTTATTTATTTTAAAATCTAATACTAACACCCGGTATTATTGCACCGCTGACATCCTTCATAATATCTTCCCAACTTTCTGGTTCTTCTGGCGCTTCATCTGGCAGCATTTTGATGAGATATCCAGGTTCCACAGAAGGCAAAACGTCGCTGAAAATTGTCAGAAAATTAATTGTTGTTATAACTTTGCTATAACTACTAAAGTATAAATAACTTAGAAAGTGTATTATAGTTATAGTTTTTATATAAACGCGTCCGCCAACCCACACAAGGTCAGCGTTGTGGACCCAGGCTTGAACCCTTTCAGTTGTAGAGGAGGCCCGTGTCCAGCAGTGGTACTTATAGGGGCTGATCATGAATATGAGTGCGATACTGTGATCTGTTTTAAACTTTGCTCTCATAAAGTGGCTGGGTGCGCCAAAAATATTAAAATATTTTTTTAAGGTGTCGGGTAAACCCTCCCTGTGTTTTGTTTAAGTTATACTGTTTGGCTTATGTAGACCGCTAGATCCAAACTTGTCCCGATTAAATTATTTATAATCGGTCATGTTATTTTCGACTTTTAAAACGCAAAAAAAACACTCATCAAAACAATCTATTTATAGTCCAATTTATATGATACGGATTAATACACCTATTGGTGAGTTTTTGCGCTTGTTCGCTAATGACTGACACAAAGTAACCTTTTAATACGATATCCTCGTTTTTTAATAAAGTCTCTGTCATATGAATTGAATTCATAAAGCATCTTTTGTGAAGTAAAGACTGCCTCGTAGTCTCGCGGTACAAGTATATGCCGTGCGATCTAGAGGTCCTGGGTTCAATTCCCGGGTCGGGGAAAGTGTTATTAGATTTTTCCATTAGGAAATTCTCAGTGGCAGCACGGAGTCTGGAAATGGGCCCAAAAACGGCAATAGGCTCGCTCCCTATTACGTGGGACTGTTACGTAACTGGCCAAATGTGGTTGTAGAAATGCACCTCTGCCTACAGTATCAGGGAATACAGGCGTGAGTTTATGTATGTATTTATGTGTCTTTTGTAAAGTATTAAAATAAGCTACCCATTTTATCATTATGATCCACATATATTTTTATTGATCTCATGAAGCTTTTGGGTTAATAAGGCTTTTATGGTTGATATTATTATCGTGAAATTAACATTAAAAAATCAAACGTTGTGTAATTAGGAAATATTGGATCAAAGTAGGCTGGTTCTTCATTTAGAGATTTTTTGTTTTATGCACATTTTATTTTATCATCAAAGCTGCCTTACAATAAGAGAACAACGTTTAACACATTATTTCGTGTTTTCATTGCTAATTTGGTAATAACATTTTAAAGCACATTAATGTATAAATTTTGACTGCTTAGAAAAAGTCTTCAATCGTGAACTTAATTATCTAAAAATATTGGAAGTACAGCAGTAATTCATTGTGAATTTTAAGTCATATTTCATTATGTAGATTTGATTCACATTAATTTTTAATATCTATGTGTGTTACAGTCTATTATATTATCTAATTTACCGTTCACTTTTTGCCACCAACACGCAATATGTGTCCTCTAATTTATGACAATGCCACTCAGGTTATTTATTAATAGGTATTTTTTTTTGTAATTATGACACCCTAAAGCAAGTCTTATCCAAAAATATGTGATTTCAAACAGCTTTTTATGCAACACATGTAAATTGATTTAATTTACTTACCGATCTCGTATATTTTCTATATAATCAGCTATTAGGTCTATTACACCTTTTCCGAAATGTCGGAATTGTTCCGCGTCCATTTTTCACTGTTTTTTGAGATGTAAATAATTTGTTTTAATTTAATACTGGATGGAGAAAAGAGAAGTCTTGATGTTAATACGGCGAACAGGCAAATAATGAAGGCGTATTTTGGCGAGTGCGGACTTTATAATGTGACGCGTGATCGTTGCTAATTATATGAGTAGCCAGAGCGTCGCTTCAACACATCGAAGCCTGTACAATGAATATTGTTAATTATTGATAGCCTCTTTACATGTAGAAATTTTTTGTACATGGAGAAATAAAACTCTCCTTGAACGTCTCATAGCAAAAATGTCCATTCAGCACAAAATTGAGTACATTTTTGGAAACCGTAAGTTTAATGGACTAACCAATAAAGCTTTGGCCGTATATCTTTTCAATCTAACAAGTCTGACAGGTAAATTTTAAGATGCTATTCGGCATTACATTATCTTATTATTATTTTTATTTTGGGAACGCACTTTTTACAGATATATCTCCGTAATACACTCCGTTATACACTTTTAATTTTTATATATGATAATATTATTGTTTGCTACTATTAATATTGATGTTTGGATCACAAGGCTTTTTGTTTCAATGTTGCCCTCGTGGCGCAGCTGGCTAGACACCAGCTTGCGAAACGAGAGGCCGCGGGTTCGTTCCCCGCACCGAGACAAATGTTTGTGTGAACCACAAATATTCGTTTCGGGTCTGGGTGTTTGTGAGACCGAAAAAGTCTCTCGTAGTGTCTGATACCCACGACACAGGTCTTTTAACCTAGTGTGGGGTCAGAGCATAGGTATGTGACTGTTGGGTGTATTTATCTATTTAAAACTATGGACCTGAACGTTTTCTATAATGTAAGATGCTGCGTCTGGTTATAGAGACATACACTGACTCTTCATGTTAATAGGGAAAATCCATAGTTATAGACAAGCAAAATATGTAATCGAATATGTTTAATAACCGAACGAGAATAATACGTCAATGTTACCTGTTGACTTTAACTGGCGTGACAATATTGTCAATAAACATTTATTGTATTCTTTTCAATATGAATTACCAGAAATAATTACAAATGTTTCACACATATTATTACACTTACTTTAACCCTGCATACATACACTCAAAGCTTGTATCGCCATAGATGTTTGACAAATTGTAATTCGACTCATTACCTACTATTGCCTTGGTGTAAATTTCTACACTCCGGGCTGTGATGGAGAATTTCGTTTTTGAAAACCCAATAATACTTAGCTCAAACCCGGAGTCGAACCAGATACCTCTATATTGAAGGCACACTCGTATGCCGCGAGACCACAGAGCAGTAAACTTTACTTTAATTTAGAATACGCATAAGTAGCAAATCATAAAAAAAATAATTTAGTATTAAATTATCTTCAGAAGATAAAAATAACGTGAGAATTAACACCTTAATCTTATATTTATTTATATTCCTACAAATGTAGAAACTTGTATATGTCCGTAATTATGTTAATAAACATATTGATGTGTCAATAAATAACGATTTTATGTGATTGGTAACAAACTATCGTAGTAATGTTCATATACACTGTTGTTAAATCAATTTAATTTTTATTACGTCAATAACATTTAAATCAGATTTTCAATCTATATTTACCTATGAATAATATATTTCTTCGACACGTATGTCGTATATTGTTATCATATTATGATGTATTTGTTTAATTTTTTCTAATTGTATGTTGAAGCTATTTTTCCTCATTTCTGTAAATGGGGTATATTTGTTTATTTATTTGGGGAAGGCCGAGTCAGCGAGATATGGCTCTAAACTCCCTGGACACTTTTTAAATGCATTTACAAATACAATTTTAAACTTAATTAAACCGATCTTTATTTTTTTCAGACGATTCAACATACACATGCGCATATTATATGCATGTATGACGCCTATACCTTACGTAATAAGAGGAGCCTATTGCCATTTTTCAAACACCATTCCAGATTCCGTGTAGCTACTGATATTTTCTTAAAGGACAGCTCAACTTTACCCGATCCGAGAATCAAACCCAGGACCTCTAGATCGTACTCATGTGTACCGCGAGACCACGTGGTAGTCTTCAAACGATAAACCTCCGAAGCAATTTCCAAAGAAGAATTAGATACCTACGAATCTCAAAACTTGTATCTATTCGTAATTATGTTAGCACGTAATTTATTGCTTATATGGCTAATAAGCATAATGAAGTGGCCAATAAATAAAAAGATTTGATGTAAATAAGCACAAACTATCGTAAATAGTAATTTATATCATTGTTATTAATACAATGATATTTTTTAATATTAATCTTTTTTTAAATCAGAATTATAATGTAAATTTATAAGAGTGGACGTGTTTGAAGTATAATTTAAATTATATCGTAACATTGAATTAGTATTAAAGGACACAACTCGTATCTTTCGTCTCTTTCTCAGTAAGTACCTGTCTACAGCATAGTTATTAAAATGTTACATTATCTGTGGCTGATATCTTGTATGTTTTGCTTGCTGCTTTAATGTGGAGGAAAGTAGACAACGCTGTGTTTCCAACGCTGTGTTTGCGGTCTGAAGAAGAACTAGGACCCATTCGGCTTTCTGCGTTTTTTTGCTCTTTGTCAATTCTGTTCATACCATTCTAGATTCTGGTACACGGAGTTGCATGTCGGATAGGTCATTAACGTAGTTGCTGTAGTAGTTAATCTTATATTGTATACCTCATTATTTCTTTAAAATATAATTTTACAAGTATTTAATGTTTAAATTGATTTACTTTTTTTCTAGTAGCTGGTTTCCGCTTCGCCCAGCGCAATTTGAAAAGAAATTAGTTATATTCTTTTACAAGGACAAAAACAATCGAATCTTGCCCCGTTATCAGTGCCCCGCTGTTTGATCTTCTCGGTCCGTAGTAACATGGAGACGAAATACGACTTCGCTTTCCTTGATGTTTTAATACATCCAACGCATTCATAAGTTATCATTTTCAGCATAATATAGTAAGCGACGACATAAATGTGTCTACATGGATTGTGTTTCCATGACGACGATTCTCTTATGAGAAAGCAAAGGGAACGTGTTATCTCTTTGCAGAGTTTCCTTTTACATTTTCCTAAAAAGATACAATTTTAGTAATATAGGTAAGTAGGTTTAGTAGCTTAGACGTGAAAACAATAAATAAAATTATTTGCATGTTATTTTACCGAAATCATACTGGATTTTCTTTGAGTGTTAAAAATATAATGTTATATAACATGCAATTAAAAATAGATGAAATAGATAACATGAGGTTTTCCTTAACTCAATATAAAAAAATAAGATCAAAATACGTGACGCGTCTTTTTTTTAGAAAACAGAGTTCGGAAAAAGTAAATGTAGAATGCAATATTAATTACAGAGCTGAGCGGGATTTTTAAGTATTATATAAAATATGATATTTAAAGTAATTTTAAATGACGGAGTTATAAGAAGTATCAGGCGTATTTCATAAATATGTATGTTACAGTGAGATGTCAGTTTTATTAGAAAATAAATAAGTTCACTTACCATTCATAAGATAGGAAAGGCTTAATCGATAGAGTTTCTAAATAAAAAGTATTTACTTTTTGATTTTATTAATTGAATAATTGATTATTAGATAGCTATTAAACAACTGTAAATCAAAAATAATAATCTTTGTTGTTAAACTTTTTGTTTTAAATTTGCATCAAAGTGATTCCAATATTATTTTGTACCTACGGGTTTAATATTCGGAAGCCGTGTCTTTAGGAGTTTTACATACTTATGGACGAAAAGATTGCGCAATATTGTGGATTAATAAGCTTTAAGTCATTAAAATAATTGGATTCAATTTTTTTTATTGCTATTCCTGTCGTTCACTTTGACATAAGCGTACAATTTACGTTCTCTTCACAGTAAAATTTCTGTATTCTTTGTGAATTCCTAAAATCATGCAATTTAATTTACGTAATTTCTTAACATTTCTGAGATCAAATAATAATCACGGCAGCCGCCTAACATGTCATTAATAAGCATACCGCTTTTCATAATGATAGGTATTGATTTCATTGCCAATAATGCTAAGTTCCGTAAAATATCCTGTATTATTCTGCAGTTGGTATTTTATCTACAAAATTTTATACCTATGACTGCAACACTATTCGTGCAAACTTGATTTTGGTTTACTTTTTAATAAAAGTATCAATACAACAAGGGGCAGAGGTCATAACTTTAATTGTTACAATTATTCCTTACTAATGACTTATGTAAATGCGATATTAAATCAGATTGTCTGTTACGCTATTACACCTGAATCGCGGTACTAATGCCAGTAAGTTTTGGTATGGAGATATGTGGATAATTAATTTTATAATATTGCGCCCTAGTGAAGCTGGGCCTTACAATTAGAATAATATAAGTTAAGGGTTCGCTTTGTATCAAGGTATCACAATATTAATATATCTTGTGAATCCAATCATTAAATCAAAATTTATTACTTTTATCTTTTTTATTGATTTCTTTGAAAATCATCACGGATTTTTTATTTTCATTACACTTATCTGGAATGAGTAAGGGCCATTTGACTGTGCTGACACTACTCGACTTTAGCAATGCATTTAATAATGTTGATTATGACATCTTGCTGGCAATTCTCGGTTCTCTTAACATATCTCCAACTGTAATTGACTGGTTTCGTTCTTACCTGCAGGGACGTCGGCAGCGAATACGGGTTGATGACACCTATTCCTCTTGGTGTAATTTAACCGCGGGCGTTCCGCAGGGCGGCGTTTTATCTCCTTTATTATTTGCGATTTTCATTAATTCTATATCCAACAAACATGTGCAGATGATTTACAAATCTACACTCAGTCTCCATTGCAGACATTAAACTCAGCGATTGAAGCCACCAATAGAGATCTGGATTGCATTTTAAAATGGAGTAAATCATACGGCTTGCTTGTAAATCCTCTTAAAACACAGACCATTATTATTGGAAGCTCTCGTATGATTTCGAAAATTGACTGGTTTAATCTCCCACATGTAATTTTTGACGGTGTTCATATTGAGTTTAGTGTTACTGTAAAGAGTCTGGGTGTTGTCCTTGATAGAGAACTATCGTGGAGACCCCACGTATCAGAAATCAGTCGAAAAGTTTTTGCATCTGCTGCTTCCCTTAGGCGACTCTCTAATTTCTTGCCAATTATCACCAAAATTGACCTAGCTCGATCACTTCTACTCTCTCTACTTGATTATGCCTATCTCTTCTTTATAAAATCCTTTTTGATCCTTCTGCTCCTTTCTACCTTAAAGAACGTTTTCAGTTTCTGTGTGTCTCTAATACTCGGTCACTGCGTTCTACTAACACCTATCAACTTAAGACTCCTATCCATTCCTCTTCCTTCTATGATAATTCTTTTTCTGTACAGGCTGTAAGACTATGGAATGCACTGCCTACTTATATAAGACGTGCTGATTCC
The DNA here is from genome assembly GCA_030295005.1 of Cephonodes hylas. Classification (NCBI taxonomy): domain Eukaryota; kingdom Metazoa; phylum Arthropoda; class Insecta; order Lepidoptera; family Sphingidae; genus Cephonodes; species Cephonodes hylas. The sequence continues at coordinate 8,865,633 of AP025364.1, read as the reverse complement.
TTTCATATTTTTAAAAATCTTTTAAGAAAACATTATTTATCTTTCACGTAATATAGTATATTGCTGCTTATTGTTTAATATTATTATTGTTATATCACTATAATTTTCAACTACTTGTATATATATAGTTATTGGTACTTATTTATATTTATTTGTATTGTATGTATGTATATGCACCAACAATTATTCTGTTATATTCACCTGTCTGGTTGGTTGTCTGGAAGAGATCGCTTAAAGCGATAAGACCGCCTTTTGTACGTACATTCTGTTTTTGTCTATGTATAGTTTTTTTTTTATTTTTTACTATTATTATGTCTTGTTGTGTGTGTACAATAAAGTTTTATTCTATTCTATTCTATTCTATTCTTATCCTACTAATTTGCTAAAACTACTATCAAATACAAGGGCTTACACAAAAATGATGTATGCACAAATAATCTTTATTATTAAACATTAAGATGAATCATAGTCACCACTTTTTCACGAAGGCACTAAAGCTGAGGGGATTTAAAACTATCTGCTGATACATACATACGTATACATCATTATCAGCTAAAAGACGTCCACTGCTGGACATAGGCCTTTGCAAAATTCTTCCAAAATGCTCTGTCATGAGCGCCCAGCATCCATTACATAATATGTATGTCTATAATAACTGTCAGGTGCAATTATTTGTTATTAAAATATGTATTTAAAAAAAATACCATGTCACTGAGAAAAAAATGCCAAGAAGCAAATGTGCATGTTGAAAGGTCATCTGAGATACATACATGAAAAAACAATAAAAAATTTAAGGTATCAAACGAAATTTCATTATAATTTGGAAAGAATAAGCTTATTTTAATAAAAAAAAAATATTAATTAGAAACCAAGAGCATTAATCACTTTTGTAAATAATAAAATCGCTATTATATTTTTTAGTTAAAATTTATTTATCATGTTTTATATTAATAATTTTCATTTTAAGTTTAGTATGTATATTGTATATATTTACTAATTATCATATGGTATCTTGTTTAAGTCCATTATTTTGTGCATCAGTTCCATTGTTTAATAATTTTATTTCAAATTGTAGTACCTACATTCTACAATCTACATACACGAATTCTTTGATTTTATTTTCACTTAAACATATCATTTAGTAAGGCGCTATATATTATTTTGATTTTTCACATATTTCTCTCGTGAGTATTCCATTGATAGCCGGAATTTGAGGTTTAGAATGTATGATATCAGCGTAAATCAGATCTGTTTCTTCCTTTATCTTGCTCCAACTGTAATTAACGTCTTGTTCTGTTGTCAATCGGGAACATATAACAAACCGGATTACATAACGATTTCTGAATGAACCAGCAACCATGAAAACTTTTTTCTTCTTGGTTATACTCTCCAATAACTGCTTAGTAATAATATCGCCATCCTTTAATCGGAAGCAGACCAAACCCATGCAGGGTTCAGGTTCAATCAAAAACCGATCGTCAGCTCGCACGAGTTTAGCGAAATGCAAGGCTAATGAGATTTGAGTTCGAATATGCTTCCTGAGCCCCTCAGCACCGTAAATTCTCATTACTGTCCATAACTTTAAGGCTCTAAACCGTCGACCCAAAGGCATCTGCCAATGCCTGTAATCTGGGACTTTCACATTGTTCTTCATATCATCCAAATAAATTCTTTGCACGTCAAAGGCCCGCATGATATCATATCCATTTTTAACCCACATAGCGGAGCAGTCGAAGTTTACAGGCATCCATTTGTGAGCGTTAACGACGATAGAGTCAGCATACTCAATGTCTTTCATCAGATGTCTGTACTCTGGACACATAAACGCAGCACCGGCATACGCAGCATCGATATGGAGCCACACGTTGGCTTCCTGGCATATGGGACCTAATTCAGTCAGAGGATCGAACGCGCAAGTTCCAGTGGTACCGAGGTTTGCAATAACATAGCATGGAATGAGGCCTCGTGCTCTGTCTTCTTCCATGGCTTTGGCTAGCGTGTCACCTCGTAGTCTACCATCGCTGTCAGCCTTCAGTAATCTCATTTTCATAGAGCCCAACAGACCAGCCTTTTCGACGGAAGAATTACACTGGTCAGATGTGTAAGCGACAAGTTTTGGTTTGACTAGATCTCCATCCAAATCTGGATCATCTTTTTGTAGCATTCGAATGGTTTTATCTTTGGCGACAAGTAATCCTACCAGTGTTGCCTCACTCGCTGATCCCTGGAATTAAAATTGTAGATATATATTGTAGATATAAATTGTAGGTATATTATTGTAGTAAGCATAAGTAGTACGTCTTTGGTTTTTAAATATATGCTTATTTTCGGTAAAATAATTCAAATTTAATTCATGACTTAATGAATAGTCATCAGAGCTTTAGGTCCTTTAGTACTATTTACCTGAATAACTCCACCACCAGGCCCTGAAGAGCAATTCAAAAATTCTTCTGGTAAGCCAAGCAGTTTTCCCAACCAATTCATTGTTATAACTTCTAATTCCGTGCAGGCAGGACTAGCCATCTATAAAAAAATAAGTGTATTGCATTAATTTAAAGTTACATTTTATTAATATTACATTTAAATATTGAGTTTTTTGTTTATTATAAAAACGTTAAACGAAAATAAATGTTACCCAGCTGAAGCCAACAACAGCTAAACCGTCGCTTAGTATGTTACCTACGATGCTGGCATATGAGTTGCCGGTAGGGTAAAATGCATGGAACTGTGGAGAATGCCAGTGGGTAATCTGAAAATTAAAAATCATCATAGGTACATTTCCAGTAACATATAACATAATGATCATACATAGAAACGATAGAATACTACAGTAATTTAGGTAAGTAGGTATTCGTCACGAATCATAGATGAAAATATATAAAAAAGTAGATCCAATCAATTAATTGATCCTAAATAATTTTGAATGTAGAATCACCGTTAAATTGTAGTCATTTTTATGTTGATTCTATACTTAAATTTATTAGTTTTAAAATGTATACATTAGATAGATTTTACGTGACGTCTTACAGAAAAATTGAAAGATTTTGTATGAAAATAAGTGTACATCTCAATGTTTTTTACTTTAAGAAAAATAATATTGAAGGTTATAAAATACACTTTATGTAGTTAATTTAATTCAATAAGCCCTAGACAAAGGAAAAACAATTGTTGATTGATATCTCAGTCACCTACAAACGTAATTATTACATAATAGGTACATGAAATTACTTCTTGTTTGTTGTTCAATTACATCGAGCTGAGTTTCTAGGTACTCGGTGAGCATGCAATTAGAACCGATTGGATTCGCATAGAGGGTCCATACGTAAGAGCAGTATAACAATGGTAGTCAAAGTCATTGTTGTTGTCCTTGATCTTACTGAATATACAGGTGTATTCATACCGTTATCGGAAACTGAGGCAAGTAACAGCTAAGGTGATAACAAACTGCCTGGCATTAAGAAAAGCCCGACACAAAATAAATTTTTTGACATGTTCCAAGCAACCACATACATTTTATATCTATGATTGTTAGAAAAACGTCAAATTTTTTTTGTCGGGATTTTCTTCAATGACAGGGGGTTTGTAATCACCTTGGCTATTACATGCCTTAGTTTCCGATCACGGCCTGAATATAGCTGTATATTGTAAAAAATATTTAAGAAAGTGTTCACTTACACCCGGCATTATTGCGTCATTAAAATCCTTTATGATCTCTTTCCAGTTTTCAGCTTCCTCCGGGGCATCTTCTGGAAGCAATTTGAGTAGGTATCCTGGTTCCACTGACGGTAACACATCACTGAAAAGAAATATTACATTTTATTGTGACAGCGTCCTAGGTGCAATTTGCATGCAGCATCGGATTGGTGTCAGAACTTCGTGTGACTGTTTCTTTATTTACCGACTTCTTTTCTGCTTCCGTAATTATTTAACTTCAAGCAAAACTATATGTTATTTCTATTAATAGTAACGTTTTACATTTTAAATGTTTTTTTTGATAGATTTTTCAGCTAATAAAGCACCAACTTTTCTGGAACCACTGTAGATAGTCCAAGATGGACAGTGGGATGCAAAGAGTCTATACCGAGCATTGAAGCTAAAGAAATGAGGTATCTAGAGGATCTTAATAAAAACGAAGTTCGTAAGATATTTTATAGTTTATGGTTATGTACGAAAATTTGCTTAATAAATAATAACTTAATAAAAATATGCCTTTTGAAAGCCACTTTGTATAGAAATATAACTTCATTAATAACCGAAAATAAAAAAAAAAGACGTTGGAAGTTAGTTGCGACTAGTAAGTCAACGAATAGTAGCAGATTCTATCATAAAAGAACTTTGTTTTGGATAAAAATAGTGGTTACGTTATTCATAACTATCTACCTCATATTTGACATCATTAGACAATATCAACGGAAAAAAACAAAATTGAAAATTATTGAATTAAATAATTTTAAATATCTTCGACGTTTTTGTCTTCTTTTGTAATTATTAAAACAGATTGTGTTTGTTTTTAAAAGTACTTGTTGAACAATGTAAGGAAAATAGCGTTTATCGAGAGAATCCCATCGGTAAGTCGGTACTCCGTGACCACGTTTTAATCAGTAATAACAGCATAATTGATGGAAGGTTTCGTGTCGCAACTTTTTTTGCGTAGACAAGTATTTAAGCTATTAGAAACTCAACAATGCAAATATGATTAACTATTTTTGTGACTAATGTTGTGCTAAATCAGCGGTTCCTAACCTTTTTCAGCCACGGACCCCTAGGAAATTAGGGACAGTTTTCACGGATCCCTTTAATAAAAAAAATGTTAAGTAAGCGTAGCGATTACGACACATTAGCTTTTATGTATGATCCAGCAATGACACCGCGGATCCCCATACATATACTCGCGGACCCCCAGAGGTCCGCGGACCACAGGTTAGGAATCGATGTGCTAAATCATAAATAAGCAAATAATTTGTATTTGTTTTTTTTTTTAATGTGTTTAATCAATGTGTAAAATTACGCATTTCAATAAGACGATAAATATTTTTTGTGACAATAACCTCATACTTGAACCTACATTATGGTGAAGCTAAATATTTACAAGTGCTTTTAGCACCAAAAAAATGCCTTTTCTTCTAACTTCAGTCTTTTGAAATCTATTGCAAATGTTGTTTTTTATAATATAAAGCGACTATGCGTAAATTTAAATATATAAGTCTAAAAGGGCCCATAAATCTGCCTTATCTTGTTTTTAATAGCAGACACTTAGCAAAAATATGCGTGACATGCTGACTCCTACATTTTTTACATATATTTCAATTCAATTAAATCTTCCATTAAACTACCGGACCCCATAATATATTGTGATTTGACATTGATTTCAGTTAAAATAAATAAAATCAAACGACCGGTTTTATTTAGATTACTTGTCTATTTTTATTAATAATAATTAATCATTAGCCGATGAAGTCCGATAGCTTATTGTCAGTTCATTAACATTATTCAAGGTGTAGGTGAAGGTTCAGCACCGGTAAAAAATCTATATTACTTACCGATCTCTTATGTTTTCTACATAATCAGCTACTAGATCTATCACTTCTTTGCCGAATTCTCGGAACTGCTGGGCATCCATATCGCACTTCAAACACAAACAGCTACACCAGCGGTTTAATTTTATGTACGACTTTTCTTTGATCGAGTATTATAGTTTAAAACATAATATTATATAATTGTAACGTGCAAGCGGCCTAGAGTGAATGGTAGGGGACACTAGAAGCTAGGAGGACGATCTATAAGACAATGGAGGTAAGAACTAGCGTGAGGTGGATTTATAGGCGCATGGCAGCTTTCTACGACGCTCGAGGCGCTCGCACGATTATTATAAGAACAGCCTGGACGGAGCTCGACGTGTCACCTTTGACTTCATATTGTCAATATTCGTGACATAGTCCGAGGACTTACCACCATATCATATTGTTTATTAACATACAAATATATCAAAATACATTTTATATAAGAAATAATGCCAAAACCCTCTCATTATATGGGCTGATGAAAGACATTTCATATAAAGTCCACTTACAACGGGTCATGTGTTTCACAGATTCATTCAATGTTTATCAAGTAGATTATAAGATAATGTAAATCGCCAAAAAAACATCTTTTTTTTAATGTCATGACGAATACCATCTTTTTTTTTGTCTAATAGTTTAGGTCAATAAATTCAGGGGGATCGTAATTTGTGGGAGCCATAATATTATATATTCGTAGCCATCGTAAATAACACATATTAAGTGTGCTTCCTATTATGTTTGAAAAATTAGATCAGAAGGCATTATTATTTGTTGTTTCAGTTTGAATTGTAATGACATTTTAATGTAAAATAAAAATAATTTCACTTTTTTGCTATTTTCTAAAGAATGGAAATGAGTTTCTTACTGTTTCTTCTCCATAGAGATAATGCGTTTCGCAGTGGCAATCGTTTAAAGAAGATGATTAAAAGAACTTGTAAAAGTCTATTTGAATAAAGAAAATTTTGTCTTTGACTTAGAGCATTAATCTTTATAAAACAACCTAGGTTTATGCACATTAATTGATTTAATTTAATTAATGCGTGGTAAAGTATAGTTTGTTATTAGCAATTAAAAATGTTATTGCATGTTATAAATCGTGATCGCGTTATTTCCTTGCATTTGTAGATTTTTATTGCTGGAGTATGTGTCTACTGGGTTTCAGTTATGAATTAGTCACACAAATCTACAACCTTATTGCGTGCTAAATACGTTTATAGCTTAATTTGTACTAATTTAATCGTTACTATTTGTTGATAATTGCAATCTATTTACAATTATGAAAAATTCGTATGAAATATGCTAAATTACATTCTTGCGAATAATCGAGAATTCATATAGTTTTTTACTGAACATGCGATTTGTTGACTTCCTTATATGTTTGACGTACAATGAACTATTAGACGGAGATCCCAGAGCCGCCAGACGTTACTTATTTCTGATGGACGAAATGTGGACCATTAGCGTTAGTATGTACCTACTACCATCGTATGCATACTCGCTAACTTGGTCGATGGGCCAATTTACAGATATCAGGTGGTCAGGGTACCCAAAAGCGTCTAAAAGAATTTAGGAAAAATTGACCCCTTGGATCGGTCTGTGTTCTCGTCAAAGGTCTTAAAATAGCTGTCTGGTTAACATATATCAAAATGGAGCATCAGAATTTAGGTAAAGTTAACTATTACTTTGAATCTTCAAAGCGTCTGTAAAGCAATATGGCCTACGGGAAATGCCTGGGACTATTGACGACTTATTTTTAACGATATTATATAAAACATACATGGAAATCAGCCATGAGAATATACGTCACGCTTTTAGGTGCCCTGACCACTTGATATCTGTAAATTGGCCCATCGACCAAGTTAGCGAGTATGCATACGATGATAGTACATACTAACACTATTCAATGGTCCACATTTCGTCCATCAGAAAATAAGTAAGGTCTGGCGGCTCTGGGATCTCGGTCTAATAGGTAAGGGACTTTGTAGAATTTGGTTCTACTTCTTTATAAGTAGTAAAGAAATTTATATAAGTTACTCGTATCTCTGTATATTATGTTTTTTTGGCTCAACACGCATATTTAAATAAATATTAAGTGATTGCTTACAACTATAACATTATAGGCAATATTTGTGATTTCCTATTCCATTTACGTAATGAATAAGTAAATTGTTAAAAAATCCATTGTCCAGCTTTTTAGGATACCATAATTTTCCAATGAAGCTTGTTTAGAGGTTTTGGATACATTTAAATTTGAACTATTTTTAGACCTAAAATGGTTAAATTTACATTGTCCTACTTAAAAATTCCAGAGGTACCAGTTAAAAGCTCCTTGTATCCGGAGCATACTTCACAAGTAAAGATCTCAAAAAAGGATTAATGAATTTTGAATTTTTTATTGTAATTGAGTAATTATTTGTAATATATAGTCGCTGTGAAATCTATAAATTTAGAAGTTGTGCGAGTCCACAAGATTATTCAATGTATTATATAACTTCCTTACGTGAAGGCACGTACTATAGTACAATAGGTGGACCGATTGTCCTTGCAAGCCTAGAGTTTTTCTGTTTCAAACACTTTCAAATTATTTGGCTGAATGTGTACGCCAGGTAATTTTTACTACGGACAAGTAAACAGTGTACTACGTAGTAAATTTTAGTGTAGTATTCTCATAGAAGCAAAGAAAAATAAGACATATATCTGAAATAAAATCTAGCTAGTTGCATGATCAAACTCCTAGCATACACCCCTAACTTTTCGAAACTATGTAGGTCTTTATAATTATTAATCACCACGTCTTTTATCTGTGAAGAAAAATACATGTTAATGACAGGATTAGTCCATTTAATATAAAACACGGTTTATGAATGTTAAATTGCTTTTAGCACATTACCTCATTACACACAAATATTGTTACTAACATGTTATTTAATTTATGCATCCATAAAATGTGTTTATTTTACTTTTAAGATTTTTTTTTCACACAATTCCTTTGTTACCTTTTTGTCATTCAACCACTCATTAGTTTCAGTTGGTACACAAAACTTACAAGAGTCATGCGCTATCAATCTATCAAATATCTAGGTGTTGAATAATGATATTTCTAGTAAGATGCCGAGGTATAACGAAGCTTGCTGCGATAAGCATAATCAAAAAAGGCTTGAAACTGATATAAATTGGAAATTGCAAAGTATGTGGTTGATTTTGACAGCCCCGTGGCGCAGTTGGCTAGACACCAGCTTGTGAAACGAGCGGCCGCGGGTTCGACCCCGCACCGAGACAAATGTTTGTGTGATCCACAAATATTTGTTTCGGGTCTGGGTGTTTGTGAGACCGAAAAGTCTCTCGTAGTTTCTGATACCCACGACAGAAGACTCGTATCTTAGTGTGGGGTTATGACTATGTATGTGACTGTTGGGTGTATTTATATTTTATTTATATGTAGGTATGCCTTGTTAGCTTGGTAGATATGTTTCAGTGCTGCAATACTCTCTTTCTAATTATCACGAGCAATTCAACAAGATACAAATTAATAAGAACAGCAACGATCGTTTGCCAATTTTTCTTGGATAGTTTCAAAGCATTTTTTTATAAAAAAAAAATTAGGGGATTTAAGATTTAGCAAGCTGCGTGGCAAAGGACAACGGGTTATTCTAGATAAGAAGTTGATAAGGACTTGTCAGTTGTCACCACCTGTACCTTGGAACGATAGTTCAACAGCACAGATCCTGTAAAATAGATAGGAACTAGGAATATTAGGTGACTATTGAGAATCACTCTTTCTACTCGATTACTATATGCCTTAAAGTTATACTTATGGAACCCAAATAAAAACGTTTTATTTAGATCTAGTTAAACTGTAATGTTGATCTCCAAGCACCATAAACAACAACAATAGTCAGGTAATACGTAGATTCTAGTATTGGTTCCGCGATATAAATGTGCAATTATTTAGTCTTTTTGCGTGGCCGTACTAACAACGCAATTATGTGTCCTTTTGTGTATCCAAGTTTGATTTATTTTTTGTTGCTTATGCAAACTTTCAAATAGTGTACGAGCATTTGAGATATTTTTGCAATTATATCTTGGAGTGTTTGCGTTTCCGGAATCGTAATGGGCTACTACGCCTATATTACACAGTTGTAAATGTTTTTGTTACAAAAAAGTTAATGTTAAAAACATAACATAGAAACTGTTCGGAATAGAAGAAAAATAATATAATAGAACGGTGTTTTGGTGAGCAATATTTTCGGAATTCGGAGGTCTTTATCATTTCTGATTCACATTTGGATCGTCGACAATCCATTTCATAGACTTTAAAATTGACTTTTATGGTATGATCTATTGTCATTTAACAAAAAATATTTAAAAAGTTCTTAATACCTCAGGTATTAAGTTGATAGGTCCACTAAAATAGCACTTAGAACAAGGCCACCCGATTGCCGTAAATGCATTTATGGGCATGCTGACACGAACCGAGACGAATTGCTACGTCAAACATAAATAGCATGCGGTATTGGAAGTAATTATGCCTTCTTGCCTACATGAAAAGCGATATACAACAACATTATTCAACGCCTGTATTTTCAAAGCAGTAGACTGAGGAACCATTTTAAGGTAAGCCAGGTAAAAGCGATCTTTCTTTGCAACAATAAAAACGGTTTGATAAATCCTTGTTTTAAGGTATTAGTAACGTTTTATTTCTCAGAAGTCAAGCCAAACACACGTTAAAGCGATAATTGTTCTCTATACCTTGTATACCCTGTTCGTTCAAGTCAGTTTACCCCTGTTACCAATTTGTGTGAAAAACAGCTAAATTTATTACGCATTGTTTATTATTCTCACATCTTTCATCTCTCTGCCCTAAATTTTGTTGGCAATGCGGTAATAGTCGCAGACGAAAGCTAGTTCTAAACAATGGTCTTTTTCCTAATGAAAACGTATTGATCTGTTTTTCAACAATTTTTTTTAATTAATATTTGTTAAATTAAATACTTCTGGGCTGCACTGGATGAAAGTGATTTACTTACAGTAGTGATTTATTAGTTCATTTTAAGAGAAAGGTGGGGTTTCATCACGAAATGATGAGAGACACATAAATTAGAAATGTGACAAAAAAGGGCAAAGAGTAGTTGTTTTAAATCCTAAAATTTCGCATACGGATTTGTGGGAAATAGTTCGTTATAAATATAAAATGTTTAGCTTCTCTCGCATTATAAAACGTAACTAGACTAAAAACTGCAAAGATTAGATTTAGATAGCGTTGTTCAATAAGAGTTTTATTGAAGGCTGGGTCGTATGTTATGTGATGTTCGGTCAATAGTCAGTCAGGCTTGCCACGGTTGAGCGGCTCGGTCAAGGTGGATACCGAAGCGGCGCGGGCGCGGTAACCAACGACGATATCTCTCGGAGATCGCGATAGGACAGAAATTAACTTCCGCTGCTAAAAGCCCATCGAACTATGTATATAAGGATTTATCTGAGATTAATTTTTCATTACTGTTTCATTCATTTATAGATTTATTACATTAAGTAATAAGAAAAGTGCGAGAAAATGTTTCAAATGCGGTATGTTTTTTGTTTATTTTTCGTAGCTTGTAATGATAATTATTACGAAAGGTCACGCGATTATGACACCAAGTGTGCCACGTAAAGATTTTTTTTGCTATAAAACATTATTCGTGATTTTTATTAGTGATCTTGTACAATTTTAGTTTATTAATATATTTTATTCCTGTTTCTTATAGTTATTGATGAATGAATATACAGTAGGTATACTTTGCCATGGTGTCTATTTATAAATCTTTTCTTTTCATTACATAACTAGAAAAATATTAAGAATATGGGTATAACGATAGGTATATTTTGTCATAGCTTTTTTAAATTTGATTTTTAAAAAATATCAAAAAATATTAATGGTAAAAAGTGATAACACCATTTGATGTTTAATTTTGTACTTCTGAAGTAGATGTATATACAGAAAGAGTAGATAGAGTATTGACGAATGACCCGTGATCATGTCCGAGACATACTTTTAATTTTTCGCGTACGCTCATCAATAGACACATAATTGGTTTACAATTTTAATAACAACGTCAGACCAACAAAAATATAAACATTACGATAAAAATCCCAAGAAAATTTTATTAATGTGAAATAATAAAAATACAACTACATATTTAAAATAAATAATTAAACAAACAATCAATAATTATAATCCTACAAAAAAAAAAAACAATGAGTTGAAAATAAATGACATTAAAAAAATGAATCCGATTACTGTTTAATTCGATATAGCTTCACTGCTTTCTATGAATATTATTCTGTAAGTACGTATATCCATTCCGCAATCAGATGTTAATGTTATGGAATATTTTTCCGACTTATCGTTGGCTGGTATTGTTACCGGTAGAGGTAGAATAGATGATGTGTGTTGTGACAACGTCACGTGGTCGAGCCTCGGCAACAGAGCCCGAGAAGTGATACGAAATGTGGTTTCACTTCGGAGTATATGTTGAACATCTGACATGTTCGTCCCACCTTCTGTTAGCAGCATACCGAGGATTATTTTACCCGTTGTCGTTTCTGCAAATTATGGGACGGCAGTAGTCAGCATTGTCTTCAAAATAATTTGTTAATTTTGCCACATACTGTTATTGAACGGTTTAGCCAGTAAAAATGTAAACTCTACATTCTGAATAATGATAAACACACCTAATACATCGATGCTAGGGTTTCCCATGGGATAAGAACATATGTTTTCCTTTACCTAGATTTAGTCAGTAATTCCAAATCCTGCTTGAAATGAGGAGTTTAATTCTGTGGTGTTTAATACTTTGATTTATTTTACCGTGTAAGAAAATAAATTAGGTAGAATAGATGGTAGAATAGACTATTACCTATTAATTGATCGAATATCTCCATGATAATATCTGATGCATTTTCGATTAACGCATAACGCAAAGCCTTTAGCATCAGTTCGTTGCGATGCGGAACCATCAATATAGTTGTTCGGTAACATTCGCAAGATTCGCCGCAGCTGCACGGGTCTATTGGCCAAGTCTGCAATTTAGCTTGAAGTGTATCTATAGCCAAATCCCAACGAGGTTGTGTGGTAACCCTAATAAAAAATTGTCCAATAGAACTCCTAAACCATAGCCACGTGTTACCAACTTGCGTGCTTAGGCAAATAAGCTGCAGATAAAGTTTATGCTCTTGGACTTCTTGACCACTCTCCTTGGGCAATCCGGTTAAATTTATTTCTTTGTCAATGATATTTAATCGCCGTACGAAAAACCTATTCGTGGATGACTCTTCAAATACTACCGGAACCGTTGGCTCGTTATCACTGATGGATATTTTAAATGTGGCAGAAAAGGCGAAAGGCGAAGACACCAGAACATCCACTTTATTAGGTCGGTAAAGAGGACCTGTTACTTTACATTTTCTGAATGGATTTAAGACTCCAACCTGACCAGTTAATAGAAAAACGATATACGTGTCAAAGATCCTTGTTTTATTGTATCCATGAACAAGGAGAATACAATTTTCTTCTTCGATAAAGTTAGCTATATATTTCACACTTAAAAACATCTTTTTGCCATTATCTCCTGATGTAGATTTTTCCACTATAAAATTATTTCCATTTGTATTGAGGAGCATGTAATTAAATATTAATGACTCTTGACTCGAAGGACAAATAGCTACTTGACGCGTTGAACTTCTTAATAATGGAGGGTTGAAATTTATCGTATCTTTCGGCTTGAACATAGGCAGCGTTACGTAAAGATGAATCGACAAAAACAACATTTGCAAAAAGTTGGGATTTAAAAAATCTTTGCTTATCAATGGAAAATATAGCCTCAATTGGTTCATTGCTTCAATTATCAAACATGCGTTATTAATGATTCCTCCTTCTTTAGAATTCTGGTCAACTTCACAAAATATGGAGAAATGTCCTTCTAAGAAAGGACAATAGTTCATAATAGTTGAGGCTATTGCAATGCCGTCTGACAAATCCGTTGTAATGTTTGTAACAACTTTCACAGGTTTATCTTTCCCACGCAGCTTATTGTGTTGTGTTATTATGTGCTCGTTATACCAATCGAGTATTACCTTGACTATGTCCCTGGGCTGGGAACTTAAACAAACACATTCAAAGAAACAACTGTCCATGACAAAAACTTTGTAACTTTGTAAAATAAAATCGAACCAGCTTTGCTTATTTAAACGGTTGAATAAGTCACGATTAGTCAATAGTTCTTGAGTTAGTAAAATATCAGCATTGCACCTTGAAGTGACGTTTTCAGAATAAATCACAAATTGTTCATAACTGAGAAGAAACCTCGCTTTTAATATCCATAAGTCGGCTCCACGAGACCTCAATAAGCCTATAATTTCCCTGTAGGTATCATGAATTTCTTTAACACATTTGAAAGATTCATCTACTCCATGAACTCTAAAAAATAGAGAAATATATGAGTAAAATTTATTAAGCAAATAATATACAAGAGTAAAACCAATCCACATACGATATTTTCCTTATATGCTTCATTAAGGGTCCCGCAATTCGACGGACAAAATTTAAAAATGACACATTTATTCCTTTTGTTTTTGTGCCACTTGGTTGTGACGATAAAGCTGAAGATATAGCGTGAAATGTATCAGGAATTACGGGATATAAATCTCTACGAAATCCTTGCTGAAACATCCACTTCTCTAAAAATACAGAACATGTCTCCATGTATTCATAAAGCTTGCTTTGAGAGCTTAAAGGAAAGTATGGATAAGGATTGTCACATGGCTTAACAAATGAGTTAGCGTGTAAGGTTAACGCGCAATATGTGTAGCAAAAGTTAACTTCCACATCACAACCAGATCCGCATTCGTGGTGAAAACCTAATGTCAAATTTCGCGCATACGTCATTTGGCAACATATTTTAATTTCCACTGTTAATATTGTGTGTATTTCGTTTTTTTCTTCTATAGTTTCATAGTCAATGAATTTGACAGTTAGGTTTGGTTCCTCTTTTGATACGCATCTAAATGAATCCATGTCAGATTCTGCTTCCATTTTGACAGTAATAATGCGACTAGCTTCAGTTCCGACATAACATGGTGGAAATATTATGCGAGTAGTGCTTGGGATCATTACAGGTGTTTGTCTTTTTCCATAAAAGGTAAGGTTATAATAAGGTATTGTCATTTGTTTATCTAGAAATAATAAGGCTGTCGAAACAAATTTGCCGTGACTTTTAGGATGAAATTTTAAAGAAAATAATGCTTCTTTTTTTCGATCCAATTCAAACTTAATATTAGTTTCATTTATTATGGATTGATTTTCTTCTGTTTTCAAGTTTAGCGAGAAATTTGGCACCAACTTTGAAGTTAATATAGTTATATATAAATAATATTTTGATACGTTAGTCATAGTGAATTCAAAATTGTTGTTTTTACGTGGATCATATTCTATTTCAAATTTATCTACCGAGAAAACAACCCAGGGCACTGTGATGACACCGGCTATACGACAATAGCTAATATCTTTGTTTATAGTTTTAAGTTTCACTTTAGGATTATTCTCGTAGTTCCTGAAAAAACAAAGTGAAATATGTAAGAAATAAGGAAAATTATGAAAAAATATTTAGTGGAAATAAATGGAATGACGTTCAAATGGTACATCTACTCACTGTTCATATTCACCAATATAATGTTGTAATTCTGTTGTGACAGGATTATTATCCGGAGGGCCTAATAAACCGTTAATTCTAAATGGTATATACATTTCGTACTCTCTCCGGAATATATCACACACTTTAATAAAAACTGTTTTTGTTTGCCCTCCATCTACACAAAACTGAAAAACTCTTTGTTTTTCATTTCCATGTGCTATGTACACTTCAAAAATATTTTCATCTCCAGTATTGAGGACATCTACCTCAGTTTTCAAAGAACTGACATTTTGAAATGTGAGAGGTACGTATGTTACCATATAACAAGGTATTCGAGCCATGTATATGTTTTTTGGGTGTATTATTACTTTGGGTTCCATTACGTTACCGCTTACGGGCAGCACTACATTTTCTTTATTATTTATTTTTAAACAAATATCAAAGGAAAACTCTAATACGCATGAAATTTTAACTATTAATTCAAATGTTATTATCATTTTCGGGCGTATTGTTCCACTCATAGGTTCTATTTTAAATCCCGGTATGAGAGGTTCTACTACATGAAATACAGCTATTTCTCTTGAAGAATTTTCCAGCTTGACTCTTTCTATCGTGGTAAGATTAAGAGCAATATCTTTAAACATAACAACGGGTTGTAAAAATTTTATAGATAGTTTTCTAGTTATAATGCTGAGTTCAACTGGTACAATTTTAGCGGTTTTACTTGCCGATATAAAGTCGACTTCATGAGTCTTCGTTTTAGAAGGTTTGCAAATATATAAAACATCACAAATTTTGCATCCATGCTGTGGTATGGACCCAGAATTAGGAATGATATCAAACGGGATATCTGGTAGCATTTCATCCCATTTAAAGTCTACTGCAATGTTAAAGTAATTATGTATCCTCACCGGCACGGATGTTATAAAACTTTCTGTAGTAACCATACCAAATTTTAAACTTTTATCTTGAATCATTAATGTGGGATTGCCGACTATGAGAGAATACGGATGCTTTTTATAATATTTCTTCTCTATCACATATTCGAATGTACCTCTATAATATCCTTCGACAAAACCCAAACACAATATTTTTACTCTTGCTTCAGCAGAACCTTTTACTTTTATTGTGGTATCTGCTAATTTATAGTCTGTATATAAAACACACTCATCGTTCAAAAATTGGATTGTTATATCAAGTTGCGTGTTATTTTTAATCAGTAACTCATGTTCACCATATGTATGTAACCCTACCCTTCCGAAGTTGATAAAAAACGGAAGAAAGAGAATATCGAAGAGATCATATGTGCTAAGTGCTTGACGGATTTTTTTACAAAAATCCTCTGGTGCTCTCTTAACTTCCATTTGGGCATCAATGTTACACCTTTCTTTTTTTGTACTAAAAGCTTCCTTCGGAGGGATCTTTGCATATGTAGATTTGCAAACCTGCAAATGGTTGTGAGCTGCTTTTTTTCTTTCATTATAAATATCTATTTCTTCATCCACGTAGGTATATTTTTTTTCCGGTTCAACAATTTTGTGCATTGACTCGATGTGTAATTCCCTAATTTTTGTTAATATTACTACATTTATTTGAGTGGTAATAAAGTACTTTATGTAGTTATTTTCGGTTTCTGTTGATGTAATAGCCGATTCCTCAAAATCCCCGTGAGGATTTATAATTTTAAACAGAAATTTATGTCCTACTTTTAAGCAATTAGGCTTCGCCGAAATACATATTTTCTTAGAAGAGTTTGGTTGAACTGTAAACTGTTGAGGAGTTACCTCAAATCCAGGTATTCTCACATATTGCATTTTGGCAGCAATAGCACTGGATTCATTTCGTATGCGTAAGTATTTTCTAACCATAGTATTCATCTTAACATCACCAAAATCTACAGTTCTAGGAGAATGAGTAATTTTACAGTATTCAAATTGCCCACTTATGTAATATCTGCCAATTTCTGAATGTAATTCATTATTACAGCAGCTTACACCTTCTACTTTAATTAACCGCAAATCAAACACAAATCTGTTGTCCAAATGTCTGTTCCGCTTTGCCCTTGAAATACATTCTGTTTTAGGGAGAAACATTATTTGTATAACGTGATTATTTATCTGACTGATGTTAAATGCTCTGTGAGAAGCGGATATTTCACGGGCCTCGTTTAATTTCTGAAAAGTAGAATAGCGAGTTAATGTTAATGTCTTAAAAAACTGCGCACTGAAATGAGAGTGCTTACTATTAAGGTGCCGTTGTGCATAGTTTTGAGGTAAGCACACGTGTTAAGATCGACCTCGACATCCAAATCTTGTGTTGTAGAGAGACCCACGTAGGATATTGGAAACTCTACAACTTTGAAATGTTTAAACACATTATCAGGATCGTACAGATTACACATATTTTACATCTGATTACAAAGCTACAAAAACATTTCATAGACCGGAATGTCAATGTTTGTCACCTATATAGCAAAAAGTCGTGTACACCCTAAAGAGATCTAATTAAAATATATAATACCTAAACTGTATATAGTGAGACAAAGAAAAATCATTAATATTGTTATAATCTCAAATTTTCCTTTCTTCAAAGCGATGCTAGATGACTAGAAATAAAGTGCTCCCGCGAACGGGATAACGTGCTAGAGTAATATTGTAGATGGATGTAAGTACCCGGGGTGTGTCGTACGACTCTGGCAAATTAGTTCGGGGCGGGGGAGCCCCTCTGGTCGCCGCCGCGCCGCCACGCCGCCGCGCCACCCCGCGTGCCCCAGGGTTTATCAGATTCAGGGGGTAAAAAAATGACTTCTCAATGGGAGGCAGGAGGGCGGCGCGCGTGGAGCGTGCGGCACCGAGGGGCGGGCGTGGGCGGCGCCGCCACGTGGGCCCGGCTTTCAGCGACGTCGCGACGCCCGAGCGCCCGTTGCACTCGCTCCCGGTACAACACCGCTCTGGAGTTATGTACAGGTGTTCGTGTGCCATCTTTGTTTACGTGCTCTACGCGGCATGCTAACTCGCGAATTTGGATCTGAATGTTTACAGAGTGTTTTACGGACGTAGTGTTGAATCCATGGAAACAGGATTCGGTGACGTAGTACCGAAGTGCGATCAGAGCCGTGACGCACCCATGGATGTTGCGCTGGACAGCATGCACCAGCTCGATCCACCTCCGCCGGACGTGCTGCTCGCACTGCTGGCCAGAAATAAAGCACTTGAAGGTAACTTCTTGTTTACGTACAGCAGTTACCAACTGTTCTTTCAAACCGGTGTTACCAACTTATTTATAAAATTATAATCATGTATTTATAAAATAGCACATGTACTAGATTCAAGAGGCGTTCTAATGCTTTTGTATTGACGACTTTTATGTGGAAAGCTACAATTACGCGATGAGGCACGTGTCAGGGCTTGGTAAAGCGTTCAACTTTAGAGCAGCCGATGGGGCGGCCACCGTAACGTTTTGTGGATTAAAACCCACGCGTGCCACACCGCCTGGTATAATTAAGTTAAGTGCTCTTCACTACGCCACGTATGGTTGTAGCCATGAGGACCTGTTTGTTGATTTTGACACCAGACAAGAGCTAACAGCAATAATAATTCACTTAACATATTAATATTGTGTCTATATTTCGTTATTATTTGTTGTCAACATTTCTTTGAAATTGGAAAAATATACTGACTTCTTAAAATTTGACTTAGCTTTTAGTGTCAAGTTAAAAAAATAGTTGATTATAATTTCCGTTAGATAATTATAATTAAGAAACTTGTGGTAAATTATTAGAAATAAGGCATAAGGTAAATATTATTTGATATTGTAACGAAAGTAATTATTGTATAACGAATCTCAATTATCCACGCATTGAAAATTAAGGAACGTTTTGAGGTTAGCCGTCGGAACTTTCCAGCTACGAGTATGTAAATCTCAAATAAAACATCTACCCACTTATTTTCCCGGTGATATATATCGAACTATTTTTATAAGTTTTATGGAAATTATATTTACAACTAGTTACCGACTAGGTACGTTTATGTAGCTACTAACTATAAAAACGCGCTGACTGTTTACAGATATCTCTCTTAAATAGACGTTATTATTATCCGTAACAATTCAATTTTTAAAGTTGTATATTCTGCATTTAGTTTAGAAAATTACCATTGTATGCTATATATTCATAGATAGTTACGTCTGAAAAA
The DNA here is from genome assembly GCA_030295005.1 of Cephonodes hylas. Taxonomy (NCBI): domain Eukaryota; kingdom Metazoa; phylum Arthropoda; class Insecta; order Lepidoptera; family Sphingidae; genus Cephonodes; species Cephonodes hylas. The sequence goes on along the minus strand of AP025364.1, from coordinate 8,846,211 downwards.
AAATAAGAATCTTTAAATTCATGTTTATGACTTTGAATTCAATTTTAATTGCGGGTCAAAAATGACTGTTTTTGACAGATATGTCGTGGAGAACATTATAACTATAAAATTCATGATAAGATTATCCAGGTTTTCTTAACACAATGAGAACAAGAAACAGTTTCAATAATACTGTATATACTCAGGTATACAATAAAAAATATCACTCTGGTATAAAACCATGGGAAACAGTATTGTGCAATGCATTTAATAAAAAGTGTGAGAGAGGTCAACTATGACACGTTAGAAAATGAAAGTACTAAATACGGGAAGAGTTTGGTGATGTCTCCTATTATGATATTGTATTAAAAGCGGAAGTGGTCGCGTGCGGTCGCGTGCACGACGAATCGACGGCATCCGGTTTTAACACGCTGAGTCTCCGATTCATATTTACCATTTTTTTATTCTTAACTTTCACAACTTTATAAACATTTAATTAATGCCTCTATGATGTTCTTAGCAGTCGGGATGAAATAGTGTCTTCATTTATAAATCGAACAAGATCGAAATTAACAGTAGGTATAGAGGCTATATGTTTTTTTTTAAATGAAACCTAAATTTTAAAAAGGATACTTTAAAAAGGAGAAGAAATTCTGTAATTAGGACACATTTAAACCTTACTTCTAATGTAAGTCTAATTTTCAAATCTACCTATATATAATTTATTAGTCAGACAAATTTTTAAGAGATACTATAATTTTTTATTGTCAGCAATTTTTTCGGGATAAAGTTTATGGTGTAGACCCATTGGTTTGAAAAACTAAGCCCTAATGTAACATACCGTTTCCGTTACAAAGTATTACTTATTGACCCACTTATAAAAAATGAATTCAATATTTTTGGGTAAATTATCTTCGAACTGCTTTCCTCTTGCACCATATTTCGTTCATATTGTGATAATTATCTTTCATTTTGATTGAAAATATTTTAGGTAGCGTTACATTGGAAACAATTCAACAAAGTTTATGGCCCGTCGTAGTATTGTTTGGGGCTAGTAGACTCATCATCTGCACCGCGGGGGGCGACATCTGTCGAGCTGTGACCCCTCGACTTACTGTCTGCCATTAACCTCACCTCTGCCCACCTGATATGAACAGCCACGGAAGCTTTGGAAATTAAAAATTAAACTCTAAGGATACGCTTTTAACCACAAGAATAATCGACACAATTGTTGCAACTGGTGATAATCGAAGTTATTGCTTTGGTTGTTGTTGTAAATGGATAATTTTCAGGCTATGTATTTTTGTCATCAATTTTAGCACCCTACCCAAAGAATGCCACTGATCCTCTACAAAAATGATTGGCGAATATCGTTGAATTCATTAGATCAATATTCATAGAGATTTTATACGCTATTTAGAGTAGCGATATTTGTTAGGCATTAGTTACCTACAAAGAACAAATTGTTATATTAGCAAATCGGTCTTTCAGTGACCAGTGTTGTTGTTATTATAAAGCTGACAAGATTTTTTAAAATAAAGAATGTGTTTCCATAAGGGAATTAAGGTAGATATAATAACAATTTTTAGTCGTAATTTTAGAAGATTTTATGGGTTGTCTAAAGATTTTATCATCGTTTCTTAAGTTAAAATTTTTACTGTTATATATTTTTGCCTCGTTATCTCGCAGTATGTATGTATGTAGGTACCATGCGGTCTTTAGGTCCTGGGTTCTATTCCAGGCTCAGGTTAAATGCAAATGTCTTTTTTCAATTAGGATTATGTCAGTAGTAGCACGAAGTCTTGAATGGTGGCTGAAAAATGGCAGTATGACGCAGAACAAAAATACAATTTTATTATTAATAATTGTAAATCACAAACTATGTTCATAGAACGGGTGGTTACATAACAACTGATCTGATGTAAATCAACTTCATTACAATTTTTTTGCACGATGAACATAAATGGGTAAATAATTGCATGATAATTATGAACTCATGACAGATTGCCAACACCTAGGTACATAAATAGGAAATGTCTATACTCTATACCTACGACTGTAAATCTATACATACAAAACTAAAAATAATCACACACTAATAATCGCAATCAGCTAAAACTACTTTAGTCTTGCCATGTACGTTATGTCCTAAGTCATAGGTATGCGGTATGTGACCAAAAGGGCCCTGGCCTTAATGTTATAATTTTAAACGATATTTATTTTATTTCACACATTTAACTTAATAAGTTAATGTAAGTTTAAAAAGCCACTTGTGCAAACTTCTTCAGGGATGTAGACGTGTATGTATGTAAACTACGTTGTAAGTTTCTTCTTCTTCATCAACCCATATACGCTCACTGCTGAGCACGGGTCTCCTCAACCATTGGGAGGGTTTAGGCCATAGTCCACCACGCTGGCCTTGTGCGGGTTGGCGGACTACACACCTAAGAAATTCCTAAGAACTTTTAGGTGTGCAGGTTTCATCACGATGTTTTCCTTCACCGTTAAAGCAAGTGATAATTCAATGTGAATACACACATAACTTCGAAAAGTCAGAGGTGTGTGCCTGGGGTTCGAACCCGCGACCGCCGAGATTCTCGACCGCGCGCCTAAACCTCGATGCCATCTTCTTCTTCTTCTTCTTCATCAACCCATATACGCCCACTGCTGAGCACGGGTCTCCTCTACCATTGAGAGGGTTTAGGCCATAGTCCGCCACGCTGGCCTAGTGCGGGTTGGCGGACTACACACCTAAGAAATTCCTAAGAACTCTTAGGTGTGCAGGTTTTATCACGATGTTTTCCTTCACCGTTAAAGCAAGTGATAATTCAATGTGAATACACACATAACTTCGAAAAGTCAGAGGTGTGTAAAAAATAAATAGAAACATTAATTCATTCAACCACAAATGACAATGCATCTGTTCTTCATGTATGCATTTTTTCAAACAGGTATTGAAAAGAGGCAAACAAAGGGATATAATGTTATATATTTAAAAAAATATTGTATTTTTCCTAGCGTATCTAAGTAGTTATATGTAGCGAATGTAAAAAGAAAATAATAGGGAATTTCTATAGGTTAGTGGGACCGTGCATAAAGATTAAAGGTATACAAAATAAATGAATCAGAATAAAAATAAATACAGTCGGTTTTTTTTCCTTAATATTTGGTTCGAAAGGAGTTTATTGATAAAACAGTCAATTTATGCCATACCCCATTGACGGATTTAGGTCTGTTCGATGAGATTATTATAATTTAAGTCAACCTCATTCCCTAATCGCCACCTAGGCTATCTTAACCATTCACATTGATGCGGTGATATGTCCGAATTCGTTTGAAATGGAAATTGTCATAATTATTGTATTTTCACGCGGCACAATCTATACCAGAAAATATAAGTCGTCTCTTCTGTTATTCCTTTCAATATTGAAAAACATTGAATATAACCATGATTATATTTTATAGGAATTATCCTTTTTAATACAGTTTTTGGAATTACTATAATTACATACTTGCTTGTACATACGTAAATATTAATCTCAAAATAATATGAGGGGTGAGCACCGAGAAAAATTATAATTTTGTGGGTGATTTTTCACAGAGGGTTTCTTTGATTACGTGAACATAAAGGGCTTCCCTGTACAAAGCTCCCAATGATCATCTTTAGCCCTTTGTTAGCGTTTTAATCAATCAGAGAAAATGCCGAACCGACTGTTCGGTTTCAACTGGGGTTGTTCGGTTAATGCATGTATCAATGGGTGTGGAATTTTTATATTATACCACATTTTTATTTTATTTTAATGAATAAACAACATATTTTTTAAAGGACATTGAATTCAGCAGTTAAAGGATTCGATTAAGATGGAATTTTACTTTTACTTATTCAGCTTAATTCATCTGTGGTCCCCTCTTGAACATTGGGTACTATAATTTACTTAACTGATCAGCTTTAATTGAAAATCGTTTACATTATTCGACTCTTTAAATGAAAGGTACAGGCAGGTCAAAGTGATGCCAGTTTAAAAAAAAAATGTAACAAAAAATGTTTTGATTGCTGTTCCGACTTTGAATCTTGATAGTGTTTTGATATATAGTTAATTACAACGATGAATTTCAAATAAACTAGTAGATTTCCCTAAATAATTTCATATCAAAACAATGTGGGTGCAGTGTGTGGGGCGGTTCGCAGGGGAGTGATGGGCTCCGCGATAAATTATGAGGCTTTTTGACTTCTATTGATCGCATTTCACGGGGGAAACAAACACGAAAGTCAGTCTATTTTTTTCATGAGGATTTTTTTGTAAAATATATTTATTGTCCAAATTAATGTTTATGTCATCGGGTAGTGTGGTCTACTCTGTGTTTTAGAATTTTGATTCTTAAAAAAAGTTGTATAGTAATTTTAAAACTTTGATTGTCAAGATGATTTGATGACGAAATGACGGTCCAATCAGTGTGTAGTGTAATGTTACATATAATTCCGTGCCACAATTGAGAATAATATAAGTTAAGTGAATGCTATAAGAATGACAACCTAAATAATTAAAACTGTATTAGTTTCTTTCTACCTTGAACTATATACAATATACATATTTTTTTATATTGCTTATAAATTTAATGATAAGGTACAGGAACTGTAAAATATTATTTTTGTTAATTTTCCATTACATAAATTAATAAAAAGAGGTTTAGTTGCAGGTGTCCTCTAAAGAAACTTAACTTGAATTATTGTTTAAACATTTGCTATTAATCGTCCATAACAGTATATTTTTATTGTTTTTAACCAGCCTAGATAGATGATTAAATGAATTGCGTTTCAAAAATCTATTCATCATTTCCACAGGCCAGATGTAGAATTTGTTCAAACTGTTATAATCCTTATAATTTTATCAAAGCCATGAGTATTCCTAATGTATAGCCAGATTTAGCAAGGTATTGTTCCGCGTCATTCGTAATTTGATGTATTGGATTTTTGAACAATAATTTTTAATCCTCTTTCTGACAATATTTTTCGTACATATGTAATTTTATTATAAAGTTTTTGAATATTTTATAAAAAAGTATGAATGTTATCAATTACATATGAGGATATACTATCCTATAATACTAAATACTTATTTGAAATGCTAAAACTAGTAATAATATGTAGGTACTGAATAATGCTTGAATAATACATTGTGTGTCGTGATTCCCCTAGTTAATTCTAAAGTGAGTTTACTTCCTGAGTTCCCTGAACCAATTAATAAAGACCAACAATTTACCTGAATGGGTCGGTAAAGAGAAAATTAAGGAGATAGCCGACCTCGGCTGCTCATTACTGCGTTGTATTAAAAGCGGGGGCCCTTTCTGCTCCAATATGCATTTTTACGAGCGTGCGGGGCGAACTCTCGTGCATGTTTGATGCTCACAATCACGGCCGAGCCCGCCTTGCCACCTGCGTTCCGACCTTAAGGGATCTCCCTTCTACCTATTCAGACAACTATTCACACAACGTACTTCTGATCCGGGAATGATTTTAGTAGAGATTTTAGCTGGCTAGTTGCTATATTATCTACTGCACGTTTCAGCACTTCAGCCGTACTTATACCATTAAACCTATAAGTGCAACTAATTATTCCGTGTACCACAGTATCGGTTTGAAACAATGCATTAATCATAAAGCTCTATTCAACGCCATTTATAATCTAACTTAGTGACAGTTATACGTGGCTGTCATTGCGTAGGCTTATGTGTATTGCAACAGGGCGGAGTAATGTGGGGGGTTGCGGGGCGGTGTGGCGGCGGGGCGGGGTGCGCGGGGGACTGGAGGGTGTGCTGTAATCAAGAAGAGTACCCCCGTCCCCAGGCACGAGCGCTCGAGCCTGCGCCCCCCGCCCCGCGCCCCTCGCCCCTCGACCCTCATTCCACAAGCTCGAGGGCAATGCCTCAAAACCTCTATTGACTTAACGTAAAGAAATATTTTCACGTTTTCTTTGTTGATATGAAAAGTCAATACCCTCCAGACAGCTTCATAAGGAAAGAAACGACGGCTTTTTATTATCTTTTTGTACTGTATTTATTTTGTGAGGCGACAGTGTTATGTTTAAAGCAGCGTTAGCAGCAGTAAAATTAAAATACACTGAACACGCATAATTAGCATGTGCCCTATACATTCATTAGATTCCTCTTTAAACTTAAGCAACGAAGGTAAAATGTAAAATCACAATTAATGTACTCTAATATTAAAACTCAATAGAGTAAATTAATGAATCACAACTTGAAATAATCGTAGGCAAACACAAAACGCTTTGTAATACCCAACATTTGTCCCAACAATCGAACTGTAATGCACGGCTTTTGTAATACAACAAAAGTTAACCTGTCGGCTCGTCCGGTTGATAGAATAGAGTGATTTTAGGGTTGCGAGGGAATCAATGACAAGCCGGAGTCCCCATATTGCGTTCGTTCGTGCTAAACAAATTTTTATTTGCATCTGCTGATATTCTTGCCATGGGAAACTCGACTTTATAATAAAGCAATATACCATTACAATTGTATGTGTTGCAGCATTTATGTAGATGGTTCTCAGAAGTCACCATGTGGATTGTAAGCCGCATGGCGCGCTGACAGCACCATGCGATCATTATTATACACGTACTTACAGACATTGACTTACCGATTTATTTGAATGGACTATAACATCGACCGAAAGTCGTGACTCGTGACGCACTTAGTTTAATTAATACAAAAACAATGAACGTGAATTAAAATTTCAAGGCGATGTCACGAATTCACTGGAACTTTAAACATGTAATTGGATCTTAGAAAATCGTAGTCTAAGAAACGTTTTCACGGATTGATTTAGAGCACCATTTTCATCTTTTTTTCTTTGAATCGATTCAGTAAGAGACATTGAGAAACATTAAAAATGCAATGATAACATTGCAGAAAGTAATGTAAAATATGAATAACCTTATTGATAATACCTAAATGTAAAGAGTTAAAGCGGCCATTCTAGTTAAGTGTTGGACCATAAAGTCGCAAATCGAGCGATTAAACGGTCTAATAGCTAATACCATTACGTGATAAATGCAACGGGCCGCGTATGAATAATTCCACAAGATGGATACAATGTACAGCTTTCGCTAAACGGCTCCATATTTTCAAAATCCCCATAGAGCAATAATATTCAATGAGCCAAGTGAGATGGTCGTATGTTGATCCGCTTAGCGAGAGAGGGACAGTAGGCGAGGGACATTGGATGGCAAATCCTGGAGATTAGCGAGACGAGCGGGACATGTGGCCCTTCGGTACTTAGCACTCCCTGCGAATGTGTCCTCTCAGCGTGGAACTGACTTCGCTGTTATGTTAATCACTACTGGTACACATTAACAAATTGAAAGTATAGATATTTAACTAAATTATATTGGTGCCCCCAAAATCGGCATTTAGATTTAGATATTAAAACTCTTAAATTTTGTAAGTATGCATTTGCCTATTGTAAGTTTGACTCCACCAAAAATGTACTTTATAATAACTACAAATATATATAATAATATTGTAGTAGTTGTGTATTAACCCTCAGTTAATCTGGTGCCCAAATATACTCTAATTTATCTGGTGGAGTCCAAGGGACTCCACCAACAATTTTTATGTTTAAATAAAACAACATTTACAAATAGTAACAAAATTAGGTATTGATTTCACTATCGATTAGTACACTATCAGACTTTCAAGTCAGACTTTGGTATTTATAATCATTTAAGTTTTTAACAATGGAAACAAAATTACCTTTTAAATTCAACTCACAAAAAGTAGTGCCAACTTCTGGCGTTCATAAAAAATATAAACTAAAGTAAATTTTAATTTTTCATTTTCGAATAATAATAACAATATAGTGAAATTTTAGAAATAAAAATAAAAAGGTATGTGTTTTATACAAAAATAAAAAACGTGCAGTAGTTATTCTCTAGTTGTGGCACCACAATGAGTACATTTTTTTTCTAGTAGAGCCTAAACATACTGGCTTCTTACAGTTATGACATAAATATTCAGTCTTTCTCTTTAGGCGTGAGGGAATTATGTGACAATATTTTCTTTGGTTTCTAGGCAATTTGTCATCATCATCTTGATGTTCGTTCACCCAAGGTACTTTTGCGATGTTAGATATCAACTCGCGCAGCTGACGAGGAAGTCTATCATAGTATAGAAGCGATTTCAAATTTGTTGCGTATAGTTGCTTAGCCAAAGTTTTCAGATAATTCAGACGTGTTATTTGACCGATACCTGCTTGATTTTTATAAATAACATAGCTATTCCATACACTCATATCCAATATACGGAGAAACACTGCCATTGGCCAACGACGCGTACGTCGACTGCATGAATATACATTAGCACAACACACAGCACACCCGAAACACTGATATCTTCATTATCGGAAACAGCTGAATACTCCAAATTTGTATCGTGATCCGAAGGTATTCACCCATCTTCGGACTCGGAGAGCAATTCCGCAGGCATATTTTGAGGCACTTGCGACGGTTCAGAGTCATCGTCAGACTCTAAATCTTCGTCGTTACCTATCCCATTACAATAGATTCAGCATCTGGTTTATCTAAATTGACAATTTGCCTATTGGACATTATTTTGTAGCCTAAAAAGAAGAAATTGTATCATAAAACTACAAAAATACAAAGTTATGGAATTAGTGAAAAAGTTACACAAACGCTCTGGTGGAGTCCCGTGGACTCCATGAACGTAATAACTCACCAATTAATGAGCGCACACGCACGTCCTTCTGCTCCCGCACGCCGCGGGCTGCTGGAGGAAGGTACTAAGACGCGTGAACTTATAAGTGAAATAATAAAATTTTTACAACGCTTTGAAAATCGTGTGGAGTCCCTGGGACCTAACAGATCAATTAAGGGTTAAACATGGCGTAACAAAATTTAAAAGATAGACTTCCTCGTGGTCTCGCGGCACAAATAAGTGATTCCCAGACCGCGAAACGTTGGTGTAAAATGTTTTTCGGATTACTATTTAGGAAATTCTCAGGAACTCAATGTTTGGAGCCGAGATTGAAAACAAATGGAGCTGTAAATAAATTGGCAAAAAATGGGTGCAAAAATTCACTTCTGGCTACCCCTTTAAGGATACAGGCTTGAGTACCTTAATTCTTTGGTCACAGAATCTTTTTAGCTTCGTTTTTTGGACGTACATATTTTTGAGACATACGTTTCTTTTCTTAAGCATAGGTATATTACCGAAATCTAATTAGTATTCTTTATGTCCTGCATCGGATAAGGCATTTCAATCTTTAGCTCTATAATGGGAATTGCGAATCTCTGTATTTAAGTATTGAGTTTTGAAATAGATTTTGAAGTTAAAAAGATTGTATTGTTTATTTGCTAAGAAAACATTTTTTTTTTCATTTTATCTTTTACTTTATAGGTAATTCTGGACTGACTCACTGATTCCGAAATGCTATTTAACATTTTTATTTCGTCCTTTTTAATATATTATATAAATGTATGATAATTCATTATCATTCAATCAAATAATTTGATGTATAAAAACTATTTTAAATAAAATAGTTTTTTAATTGCTTTATAAATATCCCACGTGACTTTTTACGTATAGGTATATTATAATAACCAGATTATTAAAGGGACATAAAAGTTTTTACTAAAGTCCATATGTAGTGAAGCTACTTTTTCATAATTGTTTTACAACTTGTAAAAATGATGCGGGCAATTTGCAATTGGATATTAGCTATTGATATACAGATCATTATAACATTGAGTGTCTGGCACAAAACAACTCATAGTATAGTGCCCTCAAGTGTGTAGTGTATGGTTCCAAAGAGATTGAATCTTTATTTAAAGCATGGACTAAGGTCGGTGCGGGTGAGTGGGACCGCGGGCACATTTGGCGCCAGCGAAGCGGAACGGCTCATAGCATCACAAGCGTTACTGTGACGCCATATGTTGAGCGCATTATCGCTCAGCGCTCGCGCCGCACCCTATCAAGATTGATGACGATTCTCTATACGCACATTGAAATGTATTAGGGCATGTAAATGTTATGCGATCACTTAGCCAAATAACTCGCGAAATTTTATATAGCCAAAACACCCGCGCGACCTTTTGCTCAGTTCAAATTATTCGCTCCGTTTTGCTGTATGATAAAAATTTATGATGCAATAATGCAATGAGTCGATTTTCTATGTCGTATGCGACAAAGGCTAATTAAGTTTTTCCCACCGACGTAATCGAGATTGCGAAGATCGTTGTCAGGTCGTTGAGACCCCAATTCGGTTTTCACTTTGTTTCATTAGCTCACTCTCGCCGAGCGAACTCTCTCAAGTGAGGTTTACTCAGAACTACTTAGAATTCGCTGTGCCGTATTTACTTACTGAGGAACGGGTAATTTCAACTAAAGGAAGAAAATCATTTATTTTGATTCAAATTAACCAATGCCGTAATGGATTACTTTAGCTTTTAAATCTTTTTATTTTAGATTTTTAATTAGGTGTATACTAACTTACAATTATAAAATAATTAACGAGCCATTGTTCAATGTGGCTAGGAACGGGTGTTCGTATGAGATGACGATGATGTTGTAGGACGTAGGTATTTTCATTGTGTCTTTGTTATTTGATGTAGTGATATATTTTATTATCTGTTGAATTTTGCTGTTACGTTATGAGTCGAATTTCCATATTGCTTTCGAGTTTGTAAATACAAATTGTAGAAGAAAATAAAATGTGTATGTTTATTAAACGAAAAAGTTTTTATAACTTCATTACACTAGATGTATTTAATTTCCTTGTTAATCGAGTAAAGTATTCAAACAAAAGCGAAACAACAAACACTAACACTCATGTCTGTAAGAGAACAAAAAATAGGTTGTTGAGACCATGTCATTCGTTTTGTAGGGTCGTTTTCACCCTTGTTATACCACCAAAACACTTGGCACAAAAAGTGTAATGGAGTTTAGTAATGACCCCCTCCCGAAGGAGAGTAAATACAAACTGCGCGACCCGCTGTGAAATGGGACTTTTGTTTTCATTTACGAGTTGGGAGCATCATACGTTTTTTACATAGTTTTGGAATAGACGCAAAAGAATTAGATCATATAATTAAAAGTGTGATCGAAACAGATGGCATTGAAATTGGGAAAAAAATAAAATTTCACCTAAAAGTAATAAGGACTTAAAAGACAGACTTTTACATCCATACAGTCTATGCTTATTTTGCCAGTCTCTTCCCATGAAATAAAAAAATACCGCTGGTTTACCAAAACTATACAATAACAAGACCCGCAAGCGTGCAAGACAAAAGTAATACGAAAATAATGTACGGCATTAAGTGTGTCGCCCGAGGTCAGACGGACCCTCCCGATTCAATTATAACGCGGAGCTTACATTGATCGGCGGCGGGTGAAAACGATACGTGTGAGATATTGCTTTATTGTTTTTTCTCGCGATTAAAAAGTTACCGCCACGCGTCATGGCTTTGATAACATCATAATGGAATGTTTACATTATGGTTTTGTTACTTGTGAGACTCCTCTTGATTTAACGTGGGATTTCCGCTGATATACAAAACCGTAAATATATCAACTATCGTAAATAACTTTGATATTAGCATGTATAGAATCGGTTTTCAATAGCTCGACATAGGTTATTTGTTATTACTATTTTTATTATCGAATTATATAAATACTGAGTACTTTTTATTTTTATATGCTTATTATTAGATACAGCAGTTATTTAGAAATTCGATCGCTTATTGTACATATAAGAAAAATATTTTCTCAAATTTCGTCTACTTTAGGTAAGTGATAATTATCACCCCTTATATACGCCCCACTGCTAAGTAAAGTAAGGGTTTAAGCTTTAGTCCACCACACTGGCTTAGTTCTGGCTGGCAAACTTCACACCTGAGAAACTCTTAGCACTTTTAGATGTGCAGGTTTCCTCATAATTCTTTCTTTGTCGTTAAAGTAAGTTAAATCATTGTTAATACACACATAAATTCGAAAAGCCAGAAGTGAGTGCCTAGAGCTTAATAATTTAAAAATAAAACAAGTATAATAAACAAGGATGTGTAATTGGCCCAAAATATTTCTCTCTTAAAGCTTACTTCGCAACATTCAACCTATTCATTGGGATTTATGAAATGGCATTTAAGAAACTCATCTTTTTACTAAATTGTATGGTTCTCATTGCAACGGAACCATGATTAAATTTGCATAATATGCGTGGGTTTTACACAATTAACCAGCTAATTGGGACATACACATCAACAGACCAGTTAAAAACTTAATGGAACTATTTATTATCTCACTATAGCTGCATGTTATCTCGCTTCATCGTTATTTCCTGTTAACTACGCCATATATTTAACACAAAATTATATATTTTGCATCACTCTTAATGCAGTTTTTTAATGATTTTAAAATTAACCTATAACACTGTTTTAAATGATAACCTTCGCAGTTATTTCCCGAATACCTTTGATTTTTAATTCTTTTTGTTTGATTTAATATTCATGTTAACCTATTAAGCACTATTGATATATGAAGTTATAATATAATCCGAGACTTCTTAAAGTTTCAATTTAAGATTTTTTTAAAAGTTGTGACAAAAGAAATTGTTTTGATTGATACATTATTCCTTAAATAATCCTGGAGTTTTAATAGCTAATAACTATTTTATTTGTCTTCTTTTTTTTTTTGAAAACTTGCTTACTATTTATCACCCACAAGTCACAACTCCGCATGGAAAGAACTAGACTTCAGAAGGAATATTCTTTTCCCGTTTTGCCACATAATTTATTGATGCTCTGCTCCTATTGCTCGAAACGTGTTTATATATAGCCGTTCTTAAGATTAGCGCGTTTAAGCAAACAAACTAAAAAATATTCAGTTTTTTAATAGGTCCAATATAAGTATAGATTACAAAGCAATAGAACTACTAAACAATAGAGCCGATATAAAATGTTAAGGCACGATAAAGTAAAACAAATGACTCGTGCGCTAAATAAAATAGTGAACAGGTGCGTGTTCGAAAGGTATGGTAGAGGCGCGCCGCGGGAAACGGATTGTTTCCCAAATTCAATTACAAGTCTACTGCAGACTTCTCCGCTCTGATTCCGGTATAAACCGCACTACATCAACTTGGATACATCGCGTGTGAAAGTTCATTGTTTTTACGCGGCCCCACCATATACATTTCTCCCAGAATAAGTTTATGAGCATTATCACTGAGTCTGACTTATTGTTCTCCAACATTTTTAATTAAGTAGCGAGCATCTAGTTTTGTTCCTTATAAAAAAGAACAAAAAATAATCTAGGAGTCGTCTTTTATAATCTAGATTCTAGTGTTTGCGAGATGTTGAAATACAATAGCTTAGTCGTAAAAAATGGAATAAAATATATTATTCTTGAAATTGATTCTGGCTACAAAATTTTATTTATTATCCCACGATGATGAATAACGATATGATAAATAACGTGCAATTTACTTTTTATATTAATTAACTGTTAATTCAGTTTATGAATCATCTTGTGTAATCATTAAAGTCAAAATCTGCTAAAAAGTATAAATGTTTAATTATCACATTAAAACGTGTAATTAATTACATAATTTTAAAGTGTTGTTGAATTTAATACTGTTTTTAGCAATGTACAGTCTGTACCTATTCTATGGTTTTTAGCAATTAAGTAATGGACGGGTGTCTGGCTCAGTCGATAGGCGCACTGTGTAACTATGTCGTGTTATGTCCCTTATGAATGTGTATTACTTAAAATGTTACATAATAAATAACATTAGTTTTAAAAATAAGGCAATTACATAGTAGCCTGAAAGTCTATCTACAATAGAATTGATCACAATATTGATGGTTTATTTTGTTAGCTATTAACGATAAAAAAATATTAAATTGCGTTGCATGTTAACCAAGACAAGTCTTCAAAACTTTAATACCCAATTTGGATGCATCATGATAAATGTCAATCAAACGTTGCGATGATTGGCAATATACATTCTTACAATCCCAACGGAATGAAATTTGTTGAATAAAGGAACGGCATTCTTTATCTTCTTCGAAAAGCCCTTCATTTTGAATGCATTAATCGATTATTTTGAACATACTGAGAAGCTTTCCATTAACAATAATTTTAAAATATTTTTGCTGTGCATTATATAAATAAATTGAAGTTTCTGAAAAAAAGTATTAATTTTAATTCAGGATTTCACGACAAACTAACCTTATATACTAATAATAATCAATGGTTACAGTGGACTTCTATTCGCCTTCTTTCTCGCTTTTTGATCATTATTCAATGACGCGCTCTTTCTTTGCTTAAATTAATCAAGGTTATAGACAGTGGATACATTTGGATGTGAGTGAAATGCCTAATGCAATAGATGGCAAAAACGTTAAAAATAATTGGATTTGATTTGAAAATATGTGTATTTACACTTCCAGACGAATTGATTATCAGCATAAAGGTAGAAACATGCGTATTTATAATTTCGTGGTTATAATTAAATGAGAGAGATAAACAATTACATACCATGGTATTTGCCTATCAATGAGGCTTGTGCTCTTGGGAACTATGCGTGAAATTAAGGATCTAGCGTTCTGTAGCGTTTTGTAATTTATTTATTCTTGTTGAAATACAAAGATAAAATGCTGTGAGGAATCTCCATAGGTGATAGATAGTTCTTTGCACATCCGAAATTGACTATTGTGATATACTAAAGCCAAGCTTTCTCAAACATAGCCGAGACGGGTTTCTGACAGTAGAATGTATAAAGGCTGGAGGTAAATATCGTTTAACTAAAAAAATCTAACTTTTTGTATAAGACCCGTGCGTCTAAGTAATACCTAATGTGGTGTAAATGACTTGTGGGTATATAATTCATTGGGATAATTATAGCCTCGTTCATATGTTATAATGAATTCTGAAGTGTTCATATTTCTTGTGGCGTCGAAAAGTTAAGCTAAATATAATATATTATCCATTAGCGTTAATAGGTTTATATTACGTCATTGGTTTTGCGAAATGTTCTATAAGAGTTATCCTATTCCTATACGAAATAATTTATGCTTTGAAATCGAATAGCTGCACTTGTCCTTAGCTTTTGCGATTTTAAAAAGTGTCTCGTATTTTTGCTATTAACGATTGATATGACAGCAATACCTAACCCTCTTAAAGATAAATTTAATATTTTTGAGACAAATATATTAAGTAGTGCATCGCAATAATAAAATTAAATTGAAAATGAACATTGAATTTCGGAAAATTTAATCCAACACTTGGGACATAAGTATTCAATCACATAACTATTCATATTTTTATATTGCGAAATTAAGAACTAAATAAATAGGTAAATATAACAACCATAAAGGACTAAGTACTGTAACTTCAGAGTACTGTAAGCCCATTAAATTTATGTCAATTGAGTCATAAAAATGACACATTAATCTGACTCGATCGATATACCTACATTGGATTTTACATTGGATTTGCATGTGTTTTTTGATTATTTTTATATTGAGTGATAAAAAGAGATCCTTATTATAGTTTAGAAGTAATAAGGAAGTAGTTTAAAATATAAATAAAATAAAATAATAGAACCAACTCTTTAATTGGTTTTGTTACGAACAATCGCCTTATAATCTAACGGATCGTAACTCAATAAACAGTTTATTTCTATGTATTTCTTTTTTCTAATAAATATTTGTCCCTCGTGGCCAGTGTCTGAGTTAGGATTTTTTATTTTTAATTAATGCATATGCATCATAGCTTTAAATTATTATATTTAAATTATTTAAAAACGGAATAAGAAATTGATAATATAATTATCAAAGAAAGCTAGCACTAATTTGACTTTATCCTAATTCCACCACACACCCGCCACTGCAACTCCTGTACCTACTCCAGGATCAACAGCGGCACGCACAGTATTGGCGCCGAGCAATGAAGCTCAGCGAATCTAAGGGGACCTAAATTGTCAAAATCCCGCAACGAAGTTAATCAGAAAAGCAATGCAAGGAGGAGTTGGAAAACAATGAGTTGTCCACTTCCATCCACAGCAAAGCAGGTGACAAAACACCACTAATTTGACCATGGACCAGGTCGCCAATACCGCGTACTCTCTCGGCGCTCAATGCTCTCCTGGACAGTGCACCACACTGTGATATATTTACAGAGGAGTGGAAGGTGATTTTGTTGGAATGTTTGCGGTATTGTGAATTGAATGTGTGATGTATGACTGTGCTTATATTTTGAATTAAATTTTATAAATATTTTGTTGAATTTAATATAATTTTATATATTTTGTTAATTTATATTCGTTAATTTATATTTGTTTCGCGGTTATGTGTTTATTTTTTCTTTAATTTTATGAATCTTATTGTGTATCTTATCGATTAGTGTAATTGGTTTTACCGTATTGATCGAATAAATGAATAAATAAATAAATAATGGATCTTGCTGGATATGTGAATCTAAAACTAACATAATCTAGGTGTCCACTGTTGCATTAAAGTACGTCTTTAATTTTATTTAAGACTGCACGATTTGCCAATGGAAAGTGCTTTTGTATTATCTTAACCCGCAAATCTTATACAGAAATAGTATTATTATATAGAACAAAATGTTAAAAAAAAAAACATTTCATGCAACCGCGCTAGTAATACTGATGTTATTATAATTAATGAACTAGTTCCATCAGAACAATAGGGAACATCGGGTAATTATGCCTTATGAGGTTGCCATGTGTTCCATTAAATGCATAATATGGCGCAAGCACGAATCCAATGTACAGATGATTAGATAAATACCTATGATTGGGATACCCATAAATGCATAGGTGTTATAGACCTTGAGCAGAATGTATTTTTCCTATAGGAAATTCGCAGCTGCAGCATGGATTATGGAAATATACTAGAGACTTGCTTGTTAAGGAGTTAAACAGTTCCATTTCAACAGTTTGTTTGAGCAAACGATATTGGAATTTTCCGTTATTTGAATTCTCGGCAGCAGCAAGAGGTACGGAAATATACAAAAGGCTTGCCTGTTCTCATGTGACATTAGAAATACTCATCACTAAGTGTTGATGTAAAAACACATACATCTCTACACACACATCTCACACACAACTCTACCTAACTTAAGTATAGACTTTTGTTTTGACATCGTGAAATTAAAAAGATAGCATGTATTGTTTCGTGAGCATGGGATATTTTTTGTAAAAATTTTAATATATAAAATTGAAAACAATTTTAATAAAACTAAGGTTTTTAAATTGTGTAATTATAAAGTTATTGTTATTAAAAAAACATAATTAGTATCATCAAAAGAATGTTGTAATTTGCATTGAAATCTGAGGAATAATAATCTTAAATTCAAAGGTTTCGTGAACTTAAAAAAACTTTATTATCAATTGATGATTGATGCTGTTGATATTTTAATTAAAGTCTTTCTTATTGCGTGTTGATTTATTAAGCCAATGACTTTAGAATAAGTCTACATTTTGTTTACGAATTAATCGGAGTAATTACGTAACCAGGCAGATGATGGGTATCAGGGGCGTCAAATACGTGATTTAGTATTCCCGGGAAGTGTAGGTAGCGTGTACGGTGCGATATTATCTTGATGCGGTCGGGGCCCGTGGCCATCTGTCAGACAGATGCGGCTGACGTCATGCGAAGCCCTGCGCCCGCGCCCGCAGGGGCTTCCACGACCATGGCACGCGCCACCACCCCACCAAACTGGACCCATCCTGATTTACTATAGTACATTTACAATGTACGAATCGTCCAAGGCTCATTATACGTTTGTGGTTAATTATACATTTGTTTAAGCAAGGTAATTTTGTGTTGTGTTGTATATGTCAACGTTATTTAGCAATCTCAGGTTTTGTATGCTTTATGTGTTAATCAATATGATAATACCATCTTTAACGCGCTAGATCACATAAGAAAAGGTATTATGCCTTTTCAAAAAAGGATATTTAACCGTGATATCTGCAGACTCAAAATATTTTGTGTGGATGAACAATGTATGAGATGAAAAAATAATAACAGACTGAAGAATGGTATCTAATGACTTCTTTTGATAAAACAGATATTGTGGAAAGCCCTATTATTATATTTTATGTGACTACTGTACAAAGCAATTACATGAAAAAAAAAAAAAAAAAAAAAACTATATTTTCCCACCGTGTAAGGGTCATGCAAAAGAGAGGCATAATTGGTTCTTTCTATTAGGAGAACCAATTTTCCAAGAGTCAGGAAAATTACCTACACAACAAGAGACTTGCTCCCTATTAGGATGGGGCGATGCAGATAGTATCTAAATGGCAATTTTCCAAAAGAATCACGCTCCTTTCTAATTACTCGACAAATTCACGGGAGAACTATATAATCCTAACTATAATAATACCAAGGTATAAACTAATTAAATGAACATAAAAAGGATTTTAGAAGTAAATGTTTGATTCCTATGCGATTAATACAAAATAAAGAGGTGTCCTATAATTTATATTATTCTCATTTTTTATCTTTGAATCAAATTCTAAAGTAAGAATCTAGTAATGAAATCAACAATAATTCTTTGTTATTCTTCTAATTCGTTGACATTGAGTGATATAATTATGAAATGACGTGATATTAACCCTTTGCGCTCTAATCTCTTAATGTTTTATTGTCGTATGCACTTTGCAATGAGGAAGATTGTAAAAGTATGTATGATGGGTTTAAATATTCAAGTACTACTACAACATTGTCCATCTAGAAATTCTAGAGCTTAGTAATTTCTTTTTGGATTATAAAATAGATTTTAAAACGCTATAAATATAATTATTAAATTATAAATAAATGATTATAACGATTTTAAAGAAATAATAATTTTTATTAATACGTTTTATCATTTCTTGTATTGAACATTGAGTGACGAAGTATAAACACCCAACACCCAACAGTCACATACATAGCTCTGACCCCACACTAGGTTACAAGACCTGTGTCGTGGTAAACAATGTGGTATTAACAACAGATGATTATTATTTTATTACGACAGGTCTAAAAATGTTCCTTTTGTGTTTGTATACTTGTACCATACAATCATCGGCGTAAAATTATTTATTTACCTAAGCTTCATACAATGATTGAAATAGTGGGCTTAGTGCGTATTTATAATTTGGGAATTTGGAAATTTAAATCGATTCCACGAAGTCTGTTTTGTTATTAAAATCAAAACAATAATTAATAGGCATTAACTTTCGGCTGGAATGCTGATAATACGAATATAATTAGAGCAGAGACGATGTAATCAACAGTTCCTAAAATTTATCAATTAGCCGATAAAATTGAAGTTCAAGGGAAAAGGTTTACATTGAATGAGTTATTTTGGTGAATTAATATGTTTCTCTCGAATTAATAGCGGGGTCAAATAAAGAATTCCCCATTAATGATTATAATTATCTACTTATAGATAAGATAATGACTGAATGGTGGCAAATCACTATAGTCAAGGCTGCTCTCAATCAGGCGATGTCTAAAAAATGCTCTCTTTAATAACCTTAGACGTCAGAAAGGGACCCATTGAATATCACGAATAAATTACTTAATCTCAGATAATGTCTTAATTGAGGATCGCCGTAACAATCACATTATCATCAGTAGTTCGTAGTTCGATAAACGGAATTCCATTTCATTATTCTTACATATATTTTAATAATTGATTCTAGTAAGATGAAAATCAAATAAATATTATTATTACTAACAAAGCTGTTACAAATGTTTAATATAAAATATTTATTTCAATTTCATAGCTCGCTGTAACTGTTTACGGAAATAAAGCTGATCTCGCTCTAATTTTGTTTCAGAATTCTAACATTTATTTATTCCATTCTTTTAAAATTATATATTGTAGACTATTTATTGAAAATCCATGATATTCCGTTGAATAACTATTCAATCAAGGCGTGAAAATGACTTATAGAATCAAATTAAACAACAAGATAGATTAACTAGCAATACATAAATAGCTGAGTGACAAACAATTGCCAATGCAAATGTAATTCAATGCAGCGTTTTAGTTGTTCAAGTTGATATGGTAGAAGATAATGGTGCTCTGGTGGGCGGCACGCGAACTCTAGCAACAAGCACAAGGGCAGGACGATCACAGTAATTGAACGGCCACTGTACTCAAGTCGAGGACATGGTATCGGGTTTAGGTCAAGTCTACACAAAATTGCCATAAATTACATAAAGCACACATGTGATATCGCAAACAATCGGCTGACCTTAACCAGAACAACTTTTATTGTTTCGTGGACAAGTTAATTTCTAAATACAAACTAATCATTTTTATTCCTGCTTCTAAGGATAACATGTTGTTAGCTTGAATTGTAGAATTAATCAGACGATTAGATAGGTGTAAGTACGTTACGAAGGATGTGAAAGGCTGACAAAAGTTCAAAAACCTTTTAAGTTTTGGCAAATATGTCTAGGATTTTGAAACAACCTTTTTTGACAAGCTAGTTTGATAAATTGCCATTAATTCACAAAAACATATTAGATTTAGTAGTCTCACGCTGAGGTATATATCACGGACATCCAAATCCGAAACAGAAATATCCGTATATCTGGTTTTGATCAAAATAACTGTGCTACGGTGTTGTCCCTATACGAATCAATTTTATAAAAGTGGTTTCTAAGAATTTACGGAAAACTTAAATGTTAGCTAGATTTGGCACTGTAACTATACCAGATAAAAAGCAGCCTACAATTGTTTCAATATTTCTATCTATTTCTGTATGAAAAGGCATCTGAAACGGTTCAGCGGTTTCCATGCGCAAAAATAACAAATAAACTCTATTTCAATAGTGGCATTTAAAGATGACAAATGATTTGTTTATATGGTAGATTAAAAACTTGTTGGTGATATGTCAGTTTTTCACATTGCATTGAACTTTTTAATGTACTTGTAGTATCCGGTACAAAAACCCTGCAACTAGTTTACTGAATAAAAAGGTTGTTTTACCAACTTTTTTATTCATTTGAGTATTTAGTTACGGTATTGTTTTTGTCGTGGTGAAGAATAAAAACTGGAAACAACTGAAAGCAGTGAACTATATCAAACAACAGTTGTTGCGTAGTTCTGAAGGGCCGATTTAGTAATAAAATTGTTTGAGCTTTTTTTATTTCCTACAAGTTTCTGGTTTTTATTTGTATTTGGCGTTCCGAATTGGTTTCAGAGAGAAAAGATGTTTTTTGCCCTATAGTAATCTATCTTTTCTTTTTGTAAATAATAATATCTATATAATATGTACGTATTATATGTACATATTATATGTACATATAGGCATCCTACACTGCCAAATTTTCAGTTAGCTGTTTTAGCTAAAGATGTAAACAACCTAAATTTGTATTTCTAAATACAGAAAATCACCCCTCCGTACGCAAAACGTAGGCAGAATTGCATCTACTACAACACTTTGGTAATTACATAAAATACGAAATGATTGGCGACGAATTGACGTGGTTCGGATGCATTTTTAATCGTTAAATTAAATATGGCTAAAGGGTTATGCAAAATAAATTTGTGCCTTTTTTTATTTGCTTAAGTGTTTAAATCTTTATTAAATATATATCAGATATTATCTGTTGGAGTCGTAATATAAACATAAATGAAGTAAATAGACACAAAAATGCAAGTTCTACGTTGTTATGTAGAGTTAACATCGTATTTAATAAACACACGACAATTTAATTGTATTTACAACGCTGGTATAAAACAAGCTTGCTGGGCATTTGTCGTCATTTTGCGCGGGCCTCTGCAAGGAACCGTATCTAAATGCAAAGCGGCGCATTCGGCATGCGCGCCAGATTCGATTTCAGCTACCGGACTCTCCACGTATTGTGGGTTAATGAGCTCGCATTAAAACAAACCTACTCTTTTTAACCTCATTATCCGATGTAAGCGACAACATTCAGCCGACGAGCTTACGCGTAATCTGATTCTCACCGTTGAATGCACCCGTAGAAAAATGAACACTGCTATATGGTGGATTTTATGTGAAATCTTGGGAAGTAGGTATGATTAAAATATTTGGTGGAAGATAGATAATAGATTTATTGTGCTCAGTAAGGTTTGCCGTACCGCACATTACTGGTAGGTTCTATTAATCATTTTAAATTCTATGTCTACGCCACGTAACGCAGGCAATCGTCTTAAGTAAAATTATTATTAGTGATTCACGATATCACGATTAATAAGAATGCCTATTTCATTTGCCAGAGAGAAAACCATAACATTCATGAATATAGAGAATATTTAAAAAGGGCTTTCCGAAAGACGCTAACCTTCACCATTCTTATTTTTTGACATATTTTTCCCAATTTGACATCGTGTTCCTTGGGTATTTTACATCAAGATTCAGCTTTATAATGTACCAAGAATGTACAAATAAAAACACTCGTTTGTCTAACTAGTCATATTGAATTTGTTATACAAATACATTGAGTGCGCTTATTAAAAATATTTATTCCGCAAACAGACTGCCCGCCTTCCAACCCTCGCGGAGGGCTCCTAGTGGTTTGCAAACATACATCAAAGACTTAAAATGCGTACTCCAGTAGATAGCAAGGATTTGTATCAAGTGCTTATGGGTTTTAAATAAACAAAATAGATTAAGCCGTTTTCGTAAAATTACTAATGGAGTGTAATAATTTACGCGGTTAAATTAAATGGAAAGATTATAATGTAGAATAAAACTCTACAATATGCACCATGGTACCACCTGGCACCGGCAGGATTGTTAACTTGTTAGATATAATTTTATAACTGGCTCAGTATCCCTTATTGATTGATCCTAAGAATTACATTTGATCAATGAAGCTGTTCAGAAAATAATATCATGTCTCTGCAGTAATAACAATAATAAAATTACTGTTTCTAACTCTTGGACCCTAACCACCGGTGGCTTGGGTCGTAGACCCCGCCATCTGCGGGTTTAATTTTTATATTTTTAAATGTATTTTTTTTTATTAAACTTTATATTTCAAAATGTAAAAAATAAAATAAACACATGAGGATTAAAGAATTACTGTTATTTAAAATTACAATATTATGTATGTTACATCTGGAAGAATAATGTCTTATCTCCTATCGAAACTAAAATCCGTCTGTTCATAGCAATAAGTCAAATATGGGCTGGTAATTTGTCATGATATTTATGTCTAAGAGGAAAGTCCACAATCCAACCTCAGGCTAGTTGAATCAACGCTCTGGTTTACACTGTTTGCCAAATATATTATATCGTTATTGACACAAGCCCGTCATTAATTCAGACGAAGGGCCCACTTATTAATTTTAATAAATGGGGGTGACTCGCGTTTTGGAGGGCGACGACAGTCCACCGCGTATGTTTTATTAGTTTTGATTTTATGGTTAGTGACTTACTTTCATTTGTTATGCACTGATCGCAATTACGGTCAGAAACGCATTGAAGTAATTACTTCATAAAAATAAAAAAAATAAACCCACATCTGTAATTTTACACACGCTGTTGAAATTTATTTTTATAGTAATATTAACTGAAGTATGTAAATAGTTTGTGGCGCCTTGAAATTTCGTGCGGCAAATATACACAGCGACGTTATGAGAAAACGGCAGGCTCGGGTTTCCTGCGTATTCATCGTTATAAAAACTTATACGAATAATTTTATGTTTAAATTGTCTAATCGAACTTGTCAAAAACCTTTTATCACCAGTCATATAAATAACTTTCAAATTATTAATCACACAATTGTTACTTAGGCATAAGTTATACGAATAAGTAGAGCAGTGAGAATACAGAATATTGTTTATTTTATTATAATTTAGGGTTGAGCTACCCCAGCGGGCCAGCTGCTAAACTACCATAAAAGTGCTGGGATCGGTCGCGCGTGCCGCCCGCGGCGCATCTCTAAATTGCATTTTAACCTAATTACGGGCTGATATAATTTTTCGGTTGTGCTATAATCAGATAACGCCGACATTATCAAATTATTCCCGTTTTGCAGTGGGCTCGAACTTTAGCATGTCGCACGACTATAAAAGCGAGTGTTATAGAATAATTAAAAAAAACTTCTCCTTTGGGATTTGATTTGTAATTGTGTGATCAATTTGAAATGTCATCTTTTTATGTAAATGTTATTAAGATTTGAAACTACAAATATTTTGTATCTCGTCATGAATACAATAGAAATAAGGTACATGCGCCTAATAAGGCCCATTTTTTGTAATTGTTAAATAATTGTAAAATGATTCTTTTTTTATGAAAACAAACTTTATCACAAAATTCTTTATTTATTTATGAATAAAATTAATGTACAAATCAAAGAGTTTAATTAAATTTTTTAAACAAAAACAATAGTTTTTAAAAACCTCTAAATTGGGCCTTTTTAGGAACATAGGTCCTTAACATAGCCCGATATCAATCAAGTAATTAATAAGTGCTATCAAAACAAACAACAAGCTTATACTGAAATATTACCCTAAATTACGATATTCTTAGCTAATCAGTTTCTCACAATAGTTTTTTTGGTAAAAAATTGGGCTGTGGGCCATCTTAGGCTTAGGAAAACTTAATAAACGTATAAAACTAAAATCTGTAAATAAAATCAATAAACAACATTTTTCTGTTATTATTTTACCGATAATTAATATTATAAGCAACAATTTCTAAAACAATTGACAAAATATTTTTCTTTATAATTTCGGTGGGCCTTATTAAGAGTGTAAAAAAGTCTGTGAAATTTACTTATATTTTAGTACCATTCTGGGCATAAAAAGTTCTCTAAATAGTTCTTAGTTAGTCCGACACATTCTTCGTGGTATTAAAAAAAAATATTAAATCTAAAATTTGACCAAAAAAACTCATTTTCTTCAAAAAAATATGACATCCGTAGTAATAAGGCCCGGGCCATCTTAGGAACCCCTGTGATGGGCCTTTATAGGCACGTTACCCGGTAATAATATCAACTTCTTTTGAATTAAAATTAACAAAGAATTAAAACAACACTTAGCTTCTTAGGAATGCCCACAAATCAAAGTAACTTTATACATAAAAGAAATTACACAAATAATTAGTTTTTCAAATGAAAATTAAAAAATATTTTGAACATGAGCTTATAAACTGATAGCCGTTTGCAACGTGTTTAACAAACTGCCAAATACAACTAAGATGGCGACAACCTACCTTTCAAATACACTTGCAGTTTTGTCTAAGGCATTAATAGAACATGGGTGCAAAATTTAAACTAATTCTACTTAGTAACTTCTAAAATTTCGAAAGTGGGCTATCTTAGGAACCGGGCCATCTTAGGCGTAGGTACCTTATTATTGAAAATAGGTCAAAGCTATATATTCACTACATAAAAACTGCCTTTGCCTCATAAATGAAGAAGACACTATATAATAGCACTGCACTAGAAAGTGACTGCATTGGCATCTCGTGATGAAATAGAAATACACTTAAAAATATATATTTTAATTTCTCACTGAATGATTTTAATGGATATTAAAATATTCTACAGAGTTTGGTTAATTTTTTTTTCTTAAATAGCAATGATGTCATCAAGCAATTAATAATAATAACTCATCTTTCCTCTCACAAACATCGAATCATATTATCATGTTAGCGTAACAAGATCATAAGATATTGTATTTGATAAAAACCTCCCTCATATGCGCTGATTAATAATGTTTTAATAAACCATTGAACTCTACTGAATTTAATAATAAATGTTGTCTAATGCTTTGTCAATGAGCCTATCATGCCGATTTTATGCACATATCATGTTTAGTATCTATATCTACCCGCATCCGTCCCACTTCTGGGTAAGCGCTTCCGCTACTATCTAGATGGATGAGGCCTTAGTCCACATGGAGTCATAAAGATTGGTGGACTTCGAATACATAACAAACATCAAGATGTTTCTTCAGAGCTTCTCTTCGCTTCTTGAGAGCTCGGCAGATTTTGACTAAGTAATCACCCCCTGATAGTTCTTATAAAGTATAAGATATTTCTGAAAGTAGGCTGTTACTGCTTAATTTTTATACAAAGCCTGTGTCCAAGACAACTATAAAAATATTTTAAAGTTTTATTATACTGAAATGTATTATATATACATACAGTCCATACACATACTGCTCTTCATAAGTATTTATTTTTTAAATGATATATGAAAATAGCTTATTAAAATAACTCAATTCTACATAATCAGTACACCTGCTTAGGCTTAAAGATGGTGTAAACAAAAAACAAATAAATATTATCTTATCTCATTATTGGAAAATATATAAAAGCGAATGGGTTATATAGTTGAAGCAAGGGATAAACCATATACGTCAATTTTAGCATGACAACTAAGTATGTATATCTACTCTCATTAAGCTAAGACGGTCTGTGCAAGACTTTAATTAGCAACTTCAAATAGCAAGCGTATATTTAATACTAATGGGAAACCAAATAGATTCGTATCTGGATATACTAAATATCAATGTATAATAAACATTCTTGAAATGACAATGGGAACGCGTGGGCCCTCCCATAATATTACAGTTTCCCATAGTAATCCGATACTGCGGTCCCATGGCACGCGACCATAACAAGGAGGTACTGAATGTGACGGTACAAATTGTTTTCGGAAAGTCCACTATAGCAACAATTATTTGAAGTAAATTGTTATTTTGTATTGAGCACTTTTGGGATGAAGAGATATTTATCCGCGAAATATGGATTCAATTACTGAATATCAATTTTTAAACTGTGTATACATATGGATTACAGATATGGTATGTAATGAGAAAAAACAATGTAAATATATCTTTAAGTCTCAGTTCTAAGGTCTTGTAGTTTTTAATACCCGCTACGCTAGACTTACATTATTATGTATGTGTACTCGTAACTTAATTTAAACTTGGAAAATAATTCTTCAAACCAAATATTGTATTAAACAATAACATTGTATTTTTTTTTATGTCACGTGTTTTTAATTGATTGAATCAGCTGACTGTTATCATTAATCTCGTTAAATCTTTGCCATAATGATACAATGGTTTGACGCCGCTCGCCATCCGTTTGATAAGAGTAATTATAATCCCGGATGAACACACTATAAACATCTTATCACAACTATTGGCATATTTCTTAGAGATTCATTAATGCTTTTGAATGAAACATTCAACAGCTGATATTATACCGATAACGTAGTTGTGTAGATACAATCGGCTTACAAATAATATAATTCATGATTACCAACCGTTCAACGAATTGCACGTCATTCGAGTTTCCGGCATTGAATCTCCTAGATTGTGCCTTGAATGAATTGAAGATTATGAACTCGCTGGAATTGTGTGTTTACAAAAACATTTCTCAATAACTGAATACTTTCGATTATTGATACACCTAAGTCGGAAATGCAAAGAAATTTATCATGAGTTGGGGATTTACCCTTACATATCTAGGCAATAAACATTGTTCCACTAATGTAGTCTTATCTTTTTGTATAGTAGCATATTTAAAAGAAGTTTTCTTTAAATAGGATCAAATTGCTTGTAAGTTTTGTAATAGAATCAATGTTAGATACTGAACAAAACTCTTTTAGGTTACCTATATATATATATAAATAATTGTAAAAATTAATGTAGGTCACATTATTATAGGACGTCAATCACCATTTACCGTTTACCATTTAGGAGACCTAAAGTGGATATGACCTGGAATGAGTTTTTATATTGAGTGCGCAAAGGCGCGGTCATCAGCTAGTACTTAACCAAGAATTTAGTGAAGGACAGCGCGATAACATATAGGGACCGTCCCGGTATGTACTGCTACTAGAGGATTAAACCTTATCAGTGTTAAAGAAATTTCAAAAAATGTATTTATAACTTGGAAAATCAACCAGCGTGCAACTAAAAATATATCAAACTAATCATACAAGACATAAAGAAACTATTTACCCGTTCCTATTATCTGATAAAAAAATTGTTGCCATACTTTTAATTTGTAACTATGATTTCGGGAGTTCTTACGTTTGTGAAAGCAGTAATATTTGAGGGTTAAAGTAGAACGCTACAATAGATCTCATATAAAAACCTATGGCCAACCTTAGTAACACTAAAATATCACAATTTTACGTAATTTCTAACCAATTTATCGATCATTAATTACACCGTCATAATTGTTTCCGTTGTAAAGATTTTTGATTTACTTTTTTAATTCTGCTATTCATACTGACTAAGTATTTTATCTGTAATATTATATAAAAATCTAAAAATATTGTTTTGTGTTATTCAATATGCGATAAGGTGAGGAAGCGATAATGCCTCCCAAGTGTTTCCGAGCGGCTTGCTGCCTGTCGCGTCCGATGAGCAGATTTGCGAAGGGAAAGAAGCTCCAGTAATGCCGGGGCATAATTCTATGGATACAGGATCGCCAACCGTCAATTACCCCGAGGAGCGCACGCGCCGCCACCCCTGGGACCGCGCACGCGACCGCCCCCGACAATTTATGCTACAAAACGTGCCCATACTTTTGGGATCACCGCATTTAAAATTTATAAAAATATTTTATGTAAGAGCCTATCGGAAATCCACAAACACGAAATTGATGAAGATAAGATTTTGTAATTCAAATCTACTTTTGGACTTTGCACTTACAAACATTTCATTTGTGTACGCAAGTAATTATTTTGATGCAAAAATTAATCAGCATCGTTGTAATTGGTGTGTATGAACGCTGTCATTGATAGAAAATTAACTGAACATTAGAAAATACTACTTCATTATATATTGCTAAATTAAGCAATACAAAGCGTTTAGTTTAAAGCCCATTTTGAATAATACTTTGAATGAGGTGTGGAGAACAACCGCGTGGTGTCGTATTAGACTCATAGTTTAGAAAAGTGTTATTGAGTTATTCCTTTAGAATATTCTCTGTGTCTACAGGCGTCGAGCTTCTGCTCGGTAACTGTCAGATAAATCAATATTTCAAACATAAGAGAAATTGGGATGCAAAAACACACTTATATACTGTATTTTTTTATATGAGTATGTTTGTATTTTTATATTTCATTATTGACTGTCATGAAGTGAGACTAAGTATTTTGGCATACATTTTCAATTCGGGAAAGTTATTGTGCTTTTCTGTAAGAAAATTCTCATTTATAGCACCGAGTTCAGAAATGAGCCCGAAAAACACAATTGGTAAAATTAAATTCACCTCTTTCAGGATACTGGTGTGAACTTGTATTTAGGTATTTTATTAAATAAATAAATGTACAACAAAGTCACATAGATAGTTCTGACCTCACACTAAGGCCCAAGTCTTGTGTACTAAACTACGAAAGACTTTTCGGTCTCACAAAAACACAGAACCAAAACAAATATTTGTGAATTATCAAATCATTTGTCTTGGTGCAGTGGTTACACCCTCGGCCTCTCGTTTTACAAGATAGTGTCTAGCTAACTTTGCCACGGAATTGCCAACTATTATTATAAAGGAAAGAAAAAGACCATTATTGTTTTTTCATTTAGTTTATGTGGTTTTTAGAGGCCTAAAAACTAATTCTAAGGCTTAGCGAATTTTGGTGAAAGCGATTTTTACACCCATATAGACGTAAACACATAAATAATTATATATTTCGGAAGGAGTAGAAAAATATATATTTTTTTATATATCCATTATTCAGAATTTGTATTTTATGGGCAATACAATAGAGGAAAAGTGTATGATCGGCATTTCTGGCAACTTTTCAGACCTTTGCAGCCATTGAGAATTTCCTAATCCTAAAAATCAACAATCACAAAATCCCGATAGGAAAATCGATGTGTTATCCTCCGATCGCTACACCAATGCCGCGCTACCAACGAGGCAGTGACGACGTTTCTGTAGCTTTTTACAAAACTCCTTAAAATGCAAATTAAATATGTGGGAAATAATACATAAAGTGATATCTTTTTGTACACTACAGTTTTAGAATCTGTGCAAGAAGAGTGGTGTCAAGCGCGGTGGACTAAGGAATAAACCTTATCGGTAGTGGAGTATGCCCATGAGAAGGCTGTTAGAGGCATACTCCATTTAATTATTTATTAATTTATCAAATATGTACTTATTTTGAATAGCATGTAGCAGGTAACAAAAAATGTTCCGAAACATTTTTTATCATGGCAAGATACTTTTTCAAGTACCGTTCTTCTTCATTTTTCTATTTCTATTTCATAGACTTCTAAAAATGCATGATTGCCATTTTATTCAAATTTCAAATGCGCTACAAATAAGAATACAATACGAAAAAGAAAAACAAAATGTAGCGCTACAAGAAAATCCAAAAACATAACAATGAATTTCGTCTTCATCAAAGACCTCATCGAAAGTATCGATAAATTTGTCATAGATTGAAATATATTTACAATATAAAAAATAAGCGTTTATATTTAGCAACACTAAGTAAATAAAAAATTAATCCTTATTGCGCAATATTTAGATATACATCATTACTGCATAAATTATACACATGATTGCTTTGGTATCAATAGAACTGGGTGGAATTTTCCTAAATATACTGAAAAAAATATTTCCGAAATACCTATTACATAGATTCACCAAAAACAGACGCCTTCAAAAAAAAACGCCTTCAAGCTCTTGGAGTGGAAAGGATTCGGCATCAACATCAACGGCGAGTATATCACACACCTTCGGTTTGCCGACGATATTGTAGTCATGGCAGAATCGCTGGAGGACCTTAGCACTATGCTCGAAGACCTCAATCGAGTCTCCCAACAGGTGGGTCTTAAAATGAACATGGACAAGACGAAAATCATGTCGAATGTCCATGTTGTGCCCACCCCAATCGCAGTTGGGGGCTCGACTCTCGAAGTTGTAGACGAATATGTCTATTTGGGACAAGTGGTCCGGTTAGGCAGGTCCAACTTCGAGAGAGAGGTCAATCGTCGAATCCAACTCGGTTGGGCAGCGTTCGGAAAGTTAGGAGACGTCTTCTCGTCCAAAATACCTCAGTGCCTGAAGACAAAAGTCTTCAATAGTTGTGTGTTACCAGTGATGACTTACGGCACTGAGACGTGGCCTCTCACTAAAGGCGTCATGGGACGGCTCAGGGTCACTCAACGAGCTATGGAGAGGGCTATGCTCGGGGTTTCCCTACGTGATCGAATCAGAAATGAGGAGATCCGTAGGAGAACTAAAGTAACCGACATAGCCCAACGGATTAGCTCGTTGAAGTGGCAATGGGCCGGCCACATGGCGCGGAGAACTGATGGCCGATGGGGCCAGAAAGTTCTCCAGTGGAGGCCACGTACTGGCAAGCGCAGCGTAGGACGTCCCCCGACAAGGTGGTCCGACGACCTTGTCAAGGTCGCGGGACGTCGCTGGCTGCAGGCGGCTTCCGACCGTTCCCGGTGGAAGTCATTGGGGGAGGCCTATGTCCAGCAGTGGACCAACACAGGGCTGACATGATGATGATGATGATGACCAAAAACAGATAAAGTAACTTATCATTTTTAGCCAGACGTATTAGGTCGGTATATATAGTGATTATGGCTGGTTTAAATCATCTCGCTGACCCACTAGCAAGCGTCCGCAAGTGAAAATTGAATTAAGCCGGCAAGACTTCGTTTCATAATACATAACCTTGTAACCTGGGCCCAGCAGAGTCGTTTAGGGTGGAAAGAGTGACGCTAAGCCGTGATTTATACCGTCGTAAAGTTGCACACGCCTGTGCCCTCGCGTTCACTTGTATAATTTATGGTGGGCGCAACGCAAGACCTACGGCCAGCGCAGCACACACTTCACCACGGAACAGAATATCAAATTATGTTGCTGATTTACTGTATTAGCATGATGAATTTGCTTTACGGACTTACCTCAGTACTTGAAGATAATCGCACAATAACTGGATGCATATACCTACGGAGATGGATACGATGATGTTATTAATGATGAAGATCTGGAATAGTCGAATACTTTTTCTGGAAAAGAAAGAAAATAACGAAAGAAGTAGGTGGATTTTTATGTTTTTATTAATGTCAATTTTGGGAGACGCAGCCCAACTTAAATACCGAAATTAAAAAATTTTTTTCCTGACACAAATCTTTCCTTAATGTAAATTTTCAATTTTCCCTTCTGTTTGATACGTAAAAATTGTAAATTAGAATTTTTCCTATTACTTTACAGATAATAATATTCCAGATAAATATCGCGATAAAATTGTTATTGCGACAGCAAGATGTCTTATGACTGATTATATTATGGTGAAGCTATAACATGTGATCGATAGACCATAGCACAACAGGACATCAATTTTTCCTGAGGTATATTGCATAGATGAAAAACCTGTTAAGAAGCCACGAAATGTAGAAATCTGTGAACACAAAGTGATAGTCCCTAGGACAGCAATTTGTAGAAAAGGCTGCAATGATATGATTTATTCTGCAATTAACAAAGTTGAAATTTGAACATAGCAAGAGCCTGACCATACCCTCTAATCGCTCTTCAACAATGATCATTTGAATATAAAGCTGCTTTGTGTATAACTGAAGAAAACGTGATACCTACTTCAAATATTGGATTAAACCAATTGATAATCCGCTTGGTTATTCTATCAATGGGCCCAATTAATTATTTTAGTTGCAGAATAAGGTCCTGGAGACATAATATACTGGCATAAACTCCTTTGCCTACAATGATACCGACATTTATATTACCATAATTACTACGTTTGATCCGCATTACTAGCTTTTTAGAATGTGCAGTATCCCGGGAATTAACAGGTGTCATATGTTTTAAATTCCTAACTGGATAACTAGAACTTTGCCGGAATATCACTGAGAATTGATTTTTACTAACGTCTACTAGCTAGCGATCCGTCCGAAGGTATTCGCGGAATAGCAAAGCAGCGACGGCAAACATGATCGATTGTGATTTTTTTATTTTTTAACAGATTTTGGCGAACGCGTATCTAATTCAGCGTATAATTCAACCAGCAACTAATAATATCAAATTGTATTTCATATTTAATGTGAAGGTGGCGAATTTAATTATAGAAGACATTAATGTACTCTTGGTACATTGAAGAGTATTATATTACCATATTATAATAGAAAGCATGGAGCATATCCACTGATTCCTGATTTTTAAAAGAGGCAGTCGTATACTTTGCATTTACATTCTTCTAAAGTTGTGCGTTTATAAGTTACATCATTCATAACCACATGATTTTTACCAAGTTCTAATGCTAATTATAACTATTCAAAATTTTGGTTAATTAATTCTATTAAATCAACAACCAAAATATTTTTAAGGTACAAGAAAGAAAGCTCATACGGTATTTTGTGTATTGAATTTGATACAGCATAAAAATAATGTCAGGCGATATAGAGCTTAACATTTTCAAATTATTAAGGTGTGTAGTTTGAATTTTATGTTTTGTAAAATTTATGGGAAGAATAGTATATGATCTTGAGATTACATGCTGAAGCTTCATCTTTAAATATAAATATAAAGTAAATAGAAATACGGATGAAAGCGTCTCCATGACAATCAAATCGTCGCTATTGGTTTACCGTCTGGTAACCTATTATTTTTGAGCAATTTTAATTTTTCTTACTTAAATTAAAGTAAATTTCACATAATTAATAACTATTTATAATATCGTTGTTTTTTTATATTCACATTTCAAAAATTTACTTGAAAATTGTGAAAGTTTGCGTTCCTCTACACCTAAATTATACTGCTTCTTTTGATATTTAAACAGAAAACGTAAATAAAGCTCGGTATTACACTAATTAATGAATACACTTAAAAAAACGAAATAACAGTGCTCATCTGCAAACACTCGGTGGATGCAAAGTGTTCAATATGGTGAGGAAATGCTATGAAAATTCTTCAACAATCGATCGATGGGTGTACACGGTATCCGAGTGGATTGGTCGATGGGCGTGGTGGTTGTTATCATTGAGGTGGCGTCGGCCAATAGCGCACAGGCGGTGATAAGAGGGTTGGGGGTGCGTGGCGGGGTAGCGTCAGTGCGCCGGACGGAGCGACCCAGGGCGGCCGCCTGCCTGCCATGCTGGCCACCATGATGTACCCCGGAGCCGACGACGCGCAGCTCGAGGACATGCGCGTGCCGCCCATACAGCTCGACCACCTGCCCGAGGTGTTCCTATGTACGTACCAGTGCTCTCAGTGCGGGACTTACCAGTGCTCCTTATTGCTCTACTTACGCCTCAATTACTTCTACTTAGTGTTTGGAATCTGTGCCATAAATCTTCATTATCTTTTCTGTGTCGATATTGTTACCCACGTCACGTGTTTGTGAAGATGTGTTTAGTTAATTGCATAAACGCACTACATTTGTGTTTGAGATGGTCGAGTCAACATTAGTTTGGTGTTGTTATAACGATAAATGATGTGATTAAAATATAACCCAAAATCGAATTGATACCCTATTGACATTCAAATGACGTATGATATTTGTGGATTGCGTAATTTGTCACATAATCTGACTTCCTTCAAATGATACATAAAAGGGCACCATTAGATATGTTATTATCATCAATATGTGTCAAAATATCTGTTGTTTTAACTATTTGTTTTAAATGTTTTAGTAACTAAATATTTTTTAAGCTAATACAAATAATGTCTCTCTGTCCTGGTTAGCATGTGTTTTGTTGTAACTTCCATGGAAACAAGATAGATTTTTATATTTATGTTACCTAATGAAAATGTTCTGTGCCAAAAATAAGTACTTTCGTACTGGGCCCGACCTCTGATTCTTAAATGATCAGCATTAAACAATAACTATATTATCTTATCAAAAATTCTATAAGGTCACGCAGTCTTTCAAAAGTGCTAAATTATATTAATAACTTATTTAGTGATAACGTCAAATATTTTTTTCTTCTACTTGATCTCAAAATACATAATTTAAAATCGTATAGATTAAATAAAAACAAAAAAACAATCATTAAACTTGGATCATCAAAATATGTTTGGATTTTGATTGGAATAAAAACAAAAATTGGTTTATTTCTTAAGCATAACGGAGACACATCTCAGAAAGACGTCTACAAAATTAAAGCTTTTTTTAAAGTTACATTTTAAAAATAATTATTCATATAAATAATGTATACGCAACGAGCTCCCTTAACTTGTATGCAACATAGTTTAATACTTTCAATAAATACACAAAAAAAAACATACCTCACGCCTATATTCCCCGAAGGGGAAGGCAGAGATGCATTTCTGCACCCACATTTCGCCAGGTATGTATCAGTCCCACGTAATAGGGGGCGAGACTATTGCCGTTTTTCGGACACATTTCCAGACTCCGTGCTGCTACTGAGAATTTCCTAATGGAAAAACCCAAGAACACTTTGCCCGACCCGGGAATCGAATCCAGGACCTCTAGATCGCACGGCACATACTTGTACCGCGAGACCACGAGGCAGTCAATAAATATTATAAATTAAAATATAAATAAAAATTAGAGATGCGCCGAGTTACACTTTTGCCGAGTAACGAGTACCGAGTTTTACTCGGTTCAATTTTTTTTCAACCGAGTACTCGGCCGAGTAACTCGGTTCAATTAAATTTCCAATTCGCGCGTGGTACATAAGAATTTAAATAGCCTGTTTTTGGAGGCCGGTAACGTCTACGAAGAATAGAGGAATAGGCTGTTACCAGAACGTGCAGCGAGGCTTGTGTTCCTGCATCATAACTTCATCATCAACCCATATACGCCCACTGCTGAGCACGGGTCACCTCTCCCATTGAGAGGGTTTAGGCCATAGTCCACCACGCTGGCCTAGTGCGAGTTGACAGACTACACACCTAAGAAATTCCTAAGAACTCTTACGTGTGCAGGTTTCATCACGATGTTTTCCTTCACCGTTAAAGCAAGTGATAATTCAATGTGAATACACACATAACTTCGAAAAGTCAGAGGTGTGTGCCTGGGGTTCGAACCCGCGACCGTCGAGATTTTCGATCGCGCGCCCAAACCTCGAGGCTATCACTGCATCATAACTTAGCTTTATCCAATTTTAAATACTTATTATTTTTATTACGTACTATAATTTTGATTTTATTTATTGAGATTTTCAAAGATTTCCTAAATTACTAAATAATTTTTGATTAACACAGTTGTTTACGAAATGAAATAAAATAATATTTATTGAATCTATAAAATGTTTAATACATCACTTAAATTCAGTCATTTCAAATTTTACCACCCTGTTCACAACCTTGTCAAGGTCGCGGGACGTCGCTGGCTGCGAAGGCTTCCGACCAAACCCAGTGGAAGTCATTGGGGGAGGCCTATGTCCAGCAGTCGACTTCCATTGGCTAATGATGATGATGATGACTGTTGTTTAAATTATATCTACCGAAATATATTGCATTTCTTAAACAGAGTATACTCGGCATTCAAACCGAGTTATTCGGCCGAGTACGAGTATCAAAAAACCCGCCGAGTACGCCGAGTACCGAGTATCAACCGAGTACTCGGCCCATCTCTAATAAAAATACATTTGCGAGAATAATGCGAATTAAGTATTCATTTCTTAAATTTGCGAATGACTTTAGTTAAAAAACGACGTTTTCGCTTAAAAAACAAAACAAATAAAGTTTTTAAATAGTCTAAATAAGACTATAAATTGAAGTGAATAAATGTTTCTTTTTAATTTAAAATGACTATAAAAAAGCTGCTTAAAGCAACATACTAGATAAATATTACTTTTATGTAATACAAATGGATAAATGACTAAACTTAAGGAATTACTAATTTTCTTTTTACTTTTCTTTCCATTTACTAGTCATTCTTAAAATGTCAAAGTTATTGTAAGTGATAATTAAAAAGCATTGCGAAAAATATATGTAGATTATTGTATATTTTATAAATCAGTTGCTAACATCGGAAAATAACGCACTGAAGCCAATTTACTCTCAAGTCTTACTTCATTTAGTAGTAACTAACCAAATTTGAATTATTCAAAAGTCATTTAAATTACGAACATTCAAAATCAGAATTTATAATCCACAGAGAAAATGTTAACCACACAAGTTAATATAACGCTTCGGAAAATTCTAACTATTGTTAGATTTTATTAACGCATCTTTAAGTAATAATGTTTAATGAATGCTCGTTCTTGATACCAAGCAGTCATCATAACCCATATCTACTTTATTTCACTATTTGGCTAACTAATTAATTCACCGTCTCAGTTGTAGAGGAAGCCCGTGCCCTGCAGTGGGATGTATAAGGACTGATTATGATGACTGTGTTATTATGAGTAGTGGATGCTGAATCTGTTTGTTTGTCGCGCAGCTAGTATCCCGAAATGCGGCGGGTGTCACGAGATGATTGTGGACCGGTACGTGCTGAAGGTGTCAGACAGGACCTGGCACGCTGGCTGCCTCCGCTGCGTTGAATGTAGGGCAATGCTGTCCGGCAAATGCTTCGCCAGAAACAACCAGCTGTACTGCACAGACGACTTTTTCAAGTAAGCCTCTATTTTTAATATTATTTGCTTCATTCGTTTAATTAATGTTCAAACGAATATTTTCTCATTGCTTTTCTCCGTAGCAAAATAAAAGGGAAATAAGTGAGGAAAGCTTTGGTTACGTTGGAATTATTGTGTTTTTGGTGGTTGTGGTTTAATTCTCCAACAATAAATTACTAGTCTTTAGAAATTACAATTTATACTAATATTTTGTTCTGCGATTTTAATAATTAAGTTAACAAAAAATAACGATTACAATTAATAATATTCTATTTTTTATACCGCGAAGCTCTAGTCTGTTGTTTATGTATTTTATATGAGTTTCTTATACACGCTTGTAAATGTTACGTATGTTGTAGAAATATTTGTTATTTTAAGTTTTTTTTTTAACAATTTACTTGCGTTCTTAAAACAAAATCAATAAGGTAACATTTACAACAATAGTAGTGAAAATAGAAGCAAATCAAAATTAGACAAAACTATTTCATATAACGTATGTGATTGCACCTATCACGTTGATAATGTTTTCGTGATTGCGGCTGTTGTCCTAGGCGGTTCGGCACCAAGTGCGCTGGCTGCGGGCAGGGCATCCCCCCCACACAGGTGGTGCGCCGCGCCCAGGCACACGTCTACCACCTCCGCTGCTTCGCCTGCGCAGCCTGCGCCAGGACCCTCAACACGGGCGACGAGTTCTACCTCATGGAAGACGGGAAGCTCGTCTGCAAACCAGATTATGAGGCGGCTAGAGCAAAAGGTTAATTCACTTAATTTATACCGCTGTAGTTAGTATTTTCAGTTTCTTTGTATATTAGGTATAAATCACTTGATACTGACAGTGTAAAAAATAACTTCAAGAAATAATTTAGAAAATTTCCATATGATAATATAATTAAACTAACTGTCTTATAAACAATTAGAATCAAGTACAAGTCCCATGTTACAGATATAATAGTTTGCCATTCTTTTCGTGCTGCACATTAGTGTAACAACACAAAGTGTTAACTTTCATTTAAAAATAACCCTATAGTTGTACAATGTACAGTGTAGATGTACTTGAAAGTACTCAAATCAGTGTAGACGCACCGTGTGCAGGTGGTGAAGGCTCGTTGGACGGCGATGCGGCGAGTAAAAGACCGCGCACTACCATCACAGCTAAGCAGCTGGAGACACTGAAGAGTGCTTACAGCAGCAGTCCAAAGCCAGCGCGGCACGTGCGAGAACAACTTGCCCACGACACTGGCCTGGACATGCGGGTGGTGCAAGTCTGGTTTCAAAACAGGTTAGTCCCATTTTACAGACATTATCATTACCAGTCTTAATAATAAAAATCTAGAAGTCCC
The DNA here is from genome assembly GCA_030295005.1 of Cephonodes hylas. Classification (NCBI taxonomy): domain Eukaryota; kingdom Metazoa; phylum Arthropoda; class Insecta; order Lepidoptera; family Sphingidae; genus Cephonodes; species Cephonodes hylas. The sequence continues at coordinate 8,807,320 of AP025364.1, read as the reverse complement.
ACTGCTAAGTGCGAACCTCGTCTACAATTGAGAGGGTTCAGGCCTTAGTCCTAGACTTAATAATGGTATTATTGAGCCGTGGGTCTTGAGCCAGCACGCTCAAGGTTGTTCCCGTTTCACCGAACATTGTAGTCAACCTCTGTGTCTTTGGTTAGTGAGACTATTGAAGAGCGAATTAGCTATTATCGGTAACTTTAACCGTATTAGTATCGGTACATAAGTCGATCTCATAAAAGTAAATCTTGCAAAAGTTTTGCGTTACTGAATTAACTTCGTGTAATCGAGAAGTCTAGCATTATTATGCAGACGGGCGTGAAAGTCGTTATCAAGTTTTCCTAGTTGAAACTATTTGCATCGCCTTTCGACGTGCCACCATAACAAAATATCTTGCGCTTTTTTATCGTAGTAGTCAAGTTAACCAGTAGTCTCTTTTCTAGAAGAATAGTGATTCTAAAGACCTAAATTTTTACGGCCTCGGCATATTTTACTCTTTTAATGAAAGGTTCAAGGGAATTTTCTTTGAGATAGTAATGGTATCGATAACAAAAATTTACATAAAAATAAAAATCTATACACGCTCCGAAGGTTAGACCTAAGAACCAAGCCATTGGTTGTAAGGAGTCCTGAATGAGTCTTCACTCAGTCGTCCGATGCACGTCGTGTATAATATGGCATTCTGAATCTAAATTCTTCTTCCACTTTCTTCTTTATTGTTTTTAAATTGTACTATTCATAAAAAATAGGATCTAAAAATTGAAATCTATTCTTGAAATTATTTAAAAAATCAATTTTCTCGTCTGTTACAATGACAGAATAATAATTCTTTTTTGTACTTGCTGGGCTGAAATTAGACATGCGTTTGTTATCGTTAACCATACAGAATAAACCGAGACATTCAGATATCATATAATCGATCATGTACGGCGTAAAACGTGTGGAAACGAAACCACGTTAAACAGATTTTGAAATGGTTAGTGACTTAACAAGACGTAAACAAAGATTAGAAGTTTTACGACCATCCGTCGCCTGAGCCCCGGTTCCTAGCTGAAATTTTATAGCGATATTATCAAGTGTATCTTCAAAGAATAAGCCCAATCATTTAACCAAATTATTTTGGTATACGTAATTGAGGTCAAAGGGCTTGACAGTTATCAAATTCCCCAGCTACATAAAATACATTCAAGTAAATCAAAATATTGATTATTCTTCGTGTTAAAAATTTTCAAATACGGCTGCTTCCGAATTTTAAGTCTAGTAGTGGAAGGTAGTTTGTTTTGTTTCCAGTGATAAATAGCTTTTTCTCCTTTGAAAGGTTTTGTATTGATTGACTTGATTTAATATTATAGGTATAATTATATATATTTATATAGTCTCTACAAGCGAAACATGTAGCATTATTAATACTTGTATCCAGCAAAATAGCAATCGTTGTGGTCTAAAGTCCGTCTCAGATACGCAAGTGGGCTGCGTTTTAGGACCAGACTTCCTAGACGAATTCACATTCGACAGTAGCTAATAAAAAGATAAAAATTACATAAATAATTGCGTGTTTTTCATTGATATGTCATGTCAATTCCTAAAATTTTGATGTTCTTTGAATGTTTTTTTCTTAGGCCGCCATAACTGTGTAGAGTGTAGACCGATCAAAGATACTTGTTAATCATCGATCGTAAATCTATTTGGCCCGCACTGCTTTCACAAGGTGACAGTTTTCTCATTTTGCCGTTCCATTTCATAAAATATCGTAAAATGTAGATGTAGATAACTACGAATGATACGATGATCGGGTTAGGTCAGCTAAGTCATGGTTGATTTCAAGGGCAGCCGCATCTGCTACAAAAGGATGGCATTCAGCTTTTGTGCTTTGTGTAAGGTATGGTGTGTTAGGCATAGTCCACGGAACTATGTTTTGTGTCGCGTGAATGGCAGCCGTTACGGAGGCAGTCACGCCCTGCACGGCGGCCTCGGCTCGTAAACCTAGCCATATCATAACGCTCGAATTCTTTCATTTATGTTCTAGAACCGAAGCCATTGATTTGAAAAATGAGAACAATTCCATTATGTTACTTTATTCTGAGAAAATTAGTTGACTGTAAGCCTGTAATGTTAGGAATATTGAAAATTTTAAGCTGAGTAAATTAATTATAAATATATTTTTTTTATTTTTATTTATTAAAACTATGAGAAAGTAAGACAGTGCTTTTAACACTTGGTATAACTTTGGTCAACATAGATTGAAATTCATTGATAGGGCTATCCTAATAGTTAATATGATTAGGTCATTCATTACATTATTTATAATAATGACTAGCTGATGCGTTAGCATCTAGTAAAAGATTACTTTCTGTGTTATTGTTAAAATAGAGGAAAATATTTTATTAATGGTATTTTTGTTTCATAGGTCCTGGTTAAAATTACCCTATTTTTTTAACCTCTAAATAACATTAATATTCATTATTCTAAAATATTTAACTACTAATTATTCGAAAGTAGTCTTGTAAATTATGTAGGTATTGTATAAAAAACTACAAGATAATGTTCTTTTAATACGAAATTTCGAACAGTTATTTTCTTTCCCCTGATCGAATGCTATTGAATCAAGTTCTTACTGTATTAATCTAAGTATAGAAAATTTTCCAATATTTTTTTTTAAAAATGGTTTTTATATTTTCTGTCATGTGTTTCTGGTTAAACTTTAACCAAGATTGAATATGTGAATATTTTATATTTTTGTAGATTGTTTTTACAGATTACTATTTTTTGCAAGAGTGTAGTACACAAACGTAACCATTACATGGGTCAATCAACTTTTAAATGTACCATCAATGATAGATTTTATATATCAATTTTTTTTTCTTAAATTTGTATATTTTATACGTATTTGTTGTTGATAATTATTTATATTTAAGGAATTCAAATAGAGCAGAACAATTTATGGTAAATTTTACTCAAAAATTCACATGACTGTAGTTAAGATAGTCCCTTGGACATTTAAAAATTCAGTCAAATTGTTAATTTACTTTTAAATATTAGAATCATATTTGAAAAACCTTACTGTTCTTTTAAAGTAAAAATGACGATAATCTGTCTTTAGGAGATAAGAAAAAAGTGGTTGTCCAGTGGACATAGACGTTTGTCCATAGGAAATACTCGGGTGTCCAAAGGGGACTCTATGATGAAAATCGCATGTATTTCTTCTTTTATGTAATAAAAAACAACTATTTGAAAATAATTATCAGTATTAGAAGAGAAAATATTGAATAATTCAGACAACGATCTTGGATGTCCAAGGGACTGGTGGTGATATTTATTAGTCTTTCCGCTCTCTGGTAATAAATAATAATATTTTGAATTAGGTCTTACGCACAGTAAAAAATATACATTAAATTGAATATATTCCACTTTAATTTACTACAATATATAAAATACAAAAGTTTTTGTGCTGGTTGTCCAGTGGACACACAATAAAGCCACGCTCTTTTTCAAAATACACTCGGTCGACTGGCGCCGCGGAAAAGATGAAATCAAAATCGGGGCTGAATGAATGTTGTCACGAAATAAATCGACTTGAGTTCCAGGCAGTAGTCACGCCATAAATGTTTGGATTTTGGAACTTTTTTACCGTTGTCCAGTGGAAGTCAGAATAATAAAATATAATAGGGACTAAAATAAACATGCAAAAAGGTCGTTAAGGTTTTAAAGCAAACAAAATCTATTTACTAGCATCATAGTAGATATTGTAATTAATAATTATGTTTCATTGTAATGGGTTGCCATATATAATTTTTTTGGAAAAATTAATGTTTCATTGTACTAACCTACTGGGGGACAAATTTACATAGTACTGATAGGACAGATAAAAGTTGATTGACCCACATACTTATATTCAATATACTAGAACGTACGTACACATAAGGCACACACGACTCGCTCGCGCTTGGCCGCTTTTTCATAAAAGGAAAATTTAAACAATGCCTCGTAAGCGCATTAAAGTATGCGTCGGTAGTTTGTACATATCGTTGTAGTCCCCGCGGACGCCGGGCGGAGGCACTTTAATTAATCAAGGTCTTTGTTGAAAGCCTGCATTGGCTCCCCGCCGCTCCACTAATAAAAACACACGCAAAACATGCGATGGGGTGTTCTGTTTGTTCAACATACGTACTCACCATTATTTGTTTGAATTAAAAATGATTGAAGCGTTATGATGGCTTTTTCTGCTGTGCTGTAGTAGCGTTAGTGATGTGTCCAGTTTTTTAAGGATGTATTGTAATTAATTAAAGGTGTTTACTCTGTAGATAAATACATAGGTAGGAATCTCGGGGGCCTACATACTTTGTTAAATTTTTAAATGAAAATAAGGATTGTAGAAAAAAAAAATTGAGTTGAAACTTTTCAACCTCCGGCGGTCTTTTATTCATTAAATACGAAACCCACTATACGTTTACGACACATAACTAACCTTGGTCAATATATTAAAGAATAAGGACGTGTTTTTTAACGGAATAATCTTCACCAATTTGGAAATATCCTAAGTTATCTACCCAAACATGCTCGTAATTCCGGCTTTTTAATTTAATAGTCTAATTATAGTTAGACTGTATTCACCGGAAGAAATAAAGCAACAAAATAAAAAAATAAAATTTTGTTGCAGACGAGCAAAAGAGAAGCGATTGAAGAAAGATGCGGGAAGAACTCGTTGGTCGCAGTACTTTAGATCAATGAAGAGTGGCGGCGGATCTCCTCGACATGATCGGCTGCTAGACAAGGACGAACTAAAATTGGATTTAGATTCTTTCAGTCACCACGGTAAGAATGAATGAGTACCTATTTACTATCATGGCACTTTAAATTTGCTTTATTATAAAAAAATAATATTGTCATAAGTAGGTGAGACATACTTGATTCGATATTTCTTTTGAAGTTTACTTATATTGAGAATCAGCTTCAGGAATTTTCACTCCTTTTATACAGTTTTTACTTTTTAATAATAGACTAAATAGGTGTTCTTCATATTATATTTCTTTTAAAACGTAACTATAACGGGTACGCCATTTATAAACTATTAAGATGATCAAGAAATCTATACAAATAGTAACCATGATTATAAAGACCAAGACTACTTAAAGCAAAATTGATTTTATTAAAAAGTCCTAACGTTTTTTATTTCAATTAATCCTATAACAAATTACGGCGATTTTTAAGCTGCTATAAAAGTACTTTTGCTTGCTGTGCTCATTAAAAACATGATTAAAATTATTTACGGAAGTTTTTGAAACGTTTGTCATTATATTTCAAAAAAAGATAATACATATTATATCGGTAAAAAAACGGTCGTAATGTTTCGAAAAAGAGATTAGTTGGATCATTATCTTATTGTTAACCATGCAATAATATGTACATTCATTGCTCGATAAAAATGTTAATAATACCGAATTCGTGAAAACAGATTCTATCGAGTAAGGCCATTCCCACTGTCGGTGGATGAAACATGCCTTGAAATTAATAACGCGGCGATGCATATTTAAACTATTTATTATAGTTTCATATTATTGTTTTAGAGTTGAGCAATGACAGCTACAGTACAGTAGCTTTGGGAGGTGAAGAAGGGTCGCCGGCCGGCGGCGGTAGCACAGGCGCGACCGGAGCCCGGTACTCCTCCACGCCGCCCTACTTGCGGGCGCACTCGCCGCCGCACCCACACTACCACTACCCACCTGATCACCTCGTCTACACTAATATTGGTGAGTAATGCTATACTCATAGTAATTACCTCTGTTTGGTTATGCTTTTCATCAAAATATTTTGGGATAAGTTATGGTCGATAAAGAGATAACATTTTAAACAGTTTATAGAACAACTAGCCTTCGCGTTGCTTACACAGTAAACAAACAGAAAAGCCCAAAAACTGTGATTACAATGCACAGTTTTAATTGGAAACATGTACAGGTCAAGCAATGAGCGGAGCAGGGATAGGCACTGGAGCAGGTACTGGTGGAGCGTCAGATCTGAGTAGTTCCTCTTCGCCGGCAGCCGGTGGATACCCAGACTTCCCCCCGTCGCCGGACTCGTGGTTGGGAGAGTCGCACCACTACTCGCCGCGAGGCTTTCCCTAGCGGCGGCCGCCGCCGGCGCACGCGCAGCCCGCGCCCCCGCCGCCCGCCGCACCATACCTGCCGCACGCCCTCGCACCCCAGCCCCTCGAGCTCGTGGTGAAACGCGAGCTGTGATTTTCTAAACTCAACCAGTGACTATCGGAAAGTATAGCAATTAATTATAAAATATCATTGAAATCTGAAAGTACAATATAAGCGGCTTTTGTCCACATTACGTTAATGTGCAATATGAGTGTATTCCAGTCACAAACTTTTAATACTTTATGATTAATTTTATTTTATTTGAAGTGTCTTACACCTACTATCTACACATAAGTTTAAGTTGTCAGTTTGTAAATTAATATCTATGTACATAAATTATTAGAGTGAATTCAGCACAAAATCAACATCTTTAACGCCTTAAAAAGCATTAAGTATAATATGATAAATAACTGTAAATAATTTACAAACATTAATAGATTTTATGATTTTGTAAAAGTAGATACTTACATAACAATGTATGGAAGTGATAACGTGAAAAAATATGAATTACGTAGCTATGATTATTGTATATGTTTGTGTAGACTAACTTAACAAAAGATATCACAATATTGTAAATATTTCTATACTGTTATTACAATAAAATTATATTTAAGCTTACATAGACAAGTCCATATTGATTAAACTTAATACTTGTGCAAAAAATCTAGTCGGAAGATAAATGGTGTCTATATAAATACATAAATGTATGTACATCTAATTAAATTGACATTTTATTTACACTCATACAATTAGTTTTAGATTAATCACAACTCTGTTGTAGCAACTCCCCAATATTGTTGCATTCGTCCTTCGAGATCCAGAGAATCTTGGGACTGTGCAGATTTCTCTTGTATTACAGCAAAATCATATTCTAGGTGGTACGGCATCAATCGCTGCAACGATCCGAAATACGCTGCATTTGGACCACCGTTTGGAACACGTCCTGAACCGAAGCGTAAATCTGGTTTCAACGCATTTCCAAATGACCTTGCACTACCAAAATGTTTGGATAAAAATGGTACTTTAGTAGGTTTTCCAGTCAAATGAAGCTGCGGACTGCTACCAGATAGGCCCTTAAAGTTCCTTAAGCTGCTTGAAGTCGATCGCATTCCTTTTGACAAATTATCCAATTCTTTATCAAACAGCATTTGTGTGTTTTGTTCTAGCATGTACTCCCAACATTTGAACTGCTCTTCAGGGTTGGAGACCTCTTCGTTGCGTCGGTCATCTTCTTTATCTTCTTCAACACGGACTCGGATAGCTCGCGCGACTCCACTTCGATAACTTCTCCGTTCAGATGCTTTATTTTGGGACCGTACGCTGGCATAATGTTGGTGACTTATTGCCTCGCTGGGAGGACGGTCGCTTTGTCCACTCGGAGACGATCTATCGCTACTTGGCTTCGTAGGTGATATCGAATGGCAACAAGGTTCTAATCGTGAACAACAACAATCAGATCTACAAACGGATTTATTACTGTTAATCGTTTGCCGTAATTCACGCATCAATAAATCGACATCCGATCTACTTGTATCAAATCTTATTATTAGAACAGATATACAATCTTCAACTCCATAACTTTGTGCAAGGTCTTGTAACCGTTTTGCGGCGAGTACGGGGTTACGTTCAGTTCTGGTTTCGGTAACGGCAGTGTCTATACTAATAGCGTTCCAAAAATTACCATTTCCTAAAATTAGAAACTCGTCATCTTCTTTGACTACAGTCTGTATAACGTCGGGGTCAGGTACAGTATTTGGGTAAGTGGATGAACAGCCTAGCCGCTTGTTATTTTCAATTCCTAAATGCAAAAGTCCGTTACGCCTACTTAGTACAGCTTTAGTGTTTCCTACATTTGCCAATCTTAAATTATATTTTCTATTTGTTTGACCAAACATATTTTCGGATGGGAGAGCTGGTGATAAATGACACATAACGAGTGAAGCACCTTTCCTCTGTCCTTTTTCTTTCAATTCTCTATGGGCTGATAGCACAACATATTTCATGTATTCATTAACAGTTTCTTTGATAGATTTTTCTTCCAATAATAGTCCAGGTATACATGTCTGTAATATTTTTGGCACTTCTGTATCCGTTTCACCATCAATAATAGCAAAAAGCCCTTCTTTGTTACAGAATGAAGGTAGACGAATTTGAGCACAGCATAGTTGTAAGTATTTGTTAGGACATTCAGAAAATCCGGTGACCCATGGAGTGACCCCATTCAATTCTTCATGATAGCCAGTTTTTTGTGTCCAAGGTAACGAATGTCGACCCGTAACATCAACTAAGCTTAATGGTCGTTGACATCGATAGGAGTTAAATTGTGAAGGATCAACTTGCAATTTTTTATTGCAAGAAATATCTAGAAATTTCAGTTGTTTTGGTGCAAGTAGTCGTAGGTCTACACTATCAAGCTCATTATGAGCAAAGTCTAAAATCTTTATGGAAGGACTACATGCAAACATGGGAACTGAGCGTAATTTATTTGAATGCGCCCTGACGACTTTTATATTATTTAATTGTGGCAAGCTTTCTGGCAATTTTGACAAAGTGTTACCCGACAGTACTAATTCCTCAATGTCAGGCCAAAAGCTTAAACAGTTGTCTGGAAGATGTGTTAGACAATTGTATGCAATGTGCAATATCTTCAGTCCTCGAAAAGCTATAAGAACTTCTGCTACTTCGTCAGTTAAGCAATTTGCCGTTAAGTACAGATTTTCCAAGCATTGTGACATTCCTCTGGCATGAGGTAATCGACTTAATCTATTGTTTGAAAGATTTAAAATGCACAATCTGTCGCATACGGAAAAGAAATTTTCTGGTAGTGATTGTATACAATTGTCGTGAAGCAATAACTCTTTAAGCGGCGCTCGTAGCCTTGGCATTGACGGCATGCTTGATATTTTGTTATGCGCTAAATGAAGGTTACTGAGGCTAGAAAGTTCGCTGCAGAACAAATGCTCGGGCAAGGACGTCAGTTGATTGTTGCATGCGTGTAATGTGGTGAGATCTGAACACCCGCTGATCCATTGTGGCAGTAATGATAGTTTGTTATATGATACATCTATCTCCACCAAGTTAATTGGGGGTACGGTGGTTGTCAGAGTTTCTAATTCTGTAAGAAAAATACAAAAAACAGGTGAGAGATTTACAAATTGATATCAAATATTAAGAGTAGGAGGCTTCCGACCATTCCTGGTGGAAGTTATTGGGGGAGGCCTATATCCAGCAGTAGACCAAAATTAGCTGATGATGATGATTAAGAGTAGTACTACTAAGACAATATCGCTTTTTTGTTGCGAATATAAAAAGTGGGTCTTAAAAAAAACTTAGAGGTTACTACATATTTTAGAATATTGTAAGAATCTCATATTTATTTGCAAAATGTATAATGATAGCAATCACGTGGCCTACAAAATTTGTGTTATGGATATACTAAATACTGTGTGGCCATTTAAGACTGAACCTCCACAACGGTAGTCGAGAAGTAGACGTACATTTATTCAGATATGGAAAAGATAATTTTCTGAGCACATTTTAAAACTCAATAGTAAAAAATTCGCAACTTTAAACTCAAAAATATTTTTTCTAATTACATATATCTAATGAGGTCTTTGTCAGCACATCGTATCCCACAAGGGTTATTAGGCCTATTTGTTTTTTATTTATTCTACAGTTTCCTTCCGAGTGTTGTGGGGAGACCAAAGAGGAGACTCTTTGGAGTCTTTACAAGAGATTGTACTAGACCTACTACTCAAATACTAATACTACTGTACCCACGAAACTAGTCTTGGAGCTTGTTATTAAGATCAAAACAATAAGTCAAAGAATTTACTAATACTTACGGTTATGTGGCGCTCGGAGGGTTCTCAAAGATGCTCCGTGGAGAGCTATATGCTGCAACGCGTTGTGAGATGCATCGAGCTCGCGCAGTCCACGGAGTGCGGACACCACCAACACCTCCACGGAGTTATGGGACAAGTCCAACGACACCAAATGCTGGAACACAATAATTAGATTTTTAATAAATATTGTTACTGGTTTGTATCACGCAAAATTTTGGATAGCTCTTGCTACAATTCAACCGTTTTAAATTTTTAACTATTGAAAAAAAGACAGAAAATGTTAATGCTAAAACTTTATCAAATTTCTATATGTAAAAATAGCTTTATGGGTACTAAATAAATCGCACCTCCTTAAAGCAATTATTGCATTAGTCACGACTCACGCATGAATAATGTCTGCGAAAGAGATTAACTATCAAATAATCAAACTTCCTTTAAGTAATTTTAAATACGAGTAGTAGTCAAAGATATACAGATACTGTATCACTGAATAATCTGATCATGTTCGTAGATAATTAATATATAATCGTACTAGCGACCCGCCCCGGCTTCGCACGGGTGCAATGCTGATATTTAATGGATGTTATAAACCTTCCTCTTCAATCACTCTATCTATTAAAAAAAACCGCATCAAAATCCGTTGCGTAGTTTCAAAGATTTAAGCATACAAAGGGACATAGGGACAGAGATAGCGACTTTGTTTTATACTATGTAGTGATAAACCTATCATCAAAATACCTCAGTATAGCTTTCGAATTCTATTAATACTTTTAGTTTTATTTTCCTTAATAGGTAAATTATGCCTAATTGGTCCAGAGATATGAGTATTTGGCATGCAATTCAAGACTGCGTGCTTATTCTAGAAATTTTGTATAAGAAAAACCCTAAACACTTAGCTCCATTCGAAAATTGAAACCGAGACCTCGAGATCACACGACATACACTTGTAAGGGAAGACCACGAAACCAGAAAAAATTCTGTCAAAGTATAACTAAAAATATCATGTCTGATAATGCTGTTATTTCTTTAAGGAAATATCGGCAAAATATGTTTTATCGTACATTTGGGAAATACTCACTTCATAATTACCCAGAATAATGCTTCCTTTAAGTCTGTTGTACCGCAAATCCACGTTTGTAAGTGGCCCGCGGTAATCTGACGCGTTGTCCTCGTCGGGAGCCATATTTTTCTTGGTGATCTGAAATGTTCAAGGAATTTGTTTTTATTAAGTTTTTTTTTTTGTGATGAATAGAGATTTTTGTCGGTCGAATGATAAAGATTAACAAATGCGGGACGTATATTTGAGCTTAAAATTATTTACTTTTATGGCGTAAAATATCTTAGCGTCGTTTGTCGAGAAAACTGACTCTCGTGACGTGACGATAAATGGCGTGACGCTCTCCTACGTGGTCACGTCCTCTGTATACTAAGGATATGTATTTGCGCGTCATAGCATCATTTAACAGTGATAAGCAGCAGCCTACAGTTTAAGATTTTAAATATGTCTGTTTTACTTACCCCGAATCGCGTGACGAGATTCCGCGCTGCTAGCAGAATTCTTAATCTTGGTAGACGAAATACACAGTCCAATGATTGTAGCTCGTTGTCGCTCACCCGAAGCTCCTCCAATCTGAAAATTATTACCCAAAATATTCATTGAGTATGGAAAATATAAAAACATGCAATACAAATTTACAACAATTTTAATTTACTGACAAACATTTTTATGTTCTCTATGTTTTTGAATATAAGTGGCGGCGCGGAAATCTATTTCGCGGACTTTTTGTTGCAAATACGCTGCACTAAATAATTTAAAATATAGTCACTCCTTCATTTTCCTTTCCTAATCGATTATTAAAATTTACATTACACAATGGGCGTTGTTCATTAATACTGAATAATGTAGTTCATTTGCAAACAGTCTGCCTGTTTGCCTTACACTTATTATACGGTAATGTTACAAGGAGATTCTATCGAAACGATCACGGATGTGCCGCTATTGCAATCTCTAATGCATACACATTCACTATCACAAGCCGTGTAATAAAAAATATTTGTTTAAAGCGAAACAATTGCTTACGTTTTCTTTCTTTTATGTTGACAACAGACATCTTTGGATATAATTTTTAATTATTTTTAAAATGTTTCAAGATATACGAATGTATCCTCAAGGAATTCTGAGGCCTACGCTTATGTGCTATCAGTAAGATAATTACGAATTACATACTTACAAACTCATCACAGTAAAATTACCTAATTGGACAAGTAAGTAACTTTCCATAGGGTTTTGTTAATAATTTAATATTGCAATGTTAGAGTTTTATTTCTTCGAACGCTTTTTTAAATACTGTTTAGAGGTATGTTATTTGAAAGCATGCTAACTGTCTGAATGAGAGTTGAGACTTGAGAGTATGAGCCTCAAAATTATAAGTTTCTCAAGATTTGCATACAATGTATTGATATTTAATTTTGACAACAATAAAACTTATTGACAAAAATAATATAAAAAATCTACATTTTTAAGAAGTTGTGATTAATAAGACTTCCTACTATAAAGACGTGAGGTTGATGCTTGCGTTAATAAAGATTCCGACACTTAATTTTTATTTGTATTGTAAAAGTAATACTTTCTTTGTAAACCTAGTACAGGTTTCCTGTAACATAGGTAGGTATTACACGGATACATGAATATCGACTATTGATTTAAATTCAATAACTTCTTAGTGCGTATACACTGTACATTCATTTGTTTGGTATGAATTACTGAAAATGGTATATTATATTGTGAATTTTATTGTTTATGCATATAATATATTAAGATTCTATTAACAATATAATTGTCTAGGGATGAATCAAGCTGTATACCTTCTATGGTTTACAAGACAATTTTCTGAGATTAAGCAATAGTCGTAGATATCCACTGCCTAAAGTGATAAAAGCAGAACCTTTATGTTTAATCATAATTACAACTAAAATATCCCACTCACAATAAAACCTCTTTAATTCTAGTCTTAAATAAAAATATAACACATTTTTAACATAATTTTGGCCGAAGAAAAAAGTGAAACTTTAAAAAAAAATATTGGCATTATTGTGGTACTTATATTGTGAAAAAGAGTTAATGAAGCAACATGATTTATTGGAAAAATCGCCCTGTATGTGCTAGACAGTAATAACAATTCCAGTGTTCGTAGAACACTAAGTACAAGTAACATGTACGTAATAGATCCTACTGCTAATTATTTCTAATGAAAAGACTGCACTTAATTGCTTTTTAATTTTTATTGATCTTAAGGAAGCTGGAGACGTATTAATAACACTTTGTAATAATAACAAACACTCAGCCAATGACCAATCATTTCATTTTGCTACGTTAATTCTTAACAGTAAATATCTACAACAGTTAAAATATTACGATATTTTCTCTGTATCACGATCACTTTCCATTTGAAGATGTCTAACCCGCACCAGTCTAGCGCGACTATAAGTGCCTACGTCTACGTAGTTGTAGGAACATTAATTGAAAGAATAGTTTTATTACCAAGAGCTTCTAACCACTACCTCTTACAACTTATTGTACCTATATTAAGAAAGGTCTTGTGTTGGTAATGTCAGAAACGCTCCTTCGTTTCTTTTCGGCCTAACACGATTACCTGGATCAAATAATTATGTTACAGAATCAATTCTCTTTCTCTCGTGTCAAAGGCTGGTTTCTTACCAATTACGTCACAGAGGAAGTAATCTAAGAATCATAATCCTACAGTATTCAACTGTCTAGTTCACCAGTCTTTAAACAAAAGAATACGCAAAGTACCTTCATAATGACTTTCCTTATCAAAAGATCTTTTCGGACTGTACGGAACCTACTGTTTGCGGATGCGGTTCGCGGTCATCTTGTGTATTTGTTAATGGCTTACGAGTACGACCCAGAAGTTCGCTAAGCGAGACTGACGCAATTAATTTTTTAAATTCTTAATTTCATATTTACCAAGTAAATAGCGCAGAAAAACCGCTACAAGAAGTTCAGAATATGAAGTTTTTCATTAATTATTGAGATAAAAAAAAACTGATATAGACTTTTGTGTGTCGATAATAATTAATTAAGATATTCAATGGAGAAAAATAACACAAGCTGAGGAAGTTTCACAAAGAGTTTCTGTTAAATATTTAACAACGCATTCCGTATACAAGGTCCAAGAAATTTTCCAAAGAATTTATCAAGAAGTATGTCAATAATTTTATTATTGAATTATTATAATATAATAATAACATATAATTACATGTTAACATAAAATTGGTATTACAAAGTTGATAAAATTTGAATGAAACGGATGAATAAAACTTGACCAATAAACGTATTACTGATTCTAAGCTATCTAAGAAAACTTTTAAAGAAATAATGTTTGCATGCAATTACTGTTGCGTAAATTTTTGAAATTGTTTACGTCGGAATATGTAACACGAATGTGCAACAATGCTGTTACGATCTTCTTAGCAGATTAACAATGACAACCGGTGCAAAATGACTGTAAACACCTTACTAAATACCTCGAGATCTCATCTCAGTCTCTATTACGAACATGACTTGCCGAGGATTTTCCGTTAAATAATGCTTTTATTCAAATTTAGGCCATTTTATTCTTATTAACATATGTTTGGCAAACTTTTGAGCATGAGCTGTACTTCATATTATGTACAACTAGAAACGATTTTCTCGTAGCTTTGTTCGTTTTTATGCAGATCTTGTCAACAATCAATAAAATAAAAGCTTATAAATTTTCATAATTAAAGTCTTAAGTTTTAACTTATTACTAAGAACTAATATGTATCGAAATGTTTGAAACCGGGCGTACATAGACGCGTAGCAAATAAAAAACAATTGGTGTAATTTCGGATGTTGTCTATTACTCGTAAAAACATTCTTATATTAAGTGTTAACACAATGTTGATAACGAAATCAGTAATTTGTATTTATCGGCATTCGGCTTTAAATTACTACTTCTAGAAGGAACGTAAAATATTTCTTATACCTACATATAAGTTTTGGAACAAATTTATGAAACAACGACTGTAAATTGTAAGTGATGTTTTAAGTTTAACGTTAGCAAATTAGAAATTATTATACCAATGGATCAACAAATAAAATTTGATATGAAAACCACAACTTACCATTAAATAGCTAGTTATTTCCACATACGTTTAATTAACATTTACTTTGGCACTATACTGCATCGTGGCAGGAAACTTCACGGTCAATATTATTATTTATTATCAAAATAAAAATATTGTTTATTATGTTTAAATATGTGGTGGATCCTTGTAGTGGTGTGGAGTTGTTTGGTAAGACTGACCGCGGCTGCCCGCGCCGCCCCACTGACCACGTTTAGCAACAAGGCGCAGCACCAGCCACCATCGATGTTGCATATACGCATTGTTGTTTATCTATGAACGTATCAAACGCTACAAACGTTTGCCTTTGTATGTAAACACGCATTTCTTTCTAGCTTTATTGGCGTCTGTTTTAACCGAGAGCCAACTAATCAACTACCGTTTCGGCAGTAAGATAGGTATACCGTATAGGTAACATACAAGTTTCTGTTTGTTATAAGAAGCTTGTATTTACCGAAGCTAATTATAGGTTCGGTAATAACCATTGGGTTATTTTTGCCAATTTTAATTATTATGGTAATGTAACCCGTCGACGCAGTTGGCTTGACATAATTTTGCGAAAGGCATTCGATCCCCGCATCGAGATGAATGTTTGTGTGATCCACAAACACTTGTATCGAGTCTGGATGTGTGTGAGACCGAATAGTTCCTCGTAGTTTATGATATCCAAGATACAGGACTTGGATGTTATTGGGCCGTCATAATTATGTATGTGAGTGTTGGATGGATTTATTTACTTACTCTATAAAGTCATCAAGACATTAAGCTACAAAGTGTAGAGTAAGATATTTAGTCAATCAACACTAGTCATAAAGCGACACTTCTACTCAAATGCAATTCAAATGCTCAAAGCTCATAGAGTTAATAGAATAAGTAAGGTTAGCTAATAGGGGTTGCACGTTCGAAGCGAAGTGAACGTAACCGTGCATGGTCCGACGCACAGATGTAGATAGCGCTGCAGTCCGCACCCACCCGCCGTACGCAAGCACTCACTTAAAAAAAATTAGCACACAACGGAAACATAATTTACTTTAACGAGCGTACTTGAAATACTATGACGAACCGATACGATGGATCATTCTGTTTTAATCATTAATCACTGTCAGAAAAAAATATTCGATTCCTCTTTAGTAATGGAATTATGTATTCTTTTAGGAAACTTCCTTGTTTAACTGTTTCCTTTAAGGGCAACAACTTTTACGATTTTGTAGGCATTATATGCTAATTATACATTTATCATAGAAATATAAGTTATCACTGTTATGGTGGAAGAAAAGTTTATTATACTCGCATTAGTTTCAATGTTTGTTTGATTGTCAATGGATATATTTAAGCATTTATCTAGGACTCTTTACATTTTTTAGCATAAAGTGTAGTAATTTTTTTCTTAAATCAAATTACCCGTTCCACTTTAAATTCAACGGTCATAATCGAATACATTGTACTTCAACGGATAGTAAAATGTTGCAGGCAGAGTTGGTTTCATCGCAATCGCATAATGTACCGTGGAATTAGCATCGTTAGAACAAAATAACATATATTGTGAAAGTTGTAATGTAAACCATCTAACGTTTAAATCTGTTGGAGCCACTCGTAAAACACTTTTTTAGAATGATTCTAAGAAGGCTACGAAGATATTTCTAAGAGGTGCCGGTGGTCATGCACCGCTGCCCGAGCGTTACCGAATGGAACTAGCGATGGCCTCATACACTCCTCTATATGCTTATATTGTGTTTGACTCATCTGCAAACTTACAACTCTGTCGAGATTGGATATAAAGATCTGATTTCTTTTCTCATTACCAACTTTTAAGCATTATTCATTTACGACTATGTTCTAAATTCAAAATAATTGAAATGAATTAAGCCATGACATAATATGAGTAACTTTTGTATGCATTAATTTCGGATAATAACGAATGCTCAGATTTCAAAAATCCTATATTTATCTTTAAATGTTATCAAATATGAGTCATAATATATTTTTTTTAAATAATAAAATATAAAATCAGAACTCACTGTGTTAGCTGGCATATTTCGTAGGGTAACTCGGTGATCCGATTGTTGCTGATGTCTAAATGTGTGAGTGATTGTAATCTCCACACTTGGAACGGGAGTGTAGCGAGGGAGTTATCTTCGAGACGTAGAACACGAACTGTGAAAGCTCCCGTTGCGTGCTCAGCGATCGCTTCTCCGAGAAACCCGCGGCTTCCTCC
Organism: Cephonodes hylas; assembly: GCA_030295005.1. Taxonomy (NCBI): domain Eukaryota; kingdom Metazoa; phylum Arthropoda; class Insecta; order Lepidoptera; family Sphingidae; genus Cephonodes; species Cephonodes hylas. The sequence continues at coordinate 8,789,957 of AP025364.1, read as the reverse complement.
ACTGAGATCCAACACATTTGGCGGTTGGGTACTTTGGGTGGCCTTTAACAAAGAGAAAATATTTATTTACTAAGTACTTTCTAGCGCCTAGTTGTGCATATAAACGGACTAGTAGAACTATTTTAAAGCCTTTACAGCCTAAAGTCTTTACAACTTTAACAGGACATATTTCCTTAAAACTTGCGACGCATGCACTCAAGTACTTCTAGCATATATTTATTTTACATTTTATTCATAATGGCTAGTAAAGTCATCACACAAAAAAAGGATTATAACTATCTTGTTTTGATTTAAACAGCATTCTTTTCTTGAATATTAATTGAATTCACCGTATCTAAAAACCAACATTTTATCAACACACCAGGAATTCATTTTTCTTTTCAAGGACGCTAGGTTCCAAGCTGTCTAAGAAAACATCTTCAACACTCTGCTGTGCGAACACATCGAGACTGTCCACCTCCTCTTCGTCGGATTTCATTGTATTTCTTTCAACCATAACAAATTAATTTCACTTCACACACGACACAACTATTTAAGCTTTGGATACAAATATATTTGGCACGGTAACTATTATAAAACACTTTCAAACACAAGTTATTTAACAGGGCGCGTGTTGTTTTCATAACATCGAACGACATTTCAAATCTGCAGGAAGACATTTGAGCCCATCTGTTGCGATGCGTAACCACCGTGAGGCCGACGAACTGCGCTCATTGTTATTCCCAAAGACTATGGAAATATCTACAACATTACTTCGTTATTCCGACCACGAAAATTCTACTCGTGTAAATGACATTTATGTCCTTGCCGTTGCTGTTTAGTAGAAATCATCACAATGACGACTTCTGATAAAGATCTCGCAAATGCATTCACAACAAGCCTTCATTCTCGTGTCTTATTCGACAAATGGTATGTATTTTTTAGCGTCTATACGCCACCACCAGCTGTGAATGATGTATTAAGTCTGTCTCACAAGAATTCAAAAAGAAATAGATGTCTCGCGTTCACTGCGGTTGCTCCGAGAGGCTTTTTAGCAATGAGACGTTGGTCGCACCGCTATCACTGCCAAGCGCGCACTCAGCTCTTCATATCTCAAGCGTGACATTTCTTTTAGGGTGCTAATACATTTTGGATGCGAGTGTATTTTACAAGGCGCAAAAACTATTCATAAATATAGCTCATAAGAATTAAGGTACCAGATGTACTCGTATGTAGAAAAAAAATGTTGTATATTACTTATAAGAATTCTCAGACACTTATGAATTTAAATTCAACGTTGTTTTAAGTGTTGTAGTGACTTCGTGAATTTGTGTAATAAGTCCTTTACTTGAAGTTTCTAATTCTTCCGTTAAATATAAATATTCGCTTAAAACGGTTGGGTGCAGCCGCGGAGGAAAATAACCTTATACCTTATATACTTGCTATACGTGTTTATTATTTGTTTGTTTTCTTTCAATAATTTGATACAAAAGAGGAATAATTTATAAATACAAAAGTAAATAATTTATAACTGGTGAGTTTCGCTTGAATCATTTATACGCAAGTAGAAAATGTTTAAAACGTACAAATAAAATAAACTTGAATTTATCTTACATATATTACGTGATATACTGCGTAATATCACATTAATTCTTATGCAAAACTCTTTTGCCCTAGATTTTGCAACGTTTTATTTAGAATGGGAAGTTGATACAACCCTAAGACAATAAATTGGCGCAAAACAACGCATTGAAACGTCAAAAGCTTGATAAACTTCAGAAATTTCTACCAATTTGCTACTGTTATGTTGCCGGTTCGTTAATTTGAGAAGTGTACCGGAATCAAACCCAGAATCATCTGCTAAGTAGCTGCACATTGCGTGAAGCGCATAGACGGTCTACAATCAGAAGTTTAACTCTAGTATAAATAAGTAAACAAAATGCATGCCAATATTGAAAACTTATTTACCTCTTTTAACCAAGAAAACCACATGTTTCTCTCCCAAACCGTGTTGAATCCTAGAAAAATGTGGCTCAATGTATTCTCTCCAGGTAGTCCATGCGAAAAAGGCTTCACACACAAAACCAGTCTTTGCGCTTTTGGTGAACAGAATTCGATGGTCCCTCCACTTAATTCCAGCATTTCCCAAAATGTTCCTGAGGAAAAATAGAATTAACGTTGATTTTCTTCAGGATATTTATACAGTAATAAGGAATAAATGTTTTTTCTCTACATACCAAATGTGTATAATCGAGATCCAATAATTTGAGCTGGCTTCGGTTTCCACTGAGGAAAAACGTGTCCTTTCAAGACATGCAATGTCCCTGAACGCATCACCCTGCTTTGTCGTGCTGCAGGACCAATGGACCATCGCAGCGAATGACGTAACTCAGGATCCACAGCCAACCGCATTCTACGAGCTTCAGACTTCCATCCTGACATCGCCAGAAACTGTTCTTGAATACGCAGGGGAAATTCATCCTGTTCCAGGCGTCGCGATTTTTCTCCTCCTATTTGCACCCACAGGGAGAGTTCCTCTCCCAATCCGAGCTTCTTATTTACATCTTCTACGGTGGTGTTGAGCGTGACCTTGACGAGTTTGCTGGGAGCGTCGACAGCGAAAGGCTCCAGTCCCTCGAAGACGCGGATCCAACCGTAGTCATTGAGAGGTCTGAACCCGCGTGTAGAGGCGAGCCGGCGCAGAGACTTGTGCCGGACGGGAGGCGATGAGGCGTGGAGCCCATCATCGCAGACCATGGCGCGCGGCGGCGGCAGGTGGTCGCGAGGTGCGGAGGCCGGCGACGCAATGCCCGCGCGCCGTCCCCGCGCCGGACTCGGCGCCAGCCGTTGCATTACAATTGGGTCGGAGAAGTAGTGGGGGTGGGAAACATGTTGATCGGTCAGTCGGGAACATCGCTGAATACAAATGGAACTCGATAAAACCTATACCGTGAACACTTGTCTTCATGAATTTGTCGAAAGTCTTTGCATTGCTAATGGGAATAAATTATGATCGAATCGCTTTTTTGAATGATATCTGTTACTAAGTAAAGAAAAGAGAAATAATTTATCCTGCATTTGTATCGATCTATTTACAGCCGTATGTTACGGAACATTTGACGTAAATCGATTAATTATAATATTTACAAATGTGTAGAGTGGCGAAGGTTTATAGTAAGACATATTTTTTTGCTATAAATCTTTATATTTACGAAGCAGTAAATGTAAGCTAAGAAAAAAAACTTAGTTTCTTCTTATTGACATTATAAGTCAGAAAATAAATTTAACTAAATTGTCTTTTTTTACCTTCGGGAATAAATATAATTAAAGTAGAAAATATATTAATAGATATTTACTGTGAAGGGTCGAGTAAACAATGTTCGGTTTCGCATCGACAACCACCCCACCTGCTGACTCACCTGCTGCGCCTAAGCAGGAGCTTTCGACCATGCAATAGACTTACTCCTGGTTCAAATAACTATTATAGTATTGAACAGATTATTACTAGCATAACCATATAATTCGATCCATAGAAATTAAGCTAATATAATTTTAAACAACTTTTTGATTCATTCTACCGCATGAGTGTGTTGTGTGCGATCGAGAGGTTCTATTTTCAATTATCGGGTAAGCCAATTTTTAGGCAGTGTCATACGATAATTCAATTGAACGTTACCGAGATCCGATTTGCTTTTAGGAGACAGTTACCTATATAGGTACATACTAACAGTAACCAGATTTAAAGGATAATTCTATAGGAATCGCCGACAATATATCATTTATATTTGGAGCCAAAGAAAGGAATAGAATACAACACTTACTATTTCGGGTTCTAGAAGTTTTTGCAATTTTACTACGTAAAGAAAAAACAAATATATTACATTTCTTATATAATATGACCATTTTACACACCAATTAACGAAACGAGAGGCCACGAGGTCGATCCCCGCATCGAAACAAGTGTGTTCGATAGATTTTTGTTCCAGGTCTGTCTGTTTGTTAGACCAAAGAGTTTTTAGTACCCCCGAAACAGGACTTGTATATTAGTGTGGGGTAAGAACTATGTATTGTGTCAATGGGGTAGGTATACTTTCAAATAAAACGCCAAAAATTGGTATAAGTTTCAATTTAAACTATACTTATGTTACTAAACAATCGTAACTATTACGACAATTACACTGGTAATAACCGCGAAATTGACCTTAACTAAATTAATGTACATGTAACTATTATATAACTTTTATTACGACAATCGGCTATTTCCATGGGTAATTTCTGTGTATTCGTTTATCTCCGCACTTACAAGTAGCGTTGCAGTAGCCATTTTGACAGAAGTTTGGCGCAAGATTAATCAGCTCATCACAGTTGGAGTAAAAGTCTCTCTTTGAACATGTATTGGTGCAAAGTGCGTTGGAGACACATTCATCTGGGCAGTCGGCACACTTCTCTCCAGATTTGTAAGGGTAGTGAGTGATAGTGTCGTAGTTTCCGCTGAAAAGGATGACACCAATTAATTCGTTCTAATTTTAAACCCCTTAAATTGAACATTGGCAAAATTTTCATATTTAGATTCAGCTAGCCCCGGACTAATAGTTGTAAAACTTTCTAATATTTTTTTGGGGATCAAACATATAAAACATATAAAGCGCTGAAATTAAAATGAATGGAATGCAATTATAAAATTTATCGACTCCGAAATATGTCAAATATATGTATAACTAAGATTCAAAGTTTACCACCTTGTTCGGAAAGCATTAATCGCTAGAAGTCACAATTTTAAACTACGTGCGAAAGCACGGTGGAAACCGATAATTTTGTGATAGGAAAATCGAATAGCACTTTGTCCAAATCAGGAACCGAACCCGCAATTGCGTGGCACTTGCTTGTGCCGCGAGCTGACGAAGCACGAGATTACGTATCTTGCACAAGAGAATTATCTATTCACATACCTCACACTTGTAACAAAAAATATTCTAATACAAAAATAAACTATAACGTTCCTTTACAAATTTTTAATAACAAGCAATGGCGGCTGCAATAAAAAAACATTTACACTGCGAGATGACGACAGTATGGTTGATTACGATTGCAGAAGAATATATGCATATTGAATTAGTTTAGCCAAGCCAGGAAGCGCTTACGTTATACTTAATTACAGAAAAACGTTTCGCGAACAATAAGATTATCTTTAATAAATCAACAGAAGACACTTTTTTCTATGTGAAGTTATACAGCCTATCATATTATATTCATGATTGACAATTTAATGGTCTGTTATTGCATTTATGACATCAATCATCTGCGACTGATGATAGTGAGAATGGTTCACGATTAAGAACAATGGGTTTGTAATGTAGAGCCAACGGATTAAGATGTAATTTGATGTCTTTTTACATGCGTACTGAAAGACTAAAAGATTTCTTATTTTAGTTTAAATTTTATAATATTGAATGTGTCCAAATACATTAAACTCAAATCCTTATTGAAATATTTAAGATTAAGGGAGACCTTTGGAGTGAACAGCACAAGGAAAGAAAAAAGTTGTCAGCAAGAAGTAGAGTCATAACGAATTAAATTGTGCCTAAAAAATGAAAACTATAACTTACTAGCCGTTCTGTTTGTTAAAAAAGAAAAAACAATCTACTCATTTTTCATTAGGAATCAAGAATGGTAAACATTTACCTAGCCAGATACGGTTAAATCAGTTCAGCGGTGTAGACGTTAATGTCCCCAAGCTTTTTGCTCTATAAATCTCAGTCAATCGTCTATCCTCCAGTAGAGCATTTTTTATCAATTATTCAAAACAATAAAATCTCAAAATTAGATGCAACTAAATATCATTCTATGACATCAGTAATTGATAACAATCTTTCAAAAGTAAATTACGTACCCTGGGCAATAATGGCAGACGTAGTTGTAGAAATGGCCCCATGGCCCACCAGGGCAGTGTGCAAATCCACAACCAACCTTGTGACTAGTAGCCCAGACCATCTGTGTATAGTGACCAACAACTTTCAAGTTCACTACTGGATAGCCGTACGTGAAATTTCTGTATTCAACAAACCACGTTTTCAACGCAAAGAACCTGAAATAATATAAAATTTCATAGTTAATACGTTAATTTGTGCAAACCGTTTCAAATTGCTATATGTAGGTACATGTTATGAACAAGTGTTGAAACATATCCAACAATTAGTTTAATCAATGTCACGGTTATTTACGGTTGTTTTTAACCAACTACCTTCTTAAAGAATTTTTCATTACACCTTAATTGTATTTAAATGCACATAGTATTTGTGAAACATAAGATAAATGTAAAATAATGTTTATAAAAATCCAATAATATAAAATAAATTTTAAACAAAAATAATGTTATTTTTTAAGACATACATTATTACTGATATAAGTTTATGTATGTAATAGTATGAAGCTAACAAAAGCATTTAAAAAAATTAAATGGTTAATTCACAAAACCTGAAAGACGAATAAAAGGTTCTAAGAATATTTACATAGTTAAACTCAAATTACATTGACGGTGTAACTAATTATATTTTGATACGTTTAAGTATTTAATTAGGCATAAGCTTGTTGCATTGTTTTGTGATTTCTGCAAAAAGAATAAACCATGAGATAAAAATACATTCTTATATTTAGCCTTTGTCTCGATTTTCGGTGCAATGACCAAAAGAGCGAACTCCTTAAAAAATATTTGAACCCACATTGAAAATATAAGGAAGATTTTAAAAGTTTACTAAACGCATTACACGATAGAGCTTTTATATTTAATATGATGATTGAGTAGGTACGCTTGCACGTTTGCATAATAAAACCTAGCATTGAGACAATTTACAAACTGGGTTAATGTTATATAGATAGTAATCATTTTTCATCAAGTCAACTTATGAAGGGTCAAAGAGATCGTACGTCACTCACAAACATACTTAGCATGATATATCCTTTAAGTGCCTTATGGTAAAAGGAATATTACAGTAACTTTATTGTTTGTATTATTATATGATCACGATTCTCATCACAAATGAGTACTACTATGTACTCGTATATGTAGGCTTAATTACGCGACGAGGAAACAAAGTAAATCAAAGCAAAAAATTAGACGAACGAGAATATCATCTGTTAATTATATAATTCACAAGAATAATAGCCTTGGCGCCTACAGAAGGTCAAATTGATCAGGTATGTGTGCTTTATGCCCTCTGCATTCAGCTAGCAATCATTTAATTATTTAGAATATTCAAAGCCACCTACCGACGATACCTATAAAAAATATAATAAAGAAATACTGTGCAGGTTCTAATACCTGAATGTTAGTTATTTTATAACGTCAAATTAAATTAATAAAATTTGAACATAAAAACAATAAAAAGTGTTACTGCCAAATTAATATTGCTCATCTTTATGTTGAACGACGAGGTTCAACTACGTAGTTTGCAGTAATGATTTTTTGCAAATCTTTTTCTTGATTATGTTATTAAAAATGTTTGCTATAAATTACAGTACTAGTTTTAATTTTTTTTTAAAAAAAATGTTGATATCGTAAGTGATTTTCTTGCTATTAGTTAACTAAATGTATATAACAGAGGTCGAAGCTGTCGGCGAAAACATTTTGCATGGGAAAAATATTTTACTTCTATAAATATTAACGGTATAAGTTGTGCTTAACTACCAGCGAACATCACGATTGATCTATTACCTATAGGTCAACCGCGATTAACAAAAAATGTGCTCATACGTCATGAGTTTCATCCATACTAATATTATAAATGCGAAAGTAACTCTGTCTGTCTGTCTTTTACGCTTTCATGTAAAAACTGCTGAATGGATTTTAATGCAACTTTACAATAATATAGCTTATACATCAGGAAAGAACATAGGATACTTTTTATCCCGGAAAATGTAGTATTTCCGTGGGAATGGGTATTTCGTGATCTACCAAAGCGATTTGAATGAAATTTGGTATAGAGAGAGGTAGAGCTCACAGAATTAACATGGGATAGTTTTATCCTGGAAAATGTAATCCCGCGGGATAAACATATTATAAATGCAAAAATCTCTCTGCACTTAACTCTAGACTCTACGCGGACGGAGTCGCGGGCAAAAGCTAGTATAATATAAAGTTTAATTTACCTGTGTTGTTTTTATGTGCACTTAAGTTTTGTAAACATAATCATTTTATATTACCATAGAATTCGCGATTCCGATCGGTTCAATACGAATTTACTTATGTATGTATTTAATTTACTTATGTATTTTTGCTCCATTACCTCTAATGTTTAGCACACAGAACAGTTGAATAAGACAAGAAAAATAATGTCAGCATGTCAGGCATGCCGAATCTACGATTAGACTATTGTATGTTTAATACAGCCGCATTTTAGTAGCTCGGGTAGCGTACACGTGTTTATATTACAATATAAACTTTTTAAAATACTTTTATAAATGTATAAAAATCAATAGGAGCCCTTCATTTTTGTTTGAATTATTTTATCACTGGTCGTGTATTCGTAGTAGAATAAATAGGTGATAGCCAAGCGGCGACTCTTTTCCCTGTAAAAATACTCTCAATTTCCTTCTAATCTTTTTCAGCTGTTCTGTGCTTTAGCATAAGGAATATATTTATGTGTGAATAAATGGGTAAATGATAAATACCACGGTGTTTTTTGTGCAGCGACGAACAAATTCTGGCCGCACACGCCTAGATGTGGAACGGTGTTCTCTTGGGGGTTGTTATGTTGTAGAAAAATACATCGCTCGGCGTATCTCTGCGCTTGCCGAGCAGCACCTGCGTGCCACGTCTGAAATATACATATTTATTTGTTTTGGGACCATCACGATAAATCCATCAGATTATACACACAATAGAGAGACATTACATAATCTGAGCAATTTTTTTAACAACATATACAAAATTGATATAATCTTTTTTAGCGCAAGTTAAGGGATGCTGATTTTTGAATAAAGCAGCTGAGAACATCGTTGAAATTACTCATCAAGGGTCAAGTGATGAAAATTAATTGGTCATCGACCGCGCACACATTTCAAAACATCGATTTTACCTTTATTTCCTGCTTGCAACCAAAGACTGGATTTAAATCTTGTTTCTAACAATATTAAGTTAAATACTGGTGGCGGTGTCCGATAGTCACGTCAAGTACGCACTTACATATTTTCAATAAAGAAATTAAAATAATAAAACCGTATAAAATTACTGCGATGAATTAGATTATATTATTTGCATGTAAGATTCTAAACATACTGTGGTACTTACCATCAATAACATATTCGACGCCGTAGGTCGAACCTTGGTCCGAAAGAAATTATGATAAACCACTATTTTACGGCGAACAACTGCCCTTTTAGGGCTTAATGCATCCTCGGGGATTTTATTTGCTGGGTACAACTCTACGAAACAAAAATCATAATATTATGTAGTCTTGTTAAAAAAGAAAAAGTAAATTAAGAAAAAATACACTTACGTCTATTACCCCACGTTGAAGAACTGTAGAGATGTGAAGTGAGGTCTAAAATGATGAATACTTGAAACCACAGCGCGACTCGGATTAACATTCTACAAATCATTAAAATCAATGTTTTATCCCCTTGTTGATTAAGATAAAAATATTAATGATTAATTATGTAAAAACTATAAAAAATTCATACAGAAAAATTATTAATTAAATTCAGACTTCAAATAAATCTTAAATTGCACATTAACGTCAATGCACGCACTGATCTAGTTTATGGGAAATTGTGTCAATGTGATTGCATTCAATTGATCCTAATACATTATGACAAACATTGATATGAATCGGTACAAAAAAGTCTACAAAGTTTAAACACTTAGTTGTTTCACTTGTGTGCGTAAATTTTACTTAATGCAGACACATCAAGGTATCACTTTACATTGTATGCAGCATTTCTTAGAACATAAAGCAGATAAAATATATACTATACTTCACTTACTTGTCTGTTCTCAAAATTGATTTGATAAATTAAAAATCACTGTGTTTCACAAAAGTGTAGTGTATTTCCCACACACATCACGGACACGAAGTTGTATCAAGTATGAATTATAGCATGCATGTCTCAATCATTCCGCGTCTCACGAATGTTTGAATTAAAATAAATAAGCGTTGTTCGCGCCTGACCGTGTACTGCCATAGCTAGAAAATCATCCTTGATTAATGTGAAAAAACGAGCAAACTGTGCGCGAATGCCAAGATGTCTAAATGGGTTCCGTACCCATGACCACTCGGTTGTTAAATAATTAGATACGTTATTTATGCATTGTTGGCAATCATTGTGTCCCTGTACGTAGTAATGTTGGTAGGGACAGAAAAATAGGTTATAATTTAGACTTTGGGTGAGTTCATTTCATGACTCTAATATTTCAAGATTACGCTTTGGCTCTCTATCGTGCTTATTTAATTTTTGCGTGTAACTTTTTCAAGGTACGTTATTTGCTGACGATGATAATAATTGAAAGGGATGCCGAAATTAAGTACGCAAACTGCAATAATAAAATTGAATAGCACCTTTGCATTAGATATCTTGTGATCGCTGTAATTGATCAGTATTTTATAAAAAATAGTAAGGTATATTTTATTATGTTCGAACATTTTTTTAGATTTTATTTCTATTTAAAAAAAATACGTATGCGGCTTTATCAACATAAATATATAACTTTGTATATCTCAACATCTAGCGGATCTCTGAATATCTCTATAATTATAATTTTTCGACCGATCTTACTATGACCTTTCGAGTTTTAGTTTGTATATGTTTACAGAAGGTAACCGGCTGTATACTAACTACCTACAATGTCATCAGCACAATAGTTGTAATATTGAATTAAATAAGCAATTGTTAATATATCTTTCAAGTGTATTAGGTTCAAAAAATTAAAAAAGCAACATCAATCTAAACAACTTTATTTAAAATATGAACGAAGTTACCTACATAAATTAATATGCTATAATTATTTCCGTTTTTTTTTTCTATTAACATAAAAGTCAAAAACTTTAAAGTAAGTTTAAAATCAGATGAGACGTAAAAAAACATTTAATGAATTTTTCACGGGATCCTTTCAAACATTCTCACGGTACGAATGCAGTGTTTCAATTAAAGCGTTTATTCATTGTGTTATTTAAGATTGACGCCCTAACGATTGACTCGGTGATTATTTATTATTATTGAAACTATTGTATTATACCTACTGATAATGGCCTTAAAATGTTTTTTTTTTTAATTCACGTATACGGACTTACGTACGAATCACTCAAAAAATTAAAATTAAGATAGTTTAGAAATTAACAAAGTCGAATTCTCTATCTAGTTTTAACTTTAACATTAATGTTTGTTCATCGACATCCCAACTAGCTTTTGATAAGTCTGGATTGATTCCATGAGGAAGTGGTAGCTTCAAATGATATTGCGAAGAATTAATTGTCACGCAAGTGACGTCCACTGCTAAATCTACATTTTCTTTCTTATCTCCAGGCATTTTAACTCGTAGTATAAGATTCTCACAACTTGAAGAAGATGGAGTTTTTGGACCAATCTGAAAGAAAACAAATATGTGGATTTAAAGTTATCATGAACAATTGCAATTTAATAGCATTATGGCAGAGTGGTAACGCTTTACTCTTTTCAAATGTGAAGAGACCCCATGCCCTGTAGTTCAGTTAAATTGGCGATAACTACGAGAAACTTTAGCAGTTAATATCCAGACAAAAGGACCAAACATACCGTCTTTGTTCTTAGGTAGGTACATGTACCAAATTAGCTGCATAAGCCTCTATTGATTTATTTAAATAGATTTTTTACGTTAAGGGTAAAAAAAACTAAGTTTCCACCTGCAAGAAAACGTCTTCAGCAGTTACAGCCTGTTGGTAGTTCATAGTATACTCGGGGACTTTTCGCCCATCGATACCTGCACCGACTCGACCCAATTCTTCCGCCTCCCTTGCCTCTTGCTCTTCAAACTCTTCAATATTTTTCGGAGTCTTGGGAACATTCACTGCAGGAATTTTGTCCCGCGTTGACGTTATATCAAATTCTATGTAAAACAAAAGCGATGGTGAGTAATGGAACGCGAAGCGAATAAAAATTGTATGGTATTTATTTCAAACAATCAATATAAAACTTTTCTGACCGTTGCAATATATCGTTTCCAAACACCAAGGGTGTAATACTGGATAGGCAGTTTAACAGTTCATTAAGTTATAGTAACAAAGAACTAAGGGCTAAGGTGGAACTAAATATCCCTTTCAGGCGAAGACCAATCTAAGTACCTACCCTTTACAATATTATGACAATGACTTACAAATAAATACAGCAAACAATCCCAAAAATAGATTGAGATCGCACTAAGATTAAGTTGTGAATAACAAATACTACGTGAAAATTTTCTATGCTACAATCAACTACATAGATAAATATTTGTGAATGATACAATTATTTTTATACACCTACTTAGGTGATAGTGAGATACTCTGTCACTTTACAAGATTGTATCTAGCGAACTGCGTTACTAAGGCATTTTTTAATAAGGAATTGTTTTAAGGTACTATACCAGATGCCGGTAGATCATCTCCCTGTAGAATTTCTGGTTCTGGAGGTCTTAGTAATTCGGCTAATTTTTCCATGGTCCCAGGCGTGAATTCAACCATTATGGACGTTTGTGATTGTCGTATCTGCGAATAATAATCACTTCAGTAGGTAGTGTACACAAATAAAATAATAAATGGACAGTAAAATTATATTCCTCTTTATGGAATTGAAAAATGTTATCAATTATGATGTAACTAACGCCGTTGCTATGTTACAGAACACTGGGTACGATACGATTGATACAGAATTCAAAATCGATCAAACAGTTTTGCTTCACTTTTCGAAATTTACCTAAGCTTATTGTTTAACTACATAGCTTGAATTACATTCTAATAAATTTTAGGATTATTTATACAACACTTGGCTTTCATTAAATCTCAAATGTTTTCCCGATGAACTATCCAACGGTGCATATTTTATTTGTAATCATAGGTACTGAACTTGGCTTCTATTACACATATTTTTTTAGGTCGAACCTCGATGATCGGGGTTTTGTACCCGTGATTTGAATGTCTACGGTACAAATCCTAGGCATTCAACTCTATCTTTTTGAAGTAATGTATTGAATTATAACATATTTTAACGGTAATGGAAAACATCGTAACTGAATATCTATACCTACATACCTACTCACCCTATCGCCGTCCACTGCTGAATGTAAGCCTCCCCAAGAAATCATTAACCATCCCGGTCTTCTGCAGCCCTTATCCATCTGTTACCCGCCACCTTTCTTAGGTCGTCGGATTATTGTGCTGCAGGTCACCCTACACTACAACCTGAACACCTAAAACTATTTAGGAAATTCATGTGAAGTCCACCAATCTGCACTATTTCCGCGTGGTTGATTACAGCCTAAGCTCTCTTTTTTATACAGGATGCTCGTGCCCAGCAGTATATGATGCCTATGATGATATAATGTTTTGATGGGATCATTTATTTCTTACACTGCTTTTTGCTAGACTAGATTTTTAAGTATCTTCTTTGTAGTCTTCTGCTCTGTTTCCAACCCACTCCTTATTGGCGTGCACATATTTAAATATAATAGGCGTACTCATGTTTTATACTACTATACGATAATAAATATTACACGATGTAGCGACATCTAGCGACAGGGAATAGAATGATCAGCTTAGAAACTGGTGAAAACATTGCTAATGGTCTCTTGAACTGAAACTGACTGTTGGGTGTATTTATTATTTGGCAATACTAATAGTAAAAAAAATAAATTTAACATACATCAAATTTTAAATATCTCTTTTATTTGGAATGAAAACATTAATTTATGCAAGTCATAATATATTTTTGTAGTGGAGAAATAATGTGTAATTTTCATACTGTTGGGTTTATTTATTTAATATTTATTATCAAATGCAGACTTCAATTTAATTTAGAGTTTACTCTACATATTAGTAAACATTTGTAATCATGTATTTGTGTCTATAATGGTATAAATGTTGTACATGTATTTGTATATATATGTGAAATAAGAATTGCAATATACCTATGTTTCATCTCTGCATCCCCCAAAGGGAGGCTTGCAGAGAATGCCTATGGCAAGAATTCTGCTCTACATTGTCTAGGGCAGGGCTTCCCAAACTGTGCGTCGCGACGCCCTGGGGCGTCGCGGCAACATCCTGGGGGCGTCGCGTGGCGATCGGCAAACATTCGCTGTCCGTATTTTTTTGATAACCTCATATTACCCTGACTACTGCTGTTTTTATTTCCAGTAAAGTAGGTAGTTTTGGTGATGGGGGGGGCGGGGATGCGTCGCAAGAAAAATAACAATTCTATAGGGCGTCATAGTGTAAATAAGTTTGGGAAGCCCTGGTCTAGGGGGTAATAAATAGTAAATAAAAATATAATAAAAATTCAAATGAAAAGATGACATTTATTTAATTAGTAGTACAATAACATTTAGTGTTACATCTACAGCAAAAATTTGATTCACAAAAGGTAGCTATCATAACTGTAATAATAGTTTAGGGGAAGCCATCATCATCCTCCTCTGCCATTTCCTTGGCAAGTTCCAAATCCTGTTGTTCTCTTTCACGCCTCTCTTCAGCACTCTCCAGCTCCTTGCCATAGGATTTTGGTGGGTATCTCATGGCTTTTACACTCTGATTGTGTAACTCTAAGCAGAAAGATATACGCTGGTGGAAAGCAAGTTGAGGCTCTCTAGTACAATAAATATCAGAACTTTCCTTGTTGCTCATGTAGCCCTTTTCAGGGTCCAAAGTTGCTTCAATAACTCCATCTCTGATAGCTTTAGCCACTATAAATTCAGCATCTTCAGCCGAATCTAACCCTAGTTTACGGGCAATATCCTTTGGAGATATACGGGAATAGGACAGTCCAATTGAACGGATTGCTGTTTTGATCACATTCTGTCTCAAGCGTAAAATCAATGTGAATGTATGATCACTGCGGAACTGAGGGCCAAAGTTTTGTAAGACTTCCCCAAATCTTTGCAAATTGCCAAGTCTGACTGCTTGAGTCAGCTGGAAGTATGGAGCCAAAGCCTTTCTTAGAGGCGCTTGCCGGAATATGGCACGCTCTGGGATGTCACCCAAAAGCAGTTCTACAACAATTGCCAACTTCTGGACAGTTTGACGGAAACCAACAGCGGCAGTCTGTGGAGCCTTTCTCAGAGCTTGTACTAAGTGCTTGTGTGCATCACTGTATTCCAGACGAGCAGCCTTAATTCTTCCCAAATAGTACAAAAATCTTGCCCACTCATTGTTACTTGCATTCTCAGGAAAAACAGATTTGCTCACTAGCTTGTCTGCTTGATCATACAATGAATAATGAAGATAGTTGCGAAGAAGGCAGTTGATAAGCACAGCTTGTCCTTCATAGTCGTTGCGAAGTGTTGATGTGCGGAGACGAGCATGTAAAAGCCCTCTTATAAGGTCCAGCTTATTTGTGAGCTCGAAAACACGAGAGTGATAAAAATAGCATTTGGCAGCTATCAGGTCAAGGGTCCTTCTGTTTTGAGAGGTGACCTTATTCATTAACTGCTGAGAGCACTCTGAAGCTTCTTCCAACCTATTAGTGTCCAAAAGACGCAGGAGAACTAACAGATGTAAATAGACATCAACCTCTGGGACAGGTACTTTTGGAGCACTCCGAGAACGTGGTGCCTCAATCTCTACGGCTCCAGGTAAGGGAGTTTCAACAAATGAGAGCAAACCTTCTTTGTCCGAATTAGATGGATAAAGTTGATTGATTATTGCACGGAGAACGTTACCGTTTAACTTTCTTCGCGTGTTAGGCAATGATCGAAGAACTCGCATGGCAAATCTAGGCTCCTTTGAACTAACAGCTTTGTCAATTTGCCTTATGTGTTCCCTCAAATCTTGAACAGTTAGAACATCAGCATCCTTCTTCACTTCTGTTATTTCAACATCACTAGTCGCTGTAGGACTTTCCACATTCTTCATTTCGACATCTTCTATAGGTGCCATCGTTACTTCGTGTTATTTTCCTGATATTTTTCTACAATTTAGGTTTTATTGACGAAATCGAATCGAAGATGATGAATGAAACTTTTATTTGTCAAAAAATGCCGAGTAACTATAATCAAGTTCTGAAACGTCGTATGAACATTTTTAGCATGACACTATTTCGTTTTTACTCGTTGGTAAAATGTCATTCTATTTCAGACAGTCATAACTAACGGAAGTTGACAATAAATAAGAATGACATTCTCACAAAATAAAAAGACTTTTATATTTTAGTTACTATTTCGCCTTCCATGTATAATAATTTAACCATTTGCAGCAGTAAAGTGTTTAAGAAGCGGATAATTAAAGAACTCTAGTAATTTTAAGTATACCTACTTCAATTTAAATACAATTGGGTACGCCGTACGATGAAAGATAAGAAACATTTAATCTCAAAGTTTATTTTTTAAAATAGTACGTTATGAATAATCTCGTTTTAGACGATTTAAATGTGATATTATGCTTTTGTCTTTGCCTATTCTAGTCCATAGACTATAGACAAGACAAAACTACTAGCATTGCCTGTAGTTGCTTAACCAATATACTGTACTTGGAAAATACTGATAAAAGCTCAGAATTACTAATGTTACAGTTGAATATTTTTGGATTACAACCATCACCATATTGCAAACACCAAGTGTGCCAAAAATTATAAGTAACGGTCGCGCTTCGGCTGCAGGGGACCGGTTGATTCTTTACATAAAATTTCAATGTGTTCTGGAAATGGTTTGCAAAGAGGACGTGGTATCATGGTTTAAAGAATTGGAAAGCTATAAACGCATAGACGCAATGTGTACATTATTAAACATGTGTTTGCCGTTTGAACTGCGATTTATCGGCACATACTTGGAGGAGCTCGGCAAGCGAGACTTTCAGGAGTTGCGTGGTGCGGAATTAAGAGCCAACAACCCCACAGATCTGGCTGCGGACATCGGCGGCGCCAACACAGATCCCAGGACGAGACGAAAAATGGCCTTGTACGTGTCACTATTACGCTCGTGTAACTTCGCGTGTGCCACCACATTGTACAATGCGATGGTCAGCCTCGAGCAGAGCGGGCTGCTGAAAGGGCTGTACGGCGACCTGCTCGAGGAGATATTGCTACTTTACACGATGGCGTTACATCACCCGGCGTTTACGTTCGATCAGAAGTCACATTTTGGTGAAATATTAGAAAAATTGAAATTGGAAGACCAGAGGATACACTATACTGAGCAACAGGATCATATAAACATAGTGCCTGTGAGTGGTTGCCTTACGCAGTCTAATATCACAGCCAACATGTCAGTTCCACCGCCTAATTTGTCTAGTTTGGGGCCACCACCTGGTATCATGTTTGTCAAAACACCTGGGGTGCAGGTCAGTGTCATTCGCTATTATTCAGTGTTCATTGCTTGCGTTATGGTAAGGGAACATATGATTGACCATTACACAATGAGTACATTACATTATACATTCTCATAATTTTCTGGTTGTATTTTGTTAGTGTGAATGTCCTACGCATTTGTGGATAAAAATTGACATTTATGACGGCTGAATACACTATATTACTGATGTAAGTGGTTAATTATTATCCTGAAATCTTTAGATCAGATAATCTTTTCTTACTGGGCTTTATGCAAATATTGCTTTGCTATAGCTCATCAATAGGATTAAAAAGTATTAAAATGGAATCTAAGAAGAAAATACATATTGGAATAATATTCTTATATGAATATTTGGGCAAGCTAGTGTTTATTTATCTCAAACATAAACAATCATAATTGTGCACCACATTTACTAACCAAATTTGATATGATTTCCTCATGTGATATATGTATGTTCATTATGTCATTCACATTTTATCACGCCACAAGATAATACAATAATGCTAAATAACTTTACATCTAAAAACAAATTAAATAATAATTATCGATAATTATGTATGTCCTTATCTATTACCCAATAAAATAAAATTGTTTTGTGTTATCAATTCATTTATTTGCATGGATTGTGAAATATTTTTTTATGGGGCTTGTTACAAATAACTTTTAATAAAATATCACTTTTACTTAACACAGTAGGTAGAGGTGAAAGTGTACATTTTATAATCAGTTTGCTTGTAATATCACCATTTGTATCTTATAGATACTGTTATCATAAATTTCATCTTATTTAATATCTATATTAGAATTTTAACTTTAGGGAAATCACATTTTAATTTACATAATTATGTTGGCATTATAAAAAGATCAAGTGATATTAAAATATTTGTCTGTGTCAAATAATATTACATGTAAATCATAAACCATTCCTTATTTTTTTATAAGTTATTTGTGTGAAAAATATGAATTCTCATACATTTTAGTTTTGTAAATCTATATGCCTCAATTTGTATGTTATGTTTAATAACATAAGTTTTAAATTAATTAGGACAAATTCAGGTGCAAAAATGAGACTTTGACAGCCTTTTTCTTATAACACTCTTAAGTAGAACTGCTGACCTCGGCTGCTGTTATTTCTTCTGTATCATCATCATTATCAGCCTCTATACATCCCAGTGCTGGGCATGGGCCTCTATAACTGAGTTTGTTTAGGCTTTAGATCACCACACTGGGACTAATTTAAATGTGTAGGTTTCCTTGCAATGTTTTGTTTCATCATTAGGTGAAATTCATTATCACTTACTTTTTATGCTCACAAGTTAATATTTAATTACCTTATTTTTAGAGAGTGGTAGGTACTCTCATGATTCCCATTGATAAATTTATTAATTGTGTATCAGTTTGTCTCAAACCACTAAAGCATAAGTGTCTCAACTTCAATACTTTAAGTTATTTGCCATTTTTTATGGAAAATTAGCAATAAATTAATGAAAATTAAATATGTACCAGTGTTTTGGTCATAAATATTTGTTGTGGAACTCTGGTTGAAATATTTAATTCTAAGGGGGTATAGATTTCATGTTTATTTTTTAAAAAGAGTGATTTAACAATATGCATGTAAAATGCTATGCCTTAAAAAAATTGAGACACAAATATTTTTTTGCATTAAATATTATTTATAGGTTTATGCAATATATGTTTTAATGACATGTGTAGTCAAAATAATCTAAAGGTTCTTTCATGTGTTCCATTACTACACAAAAATTCTTAGTTTTATCTATACAATGATTTATCACAGGTGTTGTATGTGACTATTAATAAAGAATTTAAATATTACAGCCAAATACAGACACAGTGCCTGAACTAAGTTCGCCTCCAGTATTGAGTGGTGCAGGGAGTGTAGTGCCTATGTTGAGTGAGGTGCCTCATGCCCCGCCGGGACTGCCAATACCACAGTACAACATTGCAGACTACATGGGCCAGCATCCGTGGCCCACCAACATTATCGTTTCAGCAATCAATCAACCAGTGGAGGTATTAAACTGAATATTATATCCTTCTTTGTGGTCTCGGAACGTAGGTTTGTGCTGTTAGGTCTAAAGTCCGGAGTTCCATTCCCAGGTCAGGCAAAGTGTTATTGGGTTTTATGAAATTCTCAGTAGCTGCATGGAGTCTGGAAATGTGCCTGAAAGAGGAAAGATTTGTTATGTGTATTCAATTTGCTTTCATCCCTCAAAAATATTATTTTTTATTTGGTAAGACATGAAGAGTATTTTCATTAGTTATTTAAATATATCTTACCAGTCATTTTAAAAGGGGCAAACAGGTGCAATTGAATGTATAGTATCTGTTTCCTTTTTATGTAAATTAGGTTCCCTTAGATTCGCTGAGCTTCAATGCTGTTGTTGATTCAGGAACTAAAGAGTTACATTAGGGGGTGTGTATTGCCATAGGAACCTTTTTTGTAGGCTCTGTATAGCTACTTAAAAAATCTTAGGGATTTCTTAACGGTTTAGTCCATCAATCCTTTTAATCTTAGAGTAGACCCATGCTCAGCAGTAGTGCCTATTTATGCTGATGATAATATATAGCTACTAGTAATTTTACTATCTTAATTGCCCACATATTATTATGATATAGGCAGGATTAGGGGTATTACGAGTTAATGAATTAGCTATATTAGATCTCTTTGCATATATTGTTTGAGGCGATGGCAGTGTCCCCTCCAAATCAAGCAATAAAATGGCACCGCCGTAGTTTTAACGATAAAAGATTTTAAATATTGATATGGTCACTATAAGACGCAGCGAGGTTAGCTAAAAAACAAAGGTCTCTTTAAGTAGGGACTATAAAAACTTAATCAACTTGGCATTACATGGATTTCACAACTTTTTACGGCTGAAGAGCTGAGTTGCGAGATTTGTTTCCTTCGTTTGATGACATCTTATGGTATACAAAATGAAAAGATGGAAGAATATGATGATTATGACAATGATGTAACTTTTCAGGTGATATCGTATCCGCCGGGTGCGGGTGCGGCCACGTCGCCGCTGGTTTCGTCGCCGGGAGACAGCCGCGCCGCCTCCCCGCGCGCGCGCCGCAGACTCTCGCGCGACCGCTCGCCGCCACTGCCGCCCGTCTCCATCGGACCGACAGACCAACTACAACTACAAATCGCAGCTAATTTCGACAATTTAACACTAACAGAGGTACGCACTTCACGCAATTTTATTTATTTATCTCTCGCGTTAGTACAGGGAAAACAATGTGACGGTCGTGTGTTTTCAGATGCGGCACAACATAGGCGACGAAAGGTTACGCGACATCGGGCACGAGTACAGATCGTTGGAGAAGTTGAACGGCGTACGGAGACGGACGGGCGTGTACTGTCCGCCCACGCGGTCTCCGTCGGACAGCGGGTCGAGCGCGGAGTCGTCGCCGCCCGACACGCCGGCGCCGCCGCCGCGCCGCGCCACGCCGTCCGCGCCGCCGCCCGTGTCCTACCTGCAGTACCCGCGCCCCTTCGCCTACCCCACGCCGCCGCCCGCCTACCGTCCACCGCCGCCGCCTTTCGCCAACGGAGAGCCGCCGCCGTACGCCACGCCCGCGCCCTACGCCGGCTTCGTGCCCGTGCTGTACGCTCCGCCGAAGCTGTCGTGTTGGAACTGTGGCGCGACCGGCCATGCCGGCCACGAGTGCAAAGAACCGAGTATGGAGGAAATGACTCGTGCCGGTGGCTACCAGTTAGATTTCGGCGGCGCTCCGCCCGAGGCGACGGATAAATAGGACGCGTCGTTGCCGAGGACCGGCTCGTCCTGGCGCCCGTCGGCCGCGTGCTCGTCGGGCGAGCGCCACAGCGACTCCGGCGCCGAGGCGACAGCTCCCACTCACTACTGTAAATATCGACATGAAACGTCGCGTTTGCGAGCTCTCCCTCGGTGCCCACACGACCTGCAAATTGAGATCCCGATAGATATTTGTGTCAGTAGATGTTCAATTGATCTAAATCATTAACCCTGTGTGCGCTTATAGAAATTACTCTTTTTGTACTTGAATTTTCTTTTGTGACGGTTTAAAAGAGTAATTGCACTTTCAGATTTGCTTTTGAACACATTCCAAATCTATAATTTTTTGGATTACAACATGACCGTTAAATAAAACATGTCATGGGCATGTCCTTAGATGATTATAAGATTTTTTTGTTATCTTTGTTTCATATGTTTTTTAATTTTTTAACAAAGAAATAAGTGATGAATGTATAGCATTTCAATCAGTTATAATATTACAGGCAACCAATCACTTTGTTTTATATAATGAATAAGATTAACAGGAACTAAGAGTGCAATTACTCATGACCTTTGTATCTATTGTCTAGAATTTTGAGGGAATTCCATGGTGTAAAAACACACTTCAGAGTCATAAAGTTTCAATTGAAGAATTAAGTATGATGTTGCTTATGACTTGCCCACCAAATTGAAATGTAAAGTTTTCGGACCAGTAATATATTTCACACACAACTGGTCTTGTAAATCTGTATGTGCCATAAATTGGTTTAGCATGGTGATTGTAAAGTGGATGGTTTGTAAAAAGAAATTGGATCAATAAAACTAGGTAGGTGGTAAAATTATACAGTGGTAAGTAAACCTTATTTATTAGTTAAGTGAACAATGAATTGCTTAAGTTATGACATAGATAGTTTTTTTAGCTGTTTATTAGAAAATTTGTTAAATATTTTCTTTCATTATAATATTTTTGCTGTTGATTTTTTTATGTTGCGTTCAAGTATAACAATGGCAAATCTGTTAAATGAAAATCAAGTTTTGCAAGTATTTTCCATTCCCGTTATACTTTTCAATATAATGTAAAGAAAAAATAATAAGGTAGAAGTCCTTGTCAGAGGACTGTAGATATGATCTCCAAGATTTGATTCTGAAGTATATATTTTTGTTGTTTCATCCCAACTGAAATAAATAATTTAAGGCTTCAAGTTGGATTTATGTTAAAGCCAAATATAATTTCTATTAATTAAAAAAATCTAAAAAAAAGAGATTAAACTTATTTTCATGAAAATATGTTATAATCTAATGTTATGGAATACTATTTCATATATGTATATCTATTTTTAATTATTTGAAATAGTACAAAGGTGTCAACTAATATGTACTTTGTTTAATGTTTACTTAGGTATTAAAATGATTGTTGACAGTGAGCACAATTTCTAAATTATATTAAAATGGACATTGTGCATTTTTGTGAACTTCCGTATTTATAGAGTTTTCCTAAACCGTGTCAATTTAAATAAAGAAAACGAAAAAAAAAAATCATGACAATTTTTCTAATATTAAGTCACCTCGGAATGAAATTCATACAATACGTTAGAGATAGACTCTTTTGATATTGATTATTTTAGAATATAAAATTAATATTGTTAATCGTAATCGGACTCTGGAATTCCCCGAAATTCTTTTTGCTTTACACCGCAGTATACATGATCCTTTAATATTTGTTTTGTTCTGTATGTAGTGCCAGAGTTACAACAGTTGAAACTGCATTGACGAATTTCGTAAAACAAACGTACTGAATTTGTTTCCTTTGACCTAAGACTGATTCCTTATACTATTGAATGGGCTTCAAAGGGAGAATTAGGAAAATGTTTTTTAATATTATGAGGGAAGCCTTACAATCAGAATTAGGGACGGTTTTTACATAATCGAGATGGAGCTGATGTCCAAACAGTAATGACACAAGATGAGAAATTGTAAGTTATTTTTGTGACTGACCGCGGAGTTGTGTGAACCTACGATAGTAACCAGTTAATATGTATAGAACAAGGGATTATTTTGATCAAGCTCACGGAAATGCAATGCTCGTAATTAATATATGATAGTCCTTGTAAATAGTTACAAGTATGTAAGGAAGGTTACACGTCAACTCGATGTGTCCATATTTTGTAAATAATTCAGTTTATTTAAAATTAGTTAATGTTTAGAGATTGAGTATATTTGTAAATTACTTTGTAATAACTTGAGTGTCCCTATAGATTATATTCGATTGTTTCTCTAAGATCACTGTCACAAATCACAATTTTGCATTTTTTAAAGTCCCAGTTTTTTGGAGAAAAGTTCAAATTAGTATGGTTGTTGAATACAATTGTTTATGCATTATTATAAAAGGTTTTTTAATCGAATCAAATGCGTCACGCGCATGGGTGGGAGTGTGTCGGGGCGCTGCCCTGTGGCCGATTTACGTAGCTTGCCAATTTGTGTTATTGTTGTTTTGTAATCGGTTAGACCACGAGATGGCATCGTGTGTTTTATGTGCTTACCGAGTGTTTCCACCCACATACATGTGATGGACCCAGTGATGGACGCTTTCGGACGAGGTCGCGCTCCCGTTGTAAGTGTTTGTATTCCGAGACGACTTTGTTCCGCGAGCCACCATGTAGTGAGCAGGGTGTGAAATTATTTTTCTAAACACTATATAACCAGTACATTAGAACACGTTATTCAGGTGTGGAGACAGATGTGACGGGACTGTTGTTTGTATGATACATATTGTCACTCCTTATGAAGGTTGTATGTCCAAGTAACGTAACTATTGTGTTATTTATATCTTAACAATTTTATTATATTTGAAACACGTTGGAGTATGATAGATTAAACATAGAAAATGTAACTTAATTGTATTTATATAAGTATGCATATTACCTTAGTCCCGACGTAAAATCGCTGCTGCAATAAGAAATAGCGTTACATACTGCATATCAGTTTGGACAGAGTTGTGATACTGAAGTGAGCTAACTTTATTGTCTTGTGCTCGAATGCATTGGATGAAGTAAATTTTCAAGGGAACGGAATAATAATAATTTAAGTGTTTATTTGTACGTACACACGCAACAGACAAAATAACAATAAAGAGTTAAAAAAATGTTGCAATGTTCACGCAGCTTTACTTTGTATTAGTGGACTATGAAAATATTTTTTTACTTTGTACAGAATGTTATAAATGTGATAAATAAATTTTGACATAACTAGAAATTGTGATTTAGTAAGGTGTGTAGATAATAATAAAACTATGAAATGAAAACTCGCTTTACTAAATAAATTTACTATCCTACCGCTATGTATAACGTTGTTTTCTCACATTTTTATATTTGGGTACTTATGTATTCTAAGCTGTTGTACCTTCTGCTAGTAAAATTAACTAAAAATACAGGAAAATGAATATTTCGGCCCAGATTGTCAGCCTTCTGTATCCCACCAATGCTGTGAATCATTTGCTTCCTGAAAAATAAACAACCAAAATCTAAATACGATGTTTTATTTTATTGTATTACAGACATTTATTTTCTAGTAAATATTTTTAATATTGATTGTATAAACGCTTTTACAATATATTATGCCTAATATTACATACATAAGACAGATGAAGAAGGAAACGGGTAGACAAGATTCCGCAGCGTTTGAATTCCTTTAAGATTGCATGCACGTTTTCTCACACAGGTATTTCATCTAATTTGAGTTAGTAAATTGTTGTTGTAATTACGGGTAGATTCTCATGATCTGTGTTTGTAGTAGTTTATTTGTTTGATACGAAGACAGTAACATAACGAGAAAATGCTCAAGTCCAACATAGATATAATGGGAACAAGATTTTAATAAGGGTGCAGGTTTCTAAAAATATTTTACGACATAAGATTGTAGAAATGTATCCCAAGAACCGCAAATGCGTGATTGGTAAGGCTATATTCAATTGGTCTTAAACACAGGTGATGATACTAAAATGCATTTTGCCTACCCTATCGCCTATCGGGGATGTCTGCGTTACATGTGCATTTGCAAATTTTTAGATTTATCCTGACACAGTGAGACAAAGGGCGTAAAAATAAAATAAAAATAATACTTTTGTGCGACATTCAATGCCCGATGCAATGTAGTTTTTACAATTCCAGCTATATTAATTTTCTTGTCCCTCTTTCATTTTTCCTTAGAAGTAAGTAATTGTATTAGACTTGCAAGTTAATTCTCAGTAAATAAAAAGTGAAAGACAAATAATAAAAGTTCTTTTAAATCTAATTATATTGCAGAGTCAAATCTTCGTCCCGCTTTACGTAATTACCTTCTGTCAGTAACATTTTGCATTGCTGTTCTTCCAGACGGTTTGTTCTCCAGATTATCATTGTTTGTGCTCTTTATTAATTGTTAATTAAAGTTTCAGTAAATTAACTCGACTTGAATTCATTGTTCATTTTAACTTTAATAAGTTTTTGCAACATGTAGGTTCATAGTGTAAATGTCATTAATTCTTCCAAGATGAGAGGATTTGGAAGTTTTGGTACAGTTGGGACAGTATTGCTTCTGTCTCCATGTCTTCAATTACCACCGGAACGCATGCAGGAAAAAAATAGAGACTAAATTATTTTAAAAAGAAACTAATTTATTAGGTGACGCATCTCGAGTTTTGTTATAATATCTACATTACAAGTACATGGAATTATTATAGAATGTTACCAAATAAATTCATTTACCAATTTTATTCTCGCTAGATGCATGGGTTAGCTAAATACGGTAAAGTTTTAGCTTTGGTTTTACGACTGACCGTATCCCTTAATTTAACTTCGGGTGGGACGTTGGTTTATTGCTATATTTAGCTTTGAATCTCTGAACGCATGACAAGGTATGAGGTTGTAGTGATTGTATAAAGAGCGACATTGTTCACATAGTAGCAGATTATTATTAGTCGTTACATAGATTGCTTACTTTTACACCACGACTAGTTATTTGTCTATTGACAGAGATCCATCTGTGGTTGTAGCTACCTATTGTTAGTTTCTTATAAGAAGATAACCGAACATATTATCACCTTGTAATCGGTGTAAATTTACTAATTAAGTATAAGTTAAAATATTTACCATTTATTTACGGTAATTATTAAACAAAATCCAATAGGTGTCCAATATCTACATCATTAATTAATTTATGTGATACGTGAGAACTCATGTCATGCATTAATACTAATCAATTATTATTCTAGTAGATATTAGGCATTCGTAAATGTAGTGGGTGCCAGTAGCAATGTTAGATAGTCGGCTTACATATCCGTTTGCATAATTTAAATGAAGATGGATGCGTTCTGTGCAACTGGAGTTATTTGTGATTATTTAATTTGACAGCGTGCTCTAAATTCTGGTTAAATATTAACTTTACAGGCGTTTGCTGTGATGTTTATTGTGGTATGTGTTGTATTTTAAGGTTAACCAGTTTATCCTGCTTTATTAAACAACTCGTGTTAGTTAAATCTACTTAATAAGCTCATCATATCATCTTGATGCTACTTGTTTATTAAATTATAAAATACTTAACACATACAAATTAAAAATTCCCACACTAAGACACAACTTTCGTGTCATGGATATTAAAAACTATAGAAGCCTTTTGTGTGTTTGTGTCATAAGGAAATATATACCTACATTTGTTTCGGTTCCTATACACCGAAGCGAACTCGCGAAAAATTGAGAAACATTTTATTCTTATATTAATAACAACACTGAAATTATAACATACTCTCATAACTTATTGTAAAAAAATAATAATAGAAAAGCTTAAATATTGTATAAGTATATTTATACGAGTATTTGTACAATTCGTTGAAGCTTATTTGTTTGATCGTTAAAGTCAACTACGCGATGTACACTTAAAAGTATTAAATTTAATAATCCAGTAATTAACAACAGCAAGTCGTGGTGAAGATAAATTCAGTGAACCTTTCACAGATTGCTAGCAATTAAGATCTTTATTACTGAATTTGTAGGTGTATCTTAATGTTTAACATTAGGACGCTATTACGAGGCCTTTACTATCCCATTTCTTTAAGCTAGGAAATTGGCTTTACCCTAATAAAATGCTTGACTATTCGAATGTTTAGGCAGATTTAGTATATACTATGTAATTTATGGTGACCTAGTAAAATCTGGTACATAAAACAGCTGTTTTTGGGTGGCGATAAAGCCGTTTGATTCAGAATTGCATTGATCAGTGAAAGATACTAATTAGTCATATTTTTTTTTAAATTTATTTTTTATTATATCACAATCACGAGCAATAATACATTTATATCACACAGGAAATAAAAAGAAAGGGAAATATGGGATCTTCAACACATCCTAATCTTTGCTGGTGGAAAGTTTCGCCACTTCAGTAAATTTTACTCCATAGTATATTCTACTCAGTCGAAACCCGACAGCACAACATTATTAATAATAAAACAATATAAATTAAAGTTCAAATCTATGGAAAACTACTAAAATGGGTTGTATCGAATATATTAATCGATAAATAGTTTACATTTAGGTCATAGTGTCCTAATGGCTAGAAACGTTTGAAAAGACAGAATGTTGCTGATCTATTGCGGGTGTTTGTATTAAGAGCGGTACGTGAGACTCTTTTATGACTCAATAAAAGTTAGAATGCCATTCCCGAGTCCACAAATACTATGAGGAACTGCGGAACAAGTAGTAGGAAATAGCTTTAGCGTAAGTTTTGCGCGCCTGGTGATTTAATTGATCTTAGTGCGAAATCATCATCAGACATTTGTACTCCTATAAATGTGAGATTAGTGTGACTTTTCGAAACTAAGTCGGTGTGTACCTGTATGTGTATTTATAAAGGAGTGTGGTTAAAAAATAAGTATTTTAATTTTATTGAGGTCAAAACTTGTTCCAAATTTTCACTTCGGTGATAAAATCAACTATGCATACATGTAGGTAAGCAGTAATAAGGACACATATTCATCTATTTTCTATTTTATACTATAACCCAGTTCAGTTTTCACAGAACAATGTTGCTTTTTCACAAATACTTTACAACACAGTGGTGTAGACTTTATAGTTTGATAAAATTCTGAACATTCCATACATCGGGCATATAAAATATGCATAATGTAACCATTCAATAGGATTTCTAGTATTTTTATTCTTATTCACGACATCATTCTTGTAGGACTTGGCAGACGAGTATTTCCATGCGAACATTTGCTGTAGATTAGGGCCCCAGATATAAAAGGATAAGTCTCCTGTTGTATTCAAGTACACTTCCTAACATCGAGGTGATACCGGGAATTCTTAATGAAAATACGAAACACCCAATACGCAGCCTGACCCGGGAATCGAATTTAAGATCTTTTGATCACATGTATAAAGTTTTGCCTAAGGACCAATGAAAACTTATATTATTTATTCCCAAGTCTTCAAGAATTCTGTTATTTTATTGCGTTAATTTCGCTTTATCATAATATCACATTAACATTTAAAGAAACTATTGCCCGAAGATATAAAAAAAACACTGACCTAAAAATACGTGCACTGTACAGGCTAAAAACGAGAATAACAGCGTTAGAAAATCTGATCTAATCCCTTAAAAGTTACTCACTACACAATAAATATTCCGAACCGTACTAGATTTTGAGATAATAATTCATGCATTAGCTACTGAAGTCTGCAAACCAGAATTAATCTCTTTTATGTACCGATTATCCCATATAAATACGCTAGTGTTTTCTTTTCTTTTGTAGTCAGTTTAGTTGACCTTATTTACCCTTACGTCTGCTAACTTAGTCTTTAAGGATTTTTTTACTTCAGTCCAAAGAGAAATTAAATATGTAACAGCACTAAAAGTAGTGAATACGTTCCTTTGTTTTAACAATACCAACAGTTTATAGGAGAAAGTGTTTTGTGTCAATTCGACCATTAATTTGTGTTGAAATTAAATTGAAATCTTTGCAACCATTTTCTGGGCCTGATTTACAAACATTCGATTACATCAAATATGTATGTCGCCGGGTAGGCGACAAGCAATATCGGCGGGTAGACGACAGCAATATCGGCGGGTAGGCGACAAACAAATTGACAACACTGCACAGCACAGCTTTTCCCCCACCGGCTGAAGCTATTATAAAACGGCGTGCACTACGATGGCTCGCGAGAGTCTTCAATCTACGCGCGGACAGTAAACATCCGATTTACTGGGAAATTACAAGGAGTTATGATTGAAGTTGATTCTTTGAGTTACTTCTCATAACGTCCTCCCATAATAGGATGTCACTGCTGTTCCGAGCAATCTACGACTGCGTACCTCTTTAGTTATATCATTTAATCATAATCATAACGAATAATTGTAAAATCAACCAGTGTGATGTCAGTCTCATTGTAATACTGTCTTTATGGTGCTTCTTATCTTATTTATTGTAAAGGAATAATGATTGTGAGAATCTATTGTAATATAGTGCAACTAATTAAATATTGTGTTACGCTGAGGGAGTTTCTTGCCGCTTCTTCTTCACAGCAAGGACGGCACGGCAAGCGGCACTAGATTGAGTTTTATAATATATAGAGTTGCACATTTAATGATTGTGTTATTTCCTGTAATGTCCTCCGTACTCTTTGAGTCTAATATAATCTACAATTAGTCAAACTAGCCTACCCGCCATCTATCTATCCATCTATATCTATCTTTATATCTCTCTATCATCACTATTACTCTTCTATTCTCCGACATGTACATAATCAATGACACAAATACTTATTTATTTCATACATTTTGTATATGTTGTTGTTCTATATCGGTAAAAATCTTCAAATGCCTTAAGTTATGTTTTGGTTATGTCACTGTAGCTGTTGATTTTCCTTGATTCTTGAAAACAAAATCCGTTGCGGAGCAAAGGCGTTACAAATAAGCTCACTTTCGCATTTATAATATTAGGTTATTTTATTTGACACTTCGGTGGCTCAGTTGGCTAGACCCCAACTTAAAATGAGAGGCAACAGGTTCGAAACTTATAATCACGCACTAAGACAAATAATGTTTGTGTAATTCACATATTTATTTTGAGTCTGATTGCTTATGTGAATAAAACGTCTGTTACTTTCTAATATATGTTCCTTCGATATAAACATATATTAGAAATTAGATTGTCTTAATGCAAGGTAAGAACTATCTACATTGCCGCTTTATATACCTGCTTATTATTTATTTTTGCCTCGACTGCACTTACGGTCTTTCGGTACAAGGAGTCAGGTTGGGTCGAACAGAATATTGGGTTTTTCCATTAAGAAATAGTCAGTAATATGAAGTCTCAGGCTACCCCTTCAGCGTATTTAATCGTGAAGTTTTATGATACAAACGTAATACCTAAATGGCTCTCATGCGGGATTAGATTTACAAGTCCCTGGCATCTGAACGAACGTTGCCAAGTTTCCTTCTCGGTGACACATTGCAGCTACTGGGACTCGTTTTATGGACCTGAATTACGAATTTAATTAGCAGCGGTTGCTAGTTATAGAAGTTTGTGCATAATTTGACGCCTGTCTCCCGTTGGGTTAGGTAGAGATCTAGAGCGCTAAATACCACAGTACAAACACGCCTTTTTCGCCTCATTTTATTTCTTAACACTACTTATTTACACCACGAAAAAAAAAAAACGAAACAAAAGAAATAGTCGGTTTCGAGGACTTTCTTATAGATGTTATAATTTTTGTATTTATCACAGTAAGATAAATAAATTAAATAATCTCCAAATATATATTTTTTCCCCACGAGATCCCCACGGGTCTCGTGCTTTTTCTCCCGTGTACCGTGAGATTTAGAGGCGGCGGGTTTGGTTTCCAGGTCAAGCAAATTATGACTGGGTTTAAAAGCACCAAGCAAGGATACTGGAAATTATCATTTAATGCAGTTGCAAAGAAGTACCTCTGCATACCCTTCCGGTAAGTATTTGAAATTCATTTATTTATTTATTTATAAACTTTATTGCACACAAAGAAATAATATACAGAATAATAAACAAAGAGAAAGAAGTACAATTGGCGGTCTTATCGCGCAAGGCGATATTTTAAAGACAACCATTAGATGGACGAGAAGAAGTGATAGAAGGGTGCGTAGAAGTGTGTACAATAAAATTGAAATTGATTATAAATAAACATAAATATCAGTGTTGGTATCTCAATTATGTGTTTTCGTAAATGAGCAATTATTTTGAGTACGGCATAAAATTGACATAATGAAGAGATGATGTATTGTATAAAAGCAATAAAGATACAATAAATTACGCAGCCGAATAATCTTCAGTTATCTTATAAAAATCCGGGTTTTTATTAAGTTTTTATGGTTCAGCTTTTCTTGAAAAAGTTTCTACTCGATCTAGGCCAGCGAGGCCTTAGGCCAATTTCCTCTTAGTTGCATATGAGGTCCGTAACCAGTAGAGGGATGGATATTCGTATATCTGTCACAAGACCTAAAATTGAAATTGTTAATGTGATGTTACTAAAAAAGAATCCTGTGATTTATTAATTATAAACATTATCCTATGGTTATTATTACGTTAAAATCCTTATATTCTCATGTTCGTTATTCGATAGCAAGTTTGCGGGAATTTTCTCGTTAAATAAACAGGGAACAAAATTTAATACATCTGTTATGTACATAGATTAGGCCTGCGGGCAGAGCGTATCACAGGGTGGAGCCGACCTAATATCCTACAGGCCGTTGATGGCTAGTTTATCAGCACTGTATCTAGTCATTACCCGCCCATACTATTTCTACTCACCTGTAATTGAGTTGTATCAGGAGTATTAACGTGTGATCGATATTTGCTGCAATTACTTAACAAGTACAATATTTTATGGTTTTATGATCCAAAATAGTGAAATAGAAAGAGTTTTTATTAACTACTTATGCTGTTTAATGTATGAATTAATTAAGCCTGAGTAAAATGTTGATTTGAAGTTTATACGTAACTCATGCTTGTGTTTTAAAAATCGTCCGTAGAGGAGTATTTTAGGCGTATATTACATATGTTGGTACTTGGTAGTTACTCTATATTATTGTTTCCGGTTCATTGAGTTACCGTTCTGTTACATGGAATTAATATTGAAGAAAAATAGCATAACAGCTCGATCACACACCGCTCACTTAGTGAAATTAGAGTAAGTAAAATCCATCGCAAATTCTATTAATAATTTACTCTGGTATGTAGGGTCCGTTGTCGCGGTAGGAGCCATCTCAACACTTCCATTCCTCTTTTTGTATTCCCTTTGTCAACCAGAGCTTTGCGGCTAAATCTACTGTCAGTGTTACCTTTTGTACGGCCTACCTCTTCAGTGTCTGACACGTGGATGCCAATTAGTGACTATTTGGAACTCTCTATAGCCTTTGAATATTCCCATTACATTTTCATATCCAATGTTTAATATAAATTGCTTTACTATAAAGGTAGGTAAATTTAATGTCAGCTTCCATGGCGAAGTTGGATGGATACAGGCTTACGAAAACAGGGGCTATGGTTTCGATCCCTGCGTTGAGACAAATGTTTGTGTGTAAAATTCATTTCGAGTCAGGGTGTTTTATAAACTGAAAAGTCTTTAGTAGATCTAATACTCTCCATACTAATTTATTCTTAGTGTGGGGGAAAACTACTATGTTTGTGACGGTTGAGTATGTGTGGTTATTTGTAATTCCAATCTAAATATTTTTTTTCTCGCTCTAACCTCACCATTAATAAAGCCTGACAAAGCATTTTTAAGTTGTAAATTTAATTTGGATTTATAAGTGAATCCGTTAATCTGTATCTTTGTTAGTTATCTTTTCGTTTCATACCGTACATGCGACGAAGAAATACAGAAAATTTAATTAAACCTTAAGAAATTAATGCCAAGGAAAGCTAATTCTGTAACATAGATGTCTTAAAAAGTATTAAAAAGGGAACAAATCCTTCCTTAAAGTCTACGCTTCTTAATAACGCAAGATTCGTTTAAGTTTGTTGACTAATTGTGTTCTTGCTTCTTTACTGCAGTGTAATAAACAAATTAGCTTTGGATTAAGATGAATTAAGTCTGGTGAGCAGTTCAAGAGTGAGCCTTTTGTGCGCAAATTCACTTTAATATGTTTTAGAGGGTTATATTTTCCTATGTATGGGAACAATACTACATGTGCCTACGTCCCATTTGGGTTCAAATACTATATTATACAAAAAACCTGATACTCGTCTTATGGTTCTTATACGTTTTCGCATATACTTTCCACGGTTCTAGGTGCTTCTAACTCGGTCTCAAAGGAGACCATGATTAGAATAATATAATCTTTATATTCCCGTTTATGTACCGCTAATGGATTCCCTTCGTAAAACGTCCTTTATTCATCTTCTCCGTATTTTCGAATTATGTCGCAATACTGCATGTGTATTTTTGTAAAACTTTAAAGTTCTTTAACATTACTATCACGTCCAGGACTTAAATTATAAGTAATATCTCCATGCAACTTGTAACACCACTTAAATATGTTAAGAAGTTATTAAGAACTGCATTAACGATGTCACGAAAATTTTGATAGTTTCTGAATAATTTATTAACTGGAATTTTCTTCATACAAAGTTTTGGTGGCTACTTATAATTATTTCGTAACAGTTTTGGCTCGTATTACTATTTTGTAATGCATGCATCGCTTAAATCAAAATCTGTTGATGAATGCAATGCAGTCGAACGACGGCTATCATCATAGATTTATGTATGTAGTTCAGCGTATGTGTTTGAGTATGTTTATAAAATATTTTATTTGCACACTTACTGTGTATCATGCCTGAGTACACGCATTGAGTTCATCTTTATAATTCTCACTATTCGAGTTAATTATGAATGTATGAAACTTAGCTGCCTTGATGCAATCAAGTGTAGGGTCATTATAATATAATTGTATTCATTTCACTAACACAGGATCAACATCTTATGTACCTACTAGAACGAAACAGCTTTGTTTCACGTTTATTTTCTTTGAAAACAGCGATCACTTCTTAACATAAGGATTTACCCTTCAGTAAAGAGATATTAACGCCTTTATATTGTCAATCACGTATATTACCAAGGAACTATGCCACCGCATGGTAGGACTAATTAATAATTTTCAAGCAATTTGCTTTGTGTCGCGTAAAAAGAAACGACTTTCTAGTTAGCTTAAGTAGATTGAATATTTTATAAAATATTTTTTAGCAAGCTGCTTCCTCTATTCTTCTTTTTAGTATTTGAAGTCCGTATAAATTGTCACTTTATTTTCAAGACTTCGCATTTTAAGACTAACTTGGCTTGTAGCGATGATATTAGCAGAACTAATCACGCGGATTAGACTCGTGATCGAGACAAATCTCGACTGGCGCGGGTTCAAATACAGGAAACACCTCTAACTTTTATAAAGTTATTTTTGCTCAGTAAATTATCGCGCTCGTTGACGGTGAAGTAAAACATCGTGGGGAAAAAGAGTTCCCCTCGGATATTATCCTAGCTGTGTAGACCGCTAACTCGTACATATCCAGCGTGGTGGACTAAAATCTTTCTTCCCGCACTTGAAGACCCATGCCTAGCAAAATCAGTATATAGGCTTATATGTACATAGGTATACCTACCCAGTTAAGACCACCAATTCAAACTGCAGGTATATTTTCTTACAAAATTTTAAGTACAGTTTCCCACTATGTTATGCCGGCTTTATTGTCCAGTTTAAGTTTAACTGGGTCTTACATGTCAAACATTTTCTGTTCATATTTCTTGAAACGTGGCTCTTTCATGTACCATTTCCTTTATACGCTGGTGCTACATATTTTATTATTCACATTCACAGAATTTTCAACATCAAGATTATTACGAGGTCCACTTTAAGAAATGTGGAATTTGGTATTACTTTCTTGTTATTTATTAATGAATGTTACCGTCCAACTTGGTCACCACAATATTGTACATATACAGTATACACCCATATGCCTAGATCCTTGAATGTATAGTAATAAGCAGAATTTCTGCACCCATATTCAGGGCCGTCTTTGACTATGCTGTGTGGGCCCACATAAATTTGAGGACTTTTTGGAAAGTAAAAGAAGAGAATTATGCAATTATTTTTTTGATAACTAATTATATGTGTAAACAAAAATGTTTTGGGGATAGGTAAATGACAGAGTAAATGTCGGTTCTTCGGGGATTTAAGGTGAGCAAGTTTCTTCGCGATGTTCTCCTTCAACGTTAAAGTACGTAATTATCCATTCTAAACACACTCACGCACAACAAATTGAAAAGTGTACCTGGGGTCTAAGTCTGCGATCACCGAAATTCTCTATCTTATGCCTTAACCTCGAAGCCATAACTATTTAAGTAACTCTACGCTTCTTTTAGGTAAAGGAGTGTATACAAATGTTTTTCCCCGAAAATATATTTTGAATGCTATGCTCCAATACTTCCAAATTAGAATAGGCTGTCACGCAGGAGCTCTTAATTTGATAGACCTCAAAGCAATTTTCGATGTGATATTGCCTAACACTGCCGAGCTTTGTGGCTGATAGGTTTTTTGATTATATTACCAGACGTAATGTGTCCTTGGACTGGCAGATCTATGTGATTTAATATCAGATTCGATTCTACACAAGTTTTATTTTTATCACGTTTATATTGCTATGAATTACGATACCTATTAATTTGATTACGAAGTTGTGTTATTAAGATATTTTACATTTACATGTGTTTTTGAATATGGTCTTCCATAAGGTGAAGGCAGAAGGGATTTATTTCGTACTCAAAAAGTCATCATGCGATATTCTGTGAACTTATCTGGCACGCAAAATGGAATCGCATTGAAAACTATATTCTGGTATAGGTGGGTCAATCAAATACAGCATTGTCTATTCTTAACCAGCGCATGTTGGATATAAAATCTAGGTTATACACTGGACCATATTTTTCCAATGCTAGATGATGGATTTAATTTCGTGATCATACATCTACCTTTATTTATTTTATATGAAAAATACGTCGACAAGCAAACATTAGATGAAAAGATAAGGGGCAAATTGGCGGCGCAGTGCGCGCTCCCACACGCGGCCGACTTCATAATAAATTAAAAATTTAATTAAACTAGAGGGTGGTCACAACTGCTTGATAAACGTTTTTTACTTAGTTTGTTCTTATTAATTATCCCCAGGGACTGTTAACGATGTATTTTTTCATGTTTCTATAAAAATAGCAGCTCAATTACAAAAGTCTATCTATTTTGCGATCACAATATAAATGTGCACTTAATTTGAAGCAATCTCGTAGTAATTGGCGATGGATATCGTTTTTCCATTGTTAATTTAGATATAATTTATGGATTAATTTGTTATACTGAATTGAAATGTTTACTTTATCCAATAAAACCACGCCCGTCATAGAATGTCACTTAATACATATATTTTAAGATAAAATAAATGTAATTTGATCTAAATGATGTGGAATATTGTACCACATTGTATTTTGTAATTTATATTACTAATGGGCGATATATTTTTTTAAAAGCTATATTCATAATATTTTTACCTTTATTTTGCTATTATATAATGTTTAAGGCATATATAGAGCAAACAGGAGTAAAAAATTAAGTTTATTGCCTCATCAGCACGGCGACATTAGGGTGCAGTCTCCAAAAATGTCTTGGGTTTGGTGCACAGGTCGGGTTGACTTGATAAATTATATACTGATAACGAAACTCACTAAAGCGTTGTAGTACAAGTATTATCTCATTGAATAAAAAAAGGTAAAAAACGATAGATACGTAAATACGATTTAGGCGAATGTAGGCGAGAAAGCGTTACAGACGAGACAACGTAGTCTCATTGAATTTATCATATTATCTGGATTCTAAAATTGAAGGACGTAAAGAATACAAAATAACAAAATAGAAGCTGTGCCAAGATTTATACGGCTCTTAAAGATGTAATCCGTTTAGAAACGAAACCATTTCCCTGTAGATACAAATGTATACATTCGCATCGGAAAATAAAACCAAAGTATGCATCCTTTTACTACGAGAAGCGAACGTTCTTCTTTAGGCAAATCACTTCCTATTCTTTGGTCTGATAGCGCGAACACACACAAGATTCATATTTGTAAA
Organism: Cephonodes hylas; assembly: GCA_030295005.1. Classification (NCBI taxonomy): domain Eukaryota; kingdom Metazoa; phylum Arthropoda; class Insecta; order Lepidoptera; family Sphingidae; genus Cephonodes; species Cephonodes hylas. Next base: position 8,752,529 of record AP025364.1, on the reverse strand, counting down.
GGTTGTCGGTAGATTTTAAACCTATATTTGAAAAATTTAAAATTCAAAATATCTGTCCATAAAATTTTCTACATCGAGTGTATATTCTCAAATCCATGCACCCACTGGCGACTGGATGTTTCAGTTCGCTTTAACTGCAAGTGGGGAAGATTTATGAATACTGCAGGAATTATGCTTATTATATACTAAATTCGTTCGTTCTTTTAATCTGCTATCGAATTCGTTTTATATCTATTTATCATTTCTATTCGCCTTAACCGGGTGGGTGTTAAAATAATAGTCGCCAAAAAAAAATTAAACAGTACGAAAGTATAAATCAGCGTAAATGCAAATACATTAATTCTTTTTCTTAAAAAGCATATTTCCTTCCAATAATGCGCAGGTTTCATATTTGTTATGAATATTGCGCTTCAAATTTAATAGAATAAGTTCTTCATATTAATGTATGAATGAATTTATTTCCTTTAATATATGTGATTTCAGGATTAGATCGGGATCCTCGGCTCTTGATAAAGAATATCTAAGATATAAAAGTACTTTGAGTCACTGAAATTCAAGAGAGCAAAGCATCCAAAATCGAAATCTAGTGCCATACGTGGTCAGTTTCCATCATCTAGCAACCTATCTATCGCAACCGCAACCGTCAGCTGAAACAAATAACGTTTTGACTCCGACCAGTTATATACATCCTGTTCAGAATTATACTAGATAGATTAACATTATTACATGAGGCTCCTGTGCTATTTATCTTCTCATCTAGCGTTATCATGTTCGTCTTTCTGCGGAGGTAAACTTTGAGAGATTAAAACTCCTCTTCGAAACAAATAATAAGAAATAGTTCACTCGATTTCCAAGACTGTGTTTGCTTGGAAGGCCGGATGATCCGGCATACCCCGAGGTATCGGAAGGAAAGCGTAAGGTGTTTTCCTTGTGTAAAAATGTGCGATTTGTCTCATAGATATGTTGATTATTAAATACAAAGATCATCTTTTCTATATTTATATTTATTCAAGAATAACTTCTAACTTTATTCTCATTAAAAGTTACGAGAAATCTTCGAACACTGCATGAAGAACATTATATTCATACTGCTATAAAATCAATGGAATAGTATTGTGCTGTCTCTCGATGTAGGTAATTTAAAAAAGAGGTTCACCAAGATATATTTACCAGGTGTGAGTGCACTTAGCGAGCGTCCCACGTAGGTACCTTATTTCCACCGGTGCATTTAATTTAGTGTACCACTCCAATGACTCCAATGTGGATTCGTGGAACGTTCGGAAATTGTGGCTTGCGAGTGTTTGAGTATTTTCAAGCAACTACACTCAGAGTGGTTATTTGTTAGCTTCCAATAGGGTTGTCGCTGCGAGCGTACACAGGAATGGATGTACGTGATATTTGCGTGACACACATTTACTCTCCTTGGATATATTTGATCACTGGGTTAAGTGTGTTATCATGAGCGTCCTTACACGTTGGATAAATCAAACAGGCTCTTATAGTTAGTATATCTTATAGTTATAGTTAGTAAGGAGTTTTTATTTCTATTTACTGACAACTGGCTGTATAGTTAAAAAAAAACTTAATTCAATTTCGCTCTTGCCGAATCCGTTTACTGTTGAAGTAGGTTTAAGACTACGCGTCCTTTAATGCGTTCAATGTTATCTTTAATATAAGAGGTTTTTAATTTTCTCAAAGAAATCAGATTTTATTACTACTTTAATGCATTCAGCTGGTAATATTGGCTTACAGAAAGCTGATACAATTTTTTTTACATTTCGTCTGATGAGTGCATTTGACTCTAAATATTTTATGTTGCATCTCCCACTATGTTACTTCTTTCATATTATTTCTGAGCAACTTCCTTCTTGGCTGTTATAATTAAATTATTGAAATACTTTACTTGAAATCTAGTATCACAAAATTCTCGGAACACGACGGAATTGCAAGTTTGGTTTTAATGAGTACACTAAGGTACGTGATACGTCTTATTAATTAATTACGCATAAACGATTTGGTTTCGTAGCAGGAATTTAATATCGGTGAACTAAGTCCCAATATCGGGAACAGTTAAATATAATCAGTGAAAGGTTATGAGCTAGAAGATTGAGAATTGTAATAAATGTACCTAATGAGGTGATAATAGAAAACTTCTAAATTTGTGTCGGACGCTCTTTGGCTACGTGGGATGTCGATATTCGCAATATTGCCGACACTGAATGAATGAGGAGGATGACCACTGGACCTCAAAAAAACTGTTAATGATGATGATGATAAAAAGGTCCCAAAATTATTATGAAAGCACCTGAAAATATAAAGCTAATATAATAATTAATAGGAAGGCCTAGATACCATAATTTACAGTAACTACTAACTACCGGAATATAAAATTGTCATAATATACTTATTGCAAACGTCTTAATTATTTGTCGATTCAGCTTACTAGTTGTTTTAGTTGAATTTCTAGTACTAGTTTGTAATAGATTTTATATAAAGTTACCTCATGGACTACGACGCTTGAAAACTCGGTTACTTTTTCTTTAGAAATATTTTCAAATAGCGTGTCTTTAGTTACAGTACGTATATTCTATTAGTATTTTTTTATTGTGGACTACTTAATATTATTAAAATATTAGTATCATCAAAGTATTATTATGTGTTTGAATAGATGATTTTTTTTTAATATTCTCACTAAATGCAATTTTGGAATGTACGTAAATAAATTCGATAACACTATTGCATTGTACTTGCAACGTTAGAAAAACAAAAAAATATTTTATTCTTAACAGTTATACATAATCGCGCGGTGGGTTTCGTGATTATTATGAGGCGGCGCTTCAATATAATATTTGGCAGGGAATATGGCGAGACTTGCAAGTTGGGAAGAGTTGCAGGCTAATACTGAGAGCGCTGCTTCGGCTCCGTTACCGCGGATGAGACCTACTTTCAGTGGATATCTTTTTAAACAAACTCACCGGATGAAAGGCTGAAATTTTTAAAATAATTTGCATAACTGTGCAATGTTGACTATTTACATTTTTTTTTAAAGCTTTTAACTCTTTGTGTTTTAATTCGAATGTTTTTTAGTTTGCCTAGAATAAAGCTATTTCAAATATACAAACATGATTTCTTTTATATTTTAAAGGTAGCAAAATAAATTAATAAAATGATATACCTTTGCGTAATAAGCATAGGTTAAGTATATTATAATATTGCTTGTAGAAAGGCAGTTTTCTTAAGATGCCTTTGTTACGTAGTATATAGACAGGGCTTACAAAAACTATCGCTGCACCAGATGTTCTACCGTGTTCGCAGGAGCGTACATTAGGAAATGAATTCATTAGTATGGACGTAATTGAAGCTCAACTAATTAAGAAATTGCTGTGGGAGTTCAGTTTTCTCCTTTTTATATAGAAAGAAAAGGAATTCCAGATATCTAGTAAACTTGACAGCTAATGTATAACCCAGGATTTAGCCCTCACTTTTGACATGATGGCACCATCAAAATATTTTATTTTTATAATTCCTTTTCATACATTGAGCTAATATTACTACGTAGTAATAATATCTCAATGTTTTCATATTGCTTTTTTTACGAGAATATCGGGTATGTTTGGAATCTAGACACGCGGCAGCGTGTCAAGCCAAGTTCAAGTAAAACTGGCTAGCCAGCGCCGAGTGTATCATTACACGAACCATTTGGCGCCACTTTTGACCCTTCTATAACTAAAAACCTATTTGACGTAAACACTTGAAACTACGTGTGTTTAATTATATCTATAAGGACATCTAGAAGCCCAAATTTCATGAAGCTAGCTCAAACGGTTATAAAGATATGGAGGTCAAAAAGTTGTAAATTTTAGCACTGACTGACTGATAGTACCTAAACCTAATCTACTTCCAGATGACCTAGAAGGATAAAATTTAGAATACAGCTCGGTAATTATGTGTAAACGTAGGAAAAAATCTAAAAATAGAAAAAAGTTAAAAAATAGGGGGGGTCCCCATACATTTTTTTTTATAATTGTAGCGTTAGAACGGTTACAAGCAGATATTTGAAAAAACTATCCCAATATATGTATTAGTATACTCACTTGCTATATATCAGAAATATAAAAATGAAGTTAAGTCAAAAAATAAGTGGTGTCCCCATACAAAAAACTTGTAATACGCGCTAAACAACCGGCGAACACAACGGTGTCCTCCGCGGCGCGCGGCACCACATATAATATAATAAATATACACAGAACACAAATAAATGTACATACATAAAAGCGCTCCCGAGCGACACATAAACATAGGCACTGCTTAAAAATACCGATTCAGTTAGTTAAAATCTCAATACCTGCATAATATTCTTTACAAAAAGTAATGATATCCCACCAAAAACATAAATGTAAAAAAGGAAAGCCAAGTTCAATACAAAAATTATTCTCGACTGTGGGCTTCGCCGCAAAAAAAATGGAGATCTAATTGAGTGCCAAGTTCTATGCAAAATCCAAATATAAATAATAGGAAAAAAATATAATTATGAACAAATATTAAAGTCTATTTCTGTGGTTTATTAGATATCTATATGTAGCCTAAGGGTTGACTTGGCTAGTTTTCATTTACAATTTATATAGCCTTCGCATGTTCTAAACCTGGTACCTTTCGGTTCTTATTTTATTATTCCGAAAATTTGGTTTGCTGGTAGAAACTACCCATCGAACATAAGGCTCTTCCGTTACTGTGTAAAAGTAGGTACCTAATAATAATTCGTGTAAGAAAACTAGCCAAGTCAGCCCTTAGGCTACATATAGATATCTAATAAACCACAGAAATAGACTTTAATATTTGTTCATAATTATATTTTTTTCCTATTATTTATATTTGGATTTTGCATAGAACTTGGCACTCAATTAGATTTCCATTCTTTTTGCGGCGAAGCCCACAGTCGAGAATAATTTTTGTATTGAACTTGGCTTTCCTTTTTTACATTTATGTTTTTGGTGGTATTCTATAAGCAAATCGTCATTTAGCTGATGTTCCGGTCATTTCACTTGGGATATCTTGTTGCAAATCCATTGTCTTCGCATAGGCCACAAAGGTCCATTTTCATGTCAGTTCCACGAAGACATACATTCGGGTAACTAGACTATATCACTTAGACTAACACGAATTACTCGATAAAAATGCAAAATTTTGCTAAATTACTGTAATGTCGTATGACTTTGGCCCTAGGGGGTGACTTTGGCCCAAAATTGGTAAAAGTTTGAAATTCGCGCCACACTTCTCCTGCAGTCTGTTTCGAAAAAGTATGCATTAAAATCAGCAGACAACAAGCACAAGTTGTCGTTAAAACAGTGTTTCGAGCTTGTGGTCCCTATTTTGATTGGTTAATTTAGCTGTTTTCGAAAAGTTTGTTTATGGAGCAAAATTTTGTAGTGCAAACTTTCGTCTATAACTAATAATTCGGGTGAGTTCCCTTCTAAATATTTGGTTAAAAGTGTGGTACTTATGTCAGTGACCCTCGGCATCGCACTTTTTTTATCAAGAAATATAACTATTTTTGTAATATTGCGAAAAAATGATTTGGTCAGAATTTTATTCAATTTTTGTTTAACTTTGGCCCATGGGAATTTGGAGCAAGCACGAAATGTAAGCTGCCTAGATCAAAAAAATTGCTAAAAAAGAAACTGAACGTCCTTGCTGGTCAGTCAATTAGTGCACCAGCCATTGCAGAAGCAACTTCATCAGGCTTGACGCTCAAACCACTCGCCAAGCCTAAGAAACGACAACAACAGAGCCGTGACTCTATTACAAGTTGTAGCTCTTGAATGAGCGAAGTCTCGTCTACTCAAGCATTACCTGATGATGACGTCGAGGTCGAAGATGGATCACAAATTAAAATGGACATGACCCCACAATACTATAACTAACAATGCTATAGTTTTATGATATTTTGATCAGTATTATTTTCTTATCTACTCTTCATGTCAATTGTAACAAATAATAATAATGTAACAAATAACAAAATCTTGTAACAATAAACGTTAAAATTACCTTGTAAGTGCTTTATGAAACAGTTTTTTCTTTGTATTCCCATTTTGATTTTTCTATTGAAAGACTGTTAAGAGCGCGGTAAAATAAAACGCATTTGTTAACATAAGTATAAAAATATTTAACTAAAGAAAAAAAAAGTTGCGCTATTTGATGTGGATTTGTATTTTCTCACCAGTAGATATATTTCATGGAGTTTAGTTTGTCCCAGCAGCAACAACCTTGCGATTTCACAACAAGAAAATGAGTGGGCCAAAGTCACCCAAGCCCTAGGATGACTTTGGCCCAAAGTTTGACAAAAAAAAAATATACTAAATCTTTTAAATAGCTACCAAATATTTGTGTGTATAGTTTCCTTATATCCCCAGTAATGCATTTAATTCAATAAAATAAAAATATAGACAAACCCCTTTCAACTGTATGGTGAAAATGAAAATATTGCTGAATATTGGGCCAAAGTCATACGACTCTACGGTACATTACTTATTATTTACTAATTTTATTGACGTTTCACCTGCTTTTAATAAGTTCTTATTTTTAATTTTATAAGTTTCATATTATCTTGATTTGTTCAACCGTTCTGGTATGATAAAGAAATAAACATCCATATTTTTTTCGCTATGATATTCTAGGATTTAAAGATGTCCTAATAAAACAACATAAATTGCTAGAAGTTGTTTGAAACGTGACCATAACACTGCAAGCATTATTTCTAGTTTATCTACTTCAAGTAAACTATGCTGCGCGCGTGTTAACCTATTACGATTGTGGACTAACCGTGCAATATCTGCCATATTGTAACTCTTTCTCTTAAATCTCCATTAATATATACCGTTACTTGGTTATGTGTTACCTCCAAAGAAGAGTTCATTGGCTATTTTATGCTTTAATAGATAAACGTATTGAGCAGATATCTTTAATACCTGCTGTGAAATACAGGATCTCTTGCTGACTCAGCAATGAATAATGTTTTGGATTCTCCGTATAAAGTATTATATGGGGCAATTTAAGTTTCTATCGACGTGTAGGTACGAGAATCAGATCTTTTTTTTCGTTCATGGTAATTGACAAAATTCAAATTACGAATAAAACATAGAAAAAAGAAACAGAAATGCTTTTACAGATATTGCTAATTTATAACATAGAATAAATATCATATTATTTAGTTATAATATGAGCCTGTAATAAGACCCTTTGATAAATTAATAGAGATTTCACTGCCGAGATTTTAATAGCAAATTGATCCCGCCAGCTCTTCAGAAGGAGATAGAACAGGGTTTATTACTTTTTAATTTGCTTTTTTATTGTCTTTCTTTGGAATATCTTTTATACTAGTGGAGTTGAGAAAACTAATTTTATTTATACATACTGGAAAACTAATTTTACTCGCTCAGATTTAAATTCACATTATTAGATATAGTAATAAATAAACTCACAGATTTCGCTAGTGGCATTTAAGGGCCATCTAATAATTTTTCAGGCACAATTCAAGACTACATGGCGCTACTGAGAATTTCCTAAAATACACACTGTTCAACCCAGGAATCGGACACAGGGCCTCTAGATTTCACATCATGTGTACCGCGCGACCACGAAGCAATCAATAGAGTCTATAGCGTTCTGTTGCATGAGGCTAACTTCTTAACCGCAGACTATTAGTCAACCTTGTTCGGCAATGTCCCAGATTTATCCGGGGTCAGATCGTAAGAAAAAAATCAGTGAACTTTGACCAAGCCATCAATTCTATGAAGGTTAGTTCAAACAGAATTAATGACAATTCATAACTTCAAATATTTCCGAAACCGAAATATTGGTTGTATTAAAATTATAAAATTGACTTAATTGTTAATGTCATGGCAAAGGTATGTTACTTGGGAATGAAAAGCCTGGGATTCAATTCCAAGGTTCGGCTAAGCGTTACTTTCTCCATTCTTTCAAATATTTCCGAAGCGGAACGTAATCTTGAAATGTGACTATCAAAACTTACACACAGTAAAACTACTATATTAGCAAATGAAACACCTTATACCTATACCTTTGGAAATAAAATCATGAGTATAAAAATACATAAACGCAGTATTTAAAAAGGGAACAGTGGCGGTAGTGATGATGCGGCCGTATAATTAACAAAATCTGCATGTAGATTTTTCTTTGTTTGCTTCCACCGTTAAAAAATTATAACGTCTGCCCAAATAATAAAATAATAATCTACGAAGCCCAAATAATAAAATAAGTAAGCAGTAATGATGGCCTCGAGGTTTGGGCGCGCGGTCGAGAATCTCGACGGTCGCGGGTTCGAACCCCAGGCACACACCTCTGACTTTTCGACGTTATGTGTGTATTCACATTGAATTGCTTTAATGGTGAAGCTAGTGGTGAAGCTTGAATCACTTGCTTTAATGGTGAAGGAAAACATCGTGATGAAACCTGCACACCTAAGAGTTCTTAGGAATTTCTTAGGTGTGTAGTCCGCCAACCCGCACTAGGCCAGCGTGGCGGACTATGGCCTAAACCCTCTCAATGGTAGAGGAGACCCGTGCTCAGCAGTGGGCGAATATGGGTTGATGAAGGATATTACATACTTTTGGTATGCTTTTTCTGATTCACCCATAGACACTCCAAAAGAAAATTGATTCTTAATATACTATTAGACTTTAGATTGTATATTGAGATCATCATCAAAAAATATCCTGTGTCTCAACGACACAACATAATATTAATCATTTTGAATACATGAATGCGCAAAATTCGAACCTGCAACCTTGGAAATAGTGATTCGGTGGATGATAAACGTACCCTTAAAGCCATGAAGCAATTATAGTGATTTAAGTGGTACTTTTATGTGTTACTATTTAATTATTTATCAACTTTATTTGCGGAAAAGTTTGCTTAACTGTTTCCTCCGGTTTTTTTATTTCATAAAAAAAAACATTTCGCACACACAAAATGTAATGAATATTAAGGCCTTACGACCGTAATACCTTAAATTCAACCCGCTGAAAAGGTGTTTTGCATTTTTGTCGAAATTTCTATAGAATGTTGCCTGTGGGCGTTTCTAGGAAGGAAGGCATTACGTCGTCCGAATTATAACAAAAATGTCGAAACGTTGTATTAACTTAACAAGTATTTAATTCAGCAAAAATGTACAGAACAAGAATAAAAAAGTATACAATTGTAAAGTGGATTATTCATCTTGGGCACGGCGAACGGTTTAAAGTTTCCATTGTGAGGCAAAAGATGCATTGAAAGCTTAACGTTGCTCCTAGGTTTATTAAATGTTACAATGAAGACATTAAACGTTTGATTTTATATCTCGACTTGCTTTTCTAACGAAGTATTTGCTTATTGTAGAAATGGAATACAAAGAATCAAGCAGTAATTTCATTTCAGTTTGATATTGTTTGTATTAAAAAGATCTATGTTAAGGTTAGGGAAGATACATTGGGAAATTAACTGCGAATATGGTTGGAAGTCCCAGTTTCGATTTCCGGACAGGGAAAAGTGTCTTTAAGTTTCTTTCCAATATATAATACAATAACAACACGAAGTCTGAAAATGTGACAGAAAACCGCAATCGGCTCTACCATACCATCTTGAGAGCTTTAACCCGTTGAATCATTTTTTACATAACCAAAATTACTAGAAACGAGTTGGTTTTGGATTAAGTGTATCTAAAACTCTAAGCTTGTAATTAAAATAACCACGGAAGCGAAATTGGAGTAGCTCAGTGAGCAGCGAGTTCTCGATGTACTCTCTGCTACTATCCCTTCGGGCATACAAGCAAAACATAATACACGGGCCTATTACGAACAGATAATGGAATTTAACGCAAATGGTATTGTTTAATTAACTCTCAGCCACAATGTGAAGCCACTTTTACGGTATGAAATGTACACTGTTGATTAAGATAATAATAATATTAATTGTTATAAGTAATATATCAGATTTTCGTATTCCGTAATTTATGTATCTGTATAATATCGTATACGCTCCAATGCTGGGTTTAGGACTTAACTACATCAGAAAGGTTTAGTCTTATACCACAACGCTAGCCGATAGATAGCCGATACCGATTAGATAGAATTCAAGTATCTAACATAGGATAACAGGCTCTTCAGCATATGTTATACTTAGATTCCCACATTATGTATACCTTTATCTTTATATTGCGCTTTTATTTATTTAAAAGTTTCACTTAAGAAAGATTAAAAAAAGCGGTAACGGTGATAAGGTCTCACCAAACGACGTACCTTCTCACAATCAACTCTACCAAAGTTATAAGGAAGCAGTCATAGGGCCAGTAGTCGTAGGGAAAACCATCCTAAAAGTGGTCCAAGAATACACTTATCTCACTAAAACTATCCAACAAGGCAGGCACAATTTCGAGATTGACGCAGACACTTGGCCTGGGCAGCATTCCGAAAGATACGTAATATTTTTAATCGACGAATCGATCGACAGTCGGACAACTGGCGGGTACCGGATGGATGACCGGCTTGGTTGGCGCTTTCACGTTTGGCAATGGACAGCGATAGTATAATCACGTAAAATATAATATAGGTACTAAATACTAATCTAAAACCAATCAATCAATCGTTATCAGCCCATATACGCCTCCCTGTTGGGCACGGGTCTCGTCTACCATTGAGAGGGCTTAGGCCTTAGTCCACCACGCTGGCCTAGTGCGGGTCAGCCGACTACACAATTAAGAAATTACCAATCAATATTGCTAAGAAGTCCGAAACATTATCACGTTTTCAATACTTGAATTTCTCTAGTTATTTACACAGTTCAATTTTTTTCGCCATCAAATGTTGGCATATTTGTTGTTCTAATTTCCCTATACTAACTGCGTTCACTACTTTTTTTCCCATACATAAAACATTCTTTTGCAAAAAAGTTTATATTTTCAAGCTTTATTACATTATCTGTTAAGGCTGTCATATACAAAGTGTGAGTATATACTCCCGCCGCCAGACGCTCGTGCGTCAGCCATTTGCAACGCTGCACCACCGTCTTCGGATGCTTGTTGTCTCAACTAAGTATGATTTAGATGCAAACTTCTCGGCTCCTTTCCTGAAATAACACAAACTTTGGTGTGAAAACTGTCCCGCGTAGAGCGAATGTCTGCACTGATTTGTGGTAACGATGCGATTACACGACAATTTTTGATTGCGGAGCTCATAAAGCATGTCCTTTTCAAATTCTTTTGCATCGAAAAATACCGTGAATCAATTTTGCTTTGGGAAGTTTAGTTGGCGAACGATTCTATTAGGACTAAAACAATGTTAGGCAAAACGTGCTTGTAGAAATACAACTCTGACTGCTGTTTCGATTATAGATTGATTTTATGGAGACAATATATTTATTGATACTAGTGTTTATCGTGCAGAAAAACATAATAAAATCCACTTTTAGTAACGATTGCTACACTAATTGGTGTTTTAATAGAATATACCCTTTATGCATGCGGATACAATGAGAGAGAACAAAATAATGTTACACTTGACTAATTTACATTAGGTAAATAAGTTCTCTAAAAGCTTTGCTAAATGCTCAGAGGTTACCTAGGTAAAGAAAATGTTCCAAGTTTAATTTAAGTTGGCATACCTTATATATATAATTCTTACTCTTTAGACGAAACTGCAGAAGTTTTTAGAGTATAAATGCTAAAAAATTGTGAAAAATGAAAAGGAATAATAAAACCGAAATTTACAGTGATTACGTGCGAATATGCTTAAACGTACTGAAATTTAAACAAATTTTTCTTATGGACTTAAATTGGCTTCTGAATTTAAGTCCACAATAAAAATCTAAACCAATTCTTAAATAGGGTTTTCAAGAATTCAATGAGTCGGTCAATCGAAGGTTTGCTTTCAACATGCATTTCTACGAACACATTTATTCTACATCTTCAACAGTAATTAAAATATAATAAAATAGTTCTATACCTCTTTAATATATAAACGATATACCTACATTTAATGTAGGTATGGGCTGATGAGGACTGAGAACTCCTTAATATTTGTACTTCCTTTAAATTATTTCGTTGTTAATGAGGCTAAATGTAGTGGTAATAATATTTTAATTTCAAGGAGATTAATTTCTTAAGGAAGATTAATTAAGTGCTGTCTTAATGTAATCAGAGTAGATATTATTTTACTCTGACTTTTCCTATTATGTGAATGTCGTGGTCTTTTAGAGAAGAATGCAAGTAAAATGCCGGATAGAAATATAATAACGATGTAATAAAAAAATGAAACAAGCTATTCGTAGTTTCATGCCAAGACCTCAATGACACCACATAATACTGTCAGTGGTTACGTAGTTATAATGGGTATTCTATAAAAAATCGACAACGTTTAGTAGTATGGAGATAAAAATAACAAAGGAATTTTGCCAAGCTTTTTGAAGTTTGAAGGGTCCATAATATTTTAAATGATGTAGAAATTAATTGCCACGTGATAGGATATAGGTTCTCCTATGACCAACAATTTCCTAGAACCGATGTACAGCAGTGGAAATGCTGGTGATATTGATGATTAATTTTTTGCCGTATTTCGTTTTATTGGTAAGTGATGAAATTATGGTGTAATGATATGTTAGTTTCCACGCTGTTTTTCCATCCCGAGAAAGTTATTCTATAATTATTATTTAATATCTTTATTCATAATATCATCAAGTCATTCTAAAACTTACACATTTTAAGAAGAAATATATTCCACGTATTTTAAAGTAAAATAAAATAACAAAGAGAGTGAAAATTACAGCGATCCTCATTCCACTACCAAGACGTAACAACAGCTGAATATTTCATTTGTAAAAATATGACAAATCTTAATATGATATAACATTCAGCAACAATAGAGAAAGACGGGGTTTTAGTTCTCTTTCGCTGTGCAGTAGATTGTATTTTTTCGGCGCCAACTTAAGCATGATGTGAATACGTTTTCTTAGTTGTAAATTTGCTTTATATTTCGCCACGATTCTACGTTGAACCCGGAAAATGTTGCTTTATCCGCAGTAATTTTATTTTGAACCTCTACTTTGTATTAAAAATGTAATTTTGAAGCGTTTTAAACATATTACCCACCGTGCTTTTTATATTCGTCAGAGAATATAATTTGAAGAGTATTAAAGTATTTGTCCGTTGTTAACGCCCGTCAAGGACGTCTATTAATCATTGTAGATTAATGGACACGAGGGTTCATTCAATTTAAGCTGCCTTATAGCAATATTTTATTAAGATTCATTTCAAAGTTAACTGTAAAAAATACCTTCTTATGTCAGTGGCGGATTTCATAGATGACCAGAACCCCAAATAACAGAAACAAATGAGAGCATGCCCGTTTATATATTATAATAATAACTTGAATTCATGATTTCTATTTATGACCGTCAAAGATATGATAGTTTTAGTGCATAACAGGAAATTACGTCTCTTCAGTTTATTACACTGGAACGTCTGAGAATCGTCGAGTTCATTTTTATAGTTAAAGCGTCTAGTTAAATAATGTCCTGTCTAGTAGACGACGAGTTAGTACTGTTAAAATCCTGATTTCATTCGCAGACACATATGCATTAACACAATAAAGTTAATTATCCCGTGTAGAGTAGTATTTTAACGCAAATATTGTGAACGCGCGACCTTTACTATTTGCCTTTGCGGACTAACAAAATTTGCACTGGCGTTATGAAAGAACCAAATTTAAATTGTTGAACTGTGTCGCGCAAAATATTTAGATAAAGCGCTTGCAGCTAGAATTGACTGGAGCGGAGAAAAAAAATAGATTGGTCTAAAATTTTGTGTTCAACTGGACTAAAATTCACTCCCGCAGGTAAAAATGGTCTGATAAACGACGGCCATATTGGTTTTACCGATCCTTTTTTATCCTGTGTATTTGTAATACTAAAGTTGCAAGAGGATGAAAATGGATAGGTAATATGGAACGTTAAATATCGCGTCATTGGTAAACGTTACTTTTTATTTTTGATTAGTATAGATGATTCTTAGAAGATTCTTTATCATTGAATTTTAGTTCCATTATCATTATTGAACAATACGTTTTTCATATTGGAATTGCAAGGGGGGAATTACACACCTGAAAGTTAGCACGGAAACACAGACCATTAAGGGCACCACTGTGCAACGAAAATCAAACCTGAATTAGGCATCGTATCAACTATACAGTACTTTAAGAGCACTTTACAATGTGGATGACCTAAATTTTTATTCTATACAAAGAGAGGGCTCAAGAAGCTCTACGTAAAATAAATAAGCACATTACACTCCTTTATGTTAATGTAAACTTTCAATTCAATCGGGGAGCATAATTTGTGTGGGATTAGGTATACGGAGTTCGGGTATTACATGGAACTGAAATACTGGCGAAATATGGGTGTACTCTTGGCACCTCTCCCACTAAGGTACATTTCCAAATACAGGATTCAACACATCTACGTATAGGCTTCAGTGGTTACACATCTTGTTAGTTTTATGGTACTTGTGTGCTGTGCCATTTTCGGTTCAATCTTTGGAACTCGTAAAGTGTTATTGGCTTTTCCCATTAGGAAATTCTCAGTACGGAATCTGGAAACGTATCTCAAAAGTCGCGAGACTTAAAATTAGCAGATGAAACGAGGATGTAAAAAACCTCTTGCAACACCTCAGGGATAAAGGTTTAAGTGTGCGTGTGTCTTTATGTTTTCTAAAAAATAATATTTATACTTAAGCCTTCCTACCTTTGTTCCAGACTTGTGTCTTGTCCGGTGCCAAGAACTGCTTTTCGACTTAATGTCCTCCATTTCGCTTGATGTTTCCCGTTCTGAGTCGAGTCTCATATCCTCGATGACATAAAGCCAGCACTTTTTAAATCGAACTTGCTGACATCATGCCGTTGTCTCGAGATAGTTATCTAATTTTCAACCATCTAGTTTACGTAGAACAAATGTTTATATTACAGGTTTTAGATACACTTGGGGAGTAATTTGATTTACAATTATACGTTTTTTATACATGACATTGATATATAATGGCACCGTCGAATTTACTATAACCGTTTATTATTGTTAACGCATTAAATATAAAATAGCTATGCAAATGGGTTTTAAATTGTGGCGTAAAAAATGGCAAATATTTCGTTTTATTTCGCACATTAAAAGCCAGCGTAGTTTCGGCCGATACCTATAAAACGCACGGATGCGACAAACACCGGTTCACTGGCTGCAAAACGCTATTGTGATTGCTATGACTTTGACTAGATTTCACTGAAACTGACGTTCTCGGTCCAATCACCGGATCGGGCACAAACACCCACTGATATTGGCGTCCGTCACACTCGCAACGTCATAAAGCTTTTACTGGCTTAGAATTACCAAGTGAAAATATTTATAGTGCGGTGCTAACTGTCGGTTTATGGACTTGAATGAACAGCTGGCTTGCAAATCCCTTTCATTTAATCTTCGAGCCAATGCCAATGCTATTAGTTTGTTTCCTAAACGTATATGGATTAGGTTATAATGGCACAACCTATCTGTCTTTGCCACTATATTTAGTATTTTGTATATGACCTATATTATGTCAACCTTTCGATAAGTGAGTATTGACTCACAAGTGAAGCTTATTGAAGCTTGCAATATTTTTAAACAGTTAACACAAATCATCGAAAATAATGCGCTTATATAGTTGATGACGAATTATTTTATATCTGGTAATAATCACACGTAACACAGTTCTCTAGTATTTGTGTTTATTGATAACAGAAAGTCATTGGCCGCCTACTTTGAATTCTTGTCCTGCTGAAATTAAAGTTCATGCAACATTGTTTTGAATTTTTGTAACCGATAGAGGAACAACAATATCTTAAAAATTAATAAAGATGTCAGCATATTTAGATACCTTCAACCGGCCTCTTGAGATACTAGTTAGCAGAATACAGCAATCCTGGTCTGGTATAGAACTCGACCACCTATTCTGATCCTTCTATTCATGTTTAACCAACACAGGGCCACAACAAACTGACGCACAAACTATCAAATTGAACCATCCAGTGAGACGCGACTGTATATGAGTATGTAGACAGATGGGTTCGCTGTGATACATATAAACGTAGCCGCCATTACGTTCGCTGAATCCGAAACACAATTACACAAGCATGCACATCGAGCCAAATTAGAATCCCAATTTCACTCGTTCTAATATTGCCGTTCGGTAAAAGTGGAACCGTTTTAACAAGCCAACCCTGATGGCTTATTAACATAATATAAAAACTCGCTCCCCAGCCACAGTAGTATTAGCAATATGAACCAGCTAATCTAATATTACAGGAGTCTGAATATGTAACTAACAGCCTTATCACGTTCGCAATTTATTACAAATTACAACACATTTGTACGTAAAGTAAATAAATTGGATATCTACGATTCAGACTGAACATAATTGAACTAATCACATTTCTCATCAGCCTATCGCCGTCCACTGCTGAACGTAGGCCTCCCCTAGAAAGCGCCAACCATCCCGGTTTTCTGCAGCCCTCATCCATCCGTTACCCGCCACCTTTCTCAAGTCGTCGGACCATCGTGCTGCAGGTCGTCCTACACTACGTTTGCCTACGCGCGGTCTCCACTCCAACACTTGTCTGCTCCACCGACCGTCCGACCGTCGGCAGACATGGCCGGCCCATTTCCACTTCAGCGTGCTAATCTTGCGAGCAATGTCAATTACTCCGGTTCTCTGGCGGATGACTTCATTACGAATTCTATCCGCCAGAGAAACTCCAAGCATTGCTCGCTCCATAGCACGCTGAGCGACCTTGAATTTGTGGACCAGACCTTTGGTGAGTGTCCACGTTTCGGCTCCGTATGTCATTACGGGTAGGACGCACTGATTGAAGACTTTCGTCTTCAGGCACTGAGGGATCGACGACTTGAAAATATGACGCAGCTTCCCGAATGCCGCCCAGCCCAACCGTATTCTTCGGTCTGCCTCCTGCTCGAAGTTGTGCCTGCCTAGTTGTATTGTTTGGCCAAGGTAGATGTATTCTTGGACAACTTCGAGAGTGGCATCCCCTACGACAACCGGCCTCGGGAGAACATGACTATTGTACATGATTTTCGTTTTGTCTAAGTTCATCCCGAGTCCTATTTGTCTTGAAGACCGGTCTAGGCTGTTGAGCATTTCCTCCAAATCCTGCAGAGATTCCGCCATGACCACGATGTCATCCGCGAATCGCAGGTGAGAGATGTACTGGCCGTTGATATTGATGCCCCGTCCTTTCCAATCCAGCGTCTTGAAAGCGTCCTCCAACGCGTTGGCAAACAGTTTCGGAGAAATTACATCTCCCTGCCTTACCCCTCGCCGCAGTTGGATTGGCTTTGTGCTGTGTTCCTGTACTTGGACGGTCATCGTTGCGGCTTCGTACAGACTTCTCATCACCTGGATGTAGCGGTAGTCGATCAGGCATCTCTGCATGGACTCCAGAACAGCCCAGGTCTCGACGGAGTCAAAAGCTTTCTCGTAGTCCACATACGCGAGGCATAGAGGCTGGTTATATTCCTCAGTTTTTTGTATTATCTGCCTCAGCGTATGTATGTGGTCTACGGTGCTAAAGCCCCTCCGAAACCCGGCCTGCTCCGGTGGTTGGAATTCATCGAATCTTTGGGCGAGACGATTCGAAATGACCCTCGAGAACAGCTTATAGACATGGCTCAAGAGTGAGATGGGGCGGTAACTCTTCAATAAGGCGTTATCACCTTTTTTGAAGAATAAAACCACCACACTCTTGCTCCATGCCTGTGGTGTTGTACCAGTTTGGATGACGGAGTTAAAGAGCTTAACAAGTTCTCTCAAGACAGGTATACCTCCTGCCTTGAGGAGCTCAGTAGTTACTCCGTCATCTCCGGGAGCCTTATTGTGGTGAAGTTGGTCGAGGGCCATTCTAATCTCGCCCAATTCGATGTCGGGAAGCTCGTCTGAGTAGTGACGGGTTAGTCTGGCTCGCGGATCATCCACGTTGTGAGCTACAGGTGGAAGTGCCCTTTGAGCATATAGGTCTCCGTAGAACTTTTCGACTTCTCCGAGAATTTCTGGAATTGAGGTGACGGTGGTGCCCAGTTCGGTTTTGAGCTTTGTCAGGTGACAACCGGAGGTGTGTGGCTTAGCGAATACCTTAGAGCCCTTGTTTTGTGCAAGTTGTTGTTGTGCAATCACATTTAGTTTCATGTATGTAGAGCAATATACATCGTCAGCTCATCATATACGTTTCACTGGCGGGCTCATGTCTTCTCCAAAACGAAGAAGTTTTTGGCCTTAGTCCGCCACGACGATTCAATGCAGATTGGCGGTTTACACACCAAAGAATTTTTTAAGAAGTTTAAGGTGCGCAGGTTTCCTTACGATGTTATTCTTCACCGTTAAAGTACCTACTTGATAATTTACTGTGAAAATAAACTTACCTTCAAAAATCCACAGGTAGGTGCCTGGGGTTTTAACCCGCGATCGAAATCACGGTATCTTCTAAACAGTGCATTACGGCATGCAGTAATACCGGTATTCCCATAGAAAGTCTATTTTATAATCATTTATTGTGGGGTCGGGATAATGTTAAAAAGATTGTTAAAGAATTAAGATTATTAATCAAAATTTTGTATGGCAAGTGGGGCTTTTGGGCTTCTTTAGAAGAAGATTCTTTAAATCTGTTTACATACTGCTTAGATGTTTCACCAAGTAGAGCTACAAGGAGTCACGATAGTGGGAACTTGAAAGGAGCAAGCACGTGATCGAGCAAACTATTCCACAACAAGTTCGCTTGAAATGTTTGACGCAAAGTAATATCGATTTCGGTAATGCCATACATTGAGGCGTCCATTTTGATCAGCATTTACGTTGGTGCACTCACCTTCTTACCGCGCACTCGGTGCCATTGAATCTCGCAAGCAAAATTAAATCTGCTCGCACCACATTGGTGCACGCTTTATTTATTTTTACGACGCAACTCTATAGGGCCAGTTAATGGAATATTTGATGGCAGCTTGTTGCTATTAAAAATTTACGCGGTTTATTCGGAAGCACTGTTTATAACTGTGTCATACTAGTATACCAATAAATGAAGCTTTCGTCTTCTTTGTTATACAGAATAATTGTATTTACTATCTTGTTCAGGGAAGCAAATCCTAAAAGCAGGTTTTCCTATTAAAATGAAATACGAAGTGGGACGCTTAGACGTCCTATTTTAAGCAGTTTACTATCGGAAAGAAAGATCATTAAAGACTGTCAAACTTATCTGATTCTTTCTTTCAGTACTAACGCTATAGTTGTTATTTCGTGAATCAGAGTGGAGCTTCGCGTTTTATCTGAAATGATTGTCCAATCGTAAAGAGATAGCTCGTCGCAAATAATTGCACAAGGCGGTTGTTAGCCGGCACGATTATCCGAACAAACCTTCATTGTGTACTCTGTTGTACGGTACACTTTTTCTTTTTCTGTATTCTGAAGCGCTTATTTCGAGAAATGCGAGTAACCCACACCATATTATTAAGTACCACAATTTGTAGCAAATATTTCGTTCTACAAATCACCAGTTACGATTTTATCTTTTGGCGGTGTATTTATGCACTCACATTTCGCCAACTTTGTTCACGCAATACAAAGTAGCCGAGAACATTTCCAAACGTCGCGTTACAACTGTGACTTTCATAACCGAAAATTTGATCGTGATCCGACATCGAACTCGGATTCTTTGGCTCAGAATGATAATAGCGAAAGCATAACATTTTTTATTGTTTTTCAGGTGAGATTTTCACGAAGGATATAAAGTTCTCTTTCACCAAAGATAAAATAATGTAATTGCCTACAGTATAAAATATATAAACGTTTTATCTATAGGATTTTAACTGTTTCCTTACTGTTAATGAAATGAAATTGTAATGAAAATAAATGAGATGATCTCTAAATTTATATATACAGGATGTATTCAGACCGTGATCGAAAACTTGGGCAGGAAATAGCTAAGGTGATTACAAACCCCCTGGCATTAAAGAAAATCCCGACAAAAAATAAAAATTTTGATGTTTTCCATACAACCATCAGTATTAAATGTATGTGGTTTGTATGGAAAACGTATTTTTTTTATTTTTGTCGGGATTTTCTTTAATGCCAGGGGGTTTGTAATCACCTTAGCTATTTCCTGCCCAAGTTTTCGATCAAGGTCTGAATACACCCTGTATAACTTGCTAATGTTGATTTGTGTTGTGCTGTAAATTTAATCGTGATGAAAGATAATACAGTTACAGCGAATACGGCTATTTTAATTGGCTACGTTCCTGCTAACGTTTGTGCTGTAATTTAAATAATAAATTTGAAGGATTATTTCCCACAAATGTTAGCGATTGTGAGATATTTCAGCGAGGCGCATAAACAAATTGAAATGTTCAATTTAGAAATTCTCCAATATTTGACAGCCAAATAAAATTAGAGAATGTGTAACGTTATTACCGGGATAAATGTTCTCCAAGAATTACAAGTTGACATTAAAATTCACATCGCGAACTCTCGATTGCTACTTGTGTAGACTTTGTATTATTTACGCAAGCACGATAATACTTTCAAACTTTTGAAAAGAATATGATGTAAAAAAGTTTTTAAGTAATATATCAATGAGTTTAAACGAAGGAGCGCATACAATGATAAATGATCTTTTATAATAAGTTCTTAATAGCAATAGCAGGGCAACAAAAATGTTTGAAAAAGGTTGTTTATGTCGAGTTACTGTGGATAGGCAATCACGACGGAGAAAATGTACGTGCATCGGCGGTTTTGAAGACAGATGTTGAAAGACGCGAGGGAGATAATTTTTCTCTTTCGCACGACCACTTTGTGGAATCTCATTTATGTTAGATTTCCAAATAGATAAATTTAAAAGCGCGTGGCGTGGCTGTACTCAAAGTGTAGGTGACCAAACTACTTCTCCAGCTCTTTCCATTGAGGAAAAATTATATAATTACTAAAATAGCTATATACAAATACATGTACAGCTGTCCATTCAAGTTTTTTGTAAGTTGTTGGATTATTTTTATGTATCTTGGTCAAGGGCATTTATCTTGTATGAATGAAATATAAAAGCAAAGCTGATTCTTATTTCATGAAATGTGGGATTGATATTTTTCTATAGCCGAAATCGGTTAATGCCTTAAACGAAGCTCTGATAGCTGAGGAACGAATATCTTAAATTATAGTTAGGTAATAAAATAAAGCACAACTAATTCTTTGTAACAGCATCTAAAATTGTTTGTTAGGATAATCCTCGTGGCGCCATTAGCCAGTGATCTGTCAAATTATGATATCCAAAGATCACGAATATGCGGCCTACACCGAGACTAATTTACTCGTAAGTAAGATTGGAAAATAAGTCGCTATTTTGTTTTGTGAACACACAGGTGACAAGTTTGAGTCATAAATGTTATGTTCGTTCCTAAATAATTAAGCAAACATCTATAATAAAAAAAAATACCTAACAAGCTTCCTCAGCTTACAACTAAATCTTAGAATCGACAAATCTTTAGCGAAATCCCGATCGGGCCATTCCTTTAGTTGTTTGTAGTATGTTATGAGTTATTTTATGCTACCGACGTAGCTATTCGTTCCCATTAACAGAGGTTTTGCGAAGTATTAAGAATTTATTCGTTGCTAATGGAACCCAATTTTATCGTAGTCTATGATTGAAAATATTGCTGCGTAGTGGTTTTTAGATCAATAAGCTATTGTACATACTTAAATATTTGAGTCTCTGGAAACGATTTACAATATTTTGTCACGTTTATTTTTCTAAGAATAACATTCCAATAAACTTTGAATTAGGGTCTACTCTAGACCAGTAATAAGAGTAAAATATTATTTTATCGATGGTGATAAGCTACAAACCTATATTTACGATGATAAAAGCCCAATTATTAATCGGTACGCAGTTTTCCTTCAGAAAAAAACAAGGAGTATTGGGGAATATAACACATAAGCTATTTTGTTATTCCCGAACTTCCAATGAGGAGGTTCTGAAAAACAATTTCTTGTTAAGGAATTCTTTCGATCTTGTTACGAATACGAAAGGTTCATTAGCCTTGTATTTTGTTTACCCTTTTTCTAGAAAATATAATAAAATGGATGTATTACCATTTATGTTAAAGATGTTTTAGATTGTATTTCAGCCACTACAAATTACATGCTTAAGTTTTGTATAGACGGTTTCTTAGAAAACAAATAGCTCGAAAACTAGACTAAGAATATGTTTTAAGCCCAATGCCTAGTTTTCCAGCATATAATTCAGCTTTAAAATCCCTACGCGTGCCGGAATAAGAGAGCGGTGTCACTTAAAAATTTCTTAGTTCCGTTTTTCTACCTCCGTACTGGAAGGACACTTTGGCAGCGGCATTGTACTCGTAAAAAATACAATGCTTCCATGTAATCAGCATGTACATGAATTATTATCCACAAGCTTCGCGAACGTGTGGGAACTTCACTCATTCGCATTTTTTCCTGTGAAGTATTTTAAAGAGTTGAATAATTCAGTCACTAATAATACTCACATAGTTATGCATAAATATATTTTAAAAAGGGTTGGTAGATACAATTGTCTCTCGCCAGTGGTTTTTTAAGTCTTACGTTCAAGGGTGAACCTACAAATATACCCATTTCCTGGACTCTGTGCTTCTACTCAGAAATTTCTGAAGGAAAAAGTTAGTATCAGTTTGCTCGACCCGAAAGTCGAACCCGGCACCTCTAAATCGCACGGCATAAACAGCTTATTGCTTACTCGTATGTTAAAAAAATTGTAACTATAATAAGTAGGTACGACGATAAAATAGCTTATTTGTAATCATCTTTAATAAAACATAAACTTTAATAATATTTTCATTAACTTTGGTAGTTTAACAAACTTGTGACCTTGTAGAAATAATTGTTGTTTTCTCCTTGGTAATAGAATTCGAAAATATGTTTGATCCTAATAACTTCCTTGGAAGTCCTTGTAACTTCTTGTTACAAAGTGGTTAACAGAAAGAAAGTTTATAGTGTTTTCTTTGTTCTTTCTTCAATAAGTCATCCATAAAATATTGTTCAAAGGTGTGTTTTTTAACTTTTATTACATATATTTCACATTAGGTACGTTTTGTAGAAAAATCTTTATGAATAGATTTTGTACGTACAGCAATCCTTTTTGCCTGGCTAGTGATCACTTTACATATAGTATAAATATAGAACCGTCATTTTATTATTTAATTGGAAAAGTAGACTCTTTTTATTCCGGGATTAGATTTCCAACCTTCTTAAAATTAAGAATCGAAATTTCTGCTTGACTTTCTGCCGGCTGGCTAGTTTGTGAAACCTTGTTTCCTTGTAACTCTGTCAACTTGCAATCTTGGGATTTTGTCAGTCTGTTTACTGCCACTGTTAATAGTGTCTTTTTCGGG
This sequence comes from Cephonodes hylas, assembly GCA_030295005.1. Taxonomy (NCBI): domain Eukaryota; kingdom Metazoa; phylum Arthropoda; class Insecta; order Lepidoptera; family Sphingidae; genus Cephonodes; species Cephonodes hylas. Next base: position 8,729,030 of record AP025364.1, on the reverse strand, counting down.
ACACTTAGCTGTCGCCTTGTTTTCTGTTAAGCCACGTCATCAGTTTATTGTGTTGGCACCTTTTTAATGGGTCAATTCCATGCCTTGTGAATTAGTGTCATTGTGATTTTGACGTCCTGTTTGCTTCCCTTTATCCATCAATAAGTTTGTAAGTTATACATGATTTGTTTGAATGTCGTTTTCTATTTACTTAATGAGGTTAAGCGATGTATTTTATCTAAAATTAGTGATTTTCTGTTAAATACGATATATTAGTTGATAGACGCAGAATTTAAAGGTAAAACCTACTTTGCCTGAAAATATATGTAACTAAGAGGTCGTAAAGGCGAACTTATATCAACTGATTCGATGATATTCCCAGAATCCATCTTTATCCTTTCGAATCCATCCTAATGAGAAGATTTATGATAGGGGCGAAATAAGTGTTTCACAAAGTATTTCAGACAGTAGAAATACTTTCGAGAAACGGTTGTGTTAGTTATTATTAGTAAAAAGTGAATTTTATCCTCCGATAATTATTACTACGTATCGATCCAAACTATTTAGATTACCTGAAACAATATTAATACTGATTAATCTGTAAACGAGGACCCCCTTTTTAAGTAAATGTCATAATACATAAAATAATCGGAACACTTACACCTAACTAGGGTTTGCAATCCCGCATTCCGCATTCCCGCATTCCCGCGGGATCCCGCATATTTTTAAGACCTGCGGAATTCCCGCAATTGTGCGGGAATTCCGCGCGGAAATTTTATGACTCGGCAAGGTAATTCAGCTATCACTGACGGCCTATTAGCTCCATCCCAACAGTGCGGGCGCATCGGACAGTATCGATCAATCGATCGAACGAAATAAAAGATTAAAATGTGCGGCGGTTTGTTTATTCTGTTAGAAAAAAAGTAAGAGTTTCCAACCAAGTTTAAAGTGACACTTTACAAAAGACTACTAAAAGTTTTGTCTTCTTGTATATTCGTTTATTGATTGCACAATGTAATTAGCAGAAATCGATGCAGTAAATTATCGATAAAGTAAATAACTCAACAATAGGCAACAATTAACCGGGTAACGGATGGATAAGAGTCCCTCAAGATCAGTATGGTTGACGATTTTTTTTTAAAAGGCCTATGTTCAGCAGTAGACGGTGATAGGTTTTGCGAGGTTGTCATGGCAAAGAAAGAGGCTGCAGAGAGGGATCGTGAAAAAGCCGATCCCACTCGAAGACGAAGAGGCCGACAAATTAGCGCTATAACCTCTAATCGGTTTCGAGCAAGTTAAGACTTAAGAGAATGGTTTTTTAGAAATGTATATGTGAAGAGCATATAAGCAAACCGCAAGAAGGATTACCGATATGTGTCTTTCTTGAGATCCCGGTGTCCTTTGCACGTGGTAACCAAGAACCATGAGGTTTTTAGTTCGTAAAAGTCCGACATATCCTGCTTGTTAGTAGTAGTTTTCTCCAGACAAAAAAGACGGCGATAGGCTTAGTATATAAATAACTGAATGGTAGTAACAATTATTTAGGTAAGGTTCATCATCATCATCAGCCCATAAACATTCCACGCCTAGGCACAGGTCGCCTTTACCATTGAGAGTGTAGGTCTTAACCACCACGATGGTTTGCGAAATAGTTAGGTTTAGTTTTAGTTTGATTTTGTGCAGGTTTCCGCACGATGTTTTCTTTTACCGTTAAATTGTGAATACACACATAGGTAACTTGGAAAAGTCAGTCGTGTGTGCTTGGGGTTTTGACCTCGACCTTGATACTCGACCGCGCCTTTACCTCGAGGATTTAATTGCTGTTTAGGTTACTATTTACTATTTAGGAATGTAGAAACGGGAAATACGGGATTGCAAACCCCCTACCTTACCTCATAAGAACTATGAAAAAGTAATTTTTCTATTAGATAAATTTATGAATGTCTCTATTATTTTTTTTTTAATATAGTATAACTAATGTACTATGACTATATGCATATTTTTACATTTTTGAATTTTTGCGGGAATTCCCGCGGGATCCCGCGGGATCGGGAAAGGCAAGTTTCCCGCAAATTTCCCGCGGGAAAAAAAATGGTGCGGGATTGCAAACCCTACACCTAACTAATAAATAATTCAATGTAAACGGACGCTAAATCTGATACTGGTAAATGTTTGGAACGCTTATATAATCCAATCATAATATCTGATTGGACGGGCAAAGCGATATTGCTATGCAATGTTTGTGCACGCAATAAACCAGCAGTGTCAATAAAATGCTGAAATGTGCAGAATAAAGCTAAGCTAAATTTTTATATTTTTCAACGAATTGAAGAGATAATAATATTTGAGATGGGAAACAATCTGCAAACCTATTTTATCGTCATTATTTGAATTTGAAATAAATAAATAAGTATTTTCACGCTTTTTATTTATTTATTACAAATTTAAACATAATATTAAAACTATGGACTATATGAGGCAAATTTTACACAAAAGGAGTGTAGTACATCGACCGATCTCTTACAGAGAACCAAGGATGGAGATGTATGTAAAAAATTAGCTCGACCGGACACCAGGTATGACATCGTTATCCCACATTCCACTGTAACTTCTGTGCTCCAGGATTAACAGCGGCACATACGGTATTAGCACACTGAAGTTCATCGAATCTAAGAAAACCTAATTTGTGACGACCTCGCAACGAAATTAATCAAAAAAATATAAAGGTGGAATTGGGAAAGACACCGGACACCGGGTAGTAAATCAAATTGAACTTGCAAGATTTATTTTTATAGCAAGCACCAGGGCGTAGATTTTCAGTGGATATGTTGGTTGAAAATACTACCAATGTAAATAATTGTGTTTCAAAAAAACCCCACACTGTTTGAATAAGGTTTTTGCACAATCAAGTTACATCCAGGTGAATTACGAATATGTATCAACAGTCAATATATTTTATAGCAACATGAAGGGTGGGATTGGAAAGATAAAACCCGCGTGGGATGATATTTACGCAAGAATTGGGACTATTGTTATGAAAACAGCAATAACTTTATTACAATAGCTGGGGTTGATATCATCGTTAATAGTTCAGGGCTTGATTGTATCAACAACCGTAACTTGCCCAAGGGTATGACATAACTACGAAGAAGGATGGGCATGTGATCCTTCCACTACAAATGTTTTTATATCCTTTTTTGTATACAAAGCGATACGTCATGAGTGAAAAAGCCTATGCAATAATCTTTTGAGTTAGTCGAAAATACAGTAATGCAATGTAAGGCCAATGTCCAGCAGTGGGCGAATTGAGGGCTGTTGATGATGATGATGATGACAGTAATGCAATTGCGACTAAAGCTGTCTCGATTCTATGTGGGTTTTATTCTATTGTTTAAGTTAGGCATAACATGTCGAATTCAAGTATTTTCGTTTATATTTTATAAACAATATTACTGAAGCACCTTTTTCTAACCACTGCATATTTTTAGGCAGTTGCCTAAAGTCAAATCAGCTCTCGGAAAATTGATCTCAGTTCTTTAATCTACAAGTTAGTAGATTAGGTTCTGGGAATTTCTAAGAAAAGACTTGGTCGGACAAGATTTTCGACAGTAATAAATCTTGAATTACACAGAAGAAGAACGACGAGAAATTGCGATTGCTGTATTTTTTCAATTCTGTTCGATTCTAGGTATCGCTAATTTGTCGTTTTATTTAAAAATAAATTAACATTCGTTTAAGGTAAATACATATAATAATAAATATTTACTGACTTATATTTAGTATTGTAAAATCAAATCTGGTCACCATCGATGTATATCAGTCCCGCGTAACGTAGGTCGAATTTTTCTTCTCCGTGCCGCAACTAAGACGATCCAAATGGAAAAACACGCAAAAAAATTTCCCTATCTGGGAATGGTACCAGCCCCGAGATCACGCGGCATATGCTCTAGCTATTGAGATAGAAAAAGAAATAAATCATATAAAAGGGTTTGATCACCCCACTTGGGTATACAAAGTTATAAATCCTTTTTTAAAAAGGAAAAGTGATAAAACTAATAAGTCGCTTCTATTCTAAGCTATTATAGATAATAATATTTTTTGTTAACCTACTTTCTAAATGTAGTCTCAAATAATTTTCCACGAACTTGCTCTAAATAAGTATTAAAAAAACCCGCCTTTGTTGGTTACATCAAATATCATCCCTAATCGATAGCATAGTACTTCTTTAGATCTGTAATAATCGGATTATAGTTATCCGCCGTCAGCCGCAGGCGTCATTTGCGTTGAATTAAAAAAGGTAGAGCAAAATTTACATCTCATGTTTAAGGGATAAAGTTCCTTTGTGATATGAACATTTTTTCATGCTGAGGTTTTTTGAACTCTAAAATAAACCCTCAATATGAAATTTTATTCAAGTTGAACGCTTTATTAAAACCACATTGCTTATAATGAAAATTATGAAACATAAATTCTATTCTCTTTTTCACTTCAAATAAATTTCAAATAACTGAAGACATTTTGCGGTCCTTTGTAAGACCTTTAAATTTTCATATTATTTGAAACAACTCCAAATATGCGCCTTTGGGCAGTTTTAGTACTTTAAAATTTGATTGTTTGATACGTTGTAACAAGTTTAAACCCCTTTATTCGTCGTAATTTGGGCGTGCGAATTCATTTATCAATATCGGTAAAAACATTCCGAGTGTTGTAAATTTCATTTCATAGCCACCGTTTTGAATGGGCTATTAATTTTATAACTCATAAACAGTATTACTACGAATAATTTCGCTTTCCTTCCGTACAATTTCTTATCTACCATCGCTGTGGAAGATATTGGTAAAGGACACAAGCTTGCGGAAATCATTCCTGATATTCAGTTGGTAAGACGTGCGGTTCGTTGAAATATTATCTCGGCAGCTGCTGGTTCGAACCAAGGCTATTTTATGTACACATGCATAAAGATTTATCTCAAACTAAGGAACAGCGCTGTGACACAGTTGATGCAGAATTTTTAAGACATCCGAAAAATTGAGTTTAGTTCGTGCATGGCTTATCATTTGGGACTAAAACTAATATAAAGGATCCTAATCGGATAAAACCGGTTTTATACCCAAGTAAGAACGATATGTAAGAAATAGGTTCCAAACAACGTTATTTAAAATATTAGGATCTGTAACTATGAATATTATTATTTATTTTTACTTCAAAATCAATTACTAGTATCACTCGTGACCTCATATGGTCCATAACATTACCTCCGTAGGTAACGTCGGCCGCTTTCGAAGCAAAAATATTAGCATCTATCTCTTACCCTTATAATGGACCAATTACAAACACTCGCTTTATACGTCGGAGTCACCGTAAGTTAGGGGAAAACCTGCTTCCGTTTTCCGGTTCAATAAAGCGCTGAAGCGGAGTTCCTCTATTCGTGTCAACCCCACTACGTAGTCGATCTCAGGTCGCGACACCGACCTTGTCACGGAGAGCGTAACATTAATTAGATACAAGAATAATCATGTTGTTATATTAAATTTGTAATGTTAAGATACTGTTTACTTATGATAAGGTGGTTTTCACGGTGTTTCTATGTTAGCAGATTTAATATTTGCTCCTGGTTTATAATTTGATTACATGAAATATGTTTTGTTTCTTTAATTAATTTGTTATTTGTGGGAAAGTTATATTTACATGGTAGAAGAACTCGTGTGTAATTATCTAAGTTATCGTTAACATAATTTCGTGGCTAGTATTTTAAATATTAACAAATGTTATCAGCTTTAAATGCAAATTTTAATTCTTCACATGAATTGTGCCACTGGCAAAGTAAGTTAAAAGGATTAAGACCTACGTAGAAGGTAAAATGTAGCTGCTCATTGTAGTCGTTCTAAAATCCGAAACAGCAACATATTTGGTTCAAGATAGGACGATTGCATTTTATTCATGCGGGTTGGACAGAGAATAAAAGCGCACGTTGTGATAAAGTACAAATCCTTTGTTACGCGGAACTGTTTTCACCGGATCGAGGATCCACTTTATCCATTTTCGTTTTATTCGGAACGTCAATAAGGAGGTCGTTAAACATTCCCCGGCTCCTTACAATTTAATGATACGTTTCGAGTATAATTTATGCTGTAAATAAGAAATGTTGGACTAAAAATATATTTTTACCAAACTCTTTTTAGAAATGTAGCTTATCTCTTACGTAAGGTGTTCTGTGAGTCACACGTTTTCCTTGTCACGTTCATATGTCTTCAACATACTTCGACGTGTGAAAGTCTAAACTAAAGAGCTGTTGTCGAAGGGTGCCGAGTTGAAAAATATTATTCTTCGGCACAATTTCCCAAGTAAATAATATTTTGGCGTCATGCACTAACTATCTCAAGCCTGACGGGTTATTTTTTGTGACTACAATTTTCTGACAAGTTTCTGCTTAGATCTTAGGGTGATTATGCATTATTTTTTTCGCATTTTTTTCCATCATTGGCTATTTGTTTAATAGCCTAAATACTTTTTTTTTATCATATCGCTATAATTTCTCTAAAACAGTCATCAATATTCTTTATAACCTACATATTAGTTCACCTGCTCCAGCTTCGAAGCAACGTTTATTATGCATAGTTTTAAAGTAATTAACATTGCCACTAAAGCAATGAGTTAAACTAACGGAAAGCAAAGAGCTCCTATCAATTGCGATGATTGGAAAATATCCGTTTGCGTTTTCTGAGATTCAATATTGCATGAGAAAGGAAATAAGCGCGCACTGTAGAAAGCTGTTCCGCGCTGTTATTGTATGACCGATGTATGGAGCTTGAAAACTTTTGCTTCGTACAGAGATATATTAAAGTGCTTTGTTAATGTTGCTTGGAGATGTGAACTAACGGGTTTTTCAGGCCTCCTAATCTATTACTCATGGTTTCGATTGCACATCAAACATATTGGGACACAAAGTCTTTATGCAGAGATTGAACCCGGTGACTCTTGTTACACATTCTGGCGTAACCCAACCACATCTCATCATAACTATTTTTTGTAGGAAGGATTACTTCGCCGTCCAAATAGTTCGCTTTTATAGTGATTAAGTATCACGTTGTACAATTAAAAATGTTGCCCAATTAAAAACCGCAACCTTAAATTCATAATATGAGCTTTTCATTTAAATCCTTCGCTTTTACGTGCCATTTTCCGGATTCAATGCCCCGAATATAAATGATAATTTGAAACATAAAGAGTTCCGAATAAGTATACGTTTGTGTTTAGCTAAAGGCGTCACATGTTAATTGCTCAGGTCGTTAAGTAGGGTTGTGTGCGAGGCCGATCGTAATCCAAGGATCATAAAAGAATGAGAATTCGTGAATACAACCCCGTTCGATACGGCCCTTTGACCGTCTTCTAAAGCAGCACACAGGGGCTAAATTATGCATTATAAAATTGTTCCATAAATTTCTATTACAAGAGCTTTTAGGGTGTGCTAAAGTTGTTTTAACTTGGGCAAATGAGTGTGGGGCACAGAGAAAATACGGTTTAAAAACGTAAAAGTATTTTTCGTAGTGTGTTAGGTGGGGCCGTTTTAAATAAAGTAATTAAGGTAGTGTCATAATTTTTAGCCTTTCACGAACTTTTGACTGGGTTTGGACGGGGTGAAATTTTCATAAGGAATGGCGGAGTAGTTAGTTATCGCTGTTGAAAGGGACTCGAGGTTGGTACAGCGAAAGGAAAGATTTATGTCAAAGAAAACTTCTTAGGCACGCCATCAATCAATCATAAGTCAATAATAACATAACTCACTTAACGCCTTCCAGTAGGTAATCGTATACAAAATCCTTCAGTAATTTCTTTAGTTCCCAAATCTTTTACTATAAACTTTATGATCACATGAATGTGTATAATTAATAAAACCAGGCCCTCCATAAAACATTAAGGTCCTTAAATCCAAGGCAATGTAAGCGCGAAATAATTTTAAATTTAAAAAGAAAGTTGTTGAATGAACGTGCAGTAAAAGTACGAAATGTTGAAAAAAATGATTTATGGCCCAAAAGGGGCATCTAATATTTCCCTCAAGATCCTTTACCTGTGTTATAAATCTCCGGTTTATATTATTACGCAGAAGGGCCATTGTGCGAACCCTACAATCCAATACGCACAAAAGCCTGCAGATGAAAAGTAGTGCTTAGGATTTTAATTCATTCCCTGAATTTGTGTTTGAATAAAGTAGTGTAAGAATTTCTTGACCTATATTAGGTATAATCATCAAATAATATTGCCTGTTATATGTGTTATTACTTCATAAGGTTTGTGTTTGATTTTATTTTACTACATATTATCTAGATGGAAGGAGGAAAGGTTATAGAAATAAAACAATACAATTTTTTTTCATATTTTATTCATTTTTTTATGTAATCATCATCAGACTTGTAAAACTAAATAATCACAGTTAAAACAAAACGTAACTATGTTGGTATGATGTAAATTATTCCTAAAAATGCAATCAGTGTGAATGGATGCCGCGCCGTAACTAGCGACCTTTCATACTTTGTACTGGGGTTGTGTGCTCTGCTGTCTACCTATACGCGGAGTGTGCTCGTGCGTGCCGACTGACAACTGGCAACCGCCACACGGACTAAACAACCAAACCGTGAGACCAGCGCGTTCGTGCTCAAATACACACTTCGTATCTTACACGTACCTACATAATATATTGTATTGATTAAAATTAGTGACCGTTATCCAAACTCATCTAGTACGCAGAGATAGTTCTGCGGGATTAAGTGTGCTAGCAGCTGTTTAGAACCGCGCAATAATTTATAGTTTACAAGTTAAGTGAATATCAAAACCGCGCGTAAAATATCATAACTTTGGAAGTAGGTAACACTTTAACACGCAATAGTAGCAAAATAAGGTATACAGAGACACAACAGAGCTTGCTGAGGAGAAATGAATGTTGTATTGAAAATATGAGTATGTGCGGCCGACGCGGCGACGGAGGCGGCCGCGCGGGGCTGCACTCGGCGGACAAATGAAAATGTTGCGTTGTTATAAAAACAGTTCAAAAAACTTACAATACGATGTTGTATAAGACAGAAATATAAAATCGGACCCAAACCACTATAGTAATTCGTCTATATGTATGATACTGGCAGTGTAATGATATTAAAATAAATAATAATATCTATGAGAGTTCACTTACACGAATAGTAATTAACGAGAATTGCTTGAGATTATGAGAGTTTCTATATTGATGTATTTACTTGAATAATATTATTATTTGTCTTTAGTGCAAACTAGAGGGTGAACTTACAAGAGGTAAGTCAATCGAAGACTAATTAAACCGACTACAAAATCTTAGGCTTCAAACACATGATAAATCAGTCATTTTAACGCAATTCAGTTTTAGTCTAAAATGTACACTGATCGTACTCGAAGTCGATGTCAGACAGCGTCTATGGCCTCTCGTATATTTAATTTAACTATAAATTCTTAATATTAAGTTACAAATTAATGACTACTACCGGCCTAAACGTCTGTCTCACGTCAAAATCGATAGAAATAGTATTCTAGCACAACACTCTTAATAAGTTATTGATATTCTCCTAGGTGCGACTAATTAATTTATATTGTTATATCATACGAATAAATAAAGTGCAAACATTTAACTCTACCGTCGTTAGCTGCATCGAGGATGCTACGAAATTGGCACAGTCCCATTCATGTCGGCGCGCCGTGGCTGGCCGGCTCCCCGCTGCCGAAAGTCGGGAGCTGGGAGTCGGGAGTCGGTAACCGGGAGTCGGGAGCGGGAGGTGGCGCGCCAACGCATTCACTCGGCCGTCCGCTGCCGCGCGCACTCAGTCGCGCCACATTCACACTCGCACTACTTTCATACATTCCGCACGATCCCATTCTAACAATACTAAACTTACCTACTGTACGAATAGCATTAAGTCATTTCAAATATTTTTCTATACTCTAGCACTACACGGAGACATTAGAAGAGGAACACCGGTTACTGTACAATTTACTTACACATACAAGTGCCGTCATTTCACATTTAAATTAAAATCGGGGGTGGCTGTTGAACGTTATCATTGTATATACAACCCCACGGTGTGTGTGCCACGTCCGAATGAGCGTCGTAAACTCAGGACCTTAAGCGTCTAATGTTATCATAATAATAAAATATAACATATTCATTTACACTAATTATGGTGATTTCACGCGGAAGGGCCGACGTGTTAAGTGACGTCACGTAAAGTTGCGGACTTACAAATACTCGTATAAATTATTCACATTTATAGCACATTATCTACATACTCGTACACTCTCGGTCCGGATTCAGGTCTGGCCCTCCTGCCGAAATGCGCTTATCATTGTAATATCCAATAAAATACTGACTCATAATATGGCGAACGCCAGTAAAAACTTATATCAAATATTTGGTGAAAATGTACGTTTAACTTTACAAAATCGACGCAATAAAATTAGGTATAATAGAGCACTTAAGCTAAACACGTCTACTCAAAAATAAAGTCGTATAAAATTGATAAGAATTACAAATAAGGAGGAGGCGGCCGTCGCGAAGCGTCGCCGGCGTGCTCGCGTCGTCGCGACGGGGCCCGCTTGGTATGTACAAACGTAAACTCCGCGGGTGTGTGAACGAGTTTCGCTCCCTAGATAGCAAGTTTACGGTTACAGCGGCTCAGTAGAATAGTGGGAGACAATTGACTAAATTAGCACTGGGTGGTGCGAGACGCGGGTTGTCGCGCGGTGTAGTGCAGGCCGCTTACAGCTGCTCGTCGAGGTCGGGCCCGTACAGGTCGGCCAGCTTGTCGAACCGCGGGCCCCACGCGCCCAGGTAGTCGTACTCGTGCACTTCGTCGTCGGTACCTGCACCGACAGTAAACTGCATTAGGATTTCGTATGAATAATTTATTTGAACGCCAACACGAGAGATGCCTCAATTTTCAGCTTCATACATCATGAATGAAACTCCGTGAAATCGTCGTAAATTTTTGTCAAGTCTTCGGCGTTGACACGATTTATTTAAATTACTCTAGGCTGTCCGTAGACGGTATAAAATTTTAAATAATATTCTATGAATAAATTTGTGTGACAAACGTTGAATGTTGATTACATTGATTTAGCTGCTGAACTAGTTTAAAGGGTGTTTGATGTGAGCGGGCTTACCGGACGCAAGAGACGAGAGGGAGCCAGCGGTACTGCCGCCTCCTTCGTATGCGTAGTTGCGCAGGTCGTCAAATGGCGGGGCGTTGGGATCGCTGTCCGCACGTCGCTTGTGCTCTTCGATGAACATTCCCACGTTGGTTTCTCCTGGCAGCGGCACCCCCACGCCCGGCGGCACTCCCACACCCACCATGGGCCCCACGCCCAGACCCACACCCATTAACGGATCTAGTGGGAAACAAAATCACGTGTAAATTGTCTCGTGCAGTCGAAATTTGTTATGACAGACGCGCTAACCGCAGCCTCGTTGATTAAATGTAAGCAGTGATTTGAATGTTAATTTCTATTTATCTGACATATTTTGGGGCTTAGGGAGAATAAAATTGTTATATTGCGTTTATTAACATTTAAACATGAACTGATGTTATTCGTCGGTGTTCGCTTGATTTTTTTGGGATTTGCAACGGATTGGAATTTATATGTCACATAGATATTTTTCCTACAAGTTTTTACGTACATTTTATGAAATTTTTAGACCGTGGACATATATCCAATTCACGATATTAATATTTGAGACAGAATCTAACATTTTTTTACGGCATTTACATATTGAATTTTTTTCACTTGAACATAACTCGTTTATTTTCCATAAAGATCATTATAACGCGTTTTTATTGCAAGTGATAATGGGGGCGTAAAGCAATAAAGGGAAGTCCCGTACCCATTACCAAGACCGTGTTTGATATATTGCGCCGTCTGATAAACACGTTCCGATGAAATTCTCTCACACGTTCGATTATAATATACGGAGGCAGCTGTTTAGTCGAAATTTAATATATCTTGTTCATAATCCACGGTGCATGTAATGTTTCACGCCGTTTTTCCTCTTCCAAATATAATAATATTCTATAGAAAACCCGAAATAATTTGACGATCTAAGCCAGTGATATGTATTAAAATTATTGGTTTATCTGTTTGCACGAAATTGAGAACCGAACATACAGTTCCTAGTATTTATGTTGTTTGTGGAATTTTTTTTGCATACGACAAGTACATTGAAGGTATTGAGCACAGCATGAAGATTGATCCATCGAAATTTTGGAAATATATTAAAGATAAGAAAAACTCCAAAGGGAATATATCCGAGTACGAATATTTCGGAAGCGTGGTAAGAGAGTCTGAAGCTGCAGATGTATTTGCAGAGTATTTTAGCTCTGTCTTTCATAAAAACGTGCCGGAGTTAAACACCGACACAGCTCAACGAAATAGTTACAACTATCAAGTTACAGACTCATATTGCATTGCAATTAAAAAAATAACATCCTCAGATTTGCTGCGTGCAGTGCGGCGTTTGAAACCATACTCTGCTGCCGGCCCCGATGAAATCCCACCGTTTCTTGTGAAAGACTGTATATCAGTATTTGAGCAGCCACTTTTGTATCTGTACAATCTCTCTATAAAAACATCAAAATATCCAACAAGGTGGAAAATGTCCAGAGTCACTCCTGTGCCAAAAGGCACTGCGAGTAAAAACATCAACATGTACAGACCAATAGCGGTGCTTTCTGTGTTCGGAAAAGTGTTCGAGTCTATAATCGATCATGCTTTAAGGCAACAGATCACCATCCAAATGGCAGATGAGCAACACCGTTTCAGAGCTCGCCGCTCTACAGCTACAAGTCATGTCAATTTTGTTGACTATGTAACCCTAGAGATGGATGCGGGGAATCAAGTCGATACCGCCTATTTTGATTTCAAAAAGGCATTTGATATTGTGGATAACGATATTCTGCTTTGCAAAATGGCGTCATTGGGATTTGCACCTAACCTCCTTAATTTTTTTGCATCTTATTTAAGCAATCGAACCCAGTATGTCCGAATAGGTGGTTATGAATCCGACGAATATTACACAAGATCTGGTGTGAGCCAAGGTAGTACTCTGGGGCCTACGCAGTTCATCATCATGATCAATGACTTGCCAAAAGTATTGAGCTCAGCACAATGTCTTCTGTTTGCGGATGATCTTAAACTATACTCCGCCATTAGGGATTCTCGTGATTGCCAATCGTTACAAAATGATATTGATGCGGTATTCGACTGGAGCAAGAAAAACCGCTTAGATTTTAATATTTCGAAGTGTAACCTCATAACATTTTCGCGGACACGTAAACCCATAATGTATAATTACCATGTCGGTCACACTTTAATCAATCGTGTGGAGCAAGTAAAAGACTTAGGTCTTTTGCTTGACTCGCGTTTAGATTTTCATGACCACATAACAGCAACTTGTGAGAGGGCCAACAAGATTTTAGGATTTGTCATGAGGGTTTGTTCTACATTCAAAAGTAGTGGTGTTGCATTGACGTTGTACAAAGCTTATGTCCGCAGTAGGTTAGAGTACAATTCTATTGTTTGGGATCCATATCAAACTAGGTATACGGTATTAATTGAGCGAGTGCAAAAAAAATTTGCCCGATATCTATTTAAACGAATTTACGGATATTATCCCTACTTATATCCGTCCATGTTTGTAACAGGGATGGTTGGTCTGTACACTTTAGAGTACAGGCGTAAACTCCTTCTATTGGTGCATTACTACCATCTTCTAACAAACAAGGTAGATAATCCAAATACGTTAGAAAGGGTCGGTTTTGCGTGTATACCATCCAGATTTCTTGGAGGAAACGAGAGCCTGGGGAGTCAGCGCAGACGCCGCAATCTGTTGTCAGGGCCACAAGGTGTGCGCACGCGGCGTACATCTGCAGCACCAACCCCGCGCGCTGTCGCGCTACTTAACTCAATGCTCACTCACCACACAGATCCGGATATCTTCTTTGATTCACCCAGGCAGATATACATTAAATTTAATTTATTTTTAAATAGTTGTTAATTATAGTTTTGTTATTTAATTTAATTTTTAATTGTTTGTTGTATTGTTATGTGATTTTTTTATATATTTTATTAATAGAATTGTAAGTTCGTGTTACTTTTACAATGTAAGTGTTTTGGTTAAGACTGTTAGCTTACATTAAGAAATAAATAAATAAATAAATAAATAAATAAATTACTAACACTTAACAACAAGTATTTAACAATTTGCTCGTGTGTAAAAATTCTAACGTGATAGTTTACAAAGTTGCGGCAAGTCTTGCTTAGAGGTTTGTTAGGTTAAAACCTTATTTGTAAAGAGAAAAAAGCAAGCAGCTTGTGGAAATATGTTACAAATAAAAAAGAAATTGGATATGCATGAATAATAAACACCGTAGAATCTTAACTGGTCAGTAATTAAAATACATATTGGGCAACGTAAGCAAATATCAATTTATAAAATAATTTGCTTGTTTTGTTAACAAAATGATTATTTTATTTCTCTGGAATATCTTTCTTGTGGATTCCGATAATACTTAATTAGACACCAATAAGTTTATATATACCAATACGTTTTATAACAATAGTTATATTGTATGTACGTTGACAAAACATATGTACATGTTAGTGTATAGCATAAATATTAAGACTCTATAGCGGTGATACAATATTAACGAAGTTAAGAACAGCTTTGTCACGTTTCACAATAAGTAGATAATATTACAAGACGAAAATTCTTCAAGCTCTTCATAGAACTTTAGCTATAATAGCCTGACTACCTTTTCAACTTCGGCACCTGATTTTTGAATAGTGTAAAGTGCTATAACATTTATATTAGGAAGTTTCATGGTGATAGTAACTACGCGTGATTTAACATTTGAGTAGAGAAACATTTCTTTAAAAACACACCTCTTCATATTCAATATTTATATATCTAAATAGACGGTCATGAGTGTATATAAAGAATTTGGTGGCAAAACGACATGAACAAAAGATAGAACCTTAAAATGTATATCAGAATTTATCGACCATGAGTGCGTGTTTTGCGTGAAAATATTTTAAAGTTGCTAGCGAGACTGATGGCTAAATAGGTTAGGGTCTATATTATAAAAGATAACGACAAAAATGTTTTATTTGTAAGAACATGAGTATATACACAAGCATTACAGGTATAAAATACAGCGTATGTTCATGCTTCGAAAACAAGTAATAATAACCAATTTTGATACATGTCTGTCTTCGTTTATTACGTACTGTGCCCTAGTTTTTCATAGTCAGTAATTACCAAGTAAGTTATAACCATCTTGAGAGTCTACCTCGTCTTAGATTTATATACCATAACTGTTTGCGTACGTGGTTAATAATGTCTTCAATATTATATGAAACAACACGTTTCTTATTGAAGTATTGTTTTTCATTACGTTTTTCAATATATTAAAAATTCAGTTTTATATCGAATTGTGAGTTGATATGGCTACTTTTTCAAGCTACAATGTTAAAAGTGCATGTTGCAATAATACGATGAGCTGTGAACCGCGTGTTTCCCCGCCCGGTGGTTCAGTAAAATCCTTTGTCAGTAGCAGGTCAGTTCAGTATGTATGCCAATTGTGTTTACGCAGGTAAATAAAAATGAAAAGTGGAGCACGGTTGATCATTGTAGTCGATAGGAGCGCGTGTAACGCGACAACCTCGCTCCGAACGAACTCCGATCGAACAATACAAATGTAAACCCCAAAAGTTTGCGCGGTTGAGATAAAAAATTGACTGAAAAGTTTTTTTTGTTACAAAATTCCCGTCGCTGGTAACGCGCTTAGGTGTATTGTGTATGTGCATTTCTATTTTATTTATTTTTAGCGTGTTGTTCAATTAAAAAAATATGGGTTGTTGATGTTGTAACGATGGAGATGTTGTGATTTTCAATAAGGAAATTTTAAAAAACGTACAGAGTTCGTAAATGTGCCTAAACGGTTTTTCAATTGCCCTTTATGACAAGAATCTCAACATACAGTTATTAAGAGGTGGGTGCAGAAGTACCAACAGACTAGTACACATTTCTATACCCAAAATATCTTTAATTCTATATACATAATAAAATAATATAATAATTTTAATAAAACACATTGAAATATGCATTGAAAGCAATCCGCTTAACATTAATTAATCATCATCCACAATAATATTTGTAGCATTATGCGGACCGCCAAACCAAACGGAACTATTGTTGAAAAAAGTTGTATCTCTAAAATAATAGATTATTCGGTAAAAGCTGGCTTTCAGTAGTGGAAAATGGGGATCATAAACTGTGTTATTGGTATTTGTACTAGTATTTAATATAATCATGTATCTAAATTAGGCGATATAATGTTTTAATAACACAATAGTGGTGGCCTCAAAGCTTAGGCGCGGCGTCAAGTTAAATTTTGACGATCGCGGGTTCAAAACCCAGGCACATACGTCTGACTGAACTACTTTAATGGTAAAGGAACGTCGTTACATATCATATGGTATAAATATGATTTAGTCGGACTGAAACAGAACCACTATTCTCTCTTTGAGAACAAAAAAGGTTTCTGTACTGTACAATATATTTATCATTCAGTTATTTACTAGCAAGCTCTACGATTTTGTTTGCGTGGATGGAATACTAAACGGGAATTGATATACAAATTTTATTTATGGCAATTCTCGATCTCGCCTTATGATAAATTTTCGCAGACTCAGACAGATATTATTGCTGAAATTGTGAGAAAGTTGCTGCACGTAATGAAACGAACCTTTATAGCCATATACATAATAACTGCGCTTTATAGAAGCTAATAAATATGTAGATATGTAATCAACTATTCAAATGCCTACAGTTTGTTAAAGTGGTATAATTTTTATAATTGGTTTTGCTACTGATATTAAGTGTTCCGCAACAAATAAATTATTATACTCGCAAACTACATATTCGACAAATGAAAAGTACACTAATAGGTACAAAATGTAGTAAATGGAAGACTCTATAATTCGATAAACGGGACATATCACATATTATAAAATTCAAATTTTAAAAATAAATAACTTTTTTATTTCTATAAAACACTGGCATCACCTCTCTCAAACCTTTCCTCTAGTTTATTCAAAAGTGATGTATTAACACCTTGATTCAACTGTTTATTACTTCTAACATAACATCTAAATTACCCTTCCGTCCTTTCGACGCAATTAATCAATAAAAAGTCCTCAAATTTACTTACAAGGTAGCTTGGCAGGCGCGTGATCCGGGAGCGGTCCACCAATCGGTATCTGTAGCGGAGTTATGTCGAATGCTGTCATATCATCTTCACCACCTCCTTCATCATCATAGTTGATGATGTTCTCGCGGACGTCATCATCAGGCCCGGGGTACTTGATGTGCGCCTCACGCCTCCGGTTGTACACCACGAACACTAACACCAGAACTGGCAACCGAAAACATGTGTTGAAATATTCAGCAGTCGATGATAATATTGTTTTATTATACCAGGTATTATTTACAACGTCGAAAATGTAAAGGAAATTACTTGTAACATGACGCAGAAATGTCTAGGTTTGCTTTCTATCCAATTTCCGTTGTACAGTTATTTTGTTAAAGGACTTTGGGATTCTCAGCTTTATTAACATTACTATCAAATTTGTACAGTGATGTAAGTTAATAAATTATGTTTGGCTGCGTTATATAATCTTTTTACATTAAATCAAAATAATTACATAAATTACTTTTTAACCTCAGAATATAAGGAAATTACACTGCGGTCATGATTACTGCAATTACATTAACCTCAAAACTTTGACATTATTACATTATAAATTTAATTTACATAAACACAAATCTCCGGGGCGTAATATTGCATCGGTGCCGGGATTATGGAATTGGGTATGCAATCTTTATCATCAAAACCATTAAAACAATATGAAATGATTAATGCATCACTACTGTAGGTGGATATTAATCGCAACATTTATCGGGTTGTGGAATAAAGACATCAATTAGCATGCAAATAAAACAATGAGTGTGCTCACCTAAAAGCATGAACAAACAAACAATGATAGCTATAATGAAATCCCTTGAGGGCGTGATGATCCCGGAGGCGAGCAGTTCTAGTTCGCAGTCGTGTCCGGTGTAGCCGAAGGCGCACACACAGTCGTAGCGGCGCGCTGGCTCGCGGTCCACGCACGTGCCGCCGTGCAGACACGGCCTCTCCAGGCACTCGTTCACATTCACGCATGTGCTGCCCGCGCGCACCGAGCCCCCGGGACACCTACACAACGTGTACTTTACCTTCGGGTGGGTGCGTGTGGACGACACCGTGACACCGCCGCGCGCACTGAGCCTCCTCCGCATAATAAGCATGCACTACTGTATGATATCCAGCTAACGCTACGGCTATAGATACACAGATATGTCTATACGCTACGACGAGGATGTGTGGACACGTGTGCGCAGGTGAGAGTGCATCGGACGACGGTCTAGTGGAACACGCTGAAGCGTGGCTACGTTAGGTGCTCACTCATTATAATGAGGAGGCAGACGAGGATGGCTGCGAGCGCGCCCATGCTGAGCTTGAGCGTGCGGCCCTCCTGCACGAGCTCGCAGTTCTCTCCCCAGAACCCTTCGGGACAGTGACAACGGTAGCCCGGCTCGCGGTTCACACAGGAGCCTCCGTTGCGACACGGGAAGTAGAGACACTCGTTCTTGTCTACGCAACCTTTGCCGTCCGGCGATAATACCAAACCCTCACCGCAACTAAACATCATTCCAAGTATATTAATTATATGTATTTACATACTTGTAATTATTATAAGCATACGAATCAGATATAGTTGTTATTATTCAATGTAATTAAATTGAAATAAAAATAATTTATATATAGAAAGTATAACATGTACATAAACTTATGTATATACTTTTTATGTGTTGTTATTACAAATATATTTGTTAATAAAAATAAAAGCAATGAACTCAGTGCGCGCTAAAATAAAACACAAATTAAATTAATATTGAAAATCTGCACATCACTAAAAAATAGCTGACCATGTTACATATTATGTATAATAGTTTGTTTTTAGAACTGCAATAAAATGAGTGAATTTAATTGTAATAATCAACAATCGTTGCTTTTACAGGAAAACAATTGGTATTTAAAACGCTTCCACGAAAGACGTGGAAATATTCATTTATAAATAAATAATTAAAAGGAAAACGGAAACTTACGTGCATTCGTATTCATTCCACAGGTCGATGCAGACAAAAGGTTCAGTGCAGTGTACATTTATGCACGGGCTGTTGGAGGGACAATTTCGGTCAAGATTCCTGGCCATTGTTGCTTGGCCCCATTGCGTGCCGTTCATTGCTGGCGGCAGTGGTAAATGCTTTCCTTCCAATCTGATATCGTCTAAACAACCCTTCTGGAAATCAGCATATACTTCGAAGGTTCTCACGCCAGTATATTCAGCTTTGCCTCCAGCGTATACACCCTCCTGTTTGTCGACGAGTAGCCATTGGTGACCTTCGAATGTGAAAGTTTCGTTGTATCTTCGTCCTTCGCCGCCATCGATTTCAAGCGTCGCAGCACTTCCATATCTACTGACACGAGCTATATGCCATTGTCCATCATCAACTGCAACTGAGTTGAGCCATACATCGCGTTCTTCAGTACGCAAAGAGTTGAGGTTATAGCGGAAATGTAAACGAGCATCTTTGACTTCCAGTATACCGTATTCACGATTATGTTGATCGCTAACTCTGAACAGCTCACCGTGAGGTTCGCGCGTTCTAAATCGTAATTGAATTTGGGTGCTGAATCTATCTGGTTCGAAACTCAATGCGAATTTTACGTAGCTTTGTGGTCGGAAGCTGGTTGGTGTGGTAGGGAGGTTACATGATGGCCCTGTCCATCCTGGTTGACACTGGCATCTAGCTTCAGAGAAACTGCCAACACAAGTACCATGTTCCCAGCATCTTGAAGTTGTATCTGCTTGGTTACATATTTCCTCAGTTTGGGGGCATCCTGCTACGGAGTTTCTAGATAGTCCTGGATGTGCCAAGTCGTACAGTTTACTATTATGTATTAGGTTACGAATGCAACCATCAAAACCTTTTCCAATAGGCATATATTGCCAATGATAATGGGTCGGATCGAAATGTTCGATGTACAAGCCTCCAATCTGTAATGGAGCGTTAACATTCAAATATTCATTAAATGGAGGTATTGTTCCCGAAGCTTGGCAGGTAGAATCATCAAATTCAGGAGGCGTTCCGTCTTCCATTTCTTGAATATCCGCAGACTTGCAAAAATCTACGATCATACGTACATTCTCTGTGTCCCAAAATATATCGATGCGATGCCATTCTCCATCATCCAGAGATTTCTTAGTTTTTACACGCAATTCTAACGTACCAGACCCGAAATCGATTAACAATCGGGGGTTTCCTCTTTCCAGCTCGACAGAAATGAAGTCAGAAACCATTATTTCTTCAGATTCAGGTGGCACTATCGGACCGTTGTATAATAACACACCCTCTGACTTTCTCGTAATGAACTCAAAACTCAAATGGGAACTGTCACACATTTCCAATGCAGGATACCATGCCCAACCCGTACCTCTGAAACTTCTAGATGTTTGCTGACATCTCGGTCCTGTATACCCAGGAGGACAGGAACAAGTCAAACCGTACTTGCCTTCTATGCATCGGCCGCCATTGTAACAAGGAGAATTACGGCAAGTTTCTGCTTGAGTAAAGTTTCGCGCGCCACATGTGCATTCAGCAATTACGTCAACTCGAACTCCGACAAGTGCTGTCTTATTGGCATTAACCATGTATGGTAGGTTGCTTATGTCGAGAACATTAGTACATGACCCTTCACACATTTGATTTTCATACAGACATTCATCAATACCGACCATTGTTATGTTAATTCCGACAGCTCGTTCGATTTCTTCCCTGTGCATTAATACGATACCATTTAATCTGACAGGCTTATAGTAATGCGCACCATGGGCCGAGAAACGAATGTCAGTTACAGGTGGGTGCTTTTTCCTTAGCTGAACACTAAATATATCGATGTTTTCGCGTTCAGTGTTTAATAAATCAGCCAACTTGTCTTTAAATATATCCAATTTACTCCTGGAAACGCTAAGAGTTTTATAATTCCAGACCCTAATAAAGTCTTCATCGGATATTCCCGATATTCTTATCGATCCAGAATTTATTATTGCTTCGTGCGATATTTCTTTCACATAAACTGTAACATTGGCTGGAACATCGGTTTGAGTATGTTTTCTGTCATAAACTTTGAACTTTAGGTGATATCTTCCTTCCCTTGTTTTATGTCTCATTTGTATCATACCAGTCTCTTCATTGAGGGTAAAGTTTGGATGTTCTGTACTCTCCCAGAAGAATTTTTTATCTGGTAAGTCCCAGTCGTCAAGATCATATACATAAACTCGCCCAATTTCGGTATCAGGAGCTTGACCTTGATAACTATACACCAGAATTTCTTTAGATCCTGGTTGCATTTTGTTATCATTGACATCACCGATTATAACTGTTAGTGTGCTAGTTCCAGTCATAGCAGGGTTTCCGTGGTCTTTAATTATAATCGGAATAAGATATTCTTTTTGTTGTTCCCGATCAAAGGATCGCAAAGAAGACACAATAGCCATACCATCGCCATTGGCACCCTTCTGGTCTTGCTCTACCTTGAATGAGGCTCTAATAATATCATCTGCACCCGGGTCTAATCTAAATTGGAAAGGTGGCCCATTGCTTTTGGATCTGTCATCATCATCAGTGGCCAAAATTTCGGCGACTTTTTTAGGAGTAATATGTTCAGTCAATACAGGCCGATAGTCTTTCAAAAATGATGGGGCATTGTCGTTTATATCCTGCACAATGACAGTAAGGGTAGCTGTTGCAGTCCTTGGTGGTACGCCATCGTCAATGGCTAAAATTTTAACCTGATGACGAGGAGTATCTTCTCTGTCCAGTGACCTTTGTATGCTTACTGTACCTTCTTGATTTATAGAAAATTGTCTTTTCCTATCAGATGACCGGTCAATTGCATACGACACCTTACTTTTGCCACCTTGGTCAGGATCGGTGGCTTTGAAAGTTTCTAAGCTTTTGCCAACTTCTGCATTTTCGTATACAGATACCTCTATGTTCGCTCTTTCAAATTGTGGTTTATTGTCATTAATATCCCTAAGTTTAACTACTACCCATGAATAAGCTACGTGATATTTATCGTTGTCGTTATCTTCTCCTTTATCATTTACTTGTATCCTAAATCTGAAGCCATTACTTTGTAATTGGTCTTCATAGTCTAAAGGCTGTACTATTTTTAATGACCCAGTACCGTCATTATTTCTTACCATAGTAAACTTATCAGCACCGTAACCGCTATTTTCAATAACTTTATACTGGAACTTATTAGTTTCGTCTTCGTCGTGAACAGTTACTGTCAAAATAGGCATTTCGGGCAAATTAGTTCCATCAGTTTCATCAACTTCAGTAAACCACTCGTCTTTTGTAAACTGTGGCGGCATGTCGTTAATATCCTTAACTCTTATAGACGCTGTGCCTGTCCCCTTTAACCCCCCTCCATCGGATGCCACTATCTGTATTGAATAATCAGGTGTCCTTTCACGGTCCAAACAACAAACTGCCGTTTTTATAACACCAGTTTCGGGTTCTATTTCAAAAATAGGCGAACCTGTTTCTTCCTCGATTACATTTTTCTCTATAGAGTACCAAAGCTTTGCGTTATTACTCTCCGCCGGATCGTCGTAGTCGATTGCGGTCATTGTCATAACAACCATACCAGCTGTGCCGTTTTCTGTGACGTTACCAAAGTACACGCCTTGAGGAAATATAGGAGCATTATCGTTAATGTCTTTAAGATTGACTTGAACATCTGCGTATCCTACGAGGCCCTCGCCGCCCTCATCTTGAGCAAATACTGTGAACCTCCATTGAGGTCGTCCATTAGGTTGATCACGATCCAAAGACTGCAATAAAAGCGATACTTAAATAAATAAACACACCTGAAACGTAAATACGCGTAGGAATTTATTTCCAAAAAGGAATCCGTAAGATACAGATGGGTAAATTTATTTTCACAATAAATTTTGTTAAGATACCTTTTAGGTACAGTAAACTGTTAAATGATAACAAAACTATCTAGGCCATATTTTTAGGTCTGATTTGTATGTTCAGAAGACTAGCATAAATGCTAACACTAAATAAAATTTACATGTATGAAAAATTCCAATGAGGTCAACATGAAAAGTAATTAAATCGTCGATAAAATCACCCTAAATTGAATATGACAACGCTTTTGTTAAACTGCTCATTTAATGTTTAAATATAACAAAATAATTAATATTCAACGTCCATTGTGCTGTTCTCGTTACAGAAATATCTGCCTTTAGGTTATGACACAAATGGTATGCAATAAATATGCGATTGCATTGTGAATGCAGAGCACTCGTTGGCTGTCTATGGCTATCTCCGGACGCGGGCTCATGCATAGTTCTCACTCACATGGCTTATTCACGATCCAGTTTTCGTGTGAGGAATTTCACTAAGGCTGCGATCACTGCATTATTGACTATGTAACGTACAACGGGTACCTTTTATGATACGCGTAATCCTGTATCTCACTTTAGGATGAAATACAATTGCTTTAATGTTTAAAACGATTATACAGGAACTAGATGTGAGAGATAAATATACGACAAAAAGATATAGAGTCTGTTTGTGTAAAATTTTCAACAGTTTGCAAAAATCGGTGTTTATTTCTGTGATGAAAATATTTTACACACACCGTGTGGCAATATTACAACATTGGTTCTGTTGGAACTTTTTCCACACTCGACCCTTTTTGTTGATTTTCTGCAGGTCTTGTTTGTGTCCGTTTGTTATATATACATTCATATTTAGTGTATTCGTGTACTGGTTCTTCTATGTGTTAAAATTTATTCTGTATTTAAACCAGGGATATTTCAAGAAGCCTAAATATCTCAAGTCGTGTTATGCTAAAATAAATCTTCAAGATAAATACACTTTGTATAACCTTTATGGCTGTCGCTAAAACATTTTAATACTATTTTAAAGTTTCATCAAAAAACCCGACACAAGCGACTGTGAATTGACATATGTATGTACATATGTACGAGCTTTGTATTATTTAACTACGTATACTCACTTTGAGCACAAATATCTCGCCAGTGGTGCGGTTGATGTCAAACTTGCTATTTGCAGGATTGTCGGGATCAATTCCCTGTCCAGTTAGGAAATAGACGATATTCTGCTGTCTGTCTTTATCGCCATCTGTGGCAGTGACCTATACAGAAAAACAAAGCATATGAGTATCACTTCAAAATACCTAGACAAAATAATATTTGACACACGAAATCAGTAATAAAGAATATCAAAAGCCATAATCACTGATGAAGTGATATTTTTATACTTTGCGTAATTGTTTTCTATAATTCCAAGTGTAAAATGTTACTTTGGCTTCTGCTGCAGTAGGTAATAAATAAAAAGTGAACTGTATTTATTTTAAAAACAATTCTGTAAGGTCAGCGTTGTGATTATTAGTTTTTAAAGAGAACGATATAAAAAGAGTAAAAATATAACTCGTTTCAACTTGCATTCATATTTATTAAATCTGAAGTTGATTTGCGAAGCTTGGGTTTTATGTTTGTGTTTGATTTTCGAATCTTACAATACCAAGAAAGTTTGACGTCTATCGATGAAACCGTCTCCAGGGTACCAAACGGTGACCGGGTGGTTCGGAACATAAACAACTTGGGTATTTAACTTTGTAATGTGACTTTGTAAATATTGTCCCTTCATTATTACATCTAACAAACATTGTAGAAATCATAATGCAGTTGACTTAACTATTTATTATTTATTTTAGTTATACAAAAAATAACTTCGCAAAGATCAAGAATCATACTGTGATTATTAATTATAGCGAGTACTTTGTTCGGGATTTTGCGTTCTTTATGAACTTCCACAGCAGAGATTGTTTGTATCGCCGGATCCCAACTATATTAGATAGGGTTGCCGGAAGCAACACAAACTTTCAGCTGTTCTTTGAACAAGAAAGATATACAATCTTTATTATTACGTAAGTAGAACAAGGGTGACGATATGATTTGTAACAAACACGAAATGCGGCTTGCCAGAGTTATTGGCAATAAAAAAGTTTTCCCGAGCAGCGTAAGGCGGCGGCATAAAATAATCTTACTCATTTCGACACATAACACATCAATGCAAATGGTGCTCTTAATGAAGAAATTCATCACTGTAAAATTGTGTAGCGTGCCTATTCTTTAGTAAGTGGAATGTCCAATTACGAGAAGCCGGTCGGAACGAGAGAGATGAACAGGGTAGACGTTTGCGTAATTATTCGGATCATTTGCGAATCTCACTCCAATTATAAAAAAGCTTGTCACTACAAGAGGCTCGGGATGAGGGCTCCGCTCCCTTGCTAAGAGGGCATTTCCCAGGGTCGGTGTAAAAATCAAATCAGCCTAACAATGCGCAAGTACCTACAACGTTTGGGGTCACACAAAACTGCTCTATATTACACATTTGGGAATGCTTATCCAAATAAACTTTTACTTGTGAAACTGACGCAACTAAATAAGCACATTAAATAAATGTCGTTTTAGACAACACTTGCTGAAATGTATAAATGTAAGGAGAATAAATTAAGGCATTGAGTTGACGCAATTTCCTTTCTAGAAATATAACGCAAAGATACCTGAATATCTGAATATTTATTCGCATTACAATTTCAAATATAGTAAATTTTGTCGATGTAAACATAATAAACCCAAACTTCGCTGAATAAAGTAATTCATCAAACCTTTTATAAAACACTTGAGCACTTACTTGAAAATATGTTGGGAGCTAAAACAAGCACGTGTTGAGAGAATGTAAGAAAAACTTATGCCATGCAACAGGAGCGGAAGTGTATATAGTGTGGAATTGAAGTGTGTTATTCTACTAAAAGCACTACAGAAATCCGACGTTAATTACTTACCGTATAACCAGTGGAACTTGAGACGTTGAACCAACAAATTACTGTTACTTTACACACCAATATCGCGTAAATAACGAATAAACTTATAAAGCCAGAATTTAGGATTAGAGTGTTACAACGTAAAATATAAGTATAGTTGAAACATAGTTAATTATTATATAACCCTTTGTAAAAATTGAATATTAGATACTATGCATAAAAGGCACCATATTATCTAGATTCTAGAACATACATACACCAGAACAATAAGGTAGTTCGCTCACATAAAACCATTATTTCCATGCTACAAAGAAGTGTTTCAAGTGTCTATTGGTGTAGTACAAATGCAATACAGGGGTTAGATACTTTGGAATTGATATCGCTTGGGAATCCAATACCGAGACCTATGACAGTTATTGCTAGATGCACGTTTTTATTGGGTTTTGTTTAACTAAACAGTTGTCGAAGAAATAGAATAGAATAGACATTAAAGGCTGGGACAGGTTCTAGGAAAGGTTAAAGGAAGATCAGTGGTAGCTAATTTTGGCTGCAGCTGATCGTTAATATAGTATTTTTGCAATTTCCATAAAAATATCATAGGGGATACAGAAAATAAAGAAAGGAAATAAACAGGGTAAACCAACTCAGAAATAGCTCCCTGATCATATTTATAATATATGTAGACCAAAAATAATACTTTAATATAGGCGTATTTGTATATTACACAATTCCCGTTTTTATTGCTTGACAACTTTGTTAATAGAAATATATTTCAAAAGCGTTAGTAAAATGATTTCTTTTTCTTTACACAGCTTTATTAGTAAGCATAATAAAATGTTTAACAAAACTATATTAAAAATGTTATTAAGTAGATATTTTCGAGCATTCATCCGAAAAAAAAAACATACCCTTGACCCGATTACTGGCCACCAAATCTTTAGTTAGTTGGTTAACAAAAAAAAAAGAAAACAAAAAAAACCTGAATGAGGGATCGTGGGAAGGGTCCTGTCTCTTCCAAGGCCTGCGTGACGTACACAGTGCGAGAGAACTTCGGCGGGAGGTCGTTCACGTCGAGTACTCGGACGACCACGCGCGTAGAGTTCTCGTTGCGGCCGTCCGAAGCCACCAGCGTCAACTCGTACTGCGACACGCATATTACAGCACCCACATGCTCATGCACTAATCACACGCATTTTGGGGGTAGATAGTATTTTCCTATACTTTTAAGGACTAAAACTCTTGTAGTACTTTAGTACCTCTGAGTTTTAAAGTAGGCCTAGCAGTGGGTAAATTTGTATGAAAATAAAATGATTTAAGGATGGGGCTGTATGTTTTCTACCTTTTTATATCCTTATAAACCGTCATATTATCAGTCATTCTTCTTTCTGTCATATCCTATCACACGATCCATTAACGGTTTTTATCACCTACACTTATGTGTCCCGTCTACTTTCATATTCGTCGCTTTCATACATACTTATGTTTCTTCTTTCTCATACCACGATATAATTGTTTTCTCTATACACATTTGTAGTTCTATATGTATAATATATATCCTTTCCCCTGATCTCAATATTATTTGGTATCGGCGCAGTATGTCTCCTTTTTCTATTGTTCCCTGTCAGCTGTCACACATTTTATACCCTTATCATACACGTTCTCTCTTAGATAATTCGTCCATATTTTTTTAACAATGCATTCGGATTCCAGGAAGAAAGGTGAGTCTCATTTTTAAAATTCAATGTTGCACGAAAAACTAGCATAACAAATTAAAGTTCTTAAAAAACCGCTTGAAAAATAAACCTTTTATTAATATCATAAAAGTATGTAGTAGACGCGTATTGGGTAAATACCTGCTATAGTTTTAACAACATTTATGAACAGATTTTAACACGAGTACCCACTTAAGAACAATTCCAATTCCTAAATTTAAACTCTTGCAACTTTTACTTTTTTATATTTATGTTAAAATATCTTTCGACTTTACATTCGAGTCTACAAATTGCGATGGAAATAAATTAAGTCGACATCCCTATTACCAACGTTCCTGGAACCCAGTTCTTAAGTAGGGTCGTCTAAAATAAACGCTTTTTGTATCAAACGTTAATATTTTTCATAAATATTTTCTTTAGCAATTTTGTTCATAAAAACTAAGTAAACAGTTAAAATGTTTCACCGAAAGCCACCGCGAATAATTCGCAATAAAGAAGTTAATTTACGCCGCGCGAAGAACTTTGTGCGATAATTGAAAAGTACGAATTTCAAACCGCTCACCCAACGAACTCATGGTCTTTTAAGTTCTCTTCGTTACCCTAACAAAAATGGCGAAACTGCGGTTCGACCAAAATTAAATCCTAAAATGGTTGTTACGCTGTTGTGGTACGTAAATAAGTGAATTAAGTCACAGAGCTGATGTTTAAAGAGTATAATAATGTCGGAGCGAGTATTACGCGACTCACTGAACTTTAGGCGCACCAATCGAAATCTCTACGGCAAGTGATGCTCCGCAAGCAATTTCAATAGCATCCAGTGGCCCGAGGAAATGAGAGGAATGTCGCACTATTAATCACGTCGGACTTACCAATCCGTGGACATCTACTGCTTCCCTTAAATTATTGTTTTTGGTAGACGTGTAACCTGATTTAGTAAGCTGTTTATGGTTTCATTTTAATTTGTAAATAAAGTATTATCGTAAGTTGTTATTTCAATACCAAAACGGAAAAAGATCAGTGATAGAAAACAAATCATAAATAACATCGGATAAGCTCCAACACTACAAAAAAAACCTCTGGTTGCTGCTACGAATAAATCGAACGAGAATCAAAAAAGAAAACAACAACAAAGACACTAGCAAACAACTGGCGCTACAACAAAATAAAACTGTAACCAAAACGGAAATCCCATGCCATGCAAATCAAAAAAATGAAATCGCAGAAATAAAATCGAATACAAGGGCTAACGCTTAGTCCGATTCCTTTTTGAAATTGTCTGCAGCTAGTTTCAATTCAATAAAGAATCGAACGATCGCATTGATTATGACAAAAATGACCTGGAGCACGCGTTTCGGAAGATTGCGGTCATCTTCTTCGGTGATTTGTGTACGGTAAGTAGGCCTCTCGAACACTGGAGGGTTATCGTTGACATCTTTGACATGGATCACCACTGTTGTGTAGTTCTCCTTCAGATTGTCCGACGCAGCCAGCTTCAGCTCGTACTGTTGCCAACCAAAGTATTAACAACTTGCTTCTAAGCTGAGTTACTTACACTTAATTATACTGCCATTAATTTAGACGTTCTTCAAAATAAATCTGTTTGAGATTTAGTAGGCAACAATACAATCAAATAACAGAGGGCACCAAAAATTTCCTTCCTTTGACATTCAAAATTACGAATTAACAAAGTAATTTAAAAGTTTAATAGGAAGTGGTTCGAAGTAATTTAAGGAGGACTAACAACTAAAATGATTTTCATCTTTGCTGCGGCGGATATTAACATTGTACAGACATGTTTAAGTACTGCCGAGAATAAATTACTCATTAAGATAAACAGCGTTAAATGAAGGATTCGAGGGGTATTAATATATCGGTACGATAAACGTAACAAGTCCGCACTTGGTTTCGAAAATAGAGTGAGCGTGTTTGCGACCCTCGGAGTTATTGGTGTCATCTGTCAGTGTCGCTCAGTAATTTCCTCACCCGGTTGGAAAATGTTTGTTCCAAAAGTCATCTCACACATATTATACAAGTTTCGGAGTATTTTATTATTTTCATTGTAACTTACCAACAACGTACGAGAGAACTACATGCAGACAAGAAATGTAATATCTGATCTCCATTAGGGGCTAAGCTCAACCGGACGCAGATGAGCGTAATTGGCTTGTTGGCTAAAAGCTTGCGAAATCGTAGTATCCAATTTTCATACACAATAAGTAGCAGAATACAGATTGTGTAGCTGCATTGACTCTGAGGATTTATTTGTCCTATTTCCAGAAACTGCTGGCATACAATCCTCAGTTCGTAACTTATAGGTGCTCGATAAATAAAATGTTTTATAATAACACTATTTTACTCTTTTATTTTTAAGAGTAACACCTACAATAACATCTAAGGTATAATAATAATCGTACTTTCCGAACACTAAGAAGCGACGCTAGAACGTTTAGAAGCAAAGAGTGCCGAATATTAACTGGTTTACATTGGTATAAGCTCCGTGGGAGTCTGCAGTTTGATAGCTGTATAGCCTTCGCTAGCAACTGCGCCGGTTCGCTTAAATGGGTATTAAAGATTAAAATATTTATCTCGCGAAAAGTTCTTCGAAACTTTGTCGAGGCTGTAACAAAGAGGGTCCTTGTGATAGCTGGGCAGCGCAGCGGTGGCCGCGCCCCAACGTGCCACGACGCACCGACGCAAAACTTCAAATTGGAACTCGCCAAGGGGCACAGTACAGAAAACGGCTGTAATGTATGTATTGCTTTGTATATTTCACTTCTAATTATAGGCAAAGTGACTACCATATAATCATATTTTTATGTAGCACGTGTTTCCTATAATAATCACTTGTTCACTTTATTCACCGAAAAGCTTGATATTAAATTGTTACGAAATTTTCGATTTTTTGGTTCGTATGTGTTTATAATTAAGGGATTAAGCATTAATAACCACATGCCCTTTATATAAAATAACACACGCCAGTGTTTACCTGAAAGGTTTATCTTTAATTACGTTGGCTTACTGCGTAGCCCTCTGTTGTTTAATTTAGGATTTAGGTGACGTGACATAATTGTTGATGAAATACTTAGTCCCCACTTAGATGGTACATTGGGGATACTCCGTTCTACTTAACGGTGTTTTAGGAAGTTTTGTATTCCTTTTGATTTTGTGTTTACATATTTATTAATTCAACAGCAATATTTTAAATGATAAGTTAAATAATGGAAAGTGACGAAAACAAATAACAGATTCACTTATCCTTTTGGCTCTACTATAATGAAATATACTACTATAATTACGACGCATAGAGAGGTCGTAATTTATTTAATTGAAACAACCCATCCTTTTTGATAAGTGAATTTAAATAAACGGCTATAAATATAAGAAAAACACATTCGGGATCAAAGGCCGATTGACATTGGCTTCAGTTACATGACATGTCCCACACGTAGTCCCCCCCCCACCTACACCCTCCGCTTCTGTTATTCTGTGTCGTTATTGCCTCCGTGTCCAACATGACCTTTTGAAATTAGCTCAAAATTAATTCATTCTGGTTTTACGAATTGGCAATACATGCACTACTTTCCTTGGCGTGTATATTTCTTATTTCAAGAAGAGTTCTAATATAAAATAGGAATTGTTTTAGAATGTATTTTTCGAACTAAAATAATATAACTTTTATTACCTATATTCTATAATATTTCGATATTTTATTACGTTAACACGGGCACTCTTGATCGTTTTAACGACTTTCTTCTGCCAATAAACCGTACGATATTTAATTTACTCAAAAATTCCCGTTACACTCAATGAAGAGACAAATGTATTGTTTTCCATTCTACCAATTGATTTTCGGTATTGTACGCTGACTTTCACCATTGTGACTTAACGA
The DNA here is from genome assembly GCA_030295005.1 of Cephonodes hylas. Taxonomy (NCBI): domain Eukaryota; kingdom Metazoa; phylum Arthropoda; class Insecta; order Lepidoptera; family Sphingidae; genus Cephonodes; species Cephonodes hylas. The sequence goes on along the minus strand of AP025364.1, from coordinate 8,697,342 downwards.
ATAACTGAATAAACGAGGTTACAAAAAAACAAAAATGGGAATAAAAATTGAGCGAACACAATGTGCCCTATACAATTAACTTGCAACTTGGTTTCCGGCAATGTGACCACATTTAAATGCATGACTCGCTGTTCTTTAAAAATAAAATGAAAAATAGGTCACTGAACCGATTTAAAATGCATTCTATAAATAGCAAATAAATAAAGGAAATTTTCCATTATTTACAAAGAGTTACAGACTGCGTCCGTGGCAGACGTTAGAATTGTTCTGTTGTTGTTGGCATTATGGATTGCCATCGCGATGTAGCAAAAAAATTAGGCTGTTTATTTAAACTCAGTTTATGGAAGTTCAATACATATTCCCTGAATCTTTTAATAATCTTAATTAATGGCACAAATCTTGATAAAAGTTTAAAATGACAAAAACCGAACGAAAAATTCATGTTCTTTCGAATTTCAAATTATAAAAAAGTCAAATTCGTGAAGATATTGGAAACATGTTGAAGCAAACTGAACTTACCCGTTTCCTAGTTTCGTAGTCGAGTGCTCCTGCCACGTAGATGGCGCCAGTCATGTTTTTGACAGCGAATGCGCCCCCTATGTTCCCGCTCGTGATCTCGTATCGAATACGCGACGCTGCAACAAAAATCACATATGAATTTATACGTTTCGCCTCGCACGCCAAAAATATACCGGGATCATCTCTCTGGTACACGTCCTCATAGGATTTTATTGAGATTGTATTCCTCGAATGGATTATCAACATTTTACAGACGAGCGAGGTAACATGCTCTCTCCGAACAAATCGTAATGTGGAAAAGGATTTATTTTAGATACTACTATATTTATGATTTGATATTTGGAATAAATCAACAAACCTCCTTGATTCTGTGTTTCAAAAAAATCTCATGAAATTAAAAGGAAATGGAATCAGATTTCACGTAACTTTATCTTAACTTCTTTGTTTAAAATACAAGTATACATTAACACATCCACAGCACATAACAACTAGATCAAATAAATGTTAAATTAATGACTTTTTTTTTTCTCAGTAAATAAACAAACAAAATTATGCTTAAAACTTTTAAGAGTTATAAAATTAACGCAAAAACTTGAACCCCCATATTGATTGACAGGCAATTGCTTTTCAAAGTATCCACCCGCATGTGAGTTAAGTGTTTCCACTCTAAAGTTATCTCCCCAGCCGTTACGAAGTTAGAACACCTAGTTTAACAGCAGTTTCGGGTGCCGTTATGGTAACAGCGTTTAAAATATAGTCTAGTTTTAAACAGCTACGACATAATCTTAAGTTCCAAAAAGTTTTTATTGCACGACGCGTTGAATAATGGAAAATTTCCATTTTAACCATTGTTTCCTTTCGGAATGCAAAATTTTGTACGTTCTGTGAACACTTGCTGTGGAAACAGGGAATTAGCTCTTTGTATAAAGACGATAAACATTAAGGGGTGTTTATATATAGATACTATCTCACGCCTGTAGTCGCAAAGGCATGGGCAGAAATTGCGGGTAATAGACATTCATTTGTTTAATAACTAAGGTTACCCATACTTTATCCAGATCGAGTATTACACTAATCCGGCTTCAATACAAGATTCATTTGTTTTGGAGCCAACAAAACCTTTTTTAATAATTAATATGTGCCGCTGTTTATTTAAAACATAATATATATCCATGGCACTCGTATTTTACAGCAGTATGTGTATAGTATACATTTTTTTTCACTTTGATCAGAGTATACAATCAATAAAATTTTACATCGTACCGTGACATAAACGTCGTTTCATATTCAATAAAACTAGAACCTTTTCGAGCACCGGGAGCTGTAAAAAGGTCCTTTTAAAGCAGTAAATTTTGACGTATTTAATATACTCGTATGCATAAATGAATGTAGATAACCACACATGACTGGCTCTTTACAATAAACGTTGATTTAAAATTTGTGTTAGCGAAAACTCAGACGGTGAACGGCGTGAACGAATCGATAAACCGAGATATACTTAAGTTAAATTTTTAATAAAGCTAAAACTTCACGCTTCAGTTCACAGCGACAGAATGAAATATCATAGCTCTTTCTTGGAACGTGTGGGCACTTCATAAATTTGTTCAAAAGTAAATGGAACAAATTGAAATACTCAAAGTTTGTAAGTGTAGTTTGAACGATGTTGAATGTTTTTTTTTGTAATAGCAATACATGTGTGCAAAATAAAGATTACTTTAATCTGTTTGAAAAAATACATATAGTTGATGTTCCAGTTTCACTTGGCTTCAACGCTTTTCGCCGACTACTACGTAATTCTGATATTTTTGTCACAGAATTAATTAATAGGTTAAACATTTTTTTGGTAAAATTCATTATCCTCCACTCGACCTTTCGTTATTATAAACACTTGTCTCTTTAAAATCACAAAATTTTAATTGTTTAAAATTATCATCCAAAAATAATTTACAATAATGAAACATAAGAACAAAGATAAGGTTTAAAAAAAAATAAAAGCAAAGTCAGTCAGTAAGGTAATACAAGTACACAGCCTTTTACGACATAAAAAAAGGCTAGCCTTATGGTAATTGCAGTGCAGTCGAAATAATGTAACATACATATGTACACACGATTACGATTAACTCATTTTTGTCGACACGAATACATCAGCATCGAAATCGGATTACACAAGCTGTTCACGGAATGCGATTCCAAATCAGTGGGTCGATACGGCGAGTTTAAAACCCTCTACGCACGGTGGTCGCTATTCGAGTGGATACGAGAATCGTACTACCAGCATTGCCTTGTCAACCAGAAAGCGATTGTCTTTTTTTGGAAAATTGAAATTGAAAAATGTAGTTTGTCGTTGACGATAAATTTTCCGCAGTTCAATTCATAAGAGGTACCGAATCAATGCTTTTAAAAAGAAATAACTAGTAATGTACTGCTAAATCATAATCAGAAACAGCCTTATTTACGTCCACTGCTGGGCTTAGGCGTCTTCTATGGCACGCTATTGGGCTCGATCTTATTGTTCTCAATCTGCTGCAAAATATTTGTTGGAAATAATTTTGTTACAGCGTTGATATAATATTTACTCCGTGGGATAAAATAACTTGAATAAAATCTAACCTGTCTATTTCAAGAAGTGAGTCACATTTAATTTTATTCAATAATTATCTCTCATGACTCTGTGTATTGTTCTCTCAAATGCAATTATCTTTTTCCACTTTATATTTTTCCATTGTTTTCCCTAAGCCTCATCATGTTTCTTTGTTTCGTTTTAATGATTAATTTCAAATGTTTCTTCTGTAGTTTATTGAGTAGTAAAAATGAGCGGTCAAACCGCACGTTTTGCCTTTATATCGGGTAAATAGTAATTCGATTTCCATTACTAAGAACGGTTAAGGTTCATCGATAAGGGCTCGTGTAAGTTACAAGGGACCAGTCTCTATCACGATTGTCCGAAGATTGCTTTCATTATGGATTTGGCTTTAATGTCAGCTATTCTGGGAAGGTAAACTTGGCTGAAATCCCTAATTGGTTACCATGTTTTCATTAATAACGAAGCTTTTATATCTATACACTTGTTATAGAGACTAGTTTCTGATATAGATTTCAAAAGCATAGGTTGTGTACATAGCAAAAAAACAAAGTAAGACACGTAGGGAGACTAACGTTAAAAATTGGACATAAAACGTAAGTCAATAAAAGTATTAGTTTCTTAACATTATTACATATAACCAAAGTGTAGTTATGACTAAAAAACAACACCAATTAGTCATAAACTTTGCGATCACATTTTGTTCGGTGAGTGAAATTTCTAGCCAAATATAAAATATTAGAATATTTACTCCCCCGTCTACGCTCAGTACTTAACTAACAAAGACTAACTGCATTAAATCATAGAATATAAATTATTCGACGTATTTCTCATGGCAGTGAATCCCAAGTTGGTGTTTCTATAGCCGGAGGTATATCGAATTAGACTGAGGTCAATCACTGAGCAATATCTGAGTAGTGCAATGCCATAAACGTTATTCGAATTATGTATATTGTGTATAGCTAAGAAATATTGAGTAAATATTATAGATGCTGATATTACATATAAAGGTTGCATTGCTAGACAATGCGTCGTCTCATGCAGTAATCTTGTTTGGGTTAAGAATTAAACGGGAATATTGATGATTGTATAAACTATATTTTTTGTGCAACACTAATTCAAAAGCAATAATATTTCACTGATATTTAGAAGTAAAATGTTACAAATAATTTCAATTCCGCTTCGCTTTTTTGTTTTCACTGAAATAAACAGCAGCCGCATTGATAGAGTTTAATTTGAGTTCATTCGTCTGTAATATTAATGAAATGAAAATATTTTATATTTCACCATTCAACAACAAATTGCAAACAAAAAAACCTAACCGCAAAATAAAAAGCCTGAATGTTGTTGATAAAAACGTGTGCCCAAAATTTCATTAAATTAATATATTCGAGCAAACATCGTGCAAAATAAATAACTCAAATGTGCAAACAAATTAAATATGTATAATGAAGTTAGTATAATCACGTGCGTGGCATAATGTGTGCGATTATGGCGGTGTGTTCAGTAGCTATTGCCGCTCGTAGTATTTAACAGGCAGCTAATCGTTCGTACACAGCGGTTAATGAACGTGTGCCGTATTCTCAAACTAATTGGCTCGTAAAGAAGGGAACCCTTTGCTTGTATTTGCTAGAGAATTTCATTTTATAGCACAAGACGTGCGCTAGATGATGTATGTGTCTTATATTATTTTTCATCTTACTAGATTTCTCATTTTAGTGATGATTCAACTATTCGCACTGCAGACTCCCGTCTGCAATTGCGTTGCTGTTCCCACAGCAATGCAATTGCATAGATCTCCGCATACAAAGGCAATGATTGCGGCGATTGCATCATTGATAAACCGATACAAATTGTACGTATTATGTCCTACTCTAAGGCGTGATTTCAAAAAAAGACCTGATACATAAAGTAGAGCAGCCTATACACCCTTTGTTTTTTTATGACCCAATGAATGAATGAATCTGACAGGGTAAGAAAAAAACAAGAACACTTAGCTTTAATCAATTTACAAAAAATAAAACTAAGTACCCTAATGACCGGAGTTCAGTTGAAGTGTCCCAGTTCTTTGCATTTGATTAATAAGAAGCGTGCCTTTCGTCGGAGGAATTTAGAGTTTAGGCGCCATTTTTTCTCCTAGATTTACTTTCTCTCAACGAGGAACTCGTAAGTAAGCAAAAGTTGTTTTCGCTTCTTCGTTCGTTGCCGGGATCTTTTCTAAGTAAAATAGATCCTTGCGAAGTGTGCTTAGCCAATTCAAACTTATTAATCCACTTGAATATTCGATAAAAGACAATGCTTTGAATTTTTAACGCCATAGTGATTTATCCCGACTGTAATGGCATACTAGTCGAAGGACAAAGCTCTGAGGATAAATTTAATATGAGGCAGTGTATTAAGTATTCATTTATAATTGGAAATATTTGTATTCACATAAATTATTTATATTTATTTAATTAATTAATGTAAATGCAATAAATTTCGCTGTCAAATTGATTTTTTGTGTTTGACGCGCGCTTTGTTGTATTAACTACTCTGATGAAAAAAAACTAATATCTGAAAGAAAAACTGCAAATTATAGTTGGAGTTACAGCAAAATTATCAGAAATTACTAAAAAGACAAAATTGTTCATGATATACACTCGCAGACGAAATCACCGTTGACTTTTAATTGCCATTTGTCAGAGTGAATAAATGGCAGCAATAAATTTGACCGCAAGCACGTCAAAATATACGATTTTTCTTTCATTGAACGGCGCATTCAATAAAACGAGTGGCGGCGGTGGACCGCGGTAAATCACCATCCCCTACCTTATAGGTATTTCCAGTTCCACTCCACGACTTAGAGTTGCTCCTACAGAAATATGTATTAAACGCATTCAATACAGTCGGTAAAGAAACGCTACAAGGATAATATTGCTCTGGCTTTCATATATCGAGTATATTTTATTTTAAAAATTGAATAAATGCCCCGTCTTGAGGTATAAGTGTTATTGAATTTTTCCTAAGTAAATGATTTATAGGGCCACGGAGTATGGTCATATGCCTCGTAATAAGCTATTATGTGAAATAACAATCATCTTTCTCCATAGGAAAAAACCTTACCAACCTTGTGTATTTAATAACAGCATAAATGTTTTTATTATAATTAAGCCTTTAAATATTGATATAGTATTAAAATTAAGCAATAGAAGAAAATAGTTGGCATGGAAATAACTGCGGGGCTTCAGGTAATCTCATGAACGAATCATTACAACTGTTACTACTTAATTTATGTTTTAACGCGATAAAACCACAGGCATTTTATAAAGCTATTTAGTTCCATATTCCATGCGGAAGGTTACGATCAGAAAGCTTAAAATTTTGGCACTGAAACGCTCTCAGCGAGTAAGTGGACTAAGAACTGAGCCATTTACATTTTGGAGAGATTTGACCGATCCAATAAAAATATTATGAACGAGAAAAATTGAATTGTTTTAAATGAGACTGTGAAAAATAAAAATATTACTTTAACTATAAAAACATTAACGGCCGAATATGTTATAACTAAATTAAGATATCTTGTTTTATAAGTTATAACACCGGTTGGAAAATTAAAAGGGAATTTGGGGTTTCAAATAATCCTGAATAGTTGTCACATCAATGGTTATGAAGTGGGGGTATTAAATTGAAATCCAAAATCTATTTTGTGAGAGCTTATCTAGATCACAAGCGATCGCACTGGCAGCTGTCAATACGTGTGGTGTGGCCCAAATATTATAGTAGGGGAGCCGACGATGCTAAATGGGGATTTACTCGAGCGTCATAGAGACCTATAGGATTGCAAAGCTTAGATGATAAGAAGAAAAAAATGTTATATGATATATATCTTTTCATCGGTGGGGAAAGCGGGTATAGATTGTTAAATATGTAAAAAAAAACTGTTGCGTGGACATCCTCGAGCGCGTCAGATATTGATAGCATCATTGCCCTACGTATTTTTAATAATGTACGTATCTTAATCTGATCGTTTCCATGATGGGGGTGGTTGTATTTAAGGATTGAAAATGAAGAAAAAAAAAATTTTATCGAGCGCGTCAGATTTTCTAAGGGAGTGTTAAGTGCACCAAAAAAAAGCTCTCATTCAATAATCTGACGATTTCGATGTGACGCAAACTCGTGGCCATTCTCATAATATGCAAAAAAAAATCGCCATTTGGATATACTCAAGCGCGTCAGATTAAGATATATATGGTTCATCTTTATGTTCTATGCGTACTGTCTCATAATCTGACGATTATCTAGAGGGATTCGGCTAATCTGACGAAAAAAAAATTATTTTTTCAATTTTTACTCAATTTTCAACTTAATTAATTGAAAAGCTCAGGAAATAGCATGCAAATAAATAAGTGTATGCTTTTTTAGTACAATGCATGTATTTATAAAGAAATATTTTTAAAAAAGCTTAACAAAAATTTATGTTTTATTAATTAATCATCATCTTAGTTGCAAGTAGATATTTTTCAAATAAAAAATACTAATTGGTATGCCAGGTCATATAACCAATAAAATAAAAAAAAATTGCGGGACATTGATGTTTCATTATTCTCCATTCATTACTCATACATCTGTTAAATAAAAAAGTAGCTCCCACATCCAGTCTAAAAAAGCGAATTTAAAAAGTATAAGCTCATGCATTAAATGTAATGCACGGATGTCTCAGCGAGTCCGAAAATGCGTTATATATAATGCATGGACAAGCAACGTGTTAAAATAGCAAAAAAGCCAAAACGTTGGAAACACGTTGAAAATTATACTTTATTAAATACGTTGGCGTCATGGGAGCAGAAACCAGAGTGGAGACGGAGTGAGAGAGTAATAGATAGAGAAAGAGTGAAAGAGGAATAGAAACGCGGAGAAGGAAATAGCGCCGCACAGCTGCACGCATTTAACTTTATCGACGAATTTTTGTTATTTCGGCTTGCGGAAATCGTCAGATTATATATTTTTCGTTATTCTTGAACTATTTCCTTCAAAATAAAAAAAAATTAGCTACGCTCGAGAATGTCGAGATGACGTTTTTTTTTTACAACTTTGCTGCCCTCCCCTTTCTTTACGTCACGCTCAAATTGTCAGATTAGTGGAATATACACTTTTTAGGACGTTATTTACTCACCCTACCTTAATCTGACGCGCTTGAGAATATCCGATGGTCAATTTTTTTTTACTAATCTGATCCTGTATCCTTCATGGGCGGCCTTATATATGGGGCTCATGTTTGGTGGAGGTACTTAACCGGGTACAAGGTATCCTCCTGTATATTAATCTGCCGCGCTCGAGTAAGTCCCGAAATCCCCTCTTCGGCTCCCCTACTATTATAAATGGTTATTAGTAAAAACAAAACGATAGTTGCGATTTCCACTGAATTGGGTAATTTGAACGGTAAGAGGCATACTTCGATGCATTGTAACGCTTAAAAAGTAGTTTCCGAATTGATGGTTTTTATAAAATTACATGTTTTACTATTACAGTAATGAAGGAAAAATAAGGATACGGCGAGAAATAAAGCATTAAAATGTATAATGCCTATTATTAAAATGCATGCATAACGTCACGCCTCTATTCCTCAAAGGGTAGGCAGATGTTTATATCTACTGCCAAGTATGTAGCATTATCACGAATTGAAGGACGAACCTTAAGCCGTTTTAGGGACAAAAGCAGTCTCCTTGCAGCTATAGAGAATTTACTGATGGTAAAACTTAATAATTATTTGCCCCAACCAGGAATCGAATCAGAGACCTCTAGCTCACAAGGCGCCTATTTGTGCTGCGAGATCACGAGGTATTCATATTACTCAAATGTTCTCAGAAATTTAAACTGCTATAAAAACTTGGTCTCATTAGTATGATTTTCTTTGTGACAGTAAGAACTATCATAAATTACATAGAAGCTTGTCATCATTGACCCATATACGCCCACTGGTGAGCACGGGTCTCCTCTACCATTGAGAGGGTTTACGCCATAGTCCACCACGCTGGCCTAGTCGGGTTGGTGGACTACACACCTAAGAAATTCCTAAGAACTCTTAGGTGTGCAGGTTTCATCACGATGTTTTCCTTCACCGTTAAAGCAAGTGATAATTCAATGTGAATACACACATCACTTCGAAAAGTCAGAGGTGTGTGCCTGAGGTTCGAACCCGCGACCGCCGATATTCTCGACCGTGCGCCCAAACCTCGAGGCCATCACTGCTTGCGAAGCTTGTAGCAAAAGGTATATAAATATAACTATAGCTTGAAGCTTGAGTGTACATATTGTAAATGATGACTCAAAACCTGACAGGGAATTACTACATAAGCGTATACGTATGTACATATGTGAGACAATAACCATGCCTCGTATAAAATTTCAGCCATTCTATGTATGTTTTAAAAAGTGCTTAGTGTAAAGTAAACGCAACGAACGATTCATTGGCCGCTTCCGTCGATTTAATAAACGGTACATGTATAATGTATATTTGTAAATAAAAGCATATTTTTTTAATGTTTTTGTTTTATAACTATTATTTATTACCCTACTACGTTTTATAGGGCGATCTAAATTACTAATCAAACTTAATTTTACTAGCCGTATCTGTAGTAAACTACAGATATAATTAAACATACAGTATACAATATACATAATATAAACCGATGTAAAAATTCGAGACATACTAACAGTAACACGACCACCATTTAAATGTTTCAATGAATTCGTAAATGACGAAATGCCAAACATATGTCTCTAAGTACCCTATATCATCTCATATAAGTATAAAAACGTAGCACCTGACTGCAGTGTTTTGTCATTACGTGGCGAGATAAGCAGGGTTATAAAAAAATAAAACGTTAGGGTTTCTCTGCGCGTTTTCATGAACAAGATCAGGGACGAGAGTCGTTTGGAGAGCGGAAATTACAGTAAGGCGGGCGGCGCGAGGTGAGCTTTAGTAGAAGTAGGCTCTCGGTCAAATGTCACCGGCAATGAGCCACGTGACCTTACACTGTCCCTCGGGCACATTCATTTGTCTAAGGAACAAGCCACGCTGGAACCCAGTTTGTGATCAACTTTATCGCGCACGCACACTACTCGCCACTAACCCTTGACGGCAATCATTTATTACGACGATGTTTTTATTTCGCACATCTTAGTGGCGTTTTTTATTTATGATAAATGTATTGCCAAGGTTTCCTCATATGGGATATAAAAATAAGCGCGGTCGGAAAGGGATAAAGGAAAATAAGGAGACAGCCTACAGCTATACACTACGCGCCTTCGCACTTTATTCCGCCTAAGTGAACGACTTCGGAATACTTTTTGCTTAAGTGTTTCAAACTCTGCTTTCATTGTGTTACGAGGGAAAAATTACTAGGGAACCTAAGATACAAGTTGTAACTTAAATATAAGGTACAATATCGCGCAAAACTGAAACAGCCTTAATTGCAAGTCGTTGGGGAAAATGAAGGCCTCATTAAGTATTTATAATCTAGAAACATTATAAACGACAATACGCACGGAGTGCCTTTCGGATAGGAAAATTAACATTTTTTTACTTTCATAATGAGGGGCTATTTAGTCGTAATACTCCGTGATTATCAACTTTTATACATCGGCGGTATAAATTATGGTCTATGTGGTAAAATGGACGACAAGTTTACGATACAATGACAGGCGATTAATGACTACATGAGGAGACAGCGATGTAGATACGAAAATTATTTATAGCCATATTCGTCTTGTCTAGTCAAAATCCTCCCACATTACCATTACATATAACACACTGTGTTGAATGAATACGGAGCGAATGAGCGTTTAGTCTCGTCTTTTTAAAGGGAACGTAATGTTCACTATTTTTCATAAACACGTTGATATCCTCGAAAAAGTGCCTCTCCGCTGGGTTTTACAATAAAAAGTTTCAGCATTCGGGGCTGATGCTCGCATTTCATTAGACGACGAATGAATGCGGGAAACGAGACGTTTTTTTGTCGTATAAACGAGCTTCGGTGTAGACATAAGCGCCGAATATACGAGAAGGTCGAGTATTTAGCGGATGCTCGCTATAAATTGGAAGACGGATAGAGTCGGGGGCGGATCAGAGTGGCGCGGGGGATCATCTATCACAATTTATCGCAGTCCAAACAGACAATAAAAGATTGTCTGGGCCTCATTACGTGTGTATCGAGGCAGCAACGAGGCGCTACAGATTACACAGCGGACAGTCTGCGCCCTCCGTCCGCCTCCACGGCTTGTTAACTTGCGATTATACGACCTCGCCTTTGGCTGTTTCTGTTTTGCATTTAATACTTGACCGCCATTTATTGGATGCAAAATAATTCTCCATTTCGACAAGATATTATAGTACTTTACAATCAGTGTATTTATAATAGCCTAAGATATTTTTTATAGAGTCCAGTCACTTTTCAAACAAGAATCGATGTCATAATGTCATTCTTTACAATTCTGATAACATTGTCAATTTTGAAAAAATAGTTTCGACTGCTTTTGGGCCGCTAAATGGAATAGTACATTAATGAGTTTATCGATAGCTACATCTACAATCTATCTATAAGTCTGCGGAATAGGTTCGTAAATGCACAAGTTGCGAGAAGTTTATCGAATTAAGTTTAATTTGCGTTGAGATTAAGCGCGCCGAACATGATTGCGGTTGCAGCTAGCGTGCGAAGTATTGAATGTACACTTACGGAAAGATATTTAATGAACTTTTCAAAGAACTTCAAACGCGTATATTGATCATAATTTCATTGGGATTTTGCCAACTATTCATAGTTTAACGCGAAAAAATCACGAGTGTCTGCAGTGCTTACGGATAACTAATTGATAGGCAGTCGGGTGTATCTGTATTCCACATACAACAGCGAACGTATGAAAGGCTATATGACGTAATAAACTTGTGGTAAGGACAAAATATACCCACACTTTTCCGTACAATAATAGGATGAGCCTAATACGTATAACACATCGTATTAAGCGCAGGGTCAACCACAGGGCTGTACAAATAAATGCGTTATTACCGCCTGTATTATCATGAAGGGGTATATTAAGCCGCTGTATAGAAGCCCCATGGGCCAATCACAACACCGACCCTCGTTCTCATATTGTTTATTACACCAGTGAGTTACATATTACTAATCTAATACAAGAACGTCAATATTACATCAGCAATATTACTGAGATTATAGGATATTTCAATCTGTTTTTGTTAATTTGTTTCTTTGGAATTGATTGTATAATAATAGGTATATGTTGCATAAATATTATCAGCTATAAATTTTATGATGAAATACAAGTAATAATTTATTACAAGCTTATTTATTTCATGCATAACGAATATTCGTGATTACAAATTATTATGCCGCGAATACGTTTGGGTTCTATATTTAAATGTAATCAAAGTAAGTCCGGCAGTAAATAATTTGTGTATGAAATATAAATTATTAATATAAACAGTGGGGGTACATTAATTCAGCTCTGTGTAACTTCAAGGCCGGCGAACATCAGTCAAATCTTGTTTAAATTCTGAAGGCGAGATTAGCCGGCCCATGTAAACAAGAGCAATGTTATCGGATGATCAGATGGTTCGCAGGCGGAACGATTCTATGCATTATGCATGAGCATTGTCTTCGCAGCCAGATACAAAAGCCGGCGTTGAAAGTGGTGGCAATTCTCGCATTTCTAACCGTAAAAAATTGCCCAAATCAATAGATTATCGCCGGCGATTTGCTGAATTCAATTCACTTGCACATCAAATTTTATTAGATGAGCTGGGGTGAACATCGCATTGTTATTTGTATTGGTACCGTGCATGTTGGATTCTTATAGATTTTTTAGCTGTTAATAATTTCTGTAAGTTTAGGTATTAGTGGAAATGTTTTTATTTATTTATTTATTTATGCTTTTTATACAATGTATATAAAGGCGGACATAATGCCTGAGGCATTCTCTACCTGTCAACCTTAGGGTGATGCAGAGATTAAAGGTAGGTGCATAAATAGCGTAAAGAATAAAACTCTAAACAAAAACTAATAAATAAGGATAACAACTAATTAAATAAACATAGATACACATTTAAAATAATATACTATATATACTTACATACACTTATATAAAATACATAAAATATAATATACATATATAAAAGAGGGAAAAAGAACAGAAGTCGTACAACACACATATTATCCAGAAATTTATTTTGAAAAAAGCTGCCGAACTTTTATTTTGAATGCCAAGCGAGTTGTAGCCGACCTGATTTCGAGAGGGAGTGCATTCCATAGGAGAATGGCTTGGATGAAAAAGGAAGAGTGAACAATATCGGAGGTGTGGGGGGGACACTTAAGGAGGAGATTGCTTGAGGAGCGAAGGTTTCTGGTATGGTTGCTACCCAGGTACTGGAAATGAGGAGTTAAATAGGAAGGTGATGAAGGGGAAATAAGAATAGAAAATAGGGTAGTAAGTGCACGCAGGGAACGACGTTCACGGATAGGCAACCATTTTAATTGGGAGCGGAAAGAGGACACATGATCATATTTGTGATGTGATGTTTTTTTCTTTATTTAATTTTTACAATTAAAATAAATCGTATTGCATAAAATGCTGAAAGATAATAAAATAAAATAAATAGTTTGTAAATAGTAAATAAGTGGCCGATTATAACTACCATAAGTCTACGATGAAACGACAGGTCAAAGATTTCATCCCTAGGTCAAGTATTAGTGCAGTACTCAAATATTTGTATCAAGTAATCAAGTTGTATATTGAGACAGCGGTATAATAAGTTGTTACTCCAGAACTTGAGCCTCGCTTGTTATTTAGAAACTTGGGTTGTCAGTCCACTATCTATCCATCCATCTATACCCTACGCGATTTGCTAAAGTCCTATATTTCTTGAACAATATTATGTAATACACTAAAATTAAATATATCACTCTCCGTTAATCACTACCACTAAGATAACATAAAACATATTGTAGGATATTATTACTTTCACATATAATTCACATTAGAAATATGAGTATTAAAAGCCGTGGTTAAAGCAAATTGAGTCGATCTTGTACGAAATTAGCATTTTACAAACATCAGCGCTCGAGTCCAAACAAACTTCCATTTTCGTATCAAATTTGCACAGCTATTGCAATAAGCTAAAATATTAATCCAATGAACACTTTCGAGTACCTAAAACGAAGTTTAATTACTGTTCGCACAAATATATAACTCGGTAGTAAGCCGTTTGCGTAGACAAATTATTATATCCGCCAGAGCTAATATTATTTCATATCAAACGCGTATGTTAATTAAAATTTTGAATGGTGTCAATGATGTCGATGTAATTCACGTAAAAATAATTTGAATTTTGTTTGTTAATCTATGACATAACAAAATACTTATACAAATTCTGCGTATACATGTTTAATTAACTTATCAACTCTCGCTCTGTAACGGAAATTGAACGCAAAAACAAAATAACTCTTTTGATACAACCGTATACATGGAATTTGACTTAGAACGCTCCGATTTACAAGTCACGGCTTTGAAAATGTTCGCACCTCAATACCCATATTTACATTTTAAAATATGTAATGTATGTAAGGCTGTGTTAAGGCGAGGGATTAGAATTCTCAGCCTCCATTGTTCATACAAAACGCTGAGGTGGAATAAAGGTCGACAAATCTTCCCATTCCAATTAAGATTACGTAAGACGGCTACATGCCGATTGCTATTCAACTGCTTGGGGTAATGAAGTATATTGGAAAGCTTTACACATTTTTGATTGAGTTTCGTTAATGAAGCAGCGTTGTCGGGGGAGTAAACACAATTCCCGATTGTGTGCCATAAATACGAAAATGTCAGAAAAATTCTCTTGCAAAATAAACCGTAAATTATTCGAAGATAAATGAGATTCAAAATATAAACACAGTGTCGTTCGGGCAAAGAGATTCTAAATCACGAGAGATCCTATGTAGGGGTCGATTTAAATTCAGCCGAGATGTGTGAAGGAAGGCGCTGGTGATTTATGTATGCGGCGAGCCTGTGGTATTGTAAAAGTTTAAATATGAGGATAACAGCCCTCATGGCCACCCTGCCGTCACAGGGCGCGGTATCAGGAGGGTCACGCCAATGCGTCGCTCATTGTCGACGTGACTCCATTTAACTTTCGCATGATCTGATACGTTGAGTACGCCTGCCGCAATCTATCACTGCATTTATTTATTATCATTCCACGTGATATTTTCATTTGCCCGTTTTATTAAAGCCAGTTCTTGGCAGACTTTCAAAGTTATTAAAGTAAAAGTGTGTAATATCTTTAAAATTAGAATCACGTAATATATTCACTTTATTAACTATTGTACTTCTATTTTTGAAATATGTACTATCTATGGTGCAATCATTTCTGTTTCTTTTATCAGACATTATAATATTTTTCTTTAAAAAAGTATTAGCTACAAAGACGTTATATATCACATATTCCTCATAATAGAATTCGTAGTATTATTTAGATACATATACAGGTTGTATTTAGACCGTGATCGAAAACTGAGGCAGATAATAGCGATAGTGATTAAAAACTCCCTAGCATTAAAGAAAATCCCGACAAAAAATATTTTTTTTAAGGTTTTCCATACAAACCACATACTTTTAACACCGATGGTTGTATGGAAAACGTCAAAATTTTTATTTTTTGTCAGGATTTTTAATATCGCTACTGAGTTTGTGATCACCGTGGCTATTATCTGCCTCAGTTTTCGATCACGGTCTGAATACACCCTGTATAAGTGACCTAACAAAATAATATTCGCGTCTTTACAAGATGTTGCCATTAAGCAAGGGGTGGATGTGACAAGTCCAAACCAACTTAGACCCTGGTAATGTGAACACGTACTAGGAACACATACATGTATTGGCATAGAAATAACGTAAAGTTGTAAGCTTCGGCATCGCCAGTCGTTCCCACGAAATTAATACAAACTTTCAACGTAGGGGCGTGGGTGAGATCATGTATTTTCGTGTAAATGAGGTTGTGTACCTAGCTCGGGAGTTACAAAGTAAATATTTGTAAAAATCTCAAACTTCATTATTAAAACAAAAATTTTAACAATAGAGGTTTTTGTTAAGCGTTGTACAAAACAAATTTGTTGACCCATACTTGTAAACCGCCTGAGGCGTTTGAAAGTACAAGTCGTTTTTTCCCGACATCATATATAAAATTGCTTGGTTCACGAAAATTTAAGAATCAAAGTGAAAGTGGAGGGCGCGCCGTCTAGTGCGGCCCGTTTTCTGAATAATTCACAAACTTGAAGTGTTAAGACATGTGCGCTACCATCTTAATATCCATATATTATTTACGTTATCACCGCATTTGCACAAACATCGTGAGGGGAACACCTACATTCGTTTCCATATTTCGGGTAAACAGAATTCCATTACTTAGCGATGCACTCTTCCGATTAAACTAATAGTAAGTAACTGTCATGAATTATTCAGTGTCTGTCTGCTAATGTAGAAGTGTATTGGACGAAATTATCATATTCGAAGATATGTGTTCGGAGATTTTGTAGGTAATAATCGTGTCAGCGTACTATCATACTTACAGAGCCTTTTTTCGACACGCTAAAGTGACTACACTTTAATAATGTCTAACGACTATGAGACATCTTTTTTATGAAGCAAACCATCTGCGAGCTTAAACGGTATTTGGCCACTGAACTCATCTAGTTTAAATGTCTATACTTTATAGCCTTTTAAATTATTTTAGAGATGTCTCACACGTATTATACGATAGATATAAAATCGTTTTAAAAATGTATTCATATGAAACCTTACAATAAAATTTAATCATCTTCGAATACTGTAATGAAATTAGTAACACTTTATTGATTCTAATTCCATTAAATAATCAAATCTTATGTAGAAAACCTTGGAAATAGAGTTGATTGATGCAGGTATTGAAAGAGCTGTAACAGATTCCACCACCGCATCGGTACAAATCACTAAGATAACAAAACCGTACCTTCACAGATTTACGTCTCGATGTTAATTTAAATCTATATCAATGCTAATATACATATACATACCTATTACATATATCTTACAATGAAATACGAATGTGGTTTCAATGTTTAAACACAATCCATTACTGAGCCCTCTCCTCATGTTATTAGAGTGGTGCATAAGCTATACAATAGCTCTTCACGAAAACCCGTTGTTTTTTCCAGGTATCTAAATGTTACGTTCATTTTCAGTTACTAAGCAAAATTTCTGACTGCCAGCCAATAACGACAGTACCGAACACATATGCACGCGTTTGGTATTTCCAGTAATATTTTCATGGCAATGTCGATAGCACGCTCAAGTGGATTTTGTACGGTAATCACGTTATATCAGACCACACCGTGGCCTCCGTGTGCCAGTGAATATATGACAAGACGATGACCCACTTGTCCGCACATATCCCACATCACCTCGCATTAACTCGGTGACATTTTTCCCTCGGATCTTGGTTCGTTCACACTTTTTATATTACTCTGATGACAGGACATGTTTTTTCCGAATATTTCGCTGGTTACATTATACAGTGAAGGAAAAGTGACAGTATCACCAATAATGATAAATATGGTGGTCAAAATAGAATATCAGAAGAGAGACACCCGGCTGTTGTCACTGGACAAATTTATTCCGGCTAAATGCTCCTTTATATCACGCTTAAGGGACTCAGGTCGAAATTGGTTGGCCAATTGTAGTGAATATGTGTAGTTATAAATTTTGCGGAACGTAACAATGCACCGGCCTATATTATTATGTACATAGTGGCGCGATTTACGCCTATCTGCCTGGAAACTGAATGCGGAAACAATCGTTCGGCTTCATACGCGAATTATCTCGATGACCGACGCCAAATTCCCAAACCATAAAATCGCGTATCAAATATGCATATAATGCATGTTCTCGACGTTCACACCGCGAACTAGCGCGCCGGGTTATTGCGTTCATCAATACATGGATTTTTAGCAGGTAGCTTCAGTGACAGACCAATATCCATTTACACTGACACGAAAAATGTACACTGAATTTGTAAATCGGGCTTTTTGCAATAAAATTCTACTATTGACTTTTCCGTTCGGTGCGGTAGAAATGACAACTGCATTAATCACATACGTAAATGGCATTACGAGTAATATTTCCATTCATAATTCAAGCAAATAGAACATACGTGTCAGACGTAAATAAGAGACGTGAACGTATTACGGGCTGAGTAATATGCGAATGGTTTATAAAACTATTAGAGCGTGATACGATATATCCTAAAAACAAAAAGCATCAGAAAGTCTGAACCTAATCCATTTCTCGTATTCTGAACGTAATGAAAGTTGAAAGGCGTGTCGGGGATCTCACAACTCTTTTTGTATTATTTTCTCATCCAATTTTTATTAGAGTAGGTATAAAAGGTACACAAACACAATAGACTTTTTGAAATTTTATGGTAATTGTATTGTAAAATTGAACCATTGTAAGGTATTGCTGTCATTCTATAACAAAGAATGGTAGCGAGCAGCCAGCACATCAAAGATACAAGAAAATCAAAAGGAAAACGCTCAGAGAAAAGTTCCAAAACAAAGCTAATAAAACGATAAAAACAGCGGTGAATTTGTAAGGGTCCAGAGCAAAGGTCTTTGAAACAATGTGACTTACTAAGCAAACCTCTCGCAAGAAGGCTGATTACGCCACCAAGAAACAATTTCTACAAACATACCAACTTCGTCGGAGCCAACTTTGTACATGTAGTTTATTTATACTTTATTATTGTTAAACCACTGCCTTATTTATGTCGAGTCGCTTTTAATTAGCTTGAAGAAGTACAGCGTCTTGTACAAGTCTTTATATTAAAATGAGTAAAATTATTTCCACGCGCTGTTTTATGCTAGGTACATGTGGAGTATTTCCGAGAATTCAGCCGCCGCTCGCTCCACTTTATTGCTTTAGGTACGTGTAAGTTGCTATGAATTTAACATTAGCACAACACAAAAACTATACGAAAACAATTTTTGAATTACAAACGAAATGCTAAATTAGATATTTTTCGGGAATCCTTTTTCTGCGTTAGTTCATACGGAACATGTTTCCGAGTGTCTTTTTAAATGGCGGCCACTCGGTACCCATTTACTGCTTTCAAAATGGAAGCTGTAGATAGTGTTATGGCTTTATAAATGTAATGAATGCCGCTCTTTGGTTGTTGGCGTCCGGAACGTTACTCGCGGTTGGCACTCTAATGCACCTACGCTGCTGCTCGGCGGTCACAATGGTTTAACCCATTAAGCACCATAAAATCTTCATTAGTTTTGCTCGGCGTATAATTTCGTCATGCCACGGTTTTGTGTTCACTTGAACAAAATATTATCACAATGCCTCGCCAAAATGGAAGCAGTCTGTGTGCGTTACGGCTAATCTATGATCCTTAGTGGGTTGGAGCGGAAAATTTAAGTCTTAGCGTGTTCTTCCTAATGAGTTTTAAAACTTGAGCACATTACCAATTTAAATTTAACTTTCGAGACGAGGGTTATTTTAGTCAGAAGTGGATATAAACAAGGTAATAATTATATTACGGACCGAATTATCTACATGATGTGGGAGGGCCGTATTCAAAGGCCTCTAATTATCTTATGTTGGATATATCAATAACATTCATATTTATATAAGACTGTCTCGTTTTTCTCCATGGGTACGTAAGCGGCATGTGATTTTAGAGTCTAAGTTTCGTTTTCAATTAGCAACATGAAGTTTAGAAATACGTTCAAAAAATGCCAATAGGCTCGCCTTTATAACGTGGTACTAAAATGCTGTTGACTTTCTGTTGATTGTAGGAACTTTATCTTTATTGAGAGCGCTACATATTATGTACTCATCGCATTTTGAAAAACATATTCTGAACAAAACCCCGGTGATACTTGAATGTTTTTTGTGGAATAACTCTTTTTTGCAGGTTATATTTTTGAATATAAAATGTAAGTGTTATAAAAAACTATGTAGGCTTGCGCGTATTCCCCGGACGCGTACAATATTGCTTTATCAGTTGAGCGGCCAACCAACAATACGTACATAAAAATGGATGCGGGATGAAAGCAGACATCGAGGAGTGAATTTTGTGGTAGTTACTATACAGTAGTGAAAAAAACGGTAAAATACGCTATTACTCCTGCAGTACCTGTTTAAATTGCAAAAGCTGCTAACGTATTATTACGTTTCGCTTCTTACATCGCAGGTCACTAAATAGCAGCAGCGGTACTGCCATAGAAGCCTGAAAGTCCAGTTTACCTTACAAAATTGCAAATAATAATCGCTATAATGTTTAGGTATTTAACAAAAACAATATTATAAATGAGAATATGTAATGAAAGTTGAAAGGCGTGTCGGGGATCTCACAACTATTTTTGTATTATTTTTCAGCCAGCACATCAATATGATATTCTCATTTATCATATGATAAATGAGAATATGCATAGACAATTTTAAATAACATTGACATTATCAAATTATCATGTTTTATGTATGTATCAGAGAATACGCGTCATGTTATATAATTTATGAAAACGCATAGGAACTTTACTGATAAGACGTTTTAGGATACCTATGTTAGTGTTAAAATTATAGTAGCTATATTGTAATGGCACGCGGTTTATGGTTTTTCTGTACATTTATATTGATTTTTATACAAAGTGTTTCAGATCATCTTTGTTCTTTCTATGCAAGTCTTTCATGTGCCAGTACCAGTTTCAAATCAATTTTAACTATATTAAACTATAAATTTCTCGAACAGCTTTAAAATATGCAACTCATTCTTTGTTATAACTTTCGTCCATTCCTCAACTCAACTTTAAATAATCGTATCCATACATTTTCCATTACAACCTGAAATTTAAAGTGAAATAAAATACGGTCAATGTTTGAATGATGTCCAATATAAAATTAAAGAATTTTACGGTATCACAAGTTAACAAAAGCATTATTGGACCGAACCTACAGAAACTAAAATAAAGGATTTTTAAAAATTCGTCGGCGTCAGGCAGCGTATGTAAAATGAATGTTCTCGCATGATTTTGGTGCGCCGTATAAAATTATGAAAGCCCGCTTCTTTCCTGAAATACATACATATTCTTTTGATGAATACGCAACACTATGAATGTGAAGATGAAATATGTCACATGTAAATAATGTACCGTTTCGCGTTACTTTGCAGTACGCTTCTTTGCATTAAACGTTGATTACGGCTATTTTAGTTTTAGCCATTTTTTGCACTACAGAATTTACTTAGAAATTATAAATGTGAGTTATGCCTTCATTCGGTATGGTAAATAAATCCTCGTAAACCGAATAAGTGATTAAGATTATCGGAGGCGAAGCATACGTTGACGAAAGTTTTTCCTTATTTTCATCGATTACATTATGGATACTATTAATATAATATTACTATGCAGGAGGATTAGTCAATGGTCACGTCCAATAAACAATCCTAATTCCTATCCTCTCAGGCTAAAAAGTAACCAAAAAATATGTAGGTACATTGTATTTCAGAGCGACATTACCAAATTTCTTATTGGTTCATTATGGAGATTGATCGAGAAATACAGATTTAATAAACAATCCTCATTATTTATTGAAAATTCCTGTATGACTCACGCTTCGTTGGTGTTTATTAATCAATGTTATCATAATAAGTTATCACAAAGTAAACTAAGCGTTCTACAACACACTACGTCATCCCAATATTCTCAAAGTATTCAAAACAAGGCAAGGCACTGTGAGCAGCTCATGTCCAGAAAGTACGTCGTTTGCGCGAGTTGGACAGATTGCGCGATGTTCGCTTTTAATTAGTTTGTGTCGAAGTCTACTCGATGCTGCCACAGCGCTCAAACAAATTATTGAACATCGCCATGAATACCCAACTTTCGAAGAAACGTCTTCCGAAAGAAAAGTGAACATCTTTAGTGTTCGCATTTTTCCGCGAACCAGATGTCGTATTTGCATTTTGCATAGCAGAGCGACTTAATTGCTGACTAAACAGTTGGCGAGCGGAGGATTTTCATTATAATACTGTTTTTTTTTCTATTCATTGCGCTGTATGCATTGTAGTTTGAAATGGGCACACATTCACACTGTTACGGCTGCCAGCTTCAGTGGTGGCTGTGTGGCGCACTCGCGCGGAGCCAGTATTCATTCATCTGTGATACGGATATATACATCACTTTACACCAAGCCCGCGGGAATAGTAAACACTTGTACGATAAAAATTGCCTACAGTTATAGATAACTATTGCTTTTCTGTTTCGTGTCTGTCGATATTCTGGCAATTCTTCAATTCCACACGTATTGATTACTCCGACAAGCGGCACCTTATCTAGATTCCGCTATTGTGGTCGAAACGTGAGTGAAAACTTTAATAATACCCCCGAGTATAGGAAAACGATATTGCTAACATCGAACGAAATACCGGTTTTTCTTTCTATCTGCCATAATACTGTATTGTTTTTAGTTTGAAGATTTGAGGGCATTCTGATGTAAAAGATCACTGCTGCTAATTAACACACTATATATATAAGCAGTGATGGCCTCGAGGTTTGGGCGCGCGGTCGAGAATCTCGTCGGTCGCGGGTTCGAACCCCAGGCACACACCTCTGACTTTTCGAAGTTATGTGTGTATTCACATTGAATTATCACTTGCTTTAACGGTGAAGGAAAACATCGTGATGAAACCTGCACACCTAAGAGTTCTTAGGAATTTCTTAGGTGTGTAGTCCGCCAACCCGCACTAGGCCAGCGTGGTGGACTATGGCCTAAACCCTCTCAATGGTAGAGGAGACCCGTGCTCAGCAGTGGGCGAATATGGGTTGATGAAGAAGGTGTGTTGACTGCTTAAAAAGTTCGAAAACAAGATAAATAAATTAAGGTTCTATAAGGGATAGTCAATGATTACCGCTTATGCGTAGATATCTACAAATAGTAGCAGTTAGTCCCCAATTTTGTATTAAAGCATAAAACACCAAGAATTTATAGAGTCGTATATTTTGGCGTTGAAAACACTTTATGCAATATAAGTACAATATGAGAACGTAACAAATAACCTCGGGCCGGACCGTATTACGAGTATAAGCAATAGTCGACAATTTGCACCACGTGCTCCATTCCACAAGAAACATAATAAATGCAATACAGTTAAAAATTCACTTACATGCGCCATTACGATATGCTTCTATAGGATATGGATAACAAAATGAAAATTTCGTTGTATTTTGGTTATTTTATTTTATGTGGTGAAATAAAATAAAAAATGTGTGAATATTTAAGTTGAAATTTAAGCAATAAAATTATTTTTCACACGCTCATAACAGAATATTTGCATGTAAAAATGGTGCCAGCTTACGTAGATTTGAGTGTTGCACATCCTCTCTACATAAACTATAACGTGTTGAAGTTTGTGCTGGAATAGCGTTCTTGTTATGACACTGACTGCACTCATAAAACCATTTTCAATGTTTGCGGTATTACAGTTGGTAAGTTCATATCGTTGCGTAAACATTCCCTGATTTATTGAACACACGGATATACCCTGCAGACACTCAAGTGTTTTAAAGCAAACCAAACAGACATTTCAACTGATTTATTACGTATATACAATATACAGACACCGGAACTTTCGTGGCAACATCGCGCGAACTGCAGTTAATCTGATTAATAAACGTAATGTGTAATAAAACGCTCGTACCCGAATATATGAGATTAATGCGTTTAAAGTATTCCATTGATCTAATGAAGACTAATGGATTCTATTTCACTAATCAAATTGTCGCCTAAACTGAATGTCCTGCACTCGACGGCAAAGAAACTAAAATGGACAATGTAGCGATGCCGGTGTCGGATCGGGATGCAAATTAATACGCGCCTCTGGATCGGGCACATGAATATGCATGGGTGGTCCGCTCGTTCCGGAATAATATCCGAGTGGCTCGGCCGGGGTCCAAAGCGCACACAGCTCCGCGCTGCCCGCTCCGACGCGCCCGGCCCCGCGCCGGGACACGGCCGCGTATCAAACGATGTATTTGCTAATCACTAACCCCATTAAAATACATCACGTACTAGCTTTAAAGTTATTCCATAACAAATAGTGTGACCCATTTCCGACTAGTAATGTGAAGCTGTAAATATGACTGGGATTACAGCGGGTAGCAAAGGCTTCCCGTCCGTCGGTATCGACAAATCCATTTGCACAAAACGCATGCGAATGTCTTTCATAACGTGTAAAGCCAACGGCGGCGATACCTACTCGTAAAACAAGACAACTTCCTGCTTTCGAGTTGTTCAGTGTACAGTTTAGAACGACTGGGTCGCATTCAGGACTAGGCGCTCATGAAAGCGTATTTGTTATTGAAACTTGGCATCATTCCATTTTACCTAAACATCGCGCTTTGATACTGTTTTAAGTAAAAGCAAGTTGGCGGTGGGAATATGGCGTCAAAATGTTCTATTACCTCGTTTTAGAAAAAGTATTTCAATAAGGCAAATTCGCTGGTTGGGTATCGGATTAATGGGCATAATAATCTGGGTGATAGTACGTCCTGTGTGCTGAGTTAGCACGAGCCATGAGATTAAGTGGTGCGGTGTGCGAGGCGCAGTCAGCGAATATGCCATTTCGCGTTCTCCCACGTCCGTATAACAGGCATATCTTGCATTCCTCCGTCCCACGGTCTGTTAACCGCTTGGCACGTGCAGGTATCGTACTTTACACTTGTTTACACCATTCATTACTTAAGGTGACGGTTGCACTCGACGTTCCGTTTTTGTCAGTGCAAACTATCGTTCTATTTACGGCTCCTTTCACTGACAATAATATATGTGCTGTACACAATCTAGCAATGAAATTTGTTGGCGCGCTTCAGAAAATAGTATTAATAAAGCAGACGGATCTGAATAAATGTTCTCGTGACATTACTTTGTATCTTGTTTAAGGACGCGACAAAGTGCATTTTAAAATAACCGTTTGCTAACATTGCAGCTGACAAGCTTATTAAGAAAGTTTAATGCAAAATGTTTATTAATTTTATTTAGTTTATTAAATATCATAACGTTAGGAGTTAATCGTTTAGACCAGAAATAAAAGGAAGCCTCGAATTTAGCAGTGAAAAGAAGTCGCGGGTTCAACCCTCGCGTTTGTTATTTCTTACATCCATCATGTAAGACTTAGATCCGACCAATTTTTTGTGCGGATGTTAATTGGCTCTAAGTATTTTGAGTGAAGCATAAGTGCCTATTGAATTTTAATTAAATCTAAACACACAAATGTACGTATCAACGTTCATAGATTGTAATTAATGCTGCACATAGCTACAAGCAGCTTATATGAGCCCAAATCACAGCCGCGATGGATCACAGAAACAGGTAATTTGAGGACTGCTGCCCGTTTAATTATTACCGAACAATTAGTGGAATCCTATTCGCTTTAATACCTAGCAGTGTGACAGATACTTAAATTTTAATGGACTTGAATATCAATTAGAGTTACAGTTCCATGAAGCTTGAAGTTATGGCCGTGTGAGAGAATTTCTCGAAATGTACTTGACCTCTTTCGAAGAGTGTTCCACAAAAGTTATCTTCATATTGCTAGAATATTAATTTGAAAGATATTTCCTTCAATTTAAAGCATGCACAGTGACTTATGCACGTCTGAAATGCTTTTGCGATAGCACTTGTTTCAAATATAGTAATTGCCTTTTGAATACGGAATTGGGCAAAGTACTATCAGGTGTTTTCCATCGAGAAATTCTATATAGCATCATGAAGCAAAAATTTGCTTTGAAAAAGGAAAGGGACTTCTGTTTGCCCCTTCCGGGATACAGTCGTAATGTTTAAACAAGATTTACTTCTTATACAACGGCGTAAAGATTTGTAAGTAATGTAACTATATATAATCCGTTTTAACAAAATAATGCCCGGCCAGTTCAAAGATGAAATTCAATTAAAATCTCGTCGGAAAAGCGCACTGCTTCTATTAGAGTTGTTTTTTCTGCAACGCCGCGCCAGCGCCACACCGGCGCCGAAGGTGGGTATCTACCTCCTATTCATTACTCTTGGAGTCGGCACATGCCGATGTTCGGTTTAATTAGTTTTTGTTAGACGAACGATCTACCCGCCTCTAAAGAAATTGCTTTACTCAGCCGCCGAACTTGCTACGTACAGTACACATCTTTTATGGTCTTCAATTAGCGAATTTTAACCTATATTTGCAGGATGGCCCCAATTAGGTATTTGAGCTTTTGAAATATTATAGCGTTAGTTGGGGGTGCAAACGTCGGACAATCTAAATTTTGTCTTAACTAAGTTAAGCCTGTTCTAGGCAAGCTTTGATTTACAGTAAAATTAGTTCAAAATTTTCTAGTCTCTAATTGATTTTTCAGAAATAAGTCAATAAAATAAACATAGCGATGTGCAGATTATTTTGATGTTCGCAATGCCGCGTTTGATGGGATGTGAAGAAACATTTTTTCCTGTAAACATTGAAAATGTATTCCGCGGACGCCGGCGTGTTCCACGGCAGAAAATGTAATCCGATAGAAATGTACGCAGGGAGCGAATACACGGTGCCGCGTGCAAGTCAATTGATTTATAATATTACATCAACATATTAACTTTTTGCCGAATATCTGTACATATACGTATGCATATATGTATTACGCTTCTATTTTTTCTCCCGACATTCCTATGCCTTTTTGCATATATTTTTATTTCGATAGTAATTAAATTCGAGAGTGAACGTTAGTCCGCTATTAAATCTTTTACTAGTCATAAATTTTACTACCGCGACTATAATAGTTTATGCAGATACGTTTATGTTGCAAAGGTATTGAAAAATAAATTCCCATCTAGATAGCAGAGTACCGTGGCTTAAAAATCGCTAGCATTTCATCGAAGCTGTTGCATTTGTCCACGTAATCTTATTTCTATTTTGTGCGGCCATTTTTAAAAGCCTTTTACGAGTGGCGTTGATCATTTTAGTCCTGTGTATAGTATCTGTATTGTGTAAGAATAATATTTTATGGCAAAAAACGATAACTATTTTAAACATCACACTTTACAAATAAGGCGTAAGAAATCGATGTATTAATATTTAAAATGAGCCTTTAAATTTTTAATGTTAATCTCTGTGTCAATGGTACGACGAAAATACTGTAATAAATTAAATAAAAAGTTATGAATGATTTGAAAATGTCATTAACATTAAACGCAGCGAATGATTTGGCCATCGACCTCAGGCTTTCACATGAATAATTAGGGGGCAAGTCAGAGCCAGTCGTGGCCGTTAAAAAGAATTATTTGAGCTAATGTTCATCTCGGCTTTTGGCGTCGGGCTCGAGCAATTTGTCAAGTCCGCGTGGGGATGTTTATTCAAACGAGGAGATTTTATTGCAACCACATAAATCTTCGGCCGAAGACGCTATGGAAGTGACGTGGACGCCTAATCACACCACAATGTGCTTTATTTGTTTTCAAATCTTGTCTTTGTTTTAGTCTACATATTTTTTTCAATGTTTACATATCTGTTACACCTTAAATAGACAATGTATTAAAAAAAATATCTTTGTGTTTATGTGCCCATGAATCATTGACATTTTTGAGTTTGACCGATGTTATTTTAAATTCCATTGATTTTATCTCTAGTACTACTATTACAATGAATGTGAAAATTAAATTGTTTAACGTGAAAAATTAATATGAAAACTCTACTGGGACTTTTGTAAACTTTAATCAAAATTCGTAGTACCATCCAACGTTGTTCTATTTGCAACCACCGGATTTATCGCGCGATTTTATTCCTCCGCGGCTTATATGATACAACACTAGTCACATTAATCCGGCGCATTGTTGGACATGTAAAACCTTACAAAACGCAAATAGGGAGTAGAATTGGGATTGTGACGTGAGCAGCCGAGTTGTTAATTCAGCTGGCCGTCAGTAATCCTGTCGTGTGGTACCGAGCTACACATCGTTATCATTTTGGACATTAATAAAACTCCATCCGGCATTTCTAGCGAGCACACCGCAAACTTCGCCCGCTGGGAAATATTCAAATGGCGGGCGGGGAGCGCACAGTGCATATTGACGCGGCTAATTATCGCACCGCGCCGCGGGAAGACCCACAACCGTTTCGACGCCCGACCTGCCGTATATGGTCGCCTTAATGCCACGTGATGCCTATCATCCTGTTATCCTCATATTTACGGTAACATACACAATTTTATGCCCGAAGGAGCAGGCACTAGTGTATTTCAAACCACGTTTTACGTTGCAAACAGTAGGCGTATGGTCGTATTTCTAAACTCTGGTAATTATAACGCACGCTGCCCGATTAAGCCGCGGGAGAAACCAGACAGACTTAAGTTAAAATTACCCTAAAACAAATTCTCAGATCTTAGAGAGGATGTGTTCGATTAGAAAGGTATTTACTAAAATTACACAGGATAGTGTTAACGAAATTAAATTGTCTAAACAAGACAAAGGTACGCTCCGGCGCCTCTTGTATTATTCAGAGGCTTGTACATTTCGTTCGATAAAGAATTCCAATAAGTCACGTTGGCTTTTAATCCGGGAATATCCGATTAGTTTCGGACGCAACCGGAGTCCCTAAATCCTGGGTCCGGAATTAATCGACTGTCCCGTAAGCCTAATTACCGGGATAATGTTCGTAAAGTTTCAACATCTTAATTATAAGTACTCCGTGTAGTGTGATACGATAACGGGGGACGTGATTTAGTGGTTAATTTACAGGTCTGATTGTCACGAACAAAATGAAATTGGTGGTCGCGGGTTCTATTACTACAGGAGTAAAAAAAGCTAATGCGACCTAAATATGTTTTTCTACGGTCTGAACGTTGAAAACGAAATTATTTTTATGCCTTTCGACACCTAAAGAATCTCGTGTCTTAATGAGGGGTTGAATATGTGTGCGACAGTAGGGTATATTATACAAATTATGAGAGACAGTGGTTGTTATAATAATATTCTACATAGATGTTAAGTTCCGTTTTTTCTTTTCAGTTTATATATTTGTACATGAGTTCAAAAATGTGTTCACTATCTAGATACATCGATTTATTATTTACATATCAAAGTTAATTTATTCGTTATATAATATGTTGTATAGGTATATACCACTTAATAAATGATCTTGGCCCAGTGACAGCCCATTACTGATTGCAATTGTTAATACATAGATAAAACAAAGAAGTAATAATTAATAAAAATCAATCTTAATTTATTTGTGTCATTAGCAAATAGTGTACGACAATTACGTGGCTATTCAGTTCGAATCGAGTTAGTCAGTGTAGTTTGGTTTTAATCCGGCTTAATCTAACAAGGGCGTCGAAACTTACACGCGGATTCAATTAAGATCCTTAACAAAATTGTCCATCGCTTCGATAGAACTAATTGTATGTATGCTTAGGTACATGGTTATAATACTTAATGTATTCTAGATGATAAGTTCATCGAAATAGGTTAAGCTTAAATAGGTTTGTTATTCAACAACGACTATTGTGATGATGCTCTTTTGAGCGTTTGTTAAGAGTTGATCCAATTAATTAGTGTATATACATATTATTTGGACGTTTTGTTTACAACTAAGTCATTTGTCCTGCAACATAGTAAATAGGGCAAGTGGAGTGGCGAGGGTTAAATTACCGGATCGGAAAATTTTGTTTGATTTTTTTTAATTAACATTTCACACCGGGAATAATTCAGGGAAACACGCAAAAATAATCTATCGGAGACAAATGCCACAAATATACACTTTTGTATAAGTTACCTAAAATACCGACAGAAAATACTTTTTTTTTATGTGACCAACAAAAACATCTTAGCTCTTTGTAATATGAATTAAAAAGGAGGTCACTAAAGGGCGTATAAGGCGTTTCTAATAACGATTGTCTGGAGCATGATTGTGTTGGGGGATAATCCAGATTACAGATTAATAGAACGACTGTTTCTCAGTTGGGGTTAAAAGGGAAAGACCGAGAGCAAGCGTAATGCGAGAAATGGAATCGAACTCGACAAAAATCGTGGGGAGCGACGCCGTATTTTTTTATGGAACACCGAGTACATTAATTCCAGCGTACTCAGCCCAAGCCTCTGAAGTTGCCATTACGAATATTACAAAAGCTTTTAAAGGGCTTCACTACTGAATAATTGGTTATTGTTTAATAAAATAATTTCTGAATTAACAAAAGAATGGAGGAAAATATTGGATTTGTTGAGGCCGAACGGTGCGAGTGCTGGCCACGCAGCTAATCGCGTTACACGGTCTACTTGCACGCGAATAAAGATTATTCTAAAAACGTATAAGGTTTTTTTGGTTGTACTTTTAAATGCAAAAAATCCAAAAATTCAATACAGTTAGCTAGGCGATAAATAAAAATACCTATGTTAGGTAGTATTAAAAACATATGTGACAAAAGGTGGGTATTCAAGAGCATCTATACCTTAATATCGGGAGACATAGTGATATGGTTGTAAGTGAGTAAATGTATGCGAATAAATGTGCGAAATATGAACATTAGAAATGAACATTACGAAAAAAGAAAAATAAATTTCATATGTAGAATATTATAATAGAAAACCAGAACATTGTAATGTTACACAACAGCTAAGACAGTTTTTCTTACTTTAAAAAGTAAAATAATTTCGTGCAGGGATTACGTGAAAACACATAGTATAAAACGGAGTTAGTTTCAAAC
The DNA here is from genome assembly GCA_030295005.1 of Cephonodes hylas. Lineage (NCBI taxonomy): Eukaryota > Metazoa > Arthropoda > Insecta > Lepidoptera > Sphingidae > Cephonodes > Cephonodes hylas. The sequence goes on along the minus strand of AP025364.1, from coordinate 8,666,442 downwards.
TACTACGGAGCGTAGTTCCGTAGCGTTGTAGCAGCGTAGCAGTCTTTAAAAGAGCTACGGCGCCGCGTAGATGTCGTTTTATTGGCTCGACTTAGATTAATATCTCCGGAACGTTGCTCCCACGTCTAATCACTAATGCAATTTGTGTGGTCTAATGAGTGTAATATAACACAAAAATAGCTGAGTTACACTCTTGATTCCTCAACTTAATAAGCGCTGATGGAGTACACTTTAAGTTCTACTCGCAACATTAATCTCGCGTTACTGCTTTAAATATCAGTTGCAAGCTGCAAAGAACTTAATCAGAGGGAAACATTGGAGGCACAAGAAATAAAGTACCCAAGCAAGTTAGACAGCTTGACAGCGGGAGCGCGAGCGGAGTGCGGCTGGCTCGAGGTAGACGCTCTCGTTACAAACAAAACTTGTTCGTGCGCAGGCCTCGTATTAACTAAGAAAGAATCAAAGTATTTGCAGCCAGCTGGAGAAACTTTCCCGCTTAGGATAAACATAGGCCTAAATTCAAAATTAAGTTACACAGTTGAGCAGGCTCGGTAGGGCTCGCCAACAAAATCATAACGCAATTTGTCAAGTGTCATGACAAACGCCTGCATTACATCCCACTGTGTATCCCTAGTGGCAAACGGTTTCTTGATACTTTTAGGTCACAGAATAGGCGGGCGAGCGCGCCTTCCCCACGGCTTCGAGCCGTCCCAAGATTTTTTTTTCGTTTGGACAAAAATTCACAAATTGGTGTACAAGCTATAAATATTAATAGCTAATTTAAATATGCCAGCTTCGTCCTAAATTTGTTTTCGCCTTAGTTTATGTAGTTAAGTTTTATTTCCAATAATATTTAAAGATTGTATCACTTATAATTAATAATAATTGGGCGGTTTCATTGGGTGTAAGTTACTGAACGCATTCTTCGTTTCCCTATTCACTTTTCGATGGCGAAGTACATAGGTGACCTATTTTCTCGCATGTTCAACTTGTACAGATGGCTCAGGTTTCTATTGACTTTAAACTAGGTCTTCTAGGATGAAGAAAATTTTGGTTTAAACAGGTTTTTGAGCATTTTGAGGGTTCGGTCACGTCTAAACACCATTGTCAATACTTATTTAACGAGGATTTATATAAATTACAAAATTGTAATATTTAAGGCATATTTTTCCATTTTATGGCACTTGATACATAATATGTATAAAAGATTTCTAATCCGCTACGATCGAGTAAAAGGCTTGTAAACCCTTATCCAGTGTCTCTTGTGGGCCTCTCTTCCTGCTATTTCTTTCCGTAATAACCCTTTTAATTTTTCATCAGAGTATTTTGCGCTATTATGCCTTTTGTATATTAATTACAGTTACGAGAAAATCGAATTAATTCTTAGCAAAGATACATTTACTCCATTCTAAAATTTAATTTTAAAATACAACCCTTTGTTACCCGGTAATTTCAAATAATGATTAATGTAATCAAAGAAGATTTCGGCTTAATTATTAATATTAATAATTACGAAATATTTTTGAGTAAAAATTAAATTATTAAATTATCAAGAGTTACAAGGTAACGTTTTCTATCTTCACGGTAATGTTAATATATATTTTTTTTCTAATAAAAATCCCTACTTGTACTAATAATTCATATTATTTTGTTACCATATTTTCCCGTTATTTAATTTTATGTTTAATTTTTTCTTTGTCGTACTTTCGGCGGTTAAAATAGATTTATTACTTTGTTTGCTACAGATTCTTTGCTACTTGAACAATCAGCGTTGGAAAAGCGATAACGACTAAAAAAATATAATTTATTGAAGACTGCAGTAGTCGGAGGCAAGGACGAAGAGCGATAAGAGGGAAGGAGCGTGGGTGGGGTCTGAGGGACGCAGCCTGTCGGACACTGATCGTTTACGTCACGGGGAATTAGCGAGACAATCACTCAGCGTGACGCTATGAAGCGAGTCGAGCCAGAGGACGCAAATGGAGGACTACACTCCACACGAGTGATCCTCCACCTATGTTGACCTACATGTGTTCTGACCTGCACGTGTACTTAATAACCGAACCACGTAATAAGTAATTGGAATAACAATTACATACATATTCATTCCCACAGCCGAGACCCCGCGCGGTTATGCATAATTTGAATATTATTATATTCCATACGGACTGCTGGTGCTCATTTTGATTGAGGGTCATGAATTTGGAAGTGTAAAGTGCGGCCGTTGATGGGCTTTAGTAAAACATAAACCGAGTAAATATATTTAAAAGCTTTGCCGAGCCAAGTCAAAACATACGGATGTTAAGAGGCGTGACGTTATTCATCACGAGGAGCAGGGGTTTCCTTAATTTATACCGTTGTTAGCCGCGTTGACGTTGGTTTTATCATCCATTAGCGGCAGCGGTCGGAGTGCGAGACTCCACTGAATATAATCGCACAAGTTAAAGATGAAAGCGCCGAAAGGCGTCCACAATTAAAGCGCGTTATTAATGTGTCGGGTGCAGAATTAATTAGAGCACCGCGCACGCCCGATAGTGAACGTTGATTTATAACTTCCATTCCGACAGACACTCTTAGATCACAGCGCTATTAACTTTTAATTATTGCTATTATATTATTTGTTCTCTTTTTCTTTTTACTTGATGACGTGCATTTGTCACTCGGCAACAATCAGACAACGAGATTCAACTTATTCCATTTACATGAAAGCAGTTCAATATCCATTCCTTAACTAAAGTCATATTTGTGGCGAATCACCATGGCGCAATTTAATTTCAGATTGAAGCTTTTAAGGGCAGGTCGTAAAATTAATTTATAGGTTGGAACCCCCCTGAGATCAACTCGCCAACGTCTGTATGTGTTCATTCGCAAAAAAGGTCAGACTGGAAGTTATTCATGTAAATAAATTCGATTTTGGGAAAATACGATTTCTGTACATACTGAAACGGGGGCTAGAATATTTACAAAGTCATATAATATGTCTTGATTGTCTATTGTTAATGTAAGTTTTAAGAATAATGTACTTAGTAATTGTAATATACGGTTCTTAATATTAAATGTGAAAGCAATTATGGTGCGAGGTTCGCGTGCAACACTTGGCCCTCGCGTAGACGTGTGCCGAGGTTTATTAATATTGCTTCATTACTTGAACGTGGGATAACCTATCAACGTAATTCTGTATCTGATCGTGAGAGATTTTTATGAGCCTTGATTAATATAGCATAGCTGATCTATATCTATTCATACGTATTCATATGTACCAGTAAAATAAACTTTCGTATTAATTACATATTCTGACTAGCATTTACGAATTCTAAGGTAACACATTATTTAATAAAAATAATAATATATAAATATGCATAGCTTCTGTATTTTACAAATTCAGGGCGACTATCTAGATGTAGTGGAGATGCCGTTTGACCCGACTGTTATCGGCTGTACGACAGATGTGACCAAGCTACTGCCGGTTCCACTACTATTTCTTAAGTCAAAGTTGTCTAAGACACATGTGTGTCATACATGAAAGTGGCTTATTCGATTTGATATATGAAGAAGCCTCATTCTTAAACTAGGTTATATGTTTCTTAGAATATGCTTTTAGAAAAGAAGTTGGAAAATATTTTTATCTTTTTTTAGTATGGTATGGTGCGGGAAAAATAATAACAATAAAAAAAACTGTGACTATCTCCAAACAATCAGTTCAATAATGCTGTCCAAATCGTTAACAAATGTACCCCAGAGAATCCTGGAAAACCATTCATTACTATCAAAAGGATTTTACAAGTATTTGATATATTTGGTCAGACTGGCATATCTATTGAATTGTAAAGCTACTGTCGATACTCAAGATTTATCTAGACCGTAGGTCATTAAAAAATATAAATCACAAGCCGTTGCGGTTTTATAATTTATATTTTCCACCAGACAATGGCTGAAGATAATTAGAATGTTAGTTTTAATAGTAATAAGCGGTTCATCAGATAGGTAGAGCAATGTCTATTTTATTGTCAACACTCCAGCCTAAGGAATGAGCATAATGTTTTTAAAAATCACACGAATAGGATCATTATACAAAAAGAAAAACTGTAATAGATTTGCATTAAATAAACTGTAAAAGTTGGTTTTGATATGCTACAGTAGTAAAATAAAAATATACTGTAACATGTTACATTGCGCCTGTAACTAATTCGACAATCTGCTTTGATTGCAAATCGGGGTTAGACAAATGGACGGCAAAAGATCAACTCCTTTATTCCAGCTGCAGGCAATCAATTGAGTAGTGAACGTATTCTCCCATTCTTTGAGTTAATGAGCGCGGTGTAACGAACACATAGAATCTATTACATCGTAGAGACCAGCACTTACTTACAGACTTTCTGTTAAATTGTGTGACTTATCTTCGTTGTGAGTTACTTTCGTTGTTTTTCCAACACGACTGGAATCTCCGAAAATTGTCTCTAAGCACTTTAAGGAAATTTTTCGGGAGCATCACTTGACATCTACAGCTTTCGACCTTCAACTTTTCTCGAGACATTTCCGATATTGTAACGATAAAACCGGCCGATGCTGCCAATAACAACCGGCGTGGTGAATATAAATGCGCGATTTAATATAAATAAGTAGAGGCACAAAGTTTATTCCCACTAATTGCTTTTCATCTGTACGTATGTACACGCAGGGAGCGACAACCGGCCACATATTTGCTAAACTAACCTAACGAGAACAAGTTACAGTTTCGCGAGCGCACACAGATAAGCATTTGTGAAATTGTTTTCTTGATTAATTACTATAGAAAGAACCGCAGTGTGAAATACTTTGACATAAACTCCAATTTTAAATTAATCACGAGAGGAATTTAATATCTGCCGATTGCAACCATAAAGTGGCAAGTTCGAAATGAATGGAGCGTGTATTGTGCTCGTATTGCACGGGAGGACAAATGAAATGTTGCTAAAAAGCCGGACGCAGTAAAAAGTAGCAGGTTTCTTATTTGTCACAACGACGTGGCCGTCGCGTTTTGAATGCGCAGCTGGGGGTGTGTGTTTGTAGGTGTATTTTGTCGCTTACGCTTAATTTTCTCAAGAATGAGAAACGGAGGCAGTTTAAGCGCGAGATTGGATCGGGCCGTCTCTGCGACATCTGTTAGAGACACTTGAAAATTTTAATAGTGAGAACGCAGCGACAGCGCTCGGGGCAACCTTGCAGCGAGCCGTGCTCACAGAGCTAACGCGCAATACTATTGTGCGACGTCATTTTACGCCAGTCTTGGCACGTGCCCGCTGTGGGACATTATAAATGCAATTCCAACACTAGCGGGATTATTTCATTTTTACAACAATTTCTTAGTGCCATTAAAGGGAGATGGATAACGCGGAACGAAAATAGAAAATTACAGCTTCTCTTAATATAAAACTGCAATTTATCTTTGCATCTATCTAAAGAAATAAGTAAAATTATGATACAATTCTTTATTTTAAAACAAGCACAAATTCAATGTTGCTCTATCTGTCTGCTTGTTATGGAAAATATCCTGAAAGTTTGAATTGTTGCTGTCACTATAGTAACAGATAGTAGTTCATAATACAACCAGTAACTTAATATTAGAAATTATACCTATTAAGAATCCACACAAAAAATGTTTCGCCCAAAATTTAATTTCACGTAGACAAATTCCCAGACTACAGCCACGTTTTAATATCTTTGAAAGTTGAAACACACTACGAAACAATTACACAAGTGTAAACTGTATACAACTGCTCATTTGAAAGCGTGTCCTTATTCATTCCGACGAAAACTTTTACAGATATTACAGTTGCAAATAGGAGCAACTGTCAGCATGTTGTTTTAGAACTAACTTCACTCCGAATATGAGGCATCTTCGTAGAAACCATAAATACATATTAAGTTATTCAAATATCTATGAGGGGAAATTACAACGAGGAATGTCAAGCGTAATAAGACTCTTGTAAGACAAGTTCAATTAGACTCATCTGCAAAAACATCTCAAGTGGAGCAGGACAGAAATAATAAAAGATTGAAAATTCTTCCCGGGCGGATGTTAGAGAGCACTTAAACGTTTGTAGGACCCACGTCTTGGTGAGTTTCCTACCAAACGAATAGAATTTATAACTTTTGCAAGAGGAGATCTTTCTTGCTCTCATCAATTGTAGCATTACGAGTACTAACTAAAGTTATTCCCAGATTATATTTTAACACATTTATTAGAGGGCTTTATCATTTAAATTTTCGGCTCAACTCTGATTACTGTCATAATTACTTTGCCATTGTGATTAGAAGAAGTCAAATATGCCTAATTCTTTAATCGTTTGTCAGAATAAACGTTAAAAATAGATATTGCTTTTTCGTATATGTCATTATCAACAACATCGGATAACTACGATATTCGGACTCCATAGAATATGAAATAAAAAAAGAAAATGCGCCAACGTTACTTATGTTTATTTAAACAAAAATATAGGATGCGCGGCCTGTAGGACTTGCTGTTTGTCCTATCTCGCGTCAAATTATAAACATTTTAAGTATTTAATGGACTTATTATGTATCAACTCTAACGTCGTACTTCTTATTACGGAGGACTTGAGAGGGAGTAATAGTTTCAAGGAAACTTTTGTTTAAATAACAAACGGACTCGGTACTCCTATCTGCTCTCATTTCGTTTACTAAGTACCTAAGCCTCGGAGCAGTACATCACTACACGCCGTATTGAGGTCTTATATACGCCGACTTCGATGTTGCCCCACAAACTTTTGAATTGACATTGTTAAATTGTCCAAGTCTTAATGTTTATTGTCACAAAGTACTACTAACACTTAAATAAAAGAAGATCTATCAAACATTTTAGTCCATGTAAAATCGATTATGTACTATGTGACCTGAATACAGGCCGTAGAATGTGTAATAAATTTTATACTTCAATTTCGCAACTGCCTCCGTTATATTCCTTTGGGTGAAATAAAACCTGGGTAGCTTAAGGTCCCCGGGACACTTCATCATATCAGATCGTCGAACGCTCAATGAAGAAAGTCATTTTACGCATTATACCTGCTTCCAGTTAATTATATTGGCGACTCTGAGAGAATTTGCGACAGTAATGTCATTATGAAAAGGTATAGGAAAGGTTGGGAGTTTAATAAGAGCCCGAGGTCGGGGCGAAGAGTACCGTCCTGGCACCGACGCGAAATTCCCAATGTAATGTATCGTAGCAACTGCGAACTCATCGATCAAACGTAAACGCGCTGTACACCGACGTACGTATATGCACGTATTTATACGTGCTCGTGAGAAACTTCTCGATGTATATGTGCCAAACTGGCTTTCACGTCTGTGACACTGTATGCGAGCGATATAATAACACTGTATATACCAGCAATAAGAACTCGGAAAGCATACCCTAACTTGACGGTTAAACACAGAATATATGGATACAAAGTTCACTGCGTTGTATGAAACAGGTCTACGCGGGGATTATATATCTCCAAGAGAAAATCCTTTTCGGGCGAACACAACACAGAGGTTACTTTTGTTGGATTCTACAGCGTACATCTGTTAAATTTATGTCTTTAATAATAATCTTTGAAATATGTGTTCTGGATAAAATATTACCTTTACATTTTCCTCGACGTTACATAGTTGTTCGCGGTATTTATTGCGATTATAAAATTTATGCCATATAAATCTTGTTTGCCTGGATATGATATATTCTGTGAATATGGTTTGTATTACAGCTTTACGTCATTTACTTTCTCTATTTTTATTTCTTATATACTCCAAATTGGCTTAACAAATCAAATTTTCATACGTTTACTTTAATTCGTGTTTAAAGACATTTTTTTTTCTTTAACTTTAGGTGCTCATAAAGTATTCAAAGACTTGGACGTAAAGATTAATACTTTTCACATGTTGAAAAAAATACATTTTTGTACCAGACAATAGGAAATGGCGGGCACAGTTATATAAAAAATATGATGAAACACGAGCATACCCATTGTGCGTGGCTGCTAAGTCAAAGAGACAATGCTTATATCTGCAAAACGCGTTCTAGTAACGTAAATGCAAGTTTGCGAGTACAAACGGAACAACGCCGGGTGTTACAATGAAACAAGGATCACAACATCAACAATTTCTAGATCGCCTTAAAAGAAAACGGACAAAGCGTTAGACGGCACAAAGCATTCGAACAATGGCCCAAGAAAATACATACTCAGGTCAGAATGCTTTGTCAATACCAGCTTTTAGCAAAATTTATGAAACAAAATTGACCCCGATTCCACCGTAGCTAAATTATAGTTTCACCTAGTATATATTGTGTAAACAAATGCTTTAATAATAAAATATTAATATAGATTTATTTATTGTTATTCATAATACCGACCTGTTTTTACAACCGATATTTAATTAACAATAAAACGAGAGCGTAACAAATATTTCAAATTCTAGTAGAAAAAATAGCTTAGAGCTCGAAGTTTATATAAATAACTATTATTTTATTGTGTATGTAAACTTTATGCGGATATTCAGTTGTTTTTTTTATGACATGATATTTAGCCTTACGTTTGAGTGAATGCTTTGTTGGTGTAAATATAGACAGGAAATTATCAATTGGCAAAGTTCGAGATCAGGAGATTCTTTAGTTCTTCGTTGGGCAACATTTTGTAGCACCAATCATTTAAAAAAAAAGTCTGGTTAACGGCAATAGGCTTGCCCTTTATTAAGTAGAATATGCCAAATATAGGTGTAGCAATATCTCTGCTACCCTCATCAGGGTTCGAAAACGTATGTACCAACTATCACGTTTGAAAAAATACGAATGGGAAATTCAAAATGAAATGTACGCTTGAACATTGTAACGCAAATTGTATTATGACGGTACACGTGACGGGTGTATTTTTCCTTCCAGAGCCCTAATACTTATTCGATTACCATTCGTGTGTTGCAGAACGAAATTTTGCAATTTTCTTTGTAAAATATCCAACAAAGATCGCTACATAAACAGCTGATGCTGCAATGAATATAGTTATTGCTATATAGACGTTGTTAATCTTTTCCAATCATAGAAGTGCTTTTAATTTCAATGTAAATTGGTCCTTATTGCCAATGCAAATAAGCGCGCTACAGGTATGTTTTTGAATCAAACAGTTTATTGGGAATGTTTTAATTCCTTTGTTCTTTAACGGATACTCGGAGAGACATTAATTGGAATCTGAATTCGACGATGGGAACAAATGAAATCATTGTCAGTTCTGTTCATATCGCATGAATATCGCTTCTTCATATTCTGTTTAATGTATCAGCCGACTTACTCCTTGTTTCCGCGGTTTTATTATGTAGTGTGCGATCGGAAGTACCAAGTTCGATTCTCTGGCTATCAAATGAGTTATTAGTATATTCCATTATGAAACTGTCTATAGTAGTAGCACCAATACCTATGTGCGCTAAAAATGAAAATACGCTACGTTTCTCTAGCATAAATAAAATAAATAATTTTGCCTATTACTTTGGCTTATTTCGGATATCATGTTTATAAAAAGAAATAATGTACCGTAGTATCCTTATCTTGTTGCTTATAAAATGGTTGGCTTACATATAACGTTTTAAAATCAAAGTTGTACACGATCAATGCGTAGTACACGAAGCCAACAGCCGATATGCGTACACAATATTTTTGGCTTTATTGTATTGAACGTTTACTGCAGTCGTCCCACGAGATTGCTATCAATCTACTTGTTTGCGATCGCTCCAGACATGTATGTAATACGTGACAATAAAGTGAAAAAATGTACTCACATTCGTCGTGGTCTTTGGCGGTGACGGTGAGTACAGTGTGTTGTATGTCCTCATTCTCGTCGACCTCAGCCTCGTACAGCTCTTTGTCGAAGTAGGGCGGGTTGTCATTCTTGTCAGCGATACCGATGCGGATGAATTTAGTCACTGAAAAAAACAACGAATTGGTTAAATTGAATACAGACTTAGATTGAAAAATACTGGTGTTCATGTTTTTTTTTTTTTGAAAACGTACGTAGAAAATAGTAATAAAATGGGCTTTTCGACGAAGCTAACAGACTTATATTTAAAAATGGCTGGCTGGTATTCACATTTTTTGTTTTATAAGTAGATGCACGTAGAGTAGAATAATAATGCAAAACAATTTACCTAAATGTAAAACAAATTGACGATCTCGTTTTGTGTGTCTCACAGACATGTATTTAATTTTATTGAAGGGACAAAAAACGGCTACGTGTTAAAAATTTAAACTCTAATCTAAAGCTAAACGAATACGGAGGTTTAACCCACATCTTTTTGTTGGATATTAAACATGGAAGGATAATGGTACATATATTGTCAATATATATTTCTTTCAAAAAAATATTCGTTATATTTAGGTAGCAATTTTAAAGCATGATTGCCGAATAAATATTTATTTTACAAGAACCTGTGTAGTTAGGATGTTTTTTTCATATAAAAAATAACTAATTACACCATTCAACCAAAATGTACACAACGAAGTAATAATCAAATATCGCAGTAATTTACACGCCCTTCCACTCCTACTAACGATTGTACTGAACTGAATACTGATTAGCCACCATGGTTCCTTCATATAATCATCGTGGAGAATTCTTCTCTTAAAAAGGTTAGAATAAAGAAGTTATCTGAAGCTCAATTAAAAAGCAAACGTATAAGCGCTTTGGGAACGAAATGCAATTTGAAGAAATTCTAGAGATATGCAGATTATACTACTGGTCGATTTTATCTTCAACAATAAAACCGTATGAATATGGACTGTAATCTTGTAATAATATGGTAACATATTGGTTGTTCCTTAATGTTAATACTGGGATGGCAAATTAGATACATCGCAACCGATGGTAAGAGGACTATACGAAGAGGCGACTGGCTACACAGGAAGTTATCACCATCGACACAGTGTCGTCGGTCTAATAGTAACCGAAACGATATTACATATATGATGTTGAATTAGTTGAATTATACGCCTTATTTGAAGTTCCGATAGTCGAATAAAACTTTCGACAAAAACGCTGGACCATTCACTACATTCTTTCAAAATTCCTAAGCCGTCGAATTGGCGACGAAGAATTTCCACTGGCTACAGCGATTTCTTTTAAACATTCTTTCAGCGAGGACTTAATTGGTCGGCGGCAAATGTGCTTTAATCGTGTTCTCCTGAGGAATCACATTTAAAAAATCTAGACGAAATTGCCTTCGTTTGATGCGCACTGGAACAATGATAAATTAGCGCCCCTCTGGGTGCAATGTCCGCCGGCTTTATTAGCCAACATACGGATAATTGTAGGCTTTTGTAATCTAGCCTTTATGCTTTTCAACATAAAGTCGTTGGATTAATCTGTAACGCAGTGGATACTCGCGCGACTGACCGTCGCTCCCACTAACATTCCGTTTATCAGTAATGAATCGGTAGGCAAAAGTTAATTCAAAAGTGAATTTATTCTCCTATTGCGATTTTCTGCTGAATTTAGTATTTAATCGACATTCATAGAAAGTTGGATAAAATTATATAAAATACAGCTTTTAGTCTGTAATTGGTAGAACTCTGGTTGTGAAATGATTTGAATGCAATAATAACATTTGGAGGATAATTCAGTTTCTGACTTCGTGGAGCCGAAAAAATCCATAAAGTTTATGATATCTGACAGCCCGTTGGCGCAGTTGGCTAGACACGAGTTTTCGAAACGAGAGGTCGCAGATTCGATCCCCGCAAGAAGACAAATGTTGTGCAAGACCGAAAAGTTTCTTGTAGTTTCTGATACCCATGACACAAGATTTATATCTTAGTGTGGGGTCAAAACTACATATGTATATGACTGTTAAGTGTGTTTTTGTAATCATTAAGCATGTCATCATTGCTTGGATGTATTTTCATGCCCTCTATGAGTATTTAAACGGTGAAGGTTATCCGATGTTTCCTTTGTAGATAGAGTGTAAAAAAATATTACATCGTAAATACCAGTCCAGAATGTGCAAAAACAGAGTCAACAGTCCTATCTGACCCCAACTGAGCTATTAATAAATAATAAAAGATCCCTATATTTACGGTCTAAGTGTGGTGGAAAGTATTCCACTTATCTCGTTACGATTAGATTTGTTAAGCGGAAACATTGTGAAGTATTCAGCACATTAGCGCGGCCCATTACTTTTCCCTTATATTTTGCGCTTAAAGTTTCAAAGTGAAGATGTATTGGCCGACCATAAAAACTAATCAGAGACGTTAAGAGCCGCCAAACGACGTCGGGGCTCGACTTTTTGACAAACACGCCAGGGGTGGCTTTCCAAACTTGCCACGGACAATTTTGTTAGTAAACTTTACTGTCAACGCTGGTATAAAACGACGTACTCCGTTGTAATTAAATAAGCGACGCCGATGAAATCACCAACGTTAATTATTGTTAATAGGACACAAAAGACTATCTAACTAGTCAGCTCTACAAAGGGAAACTACTATCAACATCGCACAGAACAGGTCCGAGCTCTTTGCTACATTGCCATGACAAACTTCATTTATCGTATACATCTGAAAGGGGGACTGAAATGTTTAATTTGGAACAACTTTAACATATTATTATACAGATTTGACCGTACTGTAATCTAAATTCAAAGGGTCGCACCGGGGGATTAATTCACAACTTTACGATATGTACCGTACAAAGTATAGCAAGTGGATAATAAACCCAAATGTTTTAAAGCAACGTAGCGTTGGGAATTGTGTAGGAATAAAAACATTAGCAGCCACGCCAATTCGCTATTACCACCTAGTAATAGCGATTTCTCATCAAGCCATCTCTGTAGGTGTTTGATCAATCACACAGGTTTCAACATTAGTATTCCCCTTGCACGGCAATCAAATACAGCGCTACAGGCCCGTAACGAGCTCCGTAACAAACTACACGTGGCTACGCAATGCCTATAAATATGTTACGAGCCGGCACGCCCTCTGCCCATAGCCGTAATTTACCCTAATACCTGCCCGAATAATGATCTCACATTTTTTCCGCTATAAAGATAATAAAAAGCTAACTAGTGAAATGATAGCGTTTATTTTCTTCTATTTATAGACAGCCCCGTGGCGCAGTTACCTAGACATAAGGATGCGAAACGGCAGGCCACCGGTTCGACCACTGCTTCGAGACAAATGTATGTTTCGGGTCTGGGTGTTTGTGAGACTGAAAAACTGTCTCGTAGTTTCTGATCGTGGTGATTACACTAGATTTTTATCTTAATGTGGGGTCAGAGTTTTGTATATGCCTGTTGGGTGTGTTTCATTTCATTTATGTTCTTACATTTTCATTAATATATATCCGTATTCGATTTAAAAAGTAAAGGGGTGTATAGTTATCCGCAGAACGCAATCGTGGCACGGTTGCGGATAATAAAATTCTTAAAGAGGTTTAAACGGTGTAGGAACGTGCCTTTACGCTACGTCAGTGAGCGGAAGGTCAAGCACTCGCCTCTAGCACAATTGCGTAGGTATGTATACTACTTTAGGTAACTTTATAAAAGAATTCCGAAGCACACAACATCCACGAAATCCTACCTAATTTATAGTCTTCAAGAACCTTTCTATTACAGTTAGACGTTCACTCAACCTTGAAGATGTGTAACTGACTAGATAAATGGTCATAGACTGGTTTCTTCAAGTTACTGTAATAGTGACGAGAGATAAATGGATTGTCACTATTTAAATAACGTAACAAAAACTAGTTTGGGAATATTATGTCTCAAGCCTTGAGATTTAACGGGACGGATTAAATTTTGAAGGCCACAATTTATAGTGATAGATGACGCGACGTTCGGATTTCGCATGTCTATGTTTGTTGATAAACCGATCTAGGTTAGAGGCACAGCGGCGTGACTGGGCGTCCGTGCCGAATCCGTGGAAATCCAACGTCCCTCCGTGATCGTCTTATCAGATATCCCCGAACTGCTCCGGAAGATAAATGGGGATTGTTCTGTATCCGTGAAAGCGATTGAAAAACCAATGTTGGACTTTGAGAATATATTTTGTTATTCAATTGGGACCCGCATCAAACGGCCAGAGCCATCCCTCAACGTGCCATGTATCTGTATGTACGCTGCCGTCTATTTCCCACAAGACACCGGACAGAGGTGTGGTGTTGAATACATTTTGGCACAAGCATCGTATATGGATCATTCACACTGCTGAAAATGTTTTGTAACCTACGTTAACCAACCTCCGTGTTGGACATTTATGACGTGTATGTGAACACATTAATAATGTTTTATCGCTTAGTACAAAACTCGTTTAGTCGCTTTACAACAACTACTTTAATTATTGTATTTATGATATTATTACCATTATGATATTATTACCTTTTATGAGTTATTTCATGCGCTAAATGATACTTTTGTTCACATATTATAAATTCTCCCAATTGATTAATGTTTAATTTCCCTTTAGCTATAACATTCCAAAACATTAATTGATTTGCATGGCGCACTGCTAAAACTCAATAATTCTATTGTCCGAAATACAAGTTTTCCTAGATACAAGCGCACTCTAGTTCTTGTTAACAAAATTTTTATACAAAAAAAAAATATTTAAATAAAATAAATTTCCATGAAATAGTGGAAAAGCACGCTTGGCCTGCACGCAAACACATTCGTACATCCCAGTTTCAATTATTACAGGAGGTACGAAGTGCGAGTTTTTGCTAGGCTTTTCAGCCATTCAACATTTCGCTTTTTGAGTTAAACGGTGTGTATCGTAATGGTCTCGGAAACAATAACGTGCGAGCGTTATAGGTTTGCAATTTTTCATATGACGTATACCTTACATAGAATTATATGCGAGTACGCGACTCCACTTGATTGATCACTGGCGCTGTATACATAACGCTCCGAGGAACGCTTATATTATGAACGATTACAGCACTTTAATGGCTGTTTCTTTCCTTAATACACACTAAAACTTTGAAAATATCGCTTCAAGTTAAGAGATTTGCGTATGGAATGACTACCAATCCATATATTTTAATCCAAACCGTATTGATCAAATAAACTACGCTTTGAATTGTTATAAGTCTAAAGTGACAGTTATATACGTAATATGCAAGGGCATTAGTAATAAACTATTTAAACAAAAATCAAATATTTAAGCATTTGTAATTATATCCTTACTTTAATTTTTACATTTATTTTAATAGAGATATTATTTTTTTTGTTCATCAAACTCAGTTTTCAATTATGACGTCATCCTCTAAACTCCAGCGTTCCTTCTGACTTTCCGTTCCGCATTCTGTCCCTTTAATCATATTTGTGGCAAATGTCAAGACTTTAAATACCAGTTATTTATAAAATAAAACTTTTATAAAAGTATTTTCTAGGTGTCGTCATCCCTGTATGTGTGTTGACGGATAAGGTTTGTTTAAAAATCATTGTTCTACGGGCGGTAGTACCGCGCGCGTCAGTCCAATGCCGCTAAACTTTCGAAACGGGTCAGTAAAGTTTTAATGGCGGAGTGTTATTTGTTAATTGGATTGATTGACGAGATGTGCCGAGTGTTTGTCAGCTATTCAAGTCATTTCGTGGAATAAATTCGATGGAAACCGCACCGGGTGTTTGGAAATATATTTTTAAAGAATTTTTAGGCAACGAGATTATTCCATTTCATAGTATAAAATTTTAGCAATTTATTCATTTTCAGTCAGCAAAAGCAGCATGTTTTTGTTCTATAAATATGTAACAACTGAACCATCCATTCGAAAATAAGTCATCGGTGGTGACAAACAGAAGTTTGAAACAAAAGCGATAGTCGAATAAACAAATCGCATGTAGATTTCCCCGAGGAGCGCGGCCGGCCGACGTGAGATCACTATGGTCACGGTCGGTTTAGATGTGCCACAACCGCACAGGTTCCTGATCAAATCACAGCCCGAGTGTGATGCCGACATCGGCACATATTGGCAGACACACCGGTGCGTAGGCAAAACAAAAGAAAAACAAATTTATGAAGGTGCCAAACGTAATCCCACATATCCCACGATAAGGGTGCGCACATAAAATAAGACCGGCGCGAGTCCACTTCGACAATATAAGTTTATAAAAATAGGAAAACTTTTATTAACTTGCGTACACTCGGAGAGAAGCAATAGTACCAAGTTAAAATATCTTAAACGTCACGATTGGCGGAAGAATAGTGAAACAATTCAATATTTCTTTTGAGAAGAAAAAACAATTTCCTGGAATGCCATATCTCAGTGGCAGTTGGCAATCGAATAATATTCAGATGAGGGAGTGAAGGATATGGAAAACGTTGGGGATTTTTTTCGAGTAGTAACGCCTTAGGCGCCTCTGAAAAGGGTTGTAATGATAAGAATATAACGGCCTCGAAGATTGATATTGTAAGGGAAATTGCATTAAAAACGTTGAAGAAATAAAAATCTTCGTGATCGGGTAATAAAATTATTATTTGAATCCCTAGGAACTTGTTCAAACGACAGATTGCTTTCATAACTAGCAGTCTTTAGGTGGATCGATTCGTATAGCACTGACGCATATTCATACTCAATACCGTTGTTGTAGAGATTGTTTTGGGCAAAAACATTGTGAGGAAAATCAGTATTAGATTTTACATAGTCAGGCAGAAGAAACCCACCACCAAAATACTACCTAGACCAAAAATCCTATTTTACAATTGGATCAGACTGAGAACTTCATAAACTGTCGTTAGCTTAAAAATGAAAAAGCGTAAAACTTACATCATACAAAATGAGGAGGGACATATTTACAACCTATCCTTAATGCTTCAGACAAATTGTGGCTCTTAAAAGTTGCCTGAGCGCGCTTTAACTCGTCCCATGGGTCGAATTTTTAGGGAGACGAATTGATGTCCCAAACCCGAATAGTTATAGATGCCTGTGTCTTCAATTTATTGTTGACATGTAAAGAACCGCTGCGGCCTTTCACCAAATACATAATTTATGATTTACCATTGGGAAAAGTTTCAATTTGTAGAAAGAATGAGGTGAACAATATCTTTCTTTATAATGTTATTCATATAAAAGGGAAAGTAGGAAGAATATTTTTTGTTAGCACAATAAACAAATTTAAGAAAGAGGTTGGTAATATTCCATATTTGTAATTGTAAGTTGTTTATAAACCATCCCTACAGGGTTTGATGACACCAAAACAATCATGGTTGGATTAAACTTTAAGCAATAGGGATATGAATCAGAATGTCACCGACCAAGGCCAGTTAAAACCACTAAGCTGTCATATGGTAAGAATAAATCCATGGCCAGCTGTTATATGTTGCTATAATATGAAGGGAACCAAACTCCGTGTTAGTAAATAGTTGTTTCGTGTGTACACTTACGCAGCAGGGAATCATGACAAATTCAATCGAACACTAATTAATTACAACCTGATAATATACTGATAACGATTTGAAACGAACACTGTACCAATTATAATAGTAAACATAGATTATCTTTCAATCAACTACAAAGGATGATTATGTTGTGATAATAACAAACTATATAGGTATGTGATAAACAGGAAAAGAAACCTATACCTAGTCCTTTTTTAATAATATAGCACGCGAAAAGGACTTCGAAGAAAGTGAAATAAGCAGAATAAGTAAAGAAAGCGAAAAATTTGTTATCTTAGTGTAAAAATAAAATACAGCCGAATTTCAATTACTCCTCGGCGACTAGTTTAAAAGTTAATAAAAAGCAAGTTTATTAATTCACAGCTCGTGACAACAAAGAGGCACACCTTTGACAATAAGTAAAAAGCTTTTAAGAAAACAAGTAACACATTACACCTTCATTGGAAAAGGAGAAAATAGCGCCTTTGTTCCTCAGATTTAGAAAAATAAAGCAAAATATGTTACGTTAGAATAGTTTTATGTTTAATAAAATGCATCGGGTTCGTTGCTGCTTAGAATAAGACTAATGTAATCATATTGTAAATCGAAGCATGCATATAAAAGTTACTGAATAACAACACCATTATTATCCAACATAAATTGAGTGAGAATCTCCTTCCCTTGTCTTAACGCCTGGTTTAGTTACAAATAACGATATACGTTTCTACTGAATAATTTACCTATTCCATTAAAATATTGTTATTTTATTATTTATGGTACATAGTGTAGACGTAACCATTTGAGAGGGCCACAACATCGGTTTAATTTATGTTGGTAAATTTCATACAGCCCAAGCAAAATATAATTAGAATCGTGTTTTACGTACCATTTAAATTAAACAAACTAATTGGGGTATTGCCACAAATTAATATAACATACCATACACGTTATCGTCAACGAAAATTTATCAATCTGTTCAAAGAATTAATTTGTGGTTGGAAGTTTACCGAGGCGAAACAATTCGGCCCGCTGGATATTCAACTCCAACACAACAGCGCCTTAAGTTCAGGGAAATTGATAAATCCAATTATGTTGTGGAAACTATGTTTACGTATCTATGTTTAGCGTCATACCTCGTTGAAATATCGGACGAGCGAGGTAAGCTGGATTGTCCACGTAAGCGAGTTAAATAAACAGGGTGGTCTTGCACAGTTCCGTCGTCAGGCGAATGGATGTTAGTAAAAAAAAGTCTCAGTACAGAGCGCGTGCTACCGACGGCCTCTTGACACGTTTCCATAATGATGATTCACTAGATTGCAGTTATTAGCGCATTTATATGGATTAATTGCTCTCATTGAAGTATTGTCGTAAATTATGGTTGTAATAAAATATGTTTTATGCCGTGATTTCAATTCTAAACGTGCTCTTGTTTTGAGAGTGTTCGTTATTACAGCTAGCGTTTATTCATAATTTATTCAAACAAATTAAATTGATGTCATACAATTGTAAGAAGGCAAGTTTTTCAAATAATAATAAATTCATGGTCAATGAGAGTGAAAAGACCAAATTAAACAAACCGTACTAGGAAAATAGCTACCTTTGCTAACAAGCGGAAGCAAATTGGGTATTTTCTTCATACCGCCTTTCTCAGTTTTTCCGCGTCTTAAATCATATAATCCCTATGAGAAATATAAACGGATTTCAGTTTTTATTTAACTTATTTTTTTATAATCAAAAAAATCAAAACGCGCCTAAAATGCTAAGTGATTTTGGAAAAACTCATTACGAATATTATAATTTACGAGTTTTCTTGTACCAAAATAAATTACTCAGTAATATTATCACATTTTTTTTCTAACCGACATTACGCTATCAACAATAATATAATTTTTTATTTTTTTTATTTATTTTTTATTTATTCACTTACTAAGGTTACAATAGTATAAAACATAAAAGAAGTGATTAATTCTAAAAATTTAGAGCAACCAATGCGTGAGGTAGGTGACAGCTGCAGCTAAACTAGGACGACCCTGTATCTCAGCCTGCAGGGCCAATTCCCCCAAGAACTAAAAGCAGTTTTACAAGAATTAAATGTTATAAGCTAAATTATATTAACATGCAGAAATCTTGAAAATAAAATTTAATAATAGCCTACAATGGAAGACTGAAATAACATGAAATCATCCTTCAAAGTGTAATTTTAATACCGGTCTGTATTTAAATATTATAAGAGGAGAGAACAGGACCTAATTGTGAATTTGTAATTCGCATTCATTGTTCTGGTTGTTATCAAAACTGGGACCCTAATAACTGGGCTAGTTAGGCAGGCGAAAAGCACAGAAATTTGTAAGCGCCTCATAACATGTGAAAACTTCTTAAAATAATGAAACAGCAAGTCGTGCCTGACACAGATCACCAGTTTGTAGTAGACTATGTAATGAACAAAGAGATTCTTGTAATTTCAAAAAATTAGCTCGCTCCTTTAAACTTAATAAAATATACAAGGCGCGCAAATGAATTGTTTTTGCTATTTTTAAGTTCACTCCGTCTTGTAGAAAACCTTTGAGATAAGTTTTAATTGGTCTCGCGTTAGTCGTCCAAGAAAAGCCATTTTAGCCTCCAGTTTGGCGTTTAGGAAATGAGCAACTGCATATATTGGTGTCTCCTAATATGTATGTAGTGGGCAAAAGTGATTTTATATCGAGGTCACCTACTTTTTACTGCAATCTGTATGTATTAAGGAAAATATCAGTAATGCCGCACTGGTTCTAGGGCTGAAGAGTATTGCACTTAACTTAAGTGCAGTATACAAAGGGGACATTTTATTTTAAAGAAATGGGATAATAAATGTAAGTCATTAATGCTTAATCAGAGTAAAAGTTGCGATATGGATTTATTTAATGCATTCTGCACACTTAATGGGAACTTTTATCAGCACTGGTATTTGCGAACTTTCTCGTCACAAAACCAATAAAAGCGAATTAAAGATTTTATTCAACGTGAGAATTATTGCGTAGGATATTCGACCGTCCATTGAGCGATCCCTCTTTGAGATATAACATAATATGTATCACAAAGAGGTGTGTGGGTAACCCATTTATAAATGTCCGAAAATACTTCTCGCGGTAATAGTCATGATCGGTATGAGCATTAGTCCCATTCATTAGGTATTCAAAGGATATTCTTTATATAAGGCATATCAGTGAGATATGCGTAAAGACGCTCATAATAATATAACCTCAGATAATGGAAAGGAATTGCCTGCTTATGGCAGCCAGAAATATACTTGTAGTTATGACCGTACAAAACAAATGGAATCTATTTTTGTATGGCTTTATCGGCGTCAACATAACCTTCAGAAACAAAGACATTTTCCTGGCATTTTGCACGCCAGAGGGAGGAATTTCTATCGTTTGTTTACAAATTTATCAAAAGAGTGTTTTATCGTTTGTGCAGAATATTTCCTTAATTAAAACCTATATTAATACTCGAAACTTGGACATTGGTATTTCTAACAACTTTATGTAACACTTTAACTAGGGTTACCACATATATGAAAAAGGTTAGCTCGATAAATATATAAAATGTCACATTTGTTTCCGGAACGGAAGGAACGGCTTTTTAAAAATTCCAATTTCTAAATGTTCGTAATCACTTTGTAATTGTTCGTTTAATCGTTTTTGGGGAAAATAGAAAAACACCTAATATGATCGCAACATTAATTTGTAGGCTTATACTATTATACTTATTCATGGATTTAAAACGCCAAGAAAAACATATTGTGAGAATAGTAATAAGTTCAAAATAAACACTATGAAGAATAATATTGACATGTTGAGATTTCAAACACGCTATACATGATACCGAAGAGATATTATTTTTATATTAAATATGCACACAACTAAGCCTTTGTGATGTCTCAATGGATTGAAATATTACACATACGTCCGCACGCATTTTACAAATAGAACCATCTCGTTAGTATGATGCGAACGCGGTCGTTTTCAATAGGAGAGCATTAGCAGCGGGTTGGATGGTGGATTGGCCGATTGTGTCGGGATTATGTCGATTAGATTTGCAACACATACGTAGTACGCGAATCGGGTTATTGTCTCATCTGTACTACTGGCGGGTCATAAGCTCTGGCTGCAGGTGCACCTACTTTTATTCGAAGGAGTTTATAACTGTCAGAGACAAGAGCCTGTCTCTCAGTTGTTCAATATTTAAATAGCAATGATTTTTTATGGGAGTACTATTGGATGCGGGTTAATTTGACTTAGTTTTGCTCAGGCGTTAAGCAAACAGACTAACATAATTGATAAAATTCTACACGATTTTTTTGTCCCTTGCAAACTTTCACCACTAATTAAGTAGTAAGTGATACTTATATTATCATTTGTTTGTATTCTATTTTAAAATTAATGTTAGATTTAAATTCAATCACACTGTTAGGACATTAAAATACACAATCCAAACAGGTGAAAATACATTACATTTACATACAGGTTGATACTAGTTATAATTACCTGTTTCCAAAGTAGGTTCTATTTAATTAACACTTTTATAACTGTTAATTATTTTTACCGTGATATTTTTCTCGGAAGACGAACTAACGTATCCATTGCGTTATATTGCACATTTTAAAAATGACATTCAGCCTGACTTTTAACGAGTCTGTCAATGTAGTGAGTATCAAACGATATGCACAACTGGCAGTCGCGAGGCATCGGCATTCTGAACACTGTGTAACAAGATAAAAACATAAAAGCAACATCGCCAACGGTCTAAAAATGCTGCAATGTGCAGGTTTTGATATACGGCTGGGAACGTGTGCACTGTTTTGAACTTGTAAGCAAGACTAATGTTTTAAAGGTGTGATTCCATACCTTAGCTTTTATAGCATAATATGATTACGAGATTTTAGGTGCTTTGTAGCATTGCATACTCGCTAGTTATTGCAATACGAAATAGCATCATCACCCGGCTATATCTGCCACTGTTTATTGTCCTATTTTTTTTTTCTTAATCTACTAATAAAGTCTTCGGAATAAAACTGATTTCGAAAACTATCTCATTACTTGATAGTACGTCGAGAAACGGAACACTGGGACGGCAAACTTTTAAATTTAACCGTCAAAATAAAAAAGAATGAGTGAATCTATTGATTCTAGTCAAAATGGTAATGAGTTGAAAACTGTCTCCGGAAACTGGCTATTGCATTTCTTTTATATAAAAGGGGGCATTAGTTGAGGTTGAATAATGGCTCCGGGCGTACACCATAATACAGACGATTAGACACACTAAGCGGTGCCATATAGGCAATGCTCTGTCCTAGGAATACTGTTAGGTCTCAATCATTCACTACATAATATTTCTCGGAGCTTTCCTAAAGATACAGCGATGTACTCACTTTGCTAAATAAGTAGAAACTGACCGGGCGCAGAAATTCCTAGGTCACGGATTACGATTCGAAGAGCAATTTAAATGTATATTACACTTTCGATGGTAATTCTGCTATCAATATTCATTCACAGGATGCTAAAGTCATATCGTTGTAGGACACGGTGAAGATAAGGGAATGTAGAAAATGCGAATTTTTCGAATGAGGTTGCGGAAACTAATATTTCTTGGCATTGAACTCAACTATATTCATTATTATCAACCCGCCCCAGTTATACCTGGATGCAAATTTTATTCTCCTTTGGGGTTATTAGGAAATAACCGTGAAAGCCATTTTTTGTTATTAGCGGAAATCAGCTATAATATAAAACTTGGTATCATTAGCTTGAATTTTGCTCTTTTAACCGTCTAAAAATATTTTAGCCAATTTTCACGACACTAAAAGAAAATCATTCTTTCCCAATAAAAAGTTTCTAGCTATAGTATAAATTGATGCACTTTATCTAACAGTTAGATATGAAACGTTAACGAAATGAATCTGATATAAAAATCAAAACCGATTACAAACTGTTATGAAAAATGAATAAATAGACGGAGCACAAAGCTTAGTAAGTCAAACTTGGTCTACTGTGTTTAGTGTAAGTACTTAGCAGAATACCTAAACTCATACTTTAATATGATAGACTTTAATATATTTATGAGTTTATTATTCACTCGGTGAAATCAACGTGGTTGGTTTGTTGGTCATTTGTAAAATAAAGGACCCCACACTCATTCACAAGCAGTAATCAATCTCTCTTTATTTTTGTTATCAAGCTTATCGAGAAAAACAAGAAAGGAATTGGTATTAGAGTTGCTGAAAATCTCATAAAGTAAACTAAATTAACGCGACCACTCAAATCGTACTCGAACAAGTTACATATATTATAAATAATCACCGAATTTGATATTCATTAAAAGTTTGAAAAGGATTGTATGATGTTAAAAGATTTTTACTAGTACTTTTGTAAAATTAATAATTATCCATTGAAATTAAGCTTTTAATAATAATACCAAAGTTAAATATCTTACGTTGGCAACAGGCAATTCACATGATGAACAATTTTGGTAATAACTCAAACACTACGCCAACAACAGTACAGAAAAAAATTGTTTTTCAATTTGAGTACAAAAGCCTTTTCACATGATAACGAATTCCACGTAGTAGCTTCGCTTTGTACCTACAAGTAGCAAAATACTTATTTTTCAGACAGCACGCAACCTTCAAATAATTATTAGCAAAATTTTATTGAGTGCTTCTGTGAAATCATTCAACAACAATACGTAAAAAAAATATTCCCTTCAGGGTTTCGTCTTAAAAAAAATCTTGTAAAATATTATTGTAGAAACATTAAAAGCTCTTGATATAATTTTCACCCAGTACTATTGAAGGTATAATGTAACTAGGGCACAAGCATGCCACAAATACGAAACAAAACAAAATAAACCACTTTCAGTTAAAGTCCGTTTGTTACTTCACGCAAAGAGCCAGTGGAATAAAATTCGATTTTTCTTCCATAGTGGGGCTGCCGCAACCTAATAACGGAGGAAGGTTTCAGTGCAATACAGCATCACTAAAGTTAAAAAAATATGTCACGAGATCGTTCGACCACGCAGAGAAAGCCAATACTGAACAATTATAAATCTGCGCTCCATATAAAATTATATTGAATTCCCAGCACTCTTTTGATGGAATATAACACGAGGTTATATAAAATACAGTGAACTACTACGAAACTAATTAAGGCATAGCTCGTGAACTTGGTCCGATACCAAGTAATTCCACAATACTGCTATAATGAAACAGAGGATCGATTGAAATTTATACTTTGTACATCACTTTGTCCCCGTTCGTAAGAAAACTTTAATTATAATTTTGCGCAAGGAAATAATAGAGAAAGTTAAGTTTAAAACGAAAAAGTTGGCGGATTCGGCAGTTGGTAGCCTTTGAACTGTTGTCGCGAAAGATGCCCTGAAAACGTGAACTCGACTTCGGAATATCGCGAAAATACAGATAATTTCCGTAATAAATCACGAGTGTTTTTTCCTTCTTAGCTGTAGCCTTAAACAGGAAAGCTGAAGGAACTTGATGTTAATAAATTTCTATGTAATGAGGCAAGGAGAGGGGTTTACCAAGTATTTGTCGACAATAGAACTAATGATCGAGAACCTTTAAAGACAGGTAGTTAACAGCGCAACGTAGAACAATCACACGATGAGACAATACAATTAGAGGCTTGTTTTCGTCCTAATACACACATGGCGCATTGTGCATACATAATGCATACAAGTCACTCAACGATAGAATGAAGATTGTTATCGAAATATTTACAAGTGAATGAAAGTGTATTTTAATTATTACTATCGATTATTATTTCTAAAAGTTTAACTAAAATAATCTGTTAAACTATATAAAAATATAATTCAATATTCCCTTCTCGAAATACCGTGCACCCGATATAAATCATTATTTACCGATCATAATTAATTAGTTCAATAAATCCAATGAATAGAACTTTATATTATATGGCCTAATTGTTATCCAAAAAATAATTGTCGTACCTAAATAAGTGCTATTAGTTAAAACCCAAAATATCTTCAGCGGGTCCACCATATCCGCGCTAGTTTTGATGGCATCAACGACGGTTCACCGCATGGCGCACTTTAACAATCACTCGCAATTACTACCACTCACATTCACTTCATATAAACAAATATAATCACCACTCATAATATTTTATTAGTAATTCACATGTTTCCGTTAGTTTCACAGCCGATTGTTCCGCAATTACTATCATTGAAGTGAGGGGAGGGCTGCGAAGAGTTAGCGCGCAAAGCGGGCGGCCGGCGAGTTGCCCAAGTGGAACTGCCGGCGCGTCGAGCCCGCCCCACGACGAACCCGCCGGGACGACGTTGTTGCACAACCAACATATTTTTTAAGATAAAAACAGTTTGATAATTATACGAATACTAAAATGAACACATACTTTTAAAATATGTGCCCTCGTTACGTTACATTTCCCGAGTCGTTTCCAAGTTTTTTATGTAAAATAACGAGCTTTGCACGTGTATAATCTATTCACAACACAGAATGCAATGAACAAAGATTTATTTATTACAGCGACCGGTGCAAATAATCAATTAGCCATAAATTACGGCATCGGGAGCAACAGCTATCAGTGTAATTAATTTGCACCTTTCGGGTGGGTGGTCCTCCGATTAAGTCCGCCGCGATCGGTTCGTTTAATGTACGCCGTTGGAATCTGATAAGTTTGCTATTAATCACCAAATGAGTTTCGGCATCAATGTAATACCATTGAGTTACAAGAGCAAGGGTTTGTCTCAGTTTAGTGCACGTAAATAAAGGCGTCAAATGACACATCGGACGCTCCACCCTCGTCGAGCGATTCTGCCAGTATAGGGCAAAGCTTTCTGTACCGGCGGCGAAGCGACGCGCCATCCGACCATGCCATACATAATTATCTCGCAGATTGCTCTAGGAGATGTGATAAACTCTGGCTTTGTACTCGCTGGTCAGAAACAAGCTCGTTTTTCAGATTTTATTAATTAAAAACAAAAGTAGCGCCAAGGATAGCGGGCGCGTTTGAATACGAAGCGATTAATTAAGAAGGTCAACAAATTTTCATAAATGCTACAAACAAGCTTCGAGCATACAAACGCGAAGAAAAACAGCCAGGAAATTGTGTTAATTAGTTGTGTCCTACGTTTATTACTGCAGCATTCGACCTGAGGACTTGACTGGAGCAACAACACTACTTACGCGCTACAGTATTCACGACTCTTATTACGTTTTCAATGTTGATGATTCAATGTTTTCAATGTTGTTTTGAGCTGTTTGAAACGTAGGGAACATTCGGAATAATTGTTAAATATATTATACATCGAAAAGTGAATGAAGGAAAACTCGCTTCATTGGCCTTAAGGGGCAGATGCGTATGTAAATAAACACAACGTACAAAATAAAAGAAAAATACAAAAAAATGGGACATTGATTTACATCTCCAATCTTTCCCTGTTTCGGCTCTGCTTAACCCTCCTTTTTACTTGTTGTTTAATCCGCCAATAATCAAAAATACGAAGATTTATTTTGGCGTTTCGAACAAAGGAAGAATATTGAGTAGGTGTCGATTATTTTGTACATTATATTGTCAGAATTCGAAATACAAATTGTTAATGTGTTGTTTTATGAATAAGGGGATGAAATATTATATTATATTGACAGTCGAATTAATTATATGAAAACGTCAACTGTTGGTTGTACATATGTAGGCCATGAAAATCGCGCCGATGAGAGTTTAATCGTTTAAAACTTTAAATCATAGATTTAGACGGGTCTGGCCTTAGTCCAATATTTTAGCCTCGTACCATGGTTGGCTGATTATGTAAAAAGTTCTATTGAGATCTCATAACATTTGTCTTCATATTTTTATTCACTGTAACAAATGCAGTGCAATCAAATTGCGAATTTCTGTCAGTTAACATCATGACATTAACCGACGTACCGGTATAGGAACCACAACGGCACTTGGGTTAGTTTGCTATTGGTTATACGGTAGGATAACCGATGGTTTAGTTTAAGTCAGATATAATAGCCTCTTGAGGATCGCCGTTCGAAACTTAGGGTACCTCTGAGGTACTAATAATATTGAGTGTATTTTGGAAGTGATGATTGGAACTTTAAATAGAATTCATGAATCAGGATAAAAACCTTAGACTTCATAACAGATGTATTAAAATATATTTCCGTAGTTCGAAAAAACAAAAATATCAACAATGGAATGATATGATAATAAAATTTAATAGTAGGTACATATGAGTGGCTTTTTCTCTTTTTAGGGAAGCCAATTCCCACCCGACGGAGTAATTGAAACACGTTGTACCGAATACCGATTGGGCGCCAGTCCTTCAAATGAAATGTGTTCCAAAAAATACTTCTGTATAAAAGTAACGAGGTACAAAAGCTAGCTTTTATTTTAGTGTCTGCGCGAGCGTTTAACAGACATGTTAGCTTTCACAAAACTTCCCGGTACAACTGCACGTAAAATTTTCAATGAGTCGAGAGGAATTTAAAAAAAAATACTCGTATCAAAACGTAACCACTGGCTTTGCGAATGGCCCAATGTTTTCTATAGGGTACTTTTTGGTTTTCTCCGTTTGCTCACTAAACACCCACAGTCGAACGTTTGTAAAAGCGTGGGCAGACAGATTTAAGTCTGCTTCTAGTACCGTATTTTTGTTTCAGTCCGTCAACCTTTATCGGAACTCTTCAATTGAGGTTTATTTATTGTTCCCAATCTCTAATTCAATTTAAGTATTACTAACATTATCATCGTTTATTAAAAATATTTTCTCACAGTTCAAAATTATCAATAAATAATAGTTACATACCTATTCAACACAAAATTCTCTAATATCCTGAATACCGCATAAAAAAAACAAGTTTTCTATTTAAAAAAACAACCGTATTACTGAACAAATTCCAGAAAAATGTTTTAAGTCAGAAACCTAATCCATGGATTCTGGTTTCACTGCCCAAAGAAGAAGCCAGAAGCTGTCAAAATTGAAAAGGTGTGTATTGTTCGTTATTCGCACACGTGCAGAATTGTATGAGTCGCTCAATCATGTACCTAACCAGGTTAAGTACATTCCCCCAGTAACGCTATATTATGTTCTGAGAACAGAATACCCACTCCACGGTAATGCGAATTGTGCACGATGATGTTTACTTGAACTTGCAAGGTGTGCAATAATTATCTTGTTGAGTTTGCACCAAATAAGAGCGTGTTACCAAATATTTATTATGACGCGGAAACTTACATAATGATTAATAAATTTATATCATCGTGAATTTATACATTGAACGCAAAAAACACGAAAAAAATTGCGTATTATAGACTTTTGAATTTTATTTTAGTTATCAGAGTAAGGAATATTTTATACGTTCGTAACTTCAGTCTTTCAGCCGAAAACACTCTAATGTTACGATACTGCTAGGCACCAACCGAAAACCTTCTACTTTTGACCTTTAAGAGATCACTTTTTATAAAAAATGTAGATATAGTTGGGTATATATTCGCTGTGCTACAAACTAAGCTCGGCCAAAGTGCCAACATAAAATCCAATGCGCACATACAAAATATTAGTATTTATTCTTTGTGTTCCATTAATAATGAGCATTAACGAATGCAATTTAATCCGTGCTAATGGCTTCGTAAGCGGTATTTGTGCTAACGTTATACGAAACACATTACCAAAAAAATTGTCTATATTTATTCACGCCTTTTTGTGATCTGTTCAAATAGAGAGCTCTCCATGTTGACTGAAGCTGGCGCTATTATTGTCTGGCGACGTTACAAACTAAACTTCGGCGCCTATTCACTTTCACATTAACTAAACATTACGAGTCGTGCTTCCTCGTTATCGATTCCTACCGTAGAACACTACCTTCCAATAATGTTAAATAAAAAGCGCTTAAAACTTTATTCATCAGTTTTATTACGATTGTATACCTTTAAATCGAGGTTCTCATGACCTAGATTAAGATACCTTCGGTTTTATAACTATGGCGCTATGTGAATATCGTAAAATATTTGCAGAATAGACACGATGACCTTGTTTACAGTGTAAATAAAAAGTTACCAGCTAATTTTGCCGTAGCTCGTTTACTTCGATCCCCTGGGCCACCGCGGTTATTCCTAAGAAAACAAAGGGAAATCACGCAAGTCCTGCGGTCGGAATGGTACAATGAGAACACAGGGCGGTAATAGGCGAGCCTGGTCGACACAAAATCTTCGATTTTTTCACTTTGTAATGTAAATTCAATGCTTTTATTCTGAAGTTAATCTACCTCGGGGACGCGAAACGATTCCAAAGTGTTCGATAAAGTTAAATAAAAAAATCTCATTTCAAAAATACAATGAGAAAATGACGCAAACATTCAAAGAACGTTTAGTGGGGAATATTTAATAAATAAAATAATATAGACTGGAAAGGAAAAAAGTTATTTGGTGGTACATACTAGGAGCGCGTTTGAAGTACGATGATGTTAGGCAGGCGGAACCAAAAATAATGTGACCACATAAAATTCTACGATGGCAAATACTGGTCCGGCCGGGTCAAGCAAACTGATATTTGTGTTATGGCAGCCAAGTATTTTCGGCGTTGTGGAGTGCGCGCAATGTCCATGCCGAACTAAATATCGGGCGACGTTAGCCCCACCTCAAACCCATTCAACAGTGTGGTCAGTAACTTTCAACCCTAGAGCAGAAACCTCGTCTCCCCTATTAGTTACACGTCCCCATCGTTAATTTATTCGGCCCATTACGTTTGTGCTGTTTCAACAATTTCCATCCGTACTATAGCTAATATAGTTAGGGAAGAACGTTTGACGCTCAAACTCCTCTACAATTCCGCTGTGTGGCAGACAATATTCTGCACAAAGGTTACGTCCAGTTAACAGATTAAAATAAAGATAGTGGACTTAATTTGGTATGCGCATAAACCAAAACCGCGAACAATATCGTTGGCGGGCTACGGGAGATCCTAGTTTAATTTAGATGCACGTTCACTCACGTAACGAGGGTGCAGAAATGAAAATGTTATTGCAATTTACGATACGTCGCGCTGCTTAATATCATTTATATGAGAATACCTCTGTCGCAATATCATTGTCTTTATCGAATGCAATTATTTATTGCCGATATGGTTATTGTTTTAACAATATTTTTGAGATAGAAATAGTCAATACAAATTACAATATACCTACTGCCACTTCTTTAATATAGCCAACGACAAGAAGCAAACATGATTTCTTTAATTCTCAAGAAAATGTAATGTTCTAACAACATCTACAATGTCTAAATAACAGATGTAAAACAGGCAAAATAGGATGAAGGTCTACAAAACATTTCAACTGGGAAATAATTTGTAGGAATTAACTAGAAGAAACAGAGCGAACATTATCCAGCGTGACAGCTCCATCACAGACTTATGTCTGCGGTGGCAGCTAGTTTCAATAAAAACAAGGATTGCGTCTAACCGCAACGCTCCGCAAACAGACAGACTAATGGAATTCAACAGCATTAAATTAAGTTTTTAAATTATCTTTTCATATAACTCTTTGCAATCTTTGAAAGTATAAAGGAAAAAATTCTTTCCAGTTGTCTTGAAGATTAAGGGACCGGTTTTAATTTTATAAAACTCACCTACATCTTATCTGTTTTTCCAGGCTATAGCTCCTTGTTATAAAGTATTCATGAACTCTTTCGAGGAATATTTCTTAACCCGAAACTTTACGGCGATCGCTATAAAAGTTTCTGAGATAAAAGATAACACCGTGTAATTAAATAATAGAAATAAACGTCTTTTAATTACTGATAATATTCATAAAGATTTTTATTGCAGCAGATAAAACTGAAACGTCTGCGTCCTGACCAGCAGCAACAGACAAAGAGTAATAACAGATTTGAGAACCGATTAGCAAATGCTGACAACATCTAGACTATAATTATCGTAAGCAAATGCGTAATAATATTAATTATTAATACACCCTAAATTCGGTTGACATATTGTAATCAGATGTGCACATTAGCATGCGGTACTGCCGGTGTGGTTACTGTCACAATGGGAAAGAGCTATTACAATATTGCAGTGCGTTAATATAACACCAGGATGGGTGCTCAGGCATAGATATCGCAGCATTATACCGAAAATATATTATTGTATATGGCTCGCTGACGACGGTATTGTGTTCATTGAATGTGTGCAGTGTAAACCGAGCGGCCACTCTGCTGACTGGGCGGCACCAATCTATTATCTTCGGCAACATATTCCGTCCTCGAAGATACTTTAACAACAAGTAGCCAATTCAGCCTGTCGCTCTCCAAACATCTTACAATGCGTTACACTAACCACTACATCAGAGTAATATGTTTGCGTACACCGAAATACAGCGGCAAATATATTAATATCACTAATAACTTGTTATGTATGAAACGTGTTCGAACACACATCGTGTGTGTATTGCTATATATTGCTTCCGCGTAACAGTTGTTTGATGCGAGAAGTTACAGATTCTAATACTGCACCGGGACCAATGGTCATTCGCAAATATTTCCGAGTTTAAAATTATAATTTCGAGTCTTGACGTTACAAGGGCAAAAAGTCTCGTAGTTTTTGATAAACAAGAAAAAGCCTTGTTCATTATGTGTGAGTGTACGTATGTCTGGGGTATTTATGTGGCCTATTTAATTTTTATTATTTTCGCCAAGAGAAAAATTTTTCGAGTGAAGAATCAAATCTAATACTAGACGCCCACACACATAAAGCCATGTTTAAGTGTCTTTGTAGAACGATAAATGCGGGTTGATAAATGGTTTGATTTAGAAAACTTTGAGTTGGAATATTTTGTTTTTGATATCAAGTAGTAACAGTAATGATGATAATAATGAATAACGTACAATGAAAAAACCGCGTTAAATTTGTATACGTCGTGTATGTGAATAATCGCAAGTATTTGATTAATGATTCTATGAACTTTTGGCAAAACGAAAGGGGAAATAACGAGTGAGTACTGAAAGGAAATGTAGAATCATATACGAAATACAAATTACGTCTGAGGATGCGGGCGTATTAACCCTTCCGTCTATTCGTATTATTCCCGGATAACAGTGTATCTTGAATTGACAGCCGAGATAATAACGTATTTGAGTATATCAATTACTTTACATCGGAGCTGCATTCTATATAATAACATACATACATTGGCAGTGTTATTTCTGTAGTTACATTTTGTCAGCTGTCTGTTTCAAGTCTTACGTAATTGGTTATAGAACGTGATAAGTCTAAAGACTTTTCTGGAGCCTGAACAGGACTATTAATTCTGATTGCTGTAATCGGTCTGCGTCCGTCCCGTTCATCCATTCTTTGGGTGCGCACTTTAAACACGGATCTGCTTCGTACGCAATAAGTCCTTTGTAAATACCTCTGAAATAATCATGTGCTATTCTATTTTCCTTTTTTACCTATAAACTGCTAATATTCATTACGAATTTACAAGTAGGTAGGTACGTATCAAACGTCTTCACCAAAAGCAATTATCGATTATGTATTTGTAATAGTAAGTACAAATAGTAATGTATATCTCTAAATATTATAATGAAGGAGCTGTTTGCGCTTGTATGTACCTTTGCGAATTTATTTAGTCGCACAAAAATGTCAATATATTATTCATTGTTACTTAAATTTTTACCGAATTAAATTTTAGACATACTACAATATATTCTTCCAATGAAATCCGTGCTGGCCGCTTAAATTCGATTACTAAGTCGAACATATAGAGTGCCATTAGATTTTCCGTCAGAAAATTCTTAAAAGTAGGGCGGAAACTAGAAATGGCTTGGTAGACGGTAATAAGCTCGCCCCCTATTATGTGGGACTTAAAACGGAGCTGACGGAACTTCGGTGTTGAAATACAACGCTGCCTAATGCTTCGCGAATATAGACATCGTCGTTTAAATATGCATATAAGTAGAAATATTACAATCACTTGGTTCAATTGCTGTGGAATCTGTTAATCACATATTAAGGTAAAACCGACGATATTGTCGATAAGTATTAAGAAATTTTTAAATATTTAACACACTTTCCGTGAAGATAAAATCTTGTTTGCAAAAAATAACTTCATATATAAGAGCATCGCAACTATCGAAGAGCGGAATTGCTTCAACGTTCTCCACAATCGAAAGTATTTGTCAGAGCGAGAGTTCCCATGGGCTCCGGGTAGTTAATTCTAAAACGGCGGAAAAATCTAAAGTTGAGACAAGTTAGTTTAAAGTTGGGTACTAGACGGCACACGGCTCATTAAACTTCAGTTCTTCACATTTGCTTACGTTTGGATTCGAGGGTTTTCAAGAAATGCAATGACACTTTTTCTTTTATCGCCGACCTTTTAGGTTGTGCTCAACCTACTTCCGACGGTTCCGGCTTAGAGGTCATAAGGAAGTGAAATTGCACAAATATTTTTCACCTTTTATTTCGTGGTGAGACTTTAAGAAAAAGTATGGTGAAACTTTTATTGAAACCGAAGACGGCTTAGATTTTTTTCTTTTTCTGTATTGCATGTTGCCAGCCTCTGCGACTCTGAAAAGCCAACAAAAATTGGTCGAGTATTTTTTTAAGTTTCAAACTACATTCCGAGACTGGCTAGAGGAATGACAGAACTTAACTTTCTGGTGCATTTAACATTAGAGAAAGATAAAACTTACTGTTGTAAAATGTGTAGAGTTTGTTTATTTATTGTTTTATCTCTGTCCCAACTAAAAATTTGCGAAATAAATTTCGTAAATCCGGAGAAATTATGGAGAAAACCTCTTGGCGTTGAATACTAAATTAGTTATTCAGTCCAAGCTTACTACTATTAAACACATGTTTCATTAAAAATACGGAAACGTAATGCGCTAAAGCAATTTCATGATTTAAATGTAAATAAAGATGGAAGCACGCACACCGCCACCCGTGTCCCCGCGGTCAGAGAAGATGAAAATATTCTCATGTTTATGGAACGTTCCATTAGGATTGCTAATGTAACTAATTATTTATTTGACAGCAAAATAAATAGAAGCTACAAACTTATTTATGTAAGAGATTTCAATTGTTTGTGAACAAGCTGTTCGAAGTGCAATATCGAGTGAAGCTGACTAAGTAATTTCTCTTTAAACTGAATAAAATTTTATTGAATGCGCCCCAACCTTTTTACATTTTGCCCTGAATACGAATGGCGTAATAAACGTTGCTCACGACGACAAAAACAATCGGCCGAAATCTATTGGCACTAGTAATATTGTCAGTGTATCCTGCTTATAATATATACAAAAGGTTTATGAGTGTCTATAAAAACTGACAAACATTTTCAGAACGTATATGCGGTTAAAATCACTATAAGAATAAATGCCTTTCAAATAGAACATTAAAAACCGAACACATCCAAATGTATTCATTATTGTTTCTGTCTGGGCCCTACAGATCCGTCAAAATCCTATTGAGAGTGGCACAATGAATGTTGACTTCATCTTTGTTATTTTCTTGTGGCGTTCGGGGGCCAGGGCACTTGAATAAAAGATTCGTATATTATCCCCGGCCAGCCCGGAGTACAATGGGACAGCGACAACGCACCCACTGTAATTCAGTGAGCGGCCTAGCGACCGCATTGTATTATTATATAGCTGCTTTCGCTACCGACAATCTAATTTAAAGGTGAGCTCCGATACTGTGTTCAACGTATATGTTCTAAAGATCTAAACTCTTTCAAGCCTGTAATCCTGACGGGTTAGGCAGAAGTGTAGTTTTATACCCACGTTTAAATTCTAAGTAAGTTCGAGGCGAGCTTGTTGCCGTTTACGAGGCGTATATACTCCGTGCTACCAGAACTTCATAACTCAATAACAGTTTGCGCAGAGACCCTATAACCTCTTGGTTTTACGGAGCAATTTATTTCTCTGGGCTAACGAGGCAATCCTATTCTATCGTGGTATTTCGGATATAATTCTATTTCATTGATAAACAAATGCAGAGTTGTAGTGGTTTTGATCCATCCAAACATACAAAGACGAAGCGCACACGAGGAAAAGATTGAACGATTCACTCAAAACCAATCTACAATTCTATGATTGACGGGGGCAGGATAAACCAAGCCGCAATCTTACAGCTTTTAGAAATAAACGACTGAATGCGTCAGTTCAGAACAACAAACCTACTTGCGCATATAATTTTACTCTGAATAGTCTTATTGCTATATCGATTCACGATAACACAGTTTTACACTAAATGTGTTAATAAATTTTAGACGAATGT
Organism: Cephonodes hylas; assembly: GCA_030295005.1. Taxonomy (NCBI): domain Eukaryota; kingdom Metazoa; phylum Arthropoda; class Insecta; order Lepidoptera; family Sphingidae; genus Cephonodes; species Cephonodes hylas. Next base: position 8,630,753 of record AP025364.1, on the reverse strand, counting down.
TTTTGAAACAATATATTTCATATTCTGCATAACATATACGCGTATACATAGTTTATGAAATCTTTTAATGCCATCAACGAATAAATTATTAAAGTTTTGAGCTGAAGAATTGAGAGATAAATAACGTTTGAGTATGAAGTTTTCTTATATTAAGCTGACTTAAATCTTTGATGCATTAGTACCTTGTGAATAAAATATCATTTTACATGAATATGTAACAACAGATTTTTATTGTAAAATTTTAAAAAGTTACCTACTACAAAAAGATCATGATTTTATGATTGAAAACGTAACTACAAAAAAGTGAATCATTCTTATAAGGACTTTCTCAAGCTAGTAATTAAAAAATATACTTAAATGCTTTACCAACTTATTTTAGTTTATCTCAAAGAAGTGAATCAGTTAAGGCGCGAAAAAAACTAGGTACGTCTCCATCGCAGAAACTTCAGTACTTAAAACAAAAGAAAAAATCTTGGCTCCACTTGTGAAGCAGTTAGGAGACGCTGTAAATAAAGAACCGGACACATCCGGTATTTGAATACACAAAACGAGATCGTACCCCGATTCCGGTATCCGAGTAGGCAAATTGATCGTCACGAAAACGACTAAGGTCACGCATCAGTGGCCTGACATTATTTGTCAGAGTGGATCGGAAAGCAATTTAACCTAACTCGAGACTATTTGTCACACATAAAACGTGATGTATGTGAGCGTCTCGCCGATACATCCCTCAGCGAACACCCGTTTAGTAGTAATCGGGAAGGGATTTTAACTCGTGATAGACAGAGTAATAGGATCCGTTTATGTTTTAAAATTGTACTGATCGAAATACTAAACAAAGATAGCATCCGTGCTGTAAGAGACGTAAAAATACTGCTTATCCTACCAGAAAAATATTTATATTGTATTCGATACTCAATCATAAAAATTCGATAAAAAAAAATTCTTAAAATTTGACGCACACATTACATAGTGATTAAAATACGGGTTGCATTTCATTCCATTTACGTTCCTGTGAGACTTACCAAAAAATGTAAGAAAATTCCAAAGTCATTATTTCAAAAATCAATTGCATATGATCATTTGATTTCGAAATGTTTTACATAAAAGAATATTTAAACCCAAAATATTAATTAAGATTAAACCAATGTAACAAATGACCTTACTATCGGAACATAATGTTCTATCATTCATTCCGATGGGCATTATATTAACCAATGCCCAATGGGCACAATGGATGCCCGAGTACGCATGGATGATGTACGCGAATAATCCAAATGCTGGAGCAACAAGTCTATAGTTGTGTGCGGGTGTTGTCAGTAAGATGTCATCGGGAGCAGCGAGTGACCGGGATACAATGCGCTGGCATGTTCGCCGTGGCAGTCGGCGTCGGTAAAATTCTCGTTGTGCAGCGCAGCTTTTCGACGGAAGAGACGAAATTGGATTGGCTCGTATCGGTGAAAATAGCCACTGATGAAAACGCATTCACGGCGCGACACCGACACATATAATAGAACCACACAACTATATACCTACACTCACATGGTATGTAACTGATCTAATGTTTTTATTACATCCCTAAATTAAGGGATTTGGTAAAAAAAACAATCTAAATGGCGTACGCGTTTTTAGCTCTCGTCGTATATTACACCTCCGATGGGAAACGCAAACAGCAGAATTTAATTAAGTGTGAACTAAGCAAAAATATAGCCACCAGTGTAAAATTATTACCAGTTCATAGAAATAAAGTAGATTTTCGTGAAAAATATGTTTTACGTGTCTTTTAATTAAACACCTAAAAATTTAGTGCATTTTTACGATCTATCTGGTGCGTTTATATAAAAACACTCTTTTTCACACTGACACTGCAAAGTGACCTCTGTGACATTAACGTACATTGTATTTCTCACATGTTGACGCTCATAACCCGCCCTCTCCTTCACCTTAATATGACAATAATACTCTATCATTATGTATTACCATTTAACTTCGTATCTTGTTAAAAGTAGCTAGTACAGCGGAGCAGAATATCCCGAATTCTAAATAGTAAAAGCAGGCTAACAAGGCCGTGACTTGATAGTGCCGAAATTCGTCTATTTACACGCTACAAAACATTTCTAAATGTTGCGTGGTGCATAGCGTTCGCTCATTCCGAGGCCGCACTGCAAGCCTTCAGCGCTCGCGGCGTTAAGTACTTAATTGTGTCAGTGGTACTCAACATAGCCAAACTTAAATGAAATACTCCTGTTCCAATGCGTAAGTACCCGTAAAATTGCATTAAAGACATCATTTATATTCGTACACCGTTATTATAAAATACAACCAGCAAAACTGAATCCATGATAAATATGTAATATTATATGGAATCAGAGGTAATGAGATTTTTTTCTTGTCATATCTTTGGTGATAATCTTGTACTTAATTTCTTAGGCCCCATTATATACATTCTACTTTATAATTTGATATCATATTCGTTAACTTTAAATGACGATATTATCTTTATAACATGAGATAGCGACTACGTAGTAGGAACAACAAATACGATCTTGAAGGCTCTTGTCTGTACCCATACAGTTAGCTCGTTGTGTGCTTACACTGTCTAAATTGCGTCTTAGGTAATATGATGTTCTCTATAAACTGTTTGGACCGCTTTAAATAAATGCCCCTTATGTATCCACTTAAATTTGGTAACTGAACTAACTCTTGGTCCTGCGGCATGTATTGTTGCGATCAAGATGTGCGTGTTCGATTTCTGGGCAGGGTAGTGAAATTACATTTTGCTATTGTGAAATTTTCTATGCCACGAAGTCTAGATGTTCCTCTATAGACGGCAAAAAATTCGGCAAAATGATATTTAATTAATACTATTTCGGTGAAAAAAATATAACATATTCGTTAAGTTACCTACTTTGATTACATACCATAAACATACCTCCAAAATAAATCGACAACCCACAACAATTTTACTTCCACAAAAAGTCAGTTCATCGAGTTTAATAAGTTATTCTACTTCGTCATTGAAATATAAGATTCAATTAAACTTGTAGAATTTTGAAACAAATATACCGAGGATTCGGCTTCTCGTTACACGAGGAAATACGAAATTATTGATGCGGAAAATCTACAACGATTTCGCGATCGAGTTTCAAGAACAAGTGATACATATTGTAATAAATGTTTTAAAATCCATTTCTTCAATTCGACTATTGAAATACAATACTTGGAATCTTATCAATTTGTCATTTTAAACAGGATTTCTGAATACAAGGAAAATTAAATCAACTGGGTCAGACGAGGGCAACATCTATTGGAGTTTCGAGTCGCGGGGAATTAAAAAGGAATAATAGCAAAAATAAGAACATCAAATTATCATTCCTAATAAGCGGTCTTATTGCTAAGAGGTTGCTTCCATAGACAGCATTACAATGTGTTAATTGTGCCACACATTTTAAAAATATATCATCACACAACACCACACTAAGATACGTCTATGATAGACTTTTATAGTTGTGTAAAGACCTACCACCGGCGTATAGAGTGTAACTTCTCAGTCACAGGCTTAAAAGTAACTAATACAGGTTAACCTATCATTTTATGCAAGATGTAAAACTTTTTTGGTCTCTATGAAATCTAGGTCTATTTTATTCATCAGACACACTCTTGCCTTAGTTCAGATTCGTTTCTGCAGTCTTTTGTTCGGCAGTTTTGAGATTACGCAACTACAAAGACACTTAATTGTATTTACTATTACTCCAAATATTACACACTAATAAATTTGATCTTAAATGCCAAGCTAAAGATGTAAATCTGTAGAACATTCTCGAACAAAAGGTTACCGTTTATAAAAGTAAACACATATAGCCCGCATGCGTCAAACTTAATCTGTCATCTTGTGAACCACCAGCTGTTTCTAGATAACGTGACTAACTATTATGTGGAGTAAACCGGAGACGAGTGGCTTTCTTAATCTCACCCGGCGTGTACCTACACCGCACTCTCGAGGCGAGATCAAACGATATACTCCTTGGAGACTTTCATTAATTTCAACGTACAAATCTGCTAAATTATGTTTACATACCCTTTAACGTTGAAGGTAAAGGGTATATTTTTTAATTACTTAATTAACATATCCATGGTAAGTTAACAAAATTAAGAAATGAGTAATTGTCAATCTTTATAACAACAGTTGGTTAGAACGAGGCTGTGAAAGCGAGCGCGAGTTTCAATGTCCATTAAGAGACAATACTTCGACTGATCCAAATATATAAATAGTACAGGAATGGTTGAAATTTCCAACCCATAAATTAAAATAAATTGGAGGCCCTTAATAGATCCCTTAAAAGCAGTTGAAAAAGCTTGCACGAGTGGTCTCCAAAAATCAAATACACATAAATAAGATCCATCAGAGAGGCTGGGTTTAGGCATAATTCCTTCCAATCTTATGTAAGTACGCTTTTTAAAAGGGCCGTTTAATTACTTGGATCTGAGTATAATTCTGGATAAAAAGTTTTTCTTGCATATGAAAAACAGGCTTTATTTTTATAATAAGGTGTCTACTACATTATATTTCATATTTACATAATTATATTTATGCCACATTTAGGAGGCATTAGAGATAAAATGGCAATTATGATATGAGTATGAAAACGTTATTAATAGTATTTTTATTTTATGCATCATTATTATAATAATCAGCCAGAAACATCCATTGTTGTATATTATGTGCATAGTTTAGGTTTAATTATAACAGTCAGCCATATACCCAGCATATAACATAATATAATACCAAACAGAATAAGAAAACCACTAAATTGATTAACAATTTCTACTTTCAGTGTCTTAGACCTAGACACAGTTTGTCACCATTACTAGGCCACCGCTCGCTCTATTTAAAGAGAAATCTAAATTTGATAATATTTAATTTTTGGAATGTTTCCAATATTAATGTGATTTACATTTGGATCAGATTACGATTAAACACAATCTTGTTTTGATACTTCAATGAAATTTTGATTAAAACCTTCATTAAGTTCCAGCACTATTATATTGTGAATCCGCAACACAAATCATGACAAGTAAATTAATTACATTCTATTGTTGGGACGAAAACGACACTATCCTTAGAAACAGCATCCTCTCAACCTATTAATATAGCAATTAACATGAAAATGCCTCAAGGATTTTGCATATGAAATGTTTGATAAATACAATCCAGTCCAAAGAAGGTAAACATTACATAGCGCATGTGTAATGGATTCAAACTAGTTCGTAAAATAGTTAATCTGATAGACTGGCTCGTCTCGAATGTAATTGGCAGATAAATAAGAAAAATTGAGTATAATAGCAGTTAAACTACTGAGTGTGGGTGCAGAAATGCATCTCTGCCTACCCCTTCGGGGAAAATAGGCGTGAGGTATGTTTGTTTATTTATTTAAACTACTGAGTACCCTTATAAACTTTCATCATCATCATCAGCCTTTATTCGTCCACTGTTGGACATAGGCCTCTCCTATGGCACGCCACTGGGCTCGATATATAAACTTTATCGTCTATGAAAATAAGTTGTCGAATAGATCATCATCATCATCATCATCATATCAGCCATTAGTGGTCCACTGCTGGACATAGGCCTCCCCCAATGACTTCCACCGGGAACGGTCGGAAGCCGCCTGCAGCCAGCGACGTCCCGCGACCTTGACAAGGTCGTCGGACCACCTTGTCGGGGGACGTCCCACGCTGCGCTTGCCAGTACGTGGCCTCCACTGGAGAACTTTCTGGCCCCATCGGCCATCAGTTCTCCGCGCCATGTGGCCGGCCCATTGCCACTTCAACGAGCTAATCCGTTGGGCTATGTCGGTTACTTTAGTTCTCCTACGGATCTCCTCATTTCTGATTCGATCACGTAGGGAAACCCCGAGCATAGCCCTCTCCATAGCTCGTTGAGTGACCCTGAGCCGTCCCATGACGCCTTTAGTGAGAGGCCACGTCTCAGTGCCGTAAGTCATCACTGGTAACACACAACTATTGAAGACTTTTGTCTTCAGGCACTGAGGTATTTTGGACGAGAAGACGTCTCCTAACTTCGAATAGATAGCGGCAACATATTATATTATTTTGATCAATATTTTTTAACGCCAAAGTCTGCAGACGCCGACAAAGTCGAAGAATATTAAGGGGTTTAACGTAAAGGCAAAGGAAATCCTTTTTAAAAAGCACCCACAATTGGCTATCTAATAATCCATTTACAGTTATCATTACTTATTTTTAGAGGTTCACTTTGAGTCAGTTTTGAATTTATTTAGAGTTTGTTTTGGCAGCTGAATTGTTTTTTATTGTTTAAAAAGTTGGCTGTGTAAAACTAAGTTTGAAAATTTTTACTTTATTTCATTCCATAAATGCCTTGTTTGTAGATAGATTATACGACGATGTATGTATAATGTGATGTAATCGCTAATCGATTGAAAATATAGTACATCCATAACCTTATGCCTGTATTCTCCGAAATGATAGACAAAGGTAATGCACCTTTGTTCCCCACATTTAGCCAGGTATGTTAACATTGTTTGATCAATGAAAATACTTAGTAAAATACATATATATACATATTTTCCTTTAGCGAAAGCTCTATACAAAATCCTTTATTTTGTGCACGGTCGCCCGATTGTCTGACAATTCTTCGTATATTTTACACCTAAGAAAGGAGTGTAAGAGTTGATAAAAACTACATTTTTCAAACTACGCTCGCGTAAACTAATAAAACTAGCAACAGAAATCTGCTGGAATCCGAATTATTCCATTTGGAATACACAAACAGTCCCAATAAGATCGTCCATATTATGCGTTATTCATTTTTGTCAAATTAAATATATACGACGAGAATTAAAGCAACGAAACTGCTAACAACTCCTGGGAATAATGTGGCTCGGTTATGGGGCTGACAGATTGATGGGCACTTATTGAATTTTGTATAAACTTTGGATGGATACCCAAGGCAATTTTACCAGCTGGGGGTATATAAAAGGATTCAAATCCTATTGCCTTTATTGGTGAATGGTAGGGGAGGCTTCGACACCCGTCAACCAGTGTTACGGCCCTCCGATGGCTGATATTAATAAAGTTTTATTACGGTGCGTTTCATTTGTTTTACACGATATACTTTTAAATAGGATTATTCAGGTTTTGGTTGCACTAACAAAACATAAAAAGGTTATTTATACGTTTCTTTTAATGGTTTATTAGCGAATATTGGAAAGATAATTGATTATTTTGAAAATACAAATTCGTAATATCTAAATAGCTTATTGCTACTCATTGTAAATGTAATAACTATATATATTCAATAGCTGAATGATTGGTCTAGCGACAATAACTAATTTGTATTAAGTTATATTCTAGCTTCAACCTTAAATGGAGAACTTGTTTCTAAAAGACTTATTGAAAATATAAAGTATTTCGGTTAACATTGCTATATAGCCATAAATTCAAGTTTTTATTTTCTATATTTTCTGTATTAAATTGTTAATTTCTGTATCGATATAGTCTTACATTCTAACTAACATTATAAATGTGAAAATGAGTTTATACGTTACGCTTAGTGTAGCATAGTATTAGATGGGACCTTGAATACGGTTAAAAATGTTTTATTGCCGTATTAAGGATATTAAACACAGTTACATCTTTCAAAACAAATGGTATTTTATCTTTCTTTGGCAAGTGATTTCTGACATTAATTAAAGTAGGAAATAAACAAGATCAAAATTTCAGAAAAGTCTAGTGTTACATAAAAGATCAATATCTATTATACTTCTAATAGGCATGGCATATAAATGAGAATTATTTGAGCCTCGGGCAATCTCATTGACGGAACAGAATACGCCAGTGAAGTTATTACTTAACATCGGTGTTGAGCGTGACTCTAACACTGAATTATATTATATCCCGGTAGACATACATTCCCGTGGCTATATATAAATTAAGCAACGTACATACCTCGCAGATTTATCAGATTCTGAGGGAGCTGGAGGCAAATGCGCACGGGCTGTGCCTCATTAACGCTAATAGTGGCACATTAATCTTTGTGATGAATGTAATGATGAGCATTACGTTCAAATCTATGTTCCAATTTGAATTTATCGTAAAGTATTAATATTATATTAAATACTTCAAATTGAGTCTGTCATCAATTATTTTATCTCTTTTTTGATTTAGTTATCACTGCCCCGTGTTTAGTAATGTTTATCCCCTTCAGTAACCATGAGATCAAGAGGAGAACAGGGGGATAAATGTCATGTGAGAAAATAAAAATGATTAATTATAAAGTAAAGTTAAGTTAAGTAAAGGTGATGACAATACCACGTATAGAGAATGGGTATATAATGAAGAAAATATTGGACGAATTACAAAGAAAGAATTGGTAACCGATTTGATTTAATGGTCTCCAGAAAAATTCAATCTACATTGACAAACAATGCTTCATAATAGCTTATTAACAGAATGACTAATAAACGGAACGGTTTTAACGCAAACAAAATCCTAAAAGCAGGTATGTTTGGGGCTGACACGGCGTTTAATTTCAACAAAGCTTTTTTGTGATCTAAGCTCGGGAAATGTCCCTTGTTCCCAGCTGTTGTTGTTTTAAACAATTTTCTTCGGGCAAACATATTTTTTGTTACTTTTTTGTTTGTCAAGGGCAGCTTTTTGTTTCAATTTTTTTAAATAACTATTAAATACCAGACGTATGCACCTATCTCATTAAGTTGTAAAAATCTACCTCATGGCATTTATGCTTCCAAAAATACTTACCACTTGGCACTAGGTACGTTAAGAAATATATGTACAAGACAATTAACAGAAAGTTGGAAAGAGAACGCGACAACCCGTTTATAGGCTGATAAGTTGAAAAATTGGCACGGAACACAACGAACTCTTTAAACTAAAAAACCCTCGCCGTTCAGTCTCATTCAGGTTCGCTGCACACTCTATCAAATAACTTGACTATATAGATATGCATATATATTGCCAGTTTGTAGAATGTGGACATGCATATTCGTTTGACAAATACAGCAACACATATTTGACAACGTATCAAAAAACTACAGTGGTATTCAATTTTTGAAATTCCTTTGTTTGAATTTATTAGCCGAGTTACGGGAATATTCCTGCTAACTTGCCATGCGCTTTAGAGGCGAAAGAATGTAGTGCCAGCCTAGTATATTTGAGAAGTTTACACAGAGTCTAAGTAAAATTGCACTGGAGCAATCAAGTGGACTAAGACTTATTTGTTGTTTGATTTTTAATCATCTGTCAGTCGGTTTACAACTATACTGAAGCCTTTCACGAAATTAACTCCGTAGCTTAGAAGAGAATTATTAACACACAATCAATTATATTATTATTGATTAGATCATAGATGTAATGATATGGTTTGCTTAAATAAAACCCAAAAGCATAAATAATGAACCGAAAGAAAGGTAGATTGCAACCCTTATCATAACGAAATAAAAATTACGTGTAAAATATTCTATCACCTAACAGATTTTTTCCGGGGATCATAATATTCATGTTCGGGGAATGCTTAAATAAATTAAAGCTAAATTAATTTCGATGCTTGCGGGGAAATTGAATCGTGCCTTGTTTTTTGGCCGCTCCATTTTTGCATGTAGAAAACAATCAAGAAATAAATTGGAGATAGGTTATTCACTATTTTTAAATGGGGCACCTACATGCATGAGGTGGCATTCGCATTGTAATATGTGAGAAAAAAAGAGGTAGTCTGCCAAGTTTGCTCATTGCGGCTTAGTGGACGGATGGCTAAGTAATGTTTGTATTAAAACTCGTGGGATTGCAGATGTTTTAAATTTTCGTTCGTTGTAAAAATGTGTAAATTCAAATTCATAATATGCTTAGAATTTAGCAGGCAATTACCAAGATTGTTTCACGACAGATCGCGCAACTATTCGTGGGCATCATCAATTGTTGCCGAACCAGTGAATAGAGAATCTGAGACATGTTAATCTACAGTTGTAAGTGAATGGAGTGTGTTCGTTATGTAGTTTTAACTAAAATTCGTTTAACCACGCCAGTGTTGAAATATGATGCCTCTACTACAAATACATGGTAAAACGAAAAGCAATTTCAGCACATCCCCGCCACGTATTACTCTCAAAATAAATTTCTCAGAGATGTATGGATCAAAGGAAACCCCACATACAACGCCCGTGCGTGAAAGGATTTCTAATTAACAAACGATGTTCCAACACAAACACTAGACCACATCACGTTTTAAAGGCCGTCGGTAATCCAGTATTTTGGAGTATTGTGAAACCTCATATTAATGTTCGAAATTCGCAATCTAGAGCCTACTATATGAATTATTAACGTAACAATGACTAGCAAAGGGCTTTGTGAAATCCCATCTTAACTAATAAAGATGGACATAAAGTTGACAAATACGAATTAGCAACCCAGAGTGTATTGTTTTATTTATGGCCGGGTGGTCTGTACAAGCCGCATTGGGCCAATAAAAATAAAGATTACGGTTCATATGTTTTTTATAGCTGTTATCTTTCTTCTTTCCGTCTTTATGGCGCGCTTTCCGAGCATTACTAGATATAAATTAGGTTTGAAAGCATTTATATGGAATCCTTTGTGTATCGACGGAGGCTAGGTTCACAAATGTACCCTTATTTTTTTGCAAAAAACCTGCGTGTTTAAACCCTAGCTTACACAATTATCACCCTTAAACATGATACTCCGACAATTCGTAAAAATGAATGGTTGTTCTTAATAAGAGTTTCCTTAATAGCAATCTTCATAAAAGCGATATGATCTAACTCTTGGTTTATAGCCACCAGCAGCTTAAAGCTGGGTACTCATTGCGGTACAGCTGACAAAGCGGAACGCTTTATTTCATTATATTAGTAAGTTATTCTGTAATAGGATTCGAGAACTGAAGCGGGATACGTCACTGTTAAAGTGTTCGGAATTCTTGTCTTCTATTTGTTATGGAAACCCCTTCGGTGAATACAGGCATGAAATATGTCAGTGTTTTTTTTTTGTTTTTGAGAATATTCATAAATCGTTGTAAAAATTTTATTTGTTTCAGACCTATTATACTGTTATATAACTCCTGACATGTCAGTTAACAAGGCCATCGTAATGAATAAAATAACTCGAAATAAAATCCGCAAAGTATGTTCGGGACATTTGTATAACAAACTTTTAAATTTGTACAAAAAAAATCTATTTTTTGCGGCGCTGACTATGGAAATGTTTTATTTAAGCAACTTTACATTTTAATCCTGTAGATATCTTGTTGCCAAATTAATAATGAGTGTTAACAAAAATAGAAAATGTAGTATAAGAAAGACAGGAGTAATTAAAGTGTTCCAATTAAAACAGCTTTGTGTCTTTCGTTCTCAGCTACAGCTAGTTTTTGAGTAGTGTATCTTGGATGTAAGTTAGCACACGGGTAAAGAGACGGATCATGACATGCAAGAACGATCCTTGTACGTACTTAGAATGGCGGAAGCGTGGCACGTGCTCGAGTGACAGATTTTTCTCTAGTGACGCCATCGCCGAACGCTTTAAGAAATCGCTATACAGCTAAGTGGCGACATCCACGCAGCTGCGTTTCGAGCCACTCGACATTATCCCAGGAGGCGACGGACTCGCGCTAATGGAGCCGCCCTCGTAAATACACAAGGTGACTGATAGCGTGATCCGACAACTTCACAAAATATCACGAAAAATATGTTATAAAATACGCCTCGTCACTCGCTATTGGTATGCAAAGTATGACCGTTGTTTTATCACCGAGCGACACGCCCCATATGGCGCTGCGGCCGCCGGACAGATTGTGTAAATCGTTATATTTTTTGTGTCCATTGTCTATTTTTCACAGACCATACTTAGGCATAGGGATTTTAATTACAAAAAATATTTAACATTACAAAAAAGCCTGTTACGCGCTACAAATAATATTATTGAAAGAAATACAAAAAATAATATTAAAAAATGGTGCTCAGTCCAGGGCACGGAGGAAGGACCGTAAGACGAAGGCGAGTCACGACAAGAAGCGACGCAAAGCGACAAACGCAAGGAAATTGCTCCGCTCTGTCGGGAAATTGAGATGCTTCTCGTAAAAACGAGCTTCGACTTTCTTAATGTGAACATGGAATAGATCAAACCAGCTGAGCATGATTTTAATGTGTACGATAAAATATTGGGAGCAGGCATTCTATCGAAGATAGCCTCGGTTCATAAAATGAATAAATTGAGGTGAAGTGGTGTTGTTTCCTATACTGACGACACAAGACTTTAATTTACTATGAAATTAGAACTGTATATGGTATTTGAGTGGGTTTATTTATTAAACATTACATTCCGAATGATCAAATCGTAATAACAATTTTATTATGGTACAAATAAAATATATTTAATGTGATAGCTTTTTAAATTAAACAAATTTCTACTCACCCATATATCCAAAATAGGTACAATGAGAGCGAATGTTTTTCGAGGAAATTCAAAATTTAATTCATGCTGAAACGAATTCGTATAAGTAACCAATTTACATAAATTCTCCGTACATGTGCCTGACAGCGTATAAATAGTCACGCTGCATAAAGTATAATGTGCTTTCAACAAAGTAAAACGTGCTAGAAAATTCCAAGGTTTTGTATTAACATATTTTTTAAAGCATTTTCAAGAATTAAGACAGTGTTAAACGTATAAAACTTAAACTGATTTAAAACATAGAACACATTTTTACTAGTATTAACAAAACAAAATTAAAGTATGACAAATGTAAAAACCTAAGTATGAACTATATAAAGAATACGAATTTCTTACCACTTACAAAATATATAATAAACACCAAAATAAATATGCCAAAGAAACTAACCCACATCACAAACTCACAACATAACCAGATATATAAAATTGAACAACTGTCATATATCCGCAACTTGTGGCAACTTGGGATTCGGGTACCATTTACATATCTCACTTTTTTACGACATTATAACAACATGAAGCATAAAAAAGTTGGCAGACAAGTATCGCGACGTAATTACACCGATGGGGCAAATTTTGCGTGAAACATTTGAACGATGAACAGCAGCCGGTTGAATGAATGAAAGTCATTACCTACATCTACCCACCACAATCATTTAGACTACTGTAGGATGGTTGTAGTTACTAGCCGACGCTATTTGGGCCGCCCTGCAATCACTGATTGTCACTTTCCGAACCATTGTAAAAAAATCGTGCTGGTGGCGAACCATTAGCAATATTGCAATCCAGTTATCTGTAAATTTATAATGTACATCCCCCACTTTCCGTCTATAAATTCTATAGAAAAAACATGCCCCGTAAAATATAAATAATGGCGGCAAAAAACACTCACGACGGCCCAAAAGTAATTTGACGACGGTCGAAGTTAAGTTGCCTTTTAGATATTAATGTATAGGGTTCTGAAGTTTTTGAATGACTTTAAGTAAACCTAGGTAATTTGCATAAAGTTAAAAAATGCTTTAGCGGAACAGATACTACCTAAAATAACGTTCTAAAAGTCAAAGCAAACTCTTCACGGAATATTTTTCCACTCGGTAAAAAGCCGTCGAGCCTCCACTTTTAAGCACATTTCGGTTTATAATTCACAAGCCACGGATATAAAATATTTAAGGAATGTCAAAGAAATCTCCAACAACAATCTTAGCCATTTTGGCGAAATGCAAATGAAAAAAAATAAAAAAGTAAACATTCCTTTTTTCGTAGTAACTGTAATTAGATTAGACAATAACGAAAACGTAAGACTAACCTAATTGTAGTCGCACTAAATATTAACAATTCTTAACAAAAGAGACTTATAACACAGTTGTTTTTTAAAACCAAATAATAAAAAGAGGAACGCCCCTCAGAGAATGTAAATATTACTACAGTTGAACTGTCCCTTTACATGAAACTTTGCAGCAATTAGGTTTTACCATCTAGCAAAAAATATTACACGTATTTTATGGTTGTGTCTAAACAATTTACGTCCCTTAAATTGCGAAAAAAAAGTAGCGTCATCAGATATCGCGCGGAGTGTGACGGAATTTAAAAGTGTCACTGATAAACACACTAACTCATAATAATGGTTTGGTGGCCGGCTCGCCGCGAAACACAACTCGCGCAAACTGGCCACCATCACGTCGCTACGAATTTTAGTTATATTTATATTTTACGGGCAAAACGTTACCAATTAGTCTTAAGTGCCGCACTTAAGCTTTACGTTCAAAATTTTAGTAGTGTTCTGGCTATTTATTGCAGTTACAAAACTACCACAGAATGAGCACGGATCAAATCGAAAAGGACAACCTCGAAATATTTTATTCAACTCCGGTTTTTACAGTACAAACTTTTAATAAGGCGTGTATGAGTTCTGCGCGTTGATTTCTAAGGAGAAACGACACGTCGTCGAGCATAAGTTTCTCTGGCGAACTTGGACATACGCCGAAATGTCTAGGTGTATAAAGTCGTATGTAGCAGCGACAAGGAACTTTGTTTTATTTGAGTTGCACGGCATAAATGAAGTAGGTTCTCAGAATAGAGCCACGTTGAAGTGGAACACTGTCAACAGACTTTCAGACAGTTTCTAGTTTAGCTACATTTCTATATAAATATTCATATCAAATTAACGCCTAGTTGCCGTTCAGAAGGTTAGTACAGGTGGCTTTTAAAAAGCAGGTCAGCTTCGACTCGACCTTCATTTTTACTCAAAACTATTTTATTATTAATATTTATATTGAACAATACATTGCCCTCCTTTTTATTTCACTGTAGTATTATTGCGGAGAAAAATTTCGATGTAAACTGAAGACTAAGCCAAGCATAGCTAATTAACAAATCCACCCAAGTGGTAGTAGAACTAATGCCTAACCGGCGCCGCACAAAAATCGACTAAATGTACACTATAACTGAGTGCAAATTCTATTATTCTGTGCTCAGAAACTATACCTTGGAGATAATTAGCAATAAAGCATGCTGGAAATCATTTCTAGGATTTGTAATATATCTCAGTTGTAGAGGTAACCCGTGCCCAGCAGTTGAACGTTTATGTACTAAAGATGATCTTTGAGCTCGTGGACAGTTTATGTATAATATAATAAATCAAACATTTTGTCCTACCTAAAATATTCAGATGGAAACTGACAATCCGACTCCCTAACACTAAACAGTCGATTTTGAAGAGAAATATCTACGAAATACGAATTAAGTATATAAAAGCAATATTTTATACGAGTCTATATTTTCTTTGAAACTATAAACTATTGTTTGTAAAACATTTGTTTCTGTTTTCTCGAAGAATATCAAAAGTTTGTTCCAACGTTTGTTTCAGATGCTTTAGTTGGCAAGTTCGGAGATAAGCGAGGGTTTCTGTTTCGCACATTTCAAGCAATAACTCTGGAACTATACCGACGGTTAAAAAATACATGAGGGCAAAGAAGTCGAATGAACTGAACTGATTTGACTCAAATTTATAAAAATTCTTTAACTTAATTTATTAGTATCCTCAGTAAAAACCGAATCTATAGTTCCTTACATAATGTAATTACATATAAATTTGAATGGAACTATTATAATTTGTCTGTATATTACATTAGCGGTATATTTGCAAAGCTTCTATTATAAATTAACGATTAATTTAGCTTATCAAAAGGGACCAAAACTTTAGTTGAGATCAGTGTTTTCCAACACGAATAACTAAAATCTACACTAGACCAAAATCAACTGTATAATAAATTAGATCAACAGTTATTAGGACAGCCCAGTTTGCTTTACACAGTGTTCACAAGTCGGGCCCATCAAAACATTCACCAACTGGGCCGACTCGGACGTAAACTAAGCGCTTCAATATTTGAAGACTCCAGTGACTGTTACAAATCGTTGTTACCATTATTTGTATGCAAAACTGAACATTAATATAAATTATCAGAGACAGTTATTGTGAGTCGTAAACGGCTGACAACTGGTGTTATCTGAGACAAGCCAGACGCGGTCGTAACTCGCGGATGAAACTCGATCAATACGCGCTCACCGCAAATCTATCCTGAATTGTGAGTCGGTTTATGACGGAGCGAAATAAAGCTGTACTGACAAGCAAAATGACTTTAGTGTTCACGTACCGCTTTCCCCTTTAACCCACTACTGGACTGCGCTCGTCTAGAATGTGAATCGAGCGGTCGGAACTATGTCGTCAATCTAAGATAACTCAATAATCTATTAAGATCGCACTGAACTTTACCACTAGTAGTGCATTGCTTTATCTTGGCAATGTTTGTGTATTTGTTTCTTCCAATACAACTTTTACAGGGTTGATGTCCTAATGCAGTATTGTGGAAAATAAAATACTTTACTACATTAACTAGTTCTATGAGCCATGAAATGTGAATATGAAACAAAAAACAAATGGGATTTAGGCCTGTTTTTCTTGAAAACTTATTGGAGGCGTAATTTTATTACCAAGATTTTAAGTCAATTGAATAGTTCTCGATTTTGTATTGTAATTATTACTCATTTATTTTAAACCTCTGATACTTTCATTTCGTTCACTTTGTTAATTTCGCAGGGAACTCGAGGTTTAAATATTTATTTATTTAACACTTTCTAGTACATAATACAGTAATAATGGGAAGAAACTTAACTATAAAAGAAAACAAGAGGCGACCTTATCGCTCTAAGCAATTTCTTACAGGCAACCTTTGGATGGATAATAAGAGAGGAATAATAAGGAGGGTAGAATAAAGTGTTCAGTTAATATACCAGATTACCTAATTTTAATGTTATAAATATAACTTATCTACAAATATTCATGATTACGCATGATTTACTTTTTTTGCATTCAATATTCCTCAAACACCATTGTTGATATGGAAAGAATTGTTTAAAATTAAATGCTGATTAAATTTTTGCTTTAAAATGGTTTTTCAAGCTATAAAATTCCATTAAGTTTAAATACAAACAGGCTGTGTTCAGATGGATATTAAGTTATTACGTACGGAATGTTCGTTCAAAATCGCATCGTAATTTTACTAAAAATTACTGTAATTTTCATAAAAGATCCTCCTGTCTTTTCGTAGTTGAGAATATTTGTATAAATTTTAACGATATTACATGTCGTGCTCTTGAGTATCCTGCACTGTCCCAACGCGTCTATAGGCTACTGATAGGTTTTAGCATGACGGTAGACGAGATAGTAATATATTCCTCATCAAAATTTTATTAATTTTTAAAATAACAAGCAGCCTTTATTAAACAAAAATGGTCTTACTTCAAATACGCTTACATGGGCTCTCGCGGTTTAGATTCAATTTTTGGTGAAACTCGATCAACCACATGACTTTATTTCTGATGTTTATGCACCGATGCGTATATGTAAATTGATGATAATAAAATCCTTATCACTATTCTCATGATATATGATAAATCATCACAGCCATAAAAAAATCGCGAAAATTTCAAATGGGACCCAAGACGTAGTATTGAGTAATGAATCTACTTTTACGAATAAGCAGTATTATCAAAAATAGCAATTTCATTTTGGAGTTCCTCTTAGTGAAAAGACTCATTAAAATATGATTTATTCACGCTCCTCCTGATTCCTCATTATCGCTTTTATGGAACAGAATCTATAGACATTACACGAGTTTGTGTAATTAGGTCAATCAATGAAAATATATATAAAATTACATCATTAATTTTCGGTAAATGCGGGACAAATTAATCACTTGTTCGGTGACAGCGTGTTTAATCTGTTAACATTGAGGTCATCGGTCGCCGCGTCCTAGGATAAACATAGCTTATACGCAGTAGATAAAAGGAGCACACGAAAACCGTCATTTCCTCAGATGCTAGTCGTACATGTTGATTAAAGGGAGCCGTCAGAACCGATGCATATAGTTTCAATAACAGCAGGAGCAGGATTTCGAACATGCTTCAAAATATCATCATTATTACGCCCGCGGACGTCAAGATTCACTTGGAAGTGACCTACATCCAATGACGTCTGGCTACCTTAGTAAGATCATCCCCTTACGTTGAAATATATATTTAAAATTAATCGGTTTTGACAAAATCAGAAGCTGCATAGCACCGCGGCTACAGCAAGCTAAACCGCCATTAATACGCGCGACAACCGCCGAATGGTTTTAATGAGTATTTCGGCGCAGATTTTAATAGACACCCAGCATAGCTGAAAAAAGCAAAAAGGAGCAAATCTATGCATTCCGCTCTTAGAGCATAAAAGGGAAATTCCGAAATGTGTCGGTTACCCGGCGTATACAAATCTATAGAAGGCCATACTCATTCAACCGCCAGGTCGCCCTTTTGCAACTGAGAGACGCTAGTCCTTAATCCACTATACTGGCTTAGTGCAAGTAAGCGACTAAACATGCCTAAGCAAATGACAAACAATAATACACAATCTAACACCAGAATTCCTATTCAAATCCACTTGGGGACCTACTACGCAGTTACGTCGAAATAGTCGCTGACATAGCTGTATCCAGCGAGTGACTGTGGGCGGAGTGTACAGAATTCTCATCGATTTCAATCCGACCCTAAAGACTTATATTACTTCGTACCGAGAGCCCAACACGGCTCAGTAGAGCGAACTCGGTCGTGAGTTGGGAACAAGTATTGCAGGAAGGCACGCGCATAGTAAGTAGGAAGCGGAAGATGAAGGTGTACATCGGCTTCACATTTAAACTTCGAATGACTTGGTTAAGTTCGCTGATACAGGCATAATAGACACTCTTACACACTATTAATGAGACTATTTTTGTATAGCTTTATCTGATAAAGAATTTATAGAGAAATATTAATTATTCACATCTTAATAAATTTGATTAGTTCTAACTTAATACACATAATAAAAGCAATAATACGGCCATCGGTTCTCTTTTTCGCACAAAGTTGAAAATATACCCAGATAAAAATACAAATGTAAAAGCAAAACAAACCTAATAAAGTTGGAAAAAATGATTTCAATTTAACTTGTACGAATCATAAAAATCTAATATCTAACCTGTTTATTGGCGTCGTACAAATTTGTACTTGTTACAGAAAGATAAATATTTTTATAAAGCGGCCGAGCCGGGCACTGATTAATATTACGCGTTGAGAAAGGTGGAGCGAAATGAAATTAGACGTTTTCACTTCGCAATATTCTGCTGAATGGTGAATAATAGTGACATGTTGTTCAGTTTTGACTCGATTGGTTTTCAGTCTTTATTTTGCTGCCTTTTGAGAACTTTCCCGCAATTTACGCCAGTAAACGGCACACGTATAGTGGCGGTATTCTCACAATGCACTCCGGTAATTATGCGAGAAAGGTTGCGAGTGCCGAAGCAGGGGGCAAATGCGTCAGGACTACGCTTGGTCGTTAGTGTAGGTCAAGCTTAAAATGGACGGGAACGCTTTGTGAATACTGCTACGCTGTGTAACAAACACATTTATGTTCTCTCATTAAAGTTATGAATTAATTCTTACGTACCCCTTGATGTAATGGAACGTTAATAAATACATTTAAGCGTTCTTTGTTGTAATAACGTCGAGATTGTAATTTTGTTACTACGTAATACATTTATGGAATACTCTAAATCAAATAGACTTTAATTTTGTATTTTATTATAGATGGACTCAAAAATAACTAAATCAAATTTTTCTTCTAAACAAAGATACATGAGTGACAAAATTTTTAATTCACTCAAAATAAGCCGAAAGGTATCATAAAGAACAAATTGCTTTTTACTGCTTAAAAGTATAAATTTCATTCAAACTTTTAGTGCAAATTGTAACATATTTTTGTCTGAAACGAGATGTCGTCGGTTTAGTTCGATGACTCAAATATTTTCTTTGTGTCTGTATACTTGCCCAATGATCTAAGAAGATATATTAAACATATTTTGTCTAAGAGCGGGATTATCATTCCTTCATGTATTTATTCGCAAAATCAATTAATATAGGATGACATAAATCGATTATCGAATATGGGATATAGTTGGAGAGTGCAGGCGATAGAGCTCGTTGGGTTAGCATCGTGTGTTCGCTATTATTTAGTCAGTATACTCAACGTTGACACCTAAGCTTCCAAGAGCCATTTAAGCCATATCTGCCGACAGTTTATCGGATTGGGCGCCGTGCCCTAAAACCAAATACACGCTAAAACGGACGGTTGGATGCAAGCATTTAGCTCTAGATAAATGGAACTACGCTCGACGGCCCGAGCTCCGCAAAAAATAATTATTCCGCCCACAATTCTCTCGCAAAGCCGAAAGTCACTTTTAACTAACGTCTCGTCGAGAAACGATGTAGGCGCACTTATTTTCTTGACAAATGAGGTAAAATAACACTAATAGATTGTGCTACTTGTTAGTTGAATACGTTAATGGTGCGTGTTTGTCAACATTACTGGAACGCCTTCAATGTCATTCGTTATGACTTATTAATGATTAGCTTTTGCGTGTGTTTTATTTGCCGGTATGTATAACAAAAATAAACCTTTTGATACCATTCTACAAAAAAATATATAACAAACATTAACGAACCAAAAACTCCACACGCAAAGTTTGTTCGTTGTTTCGGAGCAAACAAATCCTAATACCAATGTATACGAAGCACATTCAATCATTTTACACACACAAAGGAACAGTAAACATCGGGGCGAAGAATCCAGAACGTTCTCGCACAGACGAGTGCAACAATGGGGCATGCAGCAAATAGAGAAGCAAAAATAATTACGTCGCGTTCAGTAATTGGTGGGTAGTTAGTCGATAACGAGGCTCGATGAATGGCCGATAGGTGAATGGTGGGCACTGAACACGGAAATGGTAGCAGCATCCGGCCGCAACAATCGTCGACCGTCAACCGCCCGCCATTCGTGTGTGAAGCACAACACAACACAACACAACGTTAGCTACGATAGCAGAGTGTAATTTATAGCTCTTACTATACAGCACAATGCTACTGTTTTAATTCCTGCACACAACAGTTGCGAAATATATTACCTTGTATAAACGTTACGTATATGCGATTTATTGAAATTATGCTATTGTATTGTCACACACACACACACTGACAAGAGTACCCCGGAAGGGTTGAAATGTGCAAATCTGCAGCCACAATTCTCCAGGTGTGTTTTAAGTTTTGCGAAATAAAGACTAAGTATATATGGAAAATCCCTGGAAACCCCTTTTATCGGCGGTACTTCAAGGCACTTATGTATATGCAACGAGTTCACGAGAAAAGTATACGTACAACAATGGGATCCAAATCAGAATTGGATGAAGACCAGAATTCGCTCATGAGTACTAAACATAAAGAAGTAAAAAAATACACAATTGTCAAAACTTAATGCACTTCAACCTCCTTTTCGAAATACAGACGTAAGATTGTGTATATGTATGTGTGTAATGTCTACCAATTTATATAATTTTAATTACGTACCAACAATGTTGGACCCGAAATTAATATCGCCGTGACAAAACTCAGGCAATAATATCCAGAGAAACTTTATTAATTACATTTTAATTGTCAGTTAGGGTAGGTTGGTTGTCTTTTGTTTCGAAGTGATCTCTCTCCGTAGTATTTTTGCCGTGCGGGGGCGCTGCACGCACACGCAAAGTAGGTGTTTACGTGACCCAGTTAGTAAACAAAGAAGGCAAGAGCCAACAACCGGAGAATGTATCGTTCATACACAAATGTGTTTTGTCAAAATCGACATTTCAAACTAACATGCCGAACAAAAAAGGAAACTTTTCGATTGATTTCCCAAAGCTTTGATGTTGATGTTTTAATTTTGGGAATATTTTGATTCGAATGCGGAAAAATGTGACTATCGTTTACAGGGTTTAGTGACGTCATTTCAACCATTGCGAGAAATCATTTGTAGGAGTAGGTATAACTTTTAATATTAGATTCATTTTTTTTTTGTTTAAGAAAAAGATCATTCATCATCAAGAAAAGATCAAACATAACGCGATATTTATAATTCATACATGATTACTTAATTTACAATTATTCAAAAGAATTCGATTTTTTTTGTATCCTTATTAAAACAGTAAAAGTGAATAGTTTAATTGTCTTTGATACATGGAGAAATTTATCAAAATCAATCACCATTAACAATATAAGACGAATAAATACCGTGAAGAAATAAAAGCGACTGCTCCTTGTAAATATTTATGTTTGAAAAGAACATAATGGTTCGAGTTTAACGGACGAACGAACCAACTTACCAATTTGTTCCATTAAATGTAATCGCCAATTTTATGGGGACATTTACTGCAAATTAACTCGCAGTTTTACAATAGGGATTTGCATAGCAACAACGGTTGTCAGTTAACTGATTGCAATGTAATAATAAACAAATCAACACTCTTGTTTTGGGCGCTTCGTTCACAATATAATTACAATCTATTTATGTGAAATACAATGTATAACAACCTATATACTATGGTCCTACTATTGGGTATTGACTCCTATATAACTGACTTATGACCTACAACTGATGGGCTGACGAACTTTAAAGTATGAAAAAGTTAAAGTTGTTTTTTAAGGATAATACGTTGTGAATGCACAAATAACTTAATAATTAAGAATTTTGGACCTGGGATTTCAACTTTCGACCACCTCTATTTTGACTGCCATGTGCCTAAACATCGAAGTTATTAGGCCATTAGTTGAGTGTTCAATTATTCACTATTCAAATGTTCTACAATGTCACAGAAAATTACAAATAGGGTAGTTGATAAAGACGACCGTTGAATATGATCGCAAATAAGACAATTTCCAATAAGGCACTCTGCTTCCCGAGGGACGGACTGACTTATCATAGCTATTAGATAAACTGCAAATCAAACTGGAGGAATTGCCTTGAATATTATATTTTATCCGGGAAGTCAATTTGAGCGGTTGAAATATTAGAATTAAAATTAAAATCAAGCTTTTATTATGCACGAAAAATTAAAAAAATAAACTAAGAAAACATTCATAAAATTCGTAGTTTTTTAAACTTTACAAGTAACAATTTACAAAAGTGTTCGGTTTATCAGTAGAAGTATGATACATAAACATATATTATCTATAACTAGTATATTAATATTCTTAAGTGATTTAAAAGCTGGTCGCGGCCGAGGTCTTTGCATTAACGAAATTGCGCGACAAGCTTTTAAATCACTTAAGAATATTAATATACTAGTTATAGATAATATATGTTTATGTATCATACTTCTACTGATAAACCGAACACTTTTGTAAATTGTTACTTGTAAGGTTTAAAAAACTACGAATTTTATGAATGTTTTCTTAGTTTATTTTTTTAATTTTTCGTGCATAATAAAAGCTTGATTTTAAAATATGTTTTTCACCGTTAATTTATTTTTAACTTTTTAGTTGGAAATATTTCTAAGTCTATCCATTTCGTAGTCATACCGAAATTCAACTCAATCGGTCCATGGAAACTAGTGTTCCTATGGGCACCTTCCAACTTCTCATGACACCAGATCAACGATACCTTGTTATTATGTTGTCACTGAAAATACAAAGGCATACCAAATTTTAGCTTAATTGGTCCACAGGAATCGGAGTTCATATGGGCTTCTTCCAACTCCTCATCAGATCAGTTCTATGATACCTTGTTATTATATTGTCACCGAAATTACATAGATATACCAAATTTCAGCTCAATCGGTCCAAAAGAATCTCCTCAATAGATTAGCTCTATGATACCATTTTTTGTATTGTTACCGGAATTACGAAGAGATACAAAATTTCAGCTCAATTGAACCATAGGAATCGAAGTTCCTATGGGTATCTTCCAACTCTTCGTCAGATCAGCACCATGATACCATATTTGTGTATTGTTGTCGAAGTTACAAAGACATACCAAATTTCAGCTCAATCGGTCCACAAGAACTGAAGTTCCTATGGGCATCTTCCAACTCTTCATCAGATCAGCACCATGATACCATATTTGTGTATTGTTGTCGAAGTTACAAAGACATACCAAATTTCAGCTCAATTGGTCCACAAGAACCGATGTTTCTATGGTCATCTTCCAATTTCATCATCAGACCAGCTCCATGGTACCATATTATTGTATTGTCATCCAAGTTACGTAGGTATACCAAGTTTCAGCACAATCGGTCTATTGGAAGTGGTTCAAATCTTCATTGCAAGATTTGTAAACATACAAACATACATACATACATACATACATACATACATACATACATACAAAAGTGAAGTTAAATAAAAGCTTGTAAAAATATCCATTCTTCATACATGGAATATTTTTGCCTTTTTATGAAAATGTATCAGAAGAACATAGATAAAATATGTTTCGAAATGAAATGTATTATAGAAATGGGAATAATACCAATAACGAATATAATCTTAAAATAATTTCAGTTTCCGTGTATTGCGGGGGAAACTTCACCATATATTTGGGGCACGTGTAAATTCAGAGAAAAAACAGACCTTTTTGTTTTTGCTGGCCGGGTACACATTACCATCGAATCGGGAATTAAAAGTTAACACGAAATAAGATTTCCATTTTCGATAATCGACTATTTTACGAACACAAATTTAATATATCCTGTAATGTTTTTTTACGCCTGCATCCCTAAACGGATAGCCACAAATTATTTTTTACGCAAGCTTCTATGGTTATATCGGACACATTTCCGTCGGTCTAACTGAAAGATAGCACTCTGCACGATCCGAAAATAAAACGCAAAACCTCTGGACCAACGAAATAATCAGCTAAATGGCGTGATCATGTTACAAATGAGACATATTATGTAGATAGCCTACATACAACATTTCTCGGATATAGTACCTAAGTATTAATTATTAAGCTACCAATGTATTAATATATGTGATGTGGTTGTGCTGAATTAAATAAATAAATAAATACAACTAACCAATGCCAAGTTACTGAAAAAATATTACTGCTCTTATAGAAAACTTCAATAGCCGTAATTATCATCTTAAACGGGGCCGATATAACGCTTTGGTTTCCTAAAAGCACTACTGTTCACCTCAATTCCGCTGCAGTACAGCGGTCAGAACAAAAGGTTTCTGGGCGCTAACCACCTCAGTATTTTATGCACAACGTTTAAACAAAACCATTTCGATTATGAAAAGATATAGTGCCATAGACAAAACAGAAAGCAACATTCATTCCCTTTTTATTTATAATTATAGCAATTCGATACTTTATGGACCCGCAATTTAATACTTATAATATTGTTCCAGTCAGCAATATTTTTAAAGTCCAATTTAACGTAATGATGGTATTAAAATATATTAATGATGCAGAATTTTAACATAAAATTATTACATTTACCTATATAGTTACATGGCGCTACGACAACTTTACAACGAAATATTTCGATTTGCATTTATTTTAATGATGTTCATATTTCGTAGCCCCTATATACACGAAATATTTTATTCAATAATGCTTATCGTGAAATATATAAGTACTTCTTTAACAATAACTAATTGATACTCACGAATCTTAAAATGCGTTTTATGTTTTGACTACTATATGAATAAGTCATTATTTGTATTATATCATAAAAACTTCATATTTGGCTTTTAATATGCCGAGTTTAAAATATCCAACAGTACTTCTTAAAGATTTTAAAAACATAGGAAAATTACTTTGTTTTGCGATAAAAGAAATATTTGTAATAAAAAAAACTGTTTGTACCAAAGAAACCTTAGTAAAATGTAGACACTTGTCTAATGAATAAATATAACCTAAAAGACAAGGTGGTTTACGAAAGTATAACAAAAGAGGTTTTGTAGGGCTTCATCATTCAAGTTGGCGGGTAAATTAAACATGCGGGTATTATCTTGCGACTTAGTACAAACAACAGAGTAGGCAATTATAGTTTGAGATGAAATTCCAAGCTTCATTCCGGAGAAGGGAGCGGAAATAATTAGTTTCATGTAAAAAATTGACACCTATATATATATGAATTTTCGAAAGAAAAGAAACTTGAATTACAAAAATTGTAACATTCTTAGAAAATTACATATCAATAAGTAAATGTGAAATTATGCTGTACTAAAACATTGTAACGGATCCTACAGAAAATCGGTTACATTTGACGTTTTGAGAATAATTTTATTAAGTTATTTCATAAGGCTTAGGTACTTAAGAATAAAAGAGGCGTTCGAATTACGGCAAATTCTTCACGAATAACATTCCAAATATACCGTTAACCTAGTTCTAGAATTTAAAAAAGTAACGGAATGGGATTTACAAAAGATTTCCCGTGATTATTGGTTTGAGGAAAAAGTCGCGTAAAACTAAACAACTTTTCATTCTGTGTCCGCGGTACATCCAATGTAAAAGCTGACCTATTTATAGGCCAATCCTATTTTATGTGAATAGCCAGACGTATTTTTCTTTTACTTATCTGATCGGGTCCCCAAGCAGATGGTTCGCTTACCTGAAACAAAGAACAATAATTGATCACTTGCCCTTAACATAAGTCAACGTTCACAATTTTTATTATCATTTGGTTGAAGGGCCATAGCCATAAGGAACGCATTCGAAATCGTTATATGATAATAAATAAATCCATTATCATGTAACAATTTTTTTTTTCTTATAGTTTTTCGTGATTCAATATTAAAAATTAAAATAGCGCTATGGCAAAGCTACAAAAAAATATAATAGTGTTATTTAGGTTTCATCGACATATTGATTGATTTGTCTAAAGACTTTGTTTTTGAGAAATAATTAAAAATCACTGCATATAATGGACAAGTAAAATAAATTAAATATTTATTTATAGATTCACAAGACTTAAATCTACAACCTATTTAATTCGCTTTTAGATTTTTTCGTTCATTGACCTCAATTAGGAATTCACATTTTACTAATTATGTACAGTTAAAAATTTACTAACCTATTTGTTTCTTAAAGTGATTGCGGTGCTCTCACTTAATGAAAAGAATTTAATGCCTCCCGCAAGGGAGTTGATAGATTTACGTCTTTAGAAATGTAACTTCCATTAAAAACACGAATAAAAGTGTTTGTTTGATTTGATTTATTTGCCCTTACCCCAACAACCCTATATAATCTTCGAACTTTTCCTGTTCCCATTACGATTCTTTGGCGATCAGAAGAAGATGACATCGCCCTCTTTGAACCACTCAAGACTTCTTAGCTTATTGCTGGGTAAAGGTGACATCTATCGGGTGGATAGTAAAAGTATCTTTGGAACGGCATCTACCGACGCTTCGTAGAGATCCAGTCAGTTCACTTTAAGTTACAATTGCTACAATTTCTTACGGGTTCCATAGATGGCGCTAAAATTTTTAGCAGCGCCCCCTAGCGAGGGGTAGTAGACAACTTTATTTAGCAAGCAACTTTCATGCCAGTACGAAGTTCTTGCCATATCTACCAATAGGTGGCGCTACATTTTCTATACTTAAACTACATATTATTCAAATAGGTGTCGCTAGTGAAAACTTGAATTATATTACGCTAAAATAAATTTAGGGCTGTCAGCAAAAAGTGCTTTAGATCGTAAATAAGCATTTGATCCGTGGCTTACTGAAAGAGTATAAAACAAATGTGGGTTACTTCAGCGCATTAGGTTTTTATACCACCCTCAAGCGGAATTTAAAACGGTCAGTATAACAACTCCTTTTATTTATGTAATCTCTATTAACTAAATATTTAAGGACATAATTTTTTGATTTAAAAGGTTTTATCAACCTACGCTTGTTCTTTTATTAATTATGAAAAGAAAAACATCCATCCCAGCTCTTACATTCAATTTACGTTTGATATTCAATAAAAATTGTTGTGCAAACAAACAGCAGGGGCGTAAAGTAACAGTACACAAAATATTTTAGTATGACGTTGCCAAGGGAAAAAGCCTGTTTACTTTTTATGGTTATTGCTATGCGCGTTATGCTCAAGGGATTTTAAGGTTTCTTTCAAAGTTGAATACGTTACGCAGCTGCCGAAAGTGTTACATATTCAAAGAAGCTAACAGAATAAAGTTTACATTTGTTTTACGACACACGAGTAAAACAATGGCAAGTTATAAATTTACCACTTTAGTTAGAATACATCATTGCCAGAATAGTTAAGCTTTAAGACCCGATAGTTAAGACAAAGATCGTAGTTAGTGTTCTAATTACTCCACTTAGATATAAGTTATTACTTTTTACCAAGTGAAATTCAAGACACGAATTAGATAATATCCCGACGCCCTTCAACAATTACTGAAATCAAATCTTTTATGTAAATCGTGCCTCGTTACAACAATTTAAACTGGCGTGGAAGACGTAATTTTCGAACTTGGGGAAACGAGAGAATTCTTTGTGTACACGTACACCCTAATCGATTTCGACTACAATGAGCCTTCAGATATTTTATCTTACACGCGTGTTTACTGAAATAAAGTACCTTTAGTGACGTTTTATTAAGTCATTTTATCTGTACAATGGCAGATAAATAAAATTTTCCCTAAAATGCAGAGGTCTGACTTCACTCGTTGCATGCAGCGTCCGAGGATAATGACTTCAATTCAGATGAAACTTGAACAAACGGAACCATTTTGACAAAACTCTGTCTGCTGTTCAGTTCAATTATGTTAATGGTATCCTTACGTGTGCATTGTGTAGAACATTGCTTGCTCAAATAACACATGAGTCAATTCTGGACATCTAAGTGAATGCCTGAATCGGCACGATTAAAAAAAACTAGGGAAACATGAACATCATCACAAAAACGAAGCGATAATCGTTTTTAGTAGAGTTAAAAGGCAGACCAAATTGCGATTGGAAACGCGTGTCGAAGATTTAATAAAACTCATAATGTACCTAATAAATATTTCGGGAAGTGATATTTACGGGGTTTCAATGTTTTTTATCTATGAGACAATGTTTCTTGCCTAATTTCATGATCATAGCTAAGGTACTCGTAGGTTTACTATTGTTTTTGATTGTGAGTGTAAAGTTATTTCGAATAACAGTCGCGCCTTTGATGTCATAGCATCACAGCTCCAGGATCAAATTATTTGAAATTCAACTTGAAACCCCAGCGCTATTAAAAGAAACGAAGGACATCGAATCTATTTTTAAAATCGTTATTGTTTGACCCCTATAAAAAGAAAGCAAAGCGTCAGAGTGTAGCAAGCTGCAGAATGCCAATTAGTGTTATTTTCTATGTCACAAACAGGCAAATCATAATCGGATTACGGCAGAACACAAAGGTTTGTGTCGGACAGGTGAACGAGCGCGCTCAGCTCTGACCGCAGTAGCCCGGACGCTCGCCTGTGGTCGCATCTCGTGCCCAGATTCGCTAATTAATTCGGAGCGTATACTCGCTTAAACGGTACACACCGCTCCCCCCAATCCCTGCGTCAGTATTTTCCCAGTACAACACTTTGCCTAAAGTCGTAATTTGTATTATGTGCGCATGAACTGCTCCTGACCATAAATATAAGAGGAATCCCTTGTTTGGTAATCTAGGTACGCTCCACGGGCTTACAGATGTCTAGTGTGTGCGATATAGCAGCACTGTTCGGTAAGCCGAAATTGGCTTCTGAACATGCGCTAGTTAAGCACATCAGCTCATTTATAGTTGTTTAATGATATGCGTACAAAGTATCACCGAAAGGGTGAAAGAAAGTGTCATTTTTACGTAACTGAAGCTGTTTTAGGTGCCTTCCAAATATAAGAAGTTAAGTTTATTACCGTTTACCGAGGTTACCGCACTCCAAATTTAAAACTGACACTGAGAATTTCCTTACCTTGAAACTCAATATAAATTTTGTTAGTCTGGAAATTGGGTAGCGGATCTCTTGAAATATGCTATTAATATAAATAAACAAAAAAGAAATTTCTATATGAATTCTTATTGAATTATACATAAAGTATCGTAGCTTGTTACTTTGTTGGGTCAATATAAAATAATAATAACAGACCCAACGGTCTCACATATATTTACCTTCCCATAACATAGGTTTTTTTTAATAGTCATGGAATATCAAAAGCAACATATGTGAAAAATGATTACACAACATTTCTTGCCGAAAAATCTGAACAACATGCTCTCTTTTTCCCAACAATTTCAAATAGGTGTTGACTAATACTAACTTATAATAATAAACTGACTACTGCAGCTTTTTCATATTACTAATTAGCACAGTTTCAGGAGTATTAAGACAATTAAAATCGCAAAACCACAGGTTTATTTAAAACGGAAAATAATGCTTTGTTTATTTCATTCATAATTAAAATTTACATTTTACATAGATATCCATTGCTTTTATGTTGGAAATATTATTTTTTTGCCTTGGTGAACTTTCACAATGAAGTATAATGAGGTTTGCCGTAAAACAAGAAAATAGTTAAATATTGCAGCAATTGTTAATGTAATATTCTAAGCCCTCGTAAACTAAATAATAAATCATTTAGTATTGATAAAAAATATCTGAGTTCAAATTCGCAAATTGCTGACTTTATTTGTGGCTAAATTGACATTTTCGGATCAAAAGAGAAAGTAAATGAAAAATTAATTTACCGTTGTCAAACCTCGCAACTGACAAGTATAAACGTAATTTTTTTCGGCCAACCTTTTATGTATTTTGATTTTAAATTTGGTTTTTTCTAACATCCTACAAGTTGCTAGCAATTACGGTAAAAGGGTTATTCCTGTGATGTTGATACTGTTTGCTTATGCCTTCTACTTTCTTTTAAAATATTTAACTATCTAAAGACTAAAAATAGTCTGTTTTTACGTTAATGCACCTACATACATGTATGCATGTCTTGTGGTTTTCTCGTTAGTCAATGCAACATTGTTTATGTTTAGTCATCAAATTTAGAAAAAAATACTACATCTTTAGTTATAACTCATTAGATTCAAAATGTTTATGTCATATAAGAAGAAGGAGGGAATATAAATACTTTTAGTCATCTAAGAGTTAAAAAAAGCTATTGCAATCAATTATATTCAGAAATCACTTTAATTAAATAGGAATAAAAACATATAAATACTCATACCTATAACAAAAATTTCTACTATCTGATACAATCAACCATAAAAAATTTCTCTTAAAACTCCTTCTACGTTTCAACAATCATACAAATAAATATAATATGACCTGAAGCACATAACAGTTGTATAAGATTAACATTAAACTGGAAATCGGTGCCAAGAAACAAGAATATTGTATTAACGTGTAGTTGATATCTGCTTAAATCTTACACGGTTGGGTTAGAAGCGAACTTTTAAATTGCTAAGAAGACAGCGTAGAGTAATGGCATAGGTTTCTAACAATTTTACAAACTACTATTTGAGTTGTTCTATTGTATGATAGCATCGGTTTTATAAATGGTTTTACAGTATTAATTTGCACTGTTATGAGTTATAGACCAATAGTATTTGTGATTATTTGGACAAAGGTAAAAGTGATGGAACTACAACGCAAGATGAAACTCATGATAAAATGTTAATTGACGAAGAAAGTGAAACTTTGTGTCTCCAGTTGATACAATTACGCCGGCTTATTCTTTCCAGGATGTTTTGGATCGCGCCACACGTCTGTGGATTATGGCGATTTATCGCATAGATATAAAGCATACACTCATGATCTTATGACCGTTTTCTCTGAAGGGGTAGACAGGTAGGCATTTCGGCACCCACATTTCGCCAGTTGCCGTTTTACGAACACATTTCCAGATTCCAAATAATTTGTAGTCGGATCTAATATGCCATGGCTCTATCATACGCAAAGTAAAGTTTTGTTTCTTGTAGACCGTGATTTTAAACCTTGGTACACGTACAGATATGTACGAGTACCCTAAATCACGAGAGCCGGTTCATATCCAATATAAAAAGATTGAAATTTTCATACAAATATTTATGCATAGAACTGCAACAAGTACGTAAAATTTGAAACTGTTCCAGCTCTAATTCCATCAACACGTGGTTTCAGTGACAAACACTGTCAAATGACAACTGCCACAACGGAATGTATGTCTGGCAACGGAATGGACTTCACGACCGGTATTTAGAACCCATTGTACATTTAGTAGCAGTTTATTGCAGCCAGAGGGACGATAAACAAACTTACTACATTGCTTCGGTGCATACCTCCAACATGTATACAATGTATATAAGACTATATGTTTCCACGATCTTTCTTTGCTCAAACATAAAGATTAGATGCAGAGAAAATAAAAGTAAAAAACAAAATACAACTGGTTATGTATGTTATTAATCATACATTTTCCCGAAATAATACGTATCATATTAAATGTAATTTTTATTGCTTAAGTTGTATAAAAATATTGTATTATATTAAATTTACCTTTGATGATATTAAATGTCCCCCATTGCTCTAGTAGAATTTATAGAAATAGTGACAGACATTCACTTAGAATAGGTCTATAGGATTTAGACTCGCATAACATCGATCTCTCACTTATTAGGGTACGCTTGTATTGGTAGGAGTCTATTGATTGCTACAAAGTAAGACAACATGAGAAAACTCTTTATGTCTGTTAAATCCGTATGAGAGGACTGACCTCTCTCAACACAAGAGGACTAGTCTTCATTAATGAGACGTATGTAGGTTGAGAGAGCCTGACATAAAGTGGACGCCAGGAAAACGCCTTTTGAAAATCCGTAATCCTCGTTTCTCTTTATTAAAAACTGATTTGTATGGTGTATGTGAACGCAAAAAAAAAACACTTTTAAAAATACGTAACCTCAAAGTAACTAACCCGCGAGTTAGCTTAATATATTACTTAAACGTGTATTATAGAACATTACATTTTCATTACGTATGCGAGCGAAGGGTGCCCGGGTTAGGAGCGTCGGACGGCTCCCATGCTATCTCTTATTAAATCACTTATTATGTAGGCAAGGATCAGAGTAAAGCGGACTCGATGACGATTGACACACACACACAAACCTCTCTGCTGCCGACCTCACAAAGGGCCGAATTACACCCACTCCGTTAGTCCTCGCTCGCACGCTTTGTGTGTTTCGCAGAATTGTGCTGATCTAGCCCCGTTGTCTCAGTTTGCCTTTGTAGTTATGTGTGATATTATTGTCTATAGTTCCCCAAGCGCATATATTAATACTCCTCAGTGTATTCGTCTAAATATTCAGTGAGCAGACCTCACCAATATGCAAGCACAAATTCCTTTCAAGCCGCGCAATTATTGTCCTTTGATACCAGGAGCATGCTTTTCAACAGTGCTAAATAAACGCAAAATTTTAAGAAATGTTTTGCTAAAGACTTCTATTTGTGGCTTAATGAAAGCTGGTGAAGGATTTCGAAAAAGTTTAAAAGCCGTCATGAGGTGGCGCAGGTCGAGTATGCGTCACAGCCTCTTGACCTAGAGCCGCGCGTCGTCGCGAAACGTTCCGCCCTGTGTACCCGCAAATTTTTCAATTATTCTTATGCACAAACACATTTTCAAACATTGGCAACTATAAATATTCCTTAAAGACTATCCAGAGGATTGATAAAGCGCAGTCGTAAAGATAGCTCGCCTTTAAAGCGCGCTTGCCATAAACTTCATGAGCATAAATCCGAATGACTAAGTATAAAAGAATCTTCAGTATTAAAAATTACATCTGAATGGCGGAGTTCATTCTCGCAGACGACTGTAACCCCGTAGCCGCTGTCACAACCAAGAGCACAGATATTAATTATCTTCTGAAGTTAATAATTAACTTTAAAGTTACTCGTGTGCTGAGTTTGGCACTTCATTCGACTCTGTATGAAGTAAATTTACGGTTGCAATTATGTACATCTAGAATGCCGATGGAAGCTCATAAATTCATATTAATATTAAACGATGGCTTTGTTGTATAATTAAATTCCACACGCTGTCAACTAGGAGTTTAAATCTGAATATGGTAAATAAATTCTATGTTTAAAAGTGATAGAAATATATCCGCTGTGCTGGTCGGTAGTATATTGGCAGTAAACAAAGGGTACTTTCTCTCTCTCTGACAGTGGGATTATCATGCGATTTTGATTGACGCTTGAATGATGGACCAAACTACGCCATTGCGGTCCATTCACACATACCAGCGTTTCTAAATGTTCGTCCAACCGTTTATCTGCGGGTGTGTTCGTAGGTTTAGGGACTTTGTGGTATGACGTAAAACACGGCCCTTAAACTATGTAACCCTGAATCATAAGCATTATGACCTATGTAAGAGTCAGACATGTTAATCGGTTTACATAAGTGCGAGTACTTTAGAATAGGTAAATATTCAGTATTACTCAAAGCAACGAAATATAATTTACATTAGCATCGCTACTGTAATTTCAGGAAAATATTATCATTGCTATTATGTAGAGGCAAATTGAATGTTGTACATAATTAAAAGATCCAAATTGCATTTCCAACTAATTTTGGTCTATAATTTCCTGGAAACTATCGCGAACCATGATAAAAGACGATATACTCGTGTATTCCATAGTGCTTGCCGCAAATGGCGCTAATCGCACATACATTTTCAACGAGCCATTGCTTATGAGGCGTGATTTTAGAGTGTACGCAGAAATGAGAACACTAAAGCAAATGGAGCTCCGCGCAAAGCCAGAATTACAATTATGAAGCCACTGCGTCGAGCTCTGTCGAAACCATTACTGAAGGAACAGCCCTGATTACCTGTTACTAAACTTTATCCTTTTCTTGGAATTAATTACTCCTTCACGGAATGTAATAATTATTATGAATTGCGCGAAGAAAAATATGTGACTATTATATTTTCAAATATATCAATATTCTCTATATTTATACATGATGGAGACAAAAGGCAACATAGTTACCCTAAACAACTGACTGGATCATCAATAAGCTAACATAGAACAAAACCTCACAAAAAATAACACAGGGGATTAATAAAAACTGGCGATACTGTTTTTGAGCAAAAAAAATGCGATAAGACGAAGAACAAAGGCGAGCTAAAGTATAACGCTTAACATCAAACTGTGAGCCGCGATATGAGGCCAAACAGTTGTTTTTGTCACCTAGACGCGGCGGAACGAGAAGAGTTGATGCGAGGGAATTAGTCAACGGTAACAGCTGTAAAAGTGCCACATAACAACAAAACAGGAAGGGAAACAGGAGCCCACTGAGTTTGCGAGAGCGGCCTGCGGGGACAAAAGCTGTTTTGCCCCAACTTACTTCTATTACACGAACATAAAGGTGAGAATTGCTATTATAAACCACCTTATATGACGACGAAACGCACACAGGTAAGACATAAATCAAAAACCTAGTTTACCACAAATATATTTCTACATGTGTCCACCGCAATGTAACGTGCCCTGTTTCCTTTAATGCGGATCCATTGTTACGAGTAATGGCTATTGAAAAACTTAGAATAATGTTGACCCTTAAGAACAGAACGAAAAGAAAACTAATCTAGTTCAAATGTACTGCAAAAGTGAGAAAATCGTAATGTAATTTCAGGATATTGGTTTTATCGACTTATCAACTTCTTGCAGGGTTAAGGGCGAAGTTCAAGCATTATTGAAACTCGAATATTTTCACTGTCAAATTATAAGGGGCGACAAATGTTTTATACATTCTGATTTATTTTTATGCCGAGTCGATTAAATTTCTTCGCATACTATGTTCTTTTACCTTCTGCAATATTGACTTTCATATTTGAAATTAAAATGGGTTCTTAAAGTTGTGAGGAATCAATTCTAAATCTACTCGTGTCTTACAAAACACAAACTAATGTGCAAGTAAGTGCACTTTCCCTATCTAAAATTGTTAATAGATCAAGTTATCCAATATGAAGTGCTCATTAAAAAATGGTTGGAATTTTAAAGTGTTCAAATGCATCTTAAAAGTATACATATAGCTAGAATCTGGGTTTATTAGCGTTCATAAAAATATTATCGCTTAGAAAGTAAATGCGAAAAGTGTGAGGTAAGAATTTTTGAGCCACAGTAAATTTGCAAATCGTGCTATATATACATAACCTCACGCCTGTATTCCCTGAAGAGGGTAGGCAGGGGTGCATTTCTGCACCCTTATTTCGCCAGATAATAAGAGGAGACCCCACTGCCACTTTCGAGAACATTTCCAAACACCTTGCTACTTCTGAAAATTTCCTAATGATAAAACCCAATAAATTACCTGAATAGAATCAAAACCGGGATCTCTGTATATCTAGGCATTAACGGACATTACAATATATCTTCCGTTTATTTGCATTATAATGAACAATATACCGTATTTGAAATACACATATACCTCTGTTCGTTATATACTACACTAATCGAGCGTAATTTATTAAATTCCACGTACAGTTCATGCATTGTGTCGAGTTGGTCAATTAGTGCTGCCGACAAAGACTAGTTATCGTCGTTGTAGTGAGTTTAACTTTGTACATTTTAAGGTAGGTCCAGCTTTGAAGCACGCTGCGAAAATTAATAAACACAATGCATGCATAATACCTTAGTAACGTTCGGATATGAGATCAGGTGAGACTAAATGAAATGAAGCTAAAATATTTACGCAAACCCCTGCAAATAAGATAAAAACTAGTGACAGGCATTTATATGTACAACGGTTTAGGATAAAGAGAATGTTTTTAAAGCAAGGCTTCGCAATAGAGAGCTATACACAAGAATCCAAAGTTAGATATTTTTAAATTTTATCTCACCCTTAGTAAAATATAAATGTCACTGAATTTAAACCCTTCCCTCTCTTGGCTTGACCACCATGTTCACCCTTTAACTTAAAAAAACCTAGGCTCTTGTTGAAATATTTATCTTATGCCGTGATTTTGAAGAAATTGGGATAACTCTGAAATCCAAAACCAGTTTGTGAATCATGCGAATATGTGGAAATTAACCCGCGGACTTTTTTCCAATCTAGTTCTCGTTACATTACAGCATTTCCTTAAATAAAAATATAGCATTATTCCAAACAAATTCAATTCAATAGTGTCCTTTTTAAAATAAAAGTAAAAAGTAGCGTAATTCTACGATGGAATTCCAAACGTGTAGTAACAATGTGAAAATGTCTGCAAAAAAGAGCATAAAATTTAATTTAATACAATGCATTAAAATTCGACAGTAAATGCCGCGCGAGTAGCGCAAGCGAACGCGGCCATGGAGTTCGCGCACCAGACGACGCATTAGGAAGATTAAAACTTGTAAAAGCAAAGAAGCGTAGCAACTGTCTCTACACTTTCACCGTTCCGGTTATACGTGCTTATAACTTCCCCTAAAACGTGTCCTTCCTTAACAAAAACACAATCGAAAAGGAAAACTTTAGCATGTATTTTATCTTTGTACAATGGTCCAACTTTACCTGCCAGGAAATGTTTGAAAACTGCAACTTAATAAACAAAATGCGCAAGTTTTTATGATATTAACGATATGGAACGTCCATACAACGAATTGAATACAAAACCACATACACGTCAGATACGCGCGAAAATCAAAATTCAGAAACAAGTTGAAACATAACTGAACTATCACGTCTCGCGTTTATGGCTGAATACTACATGAGCTTAAAATGCGTGACAGCAATTTTAGATGAAGCAAATAATTTGTTGGATAACCGAAACTCAAAGGCAATACAAACGCTTTGTCACGATGGCGATATCGCTACGTCAATAATAATTGAAACTCACCAATGATAAGCCGGAGGAGGCTGGCGGCAAGCAGTCCCAAGTCTGGAGAATTAGCCATGTGTCACACTCGCGGGCGCATTGTCAACACTATCACCACATAGAGCCATTACATTAACCGCCACTGCCGCCAACGCATGCGGAACGACTCATAAAAAACTTCCATACAAAAAGATAACATTCACATTTGTTATTCAGAGGAACACTGAAATTACTGCTTGTTATAGCACAACATAACCTTTTGTCGGCTTTATCCTCCAAGAAACTGTTCTAACTTGCATGGGCTGCTAAATGGGGTGTTTAAACATTAGTGGAAGAAAAGAGTTCAGCGCGGAAAATATCAGTGTCTATTGGTTTCTCACAGTGCAGGCATTCCTGTGTAAGTAGAAATGCATTTTTACGTCGACGTTTCACTAATAAAGTTTTTATTCTATTTAATAGGGCAAAAGGTCATTTCCGTTTTTCGAGCATGTTTTAAAAGTACGTGTTCTTACAAAAAAATGCTAATGAAATAAAACAATAATACTTTGATCGACCCGGAGATTAAAATATACACATACTTGCAACGCGGAACTACGAGGCATAACACAATTGAAATTCCGATATTAATAAGCAGAGTGAACATAATTTGTATTATTTATATTCAGACGCTTTTCATTAAAATAATTTACAAATATTCAATTAACACGAGAGTCAAAAGAATCGACGTGATTATTGTTCACCGATATAATACATTTAACCGCAGTGGTTCATATTTCCTTGAAACCAACATTCAATATTGCACAATAACTCATTCAAAATTGGTAGAACTTTTTTAATTTTCCCTCGAAATAAATGCAGGCTTTTGCCGTGATTTATTCAGTCAGTGTTTGTAACCTTTTGACGCAAAGATAAAATTATCTTTTATGAACCTTTAGTAGCTGCGATATACGTGAAATAACCAGAAAGTTAAATTATATTTGCCGACAATTTTTTAATTATAAAGGTTTCGCCCCAGAGAGTTATTTTCTCTTTTTTATGCATTGAAAACAGACAAGTTATTGTTTTTCTAAAAGATATATTTAGTTAATGTAAACATGGAAGTATAAGAGAAACACAAACAAAAATTACATTATTATTCGTAAACATCAGTGCTTTAAAAAAAGCAGCTAAGGCGACGAGGAAGAAAATTTTTATCTCGTTGTCATGATAAAAGATAATAGTATTTCTGTATCTGTAAATTCGTGCCAAAAAAAGAAAATTACTTTGTCTCCGTCGGGTCAAAAGAAAATTAGAGGGCGCGACTTTTAGTCGGTCCAGTTATCTGTTGGTTAAAATGCAAATTGTTCTCTTTTGTTTGGACACGCCGATCAACGATGTGCTGCGTTTCGACGCTGTGCAAAAACTCCACAAAAATGCTAAATACTCATTTATAAGCAACGCAGACGCGTACACGCTAAACCATTGTTGGAAAACTCATATACTGAATGGTTCCAAGTTTCGACTCAATACTTCTCCGATGTACGTATGGCACTCTACATTATACTACCCAAAGACACAAAGAACAAATTCTTGAAAATTTTAAACTGAACAACTAAACCATACACAAAAGACTACAATGTTTCACGTTTGTAGCTTCCATATTTCCCGCGCATGAACATTTTCATCTGGAATATTATAAAACTGCATTTCTCACATATTCAGGATACAAGAGCGGTTAAATTTAATAAAATATATAACCAAGGATGAGGAGAGCATAGCTCGAGAAAAACGAAACGTCTACTCCTGTTACATTACAAGTTATATTCCAGACAAAGTGAACGTTGAAGTGTTGTCCTTATTGCGGCCTTCACAAACTATTTGATATTATTAAAATACTTACATCATTTTCAATTCTTTGTACCCCCGAATGTTTGTAATGAAACAACGGCTATTTCGTATGCTATGTAAGGTTTAAGGATATGGCACCCGTACGGCGCACGTGCCTAGGCAATAGTAATATGTTTTTTCCAAGTGCTATTAGAGTTCTATTGAAGGCGTGCTTTTAAATCAGTTTCACCCACATATGTACTTACCCTACCAAAATAATATATTCGAAAAGTCCATGAGCGGAATACAAACGGGCTCGGGTCGTCTAGAGTGGCACTGGTACAGTATGAAAGGACCTCGAACAAAGCGGCCGAGGTCGCATGATTCCAACCCTACATTAAGAGTAGGTTCGTAGATTCGTACTTTTGATTCTACCCGAACCCTCTTTTATCTGAATGTATCAAGAAGTTTCAACATTAACGCATGTGTATACAATTATATACAAACATTCATTGATTAAATGTGCTCATATATTAAGTCTTCTGCAGTAGAATGGCGACAACGGCACGGCAAATTCACTTCAATATTTTCTGACTAAACAAACTTCCTCTAAAACAATACAAACCAAATTAAACGACAGAGTGTGAACGATCGAGGAAAAAGTAGATTATGGGGAGAGAAAAAAAGCTCACTCTTAACACAACGAAACGGGCAGAAGCTTTCAGATTACTTAAGCCGCGGCCACAACAAACTTTTAGAATAATAAATTTTCCGGAGGATTAGAAGTGAGGATAATGGTGTCGCAAAATAAATCACGCTTTAAAAACTGTTTAAAAGGGGTGCGTCGTCGTGGTGATTTGTGTGGTGTGCCGTGACGGGCCGCCGCGAGACAGGAGGCTACGGTTTACAGGCGGGCGGCCACGGAGTCTGTTACCGCCCGGCCCCCCGACACCTACGCCTGTGCGCTCAAGATAAAAACCGGCCACGTCAAGCGCATTTGTAAACCCTTCAAAATATCATAAAGTATGTTGACATCCGCACGACCCATTTAACATGGGAAAACAGGAAACTCCATTGTTCGATAATAACTTGCACCTAAAAGCTACAATGAGGACGATAACGTACGTACTAAGTACGTTTATAGCACGCTCGCCACCAAAACAGGCGAATAAAACAGTCTGCTAGACACTTTACCGGGCGCACGCCGGCTCGTTCTGGTTCAACGTTTAAACTATGTATTGTTATTATAATCGCCGTGAAATGAAATTGGAACAATAGCAAAATTTAATTTTATTCACGTAGTTTACAACTACTTTGTCCAGTTAACCGAATATTTAAACGGGGGCGAGATTGAAAATTCATGTTAAATAAACCGTGCCAATTGTGACAAATAATGAAAAAACGGAATGAAAACATAAAACAACGTGAACGCTGAGTTATTAAAACTAAAACGAGAACAGTTTTTATTTTAAAGCTACGAGAATCCGCGAGACTAAGAGAAAGAAAGTATGATATCCGTGTGACTGTGTGTACTGTCTGGGGCTCGGCGCAGTGTACACTGTACAACAGTACATATAAACACAAGCTGAGCATGATATTTGTCATGGTCTGTTTGCAGTAAACTTTCAGTTCAAACTATACAGTGCTGTGACCACTAGAAATATCTCGCACTGAATGCCTAGTGTTTTTACGTAAAAATATCCAACTTACATGTTGTGAATTTTGCACAACTTACACATACATGTACCCACGTAGTACAATGTCAACGTTACTGGTTTTACGCAATCATTACTTGATACAGTTTCGTTTTATGTTCCCAAAATTTGAAGTCTTAGCATGAAAACGTCACAGTAAAGTATACGAGTCCCTTTGAAAATTTTCGCCGGAGACAAAATGTTCGTAAAATGAGAACATTTTACGAGCCTATAGGGAAATTAATTAAAGTTAATTATTCAGTAAGTGTCTAATTTCTAAGTAGGTAAGAAGCACAAAGAGCTAATTTAATTACATAACATAACTAGTGCCAATTAAGTCTTATGAATCTTTATTAAGTTCTCACATAGCTGTTTAAAAGTAACACGACTCATAAATTGGGTTATTATTTCCTCGTATTATCGGTTAATATAAAAAACCTCGAACTTTTTAGATGAACGAAGATGAATAGATGGTCAATTGTTCGATGCCCGAGCGCTACGTTATTGTATAAAATTACATGATTGGTTATTATCGTTAAATTGAAAGGACAAGGAAACGTAGTAAGGAGCTAGATTACAAAACCAAGGAAAATAGCACTTCCAGTGCTTACCTTTATACTTAATTGAAGACTTAGTCT
Organism: Cephonodes hylas; assembly: GCA_030295005.1. Classification (NCBI taxonomy): domain Eukaryota; kingdom Metazoa; phylum Arthropoda; class Insecta; order Lepidoptera; family Sphingidae; genus Cephonodes; species Cephonodes hylas. The sequence goes on along the minus strand of AP025364.1, from coordinate 8,588,919 downwards.
GAATTTTAACGATGCTACTGTATGTCGCCTAGAAATTTCAAGTAGAACAGTCAACTTACAAAATATAGCATAGGAAACGTTAAAACGAATATATTCTGAAACAGCCGGTACCGAATAAATATTTGACATTCACTTAATAGAAGAGATAAAAGACAAACTTACATTCCGTCCCCCGGGAGCCGAGGGGTCACAGCATTTATATTAAATGACATCTTTATCTACAAGGAAATATAACTTATTCAATAAACGAATGTACTCCAAACACGTGCACAAATTAAACTATAGCTGTAGTCAGCATATTAGTATCTCGAAATTACGGTAGCAAAACAACATTATACAAGTTTTGGGCTTGTTTCTATAATATTAGGAATTGAGTTGAAAACGTTATCGTACTAACTAAAAACTTATTTCATTAACCTACATGTATTGAGTCCGTGATAACACTGGCCGTCAAATAAAAATATACTCTTGGATATGAAAATGTGAATTTAATGGAACAGGTCAAAGCTGTTCGGGTATGAGTATGACTTTGTTCACGCGGTAAAATAGTTTACATTGTAGCATGATGATATCATAAAATCGAGCTTCACCGAAGTATGTGGGATTTGTGAGTCGAAAGTATTCATAGAAATTGCTGTTTAATAATAATGAAATACGGGGGTCAATCTTCAAAACTCCTATAAAGTATGCCACTATAAAAGAACACTGTAATTTAAAATTTAATGCATTTAAAAATAACATTAAATAGCGTTCAAAATTCTGCTACATAAAATTTTGATGACAAAAATAATGTTAATTACAATTTCAAATAATGAATTTTCAATGAGTTGAGAAGCGTCCTGGCTTTATTTAATTATGGATTCAAATTTAATGATCGTTCGTCATAGCCTTTTTGCATATTAAAGGCACCAATCAGGGCTATAAATCGTCTAATGCTCGTTACTTCAGCAGCTAAGCGTTGAGGCCTCGAGAACTTCTGATCCGATGGATGTAGATTAATTACTCGCCGGGTGAGGTCGACATCGTTTATTTTCATTCTTGGGACTGGCCTCGTATTCGATATATTAATATTCAATATGTGTTACACAGCTTCACGGTTCACAAATGATATTTCGGAAACGTATCTAAACTCAAGCACATGAAATCGATTAAATTTATTAGACCGTAAACGTATGAAGACGGATTATTATCAATGTATAAAGTGATATCAGAAATATAGAAATTGAATTTATTTATAATTCATATTTTTGACACAGATTTACTTTGATTACATTCGAACTCGAAATACCAATATTATACTAGTAGTAATAATACTTCTCATTTTAGCAATTCTATATTTTATATGCCAGCAATGTAAAAGTTCGTTGACTTATAATTGAATTACAATACATTATTAAAAGAATGTCGTAGTTTTATGTTTTTATGCACATAAACTGCGTAGTAGTTAAAAATTAATGTCATTTACGTATGTATGTATGAATACTGACATCTATTAACAGAAGGGACGGATGACGTGGAATTATATTGCATAACCCAATTTCAAAATTGGTGCCAATTTGTTTATTCATGCGATTAATGGCCGAAAACATACTTCGCAGAATCGCCTGACCCTAGTTGTCTTGGTAATAGGCTACTTAATGGACCCATCTGTAAGCTAATTGTGCCTGGAAAGGTTCAGGGCAATAAAACAATAAGAATCTGGTTAATAAGTAACGATAACCACACTTCTTGTAGTTTTTAAATAAAATAAGATTGCAGTCATATCTGTCACAAACTTATTTAAAGTAATGTAATGTGAATGAGTCAAGACAATTTAAATATCTTAGTAATCGAACAGTATCGTATCTTGACATAAGTTTTTCGAAACGGCTTCTAAATTCCGTAATAAAATTGTATATAATACACCTTTTCTAATTCCACCATCCTAACGAGACTGAAAAATATTGCCATATTTCATAGACTTATCTTTGCGCACATATGAAGTATGAGCACTTCGAATAAATTCCACATAACAAGTTTTTACTTTTCCTTTACACAAATACGTACCGCTTCAAGAAATTCGCTCACGTTTCCGATATACGATAAAACAGTGATTGTATCTCCACCTATATGTATAAACTATGAGCAACATGCCGTATGAACCGAATTCAAATATTTCTTCTGTCTTTATGTAAATGTCATAAATTTTCAGGCTAGCAATGAACACTGCCGAATCTATAGGAAACTTTCTGGGTACTATATTTTATTTTGTACAATCAATTGGTTATTGATATTTTTATTAATCTCATTTTTTCAAGCAGATTTAATTCCATTTTTTGTTCCAGTTTTTCACAGACTTCGCGACAATCGGCTGAAGCCCAGAATCCGATTTACACACAGATGGGTCATACCACACCGCGTCGACGACAATGATTTATGGAGATATATTTATTTTTGCCGAAGTAATTTATATGTAAAATAATAGGAGTAAAGGAGGTAGAGGTAAAATTATACTTCTCCGGTTCATTCCCCAAATATAAAAACATCTAGGCAGTTCGAAAAACTTAGCTTCACACGAATGATTTAGTGTACATATAACCACGGACGCTATTTTGAGTTGAACATTTAGTTGCGAGTTTACTAAATACTTTTCTGAGTTGTAATGGTTTATAACAGACAATTCAGTAAACCGTGTATAGGGTTTATAAGGAATTCGGGGTATTGTATTGTACAATCCCTATTTTAGACCCAACATCGTCTTCCGCATAGCAGTTGACTCAAATATTACAAAATTTATAAGAACTACCACTAGTAAAAAATAATTGAAAACAATACATTTAAATCTTTTTTTGTGCATTTTCTGTCCGCTGTACGCACTGCGCAGCCATGTTGGATTTCAAGTGACGTCACACAACGTATAACCCCGGAAGAGTACGAGGCTCTCGACAATACTTCATTTATCACACACATCGTATTGTTTAGACTGAAACCTCGATGAATGTGCGTGTCAGAAAGTTGCAGGGCAGTTTGCTGGTCCGCGTGCTCAAATAATCTGAGGACTTCTCAGCGCTATATCACGAACCAATCAGAACAACATAAAAAAGTCTAGAGATAATCTAAAGACTAAGAATAGTGGCTCGAAATGACATTTAAAAACCAATATCTTGGTTTTACGCAATGTTTTACAATAGTTAACTTTGATAAATGTTGATGTTTACGCCCGTCAAATCAAAACAAACTTGATCGTATTCCGTGTAGAGAATTTAATATTATAAACACAAAAGTTTGTAACTTAATCACCCTGTAATGGCTGAACGAAGGGATTATAATGAGATTTCAGGGAGTATTTCTGGAATAATAAACGTACTTTTCATGTTCCCAAGGATTTCTATGAACAACAAGTCTCGAACAAATGTTTGTATTGTATGCGTAACTTTGCAAGTTAATGAGTACACACTATATTAATAACCATTGGTATACATCCCTTTGTTAAAGGATTTGCCTATAATAAGTAGGGCATGTGTAGACAGTTTTCAAAACAATAACAGGCTAGGCTTCATAGCCGTCGGACTATGGAGTTAGTAACGTTCAAGCATTATCATTTCCAGCCAGTGTCCAATGTTTTTGTCAATTTTAAAAATTTACTTTCAGGTTTAGAAATTACTATCGACTTACGATCTTTTTTATAGCTGGACACCATCTAAACCAGTCCTATGCTAAGTTCCATTTTAAGCGTTATTTTAACTTTATAGTTTAATCCAAGAACTATGTTGTTCATAGAATGATATGTGGTGTATTATAAATGTGGTGTGTAAGTTGTATTTCAAAGATGATATATAACTTTAGCCATCCCGCATTGGGCCTGCGTGGTGTACTGAGGTCTAAACCTTCTCAGTTGCAGAGGAGGCCCGTGCCCTGCGGTGGAACGTATTCGTCTATGGTCTGATGATGATAAAACTTTAACCTTTTGTTAACCTGTGAAAGATATATACCACGAAATAATAGAGTAAGGATATCTTTTGGTACTAACAGTAAAAATGCTAATAGTAACAGAACCTATAACACTGAATTAAAATTGAAATTGCTTTCTCAATTACTAGATTCTCTGGAATAATTAAATGTAACGTCAGGTCCACAAAGAATGTATATATGCTTATTCCCAACTAACAAGAATTCAAATTCCTATGAACACAGTAATAGACCAACTTCCTTTTACATTAGCAGTATTAGGATTTAGTTCATTAAAATTACTTGTTTATAATCTACAAAGTTAAATCGAAATGTGGACGATAATTTCAACACATTTGCCCGTTTTCAAGGCAATGCTGGCTAACTTTGCGTTCATTATAATTATTGTAATGTAATCACTAATTATAACAATATCATCATCGATAATGACATGTATGTAATTATGTTTGTGCATATACGTGATAATCGCTCTCGTTGAGTATTAGCCATAAATTATTACCAACATTGGTTATCTCTCGTATGCATAAATTGTGTATTCTACACACAATACTTATTTTACGTATATTTTTCGCATTTAATGACATTGAATGTATCCAAAACTATACTTGAGCCCTTATTTTCTAATGACAATGGTAATATAAACAATGAAATCTAGTTACAAAAACACTCTGCAACGAAAAATTCTTTGAGTTTTTATCATGTATCAAATTGGTTTTTCTAAATTTCTTAGACATAAGATTGATGTTACACAAAAAAATGTTTATTTAAACTAAGATAAATAGTGGGCGAGCATCTTCGACACGTCAAAAGAAGGGTCATAGAACGAAAAGGAAAATGATAGATGGAATCCTGGCACTCACAAAAGTAACGAGCGGCGGCGGTGGCGGCGAATGGAAGAAATGTGTGAGGTCGACCGGTTGACGGCAGTCACATGTTGTTGAGACCGAGCGCCAGATAGATTACGGTCAGCATTCACAACTTTATTCAACCTGCTCCGAGCCCTTCAAGGGATCAATAAAAATAGCGCTTTGATTTCAAATGAGCTCTAGCCGATTGTGAGTGCTTCGGATCGGCTGAATTATGCGAACACTTCACAAGAACTTTCTTTAATCTCTGCCAGTAAGACGAATACTTTGCCAGATGTTTTCAATTAAAACTTCTTCCAAATATTTGATAAATAGGTACACCAGATTGTAATGAAACAGATATGTCTCTAGTGATTTTCATAAATTGAAGACATCAGTTTGTTAGTAATTATTTTAACGCCGTTTAATGTGTAGTAAAACAGCAAGAAGTTGCCATATAATTTGTTACAAAGGAACTCGCTGGGGATCTAATATCTTTGATCCTAAACCTAATAAATATAGAGGGGCAGGTAAAGAGAAATTTACTAGCAGACCGAAGCAATTTCCGTACCTTGATAACTATATTTACCGAAGGGAGTTTATATTATAAATTTGTCTGTATATAAAAACGTCGTAAACAAATTTAGTCCCTAGAAATTGGCATGAGGACTTTCACTCGCATGAATGAGAAACGTGTATGATTTAAGCCTTACAAAAAACGTAATAGCAAAATCCGACACTCGATATGTACCTAAAGTAAAAGCTATAAAAATCCGAAGCACCTGACAATAATTTCAACTATTTAAACTTATCTGATATAATCAGCCATATTTAAATGGCGCAGAGGCGGTAATAAATTTCCCATTGACGACGAGACGAAGAATTGAACAAAAACGGCTCTTGTTGAATTCGGAGCCCAACAATGGATAATTTATCGTGGTGGGCTCAGGCACGCCGTTTTGCGTAAAATAAAAACGTAGGTATCTATTTTCTGTGGCAATAAGCACAATTGGTCCAGGGGAATATTCGCCATTCCATAAACATTATTTTATACTAGGTACCTATACAATGCGTTGCGCCTAATCCGCCATTATCGCCCAATACTCGAAGCTATTACGCGAACGTAGAATTATTACCACCGTAAACCGACTTACTTCGGTACAAATGAAACAATTTCGCACTGATACAAATTTTTATTCTCCACAAATATAAAATGCTCCCATTTAATGAAAATTTATATTTGCTCATTGAATAAGAAGTAATGAATGACACGCATGACAAAGCAGGTCTAATGTTAAAACACAATTTACACAGAATACGTATTCCTTTAGAATTTGTTGATCTAAATTAGCACTCAGGCTTTCATTGAGAGCATCTCTTGTCTTTTAGCCGGGTAAGCACATTTCATGTTTATTTCATTTTTTATGACAAACCTCGAAAGGGATTATACTGGGAGATATTAATTTAGAATGAATCTGCGGGGACTTAAATTAATATCACGAATTTGTCTTCCATCTCCTTTGAATGTTTTATTTGTATGAAATACACAGCAGCTTTTATTACGACGGATGAATTTTATTATATATTAAGAAATTAAAAAATGATGTTAACGTTACCAAAAACATTTGCCTGGTATTTCTTGGAATCCAGTATCAAGTGAATTCTCATTACCATTTTCATTACGTTGGTATACCTATACCAAATCGTTATAAATTATAAAACAGAACTGCTTATTGAATTGGATATATGCCGGGCAATTAATATTCAATTAATTCCTATTCCCTAGTCACGTAAACAAAATATATTGGGGATAAAGTTCAATAAATTAGCTTTGATTCTATTCACAGTGTATTCCGCTTTTAAATAATATTCATTGATTCCAATGTAAAAACATATCAACACGGTCTGTAGGTATAAGGAAACGTACGTATATATAGAATTTTTTTAACTAATTGAGTAATATACTTCTCATCATAGAATTCTGGTGCATAAAATATCCGCACATTATTCAATACGGGGTTAAGCAAATACAAACAGCGAACGAGGTCCATTTTTCGCCCCTAGCTACTCGAAGTGCGGAAGTGGTTATGATTCTACGAAGGTGTCTAACTTAATTTGCATATTTAAACAGATTAAAGTTTCTCTGCAGTGTATAAACGACGTTTGTTAATCATAAAATAATTTTACAGTTTAATATTACATTTTGCACATGAGGCTTAGTGAAGCGATATTTTTTGATTGCTTCTATCATTACAGTTCTACTAGCAGATATGCCTGTGTTGTATCAACGATGTGATAGTGATATGACTCGTTTCAACGAGTTACGTCTTTAGTGAGAAAGTTAGAAGAAAATAGTGGAATAAAAGAGAGAGGCGAGAAGACGATTCTAGAATCTAGATTATTCCACGGCTCTTGCAAATTAAATTTCTATGGAGAATTCTCGAACATGTTCTATACGCGCTTATATATAAACGAACTTTATTACTGGGTTTAAGTGTTTTCAAATTCAATGTTTAAACCCACATCACCTCTAAAAGTCAGTTAATGAGGCATTTAAAAAGGAAACATTTAAATTAAAGTTAAATAAAGTTTTACAATCATCATATGCAGTAAATACAAACAAAGATCATTTGATTTTGCTCTGCAAGCTCATTATTGGCTTACAGATTTTAATAATGATGAATGGTCAACAATTCAGCCATGTTATTTTAATATCAATCCCATAACTGATACATTAAGCCCGCCGAAGCTACCGAATACGGTTGTGATATTAAAATATTGGAGCCGATTTTTACTGCAGTACTTGAAAACCTTAATGCAATATTGAATTGAATTATTAAGGATATTGCTATATTTTATATAAAATCTCAAACCTGCGTGATTGAAATCGACCGATGCGCTTGAACTCCCGGGACGAGACAATTGTTATAAAGTATTTTTTAAAGAAAAATCTCATAAAGTGTGATCAGGAAATTGCAAAGGCTTTAAATAGATGGTGAATCAAGATAGAACTATACCTCTGCATACCCTTTTGGGATTCAGGCGTAAGTAAATGAATGTTGAAACCAATAATTAAGTTATTTAAATAAATGTAGCGTAAAGGCCATACGATTTTGTTGGCAAATATCACGTTTTTTTATCAAATATTACGCTTATCTAATACCGTAATGTTACTAATGAAGAAATTCTAAATTAACGCCTACAAATAATGTTACAAGTTCTAAGTATTTTATAAAATACAGGTACCCAAAATGAACAAGTATTTTAGGATGAAAGCGTATGAACACACTATATATTTAGATTAGACAAAGAACAGTCAGCGTACAAGCGGCAATAATTACTGCTTTTGCGGTTAAATGGCATACTGATTTGACGTTATCACACACAATTGTTGTACGGACCTGCTCCATTCAGAGTCAACCGCGTTTAGAATCCCAGATAACCTTTGGCTTCAAGTGAATGCATTTTTTTCGGTTGAAAGAAGTATCGACGGAATTTAAGTCACGTTCCGAATGCCGACGTCAGTTCGGTTATAAAAAAGTTGCCAACATAAATATACCCAATTTTTACTATTTGATGCAATATTTTTGCAATTCGCGAATTCTCCGCTGCAATTACATTTAAGTATTTGAAAATATTGGTAGAAGAAATTTGCATTAAAGTACTAAAAACTGTCCTCAGCATCCCGATTTTGTACACACAATCTCTTTCCCAAGGATTTATCTTTAAATAATCTTATAAAAACATACAGATATTTTGTGATAAGCATACTTATGACTTTCATATTTATTTGTTATGCAAACGTGAAACAAAAGGAATCGCCGAGTATCAAGGAGGTTCATGGTAATTGCAAAAAGGATTGAACCAAGCGTACATTTGGATAAAATACTGAGTAACGATATAAACAAACGTAATTCATCAAGAAAGAAAGAAAATTTTCAAAGTTGCGCCTTTAGTAATGCCCAGTAGGCTGCTAGTTTTTTCATTATCTAAGTGACTGTTTCAGTTTTATTACTAGTGCGGCAGTATTACAGCTATCAGGGATTATGAATGAATTGGCTTTTGATCCGCCGTTCTACACAAAGCGACGAATATATTTAACATTAATGAAGCAATTACCGCGTAAAAAGACAATGCAATTATCGCCGTCAGGGAATAATTTATCGCAGAAACAATGACGTTTCGACAAAAACAAATACATTATCTGCGGCGTTGTCAGGCGGGGCCCAAGTGTAGTCGAGATATATTTTTTCGGCTCGAATTTTCACCGGGAGTCGGGTTTTCAATTTATTTCGTCGTTTTAGCCGAGTGACGCCGTAATTACGACGCCGCGCGGCTCGGCTCACCGCATAAACGCCGAGCTATATTTTACAATTCGTGCGCACACCATCTTCATACAGTATCGATGAGGTTTAAACGCTAATAATAATATAATTTTAAGGCATTTGTGCTCGGCCTATCGCCGTTTTCTGCTGAATTAGACCTCCCCAAAAATGCGCCAACCATTCCGGACTTGAGCCCTCATCTATCTGTTTCCCGCCACCTCTCTATTAAGGCAATTATCCTAACGTAATTATTATATTATCGCGCTGTGTTAAGTGACGTTAACGTTAGCTGTGATTATAGAGCGGTCGTATGTAACGACGAGAATTATCTAGTTACTATTGACAGCAATAACATTAAAGATTTTTGATAAAATTGTATCTATATGCTACTTATATTAGAATTGACATCAAAGGTAGTGAGAGTAACAGAATTTGCTTGCACAACATAGTAAAACAAGTCCCCCGTCGTATTTTTACTCCTGTGCGTATGTCGTATATACAAGATTACATGAGAAATTCCCATGGAGAATTTCCCTACGTTATCATCAATAGCCCCACTGATATGCGTTAAAAACTTTGTTACAGTATCGTAGTCCGTTCACATTGTTCGAAGCAAGAATATGTTCATAAGTGTAAGAATTAGATTTGGAGTAAATATTTTGTAATTGAAATATGTCTCTTAATACTGTAGAATACTGACATACAATAACCTAAGATTAACATGTGCGAGTGTCAAAAAATAATATTGCTACTTTACCTTTACTTTTATGTTTATCTTTTGTGATCTTTTAAAGGGCGCAACTAGGTTTACTAAGACTCAACAGGGGCATTTGAAAAGGTAAACGAAGAAATATTTATTTCCATTAACGGTAACTATTATCTGCTTTAGTTTCAACGGCGATTTGTTTACAGCATGTATAATCAAGTTCATTTTGTTTTTACTACATTCAGTATGACACAGGCGACGTTTATAGGAGACAACATGAAACCGAGACCCTATGGAGAATAACGAGGGAGACATAAAAAACACAGGGCAAGTTTAACATAATTTTACGGGAGAGTGGACGCTCACTACACCCAGTATGGGAACTGGTAGTACACGAGCAGCCGTTCAATCCGCCCCTGTATAATGCCGCGATAAAACAGATTGAATTTACTCCACCAGTAATAAGCAAAGCTTATTTCCACTTGGAATTACAAATAAGCACCGTTCCATTAAAACCTGGATATAATGTATTGCGTTTAAGAATAAACCTTTTATAAAGCCAGCGCGATGGAAATTGATACACTGTCTATAGTTGAACTATAGCTAATCGTATATAGAGTGCTAGACGGCGCTCTAGAATGAAGTTACATTGAATAGTGGGAGCACTTGCGCCCGAGCGGCACAAGAGGGCGTGGCCTCTCCACGTTTTCGGACCTAGCAATCTTCAATGCAACGAGGAAATATCCCTGGATATTGGTTTCAACGCGTAAGGAGTTTAATCTCGTTGTTTCCGTCCGGGTAAATGTAATCTTCTTCGGTCATAAAGCTCCATTTCTTAGAAAAAGGCGGTTACATTTAAACCGTAACAATTTATCGCGACGCGATTGAATGCTGTTACGCTTTTTGTATTTAAAATCTTTATTTATAGTTCACTCTGCGTCCCAATATGGCGAACAGTGTCATCGTATTATATATTATTGATTTTACAAGTAGATACCTACGCTATCAATACATACTCGTAGGAATATATTTCTACTCTCACTATGGTATTATTCACATCCTACCAATTTTCATGGTCTCGAATAACTTGTAATAAATAAGGAATAAGCCTTTGAGATGGCCATCATATTTCGTGCGACGGTTCACGGCGCGTTTCCCACGTGATACATGTTGAGTGGCCGGGCTCACTTGATCACCGAACAAAAACAATAGCACCGCATAAGATAGAAGAGCCGGAGTCCATTAGGGAAACTGTTTATGACGAGAGTGTGATCAATAGAGACACCGCCGGGTCAGGGGTCGGCCGAATCGTTAGGGATAATACGGGCATACACCGCGTTATTAATAGCTGCTTCGTGGTCGGCCCTCAACACCGCGCCTTCGGCTTATGGACACTAAATATTGTATAAATTAACTACATCTGACATTCAACGCCAACTGTTAGCAAGTGCTAGATATTGCCCGTCCCGGATTTAATATCTTTAAAGTCGGAACAGTTAAACTTTTATGCGAGACTGCAAACTTTATTAGAGTGCTTAACTTTAATAAAAATTCAACTGTTTTTATCTTCAGAGTATAATAAAAAAAATAATCTTTAATTAATACTCTGAGTACCGGGAGATCGGCGCCGAAGGCTGTAATCGCATCACGAGGTCTTGTTTGGGCGAGTATCAACTTGAATTCTGTTAAATTCATGAACTTAAAAAGGAAATCAAAATGAAAAGTAATTTTCTTTAAAGCGGTAGAGGTATGATGCTTCTTTTATTTTCCGCGTAGACATAAAAGATTTTCCGTTAAGAAAAATATATTTCAGTAATTTTTTCTTGGGAATTTCGAAATTTCGACGCGGCTCTCCCGTGTTTTTGATTTATTTTATGAACGTTGAGTTTTGTTCAATTCTACAAACTATGCAGCTCTAAACGTACATTTTGTTTGTAAAATGTAAAAAATATTTTCTGCATTTTTTTTCATAAATATAATATCCATTTTGAAAATTGTATTGTGAAAAAACATTTTAGTAGTCTCCCCAATAGTTTTTTACATGATTTGATGGAACTAAAAGTGATTTAGTAACACGAAAGACACGTTTCATTATTACAAAGCATACTGCGTTGAGTACATGAGCATGTTCTAGAATCTACAATGTGAGCATATTAACGTACGAGTCTTAGTAAATGTTTGATGGAACACCGGATGTATTTACACTTATTAATACGAGAGCGGAACGGCACTCTTAGTGGATTAACTTCGAGGCAATCGTGCCGAGCACCACATAAACGGGCACATTTGTCAGGGAAAATATTATGTAAAAATTCAATTTTCCGTTGCGCGCGAATAAAATGCCAGTTCCAACTCAATAACGAGCACTGTATGCTGTCAATAATGCAACTAGAGAAGGACGCAATAAAAGAAGTTTAAATTCAATCGCATTCTTTACCACTTCGTCTGGTATTCCCATTTTGAAACATTGCATCCAGGGGTGGAGTCGTCCCAAATGTATTTTGCGACAACAAAATGTGAACCGACAACCGTATCCGTCGGGTAAACGATTAGCAAGGAATTTAATTTGCCAAGTATGATGTAAGTTCGCGCTGGAGCGACCATGGTCGGAGCCGGATGGTGCGCGGAACTTTTACGCATTTATGACTTTTAACTTCTAAGCTTCAACTATCTAAGCTATATTAGATTCTCATAATGAAGTATGCCATACTCTGAAACTTAAGCAATATTTATTATTTTGTCAAGCAAACTTAAACTATTTCAATTAATCGATATACTCACTTTAATGTATTTTAGCATTAATGTAATAAAATATGTATGTATATTGTATATGTTATAAATACTACGAATGAATCCTACATCAAAAGGTTGAGTTTGAAATGATAAATACCTAGTTAAGAAGTTATTTAAGATATTGTCCTACAGTAAACATACTTTTGTTTTTGTCTTTATTTTGTTCATATCTCTCTGTAAAGTGTAAAAAAGTTTGTACAATTTTTCTTATTATGATTACATTATTGTAAAAATTATCACCCTTTCTCCGAATCACTGCTACAAACATAACTAACGTAGTCATCTTTGTATAACAGACGAACATCGCCCATTCATTGCTCTTGCGACCAATTCATTCCAGTTCTAGCAAACTTGTATAGGATTTACGTTGTTTGCAGCAAAATACGGATCTTACTATACCGAAAATCAACACGGCCGAGCTGCGGAGATTGTGATAGCATGATTTAAGTGGACGTAAATACTACTGCAGAAATGCTTTAGTATAGGAAAGGAAGGGGAGTTCTGAACGTTTCTCGGTACTGCCCATTAAACTAGATCAGGAAGGGACGCGCCAATTCTAACTAAAAATAGGAAATCCCCCGAACAGACTGAGAGAAAATTGCCGTTTGAGACGATTTAAAATTCGATGTCAGATTATATATTTTTGAAGCATTTATAAAAACTGAGTTGGTTCGGAATTTTTGTCAAAGGAAATTGATTGATATAAGAGTTTTTAAAACATTAAGCATTGACAAATATAGAATACTTCAAAAACAATGGCTGCGACGAGAATTTTAATTCAAATTTATGTCTTTATATTAATTATTTGATATCTTTCACTCAATTTTCATAACAATTGTGCTTTTTAATTGAATTAGCAAATAATTTTCGGAGTATTACAAAATATATTCTATTCTAGAGAATATTGAACAACGTTTATACGTTTCGGATATTTCCGATTCTCGCACGCACACCGCAAATACCAATACCGAGATTAATAAGTGCGCATAACGATCACGGTAGCCGTCAACCTCAATAATGCCTATAAGCACAAAGCTTCAGTTTACGGTTCAGTAAACTGAATCACCCGATACAATCATCGTGTAGTTGGATAAACCAATTTCGTACCAAATAAATCGATGAAAATGAGATTCGGCCGAAGCAAAGGATATCAATTTGATATTCAACATTGCAGATCTAACGAAGTAGTAATAAACGTCCCTACCATGGGTCATATTATGGGAAAAGTCGACGTCAGGTCGGAATTCATAAGCTCTTTTATATAACGTCACTTGAACTTGGCTGTAAAGTACAAAGTCGTAGAGAACTTTCGACAAGGCACTATATGAAGTAAGAAGTGGGACAGCAATCACGCGACTAAGTATGTAAACGCAGAACCACGGCGAGATGGAATTATTATGTGCATTGTCCGCGTGCAATCTGTAGGCGCTTGGCGTCGCAATCTCCTTGCCAACAATAAATCCCAAGGTTCAATCTATCCTTCACTTGTAGCAATTGCTGCGACAAAAATGTACCTAGTCCGTCTATAAAGATACGTTTGTAATATGATTCATGAGCGCCGCGCAACAAACGAGTCAGATAAAAGATGTCAATAGCGAGATTACTGACGATATATTGATTTTGCAGTTTACGAGTGCTTTAGCCGGTACGTTCGGCGCTACTCAGCGTGTGAATGTGTTTCCCAGTTAAATATTAGTTTTCAGCGACGGCAGCCTAACAAGATACAAATAGGAAAAAATGCTTTCCAAGTTATATGCCGCTCCAATGAATACGACTGACGAACGCGTATCCATTGACATCATTTATTTTTCACGTAGTCGCTAGAGGTTCGTGAGTTCACTGCCTTGAAAAAAATGTCTGAGATAAACTATTCCATATTAGCCGGCGAGAGGGGTCTAGGGAAAAATGCGAATTGTGTCAGGAGTATAGATGATATGGAATCGGAAATATAGGCCTGAAAAACATCCGGTCGGGACACGCGTGAGACGACTTGAGACGAGCAAGAAAACAGGCGCGATGGCCTCGTTGGCGCGATACGGCGCCCTCATTAAATACAAATTTGAAAAAAAAGAAAAACATACAGCAGCCCAATACACTGCTTTTGGATGTCACAGATAAAATTGAGATAATAACTTACTGTAGGTATATCAAAAACATTTTATGATGAAAATTACTTGGTTACACTCTTCTAATTTAAACGGTCAAATAAAATTCACTTAAATTGTAGCGTGCCTTAAATATATGGCATTGAACATTTTGCTACTAAATTTAACGCTAACGCTAAAATAATAATATTGAATTTGCTATTTTATGATCACTATTATTTCAACGTTTGCTCACATATTTAACATTGAAATCACAATATCATATGATGAAATCGATGCCTGTGCAATTATAAATAGATCCAATTATTCCAAATTGACAAATTCTATCGCTTGATATATATTACTGCATATAGAATAGTATTCCTGTATTATATTCAGAATACAATATTTTTAAAGCCAAAATTATTGACAACTTGCTTATTCAATATTAGGAAATATATTTTATAACTGTTTTTGTGAATGATGTTTAAGTATGTACTTATTGAAATACACCCATTTTTAAACTTATTTTTTAAAATGTGTACGTACCTCCATCATGACTTTATTGAAATTTTTAATTAAGATAAATTTGTAGTCTGACAAAACATTGGCGTATGAAGAAAATAATAAAATTTATCCAAACCATAAATAAATGCTGCCACAAAATGCAACATCTGTGAATACTGATAGTAGGTGTGAGTCTCGCTCTAGAGACCTAAATGTGTCGTATTCCGGAATCAGCCACTGTAAATCCGTTTTCGAGCACGTTGCAATAACTATGACGATACTTTGTTTGGATAGCAATACAAAGAAATGGCAACACAGACAGCATCATCTTAATTTTTCTAAAGTATAACAAAAATAGACTTGAGCTACTTAAAGGAGAATGACAGGCTAATAATTCTACGTTCGCACAATACACCAGTTCAATTTGTAACGCAAAAGGCTGTAAACGTGTAGTTAAAGGAAGCGACGCAGTCTCGCGGCGATCAGCATAGTTGCGCTTCAACCGTCTAGAACAAATGTGGATCATTTGTTTCGAAAACGAGACTGAGGGACAGCTTAATACACTCTGAGAAATACCAGAACATAATATGCCTTATCTACCCACAAGTAAATCATGAATACATACAATATTGCACAAGTGTCATAGTTCATTCCCCAAACGTTCGTTCTCGACCGATCTCGTGTTTCGAACTATTGTAAATTATTGAGGTTAGCTGTAAGGTATGCATGGACTGCAATTACAGCTGCACACGCTTCATGGTGAAGCAAAACATCGTCTACAAAAACTATGCTTTTAAGGTTATTTCATAACAAAATATACACTAACATGAAGAACGAATACGACCTTTGTTTGTCTAGACTGTAACTACTTAGAGTACAGAAATTAGAATAAGCACCGTATGTAAAGTTCGGATAACATAATTTTATTATACACACATGAGTACAAGTGGCTGTACGTAACAGATCCCTTATAATCTTTATATTATTTGGGCGCTGGCCATTATCCACCACGCCATTTGGTAGCGAGCCTAATGTCAAACTTTTAATCCTCTCCTTACGACACGGCTGAACAAATGTAATTTTACATCGTCCGTTTCATACACTCCCAAAGAGACTAGGAATTGGGACATTTTCTACGTGGATGTATCGCCTATTAATGCTATTCCATTGTATTCCGACATATAGTAAGGTTTGGCCTCATTGTAGAGAGTTTAAACTTAAATTGAATAGGCTGGGTCAACTTCTGCAGCACTTCTGCCTAATTGAAAACCTACGCGAAGTGACAGCATATCTTAGTCCTAGCCTTTCAATGTGTTAGACTGAGAGTAGCTGATTTTAAATCCCATATCCTAAGCCTATTTTTATTTCCTGTATATTTGAATAGCAATAACAGCTTAATAATACCTACTTCCCAAAATAAATCTTCTCATTATATAACGCGCAGCTCTTGTGGTATCAAATAAATTTTAAATAATAATTTCTTCCACTTTTATTCTTCCCATATTTTATATTATACAACACACACAAGCCGTATATGAGCTATTAAAAAAATTGTTGAGCAGAATTATTAATTTTCCAATATAAACTGCACGAATCCTGAGAAAATGCAGTGTCATTTTAATAACATTAATATTACGAGACAAACATGCGATAAAAACTATGTTGAAAATAGTGCATTCTTGGAAATTTCGACTGACGATACGGGTGACAACACTCCATAATTGTTGATTCCACTCTCGAAAAACTGTGTGTCAGACTTCTTCTGTCAACGTTACTGATAGGTATCGAGCAGAAAATAGTTTCATTTTTTTCGTGAAACATAGTCAAACAAAAACATTTTCATTCCAATTAACACCATTAAATCCGCACGCGAATAACATTCAGTTTGGATTAACCGAAATAATAATTTCAACATCAATCTATTTGTTTGTTATCTTCGCGGAGATTGCTTCGTAATTTTTTGTAAGTATTACTTATAGGTAATTATATAGAGCTCGTATCTGTAAATTTTTTCCTTACTAAGTTTCAAGTAAATGATAATTTCTTTAGAAAGCCCTCCGGGGTATTATTCGGATCTCAAGCTTGTTAAAACGGCAATTGTTTTTTGGGAGAGGCCTATGTCCAGCAGAAGACGCCTTTAGGGTGATGACGATGATGAAACGGCAATGATTAAAAACTGGACATACTCATATTATGGTAATCCTAAGAAATTCTTCGAGGTAAACTCTAAGTTTATATGCTATGTTTTACTAACCTGAATACACTAGAAAAGAAACCAATGGGGTACGAGCATCTCCTGTTATGAGAGAAGAAATTCTTGAAGGTGTGACGGTTTCTTTAAACAGCCTTATGCGGAAGATGATCACAAAATTTGCGTCTTATAACATAGTACTATGAGCTTATTATTTACATATGTAATTCAGGATTTAAGATGCAAACTAATGTACCATGATGTCATCATCAATCTAAATAGTTAATCCTTGGAATCCTATAATTTCATGGCTTAAATAAAGCCTTCCGATTCGCGGAAATCAATTTAACCTTTATGTTAACTTTGATATCCATTCTGCGAAATAAAACAAATTTCTAAGAAGCCGAGAGAAAAAAGATATTGAAAATTTTTGTTTTTACCACAACAGGTCAAGACTTTTAAATAGAACGTTATGAGATAAGATATCCAACACAACTGTAAAAGCAATTTCAGCTCTTTGTGCAGAAATACAAAAAGATTTTATCGTAATGATTGCCAGTGATTAGCCTTATAAGTTGGCAAAGCGCTTTAAATAAAAAATGAGCGGAGATGCTCGCCATTTTACGATCACAAAAATAATGATAACGTAGATAACTGTAAGAAATATTTCTTACTGAAATCTTAAAGGGGTATTGATTTGAGACAATTTGTATTCTGTTATCTGAATTGAAACATTTTTTTTTTTAATAATCAGATTCATCAATCTTAAGCATCTTTTAGTAAACAATACCACAAAACTAATTTCACTGTTCACACTTTGATATTTTAATCAAAGCGGGTTTGTAGACAGATAGAGTTTACAACTGCAGTCTGTTGTGAAATCTTAAGTCATTCATAGGGCTTTAAACCGCTGCCGTCCGACCTGCATAGCACATGTCACTAACAACACCATAAAACACACTGAGCACATTAGAAAATATTTCAACTTGAATTTCGAACTGGGTTAACAACTGATAGAAGAGCCTGTGGTAGGTTTAATACAAAATTCTTTGGTGTAAACCAATATACAAAACTTAAAGCGAAGTTATCGCTTAAGGCGATCTCTTCCTGAGAAACTTGGCTGAAATCGTGACTACAAGTAGGGGGCGGTTCATGAGAAAACAGAAATAGGAAACAATAGAGTATTTACTTAACATCCCACTTCTCCGTATCGTATAAGAGGCTAGGTTATTTACACTCCATTTGAATGTTATCGGAGTTGATAATTTTCAATGTCAGTGACTATGTTTAATATAGAAATTTATAAAAGTATCGTACCTACTTCTATTGGAGACGATATTATAAAGACCTTGATGATTCAGTTTTGCTCTTGAGATTTACCCGGTAAGTGGAAGGAGCCGACTGAATATCCAGCTAATATCGGTGTTACATTTTTTAACCATATTTGAAACTTGAATTATTTTAAAACTAGCACGGCCTTTGTAACTAACAATGTGATGCGCTCATATGGCAGATTTTTTAGCAAAATTTTGTCAATTTGCAAATTGTTAAAATCACGATTATCTCACCAACAACACAATTATGACGTGATTCGTAAGTACAAATAGATAAAACCAAATTCGCAACTATTCAGGAGCGCGATGAAAGAAAATAAAACGAGCGGATATCTTGTGGTTTTGTTTTCGTCGTGAAGATAAGGAACTGTTTAAACTCGTAAGAAAGATTCCGGGAGTAATGACGTAAGTTCCGCCTTCGCTCCACGTTCCCCACTCACTGGCTGACACAGGATCGCTAACCCAACCAAACAAACCGCGATTACAGCCCCCGTACCAACCAGTCGTGCATCACCAATGTACGTGAAAATGGAATTAAAACGGTTCCTGCTAGAATTCTAGTCCGTGGCTCAGTTTAGAGCACATATGTTTGCTCCTACCATGTTCGGGGATGTTGTTTTAGAATCTCGTATAGTACGCAACCGCATTTTTTCAACTTGGCTTTATATTTTTATTGCTTAGGTCCACCAACAAACACCCAAACTTGGCGACTGTAATTTGATTCCCAGTCTTTCTAAAAGGACGCAAAAAAGAATGCGGTTAAGTTTATTGGATCGCTATCCATTGAAGAAAACGCTACAACTAATATTATCGGTTTTATATAAGACGATGGTACTTGAACAAACTGGTTCATTCATAATATAACGTACATATTCTCACGTGCAGCCTGATAATAATTAAAATATTGGCACACAAATAAAACCGAAGGCGGTTTTAAAATCGTTGGTCTGGTTTGGTTACGAGGTATAAAATTATGACCCTAATTGCGCCACAAATGTACGGATATATGGTCTCTTGTGTGTTAAATTAAAAATTAAATACCAAACACATATGTACACACGTACTAAAGCTTGTATCCTGGAATCAAAGGCACTAGTGAAGCCACGATTTCTAAATATTTTTTTTGTTCCACGTAATAGAAGGTTCGTTTATTGTCGTTAATTTTGCTTTGTACATTTTTTGCTGTTATATCTATGTATGCAGAATAGCTTAGGTGCTTACAAGAAAATAGAAACTTAATTTAGAGCTCCAACGCCCACTGTTCTTATAACTTTATGAAAAAAAGATTGCCTAAAATCATTTACACTTTTTTTGAGATGCCTTTGAGGCGGTAACATCTTAAGTTTCTATTCAATTATCAACGTAAGAATAGTGGAACCGTAGAATGGATGTTTGTTACACAAGAATAGCAGATAACCTATAATATTAAAGTGGAAAAACTATACACTATGATCTCTGCTGTAGCGTGGGTGCGTGTACAAATACAAATCACACTCACAAATACTCATACGCAAACATTTGTATACTTGAAGACTATACAAATATTTTTCCGTGCTAAGATCAACCTCGTAACCTTTCAACTTACAGAATCCTTAGCTTCAATAACACTCAACCTTCAAAGTTGTATCAAAGTTTTTTCTAAAAACTGCTCAAAGTCTATTGGCCTCTGTTTGTCTTATTTTAATTAGCCCATAAACAAAAATAAATAAAACTTTCGCCCTCATTTCGTTGAAAAACTAGCAAATGGTGCACGTTCATTGCTGAATGTTTGAAACCGTTCTAATTTATTAAACCGCACTATAAACTGTCTGAGACAGTGGCCGTAATTTTACAATGAAGCCACCACAGCAGCAACAATATCGCTCACGGGGGCTTTTATTACTGATCGTCTGATGAAAGTAATGCTGAATTAATTGTTTTCTGCATCTCTGTGTCTTAATAGTTATGCCTTTTATATTTGAAAGTATGTCAAACTTAATGCTTATGCTTGCTCAACGTTCTTTGTTCATAATTTAATTGTTTATCATCAGTTTGAGATAACAAATATCAAATAACCGTGCAATATCCTTTAAGTATATTCTAAGAACTTCAAGTCTAAGATAGTCAATTCTCCGTTTGTTAAAGCATTCGTGGAACGTGGAAATAAACGGCATACATAAACTGAGCATAAGATGACATATTTCATTCGCCATTCACCAGATTCTAGATAGGTTGTGGGTAAAAGTTTGGTAAGCTTGTCAGTGGGGCTGGTCGTCGCCAGCCGCAAGTTTCGATCGCAGCTATCTACGTAGTTGCCGCCTAATTAGATTTGGCGAACAAGCTTCCTAGCAGGAATACTGAAACGCACATGCTAAGTGAACAACGTGGCGTTCGCAAGACTGTAATTTAAACTGCAAGACGACTATGCGTCTTTTAAGTGTACACCCAAACAAGGTTTCAGTCTATTCTATTTGTTTATGGTGTAACTTTGCTTAAGAACACAACCTCTTTAGTTTATACAATAGCTTTTTCATTTATCGACAATGACTAAGTATTTATGTTCATCTAATGCTACAGTAATGTCTGAAAGTATAGAACTGATTCTACAAAATCACTAATAGAAAGTTACGATCCCTTAGTAACGAAGCTTGGATCTTGTTATTGTGTCCCACCAAAGCCGGGACGAGCCGCTATTTATCTAATAAATAGCAAACGTCAAACATGACTTGGTTCGCAGTCTTAAGCCAATTTTTATTTACCGAGTAACTTTTGTTCGTGGCTTCAATCGGGCTAAATTCAAAACAATATGTTATCCATACATACTCGACAATAATATTCATTTTATCCGGAAAAAGATATAAAAGATATTACACCCACGTTTTGCGAGCTAGGGAGAGAATTATAGTTTTTCGTGCTAAACTATAAACTTCGTGCTACTTCTGAGAATTTCCTAATGCAAAAATCAATTCTACCATATATGACTCTTATACAACGGGACCGAAGAAGAAATAAAATATATTACGGAGAAAATAAACTTTTAGAATGGCGAAGTGACCGCACTGCACATGGTGGTATTATTTGGATATTTTAGTAACTAAATAAATAATTAAGACAACGAGAAATTTATTACGAATCGGATTGTACCGCGTATCTATTTAATTAGTGATGTGCAAAAGAAAAGCAAATAAAAGTGGTAACAAAAGGTAGTGGGTGAAGTGATAATTACAGGTGAAGAAATAAAAGAGGTGTGCCTGGGAGTAGCATTGCGTTCTATGGTGTTGGCCTGGCTCGAGGTTATATTTACAGTTACGGCCCACTAGTTTTATTAAAAAGCCACTTATTGAAATAAAAATTTATATTACCACAACTTCCCAGTATGTGATTTCACAATCACTTTTAAAATTTGAACATATAAAAAGAATAAATAAAAAAATCAACAGCGTACTACGATATACATTTAGGTATTAACGTACTACTGCAATATACTTTAATTTATTTAAAAGTTGAACGATAAAAAATGTTTTCGCTTATTAAACGCTTTGCATAAATGTATGTAGAGTGTCCGCGACCCGTAAAAATGTCAGGGGCCCGGTTCGTGTTCATGATAAAATAAAATAAACAAACACAGAAATGTATGACGTGTTCAAACGCGATTTTCACAAATTTGCTCAGTGAATCGTGTCGCGAGTCTGGCAAACACAGGGTGGTCCGAAGCCGACAAATATAAAGTTAAATCCAGCCCCGAGATGACTGCACGCTACTCCCGACGTACGGTTTAACCAAGTAATTTCAAATTATGACCAACTTTGACGCGTCACAAAGTGCAAATACGCTTATGACAGTGGATTTAATTATTTTTTTATTAATATTTAAACGCAATGTTTTCTTCAAAAATTGATATCAAGTATGAAAGCTTTAAATGTTATTTTAAATAAACTTTAAAGACATATAAATAAATAAAACACTACTTCTAAGAAAATACTCATTTACAGACAGTGAATTAAATTCTATGCTAATATCTGTAATTCAAGGAATTTAAAACATTAATAGAGCTATTGTCAGCTTTAAATAAAAGCATTAGATTCACAGCCGGTGTGGCCGGGATCACGTCTAGAACCGTATCACATTCATTTGCTGAATACAATTTTCTTATGATATTTCTGCTTATAAATTTCCCATCCGTGTAAACGTTCCACATTTGATGTGAGTTTATAACCGAAAACCAACGATCCGCTGCATCCCACCTTGTGCTGCAGCATAAAGATATATAAAAAAGACAATTTCCTGATCATAATATCGTAAGTGCATCATGCATAATAAACGCACATTATACAGACCCCGCATAACCGTAGCATAAAGGCTTTAATACGAACATAATTTCCGATATAACGTGATAGTGTTTTGTATACAAAGTTAATAAACGAAATTGTAACTCGTTCGTACCTATCGATCGTGAAAAGCGCGTGAAACTTAAAACTTTCGCGAAAACACCCCAAAAGACCAATAAAACGTTCTGTTAAATGTCGGTACATTAAGTCACATTATTGCTATTGTCTGGCCATTCTGTGAAATTGCGTTTTATTTTACGAATTTTACGGAGTGATTATATCGTTCAGTATAGAAATTAAAAGTTTGATACTTTGCCAAAACACATTCAATGGGTGGTAAAGGGATATTTATTGAAAGAACATTGTATAGCGTCAGCGGGTATTGTTGTATTTTACGGTATAGTGGCTATAGTATTCATTTGTCTTGGCTCGCCGGGGGACATCCAGACATCATCTCCACGCCACCTGTCACGCACAAGCCTACAAAATAAGCATTTATTACGCACCCTGAAAATACCCTGAGGGTGTAATTACAGGGCCAGTATTGTTTTTCCTTAGCAGTCCGTCCCTTGCGTCCTGCTGGTTAAACAAGATAGTTTAAACGGCACAAGGGTAAATATTCTATGGGTGTATGCTGTACATCACTGATATGACTCTGCATTTAATTAAAGCAACGTAAACACCGCCTTGTTTCGCAACGTTCTTTAATCTCGCTTGTAGGCAGAATATAATTTGACAAAAAAATATTGCCTTTACCCCAAATTGTTTTGTATAGCGGCGTCATAAATAAATAAAATACCCTTGCAATTTTTGTTAATTTTATTATGGTTTAGAGAACCGTATTATAAGTATAAGTCACAGACAAAATTAAGAAAAATCGGTCTTGACAGATATTTAATGAATTTTCGAAGTAATAAAGCTGTATTAGAATGATTCGACATAAAATCTCACATGCGGTTCTCTTTACTAATAATGAGAATTAATATAAGACACGATTTTGAACACACTTTCCTTAACTGCCACATAAACAGATATTCTGACTTGCTTATTGCTCCTTCAAGCTTCGCCAAAAGGCCAAGCTGATCTGTATTAAAGCTATACTGGTCACTCCTAATTAAATACCATCCGCCACTACTCTATCCTAACTATATTAACTAACTTTTGGTGAAAGCCTGTACTCAGGAGATATTTATTCACAGGTGTACATATATATAATAGGTACGTTCTCATACGTATTATTTAGCGGAGGACTTCGTTTGCACGTTTTAAGCGTAATAAATTATTAGCCCCGTGAAGGGTGTTTAGAGCTGTATGTAAACGATAATATCGCTTTGTCAGAGCACTGTCTAAGGACCGACCCTTCTCAATATAGAGCGCGGATATAAAGAATTCGTCTATTCATTGAATGTGGTGTTGGCAATTTTTCTCCATTGTTCCTCCGCTTTTCCAGTGTTTTCCTTATCCATAGCCTCTTCAATATCCCATTTAAGTTGGGTACGGATAACTAGGTATCATTACATCCCATACAGCTGTTGCGTTTTACGGCCAAACTTGTTTTATTATGTTCCAAGCGTCGCAGTAAACCCTCCTAACGAGTGTCGATTTTTTAAATATATTATCGTACGAACTACGCGACCGAGATCAATTGACTTAATTAAATTTTTAAATTGCAGTAAAATAAAACATTTATCATATATACGGTGAAGGAACTTTGCGGAGGAATAGTTAAAATTAATAACAGCTGCTAAATTTTATAACTTTAAAACATAAATGCAGTTCAGATTTCCCATCCACTTGGATAACTGGTACATCCCGCATTAAGTTTTACTGGAATTTTCTCCCGTTACAAGACTTTCTTGTTTTACTTGCAAAAGACTTAGGGGCCTTCTAGAAACAGCTCTCATATTTAGGAACGCCAACACCCCTGCGATTCCTCTGAATACAATTTTACCAGTAGATATTGTTCGCTTCTATGGAGATTGTAGGAATTTTAAGATTTCAAGACACTTCAGTATTACTGAGATTGGTATTTTCCGATCCGCCGCGTTGGATAAAATATAAACCCCTCCTGCCTCCGTTTCGAGTCTAGGAAATCCTTGCACGAGAGAAGAAACTATTCAAATTGAAGTTAAGCTGGAAATTTGAATTAATATATTTATATGTTCAAACATACTTTTCTGCAGTCCACAGCAGCGTCGCTGTAAACAGGTACATTAAACATTGTGTGTGCTCACAACAAAAATAAAAACGAAACTCTTTTATTCCAAAAATCCATTATCCTACGCAACGATTTCTCATTTATATGGATAACAATGCCCTTTGTTTCTTTGAGCCTGTAATTCAGTCTCACTACCTTTTTCACTATAGGTCTGTTAACATTAAGGCAGGCAACAAGGTTATTTTTCAAAATTCTGGCAATCATCCTACGGGGCAAATTTTAAAGACTATTTGCGATGTTTTTACAAGTTGAAGTCTTAAGCTGACAACTTAAATTTCAGCACACAGCGGCACTCGGTAAGGTCCATTTATAACCCTTTTTCCAAAGCCTAATGGCGACGGCCACTCAGTCACTAATGTCTACTACTATCGAAAAACTATTTTAAAGCTTAATTCAAATTTGTTTAAACAAGGCAACCCGGTAACTGTAATGCAGGAAGGACTGTGTGTTCGAAGCGGATTTTTAATTCGATTAAAAGCTTCTTATGTATATTTCATGTTCCCTAGTGCATGTATGATACAACGAACGTACACAAAATAAGGAAAAACCTTCTGGGAATTGCAAAGTATAAAAAGATTCTAGTACAGTTTTTATGCCAATTCACACCCGTATTTCCGGCCCATTTGCATTACGTAACTAACTGGTGTTCTGATCTTACTGGTGTATTTAAATGAGATCGGCGCCAGGTATGTGTGTGGCGAATATTCAGATACATTGCAGCGCATAAGCTCGCGTGACGTGAACGATACTTTTTTATAAAATTTCGCACAAGTATTGTCAGTCACACGTAATCCCGCAACCATAAATTCCACTCTGACTTTTTTATCACTGACATTCTCTTTCTAGTAACGGATTAGCACAGTATGGAGTAAAATGCACGTTGTATTTGCGGTTTAAGCCTCGAAAACTTGGCGTAGTAAATATGAATGTACCAACGGAAATTCAGTAGATACAGTTCGTATTGTCTGTTACGAGTATATATTCAAATTTTTTCCGTGCTCTCGACAACAAAATAATAATGATGATACAAGACCTGAAAATATCTAATGATACAAAAATATCAGAATACATGATTTTAAATATGTAATTGAATACAGAACCTGAGCAAACAATTATTTTACCTTCATATGTGTTCCAGATAAATAAAAAATATAACAGTTCCCCGAAAAGTAAAATTTAGTTCTGAGAAGGAACAAAATTACTGAGTCCCAACATTTCCGATCCCGAACTCAATGTAACGTTAATTAAGTGATCGCTTTTCACTCATATTACGAATGACAAATGGCTATTAACGTCCCTGACGAATCATATTAACTTGTAGAATGGACGAGTCCCGAACCACACGATCCAGTATAATTAGCCGGTTTATTAACGAAACATCAGTTTTCAAACTCAAACAAATCGCTAATCAACCTTCTGGAGGGTATTTAATTAAGTACGAGGGAAATATTTTACTAATTACACTTAAGCTTTAACGCCGCCTCTTTCAGCTTCTATTAAGAGACATGAATTGTTAGTGAGTATCGAGAAAATGTGAAATATAGGTTAAATACACAATCCAAGTAAAAATTGAACAATTTTAAACAAAGTACAGGTTATTGTGTCCGAGAAAAAAATAACAAATGAATGTAAGTAATGGGTAAATGTTATCTCATGATAAAACCACCATATTAGTAACTGATAAAGATTATTATAGAGGATTTAGAAGCTATTTCGCCACACCCCTTTCAACCTCAGCTCTAACTCCTTTTCATCAGACCGACAATTGGTCGCAAAGAAATGATAGCGATCAAGGAAGTTCTGCGAGTTTACGTCACTGAGTTCCTAAAATAACTCCATAGACCATACGAGTAGGTATGGAAAGTTAAAAAAATGCACTCTACAGCAAAGTGGGCAATAAGATATAGAATAGGTATTTATCTTCACATACAGGACACTAACAACTGATGAAGCTGGCTGCAATGCACCAATATCTACGTGGGTGACACAGCCAGCTGTTGTTTGCCTAAAAATATAACCTAAGTTCAATACAAGGTTTATCTTCAAATACTGAATCGAATTCCACCAAAGAAATAGATGACTGTGCGTTAAATCTACACGTTTTCTACGAAAGTTATCTAATTCCAAAACTCGTCCGGTGACCGTGAAAAAGGCCATTAAACTAATAAAACTTTGATGAAATTCATGATTAGGTAATGTTCTGGGATTCAACGCCTCCATTAATGTGTTTTGTTCATGAAAATTTACCTTAACAAATTGAAAATATCTTACATCTCCCCTAACTACGTAATAAATAAATAGCACTTTCATTTATACGCAAATCTCCGGCGAATTTTAATTAAACTTTTGTCAATTATGGTACCTGATAGCGTGATTAAAAATAAATGTAAAACTATGATTTTTTAAATCATATTGCCAAAATAATGTGTAATAAAAAATGCATTAAATAAACGAACTTGTTCAGAACCCTCTGTTATGCAAATATTATTCAAAATATTAAAACACATAACTTTTAATAGGGTTCAATTGTTAATGCACTCTCGTAGTTATACTTTACATTCTCAAACAAGATTATGCTAATTATTTTTTTTAATAAGTGCGAATTTTTGTATTGAATTTTTTTATTATTTGTCTCTTTCGGTTGTCTATGTTTTTTGAATATGAATTAATTATAAATAAATCAGCGACTACCGGGTTATGTAAAACACGTAATGTATTTTAATTGCTAAAACAATTTACGTCCGCACAAAACAAAAAGTATCTCAATCATTGTGTGATTATTTAAAAATAATGCAACTGCAGTCTTGTAGAATAAATTGTTTTTGAACACTTGCCAAATTCAAGTTTTTTGTCGTTGGAGCATTTTATCACATGCTTAATTAGCCAAAGGCTATGTGACGGAGCATTCTAGCAGAAGTTTCTCTAAGCCGAGCTAAATAAACGGAAATAAAATGATAAAATTGTTAGCCCGAGATACGTGAAAAATGATTGGGCGGGTCATTATTCAAGTATAAACAATCGCCTTGTTAATTAGGTCGTTTCGAAGCATAATAGGATCCATGATAGAGGGTACTTTAGAAAAATCAAATATATTTTAACACGTTTTGTTTTCTTTCGCGTTGTTTTTTTTTTAAATGAACTCTGTCAACACTTCAAGGATGCCACTAAATACATCGCATAAAATGAGTAACGCTATCCGTGGAGAACAAAAAAATGAAGGTTGATATTTCAAGATGTCATAAAGAAGAAATTTCGCCGAAATGTAACGAAAAATCCTACAAAAACAATTCTCGTAGTCCGATAAAGACTCTAAATCGTATATCTGGATAATAGCTTGAAGAAAATGTTTGCATGTTATTTGCCATTCGCTTTAACAAGTAAGGTTTACAACCCATCTTATTTGCTGGTATAGCCAAATATCACTCCAAATAGCTTTTCTCTATTATGTATACAAGTAAAAACACCATTATCGGCTGACCTCCGCTGTGCTAGTATGGATCATTTGCCATGAAATGGCCATTCTTTTCCATTCCATTCCATGTGTAATGTAAACTTTATGTATACAACATAAAGTATTTCAACTATGAAAACCAAAGACTCATATCTATACTAATATTATAAAGCTGAAGAGTTTGTTTGTTTGTTTGTTTGAACGCTAGGATCTCAGGAACTACTGGTCCGATTTGAAAAATTCTTTCACTGTTAGATAGCACGTTTATCGAGGAAGGTTATAGGCTATATAACATCACGCTACGACGAATAGGAGCGGAGCAGCAATAAAGAATGTTTCAAAATCGGGGACATTTTTTCCTTTTTGTGAGCTTCCCCTGCGTGCGCTGCGGAAACGGTTAAAGTTTCGCTAAAATAATGTATGAGAGAAACGTTCCTCTTTAAAAGTTCTAAAAAAAAGTCCGCGACAGCATATGTCTATTTTTTAAGGTTGGCTCACTATAACGTTTTTTATCCTAACCAAATTTATTTTAAAATAATATTTTATTTGTGGAGGTGTTTTTATACATATGATATTAATCCTTATCAAAATATACGTTATTCATTACAAGTATTTAATTTTAAATAAAATTGCCCTTTACATGATTTGATTTCACTGAGTATCTTAAAAGATATTGCAGTTTTAAAATATTGATCAAGCGCGCAATAATGATGCACAAGGCGCCGATCGACGCGTTACGGTTTCACGTTTGAACAATTTGACCGAATTGTATGATTTTTGGTATGGACATAAATAGGGCTCTGAGAAGTAAAATAGACTACAACTTATTTTCCTTCTGAACTCAACCCTGTAGTCTACGCGGACGGAATCGCGAGCAAAAGCTAGTAACAATATAAAACGACATTTCTTTGTCAACCGATCGGGATTTTATTAATCCAATATTTACTTCACATCAAAAAAGTGAATGTTACATGGTCAGGTTAAACAAAAATGTATGTGCTTTTTATACGAGCACGAATAACATAAAAATACGCTTGACTTTCTACCATATACAATATGCTTACCGCATGTCGGATTCCGAAAAGATAATTTATGTGGAATTTGACGCAGTCATTGAATTTCATTGTAAGTGATAATTTATAATTACCGATTAAACCATTTTTAATACTCCCTTCCAATTGAATAATTTGCAGGTTAACCGTCCGGTCAATGACCGGGTACCCGGGTATCCATTTTGACTTCGCGGATAGAATTTAATATCTTTTTCTTAAAAAAATTACAAAACCGTCTGGATCCCCAAAGTTTAAGTATTTTTAAACCTAATTCTTGTTAAAAATGATTATAATTAATTATGTAATAATAGTAATTAACTACCAAACTTGATACCTCCTTTGTTCAATGACCAGGCACCCGGGTACCCACTGAAAATATAACGCATGAACGTCGGTAATACATATTAAAGAAAGTAATTGTTTAAAGTATTTTTGCAATTTGACTTTAAAAATAAATAAAAAATAATATAGTTTATAATTTATTATATTCAAACATTTTTTTTATAAGCAATAGCAAAAATAGTAAGTAAAAAAACACATAATTCCCGTCATATTTTTATTAGTATGATTTTCTTTTATTATTTATTTATTTATATTGTTTATTTTTTTATAATGATACACTGCTACTCGGAAATAAAAGTAAATTATATCATGACGCATACCCAACACATGTTCATCACAAATAGGGTTCTCAAATACTAAACATATTTTTCTCGTTTTCGCGACGTTTATTTTTCATTTCACTTGAAAATACTGGGATCTTGATTATCCAGTTGTTCTCGTTTGTGCATATGGATTGATAGCTCGGCCAGTAAAAGATTTAATCGCCACTTTCGTTGAGAAATGCCTCAAAATTTGAGGATTCTGCGAACGATTTATGACAAAAGGAGTACGCAGTTCTTTGCCCAATACCCGATAAAATAATCGTCGCTCATGCCATTTCTTAACAAGCATTTATGATTTTCATTAGACAGAAGACATGGTGAAAGTCAGGCGACATCGAGAATATTATATAGATATGCTAGAGGCCATCTATGCGTTGCAATATATCAACCAAGCATTTTCTCCATAGTGTCCACTCCAGCCTTTGAACCGTCATAAAATTCAATGATTGCGGGTTGTTTCTTTGCACTAATACTAATTTTTGCTTCGTGATGGATTAACGATAATATTATAGTACCTTTTTGGCAGATAACTCCACATAATTATGTTTTTTATTAAAACTAAACGCAGTAAATAATGGCCTCTCGCGTTTTTGATGAAGCTATTGCTCGTGGAATAAATGCCTTATTTTTCTTCAAAATGCCGACAATCGTCAAGTATCACAATAGTAAACATTTAACCAATGGATGAGTAGTAAAATAATTATCCAATAATAATGGTGTCCTAGTAATGTTCCTTCTCGATTCTTTATACAGAGCCACTACGGTGGACACTTCTTTCACCAAAGATTTTTTCATGTTATATAATTAATAATATTTGTATGTATATTTTTACTATTACAGTACATTTTAAACGTGATTGGCAATAAGTTAAGGTAGTACCGACATGTAACGTCTGTTCACTAAAGTTTTAAAATTATTGTTTGGGCTAAAGGGCCGATTAGTCCCTAAGAGGTCTCTGAAAGGTCTAGAACCTTCCATGGGGCCTATAAACTGTGTATAGTGTCCATAGTTATTTAACATGCCACGTAGATAGCTTACTAATAACTTTTCTACCGTCACATTATATGTGGGTACCCGGGTACCCGGTTATTGAACGAATGCTGAAAGTTTGGTCATTGACCGGAAGGTTAAATAAAAGTCTGTGAAAATGCACACCAAGCATTGTTGCGAGGCAAAAAGTGGATCGATGGAATAATTCGAGATGCAAAAACTAAAAAGACATTCGGAATCAGTGAACATGCACGGAGACATAAATAATTGCGCAGGAAGCGCAAGGGATATGTACAAAGAAAACAAATATTCTTTCGATCCACAATGTTCATTAGTAAGACAACTGCAGCTTCAATGCACGCAATACATTGTCTTTGTCGCATATATAAATCATACACCGTAAGACGAACATTAAGGTTCACTCCACTACATTGCTCCCCATATAGACATAAATTGCAAGATTATTCACGATCTAGTTGTAGGCTATTAGTACGGAGTGGAGAAGATTGTTTAAATTCTACTTTCGATACCGACGCAGCCACGCGAAATAGATCTTTTATATTTCAGGAATGTCTGGCGCAGAAAGAAATTTGCTCTCAGAATTGCATGAAAACGCATTTGGAGAGTTAAATTCATTTCCACTGCATAGTATTTTCTATCAAATCTCTTTAATGCGGATGTACTATTTAGGTTGTATAGATATAACAAAGAAGCGCAAACTTGTTTAACTTTGCACAGTCATTTGCAGTTGTTTCGTGGCGTTTCCTTTAAGAATTCAACTTGCAAATGGTAATTTCTTGAGCTTGGATTTTATTTAAATCAGACGTTAATCATGCTATTTCATAATTCAATTATTTCCTTTAAAGCTGAAAACTCGCGTCTCAGTTTCAACGGTGTTTTATTTTTATCTTGCTTATTAAACGGCTATCAAAAATGGATTAGTGAATTACGTATTGGTTTCTGCTAAATAATATACTACGCTATTAAACTAACTATTCGTAGATAAAATTATCATTCATGAGAATGGCAAATATTATTCTAGGTCATAAAGTTCACACATAAAAGTAACAAACTTTTTCTTCGTTATCTTCTTATGCTTCGCGAGTTTGAAATATGGAAAAACTATGTTATTAAGCATTCAATTGAATTTCCTTTAGCTTCATAAGTCTAGAACAAAATAAAAAGTATTTCACACACTGTGAATTAGCTCTTTGTTTCATCGCATGGACAGTAGTTAAAAATCTACAAAGGAAACTAATTTGATTTTGCTTTCTCTGTTCTTCAATTCATTGATTTAACGGGGGCGCTGTCGTTATTAATAATTCAGGAAGAAAGTCCTCTATAAATAAAAACTTAAAATTCACCCTACTATTAAAAGGTTTAACGTATAGCAGTACCCTGATGTTACTTTTTTAATAGTTGAAAGAAATGTAACGTACTTATTTCGAAGTTCACACACAAATAGGAAATCACTGAAAGCACAGTATCACTGAACCATCCATTAAAAAAAATCCAGTTCTATTGTCCATCTGCGTGGAAGCGTCAAAACTGTGGCTACACGCGACTTTAGGCGGGCGGCTGGAAGTTATGGCGTGGGGCGGAGCGCGTACTCGCGGCGCGGGCTGAGATGCCACTGTCCTAGCGCCGCTCCACCCGCACGCCGCCACGCCACCGCCACGCGCAGCCACCGCGCGCCACCACCACGTCTTTTAATTCCAACCCAAATACTAAATCATCAACGTTTTAATACATTCCAACCTACACATAAACCGCACGAGTCGAATTAATTAGAAAAATGATTAAGGCCTGCAAATACTCGTAACAAGGCGGCCTTTGAAAAATAATCAGAATGTTTTTTATGCCGTGTCACGCGCCACCTGCACGGAAAAGTGGATCCGTATCCCGGATTAAGCCACTAGTGGACGTCCCGGGCGCCGCACTTCATCCGTTTCCCCTAATCCTCATTCGATTTCATTTTTAAAAGGATCCGGGTCAACCGAAACGTACGGAACGGACGAAACAATATATTAAAGTGAGATTCGCAACATAATGCCAGAAAGATGGCGATATCTTGCACGCTTGTTACTTACATGTGAACATACTTGTGTAATGTGTGCATCCTATATATGTATTTACTATGTCATATTCGGTAAACACATTGCAAACGCTGTCCACATTGTAAATGTTTTATATCCAAACACTAGACAGGCATAATGGTATTTTGTTGTTTGCATCTACGACACTGTGGCTAGCCACAATGATTTTGTACATTAGTTTTAATTAGATCCTGTGTGATTAAATGTTTGTTACAAAATAGTTCTATAATAATAATTGCAGATATGAATATGCGTTACATGTATTGCATAATGTATTTAATAGATGGTCACTTATAAAATGCTCTCTTTGTTTGCCTGATGTATAAAATAAATTCAAATAATGTTAAAACGTCTATGTCCTTTGCTGTTCGTATGTATGAATGTATTACAAATCAAAGCGTTAACATTAATTTTTAATTGAATATGTTATTAAACAACTTTCATATCGTAATTATAACTCATAACAACAAGTAATGTGCGTGATAATTTTATGCAGTAATAATGAATCGGATAAAATGTACATTACATTTAAACAAAGTGAAAACTAGCAACAAAAGCTGTAACAAATACTAATAAATAAACCTTTAATAGCCTTTTTATACGTCATTGATTGCTTTGACCTCAAACGTAATACCCTAGTCGCATTACAATTTATGTACGCACATAGTCCATTTAGTAAGTGGTAGTGTCTATTGTACTAGTAATAAGCGAACGGTATGGTACACGCATTCGGCGAATATTGCATTGTTTCCGCCGTAAAAGCCCCAGTCAAAGTAAATAGCGGTCCATTAGACCTGGCCATCTCTGGTCCTGTCAAGCGCGGAAGCTTCCTTTGCAAAGACGAAAACAATGCGTTTTACGCTTTTTACAACGCCGGACACTCCTTGCAGCGCTTTCAAACATAGAATGATATGGCCCGATATGCTCTGTCCATTGCTTGGTTTGTATGCCGGCGGACAATAGCCTCTCCAATCCGAAGCCTATAGTAAACTAGAAACCAAAACAATTGGTGCAAGCATCGAACAATATGCAGATATTTGTTACGACCCATGTTAACTAACTGAACAAAATTCTATAACAGTAACTGGAATTGACTTTTCCCTGTAATATGGTTTTAGAGTAATCAGGTTAAGTCAACGTTGCGAATAAAAAAGTATTACAAATTCATTTTATTTCTATCTGTCCTTCTAAAAATTGGTTAGGATAGCTCTTAAAACGGGTTTTAACTGTATTCCAGTAGTGAATATTAATAAATAAATTGTCGTATGCTATTGATCGAACATTTTTGTAATAATAAAATTAAAGTTCGGAAATAAAATCAATAATGATATTTTACTACCATTATAAATAACTCAATTTGGAATTCATCGCGATAAAATCTTCAACAATATTCAGTTTATTACTTAAATTTATAACGTCAGACAATAGAACGCAATTTTAAGAATAATTGACACATTTTATCTAAGTAGAACCAGTTTTATAACTTTCCAAAGAGTTTTTAATTAGATTATTTCGCTCAGTTTAAATCCCCCACGTATTGGTACATTCCGACACTTTATACCATTAAAAGCATTTCTCACATTAAAGTTTGGAATTGCAATAAATGCGAATTATTGAGTATGAACTAGTCATTGGGGGGCAGACAAAGTAATATTCTAAAGTCGATAATAGAAAAAATAAAGTTGTATAAAGTGTCACTTGGTGACTTGTTAATTCAATACTTTTTCAGTTATCTTTATTTAGTTCGTATTATGATTTGCCAGTTCTAAGTGTCGTCTAATACAACCGATTTCTTAAACCGCAATTGGTTTCGGTGGGAGGAATTAGGTCAGCGTAGATAAGTTATGGCTACCTCGTCATAAATGCACTAGAGGAGATCCGTATACAACAGTATCATCTAAATAGGTTTTTGTTGATGCTAATGATTTCTTAAACTCTAATTTACTTTATTGTCTTAATCCCCCAATAAATGAGTAATCTTGTTTTAAGCAGGGCTTTTTGATTCTAGTACGCTGAAAAGAGCACGCTGTTATCTACTGTAGTTTTGTCCATGTATTGTACAAGCGAACGACGACAACGCTTTAACAAACTACACTTTCAACCAATATAATATTACAAACGAAAAAACTTTAGAACACTAAAGAATTTAGTGTACCAGGTGTGTTTTTTTGCGTTTTTATATGAACAACATTGTATTTATAAAAAGCTAAGGCTTTTGAGGTCCTGCTTATAAAAAAAACGACTCTTTAAAACTATTTTTTGAGTCAGAACGTAGACCTTGACATCACTTTGACGCTATGATCTTTCAGCATATTTCCAATACGGGCGAATCAGAAGCAATATGAAAGTGACCACTAAAAAGTTATCCTTCAATATATTGAATACAAAAATCAAATAAAAATAAATTGATATAACATAACGTGATAAGATTCATCTACAATTCTGAGTTCAATTTTTACAGGTTTATTGAATTTTTATGGTTATTTTGTGTGATAAATCATTTTTTATGACTCGGCGCGGTAACAAGCAAGAGGGCCGTTATTGTAACGAACATCGAAAGGTCTGTTTAAGTGTTATCTTTATTTATTTTCTAAGCCTTAGTACAGTAAAATTGCGTAGAAATATCGTTATTGTTTTCTGTGACACATTTTCATTTAAAGTTATTCAAAGAATAAATCATTTCTTACCGATTATACTCGCGACACTGCTTTGTAAAAATACTCCTTCGCTTACCTAGAACAAAGGAAAGGGAAATGAATATATCGGCAAACAGTAATAACACAGAACTCCGAAGCAGGTAATGTAATTAAAGAGACGTATTTAATCATACAAAAGTGGTTGAAGTCGTAATGAATTAATGTTGCTGGTACCTCTCTGGGGATAGTAGTGTTACAAATTCGAAAATAAATTAATTAACAAAAATTGTCACGAAACAACGTGAATAGTGTTCGGATGGTGCACCGGCAAATTGGCAGCGAGGAAGCTGCGACGACTGACGTCACGTCAGCTTCGCGATACCGACGGCCCAACGGAAAATATGATGGCCGAACAATAGCTCGCAATGGTGGAGACGTCCAAATCATTATTTATTGTTTCGTTAACGAGCTCGAAAGAAACGTAGGCCGGATCTGTGGCTCAATGCCCGCGCTGCCGGAACTTAGGGCTGACTCATGGAGCTGCCATATTTTGGCTCGCGGTGCAACCAGCGGATGATTTAACCCTTTCCGAACATTTTAAATACAAAATTTTGATGTTTTTAATACAAAACTCGGTATTAAATGTACCTACGTGGTTTGTCTGAAAACGTCCTAATTTTTATTTTTTGTCGGGATTTTCTTTAACGGGTGTTTGTAATCACATTAAATATTACCTGCCTCAGTTTCCTCAGTTTCACAATTTATGACAATCCCCAAGCATAATATGAACACTGCACATTTAAAAACAATAACTAATAGTGCTTACCAACTATAGGCGTATAGAATTCGTCTTCACACATTAGACACATGAGGCTATTAAAACACACCAAACGCAAATACGTTGTTATGTTAATATATTCATACCGTCGATTTCGAATGGATGGGACGTATAAATCATTCTCACGAACCATATGGATCAATTTTTGCGTCAATTGAATGATAATAAATGGAACATCGTGTTTGTTATTGTTGCTACGTAGAGTTGGGAACATTAGAAAATATTTTAAAATACATTTTTATTTCCTTTCATATTTTAAAAAATCTTAACTTAAACCGCAATTTCATCGATAACATCAGAAAAAGGCACATATTAGGTTTCTAGACCACAAATACATGAAGCTCACTCACAAATCACTTGAATTAGAATGACACTATTTCTCACTGTTCCGACGGCAGTGCACAGCACTGGACACTGAATTCAATTCCTTCATCGCACAGAATATCCGTTCTAAGACGTAGCCGTCTGTCATAGTAAATCCTACTTTGAACTATGGAGTGTACCATGGCTGGGCTCCATTTATCTATGATCTGTTTTATTATTATTGTTATTGCTAACACATTTCACAAGTTCGTAAATCTATCAATTTGTGTTTACTACTCATTGCTCATGTTATTTATGAGTTTATTTGACTGTTGTAGTTTTGATATTAACATGTATGTAAGCAATGCTATCACCAATTTTCAACTGCTAAGTGTTATACTATCATCGGTTGTAGAACATTAAGAGATACTATTTTTCGGTATAATTTACATGACACATAAATTTCAGTATACCGAACATATTATAAAGAGTCAAAATAAAAATAACATTTAATACACTTTTTACGTTCAATAGTAAAACTTGTATTATTATTACAAAAGTCAGTTTTACTATACAGTTAAAGTTAACAAGAATAAATATAGCACGTGCAGCATTTTATTCTTAACGAGACATAATAGTTAAATTGCAGACAGTAAAACTAGCTGACAATATTAACGACTGCATATTATTTTTATATCACGATAAAAAATTAAAATCTACGGTCTCCTAATAATAATTTAATTTCAGTTTCATTATAGAGAGGCTGACAAAACACGATCTATAGTACAATAAAATGTATATGATAAGGATATAATTTAATGGC
The DNA here is from genome assembly GCA_030295005.1 of Cephonodes hylas. Taxonomy (NCBI): domain Eukaryota; kingdom Metazoa; phylum Arthropoda; class Insecta; order Lepidoptera; family Sphingidae; genus Cephonodes; species Cephonodes hylas. Next base: position 8,550,807 of record AP025364.1, on the reverse strand, counting down.
ATAAAGTATAGTCTTGCTGGCTTTCAAAAGCCTTATAGAGAAATCGAGAACTTATGGCGCCCTCGCAATTTTACCATTGCCAGTCACGGGTTCAATAAACTCTATTACGTGTACTTACAAAAAGCTTCATGATCTAAGTGGTCTAAGACCTCCTTAAGACAGAAATAATTATGGGCTCCAAGCGCCATTTCTTTTTCTATAAAACGCAGAGCAAAGAAGTAAAAAGGCAAAAAACAAAGACTTTATTGCTCGAGCAGTTGTTAAATTATTCTGACTTCTTGAGTTAGTCGTGAAATGCGCTTAGGTATAGAGACGAGGTCTATAAAAAATATTGACAGTTACGGGTTCAAGCCCCAGACAGACAGACAGAGACCCCAGACAGAGACAGAAGATATACATAATGAATTATAATAGACATGTACAGTATAAAAAAAATTGGATAACCTGATCAACAATCCTCCTGCAAAAAAAATTTAAAGGGTATAAAATTCCGCAAACTGCATTATGCCGGCATTATGGACTCAACCTAAACCATTTTAGTTAGAAGAAAGCCAATTTATGTAAATATACTTTGAATTAAAGCTAAAGAGATAATGAAATCAGGTTTATGATATCCCATAACTAGATACAGTCGGAGGCAAGCGTAATACGAACTATTTCTGGGTAAGTACCGACTTACACAGAATAAATCCCACACATCTCGAAATGCGGTGCGTCTTGCTTCAGATCTCACAGTCAGCATTTGTCTGAATAATTTAAGCAAATGTCACTATAGCACGTACATAGGATATAATACGTGTACTGTGTCTTCAACTATTATAGCACACTATACTGTTTAATTTGAATATGATGTGTGTTTTGTCAAAATAGAAAAATATTTGTCGAGCCGACCTCACATTTTACTTCTGAATAATTTCGTATAAAATGTATCCCCAAGGTAAACGCGGTAGGGTAACACAGTTAACAAATTATCCATTTTCCGTTTACAAAAAGGATATAAAGCAGAAATATCCTCATTTTTCCGGCTCAAAATAAAGTATTAAGTTAGTGAGAGATAGTACTCAACATTCGCCTAGTATTTTAATACATAGTTGCCACAATTTTGCTGGGAAGTATAATAAGTTTGATATTTAAATAGAAACTTATTCTTAGCTTAACAAACATAGCATAGTTATCAACTTGAACATACGTTTATTAAAGTATTAGGATAGAAGGGGTTAGCAGAAGTGCCTTTTTACTTCCACATATCATAAACACTCTTATGTCCTACCTCATATAGAGCGGATTTATTAATGATTTTAGATCAAATTTACAAACCGCTACTAAAATTTACGAGTATAAAACCGAATACTTCTTTTTCCGATCCGTAATCGAATCTAGAAGCTCGTGAACGCACTCCACATCTAACCCGCACAAACGAAGCAGGCTTCAACCGTAGGATCAACATTTATATAGTGAAAAAGCCAACCTACCAGAGTTAGGTTGAGCCGTTACAAACAGGATAAACTTAATCCTTTATTTTGGCGCAATTGTTATTCACTAAAAACAACCTCGGAAACTGTTAATGTCGAAGCTAACAATCCAGCAATTTCGGACTGAACAAACAGATTAATTAGTGTTTATGTACCGAGTTGAGATTTTAACATCGTCAACACCGAGGGCTGTAGGAAATACCCAGATAACCTTGTTACATAAGACTTTGATAGAATTGCAAGATGTTAACCTTGTTATGCAGACGACGACGCTCGTTTCCCGTCGCCAGCCACTGATATCTAATGAAGTAAGTACTTTAAAAAGCATATCAGAAACTACATTTTCCGATACAGGAACATTTTAAGGAGGTCTTCGTTTTTACGGCATGCTACAAGAACTTACTTGAAAAAATGTGTACTTAATAGAAAGTGTGCATATCTGTGTACTTTTTGATGCGAAGTTTCACTGCTTATTGAACGCTAAAATTTGCCGTTCAGTATACATTTATTCCTTCAAAATGACAATCACGGCTTATAAGATGCAGAGCCTGAATGGCTTACTATTGAATGTCTTGTTATTTGGCCAGCAGTTAGCAGCAGTAACTCATCTGGACAATGCTGCATAGAATCACGTGCTTTACAATAGGTAATAGTTTAACTGTATCATTGGTTGAAACTTGAAAGACAAGATATAATCCCATAGAGATTTGCTGAGTTTCGCCTCTCGGTGTCACTACTACGAGCTATGTTATGGCTCCATTATTACTGAAAGTTACAAGCACTAAACATCGACTAGTGAAATAATGTACTCTGCAGAAAGAAGAAATTACGAACACTACCATTTTACGAGCCTGTTTGTAAACCTTATGCACAGGATTGCATTGACACGTATGTTATGGAATAATCTGTAAGTGATGTCCTAATAGACGTCCGTTCATAACAAAACTAACAAAAACCAAGGTTCTTTTGGAACGGAGGTTCAGTATCGACAGCTACTACTTTCTATTAGAAAAGCCACTTGATTACTAGGCTCGTGGTACACAAAAAACAAGGCAACTCAAAGGTAAACGTCAGCGACAACATAACATCACACACTAACGCCAAAACAGATAACAGCCACGCCAGGGAAAATATTTTCGGTCTAAGCTTGTCAATCGAATGTCGAATGATGTTCGCTTGACATAGTCGACGACGTGAAAACAAAAGATTACGTACACAGACGCAATTTCGTTCAGCCTACGATCTAACGTTCAACGATCTACGTTTTTTCAATATTCAAACAATCGTCTAAATATTAAGGTATTTTTTAGGATTATTTATATTGTATCTTATTTCCTTAAATAAGAAATCTATTATTGGTGTTATAATTTCAACAATAAAAAATGCATTCGTTACCAACACATACAGCTGTTTATACGTTATATTCTACTTATATATTTTTCACAAGGCCAAAACTTTTACAATTTATAAAAAAAATGAGAATCAAAGATAAAAGTATTGACAGCCATCGAAGTTATTAATCTTAATTTTCAAGGCGGTGTTTCTAACTTCCAGTAGCAGTAACATTGTTTATAATATGGAGCTTTGTAATATGCGTATCAAATTGCGTCGCAACTAATATTTGACTTTATTGAGATTTATGTCAACAGCAAGAAACTAAGACAAAGCGTAGCGTTAATAAGCATTTAGCAGGCATGATTGTGTCGAGTTAGAAATATTTTTCTTTAATGGCATCGAGCTCATAATCTGGTCGGAGATTGATAATATCCTATTGATTAATCACACAAGAAAGTTTAAATTTTTGTGTTTGTTATAAATAACATAATACAAAAATTGGTTTTACAACAAGGAAAATGTTGCTCAAGACGAAATTGAAAGACTAACCAAACCCAAGTTCAAGTTTTATCAAGTAACAATTTATTTATTTCCAATTCCGTACACTCAATTAAAATACTATTTGACATATTCACAAACGCAATTTGAACTCTATTGACAGCCAAAACGACAGTGCAAGTAAAATATTACTTTACAAGAAGTTTAGCTGTATATCAGTAAGTTTAACGTCTCTCACACACTTACGCGCAAGAGTTAATTGTTCACAGTGTGCCAGTGTTTACTTTGATAATAACTTGTCCAACGGTCCAATCTAAACATGTGTATACAATAGAACATCAGTGCAGAATATCAATGACTTCTGTATGCACCTATAAGTATTATTAGTTCTCAAGACGTGACTGAGCCGTTAGCGCAGATTGTCATTCGAACTTCTTGATGACACGAGTCATATTTGAACAACGTGATTGTATTTACGTCTGTTTCATATAAGCCTAAGCAGAGATGATGGATTGCTGGGTCCTGACATACTACCTGATTTTTGTTTTTAGTTTTGGTACATTACGCTTGTTAATTATAATATGTAGATGTTTACAGTGTATTAATCTTAATGCTTAACTCAAAAAGCGCTGTATTCGCAAAAAACTTCTAAGTGTTTTATCGTGATTAAAACATATTTTTCTTAAAACGGATTTGCAAAAGGCGTTGCACACGAAACTGCAAAGTTTAATTCTTTACAACTCCAAGTTTCGTGAAGAGCAATTAGCTGATTAATAAAAGGAGAGCTTGGCTCGTGTGCGGGACTGATGCATGCACTTAAAATTTACGCGAATCGTAAAGTCATTTTACACGCATCGGCGGCCGGGTGCGGAGTTCGTAACTCGGTGAGGCACCGCCGTGACAGGAATGAGCTAACTTTCGCGAACACTGCCGGCGAATGAGAAAACATTGGGCAAGTCGCTGCCAAGTGATAGACAAAAACGACCAAATATATGTCGGGGCTTAGTGAAACACATATCACTGCGGAGTTTCAAGATACGCCGTGAATAACAATGGGCACGCTAAGTCGCGCAAATCTGTTGCTGGATATCGTCAAACTTAGCGCGCGGTGTGGCAAGACATATTATTAAAAGGTGCTAAAACATTGTACATAAACTTAAACGAACAATAAACATGTTAGGTGATAAAATACATGAATCCGTAATATTCTGCAGGATAATTTTAATGACACAAAACAATATGAAAAGTATGGTTTAAAAATGTTACATTTAAAGCTGCGCTATTTCTGAGTAACAAAAGCCATGTTTAATTGTTGTTTTATAAGAATCCTTGACGGGTCGTTTGCCTTTAATATACAACGGGGGTGCTTTTTTACTTGTCACAACACAATGGTATATACACTTATATTCAAAAAGAATTTCATCAAGCGGATAAATAGTCTCTTTTTTCGACACAATTGTGATAAATAAAACTTCACTGGAAGGTTTTTATTGAGAGAATACTTTAAAAACAATATATTTTTTTTATTGAACGTAGCAACCATTTTAAGCATTCGTCCGCCATTTTCCCTCGGCGCTGGCTGAGGACGGGTAATTTTGTGCAAATAGCTCAATAAGCGTCAAGAACGGGAGTTAACGCAGAACAAGGTTGGCATATGAAACATGTCCTGTTCCCGCAGTCGTAATAAGCACCGCTCAACTCGATCATAAATAAAAGGAAAGCTGGCATAATAGGCGCTTGAGGCACGTCAACAGCAGCTGTCGCACGGTCGAATTCTGACGAGATTCGCTCATATCCAATGAAAATATCCTCGCCTATCGACCCAAATCAACGTGAAAACACATCTACAGACACATCGCGACGAAATTTACGCGAGCATCACCTACAAAACAACATTAAACCGTCAAGTCGAAACTACGAGCGGAATATTTACTATCCCGCAAACTTTGAACCAACTATAAAGAGCGAATATCACATCTAGCGTTGGAAATATGATATACTTTGTTCAGGAATCATTTCATTTTAGAATTTCACCTCTTTCGCAGATTCTTTGCAATTTATCACAGAGATATGTCGGAGGAGAGGAGCCGCGACGATGACGCCGCACGCGCCCCCTTCTTGTTCGAGCTCTGATAAATCATCACGTTTAAAATGAATTTATCTTCTCCCGAAGCGTTGTGCTTTTTATATTTCACTGGATTGCCTACATAAAATATCCAGCTAATAGTTATTTTATCATTTTGTATATGCTTGAGTTAAAATGTAAATAGCATTACAAGGGATAGGATCGCAACGGACAAGAATATGCGAATAATTCAAAAGTATTAAAAGTCGTTAAGCATTCCGGTACTTCATAAATATTTAAAAAAATGGAAAAATTTTCATTCAAGCCAGAGAGTTATGCCAAATAAATTAAATATGTATGTTATGTAAATTTTTAAGTCTAAATACCTTTACGTAATTAAACTTGATTTATAAAGACATGATGAGACACTTATACCTAAGCGAATTTCACATTGTTCGCCGTGTTAATGCCTTCAGATACAGCAATCTAACGACTTGCCAATGCCATTGTTTTGTAACGGGAAGCAAGAAAATCTAATTATCTTTATTAGAAATTGTATTCTGTACAAAAGAATTCGTCACATGTTTCGCGATAGAAAAATGCTGAGATTTATCTTACCTTTGTCGACACTGTTTTAAATAATACCGTATAAAACTCTGACAAAAACATAAAAGGAACATTTCAGCGAATAAATGAAGTAACAATATATGAGGAACAAAAACAGCTTTCATAAAATCACGTCTCGTAATTGTATTTACAGTTGTTAATATTTTCCAATCAAATATTTCCAAGTAAGAACTAGCGCCTAGTTGCCACTCGTAAATCTGCAAGCGTAAGTAACTAATGTTAATTAATAAACAAGCAAACAGCAGGTCGGGCTGTACAGTGGGGTTCAGTTTAAGTAAGTGGCTATTTAGGCAATAGCACGTTTTGTATTTTGTAGTTTAAGTTCGCATGGGGCGGTTCGCAGAGGCAGTGTGGGAAAACGGGAATGTGCGACCGTGTCCGGGGACGCGTCGGACGACTGATCGGGCGACCGGTCACGAGCTCCCTCCTATAGACGGCACGTAGTGCGACCTTAATTGATATTTGCTCTAACGAAGACGCACTCATCGTTACAATTTCAATACGACAGACAACGTTGTTCGTCTCTCTAAGGGAAAGGGTAAACGTAATTTATATTGAAGTTACAAATTGAGAAGACTGCTGCCGGTTCATATTTTTGGCAAAACAAATTGACTGGAGCGCGGTCATACAACCATACCCGTTTGATCGAAAACGTAATTATTGACAGCGGGTGTTTACTTAGGCATGCAAATTTAATGATACATATTAAATTTACATAAACGAAAAGATTACACAGCAACGGTTTAAAGCTGATTTCAATCATTTCACCAAAGAGACATTCCAGTCTCGTGATCAAAGTCGATTTAATTAAAAAACCTTGCAATAGACGGTTGTCTAAATTCCAAGCAAGGGCGAGATTTTTCTTTCTCTTCTAAAGGAAGGTTTAATGAAATCGCATTCGCTTTACGTGGCTTGTATGCTGTATTTGATTTAAACAAGAAGCGTCAGAGTTGTAACATTAATTAAAGACTTACTATACATTACGAATGAAATGTACAGTAACGTTTCTCTCGCATTTATTGCCCAATGTGTTAGTGAACGGACGAATGTTTGTTTACACTAGCAGTCAGTATAGTATTTTAGTATCCAATAGGTATTCGACGCTTAACGACTACAGCCATTTAACACCGACTGGGGCGGACGGACTAACGTTCTCCACAAAGCACAAAGAAACTAGAGATTTCAGTCACCGAACGATATACCAGCACATTCAGGTTTCGAACCCAAGTAACTTGATCAACGTAGAAGCGCGACCTACTTGCTACATTCCACGCAGCTTCAAGTTTCCCTATTTTGATTTGTTTGTAAAGTTATGAAAGAACTTGTAATATTTAGACTTTGTATATAGTATTGCCTTATTGACACAGAATCTTCTGTTCACAGGTGTTATGCATTAGTTCAAAACAAATACCTGTGACATTTTTGTAATTTCTGAATTTATCATACAAAAATACAAAAATACAAAAATAAAATAAAAATATTTTATGAGGTTTTCAAAACAAGTTTATCGAAATGCAAATACTTTTTAAACTTAAAATGCCATTTCGTGCATCAGCAAATACATAAAACCAAGCGAAACATAGCGATCCTGCAACGCCAGGCTTAACGGACAATATACTCAAAGAAGCGTATGAGACTACGCAATAAAAACGAATCGTCGAATCAATTTAAAATACGAAAATCACATACAATGGGGCTTAGAATTCCGGCCAGTTACATGTGTTACAGATAATATATTTATACTCGTATAAAATGGAAGAAGCGGGGTCCTCTTTACCTGTCACACACAATTGGACATAAATTCGCCAGTAAAATCTGATTTTATTCAAGGTGGAGTTAACAAATGCGAAAATATATTCTCGCAATTTCTTCTACGAGGCCGCATATTAAATTAGACTGAAAGGAGTAAAATAAAAATGTAACGCGGATCTCAGTGGAGGCGAAAGCGAAAAAAACTCGCCAAGAATAAGTGGACTATTCGTATCAGGGTTCCATACAAAAACTTGGCTCGTTATTAACTTAATGGTCTTTTCTCGTCGGTATAAATACGTACCTCATTCCAATTTACAAGACGCAATGTTATGGCCTTTGTAAAAATAAAGAATAACTATACTGTGCATAATCTAGAAACTACCATGTATTTTTGTTAAAATCAAAAATAATTCTGAATTTTTCCTCCTCAACATACACCCGAAAAAATATTTAATATTACGAAACACAACAGTTATTTCAGACCGAGGATTGTTACAATCATTTAAATTTTATTTTATAATTGAATTTTATTTGTATCCATATTTCAATTTTATTTCGATGACCATTATCGATGCCGATGGAATATCAATTGCCATTTAATCGACTTATAGGTACAATAATTCTTATTGAAGGAACCCTAAGACAAGCGAGAAGTGTATTGCGAATTCTCGTAAAGTGAAACGATGCATTTGAGAATCGGTCGCCTTCAGAAAATGAAATTTAGTATCAAACGTTCAGACAGTGGCAGTCACTTTTCTTTAATCGACAGCTTCTTTCCAGTCTCGGTAGCAGACGTTCAATACTCGACAACGCAAAAGCGTTGAACCCGGCATGTCGTCAATCAGTAATTAAAATGTACAGGAATTTTACATTCACCAAAGTGGTGAAGTCTGCGTACGTGTAATTGAATTTCGCGAGTCATTGTTAATTATAGGCGGATGTTTTACATTGCAATTGCGTATCTCAAAATGTTGATTAATTAGTGGACGGCATTGGCGAAAGCTTACACGCGAATGAATCAAACAATACCGAAACTCATTCGGATTTTGTGCATTTATTGCCAATTTATGTTAAATTGAATTGGAAATAAATATAAATTATTATTTACAGTAATTTAACCGGCATGGTTTAAGCTTGTGCAAAATCCGCGGTTCAAGATTCACTTATAGGTCTATTTGAATAAATTCACATAATTATAAATAAATAGCGTACAAGTAATTTCTAATGGTAATGTTTTAGGTATTTAATGAATTAGAAATGAATGTTTGTATTGTAAAAGACAAAACTACACACGTTTTCTAAGATAGCAGAGCAATTTTGTCACTATATAAAAATTCCTCGTTATTATACTCTTAGTATACTCTTGGTTCCCATTCGTGATAATCAACAAATATCAGTTTTAGTTCCAAATAAGGTAAAATCGAAAAGTCTACAGTTTCTTTTGTTTATAAATCGACAATGGGGTGAAGACTTGTGGGGCTATTAGGAGAGTATAAACAATGTCACCATTGCACGTGGCGATGTGACAGTTTGCCATATGTGGCTGTATTCTGCGCTTTATTTACGATTCCGCTTTTATGAGTTGGCGACGTTCTGTGGGCGTGAACTGCCCCCGCGGATTTATCGCATGCACCTATACGGGGTGGCATTAAACGGCGCCCAACGTTACGAGATTGTCCGAGCCATAAAACTCCACTTCAGGGCTCACTACTAAAACAATACCTTTGGTTCCGAACACTTAAATGTTATTGTCCATCGAATCGTAAACATTGCACTTTTAATCGAGTGAACGTAATGGGCATTTTTATGCTGCGCGAGCAGTAATAAAACAGCACTTGCCCCAAAAATAAGTGAACAGATTGTTAAATTAAGGAAAGAAATTACTCGGCGTCAGCTAAAAATTCCCCCCGAGCACGGCCGAGACGTATACATAACGCACATACGTAAAAACTAGAACAGCAAATTGCTAAAGTTTTATAAAGTTATATATGAGGGAATGGTTCTTAAACGGTTTTATTTTACACCTACCGTAGAACGTCTAGTGGAATTCGCTCATACAAGTACGCCCTGAGATTTTATGAGCCTCTTACTACTAAACTGAATAATTTATGTTTAATTTTCTCAATCGCAATTTCAAAACGGCAGATGTTGTAGAACATGATGGCTGCCTTTTGATTTGAACGTCTCCTTGACGAAAATCGGAATGAACACAGTAAAAAAGGAAATAATTAAGCTGCAAAGGGATGTTTCTGCCACGAAATGGCTCAGCAACTCTCCGGAGGAAAATTTACGAGGAACACTGAAAAATAATTAAGATAGAATCTCATTAGGGAGGTACGCAGTGAACGGAACATAGTTAAAAATACCTACATTGTAGATGATGCAATACTTGCAGTTTTCAAACTTGTTTTTCGCGAGCGGCCTTTTGAATGACTATACATGTATACTTCACAATTGTATGTATATCGACGGTGCGATAATTACTGTCGGTAAATTGGTTAATGTTCGGGCCAAAATGCGTGAAATATTAAAACAATGGGTGTTATAAAGTTCCATTGCAGTCAGGTAACAGTATTAAAAATATGGCAAAAAAATAAAAAGATCAATTTCTGTATTCCTTGCATTAAAAAATAAAATATGTACTCGAAGTAATTTTATTCATTTAGGCCGGGTTCACAAAAACATGAAATGCGCATAAAGTTTTACAATATGCAGACACTGTTTTATAATGTAACAAAAAAAATACCCGACCTTGCAAAGTAACTACGCTTCGATACAATACGAATTTCGTAAAGATGCATGGAATTCATACGCGCATGGGTGATTTTCTTGGAGCAAGCTAGTGTCTCTGAATGTGGTCATATAAATGTTGGAACCGTACCTGTATAGGTATGTTTATGTGCTCGTAGTTCAGAGTGAGAGCCGCAAATTGGGCGAGTCGCTTTTGGGCCTTATGCCTCACCAGTCACCATAATGGCCCAATGGAATTCTCTACGCAATAAACATTTTCCTCTCTACCTATATACTAATAATTATTATATTGTCATGCATAAATACATGTGGGCTATTATATTGGCTTATCCCGGCATTGATTCCGTTAGTGCACGGCTTAATTTGACACCTATTTGTTTATTTATGGACCATTAAACACCTTATCTCTAGGTCACAATATTCGTCAAAGGGATTGAATAAATTTTAAATATATGTAAAGATTAGTAAACATACGACAACTATACTTAGATGGACTCTTCTAAAATGCAAAAGAATTTGGTTATGGTGTCTTGACATACCACTGCATTAGTACACACATAAAAGTTGTAACACGCATTTCTAAATGTGCATTATAGTTTTGGGAGCTGAATGGCATAGCTGAGTGCGTGCATAACAAGTCCCTGGACGGCATTGGTGGTGCAATCATGTGGCCGGCTGCATTACCGATGTGCAGCATGGAACCACTGGACCCTTTGTGTACTCATTCGAATGCCGCTCATATCGCCCCGACACCACACGCCACGATGGGCCAATAGCGCGAACAACACTCCATATTAAAGGCCTCAAATTGCAGTTTAATTTATTCCGGACGTGTCTCGGCAACGGAATCGCAATAACCGGCAAAACAATACCACCGTTTATTGAGGGCTATTTGATAGCACTTATGCCAATACAACATGCACCTAACATACCGCATCCACACTGACATAACATTTCACAACCCTGTCATGGGAGACACTTTATAGTTTTTTAAACTAGCAATCGTTGCTGGCGTGTAAATTTGTTCGTTAAAATCCATTGGCCCTGCAAAACAAATATTTCTATTGTCGAAATATAATTGGACATTTTTGCGATAGTGTTAACTAGAGCCCGCTGTAATATTGGATATGAAATAATATAATTGAATGACATGGAATCTCGCATACGCATACACGTATCGGGCGTCTGTTTTAGCCCGTTGGATCGGATGCACACGTATTAATAATGTAAAATATGTTAACGCAGATAAAACGTGACTGCGACTAGATGCAGATATTATTAATATTGCAAAATTCAAAATCAATTTCTAACAAGCATAACACGAGTTTAGAATTAGTCGCATAAAGGCACTCAGCTGAGAATGGGCGAGTCAACTCTTTAATTACAAAGCTTTCCGTTTTCCTCTTTTGCAGATTGGCAACTTAAAACCGTACAGCGAAAAACGACAAAAAGTCAAATTGAGATGGAACGAAAACATTTCTCTGTGTTACGTCTAGCTGCTCATTTCTGTTACGTTTTAACAGTGCCATACACGATTTAGTTGACTTTAGCAAAAGAAATGCATACATACAGTTCTATAGATTCTCTCGTTTCTCATTTGGCCTCGCAGAGAAATACCAACTAATTGTTATGTATATTTTCCACGGCCCGTGCAGTTTTGGTATGGCTTCCATTGTTAAGACACATTATTTGGAAACTTTTGTTTTGTAATATACCCCGCATAGAACTGACGAGGTAGAAAAAATTTAGAGTAAAAATCACGGACGAGCGCAGCGATGCTTTTTAGCCATAAGGTAAACTAACGACATAATAAAGTCGATCGCTGGATGCACAGCGATTTTAGGAGCTAATCTTGAAGAAAAACTTTAATAATGGTGGAAGTTCTATAGATGATAGCGCATATGTTTATTATACTAACACGAGAGGTGATATCAAAAATATTATTATTCGTTCTTTATGCTTCATTACGCTGTTACGGTAATGCCTAGTATATATAATAATACGAGGCCATTTCCCTTCAACAATAAGAAGATATTTTTGCGAATTAAAACAATGTACATTAAAGTTCCACATAGTACATTTACATTCCGAAGTAGGCAATACACGTATCTGCTCACGGCGAATTAACATTTACCCCAGAATTTGAAACAATTCCTGCGAGATAAGAAAAATATAATTAACATGAGCGACGCACGGAACGTTTTTAATTATCTCAATGGTGGAGTTGCATTAGTAGGCGGCGCGAATGAGACCTGCGGAGAACCTTGTGTAAATACCAATAACGTTAATATGAATGGCAAATATGAAGGGGATACAAAACATTGATTGGTTCACTACCGTAGTAGCGATGCCCACAGGTTAATTACTATGAAATTATTTTCTGAAGGTGAAGTATAAAAATAATAATACAATGAAAGAAATTAATACTACTAGTACTAAGAAGTTAGGCGAAATGGAGTAAAATTACGCAATGCATTATGCAAAAGTTACTTGCCATTTTTTTATGGAAGTGAGACTTAACAATACCAAGTAGAAAATGAAGCGAAAACTTTTTGACAACTATCTTATGGAATGACGTCAATTTGTACCGATTATGATAAAAGAAAAAGACTTCATTTATAGACCAACTATTTCTTGTCACATTAATGACAAGTGCTTGGTTGGATAACTTATGACGCCAGAATTAGCGAGACATGTTCTTATTTAATAATGATGACTTTTACGTTTATAAAGAGCCTGACTGCCTCGTGGTCTCGCGTTATAAAATGATACCGTGCGATGTAGAATTCCCAGGTTCTACCCCAGGTCGGACAAGGTTTTTTGGGGTTTTCATAAGAAAAATCTCGGTAGCAGCACGGGGTCTTCACGGGAATTGTGTCCAAAAAATGGCAATAGACTCGTCTACAATTACAGGAACAAAAAAAATATGGATATACAGGCGTAGCTCTATGCCCGTTTTAAGTGTATGCACCTTTATAAATCTAAAGAACGAAAATGAAAAAACAATTAATATTTACTTTAAAATGTCTAATAATTTTGCAAATGATAAACAATTTTATACTAAGTTTAAACTTTACCAGACTATTTCAATCGCCATTTGTGCTACTGTCTCGCAGAAAATCGAAGAAGCTATGGCATAGCAATTCATTCGGCCACAGATATTGCCGCAGGTCAAACAGCCCTTACCCCCGACCTATTCCTTTCTCCCTGCACTGTCAACGCTTTCAATGCAGACTTCAATCCTCAGATATTGTGCCGTCATCAACGAAAGTGACGTCACACCATAAAATAAAAAAACATAAAAAGTCTTATTTGAAATAATTAAGAACGTGTAAGTTTTGAAAGTAAAATAGTCGTATGTGTTAAACTAGATAAAAAATTATGCTAACTTCATCTAAATCTCTTCAACCATTTTTTAAAACAAACAAACCGTTTTTCTCATTCACAATAATAAACATAAAAAAAATTTGCTCATTTTTACTCATTGATTCATTACAAAACATTTTACACATGAAATAAATTCTAGAAATATTTCGGAGTTATTCAAAACAGTTTTAATAAAACAATTGGTATGTTCATATTTAATAGAATATTATGCTATATCTATAATCGGCTGTCATCAGCCTATATACATCCCACTGCTGGGCCCCTACCACCGTGAGAGTTTAAGCCTTAGTCCACCACGCTGCCCTTCGGGTTGGCGGACTGACGGACTACACACCTATAAAATTCCTAAGAACTTTTAGTTGCGCCTGACTTTTTTAATTAATTTTGAATTATCACATTTTGCTTCATAAAAAGCAATTAAAGTTGTATGGAAAGATAGACGCGCTCTGCAGATTAATATGAAGTCTTCGGAGGTACTAGTATCACGGCGGAGCTGTATTAATAGACGAAAGACGCGTGGCAAAAGCGGTAGGTGGCACGTCGCTGTTGAAGTAAAACTTCCCGCTATTGTTTCGCAAACTATCGAGGTACTCTCTATACACACCAAGTTCGGTCTCGGATGCACTCCCTGAATGTCTCTCTCACTTTGTAAATTTTGTCTCGAAACTTACACTCAACTTCGGGATTTCGTTGTAAATATGTCGGTCATAAGAATGTTATGCAAAATTTTATCCCATACTTCTCAGTACGTTAACACACCGATAGTTTAAATTTTCCCTTTCTGTGTTGTAAATTAACGCTAGTGTCGATTAAGTCTTAGCTTAATTTCCGGGATAAGGTACAAAACTTCAGTATGAAAATTATAGTGAGAATGAAAGTGGAAATATACCAAATGAGGCACACCGCCTCGTATGCGAGATTTAAAAGATGGCTCTTTAGACTGTGGGTGTAGAAATACACCTCTACCAACTCCAACGGGTACAGGTATGAAAGGAAATGTATCTAGGTCTACACCTAGTTAAGTTCCCTCGTCTACCTAATAATAGCCACGCTCATTTTTATTGCATGAAAGTAGAAAAGTTACGAAACATTTCGCGTCACCTAAAAGGCTAGTAGTGCAAAAAGGTTTCGCTTAAATATTTTAAAAGGATTATGGTGTCATGCGTGGTTTGCGATTTATTTTGTTAACGACTTCCACAATGTGAGGATTCGGAGCGCAGTCGGCGTGGGCGGCGGGTCGAGCTTGCGGCTCGTAGTAGCTCGCGAGAGCAACGCGCGGCCATTGCGATCGCGCCGAGACCGATTCTATCATCCTCACACGCTAACCACTCGCACGTTTCCCGTCATTTTTCATCTCGACATGCATATTCAACGTAACAATAAATCATTCGGAGCCATCCTCTCTCACAGCCGCCAAATGACCTACCAACAGTCATGTCGCTAACTGGTAAAAATATTGTCCGAAAATTGTTAGTGAGCAAACGAAACCGCCAAAATATAACATTAATAATTACCCACCCTTTCGAGCCGTTGATAAATAGCGTCATTATTATCACCAACGGTCTGAAAAATGGTTTCCTCTTCTGATATTTATTCAAATAGCTAGCCCACGAGTATTCTTTTTATGAAAGACGGATTTTCTGCTTTTACTGTCTACACTTAGCGAAGATTACTCATACCGCTTTGTGTAAAAATAATGTGAGAGTTTTCCTCAAAACATTTACAGCGTTTTCTGTTTAATAGATGTACAATTTACAGATAATTTAACTTCGTTGTCGTAGGTAATGCAATACAATACCGTCACTTTAAATTAGGAGCATAAAAATATTGTAAATGTACTTCTAAAATTCAACAACTTTTCCATAAGTAATATTCTAAATGCCAACTTAATCTTCTCTCTTTACAAACGAAGATACGTACACAGAAAACTCTTTGGAGTAAAATATTTAGTGGAACAATTCAACAATACCGACAACAATAATAGAGAAGAACTTCAAAGTATTCGAACAAAAGTGCAGGATAACAGACATCGCTTGTTTTATGAAAACTTTTTACGACGAGGAATAATTTAATCTAAAGCATGTTAAGGAGAAGTTCTTATTTGCGAACTGTTCTGCACAATTAGTTCCACAAGTCACGTTTATTCAGAAAAGTTGATCTTCACAATATTTGTTTACAATACTTGTTTTTCGAGACCTTAACGAGAGTCAAAAAAGTTACTAGAATTGTAATCCTATTATAAAACGTACAACAGTCTCCGCAACTCGGGTTTCCAACAGAGACGCTTATCCTAAAAACGGAATAATTAATATGGAGCTATAAATAAGGATTTGAATTCCTCTGCGTTATTACTACGGCGTTCCAGTTTCCTTTCAAGCCATTACTTGTAGTTGGAACGCAAGTAAAGATAATAAACGTTCTATTTTGACGGTGTCGTGTCTTGACGGCATGAATGTTATGTTTGAATACATGTGTATTTGCAAATAAACGGCAACGCGACTGTTCCTGAAGGTCATAAGCCTACATGTTGTTTATTCATGACGTCGGAGTGATTTGGCAAACATAAACTTGGAGTAATGAGCCGTGACACTACCTGTGAGTGGTGCGGGCAAGCGATTTGTTAGCAAGAACGAGGTCGGCCCCAAGATCCCCCTTTCCCATCCCCTAGCGCCTGCCATCTCCGTCTCTTCGGAGCTCAAACATTAAGTACGCGATGGACGATTAAACGGCTTACTCGGGAATTACATAAATACCGAAGACTTCGCGCTGACTGCCTAACCATGTTCGGATTATGACTAATTCTTAGATAAGATTGTGTTTGCTACAATGAATTCTGAGATTTAACGCTGGTTATTTTTAAAGTAATTAGTATTCAAGTTTATACATAACACAAATTTTGCAGCATTCTCCTTATAAATAGTTGTATTTCTGAATAGATGACATCAAAACAGATTTTTAATTGGTATGCAACCAACATTTCATCAGGCCATCAGAGCGGCGAAAACCAGTCAGTGGCATTTGTTTGCACATCTATATTAGCACATACAGGACACAGGTCATCTACTTTAAGAAAAGTTAGGCTCTAAGTCACTACGCTGGTCGAGTGTACGAGTAGGTTGACTAACATCGCCCCTTATTCATAGCTAATAACTGATAATGAATACATGCATAACTTTAAGGAGTCAGAGTGTATGCGGGGTTTCAACCCGCGGCCACCTCAAATTTGATCTAACAGCACGTTTACCCCAGAAGACATCATAAGGAAGTAGAAATCTATTTTTAAATCTGGTATGCCTATAAAAACTTCATCCTAAGTAATAAAATTAACTACCTTTTATCTTTTAGCTCCGTAAATCTTTAGTTTTATAGATTTTACGGAATTTATTCGGAAAATGTTATCGTGATTCTCCGTGCAAGCAAAGTTTCTTCTGCGGCGATCGAATTAATATTTGATTTAAATTCATCAGTTTTTGTTCCTCCCGCCTAAGCAATAAATAAAAACAGTTCATCATTAAGTAAACAGTTTGACTTGGTCTTACAATAGCAACCAACTAGTTGGCGTCAAGGGTTAATCCGAGAGTTGTGACTGAAATGAGACGTCGAAACCGGCGGCGGACTCACAACTTTGTCCGACCTAAAGTAAAATCTAAACCCCCGCGCAACCACAACGTAATACCATTAAACTATCGACAATCGTGTTACGTAACTGTATTCGTTGATCTGAAACTTACGTTCGTTTCAGACAATACGTTGTTTGTTTACAACTAAACATACAAACGTAGCCACAATGTGCAGTAACCTCGCATCGGTATAGCGGAAAGTCTGTACTAGCTATTAATAATTCACTAGGAAACGTTCCCAACAGCAACTCTTCGCCGAGAAGAGTGACTCAAACATGTAAACAAACTTGGGTTTTAATTGAAGGGCCCTCGTCACGTTTCGGGTAGCACCACTGGTCTACGGACGCGGTTAGAGGTATATCGCAAGTCTCATGCGATAAATTTAGTCTTAGTGCCGAGCTCTTTCCATTACGTAAATTAAGTTCTTTTTAGTCGTCCTATTACTTCCGCACAGAAAAAATACCTTTAACGAAAATGTGATTTAGTAATTGATTTTGGCAGCGAAATCTAAAAAGCTATTAGAAACAATTAAACGTTACATTGAATACCTAGATTTCATTGAATACCTGGATATCATTGTCTAATATATTACAATGGTTGTTGAAATTAATTTATGTAAATGAAGATAGGTCTGGAACGGCAGATATCTAAAGGGTCGAACGCAAAATCTTGGGCAAACGGGCAACTACTATATTACGAGTTTATTAAGTCCTTGGAGTCTCAGGGCCAAGAGACTGATAATCAATTTTCAGTCCATTACCGCCTGGGATGATTCATGCAGTTTACTGTACACATCAAGACTTTACTTTTGCGACGTTAAAAATATTTCTAAAGAATAAGACTGCAGTAGTCGACTACTTAAAGTTCCTCACTAAAGCTCATGCCATTTAAGACGTTTAACTAATTATATACTCAAATTAAGTTAACAAATTAAGAAGTTGGAGAAGTAATTTAATTAGGAATTTTATTTTTATACGCGAATGTATTTAGATTTCTTTCAACAGTAAGTAGAACGCACTGGTGCTTTCTTTATATTTATGACTTCTTAAATCTAAGCTCCGAAATTTTAAATAATAAAGTAATAAAAACCTATAAATACTTATACCCGTGCCCAGCAGTAGGACGGATATGGGTTGATGATGAAGATGGTGATAAAATACATATGTACGATACAATTACGTCTCTAATGTAAAAACAATAGTGTTCTATAAAAATCTTTGCTCGTGTAACCTTAAGTTTTCATTGCGTACTGTTTACAATGTATCGAATAGTCCACAGGCAAAAGACGGTAATCTCTCCACAATGACAAATGCTATACCCGACTGTTCAATAGACAACACTAGTATCTTGACATTGGAGAAGAAACGATGCATGGTTTAAAAATTTTATCGATGTGCCGATAATAAACATCGTTGTTTTCAAAATAAGTATTTCTTTTATTACCGATGAAGCACTCCTAGCAAGAATGTCGAATTTAATACGTTCCACAAATAAACATATGACATTTAAGTTTAGACAAATTTTAAGAAAAGCATTTTTTTTGGTTAAATCCTGCGCGTAAATTCATCATTAAAATCATCTACCATATTATGAAGCAAATAATCTGAAAAGGTATTCGCCATAATTCAATAAAATAGGATAGTCGAAGCCTACGAAACTATGAAAATTCCAAGTATAAAGTATAAATAGATAACGAAGAAATTCTATGTGCAGATAATTTCAAGGTACGTTTTATTTCTGAAAGATAAGCTTCAATTAGAGAGGTTGAAGGGATTAAATATTATATTTAAAAATATAAATATTTTTGCAAAAATAGAACCGCTTCTGGAAATTTATTAATTAAGCAATCAGTGGGTGCCGCATACACAATGCTTGTCCGTAGAATAATACTAAATCCGAAAACAGAAATTCATAATTATTTATATTTATATTTTAACATAAAGTCACATTTTCCGTTCAATGACATCTTTTATAATATGATGATTAAATTTCCAGGAATACAACAAACGATGCCTCTACAATAATTATTTTCTATATTATTAAAGTTGGTGCGCTTAAATTATATAAATTATAGGTAATAAACATTACAGAGAACCTTTGGGGGAGGCGGACGTCTTTCGGCTGATTACATCGATGATGAAACGTAATAGAAAGACAAAATTTCATAAAAAAATTCGAGCTGTATTGTGCCACTAATTACAGAAGAGTAACGATTGGCATTTCCTATCTCGAAACACACAGCCCATACATTAGTTCCCTACACGAGCCTGTTGAGGCAACAAACCATAAGATGCTAAACGACAGTTTTGTTTGTTGCTGGCAGCTATCCAATACTTCGTTAAACCATGACTTGACAAAATTAAGGGTACCTCTATATAATGTCGAAGTCGACAATGAATACTACAATTTGTACTCGAATTTTCGCTTCGTTAAACACTTTAAATTCAAAGGCTTCATTAAAGACAATTGATATTTATAGATTGTTAAACATGAACTTATTTCCGGTCAATTTCACTACGAAGAAACATAAGAAATACGAAATTAATTTCGCTTAATTGAATGAATGAGATTGCGGAGCGCAAAGATCAGTCATTCAGACTAAATTACTGATGAATCTGTAGCCCCTGCTTGACACATTGTTTATTACTGTTCCTATGTCCGTGTACATTGTTCATTGACGGGGAAAATCGGCTTGTGTGGTTACGTCACTGTACATAATCCATACGATAACTTTTGTCGTAAGGCGAACACTAAAGCAAGTCATACAAACAAAAAGCGTCATTGATATGAGCCGTATCAGGTAATAAAAAAGCAGACGCAACTCATGGATAAACAACTCATAAATATTTTATATATGCTCTTGTTTAGCTAAACAATAACAATAATCAGGCCCGGAGTTTAACTGCGCTATGTATTCTGTTTCGTACAATCTAGATACGAGCGCGGGTTGATTTTCTACTTTTCATCTTTAACACGACGTCATGATTAGACCATTTGCCTCCAACTACTGGAATTCATAACAAACAGAACATTCTCAACCTTTCACTGATGGACATAAAGCATTAATTAGTATGAAATATTACTCTAAATACCAATCGACAAATTGCTTGCTATGTCCGAATCGCGCACGTAACAATTGCAATAACAATACATGGATAATTGAACAACGACACTAAGAATTAATTATAATGTCCTAATTGTGTCTGTGTTGCAGGTACGAGTATAGATGTACACTACAATGAATACACCTACATCGATGTTGAGGTCAGGAATGGAAGCTATTCCGATATTCCGTCGGCTAACACCGGAATGTCGAGGCTTCTAAATTGAGGTGACCAATCAGGCACAACCGACGGTTAAATATGTAACCTCACAGTACATTTCCAGTCCTTAATATATATTAGGAACGATTTGAAGTGATATAAAGTTAATGACGCAATAGCGAAGGCGAACCCAAACACTCGACACGTGTCTACTGCAAACATCTCTTGGCCTTTCGGTAATTTCGTCTCTGAAGTAAACGGAACGGGCAAAAGGGTCCACACTTCTCGGCGCTCCAATTCGAAAAATAAATGAGCTAATCACAATAAGGCGCCGTTTAAATATTTCTTAAAATACCGCCTGGATTGGAATAAAAATGTTTTCTTAAATCTTAATTCAACAGCCCGCTTAAATTATAGCAAGGATTTGTAATTATTGAAATTTCGCCCGCTATAAGGTCGGGAGTCATTTCATTTTGCGAAAACACCCAGTCTTTAAAATCGTTAAATCTGTAAATGTTAATAATATTTTTGGTTTTAGGAATGCTAATACGGGCAAGCATTTAACTGGGCATAAATATGTAGGTACATAACAGACGAAAAATCAAAAGTATTCCTCTAGCTCAAATAACAAAAAACTGGTGAATAAAATTTGTAAACACACTTGGACAATAGAAAAGGAAAAGAATTGCATAGTTTCTAATGGCGAGAACTAAACATCATTCGCGAATCGATATTGTACCGGACGATTCTGCACCAACCATTAGACACAAGGCGCGTTGCCATGCCAGGATAAAAAGCAACAAAACACTTATACCGATTGTAAGCATCACATCCGCGACAGCTTTTGTCAGGCGGTCGAATTTCATTAATATAAAACCAACGAGTTGTAACTTCCCTGTATCTTGATAGAAAATAAAACGTAGAACTACAAAAATAAAACCTACAATACGGCCATGTTTTATTTCTTTTAAATTGAACATTCCTGTTTTGTTGCTTATAACTGTGGCTTCGCGAAATTTTTCGCCTCTTGTGAACTAATTGTACATTTTTCTCTTAGTGTAATTTACACGGCGTATTTCCGCGAAAACTTTTGGAACAAAAAGTTAACTACCTTTTATCTTTGGAGTAAGGAAATTGTCTGTTTTTTTTAGGCGGCGCCCGATCTTAATACAACAGCTTGAAGCAGCTTAAACAAGAAAGTGACTCCACAAACTTCATTGTGATAATGGAACAAGATACACTGGTTTATATAAGGCCTTATTATGAATTTTTAACAGAATAGTTATTAAGTAAATGAAAAAAGTGATGGCTTCACTCGACAAAGAAGGTTCTTGGTTTACAGTTGCATTTTCTTTCTAAATAAATGATAAATAAGTCGATTTATGTTACAGAAATAACAAAAATCATTCTGCTTAAAATTTTATTTATATTTGGCTAGATCATATTTATAAATTTTATTTAATACCATAAAGTTGGGTTCTAAAAGAAGTTTTTAGGTCTTAGGCCAAAAAGGTAGACTAAGGCATTATCCATCTCTACCGCAGAGGTAATGAGCCTAGTAGTGGACGTAGGCGTATGTAGACTGATGATAATGGAATTAATTCGGTAGCATTAATATGGTCTTTGTTATAAACATTCCATAAAAACAAGAAGTAAATAATTGATTTCGGGATTACAATCTCGCACAAGTAATTCTCGTTAAATATAACTAGGAGGTGTCTTACATATCGTAACCACCACCCCCATTAGACATCAACCGATCCGGAACTGAAGATTTTGGCTATAATCTTGACCCATTTGGGAATTAGGAATTAACATCAGTTAAGCGGAGTGATCGAACTTGGTCGATTCCGAACGCGGTCGGACGAAGCGATTCCATAATCTATATAGATTTATTTCCGAGTAAATACTGGGGCGATTCTTTAAATGGGCATTTTATCGAGCATGGACAGCAATGTATTTGTAACTAATTTGATGTAGCATAAAATACTATCAATCATGGTAGGAGGCGGTGTTCCGCGCCGACGCCGATAGCACGCCGGCCGCGCCCGCCGCGCCCCTACAGACCCACTCTCATTCATCACACTTCGAGCTCTCTTAAGTGCTTTAGTGCGCCATAATCAACTCCTACACTATTATACTGTTCATTCATAAACAATCTCGTGAGAAATTGACTCGATTGCAAATTACCCAACCGTATCAATTTCATATGAATTCCAAATTATACGAAAATAGAAGTACATCATGTTACATCTGCAAAACGCATAAATTATATTTATGGGCACACGTATAGTTATGGGCCACTCTGAATTTCTTTAATGGCGGACACATGAGTGTTATTTCACGAGGAACACGGAAATGCTTTTGTCTTATCCACTTATCAAATGTGCCAATACTCTAGTACGTAATTATAAGAAGCGGGGGTAGTAGCTGGGCAATATTTCCTGGTTTCAGACGTGGGACGTTTAACGCAAGGATTTAACGCCACATATTTCTTTAAATTTACTTTATATATTGAAGCTATAAGATAATAAGACGTAAAGGAATTCAATGTTTATAAAGTTTAATTAAAATAAAGATTCATCCATTTAAAAACGTGCGGTTATTTTACTCACTGATTTGTATTCACACAAATATTTAAATATAGACGAAAATTCAGCCTAGAAAATACGAATCTTTATTGAGCATAGTAAAATAAATTAAAGCAAAAACTGATAATGTAAGCTTGCAATTACACAATTGCAGAGATAAAAATAACACAATGCGATTAAATTCCATGGCAATCGATCAGTGTTAGGAATGACCCCAAGGTTGTCTGGAAGGCACCGCGGACGGCGACAAAACCTACGACAATTCCACCTACCTTTTGTTAATAATAAGACTTTTTCTTAACAACCATATAGTTCTGTACTAGCTTTATTTATAAATACTATCAGTTATACTGACAATAAGTTTTTATTCTGTCACATCGAACAAGGTACCTAAGTTAAGAACTTTGTTTACGAGGCTTAAAGTCCAATCTAGTTTATAATTAAAAATTATGATATAAATTACAATTAAAAAGTAATAATTGTTGATTGTTTTCTATTCAAGGAGACGGTCTGAAATAAATTAATCTTTTAAAATGTTAACATTTTGCCAACCTGCGTTGGTTCTCTTGCATAAAAGTGCGGCATGTTACCACGATATAGGTTTCATACAAGAGTCGGAAATTTTATATAGATTTTTTAGTATCAGTACAGAATCCAATGTGCCCCAAAAACATACCTACACGCGTTGGAGTTAAAACCACTTTTGGCTAAATGTGGATGTAGAAATACATTTCTGCTTATATTTTCTGCGTATTTACCTACATACCTATACATATATACATTTTCCTCCACTCTGACCTAAATCATCGAGAGAGCACGCCTCCGAACTAGGCACACACTTATTAGTTATTGAATGACGAAGTTCAATTCTACGTATATTCCATGTAGAAATCATAGGTGAACTGAACTCGTATCGCTTCGGTGAAATTTTGATGACGATTCGCATACAAGAGTTCTCAATATCGACCGTCTGATTGCACTGAGATGGATCCAACAACGCCGCATAGTTAGAAAATGTTTCGCTTTGTCTTAACCTGAATAGGGGCTCATATTAACAGAGGTATTGGTACTGCCTGTATATTAGATACAGTTGGCTAAATCTGATTATATATACAATATTTAAAACCAAAACTTTTAAATAAGCCAGCTTATTCCTCCAATTCAATGAATAACCATGAATTTAAAAGTAATCAATATGACATACAACTCCAACAACAAAAGCCACAATCCAGTTTCTTTTATAATTTTATCAGCGAACGGCCATGTTTGTCGAGTTTCAATATTTCAGTATAAACAAAAAGTTTTAGGACCGCAAACCTCGCGGGTAGCGAGGCAATACTGTTATTAATTGTACACGATAACATTCAATAAATCGGGCTTAATATAAATCAACTGACAAGTGAATGAGAAACTAGGTAATACAGCGTGCACATTCAACATTACGTGTATATATGAGAGATTATTAAAATTAATGGGTTTATTAAAGCCACCGCGCGTCAAAATATGTAAACTATGGCACACTATCCATATGAATGGAGGTGCGGTGGGTATATGACGAGAGAACCCGTACGCTGTGCCGACAGCGGTCGGCGGCGCGACGAGGGCGAAACATATTAGGGACGCGCATTTATCCAAACCCAGCCCGAATACACGTCTTTATCAAAGGCGTTATTAAACTTGGCAGCTGCAGAACACGACGGATCGATTTCACTAAATTATCTTCGTGTACTTACTATTACTGGCAATTGACCGTGTTTCCTTTACATGAAAGGTACATTAGAGGTAGATTTGGCCCAATATATAAACGATATGCGTATTTAAACTTAATTGGTTTCACCGAATGATGTTTACCGAGTAAACGACTAATCCATGCACGTACACAGCAGTAATCGAATGGTTCGTATGTGATGTTCGTTGAGAAACTTGTAAAAGCCCAAATTGATTTAAAAAGCTATTGAGAGTAAGCCAAACGATGCCAATATATTCGGCCGGTCGAGGGCTTGCGAGAAGATTCAGAAACAGAGCCCGGCCAGCCGAGTGCACTCACAGTCTAGTCCCATATAACAAATAGAATCGCAGCCCGCAACCCACTCGATGAGCTTGACGCGCACTGAACAAGAAAACGGGTCATACTTGTAATATGAACAACTCCCAACTAACTTTTACTTATGGGTTAATATTATATTCCGATATTGAAAATGTTCTAAAGTAGGATACAAAAGACCGGGATGGTTGGCGCTTTCTAGGGGAGGCCTACGTTCAGCAGTGGACGGCGATAGGCTGATGAGAGGATACAAAACACAATTACACTCGATATACTTCTTTCGTAACGTAGAATATGAACAAATGTGTAAATTGCAGCTCTTCTGAGCTCTACTAAAAGGGAAAAAAAGCATCTAAGAGTATCGAAAGTTATGAAGTTGAAGTCTTATATGCTACTTTATTAGTAGTACCGCTTTAAGAATAGCTGAACATTTAAAAGTAGTTATGCTTTAAGTAAGAAGTGAAATAAAATAAAAAAAAATACACAAAAAAAACATTAAACTGTCAAAATGCTTTTTTTTACCATTTAAAAATACCAACAATATGCATACTAAAACAATAACACATGTAGTTAACCAACCATGAACTAACAGCATAGTGTTACTAAAAACGAAATAAAATCCTTTAGCATTTCCAAAAGTCCAATTGTACCTTTGTTGGTAGATAAACAATGAACCTCACATCAGTCAGAGCCAATAAATTCTCGCCACGTATTAAATCTTACTTTAGCATTCTATTCATAGGGTAAATTCGTGTCGGCCATCTTTATTCTGCGGAAAACAATATCGCCTAAGTATAAAGGAATTGGGGATGTCTGAGGTGACAGGTAATGAGAAAACACATTAAGCTACCTACGAGGTTTAGGGGCGCAGCGCGGCTCGTGAAATAAAATGCACTAATGATTGGTGGAGCGGCGCCCGGGCGGAGGCGACCCCTCTCGATTAATGCTAAATGATTCCTTCACGCCGCCTCACTACATTAACATTATCAAGGCACAGAAGGCTTATCTAGCGGGACAAAGAACATGTGTGCTGAATACTGAACGAACCTTGTATAAGCAGATCGCCCAGAAAGTGCCGCATCTTTATTCAGACGATATAATAAATAATATTTATCGCTTCAATAACCATAATAATGAAGCAGGTTTCCCTCTGATGTGCCGTATCAGGAAACGTAATTTACGTGCAAACACATCGCCGGAAATTAGATTTTTTAATGACGAAGTT
The DNA here is from genome assembly GCA_030295005.1 of Cephonodes hylas. NCBI lineage: Eukaryota > Metazoa > Arthropoda > Insecta > Lepidoptera > Sphingidae > Cephonodes > Cephonodes hylas. The sequence continues at coordinate 8,524,177 of AP025364.1, read as the reverse complement.
TATAAATATATCCACTGTAGAAAACAGTAGAGTATTGAAACAGTCACACACGATATTAGTTTTAAAACTAAGTAGAGCTGTTTATTATGTGGCTTGTATTATTTATTTTAATGTTTCTGTGTCACAGGGGAATAAGTCAGCTAGATAAAAGCAATTATGTGAGTACATTAGTAACATGATTTGTTTAAGTACATAAATGTGTACATAGAAGGAGGGGAAAATACGGAATGAATATCAGGGGATGAATGAGTTGAAGATCGAGGTCAGTCACGTTCAAGTAGAGATGCCATTGTTTGACTGTCATCTACGACGAGGTAATGATAGTAATAATAGTCCTAAGCTTAGATTGTGCTATTGACTTTCCAGCCGCAAAAAACAAGAAACAAAAAAATATTACAAATACACATAAAAACAAGCTTTTATATGTATATTTTCTTCTGTGTTAATAACTAACGTTTATTGTACACAGGGTCCATACTCTCTTAACTTGGGAAAACTAGAAAATTGCAAAGGGCCTAAAAAAGTTGATTGTGGCGACATTATCATTGGCGATATGCAAAATAAATCCGATGTTAAATTTCATTTGGATTTCCCCAAGGATTGCCTTGTCACGATGGTAAATTCATGTTAAAATTTATTTGTAATGTTATCAATTCGAAATGTTAATATATCGATGCGATTGAAACGAAAAATGGTATATTTATTTAAATTATAATTACCTCCATAACAACTGTTTGCATAATTTTAAACGCGAATGGAACTTGGCCTATTAAAAATTCAATATAATCCGTGGATGTTGACGCAATGCTATAAAAATAGTCATCGTAAAAATATTATTTCAGGCAAAAATAACGCTGAGTACATTGCAAAACAACAATACAAAAAGCAAGTTATGGGACTACCAAGTGAATAAGCCGTGCCAGCATTTCCTATTGGGCCCATTAATGGCTGACAAGTTAAATGTTACTGGCAACTGCAAAGTGAACAAGGTACGGAAATTACTTATTGCAGTGTTTGTTTTTCATCAAGTAAACACACCGACTGATGGCAACTGCAATTAAGTACAAATAGAATATTGACTGGCAAAAAACGGTGAATTTTCCCAATTTATATTGCCAAGTGGAAGTATCACGCTGCCACGTCTCAAATTCGACTTTAAGTAATACTCGTAACGTTTAGCAAGATTGTAGGAATACCAATTTCCTGATAATACGCATTCGCTTGAACCTAGACCACCGTAATAAATGTTTATTCAGTGAAAATCAGCCAGTGTTTTTCGAGTTGGGCATCAGGAATTCATAAATGTGGTATAGTTATGTATAGCGTAGCAGTGACACGTGAAATAATTGACACTCTAATTTCGTCCGATAAAATGCAATTTTCTACCCACTATGCGATGTAGATAATTATTCTTTACATCTCCACGGTCCGCTGAAAGGACAAGGTTATAGAAAGGGCGCAACACGGTCGGGTAAAGTTTCCACGGTTTGATGGTGTAGCGAAGATAAGAATACACAAACCTCAAACTTTGGGTCGAAGTACATAATATAACGCTGTACACTGTATGCGGTGTGTGTAAGGATCGATCTTCATTGTTTCTAATCTACTTGGCACAGTTCCTTACAACTTTTTTTCCAATGCCATCCAACACAAACTTTTAAATTTCCCCCTTCCTATAAGTAAGAGCTCGCAAACTTCTCTTTAATTATTATTTTTAGATAAAACTTGCAATTTAACAAGTTGGTAGTTTTTAGTTATGTTTAACGTTTAATTTAATAGAGAGTTGAATTAAGAAATTGTAAAACTAAAATGGGGCTTCAAACAAACAAGACATGTTTTTCTAACAACATTTGTTTCAGGTATTGTGAAACCCATTTTGGCATTTCACTAATACGCATGACTGTTACCAAAACATCAGAAGACAATAGTGCCGGCACATATTGAATGCATTTGTTAAATAAGTATTTATTTTCAGGGACAATACCACACAAGTATCAACCTCACCGAACAAACAACAAAATTTCTCGGTTCAAGTTTCTTTTACGGCACATATATATTTAAAACGGTTGCCTACAACAAGAACAGTAATTTCTTCTGCATCGTCACGGAAATTACTATAAGCAAAATTTCTTGAATGACCACAAATGTATATGAAATATTACTAAACAGAATTGATGTAGTTTTCATATTACTTTGTAATGCATCGCCGTTGTTCAAACCTTCTAGATTCTCACTTTGATCCCCAGGAGAAATCAGCACTGCATATAAGTGCAAGCAACTCTGATATATTTCAGTTTAAAGATTAATACAATTTTTACTGTTCAATAAGTCGGCAGATGACGTAATGTAATATTTATAGCAATGCTAGAAAAAATACGTTCTAAGGCAATAAGTGATATGCTTACTCTACTTTTTATAGTTAGACTATATATAACAATAAGAAGATTAATTTTTTGCTGTAAATGACAAATATTGAAGAGGTCATTAGTTACGGGGATGGATGTTTGGGGGGCCGAGACACAATTTAGTTTCTGATAAACCGGAATTTTTACAAGCCGGATTACAGAGTCATCGTGAAGCCTATATAATCATGATCATTATCCTAGAAAATACCTTCCAATTCCAATTGATCTATCTACATATCTCTATAGCTAAGAGAGCTTACAAAGACATCATAAAAATAATGGATCTACTTCACCCTTACTGTTCCGTTTACCAATCAGAAACAAGTACGATGGAACGAAACCAATGCATACATTTATGCATTACGTTTCTGATTACCATCATACATCCACGTCAGGATCGTTTAATTTCGCTGACGATGTGCGAGGCCTCGCGAGTCTCGTCGAACTTAATATCCATATAAAACAGTTGCGGGGCGGCCGCACGCGTATTCCAACTAATTCCGTGTCATAATTAAAACTCGCTATAAATGGCAGCCTGAAAGATTAGAGAGCGTTATCACCGCAAAGAGCAATGGAATCCACATCAAAACGCACTGAAATTCGCGAAAGCCAACACGAGGTCCGCACACAAACAAAGTACGGGGACTCACCAACTTTTCGTAATCCACGGGGCCACAAGTCCAAAAAAATGACAACTCATAATTAAAATTATTATGTGTACAACGAGCTTTCATACCTGTTTATTTCCCTAAAAAATGGTGCTAGCGCAAAACGTAAAAAATATTTGTATTTAACACTGATGGAGCCTCACGTTATATAAATACTTCTGTTAAAACCTCTCGGTCACGTTTCGACAAAACATTATTTTAGCAGCAGACGTTGATAGCGAGGCTATCCACGTTTCAAGGTTCCATTTGTAGCTAGCGTCTGTCCTTCGTAACAAATTACATTATAAAAGGTTAAATTAATAATGTATGTTTACATAAAAGTATTCATAAACCGCTTCGCTTTAACGTCGTAAAACTACCTGTTTAAAATGAATGAGAACAACATTCATTACGTATATTATATCACATCATTCCATTTATTACCAATTTTCTGTCAATGAATGGAATATAAATCAAACAACAATAAATCAAGCAGCGTTCACTAATTAATTAGTCGTTGCTCAACAGAGTGGATAATTTAATTCAACTTATGCCTTTTCACTCAACGAATAAAATACGTTTGAAGAGTAAAGTAAACGTGAAATGCGAGCCAAACAAAAGATATTATTCGAAACTTGGCGAAGTGAGTTCACTTAATATATTTTTAATGGGATGTAATAATTACACAACAAATTACTCGTTTCAGTAAAAGGCCGAGATCTCCGAAGTAAATCTGGGCGGTAATGGCGCGGTGGCACCTGAGCTTGTGGCGGCCGTCCGCGCTAATTTCCTAAAGCACAATATAAATTACCGCCCCAAAACAATGATGGCCGCGTTGAAAGCCTCCCGGAACCCACTCCGGCAAAATTACAAACTACGTATAAATGAATCCCTAGCTTAGTTCAGCACACAGATCGTGGCGCATGATCACGTGATCACCTCACCCAATCTTAACAATCATTGTTGTTCTTAAAACTGGCTTTTTCTAAAAATAATTGTTATCGAGGGCGGCGAGAAAAAAACAGCGCCAAGTTATATCGCAGCTTTATACAACCTTTGTACTTTCAGACTTGGATGGTTCGTTTTGTGTCGAGTCAGCCAGTTAATTATTACCCATGGACAGTGAATTGCTAAAGGGACTTATTATCATGAAATGATTTGACATTTTTAACAAACTTTTAAGACAGCGTTCGTGAGGTGTAAACAATTGAAAAATCGTTAATAAATTGCATTAAAAATTAAGAATTTTCAGAAGTTAAAACGTTTCTCTAATGTTTTAGACGGAAGAATGCTAGGCTCAAACGAGATATATCGCGTTGATATTCAAATAAACAAAGCAAGACTCAATGCACTTAAAACTTGTAACAACTAGTGCACGAGGGTTGTTAGAAGTATCTCATTCTGTTAACATTTTGGCAAGACGCCTAGACTATTTACAAAACATATTAAGCATTTCCACTCGACATTAACAAATGGTCTCTCATAACATATTGTTACGAACCACTGCAAAAGAGAGTGTACTCATATCATCGTACATCAGGTTATCGTGGGGGAGTCAATTTTTCATATGATACGTTGCTGTCAAACATGAAATAATCGGGATTTTTATTTTATACTCAACACGGACCAAACGTAATGAAAACTATGTAATAAATTTTATAATACTAATCTATAGATATTCGCATGATAATTTATAATTATTCGACTTTACTGAGGTTTCCCTTCAGTTCCTAATAATACGCATTTTATAACGTTATAAAAAACGAACGCTCACATCCGTATTTCAGGCCTAAAAAGATTTCCCCGCCATTATCATAATATATTCGGAGTGATTAGATTCCCAACTGGCACGAAAACAGACAATTCAAAAGCGTAACCCGTCATTAGGCACTCCACTCAAGTGGTCCCGGACATCTCAAGCTCTGAATGGCTTCATATAATCGACCCGTTAAAGTTTCAACGCAGAATCCACGCAACCCCTACAGCCGCGTTTTATTTTTATTGCTCGCGCCGCGCAACTCGGATCTCAGCTCGACGAGAAACGGCAAACGGTGATCGATGTTCGCAATCACAGCCCATCGGGAAACTATGAATCATAACCTAATGCATTTTATGTCAAATTCATTTTAATAATAGCGTTTTGATGCTGTTTGAACTGCCTTTCCGTTAGCGTACGTGACGCTTGGCAAAAACATCCACAGTGTAGCTTGGGAGCTGTCACAAACGTGTATATTGGATGTATTCGGTGTGGAAAAATGCAGTTGGTATTAATACCAAACTAGAAAGTAAAATTTCGGTACATCGCTACACAAAAGCTTCACTGCAACGTACGCTCGTGCTTGTATCAGAGTTGTTCGCCCTGGCTTTAAAACAACAGCCTCCCCACAGCCTAGATACTTTTGCAACAGACCACACGAAAAACGCCAGTGGCGAGATAGTGCCGCAATAGAGCGTGTGCTTAACCAACTGGGCCATATTAATATACCCGAAAAAATCCAGATTTCTTGCATTCATATGCTATTTTGTATTGTTAAAACATAGTCGTTATAACTCTCATAGTTCTTAGTTTTCCGTATTGATCCAAATGTTCTGTAGCAACAACAAAATATACACAAACATTTTTCCATTAATTCATGTTGAAATATGATAAAACAATGTCACGTTCGGAGGGGATTGCGAAGTCGGATGTTAAAGTCATTTGTTGTAGGTAAACGATAAGAGCGGGTGCCGGCGCAGTCCCTGAGCGTACCCAGATCTCTATCTAAATAAAGCCGCTATAGTATTATACCAAGGTCAAGCACGTTTTTTCAATCACAAATAAAATTGCTAAAAACAGAAAGAGCGGAAAGATGTTTGTCTAAAACCTAAAAAGGACGAGCGTTTTTTCGTCTTTATCGTCTATATCGGCAGACATTTCTATGGGCGGTAATCCAGATGAAGCGATGGTGACGCCGCCTGAACAAGCGCCGAATTAAATTTAACTTTAGCGACTTACTGCGACACCGATGCAATATTTATCCTAAGCTTACCTGAAAGAAAAAGAGAAACACTTTAGCAAATTAACTCACAAAAACATAAATTATCGTTTTAAAAGGAACATTGTGAAGTATTTTTCTCCAAGGAACGTCAACTCGCAGTTCGTGCAACTTAATTAGTTGCCTATTTAAATATCCCTCTTTTAAGAAATCTGAAAATAGCTATAAAGAATATTGTAGACCGAAACTTTTCTATAAGGAGTTTGCGATAGAATATTAGCTCTATTGTAGGTATCAACATCATAATATTTTCACAACGTATCTTATTACTTTTCTTACAAATAAGTGGTATTTGAATGATTCTTCAAAATATTTATAGAGTAGGTATCATACTTCCTATCATATGAAATGTATATAGCACACCACTCAACACCTACGATACTTTGAGATTGTAAAGAATACTCCCACGTAGATACAAAGTAACTGCATGGAAGGCAAAAATAAATATAGCTGCCATTAAAATAGATGCCTTTATGCAGAAAAATACTGGCTCATGCAGAAATAAATTGAATAAAAGATAATGAACGATTATAAAGAATAAAATCTCAAGATTCCTTTGCCTATCCCTAATGGTATTATTCAGGCTTCCACTTTAGCTTTTAAGTACTCGCCTACTCTTTATTTATTGCCTGGAGGAAGCAAAACAGGATAATAAATTAAGTCAGGCACGGCTTTTGAATCATTGTCACCGCCAAATAAAAGTCTTTTCTTACGTTACACTTAATGTACTGTTCACTATCATCGAATAATAAAACCGTGAAAATAGATTCATTATAGAGCTAGACATTCCTAGTTTTCTACCCACCGACGTAACAAAGATTAGGTCATCTATTTTCAGCTTATAATTAGGTCACGTTCAATAGAATGAAGCGATGATCATGGGTTACGTAAGCTGTTAATTATTTACTATAAACTGAGAAAAATTGATAATAAGCCGGAGAATTGAAAGAATTTTTGTGTCCGAAAACCGTACTATATATAAGGAGTAAAATCCACCATTACGAGCGTCGAAATAGGTCGCGTTCGAGTTTCATCTGCATATACATATATCTTCTTCCGAAAATAAACTTTGCCCTACTAGTATCGGAGTGTAACTTTGCGGCGTGTGGTCATAAGAACACGGGTTTGATTCCCGGGTCGGGAAAGCATGAATAAACTGCACTGAAATGATACTGACATCTGAAGCCCGCCGTGGCACGACAATAATTTCCAAGTAAGTAAAACCAAGTGTTTTTTTTTTAATTATATGATGTATTGATCTTCTTCTTCATCAACCCATATATGCCCATTGCCCACTGCTGAGCACGGGTCTCCTCTACCATTGAGAGGGTTTAGGCCATAGTCCACCACGCTGGCCTAGTGCGGGTTGGCGGACTACACACCTAAAAAATTCTTAAGAACTCTTAGGTGTGCAGATTTTATCACGATGTTTTCCTTCACCGTTAAAGCAAGTGATAATTCAATGTGAATACACATATAACTTCGAAAAGTCAGAGGTGTGTGCCTGGGGTTCGAACCCGCGACCGTCGAGATTCTCGACCGCGCGCCCAAACCTCGAGGCCATTACTGCTTTCTTTATCATCATAAAGAAAGCTGTATTGATATGATGTCTAAAACAACACTCACAAAAGATTACAATCACAAAAGAATACGAAAGTTACCGCAAAAATATCTAGAAGTTGATTAATTATTTCAATGAAACTTATTTGGTAAAATATTTATAATATTCTCATAACGATAGTAATTTTATAATATTATAATGTAGAACTATGAACATCTTGAAGGCAAAAATATAATAAAATTTCAATACATTCGGTACATACAACTACAGAGTGTCGAATGTTAGCAAATATCTAGACTATCACGAGAGTATTGTAACCAGACCAAATTTAAATCCGTTTTATCTTGAAATGTGAACATTCTGACGCTAGACTGGCAACCGGTTTAATAAAATCAATCCGTACACCAGGCCATATTGGATAGCGTGGCGGATTTAGAACAAAATAACTCGTACTAACCGACGAACGCAAAACTTCTGTTTTTGGGGAAAATGTACATACATAAAAAATCGACACATTTTAAAAATATAAAAAAACAGTATCCTTAATCAAAGATATGAGTGCCACCAAATTGTTTATACATATTTAATATTGGGTAAAAAAAATCGTTGACATATGTAGAGCATAAATCTACTTTTGAAAAAAATCATCGTCGTCAGCCAATATACACGTCGCCCTGCTGGGCATGAGACTACGCTACCAAACATTATTTAGATAGTTTTACAAGTGAATATAGGCGAATTTAAATCGATAAATAACACCAAAGTTTATTCAAAAACACTTCTGATTTTAAACTTACGAATATGAAATTACTATTCATACGATACTTTCATAACCCAGAAATGCGGGAAGGAGGTGAGACATCAGATAAAAGGAAAATATAATAAAGTTGCGTTCTCGTATATCCGCGCTCGGTCCTAATGTAGTATTACTAATAATGTCAGCTTCCTACACTTTGCCTTCCACTTTATACTGTTTCCACAAAATGCAATATTTTGTCCTGGAAAAATATGCTTCGTTGTAAGTTTATGATCGAATTTTCAACCTGTATTACCAACCTGGACTATAACACTAAAATTTACGTATTTTATACGAACTCATATATAAAATAGTTCCTTATAGCAAGGTAATAAAGTGCAAGGGAGCTCGAGTGGACTATACGTCTGTATTTATTTGACTGAATTTAAATAAAGTATAGAAGTGTACTTTCTATTCTATTTATATATTAAAGAAGATCAAGATAAGAAATACCTAGCTAAAATATTTGGAATAGCTTGTAAAAAAAGTGTTATAAATATATCCCAATACAATATTTATGAAATGCAATTTTCTGTACGAATCATTAAGGTGAAAACAATTTAGAACCATAACTTTTATAACCGACAGAAACGGGCAGCATTAACGTTAAAAATAGTACAGAAGTCGCAGCGCGGAAATAAAACAAAATATGATAGCATTTACTCGGTTTCAACAAAAGTCTCATAGCTAATAAAAGCGATAATCTCCTGGAAGGCAGTGGGCTAAAAACTAGCAACCAAATGGAAGCATAATCTGAGCCGACGTTAAGCGCCAGATGCAACGTAATCACGGCGCGCACTAGAATAATCGAGATTGCTTCGGAAGAAACTGTCTGTACGATGTTACTAAGCTCTCAACGCTTAGCATTTTATGTATGTAGGGATTTACTAATTAGCCTGGAGCTCAGATATTAATAACCGAGCGTCTATTGCTAAGACGTGTATTAAGTTCGGATATGAGAAACTTAGGAAGGGCTGACGAATGTATTTCAACAAAGATATAGTAATATTTGACAATCGTAATCGCTAAGAAAGAATACTAAAAATGTATAGAAATTTAATTAATGATAACAAATAACTCTATAAGAACATATGCTCCTAGTCTTAGGAAATCCTTTAAAAAATTTTAAAAATAGTTTGGGACGATGTATATACCTACGGAGCTAGAAATTACCTCACTCTTGCCTTACCTTCAATGAAGTACTATTTAGATATCAAAGGTCTAAATTAGCGAACGAATCTTTTGTTCCGTTACTTCGGTAACTTATTAATAATTTCTAATATTTATATGACTGCAATATATATGTATTTTAACGGAGTTTAATTTTATCTTCTAACAAACTTTCAACGGTTAAATAAATATAACTTCGCAACCATAATCTGTTCATTATTCAAACAATCCTTATGCTATGTTATTTTAACTCTAATTTAACTCGCCTGCAACCCTTTACATCAAAAGCGCACGATGAGCAAAATTTCAGTTATAATTAAGACATTTTACAAATCAAAGGGCGAGGGCTTGTCATGTTAACATAACCCATATTATGAACGAGTACGTTAGGTGTGAATGCAAATCTTACCATGACTTTACAGACCCTTTCATTACACTGAACTCATATTAAGCCGTCTTGTCTTGGGGTATTGTTAGCTTCACCAATTTAACATAATTTAATGTTTTTTTATACAAATGTTCTAACGGTAGAAACATTAACATAGGACTCTGCATGATATTTATAAATATATACTCGTAGATGGAACAAAAATGTGTGAGAAATAAAATATAGGTTTAAAAAAAAATAAGAAAATTATATATTTATAGAAAAAAGAAGCGTAACGTAAGCGTCTATAGGGTTCCTAATTAAAACCCACTTAACACACAAAAAAGCGAGCAAGGGGTGAAAGCGTAATAAACAAATCACTTAAATTTGATTTGTAATACGAGTAGAAATAATAATTTGGATAATCGACCGTCTCTGCATCTATACATCAGCAGGTAGCGTAGTAAATATTGCCATGCTTGGAAAAATAGCTAATAAATAAAACTAGAAGCAATGGACTAGCAAAATTTATTATAATTCGCAACATCTTCTAGAATAAAACAAATCGTATCGATAGTCGACGTTGGCGCTTTTACAGGTCACTGAATAATATTATAAAGTGTTTCATAATGTCTAGTTACATTTTATTGCTAATATAGATAAAACCTTTCTACGCAATTAATATTTTTATTACTTACAAATCACATTGTAGATGCGTTAAAATATTTTTGCATCACTTTACATATTTTACACGAGGTAATTTGCATTTGAAGTTTATCTATGTGTCTTTAGGACCCATGTACGCGCTAATCCTGTACGGCCTCCCGTAGACTTGCTATCCCAGACCTTAAAACTAAGCTGGCTTGGTTGTTGAAACGATATATAAAAATAAATGAAAAATATCATGCATGCTTTTATCAAAGCAATTAGATTTCTCAATCTAATTTTCAATCAATCTAATTTTCGATCAATTTTCCTTGTACTGATGTCTTTCACCGTTCTCAGAGCTTGAAAATGTATCCACTCCGCGCGTAAGTAGGCCAACACGCAATTAATCATTGACTTATAGTTTAACTCGATATTAAAACGCCATTGAGCTGTGTTGCGAGCGATAAGGCCCATCTCCTACCAATTCTTTCGCGTTCCCGCTTCCTATGCCACCCTCATAGCTAGAATTATGTCATGAAGCCAACTATTAACTTCGGTTGTATAAAAGTGAGTTGTAATTTGTGTACCAGATCTTGTGCTTATACATATAATTACCAACATCCCAAAAATGTTCTTGAAAGCAATACTACCGGACTTACAAGACTTTATATAAATACACATCGACAATAAAAATAAACACGTACAAATACAGATATTGTTCAATAGATGGGCTAACCCGCTTGTCGACTGTTGCAATAAATGTTTGTATGAGACAATAAACATGTTGGTGTGAAATGGTGAAGCCGATATGATATAAAGTTAGATAGAATCCTTCCTCAAGTCATTGTGGGGCAGTCACGCGCACATCGCGGAACGCTTAACACCTGTCGACGGCATTCGCCACGAGGGACCTCACTTCTAACTGTTGCTTTGTATTTTCACCTTACATCGCAACTTTATTTCTATTTTTCAACCCCACGCGAATGGAGCTATTTTGCTCCACAAATAAATCTACTTTGAAACTACTTAGAAACGCTATTTATAATGTTCCTGGTATTAAACGTTACAGAATATTACGGCCAACTTTAGCTTTAATAATAGGAGTATACTGGAGTGGAAGATAGTGTGCGATGGTAGCTTAGTTGTTGTTAAAACAAACTGCGGCGGTGGTGGTCAAGGTTCGAATCAAGAGAAGGAATAAAGTGGAAAATAAAAATATTTTGAAAAACATCGACATCGGGATTGGTGGCGGATCACAAAGCTTGAAGCAATTATAGACAAAAAAGCCGTGAATACCTAGTGATGATTGATGAATTTTTTAAGACCCAATGTTTAATTTTACTTTAAAAATAAACTAGACCACTTGGGCGATTTTTGGTACGAGTATATATCAAACCTTCGAAAAAATGCATATGCTCTCATATTATAAAATTGCGTCCGAGTGAAACCACTAACTATAGATAAAGTTATAGCGAATTTATGACACGCCACCAACCATGAACACACGAAAGAGATATGGGCAAAAATATTTGAGCTGGATACGATTCTTTTTTTGCATTGAAAGTCCGTATAAGCTTAAAAAAAGACGGGAAAAAATACTGTTGCTTCATATCGGTTTTCTATGATATGGTATCACAAACCCAGTTAGAGTCCTATACAAATATCGTAATTTGAAAACGGCCTGTGCTTACGTATGTGCCCAAAGGTAACGGTAGATTTCAAAATGTAAATGTAGTTATTCATAAATTCCGCGAAATAGATCTATCCGTTGCTAGAAAAATATTAAGACTCTATGCAAATACTAAGAGTTTTCTGTATATAAAATGTATTGTCCCGAGGATTGTATCCTGGTTACTTTCATTGCACAGAAGAAGGATCATCGAGACAGTCTCTGAGACGTAATGTATATTTTGAGAAAAGTTCTAAGTTATGTGTAGGCAATTGCTATTGTTTGTGTACTTCGATGTTCAATAAAGAGATTCTACGCTGACTTTCACATCAATTTTATTTATCATTTTGGTTGTTTCCGTGAGTTTTCCAATAAAATAACGCAATTTATCGTTTTTTATTTACATAAGCATCAGGCCAAAAGGCATTGACCTCAAATTTATATTGAACAGTTTATTAAAAAACGTTGAAGGCTCGCTTTTGCTAGTTGATCGCTTTTACCTGTACTAGTACTACCCTATATAATGAGATTTAAGTATTTTAAATCTTAATCCGGGGCACCTTCTTTGATCATTTGGAACGTTTGCACGCTCACGTTTTAAATAAAAAATATATTGCCTTTTTATTTGCACTCATTTTCAAATAATTTGAGGTTTGATTGCGGCCAAAAGACTAAAATCAGCCACTTCCTCTACAATATTACGTATTATAAGTAAAACTTCATCATCATCAACATCAGCCAAAAGACATCCACTGCTGGACATAGACTTCCAAAGTGTTCTATCGGAAGCAACCTGCATCCAGCGGCTTCCATCAAATTGTCGATTTTCACTAAATTGTCGGTCCACCATGTGGGTGAACCTCCAACGCCGATACGTGGCCTCCACTAGGGAACCTATCTACCCCAGCGGCCGTCAGTTCTGCGAGCTATGTCCTATCTTGTCCCAGCTTGCTAATTCGCTAGACTGCTGATACGATTACGTAGAGAAATACCAAGCATAGCCTGCTCCATAGCTCGCTCAGTGTCCTTGATCTTTCTTATGAGGCACATAGTTAGAGGCCACGTTTCAATGCCGTTGTCATCACTGGTTTCACACACTGGCTAAAGACTTTCACTTTTAGAGACTGAGGTATATTAGACGTGAGGATCCTGCGAAGTTCCTCGAATGCCGCCCGATGGAGTAAGACTTCAAGTGGCAATTTTAACACGCTCGAACTTATTTTTTTAAAGAATCTAGAATATTCTGTTATGAAATTCTTATAAAACAATAAATGAATTAGGTTCTTAAGCAAAAATAATCTGTATTGAATAAAAATTCTCCAACTGAATGAAAGGAGTTTTACCATTTTCACGCGAACTTCAACCCACGTCATAAACTTTTTATTTCTTATCATGACTTTGTTTATACTCGTAGTTCGGAAATGTTCCAAATCATTTGATTCTTTCACTGAATATATCTTATATTTAGAATTCGAATTATTTACATCTAAATCGAATACTCATAGCTTATTTATACTAGCATATGCATCTAACTTTTCATCGCTTTTACCTTATTAATTATCTATTCATCATCAGTCTCATATGTGTTCGTCCCACACAGCTGGCCAAGTGGTCGCCTCACTTGGCGCAAACCAAATGCCAACCAAATAATACCGTGGTGGGATCTAACGCCCCCTTGCCCTAGGGCAGTGATGACTAATCGTATTTAAATACGTAACAACTACCTCCATCGTATACCTAAAGAGTAATATACACATGTATTTGCAAGTAAAATTCTAGTGCTTCTCTATTCTCTGGCTAGTATCCAACAGATTCATAGGAACTCGTTTCACTTTCAATATTAGTGAAGATTTAATCAAACTGCCGAAGAGCGTGGATGTTTATTTTTAAATTAGTGTGTTTACTCGTCAAAGAGATTAGGCCAGCTCGGAAACATCGCGGGCGCGTTACGCCTTCGTAAGTGAGTTAAGCCAGTTTCCAACCCTAAATCAGTGTAACTCTTTTCAAGGTCGGATTTTGTATGTGGCTCATACGCGAAAGTGAGCATGAATAATACTGAAGTTTATTTCAAATGATTATCTTTTTCTCTTTCCTTTAGTCTAACAAATAAATAGCGCTTAATTGTAGAATTTAAGCAGTTTACAGCACAAACTTACTTAAAACGTAAATTAATAATTTTTTGGTTTTCGAAGCTTTATAATCAGCGAATTGTGATATCTTTAAAATATTGAAGAATAACTATATTCAGTGCATTAGTATTAGTATTTATTAAAAGTACCATTTTGTTATCTCAACCTTTATAAGCTACAGCTACTTCAGCGAAAGGTCGTTGACCTATACTTTCATGTTTACTGTTTCCTTGTCATTGAAAATATAACATACTACAAATACATCGCAATTAAAACTTTCCAGGAGTCGAAGCATTCATTATCAACCTACACGCGACAAAATTGTTTGAAATTAATTTAATTTTTGCCTAACTTTATATATTTACTTAGTACACAGGCATGCCGTAACAATTGATTAAATTTGGTGAATATAGTCCGGGATTAACACGGAATACTGAAAATTGATAAAAAACTTCACAATAAAATATTGAATGCTTTTTCACATGAGCGATGTTGCATACAAAATAAAACCTATCAAGCGATGTAAATATGTATGTATGTACATATAAGGGATCCATAGCTGGACAAAGCTTGAGTATATGTCCTATTTGTATATTAGTTTAGTAGTTATTAAAAGATTTCATCTAATATTATTCTTAACATTAAGATATCAACCTAGTTAGAGAATCAGAGACATAAGATCTAAGAAGGTCTTTTAAGTTTGAAGCTTTGCCGCACCTTCTTTTATGCAGTAGAGAATGAGTTTGACGGCGTAAAATATCCTATAATAATATTCACCTTTGCAAGGTAATACATAAGAGGAAAATTAGAATAATACCAATATAATATAAACACCTCAATATAATACAATAAGATCGCCTACAGGCAGTAACATGAGCTGATATTATAATGTGTCTAAATTAATAACACACATGTTTCGGAAGTATCTGTTAATGGTCCTTTTTAATTTCCTAATCACAATGATTATGTTGTGAAGTTTTATTGATTTACCTTATGCATTAAGTTTATTGAATCATGTTACTCAAATTTTGCACCGTAACCACAAACTCATGTCAAGATTTGTAGTGGAGTTTTTCAATTTCAGCTCTAACAATTCCCTATGCCTGGCGGAGCCCCGATCGAAGTTTAAAGTTGTACCAACATAAGGGTGACCTGCGCCAAAAAACTTCTATAGTCTTTTTCGACTTCATCCGAACAAGGGAGCTAGCTAGATTGCTTTTTTAAATACTGGGCCTTTTGACACTCAAGCCAAATATTTAACCACCGCCCATATCTTGGTATGCAAGACTCAGGAATATCTAAACTAGGTAATATAAATTTCATATCATTTTATTTATTCAAAAATGCATTATTCAACCTCTTAGAAAAAGTACAAAGAATTTTATGTTGTTTATAGAGCGTTTAACTCAACACGACGCAAAGAGAATATACGCTCTTAGTATAAAAGGTGTTGTGGCGTGTTGCATATGAGGTTCAAGTATACAAAATAATATTCTTTCTCCGTAAGCAATAAAATGCAAACAGTCACGTCTGTATCTCTGGAAATATCGGTGGGTATTTCTACAAATACATTTCGTAAGCTATGAGTTCTGAGTTCCATGTAATAAGGGGCGACACACACATTTCCGGACTCGGCGATGCTTCACAGAATTTCAAAAATATATTTATATCTCTGAGTCGAGAATCAAACCAAAGTCTTTTCGATCGATTGCTCCTATTTCTGATAAGAAACCAAAGTATCCTAATATCCACAGTACTAACAAGAGCGAAGTGTTTTTTGAAGAATGTGCATGCAAAGAACAAAGAGGAAATATTTTCCCTTACGAAATAAATTTCGTATTTTGGAACATCGATATCGCCGGCCAAAAAGTCCGACTGCATTCGTTCATTAACAGAATTTAGTGACCTAAAAAGCATTGGTGTGCGGGATAAAACTGAAAGAGACTAACGCAACAAAATTATTTTATTAATCCACAGAGTTTTGATAAGCTTTAACGATTATTTCCAACAACCGAGGGAGCAATCCGTTAAACAAAAACTCTATCAATGAACACGATAACAAGTTTTGAAGCTCTCCTGTGTATCCGAAAAACACCGGAAAATCGGCAAACATATTAGCATCATGAAGTAAATGTTAATATCACCGCATAAGATATTCAACACACGCAAACTTACATGTGTATCTGCAATCTATAAATTTATTGTAACAACGTGATAAAACCGGGCTGTACAATACGAAAACAGAAGAAAAAAACACATAAATGCTCCGTATGGCGATCATATTCGTGACAATAAGTAACCATAAACGCGGTATTTCATATGAACGAAGTACCTTGGTATTACGACTTGGCGAGAACGTGAGCTGAAAGGAGCAGACAGCGTTTATTCGCGCACCTGCTTACAAAGGGCGGCAAAGTGATTTAAAAATCCAGCAATGTGTGAAAAGACCCGGTCCACGAAAAATGTTCTCGTAAAATGCCTACAAATGTTTTTAGTACGCATTCATATCAGCGTTACGACATCGATACGTGCTTATTGTCATCACTTCATCAGGCACTTCGCTAAGTAATTTCATATAAATTTAATGAAATAGAAATTATTTAAAGAAACAAGCACTTAACTTATCTTATGAATTATTCGTGACGAATTTGTCAGTATTCTTAAGTGTATAAAAATATCATGCATTTCAATTTTGGTCCGAGTGAAGTTTCCAGTTACTTATTGCAGCTGCACGACGAGCGTGAATGACTAGTTAAGGCCAAACGAATTCAGTACGAAAATACAGAAATTACACAGTGAAATTCGATTTGCACTAAAGTTACATTCGGATTTTCATAACTTTATATTTTGACAAAATTTTTGAATTTACGACACATGAGCAGCAGCGGCGAGCCATTCCAACTTACTTTGTATCAGTTACGTAATACATTAGACTTGCACGTGAGCTGAAAATGGTAACGGGAAGTGGGTGAATAGTAGACAGCGGAGTTGCGTCCTATATATTTTAACACCTGCTGCGGTACCGGGGAAAATACGAATTTCAACAAAATTAACTGAAATCTTCGAGAGATTGCTAACAGTAAAATTTTACGTTCCAGTTAAGGTAATGAACAATTCTGCGCGCACAAACATTCCTTTTGAATTTAATTTCAAATGTTCCGAAAGATTAAAATCTTTGAATTAATGACCGCGCTCAGTCAGAGTAGGTTTTGTTTGTACATAAATCTAGAGTGGCTGTTCCTACTCAAACCCTGCAGACCGATCTTATTAAGTTCAAATATATTATTTATTAGTTCAGTGTGTGTGGGTTCGCAAACTTCCTTTTCATGTTTATTTTGGTTCAACTAACTTTGTTAATTTCATTGATGTATAGTGGTACATGTATACAGCTCAGTATTTCATTAATAATGATAATTATATTAAAGATATTCAAAACTATAAGCACGCGATATTACAAACTTTTTTAATATAGCACGCTACTTATGTAAATACTTTAAGGATATTTACGAGATTACATTAGGTTTTTAAAGATGTTATTAAAGAGTTAAATTTCAGTTTCCGTAGACGCACAACAATTAGTATTAGCGACGTCATTATACAGGCCACATTCATTAATTAATGAAACTTCAAACAGCTCCACTCTACTATTAGGGCGGAGTTCTCCGTTCACCTAATTTTACTTTTAAACGATCTTTCTAAATTTTAAACTTTCCCTCGGCTATTCATTAGAAAATGGTCTGTAGAAATATGCGCAGCATTTCGCGAAATTATTAGTAATCAAAGCCTATTACGCAACTTTATCCGATTTTCGTACAAATTTTCTAGACTTATCGAACGAAATTATCTTGAAAATTAGTTTTATATTCTTACCTAAAGGATTAAATTCAGAGGTCTTTATTTTTAAGGCAGATTGCGTTACTTAGCGTTACACAATCTTTTTTCCTAAGCGAGTGAACGTGACGAAACATATCGTATAACTAAGTGATCTCGTATTAAATCAGCGGCGATGCTTGATTAAGGACTCGAGTACGCAAGAACATGTAAGGTTTTGTCTATTATACGTGCACATTTAGTATATTAATATAATGATGAACATACATTGAATACTTAGGTAGTTATTTATTTATTACAATATACTCGTATGTATAATTAATATATTTTATCTTATAAAATTAACCAACTTAATTACCAATTTACAACTTAAATTCGCTTTGATTTTTGTTCTTAAGAAATGCCTAAAGTCAAAGAAGATATATTTTTAAAAAATATTGCCTATTAAAAACAATCCATTTTTGTTAAACAAGCGCTAAGCATAAATAACCTGTATAATACTGCCTAAAGCAAAATATTGTTTATAAAAGTGGACGAAAAATATAAGAGGTAAGGTTTATTATTATCATATTTAACTTGTCCTATTAAGTTTATATTGCCAGTGAACAGATACAACAGATTAGTTGCTGGAGAGGAACAGACTCATGACACATTTCCAAGTTAGTTTGGCACTTAGGGATTGTAAATTATGTTACATGACACGAGCTTACCTACTAACATTATCTACAATATTTTTAAAATGTTAAATTTTGTGTAAAGAAAAGAACATTAAGATCGAGACCTTTGAATAATACAAATCCTCCCAGAGTAATTTAATGAAGGTCCAGTGTAGAAGTTTTTCTTAAACAATAAAATCAAATGAATTTCCCAAATATATTTATAAAATTAGATTTACGTACGTAAATCGTACTTAATCTAAAAGTAAAGATATACAATTTAAAACATTCGATATAATTAACATACTTTGTATCCGTTTTTGACTCTTCCCCCAAGAATCAACGACAAAAATCTTTGTTATTTGGTTTTTACTTTCAGCATGAACTAATATTCACAAAATTGTCCTTACATTGTCTACTATCACGATAAATCCAGGCTAACTTAGTTTTGATCAGTGCGCGTCTAGACTAGTCTATGACCGTAATCATAGACTATCAAGCTATTACAAATTAATTGCCCTGGTTTAGTATCACAGCTTTTCGAAGATTTATTGGTGCTATTACGTGGCTTAATAAATAAACAAAGCAATAGAATAAAATTTTGATGTCCCAAAAATTTTTATTTATATTACATTTACATTTCAATCAGTCAATTCCATTACTCATTAACGCGAAAGAAGACGCCATAAAAACTAGTAATATAACGAGTTTAAAAGCCACCAACAACTGAATCCACCGCATTAAACACTGTAATCTGTATCACTGTTTCAAAGAAAACTTAAGTAGAGAAAGGTGTTGCGTTGCATTAGATATTTGGGATTAAATATAAAACTCTTCAATGGCTTGCAATATATTCAAGTTTCGCCTCCTAACAGCACAAAACAAGAAGTTTGTTTCGAACAGACTGGCAGAATTCTGTCGACATTTCTAGAAATAATTATTTTCGTTATTTTTCAGTCCATTCATTGCAAACCGCACTGCAACTAACAACATATGCCAGATCGGCCATGTTGTCGACACAACGTAAAAAATAAGAGAATAAAACCACAAAATGGCGGTGTCAGTTGTCGACTTAAGGCAAAGTTATTCTTACTATATTCAATGTTATAACTTTGTACGATTATGGATTAAAGTATATAACGCTCAAGAGAGATGAGTTTAATAACAAAACGTGATCTCAGATCGCCATCAAAATAATAGGCAAGATGATTCTAAAACCACATTAACATTGAAATGGGCTCTCTGACTTTATTTACTTCAATTCGTTGATATTACAATTAGAATTTGTTATTTTGTTGGATAATTTTAAGCAAGGGTTTGAAATGAAAGAAAGTTTTCGAGTTGCGAGTAAATAGTTACTTTACTTATTACTTCGAAGTGTCTAAGAAAGCTTCTATTCAATGCTTACAATAACTGCGAGTTTGATAGAGTCTTACAAATTCAATTTTGCGACAGTGAAATGAGTCCATTTGGCTTATTATGGAGAACATCACAGAGTTTGACGTGTAAAACTTTTGTTCTCCAAAATGGCGCACGGTGCACCAGTTGAAAATTTGTATTTGCTGGAAAGTTCCGTAAACGCCTATGTAACAGCGTTCTTTACAAGCCATTAACTACTTGCTCATCGAAGAGAACTCTCGCCCGTTCACAACCGCGGTAATTAACCGAACCTTGAAAACTTTGAACACTTGCTAATATACGGAATGTTGGTGCGATCGCTCACGGATTGATCTATGCCGGTTAGTTCTCGTCGACAATGTTTGGTTGCGTCCCCGCTGCGGTTTAAATAACACATACGATTGTCAGCAACCCGATGTAATAAAATGTGGCGTCCAATTTGCGGCACAATGGTAAAGTTTCATAAACTGCCTGTGTTTACTGTTAGTGTATTTATTTATTCTACGAAATATGTTAGCGGCTCGGTTATGTTACAAAAGAGCAATGTTTTTGCTGGAGGTAGTATTATCAATCATACTATTTAGGGTGACATAAGTGGACCCTTCTCGTGCGAGCTCCAAGTTCCATTAGTCACGAGGACACGCCCAGTACTGATACGCTCTCCTTCAGCCATTTTCACAATAACTTTGTAATATTCGCTCAAAAAATGTAATGTTATACAATTTCATTACACATTTATAACTCAATTTTGTCTTCTTATGAAATGTTTTAACATTTTTTCCAAGAGTAAAAATTAAAAAGCTTTTACTTTTTATGTTTATCAATGAAAGAAACAGTCAAGAGCCATCATCAATGCAAACACTACAGTCGATTGATAACAAAAACATTTAACTTTCTATAAGATGGTAAGTAAACGCAACACAGTCCCAATAGAATGTCAAGAACCAGAAAACAAATAGTATTATCAGTTTTCAAACAATACACACATACATCGCAAGCAGAATATGTGGCATCTCCCAAGCTCAATAATCGTATGAAACACAACCATCGCCTCATAACACAAGAAAATTATTGTAAAATATTCCATTTGTTTTACACTATATATTTGTGATTAGCTTACTATAGCCGAACACGAGATTCTTTCAAATCTTTAGAAACTGCGCGACTGCACCGCCCTTTGCATCAGGTCAATGTACCGGAACGTGATAAAAAAAATCGAGATATAAAGATCTTTTCAGTCTTCAGTATAAAGACAGGAACTGCCGGAGTGTCATCAATCCCTACCTACACGTCTTTCCTTGACTATTTTCAAAAGCCGACAATATATCTGTGATCTCTTGAATGTAAAAAAGTTTATTGGCCACGGTGAAAATTTACTATTAGCATACAGGACTTTATTGCTCACGTTTATATCATTATAATTCGTAATGTTCATAAGTCAGCAAATAAATAAAACGTTTGATTCAAATCAAAGCTGCAATGGCTGCTGCATTATGCTGTAAACTAGTTTTGAAGAAGGCAACACAGTACTCCAGCGAAAACTGCCTTTTGAATTGAGTTGTAAATTAAATTAATTTAAAAAAAGACTGAATCTTAATGATGTATTTCGATTCAATAATTTTCATTTCGCTTCTTTCATTTCATTTTTTAGCACTCATAAATCTTGTTAATGATGTAAACCGGAATACATAAGTAAAACTTCACTCGACAAACAAATGTTCTTAAACGTCGAATATTAATGTTAAAAGGAGAAATTTGTAAGTTCTCTAATAACTTACAAACGATTTAAGTTTTACAAATATCTACGTACAGCAAACGGTCCGATCAGCTAGAAACTTCACTGTACCAAGTTCTAGCTAACCCGATAACTGCGGAAAAGTCAGACTTCAAAGTTTTAAAGGTTTTGGTGAATTCAAACAACTTGAAAGTTTCACCATAGTTTGTGTAATTTTAGCTATTTATTCAGACCAGGCAACAAAACGTTTGTATCGTGAAATATTACGGATTTAAAATGTCCCAGTTACACAGAATAAAGCCATTTATTACGGCAAATGCCGGTGCGATAATCAATTACATCATGATTGTTTTTAATTAAAGCTGAACTGAACCTACTGTTCGTAGGCAGAACACGAAACGAGGTGGCGTGCAGCGCTGTCTGACGGACGATGCTCAGTTTTAATTAAACCCATCTAATGCCCGCTCGCAGCCCGCCATTTGTATCTTATAACCGGTGGACAAATACAAATACTTGAATAAATTAAATTGCCTTCAGGGATCACACACATCGAGGACTAATTTAAATACAAACGAGCGAACATATTCGCTGTAATAAGGGTGAAGTGATTTTTACGACGACTCAGGCACTGATTCCTGAATCTTATGATGGCTATAAACCCTCACGTATCGCCTTAACGATTTAGCAAAATTTTGTGTTTCGACCCACGCCGCTGCGACTCGTCTTAAAGTCTTTTAAATTGCTCTGCATTGTCGGGAGAATAGCTTTCGTATGTAACAGCAAGAAAAACGTCGGACAATAATTGTAAAATATATTATTACTATTGCTGTTAGTGTTGTTACTATTGTTATCATATTACTAAACTAGCTATGTATGTAATGTACATTTATATACTGCATGAAACAATTTCTTAAAATAAGTACCATTTGTATATCACATGTATATCAATATAGGATTATATGGCGGCTTATCTGACGTACAGATAATTCAATTAGCGGGATCGCATAAAATCAAAGAGCACAATATTTAATATTTAGCGACATTAATCCTCAACAGGCAGTGCACTCGAGCGGATCCTCATCACAAATTCCCGAGGGCACTACGTTAAATGTGGGACACCAAGTTCTCGCCGTCCGCCAAGCGGAATATTGCTTTGTCACTTGGCGACGTTGCACAGCTTCCCTAAGCCCAAGTAATTGGAAATAGTTGAAATAGACGACTTAAGGCAACATCGCTTCACCCTCGCGCCGAGTCTGCCACTGAACATCTTTCTCGCCGCGCTATTGTTCACGTCTGTTGTGAGACTTTAAATTTATACACCGTCTAAACTTCACTAACAACCTTTTGACACCAATGATGAACGTGTATTAAGCCTTTATAATAACTTTCTCTAATAATGTTGAACGGGGAAGCGATAACTTCCTGTTGTTCGTAATCAAGTTACCGTCGCCACGGATTATTATCAACCTTTGATTATACACGGCTAGTTTGTAATTAATCACGCGTACAAGCGGCGTTCTAATGACGAGGACGCATTAATGATTATTTATTCAGCGATATCGATATCTTAAGATTGACGGGCGCATCTGCTGAGTTATGCTAATAGGCTTATAAGATTATTACAGCACGTGCCATGTCAACGTGATCGAGATCGCAGCATCAAGTGGCTGGTGTTGATTGATACGAAAGCTCGGCTAGTGCGCGCTATATAGATTGTGCCTATACAGTTGTGACAGCAAGCTAATTGAAGCCTCGTTAGTGGCGGCTACTCTATCATCGTTTAATGGATTTCGTATATTGAGCGGTTTGGACGTGTATTTATTTAGCGCGTTTTCCGCAATGTTGGCGAATAGTAAACTGTCTAATTTGTGGAAATCTTGTGAGCAACATTCTAGCACTCATCCCTCCCCTCGGCACGCGTGCCCACGTGGGCTAAAACTGATCAGTATGCGAATCCCGCGCGCACATACCGCCGCCACGTCTCCATACACCACCAACTGCAATATGTTGAAATTGGTACGTGGCTCGGGGACAAAATACATACACATTCGGAACGTTTATAGCGGGCAATACCAATATAATATCATAACAGTACGCAGCGTAAGTACATCGCCCCGACCACTAATTACGACACGATTGTGGAAGAAACAAAGGACGAAATTATTTACTCCTACGACGGGAAAAACAAATTTCAAGGGAGACTTGCTCTACACATTTTATTACGTCTTTTGATTACATTGTCTATTTGCAAACACATTATGGAAATTCATATAGTTACTTATACATATAAAGCTTTCTATTGTGTAGGTGCGGCGGGATATAGGTATGAGTAGCTTAACAGGATTAGGGCCCGGGGCGGCGCCTGATTATTCCGCTCCTTGATTTACGATGACGCGATACGGTAAGGCGACCTGCTTTGCTAATAGAGGACTCCATCGAAAACGGACAATTTATTGCGTCACACGTGCCGATACAATCAACTCCTAAAGAAGGAAGAAACAGTGTGAAATATGAGAGCCCGTGTCAGCGGGCACAGGAAGGTCGGAGCAAGTGTGGGTAGGCATGGTCACAATAAACGTTACCTACGTCTAATGGAGGTCAACAAAGAAAGTTTCGACATTACGTATATTTACAAGGGAGAAAAAAGACATTTAAATGCGGGTCGTGGCAGTGATTAGCCCGAGGACCCGTGCGTTCGACCCACGGCCCTACATCTGCGCACGTGAATTGAACGATTCCTTTACCGAGCGACGGCAGACATTTTCAAAATACTTTCCTTCTGAATATTTAACACATTCACGTTACACGACCTTCAAAAGGTTTTAAGTTAACAACAAAACAAAATAACGATCATGTTTATTGTGCTAATTTCAATAACAATATTCCCTGAAAAACATTACTATGTTATAAAAAACACGAGAATGTTTTGCTGTAAATAACGTCAAATATCCTTTTGTACAGGTCAAACATAATCATATAAATAGAATATACGGTCTTTGTATCTCCGTAAATGATATGAATCTACCCTTTGAGAATTCTGTAAACCGCAAAACAAATCAAATGTACTCAAACAGAGCACGATTGTTTGAAGGTACAACAGTCGTCTATCATGTTAGGAAAGGTAATTAATAACCATTGTAGGAATATAGGACATCTCTACGTGCCACAACTTTGACTTGGTCGAAAATTTGTATTACATTTTGAGAATTGCGATATTGTGGTGTAGATACGACAAATACTGGCATATATTTGGACATTGTATGTATTCTGGATGTGGATTATGTAAATGAATACATCTTACCTGAATTTGGCTGGTTGTCGGAATTAGGCCGGGCTGAAGGTGCTCCGTCACGCGCCTCCACCTCCAGAGCGTACGCCCCCTGCTTTTCTCTGTCGAACACAACTTTTGTGAAGATTTCGCCGGTCTGCATACTGATTTCGAAGAAGTCTTTCCCTTCGTTGCGCGGCGAATCCACGATGTAGTAATACACCTGTTAACAAACAAAAAGCCATAAATAAATTGTGTACAACATAATTTTACATATATGGTGATTTAGACTTTTTATTATTAATTAATGATTAAAAGCGAAGGACAATTGAAATTATGTCAGTGTGTATTTGTTTCATTTAAAAGGTTCATCGCTTTCGTTTATTAAAAAAAATTACAATGTCGAAAACCAACCCGTTTGACACAGATCGTTGAGTATTATCCAAAAAAATATTTAGGTATAAAAAATGAATGTGAGTAAAAGTCGTCAAAATACAGAATTCATTCGTTACGATGCCTGCCACCGCCATATCTGACACGTGTCCAATTAGATTCACAGCTTTTTTAACAGAGAAAAAACATGTGAATACGACATGGAGGACCCACCACGTATCGAAAAAGTCTCAAAACCATGTAACTTGATAAAAAATAGCATACTTGTAACTGTTACATTTGCTTACATCATCAACTTTCATTTCATTTGACTCTGAAACATTTAGCGTATTGTTGGCTTGCTGATATTAATTGAAAAATGACAAAAAGAAGGGAAGATTTCATTCAGCTTCCAATACCCCTTTATACTGAACGAACCAAGATTAAATTTGCCACGGACAATTTAGGTACTCGGATTTAAAAATCCACGTGGGATTATCAAACAGACATGAAGGTGTGAGCTGTTTTGTGACACTTGCACAATATTTATTTTCATTATTTAAATATTTTTAGCCGACGACGCAGACAATGTCGAAGCTTATTTCTTTTCGGAGAACAATTTGTTTCGGACATAATTACTCGCTTATATCCGGGAAACGTATGGTACGATACCTCGAGTTAATATTTTTTGTGACATCCACAATATACCAATTATTATTTCCATTAAATGTATAAATATATATGCGGTTATGTTCTAACCGCATTGCCATGTAATAAATTTAATATTGTAAAGAAATAAACCCGGTAGGGACATTTTCCTTTGTCAAAGGTAATTGAATATTTTATACAATATTTAAAGGATTGGTTTATTTATTTAAGTACCACGAACAATTTTGTCGCTTTGGGGAACAATGAAAGTTAACTTTTAATAGTCTGAAAATTTTACGACATAAATTTAAATAGTCAAAATAATATCGATTATTATCAAAAATATGACTTGTAAGTTACTGCAAGTACGGACAGTCAGTAAGATCAAATGAAACTTAAAATTAGTTTCGAATCAAAGGTTGAAATATTTTCAGAAAAAATACAAAAGGTATGTTCAAGTTATTTTGTCCTCTTTGTATGTTCCAAAAAAATATTTAAATAAAGAAAAAACCAATAAACTTGTGCTCTTACTCGAGTTACACAAAAAAAGCAATCGAATTTACATTCAATACTGTTAAAATAGACACATGCGATTGACTTTTACATCGAACTCGTGCCTGTTACGAACAAAAATCCTAACTTTTCATTTAAAAAATACACAAACAAAAAGTTCACTTGTCCGGGATACTCGCTATACGTTCACTGACATGACAATATAAAAAAATCCACCACAACATCGTAGTATAAGCCTTTAACGTAGAACTTCATGTTAATAAGTTATACATAATTCAGAAGCATAAGACTTCGGCAGCAGTTTGTGATACCTAGAGACTGGCCTGTTAGCTTCGCCGGCACATAATGTGAAAGCTTAAGTAAATCTTGTCATTGAGTCGAATCCAAACAGGTGTTCTACTGCAGAACCCAAGCTCGCTGAAAGATGAAACGTTTACGCAAACTTGACTTGAAACTTCCGAATAATAGCGGCGAGCCAATTAGCGATTCTAATATCGGAGATGGTTGTAAGTTCCCGACGCTCGCATTTATAATGACGGCTTAAAAATATTTTACTTTCTAAATTGGTTGATTCGTTGAAAGCAAATTTCACTGGAGCTAAATTTTTCGAACGGAATCAATTTTAATAGTTACATTTTTTTTGAGAGCGCAATAACCGAAACAAATATTATTGATATTTCGTTTCGTTTCGTTAGGAAACATATTTTTACGCAGCTCCGAATACATTTCAAAACTCAAACACGCCAACTACCTTTAGTGCACAGAAGACTGGCATATATACAGTTGCAATGAAAGGGAATTGCGTGCAATAGCGATGAACAAACTTACAATATTTGTTACATAGAAAAATGTTATTTCAAAAATACCACATTTGAACCTATAACCATATAGTACTAATAATTTAGAAAGTACATGTATTTTATTGAAGTTTAATTTTAATCATTCTATGTAATACAAGCTAGAAACGGGCTAGCTGAATGTAGCCAGACAATGTAAAGTGCCAGTTATCTAGAAAGGAGAGCATAGACACCGAGGTTAAGTTCGAGGAATTAGTCAGAATGAAGTGAATGAAGTCTGACAAATAGAATAAAAATAATTTTAGTAAGTCAAAAATAAATTGTATACCTAATATTCATCACCAGCCCATATACGTCCCACTGATGGGCACGGGCTTCCTCTACAGATAACACGGTTTAGGTTTTAGTCCACCGAACAACCGAACGCATATTAGATAAAATCAAAACATGCAATGAATCTATGAAACTGAAAAATATACAAAAACTTTCTATTTTTATATTTCAAATCCGAGCTATAGTCACACACAGGTTTTAGGGAACGATCCAAATTCATCTGAATATTCTAAAAGCAATGAAAAATATTACTCTTTTACCAGGCTCAAACAACGTTACCGGACATGAAAACAAACAGAGCAACAATTAATTAAAAGTATAGAAACAGAATGCAATGTGTGTATACAATGCACGCGCAGTAAATCAAAGAACACGGGTGTGCGGTGTGTGCTAGAACGAAGGCATTCTATTTAATTATTCACAATTGTACAGCAATCCAAAGAGCAATCACAACGGACGAAAATTGCATTTTTATTCCCTAGCGTTCACGAAAATTATAGGCACAGTAAATCGCAACCGTTGCATATTTGCACAAAAACGTATATACATTTTGTAGTTTATTTCGTGTCCGTGTATGTTATCGTGGATTATTTATGGCAGCGCAAGTGAATGAATAAACTGAACATTTTTGTGTTGAGTACATTTTTTAACAAATCGCTAGCGCGCCTCTTTCTCAAAATGTCACATTAAGATTAGATAAAGCGTTAAATATTGCACGGGATCAATTTTACTACTGCTTTAAGTAGGTACGGAATTGTAATACTAAGTTTAGTTCTATTTTATGATTTAATTTAAAAATGTATTATAGTATACTCTAAATTAAGTTATCTACCTATTAAATATTTTATATTGGGACCCGTCCGCAATAAGGCTACATAATGGACTAAGACTAATCAGACAAATGCTACGAAAGACCTTGACAAGCTATTCGTATGTATGTAAATGTTAATAACTTGTTTTGAAAATGTATTTTTTCTTCATGAATTTCTAAATTAACATTTAACTTACAAAAATATTAAATGACATTTATCAGTCTATTATCGATTTTAAGATAACTCGGAATATTTTAAATCATAAAAATTTCCTTTACAAATCTGCAAGCGATAATCGAATGGTCGGTAACAAAACTTGGCATGCGTACGGGCTGTGTGTCTTTGCAACTCATATTTTATACCGGCGAAGTAAAATAGAAACAGACTTTATAATACCGATAAATAAATCTGCCTGTATGAAACATACAATATTTATTACTAACGAGGATTCATTCGTCTGTATTTAATGTTGCGGCATAGTAGGTACATCGTGGCGTTGCGTGACGGACATCGTCGGTAACACATTTTATATCAGACACGCTTTTTCAACGTAGCTTACGCCTGAACGGTTTAACCAAGCAAATTAATTTCAGTATATTGATCCCGCACACCAATTTAATAAATTCATGTGCACGGACCAATATCACTGCATACATGAATCGGGTTTTTATGTAGAAACCTTGATATATTAGTAAAAAGCAGCGGAAAAAATAAATATTTTTAATCTCCTATTTTTTTCATAAGAAAATATTAATAATTACCAGTTAAGAGTCCAAGTTTAAAATAAGCAGTTAAAGCTGTAATAGGAGATTTAAAACCATTCTTTTAATTAAAGATGAATTCGATTTTACAAAAAAAACGAGTAGGAAGAACATTTGTACGTAAGACATACCTATACATTATCATCTAAAGCTTTTTTCCATATGTATTAAGCGACTCAAATAATATATCAGTACCGAGAAATGTATGTATATACGAGTATATAATAATTTTTAGTCGTCTCGCGAACAAAAATTTTAGATCCATTGTTAGTTAAAACAATTCTTTTACGCCCAGATGTACGAGGGCACTTGATATTCCACTTTAAAGTTCTGGAAAATCAATGTGACCATTAACTATTTTATACAAAGAAGCAATTGGTCTCTTATTCTACTTTCCGCGAGAGATAAATTCAAGAGCTTTTGGCGTTCCACTTGGTTAGTACGATTTCTCAAATGTTTAAAATAAGTATTGAATCCTTCCTATCTGATGAACACATGTCTGATAATGTTTATTCTACACTACAGAACCGTATATCAATATTGAGCTATTGCGCACATTTCAACGGCAAAGTAAAACATCGGGGCAAACCCGCATACCTGAGAGTTTGCCACAAGAAACAACTCATTCGAAATTCAATTCAAGAAAAATAGTATTACTTCAGAAGTAATGTAATATTTCCTTCAAAAATTCACCCAGTTTCTCTAGCTAGGCAAAGTTTAGTGAAAGTTTTGTTAATACAACATCAACAAACTAAAATTAATACACTTTTTCTTATTCGACTATTGTTGTAAGGTTCTAAACATGAAATTTAACGTCAAAATCGAAGAAAATTAAGAAAGAACTATGAAGGGATTTTCTATCAGTTCGGACTCAAAATATTGGGATTGTTATTTTATGGAAACTAAAACTAAGACTGCGAACTTCAAACTACAATGTTTTTTTTACAAAAATTCTGGCATATATTACATAAACCGGCACTTATAAACATGATGTAAGTATAAAACTTAAAGTATGTTTTTATGCTTTCGCGATCACATTCAAAAACATATTCACTAGTTAACGCCTAGGTAGTAGGTATATTTCAGCTAAATGAATATGCCATATTTCAAACATTTTATTTGCTTGTTCATTTTTAATCAAAGCTATAAAAATTGCTAATTTTTTTACGGTAAAAACGTAATATTATTTGTGTGTGTACATACCCCAATTTTAGATTATGCATGCGAATGTCGGTCAGTTTTTTGATACCATTTCAAGCTAGAATTTTATTTTTTTTTTGTTACATAGAAACGCGAATATAGGAAGAATATTCTTCCGGCTACTTCCAATATAAATGACATACAAGTAAATTTATTATATTAAATGTCTCAATTGTAAACTGCGCACCAGTAAGTTTTCCAAGACTGCGTGCCGAGTTGAAGCCGATATTAATTTATGAAAGGTATCACGAGTCATTAGCCGCGATGAATAGGCGAAGAGGCGATCATTCGTCATAGCCACGTCCAGTACACTTGCCATAGTCCATATTCATAATGTGCACGCTTAACTTACAAGAAGGCCTTCACATTATGCCTCTGTCATTATTACATGATGTTTTGCCTCGGTTTCTTAAGCGTCACAAATAATACAAAAATAAGAAGTTGTTTTTCAGTCATATTATTATAGATATATGTATATTTGTAAGTCGAAATCTCTTTCTGAATCTCGAAATCCAATTAGAGAAAAAGAATCTTGTAAGCATCATAAGAATTCGTGATGTAGATTTTCCCGAAGGGCTACCGTTACTTTTAACTTCTTTTAGCATACTCAAACTAATGCACAAAGTGAAAATTTTATATTCCCAGTCCTGTTTTTGTCCTTTTCGTTCCTCTTACATTTCATTAAAAATATTAAAACTAATGTACTCCACATTAAAACATGAAAAAATAACAGTTACTCTTATAAACTTACGGACCAACAGTGTCCATAATACTGTGTTTACAGCGAAACCTCATTACAGTTTTAATTAGTATAAAAAAATGTCTATTTCAACCCTGATTGTTAATTCAGGAACTGAAAACTTGGCGGTTCTGACGCGCTGTTGTTGTTAGAAGATAAACAAAGTTTCACCTTAATTAAGGTTGCCTTCCTATCCGTAAATTTACTACCCGATGTAAGAAAATCTGATCTCGCCTTTACGACTGCAAGTTAAAAGGTCAATCTACTAAGTATGAAGTAAATTATAGAAAGACGTGGGACGAAGTATAATTGGCAAAAATTGGGGGCAGAAATGCACCTCTGCCTACCGCCTTGGGTAATACAAGCGTGAGTACACATGTATGTATTCATTTTTTTTTTGTAACCTGTATATTTTAAGTGCCTCAAAATGTATTATTTTAAACTGTGTACGTGTTTATTAAACAACGTGGCAACTGGTTATTTTTATTTAATCCATCGTGAACTGTAAAATTAAATGATGGTGTAAAAACTTCAATACAATCAATGAAGTCCATTCTATATAGGATAAGCTCCTAGTTTTCTGCAACACTAATTCGTCTGATAATACTCTACATTTAAAGACAGACTTCTTCCATCTAATAATTGGACAGTAATTAAAATTAAATATTAGAGTAATAAAGCGAGGTCTGAAGACGTATAAAACTCTCTCTTCAGTTATACAGATCGATACCTCCGTATTTATATTAATTAATTTTGCTCTAAGAATCAACACAACTCTCAAACTTTTAATAAAATACGCTAGAATTTAGTGAAACTTCGAAATTGTTAGATCAATACTAGTACTGTAAATAGATTATTTTTATACGTATGTATCATTTTTGGTATCGACAAAGAAATCTCGAGAAAAACATAATCTACTTTACTTCACGCAACTGCCATTGGGAAGTGGGCCCCAAGTACTGATACAATTATTAATTAACATGACTAGTAAAGCAATAATATTTTATAACTGTGCATAATTTATATTTGTATAAATAAAGCCAAAAGCAATTAACAGACCAACATATCATGTTCGAAACTTTCATAACACAATCAGTTTGTCTGCTCCAGGCAAAGTTAATAAGCCGCACGTCACTGCGTAATTATAATCGTTGGACATTGATATGTAGTAACATAACATTGAATGCGTTACCTGGGGCTCACTATGCCATAACACGAACATGCAAGTCAAGCTAATGACGATTTGGTCAAGACAGGACATATGATTGTAGCGTTAATTTATATCAGGGGCTGACGATTTGTATATCCTACAAATACCCACTTCTGTGTTAAATTAAATGTATACGTATGTATGTAATGTAATGTTATTTCTTACATTACGTGCTTTGCAGATAATTTGCATTCCCTTGGGTAGTTCCTTTCATACTTTACAATAACGGATTTAAAATATTAAGTATAGTATCCATTAAATAAAAATATCCCGAAATCATATTGCTGCTTAGAAAACTCAATAAGCAGGAAGATAAACAAAAACTTACTTCAGTAAGTTCTTTCAGAAGTATCTTCAGATAAAGGCAATGTTTGGTGTTATACATATTTAGTCAGTTTTGTATAAAATGTAGAAAGGTAAATCTTACACGGTTGTAAGCGCGATCGTATTATATTATAAACATTATCACTTAAGCCTAGGTATATTTCAGCTAAACAAATATGCACTATACCTTTTCGTATTACACACATTCGGTAAGTTTTGTGTAGAATGTTGAAAGGTAAATCTTACTTCATCTAAATGTCATGTTTCATACATTTTCGTATTATTCGGCAAGTTTTGTATAGAATGTTGAAAGATGAATCTTACCTGGTTGTTGGGGAAAGTTCCGTCTTTATCAATAGCGTTGACTTGCGTGACCTTGGTCCCTATGGGCTCGCCTTCCAGCACCGTCTCTTGTTCTCGTTCAGTGAACAGTGGAATTTCGTCATTCACATCCTCCAGCATTATGTAGACAGTCGCCTCAGAAGCTAGCTGCTGAGCTCCATTGTTCTAGTTGAATAATACAAACATTTATAATTTCGAGTAGTACCTATAATATACTAATATAATGCTCGAATAATTAATTTACGAGCTCGAGACAATTTATGAGGAAAAGGAATTAGAAATCAAACCAGAAAAGTATCTTGTGATCCTAGTATTTTATTTGGATAATTCTGATATTTTATCTGTGTCGCGGATAACGAAAATAGACAACGTTGAGCGATTTAATGTTAGTATAATTAAGGCCAACATCGGCTAAAGTTTTCCCGGAAAATGTAACACCAGAATATGAATAATAACCGATACATATTTACACTTCTACTAGGAACTACTACGCTAAATACGCATTGAAATAGAATCGATATTATTCAAATGATGTTCATAATAGCGGCGCATTGAAGTAATTTGATAAACCTGACAATGTAACTTGTAATTTTGATAAGGGTATACAGGTGTATTTAGACCGTGATCGAAAACTGAGGCAGGTAATACTGATAGTGATTACAAACCCCTTGGCATTAAAGAAAATCCCGACAAAAAATATAATTTTTGAGGTTTTCCATACAAACCACATACTTTTAACACCGATGGTTGTATGGAAAACGTCAAAATTTTTATTTATTTTTTGTCGGGATTTTTTATATCGCCACTGGGTTTGTGATCACCCTCGCTATTACCTGCCTCAGTTTTCGATCACGATCTAAATACACTCTGTATAACATAATATTTGTAATATTAATGGTACCAATTCAAAACACATTCATGAAACAATTACAATTGCAAAATCGTTGGTCAATACAACCCCGTGGCATTAAAAGTATTACGACGGCTCAAACGACGGAAACGGTTTTAAATATATGTAAATTGAACTCTATTAGCGTTACAGTTTATTGTATACACAGAATTTCATTATATTTCGTCTATCAAATTAATTTTAATTTCGTCCCATTTGAAAATGATGTACAACATTCGTATTTATTCACAAGCAATAGTCAATGTTGGCGCGGTTACGCAAACAAAACCAATATTTTACTAATCCGCAACCGAATGTTTGAGCTCTCTCGTTATTATTAACTATTCACAATATCAACAACTGTGGTAGTGATATTTGATAGCATTGCAACAAGTTATATTATGCTAAAAGATAACATTGAATCCTAAACTCATTACAGATACCTATCGCTCATCACCTCGGTGCAAAAAAACATCGTTGGGACGTTATATACGTCCTATTGCTAGCCACAGGCCTTCCTCATAACTAAGAGCATTTACGCATTCATCCATCACGCTAGCCTAGTGCGAGGCCGG
This sequence comes from Cephonodes hylas, assembly GCA_030295005.1. Taxonomy (NCBI): domain Eukaryota; kingdom Metazoa; phylum Arthropoda; class Insecta; order Lepidoptera; family Sphingidae; genus Cephonodes; species Cephonodes hylas. The sequence goes on along the minus strand of AP025364.1, from coordinate 8,489,347 downwards.
TAGATTGCACACCTATGAAATTTCAAAAAACTTTTCCTTTACCGTTAATATAAGTGATAATTCATTATGTATTGGGTTTAAAACATTCAAAAATCTCACCTCTACTCGGATGGTAAGGTTGTATTCCTTAATGCTTTCGTAGTCCAGCGGGTGATTGACTTTGATATCAGCCCATGTGAATCCATTGTCAGCTCTTTGTTGAAGATAAAATGTATGAAACTTGTTGGTCTGTGCGGTAGAACCGGGCATCAATCGGTAAAACACAGTCGGATTATTTTCTATGCCCGAGCTGCAAACACAAACAACGCTGTAAAACTCGGAATTCACAACAAAGCAAAAACGATTAACAACGGCACAAGACGACATCAATACTGCAAACTGATTGAAACTGAAGCATATCACAAAATGCCTCGCCGTTTTTTGTAATGAATCAAAAACTCTAAGTAGGTAGGTAAAACAGAATTTAAAAGTACCTTCATTAATAGAGCAATTCATTTACAAATATTGTATCGAAATTAATTTCTTAATACATATATTTAGAAGTACCTATTATAAAACTGCCTAGGGCGTTTTCCTTAATATCATGTTAAGGAAACTAGGCTTTGAATTTGCCTCTTGATTATGTTTGGATAAGTCATGCAAAATTGCTGATAAACAAAAATACTAAACGGAAGGTAAAGATCTCAAAACTTATTTATTTCATTTGCCTGAAATTATTTATAAGTTTGCTAAAACCAAAACAAAGAATAGGAATACCTCTTTTTAGGAAAAGATAATAACGAGCCTGTGTGGATGATATAGAAAAGGCAATGCTGTGTTTAATTTTCGTGTATCGTAGAAGATTTACTGATACAACTTAAATTAAAAAACTAAGCAATATTTAAAAAAAAACATTCCACGATAAATTACGACAGCTGAAAGGAATTATCAAAAAATACAACGTTAAAATAAAAAGAAATATGACATAATATTTTAATCTAGGAACATAAACTGTGCTTCGTAGATGCAGCAACCGCCTATTATTTTCAAAGAGGAGCTTTATAAATTTACTCAAAGAATAAGAAATCTGATTTTGGCTGAAAACAATGTTGATGAAAAACTTAACTTCCCGAAAACTTATCAATTCGAAGGTTGCCCTGGATATCCGATCATATAATTTGTAGTTCAGAATTATGGAATCTTTCAAAGCAAATTATATAACTCAGTCGGACCTTACTGACTTTAAACTAGAATTAACAGGATTATTCTTATTTACTATTTTTTATTATTTGACATGATTGTTAGTTATATATGTTCGTAGAAAGAAGGTGCACAATTAAAGGAATTATAATACTATAAATCATTAATTCATATTAGTACTTAATTACACTTGTTTACTTAAATACTTCACAACTTTCTATGTTGCGACTTTAGCATATTGCAAATAATTTAACCTCACAGCACAAACATTATAGATAGTAAAACACAACCTCCATTTATTAAATATCTAATAAAATAGTAACCTGAAAGAAAACATTATCATGCGTATAAAAAAAATTAAATTGTTACATAGCCTACAAATTTGTAAATGAATCACTCATCAATTTAAATATAAATAGGGTTAGTAAAGTGAATTAGTAATGGTTTCGTCTCCATAAACATTATTGTGAGTTTGAAATGTGTTGTTTAGGACGAACAGATAGACAATAGAGGTGATCCAGACTTGCCATCGGTCTGCACACTGTGATTGATGCAATATGGTAGTATTATAACGATGCAGTAATATCTAATTGACCCGCGGCACATAAGTTATGCACATTCAGTTTACTTTCTTATCCGCCAATTTATCTCCCAGGAACATACTTACTGACTCTTTTCTCGACTGCAACTTTTTGAATCTCTCAATTCAACCGATATTCCTAAAGTATATGTTGTTTTTTTGCATTTGAACAAGCCTAATTTACTAACTTGTTGTATAAATAAACTAACAATATTTTCGTAATCTATAAAATAAATTATCATAATAAATATTTAGTTATATGCCCAAAACTTTTAAAATATCGGTTGATTTAATGATTTTTGAAAATACTCGACATTGGCCCTATCTATTAGGCATTTTTTTAAATGAATGGTAACTGATATTCTTCCAAAGACACTACATTTAACTATAAATCCTAATATCACGTTTGGATCAAAGCAGGACAGGAGTTATCAACGCTAAATTTACTTGAAAACTTCAACGAAATGGCCCCTTAATAAGCCCATTTAAATGTTATGAATAAAAACTATGTTAAACGCTACAAACATAACAAAAGGAATAAAGAGGATCATCTGAGACAAAGGACGGCTAATGTCGTAAATAAAAATAAAGTTTCTGGACTAGAAATGTTTTAGGCAATACGGAATTGATTAATCTATCTTTTCAAATCGGATCTAAGATTTTCAAAATATGAAAAGCTCAATGGTATTTGAAACCAGAACAAAACAACTGCGAAGAAATAAAAATGCCAACAAAACAACAATTTTGCAAGCGCTATCATAACTTATTGGAAATAAACTTCATTTCGAATTAACTGGGCCATACGTACTGCCTACGATATACTACGAGCTAAAACACTGAGGTAAACTGTAACATGCTATATCATCCGTTACGTCATAACCTTATAAAACTGTGATAAATAACGGCTCATAATGCACTGATGTCTCAGCCTACATGCAGATACAATGGACATAGATTTGAACAATATTATCTTGACACCTCTCACGAATTGTTCAAAAATATCTACGTGGATCATATAAAGCTACTGCGACAAGATTCCACCAATAGATATTTTTGAACAAAAGCACAATATTCTGTGTTCCCGTTCCACGTAAGCAGTGAGCCCGTTACAATGCACGCTGGTGATACACGATAACTCCGTGTTCGTGAAGATGCATTCGATATGCACAAATAATGATAACAACACCGTAGTTAGATCACCAAGTGAGAGGCAGACGATATTTTAACACGCCCGCGACGCACTACGTCGCCGCCTCGCTTCCTGACACACCACCACCTCGACATCCTACTACGCCTTGCCAATAACATTAACGATTGTATTTGTAGAAACATCACGATGAATGAGCTGGTTATGAAGCCGCTGCGTCTGCGAGTCCATATCCCAGAGCGGCGGAGGTGGCGGGGCGCGCAGGAGGCGGGCGGCTCGGCGGCGCCGCGGGGCACTGGGCGTGCAGGTGTCGGGGCTGCGTGCGGTGCCCGTGCCGAACAGTTACCCACGCACCTTGCTTTCACGGACACCACTTTGGCGCCCACGGGCAAATTCTCTCGAATGTAGATCGGGCCATACACCGTGTGGTCCCACACGGGGGGATTGTTCGCGCGATCCACTACGTCTATCTGGACCTCCACGGTTCTGGACAAGGGTGGGAAGCCCTTGTCTTGAGCCATAGCCTCCAACTTGTACGTTTCTCGCTATTGGGGAAAGAGTCGATGGAAACAGACAAAACCACGTCGTTAGTAGTGTTAAGGAGTTGAGGAGCGGCGGGCCCGTGAGCCCGCTGCGCCTTATACCAACCTTGCTTTCACACTGGTCACTACGGTACCCACTGTGACATTCTCTTTGATGTGAACGGGGCCATACGTGGTCATGTCCCAGATGGGGGGCTTATTGTTCCTGTCTACCACGTCTAATTCAACGTCCACGTCTGCGGAGGAGGGCGGGTCGCCTCTGTCGGAGGCGCGCACGCGCAGTCGATACCTGTCCCGCTACAGATACACGGGTCAGAGGTCAGCGGGGGGAAAATAAAACATAACACAACTAAAATACAAACACATAAATACTCATGGCTAACAAACAAAGTAACAAAATAAACAAGTATCTTCCACTTTCACATGACATCTGTTGGCTCTCTTTGATGTATTAAGTTTTAAGTATTTAATTCATAACTTTCACGCGTCCGTCTCCCATTCCATAAGCTAAATAAAAAGAAGAAGAGAATCATTGCACAGAATCAGTTATAAAATAATGTTCGTTCGTCTCGTCTCGTTCACTTACACGCTCCAGTCACACATTACTTACAGTAGCACTCCTTGATGTAGCCAATATAAGGTGGTGCAAGAAAATAAATCGGAAACAAAAATCTCTCGTATTTTACAAGTTCATCTGTACAATGAAGAAAAAGGTAAACTGTACATTAGGTATAGTAAAGTACTTTTTACAGTAATGTAACTAAACTAATGTAAAAAAAAATTAAATAACTCAACAAAAAGCAGGCAAATGCATGCAGCTCTGCATACAAGACATGGCGGAAAGGTCAAGTTGTCATAAGAATGTTTTGGTGACCTCGTAATGTCTACAACGAAACGACACTCATTTAAATGAATATATTACAAACGATGGACGTTACGGTTAAACTGTACAAATTGGATTTGAGAACGTTGCCCCTTTCACAGAAGGAATATGTCACAACTGGCGAGATGGCCAAACTGCCTCATAGGCAATCTGCCCATCTTGATTATCAACTAATATTATACAAATATATATATCAATAGAAAACTGGCACCCTGGAAAAAATTTAAAATTATCGTAGTAAATCACAGGTGATCATGTGGCATGAGTAGTCGTCTAGCGCACAGAATATACAAGGACGGGGCGGACATCGAACCACCCCCGCGGAGAGTCTCCGCAAGCTATTGAGATTAGTAACAAAACATGTACATACATATAATACTGATAAGTATGTTCAAAGCGAAAGCTTCCCAAATCAATTTAATCGATTACTTACAATAAAATAAACTTCGAAACTAGTTTGTGCGAAATATACAGAAGTGCTGTTACAGAAACTGTACATGTTTTAGAACTAAACATAGGTTTCGACGGTGAAATATTTACAGCAGTATTATCTCCTTTACAAGGTTAGTATTGTACACAAGTCGCATTAATCCGTAAGATATAGTTAATGCAAGATGGTGGTGCGGAAATAAACGTTAACGAAGATTCAGTGCGGAGCCGGCGCTGGCGGCAACTGAAACTAATTGTGCTGCAAGAAGAACAAGCCCGACCGCGGGCTCCGCGCGCGCCGCGGCCTCGCACTGCCGTTCAATGGACAACTACTCCTCACAGACAGGATTCCTCCTCAGCAATTTACAGCAGCGGAATTTAGAACTATTTACATTTAAAGTAACTTAAACGTACGTGCCAATTCAATCCTAAGGCCTGTAGGTAGCACTCATCCACCAAACTTTATTAGTAAAGTTGATCTCATTCATTCGTCTCTCTTATCATTATCTCACACGATGTAGTTGTGAGTGTATCGTAAACGTAAATAAAGGGCAAACTTACGTCGAGCGGCTTCTTTAGTACGATCCAGCCCGATTCGGGCTGGATCTCAAAATATTCTATGTCGGCCGGATTATACGGCGCGCTTAATGTGTACACAATGGCACCATTATTATCGGCGTCCTCGTCAGACGCGGAAACTCGCAAAATGTTTGTGCCTATACTGGCGTCTTGTTTAACGTTCTCCACATATTTCTGCAAGACACACCAGATTTAAGTTGAACAATGGTAGACGGCTGAAATTCATGCAAATTGTGGTAGCATGCATTTAAGTGTTACTACACAACTACTAAGTGTTATATACAGTGGTTGATGGCTTACTTGTCTGTCGAAAAGTGGTGGGTTGTCATTCACGTCTGTTATTTCTACAGTGAAAGAACAGACGCCTTCTAACGACGGCTCTCCCTGATCTGTTGCTTTTACCGTAACAGATACAAATTTACCGTCGTCACCTTCTCGGTCGAATACTTTGTTCGTTGATACTTCACCTGTTTCTTCGTCTACTGTGAACTTGGTGCCTTTTTGATTAGGCTGCTGGACTATAGAGTATTTCACTTGACCATTTACTCCTTTGTCTTCGTCAGTGGCGTGAACTTTTATAACTGGACTACCATTTGGCGCTCCTTCTTCTACTTTAGGAAAATACGTTGGACAATCTTTAAATATTGGTTTATTGTCATTGACGTCTGTTATAAATACAACAACGACAGCGGTCGAAGTATGTATGGTGGCGTCTCCATTAACACAGCAGGCTCCGTCGTCCATAGCAGTCACATTGAGTTCGTATTTGTCTCTGTCCAATGATATAGCTTTGTTGTGCAGTCGGATCACACCAGTTATTTCTTCTATGACAAACTGACCAGAACTTGTACCTCCGCCGACAAAACCAAAACGCACATTATCGCCGTCTTTATCTGATGCAACGACGGTTGTGACTAAAGTGTTAGGGCCTGCATTTTCATCAACATTAGGAGTGTATACTTGTTGAGAGAATTTTGGCTCTTCGTCGTTTTTGTTTTTGGTGTAAACTCGAACTGTAGCTGTACCAGTCTTAGCGGGCTCTCCCTTATCCTTGGCCGTGACGACAAACTCATAATAAGCGTTATTGTTGTCAGCATCGAGGAGCTTGTTATTGGTGATGATTCCATTGGAGTCGACACTGAAGTGATCATCTGTAATTATAGTAAGGAAATATACAATTTTTTATACTTCTTTTACATATATATGGGGATGTTAAATTAGTAAACTTTATATTTGATAGCATTTAACAAAGATCCGTTTATTGTAGCTATTCATAACTGTAGAACATCCAGTAAAGTTGTTTTGAAATTTGGTGTACTCATAAAAACGAATGAGTTTAAACCATGCATGTCCCATAATTCGGAATTAACGAACTAATTCACATTCATGACACTTGCAAATTGGTTGCGTTCCAAATGTACACAACTTCCTACTTAAATTTATTAACAGCTGTTAAAAACGACACGCGCTCAATAGTAACGCTATTTATACAGTGGTTTTGTAGCAAAAAAAACAGTATACTTGATTTTTTTTCTCAACTTATATATAGAAGTAAGTACATAAAGATTATCTTACGAGTATATACGTATGATTCGATTTCTACTATAGACTATTTGATGTGATAACTACATTTAACGCGCGTTTGACATGTACATTTTTACATGTAGCGTGAACAAACATCTCAACGGGTCGAGTGACAAGTGATAAGAATCTCATGACACTTGATGGTTAATTTATGCAATGCCATGTTTACCATCAAGTTAGCGTTGTACCTACCTTACCGCTAGAATAAACCACAGACATTATAAATTATACAAATGTACCTGAAACTAAATATTCAATCTCGGCGTTCTTTCCAGAGTCGGCATCCATGGCTTTGACCTTCAATATGCTGGTGCCTAGAGGAATGTCTTCGTCAACGTTGTGTGCTTGGTAGTCGGGCAGCTCGAACTTCGGCGCGTTGTCGTTCACGTCAGTCACGCGAATCGTCAACTGCAAATCGAGAGCATTGAGGTTATAGGTGATGGAATCTATATTACAAGATGTGTTAAGAACAGCCCGTTGGGTAATTTTAATACATGTTTCACATTTCAATGTTGAACCAAAACTTTAAATGACTTCAATTCGTTTTAATATTCGATTCCGTGAATTCAAATGAACAAACAGTAGCAGTAGGTATCTCAAGCATCTAAATTCAACTTTAATACAGGATTTTTTTTCGGAAGTTTTTTTAACTCATATTTAAACGTGATATTCGCCAAAGCAGCATTCTTGATAGAACTCACTTCAACAGACGTCGAGAAGCCTCCAGAATCTTCGGTAGCAGTTACCACCAAGGAATACACGTGCGGCTGCCTCAAATCCTCGAAGTCCAGTTCCTTGGCCAATTTCACTATTCCAGATGTGGGTCCGATGTTGAAGGTTCCCGCGCCTTGCCCCTGTGCCTTCAGCGTATACCGAATCTCACGGTCAGCAAAAGATTTCGCTTTCACTGATATGATACTGGAAATGGAAATAAACATTGAGAATTAAACTTATCAAACAGTATATTAATGCCTAACTTAATTGAGAGTAACGAAATTTTGAAGATTTATTTCGCCTAAGCTGCGTAATTCATACGAAACTACTTACTTAATACCCGATGAGGTGCAATCAATGAGGTATAATCGAATTTTATGTTAAAATTAATGTAAATCAATCTGCACCTACAGCCTAATGTGACGACATACACTACATATGTATCTGCATATACATAAATCATGTAATTGTGGACCAAGAATTTGATCGATAACAATTAAGACATAAGGGTTACGTGTATGTATAGGTACATTGACTATACGGCACTTTATGTACTCTACAATCCTAATTCCCAACCATATATTTTTTTTGTAAATGCATAAGACGCTGGAAATAAGTAGTAAATTTTAACTATACTGTCGTCCTTCACCCCTTAAAATTGATTCTCATTATTCTAAATCTTCAGCCGCATAAGTTTTCATATTTGAATCTGGAAGCTATAAATTCAACGGCCTAGCAATTAAAAGCGTCAACATGTCGTATCTAAACTCTCCGTAATTAATTTACGAGCAACAAAAGACCCACAGCTATCTCACACAGCCGAGCAAGTGACAATTGACATAGTATTCGGCTGATTCCGCGGCTTATTCCTGGACATCGTATTACGTCATGCTTTCATATTCAATAAGATATATGCATAACAGAGCGCGACAATTAGCTCATTAAGAGAAGTAACTGATATTATAGTCTGGAGTGATTTGAAACGTTAAGCCTAAAGTTATTTAGTCAACAAATCAATACCTTATTATTTCATTTTCAATAATGTAAAATCATTCACTTCATCCATAATTTTAAATATTATCTAAAAAAGAGATTAAAAACATTTTCTTAGTAATTAATCCATTTTCTTTTTATATCCAACCTATAAGTAAGAAAGAGTGTTTCTACCTTCTCCCAACCCTTGCCTTCATTTTGCTTTAGGAATATTTCAACGGAGGCAAAGTTAATTGAATTACCGACGAGTAATACTTACTCAGAATCCTTCTTCTGGTTCTCAGCTATTTCGGCTTCATAACTGGGCAGGTAAAATTGCGGGGCGCGCTTCCCGCCGACAATGCTTAATCGTTCCTCGGGCGTGGATTGAAATCGTCTCTCGTCTACGCGGCCACTCTGAAATTATTACGTTTTAAATTATTTTGAGTCCGGATGAATGACACGGATACTAAATTTAAAATGTTATTTTTAATTACAATCTTTTTCCATAATTATAATTGACGCATGTGCCACTGCAGGAAAAGGTAGAAGTGTATGTACTTATACACTCGTATTTTCTCCTAGCCTACAATGAGCAGACCAGCCTGTGGCTGTAATCACTTGACATTCACATTTTTAAATATCGAACCTGGTTCGGGCATGCACAAATTTGATACAAAGCCGCACCCGACCTAGGTTCGGGCGTTAAAAACCCTTTACTTGAGCCGCGATTCCGGTATCTTTAAATCGCAAGAAGCTCATTTAAACATCAACCACTGGGACTGACAACTCAGTGCTTTTGATGACTCATAAATTATGCAGCGTATGTAGAAAATATTGAGTTACCAATCGACGCGACGGTTCCATTCTGGGAATCGCTTTGTACGATGTTAAACCCTTTATGCACATGTTATCTTTTTAGTAAGCTGGTTAGAGAAAAGTCGAGAAGTGTGATTTTTAGAATATTGGCAATAACATTTAAGTATATAGGTTTAAATAAACATACAACAAAAATTGTGTTAAATAACAAAACTAAAATTTTCTAATAAAATATTTAGAGCCGTATGCATTCGGCATTGAGAGAAATATTTATTTGTTTTACAAATACTTCCTTAGGATCTGAAGAATTTTGAATCTACAAGTTGCTGGTAGTAATACCCTCGTCAACTCTAGATTTGCATATTAGTTTAAAGTCACAACTACGTAAGTGACCTCTGTCTCGTTATCTGAACGTCATAACTATAAAATAATGTAAGATAATACAAAAACGTCAGAATTAGGTATATAATCTCACAATTAACAAAGAGATAACTAGATATTATAGAGATAGACTAAAACCAAATTATTGAAACCAACCCTGTTGTTACGATTTTATTTGTGAATTGTGAAGTCTATTAAATCGAATTCCGCAAAGATGGCTCAACCGCAAATGTGGCGCTGTATGGTAAAATAAATAAATACTACATACACAATTTAAACAAAAACAAACAGAGATATTTCAGAAAGGTATAAAATTAATCTATATAGGCGTGAAACACGAACTAATTAACCTAATTAAATAATTGATAGCTTTTATATGGAAACGCTTTGACAGGCGCTGAATTAACGTTTGTGATTTAAAAGATTCTGTTGTATAAATCCACTAGTAATACACCAAACTAGCAGTGGAAATTAATTGTCGGTCTAATTTAATTTATCGTTCGTCGGGTTACGGTTAATGTAGTTTATATTGATCGAGTTACTAGGAAGGCGATACGTGACCATAATTCACTAACTATTGTGCTATAATGATAGTTTTACGACGCACACTTATTGAGCGTTTGTTAAACTTTTTGATTGCGATTTTTTTATAACAATCTGTAGAAAGTACTATTTCATCTGTCTATCGCCCTAGTCATTTTTTTGGCTGTATGGCATGAGAAACCCACAACGATTTAACAAGCCCATTACAAACATTTGAATGCGTATAAGTATCATCGATTTCAAATTCTTCTTCTTCTTCTTCTTCATCAACCCATATACGCCCACTGCTGAGCACGGGTCTCCTCTACCATTGAGAGGGTTAAATTCTAGTTAAGATTATTGTTAAGTCAAAATTGCGTAGCGAAGATATTGTTTGACCCGACTAACTTGGCATTCAAAATGTTGCTAACTCGATGAAATATAATAAATGTTTGTCTCAATATAGGACGTGGTGGATAATGAAGAATCAACGAGGAGAAGAGAATTTAGGCGAAAATAATACAAAAGTAACAAATTTTGACGATCGAATTTACTTCTGGTTTCAAGAGATTAACAATTCAATCCAATATTTGTATGGCAAACAAAATTGTGTTTGTATACGCATCCACAATAAATATAAGAGTCTAAATCAAATCAAATACGATTTGCAATAAGAAATCTTTAGTCAAGACCTATGAGGCACGTCTTGTAGCTAATGATAATTTGATAAGAAAGATTTTCATTAGGATTAGAAATAAATTACCTGATCCTCAGCCTTTACATAAAGCACGTATTCCATATCCAGCTGAAACGGGTCTGTTCCTCTGGTCCGCACAACTCCAGATCTCTCATCCACTTCAAAACGACCTCCAGTTCTATCTCTTACTATGAAGTAGTGTATATTATGGTCGGTATCCGGGTCTCTAGCTTGAAGAGTAAATACTGGAGTGTTCGGGGCTGCGTTGAGCTGCACAACAGTCTGCATCGGCAGCGGTCGGTTGATGAAGTAGGGAGGCTCGTCGTTGACATCCTTCACGTGTATTATGACTCGTTGGTTGTCGGTGTCTGGAATTTATTGAAAGAAGTTGAGTTCTATGTGCATAATCGGACTTGGTAGTAAGTGCGGTTTAGATTGAGTTCTGGGCTGGCGCAAATAGGTATCTTTGCCAGTCAAAATGATTTTGCGGAGTTATACTTTTTTAGATAGATACATGAGCTGATAACAAAATACGACACACTTGCGTGAGTCGCTATGGTTGGTTTTTATGGTCCCTGTCCGATTTAAAATAAAACTTTTGTTGTGCCACCACCGATAATGTGAAATTAAAATTTACAAAACCATGATACAGAACGACAGAAAGTTTAAAATAAGCTTTGATAAATAACAGTATGAAACAGAGAGTAAGATAAGTTTCCAATCATATATGCGTAGAAATTAGGTTAGAATAAAATAATAATTTACGTTTGTTAGATAATACGTTTATAATAAAAATTAAGTACATTTTGTTAATAGAAAAGAGTTTCATACTTACATTTTAAAGCAACTGTTAAGTGAGCGTGAAAAAAAACAAGACGTTATTAGAAATAAATACACATAAATAATTCAACAATAAATATTAATTCATTAGTATAGTGTATGTCAATTGCGATATAATAAACGGAAAAATCGGCATTTTAATCATTTAACACATTTGTTGCTTAAAATTATATTTCTAAATTGTGTTATAATATGTAATAGACCAAATAGTATAAATATGAAACGTTTCATTAAAAATGCACTAAAAAAACCACCTATAACTTCTAGATCACCTAACAAACAATTCCCGAAGCTATAATTTCAAAACACGGACACTTATCTCAATGGCAATAATAAAGACGCACGCGGTTCAGCAAATCATAACCCGATTCGCATTTGGTCACAAAAACTGACAAATATAGAACATAAGAATATGTGCATAAATGTTGTGTGCATAAATGTACTCTAATACCGCGAGTATTAGAGTTAAGGCGATGTTTGATGATATTAGAACGCGTATCCCTTTTTGGTCAGAGGGATTTTCCTAGTTCAGTAGAATAAATCCCCCGTTTTCTGTAATTCCATTCCACGGATAAACATCAGGGTATAGTTTCACACCGTTTAAAATTACAAAGCATTGACCCCGACTTGAACGCAGCACGTAGTCTCGTAAAAACAATGAAATGCTCAAGAATTAAACTGAAACCTACAAAACATATACAATTCAACAACAAATGCGAATGGCCGAATAAGGGTGTATTTGTGGGAAGTTACACGAATTTTGGATGCTCGCCAAAATCACGATATAGGTACATAGTACGTAGTATACCGTCTGTAGTAATACCCACGACTGAGACACAAGACAGGCAAAAAATATATGTAGGTACGATACGCCCGTATATCTTTGTATTTGTTTACTTTGAGTTGACGCCGCCAATTAGTATTGGCAACATGAACCCCAAAGCAATATTTTCGCAAGATATTTGTAATAGGACCCCCCAAATCTACCTCGTTAAGGAAAGATAGAGATCGCAGGATCCAGATTTGTGAGTAATCCTTCCAACAACCCTTAATGCCGCATTTGGCCATTTGCCAATGAAAGATAATATCAACTTGTGCCAAGACAAAAACCACTTTCCTTAAAACACATCTATAAGTTAAATTCAATTTGTAAAATCTCTTTGAATCGAGAATTTGGCACACCGCGATATATTCGATTTATTTTGTCTACTAATTATATTGACTGGGAGAACACAGCTAATTCAGATTATTCGGAGCAAAACTAACAGTTGTCGGAAACCATAAAATGAGGCAAAATTTAAGGGTATATAGCAGGTGGGTGTGGGGAGGTAATGGGGTGTACTTCACACCGACTGGCGACCGTTCACCCGTCACGTACGGCGCATGCGTACACTACGACCGCGTGGCCACCTCGTGACATGGGTCACAACGTCATGCCATGCTACCCATGTCTTCATAGAAGCGAGAACGAACCAATATTCTAGATTAATGGTCGTCTGTCAACCTTTTGAGAGGATAAATGCTAATTTTAAAGATTAAATCTATAATATCATAACCTAACAGTCATTAAAAGCTAAAGGCCTCGATCGTGATAATATACACAACGTGAAACTACTTAATTTAAAAAAAAAATCTAAGTGCTATAGTATTTGCTCAACGAACTGTCTGGAATGAAATGCGCATGTAAAGTAGGTAATACTTTCAAGCCGCTTAATATGGGCTCGGTGGAAACTGCATCAGACTTGAAACGAACCGTTGAAACTTTAATCAGTTTAAAACGTTCTTAATACATGCCCCGTAAATTACGTGCAAATGAAATTGACTGGCAAATTAATTGAATAATAAAATATGGTAGGGCATGTATGTGCATTGAACTGTAGTGGCACTCGTTTGAAGAATATGTAAAGCTCATATACGGCAGCTTGTAGAGGGCTATAATCTTAAAATAACTACAATAATCTTCAAAACGCTTCTCTTATTAAACTGAAAATATGGTATTGTGCTTTACACAAAAATAATTTGTTTTCCAAGACAAAGCTTTTATGGAATTTAATTTAATTTTATGTGTAAACTAAAATCCTGTTGGTCCTACTCTCCGCTTTCGCTATTGTAATGAGACCACTCTACCTAATAGTGCAAAGTCAACAAATGTCAACGTATATAATGTGAAACAATGTTTTATCGTCATTATCTCGAATTAGTTTATTATTTATGCAAACGGGAAACACGCAACAATGAAATTTCATTTCTAATTTCCATTTTATTATTGATCAATGGAATTTATTGAGTGAATAAGGCATTCAAAAACTTCATTACACGCAGTATATTATTAGTTTGAACAGTAACAACTATTGCTTAATAAAGTCATTAAAACCTTAGTGCTATTAAAATGCCGATTCCTCTTTATACCTCTAAGTTCAATACGTGTTATTGAAAAAAAATTCCATGTATACCTGAAACAAACATAAAAATGCATTAAATCATTGCAGTACTTTTCTTATATAGCCTAACTATGGTAAACCAAATAAAACCTACAAAATGTTTTAAAATAGATAAATGTTGGAGTAAATCTTCAGAAACAATGCTAAAGTGGTGCGGTCGGTTTCTCAGAGATAACAGCTGTACCTACTGTTCAAAGCAGACGCAAGAAATGAATACTTTTATATGCAAAGAAAACAATTAATTTTCAAGGAAATGGCATTTTGCGTACTATGATAATAAAATAACTGTTTTAAAATGACAGTGGCTGTCGCGTGTGCCGTGAAATTGCATGTTGCACGGCCAGTGAACTAAAACATTGTATAGTGCAAGTGGCTATTTTCCTTGCAATTATTATGAATATGGCACATGACATTTCATAGTGGGACGATAGAACGGAATTGTCGCTGAAATTGGGACTGACGTCGGCTGCGTTAATTAATGTGCAAGCTACTGTAAACGAGCTGGTGGAGGTAATTCCGAATATTTCGCATGTATCAAACATTTCAAATGTTTCGAACAACTTATCAAGATTATAATAGGCTCTGGATTTCAACCTCGGATCGAAAAACATTCCGAAAAGTCACGTAGTTTCAACAGTCATTTCTAGGATTAGGTCTACATCTGCCTAATACTAACATACAACTGTATGTGCAACTGTATGTACTTATTAAAATGGAAAATGTAATTGACATTGACAAAAAAATGCCTAAGGACCCCTAACAAAAATAAATGCATGACAATATTTATGGACGTCCATAAATAATATTAAAATGAGAAAAAAGGGCGATCAGTATCGTTATCGTTAGTTCTACCACCTTCTAAAAGTGAAAACTTCGCATTCATTCAACTATACAATATGGGACCACTTTTTCATAGATCGAATATGATACATATATCTAAAACAAAGTCGAAGGTATCATTATAAGTTTGGCAACTGAACGCAGATAAAAATGTTTGCGAGTAAAACTTTACCAAAGTCATACTTGAGCGGAACGTTTCACATCTCAATTTAATTTTATAGCACAAAAATGAATTTAGTAACCGAGGCAAAAGAGAAAATAAGTAAATACGTACGACGTATCGCGTGAGGCGGTCAATTTGTTGGGTCATTTAGGGGCTCTAGTGTGGAATACGGGCTACATTGCGAGGGCAATTAAAACTCAGTTGTAGGGCTTCATTAGGCACGATACCGCCACTCAGTCACAAAAGCTTTGCAACAGTTAATTCCACAGCAAAGACTCACTAACAATACAAAAGATGTTATTGAACAATGGACAGTGGGATTAATCTTTGACTTTGCGAAGCTTTTAATATAAACTGAAAATGGCCGGATCGCCGCTCGTTAAAGTGAATTTCCACGAGGGAAACCTACATCACGTCGCAATAAAGCGCAACTTAATGTCCCGTAATCTAAATTTTTATAGCCAAATCCTTTATACAGTTTTCTTGTATTGGCACGGAAGGTCTGTTATGTCTTCAATATAATGTTATTATTAAATATTTTGTGAACGAAAATCAATGCTCTTTATTTCATTACGAAGTTTGCGAAAGTATTAGCGAAATTAATTTGTTTCCAACTTTAATATTTCGCTAGCTAAAGGAGGCTTAAGAAGAAAAACACGGATTAAATTATGAACAAAAATTGCAAAGAAGTCCCACAATTGTAAAAATGTTATTATTTACATTTTCATAATATTTAATCGGATTTATTAACAAAAGATTATGTCTATAGGTATATGTATGCAACATTTTTTACGTTTACATAAAATAAAACGTTGTTAATTGTTGTGTGACCTAAAGTTACGCAATACTTGCAACAAAACAAATAAAAGCAAGTAACGATTCCAGTACATAACAAACAAAAACATTATAACATTTTTTATTATTACTGCTTATGCTTTTCAAATTGATAAACTTATTTCATGGAAACTGTTAAAATCGTGAGAAATACTATATCGTAGGTCGGCTTATCGAAAGGCGCAATGCAACACTTCTGGCAATGGTAAAGCCCACGCACGTCGCGATGAACAAAGGGCTTCTTATAAAAAGTAGTAACCAACCATGCCTTTACATTGTATTGTTCAAAGCAACAAAGAACATTAGTCCGTGATGATCACGAAAAACTGAGCAAAGAACACACATATGTTCAAAGCATTTCATATCTCCACAGATTTATGAATGTACGTTTTATACTAAGACGAATTGGAAGTAGTACTCAGTGTTCAATTTCCGAAAACTTTTAAGTTGTAACCAACGATGTAATTGTTCAGTTCCAAATTTAAAGTTCCCTTTTGCATTCGTATGGTATTTTGTAAATAGGCTTAACTAAAGAGGTCGTTGCATTAGTATCGTCTGCGAGCCTGTCTTAATCCGCCTTTAAAATAAAGGCAGTGAGCATTCGTAACGCGTGCCGTGCGACATTACACGGGCCTCGAAGCCATCGCATACTTTAATAAAGCTACGGGTACATAGACTGGCCATTCCGCTACAAAATGAAGCACCTGTATAGAACCCACGCGCACGTGCCGACAGCACGACTAATGATATAGAAGCTGCTGGTCGCACTAATACCGGCAGCCGTTTATTATCCGACGACTAATGTGCGTCTAGTAATAGCGGTCGCCGCGGAACCTCACCGATACTTGCGGATAATGACACTACAATACCGTAAACGTGCATATAATGAGGAAATTTGCATTCCTTCTGTGAACTTAACATTCCATTTCATTTTATTAACGTTTTTGTGTAAAGATACCCGATAAATATGAGTATCTTACGTCTTAATTCGTGACCCAAATTTTAAAATAGATGTTTTAACTAACTAGTCCGCATCGCGGTGTATAGTTTATAATACGTATAATCCGGCTAAAGAGAATGATGGGCGTGATGATCCATCACATCTTATGAACATATTTTAAGAGCGCAGCAGTCGGTAACAATAAAACCACGTGTGCAAACGTGCTCGTAAAAGCACGAGTGGACGAATGATATTTGTCGCGTGGGAAGTTGATTCAGTTGCGAAAATACGGAGTGAAAATGGTGGGACACTTTCATTAGGACGATGTCCGGAGCCACCGGTTCAATGTCCGGCTCGTTCTATTTTTAACACATCCACGCCGAACACCAATACAGTGCACATAACACGCGTACGGCACGAACAATGCATCCGCTCCGACGTGCAGCTACACTGTGACCTTTCACTGAAAAAGAGTCCTCGTTACGGACCCAACGCTAATACCATTACGTGAAAAAGCAAGATTCGCGCCGGAGCCAGTGTACGAGTTAGCCGCTTTAAACTAATTAGCATTTGCAGTCACGTATCGGCGTCTCTCTTAATGAAGCCATTGAAGTCATTAACAAGAAGTTCGCGATGTAACCGGGCGATAGTCTGCAATCGACGTTCACCCGCTGAAGCTTAAAAATACGACGAAAGAATTATTTAAACTAGCCAAGATTGTACTCTTCATTTTCTTGACTGCTTTGTATTGTTAAAGTCAAAAAGATCCGACTAAGTTAAATCGAAGGAACATTAATATAATACAAATAAATACAAAAGGCAACAAAAATGGCATAAATTATGTAAGTTGCGTAAGTCTTGACAGCGGTCACAGAAAAACAAGATAAGGTGGTAAAACGCTAAAAATAATAGTCAAAGACAAGCAATTTGTGTGCCAAAGGAAGCGAATGCAAAAGTTTTGCGCTCGTTGGGCAGAAATCAATAATTTCGTCTCCAGTCGTTGCCTCGGGCATGTTTCCACGGCCACCACTGAGTCAATTTTACCGTAACCCTCAAATACGACTTTATGTATTTTTTTATTATAACACATTACAATCACATTGTGACATATCCGTACGTAACATCTCTGTTTAGCTATTCCGGATATTAAAATATTGATGTATATACAAAGGTACATACCGATTGTAGAAAATAGATATAGAACCAAATACGATTTTACTTTATATTTGACCTAAGAAAATAAGCTTGCTTTTTTGGCATATGAAGCAAGTTTCTTGAAATTACTTACGAGACTTCATAATAGAAGTCTTTTATAAGTGTAATAGACCACATAGAGGGATATTACAGAAATACTTTACATCGACGTATTTACTATTGAGGACAGAAGTGAGGTTAGCCTGAATGGGAGCATTGAACTCACTTAGAGGTTTCAGTCTAGACATGATAGCTGAAAATCTCTTTCTAAATACGGCCAAGTTGAAAAAGCTAATAATACTGTAATTTACTAATACAAAAACTATGGTAATTTCAACTATTATAATTGAAAAAGTTATTTTAAATAATACCATTAGGTTCTAGTCAATTACCCTATCCTACTTCGATTTAGAGTAAAAATTTATATACTAAGCCAGGCACATGGTTATGATCTTAAAGGTACTTCGCTGTCACAAACAGCTAATTTTTGTAGAAGTATTATTCAAGTGAAAGTTGTCTCGGTTTAAAGATTCACCTAGCACTCCCCTACTTTAAGGAAATGGTATATAACCAAGACTATCACAAGGAAAAATGACGCATTGCGATTATATATGGATACTTAAAGAGCGATGCACGTAGCATTTAGTGCAAAACATACCCTCGTCTGGGAACAAAACATACGGGCAAAGAGGAACTTACTAAACTCATAAGAGGGCCCCCTGAGCATGCCCCGAGCTTTGCCCGGGAGGAAACTTTCTTATATTGCACAAACCTCGTGTAAGATTTCAAACGAGATATAACGTTGTTATTTTCACATTATATTTCAAGTTAGTAGATGTTAGGAGGGGCACTGGCGCTATGAAACAAGTTGCTGTTGGTTCGATTCCCCTTGAAAATTTTAATATTGGCAATAGGTATAGATTCTGATTGTGATGTGAATGAAAGAATATTGTACAGTAAATTTGTTTCAAAGTTGGACATAGACATGTTTAATTTGCTTGAAAATTCTATACCCCTGAAGCCTTAAGCTCTTTACGCAAGGGGTGGATAAGCAACCGGTCTACATAATTATATCAAATGGCGAGTTCTAATCGATACTATTTTCAGACAACCTTTCATTATCATTAAGAAAGTTAATATCATGCCCTAGTACGACTATTATTGCATAAGTACGTTCATTATTCTTATATGCCTCAAGGAGTAAACTAAGGTACCCACAAGACGGCAGCTGTTTTAAATCGTGCTGCTACTGAGAAATTCCTAAAAGAAAAACCCAACCCCGGGAATTTGATATGAAACCAACATATGTACATTGTACATATATCTTTTATGTCGCCACGGCTATGCTTAATAGTAGGCAAGGAAAGAGTATCAAGTACCGAGTGACAACAATACTTCGTCACTCGATACATTGATGCTGGTGGCTGGGACAAGTCTAAGCATAATTCTATAGCTGCTCTAACTATTGCTTTTATCTTAAAAAAACTTTTACAGAAACTTCTTACTCTATGCATTGACTACAAAGTATATTAAAATTTTCAGCTATTTCAAATTTGTGCGTCAATAAACAGAACACTGCGTTATTATATAACGTTGCCCGCGGGCCTCTGGTTTACTTTAAAAAGGTTTCATAATTTTATCGACTGACAAATTTGCATAACTAAAAAGATAACAATTTAGCAATCTAGATGTGCAAACATAATATCTGTTATCGATATTTGCCCGTGCTAATCAAATAAATGAATTTAAAATGTTGCCGAGCACGTTGATTTAGGCTGCCGTTTAGCAATAATATCTAATAGTACTCGTATTAATGCACAGAATGTTATTGTTTCACGCACTTTGCCTATTGTTGTGTTCTATCGTTATCAAATCCATTATTAAGCGTAGGATGGCGGAATGAGAACCGAGGCAACTTGAAAATGTTTTATAGAAACTTATTTTAATTTCAGCGGAGTTTCTCATTTACCTGCAAGCTCTCGGCCCCCGCGCTTATAACTATGACCTTTCCTTCTTCGAAAGAGACCTAAAAATACCGAAGGAAGTGGATTTTTTTACACCCACACTTTACCAGTAACTAAACCCCGAGTAATATAACGTTTTCGTTGTAACAAAACAATGTCTGACCGAGAAATCGAAGCAAGGTCCCCAGGATTGCATAAATCAAATGCCACGATGAAAAACAAGGAACAATTTTCTGCTTCAATATAAAAGAACTATTACGTAAAACCGAAGTATCGTAGGTTTTAATTTATTTTATATTTAGAACGCTCCTTACTTTTCGCGTAGCTGCATCCAATTACTCCTGGAAAGCGGTTGTAGAAAATAAAAACTATTCATAATAAACTGGCCATTAGTACCTAAATGTTCATTCATCCACCGATCCGCATTGTGCTACCGCGACGAACTGTGCCGCCTCCACCCCAATTAACCGTCTTGTTAGCAACGCTTTTGATGCTACAACCTTTATTTTAATACGCTGTTATTCGATGCACAGCATATTTCAGAATAGCAATGTTACAAAAAATAGCCAACTTTAAATATGTCGTTTCAATTATTTTTGATTGTGAACGTCAAAAAGTTTGCGCATATGATTGTTTCACAATTCCCGAGTACCATCTATTGTTGGCTCTCGACTTTCCAACCCTCCCAGACGTCTCAAAAGGGTGTTTTAGAAAGAATACCCGCAGTGAGCCTCAGGGACACGATTTCCACCTTTTTCCATCGCAAAATCACCCTTTTTCATATAGCTAACCCTTTCAAGCGTCGGGAAAACGGTATGCAACAGAATATTGCCGTACTTATACCGCTACACGGGTGTGAATAAGCATAAAACAAATTGAAATACGCACAGAGGAACAACATTGTGTGTATGAGTTATACTAACCTTTAAAACCTATCCCGCGTGGTGTGTTTCTTAGTTAATGCTATAGGCGTAAAAGGCAGCTAAGACAAAGCGGAGGTAATAAACTTACTTTCAACGGAACAAAAATATAAACAGAGGTTTCTTTGCGCAACTTCTTGGACTTTTCTTAAGCGATAAACGCACTGTTTACAGATACAGAATTCCTTTGCATTATTTAAATTTCAACTGTAGTTGTTAGTCAACTTTACAATCCGACTCGTAGTTTTAAATTCTGGTTATACTAAATAAATAGAAGTCTTAAAGAGAATTAAACACAATGGGTGAAAAATACCGTAAAACAAATATGATCATCTCTGGACGGTACGAAATCAGATTACTCTTAATACCGGGAACCGCGTACGCTGGGCGAAAAACATATTCCACTGCAGAACTGGAGAGAGTGTAAACTACATTGCAATAATTCAAATTTATAGTAAATGTAAATTTTAACCGCTTACTAGTTAAGTTTATCGCGTCAAAACGAGTTTTCAGAAGCACTTTCCTTTTATTATGCGGTCATCATGCAGTATATTTTTGAGGAAATTCAAACAATTTTGCAATTTCACACGTGAGCACGCAAGAGTAATAAGTTATGCAAATAACACTTGCAACGTAAGACAGTCCTCGCCGTATACGGCATGTAATAT
The DNA here is from genome assembly GCA_030295005.1 of Cephonodes hylas. Classification (NCBI taxonomy): domain Eukaryota; kingdom Metazoa; phylum Arthropoda; class Insecta; order Lepidoptera; family Sphingidae; genus Cephonodes; species Cephonodes hylas. The sequence continues at coordinate 8,467,515 of AP025364.1, read as the reverse complement.
ATTTTCAATAAATTTATATAATATAAAACACATCCATAAGACAGAATAATTAAGAAAACCACACTGATAAATGTAAAGATGTGGCACCTAATCATTCAAGATGAGCATAACAATAGCGGTTGATCAAAACTACGGCACTTGGTAGCGGGTACCGCAACAAGCTTAATTCCAACACAGCGACAGTTGCTAGCTAATTTCATTTTGAATAGTTGAAACAATACCTCCCCAGGCAGGTAATTAAATCCTACTTATAATTCAGATTGTGATTTATGTTGCTCATGCCGCGTTCGCTGAATAGATTTAGATGTATCGTGAATCAACAGTACGTCTCCATATAGGGGTGGTTTTAATCCCACAGAAATGAATTAGCCATTACTCGCACGACGCCTTGGGCGAAATTTATTAAAACAATTTACGCCAACATATTATGTGGTTCAATCAACAAAGGAATTATATACACACGTCATTGATATTATGGTTCGAATTATAAAGATCTAATGACATCACAAGTTTTTAAAGTTACACAGTTGGCTTGAACGGAGATCTGAGAGCAAGGTGTTTGTAACATAGCGGGGTCTATCGTAGCGTCTGATGACCACGACACAAGACCAATTTTAGTCCGAAGGCAGAACTACGTTTGTAACTTTTGAATGTATTATTAATTTATTTTACATTTTAAAAACAAAATCAATAATATACTTATTTAAGGCCTAAAAACGTCACCCTAAAAGCTGATTTTAAAAAATCAATATACAAATCCAACAGTTATGACGTTAGACATTCTACTATGTAATAACAAAGCGCGTCGTCGGATTAGTTCAGAAACGAACCGGAGCGAGGGTCGCGTCAACAATAACAAAATCGTTATTATTGATTTTAGTGTCGAGAACAATCAATCTGGAGGAGGACGGCGTCACGGCTAAATCGGCGATATCCGCCCGTCTACGCGTCTCCCCATCTCTAGCTATGCACGCTCAAATCTTCAGTTTCAACATTGTAAACCGTCGTTTGTTGACATATTATTTTTTTATAAGATTAAAGCTAGGAATAGTCGAAAAATTAAGTAATTTAAAGAGAAAGGAACAAATTTTAACTATTTCATAACATAAGAAAATGGTTTAATTAAAGTTCTTTCAAACATGTATTCAGGTTAAATTTGTTGTTAAAAATTTTATGGATTTGTTTACCCAAAAAATATATAGATGGCGCTGCGGACTCAAATACAACGATTCTTACTTGACGCTTTTAAGCTTTTTGTGTTTGATATTCTTCTTAATATACCAGGTTGTCCATCAGATAATTATATAGGCTTGGGTATGTATATTAAATGAACATCTATTCTAACTTAAAATAAACTTATGTTTAGTTAGTAATTATGAACAATGTTTGTACTCAATTTTAATAAAAACATCCAATGTTATCCAGATACATATCTCCGACAAATACGAAACATAAAGCTTAATCCCAAAGCATCAGCGACTACGAGGAAAAAATTTCGTCTCACAAACATGAAAATGCAACAAATATCATAAAACCACAAAAAAATCTCAGTACAGGGTTTGAAATACATTATGCAGAATTTTTAAATAAAAATGAAACATCATAAACATGCACAACTAACAATAAAACTATGTGAATAAATCGGCAAATATAGTAACAGCAGCAAAATTTTAAGTATAAAAAGTTGTCTAAATAACTGCACAACTATGGCATAACCTCTCATAACTATAGGCGTATCGGATTAATATTATATGCCATTGGTGTATGTTCTTAATATTCGTATAGCATTCCCCCCATACGGCGCGGGTGGCCAGCTACCCTATGCACTGCATTGCGGAACGCCAGACTATATTTCACTTCTACAGCGAGACGGTCGCATTAAATCGTTTCCTATTGTTAAAGTGGCATTCTATGACAGGCTTAACGAAGCGTAAAGATTATCTATGACACAAATATCTCGAATTTACACTGGTTGAATTCTGCGAATTTCCAACGAGTGTAATGCACGAACATTCAGCTCTGTGTTTGAAAATACATGTTGCATGAGCGCGCTACGTGAGTCTGGCTGTTTCAGCAAAAATAAAAAAGAAACTAACAGTGTGTATTAAAGCAGTAGCTACTTTATTAAGCAAGTCTTGGGTAACGCAGCGCTTTGTTTGTGAGAACATGTGAGAAATTATGTTTTAAAATGAACAATAAGGATACATGTCCGGCACAAACAGAAATGTTTGCTAAAATAAGATCTTTTGCTCAGACTTGCAACTTGCAGACAATAGATAAACAGAAGCACAAATATTTGTTCACGAAATTGTAGCCTTGGCAATGTCAAAACTTGCTAAGACACCGTCTCGATGTCGAGGAAAACTGCAAAATGTCAACAAAGATATCTTTCGGCAAGGAAGTAGAATGTAAAGAATGTATAAAAATATATCGCACAAAATTATTCACCACTTCCCTTTATTATTCTGTTATAGTGGAATAGAAATATGGCGTTCGTTACATTTTTCTGTCGTGTAAAGTTTCAGAAAAGTTTCAAGTGATATATCAGTTTACTCTTACAATCCATTTGAAACGCGAGATGCTTTACTTATGTACGGCGCACTCAACAATATTTCTTATGAACTGCCCCACATAAAACATCCCAGGGAGCCACCCCTCGGTAACTTTCCTATTTCCAATGATTGGACATCGCTAGGGGTTAGCATCCAGCGAATTTCCTCGAACAACTTCGATATTTACCAAAGAGCTAGCACAGCACGAATCTCAGCGAAATTATTCATAAATTACGTTAAAAATTGTTATTCCAGTTAAAGTTTTGATGTGTTAAACTTTGCTCCAACCAGTAAAAATAGAAACTGCATTTCCTAGATATTTTTTTTAGTTCACCCTCTATGATAATAACAAACTCATATATGCTAGTTATTTTATGCAAGCTATATCAGTGATATTAATATCACATGATCGACGTGCACAATGGTATGCAGCCACAAAGCTTATAATTAAATACTTAACATCCTTCATCAACAAAGGACCTACAATCGCGGTAATTAAACGTGACACAAGTACATATTAAAATTATTCATTTATGAAATGAAATTGTTGTGTACAAAAGCTATATAGCTTTTGTATAATTGAAATCTATTTTATTTTACCTCAATTTACGCATAGAATATTCCAACTGGCATTTTTATATAACAAATCGGAATGATATACTCGCAAATAATGCTTTATAAGGGGACGATGTGAGTTCATACATTATTCCACCCATGTTACGCGCGAATCGGACATTTAGCGAAATCATTCCAAACGTTTCCAAACTTAACAACGGTCCGATACGAAAACAAAATCTTTTAACACGCTATTATATTTAGTCTACGGAACATCAAAACATTATTACTTTCCAATAAAACGACAAGTTCATAAAACTATAAATTGGGATCTTAATAAGAGCAGAAGACGATAAAAGATATGTCTCGGCGGCCTTAAAATGTTATCGGCGACCGGGAGGAAGTATAACAGCTAGCCAAGCCACCCTTGAAATCGCTTCCCCGCCGCGCATAGGACTTACTAAGGGGTGTGCCGGGGTATACGGGGGTACGGGGGCCGAGGTACAAAGCCGCGGCCGTTGACACGAATCTCCCACACTATGTTTATGTATCCCATCGGATTTTTTCCCTACGCATTCACGCACAAACGGATGCTAGCGAATAGTGCATTTTTATTTTAGATTTATAGAAAATACGCGGAACAAAAAGGCACTATCTCTGGCTGAAATTCATATATATTGCGCTTTTACTGTGTTTATTTGGATATAGGTTGTGTGCATCAATGTTTTGTCGAAAATTTAGCCTGAAACCACTTCTGCTGTCGGCACTAAAATACCTCAAAATTAATTTGACGAAGTTGCAAATGGTTTACAAACAATCTCCCAGCAGTATTTACGATTTTAATTAAAAATGTTAACAACATACAGTAAATATCCTTAGCTCCAAAATCATAGACTAAACAAGCATAGAGTATGCAAACTTCCAGACAAACTATCTACTTAATCCAATATGCGGCACAAGACAATGCACGGTAAGACAAGAGAATTAACATACTAACGTCCTCTGACGGATGACGGGGTGAGACACCAATGAACTCTCACAGAAGTTATTTGGGTGACGTATATATAGCGTCGCCTTGGACTAGTTCGTATAATCCGATAGAATTGTGCAAAACCGCGTCGCGACATATTCAATAGCATTTTTGTTTCGCAAAACAATTCAAGTAAATATTGGTTATTATTTTATTTTTGAACCAAAGTAGGGATGATTTTACAAATGCAAACATGATGGGAGACACTTATTTTGCAAATAAGGAATTGATAAGCTTAATTGTAGCATAATTGATAATTGTATGAATCGTCTCTTAGAAATACATTGCCCTTAGTATTTTGCTGTTACAACTAGCGAAGAACAGAGCCGCTCTATTTTAGTTCTTTATTTTTGTAAAAAAATACATTTGCCTAAATTTGTATAAGGAGCTAAAATTATATCTATGACAATCTTCATATCTCCATTTTTATGACCACAAAACCAATATCAACTGCGGTAATCACGTGTATAATGTTTGATAGTTATTGGTGAGATCTTTTTAGATCGGAATACCTAGGTATACATCTTAGTTCCGCTAATTCTAGTGTTGATGTTATGACGAAAGCGGCGCGCGCGACGCTACGTCAACGCTAACCGCTGTTTATTTATAAGCCGCCAATAATACTGCATACATTTCACAAGTGCCCCCTCAATATTTGACAGCCCCCGTGGCGCAGTTAGCTAGACACCAGCTTGCGAAACGAGAGGCCGCGGGTTCGATCCCCGCACCGAGACAAATGCTTGTGTGAACCACAAATATTTGTTTCGGGTCTGGGTGTTTGTGAGACCGAAAAAGTCTCTCGTAGTGTCTGATACCCACGACACAGGTCTTTGAACCTAGTGTGGGGTCAGAGCTATGTATGTGACTGTTGGGTGTATTTATTTATTATTTATTTAATATTTATACACACGGGAAGAGACCAACGCAATACTACGAAATCATTGATCAGTTTAGCGAATTAATTTGATTACTTCAAATAACACGTTGAGAGATAATGCAAATAATATACTTATATTATTTAGGATGCCATGAGAAGAAAAATTATGAAAGGAGGACAATCTAAATAGAAATACTGCTGACAAAATATCGTTTACGCTAATCTCTACCTCCCACTAGTTCGCACGCTTTTGCTAACCAACCACGAATACATTGTATTTTATATAGGCTTTAATATATTTATACCCTAGTATTTTCGGTCAGCTATAAATAACTATCATGATTTTCTAAGCGCGTTGGCGTAACAAATTTACCCCCGAATTTGACCTAATTCCCAATTTTATAAATTGATACACCGTCAACTCATATACGTCCCACTGCTGAGCACGGGTCTTCTCTACCATTGAGAGGGTTTAGCCCATAGTCTACACGCCTAAGAAATTCCTAAACACCTTTTTAGGTGTGCAGGTTTCATCACGATGTTTTCCTTCACCGTTAAAGCAAGTGATAATTCAACGCACATAACTTAAAACGCTTAAACCTCAAGGCTGACCTCATGACTGCTTATAAATTGATAATATCAGTCGAAACGATTATGACAGCTCCTTTATAAAGGATACACAAGCTAAATCCGAGACACGACACATTTGCCTGAATAACTGTGGCGAGTTTTACAGCTCATCGATCGTTTTTCGGTCGGAAACCAAAATGGTATATATCAACATAGATAACATGTAGTTAAATATAAACATTATAGTCTTATAATATAGACTGAATAAAATAAAATGATCTAAAGAGTTTAAAATTTCTGAGCTCAGCAAATAAAATTTTAGTAATCAATCGTTTTAAAGGCAATTCGACGACAATATCGATATTCACAAGCGTAGATTATATCAACAGCGAATTTGTATTGAGTTTATCACATAAACTTGTCATAAGTGCTATTTAATTGTCTACATGATTGTCAAACGAACATTTAGTTTCACTGACGACTGCGAATCGCGCTACACGGTATAATGAAATTACCGATCAATTAAGTTATTTCACCAAGCGTGATTTGCTAGGAAGCTCCTTGATATGCAAATGGCGAGGTCTAAGACGCCACATTATCCGTTTCCTCAGACGCCGTCGTCAAACAAACCACGACATGGTGTGTGACGTAGACTCGTCTAGAGCCTTTGTTCCTAACTTGGCATTTGTGTTGTTCTAAGTTCGCTCCCCACCGACCTCGTATCCCTGTTAGAAACTTTCTACATTATATTCTTGAAACTACATGCCGTTTATTCATAACTTCATCAACTTAGGTATTTCAATTTGCAGTTATCGTGCCAAGGTGCTTTGTGGAACTGTAAAGGATTTTCAGGTTATTAATATTAGAGCTTATGTGATTTTTAATGAAGTTCAGGTGTAAAACTATGAGCTTATATAAGCGTAATAAAGCCATCGCTGAATTTATGATTTTTTTGCCGACATAAAAGGCATACAGTTATCATTTATTACCTATGAGTTGGATATAAGACATTGACCGAGTGATCGTAAAAAATTAAGTACATTTCTTTTATAAGGCGCTCCAAAAATATTGTCTGCCTACACAAGGTTGCAGAAAGTCTGATAAAAATTCAATTTGTGTATTGGTGTCTTGAATAATGACTTTAAGAAAAGCGCGTCTTAAATGCATCAGTTATAGCGGCCTTTTGGAAAGCATTCCTGAGGAAGAACTGCTTTTGACTTAGTAACTTTCATGAAACTTAAGAACATAATTTTCCGAATTATGTGCGAAGTGCAAAGGCTTCTAATTAAAGAAACAAAGATATAAGGTCTCAGAATGATGATAACCATTTTGAACGAGCCGAAAATTGACAAATTCCTTAAGGAATAACTGGAAGAAGTTGGTAAAAATGTACGCGAACATCTCCGAATTGCCATCCCAGCACGAATACAAATGTCACAGCTGAGCCGGGTCCTTACCATAACCTACGTCAAAGTGCCCATTTTCATGGCCATGAGTCGCAATGAAAGGGGGTAAAACAGTAATCAGGGCGTTAAATGTCCTGAAATGACGAAAACGAAAAGGGCTTTAAATCAAGTTAAATTTGAATGTACAAAATATATTCAGCTTTCTACGTACAAATGAATTCTATATTCTTCAAACGTAAGGAATTTACCCGTGGTAAACAATTTCTTTGTATACCCTATACGCGCTGCACACAATATAAACGAACCATTTCAATCTAAGTTTCATACCCAGGGTAGGGCCATGAAACAAAAATTTTAGTTTGAAAACTCACTCATGCATATGTATTAAGCGTCGGAACAGGTGCGAGTTGTGTACAGCACTTTAGTTAGATTACACGGGTAAAATTTGTCTCTCAGAGGTAGCCCCATAAGCCTTTGTATATTACCCAAGCTTTCACACTTCAGATAAAACATTTATATCAAGATGACCGAGAGACGCTATAAAATTACACGACGTGTTGAATAGGGTATTTTATAATCCGAAATGTTGGCGGAAGGTACTGTTTATGACTTCCATTTATTTTTGAATATTTAACTATATGGGCACAGTTTTGTGAAATCGTCGAGACCAATCCAACAGGGTTGAACTTTGAGTAAGTTCCTATTTGAATTATCTAGTATGGCTAAATATTATCAAAAAATATCATGCAATAACATACAATATTTTATAGGGTATTAAGGTTGGGTTCGTAATGTATTAAACCATTTCGAATTTTCGCGCTAAATTTATTTTTCACGTCTATAAAAAGGGTCGTTTGTTTCAAGGTTTAAATTCTAAATCCGGCCATTACTTTTTTAGTTTATTTGGTGGACATAAGACGCTTGAAATTTATTCTCCGTATGGCATGAAGTCTACTTCGTTAGCTTAGAGTTTCGCTGTATCAAATAAAATAATGTTAATAATGACATAACCTGGTTTTGTTGCGCTGTATACTTTTGGAAATACAAGCTTTACAATACAATCTTCTTGGTATTTTTCGAAAAGATATCTATTGACATCAAACAAATCACGATTCTACTTTTTAGCGAGGAGAACACAGTTTTATTTATCGGAGATAGCATTTTGAACTTAGTTAAATGCAATCATGAATCACAGTAAAACTAACGTAAAGTTAATTCTAAGAATGAAGTTGTAATACACGTTAAGATCATCTCAGACAGAATGAATGCTACTCACGATATAAGTTTAAGCTCTTAAAGTGAGTGCCGAGTGTAGTTATCTACACTCTGAATCGTTTAAGCGGTCACGATCTAAGTATTGTGGGAACGGCAGACAAGATACTTAGTCTACTGGCTAGTGAAATTATTTTTTCTGCGAACAGACCTTAATGGATACAATTTTGTGTTTTCTGTAGGATAAAACAAAATATCTTTCTTTTAATTAACAACCCATATGAGAGGCGTTGTGGCTTAGTACACCGCGTTGGCCAAGAGCAGGTTGGCGGGTTATTATTATTTAAAGCGACATCAACAACAGACTCTCACTGCCCAGTAATCTCCTAGCTTTAATGAAATGTATTTAATGATTTTATAGAATCACAAAATATTTATAATAAGTCTTTTTCTTCACAATACAACATAATGCTTAATGTTAGGCAAAAATTACCGTTTCACTCCGTTTTATTACACTATTTTTTTATCAACGTTGTTTAGTATCCACGACTGAAAAAACGAAAATGCGGCTAAGCACTGGCTGGTGTGAAGCCAAGTGATAACAATAAAAAAGAATACGGTAGTACTTCTACTCAAGTTATCTATGAAAGAGCAAACGTAATTCAAATGGTTGAAATTGGAAACTTTTAATTTACTTGTTGGCACTTGGGGTTGATGTAATTCGCCGGCGAACCGTGAACATCCTCACACCGCAGGGCGTTAAATTCGCATTGTCCGTCCGAATCACGAACACAAACAGTTAATATCGATCGCATTCAATTTCCATGTGACCACATCGCCACACGCCGACAACGGGCAATTGAGCCGCTCACTTCCTTCCTGGACTTGTCCGCACTGATGCCCATCAACGGGAATATCAACCATATTTCATATTTACGCTGCATTATTACTCCGATTATTTATGTCGCGCGACAAAACCAAAGAGCTTACAATAATGTCATACTATATTTACTAGTGAAAGAAGCCCTTCTTAATTATGATGATAATATATATGATATGATATGATGATAACTGAATTATGATGATTACATTAATACGAAAGTATTCCGTTTTAGATTTTAAACACTAGAAAAGATATTCCGGTCTCAAAAATACCCAGATTCGAAACAAAAAAGCGGGTCACATAAATATTTAATATGGTAAAAAGATACATTTTCAAATTGGTGTAACGTTTCATGAAATTTTAAGCGTATAAATCGTTTGCCTCGTTGTCTTTATATTAATCCTTAAGCCTTTTCCTTTGCAATGCCTTTCTTGACCGGCCAGAAGATTAAGTTTTAGCCTCACTTCACATAGCTTCGAAACTTACTCAAGAATTTTCTAGAAGTCTGAGCTGATCAATTGAAGCCAGCAACTTCTATCTTGGATTTTTAAATTATAATGCTAATGGTAAAACAGGACACCGCAATCGTTAATCCGTTTGCTTCGCTAACGTTAAAACTTTAACATGACTCACATAATGTGTCTACACTTTGCGCATAGGTATTAAAGTCAATTTAGATGAAATTGCGGCGAAGCTCGTTGATTAAGTCAATTACCAGTCCATTGTGCGATACATTATTCATTTAACGGATATAGGGACTTACGAGACAACTAACTTTTCAATAGCTCTATAAAAATATCTTACGGCAATTTGATCTCAGCAACGGAGACCGATGGTATTGGAACTATGTATGTGTCTGATTAAAGACCTCATATTTGTACGGAGACCTATAAATGAATTTAAGTTAACTTAAAAAGAATATGAATTATTACAGTTCCATTTCAATTTTGAAGCCACAGAGATCTGAACGTCATGATTTAAAAAGTAAAATTATTTTTGAATTTATTATACTGCTTTAAAGAAGCTTTGCAAATATCAAATATGTTCAATCATTGGTACCACTCACACACTCAAAATATCTTTAATATTATAACTATAATATCTTTTTAAAAAATAAAATCCTACAAACTTTGGCTTATAAGTATAGAAACAATCGCTAGGGTAACATAAAAACCCAAACATATTACACGCTTAGCAGAAAACCGTTGTCCAAATCGAGCAATTGTTATCCCGTGCCTACATGTACCACCAGCGCGCCCCGATCGATGTCTGACCCCGTGCAATGTCGCCCTCGCCTTTAGCGCTGCCTCTTTTGACGGGTCACAGCGTGCTTCGATTCTTATATCAAATACCGTAATGTTACATTTCTATTTTTGTGGCAAAGGTATTTGTTTGTTCGGTTTCGTTTCTACATAAATGACGATTAAATAAAATCTAGATAGAATATTTTCGAGTTGGGTAAAGGAACTGCAAAGGTTTATGTCACTCCACATTTAATGAACGAAAATAAATATTTTTATTTTTTGAATTGATCATCATAACTTATGGCCAATGTAGTTATACTTATCCAGCACTATTTGTTCCAAAGTTAAATGTAAATTAAAAAAAATATATTGCTCCCTATTCGCCGACACAAAATGTTTATTTTTACGTTACGGAAAAGCTTGCCTGCCTACCTGTGATTTCAACGGTTGGCAGCGACTCCAACGTCGACTCTTTCGGGAAATTAACCGACCCGAGGCAAATTGTGGTATAAATAAAAGTCTATATGCGCGGCTTATTTTAGATACCGAATGAGACACCAAACAGCTTACCTACTTAACCTATACAATGTTATAACACTCTGTATTATAATAAAATTTACATAACATATTATACTTGTACTAGTACAAATTAGGTAGTGGTGCTCCGTTGGGTGAGTGTGATATGTACAAGCAAATACAACCTATTTCTTAGTTCTGAAAGTGTTCAGGTACTGCAGTGATCATTTCCCACGAGGTAAGCCGCTAGCTTGTTTGCCGGAGTGCAATAAAAAATAATAAAAATCTCTATACGATATGCCATTGTGCATACTTCAATACTGAAGCAATCCTAGTCACAATTCAATTTATTCAAGTTCCATTTCCGGCTGACGCCCACTAACACAGCCGCTCATCTACAATGAGTATAGGTAGGAAAATAAACGAAAGCTCGTATCGTAATCCGATGAATACGTAACAGGCCACTGCTCTCTCCTCATTGTACGATAGCACGTGTGAGAAAAACATCACTGAATCATAGTGTATTAATAAATACTCTTGATTCGATACTCCGATCTACTTTCTTTTTTTCTTTAATCTACAGTTTTTAAATTTATCGCACGACTGTGAGTTTGTTTTGACGCTTTAACACCTTTAATACTCAACCGACCATTACAAAATTTTGCCTAGTCATCGGCTGGACCAGAACTTCCTAGAAGCAATTTTAAATTTATTTTAAAGCGTCTGATGGCGTGAATCTAAGGAATCACAAAAAGCCGGTAATAGGACAAGAAACATGAATATGAAAAAATTGTGGCCCAAAACGGCACAAATAAAGCGGATAAACTGGACGAGGAACAGTGCAGAAAAACAGAATTTCAGCGCGAAAAAGCAAAATATTACAAAAAGAGATTTTATTTTGGATTTAAATATAAAAGCAAATCTATCCCTTTGAACTGAGCTATCAGTCCACGGAAACATAAAAGCCCGTGCCTAACAATGGGTACATGACTGATATGGGGAATGGAATGGCATATTGGAAATATTAAAACAACGGCATGATGAATGAGAACAATACGCGATACGAAACTATACACATTTATAACTTTCTATTTTTGGATACTAGTTCCACAAACCCAAAACCTTCCTAATCCCAATAAAACATACGAAATAAAAACAACCTACATTTATATCTTTATGCGTAATAAATTATTATGGTCGGGTGTTTCGTAGATCTGATTATCATGTAACCTTAAAAGATGCAATAAATGTCGGTTCTGTTTATTAATTTTGCGTAGTCTTTGGTAGGGGGCGAGCACGTGTGGCGCGTACGCGCCGGCGGCTGCGGTGCGGCGCGGGCACCGATCTCATTGTTTGGAATTTCACGTTCAATATGGGGCGTAAATATTTCGACAAAGCGCTAAAAGGGAGCGCCTATAAAAGAACAGCAGATATCCGTTGCACGAGCTGTATTATTCATTATGGGAGCTTGTTTTTTAATTATAAATCAATATCATGACGAGCTCTATTTAGCTGGTGGAGTTTTGTGCAATTTTAAACTCAATAACCTCAATAGCCGTATGCCTATTGCTGAATAGCGATATTTGAAAGTGATTGATAGAGTATAAAATACTTTAATGAATATAATTACAACGGATTGTTTTATAATAACACTGTTATCATGAAACATGCCTACAATGAACTTGTAGTACCAATTATCATGATGGAAAATAAATTGTTAGAGTTATTACGAAATTGTTCAAAATAAACCTTGGAATAACAGTAATATTTCTACAAAAATAATGGCATTCTAAAGTAGACAGATCGCGTGCGCTATGTTTACAAGTAGCGACTTTAATTCCCTTAACGGAGTGTGTTTAAAAATCAAAATCGATTAAACAAAGGCAAATTGTCGGGTAGTTTTTTGTTCATTACTTACAGTAACTCTGCGGGTGCACTGCAGCCGTTTGTCAAAGTAAATATAATGACAGTGGGGTAGGGATGTGGCCGGCTTTGCATCGTGGATTTAAAATAACATAATAGGATTATAATTTGCTTCACAATGAAGGAAAAGAAACTATTAATATAATCTAACATTCGATCCGTATTGTGGCCAAACATGGCTATAAATTACAATGTATGTCATTCTAGCTATGATTTTTTTATTATCGCATAATTTAAATAAATAATTTGATGATTACGTACATAACTCCACAAATTGCTATGAAGTATGTAGATTTTATTCTCCTAACGCCAAACTTACTAGTCTAAATAGATAACTTAGTCTTGACAAACAAATGTAAATTTAAGAGCGATAAATCTACCGGTAATAGTACAAAATCTTCAACAATTTCCTTTGCAGTTTCGCTTAAAGTTTATTTAAGGATATTGATTAACTGCAAATATTTAACTGTGGTCCAAGTAGGGCGGGCCGAGATGCAGGCAGCGCAATAAAAAGCAACCGAGAGAGGAGAGCGCAGTGTGTCGCACACGTGCATCCGCTCGCCTCCTTGCGAAGTTATTTATACTGATGCACTCAAACAGTGACCTTCGACATGTCATACTGATCATCACTTCTCCACAACTTTACGTAAAATGTTAAAGACGGAAAATGCTTTCGTATCCAAATATCCTAAGAATCTGCACTCCCAAAAGTTCCAAGCAATTTTTAGGTGTATAGTCCACGATAGACACAATAAAGTTACATTGCCCGCAATTAGCAAACCAGATGAACTGAGGCCTAGACGCTCTCAGTAGTATAGGAAGCGTGTGCCTAGTGGAACATATTGGGTAATATACAATAGATATCTACTTATAAAACTCCATTTGAAATTAATGAAAAAATCTAATAATTATTCGACTCTTGTATTCTACAATACAATATTGTCAACTCGAACAGTCGTTGCAACTTATAATGAGCTGTCTAAATTCCGCTCCCGAAATTGAGTGACAAAATGAAAGCCCAATTGCCATCGCGCAAATCACATACGTAGGAACTTCCGAACCGTACGACAGACAATTCAATCAAAACTTTCTCACATACGTAATTGAAAGTGTTATGCAACTTAAGTGTGAAGCGTATCCAAATTTAAAACCTTCACACTGTCCAAATTGTATTTAACGGCTGAACGCATTATTAAAAATGTAGTCATTAACTGCTATAGTCCAAACATTTTTTATATACCCGCCGTCAGTTTGGGTCTTAATTATGTCATCTTCAACTCACACATCCCTTCATCCCTTCAAACACGTGCACCCGGTATATCGGCATCTCTTTCAGAACGCAGGATGATCCGACCCGTATTGCATCGCCACACACATCCATTAAACACGTTTCTATGCGAGGTCTCGTATTTTTATATAACGCCTATTTGAGTGGACCACATCCCCGGAGAACAACAGAACACAAAACGACCCCGATTCTATTTCGGCTCGACGTTATCTCGCGTCTCGTGAGATTTTAACGGGATGATACAGCAAAATGACTTTGATATTTTAATAGATATTCGGTTACGTACGGACAGATTAATGAATACGCCGGCGGTTATTAGTGAGACGATAAATATTGGATTAGTACAAAGTGTAGCGAGGCTTTGTGGAAGTTCTCATAGTTTCGCGATGGTCGAAGGGCGTGAGAACAATGTAGTGGTTCGGAAGCGGCGTGCACGCAAATGAAGTGCAATTTCGCCTGAGGCGGGATTGTGGCTTAGATACTTGCTGACGCAGAGTGGATCTGTTCTAGAGAACAGGGCGTGGAGACTTCTCAGTCACGAACTGCATTGTTGCAGGTAATTTCATTAAGTACGCTCTCGTAGCGATCCACTGCTGGAATGGTTGTATTATTGAGTGTATGTTTAATTAAGCCATCGGGACCCAAGCCGAATATGGATGCTGAGTAATCTCAATGACATTATAGAACTGTCAGTCTGCATATCTAAGAAATTCAGGCCGTACTCGAAATTGACTCGTAAAGAAGATGCGTTTATTACTCGTTTTGAAACCGAGAAATTTCCGATTTTTTTGACTTTACAACACAGTATTTAGAATAAGAAAAAAATTAAACTACTCTCTGAATCAAAGTTTGTATCGGCATTTACTTATCAGTGATAAGTGACTAGTGAATAAGTTAAGGCCTTCACCGGTGACGTGATCAAAACAAGTAAGATACCCGAGAAATTATTTTGCACAAACAATCATTTAACACAACTTATCTATAAAATATCAACTATTTATATTCATATAATGTCTGAGCTTTGTAAACTTGTAAAACAATCTTTTATCACTAACTTTAATAAAAATTAATGAGATGTAATTGTCGCACCTCTGTCCCTTATGTAGCACGTCGCTAAACAATCTTAACCATGCACTTTCCCGTGTGTAAAATCTACATGACAAGTACTCTTACAAGCAAACACGTATACCGTAGTCCACTTGTTATGTTGATCTAGTACTCGGTGGGAACAAGCGGTAGCTCCAAGATGCAGTGTTGAATTCATTCGATCCAAATAGAAGTATCTAAACCTCAACTTAGAATAACGAAATTAACTAGAACGAGTATCTAGAGATGTATCCTAATGAAATGAGAAATAATACAAAAACTACTTTTGTTTTAGTTTTCCTATCCATAAAGTCAATAGAATGAGAATAAAACAAGTGCGGGAATCTGGTGTCAAAAACATCATAGACGTTTTCACAGGATATAATGAAAGTGATGATTTCTATGCGAATTAAAAAAACATATCCATTAGGAAATTCTCAGTAGCCGCACGGAGTCTGGAATTGTGCCCAAAATTGGCAATAGGATTGCCCCCGATTATTTGTTACGTGGGATGAAAGCACAATTGCCGAATTGATGGTGTAGAAATGCACCCATCTGGGGAATACGGGTTTAAGTGTCACAGGCAAGAATATACAATAATTTGATCAACTTATAGATCCCTTGTCATTTGAGTTTTCCAGACAGGTTTTGAAGCAATTCTAATCTTTATTTGTATCGTCACAAAGCAATCAATTTACTATAACTGCATAAAAGCCACATGCATAAAAATAAACCTTTTATCATAGAAATGTACTAGAATGCCCGCCGCAAAATATTTTAAAATTGCTGTCAGCCACACAACCGTAAACCGCCCTGGCCAACATTCATATGATATGAATGAATGATGAAATGAAATAAAATATAAAGGTTCATAAATCTTTAAATCAAACTTAGTAATTAATATTTACCATGTTTGTAACTGTTCGGATTGGTAACTTTTTACTGCACTCTACCATCTATTTTAATCTTGATATGACATTTCTTTGTAGGTACTCAAAACTTTGAACGTAGGCAATAATTTTGAAATGAATTAATCATGAAGTCAAAACTACAATTACGTTTTGAAGACGTCATAAACAATAGTTGAAGTCTGAATTTGATACAGAACAAGTTATTTTAATATAATTCGTCAAATCTTCTAGCTTACTACTAAATTCCAGACTCAATTAATTATTTGCAATTATATATTTGTTAATAAAAACTTGTGCTAAAAGGACTCCTAAACGAAGGGTAATGCAAGCTATGTATTATTCGCGTTAAAACAATATGTAGTAAATGAGAATTATATTTAAGCCAAGATAAACAAAAAACTGTTCAGCAGTTAATAGCTACAAAGTTAATCTTACATTTCTGATATTAACGTTCATTATTAAAACCATGAATCTATGGTTTAATTAAGATTCAAATTACAATAAATGTTCAGTTTTTTTGTCTTTAAATATTGTCAAAATGATATGAAGTTTGAACAAGCAGCCATAGAGATGCTCTACTGATCGTACCGAATATTCAATTTCAATCCAATAACAAACCCAATCTGTTGAAAAGTATGAATATCGGATTGGATTTGGAGCCGATTCGAGTTTCGAGAGTAAATTTGCAGTTCTATACAATTTCCCTTATGAATCAATCGGGAAACTTAATTAATAAGTGTGAATTTGAATTAATTTGTTTATTACTCGTAGGCGCCGAAATTGTTACACCGATTTTTTTATTTTATTTACTCTTCATTAATTAAAAGTCGTATTAATCATTCATATTTTTTTTTCTATTTAATGCTACTGCGGGGTCCGACTCAGTCCGGACGTAATTTTAAATTTCATGCTCATTTTTGGGGAATACCTCATACTCCTGTAATAAAAAGTACGCTATGTCCTTTGATTTATCAACTTGGTCAAGTAATTTAGGAGTAAACGCATCACAGACATTCTGACAGGGTTACTTTTCTCTGTATAATATTAGTATAGATTTCACAAGAGTCGGTATCGCGGTATCTATAATCATCAAAGGTACTTTTTATGAAAAATATCCAACAAAAGGTTTATTAAAGATACATTGAATATTAGCAATGTGTAAATTGCACATGCATAAAAACTGTCGTGAAAGAAGTCGTTTAAAAAATATAATTTCATTTTATAACGAATTCAGTCGTACATTCTGTGATTTTTTCATATGAGGTAAATTTTGATAGCACTCATTAGAATGAAGGCCGACATATCTTCATTTAAAACGCGTGCACAGATTGTTTTATATAAGCCTTTTTTCGCTTTTGTTTCAATTAATTGACCCAACCTTTAACTCGTTAAGATGGAGAGATTTCAATGAGTAAAGAATCAGAAGAAGAATTTTATTCTTCGGTGAAATATACAAAAAAATAATATTATTTCTTCATAAACGTATTTTTGTTACTACGCTTTTTGAGTTTAAATAGACTGAGTCAATGTTACAATTTATATAAAAGCACATTATATGCAAAAGCAAGTACTAAATCGTATTATTTCTATGCACTTTGTATTGTATAATATCTTGGCTCAACTCCATACATTTATGAAATTTCCGCTGGCCTGCGAAAGCAGTGTAGTATAATAATTTTCGTTGGGAAATCAAATGCTTCCGTAAAGATTGTATAATTAAACAAGTCTTTTATAAATATATTCCCTTAATCGTGATGTAGAGAAGTCGTCTAAGGAACGAAAAGTTCGTCCGATTAGAAAGAAATCGCGACAAACTAAAATGTAATGATTCTCCTAAAGACTTTCCTTTAGTAAACACATCGCTTGGTGAAAACTTAGATACATTGCAATTGCCGTATTAGGTACAAAAACATATTTCAAAAAATTACCAATACTTTAGATTTTATAAACGCTATATGAACGATAACTACTTTAAATATGATTTATATGTTATATTGCACATATATAATGTTAAAAGATAGTTTTATGTTATGTAAATTCCTTCTGCACTTGTAGAGACTAATGACAATAGCCAATCACCACCCACACCGTGACTTTCTCGCAAGTAATTTCTAAAAGGCGAAATTCAAATAGCCCACTGGCGTGTAATTTTATTACTAAATCCATCAAGACAATTGCCTTCATAACACCCGCGTATGTCAATGTACGAGAGTCACTAACGTCCATAGTAAATGATGAAAATAGCGATATTTTACCGTGACGACCGCAGCCGCGTCCACATTCACATTTCATCTGCAAAACCAACTTGTACACAAAGCGATTAAAACGAATAGCCGCGGCGACATCAACCTCCCATTCGTTTAAGTGACACGAATTAAATCGGAGCGAACGGTTGTTGTTATTACACATCGCTTTTATTTTTATAATAATCAAATGCGATGTACTAACTGTTGTATGAGAGTTTAAGTAAATGTACGTAAATGATGATTTAGGAGGTTTGAGGAGAGTTTTGTTGCTCGTATAAGAGAAATGAAGAGTTAATAAAAACATGACTGTTATATTTTAGGAAGTAAAAATGAAATAAGTTCCTAAATAACCTCAGCTGGTCGTTACTGCATAATCATACCTGCTATTTGGATGCTCTATCTCTATTCTCTAGTAACTACTGTATGAATTCCATCAGATCATTGCACGTATGACTAAAGCAGCTTTTTAGTATCATGGAATAAGAGTGAACCTATCATCGATACGTGGCAGGTATTAAGACTTTTTACTATACTGTATCCTAATTGAATCTGAGACATGTAGATCGCAACGCAAACATTTATACCGCAGACTACTATAAAGATACGTATATAATTTATTTCAAAAAACATAATTTTAATAGCAAAACATTTATTTACATACACACTATAACATGACTCATTAAAAGTGGCCCATGCAAAGATTTAATCCTCAAATTTATTGCTAATATTTATTTCAGGATCATTGTCGACAGCCAATTAATCAAGCAAGTTTTGACGTGCCAAATATACAAACCACGAATTAGATATCTGCTCCATAAAAATGGTAGGTGATGAATGAGCCATCTGCGTTTATGCGTGCCGTTAATTATTACATGATTCACTCACAGGAAATGCCTATAGAGTTTAGAATACATTTTTTATGTTTGATAAGCGGAACTCTTTTAAAAACTTTAATAGTGTGTCAAAAATAGTACAACGTTACCGAATTATTCTTTCGAATGGCTATTTACGTTATTTTTTTTCTTTTATATGACAAAAACAACATTTCAACCAAATTGTTTATACGTACACGAACAAATTAAAACAGTAAATATTAAACAACGAGCGTTGAACAATATCAAAAACAACAGTGTAATTCACACTCAACCGTCAAGTTCCATATATCTTTTGTTTAATTTCATAAACAAACTTGACACAAATGGTCAAGGATCGACGGCTGTTTGGGTCCGCCAATAAGTTGATTGCCAGGGGCGATACAGTTAGGGGTGCAACCGCGTTATGCCCCACATATTTCCCAGGACGCCGAGAAGTCTACTGATAATTGCACCTTGATCCCCGACGTGTAATAAATCTTAATAATGCTGCGAACGTACACCCCTAATCTTCCTCCAACCTTAATAAATTAAACACACATTTGAGTATACGTTTGTACGCACATATATCTTAGCAGGATAAGTTACAAACGCCCTGGCGAATATATTGGATAACCTGAGAAACACCTCCGATGTTCTTGTAGGGAGGCCGCGCAATTTATTTTATTTATGTGTATTTGAGTGGAAATGTAATCAATATTGGCAGAACCGGGTAACTTGTAAGGAAAAGTTAATGAATATTTGCTTTACACAATGATTATGTGGGCTTAATTCGAGCTGTGAAGTAATGTGCTGATGTTTGAATTCGGATTAAGGAGAAAAACTAAAATTTATGCCATTATGACCATGTGGGCGATTTAAAGAGACTCTTATTCACATAAAATAAAGTTGAATATTGCCATTAATTTCGGTTGTTGATGAATAGAAGTTTAGTTCATGTAATGTATGTTTGCGTTTTAAATGAAGAAGAAAAAATAACACAATACGTTTTAGTTACGCAAAGTTCAACATGTAATTCCGCTAATAAAGCCAAGATTTTTGAGATGTACATATCCGTTTTCGAGGTTACAGTGAAATGTAGAAACATCAACGTAAACCGTGACTATAAAACTCCACACACGAACAACATAGGCTATAATTAGACACACACTTACTGTGTTTAGTCGTAGTTCTGTTTGAAGCAGACGGCGAACCCGCGCCCTCGCTGACCCTGCACCATAGCACGAAGGTGTTCCACTTCGCGTGTACTTCATACAAAATAGCACTAAAATATTATTGATGATGCTCTACCGTGACCTTTCATGTTCACAACGAATTAGAAAGCGGATTCTTTTTTGTTTACCGAACGAGGTGTGCGATTAGAAATTAACATGACGAATAGACGTTAATTGTAAAACAATTCATTAATTTACTTTTGAACTTTTACACCAACAATTATTTGATAAATCTAATAATTAGCTTTGGCGCCCAATAACGCTTACAAGGAATTTCGAATCAAGTAAAGAGGATAATGAAAAATGTGTAAGCCACAAACAACAAAGATTACGAGTTCGAATTCCTATAATGTCATACCCTATCGGCTTAAACCCTTCATGACACGCATTAATTAAATAAAAAAAAGAATTAAAATAATGAAACTTCTAAATTGCAAACAATTTTGCTAGCCGCATTCTGGGGACCCACATTAAAATATCGTATAAAGTGAAAACAACGAACCACGTACATCTGTGTAACGTCAAAGCGTAGTGTTATAGCATGTTATAAACAGTAGTTCATAATTACTCGGGGGCATGTTTATTTCGTAGTTAGGGTTTGCGCGACCCCAAAACAATCTCCACCTAACTTCGTACCGCCTATTACAAAGCCAAAATTATAACCCCTCAGACTTTACTCCTAGGAACTTCGGGCGTCTCATGCCGGCTGCATTTCAACCGCGGTTTGATTCGAAGGGCCCTTGACTACGGCATTGCTGTACCGAACAATGTGGAATGAAGTGTATAGGTACATACATGTTCTCTGCCACCGACAAAGCACCGGGGATATTGTGCGTTTTTACTCCTTTACATATTCAATTAATATTAACGTCGTCAGCTATAAAGCTAAGTTCACGACGGCGCTGGAACTTCTGTTGACACGTGCATGGAGTTTAATTTTTAAGTGCGTGTGGTAATTTTGACGTCCAATAGAATATTTTTTACTATAATATGGTTTTATAAAGCATCATTTGGTTTTATCGTAAAAGCGTAAGACAAATGGACTTTCGCATTATAACACAGTTTGGATATCCATTTATTTATGGATATTTAAACCAGCTTAATGAACTAAAACAAACAGCCTCATTTAAATTATTGTTTCGTAAAACGCTACTGCTTCGAAACATATTCCAAAATAACATGTCAAAGGTGTTCGTAACCCACGTCTTACACATGACGTGCTGTTTATTATCTGTGAGACCTAGATAGAAAATTGCAAGCTCTCCATAGGGAGTTGTTATCTCGTGTTAGATGACTCATAAAAGGATACGTTCAATTTATTATGGGCAATAATAACTTAAAGATACGATGCTCCGCCTTATTAAAACAAGCAATTAAAACACACAACTTTAAAAAGATAAAAATCACTCTCGCAATTATATGTTAGCTTTATATAGTCGTATCCCCAATCTACGGTGTAGATTCTACTAAAAACTTCCGATGGCAAAATGCCTGTTGTCTTTTTGATTTATCTACATATACTCGTAAGGCCACAATAGTACTATTTCTTTCTTTGCCCGTTAAATTTTAAAAACGCATAAAACCTTTAAAAATTCAAAAAATGCATTCAACATCGAGAAAAATTATACATTATAATGTCCAAAACACTGAAGATACTATAAAAAATGACCTACAATTTTGGTTATGGGTTTAACATTCCGAATTGTTGCAGATTTCCCGCATGCAATCGAAGATAATTGGCAAAACGGTACTGTACCAAAACTATACTACATACATCGACACCATTCCGTATAGAAAATAACATGTTACAATAAAACAACTGCCAATATCTGTATGCAAAGATTTTCTTTTAACCAAAAAAATATTTTCGCTGTTTGATTGACAAGTTTGTATTCATATTCCTAATCCAATCTGGCCGTATAACCACTGCAATACCTACAGTAATGTTGAGCCTAACTGCTTTCACATTACAGTAACATTTTATGTGCACTACGTTATATTAAACAATATAGCTCCCCGTATCCCTATTAATAAACGTGAACAAGTTTGTCTGGTCTTTTATCGCCTCTTTAAGACTAAATTGGGGGCGGAACTGATGTGTTTACAATATTGTTATGAGCAAGTTAATGTGTTTTATTTCATAAGCGCAGCCGGCAACAAGCTTACGAGGAAAGTGGCCAATACCGCTCTATTGAATTGCGTGTGAATAGAAACAAAAGTTATAAAGACTTGGTATTAGTGTTTCGTTGATAACATTACATTTTGTGCGTAAACTGGAACATAGAGGAAAGTATTCTTTCCTGTCTCCAATATACAGACACACCTACAAAGTGCAACTCATGAGTGTATAGATAGAAATTCACAAGCAGGAATTTCTCATCCATAGAATATCAACTGCTTGACAAATTCGAACCGCAAACAATTCCAATACGACGTGTCGAAATTGGTTTCCATCCCGCAATTAATTATAACTGATAATTACTTGCTTATGTTGCCCTTCAACAACAAACGCTTATGAATTTCGAGGGTGTGTTAAGGATAATAGAGAATATTTTGAGCCTTGACCAGAATGGACCTTGATTATATTACCGATGCTAAGAATTTACTAAATTCGGAAGTTAAGGACGTAAGTAAAATGAATGATCATTCATAATGATTTAATGATGCTGCATGATGCATAAATGAGGGAAGCCACAAATCTGTATTAGAACTATCAAATAATTTACTTACCCTAAACCCAATTCCTAATCAAACATAGAGGAGACCCGTGACCAACAGTGTTTTATGAGTTGATAGAGCGTTCGTTTAAACAGACAAAAAATTTTTTTACACACAAAACATTCTTATGAGCCCCTTAAACACGTGTATGTATGAAGCCTTCTGTTGCTGGCACAGGACGGGTCTGTGCACACACAATAATTAGAACAATAAGCACATTTAACACAAAAATGAACAAATAATTCTTCTGTTCGTGTTTAATTACAATTTTAGAATACGCTCACGTACGACTGCGCATCTATCGTGCTAGTGTAATAAACCATATGAAATCACATAAGACCGTGAGAGATATGAGAATGGCACGCAACTATTATACACATTCTTGAAACGCCAAGTAACTGTTAATATTTGTGTATCGCGATTATATTAATTTCCAATCAGTTATTGTGTAATCGTTTATTTGGTATGCGTATGTGAAGAGACAGAAGAGACAAGTTTCTAAACACAGATTACATGATGGTTTCACTGTTCGTTTAAGAGTAAAATAAACTTAAACTTCATTATACTAAATAAATATATAAATAGTTCTAATACGAATATTTGACCGACTATTCTTTATCCGATACTGCCTAAACTATAACTCTTAGATGCATTGACGCCACTAAAAAATTATATAGTTGTTATATAATTTAAGGGACTATTTTTGCTTCAAGCAATCTCACTCACCGAACGAAACGCAACGGCGTTTTGCATCACAATTTTCCTAGTAAAAAAAACAAAAACATTATGACACGACAGATAAATTGTTGTGTTACGTTAGCGAGGCGTGTAAACGTATCGCGGTCACTCGAAGCCGTTTAGGAAGAAGAGCAAATGACCGCAATCAAATTACAATCATGGAGAAAGCCTATGCGCGGAGCTGTGGAGCTACCATCTACCATCGCCGCCGCACCGTCTGTTGTTTACAATACCTTACGTTTAATTATACGAGATGGATACACGGGTACGAACACTGCACCAACGCGAGTTCAACGCTTCGAACACGCGTGTCCTTCCTAAATTATTGTTTCGTAACCTGCCATTATAATCACGGATACATATCCGTCCATCGTATTGTACGGTATCCTGTATTTTTAATATAAGTTTTTGTGGCGTTGATTGTCAATTGACAGATTTAACATGCAAAATATAGTAACCTTTTAAAAAAAATATTAGCTGCAAAGCTAAAGCAGTGATGGCCTCGAGGTTTAGGCGCGCGGTCGAGAATCTCGGCGGTCGCGGGTTCGAACCCCAGGCACACTCGCACACCTCTGACTTTTCGAAGTTATGTGTGTATTCAAATTGAATTATCACTTGCTTTAACGATGAAGGAAAACATCGTGATGAAACCTGCACACCTAAAAGTTCTTAGGAATTTCTTAGGTGTGTAGTCCGCCAACCCGCACTAGGCCAGCGTGGCGGACTATGGTCTAAACCCTCTCAATGGTAGAGGAGACCCGTGCTCAGCAGTGGGCGTATATGGGTTGATGAAGAAGAAGAAGATTAGCTGCAAATGTTTTACTTAATAGCACATGAATAAACAAAATAAAAAAGTGCATTTTTTTCTCGTAAGTCTAGAAACATTTGCATGGTAGTAATTAAAACCGTTCCGTTTTGATTAAGAGTACAACATGCATCCTCATAAGCTAACAATGGAGAGCAAAAAGACAGGGGAGCAGATGTGGCGATCATGTAAACATCGGGGTCAGACATAGGAAGTACGCATACGTAATTGTGGCGAGTGGACACAATGAGGGGAATTGGCTAGTGCGCCGATTGTTGTGCGACCGACGCCCGCACCCAGCGCCATTGATTCAATGAATGCGTGAATTTAACAAACAACGCGCCATAAACGGTCCGTAACCAGATCGCGACGTTCCACAATACAATATCCATTCACTTGTTCAATATCTATTGAAAGTCACCATCACAGTGATCAATTCATATTAAATAACAATCAAGTTTTGAACATTTATCATTTCATTCAACCGTTGTCCGACGTTCGAGCGATAAGTTTATTAAATGAATTTCGAACGTAGCATCAGATAAATCAGACCAGACTAAAACCATCTCCTGACCCTCGGTCCCCGTCCGGATGTGCCAATTTCCACCGCCGACGGTTCGTCATACTAACGCCACACCAACTATCCTGTCGGAGTATCGACTTGATACGAGGAACCCCTAAACTTATTTTGAGAAAATACCAATATAATAGAAAATTATACTGGAGTTTTAATGGCTATAATAATTAAAACTATTTCCATTATAAGATAGACTACACGAGTAGTTTATGAAACAAAACTCATCGGATGATCGGAGGCTCGGATGAAATGCTAACAATTGAAGTGAGTGACCGGAAGCCGATGTACCGTTTACCGATGGAACGCTCTCTGAAATCACTACAAAACTCGTAATAAACAGCCGCGAAAACGATTATCTTCTACGTATTTTTTAATATATCAGCACCATTATAATCCATTACTAACTGTTCGGAGGAACTAATTTGATATTGCATGATGCATGCGCGATGTTTTGCAAATTAATTCGTTAGAAAAGATATTTGTAACTTAACATACACTACGGATGTACTAAACGTACAAGCTTCGTTGAAAATTTCTTTGAGATAGTTCTTTAATTTGACTAAACCGTTAATTTTGCCAAATATCCATGCAGCATTTTCGCAAGGTAAAAGTGAATGAGGGTTTCGAGAGCACTTCAAAGTGTTTGTTGGTTACCGTTGGAAGAGAGCACGGAATTAATTTGCCAATAGAGCGCGCCTTTAGTAGACTAAGGTGCTTTGACGAGTCTCCCTGCGCGCCGCGATTCAGCACTACTTGTGAACGTTCGATTCGAAATTGTTTTATCGACTTATTTTCTGCGTCACGACACACTCCGCGTTTATACCATTTCAGTCATATTCACTATAAACTCCCACAAGATGTTAAACAATTCGCATAAAAAAACATTTTTATATGATTTGACAATCATAATACGAGTTTATTTAGTGTTACAGTAAGGAACGTTCTAACTTTACCCATATTAACCAATAGGTCAAAGGTACAATAGGTACTTTTCCATATGTCCATATGTAATAAATATTTGGAAATTATTGATTGTAATAAAATTTATAATTTCAAAACTAGAAAAAGGCCAAAAAGCCATGATTAAAAAAAAATACCAATTGTAAATGTTATTACAGAAATTTATTGGACAAATTATGACAAATATATCATTGCTATCAAAGTTATACCCTTCACAGGAATATAAAAACAAATGCTTTTATCTATAATTCACCATAACTACACTATCATTTACGTTTAAAATACATACATAGAGAGAGTGTAAGCCAGTCACAATTATGTAATTGACAAATATTCACAGTGTAATGATTACGTTCCGGGTCGAACAGGGTTGCCGCCCATGCCCGGGGCTGAGGCGCGCCCACCCACCAAGCCAACGCGCACAGAACGTCCAAATTAAACAAAACTGATTTATTTTGATACTGAACGATAAGAACCAACTGGGTGGAGATGTTTGAATTAGTGGAGTTTTGAAGGGATTTGCTCCGTTATTGTAAGACATAGCTTGAAATAGTAATCTTAGACTCTCGACCGAATTAAATCAGAATTGGCCCATCTATGCATATGTTTTGTTGCTAATGAAAACATCGGGAGCATAAGTGTTCGCCAGCTATAATGTTCACGATAAAACTAAAAAATTGTTTACAAAATATTTAAAGATCTATGGCTAACCACCTCGTGGTCTCGAGGTCCTGGATTCGATTACCGAGTTGGGCAATGTTGTTAGGTTTTTCTGTTACGAAATTCAAAGTAGCTCCACGAAGTCTAGAATTGTACCTGATAAACGGCAATGAGTAGGCCCATTACGTAGCGCTCATACATACCTGACGAAGTGCGAATGCAAAGATGCAGCTCTGCCTACCCCTTCAGGGAATAGAGCATGGATAACTTAATATCTTTCGTCATCAACAACAGGTTATCAATAAACTAATATTATTACTAATTATAATTAGTCTTTGTTAAAAACCTTTTGATAAAGATAGCAACTATGACGTGTATTTGAAATGGAAAGTAACTTACATCTCCGAGAACATGAGTGCAAAATTATTTGATGTACGGTTGAATAGAAAAGGCGTGAAAGCGTGTCATGCGAAATATGATACGTTTATAATATTACTTAGAACGACCTTTTTAATACTAGGTTTTGGTCGCGGCATCGCTCTTGCTACTATAGATATTATTAACAAATGTTATAAAAATAATCCCTGAGGAAGTCATGTTTTTAGGGATTACAAATAGCGCATAATCGTTTTAAGTATTCAATATGTTTATTGAGGAATCACAACTCATAAAAAACGGATCAGCAGTTTAGGCGTGAAGGTTTAGTAAACTAACATAATATAATTTGAACTGCAATATATGTCTACCAATTTTTTCATAAAACATCAATGTCCTGTCTAGATCCTATCAATATTTTTCCCTTTTATAAGCTGAGGTATTGTGGAGTTAATATTCCCCAAGTAATAAGTTATCTATTCAGAAATAAGCTTATACGCTCACGCGAGAATAATAGGTGACTGCATACTTAGGCCCGTACAATATCTCAATGTCTCGCCGCACGTGTCAACAAATGGCTCCTATTTTGAAAGAAACAACATATAAAATTAAAAATAGGATTCAATAAATATCCTCTACTGGCCTTAAGGAAACATCACAGGCACATTTAAAGCTCCTACAATATTGTGTTTCGAATTTAGCAAACATCATTAAACAGAATTGAAGATTTGTTTTCCTCGTTCTCACGAGAAGGTAAGCGAAGGAAAAAAATCAATTATTTCAACAGGGATTTTACACTTCTTCCACAGCAAATTTTATAATACATATTTGATCGGATCATAATACCCAAAAAACAATTAGGTTAAATATAGTAAGAAACAACGCACATCTTTAATTTATTCTTCGATGTTTATGATACAATGCGTTTTAAAGAACCAATTTATTTGAGATTCCACATGAATCGTGATTGTCACGCTGCGTGTAATCGATGGCGGGACAGAGCCGGGGCCGTGCGACAGGTCCACGATTATCAACGCATTCTGCATGGTGGCAACCTGTCGCTATCCCACTCGGCTACTATGATTATGAGTAATGGGAATGCCACGCGCTAAGACCATTCCACTCGTGCTATCTCTAATTTCCTCGGACAGCCGAGACTGGGGGCGTGAAATATCAAAAGAAAATAATCGTGCAATTTTGTCCACACTGCATTAGGATAAAGAAATAGGATTTTGTTCATGTTGTTTCTTACTCGCATTTCTCATCTATACTATAATAATATAATGAGGCGAAAAGACGTGTATTATTGTTTGCAAGGAAATAACTATGTAATAAACTACTGGATATGTTTTGATTATATCTTTGTTTTTTTTTTTTTAATTTAGCCGTTCGAAGCTGTACCCAACAGAGTATAAAAACATTAATCGAATTAAAATTAAGATATTTAGCAGTTTCTGTCGGAATATTGGTAATTAGGAATGCACAGGTCTAAATCAGTATTCAGCTCATGGCAACCCTTTAATTAGGTTTAGTTTCGAAGTCTAGAAGCGATGGTTTTGACAGAGTAAACAATTAGCCGGTCGTGATGGGAGCGGAGTTGTCGCTGCTCTCGTGACTGGCAACAGAGCCGGTAGGGCGGACGAGGGACCTGTCGACATGCTTCGCTGCGCCATTGGTTTCGACAGGTGCGTGAGGCGCATTGATATCTACAAATATTACTATTTTAAACGAATTGCTACCGATACGAGAAGAAAATAGAGTATTTGTTATGTAATGGGGAATTTCGTTGTCGTCACAAATCGCTTCCTAAATGTAACTTGTTAATGGTGTTATGTTGAAGATAATTTTGTATTGAGTATAAAGCTTTACTAAAATAATATAGATAAAGTTAATACATAGACTGACTTGTATGAAATAGTCAACAATGAACAATATCCTAGAAACGATGTTTTACTATGTTATGAAATAAACTTATCAATATTTTACTAATGGCGAATTAAACACCAAAACCATAAAAAAGTGAATAAGTCTCAAAGCATTTTTGTTTTAACGATCCTTAAAACATGGCACAACTGAGAAATGAATTGCGTTCCCATTTTTTGTCGTAATTAAACTTACTTTGAATATAATTACGCACAATTAATGATTGTGGAATGTCCATGAAAAATAAATAACGACTTGTAATATGTCTAAGAGAGGACTTTTTCACCCTTATCGAGCCTACTTTCTCTCAATTGCAGACGGGGCCCGTGCCCAGCAGTGGGCTTATGATGATAGATCCTATTTTGCCAATAAAATACTTAAATATTTTGACCCAAATATATTGACTATATATTCCAGTCAGGACATAGGTTCCCTGTAAACGAACGTCTTCCTACGCAAATTTTCTCGTGAATCGTAGGCGTTTTAACCGGGCCAATATTAGTCGGTGCAAAGATAAAATTTTCGATCGATCTAGCTAGAAAAGCAATTTTTTTGCACGGACCTTACTAAAATTGATTGCATTCATGGACATATGTAGCATGTACTTAAAAACATGTTTTGTTGACTAATTTCAACACCTGTGTCATGAATTTTAAAAACAGTGCTCATTTTATCATTTGTAACATTATCTGCGCCATATCACCTATAGTAGCATATTTACATTTAAGAGGTTAAACAATGTTTATAATTACATGCGGATTTATCTACTCGGTAACATTTAGAAGCCCTCTGAATAAAAATTTCGGTTTTTAAATGGACAAAAGTAGTTTGCATCATTATTATTTAAACGTTATGAAAAATTTGACATTTGAGTTTAGCTCGTATTGAATATTGCACTATATAATGTAGAAATAATGATTATGTCTCTTGATTAATACAATAAAGATTCAGTGTTATAATTAACACAAGTGAAGTAATTTTGACTCACCTCCATTTCCAGCGTTGGTGATGGTCACCCAAAAGTCGATTGTCTTCTCCGGGCCGAGTTCTTCGTAGTCCCACTTCTTTTTAACTTTCACTACACCACTAGGTTCGACGGTAACCCAGGGATTTTCATCCCGAATTTTGAATGTTTCACGGTCAGTTTCTTTTTCCAGTGTGAATACTGCCCGGCCTTCTACCTCTCCGTCAGCCTCAGTAAACTCGATACGTTTTGTTGGCCTGACTGCACGAGTCACTCGCCTCTTGTCGCGATGTAGCGCTGGAAGTTCTCTTTGATCATGAACTACAAATTCCAAAAAGACACGTGCCGGCTGACTTTTTCGTGGTGGAGAACCTGTATCGTGAGCTATAACTCTTAATTCGGTTTCATGGCCGTCTGGTTCACCTGCTAATATCAGTTCTCCAGTTTGGGGCACTATGACTGCGATGTTGCTAGGCGTCATCAAAGAATAGTATACACGGTCACCATCGGCATCTTGAGCGCTAACCTTACCGATGTTGGAAAACCTTTGCCAGTGAACAGTGCCATTGGGACCATTTTCATCTGGAGTACCATTCACGGCAAAATAATAAATGTCTTGTTCAAAATACGGCTCGTGATCGTTTTCGTTTGCAATATTCACACGAATGGGAAGGCTTGCTTTACTCGCTCCGTGCATATCAGTGGCTTGTACTATCAGATCGTAAGTATTCTTTTCTTCAGTATCCAAAGACTTCGTTGCTATTATTTCAACGTCCCCGTCCGTGATTACAGATCTTACTTCAGGATTAAACTCTCTATCACCTTTAGCTCGCAAGCCAAAAACGGATCCTTCGTTACCCTTGATAATTTTATAAGCAATTGGACCAACATCCGTCAGTGCCGTTGCTCTTATAGGAGGTAAGTCAACCACGGATCCTAGTGGAGAATTTTCAGCTATTTCCCCGCTTAAGCCACTGGTGCTGGCAAAATGCAGCATTCTCCGGCGATCCATTACAAATAAATGCAATGAATGAGCCGAGCTGCTATAAGGTGTTTGTTCCAATATGGCAAGGTTGATAGGTTTATTGAGGAGAGGGGCAAGATCCGCAGTTGTCATAAGAATACCATCATCCAATAAAGTAAAGTAGGAGGTAAAATCTGGATCCAAAAGCGTATAATGCGAGTTGTTTCCAACAAAATGACGGACCGCATGACCCGGGCGGACGTCATGTGGCAGCAGGGTGAACGCGCGCGCCTGGAACACCATGCCCAGGGCGCATAGCAGCGCTCCTCCCGCCAACACAGCGCGCGCCATTGCTTTCCTTTACACAATGCTCACTCAGCCCAACATTTCACACCTACCAAGAAAATAATTCATCTTACTTTTTCTAATCAACAAATTTAAATGCAATAGATTCTTAAAAGAACCTCAAATAATCTATCGCTATCTAAAGGTTTAATTAAATTTTAAATTATTAATGTACCCGACTGATAGCAAAAAAATTACGCATCATTGGTGGATGAAGAAACTAAACACATACTGTAGTTAAATTTTAAAAATATACCTATTTCTCTGAGCGTATGATATATGACCAAGTGGCTAAGAGCGAAATTTCAATTAACAACAAAGATAATCAATTATTAGTTGAGCGCATGATGCGCCGCGGTTTAAAGTTGGGAGTGTAGAAGGAACGTCGGCGGCGGCGATGAAGACGGTGGCGGGCGCCGGGCGGCTCAACGTAGGGCGGCGAGGCGGGGCACACACATGCGAAGCTTTATTTAGGCGGCAGGCGGCAAACGCCGGCGTCTCGCGGCGCGCCGACCGCCGCCGTCGTCGATCAATACTCTCGTTGCGCCGCCGCGCGACGTTCCACATGCCAATTTGAACTCTACGTGCCCTCTCGTTCACGACACGCCATCAAATATTCACTCACTAATTTTTCTGAATAAAAGCACACTGCATCTCTGATAGACTAAACACGTTCTGCATCCACCAATAGAGCAATCGTGAAAACACGCTACTGAGACATGTTTCAGTTATTTTCAAAGAAGTATTACAATGAAAAACTGCAGACACATTGCTTGATGACATTTTGATTGATTTCACCAAAATAATAAAATATTCTCTAGTTTCGTCCTGTACAGCGTAATTATTTGTTATTTAGATATGTCTTCAGGAGCGGTAAACATGTGATCTAAATGTAAACAACTCAATATACCACTATATTTTCTTTTCGACACACTAACAAATTTAATTTCACTTATTTTCTAGCACAGTATTAATTTGCCACACAGAAATACGTACTTTATCGAATGGAATAAATTAATATCGATATCGAAGCGTTTGACAGGTTCGCACCGACAAGCGTCATGCAACCAAAACACAACGGCGTCGAGATGCGACTGACTGAGCGAGGCAGTCGCAGCGCGCGCGCGTATCGAGCGCACTCCGCCCGACCCCCGCCACCCCCGCTAGTACGACCCCTGTCTGTTCGGTTACTGAAAGGTTTTTAGTTCGTAGCTTTCACCCCTCTGTTACGCCTTTACTACAATACTAACTACGCACCCGCGCTCTAATAGTACATTGTACACTTTTATAATTACTTCATTAATGACATCTTTTCATTTGAATAAAATGGTAATTCGATATTACATCGAAATGTAAATTTAAACTGAGGGTGCAATCAGCCAGGTGATGAAATTAGAATGTTGCCACTCAAACATTGTAAATTAAATGTGATGATAATGCCATTAAAATTCACATAATAATGCAAACAGTAACTATTTCTCATGTATTTTATCACTATTAATTTTTTAAAAGATTAAGCTTTGTACCATAACCTAATTAGAATATCTCAAAAGGTGGGTACACACAGAAATCAAGTAACGAAATAAAACAAATAGTAATGGAAACATTTTATATTAAAACAGTTATATCATAGACTAGTATAAAAATAGCCAAAGCTACAGCACTGAGCAACAATTTGTGACATTTTAGAAATAGTAAATAAAAATAATCTTTATTCTGAATACCATAAAGTAGCTATCTCTATACATACTTCAACATTAATAAAGGCTAGATCTGCACCAAGTGCAACAACAGCTTCTGGTAACATTTGTTACCATGAAGTTAAAGGCTAAATGTGATGTGTGAACTGCTTCGGTGTAACATTGTCATTTGTATTCTTATATCTGATTTCCTTGATAGTCAACTGTTTTCCTTGATGTATTCTTTGCAAGTGGCTCCTCATATCATATGACCGTGAGAATGAACGGTGGCAAACTGGGCATTGCGTTTTACCAGCATGAGCGTCTTTATGCAAAGTCAAAGAAGTGGGATGTTTGAAACCTTTTGGGCACAACTGGCAGCGAAACTTAGCAGGGTCTGATTCTGAAATGAGATTACATAAAAAATAGATATGATAAATGTATGATTTTATACAAATAGTAATGGTTAAAATACTAAAAATAAAGAGATTTGTTGAAAGAGAGTAATACCAAATTTATGGCACCTTGGTCTAATGATATGACTTTTGGATGACATCAAAAAAACAACATTTTATGTTATGTTGAAATGTAAACAATTGAATTGATTGCATATAACTGATTTAATAGGCAGAAAAATAATTGCAACAATTTTCTTTGTCTTATATGAATGGGATATAGTATTACAATTTAAATTGAAGTGTTTTATTTTGTTTCAATTAAAACCAATTTAAGAATGTTTTTGAACAATATTTTAAAATAAGGATACATCACTGCTAGACACAAGCCTGACATGAGGGGGACCTCAGCTGATCACAGATTTCATTAAACATATATAAATGCATTGACTTTCTACAAACCAATTCTTCTTTAAAAACAATTTAATTGTATAACCTACTAATGTCATAGCATCAATTATATATAATCTCTGAATGTTAAATAGATAATAAGTGAATAATCAATTACCAGAATTGTTTTTTTCTGATAAATCTTCAACTGTAGCAGTACTTGTCTGTGCATCAACTTGCATCTCTTCTGCAGGTGGGGTTGGGTTCTTGGGTTTTACGTTGACATTATCATCAGTTTTAGATGTTTCAGGCTGGACTTCAACATTACCATTCTCTTGGTCAGGTATATTTTTTACAGGGCTCACTTGTGGAATGTACTCTTCCCTAGCACTTGAGGCGGGCGCTAGGTTTATAGGTTCGTCAGACAACACAGGCACAATATCTTCAACAAATCTACTAGTCTTGGAACTTAAATCTAGAGAGGCATTGTCAGTTATCCTTATAGTGCTCTTGGACGTTTCATCATCGGCATTATCAGTCAATCCCTTAACTTCTAAAAATTCGGCAGTAAGAAGGAATGACTCCAATTGCTCTTGGAATATGTTCACCTCACCATGGTACATGAAGTTGATAATGGCGTTGAGGTCCTCGAACTTAAAATTCCTGAAAATGATAACCGGATGCTGGCAAGGGTTCTCCTTAAATATTTGCTTGAAGTAATTACTGCAGGCGGATAACAACATCTTGTGGGCTCTAATTTTACCACCATCACAACACAGCGTGACGTCCACCAAGTCATTTTCAAACCGCAGAACATTAAACGCTTCTGTTACATGAGACACGTAGTTGTTCCAACGCAATGAAAACTGCGGTGCATTATTCATTCTACAACGAAAATCTACACTCAGAAAACAAAAATCAAAAATTTCGTCAACCACTTGCCAGATAATGAATGACACTGACAAATGACAGTTACCAAAAAAGGTAAAAAAAAACAACACACAGGTAACACAAACTTAGAATAACAATATTATATCCGCTATAAATCATAAAAATAGAAAAATTTTGATGATATCGTAATAAACATCTAAATATTAGTACAAATACATTCGGGGGAAAATTGGTTAACAATAAACGTGATTGCAACTTCACACCCCATTTCCTGTATCTGGCCACACAGAATACTAAACCAAAAGTAGTCTTGATCCATCATACACTAGAGTAGTATTCACTTAACCGGGCAATAAACTACAAAAATCTGTGTAATGAGACATTTCGTCCGAATGACACAAACAGACAAACACATGACAATTATCATAATTGACATTTAAAATAGAGTTACCAGGGAACAGATATTCACTTTAAATCAGATACATACGCTATATGTATATGTATATTTGTTAAATATAATGTAATTAAACTGCAAGGCTATTTATACATAATGTCATACACATAAATTAACCATTACATAAGTTTTGTAAATAATAGCCAAATCATTACTGTAGTTTAGTAGTTATAAAACAATTTTCTTATAGATCAAACGTTGCTGTGTCTAATTACTACTGTTATTACTTTGACTTCATAATGATTTCGTAAAACACGTATCCGCACCCGTATTTCAACAATTGTGGTTTAACGTTATAGGCAGGTGGCTAGCGCATTGATGTTATTTAAACATGCATATTTTTTGATTCTGTACTTCTATTGTATTTTGTAATGGAAAAGTACAAGAGTTAATAAAATGACGAGACAATTGTCTACGCTTAGATTTTTAAAATAATAGTATTGTATTACATTTTAAATATTAAATGGATCAAGACTATCTATGTCCTAGTATTTTGTGTGGCCATCTGCAAAAAAGTGTTGTAAAATGATATCCCAAGTTTATGTAGATAATATTTTCATGCCGGATTAAAATTATTTGTATTCATCGAACCCAACAAAAACATATTTTTAGAAACAGAATAACTTATTTATGAAGATTATCGTTATGTGCTTTTCTACAAAGAAACAATAAGTTTCCTTTTTCTTGAAAATTTGATATATGAAAGTTTATGTCATATTTGACATTTCTGTCTGATTAAAGTCACAAATTTCGTTTTCAGCAAGAAAACTGCACAGGAAATATTGTTTGTATATATTCAAATTAAACTTTGGATTTACGCTTAAGTCGTAACTCTTTGGGCTCTTCGCGGAACATAAACATGGTATGTATTGTTTGTACCAGCGAAAAATTAAATACTTGTTTTACATGTTTAATAAACATGTTAATGTTTAATAAACATGTCTCGTGTTTTTAAAATATATGTCATAAAAGGGTAACAAAATAATTTCAGCACGGTCGAGTTAAAGTAAGAACTTCTGAAGAGGAGAAAGCACGCAAAGAAAAAGAGAGACAGGAAAAACTTAAAGTTTTTAAACATGCCATGCAAAGAATACAAGATAAGGTAATTTGATAGTAAACATATAAGAAATGTAATAAAAAGACTGATAAAGAACTGCTCTCCTACTTAAACTATGAAACTTAAACTAACAAAGAGTAAATAAAAAGTAGTTTTATGACTAACACCATGATGCAATGATTACTACTTAATAATATGCTAGCATTAATATTCAAACATGGGCAATGTTACAAATTTTTTATACTTTGATCTACTTCACTTCTAACAAAATTATGTATTTTCATAGTAATGATGAGTTGTGTTCATTAAAATATCCATTTCTTTAAATTAGACTGTTTTGTATTCCAGTAGATGAAATATCAAAATAAATCCTATATCACACAAGTATAGAACATGGTGTTGACTAAAATTAAAAATTTAATTGGACATAAATTATAATGATGACTAAAAATATTTTTCTTACTATTGAGAGAAAGAAATTCATTTAATACTATTTATAAAATTCTGATATATTTTCATTAATAAATTTCAGAGAAAAAATGCTGAACTGGACAAAGAACTGCTAGAGCTAACTGGCAAGGTTTTGTCATCAAATCCTGATATTTACACATTGTGGAATATTAGAAGAGAGATACTAAACATATTTAGGTGTGTATTTTGTATTACATTGAGATAAATATATTGATTCATAATTTTAATACAATAACTACTTTGCAGGAAAAACATTGAAGGTGAAGAGATGTCACAGATGTATGATGCAGAGTTACATTTAACTGAATATTGTTTGAAAGTAAACCCAAAGTCATATTGTGCATGGCATCAGAGGGAATGGGTTCTGACCACAAGAGTGGATCCTGATTGGAACAAAGAATTGTCTTTATGCAATATGTACCTCAAACTAGATGAAAGGAATTGTAAGTCTATTTATCTTTTTGACACAACTTTTTTCATAACTTATTGTTTAACTGTGAAAATTATTCAAAATCCTTATACTATGTTACAAACATTTTTTTCATTAGTTTACTTAGTATTATATGAAATAAGCTATAATAATTATGATTTATATTTTCCAGTTCATACATGGGATTATAGAAGATTCATTGTAAGTCAGTGCAAGCCTTCTCTCAAAGGAGAATTTGATTTTACAACTGAAAAGTTGTATGATAACTTTTCAAATTACTCTGCTTGGCATTATAGAAGTAAGATGTTGATTGAATTGTATCCTGACTTGCAAGGTAAATAATTATTCATGTTATTTATTTCAAGTATGTGTTTATCCACACAATATTTTATTTTGATACTTTTTACAGGAGGGAGACCAATTGAAGATAGCCACCACAAACATGAATTAAAAATGGTACAAAATGCAGCTTTCACTGACCCTGATGACACAAGTGCTTGGTTTTATCAAAGATGGGTGTTAGGTAAAACAAGACAACTTTTTACACAAACTCTTACACAAACCAAATAATTTTATGTCTTCACTTTTAATATGTGTTTAATTAAATATTGCAGGAGCTGTAAAAACTACAATATCTTTAGTTGTCTACACAGTGACACCTTCTAAGACCACTTTTGCATTTAATAAATATGTCAATGAAGAATTTGTTAGCTCAAAAACAAAATTACTTATAAATAATTTAGTTGTGGATGGAAAATGGAGATCCTGTGTAGGGAATCAATATGACTTACTGTGGATATTTGATCATACCTTTTCTATAACAGAGGATCTGGATGTTGAGGTTTGTGATATTATATAATATTATACATAAATTTAATACTTCTTTACTAGATTATGTTATAGAACTAAAGATGGTTATATATATGGTTATATTTGGTCAAAGAAGGTAATAAAATGTAGTTATTAATTATAAAGAAATGGAAGTTTATTGTAACCTTATGTGAGAATATGAGTCATATATTTATTAGGAATCTTTTATATTAAAAGTATTTAAAATGCTCATATAAATTTTATTATTTAATTGTTGCATTATTCCTTTGTTTGGTTTTGTCCCTGTTCTTGTTTAGGGAGATGTTTTTAATTTTAAATTATGATTTATAGGTAATATATGATACGGACGATGGCAGTACCCAAATACTCCCTGGTTACAGATATGATAATTCTGTGTACATAGGCAAGAACAACATTAGCTTCCAGAGAAAATATTCTGAAGCAGTTGCTGAAGAACTGAACAATCAACTTGAAGCTTGTCGTCAGTTATTAGATTTGGAGCCAGATAGTAAATGTGAGGTTTAATCTATAGGAATACTTGAAGTAAATATTGGTGGTTGTCATACATATTTATATAAATTTGTATGCATGTTTTCAGGGACACTTCTTACCACAACAATATTTCTCTACTGTATTGATGCAAAACAATATCACAAAGAGGTGATAAAAAAATTGCATCTATTAAAAAGCATTGATAAACTTAGGGCTGGTTACTATGATGATTTAATAACTAAATGGAGTTTTGAAGAACAGCTGTGTACAGATTTTAAGAAAAATGACCATAGATCCTTGAATATAACATTTGAAGAGCCAATTTCTAGCCTCCCTCATTTACAGTATTATAGCTATTGTGAAAAAGTTGATTTATCAAATCAAAACTTGACTTCCAAAATTTTGCCTTCATTAGTAATGCTTCCACATTGTAAAGTAAGTAAACATATATTATTAACTTTATTTACTTGTAGAGTAAGCTTTTTATGCATTTTTCTCATGAAATATGTTTGGATTTCCAGAAACTATCATTGGAAAATAATAAACTTACAACATTGAAAACCTTTCCAAATTTGAATTTAGAAGAGTTAAATCTAAAAGGGAATGAAGAACTGGACAAATCTGAAATAGAATGGTTGAAAACAAAATATGATTTTAATATTATTTATTGAATTCTATATGTATACATTATGGACCTGTTTCACTGACAGGTCATTTAAGCAATATACATTGATAATGTAAAGAAAACCTTACACTATTTTTGCACCTACAATAGATTTTTGTACTACTTATTTATGAAATACCTACAACCATGGAAATCACTACATTAGCTAATAAGGAGACAGGTTAGATCAGATCACATTTTCAGATAATTGTTGATAAAAATAATGGGAACAGCTTTGCAGGCACTTGTTATAATAGTCTTATACCAATACATGCTTAATGATTATAAAATATACAAAAAAAGGAAAAACATATTATATTCAAGTGCCTTCAAAACTGGTTCTTGTTTCTTGAATTAATATTTTATAATAAAATTTTGATATCAACACATATATTGCTTTCATTGTAATTATTTTATAGTACTTTATCAATCTTATATTCATAGGTTAACTAATTATATCTTCTTGAAAACAAAAATGTTTGTTCAACAATTTTTCTATATAATGGACATAAGGCTGAACAATTTCAGTGGCATAGCTATTAAATCTCAAGAGAAAAAGATTAATATCTATTTTTTATTACATTTAAATTATTATTTTCTAAAAATATTCATAGGCATACATGCATGCATACAGATGTTTTGCATTATGTATAAATCCTATGTAGATGCAATTTTGCAATTGCAGCAATCTTTAAGGCAATTTAATGATGGTTGTTTGATTACTTAATGAATTGAAATATAAACAGTATATGGGAAGTCTTTAATGATAAGAACTTAAATTAATTGACTTTAGAAATAATAAAAAAAAATCTTGGGCCTGTAATTTTTTCAGCTATGCTAGTTTCCTATTTAATATTTTATAATTATAATAACAAAATATTCTGTCTTCAATAAACATCATTATGTAGCACAATTACATAACCAAATAAAGAAATTACTTTTGGCCAAGTGTTTGGTCCTTTTCATCACAAAAACATTTTATTCCTGATTTAATGCACTGGTCACAGTTTGTCTGACTGGGCGTAATAATTCATCTTCATCCCAGAATAA
Organism: Cephonodes hylas; assembly: GCA_030295005.1. NCBI lineage: Eukaryota > Metazoa > Arthropoda > Insecta > Lepidoptera > Sphingidae > Cephonodes > Cephonodes hylas. The sequence goes on along the minus strand of AP025364.1, from coordinate 8,427,297 downwards.
TTTGCCACATGATTCACACAAAACAGCAGAATTATTTGATTTACACAATTTGTCAGCATTATTTATTTCAATTGGTATCCCTTTACTTGTCTTGCAAGGATTGATGGTGCAATGACTTTGCACAGGCTGATATAAATCATCACAATCTGAATCACTTAGAAAATTTTCATAATGCAAGTCCTCATCATCTCCATCACTACTGTATCTTACTTCTGGCAAATTGTTTGGTACTTGTGAATGATAATCATTGCATATTTTTTTTACTTCATCAACACTTAGTTTTTTCAAATCTCTACAGTTGCACTTAATACACAAACTAAAAATATCATTGTCTGTAATCATTAAGTTAAAGTAGTTGAATATTCTGTGTAACTGCTCAACAACCGTTCCATGACCTACATCTAAAATTGAGTTCTGCGGAAAATTTGATGTTGGTGTACATTTTAATTTACTTAATAATATTAGACGATCCTCAGATATGGCATAATTTACAATATCATGCCATAACATTGACTTTGATATTGCATATGTGTCAATTCCACAATATCTCAAATTCAGCATTAACTGTGTCAAATCAAAATCCACAAGAAATTTTACTTCTTTTGGTGATCTTGTTTGTATTGGTAAAAAGCTAGTTTGCAATCTTTCCACAACCCTAGGCTTTCTAGTACACTTCTTTTTGTTATCTAGCATTACATCGTTACATATTTGTTCAAAATTTAAACCTTGCTCATAACACAGAGTTTGTAGACATTCATAGATTTGAATGAGAACGTAAGCATCTAGTGCAGCATAGAGTATTTGAGTTTCTCTTAAAGGTCTTAATTCCCAATTGGAACATTGCTCTGATTTTTCTAATGGGAGATTAAAACATGATTGCACAAGGCAACTTAATCCATTGCCTGCATTGTCACACTTAACTGGAAATTTTAATTTATGGTTGACAAGACTTTTCCAAAGCAAACATAAATCCAATAATCCCTCTCCTTTAAGCTTTATATTTCCTAAACCAGTTATTGAACTTTTCATCTCTCTTAAGTCTTGTTCAAGTGCAAAGCCTAACTTAATGATTTCTGCATTTTCTAAGAAAGATTTATTAAAATTGGACCACAAAGTAGCATTTTCCTTTGTATTCAAAGTAAGTGTGTCAATTAAATACACATTATTTTTTGTAGCAGTTTGAATTAATGCTACTTGAGATTGTGATGCTCCAAATGATGGTTTCCATTCACAATCTATACTTACAGCACTACATGTTTGTAAAGTGTTGATTAAGTCTTGAAATTTCTCTCCTGTATCTATCATTATAACATGATCTCTGGTTAGGACAAACTTATAATATTCTTGTTGAACATTTTCATCATTATCCCAGTTCTCTGCATCATCAGGAATTTCATTCAATGACAAGTCCCTTAATGCCAGGGGCAACTCATGTTCTGATAAGTTTAGATATTCAGCCCACTTGAGTGCTTCATTTTTATCATAATCAACCAACATGTCAATAAAGTCATGAGCTGATCCTGCATTTTGTCTTAATGAATCTCTGACCAAATCATCCCAAACAGATGAGCTGACATTATGTTCTTGATATCTCTGGTGTATCAAATATCTCAATCCACCTGTAGTCCTATTCTTACTGAGATTCTTGCAAGTCTCTATTGGAATGTTAAACTTGTTGCAAAGTCTTGCCACTAGCTTCCCTAGGGGTTTGTAGTGAATTTTGTCATATCTGACATTATAAATTTTATTTTCTTCCACATAATTATGAACATAATCGCGTAACCCAAAGTTTTTATCTAAGAGTTTATCTAAAAAGAGAAGCAATGGTTTAACTTGTGTTGGGCATTCTGATAAGTAATCATCAATCATATTATTTTTATCTTGTAAAATCAGTGGGAACATCAAGCTTTCAACAGGTATATCATCAAAAGCATCCATAGCAATTACAATTTGGGAGGCTTGTTTACAATTGTCATTTTTGATCATATCTCTGATGATAGGCAGTATTTGGTGTTTGATTTTTAATAACTGATAGGTATTAACAATGAGGTTCAGAAAATGTTGATTTCTCTGCAGTGTGGCAATGTGGAATGCTGGGAGCTTAAGGGAATCATCAGGCGATTTATGACTTGATTGGTACCATTTCAATAAAGTATCAATTATAAAGTATGGCAAAGACTTTGGTTTACAATCTTTAGAATCCTCACATTTAATTATAAATACGAGGGCCACACGATAAGGATCCAGGACACTGTCATAGAACATCATAATATTGTTTTCCACAGTGACACTTTTCTTCCATGTTTTCCAAGCCGCTCTTAACTGCGCAAACCATAGTGTGGTGTTCCCATCTAAGTCAACATTTAGGCCCATAGACCGCAAAGAGTCCTCGATGGAAGGAACAATTTTGATGGATTGATTTCCATCTACCAACTTCTCTAAAGGTACTTTATCCATTTTAAGTGTTATAACTTGTTGAACGCGTCACTTTGTCGAAGTTTTAGAAGACACAAAGATTTAGGATTCAATCATTTCTTACTTTAACAAAACAAAGTTTCAGCTGTTTATATTGTAATTTGTAAATTGTAATCTATCCTCCATGTAAATTGTATTGACACATGACAGTGACAGCTTGATATTTTTTCAACCGTTGATAAACTTAGGATGTGTTTCGTGCGGCCGAGACGATTTCGTCTCATCTATCATTCATCGTTAGGTTTATTTCCCCAAATTACACTTTAATTATAAAAATTATATACCTAGTTATCATACGATTTTTTGGGAATAACCATAGTTTTAATAAGTTTCTGAATTATTTATTTTAAAATGTCGTTTAAACAAGTATACAAAATGGATTATAAATTTTCGTTTTTTAAAAATAGTTTTAATGTTTTCTTATGAACCAATGTTGTTTTAAATATTAAATTATATTTTTTGCATACTATTTGATTTATTCCGTCTGTTCATATTTTTTACAAAAAGAATATTTATTCTGTTCGGTGTGTATGCTAAGCTTCTATAATCTGTGGCAGTGACTTTTGTTTTTCACACCATTGAAGAAGTAAATGAGGTTGATTGTTGTTGAAACACCACTTTTTAGTAATTCAGAGGGAGCCCGGTTATTCCACTAATATAAAAATCATATAAACAATATGGAGCTATCTGCTGAAGGTAAAACTCCTGAATACATGGCTTTAGCTGGTATCAAGTTCAAGCTGAGTTTACCACAGCTCAAAGACGACCCACAACTGAAAGAACAGCTATTTCAAGGAATAAAAGCTGGAAATATGGCACCTTATTATAAAGAAGTGTGTAATGATCTCGGTTGGCCATTTGATCAGAAATTGCATGATGAAATGGCCAAGGCAAACGAGGATAAGTTGTCCAAGTTTGAAGAAGATGATTCAGAAACCCCTGTGTGGCAAGACAGGTAACTTTCCTTGTTATTGAACTATCTAACTAGTGTCTCACTAACGCTTGTACAATAAAAAAAAAAAAGGTTTATTTCATGGAGGCTATATTCTATGTTTTTTAGGATTCTGGTGAATTAACTCTAGATATATGTATATATCAAAAGAAAACAATATAATAAAATATTAATTAAAACTACCACAATTATAATCATCTATATCATGACTCAACATATATCTAGACAACACAAATGTCACTTAAATATAACTCTCTTAATTGTTTTTTTTTTGTGTTATAGATTGGATTACTTATGCTCCATTGGAGACAAAGAAGGTGCAACAACTCTGGCTAATACTAAATATGAAGATGCTACTTTAACTACCAATAGGAGATTGGATGCTATTTTTGCATTGTTCAGAATTGCATACTTCCATGGTTGCAATGTTAAGGACATGGGCAAAGCCATCACTAAGGTATTTCTTGTTTAAATATTGCAAATATAATAACTATTATACTTACATAACCTCATAACTATTTTTCAAAGAGGTAAGGATAAATGCATTTTCCACCCACATTTCATTTCATTTGTGCCTGAGAAATGGCAGTAGGCTCGCCCCTTATTATGTGGGGCTGATACATTCCTGGCGAAATGTGGATGCAGAAATGCACCTCTGCCTTCCCCTTCGGGGAATACAGGAGTGAGTTTATAGGTATTTCATTTCAAGATTTTATCAGTCCCATGTAATAGAGGGCAAGAATACTGTCATTTTTAGGTACATTTCCAGACTTCATGCTATGAATTTGAAAGTGTTAAAACTCAAAACATTGCTTGATCCAGGAACATCTTTTAAAATAAGTAATTACCATATGAATTATGCAGCCAATTAATTGTTTAAGGATAGAACTTAATTTAAGAATTGTTTGAATCAAACTCTGTTCAAAAACCTAGTTTTGGATAAAAACTGTGAACATGATAATGTGCAAAGAAAGTATATTTTTAAGATTTTTTAAACTATTTACGAATATTATTACTAAGATTATAAATTATCTGTTTGTAGGCTCATGAGTTAGTAGATAAAGGTGGTGATTGGAGATCCAGGAACAAATTGAAAGCATATGAAGCCATATATTGCCTTGCTGTCAGGGACTACAATCATGCTGCTGAATTATTCATAGACTGTGTTTCAACATTTGAGTCTTATGAGTTAGTAGATTTTGGTAAGTCTCATATATGTATTTTTTTTATTATTTAAAGTTATCTCTTAATTTTACAATTATTGTTTTTACATAGTGTTGGCCTCAAGGTATAGGGATGCAGTTGAGAATATTGATACTTGCTGCTTCAAACCCCAGGTTTTCCCTTCTAATTTTAATGTTGTATATGTACCCACAATAAATTGTGAAGTAAACAATATTCCAACTTAGATAAGGTCAGCATAACCTAAACTTCTTAGTTTGAAATGAGGCGCCTGTTATGCTACCATGAAGGACCAGTACTCTCAAGAAAGTAGACAGTAGTGATCAATAAAATTTTTCAAATGTTTGTGATCATTGTTATATACTAGAGATGCGCCGAGTTACACTTTTGCCGAGTAACGAATACCGAGTTTTACTCGGTTCAATTTTTTTTCAACCGAGTACTCAGCCGAGTAACTCGGTTCAATTAAATTTTCAATTCGCGCGTGGTACATTAGAATTTAAATAGCCTGTTTTCGGAGGCCGGTAACTTCTACGAAGAATAGAGGAATAGGCTGTTACCAGAACGTGCAGCGAGGCTTGTGTTCCTGCATCATAACTTCATCATCAACCCATATACGCCCACTGCTGAGTACGGGTCTCCTCTCCCATTGAGAGGGTTTAGGCCATAGTCCACCACGCTTGCTTAGTGCGAGTTGACGGACTACACACCTAAGAAATTCCTAAGAACTCTTAGGTGTGCAGGTTTCATCACGATGTTTTCCTTCACCGTTAAAGCAAGTGATAATTAAATGTGAATACACACATAACTTCGAAAAGTCAGAGGTGTGTGCCTGGGGTTCGAACCCGCGACCGTCGAGATTTTCGACCGCGCGCCCAAACCTCGAGGCCATCACTGCATCATAACTTAGCTTTATCCAATTTGAAATATTAATTATTTTTATTATGTACTATAATTTTGATTTTATTAATTGAGATTTTCAAAGATTTCCTAAATTACTAAATAATTTTTGATTAACACAGTTGTTTACGAAATGAAATAAAATAATATTTATTGAATCTATAAAATGTTTAATAGATCGCTTAAATTCAGTCATTTCAAATTTTACCTCCCTGTTCACGACCTTGTCAAGGTCGCGGGACGTCGCTGGCTGCAGGAGGCTTCCGACCAAACCTGGTGGAAGTCATTGGGGGAGGCCTATGTCCAGCAGTGGACTTCCATTGGCTAATGATGATGATGATGACTATTGTTTAAATTATATCTACCGAAATATATTGCATTTCTTAAACAGAGTATACTCGGCATTCAAACCGAGTTATTCGGCCGAGTACGAGTATCAAAAAACCCGCCGAGTACGCCGAGTACCGAGTATCAACCGAGTACTCGGCCCATCTCTATTATATACCTATATATGAGGATATAATGGAACAGAAGCGGTCGCCTTGTCCGAAAATCAGTTGGAGGAATATTATTATATACCTATTTTTACAAAAGTGTTTAGGCTTTGACAAGAGGACTTTAAATATACTTTATATATATATATATATATATATATTATACTATAAAATATTAAATTTTATATACTATATTTTATATGGATATACTGCTTTGTGGTACTTGGTTTGATTCAAGGATCAGACAATATGTTTTGGGTTTTTTGCAATAGGAAATTCTCAATAACAGCATAGAGTGGAATTGTGCTAAAAAAACAACAATAAAATAAATAAAATTTGCTAATTTCAGGTACAATCATTCAGTATTGTGTTCTGGCATGTGCTTTGGCTTTGGAAAGACATGCGCTGCAGTCGGCTCTCCGTCGACAAGGTGCGGCGGTGCAGGCGCTGCGCTCGCGCTTCCCTGAACTAAGGGAGCTTGTGGAGTCCTTGCATGAATGTCGCTATGCTGACTTCTTGAAAAGTCTTGCATGGGTAAGTACTAATTCGTAAATATGTTAAATATTTTTTTCAATACTTTATGTGTATAAACCTGGAGCAACCCTTGTTGAATAGTTTATTTTTTTGTTATAGAGATTTCATTATTTCAATACCTTGATCACACTTTTGAATAGATGTCAGAGAATGCAGTAAAACACCTGATTTCTTTTTCCTTAAAATCAAGTTTATTATAGTAGCACAACAAAACATAACAAGACTTGTTTGTTGGAAAAGCTATTGGCAATCAAATGCTGTTCTTATAGCTTTAGGAGAGACTGTAGCTCCCACAAATTTTAAATAAGTCTACAATTAATATATTTTGTGAACTTCAGGTGGAGACCCAGATCTGCGTGGACCCAGTGTTCCGTCCCCACTACCAGCACTACGTGCGCGAGGCTCGCATCAAGGCGTACGTGCAGTTGCTGCGCGCCTATCGCTCGCTCAGCCTCGACAACATCGCCGACACTTTCGGCGTCACACGCGAATTTGTCGAGGAGGAAATCTCTAAGTAAGAACATTTGTATTTGTATATTATCTTCCTTTTGACAGTAAACTAGGTTGTGAAGTAGGTTTCAGAGCACACACTTTTAGGATAGTGTGCTATAGACTGTTCATTAGGACTTTGTTTAAAGCATGGAAATGTACAGATGAAAGTGTAGTAATCTCTGTCTCTATACGTCAGTGAATGTTGGGGAATATACAGTGTGTATACCATTGGTATTAAATGTATGTGGCTGTTAGGAAAATGTAATTTTTTTTATTTCTTAGGATTTTTTGTTAACGACAATGGGTTCGTAATCACCGTAGCTATACGTGCCATACGTACCCCCATACTGTGTTTAATGTGTTTTTTCTTCATTGGTATTGATATGATATTTAGTTCTGTACAATCTGCCAAATAGTTTACGATGCTCAAGTAGTTTGATAGTTCAAAACAATGACTAATCTTATTTCCCTCTCCAGAATTTTCCCCTAAATATGTTGCTATGTGTGTCAGGTTCACGACGGCGGGTCGGCTGCAGTGCCGCATTGACGCGGTGGCGGGGTGTGTGGTGACGGGCGCGGGGCGCGGCGCCGACGCCGACCGCTCACACCTTTACCAGGCTACCATCCGCGAGGGAGATCTACTGCTCAACCGCGTCAAGAAACTCGCCAGCGTGATTAACTTCTAATGCCTCAGTTCAATAAATATATATTAAAAAATTAATACGTGTTTGTGGTTTTATTTCAAGTATAGTTGTAAAGCTCGATTGAATAATGTATGAATTATGGTATTCAGTTGTTTATTGAGCTTGATTTTAAATATAGAATAGGAAGAGTAAATGATTGCTGCTTTTTTTAAATGTTCTCGATTTTAGTAATTTTCAATAATTAATCGATTTAATAATCAATAGCAGCATAACCAAGGGTTGCCCCATAAAATTTTAATATAAAATCATAAATAAAAAAGGAGGGGAAAGGAGAACAAAAAATAAATTAATTATTAGTATAATTGTTTTTTTAAATAATTTGAATACTTTTTGGACATTTACATAAACATTTAATAATTTACAATGAATATTTATACTGACATGACATGACACATCATATTCATGACTAATGACTACATCTAATATCTATTTGCAACTCGATAATAGCTCATAAGTGCTATGAGAATTTACTCTAGACAACTAAATTGTTGCGGGAGGCCTAACGCCTCACAAGCTTTCCATTAATACTAAGAGTGTATGCATGATTTATAATTTATAAATAATTTAGCAGGACATTTATACACAGATAACTAGTTTTCAAAGTATAAAATATATAATTAATTACAAAAATTAACTGTAAAAGCAGCAACTGGACTACGGCGACAATTGCTAATGTTCCGACATAGGCGATTATATTTAGGCGATTCATTCGTTACTATCGATCCTTAGATATTCGCACTTTGTAATTATAATCGCCCATGTAGAACGTTTGAATGAAGCATTGAGTAAAATGCATATCTGGAAATAATTATACTTGAAACGTGTGAAGTCGGTCAGTCTGCACAGTGTCGGTAAATCTACCCACATTTATCTATAAATTAAGTACCTAGTATTTCGTCATAACACCAGTCGCTCACATTTTTACAAAGATATGTTGAAGTATTCTAAAGCAATATCATAGCTATGACTCTAAACACTTAATAACTATGTAGACCTCAAATGCAAATACTTTTTTATTAATTTACATGATATGAATATGTCATTAACCTCTGTTATAATTAGGTATAGTTTATTGAATACTTAGTGACAACAAATGGGTAAATTTAATAATTATAGACTTCATGTTACAAACTCACAAGTGGTGCTAATATTCGAATTGCACCTGAAGTGCGGCCAAAATCTCAACAATAATACGTAAATGTTTACAGAAGTAAGATCACGTTACTTTGGCTCTGCATCAATACAACATTAGGTCGAATAAATATTTTGGAATGTGGAAAAAAGATAAAATCATGCATATTGCACTCCAGTTGTACAATACAAGAATGCACTAATGTTTTTCAAGTTATAGTTTATAATCTATTCGTTCATTACAACACTATTTTACATTGTATGTACATTTAATTTAAAAGATATAGCTTTATGAAATTATTTAATTTTTGGGATAATTTATAATTTAATCATTCTTGATGTCGTAGCACATTCGACCGCATCGGTAATAGACGAATTCCGATAGCGATTAAACTAAACGGGTCCTTCCGGTCGGCGAGACACAGCCTCTAATGTGCACTATCACAGAGTAATGACATAAACGTGGAGCTCGCCAGGAGCCCCCGATTGCCCCAGGCCCGTACTCGTGCAGCTGAGTCCTGCGCGTCTCCTGCGCTCTCGCACTCGTCCGCGCAACGACGCGACTCATCTTCGCACATTCACTTTAAATTATTATAATCTTTGTACAAACATAAATACTACGCGGCCACGTTCGGCGGCCCGCGGGCGGCGGGCGGAGCGCGGCTCTACAACTCGGGTGCCGCGCGTGGGATTCACATGTCGCTCGTCATTTGTTATTGGAATGTTATCGGGTGTTGAGATTTGAAAGGGGAATTAGACGGTGAGTCCCTCGGTGCGCGCGGGCGGCGGCAGCGAGGCGAGCGGGTGCGCGTGCTGGTGGTGCGGCGCGGGCGGCGAGGGCTGCGCGGGCGGCGGCGCGTGCGGCCCGTGCCCGCTCGCCGCGCGGTACTCGCCCTCCTCGCGCATCTGCCGGCTGCGCTCGGCCAGCTCGCGCCCGCGCTCCGCCAGCTCGCGCATGGCGGCTTGGCGCTCATCGCCGCCCTCCAGAGACGGCGGCCTTTCCAGCGGAGAGGCCGCACCCGGACGTGCGGCGCCGAAAGGCCCGAAGCCCAGAAGTCCAGGGAATTTTCCCGCTACGCCGTTTTGACCCGCGTTCTGCTGTATAACTGATATCTCGTTCAGCTGTGGAGTAAAACGCATCTTAGTTAGAGTGTTATCTTTTTGCGATAGGTACATAAAGTGGGCTATATGTTTATAAAAACAGTAGATACCATTTGTTAATGGTGCATACCTTTTGCTGCATGCCGTTGAGGAATGGCGCGGGTAGGTACGGGTAGAACAGGTCGGGTCGCCGCAGCAGTTCGTGCGGCTCGTGTAGTGGGCGCGGGGGCAGCTCGAGCGACATGCGCCGGCCGCGCCGCGACGCTCCACCACTCCACATGTGGGTACCCATATGCACCTGATTCAAACAAATAATATTAATATTGCCTTATATATAATAGCTGTGATATGGTGTCAAGTATATATTATCTGAAAAATCCTTTGAATGATTCTACAACCCACGCCCCACGGATTAAGTTAACTAAATGACCCTTACCTTTAGATTGCCCTTAGTAGTGAAGGCCTTCTGACAGACGGCGCATCGGAAGGGCTTGTCCCCGGTGTGTGTGCGCATATGGATCTGAAGCGCCGACGACGACGAGAAGTTCTTGCGGCACACGCCGCATAAATGCTTAGACGAGGTCGGTGGCGGTGGGTGGGTCGGTCCGCTTGGTACTGTGGGGGAGACAACTAAATTAATTCTTGAATATGCAGAGACTGATCTTGGAAGCTGAGACCTGCGTGGGCCAAAATGGAGTTTTAGGACGCACGTGTTGGGGTTTCCGAGCGAATGCGAATAATTTAGTAGGTTTTCGACAATCCCCCCCATTTTAATGCAACAGGGTTGTTTGATATCGATATCTTGTGAAAGAATGTTACTATATTAACTTAGCCGACTTATGCCATTTATTGTCCATGTCATGTCATATGGAAATATCACTAGCAACTGCATAGTGGTCTTAATACTTTCAGCCTTCAGGAGGTATAAAATTGGTGACTGCATATGTGTGTAAATTTTTTATATAGGAATCAGTTTGGTGCTTTTAGAATAAATAGCAAATAAATGAGGACCATGGTTCATGCTTATGTATATTTCATTTTTATATTCTAAAATTCTTTTAGTTACGACGTAGTTGACATTTTGGTAGATGTCGGATATGATAGAATTTAAGTTTTGATGTCGTTTATAAATAATATTAATCATTTAAAATGGAATTAGATAATATGTGTTGCATATTTATAATAATCTCGTTATATTCCGACTTGTATGGAGCAGAAATGCATAATATAAATATTTTGTGCCGTAAAATGCATATCTATTGCACACGTGTAAATTTTGAGTCCTCGATGGTGTTTTTTAAAATAATAAATTAAAATATTTTATGATAAATTTGGAGTTATATTAATAAAAATTTATGATAACGCGGTAATAGAAATTCTGAGTTTATATTTCAATATAATTAAAATACTTCATTCCAAGTGATGACAAACGTATCAAAGTAAATTGTATAAAATTGTGATTATATAACCTTGATACACCCTACATCCATCATAGTATTAAAGTAGTCTTCATCTGTATCACAGTCTAATATAACCGAAACATGCAACAAATACTATTAATGGTCATACAAACATGAGATTAATTGTTGGAGTAAACCTAGTACTGTTAGTAGGCAGACTTCTAACTGCGGACATTATGGGGTATGCAATGTGTCTTATTGTACCTTATAACATCGCTTCAAAAATTATTATCTTTTATATTAATTATAGGTTACTTAGCGTTTAATGTACTGCAAATGACGATAATAATGTAAGGGAAAGGTATTGATTTCTAGATCAGTTTTTTCTAAAACAAACGTCAGGGAAATCTTTCATATAATCTATGTTAGCGTCCAACGGAGAAGCTATTATTTTACTATGATTATACAGTCCGATAAGACTCATATCCTGGTTAGTATAAAGACACTTACCACTAGGTCTCTTAGGCAGCGAAGGCATATCGATTTGCGGTGCATGCGTCATCGATGGCGGGTGTACCGGGGGAGACCGTTTCAAGTCCACTTTATCCGGAGACGAACGCCGGTCAGGGCTGGGGTCGCGCCCATCGTCCATGGGACCCGTCGGACCGCCGGGGCCCTTGTCGAATCCGGGAGGCATGTCGCGGATCTTGTGCGTCAACATGTGCTGCTTCATATTGCCCTGCAGATGACGGAAAAGTTGCGGTTTATTTCATATCCCTCGTGTACCATTCACACTATAATAATAAGCATTTGTGTATGTCAAAGGGATGACTTGCGCAAAATTGTATGTATATAGATATTAGGATTGAATAATTAAATGTTGGTTATTCAGTTTAACTGCTGTCAGCGAGATATTTTAAATAATAAATAGAAAAATAATTATTTATGCTAAGCAGATGTTGTTTTTCAAACTATACATAAAAATCCTTTTAACAGTCAACCAATTACTCCTTATTTACGGACCATACGAAATGTATAATAATTATTTATAGCCACAAATGACCATTTCATTTAATAAATTCAAATTGAATAAGCGACGACATTTTACCATTAAATATCTATAGACATAATTAATGACATTAATAATTTTGATTTAATGCCTAAATTAACGTTGAACGAATACAAATTCCTACAAAGTTCATTGTTCTAGCGTGTATAAAAACCATTTTAAGTTCGGTTTAAAAATTGTTTTAAGCATATTATTTTATTCCCGAGGAGTAGTTTGAGTAAGACGCGATTGTCGGTTGCTATAGCGCATATGGATACACAAAGAAGCGTTGTATGAAATGGTTCACGCTCATGCGTCGCTCTTTCATACCGGATAGACGAAGGCGTTCCAGAGGTCCAAAGCAGTGGCGTGCGGCGGGCGGGGTGCGCGCGCGCGCCTACCGCACCGGCAACCGCCGCCACTGCTCTGGAACCATAAACACAAACAGGTTACACCTAACCTCTTCACACAACAAAAACGTCTGTATCAAGGAGTTTCATCCTTTTATGTCAATACTGGACGCGTTCGTCAAATGTAGAGATAAACAAATGGATAAAAATTGCTGAAAACACATACTTTTTATAAAAACGGTTTTATTTCTAATTTTGGATGCAGAAAGCAAAGATTTATGAAATAAAGCGATTATGGGAATTTATTTGATGATTCGAAGTTTCTTAATTCTGTTATCTATAATATTTTAAGATCTTACGTCACAAACAGCGACTCAGAAATGTTTTCGTTCTGCAGTTAAGCAACGATTGAGTAACTGATATCAAATAGGGTGATCAATGGTGTATTTATAATATAGTCGTCATTAATTAAGAAAAATACATTTGGTTGTAAATAAAACGTTTTAGTTTAGAAACTTTGCAGTAACAAAAAGCGGCACGAATTTAGCGAGGGACTTTTGGGATGGACATTCATACATGTTTCATTCACATGCAAAATGTTAAACTGATATAAGTTGATTTGTAATTATCTCTTAATTACCTAACATAATTATTTTATGTCGTAGATTCAGTCATTAAAATGTACTAGAGAACATTTTACTATAATTAATTTTAATGCGATGGAAATTGTGATCGTAATTCTCAGACTACGTTTGGCTATTAGTCTAGGTATATTACATTAGAAATGAGAGCACTCATTAAACCGAAGCCAGAAAATCTTTTTGAGGACGAGTAAACTCTGATACTATATATATATCGATAATAACATTATTCCGTTGTTATTGTTGTGAACAAAATATTTAAGCTTTATTTAGCAAAGTGTGTTGGATAACGTATAATCCATGGCTTAAATTTCTTTATCATTGCTTCGGTAACAATGTTATAATCATTTCGATTTATTTTATATTTACTTAATGAAGAAAACAAAAATAGATCGAAGCGGTTCTTATAATTACATATTTCTATTTTATAAAATTACCAAATAAAAACGTAAAAAAGACATATTTTAATAATTCAGTAGTTTTACATAATGTGCATATAACAGATCTCTATCGTTTTAAATATGTATTTAATTTTTTTTTGTTATTTTATTTCAACAAGGTTACGATTACAATAATTTAAACAAGCAATGACTATAGCATCGCTTCCTTCAACATACATACATACATATGTCTAAACATCTACCTATATGTAAGTCACTTATAAATTCATGTTTAAAGGTTAAATATAATTTTAATTGCATAACATCGAGACGTTTCTGTTTCTGATAACAGCACGTTTATAAGTATTTTTTATCAATATCGAAGTGGTCATTTACATTTAAATATGAGGCCTGGCTGCCAAAGTTCGATGTATATTTGTAAATAGGTGATTTATATGCGTCGATGATTTCGTATTTATATGTATGTTAATACGTGGATCTATTGGCTTAATAACCAACTGGCTGGTACCTTCGGCGTTTCAACACTCCTTAGGGACGGCGTTTCAATTTGCTTTATTCATTTATGGAAAAACATTACGCCTATCTCTCAGTAGGTACAAAATTAAAAGAATTTATAGAGTTAAATAAATGGAGTAAGCACACGTCTTTTAATTTTACCAGAGTAACATTTTGAAAACTGATGACAAGTTATCGGTAACAGTTATGTCTTATTTGACCATTTCTAAAAGTTTCTCCTAATTAGTCTATAAAATATGTTTGTGTTGTCATTTCTCTTGCATTTATTTGATTCTCTATTTAAATAGATATCCTACTTATTATAAGTTACAAGTTATTAATAATATATTTTTAGCAGTTATATATTATAGTTATTCCTTAATATTCAAAGAAAGAGCGGGGGAGAGGGGTCTAAATCTAGTCTCTAGCTTATTACAAGTTGGTAGAGTTTTTCAAATCAATTGACCCGTTTCTCATGCTAGAGCAACCAATGACCGAATCCACATTAGCAATATACGTATTATAGAGTTTTTTTGTATTTTTTCAGAAATATAACGAAAATAAACATTCATATGGCTAAGAACAGGCCTCAATCAACTAACATAAAATAAAATATTTACTTAACGAATTCACTTTACATTTATTTATGTTGTCTATGAAAAAATGCATCCATGCAATAAAACGGGCGAATTTTATTACAAAAAAGGAGTCTTAAAGTATATTTATTGACCTATCGCGTGACTTATTAATGGCGTTTAATACAAATGAAGAAGGCATTAAGGTGTTAATTTGATTAAATAGAGTAATAAATATGACAATAATAGGCATATTTAGTGCTGTGTATAGAGTAGAATATTTTCATTTGGCTTTTAAACAAGTACTTGCATAAAAGGTTAAGAGTTTGTTAATAGTATAATAATAAATAATGCAACGTTTGATTAGGTCTATTTTAGCTTGTACATATGTATATCCTTACAGGTAATAAGTGCTTATAACGTAAATAAGACATTTAAAAGTGACTATTTGCTACTAAAGCACAACCAAACAAATGTTTGTTGATCAGTCACAACATTGGTATTTCTTGATCGAGTTTTAGTGGTTAATTTGTAGAAATAACTGAAACTCTTATTTTAGGAATGAATCAATTCAAATAGACAACGTCCGATAAAAGCTGATTAACCTCAATAGATTTTATATACAAGTCTATATTTAATAGATACTATTTATGGATTACGTGAAATTATATTGTATATATTTACGAAATTTTACGATACTTATTTGGAAATTTTAAGTTGATTGAATCATTTAATATTTAATCATCTATCAAGTGGCATTTTAAAATTGATTCGAAATAGTCACGCCAATAATAAGAATGCTGAATTAATTAATTTATGTTTTAGAATTTGAGAAAAGACAAAAATGATTAAACAAGTGGAAGATCTATTTTAAACATTGTATGCATATGTTACGAGGCACTTTTTGTAATAATACAATGAGTTTGAATCATTTTAAATAAAAAATTAAAAAGTAATAATACATTTTTAAAGTAAATGAAATACCTACATATAGCTTAAGTAATTGCACGACAAAACCATTATATTTTTTACGTTACTAAAGCTCTTGTATTTAAGAATTATTTTAATTGACCGCTGCATTTAGACGCTAATTACTTTAGGTAAGCATATGAAAATAAATGACAAAGTACATTCATAAGCATTTGTAAGTTCTGAAGGAATTTTTAGCATTGTTCTTAAGTTCTCAACATGTTTTCTTGCTATGAATGTTTTGCAAAGCGTAAGTTGGCTACAGATTATTTCAACTACACTATCAAAGAAGAATGAAAAAATACTCTCCTAAATTTCACAACATTGAAATTATTATTTTACTAAGCATGATTCAGCGTTTTCAGTGAAACCTACGCATTCGGCGTAAATTTAACTAACATTTATTTTTTCTCCCATTTCATTTGCGTTTATTTATTTGACAGGATTTTTCTTAATGTATTCCACAGTGGTATTTGTTCTCGAAAGTCAATAACCACGTAGCCATGTAAGTAGGAACAAGATAGGAATAATCGATAAATTGTTTGGCGCGTGAACTTTCGTCGGTACCGGTGTCGCGACGCTTATTGTAATTTTAAATGCGCTTGTAACAGCTAGGTGGCTGCGGATAAGGCCTCGCTGTTTGCTACACGCTCCCGTACCGTAAGTGTCGAAGCTAAAATGCTAACGACATTCCATTATTATTTAATATTTACAATTAGAGCGAATATCCCAGCCGTTTAGTCCAAGTTAACGGTACAACTATTGTTACCGCTTCATTAGACGCCGCTGCATAGGTCATATTCAAATGCAAAGGTTGTTCCGTTGCCTGGGACCTCCTTAGCAATTCAGTTCAATTGTTATTTTGGTATTTAAGGTGTTGGCATGCTCAAGGGTATTCCCAGGCATCATGTTTAATTTTTGTATAACCGGAAAACATGGCCGGTTGAAGCAAGTGCGAACATAAATTCTATGTAATGAACCATCGCCAAAATATTTACCTCAGCCACGAATAAATGTTTGTTCAAATGAATCATGTTAAGTAATGACTTCTTTGATCCTAACGAAGAATATTTGGAAGTCTGCGCATTCACAAAGTCTTAGGAATTCCGTCAGAGAGTATGTTACTTTAATCATGTTCTCAGAAATCGACACGCCATTTTTCTGGATAATGAGATTTTAACATATGAATATGATTTATATATTTAAAATTACGTTATTGCATTGACAAGCGACAAACCTAATCTTAAACTATAAGGTACCATTAAATCAAATCAAATATGGTTTTATCAACATGATATAGCTAGAAGTTTAAACTCAAATAATGTAAATTTAGTCAATAGTTTTCGTTATAAAGGATTCGTTTCAATGCATAGAGATATGTATTAAAGTACGTAAAATACTTAGACCCTTTTTATGAAATTATTTCAGAATATTATATAATGTTTATATATAATAATAGTAAATATATAATTTTAGTTTGGTGCGGAATGTGCACGTTAGGAGAAATTACGAATAGTATTATTCATTCATAACCATTACTTTTAACCCTAAATAATATGTCTCACTGCTGGGCACCGACCTGTTTTAGACCTTAGTCTGTTATGCTTGCCTAGTACTTGTTGGCGGACGACACCCCTAAGATATTCTTAAGAACTTTTTGGTGTCCAGGTTTCCTCATCATATTTTCCTTTACCATTAAATTGTGCGACAATTCATTCTGAATTGTTCAAATCATTGTATACCACAAGCAAATATTACACAGGAAAATTCGTAAGATATTTTTTAGCACCGGTCAGCATCGCGAGACGTTTTCCAAAATACCTAGCATTAATCACGGCATATATTGCTTGATTCGGACACATACCTAATCACGTAAATAAATTAGATTATATAAAATATAAAAAAATGTCCTTTTGTAAAAGCTTCTGCTAATATCAATGCACTAGTTTGAATGTATAAAAAGGAAATTATATACCTTGTAATCTAGAAAAACTTAAATGATGCCTTTTTCTCAGAAAAACTTACGGCTAAATATTTAAAAATTGAGGCGAATGAATTAGTGGGGCAGAGCTTAAACAAAAAAGAACTTTATTCAAAAAGTTGTGCACGACAAAAGTTGTGTAACCTAGTGATGATCTTGTATATCTCGATATGAACAATAAAATTTTTATAACGATGTAAATATCCTAGGTGATTTACTTAAAATAATAAAGTTTTCTTAATAATATTTTTTCATAAGTTGTTTTACTTTTATGATTAAATAAAAAAAGCTGACACAACAATAAATTGTGTTAGTGCTCTAATCCTTTATTATGAAAAAAGTACCTATATGTGAATGGTTTGAATTCGTTGTTTTTAAAAACATTGTTACCTACATAGCATGTATTTAGGCTGCTATGGACACCCTCATAATAAGAATCTCTCTTTATAGATTTCTATATGTGTGATTTAAGAAGTGTATTTATTTGCTAGTACATACATATATTTTATTGAAAAGACACAAAATATTAGTGTCTCAGTGAGGTCGGGGTTAAGTATGGGTACTGGATGTATGACTTACGTTAAACTTAAAGGCTCAAGTACTAGAGTTACTCCGTCGCACTAATATAGAGGTTACTTTAGGGCAATTGGTAATAATTGATCAAAATAATTTATTATTAGTCAGTTTATTGCAACCAAATCTAAGTTTTTAAAGTACATTGATAAATTATAAGGAACATCGATGAACCGTACAAAAGTTTCTGAGACATATGGAGGTCTAACGCCTATTGTACAACTTACTGATAAAAAATTACGGTTTTTTATTAAAGTGGGAGTATTTTTGCAGTATATCGTAAGAATATAGCTGCGTGAACTTTAAATTTTGTTGCGTGATATAATTTTGCACCAGTAATTGTCGAAGAGAGTTACAAATAACTCATCGATTGACACATAGTTCGCGACACAAGGCTTTCACTTGATTCAAGAAAGTTCACATTTATATTATCGCGTAGGGTCATAAGAATTTATGTACGCGTATTAAATGGTAGGTGTTTATTGCGGCTCGTTGTGTGTTATCTGGGATTTTGGGTCGCACCGAGCGTAAATCATAGGTGTCTACTTAAACGTTGGCGTATTTATCAGAGGGACTTAATTAAACCAAAGCCAGTGTTGGTACAGTGAAGAGCCTTAACTCTCCACCGGCGCCGTCGTAAATAACCTATATTTTATTGATAAGACCCTTGGACACTTTGGGAAACATACGAAAAATGTTACTTTGTCAAACATAAATAATCTTTTTATGACGAGAAGCGTAGGTAAAGGCTCAAGGATTTATAAGCAATAAATATTTTACGACATGAATTAATATTCCGATCGTTTTCCGTGACGTTGTTTTTATGACTTATCATTTTTGTGGCGCGGCGCGGCGGAGTGCGGGCCGCGGCGCAAGCGCAGCTTTTAAACACGCTTGAAATATTGGCCGAACTGAGTATAAAATTGGAATCGCCATAAAAATGCTTTTAACAAACATTATTTATTATCTTAAATATTAAATTAATTCATTTGGCTATCTACCATTATATCAGCCAATAAATGTTTCATATTACTATTTAGTTGTATGAATAATTATGTGAGTGTCTCGTGTGGATTCCAGTGTGGAACACTATTTCGTTTGTGTGCGCCGAATTAACATACACACTAGATATTTATGCAAAAATAGAAAAAGTGTTTATGACAGATCTTTTTATGAAAACGAACTGTTGAAAACCATATGTAGTAATATAAAACATTATTTATTAAATTAATGGACATTAATGTGAAATCTTTATAAACATCGAGCCATTCCAAGTCTAATGAGCGAAATCTAAATTTATATAGACACTTAAACTACTAACGGGTTTAATGGTTATAGTTTATAATTCAATTTTGTGAATTGAACAATTATGACAAAACAAAACAGAAACAATCACGCACTTTTCAAAATAATCCACTAATTGTCCAATTTGAATTTGTTTATAAATTGACAGATTTTGGTCATCAAACGATTTCTAATAAGTGTCAATAAAGAAAATAAAAAAATTACGTGTGATGTGTCGCTAATAGTGTTGCACCACTTCGTTTGTACACGCTTTGTGTAGAAAACACCTACATATTTTTTCTTCTCTGAGAGAGTCTTTGAGAGAAGGAGGCTCGCTGACAGCAGTTAACCAACTCTTACTTTCATATAGAATCAAGCTTTATGAATAAAACTTTTTTAAATATACTAAAATAGTGTTAAAATTATTTTTTTTTAACTCAATAATCGTTACAAGTAAAGTTTAACGTAAAAACATGTCATCAAAACCTTTGAAATATAAATCCATTAGCTTGTCACCAGAGAGATTTCCAAAATAATGTTTAATTGCCTCGTCAATCAAAATGTCAATGTGTTAATTAAGATTATAGAGGAAGCTTTAATAATTATTGCTGTTTAAGATCATTTTTATTTGTTCTGTGCGTCGAATTAACGTTTAATTACTTAAAGATCAAATCAAGTTTTATTTCATGCTGATATTACTTTAAATAGCAGTATTAAATAAATTAATACTGTCCCTTAATATACGTTTAACAGAATACAGTTTCTTAGAAAACTTGAGTTGTTTAAGCGGTGAATAATTATTATTATTGGTTGTTGTAATTCAATATTGAGTGCATTAGATTATAGTTGGAGAGTGTCGATGAGAGTCAACGCGAGCAAGGCGCATTCACTTTACATAGGGTATCAAGGTTTTGAGTAAATCACAACAGACGGCCTACAAGTTTGCGGAGATCGTCAATTACGAGCGATGTCGGCTACAGCTCGGATGCGACGGAACACAACGGCTAAAATTAATGCGAACTAGAGCCGACTAGCGACTTGTAATTACTGCCTGCAAAATTAATGCACTGAAACTTGGATGAAATGAAACCGGCGCTTGTCGATATCTCCGCTTTTCAACTCCAAAATGAAAACATTGCTCATTTTGGTGTTCCTTCAATCGAATTCGTATGTTTACACACAATAGGTGGTGCGTAATATTTCACAGCAAATGTATAGCTATGTAGAGCTGTTAATGCACAATAAAATGCATACCTATGTACCTCGAACTATAAGTTACCCTATATTTAAAACATTTTATTGTCAATGGATTTCTTCAGATGTAGTGAAAATTAGTGGAAATGTCGTAAACACGTATCCCTCGCTATTTGTGTAACAATAAAGTATGAACTGGCCAGAAGCCAAAGACACTCAATCTGTGGCTCGACTATCCGTGTGAATGTTACTATTACATGATAGCCGTTCCGCGGCCTTGCGCGGCTTCCAATCAATTATAAAATATGAAGTGCGCGTAGCGATGTGGGTGCACATACCTTGGTGGAGAAGCCGCGGTCGCAGATGGTGCACTTGAACGGTCGCTCCTTGGTGTGGCTGCGGTAGTGGATCTCCAGAGCCGAGTTGCAGGCGAACGTTTTATAGCAGATGCTACATGTAGTGTTGCCGCGCACTGCACACAAACAAATGTCCGCTTCAATATCGGCTCAATGTCACCAAATTGCGGTTTTATTGGAACGCACGATTACACTGTTAAACTGATAATGATCAATATCTTGAAGAGTTAATGTTTCTATGTTTTTCGACGTGTATTCGGGCGCCCGATGGATAACAATCAGATAGCTGAACGGGATCAATGCAAGGATCGGGGGTTGCGGGCGACCGGGGCGGACGAATATGTAAGAGCCCGCTAGCGCATACCTGCGGGAGGGAACGCGAGTCCTAGTGGGCTGAAGGGTGATCCTCCGAGAGCACCGAGCGCGGCGAGAGGCGCGGGTGGCGAAGGCAGCGGCGAGTGTTGTGGCAGCCTGGGCGGCGTCGACGGCGTAGACATCGTTGGAGACGGTGGCGAGGCTCGCGCGCTCCGCCCGCTCTCCGAACCTGTCGCCGATGGGAGGGAAGCCGTTGTTGTGATAGTTTTTATTTCGCTTTCGGACGCCGAGGCGCAGACGGAGAGCGGCGAAGTTCGACGATCCTTCATGTCTGAGTCGTCGTCGAACTCCCGAATGGCGGGCTCGCGCTCGTCCCGGCCGCTCTCATCGTCGGTCCCGCGGGAGTCCGCCCGTCGGTCGCCGGGAGTAGTCGGAGTGGGAAATGTCGCGGGAGGGATGGGACGGTAAGGAGGATAATCACCTAAGTCTGATCTGTCGCTCAATGATGGATAACTGTCGGTTTCGAGACCCCGCGGTGACTGGCTGTACGGTAAGTTTATGTGTTCGCCGGTGTGGAGGCGCACGTGTTGATGTAACATACTAGGGTCAGAAAACTTTCTATGACACACGGGGCACTGGTGTAACATTTGTATCGGCGGTTTTATCCGGTGGACGCCCATGTGTGTCTTTAAATTACCTTTGGTCGTGAAAGCGCGACCGCACAGTTTGCAACGAAACGGCCTTTCCCCGGTATGGGTTCTATAATGCATCTGTAATGCGCTTTTGCATGAAAGTACGCGATGACACACTATGCACTCGTTGGGATCGGACAGTTTGTTGTCAATATTATCTACTAACTGTTGCAATTTCGCTGTCTCTGAAGTTTTAGTTATTTCTATCAAACTTTCCCACGAATTATCATTGCTACCTGGCCGAGGTAATAGCGAATTGTAAAAGACAGGATCGCGCGTCACATCGACGTCGACCATATTATGAGCGGTGTTGTGAAAGGGGGTCAAACTACCCGAGGATATACTGCTGGGTGGGGAGTGGGGAAATAAAGGATACGAGGGGAGCGTACGAAGTCCCGTTGCTATTGAAATTGGTCCAGATATCGGTGAATTCTTACTTGAGAGATTTTCCGGTTGGTCGGGGTCAGGCTTCACGTGTGGACTCTCTCTGCCGATTTGATCTTCATTACTATACTTTGAGTCCATACTGCAATCATCATAGGGAGACGTTGAAGGGTAACGTTCGTGTTCAGCGTCCTGAGCTGCCTCATTTTCTTCTGGCTCGCGTTTCGGGGACACGCGATCGGCGTCTTCGAAGCTAGACTCTCGCTGACTTTCTTCATCTTGGGGCTCAGATTTGAACACGTCCGGCGCGGATCGAGAAGGGCTCGGCGCAGATGGTTTACTGAGATCAGCTGGAACGTCTTGTTCTTCTCGCATTGCGAAAAGTGGGTGAGGTGGTAAGGGCTTGTCTCCGAGAGGACGAGGTGGTAGTAAATCGTGATGTGGTGGTCTGTACAACGGCAAGCTTGGCGGAAAAGGAGCTGGCGCACCCGGAGGAAACTGAAGAGGGTGGGGCGGCATCCCGGGGATAGGGCCCGGCGACAATTGAGCTAATAACGGAGGATGGTATTTGTCCAAGTGTTCAGGCACTGGATTCGGATTCATCTTCACGTGAGGGAACTTCGCTGTGTGTCTTTGGAAATGAACTTTGAGATTTCCTTTGGTTGTAAATCGCGATCCACAAACGTTGCATTTAAAAGGTCTTTCACCTGTGTGAGAACGAATGTGAATTTGCAGCGCCGAATCGCTTCCGAAAACTTTTCCACAGTATCG
Organism: Cephonodes hylas; assembly: GCA_030295005.1. Classification (NCBI taxonomy): domain Eukaryota; kingdom Metazoa; phylum Arthropoda; class Insecta; order Lepidoptera; family Sphingidae; genus Cephonodes; species Cephonodes hylas. The sequence goes on along the minus strand of AP025364.1, from coordinate 8,403,903 downwards.
GCAACGGTGTTTGAAAAATGGCTCGTTTCTCCCTCCAGATTTCCCGTCGTATGGTGACATCTTTCCGGATTTGCGGAATGCGAGTTCATCGGCAAGGTTATTCGCTAGTAGGCCTTGTGACGCATTGTCCAGAACTTCTTGAGCTCGTTTTTGCAACATTTCGAGTGTGTTGGGCTCATTGAGGGACGGCGGTGGATCATTGTTTGTGATGATCGAAGAAGCTAATGACGACGATATGGAACTATAAGGCGGGTGGGTCATCATGGGAGGAGAAGAGGTCGGGATTTTAGGAACAGAGATCGGTTCCGTTTTTGGTGTGAGATGCGAATGAGTCGACGGCAAGCTTTGGCTGGTGGGAGGAGTGGGTGCAACAGGAGTGGGCTCCCGTGGCGGACGAGGCGGCGACGGTGATCGAGCGGGAGGAGCCGGAGTGGTCGGCTCGGGTTCACTCGGAGGCGGGCTCTGCTGATGGTCTTCTTTCCGTCGCGACAGTGACAGTTGGTTTTGTAACTGGCGTATGAGCTGCAGTTGGAATACTTGTTGGTGTTGCAGCGTAAATAGTGTACTTTGCAGTACGGCAAGCTCGTGCAATGCTGCTTCATTGTCCGTGTTGTTAGCTAAGGCAGTAGCAGCGAATTGGGCTACGGCCACTTTAGTGTTTTGCAACGCCTCAAGAGTGACATGGCCGGCGACAGGAAAAGGAAGCCCGACAGGAGGGACGTCGGCTTCAGGCACTTCGGCCTCGCCATCTTCGAGGCTGTTATTATTTTCGGCGTCCTGTCGATGCCGTCGTACTTGTTCTAGCCTTTTGTTAGGTCCATCCATTTCTTCGTCGCCTGAGACGACCATTTCTTCGGGATCAGAATGCATTCTTTCTTCACCCATCTGCATTGCTTTCTCATCGCATAGACGCTTATGGTACAAGAACTCATGGAGGCTTTCGAATTGTTCCTGGCAGCGAGGGCACATGTGCGCCTCCGGCCGGTCTCTAGTCTCGTCGGAGACATGGTTGATGTCTTCTTCGGAGCACGATCCGGAACTTTCACCTACAACAACAATGTTTAAATTTAGCATTTTGTTGATTTTCCAATTTTGACAGTGTGTTTCTGTGTGTGTGTATTTGTGTTAAAAATATTCGCGAGTAGATTGGTGTAACGCGATTTACTATTTCGTCTAGCTAAAAGTTTCTTTACATTTCTCTATGGTAAAATAACTTCTAACCAATTAAAATATTTGATACGCGACTTTTATTCCGTTTAAATAACCTTAACATGTGTTACGTCTACTTTTGGTCTAAGAATTCAAACGAGCATTCTGTGTGTAGCACTCCTTAAATCTAGATACTCTGCCGTTACACGTAGGAAAAGAATATAGAATACAATCACACGAGAAATTATAAAAGTTTTTAAAAATTCGACGATTCTTTTTAGAAACGTGAATAGATAAGGTAATTGCCGTAAGCAGTGTACTGTTTTAGTGATGGTCATAATTTCTACTATCACAACGATATGCTCATATATATTTTAAATAGAATTACTATACCGGAATGTTTAAATACACGATATCACTCTAATGATAAATTTTGTTATAGTACTCCAAATATGTCGAATGTAAAATAACTAGATTATCCGTTATGTTTAAAAGGGACTGGTTAATAGTCACGCCTTCTTTGAATTGCCTAATAACGCACTTAAAGACTTCATCTATTTTTATATAAATAATAGGAAGTTAATAATCTATTGTAAATTACTACCGTTCTTTTATTATAGTACATAACAATCAAGATACAAGCGTCATAAACTATTTACAAGGGATCAATACCAATTTCGTTTTATTTCATACCTAAATACGCAAGACATATTTTAATATACTTATATAATGCAATACTAGTTATTGTAAATTTAATTGTTTTATTAAACAGGGTTTGAATGAGTTGCTCTCTTCCGACATATCACAACACGCAATTACGTCTACTCGACAATAGATGTCGCTAGTTGCGTATCTCGCATACATCACAATTCTGCATGTGCCATTAGTTTAAAAATATATTTCTATAAATAATTTGAAATGGTTATTGATTTTTTGTCCTCGTTCTTTTCAACAAATGTCTTGAATCGTATCATTTTAGTGTGTTTTATGAAGGCTTTATATTACAGCTAAACTACGTAGCTTGAATAAATTTCAAGAGTTCCTATAATAAGAGAATTTGAAACTACATTTTACGCTCAAATTTTTGTTAAATAAAATTAAACTTTGGAGGTAATTAAACCCCATTACGAACCGACTAAAAGGTTTATAAATATTTCTTATTAGTATTCAAAAATGGGGCAAAAATAGCTTATGTTTCTGTCAAATAAACAATTCAATTATCAGGCAAACTTATTTTACATTCGCTATTAATTTAAGTGATATGCCTTCTATTTTTATTTACTTAATTAAAATAATAATTTTATTTTACATATTGTAATATAAAACGACAATGTCTTAACATTGTTATCGACATGTTTTTGACTCATAATAAGAACATTAAAGTATTGTTAATTTGATAGTGCTACTTATTTTTTTCTTAAATAATACCAATACCTTTAATGAAATACTACATAATTTTGCGTTAAATGGAACGTTTTATATGACAATAAAGGTAGAGATTATCCCTCGATGTAAAGTATAAAGTAGCCTAGTAGGTATACAATTATTTAAATGATAATATGTGAGTGGGAGGTAATAGGGTCAACGTGTGCCTACTAAATGCCCGCTTCATTTTATGTAAACGGTTTAGGTACATTACTATAATAATGAATATTTGAAGTACCTGAACTATGAACACGTCAATGACTTATTGCATATTAATACAATGACTATTCTTTTGAAATATATTTACCAATGTTATTCCAAGTATTTAATTGAAGTTTTAGACTATCGCATTGACATTTATTACTTAATTTTGTAATCAGTTGAAAGCTTCTATTTCTTATTTGTTAAAGGAACGTTATTTTTTATCTTTAAGACATAATAAGTTTTTGATGATCGTTTAACATTTAAGCACATTGAAAACTAAGCAAGTGTTTTGTATGTTTAAGGAATGTTAGCTTTATTAATTAATAGAAAACATACTAATGAATGCGATTAAAATTGTCATCAGAAATTAATTTTCTGATTAATCTTTTACTCATTTACCATTAAAAGCATTTTTAATTTTTATCAAATGGACTATCTGACATTTTTAATATAAAATTAAATAAATAATTTGGCAGTCGTAACATTTTTGCATTATAAATTGACCGATATTATTATCAAATGAGAGAGATTATTTATTGAACATTATCGTAAAAATGTTCAAATATAATTTAGACATGGCATTCACTTTTACACCTATAATTTTATATTTATACATAGAAAAATGGTTTTGATATGTTGTTTCTGATTTTTGCTTATTATAAGCATAAAGCTGATTGTTAAATGCTGTAGTACCTACTTATGTTACCGTCTTTAATATTGTTTATTACGTATGAGTAAAAAAATATTTTAAAAGTTTAGAATAGAGACATAAAACATATGTTTTCTAATTTATAATCTCCGTCTGAATTATTTGAAGTAGGTACTCTTACCTCCAATTTAACTTTTGCGTAAATAAATTATTTGTTATTATTACATTTAAACAAAAATTATTTCAATTTATAGTAAATGTTGTAGAAGGTATTTCAAATACATTTGAATGTACATGCGGTTGGATTTGAAATAGTTAGTTTGATATTGTGAGAGGTGACACTAGAGCCAGTGTACATTAACCAGAAACGGCAGATCGACTTAATTGGTAATAACAAAAGTTTAATCATAGAATTGAGAATAATATAATTTATCGTCATATAAATATCAGTGATAGAGAAGGCCCGTGCCCAGCAGTGGTAAATATAAGGACTATCGATGGAATATCAGTAATTGTGATTCACATGATTATTTGTCATTATTAGTGATGCTTCAATAGATTTTACAAAAGTAGTTCAATATTTATCATATGATTGAAAACGTACGTGGCTATGTATTACATTCAGTAAAATCTTAGTTCTTTATATTTATGAAATATTTATTGTAATTTCAATTTCTTATATCAGTTTATGTTTTCATTAAGTTAAATACAGCTAAGTTATTTACGTAATGGTATGGTAGGTGTTATTTAGGACGTACCCCTATATGAAAATTAATATATATTTTAAATATTCAAATGTTATTATTTAGAGCTGAACAAAAAGTAAAAAAAACGAAACATTCAAAAAATCTTATTTTATATGATACGTTTATTTTTATGTGTTATAAATACTTTTTGTAACAAAATGTTAAACCGCGTATAATTTGAAAACAATAATGTACGTAACAGATAAAAGGTTGTTTGGAAATGTTTGGTGTGGCCGTTTCAGCGTGCAAATAGCCGTAATCGCCGCCAACCTCCGATAAGGAGGGCATTGAAAGAAGAAACGGGAAAATTGAAGTTGTCCCCACCGCCACACCGACAGGTGCAAGTCCGACGTAGGCCTACGGATAATATAATCGTTTTAGATACCAAAGCGATTTTCTCACCACGCACCATCGATACACGCCTCATATTATGCACTTATGAATATTATCTCGAAACGATTTAGAAATTTTCATCCGTCCCAAATACCATCATATACTGGGCCTATTATTAGATAATAAATAAAAAAACACTTCCAATATAACTTGTATAAATTATCTTATCACGCTCATTAGACTTTCACCGATGTTATATTTAAAACATTTATATGTTTTATTATAAGTGTCTCCCACCTGTGTCGCTTAATGCGTCTGCTGCATCTTAATATTGCCCGTGAAATGGTCAAAAGATTTTTTGTCGTGCGGTTATGATGTTTGGCGACGAGCGACACAATCGTGGATATAATCCGGGATAATGTTGCGGCGGGGGATTAAACAACTCATTTGTAGCGAGATGCCGGTTATATTTGTAAGGAGAAGGATTACCGGTGTTTGTGTTTGTCGGCCGAGCTTTCGGTATAACAAGCGGTCGGCACTACTTTAACTGCGATCGGCGGTCGCGCGCTGCCGACTTACGCAGAAATGTCTTTCAAAATCGCCATAATCCCACACCGTGACACAATACGCAAATATTATACAACTTGAGCAAAAAATCTACCGATGTTCAAATAAGGAACGGTTTTTTTTTAGAAAATTTTGTTTTTGGCCATTTTATTTTTTAAAAGCTCGTGCTGCATAGAGTTGAGAATTGTAAAAGGAGGTTGGGTTATAATAGTCGAGCGCCATTATGATATTAAATAGTTTCAATTGGATAAGTGAGCGCTATTAACGATAAACCTAAACACCATTAAAATATTTCGATTTATAGTTGAGAATGGGTGTTAATTAATCCACTAACAGAAAGTTAATAATTTATACGTCGAATGTAATTATTATTCATCATTCAAGGTAAATGAACGCCGGTATACGTATCAATCTTTTATTTTAGTCCGAATTAGAACCGGCTCGGACATTTAACGAGTTTTGTTTTTAATTTATTACCCGAACAAACAAACAGTGGATATGTATTTCATAATAATATGAATAGGTGGGTTATTTGAATCGTTAGTAGATAAAATGACCATAATAAATATTTTATAGAGCACTCGTAAAACTAGATGAGATAAAGCGACCTGTCTCGTGTCCATTATAATAACCATAGACAATGACATTTTTATAAAATACACCTTTTTTAAAATATAGCTTATACGTAGCTTATACATTTTATTCTACATAAGACCCATAAGAGTATGTATCCCATTAAAACAACAAATATTTACTAATGACTACTTTTAAAGGCAATTGACGGAAAGGAAAAAAAAGCATAATGTAAACTCACAAAGGCCCAAAAAGGTATCAATACAATTATCCGTTGCAAATGTACAAAAAGTATGGCAGCAGATTATTGTACCAAAATATGTACAGAAATGGAACAGAAATGTTGCAACTAATTATGGTTGTATCTTGATATTGCAACGCCTTTTAATAGCTTATTTGAAATTTTATACCAATATTAGCATTTTTAAAATAATTTATCTAACACTTGATTTTATGGCCCACTTAATGAGAAGCTTTTAATTTTAAAGCCGTTTGATATTTCAGGTTGCGCTTTGAATATACAAATTTCATTTAGCTAGTTGCGATAAGAAAATATTATTAAGTTTTAATAGTTGAACACTTCATAAAATTCCGTCGCCCTTTTCCCTAACAGTGCATTGAGGTAGGTAAGTTTCGTCTTGTCTCAGTAACAACCTTTTCTAGAAACTAACGAGAAATCACTGTCCGCGTATATGTTAATACTGACTAACCGTAGAAGGACAGCTTATAAAAAATATGGCTATGGTTTCAGATAAAAACTTTCTTAAACCCCTTAAAAGCTATCCCAATTCTTTTCTAAGCATCTACATTGTATAAATGCAGAGAGAATCAAACTTCAACAACATTATTTTGTTGATTTTACTGCAAACATTACTGAATTTAAGATTTCCATTATTTATGAAAGTATTTGCTTTCAACAGAATTAATAGCATGATCGGGCAAGTCATTGCAATGATCCAACTTGAATATTTTTCGTACAAGTTGCCATTTACTTAGTCATAACTTAAATTTTTTATATGTATAATAAAATTTTTCTTCAAGTAAAGCCAGTTCTTTTTTATCACTGATTAACGGCTTTACAGTTTTTCATGAATGAAAACTTGACTAAGGAAAAATAACGTTCAGTGGAATATTCGAAAGCTCGTTAATGCCCGTTCAGTCACATAGCTTTTTAGTGGATGCAATAATAAAATATGTTCACTGTACCTTACTGACATTTCGTGCCCTGATTAACTTTCTATTGAAATTGTGAAAACACTGCACTGTTTACTCACCGCGGCGGGTACGGTATTTAGTGCTCACTTTGTGGTGTATGGCGTACTTTATGGTCGCTAACTGAATCATCGCGAGTGCGGCCGGCCGCCAACTACGAGGAACTAGGAGACCGGAGACGAGGAGTCGCGGCGCGGTTCACTGGGGGCTCCAGGCCGGGTGCGGGTGCAGTGTGTGGTGTGGAGCGAGGTGCAGTAAGTACCGATGGAGACGCGGCGGACGCAGGCGGGCTTGACGCGCGGCATGGTGCGGCTCACGCGCGGCACATGGCGCGGCGGAGCACGAGCAGCGTCGGCGGCGGCGTGGGTGGCGGGCAGGGACACTCGCGCGGGAGCTCTACTCGGCTCGGTGGACGAGTGCGGTGCGGAGCGGTCGCGGCGAGCCTCCGGGCGCTCCGCTCGCCATCTGACGCGGGACTGAGCGCGAGGCGGCGGCGGGCGGCGGGCGGCGGCGCGCGCGCGCACCAGGTACTCGGTTATGACAGGGAGGCGGGGCCGCGCCCGGCTCATAAATCAAACTTCGCCCATTCGCACGCGCCTCGCTCACCCCCTCCTCCATATTCCATATTCGGGGCGGGGCATATTTTCATAATCATAACGCCTCATATTCATAAGCGATATGTGTCGGCAGAGCGCGAGGCGCGAGGCGAGGCGCGAGGCGCGAGGCGGGAGGTGGGCGGCGCTGACGCCCGCTAGATGGCGGGTGCCGCGCGCCCCGCGAAGCCTCCCACATGCACTAATTGAACGTGTGCACGTCATAACTTTTTGTTTGTATTACATAAATTATTAAAATGGAACGCTTAATTGCTATCTGATAAGCTTTTGTTAATTGATTTTTGTCATGGTCGGCATTCGGTTTAATTGTTCTGTATAATTGCATTAAAAATTACGATCTCAGAAATTAAAATAATTTATTGCAGTGTAGGTTGGAAATTTAAAGCGACACTTAATGTTGTACATAAAAACTTTGTAATTACTAAGTCACCAAATGCCAGCAGAGAGTCGGAGCTTTTAATTAGCAGGTTCACGTACCACGCACCATATCATACTTTTGTACGTACCTAATTGTTATTGTGTACGCTCTACTAGAGGTTCACAGACCCACGCCATATGTCGTTTAGAGAATTATCCTCCTATTCTTGTTCTAAATTGAAGAATTCAGTTCGTATAATAAGTATAAAAACTATGGTGATTTGCAATATATGTAGTCGATATGTGAGTACAGTCAACGACAATATTATTTTCCGTTTTTAAGAGCGTATAAACACCGCGCGGCTCGCCGAGTTTAGGTAAATACGACGAGTGTCGATGCAGCGACAGCGCGCGCGCCGCGTCTTACTTATTACTCAAAATATCAAATAAAATGAAATGAAATCATCATTATTGAATATGTATAGTGTCAAATAGATCACTTAGATTAATTCCTTTTAAAGTTTAATTAATCACATGTTCGGAAAGCAGAGATAATAGCAAAAATATTTACGACGCAAATTTCGATGGCGTAGCGCAGAGCGATACGTCCTCTCCTTGAAAGGCCTCGCGGCGGTGTGATTTGCACTGGCCTGGGCCCGGCGTTTTATAGCACATTTTAAAATATTCATAAAAAAATAAAGAAATAGAATTTATTTAAAACAAAAATTGTACGTTTTCAAGTACACGTTCTTTTATTAAGGAAAGTTGTTATTTTGTTAAATTGAATATCGTACAGGGGTAAAAAAAATGCTATAGTAACAGTAATTTCACAATATTTTGAATGCCTTAATTTTTTTTTTACTTGAATATGCAATCTAAATCTTAAAATGTTTTTAACTAACTATTTGCTTGGGGATATATACAATACATCAAAATTTTATTTTGATTAAATATATTATGAATTAATTCGAATTTTGAGCCTCGAAAATGACTCTAAAAGTGAATTTATGACAACCTTAGCTCAGTTATCTTGTTATTTATTAAAATTTACGCAAAAATCTTAAAATGTTCTTAACTAACTTTTTAGATGACAACATTCCCTATAATAATTGGTAATTAAGGTATTTGTACGATGGGTCCTTCATCAATTTTAAGGGCTTCGAAAAGTACTGTTTTTGCCAAAATATGTATAAACCCTCTTAATAATAAAATAACAATGTTGTGGCATTAAATATGACTTTTCATTTAATATAATAGACGGTTAAGGGGGGAGACTCATGTAAAATTTTCAAAAAGTCGATTTTTTTTTTTTTCGATATTCTGAAAGTATACTATGTTGAGCGTGTACTGACGAGCCGGAAAAAAAAAATCTCGATTATTTACAAAGTTATAGCTAATACAATGGAGCGGGCCGGAGTAAGTATTGTCAAGTAACGAGCCAGGTAGTCGGAGCGCTTGAAAAGGACCTTTCTATTATAATAACTGGAAATATTTCTTTCATTCAATCCCAGGAAATCCCTTTGTGTAGATGTATTATATATATATTTAATATATATATAATATATATATATATATATTTACGTTCCTGCACACGTGTAACATTAGTAGACGAATAACCGTTAGTCAAGAAATATATTTAGTTTAGCTGGAGAATTCTTCGTGTTCAGTCGATTTTGAAAAGTAAAAATGCCGAATTATAAAAAAGGTACACGTGAGAATATTGCACGGAATAACTCCCGGAAACGAAAGTATCAGGGCAATCAATTCGCCAATAAAGAAGGTGAAAAATTCGAAGCCAGTATAAGCCATAATGACAGTGCCAGTGGAAAAAAACTGCATGCCCGTGATAGTGAAGATATCATAACTAATCCTTTACACGGGTACAGGATAATTGAATTTTTTACAGTGTTTACAGCTTTGTCTGAAATTGTGAAGTGCTCGGTTTGTAATCAGAAGATAAAATTCAGTGAGTGTGGTTCCAGAGGTCTTGGTTTTAAAATTGTTGTCACATGTCCATGTGGTAATAAAACAATAAATTCAGGTCCTTTTAACCTTCTGAATCTGAGTATTGGCACTTATGCTAAGATATTTGCGGATAGTACAGACGAGGCGCGAATAACCCGACAGAATCGTAAAAGCCTTTCAGAGACCAAAGATGCTCGTTCAGCTCGCAGACAACATCAAATAGATGAAAATCTGCTTTTTGAGGAGGCAGAAGGACTGTTATATGGACCTGGAATTGCAAATTAGTCGGTAAGTAATTAATAATTCAGTAAAACTGCTCATTTTCCTGTACTGAAACTTTAAACGCGATTATCTCGAAACTACTTTTTGAAAAACTGCTCGTGTTGTAGCTCAAAAAATTATTGACCGATTTATTTGAAATTTGGTGAGGCCTTTCTCTACATCACGACCGGAAGGATAAACCTAAAACTTTAGGTATTTCAGGTTGATTACTTATTTTTTTGGGGTCAAAAGGATAAAAAAAATAGCCCTAAATCGTAACTTTTTTTTTAAGGCTGATTTTATATTGGATTTTATCGTTTTCTATCGAATTTTATAGGTTTATCCTTTCCGTTTATATGTCCTGAGAAAAAATAACTTTTGTTTTTGTGTTTCAGATCAACGGTTGATGAGTGACAAATGGAGCAGTTTTGGACCTCGCGTCGGAGGCAGCCTGTAAGAACTCATGCTGAGCCGCCATTTTAAATTAAAAAACAAAAAAATAATTTTTTTTGTAATCTTAAAATATTAAATAAAGTTGTGTTAAAAGTTCTAATCAATCAAATTATTTTATCACTGCTAAAAAAAATATTAAAAAATGACCGATTTCGAGGCATTTACATGAGTCTCCCCCCTTAAGTTGCACTCATTTTAATTTTTAGTTTATCAACTGATTTAACAATCATCATAAACTATATGTTGCTATTTAGGTATGTCGATAAAACTTATCAAGTTATATTAAAAGTTAACAAACTGATTATTTTAATAAAACTTCATGGATGTAAGGGATAATCTACACTAAATGAAAACCAATAAAGACTTAGACTATCTGCCAACAAATAAGCGTTACAAATAGGAAAGAAGAATTTATCTTTAATTGTATGTAACATAAATAGACATAAATTCTCAAATAATAAGTATTTTATTGGTAAACATTGTTGTAATTAAGTTTTATCTGATTTTTTAATACGGATTGTAAATATTTGCCTTAAAGTTTTGTTTGATTCTAATTTTGATACTTAGACTAAATAAATGTCAACTTACATTCCCTTTTTGGTTTCTGCGTGGGAATTAATAGCGAAACGTGGGTATAGAAGATACACTACTATGGGGTACAAGTAAGCTACAGTGGACTTTTTAAAAAATAATAATAACAAACTCTAAATAATTTAACGCGAAAACTGAATATCGCGTATTCGACGTACATAAATTTCCGTCATTTGTGTGAATATCTGGCAAAGGTTGTTTGACCGCGTGACCTTATTCCCAATACTTTAATCTCGCGCAACAGTCCCCGCGAACAGCGAGCGTAGCACTCGTGAACGCGCCCGTACCCAAATAGGCGGCATTACAAAAAATCGTTCTAATTTCGAATACCAAACGTGTTTTGACGTTTTACATAAATCATTGTAGAGATAAAACGTATCTATGTGTGTCGAATCCTGCCACACTGACATCCGTAACTAGATCGATTCACATCGGACGATTTTAATTTCTGAAACAAATTTACGAGGAGTCGTTATGAAAAAGCGGAGGTCGGGAGCCATGTCAATCGTATTGTGTGCTTTAAATTAAATATAACGAATACGTGTGAGTGGCTCCCGGGCCGACGGGATCCAATATTAATGTGATAGGAAGCAATTTGGACGATTCTGCCAGTCATCGGGCCGGCTCGCATCGGCTAAGCATCGGATACGTATTCCTCCGTGTCATTTGCTATTGATTTACACATGCTCAACTATTCATTATTATTAATGTTACACTAAATTGTTGCCTTGTCGGTATCGATCATTTGTTCCGTCTAACAATACTTCACACTGACATAGCGAAAATGTCATTAAATATTCCTTATTTCAAATTCATAGTCTGTCAGATTTGAATTTAGAACACCGAAGATTCTAATCATAGACAAAAGCAAACTAAATTTCCATATTTGAATATTTCAAACATTAGCGACTTACATAAATATGAATAATGGAATTATAAAAAACATTTTGTTACGCTGATAGTATTCGTGTCACGATAAAAAAGTCGCCGAAATTTCTATAGAGCCTCGTCACGTACAACAGGTAGGTAGCTGTGAATCAAGTGACCTTTTCAAGGCCACCAACGGAGAGTGTTTACTGCAAAAGAGTTCACGTGCTCAACGAAAATACTCTCTTTACGCTCCAATTTTTAATTATTTCTAAACTATTTTTCATAACGTTAAGTAGAGGCAGAGTACAGTTGTAACATACAGGCCGGTCTGTTAAAATTTTATTTTATTGTGTTTATATTTGCATAATGTATTACGGTTTTAATTTTTGCAATAGACACGATGTAATTAAAAGATTATTTTGATGATTTAGCGCTTGTACTGGGTATTACTCTACCCCACTAAGACGAGTGTATTTTGACTTTAATTTTACTCAGAGGTACACGGCACCTGTCGATGCAAAGACGTTGTTGCATACTGCTAAAGAGTAAAAGAGGTTTTTAGTGTCACTTAACAAAAGTTTTTTAATCTTAATAAGATTTTTTGTATTTTTGTGTAGGTTTATAGCCATTAGGAATTATTTTTTTGTTAGCTCTATACAGTAGGTAGTTGACCGGTTCATTGATAAAACATGCCCCCGTCCATTAAGCGGCGTAGGCAGTGAAATAACTGAATCAATTTTAATTAACTAGCAGCACACGATCGCAGTTTTTATACAACCAGTCACATAAATAACTTTGAATATTCATTTACGCGAGAACACCTCTCCCTTTCATGGCGATGAGTTCCGTACACCGTGCCACACGTACCCACGTACATAAACGAATCAATACGCGGTCGGATACGTCCAAGTGGATGAATTAAATGCTAGAATAATTGATGGAAACTTCTGTTGCTGCTTATTGATTTTGTTGTTATTGAAACGTGTGCACTGTGTTGCTTGTGGGAAAACAATTGTGTCGTGTTAATATCTCCTATACGTTTCATATAGTCCTGGTACTTCTTACTCTCTGATTGCCTCGATACAATGATTATACATATTTTACTTTTCCAGTTAGGTACATTGTGTATAGTAAACATACTATAATAAACCTAATAAATTCCTGTAAACATTACTTAGAAATTACTTACGCTACTTATAATCTTTGAAATCTTTTGTCCTTTTTAAATTCCTTTATATGATTTAACTTTTGCATTTTTATCCTTTCAGATAAAATTTAGTTGTACGTCAAATGTCATCCCTTTAAAACACATTGATATGCGAGGTATAAGATTCTACATTAGTTGTTAAATGTTCATGCGCTAAATACATTAATTAATAATGTAGGTAAGTATAATTTAAGTAACCGTACCGGCTTGCTAGAGATGTTCTGATCATTCGTAAGTAACAAAAGTGTGATTTAAATTCATCTACATAGATGTAGCTCTTCATAATTAAGAGTTAATTCGACTCGATTGATATAATATCTCGAGGGTCGCGGGTTCGAACCCCAGACCTCTGACGTTTCGAAGTTATATGTGTGTTGACAAAGAGTTATTACGCACTTTAATGGTAAAGGAAAATATCGTGGGAAAACCTGCACATCTTAAAGTTTAAGGATTTATTAGGTATGTATTATGTCTACTCTCACTCGGCCAATGTGGTGGACTAAGACCTAACTCCTCTCAGTAGTAGAGGAAAGGATATGAAAACTCAGAAAAGTAATATTCGACGAGCTTAATGATTTTCTACTCCTTTTCTGCTCCCTAAGATTTAAGACCTCTAAAAGACTTTTATAACATTGAACATCTATCAATAGCTGTGTTTATTTGCGATACATAATCAAAATCAGTTTGTTTTAATCGGCCGCTGTTCTCTTTACGTTAACGTTTCAAGTGTCAAAAAGTGTGCAAATTGATCTTGGCTAAAATATAATTCGAAATTTACTCTAATATGAAACTGTTACTGACGGAGTAAGACAAATATTTATAGCAAATAATTTAAATGTGTTTTTGATATAAATTTGTAAACTGTCGCAAGAAGATTACGAAAATACATTTCTCTTAGCATGAATCGAACAGACGATTTCTTGTCTCTCGGCTAAAGATAGGATACAAATAAACATTGACCTTCAATATAAGGACTGTTTTGGTAGTATCCTTTATCTCTTTAAAAGTTTAACGATTCGCTTAACGTTTCATAAATTGACACATACGAGATCCCAGGTTTCGGGTCCGAATGAAGCTCTAATAAGTAGTGAAAATACCAAATGGTTTTCTATTGTCATGCTGTGATATAAATTCTCTGAAAAATACTTTTTTCAAGCTATACATCGCTGAGCTTAATATTACTACGACTTGAAAATTGTATGCACGAACACATCTCTAGTGAATATATTTACGCGTTCTCCTTAAATGGGTGGATAGAGTTTTGAATCCATGTAACCAGTCGGCCCTACTATGGCGATTACCGAGATACCACTGGTTATTTAAACATCGCAAATTGTTGCGACTACTGATGTCACAATTTTCATACAGGTCAGTCGGTATGTTTTATACACTGAAATACAATCTCGTTGATAATGTACGAGTCTCAAATCGATAGAAATTTTGTTTACGTTGGTTGTAAAACTTCTAGGTCCGATTTTCTAAATAAATACATTCTGGTTTTTATGACCACGCAATCAATTAAACGGGATTTAAAGAATGTTATTTTTATGTTATTTTTGAAAACATTTTAATGTTACGAGACATTAACTCGGCAATAATTTCCGAGGAATATAATTAGCGCGTAGGTGCGTTGTTGTTTTAACCTCAGTTGACTAAATAATTCCTGTTTATGATGACACCCAATCCCTTATGAATTAAATGCGAGTTCCCCGTACCGAGTGTATCGCGAGGTGTTATTTCAGATCCATCAGCGTGGCCGTTAAACCGAAATAGCTCCAGTAACACAAGTCACATTCGATTTAAATACACAAATTTTTGAAAACGTCTGTTTATTTAAGCTAAAGCACGCGCCGCTCCCGATCTCCTCCGCCGCGCCGCGCCGCTCAAAACCGCCGCCACGTTGCTCTCAAATGATCTCCGCTTGTCTAACATTAATTTTGTTTGTAATTAGATTTTGTTCTCGTAATATGTTACTTGCAAGCCGTAACGTGCGGCGTGCACTCGCGCCGTCAGCGAGCCGCTCCAATATTGAAATGGAAATGGATCGTGGGTAAGTATGAAAAGGTTGGGGGTGTGATTTGAAATTGAATGTGGGAACGATGGCGTTGGTGTATAAATGACCGGTGGGCCGATGTCGGTGAGGCGGCCCGAGTGGCTGTGGAGCGGGCGACGTGCGGGCGACGCGCGGCCGACGTGGCGTGGCAGCGAGCAGCGCGCGAGGCGGCGCGGATGCGTTCATAAATTTGAATATGGAAGTGAGTTCTAATGGCGTCGCTGTTTATTTTTACTGCACCCCCCGAGCCACACGCCCGAATGCGACGCCGAATTTATTTCCATGCATTTTAATATCTCCCTCTGAATAGCTATTGCCATTTTCACGCGGTTTTATTGCGGACTCTATAGGCGCGTTGTGTTCTTTGTTTTGTTAGGACCCCTTTACGATCGAACGAGATGGACAATATCGGTGGACGGCGCCTCGTAAGGTTTCGGCTATTGACTGCAATTAGCGCTTCGACGCACCGGTACTGGGGCGATAATAACCGTGTGTCGTAATCATGCAAATTTCCACGTTTATGAAGTGAAATTGTGATGGAATGTTGAGGCCGGCAATGTCAGAATTAAGTCATTAAAAGTGGACGTTGATTGATTGGAGCTCGTGTAAAGGGCACGCATCGCGGAAGCGCACGCATTGCGCGCACGAAACCCGGGTACGCTCACGTTCGCGTTACAAAGCCTGCTCCTGCCTCCGCATTACCATCAATGTGAACCTCCATTCATTAGCACTCGTCTAGCGGGACTTGTGTACCTATGTCATTTAATGGCACATTGTGAAACCACTGGGCAAGAATTTCATATGGACTCCATGCCGATACTGTACTCATTTCCTACTGTTTTACACTTCGATACATTTCGAAATAGTATTTAAAACTTAAAGTAAATGCAGCAAGTGCATAATGACCGGTTTATAGTGAAGGAGTATGGGGTTTTGTCAGGAATTTGTCTCTGAAAGCATTAGTTTGAGAAGAATTAGTCGAAATGTAATAACAAAGAACATGTCTATGCGTCTAAGATAGTCACAATCATAGGTACACATGGTTCTAATCCCATACCAAGGCATAGTCTTTTCTTATATTTTTCTTGGTGCCAGGTCGAACTCTCCGCCTATCGTTTACAAGGTGTTAAGGGAACTGTGCCACGGAGCTACCATATTTGATTTTACATGTCTAAAATATTTGCCAATAAAGTAGTATCTTTCTCTAGGATGGATTACGTTTAAGGTAATCACCGATAAGAGACGTTATGACTCTATTTTTTTTATTTAGTTTCTGGCCGAAAAAGGATATTTACTCTCATATGTACAGTCTGTTTGTGTCTTGGAGACCTATCCATAGGGTTTGATCCATAGGGATTTTCAGTGAACAAATTGGATTCATTAAAAACAATTTCTTAAGAACGGCAAGAACTACGCAATCTTTTAGCTTATTAAATGTGCAGGCATTTGTTTCTTTCGACAACAATGTAACGTAATAATGAAGTACGTCAAAATGTCAAAACGTCAAAGCGCTCTCGATATAATTGCACCTCGCATGGAAAGAACAAAGATATAGGGGCTGCGTGTCCGCGCATATTACATTGAAAGACGAGATGTTAATGTAATTATATAGAAAAATATTGTCGAAGTTCTTTACACCGTTTACTTCGTCAACTTAACTGCTAAGGAGCAATCGCGAAACGCTTTGACGGATTTACGCAAGTATGTAATTACTAAATCGTACCTTTTGGTATGAGATGTTGTGTGAACAAGTCATCAAACTTGTGTAAACACACTATCATATTATGGTTAGTGATGGTTTTTCTTTTTTTGTCAAATAATATCTTTTATTAAGTGTTGTTGCTTTGTAGCACATTATACCACTATTACGCCCGAGTGGGTATGCAGAGCTGCATTTTTACAGCGGAGTTTTAAGCACCCGTCATAGGGATAGAGACGCTATTGTAGTTTTTAGATTCCTTTGCTGCTATTGAAAATGTATTAACGGAATAATCATTTAACACAGCTTTTATAAATCGATGATTCAAACAAAAATACTCTAGATTGTACATCATACTTGAATCACGGGAAAAAGGAGACGTTCTTTGAATTTTAAGAGTGCTAATACAATAACTTTATTATTGGTAATAAGAAAGAAAATACGTTATAAAATCTATTGAATCAATATTTACAACAGTTTAAAGCTTTTATTAACATGGGGTCATTAAAGTTATGAAAAATCAACTATAATAAATTTAATATGAACTTCCCGGGACTCCAAAGTAAATGTCTGTAATCAAATGTCTAATAATCTTGTCTCAACGGCTAATTTCTCAGAGTCAATGTGTTTAAGTGTCGTATGTTACCTCGGCTCATTAATAAAACACAATCGAGTTAGAGCAATGTTTCAGGGCTGTAAGTTCAAAAGGCTTTGTAGAGCGGCGACTCAAAAAATAAATCTCCGTTGGTGCGGCGGCGGTGGCTGGAGCGCCACCACTCTCTCTTCAAATATAAAAGTGTCCGGGGGCACTCAGCGGCCGGACGCTCATATTTTGTTATTTTATTTATATTAAAAGTAATGGTCCGCCGCGGCATAATGCTCTAGACGGTTTTTGCGCATTTTTCTCTTTTCTCTGTGTCGTATATTTTCACTTAAATGACGTAGGTACGTGACCCCTCTCATCTCTGCTAGTTTATACTGATGTACCGTGGTTTTATTACGACACCCCGCGCTTTAAGTGAAATGAATGTTTTATCTTTTCGTGTTTACTAACTTTGTTATAAATTTGATGTGTCCCACCCGAAACGTGTGCAGTGATACGTTTATACGAACGAGTAACGTGTAACGTGTAGCGTGTAGTACAGAACACACAGTGCAAAGCACAGCCGGTCGCGTGTCCGCCGACGACATTAAGAACATCGGAACACATCGCGCCGGCACTTGCGGTACACTCCGCTACATTGATATAGCAGCATAAATTTACTTACCATAGTTTTATGCTATCATAAACAAGAAATACAGACATCTTCAGTGCAGTGCAATGTTGGAAAACGGCTCGTCGACTGAAAGCGGGCGGTCGTTGTCGAAACGATTTAGTTCTACTGCGCCAGTGATAGAGGCGAAATCAGTGTGTCGCGTGGCGCGGCCCCAAGTTCGGTTTGGCAACAATCTGCACAAGCAGAGGCGAAGTGTAAGCGAGGCGCTGTGGCGGCGGCGGCGGCGCGGGCACCACACACTGCGCCTTGCGTCCAGGCAGGTGGGTCTGATTCGGCGCGGCGGGCGCGGCGGTCGCGGCGGCGGCGTCGCTCTTCCGGGGAAGGCACTATCTCGGGTGCAGCACGCGGGGCCGCCGGGAGTCGGGCGACGCAGCCGCCACCCCCTCGTAAATAACGCGCGCTGGCGAGCCGGCGAAGCGCCCGTGCCAGATTCTACAGCTAGAAACAGTTAAACGCTCATAATTTCGTGCTGGTTAAGCTTATCTTTGTCTCGTGTACGAAATTTCGTTTCGCCGTCCCCCTCGCGCGTTTTCGTGGACATATTTTATTTGTTGCAGCGGAACGTTCTGTCGCGTCCTGGGCCAAAGTTATAATTGTCGTTCGACATACCTTCGCAGCTTCTGCATAAAGTTACCCGACCGAGCTTACATTGTTCAAATAACTTTATCTGGTTAATGTTTTAAGCTTATTTCATTTTGGATTGTTGCGGATAGCCTCTATACCTCTCTGTATAATACGTATACTCAGGGCTAGTGATGTACAGGTGTCGATATTTATCGTTCACGGGCGGATTTGGTCAGTCGTAGTGAGGGTATAGCGAGGTTGGGAGTATAGGGTTAAGTTATGAGTGATTGAGATCGCGAGTAAAGTTTTCGCATAGGTACACGCTGAAAAGGCATTCGGGTGTCGTGCGATAGTGCAGGGGGTCGCAGGCGGGCGGCGTTAAGCCGGTATCATCCCGCCTTATCGCGCGGCGGGCGCGGGGGTGCGCGGGCGCGGGGCGCGGGCGGGCGCGGCGGTTTCATAATAATTTTAATACGCAGGGAGGCGCGCTACAGCCGGATTTCCGGCGCATACTTTTATAAGCGGTTTTCGCCTTCCTCGGGGATGTGGCGCCGTGTCAGGGCTGTCGCCCTCGCGTGCATATCCTCAATCTCCACGCCGGTGAACACGCCCGGGGGAATTTTTCACTTTACTCTAAATTCCTTCTGCCACGTTTTCACACTCGTTAACACACTTTATATTTTACGTACGCTGAATGTTTTATAACACCGTTGCCGCTGTAGCTGTAAGTTTTCTACTTCCTTGTTAAGATTTGTTAATTATATTATTAAAGTAAATAATAATGGACGGACTGGACCCGCAAATTTGCAAGATATCGGCATCAAAGCCTTGTGTATACACGAGGCATGTATGTTACTAAAGTCACCAACAAGTTTTTTATATTTGTGTATAATACACCGTACGAACAAAAAATCACCTGAGATGATAACGCGTGAAAAACAAATCCATCTGTCAGAAGACAAGGACGTGTGCGAGATCAGCCAATTTGCCAAAATGGATATAACTAATGAGGGCGGTAATAGAGGAGCTTGAGTGGAACATTAATACAGTGGCAGGTATGGAGGGGGCCGGGGCGGGGGGAGGCAGTCGGCCCACTAACGAGCGTTTTTATCCAGCACGGGCCGATGATGGATGGAGCCACTTCCGACCGCGACGTCCGCACTTCCGTCGCTCCTTTTGTATATTTATCAACATTAATTTCAATGTGCTAGGAGATATATTCGTCTGCCGGACATATCTATTGTTTTTGTGTCGCGGATTTGCATACCGGGCCGCGGTATAGCTGTTTTTGCTTGGCTTATGTTTATGGTACGTTCCGAGAACATGTTGGCTTTGATGGTTCCTTATGGAATCTATAATACATCATATCAGTTGGAGGCGCGGTTTGTTATTGCCGTCACGCAGTGCCAGTGCAGGATAACATCGTGAGAATCTGTCGCACACGTAATATGGTAGCATTATTTTATGTGCTGTAAGTAATAAGCACGAATTCCTGAGTATTACACGGTTGTGGGTTTCTAAGCAAGTCTATCTATATCCTACAACGAAGTGGGATTACGTCATATGAGTTTATATTGACTATCAATTCTTTCGTAGAATATACAAATACTCAGATCTATGTCTTCGAAGTTGCAAATGGTTCATTTCTACAAACAGGTTTCGTCAATTTCTAAATGACAGGTTGTAGAAAGCAGTTTTAGTCGGGCACTAATATGTGTTACTTTGTACTACTCAATATACCTTCGCCTAATCCATAAAAATAAAACGTGGGAGATGCCTGACCATACTCAGTTGCTAGAAGGTGTGTAAGTAATAATGGTCGTTTTATTAAAAAAAAACCAGCGGTTTTTGCAATGGTATGCCGAAATACACAAAAATATTTTTTATATTGTTCAAAGTTCAAATATTTTTTTATATATGCCTATGTCCGGCAGTGGCTGTGAAAGGCTAGTGATTATGTTGATGATATTAAATAAATAAATATAAATAAATGTAAATAAATACACACCCAACAGTCACATACATAGTCCTGACCCCACATTAAGATACGAGTCTTGTGTCGTGGGTATCAGAAACTACGAGAGACTTTTTGGTCTCACAAACACCCAGACCCGAAACAAATATTTGTGGATCACACAAACATTTGTCTCGGCGCGGGGATCGAACCCGCGGCCGCTCGTTTCGCAAGCTGGTGTCTAGCCAACTGCGCCACGGGACTGTCAATATATTCTTAAACGAATCCATATTCCCCCACGTCATGGGTTATTATTGTCCATTTTATGCTTGCAAAAACAAAACGCTGCTAATACTGAGTGACGCGTCTAATGACTGCTTTATTGCGAAGGGAACGATAGCTACATTAGTGCGATAGCCTTTTCTCATTTTATTCTGCTAACATTCTCATTTAATATTATAGAGAGAAATATAATTCTCTTCTTCCTGATATTATCTTAATCTGTGGGGCTTGAGTGCGTAACTTTTCAATTGTGATTTGTAGTTTATCAATTATAACTTGATATCCGTACCTATGACTAGAGTCCAGTTTTATACATACATCTTAATAATCCAATGTGAACTGTTTATGTTTTTTTTTTTTTATATATAATAAAAATTGTCTCTGTATGCGTTAATCGATGCATTTTTGGTATTTATGGGTTGTAATTGGATACTGTTATTTGTCGTTGATTTTTCTGTAAATTATTGTGTTTTTGTGCTCAACGAATTAGATCATAGATAATGTGAAATTATCCAAAAATCACAGACACTATGAAAATAGGGATTGAACTTCAGTTCTTATCATAAGAATCGGTTGCTACTCCATAAAAATGACAAGTACAAGCGAACAAACGGTAAGCATAAAAGTATGCAAAGAGCGAAATGAATTTATATTCAGTTTCATAACACTATTCCTCGCGGTACGTATAAACAAACGGCTTAATTGAATTTATAGCCACGTACACAAATGAATATGAGTGGAGCACTCGCCGTGTTTTATACTTAATGATTACTTATTAAGCATTCATTGCGTCTCCGAGGAACGGTGAGAACCTCGTAACATAAATTTTGCGTATTATTTACGTTGACAAGCGTGCGTTATGAAATTATAATGGGTTGATTGGCATGCAGGGGCGGCCGCGGCTCTCGGACGTGCCCGCTCGGCGCTGCTGCCCCAACCTGCCACGTACTGTGTCATACATCGCGATCCCTTTGCATACTTTGACGTTTATGAAGTACTTATAAGCGATTGCGGGGTTAAGCAAGGTTTTGTATACTCGTAAAGTAGTATCGATTTCTATGAAAAATATGCTTAAAAGTTTTGTAGGCTTTGAGTAGGTATACCTATTTGTACATGTGTGGCGAAAAGATTGGAATGTCGTTTCAATGCTATGATATTCTTGCGGTAATTGACAAGTGAGAAAAACATGGATTCCTGTCAAGTTACGCGTCTGTATAAGGTAACTCATAAATACGCGGAACAATAAAATAGTGACACTTAATTACACAAGTGTTAAGTCACATGCTTTATGTGTCTGCGTGGAAAACATATAAGTCTTTATAGAACTGCCTACTTCCGCGGATAGATTCGCGCGAGTCGAAATAAAGCAAGCCAATCAATATTAACACGCCGCAAACAACGTAAATTGTTGCCTAATGCCGAACACACACACACTCACACACACTCGCACTCGAGCGCGCCGATCTGTCCGTGAACCGACGCTTACACTAGCCAGGGTGCTCTCACCTTTATCGCAAATGAGGACATTGTTCACATTTACTAATAAATTTGCATTGAGACTGTGTTAACCCTTCCACCAGAAGATGTTGCGCGCTATTACAGGAGAGTTTAAGAATTTATGTAAAAGATATGGTGCCGAGTTGATAGAAAGATAGATAGGGCAGCGTAAATGAAGGACATCACTCCAGAAAAGCACCGCGATGTGCAACTTTAACAAGTAATTTACGAGAATTGTCGATTGGCTCGTAAAAAGCATGGACATTTGGAATGATTTAGACGAGGAGTGTGTTGAGGGGCTCCTCTCAGGTGCTCCATATCACCCTGTACGCGTTGCGCATTACATTCACACAAGGAGCACACATCGGCGGCGGGCGCACGCACACCACGCGCCGCGCCCGGCCTGTAATAACTCGGAACCACAATAAATCAATGTGATTAATGTCATTAAGCACTGTGTGCCGGCCTCTCTATATTCCGTCAATATGCACTGTTTTACGACACGCCGCGCCACGATAATTAGTCAGCTTTGTTAGGACCGTTGACGAATGTACACGTCCGATCAAATCGTATCCGAACAGAAATTAGAGCATTAAAAATATGTATACGAGCGGCGTCTGCAGTGCCAATGTTATGAGCGAAATTACATTGAATGTGACATGTTAGATGAGATCAAAGAGAATTTATAACGGAGCGTTCATAAACACGTCACTCGTGCAAAAAATGATCTCTGCTATTTCTCAAAGCGGGCTTCTGGGGCGGCTGGGCGCGGCGCCGTCGATATACATACGAATAGCATGCGAGTCGTGGATTCGTTTGAAGAATGGTGGGTAATTATGAGCAGCGGGATGGTATCACAAGTCATGGGAACCGCGAGGAGAGCCCGCGCCATTCGAGCTCTTATCGCCGCTTCAGATCTTGATAGTTGGCTCGGGACTGTGCACTTGTAGTTGCGACCAGTTTCATACTTTATTTCATCTCTGTCTGGCGGCGAATGATCGGCGCACGACGCGTGGTTACACTGTTACTATCGTATTGAGGCTCGATATTCAGCTCCATTTAGATGGCCGATACTGCAATTGGTTGATAGACAGGACTTGCGCGTTGGTCGCATGCCGTTTCCATGAATACTTTCGCATGATATACAGGTACATTCGAGTTCTACATCGATAGGTTTATTTACGGAATCGACGATATATCACTGTAAAAGTGTCTTTTAATTCATATTTATGCCTGCATAGCTAGCCCTAAGTTGACAATGAAATTGCTTTATATAAATTTTTAAATATTTTTCTTGAACCTAACTTTAGTAAAGCAGTCCAGATGATGTGTTTATTGACAAACCTTTACAATGTGGTACAATTATGTTTGAAACCAGATACCGTACCGTGTTTCTTAACGTGTATAGTTGCTAACCTAGGATGATCATTGAATTAAGATTTAAATACATTGTAATGAAGCAGTGATGGCCTCGAGGTTTAGGCGCGCGGTCGAGAATCTCGGCGGTCGCGGGTTCGAACCCCAGGCACCTCTGACTTTTCTAAGTTATGTGTGTATTCAAATTGAATTATCACTTGCTTTAACGGTGAAGGAAACTATGGCCTAAACCCTCTCACTGGTAGAGGAGACCCGTGCTCAGCAGTGGGCGTGTATGGGTCGATGAAGAAGAAGAAGTAATGAAACACTTTCAACAGCAGTTATTAGTAGTGAAATATTTTATACCGCAAAAGTGACAACATGCTACTCGATAGTAAAGTCAGTAATATTTATACAATGTATCAGGTAGTAAAAGATGATCATCTCTTCATTTCAAACAGTCATATCTGCCTTTTAAGATTACATGACGCTTAAAGAATCCAGGATAATATTAAGAGTCCCGTGGCTGGGAAAGTGTTCCTCGGTGTGATGACATACATATACAAATGTGATGGTGTGACAACCGTCGCGACACAAACTGAATGGAAAGTCTGGTAACGTGCGTCGACACGCACCAGATACGGGGTATTAATCAGATCGTTAATTTTATTAATGCGGTGTTTGCAGGTATCCATAAAAATAGAGTTTATGGGACAATTTGTCCCCAAGGAGTCGGTCGTGGCAGCGGCCATTGTGGCGACAGTACGGATGCCGATGACCATTTCGGTTGCACGGTTGTGCTGCAAAGTTCGCAATCAAATAAATATTTCGGCACAATTAAGAAAACGCCGACGAGGGTAGCACTCGTGACAATCGACTAACAACGCACCGTGGAGCCTCCCAACGCGTTCACACTGCATTTATTTATTCACTTTTATAATTTTTATGTCATTTAGCGGTTGAAAGAGAACGTTTGAGTATAGGGCCACGTGACATTTTGGATGTGTTTAACTAACTTTTATACAGTGAAGTAAATAAATAAGTGTGTCGATTAGTGGGTTGTCATTATTGGCATACGATGCTTTATACACTAGATATCTAGTATATGACAATATGGTTACGTAATTGTGTTTATGAGTTCGTATGGCAAAGAGTATAAGTGATGGTAGAGCCTGTAACAAAAGGGATAACAAAAATGAATCTTTATAAAATACTTTATATAATTATTGCGAAGCTGATAATTACTTTAGTGATACGTAATAGACGTGCTTAGAGAATTTTTAGGTTCATTACTACTAGAAACGTTTGAAGTATGATTTATAAAATAAAAGCCACGCTGACATGTGCCGGTATGTGCAGCGATAAGTAAGTTTTTATCACGCATTACAGTCATGTCCCGCGTTATTTACCGCCCGCCATAAAATTATATCCTACATGAAATATATTTTCTTAGCATTCTGTACCGATGTGTTCAAGCCCACGTGGGCCACTCCACGCATTTCGGCGTTCGTGCTCTTCGCTCTGCCCACATCCGCTGAAGTATTTTGTTTATTGCTAATGCGATTTTATTTTTTATTGCTTTTTATTTATCTTTATTCAGCGATTGCGGTTTATTGTATTAAAATAAATAAGAATTCTTGACTTTTTAATTTTATTCCAGACGGAGTACACGACAGCGCCGCGAGGAGAGAAAGAAATAAATTTTAATAAGCGTTTCTTTTTTAAGGCGTGATTCTTCAGTTAAAAGCGATTTATTTTTTATATAAACTTGAAGATAAACCGTATTCATTAGAGATCGACTGGAAAGGGACTAAAATAAAAATAATCGTGGTGGAGTTGGTGTTGTCGCGGAGTTATTGTCGTTAATCAGCCCTTCTCCCGGAGGCATGTTGATTGGGCCGCAGTTCCCGCCGCTCCCACCGCTCCCACCGCCGCCATTGTTCTCTTTATTAACATAACGCTTAATTATACCAATCATATTGTTCACTTTTTTCTTCACTCCACTTTGTCTCTCTAGGTAGCCAATGAAAACAAACCTTTAATGTTTAAACATTAGGGTCTTATATTTGATGAAGCCGATAGTATGAAACATTGTATCATATTTATTTCTAAAGACATCATACCTAAATATATCTTCTTTTTTTTGTAGAAATATTAAAATTTATATTAAAGTAAACTAAGCTGTCTTATTAATTTCATCAATCACTTTCACTATATGTTTAACTAACGTAAGAACAGTTTTCCACTACAGTCGATGGATAACCTAGGATTTATTTAAATGCCGTATTTGAATACAATTCTTACTAATACTAAAACAGTGAGTAAATCGTCGAGGGCCCATTAGGATAATAGGGCGCTTGTTAATTCTAAGAATTTGTTCACGTCGAAGGCATCCAATTGCGTCTTGCACAACGGAAGTACATAAATAATGTTTATCAATCGATCATCGGCGAGACATGGTGAAACCGTCGTTAGATTTATGCCTTCATTGTCAGCGCCATAAACTAGATCTCCATAAAAAGGGACATTTCCTATTTAAAATTTATATTAAAAGACAATGGTTGACAAAAAGTCGGCGCCTCCTCGCGCTGGCTCGATGGGTGTACGGCAGCGGGCGCGGACAGCGGGCCGCAGCCAGCTACACGGCGCCAACTGCCAAATCTCTATCGGCCTCGCGTAAATTACGCCTTTTTACCTGGATTCCTGTTTTGACATATTTAAGGCATTAGTAATAATTATGAGTGCTCCATCCGACCCGGTAAGTGATGCTTGTGTGCGTGCCAGTGAGTTTTGACACTATCTTAATGACTGACGTGCCCGACAATAAATATTGAATCGTTATCGCTTACCTATTTGGGTCTGAGTTGGTGAACTACGGCCGTGTAGACCCCCCATATATGTGGCTGCGTGCATTATTCGTCATACGTTTAACTTTTTAACTATTTACATTTGATAAATAGAGATATCAAAGGTGGCGAGTGTATGTGACTAATTGCTTGTATTGGGGTGAGATGTAAGGGATGCGCACATCTGCTTTCCACCCACACGTTGCTTGACGCGTGCTGTTCAATACTTTTGAGTGCAATACGATAGTCGCACTTTTATTACATTGTCAATATTTAAGTAGTTTGGGGCAATAATTATTAAATTTCATTTTTTATTTCTGATTCGATATATCTTTCACCTGTCAATGTGTCGCAATCGTCCCTACGGAAATACGATTTTTTTAAATATTTGGTATATAATCTTGTCTTCAACTCTATCAAAAAAACTTTCTTAGTCTATCGAGTTGCTTAGAGTTGTGTAGGCATAGACTTAACATTCTGATCTCTGCAAACACTTTGTTAGCTTTTAAAATTAGTTTGAAAACTTTTAAATACGCATAAGATGCGTTGTTTTCTGTTATCACTTTAAGTTTATAAAAATAAATATTCATAATCTTGGGCGAGTAGAAACACATCAGTCGTAAATAATGAGTCTGTCTAGAAGTACCGAACTCATAATCAGTAAAACTTATTTCTATTCGTGGCTTCACTACTGAACTGGTCAGTGTACTCGATCACATACGACTATACTATTGCAATAACTTTATAAATAAATCCAAACAGTTGACCTCAGGCGCATTTGAATTGCATTAGAATTATTTACAGGTGTCATTGGATATTAAAATGTGGAATACGTAGCGCGTGAAGCGAGCCGAGTGCTGACGTCTGACAATAGAGCAAAATAACTCGAAAAACCGATCATGCGCTTTGTTTCGGGTGGCATAAATAAATCAGATATGAGAGCGTAGGCGCCCGGGGAGCCGGGGAGGTCTCCCGGCCGAGTTATAAAACCTTTTCAAAAGGTTAGCTGAAAGAATCGTGCGTAAATATTAAGGGTTTACGACAGCTCATTCAGTCATTAGAGTGCGTCTTTTGTTTATAACCGCGTCCCTCGATGTCGCGGCTCGATAACATCGCTCTCTGCCGATCCTCGTTATTTATGTGAATTTTGACAGCACAGCCATGAGATTGTCTCGCACTAAAATAGCATTATTTACGGCGAGTGCAACGTACGAGGCAATAAATTAACTAATCGTATTAAGACAAAAGCTGTGTCGATAAGGGCACGCCTCATTGTTTTGACCACTGCTATACCGATGTAGCCAATATTTTTTCCGTTTTTACGACTTGGCTTTTCCTTAGTTTATGATACGTGGCTCGTCCAGTGATAAAGAGATCATTTAAATTATTGCTTTTTTTGACCATTATGATTTTCAGGTTTCTTAGATTTGACTTGAAATAAAAAGTAACCGCCATGTTCCCGGGATCAAAAGTTTTAGTGTTATGTTTTAGCATTGGAAGTGTTAGGTTAATTTTGTAATTCACCAATCAAAGTTATTTTTAATGCAACTTAGCCGTCACATATGTAAATATTCTGTATCGTAAACACACGTCAATAATTTGTATATAAAGTTGATTCTAAGAACCGAATAAGGAAACCCGAGTTAGTATAACATATAACAAACGCACGTCCATTCTGCTCATGTATTGCACGGATTATTAATCAGTAAATGAAGTTACTCTATACAAACATCCGCAAGCGTTACAATGTACGCGGAAACTAAATTTATACCCTTAATAGGCTTCACATAGGCAAGGGTGGATGAAATACGGTTAATGATAAATCCACAAATGAGATTTGTTGGACTTCTGGCCACTCAAAACCGTAGCTCCATTGTCACTGGACACTATCACCTTATATTACACATCGGTCGAATACGCACCGTATACAGGCTGCTCTCTGATCCCGATGCAAATATTCCGTCGTGTGAAACGGTGTAAGTGTTACCGGGTGAGGCTCAAAAGAGAAACTGAGCAACAATATGCATTGAGAATTATTTCGTTTGTGTTTTCTTGGTTATTCACAATTTTTTAAGTTTTTTGTGAAGAAATGATCTAGTACTTTCTAGAAGAGAGCTTTCGTAAATTGATTGATCAAATAAGTTGAAATAAATCTAAACAATATTTTTCTTTAGTTGCATGATATTATTTGCAGGCTTTGATTGGGAGACAAAATAAAAAATGTTACAAATTATTGGATATATGGTATTATGCTACTCCAGTCCACCACGCCTTACTCTACCAACTACAAGATCATATTTCACATACTTCAGAACTTGTTACTTTCAAGATTGAATATCTTGTAAGTTTTTCCATCACCCCGTATGTGATGATGGTGTAGGTGGTGATGATCCAGATGGACGCGGGTCAGCAGCTGCGCGGTAATTAAGAGGTGGCCGCTGGAAGTGGCATGCGCGCGCGCACAATGCGCTTCAATTGAATGAGAATAATCTTTGCACCCACGCGTTTTGTGTGGGTGGACCGCAGTGGACCGCTGACCGGTCGCTACGGTGAACACACTGCTCTACTTTATTTTATGTTGGTGCGTTATATTTTTTGATGACAGATTGAGTTGATTTGTTGAATGTTAAAAATTTGCTAGTGGCTTTGTTTGGTGATAAACATATTCTATACCAATTCTTTAAAAAGGCTTTTCGTTAAAAGTATTTTTCACGGATAAAAGATAAGAAAAACTGGTTATGAAGTCATATACACCAAGTATATTGTACATGCCAATGTTCAATGTTCTAGTTTAAAGAGCTTTTTTTGCTTTTATTAGTTTCCAAATTATTTAATAAACATTTGTTTGTTGACATTATACATATTGAAGGTGCAATGTAGGCATTATAAAGATTCGTATTTTTTAATTCTTTACGAGAATATTATAAAAAATCTTCATCGATTTACTCCAGCTGTGATAACAAATTTAAGAAAATAATGAAAATTAAACATTTTTAATACCCTGATGTATCCATTAAATATACATATTTATAAAAAGTAAGCACACTCATACCCTATATCAGAAATTTAGGTAGAGCATATCTCTCAGCGTAACAGCATCGACAAAGCAAACAATTATTGCAAAAATTGCTTTAATGATAAATTGGTGACCGTTTCTAATGGCCATTGGGGCCAAGAGTGATCCGAGGTGGAATCGAACCCGCGCCGTCATAACGTCCTTCATACACAATGCACACTCTTCGATGATTTATCTCTCCGTCCACAGGGCTCATATCAAAGTGGTTTTTGTGCACATAGTTCTCTATGATATCTCCTGTCAAATTTTGTACGGAATTATATCACCTGGATTTTGGAGGTGTACTATCAATAACGACTAACATTATGTCATCGGTTGTGATAGATCAGATTTGTCAAATAAATAACTTATAGTGGGAAAGTAGAGTAGGTCACTTGTACTTGGTGTTCAGAACAGACTTGTATAAGTAATGTAGACTGTTCTTAGGAATTTCTAAGTGTATTCTACCAACTCGCACTGGGCCAGCGTGGTGGATTTAGTCCTGAACCCTCTCATTTGAAGCATTGGGACGTGTAATGATGATTATAACGGTTGATGGATATAATTAAGACATAGATAATTATACACACAGGTTGAATCTAAGATACTACCTTTGCTTATTTTTGTTGGATGTAAGGAGGTCGCTTGCCGGTTATTTAAAATAATTGTCCTACCATAGTAGGATACGATCACACACCTAGAAATGAAACAATAATTACTATATCAAGAAATTCAATCAAATATTTCTGAGTAGGTGAGTTTTATTTTCGGAAAGCCGAATACGACTCGAATATGTGATAAAAACCTCCTCAGTGTTATAAGAATAAAAATACTGTAAATACAACATTGAAAAGAAAACTAATAGCAGCTCATTCGCGTTATGGCTTTTTATCATTTCAACTACGCCGGTATTGTCAACAGTTGGCACAAAACTTTTTACATTAACACATTACACTATATCTATAAACTGGTAGAGTCATGCTATCGTATCATAGATTGGATCCATTGAGTGCTGTTTTCACATATAACGCAATTGGAAGTTCCAAATTGATAGGCTTGGTAGTAGCCTTTAGTTCTCCGAATATTGAAATTTTTGGCAATTTCGACTTTCAATTTTAGTGGACTCTCGTCTCGGATATTGTTGATGCTGGTTCATCATCATAAATCGTGAATGCTTCATTTATGTCAGGATAAAATTTCTCTTTGGACCATTAGGTGTATATAGTATTTTAATAAATGGTAGAAAGTTGACAAAAGGTAGTTGAACTAAGTCTTGGTACTTTTCAGGCCAGCAGCGTGATGAACCTGCGTCAATGAAAAAATGTTTGACTGTTAGAGAATGCCTAAGGCATTATGTCCGCTTTTTATACGTAAATGTGTGATAAGCATAATTAAAAAAATATATAACTATTAGAAATAATAATAACGTAAAAAACAAAACAGAATCTGATTCCGCAGTACAAAAATACGCGAATCGTTGAAATGTTCCCAACGTCTGGCTTGGCCCGAGGCGCGTAGGGTTCGCCTGACTACTGATATCAGTATTGGGGAGTAACTCTAATATTAAAGTTATTTATTGGAAATCGTTTCCTTTCCCTCCTTACCTTGAAATAATATCAATATTGCCTCCTTAAAACCGCAATGTTTTATTGTGCCAAGGGGACGTGATATTTGAAACATACTCGTGATTATATGATTTGTTGTTCTACGATTCTAGTTCTTGTTTATTTATTGACTAGATGCGACTTCCTAACTCAGTTGGCTTTAATAATGATATTTGTAACAAAAACGAACCTTAATGTGTGTGTAGTGGATGTAAAATTGACTAAGTAAATATCGCCTTTACTTTGCTATATACTCAAACAGCATGACTCGCCTTTACTATATACTCAAACAGCATGACTCATATAGAGCGAGGGTTAGGGAAAACTGTGTTAGAATACCTTCCTAGCCCTGATAACTAGGACGGTCTGAGAGAAATAAAAAGTAGACATTGATTGCTACTTAAAAAACGTTTACAATAATCACAGCACAGCTGCATAATTATCTGTTTTAATTAAAATGAAACTATCATTGAACAGTACAAAATATCTTTAATTGGGTAAATAAAACAATACCTATTTATTCGCTTACTCATTGCAATATAAATCCTAATAATTGAATTTGTAAAGTAATATATGAAATGTATTTGATATACAAATGGATATGGTAAAATAAGCGGCATGACAGTGAGCAGACGTTAGGAGCGGTGACAATGTAAACGCGAGGGGACCATGTTTGCCCGCCGCGGTATGAATAAAGATATTCCCGTTATTTGTAGTACAGATGTCATGTAATTTCATTGTGTCGTACAATATTTAGTGTAAACATGCGGGGAGACTCCGTCGGGACCAGATAACATCTCGTAGTTCCGACGAGTTCCTATGCAACTCACACGAACTAATAAAAACCAATTTTATTGTGCCACAAAAAATTCAGCTAATAAGGGATTTGTGCACAATTATTTGCTTTAATATAAAAGAGATTAGCCCCCGTCCTCATAAACACGTTAAAATTTATGCGACAACAATAACGATGCTTGCAAAAACTCTGGGAAATGTGGTGAGAAATTAAAGCTTTTTCTGTACATTCTATTTCGTTTCAATAAAGTCCGTGTCCGTCGATTACTCTCATGTCAAAGTCACGCAGAATCGTTTGAATTTATTATGGAGTTCTCTCTCCGTGAATATCCTTATAGAAAAGGTTAAAACGCAATTTACATATTTAATTGCTAGTTGAAATTTACTCATGTGTCATGTGCTAAAACGGCTCCATGCGTGTTGAATATTTTATACAACTGTCTATCTAACTTATACTCGGTACACTGAACTAATAACCGAACTCGTCTAACTTAAACTTAAATCAACAGATTTTACCTTTCGCAATGAGTTCGTGAAATATTAACGCGGCGCTCCTGTCACGGCGGAATTTGCGTACCCACGTCGAAACATCGATATTGTGTTAATAAAATCATGTCAGTCATAGGCAATCGGGACATGCCCAACAAACATGAGCCCTCCATTAAATGATAATCCCGCCAATTTATCGGCAGAGCAAAAAATATCCGCATTGTGTAGCGAGTTGTCGAACATGAAAATTATTTTATATAAACGCATTGAGTATTCCGGGTCGCGGGGGCACCGTCGCCTGTCGCCTGTCGCCTCGCAGATTACTCGTACCCCATCTTGCCGCTCGTCATCTGCTGACATATTTTTTAAAATGGGGCGACGTCAAATGGAATAATAATAAACTGGAATTTGCTTTTTGGTCATCACGATGAATCAAAAACAGAAAGGGGTGTGAACGTGTCGCCCGCCGTGGACTGTGCTCATTGTCCTCCAGCCGACCAATACTGTGTAATCAACGGGTGGATAAAATGAAATGGATTTCAGATCTGAGCTATTTGTCGCATGTTTGACAGCAATAACAGGGTTCGCCGCGCATTAAAGCCACCATATGTCGGTCATATCAAATTTATTTCTACTATTTTATTGATTTGGTCGCCGATGATTGCTTTCATTACCTTTATTGGAAGTCACAGAGTGAATTTGAATTTATGGCCGGCGATATCAGTGATAGCTTGATGACTATAACAAAGTGAACAAAGTAATAAAGGTAATAAATTGCATTCCCGCTCCCATTTAGTACTGTTTATTCAATCACATTAAAGGATCTTCCCCTATACTTGACATAGATCTCTTCTATGACATAATAACGATGGCTTATGATTTATTGATTTTATAAGTGTCCATTTCAGAGTTTTATAAATTTATACACAGTTTCTCGTAGACGTGATTAAAATTGTGGACGTCTTCTCGACCTTTGCGGAGAAACTGAGCATATGTACATTATCCCAAAAAGAACGTTAAAAAAAGTCTACCTACTGAGTTAAGACCCCTTTTAGATGTAATATGTGACGTTTCAATTTCGTTGTTCGTTGGTTATTGTCAATACATTTGGCGTATTAGCATCAAAGTATAACTGTATTAAAAAGAGCACAATAGTGCCATCAGCGGTACGAGCTTAGAATCATCCATTTAAATAACGTTTTTAAATAAATACTGCGCAGATAATAGGAACAATGCAATATTTTGTCAACTGGCGACTGCGGCCCGCGGAGAGTGCACCACTGCGTGAAGCGGAAAATCCTCGGGCATTCGAGGACAATTTTTTGTGGGTTAATATCCGCACGACATTGTCAACCGGCCATTTAATACATGACGTAACACAATACTTTAAATGCGAATAGATTTGTGCAAAATTTGAAATTGTTACGCACAGTGATTCCGTATCGATCTATTGGATTAATATTACCTGTGTTTGTTTCACTACAGTGATTCACATGGCTGGATTTATACAGAATGCGGTGCGTTGTATTCTGTATGTTATACAGCTTCTATGCATTTAAATGTGATTACGATTATAAACTGTTATTACGTACCATCATGACCCTATTTCTGGCTAATAAATGGGTTTAGGTTATTATTTTCTGTATTTAGGTATAAAAAAAAATTGCAGAAAAAGTTTTTCAAAAATAATATTTTAACTTATAAAATCTCTAAGTTGTATCACAACACTTAAATTACGACGGTGTATAAAAAGTCTGATTTGTCAATTCGTCAAAGCTGTAAATATTATAAATATGCTAAATTTTTTCTACATGTAATACCTCCTATACTGATCTATGTATTTGCCAAGATGACAATATCTAACAAAGTAAGTCCATATAATGTTGGATGTCATTTACCCGTGGTGGGCATACTAAAAGTTCCTCGGCTTCCGTTGTATGGTAACCACATTGAATAGCTTCACTCACTCCCGCCGCCAGTAATTCTCTATTGAGACACGACAAAGCCAGATATGACAAAAATATCAGATTTCATAAAGATTTGGTTTCATCACACGTAATATTATATTATTTAAGCGACATTATTGTGCCTTTTGTTTGTCATTCCGTCCCAAGTGGGTTTGCCGCTAAATGAGGACCTGCACAATGACATAAATACAGGCTTCATTTCAGCAAGTTTATAGTAATGACATTACAATTTTTTAATGCATTCATTTTTATATGGTTGTTTTTTTTCTTTTTATTATCTGTACGTAAACTAATTCAAACTTTATAAAAAAACCTTAATGTAATTAATTCTTAATTCAAATATCTTAGAATAAAATAAGTGGAATGAATTCAGTAAAAAGTAAATTGGAGTGTCATTCTGTTTATGTATTCAAAAATCACAAGTGGTGCGTGAACAGGTATAAGAAAACCAACAATGACATAGAGTAGAGAAAAATTATTGGTAAGGCGAGCCCCATTCAGTGAAAAGGAAATATCACGATATTTTTGAAGCATTAGCTCTTGACAATGGCCATGTTTTTTGTGCGTCTTTACATAAGAACTTAAACAAAGAGTACAAAGCCCACAACACTACATTCGTATTATATTATGAGCATTTTAATTAATAATATGAACTCGAATAACAAGATTGTTATAGAGCCGTGAGTGGGGTTGTATATGCCTCGGGACAAATTGATTGATGGTTTTATGTTGACAAAATGAATACGTACACAGTCATAAGCAATAAACTTTATTATATTCGGGCCGTAATAGACGTCAATGCAAGGATTTTGGTAAGTTATGTCGCACGAATTTTACGTCACAATATATTGTTTATAACGGCATAAATTCGGATTGCGGTGTTCCATTGTTAGGGGATAAAGAACTGAGATAACCCCGGGTATTCGTTATGTCGAATGATGTTATTTGACGTGGTATTTTTGTGGATGTTCGTGTGATTAAGAATGGAAAATGTGTTTTATGTCATATCGGAAATGTGCAACAGCGATTTCGACACGATAAAAATATTGGAAGTAAAGATTGACTATGGCTAGAACTGAAACGATTATTCGAAATTCATTGTCTCATGGAAAAAAGATATCCTGTAACAGTGTTGCTGCTGTCTTTTTTATGATAAGTAGGTGGATAACTTTGGAATTTCCCATTTTTCTTTTTATTTCATTAGCAGATCAACAACGTATCTCCAGCATTTGTGAGTGCAAACCTTCATATGAGTCATTCGTAGATACAGATGACTGTCTGGCGCAGATAGCAAGAATTATATCAACTTATTTTGGAAATGCTTGCTCATTCATAGGACAAAGAATCATGTACGAATACACGGGTGCGCGCGTATGAATTCCGAAGATATAGCTGGCTTGTTAGTTTGACTTGTTACAAGTTGTTATAATGGCGGGCGGTGTAAACACGCGTGACGACGTGATATCAAGTCATCGAGCACGCGAACGCCCAGCGATGGATTCTCTCTTCATCCCCCACACAATTATAAATGCGAAACACGCCGGGTTTATTTATTAGACACCAAACACGCGAATGTTTAACTTTTAATAAAGACCTGATTCGACTATCTGCATCTTTGAGCTCTATTTGCTATGCCTATTAATTGATTTTAAATATATTTTCATTTTCGAGGCCGTTAGCATACTTTTACGTCAAATTATTTGTGATTTATTACATTCTAGCCGTAATTATGCTAATGGGACTCGAGATTGAGCAATATTAGCTCTTAATTATAGTGCTGAGTTGGTTTTAATATTCATACAGGAGAATAAGCTATTTTATACAGATGTGAGTGTTATGTCGCAGGTTTGTCTAATCAAGCGTCGATAGCGAGATGTAAAGCGGCTCGAGACATCGATAAATGACGTCACATTAAAATGTTAACGGTAATTTAGGAGTGCCTAAAATTGATGTTGTGCCGGTACATTTGCGTAGGTGCGATGCGTATTGCGTGCAGAGGCTGCGTGAGGCGGACACATTCACGTCCGTGCCTCACATCGCCACCCTAATTAATATAAGATCTCAATTAAATTGCGACACATAACGAGGTGCGGAATTTTTGCACACTCACTTAATATATGGCCTGCGTTTTGTCACAGAATAAGGCAATATCCAGAAACAATCTGAGAACTCGTTTGTCGATGTCGCATGCGAGTAAACATAAATAGAATAAAATGAGATTTAAATTTTTATGATCGGCCAGCACGATGCGACCGTCTCGGTAACACTTGTTCTGCGCAAGATTAATTAGCTACACGAAACTTTGATTATTCTATAATAACTTTTATTTAGAACTCGTTAAATGTAACCCACCTTGCTGTACAGGTGGATTCCTTACTTATTAGTTCTATATAAAAGTCTGCACTATTTTACGTCAGTTAAACAGTCTCGAAATATTTGCATAAAAATGTACATTAAAACAAATGAGTGCTAATGATCTGGCTATACTTCTGAATATTTTTTTTATGAATTTTAATATAAGTAAAAAATGTTAATTTACAAGTGCTCGCAGTCAGCATATGTTTTTTATACGTGAAAATATGTAGCTTTAAAATTAGACTATTAGACTTAAAATTGAGTCAAACTTTGTTGTCCAAACTGTTTACGTGATGATTGCAATACCACAAACACAAAAATAATTATCTATATCTTCTACAATCTTCTACAACAGTATATGAATCGAGATGTTTTTCTCATTTAGCCATGTAATGAATATTCACGAGTAAATCATAAATCGCCGTCGCACCGATCACAACCAATTATATCTGTAGATCGATATCGTTTGGTGCATGTCGATGTGTAAAGAAAGATCGTCTCGTAATGTCCACTTATAAGGCGTGTTGGAATTGTTCGTGTAATCTTATACTAAACTTATTTATACTTGATATATCCACCGATTTGTTTTAAAGGTTAGGTTGGACATTCATGCATAAAAATGCTGCAATGTACGCGGGAACATGGAAAAGGTTTGTGCGAAATACATTTTGTTATTTCGAAATATCGTCGTAGATCGTAGGATGAAACTATGAGATAAATAAAAATAAAGTTTTAATTTCATTAAAAAATCAACACCTTTTTATTTAGTTTTTAAGATCATGAAATTCTACTTCCAAATCTCTGTAATAGATATAATTTATGACATAATAAGAGTTAAATATTCCGTTTAATGGCCAGCTCTCGTTTAATTATATCCTCTGTTTACACATTTTATTCGTGAAGGCGGTAACTTTCGTCGCGTCCGAGGCAAGGTCTTGACCAAGTTTTGAATCGTAATATTTTGGTCTCAGATTACCGGTACTGATAACGTGGCATCTCACCTTATACCAGGTGCGGATTTAAACATTTTCAACTTTATTTTTAAGTTCACATATTATTAACAAAAATAGCCCGTAGAGGTTCGAATAATTGATACTAAGTTATATTTAAGTTACTATAGAAATCTTTGGTATAAATCTGTGTCTTCTGTTGGATCTTCTGTGGCTAATATTTTAATCAATAATATAAAACACGACTACCGCATAGATGATCTAAACGAAATAAATAGCGTAGTATAATGGATGTATTTGGTTTTAAAATGAAATAAGCGTAAATTTCGCCCCAATCGAGACGTAAATATTAATAAATTATGATAATAAATCAGATATCACGAGTTTAGAACGCGCGGGAGCGAATAAGCTTGCATATTTCCGTTTCGAAAATTGACACGCAGTACTTGCCTACCTGTTTGTAAATGTCAACTGTTTGTACTTGTAAATGGTACATTCGGAACTCCCACGCAATCGGCGAGGTGTGGTGCCGGGTTGTAAGATTTTCAGTTTATTGGGGGTCACTAGTCGTTTCATTTAATACAATTTTATAACAATGTACTCGCAACATGTTAAGCTTCGCTATAAGATCGCCTATTTTATTTCGTACTTCATATTTGTTTAACGTGTTTTAAATTCAATTTCTTTGGGTTTTCTCTTGATTTAAAGATTGAAGTTATTATAGAAATATATGTAATGAGAGATAGGATGTGTGATTGTGGTTAAAATATTTGTATGTAGTACGTTTTGGTCCCCGAGTCCACGCCTGTCGTGACAGTGGTGTAGGCCACACGCGGTATGGCGAGCGAGGGGCGGCGCGCGGGCGCGGGGGGCGGTTTCATTCATGTTGTTAGATTGGACCGCTCATAACTTAAACTACTAATTTATTTGTCTCCACTTTAATACGATTTTGGTAAAGAATATTCTGCCTTGTTAGAGTCACTTGTATCTTAAGTTTTTATTAATAAACATTGCTCAAAGTGTTTTTTTTTTAATTTTTAAGAATTAATAACAACATTTTTTTTCGATAATTCAACGAAAATAAAAATTAAAAGGTTAAAAACTTCACTTTTATTTGGCAGTGTTTCATTGTTTACATACTGCCCGCGTCATTTTTATCTAGAGCTTCGCTGATAATTATTACAATACCTTTAATGCTATCAGTTTCCTCCGAGCACGGGTTGCTTTCTAATTTAGTGTTTGTGTTGTCCATTCATAAAATAGCCAATAAAAGATAACACGTATCTCGAGGCCGGTGTAACAATGGAATACGTACACGTGGAAAATATCGAATTTCATTAGAATCGTCAAAGTTCCCGGTTTGTCGCCGAGTGAATCAAAGTTTTTTCCCTCGATATTTATGTTTGTCTTTAATTTTTACTCCTTCACCGGTGCCCATTTAAATATTGGTCGGGCCGGTGTTAACGACCACCATATAAAATTTTATTTGAACGTATCTCGCGATGCTTTTTGTGTATTCAACACGTCATTGGTTTTACTTTTTATTAATCATTGGTGAATAAAGAAATTGTCCTCGTTTAAGTGCGAGTTTTATACAGTGTTGTGCGGATTATATCGGCGGGTTTACGATGGATATTGGTCACTTTGGCTTAATATCATTTTTATTTTAAGTGTTGCAGATATGCTTCCATACACTCAATATGCAAATGGATCATTAATTCAAAATGTGTTTACTTTTAATGTTTCAAATGATAAAAACTACACGGTACCATATACCATTTATGATGTCTTTAAATGTTGACTACCAAGCAAATGGTTACAAAAAAAGTCCTACGCACCAATTGTTATAAAATAATTAAAAATATG
Source organism: Cephonodes hylas (assembly GCA_030295005.1). NCBI lineage: Eukaryota > Metazoa > Arthropoda > Insecta > Lepidoptera > Sphingidae > Cephonodes > Cephonodes hylas. The sequence goes on along the minus strand of AP025364.1, from coordinate 8,364,118 downwards.
TTACGGTAAATGAATGTAGAAACTTTGATATAAATTATGTCATACTCTTCATTTATACCTAATATGCCATGAGAAGCTTCTATTTTTAATGCAGAGGACTTGTGTCCGGCTTGATTTTATGACTGTAATTGACTTATTGTGTGTTTAATAAAATATTTCCGACGCACATAAGTATTAAACCACACCTTCATAGTTCATATAACGTTTTAGAAGCCACGGTCCTATAGTGAATTTAGGACGTCGCTGGGAGAGCAATTATTTAACATCCACCTGCATTTAACTGTGTGTTGAAACTGGATTGTCCGCCCACGCTAATAAACAATTTCCATTTTAATTAATGAAATTGTTACTCCGCCGAGCATTATTACTAATGTGTACGTTTAAAAATTCTTCTCTAAATGCACACGCAGACAGCATTAGATACCGAACCGTTACACACAAGTTGAAGCACTTTTTATAATATAATTTATCAATTTGCATAAAATTATTAGTCGTGTTACGCCGGTTTATGCTTCTAAGATTTATTTATTGGAGACATGTCAGATAAATGGAGGCCATATTAATGGTAGCGCTGTAGTAAAGCAATTAAAGAATATATTCATGATATTTATTGATCGACTTTATTTCATTTTTGAGTAATTAGTTTAGTGAATTGACCCGACAACATACCGCGTTCGATTGAATTCGTTGTTATTAAGCTTGCATATGCAATAAAAAAATCAAAGTGTGAACGGAATAAAGCAGGGCTGACATATAAAATGAAGCAGCAACAAACGTCGCAAAGATTTGTGCCAGCTATCTCCGGGGAGCGAGCATTCGTGTAGGCAGATAGGGCTCGCGCGGCCGCCGGGCGCTCCGCACCGGCCGCGTCCGCGCCCTGCCGCCCTGCGCCGCGCCGACATCTACACACATTAAATATATCCATTTAATGATTACAATTTCTCGCTATAATTTATTTAGGACGAAGCATAACAAGTTTTCGAATTAAATATGTCGCCCATAAAGATGGTGCGCCGAGGGTTGGACGCCGCCGTCGCCAGTTCTGTAAGGGGGTTCGGGCCCGACCGGCCGGTCCACGAAATGATCTCTCGCCTTGTGGATGTAAGAATTAAAACCGGTCGCATCGGCTCACACTAAAATGATCGTTTTGAAACCGCTCCGAGGAGGCTCTCGAGGAGTCAAAGGGTTGCATGCGCGTGTGCCGCCGACAAATGAAATATTTCTTCTTAGGAATAAATTAGAGTTCATAATCCAATTTTACCGGGGTCGACTCAAGAATCGTTTTTATCGAGCTCTTAGAAGGAAACAGATAGATCGAGATCTGCGGGAGAGTGTGAATGAGAGCATTACGATCAAAAAGGGCGGCGGGGTGTCGCGGGTGTACGCGGGGTGCGGCGGTGCGGTGCGGGGGTGTGCGGGAGGGGTGGTGGCGCGCGGAGACGTTGTTGGATAATTCTTTATTCTTTATGAATATGTGAGCTCGTTATCTGTGCGCTGACGCGGCTAGAGGGCTCGGGAGGCTGACACTCGCGCCGGTGATGTGCTGGTGGTGTGCGGTGGTGGAGCGCGGCGGGGCACACAGGCGGAGCGGTGCTCGCTCTAGTGTTGGCACTAAATAATACACAGGTATCGACAGCGCCGTCTGCAAAGAGCGGCGGGTACACGACCGGATCAACATACGGCATCGACGCAGATTGAACGATAGTTCCCGAGGAACTGGTTATCGTTATGGGCCGACTGGCGGATGAAATTTATTGGCAGCGCGTTGGAGAAATGTAGCGAGCGGAAGGGGCTTGCGATTTTAATTAGGTAATGAATGTCGATGCAGATCTGCATATCGGTTTAACGGCTAGATTTATCCACTCGTTGTCTATCCATGTTTAGAGCTCTGTTTAGTGAAATCCTCCGAATTAGCGGGTAATACGGATCGGATTAATTAAATAAATAGAAGTTGTTATTTCAGCTGAAACTATTCTAGCGTCGGAAAATTTTAAAACTTTTGATGAAATATCTCGCAAGAATATAAATAATCTCAAGCTTACACTTACATAATGTCTGAAGTACCCAATATGTAATCACAAAAATTATGAAGTATAATTAGATATTAGTTATGTCGTAGGTAGGGGATTCGATCCCGGTCGATTTTTGTAATCCCGGGATTTCGGGATTATCAACAGTTAATCCCGGGATCCCGGGGTAGTCCCGGGATTGTATTAGTAATAAAAAGTGGTAACAAAAAGAAAGTAAAGCATTTTAAAATAAATCTTTTATTTTAAATCTTTACTTAAATATTAAAAAATAAAACAAAATTATAATTTCTTCTGATAAAATAAACAAACTAAGCCCTTTTATCTAAACAAAGAAACGCCATCGTACTATAGAAAAAGACCATGCAACAGAGATCAATGTATTTTAAATAAAATATAAATATAGGAAGTATAAATTACTTATTTAACCCACGAAAATAAAATCTTAGAAATAACAACGCATCCAACGTCTCATCCGAAAGCATACTTCTTAATTTGTGGCACAAATATGTAGAAGCAGAAAAAGCGCGTTCAGACTCGATGGAAGTTGGAGGAATCGTCTATAAATTTTTATAGGTCTTCTCCAAATTATTACCTCGTGTAAAACTAGCCTCAGAAAGAGTAATTTCTTGTTTAATGATCTTACGGCCGAATACTGAAACGCTACTTAATTTTAAGTCGATTTTACCCGACTAAAATAAGTCGGGATTAGACGTTTAAGTTCACCTTAATTTTTAAGTTGCGTTTCAGTATTCAGCTATTAGAAAGCACATTTTTATTGATTTTTATTATAAATATGTCAATCCCGAAAATCCCGGGATTTATTGAATTTAATCCCGAAAATTTCGGGACTGAAATATGACCGGGATCCCGGGATCCCGGGCTTCGGGATCCCGGGATCGATACCTCTAGTCGTAGGCTTATATGAAATTTTGTTAAAAGGCTCAATCCTTTAAAATAACACGCAATAAAGTATAAATGAAAATCATCCCAAAAATATATAAAAGGTTTTTTTTATTAAATAACATATTGTGACTAGCCCTTAATTTTTGGGTTATACTGAACATTGTTAGGTGATATTTGGCTTAAAAACATCCAATAGGTAAATAACATAATCAACGCAAAAACACACCAGAACACACAAGTGGTAGTGAAAGAAGATAGTTGTTCACTTGGGAAGCTATCGTTTCATTTCCCACTGATTTTTATCTTTGAAACGCTTGCGTAAACGAAACAAATAAATAAAACAAAGGTATGAAAGGGGATCCCTTGGACGGCACATTTCTCTTCAAAATTGACGTTTTCAGAAGCGGTCGGTTTTTAACGTTTTAATTAGGGGCGCACATTACGGCACGCCATCACGTTCGCCCCTCGCTCTTTGCCTCACATTTTTGTATATTTCCGTCTATTTGGGGAAATTTTTATTTTTCGACAACTGTGCTATTTTTGAGTCGCGTGCAGCCGGCGCGCGCTCTCCGCGCTAAATCTCTGTGGGAAACTGCTCCCGCCATTGATCAACCATTACGTCGTCACAACTCATTGTCACTAATAACAACATTTGTACATTCATATCTCGTAAAGAATTAATTAATTAGTTACGTATTTTGCAACCCCTGTTAATGTAGTAACTTGTAAGTCAACAGACGGTCGAAGCTGTTGACAAACAAATAAACTGTTTCAAAAAGTAATTTATATGGCGCAAGGCGCAGGAAACGAATAGCGTGATGGATAGTGGTGACGAATGACACCTTCCGTCTGTTCGGTAAAAAATAAGTTCAATTCCTCCAAAATTTTAACTCGGCCCTGTCATCCATCGCTCGCGCCATTAAATAGTTGAAACTTTTTTCTGATGTACTGCCGAGTGCCGCGCAGTGTTTACTGTATTCACGCGAGCTATGAGCGAGCCGCGGCGCGATATAATATCAACGTTTCGAACCTTGATATGTTTGAACGAGCCAGTGTTTGCGTTACACTCTTACACATTTGTATGTGTGTTGAGGGGAACCACGAAACTCCTATAAAAATGTCACGCCCTTGGAGTTGTTTATAAAAACGTACGAGAGTGTTTGGGATGCGCGTGTATTTCCCAAACGTGAATACAAGTAGCATGTGACGCATTGGTTCATGTTGGCAGTCAGCTCACGGCACGTCACGTCACGTCATTTGTCGTCGTTAGCGATGACGCATGGCGCCGCTGACCCCGGCTCCGACCTGCTACATCATTCTTCCGTCACCACCATCGTGTCATTTGAGAACAATCTTACTATGCATGAACTGTATTATTTAGGCAATTACTAAATGCCTATGTAAATCGATAATGATTAATGGTTTAGAAGCTGAAAAAACAAAAGCAGGTGACAGCTAACGGACAGATGTAACCGTTCCATTACTTTCTTTTCGAAGAATATTTTTATTGAAAAATTTCGCAAACAAAACCAAACCTCCCACAATGGTACGTGCACAAACGGCAAAAATCTATATTTGTATAATGATGTTATATTGAGTAAGGACGTCCTCTATTCACAGAACGGTTTCTAAAAACTGATTTATGGCGATATGCAACCGAACAATTCATCCGTTTTGACTTATGATGGCACGGACCGAGGTTTTACTACCCTTTCAGTTCGACTTGAAACAAACCCTTTGAAAAAGGGGGTAATAAAATTTTATTATTATATTTGCAAAACCCGTCTAAACAATTTGGTGGTGCGCCCCGCCGCTCGGCTGTGTAGCTGCGCCAATTAGTCATGACACCGAAAAAACTCCAATTTATAGGAAACAAAAAAATGACACGTCTACAGAATTTACGACTCGACCGACGGTCATGAGTATTTTTTGCTATTGTCTAAAACGTTAATAAAACTTTAACACTTTAAAAGGTCGTTTCTATAACAAAGTTTTGCGTATAATGTGTTTATTAATTTTACGTTCGGACAAGTCAGGTAAGTTAGCAACTTTGTTCTTATGCTAATGTAGGGCTGTTCGTTTCTGCGTAATGTAAAAACTACGTAGAAATAGAATTTTGAAGGTTTATTAGTAGCTCAGGGTAAAGAGTATGGGTAATTCAGGTAGCCGAAGAGTGAATGGCTGTTTAGTCATTTGATATGACATTATACTATTTCTGTTGTGCTCCGAGCACGCACCGAACTGCGACGGGATGTGCTCGGATGCATGCAAATGGTGCGTGGAGATGTGTGACGTATACTCGGTGCGCCTTCTCTACTACCCTTGTTACGTTACACGTGCACGACACGGCCATGGAGTCGCCTTTCTACTAAATACTTTACATAGTAACGATCGAGTAATTCCACTACAAACAACAGATTGTAATAAATGTAGCAAATATTCATGAGTAGTCGTCAATAGTCCAGTACCTACATCAGCTTTGCAATTAAATTTTGTCAATGATAAATTAAATGATCAAGATGACAAGAGAACTTTCACTTAGGTACGTAAAACAGTCGTGAAATATAATACGCTATTTATCAATACTTAAACGTGTATCATAAATCAATAGGTTAAGAAATGTTCGCGACTCCTCAGCTTTATTTTGCAGCCTTTTAGTAAAACCAAATATTTCTTTAATTTCCCGCATTATGCAAACCGAGACATGTCTTTCATTATTCTCCGCATTTGGATTCCAAATCCGAGAGAAATAAGTTTTTGTCTCGTCACGACACGGTGCGGTGGCTCCTGCTGTCTCCGATTGTTTCCTCGCATCCTGCGGTTTTAAACAATTTCCATATCGATACAGTCTGACTAAATACTCTTTAATAGTAAGTGAATTTTTTGCAAATATTGATAAGTGAAAGTGACGCGTCGGCATCCGTCGGCCCGCTCTAAATCATTCTCTTTGTGATGCTAATATATGTTGATTTTACATAGTTTCGGCGATGTTGTTGGAAGTGAATCTATTGTTGCCACAGCGCTAGTTAAATGCAACTTCCGAGAACTTTGGACACTTTTATTTTCGTCGGAATGGTTGTGTCGTTGAAGTTCATATATGCATTTGTTTATTATGATAAGTGGTGTGCATTTTCGTATAGGGAGTGCAGAGGGCGGGAGGCAGGGAGGAGGTCGCGCCGGTAGCGTTGCTCCGTCCCGTCTAATGAGCAACCATGTTCGCCTCAATTGCACACAGCACTCTTATTCACCGGCAATTTATTTCATTTTTGCCTGTGATCGCGCCTTATTGAGCGCCTTTTTATCTTATTGCCTTCGTGGGTCTATAATACGCGTCCTGTTACTTGCAAATGAGACACACGGGCTACATGCTGGTCCGGGCTCGCTCATCATGTACCCGCGTACGAATAATTAAAATTTCTTACTTTGTTATTTCTTATTAAATGAAACTTTTAAAGGAGTTCATGGGAACCATTAACATATTTGTTTATTTAATGCTAATTATATTTGTAAATGCCCAGTCCTATGTGTTTATATGGAGACACATATGAGAACTTAGAATTAATTTGCATATATGCTCGCGTATTGGATAATTCCGTGATTTACTTCGCGTGGTTTTCTATATCAGCAATATAAAAAAAATATACAAAGTATAATAACTTAGCCGGGAATTATAGCAGATGAAAATGTTATCAAAGTTCATCCAGCAGTTTAGGTTTTAAACGACGGAACTACATCGTTTTAATTGCCTGAATAATGTTTATGTTTTATTGCGAAAGTAAGCTTTAGCAGAAGCGATAGTGTTATGAGTGGCAGAGTCATTATAGTAATAACAATTTCTGAATCGTTGCCAAATGCTTGTCGGATACGACACTGTTAAGAGTGGGCCGTAAGCGCGAATATTTGCACCAAAAATATAAACATAAATTTTTGTGTTACGGTTGTCATTCATGTAAATCATACAATATAGCTCGATGCCGCCATTAATAAAATTATATGTATCCCAAAATAAAGTAACACATTTGCAAGGTTACTAACCTTATACACATGTTGAAAACATTCGTCTTAAATATTGAAATTAATTTTTGGACTTAAGTTTAAACTCAATATTTGATAAAGTTATATAAAATATCCTAGAGAGTATAAAATACTTATCCCGGGCGTGGGATAAACTCATGTTCGATTTGGAAGAAAAAAAAAAAGATTCAATGTGACGATGTAATTTTTGCTTGTTTTTGTAGCATTTTATTACGTTTCGGAACATTGGGGTAAAACCGTAAATTAAATGAAAGATCCGTCAGTTCGGGAAGAAGTAAATCAAGCCGGACGAATTGCCCCTAATAAAAATTATAAGAGGCACAATGGTTCGAATGTGCGCCGGGACTGTCAGGAGCTGTAAAATCTTGCTATGTTTGTTTATGGTGCACTAAAATATGTTATAAACTAGATAAGTATAATCTAAATAAACTAACGTATAATTAGTATCATGATATTTGTGTTAAGCTCTCTCGGGATGTATTCTTTGAACGGGTTTTATTAAGAAACATTTATTATGTCTGGTGCCGCGGTGCCCGACGCCCAACGAATATCCTTTATTTCATGGCGGCTGTGGCATTTGATTGAGTCCCATGTTATGACTTAATACAATGAGGGGATATAATAATAATATGGCTTGGCGCAGAACAAATAAAGCCGCGGTAATATTTCTTTGTTCGGGTGGCCAATGGTGCGCGCTCAACGAAGACGTGTCTTGAGCTTTTTGTGGTGTTCTTATTATATTGGTTGAATTTTTTGAGAGTTCTTATTTGTTGACTCAACATGTGATCGTAAATCTGTAGATGAATATAAGAATGGATATGTGCAGGTGTGCAACCCTTTATGTGTGCTTATTTATTGTAGTTATGTTTTTACAATCGTCGGATAAGCTTAGCCCTCTTCAATTAATGGCCGCTTTCAATATTTTATCGTTAATCTGAGATTATATTTATCTAACTCTTATGAATTTATTGTACCTCGGTCTGTTAATGATGCTAAAATACGAAACATGTACACATTTTTTTCAAATTTATTATGCCCTGTACCTACTAGTTGCGATAAAAACATTATCTGCAAGTTAATTATTAACATATCCTTTAAATTGATTAACAGATCAATATTTAGATTTAAATGTTTGGCTCTTTTTTTTAAATATGGACCATATTGAATAAGCCGTTGACCGATTGTATTATTTTATAACATTATTTTATTGTTCTGAAAAGTTTTCCTTCAATTGTATGAAGTTGTACAATGCTTGATAACTTAATTGACAGCAGAACAGCCAGTAAATTTTATCAAAGCTTCGAATCCTTAGTACCTTTTATAACATTACACTTATAATATTAGTTAAGTAAAGTGTTATAGTGGGCCGGCCATGTCTGCCGGCGGTCGGTCGGCCGGTGGAGCAGACAAGTGTTGGAGTGGAGACCGCGCTTAGGCAGACGTAAGGTGGGACGTCCTGTAGCACGATGGTCGACGACTTGAGAAAGGTGGCGGGAAACGGATGGATGAGGGCTGCTCAAGACCGGGATGGTTGGCGCTTTCTTGGGGAGGCCTACGTTCAGCAGTGGAAGGCGATAGGCTGATTGATAGATTGAAAGTGTTATAAAACAATGATGCCACAAATATTTATATCTTAAGTGACTACAAAAACTATCTTTACTTACAAATATGGACGTTATGATTTCAAACATCTTTTTCTTCTTTTTTAACTAGCTAAAATTAGGAGTAGGAATCTGAACGGATTTCATTACTAACACCCATACTCAGAAACATATTAACAAGCCACATTAAAATATATTTAGTGTAATGTGCCGTTGTTATTACAGAACTACTCTATTTTAGTGAATCCAATTTGGTATTTAGAGGAAGATGGCCCATTTATAACATTCACAAATGTAAATGAACGCTTTCGAAGTACTTCGCTTACGTGAGAATATTTGTATTTATTTTATTTATGGCGAGCGGAGCGCGAGGGCGATGCGTTTAAATATCTTTAGATTTTAAATTCATGTTCACTCCGAGTTACTCGGCAATCCATTAGTTTATTATTACTTGTCTTTATTTATTTATTTTGTACGCGTATGGGTTTTTACTCAATTTGTGGAAATAGGTTAGGCATTCGATAAATACTCAGGGACTGTGATTAACATGTTAGTAAAGATTCTTGTACACTTCTTCTTGAATACCTTGTACATTTGAAAGTTTCATTTTTATCAAACTATACCCAAAAGTATAATAAGGATTTTCCCTGTTGATCCATTGACCAAAATTTAAGTATGTTTTTTTCTAGTATTGATACATAGTCTGTTTATTGAAATTGTATATTCTTTTTTTGTTTGTCCTTTAATTCAAACAGATGATGTAATCTAGATATGTATATATAAGTGCGTATATAATAGTTGTAGCTAAAAATACTCGATTTCAAATCATGCGTTGATGATTTAATTTTACACTGAACATATTGTTTATTGTTCTTTCCTGTCGGACTTGTGTTGTTCTTATAAATGACGTCTGAAGTACATTCTTCGTTGTGAATCATTTAATGAACTATGTGTTACAGGAACAGAGGTATTAATATCGCTTTTGGAACATAAAAATGAATATTTTCTTTGTATATTATGATATTCAAATATTTTATTTAATTGTACTTTTAGCTCTTTTGTGGTGCTTTGTTCCTATGATGTTACAAGCTATTTTTCTACTAAATTTAATTTCTACTGCATTTTGTGATGTGTTACTTGGTTAGAACGTCTTTACTTTATTCATATTATAATTTATGGCATTTAATTTTGTTTTTTTTTTCTATTTTACGAATTTTGAACAGTGCTTTATTGCTTATAGAACTTATCGATCTTAGTGTACAGAATTTGCAGAATATGATAGGATAGTATAAAAATACTAGAATGGACGGAGATAAAATAACCGTTGGTTGCATCTCGCCGTTGTTAACTCTACATCGCGCCCGGATCATCATGAGTCATGAAAACCGGCTAAAATATGGCTTTATAAGATGTTCTTTCTGATGTCAACTTTAAAATTTACATGTGTAAATTATTGTTCGGAATATTCTTGACGATTACAAACGTGCTAACAAATTTATGCGTTACTCGTCTTTGCGAAGATTATCGTTTTTAAACAGTATTTTTGGTACTTTATTAAATTTTAAAACAACCGTGAAAACGGATGTGTGCGTCGTTATTAAGTGTTATGGCCGACGAGACAATGCGAATGAATGCGTTTGATTGTCGACTTAACGTTATGATGTTTCCACGAATGTATATTAGGATGTTTATGAAGAATATTGAACCGCTTCTTAAGATATTTCAATTCATTATATGACCTAACTGAATATTCATTGTTGTGATAAAAAGGAGTGTTTAATATGACGAAACAAAACGCCTCAATAGAGCTAGGGATAAAGAATATAACGATGTCATAAGTGAAAGGAAATACTTGTTTATTTATTGTTGTAAGGTGGGAGTGGATGTCGAACCAACGTATTTATACCTTGCCATAGAGTCTGTTTCTGACATTCTTACATCAACACGAGGCTTACTCGTCTGCCACTTCGTAAAACATAAATATTATCTTGGAGAAGGCCGTTCTCGATGGAACTTATTTTTCCGTCTGCCGACAGTTATTTCATATAAATTAATGGCGCGAGTCGTCACGGCGCAGACGCCGAGCTCTATTTATAAACTGACGAATGAGACGCGGCGAGCGCACGCGCACGCGCTCGCCTCTCGTCATATTCCAATTACAAATAGCTGTCATCGTCTTTACATGACCAACATGCTCCGGTCGCGGAATCCTCAATAACTGCGGCTTTCTAATAAAAATTTCAGTTTTAAATGAAAAATGTAAACATCCTCACCTCCAGATCGCAATCCCCACGACGCAGCCCACAGCAGCGGCGAGTGGGAGCGAAATGGAAAATTTTCATGTATGTACGTGTGCGTTTCACGAAGCTCGTAAAAAATAAAATTATGAATTATGATATTTGGAGCGAGCGCGCGTCTCTGTTGCTCGGCGGCGCGGCGCGGCGGTGCGAACGAGACGCAGGGCGGCGCGCCGCGTCGCGTCGTCGTCGGAAGGGTTATTATGTATGAATTATGATGACGCCGCAACTCCGTCGACGGTAATATCGTTATGAATATGCTGAGCTCCGCTCGCTCATTGGTTTAAAGCACATCCGCCTCGGTTGCGCGGGAACGCCTACGGTGGTCTTTTTTATTCCTTTATTGACATTCAGTTATGCACATTGCGAGAGGCGATGCACAAAATGTAATATTTCGCCTGGCAGAGAGATAAGTCGAACCGAACGAGCGGCCGAACCGATCATTTGGGATGCAAATACGAGTGACTGTCGTATGTAAACGAACTTATGCTACTCATGCGGTATAGGCTCCCGGTATGAGGCCCACTCAGACGTTTCCTGCATTATATCAATTTGCATTTCAGTTGGTTTATCGGTCCGTACGTTGCCAATAGGTAGATAAGTATGATATATAAATTATTGCATCGGTAGCAATACCGTGTCCTGACACAAACCAGTTCGATTTTACAAGATAGGTGAAAGGCGTCGTGTGTGGTAAGTAGCTGTAAATATAACAAATGAAATGCACGGCGATAGGCGCGCCACCTGTCACGTCTGGGCCTAAAATAGAGTAGAGCAATAATTAAACTATCACAATTGGCGGCAGTTACAATGTACAACAACCGCACTACAAGCGTGTATCGGCGCCGCCCGCCCCGCGATCCACCACGCTTATGGCGAAAATAGATAACTGAAATATTCCCGACGTTTCATGTTCCAAATAAAAATGTGTATTAACAGCTTCCATTCCGCGCGAAACAATAAATCCCCTGCGCTAAACTGCTGCCAGTTACACAAGCGAGCGCGTACTAATATTTGGAACAGACACTCATTTTATATCATACATTGGTTTGTTACGGGCTACCGGAAAATCTCACTCGCCAGACTAGTGTATTACCGGCTCCGAATTCGGGTCGTATAAGAATCAAATACGTGCGGTATCTATCCGGTATCTACTAGCAACGATACGTAGAGTTCATAAGAAAATTTTAACGTTATTCTTCGATATGCGAGTTTTTACTTGAAATTTGGCGGTCTAAACTAATTATTGGCACAATTTCATTAGAAATTAGTAGGATCTAATTAAATTAAAAGAAAAACGTCAAAGAAACGGCAAATGTTTTATTTATCGATCTAATTCCACTAGGAACCATTGTTTTGATTTATCGTTGAAGAGCCAAAAAATCTACATCCTTGACCTAGATTTTATGAATTCTTCAAACTGGTATGCGCCTTTATCGCCCAATTATCTATAAATGTTGCTAATTTACATCTATTTCTATAGAATGGAGTTGAAAAAGCGAACATAATGAAATACGGCTGTACTATAAATGTAACTCAGTAATACAGTGTGGCGGTGTTCATAATGTGTGCGGTACACAGTGCAGTATCGCTGTCTTGTTTGAAAATATTCACTACAACATCGCTTAATATATCTTGAGCAAGCGTTTTAGCAGCTTACATCCTTGTCCTGCCATATATTTGCCGGGGAAGTATTAGTATATTTCGATAAATCGATAAGATATACTTAGGTGTTCATAGAACGTACTTATACGACTTCTTATTAGAAACAGATCACATCATAATTGCCAATATCTGTGTCATTATAAAATATGTTATTGGTATTCATCTTTAACCCATCCTCATAATTTAAAAATTGTAAATTTTCTAGATTCAAGAATCATTCTTCCAAAATTAGAAATGGTCTTCAATTGTTTTTCCTCATTGCTTCTATTGTGCAGGGTTTGAAGCGGTGTCGCCTCAGCTGAGGGTTATATTTCCGTATTTTCAGCGTGTCGGGTAAAGTGGGTTGGTCGACCCGATGCGTGGCTGTCGTGGCATTCACCTTGTTGGCACCACGCCAGCGTGGAACCGGTGCCCACCCGTGTCTCTGTGGTGTGCTACCAGAATGATGGTTTTCATTATTGATACGAGAAGCTGCGGCCACAGATGTAAGACAAGCGGTTTGTTTCCTACCATATGTTTTATAGTAAATTGTTAGTCATCTTGGTGCGCTTTGTATATGTTCTAGATAGTTCTAAATAGAATATCTGATTGGGCTCTTGTGTGTTTATATTGGACATGTTAAGACGATACTTGGGTTGGAAACTATTCTAATTGTGTTTCTCTTTTTCTAGTCAAACATTGTTACCCATTGAATAGATATTTGATCTCAAAGTACCCTAGGGTAAATAATTTTAATGTTAATAGCAATTTTTCAAAACCGAATTGTTTCAATTTCGTAATACAATGTATTTAAAACCCGTTCATAAAATCAATTCCTATTAAATGGCAGATGAAAAGGAAGTCGAATAATTTGTTTCCACATCTCCGCATCGGACGATAAATAGCATCACGAATATACACAAATTAGCGCGAGAGAACACAAATCGTAGAATTCCTCTCCTATTTCAGTTCAAAATGAGTCATCAGGCCGATTGAAATCATCAAAACACGTGTTGGGAAAACGGAATACTCCAAGTTTATTTGGAACGTATCAATCTCGCACGAACTAATTGGAATGGTGTGTTGTTTCTACAAAATATAATTTGGCTGTTTAAACTGCTGCCTTCGTCCACAAAGTGCTAGCTTTAAGAAAGTATGTTTAGATGTTGTGCAGTAGAAAAGTGGGACGGCATCAGCATGCAGTCGCATTATGAACTTACTAACGATTGCTTATGTTATGCCAAAGTAAGTACGTGTGCAAAATTCGCATTTAACTATTGAAATGATTCGCTCTTACATTTACATGCCTTTAGTTTGAGTACTATCATGGATTTTCTATTTTATCGACTTATACGGTTTCCACACCAAGGAATTTTTCATTTGAATAATTTTAAAACATTTTAATTTAGAAATTGTGATAATTTACTTAGAATATGACAACTATTCCATTGTTTTGATAACTAGGTCAGTGTGGTGGACCAAGACCTTGGCAATACCAGAGCAGGTATGTGCCAGAAGTGGAACGTATATAAACTAATCATAGATTTAGAAGTAATTAAATGTCATCTATCTTTTTAATGAAATAATGAATAAATACAACTAACTATTAGTTATATAGTTCAGACCCCACACTAAGATACAAGTGTTGTGTTGAGACATTTAGTAATAGAGACTTTTCAATCATACAAATACTCTTTTCCGAAACAAATGTCTGTGGATCACACAAACATAAATACTTATCTGTAAGACTTTCAGGCTGCTGAAATTGCAATTAGCCAATTTTTGTAAAAAGGATTTTGTGTATGATATCCTTAGTGAAGAATATTTTTTATTCAATTTCATTATAATTCTTTTAAAACACTGCATACTTTTTTAATTCTGTTACTAAGTCTAATTCGATCGTCAGTTATTGTGTTCGTTATAAGAAAAGATAAAATTAAATTTCATTTGTGATGTATTACGAAATCTTTTAATAAAACTTATAAAATTCAATTTGGAGACTTATTTCCTCATTTACTAATTTCCATTGCGTCATTCACATTAAAAACGCAACACTAATAAATCCAGTACGGTGAGCAACGCTTCATCGTTTCTTGTAAGAAAGCTGGGAATTTGTCCAAATTAAAATACAAAGAGCTCTTTGGTATAATTGGTGTAATTAATAAAAAGCATTACGTAAAAATAATTGCCCATTGTTGGTAAGATTTCACGGCGCACAACCACCGACCTACACTTTGCGAATGCAATCTCATATCTCTATACATGGCGTTATGTGTTTGCGAGTCCGAAATCACTTTCTGATCTTATTTGTAATGTATATGCAAATAAGGTGTTTTTAGATAATTAAATTTAAATAGTCTAACAGTAATTATTCTAATTGTAACAGATTCTAACTGGAATATCGAGTTCCATGCTCCAGGAGAGGTTTGATTTGGAAATCAAGATCAACGCAGTTGATATTTCGCTCAATTGGTGTAGAACCTCAGTCTCAGAAAAACGACGTAAAGCCACAGTTTTGTTACCTCTAAATAACAAATAACCTAGATAATTACCCTTACCTTTACTTTTTCTGCTTGCCTTTTAATATTTCCAAAAATCAGCAAACATGTATGACTCACCGTTCGTGAAAAGCTCCTTCATGAGGAAACCACAGATTAGTATTGGGCAACCACGTTCAAATGCTTCATCATTATGTGTTTGCGTAAGGAAAAATTCTCTATGCCAGTACTAAAAGTTACTTGTTGAATATTAATATAATAAATAATTAATTTCAAATAGGCACATCACATTTATAAATAATTTTATAATCCATGATGATGGTCATCAACACTTCGTATTTCACAAATCTCAAATTATATAGCAAAGCTTAAAAATTTGTGTGGCTGGTTAATCATGGTAACTATGTAGCTTAACCAATATGCAAGCGGTTAATTGAGTTTTTCCTCTTGGTAATCGTAATGTAACGTGGTAAGTGTATGGAACAATTCAACTAGGGCGATGCTCTGTCGGAAGTTAGCAAATTATCACTCGCTCGTAAAATTAACGCTTCTTATCGATGGAGAGATGATTTCAGAATTAAAGGGCGCGCGGGAAATTGCACATTTCGGTGTGTGAACAAAGATCAAAGTCGTGCGGCGGCGCTCGCTGCACAGGACGAAACTTATTTAAAAGGTAACAAAATGTTTTCAATTTTATTGCCGATTTTATGTTGAATTCTTTAAACATGTACGGTAGGGTGCGTGCGCGGGAGTGTGTGCGTATGTGAGCATACCCACACTGTTACTGCTAGTGCACCGGCTCCTCGGTAACTGCCCTTCGGATAACAGCGTTAGGGTGCAAAACCGGCGGATAGCCGCCGACAATCTCAAATTTGCCTGCTGGAAGTGGCATTTCCGAGATAAGATCTCACGATGCCGCAATAAAAAGCGCCCGTACTTCGTCCGTTGTGTAATGTGCATTCAAATTGCATTGTGCGAGAACTAATTCGCCTTAGGCCGATTCGCATGTTACGATAAACACATGTTTCGATTAAGTGTTACGCTAATGTCGACCCCGCGCTTATTACCCACCCGGCCCAGGCCGTCCTACACGTCGAATTTGTAGCTCTGTGCCACTATCCAGTATTAACCGACGTCTGCCCGAATAAAAATAATGGTACCTAAATGGCATGGCAAATGAAGCTAAATTAGTGATTTGGTCTTATTTATGGCTAATTTCCGAGGAAGAGTGCTCCCTGAGACATAGGTATAATTATTCATTGGTCTGAACGGAACGGGTGTTTATTGGATAATACTCATAATTAAGATGGTGCGAAAGGAGAGTGGCGTGGCGCTCTAGATAAACATATGACAAAAGCTATTGTTCCCGAGGCTAATTACTGGCGGCTCGCGAATTACCTAAGCCTCATATATAAATTAGCTGGCGGCAAACAGCGGAAAGATTTCTCTAGTTATAGTCCAACACAACAATTATTCGTAAATCACTTTACTATATGTTGAAATTTACGACAGGCGGTCGGAAGAGGCGGCGAGTGCGACTCTATCGGCACGCTCGGCCCGCGCGAATTGTAACTGATGGCGGGCCGGGTAAGGTCCATATTGTTGCCGAGCCGCCGCCGCTCGTAGGAAACACCCAATTGTGGAGGAAAAGAGAATATGCATGGCGATTTCGTGATGAATATTCATTTCCTACGGGGCATGAAATTTATTGTGTTTTACATTTATATTCAAGTCAGCCGTCTTATGTAACGGTAGCGACGCGGGATTAGCGAATTGTGAACGTTCACATTACGATTGTGTCGCACGATTCTCACTCGTGAGCGGTTAATTTTAACCGTCCTTAATAAATTAATGAAATCGCCGCGTGACTTTCTAATGACGATTGGATGCGATTGTTTTCCCGTTATTAAGTAAGAGTACCTGTCGGATGTACCGATCAATTATAATCCATTATACATTTAAATGGACACTCGGTACGAATCGCTACGAGTTGATTGTCCCTCCCTACTAGCGTGTGACATGTCTTATGTGCACTTTACATTCCACGGTGTTTCTATCAAACTATGACATCAGAACCAGCCTCATGAAAGCTATATTAGCAGTGGGACTTGAATCCGCCTACCCCGCGAGTACGCACTTAAAGAAGGTTTGTGCGCTGTAGTTATCTGTGCTGCGGTACAGATTTGTGCAAACACTGTATCCGGGCAGTAGTGCACGATCGCAGGTGTTCAAATTATTTGACATTTGAAATAAAATTTGGGGCGTAGTTAGTCATCGGCGATCGAACTCTGCGATCGACACACTTGGCACCTGTCAAATATTTAGCGCATAAATTCATAGCCACGGTTCGTTCTCGCAGTTCACTTGATGGATTCTGAGCTATATTTAATCAACGCGGGCGCGACACGCCGCCGCATTGTTCTCCCGATTGGATTGTTAAAACGTCCATCAACACATCTTTTATAAGGTATCGATGGATATTCCCCGTGCGGAATGCACAAAATGTACCAATGTTGTGCATGCAACTAATTTAAATATGATATTTTTTTCATTGAGTAAATTATAAAGTTGAAAAGGAAGTGTTGTGTAAGGGCAGGAGCTGGGTGGTCGCCGTCGGCGCGGGTGGAGCACAGAGCGGGCTGGCGGCGGCTGACGGCGGGCGGCGGGTGCGTGATTGCAGTGGCCGCGTCAAACAATTGATTAGTCGCATAAACTCGGTTTGGCGCGCGCTAACGATGCATCATCCCAGCTGATAATTAAATTGTAAATTAGCTAAGCCGCTGGTAGTCGCACGCTGACGGCGCGGCCGCGAGCCTCCTGCGGTCGCGCTGCGAGCGCCGCCTCGCTGCCGTCACGCGGTTTGTTGTTTGTTCAAACTTGTTTAATGCGTTTATATTGTATTCGGCTTTGATAAATCACCTTTCAAAATAAACAAAGTATAAAAACGTTCCATAACAACGTTACTCCCACATACGTACTCGTAAACATAATACGTAGTACAAACTAAAATTCGCTCCGAGCAAGCTTCGCGCGCTGATTGCGAAAAATTCAATCTTGTTTCATGGAAATTTAATTTAACATACAAAATGAAAAGCTCTCCGGGTGTGTATGAATCGACGGCGGCCGACTCACTGCTCGCGTGTGTTCCACTGTTTGTGGACGCGATGCTGCTGTGTGCATATTGTAATCAATTGGCGAATTTTATCAATTTGAATTCCCCATTTGCAATTTTGATGTAAATACATTGTTTGTCAATATTCTCTCTGTCTGTCTACAACATCGCATTGACATATTGAATTTGTTATTTGAGCTACTAAATCAAATTTGCATCATCAAAAACAAAATAATAGCGTAATGCAAAATGTAATTAACTGTTATTAGAAATTCTTCTTCATCAACCCATATACGCCCACTGCTGAGCACGGGTCTCCTCTGCCATTGAGAGGGTTTAGGCCATAGTCCACCACGCTGGCCTAGTGCGGGTTGGCGGACTACACACCTAAGAAATTCCTAAGAACTCTTAGGTGTGCAGGTTTCATCACGATGTTTTCCTTCACCGTTACAGCAAGTGATAATTCATACTGAATACACACATAACTTCGAAAAGTCAGAGGTGTGTGCCTGGGGTTCGAACCCGCGACCGCCGATATTCTCGACCGTGCGCCCAAACCTCGAGGCCATCACTGCTTATTATTAGAAATTGTAGAAGCATTATAATTGAAGCAAATTCGTTTTACTTATAATACGAAAAGACAATCGAGAATATTTGATATGATATCTAATAATATGTAAGTAGTTAGTTAATTACTATTCATTGTTTAATTTATTTCTATTAGGTATGTCTACCAGCAAGTGCGCCAAGGTCAGCTGTTATCATGAAACAGGAAGCATTAAAGGTGGAAAAACTTCAATTGTGTTTTAAAATAGAGATAAAAATATAAAAGTATTAGGCGGTGGCGTTGGGGCCGCTCGTCGCCGCCGCCGCCGCCCGTCACACACGCGCGTCGCCGCACTACACCGCACCACACCGCACATCAAATATATTTATAGCAGTTCGTCGCACCTATCGCGGGGGGAATTCGCGTGCCGATGCCTTGTCAATAATCGTTAATAGATATTTCAGAAGACAATGCATCCGGCTAAGTATAGCCGGTCGCGATTAACGTGCCGTCGGCGGCGGCCGCCACAGCGCGCCCGCCGCTCCGTGTTAATCTTATTATGGCTGCAAAATTTATTCCTCATGGACACTGTTTGACACTTAGAATTTCATTTCACTATCACTTCTTTTATTTGCTTGTCGTCCATTTAGCTACACGTAAAAAGAAGTTGAAGCGTGTTTATTGCTTCTTCGGAAGCGGCAAATGACAGTGATATATTGCGTAAAGCGGACAGTGTAGACGCACCGTAACAAGTAATTTGCGACAGTTAACGCTTTGTGATTGTCTAATTGAAGAGCAGATGTGCTCAACTTGCTACAGATAGATCCGAGCCGGGTACAAGTGAACACCTTGACTCGCTTTCAATAGCTTCGTTTGGTAACGTAGCTAAACACGAATTAATTTATTTATATCTAACAGATTTCGTGACAAAAAATTCCGCACAGACCATATGCTGGCAGGCGTCGGAAGTCGTAACTCACAGTTATGATGCGAACGACACCAGTTTCATAAACATTGTTTTTCTTCGTTTCGCCCCTAATATTTATATTTATCAATCCATCTACACATTTATTTATAGTCCAAAATAGCGAGCATCCGAGGGTGCCCAGGGGGCGCGCCGTCATTACGATTTATTGTTTACTTTGGTCATAGTTTGGGGCCGTTACAACACTCCTCAGACGGATTTTAAGATTACTTATTGTCGGACAAAAAGAGCCCAAACTTCCCCATGAGTGTGTTGATGCGAAATTAAATTTATGGTCCACTCCGCTGTATTTCTCACTCATAGTACCGCAAGGTTTATTACAAATTGAAAAATGTTATTGTAATTATTTTCACATTGAGTTTACATGTACGTGCCGTCAATTTGGAAAAACAAGCGATACGTATTTGCTACGCCAAGGAATACATCAAGACGTTTGCTATTTCCTCTATCAACAATATTTCAAGATACGTTTTATTTTAGTAAGCCGCTGCATAAATATCTAAATTTAAAAGATCGCGCACATGGCCTCGTTATTGAGTGTTTTCTTAGGAGATATTGCGGAGCTAAAATTAGGGTGTGAACTAGCAATAATTCATTCGTATAATCTCTGAATGTTTGGAGCCAATTATTAGAAGTCTCAGCATCTGTGTCGCGAGCGGTGCGCGTGCGCCTGTATAGATCGTTGACGACCTTTGGGTCACCGAACTTTACGTTAAAGCTGTTGAAATATGCAAATAAAGACAATGCCAGTACGGCTCTTACTTAATCGTAACAAAAGTCATCTCGGCCGTTTAAATAAAATTACTTTAATTTTATTGTTTAATACTAAGTATTTCAAATCGTTATTTTAGTTTATATAGTTTTATTATAGTTCTATTGTTACATTCTAGGTCATAATTTTTCCTGTTTTTATCTTGCCATAGACTAAAGCATTATTCCTTTGGGATATATCAAATTGTTTCTTCTAAAATACAAAATTGATTAAGTGACATAGTATATTCATGTCATATAATGTGTTATTATGACCTTTGGCGTGTGTTACGAGTAATCGTCATGAAACTAGGCGGGAAGCAACTACAAAACAAATTACCTAATTAGTAATATGTGACTAGCAAGGATCTATTTATCAATGTCGACTTATCTCATACAGAATGTAATTAAGATCTATAGTTTTATATCAAGAAGTTTAATTGAAGAATTGTATCATTTTTGTTAGAAATTTATGTCAAGTTTTTAAATGTCTGTTTTTTAGGGTTCCGTAGCCAAAATGGCAAAAACGGAACCCTTATAGTTTCGTCATGTCCGTCTGTCCGTCTGTCCGTCTGTCCGTCTGTCACAGCCGATTTACTCGGAAACTATAAGTACTACAGTGATGAAATTTGATGGGAATATGTGTTGTATGAACCGCTACAAAAATATGACACTAAATAGTAAAAAAAAGAATTGGGGGTGGGGCCCCCCATACATGTAACTGAGGGATGAAATTTTTTTTTTCGATGTACATACCCGTGTGGGGTATCAATGGAAAGGTCTTTTAAAATGATATAAAGTTTTCTAAAAAACATTTTTCTTAAAGTGAACGGTTTTTGAGATATCAGCTCTCAAAGTCGTAAAAAGTATGTCCCCCCCCCTCTATTTTTATAACTACGGGGTATAAAATTCTAAAAAAAATAGAGGTGATGCATGCTAATTAACTCTTTCAACGATTTTTGGTTTGATCAAAGTATCTCTTATAGTTTTTGAGATAGGTTGATTTAACTGTAATTTTGGTTAAGTTATTGTGCTTACACTGAAAACGATGGCTGAACCTTATAAGATAGATCAAAAAATATACTACAGTATTGTACACCTTTAAAAATCCGCGATGATATAAAATCTTTATAATGTAGGTACTTTTTACGAGAAATATTAGCTTATTCAAGCAATACGCCATTAATCCTTATCCAGTAATGTACCTTAAATACATTGTGCATTTGATAAAGTTTAATATTACAAATGTGATTGTTGAGTAATAATAGGTTAAACATATCCATCGAACCAATATTTTTAAAACGCGTTAATCCTATAGATTATTATTATTACATCGATTCAAGAAGATCGGTCGCTCGCTGCGCTGCAGCGCGTGAGTTGCGGGGCTTGGTCTCGCGCGGGGGCGGGGATAAGATAGCTAACCGCGTCGACCCGAACGGGCAGACACGTGAGGGCAGACGTCGTTGTCACTTGTGCGCGCTAAGAGAATTTCATCGTTCCCATTTATTAATATTGAATTGTACCTATTATAAAAAATAAGTAAGTAGGTATACTGGTTTAATAGGTGCTATTAAACCGGTCACGTACTAATAAATCCCCCAATAATATAAATTCATTTGTTTTTGGTGCAAATTTTAGTGTTTCGTAGCAGGTTTTTAAAATTTCTAAAGCTTATTGTATATCATCTAACAATGGATACTTTAGATAATACGTTTTCCTACATTCTGAATTATAATAACTATATCGAAGATGATGTGGTTCGCGCATTTCATGAAAAGTTACTTCGGTGGCACGCCTATAGCACGGAATATTTATAAATACATATATAAAATTAATATTCATACATAAAAGTACAAGGCAAAATATCGGGAGAGTTTAGGCTCCATTCACCAGGTGTATAAATTGACATAATAAGTTTATTATATTTGCTGCTACGGAACCCTTTGTGCGCGAGCCCGACTCGCACTTGGCCGGTTTTTATAACTAAGGCTTGAAATTTTTATCTGAATTAAATTATGTATGTTAAGTCATGGGATACATAAGATGTTGGTGTGAAATAACCAAGACCGGCAAAAAATAATTGTCACACTGACTTGTCTAAGTTATGAGATCGATGGAGCAGACTTCCTATTTTCATATGTCCTTTTTACATTTATTTCTTGGCAAAACCAGAACCTACATCAAACCAAAATAATCGTCTAGCAAATAAAACAAATGTAGTACAACGCAAATATTTGACAATCATATCCAGGACTCTAAAAATAATTCATGAACATTCTTCTTCATCAACCCATATACGCCCACTGCTGAGCACGGGTCTCCTCTATCATTGAGAGGGTTTAGGCCATAGTCCACCACGCTGGCCTAGTGCGGGTTGGCGGACTACACACCTAAGAAATTCCTAAGAACTCTTAGGTGTGCAGGTTTCATCACGATGTTTTCCTTCACCGTTAAAGCAAGTGATAATTCAATGTGAATACACACATAACTTCGAAAAGTCAGAGGTGTGTGCCTGGGGTTCGAACCCGCGACCGCCGAGATTCTCGACCGCGCGCCTAAACCTCGAGGCCATCACTGCTTGCATCATGAACATTACTAAGACTAAAATCGTATCTAACTATCAAGGGAGTTTTAGAAAGTAACACGTTTTAGCTACTTTGACCCTGTATGAATGAATATCCGGAAACGCAAAATTGTATGAGTCAAAAATACGTTTTGACTCGTGCGACAGCCGCACGTAAATGTTTGCTACTCAATGCAAGTCGGATTGAGATGTTTTGATACTTCCATACATTTGTCTCGCGGAAAAGTCATAACTTAGGGCGTAGCAGCTAACATTACTTTGGGCGAGACAGTGAAGTTTTATTTCAAATTCTAACAATGGTATTATTAACTTGACTAAAAAAATCCCTTAATGTTAAATGTATTATATACCCCTGTATGCCAGATAGAATTAGCAGAGATATTTACCATTTGCTGAGTATATTCTTACTACTCAGTGGTGAAGTTGAGACTTTGTTACCAAAAAATAATCATATTTCTCAACTTAGGTAGTTATCCTTGGACTTTGATTATGCTTGATGATTCTGACAAAGCAAATGTGACCATATTTATTTCTTGACCAATTTGCACTTAAAACCCGATGAAAAAGAACAATGTTTTTAAAAATACTAATTATTCAAATTGTTATATTATCTAAAACTAGGTATAATTTAGTCTACTAAATGACACTATAGAATTTACCTCATTAAACATTGCAATTTGCAATGCAAAAATATATTTCGTTACTTTTTCATACTTTAAGGCGATGCAATAAGGTTTATTGTGTCTACGAAAATACTTCTTATCTGTTTGTCATTTAAACTCATATGAACCAGACAGTGCAGGTTTTAATTATTTTTTGCAAATTTACTCTATCACAAAATGTAATGAAATGTAAGTAGTTGAAATTGATATGCATTCATGCGTTGACGTCATTTGCGACGAAGTATTGTCACGTGGAGTGATTAAAACACCTGTCGCTTTTTTATTTTTAGTATGGTGATGTCCCGATTTCCATCGTAAAATAACGTTTTAGAGGCCATTTTTTTATCATTATTTTTTAGTAAACTTGTAGGTTAACAAGACATGTAAATATTAATTCCATAGATTTATTAGTTTCTCTGAAGTTGCCATTTCTATAAATTCTGGTGTATAAGAGCTGCAGGGGTGAGTTATGGAATGCTTAATCGTCTAACTATACAACATAGTTCATATAACGTAGTATTCTTTTCTGTGCTAATATAAAGTACTGGAAAGTTACTTAATATTCCGTGGATCACTTTGTAGTCAAGTCTAAAATTCCTTACCAAGTATCAAGATTTAAAATCCATCAAACAATACAGCGGCAGTCTTCTCAATGTTTGACATATTTATGTACACAGTAGGTGCAACGCACGGGACATATGGCGCGGCAATTTATGAACCCGAGGGCCCATTACCATTTTAAATATTATTTTTAGGGAATTTCGTGTCAGATCTCACTCGTCGTCGGCCCGTATATTAAGAGATACGATCCTCTGATTAAGTCGCTCTGATATTTTGTGATGTAGTGCGCCTCACATTTTTCTGTTAATTAGGGAAATATGCAAGCAATAAAATATGCGTTCATATTTTTTAGCTTCACAGGACAAGTCGGTCATTTTTTAATAATCAGGATGCCCATATGTCTAACCTTAATTGCAGGAAAATAAAAATGTGTTGTATTGACCGATTAATTAAGATTTAATCAAATTGCGACGGGACAGGACGCCAAAAGGCTATCTAAACACAATTTCCAACTAGGTAAAAACATTAAAAGATACCTATGTGGTTTAGATATGTGATATACATACTTATGATAAAAATAAGAGTCATTAATTAGACAGAAAAAAAAATTACGATTATTGATATCTAAGGCATTTTTAAATCGCGCCGGCCGGGTCTTTCTCAACGAAGCAATTAATAGTTTAATGGAAATACTATGAATGGTGCAGTTGTGGAGTTGTGTTAAGCAAACAAAGCTGGGTCAACCGCGCCATAAAATTTTATGAAACGGAAGCAGTCAGGCATGTGCCGACAGTCGACACCCGACCAACTGTCTATAAAGATCGTGGGGATCGACTCTTGCGCAGTCTCCAAACTTTATCAGTATTAAGTGATAAACAATAGGTGGGTAAAGAACTTTACATAAATCTAGTAGGGTAGAAAACTGTTTTTTGGTTTTTATAGTCGTAAGACTAGAAAGTCTAGAAACTTATTAATTCGGATGTTTGTCATCAGCTTTAACAATTATGTTGGCCTAGATGGAAAACATAGGTTGATGTGGACGACATACTTAATTTTGAATTGATGGGACACAGCAGTTCGTATTTGAGGAGAGATAAATGTCCTACTGCCATTACATTTGGCCTTCTACTATCAGTATCATCGAAAAAAACGTTGCGTGGCCTCAGTTATCTCATCTCGGCTGAGCTTGCTTATTCTCACTGCAGTCTTATCCATGTCAAGACTATAACTGTCGAAATTTAGTCCATTATCTCTGTCTACCGTAGTTAATTCCTTATCCTTTCCACATGGTAGGTACACGGTAAGGGTTTTACAAAAGTAAATATTATAAGTATTAATTTCATTGGCACCAACCCTCACCAACATCGTACCAACTATTTAGCTACTACAAGCTTATCGTACTAGCTGTCTAAGTTTTTTATTGTTAAAAGTATAGCTAAATTTTACTTCTCTTTGTGTAGCTAAAAGATTTTACTGTCAATATAGGAAAATACACGACCAACCTTTTATTTCTAATTTTGACTTAGCAAACTTCTGTATATTTTTTTGGGTTTAAATCATTTATAGATATATTTGAACAAATTTTAATGCTTGTCATTTATCCGACTCTATGAGATCGGAATCCACGACCTTTACATGATTAGAATATAATGTTTGTAAATATCAATAATATTATGTTCATTCACGTATTAATTACACCTAAATATCTAAATGACGACATTGTCAAGGTCGCGGGACGTCGCTGGCTGCAGGAGGCTTCCGACCGTTCCCGGTGGAAGTCATTGGGGGAGGCCTATGTCCAGCAGTGGATGAATAGTGGCTATTGATGATGATGATCTAAATACATATAAAATATTATGTTTTTTTACCACTTGATAAAACAAACACGTGTTAAAAATAATAGCACATACTCGTACCTAAATGGCCTCATATAATATTATCAAAACACGTTAAAATTTGTTATGCATCAGTAGCTTTTAATGATATCGTTATGTCTATAAGAGAAAAAAATGGTATTCATGTATAGATAACAGAAGATCAGCATTAAAATATCAGTGTTTTTATTATGGCTATAAAAATAATGAATATTGATTGCATTATTTGATAATACATGTATTATTACAGTTTGATGCAATATAGTTCGATCTACAGTTTTATTTTAAAAGAAACTAATATATCGCATTGAAATAATTTATTGCAACCACTTAAAAGTGTCGCCAGGCTAAAAATGTTTTGAAATAAATATTGATTAATAATGATTGCTTAGAAACGACCCACAGGTAATCTAAAAGTATTCGATTTACGGTAATATCCTTTTAGAATTGTAAGTATCGAGATAATGTCATATGATTATATTATATTATAATAATGTGATTGAATATTCTGCATTAATTAATTTATCTTTTATACGTTATGAATATTAAATCTTATTAATGTTGCAATAAATCAAACCAAATTTTGCAAATTAATTATTTTTTTCGTTTATAAAATTCGTTAATATAATTATCATACTTAGTTATTCAATTTTATTTTACTTTCATAATTTATAATGTGAAATGAATAAAAAATATGCGCAAAAATATTAATAAAGTAAACGAGAATGATTCTGTAAGTATAATTACTGTGTGGCTGAATAGAATGAATTCCTTTGCAAAACAGGTATTGTTTAGATGAGCTAAAGGCTAGTGGGAGTGTATGAGTTACATGTAAAATATGACGTGGCAACTGAGCTGGATGTATTGTGCTGAGTTGAGCGCACCGGCTCGTAACGATGCCACCGGACATTGTGGTGGATGGCAAGCGTAGAGCGGCGAGCACCGACACCTTGTCCCACTGTTCACCGCCGTACACTTCAACACAAAAACTTGACGGCCATATGTCATCACTCATTATACTAGCGCCTACGCAACATGCTTTCAGATTAAACGCACGCATACATCAAGTTGTAAATATATTTGACTGATATTTGGACGGTGATTTATCGTCTTTATCGATTTTATGAGCGTTTTGTTTTTAACATTCAGAACGTTTTTATTACAGAATATTACATAAAATGAGGGTCGTCGTTTAGATTGTAGCAAACAGGTTGGACAAATTGTTTGACCGTCCCACATTCTTTCGGATCTTTTGTAATGTATACTTATTTTTGCACCTTTCTTTTCAGGTTCATCGTCTTTTGATGCATTTGGATGATTTCACTTTAAAAAAACTCAGATTCGTTTTTTGATTGAGAAAGTAAGCTATAGAAATTATACACTCACAAAGCAGTGCTAGATTTTGTTTTGCCAACAATGCTCATTGACGGCAGCGTTACTACATTCAAATTTGCATATAAGATGGATCTCCGAATATATTCTCGTGAACTGTCTATATTTATACCTTACAATAAAATTACTTATAATATCTAATTGAGCTGAGTTATGAATACGGAATATCAGATTAGGATCTTATGCAATCAAATAAGTGGTATCATTAAATCTAAGATATAATATGTGTATAATTAGTATGATTTCATAAATGATTACTTAAAAAGAAGTGTTTTGTAATCGATTGTACGGAACGAATAATAAATGGCCCCAATATCAAACGGAAATATCGGGTTCGTCGACGCCATTATATTCATAAAAAGGTCAAATCGTTTATTTTATCCAAACTTTAGTTGGGATTGTCCAAACTGTTGAACCATTACATAAAGACTACAAAATCTAAACTATAACAAACATAATTGTCTGTGTCTATATTTTATTGCAACAGTTTTCATGCTTTAACGATTCCTTTCGGTAGTTTATTTCTTATTCGCCGCTGGAGTGCCGCTTCAAATATTTGTATCGGATAAATATTTTATAAAGTGACAATATATTATATTTTTTTAAAAGACATTAATATGTTACTTCTAAAATGCTTACTCTCGACTTCTGCCTGTATTTAGATAGACCGAGACTTCTATAAGGAACATTGATTCTTATATTTTGTTAATTGCAGTCGGTTCGAAAAAAATCTTTATAACTTAGAGGATTTCTTTATACCATCTTTCACTTCACGTAATAAATCTCAAAAAAGATGTGTGAGGTGAGATCTGCAGAGAATCTATCACAGTTTTCATGAACCAAGGGTTAAACATGTAGCAACTTTATAATTCACGGCCTTTAATCATAGTCACATTAAAGAGCATCACTAATAGTTTTCGTGTCAAAGTCCACTTAAAAGGCATGAAAACAATTCATTGGTAGCGAGTCATAATATATGAATGAACTAAAACACAAAAACTAAAGAGACCTGATTCATTTCCTGCCAATTAAAAACAATATTGCTGTCAAAGCAATAAATCTGAACGGACAAGCCCCAGCGGAATTCGCGCCGGATAAAAATCTCAAATTTAAAACCCTCTTCTAATAAGCCGCGAAGTATAACCGAAGCCAAAGGAAATATCAATGCTGTCCAAAGGCGAATATGCGGCAATCCCTCACACAAGTGGGTAAGAAGAGTTGAATTTTTAATGTTACACTCAGACCGTTGCAAACCGTAACAGTTTTCTTGTCATTGGTGGAGTGGAGATGTGAGATAAATTTTGCAGAGTGGCCCCATCTTTTCGTTTGACATCAATGTTTAATGTGCACACGGGGTACACTTCATACGTGGCGTGTCTAATGCCGTTTGTGTATAAAGTATGACGGGTTTGCTTTGAACCGGACCATAACGCGCTTCACGGCCGCATCATAATCTTTTCAAACAGCCTACAACACGAAACATTGAAGAAAATTATAAAGCGACACTTTTTGTATTAATTACGTAAATAGGTTCAATAAATAATTTGAAGGCATTAAAAAAAGAGATAGGCAACGCTCACCTTGAAGGCGTGAATTGACTTCCTCATAGTCGACGATAATAATGACATGACTAAAACAATAGTTCTATTAGTTTTTATTTTTCGCCTGAGCCCAAGGTCACGCGCCACAATACACACAGTTGATGCGATTCGCGTCGCCATATAATTTTTTGTAATCAAACGCCACGTCAGTACGAGGCGCGGTCCGGAATCGATTAAAGCGTCCCATTTCCGGTGTTTTTACAGGGAATAATTATTGGAAAACTGATCAAACAATCAATGTTGGACAGTTTCCGTCATTCTGGCAAGATTTTATAAAGAAATCGATTCATAGTGCTGTGGATAATCTGTTGATACAGTCAACTGTGACCGCTTCCTCGATAGATTTTTATTTCTTGTACGATAATTTGTTTTTACATTGGACGTGACGGCATGGTTTTTCTTCGCGGAGGGGCGTGCTGTCGTCTCCGCAAGCACCTGCCGCAGCTCCGACCAAAGCACCGGTGGTTTAATTATTAACGATTGTTTTTATACTATTTAATATTGCGACTCGAGAAGTGGACTAACTGTTTGATTACGAAAGTGTTTTTGTTATCTTTTTTATGAATATCCAATGAAGCGTTGCATCGTTTTTTCTCCGCTTGTTTGTCATCGATATGAAAGTCGATTATGAATATTTAAGTAGGAAGTATTATTAAGACATAGCCATCAATTTGTCGATAGGTTAATTATTGAGAACATTAAAGTGTCTATGAGTGGAAGGTGCGATGGAGCAGAGTGCATCCCGACGTTGCGGGCGCGGGTGTAAACAAACACGCTCTTAATGGTCTATTAACCTGCTGCCACTAATTATTAATAATTTATTTTTATGGCCCACCTCTGCCCAATATAACGACCGCTTTCCGGTCCTCATATAACTGACATTTTAAATGTTAATATTTGCTTAGCGTTGATTAAAAGGTCACTAGTTTTGTCATCGAAAACGCTTCAGACGCCTATCATTTATTTATTTATTTATCATGATATTTCAAAATGATTTCGTATTATGTTTCGATGTAGATATGATTTGAATGTTATATTTTATTAAAAATATTAATTTTCGTGTATGATGCGTGTGAAATGTGATACTTCTTGACATATTCAAATGTGGAGAGTATATTAATTTTAATGGCGCCATAATTTTATTGATAAATATAATATTAGAGTTGTTTTGAACATGGTTATAACGGCTTAGAGTATCAGGATGTGTAATGTCACTGCTGTTAACTATTTACCATGTGTCCTAAATCATGTTCATGCATGATCTGTCAAAGTTATCCGACGTGTCAAGGGTTGACAGCAGTTCGTGGCATCCGTTCCGACTTGTGGATAAACCGGAACAAAATACTCAAAGGGGAAAGTTAACCCTAATTTCAATTCTGTCTAAGGGCTTTTACAGACATATTTTCAGAGTGTAAAGCACGTTACATACTACATTTCTAGTTTTGTGTTACAAACTTCTACGTTGTTAAAAGGCTTATAATGTTAAGTTGTATATTCAATTTCCAATCGTATGTTCTTCATCATACGGTAAAGATTGCTTTGGTTTTGTAAATCATAACTTCAACGACGGGACGCATAGCTCAGTGTGTGGTACTACATTTGTGTTATTAAATGATTTATGGAAGAGGATTACAGGGAGATGATGTGTTAAACAATTTTGAAAGGTGTGTGTATTGTTTTTGGGTATGTTTTCGTGTGTGAAGTTAATCCGTTAATCATGCGCGGTAGCTGTGTGTTGATCTTGCTGTAATTGAGTTAACTGACGCACTGATGACTTATTTGACAGAATGAGTCGTGTGTTTTACAGTTACGTATTATGATAATCTACGAAGGATTTGTAGGTTTATTTTTCTAAGAGCTTTAATAGACAAGATTTAATCGTGTGTTAAATCTGACTCACGGTTAAGTTTTCGTTCAATTTCCCATTGGATCATAATTATTTCAATTCTTTTGTGTAACGACCCGTGCTACATTCATGTGTAAATAAAAAATAAACACAGCCAACGTTTAGAGATATATTCTCGATCGCTCTCTATAGTGGCTCAGTGGGGTGTTAGAAGCTGCCAAAACTTTTCACAAACGATATCCAAACTTGGCTAAAAGTTTGCAGGTCATGCAAATATTTGCCAAGATGTTGGGGTTAATCATTTAAAAATCGTTATATTTTAGTTCAAATTCATTGGAAGACTTAGTCAGTAAGAGTAAGATTTAGTCAGTAGGAAATGTATTGTAGGACTTAAAATATTTTAGAATATGAATAGATGTGATTGAAATTACACCAGATGATGTGCGAATTCTAGCCTGTAAATTCGCACTGTAA
This sequence comes from Cephonodes hylas, assembly GCA_030295005.1. Taxonomy (NCBI): domain Eukaryota; kingdom Metazoa; phylum Arthropoda; class Insecta; order Lepidoptera; family Sphingidae; genus Cephonodes; species Cephonodes hylas. The sequence continues at coordinate 8,332,722 of AP025364.1, read as the reverse complement.
TATGAAATGTATTTGACACATGGAAATACTGAAAAAAATAGTTTTTAAGAAGTGGTAGAGTAATTGTTATTCGTATCGTACAGCGGTAAAATTCAACTGTCTTCTGTCTTGTCAGTGCCATTCTTTCCTTCCTCTTTTCTCTTTTTTCATTCGTCTATAATCACTGAGGTGGATTAATTGAGATCAATAGGCATCGTTTTAAGATCATTTTAGAAATAAAGGGATTTTTATTCATAATAATGCACACGTAATGCAAAGTTTATAAGTGCGATCTCATAAACTTCCAAAGCGAGATACGGCAATAATGGTGGACTGAAAACACGTGGTGCCATCAGTAAGCGGCGCTATCAGTGGGCAGGCCATCAATAAGTCTCGGGCATTATGTTTCCGCGTTCAGATATCAAATTGATAAGTGAGCCACATTCGCGGCGGGCGGGCGGTTGGCGGCCGAGGCATTATGAAATTGGCCGTACGTTAGATGCCGTTACTTACAGATAAAATATATAACCAACTCGGCTCATATCTGTGGAACTGGTGCGCTATTCCCCAGTGTGATCACGTCCTGGCGCCCATCATTTCCGATCTTCAATAAATTATACGCCAATATTGCTATTCATTATGGAGATGTTTTTTTTTTCTTTTTTTATATGGGCATAGTTTAGTTTCCGCGCTGGCACATAGTTATTACTTACTATGAAGTCTGTTGAGATTTCAAAATAATATCACTTTATACAGATGAGATCTTATTCATAAAAAAATGTATAATCTTGAGGGTGAATGTTTCCTACATTCGACTTCGAATAACGCAAGTGTTTAAACTGCTATTAATGTATTTTTAAACATAATTATTATCTTAGCTTCTTCTTATTTTAGACAACGTTTAGCTTATTACAATTGTAGGCTACGATTGAGACCAAACGTAAACATTATTGCCAGACGACGGTTGTAACTTTCTCAAGAATTTATATAATTTGATGAATCGCATTTAAGGTTATGTTTAATGGTAAACCTGCCTGTTTATTGGTGATTGTTTCCTACAAACTGCAGGTTTACGTGCAGCTGTTCGTTAACGTATAAACATGTTACTAAAATTATTTGTGCCCTAAAGGGTCTGCTCGTTTTAATACTGACAACTTGAGACATGGTGGCGGGAACTTAAATTTTTATAGTAATGTAAATTAATATATTCTTTTCGAGGTAAAAATACTGCTTTGTAATAAGCTATTGTTGAGTGGAGCCTTTGTAATGGCTTATTTAGTGTATAGTCTTGGTAAATAATATCTCCAAATCTACTTGAACCATACCAACCTTATGGCTATGAATTATTATAACCCTCTTTGTAGAAGAAGTCGTAGTCTTACGGGGTAGTTTCACGAATTAGCTGTTTCGACCTAGCCAGTGATAAGCCTTACAAAAATCTAAATGGTCAGGCTGATATTATGTTTTTGTCAATAACAAGATTCTCGTTTCTCAAACCTTTAGAAAACCAATACACTACATAACCACAACAACGCAGTATAAACTATCAAAATCTAAACTAATCAATAACAATTTGCTCACCTGCTCGGGTATAACAAATCAAAATGAGCATAATGAATCGGTTTCAATTCAGTAGTTGGGTTGGTATCTCTCATCTGATGTGTGCGGCCGGCGCCACCGGCCAGCCGCCCCGGATACCCCTACGTAGGAGATTTATGCCCTCATAACGCGCAGTTCCTCGCTAGCTAAACGCTCAAATGTATTGATTTCATTTCCAACATTCATTTTTAAACAGTTTTATTCATTTGCCACATAAACTCGGCGAAATATCACGCTGGAGCGTTAGCACGCGCTTCCAGCGTTCTAGCTGTATATACTTCCTTTGAAAGTTTATAGGGTAAAATTTAAGTTAGGTGTAGTATCAATTGATCTCGTAAGTACATTAATTTTAATTTTTACAAAAACTATTTATTAAAAAGTGTAATTAAAAATAACAGTGTCGACACTTCTTCATTATGTAGATTTATGAAAATCTGAAAAGCTTTAAAATCCTCAGGTTAACCTAAATAATATGTTTGAGAAAAAGAAGTAATATTCTCCGCAATAAGTTCGCTTTTTACAGCGACGAACACCCTTAATAAACACTTAATGGTTACTATCGTGAAATAATTATACGGCAAATATGTATATATTTTTTTAAATTATAACCAATAAAGACTGAAATTAGATCCTTACGAGTACCTACTTGGGTGAATTTGGCTCTGGCTGCCTTCTTTAAGTAATAAAATTAATGTGCTACCTAAAGCTATGCAATCGTAGAAGCAAAACAACTAAAGTTTTTGTATATCATAAATCCACATCTTAACGATAATATGATAAATGTCTAATAAATAATATTAAATTATGTGGGTGTTTTCTTTCTCCACATATTTTCTTGTTATAATGGCTCGCAAAATAATACTGAATATGAATATTAAAATCATTATCATAATTTTAAAACTTGCATGTGTCGAAGATGGAATTTCCATCAAAATACGATATGCCGACCAATGAAACATCATTTAATTAGGTTTATGGCAACGACTGGGACTAAATAGTACCTGCCGTCTGAAGATTTAAGACTATTTTCAAATCTTGTTTATAGAAAAACAAATCTTTAAAACAGAAAAGTGTAGTCTTTGAAAACGTAGTGCTTTTGTCGTCTTATTTTATTAAAGTAACAAGCATACTATCTCTCAGTTGAATCGAATATAATATGCAGATGGGTTTTATTTATACAGAATAAATGCAGATAATATTGGTGCGTTAATTTTTGGTAGGCATTTTTTACTATTATGGACATTTTATTGCACAGTTATTTGGGTCACTGATTCAGTAATGCCATAATCAGTGACATTTCCTTTTAAAAATCGTTTGACGTGAGTGCAATTTTGTGTTGAGGGTTCTGCACACACTTGTGAGATCCAAAAAAATGTCTCGTATATATATTTTTTTTAGTATTTTGAAATTTATTACTTGTATTTTAGCATTTGTTTTATCTCTTGTCGAATATTTTGTTCCCGTTATAATGTAAAACTGGGTTCACCTGTTTCATAAAAAAGGTGTATGATCAATATATTTTGATGCGAAAAAGACGTTTCATGATCATAGACTGTGAGTCAATGCTTTTGAAGACTTGTTATGCTTGTTTCCTACGATAATAGTAGACAAGACTTGCTGTGTGTATTATCTTGTCAATGTATCTCGATTTCATTCATAAGCATGAACTTATACTATGAATGTGTGGAATAGTCTCTAAAATAAAGTGTTTTAAAATTCCTTATCAGTCATGGAACGCTAGAAATCAAGTTAAAAACAAAACTCGGAGTCGTAAAAAGTAAAATTCTTATCGTGTCGAAAATGACTAGTATCGTGTGTAAAACTGGAACATTGGAATGTTTATAATAACGCGCTTGGAGATTTTATCTTTCTTAATGGTCTCATTAATAATATTTGCCGTACATATATAATTTTTCCAAGAATATTTGATTTGACGATAAAGATTTTTGAACCAAACATACCGATACCTTAAAAGTTATGATTGTTTTATATATTACATTATTTTTAATTAATAGAAGACTTCATTAGATATTTATCTAAAGAAATAAAATATCCATTCCGTAAATGTAATTTATTGCTCTCGTCTTTATTGTTTCTGATTTAGAAACTCGATAACGGTTAATCACAAAACGAGGTGTTGTGTCGAGTGTTACTTTTATTCTTCTGTTGAATAGAGAATAAAAAGGGCCAAACCAGAGACTATTGTCTATGATTGTCTGAAGGCTTATTAACTGTCTTTTTTAATTAAGTTGATCTAGATTTTCTAATCGAGTTCTAGAATTGTTTTGTACCTTCATGCTTAATACTATTCTTCTAAGTCAGGCCATTACGTAGTGTTATTAGTAGTATGCGTTGTCAATGGGTAGGGAATCCATCAACGATTTTATAACCTATTATTTTGTCTTTAGTAGGTACATGAAGTCTGATAATTGTTTTTAATTTAAAACCTATGTTACTTTTTAAATACTGTTGATGTCTTTTTTAATTAAATCATATTTTCTCTCGCTTTATCTAACGCCTCACATAAGTCATCAGAGCAAGACAGGGTACATTTCATTTAAGACAGATCTCAGGAACTTTTGTAAAGGAATGTCCTATTCGATTGTTACATAAAGGCTTGTGTAAGTGCGTACAGGTACTGGGCCGTTTTGTCCATTGGTGGGCTGTTATCTGTAGTAACTAAAAAGGTGTCGTTAGTAATGGTTTTTGAAACATCATAAAGATGTCATGGTGGCTATTACCTGATTGTGGGTATCGGCGCGGCGTAATAGAGAGCGCGTAAAGTTAGCCCTCTGATACTCCATGTAGGTATGCTCATACACTTACGTCTTAAATGTTGACAGAGTTGTTATGTAATTATTTAGTATTATAAATATTTAAAAAAAAGATTAATTTAAATGTGTTTTATATGGGCAGATAGGTTTGGAAGTAATGAGCATCGCCTGAAGCATATGCTTTAAATATCACTGATTTATGTGCATCATTATTGTTATCATCTATAATAAATACACATATTTTAATAGTCAACTTCTATTTTTTTAAGATTCAAGTTAATAGTTTCATTCTAACAGATATGTATGTACATACATACACACGTTTTTTACTTTATACCTTTACATGATTTCATAATTTTACTACGGTGGCATCTATCTCTCTTGTGGTATTACACAGAGGCAAAAACACTCGTCGCATTGATTTTGAATATTGTTTATCTAGTTTTAATTCTATATAAATGACTTAAATACATAAACTTGCTTCTTGTGTGCACTCAAAGCAAAATTACACTGCACAAAAACCCCAGAAAAAATATTGCTTTACAAATTTTTCGAAATTACTGCGGTGATTTGGTCGTCACTATCCAGTTTTCCTGTAGTTGTCGGTGAAGCTATTATATTCCAAATCTGTTTATTCACTAGTCGCCAAGTTGATTTTTAACGCCACCAATGCTTTGCATTCACAGCGGCGGACACGTGCCAAGTAATGTCTTACTTCTAAATTTATAAACGTAAAAAAATATTAACCGTCATTGTTATAATTTACGTTTCTCGCTCGATACCATTTTTGGCGCAAAAAGTCGTGGAAAAAACGCGGCAGTCATTCCTGGCTATGAATTTACGTCAGCTTGCGGTACACGATTGTCGTAGAGACTGATTTTGCGAATAGAAGAATTATTTCCTATAAAATTAGAGAAGAAATGATGTCACACTTTATCATATTAAGTCATTAGATGGATGCTCAATCAACACGCACTAGGCCAGCGTAGTGGACTAAGGCCTTAATCCTCTCAGTTATAGTGGTGGCAATGCGCCGCAGTGGGACATAACATGTATATAGACTGATGATAACGCATAGTGAGTTATCATAATACTAAAGATCCAAAAAACTACCGTAATATAAATTAATATGATGTGGAAATTTTCTCGCGATTTAGAAATTGCTATAAGATTGGTGATATTACAAATAAAAACATCTAGTGATTATTCCGATAAAATGATCCTAGATTGCACAAGTATCGAATATTTTATATGATTGTATTTAGATTATTGTAACGTGAGGACAAGAAAACTCCTTTTTTGTCTACCTACCAAAATTCATTAATAATGGTAGAGGAGCGTAGCCGTCTTTTGGTAACAAACGGTTACTTTCGCTTTTTGAATAACTTCATCAAGTCGTTCAATTATTTTGGTATGCCAGATATTACATCAAAATACATGAATAAATAGGAGAAAGATAGTTTTTATATCCTTTACATTGCGATTGTAGTGGAAGTATTACAATTATTTTTTTATTAAAAACCGCATAACTAAGAAAAAAAGACTCATTTTTATTACATCGTTGAGACGACGACTGTACCTGCCAAACATTTTAATCACCCTTCATAAGTCACGGAGCGAGCATTGTTCCAAGTTATCTGGTAATATTTGATAACCACCAGTCACTTAACACTTGGGTTTGTTTCGGATAGCTGTTTATTTATTTTAATGGCACTTCGCCCTTTAAAGAGCATTCCACTAATCAAGGCAAGTGCACTTACAAATGAATATGACGTGTACTAAACGTAATTGAGGGGTTTAAACCTGTTCAAGCATAAACAAGTGCTTTCACCATATCTTAATTTTATTGAATTCTAATGAACGTTTATTAGTTTTATGTATACGTCGCGTGTCCATATTAAAATTTAGTTTTAGCTTTCTACAAAGAACTTTATAATAGATGTTCTATGATTGTTGAGGTTTGTGGTTCCATAGACAGAGGTAGTCTATAACCTATTCTTCTTCTTCTTGATCAACCCATGTACGCCCACTGCTGAGCACGGGTCTCCTCTACCATTGAGAGGGTTTAGGCCATAGTCCGCCACGCTGGCCTAGTGCGGGTTGGCGGACTACACATCTAAGAAATTCCTAAGAACTTTTAGGTGTGCAGGTTTTATCACGATGTTTTCCTTCACCGTTAAAGCAAGTGATAATTCAATTTGAATAACCTATTACTATAACCTTTTTATATAGAACTATAGTATAATGCTTAAAAAAAATTGACACGTCGTAATACAGTTAATTTTCTTGATGAACGAAATTTTTGGGAGATTCCATTTTTTGACCAAAAAAAACATTTTCTTTACAATTTTGCACAGCGTTAGACTAACATGGTCTACGTGGAGTAATTAGATGAAAAGAAGTATGTATAAGTTGCCATTGTTAGTTGTAAATACTGACCATAGTTTTAGTAATGCTATTGCTCCATGTAGCCTTACGTTCTTTTAAATAAATATCCCCACTAAATTGGTCCGAGGTAAAATGGTTTCGAATGTTTAAACGTATTCAGAGCAATAAATTGACTGCACGAGGCAACTTTATGGAAATACTATAATAATATTCATATCATAAAAAGCGACATGGAACGCAGTAATATCCTGGTTGTAACAATACTGCATTGCTCTCCCCCTGTAATATTTATGCTTGATTTGTCACTAGCAGCAGCTAGCGGAAATTTTAATTTATGCGCCAGAGATTGTTTGTTTTTATGACATCGACATTTTTTGTAATAACAAAAAACTTGATTACAATCGATCGCGGAAGTTGCGAAAAATGAACAAATACCCAACCATGGATGAACACTTTATGATTAATAAACGTCTGTATTGCAAAACTAATGTTAAATTTCAGTTGTACATCACTCGTGCCGAAGTGAGCCGTAAAAAAATACAATGCTATAATTCACCACGCTTACGTATCTAATTTGCTAAATGACTTAACAAAAACCCATCGGTTCTGTTGCAGATTTTTTCCTTCAATTATAGCCGTTTATCTTCTTCACGATGATATCGCCAACTTCAACTAATTATCGTTTTCTCTTCATTATGGCGTTGTAATATACAAGTCTTTTTGTATATTTTTTTAATGAATCGATGTAGTTTTTCGGTCGGCCATAACAACATTGATTGTCCATGGTTCTGGCGGAAGTGGAAATTTGAACCCTGCCATGATGCAGCTGACAACCGTGACTGTACTCACAAATATTTTACCTCTAGTTCGCTTTTTATATTGTTCTATATTTCAAAGAAACGGGGCTGAGAAATCAGTCAACTGTCAGTCATTACCACTGCTTCTTGTTAATTTATAAGGCTAATTAAATTTTCTTATAATTTTATTTACAAACATGTTCGCTGCGTGGTTTGAAAGCGCATGGGCATTCTAATTTCTCTAGTTATTTAAATACCGTGTCGCAGCGAAATGAGCGAAGGGCAGGCGTGTCCGTACAAGAGTTATCTCGATCTGGACGTTCCGAGAACAGAGGGCTTTGCTACCAAATATCATGACTGTCGTCTTACAAATGAGAAAATTTCGCTCTAATTATTTATGAATGTGTTATCGTCATATCTACGAAGCTCACGATCCGGGCGCCAGCACCGCGCGCACGACACGAGCAAAACCGCAATTAGCAAATGAGCCTTTCTTTGTTCTCGCTCGCACGTTCTGCCATCGCTTTGCATCTATTGCTATACATACTTCCTTATAGGTAGAGTCGCGCTTGTGAGAGGTTGTCGACGTATCGTTAATAAACCTCCATTACTTTCATTAAGGGCTATCAGCGGACAGTGGTCGTATCGAGATGTCGGCCGGCCGTCATGCCATCGACACATAACGAAATTAAAGCGATGACGCTATCGAAGCTCGCGCATCGAGCGCTTGCCGCTGACTGCTCGTCGCTCGGTGCGCTTCGCTTGCTGCCAGCCGCTTGCCGCTTGCTGCTTACCGCTTGCCGCTTACCGCTTGCCGCTCACCGCTCGCCACTATCCGCGCGCGCTCACTTAATTGCAAAATGCCAATGAATGTCGATAATATATTTTAATCGGCGCGACAAGCGAGCACCGAACACGACGTCATCCGCGTAATCCTAAATCTCGTTATGCACTCGTCTGGAATACCTAGGCATCTGTTATAAATTACTTTTCAGATTATCGTATGATCCAATCGTAAATTAAGACAAGATACATAATTAAGGTGAATAAATAAAATGGTTGGCATTTCAACGGGAGCACGTTCGATTCTGGCGCGCGATACACTCGCCATTTTGAGCTATCAGACCCCTTAAATAAAGTGTAGTTTGATTCGTTACGTTTAATTGCGATTCAATCGCCAACAATATTGAAGCAGGCTGAAGAGTGCGGAGGCGGGACGGGGCTCTGAATGTCACGACAAGATTTTTAATTACGCCCGCGATATCATCTCAAAAGAGTACCACATACTGTACGCGATGCATCTTGATATTACAATTCAATAATTATTTGTTTGACGGAGTTCATGCAACTGCGCACTGAATTAATGGCATTTATTATTTGGAAGCCACATAGTGGCATCCGTACATGTATTTAAAACACAATTTACATTTTCATTGTGGTATTAATAGCGTTGCACAATATTTGCAAATCATGACGATCACCGGTCACGTCTCGTTGTATGACTAATGCCGGTTGTATGGCACATTCTATGTTGTAATGAGAACAAAAAATGGTTGTTATTAAATATTTGTATGACAATAGCGAGAGGAGGTGAGTGCTGAGTGTGGGAGTGGAGCGGCGTGTGTCGAATATGATCCGGAGGTTATTTTGGTTGTTCTAATGCGTCTTCGCTGTCGAGCGGAGGACAATTAAAAATACAAAAAGTGTAACGTTTGTTTCAGACGTTCATTGTCTCCGTTATTAATAAATTCATTTTACTGAGTTGAAGCCGACGTGTATTTTATTCGCTTTAAGTGGTTTCACATTGTTTTATATTTATGTGCGGTTATTTTCGGCGGACATTATAATGCAGTTTGTAGGGGAAGATGTGAAACGGCTCACACTTACTCCATTAAGGATATTTGAAACTTTGAGAGTGCACTCATAAATTCACTTTTGTAGGTAATAATACGTGATCCTGAAATATCTATTGTTAAATTACTCTGTGCCGCGGTACGTGTAACTCACGATTTTACTGCGTTATCAATTTTAACTAACTACTTTATGCCGCCATAAATTGAGATGCTTTATTTATATGAGAGATAGGTTATATTCGAGGCGGTATTTAATTATGTACTTTATACGTGGCTAGTCCGCGCCAGTTGTATTTTTCCGGCCACACTAACAGCAAAAGGCACGTCCTCGTCTCTCACTACTGCATTTACTTTATTGCTCTGATATTTTACAGGTGGAGCTCTTAACTTTCATATGTCCCGCTTTTATAGTTGGCTGTACGCGTTATGGGCTCATGTCACGTGATCCCGTGATTTGAGAGACTTGTTTAAAATGGACACCAGTTAGGAAAATCCATACCAAGCTTTTATTTTATAACAAATTTTACAGAAATAGAATGCAAATTTAGCTCGTTATATCTTTAAAATAATTCGAACTAATTTACAATTCAAAATGAGTTGTTAAAGGATTTCCGTACATGCGTAAGACACATATATTACATACCTAAACACAGAAGCAATTGTAATTAAAGCATAAAAGTAACCCAACCGATAACGAAGTAAAGCGAACTAAAAATATAATATTGATATATAAAAGGGCGCAGGAATTTCCCATCTAAAAAAGATAGGCTACACAACAAAGTGAAACAAGATCCACTCCACTAATCCGACAAAAGCGAGCCTTGTTACCCTTCAAATTTATTTATAAGAAAACTCTCGGACAAGTCGTTAATACCTATAAAGTAGGGGCGAGAGAGGCGCGAGCGAGTTTATAACTCACGTACCGAACTTTACTCGCCGACACATAAAATAATAGGTGTAAAAACTTACACGGGAATGTACTCAGTGAGCGAACGAGCCGCGAGATGGACGGCGCGCGGTCCCTCGCCGCGGAACAGACTCTCGCACTCCTCGCTACACATTCATGTCTCCGAGCAGCTAATACTGCGCTCCGAGGACACGGCCAACACACCATACTACCCGCCTTCGTTAATCACAATAGGGACGGTTAAAAAACATATTATCTTGCATAAATCATGGTAATGAGCACCTTTCGAGCATTTCGTATCGCCATTAATTCAGATATCAGTGCGGAAACAAACGTCGGTTTATCCCGCCATCTGGGGCGCATGCGCGCACCGGTAATCGTTAACCTCGAGGTGATATTATTTTGAATATCCATTTCCTTTATCATTATTATTCAAATGTTCCTTATGCGGGGGTTCTAAAGTCCAGTTTACACAATGCAGTTGTTACCTAAACTACAAGATGTATGACACGCATTTGAATTCGGAACAGACATTGTTGTGGAGCCGCGGGCTAGGGGCACGTGCGTGCGCGCACCTTGCACAACATTTTGTCTGTGAACGTTAAATGAACTAGTATTTTATTTATAGTATTATCTTACTTCTTTACGCTCCGACAGACTGAAGATACACCAACCCATACCTTAAGGACTGGAAAGCATTCTTATTATTTAATCACGTTCAGACTACTCTTATTGTAGATAAAGTATTAAGCGCATCCTTAATTAAAAGCAGCATAAGATTGACACAATTTCCCCAGTACCTACATTAGTAGCAATAATCTGTCTCAGATGTAGACGAAGCCCGTGCCCAGCAGTGGGATGTATTTGGGTTGCTTTTCTTCAAATTATTTCAATATTTAATAAATAAATAATACATTAAACATAAACTATTTCATTTACCATCGCAGTTTCGCCTTACAATGTGCCGATAAAGCGTACGGGATATAATTTATTCTCGAGACTATGATAATCAGTATAAAAATGTTTGTAACAACGAAGAATGTGGACATATCAATTTAAAGCATGCATGGAGAGCCGCGGCGAGATTGGCTGATGGTGCAGCGCTGACATCGCGATAGAGGACTCATTTTTAGCATTCATGCGAACCAGTTATCCTTCCAGTGACCGAGGTCAATCAGCAACTATATCCCACCTATAAATTTCATTTAATAAGACACAAATACAACTTTGTGCTCGTTTTTGAATCGCCAACCAAAGAAATTTAAATAAAACACTTTTATCAGATTCGACAGGTGGGGTTGTTTTCATTGTTCGTTTTAACGTCGCTGTAGGTTAAGGATTAGCTGGCTACTAATCGATTGTCGATACGGAACGGGAAGTGGCTTTATTACTTTCATAATCATTAGTTGCCAGTTGCCACTATCTAGTTGGCTTTCTGCTTCACTGCGTTCTTAATACTTATTGTCCTCACGTTTCTAGCTTGCTTTATTATTTTGGTGATTGTGTAGACTTAAGTATTGGAGTGAGTAGATTTTAAAATACAGGCTATGTGCTTCAAACTTAGGAATTGCAGATTGACAGTTTTTTTTGGTATAATTTTTTATATACGGTCTAAGTAGTATCGGCGATCGAAAAACGATTACGATCATTTTTCGTCAATCAAAAAAATACGAAGTCCGGTATCATACGCTATAGGACTATTTTTGGAGATCGTCTTTTAACCTCTCAGTAATCTTACTTAATAAATGTATTTTGATAACATTACTTCACATTTGATGTGATAGTTGTTCCTATCGGGTTAGACCATTCCTACAGCAGTAAACATTTGACTATTACGTGGCTCAACTAAAATTAATGCGAGCTTGAGCTGCAGTACTAAAACCTCGCTACATCTAACATAGACTAAAATATTGGCTGAAGTCGCGTAGAATATGTTCTGGTGCTCATAATCTGAATCGTTTATTGTTATAACGGACAAATACAGTTTTTTAATCCAATTAAAAGTGGTCTAAACTGCCCAAGTTTTATTTTATAGTTTAACAAAATATATAAGCTATCAATTTGTGAACTTAAAGACTTATTTAAAATAAATTCGTCAATATAGCAATTTGTACGTTTTATCATCCTTGAGAGCAAAATACTGTAACCAATCAATCGGCAGACGAATCATTACGTCGGTGCACGTGATCGGACTAATTAAACTAAATATATTTTGCAATATAGCGCTGTACATTCTGCGTGAGATATTTTGATTTGTAATAATGTCTTTGTTGGTGTTTTTAGGGAAGGACAATCTGTTGGCCGCATTGTGAGCGTTTTATTTTGACGAACATTTTTTTCCTGGAAGAGGAATCGATCATTATTATCAATCTCCTGATAGAATAAAGCAGAGAAAAGATATTAAACTGAATTATAATCAGATAATGTTATAACCAGATTTATACACTGAGTAGCATATTTAAAACTGGCGGATTGTTCCTCAACTTGTTTTTGTGAAATATACGTTTGGTTTCACACGATTTTATTCCACCATTGTTTTGTATTTTAGATACTACTTGGTATCATTAATACCGTCGGTATAAAAAAAAATATGTCTTTTTCAATGCAGTTTGCACATAGATATTGACTACATTAGAATTACTGTTCAATTCGTGTAGGTGCAATTGGCATTTTGGTCGTTTATCTGCGCAAAAAGTCAATGCCTTATCCTTTAAACTAACACAGCTCTTAATGGTTTTAATATTCATCATGTTTTAATCAGCGGCTGGCAGCCCACCCACGTCTGACGACGACGCAAATGCTTACCATTTTCTCCACCATCAGTGCACTCATCGTCATACTAATTTAAACCTCCGGCTGCCAATACTATGTGCAATAAATATTTAAGATTAATCTGATTGGGGACTAAGCCTCGTTTGAATACTAACGACTGTGCATTATGTTATAAAACCTATGCGCGAGTAGTCACAAACTTTTGTTTTTATTGTGCCTGTATTGTGCGTGGACAGTAAGTCACGTAATCGTTTTCGTATTGGTATTTTGACGAAATACTTCGCTTCTGGAATTGATATAGCTTTATTATTCTCATATACTTATGTTGATGAGTTTCAATGTTTGTGCGCAATCGTTCTGTGCCGTTTTGTAACACTTGTCTTGATAATTATGTAACATACTTTAACGGCCGCATTGAGTAAATACGTACACTTATAAGAGCGTGAATAATAACTTATGGTGTTTATTTTTTAAACCTCAATCGTTAAGGATTAGAAGATAATGTTGAATTTAAACAAAAATTATGTGACATCGCAAAAGTAGTATTTCTATATGATTTGGCACTGAGAGGTTTTCTAAAGTACCTTTTTTGAGATAATACATAAATGTGTACGTGATAGAGTTCTGACATTTATAATAGTTAACAATAAATACCATAAAACTGTATAATAACTACGATCTTATTTCAGATTGTCTACATTTCTTGTGAAACAAAACTGCTTTGTTAAAGAAGCGTGTTACAACCCCATAACTCCCTCAATAACATGAATTTTAACACGCGACAAGCATACATGCATCCATTACACTCCAGTAAATTTTTCAAAGAATTCTACACTTATTAATGCGACAGTTTAGATATTTACAATCGGCATTTTATACTATTTCGCACGGAAACAATAAATCCATTTTATAAAGGTATTAGTAACTGATTCGTTAGTCTAACCTACCTATCGAGTTACAAATTGTATATCTAAGATCGATACCGTCGTAATGAAGAGGGCTTAGCATTTAAATACATTTGCATATTAGAATGCGCTCACTCTATCGCTAGCCTGTGCGAGCCTCCAGTGCGGGGATTACTACACTAACACGTGAAGTAGCCACTGCACTGCCCATTACACTCAAGACGGATTGGATGAAAACCTGCATTTGTAATACGTTTCCCAACCATGTACTGTGGCTAATACGTTTTTTATTAATTATAGAAATCTACCAAGTTTCTATAAATCGTTCCAGAGTTAAAAGCTATATGCAAAGTGGTAAGAAAAGGATGCCCAATATAAATGTTTACGTCACTACTATTAGTAGGTAGGTAGGTATTTAGGCGTAACAGAGAAATAGCACAACTTTATTCCAATTTTAAAATTTATTTTTTTGTTGTATTTTCCAAACACCTTTTTAATAGAGAAATGAATTGATCGTTGTATGCAGTGTTATATTGTTAAGGCGACATCTTGTGTCATTTCGTTGAACTATCGTTTTATGAACGATAAATTGATAATTGTAAAACTACTACTCTGGGCTCAAGCATAATATTTACAATTTAACACTGTGAGTGTTGAATTAATAAGAAAACTGCGTTAAACCTTAATCAATTAAGTTCTCGTGAAGGTGGAATAATTATCTAAAACCATTAAAGTTAGTTTAACATCGTAAAAACTAGATGTTAAGCACACTAAAATCCGTCTAAAATGTTATGTTATAGAGACATCCAAAGTATACGTTGTGCAAAATAAGGTATTAAATTTAAGGACGTAAGAAGTAAAGTACTTCTAAATAGGCAAGACGCTATTAAAAATATCTTCGTCTAGTGAGCGCCATTTAAACGGGCAAGTTATAGATAAGTTTGATACAACAATGTAATCATTTTGTTAGTTCGCGCTTGTTAACTACTCGGCGTGGCCCGGAGCGAATATTGCCTACAGATTTGATAATTAGCTATTAATCGGTAAGCATGTCCAAATGATTATTCCACGATTTTTCAAACAAAATTGGATGTTATTAGCTGCCGTTTTCATAGAACGCGTGTATTTTCGTTGGTAAAAATTTCATCACTTATTAACTAAATTACTATTTATATTTATTTTGTTATAATTGATCTTTTCTTAGGCATTTAAACCCCTGATTTGATAGCTGATATTTTGGAAGCTAAAATGAGTTCCGTTTTGTCTTTCGTTTATTCACTGATTCCGATAAACCATTAAACAAGAATAAAAAAAAATACCATTCTCAGTTTTTTAAGGCATTGACTGACAAACCTACCATCGGCAAAGCCACAGGTAGACACTAGCAAAATCATACATTGGCAATTGACATAGATTTACGTGGAAACGGTACGTATTCATATGTTGTGCGGAGTTAGGTCGGAGCCGATGCGCAGCTCGATAGCGACACCAATTAATATGCAATGTCGTAGCACTCGTAAACTAGTCACGAACATATGCCAATATGTTGGTGCAGTTAGGCAAAGGCTATTTGTATAATTCGGACTATTTGCTTGGTTTAGCGACGTCGAGCTCGTGTCGCACCAATGTCTTCTTTACGTACAACAGCTGCTTCAGACGAATTGTACGTTTGTTTAATTATATTTTTATGAAGGACTTAATGTTTAGGAATTTTCGGTATTGCAATGAAATATAGTGAGCGCCTAAAAAAGCTTTGATACTTAATTCTTTTCTATAATCGAATTAAAAATTCTTCTTCTTCTTCTTCATCAACCCATTTTCGCCCACTGCTGAGTACGGGTCTCCTCTACCATTGAGAGGGTTTAGGCCATAGTCCACCACGCTGGCCTAGTGCGGATTGGCGGACTACACACCTAAGAAATTCCTAAGAACTCTTAGGTGTGCAGGTTTCATCACGATGTTTTCTTTCACCGTTAAAGCAAGTGATGATTCAATGTGAATATACACATAACTTCGAAAAGTCAGAGGTGTGTACCTGGGGTTCGAACCCGCGACCGTCGAGATTCTCGACCGCGCGCCCAAACCTCGAGGCCATCACTGCTTCCAAGAATTTACCAGCCATAATTTATACTCTTTAAATTTTGTAATATTGCGTCAACAAAAAGTGCTTAAACTTCTTGTCCACGTTGGTAACGTGATGTTGACATTCCCTTCATTGTAATCTAACCCTTAAGTACATCATAAGATAGTACTAGTTAAATATACTTTAAGTTCACACGCTTAGTGACCTCATATGCAAGACTTGTGTCGGGGTTATCAGAAACTACGCGAGACTCTTCGGTATAGCACCTATAACTTTTGGTCTATTGGTATAACTATGTGCCGTGCAATGTAGAGGCATCGCCTTCATATCAAGCACAGAATCTAGAAATTTGGCTGAGAAACGGCAATAGGCTCGCCCCCTACTGAGTGAGACTGATGCAAACCTGGTGAAGTATGGTTGTGGAAATTAATATCTGCTTACCCCTTTGGGAAATACAGGTGTGGGGTTATGTATGTATCATTAGTGTATAATACTTACATTACAGCGAAAGGTTTGAACCTGCCTTTCTCAAAGTGATTATGGCTCGTGGAGGTTAGGGCGGCATAATTTCATTTTTTTTGTATCGTCCAAAAAACTTAAATATACACTAAAAAAACCATAACATTATTATAAAAGTTAAACATGGTATCAAATTGTAAAGGCCAGAATGGGCACAAAAATTTAAAGAGCCCGCCTAAGCCACTAGGCCACTGCCTTGGAGGCTGATTACTGATCAGATCCATAGTTCCAGTGCAACACTTGTATTAAGTAATACGCTTTATTAAGATATTCGAAACAGATTTTGTCAGATCGTCTATTTAATACGGTTCATTTAAATGGTATCTTCGGTTTTTATTACGTCGAATATTGCAATCTCGTTTGCTTCCTGATTTGTTCCAAGCCAGATTTAGCTTTTTATTAAAATCGTCTGTCAATATTTGTTTCGCAATTCAATAACGTTTTTAGGTTTTCAGTACCTGTAACGGTCTAGTGCATTATGTTTGTAGTTCCGATTGTATAAGGTTTTCATGCTACAGTTTTTTGTCATATAATTTTGAAACTATGAAACCGTTTCAATTTTTTCTATTATATTACTATTTAAGCGTATGATTACGTCAACAAGCTGTAAAATTGTTGGGTTGATCATGAAACACTTACTTTTAAAATGGACAGTTGGAAGAAAGAGTAGAACCAGCTACATACATAAGTGTTCAAAATTTAATTCAAGAACCGGGGACAAATTTTCGTAGACAATTTGAAGCAGAAAAAAATGTATACGTGATGACTTCCCCCATCCCCCCTCATTCCTCTTATTATCAAAAATAGTTCTTACGTAATGTTTACATGATTGGCCTTAAATCATATTTTCTCCTTATAACCTTGTGAGTTAATAGAACAATTATGGTGTGACCTAGAGGACATTAGCGTTGATAATGGCAGATAGTTCGGTGCGGTGCTGGCGTTATGGTAATGCGGTATCGCAGATCGCGCCGACGCCACCGCTGGCGCCCTCTATCGGCGTCATCGCGGCGCGAGCGGCGCCGGCGCATGGGAGGTACCCCCTTCCCCAACACTATGTGTCATAAACTTATATCATTACTGATATGAGAAGAGTATGGTTAAATATATCGAAGCTCGCAATTTGTATTGTATTTTTTTATAAAGTGAATAGAAATTAAAGAAAAATATCTAGGTCTTCCTATAATAATAAGAATCCTTATTAATATTACTTCAATAAAGCGAGCGGATTCGCATAATGCTAATTTTACTATTAGGTACTACCTCAAGTCTAAGACAAAGTTTACTCTCGTTGAAAAAGCGTTCACCTTCATTATCATCGTCGGCCTATATACATACATACGCTTCACTGTTGGTTACAGGCCTTGTCTACCATTGAGGGGGTAAAAGCAATGGGTAATCAAATATACTTCATATGTGATCAGATTTCTAAAGAAGGATGTCTTGAAGAAAATTATGTAGTCTGAATCAGCCTCTAGTCATTCAAAGATTTTATCTTTATCTCTTTTTGGCCTAGTTTAGTCTTTCGTGCAGTCTAGTGGAATTTTTGGTTAGATGTTATACTGCCCTTCCCGACAAATTCCTACACAATTTTAGTGAATTACTGAGACTAGCATTAAAAAGGTCAGAAGTGACTTTAAATGCTCATTTTACATTGCCGATTTGATATATCAAGTCTAAACTCGTATAATTTGCCATTAAAAGCATCAAATGATTTGTATCCTATACTTAATGTAACGATAGACGCTCTGGTAATTGAATGAAAACACTTCGCATATTCATAAATATGTACATACTCAATTCAAACACGGCAATTATTTTCTTCGAACAAAATCGCCTACTTCAAAAGCTTCATGTTTTGTCTTTCAAAGTTATAAATTTTTTTTTATTATCGTAACAAAGTATGTATATTCTTAGTTAAGAAGGTATGTAAAACTTCGTACATCATTGCAAAACTTTAAATACTTTAACATTTCAATTAGAAGTAGTTGTGGCGTTAGATATTAACGAAGATAGCTTACAATTATGTCCTATGAGTAGTAGTTATACTAGTAGATAATTAGTAAACACACGTGATATGTGGTGGGTACGCGAGGGTGTGAGGTCTGTGCGCGGTGGAGGGGGGGGGGGGCGCTACGAACTCGACGCAACTATAAGCTGGTAGGCTTGACTCACTGACGTTAAAGCTCGGAACGCACAGCATAATAATTAGTCATTAGAAAGTAGGCAGCGAGGGAGAATGGTGGTGGGAGGTCGGGAGGAAGGGGGCGGGGCTCGTCTGTTTCAGCTTATCTGAAATTACATCTTTTATGGGTATCCGCGATTATTCCGCGCTGCAGCGACTTGCGGCGCGTTAGTGCCGCCTGGAAAACAACACCACATTACCATTGGTGTTCTACATAATCCCTACTATTACTTTTTATGTTAGCGGAGCCAGGTTTGATTTTTATTTTACCTTTTATCATTCATTAAGTCCTTTCTTAACTATCCGCGTTACGGTTGCGTGAGCCACGTCGTTTTGTAGTGCTCGCCTCTCCGTGTAATTTGTACGGTGTAGTGCAGCGCGCTCATTGTCCGCGCTAGGAATGATTTAGTTTCACGAGAAATTTGAGTTGTTTTAAAAAGGTCGGAAGGCGGCGCGGCTGCGCTTGTTTGCTACACAAAAGCGCTGCTCACGCCAGACAAACAATCCACTGGAGCTAAGTTGAATTCATAATCAAGTAATTTATGTGCACGGCGAATAAATTAGCCGCTCCAGCCCGCGCGCCGCCCATAACTTACCCCAATAAATTGCCCAAAGCGAGCCAACTTCATTTTATCTCCAAATACTAATAAGTGCTCGTACTACCTACGTAACACGGTTAACTTTGGTTTTATTTTGCTTTTATGTTCACCATTTCGTAAATTTCCAAACGCGATATGAGCTTTTTATGATTGCGTTGTGCGATCACATCTGATAACACATGCGCGGCAGTAAACGGCGTCAAGTGCCACACACTTTCCACCGAAATGTGACTTATAATCGCTGTTACAAACACAATTATCATGACAACATTACATTTTTAATGTTCTAAATTCGCATGTCATTTGGGGGTGATTGTTCGAGTTTACAAATTAGTAAACGAAACTGAGCCTTAGTTGTTTCATTCTTGTAACATTTATGCATTAATGTTCTATGGCAAATTGAGTGCCACTTAGTGCATTTTCCTCCGCGGCGATTTCACGTATCAGGTAGCACCTGCTTTGCATAAGGCGTCATGTCGAGAACCCCACGTTTAAAGTGTAAATTTTGCGATTAAAAACATAAAATTGTGCATAAACACATTGTACAAAACGCGCTCCGATAAGAATAATAAGTGAAGTACACATATGCATAAAACTATTTGCAAAGAGGACGTTTGAAGGTGTCCTTAATTTCGAAGTAATGAATAGGATGATAAGAGTTATCATTTATAGTGTAATGCAATTGCAAACTGGGTAATAGAATAGTTAAGTATTATGAAAATATATTTAATACCTATTGGTATAACATTTTAAAGTGCAAAAAGGATATTGACTTTAGTGACGAAAAATTTTGCTAATTTAAAAAGAAAACTAAGTGTTATTACTTCTTCATTATTGAGCTTTTTAATGTAATTATCACAATGTCAATTATATAATATTATTGTAATCACAATTAAGTCAAACTGTGTTATCATCATATCACGACACATTTATTTTAGAAGTGCCTTGACTTGTGTGTTCGTTTCGAACATCTTTTTAATCAAATTAAATGTGATATTTTTAATTTTAAACTATGGCTTTATAAATGAATGACGTGGTTTGTTAGTACACTATCTACGAACAGTAAGGCATATAGATGACTTTATATTTCTCAATGAGCGAGGCTTAGATAGTTAGGTATTTTGGAGACTACTGTCGTGTACTACACCAAAGTCAATAGAAGAGGCCAGAGCCCAGCAATGAAACTTTAATGAGCTGATTTACATATTCTTTGTAGAAAACTGCTAGGTATAGGTACAAGCATGATATCCGTGTCCATGTGCAAATGTGGTAAAATTTCCTATGGGATAGTAATGGCATTGTGCACTACTAAAAAACGGGGGCCTTCTCGGGGAATTTCAGGGGTGTAGGCTTCATCAGAATGGTTTCCTGCATCGCTAACGTAAGTGATGATTTATTGGTAAAACACACATAACTTCGAAAAATCAGAGGTGTGTGTCCAGACAAACTGCAGGGTTTCAACCCGCGATCGTCGAGATTCTTCACTGCGCGCCGAAATCTCGGAGCCATCGGAACATAAATAAAAATCCGTCAAACATTAGCTATGGCGGCCGCGCGTCCAAGCCCTACAGAACAATAAAATTAGCATGAGGTGTCGTGCCGCAGGAAGTACACTGTAATTTGTAAGCTTTGTGATTAATAAAGTGTACTAAGTGTGGCCCCAATAGGACAGATTAGCGTCCACTTTATCACATCTATTCCGAGTTAACGTCGCGTGACGGATCTCGTTTGAAACTCATAAAGAGTCCAAAGCAAAATATACTCGTAGATAACGCTTACTTTACGTCTCGGGCCCTTTTCCACTTGCCAAGTTTCGACCCACGGCCGGCTACTTACAACTTGTTTCATATATAATTAAATCTCCACTTTGTTGGAGTTCGTGAGTTTAATTCGCTTTATGTAATTAACGGAGTTATTAAAACGCTGAATTACACTCGTCGATGCAAATTATTAAAGACTTTTTATTGTTTTTTGAATACTATTACATGCACAGGATTACATGTTTGAAGAAAACCTCATAAAATTCAAATACCTGAGAATGTTTGTTGAAAAGATTGTTCTAATTAATTGAGACTTTGTAAAGAAATGGTTTTTTTTTACGTGTAGCTGTACGCTCAATTATAATGCTTATACTTTTAAATAAAAGGATACTCGTAGAAAGAAGTGCTACGGTACTCTGTTTTAGTAGGAACATTAACGACTGTAGGTATAAATTAAAAAATAAACTTCTCTTATTATATACTTTTAATACTTTTCTTATGTCTTTTTAAAGTTTGTAAATTCATCCAGATTTTTCATTTCAATAGAGTGATAAAGTTAATTGAATACACATTTACCATCATAGCTTAGGAAATCTAAATTCTAGTGTAAAAATGTCGGCGGCAGTGGAAAAAGTCCCTGTCTGGTTCACATTTGGACAGATTGATGGAATTGCGCCGTATACGTAGAACAAATGCTTATAAAATAGTCTTTATCTGATTTTTTCTGTGACCTTTCGTTAATAATAAAGAACAAATGAAGACACTTATATAACATGAAGAACTACATACAAAAAGGTTATAAAGCGTCATCATACATTAGCACAGAAACACGATACATTAAGCTATAAAATGTTATAATCGAAAATGAATAATCCAAGGCGGAATTCATTGAGCGGAATTAGTTAATTTACTACCAGCATAATGCATAATTCTTTGTTTAGACAAAGGAATGGTGTTATCTGCGGAATAACTCACGCTCCCGCCGCCATCCCCTCGCCCGCGTTATAAAGGTGTTTGCCAAGGATTATAGCCGCTTCGAATTTACATAACATTTTCTGTCATTTGCTTATCGTTCACATGACGCGTCTCGTGCATTATACATGAATATATTTGACAAGTTTCAGAAGTGTAAATACCTATGGAGGAATGTCTGCGCGGTGGCTGGCAGGGAGGCGAGCGCAGTATCGCTGAGCATTTGAATAATCGCGCCTCGCCGACTTTCTATTATATGATAATAATTTCACGCGCGAGTTGGTCGCGGCTGGTGTCCGTCCCTTACACCGCTGCCACACGGAATGTGTGAAAAAACTACCACTTGATAATGTCCGAGCCCAATTTTATTCAACACAACAAATTTTACATGGATAAGGGGTGCGGTAAAGGCACCCAGTAGTCAAGACACCACACACCACAGCCGTCATTCTTCAATGAGTTAACACGACAAACGTTGGGCTTGCTCGTGTGGAAACGCACGCTTGTACTGCAACGGCTACATATCAAAGTGCATAATTATTGCGGTCTACCGCAAACCATTTCACAAGTTTAAGTCGATCTTCTTAAGTTACGTCTACTTAAAGGAGGAGTGAATCTTTACTTGCTATTTAAACTTGAAAGGAGTGGGGTTGAATATCATGACACTTATCGTAGTACTTGGTCATAGAGATATTGTTTGTGCGTATGCAAATACCAATTTAACTCCGAAATTTGATTATCAGTATGTAGTATGACTAAACTATGGGTGTTTGGTATGACGTAACATTCTTCACTTAACTTGCTTAATGTCTTGCAAATATATACATAAGATAGAAAACACAATCAAAGAATTAATCTGTTAATTAATTGGAGCGAGAGTTGCGAGCACATAACCCGTGGCGTATAATTATGCAATAAAAATGTACTCGACAAACTAAGCAGTTACAGCGTTGTTTTTAGATGTATCACTTGGAGTGTTAACTAACGCTTGTAATTATTAATTTGTTTATAAAACCAACTTTCCGGTGGGTAAGCAGGCACGTATCCGCGGTGTTATTCACAAACGCTCATAAAAAATGTGTAAAGTAAACGTATAGTGTTGATAGAAGATATATTTTTGATAATAAATTATAAAAGTTTTACGCTTTGCTTGCTTGTAATTAGTGCGGTTTAACACGCCCACTGTAAAATATGTTGTTTGTTTAAATTATTGTAGTATAAGGGAGCCATTAAATATTAACACACATGTCATTATGATAACAATAAATGCGATAAGAGATCAGAGTTCCGCGGTGAAAGAAGTGGATTAAATTTGATGTATTTTCAGATTTGTGAGTATTTGAGTAGGTACTAGATTTATTTATTGGAGTAAACTATTGTGGGGCTTGTATTAGTTTTACAAGAAATTCTTAGGTATATAAAGTTAAGCTAGCGTAGACGATGAGTTATTTGTATTATGATGTCTATGAAAATTCATAAAAGAACTCCTACACCTCAAACGTTAAAGGTCAGAAAGAGTTTTTTTCCAAACCCATGTTTCGCCTATTCTTACTTCCCGCGTAATGAAAATCGAACTTATTGCTGTTTACCTATCAAATTGTCCCACACAAAAACTTAATGATAATTTGCCTCACCTGGGAGCCAAACCCTAGACTGTTTGATCGCACGCCACAAATTAATTTCGTGAGAATACAGAGGTA
Organism: Cephonodes hylas; assembly: GCA_030295005.1. Taxonomy (NCBI): domain Eukaryota; kingdom Metazoa; phylum Arthropoda; class Insecta; order Lepidoptera; family Sphingidae; genus Cephonodes; species Cephonodes hylas. Next base: position 8,308,930 of record AP025364.1, on the reverse strand, counting down.
ATCAATGTGGTAAAGTTATTAATTGTAAGTAATAATTTTTAAAAGTTATCACGCACACAATTTAACGCTTCATTGGTTAGCAGCTTGCTCATTGAACCGCGAAGTCCACAGTTCGATTCCTCAGGTCAGAAAAAATACTTGATGTCATTCGGTGAAATATTATTTGCTACATATTTAGTGATCTACAGCGATGAATGCAGAAAAAGGTTCAGTAATGCTGATAAAAAAAATTGTGGTATGTATAATTAATTATCCAATTAAATCACTTTAATTAACAAACTATAATAAAGAAAAAGTTATTTCTAGAGCTTTTTAAAATCCTTTACTTATTTATTTTATTGACTTAATATATTAAACTATATTGTATAGACTATATAAATGAGATCCTTATTAAGATTTTTTTCAAATGTCATGCATAGTTAAAGTGTTAAAAATTTAAACCCTTACACACTTTGTGTTCATGCTAAACAAGAGTAAGCTTAGCACCTTGCTGCGTGTTTTTATACTCTCCACTAAAAAGTCCAAGTAGGTACCTACTAGTAAAAGTTTCAGTAATAGGCAGTAGGCTCCCTTTAAAACAATAGTTGTGCTATTGAAATACACTGCATTGAATATTATCTGTGTAATTAAGTACAATTTCATGGTTGAGGGTGAAATTCTATAAGTATTTGATAAAATATTTGTATGTGTCCCGCGATAAGGCCGAAACTAAGTAAGGATAATTTATACACTTCCTTTTAGAACGATAATGGTTAGCCTTTGTGGTTAATAATATGCATTTAAAAAGCGAATAGCTATAAAACTATAATTAACTACAACTTCATGCACCAGTAAATGTAGACATTAATTTCCACACTAGTTTATCTATTTGGGCGCACAACCCGCCTTTATCTGTCATCGTTCTGTTGCGCGCTAGCGCCCAACCGACCTAATGCACACAATATCGGAACAGATATTATATTAAAATACAATCAACATAAAGCTTATTTTACGACGCACGATGAAAGCCTCGTACGTCGTTTGGGATGCGGCGGGACGCGGGTGGAAGGCGACTTTACGTATTGCGTTTACTCGAAATTATTTTAATATGCAAATAAGAAAATGTGAAGGAGAATTGTGTTTCGACGTTGTTGGTAAAGTCGGTTACGCAGACGTATTCTTTAAATTAATGGCAGTGCGAGATTAGAGTACTGCTAACTGCTTTACATGGAGCGGGCTTACACGGCGCGGGGCTCGCTCGTTTGTTCCGAGAAACAGACAAATGAAAGCACATAATTACTAGGCCGCCCCGTTCGAAATGCAACAAGGATTAGAATTTACATGCGCGCCTTAACAAGCACGCCTATGGCATTTATGACTGCGATATTTGAATACTATCTGTACACGATACTGGTATCGCTATCACAGTATCACGAGATCACGGTATCACCATTCACCCGTCACCCGCGCCTTATATCAAACAATAATCATTATATTGACAAGGCGACTACAAGCACGAGCCGTCCAACAACTTACAGATAACGCGGGAGAACATGCACATTTTCTATTCTACACTGGTTTCTGACGTCATAAAATCAATTACCACGCTGGACTTATCGAAACCGATGTGATTCTGTGTCTCGACAAGCACTTATCCATTACAAAAAAGTGTTTTTTTAATGTTGGAGCCCAATTAGCGTGTGTAGAGGCAGTAGGGCGGCACGAAGTAATACAAATACCGCCAGCATGCCGCGAATATGAAGTGATGGATGAACTCAACCGCTGCTTTACATACAATGGAAAAAAATGTGAAAAACTCCTCTATCCGACACGTTACTATGAACGCTAATTAAAACGGCCATAGTTTATATGCTGTTTTGTAACATCATTTGACGATGTGGTAATTTTTTAAGTGATATTTATAGCCCTGTGAACGGGGAATGTGTTCATTTTAATACTCTTTTTGTCTGTCAGTCAAAACATTTGTATTGAATAGTTTTATTTGCAGACGATGTAGATAAAGCTAAATTGATGTTTAATTATTCGTACTTGCAAACCTGCATTGCACGTATCTCGTCTAAATGTTGTGTCTGTTATTTTAATTAAAATGATTAGAAACTACTGTCTCACATTTATTGCTCCAATTCTGTTCTATAATTCTGGTTTTGCAAGATTCTAATTTTCAAGTATTTTTTGTGAAGGACATTGACATTTCTCGTGTCTTGCATTACGTTTTATTTACAACAAAATATTAGAATTTTCTTTTAATTTATTGGAGTGGTTTTATAACAGTATTTTTTAATGTGTGTCGATTTTGAAATACTGTTTTCTGTATAACAGTTAAAATAATTTTCTATACTTAACACCCAAAAGTAATGAACTTCGATTGAAATGTTTAATTCTATGGCTCCAATACTTAAAAACCGCACATTAAAATAAATGAGGATATCTGCAAACCTTACATTCGGTATAAGGATCATCATTATGTCCTATATCTTTATCAATGGCGAAAAATTGTAAACACTATGGTGTCCTTATCAGTTTAGTTTTTAAGTATGTATCAATTAACCCACATGAGATAAGCATGAACCTACATATTGCTTCTCCCTTTTCAGTGCAAAACAATTTGTGATTATGTAATGCATGTATGATGCAAGCAGTGATGGCCTCGAGGTTTGGGCGCACGGTCGAGAATATCGGCGGTCGCGGGTTCGAACCCCAGGCACACACCTCTGACTTTTCGAAGTTATGTGTGTATTCCCATTGAATTATCACTTGCTTTAACGGTGAAGGAAAACATCGTGATGAAACCTGCACATCTAAGAGTTCTTAGGAATTTCTTAGGTGTGTAGTCCGCCAACCCGCACTAGCCCAGCGTGGTGGACTATGGCCTAAACCCTCTCACTGGTAGAGGAGACCCGTGCTCAGCAGTGGGCGTATATGGGTTGATGAAGAATGCATGTATAGAGACTATTTTACATACATACATAATCTCACGCCTATATTCTCCGAAGCGTTAAGTAGAGGTGCACTTTTGCACCCACATTTTTTCAGGTTTGTATCACTCCCACTATGGGGCATAAACCAATTTTTGTATTTTGGACAATTCGATTTCCAGATTTACTAACGGCTAGTAAACCTTTGGAATGGAAAACCCCAATTATACTGCCTTACCCGGGAATCGAACTGGAAACTCTAAATTGCACTTCACATATGCGTAGTTAGCCGCGAAACCGCGAGGTGGTTGGTCTTGTTGTAGAAAATGGTTTAAAATCAATCCAATTCTGAAGCTGTTATCAACCATTAATACCGGTTGAGTATTCACGAACATATAAAACGTAAGGTCGGCGCGTCTGTGTCGCTTCTTGTTGGAGTTGTTGGAGTCGCCTCACTGATAGAGCTTGTTTATCGCGCTTTATATTTAACACGAGCTCAGCAAATAAATGCATACAACCGTTGTATGATATTGTTGCAATAAATCTGTGCTAGAGTAAGGCCCGGACGCATGCGCATTAACGTTTTTGCTGTCAGGAATTGAATCGTAATTATAGTCAACGCGCCGATTAACATCTGTCGACTATTAAATGAACTCCGATTATAAGGGTTCAATCAATGTATGTAATTATTCTTATCCGTCGGGTGTTCTCAAAGAGCGCCTTCGTTCTTGTCTAAAGAACAATTTTCTCATGATTCGCAAGGAAATCAAACCGCCCTACCCGTTTATTATGCAGTCACGTCAATGTGATTGCCTAATGTACATACGTCACTATCCACCGTGTAATTTGAACAAATCGCTCGAATTATGTAAGGCGGTCGCGGATCCTTACAATATAATATCGATAGAACACAGTGTTTATTATGTTTTGTTGCAGATAATCGCAAGCCTTCTTATGACTGTGTGTGCTCCACGTCATTCCATTTAATAAGAGGAGTAGGCATGTGAGGAATGCCCCTTAGATTGTAGCTATTTATAGAAAAATGAGAAGGTGGAGGGAGCGCCGGTATCATCGGCGGCGGGGTGTTGGGAGTACGTCGGCGCGTCGGTGAGAACGCGAGCAAAACGCGCGGCGTCGGCCGGCGGCTCTTTAGCAAAAACCATCAATGCTGACAGAACGATTATAATATATTAGTTGGGCTTAATTGCGCCGATATAATTACGCTTGTGGGCTGCACATACGTGACGATATCCCGACCGCTCAGCCACCGCCGCCGCGATATTAAGAGGAATAACTCGAGTGAGCCGATCGAATGTCTCGCGATAATGAGCGGCGGCCGCGATCGAAGTGTCATTAGGAAGTCGTAACCGCCGGAGTGCGCCCTCGAGTTATGTTAACCTGCGCTCACGGGATTAATCTGCACAATTACGCGCAATGACGCTCACACTATACGTTACTCTGTATGGAAAGTATTAGGGCATACCAGAAAAATTACGCGCACCGAGCTAACGGACGGCAGATAGTGGATACAGGGCGCCTCCAACAGGTTGCTGGGATTTTTAGATGGGGCTATGTTTATGCTTATGATGCTCAGTTACATATCAAAATTTTACTAACAATACAATGACGATTTTAAACATTTGTCAGCCATGAGTCTATAAAGGGCTTTGGAGACAGAGACATATCAGACAAGGTCTCTCAAAATATGATCGATTCCAATATTATGTTTTCTTCTTCTTCTTCATCAACCCATATACGCCCACTGCTGAGCACGGGTCTCCTCTACCATTGAGAGGGTTTAGGCCATAGTCCGCCACGCTGGCCTAGTGCGGGTTGGCGGACTACACACCTAAGAAATTCCTAGGAACTTCTAGGTGTGCAGGTTTTATCACGATGTTTTCCTTCACCGTTAAAGCAAGTGATAATTCAATTCGAATACACACATAACTTTCGAAAAGTCAGAGGTATGTGCCTGGGGTTTGAACCCGCGACCGCCGAGATTCTCGACCGCGCCCCTAAACCTCGAGGCCATCACTGCTTGTATCGCGAACGTATGATTATTTTCTGTAATATGAAGGGTTCTAATTTCCGATCAAGTGATTTATACTATTATGTTTTATGTAAAAATAATTAGTTGATTATATACTTTTATTTCTATCTTTATTTAACCATGCGCTCACTTTATTAGTCAATATATTACAGTGAGCATATGTGAAATAATGTGTCGAGTTACGAACCCAAATAAGCATGTGAACTTTACAACAGTTTCGTAAATCTATTGAAAACAATTGTTCTCGCGCAAGGAACACTGGTGGGACAATTTTGTGCGAGACAAGAGGTCCAAAGGCAAGACATTACACGCAATCAGCCGGTGCGAGGAAACGGTCGATTTCCTAATGATTCAATGAGGTGATACTCACTAAACGTGGGAATCGAACCGATACTAATTGTTATCTACATTTGAGTCTCGGAGCGTTTTGTACGAAGGCCACAATACATTAGATAGAGGACGCCATAATAGAATTAGTAAATTATGAGATAAGCATGTTTACAAGGCTAGTACGCGCGTGGTATTTAATTGAGGATATTTTAAACATAAAACACCTACGTACACGGATAAAAATATGAATTAATCCTGATAGGGCGGCACCTCTCAGTCGCGCTACATACTTCGTCCAGATAAGGGAAAAGCGTCGCTGGCTTATAAATGACTCTTTATTAAACGTGAAAGGAGCGACGTCGGCTAATGGGCCGATCATGCGCTCCCATTAAAGATTATTTAATATTCAAAAGCGGCCGACGATAAATCACGAACGCCCGCCATGCTTCTTTGACTACACTCTGCACTTTTGTTCATACGAGCGGCGTGTGGTTGTCTCGTCTCTCATTTTGTTAACTGGACGGCTGGAGACGAGCCGCGTCTCACCGCCGACTTATTTATTGCTCAAACATAAAAGTAGGCTGAAGTAAACACGCTACCAAATGGCACTGGTTACTTAAATGGTATCTGATGTTGTTATGAGCGTAAAAGTGTCGCAAATTGGAGTCGCTCGTCAACTAGTTATAGGCGCAGGTTGTTCGGCTGCCGTGTGTGGCCGCGCCGATAACCATCGGAATATCTCAACGGGAATGCCTTCAATCGTATAAGGCGGCGTACGATGCCATAACACTTGTTCCATCAGATGTTAACAGCGATAGCGGCCGCCCGATCGCTTTAAGCTTTGGCGGGGCGATTATTAACTCGCCGAATGATCCATTCACGTCTCGCATATGTCCAGGAATGTTTTCTAACTAAATTGATTTTGCGTCGTCAAACAAATTATTGTGCATAAATTTACACCTTATAAGGCATTTACGCGCCGAAGCTAAAATTATTATTTTGTACTTTTTAAATAACAAACTACATATCTTCGATGTTATTTCTTTATTTTTTGTTGAACTTCACAATATTCATACAGAGTGTAGCTGAGGTCGTTGCCATTTCGGGAACAAATGGCGAAACAATAATTCGTACCCTACCGCGTCTGAGATAATAACAATAAAATAGAAAGTCGATCAGGAACGCGCGCCGCCGACTGGTTCAATCAACGCGAGTCAGATTTATTTTTATGAAAATTGGCATAAAATCGGGCGGGTCAGCGGGGGCGAGCAGTGGCCCCGCGAGACTCACGCCCGCCCGTTTACTGCATATCGTTTCCTACGGCGACACATCGGCCGGCTCGCACCCGCCTCTCGGAAATATTGACAGCGGTCATAACTTTTTATATGCACCGATGACATTGCAGAAAGTCGCCCTGTCGCCACAACTGTTCACAGTTTATCTTTTATGGCGTATTTTTAATGCGAAACATCTATTGGCACGCCAGGGTAGTAAAACCGAGATGTGTGCCGTGACGGTAATTGGCAGAACGCTCGCATACGTTGTGGTGCCTCATGTACTTCATATCTCATTAGATATGATGAAGTACTTGGGTCTTGCGACCTTTCGCGTCATTTCTATTTAACTAGTATTCAGATGGTTCAAGTCGACCTCAGTTTTCTTCACACTATTTTACACCAACGGAAAAATATTGAAGATATTGTAGTTATGAAAAAAGTCCACGAGTTCGTCTTATACTAGGTTTTAAAATTTTCACAAATTTCATTCCTATGTAGACCAATTATTTATAAAAGATAACATAGCTAAAATCACGGATAGAATTGCTAAATAAGATTTATGAAATCTTGAACTTACTATCATTATTGTCACAGTATGAAATTCGGTGACTGACCAAACCGCTCTGTATATTCCAAGTGACAAAGTCGCGTAGTGTTGATGTGTCGAGCGGGTGTCGAACTCGTAAAGACGCTCCTCTATTATCGTCCACTCCAATCGCGAAGCCCTTACCTTGGGATTGTGGTTGAAGCGTTCGTGCTTATTGCCAACACCCAACTGAACCTTATGTGAACACACACGGCAATCTTTGTTAATATTTGTAGTACAAAATTTAAGGCATTTTGTGTTCCTTATTCGTATAATTTTTGATTTGCTACGCGGTAACTGAGATGCTATGTAGTTAGTATAAATTTTGCTTGATTTTTTTTTCCAGTACCTACCTATATACTGTTTTACAAAGGTTAAATGGCGAGTGTGAAATACTGACATCTTAAAAAAAAGTGTCAGTATGATATTGCTTGGGAATGTTATTATAACTATAACTTTTATAGAATTAAAACATCTAAGTAAGATAAGAACAATGAACCGCAAATTCCATACCCGCAATACTATTTTTATACCAACAAGTATCTGGAATTTTGTTAGTGTCTCAAATTTAAGTCTTTTATGCTTAGGTTAAATTTCGTATTAATATTTTTAATTTATTTCGTTAAGTCTTTTATACTCACATTATACATTCCCATATGTTTTATATTGGACGCGACTCATCTTTACACTTAAGAGAGATCTAATTGAATATTACAATGCTGGCCAAAAATAGCTAAGGGACTCAAGCATTTTTGGGTCAGGATCATCCCCTATTAACCCATAAAAATATTAACAACCATCTATCGAGGCGAAATCTTAATCGTAATTTATTTTGTATATTAACAATTATGATCCAAAGGCGGTCCAATGTATAAGACATTACAATGAGACAGATACATATATAAGAGGGAGATCTTATGTTCAACACCTAGACTATCATTAAATGCGTCTAGCATTCTTATGGCATTATTTTAATATCTTCGCAAAAGAAATAAAATACTATCAATTTCGTAACAGGTAGTTCTATCAATATGTAAACAGTAACGGGAACAGCCAACATAACATTAGAAAGAAACCCTTTCTGCAATAAACCAGTATTTCCATAGTTCGTAAAGAGGGAAACAAAACGCGACATAAAGTTTTACAAATACCATAAATCTAGAAGTTATTCTCACGGGATGATAAGGTGGGGATTGTGAATCTGTCTGTCGCTTCCCGGGAGCTAGTCCGGTCACTTGTATTAACACTGGAAATTTTGAGGTAGTTTGTTTGACTTTTTTTAAATTTAAAATAAGGTAATGTATAAGTTATAAGGAATAAAATACATACCCGAGAGTTATTTACAAGATTTTTATAGTATCTATGTGAAGTAGGTACCAATAGTAAGTGACTGTGAAATCAAGCCTAAGCTGTTTTCAAGAGTAGAGGAAACTCGTATTCGGTAGTCTCTGATAAAATAAATGTTTAAATATTATTATTTTTAAACATACTACATTGTATTATTTTTCAATATAATTGTTACCAGCAATTAAAAATATATCATCCCTTATTAGGTTTTAGTCGGCAGTATGGTAATTTTTAAAAAAGGAAAAATGTCTATAACCTAATGTGGATAATGTTATACAGATTATATTTGCTTTCTCTTAGAAAATATCTACAAGTGTTACATTAAGTTTTATTCAAACTTTAACACTTTCCGACCGCGTCAATAAACATTCCAACTCCTTCGTGAAGTTATTCAAAACAGTTTATAAACTGCTCGGAATAAGAATATCCCATCCGCATATTGAATAACGCTCCCCCTTGGGCGGGACTAAACCCAAATTTTCAATCTTGGCGGTTATCATTTTACCAAAGCAAACCTGTAATATTTGCTCTTCTCAAGCCGAGGCGAGAGACTTCGAATTTCATATTTATTCGCGGAAGCAAACACCGCGGCCCTCACCCGACCCGTCGGAACTGATATTATTGTGCATTCCGTATAATATTGTTTGCTATTTGGCACATTCTCTGTTTGTTTTCGTCTTCCATATGAAAGGGGAGCCGCACAAACAGATGGGTGACGCGTTTAAGATTTGTATCGGAAAACGGTATTACTGAATATTTTTAGAAATATACAATCAGCGAAAACTATAAAATATTGAATACGTGAGCATGGAAGCGCAAACATTGTGTACGTTTCGGAATATGAAAGCGAGCAATCCATTAAAGCAGAGCGGGACATGAATAGCGGCCGGAGTCTCGGAGACGGGACTCGGCCTCTGATAACCCATAATATGCTGATATTTTTGCGTTGCTCATATGTTGGAAGTAATGGCTCGTGCGCGCTAGACACGTGTGGACATGCAAATGCGTTTTATTCTGCATTCTCGCTTGAAAATGTGTTACTATAGCTGTAATGTTAAACTATAAAGGTTAAGGGCTTTGGTGTATGATAGCTTAGTTGAAGTACAGTTGCCGAACTGGTGGCCAGTATTTTAAACGCAAGGAAAAATTATCGTGAATTTTATAAATCAAAAAACACCTTATTGTACCTAACCAAAAGTCAAACTTTTCCTTATCGTACAAAAGATGTGCTTATGGCCGTTATCTAACCAATCATTTTTTTATAATTTTTAGTAGTTGCAATGGATACAAAAAATATATATTACGCAAGGACTCAAACTCTTTTTTTTTTATATTTATTAAAAGTATTTAATTTTATTACAAAAATAAATATTATTACGTCATGGAGCCTATTATAGTATATTTTCTTCAAACGAATTATAATTTTATTAAATATTTGTACGCATATTACTCTAGTCATATCTACACTAAGACCGAAAGACAAATTGTAAAGCATAATATATTATATTTGGCATATAAAAGGCTCGCTTATCTAAGGGGTTTGACTGGAAACGAACATAAAGGGTGATCCTCTGTGACAAATACCGTGATATACCGAGCGACAGTCGTAAGAGAAATATTTTTATAAGATGAAACATTATTATTTTTGGGGGCGTAGGGATCAAATGTTACTTCAATGGATTTAGTAATACCGCTCTTTGCTTTGTCAGATGTACGCGACGTCGCTCCGCGGTTTTAGGTTGACTTACACACAGGGGCATGTTTGCGGTGCACTGTTTACGGTACACGATTTATTTGACAAAAATAAAAATATTCAACAAACACCGCATACACTGCAGGAAACGGCTGAACGTTTAAAGCACAATAAAACAAATTAATGCGCGTTAACCCTAAAATTGGACAAGTTCATTGCAGAGGTCGTTACCACTATAGGAAATTTATCCCCAGCAAGTATTAACACTGAAATCCGTTCCTTGTATTCGGTGTCATTAAAGTTGCGGAACGTCGCCGAGTGGAAGTGTGTTCTATGCGGCAGAAGCTTAAGGCGGAATTGTGTTGCTCGCCAAGTCGACAGCCAATCAAAACATACGACGAGCATATTGATTCCGAGAAGTGTCGCTGTTAACGTGGAGGCTGAAGCTGAATACATTAGCCAACGGCGTAATGAAGTCTCGTTGCTTGTAAACAAACAACGGGTGCGGAGCGGGCGGCGGCGGCGGGCGCGGCGGCGGGCGGGACGCTGTAGCCCGGGGCGCGCGCGCACCCACCACTCGCTTACAGGAATTCTATTTCCACGACAAGCGTCATGTGTTAATTAACTGCTCGCACCTACCATATTGAGATATCAGCCCAAGATGCCACTGTTGTTATTAGCCCAAGAGAACGCTTATTGCTTGCTCTACCTCCCGTGTTTGTATTGAGTATTCGGCTTCGCGTTGTACCTGTCTGTCGGGCGGCTGCTCTCTGCTTCCTTCATTACGCGTTACACTTGCTATTTTAATGTTTTAGTATGCTACGTATGTGAAGTTTTATAATTTCCGTTTCCATTAAGTGTTTCGGGAGAATGTAATTGATATGTTGGTCATTAACGCATCTCAATAGGCATGCCGGAGTTATGGCTGTTCCAGTTTCGTAAATAAACAAGATTATTAAAGAGATGCCTTTGGAAAACCACATAAAGAGGATGCGCCAGCTGCCGCTCACCGCGCCTTTATGATGAAAGAAGTAATCCTTAAAACTCGCCGGCCACTGTATCACATTTCCTGTTATGACTTCAGTTTTTAATGGGCCTTTGTTAAAACCCTTTTATTATTAAGAAGCGCTAACAACTCTAAATACGTCCGCCCGGGAGCCGTGTAAATACGCAGCGTGTTTCGTTGACGTTTTATTGTCTATTCTTATTTTTCGTTTATGATTGTTCACACATTGTTTATGGACGCCGCGATAAAAAGAGGAAGCCGATATGATGCAATTAATTTTCACGACTTTTTCATAGTTAAAATAAAATGGTTTACAGACGGTGGAGTTAGTGAGTCACGACTGAGATTGCGCACTATTTAGACGTCGCGACACGTTTACAAATAAGCATTAATATGGCACAGTGGGAGTTTGTTTAGTTACGTCTCTGCCAATAACTCTGGTTTAGTCGCATCAAATAAATCATTCGGTGCAAGTGTGAGTACGTAGCCGTAACCCGTTGTGACTGCTATGACATTCTCGTATCATGCAAATGGAAAAGCGCGACGAATGGCTCGTAAACTTTGCTATTTGTTCTGTTTACGATAACCGTGGTTTTATAAAATTTTATTACACGCCAGTGGAATTTCATGTGTGCCTTGTGTAGGCTATTGTCGTCACGTCCCCGAAGCCGCCAGTCACATCGCACGTCGGTTGTGTATGAAATGCACATGAGATCACACGGCGAATTCGAATCTCCTTCGGAGGGGAATATTTTATTAATTTAAAACCAAACTTGTTCATTGCGCGGATTTTCAAGACTTGTCGTTTACTGGTCTTCTTGATTAAAGTATGTCACTTCTTACGAAGAAATTCAGGTCTTCAGCTAAAAAGAACTACCTACTATACTAATGTAGATATTGTTAAATAAGTTGGTACCTATGGTAAATTCATTATTGGAAAAGATGCTGTAAATTTTTCTCTTCTTAACACAAATCAAACTTAAAAACACAAACTCACAAACCTAGACTAACTTGTGTAGAGATAATGGTGGTCTATACGGGTATTGAACCCGATTCTTTTGTAACTTCGCAAATTTATACACATAAACATTTAAAATTATTTTTCTGCCATATTATAAGTATGATAAATTGACGAATTACGTCTTAATTAAAATCAATCAATATTAATCTAATGAATTTATAAGCCAAAAATAATATTTTAGGATAGTTATCTTTTACGATCATATTATAGCCGAAAATAAGACCAGTGAAATATATTAGAGTCAATAGATGAGTGCGTATACCAGATGACGGAAGGACTGGGGGTTGATTCGATATAAATTGTTCAGTGAACGATAAAACTTTACCAGAGGGTCACTGGGACATGTCCACTATAAATTATTACAATGCACATCGTACTTATCAAATTATACCGCATGAATAAACAATTCTCTTTTTATACAAAAAAATAACATTCTTGCCGCTTCCAACGGATCTTGCCCGCTTAATTTAAAATTCTCAACACCTACTTTTGAAATTACAGCATTAATTAATTATTGACGAACATTATGAGTATTTATTATTCAAGAGCAGTTCAAGTTTTATTTCACATTAAACAATTGAGATAAAATATAGTAATAAAATAGAAATCACGATGTGTTCGCGGGAATTACTCATCCTGGCATCGAGTCAACGGCGACAAAATTAAATTATAGCCTCGACTTAAAATTTCGACTATTGTTTGAAAATAATTATCAAAATCGCCAATGTTACGTTAATTTCATAGAGCTTTTAGTAGCGCATTCGTTGTGTTAAACGCGCACGATTAAAAATTTCATTTCGACAATTTGTTGAGATTAAGATCGCGTTGAAAAATATAGTGTTGTTAACATTCCGCCGGTGATGATGTTGATTTTTGGCACAGGAAAAAATTTAATGTGTGGTAATTTTATAGTCGTCAAGACAACAGTCATATTACGAGAACGCATAATTGATTAGAAGGACAGCTGTTGTGGGCGGGCTTTTGCCACTTAACATTGTTCTACAAAACTAATTTATGTGCTCGCTTTACGACACATCTTTTAGTGCGGGATCGGGATTTTTCTCTGCAAATTGTTTCCGAAGGGGTTGTTTATAATACGACGGCGCGTCGGAATATGCTATAGGCGAAAAACTTTTTCCATACACTTCTTCCGAAACATAAACTCCCACCCTGATTACCAAGTCTGTACCGTAATGCCAAATAGCGAATTGTTTAGGGCAAATTGATGCTTGCAATCTGCCAAAGACGAACATAAAACCAACAAGGATCAGAATAATATAATTTATGAGATAGTTTGTATAATTTAATATAAATGGTAATAGATTTTATGATGCGCGTATTTCAATAAAGCAATCCTTCGACAATTGTTGGTTTTGGATTTCATTTCTTGTAGATTAATGAGTGTCTATCATCAGATGTTTAGGCAGCGTCCGGACATTAAATGGTTCACATTAAACTGCTCGAATACAGTTTTATGATAGTCCGGACTAAAGTAACCCATGAAGGGAAGACTTGTTTGTACAACGAGCGTCTAACTAATAAACACATCTTAATTTCTCGTTGAGTAGTGGGCTATTAAAATAAAGTTTTAAAATATGGAACGCCAGATTTTATTTACGTCCTTAGGATTTATGGGGCATGGTAGTGACGTGGTGGTGCGGCGGTGCGGCGCTGGCGGCCGCGCAGGACGAGGAGCGACGAGCGCAGCCGCGCGCCGACACATACCTCCGACGACGCGGCTATGACACACCGATGACGGTTATATTTTCCAGACGATTTATTGCATTATAAGAGTAGCGGGTGCGTGCCGTTAATACGCTCACAGATACATAAATAGTATTGATCTTATTTTAATGTCCTACAAGACAAGTGACGACGTGTATAATTGTTAAAACACGTCCTTTAATACGTTGGTCTATTCGGTGTCACAACACTTTTCATAACTGGGTAATTGATCGCTTCCATATCCCGCTGCTGGCGGCCGCGATGGGCTATAATCTTTATTTTTAAGTGTTCTGGGCACACGTACGAATGTTTGGGCAGCACTGTTCACGCACACAAATCAGATGCTTCATTGCGCATTATTTTCTCGGCGCGATCGCGGACAGCTCATTGTTTTGAGTTTTTCCGGCGCAGCTAAATCAAGCTCTTAATTGAAATAATATCACTTTAGTGGTCGCATAAAGTCATTAAACCGAGTCGAGAACAAAAGCTGAATTTTGTGTTGAAACCGCAAAATATTGTAATGCGAGATTCGTATAAAGGTATAATTATTTAGTTGACTCATTTAGCTGAAAGGGGACGTCGGCTTGTCGTGAATAAGTTGAAAACAAAGCCTCACCTGCGATTAACCTTTCGTTTGCGAACATTATTGTCATGTTTAATGAATGCGAGGTGAACTCCAGGCTCATCAATTTAGGGCTGATTTTCGTGATTCAATGTTCTATTTTTGTCGCGGAACGTGCAAGTTCGTACGCTTCCCGTCAACGATATTTCGGTCTACAAAAGTGATCAATGTTTAATGGCGCTTACGCCAAGAATGACCATCGCGCGTTGTATCAGAAATCATAGCGGTGGCTCGTAAACGAAGTGCGGGGCATGTTGGCATATTTCATATCGAGTAATGGAGAATTTACAGGCTGTCGGAACGAAATGACTCCCAGCGGCGCGCCGCGACGCCTCGCTATACCGCCCCGTCCGCCCTCGCGGAAAACAACGCAACTCAATTTGACTTAGATGTTTGTTTTAATACACCTATCATATCATGTTATCTATAATATTTTTACTGATTCAATATGAATAATGAATTATTTGATTGATTACTCCCATTTGCCATAAAGTCCTACTAGCTGTTTAATTTGTTAAAAGTTCCATCGTATTACTTACCAAGTCTCTTTTCTGTATGGATTTTATTAGGGTTTCTTATCTTATTTTAATTAATATAAATATTTTATAATATAATAACACAACAATGGCATTGGCATCTAATGGTAAATGTAAAATGTTTTAAAAAGATCTTGTGCATTCACGAATGGGTTTTTAGAAATAATTTGGATCACGTTACAGTATACTTATTGCCAGTGTTATGATATGATAGTAAAACTAAATATCATTTGAATCGGATTTTAGTTATAAAAATGACATTAAGCTGTCACTTCTAGTTGAATGTCAAAGCATGCGGGATGTAGCGAGCAGTGAGTACGTAGCAAGGACATTATCCCCGAGTGTCCAACACTCGCGCGGTCACCATTATTATTTATGTCCTCCAGAAAAGTACATTTATAACAATATTACGGCGGACCGCGCCCGCCCTCCCAAAATGATTTTCCCATTTTCCCAAGATTGCAGGTGTATTATATTTCATGATGGTTATTTATGGTGAGACTTTTATTACAAATGCGTGCGATGTCTCTATCCGTTTTTTATTGCCACCGAAATATTTGATGGTGATGTTACTTTGTGACAAATATTGATAGCACTATTTATTGTTTGTTTCACCGTGGAATGGATGTTACGGATTTAATTTTTGCGCTTCAATGCACATGTGTATGTTATGACGTGTGAAGGATAATGTGTTTTAGCAATTCATAATTTCGCAAACGTCGTAGTATTCCCCGGAGGCGGATATATCCGTCAGGCGCGGCACCCTCAGTTTCCCCGGAGCAAGTCCGAGGCGTTACGAGGCTCGTGGGATCACCGGCCGCCGATCAACTCTATCCATAACCAATAATCGTAAATAAACGAAGGGCCGCGATCAGCGCCTCCGTCTCGCACAAACTTGTCTCTCAACCAAATTACAAAACATATTCTAACCAGTTTTTGCCCCAAACGGACACACTGTTTTTATTCGAGGTACGCTACGGCGATTCGATTGATGGTATTAATTATCTATCAGGGTATTGTTTTAAATGAGAGCTCATTCAGTATGGTATCTTTGTAGATGGTTATCTGGTAGCAAACGTCACCAGGTAGCGGTTGAGCGGCGGCACTTTGATCCCGCGCCTCTCGCCTCCAACAGTTGATAATGGAATTTGTGATAATATATATTACAATAGCCTATTTATTCTCTCAAAAGAAAATATTTCCCAACGAGTGGTTGAGTTCCACTATGGTTTATTTTTACTCGAAGCCCGCGATCCCGCGCATCTCTCCCTATTAAATTTTGTTTGCATTTATTTTAAAGGTGCGACGCTCGAGGAGACGTGGTATGTGAAAAATTACACCTCAGCCCAATATTTATGGTTGATATTCGGCAGCGGTTCCTTTGTGAGATGAGGGTGTATAAATAACACCTCTTATCGCGTGGGAGCTCACCCTTAAATGGGACTTATTTTAATTATTAATCGGTGACGCTATATGATTACAATTTGATTTGTTTACGACGCTAGGTGTAAAAACAGTTTATCTCGGCAATAATGTTGTTTGAAATTGAGCGGTAAAGCTATTAGTGAGTCACGCGTGCGTTGATACACTGTAAAGAAGTTAATGAATTGTGAAAAGCGCGAGTAGCTACTTTTATTTATAGCGGCACATAATCGCCGAGTATGATCATAAATTAGTTCTATATTTGGGCGCGGGTTGTTTTGCATACGGACATGAGACAGGCCGTCTGCACATGCGTGCGACATCAATCTCAATTCCGAAATATTTTTCCGTCTGCGGCGCAATGGTTCGTCTGCTGCATTCTCGAGCTCAAATTGTACCGTTGGGCACCATGGATGCTTTATTTTTTGATAACGTCCACCGAACTGGCTTTTTCAACTTGAAGTAGGTACGACGTCTCTGCGCTATAACAGATCTTACATTCTTTGTTTATAACAGCAAAATAACTGCAATCATTCATGGTGATAAATGACTATATCTTGAACTAATAGACTCAACTAATCGCGATCTATTTAAAATATAATCTTACTTTTATAGAGTTCACACCATTTACTTTGTCGACTAATATTGGCTGCCCCGTGGTTTTGTAAAGTATGTGCCGTGCGATATAGCGGCCCTGTGTTCGATTCCTGGATCGGTCTAAATGTTATTAGCTTTCCATTAGGTGTTTTTAAGACCAATATGGAGTTTGGAAATGTACCCGAAAAAAGGCTATTATTTTCGTTGGACTGGCGAAAGTAAACTGCAGAAGTGTCTCTGCTTACCTCTTCAGAGAATATAGGTGTGATGTTAGTCGTATAAGTATTTTGTCTACAACATTCCTTAAAGCGAAGTTCTAATTTTAGCAAGGCGTATAAAAAGAGGATAGAATATGTATTAATCACGAAAGAAATATTACGGCGACCACACTAGTGGATGATGGGTCCTGGATGAGTTGTGGTTAGTACACTCACGCGAGATTTATTCGACTCTGTTTCTGATATATGGCTGTGTGCAGCTACTATTAAGACTTTGTATTTTTATAAAGGAGAAAATAGCTGCACTTTGTGTTGTGAATGTAGAATGTGTTTTGCGAATAATAAGAGAATTAGTCTGTTTTGTTTCAATGTATAAGTGCCGTGCGTTCTGGAGTCCCCACGTTCGATTACCGGTACGGGTATCGGGTAGAGATATTTCATAGTTCTCAGTAGTCTGAAGTCTGTTTATAGTCTGATAGGCAAAAAATTCGCGCTGTTGTCAATGAATTATTATTATTTCTTAAATTAATTTGTAAAACTTCGTAATGAAGTCTGAAAACAAACACTGACTTTGACGGAGGTTAATTACTGTATATTTTATATGGGTTATTTTTTGCATCTATTAAATACACTTTTAATAACCATGGACGCCGATAACATTATTCGAGCAAACTTCTAGACACCATCCTAGTCATAATTTCCCAAAAACACAAACCTACTAGCCTACCCGACCCGAGAATCGAACCTGGAAACTATCGACCGCATCCCCTGCTCTATAGCCGCGGGCCCAACCAGACAGTCATTATTATTTATTGTTCCTAATTCGAGTATGGACGTCATATGACTAGTTTTCCACGTAGCAGCGGGAGATGGATGGGTGGGGCTTACACACCGGAATAATGTCTCGATTACCGATCTACTGTGGTGCAAGTCACAGAATATTTGTAAATTACTTCCTAAAAAATAACATTATCCAAACGCTTCTCAAATATGATTGTTTCATTAACGTCTGTTTGCTAATAAAAAATTAAAATAATTGCGACACGTAAATACATAGATGTTGTAATGTCGATGTCACCATCCTTCTTATGTAGACAATATTCAATAGTGTGAGGTTTTAAATAAAATAAAATTCTTGAACTTTTAAATTCTAACTATAAAAGCGTTCGATAAATTGATAATTTTGTTTGGGTTCACAGCATAGAAATCTAGATCTAGAATAATGTAATTATTATTTAGATTTCTATGGTTCACAGTAGTTCTTATTTTCAATTATACAAGACGCATACATTTTTCACCTCTTGCAAAAATAGAAAACGCTTAATTTACATTCCAATTTCAAACTTATAGATACAAGTCAGTTATTATAGTTTCTATTATTCTTTTCAAAAAATCAACACTTACCCAACTGACCTAACCTAATTTTGCGAACAAAAAATGTGTAATAGTAAATGAAATTGTAAATGAAAGTTGTAGATTTCATACAACATTGTACCAAGCTCCCACCGGCTGAATCGTGGGGCCGGCCCAGCGAGGGGAAAATGATTGACGGCTCGGAGAAATTTCATTTTGAGGCTTGTTGAGGACTTGTCGATGGCATCCAAGTCTGTTCAGTGGACTTGATTACCTTCTCAAGTATCTTTGTGTTGTGGCTCTTGTGTCACACTTCATTTCATTCATTTTGTTTCGTTATTCACGAGTGATTGAGCTTTAAGTGTTATTGTGTTCTGATGAAAAGTTATACTAGAAAAGGAATATAAAAGTATGTAGTTGTTAAATGACATAGACTAAATCTTGGCTTGGCATCCAACAACAATTTTTCTGATCTTTTGTAGTTATTTATTTTATTTTGAGAAGTGGGAACTTAACAAAAGTCTACGAGATGACTATGTAAATATAGCGATACATGTTGATGTAAGTATAAATTGATAAGGAAATTAGACGTATTAGCGTAAGACGTAATAATTTTCGTATTTATTAAAGCATGATGTACTGCTATGAAAAACATCCTTAATATGCAACCAAAACAAAGATCAATTGCATATTGACGAGCATCAAATGCGCAAGGCCCGCGCGGTTAACTGTGTATGGCCTAAATCTCCTCAACGACAATCCAAGAAAAAACCTTTAATAAAATTCATATTTTTTTATTTCCTCTTCGTTATTGTAGCATGCGGATAGGTCTTATAGTTAGTGCTTTGCGTGTTCCTTCAGATTTTTCCAATTAACTACAGTTATTCTTAGAATTCATCTCAGTTTTGATATGTTTACATTTAAACAATCCCCGATACGACCTTTTTGTGCTCATTCAAATGTCATATAATTTTGCATACAATATTTTCTTATGGAGAAATGAGAACATGGCCGTGACAGGAGAATTTAATAATGACAAAATAATACAAGGTAAGTTTACGGGTAGCCCTTTCTGCTGTCCGTCATACGGAGCGCTATTCATGCAAATAATAATATTTCTGGGATATTTGCCGACCGCCTAACCGCTGACTAATTTATTTACACGGGCCCATCTGCTATTTTTACTCCGACCCTATTGTGTTGTACCGAAATTAGCCTCATAAAAGTATTATATTTTTGATTGAGCCCCATTTCTTAATTTGTACGTCACAATTCACGCATGAACCGAATTGATTGTGTACAATAGAATGAGTTTCTCAAGTGTGATCGCGGACACGATGATAAATGTGTATCACTTCATCTCGTGTTCAGAGATTAATGTGCGAGAAAGGTGGAGCGCGCTAGACAAAACCTGCCGCCTGCGCGTACGCAACGATTCACTAATTCTCCCTGCGACTGGCCGCGTAAACGTTCACGCGACATCTATGCATCCCGCTGTAAGCAATGCCGCTTATTATTTATCTGTCGACAATGCCATCGAGATTAAACATACGTCTGACAAACGGTTGGAACTAAATTTAACCTACAGTCCAGGTGCGCAAAGGTCATATTCGCATCACGACTTTATGCCGTGCGATGTTATTCGACTTACCGATGCAGTTAACAAAGACAATAATGACATGATCTAAATGTAAGAACTATAGTTTGATCTAAAATTAAGTGAGATGAAAGGGAATTTTGTGCTTGATACAAAAAATATGACAAAAGTGTAGCATTGTGTGAGCGCTGTGCTTTGTTGGTCACAAAACAATGTTAACACGAGAGCATTCCGCTCGATTAACGTCATAAATGAGAGAAATGTCGCATCAAAAGAATAGCAGGTGTGCTCTATTATTATAATTTGTCATTAAGTCTCATTCCACTTTAAAGTCCTTTTGTCATTTGTTGTCTATATCTATCTTATGAAGGTATGCGAGGTTTTTTCGGAATTAATTTGAGGTGTCGGTGTAATTATTAACAACTGTTGCGCTATCCACTACGCCTCTTAACGTTACTAAATGTGTCAATTACATCTAGTTTATTGCATGCCTTTAGTTATAGGTGTAATCGACCTCGATGATGATAGGATACAAAGTGGTCGAAAACTATTACTTTGCGCATATGAAGACTATTCATAAGACAATAAGTAATTATTTGAATTCCTTTTCAAGCTTTATAAGTTCATACCAGGCGATATTAACATACATAGCACCATAAATAAGTTTAATAACATAGATGGTTTCCTTTACGATATGTCGTTCATAAATAAACAATATTGTCATAATAACATGTTATATCTAAAAAGAGTTAATAAAGAGCATAACATTATGATCAATGGTGACACTTAACATATAAATGATTGTTTGACAAATGAAACAAACTTTACGAACCGTTATTTGAATGACAATGACCAAATATAATCCAAATCTAAACGCCACGGCTCGACCGACAGAATATAAATGTGTGCGTTGGTCCTGGTGGCTTGTGAACCGAGGACGTGATGCGTCGTTATTAACACAGGCTTGCATTAATGAACACATAAATACTTACGGCACACATCATACTCGTACTTTCACATGGTGGCAGTCGGCAGCGCGCACAGCTCGCCCGCTCCGCCGCGTCTCACTGCGCCACCTTCACAGGGATCCGTTAACCTGCTTACGCCGCCATCACGTATTCGCATACGGTTAAATATTTTGAATCCATAACTCGTTTACGAATATATTCTTAAGTGGACATATTGCAGGCGGGCGGTGTGGCACTTATGCCTTATTAGAGGAGTTTTATAGTCCAAAATTATACAATTTCATCTGCAGGGCGTATATTTTATTGAATTCGAAATAATTAATCGACAATTACGAGGCTGGGCGCTACGACCGAAGGTATACCGCTGTGCGCGGCCCCCGCCGCCGCTTAGGAACTGAATGTCGCTTATAAATCCAAGTGCTCACGGTGCGCTTGTGCCGCGCTCATGCCGCGCTCATGCTTCGGATAAATATTGACATTTACGCACATATTGCTCCATATACGATTTTATTATTGTAAAATATGAAGCCGGTGAGCAACATATATTCCACTCTTAAGTCCATATTGTCCGTAAATGGCCATAAAAATTAGCATAAACCAATGTTACTCGTCGTGGACACAAATTACACGAACGTTTAGTTACAAAACGTCTTTGTTTATACTTTTCAATTTATTGTTGAATTACATAAACTTGCATGTATGCAAATGAGGCGAGCGAAAAGTATTCGTGAGAGTAAAGAAATCTTTATTAATGTACTTGCATGAGGAAGTGTTTATTACGCTTGTACTAATAAGTTTTCCTAGTAGGATGTGAGGTTTCCCACGTGGTGGGCGGCTTGTGGCGACAGCGGCACGTCGATCTGATAACATGCCCTCTAGACAACATCCAGCCTTTATCTGCAGACGTGAAATCAATTGAGCTCGCGGAATTATCGCATTGCAATGTCCGACTCTTGCCTAATTGGACATTTCCTTGTACAGATATTACGATTTTAATTATAATTATATTCAGTCCAGTTCTACACGCTCGCGGCATGTCCATACAATAAATATAAACGTTTTACGAGGGCGCCTCTTCAACTATTGTCATGGTTTAAAAATGACGCGACGGTATATCAACCGAAATATAAAACTGCTTAAATCACAATTAATCACCACTTTAGCCAGAATTTAAGTCGTTTGTTTATAGCGGTTCTATTTTAGACTTAAACTGGAGGGCAGAAGATGCTTTTTCGGGAACAATATGATCGTCATATGCGGTAGCAGGAAATGCCGCAGCACCGCGGTGTTAACAAAAAATCTAAAAGCACGCATTATACTGTTAACTGCGATTTAACTCATTTCATATTTGAAGCGACTGGTGTAGCCGTGGTGATGGCACTTCATTTTATCGTATAATTTATTAGATCAACTTAACTGCCTCGCTGAAAGCGTATTTGTTTATGACAGCTGGTATTAACTTCACTGGTATTTTTAACTTGACAAAGATTGATTTTAGAACAACAGTCTTATTATAAATATAGACATGGCGTGTCTTAATAAAATGTTACTGAAATAAATGAAGATCGTAAAAACTTTTGGGCGAACAAATGGACGCTATGTCTTATTTCGAAATGATTTTACATACATCAAATGAAATGTGTTTTGGTATCTCTATACCAACTAGACTAGGTTGTTTAGGCAACACTTAAGTATAGCAGTGAGTGAGAGAATGATCTCACAAGCGCCCGAAAAAAAAATTACAAGCTAGACAAACATTTGTTCCTCTGCGAAGATCGAACCCTCAGCTCAGCCTTCCGTTTACAGCCGGCGCCTTGTAATATTGTAACTACAATTATTGATATAGTAGTCATTTTTAATTTAAAAATTCAATGTTTAGTGGAATTGCTATTACAAAACAAAATTTAATGACATTTACACACTGAATGGGTAATCATACAACGCTGACGTTTGTCGCATTAAAAATGTATAAGTCGACCTCCTTTAATATTTATAGAAGAAGTAACTCGCTATTTCTGTAAATATGATATGTCTGCGTCAGTTTGTACAGGCAATTTACACACGAACACTTTGGAATAAATAGTTACGGTTCTATCAACAAATAAGTTTTTTTACAAAGAGTTATAAATTATTTGCGACCCACAAGACCATACAAGTATTCAAACTTACCAAATTATACGTAGGATGAAATTAGTGCACCTTATGGTAAGAATTGGCTAGTCTATTCCAACATACACATTTATAAGCGTTTAAGCAAAGATTTTGATTGGCTTAATTGGGATGGCTAAATTATTGTCCTAATTAAAATCGGTCTGTAGGTGAGAATATTCTACGATATCATGTAAGGCAAGTTTTTTAAACACGTTAGAAGTAACCTCATAAAAATAATGACTTGATAGAATATGTCTCTTATTTCAAACTATACTTTTCTTTGAACATTTTTTTATTGAAATCGCTAAAGAGAAAATGACGTCATCACACAATCACATGAAAGGATGCGAAATGACATGTGCGTGTATCCAACATAAAGTATTAATAAAAATAATAATTAGCTGAAATATCACTAAGTCAGTAAGGAATCGGCGTGCTTCAAGTCTCACTCATATTTTTCCAGCATTCCTATGATCAATTAAAATGAAATACATCTAAGTAACCGCTGTAAATAATTTTGAGTCAACAATCAATCATCTCGCAAAGATTTCCATGAAATACAAACGACATGTTCGTGTCTAATGATGATAAATTATTGTTTGAAGCGTGTGCCATGTGAGGTGTCTCAATAAATTAATCCCTCCACTGTCAGACTACTGTGAGATGGCAATTAAACCGCACAGGGAAATTACCACACAATGTGTCGAGTATATCATGCGATGACGTATGGCCTCTCCGGCGACTTGCTGCAAATGTGGGGCTAACCGCCCATCATAGCCGGCCTATTTCATCCATACAGTGTGTTTGTAAATCTACCTGTCAGGGCTATTGAGTAAAAGTAGTGTGACATACAAAAATATTTAATGTCTGTTTATAAAGGAATTGATACTTCTGATGCTTATAAAATATGCAGGAGCAAGATTTAAATAATCGTCCGGTCTATATAAAAAGTTTGGAGAGGAGATTAGGAATGGAGCGGCGATCAGTAACCGGTGATAAGATTACACCTCTTGAATTATATTTTACTATATAATAATTAATCAATAAATAAACAAAAAAAAAACAAAAGCAATAATAAAACAATATTAAAAATTAATCCAAACATCAAAATGTATTAGTAATGAAACGTTTCATTTTCTTAAATTAATCTCGATTAAATCCCTTAGCCACGTTGTGTCACAAAGCATATTTTGTTAATTAGTACAGAGGAATTAATAACGTGACCGTGTTTCGCCATTTTCAAACATAGGAATTCGTTTAAAATTGTTCCGCCATACATTCCGACGGCTAAAATTATTTCATTCTCTGCTCGTGAAATCATTATTAACTATAAATTATCCCATCGTATTGCACGAAATTATTTGAAAAGACGCAGAGTTATCTGTTTCTGTTCCGTACAGCTAGAATTATGCTATTAGGACATTCTTCATCAACCCATATACGCCCACTGCTGAGCACGGGTCTCCTCTACCATTGAGAGGGTTTAGGCCATAGTCCACCACGCTGGCCTAGTGCGGGTTGGCGGACTACAAACCTAAGAAATTCCTAAGAACTTTTAGGTGTGCAGGTTTTATCACGATGTTTTCCTTCACCGTTAAAGCAAGTGATAATTCAATTTGAATACACACATAACTTTCGAAAAGTCAGAGGTGTGTGCCTGGGGTTTGAACCCGCGACCGCCGAGATTCTCGACCGCGCGCCTAAACACATTACGCCTATTAGGACATTACGTAGTTCTAACTATAGCGACCTTGTAAAACGCATATAAACAGTTCCAACAATACTAATTGTATTTTTTTGCGGCACATAGTTGAATCACATTGCTTCTGAGTTGCAGAAAAAGATGTAACTATACTCTACTCAGATAATCTACATTATGTTTTCTCATTTTTATTCCTTGAGAGAAATTTTCAGTCTTACAATTATTTTTCGTTTATTTCTTTATTCAGTTAAATGTTACGAAAAGTAATACGACCTAATTCAAATTAGTGACATCCATATTATGCCCTCAAATTCGAAAAGGTTTGCAGGGGTGATTATTTTAATCAGAGCTTTGTCTTGTTTAAGGAAATACTTTGTCCATAAAAAATCTTCCACAATTAAAAGGCAATACATCATATTCACATAATGAATAAGTCGATCAAGCACCCTGTGCAATTTGCTGTAGGTACCTCAGCGAAGCTATGAGAACGCTTATGACACCGCGATAGGAATGTGTTTAATGAGCTCTGCAATAACTTATACAGTAGGTACACGTTTATTTACGCTTTTTGGAATTTCATTCAGTCCCCCTCGTCCGTTGTAAAAAAGAAAGCATTAAATTAATTAACGCCACATTGCACGGCCAATGATCTACGAGCGATGCAACCTTACAGCTGTGTGTACTACTGAATCAAATTGTGTTCGGAATGTTAACGTGGAAATTATGGGGATTCATTTTATCTGTGTTGTCCATTTCATTGTTGCAAGTTGATCTGCTTGATATTATGATAAACTCAAACAATATGCTTTATGAGTTTAACATGGATGCTTTACCCATTTTAATGATTAAAAAAGCGTTTCAAGCAGTTGTTTGTGAGCTACCGCCATAATGTCCTTAAAAACAGATGTTTAAAAACTTTTAAATGTTCTTGATTTTTGTTAGGACAACGCAGGAACACACAAAGAGAGACCTCTTACAAAAAAACGACATCTAGTAGGTCTCTTGGACATTGATCCTGCAGTAGTTATTTTGTATCTGATTATGTCATGTGATAGTACATATTAAAGTATCCACAAGACGATCTATGCAGGCAAAGATGATCTAGATCACAACCTTATTTCGAATAATAAAACAGAACAGAGATTAAAAAACAGTTTGTTTAAAATTCAAGCCGAATGTTCCAGATGAATGTTGAGTATTAAGTTACGTCTTTATTAAAGACCTTTTACAAAAAAAGCACGCATTAAATAAAATTTTAATTACACCGTCTTAATTCACAATACTGTACTAAAAATAAAAAAGACACGGGATCTAGTGCAAACAAATTCAATTTCAAATAACTCACTGAATAAAGACACAAAAACCTTGTTCTAAGTATCGGGAGAACAAAAATCTTTATGGTAATACCATTTATCGAAGCGGTTACAGATTCATAATAAAATGATGCCCATGCATTGTAAAATAATGGCATACACGTATCTAATATTATTTTCCACATTTCACGTGGCGGCCAACGTGGGCCGAAGCGTCAGAAATTCATATCAATCCTATTACAATTATAATAGACTGTTCATAAGTATATTCATGATTGTGTATTTTGTAACACGACTTTTTAATACTTTTAGTATTCTGGACCTTCTGCGCGCTGTTGTGTAATCGTTTCTATAAACCGTTACATGTGATTTTGATGTTTGTATTTGATGTTTTGGGATAACCTGATGATATAGAATTAGGGATAATAAATATACGTGATAAATTTAGATCGCGGAATTATAAGGCGTTTCAAATGGGCAAACAAGTCATCAGTGATGTATTGGCAGCATGTTCTGGAAAGATCAGATGCGTAATGAGGCGATTTGGTGAATAGCAATAAGCATAGAATTACCGAACGGTGGCAATAAACTACATGACACTCCGACTATATCTAACAACAATTCGGAGAGCCTCAGATTGAATTTACATTTTTTGCTTGAGTTCAGACGACGAACTTATAGTTTTGATGCAGTTGAAATATTAATAGATATGAGCACGTTATTCATAATATGGCCTTACTACGAAACGTTATTCTGTTTTTGGCTCCTGATTCTCTCATTATATTATTAGAGTTCAGAGGATAGAACACTGGATCTTGAAATTCTGAAATATATTATAGTTATTAATTTACCCACAAAGTTACAGCAGGGCCTGATAATGACACATTAAAAAAATTCTTGATAACAGAAAGAACGTAAATTTGTGCGACCGTAGACAAGGCTTAAATTCGAATACGGCATGATACTCGAACGTCAACCGAAATTGATTGGCATGAATTAACAATAAATTGGGAATTCGAAAAAGGAACTATAAAAACACATAGCACTAAAAGCCTGTTAATGGGATTCAGATATGTATTCATACATTTAATTATGAAACTGGCAATGAAATGAAAAACGAAAAGTGCATTAAATACAGCTATCGCATGTTTAATTAATTAATTTGTCCGTCTCTTTGAAACGGTATACGCGACATTGATTAAAACTTTTATTTAAAATCACATATCGATGGTTTTTTCCATTTATACTTCCAACGTTGCATTTAAATATTAAACATTGTTTAACGTCAGTGAGTACGTAGTTCAATTATTGATTCATTTGCATATATTAAATATGTTTTGTAGATAGGCACCTTTTGTTTTTATTACATGAAAATATTTGTATTGTCGATAGAAAATTCTAGTAGGTATAACATAGAAATATATTAACATTCAATTATTTTTGTTATTACGTACTGTTGTTGCATTATCCGTACACTAGGCAACTAGTTAGAAATCAATAGTTGCTTATCTTAATTTATTACTATTTTATGGCCACATAAAGTATTGTGAAAATAGATTTAGCATTAGAAATCGGAATTCACATGACGTGAAAGCATCACATGAAATCCGCCTTCGAAATTGACCGATTAGGTAGTTACGTGGAGAGACTGTCAATGTCTGGACTTGAGTATACACGCGCAGTGTTACGCATAACAAGATGTCATCACAAGCATGCAACAGCACGGATCAAGAATCGATTACGTAAAGCAGACAATCAGACGTGAACACATTAAATTAATTGTAACAAATGATATGCAATAAATACATGTTATGATGCAAAGACGGATATTGCTGTTGTAGGCACGATGCCCGCACCTCACGTACGTCAGACCACGTCTAGAATTCTAATATAGTTAAGTTTCGTCGGCTATCGACCGACAAATTCATGCCGTAACAATATAACGAGACCTCTGCCGCGTCCCTCATGTCTCAGCCCGAACGTACTGAGCCGAATTTATGAAGGAACACCTACAGTTCAGCATACGATGGGCGCAGAGCTCCTAGGCCTGCGACCGAGTTTACATGACACGCACTAGTTTTATTACCCTCATGTTTCTAAATGGCCCTCATTTCGTTTCAAACAAATTATTTATATTTTACTACATGGACAGATCGTTTCCCAATCAACTGTTTGACCTAAAAAGCATTTGTGTAACGCAATGAAGCGTATACAAATTATGCAGATGGTATCGCTGCGGGGCAAATTGTCATACAATTGATGTATGTCCATTTGTTTGCTGCATGTTTGAACATCGGATGCGTTTTTGTTGACTGCACTATTTGACTAATAATGTGAACTGGCCGGAGTTGATTAATTGATGAAATATGTAAAGCAAAATGATAATCGCCAGACGAACTTCGAGGGTGTGTGTACTGTGTAGTCTGTCGGTGAGAGGTTCATGTGGGTATTTTAAATATGCTGTAAAAATAGAGATACATAATATGTCTACCTACACATCAAATAATTGTTATAAATAACAATTTCGACCCGGGAATTGTACCTTGACCGTCACTATTACATAAAACCACTGTGTAGAAACTGCTTGTCTATAGCAGTAACTAGGTTGGCTGAAACTGCATAATCTCTTAACTAGTACACACAGAAGTTGGTATAGTGTCTCGTGGATGATTTAAAACACTTAGCTTTTGATTAGAAGACATTATAGGTTATGATACAGTTATATCATCAAAATAGATTTATTTATGCAATGTGTCTGTTGATTATGTTGGTGAGCGCAAATCCCTAGTACCCCTGACATTGCTGAAGTTAATGAACCTTTGCTTACACCGATGGGCTGGGCTAATCTTCCTTCGATATTGAAAAAAATAGACGCACCTACGCCAATAAAAAGGTAAGGCAAAAATAGTCCGCTGTAGATGTTTTGCGTAGATTTCGCATGCATATCGTCAAATGGAAATCGTGAAAGTGGGTAAATATTACAAGGACGGATAAAATCGATATTTTCCTCACAGTAGATATTTTTGAATTCTAGGAAAGTGTGTTTGTTTTCGGGCTTACATTTTTAATAATAAACTGGTCGCTTTACTGAAAGAGACTACGATTTTTAAAACGACGGTTGAGGTTCAAAATGAAATATACTTTTAGTTTTTTATTGACTTCATCATCATCATCAGATAGACGTCTGCTTGAAGCTTTCTTCATCCGTAGTTTCCCGAGATCTTCGTGAGATCGACAGTCCACCTTGCGAGTATCAAATTAAATATTAAATTTGATGGTTAAAAATAAGATCGTTACTAAACCATTGCACCTAAAAATCATATTTTTTTGATAATAGTAATTAATATCTGAACTACTATAGGACACATATGTAGATAGTCATTAATCAATATTATACCACAAAATACAATTATTTTAAAAGAAACCCATACAACATTCAATTCAACTTTTAGTTCGAGAAAATCGATACATATTCTTAAGTAACATATTCAATAAAACCGCACACAGACATAGTTTAATTATTGCACGAACAAAGGAGCAGTAAATCTTTTTGTAATTTTAAAACAAAGAATTCAATTGGCCGGGGTATTATTACAGTGAATTAGCCATCCCACGCGGCCCCAGGCAAACCTCGTCAATATCAATTAAATTAATAAAACGGTTATAAAATGCCCCAGTGACAATAAATTTCCACTATTATTGGTCGTACCGTAATTCGAAACCAATTGACTTTACTTGAAATACAACCAAAACTTACAACAATGATGTGAATCATACTGTTAAAAGGGTGTTCATAAAATGAAGATTGCTTAGATTTTTTTTTAAGATTCCATCCTTGACCTTTGATGGTGCTCTAAGAATTCTAAGAGGTAGGTATTGATAGACCGGAGAAATTGGTATTTGTTTCGGTGTTAAATGAGTCACATATCCCTTATTTGTTATAACATAGTTCTCTTTAATTAAAGGGTGATCAGTCTTTCAAGAAGCTCTATTGTCGGTTAAAGATCATTATTGAAATTTATCTTTACTCACATGTATAGTAGAAAACCAAATAGTCTGATCAATTCAGCATTGACATAACAACAAATACTATCAAATAAGTCTTTTACTACGCCGATGTCATTGTGGTAAACCAGCAGACAAATGAATGCAAACTGCAAGATTAATGTGCACAAAACGCTCAGCGATTAAAAGTATTACAGGAATTAGAAGAATAAGATGTAATATGTGTCACTATTGAGGCATCAGAATGCAAAATACAGTATTTGTGTTGCCAACAAATAGATAGCGGAGTTGTGCGCAACACAAAGTCAATGGAGTCACACCAACCGAGTCACCTTTGATTATATTATTTTATATTAATTGCAATACGTTTTATTGCATGCCTACTACTATATTCTGTATTCATAAAACTAAACGATGATAAACTAATGGCCATTAAACATATAATTTATGATGTCCCACTTATATCACCCGCGTAAGTGGTTTTAAAGGAATCTTAAATAACTAAATATTATAATGATCAATGAAGGCTAATTAAATAATTATGACATCCATGTCTCCTATTCTGAGATTAATACATCAGTTGTCAAATTATCTCGTTAAATTGAAAATTTGACATCATGATGAGTAATTCCATGATTATTAAATATATCACAGAAGAATCCAGCGAGATGTTTAAGTAAAGTAATAAAAAATTCGGACACACTGTTAAGTCCAGAAGCGAGTACACATGCACAGCTGTTAAGATGTTGATTTACGTGGGCATAGAACGCGGCCAATTATCTTATTAGTGGCCAATTTATCGTTCGTCACATTAACATATGGATGCGCTATATCAGAGGGAGTCATCACACAATAGAAGTATCGGACGAAAATATTCACGCAAAATTGCTCTCAGTGTCAGCAGCATAAGTGAAACGTTTAAAATATCATAATTGTGTGAATAACAAGGAAATAACAATCAAGAAATGTGTGAAACAAGTGAACATGTCATTGTGAAACTTTTTTGTAATTGAAATGACCCATTTCTGTAATGTAGGTGACCTGAAAAACGGTAAGTCTTATGCATGCGGTCGCGTCATAATAAATATTAAAAGTAATGTTAAGAACGGCGACACTGACTGGCTGGTTCCGTTCGGTGATGAGTGCCACCAATAATTCGCTTATTCCCACTATCTGCGGGTCAATATTTTCTCATGAAGCTCGACGTTTTGTCACACAAAATAACGTGTTTTATCGTCGAACGCTGCTCGCTAAATGTTTTACGGCAATAACAATAAAGAAAAACAAAAGCATATTGTCTCCTCTTTCCGTGCGTGTTTTCTTACGAAAAAGAATCACAATTGTGTTGTTTATTAATATTTATTTGATATTCCCAAAATAATCCACCTACTGCACGTACGATGACCCAGTGATGGATTTCCAAACAGTGGCAGGTATATATCTTCGGCCAATATCGTACATCAGCAAACTTTATCTAAAAATCTTTACAAACACGATGTATTTTGAATAATAAATCAGTATATCTACCGAAGAGGAAACAGTTATTAGTATTTTCGGAGAAATGTTGTTAATTCTTTCGCTTCCTAACATAGTTGGTTTTGACAATTTAGAGGAACTAAAACCGCCATTTTAATTCCTAGATAGAATATATCCTTGTGTGATTCATAACTTTGATTTCAGGTCCAGCTGAATGTGAAAAACACAACGTGGTGCCTTATACGCCAAAAAACTTTCTAATGTAAAGTAACCACTAGGTATGTATTTGTATATATATCTATTGTTTGTGTTTATGTCGGGCGCGCGATGGTAATGTTTCTGGCGACATCTGTTTCAAATAATAATTTCATATCAGCAGCGGCGCGGATGGTGATCAGTGACCGTATGCTCGCGAACAATTATCCCTCTGTACGTTTCTGTGAATCTTCCGACGAGTCTCAACCGACCACACTCAACAAACCTCAGTAATTCAAACCAATAAATAATTCCATATTGCTATTGCCGCACTGGCCTCTTTAAGCAATCATTTTTATTGTTCATTTGCTTATTTACATACAATAGTTTTGAACATTTTATTCATAATCTTTGAAACAATTTATAATTACTATTGTAAATTCAATAGAAATAGTGGTCGTAATTTATTCAAATGTTAAGTGTCATCGCGTCAGGATTCTAATTTCAAGAAACTTTGACCCTTAAATTAGCATATCTACAATCGGAATGGATGCACGTATAATAAAACGTAAAAGGAAGAATATCATAACTGTTGCAATGAAATATGACCGAAAAATATTTGATATTCAAATAGGAGATGTTGCTTCCGGTGGGAATGCACGCGCACCGGCGTCGCCATCGGCTCTCACCCGCGAGCCGAAGCTCGTATTTTACGGCTACAACCCAACTGAATAATAACACGCTACATTAGTTTCCCATTATGCCTTCGAGACAATAAAATTTGCCCAATTTTACGATCACATTAATAATTTTATGAATGGAAGCAAACGGTTTAAATCTTTAAATGCGATGAAATGAATAAAAGTGTTTTCGACACGAGATGGAGGTCGCTCGCGCCGCGGCCGTATTAAAAGTGCATTTTCAATTTGCCAATGTGGAGCGTGGTAATTATAGTAAAGGCAAGGTTAGAGGTGATGTAAAAGGGGTAAACGTATCAACGGCGGGCGGCGGAAGACGATCGGTTCCCAGGGTATCGCTTGCACGATCACCGGACGCGGTATGCACGCCAAGTGCACACTTTCGACTCATCGATAAACTATCGATATTTCACCTAGATAATCACAACCGATTGCGGTAATTAATTTCTGTTAAATGAAGGGGCAAGGATTCCTGTTTAAATATTGACCTGAATTAATAGAGCATCATAGTTTTGTCCCTAATTAATAAGTATTTCAAACACTTATGCACCAGTTTTAATGCAATTTATTTAATGTAACATCTTCTAAAATATCAAAATACAACTAATTTTATATAAGAAGAACACTAACATTAAAAATGCATGCAAGTACACCATAATATGTTTTTCCAACATCGATAATGTGTCAAAACAAATATTGAAACAATCCATCACTAGTATCGACGTGATTTACAAGGATGTGCAAGTAGAGTAGTGTGTCTATCAAGTTACGCGAAATGAAACCACAAAATCAGCGGCGGCCGCAAAACAACGGAAGCCACTGCACCGACCATGTCGAACCCTCGTTTTAACTCACCGATCACTTTATATCGATAATATCCACGCAATCCATATTAACTAGTGCAATGCCCAATACATCCGATTTATTGCACCCAATCTATTAAATTTATTCTTGCATAAAACAAATACTAATTCAGTATCTGAACCAAATTGCAGTCATAAAAGTGAAGACCATTTATGGCATTATTTGAAGGCATATCGAAACTGGTGCTTTCGATGTGATTACACTGTCGGCCAATGGAACTGCTCTCTGATTAGTTGCTCTAAATATTGTACATATTATGTTCTGCCGTTTTATGCTGTAGTACAATAGTAATTTATTTGTATGTATAATCTTAAAACTTCAAGATCGTTTTGACTGATTTTTAGCATGGGTATAGCAGAGATATTAGTATATAGCTTACTACTACTTTTTTGGAGATGCGGGGTCTAACCGCTAGTTAATACAGAGAGTCAAATAATTCTAACAAATGGAAGTTAAAATTTTTGATGAGGCTCTTGAACTGATTAAATTACCGATTATTACCTTGCGAGTTGCGATGCTAATACGAAGCATATGTATTAAACTTATTTAGGCACAAATATTTGACGCAAAGTAATCGTAACATGCAAACGAGTACAAAGTTTTGGTCGGAAGTGTACATGAGGAGTTATAGGTTTCATTTGCGGGCGATAGACGACAATTTTCAATTTTCTTACGCGTGCGTCCCATTTGAATATTTTAATTTGGGGGGCGTCGCGACTATTTCAATTTATTTTATGAGTCCCGGCACAGAAGGGGTTCGCGCGACTCTCACCGCTTCAAATTAGTAAATATTTGATAGCTTTATTGCTTCACGTCACGTGCTAATATGTAGCTTTAAGTGTGCCGAATTTAGACGTATTCAAAACTTTATTGCAAGCGATTCATGTTGTATGGAATGATTTTTGGGAACAATAACTAATTTTGCATGTTTCTAGAAGGCGTAATATGTAACCAAGGTTAATTATAAATATGTATATTTATATAAGTAAATTTTAATTATGTAGAATTCAATTATAAAAATAAATAATTAATGTAATGCGTATCGGTTTATACTTTAAACAACGTATTTTATTATTTTAGTATTCGGTAGTAGTATTGGTTCTTAAAACTAATTTGTTGTAAAATTTTCAAATCTTTAAATTATTTTCTCATTAATTGTCAGTAAAAGCCATCAAAACGTTACTCACGAAACACACCAAGGTGAGAATACCAAAACTATTCCGCTATAGAAATGTTTCTCTGTAAATGGAGCCAACGTAAACATAGAGGAATTAATTAGATGAGCGTACATGTGCATTGAAGTTCATACGTGTATAATTACATCAGAAATCGCAACGCAACGCATGCAACAAGGGCCCGCCGACCCCGACCAGCACATAGCTATGTTTCATCTAATAGAATTGCGAGCTCGTTATCTGCTCAGATTAAAATATTCAGTATTTGAGTGATTTCACGAGCGAGTGAGCGGCAAAGGGTTGACTAGTCGTTTCGCCCGCTTTGAACGGTTGTGGGGAGGCGTGCTCGGGGTTTGGTGCTTACCTATCTATTTTGCATACGAGGAAGTGTCGCTCTGAATTACTTACCCGAGTTATTAACACGGCACGCCTGGCTTTATTAACGATCGTCCCATTGGCTCGTCAATTATCTTAGAAGAAAAATACTCTTGTTCAAAATACTCGGATTTATTAAACGCGCGATCGCTGTCAAGTTGCAACGAAGCCGCAGTAGTCGAGTAAACAAATGAATTGTCGAATTAATGTTTTCGTTGTCTGGCGCAATGAATAATTCCGTTCATAAAATGGCATCGACCGTATCAAACATGTCATACTTCTGCATAATTTTCTTGTCGATCAAAACATTGTATATGTGTGTGTCCGGAGATTTTTGAGTACGTATTTAAAATAGTATGTTTGTATATTAAAGAGATCACAGTGCTCAAATGATGTTTTAGTACAATTTGTGCACGAATTTTAAAGAGTGGGCTTCAAAACAACAAGGGGTTTCTTCTACACATTTGGGCTTCGATATTGTGCATTTGTAATCTCCAAAATACATTATTTTACCAATAAAACCAAACATACTTTCTTCTAAATAGAAAGTATATGTCTGTATGTAGAGTCCCAATAAAGTCTACAAGTCAAAGCGTAACAAATGTTTGTTAGCCTCATCCATTTCCAGGGGTACCTAGTAATTTATATTTATTTATATATTTCAACTTGTCAATTAAATCTTTTTACATCATGCTCTTGTAATACATATAGCGAATATTGACATAATCAGGCCATGCTGTTATTAAAATTAATTTAAAAACAATGATTTTAAAGAACTAACGCATATAAAGTTTCATCAAAATAAACACTACATAGAAGAAAGCAGTTTACGATATAGAAAAGTTGACATGACGCAAACAATATATTAACAATAGAAGGTACATATATTCCAATACACAGGCTTGTCAATATGGAATAAGCGGATACTGTTGACAGATGAAAATTGTTGTCCACCCATGGAGGTAATTTTATGAGTGAAATTAGTTATTCACCTGCTGTTGCCATTTATTATAGGAATACAATGAGAGCGGCAGTAGAGCGCGCCGGTGGAGCTGCGCCCACTATTATTCGCAGATAACTACATTAAATCATTCTACAAATCACAAAGAAAACATACACGTATAATGATACTCTTTTTAATAAATGCATACTAATTTTCAATAGTATTCTACTGCGTATTAAAACGAGGGTGTGACATTTCAGAACAGAGTGGAAGGTAACAAGAAAGGATGTAGTTGTATATACATGATGTGGATGTGGTTGCTCTAAATTTTCTAGAATTTAGCATTTCTTGTGTGTTTTTGTACCATTGTAACCATAGGAAGTGAATAAAAAAAATAATTATATTTCTATTCATTTGACCAAAGCATTTGGCTATCATTTGGAAAGCACTATGTTGGGTTTTTGCGCTCAGATGTTGTTTACTAGGTTACTCTTCAATGATTATTTATTTAAAAAATATATTTTAACTAAGAGCGTCTAGAAGGGAAAAAATTCGTCTAATATTAATCAGCATAGATACATAGTAACAGAAAAAAAACGTAGGAAAATACTGCTCCTTTACTCATTATCTGTATAAAATCGAAAATTCTTGTTTTTTTGAAACTCAACCACGACACTTATCTTGGGTTTCAGAGCCATTATGAGACAAATGATTGTATTATTTTTTCATAATCTGCAAAAGAAGCCCGCTCAGCTGTAAAGGAGATCCATGGCGAATGGGGCATATAAGGGCTGATTGCGATGAATCTGTAAATCAGTATTTAAAAAATTGGTAATTTTCAATTTCACAACAAAGAACGGGGGGTAATCAATGACTTACTCAACCAAAAAAAAGCAACCGCTCGTTTAACTGAAGAGCTCGTTTTAAGTGTGTTTGGTAAGTTTTTACTATTTTAGCGTCCGCTATAGTTCGTCCATATAATTCGTGGTGTACGTGACCATTTTTTTTCCATCGCTCTACCAGTGACACAATGCAGCGATCGCACCGTGATGATATTTAGCCTGAACAGGTCTACTATTGTGTTTGACTCAAGCTTTACGTGCTTTAATTTACTCAGGAACAAACTAAAAACTCATTGCAGTAGTAATCTTTATGAAACAAAAAATACTGCCTAGTATTGTGTTCAAGAAATCTTTTTATTAAGGTAAACAAGTTTATTCAATTATAGAGGGGATGACACAAAATGCCGTACGAATTAATAACACTACAACTTAACAGCTTTAGACCGAGATTATAGCATATTGGTTGTGGATTTATCATTCCGGTGTTATCAAGTATTTCGTATCTACGACGCATACTAAAGATATAATTTTCATTTTTCCTCAACACCACACTCTAAAGGTGGTTCATCAATCAAAACATTTACAGCTTTAATTATATCAGAGCTATAAAACATCTGTTAATATTCGTGTGTTTATTGCTTGTCATTATATTTTGAGTGAAAAAGTTTACGTCTTAACGTTCACACATAACCGAATTGCCAGCTCGTTCAACCGTAGATAATTGATTACTTTCCACTACTGGGCATCACGAGCCTTGCGCTTCACAGATATCTTTGGGGATTTTTTTACGATTATTAACTTTGCGGTTAAAAGTGTAAGGTCATTTCGACAATAAAACAGACAAATTACAAATGTTCAATTACAAAAGATTTAACAATTTATTCTACCCTATAATAATTTAAAGTTTTATTTTTAATTAAAATTAGGTATCAAAAGGTATCTGTTAGTGTATTAATATTCTGAATGGTGATAACCATTAGTCCCAAAACGTCCAATTCAACCTATTCTATTATAGATCGACCTATTCGAAGCGACGTCAGGTTACTGGTGTCATGCTGCCTTTAGCAAACTATGTATGACAAAATTGTCTCCTTACCTCCATACATCCAACATAATTACTGTTAAATTCAATACTAAATTGTTTCAAGCAAGTCTATACAATTTAGTATTGTTTTCAATTCTTATTCTAGAAGTTTTGTACGTAAAGGAACCTGAGCCTTTATTAAAATACAAATTCCAATTGTGTAACTAAAATTAGCTTGCAATTCGTCTTACATAACATAATGCAATAACAGGTATCCATCATTCGTTTAATGCATAACTTTATTGTTTTCAATCAAAGATATTAAATTAATTTATTGCTATTGCATCGATTAATAGCTCTATTATATGAGACTATAAGTTGACTTTTAATTGAAATGCATAAAATTACAAATGAAGTACACGACACACCTACTTCCTACGCAAGTCTTGGTTCAACATCTGCTTTTATTATTCTGCAACTATTTTTATTTTGAAGTACTTTTAATTTTTTTTTTGCTTAATTCCCTATGTACACATAAAGAAACCCCTAGGCTTGTAAGCTCACAGGCAAATTTCAAGACTTCTGTTATTAAGGACTCCAAAACGAAAAAATCAGTCATAATTACGCTTAATATAAAAAAAAACATTCTAACAGAAGCTAAGGCATATGTGAGCTGAGGCCAGGTAGAGGAATTTCCAAACGAAAGCAAAACGCATATCTGGTGAGTGTATCAAACAGGAGCACGTACTGCGATCAGGGATCCTCGCTCCGATCGAAGTCAGTCAATAACATCATCACAATGAGGCTAAATGCCGAACTGTCTCGCGCCGCCACGCACCGTGACCGCCTGCTCCACCCAATACAATCTTGATACTTGGCATACTTCACATTTTTGATTGACACCTTTCTTGTGAGCTCAAATGAGAACCGAATTTATTTTGCAACAGATATAATTCTTCTCTCACTTTATTTGATGAGATTAGGCATGAATTTCATAAAAGTTCTGCCCCCGAAAACTTACACTTTAAATAAGTATATTTAATTACAAAACAGTTTCAATTTATACTAATCTTTTTAGAAACGTAATGAGAAAATGCTGTCGGTACTCTGTCGATAAAAAGAAAGGATACAATCTAAAAGTACCAAACCCGTCGGAGCGCAGTTCGTATATTGGTAGTTGAAGAAAAGTTATTATTTTCTGAACTATGGTCATTAAAATTTTTGATTAACTACGTTTGATCCGTGTCGACAAGATGACGATGCAACTTTCGCACATAAAATCCTTTTTTCACCCGTAACTAAATGTTTTGTGTATTTTTTATTACCCCGGTACAGATATTAAAACATTATCCTTCGTAATATTAGGAATGCAGAGATCCTTTTATTTTCCTTCGCTCTAACAGCCTTTCTAACTGCTGTTCTCACGAAAATGATTGTGGAACGTGCTTTAGTAATAGGCGCGAGGGACTTCAATTATTGTTTTTATACGTTTAATATTCGGGATTTGTCATCTCATAACAGAGTGTATTAATATTTTGTATAAATTACAGAGATTTTGAAAACTGTATCTTTTAGTGTACTGTATAATGAAGAGATGCCTTGATGTATAGCTGTACAGTTTGATTAGGAAAAATGATTTGAAGCAAAAATGGAAGATAAGTAAAGATCAAACTTTATGAAACTTTTACCTACATGGCATATGGCTTGGGGCATCGATCACAATATGCATGATCTTGCAATTCATACTCGTACAGGAAGGATGAAATTATGTAAACAATAATGACAACCCTGTCAAGTGCATAGACTAAATGTAAGTTAAGAAACTAGGTAATAATAGACAGTGCCTAGGTTATAAATTGTTTAGGAAACTAAGGACGTATAATATAATAGGAGACACAGCATGCTAATCTACTGAATGTAATAAATAATAGGCATACACTAATGTCTTCATTCTAAACAAGAATGAGTTGTAAGTAACAATAGCCTGTGGGAGAACAAGTCGTACTAAAGTTGTGTTGTGTAAGTGAGTGGCGAGCGTGTATTGCGCGTACAGTACGTGGAGCCATCACAATCGTCCCCAGCCCCACCTCGGCACGAGCCCGGTATAGAAACCAACCATTCGTCATCCATTATTCACGGCTTAAATTGCACAACTTTAGAGCGCCATTTCTAAATGACATCTAAATCTGTTAGTGTATTAACATTGTGAATAAAATTCATACAATCAATCTACATAAATGTCCGTGAGCGTCCGTCCATTAGTCAGCTGGAGCACAAAAGGGCACACGCTCGTCTCGTAAATCAGACGCATGTACTAGTATTGAGAGTTGCCCAAATCGCATTCGGCGCGTGTGTCGGTCGGGCCGGCCGCACTACGCGTTCTTGCCCGCATTCGCGCCCGCGTCCGCTCTTACGCTTCCGCTGCCATTCGCACTGCCGACCGCAGTCAGCACACGAACTTTCCAGCCATTAAGGGCCCCTTAACAACAATTGTCATTAGCTTAGGTCATTATTGCAAAGTGAAATCCTGAGTAACTATTATTGTATTAAAATTCAAACTTGCACGAGTGTATTCACGGATTCCGTGCGATCATGATCATTCAATAAATAGGGATTAATTGCTGCACTTTAATTGAGTTAATTGAATAAATATTAAGCATATTTATATTCTTACGTGTGTAGCTTCGAAGTGGTATGCGGAGGTGTATTCCTACACCTGCCTAGCATTACTCATTATGTCTCACGTAATAGATAGCCAACGTAACTGGACTTATTGGCAAAATATTGCTGATATTGAGAATATTGTAGCAAGGGGTGCTCATCATACAGCTCATCCTGAAGTTTGAACATACACACACACGCTACACAAAATATATGATATGGGACCTTAGTGACAGTATTGTTTTAAAAGAGTCCATACAATCTCAAAGTGCAGTTACTATCTATAGCAGTGTTAACAAAAGGGGCTACCCGTGCGTTTTGATTATGCCTATTGGCCTCACAAGCAAAAGTGCATTCTTTTCAGTTTTAATTATCACTGTACCTCATACACATACAATGAACATGCATATCCTAAAACTTAAATTCTATGAAGGGGTAGGCAGCTAAGTAGTAAGCCAGTTTCATGTAATTATCCACGTAAAATGTAGTATTTGTACAACGGACATAACTTTCTCAACAAGTTTGAATAACTTACATGAAACTCATAAAGACTATAATTAAAGAAATACCTACGACAACGGTCACGCCTCGGATGAAAAATCAACAAATAGTCAAAATAAATTGTGTAATTATTCAAATGAGTGTTACACACCCTAAACGGTTATTAAGATATTAAATAATTTTAGTTAGACATGCGTTGGTGCGGCGAGGCGCGTGGCGCGCCGGGGGGCCCAGCGGGCGGCGCTACCGGCCACAGCTCGGGACAGCTCGCACCGCTGTCGTGCCAACTAATTGTTATGCTCGACCCCCACTAACGACCCTGACACCTACACTAACAAAAATCCTATTTAACTTGAAATCAGTCACAGATACCTCAAACAAACAAACATATTTTAGCTCGTGCTTTTGATGGCAAAAGTAGATAATAAAGTCAAAATGTTCAGAAATGAAACCAAATGTAAAATAAAGGACTTATCTAAATTGATAACGAAAAAAATCAAAAGCATTCTTTATTTATTTACACTTACATCCTGCCTATAAAACATAATAGACATAGTAAAGTATCGAGTTACATCAAACCGCTTTAAGTTGTCTTATCTGGTTATCTGTTAAATATTGTCGCCACATCTCGAGCGGCGGGCGCGCACCCACAAGAGGTGACGAAGCCGGCTCTCAAACTCAACGTATTAAAATAACGATGAGAATAAAATAAAAGAGTACTTATTTATGCATAATAATGTTTTCGGTTGAATAAAAATGAGGGGATCCGTACAAATATCTAAATAAAAGAGTGGAACATCATAAAGCGGACGGGCCGGCGGTGTTAGATGCCGCGAAGAGATTGCCCGCGCCCGCTGCGCCCGCCGCCCGCCGCCTGCCCGAGCCGAGCTGCGTCCAGCCTCGCTATCATTTATATCATTTCATTGCGGCTGTTTACATTTCATTCATAAGCTCGATTGTCCTATCGTAAAACCTAACTTTATATTGGGTTTTATCATTTTCTTCGAGGCCGCTCACTTTTATTAGTTTTAAAGCCTCACCTCGGACGCTTTGTCGTGTCGTTAAGAGTCTCGCCGCGCCGTGACAACGGTAGTTTGTGTAAACATTGCTGAATTAATAAAATACATTCTCATACAAAATTACTCTTCAATTATTCCGCGTACTAAAGAGCGTGAATTTGTTTTTTGTGGCGTTTAAGATGTGTCGTACGGGGAAATTAAATGAGTCGGCTCCACCATTAAAATATGAATATAAACACAGTGATATTGTGAACGGAGGTCATATTGATTATTTTTTTATTTTAATAAGCCGCTGGCGTGTATGTGTCGCTGAAGCTCGCACGTTGCTCCTTATTTATTGACCTATTAGAGATAACATTAAGATCAAGATGCACGGCCAAGGACCTTTGTTATAAAAATGTCTGCTTCATTATTCCAAAGATATATCCCTCGTCGTAGCGTGGAATGGACCCCAATAAACTGTTAATTTTTTGCGTGTTTTAGTGGTTCTTGTATTTAATAATGTTTGTTTAATTCTCGAAAAAAATATTTTATGATACTGCGGTAAGAGAATTTCGTATGTCAGTTATCTTTTGAGCTTAGTGAATATAAATATTACAGTAATAATTATTGTGGGTGCAGAAATGCATCTCTGCCTACCCCTTTTGGGAATATAGGCGTGAGGTATGTTTTTTTTTTTTAGTAATATTTTATAATAAAATAGTTTTTTTAATGGCTATGGAGCTTCGTGGACTTTATTGATATAATATGTGATAATTTGTGATTTGAGCACATGTTTTTGTATTACCGTTCCGAATTACCTAAACTTCTGTTTCATTTTCAAACATGCCAAACTAGTCATTCTGTTTTGCTTGTAAACTACGATTAAAGTGTATACCAAAAAATAGAGAAAAAATTAGAATGGTTGTAAGGAAAAATAAGCGACGTATTTTATAATTGTCTCATCCATACAATGTCAATCGTAGTCCAACAGATGTCGGCATCCGCTTGTTATAATTTTTCCCAGATTTTTTAAAGCGAGTAATTTAAATCAATCCTCATTATATCCCCTGAATGGCCGTCATCACGAGCACAGGAACAAAGAACATGTTTTACGGTCAGAAATTTTAATACTTTAAATTTTGTAGAGGCTTTGGCTCGATAAATAAACGACCGAGGTGGTTCCATAACCGAAGTATGTTTTATAAATACGCATCGTATTGATAAAAACTGAAAGATAAACATCTACGCCTCACATCTCCAAGCGCTACATTGTTAGTCATTCAATAAACTTTTGAATATTATCACGCGGGAACGTTTACTGAGACAAAAATGGCGGATTTTAAAGAATAGAAGGTATAGATGTGCTTGTCTTTAGACGTACTAGGCATCAGATATATTTATTTCGACATAGCTAAGTATGCACCTGCAGTAAAGTGCGGTTCTGTGACGATCAGTTTGTAAGGATAAGTAACGACAGTTAAATGAATTTGGCAATTTACCACGCATGCAAATTGTCTATTTCGAATAACAAAATATATAAATATAAAAAAAAGTGTAAAAGTAAGGTTAATGTTTCGTAAGATGATGAATAAGAATACCTAATAAGCATGGTGTCTTGATAACGTCATAATGTCACTTTAAGTTGCCTAAGTCTACAAAATAAGTATTGTATTCACAAAAAAAAAAAACAAAAGAATAAGCGAATGAAATCACTACCTGCCACTGCTAGGATAACATGACTCGTGATCGAGGATTGCATACAATATAATACATAAATCAATCGAGATATTCGTGAGTAAAATCGTGGCGGTACGGCGAGTCATAGAGAAACGGAAGTTAGCAATAACCCCACGACGCTTAACACCCGTTTATGACTTGATATCGATCACAATATGTAAATGTGAACGAACAGTTTGAACACATGTAAAGATTGTGATGATTATGAACATAAATACGAAATAAAAATTATTGAGGACGCGTTCGAACTGCCGAAACAGGGTGTGTCAAATTCGAAACCTAGATTTTATATATGACGTCGTTATTAGGAGAAATACCAGTTTAGAATTTGCTTAAACAGTGTCATACTTTAATCTAAAATCAAACTATTGACATGAGAAAAACCTATTACAAAATTCATAATTTAAGATTATAATATTCAATATTAGATTTATGCGTTTATCATTTAATGATTCATCCAATCATTTTACACATTCAAAAGTTTTGAGACTTATCTTAAGACCCGAAGGATGTTAAATAAATAAATAGCAAATCAAAGGGAAAGCGAGGTCTGGAAATAAGTTATCTTTAATTGAGAATAGCTAGACATATGTGTGTTTTATTCTGAACACTGAATGGACAGAAATTAATCATTTCTAACCACACAATATGATAATAATATGTACTGTTATTGAATTGTATTGAACTCACCAACAGGTGATAATGTAAGCATT
Organism: Cephonodes hylas; assembly: GCA_030295005.1. Taxonomy (NCBI): domain Eukaryota; kingdom Metazoa; phylum Arthropoda; class Insecta; order Lepidoptera; family Sphingidae; genus Cephonodes; species Cephonodes hylas. The sequence continues at coordinate 8,264,291 of AP025364.1, read as the reverse complement.
ATAATTACAGAACAAAAAAAGGAACCGTTTCAAAAATACTCGGCCGATACAAATCTAGAATATTTTCTCCTGTCCTTTTACCCAACAAAGGCTTTGTTGACGATGAATGAAATATCTAGCAAATACATCAACGCTATAACACTATTCACCTATCCAGGTTGGCCCACGCAAACATTTCGATAAAAAATACAATACAATCGTTCCGAGCCATTCCTAGTAAATACTGGTACAATACAGAAAATATATTTTATTTTTAATTAGATTCCATTAATAGAAAGCCAGCCAGGTAATAAAAGTAGAGTAATAAATATCCGTGGAAGTTGTTTTAATTTCTTCTTTACATGAAGTAGATTAGGTACCAGGCGCGATCGGCAAAACTTCCCTGTTTTTAATTTTCTTTAAAACATCGTTGTTTTATACATTTTATTTTCTGTGAATGGAAGGCTTTCTTACTTCCAAAACAAATATCTTTTGCTAAGTCCGTAAATACGCGTTTTTAAAGCAATTTCAACTTTAAGCTCTTTATTTCAAGTACTATTATGTGATAGCAAAGTAATCTACCTATTTAACTTTTTTAAAACTGCTAAGTAGCAGGCTAACTTCACCGGGTGTTTTAATTGTCTTTAAGGATTCGTAGGCATTCATACATCCAGACTTTAACAATGTTGCTAAAAAACGCCAATAAAGACACAGTGCAGAGTATTTTAATGGGATTTGCCAAGTGTTCTTAATGTGTCTGTACAATATTTTTCTACGGCACTTTCATATCACTTGATATAAAACTAAAAGTACAGAAAGGCATCTCTGCGCACTCTTTCGCACAATATAGGCATAATTGCGTAAGTATAAATATACTCATGAAAAATCGCAGGTTTTAAAACACTACAATAAAAAAATCTCAAAGTATAAATCCCGGTAAAATCTTTAACGTTTGTGTGAACTGAGGTATCGATAAGTCCCAGACGCAATGGAGCTTCGTGGCCATAATTCACTAGGCAAGAATAAAATTGAATAATCACAAAAGGTTGAGACAATGTCTGGCAATATCTAAGTCCTGCGTGCTCGATCATGGGAAAATTACCGATGGGCCGACAATCACGGCGTGCGGCCGCGCACTCCGCGCACTCCGCGCTCCACGGGCACACCTTATCACCGCACTCGGCCCATTGTGCCGGCATATTACATTCGCAATATTCCATGCACTTCGACAAATACTCTCCAGATACAGTTGTGTGATTAGAAAGTTTAGTACCCGCCGCAGGAATTACACAGCCGTTCCTTATTCATAGACATTGTTCCCAAGACAATCGCCGTTTTCGGAGAAAACGATGGCAATATTTCTAACTCATAATTCTGCCGGGCATTTCAAAGCGAAATCACAAACCGAATAAAACTATTAAAATATCCGTCGGCCATTTCTCATCGTTCGGAATTATGACGCAAAAAATAAAATATGAATGATGAACGTCGAGATTCCCCGCAGTCCTTTGTGAGCGTGCAGTAAAAACTGATCCTGTTATAGTTTGCGAAAACAATTAAGTTGTAAAACTTAGTGGCCTCTACTGTCTTAATGAAATATTCCACTTTGATTATTAATGTCGGACCTTTATTAGAGTGCCATATAATGAGGATAAAATAAATATCATGCTAAGCCTTAATTTATTGTCTCGACCACGAGCTCGCTTGCCCGTAATGACGCGGCGACGTTACATTTTTTCTGACATTTACTAATTTAATTTACGATTTTTATTGAACATTACTCATGACGGGGTAATGAACGGTGAAATATTCAAATTCTCGTAAAAGCCACACAGAAGTGTCGTAAATATACCCAATGAATTAAAAACATGAGGAAATTGCAACCATCAATATTCAGGAGTTTCACACGAAGTCAGTATGGTGAACTAAGAGCGAGCTGATATTCACACAATGATGGCGACTATTTGAGAACTATTTAGTTGACATAACAGTTGACAGTTTAACAGTTGACACATTTACGCCGTATTATGCCCTATATAGGCTGGTCCCAGAAACATGAAAGTTTACGTAATTTATTTTGACTAATTTAGTTGAGGAGTACAGATAAGCTAGCTACGCTACGCTACGCCTTAAATCTCGGTAAGCTGCACGATTCAGTGTCATTTCTATCCATGGCACTGTTGATTCATTCTATCTGTGCTAAGATCTCTGAATTAAATATAAAAATTTTAGTCGTTCACATAAATTTCAGTCCGGATACGGAAATTGAACCCGCAATTCTGTGCTGTCACCCGCTGCGCCACAGGGGTCGTCGCTTACAGTTTAAGTAACCATAAAGTTGTTTTTTTGTTTAAAATGAATACTTTCGTGGTATAAGTGACCGTGAAGCGAGACACACGAACAAATCGACGGTTGTTTTTAGTGTTTGTAATAATGTTGTCTATTTGATTTAGATTGAGATGATCTGTAGATCGTTGAAGTATACAAATATAGTGAGTTCAAAGATGGGTAACTTTCGTTCATTCTTTGAGTTATTTACGCATTTAAAATTAAATGTTGCATAGTTTGTCTAAGTATATAATCATTCGTGAAATAATTGGTCGTACAAAATATACGTAAACTTAACAATTTTACGATTCACAGAATCCTCAATTCGTTTCTCAGCTCAGATGAAATGACCTTATGTTCATCATAAAAAAATCTGAATAAAAGCAGTGAACCTGTGTCTGAATATGGCACACCACCTATTACGTACGGGTTAAAACGGGTGCTTAAATGTGATTGTTAAAATACACCTGCGCCAACCCTTACAAGGAGACAGGCGTGAATCTTGATCACGACTTGTAATCGTTCTTCCTTAGAATTGGTGGCGCCCGGAATCTACGATATTTACTTATGTGGATGAAAGTTGTATAAACGTTTTCCATGTTCCAAAAAATCATCGAAATTGACTCATTCATTGATATGATAAAATGTTATAAAAATAAACATACAACTTAGAATTGGGCCGACTCACTGACTGCCCCGACAACAAGGCTAAAGTGGTGGCCTAAGGCCTTAACCCTCTCAATGGTAGAGGAAGCCCGTACTTAACAGTGGGACGTATGTGGAGTGATGATGAATAATCTTTTTCAATTTTCATTCATTTGTTTAAAATATCATACAACTGTGTTTGAAAAAATCTTAGAGACCATTATTTGTTCACAACGTCAACAAAAAGAATTAATTTATATTATATTCTATCGCAATATAAATAATTTGCGTAATGCAATATAAATTTATATTAATAAAAAGCCATGGAATAAAAGTGATTTTGTCTACTGAGCTCGCATTAACGACCATAAAGTAATAATCGAGGTAATAATATAAACGGCGGGCGGACAATTTACAACTCAAATATCACGGACCTCTAAAATATTATACTTTAATTAGACAAAAACAAGCGTAAATTGTGGGGAATAAAATCTAAGAGGTGGGCTCATTTAGGTCGCCGCGGAGAATAAACTTAAAACTTAGAATAGGATCAATCAACTTCCCAATTCTTATAGTGACTATGATAGAGTTTTTTAAGATTGATGCTATTAAATGCAAATCTGCAGGCTAGTATCACGGTATCTAGTAAAAGAGATTGATGTTTCCTTATACTATTTTAACACCGCACTGTATTAAAAGTTAAGTTGGTAATCAATTAGTTTAGAAATTTAAAAACTTGCGTTTTACGAGTTATATCAAGATATCTACGATTGAAAGGGTTAGACTTTAGCCTATCATAACCTGTTCTGGCAGATGGAATACCCGGAGGATATTTATAAGAAGTATCAGGTACATGGGTTTTCTCGATGTTTTCTTTCAAGTTAAATGTTGAATTATTGAATCAATATTGATAGGGGGCGAGTGCGCAGAGACCGCCGCATATGTTTAATGTATGACGAGGTAACATGACATGTCTCCCGCTAATTAATGTAAGCACAGCGCACGAGTTAATTAATTGTCGGGCGGGCTGCAGCGCGCATGAAACATTTATAAAATTCATAACAGGGCTAATTATGAAACATGGAGGCGCGTCGCGTTTGCGCCACCCGCAGGGATCGCTCCTTCGCCGATTTGCACTTTAGTAAAAACTCATAACCACACCGGCTTTACTCGTTATTTAATTACACATGTAAGAAGTTTCTAACAATATTCCCACCACGTCGCCATGTCAACGTCGACGTACGTACAGCGCGGCGCATTGCCTACATACTTCCATTATATAGTAATGTAATCAATATCACCTATTGTAGAATTTATTATGTTTTGCCTCGCTAGTATGCCACGCTGCACGCATTCCAGATATTAAATATGATTATTAGTTAGCGCTTCAAAATTAATATTTTTTGAAATCAAGGGATATAAAAGTGACTGTCCATTATTTCTATTTAAAATTCATTTTAATCAAAATAAAATGTTATTTAAACAACGGTTAGCTTTGTTACAACATATAATGCTAATTACAAAGATTTCAATCAAGAACATTTAAAATTTAAAAATTGAATTGCAATTTCCAGACAATTGAACCAAGTACTCTAGTACAAAAATAATGTATTTTTAAACACGTGTATAAAACATTTCATCCATCACCAACCAATTTCACAAATATTCCACTCTTTTATTTACACTGTGCAATATTTTATTTTTATTTTTCAGTAAATCTATTTGAATTAAGAATATTTTCGTTTCAAACCGAAATTGTTATTCATTTAAACATACATAGCATTGATAAGGTATTTTTTTTTATTTATTTATTTTTTTAATATACTTTATTGTACACTATCTATACAGTGACATACACAGATAACACATAACAACTTAATGACTAATTGAAACCAACAACTTTGACAATAATTAATAATAAAAACAGAAAATATATAGCTACAACAGGCGGTCTTATCGCTAGCTGCGATTTCTTCCAGACAACCCACGGTACCGGAATAAAAAAGTTGTAGTAGTGGCAGTTGTCTTGAAAATATAAATAAATAATATATAACTAGCCCATACATAAACATAAATACATTATACATAATATATATAAATATATATACCTATACATACATAAATAAATATATATATATAATATGTATATATATAAAAACTATAGGAAATTTAAATTTGAGCGTAGTGAGCTTTGAGAAGCCTTTTAAAAGTGAAAAGCGATTTAGCTTTTCGTAGTGCAAGTGGTAATTCATTCCATAAACGTGCAGCATGGACTGTAAAGGAATTGCTGAGGAATGTGGTGCTGTGCTTAGGTATTTCAAGGATAAGATTATCTGAGGACCTAAGATGTCGTGCATGTGTTGCGCTAAGGAAACGGAACCTATTTTTTAAATAACGTGGAGTTGAGGGATTAAACAAGATTTGGAAAAGAAACAAAAGTATACGAGTATTACGGCGAAGGCGAATAGATACCCACTTGAGTCTAACACGAAATTCGGAGACGTGGTCATATTTGCGAAGACCAAATATGAACCTTATGCAAAAGTTCTGAAGTCGCTCAAGTTTTTCAAATTGGGCTTCAGTGAGATCAAGATAGCTAGCATCACCATAATCAAGGATAGGAAAGAGAAGGGACTGAACCAGCGCAATCTTTGTGGGAATCGGTAGAAAATTTCGCAACCTACGAAGGGACCCCGCAGCAGCCAACAGTTTACGGCTAACTTCTTGTAACTGGGGACCCCAGGATAAGTGCCTGTCGATGTATACACCTAGGTTCTTTACCTTGTCGCTGTAAGGAACAACGCATCCACTAAACACTATTTGCGGTAAAGAAACGAAATCAACTTTGGCAATCATCCTGGAGCTGCCAACAACGATGACTTGGGTCTTCGAAGGATTGACTTTCAGACCGTGCTTATCGCTCCAGTCACAAATACGTGCAAGGTCTTTGTTGACTGAAGCAACAGCCTCAGTCACCCTGTCTACCGGAGCATGATAATAAATTTGTAAATCATCTGCATATAGATGGTAGGAGGAAATAAGATTATTAGAGATAGAGTTAATAAATAACGCGAAGAGCAAAGGAGATAAAACGCCGCCCTGAGGGACACCAGCATATGTATTACGCCAAGAAGAAACAGTATTATCAATTCGTATACGTTGCTGCCGCCCCATCAGGTAACTTCGAAACCAGTCAATTACTGTTGGAGATATGTTAATAGAGCTCAGTGTACATAGTAAGACATCGTAGTCCACTGTGTTAAAAGCGTTACTAAAATCCAGTAATGCGAGTATCGTTACCTTTCCATTCTCCATAGCCGCTCGGATATCATCTGTGACATGAACCAGCACAGAGGTGGTGCTGTGTCCTCGACGAAATCCGGATTGAAATGGGTTTAGGAGTTTATTGATGTCAACAAAGGAGCTAAGCTGAAGATGAATGAGGTTTTCAAGGACCTTGGAAAGGAAAGGTAGGATAGAAATAGGACGATAGTCAGCAAAAGATTTTGGGTTGGAACGTTTGGGAAGAGGGATAACTTCAGCTTCTTTCCAAAGGGATGGAAAGACGGAATGGGTGATAGAAAAGTTGAGGATATGACAGATGGTAGGAAGAATTTCATCGAGGATATGCACCACCATGTTGCGACTGATGCTGTCCACTCCGACGGCATTGGAGGAAATCGACAAAATGCTCTTTTTAACATCACAATCAGTAAATTGACTAAAGACAAAATGAGGATACTTCGGGGTTGGAATAGAAGAAAGATTTGTAATAGTTCTATGCTTAGTAGCACTGTTGAAAAGAGGCACATCGGTGAAGTGTGTATTTAGAGAATTAATGTCTAAATGATTAGGAATAGAATCAGGACGCGATTTTCCAACTCCCATAGATCGAAGAAATTTCCAGACTTTAGCTGGATTACCATTCTCAACGGAAGCATGGACGTGTCGGCGTTGGGCACTCCTACACATCTTGTTGCAGTGATTACGGATTGCTACGTACCTATCCCAGTTAAGGGGAGTAGGTCGCCGTTTAAATTTTGCCTTCGCAGCAGCTTTTTTTGACATGACCGTTTTTATATCATCCGTGAGCCAGGGTGACGGGAAATGTTTTACTTTAATCGGTCGAACAGGAGCATGCACATCATACAAATTATTGAGCTTAGCTGTGAGGATTTCAACTTTCTCATCAATCGAACACGAATTAAGCAAAGGGGCCCAGTCAATGTTGCCGGCATCCTCTCGTAGGTTTGCAAAATTAATATCCTGAAAAGACCGCTGCATCAGAATCTTCCCCCTCGTTTTAGGAAGACGAAGTTTATATGAAACATAGATTAGGTCATGGTAAGAGAAAGCGTCAGCTGAGCATTGCCCATGGCTATCGACAAGGTGAGGAGCAGAAACAAGAATAAGATCAAGAAGAGAAGGTGTGGAATTGGGAAAGTGATGAGTGGCATTAAGAGGCAGGATAGACAAGTTACAGGAATTTAGAACAGCAGATAAAGAAGAAGAGCGATGATCGTTTTTAAGTAGACAAGTGTTAAAATCACCCATGATTATAGTGTGACTGTACGATGGGACAAGATTTATGAGGATAGATTCAAAAGAAGAGAAGTAGTCAACGCGAAGAGAAGGAGAATAGAATACACCGAGGAGAACTTTTGCATGCAGAAGTTCAACTTCCAGGAACAAGTGCTCACCACTATTAACGGGTGGGGGTTGGGGCGACGAGTCTATCAAAGAGCATTTAAGTCCAGCGCGCAAGTAAATGGCCACCCCACCACCATTTCCAGCAGCACGATCGTTCCTGAAAAGCTGAAATCCGGGCAAAGAGTAAGAGGAAGTTGGAAGGCATGGCTTCAACCAGGACTCAGAGACAAGAATGGCATGAAGGTTCGTACAGTCAAAGCTAGCTATCATATCAGGGAAATGAGCCGGAATACTCTGGGCATTAATATGCACGACATTAAAATTTTTAGAAGCACCACTAAACTGAGAAGAGAGTACATCACAAAGCGACGGAATACTAGTGAAACTAGCATCATCACTACATGCTGAATGGAACTCTTCAGAGTCACCACTACATACACTCATAACATATACAATTTAATATATATTTTATTATTACACAAATAATAATAATTAAAAAAAAATACATAAACTTACTATCTACAAGTCTGCACTTAACGAACTACAACCATTTCTCCAGCCGGTAATCAAAAAAAAATAAATAAACTACAATTACGATGTAAAAAGAAAAATTAGAACAACTAAACAAATCAATTTAAAAACACACTGATAACAATACACTTCAATAGAAAAAAAAGCAATAAAAATGTAGTACATCCTAAACTGGCGGGTAATATATACAAAAATGACGAGGAGAACAACAAACAATTACTACCAAGCATAAAAATAGTAATATAATTTAAACAACAAGTAAAAGTTCACACAACACTAATTGATACATAACACATCATTTCTATAAAAATTAAAAAGAAAAATAACAATAAAAATTAAACATAAACATAACTAAATAAAGAAAAGCAAAAATAAAACGTCAACGCTAATAACATAGATAGCTACAACACGAACATATTGCTTACACATCCAATCAATTAATGCTAAATATGTACAATAAGTAAGCAATGGAACAAAACGGATTAGCATTGATTTTGACAACAAATAAATTGACAGCTTGGTATTACAAGACAAAAAAAATAAATAAAAGAAGGTAGACAGAGATAAAGTGATAAACAAAATACAATAACAAAGGAATTACCCAACCAGTATTGACACAATATTGAACTTAGTGATACGCCTTACTTCTTAGTATTTACCGCGCGCTTGGGTTTCGCCGTCTTAACTCGGAGTGCAGGCGGTTTAGTCGCATCCAAAACGTGCACATCTTGCAAAGATGCAACACGGACACGCGCACCATCGACTCCTACGACGAAAACGCTGCCCTCCTGGGTCCAACACTTCGTAATGCCGAATTTGTCCCGAGCAGCCATAAAAACTTCATGACGTGCCTTGGTCAAAAATTCGGATATGGTTATGCCGGAACCCTTCAACTTCGTTTTGGCGAACCAGATCTTGTCTCGTACACCAACGTCGTTGAACTTGCAGGCAATCGGGCGTGGTTTCTTGGCGTCAGTGGAACGACCCAACCTATGACACCGCTTGATATGAAGAGGCGTGAAGTCATCGATTTGAAGGTGGCTCTTGATAAGATTGGCTACCAGAAGTGCCGGATCTTCTTTGTCCACTTCCTTGACGCCATGCAGTAACAACATTTTACGCCGCCCTCTCATCTCGAGATTATCCAGGGAGCGAGCTAGGAGCTGTACTTGCTGCTGAAGATTTCCGAGAGCATTTGTTATGAATGCTCGAAATGCGGCAAAGTCTGCTGCTAAGCTGGAAGTGGTGGAAGCCGCGCCGTTGGATTTCTGCAGCTCAGCGTCGAAGTCGGACATCTTCTTCTGGAACATCTCCATCATGTCGGCCAACGTATCTTTTATAGAATCCATGATGACTAGTGAAAGTGTGATCGTAAAATTGCAGTGAAGTGAGGATTGTTGCAAGGAGATAGTGTACCGGCACGTAATGATTGTTAACGCTTCATTAAATGTGATAAACCGTAAGTAACGTAATTTTAATTATTTTTTCCCTTGGGAGCACAAATTAGCAACGTACTTCGGACAACTACCCACGAAGAAAAAAAAAAAAAAAAAACTAAAAGGTAATTGTAGTTTAAGAAATATAAACCTTTTGCATTTCACAAATAACATAATCTTCCTCATATGAAACAGTAGATATTAAAAATGTGATAATTTTTCTTTTATCAATTTGTAACTATGGAAAGCGGGTTTTGTATGTTTGTTGCTAAATGACGCACAATGGCTTATTAAATCTGGATAAAGTTTGACTGGTAGATTAATTGTAGCCTAAATTCCACTTAAAATACTTTTATAAACTTAAAATGTAACATCTGAAATAGCAAAAAACAACTAGTATTGTACATGAAAAAATGTCAAACAAAGTAAAGTGTTGGCATCATTGTGATGTAGATAAACTAATATACATATTCATACGTCGTTAAGTTGGTCCTTTGAGTCGCCGGCGTGCGCGGAACACCCGCAATTAATTACACAATACCCAAGTGATAAGTATGGAAGCTATCTGGAGAACCGGAACCATAAAATTTCGTTGTTGTAAAACAAGAAGCTACAAGCCATCTGCAGCATTGGCGCGTATAAGGCGCTCGTTTAATATTTATCAGTGAATTAGTATGACTAAACTAACGAAATCAATTAACTTATTTTTTGTATGCAACAGGTTTTGTCGCCGCCGCGTTGGGATTCGTAGTGCGCTGAGATCCGCTCCCAATAAAACGCCGCTCATCATGTACTTGAAATTTGTTCATGTTTTGCTCGTCAATGGTCGTGAGCATGATAATAACTAACACATACACTCACGCCTGCGTCATCAGCGGGTATGCGGTGTATTCCTGCATGTTTTGCTTGCGATATCTTCAGTTCGGAGGCTAGCTTATTGACATTTGCGTAGCATATTATCAGCCTCAATACTTTTGAGAATGACTTTCTGAATATCCTTACAATACTTCTAGGCTAGAGCCGATAATTCAAAATTTTCTACGTCCTACACATAATTTTTTGCCGCTTTAGGATAGGTCATTCTAACTAATACCCAGAGCCGACAAAATATTTATTAATGGCAAACTTTGGTAACAAAAGGGGATTGAATCTGCGGTCTCTCAAAGCACTGGCAGTTAGTCAAAAAAGAAAATATCTCTTCTATAAAGAATATGTGTCAAGTAAACATTGTAACTTTATACCGCAATAAGTTTTTTGTTCGCTGTGTTACGTATCTTACTATAATGAACACTATTTCTGAAAACAATAAATCTTTCCTTTAACCACAATTCAGTTACTCATTGAAACATATCACAAATAGTTCTTTAAAACCACCAAAACCCTCAAAACGGATCACAATCTCTTATACATACCTTTTTATATGTAAAAATTATAATAATTTACATTTTATGTTCCTCAATGGCCTGTTATCAACTTAGCCTACTGAGTATTTGTAGTCTTTTAATTTAGATTAAATTAAATTTTCTAGACCTAACCTAACTCGTAGAAGAAGTTTTTAAAAACACAGGCGCCGTTGTTTATTAATTCATCATACTATTTTCTAACAAATTTCTAAACTTGGTTTCTTGGTTAAGATTTGCACCCCTGATATACAACTAAATGCCTTAACCGCTCTCCGCTACTCTACCACTGACTCAGCAAACAAAAACTAACAAATATTCTAGAATGTACCTTATTAATTTTGTTACGCTTTAATGGCTGATTACTAATGGAGGGTATGTTATGAAACAAAAGAACACGAATACCTTCATACTTTTCATTTAAAGAATTAATCATGGAATGTGTTTTTACTAAGAAACGCGTCTGACAACTCCAGCCGCGTGACATAAGTGCAAACTTACAAATGTTTGTTGGCGTGTGTATATAATTTATTCGTTGCTATATGTGGCTATAGCGAGGCAATGGGCGTACATAGGACGTGTAACTCCTCGTGGCGATATTCGTATCGGCTAACGGTTTTAGTAATAACACAGTTGAATTTAGGTAAAATTTCGAAATTTAGAAACCGTAACAGTGGCAAAAAGCGACACGTGCCGGGTCAATTTACACTGTTTGTACAAACATCACGTACGTACCCGGAATTTAAATCTTTTTTTAAAATTTGAAGACTACCCACAAGTTGTCTTTTTTCGTTGACCGCGTAACGCTATTTTTTTAATGGTTGACGTAATCTGATCTTGGCCGCGGATAAGTTAACAATAAAATCGTTTAAAAGGAAGCTGTAAGATGTGAAAGGATTTAAAGATTCTTTTTTTTTCAATTTTAGAACTACTATGTATCCTATACACAGCTTATTTTTATATATTATAAAAATTCTTTGGTTCGAAGGAATAATGGTTTGAAATTGAACACGTTACTTATTGTACCTACAAATTATTTACCCTTAACTCTGTACATAGTTTTTATTGTCGGCATTACTAACAAGCGTAGCAGAACAAAAAATATTATTGAATTACAAATGCGTGTACTAAATAAATTCTTAAACCAAATACGTCTTTAATTATATACTGGCAAATAAATCTTTTACAATGTTCAAACATAATTTTAAGTAGAGTCATGTTCAGCAAGAAATCGCGATTAACATTTATCTTCTATGGTCACTCTGATAATACAATACGAGTATAAGACATTTTTACCAAATCTAATAAAAGATTTCATTTAAAAAAGTCGTCCGACGGATCCATAAACGTCTTCGCATAAACATTCGAACGTTTAGCATATTTTAAATATTCATTACGTTAAATATAACATACTAGTCAATATATGAATAATCATTGAGGTAGTTTCACACTTGCATAGTAAGGTATGCGTCGCGCGGTGTGAACTCGCGAGTGCCGAAGTTTATCGTGCGAGTACAAGAGCGGAGTTGTCCCTCCTCTCCCGGTGTAAGGCATGAAGTTTTGCACAGTGGTCAGTGTCTCGTGGACACCTTACATCAAAACAAGTGAGGTCGTAGGAGCGAGGAGGGCCTGGGGGGGGCTTACTGAGGGGGGCGGAGGGGGAGGGGGGTGTCGTGGGGCGGGTCGGGGGCGTGCAGTCGCAGCCTGCAGCGTGCAGCCCGCCGCGCGTGACCTCCCGCCTTGCACTCCGCACTCCACGCTACACGGAGCCACCTCTAGCTCCGCTCAAATCCTTCGCCGTCCATTTCGCTATTACTACGAATTACAACTTTGTGCTAATGAATATAAACAGCAATGGATATAGACTTATTTTAAATTTATTGACATCTTGAAAACAAATTAAGACAACAATTATCGTTTTATCCAATTTATTAACAAAATACTGACTACTAAATCACATTTGCTCAGGAAACATACAACGAATACCCCGAAATACTAGTTTCACCCTTAATGCAACAAACTTGGATGCTCAGTTCTTAATAATACCTGTGGCGCCATCTAGGAACCGGTAGCAGAACTATTGAAAAGAAAACTAGATTGTTTACTCCGAAAGTAATGTACTGTACGTAACATTATGTACTGTGATACTTTAAAACCGATGAATGTATAATTTAGTTAACGGTTAAAATTTATGTTTTTTGATTTTCAACCTGAATAATTAGACTTTAAAAGTACTCAAAGGCATTTAACATATTGACTAAGAAATATCAGTTTACGGCGATTGAAGATATCTTTATATTAGTAAAGACTATTTTCTAGAATTGGCAAGTTATCATCGGATTACTTCCAGAAATTTTAATCCTTGCAATTACCCCATACCTATAATGATGGACTGACTTTTTTGTAAACCAATATCAAATTAAATTTGTTATTTTTAGAATTATTACTGAATTCATTAAGCATCAGTTTAGATTGTAATTAATTAAGTCCGCCTATGTACTATCTAGTATATAAAGAATAAATAAATTATTCCTCAATCTTTGCTCAGTATTTCCGAGAAATGTTTCCAATCTCTTTCTAGTTTAAAGCTACATTAATGGAAAACTTCTTGTTTACTCTTTTACTTTAATACTTACCGTCCAAATCTTGTATTGATGACAAAATTATTACAACTAACTTTCGTCATTAGATATCAATATGTATTTCACATTATACCCTACTTCAGCCCAGGGCTTCTATAGATATTAACGCATCAAACTAGCTCGGAACGAGTCTTTACGTGCCTAAGAGATTTCTTATAGAGAAATCTATGGTATGCAAGTTTCCTTACCATGTTTTCCTTCGTCATTTAAGTGCATGATAATACCAATTACTAACATTCTTACTCAGAAACTTCCGCCACAAATTAACTTTGAATATCCTTTTTAAAAAATGTCAATAAACTTTTGTCCCCTCAAAAATATGCGGGTCAAAAGCGCATCCTCAAAAATTTGAATTCTGTCGGAAATGGAAATAAAAACTGCATTATTATTATTGAATTGGTTTGCCGTTTTGTTTACAACTATGACGGCGCATTACAATTTGTAATTGTAACATCGGATACAAATGTAATTTACATGCAAATGCATCGACATTATTACTAAAATGTACATCCTGTCGCGATCGATTTGCATACTTTTTTATGAAATATCTGGAAAATAACAAAAGGTGCGATCCACATAACGGATACACTATTGTCAGGGTTTCCGGAGCAAAGGTGAATTATTCATAAATTTAATCTATGCCGTGATAATTACATTGTTATGAATATTTCACAATGTTCGCGTAAACTTAATTTGCATCTGATATCGTGTACGGTTTTAATGGTTCGTAATATTTGATATCATATTGTTTGGCCACTTATATACGCATATATAGCAGGCCACAGTACTCTATGATTGAAGTATGGTCTTAGTCCATTGCCTTGGTCTTTAAAGATTTTATTTTTCGTGGAAAAGAAAATTAGCTCATACTCAAGTTTCCCTAAGATATTTACTTCCATCGTGAAGCTAAAAAAATGAATGTGTTCACTGCTAATTTTAGACCTCAACCAAGGATATTTGCCTGTTTCCAAAAATTAGACTAGGATAAAAATATTATTTTTTTGGAAAAAAAAATGTTTCCATGTCTGCTGAGAACAATAGCTTTCTTTTCATAACACTGAATCCAATTGAAGTGAAAGGCCTTAGTTTTAAACTCAGAAACATCCCAGCAAGCCGTGCAACAACTACACTCATACTCATAACTAGTCTTACCGCGAGCTAATTTAATAACATAGATTTATAAACGGCTGTATCTGGAACAGCGGATTCAATTGTATTTCTTAATCACATGCCTTATTTCAATGTGTAGCCGGTCGGTGAGTAGATGGAGTGACGTTCTATGCAAAGCGCTTGGCAGAAATTGGATGGAAAGTGGCCCGCCAGCTACCCGACCTCGTCTCATGATAATAATAATATATAGCTACTATCTGCAACTTTAGTCCTATTATATTTAGATAATATGTATTAAGACGTGTCAACACAATATCTCAACTAAGGGTGAAGTTGAAACTTATGGGAACATTACTCACCACTTTTCTTTACATATCTTCTCTCACGCACTTCATACTTCTTTTCTTGGCCTGAGCTTTGGCCTGGCCTCTTGGCCTGGCCTTAAGATATGTAAGGAAAAGTGGTGATTAAAGAAATGATGGCTGATAGAGATTTTTGGAAGAAAAAACATATTGCGCCGACCACAAATAAATTTAGGATCAGGGCAAGAGAGTGATGATAATAGCGGGTTAAAATTTGAGTAAAGCATTGGCAGATGACAGACAGTCTAAAATCAAAAAGGGCCTATAAACGTATTTAAATCATTATATTATTACAAGTCATTACTGCAAAACAAATAAGATTATCCCTTGGATTCGAACCCGCAATTCACACTTCCAGAGCCAGGGCACTAAATATAAAGCATTAATTACTGTGCCGTGTTCTTTATACCGCTATAGTAATATAAACCTTAGGTATTATGGACACACATTGATTAGTCAAATGAAGAACAAATTGATATTAAGGAAGTTACAAAAACCTTGATGGCGTGACATCAATGAAGTCAAAAATAAATACAATATAATTAAGGATATTCATGCCTACTGTCTGCTAACATAAACATATCTTTTTAAACTTGAGACGTCTTTGAAGACAGCAGGCGCTCATTGCTTATTCATTTCCTATGATAAGATAATAACTAAAACAAATTCATTACGCGCACACAATGCCACAGTTACCTTTATGTAAATTTAAACAAAACGTATGCTCGTTTCCCAAGCGTAAAACACTATCTATTTAGCTATTAATTTTAAAGACATGACAATGCCGGCGAGTGAATGTTTTGTGTATGGAAATATAACATTAGGATAGTGACAAATTGTGTAGGCAGAGCGAGCGGCAGATAATATCGGCGCTCGTCACCTGAACGGAAGCGGGCGCCGGCACTCCCGCCGACACAAAAACCACATTAGCACCTCAAATATAATTATACATCGGCTCAATTAATAACTAGATCCGCCCAGCACCGCCAACACAAACAAACCCAACACATACAGGGTGTATTTAGACCGTGAT
Organism: Cephonodes hylas; assembly: GCA_030295005.1. Lineage (NCBI taxonomy): Eukaryota > Metazoa > Arthropoda > Insecta > Lepidoptera > Sphingidae > Cephonodes > Cephonodes hylas. The sequence continues at coordinate 8,248,175 of AP025364.1, read as the reverse complement.
CGAAAACTGAGGCAGGTAATAGCATTAGTAATTACAAACCCCCTGGCATTAAAGAAAATCCCGACAAAAAATAAAATTTTTGAGGTTTTCCATACAAATCATGTGATTTGTAACCATAGGTGTTAATAGGTTAAAAGTACATACCTACTTTTAACAACTATGGTTGTATGGAAATCGTCAAAATTTTTATTTTTTGTCGGGATTTTTAATATCGCCACTGGGTTTGTGATCACCCTCGCTATTACCTGCCTCAGTTTTCGATCACGGTCTAAATACACCCTGTATAGTTGAAAACATTATAACTATCTTATTTATATTAATGTTGTTTCTGTTATAGCTAAGAATTCTCTGAAGTCGGTATTAAAAATTACATGCGCGAAGGTGTTATTATGTAGGCAGGTAACGAAAGAACTAAATAAGCAGACCTCGTCCAGATGTTTCCACGCCAAATTATTTCTTGAACAGTAAATCTTATTTGAAATAAAGTATTCGTGTATTATAAACATCAGCGTCTGAATAAACATACATACAGGTAAATCAGAATGGTAAATGACTAACTGTTATATAAATATCTGAAATAGTAAAACTAGCAACGCAACGCGCGCACGAATCAAACAATCTTTCAGCCGCTTCCACAAAGCTTAGCATTTTAAAATGAATCCGGTGTAGATCGTAAAATATTCGATAAACAGGGCGTGTATGTTTGCTTTCGCCGAGTTTAACATTGCTATTAAACAGCCGTGAAATGGACAGAAATAATCGGGGCGATCCGTTATATCGCATCATTCGTATGACGCTAGCGTCTACATACGGTGCGAACCCGGCGGCCCATTGCTATGCCGTTCGACTGCCCGCACTTTGTTACTGGGACACGACGTTTACCTTATTTGCCACTACCAGATTGTTACATACGAGACAAGGGTTCGCAAATGAAAACTATCGCGCTCCTCGTGTATCATATGCGATTTCGTTCAATATTGATGTGTTCCGCGTACAGAGCAGCACTCCGCGGAGCCGCCGCGAGCCGCCGCGGTCGCTCCTTGCCATTTCGAATTTCATCCAAGTAGGCAGTTCGTACGCGTGCCCAGCGCCCAAGTACCAGACTGCTTTGTTTTTGTGAGTCGCGGCGCGCGCCCGCAGCCGTGGCCGACCCTTCTCCGCTGCTTCTTTATACCAACCGACACAATACTGGGAACTAGAACATTTCGGTTGCGGTACATTCAAATAAAACAATTGTTATTTTGTTTGCTACCGATGGGCCAAAGTGTTTCACAATTCGACACACCGATCAATCGACTACTACAATGCCATTTCTTTTAAATTATTTATATTAATTTATTTAAAATTTAAGCAACTGGTTTTATCAGGTTTACTAGCGGACTTGATTGGTGCGAAATAGTAGCGCAATTATGAGCGGCGGGTGGTGCGATGTGCATATGTAAGTACGAGTAAGTCGCGGAGGCTGATAAAGAACAATGTAATCAGGTGATTCATTTGCGCAGAGGCAGCGGGTCTGCAGCGGTGGGCAGGGTGCGGGCGTGCGCGAGGGTGCGCGGGGTGCGCGGGCGGCGGCGCGGCGCGGTCGGTGGCTACGCCGTGCCTCCCGCGGCGCTGGCCCGGCTCCGCAACTTTTTATCCACAAATGCCCGGCTCGTGTCTTTTTCGCTCTTTCCGATTGGAATTCGTTGAGGGATCGCCGCTGCCGGTGGCAGACGTCTTGTGACTTGTCAGCGGCCGTACGTGCGCTGCGTACGGCGCAATTAACAAGTCATCTCACTCCAGTCCACCACACGCACGGAATCTCCTCATTGCGCCCAGAGATGTTTCTGCAGGGACTCGTCTTTATTCAGACAACAGCCGTGAAAATTCTTCGACACAGAAATCGTTAATTGTGCGCGCTAATTGTTCTTTTTCTTACGTCAACTCGTATTTTACTCGTAAAATGACTTTTTTGGCAGTTAACGGAACACGCTTTCTTATGAATGAAAACAGGTTAAGTTAGTATCTGTCGATAACACTCCAATAAAACAAAACGCAGCCAATCGAGCGGTAAGGAAATGTTGATGCTATTATCATTATTTGAAAGCTTTGCAATAATAACATTTATTTGATCAGACACAGAGTATTATCTGGCGGTTTTGTTGAATAAACTGTCGCTTAAGAGTAACAAAAGTAATAATTCTGGGTAAAAAAGGTTTTGCAGTTTTCAGCATTAGATTCGCTATTAAATATCCATTGATTTTTTTTACCGAATATGTAATTTTGTATCAAAGACTTTTGTTAACACTCTACGTAAGCCGGCCCGAACGGAATTATGGAGAAAAGCTAGTAAGTCCATATTACTCACAGTACACGACACAGCTGTACACAATCCTCGTGTATGATTTAAAGTATTTAAGTCAATCTTTATTCAATTTCTATGTGTAACCATGGATTGATCTAAAAATGTATAAGCACAACTGAGCGTCCATGAAACTTTAAAATGATGGGTCCATTATAAATATCGAGCAATAGAGAAAGTTGGAACATTAATCTTAGTCCTCAGTCTATTACCTATAGGCTACTTCACATACCTAGTATTTATATGGTCATCTATAAATGTGTGTTCCCATACACCTAAAGAACACACGTAGCTCAGAAAGTCAAATTCGAAGACCTCCTCAAGTCAAGTCAAGCCTCCAAGCTAACCATCTTGAGCAACTCTTATTCATCCTCTACCCGCTGCCTTTCTCAAATCGTCGGATCAACGTGCTGCAGGACGTCCTACACTACAACTATCTAAGCGCGATATTCACTCAAACACTGTCTGCTCGAACAGCCGATAATTACGTACACTCGTTTATTGAGGCTTTCCTATAGAAGACACAAATTAATTCTGCGCCACACGAGAATCAAAACCAACACTTTTCGATGACATGCACGCAGTTATGACTCACCAAAACATTTCGGTTATAAAATAGGAATAAAAAATTGTTTCCCACGGTCTCTGCCCATACCTGGCTATATGCGCATAGAAGAATATTGATATTATGATTCATATGTAAGCTTCATATGTTTGAACAGCACGCAGAATTGATAAGTATCAATTTTGGCACACACTAACATTACATTCCATACACGTATTATGTTATACTGGCAATACAGTCAAATCGATATATCGGTATAATATTAATAGCCCTAAGTATTGCCCGTGGTTTCACTCACTTCATATACATTTTGTAGATGAATTATAAAATTAATTGGGATGAACGTATCATCAGTTTTTGAATCCAGGCTTGGATTCTTAGTTCAAAAGTCGTGAGTTTGTTCGCAAGAGAGTTTTGATCATAGCGAGTTCCATTTGTTCATCTTCAGCCCCATTAGTGGTACCTACAGTATAAAACGGGTTACGGCAGAGAGGTCTTGGATCGATTCCTGATCATTTACTACTGTTTCTTTGTTGTGTGATTGGGTTTTGTTCTTTGGGTAATTCTCAATAGAAGCCCGAAAAGTTGCTGTCAGTCAGAATTTTACTTCATGTGATTATATGGGACACTAAAAAGATCTGCCAAAAAGTAAATGTAGACATACACTTCTGTCGAGCCCTTCATGTTTAGGTGAGTGGATAATTTTGATTCAGACAAGGATCATTGTCCCGGGATTGGAACTAAGCCCATTGTACATAAGTACCTACGTCACTAATCACATTGAATTTAAAATTTCAGGTACTCATTGTAGTTGAGCTATCTCATATTGTAATTACAGTAGAAGCTAATAGATTTTTCTTTATTTGACGCAATTTCCGTTATCAAGCTACCCAAATATATTGTTCGACAACTTTACAGACATTGTTTGAGCCATTGAATTACGCCACCAATTACCGGGCGCCATTATCAATAATATTAATTCCGTAACCTTCAACAATATCAACATGAATGAACCAACTGGTTTTACATGTATTTCAGTGCATTCTAATTACAATATTATCGAGCGTGATTCATCCGTGATAGCGAAGCCTTATTTATAAACAGCTAAAGCCAGTTGCAATGGGACAAAAATATGTTAAATTGTGTATTGTAAACAGTGGGTATAATATCGTGACAATTATGGAAAAGGCGAGCGGAGGTGTGGATGGCGGCGTCGCGGGAGTCGGGAGCCGGCTACACGTGTTACCGACCACTTGCATAATGGATGATTCAGGGCTAGCGAGCATCCAACTTGCTAAAAGTAATGATTGGCTTTTTAATACACGTAGCTACCAGCAAACGAACCAAACTAAAAACACAGATCCAGAAATGAGTCATGTTGATAAAGATGACACGTAGTACAATTATCATTTCCCCTTCAGTTATTGACTTCAGTTTCTTCTGGGTACAAGCATTAAGCCTTTGATCGCGCTGGTCTTATTTAACTTGTTGCTTTAAGGAATGCTTCGGGATATTATGAATTGACAAAGCAACATGATGGCTTGACTCATGCGAAAAAGTGATCGGTAAACTATAAGTGAAACTCTGAAGTGCCCTACACTCATAATGAGGTGAACAGAGTAATAACTTAAAAAAAAAATGTAAATTATTTCTTCTCCGTAAAGTTAATGTAAAGAACAAAACTCTCCGTTTCTGCATCTGTTCACATTCTTGTTCGACCTTCAATCGGTGCTACACTAGACCTCGGTTCACAGATGTCAATAATACCTATCATAATAGTCATCAGTCAAAAGTTGAGCACTGCACATTGATTATGCGGTTGAAAAATCTTACTTTTAAAAATTACTTTTCTACGCAAGTAGGGTAATTATGAGGCTTTAATTTGGCTCTAGCTACAAGCAAAATATTTTACCTCATACGTGTTGTTCACAATAATATCATCCATTTATCCTTTGATATTGATTATTTCGTCAATGTTGTATTGGTATCGTAACGTGTACAAATTAATACGCCCATTTGGATCTGATATATGAATAACATTCAGTATGTTGAAATGAATTTAGTGCGCCGATCAATTCCAACAAATATAGAGATAAATTTATTAAGAAAAACGTCTTACGTATTACTGTTCTGTGTTATGTAATCGATTAATATTAATCGAAGCAAACATCGAAGTGTAGGCGAGTTATGACGGAATATTTCGGCGAGAAGTGCATTATGCATCCATATATAATATCAAAAATAAATAAAAAATGATTCCTCTGAATGCCCCGGTGGTAGCCCTTGGAATACAGAAAGAAGCCGCTTGCCTTTCCATTGAATCAAATTCATATATTTTGAGATTCAGTCGCCAATTTCATCGGTAAAGTTAGTAAAACAATACGAACATATTTTATTCAAGTAATTAATTATATTTGGAATAATATAACAGAATTTAAATAAGAATGGTATTTGAATTGTAAGATTGTAATTTTGCTTGAAAACTAATATTATTTGAGTAATAAACGTAGATTTCGTTTGGTGACCACCACTTTCATTATATTTTTTCCGCTAAATATTAACATTGGTCACATAATTACAATCCTTAATAGCTGTGGGTATTTATGGGCTAGAATCACCCACTATCAGGTGATTTTTTTTTTTAGAAAGTAATAGAAAGATCACTTATTATTGTGTCTTTTGATAATTTGACCAATCCGCAAACACTCACATCTTATATAAAAATAACTCCCAAGGATAATTACATATACATAGTAAGATACAAGTGTTGTGTCGTGAATATCAGAAATTACGAGAGAATTTGTAGATCGTACTAACATGTTATCGATCATACTTAGATCTTAATATATGACTGCACTTTAGACAACGTATTTACCATCCTTGATAATGGAGTTAATAATTTCTTCTCAAAATGTACCAGGCCCACAACCCTGTTCTTTCTTAAACAAAAAGGGGCAAAAGTTATTTAATTACCAACGTATTTAATTTACAAAATCTGGTTAAGTATAAATTTGCTTGCACAAACAGAGCGAGCTTAATATTGCGAACATTGTATTATCCTGACCGTACATTCCGCGGATTGTTTTATTGGATTATGCGGCGAGGCCGCGAAGCAGCTATAACTATTCAGTGTCGTCTTTTGTGTTATGGAAAAACTTGTTCTTGAACCCATGTAGTGTGAAAGTGTCGTTTATTTTTGCAGTTTAATGTTACATATGTACACATATTATCGGGTGCGCTGCGCGGCTGTCATCACATGGAGACCGCGAGCGCGAGCCTCCGCCGGCCGCGCCTCACGTTGTTAGCGACCACTCCATGTCCAGCGAAATATACTTCACCACAAACTAACTATTGTTTTCATTTCTCACCTTTTATACTACCGATTCCTTTTTTAATATTTAAAATAATTATCCATTCTTCATAAACTGCAAACAACACCTTAATTGGGTTAATACCAAGTATGACCTTTATTCAGAAATTGCTGTATTTATACTATCATTGTTTTGACATTGAAATTATCACGGCATGCAGTCATATAAAGTAGTTGACGATACTCCATTCCACTCTCAATATTATATGATTTTTAAAGGGGCCCAGAACCCCGCAAAACCTTATTCAGGCCGTCGGCGACTAATGTTTATTTGGACATATTTATGGCTATAGTTCCGCTTTTTGTGCGGATGGAAATATGTGTGGCGGATCGCACGTCTGCGTGAGATTTTGGACACCTCTCCGCTTACTAAATTTAATATCGTCGGCTTTTACGCCGGCGACCAACAAAAAAACTATGAAATCGCCATTGTGTCGGCGACACGAACGACAGTTCGCGCCTACCGACCACTCATGAAAATTATTTTGTTTTTATTGCAAAATGTATGTTTATGATAACACCTGTTTCGGTGATGCCTCCGCGATCGGTGTCAGCCCCGGCGTGTCTCGATTTTTTGCCAATTTAAACACTATAAAGACGCCCGCATCGCCGGCTAATTCAACCACTGTTCACCAAATTACGCATTCGCTCCTCTGCCTTCGCAATTCTAAATCTATTTACTTCTTTGTATTTCCCAATGCGAATGTTATAGTCGGCCCATGACTCACGATATTTTTATTCTTCTTCTGTTTTAAGTAATTCATATTTCGTAATAAATCAATCGCATAAATCTTAGTTTATGTCAACTATAATGATGCGCCTGTCAAAGGACAGCCGCCGCGGCCACGGTCCAGCTTTCTGCATAATTACGCCCATGGAATGTTTTAATATGATAACAAAAGGAAGATGACCGTCGATATGATTGTAAAAATTTATAGCTGTCTGGAAACGACGATATTAGCTGCCTACTGTGGGAACGCGGCGTACTACGATTGTCTCCACTCGTAACCTAATTTGGTGCGCGGTTTTATGGTATTTAATGTTTGCCTACTACGACACTCTTGATATATTTAACAATTGCATTCATCCAAGTATGCATGATAAAGAGTCATGCGACATTAACTGCATGGTATTCTCACACATCGCAAGATGCGGAGAAACACGATTTAGATTTAGCAAGGGCGAGTGAATATCCGTTGCGCTTTTCAAATTGATAAACAACATGAAATCAAAGATAGTGAAGCCCTCCTTAACGCGGCCCACGAGTTATATATTTTCGTAACACAATCCATAAGAAACCACAATAATCGTACATTTCTCTTGACAATGTTCCTTTGAATAAAGAGAGTTAAGGCGAACAGATACAATGTCAAAGATTTGTTTACTCAGCGCTAAAAGGCCAGCACTGCGTGATTATTTCATCGATACGAACACTTGAAAAATAGACTTTGGTACACAGAAATATAAGGAGAGTTTCTCTTTATTGCGGACGCGACCCCGTATCTATGCGCAGATACAACGCCGGATCTGAGCCACTCGCCACTCGCCACTCGCCATCGGCACCGCACACTTAAATTACGCGCGTACTCAAATGTCATCACGGACTATGATATCGCAATCAAAATTGACGTGGGAAATTTGCTCGTTTGTATCTGACAGTGCGGCGGTGACGTCGATAAATTTTACAATGAAATATAGAAGTGGAACCGCCGTTCGCTGTACACGGTGTACACATCGCATAACTCAAACGTTTGATTGAATTTGTTATTTCACGGCGCCCGCGCCGGCGAGTTGTAGCTCAATTTTAAAGGTTAGCATTACGGAGCGGACATTCAAGCGGCGAGCGGACAAAAAGTAATGAATTTGCTATTGCGACAAAAAGCGGTCGTATCTGTTCAAGTAGTTATAATAACTGGAAAAGCTAAGGCAAACAAACAGGTAGCACAGTATGCAGTGTCCGGGCCGGGGCTGGTGTGGGCTCGCGTACGGGACACGAACGGTACGCCGCGACAGACCTTCCTGCTTTCATACCCACTTTTTGTGCACTACATGAGATCGCATTCATTTACTTCTGCACTTTAATACTTAACTAGTATAATTATGCACTCACGCGCCTATTTTATTTTACTACGAGATATTTATATGTAGATAAGTGCATTCAGTTCCTACTTTGGTGTCAGAAACGCGTTAAACCTAAAGACATGGCAACAACATTGGCGCAAACTAAATGGTAATCGACAGACATCATTTGAATAACATTAACAATTACAAGTTGCGTATTCAGAGCCGCAGAAAACAAAATGATTTGAATATATTTCTACGTAAACATTTAGTCTGCCATATTAGTCCCACAGCATCTTGGGCGCGTTAACTCGGAATAACTCACGAGGTCTCAGATGTGATTCCGGGATCAGGAGTACCAATACATAGTACCAACACAGACTAGTAATGTGTATAATAAAAACTGGGCCATAAGATAGCCTTTAACTTTTCCGAATCTCTACTCCATCAGAGATACCGATTTCGTACACATTTGTATAAATATGGCATTATATAGCCCCGTAAAATTCTCTAGAATAAAGGTATAAAAACTTATTTTGAAACGGTTTCAACGCAGCACACACACAAGGGCATTATGTATATTGGTAACAATCGCATTATGCATCGAAAGGAGAATATGTAAATTCTCCGAGAAGCCATGACTCAATGTATTTTTTTATAAAGAGCCTGTACTTTTCTTACAAAATTGACATCCAAATCAGATTAATCCAATCAATTGAAATTTATGACGCACCCGCGAGCGAGCGAGCGCTGCCATCGAGAGATCCGCAGTGCCTCGCTAATCAGTTTCCGCCCAACAATCTATTACTTGTATTTCTGCTTTGCATAAACGAAAATCCTTTAACTTGCATCAAGTTGCATGCTCCAATATCAATTCATAAGTTTCAGAAAATATTTATACTGGCTAATAATCTCGTCTTAAAATTCCAAGCAGTAACGCCACAAATTATTATGCATTGGCATCACCGTGGCACCGGTTTTGGTTCCAAAAATTATACGGAAATTTGCCAACCTCTTCGAAAATCACACAATGCGTGTTTTTGCAGCAATTACAGAGACGTGCGGAGCGGTCGCCCCCTTCACAAACATGTATTTGATTTATATGTCTGCTTTCGGCTCCGAAATGAGAGTAAAATATGAGACGACCCATCAAATATTCAGCCTTTTTGGGACACAGAAGCGACTCTTAATGCTCATTATAATAAAAATGCGATAGTTCATACTGAGATGTATAACGTACAGGTTAGCTACGTCGGTATGTCAAACCCATTTTGGAAGTTAGCAAATCTTGTGACTTTATTTATTCGATCTTGATCATTCTGAGCTCAGATGTTTCGATTCATAATTAAATAAATTTTATTTAATATCATGTATTAAATTCTGAAATACAGTTACTCAATCAATCATTGACAGTATAAATTGATTAGAATACATATTTAAAACTAAGCATTAAGTCCTTCAAAACATTTGGTAAGAAAAAATAAAAAATCAAGTATCAAAACGAGTTAATCCGTGCACCACAAGTTGGTAATATTTCATCAGGAGTTGTTGTCACATGATCCGCTGGAAGATTCATCTTTAATTGGGTGAAGCGAGCCAAGTTGTTCCTTTTGATTTTGGACCTTTATTAGAAGGGGACTTGGCCACAGATGTCATACCTACCTGTGCAACATATTTTCTTTGGACGTCCACAAATAAAAACACACAGCCAATGACACAAACTGAACGATTTATGCATTTGAATATTAAATATCTAGAATTGCTGTTCTTTACAAACCATTATTCAAACGTAAATAAAACTAATGTTATATATTAATTATATTAGTCTACTTTCCAATTAAGCTTTTATGTTCAAACACCTGTGTACTTCTTGACTTACTTATACTGGCACAGAAGTTATTGACTTAGTCAGTTAGTTAAGATTATTTCTAAACAAAAATGGCTTCCTATTACTGACGATGTTTAAAGTCTTTCATCGACTACATAACTACTTTAAGAATCAGATTATTCAGATTATCCTCACGTGCAATACACACTACGATGAACTCTAGGATTAAGCGCCACTAGCATGAGTGATTAAGTACCAAATACCGAAGAGTTTTAGGGATTGCAAAATCCCTAATAACTAGTTCTAAGAATATCAAAGACCCAAAAATCTTTAACGTTCTCCTCTTCTTCCAAAACTGTCCATTCTAAAGACTGACAGCAAATAATCGTGGCTTGATCGATAACTGTAGAGCTGTGCCCCAATAACTACCCGCCTTGTTTACCTCGTTTCTAAATTTAAAAAAGTAAAACTAAAACCAACAACTTTTAAATTTATTAAATGGTATAAACTTCAATTAACTACAAGATTTACGTGTGTAACTTAGACCACGGACACAGCGACATAAATATAAATGAGAGAATTAAATTATGTGTACCGCTAAATGATTTAATATTATCTAATTTAATTTTAAATCGAGTTTGTATATAGAATGCCTTTAAATGACTTTTTCATATTTTTATGTGATAAATATCTCGCTATTTATTGATATTCCACAAACACCAGTCTACTAAGAGGCCAATTAGCCATGATAATCATCTACAATTTTCTCAATGTCCTTACGAACTACTATAATAGATATAAGATAGAGCAAATCGGGTTGTGAATTAGCTAGCATATTTTGGTCGACTATTTTAAGTACCCATAAACTCAGCCAAGTAAGCGCCAACTATCCCGGTCTTGAACAACCCTCATCCATCCGTTTCCGAATGGTGGTGGACCTTTCTCAAGTCGTCGGACCATTGTGCTGCAGGACGTCCCACGCAACTTCACTACTATTTTAAGTACCAAAATCTAAATCGTTTGTCTCTTATGTCGTTGTACAAATAATAGCATCAAACATCATTCTTCTGTCATTCCCCATCCAACCTACAACTTGTCTTCGCCCACTTCTATTGAAAGTCTTCTATTGGGAGCCTCCCGCTTAGCTATCTCATACAAACCAGTAAAACATAAAAAATATCGCTGCTAAACACTAGAAGCATTACATGAACGGTAACTCAAAGGCAAGTGACACCGCTGTCTCTATATAGACAAGATTAACCCGTTGAATTGAATAGAAGCACTATCAATAAATCATATTAGCTGACCTAATAAAGCACGAGCGACTGCGTAATGTTATGTAACTCGACCATATGTGAAATGGTCATTGAACTGGGTACGCGCGACGTCGCACGGAGGCATCTGACGCGCGTCAAACCCGGCCCATTTACGCGGCGCTCTGTGCATCGACATGTAATTAAAATAAATATTAATGGGCTTATTAGAAGACATAAATAAGAAGCTGTACGTTCTCGTCGACGTGTGCCAGCACTCCTCGCCGCCCATATTTGAAACGGTTTCACAAAAAACGTAACAGTCGAGCATGATTCGCTTTAAATTGATCGCCAAGATTGATTCACTATCTCTAATGGTATAAACATAGCTTAATAAGAACTCTGCTGATTTGTAACTTATATTTTTGTTTATTTAGCGCCTTGACTGCTAACCCGCACCAGATCAACTTGTTGGGCTAAGGCGCAGGCCCTCTTAGTTGAGAAAGAGTTCTGTGCCCAACAGACGTCCCCCTGGTACATGTATATACTTGCCATCGTAAGTATGTATTACGCATTAACCATCATTTTTACAAACATAAAGTACGATAATTAACACCATCGCCCTTTAAGTAATTAGCAGATAATATTGAACTGAATGGGCGTCTCATGAAAATATTTAGTGACACATTAATTTGACATTCAAAAAATTCAACAGGTGTTAATCAAAGCTGACATATTTTTTATTGCATTAATTTAACAGAGAACTTATCGTCAGACATTGTTGTCTTATTGACGATGGGAGTCATATCCACAACATACTTAAGGTACACGAGTAAGTAAAGAATAAGGTATACTTACCTATGGTATACAATATAGGTACATATCGACAGTGACCAAGTAAACTATTTCATTCTATATTGTATAAAAGGTCTTAACCATTACTTCTAAACAATTAAATCAAGTTTTGTATGCGGTTTTATGATAATTTGTTACTAATATAAAGACTGTTTTATGGTCTCCCGGCAGGGAATAAAATTTTTCTATAAAAAAGCTGGCCATTTTTATTAAATAGAAAATATAAAGCCGTAGTTCAGATGCGTCAAAGATTGTTAACTAGGACGAGTTAAACGTATGATGGTTGTAAATTTCATGTCGCTTATTCAATTAAGAGTCGTGGATTGAATGACATAAAACTTCTGAGATAGTGCAATAAAATACTTGGCAATTACGGGTCAGGAAAGCGGGGGCTCAGCGCGGCTTGATTCAACTGAATTTTTCAATATACCCACTGGGAACAAAGAGGCGTGTAAAATTATAATGAATAAGGCTTTTATTTTTACTTGCACAACTGTTTTCGCTATAGCACTTGATATTATATGCGATACAGCCTCAATTATTAGGTTCCGAAAATCTATAAAAAATAATTCACTATTCGACTTGATTGTACCGTATTCTCGTCTTCTCATATACACTGGGTGGTCCTAGAAAGATTTAGATTACTGAATATCGCAGCAACACCCACTGCCTATGTCTCCGATCCATCCCACAATTGACTGTGATCCGCAATCTGATGTACCTTATTTTTTACAACCAGGCGCTATGATAATTTTTATTATAGAAAATAATAAATAAATACACCCAACGGTCACATACATAGCTCTGACCCCACACTAGGTTACAAGTCTTGTGTCGTGGGTATCAGACACTACGAGAGACTTTTTCGGTCTCACAAACACCCAGACCCGAAACAAATATTTGTGATTTACACAAACATTTGTCTCGGTGCGGGGATCGAACCCGCGGCCTCTCGTTTCGCAAGCTGGTGTCTAGCCAACTGCGCCACGGGGGCTGTCAAAGAAAATATATAAAATACAACGATACTAATACTAATTGGCAATTTCGGTACTAAAAAGCTTTAAGTTAGGCTTGGGTCCTCCATGCTAGATTGGTACTTGGTACGGACTACCCTTGTCAGACAATTCATGCAAGCCTTACTTTTTTTCACGACTGATTATCGACATTTTATTGTGAATCCCCATGTAACATGGAAAAGTTATCAAAGGGACAAGCCTACTAGCTTGAAATCTATCAGTCTAATTAACCAGCCTATCGACAAGAACAAACCCGAGGTTGTATCATTAAATTACTCTAAATGTTAAAATAGAAAGCGGGAACGTAGGCGCTGCACGTAAACAGTGATAAAATTTAACTTTAAATATTGAGGATACATAAGAAACTGTTGTACGCAAGTCGAATTAAAATGTTGCTTATGTCATATCGTTAACTCAAGCAATACGTTTATTGTGAGAAATACGATTGCGATTCCGCCACTCCGCAACGTTTTATACGTAAAAGAAGTGTTCGCTTAATTAGGGATGATTGCATTCTCTCGATTAATGAGACAAGATACACATAACTCGCTAGGAATGCTACATCAATATGCTTTGGCCATTTGACAAGCACATAAATTCGAATCGATGTAATACTTTAAAAAATTAGCATTATACATGTGACTCTAGGGATTGGATATTTCGTGAACATTCATAAGGACTGGGTTAGCTACAACGTGACTTATTTCATTATTTTTTTATTTCATGCATTTCTGCTATATGTAATATTTAACAGCAATAAATATATTCATTTGCCAGAAAATTGAAACTGCAGGAACTTTAGACCTGAACGCGAAATATTGTTTTGTAAAATATGTAATATGCGACCCTATTTCAATTAATAGTATCGTAATAACAAATGACTAACTGCGCCTCGAAATTGCCGCCAAAATTACAGTTATAATACTAATCTATTATACAATTTAAAAAAGTAACTTAAAGTAAAATTAAAGAATCGATTTATAAAGAAGGATATTTGGTTTCGTTTACGTTACCATGGCGACAGAAGGACGTGAAACGTAATAGTATGTCTAGGACGCGCCCTTCACACCGCAAAATAGTACAGTAGGCATATATTATGCAGCGCAAGCCGTAAGTATTCGTGTCCACGTCGCCACACTCATATTCAAATTGTTTCAATAACAACCTGTGAATTTCGTACGCCACTTGAATACAAACAGAAAGACGCAAGCGACGCTCACTCTGTAGTATTTAAATTAACTTTCCTCCTTATAAAGTTTATTGCCTATACATTTTAAAATTAAACCAATTTTAAAGTCACAAAGTTAATTATAACTTTGCTTAAATAATAGCTTTGTGCTAGGCAATAAGTAATGGAATGTAATGAAAATTATAACTTTCTTGTAATTTAAAATTAAGTTTTTTAGAAAAGAGCTTAATTTTTTTTAAACGCAATCAGAGCGAAAAATGTGGTGGTTATTACGCTCGTTTGAATACAGTTATTCCAGTTATCATGACTCACGGGAACTTTGAATATTTTCTAAGTGAATTGCAAGGTAGATCACATATGTTCCCAATATTAACTTTTTGACTCATATCTATGTTAAATTTATTAACATAAGCTTACTCACCGGCCTGATGACACGATCGGACAAATATTTATGGAATACCAGACGTAATGTTTCATGTCAATTTGACATTAAGTTATGAAGATTCTTTGCATCAATAAAAAGCGTCGGTCGGGGCTCATTATTATCTTTAATTATGACAGTTGGCCATATATGAATGGCTTACTTGGCCGTGTCTGCGGTCATCGGACTCGAAAAAACAAGCATTCATCCCATAAGAGATCTCCTGTATACAGCAACTTGATAGTTAATAAAAAAAAGTATATGGAACATTATCTTAGATAGGCTGATGCTAACGACTTTTGATTACAAAGTAAGATAATCCAGCATTTCTCTCATTCATGCGCAGATTATTAAACACGTTGACATCGAGGCAAATTCATGTTTATCCGCCGCCGCGGTATCGCAATTATACGTAATTTTATTTAAGAAATATTGTTATTCACATCTTCGACTTGTCTCTTTCCAATGACCGTTTGATTATACTGATATCGATTGATTTGTTTTCTTTGCAATATAATATCTATACTAATATTATAAGCGGGCGAAATTTATGTTTGTTTATAAGGAAGGGGATAATATCGAGAATTACTAAGACTGTTTTGAAATTTATTTTGCTTTAGAAGGATGCATTAACGATTCTCCACATTGACTATATTTAATCTGGAGTCTATGGAAAACCAGGAGGAACTGCGTAATAGATGGCTTAAATGGCATATGCAAATGAACAGTAAACAATTCCATCGTTTTGACTGCAAAATTTGGTCATAATCGTTTTGTCGGCAGTTTGCATATTTAGACTACATTATTCTCATATAATCAGGTGGCTGTCTGATCACTTTCATCATCAACCCATATACTTCCCACTGCTGGGCACGGGTCTCATCTAGCATTGAGAGGGTTTAGGCCATTGTCCACCACGCTGGCCTAGTGCGAGTTGGCGGGCTACACACCTAAGAAATTCCGAAGAACTATTTAGGTGTGCAGGTTTCCTCATCTTTGATCTTCCGCAAATAATACAATTTTATCGATAACTCGACGGTATTTACCTGTTTAATCTATAAACATAAACTCAGATTTACTTTTAAATACGATTCAAACTAAATCATAGATCACCGGGTATAAAAGAAGTAGTAAACTCAAATGATATGTATTATAAATGCTTTAAACAATGCATCAGACACGGTGAGAAACATAACGTCTTTTTGATGTACGACGTAAATACGCACGAATCGTTACCATGAGATATTATTGATTCTTGGAGCCGAATAGTGAGCAAGAAGCTGGACCGACGCTCCAACTACCATGTTTAATTGTGGCTATTAGAACAGATGGCTTATTCATTTGTAGAGCAGTCGGTCGTTGCGCTCATGTCGTAAACTGGCGATTCGTTCCCGTTCTGATGTTATTGTAGCATTTTGTCTATGCTCCGCCATTTTATTGGCCCATTTTGTTGTCTCTGTGACGGCTTTTCCTACGGCGCATACATCTCTGTTTATGCCAATGACATGTACTTGGCGTCCCGCTCATCTTAACTTGTATCTTCGCGTGAACAGTCAAGTCGAGGTACAATCTTTTAGTAGATGTAACAATCACTCATGATATTTTGATATAAACTTCAATAAAATATGAAAATTGGAACTTAAATTGGCGATTATCTAAAACTATTTGTACAGACTGACAAATTATCAAACAAAAACCTGTGTAGAATAAATCACTATTAATTTGATGGTAATAAAATGTTTGTTCGTTGTCGCACTGGGATCATATTTCAACTAAGGTACAAAGCGAGGACACGATACGTTTCGTTGTTTAAAGCTACACAATTAGCATTTTCATTGCGACCGATAGTGTAGATAAGGGCGTGTAACACTGTCCTGCCTTGACGATGTGTTGACTGAATTCTATGGGGACGTAAAAAGTATTCAATAATAAGGAAACATTCAATTCATAGTAAAAGTACATTATAAAAATATAAATTGTGTCCAAAGCACTAGACAGCTATTTTGGAGACGCGATTGAATTACTAATTGCACGGAGCTTCAAACTGCTCAGCAGATCCAAACGGAACAATAAAGTAATTCAGTCAACTTAAAATGTACCGCCGAGTGCAATACGGTTGCACACAAATAAAAAACAAACTCCACTTATATCTGCAATGCAAATAAAATATAATTTAATTTAATGTAAAAGATTGCATTAACGTATCCTCAACTTATTTGAATTGAATTTTGCTTACGTGAGTGGTAAAAATAAATAAAAGCGAATGAAGCTATGATACGAGGCGGCTCGCGAGTTATTGGTCCCCGTGTGCCGTGTGCCGGCGCGCTCGTTCAATTTCTCTAATTAATTAACGATCCTTTAGATAACGCACGCTGACAACCTTATTTGTGGCGAACAAATCTTTCAAACATAAATTTTAGTGTACACGCTCTAAACTTGTAAACTCTACGCACGTCTACATGAACGCCGCCCGTAAAAGATACATTTATTATGGCGCGGAATTATAAGCTTCATTATAATGGATGGCTCCACAAAATGTATCAAACGCTCGCCAAAACGCGGCCTAACGGATCCTACAATTACCATTCGGGTATTCCCGAAATGTATGCTAAACAACATTCTATGACAAGTTTATTGCGCATTCGCAACTATGTAGATATCCGCGATTAGAAAAGTGCGTAATTGAAAATTCACGCGGCGTGTGTTTCAACGTTCTCGCACTAAATATTCGTGAAAGATTCACCTAACAATTTACATTTGTCACATAAATAAAAGAAGCAAGCGGCCTCATTAGGCGACGGCGGGGCAGCACGCCGCGCCGACCGTGCCCCGCCGCGGCACACAGCCCGCGCCGACCGACTACATGCTAGCCGCTACCGTGTACCGCTTCTCACCATAGCACGCATTCGTCAGGAAGCTTCCACATAATTGCACACAACCCATGACAATTGTCTACATTTATTCTCTAAGGTTAGCACGACTAAACCAGGACACCCAACGCACAAAATTAACTCGTTAACCATAAAAATACCTTTTCCGCGTTTTGTTTTATCTACAACACTGCTCCGCTTAAGTACCGGAGGATGAAACTTTAAAAATCTATTAAAGTGTATAATTTATTAAAGGCTTGCACTATCAGCTACGAAAGTGAGTGGAGAGAATCGGCCGGTATCGACTGGTCGCATAACCGATGGTCAATGTATCGCCCGACGGCCCTCTCATCCGCCATCCTTTACTAAGTTTTTTGTCCACCTATTTTTCACTAGAGAAAAAATTACGAGGTTTTTAGAAAGGTATACTTTTATTACAGTAATTAAGATATGAAGTTATATTGAAGCTTTTAACGTGGGTACGATTTTATCCGAATAATATTTTGTCTGTAAACAATCTTCATAACTTTAAACGTTGACAGATGACAGACGAACCAGATATTTAATTACCTCGATAACGCATGTAAACTGGTTACTAATCGACATTTTACTCGATAAATAAGTTAATGTTGTTCAGAAACGGTAACAAAATCCAGTAGGTTTTCTAAAAGCAATAGACTTACTATTTATATACGTGCTATTGTTGTTACAAACAACAGTGCCAAATTCGGTAACATGGAGCTATCGAATTAGAATGCAAAGGATAAAATAATCGACAGCTGACCGCTTATAAATCTGGCACACGCTTACCATATTATCACGATTTGTTTTACGACCCTGGGAACTAGTGATTGCGGACATACCTCCACACAGAGACGCATTGTCCGTCTGTCTGCCGGGCAAATCTGAATAATAATTACTTACTTACTGCCCACTTTTTACTACGGACATTTCTTTCGCGGAATATTTTAAACATCGCTTGAATTTTACCCAAAGCTTTGAAATTCATGGTAAAGTCCCTAATTACCTACTTTTTATTAAACAAAAGTGTAACATGTAACATTTTACCGATTTATTGCTAACATTTTGCGAACTTTACAAAATTGTTAACGGTTTTTTGGGAGATATATCGAGAACACTTACGTAAAAGACATCAATAGGAGGCTCCAAGAATAAGTTCGCGAGTACGTATGGGGAATAAAAATAGCCGCTAATAATTCTAAGAGTGGTTGACATATCATTGCTTATAGTAGAGTGCCGTAAGACATAAAAATGGTCAAACCTCGGAATCCAGGGCCAGTCAATGAATCTGTATATCAAGTATGAGACTGCATTATTAAAACCTCAAATAAAAAAGTTAAAAAAAAAAAATTGACCGATCTCGATTTACAACAATTTTTAACAACAATTCACTGAAAAATGAGAGACGGAAGAGAGAAAATTTTTTTTATAGTGAAAAATTTAGTTTTATTTGTAATAAATTATATGTGCAGAGTAACTTCAATGTTAATTTATTAGATTATCGTAAAAAATAAGTTACAAAAAAAAAAATATCATTAACTATTCACATTGTTACATCGTGTACATTTCACAGCTTTCACCATTGCATTCTAAGCAAGCTGCAGTGCAGTTTAATCCACTTTTCCTGCACCCACAAGATGCTCCACATCCTGTTTTGCATGAGCAAAAAATAATTTTTAATAAAGATTCTGGAGCTGGTCGTTGCGTCATTGTTTGCGGTGTCAATATTCCGCATTCCAAGCCATGTTTGAACTTGCAAAAATACTCTTTTAAGTTTTAGTACAAACGCCCAATTAATTCAATATTTCGTCAATGCGAATATTGTTGCTCGAAAATTCCTTAATCACACGCAATAGCAACAAAGGGCAATATTGGCGTTGGTGACTTGAATTTCCTCAAGTTGCCCCAAAACAATAAATCTATACAACAAAATGTGAAAAAAGCTCTTAAAAAAGAATATTTCTCATTTCTTAAATTATGAGCTTTGCAGAGCAAAAACGTGATCCCTTATTTTTTCAAAAATTCGATCGAGTGAAACAAAAAAATGGCTGGATGGATTAATTTGGCACTTTGTAGGATTTTTGTGGACATATTGAACTGTAAAACGCACACTTAACATTATTGGTTTTCACAATATTTTCGATCCAGCGCTCGTTTTTCCAAAACACCATCTAAAGCTCATTTTTTGATGCATTTTCAAATTCATGTAACAAGAAGAATTCTTGTTTTTTCGAAAAAGTAATAGCTGGTGGTTAAAGGATATTTATTCTAATTCTTGAAACGCACCCTAAACTTGGTGTACAATTATTTGTTGCTGAAATATCGATAATTAAAGACAAAAGGATCCTTTTCCATTTGTAGACTGATATCTCGGCGAGAACTAAACATATCGAGGTGTTAAAAGATAGAAATTAAAGCTAAATAAACAAAGTATCCGATCTTTATAAGGGTTAAGCAAGAACATTTTTCTCCACGCCCGTATGTAAAAAAAAGAAGCATTAAAAATTTTGAAATCGTTTTGTTGCTGCTTTTCTTAAGATCACTCAAAAACCACTGATGCTACAATTTTTTAATGTGTTAATCCAAAAACTAGAGACTTGGAGCTACAATTTTCTTTTTTTAAATTTCCTGTACGACCATTTTTCTCGAAGTTACGGCCCAAAAATTTGGATTTATTTTTTGATCCTTTAATTTTTTCCAGTAGTGTATTTATTTATATTCATCGGTATACCTGCAGTCCCTAAAGATCCAAGATCAAGTTTTCAAGTTTGTAATAGTTGTTATTTTTAAAATATGACTTTTCACTAATATAAATCAATTAAAACTCCAAAAAATTAATAAATGTTTATAATAATAAAAAAAAAATTGAGAGCGCGAAAAATTTTTTTTTTAACATTTTTCTATATACTATTAAAAACATATTTTCAAGGTTTATATTAAGATTCATTGACTGGCCCTGGATTCCGAGGTATAAACCTTACGGCGCTCCACTATTAAATAAGTTGACAAGTAACGAGCTAATAAAATATTCTATAAACATTGTGAGGATCGCGCAATACAGACGCCGATCGTCGATTCTGTGAAGTCGTTTGGAAAGCAGGCTGTGATTTGCAAGGTCACGCGTATAACACGGATGTTCCCGATATTGAAATGTACAGACGTGCTTTATTCACCTACATATCAACACATGCAATTTAAAAAGATCCGAGCCAAGTGAGCGCACATTTATTAAAATAAACCTTATACGAGTCGCGGAAGCTATCGTTTCGTTCGGTGAAAAGGCGTCGTTCGAATGTTGCCCAATGCGACAGCAGTATGAGAAACAAATACTCATATTGAATACCAATCGGACGAACGGTACGACACTTGGTATGGTAAATTCCGTATTGCGAATTATTAAATTATTTATGCCGCATATCGCGGTGCGCCGACTACCGAACGCTGAACCACAATATCGGGAATCCCTGTTCGCTACTAATGCAATAATTTGGCGTATTTTGCAATCGCGTATTGAATATTGAATAGTTGGTAAATAGTTTATGTTCTGAACGTGGATTTCAGAGTACGTGATCCGGCGCGCGGCGACTCGTTGTGAAATTGCACGACACACGGATAACATACGTTAACAAGTGGTCGTTTCGAATAAAATTTTATGTTCTCGTTGTGTTTAGATTTATAACCGATACGCGATGGATCACCTGATCTATTTCAACGTCTGCCGGCCCACGCCAATGCGGCATCCTATGCGTGCATCCCATTACCTGTTTATTCGCCAACTAAACATCTCAATGCACAGGGGTGTGATACACGGGACAATGCTACATTTAACTATCGATTATGATTTTATAGCCGGCGATCACGACACGTGACGTGGCCGAGTCGTGACGGGGGCTATCTAACGATTCATTTCAATTACCGACATGAAACTTAATTTAACAAGAGACAAAGTTTAAATTGTGCGACTTGTAGGTTACAAAGGTTATCTGATAGATCCAACCTAACCATTTTCACTTCGTTTATTATGAAAATTATTTTCAGTTTATGTCTAATGCTCCATTGTATGCTGGTAGAGGATTAACGAGTAATCGGCTTAAATGACTTCGCAATTGTTGGATACGAAATGTGATTACCTACGTAGATACTAAATCGCGACAACAAAAACTCCCTTTACATCTTCCTTTTAAGCAAAAGCCTCAGCTGCGCCTTCCGGGAGCTGAACATAACGGTAAAGGTGGCAAAGCATAGATTGGTGGATTTCGCAAACATGAGAAAGATTCCTTGGTTCTCTAGAATTGAGAATGTTTTTTTTAACCCGAAAATGCTCCTTGCTTCACACCTAATTATATTAAACCACGCAAAGATTTTTCTCATATTAGCACGACAAAGTGATAATACCACGCCGCATTATAACAACTCTGTATTCAAAACATGGCATTAATTAACAAGAGAATCTCACTTGACACACTCTAGCCGGCCTGCTAAGATTCTTCTTCTCGCTACGCTTAAAAGACCTAAATGTTAATAACTTGACATTACCTACTATTTTTACTGTTTTGACTAAGCACGACTCTGAGAGATTAGGAATGCAATGTCGCTCTTCACTTATATTCCGCGTTTTTCTTCTATTACTAACTACGCTACCCATTCCGTTATACTCACTGAGAATACGGCAATTTCTTCAAGAAGTTTCGTAAAAATCTTCTGCGCTACAATTGATAAAGTAATGTCAAAAATCCCCCTAACATCGCTACCGCGGGCGCCATTTACAAGAGGCCTAAGCAGGAGTTTTACTTGGTCCCTTGTACACGCCACTTACCCTGAATGAACCTGTGCGACTTGGCAACATTGCGGTGCGGTTATGGCGGGTTACCCGTGTAGTTTATCATCACGCCACCGCTGCGGCGTCGCGTGACTTGCTCCCTAGTGTTGACTTAATGGAGTGCTCGGGAACAAATTTAAAACACGCCTTGTTATAACTTACATGATTTATCGGCGAGGTGAAAGGTGGAGTGGTTAACACGGACCTGCTATTATCTATTATCTAGTCGAGTGAGATCTGTAACGTGATTGCAAGCGGGGGCAATGCCATGTCATGGGGGCAATTATTGCTTTGATGGGGGGTTAAAATAATAACCTACGGTACGTATGAGCCAATACAAGAATAATCTCCCAGAAAATAATAAGAAAGGATCAGTTTTGCACCGTCTTTTTATTTGCTGTCAAAAGACAACAGACTTTCTAAAGACCATCCAACCCTCAACCAGGATCGCTCCCGCTCTATCCATTTTCCATAATTAACATCGCATCAATGAAGTCAATCTCTCTAGTTTAAGTTGTATTATTCAGAAAAGTGAGATTAATGACTATCTTAGAGAGTCCAAAACGCTTCTAATAGGGGAGGGCGGGGTTGGTGTTAACGGGGGTAAGAATTAACAAGCTTATACCTGCCAAACGAAAAGTGATAAAAAATTGAGATTCGGTTTATAATAACTATATACACAGCCGAACATGTCCTGACTTGCCAGATATCAATCGGCCCTCGCTTGTGATAGTTTTGCGAAGTAGGCTCGGCTTGATAGGTAAAGATTTTTTTCGTTCTTCGTGATAAATTGATTTGAGACTTATTTATTCACTAAATTGAATCAAAGTTTGTCTTAAGTGAAATCCTATTTTATTGACTTTCACACTTTTACTCTTGTTTGTACTTACATTGACGGGATTATTGTCTTTAATTGATAAAGTATCAATAGTGGCCTCGGGGCTAAAATTAACAAATTGAGTGGGGTAAGTATTAACAGGTTAATATTATGTAGGTATGTAATGTCAAACGAGTGTTTTTTGTTGTAAGCGTGTTTTTATCATAGAATGAGAAATTATAATAGGAAGAGAGCAAGCTCTACGTTCCAAGAAGTATTTGAGGTGGCAGGTGAATAAGTTCTGGTAACTAACAGGAAATATATAGATATTGCTACAGAATACGATATTTTTGTACAAACATACATATATACATACATAACCTCACGCGTGTATTCCCCCAAGGGGAAGGCAGAGGTGCATTTCTGCACCCACTGATGTTAATACTTACCACAGCTCGGTTAATTTTTACCCCACATGCGGGGTATGTATTAACAAATGACTTTTTTGGTTTTCATGGCTCTCTTTCTGAAAGTACTTACATACCTGAAGGTTTTTGTTACTAATATCATAGCTGAATAACCAAAGCAAGTTTTTAATAAAAAATAAAACGGAAAAATTGTTTGTCAACGAAGATATAAACAATAATACAAAATTTGTTAGTACCTGCCCCGCCCTCCCCTACTCTTTATATGTAAATAAGGAAAGATCGCAAAACAGGGTGGTTCTAAAAAAATGTTAATCCTCTCCAAATCTATAATAAAATTTGTTACAATATAATTAAATCTTTATCCCTAATACAAAAATATCCTCCATTACAAGGAAACAGAAAACAACATCTAAGGTTTACAAATGCCTAATAATACCGTTTGTAATTCAAAAAATCATGGAACAAAATATGTGCAAAAACAAGAAATATAAAAGTTGAATATCTCAGGGGTCTGGCAGCGTCTTCCCCGAGGCGTCGCCGGGGCGTCGCCGGGGCTGGGGGATCGTAATTGAAAAATAAAAGGCCGTAATAATAGAATTTACATTACGTGCTTCCCAATGACAAATTTTGCCGTCTGTCTGTTTTTGTCAGGAGAGCGACATTAACTTTACATATACAATTTTCCACACGCTCCCTATTTTTTTCTGAACTCGTGTATTAAATGCTTACTCACTTGTTCGGAGACCAAAGGTCGTAATGCAAGATTAATAATAAATGTTCTTTTTGACTTTTCTAATTGGAGAAAAAGCTCCTTTAACGTTAATGAAAAAGGAACACATTTTCAAACGCTGATAATGATTGCTTATTCTGTTAACGATCCAAAAAGATTGAATATTAAGTAATTTGAATTAAGAACAGTTTTATTTAAGTTTTTTATCCAGCATGCATTTAAAAGTAATAAACAAAAAGTTCCTATTATAGCAAGGAATCAATGGGATGTAAAATACGCAAACGCTATTCCCAAACATTTATATTCAAATATTACGGTATAGCAGGATTGTTTCGTGCGGCGGTCGACATTTCCGTACAATAGATTGGCCCAGGCGCGGTACTGCTAGTTAGCCGTAAAGTGAGATGTAAATATGCGCAGGCGCAGGGGTCGCACACCGCGCCGCATTATTCAGGAAAACTTGCCCATTACCCAAAAAAATATTGCTAGTTGATATAACAATACATCCATACATACACAAACTCACAGCTGTGTCCCGTTGAGGTAGGCAGAGATTATAGAACATTTTTGGACCGTCCAAAAACACTTTTTTGCTTCCTCAACTATCATTGTCCTCTTCCTGCAAGCACCTGGGATTCGAAAACTATTTTTGTTTACAATAATATTTTAATGGTTGTCTATGTTGTATCTGTAACAGTTCTAAATATGCGAAAATTAGCTATGCGCATTTTCATCATTATCATCTGCGAATCAATCAAGCCCGATCCGCAATGTCTTAGTACGGGAATTTATGGCGTCTTTTTCTCAAGTTATTTACATATTATCTTAATGATGAAGAACCACCTCTGGGCCACTTATCGCCATATTCCAATTAATGCTGGAAATATGCGCCGACTCCTCGCAACGCCATGTTTTATTAACCTTTCATAATGTACGCCCTTTATCTCGCATATTAAATCAGCTTTAAAGTGTAACAATATTGATGTAAACCGCATAACTTTTCAGTAATCTCTGTAATGTATTAAGTCGAGATAGCAACAGATTAAACGTGTTCTCAGAGTGTAATTAAAGTAATAACATCAATACACAGAACATAAATTGACTTGTAAATAATTCGCAACTAAAAATGTTGAAGATAAACACAATTATTTAAAGCCGCTAAAGCATCCTCAAATCTCTAAAACGTTCACTTAATGCTACAATTAACATTCCGCGGCAAGAACATTAAAATATTTCCAATAAAGTATAGTTTTATCGCAACAAACTGTATGCAAAACTTTACTGGAGGCGGCAAAGAGCACCATAATTATTCTGAATGGAACACATATAGGTGAAAATAATAGGAGACGGGGCGAGGGCAAGGTGCGGGCGAGATGAGGGCGCGCGGGGGGCACGGGCGGCGGGGGAGAGGGCGCAGGCGCATGCCGCGCTCCCGAGCCACACCTAATTAACCGGAGACGTGACATAGCTACGTTATAAATTTAAAATCTGTTCTCCGCCGCTGAGAAAAAATAAATGCCAAAGAGCACTGAATAATTTAGAACAAAACAAATAAATCCAGCGTGCGATAGTGGCTATTCGTGGCATTTAAAAATATTTCTCACTGCTCTACACTGAGTTGAGAACTTGAGTGCATGAGTGCAGGTAGTCATCGGCAGATACAACAAACGCACGCCGAGATAAATTTTGTAGTTGATTTACCTCCGGCGTTCCGTCCTCTTATCCTTTTCGAAATAACTTATCACTGACGTACATTATTTCGCTAAGCACGTATTAAACAACCAATTTATATCGCCGGGTCCCTATCATTTTCAATAAATCATAAATAAAAGCCATGAATATAACGTACTTCGAAATTATGCTAAAATTCAATTGTTTCAAAGTCAGCATATTGCATTTGTTCGACGTAAGCAATCATTTAAACATAATCGACGATTGTCAATAGAGTTTATGGCCGGCCCTAGGTCCTGCGTGCATGTCAAATTACGCATTACAGGATGTCTTTAAACTGCCGACTAATACATATTTCCATAACTTTTGCATGAGCCAAGCTATTTGTAAACAAATAAACAGTATTATAATTCAATAGGCAGCATTATAAGAGAATAGGTACCTACTTATATTTTGAACATAAATCTGCGAATATAAACAAAACACCAGTGATATTTCATGGTTATAAAAAAGTAAATTTTAAATTCAATAGAAGTGACAATGTGAGTAAAGAGCGAACGTCCTGTATAAGTAAACACAGGTCCCAGTTATATGGTGAGCGTAGCAGCTACCTATCATCAGGTGAAATATATAAATCGGGGCGTTATCATGTTTGGCGATCACCGCGGCAGACGCAGACGGCAGCGGCGGTTGCGGCGGCCACCGACACGTGAAATAAATATCCATTTCCATACTCAAATGCGGACAGGAGTGGAGTACAAAGAAGCGCAGACGAGAGGCGAGCGCGTCATCGGAACGCATCAGCACCCGCGCTGACAGCCCTCCGCTGATCTATAACTCCTTATTATTATTTGAATGAGATCTATAGATGCGAGAGGTGTGGAACGGCGATTCCGATCCGACGACGATCATTTTGTTCGACTGGAACGACCGCTTTTGAACTAACCTGACGTTACAATGGTGGCCGGTGACGGCAATGATTTAAAATCTGTTAACAGGACGGTTCTCTTTTTAACGATTGCTGTACGATTTCCATAAATGGCTTTTCATATTATCGTTGTAGTCTGAATGCTGGGCATAACAAGGTGTACGGTACATTCCGCGGGGCGAGCGTAGTCCGTCCGCGGGAATGAATACAACACAAACAATGATATGAGGGATAATAGTGAAAATGAAACAGAAATCCCGGCCGTAATGAGGTCTCTGTTCATTGCTCCCCATATGAAGGTATTACCTTTATCTGGAGTAATTATCTCCTGCACCGTACCAATGCGCGATACACGTACATTGTGACACCGAGCGGTTCAAAAGATCTGTACCAAATTGAATGCCATAGCGTTTTTAATTAATCACGTAGTGAGCGCGTTCTATCGGAGTTACATATTGGCTTTATGCAAATAGCTATTTCTATCGTGAATGTTTAAATAATCGATGCCAAACAAATAGTATATGAATACAGGAGGCTGAATAGAGTCCACCGTTCCCTTTTCGTGCTAATATAAGCATAAGAAAGTCTTTTATTTACAGGTAATAAGGTTGAAAGATACTAGTATGTTTTAAATTTTAATCAAAATGCAAGTAAAATGTTGTTAAAAAAATTCTCCATTTATACCGTTTCTATTGATATCTTGACTGTTGCTTTATTAAGTTTTTGAAAGTACATTTTAAATTGATCATATTTATATTTATATAAAGTACGCTACCGCCATCTAGCTGGTATTAAGCCAATGGTTACACTCTCTAGGTAGACATTTAAAGTTATTAGTATTTAATTAAAAATACTTTTTATGGAGAATAAAATTGTTTACGCGATTAAGCTGTTACGTAATAAATATACTCGTACCTTATTCGATTTAACTAACCGTTTTAAGACTTTGAGAGCCGAACCTTTAATATTAAGTATATACACATATAATATACGCGCTTTTTATAAAGAATATACTGATCTATACTATATAGTACACTACTATATACTATTCTATAATAACGTAGATGGTCAAAATAAATCGAAAAATAAGTACAACTTGATAAATAACGTTTACTTAGTAGGTTTGGTATACAATCTGGCCGATTCGACCAAGGTGGTAGCAATGTCTTACAGATATTTGTAACTGGCTGTATAGCTCCTACCTTACCTCCTACCTTAGAGTCGACCGGCATCAGGGCGGCACAATTGTTTAAATTGATGAACGATGCCAGTTTTCGTTTCTCGTCTGACCTTAAGAGAAATAAAAGCTCTGTGAAGTAGCCTTAACTAGCAAAGAGAAGTCCTCTAGTCCACTTTAGACACAGGATGTTTGATTAATGTCACTCTCAATACCAGGAAAGTCTGGTACCCAGCCGGTGCTAAATGATTTAAGTACATCAGAGAGAGTTCTTTTTTCAAAAAAGCTGTTGAACTACCAATATTTTCCCGTACTCTTTGCTGGAATAAACTGAGTCACACATGAAACGTAGTGATCGAGAGGTCAAACGTCCTGGCTCGGTGCAAACGTAACTCAATGAAATGGTGGCAAATTGTGGCCCGAACACTCCCAAGCCGGCAG
Organism: Cephonodes hylas; assembly: GCA_030295005.1. Classification (NCBI taxonomy): domain Eukaryota; kingdom Metazoa; phylum Arthropoda; class Insecta; order Lepidoptera; family Sphingidae; genus Cephonodes; species Cephonodes hylas. The sequence goes on along the minus strand of AP025364.1, from coordinate 8,219,374 downwards.
ATCGCGTCTGACGCAGCGGCACTCGAGAGCCGAGTGTCGGCCCGTGCCAATCATCGGTGATAAAATAATGGCATCAATGCAGGAAGCGCAGTTATTCGCAACTCCCGCGCCCCGGCCGCCGTCCGCGCATGGGGGCTTTTAATCAACACTTTATTGTTTAATGACCCCTCGTCCAACTCTAAATTAAAAGGGTGACGGCTCAAACCCTATTGACGAATGCGTAATATGCGAGCGGATTTGTACTGAATATTTGATGATAGATAATAGAGACTCGGTAACATCGACGTGCAAATTGTTTGGAGTTACAGATATGGGTTTATTTTTTGAGTCACTGTATGAATAATATTTTTGGTACTACGCGACTAAAATGCTCTTATTAGTGGAGTAGTAGTAGTAGTAGTAGTAGTATTATATTAATGCAGTGAACTTTAGATTTTTAAGAAGGATGCTCGGCTTGAGGAAAAAGGATAAGAATATTGATGGCGATAAACTGTTCTTAAATTTGGTTGTATAACCCGTAGAGATTTTAGGTGAAAAAATATCCTAGATTTGCTTCTTCTTGATAAAAACCAAAAAGCTATTATGCTGTAAACAACTAATTTGGTGTTCTATTATAAGGTGAGGGAATGGGATTATTAAGAGGTTAAATATTAAATACGCCTCTATGTAATTGATGTTTGAATAAAGATAAATTAATACCAAAGATTTATTGGAAATGTCAAACGCGCAAACCTTTGGTAACCTGTGCTGACACTTCTAAATATCAACATTGAAGTAATGACAAAGTGATCCAATAGTTTATGTGTTAATAATTTTAAGGTACTGAAGTTTTATGTGCAGCGCAGTGATGGCCTCGAGGTTTAGGCGCGCGGTCGAGAATCTCGGCGGTCGCGGGTTCGAACCCCAGGCACACACCTCTGACTTTTCGGAGTTATGTGTGTATTCACATTGAATTATCACTTGCTTTAACGGTGAAGGAAAACATCGTGATGAAACCTGCACACCTAAAAGTTCTTAGGAATTTCTTAGGTGTGTAGTCCGCCAACCCGCACTAGGCCAGCGTGGCGGACTATGGCCTAAACCCTCTCAATGGTAGAGGAGACCCGTGCTCAGCAGTGGGCGTATATGGGTTGATGAAGAAGTTTTATGAATTCGCCGAATAGGGTGACATAAATATAATTTACAAAAGCAATATAAAAGAAAAAAATCTTTACGCGTTTGAAATCAATTATAAAATAATTTAAGTTTTGCATTTTTTTTAAGATTATAATATGTAGGTACGTCAGCTTATTCTCGATTCGTTTTATAAAATTGGTAAAAAAATGTTTCATAATACTTTTATTCTTCGTAGTAAAATAGTTGAACAATAAAAACTTTCACTCTTAAAGAATTTCTAACCGCGAAATTATGAATGATATTATGCAATAACATTGTCATAGATACAAAATATAAAATACACAAAATTTTTGTATTAAAAAGTACCATTCCTGAAAGATGTATGTATACCTTCTTTCCAATTGTAATTCCTATTTTCTAATTGTTTCATACAAAAGTTAAATAACTCTGAACTAGTCGACCTCTTCCATGTCTTATCTGATTTTAAACAAACTGTACAATATTAAGATACCTGCAAATTACTCTAACATTTAAAATATTAGTTTGGTTGACATATTCAGCTAAATATAAAGGGAGATTAAAGGAGTGAGATAGATAATGTGTGTAGTTGTAGCACGGCTCACTTGGTTCGCGTGCACCCTCCGACGTTTAAATGCTTTCAGTTATTTTATACGAAAGCCTTAGAGCTACAAGTATTATTTGTATTAGCAACGCGCCTGTAGGAATACATTTCGGAAAGCGAATTTAAATGGACAGTACTTTTTAGTCCTTACTACATTCCTGTAAAACGAAATAAATTATTTTTAATATCATCACAATCACATATGGCCAATATAGGTCCTCGTCTCTCTCCTTACAATAGTGAGGGTTAAGGCCTTAGTCTACCACGCGGGCCTAGTGCGGGTTAGCACATATAGTTTTATATAAAGCTCGTCTTTTGTTCTGAAGATATCACGTTTATATTATATTTTTTGCTTACAGATTTTTTATAGGAATATAACCGCCGAAACACCTGATGGAAAGTATTGTGCGGTCATAATAGAGATTACCGATGAAAAAGTTATAACTATAAATTACCATTAGACACTAGTATGTCGGCCTAATCGAAATTAAAGTAATTAAATTTGATTCTAGAGCGCGACCCACCTTAAGCAATCCCTTTAGTAAGTTTTAGAATCAATCTTATCCGAACAAAACGTCAAAATATTAATCTAAATTAGAGAATTCTGTTATTTTTGACCACAACGTTGCTCTAAGTCTAAATCTTGTAATAAAGACTCTCTCTTCTTTCGTTCAGTATTTGCATGCACAAAACCTTCAAAATTAATATTCAATTTTAAAAAACGATCTCGAAATATATCATTCAACACGTAACAAAGTAATTATAAAAAAATATAAACAAAGAGGCGACTCCACGGCTCCCGCGCGCGGTATTAGAGGCATTTGATCCCTGACTTTTAATGCTTCACCCCCGGCATTAAAATTATATGTATATCTGTATCACGCTGGCGATTGTAGGGCCTCAACAACTACTCATATACGAAACGTACACCACGCGCCAAGGTCTTCGATGCCAGTACAACACGCATTACATCCACTTAGCGTGTTATGTGTCATATCTTGTTAACAACACATTAACGTGCTAGCCCCGGCCAGCTTAGCTGCTCGCTCGTGTGAAAACTGTTTTTTGACACCTCTGTATTTTTCACTAGGCAAATCTAATCTTTATCTCAAATGGTAGTTAAAGATAAATCAGAAGGAAATTTGATAGCGCGTTGCCTAGTTGATCCGGAAATCTATTAACAAATTTTGTATGAAATAAATAACGTTCACCTGTCGGTTCATGTGCATAATATACATGGGCAAAAGAGTAAATCAACATTGCTAACCACAAGCCTCTTTTGCGATATATTGATACTAGATAAAATCACTAGATAAAACAGTTAAATTGTTAATCTTACCATACTCAAGAAGTAGCTCTGATTTCGACAGATACTTTTCATTCGATCTTTGAAAAAATGATGGATTTATCATAAACACGCAGACAATTTAGTATATTCAGGAATGTGGACGATTTTTTTCCTATCTAGGAAGTGGGATTGAAGCAAGCGGCTCACCTATTGGCAATTAACGCATTTAAATAACACGTCTTATGAGCCTTGCCATGCCTACTTCATGGATCTGGCTATAAACGAAAGATCGCTATCGGCGACAAAACCACCACATTTAAAGAAAAAAAACTTTGATTAAAATTATATATTAATGTTTTCGTGACTATTCTACCATAACACATCATTAGCGCATATGCACGTTGTACGTCTCACTTCTGGGCACGGACCACAGCTGCAACTGAGTAGGGTTAGACCTTAGTCCACTACGCTGGTTTAGTGTTGGTTGTCGGACTACACTCTGAAGAAATGCGCGACCAAACACGCCTAACAATTTTACCATAGCATATTTAAATTCTAAAACTATGTTATATATCAAAGCACTTTTCACGCATGATAGGCACAACAAATATATGATGTTTATCGATATCTGATAACAAAAATACCGAATGGCCGCCGGCGCTAATTACTTGGAACCTGATATCATTCATTAGCAAATCCCTAAATTATTGTGCTCTGCAAAATTCTTAATTATATCTCTTAAATTTCTAAGTAAAATTTTGCCTAGAGCGGCACCATGGCAGCAAAATGATATGTTTGTAAACAACCCTGAACTTTACCGTTAAACGCTAATTATACATTCTGATAATAATCCACGATTCAATTTTAACGCGAGGGAGCATCGGCGAGTCAAATCAGAAATATTCAAATTGCCCTTATTAAGATGTAATGGTTGACAACATACAATTTGGGCAAAATAAAATTGTTATATTAGTATATTCGACGATGATGAATACTTAGATTTAGTGTAAATACTTTTAAACGCATTATCCTACAATTATTCAACTGTAAGATTTAAACATAGAGAATAAACATATAAAGCGCCATAATAAAATATCTATATACATTCTGCAAGTAAAATTGCACACACGGCATACTATCATCCAGTAAGAAAAGCAGAAACAGGAAACACAGTTGACCGTATTAGTAGTAAGACGGGTATATGAAGGAATTCATTTTCTCCGCGACACGTGGCTATACGTATATTAATTACACAGTTCATAAAATCCACGTTAAACGCTTAGGTAATGTGTTGAAAGAGGTGGCTGTCACCCCTCTAATTAGACGGATAATGACGGTGTTCAAGTTATTAATTTAATAAGAGGGGCGGCGGGTCGGATGGCACCGTGTCAGGTGACTGACGGGGTCGCCGTGTGTCATCCACGCGCCGGCATGTCATAAACTGACACATGTTTATTCACTAATTAGTCAGTAAAACGGTGCATTCATTTATCTATGTGCGTGTTCGTCGAATACTTCCAACTCAACGTGTGGCTAGCATTTTTAATTCCTCAGACAGTTTGAGCCTATTGTCTTTTAAAGAACATATCAAGAATTCATCCTGATATTGAGAATTTCCTATAGAATTAAATACAATAGTATATACTCTATTTGAGAGCTTAGGCCCGACCTGAAAAAACACTTAAAACTTTTTGATAATGTACGTCAATTTAGAGAACAGCACGAGTTACGACAAACAAACTAAATCCAACCTTTATAAAGTTAAATATGAAATAATAATGCCTTCAACAGCTCATTTGTTAATTAAATAAGGTATATGCATCACAAAGACGCACACTAGCAAATCGTATTCTCGCATAGAATTCACAGGTATAAGAAAAAGTAAGACTTCTTTTATATTATTTTAATTTTCTAATTCACCCCGCGGCAAGCACTCACGGAACGAGTAATTACTGTAAAAGGTCTTAAGCATGAATGTTATGACGGTGTTTATGAAAAGTATTTCGCCGTTTGTATAACCATTGAAATTTTCTTTGCCGAGCGCGCGCTCACCGCAGAACAACTTTGGAAAAACGTACGAGTATGAATTTTCAACTGTATTACGTTCCCAAGAAAAAACTTGCTGCAAACATGATAAACAGATATTTACTTACACGTTACGAGCCTTTTGACATGATAATAATTCGAAGGGAAGAAGTCGAATTTAATAGCGAGTTAAATGATACGTGCCCTGATTGGAAAATGTATGCTTATTCAGGTCGAGCGAGGCTCGCGCTCCCCGACCCTCCGCACGGCTGATTTGAAATGAATGGTAATAATGGCCGAGCATCCCGCTCGCATCGTTTTGTATGATTATTCCAGATTAATTATTTGTAGGAATTTTGTGGGCTAATTTTTCGGAACGAGATTTTTCCGCTTTGAGTGACGTTTTAATTCCAGCTCGTCGGGATGCGTACCATTTGATAGGTTACTGTATTGTCCAGTCCACTCCGTTATACCGCCTGTGTTTATAAATGTGTTTATGCGTATCCGTGGAATTTGTTTTTATAGTTCACGTGGAATATTGTTCGACACGTAATCCGTGATTACGTGCTAATACCATTACACCAGTAATGTAATTAATTTACGATAAGAAATTCTGTGCCGAGAATTTTTTTGTGGAGAAATATTTATACAGGTTTTTATAACTACTTTCTCCACAACATAGCTTAACCTTTTAAGTATTTTAAAAACAACCTAAAAAAATGTACAAATAATAAATTAATACACATGTCTGTAAATTCTAAGCTTGTTTGAATTATCATCCTTCACAAAATAAAGTGATATTAGGAAAAAATATTATTATGCATTCTCATTACCTTAAAAGTCAAAGTATGCCTTATTCCCAGTCCTGTCCGTTAACAAATAAAATCAAACATATATAAACTGAACAAAACATACATGTTATAAAACGTATAGCGCATATGTTATATAACAGCGAAATAAATGAGCCGTAAAAATATTTCCGAATTAAAATATGCTCTTACCCGATCCATATTCGGTATCTAAAGTTTTATAAACACATGCATGTCGATCGCTCGGCATCGGTATTGAATCACGTCACAACGGTCCCCAGAGTCAGCGACTGATGCGAATATCAAATCGCTGCCACCCCTTGACTCCATAACTCTTACCCATTAGATGACAGGGGAAACGACAACTCCGTCGGCCGCGCGTCACTCAATCATACTGCAAACATTATTTATTGATACAGCACGCCCAATAATAAACATGTATATCTCAGCATACCAAAACTGACTCATTAAGCGTGCTATTTTCTTCATTTGCCATTGTTTCTGCTCCCCCATCGGCTGACAATTGAAAATCAATTCTATTGTTGTGCTAAAGATGCGAAATCAGTTTGGCAAGGACACGGTGTTTGTACTGTCGGCTGGACAGTCCCGAGGGGCCTGAGCTGGCACATTCTGACGACTGAACTAAGTAGAAAGATAGAACAGAATTAAGCCGGCCAATTATCCCGTATTGGATTTATTGGTAATCTCTGCACGAATGGGCGCGAGGGTGCGAAGCGAACCAACTTTTGATGATGCCTCCATAGGCATTATGAACAAAGTTGTTGCAATTTTTATGTAGGAGGATTTATTGTTTAGCTTCCTCTCTTGTTTAGCCCCCGATTGTGTGTAGTCAGATAAAAGAGAGCGCAGAATCGTTTTATTAGAAATAAATCAATCTTTAATCAAAGTATGTTTTACGGATTACGTAGCTTTGTCCTCGCAAAAATTCTTTGTTTCTATTGAATTGGGTTCCTTTGAACCTGGATAATATTCTTACTATACATACTTGTACTTGATACTTATACCTTTGATCTAATAAATAACGCCAGAAACTTGGATACCTCTTTTGTCTTACAAATCAAAAGAAATTCATTACTTACAAAAATACCAATAAAAATATAATTAATTAGAAAAAAAAACTATTTACTTACGTAAAAAGCAATTACTAATCTATAAAACTATTTATATGAATGAACAACCTTTGCAAGAAAAAAGGAGATATTTAAAAAAAGATTTGTACGTATGTTTAGTAGATATCAAAATAACGAAAACTTAAACCTAGTTCCAAGACTAATAATTGTTTACAAATTAGTGGAGAATTGGTCGTACATGATCTTATAGAGGTAACCATACAACAAGATAGTATGATTGATTTATACGCCAATCAATCATCGATTGAAAACACTGAGACTTTACACAATAATTCATAAAGTATAGCAGATGGACGAAACAATTTGACGCACGGGGTGTAATAAATATTGAGCAGTTGAAGTTTTATTGTGTCCATCCCCAGCTGACCCATATCGCTGTATCTCAGTGGTCCATGAGGGAGGGTCATCGCGAGATTTATATCTTCGATCAGCGGTGACAAACAACCAGAACTATGAAATGCGACGTTTCATTCAATCCCAAATATTGCTCCTTGTATCACTATCTTTATATTTATTGCCCAGTTTCAAGAGTATATCATAAGTCAGACGCTTGTGCAATAAATATATTATACACGCTTGCAGATTCGTATTTGAAAAAATAAATTGAAATGTTTTCAGCCCATTAAAATAGTAACGCTGGATTTGAGATCTATTTTTTTTTTATAACAAAAAGAAAGAGTTAATTTTATTTATAGCATATTGTTTTATATGGCATTTCATCTGCATTGCAGAATTAAAAATGATTTGAAATTTTATTAAGAAAATATAAAGAAATGTTTCACAATCAACAAGGCTTACAAAATAAATGTGATTTCTACAAGCGCTCATAAAGTTTTAACACGCTATCACCATTATATTATAAATATAATTATATTTAAAAATATAACCTACCAATAGCTGATGTATACAAAATCGATCATATCAGTAAAATCAACTTGCAGTCCTTACCCTCACGAAACGTGTGTAATAGTGTTGCCAAAAAACGTCACGCAGGATAAAGGAAATTGATATATCGATGTAAAAGCAAAAATATGTTCACATTGTGCTGGTAAAAAATCTCACAGATACGTCATAGCCGTCAGTCAGTGGTATTGCCTCCCGGGTATTGCATAAAAAGTTTTCGTACCCCTGCACACTAGAAGCGGAAAAATTTGGCCAAACTACGTATCCGACGGTAGAGAGACACTTTTGAATTGTTTATTTTTGTGGTAAAGCAAAATGTTGTTGGAAAACCAGCAAGCATGACTCAGTCGCTGGACTTCACTCACAGGGCCCTCTGCTACAAGAGAGTCCTGTGGTGGATACGAGAACCGAGGCGCTGGGCCCCTTTGTCGTGGATGCTGTGCGACCCGTGAATACGGAGTCGATCCTTGGAGTTGTCCACCCGGGTGGACAGAAAAATGGAAGCGGAGGACCGCGTTCGCCGCGTTGTTGGACGCAGGGCGTTCGCGGTCACTAGAAACATATCGTCACTGAAGGACTTGTGCATTGCTATCCTATCTTGGGGACTTGCGGTTGCTGCTAGTCAGCGTTCCGCGGCTGTATTAGAAGCTAGGGGAGTGGGGTACGCCTTCGATGAAGTCGTTGGCGGCGGTGCTATAAGACCGAGAGCTCCGGGTTCCTGCTATTTGGCCGTCTACACCGCTTCGGAATGTGTTATGGTCGGGGAGAAGAAGCGGCAAGAAACTCCCGACAACACTTTTATAGCGGTCACCGGGCTCTGCAAGGAGATAGGTGGTCTAACCCTACGGTGAGCCTAAACCTAACTGTGTCCTAACCAATCCTGAAACAGAAAGTAACAAAAATTAGTTGGTGGATATGGGTGGGGAGCGCGGATTAGTTATTGTCCGCGAGGAGGTCACGTGGGAGGGGTCTGCCGTCCGGTGGTCGCGAGTGCAGAGGCGCCAAGTTCTGGATGTGGGTCCAGTTTGACGCGTCTGCACGTGCGAACATCGTGGACGAGAGACGAGCGACGAAGTCGTCCAGGCTTTCCATGCGCAAGTCTCGCTGAATGGTGGCATTACGGACGTAGCGCGGGGCATTGACTACCTTGCGGAGTGCCGCAGATTGGACAGACCGCAAGGTCTTCTTGCCATTCTCGCTGGCCAACGCAAACCACGCGGGCGTGGCATACGTTAACCGCGAGCGCACATACGTCTTGTATATGTTCACCTTTACAGCGAGTGGAAGCACAGAGGAGAGCACAGGGCGAAGCTTCGCCGCTGCGGCTCTGGCGCTATTGGCAGTCGCCTTAACATGGGGAGCCATGGTAAGGCGCCTGTCAATAGTGACTCCGAGGTACTTAGCCTTGGTGGTCCATTGGATGGGATGCCCGCGTAACTTGAGTAGCGGGGGGGTGATCTTCCGGTTTTTGGGCCTCTTTATCAGTAGGGCCTGCGTTTTCTCGACGTTCACTGCTAGCCGCCACTTGGACAGCCACTCCGGTAGGTCGTCGAGGTTCTGCTGCACCTTGTTTGCTGCTCCTTTGGCCTGTAATGAGGAAGCGTAATAAGCGACATCATCGGCGTACAGCGCCAGCTTTACGCCGTCGCGCACCGGAATGTCGTCTGTGTAAAGTGCGTAGAGCACTGGCGACAGGCAACTGCCTTGTGGTACCCCGGCAGCCACGGGACGCTCCTGGGAGAGAGATCCCTCAACCAAGACCTTGAAGTATCTGTCTTTCAAAAAGGAAGCAATTATTAGCAGAATTCGTTTCGACAGATCTGACATTGCGAGCTTGTACAGTAAGCCTTGGTGCCAGACTCTGTCGAACGCCTTCTCCATGTCCAAGAATACTGCAACGGTGTTTTCATATCTGTTACGCACAGAAGTGAAGTCGTGCAATACTCTCGTCAGTTGGAGGGTGGTACTGTGTTCTGACCTGAATCCGAACTGTTCCGGGCGTGGAGTTAACACGGGTGTTATGTGTGTAAGAAGCAGTCTCTCAAACACCTTGGAGATGGTGGGGAGAAGTGTGATGGGGCGGTAGCCCTCTGGCTTCAGAGAGCTTTTGTTTGGCTTGTGCAGCATGATTACCCTTCCGGATTTCCACCGTTGAGGAAAGTGGCCCGTGCGTACGATACCATTGAACAGGCGTGTCAGAGCTGCCACTGCTTTCAGTGGGAGTCTGCGCAGCGCACTGTTCGGGATACCGTCCGCTCCGGGTGCCTTCCTCGGTTTCGTCCGAAGGATCATCCTGCGCACTTGGGAAGGTGAAAAGAAGATCGGGTCTTCTTCTCGGGACAAGGGAGTGGATAGGATGTCTTCAAGGTGTTTGGTTACCTCTGTCTCGTGACCCGGATGGTCAGTCGGATTCAGTTGGAACTGTTGCTCCAGATGGCTCGCGAAGATCTCGGCGCGGTCCTCCGCACGATATCTCGGCGTGCCATCCGGGTGCATCAGCGGTCGAACTGGTTCCGGAGTGTTTGTAACCTGACGGCACAGGCGGTGGATGCCGGCCCAGTCTCCTGAAACGGAGTCCAGGTGAGCGTTCCAGCTGTCTGTCCTGTAGGCCTCCAGCTCTGCTTTCACGGCTTCTGAAAGACGATTTAACTTGGTCTTAAGTTGTGGACACAGGGTGTGTTGCCATCGAGCCCTGAGTTTTCTTTTCTCCCTGATGAGGTCCCGTATGTAACGGGGGAGTTCGTATGAGTGTGCCACTGCAGACTGCGGTGTTTTTGCAGTTTCGAGGGCGTGCGTGATTCGCTCCGTGAACTCGTCCGTAAGGCGGTCGACGTCTTCAGCGCTGCTCACTGGTCGTGTTGGCGTGTGCTCCTTCAGGTCTGAAACAAATTTGTCCCAGTTAACTGAAAAGCGAGCTCTTGGTGGATTCGATCTTGCCGGTTGGCCAGGTACCACGATCACAATGGGTTGGTGATCCGACCCAGTGTGGTCGTTGAGCACCTCCTGTGTAGGGAAGCTGTGGAGATCGCGATGGATGACGATGTCGAGGACGTGCGCCGACCATGGAGAAGTACGAGGATATATGGTCGGCGCTGGCGGTCCGTCGACATCGTATCCATGCGCCTGGGAGTCTGCGTAGAGTGTCTTGCCGGCAACGTTCCCCTTTCCTGCGGGATCCCAAGAGGAATGTGAAGCGTTTATGTCACCGGCAATCAGCGTGGGAAGCGACGAGTCGAGCATGGCTCGTACATCGGACGCGTCCAAGGCTGTTTGTGGCGGTTTATACGCCGCAAACAGTCTTAGCGGATTGCCGTTGACACAAACTTCCACGCCCAAACCATAGAGTGATTTGAGCTGCAGTTGCGGGAGAGGCTGCTGCAGGATTCTGCGTTTGACTGCTACCAGCAGTCCACGGTAGGCCTGGTTCTGTGGCGTGATCTCGTCCTGGCGATAAACGATGTACCCAGCGAGCTTGCACCTCACGGAGGGCCTCAGATGGGTTTCGTTTATCAGAGCCACGTCGATGTCCTGTGAACGCAAAATGTGGATTAATAGCGTCGTTTTTTGGCGCAGCCCGTCGGCGTTCCAATTTAAGATCCTAAGACCCTCCATTGAACAGCGGGGCGCTAATTTGTGTGAGGGACGAGAACACCACGGCTGTGATGTCCCCTCCGTCCTTTGCCGCGCCCAGAATGTTGTACAGGATGCGTACTACATCCTCGTACGAGAACATTTTCTCTTGCGCTCTGGGGGCGGCAGTGGCGGTGTGTTGTGTGGTGTGGTGTGTGGGAGGCGGGACGGATTTTGTTGCGGAGGGAGGAGGGACCGCGGCGGAGGTCCGCGCCTGGTGTTGCTTCTCCTTCTTCTTGTCCTGCCTCGCTGGTACCGCTGCTGGGGCGGGCCTCGCCGCGGTCAGTGGAATGGTGGCTGGGATGGGATGGGTAGGTGCTGAGGGAACAGGAACAGCAGAGGGGGAGGGTTCGGGGGCAGGTTTGCCCTTTTTCCCCTTCCTTCTGCGGGTCCTCTTCCCTCTGGTTTTACCAGGGTTGGCGGGTGCCATTAAGTTTGGCGACCCACTAGTCCCCTCTATAGTTGAGGGGCGCGTGGACAGGGCCACGGCGCCTGCCCGTTTGTTCCGAGCCTCTCTTCGGAACACGGGGCAGGCGCTGTGGTTTGCGGGGTGGGCGCCTTTGCAATTGGCGCAGGTGGCGGGCTCCTCCCGGGGACGTGGGCAGTCCCGGGCCGAGTGCTGCTCTCCGCAGCGGACGCAGGCTGGCGTTCGGTGGCATTGGTGACTCGAATGCCGGAATTGCTGGCATCTGTGGCACTGCGCGGGACCTTTCTTGCCGCGCCACAGCTCGAATCGGACATTTGGTAAGGATAGCAACTCAGTTACCTTATAAATTTCCCCGATGTTGGGGGTCCTTTTGAAGGTAACCAGGAATATGTTGCCTGGACGGCCTTGACGCCCCTTAATAGGGCGGACATACTCAGGCGAGAACCCTAGGTCCTCAAGCTCTGATTCTATTAGAGTGCGATCGGTGTCGCCGGGGATCCCGCGTAGTGCAGTTTTGACACTGCGCTCGCATGGGAGGGAGTAGGAGAACCAGGAGATTCTCTCAGTTTTTTCAAGATCGCTGAGGTACCTCTGTACCACGCGATATTCGTTGTCTGATTTGGGGGTAAATTTGAACCCCTTGGCTCCAAAGATGTGTACGTTTGGAGCGAAGCCTAGCTTTCCCTTCAGGGCCTTGCAATGCACGGCCCAATTGGGGAAGGATTCTACTATCAAGGGAGGGTATCGAACCTCCTTCTTCTTGGGCACCGAGGCCGGCGTGTTGATTGTCCCAGCGGGAGGTGGGGCTACTGTGTCTGCCGTTTTTTGGCGTTTGACCGCCTCGGCGTAGTTGGGTGAGCGGGCGGGAGAGTGACGGGAGGCGTCACCGTCTCGGCCGCTACTGGGGCTCCTAGGTCTACGGTTGCTTTGCACCGTGACTTCCATCGGGATTTGAGTGGGTGGGGTCGTTTCAGCTTCAACGGTATTCTCAGCCGGGGACGACGGCGAGAACTCCGAGAAGCGGAATGGGAGTTGGATGGTAGCGAGAGTGCTGCCATCCGAAGAGGAGGGGCCTTGAAGAGGCGGGGCGGCCATCCCGAGGAGAAGACTCGGGATGGTCGGGGGCAAGGCCGTGCTCTGACCCTCAGCGGGACCGGAAGGCCGGTCCCGCCGAGAGCCGTCTGCCGCGGCCTTCATTGCGGTCGGGGGTCTACCGCCGCGGTCCGCCGGCATGCGTCGTTAGACGCCTGCCAGGCTGCCGCAGAGGTGTTTCCCTAGACCGACGTCAGGCGTGACTTACCTGCAGTACACGGAATAAATCGAAATTAATTCCGTGTATCACTCACAGTCACACCTTCACTGTCACTACACTTCACAAGCACTTTTGCACTAATGCACTCACTACTTGCTCTAGCAATTCGCTGGTCAAAGGAACCGTTCATAGAAACGGCTCCCAACCGCAGAATTGCGAGCGATAGGCGAACACTAGCGCGCGAGCGGAACCGTGCGCACTGGACGGCTCTTGGAATCGGAATGAAGCATGACTGACGTTATTAAGATCTTTAAAGGAGATATAAGTATGCTAACCAGAATCAAAATAGTTCCTAAGTTTTAGTTAACTTTAGTTTTAGTAATTTTCCTAGTTAAGTGCCTAAATGACAAACGATAATAATACGAAGTGTGTACATTACAATTTTTTTTTTTAGTTATTAGGAAAAAATATCGTACTACAAGAAATGGCGGAGTTATTTGTTTTAAATCACTTTCTTCGTCCAATTTCTCATTCTCTCAGGTTGTTGTGGCTATAGAAATAGACTTCAACCTACCATTGCATATAATTTTAAGTTTGTAAAAAGACGTGCTATTATTTGCTCACTTTTTTCTCAAGGAAACCAATCTGAGGACACCAGATTATGAGACATTTCTGTCGAATTTCTTACAGGCATGTTTCTGCGAAAACGTTTATGATGTGAAGTCTTAACTGAATAGTTTTCTTTATAGTTGGCGTAGTAGGTACGCTCACAGAGCGTTCGATCAAGGAACTTGAGTGTAAATATGAATATCGACAAGCAGTCGGTCCCGCGGGCCTCCGATCCCGACCGAGCTTACACGCGTCCGACTCCCACAGTTTCCCTTTCACTTTCCTCTGTGATATTTATAATGTCCTTCATTTCGCCGACAACAGCTGTATTTGACTTACATATACAAACTATTTTGCAAAAATCACGCGGAAACTAGAAAAAAGTTTTTTTTTTATTTTAAACATATACTCGAGTATGCTTGAGTGCTTACGTTCTAAATAACAGCAATGTTACACGAATTCTGTTACTGAGAAATTCATATTAAAGAAATGTTTGAATAGTTTGAAATGGCAGAGAAATATTGTAATCAAAATTTTCAAGAAGGTTATCTTCGCTACAATAAATTCCATTTCCACGAAAATATATTTTGTACTCCCATTGATATAAAGCGATATTTATACTCCTTTAAGCATATAAACATAAATATTTGACGTGGCGGCGCAAGTTATTTCCCTAATACGGCCATTAACGAAACATATCGATAATTATATCGGCAAGCTTCGCCGTATTCAGTCCGCAGCCTCCGTAAATATACAACGGAAATCAATACGCATAAATAAATGGGCGCAATTTGAGACGTGATATAATTAGTACTGTTGTTTGTTTGAGACTAAAACAGTCTTGTAAAGTTTTCGCCTCGTAAAAGTAAATCCTGCCAAAAGTGACGAATGAGAAATGACAACGACGTCCTTTATATCTTTGCACATTATAAAGAATGGTTGGTAGGTTGATAGGTTTCACCCACCTGGATGAATACAAATATTTTGGCGTTTAGCAATCTCACGCACCGAGTGAAATACAACAGGCTTTTTGCAGGACGTTTCCAGGTCCTTCTAGCCCTAATCGAACCTTATTCGTATTGCAATATAATGTACATTATACCGGGGCTATACCCTTGGACTCGGAACATTCTCCCGAGCTCGAATTGTTTTTGCGGATAATTTTTAGTGGGGATACATATTTAAAAACTAGGATCGCGCAACCCAAGTAATCATCGTCTTTAGTATCATTTAATGTATCATCTTTATTATTGGTATTATTTCATTCTGAAACAGGACCAAAATTTAGTATCCCACAGCCGCCCGGTGCGCCCCGGAAACGAAACTGTCTTGGCCGTGTCCGGGTCGAAGAGGTCGCAGTTGCAGTGAGCAGGCGCCGCGACGCACACATGCCACAATGCCACTGCCCCTCCTAGGTCTTAGCCCATAGAATATTTTTTTGTCATCAACTGCGTAGCTAGCGTGCCTTATGTCTGTCTTATACCACTCCAGGGAGCCATTAGGTTACAACTTTACTTAACCTCCTATCACTATGCCTGCACTGCTGACTTTACTTAGGAACTTGGTGATCTTACGGAAATCTTTATGGATCTTAAAGAACACAATGTCTCTACAATATTTTAGGATTCGTATAGGATAGGTGTTAACAAAATTGTCTTTAAGTTATCGTTTTTATATTTAACAAATAATTTGGAATTGTTGTGATTTATGTTTCATACGTCCAAATATGCTATTATATATGGAATGAGTGTTTATTTTGCAGGTGCATCGCCGCCGCCGTCCGCAGGTGCCTCGCCGCCGCCTTCCGCAGGCGCCGCGCCTCCGCCATCCGCAGGTGCCTCGCCGCCGCCGTCCGTAAGTGCCGCACCACCGCTACCCGCGGGTGTCTCGCCGCCGCCGTCCGCAGGTGCCGCGCTACCGCCATCCGCAGGTGTCTCGCCGCCGCCGTCCGCCGGTGCCGCACTACCGCCATCCGCGGGTGTCTCGCTGCCGCCGTCCGCAGGTGCCGCGCCACCGCCATCCACAGTTGCCGCGCCGCCGCCGTCCGCAGTTGCCGCACCATCGCCATCCACAGGAGTCAAACCGGCACCTGCTGCAGTAGCTGCACCACCACCAGCAGCACCGCTTCCGCTCGGTCCATCCGTATCAAATCCCGTAGGTACACCCAAATGAACTAGAGAACCATGCTCATTATCTGAGTCATCAAATTCATTACTACTATCAAGCGGGCCCTTTTCAGAGGGTTTATTTTTCTGAGCCCAAGCCGGCTGGGAGGTCGTCGGGGCGCCCAACTTCCATTTGGTTGACTGATCAGGTATAACGGAACTGTATTTGGCTTTATCCTTCTTATGGTAACATTTGCATGCGCACTTTTTGTCTGCATAAGCAATATCAAATTGTAAATCCAAGCACTTTCTTACACAGAGAAAAGCTTTTTGGAAATCTTTGCATTCTTTCGTTCTTTGAAACCCGTAACGTAACGCCGGTTTTTCGGTACCTACAAGGTTAATTATAATTTTTTGATATTTATGCAGTATATGTTATATCAATAGAAGTGTAAGTCTATACTAAAAATAAAGAGGTAAAATTTGTGCGTTTGTGAATTTGTGAGTGTTTGAGCTTGTGAGAAGTTAATCTCTGAATCTACAGAAAAGCTTTAAATGAGTTTAGGTATGAAGAAAGGTGGGACCCACCGAAGAGAAATAGGATAAAATATAATAATCCCGTGGGAATGGGTATTTCTGAATATACTGCACCGATATAAATGATTTTTGATACGGAGATAAGTAGGACGCACCCAAGTAACATAGGATACTTTTTATCCCGGAAAATGTTGTATTCCCGTGGGAATGGGTATTTCTGGATCTACTGAACGGATTTGAATGATTTTATGATATGGAGATAGAGGGGACCCACCTAAGTGACAAAAGACACTTTTTATCGCGGAAAATGTAGGAATGGAATGTAGGAATTAATATCCTCCGGATCCATTGAAACAATTTGGGATGGATTAAAATATGACACATGCCTTTTTAAAATTCAATAACTTTGGGCACTTGAGAGAAATATTATAAATTCATTTATTATCCTTCTGCATCAAACCCTGAAGTCTAACTCTGGCAAAAGCTTACTTTTACATACAAACACAATCCGTCCTTATAGCAGTCAGGAAATAAACCATAGCACTCAGTATTAACCGAACCAAAATCATAATTTAATCACAAGTAAAAATGTTTACCGCCCAATGAGATGGGCACGGGTCGGCTAGTATCAAATATGGAGATACTAATTATTGTAGATAGGTATCCACTTAATTAATATTAGGAACATTGGCCTCGAGGTTTAGGCACGCGGTCGAGAATATCGGCGGTCACGAATTCTAACCCATGATTTTTTGAAGTTATACATATGTAGTCACAATGATATCACTTGCTCTATCGGTGAAGGAAAATACCGTGATAGAAATTGCACACCTAAAAACTCATAGGTATTTATAAGGTGTGTACTCCAGCAACCGTCCAACTTAACGTTTCTTGAAATATACATATATAAACGTCTTTTATTTATTTATTTAAATTGTATTTACAAGTATGTATAAAGGCGGATTTAATGCCGTAGGCATTTTTTGCCAGTCTATCTTTGGGCGATGCAGTGATGAAATTTGGTAGATTTATACTACAACAGTTGTACATAAATAATTACAATTTACATAATATCTATACGTACAAATATATAAATAAACGTACAATATACAAACATACATACATATAATATATATACAAATATCTAAAACTCAGCGATATAACTCTGCTATTTCCTTAAGGAACTGTTCATTTAATCGCATCACGTGTAGTGGACGCCCTTATTTTAAGTGGGAGCGCATTCCATAGAAGAATAGATTGGATAGCGAAGGAAGAATGTAAAAAGTCACAACTGTGTGGAGGACAATGAAGAAGAAGATTATGAGATAAACGAAGATTTCGGCTGTGGTTAGATCCTAAGTATTGAAAATAAGGAGTTAAATAAGCAGATGGATTTGGAGAGTGGAACAAAGAGTAAAGAGTATTGAGAGCACGCAAGCTACGGCGTTGACGAATGGAGAGCCATTTGAGTTGGGAGCGATGAGAAGATACGTGATCGTATCTTCAAATTATTTATGTATTTTCAAATACATGTTTTAAAATTTATATATTAATGACGTTAAATTATTCAAATCAATTAAATAAAACTTAAATCAAATGTGAGGCAACGAAATAAAACTTACTCATCGTAGGTTTACCCTGTCCAAATGCTATAAGCAAACATTGTGTAATTAAATACAGCAAAATATTAGTCCCCATAGCTCAATGGCAGAATTAAAAGTATCATGTACTCGTCATATTTAATCACTTTGCATACGCGTCTGTGGAGATTGTTAATTAATTTTAATGTGCATTTGATTGGTTTAATTAATTAATCATTCCTGTTATGTGACACATGCAAGCATGTGTATTCATTGTTATAATAATGAGACTAATTGTAATGTTATTTATTACGATACTGACGTGTTGAATGAACAAGACAATACCTAGAATCCGATGAATAAATATCGTTAAGAATTGTTTAGCGTCAGATATGTAATAAGGAATACCTGATTTATTCATAACCTATTCGTATCTCATTAGAAAATACCTAGCAAATTTACACATATGGTAATGGAACTTCAATAAGGTATAGAATCATGAGAGAATTAAATGATTGTTATCTGAGGTATTTAGTTTTGGTTGGTAGTTTATTGATAATGGTTTGCAGAATATTTTAGTAAAAAACCGTTTGCTATTCTAAAGCGAGGATCAGAGAACAAACAATAAAAGATCGACTATATAAAAACGAAAAATCCGCTATAATCTGGACGAGGGATCGTACCCATTTCCTTTGAATCATATCCAAAGTATGACAACCATTAACAGAACGATCAACATAATAAGTTTCATGAGCATTACCAAAATATATCCCACGGTGTACTTAGGCTAATAAAGAGATTGTAATTTTTTTTTTACTTTCAAGAATTTCTATGAAAAGCTGTAAGTATAGACAACATTTTTAATTCAACATTCATTCATCATCATCATCATCATTATTATCATCAGCCCAAAGACGTCCACTGGCGGATACAGGCCTCCCCCAATAATTTCTAGGTTTCCTATCGAAAGCGGCCTGCATCCAGCGGCTTCCCGCGATATTCGTCAAATTGTAATTCATACTTTGGCGCAGTATGTTTCACCCTTCCACACTTCCCTATAGCCGTCATGTCTTCACTCACCCCGTTTCCCTTGCTTGTTCAAAGTTGAAGAACTTTCATACTCATTACTTTTTTACCAACATATGTTTCGTCCCTCCTCATAATATGACCATAGGCGAATATATAGGCGAATTAGCTAATTGAAAGAAATAAATTTCTTAAATTTTTATTAAAATTAATTCGAAGTGTTGTAATAAATTTTTTTTTATTTATTTATTTAGTAGATTAGTATTAGTAGATGACGCATTAATAGAGTATACTTAAGCAGGTGCTGCAGGAGTAGGTGATGCAGTAGTAGATGATGCAGTAGTAGATGATGCAGCAATAGATGATGCATTAGAAGATGATGCAATAGTAGATGATGCATTAACAGATGATGCATTAACAGATGATGCATTAACAGATGATGCATTAGCAGATGATGCATTAGCAGATGTCCCTAGGTCTTCTGCGTTGAGTGTAGTGTTCCCCATTTTCCCACTTGCTGGTAATGGTTCACTAGATTCAGTCGTCCCGTCATCCTGGGGAGTAGTCCTGGGCGGAGACAGAGTTCCAGCAATACTATAGAGCCTGGGGCTGTATGATCTTGGCAACTTTCTCGTAGTACCATTTGTCCTCCATTTAAAGAATGGTAGAATGGTAGAAGTTTTCATCTCATGGCATGAGCATTTACACAAATGGTTTAATCGGAATATTTGAAAGCCGATGCTTTTGCACGCAGTCATGCATTTAAATGATCTTACGTAGTCACCGCAGCGGTTGTAAATACTTAAGCCGAAATGCTTTCTTGTATCATTTCTATCGTCTGTAAAACATATTCTTAGTAACATAATGGGCATTTAAGAAGTTAATATAAAATTAATTATTGTTAATTATTTATATTGTATCTACACCGTTTTTAATAATTATTAATTAATACAAACCGTCTACCGAGTAAACAGTTGCACATAACAATAGCAATGTAAATTCGATTTTCATGTTCGTCAAACACCAATAAAAACCAAAACGCACCACGAATAACCATAAAAAAATATTAACAGTATACAGGCATTTACGAGCTCTAAAAAGAACATTATAATTAAATTTATTAATTACAAATAAAATCATAAAATTTACTACCATGTGTGTAGCTGTGTAATTTTTATTCCTTGTTCATTTTGATAAATCTAAGGGGATTGTTTCTTAAAAACATTATTTTGAAGTATTTATGTTGAATACATATATTCGACTTGTACATCTACTTTTCATGTTTTCAGAATGATTTAATCAACATAATGATTTAATAATTATCATAAAGGAAACATAAAGAAATTAGAAAACCAAGGTACTCTTAGAGTATCAATAGTTGTGTCGCCTAAGTTAAAGCACAAGTCACAAATACATGAATAGTACCTATGCAATATATATTATATTGAAATACCACTTGCTTTAACGGTGAAGGAAAACATCGTGATTAAAACCAGCACACCTAAAAGTTCTAGGGAATTTCTTAGGTGTGTAGTCCGCCAACCCGCACTAGGCCAGCGTGGTGGACTATGGCCTAAACCCTCTCAATGGTAGAGGAGACCCGTGCTCAGCAGTGGGCGTATATGGGTTGATGAAGAAGAAGAATATATGTTCTGATTCAAAAAAATATTTAGGAAAATACTATTAATCAAAAACCCTGGTCGTTATTTTTATCTCGTTAAAAATCATTAAAACAATCGCGGATCAGCAGAATTTAAAATTAAAAAATAATAGAATTGAAAAATTCAATTAGCTATGTTAAAAAATTTAACTGGCTTACTTACGTTTCACAAAGATACTACACGACAGAGGCAATAAAATAAAATAGCTGAAAAGGACGAAACTTAATCATAATGCATTCCTTAGCGATTGTTTACTCAAATGAATTGAATCAATCAGTATGTACATAGTTGAATATATTGGCAATTGTTTTATTGGCAGCGGGCCGTGGGCCGATCGTCCCAGGCATCGGCGTTGCATCGCAGATCTCTGACATCTAATTAATAAATCAGGAATGTGATAATGGCTTAGATGCACGTTGGGAGAGCAGTCCTGAGACAAAATTCTCAGAACCAACTTCTCTATGGCCACCCAAATGATGATTTCATTATCAGTATGATTTTGATTGATGTAGCAAAAGAAATTTGCTCGCGGCCAAATTCCAATCATATCGGACGTATTTGCTTTGTTTATTACTCGGAACTAATTGATCCGCGGCGCCACAGTTTTTGAACGTCCGCAAAGTTCCAATACATAACTCGCGGGCACGGCGCAGTTCTAAAATATTCATGTTTTGTGTTATTACGCTTTCAGAGCCATACTGCGGGTGGAATACAAACTTCACTTAATAAACGTTTCAGAATTAGCTCATCGAACATGACATTCATTTCAAATCTTTTTCTCGAGAATTAAACCCACAAAAGATGTATTTATGCGTGCTTAAATTACTCGACTGCCTGATACGACAACTTTATGAAAACTATATTTGTGCAAAAAGCAGTGGGCATAAAAAGCAAGGTGCACCCGCCGCAGCCAAGAGGTAGTGGTCGGCGGTGGCTGTGGAGCGAGCCGCGCGCCGCCCGTGCGCCGCCCGTGCTCCGCGGCTCCGGGGAGACGTCGTCACTCACAAAAAACTGCCTATTAACATGGATGGTATTCGACGCGGGGAACATTTATGACGGGAGCATAATTTTGTCATCGGACGTCACCGCGTCTATAAATCAGACTCGAATGCCGATTAATTATTAATTCTTGTTTACGGTACCCGTCGGTATTTAATCTTCGTTTAATAATTAGTTTATTACTGCCGATGGCCGATATCTGAATGTAAAAACGATCGTAAACTTTAGCTGTTTATGTGTAAGCGAGCAATAAAATAGGCATTTGCGAGAGAAAGACAACGCGTCCGAGAGTAAAGGTGACAGGCCCCTCGGCTTACGCCAACTACGGTACAAATTGCGATATTAAGCACAGGGCGTGATGAAAAAACACTAGCTGAATATAAATTAGGCGGGAGGAGCGCCATAATCAATATAAACGATGCTAAAGAAGATTAGAAAAATCCTGTAAGAAAACAAATTTCACAAGATCGAGAGGAAGATAGGAAGTATGTGATCGCACTTAATTTTATATAATGTCGCTATTGCCTCGTCGTAAATAACTACGTAAACAGATCTTACATCTTCTGTCTGAACATGGTTTTGCGTTTTACGCGACTATGGCATATCTAGCCAATAGGAATATGATTTTCGCTTTGTGTGTATGTACCATACATACGAACATATGTCTGTTTTTATGTATGTTCTACGGTAGTTCCTAATTTGTTAAACTTATGTTAATTATTATTTATGATCCATAGATTCTTAAATTCTTATGACGAATTTTAAAACAAATATCCTTTAAAAGATAAAAAATAAAGTCAAACAGATGTAACCTTCAAATCAGAAAACAAAATTAAAATTGATGAATATAAGACATGTCATATCCACATTTAACTTTAGTTGCGCACAGTAAAGTAAAACGGTCCTAAAAAATCGTGTAAAAAATGCAAAGACGAAATTGAATTTGATTCCGATACATAAATTTTACTTAGACTATTTGTCTCTCTCGGATCAAGCGGGGAAATAAGGCAATGTTAATTAAATTTGTTTGTTCAAAACAAAGTCGCCAACTGGCTTTTAATTGTTTCTTTTCTCATTTCGTGGAGATATTCAGAGGCTGTTAGCAGTCACATAAAACTAAATTGTGGTATGTACCTTAACAAGGAGAAGTTTCACAAATGTAAAAGCAAACGGTCCTATGATAAAAATAATAATAATTTTATTAAAGACATGAATAGGTCAAGAATCTTCAATTCAATTAATCATGATATACTTCTATGCTTAGCGCCAGCTGTACGCTTCTACGGTGTATGTTGGTAATTAGAAAAGTCTAAAATTATAAGTATATGACATTTAGTTTAGTGAAACACACATAAAGAAAACAATACACACCGAATTATACATACAGTCTTAATACGGTAATCGTAAAAACATTTCGTCATATAGCTTACAAAATTGACTTGATAGAAGTTTGTGATTAAGATGCGAAGTATGATTGAGTTTAGTTTGATACAGTTTACATTTCCTGCGAACCTTAATTAACATCTGCTCGTGCCATGCTAGTGCGTTTGTGTACACAAAACACGCTTTCTGTGAAGGGTGTTTTCTTCCTGCCACTGTGTACCTAATAAAATCTTATAATAGTTACAATACAAGCAAACCAATACAATGCATCGTAATGAATGACTTTCGAAATGAGTTAAAACAACAGATATAACGTTTTTTACGTTTGTTATGTTTACATAAAGATTCTTTGTGTGGGGTGTTTTATGGTTTTCTGTTCAACCGATTTGTATACGAATGAAAATAGATTATAGCCAGTTTTTCCCGTTATTAGTAGCCATAAATCATTGTGCATCCGTAGCGACTGATCCTTAAAATAAGATCTGAAGTGATGGAAACCGTCAATGCCATCATTTCTGTTCGAGCGAGGTTGTCTGAAGTAAACATTTACTCGCCTATATAAACCACAGTATATAAAACAAAGGAAGATGTTTATTACAAAATTATGAACCATAAATAGGTGTGAGATATCGGTAGGCGCAAGAGGCAACGGGCGACAGCCTCCCCTCTTAACAGAATGTACCAATCCAAGTTAATGCTCTGAATTCAAATCTTCCGTATCGCATTAATCCGGCCGAGGGTCGTGCCGTAATAAATTCCGTATTATACGCACGACACGCGTATTAAAATAAACATATAAACATGTTACACCCTCGCGATGTACGCCGAACGAACTATAGGATTTAAGCTTAATGAGATCGATACCTAGATATGTTCTTACCATAACACATCTATTTAAAGAAGGTCTTATTTACTGGCAAGATAAAGAGACTATACCGCACCTTACGAAGAGTAGATTTTTGTTTTCTTTATCATATATTCTGTCAGTTTTTGTTTTTTTTATCAACTTAATTATGCTCTATGAATATTGATTTTAAAAAACTATTTGTAACCTTAAAAAATAGCGTATTAGTACATCTTAATTACGACGGTACAGTCTTCAAGATTGCGTGTATACGATGGGTTTATAGCACATCTTAAATCTACATACGGAGAAACAAGCAGGTAAGCTAATAGATTATGCAAAACTAGTCCTAGAAAAGGCAATACTATAAATCTTATACTTGTAATTAACCTGCCTAGCCTTAGAAGAGTAAAAATTGTAATTTTTGCATTTTATGCCATGTTTCTTGGTATATTTCAAAGTATTTAGCCTTCTAACTCTTATATTGGCATTATTTTATAGCATTTATAAAATAAAATTATTATACAATTAAATGTACTTAGATTGGACATTAACTTTCTCGGAGATTGAATGAAAACATGACAAGGTAATAGGGGTAACGGTGGATGAGAACATAATTGCGAAGATTATATTAACGTCCATTAAATAAAAATAACAAATTTTATTTAATCTTTACTAACATTAAAATAACTTTCTACGTACCAAGCTGACTGGAAAAGCTACTCTGTTAAATACTAGTTAACTACACGTTACTTACTCAGATGGAAACATCAGTTTCAACATAAAATCTAAAACATCTTTTATCTTGATAATATAATATATTTAACTGCTCCATAGCGCATTTGGCTAGACACCAGCTTGCGACACGAGAGGCCGCGGATTTGATTCCCGTACCGAAATACATTTTTGTGTGATCCAAAACATTTGTGTCGGGTCTGGGTGCTTGTGATCATGACCCACCACACGACTTGTATCTTAATATGGTGTCAGAACTATGTATGTGACTGTTGGGTGTGTTTATTTATTTTACTACATAGAACTTCAACCAACTAAAAACAAAATTCTTCTATGACGCATCAGAAAAAAATAAATATGATAAATATGGCATAAATTACTATCCAAATTGTCGTGCTAGCGTACCATTCATACAGTGAGATGGCATTTTATTATAACAATAGGCGGTGCTCCCGGCGGAGTCCCGGGTCGGGATCGACTCGAGGGTGCAAGTGTATAATCTACATGACACATTGTCGCCAAATGCACTCACTTTCTCTCGCTACATCAATTATACACCGACGGAAACTAATTTTGATTCGCTTTTTTTTATTCAATAGTAGGCAGAGGACACGTGGTCTAACTGATATTAAGTTGGGATAAACACAAACTTTAAAACTTATTATAGTTTTAATACTGTGACTATAAACTACAAACATACATGTATACGCAGTATGAAGACACTATATCTCATTGCTTATAACGCAATTAATTTCTAAAAACAACACGCATTGAGGTTCATGCTGCAAATACCAGAGATATCTAAAAACATACATATGTATTTTATTGTATATATTAGAGTTGTAAATAAAACAACAGAACATAATAAATAGGCCTTTTTTAACTTCCGAGTACTACTAAAATAAACAATAATATGAAACGAAAATATAAGCAAAAAGTAATTATGTCAACTCCGCCTTCCTCTCGCAAAGAACCATTTAATTCTGGAGAATTCCCAAATCGCGCTTATAATTTATAATAACAGGGAGGTCCCTTAACGAAGAGACCGTTTTGTAGATAGGTATCTATCAAATTACGGCACCTTCCCCTCGCAGAGAGCCTATTGTTGTCTAACACGGAAAATATTCATTTGAATATTTACTTAACATGGATAATATTTTAATCTTCCCCTTTGAATTATACATTTTCCAACGGAGACAATTTCACGCCCGGTTCATCGAAATGTTGTATCTCCCGCATTCACTTCAATCGATAATGTGTCTTCGGTGAGCGTGAAAAGTTCGAAGTAAAGATCAAAATCGCTTGAAACTCCCTGCAATATCAATTTAACAAGATATTCCTTTTGTTAATATTCGCACACGCTTTATCAAATTCTCTAGCGGGGGTGACAATAAGCCGCTGTAAGTACTCTCTCTGACATATGGATAAAAGCTTTCATTTCACTCTTAGCTCTTTTGAGTGCGATATGGTGAATAGATGTGGAACAGAGTGCGTATAAGTGTTTTATTAAGTAAATAAGGGACTTATTTCGCAGTAGTAACAACCTACTCAAGGACTCAATTCCACATCGCACTACTTGTTACATCTTTAACAAAGAATGTTAACTAGAAATGCTAATGATTTTTTATCTTCGTCGTAAAAATAATTGTTTCATTCGCGTTTGAAACTAGATGATTGTATCACGCTCGGTCGTCGACACGCCGATTGAGTGCAATTGTGTCAAATTATATCATAATTCTATTGTGAAAACTGTTAACTGTCTCCGCGACGCCCTCCGCGCAAAAAAGTAGGTGCCGCGGGGTCCTGCCCTCGTCTGTTTAATAACATAATAGCACAATTCCCTCGCCGCATGATTCAATTTGGATTTCCTCCAGCCTCCCCCGTGTAGTCAAAAAAATGACAAGTTCATTATATATAGTTCGTGTTCCCGAGGGCGACTTGTTTGCTAGAAGGATTATAATGATTAATTTTGTAAAATATTAATACCCATCGCACCCGCGCTTCACACTTGCACTTTATAAGGGGCTTATTGAGATTTGAAAGCAAGTGCGTGACATTGTTTACTGTGATTTGATGACAACGGATTAGACAGATGTTTTTTTTCTGTGCGTATTACATAGACAAAAATCTATTGCCACGGATAGAGTTCCAATAAAACAGACTTCGATACAATTCGCACGTTATCGCACTCACACATTGAAAGAAATCTAATCAAAAGATATGAAGTGCAACACGCATTGTGGAGTAGCCAGCATCCCTTATTCGGTGGGCAGTTTTCTTCCGGGGCTCAGTCCTTTGTCTGGGCAGAATAAAAACTTCATCTCTCTCCCCGAGGAATTTAATTTGGAGTAATGGAAGTGTTATATTGACTTAACAGGCCAGAAGCTCCCCTCGCGCACAGTTACAGTTATTAAAATGGAGAAATTTATTATTAGAATTTCGCCGTTCCACTATTTACATTTTAATTTTATTTGTTCTGTGATTCCATTAGTCACGTTCTAATGCATTAATTCAATAAACTTGGCCATAAAGTGAACGCTAATTTTAAAACGGCATTCATAGGGATGCTGTAATTAATCAAATGTCGGAATATATTTCAATTCTAAGAAATGCTTTTTTATTACAAGGTAAGATCGGAAAGGTTTAAATAGTGACTGATTTTTATCGGTCACAAGTGTTTCTTACTAGTTGGCATAATATAAACCATCAGCCCATATATACATACGTATCACTACTGGGCACGGGCCCCCTCTACAACTGGGAGGATTTAGGGCTTAGTCAACTACGTTAGTCTAATGCGGGTTGGCTTATATATCTGGCTTGTAAATAAAAATATCTCATGTTAAGGATGTATTAAAATATTGTTTTTATGACTTGAATCATGTCTTTTATTCTTCGGCGTACTTGAATACGAGAAAATGCAAAGATTCTTTTGTTATGTTTTACAATAGATTTTGTCAGAAATATTTTTTTTGGTACATTAATTTATCATTTTGACCCAAATACATATCAATAAAATTATGACTATTAATACCATCCCAATTCTCCGTCCACTTGCAGCCAATCGATATATGGAATTGAAAATAACTTAATAAGTTTATTAAACCCACAAAGGATAGGAAAACAGGGTGAAAGTAATTTGAAAAAGCCGCGAAACAAGTAACACGAGCCGATGTACCGACAGACGCAGAGTGTATCATTTATAGACCTTTTGTCGCCGAAATTATATTTACAGAAGTGAGCAGACAATTTCACGCTCTCTTCTCCGCACCCCTGCGCTGCGGACTAATCAACGAGATGCGAGCCATAACGTGGACAAGACCCCGCGCCTGACTCATACTGGTCTATAGTACATAGGCATAATGTAATATTATTAAAATTCTCTTTTGTAATTCAAAGTTAACACTTAAGTGCTGTACCGTCTTTAAGGTATTTTTTTTTATTAAAAACGTCAGACTTAATTTATGGCTACGTCACAGCAGTTCCGCTCCAAACCAACGAATTTTAGAGTTTCGTTGAAATATTTACTTGGAACGAAAAAATTACTTGCTAACAAAGTAGATTTAAATAATAGGCACATATCTCTAACTTTTTGAAGTTATGTGCAAAAGAATTATCACTTACTTTACCAGTGAAAGAAATCATTGCGATGAAACCTATGCTCAAAAAAAATCTTATGGATTTCTGAAGTGTGCGCCAAACCCGCACTTGGCCAGCGTGGTGGACTAAGACTTAAACCCTCTCAGTTGTAGAGGAGCCTCGGGCCCAAATGTGGAACGTAGGTATATTTCATTTTGTTCATCATATCACAAAAAAATCTCGTAAATATTGTTACAAAACAAAATCACCCGACAATTTAACATATTAATTAGTTATGACAAATGTGTAACGCATGTCCACGTCTACACTACGGCCATTGTTTACCCCTGGACCAATAAAAGGGTGAGTGCACACATGAGCGTGAAAGATTGTCCACATGTTCGTCGGGACACCCCAGCCGGTGCTGGTATAATCGGCCGCGAGCATCGCTGCGTGCCCGTCTTGTCGCCTCATCAGTTTATCTACACGCTGTATCACACATACAACTTACTTCACGCCTGTCATTCCTTTTCAACGACTAATGTGTCATTTTACTAACATAATTGACATCTTATTTGTTTTTTGTGAAAAAAAGAAGATTTTTTCTTAAGAAAATAATTAAGGTTTGGATTGAAAAACAGCTCAGGGACCTTAGGAGCACTTAATTAAAGATGTTAGTTTAATTTATTTTGTAATGTAGCTTTTCAAAAATAATTTAAACTAAAGAGTATTGTTTTTAAATAAATCGTTTAATGTTGATTACTGTTATTGCCCATCTTCGCAAATATTACAGAAATAAACGTGGCAATAAGTCAACATTGATGGAAACAATTGCAACATTAAAATGTCGCTCCATACTGGAAACTGGGAGCCATTGTTAATTTTACGGCACTGATTTATAGTCGGAATGACTGTTTATTAAACATACTCTATTTGGACGTTAACAGAAGATTTATTGAACCGTTTCCACCCTAAAGCTCATAACAGCCGCGTGGCCTTTTCCTGGTATTGACAACTAAATAAATTGAGAAATCAATGTTTAATGCCTAGGAAAATATTGGATGGGGCTGGGCTTCATAGCAGACATGATCTTGCGGAAACGGAAGTGACGACAGTCGACGAAAGGAAGCGATGCATGGCGCCGGATGTGCCCACTTCCTGTGAGCGCGTTGCCTTCACTTATCCCAGCGGGGCTCGCAAAAATTGTCGTCTATTTGATCAGATACATCCTCCATATACTAACAATAAAAATTATAGTCCAAATGTTCATTCAAGTATGAAAATGAAAATAAACATATTTAGGATAAGTTCCAGACATTAGCGCGTTTAGCCAAAAATAAATAAAATTAATAAATATATCAACAGTTTTCTTAGATTCAACAACAAGTATGGAATAATTACGTTACACTCAATACCAAAAACATAAAATACTTTTAAAAAAAAGCCGTTAACTCATTCACTGACAAACATAACCAACCAATTTTAAACCCTCCATATCAAAAAGATAAACAATCTAAATGAAGAAAAGTATTAAAATTGACATAAAAACCACAAAAACTCCACGAATAGGAAGTGCGGTTATCAAGAAAGCAAATTCATTTCAAAAACTAAATCGCTGATAACGTTGCGTGCCACCAAATTAATTTATTTTCAAATTGGTTTATGTTTAGCATTCCTCAAAACAACACGCTAAACCCGTACTGCAAAAATATGCTACGTAGTTCCCTCACTTGCCTTTAATCATTACCATTCATTAACACATATTTTTATAGTTAAATATAAAATATTCGAAAAGAATGACATCCCTTTAGCAGAAGAAATTTTAAAAATCATTTCATAGCGAATACTAGCATCATAACTACTATGTGTCTGCCAAATTTCTATCAACTTCATTCAGTTATTATAACTTAATGTTGATACTGTCACTGTCACTGTAATTATCGATCGTCGTTTATAAAGACAGATAAACATTATAAAAATGATAACATGAAATATATACAGAACCAGTACTTGGTACATTTTATCCATGAAGGGTGCATGCGCGTGCGAGGGTCGAGTGCGCTCCTGAGTGCTACAAACGACTGCAGTAATGAGTTCCCAGTCGAACAGGTAACAAAACTTCGACTACTCCAATATAATTTAAACAACCAACAATTGAACCCTCCGTTTTACTTATATTTATATAAAAAGTTATAGGGATAAAAAATGCGCGTCTTCAGTAGGCCTTGAACATAATTAGCCGTAAAATATCTTCTTTTTATATAAATAAAGTATTACTAGTGCGTAAATCAGAAATGAGTCTTTCAATGCTATTCATTACGATATTCGTTTAATCAGGCATTAGAGAAGATAGCTTTAAAAAATTGGTCTGCCAACCTTTTTCATGATGAGGTATGAAAAAATAAAATATTAGGACACTTAGGAGAAACTGAATAAAACCTTCCCAAACCGGAAATCGTACCTGGGACCTTGAGATACACACTTATGCCAACGGAACAACAAAGAATTCAAGCCAATAATGTCAAGAAATATGCATAATTAACATATATTATAATTTAAATCATCACAGTTTTTACAGTAAACAATCACTCTTTAATCTTTTTCCAATTAAATCAAGAAAGCTTCGTATAAATTGAGATTGATTTTCCTTACTTCCTAGTATTTATAAACAAAAAACCATTAATAATAATTAATTCATAGCTTTTTACTTAGTTTTTTTTTTTTTAGTACCGAAACTGCAAGGCAAGACAGATTCATTTTTTGAATAAAGAAAGCATCCTAAATCCCCTGATGGTCTGACTCATGATCATAAAACAAGTCACAGCAGCATATGTAACATTTTTAAACGTCATACATCGACTGATATAAAAACATAGAAATCAATACGTACTTCTTTAAATTCCTTAATAGACTCAAAATTCAACACCAACTCATTTAATTGAGGGCTAGACATAAAACCTAGGAACTGTGAAACTTTAGGATCATTTATACATTTTATAGCAACGCCTATTAATTTCTCTAAGTCGATAAGTCCTAGGATGTTACCAATGTAAGAATTAAAGTCTTCTTTAGCAGCATACTTCTCTAACCACGACTATGCCTTAAAAACTGAATTATCCGGGTATAATGATATACTACTAGATTCTTTATTAAGAGCAAATATCACTATCGTCAAACAAAATAACTTCATCATTTCTAATCCCCTTCAATCTAAACTATGCTTAAGAATAAAAATCAGACCAATGACTACGCATTTATATGATACAATTTAATGATTAGGCAATAGTATTTAGGTTAGAAGAGATTATTTTTGGAACATATATTACAAATACCTCACTAATAGATTAAAGGAGAATACGTTGCATAAACTTAGATAAATCTATTGTATTACTGATATTTATTTGTATCCATATAGAATCTTACCATTCGGATCACGCGCGGTTTGTTGGCCGTTCTCAATATATTGTTAATCCCATTAAATCATGTTTACTTATAATCCTCTTCGCGGTATTTTCCGCTAACATGGCGTAAACTTTATGAGACATATTCGTCTTTGAAGATCTATATCTTATCTCTGCATCTACATACATATAATATATAGAAGCACTAACTTTTATAAAACATAATGAGGTTTTAATCAGCAGACTAAGGAGTCTGCTGATTAAAACCCCACATGAAATACTATCACTGTTTTAATGTGTACAATATTATTATTTCAATAGAAACACAGCATTACTTTTGTGCTTCAAAAAGTTTAGAATATTTAACTATCAAGTACATAAATAACTATACAAACATGTCGTGATCGTTATTTAATACATGCATAAACAAACGCTACAAATTCAAAATTAGGTTTATAAATTCACAATATTTCGGTCTTATTTGCAAATCCAAATAATTATGCAACAAGTGCAATGAACAGAACTGATGGATGTGCGATTGCGACCGTCGGACGCTGTCTGTCTAAGTCTGACGTCGCCCGAGGGCTTAATTCTCTCTATAGACCTTTGTATATAATGTAAAACATTGTTTGACTTTTATATCTTATACTCTAAATCAGCGAATCGGTTTGTTTGTGTACATGTTGCAAATCGAAATGCCAGTACCCAAAACGAAATAGTAAGATTTCCAAACAAGGAAAATGTAGTACAATAATTTATAAAGTCAAACTCAAAAGTATGCATCACTTGGTATAATAGTGTAAAAAAATGTTTATTACTGTGGAACAAATAAAAGACACATAAAAAATAATCCAAGATAAAGGTATAAACACGCAAATAAAATTCGTAGTAAAGGACGTTCTTAACATGGATAATATCAGGCAGAATGCTCGTCACGACTGCGCGGTACAAATTAGAGGAAACATTATTACAGGCCACTATCATTATTGTTTTATTTGCAAAATTGCTCGCTCTGGTTAATGCCGGGGTTCGCTATTCACACGGCACTGAAGCCATTGGCGTGTACTTAACGACGCCTCTTTGAATGACAAGCCCTATTTCTAATGTGGGTAGGTACGTAATTGTTTAGTCAATTGCTAATGTTACAAGTCTTGAGTAAGATTTCCGCCGATTAATTTGCAAGTTTTGAAATGGAAATTGTATAGGGGGATCAATTTCGATTTGTGCAAAAATTATAACGGGAATTTATGCCACGCAATGCAAGTTATTATTTAAGGCTTAATAAACACGCTTGTGCGATGAGTGATAGAGATAGTCTTCTTTTACTAATCTCTTTGTTATATTACTTCTTTAAGCATATGCAAATTAAAAATGTATACAAATTTCCAACGACACTACCTCTTTTCTCCTCACTTGCGAAAGCTACGAGTATACAAAATAAAAATCTCATAAAGTCATTTTCTGAGATTAATGCCAAGCATTAACATAATATCAATCTCATCAGCTTAAACGACATTGGTCTGTTCGGACCCACGTCTTGTCTACGTTGCGAATGTATGTCTTCTAATTTGGCTCACAGGCGGATCACTTCATTACTAATCTTGTCCCCACAAAGCAACTTGAAAAGCTGAATTCCATGAAACAAGGCTGCGATGTAATTGACTAAGGCGTGTTGTAGGCAAATTTACAGCTCAAAATAAAACATCGCTCCGCTCGTAAGGGGATTACAAAAGCGTAGATTACAAATTAGCTTCTTGCATTTCTTATAATGGAATTTAAATTGGCAAATAAAATTGCTTTCACTCTCGTTTATGATTAATCCTGGCTTAAGATGCTACCTCTTCGATTGTTAATAAAGTAGCCACAACTTTTTATATAACTTTCTATCTATATTCAATTAGATTGTTTTTTTCACATCAGCACAACATATTAAGCGTACTAGTACGTGATAGTAAGCATATTGAATTTATTCGATCCTCATCATTTTTTATAGGTACTGTACTGATACAATTCCGGCCACACTCCAGAAACCTACAATTATAAAACATATAGGTATTTTAAAGCGTAGAAAATAAACTACTGACTCCTGATACGGTTGACTATTGCCATCCGCGAGACTGTTCTTGCCTTAAAACATCTTAAGTTAATTCACGGTTCCAATTACGTAGAAAAATTGTTTCAACTATCTTTAGACAACATCGTAAATAATTACTCAATATGCATCACCTATAAATAGCCAAAAGGGCTTCATGATAATCATATCGTCACAAACAAGCCCATTTGATGAATGTAAAAATATAAATGAGCAAATAGGACAGGAGAAGCGACACTTATCGTGTTGCATAATCCTCGGCACCGGCGGGAGAGATATGGGCGAGAATTTGGGATAGATAACGCGGTGCACGCGCCACGCAATCCAATGAGTTCTGAAACGGGCTAAACATTCAAATTGCAAACCGCCCGCGCCCGCCCGTATCAAATGTTGTTTTATAGCTAATTCCCAAATTCGGTTATGGCCTATAAACGATCCGCTGGAATAATTTAAATGCGAACCCGCCTGTATAATGTGCGTACTTTACTCCAAAATTAGGTATTTGTATGTGAAATGCGTTTTGAAATAGGATTCACTGTCGACTTTTATTCCTTATGCACGAACGCCGCGCTGCCGGCGAATATATTTCCAACTTTAACAATCTTTATATTTATCTCCGTGATATTTTTATTGCCAAGCAATTTAATCTCGCCGGAATTGCGTCTGCATACATAAGTCAGCTATAATTTTGTAGGAAATGGATCAACGCCAGAAATGTGACTTTGCAAAGGTACTTAGTACTAACCTTCATGTCTATGAAAATCATCGCACAGTAGTAAAGTGTGTACTTCTGGAGTACCCAGTAGAGCAAATGGTTTTCCCTAGAGAAGAACCTTGTTTAAAAGTGTGATAAATACAAGAGCTATAAATACCTAAACAAATATGAAAATGGACAAGTCATACCAATTAGAAAACGTTACGTCATTTTAAAAGTAACAAGTGAAATGCATTTGTCACGGCTGCCTTTCTTCGCCGCTCAACGTTAAAATATAATAAACGGTTCACTTTTAAAAGTTTTCCCTTGTTTCCGAGCTAATTTCTAGACGGACATTTCCGCCCATTCAATATGAACGATTGTTTATTGACTTCGCTTCGTGAAACAATTGGTTGCTTAGTTTAACGGGACTGGCATCGCTTTAATATGTCCATTTGTTTCTTTTCATTCAATAAACACAAACGAGAACAATATACAATTAAATATCCTACATCCCTTCACTTTGTATTCATGCAAATTGAAAATTATTTATAGTAGATATTATCATGTGCTCTTTATTATACATATTAGAAGATATCTTGTTGAATAAAACTTACTAATAGAGAGTTTTCAAAAATGTGTACATTTCCCAAAAAATCTGTAACTTTTAATACAAGCTGTAACTTATTAATTTAGTGGTATGACTACTGTGTTAATAAGTTACAATGCAACTGAAGTTAGAAATATACAAATTGGCCTAAACTAGTGGCTAGTGATAAGAGCACAATCACCGGTAATCTTGTGACAAAATTATTTGAAGTTTGCAAATAACTTTGCCTAAACAATGAAATGAAACGTTCGGCGGTGCAGAGAGCAAACCGGCAATTAATAATCGCGTTTGGTCAAACGTATTATTAATTAGATAACAGCGCGTGATATCACCACAGAAATTCTATTTGCCGGATTATTAGGCACATTATCCGTGTACATTCACCGACCGGCATAACGGTGTCCTAATGGACGAAATTTAATCACGACAAATCGAATGCCACCTATTTATGAAGTCGAATGACTAAACAGCTTTTTAATACGATTCACACGTTAGCAGTTATAGTTAGTTAAGTTTTTGTATCGACACATTTCACGGTGGGATGTATTGAAGTCTTATTATATTAAATACGACGCCACATACCGGCCACTGATGGGATCTATTATTGTTGATCTACGGATGAATATTCAATCATCACGCCACTTCACCAACACTTGATGGACTCCATGCGTTCGTAAAAAACTAAACATTCGATACACTATTTAGTGTTTATAACAATTTCCAAATTTGATTGTATCGACAATGGGTACACGAAGCGCCGTGGGCGTCTAATATTAACGACAATACAAAAAACATCCATGCCATTTTACTCAAACACCATTTACGATGTTGCTTTAAACAAAAGAATAATTACAGAACAAACGCTTTAATTATAAGGCACCTTTGGCCACTCCGTGCGAAACAGAAAATCGATGTATTGGTAAAGTAACCATTGTCGCTCCCATGGGATAAAATGAGTGCAAAGTGCATACAAGATCGTGATGAAGTCTTTTAATCGGTTGCACGTTCCTGTGCTAGGTTTTGCATTCGAATTTCTCTCTACCAAAGTGCAAGTTTACTGCCGGCCGGGAGTGCGCGCCTCGGAAACGAATTAAAATAAACTATATATCTGGGAAAATAAACTACATTTTTGCAGAGGGATGTGTGTTGACCGGAGTTGCATAGCTCGCATCAAGTAATAAGATAAAGAGGCGGACGCGTCGTTGTTTTTGTCGCAAGTTTACTCCAATTTACGCGGTGCGGTGGCCATTAGCATAAGTCGGGCGCGGAGCGTGATGCGCGCGCGATTCGCAGGCGTTCGGCGTGACGCGTCCGCGCGGCTCTGCGCCCGCGCACCGCCCGGCCTCCTCCCGCCGCGGCCGCTCGCCTCCGGTGTAATTGCGGCCGCGCGACACATTTGTTTACTATTGTAAGCCGTGAAGATGCCATCGCGCCGCCACACTCCGACTCCTTCAAATTAGCGCCGCTAAATGCTTCTGCACCATTTGGACGCTTTTTATTACATCCTGTTTTTTTCCGCACATCTTTTCTTTCACCATTTACGTACAATTGATGACGGTAATGTCATTAGTAATACCATTAATGGATAGTCGTTTTGATATTTATACATTACCTAGCATGCCCTAATACGTCGAGCTGGGTGTGGATAATGATCAATATCTAGGTAGGCATTTGCAAGTGTAAATAACCATCTAATTACGTATACTGGATGATTAGCAAACCATGATTCAAAAAAGTAGCAGTGTCGTTATGTAAGCTCTGAATCATTTTATGCATTAAGTATTTTTCTTAGTAAGCATTTGACTTTTTATTCACAATTTACATGTTTATTAGTACCACTTATTTTGCAATAGGTGTCTTACATAAATTTAATTTAAGTGTTTGATTAAATAAACTGCTGATTACAATCAAAATATATTGTAAAATTGTCTGAACTTAACAAATACATTTGATAATAAACAATGCATATTAAATATTGTACAATCAAAATTGACGACAATATTGAAAGCGTTGGTCTTATCGCAATATCAATAAAATTTATCGTAAATTTATACATAGAACGCATAAATGTTTCATTAATTCTTCTTAATTCTGCCCAGGATATACAGAGAATACAAAATAAGTAGCGCGATTTGTAAGTACGTATAGACTGTATAAGTCGCGAGAAGAAAGGGCTGGCACGAAGCAGATATTTTTTTACAACCATTCATAGAGAGATATACAAATTACAACATACATACATACATAAGAACCGTTGTCATTGAACCATATTTTTTAGGGATAGTATCGTTCCTCAGTAAAATACAATATATTACAAGAAAGACAAAGTTTTAATAGCAATAGTAACTTAAACTCTGTGTTTATTGCATTCCTTTTATGTATGATAATAGGAAGGAAACTTTTATAAAAAAAAAACAACGCTGATCATTGCCTAACTTTAGAAAAATAATCTTACGGAAGTCTAGATAGAAAATGTATTAAAAAAATTATCAATTTTGACTGTAGTTAATATAACAGTACATCTCAAGAATAGGTCGCGAATTGCTTATTACTAAATCATTTGCTTTTTAGAATGGACTTAATGTAACTCAGAAATTTATTGCATAAATGGTCCAGAAGCAAGATGATAAAAAGTTATAAAAACACATCATAACCAACTGTCCGAATTTGAATATAATTTTTTTTTATGTAAATAAATACCATTAATGAAATAAAATCGAAAACATTGATACCATCTCAATTGATCCGGTTCTTTCTCGTCACAGTCCACGCTTTCAAGAGCCTGACGCTGACACATACAAAGAAAGATTTAAATGTCGATGTTTGACACGACATCGATTTTAGTTAGGAAGGGCCAAATTAACAAGTTCTTACGAAACACTTTCGCAACTAAGAAAAATGGGGTAATGAAGAAGGATGCCAGGTACTATAATAATTCAATGGCACACGTAGGACATCCCTAAGAGCGAGCAGTAAGTACCGGCGCACGCGCTCAGCGGCGAGACTTCATTAGAATGTAGCATCTCATGCGATTTTCCTACTTTAGATACAGTAATGGCCGTAAAAACAGCAGCTAAGGAAAAACGTTCCGCATAAAAATATTGTATCCTTACTGCATATAAGCCACACCATTTCTGAAAATCATACGGAGCGAATAGCAAAAGCGAGTCGGTGCGCATATTTTGCCATACACAGTTGCCGTTAACGAATGCAAAAAGGATTTTAATGCTACTAATGTGCTTCTCGTAATATGCATTATGTATTCCGTTTATGCGCACATGCAAGTTGCAGCGCAGTTTCGCATTTCGCACTCGTTAATATGCTTAAGTAACGTTTGACACATTTTCATAATTTACGTAAGACTATACTTACCTTAGCAAATCAATTTAAGAAATAGTTATCAATACGAATGTATTAGTTAGCAATCACGTGCATTTTGATTCCGGCGGCATATTAAGAAAAGACCTCGGTATCGATTCGTACATTAAAGAAATTCACGTTGTATTTTAATAATTTCTATAATGACACTCATAGTAGCCACCCGGAGAGTAGAAGTATGTCGGAAGAATGTCAATAGGGTCGTGACTCTTAAAAACAGCTAAAAATATGTTTCAAGAAATGCTTTGCAGTTTAACACACCAATTCGGTTAAAAATGATTGCATAAATACCAGCAGTAACTTCTAAATATTCATAAAAAAGAATATTTCCGTACTTATGATTTTGCATTTATAATACCTGTTACATCCGTTACGGGCGCTCCGTTCGCGGACACCGAGGACGGGAGAAAACCGACAAAAAGTTGTATTTCAAAGTGCCACCAAATGGGGATGCGATCATTAGATCCACGCCATAATGGACGCGTCCTAAATAGGCAGGTGGTGAAGCGTGCCGGCCTGCCTCGGCCGACTGCAGACCACGTCCGGACATTTTTGTTCATTCATCTTTAGAATTGTATCTTTCCTGATAAATCCTACGCGCAAACTGGCCTTTTTGACTAGCAAACCAGATCAAATAATAGTCATAAATCCTTATTAACCCCAAAAACATTTAAACCAACAAATAAAATCCGTAAAAAAGTATAGAATCAACTTCATACATCACAGTCTAACGAATCATTCATTTTGACACCTAGGTTGAAAAGCGTACAAGATACAAAAAGTAATGTGATTCATTTTATGTAGAGTATGAGCTAACCGCTATAGAAAAGAAGCCAGGCTCATATAAGGGTTTTATAGAAATCCTGTATTTATGGCTCGTGCGCAGCAAAAATACGCAAGCGACCGTGCTGATGTGGCATGTCTTCGTTGCATGTATGTATGTTTTCACCATAGATTAGTCGCCAATCAAAAAAACTTGCTTTACAGCAACACCTAAAAGGCTTTTGACAATAAAAATCAAAGAGAGATTAATAATATCTCACTGCTTTTTAATTCGAAAAATGTTTTCAGCTTATTGATTCGTTCGTTCATAAATTGATGGAACTAAAAACGGCAATCAAAGAAGTCGAAACGGACTGAACTAATAGTCCATTCGTATTTCCGTCACGAGCGGCCATTGTTAACCGCCAAACATGTGTCAGTTGTGGAAAAACTAAAATAATAATTAGTTAAAATAAAGAAATGGCGTGAGAACATGTGGGGTGGGCCGGCAGGCGGTGGTCGGCATACAAATTGAAAGTGTCAGATCGGTCGATCGGCGCACGGTGCATGAGGCTCCGAGCCCAGCCGTCGGCCCGTACTCTCACGGAAGCGATTACCTTAAGACAATGGCCGACAAGACATGCATCTATTACCCTTTTTAAGCTTGTAACTGAGTGATGCCCTTTGTGTAGCGCTCGATAATCAACGATATTGGGCCCGATTGCCGCTTTTTCATTTCGTATGTGACACGCGTCGTCCACGACTTACACACGCACACATGTAACAGCATTGTAATGTGTTTTAGATTGTTGGTAATTTATACATTTACCAATGTTATGAATACTCATAAACTGTTCATTTTATTACCATTCGTATTCACGTAATGCGACAATGCAAATTGTATTAATGTCATAAATTGCAACGGTAATGCCGACTTATTTAATCACCCCTTAATGGATGATTGGATTTAGACGAAAGTTAGATTAGCAAATTGTGTACAGCCCTTCGAAATTCACAGCTCCCGGGAGCCAATCGATAAACTCCACTGCCGGAGCGCTGCCGCGGGCAAAAACTAGTTAAAATATAATTTGTTTGAGTGTCAGATGCAATGTTGTTGCAGAATCGGTGTCGGTGGGCGCGCGGAGGTGTCGCGGCGGCGCGGCGGCGATGTGGCGTGTGGCGGCGGAACGACGCTCGTGTGTCGCGGAGGGCGCCCGCGAGACAAACAAATGACGTACACCGAAATGTACTCGCGCACCCCTGCGCCGCGCTAAGCCCTATGCAAAATAAAACACTCGATTGACATCTCTTTGAAATTTATTAAATATTCACTCGGCTTAAACTTTAAATGGGGGTTAAACGATCACGCGAAAGGTTTACCTTATCCAAAGTAACCTTTAAGTCACCTTTTTTTTAATGGATTGATATAAAGTTATGGCAATCATTTCATCGCTCACTTATTACTGAAGGAAACTATTTGTCGTTCTCATTGGGAAAGGTCACGTATATAAAAACTTTGGCTACTGTTTAATTTTAATTGCGATAGTGTTTCATGTTAAAATTGGAATTTCTATCGCGGTTAATTATACGAAAGCGGTATGCGAATTTATTGTGAATGTCATCAAAGATGGCGGGGTTATCTGTTTATGATGATTAGGTGTCGGGCGGGTTGCTAGGAGACGGGGTGGCAGTGGTCAGCGGGGGTGAAAGGGGTGAGGGCTTGGGCAGTCGTTCCTCATACTCGAGTCATTCGTGCGCGCCACACGACCCTCCCTGCCGACCCTGATAATTATTCTCGTTGTGCTGGACCGTGTTAAGTTTAATGTAACTTTATATGTCTCAGCTGCTCCGGCACTTTGTCGTAATATTACATAGTTTATGCCGACCGTCCGTTCTGTCCACGTTCATATATACTTTTACTTCCTACAAATTACACAGACAACTGTTATTAAGGTCTTCTATATTTAAAAGGGTTGACGCATAGCTTTTACTCACCTTTACGTGCTATTTCAGCATTTACGGAAATTTTTGAAGATTTATAACTAACTCAAAGTGTTATGCAATTACTAAATAACAATTTATTGTACGAAAACGTATACAAGTCACGCTATGGTTTTTCTTGACTTTTTCTGGTCACTACCTATAATTTTTTTTTTATCTAATTAATATTCAACTTAAAAATTCGTATACGTTACAGAAAGTCAAGTTATCACAAAACCCTTCTACAACAATACTTTTTAAAATTACTGTTTTCAGATACAGCTTAAGTTTATATTGTACCTCAACATTAATTGTACCAACTACCAATCTATCGACAAACCCTCAAAACCCACTGTTTTACAACAAACAGAATCTCCAAAGCACAAAAACAGACAAGGCCATGAAAAAATTAAGCAAGCCGTCCTTTAAGTGGATTTTTCTAAGTGTGAATTTTCAGCGGCGCCGAATCATTTATGGTTTAAATGAACGTATTCAGCGGCAGATCTTAATCTGACGGCACGCTCGGGAGGACTCATCCGATTCTATTCCCGGACTAAATAGCTAAAGTTTATTTTGTGGTCACACTTTTTCTTTGCCATTTCCATTTTCCGCATGCTCTGTGATAAGGCATAATGATGTATAAATTTATAGAGTTAGACTTTATTAATCTAAACGAAACGGCATAGGTGTATTTTATATCCCTCTTTCGCCAGTTATGTTTTATGTGATACTGAATGCTCTACATACCAGTTATTTTTATAAACTTAACAAAATAGCAGACCCTACATACATTAAATTCAATCTGATCCTTTAAACCTAATAGATATGCATATTTTTGCTTTTAGCAACCTTATTGATGAACTCGAATTTGTCTGTAGAAAAAAATCACGACACATTTTTTTAACGTAGCGTAAATATACGAAAACTGTGTTAAGGGATTTAAAATTTTTATAGGTTCAATAAACATCTCTTTTAAAATTCATTCCCGTATTTATTATGTTTAAGTACTTATATAAATTCGCAGATCTCTTTCTAAGGTTTTCTCAGTATCTCTTTACAACAACACACATACCTACACGTTCTAAATCATTAATTTATTATGAGAATTCATAAAAATTACAGTTCTCTACTACTCCTTGTAACAATAAAGCAAATCTTACATTTTCACTTTTTTTAACATTGGGATTTGTACCAAAGGCTAAGTATTAAGTGCTTCATTGAAGCCCAATGTATGTCTGCGCCTACAGGAGAAAAAGGGTTCAGTAGGTAACTACATCCGGTGGGCCTAGTTCGCTTAAAACGCTAACTTATATTTCTTTAATGTCGCTTAAAACATTTGTAAACAGACACATATTTACAAAGTTTAAATCGATTATATTGACACAATACTATATGAATCTAATAGCTCACGGCAGTCCATGTTTAGTGCCAATTTTGAATTAATGTACAAAAAAATATAAAAAGAATAAACCTCTACCACACTATCTCAGAAAACTTTACCTCTAAAGCCTGTATTTTAACTACGAATTGTCACTATAAAGAAATATGTAAACAGGAAAATTCAACAATGTAAACCTACAGTTAACGTAATCAGAAAGTAATATAACCGTATATATTTTTGAGAACACTATCAACTACTTGAAGTGACGATTCCTAGTATTTTTCTAAGCGTAAGTACATTTTATGTGTCTGGTACTCGTCGACTATAGATTACAATGTAATCGCATTCATTGTACGAGTCCAAAATACCAATCGATAAAATATTCCAAAATTTAAACGTAACAGTGTTTAAAATACAATAAACTATCACACTATCAAGAGTGCATTCAACTCTAACGCGCTACTATTATTAAACGGAATTCGATTTAAAGCCGAACCCTCCTCGTCGTTTGTGAAATTGACATTTATTCTTCGTTTTTCATTGTTGCTGCAGTCGGATTCGATCTATTGTTAATTAGCTTAAACGGCCCATGCGCTATGCCATGCCAAACAAAACCTGCTACACAGCGCTACAACAGGCAATCGCGATCGACGGAAAGCAACCTTTAAATTACTACTATACTACCACACACACTACAAATATGTTCCCCGTACACGATATTTTTTACAAAGCACCTGTTTGTATTTGAACAAATTATGGCGCTGGCGTCGCGCGTCCGCCTGACGAACTAGCCTTTATAGCGTTTGCACTACACTGGCAGCGT
Source organism: Cephonodes hylas (assembly GCA_030295005.1). Classification (NCBI taxonomy): domain Eukaryota; kingdom Metazoa; phylum Arthropoda; class Insecta; order Lepidoptera; family Sphingidae; genus Cephonodes; species Cephonodes hylas. Next base: position 8,175,972 of record AP025364.1, on the reverse strand, counting down.
CATCTAGCGCCGAATGGAAAAAAACAACTTGACCGTCTGGACTCGTTTTTTTGTGTTTGATTGAAATCTTATTATTTATCTAGTATCGCCTTTGTAGTATTTTTTCTGATACATTCCCAATTACAATTACTATATAAACGAATGTATCAAATAAGAGTGTTTTGTGATCGCCAATATTTCATCAGGCTTTTTTTAGAAATAAATAAATTGAAGGTTATTATCTTGTGAAGCTGGAGTGCGGGCGGGCGGTCCCATTAGGACGTGGAGCACACTTATCTATTTAATAAATTGCAGACACATATCGACATAGTAGGCAACATTATTACATACGAGAGTTATTCAGTCCCCATCAGGGCGGGAGTGCCTCGATTAAAGCAGTAAATACTTTGAGATTAATTATCTCGTAAACAGTCGCAGCGGCGCCGGCGCCCGCCTCGCGACTCAAATCGCTCACCTACGCCGTGAGCGCGATACAAATTCAACTTTTCCAATTAAATTTCGTGAGGCATTAATAATTATTTGGGTACATCAATTTGTTTCGTCGCGCGAAGCTCCGCTCTGCTACCGCGTCGCAGACTCGATATACCACGCCTTCTAACGCACGGATACGTTCGGAGATTTCTATTCTGATTCCCGTAATTAATTTTAATAAACATTTATACAAAATTTTAAGTGCTGCTCCATGTGTATTTTTTACAGCGACTCTTACTATATTTTAGACTCACAGGGATACATTGATGCTATAGGTTATCGGTAGTTATGAAATATTTACTAATGTAATAATGGCTATCTTTAACATCATTTTAAATTTGAAGTAATAAAACACAATAAACGAGTAAGGTGCAATATATATAGCATAACACAGTCAATCGTAAGACTTATCCGTGGCTCCATATTCCATTGTGTCGTCATTCCGTCGACACTAAGTTTGGAATTAATTAAATTAAACTTGAAAATGAAATATTAACACTTTAACGTATAAAATTTAATACCGTTAAGTTATAACGTGATTATTCAACTCCTCGGCAATTTCCAAAAACATCTGGAAAATTAAATTGGTGAGGCGATGGCAGCGCCTTCTTTGAGGCGAGCTTCCGCTTTTGTGCTCGCGAGGCGCGAGGCACGAGGCGCGCCCGCTCGCCACTTCGCACTGTGAAATTAATTTTCTTCGTCTTTATGTAATTTAATTATAAACATTTCAATATGGCGCTCGGGGAGTTTCCGCCCGGGAGAAGTTAAATAGAAACGTTTGATACTTATCTCCTAATACACTTCGGGGATGATTGCGCGATTTAAATGAAATTAGCGCTTTTATTCGCTAATGCTCGACACGTCAAATATTATTATCTTCATTTATCATATTAAATTTTATTGTTTTAAGGCATATTTTTATTACATAAAATTTGTTATAAATTAAAAACAAAATCAAAACAAAACGACTAGTGATCATTCTAATGTTGACAAAATCTACCATTATCTAGATGAGTAGTTATTCAAAGTATTTTTATTGAATAGCCGTCAGTGAATGACATTCCATCTGCAAAATTAAAAGTATCTATTTGTGCGGAGTGCACAGTTAACAGATGCCACTAGCGTTCGTGCAATTTTGCTCTTAAACCGTTCACGCTCCGGCGACGAGAGGTGACATCAAACATACACGCAGTTCCTGCAAACCTTTTGCAAGCTTATCTCCCATTCACTATCTGAATCTCCGCCGAATATCTACAGCCCGCCCCATTGTTGCGTGTTTATTAAATTTCATTTTAAGTTTGTACAACAACACTTTTGTCGGTCGCTTTTTGTCGTACTTTGGGACATTTTACGGATGGATTAACTCGTGACGTCTGCTTTTGTGAAGGCCGACGGCGATGTCTTTTTATATGTCACAGGTATTACGGTTTGCTATTTCACGTATTATGTCATAACAGACAAGTACTCGAGCCACTCGCTGCTCACTACTCACTGCCTTTGTCAAACTATTTGCTCCAAATTGAATTCTGTGTTGACAATGTCACTGTAAACATCCTGTCTTTTGAACATTAGAAAAAATATAAGTTCGCGTATTTCATATATCGGTGAACTTGTAGAAAGTTTTTTCAAATTGTGAAGCAAATTATTTTCACGGTTGAACTTATTCACAAAATGCAACGTAGCTATATTCATCTGTACGTGACGGTAACTTTCCAAAAATAGCCAAGTTAGTCCCGAACGTACGTCTTAGATTAAACAATCCAGCCCTACGTTAGTACTAAAAGCAATAAGACTTACAAGTCCGCCCCTACCAAAACAATCCTGTATCTCGGTGTCTTCACTAATGGCGCAAGTTCGACAGTCGAAGTTAGTTCGAGTGTTCTACGGCTGCAATAAAGATAAATCCAGCAATAATATGTTCGGTTGGCCTTACGTGTAGGATCGCTTGGGCACGAAATTGAATTTGCATGGCGTCTTAAGTCGACACCGATTGAGACGTGGGGCGCTCGCTGTCTCATTTAGTGGACGCTTACGCCTCTCCAGTGTTTAGGATGTGATTACGAACTTGAGCCTTTCGTATCTATTGGGCCCGCGCTAACCAACCGCACGTTAATGAACACGTGTCGCCAAACCAAACTTTACCACTAATATCATCACTTATATATCAAAGACTGATTGTGTAACAAAAACTGAATATTATTATTTATGTTCGCGTTTCCTTGCATTAAATTTCGTTAAATATACGTTTCTCCAATGCTCAAAAGAATTTTTAAAGTCAAAATTATACTGGCCGGTGAGAAATTCTTTTCATTATGACGTCCCCTTATTTCATAATTTTAGAAATTCGCAATTTTAAATAGATTAGGCAAGTGACCCTGTAACATGTTTTCCTAGTATTACAACATAGACATGATCGCAAAACATTTAAAAATCGGTATCTATCTCATACAAATGTATTTATGCGAACATTGACTTCAATTGGTACAACGCCAGGTAACAGAATACATGAGAACAGTTACATACTGTCATAATATTATGCAAACAGTAAAGTATTTATATCAATCAGCCAACAACGATTGGGTTTGTTACTTTCACAACCTAAATATTCCTATCCCGAAGTATTGCGAGAAATCTGAGCCCGTAGACATGGTACAACTTCACAAGGACGTTCTACAAATGCGTCCAAAATTGCTATTAAAACCGATAAAATGTAGGTATAAAAAAAGCCATGTGCCAAGTGCCCAAATTGCTCCGGTTAGGACTTAGTCCACTACACTAACCTCGCTCAGCTGGATGAAATACACGCCTCTTTATTCCTTATTTTTTAAATATAAAAGTATATTTTGTTTAACTCCAATTTGATTTGGCAAATACTTTGTCCCCCTGACGGGCTTCGATCTCATCAAAGATGGACGCGGTCCTTATTAAGTTAAGATTGGTATAGAGTCTGTGCGATACGTGGACAGTAATCTACCGCAGTGGAAGGAGCAGTAATCCATGCGCCGGAGGGCCAGCCGTATGAAAGGACGTTCCTTATCCCTTAAGCCCGTTGTTTACCAGACATTAAACAGATAACTACTCCGCGCCCTGATACCGCCTCACCAGATTAGAACCCGGTGCTCCTAATCCCAACTTCGATTAATTTCATTCAATATTTACGAATGCTTAATTGTTCGTGTCGTGAATTGTTATTTGTAGAGGTATAAAGCTGAAATATGTCTCGGTGTTTCTGAAGAATATGTAGATATACTTAGGTACAAAAGGCATACGGTGGAATTTATTAATGGAAAATAATACTAGTATAAAATGAGGATATTTTGGTTCAAATTGCTTTAAGTTAATTGAGTAGATAATAATTTTATCATTCCATATGCTTTATACATATAAAACGTACAAAAAATAGAAGTCTACAGAATTAAACACCTCCCGTTTGTTAATAAAAGCTGGGGCAACTTTTGATACTCTAAATCACGTCAGTGTATAAATCTTGTATAATATAAGTTTAGTTAATGAACAATATAACAAAACTTTAATATTTATGGTTAATAAATAGGTATGGTATGTTAATGAAAATAAATAAAAAATGCAAACAGACTGACAGCAACTTTGCTGCAAATAAAATAGCAGGCACCAGCTTACGCTTCACATTATTTTATTTGCTTATATACATTTTAATACTGCTCATGTAAACCATTAGCTCCCTTGACGAGAGGGCCAAGGACCAGAAGTATTGAGAACGCATGTTGTGTGAGTCGATGGATTTCAAATACAAATGAGACAAATGTCTTGTAAAAATATATTCCCCTGAGTATTAAAATGTCTAATTGTAATATAGTTTTCATGTTTTATTTTAAAGTTAGTGAAAAGACACTATTACATATGTATTTTTTAATATAAGTAAATGATTCCATAATGTTTGATCTCTACAGACTACTTGATGAAGAGTGATCCTGGTATGACTACAATAAGACTGGTAAGACTGGTAATCCTAAGATTCTAAGTTTTTAGCAGTGGTCAAAAGAAGTACGAAGAGTGGCAAGAGATGTACTCTTTTTCAGCGCCCTATTTATCCAGTTTGAAATCCTTCCGAAAAATATATAAAAATGGACCTGTAAAAAAATGTTTCTGTCTTGGAATCAGAATCAATTTACTATATCTCACTTACTACACTTAACCGTATATATTCCGTCAATTTTGGGGCGTATAAGAGCGCGTATAGCTATGCCGTGCATGAGTAAATAATTCAAATCCCCAGCCACGGTAGCTCATTACTGCAACTCAATTATGATATGTCGCACGGAACTCATTGCGCTGTCCGCCCAGCGCAGCGCTGTTTGCACAGTATGTGTTTGATTTATTAAATTCGTTGGGGAGTGAGTGTATCATTGGCGATGTCATTTCATGCACGAGCGGGTGTGTTTGCTGAACGCGGACTGTCTGCGCTGCGAAGGGATGACGCGCAATGTTCCCGTGTTCGTCGTCGGCTGGTTTAACACGCTCAATACACGAGCTCCCGACCGTTGATTATGCCATAATATGGTGCATTTACCATTTAATGCCATGCAAATTGTGCCAAAGGAACACGGGGTGAATCGAGACGCTGCACTGGGAGAGATATATCTGCCTTGAGTTTGATATTTTATTATAAGTTGGAAATTGCAAGCAATGCATAAAGTTACTAGGTAGTCATAAATATTAGAGACAAAACAACATTCAGATTACAATTTTAAGTAGAAAATTTAATTTTAAATAGAAAAGTTTATATTTTACTATATTGCATCATCTTAATTCTTAAACACTCAAAAAAATACGGACCCACATCTTACAGGAACAACTAGTTGAACAACTAGTAATCTTATTTGTCTTTAAATATTCCAATACTAATTTGACACTAACTTTTTTAGTTTCTTATAAGAACAAAACCAGAGCAACCCACCTATTAATATGTCAGTACAGAACTTTTTATGACGGCCTATGTCCAAATAACATTAAAATAAAGAACGATTAAGTTACATTAAGCGCATCGTAGAATTTGATCTCCTTGATCCAAAATGTTTCAGTACCATGTAACTTAATTTTGGATTTCTCAGTGTTCTTGACATATCTACATAAAAAATTGTAGACAGAACCAGAAAGAAACTAAATTACTATATTTTATTGGAAAAATATCGGATTATGTTTGAGTAATTACTAACCATATCCAATTAACTCCTTTTAGGTCTTATTGGATTTACAAACTACTGGGTTATTGGACTCATTACTCATTTACGGTTGAGGAAGCGCCTTAGTCCACCATCTTTGCGTAATTGCAACTGGACTTTTGAAGCACTTTTATGGAACTCTCCGATATGCAGGTTGTCTTGTAAGACTTTTTTACTTTTGCTCACTTTAAAGAGGTGATAAAAGTGTTGTAACAACTTTTTTCTCATTTGCAAACTTGAGTGAGTAAAAATAACTAGAGAGGTAACTAAGACAAATAGAAAGTCACTCACGTGATTATACTCACATTTAAAAACAAACTATTGAATAGTTGCCATTTGATTTAAATAGCTTTAGCCTATTAAATAATATTGCCTTTAAATAAGAATATGTAAATAAAAGACATTGAAAAAATATTGGTTACAACCAGCATGCCATCAGAATCGTGCATTTACCATATATTTATGGGCTGATCATGTTAACACAAGTAGGTACTAATAGATATTCCCTACATGCAGATAATGTCATCGACATATAAGTCGCCGTTCTGAGAAACCGACATACGTACAGATCGACAACACGATATGCGTAATGACGTACGCAGCGCAGGTTTCTCTGATTAGATACTCCGAGCAGACCCGCGCCACGCTAGTTTTCCAATATTTGTGTTGAACGTCTTAAATCACATTTGCGTACCTCTGTAACAAGCGGCCAGGTATATTTGTCTACCAATAAAATTTAGTTTAGCCTAATCTCCATTCAAGACATGTTCTCCCCGACTGGCAAAACGGTAACCACACGACGTGCTTTCTGCAAATATAACATGCTTTTCCCAACGACGCACTACACGTCAACACCATCAGTCGCTATTTACCTCTTCTAAAAACAAGCTATTCACCTCCCCAGTTGAATACCTAATACAATAGAAAGTTCTTATTTATAATCATATTAAATGCGTATTTACTCGGCTATGAAAAGCACACAGAGCGAGAGTTCAAAGTCTTCTGACGGCATTATTAATAATATAACTTTAGGACCGCAGTCACCCGCCGACGAGCAAAGTCTCAATCTGCAAACACAAATATAAAGCTAATTAAAAAGTTTCAAACTAAATTATGAGAGGGGTTGCGCCCGCGGAGTCCGTACCAAGATTGTCGCTAAGATTTAATCTAAGGGGATGTTATCGCCAAGAATGCGCACTGGCGGAACATCGGCGAAGTGTGTGCGAGCAAACCTGACGCCAAGTTTCGTGGAACCGAGGCAAATGTTTGTCGAACCACTCGCGCCAACAAACATCACCACCGCACTCCCAGAATTACAAATTTGAATTAGATATTCATAACAAGTGGCGCGAATTCGCTTATTCCGTAAATCTCGGGAAATAACAGTTACTTCATACTGGCACGAGAAACAGTTACCAGGTAACCGAGTAGCCACGTTACCATGTACACGCTATGTACGAGAACATGTGGCCGAACTAGGTTCAATATAGCAAAGTATTGAATAAATGTGGGGGTCATAAAAACAAAAGCATACGGTCCCTGCGGACTATTAATTCAAGTCAAAGCTGAAATGCGACAAAGGCGAGTCAGCTCATAAAATTTATAGGCGATCGAATGAGATAATATGGTCGACGTTAAGAGCAGCTTAGACAGTTTGGAAATTTAAATGTGAAGTAAGTTTTGCGAGATTGCGCGGTATAAATCAGCGCGGGCGGCGGACGGCGGGCCGCGGCTCGGCGCTGGCGCGGGCGCGGCTCGTCAGCCCGGTGCGGCGATAAATCCGCATCTCCCCCGGGCTTCTTAACCGCTCTCCGTCTCCGTACACAAACCGACTCCGCGCGCCGCCGCTGCCCACCTCCGGCCACACATCACTTGCACACCGCAGCGACGCCTTCATTACCAACTACCTACATGCTCTTCGCCGCTCCAGCTTATACTACTGGTAACAGTTAACACGCGTCGCAAAAATCTGTTACCATTGCGACTTAGTGAAACTCTTTTGCGTCATTAATTTAAACGACCAGCAAGTTGGAACATTTCTCACTCATCCCGTTTGTCAACTTGTAGTCCGAATTATTTTCCGCGGGCTTCGCCCTAATTCTTTTTCACGCTACATTTCAAGAATCTTATTTTTGTAATTACAAAAATGTCTAGTACGACGACGTTATCCTTAATTGCTGGACATAAAAATTCCATTTAAATTTCCCTTTTAACGATCGAGGCGAGGTGTCTAATTGTATAATACACTCGTTTGCGTATTTTTATTGTCGGTACAATAATTAGAACATAACGCGACTTCGCCCTTTTTAAGCGGACTTGTAATTAAACTTTTCTTAGGAGCAGTAAAAGAATATGGCTAGATGCGAGCGTACCTTTTCCAAAGGGGAGAGTGTCAGCATGCGGGGGTTGGTGGGGAGGGGATCGCGGGGGGGGGGTTAGAGGGCCGGTTATTTAAGAAATGGAAAGAAAAGCAATTTACTGCTTATCAGCGGGAGTAGCGACCCGCGGGTCACTCCGGATAACAAAAGTAATGTCGACTCGAAACACTATAGGAACTTTCTCGACGCGATTCGGGTACATTGTTTATACAACAACTTAACACCTACAACTGCATTGCACTAATATTTTTTTAAGTAAATTGTAAAATTGTCAATAGATTGTAGCGTGGAATAAATCACATCTCCTCACATCACATGTTTATGTTTTAGTTGCAATGTTTCACGAAGACCTACTTAAATTTCCATCTAATGTTGCATTTTTATTGTATATAAAATAAAACTACTTGTTTTTTAATTATAGATTATTAAAAGGAACAAGAATAACTGAGTAAAGCACACATATGACACTGATTTACAATATGAAGCCAAAAGCACTTGATTTCCGGATGTTTGAACTGTGGCATTATGTACACGGGAGAATTATTTTTTATTATAATTTTTATAATATTGCTCCACAATTTAATTGTTTGTAAACCTTATTAACCTATGTTTTAAAATTTTCCTTCCATTTTCATCAAATGGTATTCAAATTTCTCTGACTTACAAAGTTAAGTGCGTTGGTCTTTGCATTACAATTTTTTTTGTGTCCACGGCGTAGTTGAGTAGAGACTAACTTTTAAACCAAGAAGTGGTTTGGGTTTAAATCTCGACAGAGACAAGCGTTGAAGGACCTATAAGATTTATCGATTTTTTTAAATCAATGTTACTTTCTTGTAACTCCGCGGCAACATTTGTACCTTTCTCAATATGGGATCACAATTCACAACTATTTACATAAATATACGACGACGAAAGAAAATTATATACAATTATATATAAATTGGAAAATGGTAACATTCAAATAAAAATGAAAATTCAAAGAAAAAGTTATTTTCGACAATGTACTAATGTACTCAGAGATATATTCACAAAGAGCAATTCGCTACGAATTGGAATCCACGACAGCTTAGATATAGTCTACTTCACTGAACTATAACACACTCATTTTCAGTCCACCGATTGACATTCTACCCCCATACAAATTTTATACCGTCTACAATTTCTCTTAAAATGTATGTGAGATAGATTTCTATTGCCCAGTAACGGACAGAAATCCTGGCAAAGTTTCCTGATTTAATACAATGTTGTACCACTATCATACGATCGTCAGAAACTAATCTTTAATTCAGGAAAGTGTGCGTGCAAGTGATATTGACTTTCCACGTCTATGAGTAATACTTGGCTGCTTACCATCCCATGCATTAATGTATATAGGCAGCATAAGTGGTAAATGACAGAAAGTAGCCTAAATTTTGTAGTGGCTGATAGAACAATAGTCAACGAACTGCAAAGTCGGCGACCGCGGGTTTAGATACACAAAACTCTTTCCCTTATCAATCTATAAAAATGTCATTATAATGAATCGTATATTATGAAGTTTGTTTACTGACTTATAAATAAAGCTTTATAAGTGCCTTCATTTGAAATAATTTATATTTTTTAACGTTAACATTTTGTAATTAGGCGTATCTTACAAATAGTAAAATACGATTTTTAATCAGTGTTTTCGTAAGGTAAATTTAACTTTTTAACATCATTAATAGACCAAATTTAAAACAATAAATTCATCTTCTAATACGGTAGCAGCATCATTACAAAATCTCCCCACTCCAATGAAACCCTTAGAGGAAGAAATAATATTCCTAATTGCAGTATCATCTGCCGTCAGAGAGAACAAAAGCCCAGTGATTGATCAGGGGGAGGTCACGTCTAATGTTTATTAACTGTACATAAAACAGCTAAGTTCTCGCTCAATTTCTTATAGCCAATATAAATTCCGTCGTGGTACAAAACGCTGTGTCAACCTATCCATCAGTGTAAAAATTCCCTGTTGATCCCCTTAATTTAATCAAAAGATCGCTTCAGCTGGTCATGGGCTAGAAAAAACGGCATGACGTTACGTAACGACGGTGTGATATAAAATTTTCATCGGCCGAGGGGGAAGCCGATGGTGGGACGCGCGGGGGGGGGGCGGTCCCACTGTAATATCCAAGTCGAGCCGAGCAACCAATAAATTACAATTTGACATAAACAAAACCCCACGCTACACGTAACGGCGAATTATTTATTACAAATAGGTACCCAGAAACGGATCAATATATGTACTGGGAGGTACGAAATTATTTGTACATATTTACTTGGTTGATAAAATACTTAGTTATTACTTCACAAATTGTTATTGTTTAAAAGATGAGTAAAAAAGTTTTGTATAGGACGAAAACATGAAAAGCGTTTTTTTCTTTTAGTATATAATTTTTTTTAACAAATTTTCAATAAATTAAATGTATTTTTTTAAATTAAATAATTATTATAGGTATGTATGTATGTTTAAGTAATATTATTATAACATGATTATAATATTATGATATGATGATGATGATGATAATTTTGTAGTTAGCACAGAAACTTGCGTTTGGAGTTTTTGGCAGCATTTATTGTTTGTCTTATACCCTTTACTTGAGGTTTACCAATATAAAACATCTACATAATTTTATCAAGTATTTAAAAACAGCTACACAACAACAGCCAAAACACAACAACGTCATCGCCAACATAAAACAAGGGGAAATATGTGTCCGTACATAACACAAATTTATTTAAGCCCGATGTGAAATAGGAGTAAAGAAGCGCCGGCCGCGGCCCGCACCCAGCGCGATGTAATAAAATTTGCATACTTTTAATCAAGGACCGTGTTGTGGAGAAGTTTCCCAATAACGGAACGCCCGAGATCGATTCCAAGCCCGCCGCTATTGTTTTTGCATCATAATGTCGATTTACACTCACTTCCCCCTCATTTTAAATGTCACTTGTAGAGCTAATATTTTGTAAATTTTATGAATGGTCTTGTAATCATAATTCGTATGCTTCAGATGAATGTAGATTTATTTTGTATCTGTTTTATTAAATAAACAATGCTCTAAATAGTATGGCTATTACCTATAGAAAATGTGTAAAATAGTTGACAAATCTTTATTACCTGAATAATTGATTTGTGAACAGAACAATCAACCGCAAGTCACAAGTAAAAGAAGACTTACACCGATTCGCTCCAATGGAGTCATGTAAATAATGCGACTTATATTGAATCGCCTTCGGTATTGTAAGAGGATTCCCGTAGCGCAGTTTGCAATAAATTAGCCGGCTTCTAATATAAAACGACAAAATCCCGACAGAGCGTCACGGTCCCACCGCCGCCGCTCCGCCCGCCTGTCCATCTCCGCTCCGCATTAATCGTGTTTAGTTAGCGGATATTGGCGGTGGAAATTCAAATGCAATCAAATGAAAATAGAATTCGAAAAAAACCAAAGAAAACAAACCGACAGGCGTCAGTCTAGCGGGGAGCGGACCGCGCCAACGCCGCCCGCTCTGCTCGCCCGCACCGGCCCAGCCGTACTTACACGATTTTAAATTGTACATATCTGAAATTCCGATCTGTCGCGCACCCACCCCGCTCTATGAAATGAAACAAAATAAAAGTGGAACGACACGGTGCGCTCGGAAAAAATCAAAATCGAAATTAAAAATAAAAGGTTTTTCCGACGCAGCGAGGGAGGCGGATGCAATGTTTGCGGCCGTCATTCCATGCAGTTCGCAATAAAAATACGCCCGACTTGTACATATAAATATGTGTGGCAGGATTGATTGGAATTGAATACGTGTGGTGGGAGTGAGGCGCGGGCATGTGGGGGAGGGGCGGCAGGGGGGGGGGGTAGGACATCGGTGGTGCGGTGCAGGAATCGAAGGTGAGCGCCGCTAAGACTGTAATCGGTTTTGCCCGGGGCCGTCGCACACCGCACCGCTCACAATTAAACTTTGTTTGTACATGTGTCGCTGGAGATTAGCCACAATGCTCTTTTTAAGTGGACCAACTGCACTCCCGCATGCAATTTAAGAATCCAGAGTGCAATTTCGGCAATTGCAAAATTGAACTACGCTGTCCTCTTGAGGATTACTTACCTACAAATTAGGGTTTCCGACAAAAACGAGTAGCACAATGGGATTTATCGCATGGCATGACATATATCAAAGCATGGATGTAATTAATAACCCCGTATTGACGCCGCAACAGAGTAGCAATCGTGGCAAATGTACGAAAGATGTAAATGTGAACAGGCGGAATGGCACGACGCCGTACCATAAATCATCGGGAGGGGCGCCGATTGCCTTCAATTATGGCATTAGCTTTCATGCCTAATTTTATATCGTTAGTTATTACCGTCCCTAACGTGGTCAAGTGCTCCACATAAATTGAACTTGTTGTAATTAAACCTCATTTTACTTTATTGCACGATGTGTAGGGTACGGTCGTCTTGAAAGAAATACTTATAAAAATGCGTAGATATATCTTGGCAGTTTGTGTAATTTAATGTCTTTTGCGGATTTTAATATACCTAGACGTTTTTGTTTAATATTGTTTAGAATAGTTTATTTGGTTTTGTTTTATAATTAAACGACTCAGACGTAAATGTCTAACTTGGATGTAAGTTTCGCAAAGTATAATCTCAGAAGGGATGCGCGTTATCGTTATTAATGTTTCCCTTAAAAGAAAAGTATACATCAAGGGAACCTACCTTATTTTTTTTTACAAGAAAATTCTATAAACCACCAGCTGACCTAAGCTTGCCAGTCTAAGACGTGCAACTCACAAGAATAGCGACGGCTCATAGGTAGTCGGTAATAGAACATATTGGCTGTTACATAATCTTTATAGTATAAATAGAGGCAGATCTTCAGCCATCGTTTTCTCCCCTCGAACTGAGCATACCTATCAAAGTATGCAAAGCACTTGAATCGATCAATCACTCGGGGCATAACAGTTACAACCGTGAAATCTTCGGGGGCAAGACAAAGATAATTCCCGTTTAACTTCCGTTTCCAACTTATCGAATAATTTAACTGAACATTTATTTTTGCGCGCTCATCAATCAAGCGAGCTCGCGCTCCGCCGATAAGCCGCGCCTCGACGCCGAGAAATGACTAGGCATTACATAAATCCCCTCGGATGATGAAAAGTGAAGTCTAACAGATAAGAACCGACAAAAAGTTACGATGAGAAATGAATCGCGATTTATATCCGACGGCAATCCCGAGCCGCTACACCGCCGCCGGCCGCGTGACATGAAGGCGGCGCCTGCGAAGCGCGTCGCACGCACACCCGACGTCTCTGGAACGTCTGCAACTCTTTCGTGTGTAATAAATAAGTTCTTTTAAAAGAGGAAAACAGTATTACTAAAGAAAATTTTCGGTTATGATTATACTGTTTACTTCGCTGAAGTTTGTTATTATAATGATAGCAATAGAAGCATTTCACTTAAAGCGGTTTATTTGACATAAAAGCCGTTACAATCCAGAAATAAAAACAAGAAAAGCCCAACGTAAAAAGCCAAAGTTTAATCGAAAGTTTTCTCCGGGCGGCCATTATTAAGATAAACAGTACAATACATAAGCCTATCTCGACATTTATTTTATCACGGGTTCACATCACGCGCTGCTATTCCCTGTTATGATACGGCCCGTACCTGAGTGGAGCTGAAAGAAAAGCTATAAACCTGTTCGGAGCGTTTCTTCCGGCGCGCCGGAGCGTCGCGTACGCGCGCCGACTGGCAAGCAGCCGCCCCGCCGCCACCTCCGCGCCGCCCCCGCACCGCACCCCGCACGCGCCCTCGCGCCCGCTCGCACCCCCCACATCTGCCGACCATATTTTCCACTTTATGTGTGACAGTTGAGGTAATATCGAGAGTCTCGCCGCTCTCTGATTGGACGAAAAATAAACATTAAAGGAACCTGCCGGTTGCGAGCGATTCGAAGCTGTATTCCCGTGGAAAATGTCGGAAAATATTGTATTATGGGGGTGGAAAATTGCCACCCCACCACCCGCCCGCTCGACTCCGACAAAAACTGTCGAGTATTTGTTTTTGATGAAAACGATTTATTATTCTACGTGGGTTGGAGGCAATAAAGATAAGCCGGCGAGGTGGCGGAGCCTTATTACGGCTAACCCTCGCCTTTGTTTCCTTATAAAGAATAATAAATGAGGCCGCACGCTTATTTACCAACTTCCTTAATTATTTATTTATGCGAAAACATCGTTTGATATTTGTCAAACGCTACGACTTGGTTTTGTAGCGCTTGAAGGGGTGGCGGTTATGATTTTAAAAGCGCTCGGAATAAGTCCACGATGTATAAGAAACGAGGTCAAACAATCTGTGTAATAGTAATTGAGGCAACGTGCGTGGCTGTTAATAAATCATGAGATAGTAAATCCCGGTGGCGATGCGCCGGCAGATAGTAGTCGCCATACGTTAAAGCCACAATTTGCATTAACACCCTCGCACCGGGGCGCTCGCATACTTTGACAACGAATCGATCAGATTGGCCCTGCACCGACGTCATTATGAGATTATGTTGGTCCACAACCGGGATAGTCCCCCCAGGAATATTACGCCTTACTTCACTCGCATTTTGGCCGCACTAATGTAGCAAAACGTCTAAGAAAAAAAAAATAACTTTGATGTCAGGCGCAACAAACGAATTAACGACGTTTATAAAGTAGTAACAGTAAGGGAAATGAAGGCGATCACAAATTATTAAACTTTCAACTTGTCAATTTCACGTCATGAATGAAACGATACATATTACTTGGTATTTTATTTCTGCGTATTATGAAGCAAAAGCACCCGATTAGTTCAATTCAATCTTGGTCAGATCTGATGCTCAGTCTATCATACTCCTGCTTCTATGGATTACCAATTATAATTAACAATTTCGCAATATTAAACTGAAATACAGCTAAATAATGAAGTCAACAATTTCAAGAATTTTGAAGTTTAAAAAAGTTTTATCAAAATTAAGGCAGACGCTACCAAGTAACCTACTAGCGTTACAAATGAACACAGGTCCAAATTACAATAATTTCCCGATTAATACTTTGTGTTTAAAGTCAGACCGGAAACTCACGTAGCTATCGGAACATAAAATATCGTCATAAATAAAAACCATAACTATAACAATATCGGATTCCGTATATTCAATAGAGCGGCAATTATGTCGTATAAATTTTATAAATTCAACATAAATGAAGACAGTAGTAATAAAATCTTCGTAATTATGTCATATATAAAATTTTATATGCGCAATATAAAATTAAAATATTTGAACGGTTTTATTGGGATCGGCGCAGCAGTCGGGGTCGAGACGCCCCGCGGAGCGCACGCGCCGCTAATGTACCATTTTGTCACATTCACTCATTATAAACATGTGGCCCTGTTGTCACACACACTACGGCTGTATCATCTGTCGTGATTCACAAATTGATATTATGCTAATATATTTATTTAATATCTGCGGCTATTCGAATAAAACATGTTGCGGTTTGTAGCCACTACTCTTTAGTTTTTTTTCGTTAAAATACTGCAACGTGACTCGAAATGTTTTTCGCTGATGATGAAGATGATATTCCTAAATTTTGCACAATTAAGCTAGTCTTCTAAACCAGATTTAGCTTAAAACAATGTTGCGATAAATTTTATGGGAAGCAATTTCTATTTTGTTTTAAAACTTCTTCGTATCAAAACTATTTACCAATTTACTAATAATTTAGGAATAATGTTCAATAAATAGAATTTCATTCATTTTAAGTCAGTCAATGTCACTTCTACTAGATTCACTAGATTCTAGACTTGAATTCTATTCATTGTTTACCTAACGATTAATCTCAACATTCTCAACTTATAATCAACAAAAAGTCCGAAACAACGATACCATTACAATATTACTTTAAATCATGTTAATTATGACAATCCATCAAATCACTTAAGAATTTAGTCCGACAATTTGTTCAAACAAATTGGTTTTGTAACTCTCTCATGTCTGGGCGACGTTTAAAAATTTAAATATCGACAGGCCAGACCCCTTCTAAATTAAATGAGCGCACATCTGAAAAATGTTCCACTTGCTTCGTACACAAAACGTTATTCTTCCGTGTTACGCTGATTGTACTTTGGACGTTTCGCTTCTGACATTCGTTTTAGGACGAGTTTATGTAATATGAATCAAAAACTTGAGGACAACTTTGCTACGTAATATTTTTTCTTTTTCTACATAATTTTCTATAGCAAATTATATCATATGCTGCCTTCTAATTTCACTAAATGAGAGGATCTCTATATCCATATTGAGATAAATATATAGATACTTAATAATAGGGTCTCGCCAGTCAAAGGCAAGCCTTCTGTTACTTGTTTATTTTGTAAATATTTACACCTATAATATTACATTTTGATATCAAGACTGCATCAGAAAACTCACCAAAAATGATTTCATGGATACGATAATTCTTTCAAACAGAAATGCATAGTTATGCATTTTATAGAAAATCAATATATTTATCATCGATTTACATGAGTCGCGCTTTTGAGTGAACAAAAATTCACTATTCTGAAGTAGTTCAGGTTTTTTCTTGTTAATGTAGAAATTACATTAATTACAATGGTGTGGAACCGAAAAATACCATCATTAGGTATTATTAAAGCTACATCAGCTAATGTGTCTTGCTATGAATTCTTACAATTCTTTTCTTAAGTTGTTATTTTGATGACAAACAGGAGTAAACAAGAATAATAAATGATGATACTGGTAATAATTGAGTTTAATAGAAAATTATTAATTGGTGACCTATGGCACAATACCATTAGGAGCACCCCTAAATGACGCGTAGAGGATGCGGTGTAAGTTAACTCGTACTATTTAACCATCCGTTCATACAGCCGTGATGATACAACACCCTCGCAGTTGTACAATAGACGGAGACAGCCTTATGCGATAGCTATTAGAGAGAAAAGGAGAAACGATGTTAAACAGACCATAACTCATAAATAAAATACAATATGGTGAGCAAAACATTGAATTATGCTGGTGTTATGTCACATTTGGCCTTTGTGAATTAGTCGGTGCATATCGCAAGGGGAATAACTTGTGTTCGTCACCGATGTTAACCGACCGTGACGATGCGATGATATATTGGGCATTGTTTAGGCTTAATAAAATGCTTCTTTTAATATTCAATTCCTTTGTTACATTCATATCCTCTTATGACTGTTTCCCCGAATAATTTTCACGGGAAAATAGAATACATTCCTTACATTAGAGATCGATTCTATCATTTATCATGCTACTGACAACAGCAGCACTCAGCACTAGAGACCACACTAACATACGGATAAGCAAGGCAGCTAGTATTCTAATAAACTGTTTATGCAGCACGCTTCGAAAATTCCGAAGGTATAACCGTATCTCGTGAAAGAATATGAACTTGCACGTTCAGCACGTGAATGTGAAAACGTCTGGTTACATCGGAAACACTTCAATTTATAAACAAAAGGCTCACATGTAAGCTATAAAGGGGGAAACAGCGGGCCCGATTCAGCAAAATCATAGAAAGCACATAAATTGGCGCGCATTAACATTTCCTTTATCCTACGTGTCGGTATATGACGGGGGCGCCTCCGCGCACCGCCAGAGCCGCCCAAGACAATAAATTTACATATTTCACCCCTCAAACAGACCTTTTTTGCCATTCCGCAGAATTACGCACATATGGGAATATTCCGTTGAATATATCAGCAGTAAGGAGAGATACACTCAGAATAAAATTATCTCCAACGACGCCACATTTGCAGATAAAGAGCCGCTACGCTTTGATGCTTTTCATAGCCAACACTGAATTATTTTCAGACGACGCTGTGAGTGGCGTCATCTATGGCTTAAACCAGTTATAAATATTTATGTATAAACAAACTGCCTTTTTACATAACTCTCCGTGGTTAAGCTGCATTATATGTAATAGAGAAAGTCCATATTTGTTTCCTGGGTCGGACGACTTAATATTTTCTCTTTGGGATAATCTCAGTTTAGCATGCAGCTCCCCTATTACGTGTGACAGGTAACCTTGTAGCGAAAAATCTTTGTCTACACCCTCGGGGATACATGCGTGAGTATTCTAATATCAAGCTTTTCCTCTTAAAATGTTAGACAAGCCTTTTCTTTACTATATTCTTTGAACTTTATTGACCGACAACTGATCTACTTATAAATGTATAAAATGAAATCCAGTCCAATCATATAAATATATCCTTAGTTCTTGGATGTCTAAAGAAAGCGCTTACCTCGCTATAGTACCTGTTTTGCTATACACTCTCCAGATTTTTTAACGTTCACCCAATAGTAAGTGATCATAGTCAACTATTAACACTCCACAATTTAGTTGCGTTTAAACTGTTTTAAGATGTCTATGATGAAGGATATTGGAATTAATTAACTTCCGGTGCTACTATTCAACAAAAAATTATGAGGGCAATATTGTTCATATCACCTTTCTGTAAGTCAACTATACCGTCACTCATACAAAAATTCATTATTTAAGACATAAATAACGTAACACGTATTCCAAAATTTCGATTGAAGCGTATTAATATAATCAGTTGTACACGCGTTGGTAAAGCTATAAACTGGCAGGTACATTCAATCCACGTATGGAAATGTAATTTTGCGGTGGAAGCACCCTTCAAAGGGTCAAATCAAAATCATTTTCACAGTCCAGTGAAGCAATGTACACTCGGCAGCGAAA
Source organism: Cephonodes hylas (assembly GCA_030295005.1). NCBI lineage: Eukaryota > Metazoa > Arthropoda > Insecta > Lepidoptera > Sphingidae > Cephonodes > Cephonodes hylas. The sequence goes on along the minus strand of AP025364.1, from coordinate 8,157,139 downwards.
CTACCGCTTCACATATCTCATACAGAGGCTGCCTTTTGTTTTCACAGTACATTCCTAAAGCCCGGGTAGGTTAACCCGTGTGAATACAGGTTTAATAGATTTCCATCAAAAGAATCTTTACGGAAATTGGAGGAGAAAAATAAAGTAAAAAATATATAGACTCTTGAAATCGTTTTAATAGTAAAGTTGTGTGTCTTTGTTTATTTATTTACACTTTTCGGCACAAAAAAAATCAAATAGAGGAAAGAAACTAAATAAAAACTACAAGCGGCACACTAGGCTATGTCTCCATTATTTTTTGTCATAAAAAGTCAGAGATAACTCACGATTTACATTAATTATAAATTTGTGTATCTTAAATATACATTAAAAGTGAAACAATATAGATATTATACTGATTAATCATAAAACCGTTTACGCAATTACAATTAAAACAGTGGTTCAATTAAACTAAACATTCTTTAACCTTGTAATTCTCAGAACGTCAAGTCAAAAGGCTCTAAACTGCATTTTAAGCGTGGCTCTACATTTCCATGACAAACCTTCATTGCAACCACCGATCATCGTTAAAAGTCAAGCAAAACGAGCCGACATTTAGGCCTGAATCCAAGTACACGCTATCGTAGTACCATTACCGAAACAGGAGCTGTTTTAATGAATGTACCGGGGTTTGGCGGGGTCTGGCGGGGTATGGCAGGGCCCGGCGGGTTCGGGGTGGACACTACGAGGCAGACGAACGACACTAATACTCATTAGAATTACATGGCGGAACGGAGCGACCACCTCGCCTGCGCTGCTTCGCACGATGACCGATTCGCCGACCGCCTGCAGCACGGGATTTGTCTCACCGCTATTTCGCAGTGGCTTTAATGTGCTTTTTGTTTTGTGTTTATGATGCTTTTTACTAGTCGTTATGTTTCATGCCAGGACTATTTTAGGGAAATGGTCGTGGTATTTTTTTGGCATGAACATTACACGCTAGCTTCTTCATGGAAGCAATTTTTTTAGTCAAGATTCTTAGCACCACTTAATAATGGGCGGAGCAAACTAAAAAATCCCTACGACAAATCCGATTAAACTCGATCGCAAACGGTAAACTTCTGCCGAAAGACTGTTAGCGTTCTGAAATATTTGTATTTTTATAATTTATACGTACAAAGATATAATTATGACACGCAGTGTGCAGTGCAATACAAATAGGTAACCTCTTTCGCTGAACTTAAGACTGGATTCCTCTCGGGAAAGTCGACGTGTCCAAACATAACTCAGCGTTCACTCGCACCATTCTAATACAACGAATTTAAGAAAGAAACTTTTCCGATCCTAGAATGGAACCCTTCTGGGTTCACTGGGTCTCAAAATGTCAGGACCACACGTTTGTACCGCAAAAACATTGAGCCAATCTTAAATGTACCAATATATTTTTAAAATTTTCTCAGGTTGTACAAGATCCGTATTTACTATGTAATAATAATTATATATTCCATATTTTATTTTATCTTATAATAATGTAAAAAATAGTTTATTTTGTAAAGAGGTCCCATAATAAAACCTAACAGTGAAGCCACAAACGCAATAAACAAAATCATGAGCGCCTGATATAATAAAACACGAGTTAATAACATCGCTGACCGCCAGCCGAGCGATAATGTTTACGTAAGGCGTACACTTTGCGGCTATATTGAACTCAGCTTGTATTTGTTTACTATAACCATAACTTACAAATAACATTAACGGCAAATGACAAACAATGAATAATTAACAAAACAAACTATTGCTGCCTAATTTTTGTCGATAAAATCTTAAACCTTAATACTCGTATGTTTATTGCGAAGACTGTAGATGTATTGTATCTTGCGACGTAGCGTTTGCTGGGAAATATCACATTCTGTGCACGAATTCCACCACAATCGATAAGAGAGATGACCGCTGGCCGCGAGGGGGCCGGGCGGCGGGCGGGGGGCAAACGATGGGGAGACTGTTATTTGATTAGTCTTACCGAGAATGAGCTCGCCTTCAGTTAATGGGGTGAGGGTTTGTAACCGGACCACGTATAATTTTCATCAGCACGCGTCCGCGCCGAGAGCGCGGACAACGCGAGACCAAAACAGATCAAAACCACTTATCAACGAGCAGAAACAATCAAACTATTCACGGCGGAACGCGTAAGAGTAGCGCCGAAAGGCGTTCATCCCATCATCGCTTAATAGAGACGCATTTCGACATAAATGAGTTTCGCTTTAAATTAATTAGTAGCACATTTTCCATTATAAGGACAAATGTAAAAGCGACCGCTTAATAGCGCGGTGGAAAACTCGCTAGTTTTCGCTTGCGAGAATAGGGCCGGAGAGAAATTGCGGATAGACATAATCAGTCTTCTGGCTTTGAGGCCGCCGCGCTCCCTAATGTGCCGCACACCTCTTCACCTGATGAATAGTCGCAGCCATGCTCCCAACAAATGATTTCATTTATAATTAATCGACGCACTATAAACAAGCCCGACCTCCGAACACTTACGCTCACTAACATTCGGCAATGATTGACATTAGCATAATTTTCCTCTTTAATTGCTTCCTTTCAAGGAAACATGTGTTTCGCACACATTTCGAAGAAAGTTTCCAAAACGGGAGGTCGGTAAGAGCCATCCGCAGTGACCCTGCCCGATCTTACTAAAGGCAATTACAATAAAGTTCCATTCGCACATGGTCGTTAAGCGGACAATATATCTTGGATGCCCTCGCGGCCGCCTGTGCACTTGTTTCATCTCACCGACGCTTGCAATACAATTTCTATTTCAATTTACCACGTACAAATCTGAAATAAAGTTAATAAGGCGGTATGGACCAAAGCGATACCTTTTACATTAATGGAGACAGAAATGTTGACGAGGTGAATATACTTTTTTGTTGGATGAGTTATAAACAATGATATTAAAGTACATGATATAATAAAATGTTGGTTAGGAGCAAGTGGTTTTTTAGCGAGAGGAGACACTTGTAGTGTGTCGGTGTAGCACTGTAGGTGTGTGGTCGCCGAGGACGGCCGGCGGCGCGGCTGGCGCGGCGTGGTGCGACGTGACGCCGCCGCGCGCACCTTAACTACCTCGGAGCGCACACTTTACGAGCGGGGGATTAACCCATGTAACGAGATTCATTAATTCTTGTCGTTAAAATTTGTCGTTCTCGATTAATAAGGAAGTCCCACGCGGCGGGACGTTATTATCACTCGACCGCAAGCGGGTGTCGCCGGGTGTCGCCGGGCGTCGGCGGGCGTCGCCAGGGGCTGCCTCGCCGCGAAACTTCCCACTCCGCCCGCTTTATTTACACTATCGAGTAAATTAAACTCGCGCTCGAGTGTCGGAGAAAACTTTAACAGAACTTTGTGTGTAATAAGTGGTGCAACAACACGAGTGGAAGAGCAAACGTCGGACGCGGTCTCCGCTCCGCACTTCTCTCCCACTTAACTCTTTGGGACATATTTATTCGACCCTCCGGCGACCACCGCGCGCCCGCCGCCCGTCCGCCCGCTGAAATTAACCTGACGAATCAAAGGAACCATTACACGTCCGTGACTCATTCTTACGTACAATTTGTGCCTATTAGGATCTACATTATAAAAGGGCAGCGCGACCTCAATCGATCCACTTCGTGCATTTATAAATTTTTGATCGTTTCTGGAAACGAATCGAAACAAAGGAAGTACACGGTTACGTTATTAGTGTCCGTATCCTCTATCTGTTTGTGTGTAATTTTTAATGCGGGGTCAATCAGGGAGCTATATCGTAGATCTCCGTCGGACCGAGACCGTAACGATAATGAATCGCCACTGTAAGAGCGACGGACCGCACTCACGAATTATTAATTGCCTGTATACGTGCGCAACACTCAAGTCTCGCTGTTAAACTTTACTAAACTGTATCGACGCGGTCTTAAAATAAAAGTATCAATGTCAAAACGGTATCGGCATGAGCGGCGAGCGGCCCACTTGGAAACGTTTCCAAGCGCTTTAAATTTATGATCAGTAACACTGGTCAACATCGTATTTCGGTTTCAATTAGGTGATATTATTAATTCATAGAGAACACGGCGGCGAGCCCGCGCCGGCCACATTTCCGTGTCCTTAAGATGACCCTCCCCTAGCCCCCTCGAGATGGGCTGTACCGAGTAGTTCTCTATTTGCTATGCTCGCCCAAGAGATCTTCGGACAATCCCGCAAAGTGAGAAGTACTTACAAACAAAGTGTTTCATTTAATTAAAACTTTATCTCATCAACGATTTACAAATTTAAAAATTGGAAACCTAAAACCTAATCCATACGAAAATCAAAAATGCATAAAACTTAAACTGATACGACTAAAAAAACTTGATCAGTTAATTCCCTTCTTTGCACAAGATATTGATACTTGTTTCCAATTACCTGCAACGTAACAGAGTAATGCATAGGTAACAATAGTTGTGTAAACATTAGCTCTGAAGCGGCGTGTGCGTGGCTTCAGTTTGTTTAGGTACGAAGACAAAGGTTGCGTCATAAGTTTATTGTGCGATTGGAGTCCCATGCGTGGAGGGAATTGATAAGGCACGCTCGAGCCTCGCGTCTATTGCTTTAAATTTATTGCTGTTTTGGGTTTTTATTGTTCCGTTTTACGGCCTCCTCCTGTATAAATCGTGCAGATAGAAGATGAATTCGACAATGGATCGACCGCTACCAACGTATACGCTTTCTTTATATAATACGACGTCACCGATACCCATCTTGATGTATTATAAACGCCGGCTATATGTTTATAAGGAGAATGTTTCTCGTTTCGTATTCGGCCATTTGTTTACGTCTAGTAAACACGCAGGAGAATTTTCATAAAGGTCTATCGCAAGGGCCGAAACGTAGGATGATATGTGACAGGAAGTTATGCCAGGAGCGCGGCGGAGTGACGAGCGGGACAGAGACGGCGCGCGCGGCCCGCTGACCCTCGGTTCATAATGTACGGTCCGGTTAGGTACACGACTTACGGGAAATAGGTACGTATGTAACGTGGGAGCCCCTCGGCCGTCGCCCCCGCGCCCCGCGGCCCGTGCATGAAATGCTTATTATACGCGGCACGTAGCCACCCCGCGCCTTCAGCCGGCCACGGAGGCTCGCTCGCTCGCGCGCGCCCACCGCCCGCACCGACAGGGACGCACGACCGATATTATAGCAAATCGAGGATTGTTATGTCCGGTCCGCCGGAGGTCGGCGTAATATATGACCACGGTTTTCGGGACACATATATTAACAGAGAACTCGCCTCATACGAAAAGATCTTGTGCGATGGAAATAAATGGCAAGGAAAATTTTGCCAGCGTAATGAGGCGGAAGAAAACGAGACGAAATGTGGCACTCATTTTTTGACCTAATATGACTATTGTTGTACGGTGTGGATGTAATCAAATGTAAATATTATACAAATAATGATATTGCTGATCTTTGATTGTTTGTCTCGTAATATTAAGTCGCAAATTACTTTGTAGAGTATTCGAACCCGTACCCGTACCAATCTTAGTATTAAAGACTGAGTCCGCTAAAATGTTTGTTACGTTAATCATCCCCTCAATCTCATTTCTCGTTATAAAAAAAATAAAATCCGACAATTCAAAACCCGACTTTAATAGTAGAAAAACAAAAGTACAACTTCTTACACCATGAGACACGAAATTTAATCTAAATGATGCAGTTTATATGGGGATGCTTCCATATCATGTATTCGATCAAGAGGAGGTCAGACAAATGAAGAATGATCACCATTCTGGTGTGCATTATATAAAGGTGGGGTGCAGCGGAGACCAGGGGCGCAGTGGGGTGTGCTGTGATCGCACAACCACCTAAGTGAATGATTGCGTTTAACTTCGGCAATATCCGCGTCATTTTATCAGCAAAGAATCGGTCATGTATTTACAGGATTTCATTAATTCAATCTTAACTTGATATTTTTTGTACCTTCCAGTAGCAAAAAAAGTACAAAAATCTCATGTAACAAGAAAGTAAAACTATAGGAATATCATTTTATATTTTTTTAAGTATTTGTATGTACATAAATATTAAACTACTATTTTACAATTCATAAAAAAATTTACAATATCTAATAAAGTAATGCCTTATCTATGATCACCTTAAATAATGTACCGAAATACATATGTATTTCATCAATCACACACGTGTATCATCAGTAATGTCGTCCCCAAAGGTTTGAAGATATGAGACGCTCAAAATAACGTACCTACCTTCCTCAGGAGTAGCTACACACACTTTTTATTAATTCAATCATGTCAGCACGATAAACGTGTTGGGGTGTGATCAGCGGCCCCTAAACGAATTTAAATAAAATCGGGTATTAAAACCTTCAGCCGATCTCGCAAAATATACCTATGCTAGAAGAGATTTGAGCGGAATAAAAATTCCTCAAGCTCGTCGCATTATCGAGGGGCGGGTTTCCTGTTTTCTTTTATGGCTGTCGTAAGGTATAATCTTCAAGAAAAATGCGATATTTAAATGAAGCAAATTCCACCGGGGGATTTCCTTAATGCGTAAATCTTCACTTACAATTTTCGTTCAAATATAAATAACATGATTTGAATGAACCACGAGGTTATGTGCTCGTAATATATAATTATATTGGCTTTGGTTTTAAAAAAGTAAATATCACTTTGCATTATAATGTAATTAAATAAAAGTGTTATTTATAAATGTTCCTTCGAATGTATGCATAATTGTTTAATAACACACATATTTAAATGGTCAAAGACAGCACTATAAAAACTGTAAAAAAATAAGATCGCCATAATAAATATTCCTTAAATAAAATAAGTAGTAAAATTAGATAACATTTCAAACCCATAACAACAACAGAGATGGATAGTAATATGATTTTTATTCAAATGTCTGTACGTGAGGATCAAGTTGTTAAGCACAGTATAAACATTGGGGCTTAATGAGGGCAGTGTGGCGGTGCGTCGCGTGCGCCGGCTCCCCCGCGCCGCCGCCGAGACATCGCGCCACGTGCCCCACACGCGCCACACCTCTCTAATTGCCCTTCCACAGACGTTATGACAATATTGGACAATCCAGTGAAAATAACACCCGACCATTGTACGCCGTTTGAGCCGACGATAATCTCTCATTTTAATAGATAAGTGTAGGCGGAGTCGTGTGATTTGTTAGCTCACGAGACCGGCGCCCGTTTAACCCCGAGCCGCACGTCACTATTGATAATATGAAACGCGATCCGTGCCGCGTTTGTTTTTAAACAAAATACATTAGTGAAAAACTTCGAGCCCGACCGCGTTTTGTTTCATTAAAATTAAAAGAAGTTAAGTCGCGACACAAGACAAACTGCCGCCTAGAGAAATAAAGAGAGCAAAGCAAATGAGAAGAACTCATTTGGGCGGCGGCTGAATTGTGTTCGAGAGGATAATAAAAAGGGAAGCCATCAGTGACACGCACAATAAGCATCAACCTCAAGAATATCATAGATAACGGCGCGCAGCCACCGCCGCCGCCGCCGGGACCTCATTAGGAGGCCGCAGGGAAATTAAAAAGAAACCAACATCTCGGACTCGATTGCGGCCCGAGAAAAACGGCCGGCCTTCCTCTCATAACATTACATACAGCCCGCGGTGATTTTCCGGACGATTATTATTTTGTGGTGCGTAAGATACACCCGGAAAAAGTACTTAATGGCAGAATAGAGGCCGAAGGAGGCGCAGTATAAATCAGTCGTGAGCAGAGATGAATGTAATTACGGCGCCGGACAATACAAATCGTATCCTCGGCGCGCACTATTCATTTGCCATCTCGCTACGTTTGTGTCTCGCGATTTATGATATTCACACACGCCTCCTAACACAACTCTCTGCGAGCCGACCTATTTACTGTTCCGCCACATGCGCGTTTCCACAAAATGTCTCTTATAAATTATATCTACATAATTTAAGCACAATATACAGCGATACTTCTATAGTTTAATACAAACTTCATTAAGTCGCAGAACGCTGTTAATATGTGTGTAAATGCAAGCGCTCTCAGCTCTCGTGTTTATTCTACGAAGGAGCGAAGAAAGCCAATTAATCGCAAAGAACAAATTTAAAGTCTTCGAACTTACTAAATTTACTAGAAAGAAACCTATAGAAATCTTGCATTTATGCAAAACAAAGGCAATCAAGGCCCGGACGAACAGAAGAAATGAGCTTCATTAAGCGCCGGAATGAAAACTTTAATAATGTAAGATGCAAAAAACTCGACAAAAAATACTTAAGAAAATCTGACGACATAAAGGCTGTTGTAACCGGGGACTCGCCGTAAAATCATTAAGATGCTAATAAAAACTTCCTTTTGTAGTACAGAGACGAACTCGCCGAGCGGCGAAAAAATATTCAAATAAAAACTCAATCGAGACAGTAAAATGGGAAACGGTGCCCATGATTATTCTTCAAAACATAATGAAGAGAATTAATGTAAATATTCTTTTGGCCCGAACTTTCCGCCCTTCGGAAAGTTTTATTTTACAGCGGGTCGTTTAACAATGTTCCCTACTTATTGACATTCAATTCGGGGGAGAAATTGATTTATGAAGATTGTCGCCTTAATTGTAGAAAGATTTTTTGCCGCTGTCGGACAAGTTAATCCGGAAAACATGGGTCGATATTAGGGAATCTCCACGTTCAGTGCTCCAGTGTTATGATTTACATTTGTACGTTCAAGTGGGTTGCATTGTTGCATTATTGAGTAGTCTGTGACAAGTGGGGAGAGTGGGGCGCGGTGCAGCTGCAAGCGCGTCATTACCCTGTCATGGCGTACTCATTAGAAGACAAGCGGAACAAATGTCCGCAATTTTTATTCATTATTTTATCAATTAATAATGCGCTTTTTCGTTGCCGCTCGATGATAGGGTAACTGTTTTGACGTTCCCTTTCAATCATAATTCAAACATCACCTAGATTTATTATTGCTGTTTTTATTATGTACATTTAATCCATCCTCCGAACACATGAGATGTTTCAATGTAAGCTAATGTTAATCCGCCATAAGACAAGTGCCACCCCAATTGCTTGGACGGTATTTTTCGGGATTTGAAACAAAATATCCGTAAATAATTGGAGTCTCGCGAGGAGAGTCGCTATGGAAGGGTCCGTACAAGGTCCGGCACCTTTTTACGGTCGATAAAAATAATAAGTCGCTGGTGCTCGTCCTCCCCCCCCCCGTGACCCTCCAGTACCCCCCCCCCCGCTCGTGCACCGCTCCACTGGCCTTCTCCCCGTAACTCCGGAGCGGTACATACGCCTCCACACTCCGCCCACACTCAAACACCGCTCATTTTTTGTTCGTGACACTTTTCATTTATCGCAAAATAGCAAAGTGATTAAATTCAATGGAAAGTGTCTGAGACGCGCCGCGCCGATAAAGCCGTCGGAGCGCGGCCGGCCGCCACGGCTACAAACACTCATTAGGCCAAGTTAAACACATTAAAAGTTCCCGAATCGACACCTAATATGCAATCACATACTTTATACAAAATTTATTGTACCTATTACAAGATTCGCATTAAACTACCCAGAAAATCTTTAACCTAAGCTTTAAGCTTATAAAAGCTCGGCGCTAATGGCCGGATACCGGAAATTGCGCTCTCATATATCTCCCAACAGATTTATGAAAGTACCCACACATGAGCCGGTGTCTCTTGGCGCACACATGTTGTACGTCACGACACACACACGACACAACCCACGTGTCGCACACCAAGCCCCACTCACACCGACACGCGCACAGCCGCGCCGTTCCTAAACTTTGACACTTATTAATTTAAAGGATCATTAATTTCCTAACACTAACTTCATCGAAGTTGAAATAACTATACTGAATCACACCGCTAGTGGAACTTTCAGCTCTGGTTGCGAAATTATATCACAGCTTACCTATATCTAAATGTACAAGATAAAATTATCTATTATAAATACCTAAATTATTTATTTTTCTCCTAACCGTCAATGCGTTATGTTTTAATTTTATTAATAACATTAATCTTTTTCTTAATTTTAGCAAAAAAAGTGGCATGAGATTTTATGAAGCAGAATTATACCTGAAGGAAAATGTATAAAAGCAATACGTATGCAAACGCTACGTGCGTAGGCTAGAGCACTACGGCGTAGCGGAGGAGCGCGTAGCGGATAATCCATGTCCAGCGGCGTAGTCTCACGGCCCCCGTAGCCGCGATATGACGGTGATGCTCTTTCCCTGTCATGCTAATGCAACTGACGGCTTTGCATACACTTCATAATCAGCTTTGCACCCCATCTCATTTGAAATATGCATGTTAAGAGCTAAACAGTGTACACTACTCAAACATTTTGAGTGCCATATTGCTATCGAGAACTATGTTTGACAATTATAAAATGTAAAAATGTCAGGTTGTTACTTTAAAAAATTATCCTTTTTTCTAAAGCAATGTTTCCACATTCAAAAGAGTAGGTATACCGTTTAAAAAAATATGTCCAAGATAAATATACATACATTCACTTAATGAAACAAAATACGAAACACTATTGAAGCTAAGTCAATAGCTAAAAGAATATTAGGTATATTGTTGAGTGGAGGCTGTTTTTTTAGGATCGTAATCTTTTCCGCGTATCCCGTCTGGGCCCTCGTCGACACGTACCGGCCATTGTGACGTAAAATACTTCTTCCGCGGCGCTTCTTATATGAGCATTACAAGTGCTTTCTAAATAATCTAAGTCCAGCTGAAGAGAGCGTATTGTATTGACACAGTGGAGTGGTGGCCGGCCGTATAATGCGGCGGCGATGTGTGCGCCGTGCGCGCGTCACAATCGGCCCTGTGTGAGTCCACGCTTCATAGAATAAGCAAGTCGTCCGGCGCCGCGGGGGGCCGCCTCCCCGCATCTCAAGACTGGACTCCACCGCCCCCTGCCCACTACACGTCTTCTGGAGCACTTCCCGTGGTCGCAGCCGTCTCTAATGGCTCTTTATGTTGGAAAAATTTCGCTATACTAAAATGTTGCTTCAATACGTACACCAACATACATTTTAATTGCGATGCCTCTTTAATAGAAAACTTAATTAGTGACGAAGTAATAAGATGCAATTAACATCGCTAAGACTTTTTAATTCAGTTTTGATTTATTTCGAAGCACGCGAGGCGTCACTGCATAAGCTTATAAGTTGATAATTGGTTCTATACGCTGTGGAATAAATAAAATAGCGCACTAGTGTATAAAGTTGTCCAAAACGGCAGGCGCAGCGGAGCTCGGCGCGATGTTCGCAAATCATATTAAAGAGAGTACGTGGAGCGGCGTGCTGCGCTCGCTCGCTAGTTCACTGTTCCAGCGCTAATTTCTTAACTGGCACCTACTATGTGTCCCTTCATAAATAATATTAACGTCACCGAAACTGCATGAAATGGCCAAGTTTGCTCAGAAATTGATATTTATTTTACCTCGCTATGTCTCTCTATTTCCCAGCTTTCGTGACGTATTTGATTAGATATCAGCATTGTAGACACATTTGTACTTATAATATCGCTATGTTATATTAAACACTTCTACGTATATCCATCTAAAAATATTTTTGATGCGAAATAGTTCTTTTTAAATATCTTACGGTTAAGATCATATTTTTGTATTTGTTCTCGTAGAAAGTGTTTCTCGTAGTAAGACGACCTTAAAAGAATCTCCCTATTGCTTTACCTTAAATCTTCCAAACATTCAATCCATACGACTAATTCACATATAAACCATACATGAATTCAGGTGAAGTGCAAGACAGTCCAGGATGTTAAGGAGCCATTTATTAGAACACATATAAATAAATATAAACATCTACAAAAAATCTATTTAAATCAAACCAAATAAATGTCTGCTACAACAATATAAGCATATGTCAGATAAAATCATTGAGTGATTCACAGAAAACAATAATTTACTAAAAACACTTAAAACACAATAAAAATAAAATATCGCTAACGGCACAAACTATTGTAGTTGAATATGATGTCGGAACACGGGGGTGCGATGGGGTGGCGCGGGGAGGGGGGCAGAGGTTGCGGGTACCTATGAGTAGATTTACAATAAATACACCAAACAAAGAAAAAGGAATCTCGCTGCGGGAAAACTTCGGCTTTTGTACTCCACTGTACTGTTACGGCGAAGTGCTCGCTTTATAGATTAACATAACGTTTCCTGTGGCATCACTCACTTTAGTCTAGCTTTAATTTCATTTTGATACAATTTGTAACCATTTGTACCGGGTATGAGTGCTGGGAGTATGAAAGGGAGTTCCTAACTTTAAATAGTCATGTCATAAATCGTACTTATATTTTTATGTAACTATTATGTGTGTGGGTATAATATTGAATGGTAGAGCTTGAAAAGTTACTGTAATCGTTAAATATAAACTACTGGAAGATATATTTTTATACATAGAAAAAGGTTTCTTAATCATCGCTGTTTACAAAGTTCAACCTTATAATTCTCAGATATAGCGTAAATATGAGTCAGTTCAACGTCTTCTTTAATACTAAATCGTAATCCCATTCTTATCGCCCGTCATTATTACATTTATCTCTAATAATTTTATACAAAAAATAAAATTCCCTTTAAAACACAAACATATATCCAGTCAAAACCTTCCTTCATTTCAAGATCAATCCACCAAAATGTCATTCTGAATATAACGGTATTGTCGGAAGAGGTTTGCGGCGCGACGGCCGCTCGAGGGCACCACCTGCGATATAATTGGACTTCAAAACTGCGCGCTGGTGGCAGATCCCCAATACTTCCGGATGGCTGGCTCGCCGCACTTCGCCCTCCTATTTATTTTGTCTGCGTTGTCTTTGCCGCTGTCAGGGCTCTGCCTTTTGAACGCTCCTCTATCCCACGCATTATATTGACGGCATCAATTCCTTTCAGATAAGTGCAGGCGTCGCGAGTGATTCCAATTTACGATTGTTACCGATGGTAAGGTGGTTTTTACGGAGTGTTATTTTACTACACATATGGTAGAAAATTATATTTAATTTTGAATTTGCGACAATTAAAGTTTTATAAAAAGATGCTTCAAGTCACTTTCCAGGTTAAAAGCAGCTACTCTAATATTCCATCTACGTCCGAACTAAATTTAGGCAAATGTTGAAACATGTAAGCTCGACAAACAAACCCACTTGCGCATTTGTAATTTCTGTTAAGAGGCTTTGTAAAAGTTTGTTAAGTGTTATTTTTTTATGTACAACTATGTTAACTAAAGTATCCACATTTTTTAAACAACGATTGAAATTGAGATGTATTTTTAGATCAACACTTCGCCACACCCTTAAATCCCACGTAAAATAAGAGCATTTTACCGTCATTACTTTTCATATTAAAAAATTTAACTAACAAAACTCAATATTTTAAAACTATAACACGTGGTGTGCTATCCATTCCATTCCAATACAAAATAGCGTTACAAATATAAACTCTCAATACGGCCAACAAATCCGAAGCAGCGGAACACTAGAACGTATATCAGTGCAGTCTTGAGATTTAAACCGGTATTCTCTAAATCAGCTCATGCAAATAGAAGTGTCGTTTTCGGCCACTCGAGTAGCAAATCAAGAAAGAAACCCCGGCCGGCGGTCGAGCGTCGTTCACGCCTCAATCAACCGGCTGTTACGAGCCTTTGTACTACAAGTGCCCCTCAGCCTTCACCACACAAACTCCAACCTCCGATCATGCCTTTACCTTACTTTACTATGCCGCTTGCTGTACCATATTTTCATTACTGTCGTTACTAAATTATTGAGGAGGTTTGTGTTATTTATTGGACGAATAAACTTTGACACGTAATCGAAGACCGGATAGTTGGATAGTGATAGTGCTGTACATACATGTAAAAAATAAAATATAAAGAATACTAGTTTTTGTAAATGTAAACCTGAAATCCCAGTTTCTACAAATTAAGCTACGTATCTAATAAGATCAAACACATTAGAAGTATGTCCTAAGGAAAGGGTCTGAAGCTCCACGACAACACAATTATCTACAATACATTTAGCCCTACTATCATATACCAATCTCCAAAACAAATACATTATGTGACATAAAGATACACAGCGCTATGCACAAGACACTAAATGGGCTCGTCGCCATTACCCCCCCACACAACTCAAGAACGCAAATAACCGATATCCAAGCATTACTGCCGAAGACTTAAGACCGACATTCCAAATATGAAAATAAAGAAAATAAGCTCGCCCTGACCGCTCCTCCAATCGCGCACCTCGCTTTTATTACATCCATAAATTCATCATATCGCAGCGGAGGCGGCGCTCGCCATTGGCCGCGGGAAAGAGACCGGCTGTCGGTCTCGCTCGCACCTCCTTCATATTAATATTGAATTTTTCTCGAACCCCCTCCCGCCACCCTGCGGGAGGCTCTACACTCGCTCGCCCCCGTATTGTTGTTATCTTTAATGTTGTGGAAAACGCGTTTTCTTGTGTCGTTAACTTTTATATTGCACGAGTGATACTTTTACGGGTTTGATACATAACTTATGCTCCTGCTTCTACGGCGTGTGCCCTCTCTATACATAGGCACTGAATGGATTAGATAAATCAACAGCTCGTCTTGTAGACCTTTTTAAAAATATCCTTTTAACACCAGAGTTCTTGCTTCGTATACTTTTGCTTTAAATTAATCTAATCTACTTACCTAATCTATAAAAAAGCTGTTTACTTTAACGTTTGTAATGAATATTTTCATAACGACCACCCCAATTGTTTTTGTTACGGAAATCAAAACAGAAACAAAGAGCATAATAAATTAATCACACCAAAAAAGGGGTCGGAATACTCCCCTTTTAATGTTTTCCTTTAGTGCATTGTCTGCCTGCCAAAATTAAAAAAAGAGGAAACGGTCTGTCTCGCGTTTTAAACGGCGATGACCTTTTGTTTACGATACAATTGTACATTTTACTCACATTATGTAAACTTAAAGATAATTTTCATAAGCGTAATGTAACTCGATCCAACTACGAGGGCACGGATTTAATATCGCACACATCGATGATATTTATAGTAAGGAAAATACACGGGATCTTTTTAAATTCCCTCCCTTATATTTCAAAGCTCAAAAGAAATCGCTAGCAATATCTGTCTGAAAAATATATCGGATTGCTTTGTCGCAGCTTTGGAAATCGAAATCTATTTTCCTTCAAATCTAAGTGAATCCCGTGCGGATTGGAAATGTACCCTTTACCTACCGCCGGGCGAGGCAATTGATATTCCAACAATACAATGTATGAATAAAATATAAACTGAGCTCCTATCACGCTTGTACCAGCGATGGCTCTATGGATATTGAGGAAATCTTTGCATGTGGACCGCAACTTACTTTCAGAACGATTTATAAATCCATTTATCGTTATCCTTACTAAAAGCACGTTTATTCATTACGATTGACCGCATAACCCACTGATTTTGATGTTTTTTGGTAAAGATAAATGGAATACACATTTGTTAAAGGTCACTTATAATTGACAAAATGTATTACATTTAGAATATAAACTGAAATGTAGCTGTTATAATTACATGTAAAAATATGTTAGAAGTGTGTACTCTCGTGAAAATGTATTTTAGTAGAACGTTTACATAAAACGTCGCTAGTTTTTAAGTTAAGCTCTTGGGCATGGCAGTCGAGAACTTTACGTCTTTACTCTGTGCTATAAATAAATTGTGATTTCTAACAGGTTTGCTACTTTTATTTTCAATGTGGACAGTGTAATAATTTTATAAACTGTCTTATATTAGAGTATGTTAATAAGAATTTAGTTAATTTACAAATCTTCTCAGGAACAGCAAGTCACGTAATAAATATTCATATTGAAACAAATATTTACGTCATAACTAAATAAATATTTACTTTAAGCCCGACTGAAGTGAAACAAAGAATTGCTTATTATCTACAATTCCCATGTCACAGTTTTAGGATTTTATTATTAATCATACTCTGTTTTCCAAATAGCTTTCGAAGTTCTTCACTTCAATGATGAAAATCTTAGATTAAAAAAGTTCAAGCTTAACATAAGATTTAAGTTTATTATCACATTATACATATTATAAGTAAATTAATTTAATTGGCTTGGAATAAAATTCTTACTGAGCGTTGAAATTTACGTAAGCCAAATATAGAAAATTCCCCTAACCAGCAATTTATTTAAAAAAAAATGTATGTCTAATTAAATTTATTTAACATCCCACGCAATTTCATCTCAATTCCACCTTGATTTCAAAAAGGTATTTTAAGAATGATTTGTGGTGTTAACAATTTTGTCAACATCAAAAAATAAATATTAAAAAACATAAAATAAATACTTTTCTGTGAATGGTAGTTTTCCGACATTTTTATAACAATAAAAATTTAAAATTCTGAATTTTCTTACAGAAATAAAAATATCGAACAATAAATTTAAGTTGTTTGTAATGTTTTACTTGCAGTTCAACAAAAATATATAATGCCAGTTACGCTTTTTAAAATACAGATATTTTCTTTTCTCGATCAGGTTTTACTTCAAATGCTATGAAACTACATAGTATATTTGATTACACCTGATCACTACCAGAGCATTTTCAATTAAATTAAAATCACCTTGGATGGAGGCGTATATTTCTTATAAGCATAGTATAGGTAGGTGAGTATCGTAATTTTCTTTATTGTTCCTTACCGCGACGGGTAGTAACAAATCCAGACGGGCTATTCTTAACTCGACGCTTTTATCTCTACAGTATGGCTTTACTAACGTATTTCTTTACATGAGAATTAATTCTTCATTGCATGATTTATTGTTGTTATTAAAGGTAAAATTATAAATGAAATAAAAACATATTAATACAAATTAAATTTTATTTTTTATTATTTAAGACAGTAATAATATCTTTTCACGTGTATTTCCTAGACTGTGTTGTGGTCTTGAAATACAAGTAGGTATATGCTGTACGATCTAGAGGTCCTGAGATATTTTCCAGATCGGGCAATATGGTATTGGGTTTCCCTTTAGAAAAGTTGCAGTAGCAAAACGGACAATAAACTTGGTATTGCCCTCTCGCAGGCACATTTCAAAACTTCTATTACGTGGGACGAAGAAACGATTAGTGAAACATGGGCTCAGAAGTACATCTCTGCCATTTGGAAAATAAAATCGTGAGGTTATCTGTGTATGTATGTATGTATGTATGTACCTATATGTATTTCCATTCAAACATCTCCCATCTGTCTTAATTTTTACATGAACACAACATATAGACAAAGTTTTTATCAAATGGATTTATGTTGTTTTTCTCATAAAAAATTAAATAATTTAACACTTGTGTCTAGTACTCATCGCCCCCTACGTACAATGTGTCTCTCTTTGCAGTTTCTCAGTCTTGGAGGCTAAGCTAAGCCTCAGACAAACTATGAAATAGTTGGCCTCTTTTTAATTACAACAGTGAGACAAATGTTTGTATTATCTACAAATATGTAATCGATTCTAAATGTTTGCAAGACAGAAAAGCTACTCCAGAAGAGATAAAGTTTATGCGCGTTTGTGACTATGTTTGTGACACGCCTGGTAATAAAATTTAAAAATAGTTTCAGCTCTTATATTTTTTATTTTATGAATTTAAAAGAATTACTATAATGTGACGTATAAAAAAGCGTTGATTTTATTTTATTTATTGGAAATCTAAAGAAACATTATAACTTGAAAAAAAGGATTATTGATTAAAACTTGTATTGTTGCGATAGATGTTGATGTTTAAAATCCACACCTGTCACAAAAATAATGTTTAACCCGACTACCCAGAATCGTGACTTCTTGCGAACTGACAATACATCGGCCCTACTCCATTAATATTGGAAAATGTTGATTACTACTCACTCCATTATACGAGTTGACTTTACCCAAACGCAGAACAAGAGTATTTTTCTTGACATATCTAAATTACAAACCTTAAAAACTTTGAAAGTTTATATACAAAATTTCATATTTTTTAAAGTACAAATATAATTTGAATGCGTATCTAACCAAAAAGTAGATAAAAACATTTCGACGCTAACGTAAACAACAGTTTTATTTTATTGCTTATACTTACAATGATTTTTTTACTAGATGGATTAATGTATTATTTTATGATAAACGATAAATTAATGGTAAAAGCGTAAGGTGTTGAGAATAGTCCACAGCGCACGTTATTCGCGTCCCCTACTCATTTAGCTGTCGGAGAGTTATTTAATACTGCGAGTGACCCCCGGCGCCGCTCCTCGCTGGATGCTGTAAATGTATTGAACACATCTGCCGGACATTTGAGACACAGTAATAAATTGAAGAATTTAAATGAACGACACCAACATAAACATTACAATAAAGCGCTGATTGCATTTAAAAGTGTACACGGAATTAAAGCTGTTATTGATTTTCCTGATTCGACGTATAGCTGGCGGCGCTCGCAAGGAGCGGCCCGCTTGTCCGTAATCTTTCAACATCTTAAATAAAATAGTCGTGCGTATATACGGCCGTCATCTTATGAATTAAATATGAGCGCTTTATTCGATTCCCGAGTCCCTTGATATCTGATAATAAAAAAGAAATTTATCGCGCTCATACGAGCGCCGGAGGCCGAGTCTCATCGGTCGCTATTTTTTACAGCATCGGGAGTCCTTCTATCGGCAATCACTTCATACCGACCCCTGTCCGAGCGTTCGATGACAGAATTATTTATCAGTTTGAAAAATGACGGGAAATTGAATGTAGTCGCAATGTTTACAACGCATTTTCTGTTCGCAGTCCTCGGGGGCTCCTTCCCTCGCGTTCCGATGTCCACTTTTCAAAGAGACCGCTCGGACGAGGGTCGAAAAAGTGTCCCAAGAGTAAAAAATAAAAAAATATATTTTGTATCTTCGCTCAACAAACGTTACGTTCCATGTGTACAAAGAAAAGATGGCTCGGAAGGAGCGCGGAGCTGCCTCGATACTTTATCAATTTTGTTAGTAAATAATTGTTTGCGCTCTGGGATGGCAGTACTCTATGACGTAATCTATTTGAGTGACCCGGAGTGGGTGGCATGTGTCCGCCCGTGCACTGGCCAAATGTCCGGGGACGTATCGCATACTTACAAATTCACCTATTCAATTGTCCATCTGCGACACATTAACTTTGAGAAAAATTGCTATTCTAACCGACTCTTGCCCTTTGATATCCATAATGAAATAACATAGCACTTTCCGAAGATTTGTTTCGATCGAAATGCTTAACATTTAATTTGAAGTTGTCAGAATATTCAAGACGTTTAAAAAGCTTTATGATAAAATTGACTCATTACGCACAGTCATACATAAAAATAAACTATTAAAAACGAACCTTGAAAAGCGTTGCAAAACGTACAAGTCTGAATAGAAAAAGCTTCTTACTAGCGAGCTGGTGATTAATTAAATAAATTAAAACAATACATTAACTAATTAACGAGTCGCCAGGCGTTATTAGATCAAACGACGCTCACACACACAAACGCAATCGATACGGAGTTTATTACCTGACGTATAGGCATCGATGTACATAAGTGTATATAATAGCAACCATGGCCGGTCGTAAAAATGTTTTATTCACCCCATACGGCGTCGTAAAAGGCGTAATAACGCGAGGAGGTATCGTGGAAGCAATTACTGATCTGTTATAGTTTGTTACAAACGCGCTTGTTTATTATCGTTTTATTATCAACTCATTTGCTGAACAAGGACGTCGTTTAATTCAATACCGTTTTTATTACGTTAAATTATAAACGTTTCGTATGTAAATTAATCACTTATAAAATCACTGTTATATGTAGATATAGATAAGAATATTTGTTACGACAAATCTTGTGAAAAATGCCGACAGTAAAAATAATATTTATCCATAAAACTTATGTAAGGTACATGCGCCTAATAAGGCCCATTTTTTGTAATTGTTAAATAATTGTAAAATGATTCTTTTTTTATGAAAACAAACTTTATCACAAAATTCTTTATTTATTTATGAATAAAATTAATGTACAAATCAACAAGTTTAATTAAATTTTTAAACAAAAACAATAGTTTTTAAAAACCTCTAAATTGGGCCTTTTTAGGAACATAGGTCCTTAACATAGCCCGATATCAATCAAGTAATTAATAAGTGCTATCAAAACAAACAACAAGCTTATACTGAAATATTACCCTAAATTACGATATTCTTAGCTAATCAGTTTCTCACAATAGTTTTTTTGGTAAAAAATTGGGCTGTGGGCCATCTTAGGCTTAGGAAAACTTAATAAACGTATAAAACTAAAATCTGTAAATAAAATCAATAAACAACATTTTTCTGTTATTATTTTACCGATAATTAATATTATAAGCAACAATTTCTAAAACAATTGACAAAATATTTTTCTTTATAATTTCGGTGGGCCTTATTAAGAGTGTAAAAAAGTCTGTGAAATTTACTTATATTTTAGTACCATTCTGGGCATAAAAAGTTCTCTAAATAGTTCTTAGTTAGTCCGACACATTCTTCGTGGTATTAAAAAAAAATATTAAATCTAAAATTTGACCAAAAAAACTCATTTTCTTCAAAAAAATATGACATCCGTAGTAATAAGGCCCGGGCCATCTTAGGAACCCCTGTGATGGGCCTTTATAGGCACGTTACCCGGTAATAATATCAACTTCTTTTGAATTAAAATTAACAAAGAATTAAAACAACACTTAGCTTCTTAGGAATGCCCACAAATCAAAGTAACTTTATACATAAAAGAAATTACACAAATAATTAGTTTTTTAAATGAAAATTAAAAAATATTTTGAACATGAGCTTATAAACTGATAGCCGTTTGCAACGTGTTTAACAAACTGCCAAATACAACTAAGATGGCGACACCCTACCTTTCAAATACACTTGCAGTTTTGTCTAAGGCATTAATAGAACATGGGTGCAAAATTTAAACTAATTCTACTTAGTAACTTCTAAAATTTCGAAAGTGGGCTATCTTAGGAACCGGGCCATCTTAGGCGTAGGTACCTTATATGAGTATCTTTTCGGTTTTATAATTTTCAAACTGTAGGGATGAATCTGATAATTTACATTAAAAGTTTAGATCTATATTTTAACATTAACAATAAAATAATGTTTTTATAAATCATACACTATATTGAGCTATACTCGTAAACATAGATTTGAAAATGCTACACACTTGCACTTCAAATAGCCAGCAGACAAACAGTTCTCATAAAGTTAATCCTTTATCTGGCCGAGCCACTTTATTGCTTTTTACACCTATTCTGCATTCTCTCGGAAAAAGGTCGCCTATACTCGTCTGGAGTCCTTAAACCATTTCTATATAAGTAATCATTACCATTTATTCCTTTTTAAAAAAGCTAAACAATAAATCTTGTATTCCTAAAAAGAATTAAAAATAGTTTCAAATGTATAGTTTTGTATGAACATCGTAAACTAATTTCCCGTCAAGTCTGTTTATTTGCACAAACATAGAAATGGTATTAAATCAAAATGACTTGCCGGCAGGTTCGACAAAGTTAGTGATGAAAGTTGCGCAACAAATCCTTATCTACGTTTCAGGTCACGATTCTGCAAAATCGACGAAAATAAAATCAAACGTTCCGCCGCTTACAATCGAAATGGAAAATGTGATATTGGATAGAAAAGCGCTGAAATGTCATCATAAGAATCGACTCGCAACGCTCACTACGCTCTCGGCAAATGTTCTTGTGGATTTATTCACAATAAGAAGGTCGTGATAGCAAAATATTGCAAAACCTCATTCGATTTACGGCAGATTGTTGTATGAGATTGAGATATTAAAGATACAACTACCAATTCATACTACGCTTAACAATATTTCATTTCGTTGAAAACTTAACAGAACGTGTCGTTTCAAATGAATTTATAGTTTTTACTATCAATCCGTCAGCTGTTGAAGTTTTAAAATATTAACAGATAAACTAACGACAAACCAAAATAACACGCAAATTTCAAAGTAGTAAAGTAAAATCGAAAAGACCTTTACAGAAAATGCTAATAACCAAAGAACATATTTAGTTCAAAGACATCAATCATAAAAGAAACTACTATCTTACCAACGACGAATAATTACCATCATAACCCTATGTAGTGTTTTAACGGCATTATATTGGTGGACTAGATAACCCCAATCTTATACGAGGCTATAACAACATCGTATTATATAATAATCATAACACCGCCCGCCCAATGAGGAAAACTGAAGTGGCTTGCATAGCGTCGCCGCCCGCCTACAATATCATAACGCGACCCCATTGGCTGATATTGCATGATATAATATCATAACACGCGAGGATTGGCGGAGGGGACAAGGCGTCCCTCCGTCCCTCTCCGAGGTGAAGTTATAATAAATACGTGTGTTGTAATAAATATGTGTTGTAGGTCGGCGCCCCCGAGTATGAGCGGTAGGAAATGCCGACCGCCGACCGCCGCCCGAGCCGGATCAATAATAATACTCGCCCATATCTGCAGTGGACTGGATCTGCTTGAGAAAGCGGCCCTCATCCCCCGCCGCCGCCCGCCGCTACACAAACAATATAAATCATTTTCCCGAGGCTAAGGCGCGGGCACACGCAGCCCGCATCGCATCCGGCTCGCGGTCGCCTGCCGCCCACTGTGCCCCGCGCCGATACAACCGACACACGTGGACAATTTCATTGAAATTTATTTCTTTCATAATTCCTTTAGTTGTACTTTAATGCAATAACACAATCGATATAAGACACCAAGTATAAGTAACCCCAAGTGTGAAACACTATGGAGCTTTCTCATATTTACATACACGGGTTTCTCGGTAGGACATAATACAATAATGTCCGTACGTTTTA
The DNA here is from genome assembly GCA_030295005.1 of Cephonodes hylas. Lineage (NCBI taxonomy): Eukaryota > Metazoa > Arthropoda > Insecta > Lepidoptera > Sphingidae > Cephonodes > Cephonodes hylas. Next base: position 8,134,208 of record AP025364.1, on the reverse strand, counting down.
TGTATTACTTCCATAAACCGAATTGCATAAATAAATCACTAAATAAAACTACATATATGTAACAAAAAAACAACTCCAGAGTAAAAATAAGAATTAAATTTATAGATTTTTTCTCCTTAAAATAATTTGTAATTTTTAAGACTCATATTAATGAATAATGAAATTTACTTTAACATTTGTCAAAACCTAACCTATTTAAGTTATCAGTAAAGTTATATTTTTAAAAAGGATTCACAAAATGTATAATACCTAATATTTTGTGCGACATTAATATGTAATTAATATGAAGTCGTGTTGGGCATGTGTGTTTCGGCTGACCCTACGGGCGTGTAGTATATGAGCGCGTAGGTAGAGCGCGGCATGCCGATCTAGCTGATAGCATTGCGGGGCAGGCGAACTTTGCACAATTTATCAAATTGAGTTACCGAGGGGCAATATCGCAGAGCGAACGCAATATTGCAGCGCGTGACCGCGTCTGCAATACGCGCTCAATACATCGGCCGGCGCCGGGCCCGGCACGTCCGCCGCCCGCCTCCCCCGCGCCGCGCGCCCCGCACCCCCGACACCCGTCTTCTAGCCGCCCTCGCCCCCGCCCGCCCAACTGACCACCTAGATATTTAGCTAACAATGGCTCGCCGCGAGCGACGGCAAGCTACCACACCGCTCCGTCCTGTTCCTCCGAGCGGCGCGGCGGCGCGTCCGACAAGGAGCGCGCCTCCCCGCGCGCCCGCCGCCCGCCGCCGCCCGCCGGCCGCCGGCCGCCGGTCATCGCTATATTTATTGGCGACGCTCATAAGTACGCGGGTCAGGTTATAAGTTTCTACGAAATGAATGGCCGAGGCACGTAGGAGGCGAGCGCCGGCGCGCCCGTCGCGCCCGACGCGCTTAACAAGAAAGCACCTCCACCAGAACTTGTCAAGGGGGGCATCACCCCACGGACGGCACGGCGGCGTTATAATTAAAAAACAAAAGAATACAGAGCCACTCAGCCTCCTTCCCGCCGACGTTGTTCGTTCAGCTTTCATGTGAAAAAATGCAACGACTGACAATTAAATCACAAGAAGAAAGAGAACTTGCGCTGCAAATTTTACATCGTTAATTTTAAATCTTGTTTCAAAAGAATTTTACTTAACGTCGTTCAATATAGCAACTTAATATATTTTTATGGATGTTATAGATAAGAGTTTTGAATTCGATTGTTATATTGATAAAAAACAAAAAATAAAGAATTCAGTCTTCTTTCTTCTTCAATAATAAATTTAAATGAACTTACAAATAATATTATTAATGCATAATTAAAAGCAACCCTTATAAATTAACAATATAGGTAATTTAGCGAATGAAAGTTATAAATAAGCAGCAGCCCCATGTGTTCAGCGAAGTGGCGCGGTGGCTCGGCGGAGCGGCAGAGCGGCGGTCATCACAACTCACGTGCCCGCGTTCTATTACAAATACCATTACGGAGTTCGCAGATGACCGCACGGTTTTATAATGCGAAGGCAACGTCGTCCGGCAACCTCGGCCCCCCTCCCCGAAACCCCCATCGACCCTTCCCTCGCCCGCTCCCTTGACCATCGACCGACAATTGTAAATGGCACATAAAATAAATGAATGTGCAGCGGGACTCGCCTCTGCAGCAGACAATATAAATTACGACCGGACGATTATATTCCGGCGGGAATGAAACGTTTTCCTTCAGATGTACACTTTGAGCTGGGCGCCAATCTCGCACACCGCCGCATATTCACCATTACACGACTGCCGCACTCAAACGCCTGATACGTCTAGGTAATTGCCCCTCGTTTTCGGTACATTTTAATTGGACTGTACGTTTATAAATTCTGTTTTGTCACATTTTCTTTTTATTTACAATCTTGCTTTAAATTTTTCTTGCTTGGATGATTAAACGAAGTTTTTGAAAGATGTACCCGTCCAATAAAAAATTGTTGTATTAGTTAATAGTGAAGTAGATATAATTCAATATGCTTTAAACTAAACCAGTGCGACATAAAAAAACGCACAATTTAGCATAAACTTCACATCTTACTTTCTTACAAAGCCTACATACTGAACAGATTTTCAAGTCACAAAAACCTATATGTGCACACCACATCTCTCATCCTAATTACTTAAAGTTTGCACTGGGAAAAAAGACACACATTTTCGCTTTGCAGTTAATCAGGTAATCAGAGCTGAAAATAACACACAGAGGCATTGATAAAACAACACAGACTAATCACGGCCGGAATGAGTCATTCGATATCGCAGGCCAGTGATTTGGTCAGTGTCGCAAAACTAATGGCACATAATGACGGCCGGCCGACTGCGGGGCGTACGCCCGACGCTCTACAACTCTGCCAATTTACTGCCACGGCTCTAGCAAAGAAATGTTACGCCAACCGCACTTGTTTAAAATACTAATGTCACTCGATAACGTGTAACTTTTAGGCACTTATAGTCTATAGTTTAATGAAATTGGACGACTTCCGACATATTGGAATCAAAATATATATAATTTTTGGATCGGTATGACAAAATAGCGTACTAGTATCTACGAGTAGTTATAAATGTTCAATGCTTTGGTTCTGAGATAGAGATACTGCCAGTCCGGTCAAGATGGTCTTCTCGTACATTTATCGAAGTAAACCTGGAAATTTCTTCTTATTTAGAATATCCTAAGAATGTCAAAATCCAGCTGCGTTGAATTTAATCTTATTCGTTTAACAATGTACAACAAACTTGTGCATATTTTGTAATTGTTACGTTCGATTTACAAAAGTCTTTCTTAGGTACTTGACAACGTATGAAACAGCAGTGAACATTGCCCCATACATATAAAACATAATTGAAAAATTGTTCCTAATGAGCCCATCTACAGTCCAGGTCGTTTTGTTGTTACTGCAAAACGAGGATAACAATTTACGTTTCACAATCATTGTTCTTAGTATGTTAAATCGTTGGTGCACAAACACTTACTATTTTTGAGAAATATTACCGATAAAGTTACAATTCGTCCCAAATATGCTCGTATTTTGTAGTTGCACTTAAATAAATACAGTAGGTGAAAAGTGAATGCTGACTACAAGTCAAGTCAAGTCAAATCTAAGGAGATTTGAATAAAGGTATTCAAATAGACTTTTACAAGCACTTTTGAATCGTCATTTTTTATGCTATTTTTTTAAAACTAGTGCCGCTTCGAAACGTGTTATCGCTGTGGACGAACGGCAAGAAACTCCCTCAGCAACACGAAATGTAATTTTTTTTATTTTTTTATTTACTTCCTATGAAATGAGAATATATTTTTTAATAATCATACGAGCTCTTCCAGAGAATTTTCTTACAGAAAAACTGAAGGACACTTTTCTATCCAAAACTTTATCGCGGGTCTAAATTAATAAAACAGATCGAACTTAGCCTTCCTAAAGCCAGGCAAAATTATAATTATGCTGATATCTATAAAAATAACGAGAACCTTTTAATGAAACTAACACTCAGCGGTAGAAATATCAGTGGATCACTCATTTATGGCAATGTAGAGCTAAAAACGATGTTCTTGTGATAACTAGTATTAAGTCCTACATTAAATTAAAAACTCACACTAGAGCATACACCTAAACAAAGATTTTTATTTCTGAAAGGTGTTGCTATTCAAATTGAAATTAATTCTAAATTATACTGTATTATGAGTAGCAGATTCATGTAATAGTACAAACAGGCTATAATGCGCGTCTATCAACTGAAAAAAGATTATATGAACCGCTCGCCTCGGTATATTGATCTTATGTTTAACATTTTTCCTAATATTTACACACTCGTATATTATAAAGTCATTTTCATTACATAATATAAACCAGAACAGAGGTTTTACTTCACATCCCAATGTCAAGGAACTCACGTTTGTCACAAGACAGATCACTCCCTTTTTACAATAATCCCTCACCCTCGCTATCGGAGCTTCAATCTCCCTAAAATTATATCAATTAAAATTCTGTTATAAGGCGGGCTATGATTGACTTACTGTAGCTTAAAGTAGATAATACCTTTGTTCAATCATCCTCCCTTTCTCATTTTCCTGTTCATTATTTTTTTATCTCTAAAATATTTACGTGAATAACACCATTTCGGTTTTCATGGAATGAAATTACAGGTTTTTTTTTTTGGATTTCTTTTTTTAATTTATTTGTAATTTATAAACATAATATAATTAAGTTATAAGAGGTAATAGGTTTAACCACAAATTTAACCTTTATCATACCTATTACCTATGTCTATCTACCTTTCCAAAACAACAAATTCATACCAATGGCTGTAAATGAAGGGATGGTTTAAGACATCCTATATTGAATGCTGTGCCTCCTAGGTATCCACATCACTTCTGGCGTCATGAAATTGCATTCCCTGACAAAGCTATGAGCTGAGTAACAGGCCAGTTTAAATTCGGACGCCGGTCCAGTCGAACTAAATGGACGAGTGAATTAAGTTACTCGTGTGAGCCATATGTCCCACTGCACTAGTTAGTATAGGCAAGTTCACGTACGCAGAAAATTGCACTTAATAGTACGGTAATGCTGCTTGCCGACTATACTTTTCATCTACCGGCAAATACTAGCTCATTTCTACAATTGACTTAAATCTATGGTATGAAGAATGATTTATGACTCGACTGTTGTTACTTGAATTACATACAAGAAGCTTTATTTAGTTAAGATTTATTAGGCTACAAATAACAATAAGGTTGTATACCAGGTATGTATTACCATGACCGAGATATAATAAATGAGAACACCCGACGGTCACATACATAGCTCTGACCCCACTGCCCACTGTAGGCTGTCCTGTGCCTTGGGTATCAGAAATAACGAGAGACTTTTCGGTCTCACAAACACGCAAAGCAAATATTACACAAATATTTGTCTCGGTGCGGAGATCGAACCCGAGACCTCTCGTTTTGCAAGCTGACATCTAGCCATTTGCACAATGGGGCTGTCGAAAATAGTGGTGGTAAGCATATCTTCCAACCCCAAACTTAACAGAACTTTATGGTGATTTTTCGTGCCACATGGCACCACCGCGGCTAAATCACTTAATTCATATCGCAGATAAACCCACTATAGCGTGGCTAATCTTGTTTACATGTTATAGTACATCGAATTAGTGAAAATTAGAAAGCAATTCACTTTCCACACGGTGTTGGATTTAAAATGCACTTGGATTTCAATAACTTCATTAAGCGAACGGCGCGGCGCATGCGCATGAATACACTTTCACTCCAACGGACTTTTCCAGCAATAACGTGCGTGCTCATAGAAAAATATGGTAAATGTTATTTCCCGTTGCACAAAAATACATCGCGTTTCTGATAACCGCATTATAATTAATAAAGAAACTGGTATAAGCTAAACCGTTTTTGTAGAGCTGTTCTTTTGTAAATATTGACGAAATAAAAAGGTGTGGCTAGGCTCATCAATCAACGTGATAGTTCCGATGATTACAAGCACGCTTTGTTTATTTGTTTTGACTCTTTCAGACTCAATTATAGTCTACTAATAATAAGTCTTTTTAGACCTGATTTTATTGCCTTCAACCGCGGCTCTCTATTGGAGCTGGCACTCAACATCAACTCATCTTTGCATCACCTTAACTCTCCATCGATACGGACAAAAAGAAATAAAAAAGTAATAAAATTACTGCCTCAATACCTTTACACTTAAAGAAGAACTGCTATACTTTAATTTGGCTACCTCACAAGCTCGAACTAAACCTCTAATCCAATTGTTGATTAATTTTCTAGACTCGTTTTTCATACTCATCTTTTAACGTGACATACAAATGGTAATGAAAAATCGTCACAGCTTAAAATTGTCTACACAGTGTAAAGTATTGTTACGGTGAGCGTAGAGACGTGGTGGAGAAAGACCGAACACCATATTTGAACCTCACTGTACGTACTTTGCGGTGCGCCGCTAACATATAACAGAATTAAATAGAAAACAATTTATTTCATTCAATTATTGATTTAATTATGTTTTCAGCAATTATCTTAACGCTTCTGTATGGTAAACTGCATTGAGCGTTTAATTTGCAAACATCAATAAAGTCAATAATATTCTTCTTGTCTCTAAGAAATGATCTTAATATCTTCCGATAATTCGCCGCACATTTTCGACTTAAGACAAACTCATTCCAGAATAAAATACCTACTTCCCAAATAATATTATTTCAGACGTCTTTACGAACTACGAAAATACCCTTTATCAATGTCTGAAATATCTCTCGTAAAAGGGAAACATTTCGCCTTGAAAGCGAAATATGAGACGATACAACAAAGCAAAAATCCCATTAAGCGTATGTATAAAATCCATACAGATATAGGGTCGACGGACGCGTACTTACGAAGCCAGCAATGAAATTGATGAACTTTTCTCGCAGCAATAATGGCTTTGGCACGTACCAACATAATTCCCGACAAAACTTCCTGATACAACCCTGCTCAGCGGCAGGGCTGTCACCGCTGTCATTGTGTAAACTTTGATTTCAATTTTACAAACTTCATTTTTTTTTAAATGTAAATACGAGTGCCTATATTTCAAAATCATGAATAAGCAAAATTTTTATACTTGCAAGTAAAATATATGAATCAACCTAACAAGGTTTGAATTGGTGGTTTGTTTAAGTTTAGCTCACCGCTGTGCGTTTACCTATCCCCACCACGTGTAAGCAACGCTGACCGAATAAAAGTAGAAACAACCACCACTTGAATTAGTAAAAATTAGCTTCTTTTCTGAAATAAATAAATTTCCAAGAGGCGGTGCATTTTTTAATAGTAGCACTCCTATTTTAAAGTCCCCATATAATAGTCCTCATAGAATATAATGATACGTAATGTAATATAGTAAATCTCATTTCTAAACAGGTTGTGGAAAGTAAATAGCTAAGCAAACTAAGTGAAGAAAACTAATGAAAGTAAGAAAGACGGCGTGAAACACGATAGCAACGTAAATATTGTGTCGGGTGCCTTTAACTCAACAACTGAGTTGACGAAAGTGTCTCATTGTGTGTGATACGTAAGAAATGTTCACACTGGGAATTTTCTCGGGAATCCATTCTAAAGGTGAACTGAATAGTGCATACATGAAACTGAATAATGAAAACATGAAGGTTTATATTTTCGATTCCAAAGAAATTATGATAAGAAGAAGAAAATATATAAAGTCTGAATACGCTTGCTTTAGCAAAGCAAACAACAAAACATCCACAAAGCAACAAAGCTTTTTTTATGCTTTCAGTTTCTAAAAGCTAACTCACACTTAAATGCTCAAGTAAGGTTGGTACATAATTTCATTTATATTTCAATAACAAAAATAACGAAGAACAAAAATATTGCAGACTGCAGTCCCAATGAACTATCGCGTACTTCAACGATGAAGGAAAGCATGGTGCGGTACCTTACACACTTTAAAGTTCTTAGAAACTTCTTATCTGTCAACCCGCAGTTGTCCAGTGCAAGGCCGAGGCAAACCCTTTCTGTTCTAGAGCAGGCTAAGCCGAAAAAACAATCGTGGATTTAGGAAAATTAACTTATGTACACATTAAATAACTCACCAATAACCTATTTACAAGAACACATGCGAAAAAAAGTAGAAAGGAATATGAAAGACACAGCCCAGCGTATCAACATTAAATTTTAATTAAAAACTGATTCATGAAAATGACTATGTATTTCAAACAGTTTAATTAATCGCTGCAAAATTTACAAATACACAGGTTTTATGACGAGGCAACATTTGATATTCTAACATTACAAAATTAAACTATTTATTTGAAAACAATCATATGGCATGCGGAGCTGCGGATAACAATTGGTCGGCCTGAATTAATGAGTATCCAACTAATTTACTACGGACACCGAATTACATATATTATTTGGTGGATTGATAATTTGATGCTTTTTAACATTCATCAACATTCAATTATAGAGTCTAAAACTATTTTTTTAATAAAAATATTCTTCTTGTTATAATTTAATGTAAATACTTCAGAAGTAATGCCTTATAGAAAAATTGTTTCATTCACTGAAATTGTGTACTATTCATGTTATGACTTTTCATAACATCTTCATATTTATGACTTCATAAAAATATATTATCAATGCTATTGTAATTGTTTTTATTAAATAGCCATTACTTATTTTTATCCCACTCTGACAGCCCTGGTTTATTGGACAGCGGAAGGTAGCGCGGCATCGGTGGACGAAGAAGGGAACGTATATCCAATATAAGAAGAGAACAAAATAGGTTTATGTCGAATACTTTGACCATTCGCCCGTAAAGTAACTTCGCTGTGCGAGTGACGCCCACGACCCACAGCCCTGTAACACACAAAGCTGTTCTTATATGTCTAATGATAAATTTCATTATGTAGATTGCGCGCTGTGTCGTGTGACTAAAACGGCCAAATCATTGTTTGCCCTGATTAGGCATGCGGACTGTAATAGCCAACGTCTATACAGCCTACTGTATTACCACTGCTAAATTAGTAATTTGCGTGAGACATCACAATGGTTGGCCTAATTCGAGCCGTAGACAGACATCAAGTATTGAAAGGCAGATGGGCAGCCCATGTCTAGATGGTAATAATATTAGCCTATGCGCCCGCCTGGCCACCACCCAGTGGCCTCTAGGGACTGTCCAGAATTATTAAGCTACACATGGCCACAATGTAGATTACCTACTTATATACATTTGGTAAATAAGACTTCATCAAAGTGTTGTTACAAGAAATCCGGAAAAGAAGACTACCTACCGAAATCATCATTTCCATAATTTCTTATATGCCAATATAGCCATTGCTCTTTTTAAAATACATGATACATTCCCAATACAGATTTTTTGAAAGTATCAGTCGTATTTTCGATTTAAACTAGCCCGTGCCATTCGTCATCGGTGGAAACAGTACACAAACTGCATCTCTTAGAGTGGAAACGAAGCTAACATCACCACCGGCGCACCGCTTAATCAGCGCTGAACCACCCGCCCTATATTTGCGTATGCAAAGAGACGCCAGCCGCATTAACGATGCCATATAGCCAGCGTAGCGTGCAGCGATTGGGCAAACACATATCTGCATTATAAACAGCGTCCGGGCTCACAAACGCGCACTGTGGTCAGCCTTTACCGGCGCACGGCTAATCAACGAGCTGACCTTCCGCTGCCGAACAAACGCTACACCGCACTCCACTGTTCCTCCCGGTGTAAAATGGTTCCACTCTAACTAGCGAGTTAGATGTTTATTACAAACTATTCCTAATGACATTTTACGTGATTAGCTCGTTCTACGAACGGCCGGTCATTTTGGCCAAATCCGTAAACGTTAATTCCCAGTTCTGAAAATGAGTATTACTTAGTAATTTGTTTATGAACAACGAAAATCCGGCAGATGGACGGGATAAACTTACGATACCGGAGGCAAACGTATCATAACAAGTTAGTATGTACAGAAACAGTTCGTGCATGTGCAGTGAATCGATTAAAACTTTCTACTTTCCACGTTCGTAGCCGTTGCACATTAACGGAAAATCTCGACACATTTCTCGGACTCGTATCCACTAGACTGAATAAAGAAAGCGGCATGTTGCAATCGTTAACACACCATTTGTTTCGAAAAAATATTTAAAAATATTGCAGCAAACACAGCCGTTCTGTCGACGCATATATTATTTTTTGACATGTATAAAAAATACGCAAATCGGAAATGAATTATTCAATCGCGCAAAGCGAGCACCTGCAAGGTGCTGCTTCGTGTTTCCTATTTAAAAAACTATCGGTCATTGAAAAGATCAAGTAACAATTATTTTTGATTAACTTAGTTCAAAAGGCTTTCAAGAAATATATTTTTAAATAATTAAATTAATTTAAATTTTAAAATAATCTGTAGGTGAAGTAAAGATTTAATTTTGTCTACGGGTGAAGTTTATTGGAAAGTATATCTAAGTATCCAAATTATAACTATGATATTTATGTTCAAAAATAAATAAACAATTTAGATTATAACTTCTTTTTGTTCATTTTATTTTAATCAATTTTTACAGACATAATTTCGTTCTTGTTGAAACACGGGTAAAATGAAACCAGACTGAGTGTGACATTTTTTTATTATTAATCTTACATTAATTTAATAAATTAATTTACATTAAAAATATACATCCGTAGTCACAAATGAATAAATTACATCATATAATTTATTGACATAGATCCGAGAGCAAGAGTGGACGACCGATTCGTCTTGAGAGAATTGTCCGCAATCCGGACAGTACTTTGGTATGAGGTTGTTTGTGGGGTTGTCAGACGACCGGCAGCCGAGGCGAGCAGGTCGTGGCCGCAGCTGTTGGAGGCATCCGAGGCGGTAAAATCTCGTATCAAACGCTTGCCGCCGGAGACGCATCGTAAGATTAAGCATCCGCTGCCCGTCCTCTCACTAGCCTCACCACGTAGAGGTCCCGCCTTCGAATTAAATACTAGAATTGAAATAAAACACATTAAAATCAAACAATATTTTTTCACCATCAATATTGGAAAGTGATCAAAGCTAGACATTACCTATGGTGTCCATCTGCATGCACTTGGAATGTTGTTTCAGCTGGCGTTTCGTGGCTGAACAGCTTTTTGAGGGCAATGATTCCGGCAATCGTCAACGCCACCTTACTGGCGATGAGGGCTTTGCCGGCAATAGCAGCGAGAGTCTTCAAAGCCATGCCACCGACGATGCTCATGGTGGTAAAGATACCGAGCAGCAAGTACGGTAACACCTTTTTACCTACAATTCAAAATTGCATTATACGTCCAGTGTTTTAATTATATTTTGTAGCTATCCAACGCCGATACTGACCTCTACCTCTACCTTCCGACGCCAAATCCATGGTAATCGTGTGAGTCGACATCAGCTGCTCGAATTTTTTACGTAACATGGTATCAACCTTGTCTTCTAACGACATACCAGGGAAGAATCGAGGCTCCGCCATTGCCTCTGGAGCATCAGCTTGTTTTACCAACGTTAAGCCATCGGCCAGCTGAATGCTTTCCTGTCCAAGCCAAAGCAAATTTATTAAACTATCGATATAAGTGCTGATCAAGACTTGTGAGAAGTTGAAGAACATGTGATTACCTGGTCAACCGCCCTCGTCAGCGCAGTCAATGCCTTGCCCTTCAAACACAAGGTCATATGCTTCTGCGCACTGCAGTCATCGTATAGCTTTCTCAAAATAAAAAAATCACCAGAAGACCACCACGACGTCTCTTCTGCTCTCCCGCTGTCTATTTCGTTCTGTGTGTAATCTTCGGCATCCATGACGCGTGACCTCCGCGGTCCGTACACGTGACCCGAAGCGAAGACGACACATAAGATTGACACGACGTATATCCGGAATGCGGTACACATGTTTATTTATTAATTTCACACACTGCACTAATAACTAAAACGACGTATATGAGGGTGGTCCAGCGGCGACTGACGGGCGGTGGTGCGGGTGAGAGCTTATAACCGTGCGCCACTTCACCGTCGAGCACCACCAAACATCCGCTATTCCGCACCAATTCTTCGCACGCGCACTTACGTAACTGAACTTGAAAATGATCGAGAGCTATTTTCCAAGTGAATTTCTCCGATAAAATGTACGGCAAAAAGCGAGACACATATCTGTTACCAATTGCACCGTGTATTGTGTGTATCTACTTCACGTTTACGTGTGTACAAATACACGTTGTTAATTACAGGTACCTTGCGTGCGCTGTGGACTAGGCAGTCCCACATTTCACTAGCGCACGACCGATTTGGCGCATCCGACATCGGCTAATTTACGAATAAAAATGTACGGATACTATAAATGCTTGCATAAGGTATTAGTTTGTTTTGCAAATAAACAAACTAAACTAAAAAATAAATAACAAATTGTTTTGTTAAGATTTTCATTTATTTATTTATTTATACACAACATGCGTTAGGAACTACGATTATTTCTTGAACAAAAGTAAAAGCGTTACGGAAATGTGTCTACTTATGATTAGTTAATTAATATGTATTCTTAGAATATAGAATCTAGCGGATATCAAGTATCGTGTAACATGAAACAGTTACGCTTGCGTATAATTTATTATTTGTCTATATGACACAGAAGTTGAGGCAACTACAAGGTTTTTAAGTTCAGTAACGAACAAACAATTTTTGTATAAACTATACGCATCCTGCAATATTAGAGGCCGTCAATAAAACAATATTCACTTTATAGTCAAACCTGGTATTTTCAGCCAACACTTTGTCATTTCAATAAACCACTGTTACTTTTTGCTACAAGAGTAAATAGAGATAATATGCGGTATTATTGTCATAGATTAGTTGGTTGTCGCAGAGTCCAGTAAGGATCAAATAGAGATCTCAATTGTCATGTATAAATATATTTTTCCAGCTGACAACTTCAGTATTGTGTCGGTTTTTCATGAGAAAACTTAACCAATTATGCTCCTATTCTATCCGATGATAATATACTACCAATCTTGAACTCTAGTTACAATCCGACAAAAAAAATTACATCAAGAACAAATTTATTTCTCCAAACTAATTGAGATAATAATGTATTTAGATTTTTTTGGCTAAGAAAATAAAACAAGATAAAAATATTTATGAATGTTTCAAAATTTCCACGAACTTTATTTTTGTTGTTTAAAACAATCTCCTAAAAACTTTCCGTTTTCCTCTCTACCACTGCCTTAGTCTATCAAAAATCATTACGCGGAATTGTTATCTATTTATTGTTTTAAAGGAGACTTAAACTCTTTTAATACATTTATTGATTTTTTTTAAATAGCAATTTTAGTTGACTCGGCAAAGCAAAAAGTATTATATTTCAGCGTAAGAATGTATCACTTTCTTCAAGCCTTTGACGATCATTCACTTTTGCGACCAAAATAATCTGGTTAACTCTTACTAAAGTGTGGCAAACTCTCCATGTCTGTGATCCAACTATTCTTCACTCTTTATACACAGCTGGAAGAAAAAGTTACTTATATTCAACATCCAGAGCTATATTTCAAAATAAAATCAATTTTCCTCTTATAATAATTAGGTTATAATTATACCCACTAGGATGATCTACGGGTTCTATGAATCAGTAATTTTAAACTGACGCTATCTGTGAACGCTAGTTATGACGAATTATTTTATTAGACGTTAACACAGAAACGTTAACCCGATTATTTGATAATTGAGTTGCGGCGTACGCTATTCTAAAACTCAATTGCAAAATTTTGAAATTTAAATAAGCATTTTTTGAGGCATTTGTGTACCTATGCAATAAATATTGTTAAAAGAATAAAATATTATATTTATTAAAATCAAAGTAATATTTCTGCGTTCGGTTCTAATTCATCGGCCATGTAGCTGGATATCAAATATTACTTTCTCTTCATCACTCCTCGATTGATTATCCCCACACGAATCATAGATGACACGTCTATAATTAGGTACCCGCGTGTTATAGATGTTCATGAGCGGCGGTAATCACTTACTACAAGGTTAACTGCTTGCTCATTGAAGCGTCTTATCCATTTAAAAAATATGTATGTATAACAATTTTTGTAACCCATTAAGCGTAACAGAAATTTCATTTAGTCCAAATAATAGGTTTTAATGCTTACTGATACAAACATATAGGTAAATATTTATAGCATCGAAGTGGCGCACTCAAGTCTAATTATCTTGACTGATTCAAAACCCAGGCGAGCCGTGGACTTATACTCTTAGAAGCTTATATATATGTACATCGAACATCATAATTAACATCATCAGCCCATATACATCCCACTGCCAGGCACAGAAAGCATAAATGACCCAACCCTGACGCGTTTTGTTGAGTGCGTGTCCGGAAGCACAATTACCGAGCAGTAGGATATGAAGGTGAAAACCCTCCCAATGACATAACCACAAACAATAGTCATATTCATTTGTTTCCGAATCAGCTAAGTATGTATTCAGACCGTGATTGGAAACTGGGGCAGGCTATATCCATTAAACTTTTTCGTTCCTTCAACATTAATAATACGTTTAGATATATTTTACGAGTGATCTAGAATTTAATTAGCTTTTCGAATAGCCTATTAACTTATTTATCCGCATCTGAATATCCATCTTGAGCCAGATTTGCCATTTCTAAATAAGCTGGGCTTTGCTGGGCTTCGCGTACAAATTTATAAACAAAAGTTGTCTATGTCTTTACTCCTATTTATGAATATTACGATACATCCTTATAATTCTTAGTTTTTTCAAATTTTTTTAGTCTTTTTTTATTATTCTTGCCAATCAGTACATAGGTGCCATGTGCCTACGTCATAGGACATATTACTTTATTGACACCAACATTTGTCGCGCTTCATGGCTTCAAATGTACGGTTTCGGACGGGCGCGGATTCAGTCCTCAAAAAATATTCTCATCACAACCCCCAAAAATCGGCCAAATGCAGTTCAGCGTACGAAACTGCTCATTATTGATTTAGTGCATTCCACAAAATATATGTTTATGATTGTATGACGCCTTGATCTAAGGTTTGTTCAGTGTTTCAGTTAAGAAAGCTATGAGGTAAAATTAAAAAGTTAATTATCGTACCGATTTTAAAAGTCTGTGAAATTGCGCTTTTATTAGACCATGGAGGTTGAGTATGCCTGTCGTTCCCTCAAAAGTGAATCCTCATGGTTACAAATTGGAGTCCCGGATGGTTCAGTGTATTCGTTATCTGTAAGAATATACTCATATCTCAAAGACGAGAAATGTACTCGATAAGTAAGTGACAATAGGCTCGTCTTTTGCTGTGTGATTCTTAAAATTATTTCTCAGTCAAAATTACTGCCTCTACTTTGATAATTATTTTACATTTGCCATTCTAGCCTGGGTTTGTGGTTAAACTACCCAAGCCCGAGGTGACTACATACGATAAGCCCCACAAGAGAAATATGAACATTAATAGACCAAACGTGGTAGGTGAATACAACCGTCACATAGCCGGTGTCGATCTTATAGACAATGCTATGGGTTGATACAATAATATTATGTTCTACCATTTTTTGGTTGCCATATCTAACGCCTGCCTTGCTATACAAGAGAGTCCATAAGGCTCATAAGAATACAAATGGACCACCTCTAGCATCTATAGAATTTCGTGAATATATTGGTACGGTGCTCGTTAAACGAGAACAAAAGCGCATATAAAACCATTGAACCAAATATTCATTCAAAAAAAGGCATGGGTCCAGCTCAATTCGTACCACCTGCAGCTATGCGCCAAGACCAACTAGACCATTGGCCGGTATGTCTTGAAAAACGGATCCGTTGCAACCTTCCTAAATGTACTGGCAAATCGCAGACCATTTGGGAAAAGTGTAAAGTTGCATTATATAACAACAAAACAAATAATTGTTTTAAAACATTTCATACTTCATAGTGCAACATATTGCTATAATATACCCGATATGGCACACTCAATTTTTCTCATTTTTGTGGGATAAATAATCAAATTTAATTTAAACATGCGTGTTTTTCATTTAAAAAAAGAACATTAAGAAAAAAGTAGAAAACAAAACCGGAACTTAATCTTCTTCTGCCTCGTTCCCTCAGTGCTGAGGATCGCGACCACGCAGGATCAGTTTCACTTAATCTACATATCTACATAGGTATCAAATTTTACTGATATCGAAACGAAATGTCAAAATGACATTGACATTAGATAGCAGTTAGCACAAACAACTGTCACGTTATGTTGTTAAATTCGATGGGGACAACGTGACAAAATAAGTAATTATCTATAAGTTAAAATGAAAAGTGAAAGTGTTAATAATTCCAACGTTCTAAATTACATTGGCAACGACCCAGGAGCCGTAAAACATGGGAATTTCATAAACTATTACTCATTTCACAACGTGGAACAGCGAATAAATAACATATGTCCAGAAATGTTTCCAAAAGTTTTAGGAAATGAGATATATTGTATGGATATTGGATGCAATACAGGGGAACTTACCAAGGAATTGTATGTGTATATGAAAACGATTTACCCTGAGGCGAACATAAACATATTAGGGATTGACATAGATCCAACCCTAATACAGAGGGCCCAAGAAGCAAACGACATCACTCACATATCTTACCTGCCGCTAAACATAATGAGTGATAAAGATCAACTTGATATTCATAAGTATTTACAAAATCATCAAAAAGAGGTTTTTGATATTGTATTTTGTTTTTCTGTTTCAATGTGGATACATTTAAATAATGGAGATGATGGCCTTATTGAATTCTTGAAATACATCAAATTAATATCTAATACAATAGTCATTGAACCCCAACCCTGGCACTGTTACAGAAATGCTCAGAGAAGAGTGAAGAAATCCGGTAGCTCCTTTGAACATTATGATTGTCTTAAAATTAGAAGTGATGTAGACATAACTATAGAGAAAATTTTATCAGAAAAATCACATTTAAAAGTATTTGAATCACCCCACTCATCATGGAAGAGAAAAATACAATGTTTTGTAAGAACTACTTGACACAGGGAATTATAAATAATAGGCAAATACATATAGTCTCTTAATTATTAAATCTATACATTTACCTCTAACTTACATTATACACAAGTAATAAATCTATAGTAATCTCATTTATTTCCAAAAAATATAAGCAAATTTTTATGAAGCCACTTCTTCTGTACTAGATTCAAACTCCAACTTTACATCACCACCTAATGCATCCACATCCATTTCAGATTCTTGAGCATTCAGCATGTTTAGTGTCACCTGCAATTGTGATATAAACATTATACTATTTTTTTCATTTAAAAAATGTACAATATTATGATTTTCTTTATATTAAGTTAAACAATAAGAAAAGGAATATAAATGTAACTTATAAAAAAAATATTTATACAACACTTGTAAAGTCCAATGTGTATCTTTTACAACTAACATTAATTTTAAGTGTGCTTTTACATGCTTTGTCTTGTTTCCTATCACTTCACATATCAATCAATAGAGAAGGCCAGCATAATAGATTAAGTGTTAATGTTTATAAGGTGTTATGTGTATAAGGAAAGGGCATTAGTATCTTGCCTAAAATAAATCTATCACAATTATATGTAATGAAATGAAAACAAAGTCTTTCCATTTACATTAATTTCAACTCTATTTTAATAGTAATTTGTCTGAATCTCTTACATGATCTGTATTTATATAATTTTTTGGTGGTGTAGGTTTCAAATAAAACATGTCCTACAAGGCAAAATACATATCTTTTACTATCTATGTAGAATTTATGATCTTTCAAAAAAGTCATTAAATGGGACTCTATAATCTTTATATTGACTAATCCAGAAAGAAAGGCTCGCAATAAGTCCCCATGTTAACACATTTTCAGACATAAGTTAATAAATGATTAACTTTACCAAAACTATTTACATAAATGAGTAATTAATTATTTAGATATCCTATCATTATCCTTTTATTGTATAAAATTTAAATATATCATAAACCAGCCTTCAGATTAATTTGAATGGGTTGAGTTGAGCTTGATAATTATGATAGACCAATGAACATAAATTATTATCTATAATTTAGGAGCAAATTTTTACCTGTTGAGATACAGGAGTATTATGCATAGTGTGTTGAGCTTGTCCACTCATTGAAGCACTGCTTGCTGATGGACGGTCCTCAGCCACCTTTCTCTTAACTGGCGTTTTCTGCTGCACACTGCCAAATATGTAAGACAAAAATAAAAGTGATCCCATAACCTACCCCAAAATCGGGAATTCAAATCCATGGGGTCTCAAATGCACGCTACAAGCTTATGCGGTAGGACTAACGACGCAGTCATATAATTTATTTTTAAATTGAAGTTTCTATGATTTATAATTACCCTGGTGTTGATTCGGCAATTGGATGCAATAACATGGTCATTTCTGCTAATTTATTAAAGGCAGCACCTGCCTCTGTAAATATTTCACCGACCTGCAATCCAATATGTATACAATTTATAGATTTTGTAGAAAACACTATTTTAGATTGTATATGTTAAAATTATATTTAACTGCAAACCTTCGCTGCCGAATTATTCATGGCTTTATATGAAAGGTTGGTTAGGTACCTTTTCTTAATCTTAACTTTTTTAAATTGGTTTGATTCTAAATTGTTTTTGTTTTGGACTGATGTCTGATCATAGAGTGTCTGATGGTATCATTTTTTTTTTTTTTTTTTTTCCTTCTCCCTTTTTTCGGGAAGGCAAAGGGTTCTTGCCCATACAGCCTCGTCATATTTAATATGATTTAGTTCAATGTGAACAGGCTTAAGCCAAGTCTTTGTAGTAGTATAATTATGTCATTTTTTCGTATTTTTAGGCTAAAGCCAAATCTGTGTAATAGTATAATTATGTCATTTTTTCGTATTTTTAGGCTAAAGCCAAATCTGTGTAATAGTATAACTATGTCATTTATTCGTATTTTTAGGCTAAAGCCAAGTCTTTGTAATAGTATAATTATGTCATTTATTCATATTTTTAGGCCAAAGCCAAGTCTTTGTAAAAATATATATATTTTTTGCTAAGTTCATTATGGTCTTAAAGATCCAATATTGTGTTGCATATATATTCATATATTGCGTTATAAGTGTCTGTTTTTTTCAATATTTCTTGGACGCAGCGCGGGACAAGTTGAGGTGTTCCGTATATATTGATTAATTTATCAATTAATAATATTCGCTGGAAATTATAGGCTGGGCATTCAAATATTATGTGACTTATTGTTTGATCGACATTTTGATCACAATTAGTGCAGATGGGGGACGAAACAATGCGCATACGGTATAGATGGGCTTTATATCTACCGTGTCCAAATCTTAATCTGTTAATAATTGTATAAAATTTTCGATTATTATTATATGTTGATTCACAAAACCAAGGTTTCTTTCCCACATTTAGGTTTATTTTGGCATAATAGGTGCCCTTGGTATTTAAAGATTGAATCCAATTTTCTTTCCATTCATTTTTTAGGGATTGTTTTACTATTAATTTTATGTCTAAGAATGGAATGGCTACATCGTCAACAGGGCTGCCGCTGTCACTGTCAACAACTGCCTTGGCAAGGAAATCAGCTTGTTCGTTTCCTGTCACTCCTATATGCGCTGGTGTCCAAAGGAACTGTATTTCTTTTCCTTCATTTTTCAGTTGAAGCCAACGACTCTTGATATTAAATATTAGGTAATTAATTTTGGAATCTAAGATGTTACTCTGTAAGGCGTGTAAAACACTCATGCTGTCCGTTACAACGAGCCAACGTTCATCATTTGCTTGACTGATATATTGCAGAGCAAGTAGAATGGCTAAAGCCTCTGCCGAAAAGATAGTAAGCTCGTAAGGAAGTAGTCGGCCAAATCCAAAACGTAAATGAGGAATGTAAAGGGCCATTGATACCTTTCTGGACTTGGAAGCATCAGTAAAAATTTTTCTGTAATTATCATATTCAGCTAAGACAGCGTTTACTTCATGTTTATTCTTCATTTCATTATTTATATGGATTGGAATAAAACAAAATTTGCTCTCAAAACTGTCAGTATAGCAAGCCCAGTTCACAGGTCTATGGATTTTATACCTTTGTTCAAGATGTGACATGAATGAGAAATCATGAAGTACATATGGTACATTACGAGTGATAGTAATATAAGAAAATTCACTATGAAGATGTTTTAACTTTCTCCATAATAAATTATTTACAGTAGATAATAACTTAAGGATGAAACAAAACTTCAAATATTTAAATCTATACAATAAAGGAGGAGTATTACACTCTATTTGCAATGAATTTATTGGAGTGGTTCTCATAGCACCAGTAATTAGCCTGAGATTTTTATTTTGCAGAATATCCAATTTCTGAACAAGCTTGTTATTGGATGCAAAACAGAGGAAACCATATTCAAAGTGACTACGGACTAGTGATTTATACAGCATGAGTAAAATTTTTGGATCAGATCCCCAATATGTGCTTGCAAGAGATTTTAAAATATTGAATGCCTTATTTGCCCTTCCCATAATACTATCAACATATTTTTTCCATGAAAGATTATTAGTAAATATTACCCCTAAAAACTTAACTTCTGACACTTGTGGAATCTCTACCTGATCATAAAAGATTTTGAGATTAAAAGGTCGAATTTTGTTAAATATTATCATTTTAGTCTTTTCAACATTAATATCCAAATTAAGATACCTAAAATAATTGTGAAGTTTGGTCAAAGCTGCATTTAGATTATTAACTATACTATTTAAATTATTCCCTGATACATAAACAGCAAGATCATCAGCAAACTGTAAGTTACTAACATTAGATCCCAATATTAAGTTGAGTCTATAAATATACAATATAAATATTAAAGGACTTAGAATTCCTCCTTGACACACACCTTTAAAAGACATTCTAGGTCCAATAAGTCGATTTTGAAATTTTATGTATATAGTTCTGCCATGGAGAAAGTCAAAAACCCATTTTACAATTTTTTCAGGGATGCCCATGGTCAATAATTCTGATGCTAAAATGTGATGGTTAACATTATTGAAAGCCCCAACAATATCAAAGAAAATACCTATTAAAATATGATTGTTTTTGAATGCATTGAAAATATCCAAATGTAAGTGAGAAATACTTTCACGACAGGAACGACCTTTACGGAATCCAAACTGGTTTGATGGTAATATGTGTTTACTTTCTATAAAGAATTCTATCCTTTGCTTTAATAGTTGCTCAAAAACTTTTCCTATGCACGAAGTTAAAGCTATGGGCCTATAGGAATCAGCCTGCTCTTTCTCTTTGTTGGGCTTTAAAACTGGCACTAGACAATCTATTTTCCAACTTGAAGGTATGACTGTATTATTCCATAACAGATTATATATATTTAACAGAACATGCTTTGAATTATTTGACAATTTTTTTTAGGACTTTATATGGGATACCATCGAGGCCAAAGGCTGTGTCTCGTCTGGAGGAAATAGCTGAATTTAACTCTGTAAAAGTAAAGGGTTTTGTAAGGTAATCATAACTGGAAGGTATGATAGAGTTTTTGTTTAAATGCAATTCAGCCTCAACAGTAGAAGGTGTATATTTTTTAATAAAATCGAAAATCCAATCAAATTTATTACAAGAATTGTTATTTGTATTTACTTTTTTGAACATTTTCATATAATACCAGATTTTAGAAAGAGGAGTAGTTCTATTAAAGCTTTCACATAATTTTTCCCAACTTTTTCGTCTTTCTTGCTTCAGGGTCAACTTTTTAATAGCCTGCAGCCTTTTGAAATTTATATAATTGGTTTCAGTTGGATTATTTCTGAAGTTTACATAAGCAAATTTGGCCTGATCAACAGCAGTAGAACACCTGACGTTCCACCAAGGTAGTGGTCTCCTATTTCTATTAAAATACTTATTGGAATGCCTCTGAGAGTCACAAGCTCTATGTCTAACTGGAATAGATAATTGGATAGCTGTTTCCAACAAATTAATAAATTCATCATATGTTTTTAAGGGATTTTCCTGGTAGTAATTAAAATTATTCAACAAACTATCTATAATCATGCTGAATGAATCCCAATTAATAATACGATAATTATGTCGCGGAAAATATGACTTACTATCAGGTAATGTAATTTGTTCATTGCCAGAAACATCTCTAACAAACACCTTGGTCATTACAGGCAAATGATAGCTCCCTAAAGGATCATCATACACAGACCAATCGCAAGAAAATGCTAAATCAGGAGAAACTATTGTCAAATCGAGCGCGTTTTGGCGCCATTTATGAGAACCTACTGTTGTCATTTGACCATCATTTAGAATAACCAATAAATTATCATCTACACATTCTAATATGTCAGATCCACGTGTTTCAGAAGTCATGCAACCCCAATTAACATGAAGAGCATTAAAATCTCCCGCAATGAGCAATGGCTCAGGTAGACTTTGAATAAGATTATGAAATTTATGTTTATTAAATAATGGAGAGCATAACTTAGGACAATATACACTTACAATAGTGAGTTCCTTATTATTACCATAATATAAACGAACAGCGATATTTTGAATAGAATTATCACTGAAAGTATCTAATTTCTTAAAACTAAGAGTTTTGTGTATCAAAATGGCAACGCCATTGTGATCATTTCCACTGTCTAATCTTACTATTTCATAGTTTTTAAAACTAATTTGATGACATGGTTTAAGCCATGTCTCACATATAACAGCAATGTGAATGTTTTTCTCATAAAGAAAATGTGAAAAAATATGTTTATTACTTTGCAAACTCTGGGCATTCCACTGTACAATATTTAAACAATCCATAAAAAAGAAAAGTAATTAAGGGGAAGCTTTACATTCTGGTTGTATATTTTGTATGAGAAATTCTTTTATAGTTTTACTACAGATGGTAGTTTCATTTGTTTTGCTCATGCTGATTATTTTTACTAAAGAATCAACTAGTAACTTAAGAAATGTATCAGACTCTAAAAGTGATATAAAAAGCTCAGCAGGACTTTTTTTCCTGCTACCTAATGTAGGAAACGATTTCTCTTTGACAACATCAACAAATGTCTTTTTTGTGAACTTTTCTTTATTTTGTTTTATTTTCAGTTGCCTTTCAGGACACTCTGAGGAAATGGCAACATGATTTCCTTTGCAGTGAAAGCAACAAGCATTTGTGGAGGCAATAGTACAACTTTTATAATTGTGATTCTCTGCGCAGATTGAACATTTCTCAGAGTTTTTGCAATATTTAGCTATGTGGCCATACCTAAGACAGCGTAAACACTGTTTGACGGGAGGAATGTATGGTGTGATCTCAAAACGCCAACTATTTAAGTTTACACTCTCTGGTAAATTATGACATGAAAATGTAATGCACACAGTTTTCGTGGGTAGCAGTTGGAATGTGTTATTATCATTTTTTACTTTTCTCATTATTCTACGAATTGAAATTATGTTCTTAGCACTAGTAATTGCTGTATAAATTTGTTCATTGGACAAATTGATTGGCACATGTTGTATGACACCAGTTGTTTCAGTAGCGGCAGCCGGAATAGTAGCTTTAAGTTTGTTCAAGTCTAGAAATTTTTTATTTGAAAGTGCAGCATTTGCCATACCTGCACTGTCGAAGATAACTCCCACCTTATATTTATTCATTCGTACTAATTGTTTGATGCCTTTATTATACCTTTTCAGGTTATTTGCAAGGAACATCATATCTTGGTCCCCAAGAGGCTTTATATTATCCATGCTTTCTATGAATACTATATATTCAAAATTGCCTCCATTTTCTGGATACGACCTTTGGTAATTGGGTATTTGGAAAGTTTTATACTTATCTACGTCGTCGAAGGATTGATGTGATGAAGAGTCGGATCCATCCGCATCATCACTCTCAGGCCTTTCTCGTTTCTTCCGTTTTTTTGTCCCCCCCATCGCGGACAGTTATAATTTATTATGTCTTTTGGTTATTATATATTAATATGTACACTTTTACAATTATTAACAAATAATTTACAATAAAAAGTGAAAAAATTTAAAAATTGCGCCTTTTCTTTTTGGAGTTCCCGCGCTTTTTTTTCCTGATGGTATCAGTTTATCTTTAATCAATGTCAGTGTCATGTCATGTCATTAACCTAGGTTACTTTGCAGTACAGATTATAAGAAAAAAAAATGTTTCTTTTTTTAGCTGTTTGTTTTTTCTTCGGAAACAGTGGACAGTATAGCTATTAAGCAGGTACCTACTTCTGTAAATAATGTCATTATATTTTTACAAGGCTGAATAACCTTTCTATGTTGTAATTCAATGAAAAAAAATACTTTGACTTTTGTTTGACAAATAACATGACATTTGACACTTAGTACCGCGACTTTAGTTGTTTGGTATTTATAAAGTGCACAAATTTAAGTCATTTACTTAATCGTTATAAGAATCTATATATTCCATGATGTTTAGACCGGCACATCCAAGGGTAATGAACTTTCGTCCTAGATTGAATTCACCACATAACAATTTTCAATGGAGACCAAATAAAGACCCACGTGCGTTTTACGGTAGAAATAATTATTTTCGTTCTAAGCCTCCGCATTCACAAGAAAAGGGAAATCAAGACCACTGGTGCGAAACATGTGACAGAGGTTTTTCTTCTGTGACTCTCTTAGAAGATCACAAATCACAACATCAGGTAAACATTATTTATTTACTCTATAGTCTTAATACAACATTTGCACGGGTAGACCCTTAAGCATTCAGAAATGAAAGGTAGGTGTGTAAATAAAATGTGATATGTAATATGAATATAGTTATTCCCTCCCAATTTATGTTTTTCAAATAAAGAAAACAGTTACCCCTGGTATGTTTCAAAATTCCTTACATATAAATTCCTTAATATTTCCAGACTTATTTATCAATATTACTTTATCAAATTAAAGCAGTTATTTCAGTACATGTATAGTTTTGAAGAACAATTTAATTACCATTAAAACTTAAAAAGTTTTCATACCAAGACTAAGTTTTTAAAGGGGTTTTAGATGCATCATTGATAAAATATTAATAACTACTTGGTTATTATTACAGAAATGCAACATAGATGGTTGTCAATTTGTAGCTCATCCAAAGGTAATTACAAGACATATACAAATGCAACATTCAACAGGGTTGTACAAAAAAATAGCGAAGTTAGATAATCCTGAGGAAGTCCAAAAATGGAGGGAAGAAAGGAAAAAAAACTTTCCTACTAGATCTAATATTGAGAAAAAAGCAGCACAGGTAAAAGAGAAAATAGACAGAGGTGAAAAAATGGGCTTAAAACAAGGACCAAGATTTAAAGATACTAAGACAGGTATTTTTTTCCTTTTTTAAATACTTACATTTTTTTTATTTCCAATTATGTTAAAAACACTTTTGGTCACCCACTAAATAGTTATGTTACAATTACCAAATCTGTTATGCCATGCTTTTATTAAATATAAGAAATAGTTCATTCATGTATGAAAATAAACAAGTGCAAAATTAGCAATTCTGAGAGGACAATAATTTTGCCACTCTGTTAATATTTAGTTTTTATAATAGTAACAGATGTTTATTAGTGCATTTTTAATTTTATGAAGTATTTAGGTCACACCATCATATCATTAGTTTTATTTATAATTGACTAAATCTGTCACTAATAAATGATTTCTTTAATAATTATAGGTAATAAACGAAAGTTTGACAAGAACAATAAAACCTTCAATGATGCAAATAATTTTAAAAAGAAAAAGGTAATAAGTGATAAAAATGTAAGTAATGATAAAACAAAGCCAGAAAAATCAAAAAATACTGTAAATTATTTACCACCAGTTGAAAACAGCAGAAAACTTTTGTCATTCAATGGTATTCAGCAACTGGTCATGGATATGGAGGATAATGAGGATGAGAAAGAACCTAATAGTGATTTTTTAATAGAAGATGATGACAATCAAGGTCACATTGAGAAAAATGAACATGAAACAACCAAGGCAAATGAACCAGCTTTATGTGGAGCATTAGTTTCTCTGATGTGTCAATATGGTTCTTCAGATGAAGATGAAAAGCAAGAAAATAGTATAGATCAATCTTCACCAAAATCAATGACTGTGTGTATATCTCAAAAACCTGCAGAGAAAACTCAAAATATACAAAATAAAACAAATGTTGAAAATAAAGATGTATTAAATTCACAAAATATTGTAAATAATGATGATGATGACAGTGGTCCTGAGGAGACTGAAATAAAAAAAAATATTGAAGTAGACAGTATTGTTAGTAATAAAAAAGATATTCCTAAAAGTACTAAGAAGAAACAGCATGACAAAAAAGATAATAGACATACGCACAGTAGAAAGCACAAAGTAAAACCACCTTCAACATTACTTCAAAAACTTTTATCAAAGGAAATTAGACATGAGCGTAATATGGTCCTCCAATGTGTCAGATATGTGGTTAAGAATAATTTTTTTGATAAATAAACCATTTACATAATTTTATTTTTCTATATTTTGCAATCAAGAATGTGTCAATGGCCAGTGGTTAGTAACCTTTTGACAGGCAAGAGCCAGAAAATGGCAAAATAAATAAATTAGGGGCGCACTTATAATATTTATCTCAGATTTCTAGAAAAAATAGCGGGCAGAGCTTGTGATATTTACCTCACATTCCTAAAAAAAAGGCCGAACTTTCTGAAATACAGCATATACTGTGTATTTTTTACGTATTTTCAAATTATCCACGGGCCGCAAGTTAGACTACTGTGGGCCACGTGTTCCCGACCACTGGTATAGGTGAAACCTTTTTCTACTATTACCTATCTGAAAATCTTTTGGAGCTTACAGGTTGTGGCAGATTTCTTATTGCATTTTATTATAAATAATAAATAAAATTCATCATACAAATTTATTTTATAGTTTAGCTGCAAACAAATATTGATTCGATTTGTTATTGGGTTTTTCCATTAGAAAATTCTCAGTAGCAGCACGGAGTCTGGTAATGTGCCCGAAAAACTGCAATAGGCTCGCCCCCAATAACGTGCGACTGATACATACCTGGCGAAATGTGGGTGCAGAAATGCATTTCAGTCGTGGCGTAGGCGTGAGGTATGTTGTGTTTGTGTTGTAAATACTGATTCGAATTGCAAAATGGTTAAAAAATAAAGCTTTAATGAATGATGAATTTAGTAGTGACTTTGTATTATGGTTTTGATTCTGTCACAAGATATACCTACAGTTGCAATTTACAGTGTTGAGACTTGAGATATTGCTAGTAAATCACGGCTCACCATTCATTATCAGCCTATGTCCCAATGCTGGGCATAGGCTTCCTATAAAACCAAAAGGGTTAAGGCCTTAGTCTACTACGAAGTCTGGCCTACCTAGTGCGAGTTGGCGGACTATACACCTAAGAAATTCAAGGCATATTAGTATCTTATTTCCAAAGTACCTAAGAAGTTTTCGTAACTATGTTTTCATATAAACTGATCACTCCACAGTTGTTACGGTCAATCAGTCTAAATTAGTACCAAATTTTAAAATCAACGCCATCTATACGACGAATGAAAAATGAAGTGATTTCTTCAAATAGGGATGGCGTTCATGTACCTACCTATTTTTTATTGGTTATAATAGTTCAGAACTATTAGAATTTAACTAGTCCATAAAAACGAATGAATTTAATGTCGGCTATAGACGACCGTGGCGTAGAATGCACGGAGTTGCATGTCGGCTCTAGCCGACAATGGCGTTCAAAAAGTTAACCACACAATCTATGCTTCAGTTAGCCTAGTTTGCAATTATATCAAAATAATTTTATATAATTTTTTTAATGGAAATTCATGCATGAGGTTATTTAATAGATATAATATTTTGACCTCAAACGTCCACAACGTAAAATCTAAGAAAATAAATCTAGGAAGAAATAAGACAATCTTATGTTTTTGTCATTCATATTTATAGTCTAGATTGTTTAAGACTGAGCAGCAGCGGCTGGCGGCGCCACAGTAGCTGCGGCTTCTTCCCTGATGCGGTCCTTTTTGAGGGTGCCCATGAATGCAGCCTTGTCAGCCGGCGTCTGGAAGCGACCGTGACCGAACTTGGATGACGTGTCGATAAACTTCAGATTGATCTTCTCCAGGGCCGCCCTCTTTGTGTGCACTCGGAGGGACTGAAATAATATAATCATTCCTCAAATACACTGCTACTATAAAACAATAACTAATTATTTTCAATATAACCACAATATACTCTTACCTTCCGCAAAGTGATAACACGTTTCTTGGGTCCCATGCAGCAACCCTTGATCATCACAAAGTCATTATTTACCTCACCATAATGGGGGAAACCACCCATAGGTGTGATGGACTTCTCAGACAAGTCATACTCAGTAGAAGCATTGTTTTTGATCACTTTTCCATCCTTGGTGTGGATGCCTGAGGAAGATATTACAACAAAATTAAATAACTACTAAATCAAAAATTAAAAATGACATGTACATGAGCTCATGACAAAAAATTAATGTCTTCATTACCTTGTCCAATACGGTAAATTTTCTTGTTCATTTCAGTCCTGTGATGGTAGCCCTTTTGACCAGCACGGGCGACTGTAAATGACACCCTAGAAGGATGCCAAGCTCCAATACAAGCTACCTTGCGAAGACCCTTGTGTGTCTTGCGAGGCAACTTCTTTGTGTGCCAACGTGAAGTGACACCTGAAAGTTAATTTGAACTAATAAGTCATATTGAACTGACTTCTATCATTCATTTTAACCCATTTTTACAATCTTCATAAAATAAATAAATACATCCAACAGTATTGATGACAACAGGACTCGAACCCGCGGCGACTTGTTTCGCAATCTGGTGTCTAGCCAACTGCGCTACAGGGCTATCGACCGTACATGTATATTAAACTATGAAGTTCATAGTATGAACTAGGGATGTTGCGAATATTCGCATCCGCATCCGCATATGCGGAACATTCGCATCGATTTGGACATCCGCATCCGCATAAATCGCTGCGGAGATGATGCGGTTGCGGATGTGTAGCAGATCGCGAAAAGAAAGAAAGGGGTGAGGGGCGACGAGGTGCGCATGTCGGTCTCGAGTGTCGAGTGGGTGACCGTACGTGCTGATTGACCAATAGGAAAGCAATAACATTTTATACAAATCAACCAATCGATCAATTTTATACAGATCCGCATCCGCATCCGCGGATGTGAGCCTCTTAAAATTCGCATCCGCATCCGCGGATGTGAAAAAAATTTAATCCGCAACATCCCTAGTATGAACATGTTATTACCTCTTTGTGATTTTGAATTAACTCTTAATTTAATACTTATTAAGAACCAATGACAATTCAATATTTAAGAATATTAAGAAATGAAAAAAGTTATTTAAAGAAACTAAAAAAATATGTAGAATCTAATAGCTTATACAGAAAGTTGATAACTATAAAAAAGTTATATTGTTACGGACTGCCTCGTGGTCTTGCGGTACAAGTATGTGCAGTGCGATCTAGACGTCCTGGGTTCGATTCCCAGATCGGGCAAAGTGTTATTGGGTTTTTCCATTAGGAAATTCTCAGTAGCAGCACGGAGTCTGGAAATGTGCCCGAAAAACGGCAATAGGCTCACCCCCTATTACGTGGGAATGAAACATACCTGGCGAAATGTTGGTGCAGAAATGCATCTCTGCCTACCCCTTCGGGGAATATAGGCGTGAGGTATGTTTTGTTTGTTTATATCGTTATATATATACTATAACTATACTATACTTAAGTAAACTTACAAATGCAGCATTGATAAGTATTCAAATTTGGATTTTACCTTTGTATCCTTTACCCTTGGTGACTCCAATGCAGTCAATCATCTCATCTTGGGCAAAAACAGAGTCAATGGGAATGGGTTTCTCCAAGTGTTCTCTGGCCCATTTAACTTTGTCTTCAATGGTGCCACCATTAACTTGGATTTCCATGATGTGAGCTTTCTTTTGACGCTGCTTAAGAAGTTTCATTTGGGTGTGAGCAATAATCCTAACCACACTGCAGTAACGGATCATCTTCTTGAAGTCCTTTTCAATGGACTTACGCCCAAGTTCATCCTGCCACTTTTTGCTGGACTTGGTGAATGCCTTCTTCTTGCATTTGTACCTGATTTTAAGATTATTTCAAACCTAATGCTGCAAGAAAAGCTAAGCAGTCTCTTCAGTGAGCGGAGACCACTAAGCCATCATATGCACCAAGCAAAACACTTTAGGCATATAATAGTTCAAGCCCTCATCCTGCGATAGGAGAGCTATTGGAAAACATTAATATGCATGTACTATCAGTCATGTAGAAGAAGTGCAACTTTGTAGTCATGAAACAATCTAAAATCTTGATGACTATTTCTATTTTCATAATAAACTAAATGATTATCAGTAAAAATCTATTACCCCGCCAACCAGCACTAGGCCAGCGTGGTGGACTATGGCCTAAACCCTCTCAATGGTAGAGGAGACCCATGTCCAGCAGTGGGACATATATGGGTTGATGAGAAATATCTATTAATAATAATACCGATTTCAAGGTTATAAAACTTGTAAATAGAAGTTTACGCAAAATCATTCCATATCAACAGCACAACTTTCCCTAAATTGGTACATACCAGTTCTTGTAGAATCTGCGGCGGCAGTCCTCGGACATGTGCTCAGCCCAAACAGTGAGCAGATTGCGGAGACCGTGCGGGGTTTCAATGTATCCAACGACACCCACGCACACCATTGGAGGAGTTTCAATAATAGTAACTGCCTCCACAATCTCCTTTTTGTTGATCTCTGAAAGTCAAAGCAGAAATTGAAAAAAATATTCCCCTCAAATTATTAAAAAAGCTAACATCAGATAGTATGTTTGATATAAATATGCATTCGGTTTTAGTGTTATGATATACTTACTTGAACCGGGACGGTCAGGTTCACGAACCACGTGAGTCATACCGGCCTTGTAGCCGATGAAAGCGGTGAGGTGCACCGGCTTGCTGGCATCATCCTTAGGGAAGGCCTTCACCTTACCACGATGACGACGGGACCTCTTCTTGGGGTAGAATCCCATCGACCCATGGCGGGGCGCCGAGAACTTCCTGTGCGACTAAAAAAACACATGGTTTAGTGAAACTGTAACTAACCTTCCCATGAGCGGTTCGAAGGTGTTAACATCAGTCCGCCCTAGTAAAATCTTCACAAGAACTCAGGTTCTAACCGTATAAATTTAAATAACTAGGTATCATCATTTGCATTTCATATTGCAGACACGTACACCATTGCACAAGTTCACAATCAACATGCACAAAAATAACATTAATAATATATAGTTTACCATAATAATATACGAATAATTAACTTTAATTTATAAAACTTAAAAAGATTTTAAAAATTTATTTCAATTAATTTTACGCGTAGACGCGACTTACCATGTTCGATGACAGTCGCTACAAAAATGGCCGAGTGTTCGCTTTTGACGAAGCGCCGGATAGTTCAACACCTATGTTACCAACTCAAAATTTAGGTATACAGTATAGAATATAAAATCAGAAAAAGAATTTGAAAAATAAGGGGAACACTTTAATAACTTATTATTTTTTTGAAGGTACAGCTTATTTACACAATAGAAGCCTATGTATTACACTAACAAATAAAAAGTCATAAAAGAAAGCAGCTACACGCTAAACATTTAAAAGTGGTAAGTAGTTTAAGGCCTTCTTTCACTACTTTAACTTTGTGATAGTAGGTATCAACGTAAATTCTTCTGGAGTTAGTTTTCAAGCAATCAGAATTTATTGCTTAGAATATTGTTTTCGGTTTGTCTATATACCATGCTTGATACATAGTAAATTTTTATAACTGGGTATAGTATTTAGTATGTTCTAAAATGTTCCAATGAAAGGACATGTCTTCCAATGGATAACCAATTAGGAAAACATCATGCAATGCGACCTAGGCCTTCTTTTAAATTAATCGATGTACATAGGAGTATTAATTGTTAAAAGGTAGCTGTGGCTAGTGCGATCATTTCCAAACCAAAAAGACTCGTAAAGTTTGATACGAATTCTATTTATTTCAACTTCAACATTTTGAATTTAATCTTGATTATAAGAAACCATTATAAAATTTATATATAATATAAAAGTTACTTCAGACAATAAGATATATTACTTCTACAAGCTATATTTACGGAATAAAACAAATATGACACAATTCAATCTAAACAAATAAAACTGACAATACATAAACCAACCAAATCATCAAAAGAGTATGTATAATCTCAGATTATTATTCAACATTAACCCTTTATAGCCTCTGGTGACATTTCTGTAACAAACCCAAAAAGTCTCTATAAAATTTAAACTAAACGTTTAAGATTTGTCAAATCAATATCAATATATTCTTAAATAACACACCGAACATTTTAGCATCAAATATAAATCATAAGTAGTGTAACTTGCTCCCTTTTTGGCTTTGAATTTCGTGTTTTGATGAAAATGCCATGTTTGAACTTGCAAAAAGTTTAAAATTTATAAAAAAATACTAAAAGTATATAAAATTGTATAATTTTTGTTGATACCCGTAGGTAAGTAAATAATTTGGTTTATATATCATTACCAATTCATACTTTTGATTTTTTATATGTAAAAAGTAACTTTTTATGTTTGTTACATTTCTGTTACATTGGGTGACAATGGCATAAAAAATACAACTAATGTATATCCATATATTGATGATTTTTTTCTCCTATTTTTTAAGATAGGGGTAGTACTTACACAAAAATTAGATCTATAATATAAGCCTTAAATAGGACTTCTAGTGGAGTTCTATTCGAGGTATACCTTTGTGTGGATGAATAGATTTGCTACACTAAGAGAAGAGACAATTTGAATAGATATATGCCTATAAAAAAAAAAACACAATTGGCGTTAAAAGTTTTATGTACTGAGCGTAGTTTCAAGTTTTGTCTATAATATTGAACCTGAAACAGGAACTGAAAGAGTTTTGCTCCTAGTAGAATAAAAAAGGAGCATCTTGAAACGTCGTATTTAGAATGACGCGGGCATACCCAGACATCAGAAATAACATATACATTTGGATAATAACTTTACTTCCGTGGTTTGAAACTTTACTGGAGTACGTAGCAGAAGTGGAAATATCTTGGACTTGGGGAGTCCTGGGACCGTACGGAATAATCTCGTTCCAGATTGCAAACTACCCCCTGACGAGGATGTAATAAAAAGTAATGTAGATTTTCTGTTGATTACGTAGCAAATATGGACGCAATTGATGTGTCAAAATTTATATGAAAAGACAACAAACTTGTCACGCTTCTCTCAATTTTTGCTGGTGAGTGGTCGAAGGTCCAAGTCGTTACGATAAGGCCAATAGAAGTACATCAACATTGATCGGTCTCATATCGTCGAAGAATGTAGTGGGTATATTGGAGGTGTAGATTTTATTAACAGCATTATGGGTGCTTATAGTATTATGACACGAATTAAAAGACGCCAGGTTTGGATGTTTTACCAATTATTAGACCTGACCATGGCCAGTTCTTGGCTGATGTATGTGAGAGTAAGACAGACTAAACTATGCAATGACAAACAAATATATTCAGCAGATTTTCAACTTGAAATTGGAGACTTTATGTAAGTTTTGCTTGAATCCTAATGTCCAACAGCGAAGATTAATTGAAAATAAAATACAAGCCAAAATCACAAGAGTCCGGCGCAACATGTCCCCCCATTGGCGGTGGGGCAGTATCAAATTGGCTACTGACCGAATTAGGTTTGAAAATCATTTTGCCCAAGTTTCTTCGGTGTCCTGATGTAGCACAAACAATTTTTAAAAAGTTCGGAATAGTAGTTGTTACAAAAAACAAAATAAATCTGTTAGATCCTTCCATACTACGTTAAAACATTTTCTTCCAGTTTAACCCAATGTGACAGTAATGTCACAAACCCTAAAAGATCCAATACATACGGAATAAAAAATATTTTTGAATTTCCACGAAACACGTGTTTTTTTATTTGTTCAAGCCTATCATACACCAAAGTATCATAATTTTTTATGATCTTGGGCTACGAAGGGTTAATATTATTTTTATTTAAATATCCATAATATTAGGCCATGTCGATATTTTTCTTCAAGCTACCAGTATTTGTGTCCTAACCCTAACGTCAAACTTTGATTATACGATTCGAATGAAATACTTCATTCTCACAGAGAACATTTTAATAAATTCGTTCTTGTTATTTGCGAACTGTACCTACATGTTACTTTTGTTTTGGAGTATTGTACTGTCCCTGAAATTTTACGTGAAAATCATTAAAGGGTTGGTTTATTGCTTGCAATAGTACCTCAAAATAATTAGAAACGATAAGTATGGCGGCGCCCATGGAAAGAATTCAAGTGCTTGACGACATTGAGAAAGATATTATCACTTGTTTACAATGTGCAGGTAATTAATTAGGTGATGTTTGCATTCTTGATGTAGTTTTATAAAATATTCCCCATATATTGGCATGTACATTTGTCAAGAGACACTTAACAAATTATAGTAAGCGGTTTGCGAGATGAAGTTATTTTAGTAATGTTCTCGATAATAATATAATCTTTGCGGCAAGTACTCGGTGGTTATGATTGTTGCATTTAAAATGTATGTATAAAGATTCTATATCCACGTCTCGCAAACCGATTTTAGATTCCATATATGAGGGGCTAGTCTTATGGCTGGCTATATTCACCAATTATGTTGATGGATCTTACAATTTCTTCTCACACTGCAAGCCTTATGAAGCAGTCAGAGACAAATGAAGTCAAATTAATCTCTCAAAATATCCATAAATGATGGGTGGTGGTCACTGACCCATGTAGCCTCTGAAAATTGCAATGCTAGAGACAGCTTCAAATAAATGTTTATTGTATGCAAGTTTATAATTATGGATTACTTTAGCCAGCAATGGCTAGTGTTAGTGATTTTGTTTCAGGATAATATAACTTATTAGGGAGAATTAAGCACACAGTCATTTAAACAAAACAAGGTTTTTATTTTGTATACAATATTTCACACCTGTACCTCCCAATAGGGTAGGTAAAGGATTATTTCTGTGCCCATATATGTATCCCATTCATGTTATAAGGAGTAAGTCTATTGTCATTTTCATGCACTTTTCTAGATTTCTTGCTGCTGCTGGGCATTTCCTATTTGAAAAACCCAATAACTGCCAAACCCAGGACCTTACCTATTGACATAGCACATAGTTATGACATTAATTTACTTTCTTTTATTTATTGTCCTGAAAACCCATTCTGGAGATTTATTTTACTACAATATAAAAAGTTAAGGTTAAGTTTGCCTTAAATAATAATTCATTCACTATTTATGCCTGAGCCTAGATAAGTGTAAAAACCCTGCAATTGTTATTTATGTTTAATAGTATTTCATCAAATGCAAAGCATGCCTATATTTAATATTAGTGATTACCAATAAATATCTTCTTTTCCATAGCTCAAGCACTTCTCGAATTAAGTAAAGAAAAGTCTGGACAGAAGCAAGCAGAAGCAAACACATCACAGTTCTTAAGAACACTGAGCCAAGTAGAAAGTAAATTGAGTGACCAAATAAATTATTTAACACAAGTATCTACTGGCCAACCTCATGAAGGATCTGGATATGCTTCACAAAAAGTGTTACAAATGGCATGGCATCGCTTAGAGCATGTTCGTTCATGGGTTAATGAACTTGATCGCCTCAAGGCCTCCCATTTAGCAGCTACAAACCGAACAACACCTGGAAGTGTGCCTAATGGAAATATGACTTCATCTGGCACTAGTACTTGATATTAAGTTTTTATGTATTTAGGATATAAGTTTTTAAATAAAAATTCATATGCATCAACAGAAATTTATTTTTATGGTATGAAATGTAAATTACGGAATGAGCAACTAATCATAACTTCTTTTCAGTTATTACCAGTGAGTTAACAAGTCTGCATTCATTTGCATGGTTTTATAAATTACCCTTTATCACATTAATTTTTATGATTATAACATTCAATAAGCATATGTTCATAACCCTTATCACCCAAAACATTGAGATGATACTTGAATACATAACATAAGATAAATGCCAACATTCATATGGATATATGTATAAACATCTACACAGTTACAAGTCACATGTATTGGCAATGTGTTTTGAGATAAAAAGAAAGTCAGACATGATAGATTAATGATGATAAGGGTTAATCATTTCAATCTATATCATTGCCAATTATTAATACCACAACTTATACTAAGTGCACATAATTTTACATAAAGACAATTTAAGGATAATTAATACATTAATGCTATACAAGGTAATTTATATACACAATTAACTATTTTAAATACTGAACAATAAATGTATAATGGAAATCAATACATATTATTACAAAGTTAGTTTTTGTACATAGAGTATATGAAATTAAATAAATTAGTATAAAATAGTTAATTCTTATATTTTTTGCCAAAAATAGAACCCATATCTAATGTGTCTATTGTCATACACATGTATAATTCAGGTTGGTATACAAAAACTAACACTGCAGAGAGCTGTGGCTTAATTAAATCACACTAAGAATACACAAACCATAAACCATACGGAATATGCAGACCAGACTACAAAGAAATCATTAATAGAGTTCTAAATATAATATAATATATAAATATTATTTTATATTAACATTCACTATTCAAAAGAGGTCATGGTACCTCTTATTTTGTTTGGTTCTTAGGTTCAAATTGTATTTAAGTGACTTTCTTCATCACTCTTCTTTTCAGCTTCTCTGATTAGCATTAGCTTTGGTGAATTTTTCTATATCATCAAGTGTGCTCTTGGCCTTGGAGGATATATCATCCATTGACCTCCGTGCTGTTATTGTTATATCATCTATCGACTTTTTTGTTTGTGTTAGTAGTTCATCTGTGCTTTTACATGCAGAACTTGCTAACTCCTTTATTTCTGAGTCCAATTTGCCTATGACCCATTCAATAGCTTGTCTGCCTTTGCCAGCATTCAAAGATATTTTGTTTGTTAATAAATCTTCCATGTAGTTGCTGAGAGGCACACCCTGTAATCAATGTCACGTTTTAGATAAGAGAAAAATGTGACAGGTATCTTAGATATCACTTTTACAATAAATGACTATGTTTATTTGAAATATTGCTAATATTAGGTTTGAATTCATGTTCATTTTAGTAATTGTAATGATAAATAATTTTACTTACAACAAAGTATTTTAAAACTGACATGGTAACAAGTGAAAAGACTTATTGGCAAACATTTCAATACATTGAAAGTCAAGGTTAATTACTTTACACTTATTATGAAATGGAAGACACTGTAGTGTATGTCACAAAACAAATTTTTGATAGTTCAATACTGTGTTTTAGCTCAATATTGCAATGCAGCAACCTTGACCTTGCCTATCTTCCTTCTGGCACTAAATACCTCATTTAAAAGATATATTAATTTGAATACATCTGCAATAATCATTTGTATAGTATGTTTATAAAAGATTGCACAATTTAATATGGTACTTACTTGTACAGTGACTACAGCCTCCTGTGTTAAAAGAGTTTTTGAGGAATCAGAGGGATGGGGTGTGTATTTTACGGTTTCATCAACAGCTATGTAACGACAAAACGTAAGGTTTGTCGTCTTTAGTGTCATTTGGCGATCAGTGGGGTTGACTTCGGACTTTTCACTTGCATAGCATATCTTTGCTGTTCCTATAAGCTGTAAAGTTAAAAAGTTGTAAAAATGATTAATATTAATTAATTAATAATGATCAGTTGAACTTTACAATAAATTCATTTAATTTTCAATATAGGTACGAAATAAAAATCATTATAAAATGACATTCAAGGTAAATTCTGCTTATTATTATTATCAAACAAAGCATATTTGTTGTGGGTAAAGTCCGAAGGTCATTAAGAGCGCATTATTAGGTAATTAGTTACATACCGCTTGTGCCCACCGCGGAAAAAACCACTTAGAACTGACAAGTCTGTGTGTATGTAACACTCCATCAACGACTTTCCTTTCCACTACATCTGTTCCTATGACGGCTGGATTCATAGGATTTGGATATTTCCGCCATGCTGCTTGTGCAACCGTCTCCCACGGGTGACTGAAGCAAAATGACGAAACGTAAAACATTGTTAATTAAAATACATTACTGAAACAACGGATTGCGTCACAAAGTTCGATTGAATCCACTTACTTAAACGTGTGTTCAGACGTCCAAATCTTCATGATGATGTTTAAAATTAATATTCTTAAGATTTCTGAGATAAAACTTTTATCTCATTTGATTTTTGGTTAATTCCTTATCTTCAGTCACATTACGTCACATTTACACACGTTCGACTACTCCTCTCTCCTTAACTCGAATGAGCGAGATGTAGTGACGTAAAATGATATCGATA
The DNA here is from genome assembly GCA_030295005.1 of Cephonodes hylas. Classification (NCBI taxonomy): domain Eukaryota; kingdom Metazoa; phylum Arthropoda; class Insecta; order Lepidoptera; family Sphingidae; genus Cephonodes; species Cephonodes hylas. The sequence continues at coordinate 8,096,119 of AP025364.1, read as the reverse complement.
AATAAATTGCCGACTCCAAAACATACCTAACCGTCGAGTTATATCGTTAGTTTTTGCTCTATAGTAGTAATAAAATCTACATGCAAATTAATTATATTGTTTTATATATTTTATCCTATTTTTTTTCCATCGTTAAAGCAAAATAAGAAACAAAATAATTAGTATTGCCTTTAAAAAACCTTATTCTTTTGGAGCCCTATTATCATTGGTATCAATACAATTAGTGTAATACATCATTTTGAGGTCCGTAGAAACATAGAGACTAAAGTAAAATTTGTACCATAAGCTTTTATTCAATTTATGCCGAAAATTATTAGATAAGTATCTACCCTACGATTTAAAGTTATTTAAATCGGGTCGAGTAAAATAAATAATAGGTACTTGATTTTTCATTAGAAATCTAAACTGCGAAATGCCCAAAAAGCAGCACTAGCCAATTAGTGAGCGCTGCATTCGTCCAGAACAAGCTCTATTTTCTGGTAACCAGTAGTTAACCAACGGTTGCTTACCGTTTCAACTAGCCTATGAAAAAGCAGCCGATTTCCTTTTGAAGGTCACATCAAAGATTTAAACATTGAAAATATTGTATTCAAATCGATTATCGTCGTCTTTGCGATAAAACAAAATCGTAACCTCTCTTTTAGAGATGTTCCTTGAAATTTATCAACTGTCACCTTACATTTATTGTAATTTTAAACGAGACCTAGCATAGAAGAAAATTCATTAAATATTTACATTAATGCCATAATCAAGGACATAATTTTTTGTTTAAAATGTATTGAATTTATAAATTTTAACATTTTGTATTTTTCTCTCTTTACCACGTTTTGTTTTTCGCTTCTGCAAATTTTAAGCCCCATTCTTAATCTTTCATTGTTATTCACCATAGCTATTACTTTGCAAAGTTTCCGATCACGGTCTTGTGAGGGCTCTGCGGTTTAATTTCTATTCTTTTCTTCACTTTAGGACTGTTACTAACGAAGAGAAAAATAATATTACTCAACGTACTCAATGAAAGGTCCATGTTTCTATAACAAATTTCTATAAAAGTCGCGGACTTTTTTTAGAACTTTTAAGAGAGAACAATTCTGTCATAGCGAAACTTTAACTGTTTTCACAGCGCACGCGGCGGAAGCTTTAAAAAGGAAAAAAATACCAGATTTTGAAACGTTATTTATAGCTGCTTCGATCTTATTGGTCGTAGCGTGATGATATGTAGCTTTCCTCGATAAATATGCTATCTAATACTGAAATAATTTTTCAAATCGAACCAGTAGTTCCTTAAATCATCGCGTTCAAACAAACAAAGAAATATACTTTACAGCTTTATAGTATTAGTATAGATAAATAGAGAATCTACATTAACAAGAATAAAAGATGGCGTTGTATCGTATTTTTTTAATTTTACGACATTGCTGCAATTTGTTTCCTGTATGTATCCAACCTGCATCGCCGATGAAACTTGAAGTTTCTAAAGTAGGAATTAAACTTAAAGCCAAAAAATAGTTACACTGTTTAGTTATCGTGCTTTTTTAAATCTAATAATCATAATTATAAGACTTTCGAAAAAAAATACATTAATAAGCAACAAGGTTCGTATATTTAAAACAGTTGCGGGTAGGTATATCGTTAATTGTAATCGATTACCAGAACCGCGAATCGGTTTCCTTGTATCACATTCACCTTGTAACGTCCAAGACAAGGTACTCATTGTATGTTTATGTTTGTTTGTAGTATTACTTATTTTAGATAGATAGATAGTTAATACGATATTGTGCGGTTACATTAGATAACTCAAATGGTTATTGTACCTAAGCCGGCCGGCCGAAATTATAGGCAAAAGTAAGCACGGTAATTTTTTTTTAGGAAAATGACTACTGAAGATGAAGATAAAGCTCTTCGTTATAGAAGAGCACAAAGTGTAACCAGGGCAGAAGAAATATCTGAACAAGAAAAGAAGGCTCGAAGATCACAACTGGATAAACCGTAAGTATTAATTTTAAAAGAAATGAAAACTGAAAGTCATGACAGCATTCACGGTATTTCGCTTATATAGCATAAAAATGTGATAATTGAATGTTGGGTCCATTCTGATATGAAGAAACTATGGAACCACTTACTTCACTTACACCTTCCTCTTTCCTTTCAGAATTCATAAACCAAGAGATTCCCTTTTCTCATGGAGCTCAGAGTTTACTAATTTCACCGGATTGGTCAATTGGGGATTTCTCATGCTGACAGTAGGTGGTGTACGATTGGGCCTGGAAAATTTCCTGAAGTATGTATTTTAGTATTAGTATTTACTGACTTACTTGAATTATTGTTTACAGTGTTTAATTTATTAATATTTGAAACAAATACATGGTAGCTGGTTTTTGGTCTAGTCATATGTCTAAAATTTGTACTTGTGGTATATACTCTTTTTATGTGTAATGTTTATTTACAGCCAATGCTTTGTGTGACTCATTGGACATTAAACTTTTGTTAAATTCCTTTATTTATTTTGTCACATATTCTTGTATTGTACTTATTTTGAAGCTATTATTCTTCTAATTATTGTAAAATATTGATACTCTCAAACTAATTATTCATATAATTTTGTAGGTAATCTTTTAAGAATTGAAATATTTATTTATAGCGACCCACCCTGGCTTTGCACGGGTGCATTGGGGATATTTAATGGATGTTATTATACATATAAACCTACCTCTTCAATCATTCTATGATACAGAGATGGAGTCTCTATCTGTTAAAAAAAACACATCAAAATCTGTTGCATAGTTTTAGAATATTTAAGGGATACATAGCGATATAGGGACATAAACTAAAACATATATGTAAAAAAAGTGTTTTTCTGTGTAGTTTTGATTAAATATAAAAAAATATTGAATTTTTCATTAAATCAATTAGATAATGTACTGAGTATTGTCATTGTTGTGCAGATATGGCATCCGTGTGAACCCTATAGAATGGATCATAGTTTTAACTGGATACCATGAAGGTCACAAATATCAGTATCCTTCCATTGCATTAATCATGTGTAAGTATCTTCAGCAATCTTTGGAGTGTGTTTTTGTTTAACTTTATTTTTTTTACATAAATAATTATTTTTCTTTCAGTTTTGGTTGTTCCTGCTGTGATAGCTTTACTCATTGAAAAAGGGATTGCAGGGGTGAGAGTTTTTGTATTATTTAAAATTTCATTTATTTTTTTGTTTTTGCATCAAGTTGTAAAGTAAAGACTAAGTACATTATTTTGAAGTTGGAAGCAAATTACTGTTAATATAACATTATCATTTTCCATCTACAATATGTTTCATTTTTAAAATTGTTTGTTTTCATACTCTTACATATTCTTTACACACAAAAATCTAGTGATATTTTTGTGTCAATAATTTCACTTGCTTAGTAATGTAAAATATTTCAGGATCTGATTCCAGAAAAGATTGGTGTACCATTACAAATTTCTAACATATTATTTGTTATCTCACTGCCTGTTATTGTTCTTCATTTTAAAGGAGATGATTTTAGTTTTGGTATTTATTTGTTCTTTTTTTTACTTTTTACATTTTTTTATTTTATTAAAATAGTTAAATTGCTAATAGATATCTTATTGCAGTGGGAATAACTACAGTGTGTATGTTATACTTGATAATGTTTCTGAAACTATGGAGTTATGTACAAACAAATCATTGGTGTAGATGTGGTATGAAGAGAAAAAACTCTAAAAACACATTAAGGAGGCAAAGTCTCTCAGCACCTACTTGGAGTGAGTATCTTTATTAACTTTGGTGTGAAAAAAGTAACATTTTAGTACAACATCCTTTTTTTAGATTAAACATGTCATAGAAACTTTAGTGATTTCTAATTATTTGTCGAAAAGCCATTGGCGTATTGTACTTAAAAATTGTAAGTGGTTTTAAAATTAATATTAAAAGTAAACATGTGCGTTGCCTAATATCCAAGAGGAAAGTTTATCGCGATAACACGCACCGAATATTTGTCTGATAATACGATGCGTTGCAATGGGCAACTGTTTATACACGAGTCATACAAATGCGATAAATAATGATAGGGAATTTTATATCCGCCCAAAAATAGTTTGAAGTTTACATGCGTCTGATATTACGATTACAGGTCAACTAGTAAACGCGGAACAGGATCGTAAGTGAACTGAACATTTTAGTAGTAGTGTGTGGTCTTTTCTATCGCATCTTCTCTTTCCTGCTTCCACTGCTTTCTTTTTGTTTCAGCTCTTGTTTTTAGCTAACCTTGTAACATTAATATGTTTATCTAAAATGCCTAAATTATTTTTATAACTAGCGAAAAACGGACATTAAAACGGATATGGAAGAATGATTTATAAAATATATTTGTAAATTCTTTTTGGAACTGACGCATTCAAGAAGTAAATAAAATTTTCTAGTTTAGAATTTGCCGTCGACTTTATCACCAAGTCAAAATATTTTCAAAAATTTCGATACACATTAAAATCTGAAAGCTCTATCGGATTTTCTTAAATTTATGACACAAAAAGTATACCATAATGTTATTTGGTAAATTTCTTATTCATACTTAAACAGCTCAGCTGCATTTGCTGGGGTTTAATTTAAATGTAATAGCGTTCGACCACATGGTGTCTTTCGGGCTCGTTTCTAGATTCTTCTACAAGTGTGGAGAAATTTCCAGTAATAACGTTTAGCCTATCTGATAATAATTGAATCCATCTGGGTTGTACGGCACACAGTTTTTTATTATTAGTGAGAACCAAAACGGACAAGAAAACGTCTAGATAAACCTCGTATAATGGTGATGTAATTGCCGTGTGCGCTACAATACCGTAAATTGCCAGACGAGTTATCAAGGATAAAAGAATACGTTAATTAAATCTCTCGCTGAGCTCTCGTTTACATGATTTAATCAGTGTTTCAATCAAATGTGGCGCAATTTTTTGTGAAGTATTGTTACGAATGTATTTGCTGATAAAATTGCATTCTTAATTATTAATGCATGCTTGCGTGCATTTCCACGTGATATGAGTAATAGCCTCAAGAATGAGGCGCACGGTCGAGGACACATCTCTACGGTCTGTCGTTCATATTCCAGGCATAAACCTCTCTCTTTAACGGTGAAGGAGAATATCGCGAGAAAATGTACACACCTTTAATTTATTCACTCAGTTTCTTGATAGTCCGTCAGAACACACTAGAGTAGTGGTCGGCAACATGCGGCCCGCGGACGTCTTACTTGCGGCCCGTCTTTATTTATTTTGCTTTTTCTGGCGCTTGCAAGTTAAAAGGTTGCACTACAGCAATGTCGTTAAGTATTTTTTTAGAGTTATGATTTTTAAAATAATAAGCACCTATATGAGGAAGCTTAAGTGTTATTCATCCAACAATACCAATATTAGTTTTTAAGAAAAGGTACTTACCTACACTTGTGTAATATCGTAGAACCGCTTATTGTATCCTAACATTGTATTGGTCGTTTCCCAGCCGTTTTCCTGTTTCTTGATTAAAATTATAATTGTAGTCTAATGTGTGTATTAAAAAACTAATGCTTTGGGTTTGTTGTGTAGTGCGCACAAAATTACGAAGAGAGCTACGTTAAATTCTTACTATTTACCTAATAAGTTCACTTATAATAATTATTTCCAATCATTCTGTAATGCGCTTGTGTCCTAATTAATTATATTGTTATTTGGTTTAACAACTAATATTCTCCCCAGAGAGTTACGAAGATGAGAGGAATGACGCGGCTATTGCGGCCGGTCTCGTCAAATATCCCGATAACTTGAATTTGAAAGATTTGTTTTATTTCCTGTTGGCTCCCACCCTCTGTTATGAATTGAATTTCCCGCGCACCGCACGGTTAGTTTGGCATGTGTATTTATATAGTATTTTTGTAATTAACTGTATTGTATTTGATAGCATCCGAGCACAGTTTGTTTGTCATCATTTTGTGAATGTCTGCGGGTTCGATCCCCGCATTCAGCCAAAGATTGTGTGAACCACAAATATTTGTACTGGGTTAAGGTGTTTGATCGAAAAGTCTTCCGTAGTTTCTGGACATCTATAAGATTTGTATCCTATATATTTTTGTGTGAGGTCAGAGCTATAGTTCTATTTTTGTGGCTGTCGGGTGTAATTGGATAATTCCCTTGCTTTGTTTATCTTTCTAAATAATTGAGTTATTATCATGTGATTTCAGTATCAGGAAGCGGTTTCTTGTCAAAAGGTTGCTTGAAGTGGTGTTTGGGTTGAACCTTATGCTAGCGTTGTTCCAGCAATGGATGATACCGTCCGTGACAAATTCCGTGGATACCTTTTCCACAATGGATCCGATAAGGATTACAGAGCGACTTTTGAAACTGGCCGTAAGTATCTCGATACAATGTGGGATTATCTACACTTATTTTATGATGTTATAATTCATTTGGAATGTATTTTTTTCAAATCTTGTGACTTGACTTTCGCAAAGTGTTGCGAATTGATTAGTCCTAGTATGTTACCATTTAATCTTATAAAGTAGTTTATGTAAATACTATTGCTGATAACTCGTTTTGGAAACATTACATTTCACCCTACATTAATACGATTTCAGGTTCCAAACCATTTGATATGGCTGTGTTTCTTCTACCTGAGTTTCCATTCGTTCCTGAACCTGATGGGCGAGTTGCTACAGTTCGCCGACCGGAACTTCTATAACGACTGGTGGAATGCCAACAATATCTCTGTCTTTTGGAGCACGTGGAACATGCCGGTCCACATGTGGGCAGTTAGACATGTCTACATTCCCATCACGACTAAGGGTTATAGCAAGTTTGCCGCTAGTATCGTTGTTTTTTTCATATCTGCCTTCTTCCATGAGTATTTGGTGAGTATTGAGGATTATGGGATATAGTAGGGTTTCGGAGCTCGTTAGATAGTCTTTGTCCAACATGTCTTATGTAATGTCTTTAATTTGTGTGTTTTATTGTATTAATGATAGTGTACTAATTAGTACACTAATAATACATATCTTAAACTTGATTCTCAAATCAAGATAGAGATTCAGTGTCTGTTTCTTATTATCCATTCTTCATTTTTGATGTTTAGTCTTAATATAACATTGAGCTACATACCAATTTTCTCTGTATTCTGCATTAATTAGAAACTTTTGTTAAATTTTTAAAATCGATTGAATTATTATAGAATGCTGAATTGTATAGTTTTTATTTTACACAGTTACCTGAATAATATAATTATGCTAATAATATTCCTAAATCTTTTCAGGTGAGTGTGCCATTGCAGATGTTCAGAATTTGGGCGTTCCTAGGCATGATGGCCCAACCACCACTGTCGGTTATATCTCGCGTGGCCGAATTGAAGCTTGGACCACGCTGGGGCAACCTTATTGTATGGAGCTCGCTGATATTGGGTCAGCCGCTAGCCATCATGATGTACTACCACGATTATGCCTTGTTGCATTTTACACCAAGATAAATACTTTTAGAAATATTTATAAGATCAATTTTTCATATTTTTATACAATTATTTTTCTACTTACATAATTTAACATTAGCAGAATGATTGAATTTGATTATAAATACTTTCAGTTGGAAAATTGTGAATTGCGTCAATGATGCTATTTGAATAGTAATTATTTCATTGATAGCTAATTTTCTAAATATTATATAAAAATTGATAGAAGCTATCTCTATATCGCAAGGGTGCTAACTGCTAATCCCACAAATTTTTTGACAAATATAATAATCCTTAGTTACATTGATATACAATTTTAACACTTGATGAATAATTTACAAAATGTAGGAAGTAATTTTAAATATCATCAAAGTAATGAGTTTGTTAGATTAGCCATTGTTAAATGTGAAAGGTTAATTTGTACAAAAAGATTTGGGTAATTTATAGCATTCTCAATATGTTATGTAGTTCTATAGTTGTAAGTTTTAAATGGTTTCTTATTAATTAAAATTAAACACCAAGGAGCGTGGTTATGAATAAATATACAATATTTATATTATATGTAGAATACTATTTTATGGATTGATGCAATATTTTGAAATAATTATTTCACGAATTATACGAATATAATGGTATAATTATCATGATATGTATACAAATTATGATTCTATATTCTATTGAATAAATAAAGACTGAATCGCCTCTAATGGCATCAATGTGATAAATTTGCCATGTCACAACACTTATGGAATTGTTGAGATGTTTTCTGCACTGCATTTGATTTTAATGTTCAAATTTTACTAAACATTTTTTTTATTGGTTTATAACATGGTTTGTAGATGCATTTCAGATTATGTGTATGAATTAAGTTGTCTACGCATTTTTTTTTTTAAAATACCCTGAAACAATCCACAGGCCATTACAAAAAAATATATATGATTTTTATATGTCTATTTTTCGTCGTAGAATTGATAGTGAAGTCATTGTTGATGCTATTTTGTATGAAATTTTGGAATATTATATTTTTATTACATTTTTTTGTGGCCTTTTACTGAAGACTCCTTGGTTGAAAAACAAAGAGTCTGGCTCCGTCGCTTTAGATATATAGTGTAGAATCCTTTAGAGATCCTATACTGCATTCGACCAGTAAATGCTAAAGTATGGTTTTATGCAATTGCCTTTACCATATCAAATGCATATGAAAAAAATATCAAGACTTCTGGCTATCGAAAGATGTTTCCGCTAATACAAATTTGGCTGCTAAAATAAGGTACGCTCATAAGTATGGCAAATAAACCGCCATATTTTTATCCTGTACTTACAAATAGACCTACTTGTTTGTTTATGTATTTTGACCTCTACTATTTTTCGTCACCTTGTATTGTCCGGTGCCTACAGAATCAAAAATGCAGTGGATAGTGGATTTCCTTTTGCACTGATAAAGTAGCTTGTTTTTATTTTTTCGCCACAATGTTAAGATCAATTAATAAACTTTACAAAAAATAATTTCGTTTTTTTAGTTTATTCTTTCGTTTACTTATTGGTTTATTGGGTTCCACAATTTGCCAAAAGATGGCGTTACGCACAACTAGCAAATCGCAAACTGCATACAAGTTATTTTACGTTCTTCATCAACCACTGCTGCAATACATTCCGTCCTACTGCTGGGCACGGGTCTCCTCTATCACTGAGAGGGTTTTAGGCCATAGTCCACCACGCTGGCCTAGTGCGGGTTGGTGGACTACACACCTAAGAAATTCCTAAGAACTTTTTAGATGTGCAGGTTTCATCACGATCGATGGTCGGGAGTCCGAGGTCGTGGCGACCGATGCTCTCCTTCTGCGAGCATGTCATGTCGCAGAAGGAGAGTGCGGAGCGGGAACGTGAACGGAACGATCCCGCCCGCTAAAGGCGTCGAAGGAGGAGGCGCCGGATCTAGTTCCGGGCGCCGGTTAGTGGGGATGCAACTGCACCTCCTCAAATTGAGGAGGCCTTGACGCTCTCGTCTCGGAGGCGCACTGGGCGACTGCGGAACCATTGTGGGCGTTCCTCGCCCAAGTACCGTGGTCGCCCTACTTGGCGCGAAGACGGCCACTTAAAAAAAAAAAGGTTTCATCACGATGTTTTCCTTCACCGTTAAAGCAAGTGATAATTCAATGTGAATACGCACAACATCGAAAGGTCAGAGGTGTGTGCCTGGGGTTCGAACCCGCGACCGCCGAAATTCTCGACCGCGCGCCTAAACTTCGAGGCCATCCCTGCTCTTATAATATTACAATAGTATTTACGAGTTTATATGAGTTAGCTTTCCATTTCTTTTTTCGTGTCTTGTATTTAGTAAACTACATAGTTTTTACTTACGCTGTTTTATGGTAAATTCCAATATAATAATCGCATATTAATTTGTGGTAAATATAGCGTATTTACGCATTTTATGGTAGTTGAAATGAGTACTAGATAGAGGGTAGATGATAATCGACACCCTAGTTGTAATACTAGCGTACACTGTCGGCCATTAACTTAAAACCATCTTAATTTAAATTGTAAAATGGTAAAAACATGTACCTCTAAACATAAACATATTTATAATTACAAATATGTTAAAATATTCTAGAAATATTTTCAGTCGTTACTATTTCAAATCGATTTTTCGCCAAAATTTGCATTCTAAGATTTTTTAACGAGTCGGCATACGAGCAATCTATTCACCTATGTCATCTTGGGAAAAGTTATTTCAGCTTTGTTTCAACGTCTTCTTCATACAGATCTTGTGAGAATCGACAGCGATTACGGACATATTTGTCGAGTTCTTCTCATAAAAGGTCAATTTGGTTGAGATCTCAGCTTTGAAGCGGCCACACCATGCTTTTTAATACTCCATCTATCTCTATTTTCTCTAAATAACTTTTGGAAAGTAAACCCATATCTAATTAGTCGCAACTCGAAAGGATTACTATGTTGTAATAGTATGTAATCAACAGTTCCAGAATTACTATGTATTGCACCTTTTCCATCATTCTTGGGCCTAGGACCAAATCCTCAGTTCCATTAAGTTGGTCGGCAGTGTATGGACGCAAGTTCCCGTGAGCGATCTAGAGAAAAGTGTTCTTACCTTTCCATAGGACAGACTTGTTTGCTTTATCTTTCAGCGATTAAATAGAAGATGTACTTCAAAATTTAAATAGCACATAAGAAATAAAAAAATATTAGTTTGGATTAATAAATACTGTAATAGATTACATGTCCCAGTGCCGTGTTGGTACAAATCAGCAGGAAGGTAAACAAATAATGTTATTAGAGCGTGTTAGCGATCACCTTTGACACGAATGAGACATGTGTGGGGGCTGTTGAACGCTTATCTGATCGGAGTGAAGGTCATCACGCAAGCGGTGCAATCTAAACACGAGCCCTAGTCATTGCCCCATCTACTTTGTTGGCAAAGTGAGTTTCTCTACTCATTTCAGAGGTAAGTATATTATTAAATTCAGATTTTATTTGGCTTATTTATTTATATTTTGTTGTTTTCATTTATTGTTGAGCCATTACGTGTTACGTGTGAATGCTTATGCTTCTACAGGAACTTTTACATAAGTTTTATGTAAAAGAACACCATCATGCAGTTTCTTCTTATTTCTTTAATAATATAACTGCTTCCATAATACAGTTGGTTATACGTTGTATTGTAATTTGTAAAATAAAAGGTAATGGATACTAAGAGTATTTATTCCACAAACGATCAAACTATTTTGTGACATTCAATTTTATGGCTGAACTTTTTAATGGTAAATTATTTCTTTTAAATTTTGTAATACCATACCCACACAGTTGTTTAAGAAGGCAGAAATTTCTAATAGCGATTAGATCGCCCATTGTGCCCTTGTGGCACACAAAGTAGGAACATACAAAATAGTTTTATACTTTTTATTTCTGTACTTATGGTGTGTAATAAAGCATGTTAAAAAAATAATTGTATATCCCGTCTGAATGTGAAGGATCGACGTCCCCGCGAGTGTCGCGAGTGGCGAGGGCGCCGAATCAATTGATGAACAAGCACAGATACCGGTCGGCTACGTGCCCTGCCTCTGGGTGACAACCTCTCACCCGTTCACATCACTAAATGATATCGTGCCCCCTTTTATTGTTTACCGAACAATAACAGGTGAATTGGTGGGAAGATGGGTGAAAATTTATTCAGAGAATTTTAGCTCATTTGCATAGATGCAGACCTGAATATTTTACGTGATAGCGATCGGTCAAGTTTTGATAGTAAGTAGAGTGCAGTCTCGTGCAGTGACGAATGCCTAAAACCTACATTATGTCAACAGAGTCTATGCGGCATTACCAGTCTTAAACAAAAGCTTATAAGTATTTGCTTGACCTGCTGGAATCGAACCCACAATCTCTTGATCGGACGACGTACAGTTTTATATGCATCTGTTGCAAACGCGTCCTACTATTGATAGAAAATAATACATATCTAATTATGCAATCGAATTTCATTTATTTTGGATGATCAAAATCCTTTACGTACACATATTAGGGAAAACTGGGGACACTTGATCCCCCCTTTTGTTTTTCAACTCTCATTTTCTTAATATTTATCGGATTTTAAATTTGTTGGTACTGAAACACGTGAAATTTATTTGGCTATACTATGTGTGATACCCAACGATCTCAATGTATTAATTTCGTTATAATTCCATTATAAGTACGAATAGGCAAATGTATTTAGTGTCCCCTATATATGTACGACTTGATCCTCTCCATCTAGAACACTTGATCCTTGGGAATATCTCCCGAATTTAGGATCAATTTGATACCATTACAAGAAATAAATACTAAAAATATGTTCAAGATTGCTATAATCAAATTTATGTGCAATGAATAATTTTCTAGTACTATTTTAATCACTGGCCTATCTTTTTATTTTCATAACCGCCATTCGGTACTCTTTTACCGTACCTCTACAACTTTTACGAACAACAACATCATACACAGCCAACGCCAAATATTTGTTTATCGATTTGACTCTATTTCATGCACCTTCTCTTGTTTTGTAAATTCGAGGCACTTGATCCCATAATATATGATCCCATAAATTGAGGATCAAGTGTCCCTTAATGCCAAGGACCATATGTACCCAACAGCATTTAGGTTACATAACATTTAATAGATAAAAGTATTTTAAGATTAAAACTTTTCTCTGTTACAAAAGGCTAGAAACATGGATAAATCTATACTAATATTATAAAGCTGAAGAGTTTGTTTGTTTGTTTGTTTGTTTGAACGCTAGGATCTCAGGAACTACTGGTCCGATTTGAAAAATTCTTTCACTGTTAGATAGCACATTTATCGAGGAAGGCTATAGGCTATATAACATCACGCTACGACGAATAGGAGCGGAGCAGCAATAAAGAATGTTTCGAAATCGGGGACATTTTTTCCTTTTTGTGAGCTTCCGCGGCGTGCGCTGCGAAAACGGTTAAAGTTTCGCTAAAATAATGTTTGAGAGAAATGTTCCTCTTTAAAAGTTCTAAAAAAAAGTCCGCGACAGCATATGTCTATTTTTTAAAGGTTGGCTCACTATAACGTTTTTTATCCTAACCAAATTTATTTTAAAATAAAGTTTTATTTGTGAAGGTGTTTTTATAAATATGATATTAATCCTTATCCAAATAAATACGTTATTTTCATATTCATTTCAAGTATTTAATTTTAAATAAAATTGCCCTTTACATCATTTGATTTCACTGAGTATCTTAGAAGATATTGCAATTTTAAAATATTGATCAAGCGCGCAGTAATGATGCACAAGGCGCCGATCGACGCGTTACGGTTTCACGTTTGAACAATTTGATCGAATTGTATGAATTTTGGTATGGACATAAATAGGACTCTGAGAAGTAAAATAGACTACAACTTATTTTCCTTCTGATCTCAACCCTGTAGTCTACGCGAACGGAGTCGCGAGCAAAAGCTAGTATTATATTAAAGCCGTACAACATGGTAAACATGTTTTCTAAATAATTGAAAATTTCAAATTAAAACTTACGAAAAAAAAGTTTCAACAACACAAATCATACATCGTCCGCTACCTGCAAAAAGTGTCAAATCTGGCAAGTGTTTCACTATTAATAAGTTGGCGGGTACTATTACCTACTAGTTTAGCCACTCTAAAAATTTCAATTGCACTTGGTTGCTTTGTAAATTCAGTGTACCTAGTCTCCCGTAAGGATCAAGTGTCCTCAGTTTCCCCTATATATTTATAATCGTATTTTTAAAACAATAAGGTTACCTAAGCATGACACAAATACAAAGGTATATAAGTATTCAGTAGTATACTAAGTTGTTTTTTTCTTAAATAACGTCGCTTAATTTATTTTAAGAAACGATTGTTAATATGAAATCCACTTTACATTTAGTGTTCTTGCTCAATTATTTTCTCGATAAAATGTACCTGATACAATGATACTGTGATACGAATACATACTTATGAACGAATATGTGACATAATCCAATTTAAGTAATTCAAAACTAAATAATCACCCAGACCACTGAAACAAAACATAATTAAACATTTACACCTCACTGGTTTGATGAATTAAATTTTATCTGCACAGTAACAAAGTGGGCAATTAACGAGGATTGAGTAAATAGTGAGATACGTGTTGGTGGGGGTTAATCATGTAATAACATTTGCGGTGGTGAGGCTCCGACGCTCAAGTTGCCGGCAGCCGCGCTAACAATGTTGACCGAGCGAGCAAACAGCAGCGGCTGCGTCAGCCCACGGGCCACCGCACCCGCTCCGCAGTCTCGCCACAACCCTATCTCTACACGCATACCTTATATTATAATGTAGGTACTATTTATATTACGGTGCTTATAGAGTTTCGGGCTTGATGTTTGATGGATTCTTTAAAGATAGTCGTGTAAACCTTTGGGATTACAAATATGACTACTCGTATATAACTCATCGATAACTCCAACCGTCTATCCGTCAAGCCTGTAACTCCATGTTTAAAGCCTTCGTATATCGCACATAAACTAAAAAAAAGAAACAGTAAGAGTAGAAGGGTGTAGACGAAGGGTAGAGTCAAGAAGGAAACGTTTTATAGTATCTGAAGATGAGATAAAAGACTTGTTTGATTGACAATTAACTCAGAACTTAAAAATATAATTTAAAGTTGCAATTATGTTTCAAATATGACATTTAGTTTTTTTTAGAAAATCGTTTATAAGGTACATACGTAATAGGTATTTACACAGATGGTAGAGCCATAAATCTGTTGAAGCACCAAAAAAAGTGAAGCCACGTAATTTTGCTAGTGGTTCGTATTACCAGAATCTAAATAGAATTGTCAACAAGAGTTTGAACAGTCCTGAATAGTCTGAATATACACGTCGTCACAGCTACTAGGAGTATTGTAATTATGTTTTTCCTCTCATCAGCAAAGATTTAATTCAATCGCTCGTAATGATGCTGAAATTTACAGTTTGGTAAAATACGTTCGCCGTCGTTCGAAGCCAACTGATTCGAGGAAGTGACGTTGTGTGCACTACGGCATTTATGTACCTTTGGTATACCCAGTTTTAAATGACTTATCAAATTGGGCCTCTGAAAGTACGACGTCACGGAATAGGGTACCTATAAAGTCAAAGTCAAAATCAAATCTCCTTTATTCAAATAGACTTTTACAAGCAGTTTTGAATAGTCATTTTTTTATGATATTTTTTTTAACTATAAGAGGAATAGACTCAGAATACTACACCGTAGTTCTACTACCTACTTAAAAAACATGGGATGAAAATAGTTTACATTAATCGTATTTACCATGACTTTTTATTAATGTGCCTTTATTATTTTTGTTTTTACGTTAGTCCATCGTCAATTAAAGAAAATATAATGTAATAAAATTGTGAGTTTTAAGTTTACGGAATGTTTAGTTGACGTGAAGTGTAGTTTAGCTGAGTTTTCCGTAAACTGTACAATGTGCCGCTACATATATAACTTTAGACACTTATAGATTTTTATATAATTAAAAATGTTGTAGGTACTCGGCTTCGGTGTAAGAAATATTTAGAAATATCGTGATTTTTATTAGAATTTTCAATGTGTAGAACAAAATTGATGTTATTCTGATGTATTACATAGGTACATATTTGAATTCCCTCTATCTATTTTGTACATGTTTTAAATTTAATGAAAAGAAGTAATTAGATAAATAATTACTTTCAACTCAACCAACAATTTTTTTTTATGATTTTTATTTTTATGGTTCACTATCTACTTAGTTAGTATAATTTAAGAACCTCGCGAGGCTTTCAATGCCTTTGGTATGAATGTCACTGTGGAGCCTGATTTAAAGGAGTTTTCATATATTGATATTGATTTCAAAAGTTGAGTTTTATCAATTTTAGTTAACATCAAGTCGTTTCAATACAGACTGTATGACACTGAATGGAATAATTCACATTGTGCAAACGCCAACGACATTTGATCCTGCTGAGTATGTGGGAACTAGTTGCTGTGGTGTTAACTCGTGAAATTAGGTGTATTTACAACAACTGTAAAAAGTATGTGTTCATGGTGTCAACAAAAGTTATAAATATTTTATTTAGTAGAAGGATTATATCATTATGATAATGTTTTAAAAAGCACTCTACGCTTATTTACATTTTTTTTTATTTACACAATTCATAAATTAAAATTATTAAATTGTAACTTCTATTTACTAGTTGAATTTTCATACAGAGCGTATTATTTAGTTTTCTTTTATATATTTAAAAATATTTAATTATCATTGGGCCTAGATAAATGTGCTTAATTTTTAATTAATCCGACATTTTAAAGGGTCATAGCAAAGTCTAAAATTTCCGTTACATAGGTATTAACAAACATATATGTACGAATGAAGCCTATAAAAACGTGTTAAAAACAAAGGTGGGCCAAACAATTATATTGAACAACCGTAGGCAAATTGTTTATATAATGTACTTAAGTACAATAATGAAGGGTTGGATGTTTGGTGTGGCGAAACACGCTAGCGGTGATTAAATGTAATCGGGATTACGCTGAACTGTTCAACCCCTTGTGGTTGGCGACGCGTGAAATCACTTTGTTCTACAGTTAGCCTCTTTGCTGCCATAATTTACTGTTTTATGATTACAACCGCCACGGATTTCAACCAACAATATAAATCAAAATTTGCTAAACTAATTAGAATACGAAAAAGAAGGTCTCATTATAATGTGGAAGGTTTGTTTTTTTCCTTACGTAGCAATTTTTTGCATCGTTTGAAGCACGATACAAATGTATTGCTTACGACATCAGAATTTCGTATTCAAATTTACTTTTCAATTTTTACACATACAATAAATAAATCTAATACGAGTACTAATTAATAGGTCTGTGAGCGTTTTACAACATTAAATTTATTGCACAGTACTTTTAGCGCAAATACAAAATCATAAATTACGACAAGATAAATTACGTTAAGTATCTACTGTAGTCATTGCATCACAAAATAAATCTTATACTCTGTGTATCGCGCTATGATTATATTACCCGCTTATATTATCTAGGCGTTAGTGAACTTATGTTCGCGAATATTAAGGCTGTGAGTGCATGCGCGCAACGAGCGACGTCATTGGGTTAGAGGGCGGAGTTTCGCGCCGCCCTGCGTCGCGGCGGCAGTCCGAGTTCGGCCTGCGCGCGCCCCGCACGGCCCCATGGTGGAGCACGCGCTCGTGGACTGCTCCCAGGCGAGCGCCATGCAAACTCTGCCGCCGCAGCCGCATCGCGAGGCTGATGAAGATCAGCTCGCGGATGAGTACGTTCAAAACTTTGAGCTAGACCATTTGGAAGACCACAATGTCGTCAAGCGTGAACCCCTACGCCCTGGTTGGCACGAACTCGTCGAGACCCCACCAGCGTGCGCTCGCGCCTGTCGTTCTTCATGGCCCGATGCGGGCCCCTACCCACAGCCTCACGTAGCCATCGCGGTCGATCCCAGTACACCGCCGGAAACTCCGCCTGCCCCTGTGGGACGTAGTCCGTGTCGTGCGGCGTTAGTGGACGACGTTTTGTGGTTGCCACATATGAGAGAACCGCTGGATATGCGCACTGTTCCGTGTGGAAGTTTTGAAGAGTGGGACCGCCGGGATTGGCGGGAGCAAGATCATCATGTGCAGCAGGTCGCCTTGCGTCCTGCGAGCTCTTGTTCGGCGATGTCTCCACGCACAGGACAGCACCAGTCTTACCAGCCGTCTTCGTGTGGAGACGACCTCATTAGCGACGATCTACTCATGACGTTAAGTGTGCGTGAACTCAACAAACGCCTGCATGGCTTTCCCCGCGAAGATGTGACCCGACTGAAACAAAAAAGACGCACCTTAAAGAATAGAGGGTATGCCCAAAATTGTCGCAGTAAGAGGCTACAGCAGCGGCAGGAGTTAGAGATGACGAACCGGTCCCTTCAGGACGAGCTGCACGTGCTGCAGCTGCAAGTGGCCCGCGTGACGCACGAGCGCGACATGCTGAAGCAGCGGCTGGCGCTGGTGGGGCGCGAGCACGCGGTCCCCCAGCACGCGCCGCCCACGCCGCACTCCTCACCGGAGTTTTTCTCGGAGCTGTGACGGCAGGGCGCGGCGCCGCGAGCCGGCGCCTCCGCCGCCGCCTCCTCCGCCTGCGCCTGGCAGCGCTACTGAGCACCGCCCGCCAGGTGGGCCAGCACGACGTGCAGACAACATCGCCACATCTATCGTGCTTTTGTTAAGTTTGAAATTTAATTATCATGAGTTCCAGTTTTATAGTTTTATATTATGGTGGAACAATATAGCCATGGTTTCCGACAGAAACGGCTCGAACACCGTGTTAAATGTATGGTTGTGTCGTAAGATATGCATAGCTTCGTTAAATTACATATATGTATTATTAAAGTAAAATTTATGGATAAGTTGAAATGAAAAACACTAATTTACCGAAAAATTGTAAATAGATCCTTTAATTACGGATATTATTCATAGGAGGATTGGTGTTTTCCTAATAAAACATTTAAGAAATATATTATTGTCTTTATTGATACATCCTCACACATAATAATTGAATTCAAAATAAAAGTCAAAGTTAAATCATCTTTATTCAAGTAGACTTTTACAAGTTATTTTGAATAGTTATTTTGAAACTATTTTTAAAACTATTGTAGTATTGTAGATGTTTGTTCACTTATAAGATTTAAAAGTGTGATTTAAAAAATTGTGAATTACACAAGGAAGGCATTATTTATATTTACATATTGAAGATAATTATTTTTTAATAATACACAAACAAAATAAGAAAATTGTTAAGGTTACTTCTTATTAGTGATGATAGAAGTAATACGACTCTAATACATTACAGTGCATTAATTAGAAATCACTCAAAATACTTCCAAAACAAATATACATGATACCGTTTCACACAGAAATTAACAATGCCAATAAAAGGAGTCCAATGACTTATGATGATTGTGCAACAATCAATCGAAAAACAAAATGCAGCTGCGATTGCTCAAGAGTTGCAAATAATGAGGTCGACGCCAAACACTTGGTAAGTAGGTAAATTTATAAATTTACACGTGTTGGAGTAATATCATATATTTTATTCGAATGAAACAAGGCTAATGAAAGATTTTAAAATTAAAACTTTAGAAATTGTGTAGGTACTTAAAAAGAAAAATTCACCTACGATATGATTTGTTCGTGAGATTCACGAACCTAAAACAGTAATATATTTACTAAATGTATCTTTTCATTGGATTCAGATTGATAGTTTAAATTATTTTGTGTTTTTGGTTCTCATTTAAAATATATTTGGTTGGGTTTTATAATATAAAATTTAAGTCAAGTCATGTTAAAAGTCAAGTTGAAGAGAGTGGCGTTACTTGCACTAAACATTTATTTATACAATCAGTTTATTTGATACGAAGTTTATAAACAGGAAGCTGACAATGTTGCAGTTTAATGCTATTTATTAACCATAGCTATAGTTAATCCACGTGTAATTATTGTATTATATAAATATTTCCACGTATCTATACATTAAATATGATGTACTACACCAATGCAAGCTGTTTTAAACAACAACCAAGTAATGTTTTAAATAATGATGTAGCTCCATCAATTTCTTTTGCCTATGAATGAAATGAACCAAAACGGTACATAAATAAAATAGACACGAAACACTTTTCACCATGAATTACCACTTTAACGGTGAAGGGAAACATCGTGGAGAAAACACCACCCAAAAGGTGGTGCTATAACTTGCTATAATGCTATAACTTTTAAAATAAAAAAGCATTTGTTATTTATAACACTCATTTACGTTTATATATCCTTGAAGGGGTAGGCAGGCAGAGGTGGGTATTTCCGTTTTGTGATACACTTTCAGAACCCATATTTCTATTGAGAACTTCGTAGTGAAAAAAAATGATAACATTCTCCACGACACGGAAATCCAACCCGGGACAACGCTCGAGACAAGTGTGTGCCGATGGTTCAACCGTAAAGTCATACTATAAATTATTATTGGAGTGAAAGTATTTTGAATGAATAATACTGAATAGAATCTTTGTAATTGTATATCATATTGGTTTAAGTGGATTCGCCTATGTTTCAAAGATTTATTGTATATTTTAATTTTATTAATAAATTTTTTTTTTGAGTTAAAGTACATCTTTAAAATCTGATAAAAACATAACATACAACTTAAGGGTAAGTTCATAGTTTTATAAATTTTGTGATAGTAATATCTAATATGTTATTATTTTATTGGTTGATAATAAGTAACAGTTGGTTGATAGCATGCACAATATAACTTGAATTGCGTGACCTATAGTAATAGTTACGCAGTCTACACAGACGACATAACAGCGGTCATATTTTCAGATCCCAATGATAGATTCCATGGTGGAGTTCGCGTAAGCTAATGAATTATAAAATCAGCTTGCGAAACGAGAGATCACAGGTTCGATCCCCGCACTGAAACAAATATTTGCGTGATCTACAGATATTTTTTTTGGGTCTGGGTTAGCGACACTGATAAGTTTCGCCTTGTTTCTGATTCCTACAACACATGGCTTATATCTTATTGTAGGGTTAGAACTTAATAGGTGACTGTTGAGTATACTCATATTCATATATTTAAATCTATGATTAAGCAAAGTCTTGTCTTGTTTTGTGTTATTTCTGAGTCTGAGGTACCAATGGGTTTGCTGATACCGATACCTCGTAGAAAATTGTGTTTCATTGGTTGAGGAGACGTCATTTGCAGATGATGTAACATTTGTTACAGTGGCAAAAAGCGCATCATTTTCCAGAAGCTTTCTTTTTAAATACTTTTTTTCACTTTCTATTTAGCGCCATGTGTATGTGACGATAATTACGACTGGTGCGAGAGAATCCTAGGATTCTACACACAGTAGAAATATACACTTAATAACACAAACCATATTTTTGTATGGGAAGGTCTGCGTCTATTTCCCTAATGCAAAACCGTAACCAGATCTTATTCTGCGACAAAAGTATTTATGGCAGTAAAAAATAAAACGAAGCCGGACCGAGCAACGGAGAAGACTAATAGACTTTATGAACTTAGTCCATATAGTCGTATTGCCTCAACTTTTTTTTGGCCAAGCAAGACTATGACTGTATTTGGCCAAGTGTTTCTTAATTTATTGGTGATCAGTTACTAATAAAAGTCAGATAGTTAAATTTAAAAAAAAGAACATTTAATGCCACCAATAACATAAGCTACGATAGACCTGGGATTAAATTAATTAGAATTTGTATTCCTTAGATATTATGACCGGGTATTATACCCTTGAATTATTTATTACTAGCGACCCGCCCCGGCTTCGCACGGGTGCAAAGCTGATATTTAATGGATGTTATCATACATATAAACCTTCCTCTTCAATAACTCTATCTATTAAAAACCGCATCAAAATCCGTTGCGTAGTTTCAAAGATTTAAGCATACAATGGGACATAGGGACAGAGAAAGCGACTTTGATTTATACTATGTAGTGATTAAGTCCACATAAAATTTGTCGATCTCGGTAAAAAGAAAAATCCCTTCTATGATTAAAGCGTTAGAGAGTTATGTGTAACAGTGGCGTTTCTTCAATAGAAGCCTAAAAGCCCAGTTTACCCAGTTTAAGATAACAAAAGCAATCCCTCAACATGCAATAATTGTAAACTAGACATGATGATGATGAAACTAAACATTACATAATTTACGTGTGATTTTTTTTCGCTCTATAGAAGTTTCGTCACTTATCTGTTAATGTAGAGAACACAATTAATTATAAAGTGGTAGAGTTACTATGTTATAGAGGTATAGTATGTTAAGTAAACTTGTTTACGTCCAACCAAGGACATATAGTTGTCGAAGGATCAATCATACGATTTTCTATTGTTTCGAGTACCTCTATGGCAAGATTTTATTTACCAAAAGACTCAGTGCTTTAGTAAATATAAAAGAAACAGTTGTTAACTGTTTGAATTTCTGATATTGCTTTAGTCCATTTATATCTCTCATCATATAGGTAATGTCAAATAGGACTTGTTCTAAACAAAAATATAAATAAAATTAAAATATAAAGATTAAAACATATTGACCAATGTATTTACGCCACTTATATTTCGTTAAATTTGTTTTCCTTTTTTGTATTGATGGATCATAAGTGGTATAAGAATTGATGATAAATAAACTATCATTACATTTAATTCTGGTACAATAAAGCAGTCTAGCAGTAGAAACGTCGCGATGTCAATTGAGTAAAAGATAGAGTCATGAATGGGCTTAACTTTGATGGTACCTACCAAAGCATCACAGAATATCGACGTTAAATCATATGGTTCGGTTTTGTTCGGTGAGTTTGGAGATGCAATTTGCTGGAGAAAGCATATTTGTATATAACCACACTCATAATAATCCACTACATTGACACGTAAGTGAGTCACGTTGTATGTCAACTCCTGTACATCAGGTAAGCATCAGCCCTGCATGATAATATGAGGAAGAATTCTAGTCATTTCTTATTGATGGACAGTGTAAGCGATAGATAGCGAAGAAACGATTAGCATTGATGGCTTCGAGGCTTAGGCGCGCGGTCGAGAATCTCGGCGGTCGCGGGTTCTAACCCCAGGCTCTTTTGGAAGTTATGTATTTATTGACATTGATTATTTGCTTTAACGGTGAAGGAAGACATCGTGATGAAACTTGCACAACCTAAAAGTTCTTAGAGGTTTCTTAGGTGTGTAGTCCGCGAACCCGCACTAGGCTAGTGTGGTGGACTATGGCCTAAAGACCCGTGAGTTCCGTGCCCAGCAGTGGAACGTATATGGGTTAATTTATTACATTGACATGATGTCGGAGGGTGAACTATAAAATCGTTTAAGGTCACGGTAATTCATTTTCATTCTATCATAACTTTAAAAAATCAGAGGTATGTGCTTGGGATTTAAATTCGAAAATCCTAGACCCAAATCTCAAAATAATCACGACTTAAAAGAAAGTTTGTAGAAATATAGAATATTCTTAAATAGTAATTTAAAAGAATTATTTATCTACAGGAGTACCTACTTAGTCACTGTCTTATATAGTGTGCGTTAATTTCAATAAAAGGTTTTGTATTTAATAAAAGCTTAATGCTGTATAAATTTGAAAATGTTTATTAGTTCGGGAGTTTAATCTTACAATACATTCATGATATTATGTCAAAACAAGAGGCTCTACAAAATCACTATGTATAAAATTACTGTAGACAACTTTCTTCTGACCATCATACTAATGCACAACGACATTATGATACATGATAAATTCACACATTAAAAATTTTTAATTTCTAAATGTTGACATGAAAAATTTATTTATATACAACAAAAATATATATATCTTACCAATCAAATCAGTATAAAAAACTGTACCAAAAAAGGCAAAATTAAATAAACTTATCAACTCGCTTGATTAAATTTGTGATGTAACGTCAGTGAAATTAGCATATTATTTTTTAAATATACAACGTGAACGTCCACGTAGACCGTAGATCGCACCCGTAGATTGTTACGGACTATAGGAAAACCGCGTCGGAGCTACGCGGGGGCGTGTCCTATTCCGCCACGCCCCACCTCACGACGTAGCGCGCCGCCTTCCAAACTCAGCCTTAACAAAACCCCGTCCGCGACCTCTGCTATCCCACGAAACACCTACAAATAAGGTCTGGAATCCCACAAAAGTCCCTTCACAAACAGCAGGAAGGTTGGCAGTACGGCTGTAGTTGTGTACCCGAGTACAACCACCTCCATACCCCCGACGCTTATTACTGTGTAGATGTACATAGATGGAGGTTGTCATGCAAATGGAGGCCTGTTAATGAAGTCGAGGAGAATTATGGGCATTGTTACTGCGGCCCCGGCAGCATAATGGCCCATTTTGTACGCGTACATCATAATAATATATGGGACAATTATTCCTACAACGCTATTGGACTGCATTTCTGACCGGACATTTGCGTCCGTGATATACGTTATGTTCGCTTCTCACGTCACAGGCTTTACTATTTTTCCTATATTATTTTCGATTTTTAGTTTATATACGTTTATGTATTCTTATGGCCTATGGTACTCATATTTACAAGCTTTTATGTTTGGAGTCTCCAATGATGTACTTAATACAAATTAAAGTAAAGGAATAATTATGTAAAGTCGAAGGTTAGATGACTGCAGTTTTTACAATAACAAGTTTAAGATATTTTTTACATACAGATTTGACTTATTAAAGGTTTAGTTAAGAGTAGATATATGAGCTACAGTTCGTCGTTGAAATGAAAAAGAGATATTTAGTTAAAGTTATTTGAAAATTGAATGAGAAAAATGGTATTCCATCGCTATTTTTGCTCCATCTAGTTAAAATGCTTTTGAAAGCTGCATTTACAAATTATCGTTTTAGATATTAGGTAGCATTGGAATTTGGATTTGGATTGAAGTTTCTTTTAATAAAATCAAGCAATATATTTATTTATAATATTTTTTTCAGAATGAATATTGTTAGAGTTGTTGTTCTATTACATTCTGTTTCAATAACACCCCAATCGTATTTTCTTCACAACTATTGTAGACAACTGCCACAACTACAACTTTTCATTCCAATACTGTAAGTTGTCTGGAGATCACAGCTAGGTATAGCCTTCTGATTTCCATCGATACACTTCTGTTGTCTATACTTATATACTGTATTAAGGAATTAAACAAATATTTTTTCTTAGAAAAATCAAATGTAGATACATACATACATATTATACCTTTTGAAAACGATTTTCTCTCAAGTGTAGAGACTGAAGTGAGTGTCGGTTGCATGAAACGCCAGTGATAGGAATGTATTGATGAGGATGTCTGGTGGGGTGCGATGGCCGGGCGGGAGGCGGCGACGGCGCACCGTTCTGATGAGCCAGCAGCCGCCTCTGTGGACGACGCGGCACATTTTTCTAGTACCAAGGTCGGGCTGCTTGCTGTGACGTCAGACAGTCTCCACTTTCCGTTTTAACAGCTAAGAAATCATTGGACTACACACGCTACACCATACTTGTAATTAGTTGTAGTTTCAACTATATGCTTGGAATTAAAAACAGTAGTAAAATAAGTGTTGACTTTAAATAATTTATCAGGAATGATAATCCGATTAGGATGCTTACCCACTGCAATTTCAGCAAAAAGTTTAAAATATGACATCAAGATACATGTTGTTCCTACCGACTGCCAGTTTCATATGGACCCACAATACTACTGTTTAGATTAAAAATATTTTTTCTGTAATTGCTACAGGTTAAGAATCAAGTAAAAATAGTTACATAAATCCTTTAGAAACTATGACTAAGTTCTTTAATAAATTTAGGGGACATAAAGACACTTATCTTGTATTTACATAAGGCTTAATATTTTTAGGAACAAAAGTCAAAGTATGTTTAATATTTGAGTCCTACAAAACTTAGTTTTATAACACCTGTGACACCAGTGCATCGTGTTTGTAGGGAAACGAACGCAGTAAGGCTGATGATGTAGAAGCGCTCCGGAGTGCTTACTCGGGGCTGAGCCAGCAGTATGCCAGCTCGGCAGGGTCGCTCCGGCTCGACGCGCCGCCCGCCTCGCGGTCGATACTCCCGCTCTACTGGGTCGAGACACACAAGTCCAAATTATTCCATATTTAAATTGTGCCTATTAACCTTTTTTAATTAATTGTTCATACATTTATAAATTAATCATAGACAACGACATCACCGATGGAATTAATATAATCTGTATTGGCGGGAAAATTGATATTGACGATAGCTTTTTTTGTATTAGTTGTTTTTCTTATTTGAGTGGACTCCTTTGTAGGGTCATGTTTTCCTATTTAATTTAAACAATTATTAGTCATAAGTTTTATGCAGACTACTTGTATGGAAAGAAAACATAACAAGTCACGTGTTTTGGTTGTGGTAAATAACAGCTGAGCGGGTAAAGTCGCGGCGCTGACGACGGCTGACGAGGGCTGACGCCGCACACCGGCGGCGCCAACGCTGCAGGGTCAAAACGCTCTCGTACTCGGATTTTACTACACTGTTTTACGTTACAGTCTACAGAATTTTCATCAATGTAGTTAGAGACCAAAATATCTACATAAAGATTTGAGTGAATAAATGTTTAAAACTGACTAAATTAACGTAAAACTAACTCATTTCGAAATTTCAAATATCATTACTCAAAAAGTCGATCCTGGTATTTCCAATATTCATAGTAAAGATTAATAAGCCTCTCTATCTTCGCAATTAGTTTACCCTTTAACAAAAGAAAAAACTAAAGCGATGTCATTGTTTTAGGTTGTCGCGGAGATGCGAGGGGCGCGCGCGGCGAGTGCGGGCGTGCGCGGGTGTGGAGCGCGGGGTGCGGGCGGCGCGCACAGATCGCTAACTAGGCACTATTGCCAATCGATAGGTCGTTACTTGAGCTGGCTGGCAGCCGCCACGGCAGCCACCGCGCCGGACACGCGCGACTCATCACTTTAGATGCTGCTACGTCAGGTCACTCTCCTTTTCTCGATGTCCTTCAAATTAGCTTTGTAGGTCAGGTTTTCGTCGGTTCGATTCCACGTGCTATTGTTGACATTATCACGCTTACGTTTCCAAATAAACGTCTAGCAGGACTTAAATGGAATATTTGCTTTCGTATGTTCACTGTTAATATGCCTCAATTCTATAGCATATATGGTTGCATTATTATTCAGATATTACAATTTCAACAGTTAATAACTATGAATATTCATTTGGGATTACACAGCGATTTTCATTATGACATACACTACCAGGGACCTATGTACTTATATGTTATTTATGCTTTATGCTACAATTGCTTCTTCATATCTTAACGATAAAAAAGATTACGTGAAGTCTTGATTTAATAAACTGATCTAACGTAATCCATTTCTGGAGCGTACGGCGAGTGTCATGTGCTACAGGGTATTATTTAGGTATTCTCGGCGTTCTGTCTCAGCTCTTCAAAATAGAGATTATTAAAACGTCTTCTACCCCCAAAACGCAATATTGTACATAGAGCTATCTGGATTTTTATCTTCTTGTTAAAATTACTTTTTTTTTCTTAAAATCGCTACATACCCTTTAACAAAGAAGGATTTCTAATCAAATTAGGCCAGGCAGTGGTGGCCCAGCGGGAGATATGTATGTAGGCTGATACAGATAGACAGAATGTATCTATTTATTTAATATGTCCAAGTATGTACATGCCTATTTAATACTCGTGCGTTTGTTAATCTTATCGCTGGGTTCATGGAAATGACCTACCAGATGTAAATACGGCCATCTGTAAACTTTCACTCGAGATAGATTAATAGATTGCGTTAATTCCTAAGTTCATGACTACTGAACACTTAGATAAAAGTTTGTTCACCTTTCTCTGACAAAGTAAAATGCACGTGGAAACCCTACTATACTATGTAATACCAAACGAATATATACTACTTACAATTTTGTAAATCTTAATTTCAACTGCCAGATATTTTTCGCTGCTATCTGTTTTGTCATCTCTAATCAAAAATTGACTTTTAACGGTACTATTGAAATGTATGAATAAGCTATATCTTAACTTTAAGCAATTTTTGCATTTTTTTCTTACATATTTTCTTGAATTTACAAGAATTTATTAATTAAAATTTAGAGACGTAAAGTTGTTTCCATAGATCGTCATTAAAAATTACCTACGAACCAAATATATATTACCTTTAAACGTTTTTTTGCTTTTATATAGAATATTCTAGCGGTAGTTCACATGAACGTAATTTGTGTTTGTGTAATAGGTGAATGTGTAAATAGGTTAATACCCGTTTAATCTTTGTAAGTCAAGGTCGGTTTGGTAAAATCCTATAATCTCTGTAATATACTTATTATGTCATAGAGATTTCACGTTTCAATGTTTTCGTGCTTATACCTTATTTCCTCCATTTATTATTTGTTTAATAATGTCTCTTTTTGATTACTCAAGAATAGGAAATGACACTAACCGGCCGACGGAATGTATTGTATTTTCTCCGTGTTAAAAAAGCTATACGATACGGTACGGAAATTGACTTAGAACAATGATCTTAAAAAACATGGTGGAAGCAGTTAGAGATGAATATGGTACCTTTATAAGATACCTAGGATTGAAATAATAATGAGCTCGAATAATCGAGTATTCAGTGTATGATGAGGAACCGCGAACGGGTTGCGATTCTCCATTTTGCGGCTGGGGTGATTCTGCTGTTTACCTATGCAAAATCTTGACGAGTACATTTTGAATTCCTTCCCGCATGTGTTTTATATTCGTTTACTCCGGTCGGCCGAGCTCGTAATCGGCGCCGTGTTTGCGAGGGGAGCTATGCTGACTGTGCCCCACAAATATATGTCGTAAGATTTAATAGACATGTAATGGATATCTGGATGACGTTTTAAGGATTTGTGCAAACCGAATATGTCATTTCTTTCCCGTGTAATTGGAATTTTATTTGCCGGATTTTTGGATCAGGTTCGGTCCTTACGTTCTTATGAGATTTCTGCTGTACGATGTATGATTCTGATTGTCTCGTGTATTTTCTAGAGATTTATTTCTGTTATTTTACGTGACTGATATTAAGCTACCCATCATGCAGTTTGTTAATGAGATAAGTCGATATATTTACAAGCGTTTCGTGTGAAGTGTGAGGTTAAGGAGGTATTAGGTATGCGAGGCGCCACGTAAAGCCGCGAAGCTCTTTTGAATACATGCGTGATTTAAGCGTGATTTAAGTGAATTATGCCGCCCTCGAGCCGGCGGCAGCGGCGGCGGCACCCTGCGCTCTTCGAGTCTTGTTTAACGCGTCGCGGGAGCCGCATCAAAGACACTACTTTTTTGTTATGCTAAATATTGTGGAAGCACTTTTGTCACTCCGATGCGCGCAATAGAAAAAGGTAGAGAAACGTTTTACGGGAAAGTATTAGTGGTCAAATGAATTTTAACTTAAAAATAATAATAATATTAAACCTACATTAAGATTACAGCCAGGGCTGGGCAAAATACATGCTTTACTTTAATTGAAATACACAATACAAAATACTTTATCACAAGTAATTAAAATACGAAATACAAAATACAGTATTTTAGCTATTTGTAATTAAAATACCAAATACAAATTACAAAATACTTAATAAGTAATCTGCATGGTCTGGAAAGATGAGGAGAAAAAGATTCATCATCATCATCATCAGGTTATCGAAGTCCACTGCTGGACATAGGTCTCTCCCAATGACTTCCACCGGGATCGGTCGGAAGCCGCCTGCGGCTATCGACGTCCCGCGACCTTGACAAGGTCGTCCGACCACCTTTACCATGGCCGCTACCGTAACCAGGAATAGTGGGGCTGCCGGGGACTGGAGGCCTGGTCCTAGTTTCACTCATTGAGAGGATTATGCCGTTTCTTGCCACTTACCACTATTGCACACATGGTGGTTAATTGTATTTTAATATTAATGTATTTTAAAGCCTCAAGTATTTAAAATACTAATTACAAAATACCTCGGCGTCAGGTATTTGAAATACGAATTACAAATTACATATTAAGGAAGTAATTGAAATACAAATACAAAATACGTATTTGTATTTCAATTATGTATTTTAATTACAAGTAATTAAAATACTGCCCAACCCTGATTACAGCACACTTATTTATACCATTATTTTTCTGGCATATATAATCTTCTGTAATTTCTTATTTTCAATTAGCCTAGTATTAGTTGTGTATTACAACGTAGCAAATTATATAACAAACGTAATAAGAAAAAGAAATGAATAGCATTTCCTCAAGTATTCGTTAGTAGTAATTAAATTTGTCACCCAATGTATACAACTCATTAAAAATCCTATTTTTAAGCCGTGTTCTGTATACGCGAGGCAGTCAGATGATTCTCTCTCTATATGTTGGAGCCGTGAGTGAGCGCACAGGAGCGCGTTGCACCGCGCGCCGCAGGGAACCGCCGCAAACGCAATTGACGACAAACGAACCGTCGCAGTCATGCTGTTATCGCGCACCTGCCTTCGATACTACGAATGCTTGCCTATTTTATTCAAAGAGAGCAAATACTATACTCTTCAAACACTTGCTACGCTTGAAAGTTTTTATTTGAAAAAGTTCGTTGATCAAAATGTATCGTAAATACATAATCAATTCTAAATTCAAATTGCAAGTCGATATGTATAATATGTAGGTACCTACAATCATTCTTACTGATATTTTGATAAAAAAGTTATTTACACGGTCTTTCATTCAATAAACTAGCTTTTCATGGCACTTAATAATTTTATTGTAGTAATGTTTGCAAAGAGAATGACATAAGGTACTAGGTACAAGTTTTTAGTAATTTAATGGTTACATTTTTAATACCTAACAAAAGGTATCAAACACGACGGTATAAAAATTGTAGGTATCAGCAGTAAATAAAATATGAGGTGTTAAATGTAGATAGGTACATACATAGTGTGGAAACATTGTTGCAAGAGCATTCACATTACATGAATATCAAATGACGGGCGACATCCTGTTGATGTTTGGCGTTACCTGGAATACTGGTTCTTGCGAACTGGCTCCACGATAACAGTAAGACTATGTTACACCTATTTTACTATTTATAGATGTATTGGCTATTGTAATTCTCAAAGCTTTAGTCACTTGCCATTTTCTAAATATTTTTGTACCTTTTAGAAGCAAAATCTGTTAAGTCTTGGTATCTGACCTCCTTTTCATCATACTGTTTGGTAGACGAGTATGATAAATGCAGACTGCAAATTGTGTACCTTTACTTGATGTGAGATACGAGTGTACATCAAGGACTAAATCAATTAACATTAAAATCAAAATTATTGTTAGTTTCAATGACATAAAATCGTTTATTACGTTTATTTAGTTAATATATCATTGCACTAAGTTAAATTAATTGTATTTTAAAAGCTGTATAAATATAATAAATAATACCTTTATTCAGTAGAGACTGAGAGGATTCGCATATGTTAATCCTCTAATTTGATAGAAATTATAAGGGGATTTACATTCGTATGACAAACCTTTCGGAATAAGCGAGCCGACGGCCAGTGGAACGCGGCTAGGTTTATAAAACACATTGAAAAATACAATTTTGTAGTAATCATTCACACAGACATAATGTCTATCAATACCACATAACTATATCTGCTACACAAATATAGTATCCTAAATAATAAATCTCAAAGATTCCTTCAAAGATCATATAAACATTGAATTGGGAATTAAACCTAAGGCTTTTTAGGCGTAGCACAGTCGTAGCACGGAGGCCTACATTTATAATAACAACAAGCATATCATTTATCGTAATTAATCTGGGCCATTTTTAATTTGTTTCCTAAGTAGCCCCCATTAAGATTACATTTATCATCCAGGCTAGTATTTAACCTGGCTACAGATAATTTTATCTTCAGCAGGTCGTGTTAAAGCAGAAGTGTATTTCGAATTCTACGTGACTGTGTGTGCGCCTCGTCTTCCGGCTATGCGTGGCCTCTACCTACAGATTGCGTAAGTAACAACAATCGCTTTGTTTAGTTTATTTACAAATTGATGTCGGATGTGTGTGACGTGTTCTTGATCCAAAAACCGTATTTGTTAGCTTCTTACCGCAGTCGCACTTGAATAATATTTAACATTTGTTGTTAGGTGAGGCTGACCATATTAGTATGCTTGATTTATCGGATGTTGCATGTAGGAGTATGGTTTTTAGAAATAAATGGATTACTGCCATTACGGTTACCTAGTTTTCGCCAGTTACCTTTTTCTTGTTGATGATCACTACCGTAATAAAAAAAACAACCAACGTAATAAAATAAAATCAGTAACAAAAGTTACCTACTTTAAACGTATTTATATGCGATATCTGTTGTTTCATTATTGTACTAATATCGGGTTAGCAACTCAAATGTAAAAGCGCGAAAAGTCAATAAATGCTCTACATCAGGTGGAAAATATATTAAAGTATTGAAGGAATATTTTTAAGGCGGTAGAGTCCACTCTTACGCCACATACGTTAGACTGACACAGAATGCCTGAGGCATTAAGTCCACCTTAACAATTTTAATTGTATAACGTGTAAATAAACAATATGTGTGTACGTTTTATTGCGAATTTAACATGTTTGTTTGAGATTCCGAGTCTTTTTATTTTTATCTTCGACATGGAATAGCTCTGAATGATTCAAGAGAGACGTACGAACGTACGTCTATTAGGATATTGTACTAGGAGATCATAAATTAGTGTTAGTAAGTGGACAGTTGTTTTTACGAGTGTCGAGTGGTGTGTGCGCGAGGCACGGCGCACGGCGCACAAGCTCCCAAGTGTCGTGTTCACAAAAACAATGTCGGTGAGATCACATTGCACAAACTCAAGGTGAACGTTTCACAACATTGACACCAATGGAATCCTTCAAACATACTTATATAATGGTGTTATTGCAATAATAAAACATACTTTATGAGCGCACTTGTTTTTAATAATTTAGGTATGATAAGAAGTGTATGGTTTGGTCGGTCATTTGTTATGACTAATAGACCTAAAGACGTTATTCATCGAGTAAAATGATTGTAATTGTAAAGAGATTGTTTAATGATTGTAAAGAGAGAAAAGTTTTTAAAGAAACTATTAATCAGCCTTTTAAAAATAGTGTTAGACTTTTTATGAAACTCTACCTCATCTGCTAGACACGGGCCTTCTTTACTATAACTTAACACTTAATCTCTCACAGCGGGCTACCGTGGTTTGGTGGACTTAACACATGTATTTTATACTTAAATGTTGCATGAATTCTTTACGTTTGTAAACTTATAGTGGCTGTTAATTAGAATTAGGATCGCCTATGTGCTTCGATACATCGTAAGCTTAACCTTCGCGCCTATTTTCTTTTTATACATAGAACCGTCACAATTATTACAAAGCACAAATTGAAGTAAGAACAATAACTTTTTTTTATTAAAACCACAGCGATTACGCAAATCTACGTGGCACATTGATAAATGAGTTCGAAACAACTGAACAAGTGTTCAATCAGCCTGCGGTCAGGGGCGGAGGGCGGCGGTACTCATCCAACGCCAACAGCAATGGGACCTAGCATGGTTCATTGGTTAAATACCGTTACACAATCCCCATCACAATCAGCCTCTAATGACCCCCGCCGTCAAATGTTCCGCAAAACTCTGAATATGAGGGAGCCACTGTGATAATTAAATAATTGTATAAATGCTACCATTGGCTGCAGTTCGTTAATTTAGACTTTGCAGTGTGTATGTTAAAACAAATGCTGGACATTGATAATAATATTACTAGCTGCATTATACCTCATTCACGATAAGTTGATTCTTTTGGCAGATGTCAATTTTTCTGAGACATGACTTTGAAATAAAAAACGTATTATTTTATTATTTTAATGATTTGATAAATAAAAAAAAATAAATACAATACAAAAGTCCCTAAAGATATAAGCGTTATCCAAAAATTTTGAGACTTTATTGCTTCAAAGTAAAATTAAAATAGGAATACTGAAACTAATTGACGTTTGTATAATGTTACATCGTTCGGACGGAAAGGGACGTAACATCGTTCATATCGATTGCCACGTCGATAATTTTATTGAACGCTATGATGATCATGGCTGTGCTCCAGTTTCTTAATAAAAACTGTTTTAAAGATAAAACTATTTAATTTTTCAACCTTAGTTTTTACATACTGCGTTATTTTTTGACCTCCTGTCAACTTAAAATAGGTTGTTTAGACCATGAAACTAAACAACTTTTCCAAAGAAACATGGGTCGAAACGTGATAAATAATTCGACCCTCCCATAGAAAACTGCTCACGTGGTCGATTTCGTGTAGAAGGTCTGAATTTTTTTTTTACTTTTCGACCCGTGTTTCTTTGGGGAAGTTGTTTACTTCCGTGGTCTAAAACACCTATTTAAATTTGGCGGGAGGTCTAAAAATAATCCTGTTTAAATATTAAATAGGTACTTATTATGACCCACCACCGCTTATCTAAATAATGTTTTATATGTCGAAAGTAATAAAGAATTTCACACATAATGCAGTATTTTAAAACGCAATATTTTTGAACTTCTCGATATTTTCTGTTTCCCATCATTAGTCGATATGCCAAAAGAATCAACTTATCGTGAATGAGGTATAATGTTTTACTGTCTTCAAAAATATTTGAAGACTGTTGTGTATGGCAATTTTTCAAATTGAGAACGTTATTTTATAATCGGCAGATATTGTTGTAGGTACGGTTTATTCCGTATAGATTTTGCCGTCAAAGGAAATCGATTAAAATTCAAATAAACGTAGCTGAACTTTCCTGGCTTGGAGATATTAAGTATCATTGGGCAATTATTGTATTTCGCTAGTGAGAGTGGAAGTTGTTTGGGTCCCAGCCAAGAACTGAGAACCGGGAATTACTTTGCTAATTAATTACGTATCTTGAATTGGTATCTATGATTTATTTTTTAATAAAAAAAAAAGTAGTTTATTTTCGGTATATGTACTATTTCGTGAATATTCTCTACAACATGCCCCTTGTGTCTCAAATTTTACCAGAATGCAAAAAAAAATAGTTAATAGACAAGCAATTGCAAAGCTTCGCCATACGAAAATTTTATAATATATTTGGCTTTGCTCGAAGTTTGTCTGCAAATTATTTCAGAGCTTAATTAACTTAGAAAGAGGGACGACTATTTAAAAAAACGTAACTTGTATAAAAAGTTATATCGAAGATTCCAGGCTTTTTGAAAATTTCTTAAAATGCTACATAATAATACCTATACAATACACATACACTTTTTTATTGTTAGTATAAAGAATTACTATTTCGTGGATTACACAGGTCGAACTGCGGATAACCAGATGCGTGCCAATATTTCATTCGGGATTGGACATGTAAGGGAAAAGGTTGTCCAATTGAATTACGTGCCCCCAAAAGATAAGTTGGCGGATATTTTGCAAAGATTCGGGGAAAAAGAAACTTTGGAAGGTCCATCCCCGACCTTGGCCTATGTAAAACGGATACACCTGAAACATCGTACTTTGAACATCCAACCTTGATTGAGACGAACAGCTATAAAGACTACATAATTTCAACAAGCAAAGAGTCAATATAAACATTTAAATATGTAATGTTTATTATTAATTAAATTATAGTGTGCAGCGTTTTATAAATTTTATTGATTTGTGTAAAAAATATTGTAGAACACTTTTTGTAAATAAAATAAAGGTCTAATGTTATCAAATACTTGGTGAACCTTAAGAAACTGCTCACGGTGTTTTATTAAAAGGGTCATTGACGATAATAATTAGTAAAGTTACGAGTATGCATTAAATGGGAATGCGATACGATCAGCCGTCGGAACGGTATCTCTGCCCTACACAAAACCGACATATTTGTTTTAAAAGTTAAGTAAGTTTTTTGGCGGTAACATACATTTATTTGCCCGAACAAACCGTGGAAAATGTAGTTAAGTAACTGAGAATAACGTTTAATGACAATAGCATCGTTTGGTGAAAAATAGTTCTAGTCGTTTCCTACAGATGCTTCGCAGTTTATACACTGATTGTAATTTTGTTTTTCAACCTCGTAATAAATAAATCTAAATGTATCTTAAGTTTTTTATGTAAAAAAAGGTGTTCTTATCCGTAGGAAAGTTTTTAATGGAAATTATTCGTGTCATCATACCCCAGACAACGTATTATGTGGCATGTGCTTACGTTCGCATTAAAATATTGCAGTAATTTTACTGCGAATTGCAAAACATGGAAATATTTTAAGGTAATTGTGTCTCATCGGGCGTTGACCGTAGTTACCAAGGAGTTCGAGGGTTCTGAGAAAAAAATGAATAACAGTAAACATTGACTTCTTATAACATAAAAGTTACCTATAATGAGTTTGAAATGGGATGAAAAATTCTAATTGCCTTGGGGTTTTTAGTAGAGAAAGTAAGAAACTACGAGAGACTTTTTGACCTCACAATCACTCAAACCAGAAACTTGAAGATCACACAAACATTAGTCTTAATGCGGGGATAATACCCGCGGCCTTTCGTTTCGCAAGCTGGTATTTAGCCAACTACGCCACGGGCTTGTCAGGCTTATCACATGAAATCATTTATTTATTTTTGCAAAGCTTTTTTAATTACTCATATAAATTAAAGCATACTATGCAATTCTGCTGAGATATCTCTTGAATATTTTAGGTCTATTGCCCTGCAGCAGGCCAATGGAGTAAACTCAGGCTTAACGCCTCTAACCATCAACAACATAGTGACACACGCAAATGTATCGCATTTCGGATTAGGTTGTGCATACCCGACTAACCCGATAAATAGCGCGTAATTATTGTGCAAACTAATTAAGGATAGCATTTCTGTTTTCCCGACGGCTCTCTATTTGGATCGCACTGTTGCGATCAGGTGCGTCACATGGCCTTGTTTGTACCATAAAAGGATTCCCCTGCTTAATAGTCGTATTTATACAGGTATCATGTATTTCTGTGTCCAATAATGAATGCCCTAAAGCTATAAAAGCGTTATTAATATAGTAGAGGATATAAATTCTTCGGAACTAAAAGAAAACTACAAGTTATGTCCATGGAACTGTAAAATACAATTAAAGTGACATAACCATTAAGTAGTTAGATAGGTAATTGATCGTTACGTAATACTCGTACAGTATAAAGTAGCAGTTACAAGCAGGCGTTGAGCCGGCGCGACCGTTGTATCTAATCCAATCACGTAATTGGACTTACCTTTATTCATTGACAGGGTAACGACCGTAGATCGATGTTGAAGAAACAATTTATACTTTCTCCTCATCCACTTTTATGTTAATTCTATTTAATTTAATCATATTCTTTTGTTATTTTGATCATAATTGAGTTTTCAAAAACTAGACCCCCTCTTTTATTTTGTAAGGTATTAAAAATACAACGGACATAATTAAAATGTAAATGTCAGAAAATTAGATAAATTAGGAAAACACAGATGATTGTGTCAATCAGTTTTCGGGCAAAATTTGTTGTCAGGGGAATGTGATCCGAGGCTGGGCGGAACCGTTTGTGTCCCGATGACGTTGACAACTCATTAGTGAGTGATATAGCGGCCCAGTAGTTAGAGAGCGGAGATCATGGGATCGGAGATAAAGACCCTATAAAACTATGTATATCTACAAATGTACACGCCAGGAACTCTATTAGGTGTTATTTAAAAAGAAAAATGTGATTTGACGTTGAAAAAAGCCTACTGGTAAATGGGTTTTCCAAAGCCCTTCTCTAAATGTATGATCATATCCGTAATTGTGGAGTTTTTAAACAAAATGTGTTGAATTTATTCCAGGATAAATTTATGCGATTTTGTATAAAGAAATATAGAGATTCATGAGTCAGTGACATTGTAGAACTTATGCATGTATCTCATAACAAAAAAGTGTTTATTCATTTATTAAAATATAAAGTTCTCTTTTATATTTGTTGGGTTTTTTATATTTTATTCCATATTCGTGTCATGGAACGAAAGGGTTTTTAAACACTGCCTCCAGCGTAACTCGCTTCCGAGTAAATTGGCTTCGTTTTCCCCTTTCGACATCACCTGCCTTTGAACGCAACGTAAGCTATAACACTTTATAAAAAGCACAAGCGAGTCTCCCAACAAGTTCTGAACAGAATCGTGTGCGAAGATTCCGATCCATTACTAAATTATCTTTCAAAGAGGCGTAATAAATACAGATATCTGGTTGTATTGATGTAGCGAGAGGAGACAATATTTACTGGGCTACTCCCCTGGTCCTGCCGAACGGAAACTTATAGTTTAGTTGAGGCGCCCGCCGAATAAAATACTGCTGGTCCGGGCATAAATCAGATGGTGTCGCGGTGGCAGCCGGCGCGAAGACGCCTCGCCCGTCGCTCGCCCTGCGCTACATTTTAATAACAGGACTCCTCTCCGCCATAAATGGCCACTGACAGATTTTATTTCAGCCCATATATTATGTCCAGTCGTGCACGTGGACTTTTTATTAATATTACTTTAGGTACGTTTTAAGGGTTTGTTTAAATTTAATATTTGGCTGTCTGCGTTGTATCGCGTCCTAAGCAATGTTACATCGTTGTGATATTTTTAGTAATAACTTGTCAGGTAATAAAATATGATATATAAAGCTGGGTATAAAATATTTAAAGACATGAAAGTAATACAAAATTCATAATCATTATTATTCTTGAAAGTTCTATTGAAGTTTCAATTAAGAAATGATACGGTTATGGTCAAATAGGAACCTATGGGCAGGCAAGAAATACTTAGAATGGAAAGTTGCAATAAATGTGTGGACATGTATCGGTCAGTAGTGGCGTATGGCGGGTGGTTTATGTGCAGTTTTACGGCGGTGGCCGCGGACAATAACGGTCACCACTAGGGTGTCACGGGGAACATGGCGCAGCTGTTTTTTATACGCTTTTTTGCTGTCCGCACACATCATTGATGAAAATTATGAAATTCTTATATGGTGGATGTATGATGTACTTACGTTTTCCAAATCATAAGAAAACAGTTAGATGTCAATGAATGTATTTTAACTATAATTTAAATTGTTAATTTGTTACCCTACAACTAATATTTGCAATAAGTATTTTAATTTATGTGTATATTATAGTTAGCAAGTAGGTGCATAGTAAGTTTGTTCGCAGGCTAGTACGGTGATATTGATAGCCGCCGGTTAAAGCAAACTTCTCGACCTCTGACTTTCGAAGTCACGTCTGTATTCACACTGAAATACCCCGCATTTTCACAGCGCTGGATAACATTTTATGTAAGAGACCTGGATCTTGGGTTGTTGATTTCTGAAACAAATTTTATTTTTTAAATTATTTATATATGGCTTTCGAGTTAAAATTAAATGATATGTCTCCGTTGCGTAGTTAAGGTAAATAAGTTTCCCTATAAACTTAAAGGAGAGTTGCTCATCGTATTGCATTGTCTTGATCTGATCTGGGTGTCAGTCTCTTGAGTTTTTCTCAAAAAAAGCCATGTATACTTTGTAAAACTATTATTTTCAATTGACTCTTCGTAAAACGAATGAAATACCGATGTTGAAGTTAAAAGATTTTACGAAGCTCAAATTGATTTACCCTCCTTGTGCGGTGTTACAGGCATTACAATAAAAATATTAAAAACCACATAAGTAAGAGGAGGTCGTCGGCAGTTCAGTGCAAATGTCGCCTCGGACACTTACATTATTCGCCGCTGCCCCCGGCCCATGGGGTGGCGTCTCTCGCCGTGCCCCTGCACCTATTATCTCAATACTTTAGATAGTCACCGGAACATTCACGGTCTCCGATCGTTCGCCCAAATGACCGGCCATTTGCACAGATCCGATTAGTCAAGATTGTGTTTGTGTTGTATTACAAAAATATAATCCCCCACAGAGTTTAACAAGCGCTAGCAAAGCGGAAAACGTCGGAACCTTCGAAGACGTTGAAATTGAAAAGGATTGCAATCTGTCAAAGGAATGCTATGCGAATGTCCACGTACTTTGATGGATTTTCTTGGTTTCAATCAGATGAGGATCTTGAGATGCGGATTATTTTACTCGGGTGAATTAAATTTATAATAGTCGTTCGGTTCTATAAACTTATGTCTCGTATGTAATAGATAGTAAAATGCAGGGCTTGTGACAAATATGGGAACCGTATAATATTATATTTTCTACTGTAAATTCTTTACATAGAAGTTTTGGCGAGATTTTTACACTTGTGATCCGATATTTATTTAATAACTTAGAAACGATTTTGACATTAATGTTTATGTCTTAAATTAATAAAGACTAAATATATAATACAATACAGCACATATACTGCCTTTAAAGACAGAAATCTTTTATAAAAAGGATTATGATAGGAATAGCTTGTTTACATAGTTCTGCAATTACGAAGCTTTAAAAACAAAATGAATACAAAGGTTTCTTAATGGATATCGTTGCATTATGTGTGGGATAGTCATGGCTACAAAGATGTTTGCAACAGGAAACTTAAGGGGATTGCTGACTTGTGTAATGTTACACGATACTTACCTTCGACGATTAACAAACAATACAATTCACGGTATTGTTTTGCATGCAACATTGTTGTATGTCCGCATATACCTGGCTGTTATAATATTGTTACATATTATATTTATCATTTATGCTATTCCTGATTGGTCCCTTTTTCAAACCAAGAGATATTTTTTGTGTGGTACATAAAAAATTGATTAAGTTTCTAAAAAAAATGTAGTTTTTGTTCAAGTTTTTTTCGATTGTATTTCTTCATAAGACTTTTGATAATATTCTACGCAGACTTTTAAAATCAGTGGCTACCTTATAACGTTGCAGAGATTTAGTTGCGGTACTTCCATAGAATCCCAAAAGCTTTATTCGGTACTTGTGTAATATCTAGTTTATAATTGTTTATTGTGAGTCAGGATATTCTCATTTATACACCAAAAGTTTTTATTAAATAAATATTTGAAGTACTCAGATTATCATTGCGCTTTTGGACTTCTAACAGAGTACCTACCGTTAGAAATTTTACATTTTTTTAATTCAGCTTAAGTTATATTTGAGCCGCAATTTCCATCATACCTTTTGAGAACATACAGAAAATCAGCAATTGAAATGCAACATTGAATTTTTCAGTAACAATCAATAGTGCGATTGATGGGAATAGGGGACGGCGTTCCGGTCGGTTGTGTTTATCGGATGAACCGCTTGGGGAAGATGCCGTTCTGCTCCATTATACTCCACAATAATCCTACGTACAACGTTGATCTGCCTTCAGCATAAAGCTAAATACACTACCTAGTAAAATCTGACTCCTGCAGCTTACAATACACTGATTTGCAATACATTTCAAGTGACGGTCGTGTCTTTATATCCACTCCTTTTTTTATTTCGCGTACTTACATAATTTACTTATTCGAAGTTATGTGTGTATTCTCAGTAAATGATAACTAATTTAAGTAGTGAAGGAAAGCATCGTAAAAAACCAGCACACCTAAAAAGTTATAAGGAATTTCTCAGGTATGTAGTCCACCAACTCGCACTAAACTCTCTTAGCTGATGAGGAGGCCCGTGCCTAGAATTAGGACGTATGTACATATATAGGCTGTTCATGAAAATGATGAATTCCTCTTTTGTTCCTTTATTTGGCAGAATAAATAAATAAAAATCGTATTTAGGTTAACAAATTGTACAGACATTTTACGTATTTGGAAAAATTGTAAATAGTTATAAATATAAATTCCGAAAGTACAAAGAGTTCGCCGCGTTTAAAATGACATTAGCGTCATAGTGAGACGTGCTTTTAGAGCAGTTCCTTGAAGCGATGCCTCTTACCGGCCACGCTCCAATGAGCCCTGATCCTATCATAACGCAATCGCATATCGCCTCACTCTGTACTGTGACAAGGTACTTCGCAATATCTAAGACATGTTACCAACCTTACGCACCGTGGATAAGAGTATATTTCGAAACGAACGCGCGATAGAACCTTGTGACACTAATTTAAAAGATATCTGCAGATATTTACGTTGATAGCGTTCCACCAAAGAAGTGGAGTAGATACGTGAACTCGATCGGGGACTATAATAACCTAAAGCTCACGTTATTTCTTCGATAAATGTAATGTACGTATCCACAGATTGAAAACATTATTTCCAAGTTATAAAATATAGGGAAGGTTGAAGTATGTTATAAGCGGGTTGATCAATTCCTTTGCTGAATATAATATGATTTACAGATGTTTTAATATTTTTGAGATCAATTGTAATACGATAACTAAGTTAAATAGCTAAGAGGTAAATCTCATACGAGACTTCTAAGATTTTTCTATTTAATTTGCTTTCGAATTATAATAATTGTAATTTGAACATTTTTGAAATACCACCGTAGTCATTATTTCAACAAACCTGAAGTTTTTATATGCTCTGCTTCATTTGGTGCACAATTTCGAATGTATCATTAATTGAGTAGGTATTATAAAACCTTGTCAGCTATATAAAGCTAATATAATTAACAAGCACCCTTCTGTGTTACAATTTACGTTGAGCTGCGAAAAAACGAAGAAAATCCACAAAACCTATAAAATATCCCCCTAAGCTTCCGCTCACCGATAATTCCTTTAGCGAGGGAAAAAACTTCAAAAGTTAGTGCGGGCGGTGTGGGGTTTGGAATTTTTGATCTCTATTAAATTGTTTCAAATGGTTTAACTTGTCGCGGCTCAATCAGTGCGGAGGGCGTGAGCCGTGAGCCGCGCGCCCCGCCACGACTTTCACGCTCTATGCCTTGAATATTGCTGCCTTGCATTGCAATTTGCTATTACATGCATACTTTTTCATTTTTATTTATTGGTTTTGAAGTAACTTCATCGTCTTGGATAATAGTATTGCTTTCCCGCGTATATGATCATTTTGGTTTTAGTTTTTGTTTGTTATTTTTAAGAAAAATTCCGTGTTAAGCCCGCATTTAGCCCGCGGCCCCGGATCGGGTAAGGTGTCAATGGTGTTTTTCCACAGCAAAGTTGCATATTCAGCCTTTCTTGCATTAGTAAATTCTTAGCAATTGCATGACGTCAGGGAATATTCTTGAAAAATCTCTTTCCAATGTAGGGGCATAATTTTATTTAAAATGTAATTAGTTTTAAGTAATCAGAGGACTATACTTTTTTATAAATTTGTGAATAACGTTTTGTGTAATGTATTTTTCTTTATTCATTTTGTTTGCTTAGAATTACGGTACTTAATATGTTATTAAAAAATTACTATGTAAACACGATTGAATCAATTAATATAGTAGTACTTTTGTAATAAATTTCCTTTAGGTTCTTTTCAACATATACACAATAGTGCATAAATAAAATTTTATAGCATTGGCTGTAGTAGTTTTAAGATGATTCCACGTATGATGTAATATCATATCAACATAAATCTTTGATAGTCGGAAGGTGGAGGGTCGCAGCATCACAGGAACTGATATATTCACTGGTGATATTTTATAGCGCAGTTTGTTCCGCCCGTTATTGTATTAGGGCGGCTGTTTGTTGCAAAGCTCACCGTGCCGTCTGCCCACATCAAGTTTTCTTAAATTTTATATCACCTCATAGAAATTATAGTTATTTTTTAGTAGTGATTAAAATAAATAAAAATACTAAAAAAAATTGTAAATAGATAAATTAATTCATTTTCGAGGCCGCTTTGAAGTAAAAATGTCCTTAAGATACATCAATAATTTATACTAATGTAGTGTTTCTGTCACCAAAAATCTCAGAGATGTCGTTGTGACACAAGATTAGTGGTAATTAACACAGCGCTGAGACTGGGTTATTTTCCTCAGGGGTAACAAATCGCCGTCAAGGAGGGCAGTAACACAAATAGAA
Organism: Cephonodes hylas; assembly: GCA_030295005.1. Taxonomy (NCBI): domain Eukaryota; kingdom Metazoa; phylum Arthropoda; class Insecta; order Lepidoptera; family Sphingidae; genus Cephonodes; species Cephonodes hylas. The sequence goes on along the minus strand of AP025364.1, from coordinate 8,052,605 downwards.
CAAACTTACATCGAGTTTGTTCATAATATGTTTAACATGAGAATTTTATTAGACCCAAATGTGTTTTTAAATATACTATTAAATTCCACAAACCGGAGCCCATAAACGTCCCTTTTCATAACCGGCTCTCAATAAAAATAATTCCGAGTGTCCCCCAATTTTTAAAATTGCGTGAAATTAAATTTAGAATATACTCTTTATCCCCTTGGAGTCTGACAAATAGGCGGGAGTGGAGCGTCGGCGGCATTTAGCCACGCTGTAATTGGTTTTTTAATGCGGTGCTCGCGAAGTATCACCTTCCGCTTTATCAAGTGAATACATTATCAAATCGTTACGCGAGACCCCGCACCATGAATAAAAATCTAAATATGCGCTCGTCCCTCACGAGCCACTACTACATCACATCGAAGGGTAGAAAATTACTAATTCCGCTTCACGGATGCGCATTTTAACGATTTATAAATACAAATTAAACAACAACAATCGTTGTTATTGTTGGGGAATTTTAACTTGTAATTAAAGTTAGTATGTTAGTTTTGATTTTAGTGCTGAAAATTAAAATTCTGTTGACGATAAGGCAGTGAATGAAGAAGATATGTGATTCGGCACCAGCAGTGCAGGTATGGGGTGTATTAGATTTGACAGGGGCGCGATATTCAAAAGGAGCGTTTCAGTCACTTTCTTGTGTTATGAGTGCGCGTGTACATTGTCTTCCGGGGTATTTCTAAATAAAATGAAATTTAAAAAATGACTGAACGTAAATGATTTTAGTTTCAGTAGGTCTAATGTAAAATAATTTTATCTCTGGCTATATTTTACACACACTCGCTAATGATCAAAGCGCCAGATTTGTTAATCTTCGTACTCGTAACAAATTAATACACTAAAATTTAATTAATTAATGAAGGGATGTGCATTTTTAAGTTTTACACCAGGGATTCCATGAGTAAGAATCACCGACGGAGCAAAGAAAATAAACTTAAATAATTGGGATATTTCATTTACTTTGATTGACTATATAAATACGAAAAAATATTTTTATTAAATACCGATTTTATGTATCTTGGAACACAAAATTTTATTTCCTTAAATAAAACATGACTTAAATAATAATTAATGTGAAATAACCTACATACATATATGGGGCAGAATTATCGTGTTTTCCATAAATGATTTTGGTAGCTATGCACTGCTTTGTCTAGCAATGTTGACCTATTGAGACGAAATACTACTTCTGTGTTGATCTAAGAGACTGTTGAGAGACGAGAGATTGATGAGTCTACCTTCACTATTTACAGTTAAGGTGCAATGGAGCCGTGCAGAGTCCTCGCTCGTCCATCTCGTCACCCGGTCACGTTCTCGATCCACGTTACGTCCGATCCTCTGTCTAACATTTACTACACGTAAACCCGGGGAGCATCGATAACGAGCCGATTGCCCATCCGCCTATAATTCGCACTCGTAAAACCACTGTGTCGATTTTATTAAATCGTTAACTTCACAGGGCCAAAAAATATGGACAAAATTATTGTATACTCGTATATAAAAAATCAACACACACAACCTATAAGCTGCTTTGTTCGTATTTCATATAGCGTATTATGTTATGTCTTAGCCCGTTCAATTAAACGAAAAAATAGGCCATAAATATTATTTTCAAAGTAAAATCTTCAATCGAATCTAGTGGTGTTAAGAATAAAAAAATCCCTATTAGTTCAGTACAGGTTGCCTTTACACGTAAAAAGCGTGGCTGAACTATTATCCGTCACATATACATAGCTGATGCAGTTAGTAAGGATGTCTTGGCGGGATACAGTGAACTTGTCTCCGTGGTTAAGTGGCCCATTCGCGTGCAAACGAGCGCGCACTCTAAAAATAATAAAACCCCTTCAGTGAGTATCGCTGTAGTGAGTGGGGCGCATTCAAAAACTTGCAAAGTGCTTTTACAAAATTCTACTTCAATTTCAATGGCTAGTCTTGTATCCGGTAATAGGTTAGTTAACTTCGTTTAAATCAATTATTCAATTTTTCACCAGAAATAAAAAATCTAGTCTTCCATACTCGCTTTAAACGAGCCTCTTGTATGCTTGGTATCGAATCATAAAAAAATATGTCCTGGTTCAAATAATAATATCGGGATAAATATACAGAAATCACAATATTGATTTGATAGCAGAATTGAATCCGTATCTTTTCGCTTCATTCAAAGTTTTTATACTCCAATGACGTCTTTCAAAAAAGTAAGTGGCAAAAACAAATCAATGTGCCTTTCAACAAATTTGACAAATTGAATTTCTGTTACGGACATGTTTACAAATGTTATCAAGTGACCAATGCACACCCCACAGTGTAAACATTACCTAACTAACCGTAACTTCACGTATTTACGCCTTCTTAAAGTCTTATGACGTGTGCACTAACTCCCACCCCTCGGTAACATGCGGAAAATAATGAATAGACACTAAGAAACTGCTACGTAGATATTAGTAAGATCCACAGGTAACATACAGGCGGTGATTGGTGTGTTTTCAATTTTATAACATGTTATTTGAAATTCTCGTCGGCAGTTTTTTCGAAGCTTAATAAAGTTGTTACTTTTTTCGCAGCTTTGCTGCACTCATAGTCATTATTAGCCGTAGCGTTTAAGCTTCTTCTTCTTCATCAACCCATATACGCCCACTGCTGAGCACGGGTCTCCTCTACCATTGAGAGGGTTTAGGCCATAGTCCACCACACTGGCTTAGTGCGGGTTGGCAGACTACACATCTAAGAAATTCCTAAGAACTTTTTAGGTGTGCAGGTTTCATCACTTAGCAAGTTAAAGCAAGTGATAATTCAATTTGAACATAACTTCGAAAAGTCAGAGGTGTGTGCCTGGGGTTCGAACCCGCGATCGCCGAGATTCTCGACCGCGCGCCTAAACCTCGAGGCCATCACTGTAGCGTTTAATGCTAGTCGTGAATTAAGCATTTAAAATATCTGCTAAAATATCAATCTCTCCACTCTTAATGAGCCTCTGTTAATCTTATGTCTAATATATGTAATAGTTGGAGAGTGAATTAATCAGCTGCGCTAATACGTAAAATATAAGCTCCGTATCAATACTATTAACTATTCTTGATTGATTAAAAGCAACATTGGAGTTTCTTCCCCGTTCTTCTCTAACGATGTCTGTCTTTCAAAAAGGGTAAAAAAATTGCGGTTTATAATTTAAAAACTTACATTTTATTTCATTTCACTTATTATTAGTGTAATTTCCTTCACTAAAACTACAAAAAATACCACTCGTAACGATTCAGTTTTACCAAACACATTTTTGACAACAAAATGCGACATCAATTGTTCAAAAGAAAGGAGCCCGTATTTCCTTATGGCGTTTACCGTGGCGGCGCCTGTATCTAGTTAGCGCGGGCACACGAGGAAAAATGAAATATAGAGGCAATCCAAATAGATTGTTATCTACCCACGTGTTTACCGGCGCTGCCGCATCACGTTCGCGCTAACAAGCGACCCTCTGGGCGTCGCTGGCTCGGTGACAGCGTGGCCTGTCGCCCGTCGCACGCCGCACGCCGCCCTTAGTAGGACCCCTAAACCGTGACACAATTTGACGACAATGCTCCTGACACATGTCCATTTAAGTTTTATTATATTTTTATCATAACATTAATTGCGGGGTCTGTGGTCCATTTGTCTTCTGTGTTGGAATGACTCTTTGATATTTCGGATGTTTTAAATAAATTGTTTAAATGTATAGTACATTAAAAAAGCTAGAATAAAAAGTTGTCATGATAAAAATCTTATTTTACCCACTAAAAATATTATAAATGCAATTTCCAAAAATATGTTTCTGTTTATTATTCTTATTTGTTGTGGAATATGTTTTTGACAATTCTCAAGTTATTTTAAAAAGTCACAATTACAATTGCACTATCAAAATTCAAAGCCAAATTTTCAATACAAACTCAACACAGCCTTATTTCAGCTCACAGCTCTTACATTTGCAACAATTCCACCAACAAATCATTTCGCTCCATAAAAATTTACGAGCAAGATAGCAACATTAATTCGTTGGCTGCAGCTAAAACTATAAACGTTGGTGCCATGTATCATGTCGGTTGGTCATTGATTGCTGATATAGACCGGTGCGGTGACTTATTGGCGGTCCCCTCGCCCGCCCATTACCTCCGTGGGACCTGCGGGACAGAACTGCACTAATACACCTCATCATTCCGTCACCATGCTATCCTTCTCCTGACTAATTGCGCGTGGGAGATTATTTTATACTTAACGCATTAGTCTACGGTTGAAATTGTATGTAGTTTATTATGATAGGTTGTAATGTTGGCATTTTTAAAGACGTATCGCGAGTTAATAGAAGTTGTATTTGTACGAATTTGTAGATGTATGTTGCACGTTGTTATTAGGCTAATAACGCTCAAATGACAATTTATGCTTATTCAACAGTGCCTGCATTTTTTAATTTTTTTAGGAGGGGTAATAATTAATATTTAAGAGATAATTTAGTATAAAATTGCTTAATAATTGCTATTTAATAGTATAATTTAAAAAAAATACTAAAATGCTCATACCAATAAAATGTTTCAAAGTTTATAAACAATAGCCTATTGACGAGTTTTGTGGCGAAAAATGTGAACATTTGCTATACAACGAGTACAGCTAGAAAGTGATAAGAGACTTACAAATGATCATTAGCATAATACAGAGCGCGGGCGCACAACAGATAGCGGTAAGATGCTTAGGGAAATTAACAAAACGCTCCTTCTACGGAGCTACGGTCGCCTCGTAGCATCGCGCGCCCGCTTACATTATCAGCTTTATAGGCACACATAAAACCTTATTTCTCCATGATATTAATTTTATATTTCTTTTTAGGGTACTTAATGAATTTAAGTTTTATTACAATTAAATAAAATATAGGTGTGATAAATATTTCGTATTATTTTTGAGCTAAGTAATTGTGATTTTTAAATCACATTATATTTATTCTTACTGATACAAAATAAATCATTTTCAATAGGGAAAGTTATAGTAAAATATTAGAAAATGCAGCACACAAAAACATATAATTTGACTCGAATATATTTGTCTACGGCGTAGCATACACGTAGAGCAACGTAGGCGTGTGCAGTCACGATTGGCTGTGATTGGATTAGGTTTGTCCTGTGCTGACGAGTCCCTCGGGACCTCCGCTCAGCCCACGGCCATACATTGACACGATCACCGCGCTAATACCCAGCCCGCTCCGATACATACAACACAAAAGAATCATCGTACTCCGTGCTCATAAAACTAAGTCCATTTGTTTTTTATTTCTTTAGCTATAAACTTGTAGTTTGGTGTAATAAGGTTTTTCTTCAGATATTTCGTCATTTATTCCGATTTTCATAAACCTAATAAAAAGCAGAATTGATCAGTACAGTAATAGTAATGTTTTAAAACCATGGCGGGGCAAAGTATGAAATAAAATTTAAATATATGTATATTCAATTATATTTATTAGTTATATTGCATAAATAGTGGAGCTATTTAAAGAAATTATTGGGTGCAATTACGGAGCTTGTTGTGCGTGATTGGAATGTCGAGGGCGCAGGGCGAGGGTCCCACGACAAATTCTTACAAATTAATACATCTATCTGGGAGCCGACTCGCGACCGACCGCGATACGTGTGGAATACTTTATTATTCTGTCTTAACGCAATTCCATAGCCGCACACTGTTGATATTGAGTGCTTCGGAGAGGGTTGTAATTGGATAAATCGAAAAAATATATTGTGGTTCTTCAACGGAATGTATGTCTTTACTGATTTTACTTTGAAATATTAATTTAGACAATAACCCTATAAACAATTGAAATTTGATTCCAAAGCGGCATGTTGGTTCTCAAAATTTAGTTCAAGCTATTTAAATGGATTTTCAATGGCATCATTTTTAACTGCAACAATATAAATACTGTTTATTATTAGTAGACTTTGATTAACGCACGGTCCACAGCCGCCTTTTACGGTACTGATATTATACTAAAACACTAAGTTGCAAATCAAACCGATTCCCCAGTGATCAAAAACGATATTGACATAGATCCGGCCAATGAGACAAATTTGAAACACACCGCGACAAAGCGGGAAGTAGTATTTCTAATCTGCGAGTAGAATCTGCTGAGCCGGCGTTACTCCAGCAATATGTGTCGGGCCGCGCCGCCGCTCGCGCTTCGCACTCCTTGTTTCGAGAGCAATCGAGGCGCCAATAAAAAAGGCGATCGTCGCCCCGAGCCCGGCCAACGACTTATTTACAGAACACCCTGCCATCGCTATTTATTTTATTGACTGCCATTTGGCCTGACTTTTATCGCTATCCACTTTCTGGAGCAGCGGCAGGTAGATTATCTTAGACTGAACTAACGTCTATTCATCTAACCAACACCTAAACAGTTAAAACGAGTCTAAACAAGAGTTATATTCACACAGAAACGGCCCTACATGTTAAGTATTTTTTGGGTTTAGAGTCCGCTTTATTCACATATTAACATAGTTTATTTATTGCTTTGACTTAACTCTGATTGACGTCGTAAGATAACACTGGCCTAATTTTATGAAAGCTCATATTTATTAAAAAAAAGTTCGTTAAGTTTATCGTGATATTATCCAGTATCAAACAAGTGTGATAATTAACTACTAATATGCGTAGGCATGATAGCAACGATCAAAGGTGTACAAAAGAATCAAACCTGCTATAAGTATTCATAGCGGCATTCTATTTTATTCTCAATCGAGCACAACTCTCATTCTCTGTATTCAATCAATTCCATCTAGAAATGTATACATGGCCAAAGAAGAACTAACATCAGGGGCAGTTGCGAAAGTATTTACAGTTATGATTATATTATTCATCATGGCCCACATTACTATCGACATTAATAACGTTCACGACATCGCCAGTAATAAATTGTATAGTTTATTTTATTTTTTGTCTTGTAGCATTTATTGTTTAGGGTGAAAGTATGGGCAGGCAAGCCACCGGTGGCCGAGCAAGGGGTGAGGCCCATTTTCCACACATCATTGCATTGGGCCGCAGATTTATTTGCATGCGGGCCGCTGACCAGGATCCATTACTGCCATTACGACGCTATCTGATCAACCGGCACGAGAGTTATGGCGCTCTTGTTTTTCTTAACTCCATAAAAAATACCAACACAGGCAAATCTGAATATTTAGGAAGCTTTACTAAAAGAATTGGTCGCCGGACGGGTTATGGCTTCCGCTATATTTCTTTTTATTGAGGGTGAGTCTAAACCATGGTCAAATAACTCGGTGTATTCTAAGGGTAAATGAATTAGGGTAGGTTGAGTGACGTACACTGATATATGGTTGATAAAAAACACTACAAAATTAGTTTTGTTTGAAATAACCACTTATCACAATAGCGCCAATCAATTAGCTTAACTGCCGAACGTTAACTTCCGATTTGTGTATCAAATGCCGATAAGAAAGTTTATTCGTAACTTAGGCAACTTATGTGGAAGAGGAGAAAACTTTTGGGGGCGGGAGTATGGTGAGTCTTTCTCAGATTTATAATACGCGTCCAGGCACAGTTGTAGTTCAATACGGATAATGAACGGGGCGGAAACTATAAATCTACTTAGTCGCGGAACTTGCGTAATAGAAGAATTAAGAAAGTAAAATAAACATTGTGATGTATTAGCCGTCGCCCACGGTCACAACTCACACGTAGTAGGGGAGGACTTCCGCATGCCATTTGAACCTGCTTAGTGAGGTTTCCGACTAAGCGTATTAATCAGAAATTAGGTCGCAGTTAACACCGGAACGTTAAGGGTCACTGGTCTAAAGAACAACTTACACACTTCGCATGTATTATTTAATGTTTTGTACTTTCAACATTGTTATTTTTTCTTATATTTTTCAATAAAATACAAATTTATTTAATTTAAATCACTTTATGAACAAAGTAAATATTTGTAGTGGAAAATATTCATGCTAAAATATTAAAGTTGCAATAAAAATTTGGTTGTTAAGCTATATTCTAGAATGTATATCCTTACAGGTTTAAATTATTAAATATTTAGCTTGGGGTCGTTATGCGTTGGGCTAAAATATTCTTGGCCATGCAGGGATCTTGCACGACTTGACCACCCGGTTTATTAGTTATCATGCAATAACAGTAGGGCGAGAAATTATCGATAGCCGCGATGTAAATATTACTACCTTAGTTATGAATTTAAAAAATATGTTTTTATGATAAAGTTTGTAGGTACTGTTCGTTTGTAACTGCTAAAGTCAAATATTTTTCTAGACTTTCGTAAAGAGAAAGTAAGATTCTATTAGTTTCATAAAATTTAAATATTTCCAAGATCTGACTATGATCATATACCATTAATTATGATCAGGGACCTTCTAAAGTTTTAAAAATTGTCACTTTTTCTCTATTTTGCAGCTAAAGAACCCTATGTTTAAATTGTTGTCCTTGCTCAACAAAACAATAAAATTGTTCTAGTTTACTCCAATCTATCGATAGATGTGTTCTGCTCTAGCTGGACACACATTGGTATACGATGGACGCGACAAATCAAGTCGCGAGCTGCAATGGGGCGGCCCCGTATCGACAGCGCTGATTTATAGAGAAGCCCCGATATCGGCCCGACTCCCAGACCATCTCCACTATATTTCGCAACCCAGTTGTGGCGCCAGTTTCAATACTTCCATTTAAATGCCGTAGGGTCAGGGGACATACCAATAAAAATTGATTATTTTAAATCCATTCTCTCCCTTGGGCATAACAGCTAATAAATAGCAACATTTTAAACAAACCCTTTTAAATTCGAATTTTAAAATTGTGTCACGCTATACAGGAGCATTAATTTTAACTTCTCTTTGCAGAGGACGTGTAATTGGCAGTTAACGGGCGGTGACCGTGGTAAATCTCTGGTAATCCGGAGCAGAACAAATATAGTTGAGAGGCAGATAAGGTGCGTCCGGCGGTTTGTACGCGGGGCGCTAATGTGCTATTTGTATGATGATGTCGGCTCGCGGCAAGTGTCCACGTCCCTCGGGGCACCTCTCTAAATGTCCTCACATGAAAGTAACGCGCACCACCGCCACCGCTAATGTCGGTAACGTCCAGCGCGTGAAATACGACAGCCCATTATTTTACCGTGTTTTCAATAAATGTTTACTTACTGACGGCACTACTTACGGAGTGTGAAAATATTTTTACCGTACACATTTTATTATCAGGATTAATCATGCTTCTTTGCAGGATTCAGGATTAATCTTGCTTTTCTGTACGTGAGTTTTTATGGAAAAAAAAATGAACATACAACCAGTTTGTTTTATGTAGCAGGAAATATATCTTAAGAGGAAACATGATTTCGGACGGTCGCCCTGTAGAGAACAGACAAAAAATCGTGCAAACAGTGTCCGCAGGCCGCAATGTTTGTTGTTTGTTAAAAAATGAACGGCAGAGGCCGGTAATTTGCATCATAAACGTGCGTTTAGAATGTGCCGTCACGCACGTCCACTCGCTCATAAGACTGGTTATCGAGAAACATGAAATGTATTTAAAAGAAAAATCATTAATATGCTGGCTGGAAATGTGTAGCCTGTGTTACTGGGGTTTTGGAGGTGCTGACATGACTGAGTATGTATGCCTGCCAAAAATATTGTCCGAGTAATTATTACCACGCCATTGTAGGTACTTGAACAGTTTTTTTATTTTAAAGAAGACTGAGCTGCTTTTAATGTTGTTGGTGGTAGTTGATATTGTGAGTCAAAATAGAGTATCAATTAATGTGTGACTATAGAAATTTGTGCCATTCAATAACTTTTAATTAAAACGTGAACTCATATATGTTAGAACCTAGTACCTACGTAGGTACGTCCGACTGCTGGACAAGGGCCTTCTCTAGAACTGAGAGGATTTTATTCCTTAGTTTGCTATTCCGATAGCTAGCCTTGTGCGGGTTGCTGAACTACACACCTAGTAAATTCTTAAGAAGATTTACATGTGCTCATTTCCTCACAAAGTTTTTAATCACCGTTAAAATACGTGATAATTAGGTAATTATGATATACACCCACCTACACAGTGTTTGTCGTAATTTTCTTATATTTTAGGGTTGAAGGCAAACATTGTTCCGGAATCTCCACACCAAGGAGTTTTTAATAACTAAATTATTTAACCGCACAATGGCCACATTGAGGACTAAGGTCCAACCTAAGTACTTTTGGAAACACTTGAAAAGGAGTTAACTAATCCGCTACGTCAAATTTTATAACACTGTGTTACCTCATTATGATGGCTATCAGATTTGAAATCAGATAAAACTAAATAGATATATAAAAATAGACATCTAAATATAGTCTGTCGAACCGATACTAAATATTGTATTTAAAATTTAATGTTCTCTTAAACAATTAATTTTAGTTTTAATGGTTAACTGAATGAGTCGGCGTTTTGAGCGCGTCATTAGCGGTTATCACTTCATTCCGGATGAAAAAACTTCAACAGCCCTCGGCGCCTCTCACGTGCCTTTTGATTTATTAATTTTACCTTCATAAATATGGTGTACGCCTGAATAATGAGGTCTTGACACCATGGAAAATGAATTTTATAAGACATTATATCAGTAGGTAAGTATAGCGTTCCATTAACCTTCAAGTAGTTAGTAGTAAACTGTAGTCAGTCTTCCGACATTTAAATGCTAGGTCTTACGTTAATCTGACGTGATGGACTAAGCCCTAAGGCCTAGTCTTTCTTAGTTCTAGAGAAGATCCGTGCTTAGCAGTCTGACGTTCACATATGGGTTGATAGGTAATTTAGTATCTAGGTACCTACTGAATGTTAGAATTGTATTCAAAGTTGCTAGATTAAGATTCAAATGCGAATATATAAACAAATCATTATTCATTTAATGAAAAAATATGAAAACAGTGTTCTAACCTACCTTAAATTTTATAATTAAATTATCTTCCTGAAATCTAAAAATTAGTTAATTAATAAATTTAAATTAATTCGTTAACAGATAAAGTAGCTGAGATTCATAAAATCATTTTTGTAGGAGTTATTTTTGGCTTAAAAGGCCAGGAAGGAATAGGGTACGGGGAGCGCGCGTTCAGCCTATGCCGCGCCGTGCTCTCAGGATTGCAGAGTCAGCAGCGCTCGCGATCGATAGCCATGCTTCACTCCAACTACGCATCTTAGCCTGCTTGTTAAAATACGTAATAATATTTATTATTATTTTTCTCTGACACTATATTTGCATTTATGATGGACGCAGAAGATGCTTATGTCTGTTTATAACGTTTTAACCGAATTGTTAAATCGTTACCAACCTCTAGAAAGTCTTTAAAAGCATCATTAAACCCCAAAACTTTATATCTAATCGTAGGTACATTCACACCCGTCTGTATCTCCGAATAGATAGAGATATATAACTACCTAGGATTGTTATACTATGATTATATAAATTACAAGTATTGATTACAAAACGTGCTTGTTCTTGTAATATGAGTAAAGTACCTACCTAAGTATTAATATTTATGAAACCATAAATAATTGCGTTGACAAATAAGAAGTAGTCAACGTTACAGTTGATTTCTAGCTTGCTTATGTGATAAGAGGCTGCGAGTTCAATTCCTACTGAGAAATGTGTTTGTGACCTACAAATGATATACATTTCGGAGTTTTTGAAACCAAAAGATTCTAACGGCTTTTTAATATTACGGCATAGGTCTTTTATGTTTATATTGTAAGTACAGAATTATTTGAGCAGGTCTTTATTACTAATTAATTAATTGTCTTGCTGGTTAATTTTACCACTGTTCTCTGCTGTTTTGGTTACAGTCAATATCGGCAACACCGGCATATTATTGAAATACGGAAATACTTACTCCAAACACGTCGTCTAACATGGGAATCAAACACGAGACCTTTAGATAGCACGGCACATAGTTGTGCTGCGAGACTTAGTAGCAGTAGTATTATTGAAATTATAAAAAGCCTTATTTTAAATAAGTTAAATATTAAATTATATAAACTGGAATCAATCAAAATAATTATTCCTTAAGAATGGTGTTTCGACTATTACAACGCAGTAAAAATCTAATGCTGTCCCAAAATTCATGTTAAGTTAGGGATTATTATTCATTGTTATGTGTCGTATCCGAATAGAGCGCCTATAAGAAATCAATATTTCCATTTTACATTCTTTTTTTTCTGTTTTTATGCAGTTGGTTTAACACCAGCTTGCGAAACGAGCGGCTGCGGGTTCGATCCCCGCATCGTGACAAATTTATATGTGACCCACAAATATTTGTTTCGGGTCTGAGTATCGGTGAGAGCGAAAAGTCTCTCGTAGTTTCTGATACCCACAACACAAGACTCGTATCTTAATGTGGGGTCAGGACTATGTATGTGACTGTTGGGTGTATTCATTCATTTAATTAATTTTCACTATATCAATTATGCTTATTGGATAATGGATACAAATACAAAAATACCTCAATAGGTAAACTTAAGCCAGTTTCAAGTTGTTTCTTTTTGTCTGACGTTGAATTTTAATACATACGTAAATTACCTTAACTTGTTTATTTTATTCAGGAAAACCACTTTAATTATTTAATGGCTTAAATTCTTTTTTTATAACTTTGTAATTTTGTCCAACATATTTCTGGCTGTATAATTCACTTGTCATTGCCTCTTTAAACCGAGAAGTTTAAATATAGCCATAAAAAATCAATCGCCAAATGTCAAAATACTGTGATGGGTCTGTGAATTGTTTGTTTGTAAGAAAAACTCATTAGAAAGTAAATCTATGCAGCTTAAAATTATTATTAAATGCCAATATTTTCTGAAACCAGTATCTCAGTGAAAACAATTTCCAAGATCTCTAAGTCATTGTCGCGTTATTCATCTGAGTGGTTAGCCTTGAAGTAGATGTCACCCATTAACTCATATTATGAGTGTTGTTTATTTTACATTTTAGTTAAGTTTGTCGTGAACTCAAGATTATATGGCTCTGATATTTGACTTATGTTTCACTGCAATCCGGAAGAGGCATGTTTCACCCACGCATTCGGGAGAAAGGTGCAGGTCTAGTAGTTCTCAGCTGGATATATCTGGCTGTGCTTTGCGCCGCGTCCACAGCTCCTTGCGACAAAACTCGTCGCGTGTTCACCGCACAAAGCGGCATCATCACCGATGGACCCAGCAACTCCAACTACACACAAGTTAGTAGTATATCCTCTAAAACAAGTATTTTATTAATAGCTGCAATATTTGGTATTATTAAATAATTTGTTTTAGGATTCACATTGTGAATGGCTCATCAAAGCTGCAAACAAAAGTCAATACATAACACTGAGTTTCATTCGCATGGGCACAGAATGTTCTTATGACTATGTATTTGTATATGATGGTGATTCTTTTGATGCACCTTTACTGGGCAGTTTCAGTGGAAAAACAGAACCTCAGAATGTTACCGCTTCTAGTGGATTTGTAAGTAGATCCTATAATGTGTTTATTAACATTAGCTATTCATATATTCTAAATAAATTAATTAATGTTTGAACAAAAGCACCTGAATATGTTTCATTCATATGTGCTATTTTTTAGGAATAACACATCACATGATATATATGGATTTCAAAAAAAACATTTCACAGTAAAGTCATGCTAAGTATATAAATGGTTATTTGACTTGTCAATTTGCACAATAATTATTGACTTGTGGAACTCCTCAGTATGTTATTATTTATAATGCCAATATTGATTTTTTGCAGATGTTAATATTGCTCTATAGTGATACAAACTATGTATTAGATGGATTCCGTGCTACATATGCAATTCACAATTGCCCAAACAACTGCACAGATAGAGGATTATGTTTGTCAAATGAATGTTTTTGTGAGGGAAAGTGGGGTGGACCTGACTGCAGTGTGGCAATATGCCCCAATAGATGCTCTGGCAATGGCTACTGTAAAGGAGATCGGTGCATATGCAAAAAAGGGTATGTAATGTCACATTAATATTCCATTCACATAACCATCATACTTTGTGGGGCGGCACATTTGATATGCATTGCTTTGTAAATAACACAATTGACAATGAGCTGAATAATATCCTTCTTTGAAGAACAAAGGAAAAATTTCTATTTCCTCAGCAATATCCTTAAACATATCTTATTGATCAAGTTTTCCTTAATCTTCTTAAAAGAAGTGTGTAAAAATGTAAGAAAGTAATTTGGTCACATAAGTAACAATTTTGTTCTGTATTTTGCTTTTTTTTACTAGTAAAAATGATTTTCCAAAGACGTCTTTCAACTAAAATTAGGGCAGTAACCTATGTCTTTGTAACCCGGAAGATTTGTTTACAATTTCTCCTAAAAAACACTTTCTAGAACTAAATTGTTATGCTTTTATATGTACAGGTAGGTCATATTTAGTGTTGGAATAAATTATGTTGTATAAATATACAGGAATTGTATTATCTATGTAGAACAGTGGTATTTGCCACATAACTTGTTTCTCTGCAGAATCTTAAAATTTGTGATTAATAGACTATTTAATTACTGTAAAGGTTATACTAGGTTTAACGCCTAATAGATCAGTAGCATTTAATATAAAATTCCAAATACATGAAGATACTATATTCTATTATGATATATTGTTGATATAATGAATTTAGTGTGAAAAATTTATGTTGAATAAATAAGTTACCAGTTTTGTACCAGTAGTTAATTCAGTATATTATATTAACATTAATATGCCTTAAGATAAAATAAAATTTTGAAACCATATATTTTTTAACAACTTTGATCTTGCAAAGTATAATCCCAATATTTTTATTTATTATTCAGAGCATTTTTTCTAAAATAGTTTTTTGTTCCTAAAGGTTAATGTTACAGAAACAACACTGAAATACATTAAAAGTTTCACTTTTATACTAGGTATAGTAGATGTGTTAAGTATATCATGTTATTCTCTAAGAAAATCTAATAAAATATATTTTTTTGCAATCTAAATGGGCTGGGTTTAAATAATTATCATTGAAATTGCTAAGTTTTTGTTATAGAATAAATTTACATATTATTAATTTAAATATATCAACTTAGTTGATTTTAAGAAATAGAATATTTGCCATTTGCTTGATACATAACAAAGGAAAAATACATTTTTTTACATACTGCAGAACTCCATATATTCTTGAATAATTTTGTTCATGAATAATAATGTATGTTATTGCTTTGATCATCGCCAGATTGCAAGTAGGAAAATGGAAATGATTACTTTGGAAGTAGTATAGTCAAACTATAGTAAAACACATATTTAAGTCCATATTTATTTTTTTTCTTTTTCATATCCATGTTATCCTCAATCCACTTTCTGTTCTTATTACTTTTTTTGCCCAATCTTCCACACCATGACCTGTATTAAAACTTTGATATAATCCTTGACATTAAGCTTGGCCTCTTTTGGTACTTAAGATTTTCTGAAGTAATAGTGAAAAACCTTCCATATATTAGCCAAGGAGTTTAGTTAGATTATCTAATGGCGTAAACTTTCATGATTATTTTAGTTAGTTTTCACACCATACAAACATAACATAGTATTGCCAGAATGTTGGAAATGTTTGATAAATGTTTCAATGTTTTTTATCTTTTATACTGAAATGAAACCAAACACATCATTCACACTTTCAACCATTATATATATTATATTGTTTTTCGTTTCGTCACTGATATATGTCACGTTTCTACATTTATTCAGATATTCCGGTGAGTCATGTTCCTTGAAGAAGAATGATAAAGAAGGAAACAGCTGGCATTGGCTCTCTCGCACTGAGAATGGTATGACCAAAAGAGCTGCACATACTGCTGTGTATGTAAACTATACTGACTCTCTATATGTTTTTGGAGGATATGATCTGAATAAAGTATTAGGGCTGTTGGAGATTTATAAGTAAGTGCATTAGAATTTGTGAATTATAAATTAAGATTTTCTAGAGAAAATCTAATATATGTACTTTACACCTTTCAGGTTTTCAACAAGTCAGTGGTATGATGAGAATGGAAGAGTGTTACGTAGGTACCCATCAAACGAAGAACGAGACAAATCATTACTGTCATTATTCACTAAGGTAACAACATGTTAGGCATTTACGGTTTTCCTTCATTTTCTCTTGCAGTTGACGGAAAAAATGTTGAATTTATATGTTGCATATGGATTATTTTGTTTCAGGGTAATATAGATGGAAGCGTGCAAATAGGAAATCGCAGTTCATTATTTAACATACTTCTATCCTCGATCTCGAATCATGATAAAACGACATTACCTCTCATGTATTCGCACTCGCCATCGCCGTTTACCGAAAGCTATTTGCATTTTACCGAGCGGCCCGAGTTTCTGACAATTACGAAATCAAATTCCTCTAAACCAGAGCCTAGGTACGGTCACGCGGCCTGTGCCTTCGGACAAGGTTTTGTTTTGTATGGCGGCAAGTTGTCAGATGGAAGCCTTTCCTCCGAGTTGTGGCTCTATGATGCGTCGACAAACCATTGGACCCTCAGAGCTGTGAACTCAACGCTGTCCCCGCCCGGACTGACCCGCCACACTTTGACCGCAGTGAAAGATGAATTGTACTTGTTCGGAGGGAGTACCATAGATGGAGAGTTCTCATCAAGGTAAGGTCTTCAACGAGGAAGTGCGATAAAAGTTTCCGTTCAGTCAATTATGCAAATGATTACGAGTGAGATTGCCCACGGTCGTATGAGTCAGCCCTGCGTGTATTATCGTATATTATATGAATATATCCTTAATGAATGGTTATCGTGGGTCAACAAAATTACTGTCTATCGACCTAAGTAGGTAATAATGGTATGGAAAATTGTTAAGTCATTAATGTTTTCTAACTCAATTCTATCTAATTTAATTATAAGTACCAGTTTATATGAATCATGACTTGAATTTATTTGTTTTATATATTAATTTTTCGGCTTATTTGAATTACTTTTCATCGCGATTTTGTTTGCGATTTTTGAATAGCTATAGATCTTAATGAAAAATGACTGAATATAAAAAAGGGAGTACCTATCTAAACAAAATAGCCTATACTAATATCCAGAATCCCATTTAATGACATATCAAAATTTAATTGATTGAGTCGGCGAAGCGATTAAGGTTTAATTGAATTACAAGCAATCTTAAGTAGCATTTATTCTTTACATAATCTATTTACTTTACTTAGTTTTATACACGATGACGAGAGCGATGGAAACGTTTCTTTTGCAGAATGTATAAAATAAAATTGAGTGACGTTAATACAGAGTCGTGGGAAAAAGTGCAAGTGAGGGGCGGCAAGGAACTAGACGTGCGCGTGGTGGCACACACCGCCGTCTACCATCCGTACACCAACTCCATACTAGTGTACGGAGGAGTGGTGGCTAGTGTTGCCAGGTATAATACATTTTATTATGTTTAATTATTTCGTTACGGTTAAATAAAATCGCCATCATTCAGCAAGAATTACATACATAATTACTGCTCTTTACTTATTTAAAATAATATTATAGTTATATTATTTCCATATACGAGAATGACGAAGTTAAAAATAGTTTTTTTTTATACCAGATAGCTAGCTTTTGAAACGATATAACTTTAGATATATGCAGGTGTTACATTGTCTAAAATAAATAACAAAATCATTGGTGTTTTATGCTTGACTTTTACTTGCAGATTCTCTAAACTATCAGACAGGATGTTTGCATTTGACATTGACTACAAACATTGGAGCGAAATCCATTACCCAAGAGCCCATTTACGTGACACATACGTGCCCAGAGAGAGGGCGTTCCACACGTCAACCATCATAGGTAAATAATCTCCCATAATCGAGAAATTGCTATGCTCGTAAATTTCTATACGATGTCTGATATATTATTGAATTTTAAACAAGAGATATTTAAATTTCAGGGAATTATCTTGTGGTTTTCGGTGGGTATTCTCATCGTCATAATAGAGAGGAAATATGTTATGATGGTCAAATGTATTTATACCATTTGGGATGTCATTCGTGGATACCCCTGGAGGTGTTGGGTAAAACACGCAAATACTATCCGAAGAAACAGGGGGTTTTCGCTCATGCTGCTTCGTTGAAACCTCCTTCTACATTGCTCATTGTGGGTGGCTACCACGGAAATGTTAATGGTATGATTTAAAACGGATTTTGTAATTTGTGATAATAATAAAAATGTATTGATTAGAAAGAATTTGAAGTATGATCGAGTTCAGGATAAAATGGTTGAGATTGAGAATCAATGAGATTAAATAAACAATGTTAGTTTTTTCTGTGAAGAATGAAAAATGTAATTAATCTATATTATTTCTTGTTAAGTTGCAATTAATGAAATTTGACATAGAAAGCCACATTGTATTTAAATGTATTAGGTATAACTACTATTAGCTCATACTCATTAAATGCAACATTTTATTACCAATATTCTAGAAACCTCACTTCATACTATATTAGGATTATGTGTTATAGATCACTATTCGCAATACTAAACTCTTATTTATTTTATATTTTTAAATATTATAATTTTTCAGGAGACCTAATAGCGTTCGTGGTGCCAAGTTGGCAAGCAGGTATAACTAATAAAAACCCAGAGTCAGCGTGTCCACGTCACCTCACACAGCCCGAGTGTCTCGCTGATCCCGAATGTGGTTGGTGTTCGGCGGATGAGGTATGTAAAAATTATACCCTTCTTTTTTTAACGTATCTACTAGGTAGAGTATTTTAATTCAAGCCTTAAGTATGATTTTATAATATTTTGAATGAGTGATTAGATTAGCAATATGTCGCAGAATATTTAAAATATATGCTTGGGCCCCGCACCGAGAAAGTGCGATTTTAAAAAATAAATGTCTATGACCTTTCTGAAGGTCTAATCTTTGACCATGAAAAAATCATTTGAAGTATTAAGTTTTTCATTGCAAACAACAATCATACCTTTTCTTAATAACATATCAAAATAAATTTGACGTCACACTCACATTTTCTCAACAGATATGCTACGGCAGGACCATCGGGTCGAACTGCACGACTAACCTGCAGTCGATCCGTTGCGGCGGCATCTGCCCCGCGCTGGGCGACTGCCACTCGTGCCTGATCCACGGGCCGGCGCTGGACCGGGCCAACAGCTCGCGCGCGCCGCTGCCCTCCGTCACCACCAAGCTCGGCCTGCACCAGTGCAACTGGTGCGTGCAGAACGCCAGGTGCCATCATAAAGACGGTATGTCCTTTACGTATAATATTTAAAGCAGTTTGCTTACTTATAGCCTAAAAGGCGATAGCTGCGATAGTGATGACAAGTATATCATCACTTTACGACCAAAACGAAATTAAGTTCACCTCGATGTAGTTGACACAACTCTTTCATTTTGTTTTATATGTATTGTACATATGTATATTGTGAATATATAGCAATCTAGTCAACAATTATGACACAGATGGCTGAACCAAGGAATGCTATCAGGAGTTTATAGTTTTAATTTCATTTTTCATCCAGACAATTATGGTGTATGTGGAGAGGACACGCCTTCTGAAAATCCTGGGTGGTGGGGATCAACCGGGACAGAAGTGACAACTCCAGAAGAGTGTAAAATCTTAGACAAGCGACCCGGCCTTACATTTCTACGGTATCAACAGCCGGCCGATTGGAACCATCCAGATGGAGTTTCCGTTGTAAACGCAACCACGGTAGACTGGGGAACGGGAGGCGGAAGTAATCACATATTCAGCGGCTCCAGCGAGGCGCGGCTGCGAGGCTGGCTACACATACCGCAGTACTGGAATGGAACGGGGGAAACATTGCATGTGTGTGCGGGCTACTCCAATATATCACTCACTCTGGGAGACAGCACAACCTCGGTCGCAAACTTAACAGCGCAACCATCGGCTTGTTCGCTAGTCGATTGGCGCACTTTGTATCCAGGACGACTATCCGTCGACATGCATGCCAACGATTCCCTGCATACTGGATTGTATCCTTCACATCATCATGCCAAAATGGAACTCCTTCATAATAAATCACAGGAGAGCGCTAAGGTAATAAGATGATTATTTATTTATGTTTCGTTTCCAATTCATCTACAATATAAATGAGTAAAATGGACAATTTCTGTTGAAGGTGTTCACGTTCGAGTTCCTGGAACCTTACTCGAGCGGTCAATGTTCAAACTACGACAACTGCCTGCTGTGCCTGTCGGACGCGGCGTGCGGCTGGTGCGAGCTGACGGAGCGCTGCGAGGCGCGGCAGGCGGACGAGCGCAGCGCGTGCGCGGCCGACGGCGAGTGGCGCTACCTCACGCTGCAGCCCGCCGCCTGCCCCAACTGCTCCAACTACATCAGCTGCGAGCGCTGCGTGGCCGGCAACTACTGCGAGTGGTGGGCCGACGAGGCGCGCTGCGCCCGCCGCGGCCGCGCAGGGGGCGCCACGCTCGACGCCGCCGAGTGCCCCGCGCCCTGCCGCCTGCGCCTCGACTGCGAGCACTGCCTCGACGAGCGCGGCCGCTGCGTGTGGTGCGAGGCCACGCGCCAGTGCTTCAGCTTCAGCGTCTATACCAGCGAGTACCAGTTCGGGCTGTGCCGCGAGTGGCTCGACCGCGCCGCGCTGCCCGCCGACGACTCCGCGCGCAAGTCGGGACAGTGCAAGTCCTGTCAGCGACACACGCAGTGCTCCACTTGCTTGAGGAGCATGGGCTGCGGATGGTGCCATTCCTATGAAAATCCAATTAATGGCGCTTGCACCGAAGGCGATTTTACGCGATCCCACTTGGACTGCGCTTCGATATTAAATGTGACGTCTTCTGACGCGGGCTGGGCGTACGCGCAATGCCCAGATGTTGACGAGTGCGGCCTCGGCTTGCACGATTGTCACGAACACGCCGACTGCACGAACACGCACGGGTCCTACATTTGTAAATGTAAACAGGGATACATAGGTGACGGCAAGAAAAGTTGTCTACAGACGTGTTACAATATATGCATTCACGGTTTTTGTCTCGGTGCCCCGCTGTACAAGTGTCACTGTGACTTAGGATGGACGGGCGCCGATTGCTCAATTAATTGTGGGTGTCACAACCATTCGACCTGTAAGGGCGGTGTGGGAAGATGCGACGAATGCCACGACTGGACCGAGGGAGAGTTCTGCGAGTCGTGCAAGCCTGGCAGTCACGGCAACGCCACGACGGGTCAAGGATGTCGGCGATGTGACTGCAACGATCATGGCGATGAGTCCCGCGGCGTATGCGATGTCACAACCGGAGAGTGCATATGTAAAGACAACACCGAAGGTCAAAACTGCGAGCGGTGTAAATCGACGTTTTATGGTGATCCTCGACATGGGGGCAAATGTTACTATCAATGTGAACCGAGAGGCATGCTCAATGCTTCTGAAACTGAGGGTATTGGCTCCTACAAAAGTGATCCAGATATCAAATCAATCGGTCCATCTAAAGAATGTCTTTGGATAATATCCGCAGAAGACATAAAAGATGCCATAATTCAATTTACTATCAATTCCTCATCGTTTAATGTACCCTGTGATGAAAATGCCGTGTACGTGTATGATGGACTCGGCGGCGTACCCGATATGAGTAACAACCAACAGAGTCAACTGTTAGGCGTCTTCTGCAATGGCGCTTCGTCAGGTGTGGTGGAAGCTCGCAGCGGTAACCTCACAGTGCATTACAAACAAGGCCAAGCAGATCAGGGTTTCGAAGGAGTGTACAAAGTGCTAGCTTGCGATAAATATTGTGCGCCGCCCAGAGTGTGCAACAAAAGGCATTGTGTGTGCCGCGAGGGCTTCGGAGGCCCCACTTGTGAAGTGGAGATTTGTAGGAACAACTGCAGCATAGCTTTTAACGGCGGAATATGTGACACCAGTTATGGCCGCTGCCTTTGCAATGAAGGATTTGGAGGCGACGATTGTTCTATAAAACTTGACAAAACGCAACTTGTATTCACAGAGCTGTTTAATTCAGAATACCTCTCGGATGGATTGGACCACTTACGAAAAACTTTACCTAGATTTGGACATAGCTTGGTGGCTGACAGGCGAGGTCTGTGGATGTTTGGAGGGTATTCCCTTTCTCACGGTCCCTTAAACGATATACGATTTTTTGATACGAAAAACAATACTTGGATGCAAGTCACGCTCGAAGCAACTCCTGACGCGAAAATGCCCGAAGGAAGATATTTCCATGCGTCAGAGATCTATCATTCCAAACAAAATATCTATATTTATGGCGGATTAAGCTTGCAAGAGAAAACTGGCCAAAATAAAACTCTCGGTGATTTCTGGCAATTTAGTTTGAAGGATCAAAGGTGGAGTAATATCAAAGGCAAAGAAGAGCAACCTCCGCCTCTCGCCGGTCACACGTTGACATTACAAAAGTATCAGGACTACGAAAGCTTAGTGTTGATCGGTGGATTTTCTTTAGAAGAAGGTTTCATGGAGGACATGTGGGAGTTTGACCTCGACAATGACAAATGGATTAAGCTTAAATGCGGAGGTAGTAAACCGTCGGGTATAATCGGTCATAGCACCGTGTACCACGCACCTTCGCAGAGCCTGTACGTGTACGGTGGGATTCTATATGAGTACAATGGCACATCGCTATCGAACAAACTGTTTTCCTTCCAATACCCCTCCAAACAATGGAGCGAACTGCCTGTGTTTCCGTCATTGCATAACCATTACGATAATCTGCCACAAGCCACTTATTTGCACTCGGCAGTCACGACCAATGAATACATGGTTATATTTGGAGGCAGAACAGAGCCCGATCACAGATCTGATACACTAATAGCGTACGTTTACAGCTGCAATCAGTGGGTTCGTCTTGTAAAAGGTAAGTACGACAACAAAAACGTATTATATTGTGCTTTTAAAATTTTCCCATTCTAATGTAATTTTGTATTCTAGGCGTAAGTATAGTTGGGCATCCACCGCCACCGACAATAGCTCATGCGATGGCCATCGATGTAGAAACGGAGAATGATGGGTACATCTACATCATAGGCGGTTGGACTGGCAGCGCGCATTGTCAAGTTACTCGCATTTCGATGCCCGAGGATCTGTGCTCGCTGTGGAGTTCTGTTAAGATGGAATGCCGAAGTCACATGGGCTGCAGTTTTTGCAGTACTGGCAACTACACGAAATGTTATTCTGTTGACAAACCTGGCTGTGAACGCAGCGACAGAGTGTCCACTAACGCCGGGCAAGCCTGTGGCATGGAGTTGGTGTCCAAACGCGCCTGTGAGAATTTCACTACATGCACATCTTGCCTGGCGTCATGGCCATTGTACCCTGAAGAAAAACCGGCTTGCAGATGGTGTGAATCTTGTGCGGCGGCTGTGGGTAAGAACTCTTTTATATTTTGTCATTATTTAATATTATTAAGGAAAGGCAGTGTTAATTATGTTGTTTCAATAGGTGAATGCGTGCCCACGGATGAATCGTGCACGAGCATCAAATGTAACGCCGGCACGACTTATATCAGTGATGTAGACCAGTGCCCCGAGTTGCGATGTGTGGCGTCGGATTGTGAAAAATGTGTCTCAAACCAATGCACGTGGACTCGACATGTAAAAAGAGAAGGTAATTTACTTAAATAATGATGACTTATAAAATTCAATCACAGTTTGTTTAATCTGTTTTCAACTCATTTAGGTCAACTAACGCGTATAGCAGAAGAATCTCAAGAACTATTCAATTGGACATGTGCTCTAATAGACGAGCCTGGTCGACCTGCGCTACGGCCGACAACAAAAGAAGACTGTCCCAGTCGCTGTCATTTATACGATGATTGTCAATCTTGCCTCAGTTCGGATGGGAGTGAGGGCGGTTTCTCTGAGTGCCACTGGGCTACTTATCTAGGAAAATGTATATCCCCCGCGTACCAGCCCGTGTACTGCGCCGGCGGAGTCTGCGGTCTTGTTCTCACCAAAGCGGACAAGAACAAATGCCCCGCACCCTGCGGCACTTTCGACCAATGTTCGGAATGTTTGCACCACTCGCATTGCGGTTGGTGCGCGATAGAGGGCGCTAACGGAGAAGGCGTGTGCACTGAAGGTTCCATCGACTCCCCACTGGACTATTCCACTCGGACGACTTGCGCCGCTGTTTATAACAACGTCCACCAATCTAACAGTACTAACGATACGTTCTCATGGCACTACACGCGGTGCCCGCCCGAAAATGAATGCGAGAACAACCATCATCAATGTAAAGCGGAATCTGAAGTGAGTAACTTTTGTATTTTTTTATTTTTACAAACACAGTATAATGTCACTAATCCGGCACTTTCATAGTTCGGCATTTCCAATAATCTGGCACCCTCCGTCCTAGCCTCTCTACACTTGTCTATGCTTGCTAGTGACTCCGGTTCTCAGTGACTTTTTTCACTAAAGTCCAGTAATCCGAACATTCCAATAATCCGGCATCGTCCGGTTTTTAATAGTCTCGGGTTAGCGAGATTATACTGTAGTATTTTTGTTGTAATATAATATGACTACTAGGCTAGTGACAAGTTAAGTAACAGTGTTTGATGGTAACTGTATAGTGGTCTTGTGGTGAAGGCGTGTGATATCCTGCGCAGGTGTGTCGCGACCTGCCGGTGGGGTACGAGTGCGCGTGCGGCGCGGGGCACAAGCGCGCGGCGGGCGGCGGCTGCGCGGCCGTGTGCTCGCAGGGCTGCGTGCGCGGCGCCTGCGTGCAGCCCGACGTGTGCCGCTGCGAGTTCGGCTACGTCGGCGCCAACTGCACCATACAGTGCCAGTGCAACGGACACGCCGACTGCCAGGGACCAGACAAACTCGACAGCTGCATACAGTGCTACAACAATACTGTCGTGAGTAACATTTCTCTGACAACGTATAAATTAGATTTCTTATATTCTTCATAAAAAACTAAGTATGTAGTTGTTAACTCACCCACTACCTTATATATGGGTCAATCAACTTTTATCTGTCCTATCAGTACTATGTAAATTTGTCCCCCAGTAGGTTAGTACAATGAAACATTAATTTTTCCAAAAAAATTATATATGGCAATCCATTACAATGAAACATAATTATTAATTACAATATCTACTATGATGCTAGTAAAAAGATTTTGTTTGCTTTAAAACCTTAACGACCTTTTTGCATGTTTATTTTAGTCCCTATTATATTTTATTATTCTGACTTCCACCGGACAACGGTAAAAAAGTTCCAAAATCCAAAAATTTATGGCGTGACTACTGCTTGGAACTCAAGTCGATTTATTTCGTGACAACATTCATCCAGCCTCGATTTTGATTTCATCTTTTCCGCGGCGCCAGTCGACCGAGTGTATTTTGAAAAAGAGCGTGGCTTTATTGTGTGTCCACTGGACAACCAGCACAAAAACTTTTGTATTTTATATATTGTAGTAAATTAAAGTGGAATATATTCAATTTAATGTATATTTTTTACTGTGCGTAAGACCTAATTCAAAATATTATTATTTATTACCAAGGAGCGGAAAGACTAATAAATATCACCACCAGTCCCTTGGACATCCAAGATCGTTGTCTGAATTATTCAATATTTTCTCTTCTAATACTGATAATTATTTTCAAATAGTTGTTTTTTTATTACATGAAAGAAGAAATACAGGCGATTTTCATCATAGAATCCCCTTTGGACACCCGAGTATTTCCTATGGACAAACGTCTATGTCCACTGGACAACCACTTTTTTCTTATCTCCTAAAGACAGATTATCGTCATTTTTACTTTAAAAGAACAGTAAGGTTTTTCAAATATGATTCTAATATTTAAAAGTAAATTAACAATTTGACTGAATTTTTAAATGTCCAAGGGACTATCTTAACTACAGTCATGTGAATTTTTGAGTAAAATTTACCATAAATTGTTCTGCTCTATTTGAATTCCTTAAATATAAATAATTATCAACAACAAATACGTATTAAATATACAAATTTAAGAAAAAAAAAATTATATATAAAATCTATCATTGATGGTACATTTAAAAGTTGATTGACCCATATATATGCAATAATTATATAAATAATATATTAATAAAAAAAAAATATAGAATGCCAGAGGCCTCAAATCTGCCTATTTACATTTTTGTATATGGAACTAAATAAATAAATTCTTGTAATTTTACAAGCACATTTGCATATAATTCATTGCGTTGTGTCAACGAATACTTGCAGGGCGATCAATGCGAGAAGTGCAAGCCGAACTTCGTGGGCGACCCGGTGAACAACGTGCAGTGCGTGCCGTGCTCGATGTACTGCAACGGGCACACGTCGATCTGCACGAGCGACGCGGACGGCGAGGCGGACGAGCTGTTCCGCGACGGCGCGCCGCCCGCCCGCGCGCGCTGCGTGCGCTGCGCCAACTACACCGACGGGCCGCGCTGCGAGCGCTGCATCGAGGGGTACTTCCGCGGCTCCGACGACTACCGGGACCCCTGCCGACCGTAACTACACCTCTTTATTTATATACCATATATATGTACACAAATTTAATACTATGATTCAACTGGATTTATGTTCCAGGACACATCCTTAATTTTATTTTAGCGACCAAGGAAAACAAAGTAAAAAACTGCAAGCAACTAAAAATTACCCTTATGACACAATACCTTTCATTCGAGATGTGATTACTACAATCGTGCGTGGAAGGCAATATAAAGTGATGTTTGTATCAGATGCGAGTGTCACGGGCACGGCGACACGTGCGACCCGGTGACGGGCGAGAAGTGCAACTGCGGCAACAACACGGAGAGCGACGTGTCCGTGTGCCAGACCAGCAGCAACAGCAAGAACTCCGCGCAGGAGTGCTGGCGCTACCAGTGCGTCAAGTGCAAAGACCTGTACCTAGGCGACCCCAGGAACGGACACCAGTGCTACAAAATGATCAACATTGAAAACAAACTATGCTTCGATGGCAAGTCTATAGGTAAATTTAGCTCTATTATTATCTAAACAAAAATATTATTTGCAAAAATAATGATTGTACTTAATGTATTTCTTGTCAATTTCAGATGAATGTAAAATTAAACCACGCCCGTTATACCCTGGACAAACAGTATTCATCGTAGTCAATCCACGCTATATGAACGTCGATATAAGAGTGATTGTAGACGTAACTCAAGGCGCCGTAGATTTGTATTTGAGTCCGAACGATAGCTCGTTTGTAGTATCTGTAAATTCCACCACGGGAGCACATAACGTGGAGTTGGACCCTACGTATTACAAACACGAGCCTTTCCGCAAGATGCCATCGTTTGACGAACACGTATCCGAAAAATGGTTTTACGAAAAAGTAGAATACACACTAGCCGACTACACAGCGAAAGATTTAGCGACGTACGTGACGGTGGACAGAAAGAACATATTGCTGCGTGTGAGGAACCTTCGCAACCGACTCGTGCTGACTTTGCCGCACAACATTCACGACTTGGCGCACACGAAATTCTACATCATATTGCGAGCGCGACACTCCGACGACGGCGCCGCTAGCTTCGGCGTGACATATTTCCGACAAGACCAGTTACACATCGACCTCTTCGTCTTCTTCTCCGTGTTCTTTTCGTGCTTTTTCCTGTTCCTGGCCGCGTGCGTTGTCGCCTGGAAAGCCAAGCAGGCGGCTGATGTGCGGCGCGCTCGCAGGAGACATGTCGTCGAGGTAATGCTGATGAAACATTGTCTCTTAAACTTTTTACAGAAAGTTTTCAACAATAGTAATGTTTATTTTTTTTCTACAGATGTTACACATGGCGAAAAGACCGTTCGCTGCCGTCACGGTTTTGTTGAACGGAGGCGTGACGTCAGTGGGCGGCGCGAGACGTCGACGCGCACCCGACCTGCGACCCGTCGCCATCGAGCCCACGGGAGACGGCCGCGCCGCCGTCACCTCAGTGCTCGTCAGGTCAGTCTAGTGTTTAGTGATTGCTAAATATCGATTAAAGTACTGTTATGCATATAGAAACCAAAACGAAAGATACATCGAAGTTTTAAATTCGTTATACTGATATTTTTTAAATATTCAAAAATAACTTCAACATAATATTTGAATTTTGTGTATCGGTAACATTTTGTCTAGTCGCGGGTCTAAACATCAGGCACACACCTTCGCCTTTTCGAAGTTATGTGTGTATTCATAATTAATGAACATCTCCTTCAACTATCAAGGAAAATATGTTTTAGTTCAGTTAAGAAGGCTCGTGCCCAGCAATGGGACTTATATGGGGCTGATAATAATCTTTTGAGAGGTTGTAAGTGCGGGTGTGTCACAGGTTGCCGGGCGGCGCGCGCGCGCCGGTGCGGCTGGCGCTGGGTTCGTCGCTGGTGCTGGTGTCCCGCGGGCCGGCGCTGCGAGCGCGCCGCGCGCCGCCGCTCGCCCGCCTCGCCGCGCACACATAGCGCACCGCCTGCGCGCGCTGTCGCAACGCCGCCCGCGCCACCTTGTAACTGACACACATCGCTGCCGGGACTCCCATACAAACACAAAAGCACACATTCACTAACAAAACTTCGAATGACAATCTTTAAGCTTCAAATCTCTGTTTCATAAATGCAATTTGACATAAAAATGAGAATATACTGACTACACAATAAAAATTATGAACTAGAAACTACCCAAATGACGTGTAAAGCTTTTGGGCTTCTATGGAAGGATCACCACTACTTGCAGCGGGCGGCGCCGGGGCGACAAACTGACGCGCTTAATCATAAGGTTAGTTGGCGTTTTCTTTTTATCACGTTCCGAATGTGCCGCTTATTAAAAGTTGTACAGGGAAATAATATAAGTTTTAATTCGTTCAATGCCACGATGTGTATAATGACAAATATTTTATGGAATTTTATAATGTGACATATAAAAATTTATAACTTCAAAGCGCACTAATGAACTACGCAAATTTAATCAATTTATTAGGGAATGAAACTTCGTAATGCCAAATTTACAGGACAGCTACACTTTATTCATACATGTATTTTTTATTTGTTTTGTTGCAAGAATAGAAATTTTTATTTACTTTTTGATATTTATTTTTACTATAGTAAGATAGAAATATCGAGTTTCCATGTACAACTTTTCAAGTTTAGATGTATGTTTTATTTAAGTATCCCAAAGTAAACAGATGTCGGTGTCACTGAGCTCGGTTAGAATAATAAATAGGGGTGGTGTTGTTGTTTTCACAATATGTATATTTTGGTTGATCGAGTGGTGAACTGGTCTCCACTTATGTATCATAGATCTGCTATTCATTAACTGTTTACAACCCTGTTAAATATGTGAGCTCGAGCCAAAGGTGTCAAAATTGTGCGCGCCCACTGTGCGCGGGTTGTGAGTAGCCCTTGAGCTGTTTTGTTATTTATTTCCAAATTTTATTATGTATGTTGAAATACGCTTTTTTAATGAGATGTTATTATAAATTACTATACGTACATGAGTTAACGATTGAAGTTTATTTAATACATTAATATGAAATTTACTCATAATGAAGCCGATTACTATAGAATATATTTTAAATAAATTATATGTTCCTACGAATCAATGAATCTCTTGAAAGATGTGATGATCTTATGTAATATAAATATACAGTGGCGTGCAAAAGTAATGGGCCATCCTCTTTTTCATACACATCGCAAAAAATTGTCGTGTTGAAGGAATATAAACGACTAATTATTATATGTATTCGTTTATTATTGATAACAATCGATTGCTTACATTAAAATTTTGTCTGAATAAGTAATTTTACAAAAAATTCCAATTAACAGCTGTGCAAAAATATCGGGCCGCATACAATTTCGTCGAAAAAATCGGGAACCAATGAGATAAATTAACAAAGAATCTTTTTATTTCTTTCATGGGACTCAATACTTTGTCGCCATACCTTTAGCAGCAATAACTGCAGCACACCGACGAGGCTTAGACTCGATTAATATGGTTATTTGGTCTTCTGACACAGTTCCCACTCACGCCGCAAATGATTCCACAATTCCGACTTTTTAGAATGATTTTTGGTCCTAACACGAAGCTTTAAGACTTGCCATAGATGTTAAATGGAATTTAAATCCGGTGACTGCGGCGGCCAGTCAAGGAGGCTGAGATTTTGGCTCTAAATAAAATTTTTCACAAGATGCGAAGCATGTTTTTGATCATTATCGTGTTGAAAGATCCAACCGCGAGGTAATTTTTTTTCGCAAATAGGAGCATATGGTCCTGTAAAATGTTTTCATACATGATAGCGTCCATATTGCCATTAATTTCTACTTGCGGACCAACGCCACTAGCGGAAAATGCTTCCCAAACCTTAATGTTACCGCCACCATGTTTTACAGTGGAAGTTTGATCCCTTATATTGTATCTAGTACCTGTAGGGCGTCTTACATACTTCCGACCATCACTTCAAATCATTTGAAATTTCAATTCGCCTGAGAAAAAGACTTTCCGCCAATTTGATACCGTCCAGTGTTTATACTTTTCAATAAAATACAACCCAGCCTTCTTAATTTTCTTGGTAATTAAAGGTTTCTTCACTCCAACACCTCCAATAAGCCCTGCAGCTCTCCGACTGTACTCCGGCAAATATTAGTTAAATTTTTGCTTCTCAATTCCCGAGAAATATCGGTTGCGGTTTTTCGTGGATCGATAACGCAATTTCTTTTTATAATTTTATCGACGAGATTTGAAGGTTCTCTTCGTCTACCGCTTCGAATGTTATCACAAAGTGTGTTTGTAGTTTTGTATTTTGAAATTATCAGATTTACAGTGATTTTGCCGATAGATAAAGCCGTCGCGATATCACGAGAACTCTTCCCTTTCCATGAAAGCTTAAAATCGATTTCGCGAACCTGAATATTCCTATGTTTCATCATGATCTCAAAATTAAGACTATTTTTCCACGGAAGACCACGGCGATGTATTGTTTTGAAACTAATGTAAAAAAAAGTTAACAAATCGTGGGTATAAAGCCACGTGAATAAGTGGCCCGATACTTTTGCACACCGACAATAGTCATTTAAAATAATACACTTAAAATATGATAAAGAAAAACATTACATCTAACGTTATTATCTTTATCCTGACTTTTTTTAAACACCTTGAGCAATGATCAAGTGAAGGAATAAATATTTTATTAATTTCACTGAAAAATGAGGGTGGCCCGTAACTTTTGCACGCCACTGTATATGTTGGCAGCTCTAAATTGTATCAAATATTTGCCAAAATTGTGCTGTCTGCCAAGCCATTCAGCGTTGTAATTATTTAATATATTAAAAGTGACATTCAATGAGTGACCTAAGTCGACAATTCCTTTTTCTCAAATAGCTCGGCGTATCTTATTTGCGATTGCACAAATTTACCATTTATTGTGAAAAAATATTTTATTTTAGATGTAACTAAAGTACCTATTTGAGATTACTGTAAGTACAAGATCTAATGTGTAGTATATCTCTTGCCTATATAAAGTATTTTTTGCACAAATTTACATTACATTATGCAGCTGTTTTACAATTCTATTGTCGAAGTTTCTGCGAAGGTTAAGTGGATTCAGACAGTATATGGGTAGCTAATGAATATGTATATTTTGCTTATTTTTCTCTATATTATAAATCAATGTATAGTCGGCTTTTGCAAATCAAATAATTATATTATGTTTGTAATTGGCTTTATGTTATATTATCCACGAACGAAGAGTTTATATACCTATGAGTAAGTCCGTTTGTTCCGATTGGTATTAGCAGTAGGTATATTTTAGTTCTTAATTATTAACAACTGCAATGTGAATCTTTTTGTCACCGTCCACAACGTGGTGTTAGAAATCGTCTAATTACGTATTTGGGTTTTTAATAATATTAATTTTAGGAATAATTTTACGAATCCGCACATTATGATTATGTAGAGTAGTTGAAGCACAGAAATCACATATTTTCTCTTTTAGACAATCTGAAATATCGTATTTTTCTTAGTTTATTTTAAATCGACTGTTTTTCGTACAATGCGTCCAATTATATAAACCTTGTTAACGATTGCTCATTACTTGTCATCAGTATTGTGTAAATGGATTGATCAATTAGTGGATGTGTAAAATTATTGTAACGTAGGTTATTACATAAAATGTAAGAGGGTACTGAATACTATAGCGGTTTCTGTAAGTTATTCACATTCAGCAAATAGTTGATCAAAGGTATAAAAAGTCCAAATTACATTCCATTTGTGTTTTTTGTATATATTATGTCGTAGATCAGATATTGAAGAGCTTTAAGGATAGTGTACTAAGAAAATTAAATTGCTCATTCATACATTTATAATGCATTTATTTAATTGATGCTTTTTTATGAGCATTAAGTAATAGAGTATTGGAAACTTTTAAAATCAGGTATGAACTGTAACATTAACAGCATCGTCTTTCTGTCTCGGTTATAAAGAACAAATCATATATTAATACATTGCCACTAAATCCCACCGGTTTTCGTATTGACAATATTTCATATTAAATAATACTTTGCCTAATAAAACCAGGTACACAGCACCTAGCAATTTTTAGTATTTCATTTAATTTGTTTTTATTTTTGTCCTAGCTATGTTGACGCATATGGGAAATGCCCTTTTTAAAGTCCAGAGACAGAAAGAACGTGAACAAACATTGTAGCAAACTATGATGGAATAATCACTATTTATTGTAATTGCTTTCCACATTTTTTACGTACCATATTCGTTCTATATAAGAATTTTTATTGTGTGTTGTCTTACGTAATTTAAGTTTTTATTTTTTATATACCAACTGTGTCCGTTTTAACTTGTTTGCAACTACACTTCTCAAAGGGCTAAGCTAAATCTTGACGGCCTCGAGAACAGGCAGCTTTATTAGCTTCAACGCGTCATTTGATTTTTTTTATATATTGTAATGTAAGCCAGTTTGCGGAATTATTGTCAGTTGACACAAAAAGCTCTCGATTTTATTTTCTTTTGATATTTTGTCCAGTAATAAATAGCAAAAAAGTTGTTTATTTAAAATAATAGGCATTTATATTTAGACAAGGTATTTTTAGTAGATGAATAAGCATAATTTTGCTCAAAAATATTTTATAAATTAATAATATGATATAGCTCAGTTTTTAGGTCGCTTCTTCTAAACATGACGTGTGAAGCCTATCTACTATCTACCTACTATTGATTTCTTATGTAAATTGTAAATGAAATTATTGATATGTTATTATATTTTGATAGGTGTTTCTGTAGGAGAAAATGTTATAGAAGATAAAATATAGTTAAACATTAGACCGCGTTTGATACAATATGCATGTGCATGTGCCCTCATATAATACAGTCCTCGTAATATAAACAATTCATGATAATAATGTATATAAATGTGTACAATAAAACTCAAGCAGCAATATGTTCATGACATTCAGGATGGAATCTAATGGCAGTATTATGTGTAAGCAATATATATTTTTGTTTAACCTATATGTATAAATGTTTATAAAATAAATATACTGTTGTTTATAGAACAAGTTTTATTTTATCTTTTATTGTTTAAAACCCTGCTCGCACCACACCACCAAGTGTGCATTCACAATCAGCAACCAGGTGTGGATACACCAATCCGACAATCTGATTTTTCTAATTCTTTTACAATGAGGTGATACTGGCACCTGATTGAAATTGAAGTGAGATCCACCTAGAATTTCTTCTAAATAATTTTATATTGCGAATAGAATATAACTTGACCATGTGATACATTTATTGTCTTGTCTTTTACAGATTTACATGTAGCAGTTTATTGATAGCAAATGTGACTCATATAGTTCCTTGTCTTGGATATTCTTCGTAAAGAATTATTTTGGTCTATGAATAGGATAACTATATTCTAAAAACCTGTGTTGTGGATAAGACTTAAATGCGGGATGCCAGGGTTTAAAATATAGTAGTACAGTAAGTAGTGTTATCCTTTAGTGAACTCTATTTACTCACTCATTTTCTTAAGTCTTACAAATAGAATGTTAAAGTAGGACTAGTCCGAAGAATCTGCTTGTTCCTGTTCAAGCAATATGTATGAGCTGTTGCAACTACTTTCCATCAGGTGATTTCGTGTTGTGTCCCCTCCTAGCTGCAAAAGAATACTAATTTCAGATCTATGTTAAAGACTTGTGGACCACATTGTTTAAATGCATAGGAAAAAGTAGATTAGTATATGACTTTTTTTCAGTATGGACTAGGAGCTAAATTTTATCATGATTACCTCATTGGTATAAGATTTTAAAAAGATACCCATCTCAAGTACTTATTTATTATTTTAAATGAAAAATTTAAAATTCTTATTTTGGAGTCATAAATTATATTTTGGAATAGTTTTTGATGTTCATCATTTCTATGTAATATCGTGAAATTTTATTACAAAATTTTATGGGAGTAAATAAATATAACAGATTTTGCAATAGGAGAAAATAATGCTATATCAGGATCAAATAAGTTTGCTTAAGGTACTGAATTGAAAGGAGGGCCTTAACTAGTTTTTTTTTACTAAGGGTGCCAAGTCAAAGGATTTATACAGAGTTTACCTATATGATCATTTATGAACCTATAGAGAAGGTATTTATTTACTGCACCTGAAGTAAATAAAACATCAACAATTATGATTAAACATGTATTTTTAAGCATTACTATAAATGCTAAAATACTACAGTAAAGTAAGCATTAAACAAAAATACCTACAGCAAAACGGATGATGCATATTATTGCATTACTGTTCCTTCTGGGTAAGGAGATGAGTCTTAATTTTTTGGAGCAATTCTTTCTTTACAGAATCTGGGACAATAGCTCTTGCCCGTGGAGTCACTTTAGTTACCAGCATGTCAAAAGTGACATTATTCCCTTCATTCTCCTTTACTGCTTCACGGCATAGTACTCTTACTTGATCTCTCCAGCCACATTCAATCAGTCTTTTACGGAGAAGTTCCTTAAATCTGGATTTAAAAAAATATTATGATAAAGACATCACAAGAGTACAAAAGAAAAGTTTATGGTAATTAAATTTTTACCTTTCTCTATCCCCACTCAGGATCACCCGTTGATGAGCAATTGTATTGTTAAAAGTCATGATCAATCTGAAAAAAAATAGTTGAAAGTTGTACTAAATCTTTCATTCAATAATTTGCTAATATTGGTGGTAGCTCTTTTGTCTTTTACATTTTCTAACTAGAGTTAACCGATTTTGTAATAAGATTTACCAATATCTACAATTACCACGTATAAATGCGAGACCCGAACTAACTAGCAATTAACTAGGTCTCGAGAACTTTTAGCACCAATACAAAGGTTCAGTTCAGTTCTTATTTTATCGCCTCTAGCCAGACGGGCGTTAGTAGGTACAATGTAGGTTCAAATGTACCTTGTATAGTAGGCTCCTATAGTTTGATTTCCTTAGTATTGATCCAAAGTAGACATTGGTTTGTATTCTTTACTCTATGAAAGTCATTCCAGAAGACTGATTTTGCTTGCATTAAAATAAGAGATTACAAAATTAGTCAAACATAACATAATTAAATACTTTTAGGTGTAAATATCTTTCTACTTAAGTACTATATATACCTACCTATATTATCAAATCGAAATTTAAGTTAATAGCGTGAATTGTTAGAACATTATCTTCGATACACGCGTGATATGCAAATTATTTAATAATACATTATTTGAAAAAGAAAACTAATTTTTATTACCTATTAAAATATTAATAAAATGTCAAACCACAATCTTATACTGCGCTCTGTGCTTCAAATATTTTTTATCTGTTTCCTGACTTTTTAGCGGGAAAAGTCATGTTTGATATGAATGAGTATATCTATACTAATATTATAAAGTTGAAGAGTTTGTTTGTATGTTTGTTAGGATCTCAAGACTACTGGTCCAATCAAGGGCGCAGTAAAGATGCAGAAGGCGCCGACCGGCGCGTTATGATTTAAATAATTTGACCGATTTCTATGATTTTTGGTATGGGCATAAATAGGACTCTAAAGAGTAAGATATACTACAAGTTATTTTCTTTTTGAACTCAACCCTCTACTCTACACGGACGAAGTCGCGGGCAAAAGCTAGTTGTTACATAATTTATTTTTAAAAATTCATATTTTGTAAGATGTGTTACACAATAATTCATGACACAATAATAAGATTTAGGATGTCTTTTTTATTATTAAAAAAAAAGACAAACAGTTGAAACATAAAATATAGTACCCATTAATGTTTCTTTATTAAAAAAAAAAAATAAACAAAAGAATATGTGTTAGGTCTATTAAAGAGAATACAGAGAGATAAAACTAATAATTTAGTTCTATATTATGGTTAACAATGTTTAGTTAAACAAACTATATTAATTGTCGTAGCGGTTTCATGACCTTTGCCGAGTAACCAACTGTCAATCTGAAGTAAGATGTCAAAGACATGTTAAGTTTTTCTACGAAAGCTCTAAACAGGCGATAAAAATAAGCTGTTCAAAATATTGAAAAACAAATAATAATCATTTCAAAGTTATAGTGCGATTGTGGTTCAAACTTTGAAAGAGTTATATAAATACAGGAAGTCTCTTATGAATTGATGTGGATTCACCCCTGTGATAGTTTTATGATAAATAAATAAATTGAAAACCGCTCGTTTCGGCAAAACTTTTCAATGAATATTATTTCTAAAATATTAGTTTTCTTACGTAGTTATGGCTCACGTTATGGTACTCAATCCAGTCGATCAGGATATTTTCGTTTGTGGTGTTTGCAAATCGATATACAACTCCCTCGTGTCTTATTTGGAACATAAAAGATTACCATGTAACAAGGTGTTCATAGAAGAGCCGATAGCAGTGTGTGAAAATTTTCAGCAGCTACCAGTGAGTGACAATATACAGCTGGTATCTGTTAGTGACAATATACAGCTCCTTCCAGTTAATGACAATGTACAGAGGCTACAAATTGCAGAGAATTTACAGCCACTACAAGTTTGTGACAATGTACAGCAAATACAAATTTGTGACAATCAACAGCAACTACAAGTTACCCACAATTTACACCCTCTACAAATAAATCACAATTTACAACCATTACAAATTAGTGAACACTCACAGCCAATACAAATTTGTGACAATATACAGTCAATACAAATTTGTGACAATCCACAGCAACTACAAGTCAGTCATAATTTACACCCTCTACAAATAAATCACAATTTACAACCATTACAACTTGGTGATCATTCACAGACAATACAAATTTGTGATAACTTACAGCCAATACAAATTTGTGACAACTCTCAGCCAATACAAATCTGTGATAATTCACAGCCATTACAAGTTTGTGATAACTTACAGCCAATACAAATTTGTGACAGCTCACAGGCAATACAAATTTGTGACAGCTCGCAACCAATACAAATTTGTGACAGCTCACAACCCATACAAATTTGTGACAGCTCACAACCCATACAAATTTGTGATAGCTCACAGCCAATACAAATTTGTGACAACTCGCAGCCCATACAAATTTGTGACAGCTCACCGTCAATACAAATTTGTGACAGCTCACAATCTATACAAATCTGTGACAGCTCACATCCAATACAAATTTGTGACAGTTCACAGCATATACAAATTTGTGACAATTCACAGGGAGTACAAATTTGTGACATCTCACAGTTGCCACAAGATAATGAAAATTCAAAGCCAGAAGGTGATGATGTGGAGCCAGCAACTGAAATAGATGATTTTTATAAAGATGTGTCTACAAACACTGAACCTTACTACACATATGAATCAGACATAGATATTCCTATTGATGATGGTGATGCAGTATCTAATGGCTTTCATCAAATATGTAAATTTTGCTCAAAAAAATATAAGACACTAAAAGGTTTACTGGCTCATATCAGACTACACAAAGGCAAGTCTTTACAATGTCCTATATGTGGTAGATGTTATGTACAGAACGCCAATTTTCAGAGGCATATTTTGTCACATAAGATGTGGCCAGGTGGCAACATGGTGAGGACACCTAAGACTGTAGAAATGGATTTGTTGAGCTACACATGCCCATTTTGCAATCATCTTAGTCCTGATTTCATTAAGTATAGACTACACATGAAATGCCATGCATCTCTAAAAGAGTACAAGTGTATACAAGAAGGTTGTTTAGATTATTTTGCTGATATTGATATCTTAATTGAACATGTTGCTGAAATGCATCCTAACCCAATATACACATGTTACATATGCTGTGAGAAGTATAACAGCTTAGAGGAAATTGCTGAGCATCAAAAGAAACATGATATATTTGAAACAGAATCTAGACCTCAGGAAAAGTATAAATGTTCACAATGTGATTCAGTATTCAAACATCCTGATAAATTGGCATTCCATTTATTTGCTGAAGATCATAATAAAGTTTGCATTCATTGTAACAAGACTTTTACAAGTGAGAAAAGATTGCGCATGCATTTGCACCTTCATAAGGAGTCCAAGGAGTTCAAGTGTGATGTTTGTGGAAGTACTTTTCAATTGAAAAAATACTTGGCAACACATATGCTCAAGCATGGAAGTAGAACATTTAAGTGCTCAGTGTGTAAATCTATGTTCAAAAGGCCAGACTTACTTAGCAGGCACATGAGACTACATCAATCAAAAAAAATGTACACATGTACATACAGTGATTGCAAGAAAGAATTCAGTCGACTTGATAAATTAAAGGCTCATTTAAAATATCATGCAAAATGTGATTCAAAACCAAAGCCTAATAAAAAGAAAAGTAAGAAAAGACGCAAACGCAGCATTGCAAAGTCAGATACATCTGTGGATTCAAGTAGTGATAATAACTAAATTTTAACTCATGTGTAAATAAATGTTTTCTATACAAGTTATGTACTTTGGAGACTGGATTTACTTTCAAAAATATATTGAATTGATATGTTACTATGTAAAA
Source organism: Cephonodes hylas (assembly GCA_030295005.1). Taxonomy (NCBI): domain Eukaryota; kingdom Metazoa; phylum Arthropoda; class Insecta; order Lepidoptera; family Sphingidae; genus Cephonodes; species Cephonodes hylas. Next base: position 8,013,547 of record AP025364.1, on the reverse strand, counting down.
ATACAAATTTTCTTTAATTAGAAAGGAATTATAGAAATCTATGTGTGATGTATAGGATATAATTGAAATAAAGTAGGAATGTTTACTTATGGGTTTAAATGTGTGCGTACCAAGCACATGGAGGGTTTCACTCACAGGTACGTCATTTATATTTAATTAAGAAGTGGAGTAGTAGTGTTGACTTGAGTGAATGTTAGGACCAGTAAAAATATAGGTTGTAAAATGAATATCTTTATACTATTTTTGGTGGTTTTAGCAAGTTTCAATTGTATTACAGTGAGTGTTTTATTATATTTCTTACTAAAGTTAAATATGAAGAACCAGACTTCTTACTTGGAAGTTTTAAAACCATTAAGTAATATATAGGGAATGTGTTTCTTCAACACTGTTATAAATGTTCAATAGTGTATACCTATATTACAGTTATGTGCAGTGAAATTTTTATTAATTAAATAAAATACTTGTTTTAGGCTCGTCAATTTCGGGTCACCGACCAAGTGTACTTTGACATTCAGAGGGAGGATAAACATTTAGGTCGAATAGTAATTGGCTTATTTGGTGATCTCGCACCAAAAGCTGTTAAAAACTTCAAAGTTCTTGCCACGAAAGGTATTAAGGGGAAATCATATAAAGGCTCTTCATTCAATCGTATCATAAAGAGATTTATGGTGCAAGGTAAGTAAAAATCAATGAAGTTATCGTATTAGGATTATGCTTCATGAAGTTTTATTTTAAGGTGGCGATGTAGTATCAGATGATGGTACTGGATCTATAAGTATATATGGCGAAACTTTCGACGATGAGAATTTGGATACTCAACACACTCTTGCTGGATTCGTTTCAATGGCAAACAAAGGTGGGTATCTACACATTTATTGCTCACTATCAAATGCAGTATCATCTTTAACATACCATACAGAAGTTTGAGTATGCGGCTTAAATCAGTGGTAGCGAAAAAAAATTACGTCTTTCATTTCAGAATTTATCCGGGGAGTAAAACGGCAGTGATAAAAAACTAAGCAAGGCAATAGTTACGGTCATTACAAATACATTGACGTTTAAAAAACCTCGACAAAAATTTATCGTGTTAACAACCACACCTGAGTATTAAATGTATATTTTGTAATAACTGAAACTACTACCTGCCTCAGTATTTGGTCAGCGTCTTTTTACAAGCTTTTATTTAACTTCACTTTTGTATGTATGTATGTATGTATGTATGTATGTATGTATGTATGTATGTATGTATGTATGTATGTATGTATGTATGTTTGTATGTTTACAAATCTTGCAATGAAGATTTGAACCACTTCCAATAGACCGATTGTGCTGAAACTTGGTATACCTACGTAACTTGGATGACAATACAATAATATTGTACCATGGAGCTGGTCTGATGATGAGGTTGGAAGATGACCATAGAAACATCGGTTCTTGTGGACCGATTGAGCTGAAATTTGGTATGTCTTTGTAACTTCGACAACAATACACAAATATGGTATCATGGTGCTGATCTGACGAAGAGTTGGAAGATGCCCATAGGAACTTCGATTTCTGTGGTCCAATTGAGCTGAAATTTGGTATGTCTTCGTAGCTTCGGTAACAATACAAAAATATGATATTATGGAGCTGATCTATTGAGGAGTTGGAAGAAGCCCACAGGAACTCCGATTCCTTTGGACCGATTGAGCTGAAATTTGGTATACCTATGTAATTTCGGTGACAATATAATAACAAGGTATCATAGAGCTGATCTGACGAAGAGTTGGAAGATGCCCATAGGAACTCCGATTCTTGTGGTCCAATTGAACTGAAATTTGGTGTGTCTTCGTAACTTCGGTAATAATACAAAAATATGGTATCATGAAGCTGATCTGATGAGGAGTTGGAAGAAGCCCATAGGAACTCCGATTCCTGTGGACCAAGTAAACTAAAATTTGGTATGCCTTTGTATTTTTAGTGACAACATAATAACAAGGTATCGTTGATCTGGTGTCATGAGAAGTTGGAAGGTGCCCATAGGAACACTAGTTTTCATGGACCGATTGAGTTGAATTTCGGTATGACTACGAAATGGATAGACTTAGAAATATTTCCAACTAAAAAGTTAAAAATAAATTAACGGTGAAAAACACATTTTAAAATCAAGCTTTTATTATGCACGAAAAATTAAAAAAATAAACTAAGAAAACATTCATAAAATTCGTATTTTTTTAAACTTTACAAGTAACAATTTACAAAAGTGTTCGGTTTATCAGTAGAAGTATGATACATAAACATATATTATCTATAACTAGTATATTAATATTCTTAAGTGATTTAAAAGCTTGTCGCGCAATTTCGTTAATTCAAAGACCTCGGCCGCGACGAGCTTTTAGATCACTTAAGAATATTAATATACTAGTTATAGATAATATATGTTTATGTATCATACTTCTACTGATAAACCGAACACTTTTGTAAATTGTTACTTGTAAAGTTTAAAAAAATACGAATTTTATGAATGTTTTCTTAGTTTATTTTTTTAATTTTTCGTGCATAATAAAAGCTTGATTTTAAAATGTGTTTTTTATTCCAGTTATGATCACCAGCATACTTTGAATTATTTAAGTAATGTTATATGAAACTTCAAAAAAAATATCGCACACCTTAATTATGAAGGAAACACATAGGTACCTGAAAGTTTCATACTAAAAATCTAGCTAATATAATATATCACTAGATTAGGACCTAGAAGTATTTATCCTTCCAATATTTGATGTCATTTTTTATATGTTACATGCTGCTACAGGGAGTAACACCAATGGATGTCAGTTTCTCATAACTTTAACAGGCACACCTTGGTTGGACAACCTACACACTGTTGTGGGAAAGGTAGGTAGATAAAGCTAGGATAAGAATGAATAAGGACAGCCTTACCTACTTATAAACGTAATTTTAGTACAAGTTAACAATCCTTTGTCTCGCTTCTTTTCGCGTCGCAGATCAATCAATGGAGCACCAAAACATGTTTAACTATTTATTTAAGTAAAGCTGAACTATTGTAACAGACGTTTAAAACAATGACCTGCATCGTTAGTCATATTTTTTTTGTTTAGAACTTACTCCTTAGCTCTATGATTAATACATAAATTGCTTTCTTCATGGCCTTCGAAAACATTTCTTTAAGGTGTAGTGCTAAAAGATCATGTAACGTACGATTACATTGTCCTTAGGAATTTCTTAGGCGTGTAGTCCGCAAACTCGCATTAGGTCAGCATGGTGGACTAAGGTCTAAACCTTACAGTGGTGAAGGAGGCCCGTGCCCAGTAGTGCGACGTGTATGGACTGATAACGAACCTACGATCATCGTATTCCATGCTAATATTTTTTTGGTTTGTTCTTCCTCTTGTGAAGCTTAGCTCGGCTGAGGTTCCTTTAATATTTTGTTAGAGTTTACTTTCTACAACGTCACAAACATAGAAATTCACAAACTCACAAACGTTACCTCTTTATATTGTTAGTATAGATTTAAAACAGACGATTGCCTGATCACAAAGATCGTCCCATGTCTAAGATGAATTGCAACAGCGTTGCTATTATTCTTTTGTAGGAGTCTAAATAGGAAATCTAATACTTATTTGAGTGAAACTTTTGTTCTACACAAATATAAAAGTTCTTCTAATCTTTTAAAAAATAGCGTTTTCTTAAAAATATACAAACGAGAAGTAACAGTAAAGCAACATTTTTAATTATGACAGAGTTGTATATCAAAGGAATGTTGTAAGAAAAAAAGGAAAGCAGACAAAACGTTGAGAATGGAATTTTATAAAAAGCACTGGCTCCTAATACTAACTAAACTAGCAAAATACAGACTGAAATGGATATCATTGGAGGGCTGTGTCGAAAGACAAGCTGTGGCTACATCATAAGACTGATCATCGTCAAGAATATGTTTATTTTTAATTTTGTTATAGTGCTTGATTAATGAATAGTTTCTTACACAGCAATGGAGGCATATTTATTTATTCGACTATAATTGTTGTACACAGGTGGTGGAAGGGCAGAATGTGGTACATTTAGTGGAACATACCCCGACTGACGTGGACGACCGGCCCACGCAGCGTGTATTTATTTCTGACTCCGGTCTCGTGGATACGCCAACACCCTACACAATCTCGGACACTCCTTACGAGTAAGAATATTATAATAATTTGTGAATTAAAAAAATATCAGGGTTATGTTACATTTTAACACAAGAACAATGCCCAATACTTGGATGACTGAGGAATTTCGAAGTAGATCGAAATAAAGTTGTTTTGTGTTTAGTACCAAATTTTTATACAGTATTCTAAGATCCTGATGTTATATGCAAATAGTTATAAATATATATTAAAATCATTGGTAATATAAAAATGGATATAAAAAATTGTAAAATGACTTTGAAATTTAATACATCATTATATTTTTTTTACAGTTTGTGGGGATGGATCAAAGCATCGGCAGTGCCGCTCACAATGTCCTTTTCAATACTTGGTTTCTTCCATTGGATGATACGAAAAATGGAAATTTAATGTCTACACAAGTATATTCTGTAAACGCTTTCGTGTGTTAATAAATTATTGGAACAAAAATCTGTGTGTTTTTCTCCATACTTACCTAAAATCTTATAAATTGTATACCACACAATGGCGGTACAAACACCATCAAAATGTTGCAACTAAAATAGCTTGATTTAATTTCAAAAACTTAATAACGGAAAATTTACAAAAAGTTGGCAACATTTTAAAGTGTGAGATTTATAGAGTTTCCTTTTATTTATTTTTGATTTTACCATATTCGCAGAGAAAAATGCTTTATTTTTTTTACAATCATTGGACACGTGACCATAAACCAACCCCGGACTACGACTTAGACTTACATAGATGGTAAATCTTTCAAAATACCTTTATTGATTTGAGATTTCCTCCCATTCAAAATGAAACATTCTTAGTTGTTAGGCGTTTAATTTTATCTCACTATGAGAAGCGTATACTTATAAATACAATAAAATATTTTTATTACATATAATATCTACAATAAAAGAATTAGAACATTTATAACTTAATATGTGTGATGCTTTGCTGTACGTGACGTCATTTTAAAAACGATTGTTTTCTGCCCAAAGAGTAACTGCCTTATTTATAAACGATGCTTAAGCCTGCGCAAGTTAAGCACTATTTGTTAGCTTAGTTATGTCAGACCTAAGCAATGTTTTTAAGACCTTAAAATTTTGACAATGTGACTAGTATAAAATTTATAGACGTTACGTATAGATTAATTATAATTTAGGTTAAGTCTTTAAATATAAGATGTTTTTATAGGTTTAAATTTAAAACTACCGATATTAAAATTCCAGATGTAATGATTAGTTAGCTATTCACATGGTCATAAGCATTATTAAGTTAGCAGCACTGGTCTTATTCCAAAATTCGGCAACAATATTTCGTTTCACAAAAGTTTTCGGTCGTAAAACATAGATTTGTATGTTTTGTGGTGCACGTAGTTTCTGCGGTGGAAGTGAGAAGTAGTCACTAGAATGGTAAGTATAGTATCGCTGCGAGTGCGAGTGCGAGCGCGAGTGTGTATTGCGGCGCTACGGCGTGCGCGGGCGAGGGTGCGGGCGCGGCGGGGGGCGGGGCGCGCTGTGACGCCGCCGAGCCGCACGCGCGCGCACACGACGCCCACGCCGCGCACACGTCGCACGCGCTGCTCGGGACCGCTTGGAAGAACGCTCGCGCGCGGTGACCTGCAAACAAGAGAAAATACGTTAAAGGATATGCTTCATTAAATTAGCGCAAAACTGAATTGTCATATTTATTTTGGATATTGAAAGAACTTGAGATGACAAAATGATATGGTTAAGGACGTTTATCCAAAATTGAATGTTCGCGACAGCCAAGATCGTTCTCGGTGAGAGCTCACTACCCTGGAACAGGCTCAATGGCCCTAAACACTAAAATTGCCTCTTCTAGAAGTATAAAGTAACAAAGCAGATTTCTTTGACATTCAATTTAATTATTGGTGAACAGGGATCCACCAGGTAACTCGTTGTTTTTTTTTTTACTGAACCATTAGGAGCTCTTGATATCGCTTAGTATCTTGAAATTCGCTCGAACCATAGCAGCGAATCTAAAGAGGATGATGCTGCCCCCTGTGTGTCTGTATGGTGGAGAGAAGATAGAGTGTGATACTGACTGGTATCATATAAGTCTGTGAGCGTGGCCCAGCCGGCGCGCTGGCTGGCGACGGGCAGCGCGTGCGGCGCCGCGAGTGTGACGCAGCGCTCGGCGCGGCCGGCGCGCACCCACGACACCACGCGCGAGCCGCCGCCCGCCGCGCGCGCGCTCACCACGTGACGCACCGACTGCACACAACAAATACTAGTAGAGAAGTAGTTCTAAAATATTTAAACAATAATTAGACATGACACGCGATCAAGGTGTATTTAACACGGCTAAGTGAAAACAGCATACCCGATGGTAGTGCGGTCCAAGCAGAGTAATAAGTAGGAAGGTATGACTACGACTATCGTTTACTAGCCGGTATGATTATACCGATACCTGCCATAATTATGCCATCTGAATGTATACAGAATATACGCAGTCTACACTCGAAATGCAATATATTTGCGTGCATTAATATGATGGCTTTACACCTTCGGTACAATGATCGCTATCGGGGCGAATCTGAAATCCCAGAATTAAAATTTAAAGTCGACATCATCTGGACAAATAGTATAAATACCGTCAATTCCGTGATAGTATTGATGTCTGCGAGGAATCCGGATGGCAGCTGTATGGTCAACAGCGTCAACCCGCTCTCAGTGTCGTTGACTTGCGTCACAAATCTGAAGACAATAAAAGGAATGGTTCAAATAATACGACTTAAGAGATCATCTTGTGGATCATAGACAATAAAATGTTGTTTTTGAGTTGACACAAATTAAAGGTAGGGTAGTAATAAATAAGTAGTAAGATAAGTAGTCATACCCGTAGCAGATGGAGAGTTGCAGCCTGTCCTTAGTGGAGACCTGGTCGACCCTGGGATCTAGCGTGTATCGCGGCCACGGCGCCGTCACGTTGGTGCTGCCCTTCGCAGACAGACCCAGCAGCGCCATCCCGCGACCCTCAGTCACCGCAGACGCTGACAGACTGTTACGGATCTGGGCACAATTGAAAATTTTGTTATACTCTATTTCCATCAATTTTGATTTCATCACTTAGTAAATCCTAATGAGTTGACGGTTATAAGGGAAGTCTGCTATGATGTGATTGATACTTTCTAAGAACATGTTTCTTTTCTAAAAATAATGAAATATTTTAAAGACAGCGAATTGGTCGCTATAATTCAAGAGCTTTAGCTGGAGATTTTCTAATGAGAATAGGTAATCGCTCTATAACTATTGTTAAGTGTGGTATTAAAAATACAGTACAAAACATTCGTTTGGAAAATTCTCTATTATTAGACTCTGCTAAAATCGATTGCAATGGACCTGATGATGTATAAAGTATAGAGTATTGTTTAAAACGCGTGTTTACCAGCTGCGACTGTATGATGAGCGCGTTATTGTCCGCGATCTGGAAGTGCCTGGCGTCGTCGGAGCCGCTCACGTTGACGGACACGCGCAGCTTCACCGCCTCGCGCACCGCCTGGCTGAACAGCGCTAGCGAGTCCACCTGACGGACACACGGAACTATGACCACGGTGCATCTACTACCTCGTTGGACTTTAATCGCCGAAGGTGGCATTCAGTCTACTATGTTGATTCTTGGATTCATAGATATCGGGTACAAGAAAAATTTACTAAAGAACACTGAGACATGTGATTACTAGAAAAGTGTTGACTATCCTTGAAGTGGTTGATGGCATTATGTACTGGAAGAAAAGCATAACCATCACAGTCAGTGGTGGATTAAAATTTTAATCCCTCAACCGCGGTAGAAACCTCTTCTTAAGAGTGGGACTGATGACAATGATATGCAAAATTTCACAAGCAGAAACATTTACCTAGAGGGAATCCCTATACTAGTACTAGTTAAAATCGGTAGATACTAAGTTACGTTGAAAATGCAACGAACCAGTTCAGGGTCGGGGTCTTGCGGCTGGTAGGCGTCGAGCAGGAACCGCACGACGGGCACGGCCTCGTCGTGCTTCCTGGCGGCCATGAGGCAGCGCAGCCCCCACGCCGCCGTCTGCGCGTCCACGCTGTTGCCGCGCAGCCACGGGTTGCGCCACTCCGACGCCGCGATCTCACGTGACCAGTACAGATTGGACCCTGTCGTAAAAAAATATCACGCGTTTTTTATTTCTATCTTTGGATTTGCAAGCTATCAGGTTGATGTTGCATGTTATAAATGAAGGAGGTAAGTTTTATCCCTTATATGAAGTTCCATTGAAAGCTTTCAATATAGCCTGATAATTCTCTGTTGGATGTTCAGAATTACCGTAATCCTGTCACATTTTACTATCGATTATGAAGTGACTATTTAAAGAGACGCTATAGTCTTCTTAAATAAGCTACATTAAACGGAGAATGGAGATTTCTAAATATAATTGTTTGATTTCCATGGTAAAAATTTTAAAATTGTTTGCAAATGCGGTCATAACATGAAGTAATAATATTCCAAGATTTATGTGCGGTTTTTGGGAGTAGGAAGAACTAAAAAGGTAAAATAACACTGGTTACCTGAGGAGTTAGCGTATTTATCAAGCTCTGCGAGTGCGGCCACAAAGTTGTCATGATTGTTGGCGGCCAGCGCGGCGCATGATACCGCTGCGCTATACGCAGTTGGCGCATTCGACACCTGCGCTGATACCCACTGCGCCGCCTTGTCCACCTGCGTCTTGTACTGCGGCTCACTGCTCTGTACACCACATCATGTTGCTATAGCTTCACTCACGACAAGTGTACAAGACATGTTTGGAAATGACAAATGTTTGAGGATGCAAGGCGATTTTTTTTTGTGATTATTGAATTTTAGTTTGTGATTAGAAATTTTGATCAGTTGAAACTATTATCCTGGTTTATTCGTTATCAGACATTGGATGATTAGGTAAAAAATTGGGTATTCGTAAATTTAACCGACCTAAACTAACCGACTTTGCTAATTTTTGTGACGACGATGTTCGTATTGATAAGCACATACGCCGCAGTCCATTTAATACAGTGTGATACTGTTACAATGCTCATAATGATGGACGTTACCTTGGCATACAGTAGGGCTAGCATGGCGTGTGCGGTGACAGTGAGGGGGTGTGCGGCGCGGGGGTCGTTCCGCAGGGCGGCGGGGGGCGCGACCCACGACCCGTCAGCTTGTTGCTGCTGAGCCAACCAGAGAGAAGTGGCGCGGGCACCGGGGGTCACGTGCACGTGCCGGGCACATCGAGACAACCACTGCAACGCTTGGGACGTCATCCTGAAAAAAGTAAACGCCTTGAGATTAAACTCTGTATTTACCGAAGTAGCGGGCAAGTTTAATAGAACAGAATAGTTGACGGCTGACTTTCGGGCTCACTAATTTTCCCGATCTGGTTGGTTCTTTATCGAAACGCCGCTACCCAAGCATAAAACTAATCTTGTCTGACGGCAGAGAATTGTATTTGCTTTTAATCATCACCGCGATATAATTTATAAGAAAAAGATGTTCTCAACAGTCAAACCAGTGTAGCAGTTTGGTATGAAGGTTGGGAAGTCGTAATTCAAAAAAGTTGAAAATTCTACTGACCACACATCCCCATCGACTTCGCTGTCGGTCTCTGGTGCGAAGGAGCCGTCGGGTCGGCGGTACGCCATGAGCCGCTGGTACCCGATGGACGCCAGCGAGCGAGCCTCCTTCGTTATCGACACGTCTTCTTGGTGTGTGGCCTGGCGGATACATCAATTATTTATAGCGTGATTATTACAAGATGTATCAGGATTAGATAAAATCATAAAGTATCCTGGAAAATATGATGTATAATTTCTTTTCGTGCGTTCTTTATTGAAATTCTTTTTGGAACTATGAACATCACTTACAGCTACTTTTTACTTATCTGTTTTTCATCATGGACAATTATCTAAACTCATAATCTTCGTTACCTTGCACTCATTGGACAAAAGAGCGATCTGTAACCAAATGGAGACAAACTCCATCATTTCCAGATGAGGAACAAACTCCAGCGACTCAAACATCTCATAAGGTTAAACGAAGAACAAAACAAATTGTGCCATCGATGCAGCGAGTATATACCTGTAGGTAGTCGAGCAGCACGCAGGCGAGTGCAAGTGGCCTGAGTGCGTGCGGCGGGTCGGCGGCGGGTGCGGGGGGGAGGCGGGCGGCGCGCACGGCGCTGGCCAGCAGCTCGCCCGCCGCCGCCAGCGACACGGCGCCCGCGCGCACCCCGCGCCGGACCGCCAGCGACACATTGGCCCGCGCCACCCCACGACGAGCGTCCAATAGTGCCCACGCGAACAGGTCTTCTTCGTACCCGTCCTGTAATGTCATCATCATGTCATCTTCTTCTTCTTCATCAACCCATATACGTCCACTGCTGAGCACGGGTCTCCTCTACCATTGAGAGGGTTTAGGCCATAGTCCACCACGCTGGCCTAGTGCGGGTTGGCGGACTACACACCTAAGAAATTCCTAAAAACTTTTAGGTGTGCAGGTTTCATCGCGATGTTTTCCTTCACCGCTAAAGCAAGTGAAAATTCAATGTGAATACACACATAACTTCGAAAAGTCAGAGGTGTATGCCTGGGGTTCAAACCCGCGACCGCCGAGATTCTCGATCGCGCGCCTAAGCCTCGGGGCCATCACTGCTTATCATGTCATCACTAGAGAAGAACAGGCAAGAATTGTGTGATTGACAAAAAGTGATTTAGAATGGAGAAACTTCTTCGAAACTGCTCAATGTCTACAAAGCAACAGATATAAAGCCAGGTGATATAAGTTACGATAAGAAAAAAGAAAGGTCCTGGCCCTTCCAAATACTGTTAGATAGATAGAGGTTTTTAGAAAATAATTACTGAATTTCTTTTATGTGCTGTGACGTTTCTCAAGGTATAACCGACATCATCAATAAACATTATAAATTAGGAAATTGACCAGCCTCTAAACCAGTGCCAGGTAGCCTATTAGCCCTAGTAAAGGGAGTTCGTGTCTAAATCCAGCTAAAGGTTAATTTGAACGCAGTTAACAAATGAAGGGTCCACTGCAATAATGATGAATGTCCTTTTTCTTTTTTTTTAAATAATTGAGTTTTAAATGTATAAACGGTGTAATAAAACTCAATGTCATTATTGGTTAACAATGAATTTTTTTTGGACATTCATCATTTTTGCAGTGGACCCTTCAAATGTTAAAGTAATAGGGAAGATGAAGAAGTAGGTAATGTTTGTGAAGTGTGTGACCTTGACGTGTATGGTGCGGAAGAGCGACGCGGAGAGCGAGTTCCCGCTGGCCTCGACGATGACGGGCGCGTCGCCCGTGCGCGCCGCCGACACCAGGAACGCCGTGCTGGCCGCCCCGCGCGCCGGCACCGCCACCGACACGCGCCGGAACAACTCGATCTCTGCAACACGTGTACCTCATTTATCGTATCAATTCTAATCTTCGTGAGAGTATATCACTAAAGGTGTAGCTAGTAATGAACTTGAACAATAAAATGACAAACGAATGATCACAAACATGACATACTTAACAAATAAAATAGCATCTTCTTGATATTAGAATTTTAAAGCAATTTTTTCATTGCAACTTAGTGGCCTACGTGACAAAAAGCAAGTTGAAAAACAATTAATCTTTATATCCCTCTCTTTTTTCTAATAAGATAATCAATATTAGCAGCAGAAGTCATAGAGATTACTAAAAACCTACTTACTTTTAGCAGAATCAACGTCATTATCCAAAGGCTCGAACTCGAAGTACTGGTCGCTATTATAGAAAGTAACTTCCACAGTTGTGTCCACAGCGAGTGTAGTTTTGAGGATTACTATGGCGGCTATCGTTTCTCCCTTCTGCAAGGTGGTGGGGAGTTCTGCCGTCATCGACAGAGGGACGGATGTGGCGAACTTCTGTGGTTTAGCGAACCCAAGGCCCAGGGTAGGGTGCACAGCGAATGCTCCTATTGTGAACTCTCCAGTTGTATCTGGAGTCCATATTTCCTTGGAGCCAGTGCCGTCACCGCTGTAATGAAATAATATTTATAGCTCATTCTATATCCTTAGTAAAATAACCGTTAAAACGGATTCGTCTATATGTACTCTGCATATAATAGGGCATACCACTAACAAGACAAAAGGTATCGGTTCCAACACACGATTGGCCATCATCAAGATTTACTCTCGTTTGACAATCAATACATACCTATAATATCACCACTACAGAGGTATGTTCAGTGTTCTGATGCAAGGCTCAATATAATTGTTTTATTGCAGACAAATGATAAATATCTTTTATAATTTCGTCAGCATCGTGATTATTATCTAGTACGGTGTAGTAACTTCTTCAGTTATTTATTATATTGCAATAATACCGCAGAGTGAAGTTGGCGAGCATGGGCGTGAGCGGGGGTGCGGCGGCGAGGTAGTATCTCGGCGCGGGGGGCGGGGGCAGTCTGCTGAACGCGTACGGGCCCGCCAGCGGAGCACGAGTGCCGGTCTCCCACTCCACTTTCGATGAACCTTCTGCAAATGTAATGATCGGCTTATACAGGCATTGCAATTTATACTTATATTATAAGCAGAAAAGATTTGTATTTTGTTTTTGTTTGGTGAAACATTGAAAGTACATAATTGATTTTAAAGAAATATGGTATAGATATAGACGGGAACGTGAGAAAAACATATGTTATTTTTTTCAGAAAATTCCGTCAGGTTTTCGAAATTATCAATTTTACAATTGGATTACAAAAACGTAATACGGTAATTTGCCACCTGCTTAAGAAAACTGTGCTTCTCCACTATCAACTCTCAGAAAAACAAATTGATAAACATGAACCAGTACAATCTGGACACTAAAAAACCGGAATTTAAAGGGTTATCTTGGGCTTCTAGTTTAATTAATCAAAGACTGTCATTGCTGCGACACATGATCTTCTCACACTTTAAAGTGAATACATGTTAGATTATAACTCTACCACAAGTGTAACACATTGTACGAACAAGTCTATTAACGTATTGATTGAAGAAGTACTAACCACCTTCAGTATTTTTGATGACCACCCCGTCAGTTAATATTACAACTCCAGCATTCTGAAAGAAATTTCAAATAAACTTATTATTCTTTTAAACAAAACTGATAGGGAGACCATTTAGATTAAGTATTAGAACTAATACATTAGTAAAAATTGATTTCATTACCTTGAACACATCAGAGGATGTGTAACCACCAAGATCCAAGCCCATGCTTGGAACATGATCTTCGTTTTTAAACACTGAATGCTTCAAACCACTGAAACTTTCCACTTCTCGTTCGACCTGAAACGCAAAGGCCAAATTAACTACCAAGTTCACATAAATCACAAGAATAGTGTGGCCTAATGTAATAAATATAGGGACGATTTTAACCAGGGCTGCCAGCAAATAAATAGCAGGTATACGGTTTAGTGTCTGCAATTATACAAAATTAGATCGCATTATACAAAAGCATTGTATGCAGCTTTTTTTTTTAGAAAAATCTTTCGTTATATGGTTGAAAAGGGGCCACTGCAGAGTGGCTCTTGTTTTTTTTTAGGATAACAGTTAAACAAATGTTCGGAAAATGGAATCTCCAGAATAGTTCTAGTTTTTTTTTTCTTTTTTAGGATGATAGACAAATTATTGATAAAATGCAAACTTATGTTCCATCCCGTATGCCTTTGTATCGTATTATACAAAGTGGTCATGGATACAATGGCCCATCCGATTATACAGGATTTGTATCCAATTATACAATCTGGCAGCCCTGATTTTAACCCTTGTAAGGATCTAAAGAAAACATTGTGATTTACAGGAACCGTTGTAATTACCCGTTATAATGGCTAACGGTGCTTATAAATTAAGAAATATATCTCTTGCGTCTTTATTGATTGACGGTGTAAGAAGCTACAATGTCTTAATTACTACAAAGTTCGCAAACAACTAAAAGCTGAGGGTCTGTTTAACCCCTTAGCTTCTTACTCATTATGAAAATGTTATCATTATTGGCTCTAAGCTAGATTTTTATTGGTATCAGATACCTTGTCGACGCTGATTCCGTCTCCCCGGCCGTCGTGCCCCGCGAGTCCGGTGCGCGCCGCGTTGTCGTCCTGCTGGAGCAGCGCCACGTGCGCGCCCGCCGCGCCGCTCAGCCGCAGCTCCACCAGGCTGTGCGGCTTCAGGTTGATGCCGTTTGATGCTACTGGGGCAAGCGACACCTGGGAGCAGAAGGTTCAAATTTAAATTGAAGTCATGACTATCGGAGTCGTTGACATTGGCCGCAAAATTAGCACGCTAAAGTAGTAGTGGCCTGGCCATGTTTTCAGATGATCCGATGACCGATAATAATCAGTGGAGCATACAAGTGGGACGAGTTAAGGCAGACGTAGAGTAAGACAACTTGAGAAAGGCGACGAGTAACGGATGGATGAGGGCTGCTGAAGACCGGAATGGATGCCGCTGTCTTGGGTAGGCCTAAGTTCAACAACAGACCGCAATATACTAAGTATATATACGCGGTACATAAGACAGCAATTACAGTTCTATAGTTTGATTACAAATTTCGTTCTGACTTATGTAATACTTGTGTACCTCATGTTGCAGCAGCTGTCGTTGCGGCACGTACACGGCGGCGGCCAGCAGTGCGTCGGCGGCGGCCTGCAGGCGCGGGTGCCACGCCACCAGCACGCAGCCCGGGGACATGCGCCACGACACCTCCACCGATATGTCCACACTGCGACGCGCTGGGCTCAACTGCACCATACATTATATTAGTAGTACACTTACCAAATGGAAAAAATGGAAACGCTGTAACATTAATGAGTCACTTACATAAAGGTTACAAACGTAAATATACTATGTGCTAGTTAATTCACATGTATTAGTAATTATTAGAGATGCGCCGAGTTACACTTTTGCCGAGTAACGAGTACCGAGTTTTACTCGGTTAAATTTTTTTTCAACCGAGTACTCGGCCGAGTAACTCGGTTCAATTAAATTTCCAATTCGCGCGTGGTACATTAGAATTTAAATAGCCTGTTTTCGGAGGCCGGTAACGTCTACGAAGAATAGAGGAATAGGCTGTTACCAGAACGTGCATCGAGGCTTGTGTTCCTGCATCATAACTTCATCATCAACCCATATACGCCCACTGCTGAGCACGTGTCTCCTCTACCATTGAGAGGGTTTAGGCCATAGTCCGCCACGCTGGCCTAGTGCGGGTTGGCGGACTACACACCTAAGACATTCCTAAGAACTTTTAGGTGTGCAGGTTTTATCACGATGTTTTCCTTCACCGTTAAAGCAAGTGATAATTACGTAACTTCGAAAGTCAGAGGTGTGTGCCTGGGGTTCGAACCCGCGACCGCCGAGATTCTCGACCGCCCGCCTAAACCTCGAGGCCATTTAATACATCGCTTAAAATCAGTCATTTCAAATTTTACCACCCTGTTCACGACCTTGTCAAGGTCGCGGGACGTCGCTGGCTGCAGGAGGCTTCCGATCAAATCCGGTGAAAGTCATTGGGGGAGGCCTATGTCTAGCAGTGGACTTCCATTGGCTAATGATGATGATGATGACTGTTGTTTAAATTATATCTACCGAAATATATTGCATTTTTTAAACAGAGTATACTCGGCATTCAAACCGAGTTATTCGGCCGAGTACGAGTATCAAAAAACCCGCCGAGTACGCCGAGTACCGAGTATCAACCGAGTACTCGGCCCATCTCTAGTAATTATTACATTAAAAGTTCCTGTAAACAAGACAAAACTAACCTCCAAGGTCTTGGCGAGCAGTATGTCCCCGCGGCCGATGACGAGGTAGTGCAGCAAGTCCATGGGCTCGGTGGCGGAGACGCGCGCGCGCATCTCGTCGCCCACCGTGGTGTTGCTGCTCACCAGCTCCAGCGTGAAGAACTCGCCGTTCGAGTAGTCGTTCCGCTGCACGTTCACTACACGCTCTGTCACCTCTTTGTACCTCACCTGTAAGGTATCATCAACATAGATACATATATATCTCAGTGTCAAAATCATTGTTTGTGATGTAAATTGACGACTTTGGTTATAGTATAAGAAAATATATAAATAAAAAAATGTATTTTCTTAAATTGATGGTTGGAAATCCAGGTGCCAAAGTCAGTTACTAGCAAGTATTCAAAGATACGCTTACGAAAGTCGAACTGAATGCCGTGTTCTATATATTGGGGATTTCTCAGTCCTTTTGGATATTAAGGATTTTGAGTAAGCCAAATTTAGAACAGTAGGCTGAGTATTATTCAATTTATATTCGAAATAATTGCCAAATTTCAGTGACAAAAGCATTAACGAAGGACTTGTACAACCTGAATTAAGAATCGCCCATTCAGGATCTAGTAATGCAAGGTCTGCATAGAAAACTAAGGTGACATATATGACCTACTAATATTTGCATCTGTTATTTGTTAATCCCACAAAAGATGTTTGATTATGGTGTATTATGTTTTTGCATTTGAATAAACAATCGTAAACTAGTTATTCATTATACAATAGCCTACGATATTTACATGAATATCTTACTAAGGTCATTTGAACACAATGTTATATCATAGTATGTGTACAATAAAAGGATTCTATGCTAAATAAATATTTATTAATAACTCTCGTAGATTTCTTTTCATAGCTTCCAGTTGGATTATTAGAAAAGGTTTCGTAAGTATAATATAATACTATGTCCATTGCTCTTTTAACACTTGTGGCGATATTAATATACAGAATCTAAAACTACAAGATTTTGACGAATGACACAAGGTTCTATCCAAAAAGAGGTCCCTATAATTAATTTGTCTGAAAGATCACATTTAATAAGATTATTTTGTATTTCCTTTTTAAAAAAAACTATCCGGTAATTTGAATGTTATTAAATTTTATCCTTTAAATTAGGCCTTAAAATTTTATTTTTTTTAATTATAATTGAGCGTTTCTTTGTAGTCCACTCCATTTAAAGGGTTTCTTGCCAAACCTAATTCCACTGCTCTATTCCCAAACTTAGCGACACAATTAAAATTCCAGGGTTCAATCATAAGGAAGGCTAGTAATCAAAAGATGATTTAACATGCAAAGAAATAATAACTTACCAGCAAGTTAAGCGTGGAGTTGACATGGGCAGCGTCAGGCACGATGGTGTAGATGGCGCGGCCGTGGTTCAGCTGGAGTGTGGTGATGTTGACGGGGGCGCCGTCGTCCCACAGCCGCTCCACGCTTACCTCGTCAGAAGTGTTCAACACTTCACCCGACGGCAGAACGACTTCGATCTGAACCAGTCAAATTATTATTATTGGATTGAGTCATTAATTATAGCGTTTTTTGGTTTATAACAATGATCTTCCATGAGACATGAACGATAAAAAATGCATACAAGTACCTACTTGATGACACTATAGTATTGGAGGGTAAGAGCAAAACAACCGAAATAAAATATTGGGATAAAAGATTGGATATACGTTATCCATAAGATATTCTGATACCCGAAAACAATCAAGTATTGATTTTGTAAAATATTATCAATCTAAATATTACTAACCTGAACGACATAAGGTAGTGTAGGCTTGAAGTAGTCAGGTGCTGTGACTTTCAGTCTATGCAGACTTCTCAACAACAAAATCCTCGAAGAAACATTTTGCCTTATAAGTGTGTCCTTTTCCTCAAGAACAGCTTCTACTACAAGTGGCCTGGCTGCGTCTTCCGCGAGGTCTAAGTCAGTTTTCAAGTCATATGTGACCTCTGCGTGTCCATTGATATCGACAACTTTTCTAGTAGGAGAGCTCGCTACTGGTTGCAGCAGGCCAGAGAAGAACACAGCGTACGCAGAAAATGTCAGTTCACCGCGAACAGGGAGGCCGTTGAAGTGTCTAAAAGATTAAGAAAATATTTAAACTTTGATGTTTAACAAGTGAATAGCTGTCCCAATATTTCCCTGGTAAATCCATTTTTTGCAATGGGAAAGGTTCAGTATAAAGTTTAAGAAAACAGATCACAGTTATATAAAAACTAAGTTTTTTTTTTTTTAGTTTCAGTTTGTCTTAATGCTTGTAGGGTTACAGAGAGCTTTTATTGATTTTTAAATTTTAAATGTTTCGGAGATGTTCTAAGGTCAATTTATTACTTTCGGTATCCCATCTTTACCATCCATTCAGTACACCATCTTATGACCATAAACAAGTATTAAAAGCTTTTGATATACTTTATTATCAAACCATAACTCGATAGAAAGAATGCAAACGTTAAGAAAAATTGATTGCTTTTAAGTTCGTCGAATTGTAATATCTATAAATATTAAATAGGTTTTTCTTGGTGGCCAATGATTTGCAAGTTCTCCGCGCGCTGTAATCCAAATGTATTAACGCTATCCGTGATGAATGAAAAAATAATTGCAAGCTGACATTTGCTTTGAAAATAGAATCTTTTTACTTGTTTTCTTGACTGCTTAACTAATCTCAATACAGAAAAAAGATAATAAAAGGCAAATTCAATTTAAGACTAACTTTGTTGTTTTAAGATTATAACTATTTTTGTCTTTGCAGTATTCGTAGCTTACTTTAGAATCATTAACGAGAAATCCGTCGCGTAGATTACGATGAATTAATTATTTACTTAATCGTTAATTTAACTTTTCTTTTTTTGTCAATTCAATCCAAAAAAAATTCAGTCCAATTACGAACGAATTTAAGGAGAGCTTCTAACATGCAGAACATATTTTTATTTCGACTATTAAGATAATATTAATATTTTATTATATATTTAATATTAACATTTTATTCTTATTTCATTCGTAATCGAACCTCTAGAGTAAATTTTATACACAAACTTTACCTAACTGCAAATGTATACATTACAGGTTAAAGGTAGTATCGTTAACCTTCGCATATATACCAACATCGATTGTAATCACAAAGTAATAGGTTTCGTGGTACAGTAACTTAAAACCAGAGGCCACGAGGTATCCCTGAACATAATGAAATCTTTGTGGATCCACATTTTTATTTCGTTTCATGGTGTATGAGACCGTAAATGAGTTACTTTAAGTTAGATATAGACCTTGTGCAGTGGCGGTACTTCCATAGAAGCCCGAAAGCCCGACTTGCCTTACATAGTTCCGAATAACGAACTGAACGATTGTTTATTTATAAAATAACGCTATAAACGTGAATGTGAGTACTAACCGGTAGGTATTTATTAGTCTTACGTACCAAAAAAAATATGCTGCTACTAAATAAACATTTGGGCTTGCCTTAGTTTGACACCCTAGGCACGCCACTGACCTTGTGACGATCTTGTGACGGTTAGATATGTTTTTGTAAATTTTAAAGTTTTAATACGATTTCTTGCATTTATTCATTTTATCTATTTGTAAAGAAAAAATATTGTTTTTGTCAAAATATGTTACTTACTTGGCGGTAACATTAATGTTAAATCTTCCTTCGCTGAACAGTAGTTCTTTAGGCATAGTCATTTCCATGTGAAACTTGGGCAGCACGTAGTCAGCCACCAGAACGTTACGTGAGTACTTTTGCCCACGCACCTCCACCTATTGCCCAATATAATTATGCAAAAAACTCTTCAAGCAAAACCGCTGAGGTCACCGTATAAAGTATCATACCTATCAAGACACTGTTAAATAATCTTGGAACATTCAAATCTTGGCCATGGATGGCAAGTACAAAAATGAGGCGTTTTTTTTCAAAACGGTTCTTATGTTTGAGCATAATATAATGTTTGAAAAATGACCCTCACCTGTATAGTCCATTGTCCCAGTGCTGGTTCATCAGCTAGCACTAGTTCATCAGATATTATACCTCGGTCCAGAGTCACCCCGGCCCATTGTCGCACAGGAGCCCCCCCAGCATCCAGTATACTAATATCCACATTATCGGTAAGCGGCAAGAGGTACCTGTGGAAAAAGCGGTTTGAAACTCCAACACAACGATGCGAATGTAGCCTTTTTTGGTCACATAGACGAGCTACAAGAATTACAGTAGAATATTACGAAGGCCCTGCGTGCGCCGCGAGGTTAACGACCCACTCGCAACAACACGTTATCTCACGCGCACCAACTCTCCTTGGTCGGTGATGGTATTGAAATGGAAAGTGTCCCCTACTTCGATGATGTTTCGTTATTATGATACCGCAATGTTCCCTTTATTGCCGCGTACGGTTGCGTCTCAGATGCGTAATTGTGATTTACGCTTGCAAAATGCAGATATATATGTATCTAGACATAAAATAGAGCTACATTGACAACACAACGTCCATAATAGTATTTTTGTGTGATTAATGAACATTTTTAGGTCAGATGCGAATCCTTTTTCCGGCTTTTATACCAAGAATGATTGCATTTATAAAACCCTATTAATACAAGACATTGGTAACTCAACATGATTAAAAGTAGGTACGTACTGCATTGTATATTCTTATTTTAGGCCAACTTACGCAAACCTACATAATATAATAACCCCAGAGTAGTAAGTATCTATAGTTGTAGGAGCCCTAAGAAATACTGTATAAATCAAAATTATACACTAGATTTTAACGGGACATAGCAATAAAGTGCTCGTAAACCATTAGTGGAAAAGCTCTGGGAAATTGTGGAGCAACCGGCGTACCGAGGTATGATAGCAAGAAAGTAATAACAGATGTCAAGCTTGCACGATTGTGCTGTCACCCGAAGAGAACGTTCACTGCGCTGCTGCATCTAGCTTGGAAATATATAATGATCAGGTAGTATTTATTACACATCTTATATACCTATCTATTGATAAATAAAGTTTCGACGATGTTAATTGTAATCGTTTTGAATAACGAAAACTGCTACCTATGGAATGTTTACACGAAGTAAATAAGATGATGCTTCAACATTTTGTGGTAAATCTCAAAACAATGCAACAGACAAATTCTTACTTGTTCAAGGCGACGACTCTAAAGTTAATGGTGTCACTGGGCTGGTACACGCGTTTGTCTGTCTGTACGAAGACACAAAAACTGCGCGGTTGGTAGGTCAACGGCGCCGACGATGAGAATAGCGGTCCTGAGGTTGAACGCGCCACCAGCGAGTACTGGCCAGGCCCTGGGTCGCCGATCTACAAAGTGATATTTGTTCACGTTCTATAATGGAGTAATCAACTCGGTCCGCCACGTTTTGTAGCGGGACAACTCACTTGTAATGGGCTGTAAAGTGAATTACTTGATCAAGTGTGATGAGTTTATTGGAGCGGGGATAATTTGCCTCTGCTTTATTTGTATTTGCTTGTTTCGAGGTCTATTTGAGTACTTCATTTACATTACTTACAGCTTGTCTGAATATCATTACTATTTTAGTCTTGTTCATTTATTACAAAATAAAATAAGATTATGTCAAACACGACACCGTTTTATAGCGTCATTTTGTCATGCGCATTACGGCCTTGGGGCTATTAGCAACATTATTTATTATTTAAAGGAGACGTAGACTATCTTACATCAAGTTCAATTAGCCTGGAGTCTGCGGCGGGTATCTGCACTTCGCGCCCTTGGTTAAACTGTTCCCCGCTGGCGCGTCTTCCCTCCACCGCCACATACAGAGTGTACGCGCGGGAACTTCCGGCAATGGCTACCGTGTATGAGCTAAATGGTCTTAAAACCTTTGGACCTACTACGGATATACTGCGAAACAAACAATGATAATTTAGTTAAACCAATGGACGAGAACAAATTTTTAAATATAATCTGAAATACAAATTTAAATATATATTTGCTTCCAAAACAAGCCTTGTGACTTCGATGTTATTTTTCTTAGTGGTGTGTAAATTTAGTTTTGTGATTAAGCATGAAAATAAAAACTTAACAAATGAATTGATTATTTAAACAGAAGATTTGAATAACAGATTGCTTACCATTGTATTGCTTGTAGTAGGGTTATAGCGAAGAGGCAAATCGTTATTTTGTATGACATCATTCTGAAAAACATAACTTAGATGTAATCATGCTGACAGTAATCGTAATGTCGATAGCATTGCCTTTATAAAAAAGAAAGAATTAAAAATGTATGCATATTTTCTAAAGTATTTGTAAGACGTTCCGTAGTTAGTATCCTTCAAAGGAATCTTAACAACCTTCTAGATAGCCGCGTCCTACATAAGGTAAACGAATGCTTTAAGGCAGCGCGGTATTGATCAGGAAACAATATACGCAAGCTCAGTTTAAGAGCCGTAACACAGGCCCTTAAAGTGGAGTAAAAATGAACTATACATTACTACATCCTTAAAATGAAATACTTCATTTTTTATTCATTCAGTTCCCTTTCTTATTCTATTTATAATAAAAAATTAATTATATTGAAGAAGTTTTTAGTTTTAGTGAAAATTAAATCCCATTTGGCTTGTACCAAGTATGGGTCGCAATAGTAAACATTTTGGTCTATCTTAAAAATACAAACAAGCATAAGTTGTCTTTTTTATAATCTGCTAAGCGGGATAGACGAGTTGTTATTATGTAATACTTAGTATTTAAAATTGATAACATTTATGATAAATATGTTTCAAATTCACGGTCATGTATACCTTTTACTTTTACACTTATTGTAAATTCCTTGAGTTTGATTCACACTACGTATTTATCGATGTGTCGTGGGTGAGCTGTTATTCATGTATTGAATTCATATATGTTCGCCATTGAGAACAGTGTCCTTGCGTCGCACTGTATCTGACTCACTATGTCAACATTCAACGTAGGTGTAGGATTGAAACAATCATTTAAATTTGATAAAAATCTTCCTTAATTGACTTGGGAGAGCCAGAAGAATAATAATATCGTGAGCTCCCTATCAATGTCTTCGAACGCAGATAACATAAATTGCATGCTCTTTCATATGAAATGTAAAACATAACTTATTTGCGGAAAAGACTTTCTCTCGGTGCACGAAGTTGATCGAGTAATATCTCCAGACCGTGTTTACTTCTGCGAGACAACAAAACAATCACTCGTGAAATCGTTAATATATTTTTTCTTATATTTCATCCATGTTAACGGTGTTGTATGGTTTGTATGACAAAGAGACTTACAATGTAAACCTTATCGATTATGTGCAAAACTAGTTACACTATCATAACTTAAGTCAACACAAAAATAGGGATTACGTACACTCGAAGGAGAATGCAACATCGATAAGTACCATCAGTGATCAGTGTTGTGAATGACCTCACCTGTCGGGTACTTAAGTTACTTCTAGCACTTATTTTACTTGAAACTTAACACTATATCACAGATCGTTTCATTCGGATGCACATAGTTTGTGTGGTGTGGCGAAGGCGCGACGCGGTCCGCGCGTGGTGCAATGTAAAACTGAGGTGTGGGCCGCGGCGGCGCCTACGCATGCCGCAGGTGGGGCGCAGCGAAGCCTTGCGAAAATACACCTCGCTCCACCCGCCCGCCGACTTGCACCGACTTACTTCCAAACAGGAAGTTGCGAATCTCCTGCCATTGAAGACATGCTCGGTGCTGATTGTTTACACTTTTTATTATGCATTCTCACGACCACCCTCAATATTTTCGAACATTTCGTTGTCAAATTTAATAACTAATTATCAAATTTGTCACGAGTTTTTGCAAGGTTGCTTATGCAAGAAATAATTAATGCACATAGATATTTATTTTAAGTGTATCACATCTAGAAGTAGTACCCACTATTCTATAAATTTACATTCCAAAAGTATCACTTACTTGTATGACACAGTAAGCAAAAGCTACTTATGTGAATACCAACAGGTTAGTGATGTACTAAACGGTTGCGTGGGTAATTTTACATAGCAAAAAAGATACTTTTGAAGAAAACTGGTTGCTTATCGAATACAAGTCGAGCGCATCTGAGATGGTTGATGTGTCCGCGATGTCCGACGCGAGTCTTGCGGAGTGCATTCCTATGAAGAACCTGTTTTAGCAAACCTTTGCACAATAGGTGTTTAGAAAAACTACACTACGCACTTACCTGCAATTTTTAAAACATAACTGTAAAAACTTGATACTTTATTTGGATTGTTAATATCTATAAGTACAGAAAACAGCCCGCCAACACAAACAGCAACATTATTAATTTCTATAAATGACGTCACCATTTGTTATTTAACGTTAGAACAAGTCTGTGGACTCTGGGCAACAAAAACTACAAACAAGTTTGTCCTCTCATTTCCATAGATGTATGATATAAGAGTAGCAACATGTTTTTGCGGACGTTCGATACAATACATGTTTGTTTCGTTTGTACAATAAGGTAACAAAGCATTAGCGTTGAACTAGATCAACTGATAACGTAAGAAAAAAAGATGACTACAAATAAAACACAAGTCATTACAAAGGTTTTTAATTAAAAGCAATTAATGAAATTTTGTTAGTCAGCAAGGAATGAATCAATGGGGCTTATATTGGGATTTATGGGGGCATTTGAAGGCTTCGAAGGTGATTTGGTCAATTCGGTTCCATTGTCGTTGTGATGCAAACTAGTTGCGAGTGTTAGATTGTCTGCAAGAGCAGCGGCGAGGGCGCGTTCTAATTTTTCCGCCCCCGCTTTTTCTACTTCTAGGGCGACGCGTAATTCTGACAATGATAACTCATCGGGCATTTCTGTTCGAGATATTGTAATCTTGTCGATAGAGCGTGATGATATATATTGTTGTTCAGCCATAGCAGTTTTTAGTTTTGTTATTTCCGCTGAAATGTAATTATTTATCTGAAGATACATACATAACCACATATATTAGTAGTGGGCTCGAGGTCGCAGTTTCTGACCTCAGGCACTACTATGATATTTCGAAGTTACCAATGTGCGTATTAAGAATTAATCATCACTTACTTTAACGGAGAGAAACATTATGAGATAACCTGCTCATAGTTCATAAGATTTTTTTATTGTGTAGTCCGTCAACCCGCACTACGGGAGAACAGTGGACTAAGGCCTAAAACGTCCACAGGCTCGTGCCTAACATTGGGACGGATATATATCCCTAAATTGGTAAATACTTATGTACTGGTGCTGCGTGACCACGAGGAAGTATTAATTGCAATCTATTTGTAACCCCCATATTTTTATGTAAGATATAAATGTAACGCCACAACCTTTGAACATAGTAATGCTTCGTTATTTATACTTGGTTTTAATTTTTTTGCAGAGTTCTGCAAAGAAGGAGGTGCCTCAATTTTTAATCAGAAATACTGGTATCACCGATGTAGAAACATTGCTTATGCGAATTGATTGATCGAATGATTACTTGGAGCAGGGAATATGGCAAGGAGCGCCGGATGCTCAACGCATTTAACCGATGAACTATCCAAATACAGAACCTGTTATAATTTATTGAATACTTTTGAGAAAAGAGCAATTTTTCTTACACGGTAGGCCTTTGCCATGCAACGTTATACTGCCTATACAATACTTACATGATGCAATAAGTTTTTAATTAGCTACTAATAGCTAATTATTTTTTCATCTTTGAAATAAGTAGAGTTAGACAAGAAAAAAATGGAAGGTACAAAGGTCGTGTAGCCAATTTTACTTTCAAAAGTACTGTTATTTTTTTTTTTCAACACATGAGGATACCTGGCACAAATGGCGGCCTTTTATCTGCTGCGTTCTTTAGGTCATCCCTTACTTCTGGACTTCTTAATTATGACGGAGTTTTAACGCCTGCTATAGTAAATTGCAAGTAAATATAATAAGCGCGCTCGCATTTAATAGAACTACTAATAAGGTGTATTGCGCGCGATTACGGCAACGAACTAAATGTTACATAATTACGTCATCAACAACTTCTACAGTAAATAGTGTTCCATACCGTTAGCTTGTATCAGTTCCTGAGAGACATGTTGTAGTTCGGCGGCGACTAGGCGTCGCTCGCGAGCATGAGCCGCCGCAGCCAACCGAGCGCGTTCTCTCAGCTCCATTCCACCTGCTGCACATTTTTCTAGTCTTCGCAGTTCGGTTTCCAATAATGCCTTCTCTCTAAAATGACACTCGTTTGCCATTTCTCTTGTATCATCATCATTAGCACCAACATCATCATTATCATCATCACTCAGCCTCAAGATGTCCATTGCTAGAAATAGGCCCAAAGACTTCCAAAGTGTTCTTTCGGAAGCGGCCTGTATTCAGCGCTTGCCGGTACTGGAGAACCTTTCTGCCTCAGCGGCCGTCAAGAACTATGTACATATATCTATAACTACTACTGTAATCTTCTAAGATTTACCTGCTAGCCTCTTCGGTGGCACTGTTTACTCTATCTTGCAGCTGTATGTATTGATGCTGTAACTTATTGTGAGCTAATTGCATTTGTCGCAAACATTGCATCTCTCTTTCAAGCGCAGTTATTTGTTTTGTCATTTCTCCACATCTTTCTTCTAAGCTTTTACGTTGGTGCTCCTGATATTGCAAAAAAATATTAAAATTATTTTATTGAGTTTATATGATAAAATTAAAATTAGATTCACATTAAATAAAAAAGTAGGTATGCTGTATTGCTTATTCTTTAAGGATTAGTTGTTGTGTAAAAGATTTTCAATTATTGATATGTTTCAGAGATTACTTAAGTCCGGAATTGTACACATACCGAAACATCAAGTTGTGTCTTGACGTCAGTGACTTGTTGATGTAGCTCAGTGAGCGCGGCGGCGGCTTGTGTGGCGCCGGCGGTGGCGGCCGCGGCGCTGGTGCGGGCCTCGGACGCACCACGCTCCGCCGCGTCGCGCGCCGCCTCCGCGCTTTCCGCCCGACTGCACTCCGAACGCAACACCTCTCGGAGACGACATTCTGATGACTTGCATCAAACGAGTCATTCAATCAAGTTTATCCGCCTGGCTTACTTTGAACCCAAAGGTGTTTTTTTTTTATTTATTCTGTAAATGTCCACTAGGCCAGCGTGGTGAACTAAGGCCCTCTAAGTTGCAGAGGAGGCCCGTGCACAACTGTGGGATGTGTATGGGCTGCTGATGATGATTCTGACAATGAGACAGCCTTTATTTAAAGTTATTTGCAGTCGGAAGGCTGTTTCCGAAATGCAATAAACTAAGTTGTGTCATTATAACTGGTTTGCAACTAAAGTATGGCGGTTGCTATTCGGATGAAATTGAACATCCTGCCAAGAACAAATTTATCCACTGTTAATCTTAGTGCCTCCTCAGTCAAACCAGCCAATCGTACCGCAGGCCTTTAATAGGCACTATTTGATTCCGCGTTCTGTAGGCATCCTTATTCCTTGCAAAACATTATTGTATCTATTTGACGTCAATATAACGTAATTAACACCATTGTTGGCAAGTAAAATCCCGCTCATTACGTAAGTGGGCTTTTATCTCAGGGCAGCTTGGAAAATCTCATTGATGTTGGATTTATGACAGCATCATATAATGTGTATGTATTTGGCCAACTTAGTTAAAAAATAAAAATGCTCCATAATAATTGCTATAACATTCTCTGCATTCCCGAGCCTAGAAAAATTATAAATTGGTACTAAAAATGACTAATCCTTATTTTAATTATACAACCATGCTACTTTGCAATGATATCCATAATACAGAGATACGGCAACGTCGTTGAATTACAACATTGACTACTTATATCGTTTTCTGTTTTTAAAAATAAAAGCCTATGATGAAAGTGTTTTTTTTTTAATATCACATATCCTATGCATGGGGTAGGGCGTTCAGCATTTGTAATATATTTACAACATTTATTTGGTAACAGTTAAGCATCATTGACTTTCGTCAATTGATCAGCTTTCGATATTTAATTAAGTTGCCATGAAATATCAGTAAAGTCATTTTTTTCGTGGCAGAATTAAAATTATTGCACATAAATAAAAAAATAACAGAGCCCAGCCCCTCTGTAGGTAGATTGACTATATCAAGAATGGTGAAAGAACGAGAGGTAAAAGGTGCAAAGGAGTTTTAATTACTCTGACTATGCACTACTGAATTTATCTTAATATTTTTAAATAGTTGTAGTACAATGTATGAATATGTGCATGCAAAAATACGGTACATGTAGTAGGGAAAATGATCATATAATCTGCATAAATTGCGAGAGGGGTAATACCCGAGAATAATATCGGCTCGAAGTAATCTCTTCGTGCAATAACATTCTCTTGTCCGACGTTGGATTATTACTATAAAGGCTCTTCACAAAATGTTACATGTAGGCAGTTAATATCTCAACCTTATGATAAAAATATTTGAAAAGTCAATTTAATAACAATATGTGATAACATACGTCAATGTTATGATGATCATTTGATTTAATTATTTCGTTATTTAAGCCCAATTACAAGTTGAACTCTTCAAGTTTCATAGATAAAATCGTTATTGTTTTAACGGACGTCGTTACGCTAATATCAATATTATGATAATGATGCAATACGTATTTTAGGTATATTTTTATTAGGCAATCTGTAAAATGGCAATATCGCAATACGAGAAAAACTGTGAAAATGTTGTTAGATGTAGAAAATGAATATACAAAAATTATTCTAGGCATTTTGTCAGTGAGCTGCTAGGCGTTCGATGAAGAAAGCTTAAGATTTTGGGTTTACATTAAACAGTGGACCATGAATGCTTAATAATATAGTATGACTTGACAGCTGATAACATAACTAAGGAATTTTAAAAAACAACTTTATTCTGTTATTGTAGCCTTTATTTCACAGACTGATACCGAACGCAACATAGTACATACGGCGAAAAATGAACAATTCTCATATATTCTGTTTGCGGTTCCATCCAAAAGTCCGTCATAGTTTAACCCGGAAGGTCTATTATTGCGGTCTATCCGCCGACATAGATTGAGTTCGATTATTAAGTTTGACTGTCACAGTTTACTAAATTAGGTCTCATGCAGATTTACCTTCGAATCGGATCAGGGTTCAAACCAATTTTCCATGCTATGGTGTCATATTGTGAAGTGTTGAAGACTAACTAGCTTAATTACGCGAATTTATATTTGCATAACCTGATATTTTTTTATATTTAGCGCTTTCTTGGGGAGGCCTACGTTCAGCAGTGGACGGCGAAAGGCTGAGTAATAATATATAAATAATTAATATAACCTGATATTTACTTCTTTGGTGTCTTCAACACCATTCTACGATAAGTAACAGTAGTATTTTATTAACAATATAATACTCGTATAGGCACGCAAAACTAACGGTACTACTCAGATAGAAATTACTGAATTAGTCTTAAACTATTGCTTATTAAACTTCTTTTAGTTGTCATGAAACAATAAAAATGATTTAATTGATGCTTGTTGCAACACGATTTTTTAATATTTTTAAACTGAAACAAAATCAAATCAAATACTTGATACCAAATGTTTTATGTTTATTTCTACGCTTTTGTTTTATTATACAATATTTTGAGCAAAGGAAACGACCATTGATTTATAATCAGGTCAGTCAGGTTTTTATAATATGTAATTCATATATAATAATACAAATACGTTATATGTACTTATCGACTAAACACAGTTTTTCAAAAATGGAGCATCAAGATGTTTTTTTTAATTTTTTTAACAAATACTATTATAAATAAGAAATATGTTTAAGCTTTGAAAGATTTCGATACCAATTTACACATTATAAACCTAAATTGAAGGATATTTTTAGTAAAATTTCAACGTACTCGTAAGCCGCAATGTGGCCTCGTATTTTAAACATTAAGTTATTGAAACAATAAAACATTACATGTAGAAAGCGTCTACCGTTATGTTTTTGCGGTTTTAAAGAAAATAGATTAATACCATCATAAATATAAGACCACCAATACTGCAACACAACCACATGGGCCTCGAAATACATAAAAATCTTGAAACAACCTTTATTCAAGGACGGTCAACTATTGTGAGGAGTGCACATTTTGTGCAACGACTTAGTGCTCTGATTGGCCTGGCATTAGAGGTATCGATCCCGGGATCCCGAAGCCCGGGATCCCGGGATCCCGGTCATATTTCAGTCCCGAAATTTTCGGGATTAAATTTAATAAATCCCGGGATTTTCGGGATTGACATTTTTATAATAAAAATCAATAAAAATGTGCTTTCTAAGATCATTAAACAAGAAATTACTCTTTCTGAGGCTAGTTTTACACGAGGCAATAATTTGGAGAAGACCTATAAAAATTTATAGACGATTCCTCCAACTTCCATCGAGTCTGAACGCGCTTTTTCTGCTTCTACATATGCCACAAATTAAGAAGTATGCTTTCGGATGAGACGTTGGATGCGTTGTTATTTCTAAGATTTTATTTTCGTGGGTTAAATAAGTAATTTATAGTTCCTATATTTAAATTTTATTTAAAATACATTGATCTCTGTTGCATGGTCTTTTTTATAGTACAATGGCGTTTCTTTGTTTAGATAAAAGGGCTTAGTTTGTTTATTTTATCAGAAGAAATTATAATTTTGTTTTATTTTTTAATATTTAAGTAAAGATTTAAAATAAAAGATTTATTTTAAAATGCTTTACTTTCTTTTTGTTACCACTTTTTATTACTAATACAATCCCGGGACTACCCCGGGATCCCGGGATTAACTGTTGATAATCCCGAAATCCCGGGATTACAAAAATCGACCGGGATCGAATCCCCTACCTGGCATCGACTTTAGAATCTATTGGCTTTTTCGATCATCACAACTGCAACGACTGAAAGAACGTAGGCATACTCGTAATTTTGGAATTACCTATATAGGTACAACTAGTAAGAGATCAGTGTATTGTCACGGTTGGAACGAAATAATAGTAATTTTTTCCCATTGGGCGTCTTAGACATCAATAAAGAAATTTGCAATAAAAAAGTAAAAAAAAAATAATTGGTATAACATATTAATAAACGTGCTTCGATGGTAAAGCGGGAAAAGTTTGGGATATATGAC
Organism: Cephonodes hylas; assembly: GCA_030295005.1. Lineage (NCBI taxonomy): Eukaryota > Metazoa > Arthropoda > Insecta > Lepidoptera > Sphingidae > Cephonodes > Cephonodes hylas. The sequence goes on along the minus strand of AP025364.1, from coordinate 7,982,451 downwards.
GTCCACAGATCCTTATGAGAAAGTGTCATTGGGCTTTCCATAAACATAAATTTCTGCCTATCATTATGGGTATACAGGTGCAATTAAAAAACATCCTTAATATGCAGATTGTGATGTAATATTATCCCTTTATTTGTTGTTGAGGAATTACCAGCTCTTAAGTAATGAGCATGGATATTATAACAATACTTGCAATCAATATGCATTTTTCCTCCTCTAATCACGAAACACATTCATAGAGTATTTTCAGTCATTATGACGCCTAACTTTCCGTAACCACTTGAAATCTATATATATAAATTATAGAGCTGATGAATTTGTTTGTTATTTGCTTACTTCGACGTGCTTATGTAAGGAATTAGTGGTCCGATTAGCAAATAATTTTCAGACCATTTATCAAGGATTGCTTTAAGCTATATCTATCATTACTCTACAATCAGTATGAGCTGAGCAACAATGGAAATTGTGGCAAAACGGAGAAAGAATTTTCTTTTTGAAGTGTTATCTTCGCATACCGAGTAACGGGTAATAACTTAAGTTATGAAGGTCGGGACAATAATTGATATTAAATTCATAGAACTAGATAGAAATAGATAGAATATTGTTATATGAATCACGCAAATCTGGCCAGTCTGATAATTGAATGTGAAAGTGATTTAAAGTAGTTTAGATAAGCTTCTGACAATTTTGAGTCACCAATGAAATGTACTTATAAAATTGTTAGGGCTACAATTACAATGTATAGTAGATATTTTAGAGAAGGCAATTTTATTTGCGACTTACCGAAGTAGACCTATATTCTCCTATAAGGTCTATAAATTGTTGTTCTAAAGAGTCAAATTCTGTTATATTGGCATTCATGACACTTACTTACTACACTTAGGTATACTTGTTTACTCCGTTTAAATCCGCAACGATTTTTTTATGTGACATAAATTCGCGCCAAAAGTAAACTTACATTTTTTTTCCAAAAAAAAAAAAAAATGTCCGTGGAATTGAAACGTACAGACTAATACAGTCTGTACATAATGTATAAAGTAAATTAGTACTTTATTTTTTCTTAGAGCAACTATTTTCTTTGTGGAGGTTAAACATTACTATTGTAACTAACGTTTGTATTTTTATGAAATGTAAAAAAAAAATATATGTCTTAAAAATATCACATTCAGATCACGCCGCCTAAGCTGACGAGAGGCCATGGAAATATCAGCAAACAGCCGCGACACCTTTCAAGAATAATAAATAACAACACATGATAATTAATAATATTGTTATGTTATCAAATATGGTAATTGAAACATGGTTACAATATTTTTTTACATATGGTTATAATATTTAAATTGTAAGCTTCAAATATGTATGGCCTAAAGTCGTGTAAGCAGTTTTCCAGGTGGCAATCACAAAGTTTTCCATCACCGTTAACTTAAGTGATATTTTTTTAAATTTAATACGTACTTTAAAGTCAGAGGTGTGTGCCCCGTGCTCGAACTCGAACCCGCGACCTCCGATTCGGCGGTCCGTTCCGCTCCCAACTACGCTATCTCTCATTATAATAAGGACTGATAATAATGACTCAATTGTCATTTTATATTTAAACAGACATTAATAATTAAAAAACTATATTGTTAAGTAAGATGATTCATTCATTTCTATAAGAACCAAATCCATGAAAAAGTAATTCACAAGAATTTTGTTGTGGAATAAAAGAAGTAGCCATATGGGCTATTAAAATGTAGTGTAAATACGATCAATGATCTGATTCATATGCTTACGGAGTTTCATTATATTTTCCATAAATTTTCGTACTAAACAGAAGATTTTTAAAGCATAAACGATACATAAATAATTTCATAATTAATTAAAAGAGAAATTATCCTCAGAAGCAATTAATCGATTTATGAAGTGCTCAGATGTTTAGATAATAGTAGGCGTAATGTGTTTTTGAAAAAACATTACCAGCTTTTATCGTTCCTATCTAGTGAAATCTCCCATTCGAAGCATTGGTGGTACATGAAATTAATTAAATGAATCAATATGAAAATAATTTATTGATTTTTATTCATAATTATAATATAAATAGATATTATTATACAATGTTAATACTTTCACACATAAAAGACTAGATAATTATTTTTTATTCAGTATGAATGCTCGTTTCATCTGTAATCGAAATTACTATGTCCGTGGAAAAACAATTACAGCAATAATTTCTTGTGGAAATTTTCAAAGAACAATAATCAGTTTGTAGCTGCCAACGGAATCAATTTATAAGCTTTCAATAATTTTGCTGAAATGTGTCAATTTTCACTATGCTTTCATGAGAATAGACAGCTTGTGAGGGGAATATTAAAGCAGGGGGAAGGTTGTTTGTTTACGGCTTGGAAGCAGTATATAAAGGTTGCTTGCTATTAAGCCAGCGCATTTTCATACCGACCGCCGAGTACTCGGTAAGTTATCTTTCATACAACTTGTCACCCACGATTAGGTCTCGCCTACATTAGCCGTCTCTGCTCTTTAATGTTAGCGGTGTAGTGGAAAAGCCTTCTTGAATTCTCTGTTTTTTTTCTTTTCACGTCTATTTTTTTTTAAGTAAAAGTAAGTTTGCTTTAAAAATAATTTAATCAATAGGGAAAGTTATCGCTATTATTCATTTAATTTGTCTATTTTTTCCGAATTTTAATTTTCATTGATTTCGTTGAATTGTTTTTTGTATTTTTAACGCCTCTTTTAAATTCAGTACCCGACTCCAGTTTGTTACACTCACATTGTTTTAGTAAATGTTGGAATATTTTAAAATTATTTATAAAAATGTTGTCTGCTTATCTCTAATATATTGTATTAATCTATAGGTAAGTTTAGTCATTATGAGGATTCTAATTTCTATTGATTTTATAGGAAATTTAGGTCATTGTAATTAATTTCATCAAAATCATAATCAGCCCATATAGATGCTTCCCACTACTGGACACGGGGCCCCTCTATAATTAAAAGAGATTTTGCACAGGTTCCTTACGATGTTTTGCTTCACCAAATTAATTGTTTAAATATCAGTCCATATAAACCCAGTACCATGGCATATGAAACTCAGTGTGCATCATATTTTGTGTTCTAGGTGAGCTAGCAATATGCGCGTGGTAACGTTTGTCGCGGTGGCTCTGACGGTGGTGCTGACCCTCTTCATGAGGTGTTGTGAGGGAGCCAGCCTCCGCAGCTTCTTGCCAGAAGAGGAAGACGACCTCCGACCAAGCCTGCTGTATCGGGAGTACGGTCTAGTCAGGAACCGGCAAGTGAGGAACGACGATGCTTTTGATGACTACGGCCACCTGAGGTTCGGCCGTTCTTATGACTGACGTCAGCGCCCACACTCCCGCCGACCACGCAAAAACGATCCGAAGTAGACATCTAAACTGACCGACTGTTATGTATGACTAAAGCTTATATTTAGGCAACGGTTGGATGCGCAATACGAGGGCTGGCTTGTAAGTATTTCGTATCCAACCAATAGATGTAATTTTATTTAAGTACGAGTTATAATCAATTTGTGAATAGAATAAATCAATTGTAATTTTTTCTTGGTTTGATTTTATAACTTGGTGACAAGAGATGGTAATTTTTCACTACAGAACACTCATATGTACAATACTATATCAACCATACATATACACTCACGATTACATCCTCAAAGGGGTAGGCAATGATGCAATTGGCCCGCATTTTTAACCAATTGTTTTTTAAATCCTACCTTTTAGCTACAAGACCTTTGCCATTTCAGTCCACGTAATCATAGTTCATTTAGCTTTTGAGATTTATTTTAACAGAAATCCTTATTACACTTTGCCACACTTGGGAAACATTACCTGGACCGTCAAGAATGAGATTCCTATGAGGGCACGAGACAGTCGGAACTTGAAAAATAACTTGAGAATAGAAAAACTAGTTATAGTGGAGAAGATTATCTATTGTAACTAGGAAAAATAAGTTATGTCTCATCGTCATCCTGTTACGACGTATTGTTATCGTCGCCCAGTCTATCACCGTCCACTACTTATGGTTTCCCCAAGTCTCCATTCATCCATTAACTGCCACCTGCAAATCGTCAGTGTAACGAATTGATTCCCTAAATTGTCTAGATCGACCCCCAGGGGTCTTCCTTGGCAAAACAAAAAAAAGGGGGTTGATAAAATTGGTAAGTGGGGTTAAACTGTGTTATTTTTCCCTATCAACTTATCATTGTTAACTGCTTTTGGATATCCGCGCACAATCTATTAATTAATTAACCAATCAACTTTCAATTTTCTTTTGTCGAATGCATTTATTTGTGGTTAGAACCCGGCCACAAACCAAATTGCGCTAGTTATATCTAATCTTGATATTTTTTGTCGAGTTTCAGTAATGTCGTAAATCGACAATAGAATAGAGCAATGAGAAACAAAAGTTTAAAAGTGGCTAATGGCTATATACTAAAGTGGAGGCTTTAATATCAATTGAATAATATGTTAAAGCTTTTAACTTATCATTATCATGAGTTCCAAAGAGGGGGTAAAAGGAACATCGAAATAAATTCGCAAATACGAAACACTATATTTTTATTGAACGTAAAATTATAATAAATACATTTTACAACAGCTATTTGTTACAGTAAAATGTTACATACATTTTCCTTGAACTGGGCGCGCGGCGTCGCCCACACTGCGAAACACTGAACCCTTCGACCCGTCTTAAATTTAAAACAATTATCTGGCATTCTAATAACTTCTATAAATGTCAACAACCTGTAAACTTTCGTCTAAATATTGCATTGCATTGTACTATCTATATTTCGTTGCACTGTTAACAATAAAGTGATTGTAATATCTGGTGCTTCGTTCCGTGGGTATCGCCGGCGCGGGCGTCCGACTCGCGCACGTTCCCTCAGACCTTATCCCTTATTAGGCACACGTAATATCACTACCTGCGTATTAAATTAATATGAGACTAGTTAGTTCCTTGCCTAATCTAAACGTTACCTTTATATATTATGTATTAATTTCGATAACACACGATCAACGGTTAATTGTACTTGGTGATACTAAAGCGTATTGGAAAGTAAATCTTTGAAATGTTTCTAAAACAATTACAAGCACATGTTAATATATTTCATATAGTATAGACGATTATATATTATGTTACAATTCAACGACGCCGTGTCCTTCTGGCGGGCGTCGCGTTTGTCGTGTCATACACATTGTGAGTATTTCCAACGATGTTATTCATAGTATCTCTTTCTCAAATGCTTTATATGATGTCCCGTTTTTGCATATTTCCCAGGAGTGCCTGCAACATAAAGGAAAAGCTCATAAAACATGCAATGTAATTTTACTATGCTGTCATTGTACTAAAGAATAGAACTGTGAGAATGAATCATGTAATGTGTGGTTACCTTGTTGACGAAGTTGACGATGGCGGTGGCGGGCTGCTCGGGCTCGAGCTCGGCGAACACGTGGCACTGGTTGTCCGCGCCGCCGCCCGACCGCGCCACGAACGCGAAGATCCGCCTGGACCAAACCAATGTATTTAACCTCTTACCGGTATGTCGTTTTATGGGTACCTATACAATACTATTTGTCGAATTAAAATAGGATTCAAAGCTTTTATTCCTGCTCCCAATCAGTAATACATTTCTGATAAAAAAGTAGCAAAATTAGTGGGAATGTGAATAGATTTTACAATTTAAGTGGGGTCCGAGTGCGTTATGGAATTTCTCAAGCACACTGTGCTAGAGAAGTTATTAATTTGTATATTTTCGTTTTTTTTATTTATTAATAGGCGAGTTTAGCTCCCTTTGACTACTACAAATATTAATAAAATATATAAAGCCTTGGTTGCATATAGTAAATAAGTGTGTGTTTACTTGTCAGTGTGGTTGTCGCGCGAGTACCGGCGCTCGTCGGGGTCGATGCCGGCGTGCGAGACGGCGGCGGCGGGGTAGTGGCGCCGGAAGAACACCTTGCGCGCCGCGTCCGTCAGCGTGATGCCGCCGCCGAACACCTTGAAGTGCACCACGTACGCCTCGCTCTGGGGAATGTAACCAGATCATTAGTAACGTATGCTGGTATGTGAGTTACTATGTTTAATTATTTCGAATATTGTTATGATATCCTACCTTAGGATTAGGATGGATACCAAAAGTCTCAGATGTATTCTTTAGTGTGCTTTCTATTATCGCGTGTATTGAGGGTTACAGATCTATTCGGTCTAATGTTATACTTAATTTGAATATTTAAATCGACTCATATGCAAAATCTTTTAAAAACTTGTAATGATTTTTATCTATTTCTAACTAGCTTGTGGTCAGTTTTAATATCCAGAAAACTATACTAGTTCGACTATCGAGAACACGAACATGCTCTAGGATATTCCGTAAAGTAGATGTGGAGAAATGAAGACAGACGCTTCACACTTTGGTAGTAAAATGAAGATGTTTGATGGTGTGTGTTACCTTGGTGTTGAGCACGTTGGTGACGGCGCGGCGCACGGCGGCGGGCCCGGTGAGCGCCTCGGTGTTGTCGGCGCCCAGCAGCAGCACGTGGCACGCCGCGCCCGTCGACAGCAGCGCGCGCGCCGCCGCGCTGCCCGACCCGCTGCTCCACGGGTCCCTGCAAGTCACCAATGCACAAACTAAACTAAACTAAACTTTGTAATAAATGGTAAAATAAATTAAAAATTGTTGGCTATTTGTCCTTTGTCCTTTTAGGATCCAATGTTTTTTTTAAACATGATCGCTATTTATAAGAATTTACTAGACAATCTTAATAATTTAGTGGTTATTTTACAAAACAAAACATACTTCACGCCTATATTCCCCGAAGGGGTAGGCAGAGATGCATTTCTGCACCCACATTTCGCCAGGTATGTATCAGTCCCACGTAATAGGGAGCGAGCCTATTGCCGTTTCTCGGGCAAATTTCCAGACTCCGTGCTGCTACTGAGAATTTCCTAATGGAAAAACTCAATAACACTTTGCCCGACCCGGGAATCGAACCCAGGACCTCTAGATCTCACGACACATACTTGTACCGCGAGACCACGAGGCAGTCATGGTTATTTTGAAATTTACTTTAAGATTTCCTTGTACTTAATTATTAGCAATGACTAAAAATTATCTTCAGAGACATTTATGAAAATTGGAAATAAATGCTTTCCCTGACTGTAGAGTTATTGACGTGTGTCATAAAGTGAAATCGTATATTATACACGTTACCTGTCGGGCAGTGTAAGCGGCACAGGCAGGGCGAGCGGCGTCACCGTATGTTGATACACTAGCGCGGACAGCGAGCTGAAGACGGGTTCGTCGGCACAGCCGCGCAGGCGCACGCCGCGCGCCGTGGGCTCGATGAGGAAGTGTCGCACGCCGCCCGCGCCGCCTGCGCGTACCGCCAGACCGAACGCGCCCGGGAACGAGTTCGAGTCACGGACTATGAACGCGCCCTCTTCTAGCTGTTGCAGAGCCGCCACCGCTGTGGGCATAATATAATAATAGGTAAGAAGAAAGATATCATACTACTCTGCAAACTACTTAGAAGCGGTGTTAATGAGATATTGAAAAAACTATAAGTAATCATTTCTTTACGGTCAGTTATTTTATTCATCCTTTATTCGAATCATATCCTTAGGCACTGGCATTACTTCAGTCCTTTGGGTTTCCTTTATTTATCGGCAACTACAAATAATAGTTGAATAATAGATGGGCCATTGGCACGGTACAACCTTATGTCGGACTTTACGTCTATTTCATTTTGCTTACTTCTTACAACTCATTTTAGATCTGTTTCAATTTACTTAATAATGCTCAGAACAAACACTTTCATAAAAACCACACCAAAAATACCATGTTAAATAAGTATCATATCATATGGAAGTGTATAATTCTCACCGTCATCCCTGGAGATGTTGGGCTTGTACCAGTAGTGGCTGGTGTCTCGTGCGAAGCGCACGCGGTCGGGCGCCACGTGGTGCGGCTCGGCGACGGAGGTGCCCGACACCGACGAGCGCCGCGACCCGTTGTACGTCGTGTACGTGTTGTACGTGTTGTACGAACGGTACTCGCTCTCCGGACTGCCTTCGCGCTCTTTTCTGCAATTAGGTACATAGAATTTTATATAGTCATAGTCATCTTCATTCAAATGGACTTTCACAAGTTCCTTTAAATCGTCATTTTTAAACTATACTTAGGTATATTACACTTTTTGAGGGTTTTAGAAAATTGAGTTTGAAAAAGATCGAGCATGTTATGAATTAAATCGATGGCGAGAGAAGTATCGATGTAGAAAAAAGATCAACATGAATTTAAAATGAAAATTAAACTTTATTTAAAGAATTATTTATTTATTTATTTTATTTATTTAAACTTTATTGTACACATATAACTTAAATTTAACTTAAGAACAAACAAAGAGAAAGTACAAAGGGCGGCCTTATCGCGCAAGGCGATCTCTTACAGGCAACCGAGGAAGGAGATGAATGATAAGGAGTGATAGGTAGTCTAGAGTGTACAATGTACAATGTTATATAGTACAAAGAGAAAAAAATAAAATAAAATAATAAACCAAATAAATGTATACACAAACATAATACATACATACTTAAATATATACATACATATACACATACATTTATACATACATACATAAATACACATGTCTTCAATCAGCAGGACAGGTAATAGTTTATCAGCATTTTCTTAAAGGACAGTAATGATTTAGCTTGTCTTATTGTCACTGGAAGTGAGTTCCACAGTCGAGCAGCTTTTACACTAAAGGAATTGTCCATGAAGTTATTGGAGTGGACTGGCGTTTTAAGTTTTAAGTTATCTGACGACCTCAAGAATCTACAATGAGATTCGTGTAGGAATTGGAAACGAGATTTAAGATAGGAGGGAGTAAGAGGGTTAAAAAGGATGTTATATAAAAGAGAAAGAACATGGGTATTCCGGCGAAGTCGTATAGGCAACCACTTGAGCTGTGCACTAAATTCAGAAACGTGATCATATTTGCGCAAGCCAAATATAAATCTAATGCAGAAAATTTGTTCAATTGTTCTTCAGTGAGATCTAGATAGCTGACATCGGCATAATCAAGGATGGGAAGAAGAAGAGTTTGTGCGAGCGTAATCCTCGTAGTGAAGGGCAGAAAGTTGCGCAACCTCCGCAAGGACCCAGCAGAAGCAAAAAGTTTACAGCTGACCTCACGAAGTTGCGGACCCCAGGAGAAAGACTTGTCAAGATGCAACCCTAAGTTTTTAACGGTGTCACTGTATGCAATGTAAACACCATCGCAGGATACAGGCTGCAAATCACACCAGTTTATTTTGGCCAACATTCTAGGGCTACCAATTATAATGGCCTGAGTTTTGGTTGGATTAACCTTAAGGCCAAATTATGTACTTAGTATATGATTTTTTTAAGTGTTTTTCTTAGGTAGAACAACAACATAGTTAGAAGAGATATCCTGTTAAGTGTAGTTTATGGTAAACCTGTTTATCTTTACCGTTAAAGTATAAATTTACATAACAAAAACATCTGTACTATATAAATATATTTGCATTGATGACGTAGTTGTTTGTACACATCCTAATACAGACCACAAGATTGCGGTTGAAGGCTCACTTGACTCAATGGCGGTTTAGAATTGTTTACTTAATATTATTCATTCAGGGAAGCAATGTTACACTAATCGATTAAATGTTGTATATTTTATTCGTATTTGTCGACGTCAATATGACCTTCAACATGCTATGTAGTTATCTACAAAGCGCAATGAAGCGAGGTCTTGTCTTGTACGTTTCAGACTATGATTGATTGATGTGATGTCGGAATACAGTTCTAAATACAATTGGATCCTTCGCTTTGTTGTAGTAACAGATGTATGACGAAATCATTCTAGATGTACAACTTAATAAATTTAAATACAATAACGAACAGTCAATTTTGAATTAGGAATGGGAATTTTATTCGTGTTTTTTGAATAGATGTAGAAGAAATAAATAAATCGCATCCCCGATGAGACAAAGGCACAATTGCATGTTTTACTGAATGATTGACTTTGTTCTACCAGATAATTGGGTGTTTTTAAAACACATCGGCGTATTTAACTCATTTTAAGAATTTTTGCCTTTTATGCCCTTGTCTTACCGAAGGTACGAAATGTTTATTATGTTATGTATGAGTAATACATGAGCTGCTAGTTAAGGTGAAATTATATTTCGAAACTTGACTTTTTTTACTCCGAATTTCATTTACCATGTGGTATATACCTACAGATACAGATTATCTATTTTTTCCTAACTTCTCGTCGTCGTTATAAATTCTGTGCATGCTACTCTGGCGGATGTTTGTAGAATAGCGAGAATTACCATCAGATTGTAATCCCTACTAATATTATAAATGCGAAAGTAATTCTGTCTGTCTGTCTGTTATGCTTTCACGTAAAAACTACTGTATGGATTTTCATGAAACTTTACAAGACTTACACATCAAGCTTATACATCAGAATAAAACATAGAATACTTTTTATCCCGGAAAATGTAGTAGTCCCGTGGGAATGGGTATTTCTGGATTTACCAAACTGATTTGAATGATTTTTGGTATGTGCATAGTAAAAGTAAAATAGACTATAACTTATTTCCTATCTGAACTTAACCCTGTAGTCTACGTAGACGAAGTCGCGGGCAACAGCTAGAACTTTATATTATATTCTTTAACCTTCATAGCCTTTCTATCTATGTTGATCGTATTTACCTGGTAACTGTGGGAGACCGCGGAGGGCGCGCGGAGAGCGAGGGCGTCGGCGTGGGCGGGTACGGGGTGCGCGGGTGCGTCGGGAACGCCGGCGTGCCCGCGCGAGACTCCGTGCGAGACTCCGCACGAGACTCGGCTCGAGACTCAGCTCGAGACTCGGCTCGGGACTCCACGCGAGACCAGCTCTCAGTCCGTTCCTGCAATGAGGCAAGCATTTATACATATGCCGCTAAACTAGATTAATTGGTTCGTTTGGTTCGTATTTTATTTAAATATTAACCTTTGTCGAGCATATCGATAGTAAAACAAAATGCCAAATCAAGTTTCAAGAATAATAAATTAGCAGTAAAGTTTTGTGTCGTTTTTTAAACAATCAAAACGAGAACGCGACCAAATTAGAAGGTTAATAAACTTTGCATACATATAAATGTATGTGAAGACGACGATTGCCTATTTCCAAGATTGTGTATACATTTTAGGTACCTAAAATAAAAATAAGAAAAATCATGATGACCTCGACGATTAGGACCACGGTCGATTGCAAATCTTGGTGGCCGGGGCTTCGAATTCTCTTTTTGACGTTTTTTAATGGCAAACAGGAACATTAAGAAGAATCCTTCACGTATAGGAGTTCACTATAATGTTATTTTTAATATTGTATAGTCCGCTATAAATCCCGCACCCCGTTAAATTTGGTGCCTAGACCTTGTCTTTTTTACAAAGGATGCTCATTCCCAGTGGTTGGATGTAATACTATGTATGTGCTTATAAGTAATAACTCACGATGGTTCCGTTGTTGAGAGGCTCGGCGAGGGACAGTAGACCAGGCGCGGGAGTATTCGTCGGCGTGGTGTTGTTACTCCATTCGCGCATCGTCATCTTTTCATACATGAATTTCCTAGATGAGGTCCTGCGGAAGGAATTAAATACCTGTTAAATTCTTTAACCTTTACTGAATCTTTGGGCCTTATGTATTCTTTATTTGAATTGGAAATTAATTTCTTAATCAATAATAGTAATTACGGAGAGTGTACAAATATGATTTCAAATGATCTTTATTGATATGATCTGAGTGCGTATATCATCTACACGCTGCCAATGTTTCAAAAACTTAGGCATTACCTTCTATAATTGCGTGTAAGCGATCAAAATGTTGGTAACTTTGTGCTATAAATAAACTAAAGAGAACAATAAAGTTGTAATGGAATGTGTAGCGACCTGTCCGGAGCCTGCGGACTGATGCTATCGTTTCTGAGAGGAGTGCGCGTGTTCACATGCAAAGGCACTGTGAAATCTTCGTCGTCATCTGCGAATGCTGTGGTGTCGCTTGTGTATCCGTCCACACTGGAATAATTCAATAAATAAGCCAATAGTCACACTTGTAGTCGTTAAAACACTAAAGACCTTATTTACGAATAATTTTAAATTTTGGCAACTTTAGCATGCTTTATCCTGCTCTATTGATTGACTTTTGACGGTGGAGGAAGCTATATAAAGCATTTTGGAGCCAAATATTACATCGATTGGTACAAGTGAAAGTGTGACTTAAGTTATTGATATAAGGAACTGTATGTTTCTCAATCATATAATAGTTGTACCATAAAAGCAATTAACAAACAAAATTTATGTCGAATCAAGACAACGTCTAGCCCAACATAGTACGGTAGCGTATAAAATAACCTTCAACGTAGGAGGAAGATGTTTAAAAGTCGATTACGTGAGGTCATATTATAATGTGTCAATACGGAGGCGCCTCAATAGCAATACGTACCGATGACTCGCCGATCGTCGCACATGTCGGGAAGTTGCAGTATCCCACTCGAGCGGTAGTCGAGCGACTCTTTCCCTTGCCTCTTTCTTTTCTCTCAGTCTCTGCTGTTGTCTCTGCAGCCAGGTTAGACCAGAGTTGGCCTCAATGCTCCCTTCAGAGCGTCGCGGCTCCCTGGCCCTGGAGGTTTCGTGCCAGCCCAGCGTACTGTGGGAACGCCATGAGTCTGTTTCTGGTAACGTTTTCCGTGCGCTGCTTGGAGGTCGTTCCGCCCATTCTGCTTCCCCGTTCAAACATCTGGCAACAAGCAACACATTTTATAAATGGAAATCTAAATATTAATTATTTTTAAATAGGTATAACAGAATAGTAAATTCAAAACGGATATTAGTTTATTTAAAATATTATCGAGAGCTCCAACCGCCTTCATTCAGAATGGAATGTGGCATTTAATTTGCATGTTATTATCACCTACATACATTGGTTGGATAACCTTTTAATGGGGCCTGCTAAATCATTTTCCAGCACTTTATCGGTGCAATTTGTAAACATAAACAGTACTTTTCATATTAACACGATAAAGAACGTTGACGAGTTAAGAGTAGGAAACGTGGTAACAAAGTATTCTTTATTAGAGACAGGCAGTGTTGCGTGTGTGGCTAGGGAGTACGGTATCAGACATGAATGCGTCGTGGCCCGGTCGACAACCGCCGTTTATGGCGACGTTTATCTCGAAATAGTAACTTGTTTGGGTCATGCTGGCGACGCAATCACACGCCATCGCTCCAAATCAATCTTAGAATTGCGAGCCGACATCGCCTTACAACGCCAACCTCATATTTATCTTCTGTGTGTAACTGCTGCGTAACATTTGAGAATAATTTAATAAGTCAGACATGAGCAATCATGGCGTTATTAAATAGTTATTTTATATAATTAACCTGTATACGCGCAGTCATTTGAAAGGACTGTTGAGTCTTGTTTTTGACTGGGTCGATTCCACGAATAGTTTGCCGTCGCGGTAATTTTACCGGGAACTAAGGAGCTATTCATTGAGTTGGCGCCGCATAAATAATTCGCGATAGGTAGCTCATAGTAGGTGTCCCGTAAGCTACGATTAATGTTGCAGCACGACGTAGTCAGTAGGTACTCACTACTCCGCTCGGTGTCTACCCACGCCTAACGCTATCTCAATTAAGGACACCGATACTTCCGTTTCTCAACGTTTTGTTCAATCATTGTATTTTATATAATTTAGAAATACAAACACATTAAAAAAAGAAACAGAATTATTATGTACTGGTTAGTGACTTCTTAAGCAATTTTTGTACGCATAGAAGTTTTATCACAGAAATATTTCTTTTGTTTTATGGCTCTTTTCACGTTAACTATTTTAAACTGTTTAGGAGTTATTATTGTAACAAATGTACATTTTAAATTCTTAACTTTAGTTGAAGAAGTTATTTTATTTTATTTTATTTTAAAGCAACAAAAATGACTAACTTTGTGATACAGTAAACACTGTTCTTTTTTACCTCCATAATGTTGCTTCCCTGTTTTCCGAAATAATAATTTTATTTTATTTCCCAAGTCAACCAACCACACAATTCACTGAGTGGTGTAATCTCTGGCCATTATTCCCTAGAAATTATATATAGCCTTCATAACAAGTTTGAAACAGTTTTTACTAGAGAATATCTTTCGATGCTCGTACAAAGACGAAGACGTTAATCTCAAATGGATCCTACGATATAAGCAAAAATATTGGCGAGGTTCAGTAAAGTATTGGATATACTTATTTAACAAATGATTCACAATAGTGCTGTACAATAAAATGCTAATGATGTTGCAGATCTTTTCAATACGATTAAAGCACACCCTTAATGGTGCGCTTACATATGTCATGTTGCCCATTACAGAGACATTTCGCAACGAATGCTTAGATTATAATACATTACAGTGATTGACAACGCAGATATCGATATCGCGTTATTTATCTGTCGATCAAACCTGATGGGTGCATTAAAACACCAGACGGTGATACCCGTACTTCAATTTATATCCTGAGCACTTGGCAGTTAGTGGGTTGGTTACTACTTGACATCTAAGTAGAACAAAATAGAGTTGTAAAACAAGGATAATTGTCTTGTTCAATGGATTTCTATTATTCCATTCAATTTACTATTTTGCTATAGTATGCAAATACATTTATTTACTTGTTTATTTTGTGAGTTTGCTGTGCATTCTTCGATTAAGTATGACTAGAGGTTTATTGTATTAAGAAACAAATATTTAAATTGCGAAGTTACTTTTAAAAGTAAAGACCAGCCTGAAACATACTTTTCTCTTTTTGAAATTATGTTTGTATTACAATACATCATAACAAGGAAGGAAGGAAAGTAAGGGCTTTCCATGATTAGTCTCTTAGGTTTGTAAATTCCTTCAATTCTACGTAACCACTATGAATTCACGCTAAAACTTTTTAAAGCAAGAAATGCTCCAAAGTTTGACTCGTCTCAGTTGATATGGATTGTAACGTGAAATAAACATGTATAAGTTAATATTATAATAAGTACTTTAATATAGGTTCTATTGGTACTCTTTATACTACCCTTTCTATCGCGCGTATTATATGCTGACGGGATAACAAACAATATATAAAATTTGAGGATTCTGTACCCGAGTCAGAATAAATAATATATCATAATAATATTATAAAACATAAAACTGCGTCATTATTCCCGAGAATATGTTCCTTTGTTGCGGATGTATGCAGTGTGTTTAAATGTTAAATAATATTTACGGTTATTTAAATATTACTCAATATTTTAAATAAAGCGCCTTAGTAATAGAAGTAACTGCATTTATTATTCACAAGATTACTCAAACATTTCGTCAGGATTCAGTACTGGCTGGCACAATTATTTTAGGATATTTCCTAAAAACACGATATTTCGTGGAAAAAAGAATTATTTAATATTGAATATGATTTGAATTGATGTATTTGGGGATAGTATATTCAAACTCTGTGCTATTTTTTTTATGGAAAAAAGATACTACGCTCGGCCCGGCCTCGCGATCAGCCGCCGTACATTATTACGGGGTAGTAATGGTGTAAACATAAAATATTTAAATATACTGATCCGTATTCTGTGTTACTATGAAGTTTTTAATTCTTGTATGCATAAGTGCATTCAGTATAGAACTGTCGCCTTGGTAAGTGCAGCAATTTGCTCGTTGTCGGTGACAGACACGCTAGTAGCCTATAATTTGTGTTAGAGATTGTTTCACGGAGTAGAAGTATGTTATGTATGAAGTAGCAAAGACTCTTCGTGTTCCATTGTTCTTATGAATATTTTATTATTACAAAAATGTGGTTATCCTTTTCACATCTTAAGTAAATCAATGAAGCCACGTCACATTTCCATCCACTACACGAATTGACAACATTTAAAACAATAACACTTCAATCTCTTAATCGGATTATCTACACTGTAAATCAAATTTAATCACGGTGACTACGGTTTAATAATGCCGTAGAATTAAAGCACATAAAGGAAAATAATAGCTTTTAATTATAGTGTGAATTGGGGTTTAGTCGGAATCGACGGCGATCGTAAATTCAAGGTTGATCATCGCTCACTGGAATGGTTATATACAGATATTTATTAGGTTTACACAGGTAAAACTGAAATTGATGAACAATTTATTATAATTGTTAGAATATTAGGACATCGAAGCAGAAAACTTAGCCCAATTATATAAATAATATTCATTGTTAACAGGTTTCGATTGAAGATAATAAATCATCTATTTTGATTCAAGTCTATACAAAACTAATATAATTATTATTCTTGTTTATACGACCAAAATTTTATTTTTGATACACAATTAAAATAAACATTGATCGTTGTACAAATATGTAAGGTGGGCAACAAAAAGAAAAAAATCGTAGCGATAACCAAAAATAGTAACATTGTTTTTGTTATGTCATTAATTCAATTGACACCCACGGGGTATGCTCCTACGCTTGTTTATTGATTAACACGGTCAGTTGGACAGATGTGCACAAAGCCAAGCACAGAAGGAATTAGAGCGATTTTTCCTACAACAAAACAAACAACAAAGACAAATATATAACCATTTAGAAGAAAACCCTTACATTACATTAATATGTACATACAGACTTTTGTCTCATTCTGTAGTGATAGAACACTTCACCTGTATTCATACATATTGATTAACGGACTATTAGCATAAGATTAGATAGGATTACAAGCTTTTTAGGTCGCTTAATATGTGCCTACGTCACAAAAAAAATGTTGACGTGTTCCCTAATTACGTTTAATCCTCAAATGCAATTTTGAAATAACATTTAAAATAATAACTGAACAGAAAAACAGAATTGTACTAAACGAAAAAGAGATGGGCAAATGTTATTAACATAAGTAACAATTGTTATTCTAAAGCGTCATCAGGTGCTCTTCACTTATTCATTGTTAAAATAACTAAGTTCATATCTATTAAACAACGCATACAGTTTTGAATAATGGCCGTTGTCTTGCAGACGTTTATATTAGTAATAAATTGACCTAAATGATATAATGAACAATGTCTAATAGAAATAGATGGGAATTTGTTCAATGAATGTCCATAAACGCTAGTCTATATATAGCGGCGTATTCATCAGACAGATGCGTGCTTGTGTCTATATAAGTGGAGAGGCTGGAGGTAAAGGTACCGTCCACGAATGCCGATGGTACAATTTACGACTCTTTTCATTGACGACGAAGTGGGTCAAGCGGAACGCCACCAAATAAATTAGTAGAACGACTGTTTGTTTACTGAGATGATACTTCCCAGACCGTTTGTTGCTCATGTGTGCATCATGTCTTGATACTGTCCACTCACGAGCTTTAATACTTTAGTAAAGAAAAATGTTTCATCAGAATTGTTTTTTCTTATGCAAAGCGAATGTTTTTAGCTACAAAGATTTAGTTTTGAATTATGCGGTAATACACTAAATAAAAATTATGATTTGTTAAAATTGCTATTATCACGAAATCTGTTTGTAGATGTGTGTAAACAAGTGCTCAGTGTAGGTTGGTCGCGGCCTCGACACCTACAATGCAGGAACACATTGTTTACATTTTCCAACAGAGTCCATTCTTTGAACAATATTTTTACGATACAATTTGTTGTCTCCAGCCTTATGCGATTGAAATAAAACCGATAAGGTCAATGATATTTTTATCCCCAAAAAATAATGCTAATGCAGTCTGGTCACCGTACGATTTTATTGCCAAAAGTTAAATACCTAACATAACAAGTATAGCCGTTGGCTATATAAAATGTCGAAAATAAAATATAAATCGTCTTTAACAACTAACATCTTTGCTTGTTTCGAATTTGTTTAAAAATTTGCTTTCTGAAAGCTTTCAATTTTAAGTTTTTGCACATAAATCGTACATGCAATTCAAGCCTAGGCACAAATAATAATGAATATTGCATTAATTATTTAATAAAATACGAAAATAAAACTCACCTTCCATTACGAACAGGTAGTGTTGTTGGCAGTACGGTGGTAGTGGTGGTGGTGGTGACATCTTCGTGCCTGAAGTTGTTGTGCGTGCGCGGCGAGGGCTGCGGGGTGGCGCGCTCGTCGTCGTCGTCCTCGATGGGGCGGTAGGAGCGGTCCCCGAGCGCGCGCCGCACCAGCTCGGGGCTGGCGAGGCGGTTGGAGGCGCGCAGCATGCCGGGCCGCAGTCCTGGCGCGCCGTACGTGAAGGGCGTGGAGTCGGCGCGCGCGTGGTACGGGATGTCGGTCGCTCGGTCGGCGTGCGACTGCGGCTGCGGCGTGGTCGGCGCCGGCGGCGGGTCGGGCAGCGCGCTCACCGTGCGCAACATGTCGCCCAGCAGAGTGTCCAGCTCGTCGGGCGGACTGGGGGCGGCGCGGCGGCCCGCTGACGAAATGCCGGAGTCCATGGACGCGCTCAGCGGCGAGGAGGGCCCGCCGCCGCCAGGTCGCACCACCGTCGCGTAGATTGAACCGTCCAGGGGACCGAATGTGTGAGTGCCTTCTGCACTCTCTCCCGCCTCCCCACCCGAGCCGGAGCCAGCACTACCGTTGTTTTCACCTGTTGCCAATACACATGGTCACTACTTGTATTAGAATTTACTTCAATCAATTCGACCCACTTTTGTTATTAGTGGTGATATAATTACACTCAGCATTTAATTAAATTCGATCCGCTCCAATAAGCTAATCAAGCCACATTGTAACGAGCCATGACGTATCTATGTATAAAATTCACAATACCCAATGTTAAACAATTAAAAACCACTGTGCAAATTAATGGTGAAGAACTGGATCCTGTTGCGTCAACCACATTTCTGGGCATTACGGTGGACGCAAAACTCCAGTGGGGACCGCACATTCAACAATTGGCAGGTAAACTAAGTTCCGCGGCTTATGCAGTGAAAAAGATCAGACGTCTGACAGACGAGGAAACGGCAAGAATGGTTTATTTTAGCTATTTCCATAGCCTTATGTCTTATGGTATTATGTTGTGGGGAGCTGCTGCGGACATTAACACCGTTTTTGTTTTGCAAAAAAGAGCCATTAGGGCTATTTATAATTTACGTCCCAGGGCTTCACTTAGGGAAAAATTTAAGGAAATAAATATTCTTACCGTCACCTGTCAATTTATATATGAAAATCTTCTATACGTCCAAAAAAATCCTGATACATTTAAGAAAATATGTGATGTACATAATAAAAACACTAGGAACAAATGTAATCTTGTACAACATGTAACTCGTCTCCGAAAAATTAATAACTCTTTTATGGGGCAATGTATTCGCTTCTATAACAAACTCCCGAAGGGCATTAGGGAGCTTCCCTTGGAAAAATTCAAAAAATCAATTAAAGATAAGCTATTTAAAAAAGCTTATTATAAAATTTCAGATTATATTGAGGATCCTAACCCCTGGGAGCAAATAAACTGATCAGAGGAGGTGTTGCTACAATTTATATCCTTTGACATATTTTATAATATGAGTTAATATTGTAATATGAGTTGAATTTATTTAAAAAAAAAAATAATAATAATAAAAAATGACATTTCGTGTTGCTGAGGGAGTTTCTTGCCGTTTCTTCTCCACAGCGATAACACGTTTCGAAGCGGCACTAGTTTTAAAAAATAGCATAAAATATTGACGATTCAAAAGTGCTTGTGAAAGTCTATTTGAATAAAGGAAATTTGACTTTGACTTTGACTTTGACTTTGACTTATGTCTTCGAATTTCGGTATACGTTTTAGAATATATAATATAGAAATATAGATAGCGTTTTATATATTTTAGGCATTATTTTTTGAAAGTGCTTCAAAATTATATTATTAGGACAAGAAAGTTATGAGTGTGAGAAATCTTAGGAATTATACGTAATCATTGACACTAGTTATAATGTCTTCATCAAAAGACATCGTATTTTGTAAGTATGTAGATACAAGAATTGAAGTTGTACGTAGTTAATCAATAGGTGATAACAACCAGAATATCTTAAAAGAAAAAAGCTTGAATGGAAAGCTAACCGGTAAACAAATACTCATAAGGAAATAACACAGATTTCTATATTAATCCCACTATTGTTGCAATACAACGTCCCTTGAATACAATGACACACACAAGCTATTACATTAACATTTATACTAGACACCGCATCAGTATTACCCAGGCGTATTAAAAACAACCAAGATCAATAAAATCAGGTGTGAAAGCTAAACTCTACGTGCTTCAGCATAAAGATTCGATAGAGCAAGGCAGATATAATTAACATAGCCATCCTGTACGCACGTTTTCAATAAAAACTGAGGAAATGGGATATTAATTAACTGTACCCTGTATGCAGGTAGTCCGAGCAGTTACTGGATATGTGACAGTGGCTTGACCACATCCTTTTAAGGATTACGTTATTCTAGCGGGATTGTCTAGCTGTACAAGAAAACATATGCTACGGCGACTATTTTCAGCTACATCTAGAAATAAACGTAATCGAATCTCTCAAGAAAACTATCAAGTGACCTAGTAGTTCAAAGATCATTTTTGAATATTCAGAACACTTAGTAGATACATAAGTTACATAAATTGCAAGAATTTCGTAATGCGTGGAACATAAGAAGAACCCTACATCTATCCTATACTATTCGTAACAAGATTATAAGATTATTATTAGATTAACAAGAAATATGCAAAGCTGAAAAAAATGGGGCTGTCGACGTACATATGTAAAAAATATTTTATAAACACTTAAACCCTACACTTCTGTTCTAATCTTTCTATATTTAACACTTATTAGTAGAAGAGAAAGCCAGTGTGCCAAAGCTTGTTAGACACTCACAACAGTGGGTCAGTATAGTAATGGTACTAATTAATACCATATAGTGATATATTTTTTTAATGCAGTTCTTCATATTGCTGTATAAGGAAGCTACCAGTAATCTGATGCGCATTTGTATGTCAAACAAGTTTTGTTACTGTATACTTGATAAAAAACAGGAAATAAACAACATTTGTGTACAATAAACATTTTAACATGAGACTTTTAAGCCCTTGAAATGTAAATGTGTTTGCCTGCAATTTTTTAAGGAAATGTACATTATTTTACTCATTCTCCTCGTGTCAACATGTGATAAGATCTCCAAAAATCCAAATAAGGTTTTATGACTATATCAACTGGAGCGAGTATGGTACGTTACTGGCGATTGATACACGAACTTTATTGTTAGAGGGCGTAATATAGGCGACATTCGATGTCGCCGTAAAAATTTAATATAAACATTTATTGTTATTAAAAAACGCAGCTTTGTATAAGTTATTTGCTGACACTTCCGAAGAAATATAAAAAGTATTAAACTTTTTACAACATTAAAATGTGGTGCCATAAATGGTATTTTTAATTATATTCTAAACAGCAGGCCATAAAACCCGTCTAGACGATAGCATAAAAATCCATCTCAACATTTACTAACACTGAGAAACTGTCCTATCTGCAATACATTTTGTAACGATTGCAACATATCTTCCGATTAATGAACTGAACTCCTAAACGTTTGTATGCCATTAGATTTCCATTCGGCTTGGCACATTGACGTTTGATTTCGTAACTGAACTAAATGTAAAGTTGTCAATAACGCAATTAGTGTAAAGATATCAACGTCACGAGTGGTGACCATCGTGATGCGTTGAGGAAGATGAGGTTATTTCTGTGATGTCACCGAAAATAACGCGGGCGGGCGGGCGGGGCGGAGCGCCGGTACTGTTGCGACATGAGCGGGAGCACGCGCAGGAAGAGGATGTGCGCCCCGACGACACCCGAACCACGTCACACATCACGGAGTATCCTAATAACTACTGGGATAGGAGATCATTTGATTTCTCATATGCCCGGGTATTGAATAAGTTACGATAAAGTCTGAGCTACAATAGCTAGTCAAAGAAGTAACTTTTAGCTGTTGGTCTCATTGTCAAAATGTTTTACCAGATTGTCTCGGTTGTGCAGATAAATTGACGTGCGATCGAATGGTCTTGGTTTCGAACGGGGCAAAATAGTGTGGGTTTGCTATTAGGAAACTCTTAGAAGCTACATGTTGTTTAGAAATATACTCAGGGATGTAAAAATAGGTACATAAAATGCTAAAAATATATGACACTCTACGGTTTTTAAAAGATTCATGATAAAACAAAAAGAATGAAAAGGGTCACATTTTCGCGCCCTGGACAGGTTTCTTAGTTCGTTATATTGTGATCACACGACACTGATTCTCGGCTATAGATACGACTTTACAAACACACAACCGCAAATATGTATGGAGAAAAACTACCCAAGTTTAATGACCAAGCTCTCATGCGCTACATTTTAATGGCTTGAGATGGTTCTAACACTTTTTTGTGTAGTCGTTAAACAGAATTCTTGGAGTTAGTGATGTTAGCGAGGCAACAAAGTAACTCTGTGTCCGTAGTGTTGTCGGGTTGTTGTGAAGGTGAGTGCGAGCGGCGTGTGGCGCGCTGCGAGCGGGCTACAATGATGTCATCGGGCGAGTCGCGGGCTCCACCTCATGTTTCGCAGAAACTCTAAGCTCCACATTATTATTCAACACTACCCGTTTGGCTATCGTTCGTTGTACTAAATTATCCGCGATGCGCAACCAGTTTGCTTCTTTTACCTTTTTATAAGAATTTTGTTTTTGTTGTAAAGTTATTATGTTGCATGAGTTTAGAAGAGAAATATGTGAGTATATTTTGTACACAGAAAAACATTTTTGATGTTTAAAAACGGTGTTCAGTTTACCTTGGATGCTAGAAATATATTGCACAAGATAAACACAGAGCACAAACACACGTCTGATGTGATCATAAGCGAAGTATTGACTGTCTATAAAAATTGCAAAACTTGAGCTTGATAAAATAATGTCGAATAAACTTTTATTGCGGTTCGGATAAGGCAAAATAAATCTCTTGTACCATGAGCAGCAATCGCAAATGTGGTTGAAACGAGTATCATTCACGAGGCAAACACAATTATGTTACGAAGTAATGAAGTAGTTAGCATATTATATGTACATATCGTGTGCAATAAACGTGTATTAAAATCCTTCACAACTTGTTAACGCTATGAATACAGACATACTGCAATAATATATTTGTATATGAAACTTGTATCAGACGTAGTTACTTACATATTGATAATTCGTATCGAGTTCGCAGGAACCACGACAGATAATTATAATTTATTTTGCACAGCTTGCGCTGACGTCATTGTAAACATAGCCTTGCGTGAGAAAATAAAAATTCATTAGACACGGGTCGCACTCGGTGTAGATGTACGAGCCTTTTTTATTAGTATCTTGTTTACAAATAAGTTACATCGTAGTAGGGGTGCGGAGCTAGCAAGTTATAAAATCGATGGAGCAAGGACGGCCTTGGCATTGATTACGATACATTAGGCCGCCAAATGTTCTTTATGGCTTGTCATAAAATTTCATTAATGTTCGATATTGCATCCCGCATCTTGTTTGATATCGTGGTACAAAGTTTTGTTTTTGGTTTTGGTCCACAATATAAACGTTAAGGTTTCATCGAAATAACTAAAACACCTCAGTTCTACATATAGGTACATAATGTATATAGGTATGTTCAAAACGTTTTAGAATGAGTGCTTTTTTTGTACATTTTCCGACATGTCAATTGGACTGAATATTTATAGTAACGGGGGTCGTGGGTTATTTCGTACAAAGAGATAAAACCTTACAAGATTTTAATGTTGTTTGATGAACATTTAAAGTAAACACGGCGTGTCGTACCGAGGCGGGAGCGTGGGTCACTGATCCCGTTTCGTTCCAATGAAACCAAATTGAAGTGTGACGAATAGGCGACGCCGTAAGGGCACCGTCGTCATTGACCACTGCACTGGACATACATCACTGATTCTCCACGCCGCTCAATTAATGCTCGCACTACATAAATTAAATGGAATCTCGGTTCACTCCGATGCAATCTATTGTGCATTCGTGCACAAGTTTGATGACGCCTTTTTGTTTTGCTCCAATCATTTTACTTACACAATACCCCATGATATATGAAAGTCATAAGGCCACAAGAGACCGTAATCATTTTGTAGTGTATAGATAATTGAAAAAGAATTTACATTTAATAGCGAACGTAAAGAGAGTTTAAAAGTGGTTTGGCTGTATTGTATTAATGAACTAGACGGTTGTCGGTCGAGTTCGACTAAATATAAACGTTATTTAAAAGTTGAATAGTGTGTATTATCTGCGTACAGAGGATTTTAGTCGCAAACCCGTTTAACACATTATGGATAAGCTTCAAACTGGGTTAAATACTGCTAATGTAATCATTTCTTTCATAATAAACAGTTAAGCGGAGATGAAAGTTCACTTGCTTCTACTTTTTACACAACATCACAATAATGTGGATATAATTAAATTAAATCCCCCAATGTACTGAGCCGTAATGTGCATGTGAGAGCGACGCGTGCCAAATCAACGATCACACGATTACAAGCTGAAGTAAAACAATTACGAACTTTAGCACTGTAACTTACCCGAAATTTGGTAGATTTAAAATCCAAAATTTCACTTTTTTAGTGTTCCGTATTACATATAAACACGATATGTAGAATAGTAAATAAGTAATAGTGTAGAAGTTTTTCGGCGCAGCGAGCGGTGCGCGGTTGTTGGACACGAGTGTGGGCTGGGCGGGCGGCGCCGACAGTCGCTCGGGCGGCCACTACTGTCACTAAAATAGCCTAGCACCTGCACCGCCACAGACCGCGACCTCTCCCGTTAACTGGTATTCGGACGCTTTGTCAACACTAATGACACATTTAACATATTTAGGGGATTTTTTGAACTTCTCTCTGTTTATTTTCTAAGAATATCCAAGTTTATGACATCTTGTACGGTATTGGATTAGGCGGGTTTGTTATGGCCTATAAAAATAAGTGCTACTTGTACTAAGTGCTACCTCGTCTTAAGCCATAAAAATTTCCTAACGATTTTTAGGGATTATGCAAAAGTCATTATGGCGGCACGTCACATGGACATGGTAATAATTTACTATTGTTAGATCTTGAAAAAAAAAAACAAAATTTCATGTTTTTTTGTCTAAATGGAAATAGATTAATAATGAATTTATCTATTTCCATTTAGGTATTTAAAAATGTCACCGCAAACTGCTCTATCTTTAAAAATCAGCTTTATTTAAAAAATCTGGTTTTCTCGACCTGTTCTCGTATACCGACAAAACGCAGGAAATATAATCTTCAAACATTAGTTAAAGATCGGAATACATAAGTACTACCCGTGAGGTTACACTTATCGCGTAAAATATCTTCAAAAATAAAACAAAAAGTTATTTCTTTGATCTATTTCCGCTAAGTTATAAGCGGATGCATTATTAACCTCGACATATGCAAATCTGTTGATTTTATTAATATGTGGCTTATTTAGCAACACACTCTGGTAATGTACCCGATAAACGGCAATAGGTTTGCCCCCCTATAGTAAAGGACTAAGGCCTTAATCTTTTCAGTTATAGAAAAGTCCTTTACCCAGCAGTGGAACGAACATATACGCTGATAATAACTTGGTACTAATACATACTTGGTTAAATGTGGGTGCAAAAATGCTCTGCTTAGCCCTTCCAAAAATGCAGGTAATGTTTGTATGTTTACTTTGATTCTTTACAAAGGAGAGGATGTGGTAAATGCCGTTTAGTTTTTACAGTTCCTCTGGAGAGACCATTACGCAAGCTTGTAGCTGCACACAAATAGCTTGCCGGTCGTATTGTTGGTAATGACTCGCGGATGTTCAGCTCATAGCTTCGGCCACGCGAATCTCGCCGC
Organism: Cephonodes hylas; assembly: GCA_030295005.1. Lineage (NCBI taxonomy): Eukaryota > Metazoa > Arthropoda > Insecta > Lepidoptera > Sphingidae > Cephonodes > Cephonodes hylas. Next base: position 7,956,483 of record AP025364.1, on the reverse strand, counting down.
ACGAGGTTTGTACAATTGAAGATTGCGATTTACTTGTTGGATAATAGAGTAAAGCGATTTTTTGAGGAGAATCCAATTAAAATTCTATCTACAGGTTAAATCATATCGTGGTTGATAGAGTTAGCCTATACTCCCAACTCTTATAGCGAAATATACGGATAAACTTCCTAAGTTTTCTTTTCGATTAGCAATTAGGTGACTTTCTGGCAAGTGGTAAGTAACCAATGTCGACTATGACGCTTTCGAAAGCAAAGAAATCGTAAATGTATTTTATAAAATGTATTTTTCTTTTCTCAGTCAAATAAGTGTTCTCGTAGCTAAAATCTGCGACGAAAATCTATTCTTTGTAGATAGGTGATACTAGGTGTTTTTTTTGGAATATAGGTATTATCTTAATATATTCGCTCGGACGCAACTTCAAAGTCTACATTACACTTCATCAACCCATATACGCCCACTGCTGAGCACGGGTCTCCTCTACCATTGAAAGGGTTTAGGCCATAGTCCACTACGCTGGCCTAGTGCGGGTTGGTGGACTACACACCTAAGAAATTCCTAAAAACTTTTAGGTTGTGCAGGTTTTATCACGATGTTTTCCTTCACCGTTAAAACAAGTGATAATTCAATTTGAATACACACATAACTTCGAAAAGTCAGAGGTGTGTGCCTGGGGTTTGAACCCGCGACCGCCGAGATTCTCGACCGCGCGCCAAAACCTCGAGGCCATCACTGCTATAAATGCTCAAAATGCTCAAAACCTACATTAATACCAAGAAAAGTCTACACTTTATAGAAATAAAAAGTAGTCTTCGTTACTTCCCAAGAGTCTATCAATGTCAACATCAAAAATCATTCAAATTGGTCGAATTGTTCTTTAATTAAATCTTTAAAAAAATCTTACCTCTTTATAACATTAGTATAGATATACATAAAGCTATAGCAGGATATGGTAATGGTAATATAATATTCATGATACTTGCAAGTTATACACCGCTACCAACGGTATTTTTATTATATACATTACTTTATTAGCTAAATCAAGTGTTTTATAGAATATAAATTAAAACATTACGAGGATTTTACTACATAACACTATTCGAGAAAAACAACATAAATCGTAGTTTTATTAGAGCTTATAAGTTGATAATTTATCACTTGATCTATAGATACTAGATAACCTATTTCTGTCAGTTCCCGTAAGTTTTATGAATTATTAAAAATAGATTGAACCCAATTGTATAATAATTTGAGACTGTCTCGTGGTATCGCGGTACAATTATGTGCTATACGATCTAAAAGACCAATGATCGGTTTTGGGCGAAGTAAACTCTCAGTAACAGCACGGAGTCTGGAATTGTGCCTGAAAAACGGCGATTGGCTCGATTCCTGACACATAGGAGGAACCTAACACATAGGAAGAAGAATAGAAGAATAGGTTATTGGAACGTAGAGTAAAACTTAGTATAGGTTTTATTTAACTATAAGGAAAATATGTTAGTAGAGGTCTGTCTATTTTATTTTTTATTCCACAAAGATTTTAGGCTTGAATTTTACTATCGATATTAATAACCATAGTAAAAATGCTAAATAGTGTCGCATAATGAGTTTGCCGTGCCGATACAAAACGGAGTCCACAAATATCCAGTATAATACTTCACGCACAAGAAACTAGCTCCAATTCAATACCAAGATTTTTTATTGCTGATAAATTGTCAAGACTCTACCTGATAGTATTATCCAAATAGCGCATCGCGTGACTAGAGGCTCCCATTTACTCAGTATCTTCATAATATAATTAAGATATAGCTACCTTATGGTCTTACCTGCATCATCATCCGTAAGCGTAGACAGTGGTCGTAGATGTTCGAGCGAGTCGGCGCGTGCGAGTGCGTCAGGCGCGGCGCGGAGGGGGGCGGCGGGGGTGGGCGCGGGGGGAGCGCCGCCGCCGCCCTCGCCGCGGGCGAACACCAGCTCCACCGCACCGTCACTCGGGAACGATGGGTCTGTCATACAGTACTGGGCTATAGTGTGAATGGACGGGCTCAAATTGAATAACATAAAGTTCAACTAATTAAAGACTTGCAATGACTTTACGATGCGAAATGGAGATCGATCAATCTTCTGGTTATTGATCAATCTTTGTAGTCTCTATTATATGGTATTGTTTGATATAACCCAATAATAATTCAAACCTTTGGTAGCCGTAAATGTAAGCATCATTATCATTACTTTCAAACCGATCTTGCTTTTGTTTAGAGATCTACGGCAGCACACTCCTAGACATGTGGAGGATATCTGGTGAAAGCCGTTGGTTTACGGCGAAAGATATAAGGAACATAATTACCATGAGCAGCATAGTCGAGCTGTTGCTTGGTGAAGGAGAGCGTGTGGTCTGCGACGGCGCAGGTGTGGAACTGGCAGGCGAACACGAGGTGTCGCTGCGTGGCGCCGGCGTGCGCGGGCCGCCGGTACGCGCGCACCACCACGTCGCCGCGCAGCGACAGCCGGCCCACGCCCACGGTCCAGCCGCCGCCGTTCACCACGTACAGACCTGGTGGATATAGGGGATTGTTGAACTGTTGTTATTGTTGATAGATAGCTGAGAGGCTATGATGAGTTTTAAGACGAACAGAGGAAATAAAGGACGAAAAAATTTTCATCATCGTCATCATTAGCCCATATAAAGCTAGGCACTAGCCACGTCTACTGTTGCGAGAGTTTAGGCTAAAATACCCTGGCGTAGTGTGGGTCCACGGACCCCACACCTAAGAAACTCCTAACGACTTTAAGGTGTGCAGGTTTCATCACGATTTTTTTGAGAATACATACATAACTTGAAAAAGTCAGAGGTGTGTGCCTGGGGTTCGAACCCGCGATTTTTTTTATTTTTGCACAAGGTATAAATTTATCTAATAAAAAAGCTCTTCTACCATTAAAAACTTCAAGAAATATTAAGCTTGTGTGAAAATAAAATAGTAGTTTATTAGTACCTGAAGTATAGACACAAACGAAATTTTCGTAGATCTTGAGGAAGGCGACGGTGGGTGCTGCGGGCGTGGAGGCCGGCGCCTGCGCGAGGGAGCCAGCCACACTCACGTGCGTTAGTTGTAGTGGCGCTGCGTTCACACGGATCTGACCCGCCAGCAAGCCCGCGAACGTGTCTATGTATCTGTTCCAAATAAACACAACATATAAACCTTAAATATATATATCGAATTATGCACGTAGCGTTAGGTGGTCATGGTAGAGCCCTTGTAAAACACTGGTTCTTCCATAACTAAGTAACAATATAAAATATTTTTTTGATTACCAATATACAACAATAAACTAAAGAGATTACATGGCTAGAATGAAAAACCATTTAAATAAAATTTCAGTACATTAATTCTTATTTCGATGTCAAAATTAAGAATACATATTAATAAAATGTCATTGCAATCGTACGTTTTTATAAACTGTATTAGGTAATCAATATATAGAAATGGCTCTCTACTTATCAAAAATAAATTAGAAAACAAATAATACATCTAATTATTAATTAATTCCACAAGACTCCAAAAGATATACTTTAAAAAAATGCGTCTAATAGCTTTAATACATCTTAATCGCCACTCTATTATACCATATTTCGAAAGAATAAAAGAACAAGTAATAAACTTATAATCATACATTTGCATATAAATTATAATTTTCATCGAAAGTGAGATGATGTTCGAACGTAACTTGACAACTATACGCTAGATGTCGCTACGTTGAACTTTAATTTAACCTGCACATTTTTATTCTCAGAAAATAAATAATAAATATGAATAATGGTGATGTATAATTTTGTAAGCGCATAGTTACCGTTTGTTTGAGGGCAGTTGAAATATCGGAACACGATCGTCCAAGTATCGCCGCATAGCATATCTGTCGAGGGCATGTTCCGGAGCGCCACATATCGCCGAATAGTGCATGTAGGCAGCTACTAACACCCCAAGCCGCTCTCTGTTACCCCTGTAAACAAAGGATAAAAAATCAATAAATAAATATTCCCAACAGTCACATACATAGTTCTGATCTAACGCTATGTTACAAGTCCATTGTCAAGGGTATCAGATACATCGAGAGACTTCTCGGTCGTGCAAAAATAAAGGTTTGAAACAAATATTCTTGGATTACTCAAACATTTGTCTTAGTACGGGATCGAACTGCGGCGAATGAGATTTAGGTGTGCAGTCAATAATCTCAACGCTCGCGGGTTCATCCATAACTTCTGAATTTTTGAAGTTATGCTAAGCAGTATGAAGTGTAAGGACTAACAATGATATTGATTTTATGCCTGATAATTGGAGGTTTAGGAATTCTTTTATTCAAAACATTGATTGACAAAATCTATATTTAATAAAAAAAAACGCAGTTAAAAGCTACATAGAAATAAAGAAAATTGTAAGTAGCACAATTTGATGGTCCATTTACCCGAAGTTTCTAGCTTGTTGCTTTTTATTTAAGTCGTCCAATTAAGGTTAGTGTTAAACAAATTTATATAGTTGACGGCTTGGTAAATAGGCACGTGGCTGACGTAAAAACGTCTTGACGTATGAATGGAGCAATAAATGCTTGTGAATTACGGTGGTGATGAATGTGACACAAGCCATTAAACTACATGAGCTTGCTAACGGCACTTTTGTAGCTTAGCTGAGTTGGGCGTCATTTATAATTCAACATGTTTTTGGAAATTTTTGGTTCATTTGAATGTATCACGTGAATTTTTCGCTTTTTAATTGTATGTAAATTGGACAAACCATTTTGACGTGAAAATTAAAATAACACTTCGCGAACTTTCGCGTTTCAAATACTCGTTAACTATACTACATATTTTTACACCTCTAGACGAGAGTAATATTAAAACCATAGTTTTCAAATAATTTTTCATACAATCCATGTAAAACTATGTATATATAAGGTCTGATATTTACCATGCGAGTAATATGGCGACGTTCTTCGGGTGCGCCGACAGCCAGTTCTCGATATGTTTACACGCCGCACACAGTCGCTCCAGAGGAGGCGCCAGCTCTCCCGGCCATCCTAGGGATCTTGCTCGACCGAACACACTGCGAGCTGTTCTACTCTCCCCATTCACTTCACATCCACTCACTTCAAACACCTGTAAAGTAAATCACGTTTAAGGTTTATTAAGAAATAAAATTGAATTTGGAATTGTCAAATAAAGGGGGAATTGTCAAATCAAAGAGGATCGTCACTATAATATATAATGGATGGTACGGAGGAATAATATAGGTTTAGATATTGAGAATTCATTGCAGCTTAACAAGTACATTGAAAAACAATCGCACTGATACGAGAAAATGAGGCCAATGAATATGCAAAGTTTAGTAATACTATAGCTTACTTCATAAAATATGTAACGATATTGATATTGACATAATTTACGAGTGTTATAGATTCCGAGGTGGAATGCTGATTGCATAGAATGTAATTAATGTTTTTTAGAACTAGTGGTTAGCATTACAATGATGTCAGATGCCGTGATTTTATCTGCCATTGTAATACTTACCCAGATTACATCAAGATAAGATATCTTTTTAAATAACAGATTTCTTGTCTGTGCTGGATTATTTTTAAGAGTTTTATCTTATTTTTGTCAAATACGTTCCGCTCTGTTGGAGTCACAAAATGACACTAAAAATGAATTGTTTCACCGACAACCATTCACCATTGCGCCCTAAACTAACTCAAAATAAAAAAAAAAATACTCTAAAAAAACAAGAATCTTGTTTGCAATATTTACTTAGATTGGGGATGCTAGTCATTTTGCATTGGTATTATAGAGCAATAATACAGCCATATTGAAAAAGTGATCTAAATTGATCCAATCGCATTGACGTGAACGATAAGTTAATAAAGATCTGTCGATTTTATTAGGTGGGTTCTGTTGCAATTGATTGGCATCGATCATTTTTATTGGCTAAACAAATACAAACGCTGTACCGGATAATGTTCAATTAAATAAGGACTATCGCATGACTTAGCCTTCAATTGAGACTTTCAAAGCTTTTGTTATAAGTGATCTGCATTTAGGCACTTACTACTTTTTTAAATTGATGTTTTTGTGAACAAGTATTTCTTAGAGCAGACATTGAACATTGCACGTCACCTGTAGTGTACTGTATGACCTATTGTTAAAATGATTACAACCTACATATAACTAATGTATGGAAGTGAGTCTTGGGTATGGCAGAAGAAGCACGAAAGTAAAATTAATGCAGTTGAGATGAGAGCGCTAAGAAGCATGTGTGGAGTGAAATTGGTAGATAGAGTGAGGAATAGTGTGATAAGGGAAAAATGTGGATTGAAAGTCGACGTAGTGACCAAAATTGAAAAGGGCATGCTTAAATGGTTTCGCCACATTGAAAGGATGAATGGTTCCAGAGTTACGAAAGAGATTTACTGCGCGGGAATGAGTGGTGAAGTCGGTCGAGGACGGCCCAGGTGCACCTATAAAGACCACATAGGTAATTTATTCAGAAAGGGTAATATAAAGAGTCCTCGAAACCGACGTGCATGCATGAAGAGGATAATGTCAGTGGAGGAAGCGAAAGAGGTGTGTTTGGACCGTGGCATTTGGCGCTCTACAGTCTCTGCCTACCCTAACGGGAGACAGGCGTGAGTTTATGTATGTATGATTACAACCTTTTTGTGATTTCTCAATTGTAAATGCGTTCTATATGCGACTTCTTCCCTATGTAGATCTTCTGTAATTTTTCTCATATCTGTCATCAATAAATTTACCATAAAATGTTCTCCGTGTTTGTTAGTGAGCATATGAGCTGCTTGTGCCTCTGCGTGTGCGTCTCGGTCGGGCAGGTGTAGTGCCAGCATACGCTCCGCCACATAGCAGAGGTCCAGTCGGGAGCCAGCCGACCCGCCTGGATAGCTGGCGGAGCGCGGTCCAGTCTGAAATATCATTACACGATGATAAAAACACACATATGAACATACATACAAATATTCACATCTCAGTAAAGTATTTTTTTAACTCTTTCATAATAAGGGACGAGAGTTTTGGCGCCTCTCGGTAACATTTTGAGACTCCGTACTTTTACTGAAAACACCAGAAAAACCTCATAGACCATTCAGGTTCTAATCTTAGCTTGATAACAATTTTAGGGCATCAAAAATTAAAGATGTTGACGAAATAATATTACGGCGTCGTCAGAGGAAGTGACCAAAGCTTGGCTCGGCAAGTGTCTACTTTAATAAATTTAGTGGAATAATCAATAAATAAACTTTTAATGAAATTTATCGAAAATGATAATTTATTTCGCGGAAGAGTTGTGATCAAGATAAAATAGGTGGACTACTAACGTGTCAGATGTTGATTAGAGTCAATAAATCAGTTTGTGGGTCAGCGAGTAATCATTCTAATGAATTGAAACAATTTGACCTCCATAGGCAATGCGTGCATCCCAGGACACGCGTTGCAAACAGGAAACAATTCACTTTTTATCACGATTTAACAAGCGCCTGCCGAGCTATTTTAGGAACCCTTCTAGATTAAGCGGTGATGTTACATACACAGCTGGCCATAAACACTTGTAAATATTTGTCTAAACTACTTGTGAGATTACCAGTAACTAAAATATAACAAGAAATCTATTTACTGTGGTTAAACTTTCTTTCTTGTTGAAGAGCGTGATAATTATGATTGCACGTCGTTCAAACAAAATAAGTACGGCGTATATCAATATTGTAAGTGTGACGCAGTAACGAGTGAAAATCCCCGATTCGGCGTGCCTTAGTAACTTTATGTCAGATCAAATATAAGACCGTAGGCGCGCCATAACTCCGTGAAAGTGTCACAAGCGGTGCGTAGGCGCAGGCATGAGTAGATGCGGTACTCCGCAAAGCAACGGCGCGCTCTTTGTTGCGCTCGCGCGATTAATCCGATTAGTTTAACCGATATAAAGCTTAACTTGTGTCTGAGTAAATTAGATCTCTGCAAGGCAGATAGCTATTTATAGTTCTCCTAACTGTGTTGTACAAGTTTATTGCAAACATATCAATTTTGGACATTAATCGATTCCATAAAGAAGTCAATCGCTATTTCAAAAGAACTAGAAGTATTTTGAAACAATTTGTACAAATAAAGTCAATTCATCAAACTTTGACAGCCTTTGAGGCGAAACTGGCTGTCAAATGTAAAATAGGATGATGTGGGTTTGATCTGCTACTAAAAAGCAAATACAGTAACATGGCAAACTGAGTATAAAAGGGTTTGTAAAAGCTCATAACCACGAAAAAAGCGTTATTTTGAGTGGACAGCTTTTATTTATTTTAATTTATTCTTCCATAATACGAATATTTCTCGTACACACACGTAAGTAACATAACTGCGTTTACTGAACCGTATGATCGTAAAAAATAAACCTTTTGATGAAAACGTACCTGTTCCCTCGCAAAGGTGGAGGCGGCTGGAGTGGTGGGTGCGCTTGTGGCCCGATTCTGTAACAATAACAAAACACCGCTCATTAAATCGTTGCCACTCAGATGTTATTTAATACTAGCGGTCACCGAGCAACCAAGGTCAAGAGCGTCATTAAAATGAACTCAAAACTTGTAATACAATCTTCAGGTCTTTGTGCGCACGACATATTAAATATCAAAGAGAGACCCTGAAAAATGTGTCAAATTATATGCTCTATTTTTAAGTGAAATATTTTATGCTTGTCATGGCGTCGCGGCGAACTAGTTTTTCTGATACATTCACTTTTACTTTAATATCGATAACCAGCTCAATAGATAAGCGATCGGCGTTGAATAACACTAATAGAGGAAGTCCTGTATAAGGCGTGCCGTAAGTAATTGCCGCGGCCTTTTTCGGCGCTGTACAATCTATCTGCATTAGATACCTGATAGCGTTATCAATATAATGGGGATGAATATATGAGTCTTTTGTTGATGGCTGCAGCTAAGGTCATCATGACAATGGAGCTATTATGTGAAGTAATTAGTTGATTATACAAAGTGAACACACCACAGCGCGAGTGCGCGGGCCGGCGGCCAGGCTGCGCGAGCGCGTGTGCTCGGCCCGCACCCGTCCTCTTTGCAAGTAGAATACGGCTCGCCATAGTGCGAACGCGAGTCTGTGCAGCGCCCGCGCCGCTTCAGTGTTATTTCCGCGCTGGGGACGTCCGCGCATTCTCGCTATGATTCAATTCGCCAGTCCGGGCATCATCCACATCAATTTCGGCCCCATATCCATACTCATCGTTTTTAAACGTGATGTTTAAGTCAGCATTCAATAAATATTTGTGGGCGTTCGAATTTCGCAATCCACGTTTCAAACACTTTCATTCATCGTAATCTTTGTTTTATAATTTTACGTAATATTTTAATGTTGTCTTTTCACAGTGTTATGCCAAAGATATTTTTAAATTTCCAACCCTTATTAAAAATAAAACTCAATGAAAGGAAAGAACTGCTATTTTGACATAAAGTAAAATGTTACGTCGGTAAAAATTTTGTGTGAACGAAAACAAAAGGTTTCAAAAGGCCTGTGAGACCGCAGGGAGAGGCGTGTGGAAGGCGTAGAGTGGCCGGCGCCCTGTCCTCGCCGCCCCGAGGCATGCGCCCCGACCCTGCACTGCGGCATCCTTACACATACACCCGCCTATCTCCTACATTCATAAAACGTATCGTGAACTCGATTTTACACAAACAATATTAAATTTTAAATGTTTGCTTTAATATTATTTTATAAGAGAATAAAAAACGGCCAGGATAATTTTATCGAAGTTTAAATTTTGCGAGCGTTCTAAATTTGATTGAATTAAGTATACGGCCATTTAGTAGGTAAAATCAAGTATAACCCTGACCTTCGACGAGTAATGCATGGCTATAGAGCGCGGGGGTGAATAACCTCAGGGGTGGGACTCATCTAAATAAAAGACCGTCATACGTACAAGAATCAACGGTCACCGACTGTCGGCAAACGGCGGCTCCCTTCATTACTTCTTTTCTTGCTTTAATATCGCAAGTGCTATAGATTTTTATGTTCCCATTACTGTACAAAAATTTGAAGTAGACTTAAATTTTACAAAAAATACGTCTATAGAAGTTTATGTAACTTAAAAAGTAATGTTGCATGTGATTTATAGAAACACTATGAAAATAATGATTAACATAATTTAACTGTAAGAATTAAAACCATGTTTTTAAAACAATTCACAGCAAATGTAAGATACTTAATGATACGAGTAATCACCAACATCTTATCAGCTATTATACTAATTGGCATTATCTTTGCGTTAATAGTCCTGATAAGATAATATTATTGTTGTATAAGACATTCCTAATAAAACACGACACTACGTACAAGGTTTTCGTTTCAAATATATTTTTAAACACTTATCAACTTCCTTACGGAACTATTTGGCAGACGTAAACATTAAGATTACACCCGAAACACTTTTCGATAAAACCCTTATTATTTATCCGATCTAAAACACTTTTATTTCACCGTATCACATTATTAAATTTCGTCGAGTTTATCACTGATATTTTCACAGGCGCAGCACTCTAGTGATTTTCGTGGTGCAATAGTGTAGAGACAGCCGGGTCGGCGCCGCCACAGCCACTGGCGCCGATATACTCCGCAGCGTCCCGGCGCTCGGCGCTCTGGCGTCGCGCCGTTGCTAGGCAACGCACTCACTCATTCAGAACATTCACATCACTGCGATGCACATCTACTGATACGCTGATACCGACGCTATCAGCTGCATGTGTACGGCTGCGTAATAAAATGCCGCATTGACTGAACAACATTAAACAACCTAAGATTTAGAGAATTGCTTTAATTTGTAAATGAATGTAAGATCACATCTTCCCGACATCGAAAAAACCCAGCCATATTTTAGTAAAATAAAAACATGAAATAGTGTTCGCTGTGTGAAATCATAATCCCCTTAACTTTGAATAACCCGGTGTACTCGTTTGGCTTTGTTTAAAATTGCATATTAAATATTCTGGCGCCTGCCCGCAAAACCGGCAAACACACTTATAATTAATCTCCGCAAAACATTACTCATGTTTCGTATTTATAGTACGTTCGTTCAAGTAATTGTTAACCTTGAGTTTCGGACTCTATTTCTAGCACGTGCTGTTTCTATAGGTAAATAAAGGCGGGTTTATTTGAAGATCGAACTAAAAATTTCTCCATTGCCAAATGATAATAAAATAACTGCGTGGTCGTCACAAGCTGTAAAGCTTTACTTCAAATATGTGTAGGAGGCGCATGAATTTTTATGCGCTTGTCAAACATTTAGTAATAAAATGCAGGGTAAGTGACGTAAGTGCCGTGGGTTCATTCATAGGGCCGTAAGCTCATTGAGAGGCGGGCGGCGACGTGGCAACTTATCGCCGCGGCGGACCTTACGCGTGTCATCGCGTTTCCGTAAACAAACACACGTGCGTTACGCATCGGGAGACGGAGTAAAAATAACATTTATTGGACAGTTTTATTTTGTTTTTTTTTTTTCATATTATTATCATAGTGCTGTTTTTGTTACTTGTATAATAAAATATTGAAGCGTAAATAATATAAAGTGATACCGCTGTTAACTCACATCACCGATTTAGCCTTAAATAGCTATCGTATTTGTCTCAGACCGAAATGCGACGGCAAACGGTTCCAGTTCGATACATGAAACTAGTAGACACAGCAATTGTATAATGCAATTTAAACATTATACCGATGTCAACGTTATTGTCGTCAAAACACAATTTCTGTATGAGTTGGGCTTGTAGACCGTGCTTGAACCATATAGTAGTAATAGTTGAGATTGACTGAACTGGGGCTTAGGCCACCTCATCTGCGCTTCTTTTTTAAAATTTCAACCATAATTTTTCAATTATTTTTCCGGTTTCTCGAAAGAGTGACAAATGTGATTGTAATTTAGACAAAATGCCAACCATAGGTTAGTACAAATAATACAATGCCTAAACAATTTGTATAAATCACGGAATTGTGTCCTGACATTCTATAAATAAACTCAAGGCGAGCTGCGTGAAACTAAAATACCAATTGTTGCTAATATTATGCCAAATATTTAACGTCATATATATGTTACAATACGTATGCTTTTACAATCCATACTATAATATTATAAATGCGAAAGTAAATCTGTCTGTCTGTCTGTCTGTCGGTCTGTCTGTCTGTCTGTCTGTCTGTGCTTTCACGTAAAAACTACTGAATGGATTTTAATGAAACTTTACAATAATATAGCTTATACATCAGAATAAAACATAGGATACTTTTTATCCCGGAAAATCTAGTATTCCCGTGGGAATGAGTATTTCTGGATCTAATAAACCGATTGAAATGATTTTTGGTATGCGCATTAATAGGACTCTGAGATTTAAAATAGACTATAACTTATTTTCTATATGAAGTCAACCCTGTAATCTACGCGGACGAAGTCGCGGGCAACTGCTATGCTTTTATATAGAAACATCCATCACATTCATTATTAGTGAAAAGAATAATAAACACACCCATAGTCTGGTCTACACTATCATGAAAACTACCTAAGTCTTATGTACTTTATTTATTGAAAATACAAAACTTTTTATACAGATAATAGCAGTTGTGGTACTTCCATAGAAACCGAAGAACCCAACATACCTTACAAAAAAAACTTTAAGCTTTATCTTTATTTAAAAGAAGCCATTTGACATATAAATAGAATATCCAAATCCCACAATAAACAATTATATACTAAGCATTACACAATTAACATGTATGCTTTTGGGCTTCTATGGAAGTAACGCCACTGTTTTAACCAGATTAAAAACTGCGGATGCTACTACCTCAGTACGAAAATCATACGTTAAGTTTCTCGATCTCCGACCAACCATACTAATACAGTCCGTTGAATATTATATTGCTGTAATTACAAGTCCGGTTAATATTAATATCCATAAATGAATTAGCAAATCAAATATTTATTAACAGTTTAACATTTATGCGTTATTCCAGCATTAACGTTCACCGACAGGCCTTTGCTATTAAGATGGTAATAGATGAATAATTTAAGGTTTCTCTATTACGTGGAAGTACGTTGGTTGGTTTAAAAGTGGCCGGAAAAGTAAATATTAAATTTAAAAGCAACGAAAGCAAGCGTAACGTCCAGCAACATCTCCGTGCCCAAATATTTACCCGCGGGCTTCATATTTACACAGCATTTCATTTCTAGGAAATAAATTATCTATTACGAACATCTGCTTTTTCTTAACATTAAAGTTTGACGAAAATAAACTATGCATCTGCACGCATGCACTCGTGAAATTAGTTGAGTTTCAATAAAGTAAGTCATTAAGTTTTGGAAGATATTATAGAAGGAATCTTGAATAATAATAATTAAAGTATGTAAAACTACGTTACAGTTAAGTTGCAGGTATGGTTTGTGGGTTTGTGAATATTTATTTATTTCATTTACAATAATATTATAAACAGAAAAAATCCCAACGGGCAAAAGCTACGATAATATTGCAATAGTTATCGTGGGAAAGTTGCGAGTCCCAATCAGAGATCTAACATTAGTTAACCGCGCGGTCTCTTTAACTCAACTAAAGCCTGAAGCGACGTGTATAAATTATACATATCTAAACAAGCGCTTTATTGAAATAATTTATAAACTCTACATCTTAAAACATTGTAAACTGTGTATTATTTATCTGTTAATAACTGTGAGATGTGTATCAGATCATTTTTACATGGAATTAGGTAGCGGTGAGAACAGGTCGGGATCGAACGGTTTGATTGCGGTGTATCGCGTGGTATCGGCCGATCTATAGGTCCCACGGGCTAGGCCCACTGCCCATTGTTTAAGTGTCGAATTTTATTTATGACGACGTGGGTAAGTGCCACGAAGCTCTGTGCGCGGACACTTGATGCCGCCGATCTCTATCGCACCCAACGGCGGGTGGTCTTCTCTCACGCAATTAATACACTCAAATAGACGCGCCTATGCTTCTCAGTATTATTTTTTATTGTTTAATTTGAATTTAGAATTTTTAGCATGTAAGTGAGTTAGTATTTTTTATAAATATATAAATACTTTTTGAGAAAATCGGCGATATTTTGGAGCATTGAAATGGTTGCAAAACTCTTGAATTAATCCCCTTCTATTATAATATTAATTATTATTTGCCTAGTACTAGAGCTCCTTATATTTTGTTTATTGGCTTGATAACGCGTTCCGTATCGTAGAATGTACTTCATTGTTTATCTATATTGCTTTCACATTTTGTCTAAGATTCTATGAGCCTAGATAATATTATAATGTTTTTATGTGTACGTTAATGATAAAGCCACGTGTTTTTCCAATTTGAATATAATAATTTGGGCTTATGGAAAGAAAGGAAAGAATGATTGCGCGCGGTGAGTGAGTTATCCATAGACTTAATAGCTCTCAGCCCTCTTGATATTCTTAGCCATCTTCTCGACCTTTGCTCATCCATTTCTAAACACCGTCATGTTAAAGATCTCAAGTTACGTTAGACACATACTAATAAGTAGGAGTAACAATTATCTAGTACATGTGCAGTTCAGTAATTCCCGGGCTTCGATCAAATGTATATATTAGATCAAAGTTCCCGGGATTAAAAGTAAAATTAATCTGTTATTCGACTTTTCAATCACAATCAAAGAGTTTAGAAATAAAATAATTTAGAGGCGTTTCTCATTGGAGTTTAACTTGTATTATCACTAAAATTTAAAAATGTGTAAAATAATGCTGTTAATACAGAGAAATAAAATAAAATCGTTAGTATATTGCAACAAAAGACTCTTCAGTTATCCTTGTACTGCCACAATCGAAGACAATCTAAAGTACGATAGTAAGTACTACTACTTACAGTTTACACAAATACTCTACGCATCATTAAAAAAAATTGTAATACATGTTAAGAACACATTGAAGAATCGCATCTCGCTAACTTTGGTATTAGTCAGTGGTAGAGATATGATGTAGATTTGCAGTACGAGTCTGTGTATCCGTTTTGTCGCCAAAACGAAGATTTATGCTTATTAATTTTTTTTTTTTCATAATGATTAATTGCTATTTCGGCATGATATGAATTTTATCCACTTGTAACTGGTAGAGTCGCATGTAATGTCGCTGTAGGAATGGCTCAAACATTTAATTCGGAGAAGACACTTATATAATATGCAATTTGTAGATATCTATAAGATAAACTATATCCTTTAGAGCCTTTTTAGTCCAATCTAGGATTCCCTTTGTTACTCATTGGCACCAGTAATAATAAGTTTATGCGCAAATATAATTTTTAAATACTGTAGTTTAACATCAGCCTCTAAACGACGGAAATGGCACTGATCGAGGCACAAATCTTATGCAAGTGAGTTAGATTATTCCGTTTCCAGAATTTTGATTGACCATAGTTGATACTCCCAATACATTTTTATTGTCTGATTGTGAAGTTAAGCCTATATTTTATGTAAGTTAAGTGTATTTATAATAAATATACACTGATAATTAAATCTACACTGGTTTTATTACTACGAAGAACTAATTCGAATTCTATGAAGATAAACATTGCACTGTGTCCGCCACATGCATACACATTATCGAAGTAGCTCAGACAATGTTAATGAATATGTAATTAATGACATCATGCTGCTAATACTAGAATATACTGCCAAAAGTATTACATCATTATAAATAAACAATTACCAATGAATTGTAAAATAAAAATAAAATAATACATGACCATTCATAAAACATATGAGCGTTGAATAAAACAGTTTCTTGAACAATCTGGCGTAACATTTGGATCCGAGTGGAATACAGAATAAGGAAATATATGATTTATTCTCAGATAAAAGAAGGACGTGATCGGCGAAATAAAATTATTGCTTATAAATTTGTTTTATTTATCGTAAGAGATAATCGTTTTGGGCGACAATACGTGTTCGTCAAATAAAATCTTATTCTCAACTCCCAGTTGGGAATACATACAATTACATGTGTGTGACGGACAGGCAATTGACGATTCCCCGATAAGATCATTATCGCACATTTGCAATGCTAAACACCCTACCTTGCACGAATCACTGGCGTTAGAATTCCACACATCACCGTTACACCGTCTTAGCTTTTTTCCTTAAGAATACAAATTATAAATAGCATATACATACCTACTTTTAAATAAGCTGTATACATTGCTATTAATGGCTTTTTAGGATTGAATACAATTGCTATGTAGTGGAGCTATACTGTGAACTAATCTTTGTGGGATCATAAAACACTTTTCATATTATTTTTATTGTTAAAGAACTATATAAAAGTAAAGCAGACGAAGTTATATTAAATATAATATTTGATATTGTCGTCCTCGCTCAAATTTATTAGTTTGTTTTTCTACATACTTGGTATAAACATCTTACAGTCAATTACTCAAGCCATAAGTTTGAATCTATACGACACTTTCGTAACTATTAACGTTTAAAATGATACTATAACATTAAAAAAAGGTAAACGAGTCATATTTGAATGCTTTAAACAGAGCAAAAATTGCAAACGTCGAAAAATTAAATTGATGTTATATTCATACGATCAATGTGTTCGGAATTTCGTTGTTCTCAGTCTTGAATCAGACAAGACAAAAGTTCTCGGGATATCTGAAGCACTATCTACCCGCTTGCCGTGCTTCGATGTCCTAAATTATTCAATCCTGACTTTAGAACATAAAAGATGGTCTCGTGCGGAGTACGGTTTTTTCTCAGTCATGGATTATTCAGGGACGTAGCTTATTTCTTATTTCAGTTTATGTCTTATGCCACGCAACACAAAATAATTTACATTTTGCTTTGGAATAAATCTTATTCTGCAGTCTACATCATTTTTAACTGGCTTCATGTCAGTATCTTATTGAATAAATAATAACCCACAAAATAATTAAAGCTTGATTATTTTGTTTGTTTTACAAAAAACAAATTGTTAGACACACAATAAGCATTAAATGTTAACGAACACGCAATTAAGCAAAATTGAAATTAAGCTAACTGTCTGCTTTGTTAAAATTAAACTATGTATAATCTTTTAACATGACTAAAAAGCCGACTTGATAAGCGTTACTGAAGAAAGTGTCAGCAAAAAGATTTACAAACTTGTGATGTCCGCCAATCCACATTACCCCTGTATAGTGGAATAAAACAAATACTGTTTTATTCCTTGTGGACAGCCGGACTCAGCAGTGGGATATATGGTCTGATTTTGAAAATACATACTATCCCACCACACACCCGCCAATGTAACTTTAGTGCTCCAGGATCAACAGCGACACACACAGATTAACGTTGACCACTGAAGCACAGCAAATCTAGGAGAATCTAATTTGACATGACCCCTTAACAAAGAATATCAGAAAATAACGGAATAAATGGAAAAACAATACATCGTATCTGGCAATTCATACTCCACTCTACAGAAGCGTTTGTTATCACAAATCGATTACATAACGATACGCTTATTATACAAGATAAACATTGGAATCGATATTATGACAATATGTTTGAAGGGCATCGGTTTATGAGGATACCAATAGGGCCATTAACGAATCGGAAGTAGTTGCCAATGGAGCTATGAATTACTAGCAGGCACAATTGGACCATTAGGGAGGACGCGCGGCCTTCCGCTGCCACTTGGCTGGCGGAAATTGCCATAACGACTTTGGGGGATGTGTTATGCAAACCTTAACCCCGTTGGATTTTATAAATTTATCTAAGAATATAAATTTTACCTTTAAATATTTTATGCGAAGTCAAGATTTGGCAAAGTAATGTATGTGTATTTATAACCGGCACGTTGGTTGTGCGGATTAAGTAAGTTCGGGCTAGCAGTCCGGGTTCGATTCCCAAGTGAAACTACGTTTTTTTGGTGTTAGGAAATCTATAGTATCCAAAAACGATAAAAGGTCAAGCGGGAATAAAGACAGCTGGCGATATATGGGTTTACCATACACCTCTGACTTTTACTATGGAATACAAACATTAATTATGTATGTATGTATCCTCATGAATTGTGCAGGAAATTATGCAAGTGTTAAGACACATCACAATATCATTGGTATTCACAACACGTCATTAATAAGAATAAGAGACAATAGGTATTTGATATAAATATTTAATTAGTCATTGTTCATGAATTGTGACATGATCATAGGTTTTTGCGTCTGAAATACTTACTCATAATGTTCTAATTAAACTTGATAATCTTAATAACTCTATTACGGTAAACAATGTTATGTTCTTGGAAACACGGCTGTACAGTAATTACGTTTAAGAGACCAAATCTCTTGTTATTACTCATAGTTTTGTGTAAATTAATAGTTACATATTTTTTTTACTTAATTTGTAATGCTGCAGACAATTTCCTAAGGGAAAAACCTACCAACACTTGGTTATTCAGAGAATCGAACGCGGGTCCTTGTGGTTACACATGACTACGACGCGATTAACGAGGAAGTGGCGGTTTTCAAAACAATAGCATTCAGTACGAGGTCCTATTATCAAATATAGTCATTTTAACACATTTTAACCATCGAATATGTTATGATTCTTAATAGAACAAAATATCCATCTCTCATCAATATCACATGGGTGTGGAATGCGTAGTTCCGAATGTATGTACTATGAAATTTGTATGTTCGCCAAAGCACCACTAAAGCTGGAGTTTAAATTGTTTGATGTGAAACGAGATCGCGTGGGTGCCAGCTTTCTGTTGGGAAACAAGCGGCCATTTTCTATGTTGTCCACAAGCCCCAGTGCATTCCTAACATAAATGATATCGGCGTCCGGTCCATTCTGCACTTTCAACGCCCTCTACGCTATTATTAATTTTTATGTACATTTTATAGTACGATATTAAGTTACACATAAGGAAACTGTGTTCACAAATGTGTCTGGTAACTGAAAGTAAATTGTTATGAAGCCGAGTGTTGTAGGTAGTGAGAAGGCTTATGGTCTGCGGCCACTAACCCTGCGTTTACGAGCGACCAACACAAAGGTACATTAGCGCAACAACAGGAACTAGCGTGTTGTAGGAACGCCACGCAGCTCAAGGGCCCTAAGTCGACGGATTATGATTTATGACCAGTTAATGTAAATCTATAGTCCCAAGCTAAGAGTATGTATGGCTATGTGCAGAAACGGTGCGCATGCGCCGCAGTCCACGGGATGCCAGTTGACAACTTAATAGCATGACCCCATAGTAACCACATATCTGATTCAATCTCCCAACATATTACACACTTTCACTAATGTGATTGAAGTGTAATCAGGAAATTAATTTGCTGGTTACAAGCCACAGTTCGTTTTTGTAAGGCACACACACATCAACGATGCATATCTAACAATATTGAGTAATCTTACCTACTTATCCATGCAACAAACAATTAACCTATTTGTGATAAGAAATAGACATTAACCGTCTTATACACATGTAAAAGATAAAAATTGAGTGTTTATGGATGATGTTCTGACCCTTTTCTTCAAGGTTCATATTTGCAAAACATCTAATACCTGTGTTTACCAGGAGACTAATCTACGTTAGCCAAATAAAAATATGTAATTACTAGACTGTGTAGAAAATATATCAGGCCTAAAAATAGGGCACATATATAATGATTTTGCTTACCGTAATGGTGTCGTAGATGCCATTTTGGTCTGATCTCAGGGTCACGGTGTCCGTGTTGGCCTGGGCTGGCAGCGGTGTCGCGGCGGCCCTTGAGGGAGGCGGAGACAGTTGTAATGGATCGCCATTACGTGTCCACGTTCTGTGAATCTGCCAACTTGTATCCGAGAACCGTGCTCTGTCCTGGGGACAAACAAATGAACATCACATTATGTGGTCATGAATATTAATTGTGTGAAGTGTTTACAACCTGGATTTTTTTATCACATTCGTTTTTATTTTGAAACTCCTACTGCCACAAAAACTGACACTGATTGTGACTGAAGCCTAATAATATGACAACTGGTAGAAAATGATTACGATCATCCCTCACTAATCAATATAATTTTGCCGGCCTGATGATAACCGAATTAGGTTTTTTTTTTTTTTTTTTTATCACGAGAGGAAAGCGCCTTAAGCTCCCCTGTTCAGTACCTCGGGGGAGGCAGGGGTATGTAAGGGGTATGTCGGGGTCACTGGCTACGCCAGCATACCGACTAAAACCTCTCGGTGACCATCACGCGCATTTAGGGCGGATTTGCGGCATCTCAGGGCCAGAAGTGTCCTAAATGGTCCGCTGCCGCCCAGAATTAGGTTGGCTGGAGGTCGCTATACCAATATTCAATCAGTAGCATATATTGAAACAACGGCAATACCTCTCACAAAGTAAAAGGCTATATTGTGGCTCGAAATGATTACCTCTTTCTAAGAATATATCTTCATGAAACTAATATTCCATAAAATTTAAGAAAAGGCCAACTAAGTAACAAATTTAATTTGACCTATGCAAAGCGTTTTGCGTTCAATTAGCTGTTGTTTATCACGGTTGACAATTGGAAAAGGCCTGTCGCCCAACAGACGCTTTCAAATCCGGGTTTAAATGATAATGACTGCCACTTTCGCAAACACAGCATTGTCTTACACATTAGACACACAATTTCTTCAAGTGTACTTATTTGTAACATTTATTGTGTACTAAAAAGGTAACATTTTTAATTACGTAATATCAAATTTGTAGATTATGATTCCACACTATATTTTAAAATTAACATATCATTAAATTTATTCACGTAAATAAAAATATCCCTAAGCCTAAGTGACCTATAACTGTCTCCAAATGTAATGTATGTTCGTCCCAAAAATATTTGAAATCGGTTTAAACGTTTAGGCGTGAAAGCATAACCAACAAAGTTACTTTCGCAATTATAATATGGTTGGAACTTGGAAGACGTGTCCTGTGTGTAACCTAGAAGTCTTTGTATTCTTCGTAACAATAAGCAGTGGCACAGGATATCGGCTATAAATCATCTAAAAGGCGTAAGGCACGTCGCTGCGACGCAACCTATTGACACACATAGTAAAGATTCTATTCAAGGATTTCGTATGCACGCTCACAATTTGTACATATTATAATCGATAATATTAAATATTACAAGAGCCAAAGCTTAGGTGGTAACTGATTTAGCAATTTAAGTGACTACTTTGAACAAAAATCATATAAGTCTGTTGGAGTGGGAGCAACCCCTTAATTTTGTTTTTAAATACAACATTTTTTATATAAAACATGTTTGTTCATTATTTTTATCGTCAATATCTTCACTTCATTTTATCGTTTAAGAATTTAATAAAAAAGTTATTTATTTTTTTAAATTAAAATACGCTCGACTTAAATAAGATTCGATTCTTAAAGGAAGCATGTTACAAATCCATCACTGATCTAAAGTGATCGAACCATATTTCACAAAATTACCAGAGATTTAGAACAAACACTGCACCTCACACAAAGGTACAGCTGTTTCATTTCAACACGTCCATTGTCTATAATATTCCTTATTCACACCAAAAGTTTCAACTAAGTATTACAAAAGTTAAATAAACAAGTAGCGGCTCTGCAGTTTTTTGGAGAACCATACAAGGCGAATGATGTGTGAAAAAACGCGTTTATTTGAAAATCTCAGCTGCTCCACATTGTGTTGAAATAGCGCGGAGGATTAGCCAGCGAGTAGATAAGATAGCAACGTGACGGCTGCAGTAGGTGAAGCACGAAACTGCATTGCGGCCGGATATTATTAAAGTAGCCACCGTACCACGATCCTATTGTATTAGGAAGACTTATTTTTGTAGACTGGTACTACTACACCAACCACTGCTTAGAAACAGGCCTATCATAAATGATACTTGGCTTGCGAGAGCGGCTTATTTGGCTATCTCCTAAACGCTTGACCATCTATAAATCTCCCTTTGGCTACTTTCATATAAAGTCATGTCCTGCATAAGGGATAAGTTTGGCCCAAATTGGTGTTGACGAGTACGCGGGGTCCCCTTGTTAGTCAGCTACGCTGGCCTAGCGCGGGTTAGCGCTCTACACTCCTAAGAAATTCCTAAAAACTTTTAATTGTGTGTGTTTTTAAGTTGTTGTTTTTTAAGTTTTTAAAGTGGGTGTAAATACATCGTGCCTATACAAGAAATCTGTTCGACTATGCGTCTATTCATGGAATAGATAGGCGTGACCGCATGCACCTAATTTCGTAATTAATTTCGACACACTAGCGAGATAACAAAAGAATTAATAAAGTTATTCACGCGCGGTGCGGCTCCCTTGAAACCGTGATTAATAAATTAGATTTGTCACCCGTATCACTTGGAAAGCAAGGGGACACTTCGGTGTCAGAGATATCACTATATCAAATTAGTATTATCCTTTATATTATGTGCTTGTAAAAGTAATTGACTTTTGTAAACTTAAAAAGTAATTTTCGCGGTACATACAAATGTATGTACATCGTTTAATTTATTATTAGGTAATACAAATTATTGATGTATTTTTTGTTGTTTTGTTATTGTTGTATTATCACCCATTATAAAAAGATAGTAGAACCGTTTGAAACCAAAGATTTTATAATCCAAGGGTTTATAATCCAAAATATTGCAGTACAATAAACTCTACTATTCATGATATAAATGTTTTTGGTATTTAAATCGATAGTGTTATTTATAAATTAAGCTACATATAGAGGACCTTAATCAGTCGCCTCTTCGCCGTCATCTCGCAGTATAAGTATGCGCCGTGCGTTATACAGGTCCCGGATTTGTTTCTCGGGTCGGGCAATATATTAATGGCTTTTTAAATAGTTGTGCTGATGATGTTGATGTTATATATGTGTGTATTAAACATTTGTAAAAAGAAACTATTGTTGATATTCTCCTTTCTTCATATAGGATAATATGTATAAAAATCAGCTGACACTATCAATCAATGATGTCCGCGTTGACAAGAAGTCATTGTAGGTTTTTGAGACATCGAATTCTTAGCCTAAAGCTATAAGGAAAATAATTTCTGATTATGTCGTCGCAGTTAACATTAAACCTTTCACCTTTGTAAATTTTCGAAGATAAAACTGTACAGCAATGTTTAAATAACAAATTTATTGATAAAAAATTATAATATTTCGAACATTAATATCTCGGCAGGGTATTACTGTGACATCGAAACTCATTAAATTACTGAGCGATTTAAAAGTGAAAAGATATTGATTTCGAAAGTGAAAACGTCTATTTGGAACTCTTAATCTAATTCATAGACATGTATTCATGTTTATTACAAACTCAATTTGTGTTTTTTTTTAAACAATTATTTGATATAATCTTAATAGCTCCATTATGTCAGCAATCCTAGACTTCCCAAAATTAAATAAATTTTGTTAACGGCTTTTGTTGATTTCCCTTAGTATAAATTTATATAAAAGATTCTCTCCTACATTACTAAAACAAATCAGTAGGTTAAGATAACCGAGATTGTTGTTTCAGGCTCGATATGATTTCAAAGACAAACGTGTCTTATAAATGTACAGTTACACGTATATTCATATTAAAATATCTGGCACTGTTAAGGAAAATACGGTGAGCGAATAGACCTACAATAATTATGCCTATGTATATATTATATAATAAAACTAAGGTGGGAGAAATTCAAAGTTAATTTAACAGCATTACTCATAACAGCATCACTCAAAAAAAACAAAACTTAAAAAAATAACGGACTGCATGCCAATATGGTGACTAAGGCCTTTTACCCTTTCCATAATACCTATAGGAGACAGGAATAAAAAAGTGAAGTAATTTTTGTTTTTTTTTTTTTAAGTGTGTAGTCTATCAACTTCACGATCTACCAGCGTGGTAGATTAAGGCCTTATCCCTCTCAGATTTAGAGAGGAGGCTGCCCAGCAGCGGGATATATATGGGCTGATGATGGTTAAACATTTTATCAACATATTGGACTGTCTCTACCATTGGATAATGGATACAATATGTTAGCGTGCATCTCGTAATAAACAAGGATCAAAGTCAATTGATGTCAGTACATTAGCAAGGAAATAAAACAAAACGGATAGATTAATGGGTATTGTAGTCGGCATCCTTTGGTGCTCGTTTAGATCAATTTCCTGTTTTGGCAAAACACGTACTGCTACTTAAGAGGCAACAAAGAATTAATATATAGATATGTAGAAAGGTACCTTTATAAATTGTCAAGCCTGTTAATTTCTAGAAAACTTATCCATGACATAATGAATACTTACATATTGCAAGATGAGACTTATTTAAGAACAGTTATGAGGAAAATTTGGATACTCCATATGGAAATGACCCCTGTTGTTTAAAAATACATAATTTAATTAACAACAGCCCTTAATTCGTATGTACATATGTAATTAATATGTACATATTATGAGAAAACTGCACATATAAAGTATGTACTTCAAAAGGACATCTTTAGATTTGTAGTCAGGGTGCTATACAGCTATAGTGACACCTTATTGCCCTCTAATAAAGAGAATGCTTGAGCCCAGCAGTAAAACATGTAACTGCTTCTTTACAATATTGAGTATAATTTTATTCCAACACATAATTAATGTTATGTTTAAGTGAGATGAATTCTTGCTAAAGCAAAGTATTAACTGCGGTGTTGCATATTAAAGTTTAATAACAGTTGGACTTTGTCGTGTCATTTGTTTTTTGTTTATGGTTGGCACATTGATTCCCCGCAGCGTACCTGCGGCCATTTCCGACTTAATAAGACGCCGGAGTCAAAACAATTTATGTACGCATTTATTATTATTATTTATTGTATTATTCTGATGGGTATTGATCGCGGCCTCGATATGTCATGTGGCCTAATGTATGATATCGTTAAAATTCTTAACGTGTTATTTATTGATAAATCTTTTTATGCCTCTACTTCGGTTGCGGCTGACATGGTGGAATGAGTGAGGACCTCAGATCGAGAGGGGTCAGGCTCAATTCCCGGGTTGGTAGAGCATTATTTGATTTTACTTGAGTCTGAAATATGTCTGATTAATGAATATTGGGATATAGGATTTAACAGTTATCAAAACGTGTTGTGAATATTTTTCACCACGGCTTATTTAAAATCACAGGTATGACAGAAGGTATGTCATTATTTCACGATGCATGTCTTAATGTCAGTAACATGTCATTAAATATGTTGTAGTCGATGAGTGTGACTTCTTTGGCATTGACTTGGCGTGTGTATTTAAACATCTGTATAAACAACTTCCAATGTGTAGGTATGCAGCACCCGATGGTAGTGAGATCATAAATGGCAAATAGCTTGGTACGTGAGCCCGTATGATGATGTAAGTACTACTAACAACAAAAACGAACTAAATAATATTCCGTATAATTTACGTAAATCTTCAAGGTTATTGATGTCATTACATTCAAAGTAAAGGCTCCGTGCAGAGTTTATTCTAGCAAATTATTTTCGTGCGGATAGTGTGCATCCATTATATATAAAAACTTCACGAAGTGTAACTGGAAATTTTATTTTGACTCTTTTTTTAAAGGTAAAAGGAAACAATCGTTTAGAGAGAAAAAATTGCACAAAACAGAGGCATTTATAATGCTCGTAGTACGTATCGAACTATAGTATAAAGAATATACAATAAAGATTTTGAAGGCACGATACAAGAAGCCGTTTACATTTTCAATTCGTAGAAATGAATTGTAAGTGGCTGAACGAAGCGGTACTGCGCACAGCGGCCTCCGTGTGATAAGATAACCTTGCTTTTCAATTTGCTTTGCTAAAGCGTACCAACATCAGGTCTAGAAAAACATGCTAATAGCACGCTTATCAATTGCTCGTGTTACTGAGATACGTCCTCCTTGTAGGCCAAGAAAATAAATGTGCGCTATATTGTTTCTGTTTCCGGTCGCCTATAGTAATGTTATCAATACCGATAAGAGTTACGACATAACATACTTTTACATTCAGCTTTTTTATCTACGCATGGAAGAAAATAGGTGGATAGTGATTTACTACGAAAGTATGAGTAGAGTAAATACCTCATTCTCAAAGGGATCGTCGGTCCGCGTGTCGCGTTTCTGTTTATCGGTGCTAAACGACAACCTCCTCTTGAACAACTTCATCGCACACCGCGTCTTCGCACGAACCTCAAGCGAACGTCACCTTGCATTAAACGTGCGACCAACTCATTATTAAGTTACGCGGCTGAGTTTCGAAACCGAATACAACACGCAACACATTTTGTTTTATATATAAAGTACAACAACATAAACAATCACTATCAGTTGGGTGCAATTTTGAAGAAAATCACGTCAACTGTTTGTAGTTGCGCCATGTACCCGAGGCGGCGGACACGTGCCGAGAGTGGAGTCGACGGAGATGTCAGTACTGGGAGCGCATACTAGTTGGTGGATGCGGTGTGCGGTCGGCTCGCGGGCACGGCGCGCACTGCCCGGTGCGGCTCCGACGTCGGCGTAACCTTCGCGCGTCACCCCGCTGAACCCAACCGCTATATTTCAAAATTAATCATCGTAACACCTTAATCTCACAAAAATCCATCAACACGTCCAGGCGATTACTTAAATATTCACAAAATACCTCAACGCCGAACCGCACTATTCCATGATATGGCAAAAACTCAACGAGCACATATCAGTAGATTACAGCTATCAGCAACTGACCTATAACTCTATATATGTGATAAAGTAATAACAAATATTAAATTTCAGATTGCCGCCGTGGGCTCATTACGCGCGAGCTAAGAAATACAGCTTCCGCTGTTGCCATAAACAACGAACTAAAATTGGACCAGCTAATGTTGGTTTGTTTGACATACGTCAATTACTTGACGCGTTGTTAATTCTGAAATGAAAATTGTCACTGCTCTACATGTAATTGGCTCACACGATGAAGGGTTTTACGTAGAACCAATGTCAATAAAATAATCTTTATAATGAGTAAAATATTATTATTTAAGGACCCCTCAAACATGAGTTGGAGTTCATTGCATTATAATTGATTGCGTGCGCCAAGTTTGAATCGAGACTCGCATTTATTTCACTTATAAGTTCAATAGCAACGCAACATGAGCACCGAGGCTTTATTAATGGCACGCATTATTGTTAACCAAGCACGCCAACTTATTGCCAAGGAAGACTTTCATAACTTCCACGGCGCGAACGTTTTAAAATCACGAGCAACATTAACTGTGGAATTTTAATTGTATTTATTATATCAGCAAGAAGTTTAAACATTAAGTTTAATTACCTTTAAAGGATATATACGATCTATAGTAGTAGGTACCTATAGATATGACAACGAGAGGTGAAGCTAAGTAATATTCTTCTCTAATATGTTTCTTTTATTCTTGAAGTGAGAAGTAGATATTTATTTTAAATTTACTTTTCGACAATGTAACATCTCATGTAATGGAATAAACCTTGGCAGACTATAAAGGTTTATCTGGCAAATAAGACTCACCAACCTTTGACTCGCCAACGGAAAACTCAATTACATATGTTATTCCTGTCCGCGTATCGAACCTCCACCTACACGGGCAAACTTACGCCTAGGGACCAACGAAGCAGTCACATCCTAAGCTAACTTAATTTCATTTTTATTTGACCACTTAGTTAAAACCTTGTTTAACTTAAACGGTGTTTAGTATTTGTATGAACAAAAAACTAGCAGGAAGAGGAATGTTGAGTTCGGAATGTAGCGCCGCAGTGCTAGCGTGGACTTGTTAATATTTGAATAAGCATTTAGCTTTCTAAATCCTTGCTGTGAGTTTTTGAGTCGGACTGCCCGACGGGACGGTCAATTTTAAACGCTAAGTTTACCTTTGTCTATCCCACGGTGCTTGATAACCGTGTAACATTTCTCGGAATCACTTTATGCATGTTTAATTTAATTTTAAAAACATCCTTTCCACGAAATCTGTGAAATTACGACAACCAATCATAATCATCTCTATTGTCTATAATGATTTCTAGCGGCTCTCAAAGTTTTGTATTATTCTGTGCTATTATAATATACTCTAACAAATTACGAAACAATCAAATAGAAATTTACTCTATAGTACAGAAGTGATCGTGGCAAAAATTCGTAAATGGCATGAAAATGGTCCCGAACATGTCGTGAGTCCCATTTGACCCGTCACCGGTCGTACCGCTTTCTTGTTCGTTCCCATAATCATAATGGGAAGTAATATCGGCAATTTCCAACACCGAACAGCTCTTTATATCGGCCTTGTATCGCAGCTCGTACTCGTCACAGTACACGGGCGCCGTTGCGCGAAAGTTAAACATAAATACCTTTTGAAGATTCCCCCAAAAAGCGTCTGGTGGCATTACTCTACGATTACAACACGTAAACAACAAATGTACGAAGATATAACTTATGAATCTCTTCGTTTTACTGGAATTCAATAGGTTCTAAAATTCACGAATGTCGAATATAATCGGCACCTATATTATATACTGCTTCATAGCACAGGAGTACTTCAAGTATGAAAAAAAAATTCATATTAGTTATGAAATACATTACACTAGTTACGGCCATTTGCGAATAAACGTGATACGGAACTCATTACATGTGTGTGCCAAAATAACTATAATACCACTTCAAACTATGAAGTGTTAGTTAAATTATCGTATATTGATAAAGACACGGCATATCGTACAGAAAATTTATAACGAAATGATTCCTGACGTACTTTATTTATTAATATTATTTGAATTAGTTTTCTTAGTGGATTCGCTGCATATGTATACTTATGGGCCGTGCGACCTGCTGGTCCTGGGTTTAATTTCTGAGACGGGCAAAATATTCTTAAGAAATTCTGATAAGCAGGACGGAGTCTTGAAATGTGCCCGAAAACCGGCAATAGGCTCGCTCCCTATTACATCCGACTGATAAATACCCGGCGAAATATGGGTGCAGTAATATACCTCTACTTGTCCCTTCGAGAAATACAAGCATCAGGTTATGTACGTATGTTTTACATAATAGAAGCGCAGTGGCCAAATAATGTCAAGGTGAGTACTGCGGGTTTTATATTTTATTGACAGCACTCGATATTCCCGGGGCTGTGGATATTATACAGTGTATAGCAAACCGAGCCTCGTACATCTTCACTCATGATGAAAACGTAATAGCTAGTTCATGACTTCGATTTCTAGCCCAATTTCCAATTATGCCGCTTATTACCTATACCTCACCCCTTTCGCTATGTGGAGGAACACGGGTATTCTGCCACTAGCAAATTCAAACATCAATTACGAAGAGGAATGTACATTTATACACTAATAAGTGCAAATTGATGTTGGATCTGATACCCATATTTAACCAGTTATATATTCAATTTCAACAGAATAAGAACTTAAGTGTTGTTTTACACCATAGGACCAAAGAAACACTATACACAACACATTTTTACACCAAAGGACCAAAGCAATATTACTGAGTATATAAAAAACAAATGAGTAAAATGAAAAATAATAAGTTTAAAATACATAGCATACTCACAGAGTTCTGTAAGTGCGAGAGTATCTGTGCGGTGTTAGCCGGGTCTGCCAGGTCCACAGCGCCGGCCACCTGAAACAAATTCCACGAGCTCCATTAAGTGGGTCAATTGCTCCCCAGGGATCCTCCCTCGCCTGGATTTTATTTGCGGCCGCGCGCACCACTGTCAATTATTTTTTATTGCTTTCTTAACAACGCAACACCCATTTTCAGTCCAGGAGCTTTATTATATCTAACTTTGGCTTGAATATTAAAGACTTATTAATTTTATTTAACAAAAGTAACGAAATGACATTAAAATATAAAATTGGCTTAATTAAACAGTAACTATTTATCTTTCTGAACGAAGCTACCTTAACTATTCAGAAAAAGTAATTTTATTACAAACAGTTTTATAGTACACATATAATTGACCCTTTTATACAAGTTTGAACAAATGAAATTCTATCTATACACTTAAAACTAAATATACGTGTTCATCTTCGTAATTTGTAGTTAATACGAGGTTAGATATATGTATGTGTTGTAATTGTTTTATTTAACATAGTATAAGTTATAGTTGCGTCATCGGTATAGTCTACTTAATTGATATTCATGGAAGATTGTTAGCAATTTGGATTAAATTATGTGCTTTATAAAGATTTATAGATATATTATAAGATTGAGATCAATCTGAATGGTTAAAGTGACGTCAATGTAATATATAGAAACAAGACAAATCCTTCAAAATTATATATTATAACAAAATTTAATTCAAAAATAAATATTATAACAAAAACAAACCATGTTATGATTGATTAAGAAATTCAATAAACAAAATATATCGTCAATAAATATCCCGCAAATACCATCCGAATCTGCCTTCTGACGTAATTATTCATCATTGAACGTTTTATATTTCCTATCAAATATTTATAACCGTGTTCAGAATCGCAGAATACCAGAGCAGTTGTATTGAAAGCCATATGCCACACTATAAAGCAGATATTACGTGCAGTATAAAAACTGTCTATGAGTAGGGCGCATCGACCTTGTACCACTAACTGGTATTCGCGACTCGAGTCACCTTGCCAAAACATGGCTATAGAATACCTATCTCTAGATGAAAGTACGCCTCACAGAAACGTGATATGACTCGTTCTATAGGAATGATTCGCTTCTTTGTATGATTCGTTGTATGATTTTGTTAGCGAGGGAATTAAATTATTAGGTTTTTGGCACTGTCTTGTTGTCTCGTGGAATTAACACGATTGGATTTTGGATTTGTATTTTTCCATTATAAAATTCTCAATAGCAGCACGGAGTCTACAAATATCCCCGAAAAATTACATTAGAATATTACTATAACAGAACCGATAAATACGGCTGTGGATGCAGAAATATAATTATTGAATCATATTTCAATGTAAATTTTCTTTTCTGGAGTCTCTAAGTGTATTGTCAAATTATGAGGAGGGACGAAACATGTTGCTAAAAAAATAATGAGAATAAAAGTCAAAGCATGGACAAGCACGGGAAGGCCGAAGAAAAGATGGATGGAGTGCGTTAGAGTCCAGAAAAGTGGCAGAAAAGAAGTAGGCTCGCTCTATGACGCCTATCACTCAAAACACATCTAGACAACAGGTTTTTTGTTCCTTCGGACTACAAAGGAGAGTACTCGTAGTCATCTTCGATATTGCACTGCACTATCCAGCACAACCATTTGGCTATGCTGGTATAAAAAAAGACGGAACTTAATGTATATCGTACCAGCGGACGGGCTGGCTTCGGTCGAGCACTGTGGTACAAAATGCGGTGCACTCTAATACACTTAACTCCACCCACGTATATTTATGAATTTTCATAAACCTTACTTGAAATATTATTGCAACCACGTACAATGTCTTACGCTTTAGCATTCGATAGCAACTAAAGGTCTTGGCTATTATATACGAGTATATTATTGTATTACTTTTTACTTCATTTTTATTACCCCGTAATCTATATACAAGTCACTTTGGTAAATAAGATTGGCTAAGAGATCGCAATTATGCGATTGTCACACATAGCCTTTAGTGTATTTTTATTTATATTATTCATTTTTGTGCACTACATTTTGTTAATCCATACAAGTAAATCAATAGAATCTGGGATATGTTTGTTTACGCCAAAATTTCTTCTGATTGAAACTTCTCACTAGCAGCAAGGAGTCTACAGCGTATACGTCCTGCTAGTGACAGTACAAAGTTTTAAAGTTGGTAAAGTTCACGAAATGTCGGGCTTAACGCAAAGGTATTATGTGCATGTACCTTTTAGAAAATAAGCGTGAGTCTTTAAAAACAAAAAATATCCAAAGGTTTGAGATAAAATTGAACGACTGATATAAAAACGTCACACAAAGAAACTTCCCCGTTTGAATTACATTACTTTTTCAGTTGAGATGACGTAAGTTCTAGACAAGTGACTACTGTGTAGCGAAAGTTCCACATCTCTGTAAAGGTATGGAGGGTACTTGCGCAAGACAAAGGTCACACGTGGGAAAACATCTAATATTCTTACGGTATTTTTCTAAGAACAATGCTTTACCAAATAACCGAAAAGAGGCTAAAAATTACTTTCAAGTCGAAACAATGAGTTGTGTATTTACGTAAACGAAAATTGTTGTTATCGATTTGTTTCTTGAAACGAGCTATAAACAAAAATGTAATTTTGTTATTGATGGAACTATATTATTGAAAAGAAGCAACCAAACATTCCTTAAAGATAAATAAATGTATAATTTAGCGTCTTCATGTTTATGCAAAAATCACATCGTTTCGACTCGAGAATGCACAAAAGCAGGAATATACAATATTATAAATACTCTAATATTTTATAAAAAGATGTTTGTATTTCGTAAATATTATATAAACTTTTCCGTAGCAATCTTCAAGGTATAAAGCTCGTCATATTTAAGAAGAGTACTGGTGTCGTTTTTCTCATTTTCCCATAAAACTCTTCTACATCTCCTATGCAGAAACAGAAATGACACAAAAAAAGTGTACCCCAAAGGGTGCCTCTTTTAGCCAGTAGCATCTCTTCACCATTAAAGAAGATATACTTTTTACCCTCTACCAGTGTTGGGCAAATGTTAATTAAACTAACAATTAAAAATTAACAATTAATTAATTGTATTTGCAGTGACAGCAACTAACAACTGATTAATTGTTAATCAAGGTTTTATACAATTAACAATTGATCAATTTTTAGTTATTTTGCCAAAAAAAATTGACAATTAACGATTAACAATTAATTTTTTTACCAAGTATTAGTTTAAGTATTGGGTACATGCGTGTGCGGATTTGTTAAGTTTAGTGTCCCTACCTAGTCATAAAGAGTGTGTGAGATAATTAACGTTAAACATCTACAAGGTTTGCGGACCACCTTTCCGTACAAAATAGCAAAATTTAATTGTTAGTTTTAATTTTTTCATCAATCGATTGAAAAAAATAATTGCAATAATTTAATCGCGAGCTGCAATTGATGTGCATTAATTTAAATAATTCAATTGTAACGCGCGATTCATGGTTAATTGCAATTGATTTAAATTCAATTAATTTAATTGCAATTAATTTTTTAGTCAATTGATTAGTTCAATTAAAACTTAATTGATTGATGCCCAACTCTGCCCTCTACCAACTGGCCTCTATGAGTCGACCGATAAAAGATAATAATTTCTCACGTTTGCTTTCAACTCGTTCTGCATTTACTATACTAGTAAAGCAATAAAACGCTCATTACTCGAAGACGATTTGAGTCAGAGCTCATTATGACACTTGCAGGATAAATACGCGACGCTTTGTATTCACGATCAAAGTGCATACAGTTAGCGACGTAGCGTGGCGCTGAGTGAAAAAGTTTGCAAATGGAAGAGGATTTCAACTGTTATGAGTATTGCTCGCGGACAAACTGTCCGTCGGGTGCAGTTTGCGGCTATTGTGTGCCAACGATAGCTCTCATTACACGTGATTGCTACATATTATAATACTGCATTTGAGTCGTGTGACTTTTGTGAGTTTGTTAATAATTTTTTTAATGTAATTTCCACATTTTTTTAATTTAGTGTGGTTTCTTAGAATTTCAATGTAGTTGAATTATTGTTATCATGTTAAAGAAGGGTAGTTTTAAAGTTTTTAATTAATTTAAAGAAAATAGTCTTGATATATAAATATACCTTCAAATGATTGTTTTTCTTAATGTGCAATTATTGCAATTTATATACACATTTTCGGTAAATATAAATCTTACTTGTATAATCTATTTAAAAAGAAAACATTGTTTGCTTCGTAAGACGCATAGAAATATCAATCAGTAATGTATGATAACTCCATTTTGCATGCAGTATAATTTGTAATTTATCTTCAATAAAATCTCAGATCCATTTGAGTGTTTCCCATAAATAATGACTTGTTCTGTTTTCTCTAGACTTGCACGCGAGAGTACTCTATGGTGGGTTAAAATTAATACAGTTAGGTACTTAATTTCTGATTAAAGTTGATAGAATTTGAATTTCTTTTGAAAATTTTAAACACAACATTTTTTACTGTTTCGTTATGATAAATAAACAAAATACAGTTTTTTTATTTTAAAAGTTTATTGTAGTTTATCAGTTGTTAACAAAAACATAATAATATTATAAGAAAATTGAATGTATAAAGGCACTAATTGTATTTATTAACGTAAACTATGAAGAGATTCCGCAGTAGCCAGGGGCGCTATCAATATTTTTTAATGTTATCTTCCAAAATTATAAAATTATCATGGTTAATTACGTAATGTCTGTTGTGTCAGAGAAAACTGCCGAGAAACACATAACATTCCATAAAATGGGCAGTGAACTCATCTTAATAATTATAGGCATGCCATCTTGACGAAACAACCATACCGTGTATAATGAAAACGTAAAATACACACTTTTATTATAAAATCATTAAGCTAACGTAACAAAACATTAATTTCTGTTGAAAGCACACGATATACTTGTAAAAGTCTGCAATGTTATGAATATACTCTTTTAAATGTTACTTAAATAATACCTAGAAAACTGCTGTAAAGGAACTGGAAATTCTACAGATAAGTACAGCTCTAACCATAATTCTAGTTCTTATCGCGTTAATGGCCAAAGTTTCTAATTGGTATTCCTACATATTAATTGGTAATATCAGCATACATGTTTATAAAACCATATTTAACAGCAACGAAATATCAACTATAACATCTGCTTGAAAGGATTTTTCACGCTTTTTATCGACTCTCTTATAATAATGGTTTCAAAGATAAAAAGTTTACATATTTTGCTTATGCGTCGATAAATGCGACTATACAGGATGCTAACTTTAAAAGAAAGCAAAAAAAGACGCGAGACCTGAATCTCAAATGCTCTTTACGTGTGATAAAGAAAAAACGATAAATTCAGTTTTAATGTAGATTTTGACACTTTCTCCAAGAAACTAGTTTCCTTCGGTGGTGCGGCAAGCCTATCGTCCATTAGTTTCCATCAAGTTAGGAAATTCATCACACGGCCGGTAAGTAACGTGGAAAGAGGTCACGCCTATCCGTCCGCCTGTCAGCTCCCCGTTACATATTGCGAGACTCAGTTTATGGGAACCTATAGATTCTCCATTCGAATTAGTGAATGTTCCTGCAATAAATATTTGACCAGGATTTAATGCAAATACCTGTAACTGGAAATTATTTAAACAAGTATTAAACACAAGTTATTTATACAGCAATTAAAGAACTGAAGGGAAAATGCATCAAGTCCACACAAGACATATGCTAGCCACTTCACGTGCCGCACTGCCGTAAAAATAACCTAATAGCACCACTCCCGAACCCGTGGAGACGGCAATCGGCCCCATTTGCGTTGCTTGATCGACTCCAGATCCTCACTTACCAGTGTTTATTAGGTCGGTTGGGAAATGGCGAAGTTATAATGCATAGTTTATTTTCATTCGAAGCACTCAAATGGTCTGGGGTGCCCGGCTCGTCCAAGATTAGAGCCGCTGACGAATGATAGTTCAAAGATTCCCAATCATCCCGGAAGATGAATGAGAATCCATTTAGACAAATCTAAATGTAAAAGGTTTAATAAAACCTGCTTGAATGAAGATATGAATCAGTTTTCGCTTCAATATTTTTAGAGATCTGTGAAATTATGCGTGGAGGGAGCGCAGCGGCATTCCGTTAGCTGGTAGTGGACGGCGCGGCGGTTTGTAATCATATTGCCATTAATTTCGCGACCCCGTGTGGTCTTGATTCGCAGTGGAATTCCTCTGCGGGACTGACAGATCAATTACTGAACAATGGGGATGTATGGGCTCTGATCACTGAGTATATATTAGAAAGTGTCTTCTTGGTTAATTTATCTTAATATTTCTCGTAACTCTAGACGTAAAAGGTAATTTGCCGTTTGTAAATGCATCAGTATAGAAGTAAAAACTATTTAATAATTGTAATGAAACTACGAAAAATATTAATTGTATGAGATCCTTATTGGCCACAAAAAGTCAATTTAAATGTAACTGTAAAAGGTGTAAGTCGAAACGGAATGTATTTGCAGCACAATTTAAAATGAAAATGCATGAAATTAAATAACCGTTTAAGTTGTTTGCGTGAACTGGCCGATGCGAACGCACGAACATCTCAATTCGCCGAGACATCGCCTGTCCGAACCAATTCAGTTTTACGCGAAATATAAACTGACATTTTCTTACATTCCCTCCACTCAATACTGCTATATTATACATACATAATATGTATACATATCGTCAGTTTTGTTCAAGCTGACACGTGTGGATAATACGTCGCATGTTCTTTTCTAAAGCCAATGAATGTGATTACAGAAAATTCCGTAAAAAAATCTCAGAGGAAGCATTTAGAGTTTAGACTATACCTATATATACGAAAAAAAGGTGAAAAAAAAAACGAGGACAAAACTTAAAGTCTAGCTGGCTCGACTTGGGTATATAAATATGACTACCGGACTATTTCAGGAATAAAGGCGTAACGTATAGTCCAGGCCACTACCCGGACAATGTTTATGGGTAATTCCAAAAATCGTTAACATTAGTAGTCGCGTGGGAACATTAAATATCTAGTTTTGTGTTCCAGTAAATTACCCATGAGAAAAATTTACATCAAAATGGAGATATTCACAGCATAATATTCCTCAGTTCGTGTAATTCTATTGTCATTTGTATAGTTATGTATATTCAAATTATTCCGCTCTAGTGCTCCAGATCATGTTTTTAAAAATCATAAGACAAAATAGCAGTTAAATAATCTTTATAACAAATAATGAAGCTAATTATCTTCCGGGAATATAACTTCACGTTATACTTTTAGAATAATTATATCCAAATTACTTTGTTTCTGGCTTTACTAATGATGTAACAACCCAAAGCAGTGATTAATTAATATATTTGATAAAAATAATCATAATTTAGTTGCACTATATTTCAATCGCAAAAAACATAGAATAATCTTAATAAAGTAAAACAAACAATCATAATAGTTTTTAATATAACTTGTATCTATACCGACGCATAGATCGAGCTCGCGACCCTTTTTTAACAGATTTTTCCGAGAAGCTTAAATGAAACATATTTAAATGCCTACAGTTTTTACCAGTGTTCTCATTTTGGCTAAGCGAGTGAAAAACTAAACATCTCGCTGGTTTGATATGAGTTCGCAATTTTAAAACCTGCCGAGTTTCGTCGGGAGGGCTCAGTACGAACCGTGATTGACTGCTAGTTCCGGGTTATTCAGAGACTTGTATTAACTCCAGTAATTGCTACACGAGCTACGTACTTCAAACTGGATTTTCAAAATGCCAACGAATATTTGATGTAGACTTTTGATTTGAAGTAGTATATTATACCTCATCATCTTACGTGTAAAACTTGCTATAGTGAGATTAACTGCTCCCCATTCAGGGACCAATATGCATAACTGATAAAGGCTGACATTAATATAGGCAAAATATAAGCTGACATTATTTTGTCGACTGGAGAGAGATAATTTTTAAGAGTTTTTATACATTTATCGCCATATTTTAATCTCATTGTATTCAACTCCAGGCTAATAAAGAATCAAAAGTGATAAATTTGTGTGATTTTATGATTGGATATAAATGTGGCCAGGTAAAGTCTTGAATGTTAATGCAAATAGTTAATATACGCGACTAACCGATATATACTTCGATTCAAACAGAAACTCGTAATGAGGAGAGTGTTTGTGAAGTTAATGTGCTATGGAGAAAGCACTAACTCACTTGGACTTAATTAACTAGCCACATAATGCACATAACATAATCGCGACAACGTAGATATAATGAAACACTAATGGAATAAGTAAACTTGGAAGTTTCTTAATTTAAAAACATTTTCCTCACTTTTTAAATCATCACGGTACAAAAGAAAATTTCTTAATAAACCTTTTTATAAAAATCTCGTTAAGCGTAGGTAAAATCCCTTTTAACACGAAAGAAAGAATGTTAAAATGTTTTAGTATAAAACAAGAAATCCAAAAAGAAACAGTTGTTTTTGTCGGTTTGGCGCGCTCTAGCCCGTAAATAGTTGTAATGCTGACAATGTAACTATTTGGTGTGGTTGACCGTCCATAAACAGGGTACCGCAATCATGCAAACAGACCAACACAATCAACGAATACCACAGACAGCCGTAAAGTATAGCGGCAGATATAAATAAGTCTGTCCCGACGATCTTATGGATTTATCTCGAAAATATGCCTCGTATCTCTCCTCTACACGTTTCATAGTGCAGCTTTTGATATAAACATACGCATATATAGATATGTAGATGTTACCAAAACGAGTATAAATTCTTTACTCCGCCGCGCGAACTCATGACTTGCCGAATTCCGCAAACAACCGAAACGACCTTGCATTGTTGCCACTCCAGACTCTTTTAACATGAATTACGAGAAAGGCTCGACAAAGTATCGGGAATGTATCTTCCCACGAAGTTTAAAATAAGATTTATTAGCCATACAGACGCATCTCTGCAATAAATACACATTACTAGCAATTTAAGCTCGCAACTGAACACGATTCAAAATAAATCTGTCTATGCACGCGTTAACAAAGAGAACGAAAAGTTTATTGACATTAATTAGTGTTTGTTTGTTAACACCGCTTACATTAGGAAAAAATGTCGTATTTGCTCATATGATTACTCAAAATGATATCCACCTGTTGTCATACGATATTAAGGAGTTCTATCTACATGAACGATAACAAAATTTACGACAGAATTATTGACTAAAAAAATAAAATCGATCGGCTGAAGTTAAACCATTGAGAAATCATCGAATATATTTTAAAATACCAAGGTTGGGATCTTGAATATTTACATACCTATATAACCATATAGAACCTGTTTAACCATAGAGGTAGCCAAAAAAAAAAACAAATTCGAAATATACAGATTTCAAGTAGATACGAGTACAATGTTATGCATACAGTTTACGAAAGTTATGCATTGCAAGCTTATGTGTTGTAGGCAACACCTCGCCTACCTAGACCGGTCGGCACCGTAGTTAATCTCCCGGGAGAAGGCAACGCACCCGGAAACTGGGTGACATTTAAAATATCGACCGACTCGTCGGAAGTGGTATTGGACTCATCACACAGAGTTCTTGCTATCGCGATAGGCGCGTCGAAAGACTAAGTATTCACTTAAACATTCTTGAAAATCATGTTTGAGTGCCCAGATGTGGCTTGCTAAGCCGAACTTGGTTTTGAATACCCGGTCACAGGAAGAGGAATAGAGTTGGCCCTGGGTATTATATGTATACGTATAGAAGAGCTTAGGTCCCTGTTATTGCGACGTATATCGCTATAATAAAACCGTTAATTGTAATAAGGAATAGTTAGAAAGTCCTTATACAATCTAGTACTAGTAATATTAACGTCAGATTAAAATACGTAAACCTTTTCCATATCATTTACATATTCTAAAAAAAATATACAAAGGAAAATCATCTGAGGAAATTGTTTGCAATTCTCGCAGTAAACCCAAACGTATTTTAAAGAAAAGTTATTTTTATAATTCTGGTTAAAACAAAGAACGTTTTATTGCGTGTTATTCAGTAGGTTTCCTGTATCATTAACTGGCATCCACGGACACCGGTAAGGCACAGAGTACAGCTACTACTTGCTGGAAATGCTCACATTGATTTTCTCAGAATCTATTACGTAAATCTGCTGTGTCGATAAGCTGAGATATTCTAACCATTCAAAGTAACTTGCACGAGCAGATGTACAAACGGTTTGCCGTATTGAATTTACTTTTCCACTTACGGTACAAAATTCCAACATTTTTGCCAGGTTAAAAATTAATTTAGGGTTTAAAAACTTTATGTTTTTTACGCTTGCCGTGGCGCAGTGGGGGAGAAGCCAGTTGTGTAACTATACGTGGATTTAATTGCAGGGAAAAATGCATGCGTGGCTAAAAAGTTGCAGGTAATTGCAAGTATACTGTGGTTGACATAGGTTCATTTCAAATGTTTCTAGTACGACCCATTTCGAAGTGGCCTCCATGCAAACCTTTACACGAGGTCGTACGTCCACCTCGTGGGACAACTACTGCCTCATAAATACTATAAAATTACAAATTCTATAACGAGGTATCAAGTTCAATATTAACATTATTTTGTGATTAAATATGTACAAAACAGTTTGGTGTATGAGACTAGCTGAGGAGGTGTGTGAGATGAGCAGCACGTTGTCAGACTTCAATATCAACGAGTTCTAGTTCGATGAGAAATGCACTCCAATAAGAATGTTATGAAACGAATGTTTCCGGCTCGTAGTAGACATTGCCGCGTGCTCTACATACTTACAATCAGATATAACTAAAGCATGGCCCTGCTCATTAAACCGGTTAGATAGGTACGATAGCTATATTTATTGATTTATAACAACATATTTGTATACAGCTTCCCGATAATTTTATAATTCAAGCTGATTATGTACATTTTAGAGTAATACTCATACTCCAACCGGATGTTACATTAGTGTCTTGTTAAGTTGTAGGGTCAGAATAAATATGCGTAATTTTTCAAATTGCCGTGCTTGCGGCATTAAGCTATGATGTACTAAATAAAACGTAATGGTATACAATTAAATGTTAGTTCACAAACTGGAATCGAGTCTATTAAGAGTCTATCCGCGGCAAATTATGATTTACCAGCCATAAATGTACGGTCATTTCGAAACTTTACGATTATTAATAGAAACTGTGAGTTAGGCTAATTATTGGTGCAGTAAATAAAGTCATAAGATTTGGCTGACAGTATTGCTCCACAGCCGTCGGCGGGTACCGGGCGCCCCGTAGAGCCTCAGGCGGTGATCAA
Organism: Cephonodes hylas; assembly: GCA_030295005.1. NCBI lineage: Eukaryota > Metazoa > Arthropoda > Insecta > Lepidoptera > Sphingidae > Cephonodes > Cephonodes hylas. The sequence goes on along the minus strand of AP025364.1, from coordinate 7,915,482 downwards.
GGCGGACCAAAGGCATTGTCGTGAAAATGGGCGCGCCGCTGTACCGACATAATAATTCCGCATCATAAAAGGATTAAATTTTCTATTTGGCTTGGTGACAAAATTATTTCAGAAGTAATATTTTACTTAGTGCAATTTTGAGATATGTTACTTACCATCATGTCTTCGTATTAAAATTAATTAAAGTCACTTTCGGGAGTACAAGATATCCATCTTATCGCCCGCGACAAAAGAAGCAAATTGCAGTTTTAACATTGTAACTTTCCTTAAAACGCGGCTAAAATACATGACGCGGGGCAAATCTTAGGCAAAGAAGTGCATTTCTGCCTACCTCTTATGAGATTATGACTGTATATATAAATTAATATAACAACACGATATTACAACATACCTAAAATTAACAATAGGTTATCGCGAAAAATGGCCGAGTGGTTTACATAAAAAAACAGCAAAGTAATAAGTAGTTTCGATATATAATTATAATGAAAAAGATAAAACATGTAATAACAATCGTTCTCAAAATATTACTGATATCACGGAAACAAAATAATTTAAATATGTACATCGTAGCGAAATTGTACAGAGGTAGGAATAAACCATTACCACAGCGGTTACACTGTTATAGAAAACTTAAGAAGTGTATAGCGAGGTGTAAAACACGACATACTCTTACGATTTATTTGTCACACTTTCTTGTACACCAGATAAAAGATTATAACAATCATGATTAAATTACATCGTGATCGTTAGTGTGGCGTGACTTTTTTATTTAACCATCATTAAAAGGTTGATGTAAATTTTTATCAATTCAAAGTGAACTCTCACATTTAGCTATTATATAGCAATTTATATATCGAACAAGAAAAGGCGATGAAATTACGACTCCAATGATGTCAAATGCAATCATCATCATTTGTTCATCAGACCATAGCAGTTACTGTTTAAGCGTGTCTCGGATTCAATTGCACTACTTAGAGTGGAACACTTTTTATGTGCGACTATGACGGTACTGGAACTTCAGTGAAGACGATACTTAGGTATAGTAGTCGGGAAGCAAGTGCCTTCGCAAACTAACACTGGCCTCCTCAAATACCTCTTCAGTTAACGCTTAAAGGAAAGAGGGGACGCGAGAGCCGGCAAACTTTTCCTCTTAAAAGAGCAGCAAAAATATTTGAAAATATTTTGATTGTTTAAAATGGCTACGAAGTTGAAGCCCTGTTAAAATATAAGGAAATATTTACCATAAAATCAGATCTGCCTGACGATGTAGAGTTGCTGCTGCTTAATCTTCCGTTGTTGTACATATTTACAATGGTTTCTTATTTACAATTTATTAGTCCACTGTTCAACACAAAAACACTCTTATATTTTAAAACACTTCTCTTAATAGTTCAATGTTCTTCAACTAGTCATTGAAATTACACTGGACACATTGTTCCAACTGGCCGCATAAACAAAGTATTCTCATCTTAATAAGCACATGACACTATTCCAATCTACCAGCAGAACAGTCGTTACTGTATCTCACACATGCACTTCTGAGAAACACAAATGTTATATTAATGGACGGTGTTATGTAATGCGATGTAAATATTCGTAAAGTGAGTTCACTTTGAGCAACAGTATCCACCTGTTCGTAAGGCAATGGTATACGTGACTCAAGAACTAAGGTTTATCGATAAACTGAAAACATAACAGTGTTATCGCACACAATCGTCATTGGCAGCAATATCAGACGCTATTTTCGTATGATAAATTGTTGTCACCTTGAACGTTGATTTTGGCGAAAATGCATAACAAATATAACGAATCACACCTCATGAATAGCAATAATATCTTCGTAAAATTGTCACACTTTGGCCTTCTCTTCGAGTGAAGAAATTCGTTGTACGATCCAAGATTCTAAGTAGAGATTTACCTACATTATATAATTATCTAGGATCTTGGACAAAAATTTTTAGTGGCATGGCAAAGTCATCCTACATTGCAAAAAAAAAATTAACTTCGAAAAGCACATAAATTGATAAAGCTCAAAGCTTTTGCTTATTGGAACTTAAGACCGGAATCACAGCACGCAATGAATTTTGCTTTCATTTAATACACAACTCATTTTAATTAACGAGCATTATTCAGAGCATTTTGAGTGTTGTTATTATGTTACAGCACAGAAGAAACAAACGCGTTGCTTATTCTGAGGAATGAGTCACATTATTCAAAGGAAATCTTGCATCTAAGATAATGTAAATATAGCCGCAAATTAAATTAAAAGTAAGTGTTTTATTATTACATTTGTGTAGAAGAAACAAAGTCAATTTATAAACAGATATTTTAATGTATGCATACTAGAAATTACAATTTAAATATCGAGCTGAAAATCGAATGCCAATTGACGCAAAGTATTTTGAAAACGTTAATCATTGGTTTTTATTGATTAAATTGGAATGATAAATGCCAATTAGTGATGAATATCCGAAACGAATATGGTGTGAAAGTAGCAATCACAATCTATATAATCTAACTCCTACCATTAATCGATAATTCAATTAACATAGCGACTTTCTTAAAGCAATTGAAGCAGGATAAATGTTGCTTTAAGAAAATACGTTTCTGATTCTGTTACCAAAGCTAACATGACGCTGCGTTTTATCGCAATTAATTCAGATGAATCTCATTTCCTAAATACCGATGTCCATGTTCACTGTGTGTTTCAATATAATTTTACATTACAATGAAACTCAATATGCGATTGTTGGCAGTAAGTCGGCACAATCGGTAAAGTTAACATCAAGTTAAGTCAGGTCACAAGTTCAAGTACCACTCTTATTTCAAGTGGAGGTGCGCTCCGATATCACAGCGTATAATTAAAGCAATAAAAAGTTAACTCATATTGAAGCGAATTTCACATGCAATTTACGTCATGTCAATCACGACGAGTGTATCGCTTTACTCCAGTAAGACATGTAATACAACAACAATATAACAAAACACCATAATATAAAACAAAAAGTTACCATTAAACTTTATTGAAATAACAATAACAATCCATTATGGCCGTTTATGATTATGAAAATAGTTAAGAATCACCCGACACGTTCAACTAGCGTTCAACTCTCCATATTCAGTTCAAAGCTCTTAACAATCCTGTATCTTAAGATTACAACGAGAATATTTGCACAGATTTCGCGAGTCGCGGCACAAGGGCCCACCGGCGAGCGTTATTTATAGAACCGTAGTGTTTTACTATTATAGGATTTAGTTTTAAACCGAGAACTTGTTGCGCGAATGTTTATCGCAAAAAACCTATTTGGCGTGCGCGTGGGCCAGTCGGCGCGCGCTGCGGCACTGCTCGTGTCACAGGCAGCGCGAGCCGCGGCCGCGTGCGTTGCACCTGACGCGCCCGCGCCCGCACCCTCGCACACACCTTACAACCCTCACACCCTACGCACTCCCACCCGATCTCATCACACCTCACAACCTCCCCCACTTATCTCACACACTATGTATGCCTTCGAAATCTCAACCATCACAACATTAAAGTTATTCTATTCCACTGGCATAAAGTCTCCGAAAGAAAATAAACGGACAAGAATTTATAGTTTCAAATACAACGTGCAAAACAAAATGTTCGGGTTTACAAACCCTGAATAAGGAACATCAACAACAAAGATCAGAAACTTTCCGTGGTTGTAACTCGGAATGAGAAATTACCTGAATTAGTTTAACTTGAAGTTAAACTCGTGTACAATAAAACAGAGCCTTTTCGGGAGCTCTCCGCGTTAAATGTTTGGTAGTTAAACGAGTTGATGTTAAAAACTGAAGTTAAGATAAGATAAACTTTAGCAGGAAAATTAATATTACAATTTAAAACTATCGTTTATAATCCATCACTGAGGAATACACGAATTTTAGTTGATGTGGATTTAAATAATTAAAATTACATGAAGATGAAAGATTTAGGATAACTTTAAACCTTATCATATATCACATATATTTATTACTCAAAAGCTCAGAATATTTGCCAATAATATTAAAGAAATAAAATGTAAATTATTCTTTCAGTTCCAGTTACTAATAGCACCTGTCAAACAAATCGTTGGCTATCTTATCTCAGTTGACAACACTATTTACTTATGACAACTGCATTTTGCTTACGCGCCAAAGCGTTCTGTTGCCAAATATCTGCAGTACTGGCGTATACATAATTCACTTTGTTAATGTTTATAACACATTTATAAGCGTTAAAAAGCTATTTGTATAAATTAGTGTAACCGTATTAAGATGTTAATGTTCAGCCGATCCATATAACTCAATCAAAGAAACAATTTCACTATCAGTGTTCTGAATACGGTTTTTGTAACGTCGGGGCGCGGCGTTGTTGGATTCTATGCAAGAAGCATTAGGTACATGGAGTTTTTTGCGCGTGCGTCACCGCACAATCTTAAGCATTACACACTCGGACCATTGACTCCCACTTAACGGCACCTACATAATGACGTCCTTATTCGGAACTGCTTCTTAAATGGTTATTTTAGGTAATCTTTATTCGGAACTTTCATTGCTTGTATTTGTGTGAATATCGTAAATTTATAGTTATTCAATTGTTTGTGGTGACAGTGGGCTTCATAAGAACGTTGTTTTTTTTTTAATTAAAGATATTATAATTATCTTGAAAGTAAAATACACTGGCTGCAGGAGAAAGTGGAGTGAAATAACAATATTGACAGAGACAGAGATTGTATAAAACGAAAAGCCCATGTGTCAAACTCGATTTATAAGTATCTGAAATTGACAAAACTATAAAGAAATATCCGTACTTATGATCTGAATAGGAATAATATTAAGCCTGGAATAAATACTTTTGTCCAACGTCTTCCTAATATAAGGAAGCTACCATCGCTACGAGACATTAATGAGAAAGTAGAGATTTATTTTATGAGTAGAAATTTGAGTGGTAATGGAGATTTATTTATTACATGAAATGTAAAAAAGAAAGTAGAATGTAATCCAATGTAATACTTGAACAGTGCCAATGCATTCCATTAACAAAAAAAAAAATTAAATGGTGCAAAAAATCGAAGACTTCCTTGTTGCTTATAATTTTATATTTTAAAAACATAACACTAAAATGCATAAGTATAATGACATCGCACCATTATCGACCGTTCATTAATAAAACTCGTGCCCGAAGTGCTAAAAGTACACTTATTAAGAAACGAGTTTCAAAATTACATCAACTTACACACATTTCGCAGATACAAGTTGTTCGACCAGATAAAATAAGGTAATCATGCATTTATTGAACGAAACAAAATATTTTCTGCAATTTATGAAATGGACATCATTTTTTATTTATTATTTTTTTATCGTATAAAATTCTTATGCGTTATTTGCAGCTTTTTTCATATCAGTTTGTATTGTACATTGTCGTTAAGTAGAGGTGAAATTTACCATTGAACCGTCGTTCGGTTTTGCCATTTCATTTAATAATTTTCTCTGCATTATAAATTTCACAAATAAAGACATTTGTATTTTGAAACTTTCATTTACTTTTGTTAAAATTTATCTCACGTAAAATCGATGTTCCGGCGGGTGTGACGACTCAAAGATACCCGAGCGCGCGCATGAGTAAAGGTAAAAAAACAATATTGATATTGCTGATCGCCCCCGATACGGCGGCTCTACAGCGTCCGCGGCGATCTTAACACAATCACAATTGCACATCGTAAAATTGCATTACGTTACAGTTTTAGTATTAATCTTCTTGTCGCACTACAAAAAGATATATACATCTTGTCACTACACGTTTACCGTCACAAGTGGTCACAACTCACAAATTTTAAAGGCAAGTCTCCGTTTACATGCCTTATACCTTTCCGCCGTGTTATAAAATTTACGAGCAGTTTTACGATTCAATTTACATTCAAAAAGCGCAAGTAACGGTTTTCAAGTGATCTCAGTTTCGGTAACAACAGCTCACAATGTTTCACAATTACCGTACGCGTACATCGAAGCACCTAGCGACACTTCATACACGCGGCCCATGTTTTTAACCACTTATTTATTCATTTCACTCACTTCATATGAAGAATTTTTGTGTGTCGTAAGCGCGTTCATTGTCGCACGTCGCGATACAACTGATAACATGGTCGGACTTTACGAAACTAAAGTATAATTTCGTCACCACATCAATAATGATCAATTAAAGCAGACACTCTTCCGCGGCGAACAATTTGTAGAGAAACTGTAACGAGTTTTAACATTATTAACATAATGTGGTGTAAAGGAAACATTCAATTAACAAAGTATTTGGAGTGGCATTAGTGTTTGTAAGTAAATAGCCAGAGAGGCCAGCACACGGGCGCGTTTCATCAGCAATGCAAATTACACGACGAGGAAACGTTCGACCTGACAAAACAGTCCGACATTGTTTTCTTACAACGCCGCGCGGATTTGCATGCCATTTGTGACGGAATTAGATAAATATTAATATAACATATTGAACACAAATCAACTTGCTCGCTGAATTAATCGGAGAACTTGAATGTAGAGATACCACGGAGCTAAATCGAAGTGATAGGTTGACGGCCGATTACCGCAGCGGCTAAGATAGGATTATGACGGTAGAGATTGCGGATTAGATGATACATTCACAGATACATCTTGTGCGGCTTGAATGTTGGCCTGGGTTTACGTGTTTGCCCAAGTATTCGTAAATGCGGCTATTTTTCAGGTAATACCTTGGCGTGGAGACAATAGGTTTACTTACATAATGGTTAAATATAAAGCATTGTGAGAATTATTTGTAGTCTTAGCGGATCCAAATATACAATTTTGACTTTCAGAGTTAGTTCAAACCCTATTGAGCTTATCTTACAAACAATATATATAAATACATTTATGTTTAGAAGACTTGACAAATATCATTAACAATCAACCTTTGAATGGAACCTTTGTCGGAAAGTTCAAAAAAGTATAAGCAGTTTACTACACTGAGCTATTTTTAATGATAGACGCGACTTATTAAAAGCCTGCTTATTAAAATTTACACTGTATACATATCCGACATAGGAAAATGCCCGCCCACCTTATATTTTGAACTAAGCCACTGACATAGACTGCTTGCACCGTTTTGATAATACTTTGTCACAGACCATCGTTAAGGTTCCACTATCGCATTTTTTGCTGTGTGGGATTATTGAGATGCCTTTTCACTTCATCTTGTCCAAACACATTCTGCCTAATGTTTGGGTGTTATGTGCAGTGATAATCATTTATCAAAATGAGGCGATACGCTAGTTTTAAATAAACAATACCTTCTCATATATGTACATAGCGAGACAAAATCTAATATTTAGTAAAATATGCATTTTTAAAGTGGTATACAGGAGAGTATTTCTGCATCAACAACTTGCAAGCATATTACGTTTTTTTTCTGTGAATTTTTAATTAAAAAATGCATTGTGAATTAGGTATGGAGAAACAAATCGACAACCTCTCATTTATTCCGCTAAACCAACACAGAAGGAGAAATAAGTAGCAATCATACCGCTTTCTTCTGAAGTATAAATATGCATAGCGTCATTTTAATTTTACAGATATGAATCTCAGTCATTGCATCGGACGGGAACTTCCTATTGACCTACATCTCATATTTAAATTTGGAGATGAAAATTATGAATGAAAGTGTATACATACAAAAATGTAGGTACTTCTACGTGGATTATATTCGAATGGAATAAATTACTTCAAATTATAACGTACTTAGTTTTTGTCGCCTTGTGGAGAATTCTCGGGCTCGATACGGATATCGAATTTGTTATTATAAGTTCGTAAAATATAAAATATTTTTGTATAGGTATACATGGAATTGAAACAGCTAAAGAAACTTAGCAGTAGAAACAGGAAGTACCTATGCCTACTCCTTCGGGAAATAAACCTAATTATACTACCAATGACGTAGTCAAAAAAATAAAAAACCCCATGTAAAATGTATAGATGTATCTGACTATCGCGTATTTTCTTATCAATCAGCCTACTTCTGAGTATTAAACCTAAAATTTAATCCTCTAAACGGGCTAGAGAAACATACTCATATTTCAATTCGAATTCTCCAAGATCAATTAACTTAACCACTTAACAAAATGAAACTGTTCAGTGAGCTCATTAAATTCCGAATTAATGTTTAATTTAGCCGGCAGGGCGCGGGGTTGGCACATGGTAATTATAAGTCCCCGGAGCGCCTCCCGAGCCAAATGATCTGTGGCGAGATTGAAGATCCAAGAACAGCCGCCAGCACTGTTAGGCCTTGCAAATTTATTAGTACTGGAGTAAAAACGCAGAAATATTACATTTATACTGATAACTTCACTTCAATAGTAGACTAGATTTAGCCTTCTGAACATCGTGTTAAAAATGAAAGACCCGTGATAGATTAGAAAGCACCTAATAAGCCTATTTTTTACTTAAAAGGTTAACATCGTTCCGTGATTTTTAAAAACTCCTTACTCGGTGTCGTGGCGAATATGACTGAACCAGAATTATCTAAATAGGTTAACATTTTAAATTTCAAACAAAGTGAATATCGTAAGAATAATTATTATACCTACTATTTAGATTCGTGACTTCATTATCTGGACTTATACTTTAAAGCTAGTTGTTGCTAGGTTAAAAAAAGCTTAAGAGTCATACAAATGTCAAGGGATTTTATGACGTTTGTTTTAGGTACACAATTTTGGTAAGACATGAAACAATACGAGCGTGACCGGCGACGGGCGGCCGATTGCGATCAGCGTTTGCGGCAAGCTAAACACAAACTAGTTAAACCGGAACATTACCTATTTTATGCATAAATTTAAGCAGTCCCAGCTATTCCGTTGTTTTCCCTACAACTTTCTTCGCGTGCTTTCATACGTACTTAACTATATTAAATTGTCTAGGTTAGGAGAATAGATAATATTGCAACGAGTTGCTGTCTTCGAAAAAAACAAAGGGTTTACAATTGCACACCTAAGATGCTTGGTGGATTAAAACTATACAGCGCAGAAGAGAGCCATTCCAACACTGACATATTTCAGCTGATATATTTTTAAAATAATAAAAATAACTATAACTAACATAGGGTATAAAGTGATTACTGCCATGAAAATCTAGTTTAGTCTAGTCTCTCTAATGCAGTACTCGTTATTGGATTTAAAATTAAGAGTTTCAGCATGGATTTATTAAACAACTCTTAAAATATTGTTTTGCATGGAAGATTTGGAAACTCTTTTTAACATAAATAATTCATTCACTAAAATTTGTAATGTTGACATCATTAAACATTTAAATGAAAAATGCAAATTCCTAAAAAAAATATTCTTTATAACAGGTATAAGCTGCACCCTGAAAAAATATTAAATAACCACTAACGCCATCTAGGAGCGGTCATGAAAATATATTAGCTTTGAGCTTATACATTGTACCCGCGCATACGCTGCCTAACTTATAAAATATGAATCACTCAATAGCAGTTACGAGTTGTAAACATAGAGGGCGCTCCCATCTACTTTTACGGTTTTATAACAGAGCTACGATCCTGGCCATCGGGACAATGTAATTATTCTAGGAATATAATTATTTTGCAATTCGAGTTAATACACCATTCTATTTTACATACAGCGCATTCCTTGAAATGTTAAACATTATAATTTATAGTACGTATGATGGTATAAATGTTATGAAGTTTTGCATTTATCAGATAAAATTTATGAACTTTTAATTTTATGGGGGACTGGTGAGTGATCAACGCCACATATGAATGGTCATACATAGCACTTGAATATTAAAGATACCGATTGATAGCAGCGACTGTCATTAAAAGGACGCATAAATATAATTATAGAAAAAAGCTGGTAAAAGAGTTTTCGTCATCCAACAATATTTTATTGCTTGGTCAATTCTGCCTCATGTTTTGCAGCGCATATAAGTTCCACTCAAGAATCGGGCAACGTATTATTGGGTTAATCCATTTCATGCAGAGACCTACCTTTTTGGGCTAGTCAGCCGTGAGTTTATGTATATTTAAAATTGCCACAAAATACATATTACATACCTTGGATTCGCACGCGGTGTGGCACACATATTTGCATACTGTAACAAACACAACAATTTATTGATACAATGTTTTCGACGAGCGGAACATCTGTTAATTTGTTTTAAAATTTAAATGAGAATAACGGGTGTATTTAAATAAATATTCATATTGTAATTTTCTTTAAACATGTTAAATATGCAATATTTCTGGGAATATTTTAAAACAAAATTAAAGACACCATTACAGAAAATCAGAGGATCGATATGTGACGTTGCCGGCAAAATTGTTTCAACTACTGGGATATAATTAACTCAGTGATTATCTAGACTTCTCTATTTACTACCAAAACTGTTTAAGTAAGCCGTGCAAAATAATAGCAATGGTTTTATTTGAGACCACCATTCATAAAATACCATTGACTTCATTCCTTTTATTAAATTGCTGGTGCAAAAGTCTCATATGAGTCTAACTTATTGACAAGTTAATAACAACATATTATTAAAGTAAGCAATGTTTTGGTTATATTATGCAGATAGATTCAACAATCTTAAATCCATCTACAAAGCTTCATAAATCTAACGCAACACTAAATGGTATCCCGTTTCAAACCAACATATTAGTTAAGAACATAACGGAAAAATTGTGCATTCGACTGTCGTGGAAATATGCGACGGGTCGTCAATGTAGTTACTAAGAAATCATAGACCACAAGCGTTTTATGTCAAATATATCGATTGGATTTCAGAACGTGATTTAATTTAAGCATTCCTTATTAGTCTGTGTTGTTTTATAGCAGGCGCTCCAACATATAAAACTGACCCGTTATTTTGTTTATACCGCACATGGATTTCTAAGTAAGTCATTATGTGTTAATATGTCTTGCACGTGGGATTAATAATTCCAGATGATGTTTTGTAAATAAAATGCCTCACCATATTTTCTCGGGATCGCTGTAGATCTTATATTTAGAATGCTTTAGTTTTATTTAAGGTTTTTGTAACTCGTAAGTACAGTTTGGTCTCATAAGTATTGATGATCAGAAATTATTAGAAATATCCTCAGTAAAAATCGAAACAATTATACCGGCCCCAACTATAAGTTTTCTTTATAATTACCATTAAAAAAATGTAAAGGAACATACCTCTACAACAAGAGCCTTGATTGTTGACTGGCTGATGACACCATTGGCACGGTCGAGCTTTCCGGAACGATTTACTCCGGAATGCGTGAGTTTGCGCCACGCCCTCTTTCTACAAAAAAAAAGTCATTTTTAATTCCCGTTCGAAAAACAATTTTCATTTAAAGTTGAGCTCAATTCATCCAACAACATACGCAAATACAGTCTCCCATAATTTCTAAACAATCGTGTACTGATTATACGATTAGAAACGGTTGGCACAAGAACACGGAATGACAAAGGCGCTGTCGAGGATCGAAGCTTGAAGGATGCGTAGAGGTAACGGACACATTTTATAGCGGCACGACCACCTAGTCCTTATACCTGCCCGTTTTGTCGAGTCCGCTACAATAGGCAGAGCCACAAGGGGCGCTCATTCAACACAAGAGCACGCGCCTGCCAATTATCTTTTTTTCAACGACTATTTCTAACTCCCCTTACGACACGTACATTCAAATAGCAAAAACGATGTTTCAGCATGCAATTTTAGTTCAAATGGAAATTACGGTATAAATTACTAATATTTAGGTTCTTTAAATAATTAAACAATGACCTACTAAACTGGCAGTTTCGCTTAGGCAAAATAAATCTTCAAACTACCCGACTAGCGTAGTAGTTGGCAGTACAATGTGGTACTAAATAATTAATTTCTATTCAATTCTATGTCAACCGCGATACCTAGTGCTTCAAGGCGCAATTTACATTGAATAACAGCTCGGAGGGTCATGATCCTTATCTACTTTACAGCGCTGACATGTTTTACACTCGTTAGCAAATTATATCTAGCAGCAATAAATCAGATCTCACGCGATTAACTTAGCTCTCAGTTAATATTTGCCCTGAGCATAAATCCCTTTGATTTGATCAACAGATAAAGATTCATAAAAACAAGCCCATTCTAGTATTGTTCCGAGCCTGGTGCTAATTATAACTAATGACGTCATAGTTCTGCGCAGACGTCGGCTCCGGAGTAACTGGCGCCACATTTGCAGAGCACATGAGCAATCGACGTTGTGTTCGAAATCGGAGCTTGAAATAAATCATTTCACTGTGTTATCTATAACATGGACGTGCGCTCAAGTGCTTTTAATGCAACACAGTCCGCTATGCGAATGCCATACCGCAAACCACAATTAGGTCTTTAATTCTTGGCCAATCAACTACAGCATATGGCTTTGAAAGTATCTTTTGCATGTAGAGAAAAGCAACAATATATGGGAAAATCGATATTAGTGATAATGATTTTTTTTAGGTGATATGGAACCCCTTTGTCGGTTCCGGAGCATTCAAAAACTGTTCCACCTACATAATAACAAATCGCAGCAGACATCTTCGCGTCGCACGCAGCCGGCCTCGCCGACGTGCACACGCTCGCGTATAAAAACACGTGGCACCTGCGCTTTACTGAACCAAACCGAAATATGCAAGGCCCGGCGCCCGTGCCATACACATCAATAAAAAAACAACACACAGCTTACAAAAGGAAACTTTTACAATGAAACTAACACACGCTCCATTAACTGGCTGCGTCAAATTTCATTGAACAGCTGGAGAACGATTTAAAACTACGATACGTGCAACTGTCCAGATAAACAGATGTCTATATTCGTTACACATTACTTTCGAAGCGCACACAGTTTAGTTAGTTATCGGCGTAGTACAACTTTATATAAAACAATAGTGCAATAAATAACGAGGGGTGTCGGGGTTCAGATAACCGAACGACGCTGTTTGAACCATTACACGCACACTGCAACAACATTTAAACTCTCAATGGAAGTGGTATGCCAAGGCTTATTTATAACAATGAATGCATTTGTGACTAGTTCGACACATTCCAACAATGATTTAGGAGTTCGTACCTTTGCACCTCACACAAAAACTTTTCAACTGAGTGAGAGATTGAAATGCCGTGCATGGTACGTGAATGTATAAAATAGCTCAGTAAAAGTATTCAAAGTTGTCGGCTTCAACAAGAGCCGGTCTGTTGTTACAACTATTATTTATCTTCCTGTTAGAAGCTAGTAATAACAACTCAATGTTTAAAAAAGTGACCCTCGATTCCTGGTACCAGTGAAATGAATTATTTCTTCCGATGACTGTTTTTACGAAAAACAATATATTGTTCAAGTTTAAATAATGTGCTTTATACATAGACTAGACATTTAATCTTATGTATTCGAAAACGCGTTGCTGTATAAATCTCTTTTTGGACACTTAATTTCATAACAAAAATCTACTTAAAATTCATCTGATCACGCCACGATTTCTGGTTTGAAAGTACACGTTCAGCATACAAAAACAAAAGAAAATACGTAAAAATCCAATATTTATGATGAAGGTAAATTAATATTCGTATTTCATTCGGGCTCGGTGCTTTGATCGTGAGAGTCATGATTGAACCGCTGAGGAGGAAGACAATGAGCCGTCTGTCGGAACTGTGATAAATCAACAAAAGCGGTGCCCTTTTGACATTAACCACTATTGTTTTATAATGAATACTTCATGTTTACCGAAAAAATGAAACGCACGTGACCCAATTATGAGGTAAATGCCCTTATCACGATTGTTGCAATGTATCCTAAGAGACCGTCTTGTAGAGCCTAACTACTTCTTGTTTTTTCCCCTTGAGTAGAACAATTGGCATAGTTATCACGAAAATGTATCTTACAGATATATATGTAGTAACATTCTAGTATGTGTTTTATAATATGTACCTACTAGATATAAAATATTGCATACCTACTACGGATGAGCTCTATTTATATGGGTGACAGATTTACTCTACTTTTTTTTGGCGTGATCTGAAAAATGGACAAGATTTACAGCTACAACACTGATAGCTGGCGTCAATAAAAATACTAGAATATGAATATTATGGCCATAAACACATTATGGTACTGGTGATAAGACTTTGTCACGTTCTCTGAGGTTTATGCTCCAATTTCACACTTATCTGTTTACACTCACTCTGTGTTGCGCTTTCGTAAGTCGCATAGGCTCACGAATTTTTTGAATGAATCTTTTAACACAAGAAGCAACAGGAAACATAAAAACACAATAATTATTCGCGAATTCAGCCGTGACGAACGTGAATATGATGCGCGATAATTCGCGTTTGTAATGATTTAAGGTTCGGCTCAATTTGGCACGAATAATTAAGTAGGTTGTATTGCCATCTGTGCAGGAATCGATGCTTTCCCAAGTCCATTGTACGTGACATCCGTCGATATGAAGGCGTAAGAGGCTATAGAAAATTGTATCACGCGTCGGCTGGCGTGGCCACGACCCGCCAGTTGGCATCGACTATGTCACCGGCATTAACACTTTGTTTCTATGTATTTACCCGTGTACATTAATTCAGACATCGTGAACACAATGCTTTATGCACCCCATCGTTTAGAACCTCATTAAAATTGCTAAAACGGAATGTGACATCATCTTCTGTTGCACTTCTGTCTTAGAAGAAAGTCGTAGACACTACGGTCTTATTTAGTTGTTTTTGCAATGTTCAAACTTCATTTTATATATTGGAAATAAGTTTTATCTGTCGTTTCAGAGTTTCTGAATGAATGCTACTAAAAATTCAATAAGTTTTTACAGTTTTTACCTTGTTGTAGGTGTTACTTCAACGATGTTTATGAATGTAATGCAACCTTCGGCCCGTTATCTTTATAGTTATTGGTGCACGTGGCGGTCGGCTAAATTGATAACGTTACAGTAAATAAAATGTACCTCATACAGTATATTACAATACTAAATTTTAACTGTTTCCCAAGACGGTGAGTTCCCGTACCGAATTGAAAATATTTCCGATACTAATGGTTTGTTGTTCGGTCAATGACTTTAATTAATTAAAAGTTCCAATTAAAGCGGACCCTTTGGCCGGCTTCAAAGCTTTGCAACGTTTCAGATGGATTTTGGATGGCGTGAACAAAGGAAAATAAACATCAGAGTATAAGAAATAGTTTAAACAGTTAAATAAGCAATCTACATAACTAAATTATAAAAATAACAATGTATATTTACTTTTGGAGTACCAAACAGTAACAATACATACTTTTGCACAATGCAAAGCTATATTGTTTCTTTCGATAAACCGCTAAACTAATTTTCATGAACATGGACTCAGAAACAGCCATAATTAATTAGTTTATAATGAAAACGCATGATTAATAATTATTATACGAGTACACTAATATTATTATGGATTTGACTTACAAACTGACACTGACTTCTTCACCCCTGTTTGAGTGATGATGATGACCGAACACTCCCTTTTATTACGCACATTGGGGAGTAACCCTCACCAAGGAAATTGTTACATTGGATACACATCTATTTGTTACGTAATCGTTGCAGTCATGTAAAATTTTCAACAATAACATCAATGATAAACTTTTGAACCGATTTATCAACAACTGCGTTGCATAAACAATTTGCGGTAATTATTTAGGTATTTTATATGCTCTATTAAATCAGCTAACAATTTAATGTTACTATTTGTAAAACATAAAAGCATAAAAACTTATCGTTAGGATAATCTAGTTTCCAGCTGTTAGCTACTTTAAGCTGTAACTTAATCCTTGGATGTATAAATATTCATGTCTAATATTACAAATTCGAACGTTACTTTGTCTATGTGCGTCTGTTACATCACGTCCAAACTTCTGAACCGATTGGAATGTTTTAATCTTGATAGACAGAACTCTGGGGAAGGACATATGTTATTTTCCGGGAAAAATACAGTATTTCTGTGGAATGAGCACGTTATTCAAAATAACACTCAATCTATGCCTGGCATCATACCACCATTAAATAAAAAATCTTTTAAAATTTTATTTAACTATCCACATAAATATATTTGTGGACAGATATTGAATGTATCGCACCATATGTGAACGCAAATGGTGCACCTTTTTATTGCTTCATCAATTATTCCACGCTTTATAATTTTACGATAAGGGAAGCGTGTATGCATGCTTGCATGTTAATTATTCACGTTTAATGTCAATTTCCGTGTAATAAAATAATTTATAAAATTAAAATATATACAACACAATACCTTACTAACTTATTTTTATATTTACGATGAATTGTGTATATAAGTGATAGACTATAATAGAAACGTTAAAGTTTTGGGATATTTTTATCCGCCTTAATATCCCCCAAAAACTGCTGATGACATATCACACTGATGTGACGCGTCAGTCTATAACGTTGCATGATCGTTCATTTTAATTAAGTCATCTATTGAAACCGCAATGCATTGGCCATCATTTGCTAGGTGAGTGCGAATACGTCAACATACCGAAAAATAAAACATAAATTCACCCAGAAAGCTTGTATGGCGCTTGCAAATGTCTGGAACACATTCCAGTCTCTGCATCCGTATCGAGTTCCAGAAAGAGTCATATAAATTCGTTAACTGCGTGGAATGTGTAACGAGCTAGTACGTACAAAAATATAGTTCTATTTTAGAGTTCTGGGATTATGCACATGGTATGTTTTCTATCGTGTTGCTAATGCATTACAATGCATTCGCGCCACGTTCTTCATTTGTTAATGCCGTCTTTACATGTACCTACGTAACGCCTGTCTACTCACAAAGTACATGGTTGTAACAATGTACTAATGTAATTCCCAACATCTGCGACTGTAAGGACAGTCTAGCATTATAATATCAAACAATTGTTGTATGTAATAATATAACCATCATTTATTTATTTACTATTTTCTGGGGTGTCTTGAACAGATCGCTAATAGGGATAAGACAGCCCTTTATGGAGCATGTACCTAGTGTTTAAAAAATTAGTTAAATTTTATCTTATCTGTTGTTGTGATGTGCAATATAGCATATTAAATAATTGAATAATTCAATACAAAGCATTTTGTCGTAAAACGTCTCTCGTGTTTATGTATATGTATTGTCCAGAGCACTTATGTGTCTTTTGTCTAATAAGTTTTGTTTTCTCTATTTTATTAGTAAGCACCGCCCATCTATTACTTGTATTCCTCTCCCTACCTGGTTGCCTGGTAGAGATCGCTATTAGCGATAAGGCCGCCAATTTTTATGTGCCTAATTTGCCATTTGTTTTTGTGATATTGTTACTTTGTGTTTATGGTGCTGTAAAATAAAGAGTTATATTATTATTGTCTCTATTTTGGTAGGTTCGTTTAGTATTCTCAATTTTATAAAGACGTATCAAAACACTTTTGAATGAAAAAAACTATAGACGCCTTGACTGAATACATCGCTACTATAATAGCTTAATATTTTACACAAATACATTTTTTCAACCTAAAATTGTTTACAAGGACATAATTTCTATTTTCCTTTCCTAACTAAATGAAAGCTATTCTAATCATAATAACTTTTTGAATGTGTAGGAATTATACTTAAACAACTATAAATACCAGCATGTTAAACTAAAGAATTTCCATAACCACAATGCTCTGTTGCGAACGGTCGTTATGCAGTGTTTACCGCATTTCAAACTGCAATTTAACTTACCAACAGCCAATCAGAACTTGCACCTAGCAACTATACCTTCATCAACATGTTTACAGGCGAGCAATAACAACCTTCAGTATTAACCAGATTAAATCTTCACAATTTCATACCTACTGTTGCAGGCCTGTGTAAATATGTCGGTATTGTAATCTGTATTACATATCGTTCTTGTGGTCAAGCTGCACATAAAGAGAGTTCAATGAACTAAAAATTAGCTAATAACCGTACTCCGATCGTTATCCATTTCAATTGGTTATTACACAATGTGTTTACTGTCTCTGCAACTCTCTTTTTAGGGGCCGACTGATACAAAATGGTTTATCAAGATAAGTCATTGGCAATCATTTAATTATGTTCATAGAATAATTACGTATCTATTTTTGGGTACAAATTTGGGCCAATTTTACTAATACCACGAAGATACTTTCAAAGCTGCAGGAAAATGCAGATCAGTCAATAAGCGTATCGCATTCGATATGAATTGGGTCGCTATCCAATGGATGTTAATTTGCAACGAAACAAGCCGCAAATAATGATTAAGAATCACCAGAACTTTTAATTATTTTCAAGCTATTCGAAAATTACTGTTGATAAATGGGTAAGAACGAAGGTTCATAAAACATCTAGGGTACAAGAATATATGCAAAGCAAAATGCACTTAAAGTAAGTCGCTTTTTAGCTTTTATTGAAGTTAAATTGGATTATTTTTTTGTCTTTTACGGCATATTCTCGGCGTCAGTTGTTACTATTTCTCGAAGACCACCCAAACCGTGAATAATACGTTAACGTCATGTTACTTCCATTTGTGTCGGTAAACTCATGTGCCTTTGAATAATGCGCTCAAGACGGCGTGCGTACGGCTATAAAGTGAAACATGTCGAATTGACGACCTATGACCTGTCC
The DNA here is from genome assembly GCA_030295005.1 of Cephonodes hylas. Taxonomy (NCBI): domain Eukaryota; kingdom Metazoa; phylum Arthropoda; class Insecta; order Lepidoptera; family Sphingidae; genus Cephonodes; species Cephonodes hylas. Next base: position 7,896,816 of record AP025364.1, on the reverse strand, counting down.
CCTCACTCCGCTAGACAAACGTCGCCTAATTCCAAATACAATCACTGTACAAGAGTTGGTAATTTTCTCTTTTTACCTAGCAGAAATAATCAGTGTAAGATTGAAACTAAAATTGTTAAGATTTCTATTATTACCTACGTAGCAGACTTAAAGGTTTTAAAAGGGTAGAGCCAGTTATCTGCACTAATATGATAGAGGTATATTTTAAATTTTTTGTAACGAATAAATTTCAAAACAATTTTGCCATTTTCAACGTTTTTTAGTATGTATGAGACCAAGGAAAAGGACATAACTAAAGTTTACAAAAATTTTGTAGAGCAAGATCCCAGCAGAGAAGCACGTATCTAATAAGGGCTTGACCAGTATCATTGTCTTACGGAAAGCCTACATGAAGCAATATTGCGGCACTTCCATCGATAAATGACTTTGTAGGTATCTTAATATGTTTGTTTATGTTCGCAAAATAAGATATGGCGTAAAAACCGCAAGAGGATTGTGTCATTAGTACATCGGCCATTAAAAGGTTGCCTGGTAGAAATCGCTTTTAGCGATAAGGCCGCCTTTTGCTCCACTCTGTCTTTAATTCTACGTCTTTTATTGTAACATAATTTTAAGTGGGTATCAATAAAGCGTTATCTATCTATCTATCTATCTAAAAGTCTCGCTATTGGACTCTAGCCGCTATAAAAATAATCTCTATTTATATAGCTAGGCGCACACGTAAAGTTCACAATATGGAGGGTCATGCCAGTGGGAACCTTCCTATACTATTATCTTTCTAATATTTAAAGTTATGATTCATATTTAATGCAACTTTTATCTAATAGACCACTCAATAAAATGTTCACAAATCGCTTAGCAGCCATCTTTGCCTGTGAATCATATACTTTGTACGTTTATACAACACATGTGAGTTAAGAAGCATGCAAGCATGCGTTTTAACCTTAAGCCAAATTTAAAAGTATTAATCACATTACGATTTTACACATAAACATCGGTTCACTTCGACTTGGATGATACCCGATTGCTTTAACAAACTATCCTAGACACGCAACAATTTCCCCCTGAGGAATTTTAACTCCGCACCCACACACCGCATGTTATTAAATCAAATAACCCCTATCTAATGTGTCCCCTTCTTGTCCCTGCTGGCCAATGTAATACTGTATTTTCTTACCACTAATGGTAATTGACTTGATACACTACAGTCTTATTTATTAAAAAAAAAGTTTAGCGAGAAGTATCTGTTTCCTCTAAAATACAAAGAAATAATTGCAAAGAATTTGGACAAATATTTTCAACGAGTTTAATTTTTGTTTCCAGAATCGTGTAGAATCGTTACAAGTATTTATCGCGTTCTTTTGTTTTAAGATTCGTTTTTAAACAATTTCGCACGATTAACTGAACACAATGAGAACTATAAGAACTCCTACCGAAATGGAATTGAATATTCAAAGCGAAATTCTAATATTGTAGAAGTTGGCGTCAAATACTATTTTAACTACGAGTTACGAGCGTAGGCAAATACACTTCTATATTAGATCGCTGCGTTTCAAATATCTGTTGAGGTATCGCGCTAACAATGAACCCGCATTATAAATCAAGCGTTAAATTTACAGTACAACTCGCACAATTTGACTTAAATTATGTGTATAACATATTTTACCAACTCACGCTGACATCTTAAAGTATTCTTTTATCACAAACCCATTAATCTTCGTTAGTAATAACTACGATGTGGTTTAATAGAATTAACTCTTGATAATACGGGTAAAGTGCAGACGTAATCGTAGATCATCACTGGATGGAGAGATTTAATTTAATTAATGCAAGCCACGTATTTCGATAATGAAATGAATTCCTTTTAAACATCAATCCCACGGACTGGCTGGTCGTTGTCGTGACATAATACTTATAAGTAAGTTTATCGTTGGACTATAAAGCACATCGAGCCTTGTAAAGCAATTTTTTAAGATAAATGTTTCCTAAATTATATTCATTGTTTGTTCTAAAAACGAGAACACAATGTGTACCAGTCTCGCTTGCGGCTTTGTTTGCACTGTGTCGAAACTCCGTGACGTCACTCACATGTACTCGGATGCTTTACGCAAGATGCTAATATGCTGCAAACTTCATTTCAGGCGATGTTATATTACCTTCATAAATAAAATGTATAATCTTAATGTATGATCTTGCATAAAGCCATGACACCATGCAACTTGGCTGTGATGAATAGCCGCCTTATGTAGCAAAAATTTGGTCATAAACAATTTAATTATCAAGCTTTAAGCTTTCAACACTTATAACTTGTTTGTGACATACGCCTTTAATACTAAAGTGCTATAAAATATACTGTGACCAAGTCTCTAAACATACATTCACGCGTGAGTCATAAAATAGAAAAGGTATGAAGATATTCATGAGATCGTGTCTAGAAACAAAACTAGTGGTAACTATCGCGTAAATGGTAATGCGACTATATTTTGTGTCCGTTTACATTTTACTAGGAGCAAGAACTTAAGCAGAACTATGTTATTTTATTTATCATGCCAAATCTATAAGTGATAATTTAGTATCGATATTTACAGCTGAAGCTCTAATAAACCTAATTTTTAACTCCTAAAACCCATCCATCATCGGGTAGCCGTGGAAGCTTTACCCAACATAAGCCGATTTGTGAATTTGCACTCCACTACCTTAATCCGATTTGATATTACTCCAATATTGCTGGTTAGTGTAACAAAAACATTTTAGTTTAACACAGACTGTGAATAGTCCACGATATGAAAATTTACTTTAACAGATCTTTAAAATGTAAATTTAGTAATATGGGATTTGTTGCTTTAATACTCAAATTCAACACCAGGCATATGAAACCAAATTAAATGCAGACAATATGTATTATTCAGTTTATTCGTGTTGGACTCATTAGAACTTGTAATCATATTCTATTCTATCACAAATTTCGCCACTTTCATGTTCGGATTGTTTTGAGTAAAGCGCTAATAACAAAAAAAATACGTAATAATGATAATGCAAACTAGAAGTAATGTTTCAACTAATTATAATAATAATTAACAGCAAACAACTAAATCGTGGAGTTTCGGAGAGAGTTAACTAACAAAACTTTTTGGTAAAATTCAATCAAGCAAAAGTCAGCATGGTTTACTTATTTTGCTTATGGATTTGGTAAGATCGCACTATATTTCTTTAAAAACCGCAGAAAATATAAATTGATGACTGCATTTTGAAGCTGGCTTTAACGTGAACACAGTCGTTTAACGTTTCGTCAAAGAGAATGATATAAATGACTTACCTACTAAACGTCAGCTCAGCTAAATGGAATAGAGTCGAAACATACATGCAAATGCTATTGTCATAAATATGTTATGTTTTAAACAGTTAACAGAAATTGAGATGATAACACCTATCCTAAAGCACAAAAGCTTTTGGTTGTCGATAGTGAATTTTTGATGTATTGGCTACTTATGACCATAGACGAAACAACCCTTGTATGCGAAACGACATCTAGCTATCTGACTGTTATCTGACCAGTCTACAGTCGGGTTAATTTTACCATATTTTTCTTTGTTACAAATATTTCAAAATAGTAAACCTAAATACGTATTAATTTATAACATATATGAAAAGAGGATAGATTATTGTTTCAGTAAAATATTGATGCAAACTTACTATCCATTTATGGATATGCGGCGCAGTGACAAGTTAATTGCTCCAAGTGTCAGCGAGCGAAGAGAGTGAAAGGAATAGGTTGACGAAGGGATCGCGTCCAACACTGCGCGGCACGTCATACGCCATGATGACGGCTGCCACTCAGTCCGAGGAGTGATGCGCTGTATTCAACTATGTTTATCTACGTACAAAGTTTCAAAATAAACGCCACAAACTTACGTACCTACAATTTGTATTCAAGACTTTCAACGACATTGACAGCTTTAGGTAGTAGTACCTGACAGATTTATTAACAAGTTTTAAATTTCATTATCAAAATATTTGCAATAGAAAATTTAATATGCTATGTGGACAAAGACCTTGTCGCACAAGAAATGCTAAACCGATAAGCGTGACATTATTGTTACATGTATGCATGTTGATCGAGGTTGGAATTTATTAAAACCTATTCTAGTATATACTTAAATGTATTTTTTTTTTCATTCTAAGTTAACCCTAATGGTCATGACGACTAATTCTATGAGTCATCCTGGAAAAGTCAAACGGCGATCCTTTTCATTTATGTTGTAAGTATATTGAATAAAATTTTTGTTTCGTACATCCACATTTAAGCTATTTTGAAAAAAAAAACATAAGTATAAATTTTATAGTAAATAAATTTATGTAGTTAGTAGTTTTTATTATGTAGGTACCACGAGACAATCTAGGAAAATGTTAGTAAGTTTTATATTATAGAAAATAATTGTTCCTACTTGGGCAATAATTATGTACGCAATACAAAAGATTTAGAATTAGACAGTTGCTTTATTAAAGTTTGTATTCAACAGAGCATGAACTCAACTTCTTTTTGTACAAAGCGAAAATTTATTATGAAATTAAATTGATGTAATACAAAAAACTCGCGAAGCTGAATAGCCACGAACGTGGAAATATTCACAATGAAGCGATTAGGCAGTGGGGGTACGTGGTGGAACGTACCCCTTATGAAATTAATCGGCCGCAAAGTTACGGTTCACACAAAATAGTGGAATTCTTTTCGAGCTTTTGTAAAAAGTAAATTATTTCATTTCAAAACAACATATTAAATGATTATTACAAGAAGCTCACCTTAAAGTTATAAAAACTAGCTTTAATTTTAATTGATTTCATCGCCTACATTGTTGTTTAGCGACTGTAAATCTATTTAATCATTTGGTCACGAAACTCTTCTTAGATTTCCTTCTTGATTGGTTGATGGAATATAGCAATATTCCAAACACGAATGCTAATGAAATAAGTGCCATCTCTAGCAAGTGAGACAATCTTAAATGAATATGTTATTAGAATAATATTATTCATAGCAGAAACTATGTGAATCGTAACTGTTCGTGATATACAGCACAATTTGACCTCCCGCGTTGTTTTGTACCACATCCTGCCCACTGATTTATTGAATGGAACATTTGATATAATTGACCTGCATTCGATCGTGAATGACTTATGCGAACCAATTGTTTATTTAACCTAATATATATTATTGGTAAAAATATTTCATTTATTTGTTGTTTATAAGATAATACCAAAAAAATATTACAGTGCTTGCATTTTTTTTCTTCAATTGATGGCTTCGCTACCTTGCACTTTATTTGAGAAATGTAGCAAGGGTCGATGTGCGCATGCGTATGTTTTTACTATTTATAAATAAGCAATATAAAACCACTCGAAATATTTTACTGAATGAATGGGGACAAATCGTTCACTAGAAAAAATGTGTGGCGCAGTCAAGGGTTATATTTGCGGTTGCATTGTGTTAAACTTATAGACTCATAAATCACACTCCCTGCACTCGAAGTTACGAGTCAGAAGTGCACCAGGTGGTCGCTTCTATTTTTAAACTTCTGTTTATGTGTCCAATATGAGTTCAAAAATTTATTTTATGACCCCCATTCATAAATTTGATTCATGGTTAAACATTTTTCAAATTATTTTTACTGACACCTAAACAGGTCATTTGTAGCCGGTTGGTGAGAAAAGTCTGCAGTAACACAAGTACGTTTTTTTCTCAGGTCCCCGCTGTTGTCTGACAGCTGGTGAGCATGTCTCGCGAAGCGTGAGGTTTTTTTAGAAGACTTGTTATTTTGCACGACTGTTTGAATTACAACCAGAAACCCTATATTATGTGTATACTATATTTAACATACATTGTTTTTCTGACTGACCAATCTGGCGACATATGTGATTCGAGTCGCGGATCAAGCAAAATACGAATAGATTTTTTTTAATAAGTGAATTTTAGCATGGAATACTTTAACGTGAGACATGAAAATACGAGTAGAAATGCGCCACTGCCTATGCTTTCAGGAATATAAGCGTGTACATATGTATAGCTGCATACATGGTTTTATTAATATCGATCTGTTTTACGTATTATTTGTAATAAAATTTCGATAGTAGATACGCGTAACATTACGTAATACAAAACTAAGCTATAATGCAGTTTTCCGCATAAGTCAGTAAATGCCAATTTACTTAGACACATACCTTGTAAATAATTACAGTAATTTCTGCTAATAATAAATTCTGTAAATGCTTGCCTCATGGGTTTGAATAATTCACGGGGAACTGCTTATGGCTTACGCAACGCTGTCTAAAATACACCAATTAGAGCCTGTGTAAGTACACAGCTAACCTAATTGTATGCAGGGGATCGCGTATTATCGAATGTGAGCTCATGCGCCGCTTCTTTCCACTTCATTACTGGAATTATTAAATACCGACCAGCAGGCACCTCCTTCGGGATGCACTTCCGTTAAAAACTCTATATGGCTACCTTATTACGTAATTTCCGTTGACAAAAAACTTTATACACAAACTATGTTTTGTACAGAAGCCTTTTGTATGTTGTAGGTTGAAACCCAATATTGAAACAACATAAGGTATATGTTTCGACAAGTCTGGTCATTTATGTGTTGAGATTGTAATCGAGGTCAGACAATGAGTAATTTTACTTTACTCGTAACTTGGAATGGTTGAGATGGATTTGGACAAAGCCGATGACAAAGAGGTGTGTCTGTCAACAGTTGAATACGTGAGAAGTAATCTCGTTCCCATAGTGGGACGCAGTCGCAGTAATGGAATCCTCGAAGCACAGTACGCTGGAATGCGCAGTAAGCCGTAAATCATCGCAGTAGGGTTGCTATAAATCTTCCTTTAAGGGCTCAATAACTTACCCAATAAAATTATCAACTACGGAAAATCTAGAATGTGTCTATTGTTTATTGTCAGTTTCTTCTATTATTTTTTATAGTAGTGTGTTTGTTGAATTAAGACTTATAAATGTGAAAGTCACTGAACTATACATATTTAATTTTTAAATATTAAATAGCATTTTCATATTATCTCAATAATTTTCCCATTAAATTGTAATATTGTATTCATTTTGAGCAATAATGATGACACAATATGTGAAGCATCTTTAGGTGAGCAAAAATATAAAAGTACCTGCTTGCCATTTAATTCTGTTCACTAAGTAAAAAGACAATTTTGTTTTTCTATTCCTTAGTAAAGTATGGTGAAGCATAAATCCAAATACCAACCCTGCTTAAGTCCTTTGCTGCGCATTATGTCACACGGACTTAGCTGAGCCTGTTAACTGTCACCAATAGGCAGTAACTTGTTAATTGACGTTCTTACAAATACGGCATAACTCACCAATATCGGGACATAATTAAATGGAACTGACATTGATTTATATTACATTGTTGGTACAAAAATTTTACACTAAAATTTTGCGAATATAAGTTCAGTAAAACTTTCTTGTATAGCTCTACTATATTTTTAGGTACATAACTTCTCACATATATTTCCCTAAGGCTTAGGCAGAGGTGCATTTCTTCACCCACAAATCGCTAGTGATCAGTCTCACGTAATAGGGGGTAGGCTTTTGCATTTTTGTAACGTTGAAAAACTATAACGATATTCACCAATGAAATGAAATGAAACAAGTTCGTTATTCACAGGACACTTACGTTGATCGCAATGGGGGGCTTTCCGTCGCATGTGACGGCTATCCGGGCGGATACGTCTATCTTACACCGGCAAATTGACCCTCGATCTCAGAATGAAAGGCAATAGTAGTGATTCACGTTTGCTTTCTATGAGTAGTATCTCGAGCCGCCTCAAACGTACCGCAATCCTAACTGATAATGTCGTCGTTCTACAAATTGACGAATGCGTGTTATTATAAACTAGCGACCCGCCCCGGCTTCGCACGGGTGCAATACTGATATTTAATGGATCTTATCATACATATAAACCCTTCTCTTCAATCACTCTATCTATTAAAAAAAAACGCATTATAATCCGTTGCGTAGTTTCAAAGATTTAAGCATACAAAGGAACATAGGGACAGAGAAAGCGACTTTGTTTTATATACTATGTAGTGATATAACAGGTATCCACTAGCGACAATAAACAAATTAAATAATCTACGTCAATAAAAATGTCCGGGAGACAATTACATATATAATATGTAGGTACGGTATAAACCCTGTCCTGCTAAACACGACCTGCGATTTAGAGATTAGCCTTAGTCCGTCACCCATGTTGCGGATTAAAAACTATACCTAGGTTTACCTACCTATTTTTGTGGACAATGTATGTTGTCATTTTAAACAATATCTTAATCAAAGGACTAATAATAATAGATACTATATATATTTAAAACAATAAATCTATTAATCTACGCATAGTTTTACTGCCTGTGTATAAAACTTTTATAGTGCATTGGAATAAAATAATATACTGGTGGAGTGTTTTAATATCGATCAGATTTTTACGCGCTTTCCGACTTTCCATTACCGATGCCGAGTGACCTACATGCATATCATCATTTAAGTGAAGTTCAAGCTCCATATCTTAATAGTGAACATTCAATATGTGCTCTGGCCATCCCAAACAATTTTGTTAGACAATAATAGCTGATGCATACCTAATCGGACTAATTATGTTGAGACGTCAAAGAAACCGCCTATCAAAGGTTTTATTGTCTGCCGAGAGGCGCAGACAGAGCGCCACATGCTCCTAATTAACTTATTAATGCTAGATACGAACTATATGAAAGAATACATATTAATATCCATGCATGCGTTTATAATTTAATAGTGTGGAATATTACATTTTTCACACGTGTTGTTTTTTTAAATACGGCCATAACATGCTATTTTATGCCAAAAAAGAAAAAAAGAATTTAGAAGACTTCAAGTTTTATAATAAACTAATGGATGTCTCGTTCCCTAATTCTCCCAACCTAACATGCGACACCTTTAACAGCTTGTCGTGCCGTTACTCCTCACGAGAAACCTCTCGTCCCACTTATCCCGAAAATATGGAAGAAGTAACAAAAATGCCGCAAATTAAATAAGAAATTCAGATATGAATTTAGAGTAGGTACCCATTTACGCAAAGCGGACATATTTATGTTTATAATTGGTATTGTTGTGCAAAAAGTAATAATGTCCACCGTTATTAGACGCGTACAACTGCTCAATGTCAATAATAATCATTACTCTCTGTATTGTGAGTTGTGACGCCATACCATTTCTGCCTACAGACTTCCATAGGAACATAAAATGTAAATATTATACAGAGTTCATGGAGCTTACAATACAATCTCCTGGGATTTGGAGGCAATGAACGGAAGATACTTTTTAGATATTTATAAGGAAACAGAACCGCACCGAAAAGGAAAGCCTTTATATCCGTCACGTACATATAATATTACTCCACAGAAAAACGCACAGAAAAAGTAATACCGTACGGCCAACGTAATATCCAGTACAACAATATTTTCCGCATAGACATATTGTCTTGAGGATCGAGTAGTAGATAGGTAGAGCGGGCCTCAATACAAACCTAGCTTCCGTGTTTGTACGACAATGTTAATTTGTTCGACCTTACTTAAACTCTTAGTTTACACAGACTGAAAAATACGAATTGCAGGATATCTTACTAACATTTATATGGCAATTATTTACAAGTAATTTTTTTTTTTTTTTTAAATACTATCAACACTCATATTGCGTACTTTTTCCCAGTATCAATGTTGAAAAATTTTAATGATTTGTATCAGTCTTTTCATTTCTTTTTTAACGCTGACTTTTTTTTATATCTTATTTTTCGAAGCTCTAAACTAACTTTCAACAAAAACCAATTCAAAAAAGCTGCATAAAGTTTTCGCCGCCTATTTACTTTTGATTGCCAGTTCAAATCATCATGGGTCTATGTTAATATTATCAAATAGTGACAAGAAAGAGTGCGGTGGTAGTGGCTGGTATATTTGTTCGCTGAGGCGCCATCGCCGGCGCCGCAGCCGCTCAATGTGGCCCGTGGGCGGCGCGGTCTGCGGCGGTGCACTTGCTCTTGCGCAACCATTTGGGCAGCTAAGAGCCGCGCATGTGACAATGCTACGGACGCATTAGCATTCCACCGTTAACTCCACTACCTGCTAAGGTAACTCAATGTTACGTTGCCATCTTATTCATTAATGATTGAATTGATTGAGTGATTATGCAAACGCGTCTCCAATATTACAATTAAGGCTACGAATATAAAATATTAAAATAATATGTCAAATTGTTTTTCGGTATTTTTAACGTTAATTGTTACTTGATAGTGTAGTCAACATGTGATTAAGAACGGAATATACAACACTATAAATTAAATGCAAAAAAAATGTCGTCATACATAAACGTCACAAAATTTACAATTAATATTCAATAATATTGCAGGCAAGAAGCTTAATTATGTTTTCCAGTCGTAACATGCTGATCGCGTTGCATATTAAAATATTATTGTTCTTTTTTTTAAATGCGCGTATACGTATGACGACTTATAACATGCGCAACACATTTTTTATTTATCCTTTCATCACAATACTAAAAGAAAAAAATAATTATGAAAAATTGCAAAAGACCAAAAATAATATTACTAATTTTTGATTATGTTTACCTGTAGCAGAAGATTTAAAGGTCCACTCACTCTGCATGGTGGAGGGGGTTCATACCCCCAAAAACAGTTCCAAGGCATTTTAATTCATTATTTAAAGTCATTCATAAAAAGCACTTATTATTATTACATTATTTTCACTACAATATTTATAAGGCACTACGTCCCGCTATCTTGCAATCGGCGTGTTAAAATTCTAGTTTTTCGGTAGTGTAGGCGGCCGGCCGCACTCGCAGGCGCTCTACGACTGAACAACGCGTCGAACTCAGCTGATCAGCCTCCATCAGAGCCGTACTGATAGAAGCGCTACAAAGCATTTGTGATCAATTCACAAAAAATGCTCTATTATGGCTTAACTGCCTTTTTATACTACAAGTACATACATAGCATTTATGTTGAACGAATGGTAAGTAAAATAAAACGGGAGTAGTTGTTGCCTTAATAAAAATACTAAAACATGATGACATTTATACTTAATGTTATTTTAATCTAAAATAACATACGGCATAATACAGTCATCTTATTTAATATAATTTACTTAACATCCTATATTATATGTTTACCAACAAGCGACATCCCTGTAACCCATTGTACGCTTTCCCATGATGAGTAATACATTTATATCACATCAAGAATTTTATGGACACGAACATGACATTAACACTCGTTGAACACTCAAAATCCATTAAAACATCTACGGGGATTATGTCTGGCTACCTACATCATCCAGTGATTGTCCAACTATAACTTTCGAATCGGTAAAGTGAACTATTAGAACACTTAGATTATTATGACTTTCAAGACTCTAAATAATGCAATTAAAAATAATATAGTATGCTTATGTATTAGTATATACATATGTAGTTAGTACTACAAAACTTTATTATTAATTAATTATGTTTATTTTTCAATACATTTTCTTGCTACAGATACTAGATCTTGCGCGATGCATATTTAAAAAATGTGAACTTAATATTATGCCCAACTGAACGCCAAAATCGCTTTCTCGGTTGGATAAGCTTTAGCGCGTAAATCATTAAGCCTATTATGATTAATTTTACTATGGAAGTAGCAGCAATGAAAAAAAGAAGCTAGCTACAGATACAATACAAGTATTCGTTACTTACAATATACACATTTTTCCCTAAAACTAATTAACTTCTATACAGATGCAATAGCTAGCAATAAATGGAATAGTATGTATGTATACTTCTTACGACTAAGTATGTATTGTTTATTTATTTTATAGAACTTAAAAAGTATTTATGATTGTAATTTGAATATTATCTCAAAACATTAACTTTTTAACTCTATGAGTTCTGTAATATAAAACCTATAGCTAAACAAAGTATTGAGGAAAAATGAAATAGAAATGACTAAAAAGGAAGTTCCAAGAAAGAAGTAAAGCAAGCCTATTGTAGATCTTTATACAAGTTAGATTAAGGAAAGGAAATAATCTAGTGATCACCATATCTGTCCTAGCAATACAAAATGTTCCTGTTGCGTTACATGTAAGCTGACCAACCACGCGTATGCTTGGTATTTTCAAACTGGATTCAATTAATATTATGAAGGTTTTCGTATAACCATAATTTAAAGGAAAGGCAAACGTAATAGATTGATGAATTTAATTTCAACTACCAGATACACGCTTACAGATTATCATCACAGATCCTCAGGTAATTTCTGATCGTAGTAAGGTATATCAATAAGAATGAACTCAATATTTATCGCCTTTAACGTCACATCATAGCATCTAAATTTCATATCATCCACTATCTATATTTATAGTCTCAGTAAGCTGCAAATGTTATTATGAAAATCCCGAGTCTCGGAAAATATTTAAATATCAATGAGTTGTTAAATTGTAAAAAAAAATTGTATTTGTTTTACAAAAGTAAAGACCCTTTATTATTTTATGCTCTCCCAGTAATTAATCATATTACAGCTGTGCTGCGTAATATAGACTGACATACACAGATATAATTAAAAGTACCATAAACAGTTACCCCAGCACTGTGAGTTCAGAGGCGGCTGTGAAACTAGTCATCGCGAGTTCAATTCTCTACTTAGCCATTTTGTTTTGCATATTTTTTTATTTCGGGTGTTCTAATCTAAAATTTGAGTTAGTCATTAAAACGACTAAAGCTGCAGTGTGAATATTTTGCCTATGGTATATTTATTAAGTTAGTATTAAAAATATGTGGTACATTATAACTGTGACAATCACAGATTGTTTTGAATACTTAACAGAAGAATCCAGGAAGACACTAACCTGTATAACTACATAGACAGGGGGGCTGCCCGCCAGCGGACGTTGGCGGTCACTCGACCACGGACAGTTCCACGGCATATCTAACATTTAAACTTTCGATTGTCCTTATCACTAAATGTCTTTCACATCATATTCGCACGTTTATTTTCTTACGCATAAGAATAGTAGTACGTTACTCTTTTGTAAGTGATCATGGCAGAATAGACCGCAAGATGTGTATTTAACTGATGGGACTAAATAAGGTTACAATAATACAATTAACGTCATGTAATAGCGGGCGGGATGGGATTACGCGTGCAATAGTGGAAGGGAGTGGTCGCGTGCGTGCGGACGGGTGGCCGCGCGCCTCTCTACTATTCCATCGAGCAGCTCTCCAGGACGGATTCACAAAATCCCAAACATTCCCGACTTTTGGGCGTTGCTCACCCCCCGCCGGGGCGCGGACCGGCGAATGGAAAGTGACAGTAGCTAACTGAGATACAAAACAGTTAAACAGAGACATAAAACGTTTAGCTGCTGTTCTGTTGTCAATTTAAAAATGAATACATATATAAATAAATTGCCCGCGACTCCGTCCACGTAGACTACAGGGTTGAGTTCAGAACGAAAATAAGTTGTAGTCTATTAAATAAAATTGTTTAATAAACGTTTTTTTTTATAAACGTGAAACGGTAACGCGTCGGTCGACGCCTTGAGTATCATTATTGCGCGCTTGATCATTATTTTGAAACTGCGATATCTTCTAAGATACTCAATGAAATCAAATGATGTAAAGGACAAATTTATTTTGTATTAAATACTTGTAATGAATAACGTATTTATTTGGATAAGGATTAGTATCATATTGATAAAAGCACCTTCACAAATAATGCTTTATTTCAAAATCAATTTGGTTAGGATAAAAAACCTTATAGTGAGCCAACCATAAAGGATAGACATATGCTGTCGCAGACTTTTTTTTAGAACTTTTAAAGGGGAACAATTCTCTCATACATTACTTTATCGAAACTTTAACCGTTTCCCCAGCGCACGCAGCGGAAGCTCACAAAAAGGAAAAATTTTCCCGAATTTGAAACATTCTTTGTTGCTGCTTCGCTCCTATTGGTCGTAGCGTGATGTTATATAGCCTATAGCCTTCCTCGATAAATGTGCTATCTAACAGTGAAATAATTTTTCAAATCGGACCAGTGGTTCCTGAAATCCTAGTGTTCAAACAAACAAACAAACTCTTCAGCTTTATAATATTAGTGTATCGACTTCATTGAACATTGGCACTTCGTAATTGCTTTGATATAGTTCCGTCTATTCACAATACTTTTAAGCAAAGGTGTCTTGGTAACGTATTCTGCACAGTAGCATTTCATTAGATAGGTAGAGCTACATGCATTACCGTGCAAGTGCTTCCTTTTTCACGTAACTAAATTCAGACCAATTTAACTTTGATGCCGCTTCATGTGACCTCGTCCATTAATTTACTTTATCGGCGATGTATTCATTAATTAGACTACATTAGCGTTCTGTGTCCGTACGCACACGTTTATTTAAGTGTGTTACAGGAACTGCGGTTTTTTTAATGAGGCTAATACAACCCCATAGGTTCTACGTGAATCTATAGTCTAAGGTACAATTCAATATGAAAAAATAATAGCAATAAAACGACATAACTACCTATTCGAAATTTTACCTCTATACAATAACGAAGCACACAAACATAAAAAAAAAAACTTTCGATTCATCAACCAGAATAAGTTAAAACGTTTTGGAATTCACAGCAAGCAAGAAAAAAAATATGCTACGCAAAAAATGTAATGGGAGTACTAATTTTTATAACTATTGTTTATTTATTTCAGCATTTCAATCAATCAGCCTATCACCGTCCACTGCTGAACGTAGGCCTCCCCAAGAAAGCGCCAACCATCCCGGTCTTGAGCAGCCCTCATCCATTCGTTTCCCGCCACTTTTCTCAAGTCGTCGGTCCATCGTGTTACAGGACGTCCCACACTACGTCTGCCTAAGCGCGGTCTCCACTCCAACACTTGTCTGCTCCACCGGCCGTCCGATCGCCGGCAGACATGGCCGGCCCACTTCCATTTCAGCGTACTTATCCTGCGGGCAATGTCAGTGACTCCGGTTCTCTGGCGGATGACTTCATTACGAATTCTATCCACCAGAGAAACTCCAAGCATTGCCCGCTCCATAGCACGCTGAGCGACCTTAAATTTGTGGACCAAACCTTTAGTGAGTGTCCACGTTTCGGCTCCGTATGTCATAACGGGTAGGACGCACTGATTAAAGACTTTCGTCTTAAGACACTGAGGGATCGACGACTTGAAAATATGACGCAGCTTCCCGAATGCCGCCCAGCCTAGCCCTATTCTTCGGTCCGCCTCCACCTCGAAGTTGTGCCTGCCTAGTTGAATGGTTTGGCCAAGGTAGTTGTATTCTTGGACAACTTCGAGAGTGGCATCCCCTACGACAACCGGCATCGGGAGAACATGACGATTGTACATGATCTTTGTTTTGTCTATGTTCATCCCGAGGCCTATCTGTCTTGAAGATTGGTCTAGGCTGTTAAGCATTTCCTCCAAGTCCTGCAGAGATTCCGCCATGACGACTATGTCATCCGCAAATCGCAGATGAGAGATGTACTGTCCGTTGATGTTGATGCCCCGTCCTTTCCAATCGAGCGTCTTAAAAGCGTCCTCCAATGCGTTGGTAAACAGTTTCGGAGAAATTACGTCTCCCTGTCTTACCCCTCGCCGCAATTGGATTGGCTTAGTGCTATGTTCTTGTACTTGGACGGTCATCGTAGCGGCTTCGTACAGGCTTCTCATCACCTGGATGTAGCGGTAGTCAATCTGGCATCTCTGCATGGACTCCAGAACAGCCCAGGTCTCGACGGAGTCAAAAGCTTTCTCGTAGTCCACATACGCGAGGCATAAGGGTTGGTTGTACTCCTCCGTCTTCTCTATTATTTGCCTTAGTGTGTGTATGTGGTCTACGGTGCTAAAGCCCCTCCGAAACCCGGCCTGCTCCGGTGGTTGGAATTCATCGAATTTTCGGACGAGACGGTTCGAAATGACCCTCGAGAACAACTTATCGACATGGCTCAAGAGTGAGATGGGACGGTAGTTCTTCAATAAGGTTTTGTCACCTTTTTTGAAGAAGAAAGAAGAAAGCTTGACCAGTTCCTTCAAGACAGGAGTACCTCCTGCCTTGAGAAGCTCAGTGGTTACTCCGTCATCTCCCGGAGCCTTGTTGTTATGAAGTTGACTGAGGGCCATTCTAATCTCGCCCAATTCGATGTCGGGAAGCTCGCCTGAGTAGTGGCGGGTCAGTCTGGCTCGCGGATCATCCACGTTGCAGGCCACAGGCGGAACTGCTCTTTGAGCATATAAGTTTCCGTAATACTTTTCGACCTCTCCGAGAATTTCTGGGACTGAGGTGACGGTGGTGCCTTGTTGTGTTTTGAGTTTCGTCAGGTGACAACAGGAGGTGTGTGGCTTAGCGAATACTTTGGAGCCTTTATTTTGCGCAATGGCAATTTCAACTTCCAAAGTATTCGCGCGCCTTATGTCGCGCCGTATTAGCCTCTTCACCTCCTTGTTAAGTACCTGACGCTCAGATGGTGTGGCGATTGTAAGTTCTCGTCGTCGCCTCAGTAACTCCAGAGTCTCAGAGGAGAGCTTAGACTTACGGCCCTTACTCTTAGGTCGAAAGTATTTGCAGCCCACTTCGCGAATAATCCGCACCAGACTATTGGAGGCGTCGTCAATGCTTTCCGTGGTTTCCAGTAGGGCGAATCGGTTTTGTAGGTCCAGCTGAAAGGCTTCACAGCCGGCTACGATCTGGGGCAGTGATGGACGAAGAGTCGACCTCATTAAGCGCGCACGTTCTATTTTTGTGTTAATATTCAGAGTGCCTCTTACAAGTCGGTGATCACTACCGGTATTAAACCTATTGATCACAGAGACATCTCTTAATATTTGGCGCCTGTCAGCAATAATGAAGTCGATCTCATTTTTAGTCGCATTGTCAGGGCTACGCCAAGTCCACTTCCTTTGGGGCTTCTTCTGGAAGAAAGAATTCATAAGAAAAAGCCCCTGGGCCTCGAGGAAGTTGACCAGCATTTGCCCTCGACTATTTCTGCTCCCATAACCGAATGGACCTATCCTCGACTCGCCATAGCTCTGTACTCCTACTTTGGCATTGAAGTCACCTATTACAACACTGTAAGAAGTTTGGTACGAGACATAGCTTTCACTATGTCTTCGTACATGGCCTCGACTTCGTCGTCAGGGTGTGTTGACGTCGGGGCGTACACTTGTACAACCTTGAGCGAGTATCTCTCAGTTAATTTTAAGACAAGGTACGCTACCCTCGCCGACACACTGCCAACTTCTACAATGTTGCTTTTCAGTGACTTATGGACCATAAACCCGACGCCTCCTTGGGATGGTTGGTGTCCTTCTCGGAAGTAGAGCAAGTGACCGGAAGGTAGGGTAATCTTATCCTCCCCCTGTCTACGGACTTCAGATAACCCTACAATATGCCAGTTAATGCGACTTAGCTCTACTTCCAATTCTGTGAGGTGTTCGTCCAGCCGCAGAGAGCGTCCGTTGTACGTCGCCAAAAACAGTTGTGTGTGGTACCCTGCCGTAACCCGGGGATTCCTAGCACCCCCCGTCTCGCCGTTACCATGACCGGTACCGTGGTCAGGAATAGCGAGACTACCGGGAACTGGGGGCCGTGGATTTAAATGTGGTGCCATTTGGGGGGATATGCCATAGACACCACGCTTGGCAGGCGGGTTGGTGACCGCAGTGGCTGGAATGATTTACCCGACGGTGCTGCTGCCCACCGTGGGTTTTGGTATTTAGTTCATTCCAGCATATCTGAGTGGTTATGCCGCCACTAGTCGGCCGCCAGAGCCACATCCGTTGGTCAGCAGGGTGTACCGCGTGCAGGTAGGGTTGGCAGTTGGGGACATGCGATGTTATTCGTCCCCCTTACACCCCCATTTCACCCATTTCAGCATTTAATACTTGCGAATTTGCTATTCACCTGGATTCATCCATTCTTTAAAAAAATGTTGGTATAAGCTTTGGGACAATGCAAACACAGGACTTTTAATGACATTTTAGAATCAAGGTTAATCGATGTGCAAAAATATATACCTATAGTACAATTTTCTATTTAGATATACACATATACACCATTTACAATGGATGTAATATAAAGATATTACATCAACATTTAAATACATATCGATACAGAGTTTTCGAATGGGTCTCTAGATTGATATAAGACCAACGTGGTGGTTTAAGCCCAAGCCCCTCTCAGTTGCTAATGATGCTCATTGCTCATAGCCTGTTGTGGAACGAATATGAACTGATATAGACATTCACAAATATTACAATTAAAGTTAAGAGGCAATTTAGTTTTGCTATGTATGTGTAGACGCTGTCGACTGTTGTTTACTGCCTGTCTGTTCGTTAGATATCAGGAATATATCTATGATTAAAAAATTTGTATTTTAAATCTAAATTCCACTCTTCACATAACTTTCTGTATTCCCTTTAACACAAAACGAACATTTTAGGGATAACTACTACTTTTATAGATACTCACCTCAGCAAAGTGCACGTGTTTTTTAGTTGGCCACAATTTCCAAGGCAGCCACTGCATAATTACACCAATAATAATTGTGAGTGCCAAACAGATCACAGTTACAGCAATTAACAACTTGCAGTCGGGGAATACATCGTAAATATAGGGTATCATTCTATGGATGAAAATGATGAAAAATAATAAAAGTCGATACATTCATATTTTTGACTGCTAAGTTCTAGAGGCCTAATGTCCACCCCCACTAAAACTCAGAACACGAATGAATAATACTCAGCATCCAGAGCGCTCACGTAAGAGACGCTAATTTAAATTAACGTGTTACGTTAAAACGCACAGTCTTATTTAAGTAGCTACTTACAAAAAGGTAAAATTAAATTGTTAATTGCTTAAAAATATAGTAGATATTCGGACTCGGACTTTATTTAATACGATAAAAATGTAAATTTTGACGAAGCTTAAAAAAAAAGTAATCTTCTACTCATCATAACCGTAGTTGTTACTGGTTATTTATTAATAGGTATAAAAACACAAGAATATAATTTTCTATTGGGTACATAGAATACTTCGGCCCACGAAAAATTCTCGGTTTGCGTGTTTTGCTTCGAACTTGCTTTATTATCTTATGCTTTTACAATAATTAAAAAAATAATCAAAACGTCATCGGATCTCATCGATAAAATTATAGCTACATTATGTGTAAATGTTAATACATACCTAATGATTTTAATGCTTTCATTTACTATTATTTCACGTTTACTCGGTAATTTAGGCACAATCAAAACCTCACCTGCCTTCCCCGCCAAAATGAGCTAATTTTTTAAATGATAATATCATAGCCAATGTTTTTATGTCAATCTTAATCTTGATTATGTCAACGACGATATAAGGACAGCACCCGCTCTTTTATATAATGTAATTACAATCTACAAATTGATAAAATATATATATAGATATTATATTGTTAATACTTAATGGGTATATTAAGTAATAAATTTTTTGAGAACATTGAATTTTCGCGATTAACGCAACAGTCATACATTTAACTTATTTTTTTAACCATATTAAGTAATTTATGAAAAATGGAATTATAAATCTATTTTTAAAATGTTAACAAAATATTTGTATAACTATTTAAATAACATCATGTACCATACATTGATGTTCCTTTCGGATTACGGTCAATTGAAAAAATAGATTAATTTTCTAACAGTAGATAAAATAATGTAGAATGATGAGAATGAAAGCAGTGATGGCCTCGAGGTTTAGGCACGCAGTCTAAAATCTTGACGGTCGCAGGTTCGAACCTCAGGCACACATTTCTGACTTTTCGAAGTTATGTGTGTATTCACATTTAATTCAATTACTCTAACCTGCTGCTGCTGTTAAGAACCTGCACACCTAAAAGTTCTTAGAAATTTCTTAGGTGTGTAGTCCGCCAATCCGCATTCCGCACTAGGCCAACGTGGTGAACGATAGCCTAATATATATATATATATATTTATATATAAATATATTGCACTAGTGAAGTAATTAATCATAACTTTTGTTGTTGTTAGAAGAACCAAAAAAGTTACAGATAATATTGTGCCCAATTAAGTTTAAATCGACGAGAAAAAGAAGTAGAGATTTTGCAAATATAACCTTATTCTATGCATAGGTCGATGTATAAGGTTGATATTTCTAGAGACTCGACATATTGGTAATAGTTAATATGTATTTTATTAGTAAATTAAGCAGTTTGCTTCATAAACTGATATTGTTTTTGTTGAATAGTAATCTCAGATTATACACACTCTTTTGATGTCAACTCTGATCTGGTTAGTTTATGTGTTATGTTTGAATTATTTAAAAGTTGGAATATCAGTTCTATTTCTTTAGATTGAATTTTATCATATTTGTTATTCCGTAAATATAGCTTGTAGAAGTAACATGTTTGTTGTCTGAAGTAACTTTTATATAGTATGTAAGTTTTATAATGGTTTCTTAATCAAGAATAAATTCAAAATGTTGGAGTTGAGATAAATAGAATTGGTATCAACACTTACGAGTCTTTTTGGTTTGGAAATGATCGCACTAGCATCTACAGCTACCTTTTAACAGTTTTGAGTTTTATTCAATATTCTTACTTTCATGAAAGTATAGTAGTCTTAAACTTTTGGCCTCCAATGTACGTATGTGACTGTTAGGGGTATTGATAATAATATAATTAACCAACGTCGTATAATTAAATATGATACTTTTGACAGCCCCGTGGCGCAGTTGGCTAGACACCAGCTTGCGAAACGAGCGGCCGCGGGTTCGATCCCCGCACCGAGACAAATGTTTGTGTGATCCACAAATATTTGTTTCGGGTTTGAATGTTTGTGAGACCGAAAAGTCTCTCGTAGTTTCTGATACCCACGACACAAGACTCGTATCTTAATGTGGGGTCAGGACTATGTATGTGACTGTTGGGTGTATTTATTTCTTTATTTTTCTATCTTCAGCGGTGTAAAAGAATTTAAAAGGTATGTGTTGTAATTTTTTATATTTTAAATGTCTTCTTGCACTCGATGCACTAATGTGTGCCGTGCCATCAAGAGGTCTCATTCGATTCCGGGAACTTGAAACACTCAACTGAACGTGACTGCCAGAAATACACCTCTGCGCACACCTTTGGGGTACAATTGTGAATGTTATTGTGGAAATTTAATTTAGGCATACGAATTGTAAGGGGATTAGAAATAAAAACGCTCATTATTTAGATATTAATATACTTTCGAATCTAAAATGTACAAAAAATACAACTTAAATGTACTTGTAACGCCTGATGTTCCAATGAATAAAACCATTATTACACTAATACCACGGAGATATTAGTAGTGGATGTGTTTGTTTTATTAATTGACAAATACCAAACAGTAGGTGATTCGGAAGTCGGAACAAGCTACTAGGAACTAAGGAGCATAATACAGAGTATGATATACTCCTCATCTTTGTTAAACTAGGAAAAATAATCATCGTTTTGTGTCATAAATTTTATATAAAACAATAAAATCAAATAATGAATAATATCAGAATTATAAGGATCGTGATCAATTGTTGGATGAGCTCATAATGTAGCTGTACAGATTCATTTTTACCTTTCTAAAAGAAACATAACGACCTATATTTAAATTTATTATTTAATCAACCATCACTTTATAACAACTTTGGTTGTGTATGCTAATCGTAAAAATATATGTATTTTTAGCTATTTACATTTTATAAACATACATACATACAATGCGTAGAAATGCACAGCAACACAAAAGGCCTTAACTATGTGAAGAACTAAATAACACAGACTTAACGGCCACTTACGCAAAAGATTTATTTCAAGCTTCTTCGACTAGTTTAACGTTAAAACAGTTTCAGGTATTCATTGAATCATTCACATTATGTTAATCGTCCACAAGGTTTAAAAGGTAGTGTTGTATATGACCCGTGTAATGAAAACGCCTTCAAAAATCTAGCACGTAAGTGACCAATATATATAAAATCACTTAGCAATGCTTGAGAAAACATAATTAGTTTTGCATAATAACATTTATTATCTACAACAGAACGTTAAACCTAAAATTTTAATATTCACAATAGAAAAATACCCTTGCTCTTAGACGACAGGCCAAGACAAAAGGCACGATTTTACACAAAAAATAAAATCACCTTCGTACGGGAATGCCTAATTGTGTTAGCAACTGTCATCCTCTATAATAAATATTTTATCACACAACTTACCTCTATTTTGAGGGAATTTAAACACGCATAGCAAGAGAAAACAACGGCTATGCTCAATGTACGACTGTTAATAATGAGGTGCAATCTAAGACTAAACTAATTATGTTTTCTTCGTGAAACAAAGATTCCCGTACACATCTATGTTTCGCCATACAATTATATGCTAAGTGATTTAATCAAATGTGTCCCCTGTCACAGAGTAATTTTAAGATTGATACAAAAATATTTCTATTACACTTCGATATATCACAATTATTAATGCAGTTCATTTGTATTTTTGCTGCAATATTGGATGGAATTTTGGACCCTATTAATTTCATTTTTAATTAAGTAAACTTACTCTGTGACAATAGGTAAGTTGCCTTAAATTCAGAATGTTTTTTTTTTTTTACTTCAACCATATAATATAAAATTCCAAATCCATACGTAACATTTCGATATACTTTACCAATTTTACTCTTGAATAAGTTATACCTATCATGCTCTTATAATATCGTTGACACTATCCTTAAATCTGAATAAGTATCGGAATTACACATTACCAGTATGGATTTATCTGAATAGTATCGTGAATGTGTTCCATAGGTAGGACACACAAGCAATGTTAAAAATTATGTTATATCTAAGACGATTTGAACATCGTTCGTTACAATATAATACAGATAAATCCATTACATCACGACAAACAACTTCCTAAGACATTGTAATATTAAGAAAATTTGCGTACAAGTATTACCTATTCACAAAGCCAATATTAATGGTAAACATTACATTATCAAAATATTTACTCGTATTGTAGGAATACTTATTCGTTGACGCATTATGTTACTTTTGAAGTTCACCATTTAAAATAACGCTTAATAGGTGCACGCACGAGATGTCAAACTACAAAAATGGACAGTATCCAAACTGCGCGATTGACATGATAGTACATTAACAAACAAGTTAGGCGGGACTTTATATCAAGTTGTGCAAATGAGCCATAACGTACGTGATAGCTAAATTGGTGCCAAAAATACTGTTTCGTTGTTTTGAAGCCACAACAAACATGTTTAAGATCACAAATTGAAACTCCTTTGTAAATTAGAATTGAGCAATGACGCGTACTTCATATTTATTAACAAACAATGGCTAAGGATAACGATGCAACCGATTCAATGTTCAGCAACTAACTATTCGGCAAGGTGGTCCAGGTAACACTTTCAACGTTGTTTCTACATCAACAAACGTGCTATTTGTAGTTATTTGGTTAATCAATCACAATACAGAAAAGATTATAAATTAATCTGATAGAAAAAAAATAACAAGCAAGCGGTGTCTCCTGACGCAATATTTCTTCAGCACCTTTGTATATTATTTGTTACACCGTAATGTAGTCATATCTGGTTTGGAAGACTAATATAAGAATTGAAAATATATGTTACAAGTCATAGGTATCTGACAACTCTGATGGCTCAATACTTTAATGCGTTAATGATTTTGGTGTCACCGATTAACGTGTTGATTATAATATTACGTTCTAGAAAACGATATTTACAATATATTAATTTCAACTACGTTACGACTATTTTCGAATTGAGGGGAATGAAAAACTTTTAATGGAACCTACAGGTTCAAATAACTTACGTGTTTAGCTATCTTTAATAACTTACTATTATCAACAGTTAATATTCGTTCATTACTCCAAAAAGGGTGGCATTGAAAAAATATGTTTTTAATCTATATTTTGAGGCACCTATGCGTTATTCTGGTATGATATAATTATTTACAGAAAATCAATTTACCTCCCTCAGATGGACGTGTTTTGAACAATATATATGTATGTATATAATCTTGACAGCAAAAACTAAACAGGTATGACTTAATAAATATGCAAAAAATATAGCATTTGTATACATATATCTAGTTATAATTATATTTCTCGGTGTATACTACATGCGATCGTACTTATGTTCTCCCACTTACTTTATCCCGATAAATATATTTCCTATCAATATATGCAATATGAGCAGACAGAATCGACTACAGTTTGACTACTTGTCTTTATTTCCACATAACAAGGCCTTTCACTTGTACTTTATTGTTTTGAAATTTGCTTATACAACAATATGGACTGAAGTCTTGTCTTCGGTAGAACCAAAGGAATGAGTAGTATTAATATTGTTCACAAAGTCGGATATTGTAAAGCTATTATAATATCACACTTTTTTGGTGGCAATACAGTTGAAGTGTTATGTTCTTCAATAGTTTACACGTTCATGAAAAATTAATTTGGTCGTCGGCCTACGCTTTATACTATTTATCCAATAGTGGTATAAAAATATTTCTATTTTATCTAAACAGATTACTCGTTTCTTGTTTCTATGGATACTCTACGCATTTTGTACGTTCATCAACTAGATAATAATAACACATCACAATTTACTTCATATACGAGTAAGCGTAAAACGTATTACGCAACTATTACCTATTTCTCTTGTTTCCTGTTCGAAATTATCGTTAATAGAAAGCTACATACAGCTCGACATGTGTAAATACGCATGAACCCCATGATTAAGTACTCTTAGGTCCGCTTAAGTCGTTGCCAAATGCCGATGGATTACTAAATACAATGGCAATATGTGATAAACAAGGTTATGTTCTCAAATGTGTGAATCGGCGAAGCAAGCCATATTTCGTCCATTCATTATTAATGCATTCATGTCTCGTAGCTGTACAGAACGCGTACAAATAGTTTGCTTCCAGCACGCGCCAAACTGACAATGTGCTGCGTGCTTCCTCATTCACTGAAGTTGTACTTCAATAGTACATCTCCTTATGTTTTTAACGTTACACACATGAAAGATACATTTATAAAAATAGTAATCACACAGAAGAGGCTTTATATTACTGTTAAGTGATAATTTTACTTATTTAAATCTCATACTGTGCAATTCTAGTTACCTTAAATTGAAAAACGACGATGTGAAACACTACTTCAAACAGCAATAATGATATTTATTAAACTTTATAAAACGACGCCAAAGTCGTTAACTGCTCAAATACGGTATCTGAAATACTCAACTGCCTATTCGTTATACTCCTTCGCCACGTATTAATTTTAAAGAATTGTTAAAATTGTTACAGCCCGAATTTAAGAGAAATAAGTCTTATAATATGTTGCCTAATTTATTTACTAAGAATAACATAGAATTTAATTATAATTTTGCGTATTAATTAGTACAATTTTGACGCAATTACTTATTTATCACACTTCAAATACGCATTATATATGTGAAACTCTCAACTGCTGCCATTAATATTTTAATTTTTATTTAATTGAGTTGTAGCTGCTTCCATGTCCAATCAATTTTGAACAGGTTTAGAAAAAATATTTTTTACAAAAATTTGTTCTCTGATGTACACTTATTTGAAACACTTAAGTCGCATTCAAACGCACAATGACCTAAAAATACCGTAATTTTGTTGTACTGATTAATTAATCATTAGAGTGAATGACGCACAATTCGACATCCAATAACAAACTATATGCCATCGCATTATACTAGTTACTAACAACTTTTCAAAATACAAAACAAAGAAGGTGTTTTCCTTACAATAGCATTGCGAAACCGGAATACACTTATCTTGCCTTTGCGACGGATTAAGTTTAAACTATAATATACTATTAAAAGATGAAAAGGAAATAAAAAAATCATTCTAGTTAAAGCTAATCGAAATAGTGATAGCAATTGTAAGAAAAATGTGTATTTTTTTTATTTTTCCTATACATGCACTTGCACGGGTAGATATAACAGCATAGCGTCGCAAAACATTTTCGATAACCTAACGTAACATTTGTCTATAAGAATTATAAACAAAATGGCGTTTTGTCGTCTTATTTACTTGTTTCACACACAACACCTATGCTGCGCAGATAATATAAATACTCGGGGACTACGGTAATTAAACCAATTTTAAGAAGGACGTGAATAGTATTGGCAACAAAGAGGAGCAGCTCTAAAACACCACACTTTTAAACAACTACATGGTTCAGATGAGGTAATTAAAATGACTAACGATTTCTTCAAGACGGACCACATAGTGGAAGCGGTCATATCGATTATGGGGTCACGCTATAGATTAATTCAACTTATTAATGGGATATGCTGGAGATAACCGAGTAGCAAAATCGTACTTAAGTATCGCCGATTACATACTCAAAGTTGACAGTAAAATTACATACAGATGCCGGCTGTGTAGACCATTACACATTTAACAATAACCGCATCGCAAAATTATTAGCATTACAAATGGAACTTAAAGGAGAACTAGAGCGCACAACAATATTTTCTTGATCGTAAATCTTGTTATTAGACTGTATGTATATTCACACTAAAGAGACAAATTCACAAAACAGAAAGGGTTTTTGGAAAAAACATAAAATAAGCTTCGCAATGGTTTAATCAATATCAAATAAAGACGTGTATTAAAAATCAAATGAAAAATTATATCATACACGTAACGCAATGAAATATTTTAACAAAATATTTACAATAAAGCAACAGTTATAATTTAACAACATATTATTTACACGTAAAAATAATATTCTCCATAAGAGAAACCTTTTCACTCGACGTCTTGTCATCATATACTATAATACAATTTACTTTGTCATAACAGGTAACATCTGACTTTCATACTATAATACATAACGTTCACAACGCCAAAATATGTGTTTATTTCTATACAATATTGCACGCGATATATCTCTATTGTACAACGTGGGTGTATATAGTCAATTACATTTTGTAAATCACCGTTTTATTCCCGTCACAGGAAGCTACCTAAAAATTCCGCATCAAATCGTACTCCATTAAAAAATATTATTCACATAGACACGTCGTTCGACGTCACCGAACGATTCTCTCCAAAATCGAGACATCATCGACAAAACAAATTTTACAACTGAAATATCACTAGCACTACTAAACTACATCGAAGAGGTTTATAAATACGTGCAAGTATGTACTACAATCACCCCCACCGAGGTGAGATTTACAGCCGCAGAGGTACCACGTAGACCGCAAGCGGAATGGCGACGGCCGGCGCGGAGACGCGGCCGCACTCCGGCGCCGGCGCCTATCGCCCGTCCGGAACGGCGACAATGTAATAAATGCAAGATTCGGCAGCGACACGCGCGCGCCCGCGTCACTGCGACAGCAGCTTCTGCAGCAGCGACGCCTTGCTCGCGCCCTCACCCGCCCCCGGCCCCGCGCCCGCGCCGCCCGCGCCCCCGCCGCCCGCGCCGCCCGCGCCGCCCGCGCCCGCCTCATCACCGGCCGCCGCCGACGCCGCCGACGCCGCCGACACCGCCGACACCGCCACCGCCAAGCCCGCCTCCGTAGTATTCTGTATCAAAAACATCAATCGATTACTCATTTCTCCTCTGGTATATCATTTTACTTGTCTCTTCAACTTGCACAAAATTTCGATAACGACTACAAACTCGTCACAAAACAAAAACATCTACCTATGCAGAGAAATCTTTTAGTAAAAACCAATACTTCACCAACTGTAACCCCCAAAAAATTGCACAAAATACAATATTGCGACTAAACGGTATCTTTCTAAAATCGAGTATGTTATTAATAGATACCTAGTACCTTATACAAGGTATTGACTTATCTAGTATAGCGGAAGATTTCAGTATCTGTTATAAGAAACGATCAAAACATTAAACGACGAATATTAGGAAAATCTAAAACACAGAAATCCATTTAAGATATATCCTAATAGGGGGCAATATCACGCAATATCTTCCAGGGAATATCAATTTTTCTAACTATAACCTTAACTAAGCTGTCATTCAATCAATCATTAACAGCATCATTACCGTTTTTTAGTAATTGACGCTGAGGAAATACGTTTTGATCGTTGCTCATTTTTAATCTTATTATGAAGAAATTACACTGACCAAATGGCCATAAACTTCGTCATGCAGCCGTTTTATTTGAAATCTACAAAACTCAATAAACGAAATAATTCCTCTAGTACAACTTTTTATAAGCAAACAATAAGCGGACTAACTATTGCAATTTGCAAAAATATAATTAATGCTCTTATAGATTTACTACAACGTCACAAAACCTCCACCACATTTTCCGTTTGCGCATGCGTCTCCGCCCTATCAAGTACCAAGTGATATATAATAAGCTGTCATTTTTATCAAACCCTGTGACTGGACACTATTGAAAAGATAAGGTATTTGTTGCTCACTCTAACGTATGAAGTGTATCGTTTATGATAGAATACCAAAAAAGAACTATAACAAGAATTATTATTAGACATCACATCACAAAAGCTTATTTGAGTTGAGGAATGTACCAATTTCACACATTGAAATAACGCATTAAAACATTCTCAAGATATCAATGTTTGAGTAGCATAAGATGTAAAAACATACAACAGGCGTGAGAAGCGAAATTTAATCAAGAGTAGGCAAACTTTGGTACATTTCTTTCTTTCAGCATCTAAGTATAGGTATCAAGATGATCGATTCGACAACACACGCAGCAGAGCAGACTCATACGTGATAATCATAGGTAGATCTACAAAAATAATGAAAACCGATAAGGTAGTGAAGTGACTAGATGATTGTACTCGCTGATCACGTCCCAAGCTTACCGGGGTGCTCTGTTGCGTCTCCCACGAGTTTGTCGACGCCGAGGTTGCTCGGCCCCCCACCACACTGCCGCCACCTACGTACGTATACACGTTACATTGCCAGTGGTCATCTACACTGACAATGCTTCAACGAAACGCGCCCACCGACCCCACTATACTATACACACTATCTCCTCTTATAGTATCTCATTCCTTACTAAATCTATTGTACTAAATATTTAAAATGAGGAATACTTCGTATAAAATTTAATTACATAATTGAAATATCAAACTCTATTTCTTATTTAAGTCAGATGCATTATGCCTAAAAAAGTCGACAACAATGATGACTGGTGTAGCTTGATACAACAAAAAACAATCGGCATATAGGTATTTTGCCAGGGGTTCATTAATAATTTATTTGGAAGGCGACTCATCAAAATCATCGCGAGGCAAATGTAGATAATGCAGCAAGGAAAAAAACTATTTTCTACCATATGGAAACATTCTTTAGATGGGGAATTTACACAAATGACCGACCCCCAGTCATATAAATAATATAGAACCAGAACGACAGGGACCAAGCTTCAAAATTATATTAAACTTTAAGAGTTAGCACAACCGTGCCTATCTTTAAAACTATGATATAATTCGAAGATTTATAAGTTTAACCCTAATTGAATTAGACTAAGTGATGAATAGTTGAATTGCCAAGAAAAATATGTAAAAGATATTTCTCTTTCTAGTTCTTCATATCGGTCTAAGGACACAATATGGCCTAAAATGGATATAAAATCAATAAATAGAAAGCTTAGTGTAATTGAATTTCTATTTATGACTTTTTACTTAGTATTATTTTATACCTAGAACAGTACTATTACTCTTTGAAAACCTTTGCGTAAGTAGTATTTAAAAAAAAAACAGTTCTTATATTGACTTTAAGAACTATCTTAAAACAAAACAAAAGGCAGAAATTCTGTTTCACAGTCCTATATTGACGAATGTAAAGTCACCATTAATTTTTAATACAATTGCGTAACCAAAGGAAATCAATGTTAAATTTATATATATTAAAATGTTTCGTATGCAGGACTCGTTTTCGTGGTACCATTGTGCAGGAGTGACATAAGATGTTATAAATGTTTAGAACAGAAAAAACAAGAATCTGAAATATTTTTAAACGAAGCCATCAGAAGATTTCTATTTTTTTTTACAATGTTCATGATAACGATATATTAAAACATACATTTAAATTAAAAAAAAAAAAGTTAAAGCCTATGCTTTAACTGTGTTTTAATCATACGATTCATAAACTGTCTGATAACACTGGTCAACACGATTTTTGGGTCTGGGTCCTGAATATGAAATTTTAGTTTCTCCTATGTCACAAATAAATAAAAAAATATCTATTCTGATCAAAGTTTGCTTTTGTAGAAAATAGAGCAATTTTATGAATTTAAAAAAATGTATACAATTATTTATCTATTCTCTTTAATTTTATTTAAAATTATAATAAGGTTTTTTTTTATTGAACACAAAAAGTGTGTTTATACAAGAAATATGACAAATAATAGCAAACAAATAGAAAATAACAAAAAGTCGAGTTCAAAAAACGATCTTTTAGTTGATCTTTTATGCATGTATGGGCGTTTTTCGTCTTCTTCTTCATCAACCCATATATGCCCACTGCTGAGCAAGGGTCTCATCTACCATTGAGAGGGTTTAGGCCACAGTCCGACACGCTGGCCTAGTGCGGGTTGGCGTACTACACACCTAAGAAATTCCTAAGAACTTTTAGGTGTGCAGGTTTCATCACGATGTTTTCCTTCACCGTTTAAGCAAGTGATAATTCAATTTGAATACACACATAACTTCGAAAAGTCAGAGGTGTGTGCCTGGGGTTCGAACCTGCGACCGCCGAGATTCTCGACCGCGCGCCTAAACCAGGCCATCACTGCTTTTTCCTAAACCTCGAGGCCATCACTGCTTTTTTGCGTTTTTCGTATGAACCCCTAAATACCAGGTTGGACTTCAGCATTAGATAATTTAGTAAAGAATCTCTTTAAATATCTAAAAGCTCCCGAATTATGATCTAGACTCTAGAGCTTTCAAAATTATCTTCATTAGACCTAACTTTATTCATTACGGTGGTATCAATATATCTTTGGGCTTGACGATTGGTTTAGCATTCATATTATGTTTTCCAATTTGAAATTAAAGTCGATCAGGCCATATACGCCGTTGGTAATGTTTTAAGTCTGCTCTGTTATTCCATAAGCATAGGTGACAAGAATATTTGGTTTATCCGCCTTATCCTTGCTTTGATAAATTCACCGCAAATAAAACAGAATGAATCAACATTTTCTTTACACAGTCTTGTTGCCATTTTCTATATAGATACGACATAAAAGTCGGTTGTTATAACTGTAATAGTTTTTTTTTAATAGTAATGGACAAGTAAACACTCACTAGTGTCAATTAGAAACCACCCATTGTCTATAATAATCAATGAAAATCTTCAAACGAACTTATCAACATAAATCAGACAAAAGCAAACTTTAAGACCTAAAAATTTATATCCGAGTATTTTTCGATGTTTGGAATCAGAATCGAAGCATTAGAACAGAAACCCAAAAAAATTTTTTTTTTTGTTGACCTGTGTAATACGTAATACTTACACCTATCGGAATTGAAACATTCATTAAAAATAACTATTCTAAAGAAAAATAAAGAGACGCAGTCTAAAAACTCATTTGACTACCTGTCAGTGACTACAGGTCTGCAGATGTTATATACAATTTTTATCATTCTACAAAAATAAATACTGACTGCATTTTTGTAGCATTGAAGCATCATTTATAATTTTTTAAACTTATAATATCCTAATGGATTTGTTCAGAATTACGTGATAAGTTGGTATATTATGGCTTATTCTTATATTAAAAAGTGAAGATTTTTAAGTTCCATGTGTTTAAAACATGTAACTAGAATTAGAAAGCTAACCTGATGCAGTCATATCAAAAGTGATGAGTGGATCGAGATCCGGCGACTGCATGGTGTGCAGGTCGGGCCTGGCGGAGCGGGCGCCCACGACGGCGCGCAGTTCGTTGCGCACGTACTCGGACGCGCCCACCCCGCCCACGCCGCCCGCGCCGCCGCTGCCCGCGCCGCTGCCGTTACCTGCACCTGCCGCCAAATCACATCCCTTCTACAACACACACTTTACAGTCGCGAGTACACATCCACTCTCCGACACTACGCGAGAACACAGACTGATCCAAATAGGTGTAGGTACCACTAAATACGATAAATACAATATGTAGGGAAAGCAGTTTGTCTCAAGCGAAGAAAAGAGTCATCATGCAGAGCGACAGGCGATAAATCGGCGAGACGAAATCGCACACCCCTTTCACGTACAAGAGTTTTTGTCACTATGGATACCTCTAATCTACCCAGTGATGTTTTGTTGTGAGGCGGGTGGTCACGCCGTCCGTGGGGTGGGTCTGCAAGAGAGAGTACTCACACGAGAGCTGGTGGTCGAGCGGCGGGTGCGGCGGGTGCGGCGGGTGAGGCGGGTGCGGCGGGGGCGGGGGCGGCGCGTGCGGCGGCAGCGGGGTGCGCCGCGCATACTCCGCGCAGTACCCGCCCGCGCCCTCCTCGTAGTAGCCGCCCACTGCCACACACGCCGCGATATAATAAAGTGCACGGGACGCCCTGCCCGACCTTCCAACCTACCTAATTACCAGTGGTCGCGTCTCTTCTTCATAGTCTCAATCGCTTCTCTTAGCTTTAAACCAATATTCACCTAGGTGTTTCGAATAATATCGATTTCTGTCGCTTAGATGCAAACGTTTTTGGGACGTGCACGTTCAACTGAACACGTTTGCAGAGCAGAGTCCCTCATTGGGACGTTAATCGCGGAGAAACTATTATATATTTCGGTAGATTTGCGGCTTCCAAAATATCAAATGATAAAGCCAAGGGCATGCAATTAGTTTAAATGTTAACTAGTCTCGGGAAATCCAGTACCAAATCCCGAAGAGCACGCTATTTCTAAGATCTATGAGGCATGCTTAAGTCATATTTTTATCGAAGACCATGCTTTAATGCAAAAATACAATAGAATAAGATTAACAACTTTTATAAGGCTACTTTAGAGAAAATTTTAGTAGTCTGAATAAAATAGCAATACTATATAGAAGAAACCATTGGATCAGGCTGAACAAATATAAAATGTTACCTTTTTATACAATTTCACTTTTCTTATATACGTCATTGTTAAAGATAACTAAACTTACTGATATTTTAATATTAGTATTGTGTATGTGTGTCACGTTCTCAGGAATGAATGTAGTGTCTCTGTAACGGAGTGGGTTAAAAAGATAAAGAGTAATGCGTGATAAGCGGCTCGTTACCTGGATGCGGGCGGGGCGCGCGGTGGTAGGGCTGCGGCGACACGGGCGTGTGCGGCGTGTGCAGCGCGGCCGCCGCGTGCGCCGCGTGCGCCGCGTGCCCCGCGTGCCCCGCGTGCGCGTACCCGCCGCCGGGCCCCGACACCTGCAACACGCGCGCGTCACTCGCACACTCACTACGCGCCTACAACACTCTCTACTGCCGCCTACTTACGCTCAATTGCCTGCTCAGCATAGGATTCTGCTGCGAAGTCGTTATTTTATTTGTTCCGTAATTTGATCCAATTTGACCTGAAACAAAAATGTCACATTCAACAGTGACTCTTAGTAGACGACCGTGTAGAAACGTAATCGGTATACTCACTCGTTTGATACAAATTATGGTGATAATCTGTCCGAGTCAGTGCCACGTTCGGCGGGGTCGCCGACACGAGAGCGTTAATGGTGGATCCTAAATCGGCTTGCGGCTGTTCGGCAGCCTGTGAGCAAAAGCGTAACGGTCAAGGCATGTTACCCCTGCCCTGTGGCAAGGGGGCGTTAGAATCCCACCACGGTATCTCCTGCCTGTCGTAAAAGGCGACTTAAAGGGGCCCTTGGGGTCGCTGGACGTGCTGTGGGGGCAGCACGTCCTCACTGAAAGTGACCCCGAGAGGGGCGGCGGCACTGTGGCCTGTGTACGTCGCGGGCGCCCATTCACAACCGGGGCGTCCGAATAAGCTGGTGGGGGTGCACCCCTATAACTCCGAGACGGCCGAGACGTTTACGTCTCGGAGGCGCACTGGGCGGCTGCGGTTAACGGTGGGCGCCTCTCGCCCGCGTACCGTGGTCGCCCCACTCGGCGCGGAGATGGCCACCGGGGGGTTTTGGTCGGTATGCCGGTTTAGGGATTTTGTTAGGGACCCAGCCCGGCACTAACACCTGCGCGGATATGACGTCGCCGCGCGCCGGGCTGGAAGACCGGTGACCCCGACATACGCTTCCCGCCCCCCACTGCCCCCGGGCTGGCGGGAAGTAGAGCCATAAACAGCTTTCCCCTCGAGAACAAAAAAAAAAAAAGGCATGTTACCCAAGTATAAACAAATAGTAGTATTTATGTACGATGATAATTTTTAAGACATTCTATGACAGACGTCAGTCTATAATGGTTGTTCGAGCTCCAATATATGTGAATAGAAGAAGAATAGAAATGGATACTAGTAGAAGAAATTGTTTTTTGTAAACGAATATTGTATTGCAGCACATTCTGTATTTAGGTTTAGTAAGAGGGTTGGTTGTGACCTCTGGGGAGACGAGCATCTGCTGCGAGCGCTGCAGTTGCAGGAGGCGCGCGCGGTGCTGTTCAGCCAGCGCTTGCGCCCGAGCGGCGCCCGCGCCCCCCGCCGCGCCCGCCGCCGCGCCGCCCCCCGCGCCGCCCGCCGCGCCGTACAGCGAGCCGCCCAGCGAGCACGCCACCTGCACACACCCGCACCCCTCAGCAAATACAACCTCACACACTACCGGCTCTCTCAACTTCAAGTCCCACCACTTACCGGATTTTGAACGGAAAATACCGTCGAACCGCTTGGACTCGTCACTATCGGATTTTTGGTGACTGTTTCACATAGCATGAGGCTTTGTCTGATAGCATTTATCCTTGCATTTTTCTCTTTCATTCCCTGAAATTTAAGTATTTGTTTGACTATAAACGTTGTTGATTAAACTACGTCAACACCAACGTTAGTTACTCCCTCCGCGCAATGTGGCTTCTTTGTCACAATAAGGATATATCCTAGGAACGTTTTTTTTTTTTCATTTTTTAACACTGATTTCTCTCTCGTACATCCACATTTAAATAGTGATGTCACTAATAATCCACTGTCATCTTTTCAAAATCAAACCAACATGTGAGTTTAAATATTAAACACTCATAGAAATTATTTTGAAATTGCAGAGAAATAAGCATAAATTCGTAATTAAAATTATAAATGAAAATTGTAATCCGTTCTATTATACCGACTAGCTCAAAAATGTTTGATTAAATGTAAAAAGAAATGTAAGCAATTAAAGCAATATATTTCATAACAAACCTGCCGTTGTTGTACATTAACATCAGGCGCTGGGCGATCAGCATCAGGCATATTATCAATGACTTCATCGAGAAGGTCGGACAAGGTCTGATCACTTGGTACTTCACTATCACCATTACCACCTCCTTGAGCCCGAGTGCTACCACTCCTAAAAAGAATAGACGTAAATATTGAATTAAATCTGCATAATAGATTTTCAAAGTAACGTATAAAAATATTCGACGATTTTCTTAAGAGTTGAATTGGCAAAAATATGAAAATGATTTTACTTGAATCTAACACACTCGAATGAATGATTCTTCATTGAAACTTGACGAAAATAAAGGTAAGTAGAGACAGAGACTCACGGAGGCTGATTGTTGTAGACGTGATGAGGCGCAGTGTTGGCATAGTGCAGTGGGGAGGGCGCGGGCGGCTGCGGGTAGGCGCGCGGGCCGGCCTGCAGCGCGCCGCCCTGCAGCACCATCTGCAGGTGGCTGTGCGCGCCGCCCGCCACGCCCCCCGCGCCCCCCACACCCACCGCGCCGCCGCCGCCGCCCGCGACGCCCACGGTTGCTCCCTGCATAGTCGCCGTCGAGCACTCGGCACTCGTCACTGTGGCGGCACCCGGCCCCCCGTTTACGTTACCAGCTCGAATGCTGTAAGATAAGTGTGCACGTTTTTAGTATTCATTAATCGCAATAATGGCTGCATAAAAATCCCTCTGGAAGAGGGCGCAGTGAATATGGAGAATACGAATGTTTGTAAATTAAAATCTTCAGAATGAATATGATATCTTGTCATAACTGTCCCATAACGATTATAATAACAAATCTCTAAGTTAGACGCAAAAAATCTAATTTGAACCCTAGCAATTGATTGGCTGAAATTTTAAAGAAGTCTATCCTAATATTACACCAGCTATTATAGTTTTGTTCACAATATAATACTTACTGATTGGCTCCTGTGAGTATCGTAGAAAGTGTAGAATGTTGCCTCTGGTGCGGCGTGTGAGGCGCATGCGAAGGATGCGGCGAATGGGGTTGCATCGCTCCATGATGTTGTTGGTGTTGCGGATGCTGCTGGTGTTGCGGATGCTGCGGGTGTTGTGGATGTTGCGAATGTTGCGAATGCTGCGGATGCTGCGGGTGCTGCGGATGCTGTGGATGTTGTGGATGCTGCGGGTGTTGTGGATGCTGCCCATGCGGAGAATGTGGCGGATGCGGTCCACGTGTTCTCGAGCCCGGGCCATACGGGCGAAGATTAGGATTCGGCAAAGGCAGCGGAGTAGTGGGCGTCGTCTGTTGCCGCGCCAGCAGAGACACGAGGATCTGATTCTTTTGGCAGAGTGGACTCATCCCTGAGCCGCTGTGGGTCGGACTTTGCGCGCTCGTTGATTGTGCGGTGGAAGCCACAGGAACTGCACTCGAGGTCACCTGCTATGATGTAGGTCCGCATTAGGTAATGTGCTAGTGAGAACGGATGGGAACAAACATATCATTAACAAAGCTAACTAAGGAGTTGCGTCAGTTTTGACATCGTCACAACATCGATGAATAATATTGTAAGGGACATTAGTTCTGAGAAATTATTTGCGTCACGCACCTGTTGATTCTCAGGTGTAGCCCTTTTGACATTTCCAGGCATGGCTTTGGCTTCATCAAATTTGCGTTTCACTCCTGCGATTCTCTCAAGGTAGTTGTCGCTACTGTCTTGCGAACGACTGTTGCCCGCCGGCCCATTAGTGCTCGATAGCAACTGAGACAGTAGAGCACTAGGCTGAGATACACTACGATTGCCGTCTGCAGAATTCCTTCTGCTTTCCTCTGCGTCCTCATCAGATTTATCATTTAGAATCTAAAACATCATTTGTAAGACATGGATTGTATTAAATATGTCAAAAAATACAATAATAAAAGTATATTTTGTATAATAAACGAAACCTCTCACTCACCTTGAGTAAGACATCTGAGTTATTATGATGCACTTGTTGCATGGAGTGCGCGGCCGAGTGCTGCGAGTGGTGCGCGAGCGAGGCGAGCGCGGCGTGCGACGCGTGCGGCCCGTGCGGCGTGTGCGGCGCGTGCGAGTGCGGCGGCAGCGGGGCGTGGCCCGCGTGCGGCGCCAGCGGCGGAGCGCGTGCGTGCGCCTGCGCCGACTGGATGGGCGACAGCGCCGCGCTCGGGGTGTGAGGAGTGTGCGGCGTCAGCGGAGTGTGGGGAGTGTGCGGAGTGTGCGGTGCTGAGGTCTCGCTCCCCGTCGCCTCTTCGTCCTCTTGCTTCAGCAGATCTTTTAAAATGCGATTGTTTGAATTTTCGTTGGCAGCCGGAGTTTTCTTACTCAGCAAAATGCGCAATCGATTCGGCTCCTCGGGCTGTGAAGTGCTTTCTCCGGGCGTTGAGGGAGCGTGAGGCGTAGACGGCGCGTGATGAGTCATCGGCGTCGGAGGACTGTCTGTACTCGCGTCCTTGTGCTCTTTCGATTCCTCATTCGACATGTCTCCGAGTAACGTCGTCGCCCATGGTCCAAATTCGAAGTCGTTGATAGAAAAGGGTGAAGGGCTCACCCCACGGTCTGCGGGGCTCACTGAGGACCGATATCGTGATTCACACGTGGAGGGCTCACCGTTCGACATGGATCCCATCATGGGACCGCCGACCGGTTGACGCACACCTTCAGACTCTAAGAGTTCCATGTCCTCATCGCTGAGTACGGAATGCGTGGACATAATGAAGTCAGTTTCACCAGAAGTAGGTTTAGCGCGGAAGAGGCGGGAACGAGCACTGACTCGCAACCACGGCCTTTCAGCGGTAAGGCGCAATCGAAACGGTTCACTGATAGCTGGCGGCGCGGGTGGAGAGGAGGCCTCCCGCAAATGAGCGGCTACGCGAACACGATCGACACTATCCACGAGATCCAGGTAACGCGTACCCACAAGGGATATAGGAGAGTTTATAAAGTTTTCCACTCCACTCAAATCACACACTGAAAAGCAAAACATACGTGATTAAAATAATAGCCCAAGGACATCAAGTGCAGTGCTACAGTACTTGATGATGATATAAGACAACGTACATAAAATTGTAAAGTTGCGATCTAATCTGAAGACAATTTGATCGGATGGTTTGGCAGTGATGGCGGGCGGGCCGCCTTCGTCGGGAAGCAGAGCGGCCGACGCGTCGTCGCAGCGCCGGATGACGCACATGACGGAGCCGGCCTCCTCCGAGGACGGACCGCGCACCGGCGCAGCGTGAATCACAGCCTCCACGTAACTGCGTTCACATTATAACAAAAACACATTATTAACTCATCACTTTCATCACTCGGTTTTGTCTTGCACTACATGAGTTTGCCGAGCAATCAAGAAGTCCTGGATTCGATACCAGGGTCGGCCCAAGTGTTAAATCATTGGATTTAAAACAACACATGTTCAACTATACAAAGACTGGCAAAGGTGATTTTTACTATTTATTTTAGGAAGAAACTACATTAAACTGAAAGTAGGAATCACGAAAACAGATTGTCTTTGGATCCTTGGAGAAATGTGCTAAAACTTTTGTTATTGTTCATGTAATCTCTCTTCTTGACACCTTTAAAATCGTGAAGGTGATCACATGGTGCAGTGCATATAATGACGACACAAATCAAACAATAACTCGCAGTATTAAATATAAACATGTAAAAGTATATGTAAACGGCCGCTTATCGTTCGACGGTCACGATTACAATGAAATCGCTAAATATGGTAACATATCAAGTAACAGTAGCATTTAGTGTTGAAATTATACAAACGCAATTATAATACTCACCCTGGACAATCATTCCCGTTGAAATTCTTTATGAGCCGGACTTGTATGGAGTGAAATTTATCAACGTCTCCGGAATCCCAAGTGAAGGACTGCACATGTCTCAACAAAGGCCTTAATTTCGCGTGATCCGTGGGATGCAAAATCGTGTATATCGACTTTTTGTTTAATTCACTTCTATCCAAGAGGGTTAGGTCTTTGATATTTTCACTCACACATTCGATTTCTCCCTTGGAGTTGATTTCCAACAAAATCCATCCAAGACTGTTGGTGTAATGTTTGAGCGCCTGAAAAATATATAATTAAAAGCTAATAAACATAAAAATATCCATGGTTGAGTACTTTACCAAATAAAAACAGCCTTAAGGAATTGGGTTGTAAATGGCCAAGGTCACATTAGTTAAAATTAACAATATATCTGATATGTCTAATATATTTTCTGTGAAATCTTAGCTGGCGCGTCAATATTTTAAACCCATTAAATTAATAAGTAATTCATATTATGTTCGTGTAAACTTAATTCTTTTCCTTAATAGAAGTTACTCGTTACTCGTTGCTTCGGAAAAAAATCGATCTAATAATGTCGAGGATTAGCCGTAACAGTCAGACAAAAACACAAAAAATATTTTTTCCTGTAAACATTCGTATGAACTTAGTAAACAGGATCATGACGTCTTTTATTATAAACGTCATAATCTCTTATGTTCTCAAGGTGACTTTTTTAATGTATTTAAGAATGAAAACTTTCTAAATCTATGGACAACCTTTTAGCAAGAGTGGTAAGCTTATAAAGATGGTTACTAATTGCCTAATAATATTATTACTAATAATATTCTGGCTTAATTATATCGAAGCTAAACATCATGGTTAATCGTAGTTGTACAAAGATGTTAGTTGGTTCCTGCTTTTTACATGGTACATCTTATCAATAATCACCATAATAACCCAATAACCGAAGAGTTTGAATGCAAGGTGACCACACTATTTTAATAGAAATAGTTAGAAGAATTATTTAGAGATGAAGTTCTTTCTTCTTATACATTAGATCAGGGCTTCCCAAACTGTGCGTCGCGGCAACATCCGAGGGGCGTCGCGGCAACATCCGAGAGGCGTTGCGAGGCGATCGGCAAACATTCGCTGTCCGTATTTTTCTGATAACCTCATATTTCGCTAACTACTGCTGTTTTTATTTCCAGTAAAGCAGATAGTTTTCATGATGGGGGGGGGGGGGTGCGTCGCAAGAAAAAATATAATTCTGTAGGGCGTCATAGTGTAAATAAGTTTGGGAACCCCTGCATTAGATCAAAGATAGTCTATAAATTAACTCTCATTAATTAGGGACTAACATATTTATAAATACTCATAATAATTAATGTATATGGAAGAGTGATAGCATTGGCACATGACGGCGAAAAACAAGGCCGATTAAATTATCTGTCGCCAGACGACACAATTACGCCGGATGAACCGGGCAGTGAACAGGCAGATCCAGGAAAATAACATACGTGAGTGATTATATCGGTTCCTACACCTTACACATAGGTATACCATTGGCAACTTATTCTTTGCTTTTGAAATGATAACAGAATAGCAGTTGCAGGGCGTTTTCGAGATTGCACTATACGTTACGTTGTAATTCCACTACTAGCTTCTGGAAGGATCATCACTCATCAGTATAATATTTAATGTACTAATAAGAGTGCCTTCTTTGGAAGCACAATCGAGGATTGGAATCATTTGCTGTCGCACGTGTTCACACGTCAAAGATAAAGAGTATTTTGCAAATTCATGTAATTTGGATGACGATGCTCTTTGTAGGAGATATTGTAACATTATAAAACCACAGTAAATCAATTAGCTGATGTTTTGTTTGTTTTATAAGACGCCTAGGTCTTCATTTGATAGCGTTTGAAGATTCCGAGATCAGAGCAATACTCTTTCGTACAGGAATCTCTTAACTAGTTATAGATATATGTTATAATTGATTTCATTACGAGTCTTTACTTGCTCTGTTTTGTAATTATCATCAACGCGACCACTGTCACTTAACGTAAATAATATTTAGGTGGAAACAAATATCCTTAGAGACGTAATCTTATCAAGCTAGTTTCTACCAAATTGTATGCAAATTGAACGGTTATTAAATTTACTTGTTAAAT
The DNA here is from genome assembly GCA_030295005.1 of Cephonodes hylas. Taxonomy (NCBI): domain Eukaryota; kingdom Metazoa; phylum Arthropoda; class Insecta; order Lepidoptera; family Sphingidae; genus Cephonodes; species Cephonodes hylas. The sequence goes on along the minus strand of AP025364.1, from coordinate 7,855,407 downwards.
TACATTGAATATGATGTATTATTAATGAATATTATAGATATATTTTAATTCCTACTAAATTCTTAGAATATCTGCGCGTTATTTATCAAAACCGCCACAATTTCCGATATACATAACATGACATGTGACTAAATTATCACTTCTATGATTACACAACATATTGCAATAAATATATCATTCCATCAACTAATAACTATGAAACACGCCGCCTTTTACATAATATATATTAAATTCATTTTTTAACTTGTGTATAATAGTGATGACGGTTTCATGTCTAATACATAAAAATTATGTAAGTTATATTTCGCATGAAAATTGGCTAAAATTCTCACCTAATATTTATGCATCAAAACCACACGAATCGGAATAATAATAAAACATCCATTAAAATAGCATAATAATATCGACGGACTACCCGAAATCTAAATAAAAGACGAACTTATTACAATGCGAAATAACTATTATCTTGTGACTTATGGAATGCATAACAATTTGTAGCAAATTAATTAGTCTTCTTACTTGATCTTAAATACCTATATCCAGTATATATAATACAAATCAGCATAGAATATAGACGGGGCGCAGTGCCGATACAATGTTATAGAACAAGTAATGAAATATGCTGTAGTGTTATGACATACAGCGATAAAACGATAAAATAGCGAGCTGACCTCGTGCAGTGTATGTCATGCACGTAAATGTCATTCTTCACTGAATTTTCCAGATTTTTGTTTAATGTTGCCTCAATTTTATGCTATGTCTTAAACAAGGAAATGGATTGTAATTTGGATAAGGTTAAGGATCCAAAATTGTATACTATTTTTTTAGGTCACGGATATTTACACAGGAAAACTCCTTATAATGATTCTAATTTATGCGTATAAAATTGTATCTGTATGCAACTAAACCTAAACTTTAAAACAAATGTTGATGCTCAATGTTAACTGTATACATTGCAGATGTATGCTATTGCAGAATTATTTGCAGTTAAATGTAAGTCTAAAATGGTCTAAAAATATTTTGATAGCAGTAAAGTTGTTGTGCAGTGTATGAAAAAGTTCGTACCTCAATGAGACTAGTCAGCTCTAAATAATGTAGACCACCGCAAGGTGACTGTTGCTGGGTGGAGCTGACTTCGCCGGCCTGCACGGGCGACAGACACTGGTCGGCGCGGCGCGGGCACTCGTCGGGGCACTCGCGCCTCCGCTTTAGAACCTCCAATATCTGGCGGGTGGCCTCGCGGACAATGCCGTTTTTGTCCGGTTGCTTCACCTCCTTTAGGCAGGTCCCCAAGAGCTCTTCGAGCTGATTTATGGTTTCGTTCTCAAGTTCCCGCCGTCGTTTCTCGTTGTTGCACTTGTTTCTGCAATCGTAAAATGGTTTCCTCTGTTTTAAACCTTGATAATTACAATAAGTGTAAGTAGGCTCAGCTGTAGGTAACAAATAAATATATTTATATTGTCAACAGCAATGTTTTTGTCAACAATTTTACCCCAACATATTTCCAGAATTACTATATACAATCACTTGAAGTAACAACTGTTTTAAATTTAGAAAAAGGACATATAATACTTTTTTTACTAGTACTTTTTTTACCACAGGTCTAAAAGACATTGAGCAATCCCAATAAACAAACTCATTGTAACCCCTATGGCATGCGGTAGGTTTTCTGGACACGGTGACACCACTGTCCCACATAACTACAGCAGGAGATAATCAATTGGAAGGTGTAATTATTTTCCTTAATAAAATTATACGAACGTCTAGAAAAAAACTATATCAACATGATCTATACATGTATTATTTCCCAGAAATATGTTTGTCAGATTTTATTATATAATTGCAACTTTATTATATGCTTATTTTTTACTGGTCGGGCGTAATGGTAATACTATTAGCAGTTTCTTTGAATATTTTAGCAGATTATCATTTTTTCATTCTTTAGATTTACAACGTACAACTGAATAGTAGTGAATTATAAAATAATTTTTAACCAAATTATGTCATCGTGATTCAAAATGCTCCATAATATTGATAATATATAATATTTTATTGTAATTAATACATATTACAATAGATATATTCAATTCAAAGGTTCCAGATGAGTAAGCCCACTAGGTCCTTTGTTTTCATTTACTTGTGATATTAAATGTAATTTCCATATCGGTATTTAGATTTTGTTATGTCAAAACAATCCACAAGTATTAAACTTGTATAATGATTTCTTTAAAAGAAACAAATGTTTTAGCGTTCAAAAATTTCATTACAACAGATTTTTATCTAGAAATCAATCAATCAATTTCTGTACATAAATTATGCAGTATATCAAATATTTTCATAGGGATATGTAAAGTAAATTTTATATAAACTAAAAAAATGACATAAATTAGCATTTAACGAAATACTTCCAATAAAAATTGAAATAACGTTGGCTACACTTCGGCTATGACCTTTGCCGTTCGCTTCCGCTACACCTCGCTCGTGAATTGTGTGCTCTACGTTACATAAATATGAACAAACTCCAATCATCACAGTATCAACAATACCGTATTTTATCCCGTTTTTAAACCCCAGCGTGTAATGTGTTTACAGGTGGGACATTTGTATCCGATCGGATAGCGACCTCAGTACTCAAAAGGTGTAAAACCCGCAACAGTGTTCCACGCAAGTATGTCGCATTCCGGATGTGTACATCCGGTTTCGAATAGTCTGGCATAATTGTGTCAACTATTGACAAGTAATCATAATCGTTTCTCGCAAGTCGATACTCAATTTGGACTGGACTGCACTTGCCCTTAGGTAAAGCAGAACTTTGTTCGGATGCTCAAATAAAAAAAATATATATCCAAGTATTAAATAAATCCGTATTAAATAAATAAATAATAAATAAATACACCCAACAGTCACATACATAGTCCTGACCCCACACTAAGATACGAATCTTGTGTCGTGGGTATCAGAAACTACGAGAGACTTTTTGGTCTCACAAACACCCAGACCCGAAACAAATATTTGTGGATCACACAAACATTTGTCTCGGTGCGGGGATCGAATCCGCGGCCGCTCGTGTCGCAAGCTGGTGTCTAGCCAACTGCGCCACGGGGCTGTCATCAAAAAAAATTAAATTTAACATTTATTAAATACAACCATAAAAACAAACATTAAACAAAGCTCTTAAGCAGTGATGGCCTCGAGGTTTGGGCGCGCGGTCGAGAATCTCGACGGTCGCGGGTTCGAACCCCAGGCACACACCTCTGACTTTTCGAAGTTATGTGTGTATTCACATTGAATTATCACTTGCTTTAACGGTGAAGGAAAACATCGTGATGAAACCTGCACACCTAAATGTTCTTAGGAATTTCTTAGGTGTGTAGTCCGCCAACCCGCACTAGGCCAGCGTGGTGGACTATGGCCTAAACCCTCTCAATGGCAGAGGAGATCCGTGCTCAGCAGTGGGCGAATATGGGTTGATGAAGAAACAAAGTAATAATAAGTCTTCTTTGCATGACTATTACATTCGAAACAATCATAATAATGAATTAATATGTCCTTTTAATAACAGGAAGTAACTTTTTTATTCAACTGGAAACAGTATCAATAAATATTAAGTGTTCATTAAGCTGTAAACAATCCGATCGAACAATAAACAATTAACAACGGATATACGAAACTTTTGTAGATTCGATAAGTTGTTTATTTTAATTAGTTCTTAACCCAGTTAAGAGACAATTTGTTGTATAATAGTTGGGTAAAATTAACTTTCAATATTAAATAACAAAATGAAATAAATGATTATTAACAGTTAAATGAGTAGACGGCGACTAAATGTTTAGTTTTTACGACTTATACAAAAAAAAGTCCTGATGAAATGAGAATTACTGAAAAATATATCGAAGCAATGTTTATATACACCTGGGGAAACTAAGGTTTCCGAATAACAGAAATTTTTTTGTGAAATATTAATATGTAATGTTACGACATATATGTAGATATGTCAAACGAATGTAAAAGAATATCTAATTATTTAAAATATATTTTTTTGCAGAGAAGGAGCACTGTGACAGCTTGGATTGCAGTACGAATGGGCCAGACTGAGAAGAGTGATACCACTATCTAATAGAATCTCAAGGTAAAGGTCTGACTGAGTGAGATTGTTGTGAAATGCAGTCAGCTGGTGGTAAAGTATTCGTATCCGCTCTGATAGAAACCACCATTTTATGGCATAACACCCACCGCAGTGATAGTTTCGGGTCAGACTATGCTTATCCGGAGACTTAAGTCGTTCTCTGCCGGCCGTCGCACTGTGTGGGACCGCACTGCTCTTAAAAACAGGAGAGGTTTACAAAAGTATTTTTTAAAAGATAGTTTAATTATACAGAGACATCCTTAAGCGAAAAATCGATTCTATAAGTATCAACAATAAAATAAAAGTCAATTTCGATTTAATTAAAAGTACTTACAGTAAGCCATTCTTATTCAATTCAAAATTTATAAATTGCATAAACAAAAACATTTATGTTTTAATTTACTTAACAACGCCAGCAAATAAGCCTCAGTTTATTTGTGGCAAGTGATGACCACAGGCGTGTTGAGACTTCGATATAGGATTATTATCTAATCAGCAAACCTTTATGGTCAGCGTTCCGCACTACACTATCATTCAGGTATAGTTCGGTAATAAACGAGTGAAAAAATAATCAAATTTATTAATTCCTCGATTTATAAATGTCATTAATAGGAAACCTTAAACAAGATTATATTCTAAATATAGAAATATTAATCGCCAAATTTAGAGAATGTCTTTTAAACATGGCTTAATAGCTTTGCTCACAAAGCTACCTTGCTCTTTTCCTCAACTTGTGAGTTAGGTAGGTGAACAACTTTAAAGCAGGAGGTTTTTTTCCATTTGCCATGATATGGAAACATTTCGTAAAATATAATTAGCTTATAAGTTAGTATTATTTTATATTTTATTCCTGTATCTGTGGTGCACAATAAAGTAAATAAATAAATAAATATGATATACGTATGATATGATGATACGTAATGATTAAAAGATTATGAGTGCGCATCCTTTTAAAGTATGTAATTATTTTTTCCATGTTATGTAAAGGGCAAAGTTATTGCAGTATTTCATGCAGCAATTATTAGATGTTATTTTTTAATCGACATTTAATGTATGATTTAGAATATACGATATTGCAATATTAAGATAAATTCACAGACATTTATTTCACGAGCTTTTTATTTCTTTACAACGACTATAACAATTCATTACATACATCTTACAAGCAAATTTAATTTCGAAAACTCAAATATGCGCCTTTGAGATGAACCAATTGTGACCACTATACTAACAGCTACATTATAATATATTACTTGACAAATGCCATGCACGTATACATGTTCTATGCTGCTGTTCCGCCATCTGTCAGTTATTGAAGTATATCTGATGATGACGTTCGTGATAAGATTAGGGCAAACTTCAAAATAGATAAAAAGAAAGATGCGACTGAACTATCGATCGGCAGAGTTGCCATACATTATACAGTCTTGCGATCTAGGCGTCTACGATGTAATGGGATCCAGGGAGAGTCAACGGGCAAGAAATGATGAAACCTAGTTTCAAATCGATTTAATTATGCCGGCGTATACGTAACAGCATTTACTACAGCTTAAACCGGGTTAGCCACTTTACGGAGCGTTAAGAACGAAGGTCGATATCCCGACGGTGATCATCCATTAATTACTTTATAACAATTTTGAAACGATTACATTTACTAATGATTGTGGCTCTTGGAAGTTGGCGTGTACGTATTGTCTACTTTATGGAACACTACAATTTCATCAGCATTTTTATCAACACTAGAGCCAATGGCGTTTCTATAAAATACTGTTTTCTTGTAATTTGCGGGAAATTAGAAAAAGGCCATTTATCGACATCGTGTTATCGAACACAACAGTACATTGTGATTTATGACGAGGCGTTGTAGCTGCCATGGTGACTTCTCCTGCTTAAGCGATAAAATCATGCTACTGTGGCATCTTTTATACGATAACCGATTTATTCTAGGATAATACGACAGGAACAAATCAGAGTGCAACTGTATTATGTGACACTAATTTGCTAACTCTTACCAGGACCACGTTAGGAGGTTGTGAAGTACCAAGTTTGTATCCATAATTGTAGGTATTGTTTAATATTTTTTAGCTAAATTACAATATTTAGCTAAAAACTTAGCTAGAAAGTCATGTACTCCTGCGCTGACGTTGTAGTCAAAGTTTATGTTTAAAACGTAGATTCCTGCTTTTGTAAATAAAAATAGCACATCTTAATCATTTAAATATAATTATTATAGTAAAGCGTGTTCTTAATATGATTGATGACTCGCTGAAGACACTGTTCACAGTAGAGTTCCTGTTGGAAGGCTATTTCACAATAGTCATAAAAATGCGGAACGCAACGCGCCTCAATGACTAATATCGTTGCTAGGTGAGAAATAGAAAGTCAAAGGATTCGCCTTGGAAAAAAGTCTAAATATTTTAAAAGAGAAATTTAAGAGATTTCCTCCTCACTTTTATATGTCTTATTTCGAATTTATGATTATATAACCATATTTGAGTATACATACATTATATATTTATGTAAATTTGTTTCACATTAATTTCGCCTTGATATACAGTGGCGTGCAAAAGATTCGGGCCATCCTATTTTTCATACACACCGCACAAAATCATAGTGTTGAAAGAAAATAAACGGCTAATTATAATACGTATTCGCTTGTTATTGAAAATAATCAATTTTTTTAATAAAAAATTTGTTTGAATAATTAATTGATTAAGAATTTTAATTTAACGACTGTGCAAAAACATTGGGCCGTCTACAATTTCGTTGAAAAAATCGGGAACCAATATTATAAATTAACAAAGATTTTATTTATTTATTTCATGAGAGTTAATACTTTGTGGCAATGCGTTTGCCAGCAATAACTGCTGCGCCCGACGAGGCATAGACTTGATTAAGTTTGTTATTTGGTCTTCTGGCTACTGTTCTCACTCATTAGGTCTTGCCACAGGTGTTCAATGGGATTTAAATCCGGTAACTGCCACGGCCAGTCAAGGAGGCGGACTTGTTGACTCTGAAGAAAATTTTTCACAAACCGTGAAGGATGTTTTGGATCATTATCGTGCTAAAAGATCATACCGCGAGATGATTTAGTTTTTCTAAATGGAAGCATATGCTCTTGTAAAATGTTTTATACATGGTAGCGTCTATATTGCCATTAATTTCTACTAACGAACCAACACCATAATCGGAAAATGCTCCTCAATCCTTGATGATACCTTAACCTTAATTTACAGTGGGAATTTGATACATTACATCGCATCTGGTACCTGTTAGGCATCTTACGTACTTCCAACCATATCTTCCAAACAAATAAAATTTGGATTCGTCAGAAAAAAGACTTTCCGCCAATCTGATACCGTCCAGTGCTCATACGTTTTTTACCAAACCCAACATAGCCTTCTTATTTCTTTTGCTAATTAAAGGCATCTTCACGCTAAAACGTCCAATTAGCCCTGCAGTCTTCAGACGTCAAAACACTGTACTCCGACTAAAATCAGCTAAATTTTCGCTTCGTTATTACCGAGAAATATCGACTGCGAACTTTTGTGGATCGACAACGCATTTTCTTTAAATACTTTTCTCCGCAAGATTTGAAGTATTTCGTAATCTACCGCTCCCAATTTTATCATATACTGAATTTGTAGTTGTATATTTTGTAATTATCCGATTTACAGTGCTTTGCCGATAGATAAAGTTGTCGCGATAACACGAGAAATCTTCCCTTCTAATGAAAGCTTTAAAATGATTTTGGCGAATCTCAATATTCGTATGTTTCACTATGATCTCAAAATTAATCTAATGAAGAACAGAGCAGGATATTGTTTTGAAACTGGTGTCAAAAAAACGCTAATAAATCGTGGGTGCTACGTCGATAGTGGCCCGATACTTTTGCACACCGACAAGAGTAATTTAACGCAGTACACGTAAAATATGCTAAAGAAAAATCTTATTCTGCCTTTTTTTTAATAGTTTGAGCAACAATCAAGTGGAGGAATAAATATTTTGTTAATTTTATAGAAAAATGAGAGTGGCCCGAAACTTTTGCACGCCGCTGTATTTTTATGTGTCAGTAGCCGATCACAAGATCATTAAAATCAATTTACGTCATATTTATTTTGTCGAAAAAAACAAAATTTCCCAGCAGTTGGTCAGATAGCTTTTTCCCGTTAAAAAAAATCTTATAGTCATAGGTTTCAAAAAGTCCAAGAGTTATTTATCTCATTAATATCCGCTAATCATTTTTTTAGATTGAACCCATACCCTGACGTTTTATAGTTAGCAACTAAGTCACGAAGGCTATCAATCGTAATTTGGTCATAGCATAGATAAGGCTCATAGTCATAACGCCAACATTAACTAATATATTAATATGCAATGATTAATACATTTCAATCACATCTACATATAAAAATAAAGAGTAGAAACTTATCTTTCCTTTACAGACAATAAAAACATAATTATGGCAGGTCTGAGATTATAATAAAATCTGTAGTCAGTACATGTAGTAGTGAATAGTTCGGATCTGGAATACTTTCTTTTCCCAGGTGCTTATTGTTTCCATTCCATTCCATGTGGCGTAAGAGCCCAAAAAATAAACGTGGAATTACCGTACCGGATGATAATAGGAGTGGAGATTTTTAACTTTACATAAATTATATTACGTATTGTAATACACGTATCGCATGTGTATTATGGTATGTCAACCATGTATCGCTTTGTCAAGGATTTATTTAAATTTTGCCTAATCATTATAGGATTTCGGAAACACATTGTGTAGGAACTGGAGGTGACACACGCGAGTCATATTAAAGGTAAGTACGTATAGTTTGTTTCGCATTTGCAAAGGTATGTTTCTTATCCCTAACTTGGTTTGTATTAAGTATTATTATTTAATTGCTTTAATACTAACAACAGAAAACTAACCTAAAAACAAGTTACATCTAAAACTACTGATTGATATCTCAAAGCCAACAGTGCGTTCTTTATCCTTATAAAATATGACCAACACATGTTAAGCGCATTATATACGTACATTTGAGATTGTGGCTTATTGTCAGATTTTTTTCTTATCTTCTTAACCGGCGCTGTCACGCTCATCTTGCCTTGCATCCCCCTCCATGTGTCTCCCAGTTGGAGGTCACAGGATTCAACTCTACAGAAGCAGCAAAGAAAAAATAAACTTTTATTAAAATGGGATGATTTCAAGAAAATATACAAAACTATGAAAATATGATGAAATCATAACTTTTATGTAACTTCTACATAAATTGTATAACTAAACTCTGCTAAAATATTTATAAGTGATAGTGATTGTAATCTTTTACGAGCCTAATATTTAATAACGAATTCATGTTAACAAAGGAAGCATTCTCTCCCTGTAAAGATGATTCCCTCAATCACATATAATTACATATTACGGTGCAAGCATTATGAGTCATGAGTGCTGCTGAGCAAGTTGGCAATGCATTGTATTATGTTTGCTCAGGTTTTTAAATAGATATTTTTATATCGCACATTATCAAAACTTTAACCAGGTGAGGATGTACGCTATCATAATGTAGTGACTATCGAGGAATAGTTATGTTCACATTGACGCGTCTCATATCAAATGCCAAGTACAGAACAAGCTAAACCTTAATGCAAAAGAGAGACAGAGATACCAGTCGAACGACGCCTACCGAGGAGCCCCACTACGCAACCTCACTGCGACGGCCGCGCAACCTTGAAATAATAATGTTCGGAATAACAACAACGCGCCACAAGCGTGACCAGAAATAGTATAATAAATAATTCTCGAAAATGTTTCAAACCTCTATCTAGTTCCTAGTACCAACATCCTGTCTCCTTTTGGCATGTGCCGATTTGTTACTTTTTGTTGAAAATTAACTTTCCGGACCCGGCTGGTTTGATGTAATATATCTATTCTGAGTATATTAAGTTTTATCTTCATTTAGAAGTAACTTCCTTTACATAGGTATAGTCATTCAGGCGCAAATAATTGTCTCTGAATTAACACTTGATTTCGAATGGGTGAAAGTTGGTAAGTATTGTCAACGCGCCACTGTTGAAGGTTTCGCTTTTTCAATCGTTACTCAACAGGTATTCGTCATCAAGACAACTAGCACGCCTATAAGGCCATAAAATAATTACTTTATAAGCTCGTGATGCTTGATTTAACGCCAAAACGGAAACCAGTGTGTGGTTCTATGCGAGCAGTACTTACATGCATATCCAATAGCAAAATGTAGCAAGGTTACAACGACGAACATAATCGTTTAACAACATCAAGTTTTACCGTGCCAATTTGGAATTCTTATAGATCTTCTGACAAATGTTACTTAGCTATTTATATCAAGGCTAAGACAAGAATAAGGATAATATCGTTAGTAACTTCATAATTTTTGTACTCTCTTTATGTACCCGTATATCACCCAGCGTAAAAGCCGAAATAGTTCCACCGGACCTGAACTAATTATATTAATGACTTTATTTTCTATTAAAAATCATTTATTAACATAAAAATCCAGTTCTCAGATACTTACATAAAAGTGTCGAGGGCAAAAGAAGGATGACGGCACATGCTCTTGTTTCCCCCTAATTATTAAAATTGTTCAAGTTTTTTTATCACTTCGGTCTAAACGATCTGCTGATAAAATTCAAATATGATGGTACAGACTGTTGTCCTGTGGACTGGAAAACTCTGTGCGAATATACGTAAGAAAATCAAGAAAGAACGCTTGATACGTATGACTTGCGGTACGGCATGAGACAGCTTTTAAAAAATCGGCAAGTTAGCATAGAGATTGCAACAAATTGAACATAATTTTGTTTCTTCTTTATGTAATCATTTTATTGAACAAAATCAATTTTTCGTTTATTAAGTGGTGAATTTATTTAACTCATTGTAAATGAATTGGATGAAAAATAAATAAACACTGTCGTTATATGAACAGTTCAACTTTAGTGTCAAGGACTTAGTTTTCTTTAAAAAAATAAGTTACTGATTTTGATACATTAATTAAAAATATGTCACGCCATTACGTACTTGCCTTAATGTTGTGGCAAAAATTAAATAGGGTGATGAACAATTTTCAAGTAATTAATATAGAGAAGCATTTACTTTAAAGCGAAATTGCTTACATATATACAAAATGGTACTCAATAATTTTACTCTACTTGTTTAAACAAAAATTAATAATGGTCAATAAATTAGCTTTTTCTTGGATTATTATACTTACTACCAAAAAAATCGAAAAGCGTTATAAATATCATATACATATTCTATTATATTCTATAAATGCTACTCTACGGAGCTAATTATGTACATCTACGTATATTACAAAAGCTATACTTCATTCATACACTATTATAAATGCTAAGGGAAAACAACTATTGAGCCTTAAAATACCGCAAACATATTTATGCTTTTGTTATTATTATTGTATTGATCGATGCGAACTATACGCGATATCGGTATTATAAGTAAAATTCACAATATCTACATGAATTTTACTTATAATACCGATATCGCGTATAGTTCGCAATCAGGCGACATTATTTATTACTTCCATAGGTAACTTTAATTTAACATTGTAGTTCCGCTGCTGGCTGCAATGGGAATAGAAAATAAATTGCATATATGTACCTAGATGTGATAAATAGAATAAAAGTTTCTACACAAATAGTACGCTTTATGTATAAAGATATATTGTGTTTCCTCGTTGACTTATAATTATCATCATTTTATGCCAACATACTTAACAGCACTCGTAACATGATGTCCTCGCCGATACTTTGGTTAATATAGGGCTGATAGGCAGCAACATCTCATAACAATACAAGTATGTGGCGACAGTGATCTTAAATCGAAGTTCAGCTCGTCATATACACGTCACGTTTCGCGTCACAAAAAACAATAATCGATAATAACCGCATGGCATAACAATCGAAATTTTAATCAATTCGGAATAGTCTTCACATACTCGAACATGATATTTATTTATATTTAATAAATGAATATTCGCTGGTTTTAATATGACAAACACGGTAATAGCTAAAACTGGCAACATTGTAGTTGGCTATTTAATATTTAAAAGAACGATAAAATAAGTACCAGAATTACATACACTTGCTACACATGAAGTTGCTAATGCCGGGCATATGATTTTTAGTTTCATAAGATGGACTGAAAATACTTCATAGAGCAGAATCATACAAAAACACTCAAAATATTTTATTAAGTTAAATTAAAAAATAATAGTTAAATGTTCACGCACAAAGTACTTATTAAATGATGCTGTCAAAAATAAAAGGATTTATCTTCTCTTTGGACAAACCAACCTAAACTTTTTAATTAAGATTACAGAAATAGAAATTTTGGTTCCTGTTATAGATAACAACAATACAAAAAAAACTCACACCCACATTACGTTTGCTTAGTATACATATTCAAAATGAAGCATCATCATCATCATCATAATCATCATCATCAGCCTTTATTCGTCCACTGTTGGACATAGGCCTCTCCTATGGCACGCCAAATGAAGCATAACCTATATATTTGTACAAAAATATTTTTTTTTCTGTCTGTATGATCTTTATAGAATCATAAACTATGCAGTTGTTGTGAATGATCCACATAAGGTTTCTGAGTTGGTACGACCATTTTTCGACTGGGGCGCCACTGCGATTCAAACTCTAATTAAATGTTCCAACCAGTTGGGATGAAAATTTATATGTATATTCCAATGGGTCTCTAGATAAATTTAAACACAATGGACCCCGGTAGGTGGCGCTTCTGTGTTCGGGACCACTCTTTAGTCTGACCCTCTTCTACTATTGACACTACTCTGGTTTCTTATTTATGGCCTAGGCTAATACATTATCACTGTCACAATAATTTAAGTCTCGTACAGCTTACCGTCGCGATCGCCTGGATTTGACTCTCGTATGGGGTAATGTAGATACTATTAGGTTTTTCTACTAACATAATAGTAGCAGGGTGAAATTTGGATATGTGCTCAAATTACGGAAAAAGGCTCGGCTTTCAAATTATTTAAATGCTTCTTCATGCCCTTACTTGAGTACTAACAAACCATAGATATAAATGAGAACAGTAGCACACTTCTGACTTCTTTCGGGGATAGAGGCGTAAATATAATAAGTGTATTACTTATTTAAAAGTACTTAAGTAAAAAAAATATGAAAAAGAGGAAGTGCCTAGAAAACATGGTATTATGGTAATTGACAAACATTTAAACGTTTTTAACTAAATGTTACATACATTACCTTTAATTAATGTGTCATAGAGCATTTTATCAAATCCCGCCTGATTCTTTACTCATTTATCGCTCTCATTAAGGTGAGGCTTTTATTTGTGATATAACAACATATTTAAACATCATTAATATTAGACTCTGTTGATAAAGGGATTGAAATAGACGAGTTAAAAGAACCTTATCTTCTAGTCAGTTGAAAAGTTTATCTTTAAAAACATGCCAAGGATAGTGTTCTATACATCCTGACGACATAAATAAATAAAATACAAAATATATTATATATAGATAAGTCTATAACGTTGGTTTTTTAACAATCTATCCCAATTGCAATACGTTCTATACCATAACGAAACAAATTTGATATTAGTAAGTTTTTAAATTTGTTGGGGTCGCGCGTCTCCATTGGCTCATTTCTGAGAATTCATCAGCAGACGGCTGACGGGGAAACAGAATGAAAAATATTATGAACTTCTACATTTTCCACCTCATCTAAAGTATCGAGTAGAATATTAAATTGTGACTAATAATATGCTCTTTATGATCCAATATTACAAAGGTCTTTCGATGTCTAGAACGTGAATGGTGCATACCAAAATATATATTTTGCGTTAAGGTTAACTCTTTAGAAATTAATTTCAACTCAAATATATTTACTAACCATTCTCCTTTAATGGAACATAAAGTTATACGTATCACTAATCGATAAAAATATGTTTGTTCAATGACCAGAGCAAGTAAAAAACTTCAAGGACAACCGTTTTTTTCTCCATTTAATATAGTTAGCCACGCCACAGTCACACTTGAATAGAAAATTCAAATGGAATAATATGTTTTCATCGTATAAGGCGTATTGCGACTGCAAAATCACTTGTGGATTAGCATACGATGCTGGTATAATTTATTATCTTTTATAAATACATATTTTATCTGCATTCTGTGACCTGCAATCATTCTAGGTCTCAGTATTTCATGTCACTAGTTCTGCTGATTTAATACTCGATGGCGCTATTTAATAAAAACCTCATTTGAATAACCCAATGTTTTATGGCAGACACATATTTATAATAATTATCTTATTTCACTAGGTTTTGTTTATAACCTTAACAAATTACTATTTAATAATGTACTTTACACAAATATCAATGCGTAATAACAAGGCTGGTGTCAAATAATGCACGCAATGCAATTATTCGTAGTGACAAAAAAATTTAAACAATCTTATTATGAACGTAACGGCGTAAAAGAGATATAGGGAGGCCGCAAAACGTGTATTGTGGAATATACATTACCTTGAATATGTGCTAACAGCGACGTCAACATCGAAGAAGATATCCACTAATTCATCGATATCAGATTCCGGTGTGAGCGAGGGTGGCAATGTGGCCGACGGAGTGACGGCCGCATTGGCGGAGTGAACCCCACCATTGAAGAGCACAGGTTCCGTTTGCACCATGGGAAGCATGGCTACAGCACAAACCAAAGTTCATACGCACTGTTTACGAGACCTAGGTCTCTTTCAATCAATTTTAAACAACACTGTTCGTAGCCGCATCCAAACATACACTGCATTGCGCCACAGTCGCCGCGACGCTATTTTTTAATATGCAGGTTCTAGACAGGCACTACTCTCACACACACACAAATTTCAACTTGAGTTATAGTAAAAAACGTTCACATGGAATATAAAGTCACGTTATTTTCAATATGTCCGCACAACAACATGCAATAACTTTATTACGTAGTGATAGTGCAATTTCGTATCGATACCGTGCGAAACGTTCGCTTCAAAACGACGATGAAAGTCAACTGAAAGACGAGACGTAGATATACTCATATCCTTTTCGTTCGCCGCTTTACAAATTATCAACACGACGGGCGGCGCGGCGCGACACGACGCAGAACGTCGAAGGAGACGGTGATGACGGCGGCGGTGGCGGCGGCGGCGGTGGCGGCGGCGGTGGAGGCGGGCGGGAAAGCCGGACTCACTCAACAGTATCGCTGGTACAGTCACACTCATGCCGTTCACAACTTGTTGGCCTCTTCTGCGATCTTGCTCGCTAAGACGACAATGATAACATTTTAGCCGAATACTGCCGAACATACACGATTTCACACGAACGATAGAAAATTTGTTTGTTATTTCATTTTGCCATATATTTATTACGAAACAAAATCTAATCAATGCTAAGGTAAGCAAACTAACAATAAAATTCATTACGCGAACTTTAACTTGCCATATCATAAGTTTAATTTAAATTAACATTTCAAGAATAAATATTTTAAAGAATAATTTAGAGCAAAATTTTAATAATGCGGCTATCATTGTTGTTACATTGTGCGAAAACAAATCCTTTATATAAAATTGTGGATATATTTGCTACAAATTACTAGAATGGTATGCAACAATATTAATTATTTTTTACGCTTGCAAGTGATTGTTTATATATTTATGATACACTTTACAAAATAACATTGGTATGCACATAAACAATGGAATAGTGGAGTATCTAGTTACAAAAATACAACACGTAAGAGCTAAAATACAATAATATTTGGGAATGCTGCTCGAAATAAATGACTCATATCACGAATGAATGCAGAGAATTCGTTGAGATCCAATAACAAGATTCTAGTAGAACATATATTAAATAACACGAGTATAAGTACACAAGTACTTCGAATAGTGCAAAATATTGCGGAATAAATGTGGAATACGCAGAAATAAATTTCTTGTAACATCAGGTGTTTAGTGAGGAGGTCTTTGACTATAATAAAATTATAATAAAATATTCTTGTATCAAGTATCTAAAAAGGTAATAGAAACGGTAATATGCAAATACATTTCGTGAAGTATAAGAAGTTAAAGCATATGGTTTGATTTTTTAATCACTGAATTATTGTAAAAAGTTCAAAAATACACCAGTAGCAATAAATAAATGCGTGCTGTAAACGTTTCGTCGAGAAATCTATTTAGATTGATAAATATGAGAGTAGGAGTAATGTAATGAGTTAATAAAATTACAATAATTATAGCTGTAAGTCAAACGCTAATGTCTGCTTCTACCTAACTGTATAGCAAATGTCGCGATAGCGCGAGCGTAGCGCAGCGCCGACGATACGTAGTAAACTGTGTCCTACTACCAATATGAAAGTGAAATGGAACAGTATTCGTGTCAAGTGCAGAATTTAGATAACAAGGCTATTTATTGCATAACTCAATTAAAACGCTTTTTTACATTCGGCAAGCAATTTGATTAAGAGCGAATTATTACCCAGCAAATACAATTTCAAATAAATATAACTATGTCTAAATATAGGTCGATAAGAGTTGCTAATTCACATTAAAGGAACATGGCTGAAAACAAACGATTATAATCATAATTAATAGTAAAGTTGTATTATAAAGACCGTATTTAATATATTATACTGTAAGATAATGTGTAAAGTAAGGCATTAAAATACATATTAATGCGGTAAATAAGTAACATTTACACATATAAAAAGCCAAAGGGGCAGTAAAGGAAGAGCGTGGCGCGTGCAGATATCGGTGCAGGCGGCCCCGCGGATCTATGTCAGTGGGTCACGGCAATGACGTGGCACACGGCCGATGCGAGTCGCGGCGCGCACTTCATTCTAATTCCGCTTCTCGAGTATCTCCGTTTATATGATACTTGTTTGTGTCTTAATAAGTTAATCTGCCACCTTCTTAGAAACTAAAAAAAGTTTCTTCACCAATTAACTTCGGCTCTTTTGGTTTTGTATATTTATTTAATGCCCTACGTTGCCTCTGTGTGAGCTGACATTGACCGACTGAAGTGATTCATGTGTTAATGAAAAACAACGTTCTTATTAAAGCATGATTAATTTGTAACTAGTAAACGTTGGGTATTTTCTCACCGATGAGGTCTACAGTTTATTATTGAAGTATCATCACCACTGGCCAACACAAGCTACTGCAAATGCAACCTAGCACTGAGCTGTCTATCATCTTGATTCATTACAACAACGTGCGTGCAAATTTTTTGCTCATCAATAGCTTCACGATCACTGTCTCTGCAAGCACTTTCCTTTTCAGACTCATGTGATTCACACTCTGTTAAGTTTAAATAGAACCGCAACATCATAATTATAAGAAATGATGAGACGCTCTCTCAAGGGAGACTAACTAATCTGATCAAATGAAACAACTAATGAGAACATAAATGGCGTAATATATTGGGTAGGGACTGCGTAGAATAGACCGTACGTCTTTTACACGTACTAAATATAATAAGACCATGTCACTAAGACTCAGTAAAATAAAACTTTGCAATTAAGTTTTAACCATATGTGCATTATTTATTTGATATAAGAAAAAAAAACGTTTAAATGCATTAACTTTGTTGTACTACTTGGTTCTAAGGTCTAGTTTTAGAATTATTAGAAAACATTTGAATAAACTATAGATAAAATTGAATCTATTAAAACGTATGTACGAATTATCATGTTTTTAATACCTAAAATTCAACTAAATCTAAAATTTAAATTTTAACATATGGTATTAATTAAGTTATGATAAAACATAACGAGTAGAGCGTACCTACGCCGTATTTTTGCATAATTTAAAATACATTTTAATCAAAATCTATCCCTATCATCTACCTTAAACGATATACTGTTACAGGGATAAATGTTTTTTTTTGTAGTTTAACAAAATGATAAAAAACATAATGTTTACGTACATGGAAGACATAATTGGAAATTTTTGAGCATCCATCGTTATAGACACAAAAATCTTGTTAGAAAAATATAACATAGAAGAGTTGCCCGCAAAGAATCCCCGCAAATGCGTTGCGTCACGTGGGCGGGCAGATCGATTGGTCGGGCGGTAGCGGCGGCGCCTGCGCGAGTTGGATCCTCTCATATATCGACCAGCAACTTTAACCCAGCACTTTTGGGGCAGGTTAGGCCTATGCTCCGGGGTCAAGGTCACGCTTCATGCCGCTGAAATATTGCTTATACGGTGCGTTAATAAGTGATGTTAATTTTAATTTTACACCACATAACGTTTTTAGCCCTTATTTAACATATTGGGCGTAAGAAATAACTTTCTTTTCAATTAACTCCATAATGTTAACTCTAGGTTGTGGATGTTAAAAATAACATTTAATAAAATATTTCGGATCGCAAAATTTGTACGACACCAACAGGTTTCTAACATTGAGAAATCAACTTGAAGTGGATGCATGCTCATAAAAAATCTGGATAACAAAACATAAAAATAAAAAATATATTTTACTGTTATTTTAAATCTCGTAAACTAGATTAAAGTCTACAAAAATAAATTCAAGTTTCGATCTATTACTAACACGACCAATACCAAGATCAGGAAAACCCACCGAAGCATTGCTAGTCAAACAGTTTATACGAATTGTACAAATTGCGTTACAATTATTGAGTAACACATGTTGCAGACATGATACCAATAAGAAACGATACTAATAACACGTACGCCGTATAAAGAAATAGCACTAGAACTGAGAACAATCAATATGAAGATAATTATATAAAAGAAATTGATGATCATGAACGACACTTTACGTTCGATACATTACGTTCCTCAATAATAAAATACTGTAAAGATGGAAAGAAAATATTTTTGACATACTATTAAATTAAGACTTTCTTTGGGATAAAAAAATGATGGGATAAAATGTAAATAGAATATTATGTATATGCGTAGTGCGCAGGAGGAGTGCGCCATGGCTCGTGTAAGCAGTAAGTACGGCGGCGGCGGGCGTAGGCTTCCTCAGCTCGGGATTGATCGCAAGCGTAGCTACTACTCGGTCGGAGCCATGCGGGTCTCCGGTGTCGTCATGGAGACCGCCTGCCGCTGGTGCCGCCGCAGCGTCGCCATGACAAACACGTCACTCCGATCCGCTCGCTTTGAATTCCGTATATGCCGCTTGACTTTGCATATATCAAATCGCTTCTTTAATTTCTTAAATAAGATTTTTAAATAGATGTGAAGGGTATGTATGGTATTTGGTTTATTCTGACGCAATTTATTTTATAATTCTATTATATTATAAGTCTACCTTCTGTAACGCTTCTATAGTGCTCAATTATGCAAAAACAATGAATATGGTTCGTCAAATTTTCTCAGGTAAATTAACAATAGGAGAGGCGTCATAAATTTGTCTCCAGGCAGTCCTGATTTAACCCCTATGGGTTTTCACAGGGTTATCTTAAATCTAAATTTACGTCAATTAACCGACTTCCCTCGCGCATTCTAAATAAAATATCCGTCACGAATAGCAGCTATTGCTGAGTCCACCTGTGGGACCATCGTGTTTATAAGTAATTTTGCTGTTCAATTTATTGAGTGCCGCGATGACATTTGGATGATATTATTTTTAAGAAAATAAGTAATAATCATTATTTTCTTTATTCACTTAAAATAAACTTTCTTTTGAGACACCTTTGTAAATTAAAGAATTTTATACGCCAGGCACTTGACATCTTATCCTCTTATTGGTAGGTACTGGGATCAAACTCGATGATTAAGTAAGGCGTTATAGGTTCATCAAATCGCCCAGGATTTACTAAAATGTGGGTCTTTATAGTTCGGATGTATAACTGAGTATCACATGACCCGATCGCTCGTCGGTAAAACCTATGAAATAAAATGTATTGTGCGGTTATAGACGCGTAGTGTTTTAATATTAAATATAACTAACACCCAGATCTATAAACAAGGATCTACAACAATGATAGTTACAGCGAAAGAATTATTTGAAAATAAAGCTACATCACAAGCCAGTTTCCATTAAAAATATATTACATGTGACTAGATAATAAAATTGAAGCAACGTTGAAAAAGATATATTTATCCCACTACATTGAACTATTTTATAAAATTTACCATCTGTAACGTTTTCAACTTAAAACCCGTTGGGCCACCTTAAAGGACATAAATAAAAGTATCAATTAAAGAGTTGTTAAAAGAATAGTTTTAACCATGAAAAACTGTTGTACCCCGCAAAAATTCTACAGCTAACGGAGACTTGGCGTGAGGTATAAGAGCTTTCTTCTGCCTGCTACATAACCAAAGTGTACTTAAGTGTAAATTTTTTACAAAGAAAATCTAAATTTTTGTTTTTCTATCAAATTAATAACACAGAGTAATCAGTAAAATACTCATAAAATAAATTATACTAAAATTACGTCTTAACATAAAAATTAACTTAATTGAGAATTAGGTAATGAAGATAAGTATAATAAATTTGATGTAGCATTGATACAATACCTAAAGTACCGAATGTGCAAGTCATTATCATCAGCCATAAATCAACCATCAGCAGTCAGAGTTACGCCACTCCCAAATTTAAAAATTTATAAATAAGTGAATGTCCAGCTAGTATGCAACTTATTCAAATATTTCCTTCATAAACTTACTTAATCGTATATTGTACAAATCAACGTGAATTAATAAAAGTTCATTTTAAAGGTGTTATTGTATCAACAATTAGTATCGAAGTTAGAATTTTTAATCGGATTGTGTTATTTTTGTTTTGATTCCCTCTACTTACATATTTCATAGTCATATCATATGACTCTTTCATTTACAAGAACGTCACCGTGATGAGCTAATCCCAAATTCTTCTAAAACTGTTTATTAATAGGAACTTTCGATATTTTCCGCTTTCGTAATTTACCAAGTCATTTTAATCTTATTTAAACCATATAAGTAAAAGGTTAATAAAGATAGGTACTCTATGTATTTTAAAATAAACCATTTACTCTTATGGTTTATTCTAAAAATGGTTATAAAGACAATTTTTCTTTCTTTTTGTTACAAAACAGTTAATTTTCTGAATTCTAAAACCCAAACGAGTTGATGTATTCTTTTTTATGGTGACTATAATTAATATATTGTTTTTTATTGATGTGGGATTAAAATCACCAGTACTCACGAGTACCCGTTGCACAGCACCGGAATTGCAAAGGAGAGAATCCCTTTAGCAGAGACTCAGGCAGTTTATGTGTGTATTATTAGTACCCTTATCCACCAATACGAAATGTTACCGATTCGTCGTCACATTTACAGGATAAGCTTACTTACATTTAACGTATTTATAAATAGGCATAACATGCATACATATCACACTATAAGTTAATGTCATCTGCGGTACACAAACAATGCGCATCACTGAGATATAAATAAATCTCTGTTGCAATAGTGGTGACATTTACCCTTTTACCCAGCTTTTGCGTTGTCCTGTTACAATAACTAGTCAATCCGATGTCATCCCAAATTTATGCAGCAACGCAGCATTTCCACTCCAAAAATTATTGCGCTGGTATTAAATTAGTTCAAATAGGCGTTTTCGTGTTATGATATTTAAGATCTTTTTTAGGTTAAACATCAGGTTTTTCAATTAATTATGTACAAAGATTAGGTTTTTCATTTAATGATACTGCTGTTAAATAAAACATCGCTATGTTTATATCCATTCGATTAAAAAAAAACTTTATTCGTTTCATAACCATTTGATTGAAATGGTAGTAATAGGATTGTTATACCTGAGGCGTATAGTTTACGTTCATTAAATACGACCACACGTATCTGTAACACCTGTATGACTTATCTTATGACAGAGCTAGCAGAGTATTGTTTATATTTTGTAGGTAATTAAATATTCATCCTTGCTTGAATGGCGACAACACAATGCAGGGCAAAAAGCCCTTGATAGTGTACTCATACGTATCGTATTCCGGAACAAGCGAATGTTAATATAAAAATACATCTATCGCCAATTTGCAACGTTATAGGTTAAAATTATAACTATATTTAAAATATGTAATAAATTATAATTGTTAATCCTTTGAATCATGAATAGGATGTTTAACATGTCACCTTAGATCTCGGCACTTTAACCTGATTTATGAATCCAAAGCAATAGAATGAAAGAAATCTATATTTTTCCATTTATCTCAAAGCAATCTGAATCTATGGAAACTTTCTTCTATTTATTGATTTTAACAAAACAAATTACAAATTATACAATAAACATTTATGAGTCCCTGAAAAGAACAAGACCCACCGCTTGTTGCTTTATTTATGCAAACAGGACCAGATAACTATACTGGCATAATCTGTTGTTAAAGCTGCACAATCTGTGTATGTTTGTATTTATCTGCAATGAAATTATCTTTTTCTCAAAACTTTTATTTCAATGCAATAAAAGGCTGTAGACAGTGGTTACGTGCAAAACCTGAATAGTTTTGGAATATATTGAGACTATTAGGGAATGATTCCGGAATACGATAGTCTTGCTGGGTTTATTATTGTCAGGTTACGCCTTCGCCTTTACATTTCACTCAGCAAAAAAGGCAACAATGGTAACAGTGGTATCACTCCCGTCGAATCGCCCTGAACTTGCTTCTTACGTGAATGAGTACAGTTTATACATTTCTTGGGAGTGTAGATAGATAAAAACGGCGATTTACCACTTTTGTATACGTATAAAGATAAATAATCAACATACCTTGCATCTTCAGATACCGAAACTGGCATAAATATTTCATTGATATCATTGGCGCCAATAAGCGCCGTCTTCTGTTGCTCCGTGGCGATTTGGTATTATCAAACTTTCTCCAAGCTAAATAATCTGAAAAATAAATATTTCTGAATAAGTTCTTAAATCATATATTTGACATTAGAAATGTATTATATCTATAAGATATAATACGGTAACAACACGACGTTGGAATAACTTGATTGAAGTTCGCTTCGACAGCGCACACAAAATACGATTACTTTAGTTTAACACACTCAATTTTGTCTTCTTCTACAAAAAGTGACTCAATATATTACAATTCTTTTAATTATTTTTTTTTAACCCGCAAGATTCTTGCGCGTAGAAGGTTTCGTAAAGGTAGCAACCTACAAATTGCAATCTCTCCCCGTCATCATAATATACTACCATATACCACGACATTTTTAGAATTTTATCTTAATCCGAAGTCTATAAAAATTATTTTAGAGGCACTAGCCCGATTCATAACGTAAGTATATAAGTATATACATAAACTCTACCAAAATGACCAGGCAAATGGTATTTTTCCGTATAAATTAAACAGAAATTTAATATTTAGTCACATTCCATTGCGCGCAAAACACTCTAAGAGGAGAGTGGAACTTCTCGTTTAGGCTTAAACACAAGAGACACTAAAGTAAATTGTATCTACGTTTGATGACATACATAAAAACAAATGCATACTTTATTAAAAAGAACCTTCATCGTTTTATTACACTTATCAATAATTGTTTCAGATAAAACAACTTTATCATGTATTTTTACCTATAATGTCTACGACAATACTGATTACAACAAGAGTATACTAGATACTCTAGAAAATGACATCTACGAAATTTGAAAAATTTCATACAATTTTAAGTTAACCCTAGTGACAAGGGTTACTGTGTCACGTTCTGGGATCAGTCTACTATGTATAATCTGGCTACAGGTAATTGTATTTTTGCTATTTGACACTATTAGTGTGTGTAATACATTAATGTGGGAAAAAAGTAGTGACGGATTAGTAACACTTTATATGTTTTTTATAAATAACTCAAAATTTATTTATTTTACAATGCTATTGAAAATTTATTTATTTACTTTAGATGTCCATGTCTGGATTAATAAAATTTCCACTTCATCGGTCACATAGATTCAGAGAAAATTGGCTGCAACAAGCACACATACAACAACGTCTTACAAGGGTACCTTTTTTCTGTTGAAGTAGGGAATTTTAAAAAGTAACAAATTCATTGAAGCTACTAAAACCAAAGCAAAGATTTTTTTCTTACCTTGTAATCGATATCTTAATAATTACATTATCATTTTAAATTATCAGTTTCAATAGACTGGACTAGGCGATTTATTGGTTTCTTTTCGTAAAATTATTATTTTGGATTAACGCGTTAACATAAATTATTTATTTCACATCTTAATTTAATTTCACACTATACGAATTTAATAATTATTTCACTAAAAATATAATTCTTACGTATCATTCACAATACAATAATATTTTTACGGCTATTTAAAAAAGGATCTGATGAATTATTTATTAAATTAATTTACATAAAACAGTTTCATTTCTCTATCGTACTCATATTGGTCCCGCGACGAGCGATTTTGAGAATCCCTTGTCTTATGGACTTCACATTACACAATGAAAAACGTATTAAAAAAAATGCATCACTTCTCAGTCATTGCGTTCTCAATACAAGAATAAAAAACTTTTAAAAATATTTAATTCAATATTTGTCGCCTCCATTTTACAGTTTGTTCCCGTGCCAAAATACCTTACTGTAATTTCAATTCAGCCCATTCATGATTATATTAAACAAGATTACATACAATCGGTACATCGTACAATCCACTATTACAGTACAAATATGACACTAGGAGACTATTCTTTATGGCCTGGGGTAACTACGTTAAGTAATAAGATACAATAATTCCCAATTTATAAATTGTATCGACCTACTCGAAATCGGTTATACCAAATCTTATCCTGGATCTGTAAAACTATTGTTGTGGCATTGACATAATTAACCTCCTCCCACAAGCCATAAAATCTAGGGATCTTATGCACTTTTGCCTAAAATATACAATTTAATGCTATGTATACTTATCGCACTTGCATTTTACTGGAGATTTATCGCAAGATTCAAGAACTGGAATAAGAATATTTTTTTCATCCACAAGTTATTTTTTTAACTTTAAAAAACAAATCATGACTACAACAACAATATTGGAAAGGTAACATAATTACATATTTTATTGTACCACTTCTATTTATTTATTATGATCATTTAAAACATTGACACCAGAAAAAGATTTTGCGTATGATTCTCCGTATACAAGCATGCCCTTGACAAATTTCATTGTGACGTAAGCCACAGGAAAATTTTATTAAAATAACTTATGAAACAACTTGTATGACCTACTTTTAATAGTATGCGTCATATTAAAAATTCTTATAAAATAGATGTTAACAGAATACCTAGAATAAATATATTGACTAGAATAGAAGTCATAAAATTCAAAAGTCCTTGTCACTCAGTTTTTCATTTTATTTTCCTGTCTGGAAATTTTTTGCAGCAGTAGAGATCTGAAAGATTTCGCTGTGATAATTAATGTGACATAACGTCTTACATAGTCTGGTCATGGGTATTTTTCGATAATTTTATACTTGCGTCTTGCTTTAATTGGTCTATGATTGTAATAGGGATGTTGCGAATATTCGCATCCGCATCCGCATATGCGGAACATTCGCATCGATTTGGACATCCGCATCCGCATCCGCATCCGCATAAATCGCTGCGGAGCTGATGCGGTTGCGGATGTGTAGCAGATCGCGAAAAGAAAGAAAGGAGTGAGGGGCGGCGAGGTGCGCGTGTCGGTCTCGAGTGTCGAGTGGTTGACCGCACGTGCTGATTGACCAATAGGAAAGCAATAACATTTTATACAAATCAACCAATCGATCAATTTTATACAGATCCGCATCCGCATCCGCATCCGCGGATGTGAGCCTCTTAAAATCCGCATCCGCATCCGCATCCGCGGATGTGAAAAAAATTGAATCCGCAACATCCCTAGATTGTAACACATTGTTACATTCCTCAACATACAGGTCAAGCTGCAGTCAGTACTGCAGGTCCTTCCCCTTATGTAGTTTTGCTGGGCCTGGCAGTTAATACATAATTCATTTTTGTAAAATTTTAGAAATATGATATTTTATGTTTTGGGTGAAATACTTTTGATTTAGATGAAAACTTACAGACTATAAATATAATTCTAACACATCAAAAGTTTTGTTTCAGTTTTGGTCATTGTTAAAATAAAGCTTTTAGTATACTAAAACATAACAAAGGCTACTAATATGTAAATGCATTATAATTGGTAGTCATATTGAATTTGCAGCTTAAAGTAAGGCATGCAATCAAGAGGTACTGTTTCCATTCCCTTTCAGTTCGGGTAATCTGTTGTTGAACTTTTCCATTGTTTTAGGTTCTCTATCCAAAGGCATTATTTGGAATAAAGATTTTTAATAACTTGGATGATGGCCTCGAGGTTTGGGCGCGCGGTCGAGAATCCGACGGTCGCGGGTTCGAACCCCAGGCACACACCTCTGACTTTTCGAAGTTATGTGTGTATTCACATTGAATTATCACTTGCTTTAACGGTGAAGGAAAACATCGTGATAAAACCTGCACACCTAAGAGTTCTTAGGAATTTCTTAGGTGTGTAGTCCGCCAACCTGCACTAGGCCAGCGTGGTGGACTATGGCCTAAACCCTCTCAATGGTAGAGGAGACCCGTGCTCAGCAGTGGGCGTATATGGGTTGATGAAGATGAAGAATAACTTGGATATGGCAAGTACATTTTCTAGTTCCACCTTCGATATTTCTTCATTGATTTAATTTATTTTCAATTATTTTTAAACCAAAATGCATCCAACTAATTATGTGACTAATAAATGCTAGTTCATTCCATATACTTCACAATTCCTATAATGTATATATAAATACATGCCAATATTTTTAACAAGTCTATTCTAAAACAAATAGTAAAGATAAGAAGAAACATATTGAACTATTGTGATGATAGCATTCATTACTGTTAAAAATATAACATTAAATATTTTATATCAACACACTTAAGAAATTTTAAGTAGTATTTAATATACTGATGATAAAAGCAATAATGTTAGGATCTCTTATTAACATTATTATATATTTTGGTTTAAGAGTAATTGTTTTATACAGTATGAATTTAAATTATTTATTTAAACATTCTCTTTTATAAATACTTTCAACAAATAGTGTTTGTCTTAACATTCTTATTAAATTTAGAATAATAATTTCATAGTAAATGAAAACATTGCTGTTGATCAAACAAGATAACAATCTCTAATAAATAAATGGGCTCCTTCAATATATGAGACTTATTGATGGATGTCAATTAATAGGCAGTAGCATATATACACCATAACATACAAATGTTTGCGTCATAATCATCATCAGCATCAGCCCATAAACATCCCACTAGGCATTGGCCTTCTCTACCACTGAGAGGGTTTAGGCCTTAGTCCATCACTCTAGTCTGGTGTGGGATGGCAGACTACACAACTAAGAAATTTCTAAGAACTTTAAGGTGTGTAACCTGGCAAAATGTGGGTGAAGAAATGCATCTCTGCCTACCCCTTCGGGGAATATAGGCGTGAGGTGTTTGTTTTATTTAAGGTGTATAACTTTCATCAGTATATTTTCCTTCACCATTAATGCAAGTGATAATTCATAGTGAATACACACATAACTTTGAAAACTCAAAGGTGTGAGCCTGGGATTTGAACCAGCGATCGCAAAAATTCTCGACCACACATCCAAACCTATCACAGCTATTGTTTGTATATTACTCAAAAAGTTTCAATATATTCTCAAGATCAATTACACAACATACTAAATTGATGAAACCTATACCATTGACATAGGCTGAAGACCAAGTACTAGGAAATGCAATCCCGACTCGAGATTGCAAAATCGAGATCCCGCGGGATTAGAAATTACAATCCCGCGCGATCCCGTCTAGTTTAAAAAATAATAATAAATTTGGATGACTAAAAAGCTAATAACTGCTTGTTTGTGATAGTGAGGTTAAGTAAAATAACATATAGCTCAAAAGAAAATAAAAACCTTTATTCTATAATCTTACAAGCAAAAATAATTATCAAGTTTTAAGGAAATTAACACAGGTAAATTAGGTAATCAAAATAATAAACATATTTCAAAGGAATTAGAAAGTAGTTACGTAAGACGAGTGATTTTGAAAATGACTCTTTAAACAACAAAGGGTATTAATAGTATCTATCATCTACTAAACGGTATCTATAGTCTACTCAACAAGTGCTTTTTTAGTCAAAACTTTTTAAAAGTCTCGGAAAAATATGGTTGATGGCTCATATGATTCGGGATTGCGTCTAGAAAGGTTTTGAAAAAATTCAAGACCCGCTCGAAAAAATTGCAAAAGTTATTAACAAATTAGTAAAAAAAAAGGGGTTTAGTTTTTCGGGTTTATCTCGAAAACTATTTGACTAGTTAATTTTGAAAAAAGATTCAAAAAGAGGAGGAAATTTCCATAGTCAAAACATAGTTATACAGCTAAAACATAATTCAATTAACTTTCATATATTTTCTAAAAATTACAATATTCAGAGGTAACAATTTAAAGATTGTATAAGATTATGTTTCACATAAGAATTAATAGAATATTTTTTCCATTGGTACTATTACTTGTAGTGTGAAGATATGCCTATAACCTTCCTATAAAATAAATTACCATAACAGACTCAAAGCAATCAAAAAATCTGTTTTCCAATATATACTGAATTAAAATATTAATAATTTATTTCTAATAATTAAGAGAGGTGCTTATAAAATTACCATTAAAAAAACATCTTGTGACAAAAAAACTTACAATAGAAAATTATGTGATATAAAAAATCAAAGGGTGGCCTGATTGTAGTAATTTTCCTATAGTTGTATTAAATGCTATTTCATTGTTCCAAAATTGTTTGTCTTTAAAAATTACTGGTTCTATAAACAAACTAGCTTGTGAAACCTATACTCAGCCTATCACCATATGAAACAATTTTAACGAACAGCTTTAACATGTAACCTGTCCAGAGCATTTTTGGTAAAGGAGCCGTGACATCCAAATTTTTTTTAGCATTACAGTTTCATTTTATATGCCTATGAAGTACTTGCAAGTACTTATCAAAAAAACTTTAAAAAACACCAACAATTCTGAATTTATTGCATACATTAATTTTAATGCACAGACACTGATGCTATATATTTTTTTGTAATATGCATTGAAATAATAAACTCATTTTCAACAACAATATTGTTTTTTTTTTATGTTATTTCTTGTAAAAACCATTAGGCTTACAATATTATAACAAATCTCACTATTTGCAAGTACATATTTTTCAAATAATAATGCTATTTGGTAGGCCGGGTCATGTAACCACTAAAATAAAAAAAAGTTTGCGGTACATTAATATTTTATTATTCCCCATTCACTGTTCATACATTTGTAAAATAGTAAAGATGTAGCTCCCACATCCAGTCTAAAAAAACCCAATTTAAGATGTCTCAGCGTGTCTAAAAATGCATTATAAATAATGCATGGACGGTCAACATGTTAAAAATCAATTTTATAATGATTAGAATTTGATTTAACAAGAAATTATATTAACATATGTATGATTTGAAGGTTTAGGCAAATTTGCAATTTTTAATGAATATTGTGCCAAAACATTTGCATCCCATTCAATAGAGTTTGAATCTAATGCAATTTTAGGCATGACTTTGTAATGCTTATGATATTTTTGCAATGGAAAATCCCAATAACACTTCCAAACACAATTGCATTAACACCAGGAGCTCTTCATTGATTGACACATACAGCTAAACCATGAAACAGTCTGGACAGTAAAATTATAAAAAAAATATTTAATTTAATGTTCAATTGTTAACTGATGTTATGTACATATGTAAATTGGTATTGCCCATAACCATCAATCTTTTTTTCATTACAATTACTAAAAAAATCATTCCCATAACATGTATGATGTTGGAATACATAATAATCTCTGTTAAATCAGTACATAATTATTTATTTGCAGCAGTATCATTATATTATTTAAATAATACTTTTTATTTAGGTAAATCAATGTTGATTATAAAATAGCAATTGCTCAAAAGATTTGGATGAGACATATTTTTAAAACCACATTTGACTGGTGTAGCTTACGCAAATTTTTTAAATGAATACTCAATAACATTTTCTCAGATATGGGAACAACCCAGAGCTTACTGTAACATTCTGTAACATTATTTATGTATAACAACCAAGAAGTTAGTTTTAGCTGTGTCAGCCCATTAAGTACCATTTCAGAATATTGTATAAGCTATTGGTATGATTTTTGGTTAACTTTATAAACTATGTTAATAATAATTGGTGCAAAAACCAGTAAACATTGGCAAGAATTAAAATTTCCACAGATCAAAATTTGTTATATTAATATTTATATACTAATTAAGTCTTATTTTTCCCTTTCAGTATTAAAGAAGACTATTCTGGTAAAGGAGTACAACTAAAATGTATATAAAGATAGTTTACAAATTGCTGCTCAATTACTGAAATATACTGATGAAGATATATAATATTAGGAGTACAAATAAGTTTCCGCCGCTTTTTAACGCAAATTAAATATTTATTATAGAAGAATGCTTGCTGCGTGACTTCTAATGTTAGAGCAAGTTCTTTTTGTGTTTGAGGTGAATCTTCCTCCAATTATTCCTCCAATTCTGCATTCTCGTAAATTTTTGGCCTTCCAGTGCGATCTTTGTCTTCTACGTCGAAATCAGTGGCGGTACTTCCATAGAAGCCCGAAAGCCCGACTTGCCTTACATAGTTCCGAATAACGAACTTAACGATTGTTTATTTATAAAATAACGCTATAAACGTGAATGTGAGTACTAACCGGTAGATATTTATTAGTCTTACGTACCAAAAAAAATATGTTGCTACTAAATAAACATTTGGGCTTGCCTTAGTTTGACACCCTAGGCACGCCACTGGTCGAAATAACCATTTTTAAACTTTTGAAACCACTCTCAACACTTTCTCTCACTCAAAGCACCCTCACCATATGCTTCTACAAGCAATTGATGCGCCTCAGCAGCAGATTTCTTTAAAATAAAGAAGTAAACTAATATTTCCCACAAATGCCGCTTACTTGGCTCAAATTTTGACATTTTCAACTTATAAAAATTATATTTTACGAATGTAAAATCAATGATATTAATAGGTTATGATGTTCTTGAATGTCCAAACTATTTCTAAGCCGGTCATCATCTGCAAAAGCTAACCGAAACTCCAATAACATCTATCTACAATAAAACGGCGAAAACTTATTTGTACACCTAATAGATGTAGATTCAAATAAATATGAAAATCATGAAATGACCTCTATGATTAGGCGCCAAATTTATTTTTCTTACTGTAGTTGAAATAAGATAGCTTGTATTATATCTACGTAGGTAGATACTTTCATGAAAAATAATTTGCATATATATATATATAATTATATGGTGTTTAATAAATATACTTTATTAGTGAAAGTAAATACTCAAAGAAAACATGCATGCCTAAGAATTCTTATGAGGAATTTATTATATATGGTAGGTTCACAAACCTACAGTAAGCTTACATATCCCCTCTCAAAAGTAGAGTAGGTTTGCACCCATAATGGAATGTAAAGCTCTTATAGTCAGATAAAATGTTCACAAAACTATAATCTGTGTTAATAAATAACCAGTACACTTATCAATACTTAAATGTAAACAAGAAAATGAATGAAGAGTGCTCATAAATTGTCAAGTTGTAGCAAATATGAAACAAATAGGTACAGTATGATAATGTATATTACTATAGTAGTACTTGCAACTAAAAAGTAACTATTAGAATACTACAAGTAGCTTTCAAAAAAATATAAGCAATTATAGTCAAATCACTAGCTTTATTAGTAAGAAGAGTATGTTGTTCACACAATAACTAAATATTCCTATTTAGGATTATAATATTTTCTATACCTACTCAAATAAGATTCCAATGATTTTCCAACTTATGTAGTAAACAGAATCAAAACAAAGTTTGTAAATACTACATAGTATTGCTTGCTTACTAAAGTGGAAATACTATGACCGCAAAAAGAAGTTCAAATAAATATATCCAAATTATTATTCATTTATAACAAACAGTTTTGATAATGATCCAAAAACTGTTACATGGATATCCAAGAAAGTTAGTAAACAAACTATATCAATAAGAAAAAAGTAATTTCAGAGCAACAGTATAATTCAAAGACTAGCATAAATAATAGCATTCTATTTGATTTTTTTATCGTCTCTAGCTAAAGCGTTAGTGATCGTTGAATTGCTTGAGGGCAAAAAATAACCTAGCACAGATATTACCAAGGCTAAAACAAGACCTTGAAAGAACTTCATAGAAAAAACTTATATGGAAACAACAAAAGATTATTTTCTTCAGCTCTTAACTAGAACCCAAACTAAGTATATCATTCTGTAAGTAGACCATCACTACCTACTTACACAAAATGACGTCATTACATTGACTTGACAGTCAATAAAACACAGTAAACATTATATTATTCAACAAATTTCTAATGTTTATATAGGTCTTACGAGAAATTGCATATATCAAATCAATACGAATTAAATAAAATACTTACAGGGCTTTCCAATTAAATATAAATCTTCCAAGTGCATCAGGGCTATCCGCGGCCAGGGGTTGACAGCGAAACTGCGAAACCTAAATAACATGGCGGCATCTTGTCGCAGCCGGTGTATTTGCGTTTGTACTCTTTTCAAACATTTTACACTGTCAGGCTTTATTAGTAATATCAATCACTTTCTTGGTTAAAAACACTTTTCAGTACATAAGCAAAATAAATAAGTTTGTATCACACACTAAAAGCAAAATGACGTAACATTCTCAACCTTCACGGTCGCACTATAGGTATAAATGGTAGTAGAAGAAATTGTTGTTGTTATAAAAAAGTAATTTTATGGGGCTTGGTCCGTGAACACTGCTTTAGAAAACACTAATAGGAAACATCACTTTTAAACATAATAACAGTTCACTGAAATTTTGGCAAAGGAAAATAAGACGCGATAGATTATTATGCCAAAGAACAAACGTGACACGCAGTCAAGCAAGCTCGCTAACTCTTTCTTTTTTTATGCCGGTGCTGCCTACAAACAAAAAATATTTATTAGAACTATAAGAAATAAAACATTGGTCAGTGAATATAGCAATATTTTCACCTCTTTTGATCACTGTTTTATTGCCATATATAAAAACAGACATAGAAATAGGCAAATATCACTAAAGTAAAGCTACTATTAATTATTTAGAGCAACTATCATAAAAAACAGAAAATATAATTTTAATTGTATTTACGATAAATTGTAGAAAATTATCGTTCTAAATTTAATGTGGCAACAAATACACAACAATAAAAAAATGTTTTATGGTCTTTAAGCGTGTTATTTTGCTAGTTGTGATAAATAAAATAACAAAGATGTTTTCTGATAGTAATATCTCCTGTCACCATTGGTTAATTTATAATTTTCCACAGTATTTTACAATAATCTATGTGTTATAATCAAATTTCTATAGAAATCTTTATTTAAAATTAAAATTCCTACCGCCATCTATTGAAGAACTTTGACCGCCAAACAAAGTATGGCGAGTCAAAAGATAATGACTCTTTCTTGTACCTATATCAATCCCATCCTAGTATCATTTTTGTAATAAAATATCTGGTTATAATATTATTATAGCCAAATTATACGACTTTATCTATAAAAATATAAGATGATTGATTTTATATGATTGATCTTGCCTTTAACATCCTGTAATAAAACCTGCTCAATAAGCATATACAAAGGAATACTTAAGTAGAAAAACTAATTATACAGACAATCTATTTGTGAATTGTGAGCCAGAACCTACAAAATTTATAATTATACTCCGATTTTTGTTTTATTGGAGTTGAAACCGGATTATTTCGTGTTTAATTTTTAATAGGCATCTTATCATTCGTACCGTATGTCGCTTTTCACACAATGCATTCCTATTAAGAATCTTACTGGTTTCGTTTGCCTCGTACGTATAGTATGTATACCCATTTCAATAAAGTAGCATAAATAGTGAATATATTATTAATTTATTGGGAAACTACAATTTAGAACACTGAAAATATTATTATTACTTTATGATCAAATAAAATGAAGTAATTACTCGACAAGAACGGTATCTCTAGCGCTAGCGTATAAAAGTCTAACTGTATCACAATACCCTGCGCCTCGTCGAGACCCAGTAACTATGACGTAGGGATCTCCAGCTCGCAAAATTCGCTTCGCTTTACAATAATCCAGTGCTGCGTGTATTCTAGATTCCACTTCCGAGACCCAACTTCCTCTAGCCACTTCAAAATAATGCATAGCGCGAACTCCGCGCCAGAAACGCAATTGCCTTGCAGTGTGACAGGCTCTAGTTACAGCAACTATTGGGCACGTAGGCCTAACGTGGGACAGAATTTTAGCTGTTCGACCTGAATTTGTTAAACATAAAATGACAACTGCTCTCGAGCGCATCGCGAGCTCCATGGCACTAATGCAGACAGCTTTTGTGGGTTCTTCGATTGGGCTTTGCATTAATTCTAAATTGCCATAAGTACGCGGTTGCCACACAATTCTTTCAGCATGTCGACAAATTACTGCTGCCGCCGCTAAGCAATGTTCTGCCATACGTAAGGAGTCAAAAGCAGATGAGAATTTTTTCAGAGGTGAATCATAGTGTAGCTCTAAACACAAAACATCAGCACCATCTAGTACTAGATTTGCTATGTCTGTAACACAAAGAGTTGGGATTTGTTCATTAATAACCGCCTTAAAAAGGCAGGGTTTACCAGCCATATTACATTTAGCGAGAACATTTTTCTGAGCAATAAATATTTTTTCCACAGGCAAGTCGGTACTTAAAACACCTCGATCGATATATATACCATCAGTTTCCGTTAATATCTCGTCTATATTATCAAGTCCGAGAACAGACTCGATACAAGCAAATATGAGAATATGTTTTCCCTTCTCTGATAGAATTTCTCGTACTTGCCGAATGTCAAGAACATTTTGCGTATTTGGAACCAATACACCGTCGACATCAGATGCTACAGCCCAAGCTATTTGTTGTTCCATGTGTTCAAATGGTTGTTGTGAATTATCACTCCTAGAAATCGAATCTAAGCTATCGCCACGGGCGCTGTTATCTAAACCTTGTATCTCTCGTGGCATTTGCGATATACGAACAGTCATTTTTGGACCAATGGTACCACCTGCAGCAACGGAGCATTCGATTGAGTCATCGCCCACTTCAGATACTAAAAGTTTAATTTTGGTTGGGGTTAAGCTATCGATATAAATTATGTCTCCTGGTTGTAAATCTGTTAAATGGTCGTAGCCAACAAACAAACAATCAGCGGTACCACTTTCGCGCCAACTAGCGTCTGTAGTCAGTCGAATATTTTCATTCTGATTTATCTCAATTGTGGTATTTGGTCCACTTTTTAAGTCTCCAGTGATAATATCTGGCCCCCTTACATCCACCAAGAGGGCTAAGGGATATACATATTCCAGCTCAGCGCTATAGTTGTAAACAGCTTGTCTTATGCTTTGAATTAATTGGGCACAAGCCTCTGGCTCTAAATCTCTTATGTTTAACCGGGCTACTGTCATACCAGAGGCAATCAAGCGTTGTATAGTGCTGGGTTCCCGATTCTCCACCCCAATATCACACATAAGACCAGTCTGCAATTCTTCACATGGATTGTCGTGCAAGTTAACGTTACAATAATGCTTCAATAATGTTGGCTGGGGTGAAATGGGTTTTTCTTTAAATGTTGGTATTGCTTCTAGCGGAATATGCCACGGCAAAGCCATATTAATAAATTGGTGATGTACTATAAACAGTCTTTTAATTTAATTTGACAGAAATCATTTTTTTACCATCTGACGTCTAAAAACAAAACACCATTTCCGGTAAATCTTTTTAAACAGCTAGTACAAATGAGTGTAAAGTGTTGAATAGTAATCTCAGATTATACAACCTCTTTTGATATCAATTTAGATCTGGTTGGTTTATGTATTTTTGCAATGTCAGTTTTTATTTCTTTAAAAAAAAAAAAAAAACAAAATTGTATTTTGTCATATTGTTAATTCAAAAATAAATATCTTGAAGAAGTAACGTTTTTATTGTCTGAAGTAAATTTTATTGTATATTAATTTATAAGAGGTTGGAAATGACCGTACTAGCCACAGCTACCTTCTAAGAGGTTATGGGCCCAGCCATATATATATATTGGAGTTTTGCGAGTTTTTTGAGAAATAGTGACAGGATACTTCAAAGATGGACAAGCCCATCAAACCAATGTTATCAAAAGATTCTAACTACAATAGCTGGAGACAGAAAATTACATTGAGAATAACTGCTATGGGTTTCGAATATATTTTACAAAATAATGAGCAGACTCCGACCACAAGTGAAGATAAAATATCTATAAATAAAATGGAGGCATGGGGAAAGTCACTAATTCTAAGCTCGATAGATCCAGACTTAGAGAATTATGTAATTACCAAAGATACAACCTTTTCTATGATGAAGAAACTAGATGAAATTTTTCTAGCAAACAGAGACCTGCAAATAAATGAACTTCTCAATGAGTTTTATACTTTCACCTTTAACTCGGAGGATATGCTGACGGCTATGGGACGTATTGAGCTTCTAGTGAATAAATTAAATTCCTTAGACCACAAACTATCGAACATAGAAATAACAACGAAAATTATTTCGATTTTACCAGCTGAATACAGAGCTTTTAGATTAGCATGGGATGCAACTCCATCTGAAAATAAAACTCTGGAAAATCTTGTCTCTAGGCTTTACAAAGAAGAGAAATTAGAAAAAGCAAATACAGCTATTACTGTTTTTAAAGCAAATGAAAGGGAGTGCTTCATGTGTAAGTCTAAGGACCACATTGCCAAGTTCTGTCCTAGAGACAATTTCGCACAGCAATATAACTGCACTTGTACTTGCAATAGGAATAAAACCTCAAAATTTTTCTGCTCCTTTTGTAAAAGATCTGGCCATACTGCGGATAGATGTTTTAAAAGAATTAATAAAAACAGTAGTAATCATCAAAGCTGTAGTAATCCTAAACCAAATGTGAGTATAGACGCTGTTTTAGATTCTGGTGCTACATCACACATGTTCAAAGATAGTTCACTTTTGTACAATTTGAAATCTTTAAATACACCTATAGCTTGCGCTGATAATATGGTGATTAATGCAGAAGCAATTGGTAGTTGTATAAATGACACATGTACCTTAGAAGAAGTGTTACATGTACCTAAAATTGCTAAAAATATTATTTCGGTTAGCAGCTTAGCTGACAAAGATTTTAAAATAATTTTCTATGAACATGTTGCAGTAGTAAAGAAGAAAGACAAAAAAGTACTAGTAGCGCATAGGAACAATAACGGCCTGTATATTACGAAACTAAATGCAATTTTTCCAACTGTCTCGGCGTTGCTGCTTGAAAGTGAAAGTATTTGGCACAGAAGGTTAGCTCATTTAAGCAATGTTAGAGAAACAGCAAAGAACGTTGTAGGGTTAAACCTTTCTAATTCAGACTTCGTATCAAAGTCCTGCGAAGTTTGTCATCAAGCTAAATTATGTAGGCTTCCTTTTAAAACTGTACGGCATTTAGCTAATAGACCACTAGAACTTATTCATACTGATATTTGTGGTCCAATTGACTGTCAGACATGGGATGGTAGGAAATATTTCGTTACGTTTCTCGATGATTTTACTCACTACGCAAGGGTCTATCTTTTACGAAATAAATCAGATGTTATAGGATGTATATTACACTTTATTCATTGGGCTGAACGACATTTTAATCAAAAGATTGAAAAACTACGATGTGATAATGGTGGTGAATACTGCAGTAGTCAGTTTGTTAAGTGGTGTCAGGATAGAGGTATAACGCTGGATTATACTGTGCCATATACTCCTCAATTAAATGGTAAAGCTGAAAGACTAAACAGAACTCTAATGGAGAAAACACGAGCTCTTATGTTTGATTCAAAAATGCCTAAATTTCTTTGGGGTGAAGCTCTTTTCACAGCTGTGTACCTTCTTAATAGAGTATGTACGTCTACGAAAACTAAAACTCCATTTGAGCTATGGCATGGTAGGAAGCCGGATTTATCTAACATTAAGGTTTACGGTTCTAAAGCATATTACAAAATAAATAGACGTATAGGTAAATTGGATAAACGTTGTGAGATGGGTTTGCTTGTCGGCTATGGTGCTAATTCTTACATAATTTGGAATCCGCGCGTTAAGAAAACGTTACATTCTAGGGATGTCGCTTTTGATGAAGAAATGAATGATTATGGGGAGATTTGTAAAAATTTTAGTGGTGTGGCTAATAATTATTTTTGTGCGGATTTGTTCAGTGGTTTAAATATTGAAGGAGATATTTTACAAGATTTTTCTAGAGATGAAGAAGAAACAATTGAAAAAGGAACAAATAAAAAGGAAACAATTGGAAAAGAAACAGTAGAAGAAGAAATAACAATTGACGGTGATGAAAATGAAGAAAGTACAGAAACAAATGAAGTAGTTTGTGACGAAACAATTGAAGATGAGAGGAATGTGAATTTTGTTGATAATCTAGATGAAGAAGTTATAGAAAATAAAGGAGATTTTGATGATTTTTTGGATGCAAGTGAAGATAGAATAGGGGAGTTTGTAGACATTTTTAATGATGCTAATGAAACAAATGCAGAAACAAATGTAGTTGCAGATGAAGAAGAAGCTGAAGTTGTTGCAGATGAAGAAGAAGCTGAAGTTGTTGCAGATGAAGAAGAAACAGAAGTTGTTGCAGAAAGTGTAGGTCCAAGAAGGAATCCATCGAGAAATAGGCCTTTACCTGAGAAATATAAAGATTATGTTATGGATTTTTTGGCCGAGTGCGCACTGTTAACGTTTGAGGATGTAGTTAACTCAAGTGAAAAGGACAAATGGTTAAAAGCTATAGACGAAGAGAAATTTTCTTTAGAAAAGAATGGCACATGGGAGTTGGTGGATGAAAAAGAAGCTAAAGGAAGAAAACTTTTAACAAGCAAATGGGTTTTTACCAAAAAGTCGGATGGAAGATATAAAGCGAGATTAGTAATCAGAGGTTTTCAACAGAAATATAAAGTGGACTATGAGGAAACCTATAGTCCTGTGGTGAACAGTACTTCGCTTAGAATTATTTTATCGATAGCAGCTCAGAAGAATTTGAAGTTAAAACAATTCGATATCAAGACAGCATTTTTACATGGGAATTTAGAAGAGAAAATATTTATGGAAGTTCCTAAAGGCTATGTTGAGAAGAAGGGGAAGATTTGTAGGTTGAAGAAGAGTATTTACGGTCTAAAACAAGCTCCTTTAATGTGGAACATTAGGTTTACCAGTGTTCTGAAGAAATTGGGTTTCATACAGTTAAAATCTGATCATTGTATTTTCATTAAAGAATTTAATGGGGATGTTGTTTATCTTGCTGTATATGTAGATGATGGTTTGCTCGCTGGTAACTCTTATGAGGAACTGGATAAAATTCTAAAAAAACTTAATAGTGAATTTGAAATGTGTGTTTGTGATAGTGTTAGTAATTATATTGGTATAGATGTTAATATTACAGATAGTGGGATTAAAATAGCTCAGGCTAGCTACATTAACAAATTAATTAATAAATTAAATTTGCAAGATGTAAAGGCTACGATTACGCCCTCTATATTTACCGGTGAACATCCTGTTGTAAGTGATGACTCTTTAATAGAGGAGTATAGGGAGGCAGTGGGTTCTTTACTGTATGTAGCTAATAAATCTCGTCCTGACATCGCTTTTCATGTGGGCTATTGTAGTAGACATCAAAATAATCCAAATGAAAATGATAGGTCTAATATAAAATCTATTCTAAAATATATAAAAGGAACATCTGATTTGGGTATTGAGTATAATAGGGGAGATAGTAATCTTGTGGCTTTCTGTGATGCAGACTTTGCAGGAGACCTAGATACTCGGAGAAGTACTACTGGGTACTTGATTTGTTTTGGAGGAGGTCCGATTGCATGGGCATCTAGAAAACAACCTATTGTTGCGCTCTCTAGTACTGAGGCCGAATATATTGCTGCTGCAGATTGCTGTAAAGAATTACTGTATATACAAAATCTTTTGAAGGAATTGTTACATGTAGTACCCCAAACAACTTTGATGGTAGATAACCAGTCTGCTATAGCTTTAATGAAGAATGGAGTTTTAAATAGACGAAGCAAACATATTGATGTTCGTTACCACTTTCTAAAAGAAAAGCTTGATGAAAAATTATTTAAAGTTGAATACTGTTCAACAGATAGACAGTTGGCTGATATATTAACGAAGAATCTAACCAATGTTAAATATGTGCAGCTGCGTAATCAAATTTTAGGGATGTGATTGTAGGTAGAATTACTTAAGTGATTGGTGTAATTGTCTTGTGATGGATGTTAAAAAGACTTTTTTAGGTGTTTTTAAGTCTAATCTTTTTAGTGTATATAATGCTAGTGTTAAGGGGAATTATTATAGAGATTCGCGCAGTGGAAGCGTGTGTTTGTGTTTGTTGTAAGGGCGAATGGATTTAGTGTTTTTGTTTTAAGTATTTTATTATTGTAAGGGGAAAAGAATTTAATGTTTTGTGTTAATTAATTATTTTTGTTAGAGGAGGAGATTTTTATTATTCTGCATTTTTCCTCTTGCTCAGTTTTGGATTTGTCGTCTGTTTGTAAAAAAAAAAAAAAAAAAAAAAAAAAAAAAACAATTTTTGATATCTCCTCTTCCTTTGTATTTTTGTAGTTTTAGTTATTCTGTACTTGTCTGCTCTTATAGTGTATATCTGAGATTAAGGGGGTGTGTTGAATAGTAATCTCAGATTATACAACCTCTTTTGATATCAATTTAGATCTGGTTGGTTTATGTATTTTTGCAATGTCAGTTTTTATTTCTTTAAAAAAAAAAAAAAAACAAAATTGTATTTTGTCATATTGTTAATTCAAAAATAAATATCTTGAAGAAGTAACGTTTTTATTGTCTGAAGTAAATTTTATTGTATATTAATTTATAAGAGGTTGGAAATGACCGTACTAGCCACAGCTACCTTCTAAGATAAAGGGCCCCATATACGAAATGATTCGTCTGTACGATCGATCTGATGAAAATCGAGACGATTGGTCGTATCAAAAATTTCGCCAAAAAATCGTTAACTATACACCATCGATTCGTCGTTTCGATCGGTTTGACAGATAAATCGTACTGTATATGGGGCCCTTTAAAGTCACTTCAAATTCACACCTTTTCCACATCTAAACCTTAACTTAGAGCGAAATGACGAATTATACCTTATTCACGATAGCTTGATTTTTTTGGCAGACGGGCTAGTGATGGGAAACAGAAAAGTCCAAAAAATAACGTTTTAAAATACTTGTAAGGAATAGTGTGGATGTATTATGCGTGGCGCAGTTGGCTAGACACCAGCTTGTGAAACGAGCGGCCGCGGGTTCGATCCCCGCACCGAGACAAATGTTTGTGTGATCCACAAATATTTGTTTCGGGTCTGGGTGTTTGTGAGACCGAAAAGTCTCTCGTAGTTTCTGATACCCACAACACAAGACTCATATCTTAGCGTGGGGTCAGGACTATGTATGTGACTGTTGGGTGTATTTATTTATTATTTATTTATTATGTGTGAAATTATTTATTACTCTCGACATATAAAACATTGGGTAGAAAAGCGGCGGTGGGTCAATGTTCGTAATGAGAACCTATTAATCATAACAGGGTTATTTTTAGACCTCCCGCCAAATTAAAATAGGTGCTTAAGACTATGAAAGTAAACAACTTCCCCAAAAGAAACGCAGGTCGAAAAGTGAAAAAAAAAATCTACACGACTTTCTACACGAAATCGACCACGTGATCGAGCAGTTTTCTTTAGGAAGGTAAAAAAAAACGCAATATGTAAAAAATTGGGTTGAAAATTAAATAGTTTTATCTTTAAAACAATTTTTATTGAGAAAGAGGAGCACAGCCAAGATCATTATCACCAGAATCGTCGGAGCTTGTGTCATCATCTCTAACTTCAATTATTATTCAGTATTCAATAAAATTGTCGACGTGGACATCGATAGGAACGATGTTACGTCCCTTTCCGTCCGACCGATGTAACATTGTACAAGCGTCTATTATTTTCAGTGTTCCTATTTTAATTTACTTTGAAGCAATAAAGTCTTAAAATTTTCAAAAAAAATTAAAATAATATAATTATGACGCTTCCGCGGCGCAGCTAGTTAAGACATCAGCTTGCGAAACGAGAGGTTCGATCCCCGCACCCAGGCAATAGGTTATTTTGTATGACCCACAAATACTTGTTTTTGATTTGTATGTTAATGGGTCTAGAAAACTCTCACACCTGGATACCTACGACACAAACCTTGTTCCTATGTTATTGTTGGATCAGATCTTTGTAGGTATACTGACTGTTGAGTTAATTTTAATAAAAGAATATTTGTTGTTTATAACTAAATTTGCCAATTATTTTTCAACTCAAAACGAGACATAATCTTTTA
The DNA here is from genome assembly GCA_030295005.1 of Cephonodes hylas. Classification (NCBI taxonomy): domain Eukaryota; kingdom Metazoa; phylum Arthropoda; class Insecta; order Lepidoptera; family Sphingidae; genus Cephonodes; species Cephonodes hylas. The sequence goes on along the minus strand of AP025364.1, from coordinate 7,812,582 downwards.
TTCAAAGTTCGCGTACTAACATTTATGTAATTTTCTTTACGAACATAAATACATATATAACCTCACGCCTGTATTTCCCGAAGAAGGAGGCAAAGATGCATTTCTGCACCCATATTTCGCAAGGTATGTCCTACGAAATAGGAATCAAGGCTATTACCGTTTTTCGGCCACATTCCCAGGCTCCGTGCTGCTATAGAGAGATTCCTATTGGAAAAAAAACAATCACAGATCGTCAATGTACGCGACAGTGCCTGTCTCATGAGCGTCGCAATTTGAAATTTAAAAAATGCAATTTGAAAACGGGACAATTTTGCATCCTGGCGCTTTGTTTGGGGACATCGGGATAGGTAGGTATCCGAAATAGGGGACAGTCCCGTTCAAAGCGGCACGAATAATCAGTTTATTTGTTACCTATCAGAGAAATCCGGACGCACTTGATACTAAGTAGTGTTGTAAGCATTGCATTCGAAAAACAAAACGAATTTTTATTATATTATTAAACTTACAATTTAAATTGTAATTTTTACAAACATCCTTCGCCTTAAAAAAAAAAAACAACCAAAGACAAATTGACAATTTGACAAGCTATGCTCACTGTTCAAGTATTCAAACAATTCAAAATATCAGGGGTGTTTGTCTCCTGTCGAACATGTGTTACTACTTTTAATGAGCTACGATTACGTTTTTTAAATATTTATGTTAAGCTTGAATTTATGAGGGTGTCTGTACTAAAAATATTTGCTGCGATTTATGATAAAACTTGAAATTCATTCATCTACGAAAAGCTTTTATCATTGAAATTATTATATCAGTAAAAGTTATTGTTTAGCATAAGAATGGCTTTAGAAGTTTCCCTTAAGGATGTATGCGATGGTTTACGTTCTAATAGACAAACTGATAGAAAAAGAAGTGCGGAAACACTCAAAGAATATCTTCTTAGAAATGCAGTACCAATAATGTTAACTGAAAATAGTTTGAAAAAAAGGGGCTACTCGTGGACTCAAGTTTTTGATGATATACATGACTATGTTTTAAAGGTATAGTTATTTTGTATTTTACTATTTCTTAATCATACTTATTATATTTATTTGTAATTTAATGCTCATGTGTGTGACATGAGCATCTAAATTTATATAAATGTATTGTTGAGAATCATTCTGCAATGATTGCTTTAATATGTAATTTATAAATTTACAGGAAATGGAAAAATATGAAACTTCCAAAACATTTGATACAATTATTGGACCTCTTTGTACATCATTGCTACATTTGTGTGTTACTGGCTCTAATAAAGGTAATTCAAATATTGTAATAGTGTGGTATAAGCTCTCATCATCATCATCAGCCCACATACATCCCACTGCAGGGCAAGGGCCTCCTCTACCAATGAGAGGGTTTAGGCCTTAGTCCACCACGCTGGCCTAGTGTGGGTTTGCAGACTACACAACTAAGAAATTCCTAAGAACTTTTAGGTATGCAGGGTTTCCTTCACCGTTAGAGCATGTGATAATTCACTGTGATTACACACATAACTTAGAAAAGCCAGAGGTGTGTGCCTGGGGTTTGAACCCGCAACCATTGAGATTCTCAACCATGCGCCCAAACCTTGAGGCAATCAATGCTTGTGGTATAAGCTAATATATATTATATAGCTTATGAAGTGTACAAAGAAAATATCAGTATTGCCATGAAGATAATATGAATAGTCCTGACATAATTGTTCATGTCAACAAAAGTATGCATAATATCTAAGAATAAAAAAATAATCATGCTTTTCTATAAATGCAGCTCAAACATTTGTTTTTTTTATAGGACTTGCTTATGTGAAATGTGACAGATTAATAGAAGCATGTCTTTGCATTTTAAAAGATAAACGTCTACTGAAGGCTATTGGTGATGCATATTTAATTTTGCTATACAAGCATGTTTTGCCTTATAACTATTATTTAGGATTTATTACACCATCTACATGGGAGGGTGAGTTTTAGTTACAATCCATATTATTTTAACAGTTAATTATGTGCCATTAAATATTAAGTTTTTTTTAAATTATTTTACAGAGCTAATAGATATTTCTCTAAATGTCTGCATAAAGAATTATTCTAAAATTGATGATTTTACAAAGTTAAGGCTACTTCAGCTTGTTGTCAAAAGTGCAAACAGCAATACCCAGATTTTAATTCACTTAAGGGATTCTCTAAGTAATTTTAAAAATTGTTTCCTTAAACTGGCACAAGATAAGAAAGCCCAAGAAGTTATCATAGAAATTATAATACTCCTGCTGGAAATGGTAAGAAAAATAATAATTAACAATTTCACATAATATTGAGATTTATACAAGACATAAAATATTTGTCAATTTTCAGCTTTCAGTGGAATGCCGTTATACAATGTGTTACTTTGTTGAGACCATATTATCGTCTGTTTTAAAATTTTATGACCAAAACAATGATCAGAAGAAAAAGGTATGTGACAAAGCTTAGAAAATGGGTTGGCAACTACGTAATTGCGGATTTTTGAGTTTTTGAACATAGCCAATATTTATCACGATCGAATACCGACGACCGAATCGATTATTGCTTTGATTAAGTCGTCATTAACTTCAACTGGACGACCAGAGCGTTTTTCGGCTTTGAGTGAAAATCACCAGAACGAAATTTGTCCGACCAATTTTGACACTGCCGTTCTTTTAGGGTTTCGTCACCATAAACAACACATAACTTTTTGTGAGCTTGCGATGCGTTTTCACTTTACGAAAATAAAAAGCAAAATATGACGATAATGTTCTTTTTGATTTTCCATTCTTCCACGAACACCAAACGAAAACTACGCAACCGATCAAAAATCATTTTTTACTGATTGAAAGCTGAATTGCCAACTATCAAATAACAAAATGTGTTTTACACTTCGACTAAGTACGCCAGCAAACCTAAAATTTTAGTTGAATCCATCTATGTGTGAAATCCGCAATTACTTAGTGGCCAACCCAATATTTACGGAAAATCCACACTATTACGCTTCTATTTTATTGTCATGAAATTACACTTTTATTGTTTTTAAATCATGTTTTTGTAAATTTTTGTGGTTTAAAATAAAGTGAGATAAATAATACAAATTAATAAAAAAAATCAATAAAATCCTTGCTTTTAATATATTGTATTTTAATATATTAATGTTTTGAATTCTAGCATGGACTTTAAATTTATTTATTTTCAGGGATCTCTTTTTAAACTTCTTCATGCAGCTGTTGTTCTTCATCATCCCTATGGAAAGTTACCAGGTGAAAATGGTAGTTTAGCACATGATTGGGAATTATGGAATAGGAGGCTTAGAGGAATTTTAGAAATTGTGTGCTTAGAGGTTGCCTATCTCCAAAGAATGCATAAACCAAATAATCTTTCATTTAAACCATACACATTCTTTTTTAGTCTTACAGCTTCAGTTTATTATCAGGTGAGATTTTTGTTTATGATTATAAACAATACTAAATGTGTCTCCGCGTTCCTTTTTTCCCGGGCGATAGAAGTTAAACAGTCATTTAATATTTCTCTCTGTTCGTTTTTCATAATAATACCTTATTAACTGTTTTTTTTTTCGACTAACTAAATATTTTTCTGAGAAATAGAGGTTGTAACTTTCGTATTTAGGTATAACTAATTTAATTTTATTGCAGATATTTGAACAATATCGAACGCAAACAAATGAGGAAGGAAGTCATTCAAAGAGGCCTAAAACAGCTGTTAATAAAAATAGATCATTTAGTGATCTCATCGAGGAATTTAAACACAATCACACTCCATGGTATTTAGATTTCTTAAATTTTTATTTAGTTTTATGTATGAAAATTTACAATAAATATATGTGTATATATTACAACTAGATTTTGCCCGCGACTCCGTCCGCGTAAACTACAGGGTTGAGTTCAGAATGAAAATAAGTTGTAGGGTCTTTTACTCCTTAGAGTCCTATTTATGCCCATACCTAAAATCATACAAATCGGTACAATTGTTTAAACGTGAAACCCTAACGCACCGGTCGGCCCCTTGTATATCATTATTGCGCGCTTGATCATTATTTTAAAACTGCGATATCTTCTAAGATACTCATTGAAATCAAATGATGTAAAGGGAAATTTTATTTTATATTAAATACTTGTAATGAAAAAACGTATTTATTTGGATAAGTATTAATATCATCTTTATAAAAATACCTTCATAAATAATGCTTTATTTTAAATACATTTGGTTAGGATAAAAAACGTTATAGTGAGCCAACCTTAAAGGATAGGCATTTGCTGTCGCGCACTCTTTTTTGTAACTTTTAAAGGGGAACAATTCTGTCATACATAACTTTAGCGAAACTTTAACCGTTTCCGCAGCCCACGCAGCGGAAGCTCACAAAAAGGAAAAAGTCCCCTATTCCGAAACATTCTTTATTGCTGATCCGCTCCTATTAGTCGAAGCGTGATGATATATAGCTTATAGCCTTCCCCGATAAATGTGCTATCTAACAGTAAAATATTTTTTCAAATCGGACCAGTAGTTCCTGAGATCCTAGCGTTCAAACAAACAAACCAACTCTTCACCTTTATAATATTAGTATAGATAAATGTACAATAATGTATGAAAATTTACTATGATATACTTTTTTATAGGATGGGAGTGCTAAATATGTTTGTCAAAAATTATGGCAAATGCATCACATTTAAGGAGTACATTATAATTTTAAATGCACTAGATGCTCTTATTTCAAACAATAGCAATGATTTGTCCTGGGATATTTTCGAGGACTTGGCTTGTTCGGCTTTAGAAAGGGTATATACTGATACTTCATTCAAGGAAGATGATCATATAAATGTTATTACGTCTTTGTGGGACTCTTGTGTCAGGTAATTAGACTTGTAACTTTTTAAGTGTTAGTCGCATTTGCGTGTCTTTATATGTTACTACCCTTTCATTTTAGGAATTCTACTGCTGTGAATGCAGGACACGCAACATTACATAAGATCATACAAAGTTTACTCTTAAAAGATATACCTAACTTCCAATTAGCTCAGCCTCTAATCAAGTTTTATTGTGAAAAAAGCATGCCCGTTTCCGACAGCAGTATAAACACATTAAATATTATTTTGTACAAGTTCTTCAATAAATGTAGCGATTTTGATTTTCGAACAAATTGCTATAAGTGGTTGAGTCAAGGTATAAAGGATATAGATCCGTGTTTAACAAAGGAATTGACGTTACGACTGTTGGCTAACGAAAATTTTGCACACTTAACACAATGTCGGGAGCTGAGTACTATTAATCATATCTATGAAAAAATATTTAATTCTATTGAAAGTTGCATATTATTCAGCGACTTCGAATATGAAATGCCACAGGATAATCCTATATTTGTTAAAAGCGATGAACACATAGAAATTAACACACAAGTCCAGAAAAATATCCAAGATTTGGTAGTAGCCCATATAGCAGCTTTTGTGAAAAAAATAGAATCTGACCGAGTTTACCTGGCGGAATACCTCAAATTTCTTCACGTTAGTCTTTTATATTACAATCATTTGGTCAAATATGACTGCGAACTCCAGAAACAGCTGAATAGAAACGAATTTTATATTTTATTAATATCAGCTTTCAAAAAAATGTACAGGCAACTAAAGAATGTTTTGGCAAGTGAAATGCAAATTCCAGGAAAAATAAAATTATTGCAAGGTGTAAAAGAAATAATGCTCAGTGATTTTCACCCGGTCTTGAAAAGCGGAGTTCGTTCATCCATAGACAGTGATTTCTTCCATCAGCTAAATAACATAATTAATGCTGAAACTGAAAACGATGATGAAATCATAGACAATGATGATGAGGAAGAAGATCCAACTGTTAAAAGTTTAAAATACCACTGTATTTATGTGTTATCGGCATTCTGTAGAGCTCCAAGCGATTTCCGCGCTGAAATACTGGAATTGATCTTGGATCCAAAAATCTACAACTTACCGACAGATGTCAATTGTGCCCTGAAATGTATAGAATTACTTATCGATCCTAAAGTACAGGAAATTCCGATTGGTGAGGCAGATTTTCGCATAGTCTGTTTCTATTGTAAAGGAATGATAATGTTTTTGAATCGTTTATTTTGCAGGAGCAATATTTTCATTGATGGCTAACTTATGCAAAGTCTTGTACAGAGATTCAGACGCAAGTTATGGCATACTGAAAGTCCTAGTGAAGACGCTTCCTCTAATTTGGTCTGAAGATGTAACCACAAAACAAAATTGTTACATTATGGTTAAAAGCTACCTACAGCGATGTGAAAAAATGTTTTATGCTCCGCATATTGTTCCTCTGATTTATGAATGTGGTGCCAAGATTATTGAACTAAATTACCAAGATAACATGACGTTGGACAATACTATTCAAGAGAGCTTACTAAACAAACTGAAGGGCGATACACACTGCATACGTTTATATTGTTCTTGCTTACTGAAATTTGTATTGATTGATTTTTCTGATGAAAATATAAATGATTTCATTAAATCACTTTCAGATATATTTTTGGTTAATGTGAGTAAATTATTATGAGGCCTTAATTAAATTATTATTACAATCATTTGTATAATACTATAAATTCTATATTGCAGTTGTCAGAAGCAAAAGAAGAAATTTTGAAAGACGAATCAGCAAATAGAACTTTGTCTATTTTCCACTGTTTTGAAGAATTAGTACATTTTAAGAAATCTTTATTGCATAAAGTGATTATGAATGTCATAAGTTTACAAAGGGAAAAATCTTTGGAACAGGCATTAGTGAAAAAAGTTTTGAATAAACTTGTACATTCCATTTATAATATGGATATCTCAACATACCTTAATAACAATGTTTTGTCAGTGTTGTATTTTTGGTTTTCACATAATAGGGATGTTGAAGATCTACCATTATTTTTATTTGGATATGATAATTTCGAAGACTTCTATGCAAGACACAAGAAGTGGTTGATTGCAGCATATTCATTTTGGAATAAAATGGGCAATATTAGCAATATCCCTATGGTGGGCGCACCAGAGTTAAAACTCGAAGATATCGTTGAGGTAAACGTTCGAAATATTTCTTTACAGTAGCTGAAAGTGATTGACCAAACTGAATAGGATTTGGGTAAATAAAATCATTGCCAACTAAAAAAAAAAGTAAAATTTTAAATTATTTACCTAGTTTCAGATTTACCTAATACTTGTAGTAGCTTAAGTGGTTATTACAATAATACTGTAACTTGAAAATACTATATTTGTGGCTACGACCAAAAAATACGTTTTTATATGTTTCAAAGCCCTGTCTCGTTTTGAAATCATATTAAAAGTATAGTAAAATTATTTAATTTAAAATGTTGTGTTTGTAGCATGCAATACATTATCTTTTAGAGATAATATAATTGATGCAACCTTTTTCTGTTTACAGAATAGCTTTAGCAACATCATAGCGTTATGTCTACCTCATTTAGTTATTGATAAATATAAGCTTGACTGTATGCATGACGTGCCCAGTGCATTCAAGCTCGTGGCGGGAACTGCGAACAAAATGTTCCAACATACTGGCAAAATATTGTCTAGTGATAAATGGACAAATCTTTTCGTTGAGAATGTTGGCGAGTTACTATTGTTGACTACAATGCATTTATGTGATTATAGCGGGACCAAAACATTGTTTCATATCGAAATAAGAAATAATACGAAGACATACTATTATCCTAAAGATGTTTACTGTGCTATTTTAAATTATATTGGGGTAAGTTTTCTTTGTATTTATTTCATCGAATGTAATGCTTTGAATTCTCATGTTTAATTGATGTATATCGAAATTTCAGGAACTCACCGATGGGAATATAATGCAATATCTTTGCGAAAACCAAACATTGGTGGTTTTTCAAATGTTGTTACGTCTGTGGGAGAATGTAGTGAAGGAACAAGTCTTAGAGTTGAAAGCTTTGGCTTTGCACGCATACATTACTGTGTTAGAATGCATTCCCCTGGACAAACTGTCAGATGTTTTTATATGTAATTTTGCATGTCAAAGCGTTACGCATGCTTTAAAAAAGTCTAATGATCAGGATGAGATAAAACTCTTAACAAAAGTACTTAAATTAATAATAGAATTTTTCCTGCCGAGTAAAGCAGATCTAATACAGAAATCAGTGCCTGAAATACTATCAGTTATAGAGGTAAAGAAAGAGGAAGGCTTTGAGGATGAATGTACTCTGCTGCAATTATTTTTGATACGTAATATAAAAACTTGTTTGAAAGAAAGTGAGGATGTAATTGATTTTGTGAACACTATGTCCCAAGGACATTTCGATGTTCTACAATGTCCAACAACAAGTGCTGTTGCGGAAAAACTTAAGATTTACAAACTAAGTCTGCTATCTCCAAGGTAAATTATGTTCATGTTGATCTACTTTTATTTATCATTTTATGTATGTGTGTGTGCCGTGTTGTCATGCTAACCAGAAGGGAATATTTAACAATGTCTTGATATTGACTCTATATATAAAGATAAAATTCAAGTAAATAAACCAAATATTACATATTGCATAAGAGTATATATTATTTTCAGCTACAAAACGCTCCTGAAGTTAAAAAAATTCCTATCAACAAACGCGGATCATTTAAAAGTTCTCCGTGGTAAGATCGATCCTAAAGGATTCTCCGAAGCTTGCAGAACAAGTATTATACACCAGATAATATCATTATTGAATAAAATTTTAACATCATCACAAGACGAAAAGGTAACTAAACAATTCTAATATTTACAAGTATTACGGGCTACCCAGTTTAAGGTAAATGCACTCATATGGTCGATCAGGAATCGTTGTGCATCTTATTAACCCATTAGGTACCAATGTTCCCATTTGGGACATCTCACTTTTTGTCGATTCATTCATAACTACCTGCAATGTTTTAATAATTATTCATGTCATTAGTTTCTACACTGTGTGGTGCTAAATATCAAGCCAATTATTCACTTGAAATCATTGTCATTTATGTGTTGTTGATCAAAGAACGTAGTTTTTACGAGTTTCGAAATTTTCAATTGTTTCCATTTTGATTATTCTGTAATTCGATGTAAGTATTTTATATTTATTGTAAAATAATATCAAATAGTATCTAAATAATAGCTTGTAACTAGTAATTTGATTCAATGGATGGCAGTACTTATTGAATTTCTTTATTTAAATATGTTCCCAAATGGGAACATTGGACTGATGGACTAAAAATTTATTTTGTTATTTTTTTTTTATATTTTTTTTATGTGCTCCCTATTATATATACTCTTTGAAAAATATGTCAAACAATACAGAAAAAAGTTGGTACCTAATGGGTTAATTAAATTATATATCGCATGCTTTTTAAAACAAAAATCACACATTTTTGTTCACCCCTTCTTGCTTAAGAGCTCTCTAACAAAATTTATAGCCTATCGGGAACAACGTTAGATATGCCATGCATTGGTTTTCAGGGAAACTAAGTTTGCTTGATCAGACTTCTTCATAAACCTTGAGCTGTGACCACTTTTGTCAGTTCGGTCCACATCATCTTAATAATTTTTATATTACAGATTATAACGGAAGCGTGTGACTGTTTAGCGCAAGTTGGGACGTATGATTTGAAAACATTAGTAACAGTGCCACCGCCAGACACAGACAAAGTAGCAAAGGTCAATCCGAAGAATTACTTTATTTTCATTGTTGTGAAATCTCTTGTAGACATTATTTTCGACGAGAATACAAAAATAGCAGATAAGGCGTTGGAAACGCTGCATAGTTTGTTGAAACATGTCGAAGACGTTGATGCACTAGGTAATCTAAATGTATATCTTGATAAGTGATCATTGAAAAAAACATTGGACCACATTTAGATCTAGATGGAAGAAAGAATTTAAAATTTCTATTAATATTTTCCCTCTGTGAAATGAAAACTTCATCTTCATCTTCATCAACCCATATATGTCTCACTGCTGGGCACACCACGCTGGCCTAGTGCGGGTTGGCGGACTACACACATAAGAAATTCCCTAGAACTTTTAGGTGTGCAGGTTTTATCACGATGCTTTCCTTCACCGTTAAAGCAAGTGATAATTCATAATACAAACATAACTTCGATAAGTCAGTGGTGTGTGCCTGGGTTCGAACCCGCGACCGCCGAGATTCTCGACAGTGCGCCTAGACCTCGAGGCCATCATTGCTTTTTAATGAAAACGCTGTAGTCTTAAGAGAACAATGCCGTAAAATATGTCGCGAACCCAAAACATCTATATTTCTATAATATACTAAAGGTGTAATGCTACCATAATAATTTATCCATTTTATTATATTTCAGAGCTAGACAGTACCGAAGCGCAGGTGCTAAAGTCGCTTATGTCTTCAAACAATAATTTGTTACCAATCAAGATTAACTTCAATACGAAATCATTTGATGAATACTGCGCATGTTCCATTGAAGGTACATTTACTGAAGTATTGAAGAAGACGCCAGAATCCAAGAGAAACGAACTCCATTATGAGTGGTTGAAGAAAGTAACTACTACACTATTGAAGTTTGTTGAAACAGGATCAGATTATATGAACTCTTTGGAATCAGTTTGTGAATCGAAGGTAATTGTAGATACAATATGGGTAATAAAAATAGCATTTAAACGGTTTTCATTCAATAATAATGAACCCATTGTTTTACAATTTCAGCCGGGTACATGCAAAAATATTTTACCAGCCCTCATAGGGATGTTATTGCATATTTCATCGGAAAAATTTATCGATATTATAAGTCAACAAGTAAATAGATTTTTCGTTTACATTTGGGATCAATCTTATAAAGATGGCTTAGAGAGCAGTGGAGAATGTCTTACCAGACCGAAAACTTCCGACGGTCTCGATCAATCTCATAAAACAATAATTGAATACATGCTTGCCGTAGTCGACTTTGTTCGTTTGCAAAAAAATCACTACAAAACAGGGTAAGTAAGCAGACATAATATTTATTGTTTTATCATTATTTATGGAAAAGAAAATAACCGGTTGTGACATACACAATGTAGTTACTCTTCAGAACACTTGACAATATAATAGAAGATTAAATATTATGTAAAGAATTTATCCCGGAATTTTCTATTTATTAATTTTAGTTTATATTACCTTATCTAAAACTTATAGTTTATATATTGATTTATGAAAAAAATATTACAGGCAAAATAAAAAACTAGAAACGTATAACTTTTTGAAGTTGGACTACGAGAAAGTGGCGTGGGCTGCAACCATCGCCGATCAGAACCTAGCGGCTGTGTACTATGGAGAGCTGTGGGCGACGTCGCAGAACAACGCTGTGCCTCCAAGCTCACCGGACGCCACTAACAATTTAGACGGAGGAGAACGACTTCAACAAATATTTAGAAAGGTACCGACGCATATATTTAGAAAGTCAATGTAAAAATACCTCGTAGTATTCATAACTAAATAATGCTAAAATTGCAACATAGAACTTAGTAATAGTTAGCCAGGGACTAGTAATATCTGTTTCAACATATGAAATTGTAAAAAATTACATATTTTCTTAAATGTGTAAAAATAGCATGATGATATGATAAATGTTTCAGTGCTATGTGTCAATCGGTGAGATGGACGCGATCGATGGATGTGGGACGGCTCACTTGACGATGGAGGAGGAGAAGCGGAAGCACCTCGTGAACACGGGCCAGTTCGCGGACGCGCTGCTGCTGCACGACATCGCGCTGTCGGCCGCGCGGACCGACCCGCACCTGCAGTATGGCGTAGTCAGCTCCCTACACAAGTCGGGCATGCACCACTTGGCCCTGCAGTACATCAAGTCCATACCAGAGAAACAAGAGTTCAATGATATCAAGTATGAGTGCTTGTCGTATTTAGGTAAGTGCTCATTTTGTTATTGAAAAAATTCATTAAATGATTAATTGATTGCATACTAGTTGTTACATGTATATTACAGGCGATTGGAGCGAATTTGTCGATACAAAAGAATTGGAAATCAAAAGTAGTCAGGCAAATTGTAATCCTGATTCGCTTTTCAAAGCATTTCATTACGCTTGCCTAAAAGACTGTCTTACAGTGCAGAATACGTCTGTCGTCGAAGAAAAAGTAATGCATCTATTAAATAAATCAAAGCAAGCTGTGCACAGGCTCTGTCAGAATTTGAACATGGAGAATTGTCAGAATATGTACAAAGTTGTAGGCAAATTGCACTTACTTGCCGATATCGAAGACTTTTTAGCGGTTAGAACGAACAAATCCTCCGTTGGAGACATTCTGTCCAAATGGGAAATTGAAAACTTACCAAATTATAAAGACTTCAAACATCTAGAAGCTCTGATATCTCAGCGAGTACTGATACTAGCACATGCAGCTAAATCTTATAACCAATCACTCAGTGAGATTGCGTCACTTCAAGTACAATACGCTAGTAGGTATCCTGATTTTTTGAATATAATTGAAATTCTCAACATAAACACAAACTAATATATTTTCATATCTTTTATTCAGAACTAGGTCTATCCAACAACAGAATACAAATGGCGGAACGACTTCTATCGACGGTGCAGAAGTTAAAAGTTTCTGAAGAAGTGACGTTGGTTGAAAGCGAAATATCGTGGGCGAAAGGACACAAGGAAATAGCCCTGTCTTTGCTCCGCAACATGACGTGTAACCAATCAATAAATGACAAAAAATGTGCTATATCCTTGAGGTATTTATTTTTTAATTTTTTTTGTTTTTTTTTTCATCTTAAATTTCGTGTATAAGAATTTTGGATTGCTTTAAGGCGTTACGGATTGTGGATGGCTGATACAAAGCGTGACAACACCAGAGACATTATAAGTAAATATTTATTGAAGAGCCTTGAAATTCTTCATCACGACGATCACAACGAGACGAGGTTAAAAGTGTACCACGATATTGCAAAATTCGCAGATGCCGAGTATAAACAGGTAACAATGAATTGTCTTAAGTATTATGATAATAACTTTCTTAAAATATGAATTGGGAGTTTGTCGATACTCTCCAATAATGACATGTCTCGTAAATCAGAACTTTAGTTAGACCAATTCGTACTTAAATGCACGTCTAATTTTTGCCCCTCTGTACGTGGTACGGAATCCCAATTGGTGAAATCTGGGTGCAGAAATATACCTATGTATAACTCCCACATAGAGAATACAGGCGTGAGTGTATGCATGTTTTTGTTTCCAGGTGGTCAAGTATATGAATTCAACGATATTTGAAAACAAAGTAAAGTGTTTGGAGAACATGAAAGGAACCGCTTCATCACTTAGATCGACGCAGCAGTCATTAACGAGGTATGTTTATGAGTTAATTGTTAAACGTCACGTACGAAAACTTTGTCTAGCTGTGAATGGCATATGGATGGTAATGATAGTTTAAATATAGATTTTTGATGTTGAAGACTCGAGGACTATGAGGAAATAAATAAATTTTCTTTTACAATATTATTGTAATATTTTTTTTCTTTGTTTAAACTTGAGGAAAAAAAATTGCAGGGACGAGAAAAAAGCCTTCTTTGTCAACGACAGATTTCGAGAGATGGACGAAGCCGAGATTGCCAATACGAAAGCAGAAAAAGAGAGTTACTTACAGTTGGCTATGAGGTGTCGTTAATTTTTATTTTTTTATAAATAATTTCTATTTCCTAACACTGGGATTTATAATGAAAGTATTCAATTCTTGCCCAACCTCTATAAGATCTATGTAGCCTTTACAAACCCAAAACTTTGCATGACATGCCATAAAAACAGGAATAGGAAATAAGATAATAACCTAATATTTTATTATTTCAGATATTACTTACTGTCACTGAAGCAATGCGAAGAAAACAACTTATCGATATTTCGAGTCATATCTTTATGGCTCGATAATCCATGCTTTGTATTTGAAGAGGCAGAAGCCGCTTTTGCGAACATGTTGCATGGAATCCCGTCAAGAAAATTCATAACAGTGTTACCTCAGCTTACTCCACGAATCACTAACGAAAATACCGATTTTACTGTCAATTTGAAGAGAATTATAAGTATGTTATGTTTATGCAGTTGTTAATTTTTATAAATCATTATAGGAATATATTTTCATGTGAGTTTATTTAATATTTAAGAAAGATGTGCCATAGAACATCCCCACCACACACTGCCTATTTTATTCAGTCTAAAAAATTCGGACAAAGACAAAGTGATATTAAATGCGAGTGCCAAGAAAAATACATCGAATATTCGACAACAAGAACCACGTGTGGTTGCCGCAGCGTCCATCGTCAAAGAACTTGCAGAAGAGAACCATGAACTAGCCGACATTATATCGCAAATGGAAAAGATGTGCGATGGTAATATAAACTAAGATATTACCCTTACTTACTGTTGTCATAATGACTATAATAATTATATTCTTTATTGATTACTTCCAGCAACAATCAGCTTTGCGAATTACAAACCAACTTCAAAAGACATCAAACAGAAAATACCAAGTGCGGAAAGTATACACAAACTTGGGCGACTGGACGCTATTCATGTGCCAACAGTGACCATCCCAATAAGAAATGATTGTCAATATGTTGACTTACCTAGTAAGTATCGATAATTTTATGTAGGTACACATTTAATTTCGCTTGAAAAATTAATTTTGTTGTCCACTTATTTTAGCAATACATTCCTTTGAATCTTCATTCGAACTTGTGGGTGGAATAAACTGTCCAAAGAAAATATCTTGCATCAACTCACATGGAAATAAAAACATACTATTAATTAAGGTAAGAATAGTACCTGGTTTATTTTTTTAATGACTGGTTACAATAATAACTTTGCTAATAGCAAAGTTTTATTTTCTGAAATATGTGTGATATTCAGTTCTGCTGAAAAAAGTAAGGTTTTTTTCAATGGAGCCATAAGTATTAGGTATGTTCTATAGGCGGGTGTGGGAACGAGGTATTGGTTAATTGATGACATTGGGGTAGTAGACACAGTAGTGTTTGGATGGTGATTACATTAGCATATTTAAATAAAAAAGAAATGGAAACAGTCTAAAAGTATTTGTATACTAATGTTTTTATAGTATAGCAGGGGAAGTACGATATTTGCTCAGATGGGGAATGGGGTATTTAAAATAATTTTCGTTTATCTTTAACCAGGGAGAAGATGACATGAGGCAAGATGCAGTTATGCAGCAAGTATTCAATATAGTAAATACACTTCTTGAACAGGATCCTATCACGAGTCGAAATAAGCTCCTCATTCGCACCTACAAAGTAAGTTTTTAAATTTTATCAACTAAATGCTTTACCACTTGTTACTGAATAGTTGGATTGGAACTTTCATTTTATTCTAAAACATAATTTCCAAAGCTATTTGATTTGGCTGATTGATTTGAAAGACCTATGGTGTTGTAGTCAAAGAATAACTTATGTATTTGACACTATATAGTTTTTATCATTTAAAATTTGTTGCGAATCTAACCGTAATGGAATCCAATGGAAATTTTAGTCATATGTTTAGAGGTAACCCTATCATAAATGAAAACGTATGACTGAGGAGACCCGTCCCCAGCAGTGGGACGAATATGGAATGATACTCATCAGTTAGTAGTAGTGGTTAGTAGTAGTTTTCATTTCATGAGACAATAATATGTAACAATGAATCTAAATTTGGTCAACAGTTCTATTTCTCTTCTACAGGTGGTTCCGATGTCTCGTCAATCGGGAGTATTGGAGTGGTGTGTTGGTACCATACCGCTGGGCATGTATTTAGTCGGCGTGGGTAATACCGGCGCTCACGCACGATATAGACCACAGGTAATACCTACTTCTTTAATTAATTTATATATTAGTGACGAAATTGCTAGTTCTCAAATATTGTGCTTATTTTTAAGGACATAACGTGCCACGCCGCACGGAAGAAGATGACGGAATGCCACGAGATGCGAAAGAGTAATAAGGAGAAGTTGATTGTTTTCATGAAAATATTAAGGGACTTTAAACCAGTGTTTCATTATTTCTTTACCGAAAATTATCTCAGTCCAGTGACTTGGTACGAGAGACGCTTGGCGTATATCAAAAGGTGAAGCTATGCGTCACATTTGTTAAAAAAGCGTTTAAATAGTTATAACAATTAGAGTTTTTATTATTCTGGCATAGTTATTGCAATATGATACAAATATATTCATTATTGTATCTAGTGATAATAATGATTTTATAATCTTTTTCAGTGTGAGCACTTCTTCCATGGTGGGTTATATACTAGGATTGGGCGACAGACACGTACAAAATATTTTAATCGACAAAAGGACGGCGGAAGTCATTCACATCGATTTTGGTAATATTTTACTCTATTACTATATATTTACTTATTAGCTTACATGTTGTACAGTCATAATATGAGAGTTCTTTTCAGGAATTGCGTTTGATCAGGGTAAAACCTTACACACGCCTGAGACTGTACCATTTCGGTTAACACAGGATATGATAGCGGGGTTCGGAGCCAGTGGTGTGGAAGGAATTTTTAGAAGGTAAAATGACATTACTTAATTGAATTTGACTGTGGTTTAAGTTGTCAGGATAACAATAAAGGTATGTCTGTGCCGTCTTAGTTCAGTATAAATATTTTTTTGTGACTTGCTTGGTCACTTCGTCAACAGTAAATATGGAGGCTGATTTTAAATAATATTTTCTAGATGTTGTGAGAAGACTATGCAGTTGCTACGTAACAATCAAGAGACTTTACTGACTATACTGGAAGTGCTGCTCTGTGATCCATTATACACTTGGACTGTGACTACAGCACACCAAAATGTTCCCAGTATCGGTGATCTCAGTGGAAACCGTAAGTCAAGATTTATTTTGTAAATTCATTTTTGTTGTTGTTTTGTTCTTGTCCCGTTTTAACGATGAGATCACCGTTTATAAGTAGTTTTGTAAATTGATTGTCCTGGTCCAGAGATATAATAAGCAATACGCGATCCAACATCTTTCTCGATTAGATTTTTTAAAAACAGAATTAGGGAAAAGCGACTGGAATATTACAATTAAGTTTTGAAGCACCGTTGGCGAAAAGTAAAAATTCCATTCGACTACCCTTCATGTCAATGTATGTATTTTCGATGTATGCGTTGATGTTACAGCGGCGGGCGGGCGCGGCGGCCTGGCCGAGCGAGCGCTGCTGGGCGTGAGCAGCAAGCTGTGCGGCACGGAGGGCGGGGCGGCGGCCGGCGTGGCCGTGCCCGGGCAGGTGGCGCGCCTGCTGCAAGCCGCCACCGACCCCGCCAACCTCTGCAGACTCTTCCCGGGCTGGCAACCCTACCTCTAACCCCAAAAATAATTACTATGCTTTGTATCATTTCTGTTAAGTGTGATTGTTGAATTGTACGAATATTGAACAAATATGTTAAGCGATTGTATTAAAATTTTAATATGGAAGTATTATTATAATGTTACAATTAATATTAAATGTGTATTTTTAAGTAGTGGTTGTCTTTATTTTAATAACTTTCTCAAAACTTGAAATACTTTTATTATGTGGATACAACACAAGTTTACACTAAACTTGGTAAATGCATTGCTGTTATTTTCGTGTAAAAAACACAAATTAAAAATTATTATGTCCCTTTCGACCAACTAAAATGTTTCCTAAAAAATTAATGATCCCACAGCCATTCTTTACCATCTGTGGAAAAAACAGAGGTAGGGAATAAAATATTGTGAATAATGTAATTTTCTCTAGTGTTGACATAAATATGTTTTTCCATATTTTACGGGTATATGAAGAAGTTCAATTGTTCAATAAATATAAAAAAGGATTGTTTCCTATACAGATAAAAGAGTACCATATCAAAATTTTCTTTGAAACTACATAGATAGCTGTTATCATGCTGCTCGCGGGAATATAAGTCCTCGTGCATTTAATAGTTATAGTTTAAAATTATGTTAACAGTTTAGTGAGAATGAAAGTTTTATTAACTTAAATTAACACGCTTTAACTTATAGCAGAATCAACTTTCAATATAACAAAAATTCAATTCTGTAGGCTGTACGTACATAGTTCCTTTGCTACTACTTTAAAATAATAACAAGTTATTTACATTTTGTCACAGAATAAGTTGCCATAGCAACCACTAAACAACAAATCCATGGGACACCACAGAGCTCTTTTAATTATGCGGGAAAAGTATTTATACCTTATTACGTAGCTATGTTGAGGTGCATAAAAACATTGCTATCTAATGGCTGAATTGCATTTACTGGGTCAGTTGCAAGGTTCTTCAAACTTCCCAGAAAAATTCTTGTTTTGTCGATATTCCTTCCAGACTGGTACGTAATTGTCTTATTTTTTTTTGTTTTTAAATAAACATGTTAACCTTATATTTTTTTAGTTTTATAAGCGTGGATACGCGACTGATCTCAGAAATGTAGCTTGCAGGATTTTTAATTTACATGCCAAGTTGTTTTCGAATAAATACCTATAGACTTAGGTATTGCTTAATTTTGATTCACGTAATCATGTGTATGTTTGAAGCGAATGTAAGTATTCTTTTAAGGTCCAAACTGGTCACTAATATCTGGATGTCCTGAAGGGCAGACAGTGACTGGAAAATCAGATCATTCTAATACAGTTACTTGGGCCCAACCTATTGACATTCATTACATTACAAAAGGAATACAGGGTAAGACTTATTTATTTATTTACGTCCATATCCGTATCCGTAATTATTTTTAAATGTTTAATACTTTAATACAGATTTTTAATAAATAAAAACCCTTTAATCATCTTCTAGTTCTTATCTTTCTATAGCACAAATAGTTTTTGATTTGTAAGAAAGTGTAAGTGTGTGCAGGTTTTAGAAATACTTATTTTCATAATTGCACTTTTAAAATACTAGTGACTGCTACACATATATAGTAATGGTTTAGGATTAATTATTCTTTTTCATAAATTAAAAGTAATTTATTTTGTTTCCATAAACTAAGGATTTTTAATAACTACTGTTTCAGGTTGGCCAAAAATTATTTTGCAAGTGAGTTGCTTAGATAACTTTGGGCGTTCATGGGTTGTGGGTTATGGCTGTTCTGTATTTCCTTCTGTACCTGGTCATCATGAGTTAAAAATACCATGCTGGACACCAACTGCAAGCACTTTATCTGATCAAATACATCACTATTTTCTTGGAGGATCCTCTCAACTTCTTCAGACAGATATTATTAATTTAGGAAGTGATAGGTAATGCTTTTGTTATAATTTTTTTAAGATCTCTCTCTAGTTGGTCCCACATATCTGAGGATTGTGATCAGCAATCAGCATGAGGGTGACATCTGGAGAGGATGATCTGTTTCCACCGGTTCTGCGACCTTTCATAGTAGAAGCAGTGAGTTCCAGTTACCTACTGCCCCAGACTTTTTTGAAGTAAGAGCCTCGTCCGTTATCTAGCAGAGAGCACCGCGACAATGAGGGTCGTCGTCATCGGCTATTTGTGCAAACCATCGATGCGTGAAGGTGAAGTTGACTGTTGGGCCGGATAGCTGTTATTTTCGCTCTCCCCTTGCTCCCCTTTAAGATAGGTGCTATCATTGTAGGATTTCAAAACAATTTTAAGAAAACTTAGTTTGAATAGTTTTTAATGATGTTTTAAATTTTATTCCTTTTTTCATCTATCTAATACTTGTTTTTCAGATTTAAGCTCAAAACTGAATCAAAAGGCACAATCACATTAACCATAGATGTGATAATTCGTAATTTCTCTCAATTCGGAATAGAATATAAATAGCAAAATGAGAATTGTTACGTACATGGGCTTTACTCTTTTATCGATACTGATACAATTCTGTGTTATGGATTTTATCCAAGAAAAAATACAAAAAGATGGTGAAATGTTAGATCTCAATGAAACCAAATCACATGAAAATAATTATGTGAGTTCTATTAGCGTAAGGGATAGTAAGGAAGTGAGGAAAATAAGGAATCTCAATATTGAATTAAAGAAAAACGTTTATAGCAACATAACAAAACTCCTACAATCAGGACTGGGTACAGAAATGACTTCAACGATATTGGATATATTTTACGAGGACAATACATCTACTACGGATTTTAGTTTTACCACAGAGATGTTTTCGAGTACGGAGGTTGATAATGTAACAGAAATAAATTTTCCTATTGATGTAAAACCACCTTCGAAACCAGCAAAACCAAAGAGTATAATAAAAGACTGTAAATGTGATTTAATGGTAAGTACAGGGTTGGGCAGTATTTTAATTACTTGTAATTAAAATACGTAATTGAAATACAAATACGTATTTTGTATTTGTATTTCAATTACTTCCTTAAAATGTAATTTGTAATTCGTATTTTAAATACCTGACGCCGAGGTATTTTGTAATTAGTATTTTAAATACTTGAGGCTTTAAAATACATTAATATTAAAATACAATTAACCACCATGAGTGCAATAGTGGTAAGTGGCGAGAAACGGTATAATCCTCTCAATGAGTGAAACTAGGACCAGGCCTCCAGTCCCCGGCAGCCCCACTATTCCTGGTTAAAAAGCCGTTAATTCGATCTAGACGTGGGCTGTGCTAGAGTCCCTCCAGTGGTGCCACATTGACTGCCGGTAAATCAAGGTGTTGGAAAGCATATACAGCAACGCCACCATGTCGGTCCGAGTACAAGATCAGAGCACGAAGGCTATTCCACTATAGAGAGGCGTGAGACAGGGAGATGTTATACTCATATCTCCGAAACTGTTCACTACTGTGCTGAAAAACGCCTTCAAGCTCTTGGAGTGGAAAGGATTCGGCATCAACATCAACAGCGAGTATATCACACACCTTCGGTTTGCCGACGATATTGTAGTCATGGCAGAATCGCTGAAGGACCTTAGCACTACGCTCGAAAACCTCAATCGGGTCTCCCAATAGGTGGGTTTGAAATGAACATGAACAAGACGAAAATCATATCGAATGTTCATGTTGTCCCCACTCTCGAAGTTATTGACGCATATGTCTATTTAGGACAAGTGGTCCGGTTAGGCATGTCGACCTTGGGGAGAGAGATAAATCGTCGAATCCAACTCGATTGGGCAGCGTTCGGGAAGTTGTGAGACGTCTTCTCGTCCGAAATACCTCTGTGCCTGAAGGCGAAAGTCTCCAATAGTTGTGTGTTACCAGTGATGACGTGCGGTACTGAGACGTGGCATCTCATTAAAGGCGTTATTGGACGGTTCAGAGTCACTCAACGAGTTATGGAGAGGGCTATGCTCGGGGTTTCCCTACGAGATCGCCTCAGAAATGAGGAGATTCGTAGGAGAACTAAAGTAACTGATATAGCCCAATGGATTAGCACGTTGAAGAGGAAATGAGCCGGCCACATGGCGCGGATAACTGATGGTCGATGGAGCCAGAAAGTTCTTCAGTGGAGGCCACGTACAGGAAAGCGCAGCGTGGGACGTCCCCCGATAAGGTGGTCGGACGACCTTGTCAAGGTCGCGGGACGTCGATAGCTGCAGGCGGCTTCCGACCGATCCTGGTGGAAGTCATTGGGAGAGACCTATGTCCAGCAGTGGACTTCGATAAGCTGATGATGATGATGATGAATCTTTCTTTCCTCATCTTTCCAGACCATGCAGATTACTTATTAAGTATTTTGTAATTTGTATTTGGTATTTTAATTACAAATAGCTAAAATACTGTATTTTGTATTTTATATTTCAAATACCTTACTTAAAAGTATTTTGTATTTCGTATTTTAATTACTTATGATAAAGTATTTTGTATTTTGTATTTCAATTAAAGTAAAGCATGTATTTTGCCCAGCCCTGGGTAAGTAGCTATTTAAAAGCATGTTTCAGCGTATCGGTGATTGACCTTTACCTATATTACATTACATTATTACACATACGTACTACAGCGCCCTGTTTTTATTGCAGTATGAAATATGTGATATAAACTGTTGCTGCGACAGCGATTGTACTGACGAAGAAAAACCTTTATTTCCTTGTAATAAAGATAATAATAAAACGACGAGAGAAAGTGATGGCGTATGCTATGCTTATTTATTTCACAACGACGAGAATTATCAAAAGGGTTTCATTGATAATATGTTATGTATTGTCAAAGTAAACCTACCTGAGAAGCGAAAGTTTACCCATAAAGTGAGTACACACATCCAGTCCTTAGAAATTTTTCAACAATATCTATTACATGTGTGATAATGGATTCTGATAAATATTTTTGACAATTACTTCTATTCTTTATGCGTCTGTAAGCGTTTTTATCGACTTCACCTTTTCAAGTATGATTTTTTTATTGTATAAATGTAACCAAAAGATGTCAATATTCAGTTCAACGCACCAGTCTGTACTAACGGTTCAATATAACTTTTAAATAATAATTTTTATAAACAACCATGATTAAATAAAAAATATATTTGAGGATCAATAATACGGCTTTATATTGTTACAGTACAAAGAGTCCCTGCCACAGCACCATTATAAATGGCGAAGTCACAATAATTTACTGAGTGAAATAAAGTTTCCTAAAGAAGTGTATGGGATAGGTGATCCTATATGGCTTTTGAGGAATCGATCCATCAGTCACATTGGTTTGTACAATTAGCTTTTTATTAATGAACTTGTGTTCGTGTTTTTAATTCAATCGTCCCAGCTTTATGGGAAAAAGGGGTGCAAGAATTCCGCTATAGTTTCCTATTTGTGAGCAAAAATGCCTATGGCTTTCCTAATCGAACTGCCGAGTGAAGTATGTCTAGGTCATCGGAAGAACAACGTCCGCAACACAATCACTTTCGGTTTCTTCAGAATTATAGGGATACTGCTGTGTCCTTAAAAGAACATTTTATTCCCGCGACGGGCACAGGCTAACTTTATCGACCTGTCGTCAATATTAAATAATTAATTCAAATTAATAATGTTACTTAGGAGTGTATACACATATATGTATATTGACCAGTATATTTAACTCCCATTTTTTTCAGATTTACCATGTCCTCTCATTAACGATTACTGCAGTAAAAGAAAGCCGATGGGTTTCTTGAGAGACGAAGAAATTAAATGCATCGTTAAATTAAAGGATCTTGAAATGTTTCATATTTATAACTTGGCAGAACAAACTAAAATAATTAGCGTGAAGAATGTTTCTACAAATAGTTCTTTACTGGTATCTCATACTTTTGTTTTAGTTAACGTACTTTATTTCTTTTTGATTTTATATAACGCATTTATTGTTTCAGAATTGTTCTACTTTATATTGTGCAAATTGGACGATACTCGTGTGCGATGAGATGACGTGTGAAATTTTTAATAAAAGTATTCACGAACCTACATGTTCAGAGAACATCTGCACCAACATAGCTTCGACGTTGGATTATATATTCTACGCACATGAAACTGAATTAATCAACGTTACTGTAAAGTTTCATGTTCAAAAAATATCAATGGATGTACCATCATACTTGATGCAGAAGATAAGAGTAAAGTTTGTGTTAAGCAATAAGTCAATAGATGAAATAGTGAAGTATAGTGGTAATCCAGGATATCAACACGGCCTCAAAGTTATATTTTCACGTGCGCAAGGCAATTATACGCGAAACTTTCTCAACAGCAAAATAGACAGCGAAAAATATTTCGCTCTTCCAATAATAAAAAATAAGCAATGTTTTTTTCCGAATCTTACAGATAACTTTATTGTGTTCGGATCTAATAAACGTATCAAGTGCAAATACGTTCATGAGAATCGGTCAGGTCAAATAAATAAGGAGGTTTGTAACGAAATACAAGTAAACATACAAAAACTTTTGTCATTAAACAAGACTATGGCAGTCGCTCCTTATGGAAATCCGCAACATGTGAGTGATGAAGAGTGGATTGTTCTGAACGTTGATAACTCTCAAAAGGAATCAGTGTATGGTGTATACGAATCTTTTAAAATATTTTGTTGCAATTTAATTACAAGGATATCTTTGTCATTCGCCTACATATACTCAGATGAAAAAGGGAATAAGATATTATCAGTAAAACAGCAAGTAATGGTAAGCAACAAGAGCTTTACTATACAAGATATGTCAACAGTGATCACTATAGATATTAGTTTTATCGATGTAACTAAGCCTGCAGTCTTTGAATATGCCGGTAGTCCGCATATTGATATCAATTTGCCTAAGGATTTTTTCTTTCCGTCCAATAAATCCGATTTAGATCGTAGCAATTTGTACATCGTCTTGTTTTACTGCTGTATTAGTATTATCTTCAAATAAAATAACTGTTTGATAATAACTAATAATTTTTATTTTGAAATAATTTAAATACTTTGTTACTTCTATCACTTCTAACTTGGCATCCCCTTCAAGGACATAACAATCTTGAGTCTGAGTTAGCCTGCAAATAAAATCCACTATAAATGGAGCCGCAGCGAGCGTCAAACGAGCCGCGCCACCCGAGCTCCGATTCCAAAGGCTCTCGATCAATAAAACGTTTATATTTAATTATAAAAGAAAATGTTTAATTTAGATAGCTACACACAGAAAATAAACTGCAACCGTACACGAATTGAGAATTCAGCTAGAGCTATACCAATATTTACAATATTTTTACAATAAAGATGAATCGAATATCCGGGGTGGACAGTTAAAATGCAGTCGGACGTGTATAGTGGGAGCGGAGTAGAGGAAGAGTAGTGAGCGGCACCTATGCGACGTAGGTGTAGACTTTGCGGTCGTCGGGCGTGCGCGCCAGGTACTCGCGCTCGATGAGCCCCTCGATGCGCTTCTTGATGACCACCGGCGACGGCAGGAAGCGCGCGCGCAGCTGCTCCGTCACCTCCGCCACCAGCAGCGTGTGCTGCAACACAACCGCGTCACTCAGCTGCACTGTCACACCAACACACACACGCGCGCACTCTACTCACCGCCATCTTCTTTCGCGCTTTCATGATGCGCACGATGGCCGCTTCTATTTCGTGCTTGCGGTCCTCGTCCACTTTATTGCGTGTCTCGCGCCGCTCGGGCTCCGACTCGCCCTTAGCTGCCACAGTTTGAATCTTAACCCTGGAAAGTATAATTCAATAAAATCAGTCTTTCGAACCGCCAAATGTAGGTTAAAATATTGCCCGTAAAAAATTATTCCTTACCTATGTAATTTAGACGTGAAAGCATCATTCACGTAGAAAACGTGTGAAGGCTCAATTTCTTTAGTCTTAGGTTGTTTTATGAGAACTCTCTGCGTAGGTTTACCCATAGCCAGTGACTGCAGAGCGCGAACAAGATCTTTTTCAGGTATATCAGTCTCGTTGAGTATTTCCTGAAACAACGATATGAGGTATAGTTTGGTAACTATTAGGGTTCAGTACTACTATACAGGAGGAGAGTGCGACTGACCTCATATGTTAGCCGTTCGCGCTTGTTGAAGAGCAGCAGCACGCACATCTGGAAGGTGGAGACCTGTATGATGTGTCTCCGGGGCGCGGGGTGCGCGGTGTGTGCGGGGGGCGCGGCGGCGGGCGGGGACTGCGGCGGCGAGCCCCCCGCCCCCCCGCCCGCGCCGCCCGCCACGCCCCCGCGGAACGTCGCGTGCAGGTCGGCGCTGCCTAGCTGCGGCTGCAGCGACAGCTGGCGCCCAGAGTGCTTGGCCAGGTAGAAACTACAACAAGACAACACGGCTCAATATAATAATAATAATCTTCGCAAATTTTAAAGTCAGAGTAGGTCTTCGTGATACAAAGTTGTAGTTGAGGTCACTTTTGGTAATTTCGAAATGCTTCTATAAGTCAACTTTTCTAACAGATGGGGATACCATGGTAATACCATATTTTTTGTTGAGAATGAAATATACAACAACTGCTTACCTTCTAAACACTTCAAACGCACTTCTTGGAGCTGTGGGAATATTACATTTAGGTGTTGCACTTTGTGTTGGCCAGAACCCAGTTGTTAGAACGCGAACCGACAGATCTACGCCGTGAAGATTTGTCTGTGGAATAGTAAAAAAATAAATAAATCAATTATTTTCATAGCATTCATTCAATGTGTATTAACCATAACCTTTCAGGTCATTCTTTATATTGACTTTAGTGATATAGATAAATTCCTATATTTAAAATAATAACTAGTTGATAACATAAAAATAGTAAAAAATTTACCCCAGATGATAGAACATGTTCCTTGAATTCCTCCATTATAGTGTTTGAGACTGTCATGTCTTTGAACATGCCTTCCAACTTAGATGTGAACTGACAACCACACTCAGTCTGAAAATAAATTTAAAGTTGTAACAGTCTTATATATAACAGTATATACATAACAGTCTTATATAACAAGAATTAACTTACTAATATACAACAAATATAAAAATTACTAAATTAGTTTTAAGACTCCAATGTTATCTATAAATTACAAATTAAATATAAAAATCCTGCTTAAAGTCTCAACTATCTCTGCAAAATTCTTTACACTTCATTTAGTAATTTGAATAAACCATTATGGTAAAATAAAACAACGTAGACATAAGTATTAACATAAAGACTTTAAGCAAGATTCATCTAAAACTGTTGCTACCAAGTCAAGTAATCTGGACACTTACAAAACATGTCCACAGTAATATATGGTAAAGAATTTTGCAGAAGTATGTTGCAGGACTTAACAAATGGGAATGGGATACTGGAGGATCACTGGTTATTGATGGAGTTCTCTATTTGGGAGACATCACCAATTATACAATGGAAGTCCCGAGGTTCCACATCTTTCAGTAAACCTTCCTTCTGGGAAAAATTTAATTATTTGTAATTGCGTTCCAAATGATCTTCTTTACATTAGAATTAGATAAATAGTAAACCTTCAGTTTGGAGATCATATTCTTTTCGCTGTCATCAGATACAGATTTGTTGAGGAGCAGTCGTTTGGCGAGATGTTGCTTGTAGTAGCGTTCGAAAACATCTTTCTCTTGGAGGAAACGGAACAATACCATTGTTTTGTCTAATACTGCTTCAATTTCTTGTTCGCTCATCTGAAAATTAAAAGTATTGAAAACCAACATTTGTGTACCAAAATATTCATTGAATGTGCCAAGACTTATGTATATTCATGAGACACTTACGCCTTTTTCGCCTTTCTTCAGTTTTCCATCGATAAATAATGACAAGAATTCGGGAGACTTATTATTTAAATTGAGGAAATATTCGAAATCGGATGCAATCATGTGCTTGAATATCTTGTCGTTGTTGAAGGAATTTTGTAGGAAGTGATCAAATCTGTCTTTGAGATCGAGTAGGTTCTGGAAATGAAAAGTGGTACATATAGCCCAATAATATTTTTTAGTTATAGTATAGCGTTATAAGTGCATGAGTAGTGTATGGGCGGTGTACCTGCACGTAAGCGATGGCGTTGGTGTTGTGCGTGTCGTCGGTGACGAGCGCGCGGCCCTGCTCGCGCAGGTGCGCCGACACCGCGTCCGCCACCGTGCGCAGCCCCTCCGCCACGCGCGACAGCAGCTTGTACACGCACGCCAGCTCCGTCGTGCGCGTGTGCGTCAGCATGTGCACCACGCCGGAGTTCTCCATCTACACACACGCGCTTATATTACATATAGGACGTTTAGACACATTCATTACTTTAATGAGTGATGGCCCCGAGGATTAGGCGCGCGGTCGAGAATCTCAACAACTTTTACGAAGTTATGTGTGTATTCACATTGAATTATCACTTGCTTTAACGGTAAAGGAATACATCGTGAGGAAACCTGCACACTTTATAGTTCTTAGGAATTTCTTAGGTGTGTAGTCCGCCAACCCGCACTAGGCTAGCATGGTGGACTAAGACCTAAACCCTCTCAATGGTAGAGGAATGGAACGGTGGGGCGTATATGGGTTGATGATCATGATATTACATTCATAGCAGTGAAGCTATTCTGTGTTGTTTTTACAAACTATTTACAATTGAAATTTAAACAACACCATTACAATGTTATTAATTAGTTTGTAGTTGTTAAGGGGATTTCTTCTTTCCAACGATATCACTTTCTTAAGCGGCGATAACTCATTTAAACTGACGATTTAAAAATCTATTTGAACAACGATTATTTTATCTTTATGAGTTTGAACAGGTCATAGTCAATAATTAAAGCTCCCTAAGTTACATTATTGACTCCAAGTTGAGATTAATTTTGGATGGTAAATAACGATAACCAATAAACTTTTCAGTATTATAAATATCCAAAATCGAAGGATGACATCAGAGAAGGCTAATAAGTGTGCATGAGTAGTGTGAGTGAGGCGAGACCTCCACGATGGTCTTCATGTGTCTCTCGATGAGCTCGTGCTCGAGCACGGCCACGACGCGCGGCTCGGTGGACTCGTCCAGGTAGTGCCGCGCGCGCTCCGCCTCCTCCGCGATGCGCGCCTCCACGCGGTTTATGTACACCGCCGCGCTGTTCTCCGCCAAGAACTTCTGAGATTCCATCTGCAACACGACTTTCATTATTACTTCTCTGCCAACATATTTTCTAAACGTGTGCGGTGAGAACAAATACTACAGAAAAAAATATATCAATATGTGTTTATTCGTTAACGACAATACATGATTCACTAATGATATTGGTTTAACTGGACAAAGGTCGCGCGTAGATCTATCGTGTAGTTTTCAATTATCAAAAATACATCTACCCTGACGCTAGATAACTTGCGTACAATGGTAAATCAATATCCTATTTCAATAATTACTTCTAGGAGAGCAACGACAACATAAAGAATTTTTTTTAAATAACAGAGTAAAGTCAATATAAACCTACTCTATAAAATTCTGAAGACTGATGCAAGAAGGGTTTCTCAAAATCCTCTTCGTACACAGCCCGGGAGTTGATTCCGAGTACCATGAGCATTTGGCAGGCATTACGTATAGCGAGCCGGTCCACCACCTCGCCGCGCCGCTCGCGAGCCACCAACTCCAACAGAGTCTGACGCAAGTGATCCCGAATACATCCATAACGAACCACCTAAAAAATAAAACATAATATAAACATAGAACAGAATAGATAGCATAAAGTACATATAAAATCTATAAAACATAGAAATATCAATTACACATCAACTGATACATCTAAAACCACATATGCTATTATACCTGATCTCGGAATATAATGAGTCCCAGGTTGTAAACATTATCTACTTCATTTTGTTGGACATAGACTCTATCCATGTACATCAGTATATCACGGATCATAACCATGCTGGTCTGATGATCAGTGAATGCATTGTTGAGTGTTTGCAAGAATCCATTGTGTAATGAGTGCAGCACATCTTCCCGGACCTGAAATATATGGAGGATATTTAACTACAACTAATTAGGGTTTATTATTAATTAATGTATATTAAGTGCATGATTGCCTATTATTTTTACGGTGTAAATAGCCATGTGCAATCAATCAGGAGTTCCCTAGGTAAAATACTCAGCTGAATGAAGCAATTTTGTTTAAAAATACAAATGGAATATTGTTTTATTTCTGGGAAATATTATTATTGATAGTTTCATAAAATATGTCGATTCAAGAGTGAAAAAGTGTATGTTTTTAGTATATTCTACAAATTTAAAAACATAACCACATATTTCCAGTCTGAGTCATTTATTAATAATACAAGTATAAAATAATGTGAAGTACATTGTATAAACATGTGACTACACCATGAGTAATACCATTTTTTTGTTACTGATATAAAGTTAGAAGATAGGTAATTCCAAAGTTATAAATATTTTTGACTACTTTAAATTTGTTTTAAAATACATATTTATGGTAAGATGTTTCCCCATAACCATGCAAACATTGAAAACACTTAGACCAGGCCAAGGTGCTGGACCATCAGCTACACTACATTATGAGGTTACCTTTATCTATACATATTACAGTTGGAATGAATTTGAACAATCTGCATTAAAAAAAATCTCTGTGGTAGCATTTATAAGAATTACATCAATACACTCTTATTTATGCAATGACTTACTGATCAGCTTACCTTGGTTTCAAGATGTTGTGTAACAACTTCTTTTAATCCTGTGTAAAGACGTTCACCATGTTTATGCAACACCATAGTGTAAGCATTGCGATACAGTTCCTCAAAAGAGAGACCAGAGTTATTTTTCTTCTGGATTTCCTGTATTGCATTCTTGAGTAAACTCCATATGCTCTCCACATACTTCTCGTCCATAGTCATCTATAATAATTAAACAAGAACTCTTAGAGCACATACTCTTACAATGCATTTTACCTGAATTTTTCCCAGAGTTACAACAATTTTAAACTGTGTTGCTATAATAATATATGAACACATTGGTTGTTTCCATACCCAAGTGTCTGGATACATTTGATAATATGGTTCAGAATAGTTCCACACTTGAAATTTTCTAGTCATCTTGATTCCTTTAATTGATTTTAAAGTTACATATACATGACATAAAAGTAAAAGAACATAACCAAAACATTGAACAAATATAAAATGTAAAAATGTTATTTTTGTCTTTTGATTGATTTCCACTCCTGTCAAAAATAGAATTATGACAATGTTTATCAAAAAAATTTGAAGTGTGCAAGTCTTTAATTCCAATTTCGAATGTATTTCATACATTAAGATTGTTGCCATATTTTCAGTTCCATAGTTTGATTAAAAAAGTTTAAATGATTTCCATTAAGGTTTTCCTAAAGATTTAAAAATGAATTTTACCTCTATTGCACTGAGATGACTAATACTTTTGTATTACTTAACATTTGTCTTTTTTAACTATTCATTGGTATTTACCAAAAATCATATACTATTCCAAAGTTAACTTTTCCTTTGAATCATCAAATTTATTATTGGATTTATAAAATGTTCCAAAACTGATTTTTTATTACTTTTCATCATCATCATCATAACATATATATGGGCATATGTCCTACTGCTGGGCATGAAACTTCTCTACCATTGAGAAGGTTTAGACCATAGTCCACCATGCTGGCCTAGAGCGGGTTGGCATTATTTTGGAAAAAAGAAGCAAAAAATGTCATAATCACAGGTGTCATTTTTCTTAATTAAAAAGTACAACTTAAACCAAACAACAATATGAGGAGCACCTTCAAAACTAGAAGGTGTTTAAAAGGATTTCATTCCAAGTTATTACATTACCTACTTAATATATAATTAAAGGTAATATTAAGTAATAACATTCCAAGAATAAAAATTTTACAACATTTTCGCCTTGACCATTTCTTATGTTATCATAGTAAACAATGAATGTGTTGTTTTTTACATAAGCTATATTTGGTGTGATAATAATAAATGGATAACCTATGCTGTTGTTAATGATATTGATATAAATAGTAATAATTACAAATTTGTACTAATGCCAATGGTGCAGTTTGTCACTTATCCAAAAGATTAAAGCATGTTAATTTTTAATCCTGCATTTTTTGTGATTTCTCCGAATTAAGCAGCAAATCTCGCGATGAATTGCTTTAGTAGTAAAAAATCAGTTGCAATACTTTACTAAAGGCCTTGTAAAGCTTCATACTTACAGGAAAAGCTCTGATTCTCATCTTGCCAGGCTTGTCTTTAGGCAGAGTACTCTTCATCATTTCGGCTAGAATACGTTGTACCAACAAAATACTATATAATTACAGAATGATTGTTCACTGTTCATTTGTTTTCGCGATGAAACATCGTTACTCTCATTTACATCTGAAATCAAAATTTAGTAAACACTGCATTAGGGAATTTCGCTTTGGCAAATCAACTCATGTAACTTTGCAATGTATGGCTTTAAATGACACATGGACTTTAGCTTTCGATTGAAAATAAACAACACCATATAATGCCGTTTATATGTAGTACTTACGAATTAAAATAATAATTTCTACCACAGTCATAAAAAATTGAGAATCCTAATGACATTGACAACTAAAGTATATGCATCCCTTTTCCTCCTGTAGTGAGACCATATTAATATATCGCTATTTCAACTTTAGTATGACGTTCTTTTATCGGTTTCTTTCTATAGCATTGGTAAAATTATACAAAAGAATAATCCAATAACTCACGTGTAATGAGATAATTCACTCCTAGTTCGGTCACAAATACTTTACTGATGCAATAGTTAATGGATAAATATTTATTCGCGTTTGCATGCCTATTATTTCTTCAATTGTTTCAGCTTTCTATCCTCCATTTAACCATAGAGAACACAAACTCGTAGGTGTTGCCAATGTCACGTATTGATTGTTTATGATAAATATAACGGTACATCCAAATAATATTTAAACTTCATATGATCGACTATATTGATATTGATGACAACTCAAAAACTTATTTTTTTTTAATGAATTGTTTCATTTCTTGTAAAATTTTATTTTAAAATCTGTCAAATTTTCTCCTTCCTACATGACTTTTAAGTAAATGCGATATATAAATGCGATATAATGTCATTATGTATATAATTAATGCATTTATATTGAGGCGTAATATATTACAGGATACCAACGGTTGCCGACATAATGAATTTGGCTTACAGTTAGTTGTATAGAACTGTTGCCATAAAAAGTAATAGGCTTAGAATTTCAAAACCTATTTCCACGCCTTTTTTCGTATTATTTTTTTTTTTTAATTGGCACAAATGTGTAGGAGATCTACAAATATTTTTTATGGCTTTGGCTCGAACAAAAAGTATACCGTAGTTTTTAATGCCTTTCATACAATGTACAGACAAATACAGATATTTTCAAAGGTAAGTATTTTCTTAACATGTTTCTTCATCTTTATTTTCAATCATACATAATTGTATTTTGGGACCAACAAAGTCGCCAAAACAGAACGTGTTTAAAAAAATACCTGATTAAAGTCCTGGCGGGCTGCTATTTATTATATCATTGCACTCAGACAAAGCTCGACGAGTTTCCAGTGGCTTTATAATGAGCAAACTTTTTACTCACGTCTTAATGGAGGCTGTTTAAACGTGCTTAGCTCGAACTCTCTTAAATCGCATCTCGTAATTAGTGTCCCAAATCTGTTTTCTCGTTTGTTCGAAGAGTTTCACGGCTATGTTACCTGCTTTTTCATGTTTATGTTTTACAAAATCAATTAAAAGAGCCCGAGTGGAATCATTAACGCCGACTTCTTACATACGACGTTATTTAACATCGCTTTATTAAGTCGCTAAATACAGATAGCTTGTAAAAGGCATTCTGGTTAAGGATTTCAAACGTGAAACGAGTGCTTCTTTGGAAGGCCGGATATCACTTTTGACCCCCACCGAAGTACCGGAAGATAAGCTTAAAGCATTTTCTCTCGAAAAACAGTTTGGTTTAAAAAAGGTTCGAAATGTTATTTGTTTGCCTCAATGGTTCTTTACTCGTTATTTTTTAAAATAGGTGACCAAAATACTAGTGATTATGACATCATTGCAATAAGTTTCTTCCGACAAGACAGCCCGTTTGACAGCCCCGTGGCGCAGTTGGCTAGACACCAGCTTGCGAAACGAGCGGCCGCGGCTTTGATCCCCGCACCGAGACAAATGTTTGTGTGATCCACAAATATTTGTTTCGGGTCTGGGTGTTTGTGAGACCGAAAAGTCTCTCGTAGTTTCTGATACCCACGACACAAGACTCGTATCTTAGTGTGGGGTCAGGACTATGTGTGTGACTGTTGGGTGTATTTATTTATTTATTATTTATTTTACAAGAGCCAATATATGTAGCAGAATTAACCACGAAAAAAATTCTCAGAAGTTTAGTTCATTAATATAAACTAGCTTTGTTTAGTGATCTTAGGCCTCACCTCTCCCTTGATTTGTGCTTCGTAGTGGGATTAAGACATATATGAGCGAATGTATGTAAAGAAAGTTTATCCCTGGTGTATTATTAATGCCTCTTCATTTAAAATGATGAAACTCTGCAACGCTGTCACCGGCAGTCGACATGAGTATACCTACGTTATGAGTAGATGACATCGCGGCGCACATTTGGTCTGACGTCAACACCGAATTATTTTAGTTGTAGGTACTGTGTACACTTGTTGCGATATTGCAAGCATTGATTTTGTCACTTAATGATGGAACCCTTACTGATGCCGCGTCTATATCTCTGAACGGGTAGCCAGATGTAGATGTATCCACGTTTCACCAATGAGGCCTACATGTTCAGAGGCTATTTTTTCGTCGCCTTTATGTACCTGCTAATTTGTTGGATGATCTATGTATTAATTATCAAGCTAGTTTTTGATGCGGTGAGACACGATAATGTTTCGAGTAAAACTTGAAAATATGCCGACTCTTACGGTATAGGAGTATAGGAATGGATTATTTTGTTTCGCGATAAATTGTTTATAACACAGTTATGTTAGGAACAATGAAACAATTATTATATTACGAATGTAACATTTATCTTATTAACAGATACTTAAAGAACAATCAAAAATAGCTTTTTTCTTACATATAATATTATAATAATATTTGACTAATAAAAAGATTAAATTACAAATTATTGTATTAAATTGTGACTACGATTCGGGACACATTCCCGATAAAATTAAATATGTAAACAAGCATTTTAAAAATGTAGTTTTGATGCAAAAATAAAGTATTTATATCGACAAATACTACTTTTACAGTTTTTGATTAAAATTAAGACAATATATTAAAGTCTAGACATCATTAAATTAATTAGATAATACTGATCATCATTTTATTCATGAAAAATTACGTATATTGTTACTTGGCAAACAATTCACTATTTATTACATTTATATTGTTATAATAAATATACTGCGTATATTATTATTGTTATAATAAAAAATACTTTTTTCTCGATATATTAATCCAAAAAAAATTAACATGTTTTTAATATTACGGCAATTTCTTCAGGCTGCCCCTGCAATTTTTCATTGACAGCTGCTTAAATTTAATTAAGGCGACACCTAGAGTCATAAGTCGACACAAGATGTCATTTATAAAGCTAAGCCATATGTAT
Organism: Cephonodes hylas; assembly: GCA_030295005.1. Lineage (NCBI taxonomy): Eukaryota > Metazoa > Arthropoda > Insecta > Lepidoptera > Sphingidae > Cephonodes > Cephonodes hylas. The sequence continues at coordinate 7,777,545 of AP025364.1, read as the reverse complement.
GTAGTTACGTTTCTAGGGGTGCGAATCTCCCACGATGGACCCCATCTTTACAAGAGAAGTGGCAGATCCGTTTAGATATAAAGAGTAACTTTTGAATTCATTTTAATTAAAGTTTTATAATGAGCAAACAATTTACAACGTCCATTGAGAAGTATTATCTTCATTATGGTTCATTTTGCTTTGATGTTTGTTTCTTATACAATGTTGGCTGCCATTGATATTTTTCGTTAATATTAAAAAAAAACATTGTCATTTAAGCTCGTTAGTACTGTACGTGAAAAGTATCAAGTAGATGGGGGTATTATAATAATTATAACAAGATTTATAAATCTCAATTAGGAGCGTAACTTTTGTCGTTATTCTGTATATTTATTTTTTCTTATTAGGAGACAGAAATTACGCTCTTTAGAAATGTAACATCTTGGCCTTAAGTTTGCAAGGCTATCTCGTCTTTATTGAAGTTCTGGTACGTTCGCGATGTCGGGGAATCTCCGTAATGTCTAATACAGATTTTCTGTGTTAAGGGTATTTAGGTGCCTACACTGTTATGTACTCTAATTTTGTTTTTGCGTGAATGAAAATTCCTTTTACTATGTTGTTAGGTAATAATTAGTTGTTAGCCAAATAAGCTAGTCGCTATAAGCAGGGTGTGCGTGTATCATCCATCGGAACAGCAACAGGGTGACACATGCCATCACGAAGAAGGACACCATCACTCTCAGATTCTTCTCGGATCTATGGTCTCGTTCGCTAGCCCGGAGCCTCTCTATTAATCCATTCTGAAACAAAAGTTGTGTTTTTTAAAAGTCGTCTCAACTCAGGATTTGATATTAGATTTAATGATGCCACTGTTTTGATTGAAGAAGATGAACTATGGATTTTCCCCTTCGCCCTATTAAGTTTAGTAATATATGTAGATACACTACGTCCGATTTTCCGATTGCATTAAGATGATATCTCAAACACCGCAATATCTTTGTCTCAGAGAAATTTTACGTATATTATTCCAATCTTTGAATATGATGGAAAATTGATGTTAAGCATAATAGAATCCCGACAAATACTAAATCACACAAACTTAGTAGATTGCCGGGTTGATAAGCACGTCCATTGCATTTATTGTTTGAGGAAAGTGTATTTTCAGTACCGCGAAATCGTGAATAAGCAATCGTACTAAAGTGAGTTAAGTGCACAGAAATCAGAGCAATGTTTAGCTAAATCCACAAACAATCACAAAGGAATAACAACGTTCCAGACATCATGTCTTCTGTCTGGCTGTAGGATTATATTCTACCCTTTGTAAATGGATACCTCGGCTTTTGCACGTGTTGGTGGCGTCCATTTGAACTTTTTATTGCATGTAGGTAATACCTTAAAAGGCCACCATTCTGCGGTCACGCGTTGTATAAGTTTGTATTTTACCACATTTCAGTTGAGGTGACGTGAAATTGCTTATCAATGAGATTTTAAACGAATGTCATCTGTTTTTGCGTATATTTGTTAGCACAAGAAGAAGAAGAAGAAGAAGAAGTTATTTATTAGAGCCAATGAAAGAATAACATCCAGTAATTATTTTTAAACCACAACGTCATAAGAACTGGTGTAAAAATAAGAAGAAAGCTGCATTATTAGTATTTGTGGTCAACATTCCTGCTGTTAATACTCGTTCATCTTAAATAAGGTGGGAAATCTACGAAAGTGTGTGTTGTTTCGGGATAAGCCTGATCATTATAATATACCCAGGTATTTGATGTGTTATGCTGTTGGTATCAGCGCAGCGTATAGCTTCGACTGGCAACAGATTACTGTAGTCATAAGATATACGGTGTCATCCCTCATAATCACGTTTATTTTAACCACGTGTTCATAATGGCATCCCCTAACAATGTCCAAAATTTGACCAATAACCGCGAACCAGTAATTTTGCCAATATTCGCGCTTGGAAATTTAAGGATTTTCGTTTAGCTGTCGTCACTGCGGTGCCACATGCACCCTTTGTAGGTAAATAATGAAATATATAACCGCCTGGATTATTTGATTGCTGTCACGAGGTAGACGAGGTGGAAATGAATCTTGTTTGTATTCAATTTTCTTCGAAAAGATCACTTCGTTTTTGATTTTGTAATATATAAAGAAAAATGAGGATAGCATATATCATATTTAACTAAGTAATACCCGTTGTTTTATTTAATGGCATGATAGGAATCACCTTTACAATATCATAAACACTTGACCGCTGAACCCTGACAATAATATGATGTGAACAAGTGTAATTAACATTGCTATCATTACTAAGGTAGGTTAAAAATTCGTTTGATGCATGTTGCTGTTAAAGTATAAATTATAATTGACCAATGTGTTACTTTTAAATTATATTATACCTACAAAGACCTTTTACTGAAACATTGTATACATAGACAAGCGACATAATTATCATTATGTCGACGAATCAATAAGTGTACAGAAAAACCTACTGTGCTTTATGATACACTATATACTAGGGTGTCCCAGCTTAGTAGGGCGATTTTTTTTTCTCGAAATTAGATACGCATACCCTCTATATTTTTTCTAATTGACCCTAATAACTTAAATACGAAATATTATCGAAATTGGATAGCGGTAACCCGTGCCGACTTGATGGCAAAGTTTTAAGAAAAAAATTGTATGGTAATTGTAGAGCACATATAAAAACTTAATTTTTATTTTCAAAATTATATCCTATTTCACCGGTATTATATGTTTATTATTTAAACAGGAATATTTGTGATATTTTAATCTTAAAGTATTCTTTTTACTGTTAGGATAAATCACAGGAAAAATTGCTTTAGTTTCCCTTTAAAGGTGACTTTTTCACGAAAATTTTGTATCAGTATAACTGCAATTTGCAGTATCACTAGCGACTTTTAGTGTCATTATTTATTTCTTAACTGCTTGAAAAGAAGTATAACTAGTCTGTGAAGTAAGCAACTCATTGAGAAAAGTGTCAAAATTTTTAAAACGATTGAAGAAGAGCAAGACTAGTTTTTGATCGAAATAAAGTCGTTTATGTCTGTCTAAAAAAGTAAATCACGCAGATATCTTTCCAGGGGATATGAATTGATGGATCCTCTTTAGTTAAGCTTTAAAATATTATCATTTTTGGTTCCTGGTCTCCATCATAGTGATATAGAGACAAGACAGCTACTTCATGAACCAAAGACCAAAAATGCTGAAAAATATTCTATATAGTCATTTCTGAATTAATTTTATTGACAGTTTCCCAGGGTTTCAAAGTATTAAGTAAACATAAGTCGTAGTAAGGTGCCTTCACTGATAATATACAATGCATCCAAGCCTTAACATGGTATATAGCGATGCAAATCTAGATGTCTAATAGTGCGACTTTTTATTAGTAATTTACAATTAAAAAATAAGTTACGACATTTTTAATCAATTAATTGCTTCGGCCATCATGGTGTCTGGTACATAGAACTTGGAGATCGAATAGTCAATTTTCTTTCTGTATCACCATCAAAGAATATGATTATAGCTATAACTGTTAATTCTTGATAGCCAACCCTTAAATTTCATTCATAATTCTGTCCGGTAAAACAATGTATATCTAATTATATAACTATATCTATTATCTAGATTTATTTTTATCAATTAAAGAGCACTGGCGTGTGCAATATACAAAAAGTAGTCCAAGCTTGTAACAAACTCTTGACGACACTGTACGAACACATGTTGCGATTTTTCCGCATTATTTGTTGATCTCTTCAGAGTCGGTATAAGGCAACTTATTTCTTAAAATTAGTTTATTAAAGCTTAAATAGGCATATAAGCCCTTTAAAAAAAAATAATTAATCTCGAATAGTTAGATTTGCGATTTACAAAATTCAATTTTACTTCACGAATTTTATTAAACAGAACTGCAAATATTTGCTCTTTACAGAGAAGTTTTAAGCCGTAATTTTAATGTTTTGCACCCCCCTATTAAAATTTGCCTTTGAAATCTTAATCTGACATATTAATTAAACAAAACGAAGCGTTTACCAATACAATAAACAAGCAACCACGAAACTTCCATGCGAATATTGCGACGCGCCGAAGTTCATACAAAGTATGTAAGTACTGAAACACATGAATGCAAGTCGGCACGGGTTGCAGTGGTCCTAAGTTCATGAAATTTTATTTATAAGTGTTTTAACACCATTCGAAAATAATTAGAGGGTATGCGTTGACAAAAAAAGATTTTGATTTTTTTGGGACACCCTACTATATACCTATATAAAAAAAATTGTTACTGTCTTTTTATATAAATAAATAAATCAATAAAGCGTTTCTATATAAACGGAAAGGCCTTGCTTATTGCGGGTGTAGTTATTTTTCAAGAAATAAATATATACTAGCCACTTAAGTATTATTTAAACTTATCCTCGCAAAAACATTTAGAAAAAATCTAATCTTTCATCTTAACGGTATAAAGTATGGGTACGTCCTGTTACTGTGTGATTTGGAAAAAATAATATACTCTATGATACTCTAATACTATACATGTGGCATTCAGTCGGTTTAATATGTTCAAGTTGACTCCCATTTGAATTTTTAACATAACTTAGAAGTACAGTTTAAGTGTGAAGTATGTATACATACCCAACCTCCATGGGAGACGACCCAGGACCCTGGTTCCTCGTGCAGGAGGTCGGCGATGGCGGCAGCTGGAGCTGCGACCAGTTCGAGTGCGGGCTCGCCCTCCGCCGCCTCCGCTGCCTCGCGAGCCAAAGCACCGCAAATACAATACACTGCTGCTATCTGAAAATTTAATTAAATTTTTATGTCATTAAAGCTCAAAGGTGCTTTATGGCCATGAATATATCGGTCTGAATTTTGTGTATAAAATATCGTTGTTAGTTTTCTGCTTTCTAATAAGGTCATTTTTATTTGAATATGACGTAGATACATCATTGTTATGACATCCATTGTTATCTATTGTAGGTACGTACACAATCTGTATGATTTTTTGACTACAGCATTACTATAATCGCGTTTCATGTTAACTTCATAGATCTATGTAATCTTTTAACAAAATACCCTGAACACAAGAATACATACGTATTTATGTGCCGAATATGGTATCTGAGTAGATAAGAGATTCGATTAAGTACGCTAGTGCGTACGCTGACGGCAATTTAACCGCGAGGCGAAGTTCAGTCTTGTTTGTATAATTGGATAATTGTCAGAGTTTATAAATCAATATTAAACTTGTTTGTATGAGAATAGTTTTCACTACACACTTACAGCAGTAAGTGTTCATATGTAGATAAAATAACTGAGTTATTGACTGTTGATACAACCAAATTTTTACGTAATAGGTTCATCATATACCTAAGATGGAATCGATGGAATTTTATTTGGAAAATTTCATGTCCTCTTGGGTTTTCCTATAAGGAAATCTTCAATAGCTGAACGGAGCCCAGAATAAAACCCAAAAAAGAGCAATAAGCTCGCCCTCATGTTACGTGGAATGGAAAATGCAGAATTGCATCTCTGTCTACCCTTTAAGCGAATACAGGCCTGATGGTACGCAGACATGTATTTTCATGTGTTCCAGTTCACGGGTCAACTTTCATACGTTTTACGGTCAAGATGGAGTTTAAGGTCAAGATAGAATTTTCAAAAAAAGAGTATGCAATTAAATCAACTTGAGTTTTCTTCGGATGTTAAAGACATATAAATGAGTTACTTTAAGAATGTACCTTAGACCACGTAATGTTCTCTCTCGTTATTCGCCTTGCTAGGGCCAGAGCGAGCTCTGCCAAAGCGGTGTCGGACCGCAGCATGGTGGAGGGTGCTCGAGTAGCTTGCCTGGCCACGTGGCGGAAGGCGTCTGGTCGCTTCCTCTCCAGCGCTGCACACAGCGCTCGCAGAGCGGCCAACACACCAGTGTCCGTGTTGCACACAGCCTCTTCCCCACACTCAGTCTCTATCATTCGTTGTAGACGCTTCATCACGATCTGCTGTTAAAATATAATGTAATAGAAAACTTGCGGTAGACCACAGCTTCAATTGTGTGCAGTCTTATGAAAATAAGCTAATATATTTTCCTAAGTACCTATGTAACTTTATTTCAAAAAATCATCGAAACGCCTAACGTCACGGCCTCCTTTGTAATCGTGAGGGATGGATATAGAAAGAAGCAATGCTTAGAAAATAGTTTTTCATATTTATTTCAATTATTTTATACCTTTTTTGAGCAGAACGTTGATCGTCGTATTTGCATTTTTATGTACTGTAGACAAAGCGCACGTCCCTGCCTTACGATCTGTGGCTTCACTTGAGTGGGAGTGGCGAGGCACCAGCCGATGGTAGCGGAGAGGCGACGGGATACGGCCGCAGCGGCTGCACTAGACACCATCGTGCTAAACCGCCGCTTTGTTCGGTCGAGAGGCGATAGTGACCGGGTGGGTGAGCTGCGTAAATCTATATGAAATCAATAAAATAAACACTCTACTTTATTCCACTCCTAGCTGTCGATATCAAAGGATATTCGAAGGACATCTTTATATAAATTACAAGGTCGTATCGTGAAAGACGGAGACATAATCGGTATACGCAAAATTCGTAAACAGTAGCAATAGGTAAAACACGAAATAACATTGCCAATAAATATCTATCATTGGAAAGTACATTATGGTTTCAATATTTTGTACACAATTTTTTTTCGCAATTTTCGACAAGATAAAAATTAGCTTTACGTGATTGGCGCGACAATTATGTTGTGATGTTATTTGTTGATGGACGCAGTTTTAAGTATTACGAAACAAATAGAGGATTCGTTTTTTACCAATTTTTGTAACAATATTGAGATTTATGCTAATGAGGGTAACCATAATTTTACTAAATAAAAACTCTGCTTCACCGATTATTTTAAGACAAAATTATAATTAACTTACTGGGCAATCCATCGGAAACTCCAGGTAGAACACTTAAAGGTGTACTGAGTTTCCTGCGTATGCGCAACGTTGGTGTGAATTCGTCATCTTCTTCGCCATCGGGTGGAGTAACGTGAATAGCGATGTTGTTGCTCTCTTGATGTTTTTTTCCATCTAGTTGCCATCTTGAATCTGTTAATGGCCCTATCTGGTAAAAAAAAAACGTAAATCTTACGCTGCCCATCATTGAAATGTAATCGATAGAAATTCAGATGAATATTTAATCAAGAAGGTATTTAAAAAAAAATACGAAAAATAATATGATACAATAACACAATATCTGTAGCAGGTTGTATAGAATTAAATTTAACTTTTAGTTGTGTTGTTTGTGTTGTTGTGACAATAAACGTTACAGCATAAAGTGATGAAATGTGTTTCTAGTCTAGCTAATCCCTATGGTTTTTTCAAGCGAAGCGTGAAAATATTGTATTGTAAATACGCACGATCGAATACCATTTGAATCAGCTTATATCATGATACACTGACAAAAATTGTGTTGAGCAATAAAGCTCTGCAAAACTTTAAAAGATCTTGTTAGCCTTCTTCAGAAATCTTTGGTAAGATTAGGGGCTTCAAATATATTTTCTTGTATCATCTAGCGCTGGTTGCCATTCTACCTAACTGCCGTTGGAATTACTAACACACATTCGAGTTACCATGATGTCGAGTCAATTTGAAAAATCGCGCTTCAGTGCATTTTTTTAATAACCTGCGTGGCGCAGAATGGTTGAAAGTCTATGATGAAAGTCATGGCTTCGACTGAATCGTGATTTTTTATTTATGCCTCAAGTACACACGCGGTACAATACTAGTACCTCAATCTGAAGCCAGGGCTATGTGACTGACTATTAATAATGTAACAATAATATGAACTGCTAATTTCCTACTAAAATTTACTGGAAGAAAGCTTTTTATTGGAGCTGCGAAAGTTCCAACATTAGGTAAACATTATTCAAATGTCAACTACTTCAGAAGTAAAACAACTGTAAATTACAGATATAAGAATGGGTTGCTCGTTATAAATCAAAAGAGGGTTAAAGGTGATATCTATTTCAGACGTGGATTTATACAATATAACGCAACGTAATGTATGTACGGCTAAAATTATTACCTATGCAAATATTAATATCAATTTAAATACTGAGTGAGGTCCGTCTCTATGATAAATATAATATTATGGTAAAAGTTTATTATTGTTTTTTACATGCTATGAGTAAAAAGTGATACACAATTTTTTCTTGATTCGATTTGATAGATGCCATATAATAACTGTGGTGTTTTTTTTGTTTAAATGTAGTTTTTCACGTTGAACACACGATTGAAGATACATAGTTTAAAAAAAAATATCATTTCGTGTCGCTTAAAATCCTCAACTTTATCTTCGCTTTAAGTGGTTCATTTGAAAATTGTTGTATAATTTTTATGAACATAATGGCCATGAATATTTGAAATGGATTTACTTATTTGTTTACCTAACAAATTTATTATTTTTGTTTAAACTTTTAAAGAGATTTTAATCGGCAATGATTTAGTTTTATCGCTGGGCTATTTTTCGGCTTAATTCAAGATTACTTTAGGTTCCTATGGCTGTTTATGTGTGCACGAATGGGATAAAATATCAGTTTTTATTTTTTTACGCTACTTTGGTGTATTAGTAGATAGCTGCGTGCTTTCGAGTGGTTACGGTTTAGATTCTTGATTTGGGATTAGTTTTATTGAGTAATTCTTTAAGAAATAAAATAGTAATAACACGAAATTTTATGACTGAGGCCTGGAAATATAGAGATTAACGCGCAATAGCCATGCCACCTATTCCCGAAACGTAGCTGAAAATCGTGCGTAATGATATAATATATCTTCGCCTATTATGAAAGAAGTCATACTATATTAATCGAAATATTATAGTAAGTATATATTTACAAATAATTTTTGATTTACTATCAGTTTATTGTGGACGAAATGATTGGAGTGGATTCACTATTGGTTTCAGATTTCTCCAATGAACAGGGTTTAGGTAAACAGAAAAGTAATAAAGACAAAATAGAGCAACGAAACAATATATTCTGACCAACACGAACCAGTCTCCAAACAATCGCCAACAGTAAATGTTTTTTACTCAATTTTATTTAGAGACTAGGGAAAAGGTAGTACAAAAATCGTTGTGGACGTCCACAATAGTATGTCTATTTCGTATTAATATGCATGAATGGAACTTGTGAAACAGCGGAATTGTAAAGAATTGCCTGTGAGCGAGTCACACTACGGGATTTGTGTGCTTATGCGTATCCAGAACAGCGCAATAACAATAAAAGCTATAAAAGACCGACAACGGGATGGTTTCTGTATGTAATAAAAACAAATTGATTTGGAAATACTCTTTTTAAATCCGTTGCTTAGGCTAAAATTTTATTAGTAAATCGAAACCTACAAATTTCTCGATAATATTGTGGAACAAGACAGCGATTAATCGAGAGGTTCTTAATTCCATTCAGGGGATGAGCAAATATAGTATTTCTGCAAAATAGCATAAAGTCTTGATATGTGCTCGAATACAGCAAAATTATCTTTGCCCTATTTCTTGCCCAATTAGACTAGACTTTGATATTTTTTTCAGACAACTATTTTTAATACACTTAACACTATCGACACGTATAATATCACTTGCAAGTATGCGTAGAATCTACGCCGTAGATTCTATAATAGTACTGATAAACGTTCTGTCATAGATCCTATATCCTTGTAATTGATACCTTATATAGATAAACACCTTAATATTGCTATTTCTTATTTAGTACATTTTGTTGTTCTGTCATAAAATTATACTCAAACAATGATGGAGGCCTGAAATCCTTAATTCAACAACATCAAACTTAAGCGTATTGTGTCTGGCAGGAAATTCTTTTGAATGTATATTGGATTAATATTTACTTCAGCGAAATTGGATACAGGGCCTGGGAAGTATTTGTTCAAGTAAGAGTTATTACAATCTTCTCCAATAAGATGAATACTGAGTAAATTCTTTTCATTATACAATTTTCACGAGGCTTCTACTCGTCAATCGCTACGTTATTGGAAATATTTCCATACAATTTCGTCGACTACACAAATCGTTTCTTCCGTTAAAGCGACACTAAAATTCTTTCTTTTTTAAAATAAATTATAACGCATAATTTGTAACGCATACTCGTAAATTCCTGAAAATACTTTTAATACGTGATTTTATTTCGATGTGGTTTAATAATAATTGGTAATTTATATATACAGTATATACAGGGGTGTAATGAGACCGTGATCGGAAACTTAAGTATTTAAGGCCATTACTAACGCCCAGGCGTCAAAATAGATTTCGACAAAAAACTAAAATTTTGACGTTTTCCAAATATTATTTATATATAATTTTATTCCTATGATTGTTAAGACAATGTCATTTTTTTTATTTTTTGTCAGGAATAGCTTTAACGCCAAGGGGTTTGTAATGATCTCAGGTGCGGCTATAGTTTCCGATCACGGTCTGAACACACCCTGTATGTACACAGTCATACATAGATTGATGTATACGTTTCTATCTTAGTATTTTATCGTAACCGTGGAATGACACTTAGTTTTAATCTTGTTTGTAATGACGTTTTACTTTAGTGTGTACAAACAAAAGGCAAAAAAGCAAATTACGCCCTGACTCAAAGAGAAACCTCGAAAACTACTTGATGTACGAAGCCGTATTTTAGTAAGACACATCATATAAAACGGACCTCTACAGAGTCGTATTGGGTTCTTCAGGTTATCTTAAGTTTATATTGTATGTAGTAGTATTTTACAGCTGTAGCTATAAAGACGAGCCGTTCTGGTTTAAAATAAAGGGGTGAAGCGGGCGGGACGAGAAAGTAGTGCAGTGGAGTGCAAGAATAACAATGCAACCTGAGGATCATGGTAGTAATATTTAATATCATGTAGCGGCAGGCCGGGTAAAAATATTACACGTCGCGGCAACAAACAGCAATGACTTATTTTTACACACGGTTCACTATATTTTAATTTTAACTTATATTACCAACCCGGTAAACTCAGAATTAATTCTGCTCGGAAATTTCAAAGATTATAGTCTAACTTTTTAATGGATGAAACAACAGGAACACTTTCATTCGATTTATCGATTTAGGGAAAGAACGCTTATTTTATGTAAGCTTTTTAGACATTTTCTTACTGCTAGTGTTTTTGTTCAGTATATAAAATAGAGAGTCTATCTTATTATCTATTATTATATCTACTTCGTAAAGATGTATAATGTTCAGGACCTGTTAGATAATGTGTATGCGGAGTTTTAAAGATAGGAAAAATTGTCTAGTATTTTCTAGATACATATCCACGCACATCGAACCCCAGGCACACACCTCTGACTTTTCGAAGTTATGTGTGTATTCACATTGAATTATCACTTGCTTTAACGGTGAAGGAAAACATCGTGATGAAACCTGCACACCTAAGAGTTCTTAGAAATTTCTTAGGTGTGTAGTCCGCCAACCCGCACTAGGCCAGCGTGGTGGACTATGGCCTAAAACCCTCTCAATGGTAGAGGAGACCCGTGCTCAGCAGTGGGCGTATATGTGTTGATGAAGAAGAAGAAGAAGATATCCACGCTTTATTTATAGGTGAGTTGGGCTGTATGACCGCTCAGGGCGATCCAGTAGAACAAAAAGGGGGAGCAACTAGCTCAAGGGCACGTTAGAAGCACGACTTAAATGGTATTTTGGGAATGATAAGTCTGGAGAACAAAACGCTCTCAGTATCTTGGCAACAAGTGAAGTAGATTATCTACTGTAAGGGCTTTGTGTCGTTATATAAATGTACTCACAAGCTCTTAGCAAAACTACAGAACAGTTCTTCAATTTCGAGAAGAGGTATCGAGAGGCTTAATAGAATTGTACACATCTATGATTGGATTTATCGTTATTATTTGTTTTTGTACTTTTATTGAAGGGATGAAAGTCGTCTGAGTAAACAAAACCACTTAGAATTTTAGGTATTATATGAACTCGTTGCCTTAGTCATTGATCACTTTAGAGTTTTTGTACGGTCATCTTATACTTAGCAATGGTAGAAAAATAGATATTTAATTATTTTATAACCAGCAAGAATAATATTATGTATGTACATCGATATTATGTAATGTAATTTTATTCTGTATTCCTATCACCTCCTATATACTGTGCTGGATTCAATAAACCGAGCTGATCAAATGCGGGTTTGTGGAATCACATGCCTTAGAAATTCCTTATGGCGGTCCTGAGGTATGCAAGTTGTCGCATTGTGTGTCGGTAGACCACAGGTTCCCCCATACATGTATACTAATGCTATACAAATATAATAAACGCGAAAGTAACTTTATCTGTCAGTTAACACCTAAACTACTGAACTAATTTGAATGACAGCACCGTGGATCAGTTGGTTAGACATTGATTTGTGAAATTGACCTCCGCGGTGAGACAAATGTTTGGGTGATCTACAATATTTGTTTTCGAGCTGCGTGTTTCTAAGAGCGAAAATGTCTCTCGTAGTCATTGATACCCCGATTAATTATTAAGTATATATTTTTACTGTGGGCCTTGGTAAAGGCAATAGGCCGAAGGAGACCAGCCGCTACATAGTAAATATACCTTAATAGAAAACTGGATATAGTTTTACTTCTACTGACATAAACACAAGCGGACGATGACTTGTCAAGATATTCTCCAGATGTGAGAAAAACTATTGCAGGCGGCTATAAATATGGATTAACTGCAAACTTTTTCTGCTTTAAGCTAACTTTGGATTTGTTCGTGCAATTTATTGTTGTTTTGGCAAGAAATTATTTTGAGCTGACAATATTTTTGTTCCCTGCTTCCAAAAATATTTGTTGTAGATATTGAACCTCGTGAGGACTGAGTTTGTTTCTATTGCAGACACATTGGTGTATTTATCGTTTCTGTTTTCAGGTTTGTTGATATTCTTGTTTTGTTCTTGCTTTATTTTTTTATTCGTTCCATAAACTTTGATTGAATAATCTTGAGTGACCAACAAAGTGCAAATTTAGGACTTACAGCAGATGGAATGTTGGAATTTTTAAATATAAGCCTATAAACTGCTACTCTGTATATATGTATGTATCACCCCGTGCTGCTGTTAGAAATTTATATGAAAAATATACACTGTAGTTGATATATAAATATAGCCTAGTATACTATAAATCGGATTGCAATTAATTTGAATTTGTTAAAAGCCAGTTCAATCACTTATGAAGAAATATAAGCGTAGCGGTTTCAGAGAACAATGGTAAATTTTTGAATACCAATATTAATTTATTCCAATTTCTCTTATTTCGCATTACTATGATATGAGGTAAATTACCGGAAAAGCCAAAATGATGCACAAATTAAATTGGTTTGCATGTATGCACTGGCATATACAAATGTATCGAGGCAAGATAATATCAATTACGATGTCAATTTTATGGATGACTACTCAATTAGCTTATCGGTTCATAATACAACACGGTTTGCAGTAATGATTTGAACAGGTAACAAGAACGAACGAGAAATCGCCATAGTTTAGATACCCACATACAATCCAATGTTTTATCAATAGCTCCATTTTTGTGCTCGCCTATCTTTCCTGATAAAACTGTTAGCATTTTAAATATTTGCTCAATTTTGGCCCAGTTGCGGTAGCATTTAAAAACAATGTGATGGAATATGGAATTGTTTATAAAGTTCTTTCGTTTAGCATCCAAATTGCCTTAGTTGAAGTTTATAAGAAGCTCGAGATGAGCACAGATGAAACAGCAGCCGTACCGTGGGCGAAGCTTGTTTAATAATGCAGGAAAACAACGGACGACGTAACTCATTCGACTCGGCGATGGCCGTGAATGCAGTCGCGTTAGTAATGTTAATGTAACAATTCAATGTTACTGATAACTTTCATGCCGCCGGAATACTAAATCGAGAAGCGGGTTGAGGAAAGCAGCATGCTAATCTATCAACAACTTGCTTAATGTGCACTTAGTCCTACTTTTGCAGAATAATATTTCATAGGTGTGGATGCGAATTAATTGGAACGAGGGTATTTTAGATATGATTATGCACAAGAATGACACAAGTAACATATTATTAGGGCACAATCAAATTGCACCACAATCGCAGATGTGGCATCAAATAATTATCCAGTTGTTAAACTTTAATTACATTTAGCAGTTACCGCGGGTGGTAAAGCGAATTTGTGTAGCGTTCCATTTAATGTCACAAAGCAAATGTGACCTGTCGTACGTTAAAACGATTCCATTTTCTGTACACGAAATATTGCTTTGGTCATTTAACCGAAAGCCTTAATGGTGCTTATCGGCAGTTGTTAGGTTGATATCATTGATAGCATGTTATCAAACGATAGTGTATAATGATGTGAAAGCTAATAAAGTTTGTTATATATACTATAATATTCAAAGCCAACGTATTTGTGCAGCCTGCCCTAAAATAAGATTATGTAGATGTGATTCTATATTTCATGAATAAGTAAACTGTACAGAAGGTTGTCTTCGGTGAATGGCGGCCAATTTTTCAAGATAGAACGTCGTTTAATGGATCATTTATTTTATTATGTTTGCATAGATTGGCTTTGGATAATTTCTTCGTATATACTATGAAAGAAATTGCACTATTACTACGTATAAATTGCAATTAAGAGCAGAGAGCTGATAAATGTTCACACTAGACTTTACTGACGTAATACCTGGTTCACGGAATGGATTCGAGTATTACATCCATATTGTATTTCTGGCAGCTTGCCATAAAAAATAATAAAGTCGAGACTGAACATGCAGGTGACCTGGAGTGCATAGCGACTGAACGATTTATCATCGTCAATCTAGTACACCAGTTACACTAATGTACACAGCCTGAAGAGATGTCCCGTCAGTCAATCCGACGTTCAACATTAATAACAGTATTAGAGGAAAAACAAAATACAATTAACTAGAAAGAGGGTAAATGGTTAATAAGCATTTATAGTCTTTCTTTATATGTATAGTCTTTTATTAATAAGCATTTATAGTATTCTTGTAAGTTGAAAAAGTCTTTTCGGTATAAAATATTATAAAAAAGGACTAATTTAAATATTTTATTTTGTAAAATAATCTAAATGTGCTTTGAAAAGTTCGCATAACATAATCTAATCTAAGCTAATGGAATTTTAGTCAAAACTTTTAAACAGCTTTGACTGGCTAATGCTAATAGATTTATTTTTAAGTAAAACAAGATGCGTAAATTGACGCAACCTTCCTTTTTCATTGATAAGAGCGGTACGGACTTGTACTTATATATAAATAGCCAGATATTATCAGTACAGTTAGCAGAATTGGCCTAAGTACCAAATATGAATTAATTTGAATCAAGGGCAGTGAATTCAATTTCTAGGCTGAGAAGTTCTTATATCTGATCGATTATTATTTGATGACAGTTTAAATAAGTGTCTTAACTCAGTAATTTCTCCGAATACCTAGTAGTCACTAGGAAAAACCTCGCTTTTAAAAAATTAAGATGAAATATGTTACTTAGCAGAGGATAAAATTTAGCCATATCACTTTTCACATCCTGTAGCCTTATTAACCGCAGTTTAAAGGCCAAGGATGTAACCGCTTGACATACATTCATCCTAACTTCCTGTGTTTTAAATCATTCGTTAAAAATACAATTGAATTAGGTAACATTTTTAATTCATATTCGGCCTGTATTTATTTATGTAAATAAAATAAAGAAACGTTTGTCGATGCTCCAACCAAATTGGTTTCCTCACTTTATTTATGAGGTAGATACACTTCTCGGAATGTGGTACTGTTGTAGCCGTTAATGGGCCAAGGGCTTTGGCCCGTTGTGACGCTTGTCAGGTATTATAGCCCGATAAGCAATCCACTCGACTTACTAATGATCGACTCGTAGGTTTATCTTCCACCAAAAATCCAATGCGTAGAAACTAGAAAGTTATGGTTAAAACATGTATTTGTATAGATTACTTTAGTAATAAATATAGATATAATTTAAGGTAATGTTTGTCTATTCCTAGAGTGCAGCGTCGGGGAGTCCAGCTGTTGCAAACCTGAGAGGAATATGTAGCACTTTCAATTTCATTTTATTATATAAAATAGTCATGTCTTTCAAATATAGTTTCGAACGAATATTGATAACATTATTTAATCTACATTTTGCGACACATCATATTTCAAACGACACGTTTCGTGGCGAAGTTGGCTTCTGGCCAGCCTGGGTTTTGAGGCTGCGGGTTCGATCTCCGCACCAAGTTTTTTCAGACCAGCACTGAGACGTTAGACTAAAAAAACCTATAGTGTCCCGGATACTGACATTATAGAGTTAAGTGTATTTATTTATTTAATAACACTGCCTATGCTTACGATTCACCATAGTTCTACCATGGCAAAAAATTGCAGGAAAGAGGAGACAGAACCGCAGTACATAATTAAATAAATTTTGCACAGACCTTAATAAGGGCTATTTACAAGTCCAGACAGTAGCTTATTAATATCCGATATTATTGTTATTTGAGTGCCGCCTCATATTTCAATAACAAAAGGTCTATCTGTAAGAATTTTACTTAGGCTGTTGGGATATCGTTTAACTTTTATCTTTGCAACCTTGTACTAACCGTCTGTATACATGACAATTATACAAATAATTGTTTTTCGATAAATACATTTTTACATTTTATATTTGTAACTCCGCGGTTCCATTAGAATTGGGTTTGATTTGCTTTGATAAAAAAGGTAAGAGACTATTATCTGCTACGTTCAAAATAGTTCTTAAAATATGAAGAGAAAAGAGTATTAGGGAATTCTATTTCATGATAAGACAATAATATAAACTCATGCAATATATAAATCTTTTAAACAGAGCGGAAACTGTCGGCACGTGCAATAATCGTGAGGTGGATTCTTTTCACCTATATCTTGACACGGTCACATATTTTCCCAACAATTTGTGAATAACGAGCCCATCAATTTAAGTTGTTAGCAGGGTAAATAGTAATTGAATATGGTTTGAATCAATTTGTTGTACTATAACTATCGCATTTTCCTTAATTTTTATGGAACGCGCAATTGACAGTTGCCTGGTAACCCCAAATTGAGGACATAATTTATTACAGCCATGATATAGCGGATATCAAACTTGGATATTGTCGGAAGCGAAGAAATGAGAAAATTCGTAATTAGTGCGTACTCAAGGACAATTTCGAGAGGTATAATAAGTTTGATGAGCTGAGTGTGATTGTGATTAAAATTAATATCTTGTTGGGAATATATTAAAATTAAATTTATTAGGATAAACAGCGAGGTTTTGCAACTTTAGCTTTGCCCGTTTCATGATAGCTATCGTATAAAAGTTACTTGGATAGTGCAAACATTTTGTTTGGTTTCTCTGGCCGTTCGGTTATGAATCCTAATATGTACAATATGAAATTTAAAACCACTTGCACAGAATCACGACCGTCCTATAATAAAACGGTACGAGAATTCCATCATTATTATTATAGTAATAATATAATAGGTGTAGAAAATGGCGTGTTGCTTTTGTTGTGTCCCCACATAGATCACATACCTGGTGTTGAACAATGCAGGCAATATGTCAAATATCTACATAACAAAAAGAGGAATTGTATCTTGTGAAACGTGTATGAATAGGTTGTAAGTGACCCTGAGCATAATGCACTAGTGATTCGTGTTATGTTGTCGTTCTGGAACTTTATATTCCTACGCGGCTACCCCTCTTTTACACTAAGTAGGTTAAGTACGTATAGAAAAGAAAAGAAGTGCTTTGTATTCTTGATCCGGGCGCGGAAAAGTGATCGCATAGATGGTGTTAACAGCGCCGTCTGAATACAATGACGATCAGCAAACGTCCATTGTTAGTGCCTCATATTGTTTTACACTATTAAAAATTTGTAATGGCTTTTAAAAATGTAATTACATTCAATACCTTATTGAGATAAAGACTTTCTTGATTAATTGAAGTAAAGCCAAAGAACAAATAAATTCCATGACATTAGAACTATACATAAATGCATGTTTATAGTAGGTAATACATTTCAAATATATGTAAATATAGTTATTAATATTCTTGAAAATATGATTAAAATTATTTTTAGCGTACCAATAGATTTATGTCGACATCAAAAACAGTTAATATTCTGACAATCTACAGGATAACGAAGGCTGCCAAGGGTTACTTTAAATCAACAACGAAACAAGGTTTTCTATTCCAGGAATCCTTGCCTGTGGGTTTATCCCTGTTATTTTATCACATGGAATAATATTTAGAAGAAAATTAACAGAAGTCATAAATAGTTTGGCCCACGTAACCAGCATAAAAAAAATTATAAATTAAAAGCTTATTACTCTCGGTGGTCCGGAGCTTTGAATGGGTGTTGTGAGAGCTAGAGGTGTAGAGTTAAATTCCCGAGTCAGGCATAGTGCTATTGAATTCTGAATTTGAAAATTCTTTGCAGCACGGAGTCTTATGCTTCATTACAGTATAGCTACGAAGCAGAAACACTTCCACTTTGTGGATACAAGTGTGAGAGCGAATGTATTAAATGTTGGGAACATTATTTGACAAGAGGAAGTCTTTTTGGATATTATGAAATATTTCTTCATACTAGCCTCCGTATGTTGGTTGCGTTCGTACACAATTTCTCATACATAAACATCCAGACTCGGACAAATATTTGTAGGGTATATACAATGCGTCGCGTGTAAATGATTTTACGCAAATGTTCCTATACTCTGAATGAATTCGGTCATTATTCTAGGTATTTTTTTTGTGTTTTGAAAGATATATGTCATAGACTAAACTTACATCGTAGTTGAATTTACTTTGTCATACTATAAAGTCGAGATACTTCATAACTCTACACCTATTATGTTCGTCATCATAAAGAGAAGAAGTACCTATACAATGATATGGCTGTCATAAAAGAACAATATGTCGGAGCTGAAACGGAACCCGAGTTTATCCAATAAGGAATCCACCAAAAAGTCGAAGGAACATTTACTTATTTGATCTCTACAGCGAACGTACGGTTTACTAACATTTGTTTGAAGTCTATCTGAGACCAAAAAGCCTCTCGGAGTTTCTGATATCCATAACTCAGGACTTATATGTTAGTGTAGAGTAAGGTGTATAGTACTGTTGGAAGCTATTTGTTGTTTTGATTTTATGTGTCTTTGTTAGAAATGAACTTTGTATGACTTAACGTACCGAGGTCTTTAGCCAAACAGCCGCCCTAATATTATAACTTTTGCCTTAGTACACGATAAAACGGGAACTTACACCAAGCAACGTAATATAAATTACATGAGTTTCTAAATGGAAGCTGCGTTTATTAGCGACTAGTTTTCTCTAGAATGTAATCCCTTTTAATTAAATATAAAATTTGTGAAATATTGAAAAAGTTTTATCATTTATCTCAACTTGCATATTGTGACTATAATGACATTTGAAAATACATAATTTATGCAGAAAAGGAGGATGTTTACAATAGTTACGTCGACGACAATGTTTATCCATTATGTGACTAAATTTTGCTAATGTTAATCAGTGTACTGAATGATTTGATTTTAGTTATCATTAAATTATTTATACAATACAGGGATATTAAGATATTTCTTTTGAAACAACTATTTATCCAAATAACCAGGAATAGGAAAATAAGCAGGGTTCTATCCTTTGCATTTCACGGAACCAACAAGTCAAATAATAATATGCAAAATATGTCATCACTTCAAATTTGGTTTAAAGTTTAAGTAAGCGATTTGTGGGGACGGATATTAATTTATTACATTTGGATACAGACATACATACAGGTTTAAGATTAAAAAGTACATGCATAGGTACATTTAATACTAAAATTCTTGATAATAAAAACCTTATTGATTTAGTAAAAAAAAAAACTATATAGTGTCATATAAACACGGTAGGGCACACAGACATATTGGAAGACCAGGGGGCAGACCATTTACTTGTTTACCATATTCCAACTGATAGGATTGTGTCTTTCCTTATTCAAAAAAGTCATTTATAAAAGTAAAATATCTGAAAGACATAGAGTTTCGTCAAACATGGCTATAAATAGGCATCAATTATTAGGGTACTCATAATGAATTATCTTTAACAGTAACGGAAAATATCACGAGGAAACCTGCAAATCATATTTTCAATCTTCAAGTATTTTCAGTCGGCGTAAGTGTGGTAATAAATACTTGTATGATAGTTACTATTGACAAGAGATGGTTTTAACCGTTTTTGTTAGCTGATAATAGGTACTATTAGGAGAACTAACCATCACCTTAATTAATATTGTTATCAATCTTAACCTTAACTTATGCCCTGCTTACTCTTGCGTCGCAGCTGATTCACTAGTTTGAAGAAAACACTGTTTTGTCAACGCAGACATGTCTAGTGTTTATAAGTACATAATAAAGTCAATGCAATAAACAATAAGTTCAAATATAGTATCCGTTTCGTCATATTGTATGGAATTTAATATAATTCTTCATACATTGTACAAAATTTAATTTGCCATACATGCTTTGTCTTTGTCGTCTTTCTTTGTTTGTAGCATTTAAAGCAGGAATTCTTATTTATTATTCGCGATATGTACCTCCCGTGAATTATTAAAAGTTCTTGTATATTGTTAAATGCCGCGTTATCGAGGTTGCTATTTTATGGTATAATTTTTTTTTTCTATCGTTGAAGCCACAATATGGCCCCTGATGATAATTATAATACTTACGAAAAAAAGTAATTATCGGTAAATAAATACGCATAAAAGTCTCGTGCCGTATCAAAAACTAGCAGAGAATTTTTCAATCTCAATAACACCGAGATTAGAATCAAATATTTGTGGGTCCACGAACATTTCTTTCGGTGTGGGGATACAAACCACGGCTTCTGGTTCCCAACCTGGTGACTAACCAACTGCGCCACGGGGCTATCTACTATCTCCCTGTCTATATTAGCGGTAATAAAAGATTTTACTTCGTAAAATAATGATTTAATACATGCCAGGTAAAGTTTATTTTGAGTTAAGAATAATTAGCAAATTCCATCTAGAAAGGTCCATACGTAACTTTTGTTGATGGCTTTGTGCAGTATTTTCATTTTGGGTTCTCGAACAGCTCTTTATTGGAAAAGTTGTGAGTTGTTGCTAGGACACAATGCGTCGCGTTTGTCGTAAAAAGTTAAAGAAAGTTCAAAGGTAACCCGGCGTGTTAATATATGGATGTGCCGGCGTTCAGTTCAATTGTAAACATTTAAGAATAGATTTTGTTTCAATTCCTTCGCGCGCAGAAGTTGCTACACTCTTTGTTTCTACAATTATATTAATGTTTTTAGAAGACTTCAAGTTCTTTGCACTGCCCTACTCAAGAATTTATGTACTAATTTAGAAATAATTTCCACGTTCTTATTTCCAAATAATATGTAAAAAATGGTCTCTACACATAAATATATTCAAAAAGTTATAAGATGTGTGGAGTCATTACGTATGGCTAGCGGTGTATATATCCCTAGTTCCTTTGAAACCTAGAATTCCAGTTTATCTCATACAAAAAATACCAACCAGGTACAACTCTTTATAAGATTAGTTTAGACACAGAACACTAAAAATACCTAAAGGAAACGAGTCGACACTCAACAATAGCATTCTTAATAGTAAAGTATCTTTTTATAACACTTTATCTCTTTTTATTGAATATTTATCCAATCGTTAAAAGTTGCTATTGAAAACGTTGATTTTGTTTTTTGAATATAAAACGCCCATTGACGACAAAAAGACTCTTTAATTCAATTTAAAGATTCATTTCGTTAGTATTTTTTTAAATTTATTCGTCCGTGTAGCGTCGGGCAACGTTTTGTCTTTAAATACGAAAATTGAGAGTAATGCTTGTGGCTTTACTTTACTTTCATCTTTGCCTCGTTTTTGAACATTTTTTTTTAGAAAAACTATAAGGGACAATAAGTGTCGATCGTAAATGTAAAAATTTCCTTTTACTTTGTAATTTCGCGATTATTAAGACTTATAAAACAATTCCATTTCTTACGACTGTCATTGCGAAATAATATAAATATTCGCAATTAATTATCTAGGTAAAACTTTAACAATTGGGAAAATCACAATGCAGCGTTTGTGGCAAAAAGTTGGCTACTAGGATTTTCTGTGACATCACTAAACCTCTAACCTGAACCTTTAAGTCGGACTAAAACCACTGAAAAGGCCCGTTTCCATAAGTAGGACGTTTATAGAGAATATTATTTGTTACCTGTTTAGTATTTTCATGTCGCGGTCCGGCGCGCACATCATCTTCACTGTCACTGGACTCCCTAGGGTCACTTTCATTATTTAATTGAGTATACATTGTGCGGACGCAGGAGTTGCCGATGTTCGTGCGTAGTAACCGACGCCACGATACAAACAACTTTGATTACTGATCGGCTAACTACACCTAGGATAGTCTAATTATCCAATTTCGTACGTAATGACCTATTCATTAATCTTGGTGATTTCTAATAGCTAGTATTAGTCTAAATGTAACATATTTCCACTAAACGATTTCCCAGATTGTATATAATCTATGATTATAGTTAGCGGTATTCAAGGACGGGTTTATATATTACTTATATTAAATGTTGTAATGTGTGTCTAAGTATGTCTTCTGCATATGTAAACGCATTTGTTTTACGTAAGCACTTAATCGAGGACCTATGTAATCACATGTCAGGTAAATTACATGTATTGTTCTAGTAAAATGACTTTGGAATCTGCCTCAATGTCGTGCCATTTCGTATCGTCGCGAGATCAATGATTTTCCTTCATGTTATTTAAATTATTTATTAGTATTTTTTGGAGTAAATACTTAATTATAGAACCTTAAGATGCTTAAAAGGTTATTTTCATATTGTAGTTGGATTTGGTCTTATTAAGGTAGATTTTGGAGTCAATGACTACAAACAGCAGAAATCTTAAATTGCCTCAGAAAACGTCTTTATCGATATCTAGAGCTGTATTAATCTTTGTTTCTTTAATTAAAAATTAAAAAGAAATTTTCAATTCATTATTATAGGAAACATCTTTATATCAATCTAAGAAGTACTTGACGGATATTATTTTATGGATGACAGCAGCTCGTCATGACGGACACTTAAAAGCTGCCAAATTAAACTTCATTTCTCATGACACGAATTTCACGCAAATTAAAAGTGGCGGTATGCAACTTGTTTGGCTGTTTTTATTTCCCCTCCATATATGTATTGTTGATTGTCTGCCATTAAAAAGAATTGCGCGCAAGATAAACGAAGATATTCAGTTCAATTTTATAGTAATTTATTAATCATAACGAATGAGAGATATATTATTTAAATTTCGAGTCGATTCAGATTTTATAAAAAACAACATTGGCTGTAACCAATGCCATAATAAATAAAACGATGGTTAAATGATGAAAGACAATAATTTAAAATTATTATCTATTTATAGGTGCAAATATTTATCTAGATATTGCTGACTTATTCATTTAAAAGACTTGCATTAGATTTAAAGGCAAATATATGATTTGGCAGCAGCTCAGTTGCCAAAGTCCCTGTGTGTGTAATTAACATGTAAATTCGCACGGATGACTTTACTCATGTTTGTAGATACTGTGGAGTACGTACCCTGTCAAGCTTTACTCTGAATAATAATTGTATTATCAATGATAACATATGCGTTATATCATTCATATAAACTTTGATATTGTCTCTCGTATTGGCAAGGTAATTCCCTGAAATTAGATAGGTCAGTTAATCGCGTAAAATAATATTGAATGAGAATGCAGTTTGTATGTGACATGAATATTTGTTGATTTGACTTACAGATGCTGCCAGAGTAACCTAATTGTGCACAAATACTGCGGATTTCAAGACCTTGACATTAACCGTAGTATTTGCCATATGACATTTTTATCGCCTACAATTCGGAATACGAATGAACTCACAAATCCAGCAACTGCAATTTTTGTGATGTTGGTTAGAAAATGGCTATGAAAATGGCGGCTTGAAGCCCCGGTAGCAATATTGTTGTATCGGTATTTTTTTGGTTTGTAAAACAATGTGAGAAAAGCACTAATTGCATGATACTTTATTGATCAATATGAATATTATAAAAAGGAAAGTTTTTAATTGCGTCTGTTTATGCGTATATATTGAAAACGTTATCTTTAGTATGAACATAGATATAACCTTGGGAAAGAACGTGGGCTATTTTTTTAAGTGTCATTGAATATTAGTAATGTAATATTAGAATTAAGGCCATACACAACTGTAAATGTTTTGATGATTGGATAAGATTTTCAGACTGACAGATTTTGTTTTTGTTGCTTGTTAAGATGACTTTTATTTGTTTTGTAAAGACGCAAAGATTTATAAATCTTTTGTTCCACTCTGAAATAGCTCGTTTGTACTGATTTCGATTTAAATTTCTGAGTTAAGCTCAAACTGCTTCTATAGCGTTCATTTCTCAATTTACGTCAGTTCTTACTGCACTGAAAACATTATACTACAATTGAGAAATAAATCAAAAGATGGAAGCCCGTTTACAATGCGTAAACAAAGATTGTTTTTATAAAATTTGTTCTTGTCTACTGTGGCGTGAAGGTGATTTTTAACGCAATTTCAAAGCAATTGGAGTGAATTCAGTGAATATTTATGTGT
The DNA here is from genome assembly GCA_030295005.1 of Cephonodes hylas. NCBI lineage: Eukaryota > Metazoa > Arthropoda > Insecta > Lepidoptera > Sphingidae > Cephonodes > Cephonodes hylas. Next base: position 7,752,794 of record AP025364.1, on the reverse strand, counting down.
TATTAGAAATTTGACTGGCTATATTTTTAACAAGTGGTTGTTTGTATACGGTCTATCTAGAGTTATCGGGTTCTATACCCGGTCCTGGCAAAGGATTGTTGGGTTTTAATTTTCTACTAAAAATTCGACTCTCGACTTTTTAACTTTGACTCTGAATGTGTATTTGTGTAACATATAATAATGTTTAACAAAAGAATATATATACCATTCTATGCAGTTTTCATGCCCCGTGTCAATGACTCCAATTATTCTCGAAATTATTTAAATGCGTACGCGCGATCGGGCACGCGCTCGTCCTTTGCCCTCGATCTTACACGTACGCCCTCACATTGAGACAACCATACTAGTAATAATATTTCATAGTACAGCAAATAAATATATTGTTTTGTTTCAGATAGACTTGGTAGTACATTTTAACTGAGTAAATTGCAAGTGGTTAAGCAGTAGAAAACCGAGGACGTCTTTACAATTCGTTCTTGTTTAAATATAGGAAGCTGTATTATATATTTGGGAAACTTGTTTCACACGCTTATTCACAAGTATCTTGTGTTAGTCCAAAAAAAGTGTCTGCAGAATTTAATTGAAAAAATTACTCGCTTTTACGTAATTGAGGAACATATTAACATTCAACTTAAAAACGTATTAAAAGAAATGTTATTAGTTGCAATATGTTTGCAAACAGATTACATAATTGTAGTCGCGGTGATTTAAGAATTATAACATTTACAACTAGAATAAAAGGACTGATGCACACATTTATATGCGGCTAACACAATAAATTGCGCGTCCGATTGTGCTATATGTCATTTTCAGAAATATGCATTACTAATACAACCTTCTGACTCGTTAAGTCTACAATACAGCTAAGACGAGACATTGGACTAGCTAGGCTTAACATCCATTATAGATTTTCTTTAATTCCTTTATTGTGTACGTTTCCTCGTGTGTCCTTTCATCGTTAAGTATTCAGAGTTTATTGTGAACAAATCAAACATACTGAACCCATAAAATAGCTAGTTATTAGCTTAACTACAGTATAAGACAGACGCAGAGGTTTCTGAGTCCGAAGAAAACAATACTTTTATAAAAAAAAAACATAAATTTGGTCAGAAGATTAAGGTGAATCATGTTTCACCTTGATTTATGAGTGTGCGTAAAGAACATTGCTCTTACAATGACACTGAGCCATTGTAAGTTTCAGCACGTTTTGGGCTCATATTTTCCTTTACTATTATTTGTGTCTTTCGAAAGAATATCAATCGAAGTTATCAATGATTAGATGTTAATTTATTCATTATCAGTAACCTCTAAGCCTCTAGAGACTCTTCTGCTGGTCGGTGTAAATTAATTTGTTCGATGGAAGATGCTAGACTAAAGTAGGCTAAAGCTTTTTTTGTAAGTATTTTTATTATGTGAAATTATGAAAACTGACTAAATACCAGCAATAAGCTGGATTCATGAGTTCACAGAATAGCTAAAACGTGAGTCAAGTAATTGAACTCCTACGAAAAGGAATACATGTATTAGTTTCGAGTATTAAGGATATTGTTTTACAGAATAATATTATTCGCAACGTAAAAGGGCATAAAACTTTACATGTAAAGAAAAAGGCTTAGCTCCTTTTTATTGCAGAGGGCCCGTAGTGTAACATGATGTAAATAATGTGATATAGACTGTTTGAATAGATACTTTTTCAGTGAGGCGCATGATTATGGTCTTAGAAAAGAAAAAACATGACCTCGTTTTTCACAGCAGAGACTTAATGGGAGGGTCATTGATCTCGTGGACTTAGTTTAACGCACTCAATGACAGTAAACAAATATTTTATGGGATATATCCTATGACATATTTACTTAGAAGTAGTAGTCCCTCTCAAGTGTAGAGGAGACCCGTGCTCAGCAGTGGGCGTATATGGGTTGATGTAGAAGAAGAAGAAGTGTCGATTAAGAATAAAATGATACAAAAGCAAATCTTTTAGTCTGTTACAAATTCAGTTTTGTGAGTTAGATTTTACAGTGACTAAGAGCTGAGTTCATAACCCGAGTAATTAAAGTTTAAGGAATCACTATTAATTGCCGTTTAATTGAACAATTATCTAATAGAACGGATTATTATACCTACTGACGCGGTAATGTCCCTAACAACCTATTTCCTTGCATCGGATTTTATAAGGATTTAAACATTTTATGATGATATTTTTATGTTAATGCTTATTTTTGAAAGCGTGAAAAGCTTAACCCTATTAATTTCTAGCAATTGTTACAAGTAAAGACTCGAAACGATGTTTGTTAGATCGATTCACGTCCAACCGAGATAAGATTCATCTACTACATAACTTTTATTTATCTAAATAAAAGAAGGTCATGCCGGTTTAAGCCGACCGCAAGCCTAGTAACATAAAGTATCTTAATGACTGTATACTGTATAGTCAACATGTACAAATGTAATTGGCTATTATAACGCTTACATACTATACATCAGAAATGACATTGATCAGTGAAGCTCAGCGAATCTTTACGGCAACCTAGCTTGTCTTTTGCTCTGGATGGAAAGTCTTCAGAAGATAAACAAGACAAAATGAATGAGTTTTTAGACACCTAATGTTCGTTTTTTCCTATCTAAGTGAGAAACCATAAAGTGTAAAAACCTTGTCAGTTGAAAAACACATAGAAAGATAAATATTTATTTGTAAACTAAAAGTACGAATTGCTTATGGAGAACAAATTTAATACTTCAAATTTCAAGATCAACAAATGGGGCATGAGAAGGTTACGAGTAATTTTGCTTGTGGAATTCAAGGCTGAATCCTTACTGTCAAAGCACTTCTGAAAGCTTCTTTGTGCTCAATAACTGTATTATGATATGATGCGAAATCATAACATATTTGTTTATATATTCATTACTAAAAGTCTGCATTATTAATACAAAAACTCTTGCAAAACTATTAGCCTCTAAGTTCTGAGGCATGTCTGTTGGGTACAATTTTAAGATTAAAATCTCAGCTATGCATTTCACCCTCAACTGAGCTGTAATATAAATCTAATAAACGTTTTAAATCTGTTATCTTTGTAGGGAGATACTTATACTGTAGATACTTATAAATTTATCATGGAAAACTCAGATAGAGTTTTTTAATTCGGAGGAAACTATTCAAACGTCTCTTATATAAGAATATTACGTACATGAAGATTATGTATTAAATTATTTCCAATAAATAATTATATAATAATAATTCATAATAGGTGTGTAAAATATTAATAATAAATAAATAAACCTTATGGCAAACTATAACTTACACTTTGAAGAAATCTTTAGATCCAAGGGAGATGTCCGAATTAGATGTAGGTGATAAAATAATAACTCTTAATATATTTCCACGAAAATAACCGTTGGATAGGTTTGTTGATGTCGGTAGTTCCCAGCAGGGCGCTACAGAGCACAATTATTTACGTTCAATGTTAACGGATTTAATTGAGTATCAATTGACATTTCATTAGACGACATTGTTGGTTCGGAACGAGAATTTCGTCACGTTTCCTTCTGACATTAATGTTAATACGAAATATAAACACTGATTGAAAACCACCATGTTCTATATTCCCAACATTTTTTTGTAAAGGTGTTTTTGAGACGAATGGACCATCGAGAACTTTATTAGAAAAATATCCATGTAGGAATTAGTTCTACACAAGTCTTCCAAATTAAAACGAATGTAAAATTTATCTACTTTCTATACATCATATACCAGCCCAGTAGATTAAAATTTAACGTCTTGATTGTCCAACGTTGTATCCAGTACTGTTACTGGAGTAGATTTCAATATTACTTGTGGCACACTTGGCGCGACGTGAAACGGTTTGGGAATATGCGACCGTACGCTATATAAGTATTGGTTTTCTATTAAATGTCTATTAATGTATCATTCCACTGATTTGTGGCTTCTATCAATTATTATTAATAATCGCACACAAAGACATGTCAGACATCCAGATGGCGCAATTTATCTTTGATTACACCTTGATTTTGTAATTACACTTGCTGATCACATGTCCGCGTGAAATATTGTAAAATTAGTTTAAATATTTTTTTATTGAAAATAATTGAAAACTACCAAAAATAATATATTATGTTTAAGTAATAAAAATGTTGATACTTACCATAATATTATGAGAGAGTATCTCTTTTTAATTAGCAAACATATGAATTAATACTTAGGTGACGTATTCTGAAATATAACTTAAGTATTTAAGTTCACTCACAACCGCAGATAGATTCCCATTTCGGCTCTTCGCTAAGATATACATTGGACATCGAGTAACTAAACCAGCTTAAAGCATTTCTGTTGCGTTTCGTTTGATAAATCTTATTGACCAAAACAATCAAGTGTAATAGCGCAAGAGCCCGTGAACGCCAGACAACAGTCATTTTATAAAAGCTGAAAATTTGTCAGTACATGCTCCCAACACAGGTAAGAACGATGGCCAATTATGAAGTTTAGGTTGCAGTGGCTTTGGCAGGTACACGGTACTAAAGGTGTGAAAATACCGGCCTATTTTCGTCATTTTATAAATGCTGATTTTTATACATATTACTTGGGTAATGATTATATGATGTTTCCTCAGTAACCAGACACTTTTGATAGTTCTAACCCCTGCCAGACAAGCGTATAAGGTTGCTGTAAAAGCAAGCGCGAGGCAGGATATATGCACATGGGTGGATGCGAGTGAGATACGTCTGTATTGTTTAGTATTTTGTACCCGTGTATATCAGCCAAAAATAATATTTTATGCTATCTTGAAGTTTGTATAAGTATTTTAAGTCCGAAAATATACTATCATACTGCATGTAGGATTCACTTTAATAATAAAAAAACTTCAACGGAGAAATCATCCGTTAAAAGTGATTGGCACCATTATCGAAAGTACCACCAAGAAGATTTTATTGAAATTAGTAGCATCATAGAAAAATATATTATTAATAATGGTCGTAGTCATTTATTGATTTATTTATATGACTTATGTACTGATTCGTTGGAGAGAATCATTAGCAGCCAATTGTTGTCCACTGCTGGACATAGGCCTCCCCCAATGACTTCCACCGGGAACGGTCGGAAGCCTCCTGCAGCCAGCGACGTCCCGCGACCTTGACAAGGTCATCGGACCACCTTGTTGGGGGACGTCCCACGCTGCGCTTTCCCGTTCGTGGCCTCCACTGGAGAACTTTTTGGCCCCATCGGCCATCAGTTCTCCGCGCCATGTGGCCGGCCCATTGCCACTTCAACGAGCTAATCCGTTGGGCTATGTCGGTTACTTTAGTTCTCCTACGGATCTCCTCATTTCTGATTCGATCACGTAGGGAAACCCCGAGCATAGCCCTCTCCATAGCTCGTTGAGTGACCCTGAGCCGACCCATGACGCCTTTAGTGAGAGGCCACGTCTCAGTGCCATATGTCATCACTGGTAACACACAACTATTGAAGACTTTCGTCTTCAGGCACTGAGGTATATTGGACGAGAAGACGTCTCCTAACTTTCCGAACGCTGCCCAACCGAGTTGGATTCGACGATTGACCTCTCTCTCGAAGTTGGACCTGCCTAACCGGACCACTTGTCCCAAATAGACATATTCGTCTACAACTTCGAGAGTCGAGCCCCCAACTGCGATTGGGGTGGGCACAACATGGACATTCGACATGATTTTCGTCTTGTCCATGTTCATTTTAAGACCCACCTGTTGGGAGACTCGATTGAGGTCTTCGAGCATAGTGCTAAGGTCCTCCAGCGATTCTGCCATGACTACAATATCGTCGGCAAACCGAAGGTGTGTGATATACTCGCCGTTGATGTTGATGCCGAATCCTTTCCACTCCAAGAGCTTGAAGGCGTTTTCCAGCGCGGCAGTGAACAGTTTCGGAGATATAACATCTCCCTGTCTCACGCCTCTCTGTAGTGGAATAGCCTTCGTGCTCTGATCTTGTACTCGGATCGACATGGTGGCGTTGTTGTATATACTTTTCAACACCTCGATGTACCGACAGTCAATGTGGCACCGCTGGAGAGACTCTAGCACCGCCCACGTCTCGATCGAATCAAAGGCTTTCTCATAGTCCACAAACGCTAAACAAAGCGGCAAGTTGTATTCTTCGGTTTTCTGGATAACTTGCCGAAGCGTATGGATGTGGTCTATGGTGCTAAAGCCTTTTCGGAAACCAGCTTGTTCGGGCGGCTGGAAGTCATCAAACCTGCGTTCGAGACGATTTGTGATGACCCTCGAAAACAACTTATAGACATGGCTCAGGAGCGAGATGGGCCTGTAATTCTTCAGCAAGGTGTTGTCACCTTTTTTGAAGAACAGTACCACCACGCTCCTGCTCCATGCCTCTGGCGTTGAGCCCTCGAGGAGAACGGAATTGAAGAGCCTCTGAAGGACTTTAAGTACCGGCGTTCCGCCCGCTTTCAGAAGCTCTGAAGTGATTCCGTCCTCACCCGGCGCCTTGTTGTTCTTAAGTTGTTTCAGGGCCATCTCAATCTCACACAGGCTGATGTCCGGGATATCATCACTGAAGTGGCGGATCAACTCGGCTCTCGGGTCTTCGGCCGAGCGAACAGCGGGCTTGGCAACCGAGGTGTAAAGCTGCCCGTAGAACCTCTCGATCTCCCTTAAAACCTCTGCCTTCGTCGACACTACGCGGCCGCCCTCCGTCTTCAGCCTAGACAACTGTCTTTGCCCAATAGACAAGTCTCTTGCAAACACTTTGGAGCCTCCGTTCCGCTCTATTATCTCTTTAATGCTCACAGTGTTGTGAGCACGGACATCGTGTCGCAAGGACTTCCAGATCCGTCTATTGAGCTGACGATATGCTTCGGCGTCCTCGGAAGACTGCAGCGCCATAGATCGACGTTCGGCCATGAGGTCAAGAGTGTGGACCGAGAGTTTTTGAGGTCTATCTCTGCGGCGAGGTCTAAAATGCTTAGATCCCACCGCATGGACAGCTTCTACCAAACCGCTGTTTAACTCGTCCACGGCAAGGTTTTCTTCCAGGCACTGAAGCGATTTTTCAGCTCGAGTTGAAAGCTTTCGGGGTTTTGAATATGAGCGCGAGTAGGTCGGAGCGTAGACTTCATCAAGCGACGCCTTTCTAATTGGACGTTGATATTCAATGAGCCTCTAACCATTCGGTGATCGCTACCGGTTTTCACCCTGTTGATCACAGAGACATCACTGAATATCCGTCGTTTCGTCGTCAAGATGAAATCTATCTCATTTCTCGTGGAACCATCAGGGCTCAGCCAGGTCCATTTCCTGTGAGGCGGCTTCTGGAAGAAAGAGTTCATCGCAAAGAGTCCCTCTTTCTCCAGAAATTCGGCCAGCCTCTGACCCCTGGGGTTCCGTTGCCCATGTCCAAATTGCCCCACTTTCAACTCCGCATCGCTCCTCATGCCCAACTTTGCGTTAAAGTCTCCCATAACAACATTGAAGTAGGTTTTGGAAGTATGTATGGCCCGACTTATGTCCTCATACATCTCCTCTACTTCTTCATCTGGGTGTGTCGAGGTCGGCGCGTATACCTGTATGACCTTCAACGAATACCTTTTGGATATTCTGAGTATAAGGTACACTACCCTGCTCGACACACTTTCGATGGATACGATGTTGTTAATGAGAGACCTGTGAACGAGAAATCCGACACCTCCTCTGGACTGTTGGTCGTCCCCCCGGTAGAAGAGCAGGTTACCGGACTTCAGGGTTATCGTGTCCTCCCCAATCCTGCGGACTTCCGACAACCCCAGAATGTCCCAGTGTAACCCGCTCAATTCTTCTTCCAGTTCGACAATCTTCTCGTCCGTCCTCAAAGTGCGTACGTTGTGTGTTACCAGGGCCAGTCGTCGTCGGGGGTGGTAGCCGGGGCCAACCCGGGGATTCTTAGCACCCCCCGCCCCACCGTTACCATGGCCGCTACCGTAGCCAGGAATAGTGGGGCTGCCGGGGACTGGGGGCCTGGTCCTAGTCTCGATCATGAGGGGGATATTGCCGATACTCGCCACGCTTGGCAGGCGGGTTGGCGAGCGCAGTAGGGGAATCGCATTGATGACGCTGCTGCCCGTCATCAAGCGGGGGTGAAGGGAATAGTGAGAGAGAGAGGAAGTTATGGGAGAGGAAAATGTGGCCTGTAGGAGTGGATACTGCAGTCACGGAAGGGAAGGTTGGTAGTGACTGCAGCAGCTCGGGGGCCGAGGTCGCGTACTCGTAGCACCCATTCTAGGGCAGACCATGACCACTAGATGGGAGCATCCCTGACCATAGAGAGAATACATGCAGATAATTCCATTGAAATAATTGCTTTTTTTACTGAACACCACCTAAAAAAATAGATAAGAAGTTTTCTAAAGATATTAAATTCTTTACGGTCCAAAATAAAAAATACTAGCACCCAATTGACGAAACAGTACAGTAATATTGTGACAGTAAGATCGTATTTGAAGAATACATTTTATGCTATTTTTTCGTTTCTACCTATAAGAGCTAAATATTTTTTTTTCGTAAGATTAATGCTGCTTTCTGTAGAATATTTTCGGATTTTAAGTTGTCCAATACTGTTTTATAAAAAATACTAGCACCCAATTGACGAAAAAATACTAAACAATATATAAAATACTAAACAATACAGACGTTTCTCACTCGCATCCACCCATGTGCATATATCCTGCCTCGCGCTTGCTTTTACAGCAACCTTATACGCTTGTCTGGCAGGGGTTAGAACTATCAAAAGTGTCTGGCTACTGAGGAAACATCATATAATCATTACCCAAGTAATATGTATAAAAATCAGCATTTATAAAATGACGAAAATAGGCCGGTATTTTCACACCTTTAGTACCGTGTACCTGCCAAAGCCACTGCAACCTAAACTTCATAATTGGCCATCGTTCTTACCTGTGTTGGGAGCATGTACTGACAAATTTTCAGCTTTTATAAAATGACTGTTGTCTGGCGTTCACGGGCTCTTGCGCTATAAGTGCGGTTACTGCCGTCTCAGTATTTAAAAACCGGCAGGGGGGGGGGGCTGATTCTTTTCCGTAGTCACCTGTAATATTATACAAATCAGTCAATCAGTAAGCGCAGTTTACAAGTCAGGTCTCTAAACTCCCAAAGTTGACTAAGTAGAATACACATGGAAGACTTTTCCAGATTTTTCGAGCCAGCCATTTTATTTAACCATATTATGATTTAAGAGGTTCTCTTTCAACAAAAAGGTGATTTAATTTTGAAAATTTCGCTAAGGGATACTCAAATCTAGAAATTGTTGAGGCTAACTCTCATTGTTTTTAAAAAACACATAAAATGACATTCCATACAATCATATTATCATAAAAGTCATCCCTCCTCCACTTGAAGGGAAAGTACCTTAAAAAAATATCATCATCATCATCATCAGCCAATCTTAGTCCACTGCGGGACATAGGCCTCCCCCAATGACCATAAAAAAATATCTTCTCTCTTCATCAACCCATATACGCCCACTGCTGAGCACGGGTCTCCTCTACCATTAAGAGGGTTTAGGCCATAGTCCACCACGCTGGCCTAGTGCGGGTTGGTGGACTACGCACTTAAGAAATTCCTAAGAACTCTTAGGTGTGCAGGTTTCATCACGATGTTTTCCTTCACCGTTAAAGCTAGTGATAATTCAATGTGAATACACACATAACTTCGAAAAGTCAGAGGTGTGTGCCTGGGGTTCGAACCCGCGACCACCGAGATTCTGGACCGCGCGCCCAAACCTCGAGGCCATCACTGCTATTTAAAAAAATTATATTATTCAAAAAAAAAATCATAATTATTCAAAAAGGTACAAAAGAATTTCATTAAAATAGCATTTGTTTCTTTTTAATATGACTACTGTTTATGTGACGCATAAGTCGGTGATCGTAAACGGAAACTGATGCGCGCCGTATCGCGCACGCACCGAATGATAGTTGCCACGCGCTCCACGCAGCTGTTATCTGTTAAACCCGTGTGTACAATGAAGTTACGACTTACGACTAACCTCGAATTTTTGTAATATAACACAGCCAGGTCTGATTTACTCGTACACAAATCAAACAATTTGGAGGTTAAAATTAATTATTTCTATGGCATTTTTGTATATATCATACGAAGTGTTATTCCAAACTTTATGAATATTCACGACTATTCAATGCCAACTACGTTGAATGAATACTGATTACATTTCACCCGTCTCTAGATTCCTTTTAGTAAATATGTTATGATTATTGCCCTTAATGTCTATATACACACCCAAGGTATTGGGATCCAGAAATATCTCAAAATGTGCAATAAAAGAGAAGTTTTAATATATCTTTACAAGAAATCCATTAAAGTGCTGTACCCATTTAAATGATTTATGGTTTAATTAATTTGTCGCAAGTTTCTTCGGAAGTTGCAGAAATCGCCTAAGGATATAATAAGAAAGGTTTATGAGAAAATAAATAAATTCTCCATAATTCCGGTGGAAACATCTGTTATGTATTAACAATGAACAATTTTGAAAGAATCCTAATAAATTCGAAGCTTCTTTAGCGAAAATCGTATTTTACATTAGATTTCGTGTTTGTAAAAGGACAAAACAGAAAATAGATTAAAGCCCAAAAAAATTTGATTGACTTTGATACTTTCACGATGTATAAGAAATCAAGTAGTACACATATCATCAAACATGTTTTGTTCCATATTTTAACATTGGATGATAGGATATTTACATCCTTCCGGATGGCGACCTTACTTGTGTAAAATCCTTCATAGTGAGTCACGCATGTGTGCCGTTTTCCGGGATCTGCCATTGTACTCAATCAAAATATAAGCAGGGACAGTTGACTCGACTATGAAGAGATAAATGTTGTTCGTCAGCCATTGTTTTGCGTTTGTAAGGTTTTCAGTTTACTAATAAACGGAATCCTGGTGACAGCATATTTCCATAAAGTTTATGGGTGATAAAATACCATTATATTTACTACAAATCGATATTTCTATAGATATAGATATGTAATAAGAAGTCGTTCAGATGGTTATGTGGTAGATACAATTCTTTAAGTCAATAAGTTTGATTTAACAAAACATTAAATTTCCTTTCAGTGCATTAATGTTGACACAATCGAAATTATGTGTGAGATATCTTATATGCATTCGGAAAATAGCCAGAACGGACGTATTGGAAAATAGAGACGGCAGCTCTGCAATTGTATCGTAATGAAATCCCTCAGGCTAGATGAATAAACAACCCACATAGAGAGGTAGTTATGCGATTAATGATTCTGAGAATGATATCTGGTAGCGTCAGATGAATAGGCTAATATCCAAAAGAGGACATCGTATTCATCGTATTTATTTAAAAAAAACATCTCATTATACAGCTATCTATGGGAAAGAGCAGATTAAAAAGTTGATGGGTAAGGAATAGTATAATACGGAAGGTATTATGATTTATACAATTTTGATAAGGCTTAAAAAAAGTTCAATGATTTTGCTGTTTTCGATCAATTTCAACGTGAATGTAACAAACATTCAAAGTTAAATTTAACTTTTTTAAATTCGATCAGCACATTTATAGTTAACCTCTTATATGGCACTGCAACATGCTGCAGATGTTAGTTCCCATTTGAAGTTGCTCAACAGAAAAAGTTTCACCAAAATTTCTTCCATTTCTTGGGTACCCCGTTCGCAAACTTCGCTAAAGTAAAAAAACTAATTTAGCCTTTGACTTGGAAAGCGATACAAAATGTGTTTATCATGGATGGAGCGTAGGTACTTTAAACATTTAGTTTGGTTGCGCAATATTACATCACAAATATTATTTAGAGCCAAAAAAGACAAGAGGCTATTCTGAATTAAAGACTTATGATTGCGTTGGGACGTGCGAGCCAAATTGAAAGGATCGGCATGTGAAATAAAGGCAATTGGAGAACATCTGCCAAAATTGCACGCAACTGCTGACTTCTAATTCTGAATTTGCCCAGGGCCAACTAAAGGGCAAGGCGTGATTACATACAGATTTCTTGTTTTGGGTTTATCGCTCGTGAATGAGTAAATGTGTTTTCATTGTTGGAACTAGTTTGTAGCAATTTTAACGGTTTTTATCTATTTCATTTCGACAAAAAGTACTTGTATGATGAAATAAAACAATTATATATTTTTAACATTTACGTTTAAACATAATTTTGAGTACTATGCTCATATATTACAAAAAATATCTGGACGCACCACATCAGTCCTTACAAGATGTAGGTAAGACATGTAGTTCGTATGTAGAAAATTGAGTAATTTGGTAGCGAAATAATGCAACCGATGAGAGATAATCCCTCGTCACTAAATATATAAATTATTTGATCCGCACTCCTGTTGTCATTAGATACTGTTGTGGTTAATGAACAAAAATATAACGACAAAAAATGTTTCTTATGATGAACAAACCCGCAACTTTAGAGCTTCTACCAAGCGTAACCGATTACTTATCTCTTGCGCGTTTCCTTCAACCAAGGCATTTTTTGAAGAACTTTGTATTAAACCATTAAAAAGATGCAAATGGAATATCAACAGATGAAACGCGGACCAAATGCAAGCGTAGTGTTGCAATCGAGTTTCTCGCTCTGTAATTTGAGCAGGTAGTTAGGTTGTTTGAGTCTGTTATGGTGATTTGCATAAAGGTTAAACATGCATTAGAGTGAGTTGCGTGCAGTAAACGCTAGCAAGATCCTCATAGTCTAAACATAAATATTATGTCGAAGAGAAGTAGTTATTTCACGATCTAAAGCGTTTGAACTTTAAATGTTGTTCTATAAAAATGTTTGTTTCTAATAAAAATGTGAATTTAGAGTTTTTATCGTTTTGTAAATTCATGGACGCAATTCTTATTACCTAGCTATGTATATAAATAAACGTAAGAAATATTTTATAATATAGTGTAGAAATAGATTTTTTGAACTGTTTTTGTTTTTATTATACGTATAACCAAGAAACTGAAATTATGTAACTTAAAACGTGTATTTTTAAGTGTAAATTTTAAAATATGATTGAGTTTAAATCAATTTAAGATTAAACAAAAATACAGCACGTAAAAAAATATTTCTAAAGCAAAGTCCATCAGACGTCGACTCAGGTAATAATTCCATAGGATGTAAATTCGATTTACAAAACGCATGTTTAATTTATAAAGTCCTTTTTGTTTTTATTTCAACACTTTACATGCGATGCAAATGAAAATACGGGATTAAATTATTATGTAGATAAAACACGAAGTGAAGTTACTTAGTTCGTGGACGTTTATGTTCACAAAATATGTATATCGCCTTTTCAAGATTGGAGATACGCTAATAACTTTGTAACATCTATTTTTGGTACACAATAGCAGCCGTGAGGTAATTATGATAGCCTTAGTCGAGGAATAATATGTAAATTTACTTTTACAGAAAAAAATCCTGTTTTAATCATCCGACAAGAGTTTAAGACGACACGAAACATCTGTTTTTATTTCTTACTGCCAAAAATGTTTATATACCTGAATGTTTTAATGCTGTACATACATATTATACACTTTAGATACATACATACATACATCAGGAGGCAACTTCTTATTGTAAAGGAATCTTGTTTGGTGCTATTATAATTTATGAACTTATTGTTGTTGCGTATTTTGTAAATAAGAGAATAAATAAATAATTTATATACATAAAGTATGAGTTTGATGTACGACAACAAAAAAATGGTTGAAATTGCATTTTAACAAGGGAATCAATGAAAACCTAAAAAAATGGAAGTAGTTATTCTGATAAGCAATAACAGGATTTAAAAATTTGAATTTCATTTGCTTGAGTTGCGGCGAGCTGGTAGGTTAAGTTTGAATGGCTGCTTGAATTAATAATGCTTCCTACGAGAGTTTGATTTCAGTGAACCAACTATTTTACTTTGTTCTGGGTTTGTTCGAAGTTTTTATCGCATTACCGTCTAATTGTTTAAATGCTTGATCTTACAATTATAGCGCCTATCCAACTATCTTGATTTTTAAAGTTAAAAACGTAGTTTTAGTAAAAAAGAGAGTTATCTGAAAGGAATTTCTATAGGATTATGAGAAACAAGAAATATTGAATATATTTTTAATTTTTTATATGAAATAAAATGTCACTATGTCTATTAGAAAATAAATTAACACCATATTATATTTTCGAACAATAAATCCAACCCAATTTGTAATAGCGACACGAATCAATTGAGACAAGGAGAAAAATGCTTAAACTGCGAACTCATTTTGAACTTATTGCAGCTATTGGAACACTACGATCAACAAAAATGACGAGGGATACATCATACACTGCCGGAGGAAGTTGGGAGCAATTTACGGAAATTAGAAAAGGACGTTCTAATTGTCTTTCTAGAAGGTACTTAATCGAGATCAACAGAAATACTGGTAAATTGGAATATGGCCGATGTACCTATATCTACATGAGATGACTTCCAAAGATTGCTTATTTGACTGATATAACTCATTTAATATTAACCTGTAATTTGTATTATGCTTTTACATAGAATTATAGCTATTGCTCGTTTGTTATGTTTGCACTCAGTTTCATTACGCTGAACTTGAAATAAAAAATGCATAAAATTATAAAGTACAATGCTTTTTAACTTGGCGATTATGTCGAAACAAAATCACGTTCTCACATCGAATGCTACAAAAAACGGTGAATTGAAGAGTCACTTTGATTCATGGTCATGGCTACAGCGTTGTATTGATCGTAAATGATGCATAAGTACGTTACCGAATGCTGTATACATTGCTCCTGCATTTGTTTATTAGATGACACGTTATTTTCAAATACGATGTTTAGATTGTAGCAATCCAGCTCTGGTGTTCAACCTGTATTTTTCCTGTACAACGTATTCCGCGATGTTTATAATAACATTGTTAATTTAGTAGCACATAATTTCCCATTCACACAAGCACGTACTCTCACACATATGAAATACAATTTAGAAAAACATTGTATGAATTCAAGTGGGTCAGTGTATTTGGAATGAAACCGGGGGATTAATACATTCGAACGATGCACTCATCCCGCCACGAATACATAATATATTTATGTAAAATAATAGATAGGTGAACTTATTCGTTGTACCTTGAGTCAATTGTGAGCACTGATTCGATGATATTTCCAGCGGTTTTGTGATTCTTGTGGAACTATGTTATATTTCACGAACGTCTTCGGTGTCTGCACTTTATGGTGTAATAAAGCGTGGGGAGTGATCACTACGCGATTGTGATAAGAAAGTGCAACTGTGCGTGTCGGCACGAGCACGAGTGGCGCGCGCGACCCGCGTTTATCAACTAAACACATTAAAAATGCTGGTACTCACCGACAACTTTTCTTACTGTATCTCGTTGCATTGTTGATTCGTCAAGCCGCGACCATCCACAGATGCTCCCTTTACTACACAGTACACACATACAATAGATTTTCGCGGTGATGTTTTGCATGTTCTCAAGGTTCTATTAATTTTGTCATATGATTTGTCTTACGTAGTTTATTTACATTTTCATTAATTTACAGTCAAATCTAATATTATTGATCTCGAGTTTTCTATTTTTCTCATTAAATTTAATTTTAAATCTTTTATATAATCTTATATATAAATGAAATGATTTTGAAATAATTAATTTATAGTTCTAAAATAACATGGCTTTCAAATTTTATTCTTTAAATAGTTTTCGCAGAAACTTTGTAATGTAAATATCTGAAAGCTGTTTTTTCATGTTTGATCATAATTAGAAATATTAACAAAATATTTTTTTTTTAAGAAAACGCGATATTTTTTTATCTCCACTATGAATTTAAAAACTCAAAGAACAATAAACGAAGAAAGTCAAAACTTTTTAGAAATCAAAGTTATAAAATTCTATTATTTACTTTCTAATTTAAACACAAGTTCTAAACTTATTCAATATGAAACCACACATATGCACTTTTCAACTACATAGAATTATTTGCGTAGAACGCAGAAGTTTCTCCGACATTGGAAACATTTCCACATACATATAATGTTTGAAGTCTGCGATGCACACATACATACATACGTTTTAGATGTTGTTTTCCTAATAATAACATATTAAAAAAATATAATGATGGAAATAATGCATAGTGCATATCCATCACTACGAATTCAGTAAATCAGAATCAATAGCTGCATGCTCAGGAATGACCCATGGAAACGAAATTCAGCGAGTTTTAATGCTCGTCCATCTTTAATAAGTACCACATCATATAACACAAATCTTTAGGGCCTGCAACTGCTTAACAACAACTTAACCCTGCGAAAGATCTTGAGTCTATTTTTGACACATTTCAATCCGTACTAGTTGATGCTGAAATTAGCGCGTTCAAGTAAATCAACAAACAGACTCTTCATCTTTATCCGAGTACTATGTCGTTAAGGAAGAGTTAGTAAAACAAAGTCTATTAAATATAGACAACTTTGACCATAATTATTGACGTCACCTATCATCGCACATAATAAAGTCACTTTGGTATCATACCAGCCCATAATTATGTACTGGACACGAAACTACTCTAGGTTAAAGATTAGGTATTATTTCAGCACTGACGCGTGGGTTAGTGGACTTCACAAATATACACAATTCATTGTGAAGATGCTTAGGTACATACAAGTATTTCCCGTAATATTTTCCTTTACTTCTAAAATGTGTGAAATTCATTATGAATCAACGCGGTTATGCTAGTATTATAAACTGGCAATTGAGAAATACATAATTATTATTACATTAAGGAAAAGTTCGTACTCTTTGCTAAAACCAATATGAAATATATTTATATTATTGCCCACTCTATCAATACGCCAATGTATAATATTATAATATAAAAAAAAAAACTATTTGTGTAACATCAGGTGGTCTTAACGCAATCTATTGCAGATAATTTACGTACTTTAATTCTATAATATGTTATTTTTGTTTTTGTGGTGTAAACAGAAAGAAGAGGATGGTCAATGTAAAGGAAAAAAATAACAGCTGATTACAAAAAAAGAAAAAAACAACAATAAAATATGATGATGGATTATTTGATAATTACCTGAACGCTATAGAAATATCTCTATATTATATTTAGGTATACTCTATAACTATAGAGTCTGTAATTAAAATGGGTCAGGAAAGTGAAAGGCGAATAGCTATTTTGTTTTATAACATGCATATTTAAATTAAAATTTCGGGTCCAGAACATGTTGCAAACTAATGTCCATACATACATAAGTCGATGCAAAGTTTTGTCATGCATATCATTGCATTGAGTTATTAGATGCATTGAATTTATAACTTTAGTTTGGTGTATCTATTTTTGGTAGCTCCTGATGAATGCAGTAGGCGAAATATAGTCGTAGTTATAGAACTAGAGACTTTGATCCACACTTACAGGACTTTTGTTGTGTGTAACTAACTGATATTTTTTATGTCTGAGTAAAGCCGAATAAATCTTCGATACTTCTTGTACACATGACACAAATTAATTAATAAGGGAGACTATTATAACACAGTAGTAACATAAGGAGAATATAAAAGTGACGGTTTATACAAAGAAAATCCGTATAAACGAAATAACAACCAAATACGAGATATGTTTGATAAAAGGGAAATATATTGTTCGGATTTCTGATAGGATATTCATATCCGCCCCGAAGGCAACTTCCGCACACCGGCATAAAAATTGCAAGAAAGACTTTTCAAGTGTGTTGCTCTTCGGGACACACCGAACACACCTGAATTTGAATTCAGATTGATACAAAATTTGTTAGGTGTTCGGATATTTCTCGCTGCAGTATTTACATGAATTGAGTCTGAATTTTGCCCTTCTGATAATAACAAGTCAATATCAAAAGAAAACATCGTTCACATACTTCAACAGTAAGTGCGATTTAGATGACAAATAAACTAAATGGAGATGAGTGTTTATTATTTCGGTAGTATAATTTATCAAATATAAGATATTGTTTGGAGAGCACTCCTAGCCAACCAAAGAGGCTTAAAACCAGTCATAGTCACGTGAGTGCGGCGCGTTCCGGAGCTTTGCGTATAGCCTAAGGCCTTTGACTTTTTTTGCCATTCGATACTTTATTTGAGGTGCACTGTATTTAACATTAAGTGACATTGCGGTTAGTTTGCCGTACCTGTATAAAAAGTAAAATAGTTAGGTTTGGTTAAGTATTATTATTTAACTTTCAGCAACTAACGTCCATACAGCCATTGAAAAATTTTATTTTACACTGATATAATGGCAGGACCCAGCTAGTAGAAAATGTATGTTAAATGCAGCGGAGGATTACTTAGCAAGCTGATCACTATTAGGTATGTAGATGTGAAACTCTCGCTACGAAGCATTCAAGCAAAGTGATCAAGAAACGTAAGATGACAGCTGCTAATGAAGATGTATGTTTGCCAAAGCGTTTCATAGAGCATTTGCATATTTGTGATTATATGTAGAAATTTCACAAGGGTACGTAAATGAAATAATAGAATTCAAGATATTTTAATGAATATAAATCCTTGGATGGGTCGCCTATTAAGGCTTGAGCGTTAGTGATTATATATTTCAGTGTATGAGAATCTGTGCGTAAAAATGTGTAATGGTTTTTTTTAATATTGTGTATTTATTGACGTGTTTCGTTTATAACACACTATTTTTATTAATAGACCGCAATTCATTCCTCATTTATCATTTTTCTTATTACTGAGTGTCATTCTTTAAAAATGTAGGTACGGAATAACAGTATTAAAAATCTTAAGATGAAACATATGTGTAATGCTTGAATTAACATCTTTAATACGGTCACTTACAAAAAAAAAAAACAGGAAAAAAGCTACTCGTCATCGGTTAATTATTATAGGTAATAAATCTAACTTTTCGCACCGTATATTTTTAGTGTCCATTCAAACAAATTAGGCGCTATTGTCTGACATTGTTATTATGCGGAAAATTGCTCAATGCTAATTCGATTTTACTGCGGACAGTCCCAAAACAGGACCATGTTATTAAAACTTATTTGTGCTCACTGAAGTCACATAAATTAGACTTTTAATGGGATTGTTACGTGTTAGGTAGGTCGGTATACAGTTAGGCTCCCGGCCAAGGACATTATTTAAAACTTTTATGTATCATGTCTAGTATTTTATTAATATTTTTTTCTTTAATAAAAAGTCCAGTATCGTTATTGGGTATATTTATTTTATTATCATATAGTTTATCATACATGGGTGTAAATAAAAAAAATGATTTAACGAAATACAAACAAACTTTAAGCCAACGTTTTATATATAAATCGATCGATTTTTTGAATTAACTCAACTTTTTCCTGTTTACAAAATTGTAACTTTAATGGTTCAAGGTTTCCTTCCGCTAAGCTGTGACGTCATATCTTTCTATGTGTTTCTTTTTTGTTCGTTTGTCTTCGAGTTCGAGACTCAATTTATATCCAAGCAGTGTCGACAGTATCCTCCACGGTACTCATCGATCTTAGTGTCGTCAACGAAGCCGAACGCCTATTCATCCTTACTGAGCAATGCTTGGTACTTTATTTTGTTGATATTTTAAAAAGGATAGTGGGTTTTTGTCTAAAAAGATTAGATTTTTTACACCGAATATTTTTATGATCATAACAGAAGTTGGAGGTCTGGAAGTGTGCTGGGTATAAACAATAGGCATGCTTCCTATTGTAGCACCGAACTAAGTGGCGAAATGTCAGTAAAATGTGTGTCATGTATTTTCGACTTACCCGTTCACCCGCATCTGGATTTAGGAGTAAGTTCGAATGAAGTTAAAATATTCAAAAGAATTCCGCGGCTGGTTTTGAAACTTTGTGGCGTTTCGAATCGATACTTCGAATTTCTTACTATGCACTCTGTATGTGACTTTTAAAGGGCAAGCGATGTTAGAGTTCGACTTTTCTACTTTTATATTACTTAGATGTTTTAAACGTAATTTTAACTTATGTCGTTTTGCAAAGCCAAAGTACTTACGGGCTGCTCTGCGATACGCAAAGATCGTTGCGATCAAGGCTATAAACAAACTTACTCCCGATGAAGGAAAGAGGAAAAATAATGCTATTACGTTTAGTTCAGTGATTCCGCCGATGGACCAATTGCTTTGTAGAATTAAAATATTCATCAAAAATGCAACCATCGTATATGAGTTGAATAACCTGACATACAAATGTACATTTATGTGCACGTGCGGTCACAAATTCCCAGCATTAAAAGCAGCCATTTTTCATCCACTTTTGGACACAGGTGTTTTTGGGCACACCGATGAACATATATAAGTGCGTCAATCCCCTCAAAACTTTATAAATATCTGTAACAACTTTTGATTTTAGGTAGGTATAACAGAAAAAAAATTGTAAGGATATTTTTTAAATGTTCCTTTTATACTACTAAGGTAAAATATTTTAAAAAATAAATAGAACACAAAATTGTAAATAACAGTAAAATTTTTATTCACACATCACACTCTCGGAATCCCAGGCACTCGCAGCATGAGCAACCGTCCGTGTGTCGTAAATATTTTACACCCTGGTTTCTAGTCTAGGAAATTGTTTCACAGCTCGAGTGCACGAGGCATGGAGACATTGCCCCAGCCACGGTCCCGCCAACTGACGAATAATGAATGCCACCGATTTCGGCTTATTAGGCTCGTAAATGTGAACGAGCCTATTATGAAAGTACGGTTCATCTAATTCACATCACTTACATCATCAGCCCATGTACATACGTCCTTTTACGTTTAGGCCTTAGTCTACCGTGCTGGTTAGCCTAGTGCGGGTTAGCAGACCACACACCTTTTATATGTGTGCACTGTGCAGGTTTCATCGTGATGTTTTTCTTCAGCATCTAATTTATTGTATAGTTAATTTTGAAAGCTATCAGAATTTGTTGTATTCCACTCAGTACGTGGAAAGTTATAGTACATTGAATGGTAGAATGATATTGCTTTAATTCACGTATTCGCAATCTTACAATTGGTGCGGAGTCTCAGAAGCTTTCTTACAGCCTACATAATATAATAAATCCACCGCAATCGAGATTGTATGAGATTTTATCAGGTGGAAAAAGTAGTATAGTAGTTAGGTCGGTTTGTGCATATAGTAGGTATTCTATGTAAATGAGCTGCATTTTCTAATACTTTAGCGACTGGTTAGATTGCGGTTAGATGATATTTGTGGAAGCTGGATTTATATAAGCTTTTAGATTTTGGGATAACTCTAGATGGTTTCGGCTAATGGCCGCCACACAAATTCTCGTCTGGACTAATTGCAATGCCAAGTTTTAGTATATTACTGCGGTACTCAATGTTTTTTACTTTATTAAAATTAGAAAATTATATACTGTTGAATGATTCTAAAGTCACATTTATGAATATTTTTTTTTCTTTGTGGGAATATTGTTTGAATTTTCTATTGGACAGTAAGATGTTATTTAATGCCTAGAATCAACTGGCGTTAAATATAACATAACCAAACCACGAAGCCATTTTGCTGGTATACGACCGCTTCTCAGATGCAACGCTTAATAATTCTAGAGCAGCGGTGTTTCAAAAAAGAATAATCGTTTTGAATCGTTTTGTTCGCATTCAATCTTGAGTTTTATATTTTTTTGTTTACGTAACGCTTTTTTTAGGGAATTAGGAAACTTTGTAATAAGTAGGCAAAAAAAATTTAAAAAATTCCATCACATTTTTAGGAAGACGTTAGAAGTTGTTCAGAACACACAGTGTTCTAATCAAAGTTGGCTTTGGTATTACTTGAGTCCAGCAAAACTTATGCACCTGAGAACTAATTAACTCCACTCCGAACTAATTTCGTCTTAAGGCTTGATATGCAATCAAAAATAAAGCCGATGAGAAATATGAATAAGTCTTAGAAAGTACTTTATGTATAACTAGAATATACTAATGACTTGCGGAAGATAGCGTGGTGAGCACCGTGTTTAATCCAAAACGATCTTTTGAATACTTATTTGTCCTAATGGCTGCTTTACGAGGAACGTTAATCGTAAACTCAGCAGCGCGTACAGATCTGTTTTTAAGAATAATGTTCATTGCTATGTTGGTAAGTGTTCAAAGAAAAAACATCATGTGTTGTTTTTGTTTTCAAATTTTTATTTTGTATTTTATTATTTTGTATTGATTGATTTTATAAGGATTCAAAAACAATCTTAGTAGAAGGATTTCGTAGAACCATGTTTAAAGAGGTATGAAGAAGTCCAGGAATAATATAAAAAAAAAACGAAATCTTTACTTAATTTTGGCTAGGATGTAAGGAATTTACTACTGTTTAAGCTTAGTTATTGAAGTAAAAAACTGAATTAAGACACACCATTATTTAAGAGTAATCAGAATTCTAGAAATAGAATAAGAGGACTCGCAAATCTCAATAAAAATATTGTGAGAGAAATGAAATCCGGACAATTACGCATTCTGATCTGAGATATCGATTTTATCTTGAAGAAACTAGCTCAATCATATGATACTTTATCCTCCTTCTTTCAAGTTAAGTACTACTTGTACTATTGTAGTTGATTGCGCACATAAAGGAAAAAAATCATGTCAAGCCTTCTGGCCCAAATTTCTAGTAGCATTATTAAAATTTGACCAATAGAAACTTCGACTTTTGAAGTCGTATTCAAAACACTCACAGACCAAAAAGTATAAAACGTGATATCGGATTCGACCAGTAACTTTTAATGATAGAGCCACACTGAACATTGTACAATGTACATATTGTTACAACAGGATGTGTGTGGGTGCACATAAATGAAAGCAGTGATGCTCACCTAACCCAATAATAAAAAATAAACGGTAATGTGTGATGGGTTATGTACGAAAACTATTTTTAATCAAGAAATAATTTCGATTCGCTTGCTTGCAATATAAGTCTGTAAAATATTGCCTTCAGGGATACATTTAATATGGAGGAGATAAATAGTAGAATAGTATTTTTAAGGAAACGTTCCCAGAACGGAGCTAGGAAGTATATTGCGAACAGTTAACACACACAAACGAAGCGCTCGGAATGATAAATGGAAATAAGTCGCTTACCAAACAAAATGGAATCGAAATTCAAACTCGACGTAAGAAGTAATAAATACACCGCGGGCCATTCCGCAACGGACTTTCTATTTGGAATGAAATACTTGAAAGTTGCCAAACCAAAAATAAAATAAAACTTGTACAATTTACAACAACCCTAATTTTTATGATATCCAAGCCAAGACTGGTATTTTCGATTTACTAGACAAAACTTCTATTTCTAATAATTGCACTTTTACTTAAAGACAAGGGGGGTTTATTTCATCACAGTCTTAATGAACGCTAGTGGACTTCGCATAACTAAGAAATACCTCGTGCCTTAGGTACTCTCTGGTATGCTACTACTCCACCGTTAGTGCGTTATATATATATGTATATATATACTTTATATATTATTGAGACGCAAGAGGCTTAGTTTACTTTAAAAGAAGTCCGAGGAAAAAATCGCAGTTCATTAAAAATTTAACGTCACGTAAATTATTTTAGTTTTCCAAAGCTCATATTCTGTGGTAGGCCGTGACTTTAAAATTCTCTGGAGACAACCCGCATTTGAATAATGATAGCCAAATCGTAACAAGTATACAATGTGAGTACGTAAATTTAAATTATTCACGACAAAAAGAGGACGAATTCAATTGGCACCTTCGTTGAACCTCAAACGAAAATAGACCTTTAGCAAAACAAATATAAGTTCATTGCATTGTTTTTGAAAGATAATGTTCGTAGCAGCTATTGTTATTCAATTTCGGGTCAAAGGTGCTCTTTGTAATGTTTTAAAAGGCATTAAAGGGAAAGTCATAGAATTTTAAGGGGAGTTAAGATATCATCATAAAATTTTTCGCTTGCGTAATTAATAAAATCTCAAAAACCAGTGTGAGACATTTATTGTAACTTAGAGTAAGTACTTCATCATATCTCTTACGTATTCGAAATTTCGCTTACTTCCTGCTTTTAGAGGAGTTTTAAGTAAATAATCTATTGGGATGCTCGTGAGCGGAGGGGATTTAAGCCTTTGTTTCAGAAGGGCGGTTTAAGTGGCATCTCAATTGAGATTTATTCATCCGCTGTGTTTATATGTCCCGGTAACCCGCTGCGGGAACTCAATACAATTGTGTTTGTTTATTAAGGATACGTGATATGTAGACGTTTTATTTATCTCATTACTGTGCAAAACGAGATATTACTTTCAATGTAAAGTTCATGCTAATAAATAGGGAGTGTGATCGAGTTTGATTCCGGCTTGGTCAAATTAATACTGAACATTCTGATAACAGACTTGGAATTGCACCCGAAAATACGAAACTGGGCGTTTGTGGAGAAAATTTAAAGGTCAGTTTTATGATTTGATGTTTGTGTATGATGTATGGATGTTGAAGAAGCAAAAGAGTTGTGTCACAATTAAAGTTTATGCCACTCAATTCTTTCTTGCTGCTCCTGTGGGATACAGGCGTTATGGAAACGAACTACCTCCGCATCAGTAAAAAAGCTATTACAATAAAACTTGGTATAACAATGAATTTCAGTACAACAAAACATTACAAATTAATGTATTCCAACCACTTTTAGTGGATTCACGGCAACAAGTGTTTACGACTGTTATAAAATAAACATACTACACAACACTCATCATGCAGATGCTATTTTATTAAAATGAACAATTCGTTGTAAAGTGCTATTGAACTTTAAAAAATGCCATTTAACCATTCCTTAAAATAGGGTTGCGGTGTTTTATTATTATGACGTCGAATAGTTATTGACGCGCTATAATACGTTTCCAAATTGGTTTAATGGATACGTAATACGTCCGTAAGATTTTTTTTTCTAAGAGTATGCCAATTCACTTAATATAACATTACGAAATTCCTCTTCTTCTTCTTCATCAACTCATATAGGCCCACTGCTGAGCACGGGTCTCCTCTACCATTGAGAGGATTTAGGCCATAGTCCACTACGCTGGCCTGGTGCGGGTTGGCGGACTACACACCTAAGAAATTCCTAAGAACTTTTAGGTGTGCAGGTTTCATCACCATGTTTTTCCTTCACCGTTAAAGCAAGTGATAATTCAATTTGAATATACACATAACTTCAAAAAGTCAGAGGTGTGTGCCTGGGGTTCGACCCGCGACCGCCGAGATTCTCGACCGCTCGCCTAAACCTCGAGGCCATCACTGCTTTAATATTACGAACGCTACTTTGGATTTCTTCATTACCTACATAATAACCAACTCTTACAATGTTTGTGTAAACAGCAGGATATATTTTATAAAATTTTCAAACAACTTGCGGGCACCTGGTTGTAACCAGCGCCAGAAACAATTATAAATTGCCTAAAAGTTTCACCATTGTGTATCCAGTGGCAACCCAAACAACAGATTATATTGTACCTGTATTTGTAGTTTTCATTTGGCTACATTGATACTAATGTTTTTATTAAGAAAACCTTATAGTTCAATAATTTTTGGTATGTGTGTTACAAAGTCGTGTAGGAGGTTTGCAAATTTTTACGGTAGAGCAAGCTTACAAGTAGAGTTATTTTGGTGGTTTCATTTCTACAAAGAGGCAAATATCAATAATTTGCGAATTATTGAGCGGTTACTATGTCAACATGTCAACAATGATAGAAAAGTTGGATGTAATCCTTTTTTAATTGAGATATAATATTGCATATAATATGGGTTTTAACCCTCCGTGCACTACGTGGGGTTTACCACACCCCAGCGTATCAAAAATCGCTGTATCTTTTTTAACTACCGCGCGAATTCCGCGAAACCTCGTGTAGCTGGACTTGGGACGTTGCTAGATCGTACAGTAACAGAGATTTAGTGGTAAAGTCGCAGGTTTAGCGGACAGTAGCCCGCAAAGTGTGGCGGGGTGTCACAAACCCCACGTAGTTCTGGACGTCGTTTAAAAGCTAAGTAGTATAATATTCAAAATATATGTTCTTCTACCGAAATATTTATTTATTTTGTTTTATTTTTAATTACTTTAAACGTTTGAATTTGTTTACAGGTCTCATGGCTTGTTGTATAACTAAAAATGAAATATTATCAGCACATAATATGGTTGATAGTGATACGTGGTGAGCGACACAGATGAGCTGTATGTACTCGAAATTGAAGGCAATTTGCATCAGTTGGAGATAACTATATGCATAACTAGATGCTCTTATTCTATAGGTGAAAATATTGAAAGATTAAGCATGATTGCGAGCGGTGTGTGATGCGCCTGTATGCTTAGAACACGCATTTTTTTTGCAAAAGTTGTGCAGATTTGAACCTACCGGGATCTTAAGAATATTAATTATGTTATGGTATTTTTATTTTATTATCGTTCCTTATCTCATTAGGCCTTGAAATAAAAGGCAATTATCAGTTATTAGTTAAGTTTTTTTTGATAAGGCTAAGCAAAAGAAGATGGTCTCTCTCTTAGTGAGTAAAAGAGTACTGTTTTCGTTACAAAGTCTAAATATAATAAAAACGTTGAATAAAGTAAATAAATTTATTTTTATTTTATGTCTTAATAGTCCAGACAGAATATTAATACATATAAAATAAACTTTGAGTAGATATTCCCTGTAAAAAAAATATATTGATGTTGGGGTATAGGAAACCCCACGTAGTGCAGGACGTAACTTTTATCCACGTAGTGCACGGAGGGTTAATAACTTATAATTAGTATTCTTTTGTATCATACGCTAATGTTTTTAAAATATTATAGTATTTATCATCATCATCATCATCATTCAAAGCCCAAATGAATTCCACTGCTCGACATGGCCCCCTTTACAACAAAGTGAGAATTTGGGGGAATTATTAGAATTGCTAAGAGATATACAAATATTTAAAAAAAGCTGTGCGGCAATTAATGCAAATTAGGTCGTTTCAGAGCAAGCTATCCCATTTGAATAGACTTCTATTTCAGAAAAGAGAAGTATCTATTGGACATTGCAGCGCCTTAATCGTAAATACTAACCCCAGACAGGTTAATCGCTTGTATAACTTTAAAACTATTTCATATTTCCACTTTACGACTTGTAGGAAGAACTTACAGAGGAAAAAATGAGTATAAGGTCTGACTTCATAATGTCGTTTAAACTTAGCTTCCGGCACCGTTCAGGCGGATCTTGTGTAAAAAAGCGCTAGAGGGACCATTCAAAGTAATAATACGTTTTTAATAAAAGCGTCTTTAAGATTGAAAAAGTAATTGAGGATACCTTCAATGTATTTGGTAAAATACTTTTATCTATTGCTGGGTGAATTTGTGTTTTTCAATAAATAATATTCGTAAATTGCGAAGTCCTTAAGTTATAGTTTCATATTTTACAGTCTGAAAATAACCCAAATGCAGAGATATACAGTAAGAATATAAATTTAATGAGAGTTGAAGTCATTTGTAGAGATAAAGTTCCCACGCATTTAGTTCATTATACACCAACCACAAAAGTGCCAAACGTACATATATTTCATATGCGAGATTTTCCTTGAAATGTTCATTAAGTGGGCATGTTGTGAAAATCATTTGTTTTATGCGGTACCTTACACATTAGCTATTTATTTTCTTTGCATACACAATGTCTTTGAGTTAATAATTGTTTAAGAAGGTTACAAGTCTGTGGTAGCAAAATTTCATTAAATATCATAAATTGTCGCTTTATATTATTAAGAGCAAAAGCGCGCTTTTATCTTCTTGGTTTGATCTTTTAGCGAATATATTTCATCAAGTGCCATTTTCCTCCAATTTATCATCATCACACATATTTTTGTCTGAATTAAGAAGGAAGAATGAAAGTAAAGTAAGCAAACTTAAATTCATAAAGAATGAAGTAAAATCAATAATTTCGGAGACAACAAAAGATCGTTTCAGATCAGAATATTAGAAAAGAGATAACAAATGCCGACAGAAGGCGTTGAATTCAGCTAATAACTTCAATTCGTATTATTCGATTTCGAACATTCAAATTTAATTTCTTGGCATTGTTCTTGAGCAATTTTCATATTTATGATATAAACGCTCCTGACTCGGGCAAAATATGATTAATGAGAACATTCTTTAGCCCATATATGATAATATAGTCTATTCAAGCTTCTACCTTTGTATTTTGAAAATAAATAAACTCATCTTGACTGTCTCGTCGTTTCACGGCACAGGTGTGATCCGTACGATCTAGAGGTCCCTGGTTTGATATCCGGGTTGGGCAGTGTTATTGAGGTTGTCTATCAGGAAATGCTCAGTGGCCGCACGGAGTTTGGAAATATTACCAAAAAACCGTCCAAAGACTCCCCCGGTATAACGTGG
Organism: Cephonodes hylas; assembly: GCA_030295005.1. Classification (NCBI taxonomy): domain Eukaryota; kingdom Metazoa; phylum Arthropoda; class Insecta; order Lepidoptera; family Sphingidae; genus Cephonodes; species Cephonodes hylas. The sequence continues at coordinate 7,724,364 of AP025364.1, read as the reverse complement.
GGCTAATAAATACGGTGCTGAAATGTTGGTACAGATATGCACCTCTGGCTAACCCTTAGGGGAATATAGGCTTGAGGTTGTCTATGAACTTATGTTTTCCTCGCAATCAGTGGTCAAATTAATTATGTTAGATAACATTAGAAAACAGAAAATATTATGTTGAATTTAGTTACAAAAGAAGTGATTTTAGTATATTTGAAAATTATTCAAAAATACGTTTGAAATAAGAACGTTGTTCATTGAAAAGAGCAGTGATCGTGTGATATGAAATCATACGATTATGAATTGTTAATATCAAACCTTTGCTAAGTAGACACAGATGTTACTTTTTTTTATCATAATTTCATGAATAAAGCTACATAATTTTCCTTACTTCGCAAGAATTCGTAAACTCATCAGGAGCACGTGATAAAATTTACTTGTAACTTGATTGCATTCTGTAGAATGCTACTATACACACCTCCATGTTTCTGTGGCGGGAACTCTGTAATACTCACAAATATCTTGTTTTTATTTACCTAATAACCCGGCAGATTCAAAAGTATACAATAATAGGTATTTAAATGAATAGTAAATATTGTCAAATTCAAACCAGAATCTTTTTTATATATTGAAACCGGTAATTATTCGATCGAATCGCCTCTTTATTTTCAGTAACTGCGTAATTATCGGAAGGAGTTTCAATAAATTACATAGTCTGTGTTTGGAGACAGCGTTTGAACGATGTTTGTTCTTAGTCGCATTGGTAGGTAGCGGGATATTGAGAGTCCCCAGAGAGACGTAAGTTCCTCGTTGAAGTCAGCCAGCATACACTCACAATGCGGTCGAGCGGTAATATGCAAACACTTACACTGCAGTAGCTGTGTGCCTCCCTAACTTTTTTCATTTCATTTTAAATGCGTGTATATAGCGGGCTTGAAAGTCGAGACTTATAACTGTGTTTTATGGATTTCTCATATAGGTACTTACGAACCTGGAGTCTGTTTTCATACGTGACTTACATTCATGAGTTGCTGGAACATTAATGAATCGAACTGAAAGTCAATGAAGACTACGTTGTAAACTTAACAATTTGAAGTGGAACATTCGTCGGTAAAACGTTAGTTCTAGATTTAATTAATATTGGAGCGTAGAAAACCAGCACTAGTAACAGTAAACTGTTTTAAACAGGATCCGTAATTTTATTTTGAAATACCAAAAAAATACGTCATGCCAATTTTTTTTACATAGGTACTTAGTAATATATTGAAAAATTCAACAATAATATTAAGCAGTTGTGTGTAGTTAAATAACCATTAACGCTTTAAGATTACTTTTTGAAAAAATAAAACACATTTAGACAATATTCAATGAAGAATAGTTATGCAGTGTTCTTGAAGATATAAAATCCTTCTAACGCACTAATTGAGTGTTACAAAATATGAATCCTCACGGGCGAAGAAATATATTTGAGGATGTTAATATTATTCCGCCCGACAGACGGAACCAATCTTGTGTTATAATAACGAGCAGGAAAATATTGATATGTCTCATAAAATTACCGTATTTTTACGTTTTACTTCGATTTATACGAGGATACTATAGAGAGCATGATCTCATTGATGTTGCGAACGTCGCATTTATCCTTTATGCATGTGTTGAAATTATAAACTAATAAAACCCTGTTATAACCTTAAGCCCAGAAACTTAACTTTGAACTTTTACATAAATCAGCCAGTATTTTTCAACAAAGCCCTTTTAGGAGCAACCATAACATTACGCAACTTGTATTTAGGTCCTATCGCGGAAAAAATGTAAATTTGGTAGTTATTACGTAAAAAGTTTTTTCGGAGTGCCTCTGGCAAAATCACTTTGGCTTATGAGTCTGAGTAGTTACGTAGAGTAAGTAAGGTTGTGATTTAATGCGTTTAAAAAAGCGAAAAAATCATACATCTACGGAACATGTAAGGGTTCAAGTGTTAATAAGAATATGTAAGTAAGTAATCTTGTCGAGACTTCAAGCAGAGGCTTAAATAACAAGCGAAGAATGCCTAAAAGTGCTGTTATGCTAAAAAAATTAGATCAGTTTACATGGAGCGGAAAATAGGTACAGAAATTGAGCTCTCTTCTTCACTAATACTTAGCTTTCATTGGTAGATATTTAATTTTTATTTATAGAAGTTTTTACTTATTGAAGTTAAGTTGGCATTTCAAAACCTTATTCGTGCATTGGTGCGATGCCAAAATAAAACATGCAATGCGCTTTAATAAATATATTGGCAAAATAGTCTAAACTTGAAATATATTATAGATAGTGAGTAAAATTCATAGCCCCTATATAGACCGTGTATATTTGCGAAATATTTTGATATTATTCAAAGATATAAGTAATAATGACTAGGGCCTAAGCCCTCTTAGTTGTACAAGAGGCCCATGCTCAGCTGTGATGATGCTGATGCAAAGCATGCAGAATACTAATGTTGAACTGTGACAACGTCGTCACTATCTTTATGCACATCTCGTCCGATTGTATTTTGGTGCAATGCTAACTGACCTCTCTTTGATGTCGACCCAAAACTAACGGGTGTCCTCGCAAATTAACCGACAAGGCAAATTTTGCCTCGTGACGCGGTCGGAGAGTGGAATCAGAACTAGACAATTACGGCATGCTACAAACGCAATCGCTAATTGACTTGCATATGAAGCAAAGAAAATCAATTATTTAGAAATTTACATTATGATCATTATAAATATTTGTGTTCTATAGCGACTTTTTACTGGTTTACTTGTGAATAAATTTCTACGTATATTCTTTGGAATCCGAGAAATAACCTTTAAAAGATGCATTAGAAGACGTAAAACTTCTTCTTTTAAAACAGCGGTCGATTTATTTTCAAGTAATTGGATAACGGCTGCGGCTTATCTGCTTGAAACTCACTTAAGCTGTCTAATGGAGCTTGATAATTAAGTGCTAGCTGAGAATTACGTAAAACGAAATTTAAACTTTTGAGTTCTCATTACAAATTCAATAAATTTTCACCAGAGAGGCGTGGATTATTTATTATTTAGTAGACCTACTATATGTCTGTATATTAAACTGTAGCAGAAGTAATTTTAGATTAATATATCCGTAATAAATCTTCACATTCTGTCCTATTTCGTGTGTCCGATATCCACATTTACGGTTATGAAAAGGATCGTTATGGAGAAGGAATGAACGCACGGACTGCGAAGACGTGATTTCATTACCATACCTTTCGTGAGGCATGTACTCTATAGTCTATATATGTTTTGTTAATAATTATTTATTGATTCTAGGTTAGGTATTTCGGGTTCTATCTTATTATAATAGGTTAGGGCAATGAAAAAGAATATGAAAAAAATATCTCACACTTTTTTTATCTTTGAATCTTTGATTTGTATTTGAATTTTTTCATCAACTTATTATTGCGGTCTTATTGGAACATTTCTTCAGTATAAGCCTCCACATCATAATTGGACTGAGTTTCAAACTACTGTAATGTTAGTAGTAATATTTCCTTTTCTAATAAGGAAAATATGTGAGCTGTCCTTTCGTCTATATTTAATTAAAATTTTGACAGTTTGTAGTTATTCCTATTCTAATGAAATTCTGCGAGACACAATTATGTACACGTGCGTTAAATTTGACAAGACATATAAAAGATTTGGAATTAGAATCAATCATTCAGAGATTTTTCAGCCATGAAAATATATTAAGAGATTTTATGTATAGACGGGGTTACCTTTATTCCTCTGTGTAAAACTACGTTTTGATGAGTAAAGTTTATGATCAGACATTTATTGGATAATATTCCTACAACTTTATACACATAAAACTCTTTCCATTGAACTGGCATCCGCCTATGGCTTCACGTTGTCTTTTATTTGAAGGTTTTTTATTGTAACTTATTTTTTTATGTGGGTACCAATAAAGTGTTGTCTATCTATCTATCTGGCAAAATTTTTATTAGGCCTGCAAAAATTGTTTTTACTTTATTTATAGGCGACGTTTGTGTCATGTTTCAACTTATTTGATGCCCACGTACAATATTTCAAGTCGGGGCACATCGTAATGTTAAAGAACATATGTGTATGTAAATCTAACATTTTCTTTTTGATAGTTCAATAATATTCAGCGAAATCTAGTTTCTCTTGAAGTTCTATGAATACAATATTTTTATAGGACTCTAGATACCGGTGAATTAAAGAAAAAAATACATATAAACGCTTCATTTGGTTAAAATAAATTGCTGAAGTTACAATGATTGAGATAAATTCAAATTGCAATTTTAATTCTGTTTTTACTATTGAATCACGCTTTTACCCGTCAAAGAATTGTACGATATTACTGAGAACAAAACGAGCTCGTTAGAAACTTATGGCAGTTGGGAAAGGGTGGATTGATTGGAAGTGCCGCGACGCTGATCCTACAAAACGTGACGGGTAGACGTATGACATGATACTTGATGGTCTGATAAAAGGGAATATGTTTAATCAAGCGATGCCAAGTGGATTCTGTGAAGTCAATTTGCTTCTGAACAAAAAAGAACCTACCCCTGTAAAAAGACAGTACCTTCGGGATGCAAAGCTTGCAGTTGCATCAGAATGACAAAAAACATTGTTAAAAAAATATATATCTACCTACACGTTTTGTTTCTGGTCGCCCCAATTTTTTAAATCTATCTAAAGCCGCATAATGCTAAGTTTTGAAATGTGTAACTTATAGGGAAAATTCTTAATAAAATGCCATTTGAGGTCCAATACATTTAAATCAACTTATTGTCTTCAATCTTTCATTGATTTTGTCTAGTTATTGTTCGTGGATTTTATCGCTTCATAGTTCAAATGTCTTGCGGAATTCCCTAATTAATCTTATGACACGGAACGTTTTTCAAAAGCCGCGATTTTAAAGCCAGAGAAAAGTATTATTGCTTCCTTTAACTTGATATCCCTGGCATGAAATACAACATTTAAATCAGTAAGCAGAAGAGCGCTCTAGTGGATTTAAATAGGGACCAATTTAACCTGGTTATTCTACAAGTGGTAAAGACTAAAATCCTATAATAGGATTACTTGTTAAAGTTTCAAAGGGTCTCAGGCGTTTTTTATTTAATTTATTTTATAATATGATTAAAAAAAAACTGTTTAATTTTATGAAATTCAACATTTATTCAAGAAAACAAAAATATTATGACTTTTCTTGTTCCTTGAATTATCTTATTTAATTATAGAATAATTTCGTATATAATATATAATAATATTTAAGTTGCAGAATTGTTCCAATAATTCAAGACTATCCAATACCACTGTAATGGACAAAAGGGATTTAAAGTTTCGGTGTTTCGTCAGCGAGACAGCATGTGTAACAAAAATGTCTATTAACTCGATAAAGCCTCGTCCGATAAACCGATTATACAATGCAGTGGACAAAGCGTTTCAGCGGCTGCTGTAATCAAAGTAAAGGAGTTAAACCGAGCCGTTAACTGTTATAAATAAAAACTGCTGCTTTTGTTTTATAACAAATTTTATGCTGCTGATGATAGTGGATACAAAAATGTGTAGACATTTCCGCACTTTTATGTACTAAAATATTCACCTTTTTCAGGCTTACATTCCCAAACGTGTGTTTTTGAGCGTGAGTGACCACTGACCATCGGCGTTTGTTCGTATACCGCAAAGTTAAAAAAAAAGATTCAACCGGATCCAACAAAAGTCAAACGTGTACGATTTTTGAGATTCTGACAAATACATATTATGTAGCATCGTGCTTCTAGGATAGTAGGTTTTTTCCCTCAAAAGATACCTATGTATATCATTTGGATGCCCGTAAACCGTGCGAAACCTTATGTAACATATAATCAAGTTTAGTAAATTTGTTGTTTATTCAATAACTAAAGGAAAATGCCGTCGAAATATCAAACATTGTGCAAACAAGGGCACAGTAATAGATTAATTTATGGCGGAAGTCACGAGGAATCCAAAGGTAAATAGGATGTATATTGGGTAAATGTAACAAAGTCAGTATGTGAGCAAGCTGAATTTGTAACCAGGAATATAAGTTATGAAATGGAGTAGGGAAATTAATGGGTTATTACTAGTCATTAGTCTATGTTAATGGGCATTGCGGTAGTTAAGTTAACGCTATTATTTCTTATGGAAGATTAGTTACTCAGCGATATTTTTATAGTACTGAATACATTAATGAGATTTTTTTGGACTACCTACTACATTTATAGTTTTCGTTTACTGGTCTATCGATGAAGTCCCGCTTCGCTTAGGCGAAAGATACATACAAAATTAGCGTATTTCGAGAACTTGTAGAGGACCCGAGGGGAAATATCTCTGTTTGTCTACGTCAAAAACATCTAAATAGGTTTATCGAGGAAAATTTTTGTAAAAATTCATACATGGTAAGTTAATTTTATGGTCGCGGGTTCGAACCCCAGGCACACACCTCTGACTTTTCGAAGTTATGTGTGTATTCAAATTGAATTATCACTTGCTTTAACGGTGAAGGAAAACATCGTGATGAAACCTGCACACCTAAAAGTTCTTAGGAATTTCTTAGGTGTGTAGTCCGCCAACCCGCACTAGGCCAGCGTGGTGGACTATGGCCTAAACCCTCTCAATGGTAGAGGAGACCCGTGCTCAGTAGTGGGCGTATATGGGTTGATGAAGAAGAAGTTAATTTTAATTAAATATTAACCAAGAGTTATTTTTGGTAATACCTTTGAAAAGCTTTTTGCGATCTGTATTGGTTTGTGAAATTGCAGCACTATTAATCAAACGAACAGAAAATTCCATAGAAAACAATTACAGTTCACAACTAGTTTATTTCTTTAATTGGAGACTTTATAAAACCTGCCTTAAAATCTTGTTATTTTGGCAGAAAGTACGCAACGAACTTCTAAGGAGACATGTGTGGGCGTTATTGTGTGGGCATTTTAAATCATCAGTAATAAAACTTCTGTCCAATCCAGGTTTATTATTTATTAAATTTATTTTTTCAGATGAAACGATTTTACTATTAGCACTTTACGACGGTACTCCTTAAGTGTCTGAATTTATTTAAAAGGACTCCCACCAACCGAAGTGTGTTTTATATAAAAATATCCTACACATAAGTTTTATTGGAATATCAAGAAGGGCATAACTAAATGTCAGAGTTGCTGGTTGTAACATCTTGTTCCATTATGTCTAGGCGCAGTATTCATTGGTCTGTATTCCCGACATCTGCGACAGATTTTATGGTCATAATTTCATCCTCAAATTACTCTGTTACAGCATAAAAACTAGTCTACGTTTGTTAACGCTTTATAGCTTTCGGCCTATAACCTAAGCGAAGTTTAGGTGGCTAAGTAAACCGCAGATAAGTTTTAATACTTGTTTTGGTACAGGCAGTTTATGGTATGTTTTAGAACAGGTACTAAAATAATAATTTGGGACATACAGATAACTGTATTCATTTGTTTAAAAGTTTATTATAGAGTATACGATTCATAAAAATTAGCGTTTCCCTCTAAAACGAAAATACTGCAACTTTTTTATACATTACATATTATTGTAGGTCTTAAGCTTATCTGTCATGCAGAGTTTTATACATCATGTGCTATACACCTACATTTTAATAATATTTATTTTTATTGATATCTACTATGTTAATAGTTTGAAACAATTCCTACTACGCTGCCTATACTTAAGTGCCTACACTAAAATGTTTTTTCATTGGTAATTAAGAGCTAATAGCCATAATACACAATATTATTATAATATTATCACAATAAATAATATTTACACCCTGAATGAAACCAGAAATAATCTTCGGAAAGGCTTTTCATATTCTTTTAGTAAGAAGGAAAATATGTATTGCTACATAGTGAAAGAAGTAATAATGAAGTTCAAGGATCTGTGAAACACAACACCAGTCGCCTCTATTGTCCTTCCCATTGCTTATTTATTAATTTGTCTTTAGTGTTGCTTATAATTTCTTTATTCATTCTTATATACATATAAGTCCATATATGCGTTCGGCCCTACTATTGGTCTCTGGCATCCTCTAAAAATAAGTGAGGCTAGCGAAAAAGACAAGATGTCTAAATATTTAGATTTGGCGCACGAGGTTACTGATATGTGGGATGTTGACTCAACCGTCATTGTTCTGATAGTCGTTACTGCCAATGGGCTGATACCCAAGAGCCTCGACCAACATCTTCGGCGGCTCTCAATCGGTTGTTGGGTCAAAACCCAGATACAAAAAGCAGTGTTATTAGACACGGCACGTATCGTGAGACGGTTTCTAACTCTTGGACCCTAACCACCGATGGCTTGGGTCGTAGACCCCGCCATCTGCGGGTTTAATTTTTATATTTTTAAATGTATTTTTTTTTTATAAAACTTTATATTTAAAAATGTAAAAAATAAAATAAACACATGAGTGAGGCTAGCCTATCATACACTTGCTTTAAGAAAACGTTTTACTACTGAATTTAAAAAAATAAAAGTAGATCATTGTAGTTACTTTATTTATGGTTTATTAGCATTTTTGCCGAAAGAAAGTGAAAAAAATATGTCTGCGTGGTTGTTTAAAATCTCATAGTTGAGTTGGGAATGAACAATGAAAGCAATCATTGCGGCGTAGTGACGTCAGGCGCCACATGTATTTGAATGAATAGTCGCTCCTAGTGGAAAATATGCGCCGAAGAGCACATTACTCAGGCGGTTCTCGTTAATGGAAACGTGAAGAGTCATGTTGGAGACCTATATTTACCCAGAGTTTAGATTCGGATACATTTGATGAATATATCACGGTCTGTCATCTTCCGACCACATTTATGGAATATTAGGCCATAGTTGACAGTGAAAAGTCATATCACAAACTATTCAAGCGACATGGGAAAGATAATAATTTCTTATAGATTCATACCGGATCTTTGATGATCCCTAATTGTTAAGAGGGAGGTTTCTATGGCCTATTGTACGTTCCATACGTTAGCTTGTTTCTGTTTTTTGAATCGAGCCTCAGTACAATTAATTTCACCCACAACAAAATTTTACAGAGGGTATCTAAAATAATCTCAATACTGGTCTGAAAGTATTATCTCATGTATTTAATATGATGATGGCCTCGAGGTTTGGGCACGCGGTCGAGAATCTCGGCGGTCGCGGGTTCGAACCCCAGGCACACACCTCTGACTTTTCGGAGTTATATGTGTATTCACATTGAATTATCACTTGCTTTAACGGTGAAGGAAAACATCGTGATGAAACCTGCAACCTAACACCCTCTCAATGGTAGAGGAGACCCGTACTCAGCAGTGGGCGTATGAGTTGATGAAGAAGAGGAAGAGACAGTACAATGTGTACACCTACTCGTGATTTAACTTTGATTTCAAAACAGATTTAACAAATAAATTTGCAACAAAGTAAAATCTTTAGCAAGGTACATACCTCCATCGTGCTCTGAAACGGCTAGTATTGTGTTTAGTTGTAATAATAGTATCTGATAAATGTTTTGTTAATATAATTAGTAATACATATTAATCCCTGCGAGGCGCTTGTACCCCGTAATGAAATGAATATATGTATGCGCGTATTATCATTGATATAACATTTGTTAAACTATGAAGATAGAAGGTAAAAATTTACTTACCTATACAATTCTTGGCCAGGATGTGAGACAGCAATCCCGCAGTCATTCCTCGTTTTGTTATTGTACTTAACTCGATCAATCTTGATCCGGCTCAATCGATCCGTCCATCTATTAACATTCCCTTCGTGTTTCTCTTAATCTCATTTCATTGAAACGTTTTTCATGTTGGTCCAATATATTATGTGTGTATCTTGCTGTTATACTAACTTACATACTCACGGTCCTTGCTTTCTCATTGACAGCTTTTTCATTTGATATGTCAACCGCCCCAATTGTAAATCGACGTTCATGTTTGATTCAAATATAGTTCCGGTTCAGTGGTATAATTAAGCATTCCGTAAAATTTGAAATTCTAAAGGAATTAGAAATAAATTAAATTAGAATTATATCTTTAATTGGATATTAACAACTCCCTAATGTAATTAACACTTTAGTGTGTACAATAGTTAATCAACAGCAATCGTATTGTATTGGTTTCATTTGTTTCCTGACTTCTTGTTACCAAATATACGCTAATTATTTCATTGAAGCATGTTTAAGCTCATTTAAAACACAGGTGCTCTTTATAAACACCACATTAATTAAAACAAAAAGATTCAGCAATAAATTAAAAAAAATTAAACTCTAGGTATAAAGAAATGTATTTTTAGATTTTCTTAGAAACTACTTCGCGTAAAGGTCAGATTTTTATATCACTGAAATAAAACTTATAAAAACTCAACTCAAACTCCTTAGAAGAATAAACCGGCGCCATATTTTTTAAATCACAGTTTGTTTACGTAAATGTAGAAATTCTCGATTTTTCGACAATGACACATCAAGTTTTCTCAGAAGATAACCAATATTTGTGACAAAAAGAGATTTAGTAAAAAAAGATGACCGAAACTTGGCTTACATTCAATGCGCGGAACAGATTATCTCCTTGAATATGATGCTGTACCTACATAGAAGTTTTATAGTTACGAGGTACGAATTTATTGAAAATCGTCGAAATGTATTAATGAGACTATAACAATATTAATTAACTTTGGCCATGCCCATTAGAGCGATAACGTTCTTAAATTCTATGGTAAGGCCTTAAGGTTCAATGAAATTATCACCTACAATAAAACATTCCATGCCAATAAATAGAAACTCACAAAAACATTCACAATAGCATCTCAAATATTTCTGCATTCGCTAATCTTTATTGATCTCGACAAAACTCTAAAAGAAAAAGGCTTGCTCTTACAATAATATTGTACTTCATATTTTCTGATCATTACTTCTAAGCAATAAGTCATGGGCGATCATTTTGATACATGACAATGGAGACTACAAGCCAAAACCAATAGTTGTAAATGTTCTTTTTTATCTTCTATATAAAATAAAATAGTATAATTTTGCAGTTAATACTACCGCTTCCGACTTTACCTTACCAATCACGACCGTAGAAAATTAGAGCCTGAAACCTCCTAAGCAACACGTCTCAGTACTTTATTGCTTCACTAAGCTTACAAAAAAATTGTCGTCAATAGAATATCTTGTAACAGAGTATTTTTTGCAAAGCAGTCTCTAATCTTACTTCGAAAAACGTTTCTTAGGAATCAGACGTGTTGAATAATCCTGTAAGCAACGATTGCGTAACACAAAAAATAAATATTGCCTTAATTCAATAAAGAATTCGGACTGACTGTGCGACCCGGTGATGGATTCAATTATTGTATTGTCTCTCCTTCCTGTCATACTTCTTAATGGAAATAGATACCGAACCGTATTTATTAAAACTTTTTATTTGAACAGTCTCTTAAGATTGACGATTTGTGATAATTAATTAATAGGTACTTAAATCTTGTTTAATGTATACCTTTAATTAATATTGTGTATCTGCTTAACCATATAATGTATTTGTTTTGTTTTTTATACATCATAAATTATGATACAACAAAAAGACAAAGCAAAACACGACTTTATTCAATAAATTCAAGATACAGTTAGATAAAGTTTTATTTCAGCTCCCATTGGATTTTATCAGCGTGTATGTCAGAATTGCTCTCAGAGAAAAATGCAATAGCTTTATTTATAAAACAGTGCAGGTGAATTTGCTTTACTATTCATCTTCGATAATCCGTTAAGAATGTTATATTATGTCTGGGATGAAAAGGACAGGTCAATGAGAAAGTTTCGAAATCGCATCGAACTACAACAAATCCAAAAAAATATAATTTTCAATTTGCTTAAAAATCTAGGCATTTTTGTAAAATTTTACTTTTGGATCATGGACTTTTTCGAATTAGATTCGTACGCGGGGCGGCAATAGATTCTACCTTTTGTAAAAATAAAATTAAAGCACGGAAATACCGTCCATTGTGTTCCAATGGATATCCTGTTACAATGTGTACGATTTTCTAAAAATAATAAAAAAATTGCCGGTATTCAGATTCGTTTTGCATAAGTTGTTAAGTTGAATTTCTTGTATTATTTTTACGGTACTGACCGGTTTAATCCCTCAACTGGGGGATGTTCAAATGCCTAATTCAACATAAGTTCAGTCCAATTTAAAGACCAGTTGTTTTACTAATTTTCCCTACTGACAGCCTACATCTTTCCTTACATATTAGCCTAAATATTGTTATCAATGTAGCCGCCTGTTTTGTACGCAACACGACCCTTTAAGCAACATTCTTGGAATCCCCCAAACGAAAACACCGCCTACTTATTAATTTCATTACTTTTCCTAGTTATTGGAATTGAAAAGTTATATAAGTACTCCAAGGATTCTAAATGAATAATCGCATAAATTTAATAAATGTATATTTACAAAGGTATTTTAACAAATCATGATGTTTTACATACAATAGATGTTTGACTCATAAAATACTTTGCAGCTTAACAACATCGGATTTTTTAATATTTACATTCTATGTATACGTACATGCAAAAGTTAATCATTACAGACATGTATAATATTTAATTATGAACCGTTTATACATCTATTATTTTATTTACACGTTTCACAAACCTGATCAGGAAGCGCCTATTAACTCCTATGTGGACTATATCAAAATATACACAGCAGTTTTAAGCGACATTCTTTTAAAATCACTAAAGTTGCCAACTGTTAAATTTTCTGTTTTCTAAAATTAATTTATAATTCGATGTCTACATAGGGCCAAAAAATTCTCATGTTATTCCAAATCTACGTTATGGTATTTTTACACGCTATTAATAATTTTTGTAAAGTTAAAGTTTATGTCGCAATTTATCGCGTCGGCAAAGAAACTTAATGCTTATAAAGATGGGTACGATGTTATTTTTCCAATAGAGCATTGTTAAATTTTCTCACGCACCTGTCGACATGTTTAATGCAGTTTAATTTTAAATGTGAATAATTTTGTATTGCTAATGAATTACTAATATTAGTTGATAGCTCGATATCGAGGTTAAGCGTTTGTCAAACCGAAAAGTCTCCAGAAGTTTCATATTCCCACGACGCAGGACTTGTATCCTAGAGAGGGCTCAGAACTATGTATGTGACTTTTAGGTGTATTTGTAATAATACTGTTTGTAAAGAATGCACCCATTGTCCAGGAAAATTTAGCAAACAAAAATGAGAAAACTTCGGGAGAAAAATTCGGTGCCGTATTTAAGGCAAACAAAACAGGAAACCCCTTTGAATTCAGTTGGCAACTCTAGTCATTAGAGCTCTAAGTTTCCTATTATTTAAATTTGTAAGAATACAAACATTCACTTTTATCCTTACCTAGAAAATGACCAAGATATTAATAATAGGTGTTATAGTAATTAATCGTACTATGGATTTATTTACAGTTACCCAAGTAAAAAAATATATTTATAATTTAAAAATAGCAATCTTTGGATCATTTGTTTATATTGTAAATAGGTACCTAGATTAATTATCCACTCTTCGTTCTATGGATACGTTTTTCATATGAATATTCTGAATATTCGATCACACCTTACAGCGAATTTTTATTCTTTAATATTTAAATTTCACTAGGTCTAAATATTTTAAATATTCTTGAAAATATTCTTTTGTACTTTGAGATAGAAACAAAGCAATTACACATTTTTTTATATGATTGAAATGAGAGGCAATATTTACCTATTCCAATTTGTAACTTTGAGAAAGCTGAAGAAAATATACATATTTTATTATTTCATTCATCTTTTTGGTGGCAGGTGTTATTTTTGCCATCTATATATATTAAATAACAAAAGTATTGTGACACGTGGCATGTTCATGTAGATGAATAGATTTTGTTGTTGTATAGAGATATGTACCTTTCTAATCCAATATTACTGATGTATCTATATTTTACCTCTCAATCACATTATTCACCCATGTACAGAAACTTTAAGCTCGTGAGATCACTACATATATAAACACACCATCGAACACTTTACAAGCTAGTTTGTGTCCACGTTACACGAGAGTTTACGTCACGCAATGTCTTTGTTTGATTAACGAGCACCGACTCAGTTGCCTCAGTCATACAGATCTTTCTTAGATATGGTAGACACGGTGTAAAATCCGCTGCTGTCGGTCACCTCGTCCGTGCTCTCCGTTAATCAGGAAATGTCTATATTTTCCACTTTGTAAATGAAGCGGCGCCGTCGCAAATCTCATGATTCTCCGTTGGGAGCCATGGTGACCGTGCTGCAGTTGGCTCGCGTGGATCGCGTCGAGCTGCGCCGTAATCCGATGCCGCCTACTGGGTTTAACACTATTAAATTTTCGCTTTTTCGCTTTCCATGATAGTGGCAGAACAAAAGCTCTTTCATGCCTTTTCTGAAATTTTTCGACAGGAAAGCGTATAAAAGCGGATTTATTCCAGAGTTGAAATATGTAAAGAGGAACGTGAGTGGTGTAAGGAGGCTGCTGAAGTCGCTGGTGCCTTCGTATCCGCTGGACCAGTACTGCCACATCTTGCGAGCGTGGAACGGCAGGTTGCACACGGCGAACGTGAGAACCACCACTATCAGCATCCGGACGACGCCGCGCCGCGCCCGCAGCACGTTGCGGGACAAGTGGCTCAGGTGATGACAATCGCGCGACTCCTGCCCGCGGCTGCTCTTCACAGTCCCAACATTCTTAATGCCGCTCGTCACCACCTCTTTCTGTTATAAAAACGTTATTCTATTTCAAACTACAGACCACATTCAAATTATCAGAAAAGTGTAAATGTTAGACCAGTAAAAGTTTGTTTGCCAAATATACATAGTTTAAGTCGTAAAGTTAGGAACACTAAAAACTCGCGAAGAAGTATTCTTACGTGGGAACATTATTCCGTGCTAAAAACATTTAGGCTTACCCACGTGTTGTGCCTCACATAATGTAACAATTTCGTATGATGTGTTTGCTTGCTTAGTTTACGCCTCACTTAATTGGAATGCGTAAAGTTTGTTCGATTTATGTTGGAAACTTATTAAACCCTTATATTACGTTCCCGAGCAATAACGTACTTTTTCGAGTACTTCGATTTACGAACTCGCTATCGTTACGCGTTGGAGCCTTTGCAGTTTCATTACAACTTTGGTAATATGAAACTGATTTATACCGTAGACTCCGTGTGGCATTATTGACCACATCGAGACAGAATATATGAAGAGTAATATATTAAATTTATGCGCTATAAAGCGTAGCGAATTTAAAATTTATATCTGAATCATTGGTCATCGAACGACGAACCCTTTTAATGTGAATACGCACAGGTTTTGTTTTATTACTCAGTCTCATAAAATACAATTTGAGGAGAAGTAACTACACATCCATACACATGATCGCTATACGATTTTTTATGTTTATAAAACCTTAGCTATATTTTTAGGCGACATAAACCTATTTTCTAGATTGCATTATATAGCCTAAAATATATATAATCGAAGGCAAAACATATAAGATAAGCTGTTCATTCAGAATTTGTATTACAATTCTGTTACTCGTTTATTATAAAATATATGCGAAGTATGTAAATAGCACAGACCTTGATTATCCTAAAACGTACAATTTACATAGGACGTGGTATTTCCAATCCAAATTAGACTTTCCAAAATGAAATGTTATGTTTGAGTACGTTTATATTCGCTTTTTAAAGCGTTTCACATACCTTGTTATCTTCAGTTGTGCCGATGAAAGTCCGTTGTGGTTCGTACTGAGCCGGGGCTGCCTTTTCTGGGCGCGGGCATTGAGTAGCGCAGCACTGGCCCCGTCCCAAGTTCTGCAGAGCGTGAGAGCTTTGCCACAAACCGACAGCAATCCTCGTATACAAGACCTGACGAAAGATAATCATATACATGCGATGAAAATATTTTTTGACTCACTTTGATGTCGAATTATTTTACATATTAAAACTATATCCCGGCTTACAACATGGATATGACATAAATATTAATACGCCGAACACGACGTTAATTAATAAACCCTTGAATAAAATACGTAACTAATTTGCTTTACTTTGTTTGGTTAATTGAGTTTGCCAGTAAGAAATGAAAACCGGGTAATTGAAACAACGCCATCATTAATCATTAACCCATAAACGTCCCGCTGCTGGCCATGAGCTTTTTAACTGAGTTGAGTTAAGCCTTAGTCCACTCCGCTGACCTAGTGCGGGTTGTAAGTTCACAAACCTTAAAAATTCCACGATGTTTTCCTTCGCCAGTAAACTAGGTGATTCATTGTGAGTACACAAATAACTTGGTAAAGCCAAGGAGCTAAACCTTATAGGCCATTACAACTGACGAAGGCCTTATGTATGTCATTGCACATCAATAAAAAAAGTTACTGGGCCGCAGATCGACCCCAGTGGCGTGCCATAAGAGAGGACTATATCCAACAGTGGACGTGAAAGGCTGTTGATGATGATAAAAAAATTTAATTGTGAGTATTTTAACAATGACAAAAAATATTTAAGACTCTGCCACGAAAAAAAAAATCGTAGAAGTAACAATCAAAAGCATATTTAAATATTAAATATAATGAATATTCATTTTGATATTTATTTTGGATATACTGGCAATTTCTTCTATAAAAAAGGTACGAAAATTGGTTAGTTGGACTAAAAAGAAGACGTTTTTATTGGTATTTAGGTACAATTGTGATTACGTTAGACGTCGTTTTATACCAATTCGAAGGACGTCTGCGTTTTGATTTCTTTCACGTTTAGAATTTGTATTACACTTTTTTCCATTTTTTTAAAACTCGTTTTTTACTCGAATTATCTTCTGTGAACTTATACACGCGTTTGTATTAAATAACAAGGAATGTTCGTTAAAATTAATAGATATTTAAAAATGAAGGCGGCAATACTTCGGTAGTAATATAAATGAAAATCTAATAAACACAAATGTTTTATTCATATTACTATATTTATAAAATTGTAATATTAATATACGCCTACGTTCAGCAGTGGACGACTATAGGCTGAATGTTTTATTTTATATAAATTGTGAAAATACATTACTAGGTCATTATTATAAAATACACTGTTATAAAACGTGAATAAATGTTTCTTTTATGAGGTGGATAAAAATTTAAAATTAAGATTACATCCATGATTTTGTAAAATAAAATATCTTGGCTCTCGTAATAAAATAATCAATGCTCAATTAACAAAACAGATTCTTTGTTGATACTCGTAGAATTATCTCCCACTATTTATTTGTTTTTGTCAAAAGCTGATTATGGTAAAAAACAATCCTATTGAAACAGTTTAATAACACATTGCCCGACCCGGAATATCGAACCCAGGGCCTCTAGGTCGCACGGCTATACTTGTGCCTTGGGACAAATCGCTCTAAATAGAATCAGCTTTCATAAGCCCATAATAAAATAATTTAGGCATTGATTAGGTATTTTAGCGAAAAGTGATATTCTATAAATAACATGTGCGATCAGAAACTCAGTCAACCCAGAAGGATACCGAACGCTTTATATCAGATTACGTGGAAATGACGTCGTTTATCCATATGGTGTATACCGGTACGATGTTTTTTTCAATATCCAGTGTTGCTTTCCGTCAATCTTTTAATATAACGTTACATTTGTTCCTATATTAGCTTATAAAACATAAGGTTGATTCGACATTTGATTCGAGACAAATTTGTGAGTTGTGCATTTGTTTAAAAGCAAGTCTTTGCTTACTTTGGGTCTGCCGTCTGTGTGACTACGAGATGCGAATTCCTAAGAACTTTTAGGTGTGCAGGTTTCTTCCAATGTTTTTCCTACGCCGTTGAAAGTACATTTTAATTCTTTATTCGAAAAAAAATTCTTAGAAATGTATTGTAGACTTGTGTCGTTAAAATGTCTTATTAATTACTAATTTAGGTTTTTACGAAGCATGTTTCCAATAACAGATACAGTTATCCGGCTGGGTTGACGCATGAAGCCTGTAACATTATCCACAATGAAGTTATTTAACTTTGCATATAGTCTATATACGAGCGTGTTTTGTAAAGATAAAATAAATTTATGCAAATTACTTGTGAAGTCTGTCCGTTGACAGCGCGGGTCAGGAAAATTCTTTCGGAACTAAATTAAATTTGCGTAATTATGTTTGGTCCTTTACTGGGTACATCTGTTTAACACTGCGCCCAATCTAAAGGATTAGTTTATATGTTCTTGCCAAGATTATATTAATTACTTTAAATTAGAACAAATTTAAATAACAAATATCTAAGATCCAGACTTTGCGAGGAGAAGTAAATCAACTCCATCTGTTTTCGGAAATATATAGATTTGAACTTGTGAGTTCAGAATCAGTTATTATACTCTATTAGAGCCTGCACCAAAAAATATTCTTCAATTATTTTATTTTGGGTAAATGTTAAAAATATGGCGTACGTTAAAAGAAAATAAACCAGACATAATCAACAATAGCACCAAATTTAATGTATGTCTTAGTCACTTATAGCTTTTGCAGCACATTTTGTGAAACTTGTTTAAAAATTGACGTTTTAAAACAAGTGAACCGCGCGCTTTTGTGAGTTTAAAGAACGAGTCTGGTTACGAGACATGGATTTGGACCGGCATTTTTAAAAATAAAAATTGGAATACGGGATAGAAACGAAAAGCTTTATGTTCAGGAAATGGTTCATCAAGTTTTTTTGGGGTTTTATATTCCACTAACTTTCTTTCGACGCCCTTGTGATGGTGTCACCTCCTCTACATTCGCAATTATTACACGAAGTTCTTTGGCTTAAAATTCTCCTTTGCTTTTCTATATTTTCCTGCATACCAACATTATATTTTCTTCACTGTTCCCTATATCCAACCTAATGTGTGACAAAACTAACTTAGTTTGTAACAAAAGGCAAGGCGTATTTCTATTTTTTATCCATGGTCTAAAACCTAATTTTATACAAATGGTTTCTAAACGGGTAGCAAGCAGACCTTTTACAGCTTTATCATATTTGATTACCAAATGCGTCGACCGATCCTAATGTCATTACAGGTTTGAATATTGGGTCGGGTAAAGTGTTAACAAAAAGTGTTAAGCAACACAATCTATTTTTTTTTTCGGAAAAGTGTCGTGTTCCCGTGGGATGAACACGGAATTCAAGATTACCAGGCCAGACCCAGGCAGAGCTAGGCCTCGCCGGTAGTGTATATCGAATTTACATTATATAAATCTTTCAAAGCCCGTAAACCATGAGTAAAGTAAATAACTACATATATTTTACAATTATAGCAAATTTAACTGCGTATAGTTCCGTAAAATTAGAGGAATTACTCACAAAGACGTAATTAGACTGTCTCTCCATGTTATTCCAAATTTTCACTCAAACATACGCGAATCCTAAATCCGGATTAAGCTTCAATTTAGCAGACATACACACGTATATGTGTAAACTTGCTTTGGTTGGTTACGTGAAATGTCTCGTTAGGTGAAGTAAACTTGAACGCCAAGACTATTTCCTAGGGGACTGAAATAACTATCTAATAAATCAGTATTGATCTTCCTAATATATCGTCAAACGTCAAATTCAATGCTGCTTTTATACGAATAATATTAACATCATAAAACAAAAAAAATATGGAAAACTCCAACTCATAATTTATGAATTTTAAATTTCCATTAAGGGTCGTCCTGATGGTGTGAACGATTTTGTAGGAAGTGAAGCGACTGCCGCAAATTCCAATATAACGACTGTGATTGGAACGAAGATGCGGCCGTTTGTACCCCTAAGGACGTGTCTTGGATGAGGAATGAGGGGTGTGGGCCTCCAGTTAACGCAGGAGAAGGCTCAAATGAAGTACAGGGCCGGCCGGGCATTCCATCTACGCCGGGGCTACTAAAATGAAAAATACTTAACGTTACGTAATTCCGAGAAAGATTAATTAAGATTCTAATTATTAAACACTTTAAATGTAAAATTCATCTCCTAAAACTATCTCGAACTTCCAAAATAATATGAAATCCTTTAATTAAATCTTGAAAAGTAAGTCTATATTTGAAACAGAAAATGTATTTACTAATGCCAGTGTATTTGATACAGTCTGGCAGCCTTAACATCATTTTTTCCGGTGACACATTTTTAGCTTTTTAATTTAGAGCACGTTGAGCTCTTGCTTCTCTTTTGTTTATGATTTTTTGTTGCGGGTTTGCATGCTTTCGTTTCTTAAATTTTAATTCAAATAGAGTTATACAGATACTTTTGTTCGTTTCGTAGTTTAGTATTTTTAAATTTTCTATCTATCCAGCATCTAAAATCTTCTTGTATCAGGCCATGTGGTCGTCCTATTCCTTGAAACGGACCACCTCTACTATTTAGAGGAGTCATGTCTTAGTCTCCCATGCGGGTCTAAAGTGGATTAACGAATAGTTTTAATAGTAATTACTACGTCAAACATAGTGTACTTACTTGAAACTTTATTTTTATACTTATAAAAGTACAGTATCGCTCAAAAATACTGGAGCATAAAACAATTTCTAGATGCAACAAGCAAATAATATAAATGGCGCAGCTGCATTCGCTATTGGCTCTGAACTATTGCACCATAATTTATGTCTATTACGAAAAGGGGATATATCACTGTAGGAGCCTTGTAACTTGAATGTTGGAATGTGATATCTTATTTATAGTTAGAGCGAGCTATATTTTGAACTTAGATCCCTTTCAACACTCAATTTAAAAGAATGAAAGGGTTTATGCAGAGCACATTTTATAAATTATATTACTAAGGAATCCTCATGTTGACAAGATATTAGAATCAATAGTAGCCAGGATACTACCTACCATTTTAGCCTAAGGCTAATATAATAAGAACACTGTATGTACTTTGTACACTCTTATAATCTTTTTAAAGCTGAAAAATTCACGACAATTGAGGTTCTATACGCGTTGAACTAAAGTTCGTATCTTTTAACGAGCGGTCCGGAGCAGTTGATATGTAGTATCAATAAAAATCCAGTACTACACAGCTGACTAGTCGTTAACATTTAAGAATTGATACCACTTGCTATCGGAATAGTAAGCATCATGAGGTAACTAGGATCATCAGAGAGATATTTTAAATTTGTTGTAGGTATAGCTGTTCAGTGAGAAGATAGGTTACAGGCAGTGGCGGTACTTCCATAGAAGCCCGAAAGCCCGACTTGCCTTACATAGTTCCGAATAACGAACTTAACGATTGTTTATTTATAAAGTAACGCTATAAACGTGAATGTGAGTACTAACCGGAAGGTATTTATTAGTCTTACGTACCAAAAAAAATATGCTGCTACTAAGTAAACATTTGGGCTTGCCTTAGTTTGACACCCTAGGCACGTCACTGGTTACAGGTATCAGACCGATTATGAAACAAAACAAGAGACTAAACAGTTACACCATCCAAGTACATATATGTACGTAGTTCTAATGCTGTCCTGGTGGCTTGCTACGGTAAATACATGCAGCCAAAGCATAGAACGTCATGATCTTACAAAAAAGCTCTTTAATTTAGAAGACTTTTTGGTCGACACACAACCATTATCATGAGTCCACATACGTCCGACTGCTATGCACGGGCCTCCTATAAGGTCGTGAAATATTTATGGATGACAGAAACGCTTCTTTTAGTGTGAAGATCAAACATGCTGCTTCTCTTTGCGCGAGCACAGTGCGACGTCATGCCGCATTATAATTTTCAAACAGGCAAAGTACTGATAAAAATTCGCTTCTATTGCGCGACTTTCCTTCTGTCACCAGATAGGTTTTTTTAATATAAAGGAAAAGAGGAAATATCGACAGAATGTGGTGATCTATTTTTGCGTTTCGCAATTTCTGAATTAAAATATTTTGCTTCACTCTTCTATTTCCTTGGCTGATTCACCAAAATATGTCACATCACATTCTTTTGGAGTGCAATCTATGGTCGGATGAACGTAACAATATGCTGAATAATATGTATGTAACACCAGGTGTTCCTTACTATGCAGACCTCGTGAAATCTAGGTAGAACTCCGTGCTTTCCGATGTTAGTGCCGTGCCGTAACGAGAGTGTGTACGCTTAATAAAAATGTAACGCAGCTTTTATGACAGATACCAACCTTCCATAGATATATGTACATATTATACTTAGCTGTTATTACAAAAATATTTATTAATCTATGGGTTTATTTTTATTTTATAAATATGAAATGAGGCTATAGTTTGGCGAGTTGTAAAAAAGTTTTTAGCTCTCAGTGCTCCATTTTTACAACATCGTGCTAACCATAAGATAAAGTGTGGTGACATTATACATTCTAATAGAAGTAATCAAAAGGCGCAGTCATAGAATCGATTTGTTGTCAAAACGGAATAAATTAATAATAAACTTCACAGAGGTTATTCAGCGCCTGTTCCGGACACCTAAATAGCTTCCGTTTATGCTTTGATGAAAAACTTCCTGTGTTTACATTTTGTGACGTGTCGTACGGGGGTACAACTGTTCGTCGTGTGATATTGAGAGTCCCGGGGTCGATTCTGAGTTGAGCATTGTATTGTAATAATAGTCCAAAAGTTTACCCAAACGATGGCAATAGACTTGCTACATATTATGTACTTATCAAAACTGTCGAAGTGTAGGTGTCGAATATACAAAAATACCTAACATTTGCGTGTGTATTTTTTGCTAAACGGTGAAATGATTTTATAAAACTTGCTGATTATTACTATTCTCTTTGGCACAGGACTATACTGAACATTATTTGTTCCACAAGTCCAAGAATTTTAAAAAAGATCATGGTTACCTACTAATAATAGTGCTAGTAATCTCTAAGCATTATAGTACTAATCCTTCACTGAACCAGAATATATCTAGTGTCCTCAAAAGAATGCATCAAAAACAGAGAGAAAAGACGATAAGCCACAAACCTAGGATTTTTACATTTTTGTCTGTGAGTTATATCGTGCACACGCTTGCAATTACTTAACGGATTTACTTTTTGTTCTCAGTGTTGGGTGGAGGTTTGGTTTTATTTCATTAACGTCCAATTTCAAGATTAAAAGTTATACTTTTTTCAAAAAAAATCCGTCAAAAAAATAATACATCACGTAAAAAACATGATTCCATTACAGCTATTGTGACGTGAATATGCTACTTAATAAAAAAAAGGGCGTAAAGTACCAATTAACTAAGCTTCGAATGGTACTTTACTAACAGTCAAAAGTCTTAATGGGACCAAAGGATTAAGGTAGTTTTTATTTAGTCGATTAAATTTTATTATTATAACAGCCCACACATGGCCTACTTCTAAGCATCTTAGACGGGGGTTGTACTAAATCCGCTGTGGTAACATGGTGAGGTTTTGTGTACTACACACATTTAACAAATTCTTTGAAACAAGTTTCCTGAAGTACGTGACAATTCCCTGAGAAAGCTTCAAAGGATTTCAAGGATTCAAACCTGCGATTATCACAAATAAATCATTGTCAATTTCATCTTGTTGACGGGTACGACGTAGTTTAATACATATTGTGTATATTTAAGTATCATATTTAATTCTACACTTGTTCGGAGCAGCGGAACGTGATTTTCATGTGTGTTCTGGAAGGATTTTCGTAGCGACTTCGGGATTAGCTACTCCATCCACTGGTTCGTGTTTGGAAAATTGTATTAGCGGTTTATTGTAGTTCGTGTTCAAAACTTAGAACAAAATGAAATCTAGAGTCGGACTTTAAATCCAGGTCCACACGAGTTTAAACCCAGCGGTTACTAAAACATCAAAAAAAAATTGCACAACTAAAACAATAGCATTAGAACCCACATAACCACACTGAAATAGAGTCAATGTCCCGTAGTATTCTCATCACGCACCTTCAAAGAAGTTAGAAACGCTTTCACGGCTTAACTAGGATTAAGCCTGGCTTTTGTCTAAATGCTGAAACTTACGAAGTTTTAGCAAATAGATAGCGAAACAAAATCTCATTAAGGTACACTAATATGGCGAAATGAACAATAAATGCTAAGAAAAAAAGGTCTCGTATTCAAGAAAAATAACAACAAAACTTCAGGTAAAACTAATCGTGTGGAAAAGTAAATAAGCCGGAGTTAGAAGGCTCATTAAAAGAACAAAAACGCAGCGAAAATTAATTTACTATCTGTGCACAATGGTTCTCATTCCTATTATACCGGAGCAAAGTTTAGATAAAGTAGAAAAAATTAAAGACAGATTTCTCACAGCGGCACAATGTCTATAAACTAGTGAGGTGCCACAGACAAGCTAGCGGGCACACGTAAGCAATAAGGGTGTAATGGGTATTAAAAATTAGCACTTTGAAGAAAAACACGCTACGTGTTTGTAAATAGACTTGATTCTTCATCAAAAGAGTTATGTGTTTACTTTGAAATATAAAATGATTTTTGTTTCATGAATTATAATTTACCCGAAAACACTGTCTCAGACAAATAACATTAGTAAGAATATCGTAAATGAGTATTTATTATCTCAAGTCACGTATAATTTTACGTCGAAACGATGCAATAAAATAATCAATTTCTTCTGTTATTATAGTTTGCAAAAGTAAACAAACGAGAGCGCCTTGCAGAGTACAAAGATTAACCCCGTGGCACGTACAAGCGAGTTCTCGAAGCTTTAATTACATGTCATGCACTTCCCGCCATCAGCGGACAAAATTGTATAGGCTTCAACGAACATATACTGGTACGTTTATAATCCGATTGCGATCGGATCGATAGTCGAGCAAGTGGAGCTAGCGCACAATGATTCCGACCAAAACCGAAATACCTAATTGCAACATTCCTATAGATATTTTTGGTATCGCGTGACAATATACTATGCCTAGACGGTCTTCTAGTGAATTATACGAAGCAACTTTGCAAGAGAAATAGAAGCAACAGAACAGGGAAATGATGCCGTGTGTTAAGCAATTACCATACACGCTATCATTACTAGGGGAAGGAATAATTGGAAATTGATGGCTTATAACCATCCAGCCGCGATGTCTATCAGTATACGTATTGAACGATCCGAAGAAAGTGAATTATTACGGGTATATCGGTGCTGATTTCATGCCTCGTACAAATTGCAGTTCAAGGTTAATATATTTGACTCAACTAATTTCAGTTATCCTCAAGAAACCACTTTCAGCCTCAGTAAATTAATAACTAAGTATAAGGTTTCCTACTATATACATTATACATACTTTATTATTTATTTTTACTTTGTACCCAATGTATAAAGACGAGCATATTGTGTAATTTTACAATTTCTTCCATGCCTATATATATACATATTTGATCCTTAAAAATAAATAAAACGAAAAATATTAGCTTTCTAAAGCAATAAATTATAATATTATTTACTCACTTGAAGTTAAATAATTGCGTCTTATGGATTTGATTTTCCTTTGGACTCCATTGAATGTTCAATTTCAAAGTCTGAGTTGACGATGTCGCGGGCCGAATATAATTTCTTAACATAAACAGAATTGGCAAAGACAGATTTTTTATTTTTTTGTAATTTTTAAAAGCTGTAATCTTTAGACTGTATATGTATATGGAGTTGGAACTACCTGTAATTAAGTAAACAGAAGTTTTAACAGTACAGTGTATTGAAGTGGTCAAATGAATTCTGACGTTCGCGCACACTCGGTAGCCGTGTGGCCGAAAGACGCGGTCTCACTACATTAACCTGATTGAACTGTAAGGCACGAAAAATGAACGTTTTTTATTGTAATTACTGTACGATTAACGGGAATCACACGGATAACACGGCAATAGATGGGCTAAATGTATGGGAATTGTTTCGTTTTATTTCGCGCCAGTAATTATCATAATAAAATAAAGCCTGATAATATGTGGCTTAGGGGCACGCAAAATGATCATTCTATAGCCAAAATAACGTCATTAGAACCATTTTAGAGTGTATAAATGTTAATAAGCATAATCTTCTCGCAAAATTGCTTCATTTGTTTCTATTTTATGCTGAAACTAGTATATCTCTTGATGATTTAGGTCACGCAAAACCGCTTTTTTTTATTATTATTTTGAAAACAGGTCTAAAAACAAGAATACTTCGCCACCGAATAAATATTAACGAAATAAAATTTAATAAAAAAACTGCTGTTTTACTTTGTACAATTAAAAAGGTATCTATGAAAAGTGATGAGACTTGAACTATCCTAATGAATTTGGATTTTTAAAATTTTTTTATTGATATTATTAATGTTGTACAATAAACAAAACTTTTTAAAACGACGCCAGAGGGAAACTGGTACCAAAAAAACCTCATATACATATACTATCTATGTATCATGTTATACCAAAATTCTGTATTTAATATGTGTTATAAGCAACCGTAAGTAACTTGATAAAGATATTGAGTTTCTTTGATAATCCTTCCACTCATATATTCGTTCAGTTTACGACACAACTTTACATGTAAAGAGATCTTTATCAACCCGTATTAGGCCATAATGTTGGATTAAAAGATAAATCCTCTCGAAGTGTGAAGCGTCTGGGAGCCTAAAAATAAGCGAGGTTATGTAACCTGGACTATAAATTTTACTCAGTGCCACTTTTTTCATTACTGAACTGCTCGTAAAATGTTTAATTAATCCAATACGAACACATACATGTCGAAAATATCATAAATGTTATGTTTTTATTTCCTCTTCAAGTTATAGAGTAATTATAGATATTGCCTTTTCGTCGTAACTTAATATTAATTCACAGTACTGGACAAAAAACAAAATCAAACATGTTTCTTTTTGTTGACATTATGACATTAAATTATACAACTATTAATATCGAAATAATCATAAGTCTCATAAGAATTAAAGAACGAAAACAAAAACATAAAAATGTATTACATATACATATATGGTTTTCCACACTCAGTACAGGTAAGCAAGTAGACTTTGGGCGTTTAGGTCATAATCTGAGTCTAGCTTTACGAATCCACGGGCAAACGTTTCACATGAAAGTGTATGCGTAAAGCTCAATGGCACGTAAAGGGAGGCTCGTGTCGAGGATTTAGTTTTATGGTAAAACAAAGCGTGCACGCAGACACACGCTCAAAGCATTGTTTGGATATCTCGCCGAGCGAACACACACGTTGTTGCCATACCAACACACCTTAGACGTATCAATTTCAGTGATTCAGAACACGATTACATAACTTGATGGCAATATAGTACATTGTGTAACAGGATAGTCTTAAGTAAGTGATGGCCTTCTAGGCTGTAGCACAACGTAGAGTGCGATCGAAATAAAATCTAGGCGGGTTCCAATCCCAGGAAGGTTTAACAGGTAGAGGTGTAGTTCTGCGGCATCTCGAAACCCTGCATTTTTCCATTAATCGATTTTCAGCAGAGGCATCTCAAACTGTGTCCGAAAAATTGATTCGCCCACGGCGCATGGGCCTCAAACAACTTACGAATCGTGGGTGTAAAAATAAACCTCTGCATATGGTCTCGGTGATGCATGCGTGGGTGTAAAGGTGTATTATACGAGTATAAATATGGAAAAATATTTTTATAATTAAATCAGTTAATGGAGCAAACGCAAATGCTAATGCCAAAACTCCTTCAATCAATAATTCATGTTTTCAAATATTCCGGTTTTTGTTTTCTAAGAAAATGCCGTGGAAATCAATTTCGTTTATTTCGTATAAAGTGAGTTAAACAATACGACTCGCGAACCTTTAAATTTATCTGAGCGAGAGATTGTTCACGTCTCTTGTTAAATAAGGGATCCTTGATTAAGGTACATGTCCATTGTCTTATCCTGCAGATTTTATCTGTTTGCTTGTTGGAGGCGCGATTTATCTATATACTAAACATAAGTTTTGCTGAAACGTGAACTTCTCCCTATAAAACTAAGTTGTTCACGTGAATCAGATATCAAAGATTCTAGTCGACTATGGAAGATCGGTCACTTGAACATAATATGATTCGCACAACAAATAAACCACTACAATTTAATTAAATTTTTGTGATATTTATTGAGCTAGCATACAAAAATAGACTAGCAATATTTTTGCTCTTATCTACACACTCACGAGAACGTTCCGTCACGTACATACATATCTATAAGGGGTAAGCAGAGGTGAACTTCTACTTTCATGTTTCCATAGCGGGGTTATATTCTAACGTTCCATAAAGAGACTTCGCTTCTTCTCCAAACACCTTCTTTGAAAAATTCATATAAGTTTACAACTCTAAATCGCATAGCGCATGAAACGAGTATATGAAGCATCATCGGATAAATGAAGTCACTTAAATATTTGATGATATAAATATCTTTATTTACTTTTATTAAATCTAAGATTCAGATTCAGACTTCAAATTCGGCTTTTACTAAGCTCTATATCCGATTAGAGACCACATGACACAGCTAAATAAATAATGTATTTTTGGAAATAATAACAGCGTAGCAGCTATTTGTAGTTCAATGTAAGCAGAAATTTCTTTAAGTTTATATGAAATAGACAGTGTACAGATTGATCGAGGAATGCATTGTAATTACGTTCATTGGTAAACATTTCGCTAGAAGAATTTTTTTTAATCGACTTTGATATGTTTTCTCATCACATCGGCAAGAGTTTATTTTGGCGGATATAGTGAGTGGGCAAAGTGCGCATAAGAATGAATTTCTTGTATATTTAACCTTCATACGGTCTTTAATTTTACAAACGTTGCCGTGCTTCGGGTCAGATTTGACCCAGTAGTAAAATTAAACTGAAAAATGAACAAAAAATAAAAATACAAATATGTAATGGATTTATTTAACATATCATATGTATTTCTACTGAATAAGTATGATTTTTTTATTTAAATTTTAATTTAATACACTTAATAGAAAAAAAAATTACTACGTTGTTAGACATTTGTGTAACAAGAAACTAAGCAATATTTAAAAAAAAGTAAATGAAATTATATCCTATAAGTGTAATAAGATATAATTTGGGTATATAAAACAATTGTGGACAATCAAAGGTGTTTTTTTGTCACTTTTAGTTCAAAGTTGGCAACAACTTCTTTGGGAGCCTTTTTAGCTAAACAAGTATTGTTTGAGAGTTGGTGGGTCAAAATCGATGGATTATGTACGTTGTCAATACATTGACAAAGCTTTTTTGCAATTTCTATTGAAAAGTGTGTCCATGAAAATGTTTGCCTGTTTTTTATGTATACTCTCACCAACTGCATACTTAAGTTTTCCAAATAATGTAGCTGTTTTGCTAAGCAGCCTTCCTTCCAGCTGCTATTGCCAGTCGTGAATAATATGAATGCAATGTGGGCTGATATGTTTACCATGTTACTAAATATCACTTGAGGCCATCGTTTTGTTTTCTATTGCTACTGTAACCGAAGACAGCTTCATCCAGTGTATCAACGCCACCCTTATATTTGTTGTAGTGTAAAATTATTACAGGCTTTGTATCTGAGCAATTACTCACTTCTAAGCTGTGGTCCAAAGTGCTGAGAAGGTTCACCGACTTATTATTTTGGTTGTGTAAGGAACAAGTGTAGTATCTTTGGTAAAAGCAACATGATGAACATAACAGACTTCCCTTTGTTGCTACTCTTTCTGGGGGTAATTCCGGCTTATGATACGTATGGTTTCTACTACAGTGATATGTTTTCTTCCCAGATCATTCTTGAGCAAGAATAGAAACCTGGTGTCAAGTAAATTATGTTTTCTCTGAAGGCTTTGCCACAAGATTGTGTGACACGGTTTCTGGATTATTGTACTAGCCCATACTTTGACGTCATTGAAAGTATAATCACTGATGCACTGTCACTATCCCAGCTATCAGATAGTTCAGCTTCTATGATATAATCTTCTGTTTTAGAACAAGATTCATTACTATCCGTCATATCATCCAATAAAACTGTTTTATGTATTTGACTGTCGTATCATTTCTTATAAGCAAATAACGTTTTTACCATTGTAAACTTAGGTTGGGTTGTTGATTTGATGTATAACATAACACTAATATTTATTTGAGTAGAACAAAAGAGCGTCTTATTCAAAAAGTTATGCGAAACATAAACAATTCGAACGATAACAGATGCACTGTGCGCTTGTTATTAGTTGGGGTCAATTCTGACCCGAAGACCGTTAGAGTAAAAAAAATCATACGTGGAATATTTTAATCATTTTTTATAAACTTTTTCCATAATTAAGTAAATTGAAGCGAATAATTAAAAGTCATAGAATATCAAACTCCTTGAACGCATACTTTCTGAGAAAATTGCATTTTTATAACAAAATGGGTCAAAATTGACCCGAAGACCTTATGAAGGTTAATCACATTTCATTGGTCTTATTGTATAAAGATACAGTAAACAGTCATGTGTAATTGCTATTTCCTGGATTTAATTTACACAAGTTTATCCATTGCAAATTTAGATTATTTTTAGACTATTGCAGTGGCCGTGAAATAACTTTGTTGATCTTATATTTAAGACTTCGAAGAAGTTTTAAAAATTCACTTCGAGCAGTGAAAAACATTTTAGTTACGGTGTAAAGAAAAGGACTGAAAGTTACCACATAAACGTATATAGGTAAGACGTAATAGTAATAATATGCTACTTCCTCTGGAACACTCCATACATATGTATGTACAATCCAGCTATGTCACCCAACATCAGCATAGATATCTAAATATCACGCGCCCAAGCCACCAGAATATTACGAGGCACCTCGTGTTTCATTACAATAATGGTTTAAAATGTGTCTTCGAAATAGCAGGGGACTTTGTGACTTAGGGTTAAAAAAAGAATGAGTTTTTAACATAATTATGTTCGTAAATATCTGCGGAGCATCCTTAATGATAAAGCTTATTTTGCAGTAAAAATAAAACGTTACGAGGTATTTTTGTTCGCTAATTTTTATGAGTTAAATATCCGAAAATGAACCTAAGAACCACTTTAAGGTCGACCCGTATACTATAAATAAAGAGCTGTTGGATTTTCTTTGAAAAAAGAAATCGCATGGATGATTTCCTATCACCTACAGCAATAGGTTAGCATAATAATAAAAAATATATAAAGGGAAAAAGTAAACAATACAGATTTCCATCGCTGTTTAAAAGCATTACTTCTTAAATTTTATCGTTTTTGTTATTTAAACATGATTATGGCTTTTTTCATATCTGTGTAGTAAATCAAATTATCTGACTCTACGAGCGATTTTCCAAGTTACAATTGAGAGGAGGTTAAGCACTTCGACAAAGTTATTTTCTGCTTCAATTGTCCCTAGATATCTTTTCAATTTGTATTTATCTGTGATGAACATCTGTGGTCTTCTATGTGAAAATGTTATCTCTCCAAATCCTTACTGTTTACGAAACATCGACAACATTGAAGGAATCACAAAAAGGATTTAATAGGTTAATTTCCATTTCTAGTAGTTATGCCAAAAGTTTAAACTTTTCAAACGATTATAATTTGTATTATTTATTATAATTGTTCTAGTTCGGGACAATATTAAACCGTTGGAGACAATTCGAATTGGTTAAATTTAATTTGCACAAATTAATTTTCGGGCTAGGTGTGATTTAGGTCTTTGATATTAACATTCTTGCCTTTAGTCAAAAGGCGGTGATTTAATTAAGCAATTTGCATCGGAACGGGGTATAATTAAGTTATGTTTTAAAAGCAATGATGGCTTCGCGCGGCCTGAATCTCCTCTGTCGCGGTTTCAAAACCCAGGCATACATCTCTGACTTTTTGAAACTACATATGTGTGTACCTTCACTGGATGGATAATTTCATTGAATTTACAATGAAACTATCCATGTTTTAACGAATGAAACCTGCACACCTTAGAAGTTCTTAAGAACTTCTTTAGTGTGTAGTCCGCCAACCGGCACTAGGTCAATGTGGTGGACTGAGACCTAAACTTTCACAATGATAGAGGAGAAACGTGCCCAGTACTTGGACGTATATGGGCTAATGATGATTGTGTTGTAAATCTGTATACTTTGTAAGACAAATTTTTCATTTGTGTTTTTTACCCCGTGGAATATATAAGGTATATTAATGATTTTTGGTCAGACTTCGTTGCATTACTGAGTATTTCCTATAAAGAAAAAAAAAATAAAACACCATACTCAGACCGACCACAAAGTCGATCCCACGCCGCACACTATATCAACAGGACAGCCGAATAAGAAAAACACTATATTACTATTACAGTACCTCAGTATAAGTAAATCTTAACTATGATTGTGACTATACGTATAAAATAAAATCTCTCTTGCTTAGCTCAGTTTCAATATTCTTTAAAATATATTCCGTCGCATATTTTTGTGCCGCCACGTCGCTTTTCACTTACCACAATCCGCAACAAGTCGAGCGGATTTTACGTGACTTCGGGTTCTATCTAAATTGCGTTAGTCAAATGCATATACTTAAGTTTACACTCGTCGGATAAGTATTTTACTTCGGTTTTAGGTCGTGATTTCGTCTGCGTGAACTTTGGATTTTTTTGTGAAATGTTAAGTAATATAAAACAGATTTGTTTTTTCACAGACTTGTTTATTACTTTTTTCATCTTTTGATAATCCTTTGAGAACGAATTTTTTACGAAATTTTCTTACTCCTTGTCTGACACTATTAAGTTCATTTTGACCGTGAAAGCGTAACAAACAAATTCATTTTAAATTAGAAAAAGACTAGCTGTTTCCCACAACTCCACGTGTGAAAATTAAGACGTCTTAGAGTGGCACATTCTCTTAATTCCTCCTTTTGGTCTTAGTTCAATTTTAGAGGCTGTATAAAGACCGTAATTAAAAACTAAGGCAGGTAATAGCTACGGTGATTACTATCCCATTCGTGATGTTATAATTTTCGATTACGGTCTTTATACACCGTTTGGTTACCTATATATCCCATAACCATAACCAACCCCGATACATGAGCTATCGAACACTAAGAGTTTTTAAAACTGGTTCAAAACATTCAGAGATTACTTGCTACAACCTTACAAACTTTACCTCTTTATAATTAGTATAAAAGATAAGTAGGTCAAGCAGAAAACAAAACAGTAGCTTCATCGTTTACGTGTTGTGGATATTTAGATCGTCGGCGTAGTACTCGAATGGCGTCTTTTTTTAGAAAGACATACTTTATGTTTACATTGTGTACAGATGTGCCTAATCTTGCGCGCGCTTCATCAGTCAGACAGTCGCAGCCGACGTAATATGCCACAAACTTAAGGCAAAGAGACGAAAATTAGAGAAGAGCCAGCCGCTTTATGTAAATTATTACACGAATATAATATTCATTTCAACTGTTATCCTAAAATGTACAGAAGGCAAAATTAAATTTACTAATACCTTTTTGAATGTTAGAGAGTGTGAATTGCTCAAAGCGATTTTTACAAAATGATATAGATAAATATAATCTCATGACAATAATATGTACTATTATATAGTAATTTTTGCAAACAAGTCCCTTAATTTATGATTACGTAGGTACCTAAATATTTGTTGTAACGAGTTTAGATTTTATATTGAATTAAAGATAAAAGAGGGCAAATTGTTTATAGAGGGTCTAAAGGGTTTTAGTCCCTTTTAGTTAAAATATTAGGTCGTAAGGTCTTACTCTTTTCACGCATGGAAGATTTTAATTCATTAAAAAGATCAGTCAAAGAAATCCCTTTCAATAAAATACTGGTTCGCTTGCTATTGGATCTTTATTTTTGGAAGTCTTAAGAAAAATAATTCTTAAGACTATTTCAATGACTTTAAATATCAAAATCATAAAAGAGGTAGTAAGGAAGCAAATTTAAAATAAATATGACCGCCACTTAAGTCTACCGCTTCCCACTCGATGCTGGTTTTGAGGGAATTTGTTTACTTTACATACCTAAAAAGATCTTTATGAAGAAGTCTTAAGTATGCAAGTTTTCTCTCGATGTCTTCTTTTCCTGTTTTGTGTTCACGTCACTTAGTTATAAATACAACATAAATTTTAAAAGTCAAAGGTGTACTCGTATTCTAGGAACGAGGTTATCGTGGCTGTAAATATGGTGTCTTTACTGATTTATTGTCAAGGTAAGAGCAGACGATACTGTACACTTTATGATGTTCATTTGACAGCCCCGTGGCGCAGTTGGCTAGAGCCAGCTTGCGAAACGAGCGGCCGCGGGTTCGATCCCCGCACCGAGACAAATGTTTGTGTGATCCACAAATATTTGTTTCGGATCTAGGTGTTTGTGAGACCGAAAAGTCTCTCGTTGTTTCTGATACCCACGACACAAGACTCGTATCTTAGTGTGGGGTCAGGACTATGTATGTGACTGTTGGGTGTATTTATTATTTATTATTATTATTTATTAAATAAAAGGCTGGTACAGGGAAATCGATAAGAGTGGAGCAAAAAAGGAAAACCGGGGGAAAATATTTGTTTGACGAATAGACTTGAACAAATTTGTGGACGAGAGCTAACATACACAATACATGTATTTTATCTTAGAAGAGTATTAAGAGGCGCGTGCTTTGGTTTTGAAATTGCAGTCTCCGTATTATAATAAGTTATTAATAATGTTTAATTGGTGTGGTAATAATTAAGATCGAGTAAATATTAATTACATTACCCTATGTGGTGTTAATATTCAAACGGAACATCCATTGAGCATACCGTCTGTGTTAATCAAATTGCTCAATATTACCGTTAAATTCCGCATCAAACCCTCTTCATTATCCGCTTCGTGCTAAATTCATAATTTTGAACTCAGCCCAAAAATGAGCATGTGTAGGCTTAAAGTATTATAAATAAAATCGTCATCATCATCACCCACTTGACCTTTTTCCAAGTCTATTTGGGATCGACGCAGTACGTTATGTTTAAGTATTATAATTAAAATATAACTAGCAAAAATACTGATGCTGAATTGCTATATTTTTCATACGAACTTTGTATTTATGTGGTTGGTTTAACGTTACAAAAAAAAAATTGCAAACAAAATTGGTAGTCTTTGTTCTCGTTACTGAGAATTTTTACTCCGTAAAATGTAAAGTTTATACTGCTTTTGTTTGTAA
This sequence comes from Cephonodes hylas, assembly GCA_030295005.1. Lineage (NCBI taxonomy): Eukaryota > Metazoa > Arthropoda > Insecta > Lepidoptera > Sphingidae > Cephonodes > Cephonodes hylas. The sequence continues at coordinate 7,689,237 of AP025364.1, read as the reverse complement.
TCCTACTTATAACAGTAATGAGTATCCTACCCAAACTGAATTAAAGTAATTAAAAATGCTCCGTTAATGTTTTTACTTGAGAATTTGAAAACTGGTAACATCTAAATAGAAATTCAGCATAAGGTTTTTTAGGAGCGCAAACATCTAGCCTGGATTGTCGGCATTAAAATTAAAATATGTTACCCACAAACAGACAGAATTACTTTCGCATTTATCGTGATAGTTTAGAGTAGCATGGATAATTTATTTATTTACACTTAATTCAAAGTTTGTATAGGTGCACTTAATACCTAACAGGGGTTCTCAAACTTATTTACACTAGTATGACGCCCTACAGAACTATTATTTTTCTTGCGACGCATCCCCCTCCCCCCCATCATTAAAACTACCTACTTTACTGGAAATAAAAACAGCAGTAGTTAGCGTGATATGAGGTTATCAGAAAAATACGGACAGCGAATGTTTGCCGATCGCCTCGCGACGCCCCTCGGATGTTGCCGCGACGCCCCAGGGCGTCGCGACTCGCGACGCACAGTTTGGGAAGCCCTGACATAAGGCATTCTTTACTTGTCGAACCTAGTGTGATGGCAGGTGTATAAAATGTAAGTGTAATAGTTATAACTGTAAACATTTTACATAGACATTTTCCGCCATGTGACTAAGTCGACCTAGCTCTCAATACAGGCATTGCTAATGAAATTCCGATATTAGAAAGTAACTTCATACTTTCGCCGTTTAGGTACAGTTTCTTAAGATTTTCTTAGCTTTCAAGGCAGCAACTATATATTAACATTTTACGTTATACCTATATATTATATTTTATAACACCTACAGCAAATGAGAATGATAATGACAGAGATGATAAAGCAAAAGTCTTTTCATCTATGGTTATGTAAAAGACATCTGCGGTAGTCACCTATGGGCGGTATCTACGCGAAAAGGCTCCAAATTCATAGTACAAACTAGTGGTGCATTTCTCCTTTAAATCGCATCCGTATAAAAGCAGCATTGCACTATTTCAATCGGTTTAATTCGCATTAATCTGGCTAATGCCCCATTCTGGCGTGCTATTACGATTCCGCTGCATTTATTGGAGAGCCCGTCTGGTGCAAGTTGGTTCGATCGACTCTGTAAGAACATCTTCAATGAAATGTAATCAAAAACATATTGTGAGATACTGAAGCAAGCCATCTTATAGAAATTATCCCGAGCACCAACACTGGGTCAGCGTGCTAAGGCTTTGCTTTATGATACTTATGATTTATTGTTTATCCTACACATTTAAAAATTAAATTTTGTATACTTACATACATATTGTATTACTTTATGTGTCTCGATGAAGGTAAACAAATTAGGATGATAATCGGGGTATAGGGGTATTAGATTTACATGTAGGTAAATACTTTTATTTTCTGGAAAAAATGATAAGATTCCGTAGGAAAACTTAAAATACGAACCGTAATTTCAATTACTTATACATTTTTATTAGTCTCTAAGCTTTCCTATGAAGTAGAAATGTTATTTATCTAGTTTTGGGGTCTGACACCATCAAGACAAACGCGTGTTCGAACTTGAGGAAGACAATTCAATATGATTTATCACGCACTTAAACGGGTTGAGAACTTACCCCATTTAATTGTCTACAGTTGAGCGGCATTTTCTTAAAGCCCTTGTCTTGGAGGAATGATATGTAATATGTATACAAACATAGAGTTCCCATCTGGGTGCTTAGATATTCAATTTCTACGTAAACGATGGTGGTCCTTTCGTTTGTGCAAAGAAAGCTATGTAGGCCTGTTACTTTTGATAAACATCTATTAAGTAAACTTGGTCTAAACAGCATGAAAAATAATACCTTCAAATTGTTGGTATAACGTTACAACAAAAGTCAGAAAATAAGGTTTTATATGATTCGTAATATAATTTCCTCGTTACAAAGATACCATTACTGCAATAAAATTTAAAAAGATTGACGTTTATCACATGAATCTTAATTATGCCACATTATTGTGATTTATAAATTAACAATGATAAAAATGTCTTTATACCTAAAGAATTCTCTACAATTGATTTTCATATAAAATTCTTATGTAGCACAGATTATTTAGTTCAGTCATCTTAATCTCGTCATTTCAAAAACGTTTTGGGGACACCTTCCTTCTTCCTTTTTACAAGTTATTTTTTATCAAAGTCGGCGGCAACGCGCATACAGCACCTGATTTGAGGTTCCTTTACATAACATTAAGGAGGGAACTAGATTGTGCAACCCTCTTAAAGTCGTTCGGTTTGCGCGTTCCACATCGTCTAACCGAGGACTAATTAACGCAGGTTTGTTACATCAGCTGTATGTCAAACTAACCAAAAGCAATTCCCTGCAATACGTCGCTTGTCTAAAACATAATAATATGGTGAAATTGTGGGACGGTAGATATTGTAGCTGACACATTGTCAATTTTCAAGAAAACTATTTATATTGGGGATTGATAGCATGTGGATTAATATTATTATTGTTTTTTTTATTAGTTACTCTTTTATCAATGTTTATTTAAATTTATTAGTTATTTATTTTTATAAGTTGTTCATTTTAATTAGATTTATTGGTTTTAATTACATACAATGTACGAACTGCTGGATATTGTTACAAATAGTTAAGCTTATTAAGATACTATAACTAAAAAAAAAACGAAAATTCGTAGATCACGATGCTTAATTTTCTTTTTAATTACTAACGGTGGTAATAATGTTACTCCTAATAAGACGAAATTAAATTTATTTAGGTTTCAGATTTATTAAAAAGAATATTGTACAAAAAGCGCTCAAAAATTTAATTAAACTCCTCTGCATTAAAATGATTAAACAAAAAAGACATAACTTGTAAGGCTAAATTAGAAGGGCTTTTGACAGATTCATAGTAAATATTTTATAATGTTGTTCAACTTGAAATCCTGACTTAACCACACTTAGCGTCGTCTATAATAAATTTAGATAAAGGGAAAAGCGACTAAATGCTTCATGCTTTTCCCAGTTAATCATGTTCCTATTTTCTTTATGTTTAACATTAGTCTATAAACTCACAGTAAAGTTTGGTGTCTTTATTTATACTATTATGTGGCATAAACACTCGCCATAGTGTAATGGTGTTCTACACTTTAATTGACAATGTTATGCTCGCGGTCGTAGTGTCAAAACTTCAAGATGGCGTAAGGCGTGTGACAGATCAAGTGAGATTACCAACAGTGAGACCGACCGCCATGCGCTCTTTGGAACACAAGGACGCTCTTAATTGTTCCCCTAATACGATGATTCTCAATGTGGTTAGTACCGGGCCCTCGTGTTGACTCACAGCTTCAAAGCGTCTACCTCAAAATGACGTAGGCTGCACAGATGTAAATAAAAACGGACAAAGTGAATAGGGGAATAGTTCAATCGTTCCAGTCATTACATATTTTTATTGGTAGCTGCTAGAGATGTATTGAAACCAGCTTGGCAAGGAGGTGGTACAACTGTATTGATAAAACCATTATGGAATGTCATTATTTACAAATTGACATTTTTCGCGGTGAAAGATTATTTTATATAATATGGTGAGTTTTGCCGGTATAAATGTCACATTTACTGGAAGGTCGACTGCAATCTATGAACGTGCTGGCTCGATTGCTATCTTATACGAAATCGTCTCCAGGAAATGGATTTTCGTTTAGTAAGTAGGATTGACGCAGCCTTAATGCTAAGCTCAATCCTTACCACAACATTTCCGACATAGAGACCCTTTACAATTTCTTAGGTAAAATGTAAAAATACATATACTGTACGGTGTTGAAAATATATTGGATAATAAATTTTTCGTACAAAATTATACGGTTGTAAGAATTGTCGTAGTTTACTACCGATTTTTCTAATAATGCTCATATTGGTTTGACAGCCCCGTGGCGCAGTTGGCTAGACACCAGCTTGCGAAACGACCGGCCGCGGGTTCGATCCCCGCACCGAGACAAGTGTTTGTGTGATCCACAAATATTTGTTTCGGGTCTGGGTGTGACCGACACAAGACTCGTATCTTAGTGTGGGGTCAGGACTATGTATGTGACTGTTGGGTGTATTATTTATTTATTTATTTATTGGTATAGGACCGAAATTTTCATCACGCAAATTAAATAACAAAATACAAATACAATACCTAATTATCCATTAGTTCTTTAAAATGCTACAATGAAATTTTCCACCCTCACACCACAAACAAAACATTTACCACGCGATCTATAAGCTTAAAGTTTGGGAAGCATATTCTATTACTCACAGTCATGATGGATAGTGGGGCGACGTAAAGCAATCCGAAGTTCACCATATCGAACAATTCCGAGTTGAATTTCCTCCGATGAGCTATGCAGATGGTTTCGGTATTCCCGTCGCCCAGGTTGTTAGTTATAGTCTCCACCCATATAAACTTTGGCGCGCTGTACGCTGCGCTAGTTACCCACACGCCCAGTATAACCAACTGAAAATAAATTACTTGTTATAACATTTGCATAATAGCTTGTACGTACATTTGATGTACGATATTGATATTTTACTGCACATTCTGGCTTGTTTGTAAGAGCCAGAGCAATATTGTCAAGTAATGGAGAATTTATGGCAGCAAACAAAATAAATTGTGAAAAATATATTCTTGAGTAATATGCTCGCGCATTGCACACAGCTTAATTAATAAATGTCGTATCCAAACTGAGTGTGGCTAATAAAAAGGTTTTCTATATGAACATATAACAAGACTTTATAATCCCTATATACCATACGAGAATATCTATAATGAAAAATAAGACCTCACTTTCACTTGTACCGTGAAAATAACTTCGAGTAAGACTGATCCCCTGCGTCGTGTTTGCTCGTGTCTGGGTACTTCTTTCACTCCTGAATTTATCTACCATCCTAAAGCCTACGTAAAAATTCACATACAAAATTTGCAATATTCAGGTAATATGAACTTAAGGCCTGTCTGGGGCTTATTGCGCATAAGTCGTAACTCATATAATAGGCCCTTGAGGATTATGATATTTTACATTCTCAACATAAATAATCTACTTTAGCTCTTCTCACTATAAGCGTGCGTAATGACTCGTTTTATTATCAATGAGTATCGAAGATAAGACAATTTTTCCAGAGAAAAATTATTCATTAAAAATTTGTTCTAGCTGTTAGCAAAATCGCAAAACAAAAGAAATTACCCGTAGTCTCGTCGACGTAAGAATCTGCTTGCAAGTAATAGGATGTATTATGGCGAAGTATCGCTCCGTGCAAATCACAACCAGGATGAATATAGACGCTGTATAGCTCAATGAATGTATGAACTGGTACATTTTACACAGAAAGTTGCCGAAGACCCAACTGAAACAAAAGAAACATTTGATTTAGTTTTAGCCGAAGTATCGATATTCCTAGACATAGACCGCGGTCCTTTAATGGAAGTTTATGGTACTGTTTCAAACAGCTTCATATAACTTCATGAAACTTGTATCGAAGTACCCTCACTAACGATATTTAGTTTCGATAGTCGTTAAATATTTGATTTCATTAAATTATTTGCGGTAGAGGTGAAACAAAATGTACTGAGGGTGTCAGTTGTGAGATGAATAGATATTGTTAAAAGCTTTTTAAACGCGCGACTCAGACACGTTTACCAATTAATTTTTAGCACCATATAAACTTCATGGGTTTTCCAATTAACTCGATGCTGTTGACAAAATCTGAAAAACCTATTCTTTACGTTTACTTACTTATTCCCAATTAAATTTACAATACATTTGATTTGGGCTGATAAAGTTCACGAAATTTTAAACTAAACTTTTCTAAGTCTTGTATAATTACAATTCTTTCGTTTTTGACACGGCCAAATGATGCTCTACTTGTTGAGACTACCGATGCCTATACTAGATGTAAAGTACACTAAGGATTTTATTGCCAACTGGAGAAAAACGAATACCTATCAGTAGTTATCAATAGTATTAATTATTTTTATTAATTATGCCGGCCATTTCATTACCAGAGAGAATAAGTAGGTAAAGGATAATTCCAAAACACAACACAAAATAAATTTTGTTTAATGCTGGTTTGACAAATTATGTTCGGTATGAACGCTATTCAGATACAATTAATATTTTATCAGCAAATATTTAAGATCCGTTTTTATGAACTAAAACCTTTTCATATTTTTGACATCATCATGTCATGACATCAAGTTAATTTTTAAAACATCTCTGATGAAATAACGATATATATGAGCAGCCCAATACAAACAAGCGATACGCGTTCACGAGTATGACGCAGATGCCAGGTTTGTGTCTCTTAAGGTTAACGTCCACAATTCGATGACTCCTATTAAAATGAAACTAAATACAAATATACTCGTATCTGTGCTTTGTAGTACCACGAAAATAAAATACCTAATTTTTAACTTTAAATTCAATGACATTCAAGATTACTAAAGGTAGGACATAGGTAAACAATTTATCATGTCAAAAATCTGTTAAGTACTTTTGTTAAAGTTTATTTTTCTTATGACCGATTATATTGTTCCACGACTAACCGTGGTCTTAAGAAATAATTCCAGGTAATACAGATCAAAATAAGTGTAAAAACCGTATTTGGTCTTAATAATATTTTCAAGAAAAAATTGTTATGGAATTATGAAAGTTCATCATGAATGGAATTTTCCTAAAGCTCATACTTTTGTGCTTGTAGTGTATGTGAGTAAAAGAGACGGAAGTATTATGTCATCTCTAGCGCACGTGCGGTCGCGACAACTCAATCGGTTGTCAGCGGCGAGAGGAAGTGGGCACGTGTGTCTGGGAGCCGACAATTATTGAATTTCTAGTGAAAGCATTCACTACATTTTGGCGACGAGGTGTAACTGGATTTCGGTGAGTATTAAAAGTAAAATATTTTTGCGGCCATGCCGGTATATTATACTTAGTACAAGTTACATTACAACAAACATTAAAGCTTTCGAACAAACATAAACATCGCCATTTATTCTTGTTGATGAATAAAGATTGGCAAATTGATTTAGTTGTAGTAATTTTAATTTTAATTTGTTTTTATTTTATATTATCACTCGGAGTGGGTACACCCAATATACAACTTTTTATTCAAATAAAAGTAATCAGCACAAATGGTGTGATTTACATTCATTCCTAACATCTTTATAAAATAGTAGGGGTATAATTATAAAAACACCCTACAATTACAGTTGATAATCGGGCCGATTATCTCTGATTGCCAAATACGAAACGACCTTGTGATATTATTTTATTTTGTTGATGTTTCACTCGGTATAATGCATGGCGTTGTTTGAAGCAAGGTGTTTGTTTATATTTCTTACTGATAACGCACAAGCGACTTAGTATAGTGTGACAAACTTTAATGAACTGAGACGAATAACAATATTATTTATTCTATTCTTTATATTTGTGTTATGATTAAAATGAGACATGCTCAAGCTCTGTAGGCCCGGGGTCGATTCCCACTAGGCTCAGAATTCTATATAATTTGAAGTTACAATTTTGAATTTACTATAAATTATAAAATATGATGTTGCTTGTGTTGGTCGTGATTTTATATGGTAAAATTCAGAAACCTACATAAGATTGATCAATACTATAATTGTATCAAGTTTAGTAATAATGCTCATGTAATGTACTTAAAAAAAAAAAAAAAAAAAAAAAAAAAAAAAAAGGATAAGAACTAAGTTAATAACAGGTGATGCCTGTTATGGTAGTTCTCATGAAATAATTAGACTCTCTAATGTTACCAGATATACCTGGTAGTCCAAAACGGGTGACGCCCGTGAGGACTTTGCAATTTAGTACAGGTGATGCCTGTAGGTACATGACGCGATTTGACATATGCGAGATATTACGTGTATGGGTGACGCCCATCATATGAAGGTTAAGTGTATCGATGATGACCATAATATGGAGTTATATGTATGGGTGACGCCCATTATATGAAATTACGTGTATGGGTGATGCCTGTAATATGAAGTTTAGTTTATGGGTGACGCCCATAATATGACGCTACGTATGTTATGTTGCGTTATGCATTGTAACTACTATACGGGTGATGCCTGTAATATGACGTTTGTGTGTGAGGGATTGCGATTATTGGCCTTGTACCAGTCTCTTTTACGAAGTTAATTTGTACATACACTACTATGGGATTTGAATGAATGTTGCAAGAAAATAAATAATAGATGTATCAGGTTGTTAGATGCATGTCACATTTTGGTGACCAAGAAAGAAATTCTTTGTTTCTTTGTCCACAGATTAAAGAATGTCAAGTCTAACGTTAGAAAAGTTTGATTGCGATGGGGAAGCAGGTTCAGTAGGAGCTCGATGGGAACGTTGGAAAAGAAGTTTATACATTTATTTGGAAGCTGCTGATGTTGATACTAGTTCAAAAAAACGCGCCAGTCTCTTACATTGGGGCGGACAAGAATTACAAGAAATACTGTTTAATATACCGGGTGCCTACGTTCGTACAGCAGAAGTAAATGACCAAGAAGACGTATTTGAAGTGGCAATTAAAAAATTAGATGAATATTTTGCACCCAAGCAAAATAAAAGGTATGAGAGACATATATTCCGACAAATGAAACAGGAAGAGAACGAGAAGTTTGAGAAATATTTAGTACGACTAAGACAGCAAGCTTTGAAATGTCAATTTATGGATGTAGATGATAGTTTGATTGATCAAATAATTGAAAAGTGCTCATCAGAAGAGCTCAGGAAGAAAATACTTCGTGCAGGCGAAAAAATTACCTTGGCTGAAGTGATAACTGAAGCAAATACATCAGAGGTGGTAGAACGGCAATTAGGTGATTTTAATCAGAAATGCAAAGATCAAGTCGTTAATAAAATTGATACAAAACTTAAAGAAAAAACATACATAAACAGAAATAAAAAGACATGTTATCGATGTGGTAGCTGGAATCACCTAGCATATGACGTGAAATGTCCTGCTAAAGGTAAAATCTGCAATAAATGTAAGAAAGTTGGGCATTTTCAAGCTCAGTGCAAAACCACGGTGTTAAAACGAGGTCATGAAGATAGCAATGCTGAAAATAATGGAGATACAAAAAGATTCAAGAAGTTGAACCCAAGAGTTGGAGATATCAAGCAAACAAATGCCATAGAAGATAAAATTGACTATGTTTTCAATGTCCTCCATAATGATACACTCACTTGTTTAGTAGGTGGAACTCAAGTTCAGATGTTAATTGATTCAGGCTGTCAACATAATTTGATAACAGACAAGACTTGGTCAGGTATCAAGGATAAAATTTCGATGACAGGACAAGAAGTAAAAAATCCAGACAAGACATTTGTTGCTTATGGGAGTGAAGTTCCTCTCAAATTATTGACATCTTTTAATGCAGATATCCGTGTCGGAACTAAATCACAAAACGCCACCTTTTATGTAATAGATAAAGGGTCACGTAATTTATTAGGTAAAACGACGGCGATTGCTTTAGGTGTACTTAAACTTGGATTAGACATTAATCACGTCGATACTAAACCATTCTCTAAATTCAAAAACATTCAAATTCACATACCAATTAATACTAATTTTAACCCGGTTGCACAACCCTATAGGCGAATACCGATTCCATTAGAAGAAAAAATAAATTCCAAAATAGATGAACTTCTTCAAAAAGATATTATAGAAAAAGTAGAAGGACCGTCTGAATGGATATCACCGGTAGTACCGATATTGAAAGCAGATGGAGATGTCCGTCTTTGTATAGACATGAGGCGTGCAAATATGGCTATCAAGAGAGAAAATCATCCTCTACCAACGATGGAACAGCTATTACCAAAGATCCAAAATGCAAAAATGTTTAGTAAGTTAGACATAAAGGACGCGTTTCATCAATTGGAATTGGCACCTGATTCAAGACATATTACCACATTTATATCTGGTAAAGGATTATATCGTTTTAAAAGGTTAATGTTCGGAATCACTTGCGCACCTGAAATGTTTCAAAAAACTCTTGAAAGGGTGTTAATTCAATGCGAAGGTGTTGTTAATTTTATTGATGATATTTTAGTATATGGAATTAACAAGGAAAATCATGACAAGCGGTTACAAAAAGTTTTAGAAACTTTAAGGGAGAACGACATAATGTTAAGGCAAGACAAATGTATTTACGGAACCACCAAAGTTCAATTTCTAGGTCACGAGTTATCAGATCAAGGCATTCGACCACTAGACAAATATTTATCGGCAATAAAAGATTTTAGAACCCCCATTAACATTTCGGAACTCCAGAGTTTTTTAGGGCTCATCAACTATATCGGCAAATGGATTCCTAATATGGCAACCCTTACAGAACCATTGAAGAAATTACTACGTCAAAAATCAGCCAGAAATGCTGATATTAGAGATTCTTGGGGTAAAGATCAGGAAACAGCCTTTTGTGATCTAAAGACTGCCTTGAGTGACATACCAAATTTGGGGTATTACAACGTGCACGATAAAACAATGGTGTTTGCAGACGCAAGTCCAGTCGGACTTGGTGCAATTTTAGTACAAACAAATGAAAATGGTCCACGTATTATTGGGTTTGGAAATAAGACTCTCAGTGATTGTGAACGTCGGTATTGCCAAACCGAGAAAGAGGCTTTGGCACTGGTGTGGGCTGTGGAGCATTTTCACATGTTCTTATACGGCAAGGAATTTGACTTAATCACTGACCATAAACCTCTTGAGGTTATATTTGGTCCGAAGTCTAAACCCTGCGCACGGATTGAGCGATGGGTACTGAGACTTCAATCCTATAAATATAACGTCATATATCGCCCCGGAAAAAATAATATAGCTGACCCCTTATCTAGATTATGCATTTTTAACCACGACAAGACTCAATACAGAGACTACGTGCAGGATATCATTGATTATGCCAAACCAATAGCCGTATCGCTGAAAGATATTGAAGAACAATCAAAGATTGATATTAGCATACAAAAAGTGAAACAGGGCATATTCAACAAGAAATGGGATGACACAGTAAAGGGGTATAAGCTCTTTGAGAATGAGCTATGTTTCTTTGGAGATATTCTTCTAAGAGGTACCAAAATAGTAATTCCGACACAATTGAGACGACTTGTTTTAGATGCTGCCCACGAGGGCCATCCTGGAATGGTTGCCATGAAGATGAGACTTAGAGCAAAAGTTTGGTGGCCTAACTATGACAAAGACGTTGAAAATTTAGTTCGTTCCTGCAAAGGATGCACACTGGTATCGGCACCAAATCCACCACACCCGCTCAAAAGGAGAGAATTACCTAATCAATCCTGGGTCGATATCGCTATAGACCTTTTAGGTCCGTTACCAAGTGGAGATTATCTTTTGGTAGTGATTGATTATTATTCGAGGTACAAAGAAATCAAAATTTGTCGGGACATAAGTAGTAAAGAAATGATTAGACTGCTTAAAGACATTTTCAGCCGTCTAGGACATCCGGTATCCATAATTTCCGATAATGGCAAACAATTTATAAGTGCTGACTTCAAGGCATATTGCCAAGAAAATGATATAAAGCTGTTTCATTCAATACCTTACTGGCCACAACAAAATGGAGAGGTGGAGCGACAGAATAGAGACATCATTAAACGTCTCAAAATATGCCAAGTAGACAGAAAATGCTGGAAGGAAGCGTTGATGGAGTATTTGACAATGTACAATAGCACACCGCATAGTGTTACTGGAAAAACACCAGCAGAACTATTCTTTCAAAGGAAATTCCGGGATAAGATTCCAATGATAGACATTGCAGAACAAAGTTTTGGAGATATGGATATGCGAGACAAAGACAAAGAAAGAAAAGAAAAAGGAAGAGAGTATACAGATAAACGACGAAGAGCACGCAGTGTTGAATTACAAGTGGGAGACAAAGTATATGTAAAAAATACTAATAAAACTAATAAACTTAGCCTCAATTTTGATACAACTTCGCACACTGTTAAATCTAAAATCGGTGGAGACGTAGAAGTGCAGAACGATGCAACAGGACAAAAACTAAGACGTAACATATTACATTTAAAAAAAGTAGAAGGCGAATGGAAATCTGTACGGTAATGATTTGTGCACAAATTATAATTATAGCAATAAAGAGATTTATAAAAAAAAATGTTTTATTTAAAAAAAATTAAAATAAGGAGGGGATGTAGTGTATGTGAGTAAAAGAGACGGAAGTATTATGTCATCTCTAGCGCACGTGCGGTCGCGACAACTCAATCGGTTGTCAGCGGCGAGAGGAAGTGGGCACGTGTGTCTGGGAGCCGACAATTATTGAATTTCTAGTGAAAGCATTCACTACAGTGCTAAGTTAAACAAACCGTTAATTTGAGATTCATTAAACAAACGCGAGTTCGATATTTGGTTTGTTTACGGATGCTTTGCTGTATGTAAAAATATGCTGCCAATGTAAATAAATAATAGTAAATAAGTCCGAGCCCAACTCCCGGTTTCATGAAGTCATGGTTACCATACAATCCGATTTTACAGCCGAAAAGAGAAGACAGGGATAATAAAGATTTTTACTCCATTTTTTAAAACCACGTCAATCAACGCTATAAAGCATGTTTGGAAATTGAAATTACTGGGTGCCCGATTGGTTGGAAGAACCACTATGTTTTTTCGACGTGTGGACTCTACGCCTGACTAACTCGTCGGTGGACATTTACGATGTCTGTAAAGCTCCGCTGCCGGTATCCCGTAGGCGGCCGTTTAGGGATATTTTGGTGTCACGGGCCTATTCAGCTGTTTTGAATGTGAAACTGTAATACCTACAAAGCAAGATAGAATATTTGCGGTCGCAGATTTATACACATCTCTGACTTTTCAAAGTTATGTGTGTATTAACATTGAATTATCACTTACTTTAATGGTGATGTAAAATATCGTGAGGACACCTGTACACCTAAAATTTTTCAGGAATTTCATAGGTGTGTTGACCATCAACATGCACTAGGCCAGCGTGGTAGATTAAGGTCCAAACCCTCTCTGTTGCAGAGGAGGGCATATGGGGGGTACCTATATGGGCTGATCATGTTGATGAAGACATATTGTATTGCAAAATTTTGATTGTCAATATTAAACTCACATGAATGGGAAGGTCGATTCACACACATGTTTAGAATTAACCCGACGCGTATTCGACCATATAGTGCGAACCATTTCGTTATCCACGAACACCATTTGAAACGTTAGATATATGACGAAATTCACCGAATTAATGGATCGCAGTAACGGTTTACTGCCAGTGGGGTGGATGATTAACTAAGACTTGCCACTTCGGTGACAGTTGGGCTTGTCCGTCGAGAAGTGTGGTGCAGCACAATAGTACAAAACACACGTATATTTATGTGACAAATTATAATGTTAAAGTATCCTTTCCGTAATTCATACTTTAGGAATCCATCTATTTTCCAGCCTTTACCACCAAGTCTATAGGTGTTGTTTATCTATAAAATACTATAATATCAGCGTTTACCGGCTATTTTTTCAATCTTCTTGATGCTACTGAAATATTACTAACATACAAAATATTTGCCAGCAAATTAATCTGTGCAGCCAGGTAAAGGAAGATGCATACATAAATACCCTTCGGGATCCCGATTACGGGTTCTGATGACGTGAAAATGTATGAAAGGCCTCCATTAAACAGTATAGTTTGCGCTCTGTGTTAATATTCATGAAAATTTGCTTCCATAACTTTACTCTCATAATGGTACTCAAAAAAGTACACTGCGAATATTGATGATGTTTCGCTTTGAAATAAGTACAATTTTGGCTTAATTGTTCGCCACTGCAAACACATCATACATAACCTCACGCTTGTATTCCCTGAAGGAGTATGAAGGGGTACACGGGTACTATTGCCAGTTTTTGCGACATTTTTAGCCCCCGTACTGCTTCTAATAATTTCTTAATGAAAGAACCATAGAAACACTTTAGATCAAATCAATTAATGGTAATGGCTGGCAAAAAGGGCCTTTCTAGTTTCAGACGTCGAATAAATGGAGCGATAAAATACTATGCTACTACCTTTCAGTGTCGTACTAAAAGTGACGGTTATTCCTGAAAGAACCGCTGTTTTTTAAAGAACGACATTAACTATATAATTACATTTTCTGCTGTAAAAATTCTCACAAATTCGAGTAAGACAAAACTTTTACCTTTGAGCGACCAGGAAGAATATCGAGGCAGCTCAAAAAATAAATAACAAAAGTATAGCAAGTTCAAATATATTTTGAAAGCACTCACCTCGGCACAAGATATATAGACAGGTTTTGGAAGACGCAGAACACTCCCACACATAAATCCGCCACAGCGAGGTTCGCCAAGAAGAAGTTTGTTATAGAGCGTAGCCGTCGTGATAAAGTAACCACGAGTATCACGAGTAGGTTGCCTGAAAACGAATAAAATTATTACAATACAAAAATGTTTTTCAAAAAACGTAATCATATACCGATATAAAACAAAGCCATTTTATTAGAAAACAAATCCTATCATCATGGACATCACATTGAGCGAGGTATTTGAAGAGAACATAAAAATAAAATGTCCAACGATATTTGCATACATATTGTGTTGCATATCTGTCCGGGTGTATGTAAGCCTGCCTACTTTCTGGCCATATGTGTTTGGAGCATAATTAAATTTTCATGGGATTCTCAGTTTGGGATAATTGACATTAGGACTTCATATTACCTGTACAAACATACATTTGTATATGACTATATTACCCAATAGCAACAGTGAGTGCGGCAGTGCATTTATACGTGGGACGTAAAAATTATGAAACATGGGATTAAAATTACACCTTTGCCGGAAAGGCATTTCCGTAGATATAAGCTTGAATGTAAGGGAGACAAATAAAATTCTCGCAGTTTTGTTATTACATTGACCTCGGTACTATGTATGTAATTGTTGTATTTGTGGGGCATTTGCACAATTTAAGTATTTGAATTTAAATTTAAACAGCAATTTTAATTCTTATGAAGTCATCTGTTTACTTTTGCTTCAAACTTGCCGCAATCTACATGATCTGCTGGTAAATTAAAGATGCTCAATTACGTTGAGAATCAATTTAAAGAGTCGTCTATAGTGTACTCCGCACTGTGCAGGCGGAATAGAAATGAACTGCAGCTCTAATTGAACTCTGCCTCCCCTCCAATTAAACCGCAAAGAACACTAAAACGTTGATAAATAACCAAAAAGCCGCGCCGCTTTAACCTTGCACTTGAAAAGTAAACTCGAAAGCGTAAAATTCTTCTAAATTTTTGAAACAATAAGTTTACGCTTTGCTTTAATTAAGAAAAACGACATGACGAATGATGAAGAATCACATTGTATTCTTTTACTTCCAAACGCATTTAAGTCCGAAAAGCAATTTGAAGTACGACCACTACCAGTATATGCTGCCATGCATACTGCCAACTCAAATGGGAATTCTTGAAATAATGGAAGTAATATAGTAGGATTCAAGCAATGCAAACGTTTCCGTGAACGTTGAAACTAATTTCCAACAAAACAAGAGTCTGCAGTTAAAGTTGCCGTGTGTTTGTCTTCAACGGTGGCACAACAAATTATTTACACATCTGAATAACAGCATTTATCAAACTATTCATAATTATTTTTTTTCGCCTTACAATGAATAAATACCAATCCCAAAATAAACAGAGAACGTAAATACGTTCGACGATATCATTTTTATTAGCGATATCTTCTAGACATCCTTAAATGGAATTCCCATTTGTAGAAGAACGAGAAAGCTTAGTAATTGAGAAAGAAAATAAAATATTTTTTTTATTTTACATACATACACAAACTTCACCTCGCGTTTGTATTCCCCGAAGGGTACGCAGAGTTGCATCACTGTACCCACATTTCGCCAGGTATGTATCAGTCCCACGTATCAGGGGCGAACGTAACGCCGTATTTTCAGACTCCGTGCGACTACTGAGAATTTCCTAGTGAAAAACCCAATAATAGTTTTTCCAACCCGGGAACCCAGGGCTTCACAGTCCGTCTAATGAAATATATGTACTTAAACGAATTACCATCGACGGTCTAATACAAATAATGGAAATGAGAATTATAAACTCTTATCATTATTTTAACGTACTTCATAGACGATAAATTCAGCTCCGATATAATTAATATTCTGCTATTTCAATAATTAATTAAGTTACTAGAGTCCGTAATAAAGCGTATGATATGAATGCAGGAAGGATCGCCGCTATTTGAATGCATCACATTACTTATTATGGACATATACACATTAATATGGAATCGGGGACGTTCAACTTTTAATTTAATCTCTGTTTCAGTGAAATATTGTTCGGAATTAATTTAGAACTGCTAAAAGTTAAATTTGATGATGTTGGTAATATTAAATTTTGGCATGAAAGAATATATTTAAAAACGACGTTCACATCCGTTTGTTGGTGCCAATTTTTTTTTATTACGCCGGGTCTGGTTTTATGATATTTATGTATTGTCGGTTTGTAATATATTGTCAGTACATGATTTATTTATGCAAAATATGCTGTCGAAAAACGTATGAGTTAGAACTTTTGAACTATAAATAGAACCAACAGTCACATCATTCCTAACTCCACATTAGTCTTGTGTCGTGGGTGTCATAACTTCGGGATTTGACAGAGTCACAGTCACTATTACGTGAAACAACAAATTTTCGTTGGGGAGCTTATTTTAATTTCCCTTAATTCATTGTTGCTAGAAACTACCTAAAACAATATTTTAACATCCTTTACAAACATATTGTATAGAGAATCATCTCTAGTTAGTTACCGCTCATCACTATGGTAATTAAGTATTTCAAAGTCGAATATTTTCTTTGAAATCTTTGCAAATGTTAGTATTAACCTCAAAGTCAATGTTGTTAATTACATAGCTTCGTTAAATAACATCGTTCCCATACTAAGTTTGCGTATTGCTATTGTTTCCCAAAATACTAACTTAAACAAACTTCTGCCTTAGGCTTTAGAAATTACGGAACTTTAAGACTGTTTCAGTTACCAGTTTGAAATACTAGATTGTTATACCAGAATTTATTGTACAATACGTGTAAGTGAGACAGGTACTAAAGTTTAATGTTGTAATCTGTAGTAGGAAGGATAACTTAGATTGTTTAAGTATATAAATTTAATGTCTGTATGTATAGGTCATCAAGTAAATATTCCAGCTCTACTCATCAACTGCTGTGGCCCCTTCATTACCAAGTATTGGATTAGACAGTCTTTCGTCAAACTTTGCGGTCTTGCGTCTGATTGGCTCATTCAATAAATTTAGTTCTCGTTTATATAGACTGAACGTTAATAATATGCTACTAAAATGTAAATGCCAAAACAATATTAATACGTTATTTTACAAATGTGATGTACCTACTCCGGAAAATTTTATGGTCGAGCGCGTATCAGCGGCAGCTGACGGCTGATT
Source organism: Cephonodes hylas (assembly GCA_030295005.1). Lineage (NCBI taxonomy): Eukaryota > Metazoa > Arthropoda > Insecta > Lepidoptera > Sphingidae > Cephonodes > Cephonodes hylas. The sequence continues at coordinate 7,671,714 of AP025364.1, read as the reverse complement.
TTATCCATTTATAATAAGCTCGCAACAAAAATTATGGTTATGATATTAACTTTTCAACATAATATTTATTTGTACTACAAAGTATTGTACATCGCAGATATGAAAGTGGTTTTCATTGTTGGCGATGTTTTCTTTGTTTACAAGTACATACTTCTAATTCAACGCTTAGATGTAGGTCTTGTGTAGTGTAAAATAGAAAGTAACTAAATCAGAATTAATTTCTCGACGCAAGACCCAAATAAATATTTGTGGATTAGGTACAATTACCGCTCCGAAAATAGAATTAGCGACCTGACTTTTCAAAGACTAAGGTCACCTTTTACTTAGATTTTGAAACTAATAAAAGCGAGAAATTAAAATTAAATATCACACTATTTGTTTCAATTTTCCAATCTGCCGATTTTAATTTTGATAGCGATTGCATCCACAATTTAAATTTCATCTGGCAGCCACTATCTTCAAAATTAATTTAAAAAATATAATGCCAATAAAAATATTATTGCAAATACTTTTTTACTTTCTATCTTTCTTAAAAACTTTATTTCATATCATCAAATGGACTAGTAAAACGAACTTTGATAATTCTCTTACGCGATTTGAGTAAAAAGTCAAAAAAGTAAGTGACGAGTATCTATTTCTATTGATTGATAGATTCTCTGCAATTCTGACGAGTTAGGTCGTTAGTCCATTACGGCCCTTAAAAGTTTATTAATATCAAGTATCTACTTATTGCGCTAGATCTTATTGGATAACTAACAAATAATTCATGGCAGAGAAGCTTTACGTGGGGAAAGTAATCAAATTGTGAGGTCTCAGTTTACAAAGTTTATTTATAGTAGTAATATTAATTTGGTCGTAATTTGTTTCTCTGAGGATATATTAGTACATTACAAGTTCTTGTTTTCCGAGTGGGTGGCATTACCAAATTTCATACCTTTCTTGGATTTACGTAATAAATACATGCTTAGCTACGAATAACGCTTAACTGAGTCGGAGTCACTTCACAACAAAAAAACTCTTTAGTTCGTATCATCGAATTGTAGGCCACACAGACGTTATTCATACACACTACTCGTCACGTATGTACGTGTACAATAGCCCAGTGGTCAGTAGAAGCAAGAATTCCGCCATCGAATTCCTTGTCTGTCTTTACGACAGCGATTTAAAAGGGTCAGCAAACTCTGAGCGGACTTCAGGCCAATGTGATCTTTCCATAAGAGACTCTAAAAAGAGCGGCAAAGCACGTAGCCTCGTCAATGGCGAAGCCACTTATCTCACCATAAGCTTCTGAATTAGTCGTAAAGTTAAAGGTACCTGTATCCCTTTTTTAATTAGGTAGGTGGGCTGAAGTATTTGATAAGGCTCACTCTTTGAACTTCGGTCAGCTCATTAGTTAATTTCGTAAGCTTATTTAGTAACACATACATACATACATTGAAATATCATCGAGGGAATATATTATACATAAACATTTAGTAAAACGAAGGTATTAGAGAAACATATAATAAGCATTTAAAAAGCAGCGATAATTTTATTTCAAAGACATAAATTGGAATCGAAAAGACATGGTGTTATTTAATCAATTATCACAAGTGCGGAGAGTGGCGCTGACAGAAAACTCGAACAACAACGGAGGTAATCATCTAATTATATTTCGATTAGTTGATCTTCGTCCTCGTCACAACATTCCAAAGATGCAAAACTCATACATAAGTTATTTATAGTTGATGAAAATCTAGCGAATCGATAAAATTTTCAGAATCGTGGTTGCCTAGACTAGTTTAATATGAGAGTAGGTCGTACACCTCGGAATATGCCTATAACATATTTTGTTCATTCTTCCTGCTATCGACCCATAAACTTATTAGTTCGTATATTGAACTGGTTTGACGAGATACTCGAAATAGACACTCGGATAACTTGCTTAAGAGCGTATAAACACCGCGCGGCTCGCCGAGTTTAGATAAATGCGGCGAGTATCGATACAGCGACGAGCGTGCGCGCCGGTTCTTACTTATTACTCATAATATCAAATAAAATGAAATGAAATCATAATTATTGAATATGTATAGTGTCAAATACATCACTTAGATTAATTCCTTTTAAAGTTTAATTGATAACATGTTCGGAAAGCAGAGATAATAGCAAAAATATTTACGACGCAAATTTCGATGGCGTAGCGCAGAGAGATACGTCCTCTCCTTGGAAGGCCTTGCGGCGGTGTGATTTGCACTGGCTTGGGCCCGGCGTTTTATAGCACATTTTAAAATATTCTTAAAAAAATAAAGAAATAAAATTTCTTCAAAACAAAAATTGTACGTTTTCAAGTACACGTTCTTTTATTAGGGAAAGTTGTTATTTTGTTAAATTGAGTATTGTACAGGGGTAAAAAAAATGCAATAGTAACAGTAATTTCCCAATATTTTGAATGCCTCAATTTTTTTTTTACTTGAATATGCAATCTAAATCTTAAAATGTTTTTAACTAACTATTTGCTTGGGGATATATACAATTCAATTAAATTTTATTTTTATCAAATATATTATGAATTAATTCGAATTTTGAGCGTCGAAAATGACTCTAAAAGTGAATTTATGACAATCTCAGCTCAGTTATCTTGTTATTTATTAAAATTTACGCAAAAATCTTAAAATGTTCTTAACTAACTTTTTAGATAACAATATTCCCTATAATAATTGGTAATTAAGGTATTTGTACGATGGGTCTTTCATCAATATTTAGGGCTTCGAAAGGTACTGTTTTTGCCGAAATATGTATAAACCCTCTTAATGTCGCTAACGCTGAAAGAAAATAGTGAACTATAATTATGAATTTGAGCATATTGTTGCTCCATACTATTTCATGTAATTAATAATACAAAATTAGGAATTTTTAAGGTATAATTCTACACAAAATATTTTATTACGAATTAAGAATTTTTAATTATTAATTAAGAATTAGTGGAAGAAATACTGCTTAAAAAGTGATAAATAAATCTGCTACGATGAATTTATTCCAATGTGTATTCCGTATTATTGTTACCACAGTCTTAGATAAAATTTCGGTTGAATATCCTTTAAACTTAAGAGAAGAGTTCACCCGTCTACTATCCTAAACTTCAAGTTGAAAATAAAAGGACCGCGTTGAGATCAGTCCAGACAGCGACACGCGAGGTCTAATTCAACTGAGACACAACAGAAAATCCCCATCAACTTGCAGCTTCGGTGTCGTATTTCCCAATTAGAACTGGGTCACAGAAGGATCAATCTGTTTGCTGCAGTTTGCACAAACATCATGCGCTTAGATATCTGCCCGCATGGTGCCTACTAACATAACACGTCACATATCAGGCTCCAATCGATTATCAGCAAACTGAGGAATTGTATTACGTTGTGTTACAATCCACCCGGATCGTACAGTAAGATAGCCCTTCTATTAAGAATTCATTAAACTATTTTAGCATAAAGTACTTTTAATTCGAACAGTAGTTGAAGTGTATTTTCCGACGAACACTGTAAATCTCTGAAACAATAAAATTTTATGTGCCTCACCCGGCACAGACGATGGGATGCCGTAGCGCCAATTGAAAATAACTCTATATTTTACTATGTTATAAACGTGAATTTGTTCCGATACGAATACTCTCCTATAGGAGCTACAACTGTATGTCTAATGGATCTATTCAGGATAGTGGCCGGCTAGATGGAGACTACGGATCGCATAAAGTTTCCCACGAATTTGCTACAGCTGACGTTTGGGACCGGTCTAATGTGACACGAAATGCCTAGAGATTTTTGGCGACGTTGGCAGCCACCCATCCAAATAGAAATAGTGTGTACCGTTACATAAACACACTCAAAGTTACTCGCCGCAAATTTATGAGGCCTTCATGCTCTACACAACTTTGTTATTTTTCACATCACAGCTTACTGATAGGAAATACTTACAATAAATTATTATGTTTATATACGAAGATGAAGGAAACAAACATAAGAATAAATATTTGGTGTACGTGCTTAGTATAACTTAGATGTTTACGTATAAACGATTAGCTTATTTTTAACTAGGTTTTTTTTTCATCAAAGTCAAAGGTAAACTTTTTTAAATAGAGTAAGCCCAAACTCTACTTAGCTTTTGCAAATAAAAAAAAACGATTTATAAATAACGTGTTTGATTTTACATCATCATTTCAAGGACCTTTTGCCTTTAAATTAAAAAAGACGTTACACTAACAGATTATATTGATAATATTTCGTGACTATAAAACTCAGCACATGTATTACTTTGCAGCAATCTATTGTAAACCTTTAAAGTTGCAAAACTCTTAAGTGTAAAGGATCTACTTTTAGACTAATCTACAATACGTGAATACTGTAAATGACACCATCCGTGTTCCTATAAAGATAACGCAAGCACTTAAAAGTAAATCTTACATGAAACAATACAATAACAAACAGAAATTGGAATATAAACCCAATCACGACAATGTCACAATGTAAAGTTTTGAAATCTAATATGACGACGCAACAATAAAACCTAAATTACTCGAAACTTTGATACATAATATTAAGGCGACACTCGGTAAAACGATATTTTTTTAAGAAGGTATGAAATTGAGAATATATATTTACTATACTATCTCTAAAAAATATATTAAATAGATTGCTGCATTATAAATCCGCGCAATTGTTAATTTCAAATAAATAAATAAAAAAATTCCAATACTACGAACTCCACACGGTAATAAAATTTATGTTTCATATGCATCAAAAACTCCAGAAACTTTTTGTTCTAATAACTTCAAAGCATTCGTAGATAACATAAATTGTTTTGTTTCGGTAGTCGAACAGGCGGCCTGGCAGTTCTTACGGTCAATTGAGTCCTGAAGGCTGTCAGAATACGTCCGAATATTTAGTGAAATAAAATAAGCTGACGTAATTGTCGAAAAAAGAGGATGGCAAACTACAAATTTAATTAACTTCTGCGTCAGAGACGTGCTTCGAAGTGGTGACATAATTTAGACGACAAGCTTCATGACTCGAATTGAAACTGAAGCTTAATGCCACTATAACGATTCCAGATTAACACGGATCGGATATTTGAGGTACTGATTTTAGTTTAACGTCATTGGTCTGCCACTGTATGATACGGGAATTCATAAATACATAACCTCGAGCCTATATTCCCCGAGGTGTATTTCTGCACCAACATTTCGCTATTCTGCACCTAAAATTCACTCAGGTCGAAACTACATATTATATTTTTTTGATTAAATTTCAGGCGTCATGCTGTAATTGAGAATTCCCTAATAGAAAAACGATTTCCACGCACCGGGTATTGAACGAAGACCTCATATATATTTTTGTTGAAATAGTTGTTTTGGCCCGTAATATATCACACTGAAATTATAAATTGTTCTTTTGAAACTATGCACGATTTTATACCGTAAAAAGTAGCTCTAGCGTAGCAGCCTTTTTCATCTCAAACTTTCTGAATCCGGTTTTATATCATAAATCCATATTGTCACCGTGAATATTGTGAACGAGTTAAAACTATATAGGTCGATAGCAATAAATGCGAAATTGTCGTTTTCCGCTTTAACCGCTTCTCGAAGGAATAAGAGATTTAATACGAAACGTTATTCTCAAAGTGTAACTTATTCTAAAATAGTTCAACGGATTCCCGGAGCAATTGCCACCGTTATTTGAGTTCAATATCCTACGCTTACTTATGTACCTATTATATATTAAAAGACTGTACCTACATATGTATATAATTCTACTGTACAATTATGATAGTTGGCATACATGTTTATTGTAAGTTAATGACAAATTTAATATTTATGAATCACGAATCACATCTGATCACACTATTATTACACTTTCTAAACAATCTCAGAGTTTGAAAAGCATGTTGTAAGACATTAAGTAGATTGTATTACAATTTCACGCACAAAAATTGTATAAGCAGATTTCAAACAAATCACGCATGCAGTGATAATATTTACAAACATACGCTTACGAAACCATACGTACCGAAAAAACAGCAACAGAACACGATAGTGTATAAAGTAATAAAAATAGCTCTGACATCAGTTCTGTCGAAAAGGAATTCTTCATCGTCGAAGGAGAAGGTATCATTCACACCGGAGCCGTTACCGAAGTCTGCGTAGCCGAATTCTGATTTGTTAAGAGAGCCCTCCAGAACGTTTTGTTTAACATCTGCGTCTATAAACGGCTTGATGCCGTGCATATTTTCGTATGTGGCGTCGATCATGGTTCATTCTTTATTTTGTTAAATTGCCTGTCGGTCATCTGGAACAAACAACACAATATTAATTACAGTGCAAGTAAATTATAAACCTCTGCTCATCGTGCAGTCGTTACAGTATCCTGTTTTTTATGATTAATGGTGTTGACGCTTCGCCATAATTATTCAAGAGTGTGCTTTAAAACTATTTTTTACTGAAAAGTGTTTTTATAGCACATACTTTTAGATGCCTCGTCCGAATTCCTAGACTTTGATTTAAATGCCTTAGACTTTTAATTGGTACAAAGCCGTCGAAACGTTGTTGCACAGTTGAACCTACTCTTAGTCCTTCGATGATAGGCGTGAACTCATGTATTGACCCAATTTTTTTGAGAAAAAAGCTTAATTAAATATTGTAACGCGTCGTATGACTTCCAGTATATGGTCTAAGTCTATGTATACGTAAATCAAGATAGACCCTCGGGTGGAGTCGACAGCCCTCGTTATCTAAACTGCCATTGTTTATGAAACACAAGGCGCAATGCCCGCGAGCTCTGGAACAAACAATTTAGCAATATGGTTTTATGTAAAAATATTACTTAAAATTTTAGACGGCCGTTTTTCGCTACTTTCGTATCTCTAATAAATTTGCATAGAACTCGGAACCTCTCATTGCTATAAAATACTGAGTGACTCCTAAACAGGCTGTTTTATAGTCCTCGCATTATAATGAGCATAATATTAATTTGACAAAATAAGTATATATACATTTTTTTTTAAATAATTTTAATAAATTATCTTTAACACAAAATCAAACTTTCGTGCCTCAGTTTTTCAAAATTAACAACAAATTCAGGGCAACAATGAATTAGCATTAATTCCTCAGTAAAATGCGTTACAGAGTTTTGTGAATGACCCGATATTTGGTTACATTGATACAACATTCAAAGAGGATTATTTTTTAAATTAAGTCGATAGATTGCAGGGACAAATTATATTTACCTCAAGAATCGTTAGGTGTCGTTGTATACGTCAAGTGGTCCTGGTACGAAGAAAAGTGCCTCATTGTAATAACAACTAAACTTCAAAGTTAATTTATGTTGCAATCTTTTTGTAATAAACATTCATTTTTCTAAAATAACGCGGTAACACTCACTTTTAAATGTTTAAACCAAAAACTGTGGAATCATATTTTCAGCAAGGCTCTCGACCGTATGGAATTATTAATATGCTGCTACAGAATTGTTCAACAACGTGTTTGTGGGGTTGAAAATATTTTTTTCATTGTTATTGCGATACGGGAGTAAGCTTCAAAATGTAATTTAAATATAGAAAGCAAAACATATATAAGCAAAACATCATTTTTAATAGACAGTTAAATTGTAATAAAATTCTTATTAATCAAGCACTTCATATAAAATAATAATAAGAAATCTGTATACAAGAAAGAACAAATGTTCTTTTTCTATGTTATATGATGAATATTCGTAGCCGTAGGCACTTTTATTTGATGATTTACTCAATAAATTTACTGAATTAATTCCTTTGAAACAACAGCATCAAAAATTTCATAACTTTTTTCGTTTCAGGTATTCTCAATTTACTTGTAATTTTATTTATTTAAATGAGATTTCCTACTTTACCTAAAATTCACCAAGTAGTATTAACATTACTTGGATCAGCCTGGTTGAGCATAGCAAATCGATATCAAAAACCCTAACACATAAAAGGCTAGTAGCTTTGACACCTACAAATATTAAACATGAGTAAAATACATACACAGGAACGTTTATCCTCCAACCATGCAATAAATTCACTTCAATACTGCAAACTTTGAACTATAACACAAACTAACTCAGCACACAATAACAAATTACTGACATGCAAGTGCTTCTATCCTCGAGTTGAATTCATTCTTTGTACATGATGTCGGTACACCTTGTGTAGACATTCTACGATAACCGACGCAATCTCAGATCAATTGCTTAGATCCTGTACTGTGACTATGATATTGTCAGATTAAAAATCACTGTTTTATTACAAAGAAGAACACTAAAATGGCCTTCAGCGACGATACGAAAATCGGATAAATTACGTTCAATTGACTACGAAAAGATACGGGATGGAGGTCAAGAAAAGAAATCGAATCAGGTAAACTTAGTCTTGTTTCATATATCGTTTTATCGCTTATATGTCAGTAAATTATTTGATAGCGATGTTTTATTATCGACAGAGTTTTTCCTTTATTATAATTGTTAAAGCTGTATATACATACATATATTAACAATTCTCCGCATGTTTCAATCAGTTGGATCGTTCCCACATTGTTAATCATTACAATAATTTCCTATTTATCACTCGCATCTCTGGTCTGTATTCGATACTAACCACACATACGATATTCTTCTTTAACGACAACCTAAACATATTGATCGTGAAAATTACTTTGCGAAAATACTCATTGCATCTTAGAGACTTTAATGCAATCCAAGGTTTATTGGACATATTGCAACTAGTTTGAACCTAAAAATATTTATAAGACGATTATATCAACCAAGTAATTTTATACAACTTAGTTAGTTTTCATATAAGATTTTATTCCTAATGATACCAGTACACGTAAAAAGGAATAACTATAAAGTTTTTTTTAAGATCCGGGTAATTTTTATCGAGTTAGTTTTCTGAATATTTTTGAATAAAAAAAAGAGGTTATAAGAATAACATCTGTAGAACAGAAATTTATATCAAGATTGTATCATTATTTTATATAAATTTTGGACACTAACGTTAATCTATAAGTTTGCAATACACACGATGTGAAAATATACGCAAAATTTCAAAATCCGCCAGTACATGGAACACTTACATCGTTGATGACTTGGAACATGGGAATGAAATGGCACTTTTTATCAAAAATGTAACGAGAAATTATCTTTTGCCGGAATGCTATCTGCCACGTGGGCGGTTAATGTAGTTTAATTAAAACGTGTTACAGTACGCATGGACGCACGCCACACTATTTTTATGTTAAAACAGTCATCAAACTTTGACCGTGCAGGTTTAAAAATATTCATTGAATCATTTTGCTGTTTCGCAATCTGTTTTTAGTATTAGAATACAGTTTTACCTCTGCACTTATTTTAGTTTAATAGTACAATTGAAATTCAAATAGATCCAAAGTAGGCGAAGGGATATATAAAATGCTAATGAGGAGTCCCTAGCTCGTGTTTGTGGTTTGTTTGGGATGCAGATGATTCGGAAATAGTTTTGTTTTCCTGTGGGAAGTCGCAGATGCGTGGGCATTGATGCTGATTTATTTAAAAGGTTCTTCAGCTGCCTCGTGGTCTCACTGAATTTGCGTGCCGTGTGACTTAGAAGTCCTGAGTTCGATTGCAACGTTGCACGAAAATCTTTTTTAACTCTTTATTATTATCGTCATCAGCCCATCTACGTCCCACAACTGGCTACGAGCCTCCTCCACCATTGAGTGGATTAAGGCCTTATTCCACCACGCTAGGGTATAACTGGTTGGCGAGTTTAGATTTCATAACAAAGTTTTTCTTCACAGTTAAAACAAGCCTTTACTCTTAGTCATAAACTGTGAAAAAATAGCAAGTGTCTTAAAACACTTAGGTATTGGGTTTGAGAAAGCAATCAAACGCTACTAATTTATTCGAGAGCCTATAGACGTACCACTTCTGGGAACGGGTCTCCTCTACAACGGAGAGTGTTTGTACACCACGTTGGTCTTGTAATTTACGAGATGTATGTTTCTTTAACCATACTATACCTACTACGCAAAACATTAGAATGAACATCGTGAACTATTGCTTTTAATGACATCACGAAGTAAAAGTTGGATCCGATATTATTCACGTCTTTTCAGTCACAAAGCTGGAATAAAATGTAAAGAGTATTGTTTAAAATAATGGCAACGTCATTAAGGTACAAAAACAAGAACAACAGATGTTTTGAATACGATTTCATATAAACTCACACCAGCACTTGTATTAATGTGAAAATGGTAATTAGTTATATTTTATAGTATTCAAAAAAACTCTCCATTTAGAGCTTCGTGAATGAATTTAAACTGCATTAATTTAAATTTTATTAATGCGCAAGACTACTATGAAAACATAATATTTTTTTACAATAGCAGTAGGCATAAAATTTGGCACAGGCATAGTTTCCGCTTGCCAATTTTCATTCGGAAAAACGTATTTTCGAATACTTTTAATTTTAAAACTATTCCTGAAAACGTCAAAAGAAGCTTTAAAAACTGTTAAAAGACTATTTCAAGTGTAAAGCGACAACCGAGACACAAACAAAAATTATACCGAACAATGCACACGTTAGAGCGCTCTCGTATACGCTTGCGTCATTTGAAATCCAATCTTCTCTGTACATTCACGGATAATCGAAAACATCCAACGCTCGTTCACAAGATTTCTTACATACATTGGGTATATCTATTAAGTTTCCGTACTCAAATTGATTGATTTACTTAAATTGGTTCTTTTTGCCAATAAATTGTTGCTGACATTTTGGTGTACATTTTATTATTTTACCAGCGACAAAGAGTAATTCCAATCAGCCATGCCTCATTTTTTGCTTAAAAACATGATCCCGTTTAATAATAAATACTGTTATTCGAGAGTGAAATTGATATGCCGACAATAAAATCAATTAACCATTTAATAAGTTGATTCGCACTTTGTTTCCGGCTCAAGTAATTACAAATGTTTAGGCAGAAGTAAGTTAATGAAAAAAGTCAATGTAAATGTAATATTATTTAAGTAGTGATGGACTCGAGGTTTAGGCGCGTGGTTGACAATCTCACCGAAACTTTGACTTTTGCAATTTATCTGTGTATTCACCATGAATTATCAAGTACTTTTATGGGGAAGAAAATATTTGTGAAGAAACCTGCACACCTAGAAGTTGACAGAAATTTCTTAGGTGTGTAGTTCGCCAACACGCACTAGGTCAGCGTGGCAATTGTAGATGAGGGCCGTGCCCAACAGTGGGGCGTATATGGACTGACCATTTTAACTTTTATTTACATTAAATTCCTTTATATATTGATGATAATAATATTAAACGTATTTGCAATGGGTTTAGAAAGAAATTTATTTCCAGAGTTGGATTATCTTATTTTTGCTAGAAAAGAAAATATAATTGCTTTCGTTCCTATTAAGTCCACGTAAGGGTTTCGAATTTGGATGTTTCATAAATCCTATTACGATAGCCGTATACATTGCTAATGAGTTACGTTTAAACCTACCAATTCGCCGAAAGGAAGGTTGTGTGCTCGGCCCTCTAAAACACAACTCTGATTTATTTGAAGTTACATGTGTTTTAAGGGTTTGTTGGGTTATTCCATTAAATTTATGTTACTTGAAGTTTATAGACTGCTTCATCGCAAATGGGACAAAATGTGGCAAAATGTGGACGTAGAAATACACCTCCGGCAAACCTGGGGTTTAAGAATTTATTTATGTACGTTTAATTCTTAGTAATGTGGTGCTTGTTTTAAGAAAACACATGCTGAGATAATTGAATTGCCGTTCATAAGAATTCAGATGTAACTTATGTTCATTAGGATGATGGATGGGCTTAATTATAGAGAAGTCTATTGTACGGCTAACAGATATTGCATTAAAATAATGTCACAACTTATTAATGTTTATTAATAAACGGCAATAGGCTCGCCTTCTACTCCAAGGGATTTAAAACACAAATTATTACTATACGTGGGAAGAAAAATGTAGCTTTTAAAGAGGTACTTACAATGGCAAATATTTCTAACATCCTGTTGATAAATTATTATTTTTCCAATAGTTTCTCTCACTTTTATAAGAAGTCTTCCATTTAAATTGCAACACTAATATATAAGTTGTAGTTAAGCTAAGGACATATACAATTCCTTACTACTTCTACTGAATTTTTCATGAGTTAAAAAAGCTACCGTAATAGCGCACATTGTGAATGCCGCTATGATCTTAACCGTTTAAGCTATAGAATTTTAAATTTTTGTTTTCATACTATTTTTAAATAAAATGAATGGAAGATGGGACTTTAGAGTTTGTAAATGTTTCAATTCTATCGTCTTTCTTCCCAGTTGTTTTCAGAGTGATTAAAGTAGAAAATCCATTCCCTTCGACCCTAACACAAATAAAGTTTACGTGACCTCTAATTAATATAGTAGGGTTCTACTTCTACTGTCCTTTGTGGTAATTTGGATACGGATACCTCATAATTCTCTATTGCTAATAGGGGAATTACACACATCACTTCCTCTAACTTCTGTCATATATTTTCATGATTAGGAAGATTTATATCATCATATTCATATATGAAAGACCTGCAAAAATCTGTTATTTATCTAACCTTGTTAAGCATTTTAGTGAAAGAGATACTTTTGAGTTCTTAGTACTTAGTTTATTGTATGTTTTCACTATTACTTAACGTGTTTATAATTTTATTATCTGTCTACACACTATTCTGACAGCGCTAAGTATTAGTTGCATAGTAATATAGCGGTGAAATACTTTCGAAAGAGGTTTAGTAATGCCAGTTTATACAGAATGTTTCGTATCATTGTTAAGGAGACTGAGGTCTATCTATGAACTCACAAGTGACTGGACTTCGTTGCCTTCGAGATAAGTTTCATCCAAAGCTTTTCTTGTATTTTTTTTATAAATTTTAGCAAGCGTCTTACATTACATAGTGAATACTGTTTTGCATCTCGTCTCAAGAATATTTCAGTCCTCACAGAGCACGGTCAAAAAAATATCTATCTACAAAACATAATTCCCTCGGAAACAGCATGTACATGAATTTACACCAATTTAATATTAATACAATACAAAACAAGCCAATAAATATATCGCAAAGTTAGCCTAAAGTTACAAACTAAGCCACTGATATATCACATTTTGTGTGAACGTGTTTTCTTCTTGAAACTTCCACTTTGTTGAACGCTGGGGGGCATGTAATTTCGAATTTGTTAGCGTTATGTTGTTTCTCCAGAGATTGGCCAAGATTTCGCCCACATTCTGCTCGGAATGCAAGAACTTCTGCAGCGGAACTGTTTGATTACATCTACATTTGGTGACATTAAGTGAAATGAACACTACGTAACTATGTGGGAGTTTATCCGTGTTAAAGTAGATCATATTTATTACGAGTACAGAAGATATGTATTCGCAAGTCGCATACATTCATTCAAACAATTACGAGCCTATCAGATAAAAAAAACATGTTAATCATTATCAAAATAGTACACAAAAGCCAAATGAATATTTTTTAAATTATGGGACAATCTATTTTATAAACTTTGTAAATCAAGATAAGCAAAATATAAATTACGTATAAGTCTTTTTACAAGCTTTTATTTAACTTCACTTTTGTATGTATGTATGTATGTATGTATGTATGTATGTATGTATGTATGTATGTATGTATGTATGTATGTATGTATGTATGTTTGTATGTTTACAAATCTTGCAATGAAGATTTGAACCACTTCCAATAGACCGATTGTGCTGAAACTTGGTATACCTACGTAACTTGGATGACAATACAATAATATTGTACCATGGAGCTGGTCTGATGATGAGGTTGGAAGATGACCATAGAAACATCGGTTCTTGTGGACCGATTGAGCTGAAATTTGGTATGTCTTTGTAACTTCGACAACAATACACAAATATGGTATCATGGTGCTGATCTGACGAAGAGTTGGAAGATGCCCATAGGAACTTCGATTTCTGTGGTCCAATTGAGCTGAAATTTGGTATGTCTTCGTAGCTTCGGTAACAATACAAAAATATGATATTATGGAGCTGATCTATTGAGGAGTTGGAAGAAGCCCACAGGAACTCCGATTCCTTTGGACCGATTGAGCTGAAATTTGGTATACCTATGTAATTTCGGTGACAATATAATAACAAGGTATCATAGAGCTGATCTGACGAAGAGTTGGAAGATGCCCATAGGAACTCCGATTCTTGTGGTCCAATTGAACTGAAATTTGGTGTGTCTTCGTAACTTCGGTAATAATACAAAAATATGGTATCATGAAGCTGATCTGATGAGGAGTTGGAAGAAGCCCATAGGAACTCCGATTCCTGTGGACCAAGTAAGCTAAAATTTGGTATGCCTTTGTATTTTTAGTGACAACATAATAACAAGGTATCGTTGATCTGGTGTCATGAGAAGTTGGAAGGTGCCCATAGGAACACTAGTTTTCATGGACCGATTGAGTTGAATTTCGGTATGACTACGAAATGGATAGACTTAGAAATATTTCCAACTAAAAAGTTAAAAATAAATTAACGGTGAAAAACACATTTTAAAATCAAGCTTTTATTATGCACGAAAAATTAAAAAAATAAACTAAGAAAACATTCATAAAATTCGTATTTTTTTAAACTTTACAAGTAACAATTTACAAAAGTGTTCGGTTTATCAGTAGAAGTATGATACATAAACATATATTATCTATAACTAGTATATTAATATTCTTAAGTGATTTAAAAGCTTGTCGCGCAATTTCGTTAATTCAAAGACCTCGGCCGCGACGAGCTTTTAGATCACTTAAGAATATTAATATACTAGTTATAGATAATATATGTTTATGTATCATACTTCTACTGATAAACCGAACACTTTTGTAAATTGTTACTTGTAAAGTTTAAAAAAATACGAATTTTATGAATGTTTTCTTAGTTTATTTTTTTAATTTTTCGTGCATAATAAAAGCTTGATTTTAAAATGTGTTTTTTTATTTTTGAAGCAATTTTCTAACAGTCTACTTGAAATAATATTTTACTTAACATATTATAAAATATATTTAATCGGACATGGAGGAGACATTGAAGTCTGTTTACATGTCGTGTTCAAGACATATGCCGCTTCAAATCCGTTAACTTAAAAATGATGATAATATTTTTCATGATTCATGAAAATCCGAGAATTCTAGGACTCATCTCATTACGCGGATGATCACTGCCAAAGCTATGATTATGAAAGCTAAACACGTTTCACACTGACCTGAAATAGCTTACTTCAAATAAACTAGACCCTGGGGACAGGGAGCGAACGAATACAATGTTCTTAAAAAATATAATTTCGCCGTGTTAAACTTATGGAATAAATTAATTTTATTTAAATGCCAATTTTATTTGCTAAATTATTTTTTGCATTTATGAAATAATATAATGTCCTTATTGATGGGGCGAAGAAAATTTACATATTAAATTAGTTTTCGTGCGTAAACGTTGGTTTCGTGGTTTTGTATCAACCATTAGTTAAAAAATTATTATATCCGCAGTTCCTCCTCTCCCAATCATTCAAGCTTATTCATTAATCAGACTTTCTATGAAGGATTCCCAAGTGACGAAAAAGTCAATTCGAAAATATTTTTACCAGTAACCCATATATACTAATCTAAATATCAGTTTTAAATCGAATGTTACAAAAAAACCACTAAGTTTAAAGTTAATATTATGTTTCGATTAGTCTTTAAAATGCGAGCTGTTTAAGTGAAATATTTTTAAAGGTGCTTTCTAGTATAACGACAACGATTGGCAGTAACGTCAGCGACTCCAGTTTTCTAGCTAAGCGCATACAATATACGTGGAAGAGGTAAGACAAAAACCGCCTTAAACGTCTCTGTGACATTCACATACTTTATTAAATAGTTAATCCTCTAACGAAGGAAATATACCAATACTTATAGGGTCATCGTTCACTCATAAAAATATTACAGCCACACACCAGAGATTTTATTGACAAAGGAAATATCCACAAGTTACTTTACAAGGAAAAGTACACAGGAAAAGTTAAGGAAGAGGAATATAAACTTTTGTTTATTTTGTCAGCGATAAATTTTTCCAACTTCTCAATTTTTTCCTGAAGAATAAGATCTTACAATCCGAATTTCAAACATTTGTTCAGCTTCGTAGCTTCGGCGACATGTGAATGTTTTTCCTTATAAATATCTTAAGATACACTGTACATAGGAACATGGAATAATAGTCAACAGTTTTTCATGTTATCACGCTGTTATAAGAGTAGAGAATTGATCCATATAATTATTTCATATTTGTGTTAAAATAATGTAGTTAATAACGGCACAGTCACAGCTGGGGGCACAGGTATCCTCGACAAATTAGAGTTTTGGCCTCAACTACAACCACGCTGGCCAAGTACGTGCTGGCGGACTACCACAATGTTTTTATCACCCTTAAAATAAGTTATAATTAAAGCACCAATGTCTATAATTAAGTTCGACTAAAATTATTTGGTTCCAACTTAAAAAAAATTAAGAATAATTAATTAAAGGCGGCCTAGATTCAGTGACTTCTTTATTTTTTTATACGTAGATTAAACAAGTATCATTTTAAAATATCATTTTTATTTAATGCGGATTAAAGAAAAAAGTGGCAAACCGTTGCCTAGGTAACAAATAATCAAATCTGTGGGATGTTCCTGTAACAAACATACAAAGTGTAATTAAAACATTTAAGGGATATCGCCAGTCCTTTGATACTTAGAACTGTGATACGAAAGCGAAATCTGCCTAACTAAGAGCGTTAATTCCATAATATTTAATTAAAAGATGCACGTCAAAGAGACAAAGAGAGTCAAAGAGACCAGATGGTCATTAAAAAAACAAGAGTACCATAAAGTTTGATTTTATATCAAAAGTTCACATTTATTTCAAACAGAGGTTAATGAAAACATACTATGTTTTGTTTGGATAAGCTATGGAATTAAGAGCAACTATCGGGTTTTGTCCGCAGCATTAGTCGCGAAATTCTAGATAACTTAATTTCTGAGAAAATTCTTAATAGCAGAACGGAGTTTAGAAGTTCTCTAAACGACAGATTACCTACTCTTCTATTACGCAGGAAATACATATATGGCAGAACGTGGGTTTAAAAGCATCATTTTATCTTGTATTGATAATATTTTGACATTTCGTGTTGCTGAGAGAGTTTTTTTGCCTTTTCTACTTCACAGCGATAAAACGTTTCGGAGCGGAAATAGTTTAAAATTGATGATTCAAAAGTACTTGTAAAAGTCTATTTACATAATAAAGATATTTTTTGTTGTTCTCTTTGTGTGTTCGTAAATACGATTTCAAATTATTAATCTCAGTACTACTGTACACGGACAGACACCTGTGACACCCAAATTTGCAGACATCCAAATGGCTCCATAAAACTCGTACCTTTTTGGTAACGTTGATATAAATTGCAAACTATGCTTAGTCGCACTGTGAAAAGGTGTATTGTACGAGCGGTCACTATACAAACAAAATAGGTGTTGATGTTTACATTGAAATATTTATGTCAAAACCCTTTTACAACCCTTTACGTTTCACCTACTTATCCTAATCCTGCCAAATGGAGATAAACAAAATGTTAAGCTGTGTATACAAACTGCTATGATACTCGTGAACTATAAACTTAGCAATAAGAGGTGTGCATTACGCGTACGAATGTAATTTATGTGCTGCAGAACTATTTTCTCATTTTGTGAAATAAAACTTAATTTCTCTGAACTCAAGGAAGCAAAGGATCTCCATATTTCGCGGCAGAAAAATAAGCAAGCTTAGCTACTTGAGACGGTGATAGCCTCGTGTTTTAGGCGCACGTTTGAGAATCTCGGCAGTCGCGTGTTCGAACCCTAGGAACACACGTATGTTACGTGTGTATATACGATTATTATCACTTGCTACGGTGAAGGAAAACATCGTGATGAAACCTGCCCACTTAAAAGTTCTTAGGAATTTCTAAAATAAGCTTAGATTTTTTTAAATTCTTTTTCCAATACGTCCTTTAATTATCTTGATCCAATAATCATTTACATTGCATACTCACTGCCGATCTTTGAAATATAAAGATGAAGTAAAGAGAAAAAAAGAGTGGGCTGAATACAAGATAGAGTACGGAAAAACTGTCGCCCTCATCCATTACCCGTGATATAGTGTTACTGGCTCCTTCCTACTAACCCATTTAACTTTATTTTACACAGAGTGGCTATAGCCAACGTGTGATAAACCACACTTTTATTTATTTAATTTGTTTTTCAGTCAATACAAACATAAAGTGAGAAACATTGCTTGTTTATTAAAACTATATAGATTCGGATACTAATGAACATTTCTTAGTGTTCGAAAACTTCACAGTCACTAATTAACACGGGCAATCGTTTTCTCGACTAAAAACAGAAAGAGACTCAAGTATTTAAGAAATATAAAAGAAAGATCTAGTTTGTTGTATACGTAATGTATTTCTTTTATAGGAAGTTGTCTGTGGGTTCCAGTTCCCAGGCACAATTTATAATTTCATGCTCATTCCACGAACAACGTTATTTTCCGGAACCAGTAGAGTACCTATGCTATTTTAAAAGGTTTAATCTATGTTAATAGCTAAAATCACGGAAATAGATACGTTAAATGGATTTTGAGTTGTTTATTCCCAAGCATATGAACCTTTCCGCTTTGTAATATTAGTATGGAAAAATAAGCAAAAATGATCTCTTGTGAAATTTTGCTCATCGGTTGTGATTTGCTGGTTTTGAAACAAGCGCTGTAAAACAAAATATACTGTTCCGTTTTCTTTATAATTTGATGCTACTACGAAAATTCCTTTTGCACCTTCCCAAATGTTTCTTTTATTTTATTTCAAAAGTTGTAGTCAATGAATGTTTCAAACAATTGTGTTTCCAACGGACACAACGTGATGTAATGACATCACTAATATTATATTCATTCAGAAATGTATCTCAAATCGATTCATGTAAGTTTTCCACACAATAATTATCATTATGTAGTTACGTATGAATACATACAGTTTGGAAAAGTTACAGGTGTACGCAAGCCACAGGAATTTACATATGTATGTACGTCAGGCATTGCCCGAGATTGTGTCTCGACAGCTGCGCTTAGGTAAATAGGCCATCAGGCGCCATAAAAACGTGCCCCAAAAATTCTCGTTTGAAAAAGAACTTGTAAAACAAACCTTCAACCAAGTGTACTTATTGTAAAGTGAGTCTGTTTTGAGGAAATTCTGTACACAAATCTATATTTAGTTCTTTGTTGTTTAAACTTTTCTTGTTTAATTTATCGTATTATTATTTGTAGGTG
Organism: Cephonodes hylas; assembly: GCA_030295005.1. Classification (NCBI taxonomy): domain Eukaryota; kingdom Metazoa; phylum Arthropoda; class Insecta; order Lepidoptera; family Sphingidae; genus Cephonodes; species Cephonodes hylas. The sequence continues at coordinate 7,652,303 of AP025364.1, read as the reverse complement.
GAAAATTAAAAATAGACTTACACCAGGAAAGTCATTGTTCATTAATAGATGGTGTAAAAATTAATTTCTGCTCAAAGTTACATTAAATATCCATCAATAAACAATACTTATCATTAATTACCAAATAGCTTTCAAATACCAGTAACGTAGATTAATTTTTTTCTTGTTTTAATTGGACGAAAATATCAAAAGAAACTCAATTTTTATAAATCTAATTGAAAGAATATTATTTCGTAAGCAAACAACTTATTTTGATAATTGGTTGATGTAATCATTTCATTATATAACATTAAAATTGTAAGGGACAAAAATTATACTTAGTTGTTTTGAAATATTTATACATTGCCTTATTACCTACGCTTAACATATTCTTGTCTAGTAGGAAACGAGAAATCATAACCGAATTGAATATATGCGACACACTTTGACCCAAACTGTACCTACATGTATCGAAAGGTATATAATTTTCTAAATCAGTGTATCACAGCAATTATTCCCTAGGGACTACGTTACATGTATTTTAATAACACAATCAATAGCTGGGACATCGGATTCTCCGCCTCATTAGTCTAATGACGATGTGTTTACGAGTAATCCGTCACGCTCTATATTTGATTAGTAAGTTGAGTAATTATTATTTATAAAACATTTCACAATCCCACTACGTTATTTTCTGAAAAAAAAAAATATATATGTGGCTGTATTGTTTTTTCAAAGTTAGCTTAGACTGCATTTATTCCCCTAAGTTTAGAAATAGTTATGTCGATCGATGAGGGATCTCCATGCTTGTTTAAACAAATACCATGTCGCGAAAGTACTGTAATAAGAATAATTATTTGTTGTAGCGAGACCTAAAGAGTAGTCATGTTGTAACTCAGATATGATATTGATGATGATATGATGATACAGATATTATGTAGTAAATTTAAGTACATCCACATAAAGACCCGGACCAGATAGTTCATAAATACACATTACGTTGTAGTTGTCAAACACGATATAACTACATAACCTAGTTAAGCTTTTATCAATCGATGATGCAAATATCGGACTACAACCATCTGTTGGCACAGATTGTTAATTATGGCTAATTAAGTAAGCTTTTCGGTGAATTATGCGAGAAAGCATAACAAAGTTACCAAGTCGTTTTCGTGTTTATAATATTACCTAATACTAGCAGTCTGACTAAACTTAAGTCGTGCGCTGTCGTGTTTTTCCACTTCAATTCATAGAACTTTGTTGATTGAAGTAGGTAGGTACGACATACATCTTTTATGTAACCACACGAAGGCCTCCAGACATCCTTTATTTGAGCTTGTCGCAAAATCCTTATTTCACATCGGTTACTTATAAACTGATCTGAACCCAAAGTCAAGTACTTTTCGAAATTTCTCGTCTAATCAGTTTGGAATAGTTTTACTCCTAGATTCTTAGATCACTTCCACAAGATTACATTTAACTTGGAATATGTGTCTCAAATTTATGAAAGCACACTTATAGAAGAATAGTGGCGTTATAATAATAATGTCATATTGGAGTGCCTCGTGGTCTCGCGGTACAAGTATGTGCAGTGCGATATAGGAGTGCTGGGTTCGATTCCCGGGTCGGGCAAAGTGTTATTAGGTTTTTCCATTAGGAAATTCTCAGTAGCAGCACGGAGTCTTGAAATGTGCCCAAAAAAAGGCAACAGGTTCGCCCCCTATTACGTGGGACTGATACATTACTGGCGAAATGTGAATGTAGAAATGCACCTCTGCCTACCCCACCAGGGATTATAGATGTGAGTTTATTTATGTACGTATGTTGTCATAAAGTTATGTTGATAAAAAACGAACTAATTTATTGAAATTTTTACGTTTTCGGGAATCTGTGCTCAGTAAAAAAATCATAACTGATACTCTTGGTCGTATTTATGTTAGCAAGATATATTTCTCCACCCTCGTACCGCCAACTGTTTTAAATTCCACCGAATAGGCGATGAAGCTATGGCCGGTTATGGGTTATTTTTCTTTCACTTTTAGGAGAATACCTATAACTCTTTCTGATAATGCCCAGACCAATCCATTGGCACACACCAAAAAATAAAAATGAAATCTTTTTAAATCCTCTACGAAGAAAAATTTAAGGCACTTGCGCACAAAGCACTATAAAATTGTTACGTCGGAAAGTCATTTATAAAGTGTTATTTTAATGTGTAAAGGTGTGAGTTTGTTTACATAACACGTGACTATTAAAATGAAGATAAATTGAATGTCCGCTGTAAGCTCCAAATCTCTAATAGCAGCTGCGCTAGGGTACTCGTAACTAATGAATCAAACTCGCACACTCCACTACGCCAAATTATGTATGATATATTTATAATTACTATACCAGAGGACATTTTACTCTATGCAACCTAATTAGATTTGTTAAACTAATAAAAGAGTAATAAAAAAAACATATTTAACCAATAAATGTCATAAAAATGATTGTAATGTTTTTACTTTGAAATTTTCTCACCTAAATATTAGTTATTTTAAAACTAATATCTTTTGATTGCGTTTTCCCTGAATTAATAATACTTTTTTAGAAATGCCTATTCCTAAAAAAAATCTAATGAAAAATATTTATCCTAGATCGTGTCTGTTATTACGGATAATATACGGGTGCAATGCTGATATTTAATGGATGTTATCATACATATAAACCTTCCTCTTCAATCACTCCATCTATTAAAAAAAACCGCATCAAAATCCGTTGCGTAGTTTCAAAGATTTAAGCGTACAAAGGGACATAGGGACAGAGAAAGCGACTTTGTTTTATATTATGTAGTGAAGTAGGTGGGTGAAAAAAAGGTGTCACGGTAAAGCGAAGTTTTTAAGAAAGACGAAGTAACCATGAAAAAATCTTTCAAATTAAGTATACGTCAAGAGAACGTTTAATTTTCGTCTCGGCGCCATTTTGCATCATTAAATTTGTCGCTTCAACAACAGGGGTCGGTTCCGAATTCATATAACAACACAATTTCCAAGACATAATTACATTTAGTAGGCATTTGAATAAACATGCTTTTTAAAGACAAATTCAAAGAGCCATGACCCATGAGCAAAGAATATCAAATTGAATAAGCTTCGTGACACAGTAGGGGAACATTCGTCTGTGACAAACATCCCAACTTTTTCCCGTGCCTTTATTAGCATTAATATGGCTTTTAGCAATGATAAACATAAATAACTACTAACTATTTTTCTTGATCTAATATCTGGTCTATATCTATATGAAGGTTTATTTCATGTTGAAATAGTAGCGCAATTTAATTTCCCATCTGTACATTACGTTGAGATTTTGAGCCGGAGAACCCATTTTAATGAGCCAAAGTTGTATAATGTTTCATGAACCATTATTTTTGTAACAAAGCTTAAAGTTGTTTTGAATTATGTCTTTGTTAAACTATCATATCTCAAATAATAGACAGACGCCAATAAGAATACAAGAAGACCTAAATACAAATATTTATATATTTGCAGCCAGAGCTGTATGAATTTGCTCATTAAAAAATGCACAAAGTATACAAAATGATAACGTACATTTTTCTTCTAAAAACAGCTTGCTCGAGTAAGCAGTACAAATTACCATAGTATTGCCTCAAAAACAAACTACGTAATGAAGCCAGCATGCACCTTTTGTAAACATGTTGTCCCCTTGCATAATTTGCTATGTGCTTGTCAGACCAGTTGGCGTCCATGCGGGGACGAGAGAGCAATTAAGTATGCTACATGCCATTGTCTTCCAACGTGCTCGTAATCTTCTATCATCCACTCACGTTATTGGTTGCTAAGGCTTTTAATCATAGCACATTTTTTGCTCAGTTAATAAATTCAGGATTATTTCAATTAGTATAGATATTTAGTTTGAAAACTGTGGCCTAAATAAATGTCAATGCTGAGATTCTAGCATGTATACCAAAATATCCTTTATAAAACAATTTTCGCTAAATGTGTTACTAAGCGTAAAAGTCGAGGATCAACTTAAGTCAAAGTTCCCAAAAGTTCGAGGAGGGTTCTCATGACGAGTAGGTAAATGTTAACGGAAAAACGTAATACACACACAAAAAAACGGTAGAAAAGAGTGACTTTGGTAAAAAATCGCACTTGCAATGCCACGATTGCTCTACAATTGAATGTCTATATCTATATCAATGATGTGAGATAACAAGGGTTGTGATCTTTAGTATTGTTAAAAAGTAGACGGAGTCGATTTGGAAAGTAAAACTAATATAGGCGTTGTTTTTTAAATTTATATTGGATGTTGATTGAGATAGTACCACGTAAATAGAAAAATTATACTGCCGCAAGGTAAAGTTTGGAAAAATGTGACTATAAAATGAGATTTTGTAAAGCGAAACCAAATCAAATTCTAAGGAAGCTCGTCACTAGGAAACTAGTTATCCATATCGGGAAATTGGCGTGTAAGAAGGTACTTGGAATAATTCAAATTCCAATAGAATGTAGTTAACAGTTTGGATACAGAGCGATTTGAACGCCGAGCAATCAAATACATATTAATCGGATGTACTATAGCTACTAGACGTACACGTTTCACCATTTGAACATTTCTCAAAGGAATTCAAAACCGAGTATCTCCTGCTTTGCCGATCTGATGGCTACCTTTGTGCCGTTTTACTTCCATTACAAAATAATTTTGCCTTTAGATGGACTATTAAAGTGCCCAAAAACTATGATACAGTTGACTTCGCTTTACAACGGAAAATTAATTCGTACAAGTGACTCGAATATGCTTCGTTGATAAGTATCAATTTGTCCACAGGACCAGGATTCTATTTTCATATCGAGTGAGGTGATAAGAGAATTAAAAAAAAGGAAAGAAAGGGTAAGTACTCTTAATATTGCAAACCGAGAAATAAAACCGGAAAACTAACATCATAAGCTTCCAGCAGCTAGTAAGGGGTTTATTCCTCGTATTTATAATCAAAAGCTATGCCTGTGTGTGATGCCTTGTCACTTCATGATGGAAGTTCGACCAAAAGAAGTTAAACTAAGTCGAAACCGCATTGCGGAATTCCTACCTGAAGACTCGAAACAAACTGCAGCAGGACTCGTTAAACTTGTAGTACCACAAGTTAAACCAATTAAAAGGTTATATTGAACAAGCCACGTTTTGCTACGCATTGAACCGCATGGTCCTATTGTCTTTACAATTAATATGCCCCGCGCGACATTAATTCAACACACGAGTCAGCTCACATTATTCCAACGTTTTCAATTTTAATACCTTCGGCGCAATTCTACGAAAGATTAAATAGAGCTGAACCCAATTGATGGCTTCCACTTTTCGACGCTATTCATTAACGTTCCAGATGCGTTAGACGGCGAGCCGATCACAAATAACGCTATAATGTATTATGCCGCGGTGAAATGTGTCATTGTTCCAACCTCATTACAAAATTGTTTATATTCGCTCTTAGAAAAATATTGCTGCTAAACTTGACTATTATTATCAATAGAGAGATTCTACAGAGGTATTACTTGTCGCTTGTCATGTTAGTGATGTCAAGTGAGATACATATTTATGCTCGGATAACCTACCTGTACCTTCGATATTTTCAGTGTGCTTAAAGCTAAATCGAGTCGGTACGCCAACTAGTTTTACTATCTGTCTTCGGAATTAATAATAATTTAATAAATTTTAAAGTTTAAAGCACGTCGCGCCAGCGGACGGTGTACACGTGACCTTTAAAATTGAGACGCGCCAAGTATACCAAGGATAGATTTTATCTCTGTTATAAAATCTATGTCCAATGCAAGCAAAGAAATAATGTAGATAACTATTGATTTCATTCAAATTTTCTTATTCTACTTTCGTGTTTTATATGTAAAATCCATTTTTTCTTCCAATAAATAATTTAATTGAACCAAAGGGTTATATTCAAAATCATTTTAAGCATAAAATTAATTATCAAACAGATTCCGTAAGATATATCATCATATGTGATTTAGACAGCCTATTAATAGCAGCAAATACAAATTGAGGCAAAGCATGATTTTCCATTAAATACATAAATATACTCAAAGGATTTACCGTTATGAATGTGTAGCCGACTCTGAACTCCACTTAATCATAGAGAAGGGTAGTACCTAATACTTAGAAGAATTATTACCACTACATTATCAGACCTACGGGCAATAGATCGAAACCGTATAGAGCTTCTATAACGAACAATATAAAAATACCAGCTTTATCGATGTCATTCTTTTGGTTAGGCGATATCTCTGTATAGAATACCTGAACTAAACAAAGCTTAATTACAGCAATTTGACGTAGGAACTTTGAAAAATAATTAAGCGCTCGAGTGAAAAAAATAACTACGTACAATGTACATATGTCTCTAAATATTGTAAATTTGAAACTCTGCACTTCACTCCAATTATGTCACCATAATTCACTGTTTCCACGGTGCAGTAATTAGATATGTATTATCTGTTGTGGGGGTGTTAAATCAGGCCATGTCATTTTATGCAACAAGTCATATTTAATTTCATCCGTAGCGCATGTTGTCGTTGACGCCATGGAACAACTGATACCATACACCTAATTACTGCAGCATACGATAATGATTGGGCTGCACTAATAAATAAATAAAGTTATGTTTCCACCCATCAGGCGACAGCTGATAACCGAAATTACTCGATGTCGGCCAAAAATGATTATGTATTTAAAATTTCACGATTATGCCATTTACTTTTTTGATAGCCTTTTGCTATGCGGCCGCTTTTTGTATCAATATCATTCTGTATGATATAGATTTTTGTTATATGTGCGATAAAGTTATACATAAATAAATTTATTCGCAATCAGCCTCCCTAGTCCCACGGCACAAGTGTATGCCGTCCAATCTAAAGATGGAGTTTGAAAACATAATCTGTAATGACTTTAACACGCAAAATCGTTAAAAATTATACAAAATAAAAACCGACATTATTATTGCAAGTGGTGCCTGGACTACAGTAAAAAACAGGCTCGGATAAATAAGTATTGCCACCGACACTGGTATCAACATGAAGACTTTTTTCTGTTTTGTTTTCGTTTTTTTCAGTAAATAACATTGCTAGACGCCCTTTTTCTTGATATTAATTTGTTCAAATATGAGGAATATAAGCCCGGCATAGGGACAAACGACATAGTTCAGTGTTCCATAATAAACTTTTATATATCCAATTATTATAAAACCGAAATAATTAAATATACTGATCTTCAACAGTGGATAATTCCTCAGCTATCAGCCTGTTTTGCCAGTCAACTGTTTGCACCGCCCTACACATTCCATCAGGTGCGGTCATTTCGCCGTGCCATCACCAAAAAAATCCAATAAGGCAATAATAAAGCTTACATTAACGTTCATTTTCATAGATATGATTTAATATTCGCTTGGATGGCCGCAGTGGTCCATTACAGCTCGACAACGGCGTGGCATTGATTTATACTCTTATACAAATTCACTCATAAATTATTACCAAACTACAAATGCGTTGCAAAATTATTATTATTCATTCAACATACAGTCAATAGTATAGTGAGGCCCAGGAAGAGCAAACTAGTGCAAGTTATTGTAAACATTTAGATATTCTTTATAGAAAAATCGCAACATTTTGTTTTTTCTTGACGTTATCATTACTACGTTCGTAAATGCTTACTCAAAAAACGCCTTATTGTCTCGTTATTTCAATTTATCAAACTTGTTTTATTGTATTGCAGAAAGATAACTTTTTTTGTTATGAATATGTCCAACTGCCACAGTTCCCAGAAAAGGACGATTCTCTCTTTCTCTAAATAAGCAGTTCGTAATTTAACAATAAACCTTTTCAAACAATTTTCGGTGATAGACTTCTGAGAACACGATCCGCTTATTTCTCTGAGTATAACTTGGTGTTCCCGTTCTGTGACTGTACATTGGTTGTGACGAAAATAATTTCTATTAAATAACTTTTCGTCAAACATACATATTTCCGTCAGTTTACCCGAATACGTAGGCGTGGTGGTGTCTTTCTACACCCACATCTTCTATTTAAATTTAAATCTCACACAAACCTTTCATCGATACGGAAAATTTCCAATTATCATGCTGCTAGATATACCAAAAAGAGAAGAAACACTGCCCAGATAGTAAATTGTACATTAAACCTATTTTTGAAGCCAATTGTTCAAGCCAATTCAATCATGACATCACACACGTCTGACTTCACGAGTATGAGTTTTGGGTGAATGCTTAATGAATTGTCACTTACTTTAAACGGTGAAGGAAAACATCGTGATAAAACCTGCAAACCTTAATATCATCAACCCGCACGAGGTCAGCGTGGAGAACCTAGGCCTAAACTCTCTAAGCTGTAGTTGAGATCAGTACCCAACAATGGGACGTACATTATGAGCTCATGATGAATGAACATAAGATTTTCCTGCTTAACCCCAACTATAACCAAAATCAAAATTTGCATGAAATGAGTCAAATTCAGGAATTCCACCCCTTCTCTAGAATCTTTTGAGAAGGAATCGCTTGTGATTTCCATTGTTTTACTCACCCATTGTACGACATGAACGCATAAATCCATTATGCAAGAATGGAGTTAAAAGGATAGTATGTAAAGAGCATCGCGCTTTTAAATTCTCATGTGCGACAAGTACGAGTACCCACGGGCGACAATAAGCGTTTGCCGTCATGCGGGTCGCCTATTTGCCTCTCGTATTTACATAAAAATATCAAACAAACCGAATCGTGGATAGATATTCCTTTCCTTTTACTGATTTTAAACAAAGAGTTTTTGGGTTGGGTAAATTGTTTTGTTTTGCTTAAACATTTTACATTCTCAAGTTTATGTATGTAGTCCTCGTAGAGAGAGATTTTATGTGTGTTTCTGCGCCATATTACACCAATCTGTTTTAATCCACTTAATATAAGTAGAGGCGAGTCTATTTTAGATTCCCGTGCTGAATTTATCCTAACAACACTTACCCAATTCCGAACCGAATTTGGATCTTCTTGATTGGAGGAAAAATGACACTTGAAACTGAAATATACTGGAAACATCAGGTATATGTATTTTTATAAGTTTTATTTTTTCATTCAAGATAAAACTTCGAATTATTCTACAAGAACTTGGTGTATTACAACAAAAACACGATCGTCCATTGTAAGACTTTTTGTTCTACCTAAATTACATTACGAACAACTGTCAATAAATATCACGGAGATCTATAAATTCCTTTATGCGAAAATTTTCTTGACAGCTGCCGTCGAATCAATAAATATCGAAATTCATGACCTTCAAGATAGGTACTTGGACAATAAATTCAAATATTAATTTCTGTACTACTGAGATCTTATTCACTACTTTAGGTATTATATATTCCTGGAAGTTTCTTTGTATTTTCGTAGACACTTAGAATTGTTACATTCCAAAACTATACAGATAGCGCTTTAAAGTGATAGAGTGACTTATGGCTATAGACACCAAAGTAATATCAACCTATTAAACAATAGTAGAGATCGATGAATGTGACAGAGTGACTCGTAAGTCGTAGTAACGTGGTGCTGTAAAATAATAAGTTTGATCTAGAGATTTCATACCTAATACGGGCACTAGTATTGAATTTTCATAAGGTTACTTTCGATAAAAGCATAAAATTTATAAATGCGCCCGAGAAACAGGTCTCCGCCTATTCCATGTTACATAGGACTTAAAACCGTTGGCAAAAAGTTAATCGGGGCACAGACTTGAATGTAAACGTTAAACGAGACAATAAAATACGGTTATGTATTGACATTATCCAAGTTACATTTATGTAACATCATCGGATGTTGCTTTAAAAGTAAATAATAATAATAAAATGATAAACATTGAATTCTTAAGCCAACAACAGTATCAAGCACACAAACAGCCGTTTCAAAGATATTTCCTAAATTAAATGTGAAACAAGCTGTCTGAATTTCTACTTGGCAATACGAAACGGGTGGGGACCAAAAATTCGAACATTATATTCGTAAGTACTAGCGAACTAATGTAATAAAGCCCCTTGCGTCGAACATTCGAACTGGGATTTGTAATTAAGCGGGCGCAAGCTTGTTTCCGACCAATATATTAAGCCTAATACACACATTTATTGGGTCATTTGTCATTGGAGGTACTTTTTTATTGTTTATACTTATATGCTTCTAATAACTCATCGGTTTGGCTAGGAAAGCTCTAGATTAGATGCTCTCAATAATACAACGGAAAATCAAATTATAGGGGGTACCACACTTATCTCTATACGTACAATTGTACCGCTAAAATTACAGACCGAAGTATACTTCTATTTATTACGCCTGCAGTATATATTATAAGTCTCAGGTGTTTTTTATGAGAAATTTCTAGATCCCTTGATGCTGCTGAGAATTCCACAATTGAATTTCAATTCACCGCCCCCGTAATTGAAACCAGGACCTCGCACAGCGTAGGTAAACTTATGCAGCAGAACCTACCGAGCATTTTCTCCATTTCCAAATAGAAATCCTCCTATTACTAACCATGCACTTTTTATCGCATAAATTTGAATGCGTGTGTGATTTAAAATCAGATGATCCGTAGCTCATTGGAAGCGAGTAACATTAATGACCAAAAGCTCACATGATATTACTGCAATTACTACATAGCGTGTGCGTTTACAAACAGAAATTTCGTATGCACAAACACACAGGCCGGGGCAAATATTTGTACGCATATTAACGTGCGCAGAAATATCATCCGTAGCATTCTCGGGCAGAAGGTTTCCCTTGAGATTCCTTATCAATCTGTTTTTACAAGAAGCAGTGGAATGAAGAAGGACATAAGATAAATGATATGTTTCTTTAGGTGAATAAGGATGATGGAAGTTCATTTGTTTCTTCGTGGGTACTAGATTCAGCCGGAATAGCAACTACGGTATGTAATGTCCATAACAAGATGATACTTATACTTCATGATTCTTGAAGATGATAAGACATTGTTTTTATATTATTGGTAATATATTTACATTACTACATTAAATTCATTCAAAAATCTATATGACTACATTGAACATACAAGAAACAAAATAAAAGTATTGATTGTTAAAAAATAATTTGATCCTCTAATATTCCATTCCAGGTAATTTTGTCACGAAATTGATTCGGTAAACATTTTTCACCCTCCTTAATACAAATTAACCGCTTAATTTGGTTACCGGAGGCGTAACTATCCATCCCATTGCCAAGGGACGCTAAAGTATTTCAAACTTCCTGATATTGAATTGTATGAAACACCAGAACTATTAACTATCGGTTGGGTTGAGTAATGATATATCTGAAGTTTGTCTAATCATTGAATTGTACTAATAGCTGAAAATGTTCGAGATACATTTATCTTTTATATTGATACATGTACATTTTAATGATATAAGCGCTACACAATGTATCTGAATACATTAAAATACATAATAATAAGACCAGCTAGGTGATGACAAGTGATGGATAACGGAGGAGATCTATGACGGGTAAGGGTGGACTACCCTAAAGAAACTACCCTATAGAAACTCTATTCAATAGAAACTGATAGTTCAGGGAAGAAAAAGCATTGGCGGTTTTCTAAGACGGTTACGCCACTCCATAGTAGTTTTCCTTACCTTATAAAACCGAATCGTGACGCAGCATAATCTGACTACGCGTAGCACATTATACAATTTTATGAAGTTTTCTATTGTGTTAATAATGTGCAAAAATGTACCACGTTATACATAGTCGATAGCAATTGTAAGCAGATATTGGATCTCGGCCACCGAAGCCTAATACGTGAATACATTGGACCGAAACATCTGCGAAACTGGTATCGAAGTAATAAGTAGGCGTATTCGATACTCACCAGAATATTAAGAGCACTTTTTTCTAGAATTCTTATCACAAGTATCATTACTGGGGATGCGTGTAAAAGAAAAAGTTACACGAACATTTGCGCAAAAGTGTGTAATGTAAAATAAATATTTTTGCGATGTGTATTACTTACATACTTTTAAAACACTTGGTTTACAACAAAGATATGTTTTTGGGTATGTATCTGCAAAACAATCATTAACTCTGTAACTCTATAGATTTTTTTTAATGTAAAATAGAAATATATGAACATAGTCGCCGTCATAGCTACTTAGATTTAATTTATGGTGCAGGTCACAATTGGCTATAGGTTTAGTACGTAAAAAAAATTTAAGTCAGTAGTAAAATTTGTAAAGTTTGATAAATCCATCGACCCAGGTTAAGTATATCCAAAGAAACATACTTATATAAAGTGATAACATACACTGTTCAGCAAAAATAATCCTCCGTTAAATATAAAATACAACATTAGCAGGAAAATTACAAAAAAATATGTATTTTCTTTTTATTATCTTTGTCCTCCCAAAAAAATCCTTTAGAATTTTAAACATTCAATTTAGGCTGTCTTAAACAAATTGCCATGAGCGATAAGATCTCCATTTGTCCCTTTTTCAATTGAATACATTCTTTTAAATTTACAACTGTATCTTAGGGTAAAATAAAGATACATAACAAAATAAATAAAATGATCAATATAAATTAACAGCAACGACCAAGTTAGCGAGTATGCATACGATGGTAGTACATACTAACACTACCCAATGGTCCACATTTCATCCATCAGAAAATAAGTACCGTCTGGCGGCTTTGGGATCTCGGACTATTATAAGCATACCTAAAATATGTGAGTGAGCAATGAGCATGTTATATTGCGTACCTGTGCACGTCATTAAGTTAAGTGAATGAGAAGTAGAATCGCGAGTTCGATCCCACAAGACAAATGTTGATGTATTCCACAAATATTTGTTTCGCGTCTGCATGAATGTAAGACCAAATAGTTTCTCCTAGGTTCTGCTACCCAAGACATAGACTTTCTTAAGTCATTGAAAGTAACCACCGTATCCAATTTGAAGAAAAGCAAGGCTTATCTAGTATAATAATTAAGTTGAAACAATGTAAGAAAATTACTCAACGTTTTAAATTTATTTTCAAAACTCATCATCAATTGATCAAACCTTTTGTCACAAATAGAATTAAGATAAAATTATTAGTCAAGACAACAAAACAACTTTTTTAATATTTTCGTTGATATTATTTATCATATTTTTTTTCTTCCGTCAATTAATTTTAAAATCATTCGGCGTCGTACATTACGTTACCTATCCGAGGTTAATGATTAATCACCTTGCGCTTCTACGTGGAATGTAAACAGGAATATTCGCACAAATTACAAAAAAGCCAAATGGACGCGCGCGGAGTGAAACATGCCAAATAACTTATGAATTGGTTTTTTATTTGCACTCAGTAAAAAGTATTATTGTGGAACCGTAAAATTCGTCGACAAAACGTATTGTATAATGAAACTGTGCTGAAATCTTAAAGTGAAAAATATTAAAACATAATACATATTGAAATGTGGGATTGATACTGTGGTCCAAACTGTCGACCAGGTTCGTTATTTGACACATGACGGAATGAAATCGTTTTACTAAACTAAGTTAATTTTAGTAGCCTGGCTACCTAAAAAAAATGCTAAAAGAGAGTAAATTGAAGGGATGCGATTATATAAACGACGATATCGTACCTATGGTAAGTACGGCGTAATCAATATCGAGCATTAAATGGCGAAGGACTTGTACGTCTTGCCACTTGACACACTAATGGTGGTCTACTAAGGCACTTACATTATTATATAGTCTAGTTCTCATTGACGAATATATTGCTGATCTACCCTACAATTCAAGTAGTTTAGGCCTTGATGTTATTAAATTTCCAGAAAAATAACAGTGAAAACTACTTTTTGTCCCTACTATTTTATTATGGTGTGTTGTAACTCCACTATCGTCACATAAAAAACATGATACAGCAAAAAATAATTTAGTTACATGTTTAGTCTCTTAACCAGAAAGCAACCTTGTTTGTTCTACATATTTCCAATAGAGGTACGAAGCTTTGATAAGAAATATTTCTGCTACAATCATTTTAGAAGTTGTTGGATTGAAAATCTCTCGATCCGTTCCTTTACACGGGTACAAAGGTACACAAGGAACAAAAAGTCTCAGAAGATTTCCAGATCACTCTTTTATTCGAAAATGATTTTCGCAATAACTCCGTTAAAAATGAATGAAATCTCGAGCCGAATTAAAGAAAACAATGTAGGTGAGCAAACAATTTCTTACATAAGGAAGATTGGGTAAAATATTTACACCATCCTTTTCCTTTGCAATTTGAAGTATTTATTTTGCCTTTTTCAAGTGGTCCGGATTACATATCCGTAGTCGTTCCCTAAAATATACCACTATGTATGTGTGTGTCATTCATATTCAAAATATCAAACGGAATACGAAATAGAGGTGACATTTTATTTTTATATTCAAGTAAAAATACATCTACGAAAATGATGAATTGCACAGTATAGTCGCATCGATGGAAAACTATGTTTCACAAACTCACAACGTAAACAACAGGATGAAGAATAATAATCATCATCAAATTGCTATTGTTTATTAATTTTCATTTTATTGTATTCTCAATTTATCGCTGGCCACTAGAGAATGAAGGCCTCCCTAAGTATATAGGTGCCAACCATATTGGTCTTGAGCAGCTTTCATCCACTTGCTACCCGCCACCTTTTACTAGGCGTCGAATCATCGTTCTTTAGGATGTCCTACACCACATCTGCTTAAGCACGGTCGCAACTGCGTTTCATTTTAACATCCCACATAAAAAGATAGTATTATCTTTAATACATTACCTTTTCTTAGTTATCTGCCTAAGCGATCACATCAAGGCATTTTTTGCAAATTTTGTAACGTTGATAGAATTAATGGGAATAAAATCGTGGTCACGGATCCACCAAGTCAAGTAAAGTGTTTTAAGGTTTTGCCATCAGAAAATAATCAACTGAGAATATCCCGTGAAAAGGATAATTATTCTCGCCCACCGTTATGTACAATTTTTAACAAACAATTAACATTACGTGGGTGCAGAAATGTAATTCTAGTTACGTGAATGCCAGCCATTTCATATTGTATATTAAAGTTAATAGAAAAACAACAACTTTTACAAATAACTTGATTTCACTAATGCCAAAAATATCCACCATGTCTAGCCTATTTTCTGCCTTTGTATTGTTATTGTATTGTTCAGTTAATTGAACACCTTTGTAACATAAGCCTTCAAACATAAACTGTATTCGTTAATGTATTAAACCAGACTTTTATGTCTAGGCTCATCAAAGGTATTATTTAGTGAAATTTAACTTATTTAAAATCTATATATATCACAAAACCTTGTCTTAAGACAAAGGATGCCGTACAATCTTGAGGTCTTGTCCCGACTAACCCAGTCAGGATTTATACCCAAAGAGATAGTTTTTGGATCCATTTTGAAATTCTTAGTAGCAACACGGAGTCTGGATAACTGCAATAGCCTCTTTACTTGTGGGTCTCTTATGGGACTGGAGAGGCAATTGGAAAACGTGAGTGTTTAAATCTACTTCCTAAACTACTCCTGCCGACTACTCCACTACCTACAGGTGTGAGGGTGTATCAACGCATCACAAAACATTAATTTGTATATGTATTATTTGCATTAGTTTCGCTTAAGCATGAATTGCAGTATGATTTATCGAAAAAAAAGTTCACTGAAATTAAATCATCATTAGCAACTGCTGAAGTAAGAAGAAACATCAATGTCATGGACGGTGTTTATTATGAATAAGTTGTTTCGTAGCAAAATAACCTCCTACCGCTGCTAAATCATCAAAATTTACTTTTAAATTGAAATGCCTTGTCGTTGAATAAACCAGAATATTTCCACACTAATACCATGATTATTTTAATCCAATATCATCTAATCTCATAACCTTACATTTGACGAAGTAATAAGATTACCTTGACAGAGCATGACGCGTGTTGGCTGCTTGATTGAATTCTAACGTTGTTTTGGAATTGTAATTATTAAAGTTGGCATTGCTTTGATGTAGATTAAGATAAATGCTTAGATGTCATTTGTAACAAAATAATATTATTTACTTACACCGTTGAGAGACGATATTTTTTTTCTACAAAACAAAATTTTGTATATTTGGCAAAGTACTCGTATAATATTGTAACATTAAAATCGTTTTAATAACAGGTATAAATCGATTTTCAAATGTCATTTTTTTATCTATTCAGCTGAGGTTTCATTTTCTTAATATCATCTTATGAACGTTGCATAAAAAACCGATAGAATGTTTTGATACTTTCATGTAATACATGATTTTTGGTGGCATTCGAATTTTTTTTTAGATCCATCTCTTTAGAAGAGCCACACCAACAAACGAGTGAAAAAATCCTTGGTAGAATCTGACAAAGTTGCAGACAAATTATTAACAATGCAAAAATCACGAGCGATCGTAAGTTGTAAAGTGAACTACATAGTTACAGTAAAAAGTTACTGAGTATAGAAGGTACTTATAGTGCTGTAGCGGTGGTGAAAAAACTTCGTTAACAGCTTATCCGGCTGCTGGGCAGGAGATACCCGGGTCATTTGGTACAACCGGTCCTATGCAGCCAGAAATTGCGAAGTGTGCTATATCCGAAATTGCAGTGGGTAGCCACTAGCCACGTCAAAAATTATTATTCAAAATTTATTTAAATCCGATTTCATATGTACATTTGTATAAATTATCAAAATGATAATTCAACTAGCTATTGTGGTATGCTCATGCATATGAAATCGGAATTGAAATATTCGATTTTGTATCACGTGTTACACGTAATGTGATGTTTTCAAATCGATTATTTTGTTCAATAGGGTATTGAGTAATGTTTGGCAATAAATTTCCTGCTGGGCAGAGACGTCATCTATGTTTAAGAGAGGGTATGTTGCTACGAAATTCGACATTTATGAAAAGTTGCCTTTGGGCTCGCCAAAGTATGTAGATACTATACGATCTGAAGGTCCTGTACTCGATTCCCGGATCGGGCATAATTGGGTTTGTCCATAGGAGATTCTCAGTATCGTACTCGTATGTTATCAAAAGTTACAGTTACAATGCCGGATTTGACGGTCGTGCCATCAATTTTGTAATTCGGTCTACAACTTACTCCACAGAAACATGACGTTGGAAAACTAATTCTACTTTCAACACTGCATTTTGCGCTCGCTTTGAAATTGCTTTTCTGAATGGCTTGGTCTAATATTACAACTCTTTCTAACTATAAATCACACCTATTTGAAAGACAACAAAAACTCTTTAATTAAAATACATTCAATCACGCCTGTATCCTCTAAAGAATAGTCAAAGTAGCATTTTTGTCTTCGATTCTGGAGTTTTACTAAAAGCCCCACAAATCCAAAAGAACTGGCGAAGTTCTCTCACTGCACTTAGAGAAATAACATACCCATAAACCGCTAGCATTTCGATCAGACAATAAAACGCTTAATAAAACTACCCTCTGCATGCTCTACTTGCCCTTTCTCTTATCTATAATGGCTAGCACGAACATCGTTAAGATATTTCTTATACTTGTACAGTAAAACACGTATAATACATAAGTGTCATCCCACAAATGCAATTTAACATCTTAAGTGTGAAATTCTAAACCGCTTCAAGTTCAAAGATAGTTTCCGTTCGATATGCCTTAATAACAGGATCGCCTCCGCTGCGTTCACGCTACAAGTTGCCATTACATTGGAAAGTTCTTAAATAATATCAAGAAATAATACCTAATTGAGATATAACTCCGTGGTATAAAAATTTAATTACCAAGATTATTACGTGAGATTATTTATATTACGATAACATAACCTTAACTATTTGATAGCTTTTTTTGCAATTCCAATAACGCTCAGGCAGACTAAGCTAAAGGTTACCTGGTGCTTATCAGTCGAAACAGAGAATAGTTTAAGACGAATGCGCGATGGCAGTATGGCAATTACTCGAAATATTATTATGTATCTTAATATCATGTTTTTGTATTCAACAGTTACATACTGGTTGGAATTTTTTCCTTGTGGTAGTCCTTTGAGAAAAAAAAACTAAATATTAATGGCGCTCTTAAAATAGCCTCGGTTTGATTTCCGAATGACGGACGAAGTGTGATTGGGTTTTTCCGTCAAAAAATTCCATACAGCACTAATGCATTAGACATGTGCCTGACAAATGATATTTAATATGCTTGCCCATTTCCCATCTTTGCGGCATTTGAATGTAGAAATTCACTTTTGTAACATGGCTGAGAAATTATAAATAAAAATAAATTGCAAAAGGTATACTGAGTTCACTATTTCGCCCTAGTCATACGTGCTTTGGTAAAGTATAATCCTTTTCAATTTTATTGGAAGCGCGTGCCCAGCAGTGCAATTTATATTTTTAACGTAACAATAGTGTCAGATGAGACAATTAATCCGTGTAGCGCAGTGGCCGACGAACGCCCAGTACAGTTGTTTCACAAACTATTTGAAAAAATACAACTCGTTTCACGAGAAGGTCTACTCTTTGCTACAGAGGAATATAAATAAAAGCAGATACGTGACCATGTCAAAGTACGGAATATCCATCAACGGTATACACATCGAGGCCCGGATTGTGTGCGTGTGTAAAAGCGAACGTGAAAATTTCATTCGTACTGGAAAGACAGAATGGTGAACGCCTTAGCAACTGTAAAAGGGTCTGACCTTCTAAGGCATATTTCGAACCGACACCTGCAAAGGTAACGAAGCAAACAGTTCTAGGAATCGCCCTCTACAATATTTTATTTTATTGGAAACGAAATTAAGTTCAATTGTTCATATTAATAAGAAATGGTTTTACTCATATAATTCCACACGCGTAGCCCAGCGTACTGAATAAATCATCGGTTAGTAGCCAAACATATACGAAATATTTACAGTTTGAATACGTACCTAAAATCTTTAAACATTATTCGTAGCTACCTCACTTTCTTTAAAATCCTAAGAAATAAAATGTTTGAAGTTGTATTATGATGGAAGAAAATCATTTTCTTTTGACATACTTATGGTGATAAGATCGTGAAAGACAAATTTTGAAAAATATTGCTTTTAGATATTATTTATTTTTGCGTCACAAGTATAAAGCAAGATAATACATATGTGATGCTGGTGTGTGGTTAACAAACAAAATTTTATTAAATTTGTTGTTGGTCCGTATTGATTGTTGTACAAGGGTAGAACCATTGAAGACAGATTCTCCTACCGACAATGTCTCTAGCGACTTTAACGCCCCCCTAAATTAACCTGCACAATGGCCGGAGGATACAGTGGAGATACAGAGGGCTTCCTACATTTCCCGAAAGAAATCATTTATATAGACCAATAGCCAAATCACTTTCCAAGATAAAGGACAAAGGCTATATTGCGACGGTTGCATTATTCGCCATTATTTTAGAACAGTGTAAAAGAACCATTCTAAGCACTGTGCTATGGAACACTAAGCCAATAATCAGGGCTATAAATTGTAATGTGATCTTTCAATCCTTGAGAGAAGTGCTGTTATTTATCAGTAATTGATCTTATTTACATTGTTTTGTTTTAGTTTGTATTTTTTTCGTCTATCAGATTACGCCATGATTTAAGAAACGTTATTATTTTTGTTTGATGTATTAAAACTTTTTAAATATTTATTATAACAAAACATACCGTATGCATAAATAAATCATACTTAATCGTAACCCAATGTAAAGAAAGTAGATATACCTACATATGTACAAAAGAACAAAGCAAATATTTATTTTGTTTGTAATTTATATCAGTAAAGTTTGTGATAAACTCAATTTACGCCGATACATACGGAAAGAATGCAGATAAACTTTTTGTGTATATTATTCGAATACGCAAATATTTTTTTGGGTTCACACTTTGGTCTTCAAACTTCTAGCCGATAATAGCGAAAGTTGTGGTAACTTTCAAAAACATGTTTATTGCCATCAAATTTTTATTCTAAATAATTAACTATTATGTGTATAGATAATTAACAATCGCTTTGTGAAGCCATCACGCTGTCGCCTCAACAGATCACAGTCGGTTCCGTGATCCGTCAGAACCATAAACCCCAAGTTTTGAAAGGTACGTAAATTTACTCTTTGAAATTTAAAATCATAAACATGTTCCTCAATCCTCTTAGTTTATCATGAATAAGATTTTCCATCCTTTGTTTTTATTTTATAATTTAAATATCTTACTTGAAAGATTTTTTTTATTACAAGAAAAGACCATGAAGTGTAGTAAGATACTTTCGAAACATTTGTAAAGATTTCTTACAATATGAAAGTATTAGCGGGTTTTAAACATAGATTTTTTTTAATTTTTTCGCCTTTACGTGTACAAGTGCTGTTGTTCCTCACTAACCAGTTATAACACTGATGCTGGTCTTAGTCCATAACGCTGACTTAGTGCAAATGCCTAAACTGCAACAACAACTTCGGCAATACACTTCACTACACAATCTAGATATGACGCAGGTAAAATTTTAACGCACAACCAAAAACTTTTTGATATTTTAATTTCGTAGGCGAGCAAATTTATATATTACAGGCGAAGACTAATTTCTCAACACCGTGTTCCCAGAGTAACCGTTTACTTGCCTCATGTAAACAATGCTCATGATAAAAAACATGCCCGACACACCGAATATAAACGGACACTCTAATTGCTTCTGTATATTATAGAACATGTATTATGCTCGTTATCGATATAGATGACTATAAATTTCCGTCTTACAAACGCGGATACTCTATAAGGTGAACCGTCAAATTGTATGTGTTATAAAGTATTATGGCAAGGTGGCTGGCAGCGGTTGGATAAGGAGAGCCGAAGATCGAGCCCAGTGGCGTGCCATAAGAGAGGCCTATGTCCAGCAGTGGACGAATTAAGGGCTGTTGATGATGATGATGATGATGATAAAGTATGCGCCTATTATTTGCGGTTTCTACCGCTGAATGTGCTGTAAGTGGGAGAGCCACTCTGCTTAGATTGGTATAGACTATTAATAAGCTTAACTTGAAAGCCACATTGACTGGACATACAAGTTTTTGGGTTCGGTTCGATTCCTGAAATCCTGATACCTGATACATGCATTCTATCTCTTACTTACCTACACATTTTCCTTTACACACTGTCATTAAGACGACTAGTCAATTTAAGAAAATGATCAAAGGTACTAAAAAATAACAACAAACTATACATTCTGATCTTCCTTTCTCTTTGATTGTAAAGTTTTAAAAAAGGTAAAATAAATGCGCTCTTTCACGCCAATATCCTCGGAGGGATAGACGGGCTTGTTTGTACAGGCACGTTTCACTAAATTCCTTCTAACTCCCACGTAATAAGACACAAGACTAGTGCAGTATTTTGGACACGTATACTAACTCCATGCTGCTATTAAGGATTCCCTAATGGAAAACTTAAAAGTATTTTGTCTAACCGGAAATCGAACAATTGACGAACTAACGAAACAATATCACGCCTTATTTTAAATCTGTTTACTCTAAACATATAGAGTTTATTACACTTTAGAAGCTCCTTATTTATCTGTCTCACGGCATGCCAAAGGCGCCTATTTTTTTAATATTGCAGGTAAAACAAAAAGAGGTCTAACTATTTTCGGCTTTATAAAATAAATTGATGTAACTCACATTTTAGTTTATTAATACCTGCAGTTTCTATGATAAATAACAGCTAAATGCAAGCTTTCCACTCACACAGTATGATTAAAATTTAAGCTGTTTTCTGGCATGTCGCGCTCAGTGAGATTTAATGCACTTGTGTACATGGATTTTATTACACTAATGGCCGCTCTAATCCTGGTGCTGGAAATCCATTCAAAGGATTTCTAGAGCTACATAAAAACTGACCGTTGCTAAATGACACCTAAGTCGAAGCTTAACTTGCTCTGAAAGCCACAGCGGAATTCCGCTATAATAATATTCATTATATTGTTATTAAAATAATGGCTTGGTGTAGAATGTAGCACCACCTTTAATGAGAAAAACAACGTGAAATTGAGATGACAAATAGAGTCCTTCATATTCTGCTTCCCTAAGGCAACGATCACTTCTAACTATTGGTGACTTACATTTTTATGGTTATAGCGTTAATAGGAAGTAAATGATTCAGCACAGTACAAAGTGTTACATAAATACAAAGAGTCCTTTGTCATTTTGTTGTCCTCGTGCCTGCTTGGTGCTTGGTTTAAACCTAGTAGCTGAGTGCGGATAAGAGATTTCGTAAAGGACTCTCAAGGCTCGAATTGCATGTTTACTCACAATGTTTTCTTTTCCTGTTTTTGCGAGAAACATAAAGACATTCAATGACCATTGTAACAGAAACCGAGGATATTTTATTACATGAATTAATAGACAAAATATAATCATAAGGTATAGAGATAGTATTTGATCATCCCTAAACATACAATTGAAATTAACTCTACGAAAAAGTATAGATATCCGATTATATTGAAAACAATAACCGCTGACACTAACTAAATTGATCAAAGTTTGGTTGCTACAGTTTCTATTGATATGACTTTTATTATATAAACTTGAAATAATGGCAATTAAACAAATAAAATACACTCTTACTTCTTAAAACATAAAAAGCATACCTACATGTATGATATTCATGTTGCTAAGGGAGTTTCTTTACACTACAATACACTACGACAACACGTTTTTGCTAAAGTTTAAAGTGGTGAACATTGAAGATTCAAAAGAACTTTTAAAAATTTATGTAATAAGAGACTGTTTTTACATTTGACTTTATGGACTAAACAATGAAATATAATGACCAGAATATTACTCCATAGCCGTCGGAACAGCGGAAACATCATAACAACAGCAAATCCCTAAAACCCATTAAGTGACGTATCACAACAACCAAAACACGACGAAAGCGAATTAACACGAAATAAAAATAACTCGTCGTTTATAATGTACACACCATTAATTTGATTTGTATGCCAAGTAGTTATGCGAGAACAATCTGTGAGTTTGTTCTAGCAACATGCTTTTTCATATACAACGCCCCTGAATAACCCTTTTATAACACAGATATGTGCACGTCAAACGTGAAAGAGACGACAGAGTAAATGAGAGCTAAATTGAATCTATTTTAGACATATGTAGATTTTAATCCCCTACTAAAAAACACTGGGGATTAGAGAGAGGCTTAAATTGTTATTCAAACCCTTTTAATTTAGAAGAATATTTAGGACTATGCCTATTTCTAAATATTCTAACCTATATTTAATTGCCTTGGTAATTGCGCTACTGAGGCATATCTCAATGCAAAACTACGCTCTAATGCGGCAGAGTAGAAACTCGTACATATAAAGTATATAAAGTGGATGTTGGACTCATTAACCACAGGCCAGAGAGATTAGAGATTGTTTTTCGCCATTTAGTTTTCCATTTAGGTATTATTATGCTGCCATCAGACGCAATTTCAGTACTTCATTGAGCAACTACCTATAAATAACAAAAAAATATATAGATAAATGATTACAAATTAAAACAGTAAATAAAGTAGAAAAATCATTTAGCAATCACTGCATGGCACAAATGAAAATCATGGGAGAATTTCCGCCTACCAAGATTGGATAGAAGAAGGAAATCAAACGCGAAAAAGGCAAAATTATCGGAGGTTCAGCAATCTCTCACCAAACGAAGTTCGGTAATAAAGCCGGTGCTTTACCCGGGCAGGCCCATTCGAAATGTAAAATCTGACTAGTGTGCCTATACTATTTTTCAAAATTTAATCTATTGCGTATTTATTTTTTTATAACAAATTCAAAATCTTTACATGCCCTAAGTGATCAAGAAAAATAAATTTTAAAAAGAAACTTGCCGGAATTTGAATTTATTGGATTTACGAAGACCACAGTGAAGTCAGCTCCGGTAGCAATATGAATGGATCACGTCGACCTGACTGGTTCTTTTGCCCACATAACATTACAGGCAGCAATTTAGCTGCCACTTTGTAGTCAGACGTCGCCGGATTTTCAATAATATAAACCAAACTTACTTGAAGATTTCGGAAAATCAGATATCACTTGGGTTGGGCCAATGCAATGAAACATGTTACGTGAGCTAAAAAACTTATTTTTATTGTTTTTAATTTTTTCGACCTTGTCGAATGCTTACGAGTATTTCGCCATTTCTATAATCTCTCAGGAAAATCCAATATCTTCGATAAAAAGATTTAATCAACGTTCAAAAGCTTTAAAACATAAAGGAAACAAAGAAGTAACCCACGCTAACAGACTACCTGTTAAATAAAATATACATAGAATAATAATAGATAGAACAACAAATTTTGATGACTGCTGAAATGTTCATGAGTTTTAAGATAAACGCTTTTCGCAACCGTCTAAACAACATAACACACTCTTTCAAATAGTTGTTTTACACATGTAAATATTTGCAGCAAGTTAAGAACGTGCCCTAAAACATTATCAATTTAAAGTTCACTAACAACTGGTCATAATGTAAATTATTATGGAATGCGAGTTAATCTAAATCCGCTGAATATTGCAGAAAACTAAGTAATAAGAACGGAACAACGTTTTTAAAAGTTGTGATCGCCATTGCGATAATGAAGTGGCGAAGTTTAAAACTTGATATAATTTTTGTCGATGCACATTTTCTTGCCCTATGTGCAAGAATCTAGCGTGAAATGGGGTAGTTGAACATCAGATGGCAGCTAACGTAATAACTATTTCGTGCTACTAATATAGTCGATTACCACTTAACTCGTCCTTGACTGTTTAATTAATTTTACAAAAAAATGTAACAATGTTGAGAAATTAAAACATCCGGCATCAAAGGTCGAAACATCTGCTGTAACATCCGACGAAGATTGGAATGTTATTTTTCTATAAGAATAATGACCGCCGATTTATTTTTACCCATGTGTGCTACACAAATTACGTATTTTAAACAGTATATTTTTTGTTAAAGGGCTTCAATTTTGTATGTATTTCAAAATGAATTAAATTTCAAGTGTTCACAAAATCAGTGAATAAATTCTCCTAGACTTGCTGAATAAATAACCCGATAGGATTGCTATTGCTAGGGACCCAACGCGACCGGAATAAGCTTAATGAAGCTTACAAAGAGGGTTAAATCAATGTCCTTTATACTAGACACGAGAATAGAGAAATTGTACTGAGAACAAAATACAGCTAGACGACGTTTCTTGTTAAGGCATTGTATTAACGTAACCTGTGAAGAAGTTACACATGCATTTACATACCTCACATAACCTAACGAATTTGTTCCCCAGAGAGCTAAGCATTTGAGAAATATATTTCTATCACATTTTTAGACTCCATGCTGCTCCTAAGAATTTTGTAATGGAAAAAAGTTTGTTAAAAAGTTACTTAAACTGGAAAAATGTCCAAAATCGCAAGTCATGATACACAACCATCCATAGTAACCTAGACCAACATTATCCTTAGTTTTTTCTGTATCATTTAATTCTAATTGATTATGTCACACAATTGAAGAGTAATTTAAAAATCTGTTGAAACACTTAATACATACAGTTTCAAACTGTTTTGCATACTTTTTAAAATTAATTCCAATCTAAAAAGGGTTTACTGAATGAGCGGACCTTTTCAGCGAGTTTACGTGAGTTTATTGAACGATTAGTTTAGCCTGTTAAACTGTATATATTGTTGATCTTGTCCCTTTTTGTAATACTAGCGCGTGTGGCACGTTTTTATTGTATCTTATCTAATAGATTCATCACGAGGGTCAGTAAGGCGTCCGATCCGTAGAATATTCTAGCAGCTAACCTTATTGTTTTAATAATTTTAAAGTAAATAAAGTTTTAAGCAACTTATGTAGCTTAGAGCTTGTGTTAACAAAGGTCAGTTTACGTCCCTAATTTCCCTTAACTAAATTTAGAAAGACTTTCGTATCTTATGAATACTTTTAACTTACCGATGACGCGTTTAAATTAGTTTCATATTTACAAAATTAAATTTACGCTACTTCTAGGTAAACTGTAGACAATGACGTGACCTGAACGATATCACAGCGATAGTCTCAAGTCCCCATAGTTTTTGGGTCATCAGTTAAACTACAAACTGGTTATACAAAAATAAATCTGCGCTCAATCTTGAAGTCGAAAATGAGGATAAAGCTTCGCTTTATCTTTGGCATATACAATATAAAAATCCTCTAGAATTATCACTTTTGAATAACCCAAGGTGGGTAATAATTTACCATAGACAACCAGACAGGTAATAAAATGTCAATCATATAATTTCTCGAGAAACCTACAAGCTTAAGTAAAGAAAAGTGTACCAAGAATTTTGATAAGATTAAACTGTGTGCTAATTTAATTCATGGCATTTATTTCTTCGAAATCAAACAAATAGAGGAGTGTTTTCTTAATGTACACGATGAGATAAAAATTCCTTAGAATTACAGTATAATTGTACAACGTCTTAAGAGCACAGCCAAAACAAAGAATTCTCCGTCGTTTTCCTAGGACAAATTGAAAGCTCGCCAAGGTATTATTATGTCGCTTACAGTAATTTTAAAGTAAATTATTTAATAGCAAGAAGTCGAGAAAAGAAGAAAACATTGAAAAGTAATACACTTTCTTTAAGCTTTTATCCATAGCTACTTAAATAATTTCGTCATGCTCACTATACCAAATACAAGTATTAGAATCTTCTCTACCTTTTTTACATAAAAACTTATGTTTCCTGATTGTAATATGCCTGTATCATGGTAATTAAATCAAATGCACATATAAAAATAAATATCTTAAGAGTTCAGTCAAGGGTTTATATAACATTTCTCATTTCCATTACAAAAACAAATATTCGTTGATTTCCCATATTTTAGCAAAGGTATAACAGGGTTGTTGTTTAGCATCTATATTGAATGTGCCCAAAGGCAGTAGCCACAACTGCCAATACCATAAAACGATCCAAGATTTCCTTTAAGTGCTTCACCATTCTAATGTTCCAAAAGCAAATTTTTATTAGAGTAAATTACATAAAGGAGTTCAAAATTTTATATCTAGAGATGTTGATTCAGCTGAACCCACTTTATTCTAGTTATAACGTTTAAATATCCGACTTTCTTACACAATGACGCTTTTAAAGCCACTTTCAATTTAAAGACAACAGTTTTAAATATATTGTACAGCGCTGCTTTGAAACCGTAGAATAGAGCATTTACTACTTGACATAAAATGCGAATGTGTTCACAAGACTAAGATACTCCTAAGATTTTTGCGGCCATAAAAATAATTAAAATTCTTTCAAGCAGTGCGTAAAATATATGTACTACATATAAAGGAACTACTTCAAAAGGTTCTTACATATAGGACAGTTTTGTATCATGGATAACCTTTTTACTCCCACGCCTATTTTGTCTAGTCATCTTTAATTAGCAGATGTGACTTAAATGGCTTGAAGAAAAGACAAAAAGAATGATCGTGGGAGTGGAATAATAAGGAAAACATGACAATATTCTCCAAATCAGAATCAGTTTTTAAAAGAACAAATTGACGTGACCCTTGTCTATGTAAAAATGTATAAAGCCTTAGCATATACCTTAGTTCCCAACTTTTTTGCACTTTACTTCCTTTTTAGAGGTGGATTATGAACAATCAATGATTGAAGGAAGTGCTGAACAACGGGTCTTATATTAGTAGCACATATAGGGTTAGCGTGTTCATAAGATGATTAACACACATACAAGCATTGTATGCAAAATCTTGAATACATTTGAAGTAATGCTTCTTACTAGACCCACTGAATATTAATATAATACCGTTCATATTCGAAGTTAAGATGGTGTACTTAGGACCATCCAAACATTTATGTGTGCAAAATATAAAATCATACAGTATAGGACATTACTTGTTAAGTAAATAAATGACATGATAACTCGCTCTAAATGTAAATTTATATTCTTGAAGATCCGTATTCCACTGTTACTACGCGTAAATTCGGATTGTGGTAAATTGACAGGAAGGGAAAAACCCATCGATCCCTTCTTAACCTTTCCTGAACCGTAATATAGCACTGTAACAAAATGTTATTTAAGTGATGATCTATCTACACCAAAATACTATAAAATAGGCATCATAGTCAATCTCAGTAGTCTT
Organism: Cephonodes hylas; assembly: GCA_030295005.1. Taxonomy (NCBI): domain Eukaryota; kingdom Metazoa; phylum Arthropoda; class Insecta; order Lepidoptera; family Sphingidae; genus Cephonodes; species Cephonodes hylas. Next base: position 7,624,087 of record AP025364.1, on the reverse strand, counting down.
TTTTGCTTGTTTTTCTCCCAATCGTGTGATAGGACATTCATAAGTTCTGAGTTCAATTCCCGGATCGAGCAAAGTTTTATTGCGTTTTACTATTAGGAAATGATCTGTAGTATCTCGGAGTTTTTACATGTGCCGAAAAACGGCAATAGACTCACCCCCTATTATGCGGGACTTTTTAAATAATTGTCGAATTGTGGGTATATAATTTGGGTAAGTATAAATACGACCATGTTTCTGATTATCGTGCTATGCTCAAGTGGTTACCTATGCGACTTCGCCGGAATTGTCATGTCCTCTCTCTTCTCTATAATGTTTTATTTAATCCCCTCACTCCTACGTATCTCAAAACCCGATTTGAATATCGCCATGAGTCACATTCGAAAACCTTGAGGTCATCAGAAAACCTAAAGTTGAAAATGCCCGTGCATACCACTAGTTTGATCGACAATTCGTTCACAATTAAAGCAGTACGTTTGTGGAATGCTCTTCCTGTTGAGGTACGCCGGGCCAAGAATCTTATCCAATTCAAAAGACTCGTCAAAAAACACTATCTCTTCTGTAGTTAATATTTTAATTATATATTATATAAATGTATTTTCTTTTTTGTATATATGTATGTGTATTTATTGTTGTGTATTATATCCATATTATGGTTGCTTTGAAAAGATCGCCATGAGTGATAAGACCGCCACTTGTACCTGTCCTTTTCTTTTTATGTTTTGTTTAATTTTTAAAAATGTGTGCAATAATGAGTTTAAATAAATGAATAAATAATTTCATTTCTTTCTACCATGCAATTCTACAATGCAAAAACCGAATTTTACAAATTAAAGTAAATACAGTGTATTTCTTTGTCTAGAAATTCTAATGTCACGTCCTTTCATGCTGACAAAAGACGAATAAGATGCCAAACTGATATTTGCAAAATACGATTTTTTTTCTATTTGGTTCTCATTGTATGCGACGGCACCTTATATCAGCTGAAGAATATTAATTTTCCCGATTCACAATAAGAATATATGTAACATTAAATTTTCATAATTTTAATAAAACTTACGTTCGTCGTACCAAGGAAATAAGCCGATTTAAGCTTATTGTAAAACCCTGTCATTAAAATTTCATATAGTTACTCAAGAACTTGCAGCTTCCTTTAAGTAGGTTTTCATTAAAATATGCATTCTAATTTTATAAGGTTTTGTGTAATTTTTTGTCAAGAGAAGATTTTATCAGTAATTTTCTTTCAATGTAGAAATTACATCTTTAATTTGTAACTGGAGATGTGTATATTGCCAGATACGCAAACCTTATTAATGTTACTTATACTTGGAAAATAGTGAGAATCTGAGAAAAATGTAATCAAGCATACTGGCGCTATTTAGAACGAAATAAATTAATAAATATAGTACAATTCACTATTGGAATCAATCATGTTCAACGTGCGAAAAGTAATAAAAAAAGTATTTTCGCGGATCCGTTTTATATTAGGCTAGACGTGACGAGTGTTGAGCCAAATGGTGTTAGCAAAATTCATGATTCAGTACGCAAAATCAAACAGATCCTTCATTTATTCGATACATTTATCCATACTACTTATTTTGATTAAACACAGAAAGTAAGAAATCCTATCGTCAAATTTAAATATCTTTCGGCATACGATTGAATATAGAAGTAAAGTCTATTCGTCTTTCCTTTTCGAAATTATAGCAGTTATAAAATCGATGCCCACTACTTAGAACATGGTAAGTGACCCTTGATCAGAAATTTATGGAGGTAGAAATATACCTACCTCTTATATCTACCTACATCTCTAGAGAGCTAGAAGAAATAAAACACGAATTCCTACACAAGACTTAGAATAATACAAAAGTATGTATTTATGAGAAGTACATAGTAACATATTGAAACAGTCCAAAATGAAAACAAAGGCTTGAGAAACGTTTCCACTTTACTTTTAATTCAGCTCGGCTTTAGTCCAGTGTCGCCTTTGTTGAATTAATAACGCTCTATTGCAGAACTTTAATTTATACTCTCTAAGAAATTGCCGCACAATAGAAAATGAAATAGTAGTTCTGGTCACAAAAGTAGTGTTTATTGGTAAAGCAACACTACTTTAATTTCCCGATCCAGAATTTGACTTCAAAGAGGGGGAGAGGTACACTATGACAAAGGTAAGAGGTAGGAAAAGGTAAGAGAAGCTTTTCCTTGTAGCTTAAAATGTTTAGAGTCTCTATTGGCTGGTGGTAAAATATTTATAGTCTCCGTAAACTAGGTATAACCCACTGTAAAGGCCAACTGTGCCGTGTTGTGGGCTCAACCTTTGTGTACAAAAGCCAGGAACAACTGATACTTTATTTGGTCCATTTTCGCTTCAGGGGCCAATATGTTCACTTTATGGTGCTTTTTTAAAGTTAAACATCAAACAAAAAATATTTGTGTACATTTAACCATATATTTTTTTTAATTTAAGTATACGAATGCATAAAAAGTATAATTGCGAACTTAATACGCAATGCATTACCATCTATTCATTTTGATATATCATAACTAAAATACTCTAATATATATCTACTAAGTATAGATCACTTATAGATATTTAGTACCATTAAAAGTTACCTACAACTTTGTGATTGGGATTGCCTTATACGAAGTAACCTGTAATAATAACTCAGCTTATCGCCGTCCACTATTGAACGTAGGCCTCCCCAAGATAGCGCCAACCATCCTGTAAACGTTATTCTAAAAAATATAATCTTATATCTTTTTGTGTTACAATATGATGATGATTGTGAATATGATACAACCGTCTATATAGTCCCGAATCCCGATCGAACCCAGAAAAATGAAAATTAACAACGTGAACACGCATATTTCTTGAACAATAAATCGCTAAGTTGATTGAACTTTGGGCCTTGCGCTAGGTAGCTGCTTTTCTCCGTCTTTTAACTTCCTATTGCACCTTAGAGACTGTCACAATTGTATTGTTACTTAATAAATTGTTTTCGCCAAAGTTTCGTGTAAACATCGTGTAAAACTTATTAATTGACAGTACGTTTGACATGTTACAATTGTGAGGTAACCTTTTACCATAGATTTATTTAAAACAAAACAACAAAAAATATCTTCCGTTTTTAATGAAAATGTTTTCTAGATGATGAATCAACAAATTATAGGAATTTAATTAGCTCGAAATGTTTTTGTACTGAAACAAAAGTTTTAAACTTTTAAATTAATCGTTGATGGCATGAGAACGAAATGTTTGAATTTGCGTAGCAACATTTGAGTTGAAATAATTTCAATGAAATGAGGCGGTCGTGCTTATGACAGCTACGAGCCGTGAAAGTTAAAGAGATAAAAATTATCATAAATAATTTCACGATATTACAAACCTTGATGGAAGTAGTGTTCACTGTTATTTAGGACTTTATACTTTCTTACCGAAAAATACTACTTATATCGCCATGGAGTGCAGATGCTCACGCATGTGTAGATATGGATTAAAAAATATATGACGTATGAATATCCTTTTGTATTTACTTATTTATTAATAACTCTTTCAGTTTCTACTTCAAGTATAACATGCCTGGAAGGATTACCTAATATAGGATTCCTGCCTGCAAGTTTCCAGTAATAACGCTATACCCGATAAGACCTAGCACTAATGTACCTGTATTATTGCTTCAAGCTTGAGTTGAGAAGTAATTTAATACTGAGACTAATGTAGCCTAAGAAGGGTTACGTCGATGATTAATATTTTCTTGCATCTAAATTTGGGTATGAAGCGAATATTACAATAATACAAATTACTTTTTCAAGTTCAGTTCAGTAGAACTAAAACGGTTGAATCAATGGTAGATTTTTTGTTTAAGATATTTGAGAAAACAAACAAAATTACTCTAAAGCATCATGTTTCGTCCTTAAAAGTAGACTCATAAAAAATAAAATTAATGAAATAAATAAATAAAACTGCAATGAGTATAACCCCGATTACGTAGGAAGTCAAATCCGTTGGAGAGTTACAGGACAAAAAACAGGTGTAGAAAAATACTTTTCAACCTGAAACTTCCCTTAGGGAATACGATCTTATGTATAGAACAAATACGAAACACATAACAGCAAATCTAAACTTTCAACAATGCAATGCATCAGTCCTGCCGCATGTCTCTCGGATTGAAATCAGTCGTATGCTTACGCCCACCACGCTTCTAGTACAAGTATTTTATTGCAATATTTCTTAAGAAATTTCCACAAAAACCTGTAAATTAGCCCAGAAATGTTTGTTTATGAAAAAAATGTTATTCAATGTGTTTCGTAGAAAACGAGAACACTCGAAACATTTGTTTAGGTAATAAAGTTTTACTTTATTTTACTATTGAATGCCAAATCAGTGGTTTATATTTTGCTTAGGGTTAATGATACTACAAGTGAATGAAAGCCGCAATAATAAAAAGACTTTTGTTGCTTTTGAACAAGTAACAAAAGCAACAATAGGACACTTGGGTACAACGGAATCATCAGAAATTAAGTACAGTTTTTAATATATGATATTGTTTCCTGTTTCCTATACTAAATAAAAATACTTATCTTGACAAATAACTGTTCCGCCGCTTGTAATTGCAATAAAATTATTCGTGTTTTCCTCGCTTTTTTAATATTAATCATGAATATTTTATATTGCATGATTATTTAATACAGGTATACATTTGAATTTTATTTTTCTAGGCGTTGTAATGAAAATACAGGAACACTGTATAAAGTATTACATTCTACTGATTACTTATTTTATTTCCTTTAAGGTAATAGAGCCACACCAATATCTAAGTAGAAGGTATTAAAAATCGTCAACCCGGGATCCGCCTTTATACATTCGGGTTATCGAAACTAGATAACTAAGCCTAGTAAGTAATGATTAAAGTTGTCTCACGCTTTCGATATTCTATAAAGACTACACTACATACTCTAGGCTTTAGAAACTAGTAAATCTTTTTATTTCAATTATCTTGTAATTAGATTTAAGTGAGTTATTATATTTTGCTGGGCCGGTGTATATAGAAATATTTTAACGTTTAGCTAATCATGAATCATGAATTTTATTACATGTGGCATAAAATCCGATGAAGTTTGCCTTTTTATTTACATGTATCCTAAATATTTTATTCAGTAATGTTAGTTTACTTTTGCCGTATACATACCAATACTATTGCCTTCATTTTATTTAATCCGATAGCAAGCAACCCCCTGTGGTAATAAATTCAAGCCTTTGTTTAAAACTCAGCCGAAATTGAAACGAAGCAGCCTAATACATTCCAATTAAGGAGCAAAAAATCCAATGTGATATTACTAGCTCAAAATTAAATCGTAAATATGGTGAAGTTGTACGTGCCAAGTAACTAAATTGCAATTTTAAGCTTCAACGCCTAGCTCTAAAAATATAAATTAATGTAGAGTTTTAACATTTATCGACGTGCAAAATTGTCGGAACATTTTAACATAAATGTTGAGTACATTTCACATGTGCAAGTTATACTATTTATCTTGGAATACCCTGCCTCGGCGCTGCGGAGGATACAGTCCATTACACCTGTCCAACGGAGGCCTAATGTTAAATGGACGTAATATTAGGACACATAACTACTTTTCTTGCCAACTGTAAAGTTATGCATATGAACTAACTCCGTAGCATTACTAAAGTATGAGTATATCTTGCATGAGTATATCTTTATTTTGTTTTGTTTTATTGTAAAAAAACTAAGCATTTTTAAAATATTACCAATATTGAACGTTTTGTGTATGGAGAAGTATGAAAAAATTATTTATTCAATTAATCACGATCTATTTTTATTAACTTCTATGACAATCCTTCAATAAAAGCTGAAACGTAGTATAATTCTTTAAGGGAATTAATTTAATTAAACATGATAATAGCGCTCTACTCCATAATCGAATCCGGGACATCTGAATTTCACGGCGTACATTTAAACAGCAAGACTACAAGCAGTCGAGAAAATAGAAAACCTTATGGAATAACTTGCTTTAGAGGAAACATATTTCGTGTATATTGCGTTTACATTCCCACATTCTTTGTGTTATTTTTAACCAGAAATAAACAGGAATTGGTCTTTTCTCGCTGTGAAAACTTCAACACAAAATCTAACTGACACTGTTAAAGAAAACCACTTTTATTGAATTCACCGTTTTATACGTCGTTTCGTATATTTTAAACTATATTGTAGTTTCTACCTTCGGTATTCGTAAAAAGAGGGGAATAGAAATTTATATTGCGTACTCACACATGAAAAGCGACTATCTGTTTGTCAAAATATCTCTTGCGCTTAGAAGTATTACATAAGTTGTGTGTCCTTATTTTCGGTAAAGTATGATAGGATACGAATAAAAAAATAGCTGAGAATCATACGCAATAGTGTTGATTTTTGCAAAAATCCCAGCAATATTTTTAAACACATTTACTTTTTATTCAAATCAGCTCATAAAATTATGAATGGAGGCTGGAATATTACGTCGGTAGCCTTGGCAGTACACAGGCACCAAATATGAAACGGTAAGTGTTATATATCTACGAGGACATATCTCGGCTGACCGAGGTTCGCTCGGGGCAGAAAAGTTCTAACTCGAAGCGAGCTGACGGCCGACGCCATACCAAAGTTTCAACACGGCAAAAAAGCTGAAAAATCGCTCTCAGAAGTGAAAACCGCTATCCTACTTTTTCATATGAAATGCACATGTATTAAGGAATGCACTTTTATTTATCCCGCAGAGTGTACATATGTATATAAACCAATTAAATTATAATGAAAATCTGTAAGTACTGCCTTGTTGTCTCGCTATACATGTGTTTGCCGCATAATCTAGAGGTCTCGACTAGGATTAATGAAAGTGGTACTCGATTTTGTAATAGAATGACTACGATTGGCTCGTCTTCTAATACGTAAAACTTTCTACTTAACCCGTCGGTGATATAGGCATGAGTGTATCTACGTTCTTAAAAAAATACTCTTTCTAGGATGTATTAGCCATAAAAAAGGCAATGTTTTCATGTATTTATTTAGGACTATCACATCATAATTATATAAACAACTGATATATACGGTTTCGTGAACGAAAAGATAACAATATGGAACGTTAATACACGCGTTTCATGATAGTGATACAATATTTATAGCCTCCTCATTAAAATGCTTTATAAGTTCTAAATCAGGTAATGTTTACACAAATGTATTGAAATCATCGTCAAAATAAGATGTAAAATTTATACACGGTTGGCAACTAGTGTCTGTTGGGATAAACGTACATAATGCCGTAATTTCCACGTAATTAGTCTTGGCCATTGTATAAAACAAATTTAACAGTACCTACGGACTGCCTTTAGAGCCATAGACTGGGTCGGCTTCCAGCCAGATGGAGTAATAGCTTGTTAAAGGCGACTAGCAATTACTTGATGAAATGGCCTGAAAATAGGACGTAATGGCGTGTTCTTAGAGATTTGAATTATGTTAATAGGTCTCTGAAATAGAGGTACATTGTTAACGATAAAGATATTTGTAAATACAAAATCATATTTACGAAACAGGGGCTTTTCGTGATTGTAATTAAATTTTGAACGCCAAAACTATTTAGATAAGAATATCTTATCTCGAGAGAGTTTTACGAGCATCACTGTAATTAGTAAATATTTAAGACAGTCAAATATTTAATTGTTTTGTATATTGGCAGTGCATGGTATATTTGCAGCTTACATGGACTGTAATCGGAAATTCTTTTATTTCTAGATATGGCGATACGGTAGTCGCAGTAATAGTCCCGCGATAGTCTAAACATATGTCATCCAAAAAGATACATACTTGTCACCAAGATTTACTATGGAATTGTCATGTTAAATTGTCTGTGGAAGGCATTGGGGGCGTCCTATGTTCAGCAGTGGACTTTCTTAAGCTGATGGATTGGATTGGATTGATTGAACCAGGATGGGATATCAGCTTATGTAGATAGATGTCTAACTTTTCTTCTGTATATATTCACCATATTGAAATTGTCTGAGAGAACAGCATTTTGAGAATTAAATGCCGGTACTAAATAGAGGAGCATATTTATTACATTGTCTACTCCGGTAAGGATACAGAGACAGCAGTGCGTTTAATTTAAGCTTCTATTTCGACTTCAAATTAAATTTAAGATAAGATAAGATAAGATAAAAAACACTTTATTGTGCACCATTTAAACAAACAAATAGCAGATACAAGAATAATACAAAATACAGTGAACAATCGGCGGTCTTATCGCTTATAGCGATCTCTTCCAGACAACCGCGCGTGATGGAATATTGAAACGAGTATTTAGCAACATGTGGGGGTGTTTAAATGATACAATACACATAACTATATTTTAATTTATATAAATATATATAAATACACACCACATACATACTATATACATACTTAAATAATAATTAAATATATTTGTATATATACACTAATCACAACCTACATAGACATACAACATAAAATGTATATATATTTAAAATGATTACAAAGATTATTAAGAGTTACAGAGGTAGTAGGACTTTAATTTGTTTTTAAAGATATTTAAAGATGGTGCTTGTCGAATTGTCGACGGCAGTGCGTTCCACAAGCGAATAGCTTGTACTGTGAAAGAGCCGTCGAAAAAAGTAGTGCCATGAATAGGAGTTTTTAGCTTCAAGTTTTCTGACGACCGCAAAGAAAGGAAATGAGAGGAGTGAAGAAATTCGAAATTGTTTTTAAGATAAACAGGAGCAGAAGGATTAAATAGAGAATTGTAAAGGAGGCAAAGAATGTGAGTATTCCGACGAAGACGAATAGGAAGCCACTTGAGCTTATTGCGAAATTCGGAGACGTGATCATATTTGCGTAGGCCAAATATAAATCTTATACAGAAATTTTGGAGCCGCTCAAGCTTATCTAGTTGGGCTTCAGTTAAATCGAGAAAACAAATGTCCGCATAATCAAGGACCGGAAGAAGTAGAGATTGTGCTAGCATAATTTTGGTAGCTGGAGCCAGGAAATTACGAAGCCTTCTCAACGATGCAGCAGATGCAAAGAGTTTGCGACTCGTGGCAGCAAGTTGCGGGCCCCAAGATAAAGTGCTGTCTAATATTAACCCAAGATTTTTTACGGATTGGCTGAATGGAATTGTGACTCCATTAAAAATCACCGGAGGAAGATCAGACCAGACAATTTTAGCTATTTGACGGGAACTCCCTACTATGATAGCTTGAGTTTTAGCTGGGTTCACTTTTAGACCAAAGCTTTCGCCCCATTGTATTATTTTGCTAAGGTCATTGTTTACTTTACCAATAGCTACATTCAAATTCATCAAAGAAGCCTGTGTGTAAATTTGAAGATCGTCTGCATAGAGGTGGTAGGAAGAAGATAAATTTTTGGAAATAGAATTTATAAAAATAGCGAAGAGCAAAGGAGATAACACGCCGCCTTGCGGTACACCAGCAGACGTGTAACACCATGAAGAAAAGGTATCTTCAAGACGAACACGCTGCCGGCGACCGAACAGATAACTGCGAAACCAATCCATTACCGTCGGAGATATGTTAATAGAGCGGAGCAGAGTAAGAAGGATATCAAAGTCAACAGTGTTAAATGCATTACTGAAATCCAGTAACGAAAGTACAGTAAGCTGCTGGTTTTCCATTCCAAGACGAATGTCATCAGTGATTTTGACTAAGGCAGTTACTGTACTGTGACCAGGACGGAAACCAGATTGAAAAGGATTTAAGATGGAGTGATTGGTAAGAAAAGTGCAGAGTTGGGAGTGAACAAGACGCTCGAGTATTTTGGAAAGAAAAGGAAGAATGGATATGGGACGGTATTCAGAGAAGGATAGAGGATTATTTTTTTTAGGTAAAGGAATAATATGGGCATCTTTCCACAGCGTGGGAAAGATTCCATTAAGAATGGAAAAGTTAAGTAAATGACAAATCGAAGGCAAAATGAGGTCCAGAATGGGCACTAGCATGTTACGGCTAATGCCATCTACACCGACCGCCTTCGATGTCACGGAAAGAATGCTGTTCTTAACATCACGAGCAGTAAATGGATTAAAGACAAATGGTGCATAACTGGGGATTGGTAAAGAATTAAGCCGTGTTATTGTTTGATTCTTAATTGAAACGTCAATATAAGAACAGGAAGCAAAGAATTGATTGAGACCATTAATATTAAGGTTATGAGAAGTGCAGTTAGTTCTGCTTTTACCAATTCCCAGATTTCTGAGGAATTTCCAAACTTTCGTTTGATCTTCCCCGTCCACAGACTTATGAATGTAGCGGCGATATGCATCCCTACACACCCTATTACAGCGATTCCGCAAATTTACATAGGTAGCTTTATTTAATTCACTAGGCTGACGTTTATATTTACTTTTAGCAGCTATTTTTTTATGCATCATAGCCCTGATCTCCTCCGTGAGCCAAGGGGCGGGAAGGTGCTTTCTTTTAATTGCCCGGAGCGGAGCGTGGATGTCGTAAAGCTGCGTCAACAAAGAGTTATTTAATGTTAGACTAAAGCAGTAGTCGGCTAGAGTTTCCGAGTATTACGGGTGTACCTCCCAGTCATAATGTATCATTATGCAGCTAACTCTCTAGTCGGACTTATACAATTAAAAACAATAGACATTCTTCATAGGGTAGGTGAATAAAACACGGCCGTGTGGAACATTAGCACGCGAGTCCAACGCTCGTAGCTTCACAATTGTCAAGTCTGTATGTTGTGAGGCCGAATAGTTTTTGTTTTTTTATATAACATTTAACCACCACACACACAATAGTTTTACCATTTTATAACACGCAATCAATTGGGATCCACTTCGTTATGTCATAATTTGATTTAGAAAAGCCTATGTTCTTCTTAATATCACATCTTTGGCCATAACAGAATTCATTTAAATTTCTTAAGTAGCCCTTTATGTTAATTGTACAAAACAATTTTATTAACGAATTAATCTTAATGTATGATATTATCATAATCAAATATATTAGTATCAATTATAATCAGTTTTACTACTCCTATGTGCACATTTATTCTTTTCAGCCAATAAACAGCGCTACGGGTCCTTAAAATGAAATAAATCTCACACAATGTATGGATTCCAGTTGGCTAATGCCAGTTGTAAATTGGATACAATGTTTCGCTAATGGATCATTGAAGCAAATAGGGACGATCCCACCGCCCGTGGTGTATACTGTAAACAATTTACTGGATACGATCATGACAAACATGTTTATACTAATCTTTGTGGAACTGTCCCTGCGATCATACATTTGGTGGTAATATATGTACATACACTGCCGACGGAAAGTTTCCGGACAAGATGAAAAAGTTGTAGAAACAATAATTTAAAGTAAAATAAGTCAAGTAAATCAAAGTTTTATTTTCAAAATATTATAATGTAATATTTAAGGATAAAAACTATTAAAATTTTCATCTATTTCATGTTATACAGCTTGAATTTCATTTGATCAAAGAAATCACCTTAGATCGTCAATACTTTTTTCACTGCGTGCGGCATTATTTTTACAAGTTTTTTCCACAGACTATTAGATATTTTGTTCCAAAATGTTTAAAGAGCCTACCAAAGATCATTTAAAGAAGTGGGATTCGATTTCCAGATTAACCTATCCATTTCATCCCACAATAATTCAATAGGATTTAGATCGGGAAATTGTGGAGGCCATTTCTATATTTATAAATCACCTGTATTTTTTTATTTCAAAAATATTTGACACAAAACTGAGATGTGTGTTTTGGGTTATTATCCTATTGAAAAACATCCCAACGGCCAATTATTCACACCCCAGAAGGGCGAGCATGCGTTCTTAATAACCCTTTTTTTCGAGAGTTCCTTTGATTCTGTATAGATCCACTACTCCAGCATAGCAGGAATACCCCCAAACTATCACAGAGACACCTCCATATTAAACAGTTGGGGTTATAGCATTGGGATTCATTTTTTCTGGAGGGCCGCGACGAACAAAAATTCTACGTTTTTATACAAGCAGTTTTTATATCAGACTATAGGACTTGTTTCCAATCTTTTACCATCCAATCTTTCTGTCCATTGTCTTTTTTGAGTCCAGTTTAGTTATTTTTCTATTTCCGCCTAGCAAGAGTGGTTTATTTGTAGAAATTTTGCCATTTAAACAAGGTTTTTGTAACCATTCTTTTGATTTACTCACTGATATCTTTTACCGTGACTTTCATGGGACCGCATTTAAAATTCCGGTGCTGTAAGCTTGTTATCTGTTTCGGATATGATGATTCAGGACTGACCCTCTGCTTTAAAAGTAGCACTGGACCTATTACTGCATTTTCTATCCTGATTTTAACCAGTTTTTTCGTAACGGGCAATAGCATTTCCTACAGTAGACGGTGGTAAATTTAGTTCATTAGCAATATAACAAAAGATAAAGCCTTTGTTACGAAAAGTGACAATAGAAATACGTTTTTCTATATTTCTACTAGGATTCCTATCCATTTTCTTAAATAAATTAATAAAAAAATTAAATTATATTAAGTGCGAGATTACTCGAGAAAATACCACAGAAGAAGGAAATTCAACCACCATTAAAGTAATAAAATAATTTAGAAATAATGTAATGACTTCTATAACTCAAAATATTGTAAAAAATAATCCAAATTTCATAAAAAAATTAAGAAAATACTTCAAAATGTTCATTTTGTTGCAAGGCCGTTACGTTAGAAATGACGATGTTGACAATTTTGTTTTATTTTTCTTCAACAACGGGCGGAGGTAGGGAGGAAAAGTCAAAGAAAAGATGATAAAAACTATATAATCAAACATTTCACCTTCGTTATAGATCCACTTAATGTCTAAGAGGATCATATACCCATTCAAAATAAAATAAGATGCTTGTCCGGAAACTTTCCGTCGGCAGTGTACATAATAAGTATCCGTCCTCGGATTATAAGCAGGGTAAATTGGGGTGCACCAATTGAAAATTAATTACGTTTGTCCAAGATATATCGTATTCACTGAGTTAGTTCGGTCAATAGAACGCAATTCGCGACACTCTGGAGTGTTGTTGGCTCCAATCCAGGATGGGTGGCGCCTGCATTTCGTGGCAATTATTTCAAGTGCCAGGTAGAGTATGCCGAACCTTGGTTACCGGCTGTTAAGTGTTGAAATGCGAAAATTAGGCCTTACCTCAGTTAGCCTACACGTAGATGATATATTCTGAAAGTACAATATTTGAATGTATTAAAGAGGCCGCTGCTAAATAATAAATACAAATGAATCGTATCATAACAATTGAGATATAAAATGTCACACTAGTAACGTTGTATACTGGTAAAGCGATAGCTTCCTATATACCTGAATTACGTACTAATTTTTATCTCCGCTAATAATGATTTCGCTAATTTCACCACTGACCTATATAGTTGAATAGTCTTATTACTCCGATAAATAGTATTAAATTATATCGTTAGTCATCTGGCAAGTCGAACACCGTACTAATTTTTGCTTTTACTGAACTAATGTTTATTTAAAAAGTAAACGAAAACGATACTCCCCATGACGCCTTAATCGAAAAAAAGATAATTAATATTCGCTATAGAGTTAACTCTATAGTGAAAAATGTTAGAATAAAAATGTACCTAATTGGCGCTGACAAGTATTTACTAGCAAAGTTTCAGCTTTATTAGAGAACGTTAAATATTTAATAGCTAGTGACCAAGAAAATAACCACCTTTCTATGTATGTGTGAACATTAAATAACAATATCTTAACAACTGAACAAATTATTATTATATGAACCTGTTTTATTCCAAAGGATTTGACGAAGGTATGAACAGATTTTCTAAATCCCTCCAAATCGATTCACAAAGCTTACGGCATTAGTTTCACTCAACTGAAATATAGAAGCTGGTTGGTTGGTTGCTATTATCACAATCAAATAATATTACATATTTCAAAAAGACTATAATATGCGTGTATAAAAAGTTATTTTACGTCAAAAAGTGTTGTCTTGAATTTGCACAAGTTCTAAACATGCATCTACAAATGCCGTGAAAATTGACTCCTATATATATTTTTGGAGAAGTTTATCTGGCTGTGGGGATTGGTGCAATAATTTTGATATGTTTGCTAACATGTGGGTTTTTAAATCTTTTTTTTTTACCTTCGTTGGAAGATTAATGTTCGCGACATATTGGACTTTTTTACTTTATCTGTCAAGAAGGTAGTGAAATTTAATGCTGAGCCTATTGTTTATTATTGTTACACTAACTTAGCAGCACCAGCTATCCTAAACGTTATTTATTTCTATCACAATTATATTGTAATATTATTAAATGTGATAAAAATGTAAATAGTGCTATTTTGAAGTCACTTACCTCAAAGCTTAGGCCTCTACATGGGTAGTACCACCGTCTTACAGATAATCTACAAGTAACACTCGTATTGCAATGCTTTCGACGAATAATTTTGTCGGACGTATAATATTCTGGTACAATTAGTGAAACATTCATATGGTTGCCACTCACCTTGTACTTACTACATACACTCACACCTTTATCTCAAAGGAGAAAGACAGTTATTAGCTCCCTTTAAGTCTACTAAGACCTTTCCAAAAAGAATAACTCAATAACACTTTCTCTGGCTCGATAATTGAACCCGGAACGTCACAATTGCACGCAGTATTCTTATGGATAAACGAAGCAGTCTAGATTATGAAATCAGTTTAAAGTGTAGCTTTTAACAGCTTTTTAAACAGCAGATTAGATGCCATCGAATACTATAAAGTATAAGCGTAGTTATTTGATATTTTAAATAAGTATTCAACATCTTAAATACATTCAAGAAACCAAACTCCATCTCTAAGGTTAGATTGACATGAATTTCGTTACGAATCCTTCAAATTTAATAATAAAAATGAATAATTCGTTCGCATTATCATAATTAAAAGCCTGTGCCCTGTTAAAGGGATAAATTCTACTACAAGTGTTTTATTTAATACCTCAAAGAAATTCATTTTTTTCAAAATTTGTACCTGTAATGACTTGCACGGAAAAAAATATGAGGTGAATATTTTTAATGGCATAGAAAATTAAACGTCAAGTCTAAGTCATACCATTTGTCTTTCATAAAAGATTGGTAGCGTATATCCTTGTCTCACAAAATTAAATTAATTATGTTTCTTTGAAGAAAACAGGAATATTGGTCTTTTAATCTCAACCTGTAGAGATCGTAACAAAGGACAAAAATAAGCCCTTTTAATACAGTTTTCCCCTTTTTATGTTCTCAATTTTATAAACGCAAACGAAGCAATAACAATCATTTTAGAGGACATTGTACATATTAGCGATATTAATCATTTCCAAGGATTTTAGTACTCTATAATTCAACATTATACTAGTTACTACTTTAGAATAAACATTGAAGGTAATTTGCTATAGCGTGTGCTTACTTCGAGAAGGTCGTACGTTTAAAAAACTTTGAAGTTTCGAGATATTAAAAAAATCACTAACGTGTACGACTACATTAGTAAACCTACAAAAACACCGTTTAAACATCCTTGATCTTTGCATGAAATTTATAAATTTTAAAATAGAATCGGCAAAGAAAAACTATCACAGTCACTTCAACAATAAAATACCGGAAAAATGGTCGTGAACGATTAATCGATGCCGTGTGTCGTCGACGTTCCATGTGTCATATGTCTGGACTGTTCGTAGTTGAATTAGCTTCGTTTTGATATCACGGACGTGACATAGCCGACAGTTAGGTTTAAAGCCAAAATATATTAGAGGGACGATAGAAAACTGACGTCACAAAAATGTGGTGGCTGACGCACGCAATTTACTTTGGTTATGTGGTTTCGACTTATGTAATGGAATTTGAAAATAATTCGAAGTAGAGTTACAATTATTTTAATGAACTTTTTATGAATAAGCAATATAGATTATTATTTAAGAATTCAAATAGACAATTACAAAAATTAGCCGTATAAACCTGTGTTTATAAATCTTTGCATACTTTTTTTTAATTTTTTACCTTGAGTTCGTTTTCTTTTACGAATGAAAGATTAAAAATCACCAGTAAAGACCGAAGTGGTAAAAGATTGGTAAAATAATTGTTTCGAACTGGAAGCAACTGAAAATATCGAATAAAAACTTTCCTTTTTGCAATTTGTATGATATTTTGTAATGCTTTTGAAGTGTTTAAACAACACAGAGAAGAACAGTTGCTAAAGCAACCGATTCTTTGTGCAAATCATTAACCAGACCAATTATTTACTTTTAATGATCATGGCGTTGGAAAGTACAGGCTGGCCAGTTTATGAAAACGGCAACCAGGTAAAAAAAATATTAAAAAGTATTTATGGTTCAATATTTTTCATTCATTTTTTATTTTTCTATAATATTTTTCTCGGTGTTATTTTATTTTGTTTATTATCATTCATCAGGTTCCATATCGTGTTAAAATAATAAATTCAAAAGAAATTGAAATAAATCTGTTTTCAAAAAAATATTACTAACGAAATGCGAATTGTAAAAACTTACCATAAGTAGTTTTTCTTCCTTAGATAACTTTTTAACCACTCACAACTTGCAAATAGTTTTTGAAAACTGCACAAAATATTCAAAAGTAAATAAATAACAATGTATTATTTACGGAAATCAGTGCGTGTTACAAGTTATACGGCGGGCGGGCGGCGCGACCCGGACACGGCGTTAGGCGGCGTCGGAGAAAACCTTGCGACCGAACTGTAGCCAGCCTAAACGAACACTGAATGAGAGTCGAGAATGAAAGCGCAGCCCTTTCATAGATGCGCTGAATATAACCAATTTCGACAACGCCAAACATGAAGAATAAAAATAAACCGCCACACTCATGCTTCCCTGTTGTTAATATGTAATTTGTGTGATAAGAGATGCGTGTAGGTGAGAAATTACAAATAATCAATGTTCCGTCAATTCAATTTTAGATTATCGAACATTTATTTTGCAAATCCTGGTTGGTATTTGGTTAAATAAAAAATGATACAATGATTTTGTTCATGTACAAAAAACGGCTAGAAATGATTCCTGGAGAATTTATAAGTTCATTGGACATTTCTGTAAATCCGACAGATATTTTAAGTCCACTAATCCGTACCTAAGCTGCTACGCTCATAGCGATAGGGATATAGACAAACAATGGAGCGATATTTGCACCTCAAGGCAAGAACCACATACATTTATGATATAATATGTAGAAAAACATATTATTTGTATAGGTTATTAATTCTTGGTTTCCATATACAATATACATATATTATAAATAAAATTGTAATCAAAATAAATAAATCTTCCTCGTAAATAATGTCACGTCATTAATATAGTGTTTCAAGGACATACCAATTTCGTCTACACTACTTTCTTTAGCGACAGTTAAGTTAATCCTCGATCTATTTAAAATTCTCCAGATGTAGCGCTCGCTTTTCTCAGAGCATATTTTACCACATAGTACCTAATGTTACTGAGAATGTTCTAGTTAATGACTTACCAAGGATTTTGGAAGAATAAATTCAACTATTGACAGCTCCGTGGTGCAGTTGGCTAGACACCAGCTTGCGAAACGTGACGCCGCGGATTCGATCCCCGCACCGAGACAAATGTTTGTGTAACCCACAAATATTTGTTTCGGGTCTGGGTGTTTGTGAGACCGAAAAAGTCTCTCGTAGTATCTGATACCCACGACACAGGTCTTGTAACCTAGTGTGGGGTCGGAGCTATGTGTTTGATGAACTTATGTGTTTTGTCGAGTTACGTAGAAATGTGATTTCGTAGAGCGATTGATTATCTCTCGTTCCGCTATCAGGTGCCCTCTTAAAACTTCGCCGTTACAGTATGAAAAAGGAATGCAAAGTTTATAAAAATTATCGAAAATAAATGTCAATATATAACTAATGTTCTATAACTACAAATACAAATAAATTTAACGTTACATTGTTTTTGTCAGACGGAAAGGGGTTATGACACCCACTACCCTTGTACCGTCTCAGGGTGATTCATAAATAATATTATCACTTACTTTATTCTTAATCTCGGTGCTGGAAGCTGGAGCCATTCATCATCCGTAAATTTCGTCATACATTTCGGCCTTATCTATTATCTCACTATTTCTTATCAATTAAATTCAATTTCGATTAATATATTAAAAATCATTTTGGTTTTCCTTTTCTTTTACCAGTAATTCCAAATTAAAAAATGCTAAATTGAGCAACTTAAAAAAATAGTTTTTGTTCCCTCTTAATGTTCAATTAACACCCAAATTGAAAACGCTATGTATTTACTTAATCGACTTGAATTATAAGACAAAATGTTTCGCAACACTTAGCGATGGACTAAAGCTGCTCTTATCAAGTTTGCCTATTAATTAAATGTAAATATTTCATATTGGCCGTTGGGCATTACAAAATGGATTTTAAAAACTATTTTGTTACGTTGACTTAATTAAAATGTTACTTCTTCATCTTCTTCATCAACCCATATACGCCCACTGCTGAGCACGGGTCTCCTCTACCATTGAGAGGGTTTAGGCCATAGTCCGCCACGCTGGCCTAGTGCGGGTTGGCGGACTACACACCTAAGAAATTCCTAAGAACTTTTTAGGTGTACAGGTTTCATCACGATGTTTTCCTTCACCGTTAAAGCAAGTGATAATTCAATTTGAATACACACATAACTTCGAAAAGTCAGAGGTGTGTGCCTGGGGTTCGAACCCGCGACCGCCGAGATTCTCGACCGCGCGCCTAAACCTCGAGGCCATCACTGCTTAAAATGTTACTTCGTCATCAACCCATATACGTCCCACTGCTGGGCACGGGTCTCCTCTACCATTGAGAGGGTTTTTAGGCCATAGTCCACCACGCTGGCCTAGTGCGGGTTGGCGGACACACACCTAAGAAATTCCTAAGAACTCTTAGGTGTGCAGGTTTTATCACGATGTTTTCCTTCACCGTTAAAGCAAGTGATAATTCAATGTGAATACACACATAACTTCGAAAAGTCAGAGGTGTGTGCCTGGGGTTTGAACCCGCGACCGCCGAGATTCTCGACCGCGCGCCCAAACCTCGAAGCCATCACTGCAAAATGTTACTTAGCATATCTTAATGTTTCTAATACTTTGTTTCAAATAAATCAAAACAAAAAAAAATATTGACACTCGGCTTTGTTAACGTGTGGTCGATTAAAATAAATATTGAGATTAAACATTTATAAAGTAGATCTCGAAAATATGTGTTTCAAGTGCTTTCCCGTCCTAACAAATATAAAAGTACCTTTGTGCAAGCATAATCACTGGCAATCGGTATCCATATATTTCTGAAGAAGTGATGGTTTGGGCGCGCGGTCGAGAATCTCGGCGGTCGCGGGTTCGAACCCCAGACACACACCTCTGACTTTTCGAAGTTATGTGTGTATTCACATTGAATTATCACTTGCTTTAACGGTGAAGGAAAACATCGTGATGAAACCTGCATACCTAAAAAGTTCTTAGGAATTTCTTAGGTGTGTAGTCCGCCAACCCGCAATAGGCCAGCGTGGTGGACTATGGCCTAAACCCTCTCAATGGTAGAGGAGACCCGTGCTCAACAGTGGGCGTATATGGGTTGATGATGAAGATATTTCTATTAATAAATTGCCAAAGGATAACCTAACTTTATAATTAGTTTGCGTGTATCGATAAGTAGTGCAAGTAGTAATGGCCTCGATTTATAGACACGCGGTCGAGAATCTCGACGGCCCTAGGTTCAAATCCCATGCACAAACCGCTGACTTTTAGAAGTTATATGTATATTCAAAACGTATTATTACTTATATTAGTCTAATACTCTGTGTTCTTTAACTCAGAAGTCATAACTTTAGTTTACCTCCGCCCCGCGCACGTAACTACATACGATTGTCAGCAAGTTCTCCCCTATACAAACTTAATAAAGAAATGTATGTACCTATTACATGTAACATGAGTGAACTCGACGTGATTTTATGAATTGCTCAGCCCAAGTGACGCGTTCTACGGCTTAATAACTAGCTGTCGCAATAGAACTTATATTGAAAAGAAAAGCTTTTACTTCAACGTATTTAAGAACATAATTGATTGCATATAAACATTAATTAATGACTAGGTATTGAAATTTATTTATAATATATCAGTCATGAAACTTACTCCTATAGTTTCTTATATTTATTATTGAATTCTAATTCAATTAAACGACAAACAAGATACCTTTATTGGAATTTTAATTATTTTGTACAGATTCCATGATAGCTGGCAAAATTGCTTAGAATTGGGAAAACCAAGCGATACCAATATGAGGTTTACTTATGATAGATACTAACCCTGCATAGCCTGTGTTCCGTAATACACTGAGATTACTATACAGTGCTTATACAGGCAATTCCTACATTCATAGACTGACTGTATACTGTTCCCTTCTTCTAAACTATGTGACGTCATGAATCGTTGCCATTTTTATAATTTGAGCAGAGGCATTTGAGGGAAGGTAGTCTCCAAAGATCTGTTAAATAAGACTAGAAAGGAATTATTAATAATTCGTGTTGCGTGTAATTTCAAGACTTAAAGTGTGACAACTAAACAGCCCTTAATTTTTGTTTCATTTTTTTGTTATTGGTCGTGCTTTTTGTTAACAGACAAGCAGCGACACTCGTCCCTATAAAAATACTGGCTATTACCTTTCTTATCTTATTCAGCCGTTCCGTGATGCTTTCAATTACTTACAGAAGTGACATGACATTGATATGAGACGATAATATACTCTCACTCTCTGGTCGGTCCCTAATATCTGAGAATCGTGGTCAGCGTTAGGGTGACATCTGGAGCGGATGATCTGCTTCCACCGGTTTCTGTCCAGCGCTTCTCTTATGGCGATAATATACAGTATGCTGCAAATTAAAACAGTCCTCAGTATAGCTTACTTTTAAGGAACGATTTCGCAGTAAACTGAATTAACGTCACACATTTGTCGTAGTGTTTGACGAAACACAGCCATATCATACATTACACCTAACGCTACATAATAATAGAATAAAAATTCATATACACGCAGATAACGACTGCCGAGGCGTAAAACCCACGCAAATGTGTGATGCTGAAACAATCTCTCTACAGAGCTTTTTAACAAACTTTAATTACTGAGTTTTATGACTTTTGCCTGCAGACTCATATCAAATACCCGTGAACTTGACAACCATTACAGTACCAAAATTATCACAAAGGTAAAGAAATGAGCATAAATACTAGCATAAATACACAGCTATTCAGCTGCTATTTTCAATTTAATATAAGATTTAATTATATTAAAAAAAATTATATTATTGAAGCAAATTTTCAATCAAAAATACCTCGACGTTGTATTTAATACGAATACATGATTATAAAAATAATTGTTACCAATTTCATTGTACATAAATATTTAAACTCTGGAAAAATCAAAACGAAATCCTAATTTTTACGCCCCGCCCATAACACTGATAAATCCAGACATAGTGTCTTTTCAAAAAAATAGGTGAGGATAATTAAAGCAACAAAAAACAACAGATTTCGGCGAATTCACGCGATACCATAATAACTAAACATGTGAGATCAAGGGAAAAACAGAAGCGGTAAAGCAAGTCGTCATTAGAATAAATATTTTTTTCAGTGTGTATGATAATGGTCTTAATACTAAACTTAAATTATTATACCGATTTCTATCTGTTATGAAATTTGAAAAAAACTTTCGGATAAGTTAATCTAGCTTTAGAAATTACTTCTTCCGACAAAATAATATCGTAAAACTACTAAAAAAACAAGTTAATTAAATTTAAGATGTTTGATACAGATAACGCATATTTTATCTGCAACATACTACAAAGGGAATCTTCTAAAGCACTGGCATACATTGTTCCTTAGTAAAGCTATTTCATTGTTTAGTTTAAAAATACCTTCAGTACCTCCCAAACACATTCAGCTTGTGAAAGAGTTTAATGGCTTTAGTATAAATATCGCGAAGTAAATGCGTACTTGCCACCTTTTTCAGCAGTTTACTATTATCATTAAACTGAGGGGGCGCCTGTTCGTCATTTTATAAGTACATCCGTATAAAAAACACTTTTCAATGATAACGAAATGGAAATTGTCATTTAAATTTTAGACCGCAATTACCGTAAATATTTCAGTTCATTCTTTTTATATTTTTGTTCTGAATAATCTATTTAATCTTAAAAATGCTGCGTTGTGAGCATTAAAAATCGATTTCAATAAATAATTATAAGTAACAACAATAATTAACAAGAAACCAGTAAATCCATAATGTGTAATCAAACGCAGTGCAAGTCAATGGTAAAAGCAAATGTAAAATAAAAAGCTTTTAAAGTAACACATATAAGAACCAGTGTGTTGGCATTCGAAACGCGTGTAGGGTAGGTACCCGCAATGTGCAATTATAACAAAAGCTCTCAACGAGACGTTTAGTTTCACTTGTGACTTTATATCAAGGCGCTCCATTTCAACAAAGATGAAAACGAAAGTAAATAGTTACATTTTACTTCCCTTACAAATTCTTCGAATTGATGCCTTCAATAAGTCATTTTACTAACAATTGTAATGATTCTTAATTTGATACCTTAATACCCATCTTTATAACTATTATAATAGCTAGTATAAATTATAATAGTTGATAATTATCAATCCACACATTATGATATACAACAAGGTTTTATTAATACAATGTGACTAAATTCGTCGATATTAATTATGATAGTCTGAGCATTGAAATACACGTATGATTGTTGTTTGCGTATGCTCCGGTAAAGCTAGGCACACTGCACAGGTTTCGCACAAGAAATCAGCTTGAAACTATTCATCAACAGACGTTTTCAAAATATACCGACAACTATTTGATAACAGCTCGTCGATATTGTGCCGTGTAGATTTCATTATAAACTGAACTGACTACGGGTTCAACTTGTATAACACACGTCATAACTTTTTCTGTCAGTATTTAAATGTGCGCTTTGTTTACATTTGGTCTATAATACGTTTTATGATCCCATCGTAGACTATTTATAGTAACTACCCACATCGAAAACCGCATAGCATTCCGCTCTGAAAAAGTCTTATGTAACTTTGGATGTTATTTTTTTTTACTTTAAAATATACTTATTTGCCCGTTAATGACCTTACTAAAATAAATTTTTAGTTTCAGTTATTTGAATGATTCAAATGGGTAACGTACATAATGAGCATGACCACCTCATATTGGCCGTTCGACCGTAGTACCCATGTAACACTACCCAATAGTCACATTTCGTCCATGAGAACATTATTATATAGATGACGTCTGGCGGCTCTGGGATCTTGCTCTAATTATCTGAATCGTAACACTTCTTGAATCACATTGGTCGAAGGAGTGAAACTATTGCAATTTTTGTAATTAGTATGTACCTATATAATGTTAGTTGAATATTATGTTTGAATTAATGACATAATAAAATAGCCTCGTTGCTGCAGTTATTGGGCTGGGCCCCTAACAAAATACCTATGACGACATACCGTCCAAAGCCCCCCATAGTTCCCAACTCCGCGGCATGTAGGGCGACCACGGTGAGTGGGCGAGAAGCTCCTACCGTGATTCCGCAACCGCCAGGTAATTACGCCTCCGAGACGTAATCGTCTCGGCCGTCTCAGAGTTTAAGGCAACGCAGTTGCACCCCTACTAAATTGGTTCGGACGTGCCGGTTATGAATGAACGCCCGCGACGGAGTCACGGCACAGTATCCCCGCCCCTCATGGAGTCATTTTCAGTAAGGACAGGCTGCCCCCGCAACCCGGCCAATGACCCCAAGGGCCTCTCCCAGCCGCATTCTGTGACAGGCATTCACATACTGTATTAGGATTCTAACGTCCCCCTGCCACAGGGCAAAAAATGTACTTCTGCCAACCCGTTGGGAAAAACATGCGTGAGTGTGCGTATTAAAATATGATTTTTTCATCAATATTTTTATACTTGGCGATTATTTTTCTTTTTACTAAACTGACAGAAAATTACCTTAGATTACATATTCATTAATTAGGGTATACCCTAAGATCTAAATTCCTTTGTATTCAAACATCAAACTACGTTTTCACCTGAGCCATTAAATTTATAGATGGCGCTTAATACACAAGTATTAATAATTTATGCAAAAAATCAGATAGGGGCTTGAAATAGGCCAAAAAATAGAAATTAAAATAAAGTACATACAGGGTGTATTTAGACCGTGTTCGGAAACTAAGGCACGTAATAGCCAAGTTGATTACATACTCCCTGGCATTAAAGAATATCTCCACAAAAAAGAAAGAAAGTTGACGTTTTCGTACAACAAACGATATTAAATATTAATTGTACGTGGTTTGTATGGAAAACGTCAATATTTTATTCGGAATTTTTTTAACGCCAATGCATTTATGATTGCCGCAGCTATTACCTGCCTTCGTTTTCGATCACTGTCTAAATACACCCTGTATATATCCTATTTTATTTTATTTTTCTTAGTGTTAAGTACGGCACGTCTTCTTTTGTACGTTTTGATTCGAAAACTCAACAGAAAACCATTGCTTGATGGCTAAGTCGTAAACCCAGATAGGTTAATATTTTTAACAATAGATGGCATAGTATTCGTAGTGTTTGTTATTTTTTTCATTTATTACTATACCCTATTCAGGAAGCCGTGAGATAAAAGGTAAACAAACCATAAAATGGGTACTTTATAGGTTCACGATTGTTGAAGTCAATATATTTTATAAAAATAAGTACGAAAGTAATTCACTGGCAACACTGTAAATGATATTTTAGAATGATATTTGTAAAACTTGTGTAATCCTTACAGACTTATTGGAATTCGAATATCATAAATGCCTTTAATATTTTTTTTTTATTTAAAATTATTAGTTATTAAGTTATGTGCATGTAAAAACACCCAACAAAAACCAGATTCCCAAACTTCGACCGCCTTTTAGTACTACTAAATTTTAAACCACAGATCATACGATTTGTGGCTAAAAATAATAAAACCTTTAAAATTAATTAAGTTAAAGTTTTACTTGGCAAAAACATAAAAGTAGGGGATTGTCAAAGGTGCATTGACCATGAAATAAAAGAAGAAAAAAAAACATGCTCAAAATTGATTATATGGTTGGATGGCATAATTGATTATAACTTTTGTTATTCATGTTGGTAAGAGTTCATCAGAATCCTCGGAATTCGCTGAATGAATACTTAAATATAGGAAATCTATTGTTTCATTATGCTCATAGTTATATACCTTCTAATAAAACTTTTGCAATTGCTTGTTCATACATGTGAACTATGTAAGATAAACAAAGTACAGAAACTAAATGTAGGTATTGTTTGTTTTATCATGGAGTAAAATTAAAAAAAGAAACAGTGAAATAAAAGTTTGAGAAGCCTTGTTTTTTTTTTTATTTGTTTACATTTTGTCTCAAGCCCCGGTGAATAGGGTATAGTCGACTATAGAAACATAGGTTAAAGACAAAAGCGCTGCAAAAATCAGTGAATTATATCTTAAACGCATTTTTCACATCGACCATTTGTGTTTTACTGTAGAATATGATAGTATACTGATAATATACTGCACTTAAACGTTACTTTACGTACTATTTGCTATTGTATAATTACATATCTTTTAGGTAATCTAAATTAACAATTTACAGTGCGATTAATTTGACCGTGCAATGTTGCCTAACTGAAATAAAGTGACATATAAAATACCTACATTATTCATATTCATAGGCGAATTTGTCATTTGTGCTCCTTGAGTTGTTTTGTTGTGAATTTGTTAGGGAGAAATAAATGAATGTATGTATGTAATTTGTAATTTTTAGCTAAAATTAAAGCATAAGTGCAAAATCATCTGTAATCAATGCCATACATTTTGATCAGAGGTAATCTGGCATCTTATGGACATAAAAATCCTTGGCGTGTGTTGGTGTCCGGTTTAAAAGGTAGATGTTGACAACTTGTTACGCGCAAAGTAAAATGGGAAATGTGAAGATAAGATAATACATCATTTTATCGTTTTCTTATGCACACTCCTATTTTAGTTTTATCACTGCCTTACAAAATATTTCTTGTATCACCTTTATTCAAGAGATCAATTTTTAGCTGGTGACATAGAGCAATTGAAAAGGTTTGCGTGTGGTGGATACTGCGACGAGTCGACTATTGTATACTTGCAGCACCCTTGCGTTATCCTGAGTGCTCTTGAAGTAAGTGTTACGACGTAATAAAACTTTGTTCTAAAAATGTACTATTATGAGTCATCAGTGCTAATTAATTAAACATCACCTACAGGTGTTGGGTTACAAAGTGGTTGCATCCAGTTCAACGGCAGTTAAACAAGATTATAATGAATATATGTGGACTATGAGAAAGGAGTTCTCAGAACCAGAACCATCAATCATTGTTGAACAAGATAATATAACAAATTTTAGCAAGGAGGCTATGCATTTGGGTAATTATCAACACAGTGGCAAAGACGACGAAGTTTAAAGATTCCTAAACTTTTTTATACATAAACTTTGTCACTTATTTACTTGATACTTATTATAATGGACTCGAAAAGTAGCCCAAATTTACAATCAAGCAATTTGGTCACTGAAACATTACCTGAAGAAGGAGTTGTCTATATAGCTGTTAAAGGATCTTTGCATGCTAATGACTGTTCAGTTTTTGGGCTAGGTGAAGAAGAAGTAAGAGCTCTGGCTAAGAAATTTCCAGGCACAGGTGTAGTTGTCAATGGAGTTGCAATTAAAACAAATGTACTTGAAGCTATGAATTCTTTGGCTCAACTTGGATACAAGATTATTTCAAGCACTGGTGAAACTGAAATAACTTGGACCTTACAAAGAGACATTTAAACTGTTTATTCTCTACACTATATCTACATTTCATATTATGGATCACAGTAACTGTGATCATTCTAATTGTGCAGTTGCTTCTGCAAATTCTTCAGTATGTCAAACGATATCAGAAATGGATTGGGAAAGAGGCCTTTGGTATGCAGGTAATTGTCTATAACAACATAAATTGTGTTTTCTTTAAAGATTCCATAAATTTATTTTATTCACCTAACATGAAATATTTTCTTGTAAGTTTTATCACACTATGATTTACTTTTTAACTAAATCATAGTGTGTCATATCACCAAACATTGGTCATCATATTATGTGTGTTCTTGTTTCAATTAAAAAGAAATTAAAATGTCTGAAATCCTAAAATCCATTAATATGTTACCTTGACAGCATTCAATGGAGATAAGGAGAGAGTTAATATGCTTATCAACAAAAGTAGAAATGCAAAAGAGATTGTAAATGCTCCAGACAATTCTGGTTACACTGCACTGCACTATGCTGCACGCAGTGGACACATTGATATATGCAAAATACTATTAAGCAATGGTGCACTGATTAATGCACAAACAAGGACTGGTAAGGCAACACCCTTGCATAAAGCTGCCGCTGCAGGTAAACACAATCATTTAAAACTTAAAATCTTTAATAATTTGAGTCATGCAAGTCTAATCTAATAACTTAATCGATTTTAGGCAAAGTGGAAACTGTCAAATTTTTAATTCAGTCAGGAGCAAATATTGAACTCCAAGATGTAGATGGTCAGACAGTTTTGCATAAGGCAGTGGGTAATAAAAAAATAGAATTGGTAGATATTTTATTGGAAGTTTGTCCGAAATTAAATATGATCAAGGACAATAAAGGTCATTGTGGAATTGATTATTAAAAAATGTCATCTTTTATTTATTAAATATAAGAAAAATGTTTTGTATACTTTTATAGCATTCCAAATATATCACTTACAACAAACATGTTGCAAGCTTTTAATATACTAATGCCTAATTATTCTAGTGACAGATTTTTAAGCTTGACAAATTGTGACTCTATTTTCCTAATAAGCTAGTTGGCATCCTGAAGAATTTAGTTTTTTTTTTTTATGGCATGCGGCTCTATACTTTCTGTTGTAAAATATGGATCTATATTCAAAATACAGTAAAATTTGCAAAATGTTTATATTATTAATTTTTTATTTATGTAATATATAGTTTATGAATGTTATGTATGTATTATTGTATTTTTATGGTGCTTATAAGACTATATACTAATAATGTACAATGGAAATAAATTGTTTATGATGTCAAAAATATTAATAGTTTTATGCCTTAGTTTATATGATGTGCTAGAATCATTTGGACAGTTGTGTTTATATCTGAGACCTATGTCTAGCAGTATATGCTTATGTTTTAGTTATTTACATTGTAATTAAATACTCTAATTGGGCACACAATTTTACTGCTGCTGTGTTTTTATCTAATAAGATTTAATATCTGCATAAAATTTACTGTCAATAAATTATTTTTTAATCTTTGAGAATTTAAACTGCCATAACAAAAGCTGTTACAAAAAAAAATTACAAATTGGTCAATCCTCCACCTATTTATGTTAGCTGTTATTATAATCAAAAGAGTTATTAATGTATAGTAAAAAATATTCATTTTCTATAAAATATTAATGTTTTTTTTTATAATAGCTCTCAAAACTTGATGTAATGATAATTATCTAAAGTAATAATGCAAGATTTGAGCATATTAACTTCATTGACAATGTAAATAACTGGAAAGATGAAATGTCACCATCATTCTATATTATCTTACAAATTAAAATATTTTAAACAAGACATTTCAAATGTAATATTTCCAGATAGAAAAACTGTTACAAACTAAACAGTGCCTGATTTGGCTTAATCAGTAAAATGTATAAACTACTTTATTTCTCTTCAGGGTAATTAAAGACGATTCAAAAATTGTGGTCCAGCATAAATATTGTCTAATCAAGTCATGATACAAGGGATAATCTTTATCCATTTTCTGTTATATAGAAAACAATAATACATGATCGGGAAATTCTTATAAATAGTAAAATACATATTTGTCTTGGAAAAAATCTAATCTCTTTTAAACCCATTGTAAATATTTTTTGTAATTTTTAGCCTTAATTTAAAAATGTTTATTCATAACAAATAAAAAACTAAATTCATATCATCAATTTTAGTATATTTAAATTTTATGGTATTCAAAGTTTAGCATACCTTCATGAAATACTAATTTATCTTTACAAATAAATGAATTTCAATATGTAATTCTATTTTATCAATTTAATGTGACACTTGTGAAATGTATACCTTAATTAATTTAAGAATTTGTAGAGATATTACATAGACTATTTATCAAAAATAATTCGATGGTAGTTTGTGTATGCTTTTATTTAAACTAACAAATCTTAAATATTCATTAAGACATTTTTTATGGAACCATTACTATCACATAAGTATAGTCAAAAATCAACAAATAATTTTATATATTTCACTTACACATACACCTTTGTACTACATATTACTATCTAGTAAATAAAAAGTAGAATATTATATCCTGTGTTTTAATTGTTATTAACCATATTCATTTAAGATTATGGTGATAAAAAAATAATGGTTGCAACTATTATATGTGTGTCTATGTTTCTTCATACTTGATTCATGTACCTACTACTGCCCTTCATCTTCCATCATTAAAAATCTCTTTAAGCTCTTTGGCAGAGGTAGGGATGATACATAGCAAAACAAAACCTTGTTTTTATTCAGATTTCTTATTTTAATTCTACATAAATCTGAAAGCATTAATGGTTGTTTGCAAGCATAATATAACCAATTTGCTGTGCTTCCTGGTTTGGGAACAGCTGCATTAGCATCTGGTATAGTTACATGATGTCCAGCTTTTAACAGCATGCGGGCAATAGTGTGTGTACGTCTTCTACTTGCTATAGACAAATTGTCTAAACCACATGAGTGCAAATCACAGGTATTCACATCAGCACCATACCTTATTAGTAAAACAGCTGCATGATCTCTGAAAATATTGCAAGTAAAATTTCACATGAGCAGAATACTTACAGTGACTATGATGAGATGTTTAAAGTACTGATTGAACTCCATAATGGTGAACATAAAGATACTTACTTCTGTAACAATAATGCCCGAATTAAAGGAGTGTCTCCAGTGAGAGCAGTAGCATTCATATCAATTCTATGTTCCAATAAACATCTTAACAATTCCTCAAAATCAGCTGGACAATCCACACTCTCTACAGCCACATGGAGAGCACTGGCACCTGTAATGCTATTACAGGAATTAGCATTTGCACCTGTAAGACAATAATTTCAGTACAATAACATAAGCACAGTATTTCACAATTATAATTTATATTTAATTTCATCTCAGAACTATAAAATTTTATATACAATTTTTTAATTTTATTACTTTCTATAAAATTCATAATATAATCTTGTGTATTCAAATGAACACAATGGATTACGAAATTTGACAATTGCAAAATTTAGTACCTTTTGAATCAGATATTTATTTTAAAAATTACCTTTATCAAGTAATAGTCTAGCAACCGCTGGTTGTGATAGTCGGGCAGCCAACAGTAAGGGTGTATCCCCATTGTCATTATGTAAATTTATTCCTCCCCCATAAGAAGTAAGCATTCTAACAATTTCTTCCTGAAATAAAATTGTTGGTTTTAATATTTTTACACAATTACACTATACATTTTTAATTGATCAATAAATCTCACCTGACGCTGTATTATTGCATTATGTAATAGTCTATGAGAATGAGTTATCCTAGCACCTGATGAAAGTAAGATTTCTACAACCACTGCATACCTTTGCCAAACTGCTTCACATAATGGTGTGTAACCTACAAAAAAAACTAAATGTAATTTTAAACTTTAATTTAAACTCATTTTTGAGCTGTGAAAGTTGAAAATACAATTTTTCTTTTTACTTTAACTAGATAATTTAACTACATACTAAATTTTATTCTCCTTACCATGTATTTCTTCCCCATTGACATTAGCACCACTAGTAATAAGATACTTTACAACATCCACATGGCCCCTTCCAGCAGCTAAGTATAAGGCAGTTCTCTCATTTGTATCTCTAGCTTCTAAATAGGCACCATTGTTGACTAGAATTCTCACCTAGAAAGCAAAAAATGTTTGTACTGGATGTATTCAGACCATGATTGTAAAAGGGAGGTAATAGCTATTGTGCTTACAAATTCCCTGGTGATAAAGAGAATCCTAACAAAAAATTAAAACTTTGTTGTGCCATATGAAATAAATTCACTAATTTGACTTAAATTTAAAATAAACTCACCAAATCTAAAAACCCTCTAGATGCTGCAAAATGAAGTGGTGTCATCTTTTCATGTGTTTTATAGTTAACATGGCTCCCTGCAGACAAAAGAGCCCTAACAATTTCTGGATGATTTTTTACAACTGCAACATGTAGGGGCGTTAGCCCATCCCCTGCTGCTATATCCACTTTACATCCTAAAATAAATTTAAAACATAAATGAACAAACCTGTTGGTATTGTTTTAAGTACAGAACTACAATATGCTGAAAAATATGGAATATTTCCAGTTTTGAAAATATATGCAACCCCGGTGGAATTGGGTTTCAGATTCCTTAAAATTAAAACTAATAGAACAATGCAGTGAGATGCTAATTATAAGTGTCAGTTAATTTAGTAAAATTATGAACATAACAATCATAAATTAAACAAATAAAATTACCAGATTCAATTAATAACTTTACAACCCCAAGATGGCCATGTTCTGCAGCATAATGAAGTGCAGTTCTCATAAAGGCATCCTGTTGATCTATTCCATTACTGACCATTGAAGCTGATGCTATTGCTGCCCCAGTGCATTCCAGTATGGCTGCATACCACCTGTAAATAAAACATCATTTTTTTTACTTTGATTATATAATTGACAACAATGTGAGCATTGTTTGAAGCAGTTTTTGTAGTGGTAAATACTTATAACATTCACTTAGTTATGACCCATTGAGTTTACACAGTGCAATGGAAAATTAAATATTGAACTGTTATATAATAGGACCTTGTTAAATGAAACTATGTAATTTAAATAATCAGAATAATCCAATTGTTTTCAAATTTTACTATGTTTTGTTAACTACAAAATACAAAATCATAGATCATATCTGATACATACTTATACATAGATGACCATGTCTCATCTTCGCTGGTAGTTGGTGCTACATTCACAATATCCTCATCCCATTCCAAGTCTGCCTGTGGAGATGGTGTAAGTGACTGAGGACTTATTGGTGATCGTAAACTTGAAAATCTACTTTCATCACTACTTGAACCATCACTATGGATGAATACAAAGTAACCTTGATTTTTTTCTGATTTTACATTATCCTCTACAATTCCTATTGCTTCATATTGTCCCATGCAATAATCCTTAAATTTTTTATCACTGACATTTTTAAACTTTACAGCACTTTCTCCATTTGAACTTTCCTGTTTGAGCTTTCTTTTGTGGCATTTTACTACACGCTTTCTTGAATTAATACATGGCGTTTTATTTTGGCTTTTAGTTGTGCTACTAGCAGCTATGAGCAATTTCAGAATAGCAATATTTCCTGTAGATGCTGCTTCTCCTAGGCAGGTTTTGCCATGGCTGACGGTCTTATTAGGATTTGCACCTAGAAAATATTATTATAATCAAGAAATTAAATATATAAATGATTATAGAAACATGGAAAGAAAAACTTATTAATGAAAAATAAATAAATTGAATACATTGATAGGATAACATAAAGAATTAAAATAATTTATGTAAATAAATACCTCGAGATAATAAATGTGTAATAGAATTTTGGTCGTCGATTACAATAGCCTGAAGCAAACTTTCTTCTAAAGATTTTTCCATTTTATTTATAAGCTTATATTATGTAAGTAATAATGATAAACTGGCTCCTTAAATGCACAAAATAAACTAAACAACTGCGATTTGCAGTATATATTTCTTCGTTGTATACATAATGTCCCTGATCATGATTAACTGAATAATGTTATAATACAAATTCCTTTCGTTACAATTCATTTACTTTTCTATGAACTTAATTCTTGATTAATTAACATTACTCTCATTGAACCGTAATAAACGAGGAAACGAAACTGTAGACGTTGGGGAAAATTCGCAGAGTATTTAAAGAAAACTGTGGAAAACATTTCATTGAGATGACAGATCTCAGATCATGGAATCGATTCAGAATTCAGATACAAGTAACAAGACTAATACATTTTTTTTTATTCACTTTACATTGTAGCAACTGCTCCATTTAGTTTTTTAACCTTGTTGTATTCAAACGAGTTTACTAATATTAGGTACCTCGGGGAATAATAATTTATATAAAAATTGTTTGGAATATTTATAGTTATTGGATATTACAAAAAAAAATTGAGTACCGGTACCTACCTTATATTTCTTGTGACGGAGATAGGTAGACTTAATTTTAATATAATAATACATGATTTCTTTGTTTGTTAAATTATATGATTTTTTGGTGACATTATAATTAAATTTATACAAGTTGTAAGAATTATTCTGTAATTAGAAACAATTGTTTATGAGATATAAAAAACGGTCACACCATCTTAGAGTATGTCGTGTTTATGGTATATTTATTTTTGGAAGTTCATGAAGTTAAATTCTTTAATATTTTATTATTTTTGTACGTGATATTTGATAATTAATCTTCAAATTTATATCATATTTGAATATTTGTTTTAATACGCTTTCGAAAGAAGTCTTCCTGTGATAGAATTAGATTAAGGTTTATTGAAACCATTAGACAAACAGGAACTCATCTTCCTGTATACCTTTGCTGGAGGTATTTGTGAGTAATTGTCGAAAATTCCTGAGTGCCTACGTAATATTATGGAAATGTAATGAATTTATTAAAAGTGATACACATTTTGCGATTAATTTTTCAGTAGCAGTAAGCTGCTTTGCGCATATACAGTAAATGTACTGTTTTACAATTTCCTCACAGGAAACGATTAGGCCTAAATTTAAAGATTTTCTTTTTTTGCCGCAGAAAATAACATGGTGCTAGAATTTAGGTAAAATGTCAACCGAAAATTGCTTGGTTAAAGCAATATATTCGTTCAAAGGCAAAAACAATGACGAACTATGTTTCAAGAAAGGTGACATTATCACTGTTACCCAAAAAGAGGAAGGAGGATGGTGGGAAGGTACTTTAGGTGAAACCACGGGTTGGTTTCCAAGCAACTATGTGACTGAGTATAAAGGTAAGATATATTTTTTCAAAAAAAAAAAATCTTCAAATATGGTAGGTGATACAGCTCATATCGAAAGTACATATTTTATATGGTGACCTTAAGCAGAAAAAGAAATCAATTTGTAGCATTGTACTAATTATGTAAATCAACTTGTCTCCAACAGACCCCACTGGCTCAGTGACTACATCTCCAATAAGGGCAGCATCAGAGATACAAGCCTTCAGAAATGTGGTGCTTAAAGATATTATTGACTCAGAAAAGGCTCATGTAGCTGAAATGCAAGGTCTTGTTGCAAATTTTTTACAACCTTTAGAAAAAAGTGATATGTAAGTATCAATTAAGTTAAATGGTACTCAAATTATTACTGTGTATTTCTGTTGTTTTTTTTTATTTTCCAATGTATATGTATGCGTGTGTGTGTGTCTTTCTTTATTATTGTGATGTTGTTGATCTTGACTTAAAAAATATGACAATTATATTTTGCTTTAATTTTAGGCTTACAAAAGATGAGTTCAAGCAATTGACGGGTAATATTAATGAAGTGCTACAGACTCATGAACAATTCCTCACATTGCTAGAGGAATGTGCTACGAAGACAGGTCCAGACCAAAGAGTAGGAGGATTATTTTTACAATGGGCTCCTAAAATTAAAGCTGTACACCAAACATATTGTTCTGGCCATCCTAAAGCTGTGTGCATTCTTGATAAATACAAGTAAGTACTAAAGAATATATCTATGAAGGTACATAAATATATTTTACAGTATTATGAGTTAATTTTCGATTCACACAATAATGGAGTAATTTATCAAAAATAGTGAACTGTAGTAAGCAGTGATGGCCTCGAGGTTTAGGCGCGCGGTCGAGAATCTTGGCGGTCGCTGGTTCAAACCCCAGGCACACACCTCTGACTTTTGAAAGTTATGTGTGTATTCAAATTGAATTATCACTTGCTTTAACGGTGAAGGAAAACATCGTGATAAAACCTGCACACCTAAAAGTTCTTAGGAATTTCTTAGGTGTGTAGTCCGCCAACCCGCACTAGGCCAGCGTGGTGGACTATGGCCTAAAACCCTCTCAATGGTAGAGGAGACCCGTGCTCAGCAGTGGGCGTATATGGGTTGATGAAGAAGAAGAAGAAGAAGTGAACTTAACTACTACTGAAGTATGGTTTGGTCTGCTCTAATGAATAACCATTGGCGTTAGAGAAAATGAGACTAAAGGCTGCATTGAATATTCCTGTAACAGCTAAAGAGTGTGTACTAAGCTGTAAACTTTAGTTATGTTAAATAACTTATGAGTAATGAAGTCATATAAAATATTGCACATAAGTAAAAAAAAAAATATTACACCTTTGAATAAGTTCTTGCTGCTTCATCAATGCTGATAATAGCAGTACTTCTTGTTTGAAATTTCTATCGGAAATGCATTTGCAAGGAAGTACTATATCTAACCTTAAATTTTACTGTGTAATAGGTCACTTTAGGGTAAACAAAGTATGCCTTCATTAGGTTTGAAAATGTCCTCTTTTGTGACACATAAAGTGCATTGGTGGGGAATTTTATTGCACTACTTTATTCAGATGAAATCTACTACTAAAGCACATAGAATTATTGTTGGGACTTATGGAGATAATATTCTGTGGAATACGTCATGCAGAGACCGGTTTCGAAGCTTCGAAAATAATGATTATGAGCTTGAGAATAAAAAACGTTTTGGAGTACGAAAACAATTTAAGATAGAGAATTGGAGGAATTACTCTATGAAAATGGATCACAAACGCTAGCAGAAAGTAGGAAAACAGTACAAGTTGATGACTCCACTGTTTCATAACGTTTAACAATATTAGGAATGATCCAGAAACAAGGAGATTGGACACCTTATGAATTGAAGCCAAGAGACTATGGCACGGCGTTTTGTCACTTGTTAACTACCGCTTCAGCGACAGCAATGATAAAAAGATATTATATGATAATTTAAAGCATTTTCTATGCTTCTATGGAGTAAGTCTGGACATATGCATCAATATTGTTTGCAAAAAATCTACGGTTGAAGCTTCTTCTCTACATTTGGTGGGATTATCAGGGTGTAATTTATTATGAACTACGCAAAACGATTGAGACTATCACGAGGGATCCCTGTTGACTTCAATTGTTAGGTAGGAGTCAATCCCTTAAGGAAAATGGCAGCTACATGAGAAGAAATATGACAAAGTGATTTTGTTACATGACAACGCCCAGCGTCATGTTGGAAGACCAATGAAAAGTTGCCTGGAGAGGACGTTCTAATCCTCCCGCTGTATTCACCTAGGTTCTTACGATTTTCATCAATTCCCTTC
Source organism: Cephonodes hylas (assembly GCA_030295005.1). Classification (NCBI taxonomy): domain Eukaryota; kingdom Metazoa; phylum Arthropoda; class Insecta; order Lepidoptera; family Sphingidae; genus Cephonodes; species Cephonodes hylas. Next base: position 7,587,425 of record AP025364.1, on the reverse strand, counting down.
GATGGCAAATGGCTTAGTTGACCAGGCGGTTTTATTTTTACGAAGAAGCTAAAAAATTGGTGATTTCTTGGATAGCTTCAAAAGACATATCGGTCTTCTAACGCAGATAGCATAAAGTGTCCTATAGTAATGGGCAACACTTTGAATTAAACATATTTGTTCCTAAAATTTAAGCGAAGTTTTAATGTTGTAAAAAAAACAGTGAGAAATTATTCAAGGGCCTAATATAATTTCATCTCAAGATATAATACTATTGAATTTTCAAAATTCCAATTCCTAGTATGTTAATGTATTTTTAAAATCTGTGTCTGTTTACCAGTTGATTGGAAAATTTGTCACAGTCACTTATAGAAGAACATAATTTTATTATGGAAACCTAAATGTCAGATAATATTTTTTAATTGAGCAATAAATAATTTATATTTATTGGGCAATAAAAAGCTCTCTGTTATCTGAAGTCAATATCATACTGGAGATAAAATTTGTTTTAGAGAGGAATTAAACACATGGATGGAGAATGCAGGTGCTGTTTGTCCTGGGGTGCTAGTGTTGACGGCAGGGCTATCGAAGCCATTCCGGCGACTTGGCAAGTATCCAGCAATGTTGCAAGAATTAGCAAGGCATGTCCATGAAGCTCATCCAGATAGAGGCGACACACATCGCGCATCTGTGGTTTACAAGGACATTGCTGTATGTATATGAACACAAATGCATCATTATTATAAGTTTATAATTTCAATGGCAACTGAAACATGTGTCTTCAACATTGACACTTCTGTGAGAGAATGAACAGATGCATTACTTCTACCATTACCATGATGTTTAATTATTAGTGAATTTGATGCTGGGATATCATGGATCCTTCTTTCATATATTTGACAAAATATTTATTTATCACTAGTGAAAGTAATATAAAAAGTGTTTGAGGAAACTGTTTCTTTTTTTATTTTAAAAATACCTAAAATATTTTAGAGTGGCTGTGCTGCCCTGCGCCGACAAAAAGAGCTGGAGTTGCAAGTAGTGACAGGCGAAGTGCGTGGTTGGCCCGGAGGCGAGTTAACATCTCTGGGAGATGTTCTTCACATGGGCAGTGTTGCTGTGGGCCCCTCACATCAAGATCGCTACCTTGTACTGTTTCCATCAGCTTTACTGTTGTTGTCAGTCAGCAAGAGAGTGTCAGCATTTGTTTATGAGGTATGTACATCTCATTATTGTGGAAATCACATTTTCCTATTACATAAAAAGTCACTCAGCAATATCTACACGATATTATCCCGATGTTTAGGAATTTGTTATTATGGTTTTATTGTTTGATTTAGTGTAGAAAATCTAAGATATTTTGCTTTTTCCCTTAGCTACCAGGCACTGGCACACAACTATTGTATACCATTTGGGCCTTTAATAACTTAATATTATAATTCTCAATGTCTATTTTGTGTTTTTTATAATATTGATAATATTTTTTCAGGGTTGTCTTCCACTTACCGGCATAACTGTTTGTAAATTAGATGATACCGATGTTCGTAAAAATGCATTTGAAATTAGCGGACCAATGATAGACACTATAGTAGCTGTATGTCAAACAAAAGCTGAGGCTGACAACTGGGTAAGCTTGTTGCAAAAGCACTCTAACTCGAGCAGCCCCGCTCACGAACCCGGGCAACCGCAATCGCTGCCACATGTAAGTATATCAACTAATTACTTTTAGATTATTGTCTAAATATAAGTATACGTTGTTTATTTGTATTGTCAGAAATTTGTTACTAAGGTATTTTGTAATGTTGTTACATAGCTGACCCGCTCTCCTTCCGAAGGGGCGTTGTCTAGCATCAACTCTAGCCGCCGGAGTCTTTATCACGTGACGCTACCGCCCGCTAGCTACCCTTCTGCTTCGCCTTATTATTCATTAACAAAATATTTCGCGAGACTCGTTAAAAAGAAAGTAATAACGAAACAAATGTTGCGTAAGTTGTTACATGAAAGGACATGGGCTAAAGCTTTCGAGTTGACGGGACTGCCGGTCAGGCGAAGACACAAGAACCACATTAAATTAAAAATTGAAAATGATGGCACCATCGGTGCGGACACTGAATATTCAGACAGTGAGGAAAGCGACAAAGAGACGGATGACACAGAGTCTTATGCGAGTTCTAGTTGTACCGATGCTGAAGCACTCAGCTGCTCGAAAATGTATAGACAAGATGCTATGGACAGCCCTAGAACCATATCATCATCTTGCAGCAGTTGGGGCAGTAATTCCGGTTATGTAAGATATTTTGATAATTCGTCAGATATGCATTTGGAAGACTCACAAGCCCTAACGTCGGTTAACGCAGATTGCACAAGGAAATTATTTCAGGGTATTTCAAGTAATATCGAGAGGACGAATACAGTCAAGACGATGAATACCGACCAAAAATCACAAAGCCAATCTCGCATTTTATCCCATATGCAAGCCGCTTTCCCACATTCCGAAAGTACTGAGACTTCGAGTTTCGAAGTCAGACCATACATGGCGTGCGAAGATTTAGTAAATATAGATCAAAATACACAGATAGAAACTCTTGGAAATGTTGATACTGAATTTATACCGACGAGACAAAGTTTTCCAAACTGTACAGCAAAAAACGATCCTGTGCCTAAACTGTGGAAATCACAAGAAGAAAACTATACTCCAGCAGACACGGACCAAGAAGATATATTAACAACTGACGTTTTGCAAGAAATACCACCCCCCTCACCAAAACCCTATGCACAGCACTCAATTGAATCCATTATAATTGATCCACCGCCCATGTTTCGGAACGATGACGACGAAAGTATGAAAGTGATTAATGTTAACCTTAATACTAACGTTCCGTTTCGAAAGCACTCGCTAAATTCTGACAAAAGAATAAGGCGATCTGTTTCCAGATCGTTGGTTGAGACCGAAAATGCAAACAAGAATTCTGGATCGCGCATTCAGAGAATGAGCTCACAGTCTGAAAATGACAATAACCATAGGAAATGCGAATGTTGCAATAGATCTTTGTGTCCTAGTCCAAGGTCATCAGATTCAGGAGTCGTGGGCAGTTGCAATTTAGCCTCACCAGACATGCAAGAGTATTCAAGTACTGGGAACGCAGGAAACGATTCCGATAGTCATGATAAAGTTCCCGCCACTATGAAGGATTCGATTACAAATCTATCTCAGAGAGATTATGATACAGATCGTCGAAAGAAACTAACTTTGTCTGAAATTGAAGCGGAAACTTTTGAAGATCAATGCAGGTGCACTTCTCCGTTTGGTTCCACAGCTAGAACGTCATGTGTGACCAGCGTCACTTCTGAAAACAGCCTAGACGTGATGGATTTGTCGAACACTCACGTCACGTCGACGTACGCAGCAACGCCTTTGTCAACATCGCAAATAAAGCGAACGTCCATAAGGAGGAATATCGAACGTTATGTTCCGGAAATAAAATTAAAACCAGAACCACCGCCAAGGATATATAGAAAGCCAAGTACGCATTTGGATATACCTAAGAATGTCCGTCAACCGATTCCTTGTCAGTGGAGTACGCTGAATATAACTGAGCGTACTAAGCCCAGTTTGCATTACCACATGCGAATATACAGAGAAACGCCTGAAACAAACAACAACGAAAGGCAGTCCCGAGCCGCCGCACCGCGCAATCGCGACATTTTCACAAAAGAGAGCAAACAAAGCGTAGACGCTAATGCGCAACTGCGTAAAGTGAGATCTAGAAGCGAGGACTTAACGAAATTGCAGAAGGGTTTAGCTGACCCCCAATCCGGTTTCGTGGTGTATCGTTCGGATTTGTATGCACACTGGTGGATGAAAGCGAAATTACCCATTACCGTGGTCACCGACTCAGGCAAGGATTATTCTTTTGTAAAGAGATACTGTTTTGTGTATCACTGGTTTGATGATAATATTGCCTTGAAGTTTTATAACCATTAGATTAATGCTGTCATTAGAATTACCCCCAGTGTTGCAGTGCTTTACTTGATCATCCTTGCCTGTGTTTATTCATTTTACTAACTGTAAAACAATCACTGCAAGTAGACATCATGTTATATACTAACAAATTAAAATGTCCAGTACACATATTGCATGGAAATGCTTATTACCTACTCTTCCCGAAAGTATGTAGGAAGCATAGTTGGTGACATAAAAACGTTTTTCGCAATGTGAAAGTCCATTTGTAAATGGTTCCTATAAATTATATTGTTCCTAAAAGTATCACGTTGTTTAAATTTTTTTAGATACAATATTATTGTGTCGTGAAAATATTATGTTAACTTAATTGGTGATAAATTCATTATATACCAGTAAACGGATTCGTGACGAATGCCTTTAGGCATTTTTACAGTTACTGAAATGTGTAGCGTACATGTGTGCTAAATCTGAACCAAATTATTCATCGTTCAATAATAAGATGATTTGAGTAATTGTTTTGTTTTTACTGTTTGCTCTTGCAGATGGCCGTGAGCGACAGTAATAGCTCTGATATATCATCCGGTCTCACGAACCACAAAAGATCACACTCATTCAACAATCATCAAAGCTACACACAACATACGCAGCAAACACAGAAAAATAAACAAAAGAATCAGTCCGCGCGCTGGCTGCAAAATTCTTGCGACTCCCTCGACCAATCGCCCGCCAAACCGAACAAGAGTCCCATCGGGAAGAAATTCTCTTCTGTCGATTTTATTGACACAGCTGGCTCGAACTACAGCAGCAAAGGTAACCATTCTTCAAAATAATTTGTTGATTTTATAGTCCTAGAAGGCGACAGATTTACATGGTCAATATCGGTACGTTTTAGGGTGGAGTATAACATGCTTGCGGCCTGCGCCCCCGCTGAGGCCACAATCGTTCACCATAGGGTCGGACGAAAATATTGGGCCCACGCACCCTTACGCTCCGCATCAAAGGAAATCGAATTCTTATGAGGAGGACGCTCTTATATTAAAAGTTATTGAGGCTTATTGCACTTCAGCAAGGTGCAGGAATGCTGTAAGTTCGGGTGAGTGGTTTATTTCGTAAAAATTAGATATATCATGAAGCTCAATTATTTTTCCCCAACACATATAGAATTATGACAGTTTTAGCATATACTATGTTGCGATGTCCTGCGGTCTCAGATTTTTTAAATTAAACTTAATGTTTAGAAGAAAAATGAAGTGATGGCTAAATATTCTCAAGATGTATATTAATGCCCACCTTAAAAGCCATAAATCAATACTATTAGGTAGCGCTAACTAAATGGATTGATATCATAGCAATGCATTCTAAACAGTTTCAATGAATGGACAAATAATACTCTGATAAGTGCATATTATACAGGAATATTGTATGAAATGTATGACATATAGCTAACAGTTTCCACTAACACGACTGTATTTATTATGCAGTACCCAATATACCACTGGAGATATTCGAGTCGACAAGGAGGAGACATGTGAAGTCAAGAAACCGCATTATTAGTTGGTTCTTAGAATGAAAACTTATTACCCATAAAAGCCAAACTTTCGCTAGTCATAAAACGTAGAGCTTGAAAATAATATTTATTCAAGATTGCTGTTGTCGATGTTACTATAATATTGAGCACATCGTCTGTCTCTCATTATAATACTCAGTATATTCGCATATTTATGCCGGTATATATGTGGGCACATGTCTCTAAGTGCATGAACAAGCATGCTTAATAATCTCCCGTCTATTGTACCTTGTATCATTAGAATTCTTCTTCTTAGATCTGAAATAACATGACGTATTAAAATATATTAGTTTATTTTATCTAATTTAGCTGATCAGTACAAAGTAGCTAGTCGTAGTAGCGTAGCAAATGTTTACTACAATTTTATTGACTGAAAACGTGTCGAATTAAGTAATCCCAGAAATTATATTTATTTTAATTAAAGACAATTATTAGGGTGCGAGTTGTATACGTACAAATTGCTGAATTCTTATTGTGTAAGATAACACGCACTTCATGAACACATGCGTCACTAACACCTGTACGACGATCGCGATTTGAGGAGGAATAATCTCGAGCTGCTTCTACGAAACAACACAAGCAAATAAATGTTCGTGAATGTGAACGTGATTAACTGGCTTGTTTCTGACACGACAGTCTGAATCTTTCTATTTTGTTACATGCGGCTGCCTTTATATCGCACCTGCAGTGGACTGCGGCCACTTGTCTTTCGGTAAAGTACAATATCACGCACCCGCCACTAACATCCCTCACTATAACTATACTAAATTGCCGGCCGTCCAACGAAGTAACACCCCCGACTCGTCGACGGTCACCAAGGTGTCGAAAGTGAAGCGCAACAAAAGTTCGTCTGCGGCGGACGCGTACCTGTTCCGCGGGCCTGACACGCGGCGCCTGCTGGCCGAGCGCAAGCTGGACATGAACCGCTCCAACCCCAACCTGTGGCAGTGCTCGGAGGAGCGCGCCCACCGCGCGCTGTGCGGCCGCGAGCGACGCAGCGGCTCGCACCCCAGCCTCGCGCCCGCGCCCCGCCCCGCCCCGCACCCCGCGCACGCCGCGCACGCCCCGCACGCCCCGCCCGCCGCGCGCTCCTCCACGTGGTGCTGCGGCACGTTCGTCAAGCAGCTCACCAAGTCGCACCACTTCGACTGACCCAACCAGTAAATACAATCTCGTGGACAGTTCCCGAACCTCATACATGCCCATAATGAATGTGAACATATCGTGCGCCCGCGACTGGCCGCTCGCTCGCGCCGGCGAACCTACCGCGGCGGTGTTCATTTTGTCCAGTCTCAATCCTGTGCTATTTTAGTGTTTACATTTGAACATATGATTGATTTAGTTTTATCTCTAACTATGTTTAAAATGTGTGATTTGAATATTTTAAGCGACAACCAAATGCTACCCCTGTTACATTTAATTGTAGTGCAAGTGCCATTGAAACAATTTTAACATTAATGCGTGTTATCTATGTTAACATAGATTTTGTATAGTGCATGTGTGCAGTATTATTTAGAAATAGAATTGATATATTGTAGGTTACTGCTTGTATACGTTCGTTACATTTTATACGTTTCGCTGGATTTGGCATTGCGCATGGTTTGCTTTGAGCAACAAAGCCTCTTAGTGTTATATTATTGTATACATAAATTATATTATTGTAATACTACTTATATATTTTATATATTTGAGGCGCTATACATATTCAAACCGGGTCTTAATTGGTGTTTAAGTGTGATATTGAGGAGTTAAATATTTTAATAATACGGGATTATAAAAAATGGTAATGTTTTCATACGTGAGACTATTTTAAAATTAATTTGAGCATAAAATGTATAAAGGCATAATTATTAAAAGGATGTAGACTCATGTAATCATCATGAGTTGTGAATCGTTACACAACGAAACCGGAATAACCTTTTACGAGTTATTGGAAAAAAAAATGTCTTGCCTAGATTATACTAAAACAAACAAACAAGCATACCTCACGCCTATATTCCCCGAAGGTGCATTTCTGCACCCACATTTCGCCAGGTATGTATCAGTCCCACGTAATAGGGGGCGAGCCCATTGCCGTTTTTCGGGCACATTTCCAGACTCCGTGCTGCTGAGAATTTCCTAATGGAAAAACCCAATAACACTTTGCCCGACCCGGGAATCGCACCCAGGACCTCTAGATCGCGCGGCACATACATGTACCGCGAGACCACGAGGCAGATTACCAAGGGTAATCTATTTTATTCAATCTAGTTCTTTCTGTAGTAAGATTATAAAGACATCCGAGCTGACGCACGTATCACGCATACTTGTATACCATTAACCAGATAAATGTTGAAAATAGATCTTAGTCATTTAATTCCGTTTTACTACTATATATTTCTTAAAGCTAAATTTAATACTCGAAACGATAATTTGTGCGTCTGATATTATACGCGGAAATCGTTGCGTTAATTTCAAAAAGACGCAAGCAAAAAGCAAGTTTTTAAAGTCAAATATACCATTTATATAATCTTTTTTTTGATATGTTGATTTTAAACTTTGCTCGATATTTTGAATCTCCATTTTTCACCATTTATGAGTATTAGATTCGTTCATATATATATGCAGATATAAAGTGCATAATTATTTCCATTATAATTTCATCATCAGAAAATTTATTACCGAACACAACGAGCAATCTCAGTTAAAGGTTGACGACATAAATAAACTAATTATGTAACCAGTTTGTACTATCTCACTGGGCAAAGGCAAGGTCCCTAATGAATTCCGAGCTCGGATCATTTTTTCCCAATTGGGTCGCAATAACTAAAGTTCTTTCTGCTAACTAAAGTCCGTAGCTCAGTGGGAAAATTCTTTTATTCAATTCTTTGGGAACAGTTGGCATAAGAGACGAATATAATTCGATCAGGCGACTTTGCACCAATGTTAGCCCCGTGTCCAAGAGCTGACGGTAACGTACTAGTGTCATATATAGGTTTCCTTTTGACGAAAAGCTCTTGTCATAATACCATGTTGGTGCCTCAACACACATCAACAAGGTAAATTGTGTTAGGTTAACTAAATAAAATCCCTTCAACCAATGATTCCTAAGGAAAAAACTCCAAAATTGTCTTTGTAAAGCAGACAGGCTTCCCTCAGGTCCTGTACAAAATTGTATGTTTCGTTCATTCAAGTTTCTGCATTTATACTCCCCTAACTATTAAAAAACTACTCGAGTACCGATAAGCGCACTTTATAAATAATAAAACTAGCAAATGATATATCGTACTCTCCAGAGCGCTTTGAAGCACCTAATAGCAATGTTGGCTGTGCTAGATGTGTATCTAGTAAATATCAGCTATTTTTTTTGTTTCTCATAACAAGAATGTCATACCACACACCATCGTGCCACATAGAATGGCATCACCAGTATAAGACGTATGGTAGCGTCGTGTACTTCATTATGTAAGACTCGACTTATTTACGACTAGCTGTTGCCCGCGACTTCGTCCGCGTAGACTACAGGGCTGAGTTCAGAAAGAAAATAAGTTATAGTCTATTTTACTCCTTAAAGTCCTATTTATGCCCATACCAAAAATCATACAAATTGGTAAAATTATTTAAACGTGAAACCGTACCGCGCCGGCTGGCGCCTTGTACATAATTATTGCGCGCTTGATGATTATTTTGAAACTGCGATATCTTCTAAGATACTCATCGAAATCAAATGATGTAAAGGGCAAATTTCTTTTAAATTACATACTTATACTGAATAACGCATTTATTTGGATAAGGATTAATATAATCTTTATAAAAATACCTCCACAAACAATGCTTTATTTTATAACAAATTTAGTTAGCATAAAAGAAGTTCTAGTGAATCAACCCTAAAAGTTAGACATATGCTACCGCTGACTTTTTTGTAGATATTATCAAGCTCTACAACTTTTCTCTAGGACTCAACTATATATCTCCTATGAGTAAGGCAGCGTTTGCAAAAAACGGTTACGTTCGCCCGTTTTTTCTCCGACCTACTTCGCAAATCCTGCTACAACAAAAAAGTCCTATCATTTTTCGGACTGATATATAGCCTATAACACTCACAAAGAACGTAGCTTTCTATTGGTAAAAGAATTTTCAAAATCGGTTCAGTAGATCGCGAGTTTACTTTCTACAACGTCACAAACATACAAACTTACAAACATACAAACTTACAAACATACAAACATACAAACTCACAAACCTTACCTCTTTATAATATTAGTATAGATTCACGATATCTTTAATTTAGATACGTTTTTATTTTTGATTCGCAAATACTTTTAAAATCGTCTCACAGTTAATATGGGCGTACTCAGATCTGTCTATCTGTTTGAGAGGATGATTTATTTAAAAATGGCGATTTTACTGTAGCGGCGAACAACCAGTTATTTCAGATAAATATTTATTCTATTAAAATAAATAATGTGATAAAATATAACCTAGAAGCGCGAACATATTATCTATCTCCGTTGCTGTATACGCCCATACCACTTTTGTATAATAGCTATTTTATAAATTGTATCATTTGTTCGCCACTAAACTTGGTGCTTGTACATTCATACCTATTGTTCCTGTATTTATTATATAGCAATCTATTCATGTAGTATATTGTTTATTATTGGGATACGAACATTGTCAAAGCTTATATTCCAGTCGTATAATTTAATGATAGCTTTAAATATTATTGCTATATTTTTATCGTACTTTATTAAATTTTAGAACGGAGACATACGTTTGGCTCCCATTATCGGTCCACGCATTTTATCATGTTACATAAGTATTCAATGTTACTACAATTAGAGCTAGATACTGTCCACCACAATTGTGATTTTACCTGCGTTTTAGTTGATTGTTCTACTGACACACCATAGAATGAATCGATAACATATTAGGAATGATTTACGGAAAGCCATAATGCACTTACACGCGACTTCGATATACTTTACAACTAGTGGTTCCCCGCGGAGAAAGACATATTTCACGTCCAGCGCGTAAGGCATTGTGTGAGCGTAGCGACAGCATAAATATGTTAGATGTTGTTTTATTTTACTGCACGTAAAGCTATTAATGTATTTTATTAAACTAAAATAAATAACCAAAATGTTCTTAAAACCTAAGATTTGTAAATAATTTTTGATTTTAGTTATGTATTGACGGACTCCCAGAGCTTTTTAAAAATACCTAGGTAATTGTTTATTTTTGCCTCGTATAAGCATTGAAAAGCGCAGTGATTGTGATATTTATAAATTTATTTAACCAAATTAAAGCTATATACGAGGCTCACTAGCGTATTTATATCAAATACGTGCTCTTATAATGAGTTGTTTGAATATGCGCTTGTCGTTCCACTATGTAATTGAGATACATGCGGCTTATTAGACGCAACGTGTAATCACAATGGGCAACGCGACTCCGTGCTGGGTCATTCGTTTAATATTGAACAGGACAATGCAACGCGCACATAAATTAACATATTATGCAATATGTACATATGTATCACTTGTATATGCCACAATAAGGACCAAGCGTCAAGCATAGAGCTTAATTAATGTATTTTTGTCGACAACACTATAAAGTTGTTCAAGGCTTCGGCGTGCTTGTATGATTATTTTTCTCGCGCGCTTAAATGCAGTGTTATTGGATATCTCCCGCTCCGCTGGAAAATAATAGCAATCCACTCATATGATATAAATTCACTGTTATTATTTTTTTATACATAAAAGAAACGATATAAAGGATTTTATGTTATGTGCAAATCGTATTGACTTTTGCCTTTATGAACGAGCTTTATGATGTCGTAACGGCATTAATAAATCTAAAGCTAATAATACCGTTGCGCTAATAACGACCGACACAGATTTTTAGCGCAATAAATTGAATGGGCTGACAACCGAAATAATCATTGCAACAAATTCGGTAATGCGCACGCCTCGTATCCCATTACCCACACCGAAGAGGGTTCAAAACATGAGAATTGTTTCGCGGACTAATTGCGTTTGAAAACAATAATTCTTTTCAATCGTTTCCACGCCTTTTTATATTTAGGTTTATATAGTTAACGAAACCTAACATCTAATACCTACTGCTACATTATTAACTCGTGAATTGGATTTAAATTAAACTTGAACCCTGTTTGGTAAGAAAACAGTGGGCTAAATGTTTTGAGTAAGCAAGCCGCGCTATGAGATCATTGCCATGCGACTATTGATTTGTTGTTGGCAACGAGAAACACGGCGAGAAATGTGAGCAGTTCAGTATAAGACTCGATTCTTTATTTCTAAGAAATATCTTACCAGTGTTGCAAAGTATTATTTAAAGCTTGCATCAGCATAAAGTACAAAGTGTTTATTGTGAGCTATTATGTTTGTGGTAGTCGCAACTTACTAAAAAAAGGGAAATTAACGACATGATACTTTACCCTTCTTCATGTTACTATTCACGTTAAATAATTTTGCTTAAAATATGTATTGTATAAGCTGAAAATTTAAAAACGGTACATTTATTGCGATTACATTCGCACGTTCAGGTATGTTGTTGAAAATTACAGATTTAATTGTTTATTTTTTGGAACCGAGAAACATTTGACAAACATTGTTTAAAAGTATTCATCAGTCAAAATGTTAACTAATTTAAACGATTACCTAGTCATATTGTATTCATAATGTTTTGTGAAAATTTAATACTGAATACAATTTACACAACATGGTTTTCATAGAGTGATATCCGTTATTTCCTGGAATTTAAACGAGAATCCCACGTTATTTAACCTTTATTGTATGATCTTTCTGTGTGTTATATTTATTTTTATATAAAAGTTATTGTAGTTACAAAAGCTAACAATTAATTTAAAATAAATTTTCATTTATTGTCTCTGAAACCTTTGTTTTTCCTCAGTTGTCATTTTTCGATATACCTAATATAAGAATGAAAAATATTATATTTAACAATAACAAATTTTGCGGAGCTGACCCCACCTGCACTTTGGATTCTCACTAACTAAATGAAAAACTAAATTGGTTATTTCTTTAAGCATGAAGAAACATTTTATCTTTGCATCTGTAAAGTCTCAAATTTTATGCATAAATATTGCTAAACTCGTGACATTTACTGTTTAAAATTGACGTCTATTAAATGTAATAAATATCGAAATGACTAAAAGGTGGGTATCAAAAAAACTAGTGGTGAACGTAAATGTGTTCTTTCATGTGGTGATAAACTTTTATTTGCAGAGTGTGATGACGAGACGCCAACTATAGAAGCCTTAGTAAGATCGCCATCGTTACCTATCAACCCTACGTCAAGTCACGGCTCGCCTAGTTTGTGGACTATTGTTATGCGTCTACAAAACGAAATGAAAACACTAAAGTTAGAAGTTAAGAATTTGCAGCTACAATTGAACGAAGAAAAACACGACCGGACACTTGCCATTGCCGCTTTACAATCGAAAAATATATTAATGGATGCTAAAGAAAGTAAATGTTAGCAATTTGTAGGTATTTTAATAAAGTTATTGATATTTTTTGAAAAAAAAAAATTGTTTTCATTTTAAACCCACAATCCTTATTTTTCTTAAGGAAAGTAGTTGTTAAAATTTAAATTAATCGTTGAAAATTAAATTTGTTATAACCATTATTACATAGGACGATAATTTGAGGCCATTGTTTTTTTGCGTATGGCATACTGAAGAAATATTTAACAAATTACACTTGCGTCGAGCGCAAAACGACATAAATGAATAATGTGAAACTAGCGTAGGTGTGTATGTGTATGGCCGGCAGACAGTTCGGTTCACTGAGTGCTTATTCACACGAATCACCACTACACTGTGTAGGTGTAAAGCAAAGGGCCGCAAAATATACACTCACTTTATAAAAACGGTTATAATTTTTAACATCATATTTCCTTTACAAATATACAAACCTATACGAATGTAGGGAACGTTTTTTCGCCCAAAATATATTATTACTCTTCGAACTGATATTGAAATGTGTACAGTTTTCTGACATAGTTTATGTAGTTGTAAATGAAGTCTTGGTGCGTATAAATGTACAAACCAGATCCAAGCTCTGGCCTCTTATATTTGGTACTAAGTAATTATAGCACAAAACATTGTTAACCAGAGCTGAACAGGCGTGCAATTAACAATACCCCACAGCTAGAATATCCATTGTTGAACGCCGGAGTAGTTTTAATTTAATTAATATACTGCGGAGATTCTTGATAAAATTATCGGGGTATATTTAAAATAAAGCGTTGCTGGTTGGTGAGAGATCAATTCTATGAAATATTAAGCCCCTGTCATTAACTGACCTGGTTTCGATAGACTATATGATATCCCACTACACACCTGCAAACTTGGGAGATAAAAGACTGTCGATTCTCGGTCCGTCGGTCATTCCTCTCGCTCCATTTGATAAAAATGCCGGAATGTTTTTATTTCTACTTAGGCAATTGAAATTGGAACAGTCCGATTCGCCACGTCGGTCATCAATGTGATCCCAAAAAATGAAAAACATAAATTACCTTTCATATGAAATGTGACCTGATACAGAAAGATTTATGTCATAGGTATTTAGTGGAGCGCCGTAAGGTTTATACCTCGGAATCCAGGGCCAGTCAATGAATCTTAATATAAACCTTGAAAATATGTTTTTAATAGTATATAGAAAAATGTTAAAAAAAAAATTTTTCGCGCTCTCAATTTTTTTTTATTATTATAAACATTTATTAATTTTTTGGAGTTTTAATTAATTTATATTAGTGAAAAGTCATATTTTAAAAATAACAACTATTACAAACTTGAAAACTTGATCTTGGATCTTTAGGGACTGCAGGTATACCGATGAATATAAATAAATACACTACTGGAAAAAATTAAAGGATCAAAAAATAAATCCAAATTTTTGGGCCATAACTTCGAGAAAACTGGTCGTACAGGAAATTTAAAAAAAGAAAATTGTAGCTCCAAGTCTCTAGTTTTTGGATTAACACATTAAAAAATTGTAGCATCAGTGGTTTTTGAGTGATCTTAGGAAAAGCAGCAACAAAACGATTTCAAAATTTTTAATGCTTCTTTTTTTTACATACGGGCGTGGAGAAAAATGTTCTTGCTTAACCCTTATAAAGATCGGATACTTTGTTTATTTAGCTTTAATTTCTATCTTTTAACACCTCGATATGTTTAGTTCTCGCCGAGATATCAGTCTACAAATGGAAAAGGATCCTTTTGTCTTTAATTATCGATATCTCAGCAACAAATAATTGTACACCAAGTTTAAGGTGCGTTTCAAGAATTTGAATAAATATCCTTTAACCACCAGCTATTACTTTTTCGAAAAAACAAGAATTCTTCTTGTTACATGAATTTGAAAATGCATCAAAAAATGAGCTTTAGATGGTGTTTTGGAAAATCGAGCGCTGGATCGAAAATATTGTGAAAACCAATAATGTTAAGTGTGCGTTTTACAGTTCAATATGTCCACAAAAATCCTACAAAGTGCCAAATTAATCCATCCAGCCATTTTTTTGTTTCACTCGATCGAATTTTTGAAAAAATAAGGGATCACGTTTTTGCTCTGCAAAGCTCATAATTTAAGAAATGAGAAATATTCTTTTTTAAGAGCTTTTTTCACATTTTGTTGTATAGATTTGTTGTTTTGGGGCAACTTGAGGAAATTCAAGTCACCAACGCCAATATTGCCCTTTGTTGCTATTGCGTGTGATTAAGGAATTTTCGAGCAACAATATTTGCGAACGAAATATTGAATTAATTGGGCGTTTGTACTAAAACTTAAAAGAGTATTTTTGCAAGTTCAAACATGGCTTGGAATGCGGAATATTGACACAGCAGACAATGACGCAACGACCAGCTCCAGAATCTTTATTAAAAAATATTTTTTGCTCATGCAAAACAGGATGTGGAGCATCTTGTGGGTGCAGGAAAAGTGGATTAAACTGCACTGCAGCTTGCTTAGAATGTAATGGTGAAAGCTGTGAAATGTACACGATGTAACAATGTGAATAGTTAATGATATTTTTTTTTTGTAACTTATTTTTTACGATAATCTAATAAATTAACATTGAAGTTACTCTGCACATATAATTTATTACAAATAAAACTAAATTTTTCACTATAAAAAAATTTTCTCTCTTCCGTCTCTCATTTTTCAGTGAATTGTTGTTAAAAATTGTTGTAAATCGAGATCGGTCAATTTTTTTTTTTTAACTTTTTTAATTGAGGTTTTAATAATGCAGTCTCATACTTGATATACAGATTCATTGACTGGCCCTGGGTTCCGAGGTTTGACCATTTTTATGTCTTACGGCACTCTACTAATTTGTAACAGATTTTGTAAAACGCGAGTGCGCTTAAGTTATTATAATGGCATATACGTTTTCAACTAATGAATTGAAGATTGTTAGGAATAAAAATATGGTTTTAGAACACAAAATTTAGTTACTGATGTAAATATATCTACACGTATTTTTGATGATACGTGTACTATACTGATGTAGATTAATATTTGATTATATTAAAAGAATATTTGATTGAAAATATTTTGCAAGTTACTTCTCTACGCTGATAAGTTCGAATAGATGAATGTTAGATTTTATCTTTATTGCAAAAGCTTTTGTTATTTTCTTATTAATAAAATATGTGGAGTGAAATTTGTAGATAGAGTGAGGAATAGTGTGATAAGGGAAAAATGTGGATTGAAAGTCAATGTAGTGACCAAAATTGAAAAGGGGATGCTTAAATGGTTTGGCCACATTGAAAGGATGAATGGTTGCAGAGTTACGAAAGAGATTTACTTTGCGAGAGTGAGTGGTGAAGTCGGTCGAGGACGGCCCAGGTGTACCTACAAAGACCATATAGGTAATTTATTTAAAAAGGGTAACATAAAGAGTCCTCGAAGCCGACGTGCATGCATGAAGAGGATAATGTCAGTGGAGGAAGCGAAAGAGGTATGTTTGGACCGTGGCATTTGGCGCTCTAAAGTCTCTGTCTACCCTAATGGGAGACAGATGTGAGTTTATGTATGTATGTATGTAATAAAATCAGTTTAGACTCATATTTGTCGCGACCATCTAGATAGATTGACCAACTATGCGAAATTTTCTTGGAGCTGATAATAACAATCAAGTGTCAAAACATTTTGACATGGCCTACGAGATCAATAACATGTTACATGTGGACTCTATATGATGGTAGACTATCATTCTGCCTAACGTTATTACTACAGGTTTGCTTTGCAAGAACCGCAAACAACACACTCAGGGTCAAAACCCAGACACAGAAAAGTGTTATTAGACAAGGCATGAATAGTGAATCAACTTTAATTAAAAGCATCGCCAAAGGTTTTCGAATTTTGAAACTCATTTTTTTCTATAATAGTAACGAACTAACAGTATAAAAGGGATAAAATACTAAGGAGAAAATAGTAATCAAATAAGGAAACTGGGTAGTAAGTTTGCTCTGTCGTTAGTAACAAGATGTATCAACTATGTAAATATTGTCCTAACATACGATGATATCATTCACGATTATTACGATACTGATTAACATCTATGTGCTAATTTAACGCAGCAGGAAATTCAAACCCAATAATATCAAAGTGAGTAAAGTTTCATGACACCGGTTCTTAAAGAAAAAGACTTATTTATAGCAATGATTTATCGACAATTAATAAAGATACAATATTTAATATATAAGATACTTTTAAATTTCAGTACAACACAGTAGTTCTTATCTATCTTTGGTTAATTATGTTTATTTTTAATACATTATCAGTGAATGGAAATGTTTATATATTTCCAATATAATTATTAATGCGACCATTGCACATAGAATATGACACGTATCACGTCGACATAAATTACGAAACACATCAAAGAAACTGTAATCTATGTTTACACGACTTTAAAACCATATCAACCTTGGTAATCAGGTGTCAGAAATGGCGACGGTGTAGGCTCAATCTGTCTGAATGGTTTTTGATAACTCGTTGCGGGCTTGGTACTTGGCGTTGAAGCAGTATTTGTCGCGCCAGCAGTGGACCTGGTTCCGGATGCGAGAGACGTCGGCGGCGTACGTGCGACAGCATCCACCGACGTACCGCACGCCGAGATCTAACCACTCTTGTATAAACATTTCAACCGGCTCGCAATTATCACGGTCTATCCATCTGTGAAATAATTGACTGCATTAGTCTTTGGGGAGGCCATGTCGAGCGTTGGACCTCCATTGGCTGATGGATGATAGTGATGATGATGATGATGATGATTAAAATTGTACGTAGCCTACCTGTAATTAAGCTAACAGATAATAGTAATGGTTAGGTTTACCTAATTATACTGAACTAAACGGATCTTTCGATAACGGTACATGTAAACTGGAGGTTAACGTATGATAAGGTGTACCTAGTTGTAAAGATCAAGTATTCCTTTTGACTTAATCGTAAGAGAGCGTAAGGTAAGAATAATATAGAACCGAAAGAAAAAATGGGATGAACGGTGCGGAAAGTATACAAGTGAGCTAGAAATACGTAGCGTTGGATAAACTAGATACGATGAGTCGTTACTGATAGTATCCCTGTATATAGATACACAAAGACATACATTAGTTATGTTTGCTCAAATTTATAAATTAAATTCTGGTAAGCCAAGAGAAAATCATAAAAATCCTCAATAATTAAAAAATATCGTTCTATATGGTCAGACAAGCTGATTAAGATAAACTGATTTTTTTCAGTATCTATGAGTAAAACGTTTAGAACGTGAGGTTCATTCGCACGTGGTCGGTTTCACGGTTCGAAGCTAAAAGTTCGTAAGTAATCCTAGTTAATTGAGTTCACGTTCACATGTATATACCATTTAAGCGCTTGCTTAGCAGTCCGTAGTAGTTAAAGTAATCTTACCCTATTTGAGGATTGTATTTTTCTCCGGAATTGGGATATACGATTAATGGTATGGGAGCGTGCGGTCGATCATCGTTGAAACCTCGCAATAGATCCGACACGAATGAAGGAGCACAGCAATTAACTCCGACAGCAACCAATTGATCGGGGTTTGATTCCCAACATTTTTTGGCCACCTTTTGGAAGCTTTCGCCGTGTGCTATGCTTTGGTTGTCCTGAAATTAATAAATTTTATTATTAGAATAATAATATTCTTGAAATGACATCATATAGGTACATTCGTGTATATGAAGTAATAAGCAAGAATCTCTCTCAATTTCGTGCCGGTATTCAAAATTTTCATTGAGAAAACGTTCACAAGGACCCGGGATCTCTTACGTTGCACACTTATACCGCGGGTTGATTTATGCTGCTACTATACTTATTTTTAAAATCGCTTATTATTTTTCTTTTAAGATTATAATGTTTAATAGATATTAAGGCTGGATTGAAAAGTTCTTACTAAATTTTCAGAAATGCTAACAAGTATATTATAGTCAAGACAGAAAGAACATGTAAGTCCCTCTTTTGGGCACGGGTTTCTCGACGGGTCAAAACAGTGGAGCCATAATATACTACCATGGTTTAGTTGATATTTATTATTTTTTTATAGCTTTTATGTTTAACATTTTGTGTACGGTAAATACGGATGGAATTTGAGGAAGTCGGAGATGATGAAACTCGAATAAAAGTTTTTGAAAATTTCTTTTTAGAGAATTCACTAATCCAGTAGTTAAGTGCACTTTAAAGACTACCAATTTACGAAAAAAAATATATTTAAACTTTAAAAGGTGTTTCGTACATTGAATTGTGTTAAAGGAACTACGAAAATATTCCATTATATACAGAAATAACCGAGTAATGTGTGCTCAGGGCTATTCTATTTTAAATTTGGAGACGACATTTAATGAGTTCATAATAAAAATATGTCGGTGATTTTCCTATGTTAACAATGTCAATCGGGCTACTATTAGTAGGTACCTTTACGTTTTTATAGTCTAGTGTGCTCCCAATAAACACAACTATTAAACACTTGGATCCCGCAATAAAAACGTGATAATCATGAAACTGACTATCCTACATACAATAATTACATATGTCAACTTTCTAAAAATAATAATAAAAAAAATGGACATGGCAATGGTGGATTACAGAGTATGAAAGGGTCGATTACATTTATTCAACCCAAATTGCTCATTATCTAAACAAATGAAGGCCTAGGAATTCCCTAAAGCAAGCAAGATTAGATTGTCAGAATAAAATACAGTGGAGATACATCAAATGTCTTCTTCCCCTTATGAAATCATGACTTGACTGATAAAAAAGATGTAACAATTATTATCTGTAATTGATTGACTCTGTTACGTCAGCCAGATGTTAGCCGGATACACTTAGTCCACACTTAAATTATGCAATTACGTGACTATATTTCCCATGATTAAATAGCGATATATATATATTTATATATTATATTTGCCGTTTTTTGGGGTATATTAGGCAAGACAATTACGATGTTTATACTAATTTATTACATTGTATCGAACATTAATGAAAAAAATATAATTTATACAATAATAATAGTAATCTTGTGTCTGATTCGAATCATTGTGTATTTAAATGTGATAAAATAAACCTATGTATCCCTAGCTGTACCTACGATGAGGACTTCTTGAACGATGTTTGTTATGCTTTAAAATGCGTGATAATTTTATTAACATTAAAACATGTTAGTTTACGGTTTATTAGGATCTGTGACTGACTGGGAGGGTGTTATGCGAGTATAAATGACTTATAAGACAAAGTCTTGTTTTTTCAATGAAATATTCACTTACCTTACAACTAAAAGCAAGCCACGCCTTCATGCCTGGATACTCGCGAAGAAGATCGCATAGCATCTCGGCTTCTTCTTGACATGGAATCGTCTCTAGAGCTAGGAGATCGACACCCGCTTCTACAAGTGCCTGTATACGAGGTCGATGCCATTCTCGCATTGTCTAAAACCACATTATTTTCATAAAATTTCCAATTAATTTTATTTATACATTAACAGCAACAAAAGTTTTCATTAAAGGTTATTACCTGACTTCATTAATAATTCTATTAGGTACAAAATTATTTTGCCAGTTAAAACCCAACTGCATGTTCACAATTTAATAAACAAACGCCAAATTTAATTATTGCTACACGTTGTCATATCGTGTCTGTTAGCCGCCTGTTCTAGGTTTTGTTAATTAACTGTCCAGCCAGTCAAATGCAGTCATATAAAAAAATATGAGAAATGGAGTGAGAGTTTTTCATATCGCCGATGTAAATTTTAATTTGCAGGCAACTTTACGGCGCTCTTTACGATTTAGACGAGCCGCTCTCAATGGCTTTTATTTGACTATGTATTCATGGCTTTTAAATGGTTCTCAGTAGATCTGGCATGTCGTAATTGTGTGTCGTAATACAACAGATGTATTTATGATAAAGTCATAAAATACCTCACAGAAATAATTGAGATCGTCTTGACAAATATATAGGTACAATGTATATATAATTTAGTGATATTAACTGACCTCACCATTTCTCATGTAAGTAATGTTTAAATGTCAACGATAACCTTTAATGCTTTAATGTGATCAGTTTAACTGATGCTAAAACAATTATGAATGAAAATAGACAAAGATGTGGTTAGGTGGCGTCGCGCTCATTTATAATTAATAATACATGTCTGAGTAGTGTTTTAAATAGAAATAATTTTACCTCCACTGTTGTTGTGTCTGCATAGCTTCCATCATACTCGGAGCCATCGTGTAAATGAGCCCCGTATGGACCCACGGAGCCGACCACTAGTGGCACGTTATCTAAATTAACAAATAGCACACAACTTATCGAAATATTAAACTAATATTAATGTAGTCGACGGCAATATGTTACACAGTAGGTACATAGTTATCTATACAAAATGCCTTTCAACCCTTGCAAAGTGTAATTAATGCGTGCTTGCACCCGACCCTTGCGGGTGAGAACCCCCAGAATCTTTGTTTACAGCAAAATGCAAACATTCTTGGCATTTTGTATTTTCAAACAGAAACGATGCGACGTTGCAATATTATAAATGCATAGTTAATTGGTTTTAACTTGTAATGTAGGTACTTCATCAAAATACTTGTACTTACATAATATATTAGTTATATAACTTTTTTCAGTTTATTTATTTATAACCTGTAATATATTCTTTCCTTCTAATTCATACCGACCACAATTATTAACTGATTTTAAAACTTGTTTAATCAATGTCATGTGTTTTACAGTATTTAATCTTTTATAAGTCGATCTCGCAGATAGCGTAATCAAGTCGGAAATATCCATGAAAATACTGACCGTTTTGAACGTAGTCCTGATATTCTTCTAAATATAAAGAGCGTGCTTGTTTAGCAAGTTCTACAGCACGAGCTATGAGATCGTAGCCCTGTTCTCGGGTCACTCCTAGGTGCTCCATGAAACCTTCTGCCGAAGCTTGATATGTATTCGTTATTATCAAATCTGCTCCCGCTGTAAAAAGTATTTTAAATTTGATACCACAATTCTCCAAGGTTTTGTTCAATTTATCATTTCACTGGATAGATACCTAAATGTAGGTAATCGGAATAAATTAATCTCGAAATTAACTTGTCTCACTGCTACTTAGCAACACAGGTAGCTTTGTATGTCTGCCATTACTTCATTCGGAAGCTTATAGGTTTATATAATGAAATGTAAAACTTAGTCTATAAGTACCTATAGCTTAAGTTCAATTTCGTTTATAGAACGCGGGAGCAGGGTGCAGCTAAGAGGCATAAACTATTAATATTATTGAACTAAATATTGCAACACGAACTCGACTGGGTCAATAATAAGGAAGCGAACTGGAGAAAAGGAACAGTTCGCTGTCGAAGAAAATAATTATGTAATAAATAGAAGACGGCGCGAGGCCTGCGAATGGAAAGGTATTAGACAGACAAGGTGATTAATGGCAACAACGTTGTATATATCCGGGGCTCTAGTTACTATACGACGCGCCGGTATTACACCGGGTACTTACGTCTCCTGCCGCATGCCTCTCTTCTATTATGCAAATGTAAAATATTACTTATAAAATGAGGGCACTTCTCTTGAAATGCTCAACTATACTTAAGTTATTCCAATGGTAAATAACCGCATAACCAATCCTAGAAATAAGCACACTTCGTAATTTTGCACTTTTTACATTGCTCATCTTGTATCGATGTCTGAAGCCATCTTATAATTAATTATAAGAATTTAAATCGTTGTTCGTATTCGCAAATGTCGGTTGTGCAAACTGCGAGCAATTTCGCAAAGAATGTGATAATGTTTTATTTTTTTCATATCTGGTCTCCTATAAGAGGCAGCAAAGCAAGACAGTAGGCTCTTCCCTCCAGGGAGTTATTTGCTTGCAGACACTTTTCAGCTTTTCCTTATGAAAAGAAACGGTCCGTTTTGTGGTAAAGAAAAGCGCTTTCAGAGGACGATGACACGAGACGAGGTCGCACTCTCGCTGTCAGATGCATGAAAATGACGAGCTAAAAGCGACCTAACGTGTAATTCGTCAAAACACGTACGCCATACATTTACATGCACTCATACCGTCGGTTACGCTTACACATCACATTATATTTTGGATAATTTGCCTATTAGCGCGCGATACAGTACGTTTGTTCACAGTCGGTGTATCTATGCCTTAGAATTCATTCAAACTTCAAAGGGAGGCGAGAGAACAACGCAATTACTTGGCACTTTAAAAGGGTTAGTTTTGCGTAGCGTTTGTACGTGCAAAAGGTAATGTTTCGTGTTTAGCAAATTGTTGATTGATTCCCAGTTAAATCATAAAATGTTATTTCACTATTATTAGGATTATTCACAATTTTCGACTTTATACAGAGGTGGTAGAGTGGTGTTGTCGTCTGGTTTAAACGCGTACAATGCAGAAACCATAATTGGGTCCGCTAAAGCGAGATAGTACCTCTGTGACGCTGAAACCCAAAGTGAAGTAGCATTTTTGCTGGAAATTTTGTTTGGTGAGTGAGATTGCCGGAGGGCTTACAATCCTAGTTTCTTTTTTCTTTACGTATTCGTTTTGAGAGACTACCAACATGCCATACGGTGTGATATGTATTCATGGTCTGCAAAAATTAGTTACCATCAAATGTTCATGCAATAAAAATAAGGAATAATTCCCGATCACTACTATATTTCTTTCCGTGCATAATATGGTAAAAACGTGTACCTCTCAAGAAATCTAAATGGGTGTTTATGACTTCCTCTGGGTGAGTGTGGAGGAATCGTGCACTCCAGAGAGGATCGCCGTCGATGACGTGCCCCACATGGCAAGACAGTTGTGTGGAGAACCCTCCGTCCAGCACCACCACGTGCGGACGCTCAGTGCCTTCACCATTTTCCGGAGTCATCGCTCGAGCTGCCTACTGCGTCTAGACTGCTCTGAAAATAACCGCAGATATAACTTCATAAGTACCACTTAACTTGCACTATATAAAAAAGATAAGCGTCAGTGATGACACCATATTTTTTTGAAAGTAAATCGCCGCTGTTTTTGTACTATATTGCTACAAGTGTTATAACGAATATTTGCTTTTTTTTATCATGAACTTAATTAATATTTTTTAGACGAAATTACACTATTTAAATTTACTTGACCCGCTCAATGGTAGAGGAGACCCGTGCCCAGCAGTGGGCGTATATGGGTTGATGAAGAAGAAGAAATTTACTTGATTTAACGCATTGTTGTAATAAAGTTATTTTAGTTTCTCGTAATTTATTTGCTTACATAGTTAACATATTTAAAGAGTTACTATCTCTAGCTCCCTTTGGATAATGCAAGGCGATCAGAAAGTATCAAACTTTCAGTTTATTAGTATTGAAAGTATAATTTTCTAATCACTTGTACTTAGATACTTTGCAACAACCTTCAACTACTTAACGTATTTAATATTCATAGGTACATACCTATATATGACATAAATCGTTACAATATTATAAATAATAATTTTTATTCAAAATGGTGAAACAATATTGCATATGATATTATATTTCTTGTATATGATAAGTGTGTTTTTGTTTTATAAGTACTACGGAGATAATTATTATAAGGAGAGCTAAGAAGAACATTTTATTTGATAAGAATTTTGCTTTAAAAAAATTACATAAATAAAACGTAAGACTTTGCTCGTCCTTTTGTGTCCATATAATCCTATATTATATTTTTTATAATAGACATGTACCGCCACAAGTCTTATGGCACCTCAAATAGGTCGCGTCGTGTTCAGATAATTAATTGAGCTTCATAAAAACTGCAATCAAGTTCACTTTGATTGAAATAAATAATTGAGTACTCGGGCCAATTTACAACAACGCCGCCAGATCTCGATTACAATCACCCCATATCCTGTTGTGTCCTGCGTCTCTTGGTCAGTTCTTTTTTTTTAATTTGACATTTAATTTAAATATCATGTTTACAAAAACGACCTGTAACCTATATTTTCAATTCTAATACATTTTAGAAATATAAAGAAAATCTTAATGTATTGTTAGCTTATTACTATCTAGATATCAATAAGAGCAATGTTTGTGTTGGGTGCGCGAGATCCAATCCAATTAACTAATGCAGCCACTCACTAGCTAATGTACAAAGCACAAACCTTCTCTACGATACACTCGCTGCTTTGTAATAACCAAATGTGGTAAAAATACGTGATACGTTCGTGAATATTGGACTATTTTTATTACTGACTATATTAAAGCATTTGTAATGAACGATTAATCTCTTCGACCTGTCACCTATCAGTAGGTATATTGACGGGAGTCGTAAGGGAGGTCAAAGCGTCCAGTACTGAGAGTCGAGTAGTTCCTTATCGCTAGTACATAACAATAACTCTTACAATGCACGTCTTTGCACAAACTATTTGATATCATTTAAAATCCACCATTAACATATTCTTCTCATTTTGACAATTTATCATTGCATTACAGGTGCAATTAACGTTCCATGGTAACAGCGAATATTGCGGATATCATTTTTAATTGATAGTGCGAGTGTGGTGAACTCGCCTCGCAACGTATCTGACTGATTTCTGGGAGTTTAACAGCTGTGCGAAATTGGTAGATAGTTTTATTCAAATATTTTTATAGCAATTATCCCATATTGGCAAGGTTACTTTTTATTCATTTTGTTTATCGTTACAGCTTATTAATACAAACAAGCGTAATTTATTCTAAATATGACTGCAAATGTAAGAGACGTTGTAATTAAACATAAATCATCGTATAAAAACTTCCGAGCCCAGCGCCAAAAGCGGTTGAGACATTTTTGTAACTAAAGAAATATCGTTTTCGGTGACAACAATATTTTAAGTGCCTTGACATACACCTGAGCTCAATGGGTGTTGAAATGAGTTACCGTCTACGGTAAGGGCGACGTTAGTATATGGCCATTGAACATAATAATATAGGCTCCAGTACAATTTTATGTTAGAAAGATTATTTGAACAACAAATATTTTTGATGTTATAAAATTAGCTAGTAGAATAGTTTTAAAATTACATATTTTCAATTAACTAAATGTAAGTAAGTAATTCGTAATGACTTTTCTTAGACGTTTTTTTCTTTAACAATTCGTCTGCCTAGTCTATTTTATTCACAAAACACTAGATTAAAGCATTATAAACACATCTATTTATAGTTTATTTCCTGAAGTGCAA
This sequence comes from Cephonodes hylas, assembly GCA_030295005.1. Taxonomy (NCBI): domain Eukaryota; kingdom Metazoa; phylum Arthropoda; class Insecta; order Lepidoptera; family Sphingidae; genus Cephonodes; species Cephonodes hylas. Next base: position 7,561,181 of record AP025364.1, on the reverse strand, counting down.
TAGAATGACTATTTGCAATAATAAAGATCGTATTTTTTCGTGGAAATAAAAAATAAATTAAAATCAGTTCACAGTATTGAAAAATATATAATATATAACAAATACCTAGGTATGTAAACCGTGAAGGTAACAATATTTCTCGTTGTGTAGCATTTTTTTAATGACGATTTCAAAAATAGAAACGAGTATAAGTTAACTGATATTTTTGGTGATTTAAAATCTCTTTTTTTGTGCGAGCTTTGTAATATAATCATCATAAAATTTAATAATTTTACCTAAATTAGATAATTGAAACGTATAAAAGTACCTTAAAGTAATGCACAATTTTAAAACAATGTGATATTTCTTAAAACATAATAATGTTATTATTATAAGATTTCCGGATTTTAAAGAGCAAAATCATAACCTAGATATAAAATATATAATAACACATACACTAATAAATCGAAAAAAAACCTGATTTATTTTCACACAAAAATTAAGCATTATAATATTGAAAAATGCATACTTAAAATAAAATTAAACTAAATTAATAGTTGTAGACGTACTTGTAGCAGAAAAAATATGCAAAATACACAATTGATACGCACCTTAACGTCCAATAAATTCGAATTTTTAACGAAATTATAAAAAAGGCTGGAAAATAATAAATAGCTATTCAAAAAACATGAATATAAAGCGACGCGCAAACAAGTAATATCGCAAACACATGCGTATCGCCAGTATCTACGAGCTGCACAGTGGTGCGTTTTCAAACACGTTGAGAGACATAATAAAATATTATCTGAACTCATTTACTAATGCCGTACCGAGCACGCGATTTGACACATTACTAACTACTTATCATAACTTAATATTTACTCATTAGACTGAGTATCACAGTGTCAATATTTGACTATAATTTAGTTTTGTTTATTTTTTAGTGGATGAATAGCAAAGGTTAAAGTTGAATATATGTCAAACATGCAACCATTAAATGTTAATTTTCCCTAAAGAGAATATAATATTGATTATTTGTCATTTTGTGCTGAATTCAGCGCAACATTGTATAAAAAATGGTTGATTTCACATGAGAATGATCTGTTTTAAATTTAGAATAGGTGGCCTGCATCACTTAAACTCTGTCGAAAATGTATTGTGTCAGCTTTGCTTTGTGTATGCAATCTACAAATTAAGAAAGTTGCATATAAAATTCAATCGAAACTTTTTGGTTTATTTTGTAAATATTTAACAGTTGTATTTTTTGTTCTTTAGAGAACAGAACTTTTTTGGCAACATTTCTATGCATTTAGGTTAATTCGAACATAGTCAGGATTTTATGTAGGTTTCTTATATTTGATCGCCGTTTTTCTCTACAGCACACTAGGCGACTAGACGTGTTCTGATTGGCTTACGGGGCACATTACGAGACACAAGATTGATATAAATAGAGTTTATCAGTATGGAGCAATGTACTCGCGGCTCGCGAGCGCCATGAACCACCAAAATACGATTTACAAAGTAATAAACTATATGTGTCTAAACTATTTACAATCATTAGCTGCACGCTAATAATAATACGATGTCAATGACATTCAAGCTTTATTTGGAACGTTCAATGGTACCAAAAATCAGTTGTAATATTTTCCGGAATTTATATTACATTAAAAGTTTTCGATGGTCGGTAATCCTCGAAATAACTACTTTCTTATAATAACCCATATCTTATTGTTACAGTGAGTGATGGATAAAATATCGTATTGTCAAATTTTTCCACCGTATGATTACCTACAAACACATACCTACTCGTACGTACTACTCATAGGTATCATCGCAAAAAAACACGCGATGAAAATGTCAGCAGTGTCTATTGATTTCCTTGTGTTAAATGTTTTTACTAATTGCCTGTGCACGTAGAGTTATACTGTAATTCCAGCTTGACATAATAATACAAACCAATGGATGCTCCAGGCAATATTCCGAGCACCGACGTAGCAATAAAATAAAAATAATATGGATTTATCTTATGATAAAAGTAGGCAGCATAATGTCGATGTCTGCAACTGGTATTGACCCATTATCTGTCATTCACCTTGAGTCTGCTACGCCATATAATAATTTGAAATATACTTTAGGTGGTCTTACTGCAACAATACACTCATTGGTACGCTTGCAGCAATCGATACGCTACTGAATTGAAATTGTAATATACTAAATGAAAATTAACCTACAGTCTACAATCCTCCCGAGAAGCTAGATTGTATATTAAATATTTGCGATGAGAGACTTTTATTAAATAACATATTTTCTTTATTCAAACTCGCGTCGCTTAAATCTAGCAAGAAATCTTTTGCTCGTTTGCAATATGTTATAATCTCGTTTGACGTCGGTTATCAAAGTTTCACTAGGTTTTTGTATAGACTAAGCATAACTTGTAATGAGTTTTGTATAATGCTCTTCTTTATGTTGTTTATGTTTTATCAAAAAACTAACAATAAACTGTTTCATTATTTCTTTCACACGCCAAAAGAAAGATAAAAACTATGGTTAACACATTTTCGTTTCACGAAGAAGAATATAATATACATCATGTGTACGCGGAATTGCATTTGATATATTCTCGAGCTCTGTGAAAGCATTTATATCTGCAACCTGACGCTATCGAGCAACCTAACCCATTGTTAGCTGCGGACGCAATCATAAGTTTGAAATCTTTATTTTGATTTGATATTTTATGGCATAATCAAAAAACAAATCTGTAATATTTAAACAACCGCTTCTCGGCCTTTTTTGTAACACAATATTCTTCTATGTAACGTATTGAACAACAACATTAAAACGGGTTGTGTGTATGTAATATGTATGTAGTTTAGATATTATGTCAGTACATGTGCTCTACACAACAGAGAACTCTAAAGTTAATGCGTCATCAAAATGTTGTAGGTTAATTACGGAGATAAATAATACATGCTAGATAGGTTATTATTTATTAAATACGATAGCACAAACCAAAACTCATGTTTTCCACTGTTATACGTAAAATTTTGTATTTATTAATTATTGATAGGCTCGGTAGTAGATATATCCATAAATATATACATACGTATATCTAACATACTATAGTTGTACTCAATTAATTTTATTGAAATATTAATCTATGTACACTGCACTCATAATACAATAGTTTTAATATAAAATCAAATATTTTCCAGTATTAGCAATAATTTGTCTATTAACTCATTGTTATTGGCACATAACTAAATCTATTCTTTCGGGAATTATTAATAAATTTAAAGAATACAGGACTTTATCAACTTAATCGCTTTTAAAAATAACGGACTATCCAGCTGTTTTACATTTGACATACTATGAGTTTCACTAATATTGTATCATTTGTGCAATATGGTCCTATTTCATATATTAGAAAAATCTATCTAAAATTTTTTATAAGATACCTATATGTTTCTAAATTGCTTTTAATTTGTTTTGCCATTTATTTATTTATTTATTTATTTCAACTCTTTATTGTACACATTTATAACATAAAACATAAACAAAAAAAGGACAGGTACAAGTGGCGGCCTTATCACTCATGGCGATCTTTTCAAGGCAACCATAAGATGGATTATAGAAAGAATTTGAAGGGAGGGCAGTGTGTACAACAGAAACAAAAAAAAGAGAAAAAAAAAATACGAATGAAAATTAAAACAAAATAGGTACATATTCAAAGAAAAACTAAGTAAAATAAAATATATACATATATAAATACATATACATGAAAAAAAAAAAAAACAATACATGTAAACAATATATAATTAAAATATTAATTACAGGAGAGATAATGATTTTTGACGAGTCTTTTGAATTGTGTAAGATTTTTAAACAATGTCGTAAGCAAACCATCGTTCAAAGATAATATCAAGCATTACCATGTTTTGTGAAAATATGTTATGACCCTTTTACTTAATAGCTGCTGAAGCAAAGCTGAAATGAGCAGATTTTTTAGCAAAGATAGATAAGACGATGATAAATTATTTTTTTATAACTTATCAATTATCAAAAGATCTAGTTAAGGCACTTCCTTATTATACTCCTAAAACGACTATCTAAATTAGCTCACATATGACAACACTGCAAGCATTTTTTACAATAGAGAAAATTTCCTATCTAAAACCTCTAATAAAATATTACAAAGAACCTACAATTAAATTCTGTCTCATGACATACCTTTTTTAAATCTGTTATCTTGACTATAGTCTATAAAATTGCAATGGCGTGCAACATTCATAAGAAATTGCGTAAGATGATAATTTAGTAGACTTTGTAATTGACGCTTTACTATATTTATAAATAAAATCAATTAATCTTAAACAATACAAATAACTACATTTACGTGTTCAGGTCGTCTTGCCAAATCACAATAGCCGTCTCATGCAAGTCAATTATGTCTATCTGCCGCCTGGTTAGTTATCTGAAGCCACTGATACAATATGAATACGCTACCGGCGGAGTAAGTTAGCTACAGTTTGGCCAAAACTGAAACACGATTATATCGTAGTAAAATTGAATTAAAATACAATTAAGTTGCCTAGAGTCGACGGTACGAACAGTTGTTATAAAAAATGGGGTTTTAGTCGGATCCTGCAAAAAGTGTTTGTTCATATAAGAAAAATTTGAAACCATTAGATCTTACTTACATCTAAAAGTTGTATAAAATAAAATTAAAATATTTCAATTCTCTACGCAATTATATAATACTTAAAAACAATCGATCGTGTTTTGGTCATGAAATCAGTCCTATATTTTTCATCCAGGTACCGCAAAGTGGAACCACAGTATTTGATGGCATGATTTAATATTTTTTTACTAACCTGCTAAAGGTTAGTAGGTACTATCGAGTGCAGTGCTATAGGAGCACATATCAAAACACTAATGTTATTAAAAAGTTATAACGGGGTAAACAATCATGAGGTGAAGTTAGCATGCCAAAACCAATTTGATAAAATTGGCCGCTCAGGAATTACCATGCCTACAGTCCAATTTCTTTGTTTAAACAGTGAAATTGAGTATTGAGAAAAGCGCTGCAAAAGCCTCTGAGAAAAAGTAGGCTATAGCCGTAACACAGAGTAGGTGAGTAATTTTATTTTTTCGACGGTGATTGAAAGTTATGTATCTAGCAATTCCCAAAGCACTGCGCTTACTGCAGCCGGTACCAACGTTGCTGATATTACTAGACGTTACGGCACACTGCAATTCCACTTGCCGTTTTAATACATGAACGCTATTTGAAACACCCTCAGATGCACGAATAATTTTATTTATTACAAAAATATAGCTGAGGTATAAAGTGATTTACAAATTCAATGAACTCGTGTGTAGTAAAATAACAAAATGAGTCCTATCGCACCACATATGTATAATTGTAAAGAACTGAATGCCTATAAAGTACAAATATCATGAATCTTCGTAATGGCAAATGGTGTCATAAATTAAACCGAAGCGCTATTAGTTCTCGAGCTTGCGGGATGTGGATATATCAGAAATTATGCGATGTTTAGATTCGACTGGAATGACGGTCATTCCGATTTCTGATATCCAATACGATGTAAACAGCACGTATGTGGAAGGAACAAGAACTGGAATTTACAAACATGTTTTATTTTAATGACCTTATACATATTTTAATTATACATAATTAAAGCAACGCTGTCAACAAAATAGTCAATGTTGACTACCGAATCATCATCAGCAACCCATATACGTCCCACTGCTGGGCACGGGTCTCCTCTACCGAATACCTAGAACAATTTGCTTTCGGGTTTTGTTTATTAAATCAAGTTTCCGGAAGCCGTGCAATCTTTAAGACGACTTGTTTTAAATTTCTCTCCTTGCGCAAGGATATTTGTACTTTTCATAAGTTTGTTCGTCGTTTGCTGAGCAGTTTGTTTGTTTGCTCAACATTCATCATCTACGCAGAAAAATTATGTATGTCTCTCCTGCATTATTTTACCTAAAACTTCCCATTTTTAATAAATAAACTGCTTCTACAAGTTTTAAAATATGCTCTTTTTTAGCTTTCGGTTACTAAAAATTCAACTGGAAGTCATTGATGTATGCCTAGGGACGGAATCTGTATTATCGCTTTCGGCTATGCGTGCTAGCCTCAACTAAACTATGGTTCTTATAGTTATGAAATATTAATGGTTCTGCAATTTTGATTTATGATTTTTGTTCTGAAATAGTGTATTATTACGAAGTTTCGGTGTTTAGTTTTGAATTATTGGTGACGTAATATGTTTTTCACTGGAGGTCAAGTAAATTATAAAACATGCCTCAGTATTGATCGCTTTTCAAAAGAACTTTGACGAGGGCGATGTCAAAACTTTGTAGTTCTGATTGACCAGGTATCTTTATTCTTCTTTTTTCTCTGTTTGTTCTTATTTTTTGGTATTTGGTTACTTGAATTGAAGTGTCCCCATGTGAATAAAAGATACAATGTTCAAATTTCAATTCTGAAATAATTGGATTTTTCCATAAGACTATTATCATCATCAGCATCAGCATGGAAATGTTGATGTACCCAAAAAGGACAAAAGGTCGCGTCCTATATGAGATAAGCCCTTAATTCGAGACGTATTGAGTTAAACGAAACATAGGCATACAGTTTTGACAACATCATATGCCCATCTTGTTTTAAGCGGCCCACTATTAAGCGTCCCTTCCGCTTATCGGCTTTCGTGATAAATATAGTTAATTCGTGATAAATGTAGTTCCAATCAGCAAAGTAATTGCCATACGGTACATCACTGAAATTTGTTGATTTTATAAATGCCGAAATTTGAATCGCCTTCCAAATTATTCACATGTTTGTAATGGATATATAGTTTGTAAACACTTAAAAGAATGAATAAGTGTAGAACTGTTACGATCCATTATACCTTTTCTTATCAACATAAATTTGCCTATATTTAATTATTTTAATGTTATCCATATTTCATGCACCGTGAAGATTTATTAGACGTTATACTAATGTATTGCATATTTTTATTAAATAGAATATGTATTTTTGTTAAGATAAAGCTTTGTATATAATCTATAATACATACGTTGACATACTCATCGGAAGGTTTCTGTAACACTTTATTATTTAAGATGATTACACTATACGGGGAATCACGGGACACGCTAGAAATACAGAAGTTTATAAGGAATAGTCAAGATAGAAGGATCACTACCGAGTCTCACTGACGAAACCCAACCTTCAAATCATGTTCTTAATTTTGTAAATTTTCTCCGAAAATAAGCTACGGGAATAATTAGCTCTTACATACTCGGTAAAGACCGGGATGGTTGGTGCCTACTTAGGGAAACCTTTGTTCAGTTGTGGGCGGCGATAGACTGAGAATAATACTTGGCAAAGAATTTCTAGATTTTTATCTTGTCAAAAGGTTTCAAATATTCATTTCATTGCCTCATTCGTTTTGAAACATAAGGTTTGGCATGCGGGAGAGGTTATTCCTGAGTTCTACTAAACATTTATGTAATTTTATTAAAATCGCAGTTATAGGTTGAAGTTCAAAACGCGCCCGGTAAACTGTCTAGGCGTACCTCCTTTTACATGTAACTTAAATATCTGGCAGGATATATGTTATTGTAAATACCTCAGCCTGCCCCACAGGGGACACAGGTGTGAGTGTATATTAAAGTATATATACGTTCTTATTTGCGTCTGGATTAAAGACGCCTTTGTATACCCAGGAGATTCGATGGGCTTCGAATCTTGATGCTGTGATTAGGGTCCGTAAAGAAACAGACTATTTTTACCTGGTTAATAAAGAAAAAAAAGCAAATGTGCGCATTTATCCTTTTGGAAGGTGCCGTTCTTTTATTTTTTGCTATTTACTGTTGGCAACAACCGGATTTGTAAAGTTTATTCGCAACAAGGGCCTACGTAGCGACTGATTTACTTTCTGCGACTGTTTAACTGAAACCTGATAACACTAAGGATTTTAAATTAGCAAACAAACGGTCCGGGATTACAATATATACCAACATCTCGTAGTACATGGTTAGAGTTTTGCTGTATGATACCGAGACATTTTATATACCTACTATTTAAAAATTTCAAAATACGTAGAAGTATAGTTGTTTGGTTGAATTAAATTATTATTTTTATCCAATTAGGATGAAGCATCGTATAAGAAATAATATAATAATATAATAGTTGACCCAGTACATCATTATTTCCTAACTAAAAAAAAAGTGTGAGCCATATACTCGAACGCCAACTAATTGGATTAGAATTTGATTATTATCGTTTTCAGTTTCAAGCGTATACTTACATAATATTTAAATATTTCATAGAATCAAAAGCATTATTTTATTTGCACACCTACTTCGCATCATCTCTGCATCACCCAAGGTTTGGCTGGTAGAGAATGCCTTAGGCATTAAGCCCACCTTTACAATTATGTCATTAATTGTATAAAGTGTAAATAAAAAATAAAAGCAAAAAAGTTTGAAAAAAATATATTTTATATAAAAATTCTTTATAATAACCCGCTCGTTATGAAAATATCAGGCCACTATTGACGTTCAAGATATACACACATAGAGCCTTTTAAACGTTCAGCAATATCGTTCCGTTGGCATCCTTTGTACGGAAACCTTAAAGCAAATACGATTTGTGAAGTGGATTTAATTAAAATTATTTAGTAATTATACGGCTAGAAATATTCTTTGGTAAACGAGAGAGGTCTTGTTTAATATTAAAATCAATATATGAAGCATTAAAGAAATAGAGATTAGCCAAGTGCGTGCCGAGTAATCATCGGTTCAATTCCTATGTGTTATGGGTTTTTTCATGATAAAATTCTCAGTAGTATCACGGACTTTTGAAAAACGTCAATAGGCTCGCTTTCTATTAAGATGACTCATACGTACCTGGCGAAACGTGGATGCAGAAATCCATCTCTGTCTACTGAATTTCTCCGTAATCCAATGTATGCACCAAATGTACAGTATATAAATTATACAAATACGGCTAGTATAGGTAAAAAATAAAAGGCGTACTTCTTTTACATGGGATTTTAAAAATGGCTGGTAAAGTAGACTGGTAGAATATATTTTTTTGTGTTTGAAGTGTGAGCGTTATCTATCTTACATACAGTTATATGTTTTTAAAATGCTTTAGCAAAGGATACGTGTGTCTACTCATCCGAACAGTCTATCAAAAACGAGATGGAAGACATGCTACGCTGTAGTGTTAGTGGTAGAGCCATCTCGTATCCAACTTGGACTGGGTACGAATGGGCTGGTTCCACTGGAGTGGTGCTATTGTCTCGCAGAAAATCGACGAGAAGCAACACTGTTGGCTTTTGTTATATGAGTAAGAGTTTTAAAAGCTCAATTTGCTGTATATTTCTATCCGCATAAACCCCACATAATGATATACGTGAGTGTGTAGTGTTTTGTTTTGTCTCTATTCGGATAGTGTGGTTAACCAAGGTACGGTGTTGTCACTTTGTCATAGGATATAAAAAAAATGATGCCTATATAATTGTAATGACTTAAAATAGAATTATTTTTTCTTTTCAATCAATACCCCGTTTAGACTGCACTGGTATTTATTGGGGAAACAACATATTTGGAAACGGGATTACCGGGATCTCATTTAGTGAGTGCCTTTATAACATTATTATAAAAGTCTTAAAGGTTGTCTTTATGTATCGAACCCTAGTAATATCTTACACTTATTTATTTGTTTACGTGCACAGTAGGCGCGTCAGGGTGTACGGCTTTTAAATAGATATATCTTTTTACTATATATATTTGCTGTAAATATATTATAGCCATGATATTATATATGATTTTTTAACGCTACATTTAAATAGATCGCACCAAATGTACAATATCACCAAATTAATAAAATTTAGTTATAAAAAAATTAAAGAGTCACGGGCTCTTCATTATTATACGAGTATAGCATGATCTTGAATGTCTCAACAACGGTCGTGGCATATTTATGCATTAGTGTGTTAGTAATTATAAATAGCATTTCACGCGGTCGATATTAATTTAATCAACATTTTATAATAATTTTGCGTTTTACGCGTTGTGTCAGGTCTGTGAATGGCAATTCTTTGAAGAATATTATGCTATATAAAGGCACCTACACAATATGCAAACAACAGTAAAATTACGAACCGAACGCCAACACTAGAATGTTTACCTGGACGTGGATATTTGGAATTGTTTTGTTTGGCACAAGAACGGGAGTAAGTTGTGCGGCAGGTCGGGAAACACACAACCGCACGACTTGCGAAGAGTTCGAACGAGATATTAAATTTAATCCCTACTTGCTAATTGAGTCGACGTGGAAAATATTCTATTTTTGGGCAAACACAACAGAAGTTTACCCTATTATTTTTTCATTGCCGGCTAAAAACGTAAGTATACCATATAATATATTCTCTGTATACAAGGCGATACTTATAAAAGACTGACATATTATAATGGTAATGTTACAGAGATTAGATAAATTTAAAGACACCATTGAGGCTGTATACCCGGGGCTGGGAGTAGAATGGGACAAGGCCACTTTGTTCATGCAGCCTCGTCCCGGCACGGAGGTGTTGATGTTGCACGCGACCACGCCGGGTGCTTTCCGCGCTCTAGTCAAACAGGAACAACGTAAAAACGGTGCGTCAATACAGCTCCCCTTCGTACATTCCCTCGGCGGCGCCATTTCCGCTCCTAACTTTTCCCGCCCGACTTGACTCATAATGATAATAAACAGGTCGCATTTAACCAACACTCTTCTTATTTTCCACGGTTCCCTGCTAATGACTTGTACCATTTATTCGTAAGCATCGAAAGCCATAATGTTAAAGTGCAAGTATATATAGAACAACATTATGTTTATACATTTAAGGTGTTCCGGGTTGGAAGAAGTCATAAATTACGCTCACGTTTAACGTTCACGGGCGACATACTAATATTGTTAAGCTGTGTAATAATCTCATGTTTCTTTATATTTCAGTACGACCCCAACCAGCACCGCTTATAAAGTTTGCAGACATTCGAATGAAATTGATTAATCAATACATAGGGATGATGTGTTGCGAAGATTTGACTGCCTATGCTTTAGCAAGAATTCATGATCTCCCACCCACTGAAGAGATGTGTGAGATGGCCGCCGCCAAAATTGGATATAAAGGACCGAATGGACGTTCTTATTTGTATCTAAACAGGATACGAAGCGACGAATTATAATTTTTTAATATAAAAAAACTTAAATTGTACAAAAATAATGTAATGCATATCACAATTGCTACACAAGGAGTCTATTTAATTCGTAATCACGATTCGCGGTAGCTACTCCCGTATCCAGCGAAGGTATAGATTCCAATTTCCTGTTCAACATCACGCTGAGGTTTCATGGATATTTTAGTAAATAATGTGGGCACCGGGACTCCACACGCTCCCGATCCACCGATAAATCAATTATCAACACGAAATACTTTATCGCTCGCTTCAAATGCGTATGTTGGGTTTGTTTGGAACATATCAATATGCTTCTTTTACTATAAAAGATGTTTATTCGTTGTAGTGGGAAGCACAGAATATTGCACCTTTTTGAAATCTAGTGTTTAATATACAAACATAAAACATAGTATCGTAGAATTTCTTGTTTTAAAGATAGTCATCAAATAGGGTTAAGATCAGGTGCAATTTCTGGCAGGATTTGGTAATAATTGGTATGAAATTATATCTGTTTTTAAAGTATGATATGTCTAAGTACATATTTCATACAGGCTTTTTAAAATGAAAATTGTTCATTTGCAGCAGAACTCCGTATTTCCACGCATACGAGAGCAAACATTTGCCTTGAGCCGGAAAATCGTCTTGCTTTGCGGCAGGATTTGAAATCTTACTTTCTCGTAGTGAAGAAAATGCCTTATATCCATTAGGCTACCAAAGCAAAATATACATTTTGGTAGATTTCACGGACAGAACCAATATGTGTGCATTATTCCAGTAGATAGGTATAGCTTAGTAGCAAAGCTCGGATATCGGTAAAGATGTGGGTTTTCTGTCACGTATAGGAATGTATCCTCATAGCTATATATCTTTATTATTAGAAATGGGAAAGTGAGGTTCCTTGTATGCTTGTAACGTTTAAGTAATGAAATGCTTTAGAATTCTTAAAATCAAATAGATATGTTTCTTTAATAAGTTATTGACAACTTTTATAAGAAAATTTCGTACCGTAGAGATATTTGATGGTATCGGAACGCAAATGTTGCGATCGAAGCCGTAAGCAAAAACTTCTTGCGTAAAATATACCCACATCAAATTAGCATTGCAAATCGATGCCATCTACAGACAAATTAAGCGGTGAAGTTGGATATAATAACAAAGATCCTTGTTTCAGGACTTTACCAAAGCATCTAAAGAAATTACTGATTTAATTATGAGTAATTTTAACACGAAAGATAACTGGATCCTTACTTCATTAACGAATATTTCATATCCGCTGCATTGATTTGTAAACATAATTAAGTTAAGTAAATTTCTAGGGAGATTTATCTGCGCCACTCTATTTAATTAAAATTTAAGCAGATACTCTTCCACTCCGTCGGAGGTGGTTTTATTATTACAAAAATTATTACACTAATGAAAACTCGGCCTCCTTCCCTTGTGATGTGTGATCTAAAAATCTGATTTTAAATGTGTTTTTAATTATACTCACTATTATCTTAATAATTCAATCATATTCAGCTTACGTATTAAAAAATACACTATTTAGTTATTCATATAATTTTCAAGTTGTATATCACATTAAGATTATTAGATATTTAATCATTTTTTTAATCAAGCCCTGGTAATTTTAACTCAATACGGAAATAAAAGTTTTGTGCTAAGTGCATATTTTACTTTTGCTTTTGAAAATCCAACAAACCGAAAATAAACATTAAAATTCAAATAATGCAAATATATTCCGTGGATCGAGCTTACGACCTCGCAATTCATAACAGAATTGTTTTCCTAGAAAATAAAGATACTAATGACCAGAACAAAGCCGAAAGCTGTGTTAGGAGAGTAATTGGAATTAGAAATATACCTACATTTATATTTTTTTACATTAATTGTACCTACTATTTTACACATAAACTTCAATTTTATGTTACTTATAACATAACTGTCTCCTAGTAAAGTGAAATAGAATCCCATGAGAAGGTTAAATAGAAAATGAAAGTTTCTTAGGGACTTCATCATTTGAAATTCACAGTATATATATTACTTAATGGCTTACATAGCCGACACATATCTTATTGTTACATAATGTTATTGTTACATTAATCTGGCGCATGGGTTTTAATTGGCCTCGAGAGTATTTTTAGGAATTTTAGATTTAGTTACAAAACTCGCAGGGTCACCACGGATTTACCCAGCACAGGGCTACAGATTCAATGTCTTGGTAAGTAAGGTTTTATTGTAAAAATACATCTATTAGAATAGAATTACCCGTGGGTACATGGATGTATTCAGGTGTGAAAAGTATTTATATAATTGTGTAAAACATTCAAGTCTTGTTTGCATTGTTCCGCTTTGTACAAAAGGAGCGTATATTTTCCAAATCAAATAGATACTATCAAAACACTCCACCGAATGCGAACCAACTGACAACAAGAAAATAAATAAGTGAGTATGAACTCAGAGATCTGCATTCAATAAGACGTCGTTGGCTGTTGGTTGCCTGAGGCTGTCCATATCCACATGAGTAAATTTATTTTTGTCCGGAGCATACTAGACGTCAACAAATAAGGTTATTTTCCAATAGAGAGGTCCTTTTTGTACTTTTACGCTAGATAGAGCTAATTTATCTTGATATCAGCATGTAAAATTGAGTGATCTATGTAGATTTTTGCTTACAAATCAAGTAAGCGTCGTAATTAATTAAATAAATTTGTATAATAATAAAAAAAAATAAGGAAGAATTACGACAAGCATTACTTATTATGGCCTCGTTAGTCCAGTAACGGCGTAATATGAGGCTAAGAGTTGAATTACGAGCGCTTGGCTTTGATTTGCAGTTTCTTTTCGAAAATATACGATTTTTCTCATAAGCGGTTAGATTTCTTAACGGAAAGAAGTTTTCAAAAGGGACAGAAAATCGATACTAGTGTAGATACATTTATTTTATACTTAAAGACTTTGCTTCTATTTTGGTTGAACGAGCTAATCTCAGGAATCTGTTTATCTTATTCATTTTTTTTGTATTATTTAGTCCATTATGTGACATACAGAAAGAAAATAGCAAAACCGAGGACCAAATAGCCAAAAAGTAATAGTATCAAAAGTCAACTATTTTTCCAAAACGATAAAAACGCCATACATTTTTTGCTTAAGTGAGTATCAGCGTTTACATGGCTTTCTAAATGACAAATGAAAACGTGTTAAAATATCGGAAAAAAATATATTTAAGTGTGTTTTTATAGGAACACATTTTACATACAAGTACACGAAAGTGAACTTTCAGAGACCGCGATTTTATCGGTGCTTACAAACAGTATTGAAAACATGTATTTTGTACGTAATGGAACATGGAGAAATAACAGGTAATGTTGAATTTCGTTTAACCGATCGGCAACAGAACAGAAAAATATTATATTAGAGCTAATAAAGTGTATTGAGCTCGCTGAATTGATGATCGTTAATAAGAGGCATAGCTCTCTATTTATGTACATACGTTGATTGCGTTTGTCTTAATCAAGTAATGTTTTGTCTCGCTTCCCCTACGTTCTTATGTTATTCATTAAACAGAATAAAACCGAATATTGTTTAGGTACCTTAGTCGTAAACATTTTAATATATGCCTTTTTTTAAGCGATAGACTCCTATTTAAACTAATATAAAAATTATTTTATAATGAAATCCTTACTGGTTTCGTAATTGTAAATGTTGATAGCTTACATTTTTAATTTCCTTCATTTATTTAACTTGTTTTAAACATTTATAAATATAAAGATTAAATATTTATACCCGCTGATGGGAGGGTCTATTATTATATCAATAATAATTAATAGAATATGTAAATAAAAGGTGTCTACAGATAGTATATTATCTTCGCGAATTTTATTTAACTATTATTGTAAAAAACCGAGGCCGACCAGCTTCCTAGACCTACAAAAATCAATATAAGAGCCAAATTAATGCTTATAGTACGTATACGCCTTGATATTTTACTCAACAAATTCTTAATTACTACTTATGCAAACTTAATACGGAAATAAAACAGAACAATTTTTTATCACTTTAAAAGTAAAGCTTCCCGTATTACAAACTTTCAAGTTTCAAATCCATAAAATGAATTAAATATTCAATACTTTACAAAATATAATTGTTGCTTATAAACTCTACATTATTAGATTGCCCATCGTATATAAATAATGTTGTGTTAAGGTAAAGCCAACGACTTTATGTTTGGGCCAATAATGATCACGTTTACCCCACATAAAACCGTAGATAAGTTTCGGTAAAGCCGCGTCCGAGTCCGAGAAAATATTATGAGTCCAGGCTGATAACAGTGTTCCCCCAGCACGTCTTTCCATTTACAGTATCCGAAGGAATTCCTATTAGTGAAGGTTGTTTTCTCTCTGACGGAACCATAAAAACTTCTCTGTTAAATGAATGTTTTCTCGGCCCTCGAAAACAAAATGTTCAACTTACAATGTTTGAAAAGACTATAAAAACAAACGTACCGTTTATATCGTTATTACAGTTCGACGTAGCTCCGGAAAACAATTAACAGGCTTTACACTGTGTAATAATGTAAAGCCAGAGTTGAGTTATAAACGTAAGCACCGCGTACAAGCCCACAGCGAAGATATTGTGCGCTTTAACACGCACGAACATACGTACGTACATATGAGCATGTGTATACTTTACCTTGCCATTCGTAGGTGAACAAGTACATATGTATGTATGTGTGCCGTTTATAATCTTTACTGTAAAGAAATATAATTCTAATATTTCTCGTATTGGCTATTATTATTTTAAGCCTGGAAAGTATAATATTTTAAACAACATCTAGTTGCCTCAAACATGGTCAATCAATTATTGTCAGAGAAATCAGTTTGAAAAACTTTATTTTAATAATTCTCAGAACGGTCAATGTCTGGCCAGTTGTTTTACAAGTGCTCATTACTGCTGTGGCTTACGTAACAAAGGCTTAAGATAATTGGTTGAAGAAAAAGAAAACTGTCATGCATCGTAGTCTGTTGGGAACTCACAATATAACTCAATTCTAACTTATTATTATCTTTGTCTTGTATGGCAAAATAATTGCATCCAATTCAAATTTTTGTGCTGTTACAATGACTGACTCATTCATTTCATCCCTCACATTAGAAAGTACTTACATAAAATAATCTATCTTATGAACAGAAAGCATCAATAACAGTAGATAACCTCTCATTTATTCGCACTAAGCTGTGAATTTAATTTAGAATTCAGTTCAGTTTAGCTGTAACATTGAGGGCGGAAAATTGTTTCATATATTAATATTGGTACCGAGCCACGCAGGTAGGCTAAGGTTATAAGTACGAGATACAATATTCTCCTGGTAAATTTACTGTTAGGTAGGCTTACACTGGATTAAGCATGAATATATGCTTATGTGTCTGGTATGTTCCTCAGTGTCGGTGTGCCCTGAGAAATTACGGTATATATTCTGACTCTATATTATCAATTTTAGTTTAATTAAGGAACCCCTACATGATACCAGTAAAACCTCCGCGGTGTAATTATAAGTAGCTGGGGTGGGAAAACAATACTTGCTAATGTCCTTCTAATATCACACAAATAAACAATCATTGTAGTCTAATTTATTTGAGTTATATTTGCCTGATTCGTCTTTAGCATAAATAGGCGATTGTCCGTCTTGGCTTCAATTTCCGAGTATTTACTATTGGGCTATTGTCTAATAAAAGCAACAAGTTATTTATTTATTTTCTTGCTTATAGAAAAGAAAAATAGAATCCAATTATCTAAACTCTAAATTGCATCAACAACAATAGTCCTCGTATGTACCATGTATTAGCTACCATGATATAACATCAGATATATTAAATTAAATAATTTGTAGCATATTTCAATCAATTTACGAAAGCTTGGATGAAAATTTGAATATTCAGCCCACAGAATCCCTTTTAGGTCTTCGACCCTCCTTTAGATTTGGATTCAAGGCACATACCTTTTACTATTAAAAGATACATGTGTATTCCTAACAAATAGTATTTCAACGATTGAAAATAAATTTGTATGATATTATCATAACTTTGTAGTACCAACCAACATTAGATGAGTCAGGAACAATTGTGGGGTGTCATGTCATATGCGTCGTAAGACTACCGTATTTTTTCTATTTTTCCACTCTTTTATTTCTCAAACTACCACAAAGTATAAACCTATATTTAAAAAAACAATCATTAACACTCTTTTACTGTGGCCATGCTTCGTACCTCAGTATCTGCACTTCAAAGGGTGCGAAACAATCATACATTTATTTGAGGTGGCTGAAAGATCTTTGTACTTTCAAGAGGTTTGCGCTGTTCACTGCGTCATCATCTTTATTCGTTTCCTTCGCTTCGTTTTTACGTTTTCTTCGATTTTGCATTGTATTTTTATAGAACGTAAACTTTTGCAACCATCATTTATACGTTTACCTTTATTATTTGGTATGAATAAAAAATGATCACAAATATCCATATGCGTTGAAAAAAAAAATTATGAACATACTAGACAAATTGCATTCACGTTCAGATACATAAATAAAACATAGTATTTTTAAAATAAAAAAGAACATTTTAGATTTTACTAAAGGATATTTTTGTGTGCAGTTATGAATAAAAATGGCATGAAACGGACTGGGTTCCGAGTGCGCGAGCATTAAATCATTCTCAAAAGCCATTTGGACACAAAGGATATGGTCAATAAACAAACAGGACTCTGCTCTGATAGCCACGATTGGAGCGAAGTAACTGAGCGCAAAATTTATTTTCATAATATTTGCGCAGTGTGTTTTTCAGATGATTCATTTCAGCACTAAAACGAGTTAAAATTTAGTATAAAATGCGAAATCTTATTTAATGGTCAAAGTTCACCTACCCCACGTAATGAAGCTACTAATAAACCGGTCACGTCAACGTTATTTATTGTTATAGCAACAACAAAGAACAAGAAACTTACGACGCCAGACTAATTTCACGTCTTAAACATTTTTGAACGCAGCGTCAAGCCTTAATACAAAGTACAAATCACAACTTGCCTACATACATAAACAATTACCAAACCACAGCGAAAGCCTGAGAGATTTTCTAATAAATGTTTACTAATAAATGGTTCAGGTAAATCATTATTTATTCGTATTTAGGTTCATATAATTGAGTTTTAGGAATTGCTTTGGCAGCAATAACAAATTCATAAAGGCTTTTATTAACTGAGGTAGAGTAATTGACATTTGCACTAAATGACAAATGCAGGCTTTATCCTGTCCCGCATAATCATGTGTGATTATTAGAAATTGTGTCAACATGAAGGCGAGCGCGTGGCAGGGAGCGATGGCGGGCGGCGGCGGCAGCGAAAGCAGCCGGAGCTGGGTTGCCCGCGCGCCCTTCGGTCCGGTGAATACAGCCTCCTCGCCTCTCGGGTATGGATTATTCGGTAGGAGCGGCGAGCGGAGGCTGGAGGCAGTGCGACCCACGCGCTCGTCCCGGCCGCTCGCTCCGCGCTTATGCAGCTCGTAGCGGCTTTGTATCTCTACATCACGCGTCGCATCTGTAGCCGGCTCGGATCACGGGAACTTGCACGTTAATGTAACCTTTCGCTCGTACCTGTGGTTTTGCATTTAGCTACACTATTAAAAGCATGCCATTAACACAGCCCTCGCTGTGCTCAAATGAACAGATTTATGTCTTATTAAAATACCATGGAGAGCACCTGTGGAACAAATAATTTGCATTCTACTTTTCTTGTGATACATTAACCGATTTATACTTGTGTAAGTACTGCACTACTTTAACTAATACTTATAGTTTGCATTTTGAGTAGATTTATATTGATTAGATCAATGTTTACATAAGGATTTTACTTTGAATAACTGTTACTATAAAGGTAACTGATTTTGGTCGTTGAATACGATGTTTGTTAAAGCTATAATATAAAAATAACAAAAAGCCACTAACTCTGAATGAGTTGATAGCTGTGTTGTTTTGATTCTAACTTCCCAAAATTGCAGTTACTATTTCGCTCAGTTGTTGTTTAAGTGCTAATAATTTGAAATTTATGATTAATAGAAAATATTAAACAGTAGAATGTTATACTAAAGTTAGGTGTTTAAATTGTTTTCATAAAATTAAATTATGATGTTTTATATCTCCATTTATAATAATAATATTTTAATAACGTATTCTAAATTTTTAATTCAACGCGCATTGTACTTGTTTTTACTGGAACAGTGTGCTTTAAAATACATTTTACGGTATTGTGTATGTTGTGTCCCCAGAGACGTAGGCAGAAATTCTCCCACTTTTTGCGACCTACGATTTACATCGAAATATATTGCACACATTTAAAATTTTCCAATTTGCCATGAAATAGGCTTCTTAGTCCATTACTTTCACAATCCATTTAAAACGTAATTTATTCAATCCTACTACCACAACGCTTTAAAGTGGATCTTGAAATTGCACCTAAACTTTCAATTGATTTTGAACAGACAATGCATTTATATCGCACGTAAGTAAGGTGTCATAGCAAAGTGAATATTTATTTTGAAAATATTACCTACATTTGTTTAATATTTTATTTCGGATAATCTTTATAAGATCAGTCATATTGTAGCGAATGCATTTTGTCGTCCGTCTTTTAAAATATAAAAGACATAGGTAGGCTAAACATATAAAAAGTATGTAAAGAAAAATCTTAGCCTACAGTTATCCTGCATCCTCCAGAGACGATCCCTTACAAAAATCCTTGAAAACTATTTCCTGAATAATAAATTATACCTTCTCGAGACTATTTTTCGAGCTCTTGTATGCCTCAATATCGCTAGGCGCAGGTTATCGGAGCTATAAAACACAACGCATTATTGAGCAAAATTAATGTACTGCTATTAATGAACGGGAATAATCCCCTCGAAATGAGAGTACGTTGTCCGACATAACAACTGTTCAGTGCTATGAAACGTTCGCACGCTCTACCTACATTTGTGGATGAGATACTAATTACATGTGGTAATAAAATATAAATGCATGAAATAATGAGAGACACATAATTGGATGGTTTTATATAATCACTTTTATATATTACATTTTATTTAATACTCAAAACTAATAAACTAAACTATAAATTAATAGTGCTAAAAGGGTTTGAGGTTGGTGAGAAATAAAGCAATCCTTAATAATTTAATACCGCGTAAGTAACTTTGTCTGCCTGGTCCGCTATCTTGCTTTAAACACTAAAGATCACAACCTCTTGGAATTAATACTTTGAAAATAGTAATAAAGATTTCTTTACACCTCTCTTGTAAAAATGCGCTTGAGTTTCGATGTCTTTAAAATTCGTAAGGTATAAAACTCTATGTACCTACTTACGAATCATTGCACCTTTAAAAATTTGTGATTTTCAAAGATAAGAAAATCTTTAAAATAAGAAAATAATATGTAATAAAAGACCTACTCTATTTATTTCGGCTAAGTACAAATTAAAAATAAGAAACAATTCTCATAAGTTCTCTTTATGTGCTTTTTATTAGATTAAATGGCAATGGTGAGTAAAGTAAATGTTAATCGACTCAAATTTAATTTTGGGTTATAAAATGTTATGCGTCGTGAAGTAAATTAAAAATTTCGCCGGCGGAATTGTTATAGTCTTGTCTTTCTGACACTAATTTACGCACGACTTTTATAACCTAACGTTGGATACGTTTCACTTCAGAATTGCAGAGATAAAATACATATAAAACGGAGTAAAACTTGGAGAACAGTGAAAAAGATCAATTGTTCACTTCAACATACTCTACAAATCTTTTTCATTTTGTGCACAATCATAAATCTTTTCATAGTTCCGACAACTGGTTTCTTTGTTTCCAGGGAGGTTTATGAATAACCCCAATATGTTGATTAAATGCGCATGAATTTATGCTCTCATTTACATAACTACAGTAAAAGACTGCAAAAAATTAAGCTATGTGAAAGCTATTCGTTACACATAAATGTTGCGCTTTAAAGTCACAAATTTAAATTTGTATTCACATTCAGAGTATGCTAAATAAAAACAGTTGAGCTCCTAAATCCATATAATTGATAATGCGGTGTACTGAATGGCTCTATCAGCGCTTTTACCGAATAGAGAGTCGCAAATATATTAACACAAATTGTTGCTCGCAAAGCTGTAAAACAATTGATTTGTCCACGTTGTGTAACAAATCATTCATAATCATCAATTAATTAAAATCATTACCTATTTCGCTGTGAAGAGCATTTTTAGAAGGCTTATTATTGTCCTTTATCTTAATACAAATAAATTACTATTAAGTGAAAAATAGTTTACCAATCGATTTAGTGTTGATATTGACGAAATAAACTTGTTACATGGAATATTCTGAGTAGTTGTTCAAGCATATTCCTCGCCTCCGTTCCTTAACCGAGCCATCAAGGCAATCGGAGCCTCAGTTTCGTGGTCCCTACCAACTCGACTAAAATCAAAAGTTTACCAAGTTTGCATCTCTGCCTTGCCATCAAGTAGCAGAATAGTTTATCAGTAGACGTGTTACTTCTTTGTTGTAAAACTGAGTCCTTTAAACGTAGCGTGAAAAACATTTCAGCAAGCTGGCATGATTGTTTCGAGTGACGAGAGTTGGATGTCTCACGCTACTTTGTGCTCTAATTGGACAACACGGTTTCATCAGATGCGGTGTTATAACTTTGTCGTGCTAGCATAAAAATAACATTACTTAGTTTTCTATCGATATTACTCTTATAATGAAGGCACTTTATCGTGTATTGTACATTTTTGTGTATTTATCGGTGTGCAGCAAAACGACCACACAAAATTGTAAAAGCGTTTCAATATTTCATTAGAAGTTTATAATCGCAAGTCATTAGAGTGATGATGCAGCTTATTTACAACTCAGACAAAAAGTCAAACAATTTCAGATAACTTACGATACTGAACCTCGACAGAGTAAGTTTAATATGGTCACGGGAATAACTTTGAATTATTTGAATAAATTTTATGTAACATGTCATCTTGTCCTATGATAATCATCTTTATCCTTCAGCGATCATTAGGAATTTATTTGTTGATTAAAAGCAATTATGGCAGTAAAAAAATAGGTACATTTAAATAAAAATTTGTGCTAAAGGATAACAATCGAATTCGAAGTTAATACATATTGACTATTTTCGAACCTCTACCCCATATACAAGATAACAAATAAAATTGATGAGTTTTTTTTTACATAAAACAGACATAATATACTTTAGAAAGAAAAAAGCGTGTTAATTCTCCATCGCGATACCTTCATTTATAAATATTTAACTTAAGAATTATTAACGGTCCAAATCTTCCCTAAAGATGACTACTGCATCAAATGCTTTTCTTCGATAGCACTTTACATTTTTTTTGGAAATTTTGATGGTATAAGTCTAGTAGTGTAGTATTTACGAAAGATTTTTGTCAAAAATGTATTTGAGCTGTTGAAATAAGTAAATCTGTCGTGTAAGTCACATATTTGTCTGGTATTAAAATTACGAAACTCATCTATTATGATCGTACATAACATGATTGTTTTTATATGCAACAAAAAACCTTATTTAATTTAATCTAACCAGTTAGTATATATAGACTTACGAAGAGCAACTACGTAGTCATACTAACTTAGGCAAATGTTTGTATTAGTGTAACCACTTTATTCAGAGCTAATATGATAAATGGTCCAAAAGTTATATTTTTTATTATTTATTTAATAAAAGAATCTACAGACACACGCTGGTATCATAACCTAGACAAATCAATTTTTTGTCATCTTGCAAACATTTGTCTCAGTGAGGACATTGAACTCGAGGCGTATATCGCTACGCCTTATTTATCGACTGCTGCAACTTTTTAAATTATTTCACGAGCAATAAATAATATTATTTAGATATCGGTGTTCTTATACTGGCAATGCGAAGTAACCGACACCACAGTAACTAGCATTTTATAGTAAATTAAAGGGAGTTCGTAACTTATTACTAAATAAAAAATATCTGGGTGACTGTCTATGCCGAATGTGTATAGTGCCTAATCCCGACAAGTTCACTATGTGCGTGACTTAGAAGTTCGCATTCTAGTCTACTACGATATTCCCACCATTAGCGAATTGAGCATCGAGCAATCCCACTCATCGAAATCGAAACCAAATCTGTAATTGCTTCGCGTCACTTTTCTGCCGAAACTCCGTGAAACCGCCCTATTTAAGTCGAGGTTAGAGAATTGAGCTGTAGTTACTCACTTCTAAGCTTTCATCAATAATTGTTTAAAAAAGCAGAAAGTCTTATCAGATTTATATAATTGTGTTGTTTGAAATCCCCCTCTCTACCTAGGTACATAATTGTCACATTTTGTGCATACTATTACTAGCTATATTAGCCAATCATTGGTTGTCTTAGAATAAGATAAGTTACGTTCAATTAAAAATTAGGATTCGATCGTAATTTGAATAATGCCTACACTTTGAAACAAGCCGTCATAAATATATTTGCTGTCGGGAGATAATTGTAAAAGTTTCATCGCCAATCGATACTTTATATAGACTGCAATGCATCAGGTGCCAACGGCTACTAAGTTATTTTAAAGGAAAGCGACTCCTTACTGCGATATATCAAAAGGCGCCGCATATTATTATTATTCGCTGGCCGAATGGCAGTGGTGATCGATCGAGGCGACTAGGAGAGCAATTGACTACGAGTCCGCTAATGTAAATGCATCTATAGCTCTATAAATATGTTCAATGTGGACTAAAATCGTCTTCAAGAACCACCGACAAGTGATTGCTGGCGGACAGATACGTTTTAACGTGTATTTTTTCTAGACGAGTGAACATTTCTCTCCACCTGTTACAAATGACCGCTTACGTACCTACCTACTAAGAAATGTTTGCCGCATTTTCCCTCCTGTAGATATTTCCATTATTCTGTTAATGGAACGATGTTCACAGATACCCAAACAATGTAAGCCTATCTGAAGAGAGCATCATTTTTACTACATATGGACAAAATCTCTTTCTGCTCACTTTTTGTATTGTGGATAGGCCTCGTATTTTATTAACCCAAGTACGTACATTGCGCCATTGCTAATAAAAAACAATCATGGGCGCTTAGTTATGTGCAAAAGTAGGAACCAAAAATATATATCTTAATAATACTAAGCAGATTTTGTTTTCTGCCATACATTTTAGCGTTGGTTGCTTTATTATTCACTTTATTTTTATTTTTAGTCTCATCCTTCTCTTTATTTCATTTAGACCCTTAATTGACTTATATGTTCTTAATACGTCTGCATCCTTGTTTCTTAATTAAGATTAGGTAAGTTATTCCTTATAACTTTAGTCTTAAACTCCATCAAAATCAGTCCGATAGATGAAATAAATTAGAATTAATATAGGTACCAATAAGCACTCAATTTTATTTAGTAGTGGATAAACTAGACATGTATATTAAAAACCGAAGTTAATCGTGGTGAAAAGTCTAGCTAGGAATAAAAGAATTTTCTTCCACTTTCAAGGGACATTAGAGTTCCACATTGGTATGTCCTGTCTCTCCTTTAACTTCAGCAAAGTGGTAAATGGGATTGTTAGTCGTTCTGTCGGGTTGGTATATTTCCTAAATGTAATGCTTAGTTGGTTGGTAAAAGATTTTGTTTTTATCGCAGACGCCCATTTCATCAGCAACGTCAAAAGTAGGAGTGAAGTGGGAGACATCTGCGCACCCCAAATTAATTAATTAATTATGCCGGCGGCTTGAGTGACACCGTAAACAATATATAAAACCGACCATTATGATTCATTTAGTGCGTATTTCAAAACAATTGTTTCAAATGGCGAGCGATAATTATTCCTCGGTCGGTGCTGCTTTTAAATTGCGCTGCACTTACTATAAGGTCCATAACCGGAGCAGTCATTTTACGATAAAAAAAAATCTATTTAAATATTCTGTATTCACGCTTTTTAATAATCACATTCATCCATTATAAATAATAGTATTAATGAAATGAGGTTAATCAAAAGTAACATGATTTATGTGAGGATTTTTTAAATCGTTTCTCACGGGACGCAATCTCAATTCTATTGCCGTTCACTAGACTCAATAACGAACTGACACTGATAATTAATAATTCTATGTGATTTTTTTACTAATAATATTAATGAAAAGCTGACTTTGTTAGTTTGGTTAAACGCGCTAGCCTCAAAAGGTTCAATTTGAAAAAAATATTTTTTGTCTATTAGTCCATTAATTGAGGAAAGCTATTTTATAATATCAAACTAGAACCCCTAGGAGCAAATATTTGAAAAATATGTCAAAACGGAGCAAATCATTCATGTTCATACCCCAAAATTTCGCACACGGTGTTGCAGGCAAAACCTAGTCATGTATATTATAACAGGTTGTCCGGAAATTCCAGCCAAGCTATCTATGACACTTTCACAGATAGAGATTTATATTGGATGCAGCAAAGGCAGACAGACGGCGCGGCGCGCTTAATAACGGTGTTTCTTTGACACCTTTAAAAATAAAAATTCATTTCAATTTTTTGAAATTGCTCTTTTGCCGTTAGGCTGGTGTGCATTGCAGATAGCGACATGCCAGGACCAATGCAATGTAAATACAAAGAACTTTAGAATCACATTTTTTAAACCATTTTTTGATTCTTTTTTGTCAGTGATCGAAATATATTGTATGATAACTGCAACCAGTTAACTGGCAATTAAATGGTAAGTACCGATTATACTTGTCGAAACAATTATGTCAGATATTTGTAACTGTATATAGGCTCTCAGGGGGATTTCCAAATTCGACAAACATTGATTTACTATATCAGTTTTTTATCTTAAATATTCTGTGTCAATACTGGGTTAGAATCCACGTCATCTCTTTTCAAAAGTGTTTTTATAGCTGTAAAGACTGACTTGTCTTACCAGATTTCGTTGTACGATTGTTCAATTTATGAAAAAAAATGCTCTATGCATTTAAAACCATCCACAGAAATGGAAAAATGTATTGTGTACAAAAATGGTAAAACATGTTTCGGTTACGGAGCACATATAATCTGATGATAATGAACGTTGAAATGAATACTGAACACAAAAGCTGTGTTGTCATATCACGCAAGCAAAGCATACATAAAACAAAAATGGCTTATTCTCGTACCGTCAGACGACGCGACGCTTCGTCTCGACTTTATGGGACCTTATATCCGACTTGAACTACGGAGTTTCCAAATCACAGCTATTTAATAGGCTTTATTAAGACATGCCCAGAATTTCTAATCATTGTAAGTGCATTATGATCGCAAAATTATTATTGCAAGGAAAACGAATAATGGCTCGAATCTAACTTTAAGATAAGAATTAAATTATTTATAAGAAAAAACAGCATTACATATTTAATTAAAAATACCAAGCACACATTTATTAAAATATGTAGTAGCTAATACGTATGTTAATGTAATGTAAGAACTAGCAAATATGTATGTTAATGTAGACTCTATAATACGTAAATACACTACAATATTTACATGTAACGAGTAGGTACAAAGCTTTTATACTAAACCAAGAAAAAACATACAGAAACGCCATTCAAATCCCTAATGAACAAATAAAGTAAAAATATCCATTGAGATGGTCGCTTCCCAAAAGATAAAAAAATTATAAGCTAAACAAATATAACATACTCCGTCTACTTAATCCACTGTTTTAACTGTTTCATATAAAAGCATAAAACAATAGAGTTGTCGCAATAAAACGTACCTTTATCTTTACGAAACACGCAGATTGACCGACAAAATTTGTTTTTTTTTTATGATATGAATGAGGATAGTGTCCTCAGTGAAGACACTTTGCGAAACTCATCTCACAAAGATAGAGAAAGACACATAGAGAGAAATACGTAGACTAATGAAGGATATACAGGAGTGAGTGGGACGAGAAAGAAAGGGTGTTGAGAAATAGAATAAATTAAGTATGTCAATCAAAAGGATTTTCATATGAAAAAAGTGGAATAGTTCATAGAAATTAATCTGTGGTTCAATATTTCGTTCTGAAGCAAAGCCGATAACGCATAGGATTAATGAGACTATTTATACACTTACTTTATTCATCTATATACATTTATGTAATTGAATAGATAACAGAATAGCTACTTATGTAGGAACGTGATGGTACCCATAAAGGGTAATTAATAAAATACGTTCCTAATTAGGAACCGGCAAAATACATGGTTAAACAAAATCTACTTTAAAACGTGTTCTATACATGTTCCACAATGAAGTTAATAAACTCGATTTAGTACCTTCGTGTTATCCGCCCAACTTCGCAATCTATCAATAACTATTGAAAGCCGAACACTGGAGTATGATACCGATCTTTTGTTCTGAGTATTATAAACTTTGAGATGCCTTCCAATACCTCCAACTGTAGTCTCTGAATCTATAACTTATTTTCATAAATCAAATCCGTTGATAAGTTGCTTACACACCGCAGATTTTCTATAGACGTTTCTGTTTTATTTGCAGCTGTATTGTATGAAACATGTACCAATACCCATGAGTACATATTCCATTATCAAATTGAATAAACGCACGTATGTCTACAGAGACTAGATGTAGGAAAATAAATAAAATATTTCGTAGTCCTCACTCACACAAAACAAAAGGTCAGTCTAGTTTATAACTTCCGGATTGGGTTGTTTCGAAAAATTGCTTGCATAAAGCTGTCGACGCTATATATAAACTATGAAATTAGTTGAATTGATTTAAATAAGATTCTTTATCTAAAAAATGTATTTTCTACATTTGAAATGTGGATGCTGAAATGCTATGTTTAAGAGGACTACTGTCATAGGGTTTTATAAATTTACCAGAAGTCCCACACCATAAATAATGCATTCGATCGACTGGTTTAAGGCTTTATAGATAAAAATAGTAATGTAATGTTTTCGTTAAGAAATTTTTGATACCTACCGTAACGATATTTGTAAAAGAACCCGTCAATTTTCTATGCACATTATTCCGCCCCCACACTAACTCTTATCCCATAAACTCTGCCAATCACATCAAGGACACAGGCACTGTGCATTTAACTTTTAAATTGTACGTATACGTACATTTGTATTTTTTTATTGTATAAAAGGTGCACTCAATACGTATAGATGAAATGGAAATACGTAATTTTATTCCATGTTTAAAATATTTTGAACAACTTTGTACGCAGCAACTAGTTTTGCTTATTGATAATATATTTTTACGGTTAACCCGAAAGGACTTCAGTCAAATAGTTGTTCTATTGGTGTATTTTCAAGAAAAAAATGTTAAACACGAAGAAAAGATTGGTGTGTATATTTCTCCACAATGCATACCTATGTTGAAAATGTTTATGCCTGTTATGTAATAGAAACAAATTTGTAGGTTCGAAAATCTCCAGAGACTACAAACTTCGTCCGTTCGTTTTCTCTTCAGTTCGTCTTACTCCCAAAACAACACGCGCTTTTAAAACCTTTTCTTCTTACTTACACATTACATTATAGATACTTTTTTATGTAGTACTTTTTTATTAAAACAATTCTGAGGCCTATTCTGTACCTATGTGATACGTATGTATGCTGTAGTATTGCCATCAGAATATTTAAGTCACAGAATAGATTTTATTAATATTGATAAACCTAAATATTTCAAATAAAAGTATTTATTTGGATGCTTGATTGCTTTTCGGTCTACCGAATCACTTCTTCCTGGATGGATCCATTAAGCATAGCGTAAATAAGCTAATGAACAGACAAGTAAGATGAGATATTGGAAGAGCTTGTTACTCAGTGCTCCGTCGGGACGAATCCGTATTCACGATCAAGTACAACCAGGTCACCTGGTCGGGTCAATGTATAAAAAAACTAAGCACCCATACCTGACGCATCTGAAATTAAGGGTCTGTTTCTGCTCAAATATACTGATATATTAGCTTATCTAATATTCAATAACCAAAACTTTTTTATTAGTCATTAAACAAAGCCTAAAAGTAAAGTAAAGATTTATTGTTAGAGTTTTCAAAACAATCAATCAATTTTTTTTACAAACAAATAAACCGCAATGCTACAAAACTCAAGGTGACTTTAAAATAATACATATGTTTCGTAAGACATTTTCGGTAGATAGTCAAAACCAGGATATAGTTCGATCGACTTTTCCTTTATCACTAAACTTATCTGTGTATTATTATCTGTCTGACTATCAATAAATAATATAAATAATTAAAAAGCAAATCACCATCATCATCAGCCTTCATTTCGTCCATTGTTAGACATAGGCCTCTCCTATGGCACGCCACTGGGCTCGATCTTCGGCTCTCCTCATCCAACCACTGCCAGCCACCTTGCGGATATCGTCACCCCACCTAACCAGAGGGCGTCCTACACTACGTTTGCCGAGCTGTGGTCTCGACTCCAAAACACGTTTACCCCAACGGTTATTGGTTCTGCGACAGATGTGACTCGCCCACTGCCACTTCAGCGTGTTCATCTTTTGGGCTATGTCGATAAAGGGCAAATAGCAGCTGATATTACATACATCATACGAATGAAAGTATATATGCTTTGCCAGAGTAAATTTTACTTATCATACTAGGTAACAATCATTATCTTATTTATATTATTAGTTATCCTCAACTATTTAATCATAGACAAAAGAACAAGTCATATTATTTTTACACATCAGCCAGTATTTTAAAATCTTTGATAAACCAACTTTGATAAATAAGATCAAATATAATAAACAATAAAACACCAAAATATAGATACCATTCTATATAAGATAAAAACGAAAATTTAACATATCCTGCATTATCCCTAAAATGGGCATTTAAAATGATAATTAATTTAGAAAATAAAACTCTTCGTTTTTTAAGTTAGGAGTATTTTATAATAATAAATCGATAATGTTTCATTATTTGCAGAAGTTCTATTGAATAACCAATATTGAAGATCCAGACATGATTCAAGTTGATAGTTTTAAGAGGCCTTCGCCGTCACCGTCACGAAGTTCTATCCGAAGTGACAGCCGAGTATTTAGACAGCCACGAGTGATACAAGTGAACCGTGACGCAGCCACTATGGTGGACGGTGAAACCAGTAGTCCAGCAGAGACCGTTGCTGGTCCACAATCCTCTGAATTTGATTCACGTTTCGGCCAACATACCGCACACTTCCGGTCGCGCACTTTTAGCGATGGCTTTATAAGGAACACAAGTCTAGAACTGCTTCTGGGCGTTGATTGTGAAGCCTGTCTAGCACTAGCAGCTCAGCGACAATGCTTGAATGACCACATATCTAAACATGACTTTGATTTAGTTTGTAATTGTAATGTGCAACAAAACAACTTTATGAATTGCCATCGGGACATCTCAGATCAGCGGCACACTCTCAATATTTATGATTTAGAAAGAATTAAACGTGACACCGGCCGAAGTTTACTTGCTGTTGGCTCACATCGCAGTTTGGACAGAAAGTATAGTAAAAACAAAACAGTTGGCATGTCTAATTATATTTCAAAACAACTGATTTCGTACGATCCAAGAAATACTCTGGTCAAAAAGATAAAAAGGAAATTGTCCAATTTAAAGAAAATGGGTGGCGATGCGATAACGAAGAAACATCAAAATGCAGTCCAACTGACCGAGATAACATCGGGTTCTTCGAACTCGCTCAAGAAACTGTCAATGTTGTCACTAACAGACAAGCCACAACGGAGAGTCAACAGCCAAAGTAATGTTTTTGTAGGTTCTGGATTCCAAACTAAAGATGACATAAAACATAAAGCTTCGACTTACGCTAACTTTTCTGGTAATGTGGACCAATGTTTTGATAGACTCAGAGATTGCAGTTTGAACGCTGATATGAGTAGGAGGGCTACTCAGAGAATGGTGAAAATGCGAAGTTTTGATAACAATGACGAACTTATTAATAGAAATTCCCCAGTTTTAGAAACTACAAAATTTTCTACCTTAGATAATAGAAGCCGATGTAGGAGTATTAAAAGACAAATGTCATATAACGATTTTCCAAGCGAACGACTTAGAGATAGATTGGCGGAGAATTGGGCACGGGAAGGGAATGCAATTGAATCCAGGAGTACTCGCAGTGATTTAGTGGACAACGACGTGCAAACATTTATAGACGCCGATGTGATGATGTTAGGAGGTCCAAGGAATGCTAATGCGCATTGTACTTGCAACCCCAACCAGGCGAGAGTTTCGCCTATATTTTATGAAACACAAGTAAGATTTTAATTCTGCTATTGTAAATGTTGTCAATATACTATACATACTAAAATACTAAATATACAACACAATAAATACATTATATATTTTACACAAATATAATTTGGAGTAAAATAAGATGGCAAGGTCAAGTCGATGTCGATAACTCAGCATCATATGAAATATAATTAACTTTAAGGATAAATGACAGTTGTAGACGTTTTAAACCAAAAACCTAAAAATCATTTTATGCTGTATATTTTATTTTTCCAACACCTTTGCTAAACATGACAGCCATTTCAAAGCTAAACGACTGAACCATACTCACATATACGAATAAATTTAAATTTCTACTCATGACCCGAGTCATAAATTGGAGTAGTTTGTAATGAGTTCTACTTTAATAACTTTTATATATATATCATAACTTTCATGCGTGAAATAGTCACATATATTTTTAGAGTAAGAAGCGCGCTGCACCTGCCCCTGACGTCACCGAGCGTGGTCAAGTTACTCAGGCGATTACCTGCAGCGCGTGCAAGTCGCCACAGTGGTTACCAACCGGGACAACATCTACCACCAGCCACAGCTCCACCACTACGGCCAATTCTTCTCGTTAGTATCATATTTTTACATTTCCAAGACTTAAAAAATTTACAAATCTAAAATATAAAATTTAAAAGTCCACAAAGTTCAAAGTAACAAACAACGGAATTGAGTCTACAAAATTGTAAGTTCTACTGCATCCATGGTGATCGAATAAGCTTGCGTTTGACAGGGGGATTATCGGAAGCTTCGTAACGAGTGATTGCTGTGACCTAAATCGATTTTTTACATTTTATTTTTGTATGTACGCAGAAACATGGAAATAGATTTTCCTTTGTGATTTAGGAACTGGCGTCTAGTGGGATATGTGCACTTTAAATCAGACCAATTGTATAACAATAAGCATATTCATATAATATTTTGTTATGTTACTAATAAAATGAACTAACATAAAGTTAGGTTTTTCAGTGTGGCACCGCCGTTGGTGCTGTGTGGCGATCCTTGTGTTGGTAGCGGGCACGGCTTGCGTCGCCGGACCACTGGCTCTGAGAGCGCCGCCCGGGGCTCCCCTTCACGAACGACTGCGGCTCGCCGAAAGATTGCTCCACGATACTCCTTTAGTAGACGGCCACAACGATTTACCTTGGAATATACGAAAGTTTCTACACAACAAAATAAAAGATTTTAGGTAAGTTACACCAAGTTAAATGTAGTTTCTTTTTCTCCTTTGTGTATCAGTTTGTAAATTTTCATGCGTAACAAAAAGAATTATATTTGCCTCCTTTAGATTAATGTTGACGGACAGGTTGGCAGTCCGCCAAGTCGTTTACTACGCCTGCGGTTCGAAACTCGATTCAGTTATGAATGCTTACTGCGTTTTATTTTCCTTATATTCGTGTTTTGATATTAAATCCTTTACTTTAATGCAACATTTAGTTTCGACGAGGACTTGAGAACTATATCGCCCTGGGCCACCAGCTCATGGAGTCACACTGACTTACCAAGACTAAAGCAAGGACGAATTGCGGCTCAGGTATGTTTGTTAAAAATGTACATGTTCTTCAAATACCTAATATCTACATGTTCATGAAAGCACTCGAAGTATTGTAAAATATAGTGGTAATTTTTGTATCTATTTCTGAAGCGCGTGTTCTGTATTAGAACTACATTCGTAAAATAAAATAATTTACGTGTACCTAGATTTGCTTATAGGTACATTTTACATTATTTTATATTGAAATGAAATGTGAATACGCGGATAATAGTATCAATTCATGCGTTACATTTTAATCAACGTTATGTGAAAGTAATACATTTTGGGACAGTTTTGGGCGGCGTACGTGCCTTGCGACGCCCAACATCGCGATGCCGTGCAACTGACGTTCGAGCAAATAGACCTCATACAGAGACTCACTGACAAGTATCATCCGCAACTAACGTTCTGCACATCCGCAGATGGTAAGCAATTTCCTCAAGCCGCAGAGCACGTAACATATTTACCATCGATACAATTTACTCCAACGAATATAAGATTCTGTAGAAAATCCCCGAACAAGAATAAAGCATCTTATTTACTCAACTACGAAACAAAATCTCAAACTTATGACTTCAATTTCAAACTTTATGTAACATATAAATAAAATATAACGTATCCTTTTGCATGAGATATGAGATTTATGTACATATTTACGTTACCAGCTTACTTCATTGGTTACACATACTTCATGCATAGTGCTATTGCATTTAAATTTCAATTTTTTTACACTGTCGGATTTTGTAGTAACAACTAAAAAGTTATTATAAGAATACTTCAACCGGCAGATATAATTGCGGCGCACGCCAACCATCGCCTGTGTTCGTTGGTGGGCGTCGAAGGTGGGCATGCTATCGGGGGGTCTCTTGGTGTGCTCAGAACTTTGTACCAAGTGGGCGTGCGATACATGACCCTCACGTCTACCTGTGACACGCCCTGGGCTGAATGCGCTACTGCGGACCGAACTGAACCGGCGCCAAGAGGTGGATTAACTCCGTTCGGGAAGGTAAGAACACCATCAAATATTTTACAAGCTATTTTTTTAACAAAAAATGAGCAATAATTAAACCCAAATTTACCAAAATCTCACAAAAAAAGTCATAAATGAGTTATCATAAAACTATGAATGAGGTCTTTCAAAAACTATTACGCTTATTATTTATTGTATATGTTTAGAAGTTTATTATACTATCCAACATTACCAAGAAAGCTTGCAAATTTCAAAATACATAGGTATATTAGAAAAGGAAAGTAGAGTTATAACTATTAGGCATCCGTTCATAAGCAGAAAATTAAAATCAAGTTGGAGTCCCCGTTCGTCAGACACGTCACTCAAATTTTAAAACCGCCGAGTCTATCAAAAGTCTTACATTAACATTATCTATCTATTATATTTGTAATGGACATTATAAGTCTCATACGAGATATCGTAGGCAAGAATCGCATTAGATTAGTCAACACTGTATTCCTACGCTATCAGATACACAGATGTAATTAATTTGGTGAACACCTACGTGCTACATCCGTTAAAAACTTGAGGCCACACGGAAATCCACTCATTTTCGAATTTCATTTCGAAAATTTCTTGTTATACTTGTCACCCACGTCCAACTTTCTATGTGCGAAACTCTACGGAAAACTAATGGTTATTTACTAACAAACTCGGCCCAAGTCTCAAGTTTTCTATGAGATATTTAACATATTCGCAACATAACTATCGTTCTACCCTCCTCTCCCTCCCCTTATCTTCTTTTATCTAGAAATATAATTCTCCAAAAACTACGCGGAAAAGAATACTAAAATCTGCAAAGGCGTTAAAATGTGAAAGAAAAATTACTACTCCTTTCATAAAAGGAAACCGCCGTAGACTGAAATTTTAAAATGTAAATAAAAGAGAATAAAGCTTTTCGAGTTTATTTATCCCCATGGACTGAATTGTGACTTATATTTTCTTAATTTCTTCCGAGACTTTGTATAAAGTTGTAATAAGTTGTAATCTCTTTACTTACTACAATGGTAGCTCTTTAGGAGTGGATTTATTGTGCTTTATTGCTTTTACTTTTTTAGATTCCACTTTAAGAATCCTTTACCTCTATTTC
Source organism: Cephonodes hylas (assembly GCA_030295005.1). Taxonomy (NCBI): domain Eukaryota; kingdom Metazoa; phylum Arthropoda; class Insecta; order Lepidoptera; family Sphingidae; genus Cephonodes; species Cephonodes hylas. The sequence continues at coordinate 7,525,954 of AP025364.1, read as the reverse complement.
ACGTACATTAGGTACCTATGCTTTAAAACTTCAAGCATAAGAGGTCGCTTGAAAGAGAAATTGAATGCATTATTATTTGGGTAAATATTACAATGTGGTACTGCCCTACTCACTGTGTATTGAACGAAATGCATTTGTGTAGTCTCGCAGTGAAAATGTTCTATAAGCATAACGAATATCCTGGCCGCACGGTGCATTGCAATATTTTGCTTTGTATGAACTCCATCTGCTTGTGCGGGAAGGTTTCTTTGTTTACCTGCATACTTTTCAAAATACTTTCCTTTGTTAAAAGTACTCACTGCGTGTAACGCAAGCACATGTTAGCATCACTCAGGTTCTACGGGGAAAACGTTCTACTTGATGTCGGTGTACAATAAGTAGGGAGCAATTTGAATCCGTGACTTCGTGTATCGAACAAAAGCACTCACATTTACAGAATTGCAATTTCTTTCGGATTTTGTAATTTATTTATACATGTACTACTTTCAACCATTTCCTCAGGGCTGAGGCCTATAGCAAGAACGACTCATAAATCACACTTTAACCACGGTTAATAGTAAGCGGTACAGTAGTTAGCACTGTGTAACTAATTACAACAATTTGTCGCTTTTGAAATTCGTCTGCCTCGCGTGAATTTACAAACCACGGAGGTTTCCAGAAGTTGGCAATTAATTTACGCAACGTAAGTGTTTACTTTATGGCTATACGTGTATAATATTACTTATGTAGTCATTCATGGGTCGTGAGCGCGTGTTATTACTGCAATCTAAACAAGAGGTGACTTGAGCAAATGAATTTATCACAAAATATTTTTTTTTGATACCTGGTTGCGTCCACTATACCCCTTGGCTTTTTTCGTGGGAAAGCTGATTTTAGGTCTCTTTCGAGTGGCCCCTGGGGGCGGCAGCAAACAGGGTATGTCGGCGGTCACCGACTTCTATGTTCGCCGCGCGACGACAGAAATCGGTGTTAATTTTGGTTAGGTCACTTATACAATATTCTCTCTTTTAACCCCCGTTGGCAGCCCTAATACGTTATGTCGTAGCCACTTACTACGCCTACTGTGTAGATTTTTTTGGACCATACTATGTCCCACTGCTAGGCATGGGCCTCCTCTACAACTGAGGCTGGTTATTAATTATAGGAATTATTCTACCTCGCTCACCTAGTGTATGTTGGTGCACCATACAACTAAGACATAAGAAAAGTACTACTTCACAAAATACATGATAAGGTATAAGTAAAATGGTGTTAATATCGGCCTAAGTTTTATTTAAAATTACAAGCACAATATTAAATTAAATCCCACACAAGTCACAACACAATTCTTTCTCTCCAAAATTTCAAATAAAAGACAGTTAATTTTTTAATTTTTAAGTCAAATTTCGGCACGGATATTGATGAAACTACGCTGTATTCATATAAGTGGAACTTTAGACGAATAATAACATCCTACTTTAACGGTTCATCAGTCTGTTAGGAGTTAAGCCCAAATGGATACATTTTTCTATGGTAGGTAGTTAATCGTTCATCATAAGCAATGGACTTTCTTCATGTGAATTTAACTAGCACTATTCCAATTATTTAAAATCGCGTACGATCGATGCTGAACTATACCCCGGTTTACCATCAATTTTAGCTCTATATGTTACTAACCGAAGTGCTCAAGTTTTTGTTTTGACCGTGCTGTAAACTTGCTTGCTAGTCAGTTATTCTTCAAAATTTTACTATTTACGAGCCTTTAACTGGTTCCCCATTAAAGTATATAATACTTAAGTTATATGATGGTTATGTATACAAGGAAATATTTATTGCGACCAATGCGCTACGTACTAAAAAGGGTACATATGTAACTATCTTCTAAATATGAACCATTGCAAAGAGCAGATCTTTGGGTTGACTCCTCCAAAAAAGTTGTTTATACTTCTTATAAAAATGTAATATATCTTATAGCCATCAAGCAGATTTTAATACAACGAACCCAAAACTTTAACAATATGCTGTAAACGAAAGCTCAAAAAACCAAATTACTATATTAGATTATACCCGCGGCCAATGTCTTGGCAATTCCCTTGCAATCAATCAATCGCCCTTGTATCTCATTTTTATTTCTTTATATCAAATAAACGTCCCACTATTGACACTAATATAAAATTACTTGTTATTACAATATCTGGGTAGCAGGACTTTAATGAATTCGCGCGTAAACATAAAACACAAAGTATTGAAATCTTTTTTTAACGCCGTATTACTTTTCACCAGGTCGTTGTGAAAGAAATGAATCGGCTGGGTATGTTGGTGGACTTATCCCACGTATCGGAGCGCACGATGCGAGATGCTCTGACGGTGTCACGCGCACCCGTCCTGTTCTCCCACTCCTCAGCGCGTGCTCTCTGCAACGTCACTCGAAATGTACCGGACACTGTGCTCCGATTGCTCGCTGCCAATAAAGGACTTATCATGGTCAATTTTTACTCGTCATTCCTTACATGCAAGGAAACTGCTACAGTGCAGGATGCTATAGGTAATACATCAATTATAATTCAATGAACCTACTTTTAATACTGTTAATATTTGTTTTCTTTTATTAATTGCATTGTTATATCGCAGCGCACATAAACCACATTCGGGACGTGGCAGGTGTGGACAGTGTCGGCCTGGGAGCGGGTTACGACGGAATTAACTAGTGAGTAATCATGATCAGTTTTTTTTGTATTTAATATGATTTTTTTATATGATTAAATTTAACTTAAATAATATAGCAGTGTTAGTGACGATAAAGGTGTAGTATACAGCAAATTTAATTTCAAAATGTAAAACAATTATTACACGGGTAAAGGAAAACATTTCAATTTCAGCACACCACAAGGATTGGAAGACGTGTCGTCGTACCCGCTTCTATTCGCTGAACTAATGGAAGAAGGTTGGAGTATAGAAGATTTGCGAAAACTAGCCGGCCTAAACTTGTTGCGAGTGATGGGGGCAGCAGAGCGCATAGCCCGAGAACTGGCTACTGCCCAAATTACACCTTATGAAGAAGTTCCACCGCGAGCTTTCGATGCGCACAATTGTTCTAGCCAAGACTTGTAATCCTCTACTTAGCAATTCTACTGATTACATATGAGTATATTATAGCAGCAGTTGTCATTATCCTACCAGTACGTACCTCATGTTATATTGAGGTAATAACCAAAAATATATATTTTTGGTTTATAAAGCTTAAAAATTATAAATGGTAACCTTTTTTATCTTTTCTTTATAATAAAAGACATTAATGTTGATACAACTTACGGACTACTCATGCTAATTATAACGTTAATACTTCTGTGTCAAAGGACATTCCATATTTCTTTTTAATTTGAAAAGGTAGACTAATATCCAGTTTTCATTTCTTGAGCCCCGTAGATTCTAATGCAACTAACTTACGTAATATATGTAGTACATTTTTCTCTACGTAAAACTTTTGTCAACGTATACTTGAAAAAAATAAAAATAAGATTAGGTACGTGGAGTGCCAAGTGATGACAACTGCTTTTATAATTGCTTATTTCCAAGCTTTAATTAACATATGTTAGTATAAATTTTTATCTAGGTCCCAATCATATTAGTCGTTCTATTGCCTTTACTGCCCAACGTAACTAAAAATCGTAAAGTTTATTAAATAATTTAATGGGTTTAGTGTCGCTGATTAAATTTATAAAAATAATTTACATTTTAACTTTATAGGATTATCTAATTAGTTGAGAGAATATGCTTTAGATTCAATATTCGAAGTTTACAAAAAATAGGCAAAAATTTTAACTCTGACATAAATATTGTGTATTATTTATTTGCAGAGAAGGAAATATTTGTTGGTACCATCAAAAAAATACATTTGTTATGCAAAATAAATTATTCCATATTATGAGATATAATATGAGTGATATTCTATAATTATTATTTAGGAATAGAAAATTTATTTATTACATTAATAATTTTTAATATTACCCGTTGTCTGTTTAATATTAAAATAAAGCAATTACATGCCTAGTTTTCCCGAAAACAATCTAAATATATTACATAATTAATAGCTTTACCTTTTCGACGACCACCGATGACCAATGAAAGTAGGAGATAGAGAATTTAGATGATTAAGTCCTTAGTTGTTACTTAGTAAATGTAATAAACTCGGATCGGGTGCATTTGACTATCATAATCTAAAAAATATTGATATTATTTAAACATACTTGTTCTTTGTTGTTTATCGATTTAATGGTAGAACTATGTTACGTAGGATTTCGTAAATTAACGTCAGAGCAATATTACTCTTGTGCATATTAGGAATTAGGGCGGTGTACAACTTTTTTTTAATTCTCTCGGTGCATTAATATTTATATTTTATTTTTAGATAACAAATGCAGTTAGTTCCAAAGTTTTTTCACAATGTCAATTAAATTATCAATTAGTTCAGAATAATTCGTACAGCGCACTATTTCAAGAGATATATTTAATTCATTCATAAATTTCAAAGAAAACTTCTGATGTAACCCGATCTTTAGAAAAATTTTGTACAAAATATAAATGTATCGAACCTACGAATTGTGGGTAGGTATTATTTTTAGGAATTCCTAAGGAAATAGTAATAAGCAACACGACAATCGCTTAATATTATTGCTAGTGATGAGTTTTCTATTGCGGGAAAAACACCTTTGAGATTAAAAAAATATCATTGGCAATAATATAATTTACGTGAATCGTTTTATAGAAATTGATATAGATATGTTTGGTAATAATAGACGGATCTTAAGACTGACAATGTTTCACAAAAAAAAGTTACTTCAATGATAAATATTCTCATCATATTAATGGTAAATATATATCTTAAGATGTGTTTATTATTCCTTTCAAACGTATGCAATATAGGCATCCCCAGCCACCACGCTGCTTCGTTTTTACATGATTTTTCAAGTTTTATAATGAACCTGGCAATACATATCGCTATATTGTCTTTATAAATATAAGATTTAATTAAAAGGTTCTTAGGTGTCTCTTTAATATGTTTTAAAAACATGTATTTTATTAGCCAAGAAAAATAGGATTAAACCTTAAGGACTGCTTTTAGAAATGTATTTAAATGATATACAGATATTACAATTATTCCCTTGAATATACGAAAAAGAAGTTAAGTCATTAAATTTTCTATGCGATGGCTTAAAATGCTCTATCATTTTTTTAAAATAAATGCAATGCACAAACTTAATTAAATATAGTGGAACATTATCATGCCATATCTTCTTGTTCTAATTAAAGCATAGGAGTTCAATTCCGTCTAATTCTGGAATTTACCAAACCGAAAACCTGCTTCTGGTGGATTAATTTCATTTAAGAAATATAATTTGCCTTGCATTGGACTTGTGCCAGTGGCGATGCATTTGGCCCTCATGAGAGAAAACTGTGACAGCAAAATATTCATCCGTATCGCTGACTTCCCTTTAAGGATTTTAAGTCGTAAAACAATATTAGCTATTGCATTAATACAATAATCTGCAAACTTAAACAGTCGCAAAGAAAGCAAATATGAAGAAACTCTACCAAATTGAATAATAAGTGATACGTCAACAAAATAAGTAGTTTTTTAACCAACGCTAGAAGTGACTGCACTTCTCCTATTGGGAAGAAAAGTGTCGTCCAGATATATGTATTTAATATCAAGTGGTAAGGAATGCCCATCTTTTGGCAAAAAGAATACTACGTTGTCCTAGGAATTACCAATGTTGTTGTGGTTTTTTTTTGTGTTTTATTATCCATAAACATATGCTAGCAAACTTAGCCCAGCAATACAGTTAACTTATGACGAGAACATTTAATATTTATGCTTGAATACGAATGAATTCCTAATATTTAACTTTTTTTATTCAATAAACGTTCATTACATCCGCATTTCCATCGTAATTGATCCAATATTTACTTAGTAAGAGTTGTGAAGTTTTAATAAAACATTTAATTGTAATACGGAATACGTAGAATTTTGTAAAGAATCCCTGAATGAAATAAATTATAAAATACCACATATTGTTTACTTATTTCTGACCAGGTGCAATGAAAAAATCATCATAAAGAATAGAATAGAAATAATAATACAAAATACTTAAAAACAACCTTCTAAATGTTCGAGCTAAGTGTTATTGGATTTATTCTATAAGTATTTTGTCTTCTCAGGGAATGGAAATGCGCTTGCGTAATGCGAACAGGCTCTAAATAGCGTGAAACATAAATTACAGCCCGTGAATGGTGGGTACAGTATTCCTACTCAGGGAAGAAAATCTCGAATAAGTATACATACTTATGTATCGTGTCTAGTACAAGACATTGTTTAAATATTCGACTTCTGTCCTGCTATTTTTAGTATAAGAAAACTTTGCAAATAATAAAACTTCGTATATAAGGATTCCAGGCTCGCCGCTAGCTTTTTCACCGCCCGCGTGCAAACCCTATTAGGTATACCGCCGTACGATTATTTACTCCGAGTTATGTCTAAAAAAAATAGTCACCTAAACATATTTACCGACCCTCTAGACATGCCGTCTGGCGTCTACTTTTTACTAAAAAAAATAGTTTAAGCGTGACTATTCAAAAGTATTTGTGAAAGTCCACTTGAATAAAGATGATTTGCCTTTGACTATGACTGACTTTGACTTTAACGACAGACCTGAAGATTACTTGGATGGGACAAAATCGAAAGATAAATTTTTCAAATGACGATAACTGTTTACATGATGTTCTAAATCAGGGGTTCCCAAACTTATTTACACTATGACGCCCTATAGAATTGTTATTTTTCTTGCGACGCACCCCCCCCCCCCCATAATTAAAACTACCTACTTTACTGGAAATCAAAACAGTAGTAGTTAGCCTAATATGAGGTTATCAAAAAAATACGGACAGCGAATGTTTGCCGATCGCCTCGCGACGCCCCCAGGATGTTGCCGCGACGCCCTAGGGCGTCGCGACGCACAGTTTGGGAAGCCCTGTTCTAAATAATTATTATAAACATACATAAAGTCACGCCTGTATTCCGTGATGGGATTGGCAGAGGTGCATTTCTACACCCAAATTTCGTCAGTTAAGTATCAGTCCCACGTAATAGGGGGTTCGCCCATTGCGTTTTCGGCACATTTCCAGACTCCGTAGTGCTACTGAGAATTTCCTAACAGAAAACACTTTGCCCGACCCGGGAATCGAACCCAGTACCTCTACCGTGAGACCACGAGGCATAATTATTACGATTTATTAATATAGCCCGCATTATAGCAGGCGGCTTCCGACCGATCCCGGTGGACGTCATTGGGGGAGGCCTGTGTCCAGCAGTGGAGCACGATTGGCTGACGATGATGAATGATCATCAGCAGCCTTTAATTCGTCCACTGCTGGACATAGGCCTCTCCTATGGCACGCCATAGATGAATGATGAATGATGATGATGATTAATATAGCTTAGAATATTTTGTAATAATGATACTATATAGATGGCTTTGGAATAGTTCTTCAATTCTTACCGGACCCATACACCATCAATAATATTGAACAATATTCTGATTGTACAATATTATTGAACGTGTAGGGATAATATTGAAGCATTGCGCCGTGATTGAGCAAAAGATTGATGGAGCTTAATTTTTATTGATCAATATTTTTTTATTGCGCTGTGTAGGGTTAATATTGCGCAATATGTTTCTTTTTTTTTTCTTTTCAACAAAATCACCAGCGTGGCTGCCGCCAAAACTTCGTCGTCAGACATGTTGCTCGCACGAAAATATTGATCAGAGTGGTTTATCAATTTTATTGACAGAAATAATTGAACGTCTGGAATCAAAGGGGGTGTTCAATATTATTGAACAATAAAAAGATTGTTCAACATTATTGTAGGTGTATGGGGCCCCTTAAAGGTATGTACAGAGGGCAGCACTCAAAACAACGATAGCGGCACCTATCAACTCTTAAAATCTCCAATTTACGCATTTAGTAGCTTTGAGCATAACAGGCAACACTGAATGACAAATGTCATTTCTTAAAACATTTGTTTTGCTTGGATTGTTGGTCATAGATATTACGATTTATCCCTGGTTTTAAACATGCCTTAGCGCTTCTGTAGCTATCTTTTAAGTTTACCGTACTTTTTTTAACAGACAAATATTATACCTTAAAAATTCCTACGATACTTCGACAAAATTCAACATAATGAGTGAGAAATCTACCCCACTTTTAGCTGTTTTACAGCTTCTTCGAAAGTATAATTTAAAAGTATGTAATTTGGTTAATCCAATATATATTATCATATTATGAAGATAAAATTACTATCCTATTTCTAAATCTCAGGGTACTGAAGAGATTCTTAGAAAAGAAGCAAGTTTAGGCGATGTGGAATACGAAGGTTTGGATTTACCTGAAGTCGAAATAGCGAGTATACTCACCGCTCACCACACTGAGAGTGATCCCTATAGCTATGAATTCGCCTACGACAACCTGAAGAAATTTGTCGAAAATTCTTTAGACATATACAAGGTAAGATCAGTTTGTTATTATGTAGGTCATAAACCTTTACAACTCTAATATGGCAAATGAATACAATATGTAAAAGTCGAATAAAAAGTTTAATACTTGCCATGTTATAGTGTGTAAAAAAATATATAAAAAAGGAAATTGTTGTGTGTTAGCATATTAAGGTTGAAATTGATAAGAAATAGAAGAAAAGTTTGTATTTGAAACATTATCTACAAACCCAAGAATTCCCCAAAATTTCATACTTAGGAATATTTGCAAGGATTCTAAGCCCAATCTTCATTTATTGGGTACATTGGATGATAATATAGGATGATACTGGAAGTATAATTTTAGCATTTATAATTTGTTAATTTTCATACACTCCCATGAAAATATTTTTTGTTTCAGCATGAACTGTCAATGCTTCTGTATCCAATATTTGTTCATATGTACTTGGTTCTAATATTGTATGATCATAAAGAACATGCTATAAATTTTATGGAAAAATTTGGTCCTGAGCAAGAAGATTATTATCAAGAGGATTTAAAACGACTCTCCTTTGTCACCAATAAAGACCAAATTAAAGGCAATGAACTGGCTGAAATATACAGGTATCTAACAAGTTTTTACAAACCAATTTTGTAAATAACCCGTAATCAAAATAAAATACTAACAAAACTTAATAGTTTTCTCTATATAAAACCTCATATAGGCTCCTAATTTTTATATTATGCCGTACAAATATGTAATTTATCATTTCAGTTCAAAGAAGTTTGTTGTGCAGCTCTCTAGAGATGCATCTTCACAGCTGAAGCGATATCTTCAAGAGCAAAAGAGTTCAACTGTGATAATCAACATCATCAACAACCACATTCAAATTGAGGTACATGATGGCCCTGGACGGACACAAAGTCAGGTTCGAGCAACAGCTGGTGCTATGCTTGGTGTAGCTACCAAAACTGGTAAAAAAATAGTTATTTCTTATTACAAAAACCTAAATAACTGCTTCTTTATAATATCTTATTAGATTTTATGTAAAATATCCCTTAAAATTAACTCAAGCCAAATACTTCTTCTATATTGTATGACATTTCTCATGAAAATTTATTAACATCAAATTGGATCTGGGAATCAGAAGTAGAATTTAAATTGCTCATGACAATACACTCCATGAGGAGGGAGAAAAATTAGCAAATTGTATAATTTCTGAATCATAGTTTTTTTTTTAATTTGACCAACCTAAATGATACTTTATAGAAAACCGCACCAAAGTATACTATGGACTGCTGAAGGAACCTGACATTCAAGTATTGCCTGCACCAGTAGAAGATGAGGAAGAGGTTGAAGAAACACCTGACAAACCTAAAAAAAAGAAAGCAAAAAAGGATAACATTTTTATGAAGAAACCTAAATCAGACCCTAATGCTCCACCAAATGACAGGATTCCATTACCGGAATTGTGAGTTTTTTTATTAATGACTTTTGCGTCAAGATATTATTGCGTGGGTGAATACTATACGAACATAAAATTTTACTTTCATATTCACTTTTTATAATGTAATGTCTACTGTGATATATACTTTGTCTTTGTCTATAGGAAAGAGACTGATAAGTTGGAAAAAGGCAAGGCTCTAAGAGAAGCGTCAAAGCGTGTGCCACTAGGACCCGACAGTTTGCCGTCAATTTGTTTCTATACATTATTGAACAGCGGCAATACCGCTATTTGCACAGACATCTGTGATGATTCCACGCTACTTGCCGTCGGCCTTAGCAACTCGTCTATTAAGGTTATGATAATTTAATCTTTGAATATGTGAACTTTGAAACATGTGCATCAAGCATATTTAATAACACATTTGGATAATTATTAAACACCTAAAAAAACAATTATTTAAATAGTTTTTGAATTCATTCATTATGATCCAGCAAAATTTCTTCCTTTCTTTATAAAATAAATATTTATAAATTTTTACAGGTTTGGACCTTGACCCCTGTCAAATTACGTGGAATGAAATCTGCAGAAAAATTGCAAGACATTGATAGAGAAGCAGGTAATATCTTATGAATTTAGAAAAATATATGTGGGACGATGCTGCAACTCTTTAAATTATGTACCATATATCCATTCCAATGACCTATCCATAAACCTCCTAACTGATTATAAAGAAATTTATTATTTATTTATTTATTATAGGAACTTTTCATATTATATTAGTTGTTTCCCGGAACTCTGCACGCGAAACATTAGACTTTATAAGGGATGCTGTTTACCCGTTTTTGCAACTAATTCCTTTATTATTCAGCCTTGGATAAAAGGGTTATTTATCACTAAAAAAAATCTCAAATCGAGCTAGGTAGACAACCAAATTCTTCAGCCTAATAACATTAGTATATTTTTTTGCAGGTGACGTCCTCGTGAGAATGATGGAAGAGAAGGATCGAGACACGTGTCGTACCCTTTTTGGACACTCAGGCCCCGTCTATAAAGTTGCATTCGATCCTTTTAAAACATTACTGCTTTCATGTTCTGAAGATGCTACAGGTAATATGCTAGGCATTAAGTCCAACTATACAAACTTTGTATAAAGTGTTAATAAATAAACAAAGTGCTTATTAAACCTTAAAACCTGTTCATAATCTGTGTGTGCATACTTTTAAATACAAAAACTTATGGTTGATTATTAGTTTATATCAACCTTGCAGTGTCCCTAACTAAATATCAAAACCCATTAAAAATATATATATTGTTGTGATTGATTTCAGTGAGGTTGTGGTCGCTCCAGTGTTGGACATGTTTGGTGGTGTACCGCGGTCACGTGTGGCCCGTGTGGGACGTGCGCTGGTCACCCTACGGCCATTACTTCGTGTCGGGCGGCCATGACAGAACGGCGCGCCTCTGGGCCACCGACCACCACCAGCCACTCAGAATATTTTCAGGACATCTATCAGATGTTGATGTTTGTACATATATAACCTTGCATTCGAATTAATCCCACTTACCACCACTTGTAACGAATATTTTTGAATTCTTAAAATGTTTTTTTTTAGATATATAAAATATCCGGGATACACTAATAAGAGAACATAAGCACTATTAAACAATAGTAAAATTATTTTTCAGTGTGTACAATTCCATCCAAATTCGAATTACATTGCAACGGGATCTAGCGACAGAACAGTCAGGGTATGGGATTGTTTGACTGGGAGTCAACTTCGCCTAATGACGGGTCATAAGGTATGTTGTTCAGATCATAACTTTGTATGTATGTAACATGTTGTCATGTCAGTTTATAAGTCATGTAAATGAATCAATAAATGACTAGTACCATTATTAATAATTATTATTTTTCTATGATGCTACTAATTTCAATGAAATCTTCTTGGTGGTACTTTCGATAATGGTGCCAATCACTTTTAACGGATGATTTCTCCGTTGAAGATATTTTATTATTAAAGTGAATCCTACATGCAGTATGATAGTATATTTTCGGACTTAAAATACTCATACAAACTTCAAGATAGCATAAAATATTATTTTTGGCTGATATACACAGGGTTGGGCAGTATTTTAATTACTTGTAATTAAAATACGTAATTGAAATACAAATACGTATTTTGTATTTGTATTTCAATTACTTCCTTAAAATGTAATTTGTAATTTGTATTTTAAATACCTGACGCCGAGGTATTTTGTAATTAGTATTTTAAAAACTTGAGGCTTTAAAATACATTAATATTAAAATACAATTAACCACCATGAGTGCAGTAGTGGTAAGTGGCGAGAAACGGCATAATCCTCTCAATGAGTGAAACTAGGACCAGGCCTCCAGTCCCCGGCAGCCCCACTATTCCTGGTTACGGTAGCGGCCATGGTAACGGCGGGGCAGGGGGTGCTAAGAATCCCCGGGTTGGCCCCGGCTACCACACCCAACGACGGCTAGCCATGGTTACACACAACATACGCACTTTGAGGACAAACGAGAAGATTGTTGATTGAATTGAGTGCATAACACTGGGACATACTGGGGTTGTCGGAAGTCCTAAAAATCGGGGAGGACATGACAAACCTGAAGTCCGGTGTCCCGAGGAGGAGTCGGATTTCTTATTCACAGGTCTCTCATTAACAACATCGTATCCAATGAAAGTGTGTCGAACAAGGCAGTGTACCTCATACTCAGAATATTCATACGATATTCGTTGAAGGTCATACAGGTATACGCGCCGACCTCGACACACCCAGATGAAGAAGTAGAGGAGATCTATGAGAACATAGGTCGAACCATACATACTTCCAAAACGTACTTCAATGTTGTTATGGGAGACTTCAACGCAAAGTTGGGCATGAGAAGCGATGCGCAGTTGAAAGTGGGGCAATTTAGACATGGGCAAAGCAACCCCAGAGGTTAGAAACAGACCGATTTTCTGGAGAAAGAGGGACTCTTTGCGATGAATTCTTTCTTCCAGAAGCCGCTTCACAGGAAATGGACCTGGTTGAGTCCTGACGGTTCTACGAGAAATGAGATAGACTTCAGTGACGTCTTTGTTATCAACAGGATGAAAACCGGCAGTGATCACCGAATGGTAAGAGGCTCATTGAATATCAACGTCCAATTAGAAAGACGTCGCTTGATGAAGTCTACGCTTCGACCTATTTGCGCCCATATCCAAAACCCCGAGAGCTTTTAACTCGAGCTGAAATTTCACTTTGAGTGTCTAGAAGAAAACCGTGTAGTGGACGAGTTAAACAGCGGTTTGGTAGAAGTTATCCGCGGCGGGATCTAAGCATTTTAGACCTCGCCGTAGAGATAGACCACAAAAACTGTCGTTCACACTCTTGACCTCATGGCTGAACGTCGATTCCGATCGTCCGTCGTCGATCGGTTTCCGAAAAGGCTTTAGCACCTTAGATCACATCCATACGCTTCAACAAGTTATACAAAAAACCGAGGAATATAACTAGCCGCTTTGTTTAGCGTTTGTAGACAATGAAAAAGCCGTTGATTCGATCTAGACGTGGGCTGTGCTAGAGTCCCTCCAGCGGTGCCACATTGTACATCAAGGTGTTGGAAAGCATATACAGCAACGCCACCATGTCGGTCCGAGTACAAGATCAGAGCACGAAGGCTATTTCACTATAGAGAGGCGTGAGACAGATGTTTTATCTCCGACACTGTTCACTACTGTGCTGGAAAACGCCTTCAAGCTCTTGGAGTGGAATGGATTCGGCATCATCATCAATAGCGAGTATATCACACACCTTCGGTTTGTCTACAATATTGTAGTCATGGCAGAATCGCTGAAGGACCTTGGCACTACGCTCGAAAACCTCAATCGGGTCTCCCAATAGGTGGGTTTGAAATTAACATGAACAAGACGAAAATCATGTCGAATATTCATGTTGTCCCCACCCCAATCGCAGTTGGGGGCTCGACTCTCGAAGTTATTGACGAATATGTCTATTTAGGACAAGTGGTCCGGTTAGGAATGTCGACCATTGAGAGAGAGGTAAAACGTCGAATCCAACTCGGTTGGCCAGCGTTCGGGAAGTTGCGGGCGTCTTCTCGTCCGAAATATGTACCTCTGTGCCCGAAGACGAAAGTCTCCAATAGTTGTGTGTTACCAGTGATGACGGGCGGCACTGAGACGTGGCATCTCATTAAAGGCGTTATTGGACGGTTCAGAGTCACTCAACGAGTTATGGAGAGGGCTATGCTCGGGGTTTCCCTACGAGATCGCCACAGAAATGAGGAGATTCGTAGGAGAACTAAACTAACTGACATAGCCCAATGGATTAGCACGTCGAAGAGGAAATGAGCCGGCCACATGGCGCGGAGAACTGATGGTCGATGGGGCCAGAAAGCTCTCCAGTGGAGGCCACGTACAGGAAAGCACAGCGTGGGACGTCCGCCGACAAGGTGGTCGGACGACCTTGTCAAGGTCGCGGGACGTCGATAGCTGCAAGCGGCTTCCGACCGATCCCGGTGGAAGTCATTGGGACCTATGTCCAGCAGTGGACTTCGATAAGCTGATGATGATGATGATGAATCTTTTTTTCCTCATCTTTCCAGACCATGCAGATTACTTATTAAGTATTTTGTAATTTGTATTTTAATTACAAATAGCTAAAGTACTGTATTTTGTATTTTATATTTCAAATACCTTACTTAAAAGTATTTTGTATTTCGTATTTTAATTACTTGTGATAAAGTATTTTGTATTTCAATTAAAGTAAAGCATGTATTTTGCCCAGCCCTGGATATACACGGGTACAAAATACTAAACAATACAAACGTTTCTCACTCGCATCAACCCATGTGCATATATCCTGCCTCGCGCTTGCTCTTACAGCTACCTTATACGCTTGTCTGGCAGTGGTTAGATCTATCAAAAGTGTCGTCTGGCTACTGAGGAAACATCATATAATCATTACCGAATTAATATGTATAAAAATCAGCCTTTATAAAATGACGAAAGTAGAATCATAATTTACTGACCTTTAAGGGTGTCTGGCGAGGGGTTGCCACCATGGAAAGTGTCTGTCAATGAAGAATGTGATTTTTAATAATATTCTGAAGGTAATATCAAAATATCAGCCTTTATAAAATGACGAAAGTAGGTCGGTATTTTTCACACCTTTAGTACCGTGTACCTGCCAAAGCCACTGCAACCTAAACTTCATAATTGGCCATCGTTCTTACCAGCAAACAAACAAACAACAATTTTCAGCAACGACAAATTTTCAGCTTTTATAAAATGACGAATGTCTGGCGTTCACGGGCTCTTGCGCTAGTAGTCTCCTGCTTGATACAAAACCAGATATGAAATATACTAGAGATGGGCCGAGTACTCGGTTGATACTCGGTACTCGGCGTACTCGGCGGATTTTTTGATACTCGTACTCGGCCGAATAACTCGGTTTGAATGCCGAGTATACTCTGTTTAAGAAATGCAATATATTGCGGTAGATGTAATTTAAACAACAGTCATCATCATCATTAGCCAATAGTGGTCCACTGCTGGACATAGGCCTCCCCCAATGACTTCCACCGGGAACGGTCGGAAGCCTCTTGCAGCCAGCGACGTCCCGCGATCTTGACAAGGTCGTAAAATTTGAAATGACTGAATTTAAGTGATGTATTTAACATTTTATAGATTCAATAAATATTATTTTATTTCATTTCGTAAACAATTGTGTTAATCAAAAATTTTGTAATTTAGGAAATCTTTGAAAATCTCAATTAATAAAATCAAAATTATAGTACGTAATAAAAATAACTAATATTTAAAATAGGATAAAGCTAAGTTATGATGCAGTGATGGCCTCGAAGTTTGGGCGCGCGGTCGAAAATCTCGACGGTCACGGGTTCGAACCCCAGGCACATTGAATTATAACTTGCTTTAACGGTGAAGGAAAAACATCGTGATAAAACCTGCACACCTAAGAGTTCTTAGGAATTTCTTAGGTGTGTAGTCCGCCAACCCGCACTAGGCCAGCGTGGTGGACTATGGCCTAAACCCTCTCAATGGGAGAGGAGACCCGTGCTCAGCAGTGGGCGTATATGGGTTGATGATGAAGTTATGATGCAGGAACACAAGCCTCGCTGCACGTTCTGGTAACAGCCTATCTCTATTCTTCGTAGACAGAAAACAGGCTATTTAAATTCTAATGTACCACGCGCGAATTGGAAATTTAATTGAACCGAGTTACTCGGCCGAGTACTCGGTTGAAAAAAAATTGAACCGAGTAAAACTCGGTACTCGTTACTCGGCAAAAGTGTAACTCGGCGCATCTCTAAAATATACCATACCTACATGGCTACATGTGCCATATAATAGTGTGCAATAATAATGTAAGCAAAATGCGATTGTCTCAACTGCATTATAATATGATGCACTTTTGTTTTAGTCTGCAATTTATACCCTGGCATTTTCCGTTTGTGGGAGATGGCTTGCTTCCGGTGGAAGCGGTGGTGAGGTCATGATTTGGGACATTTCGACCGGGATGCCAGCTACACTCCTTCCACCATCGCACACAGCACCTGTACATGCTTTAGCTTTTAGCCGCGACGGCACTATTTTGTCATCTGGTAAATATAAACATATTTTCTTAAACAGTTTAAGTAGGTGGGTAGTAAGTCAAATCATCCTCACTCCATGTTTTATTATGACGTGTGGGTGTAAGTGCTATGTCCGCGAATTTAAATTGGAATCAAGAAAAACAATTTAGTATTTTTAAAGTGAAAACTTCTTTAGCGGTGCTGGAAAGGCAACGACAGATGGGAAAAAATTTTAAACTCGCGTAAAACTGACGCGGTCACGTGATTCTAATCCAAAAAAGCGTAAGACTGACGTCACAGGGCACGGTCGACACCGACTCGTGCAATTAAGTACATTTTAATTTTATTGCTAATGTTAAAGCTATTATTACAAAATTATTAAAAAAAAATGAAATATTTAGTTGTAACGTCATTTACTTATCGTCTATAACTTGGATCGATCAGACATTGTCTTTGTATTTTAATAAAGTAGCAAATATAATATCTGAAAAATTATTCTACATTTATAAATGCACTATCATCATTATTTTTAATAAGTATCTATATTTTTGTTCGATAATTTTCCAGGTTCATTGGACTGCAATATCAAATTATGGGACTTCACTGCAATAACCGATGAAGCCACTCTTGAGGAAGCCGGCATTGTTAATTCGACGCAAAAAGACGATAAATTTCTTTTGCGCTCATTCCCAACTAAAAATTCACCTATTAAAGGTTTACATTTTACAAGGCGTAATCTTTTACTTGCCGTAGGAACATACGAAGGAAGTGCATAAAATAAAATTTAACTTACAACACATTATATTACTGTTTTATTATATTATTAGAAATAATAAAAAAACATTGACATAAGTATATTTTTATTTCAATATCAGTATTACTAATCCATTAATTAAGTTATTTTGTTATGTAATTGTTCATTTCCTATGTACATTACATTATGTTAAGTTTACAAACCTTGGAGAAAGTATGAATGTTCAGAAGTTATAAATTGTATAATTAAATTTAGAATAGACTCATTGCTTCGTGCTACTTGGGCCTTCATAGCCTGCTTAAAATCTTCTCTAACTCCTTTATCAGCACCCCTAGTACCTATTCTTCTTTGACCTAAATGTTGTTGTGAATTAGGTAGTATATCTAAAGCAATATTATTTCCTTGTTCGTTCCAAATAAAGCTTATCTCTTCCAGTATATCAATATGGATAATATAAGATGAGAATAAGTGGTAGTGGAAAACACCTTTTTGTCTTATTACATCAAGAATATGTATAAATATGGGCTCTTCTTGAGGCCATCCAAGTTGCATTAATACTAATATGTGTCCATAATTTAAATCAGAGTTATTCCCAGTGCTCAGTAAGATTCTTATAAGTACTGTGCAAAAATAATGCATTATCCCTACTTTTGTAAGAGGTAAAAAATGCAAGTGTCTGTGTTTACCTCCAACTATGAGTTCTGAATCCAGTACTCCTTCCACATTGGGTAACTGAGATATTGCTGCTAAAATGTTTTCAATACATGCAGTGAATTTCTTTTGGGAATAATTGATGGATACTCTCATTATATTTGTTGCAAGATTGCTAACACTGTTGGGTGGAACAGCCTCATCATACCTGCCTCTATATAAAGCCAATTCTTCAGCAAAACCCTCAGACCATGGTTTTGCTTGCAACTGATTTGCTAGTTTAGTAAATTCTCTAGATATAACATCACTACTGTTTAATAGTTCCCAGCAATTTGCAGCAGCTTGAAATTGATGTGATGATATACCAGTTACTTCAATTTCTCCTTTTCTCCTTTTAGATGGTGGCATGTCAGGATCTGACAAAGCTTCAATTAAAATGTGATTCCCTTTAAGAGATCTTTGTTCATAAAGAGATCTTAAGAAGAATGTTGTTCCACAATACAACAGCTGTCGACAATCATCACTACCCCTCAATGTGAATAGTTTTTGGAAATATGCATCCTTGTTCAGACTATTATTGTAATTAACAAGATATGGGTCCCAACCAAGTTGCCTTCCTAATAAATCAAGGACACCGTAAAGCCGTTGCCAAGGATCACTTATATCATGTTCAGCTTCATCATATACATAAGAATTATAAAAATCAATTGCTTTCACCAGCAGACGTTGCAATAACCGAGGTGATTCTAAAGAACTCAGCAAGGGAAGTGTTTCAACAACTAACAACCTTGCATATCTATTATCGTAGAAGAACTTTTCTGCATTGATTAATGTTTTGACAAGACTATCAACACCCAGTTGTGGGAACTTTTTCAACAATAGAACAAGTAAACGGCAATGTTCCATAGTATCATCACTATTTTCCACACTAGTCTTCAGTATGGTCAACTGTATGTGTGGACGAATATGGTCGAACATTTGACTTAAGAAGCTACCTTCTGAGGACCTTAAGGCATTAGCGATCGCACATATCTCGGGTAACAGAGTTTGTAAATTCTGCCGAGACAACATGAGTGAGCTAAAACATTCAGCTGCTTCTTGAATGTTTCCAGATTGTTTCTCCATCAAATAGGCCTCAAACTGTATTTTAAAATTGGTGGGAAATAAAGTTTTTGCCGTTAACATCCAAGCTTTCGCACAATGTATGTTATGCGTTTGCGCATCTTTAGCTTTCATAATGATATAGTCTTCATCAGATAAACTCTGCTCAACGCCAGGCATCATGTATTTCGTTACAAAAAATTACTAAAAATCACTGACGAAACCGCGTATTATGGCTATTTTTTTATTAATACGATGCCCCACATGAAAATAAATAAACTTTGACATTAAAACAGAGATGATCTATAAAATCACTGATGACAATTGACACTGACATTAGACATAGGACATTGTGTTCACCTACATTATTGATTCTTATACTCGATATGATGCGATTCTGCATATCTTGTTTACGCTTAAATATCATCAAACAACATAAAAATAATGTTTTTCGTATGTACATTAAATATTGTTAGGACTTTGACTAAAAGGAACAAAATCATTGTATTGTCAAAAAAATTTAACAACAATAAATAAATTCGTTATTAACCTTATTCAACTAGTTGAATAAGGTTGTTGAAAAAGTTAAACTAGTTGAATAAGTTGAATAAGACGAAAATTATCTACTTTTTGGTGAGCGCAAACATTAACGGAAAGATCAAATTTACATTTTTTTATCTTCTGATCTTATTATTAGGTCTTTAACTTTATTCTGATAACTAAGGATGGACATTCACTTTTTCACCGTATTCCTTAATTATCTGTGGAGTTTTTGTATGTCAAATCTTTGTGTTAGTTATCTGTCCCGCAGACACAAGCACAAGAACGTCAAGTAAACCTGAAATTGGCCATCTCATAGTGCCCGTGTGCTTTGATTTTTTAGAATCTCTCCAAAAGCTTAATGATATTGTTTGTCAGAGATGGGAATGAAATGTCAAGGTATTAAACATATCAAACAGTTCTTAAATCTCAAAAGTGCAGCCTTATAAATGCCAAATTGCCCATTTTAAACAGCTGTTTACATTTACAATTGCCAGTTTTGATGTTACTTGTTTAAAAATAATCGCATTTTCCACAGCAAACCCATGAAGATGAATGAATTCGATGATTACGATGATTACGCTTTAGCAGAAATACTTCCTGAGCATATACTAGAGAATATATTTTCTTATCTCAATTTAAAAGATCTTCGGAATTGTGCTCTAGTGTGCAAAAGTTGGTATAGAATCCTCAGCGATGAAAACAACGACGTATGGAGGTTACATTGCGTAAAAAGATTAGTAGAGGAAGTGATGAAGGCCGATTTACTGTCAACTCTTACCACGTACAGATCGAAATTAAGAGCATTCTATCACGCGTGGAATCCTCACGATTGCTCTAGAAATATTTACATTAAGCCAAATGGATTTACTTTGCACAGGTATAAAAACTGTGCATTAATGCAATTGACCTTTGTATTGTATAGTCTGTTTATAAAAAAAAAATGATTTTGTAGAAATCCAGTGGCACAAAGTACTGATGCATGCAGAGGTAAAATTGGCTTTTACCAAGGTCGACACGCTTGGGAAGTTGTGTGGGAAGGGCCTCTTGGCACAGTAGCCGTTGTAGGTGTATCAACTAGAGATGCTCCACTGCAATGTCAAGGCTATGTTGGGCTATTGGGTTCAGATGAGCAAAGCTGGGGATGGAATTTAGTTGATAATCAGCTGCTACATAATGGTGATACACAGGGACATTATCCACTATTGAATAACTGTCCCAAATACCAAGTGAGCTATTCATTTTTATTGTTATTTTAGTTTTAAAATACTTTTTTTCTTTACAAATTGTATAAAGTGAAAAAAATCATTACAATTTTCTTGATCATTTCTTTTTACTAATAAAAAAATTCTCTAAGAATAAATTCATCTTTATGATAAGCTTTTAAATAATGTTTCAGGTTGGAGAACGCATAAGAGTTATATTAGACTGTGAAGACAATACCTTATCGTTTGAAAGAAATTATGAGTTTTTAGGTGTTGCTTTTAGAGGTATGCAATATTTTAGTTACTTAATTTTAACATTCATTGATTAATGTCATAGCATGTTGGTACAGATATATGTATCTTCTTGTTGAAATTATTGTAAGAATCAATGCTGAAAAATTAAATTTTAAATATAAAATACTAATATAGATTGTGTAATGGATATGCATACATGACATCTCATATTACCGTCTAAGAATAATTTGCTATAATATCAATTAAAATTGGATTTGCATTTTTATGAATAAAAAAAATAACAATATCTTGGAGTTTTGCAAGTCTCTTAATAAAATAAATAATTTAGGTGATACTTAGACTCACTGCTACCAAATTACTTGATTGATTAGCAATCTCTAGAATACTGAAATATCAGTAATTTAATATCAAAACTGCTATTAAAATTAATTCTATGATTAGATTTTTGTTTGTGATTATTCATCCATCTAGTGATCATTAAATCTTATAATTTTCTGCCTTTCCTAAACCCTTTATTACTACTGTATCAGCAGTAAGCATGGATGGCAGTGATTGCCTCAAGGTTTAGGTGCATAGTTGAGAATCTCAACTGTTGAGGGTTCAAACTCCAGGCACAAACCTCTGACTTTTCTTATAATTCATTGTGAATACATAAATAACTTCCAACAGTCCAGAGGTGTGCACCTGGAGTTTTCACATGCAACTACTGAAATTCCTGACTTGACCACGCACCTAAAACACAAGGCCATAATAACTATGTGTTGGATGCTACACTGAAACCTTTTTATTTTCAGGGCTTCCTAACAAGAGACTATACCCAACAGTTTCTGCTGTATATGGCAACACAGAAGTATCTATGGTATATTTAGGGCCACCTGTGGATGGCTGATAGTAAATCAGTAGTGTTTATTTGTTTCTAGTCAGAACAAAATAATGTGATAAAATTTACTCATAATTCAAGAATAATCAAATAATGATGGACATGACTACAACAGTGATTTGTCTATGGATCACTGACAGTAGCAGTGTACATTCTGTAATGAATTTCATTTTTTTATATGTTACATATTTATTTAATATCACTCAAATGTGTTCAAGTCTTGTACAGTACAGATAATATTGTACATGACTTATATTAAGAATAAGTTAGGGAAACATTTGCCTGTTGTCTTTGTCCTTTGTGTCATGTCCTTGTTATATTACTTGTTCTGTCAGATATTTCATAAACAACCATGATCATTGTCAGTGGAAATTGATTCACAGCTGGAAATAGGGCTTTCCAAATGACTTCCACAGGAATCTGTTGGAAGCAGCTTTATAAACAATACCTTCTGAGTTCAGATATCATATACCTTATGCCTCATGGGGTAGGGGGTAGGCAATTAAAAGAATTAAATATACACACCACTCGAGTATTCTGTTTAGTTGTTAGAATCTCAATTTAATCTCCGTCACTTGAGACCTAAGTCGATCGTCGATTTCACTCTTAATAAACTTTTTTGTTATTTCAATTGGGAGTGCAAGCGTTTGAGAGTTTTTAGCAATAATGAGATAATTTTAATATGGGTTTCGCTCACACTTCGCCGAAATATTATAGGTTCTAGAGCAATGCTAACAATATACCTAAATAATTTATATATAAAAATATATACCTATTAGTGCCGCGATTTGGATGTAACTAAACCTGTTGTTTTTGATAAATGATATAAAAGTAAATTATCTTAAGTTGCTGAAAAAAATATTTTACATCACAACAACCTACATTAGATTACAATTCACTGAAATCATTTACATTGTTATTATTTTTATCATAATATGCATATGAATTCAGACCGTGACCGGAATCTGAATTCATTTGTACAACTGCTTCCGTAACACAGTAGTTGCGAAACCATCTGTGAAACGAGATGTTACAATCGTTCGTATAGACGTACCTACATACCAGACATTTAAATGTAACTATACAATTTTATTTGTTACTATTGTAGTTTTTGGAAGCACAACATTTTTGTCTGAATAATTTTCATTAGAGCTGATGTTCCATCATATCATTAATTTAAGCACCTCTTTTTTTTTCTGTGGCCATCTTCGCGCCAAGTAGGGCGACCACGGTGCGCGGGCGAGGGACGCCCACAATGTTTCCGCAGTCACCCAATGCGCCTCCGAGACGAGAGCGTCTCGGTCTCCTCAGAAACTTAAGCACCTACCTGCAGTTTTCGAATAGAATGTTAAGTAATGTTATCATAAGTGTTTGCATTTTGGGGAACTTTTTTTTTATTGCCACGAATGTAAATAGGTAGGTGGCTCCTGCTTTTGTATAGGCTACCAGCTAAAATATAAGCGCTATGAGCTATCCATCTCAAATTTTATATAATTTGGGCGTAAGCCGAAACCGCTCTTGGTTCATTCTGAATGTATTGTAATATTAGTTGTTTCTTGTTTATTACTATTTAGCCGATATACGCATATGAAATTATGGCGATGATTATATATATTAATGATATCTTGTTCAATTTCACTTTAAATTTTGCCTGATTGTTATGCCACATACTTACCTTCACTTCGTGCTGGAAACTTATCCGTGCGTTTTGTTCATAGAACATTCTAAAAGTAATATACCTAAGCTGTGCTGTGTTAATCTACAACATGTTTTTACAAATATGTGTTCGTCCTAAATAATAATTATGCAATTTTTACAAGTACAGTCAATTCGGGTAACTTTGAATCAAAGTGGTTTGAAGTTTCATATTTTTTTCATGACTATTTTATTTCAATATTGTAAATACCTATTAATCGAATAATCTTTAAATAAAATAGTCATGAAATAAATATATGAATCTTCAAACTATGTAGTTTGATTCAGTTACCCGAATTGACTGTAGCGGAATTTTGTATGATTTTGTTGTCTATTTGTGCTTTGCTTTAAATCGTTTTGATATGGGGCAGTGCATGAACTATGTTGCCTTATTATCGAGTATATATTTCATTTATCATTGCACT
This sequence comes from Cephonodes hylas, assembly GCA_030295005.1. Lineage (NCBI taxonomy): Eukaryota > Metazoa > Arthropoda > Insecta > Lepidoptera > Sphingidae > Cephonodes > Cephonodes hylas. The sequence continues at coordinate 7,501,871 of AP025364.1, read as the reverse complement.
TTTACATCATCTTAATTTTAAAAGCTTTTATTATCGATCAAGTTGACCCATCAATTCTAATACCTTTGCAGGAATTGCGATGTTTTGTGAATCGGTGCACCTATTTGATTATTTATTTATTTTCTACACATGTTAAGTGATGTTTCTCTGTTTGTAGAAGAAACGGTATTGTTCTACCTCTGCGTAAAGTGTTGCAATGTACGAGTAATTTAGAATCTCTGTGAAACAATCCTCGAATTCATGCCTACATACCTATAAAGTAATTTAATGAGTCCGTCTCGATAGTTGCCTTTCGAATTCGTGTTTCTGATTCCATACCGTTGACCTAAGATTATATTATTCCGCTTGCCAATCAAAATGGTTTCACTAAAAAAACAACCACCTGTAGCAAGAAGCCGTATCACTACATAGTATAAAACAAAGTCGCTTTCTCTGTCCTTATGTCCCTTTGTATGCTTAAATCTTTGAAACTACGCAACGGATTTTGATGCGGTTTTTTTTTTAATAGATAGAGTGATTGAAGAGGAAGGTTTATATGTATGATAACATCCATTAAATATCAGCATTGCACTCGTGCGAAGCCGGGGCGGGTCGCTAGTTATCCATAAGGTCTTAGGACGTAAAAATAATTTTTGAATAATATGTTCATTTCATGGGTTTAAATTCGTAATTAATTTAATAAATAGTATTAAATCTGTTGCTAACTTTCAAAATCATAACAATAAATGCAATCAAAACAATGCTACTAAATTAGTTTTGTTTTGTAAGTTCACCTCGACCCAAGCTTGGCCCGTTACTGTACAACATTTAAGGTTTTAATTTTGTAAAATTGCAATGGCATCAGGTTTTTATCATCAGCCCATGTAAGTACGTTTCACTGCTGGGCACGGGCCTCCTCTACAACTGAGAGGGTTTAGGACTTAGTCAACCACATTGGCCGAGTGGATTGGCGAGGTTTTGTTTTATTTATTGAGCGTTCTTGAGTTTTAACATTCCAATAGTGAGTTTTGATACTGAAGTAAATTGCTGTTTAAAGATTGATGTCGTTAAAATAAACATATAAGTTGAAATATATATTAAAATATTAATGATGCAAATATTATTTTTATATTATAAATGCAACAGCTATGATTTATTGAAAGGAAAATGCGGTTTGTTAACTTTTACTATTGTAAAGTGTTATGACAAGTTTTTTTTTCATAATTTTTTTCATTTTAGCATAATTCGTTAAAAGGTGTTTAAAATTTTATTAATACGTGATTATTTTGTATGTTTATTTTTGTGCAATTAAAATCAGGTTGAATTAGTTTTTATAATATTGTCGACTTACAATAAGGATTAGCCATGGATACTTACCTAAGAGTATGGTTCGGTTTCAAAAAGTAGCTGTCTCATCATATTATGAAGTAAACTAATTTTACGAAATTAAATGAATATTAAAACCAATTTATAACAAATAATTTCATAATATTGTTTAACCACTATGTTACGTTGTGTTGAATTATCAATATACATATTAATTTAATTAAAAGAAATACAATTGTTTCGTCTGTTTTATTTATTCCATCAATCTATCCGCCCAATTATTAGTGTCCGCATATAGTTACTTAGTAAATTAATATAAACCAAACAGTTATTTTTTTAAATATAGATTTTTCTATTGAGAAAGGAGCTGCCAAATCGAAACTGATCCTCACTTTTTCAAGGAAAAGGTAGAAATTATCTGCTTCAGCTATAGAAAAGCGAAAAATTTATACTGAAGCCACACAGATTTTAGTGCTAAATAGATTTCTACGCCTGCAAACCAAGCGTTGGAAAGATTGTGATAACAGGGTATGGGCAAGTAGGGCTTGCAATCATTTTTAGATTTTTCTTTTGATACGAGAGGAAAGCTACTAATTCATCTTTCCAATGTTACGGTTATACCTGAAGACAGTCAGTGAGTCGCTTTCGGTGCAAGTGCTCTGAAGGTCATTATACAATCATAAAGCCAAGGGCAACCCGGGCGGATTTCTTGCGCTCTAGTTACTAGGCGAAACAAATCAATAATTGCGAAGTTCTTTTTTTAAAAAAAGAGCAGTGTAGGCGGACTAAGATAATGCACATTCACGAACTTGATTTAGGGGCCCCTTATTACCATGTTATTGTCACGGCAATGTTCACCGCACCTGATTTATGAGCCATCACAATAATTCCCGGCACATAAGGCTGGCCTTAGAACGCGACTTTGTGTTTGGGTGTAAGTATACAAATATCCAACTAATTAGTCTTTTGGCAATCACACTGATCCAACTGCGCCCCGTAGCACAGACTAATTTGACTGTGACAAGACCTTACCACTGTCGTACGACTTTCTGAAATTTCGTGGTACAAGGAAACGGAGGGTAGAGTTATAAAAGCCCAGAGATTTTTTTATCTTCGTATCCAAATTAGTCAAAATTTCAAAAGAAATAAGTTTTCTTTTAAAAAATACAATGACACTACATGATGAAGATCACACCAACTACTTACTAACATAGAACAGGAAATATGTTTCCTGTTCCATGTTTTCATAAGTAATTTTGGACGCACCTTGTACCTATTTCGGCCATTCAATACTTATCCAATTTTATGTGAAGCACGGGTTGAAATGTTACTATATATGCATACTACATATCCAATTCATAGGTCTTGGCTAAAAATAACAAGAATATCACGCAATACACTTACCATCTAATATAACGCTTGTTTTTTTTTGTCTATCGGAATTAATCATAAGTAGATAATAATAGCAAACACGTTCTATTCGATTTCGAATATTCGTGCCAATTTTGGAGTAGGTACATACTTTTGAACAATAGCATTAAATTAAATCATGATAATTTTAGTCATGCATTGATTTTTATGAAGTTTTACGTCAAAGTGTGGTATATTTATTTTAAATCAAAACATATAATGCGGTCTCAAATTATTTTATTAGCAAAAATATTTTTATTTCTACTGACATAATATCATAATTGGTTATAATGCGTTCGCTACGGCACGCCGAAACAATTGACGACTCAGCGGTGAGGAGCTGCAGATTGCGTGTGTTCCGAACTGGGCGCAGCTTCAAGACAGCGCTCTTGGCAGTGCCCCGATGGGTTGCGGCGTAGGCACATTTTAAACCTAATCCTTTAATTATTCTAGCTTATGAGAAATCTGTGTATACTCATATAAACTTTTGTTTAGTTCACTTACTAAGTACACGAAGTGATTCCTTATTTGTCAAATACAATACGGACCATTCAATATGAAACCTTAATTCGTTACATTGTACACAACATTTTGGGTCTTTACGAAAACGACATACAATCTTGATTGACCAAACAAACCGCATGACTAGCATTAATTTTCATTCATATATATCTATTTACATATCCATTAAAACATAATGTAGATGTATTGAATTTATAATTGTAATTAACTGTAACAATTTATTAACATAATCTATACAATCATAATGGTTTACGCCTGCATCCCCAGATATGTAATTAATATTAATGTTTAAATAACTCCTAAATAAATGCAACCAGTTTCAATAATTGCGACTGACTAGGCCATGTATTGGTTGTACAGGTATGAAAATAAAAGCTTTTACGCAATAAGGTAATTGACTCGTATGTTACAAATTTCTGAGAGTGGCGCAGTTGGCTAGACACCAGCTTACGATCTCCGAGAGCGAGAAAATGTTTGTGTGTTCCATAAATATTTATTACGGGTCGAAGTTACCGAAAGCCTCGCGTAGCCGCTAATAACCGCGACCCAGGGCATGTGTTCTAGTGTAGGACCAGAACTACATAATATGTAAGGGACTGTTGGGTGCATTTATTATTAAAAAGAAGTCTAACTTCTTGTGACATAATTAAATTTGCAAATACAAAACTATGCGATCTATTAGTTACTATTGACAGTAATGTGGTAAGATATTTTTCTTGCAAATATTTTCATGAGTTAGAACGAACGTAGTATGTAGTAAGTTCAATGTAATACAAAAAAGTTACATCAATTTCTTGTACCACATTTGTTCTATATACATTAATCAGGTTTATAAATATAGATATTGTATTGAGGTTAATTAATTGACTGTGACAATGCACGTTTGGGTGTTGAAATTTAGGTGAATTAAAAATTTGTGAGTCAATAAGAATTCATTGTATGGTAAATATGGATTCTTGAAACAAACTTATTGCACCACGGCTCGACGTTTATTTTTTTTTACTTGTATTTTTCCGTAAGTCATTTTTATAAATCTAGATAACGATCAAAAAGCGTTGATAGGAAAGTTTGCTAAAGTGACTATACCATATTTTATAGAATACTTGACGCTAAGATATTTATACATACTAAAAATCAAATATTATTTACGTAACGGTCAATAGAATAAGTTTTGATTATTAGCGGTAAATTAAAATATCATAAAGGCATGGCTTGACACCTATAATGTTTTAGGCAAATACGTTTGAACTGTAATAAAAATTAATTTGTGATTGTATCACATTAAACAAGCCAGCTTTAGTTCGCTTTGGCTAAGCATAGCAAGGTTTCTTCCTTGTTATTTTTCACATACAACTTAATTCTATCAAGATGTGAATTATATAATCAAAATATTTATCTACGGTGGCTATGGTATTTTATTTATATACCTATAAAATCGAAGTCGAAGGGTGAATAAACTCTTAACGAAAACGCAATTGAAGCAGGATAGGTTTAATTTTTTTTTATACTATGTTGAATTATTTTTATAAGAACTATAAGATTATCAACACTATCAAAGGACAAAAGACAAGAGATGAAAAAGGCGGGATGTGCTTAAGTTTGTGAAAGTGCTTTGGGCTGTACCTTGGGTACGCCAGCAAGCTAGATAAAGTGGATATGGAATAGGAAAGTTATAAAAGGAACACACTCCTGTAATACATTCTAGGTGCCCCTTCAATGTCCCATATTTAATTACCTTGTATAATTTTAGGAAATATACCTAAGATATAAATAAAATAAAGTATTGGAATCAAATTTGCTGTCTTTCTGAAACATAGGTCGGAAGAAATTAAGAGCCGTTCTAAAGGTAGCTAGCAAAAATTGTATGTGAAGCAATATTGATTATTATTTTTGAACATAGGGAGATAGGACAGTATAGGACAAAAATAAATACCCATCAATTAAGAACTTTAGATTGTTTCCTGTTTACTTAGTATATTATAACAAATGTATCTTGAATTAAAAAAAAAAACATTATTTTCATCGTAAATAAAGAACTTTTTTTATTTGCATCAAATATCATATTATGTATCTATAATGCTTATATAACATTTCAAACATGTTTGAGTTTATGTTTTCTTTATTGTAATTAATTCTCGTATATGTGCTGTGGGTGTAAATTACATCAACGTCTGTTTCCCTCGACAAAACAGCAATTTTGATTCCCTTATGTATAAATAATACAATTGTCCCATAAAACATAAAATACATCACTGATTATAATAATTTATCTTTGGTAATTCATCTAATTATTGTTTTGTTAACAATTTTTGTTTGATTTTGTTTAGGTTCATTATTTTCCGTCGACTTACTTCCTATAAATACTACCTAAAGCAATTTTATTATATTTAATTCTATAATAACCACCAAAATGAAATGGACGCGATGAAATATTGTTCATTACTATGTTAGGCAATTTAGTTCAACATTCTAGGCACCCTCCATTGAGATTACAGCCATAGAGATTAAGTTATGGAGCCAATCACAATGTCATTAATCATTGTGAGTATGCACAACTTGCCGATCAAGTGGTTTCTTTTCTTGGAGATAATCTTTCATTTGAGGTTTTACTTTTGTTGGTGGGAATTTAGTTAGACAGAATTCCGCCATGATGCAATAAAACTTACAAAGCAACGGACACAGGAAAGCTTGGTGTATAACTGCCGCCACGCGGTACCACGGCCCGTCAAATGGATCCAGAATAGCAGGACAAATCATGTGGTTCAAATTTACCTGCGCGGGCTGCAAAAAAATCCATACTGTATTGTTTGAACTAAGTGTCACGTTTTTAAATTTGACCAATATAGTAAGACAAAAGAGATCAACTGTAGAAAGGCCTGAATTTTTGAACATCTCATTCCAGGACGCGATACAGCGGTCACTAACCGAGCGAAGGACGTCTTAGGGAGCGTCCATAAATTACGTGAGGTATTTTTTTTTTAATTTTCTGTCCCTCCCTCCCCCCTTGGTGAGATGTCGTGAGATTTTATTCAACCCCCAATCTCACGTGAGATTTTTCGGAATGTGGGTTTCTTACGTAAACGCATTGAATTGTTATTGTAAAAAGATAAAAACAATTTGATTCGTGCTTTTATTTACGACTAGTTAAGACTAGTAATCAATATTGCTGAGAGTAATAAATGTAATAAAAATTTAACAATAGAATACTTAAATCTAGCTACTGTGATTAAAAAAAAAAGAACCTGTCCGTGTGTCGCTGCCACTCAGCTCGAACGCTCTCGTTCATCGAGTCGCAAGTACGGCTGACAGTGGCGCGAAAACAAAGAACGGGCTACATTGTACCGTAACTAAATTGATTGATTGATTGGTATAAAATAAATCTGGTGGTTTGACATTCAGTAGATGTATAACGTCGAAATATGAATGAAATTATTGTATTTCGAATGAATTAGTGTGTGTGTGTTAATCTTAATCGTATTACGATGACGCTTAAGATTAAATCTTAAGCATGCACACACAATTTGGATTTAATGGACCAAAATAGTATAATTTTTTTTTGTTTCAATCAGAAAAAAAATTGCGTGATATTTGTCGAGACCCCCTCTCCCCAACGTGATATTAGATGAGATTTAACTCGACCCCCTCCCCCCTTATCATCTCACGTAATTTATGGACGCCCCCTTACATCTCACCGAGAGGATACTTCTTGACTATGGCCTTCACAAATTTATTTGCAATGAAGAATTACAGCTAAACATTTTAGGTATAATATTCTATGATCTATGATTCTATTCTATGATATCTAAAGATAGCCGCATGGACAGTTTCTTATGAAAACGAATTGTAAATTATTTTTAAGTTGTCGCACATCTGTATTAGGACGTTAGTTCTGTAAGGGTTGTGTAGATAAGAAATAAATAAATACATGTTACTGCAGGTGTTAAGTGCTTTAAAAATAATAATAAATACAATTCAGTATAAATGTACCTGGGGAATTGAAGCTAAATATCTATTTGCATTTACTATGCTTAAAACAAGCAAGTTGATAAAATTATAAAAATTGACTTTACTTACGATTGCAATTGCTTGTAATATGACAAAGTGGTATATTAGGTTGAGACAGTAGCTGAATATAGACCAATTTAAATCGCCCAGTGGCTCTATGTTGTATACACCTAAAAGAGAGGTAACAAGATATTATTCATTTTATTTTTTTTAAAAAGAAATCATTTGTTGCTCAGTTCTACCTCCAATTCTGAGCAGGTAGTATGGAATTATAAACATCATTCCGTGTTGAATCCAATACAGAGCTGCTTCTGCCAGTATCTAAAATATACAGCTGTTATTAAAATAAAGTTCATATTATTAAAACACTTCTGTTTAATATTTATATAGTAACCTAATGAAGAGCATGTGATTATTAAAAACGTACTTTTTAACATACATAGTAATTTTATTTTAAAGTTATATGTACAGAACACATTAGCTTGTGTCCACAGATTTGTTTATGTTGAGTCCTTATTAAAAAAGAAATATTTATAGTATACATATATGGTTAATTTTTAGTTACATAATATATTACAGACAATAGATTTATGTTATTAAGAATAAAATGATAAAAGAATGTGTAAATACTGGGAATAATGTAAAGACATTATTGTACAATTTTTGTTTTTAATGATTGAGTGTTTGTTTTTATTTCATAGAGATATAAGTCTTTTTTAGCCAAACAAAAGAGGCATTTTGATTAAGAGTTTAGAGTGATGTTATTGAGCCAAACACATCCACAAAGCTAAATTAAATTATTTTAAAATGTGGAATAGCCTCTCATAAAAAAATGAATATAACTTATTTTTTATGTTTAAAATATAATGTTTACTAGAAAAAGATGGCAATATTGTTCTATTTGAAAGTTGCTAGTACAACGACTTTTTAGGCACACTGTGAATGTCATGCTTCAATGTGGGAGAGTATAAAATACAAATTTAATTAAATTTTTTATTCATTGCTGAGCCTGTCATAGATTTTTCACCCTAGTGATCATACATTATGAAGTAATAGAGGTATTAAGAAGTCTTGTTTAAATTATAATTTTGCTTCATCAATCCATCTTCTTTAATAAAGAATGAACCGGATAGAAATTTGTGACAATTAATAGCAACCAGAAACCTCAAAATTCAGCAGAATTATTAAATTACAATAGGGGCAAACTTATATGAAATGCATGACATTATATGAGTCAAAGTTGTGATCTTTATTCAAATTACACTTTTTAAAGAACTTTTGAATTATCATACAAAATTATTAACTTCTAATGGATAAAGCGATTATGATCCATTTTACTATGAGTTTATAGATTAAATATGAATAATTCCTGATTCATATAAGTTTTATACATACTGTTCTTGATGCTGTTTCAGGAAACAAAAATGCTAAAAGTGGTCCATTCAGTAAGTTTAAATGAATACGAAAAACTGCAGTCACAGTGTTGCTGGGTGGAGCAGCTAATAAGTAAATCTGTAAAAATATTTTAAAGTAATTTTAACAATTTCACTAATGACTCATAGAGGTAATTAATTTTAAATACTGATTTAACACTGAAAGTGAATAAACACTATAATTTAGACATACATCCTTTAAGTAATTCATTATGTTGTGTAAGTTTTATATTTTTTTATTTTGATCTTGTGTAGTACAAAATATAAATCTTTACATTCCTCTATCTTCATTCTCTAATAAAAAATAATTATGCAAGCAGAATACAAATCAACATTTAGTATGTTGTTATAGTATTTGTAAATAAATTAAATTTTCATTCAATTTCATCTGAACCATACATTTTTTTTTTTTTGTTAGAAACACATTTTGTAAACAGACTTATTTTTGTTTAAAATATGTATGTACTTACCTGTATTAAAGTAGTAACATGACAAGGATTTAACAAATAAATAACTGTGCGAGATGCAAATTTAAATCCAATTTCCATTCCCCATAGTAAAGCTAACAGAATTACCAGAAGTCTTTTACCTCCTCTATCACTTTTCGAGTAATTTACATCGTGTGATATTTTTAATTTGGGATATGTTCTAATCTGTAATGAAAAAAAAAATGCTTGAAATAGTCATGCCTTAATTAAATTAATTGGATAAGAATTTATTTAATTTCATGGGTGTCACTATTTTTAATGTAGTTGCTTTCTTAGTAATACTTACTAGAACATAGGTACACAGGGAAAGAACAAGAATTGTTTCAATTATTTTTCTTTCGGGCGTTAAAAAATAGGCGCATTCAGGGCCAACATTTCTAGGGACGGCTTTATTGGCACCACTATATGCCCACTCGAACATGTTTTTCGATGAAGTTTGTTTTTTAAATTCCTCACGCACAGCATTAATAAACTAAATATTTATTGATTATTACTCTTCAGTCGTATAATTATTTCGTTTCCCGCTACGTCAACGACACAAGCACAGACACAAGAATTAAATTCAAATGCTGTAATAAAGCAAGCAATTGCTGTCAGCTGTCAAATGCACAGATTATTAAATAAGCACCACAGTATTCCACAGTAGCTATTATACTAGTTGTCATTAGTATTGTCGCCCCTATCTGCCTGTCTGTTCAGAACTGCAGGTTATTGCACATTTCGCACGAGGCGGCCTGCGTCTTGGCTGGTACTCTGCCCTGGGAACTAGACGCAAAGTACCTCTCGTCAGTGTTCTTCTGGCGGGAGGAGGCGTACCGACAGTCCGGACAGAGACCGGCCCCAAGAGAGGTCGAAGCCATGTTGGCCTCCCTCCGCAGTGCCGCCGTGGAGGAGTGGCGTTCCAGGCTGGAGAGCCCAAGTGCTGGCGTGGCGACCGTCGCAGCAGTGCGACCTGTGCTCCAGCAGTGGATGGACAGGCGCCACGGTGCGCCGACATTCCGACTGACGCAGGTGCTCACCGGACATGGCTGCTTCGGTGCGTACCTATGGCGTATAGTTGGAGTGGAGGAGTCCGCCGTGTGCCACCATTGTGGCGACTGCCGTGAGGATACGGCCCGGCACACGCTCGAGGAGTGCCCAGCCTGGGACGAGGAGCGCAGCGCTCTCGTAGCGGTCGTGGGGAGTAATCTCTCGCTGCCGACAGTGGTCGCTGCCATGGTCGGCAGCCGGAGGTCGTGGAAAGCTATGCTCTCCTTCTGCGAACTTGTCATTTCGCAGAAGGAGAGTGCTGAGCGGGATCGGGAGCGGATCGATCCCGCTCGTCGCAACAGGCGACGTAGGAGGCGCCGGGAGAACATCTAGCCCGGCGCCTGAGGGCCACGTGGGGCCGCCGTCCCTACCTTGGCGGCTCCCGGGATGTTGACGCCGGCAGCGTCATGTTGATGTGCCTTGTGGCACCGCGCAGAGGCGGTCCCGGTACAATCCATAGCACTGCTTCAGGGTATATCGGGGCCGTCTCGTTTGCGCCGATGGTGGCAGTAGCGGGGTTTTTAGTCGGTATTGCGGCGCAAAAGGTAGGAACCCGGCTCAGCGGCCGCCTGACACAAATACGGGCGGTAACATCAATGCTGGGCCGAAAGGCGCCGGTGAGTCCGGCACACCGTCCGTAAATAGGATTTTCCCCGCAGAGAAAAAAAAAAAAAAAAAAAAAAGAAAAAAAAAAAAAAAAAAAAAAAAAAAAAAAAAAAAAAAAAAAAAAAAAAAAAAAGGTTATTGCACATTGTAAACTACAAGTGCGAGCTTCTGTTTCTTTTATTATACATATATGTATATGAAATAATGTTCTCATTTAATTTCAATATAGTATTTAAAACAGGTTTAAAAAAATCGTGCATAATTTTTATTCACTGAGTCCTCTATCTCAGAGAATCTCAGTAAATGAGATTTTTTTTGGGGTCTGCTATTTGAAATCATCTGATCGAAATGCAGTATCTCTTTGCCCAAACCGGAAATCCAACCCTAGACGACGATATCGCATCTTCAATGTTTATTGAGGCGTCTTTTAATATTCATAATTCACAAAGTGTACTTATTATGCTGTCATTATTTTAAAATATTCGAACAACAACTTTGGCTACATAAAAGCAGTCTTCTTTTCATACTATTTAATATAGGGGAAACTGGGGACACTCGAATAACGGGAGACTAGGTACACTAAATTTACAAAGCAACCAAGTGCAATTAAAAGGTTTAGAGTGGCTAAACTGGTAGCTAATAGTACCCGCCAACTTTTAAATAGTGATACACCTACCAGATTGTTCACTTTTTGCAGCTGGTGGACGATTTGTGTTGCTGAATCTTATTTTTCGTAAGTTTTAATTATGATTTTAAAAATATTTAGAAAAGATGATAACGATGTTGTGCGGCTTTAATACAATATTTATCCATTTTTCTAGTCTTTTGTAACAGAGAAAAGTGTTAATCTTAAAAAACTTTTATGTATTAAATGTTTTGTAACCTAATTGCTGAGTACCCTACACACGGTCCTTTTTATTATAAGACACTTAATCCGCCAGGATCAAGGCGGATCCGGATCGGATCAAACTAAAAAGTTATTAACAAATTAGTAAACAAAAAAAGGGGTTTAGTTTTTTGGGTATATCTCGAAAACTATTTGAGATATTTTAATTTTGAAAGGTTCAAAAAGAGAAGAAAATTTTCTAAAAAAAATCTCAACTCCCGAAATTGTAGGACCAATATTAATAATTTTTACAGGGAGCTGAATATAGGGGGAAGTGGGGCAGATTGATTCACAAAAATTTTAAGTCGAATAACAAGTGAATAAACCATATAGTTTTAATCAATTTCCCCAATATTATTAACGATGTATATAAATTTTATAATGTCAAGGAAAAAAATGGATTAGGATGTGAAGAAAAGCGAATAGTACACGTTTTGTAAAAAATGACTTTTGTATCATTCTGCCCCACCAATGGGGCACTTGGATACACCATGTGGGGCACTTTAATACAGAATGTAAATCGTATGAATTTCAATTAAGTTATACACATTTTAATGATAATTAAAATGAAAATGATAATAATTTTTATTATAAGGAGATCATAATCAGTTTACAATGAAACTACAATATAAGACCTTGCATTTTTATTAAGGTATAACACTTCACAATCAGTCAAATTATATTCTGAAATTACTTTGGCCACATAATGAACTACAGATGTTTTCTTTTTAAATGTAATAAGAAGAAAATCGCCAATATTTATATTTTCAGGACTTGGAATTTCTAACTTCCTCCGTCTACGTCTGATTTTCCATCATCGTTGTCATTGCTTAAATTGAACAACTCATTCCAATCAGAATTTGATATAAACAACAAACGAGGGCAGGCTTTTTCTTTCAAGGCTATTTTAATTTCTGTCAGTCTCAATTAATTTCTTGCTGTTTTTAATTCCTTTGTTTTCTGATTCATTAAATTAACTTCTTGTTTTCTATCTTTTTTATCTTCTATCATCGGTAGCCGATTTTTTTTAAGGGGTGTCAATGTAAACTCTCGACTTCCCTTTTTCTTTTCCTTTTTTAGACTTATTTTCTGTAAAAGCCTTTTTTGGACATGGTCGTACAGTTCCTGGAGATATTATGTTAGTATTAGTCTGATAACCTGGTGTTATCAGAAGGTGTTAACAAAATCTACTTCTGGTCTATCTATTTCTTGATTATTTTCTTTGTATTCTCCTTGGGGAAATCCACTAAAAATATCTATAGGTAGGTAAAATCATCGTCGTTAAAACCAAGTCTATTGAGTGGCCAAATTACAGTTACGGGGCACCTCGATGCGTATCATTGTGCCCCGCACTTTGCCGTATCAAACTACCCCAAAAATTATTTTTCAAAATTCAAGTTATATAAATAAAACTAACTTATTTATTGAAAAAATGCACCTAATTCTTATTATTTAATAACTCAACTTATCTTTGATTTATATAAATCTGGTCTAGATGGTGTACAAGATGTTAGAAACACATTTACTTTTTACGTATTTTTTTACTCATCACCACGCAAAACACATTACGACCTGTCCAACGGCACTAGCTGACTGGCTGAGCGTGGCATCACAATGCATGAGTTCTAACGTTTATAGGAACGTTTTAAAGAAGGCACCACTCGAAAACATTTAAAAGTTTTTGAAATAATGCCTGTGTATCTATGTGCCCCTTGCATCATTCTGCCCCACTTCCCCCTACGCCTGAACACGGTTACTCGGGTTTCCGCAAGCCACGCCCCCTTCGAGCGCTTTAATGAAAAATATTATTTAAACATATTAAATGTTGATATTAAAATTTGAAAAAATTCAGACATATAGGTACAGGACAAATTAAAGAATGAAATGCCGCAGGATTTTTTTATCGCGATTTTATAAAATGTTATCCATTAATTACTTAACAATTTTATCCAACTGGGCTATTAACATTGCATAATTATTAAACCAGAAACCTCAAATTTTGTTCCTCTCGTGGAGCTATTCTTCAAAGATTAAAGAAAGGGTTTCCGTTGAGTAAATGAAAAAGTTGTTAATTTTCGTTTTGTTATAAAAAAATTACCTAGGCGGCAAATTAAATATTGAAATAAATGTTAAAAGGAGCAATCTATTTGTTTTCAACAATTTTATAAACAAAAACAATCAAAAAATGATAAAATTTATAGTAAATGATTTTTAGGTAGCTTTTATTGATAGAAAAACGAATGATCATCGATTTATTTATTTATTTATTTATAAACTCTTTATTGCACACTAAGAAATAATATACAAATCAAATAAACAAAGAGAAAGAAGTACAATTGGCGGTCTTATCGCGCAAGGCGATTTTTTAGAGACAACCATTAGATGGACAAGAAGAAGTGATAGAAGGGAGGGTAGAAGTGTGTATAGTAAAAATATATATATTAGGTACATACTTACATACATACATACATACAATACATAAACACATACATACATAGGTACATACATACATACAATTATTTTTCTTGAAAAGCCTGACAGAAGTAGTGATCTTTCACAAGTCTTTTGAATTGAGACAGTGTTTGAGCACGTCGTACTTGAACTGGGAGTGCATTCCACAACCGAACAGCTTTAACGGTAAAAGAATTGTCCATGAAAGTTGTGGAATGCACGGGCATTCTCAGTTTTAGATTTTCTGATGACCTCAAGGATCGCTCATGTGATTCATGAAGAAATTGGAATCGGACTTTAAGATAGGAAGGAGTGAGAGGATTATACAAAACATTGTATAGAAGGAAAAGAACATGTGTATCCCGGCGAAGTCGAATGGGTAACCACTTGAGCATAGCGCGGTATTTAGAAATATGGTCATATTTTTGCGTAAACCAACTATAAACCTGATGCAAAATCGATATTGGAAAAATAAGAATTCTTTTAACATTAATTAAATATTTAATTTGCCGCCTAGGTAATTTGTTAATAACAAATCGAAAATTAACAATTTTTTAAGTTACTTGACGAAAATCCTTTCTTTAATCTTTGAAGAATAGCTTCACGAGAGGAAAAAAAATTAAGATTTCTGGTTTAATAATCCCGCAACTTGCAATATTAATAGCTGAGTTAGCACAAAAATATAGTTACATTAATAAAAATAATATCAAAGATCCTACACATCCAGATTCCAAATTCTCACAAAATACAAAAAACAATAACCTAAAAAAGTAGGTACCTATATATTGTGCCACTGGTAATCTTCAGTACGGGTATAATGCCAAAATACCTCTACCATAGTATGAGTCTGTTAGATTTACCCATAAACGCTTTTATGACTATGCAAAAAGCTGCTACCTATATTAAACACCTGCCGAATCATGCGAAAGTTTGTACAGGAAGAAACTATAGAAATATATCCGTGATTTTGTGAGAACAAATATTAAAAAAATAATATTATTTGATTAGAATTTGCATCGGTCATTCATATAGTAATGGCAAGCAAGCAACGTTGGTTTTTAAGATAAAACTAAACTTAGTAGATTTATGGTCCTGTATTCTTCGAAGGGCTGGTACTAAAACCGAAATACTCAACCAAATGTAATTTGAGGTCAATTTTTTACCTCTGTTTTTTAAATTATAATCTGTACGAGGTTGGGCCTGTACGGAGAACACGACATCACGTGTGAATCGCGCTCCAATACTTCCGCACGTGTCGTTTTCTTAATATTTTTTAGCAAAGTTTTTACAACAGCAAAACACAGGACAGATAAATGTAGACGTACAAAACAAGAAACCCAAGTAAACTTTTAAAACTCTTTTATTAAGTAAAAATGCTTTAACATGCTAAGCGTTAATCTATCTACAATGGCAGTGCTTACATAAACATACTTAATTATCTTTGAAAGTGTATTCATAATTTTTTTGAACTATTACTCTATATAATTACATAATAAGATATACATACTCAACATAACCTTTGTATTGCGATGAAGTTAACTTAAGATTATTGTTTTTCAGTGTAGATAATTTAATTCAAAACTTCGCCATTACAGTACTTATATTATATACAATAGGCAAATGTATCACAAATTCAAATATAGTTTGTTTAGATTTTCTTGTAAAATTTATTCTTGCCTTTTTGTGACTAGTGAATACTTATTGAAATGATTACAACGTTTAAGGATAAACCATAGCATATCAAAGTAGTTTCCAGAATCATAATATTGTAATATGTTTTGTAAAAAAGTACTGCTACTATGTAAAGAATATTATACTTATTTTTTAAAATCTTAATCTTAATTACTTTGGTGTATTCATTGTTATCAAGGAACTCTAAATGATTACTAATCAGGAACGGTAAATAAGAAACCACCAACTGGATAAATTGATTAAGACATTTTAAACAATTAATATTCGCTATATCTGACTGTTGTTCTTAAACATATACAGTATCGCTTATCAAGCCCATCACATTATTATCCTGTTTACACCTACGTTTCGTTATACGTATACCTAAGAAGTGTTCTTGATACACACTGTGCAGCGGGATACACGCTCTAGCAAGTGGCCAGGTTTGAGTGTTTCTTTGTCGGGCGGAGCAAACTGTTGGTTATCTTCTATAGTAGTAAGCCAGAAACTGAGTTTATCAGCAAAGTGATGGCAAGTGCCGCCCTCACCGTTACACTCTATAAATGGTACTGCACGGAAGTCTTGTAAGCAAGATCCGGGGCTAGCTAAAGCTTGTCCACCTCCTTGACCACCGGCTCCAGTGTGCTGTAAAATAAAAAAAAAAATGCTTATTTCCTTTCCTTTTTCTGATCAGATCTAAACAGATCATATAGATTATTACATAAAAACGGAGCGGAGAGTGATTTTTTAACATTATTAAACCTTTTGTATTCATGCAGGTATGTATTCAGACCGTGATTGGAAACGAAAGCAGGTAACAGTTACGGCGATCACAAACCTATTGGCGTAAAAAAAAACCCGACAATAAATTTTAAAAAATGGCGTTTTCCTTACAACCACTTATATTTAATACCCATGGTTGTATGGAAAACGCAAAAATGTTTATTTTTTGTCCGCATTTTCTTTAACTCCATTGAATTTGCAATCACCTCAGCTATTACGTGCTTAAGTTTCCGATCACGGTCTGTAAACACCCTGTATAGAAATTTAAAAATAAAAATAAAGAAGAGAATTTATAAAGAATTTATAAAGAATTTATAAAGAATTTATAAAGAATTTATAAAGAAGAGAACTAGAATTTGTGAGATTGTACTGTTCTTTAGGTGAATTGTTTTGCATTATATTAAATACAATCAATATTTCGAGATCAAGACATGTAGGTACTGCTTAATAATAAGAATTCAATTTTGTGAGTTGAGTCAGACGTGTTTGAAGTCAAATCTGCTATATATGTATAAAATCGTAAAAAAATGTCAATTACCATAAGGAAGCTGTAGCCTAACCATAATTCGCTCCAGCCCGCTGGACAAGCTGGTATATCCAATGTTTGACTGTGTACTGCAATAACATTTGAGGGAACTTCACATACGACGCATCGTGAAATATATTTCATAATTTCGTTGCCTGACACTGGTGCCATAGGTATGGGTTCACCTGATGACAACCAGTAGCTTCGATCGCTACGACTTGAATAATGGCAAACATCGTTAAGATCGCAAAACAGGAAGGGCATTGTACTGAATTTTCTGACACAGGAACCCGCGTATCCGAGATCTTGGTTATGTGACTTTTCATTACCGTCGATGTAGAGTAAGGAGTATCCATCCCACAATTTCATATGGCCCGGTTCACACTCAGGTAAGATTGCGCTTTGACTATGACGCACTAATAATATTCCAGTCAAATAATCTGTTCTTGCACAGGCTGCTCCAGGAGGCCCAGGAAGACCCGTCCTTCCGGTCATTCCTATTTCGCCTCTTTCACCTTGTAAACCTTGAATTCCTTGTAAGCCGATCATTCCTTGTGGGCCTGGAGGTCCCATAGCTCCTTGGTCGCCTTTCATTCCAGGCAATCCATCTAAACCGGCTGGACCAGGTGCTCCATCCATTCCTGGTGCACCATCCATTCCAGGGAAACCTCGTGGTCCAGTTTCTCCTTTAGGTCCGACAACAACGACTGCAGGCTCACCTTTATCACCTTTGAAGCCCATGTCACCCTGAAGACCAATCCTTCCTGGTAAGCCACGGTCTCCCTTAAAACCTCTCGGTCCTGGCATTCCTGAGTTTCCAGGAATACCATCTAGACCACGATCACCTTTATCACCCTTTTGTCCTTCAAATCCTTGTATGCCAGGTGCTCCTTGGTCTCCTTTTACACCTGGCATGCCGAATCCTATTGCTCCCTTGTCACCTTTGTCTCCTTTTTCGCCTTCAATACCTGGGGCTCCTGCAACACCAGGGGCTCCAGGGTATCCTGGATTTCCTGCAACTCCTTCTCGACCTTGTTCGCCTTTTTGACCTTTTTGTCCAAATGGACCTGGGCGACCTGGATCACCAGTTTGTCCTGGAAGACCAGTCAAACCTTGATCTCCTTTTTCTCCAGGTGCACCAGGCTTACCCGGTCTTCCATGTTTTCCAGGAGTACCAAGAACACCCTTTTCGCACATACATTTTGCTCCAGGAACACCAATAGGGCCGATGGGACCTGTGTTGCCTGAAAAACAAATATAGTTTTTGTGAATATACATATTTCATTTAATGGTCTTAAAAAATGATTGATACATATTTGTATTTTTTACGTTTTATAAACATTAAATTGCATTGAGTACATCATTGCAATTTTTTTTTGTGATTCCGAACAAAATCTTCGTATTTCATGCTACGGCAATCGGACGAGCAATTAAAAATAATGTTCAGTTGTAATTTAAAAATATATGGAACTTTAAGACCCCAACAAGGTAAATTACTAATAATATTAGTAAGTTAAGCATGAGAGCTTGTGTTTTCTTTGCTTGGACGCGATAATCTAATGGTCCGATTTGAAAAATCACTCAGGGTTAGATAAATTATTTATCGAGGGAAGTTATACTAAAATATACCAATAGGAGTGGAGGAGCAATGAAAAATATTTCAAAAACAGCTAGAAGGAGAGTTTTAAGTTCTAATATCTTGCATACGAAATTGAATGCAGTAAACAATATTAATAATTAATTGTCACTTTTAAATAAAAATATTGAATAATTAATTTTATACAAGCAAACCTTCACCATTCACCTCTCAATCGTTGGATAGATTAAAAAACAGCTTAAGCTCGTTCTTTTATATTATTGCCGGGTTAAACTGAGTTCCTAGTGAATAAGTTAGGCTACATGTGAAAGGTATAGACGGGGCCAGAAAAAACGTACTGTAAAGTGCAGCGTAGGACGTCCCCCGACAAGGTGTTCCGACGACCTTGTCAAGGTCGCTTGACGTCGCTGGCTGCAGGCGGCTTCCGACCGTTCCCGGTGGAAGTCATTGGGGGAGGCCTATGTCCAGCACTGGACCAAAATTAGCTAATGATGATGATAGACGGTAGGTAGCAAAGTCTTGCTTCTATATATTTACCTTTTTCTCCGAATGGTCCTATGGGTCCTTGATCTCCTGTTAAACCTGCGAAACCTCGGTCACCTTTCTCTCCTTGCAAGCCTCGAGCCCCATCAAATCCTCTTTCTCCTTTTTGTCCTTTGGCTCCATCAAGCCCTTGAATGCCCATTTCTCCCTTTTCTCCTTTAATATCAATAGATAAACCAGGAAGACCTCGGTCTCCTCTTGGTCCTTGATATCCTTTAGGACCTGCAGGACCTTGCGGACCCGGTAATCCCATTTCACCCTTTTGCCCATCAAATCCATCTCTGCCGGGATAACCTGATTCACCTTTGTCTCCTTTTTCACCATCTAAGCCCGTTAACCCAATATCACCTTGTAATCCTGGTGCGCCTTCTAATCCAGGAGCACCCGGACGACCTGGTTCACCTTGTAAGCCCATATTACCTTTAAGTCCTGGCATTCCTGTTTGGCCTCTGTCTCCTTTTACACCTGAGAGACCAGGAATTCCATCTAAACCAGGTGCACCAGGATTTCCTTTTTCACCAGGTACACCGCGTATCCCAAATCCAGGAAGTCCTTGATTACCTTTGTCACCTTTCTGTCCAGGTGAACCAGGAATACCAGGCATGCCATCTCGACCAACTTCACCTTTCTGACCTCTTTCTCCTTTATCAGATGCAAGACCAGGTTCTCCTTTTAAGCCTATAGGCCCAGGCAAACCTAAATCTCCTTTGTCACCCTTGAGGCCGATCCGTCCTGGAAGACCTGGTTGACCAGCGAAGCCTTGATCGCCCTTAATTCCAGGAAGTCCAATAGGGCCTACTCTGCCGGGTAAACCTGGTGTTCCCGGTTGTCCCTGATATCCAATATCTCCTTTATCTCCTTTTAAACCTGGCTCACCGTCTATCCCTGATGGGCCCATGGGTCCCGGGCGACCTCGTGGACCAGGGAAACCTTTTGGTCCTTCCGGACCTTGCAATCCAGGTTCTCCCTTATTACCAGGTAGGCCGATAAGCCCAGGTTTACCTGCAAGTCCCGGATATCCTTGTTGGCCTTTCATTCCGTCTCTTCCTGGTATACCAGGGGCACCAGGAACACCAGGTGGTCCGACTGGCCCTGGTTCTCCCTTGCTACCTGGTTGACCAGGGAATCCTGGCCGGCCAATTTGTCCTTCGTCTCCCTTTTCACCTCGCAAACCTTTAGCACCGGGTGGACCATCTTCTCCTGGTGTTCCTGGTGTTCCTTGCGGTCCCGGTTCTCCCGAGCGGCCTGGTAAACCAATTGGTCCAGGTGGTCCTACGATAGATGGTCCTACCTCTCCCTTATCTCCCTTCAGTCCAGGAACACCTGGAAAACCTTTTGGTCCTGTGTCTCCTGGTGTTCCGTGTGGGCCAATTGAACCAATGGGTCCTTTCTCTCCTCTTCTTCCTGGAAGCCCACGTGGTCCAACTCGTCCCTGTAAACCTTGCGTACCCTTTTCACCCTTTTCTCCCGTTTTTCCAGGATATCCTCTATCACCTTTTTCACCAGTATCTCCTAAAATAATTTTAAAACCATTATTTCATTATTTCAACTGTATGCGAAACATAGAAGGTTCTAGATTTGGTTGAGCAATCAATTTTTTTATCCATTTAAAGGTTAGTATCAAAAATACCTGGAATTCCCTGTGGACCTGGTTCGCCTTGTTGTCCTCTATCACCTCTTGTTTTTGCCATTATATTAAGTGGGCATTGTCCGGGAGTTCCCTTGACACCTTTCAATCCCGGAGTACCTTTATCTCCTTTCTGTCCCCAGTCTCCCGGAGTACCTTTTTCACCTTTAACTGATATTCCTTTTTGCCCAGGTGTGCCAGGTATGCCATCAGCTCCCGGAATACCATCTACGCCTGGAGATCCCATAAGACCTTGGTTACCTTTAGGTCCGGGCATTCCAACTGGCCCACGATCGCCCTTGGGACCAATCTGGCCTTTATCTCCTTTTGGCCCTTGTAAGCCTCTAGGTCCTGTGTCACCCTTTTCTCCAGGCGGACCTTTGATAAGGTCTGATGGTATAATAGCACTAGCTCCTTGATCTCCAGGTGGACCCATTGGACCATCATCACCACGTTCACCCTATAAAAAAAATGGAATTATTGTATCCCTTCGGTAACATTATTCGGTAATGTGCGTACTATTCATGCTACAATATACTTACTGGTGCACCAGGTGATCCTGGTAAACCGTTCAAACCATCTGATCCTCTTTCTCCAGGAACACCAATAGGACCTTGAGGTCCCCTAGGGCCACGTTCACCGGGGATTCCATCAGAACCACGATCTCCTTTTTCTCCCGGTCCACCAGGCCAACATTCATTACATCTTCCACCGATATCGCCTTTGGGTCCAGAGCTTCCGGGAGTACCGTCAAAACCGGGCCTTCCTTTTTCACCCTTTTCACCAATTGGACCCATTTCTCCGGGAATACCTGGTGTTCCTAAACTAGAATTACCTGGAACACCTCTCAATCCTGGATAACCCTTTTCTCCCTTCTGCCCTCTTTCACCAGGTAAACCAGGAATA
Organism: Cephonodes hylas; assembly: GCA_030295005.1. Lineage (NCBI taxonomy): Eukaryota > Metazoa > Arthropoda > Insecta > Lepidoptera > Sphingidae > Cephonodes > Cephonodes hylas. The sequence goes on along the minus strand of AP025364.1, from coordinate 7,480,083 downwards.
CCTGCATCACCTTTTTCACCCTATGGAAAGAAAACATTTGTTGTAATGCATTGTCATATAATAAATGACGTAATACATCTCTTGTCATATAAGTACAATGTCAATAAAGATTTAACTTACAGGTATTGAAAGGCCATCTTGTCCACTGTACCCTCTTGGACCTTGTGGACCAACATTGCCAACATAACCTCTTGGTCCAATTTCTCCTGGCGGGCCATCAAGACCTGCCTCTCCCTTTTCACCCTTCTGACCAGCCGGACCTTCTATACCTGGCGTACCAGGTTCACCTTGGCCTCCGGGTGCTCCCATAGGTCCTGGTTGTCCCCTTTCACCTGGCCTGCCGTCTGTTCCTTTTGGTCCTTGTGGGCCAAGATAACCACGTGGGCCAGGTGGACCAGGTGGGCCGCGCGATCCTGAAAGGCCTCCAGGAGGTCCACGAATACCTTTAAGACCCCTTGGTCCGGGTAGACCATCTTTTCCTGGTTCACCTTTACGTCCGTCTAATCCACGCAATCCTGGTTGGCCATCTTCACCTCTACTTCCTTTGGCGCCTCTTGGACCTGGTTCTCCATACATTCCATCACGACCCTTAAAGTGCAAGATTTTAAAATAAAAATAATAAACTACGATATGCAGATAATTACAGTTTGCTTTTTGATATTGATTACAACTGGGTAACGCATATTGTGTTGTTTCATTCTATTTCAATTGTACATAGATACACACATTAGCATAAAAGTATTGATTGTGAAAAAAAAATTTTTTAAGGTTTTTAAGTATTGTCAAATGTTAAAACAGGAATTAAACATGTTTTTATTACATACCCGTTCACCAGGATTTCCTCGTATACCCTTTTCTCCTTTTATACCCATACTTCCTGGCAAGCCTGGTTCACCGACTAGTCCAGTGTCACCTTTCTCACCAATACGTCCCGGCTCTCCCTTGTCACCTTTGTCTCCCATATCTCCCTTCGTACCTCTGACTGCGCCTCCTTTTGTACCAGTACCCCAAGGCAGAGTCGGAGGTGTACAGCTAGGACCACGGTCACCTTTATCTCCTCTGTCACCTTTATTACCTTTAATTGCCTCTCCCTTTGAACCTTTAGAGCCTTTGTCTCCCTTATCTCCCGTCAACCCCTACGGAAAAACAAATATCACCCAATTAAATGCATTTTCCCGCAACTAGGCGGCGACAACCCACTACTACCACAAGGACGTTTCTTATGATAGTTTTTTCCACCTTTTATTTATACCAAAATATGTAATGAAAAATATACCTATGTTCTAAAAAAACCATGACGAAATTGCATGGTAAAATATAACTGCTATTAAAGTACCTATTTTTACTCAAAATTTTTGAATTTAGTATCTTTTCATTATACATATTATCTTTATGCGAGAACTATTGTAACCTTTACATTTAGTGTCCGGAAACTTTATTGATATACTGACCATTGGTCCGACAGCACCTCTTGGTCCTTGTAATCCAGCGGGACCCACTGGCCCAACCGAACCCGGTCTACCCTGCATACCGTCTGCTCCTGGTTCACCTTTTTGTCCCTTCGGATAGCGACCCATGTAAGCTGCTTCTCCTTTGTCACCTTTATCTCCCTTTGACCCAGGATAACCCCGTGGTCCTTGATATCCTCTAGGACCAACAGCTCCAGGTTCTCCCTTTAATAGTAATATATCGATTGTTAAAACATCACACAACATTTCATTTTGTTATTATTAAAAATTATAAATATATTTTTGCTAATAAATAGCATGTATTTAGCCAATTGCGCCACGGGATTGTCGAAATTGATCCTCATGGGTTCAAATATTCTTAGTTTTGCCAGACAAAGATTATAATTACTTCGACGTTGTTGATAGCACTTACGTCTGTTCCATTGCAACCATCTCTGCCGGGAATACCTGGAATACCAGGTTCACCCTGAGGACCAGGTTGACCGATTAAACCAGTAAATCCTTGAGCACCAGGTTTTCCTCTGTCTCCTCTAGGTCCACGTGGTCCTTGAGGTCCCATTTGTCCCTTTTGACCTTTGGGTCCCTGAGGACCCTCTACACCTTCATGGCCAGGAAGACCTCTGATTCCAGCCGGTCCTGGTGAGCCAGGAAACCCCTGTTTGAAAAGTTCAATAGGTTTTGTTATTATTGAGTCGTACGATTTTGCTACATTACAAAAAGTTAAAATGTATTGTGTACCTTCGTAATTGTAGTATATTAAGATCTTCAATGCTTTCCATTACGTTTTAAACGGTGAACTTTTTTTTTAAAAATAATTCAGCATAGGTACACTACGCTAACAGTGATTTAAACTAGAATAGTTTTAGCATATTAAACTACCAAAATATGATTTTAAGACAACGAAAAATAACTTGATTAGCGATCATAAACTGTTCACTTTAAATCATCAAGTTAAAGAAAAAGCCGAGCCACAGTCCGAAAGAAAAAGTTTATATAATCTTCCGATACGTTTAAATATTTTTGTGTTAAGAAAGCATCAAATTGTATTAGATTTACTACATATACATGATATATTTTTCAAGTACTTACTCTGTTGCCCTTTTCTGCGAAACATTTGGGTACGCAGCAACCTGTGGCTGTGCAGTTGCGGTCGACTGCAGCGGTGCGTTGTCTCGTAACAGGATCATAAACAGCGAACTGAAGTCCTGTGCTCGGCGGCGGCCGGGGCGGGGGTGGCGACGGTGGTGACGGCGGCAATGCCCGCGGCGGCACGTCTTCCCGTCCCGATAAACCATACCTGGTACTCTCGAGGTCTTGTTCTTGATAATCGCGAGAGTCCCACTGATTAGGTTCCCATCCTCTGTAGTCTCTATTCCATTCCGGATAAGAATTGTCTTGCTATAAAAGTAAAATGTTTTTACTTAAAAACAAAAAAAATATATCAGCATATTGAGAGATTGTTGTCTTTCCAAAATTTTTACTTTTATACAATCTATACTAATATTATAAAGCTGAAGAGTTTGTTTGTTTGTTTGTTTGAACGCTAGGATCTCAGGAATTACTGGTCCGATTTGAAAAATTCTTTCACTGTTAGATAGCACATTTATCGAGGAAGGTTATAGGCTATATATCATCACGCTACGACCAATAGGAGCGGAGCAGCAATAAAGAATGTTTCAAAATCGGGGACTTTTTTCCTTTTTGTGAGCTTCCGCTGCGTACGCTGCAGAAACGGTTAAAGTTTCGCTAAAATAATGTATGAAAGAATTGTTCCCCTTTAAAAATTCTAAAAAATAGTAAATTTATTTTAAATAAAGCATTATTTGTGAAGGTGTTTTTACAAACATGATATTAATCCTTATCCAAATAAATACGTTATTCATTACAAGTATTTAATACAAAATAAATTTGTCCTTTACATCATTTGATTTCAATGAGTATCTAAGAAGATATCGCAGTTTCAAAATAATGATCAAGCGCGCAATAGTGATACTCAAGGCGTCGACCGGCGCGTTTCGGTTTCACGTTGAAACAATTTGACCGATTTGTATGATTTTTGTATATTTAAGTAAATGGGGTTCTGCGGAGTAAAATACTACAACTTATTTTCTTTATGAACCCAACCCTGTAGTCCACGCAGACGGAGTTGCGGGCAAAAGCTATACAATAATACAAAGATGCATCCTGTCCGTAGTTTATAGCTCTCAATAGACTCTGCCTACCACTTAGGGATTAAGGCGTGATGGTATAAGTATGTACAATGTACATATAGATGGCGGTACATAAAAACCCAAAAGTCCGAATTACAAAATTCCCAATTCTTTAGGCTTTAATTCTATATTTCTAAAATACCACAATAAACAAATTATAATCTGGACTTTAATCAAGTACTGCCGCTGAGGTAGAGAAGCTTTCAGAATAGGATTATACGCAGGCAGTCCACTAGGAGTAGAATATTTGTACGCGTCGTAATTACAAAAGAAGCACTACTTTATATTTATTTAAACTTCTATTAGACTGCTACAAACTTTACAATTTTAATAGGATTAAATAAGATAATTAACGAAAGGCACTATCCAGAGCAGAAGTTTTGCAAAATAATTTGTTGAAGAAACTATAATTCATTAATGGAGTATATCTTATTATATTTTCATGGATTTATTTACCTCAAAAGTAAAAGATTAAAAACGAGCAGAGCAACTCAAGCTCAAGTCGTAGCTTGACTTATTTATACTAATTCAACTATATTATCTTTTTATCAAAGTCCAATGGGAATTTTTAAAATAAAAGTCAAACAAGAGAAAGTTTAAAAACAAATTGCTTAAAAAAAAGTCATTAAATCCCTAACCTACATACGTACATATGTGAATCAGGGGCTGGCTGAACTGGTTTTGAAAAAATATTTTACATTTCATTGTCCGAATGAGTAAAAGATCAGACAACGATAACTTAATGATTTAAATCCATCCAGTAATTTGGAAGACACGAGTTAATAAAGAAAGTAACGAACTTAGATACGTACAAAATACGCGCAAAAAACATTAACTCCTTCTAGATAGTCGGGAAAAATAATAAAGTGTAGATCATATCAACAATTTTGAGATCACACCCAGCTAAATACCCAGTAATACGTGTGTAATCTATGTAGAATTCTGAACATAGTTATTAAACTATACATAAATAAAATTAAACTGAGTTTTTGTGCAGGCAATTCAGGGAGCCGTGAGATAAAAGTTAAACAAACCATTAAAAGGTGCTTTATAAGGTCGCGATTGATAATTGGATTGATGTAATCGTTTCAGACGTATATGAATTCGAATGTCATAAATTCTTTAAATATTTTTTTTAATTTAAATTAATTATTAATTAAATCGATTGCACGTTAAAACACCCAAAAACGACTCGATTCCGAAACTTCCAACGCATTTCATTAACTTGTTGAATCGAGAGTGCTGCTTCCCGGTATTTTTGTTGAATTCATGTTATTCCGTTGTTACATTTTGTTTCTTGCTCTCTTAAGTTAAAAGTTATTGATAAGTTTCAACATTTAGTTTCTTATTTACGAATACTGTAAATATATGAACTATGTAAATAAGATAAACTAAGTTCAGAAACTAAATATATAGTTTGTTTTTATTATGGAGTCAGACTTTCAACATAAGAACAGTACAGCTAGCTGCTAGAAGCACAAATGGAAAACTCTTCATGAAATTAAATAAAAATAAATGTAACTGTGAAAGAAAAGTTTAAGAAAATCGTTTTCTTTGTTTACTTTTTCTCTCAAGCCCCGATGAATAGGGTATAGAAAACATTATTTCTAAAAAAAATTTGCACCTTTTAATATCAGTCTCCGTTTGACATTTCATTCTTGAAGGAACTTAAATTAATGCAGATAGTTGTGAGTTTGAAGTAGAATGTTTAAGTTATCCTCATTGTAATTTAACAAAGACGAATTCTCGAGAATGTTGATTTTATGTTGATTATCAGAGTCTGAGTAGGCAATTATGATATTTTCTAAATTTTTATCTGTGCGCTAATAAAAAAATACCTGTAAAATTGAAGTTGCTCTAACATTACATGGATGTCATGAATTTATTTACATTTTTGAATACCTAAAAATATTATTCCGTTTCATAACGAGACCAAAGCAAGTTGTAGCTATGCATATTCTTGTTTACGAATACTGTAAAAAAATAATTTATGCAACGCTAAAATAAGTATACCTACCTATATTCTTTATGGACCTTCTCTACGGAAACTGTAGATGTAAGTTCTGCGCCCCAACCTATGATTTGAACCTACGATCGCCGTATTGGCAATTGGATCTGATTGGCTTTGATCTCATTTATTTGATTAATAAAATCACATATTTATATTTACGTTGTTTGAGTAAATTTGAATTCTCATTTAGAATATATATACATAATTTTTATTTTGCATAACATATTATGTACAGAAAGCTTTCAAATGTTAAACATCCATCACTATTTGTTTTTTTTAAATATATTTTTTTTACTAATTAAACCACAGTTAAATTAAACCGAAAAAGTCTATGTTACAATGTTTCCGCCGCTCGACATGACGTAACGTCTATAAATGAAACGTTCATACAATCTTAATAAATTTGACAATCCGTATAACCTATTACTTCATGGAGATACTGACAGCAATGATAACGACTTTTAAAAACAGTTCTAATAAAAATAAATACCATTATATATATAATAGAATACCTATGTATCTAAAATCTCATAAATTGTCATCAATAATAATCATGAGTCTCATAAATATTTGCTTTGAAGAACAAATGATATCACTACTACATGATGTAATATACCTACGGATACATTCACAGTAAATTTAAACCCTAAATTTAAAATACTATGTCGACCTTTGAATTTATCGTAAATAAAATGCATAGCCAACTAGATGAGTGAATTTGAAACTTAAACTAGCATGCTGTGTTAGCTTCTTGTTATTATAGTAAACTGATACTAGTAGTCACGTACTTTTGCATATCGACCAAATTCCAAATCCATTGTAAACCCATACCTACCGACTATTGAACAAAATTGATATTTAATTTTATAAATTAATTCTAGACAAGGTTTTATAAAGCCAAAAAAAAATTAATAGCGCACTCAATCACCACTGTCGATGAGAAACATTTTACCTATAATTATTTAAAACAGTATTTATATTTTGTGGTTTATTATCTCCATTTACATGAAAGTAGCACAAAAATAATATATGTATTATTTATGGCTATGGTTGTAAAAAAATATAAAAAGCTTATTAACAAAAAAAAACATTTTCCAGGAAACAGCGATATAACTTTTCGAAAAGTTTACGATGATTGGAATTTACAGTTTATATTACATTTCACGTATTAATATGTACTTTGACTATTATCTATACAGCTTATGAATTATTATTTAATATAATTATAAATATTTTACAACGACTTAATTGAAAATGAAAAATTAAATTTATGTTAATGTTATCCTAACATTTATAAAAACATATTATTTCTGTCACTGTTGAATTTATTTTTTTGTTAAATTATATTATAAGTAATTAACGTTTCATTATTTATATCATTAATTATATTGTGTCGTAGGAAATGTACGTTTGCGCAATGCCGCCGGGTAACATCCGAGCAATGATAAACTTTGTCGGTTTTCTCCTTGATTGCTTTATATTGGGGACACTAATAAAAAAAGAGTTGTAAGTTTGCCCTGAACAATGAAAATAAAATTATTTTCTTAGTGTTACTAAGTATTATTTTAACATTACATAGCAGCTTCTACATTTTTTAGAAAACCAAGCGCCTTGAGAATTCAAACCAAATTTTGACAACATTTAGTTTTCAAGAAATTGCAAAAGGACGATTGCAAGCGGTCGGGCGGGTCAGCGCGACCCGTCGCCTCATCGCGGCTCTAAGCATTCCCAATTTTGTCCCGGTTTAATTTACGTACGTCAATTTGATATTATCTACGTAAACATATAAATATAAAAATAATATATATTAAAAACTTAAAACACTTACCGTATTGACTTCTGAAAATAATGCCAAAGCAGCTACCAACCTAGTAAAGAAAGTTTTTCATCAATTCAACTTAGCCAATATTATAAAATGCGCACTTATTTGAAAAAAAAAAATTTTTCAAGATACTTTAAGTTTATTGAAAAACTCTTTATTATATGGCCATTTAAGAATTATGTGAAATTTATTTAAGTAAAAAAAAACTTGAAATTAACCTATTCCACTGCAATTAAAAATAATTGAAACATTAAGTCTTACCACAGCACGTAGACCGCCATGGCACGAAGCGCGCTGCGCCAGAATCCCGTGCGCGCGCGCCGTTTGTGCCGGGATACTAAAGGAAAGAGGAGAGCTCGGGCGGTGGTCTGGCCACCCCCGCCCCGCAGAGCGCGGGCGCAGGCCTGCGGCCCCAGGCTGCCGCGAGGGCGCGCATCCAGTAGTGCGGCGCAGCCATGTCGGGCCCGGCGCGTGCGCGCCTCAACGCGCTTTATCTCGTGCCCGTCGCGCTTCTTCTACTCCTATGGAATCCTATACCAGTTTCAGCGGTAAGTACATTTCATAAACCTCTCAATTTCACCATATAACCGTAGCAAAACCATGTTATATTTGCAAAGCAATAAAAGACATCAACGCGCAACCTACAAACATTCGTAACTTTATCCTGAAAAACATGTGTGTATGTACATACAGTTCGACAGCGTATTCTTAATACATCGTAGTTTAATTAAAATTTTAATTTTAACAGTGCCCTTGAAGTGCATATGTGCATATTCTTATACATTACTACATAAACCAAATATAATAGGTAACCAAACAACAAAAACAGAAAAGATTGTCATACCTACGTGTTAAATGCAAATTTTTGTCTATCAAATCGCTTGTCAGGTAAATCAATACATTAAAGTAGTTTAGTAATAATTTTAATTATTAAATGAATTAGTTATTGCTGACATAGTACTACAGTTAGCGGTAATCATTTATTAACAAAATTTATGTCGTGTATTTTCAACCCTAATAATCTAAGCATGATAATTATAAAAAAGCTGATTGTTTGTTGCCAATTACAATTACGAAATATATAGTTTCAAAGAAATAGTAAGAGTATAGTCAAAATTATGTTATATAAAAGTTGAACCTCAACATCAAGTTCGGCTTGACAGACATTCTGACTATTGTAAATAACTCAGTTACAACCTTATTTTTATTACGTGACGTCAAGCGGATAATAAACTTATCCAGAAGTCTAATAATTAACTCTAGTTTCGCGGGTATTGCAAATTACGAGACACTTAGGTCTCACAAATTTTAGATCCGTCCAAAACATTAAATATACACAGAAAAATACAAAAAATATATTTGTGTATGACACAATCTTGGATTTGTCTAGGATCAAACTTTATTGAAAGCTGCCTACAAGCTTTGAGAACCAAGTTAAGTAGCAGGCGGGAGCCATTTGCAAATTATAAATCCAAATAAATGTAATAATTAGAATATTTTAAGTTTGGATTTTTTAACAAAGCCAGACAAAACAAGTATAGAACAATGAAAAGTATGTAACTACATTGTTTTTAACTGATGTATTTTCGTATTATTAAAACCCAGTTATTTTTTGAGACAGCTTTGAAGACTCACAATTTGCTGCCAAAAATCCACCATTTTGATTTTGAAGAATTTCATGATTCAGTGTCACTAACGTCATCAAGAGGAATCTAATGACGTATCATTTATCACAATCGTTTCTGCTGTTGAGTAACTATTTAACAGAAACTAGCTCGAAAAGACACATGAATAGTCATGCATACATACACACATTCGCGTCAAACACATAATCTTCCTTCTTTACAGTTGAGTAAAAAAAAATACAAATATATTTTTTTTATGTGAGAAATAAATACGTTAGAGAAAGTTTGGAAGTAGCTCCTGTGATAGATAAGCTAAAAAATTAGTTTATTGTTGTATGGACATGGTATGAGAAAGGACGATCATGGACAGTCAGAGAAGGGCCAATGGATGGATGGAATACGAGTTGGAAGATATGAAAGGAAAGAGGTGAATGAAGAAGACATGACGGCATGACGGATAGGCATGTTTGGAAACAGAATTCATAATGCGCCGAACTAATATAGTACAGGGCAAGAGAATGATGAGACTTGTAATGTGAGATAGATGACAACTACAGTTAAACTGTAATGTATTTCAGACCGCAGCGTTAAATCTCTAGAACACTTTAGTTGTTATAAAAGGTATCATGTATATTCCTTTATTTTTCTTTTAAAGTTGGATATTGTATTCAGGATTCAAAAATAAATATTTCTTATACTTTTTATTTTTTAAAGTTATTTAAATGACTGAGAGTTTATGTTTCATAAAGAATTTACACATTATGCCTGCTGAATTGTTTGGTAAATTTTCCGTGTTAAATACAGATGTATTCAGGCCATAATTAAAAACTAAGACAGGTAATAGCTACAGTGATTACAAACCCATTGGCGTTAAAAAATCTCAATAAAATAATTTGACGATATTCTAACAACCACATACATTGAATAAGCATTTAAATATATAAATATCACGTTATACGGATTAAGAGCGTTTTCAAAGTTACTGTTGTAAACAACTTTCGTATGATGAGTTTTAGTAAAATTTATTTTAGTTAGAAGTTGCGGCTGCTTGATATAATACGTTAAGAATGCGACAAAAACAAATTAATTCTAATAATGAGCAAATTTTTTCAATGACTGATCGATATATTTTATTTATTTCCTACGTCAAATGGTTTAGATCAGGGCTTCCCAAACTGTGCGTCGCGACGCCCTGGGGCGTCGCGGCAACATCCGAGGGGCGTCGCGAGGCGATCGGCAAACATTTGCTGTCCGTATTTTTCTGATAACCTCATATTACGCTAACTACTGCTGTTTTTATTACCAGTAAAGTAGGTAGTTTTGATGATGGGGGGGGGGGTTCGTCGCAAGAAAAATAATTATCATATAGGGCGTCATAGTGTAAATAAGTTTGGGAACCCCTGGTCTAGATATTAACTAAAAGTAATAAATATAATATATAGAATTAGTAAAATATATTTTCCATCTTGGGTCTCATGACTGAGAATCTACTATGCATAATATTTCGTATCAAATCAGGAATAGTTGTTTTATACAAAGTAATAAAAATTATAAGTACAAAGTACAGAATAACGTATAATAATAAAAATAGAAGGAAAAAGAAAAATCGATCACAACAATCACCGTCATAAAGCTCTCCACACTCATAGTCTAATGACATCTCACTTTTAGTATCTATTCTATCTATTGATACGTATAATACTCCCCTTCTGTTGTCAACAGCTTTGCATACTTACACATATGTAAATCTGGATAAAAATCAATATCACACCGTCATGCATTTTATGAAAAAGCGTCTGTATTAATTCCCGGTATATAATAAGCAAGATCACCACAACCATTTTCAAGACTTCGATCCGCACCTACAATCACGCATGAAACTCTTGTTAATAGGGATAGAATTTCATCTACCAACTATCAACTTCTTCTTCTTCTTCATCAACCCATATACGCCCACTGCTGAGCACGGGTCTCCTCTACCATTGAGAGGGTTTAGGCCATAGTCCGCCACGCTGGCCTAGTGCGGGTTGGCGGACTACACACCTAAGAAATTCCTAAGAACTTTTAGGTGTGCAGGTTTCATCACGATGTTTTCCTTCACCGTTACAGCAAGTGACAATTCAATTTGAATACACACATAACTTCGAAAAGTCAGAGGTGTGTGCCTGGGGTTCGAACCCGCGACCGTCGAGATTCTCGACCGCGCGCCTAAACCTCCAGGCCATCACTGCTTATGACTATATATAACTATCAACTACTCAATTATTATTATTGATTCTCTGTATATGTCTGAACAAAATGCTGTAATAGGGTGCAACAATAAGTAGGTAATCATAGAGCTCCACTGTTTGTAATGTGAACCATGTCTAGATTATAAAATTCTCGGTAATAGTTTTAATCTTTTGGGCAACAAACGACTTATAATAATACACATTGAAAATGTTTCCGTACTGTTAAGGTTTATTTAGCGTGGGGATCTTGTTTTGACGAGTACTGCAAAGACAAAAAATAATTAAACAGATATATCAAACGAAATAGATTACTATTTCGTTTGATATATCTGTTTAATAATTTTTAATAAAGGTTACCTTGGGCTGAAAATTTTCAAATCTTTTAGAACAGCTTAGATGGTACTCATGTGACTATCCTTTGAATCCTTATGTTTATCTGGCTAAGCTGCTTTTGCTTTGCTTCTTGCTGAATATCAAATTAACATAGTTATGCATTAATTAGGTTTTTTGAAGCACGCCCAAACGAACGAACAAAGTTAACGCGTATTTCATAAAACAGATAATATTTATAAAAAAAAAATCACGTAGAGTTAGAGATGCACCCAACCGTATGGCTATTATGCTTTAGGTACCTACCACAGAGCACATCAGACGGCCAAGTCGTTCCTGTAACTTAATTCGAGGTTGATTTCACTTTCAGTGTCCTTACTGATAACATTCAACCAAATACACATTATACTTCAGAGACCAATTGCCAACCCGCACTAGTACAGCGTCGTGGATTAAGACCTAACCCTTCTCAGTTGTAGAGGAGGCCCGTGCCCCGCAATGGAATGATACTGATAAAAACGTTATTGTATATTGATACAAAGCTCGCAGGAGATGAAAGCTCAATAATCATTTTGAGAAATAACAGATTGTTATAATACACGTCTCTTCTTTAAAATATTGACTCCTTACTATTAGGTACATATAACGTAAATTTTAAAAGGAACTCGTTATATATTAGATGTATTAGATTTTAAAACTTTAATGAAGAGCAAGAATCTTAAGTATCTTATAATCTTTGATAGTGCAATAATCAGTAACAAATGATTCCCGCTGAAGTAATCAATATTCCCAAAGTGCACTCATGTAGCTTTAGTATGTCGCGCAGATTAGTAAGTCGAAATTAAGAGGTTTAAAATTCGCCTCAGCTTCTCTACTTAACAGCTAACTGATAAGAATTTCTTACTTATATCAGAGGTAAGATAGGGACACTTTTTTTGTTATCTTATATTTTATCTTTTTTAAATTTATTTTGTGTTGAGTCTTAACCTGTAAATTATTTTACGAATGGTAGAGCTCTATAATAGCCAGCTTAATGTCTTACAATAGGTATATGAGCAACTTTTTTTCTGCTGAAAGTGCAACGGATGTCCTTTGACTCCTTTGTCACAGGAAGATGTCGACTTATTGCAAATATTATATATCAATTAGTGCACTGGACTTAATCACACTATTATATTTTTGCTAAATACCTATTGAATTTGCGAAGAATGTCTTTACGCTGCAATGTTTCAACTAGGTATTTCATTATTGTATCCCATTAAAAAAGTGAGATGAAAGTTACATAAATAAAATTAACGGTGAAAAACATATTTTAAAATCAAGCTTTTATTATGCACGAAAAATTAAAAAAATAAGCTAAGAAAACATTCATAAAATTCGTAGTTTTTTAAACTTTACAAGTAACAATTTACAAAAGTGTTCGGTTTATCAGTAGAAGTATGATACATAAACATATATTATCTATAACTTGTATATTAATATTCTTAAGTGATCTAAAAGCTCGTCGCGGCCGAGGTCTTTGCATTAAAGAAATTGCGCGACAAGCTTTTAAATCACTTAAGAATATTTATATACTAGTTATAGATAATATATGTTTATGTATCATACTTCTACTGATAAACCGAACACTTTTGTAAATTGTTACTTGTAAAGTTTAAAAAACTACGAATTTTATGAATGTTTTCTTAGCTTATTTTTTTAATTTTTCGTGCATAATAAAAGCTTGATTTTAAAATATGTTTTTCACCGTTAATTTATTTTTAACTTTTTAGTTGGAAATATTTCTAAGTCTATCCATTTCGTAGTCATACCGAAATTCAACTCAATCGGTCCATGGAAACTAGTGTTCCTATGGGCACCTTCCAACTTCTCATGACACCAGATCAACGATACCTTGTTATTATGTTGTCACTGAAAATACAAAGGCATACCAAATTTTAGCTTAATTGGTCCACAGGAATCGGAGTTCCTATGGGCATCTTCCACCTCTTCGTCAGATCAGCTCTATGAGACCTTGTTATTATATTGTCACCGAAATTACATAGGTATACCAAATTTCAGCTCAATCGGTCCAAAGGAATCGGAGTTCCTGTGGGCTTCTTCCAACTCCTCAATAGATTAGCTCTATGACATCATTTTTTGTATTGTTACCGAAATTATGAAGGGATACAAAATTTCAGCTCAATTGGACCATAGGAATCGGCGTTCTTATGGGCATCCTCCAACTCCTCAACAGATCAGCTCCATGATACCATATTTTTGTATTGTTACCGAAGTTACAAAGAGATACAAAATTTCAGCTCAATTCGACCATAGGAATCGGAGTTCCTATGGCCATCCTCCAACTCCTCATCAGATCAGCTCCATAATATCATATTTTTGTATTGTTACCGAAGCTACGAAGACATACCAAATTTCAGTTCAATTGGACCACAGAAATCGAAGTTCCTATGGGCATCTTCCAACTCTTCGTCAGATCAGCACCATGATACCATATTTGTGTATTGTTGTCAAAGTTACAAAGACATACCAAATTTCAGCTCAATCGGTCCACAAGAACCGATGTTTCTATGGTCATCTTCCAACCTCATCATCAGACCAGTTCCATGGTACCATATTATTGTATTGTCATCCAAGTTACGTAGATATACCAAGTTTCAGCACAATCGGTCTATTGGAAGTGGTTCAAATCTTCATTGCAAGATTTGTAAACATACAAACATACATACATACATACATACATACATACATACATACATACATACAAAAGTGAAGTTAAATAAAAGCTTGTAAAAATACGCTGTAATCTGCTCTCGCGTGTTAAGTACAGCTTAATAAAAACACCATTATAGAAAATTAATTTAATTCCTGGTTAAATTTATCACAAAAAAAAACACAACCACGCATACGAAATGATCAAATGACCTCACAATTCATTGAAATACGTAAAAAAACATAGCGGTTAAATAAGTTAAAACTTTGCTGATAAAATGCTTGGTTACAGAGGCTATCTTATACAAAACATTGATGGCATTGTTTTGATAGTAATAATCTTTTTATTAATAAGTCCCGTTGTAAAATTGCGCCTAAATAAAACTTTTCAGTCACATAATTGATATTACGTATTTTGTAGAGTTTATTATATTTTTAATTTTTAGTTAAACGTGGCAACTGAAAATGGTAATTAAATACAATAAATTATAATATTGTGAGTATTAGTCAGTATACGTTCCAAAACTGGACACGAAACTCTTCCCCCATTAGGAAAAAGACGGATTAAGTATGACCCGCCCGCCTAGTGTTAGTAGGGCGGTTAAAATATACCTAATCTTCTAGTGGAGAACGCTCATGTGGTTTTTATTATCTACTATCTTTTCGTTTTAAGCTTGTGACACATTGCGCATGCCTTCTAAAAATTAAAAGCATGTACGTATCTAGACGTCCTACTTCCGATTAACGAGACAATAGCTTGTCAGATGAAGCGATGAATCCCCTAGGTCAACAGTGATATTAGATTTAGTTAATTAAAAACTTATATGATGTTATACATATGCAATCTATACATTTTTTCATAATTTTATGCTCTGTTGCTATTTCATATTCCCATATATTGTTTTCATCCAAATATACAAAACAGTAGAATAAAGTAGTGCAATGACCAAGAGAGTAGTGTGTCGTTTGGCTCCAACTTTCCATGAAGCACATACGTTTAAATAATTATTGCTTAATATATTTTTCATTACTTATAATTATTATACTTTTAATAATCTCATGTTACGCTAACCTTTGCACTTTTTATTATCTTGGAAGTTTTTATTTGGTACATAATATCATCTGGCAACAACACTCAGTTATCGCATCTTAGCCTCGTGACCTAAAAATGGCTGTAAGAAGAATTAAAACGTTATAGTTTGTCTTTGTCATTATTCCAAATAATGTCATTGTGATCAATTTTAAGGATATTTATTTTATTAAATAGAAAGCCGACGCAAAAAATTGCATTATACCCTGATGGATTTAATAAAATATGTAATTGAAATATTGTTGAGGTAATAACATTCAATGATACGTTATCTGAAAAATAATTAAACTAATTACGATTTTTTAAAGGTCGTAACCCGTAGATAATATGACGGATGAATGGTCGCTGATTATAAGAAAATATCCATTTTTAAATTATCTGACCCACATACATTATTTATGTTTAAAAGTCACGCGGCATCAAAAATATACGTACCTACATAAATGTCACCTCAATGATTATAAAATACAGACACTGAAAGGGGATAAGAAAACAGTTTCACAATTATATTTTTTAATTCTCAGATAGTATGTATATAATTACATTTGATAAGCGTACGATATCAGTTAAATACATATTTCCGTATCCCGTTTGCGGCACTCAATTCTGCGAATCGCGGGAAATAAGTCATCGTCATTTCGGTATACATGAACATTATTTAGAACAACGCCTTCTATCAGACGGCCATAAATTAGGTCAAAATCAGCTTCCATTGACAAAGCTCTCCGAAACGAGGTCGCGACACAAACACCAGCTTCACTTATCACCGCAGCAGGAAACTGCTATCAAGTTGTCGTTAGGTACATGACAACAATTTTTGCAATTATTGCCGAAATCACCACGACTCCCACGATTTTGTATGGAGATATCACCTTATAACATTTGCGCGATATTCCCTTTTTCAGCGAGGGACACAATTTATCGAATTACTGACTTAACAGACTGACACAATATTAAGATTCTAGCAACTTTAAATATCATAAACGACAAGTACAGTTCAATATAATAAAAAAACTGTAAAGTAACAACTTTATTAATATTAATTTAATCAATTTATGTAATAGATTTATGACCTGCAAAAGATCTATGACTTGAAATGAACATAATATATTATATTACATATTATGAGACAATGTACACTGTGCGCTTAAATTTGTTTAATAGCGTGTAGAAATCATACATTTGTAATTGTTACGTTAGAACAATAAATTTTATTATAAAGGCGGTGCAGTCGGTCAACGTTTGGTTATTTTATTCCGGGGTGAGTCGCCCTGTCAATGCACGGGCTCATTCATGAGTCGCTCTTTTATCGTCATGACGTAGGCCAATACAGAACGTTGAACCCAAGAGGAAGTATGCCTATGTTCCTCAATTTTTACGTGATTTCGATATCGTAGCATGTATCATACACGCTTTGTATAAACAACATCTTTTTTGTTTTTACATATGAGCAACAAACTTATATCATGATATAGAGGCTAGCAGCCAGCTTATAGGCATTAGGGATCCTTACACGTCCTCATACTTAACTTAAACTAAGGTGATTTATGCTGACAGCCTATAGAGACTTTTGAAATTACAATGAGATTTTGTAAATATAAGTTGTTCGTAGCGTCTAGAGGTGTGTGTTGCGTTTGCAGTTTAGGTACACGATTCAGTTTAACAACCGCGAGCACTGCACTGAAAGTTATTGCTTACTTCCAGTAAAGTGAAATAGGTCAATAGTTTCAGTGCGGCAACAAAAGCCAGTTGTGCAGCTATATTTCTCATCTATTTTTAGCATAGGTCGATGACGGTATGTGATGTCGGTGATTGCGGAAAGCATGCTACTGTTGCACGAATGTACGCGAGTAGTCTAACGTCGCAGATCACGCACAAAACGAGCCATCGTCACCATATAGCAATTGTTAGCACAAATATATTTCGTATCCAAATATCACATACAGTGTCAAATGTAATAAACGTTTTTTTTTGCATAAAATGTTAATCAATGTGAAAAACGCCTTAAGTGATATATGTACCGAAATAGAACGATAATTATTAATGCTGACACTAAAAATACACATTATTTATATTGCGATATGGATGAAAAATATAAAATGTTATTGCGTTGGGAACGGGTGCGCTTGTGTGTTTATGATTCGTCAGAGTCACCAGATTCCGGTAAACGCTCGTAAATCTCGACTTAGCGTTCCATTTTTTTAACATTTGACATAGTTAGATACATCAAGAATAAACTATGACTCTTTGTTTTGTATTTTACACCGGGTAGTTGAACCAATATACAAGTATACAGTATAATTAACATGTACTAGTTTGCACTCCCATGGATATGCATATTTTTTGTTGTTTCACGGATGGAACAACATCGCCTCACGCGCCTCTATAAATTCGCATTGAATAAAAAATCGATTCAGCACTCCATTCCTTATACGCAATACATAGATAGAGTTACAATGCTTTAATATAAACTGCATTCAAATACTTTAAATTTCAGACACACCAATTTAAATACTTGTTTTACCTCTTCAATTTAGGAAAACATAATTAAATATATTTAATGAATGAAATACTTCATGCCAAAAAACCATTTTCAATAAAGTGTACCTAATACGTATAATGTGTAGATTAATACATTTTTTAATATATGTAAGCATAGAATTAATGTCCTAATAATTTAATAAAAAATTATAAATTTTATTATATGGATAACCATCGCGTGATAATAAAAACGTGTCGTTATTTAAAAAAAAAACACTGTTAATACGCGTGATATTTTTCTAAAGATAATGAAATCATGTCCAACACTGTAGTCATACGTTAATTAATATTCAGTTATATGGTCTTTCATATGTAAGTCGGTTTTTTAATGATAAGGGTATCGTTCGTAATTACGTCATAGAGGAGAAGGGTCAGCAACGTTTAACATATAGCAAATGGTAATATAGGAGACATATCGCAGGGCAATTGATGACGTAATCAAAAGATATACTATTCCTGAATGTCATGGGTACGAATCCAGACGATAGACTTTCACGTTCCGTGCGCATTGTTAATGGACGATATCGTAAGAAAACCTGAATACCTGAAAAATCTCTGCCAGAATTTCGAGCGCGCGTGTTAAGTAAGTCTTTCACTAAGCGAACTCAGTGGACAACGCAGCAACTTCGTAGATTTTTTACTTCAAAGAAATTAAGGTAATGCTAGCACGATATAAGTACCTCCTAAGAAATAACAAACCAATATTTGTTTCGGACCTAGTTATATGTGAAACCGAAAAAGTCTCTCGTACTGATACCCACGACACAGAACTTGAATCCTAGTGTGGGGTCATTGTATGTGTAACTGTTGGGTGCATTTATTTATAAATGCTTAGGAAGAAACATAATAAGTAATTGTATAGCGTTTAAAAAATGTGATGTGGAGTAAAGCGTAAGTAAGATGACACATTGCACATAAATATATAGCACAACATGTGTTGACCGGGAGCGTAGAGGCGCGGGGGGAAGTGCGGGATGTGCGAATGGCCGTTATCGCCTTGGACACTGCAATGATTGTTTATCCAGCCTGTTCCTTGAATTGCAACTAATGACTCACCACTTCTATAATCGCATGTTGCCATAATATGTACATGTGTCTATTATGAGCATGACATAATTCAACACATTTGGTAAAATATTGCTATATTTTTTTTCATCATAAATAAACTCACCGCGTAAATATCAAGTAAATTATTCTAATTTTTTATAGCCTTTCTTTTTCAAAAATGACACAGTAGCCGCTACATTTGAACTAAATTCAAGCGACGCTCAAATTCAGGTTTTGTTGCTTCTTGACATAAACAGATGTGGTTTAGTGCTTATTTCTTCGTCCGAGGTTCCCAGAACTTGGCAAATGATGTCATGGGAAATAAGTGAGCTGCAGGCGGTTCGTTTCAGTTCTGGGAGCTTTTAGTTTATTGTTTCATACAACTATATACATATTTTTTAAAAGCCAAAATCATTTGAAATTAGTATATAAGTAATCGATAGAATTGTCCATGTGGTAACATGGCTAGGATATTTTTTTCAGTAAAGTAACATGCCGTGGGATGAGAGACGTGTGCTAACGGAAGCCCGCTGTGAGCGGTGACCTGCCCACGCGTCCCGTCCGGAAGTCGACTAACGTTTGCAAGCTCACCACAGCTTACCATGACAACATTGAATTTGTGCTACATTCGATATAACCCGATGATATTAATTAAATTCTTGTTTATATTCTTCACCAATTTTGTTAGTATGTAGTTTTTAAATTATAATGTATAAGCGACTACAAATTATAATAGAGTGATAGATAGAAGTTAAAAGATGAAGCAATTATAAGGAAAATAAATTTCCATCTTCTATTTCGTAAAAAGATGCAGTAACAAAAATTAATTTAAGAATCGGCGCCATACATTCTGTAATCGGACATTTTTATTGTATGTATACAGTGTATCATAAATTAATTGTGTCGGTCAACGTGCTACCAGTATGTAAGGAACAGATGCTTCGATGATATAATACTCATTTTAACATCTTCTAAATTAATAGGCGAGTCAGACACCTGACTCATCAGCTGCGACTTACAAAATTGTTCAGTCAACACACTATTACCCTCAATCAAAATGTTCACGCACGTTTGTTGTTGTAAACGATTGCGATATTAAAGTACACAATTACTTAAACCAATATACAAAATTATTTAAAGCAAACAAACTTAAATGCTCGCTGCTAAATACCAACGACTTTCTAAATATCTGAAATTCAAATAAAGGAGGATTTTTTCTTGGTTCTTGGTACATAG
Organism: Cephonodes hylas; assembly: GCA_030295005.1. Taxonomy (NCBI): domain Eukaryota; kingdom Metazoa; phylum Arthropoda; class Insecta; order Lepidoptera; family Sphingidae; genus Cephonodes; species Cephonodes hylas. Next base: position 7,459,759 of record AP025364.1, on the reverse strand, counting down.
AGAAGTTTAAAAATAAATTTTAACAATAATCATGAGATTATTGTTAAAATTTATATTATTTAGCAAACCATGAGGTTTGCTGTATTAAATATTTATGAAATAAAAAATTAAAAGCTATACAATTCTTTTAATATTAACCTCTAAGTTTTGGGAAATAATAAGTGAAGCTTAAGCTTTTTACGCTCATTGAAATCTTTCAAACTGCAACGAAAGCTCATGCAGTCATATTTTCAACATGACTAGGTACTTTATTCAACAGAGCATTTACTAATATAACCATATATATTAGTTACATATATATGGTTATATTAGCTGCTAAATGCTCTGTTGAATAAAGTACCTAGTCATTTACGTCTCTAAATATTCAGTTTGTTTATTAAAGTAAACTGTTAAATTCTCCTTTCAGTGCCATGCGAGCGATAGAAAACAGTACAACAATTGCTTTCCCATCTGGCAGATATACTTATGATCTTTTCTCTCGTTAAAAAAGTAGACGAATTGTAAAGTTCACTAATAACCTCCTACATGGCTGCTTTTTCCAACAATTATAGTGATATAAGTGCCTGCGACTGAAAAGAGGCCACGGGCTGTGCCGCTATCTCTAAACCACGTTACGTGAGATCACGGCCTCGGCATCAACAACCCCGATGACCCCTTAAACCCCCTCTTATTGCGGCTGAATTTTTATACCCTTTAAGAACTGGGCGATACCTTTTCCAATCATATCGGTTAAATAATGGGTACATAATTAAACATAATTTGCCCCTTTTAGTTACTTTACAGTATCTTATTATTCGAAAATGCCCTGAGTTATTAGGGACTTTCGATACAATATGTCAGGCCACATGTTGTTGAACCTCTTCATGATGGTCTAGAAAGAAAAAGAAAAATACCAATCATCTATTTAATGACTGAAAGAAAGTTCACATGTTGTTGAAATTGGATCGAGAATATCGATCGTCACACAAAAGTCCATGCAACTATGCAGGCTTGTTTCAATTACAAATGGTTTTCGCGGGATTACCGATTTGGATAATAAGCTAATATTAGTTGAATAACAACCTCTTTACATGACCAAAGAAAAGACAAGAAACCGTTATTACCAAAATATCTTAATTTCAATGTAAATCGCAGTGTAAGTTTTTAAAAAGTAAGTAAGTAGTAAAAAAAGGTAAGTAGTAAAAGAAATAAAGGTATAAATATCAATTGACTCGCTTAATATAGACCAGATGAAAATTAATAAGAGTCCTAGCGTCTGTTACCATAATAAATTGTCAAATCAAGTCGTGCAGCGGTATACAAGGCGAATCTGACTTATATTACATTGCGTCGTCATGCAAATTTAGCTATGTTGTCAACAGCAAATTGATACCGACTGAAATCGTTTATAATATCAGACTCTTACGTCTGTATAATTCCACGTATGTCCATCTTATATGGCAAGTATCAATTGCCTGTAAATGCATAGGTGCAATCAAGAATTGAATCCAAAACAAACTAAAGTTTAAAATAATAAGTTGCAAATATTCAGTCAATCAGTGTCAAGCTTAAAACGCTGTAGATTATTAAGATACAAATCTTGTACTGAGTGTCAAAAACTTTGAGAGACTATTGGGGTAACACACAGTCTGACCTAAACAAACGGATGTGGACGAAGTTGACGTCTAGCCAACTGCTCCTCGGAAGGTGACAAAATAGTTATTCGGAAGTTTCACACTTAGGGATAGCCCAGATTCGTCCGGGCGTACGTTATCAAAAATAGCCATTTAATAATTGTTAAAAAACACATGTGCTGAGTTTTTTTCTAAGGATATACATATGCCTGCAAAAATATAAATCATACACATTGGTGCAGTGTGTCTCCCGTCACTCTGTAATTAAATACATAACACAAGCAATGATGATGCAATGTCACGTTGACATCATCGTCTCCGTAAACTATTCTGCAAAACCCATTCCATTTATATAATTGTGTCAACTGAGGTCGTTTTGGTATTCCCATCATTGAAATTTATATCACATATTTTTATTACACTTGTAAGTAACAAGTATCAAATTCTGTTGATTAATAAAATTCAGGGCATATAGAAACTTGTGTGGTTGAAATAATATCATAATGATTTCAATATTTTATATTTACTTTATGTACTTTTCAAAAAACGAAGAATTAAAATTAATATGCTATGAAAGTCATAATGTAATTTTATCCCATCCTGTAATAAAACGTAAGACCAACAAGGTGGTTAACAACATAGAACACATACATAAACTTATGCCTGTGACTAAAGATTGTCGAATTTCTCTATCCAAACATAAATAAGCAGTTAACAACTTTTAAGTAATTTTAAAAAATAATGTTAATGACAACAACATAAAACACTTCGGATCGGAAATAGGATATTAATAGCAAGCTACAATACGTGCCTTATCGTCAGAACTTCTGACACAAATACATGAAGTTTTATACTTCCTGCAATTTTATAGAGCGTAAAAATCAATTTCTCTCGTTTATATAAAGCTCAAAATAAAGTAAAGCAGAAATACCTTTTTTAACTAAGCACCAAGATTGTTGGACTCGTACTGCAATAGTTATTAGTGTTTCGTCTTTAAACATCATATGTATGTACATTGTAAGTTATAAATACATTAACTACATAAAGCACCATTTACTTTAAGTGGGTGCGTAAGTATAGCATAAAGGCTTTTCGTAGAATAAAAAGAACGATGTTTTTTTCGTTGTATTTTTTATTAATAAAATTAAAAGAAACAATACACTGCAATTAATGTATATCTCACTATTAATGAGTAATTAATAAGTTTTAACATGTTGTTATGTCATCGTCCATAATTCAGTTGCATCATGATTACATCTGCCTAAATCGGTAAAAATGGCTGAATTATAATAACCTTTACTTAAATAACAATAATAATTGGTTAACATTACTTAAATATATAATCTTTCTGATTTTACAGGTAGTATGCAATCAGACACTATGCGACTGTACCGGGTTAAAAGGCGATCGAGGAGATATGGGTCCACCAGGTATTCCTGGCCCCCAGGGAGACTACGGAGATGACGGTCCAGAAGGCCGAATGGGCCCGCCTGGGGAACTCGGGGACGTCGGTGAACGTGGAGACTACGGTGATAAAGGAGAAAGGGTATTGTATTCAAAGAACTATTAACAGTATAATATAATTTTGCAATTCCCCTAACACGCTTTACATTTTTTTATAATTTTTTCAGGGTATAGACGGGCCCTATGGTATAAGAGGATCGCCAGGCCTTCAGGTAATAATAGACAATTACATTTTTGTATGTAACTTATGATTCCGTCAGTAGAATATGTGTTAAAATATTTTGCATTGTTTTACAGGGACAATCTGGCTTAGAAGGAGTTGTAGGTCTACCAGGACTGGATGGCTGTAGTGGGGTAGATGGTATGTCAGGGGTACCTGGAGTTATGGGGCCTCCCGGTGAGCGAGGTATGCCCGGTCCAGCTGGTGAAAAGGGTTCACAGGGCTTAGCTGGTGAAGGGGGCGTTAACTCTAGAGGGGCAAAAGGAGAACAAGGAGAGTTTGGACGGCCTGGAATAATGGGCGTACCCGGCTCGCAAGGTCGGAGGGGAGACAGCGGTTTACCTGGTGAAGACGGTGAACAGGTAATTCTGTTAATATTCTGTAATTTACTACCACTATAATAATATTCAGCTTTAAATGTACAAATTAGAAAAATAGAGTACATCAATTAAAAATATATTGGCGGATTCATAAAATGTTTTTGACGGAGGTATGAGTCCGTGTAAATATATTGACAGACACGTTGTTGTGTGAACAACACGACACAGAAATTATTTCCTAAATGAGTGGCAGGACTAGGTATTTGTGACCGTAGGGTGTATTAATTTATTTATAATTTATGTAATAATGCAATAAGCCGCACTACACAACTTCGTAGTACAAATAATTATTTTTTTATTAAGGATATATTAATTTCCTGCGTTATGAACAGGGTCCACCTGGATTAAAAGGTGCACCAGGATATAAAGGTGTTTCCGGCGACGACGTTGTGGGGCCACCCGGACAAAAGGGTGATCAAGGTGAAACGGGTGAACCAGGGAGAGAAGCTCCAGTCATTGTAGTTAGTGAAGTACATGCAAATATTACCGTCATCGCTAAGGGCGACAAAGGGCCCAGAGGATTTCAGGGTGTACAAGGAGTTAAAGGAATTAAAGGAATAACAGGCTATAGAGGCGCTCCGGTAAGTTAATCTTACATTTATTTATTTGCATGTTTAGAAAACATTGTTTAAAACAAATATGTATTTTCAATAGGGAGCATATGGTCCAAATGGTCTACAAGGTATCAAAGGAGATCAAGGCAGTGAAGGTTCTAGAGGAAAACCAGGACATAAAGGGCAACAAGGCCCTCCGGGCGTTAAAGGAGATAAGGGTGCCCCTGGATACGCAGGTCTAGACGGAGAAGATGGATTAACAGGTCAAAGGGGTGAAGATGGAAGAGACGGAAATCCTGGTCCTCAAGGCTTTCAAGGGGAACCAGGAATTTTTGATGAAAGTCTAAATGAGCCTTTATTACCTGGATCTGATGGTCCACAAGGCCCCGTAGGATCCCGTGGTCCTGTTGGAGAACCAGGGCTTGATGGTGAACCAGGCTTACCGGGTATTGTGGGCTCACCAGGTTTACCTGGAATCAAAGGATTCCCAGGAAGACCAGGAAATCCTGGAATCTCACCAAAAGGGGAACCAGGAAACGATGGCTTCAAAGGTTTGCCTGGTCCTCGTGGTTTACCAGGTCTTCCTGGTCCCATAGGGCCGATGGGACCCAAAGGATTTAAAGGTGCTACGGTAAGAGGTCCAGAAGGTGAAGAAGGAACACCTGGTACGGATGGAATTGCTGGCATGCGAGGTGAACGGGGTGACACAGGTTTTACGGGTCCACCTGGATTCCCCGGACGTGGTGTTCATGGTGCAGGACCACCAGGTGAAGATGGCCCGCGTGGACCACCTGGTCCTGTTGGTGACCCCGGTAATCCAGGATTCCCTGGGTTGCCGGGAACAAAAGGTCCTAGAGGAGATGATTGTCCCTACTGTCCATCAGGTAAATGAAAAAAATCTTCCAAAAATAAAAGTCTGTAAAAACATGATAGGTTGTGCCATTTTACATTGTTATTAAGTAATTGCGGTTTTCAGGATTACCGGGACCTAGAGGACCGAAAGGTGACGACGGATTCCCTGGCACACCAGGTTATATGGGCTACCAAGGTTTACCCGGTCAACGCGGTGCCAAAGGATTACCTGGCGTGCCTGGAATGTCTGGCCCTAAGGGTCCAAAAGGAAATAAAGGTCAATCAGGAATGGCTGGACCTCAAGGTCCGAGAGGACCGAAAGGAATTCTCATCCGACCGCCACAATCCCTTACTAAAGCAGAAAGAGGTCTGCCAGGAGGAGTAGGTGTGTATCGCTAAAATCGCTTTAAAATACTTTGTGAAAGTTTTCAGACCGCTTTTGAACTGAGTAGGTTTTTTCTTTATTTTTTAATAATATTTATGTTATATGTAGAATGTAGATCTGAATAGCGTCTCATAGACAGGCATAATTGCACTATTTGGGGTGCACTTGCACTAGAAGTGGCGTCCAGCTCCGACCAGACTACTTATCCCACGAGATCATTACTTTGACCAGGGATGGATAGATTATATTATGTTACTTCCTTGATTATACATTACTTTTGTGTTCATACATTACACACATACAAAAAAAAACACTTTTAATGTTACGTTTTTTCTTTATTTATAGGTTATACTGCTCATGTTAATTTCACAGTGTGGTTATGTTAAATGTTGTTACAACATGTTTCTCGTCTTTGAATTCCAGGATTCATGGGTCCTGTGGGTATAACTGGAGACGCCGGTTATCCAGGCCCTCCGGGTGATTTTGGTGAACCGGGCATTAAGGGCATGTGGGGTGCCGACGGCCTCCCTGGATTCCCCGGTCGTAATGGGACTCGAGGTCGCGACGGACAAAACGGATGGCCAGGTCAAGACGCCGACATCCCTATTGCTTTTCTATTCGGAGAAAAGGGTAACACAGGATTTAAGTAAGTAGCATTTTACTCCAAAAAATGTTTTATTTATAGATCGAGCCCAGTGGCGTGCTATAGGAGAGGCCTATGTTCAACAGTGGACGCAATAAAGACTGATGATGATGATAGTGTAATGCGGTTCGTCACTTTTGAAGTTATATTTTTAAGTATAGTTAAGTGTATTTTAATGTTTATTCAGACCATTTTCTCTGTATAACATGCATTTTATTATGATAAAAATACGATTATTATTAATTCAAAATATATAAACGATACATATTTTTATTAGAGGTCCAACTGGAGACCCAGGCGAGGACGGTTACCCTGGTGAAGTTGGTGAATCCAGTGAAAATATGTATTCCAAAGGAGAGAAAGGTTATCCAGGTGTTCAAGGCATTAAAGGTAAAAAAATAATGTAATAAAAATACTTAAAACCGTTTATTTTACCTACTACCGAGCTTAGTAAAATTATTTTTTTTGTTCTTCATTATATCAGATCTATTGCACACAATATTTTCGCAATCACATTTTGATAAGAACCAAAAGCGACAGTCGTGTTGTGGAAATATATAACATAAAAATTGCCTCGTTGATCCCGTGGCGAGTGGGTGTATAGATCAAGAAATTACGGGCTCTATTCCGCGGCGGGAAAAGTGGTATCCTCTGCCATTTGTTTATTCACATCATATTGTAAAAGCAAAGCTGTCAAAAAGTAATTTTATAAACACTCATCTGAAACGAATAATTTCATAAATCTTAAAAAAAAAATACCGAATATTTTATATAATAATTTATCCATTGTTGCCCAACAGTGAATCTTATATCTAACTAGCTTTTGCCCGCGACTCCGTCTGCGTAGACTTTAGGGTTGAGTACAGCAAGATAATAAGTGAATCTTTAATGCGTCTCCTAAATGCTCAAAAAAAATTTACTTTAAAAGAGCTATTTTCGCATTTCTAACATTGTTTATCACACGGGAACATTTCATTGTTACTTCACAGGGTCCTATTTTTGTTCATACCAAAAATAATATAATTTAGTCGAATGGTTTAGGCGTGAAAGCGTAACAGACATACAGAGTTACTCTTGCAATTATAACATGTACCCATTCCCACGGGAACACATTTTCCAGGATAAAATTATCCCATGTTACATCGGTCTGCCTGGTGGTCTCGCGGTACAACCATGTGCCGCGCGATCTAGAGGTCCTGGGTTCGATTCCCGGGTCGGGCAAAGTGTTATTGGGTTTTTCCATTAGGAAATTCTCAGTAGCAGCACGGAGTCTGGAAATGTGCCCGAAAAACGGCAATAGGCTCGCCCCCTATTACGTGGGTCTAATACATACCTGGCGAAATGTGAGTGCAGCAATGCATCTCTGCCTACCCCTTCGGGAATATAGGCGTGAGGAATGTTTTTTGTTATATCGGTGGGTCCTACCTATCTCCATACCAAAAATCATTTTAATCGGTTTAGAAGATCCAGAAATACTCATTCCCATGGGAATACTACATTTCCGGAAGAAAAAGTATATAATAATATAGAATATATTACTTCGGTGGGCCCCACGTATTTCCATACCAAAAATCATTCAAATCCGTCAAATGGTTTAGGCGTGAAAGCAATACACAGGCAACGTCAATTTCGCGTTACAATATTTGTTCATCCCACAGGAACCCTACATAGCGCCGGGATAAAAGATGTTCATGTTACATAATAGGATCTCATATATGATCATACCAAAAATCATATAATTCGGGCCGAATGGTTTAGGCGTGAAAACGGAAAAAATATAGAGCTTTGTACCCAATCCCACGGGAATACACATTTTCCGAAATAAAAAGTATCCAATGTTACTTCAGTAGGTCCCAGCTATGTACCTTCATGACAAAGAAACATTTCAATCGGTCAAATGTCTTAGGTATGAAAGCATAACACAGACAAAGTTACTTTTGTGTTACGATATATGCTCATTCCAAAGGAACCCTACATATTCCCGGGATAAAATGTTATTCATATTACTTCATAGGATTTTATTTATGATCATACCAAAAATCATACAAATCGGTCAAATAGCATGAAAGCGTAAAAAACATATAGCGTTTTATACCCAATCCCACGGGACTACTACATTTTCCGGGATAAAAAGTATCCTATGTGACTTCGGTGGGTCCCATCTATCTCTACTCCTTAAATCATCAAAATCGGTTCAGTACTTTTTGAGTTTATTCATTACAAAAATACAAACCTTTCCTCTTTATTATAATAGTATAGATATAATAGATTAATGTTATATGCAGATAATGCTGACCCAGGCAGGTAGTCATTCATGAATACTAATCCTAATTGGTAATTAACTTAGCCTGGAAAATCAAACTTATTAAGTATAAATATCTAAGACAAAATATTTATTTTAGGCATGCGTGGCTTAAAAGGGGAGAGAGGCGAAGTGGGATATGACGGTTATCCAGGTCAAAAAGGGGATGAAGGTATACAAGGATTTTCACCGGCTGGCCCCAAAGGTTTTAAAGGATACTTTGGAGAGAAAGGTGACCAAGGTCCTTTCGGAGAGCCCGGTACAATGGGCCCAATGGGTCCTAAAGGTTCCGCTGGAAACAAGGGCTACAAAGGATCTCGAGGAGACATCGGTTATGCCGCTATGCCTGGAGAGAGGGGATTACCAGGAATAGACGGTGATCGTGGCAATATTGGAAAACAGGGTTATCCTGGTTCTCCGGGACGGCCAGGTCTTCTAGGATTAAAAGGAGATACAGGCCCTCCGGGGGAAGTTGGCCCCGATGGGCCATTTGGGCCGAAAGTAAGTTAATTCCATAGCCATTTTACAATTTCCCATCATTGGCTTTTTTAGTATCTGGCATATTTTTTTATAGGGTCGAAAAGGATTCCCAGGCGTTGTCGTACAAGGCGCTCCGGGCCTACCAGGTCGACCAGGGTCTCCAGGAAGGATGGGAACAATCGGAGATCAAGGATTAGAAGGACATAGTGGAATGCAAGGCGACACCGGAGCTAAAGGAATGAAAGGAGAAATAGGACGCACGGGCCCTCGTGGATGGTCTGGGGAGAAGGGGGCTATAGGCTTTAAAGGATTTTCAGGACGAATGGGAAGACCAGGACCAAATGGGGAACCTGGAGCTCGGGGAGAACCCGGTGTTCAAGGCTATAATGGAGAGCCTGGCGTTGTGGGGCCACAAGGACCCGACGGCTTAAAGGGTTTAAAAGGAAATCAAGGTCAACCGGGAAAACCTGGCGTTGATGGTTGGACTGGAATAAAAGGTGATCGAGGTGATATAGGTTTTATGGGACCTAAAGGAATTCAAGGTGAAAATGCCATTATTGGAATGAGAGGAGATAAAGGTGAAGCTGGAGAAGACGGACTGAATGGTTTACCCGGCTTAAATGGTATCAAAGGTGAAAAAGGAGACGAAGGAGACAGAGGGCTCAGTATTGAAGGCCAACCAGGTGTTAAGGGTGAAGACGGACTTCCAGGATACCCAGGAGCGTCGGGCATGCCCGGGCTTCCTGGTCAAAAGGGTGATATTGGATTTAGAGGATTACCAGGGCCGCCTGGTGACAGAGGATTCCCAGGTATTCCTGGTATCTCTCAAAGAAAAGGAATGATGGGAATGAAAGGACCTAGAGGTCTACCTGGAATTAAAGGTATAAAAGGATTAAAGGGAGATTATGGAATGGAAGGTCTGCCAGGAAAGATAGGTCTTCCTGGTTTTCCTGGGAATGTAGGCTTACCAGGATCCGAGGGACCTCGGGGCTTACCAGGAGATAAGGGAGAAATAGGTGAAGATGGTATCACGAATTATTTGCCCGCTACACGAGGTGATAAAGGTGACATTGGAATGGAGGGACTAGCAGGTGAAAGGGGAGATTATGGAGAAGCTGGATTTACTGGAGAAAAAGGTTTTAAAGGAATTCAAGGTGATCAAGGGTATAAAGGATTAATGGGACCACGCGGTTTACCTGGGCCCAAAGGCATGACTGGAAATCCTGGGCCAGCTGGTCCTCCTGGTCAGTCGGCCCCATCCAATATGAAAGGTGAACCAGGTACTCCAGGTATCGATGGACTTCCTGGATGGCCAGGCCCTATGGGTCAAAAAGGAGCTCCTGGTGAATATGGTGTCGACGGTCCTAAGGGTCACCCTGGTTTGCCAGGTCTCTCTTTCCAAGGACCTAAAGGTGACGTTGGTGATGAGGGTTTTGTTGGAAGACAAGGAGAGCCAGGCATTCGTGGGATCCCGGGCATGGAAGGAAAACCTGGAATAAAGGGCGCCTTTGGTGATTTTGGTGAACCGGGTATGTCAATTAGCCCTAAAGGTCCAAAAGGAAACCAAGGTTGGCAAGGTGCTGTTGGGTTTAAAGGTGCTAAAGGAGAGGCTGGAGAGTTCGGTTTGAATGGTGTGCCAGGTTTACCAGGTTTGCCAGGTGATAAAGGTGAGATCGGAGACGAAGGAGAAGAAGGCTATAAGGGACCACCTGGTGCTACAGGTGCTAAAGGAAGCCCAGGAGAAGGTCCTCAACCGTACGAAATCGAAGCTGGACCGCCTGGCGAACAAGGTCCTCCCGGTTTTAGCGGCCGTCCCGGAATAAAGGGAATACCGGGTAATTTCGGTCCAAATGGTATACCAGGCAGAAAAGGTGAGATAGGTGATATTGGTCCACCAGGTCCAAGAGGATTACGTGGTCTGCAAGGTTACCAAGGCATAAAAGGTATAAAGGGCTTTAAAGGATTTGAAGGCCGTCAAGGAGACAGAGGTTATCCTGGAATACCAGCTCCACCCCCACCAATACCCAAGTCTCGAGGATTTTACTTCACAGTACATTCACAAACCAGCATGATACCACAGTGTCCTGGCAGCACTTCTCCACTTTGGGAAGGGTTTTCATTAATCCACGTCGTAGGTAACGCCAAAGCACATGGCCAGGACTTAGGTAAGAAATAAATCCCTATTATATTAAATTTCATACCATGAAAACAAAATAGCAAATAATAAAATAAATTAGCCATGTTAATTCACTTGAGAATTAAGAACAATTATGTATCTTCCATAAACAAATTTTTTGGAAATATTTTTTTAGGTGCTCCCGGCAGCTGCTTGCGCAAATTCTCAACTATGCCATACATATTCTGTGATTTCAACGAAATTTGTAATTTTGCTCAACGTGAAGATTATAGTTTTTGGCTTTCTACGCCAGAACCAATGCCGATGGCCATGACGCCCATACAAGCCAGAGATGTGGGCAATTACATTTCCAGGTAAGCTCAATGATTTGATGACTGAACTTGAAGATGCAGAATCAAAATTTGATACAGTGTAAACTCTCTATAACGACACTGAAGGGACTATGCATTTTATAGCGTTATAAAGAGTTGTCGTTAAATGGAGAGAAGAAAAATCAATCATCAATCATGAGTCATGTTCGTATCAACACTTCGCGCTTTCCCACTTATTTTACCATAGTTGATATGATGATGTTGCTTGAATTTTCCGAGCCATCCTTCTGATGCTTTGGAAGAAGCTAAACCAAGTTCGTCAGCGAAATTCTCCGCCTTAGCTTTCGCGATTGGTCCCGAAATAGGCATATTATTCTGGCGGTGTCGGTGAAACTATGATAGTATAGTTTGATCCAAGTCTTCGTATTTAGGTTTCTTTAATTTTTTGGAAGATTTCCCTTCGCTCTCAGCTTGCAGAATTTTTTCTTTGTTTTTCCACATTGTAGAGACGGTAGAGCGACTACATCCAAAACTTTGCCAACATCACTTATCTTCTCTCCCATTTCTATTGCGCGTGTCAGTAAAACTTTTTCGTCAATACAGAGTGATTTTCTTTTACTACCCACCACTAATCCCAATTTGTAAACAAAAGAACGAATTTCTTAATAAGTTCGGTATGCATCATGCCGACAGTCGAGTTTATTGCGGACTAGGATAATAAAGCGACAAAAGAACGTACACAGCTGCGCACATTTTAATAATTTTGGCAACTTAAAAGGTTTTTATTATACAATTGTTGTCGTTATTGAGAGTGATAATAATGCTATGTAATGCTATGTGTAATGCTATGTAGGGTGTATCTGTGTATGGAAGACAAGCTAAACCAACTAAAGCCAATTAATTTCGACGCTTTAGGGAGTTTTTCATGAAATCGAGGGACGTTACATGGAGTTTACGCTGTATTTGAAAGTACTGTAAACCTTATTATCGGTTCGGACATTTTTTATTTTTTGGGAAAATAAAAAAAAATTATGTGGTATTTCAAACGCAATTGGCGTAATACTGGTACACATATTATATTCGTATCTTTGCCTACCGCTTCAGAGATACAAACGTAGTGTATATTACACAATAAGAATGTGTGTCATGTACAAATATATAAACCACATATTATAAGAAACATAATGACTGCTTTTTGCTCAACAATATTTATCGTGTAAGTACTGATTGAGGCAGTGATGGCCTCGAGGTTTGGGCGCGCGGTCGAGAATCTCGACGGTCGCGGGTTCGAACCCCAGGCACACACCTCTGACTTTTCGAAGTTATGTGTGTATTCACATTGAATTATCACTTGCTTTAACGGTGAAGGAAAAACATCGTGATAAAACCTGCACACTTAAGAGTTCTTAGGAGTTTCTTAGGTGTGTAGTCCGCCAACCCGCACTAGGCCAGCGTGGTGGACTATGGCCTAAACCCTCCCAATGGTAGAGGAGACCCGTGCTCAGCAGTGGGCGTATATGGGTTGATGAAGAAGAAGAAGAAGAAGTACTGATTGTGTGTGTTTACCAGTCTTCTTCTTCTTCTTCATCAACAACCCATATAGGGGAAACTGGGGACACTTGATCCCCCCTTTTGTTTTTCAACCCACATTTTTTTAATATTGATCGGATTTTAAATTTGTTTATACTGAAACACTTGGAATTTATTTGGCTATACTATGTGTGATAACCAACGATCTCAGTGTATTAATTTAGTTATAATTCCACTATAAGTACGAATGGGGAAATTTATCTAGTGTCCCCTATACATGTACGACTTGATCCTACCCATCTGGAAAACTTGATCCTTGGGAATATCTCCCGAAGTTGGAGTCGAATTGATACCATTACAAAGAATAAATACTAAAAATATGTTTAAGATTGCTATAATCGAATTTATTTGCAATGAATAACTTTCTAGCATTATTTAAATTTATTTTCATAACCGCTAATCGGTACTCTTTTACCGTACCGCTACAACTTTTACGAAGAATGACATCATTCACAGCCAACGCCAAAATTATATTTGTTTATCGATTGGGCTCTATTTCGTGCATCTACTCTTGTTTTGTAATTTCGAGACACTTGATCCCACAATAGAATTGAGGATCAAGTATCCCATAATACCAAGGACTATGTGTACCCAACAGTACTTAGGTTACAAAACATTTAATATATAAAAGTATTTTATAAGATTAACACTTTTCTCTGTTACATAAGGCTAGAAAAATGGATAAATATTGTATTTAAGCCGTACAACATCGTAAACATATTTTCTAAATATTTTTAAATTCAAAATTAAAACTTACGAATAAAAAGATTCAGCAACACAAATCATACATCGTCCGTTACTAGCAAATTGTGTCAAATCTGGCAGGTGTACCACAATTAAAAAGTTGGCGGGTATTATAAACTACCCGTTTAGCCACTCTAAACCTTTTAATTGCACTTGGTTGCTTTGTAAATTTAGTGTACCTAGTCTCCCGTAAGGTTCAAGTGTCCCCAGTTTCCCCTACGCCTACTGCTGAGCACGGGTCTCCTCTACCATTGAGAGGATTTGGGCCATAGTCCATCACGCTGGCCTAGTGCGGGATGGCGGACTACACACCTAAGAAATTCCTAAGATATCATAGGTGTGCTGGTTTCACCACGATGTTTTTCTTCACCGTTCCCGTGTTTACCAGTGTATACGTGTAATTATCTTTTAAATATAGACTAAAAGTTTATGACGAGTATATGTATATGATAATATTTTTTCCAGATGTATGGTCTGCGAGGCACCAACTCGAACCATCGCAATTCACAGTCAAAGCAGCTTGGTGCCAACTTGTCCAGACGGTTGGGAAGAACTATGGATCGGTTACAGCTTTTTGATGGTAAGTTTTGGTGATAATGCAATATCTTTTAGACAACAAAAATTCTTTGTCTGGCTTGTGGATTGGGTATTTAAGAATTCCCTATGGCTATTTTCTTTACGTCATCAAAAACATTGCACTTGCTAGGAACCCTCATCAATAAAGAAGTTTATGATTTAATAACCGATATTTTATTTTATAGTACACTGCTGGAGCTGATGCAGCAGGACAGAGTCTAATATCGCCTGGGTCATGTATGCGAGAGTTCCGTACACGGCCTTTCATCGAATGCAACGGCCTTGGTCGTTGTAATTACTTCTCCACAGCAGTCTCGTATTGGCTATCGACAATCGACGATAACAACATGTTCCAGATACCTAAACAACAAACTCTTAAAGCTGATCAAGTATCCAAAGTTAGCCGGTAAGAAAACAACAGTCTATCCTGTAACCTGTAAATGCTTTAAAAATGATCTATATACATAATTAATTAACCTCGGACATATCCGAGATTATCTAGTATGTAATTTTAATTTTTTCTATTTTATAAATTATGTATTAACGCCCCTGGTAATGGTTTTAAATTTAACCCCGAATTACTATGAATCCACACTTTGAATTTAGGCTGGCTTTGTACTGCTTACGTGTTCACTTAATTTTAATAAATCTTCCCGGTAAATGAAAAAGAGGAAACCATCATAATAGCGTAGGTGCAGCTGTACGACGAGTCTTTGCAATATAAAAGTCTTATTAATGTAGAACCTGGTTTTCGGACAGCAATCATTCGCTAAATTACTATACTGTTGTTGTACTGTGAGTAAATGAGTATTGTTGTTAGATGCGCGGTGTGCATGAGGAAGTGGCTGGGGCAGCGGGCCAGCGCGACGTACGCGGGCGGCGACGTTAACTCGGTGCCGAAGGCGCAGCGCCGGCCGCAGATGCGCCGCAGACCGAGCCCGCACGGATACCCGCCCTACGCACGCCGGGGCTACCGTCTAGCACGGGGAAGACGCCGAGAGTGAATAACCAACATCATACAAATGTGATAACTACTTTTGATGTTTAACGTACTTTATATTAATTTTGTTGACGAAGATTTAATTGGAAATGTTATAATGAATCCCTCAGAATGTAGTAACATACATCTATCACTGCCAGTTTTATCATTGCCTTGTTAATATAAGCTAATGAACTATTTTAAGTTTAGAACACTTGTCGAAAATGATATTAAAATAATAATCATATTATAGTATTTATAATTTTTAATGGTAATACAATGTTTATCTAAATACTCCTTGTCTCTCAGTTTATTCTGATAACATTCTCAGTGGTTATAAAATGCATTCGTATACCAAAATAGAACGAAACTAGGTAGTTACTATTTTTTTTAAAACAATTGTAAGTAATATCATCCTAAGATGAACTAACCGAACGTTCGCCTAGTCTTATAAGAAAAGTAGCCCGAACTTTATATAGTCAGATAGATAAGTGCAAGATTTTGTAAATAAGTAGCTGCTTACATGAATTTATAATAAACTTAGAATGAAAATTTTAATGTATTTTTCTTATACACCCAGTGGCGTAGCTACATAGGGGCTAGGCGGGGCAGTGCCCCGGGGCCCTCAAGCTCAGGGGGCCCTCGAATCCTTACTAGAAATCTGGTCACCTATTTTTAAGAAAAACGGCCAAGAAAAGTTAAAATACATATTGACGAATTAGCTGCTGATCACCGATTTCCTAATTTCCGAATTGACATACATAAACTCACACCTATATTCCCTGATGGGGTAGGCAGAGGTGCATTTCTACACCCACATTTCGCCAGTATCTATTCAGTCCAACGTAATGCGGGGCGAGCTTATTGTCGTTTTTCGGGCACATTTCCAGAGTCCGTGCTGCTACTGAGAATTCCCTAATGAAAAACCCAAAAACACTTTGTCCAACCCGGGAATCAAACCCAGGACCTTTAAATCTCACGGCAAGTAATTGTACCGCAAGACCACGAGGCAGTCGTTAAGACAATAATTAAGATTTTCAATAATGTACTGGGCACAGTAATATCTCAATTATATACACGTTTTATTGGTATTAGTGCTGTCTGTCATATATTCGATTTTCTAACGCAAACATTTTTATTACATGTTGATGTTGCAACTTTATTACAAAAGGAGGCTTACGATCGTTCCCGGTGGAAGTCATTGGGGGACGCCTATGTCCAGCAGTGGACGAATATTGGCTTTTGATGAATATTTGGATATAATAGGCCCTAATTTTCCACTGCAATTTATTAATATTTACCACCTAGTTTTACCTCAACTAACTCAAGAATGAACTGTTCACCAATTATGTAAGGAAATAATGAGCAAATATGGAGTGGTAATGTGGAATGTTATTATTTTTTACAATAACTGTCACTTCTACAGCTGCTGCAGTCATTTAGCAAATTAAAAATAATCAAAAAAATATTTAAGAAATAATATGGGCCAAACTCGACTCGCTCAACCCGACATTTATCGTTAATAGCAATTGAAAACAAAACCACATCAAGCCTGGATTTAAACGAAGTCATTGATATATTTGTGAAAACTACCTAAAGCTAGGAAAAAATTGTAAATATAATTGTTGTTTAGCCAGTTGGTAGGCCCGACCTTTATACATAATTATAATAAACCCTTGAATCTTCTCTGTTACGTTTCATAAACCAAACCTACACCAAGTATTAATAATTGTAATTTTTGCTGTTTAATATTTTTATTGCCTGCCCTGCAGCAGTGTACATAAAATAGCTTAAGTAGCTTAGCATATTTAAAGTATTTGTATATTTCAAATTTTTATTTGATAAATTCTAATCAGTTTACATAGCAGTGGGCCCCATTTTTTAATTTGCCCCAGGGCCCTTGGGTACCTAGCTACACCACTGTATACACCATACCAGCATTGCTGGTAAAGTATTAATTACTTAAACCCAATAAAGTGTCATTGGGCTTAGGCCGATAAAACCAAGGTATTTTCCACGATAGGTAAAATCAATGAATAATACAAAAATATGGTTATACCATTTATTTACTTACAAGCACATTTTGTTTTCCTACATTGCAGTTATGATTGGTTTAAAACAGAGATGGAAAATAACACCTCAATACAGTAAGCCACTTACATGTATTCTGCATGCATGGTGATTATAGTACGTGTTCGAAAACTGAGGTAAGTAATAGCTCTGGCCATAAAGACATTAAAGCTAAAAATTTGCAAAAAAATGCCACAACAAATTCTTCGCTTCGCTTCTGGCCAACCATTTCTTATGTTTTCCTAAAAATCAAAGTAGAACTTAAAATTTTAAACTATTAAAATTTTAATTTGCAGTCGGGACACCGACTACCAAATTAATATAAGTACGAAGCATCTGAGGAACTACCAACTACCAAGCGTACCTCTCCTATATACATATATAATACGAAAACAAATTAGAATGAGATTTTGTTTTACTTCGACCTTTTGTTTTTATTTACCAGAGCCCTTACTTGTCTACGTGTTTGATCATATACTGTGTCACGGAAATTATAGTATAGAAATTAAAAATCATTTAATCAATTGTTCTTGATACAGAGTCTAGGTGTTTCAATTTATGGTCATCAAGATTTGGCATAACTTCATAAGAACATATAGTAACGCCATGTCGGTGCCCAGGAGTCCATTCACCTTTTAAACCAATATAATAAATTTTGGTTGTTTCAGCACCAAAGTTTTTAGGAAAATGCATTGTTAAATGTGATACTGATGAAAAGGTGACAATTCTGAAACAAAAATATTTTTGTATATTCTGAATGATGGCTGCAATTATTTATATACTTCTACTTTTGTTTAGTTTTAATAGTGTATGACGACGATACCGTCGGCATTCGATAAGTGTTGAGGTACTCTGGTGGCAAGTGCACCAGGCATTAAATAACATTGTGGTTTTCATGACTCCACTATCACTACTATGAATGGAAAAAGCATTTATTTTGAAACTTCCACTTAAAGCTTCTAATAAATTTCAAGATTAATTTTAAGTTTAAATAATATTACGCATATACCAAGTGGATAAATGATAGAAAACTTACTTAGGATTGTATTCTAATACTCCTTCACTATCCTTATGGAGCTCAAATACTTGATCTGGAGCTAGAGACACTTCGTCAAATGTCATATTTGGTTTATTTTTAAAACTGAAACAATAATATATTGCTGTGTTTTACATAAAATGATTAACAAAATAATAAAAAAAAGGCAAAGAGCCGGTTTTACGTATGTGGTCCCAGAATACCCACAGGTAAAACAACAAAACCCGTACATATTCAAATCGGTTTTTTTTAGCATACCAGGAAGATTTTCAAAATTAAATTTCACTTTAAATACAATTTCGTTAGAGGAAAAAATCTGATTATGGCCCTACTCATCTCTCAAGGGATAAGTCAGGAAGCGTACGACGCGGTCACCGGCCTTCCAACCTAGCGCGCGTATGGTGATGCATAAGTGATCAGATGTTAATAAGTTTCTGTTACATTTAATTACTAATTATTTATTAAAACTACTTTTTCGCGTTCTTTTCTTGTACTTTTTAAAAATCTTAAACACCATTTATTTTAAAACCATTATTCTGAGACTTATGGCTAAATTTTAGTTGTTAATACTTTGCAATCTTTTTTCGCCCCCAAATTTGATTTGTTTCTCCTAAACTTCCTCAATCGTTTCACACCCGCCCATTGTGCCTTCAAACAAAGAAAGTCTTGGCCACCACGATTGTGGCGAAATTCTAAATGGATGATTGTTGGGTGGTAGCAATGTTACCAACCCCAGCCCAGCATATCCTACACAATCATTATTAAAACACTGTTATATTATCTACTTTCTATTCTCTCTATATTCTATACTGTACTATTATCTTACACTCATACCAGTATTCCCCAAAGAGGGGGCAGAGGGGCATTACAACATTTTTTTATTTTTTGCATATGTATTTGTATTGAGACCAAGAGATCTCACATTATTGTAAGAGATTCATTAGAGATCTAGCCATGAATTATCCATATCCATTTTCCATATTCTGATTTTAATTAATTAGATTTTATTATATTTTTTTATCACTAGTTCACACATTATTTTTATTAAATTGAATGGAATAGAAACAATCATACCACCACATACTTCAAAAGATGGCTTGGCCAAATTTTATTAAACTTTATAAATAAAATCTATCTAATCTATAAATACAAAACAAGCTGGATTTAGTGCCAATCTCAGACTCATAGACTTACACTAACTTGCTTATAATGTGATGTTGGTGAGACAAATATTATGAAAGCCGTCATGAGAAATCTAGCACAGTCAAATCTTCAACTTGAATTACATCATTAGTGAAATAAATTAAATATGTAAATGATATTATTTTTACTTAAGCTTTTTTTTATTATTTTTAACTACAAAGGCATATTCTTAGTAAGAAATTTTAGGGTTATCTACACAAAACTTGGTTTCCATATACACCTCAATTATTTTGCGAAAAATGTATATAATGTTTGTAATATACTAATATTGAACTTAGCTTCCATTCTACATTATAGTTTTTTAATAAATTTAGTTGGTTTTGAATCTACAAGTCAGTAAATCAGTCATAAATGGTGATTTTTGAACCATAATATTTTGATAACCATTCACACTATCACAGTTTAACCTGCCATTGTTAATTCCAGCTAAGTTAACAAGTAGCTATTAATTATGCCAAATTTTAAGATTTCTTAATTACGAAAAAAAAATTGTTCTTGTTTTTAAACTACAATTCTAGGAACAAGACTGTATATTTTTTTAACAATCCTTTTCTTGCATTGCATTGACAGCAGTGATGGCCTCGAGGTTTGGGCGCGCGGTCGAGAATCTCGGCGGTCGCAGGTTCGAACCCCAGGCACACACCTCTGACTTTTCGAAGTTATGTGTGTATTCAAATTGAATTATCATTTGCTTTAACGGTGAAGGAAAACATCGTGATGAAACTGAATTTCTTAGGTGTGTAGTCTGCCAACCCG
The DNA here is from genome assembly GCA_030295005.1 of Cephonodes hylas. NCBI lineage: Eukaryota > Metazoa > Arthropoda > Insecta > Lepidoptera > Sphingidae > Cephonodes > Cephonodes hylas. The sequence goes on along the minus strand of AP025364.1, from coordinate 7,439,464 downwards.
CACTAGGCCAGCGTGGCAGATTATGGCCTAAAACCCTCTCAATGGTAGAGGAGACCCGTGCTCAGCAGTGGGCATATATGGGTTGATGAAGAAGATTGACTATCTACTGAAATTTAGTTACAATTTATCACAGTGGAGTATGTGACTGAGGTGCAAAGTGTGCTTAAAGAAAAGAAACAGAAATTTAAGGAATGGCAGAGTATAGAAGTGGGAAATGTCAGTGTGAAGGAACGAAAGAAAATTGATTATGTTGAGTGTAAGAGAAAAGCTAAAAAAGCCGTAGCTGTCGCCAGGGCAAAGGCACAAGATTCATTGTACCAGTCTCTTGAAAGCCCTGAGGGACAGAAACATATTTACCGGCTGGCTAGAGCTAGGGAACGAATGGCGAAGGACGTGACGCATATGAAGTGTGTAAGGGATGAAGTGGGAGAAATTTTGACAGATGATGAAAAAATCAAAAATAGGTGGAGAACCTATTTTGAAAGACTTATGAATGAAGAGAATGACTGGGGGAAACAGCTTGAGGATGTACCGGTGAACGTGGGGCTCGTAAGAGACATCAGTGTAGATGAAGTTATGAAAGCTGTGAGTGGGATGAAGAATGGGAAGGCGGTTGGACCAGATGGAATACCAGTAGAAGTATGGAAGGCTTTGCAAGTGGTTGGGTGGAAGTGGCTGGCTTTGTTCCTCAATAAGCTGTTGCTGGACAACACGGTACCCGACGAATGGTGCAACAGTTATTTGGTGCCCATTTTTAAAAACAAGGGGGATGTTCAAGACTGTAACAATTATCGGGGAATAAAGTTAATGTCACACACTCTGAAAATTTGGGAGAGAATAATTGAGCGACGCCTGCGAGAGGAATGTGAGGTTTCGCGGAACCAGTTCGGTTTTATGCCTGGTCGTAGGACGACGGATGCCATTTTTGCAATTCGCCAACTGTGCGAAAAATACAGGAGAGCGCATAAAAACTTGCACATGGTATTCGTTGACCTCGAAAAGGCTTTCGATCGGGTTCCGCGTGAAGTTGTATGGTGGGCCCTTAAGAAGAAATGCGTACCTGAGAAGTACCTGCAGTTGATTCAGGCCATGTATCGTAAATGTAATGCCCAAGTCAGGACGGCAGCTGGCATTACAACCAGATTCGATGTCGCTGTTGGGGTGCACCAAGGGTCGGCTCTTAGTCCCTACCTCTTCCTGTTGGTTATGGATGCTATTACTGCAGATATACAGGAAGAGGCACCCTGGTGCATGCTGTTTGCGGATGACATTGTTCTGGTGTCAGAAAGTGGCCACGAGGTGCAGAACAGATTGGAGGCGTGGCGGCATAGACTTGGAAATGTTGGCCTTAAAGTCAGCAGAACCAAAACTCAGTATATGTTTTGCGACTTTGGCGGTCTTTCAAGTTCTGTGTCCGTCACACTTGATGGAATGCCGATACCAGTCTGTTCCGAATTCCGCTACCTTGGGTCACTTATGCAAAGTGACGGGGGTATACATCACGATATAGGGCAGAGAATCAACTCAGGATGGATGAAATGGCGACAGGTCTCATCCACAATATGCGACCCAAGGATGCCCCTCAAATTGAAGGGCCGAATATACAAGTCCATGATAAGACCTGTCGTCATGTATGGATCGGAGTGTTGGGCAACGAAGAAGACGGACGAAAGACGACTGCATGCAGCAGAAATGCGAATGTTGCGATGGATGTGTGGGGTAACTCTGACTGATAGAGTGAAGAATGAATACGTTAGAGGAAGTTTGAAAGTAGCTCCTGTGATTGATAAGCTGAAAGGACACCGTCTGTCGTGGTATGGGCATATTATGAGGAGGGACGAAACATATGTTGGTAAGAAAGTAATGAGCATGAAAGTTGAAGGATGGACAAGCCGAGGAAGGCCAAAGAAAACATGGATGGAGTGCGTGAAAAGAGATATGAAAGAGAAAGGCGTGACTGAAGACATGACGGCTGATAGGGATGTGTGGAAGGAGAAAACATGCTGCGCCGACCCCAAATAAAAATTGGGAGCAGGGCAAGAGAATGATGATGACAGTGGAGTATGTCATTAGTTTCAACAACAAAGTTGTGATTAAATTAATATCAACTTACAGTCTCAGTTCTGAAGGATGTGAGTTTGTATCCTCAGATGATACTTTGATTCCTTTTAATTTTACATTTCCAGTAAAAGGAATATTAAAAAGAAGTTCCTCATCTGCATCACTTTCAACAAACTGTAATTAAATTTAAAGTTATATAGACACAGAAAAACTCATAACTAAGTAAATATTAAGTTTGTTATTTAATATATTTGTTATAAATAGCAAATGTTTTAGTGTTTTTTACCAGTATAACTTTGTGTGAACAAAAGAAAACTGTTTCAAGATTCTGTAGCCTTTGGTTGGTGTCTGCTTAGTTTTTTCTAGTCTTGCAGTAAATTAAAAAAAATTAAAATATTTATTTATTGTACAAAACGTAAAAAAAAGGAAATTATCATACTTACAAGACTCCTGTCTAATCGGTTTTCCCAAGATTTAAACACTGTTTTACCAGACCCTTCCACGCTTTCATTCAAACACTCCAGGTTATCTTTGTCAATTTTTTCATAAAGATTATATTGAAAACCTATCTCATCAACATCTCCATGATGATCATGCTCATGATGACAGTGACCATGAGCCATGGTTTATGCTTTAGCAAAACAATCAAAAAAAGTTCAGATGGTAGCTCAATTAATAACTTGTTGATCTATCTCTATCATAATCACCGCACTTTAATGTAAGTATATAAGACAACTACAGTCTACCCTTGATCACTGTCTTGTATTGAAGTTTGAATGATTGTCAATTTTGCAGTTTTTGCTTTTCCTTTCAGCGATAATTCCACAGATAACATATGTAATTTTATCCAAATGACTTTGTTAAAAAAAAAACTAAATGACGTCCCAAAACTGAAAACGGATTTATAAATTTAAAATGAAACAAAAGGCTATTAAAATGAATATGCGGAATTATAACTTTACTACTATACTACTATCCTTATAACTTCATTCCTCAACAATTTTATGACGATTTATCTATCAAAACTTGTATTGATTCCTGATTTAATTACTAGACTGGTAATTAGGAATCCACATTTTGTTGCATTAACCTGTCTTTAGTCGCATTTATTTGTTTGTGATCTGAGATGGTAAACTTAAATGAATAATTAAACCTGAGTAACAACTTCGGGATCAATAGAAATGAAGGAGTAGAAAAGCCTCGCGGAGATATGACGTGAATCGTGATAAGCATTTAAAGAGTGATGCTCTAACTTTGAGATTAAATAGATAGGTACCTATCTAGTTTTGATTTGGTTCTTAATTTGTGTAGAAATTTATCAAGGTATTTTGATATTTCTTACAAAATAGGATCTAACAAAATTTAAATTAAAGCATATTTTTAAAATGTGGTACCTGGAACAGCTATTGAACAGGGCAATGCCATTTTGTTTAGCACTGATTACGTGGCCCATTATACAATTTATGAGACGTGAGTGTAAAAACCTAAAAAGTTCTTAGGAATTTCTTAGGTGTGTAGTCTGCCAACCCGCACTAGGCCAGCGTGGTGGACTACGGCCTAAACCCTGTCAATGGTTGAGAAAACCCATGCCCAGCAGTAGCTAATGTAGCTGTATATTTATAGCACCTTAATCCTCCTTATATTCATTTTTACTTCACTAGGTGGCGTGCTTCTCGTTTCAAGTACTTATCCTTAAAATGCTCAAACGTAACTCCCTCAAACCGCAATATCAGTCTTAGATTTTTTAATTTTGCGAATTATAGTTAATATTTTTTTAGTAGAACCAAAATAAGATTAATCCGAAACCGTATTTAGAAAAAAACGTTTACTCACGAAGCCGAAAATTATCATGTGTGACATTTGTCATTATGCCATATAGAGCTGGAGTCGCCAGTTGAAAATTTACACAAGAAAGCAAAATACCTACTCTAAGATTGTGTCGAGACAAATAGGAAATATCTCATTTGTTTTTTTTTGTGAGCAAAGTGGGTTTTAGCATATAAAACGAATGCACATTGTTAGTAGTGGCGTCTTCAACTAAAAAACAAAATGTCTTTGTTAAATAATTTCTGTATCTCATATTTGTTTGCTGTATTACTTACGTATTTAATTTTATCTACTGATAACCAAGTAGCAGCTAGTGAAAATGAAGCTGAAAGTATTACAAAAATAGGTCAAGGAGTAGGTCATGTTATGAATATTTACTATTGGTAATTGTTTCTATTTTATTAACTTTAATATAATTTTTCTTTGGCATGCTCGTGAATCATACAATTTTTTTACAGTTATTCATGTGGCTACAGAAAAGTTTTTGAAGATTACGCTGGAATTATACAACAAAAATATCCAGAAATTTCGGTAATTGGAGCCAACTATGATCCTCCAGGTCTTAACATGTATTTATCCAGATTAATTGTAAGTATAACAAAGTGAATGGTTATCATTTCTGTGTTTGTGCTTTCATTTCATATTAGTACACTAATTAAGCCATTGTGTGACAGTTGGTCAGACGCAAATTTAGCAGCCTGTTGGTTTGAGATCTGCATAAAAGTTTGTATGATCCATAAATATCTTATAGGGGCTGGTGCACTGATATACTTTGATAAATATTATGTTTTAATGAGAACTATGTTTATAACTGTAGGTTTTATGTAAATTATATACATACATACCTAACCTTGCACTTGTATTCCCTGAGAGGGGGAAACAAAGGTAAACTTCAGCACCCATATTTTGCCAGTTATGTATCAGTCACTCATATATATAGGTATATATAGACCTCCTCACCAATTTCGGAGACGGCAACTCTAACTACAATCTTTGATCATGGGCTCTAATATGGCTTGCTAGGCCAAATTTGGTTTTAAAGATTGGTTGGAAGTTGAACAGTAGAGTTGGCCCTGAGTATTATAGGTATATGTGTAGTCACTCATAATGTACATGTAAATTACAATCACTAAGTATTACCATTTAGTTTTTTCATATGCCCAATTTATTATTTAACATTTATTCTCAATAATAACCTCAACATTTTATACAGTTTTACTTTGAAAGAATACCTATTATCTTCGATCAAATATATACTAGATTGAGAATCGCAAACAAAATCACTTGTCTTAAGTCTTAAACACAAAAAAAAATTAACTTATGTAAATAAAAATTTTTTTTTCAGGGCTTTGGAAAGATGATTCTCATAATGTGCATACTCAGCGGTGTGAATATTTTTGCTTGGTTGAATAAACCACAACCATCATGGTGGAGTTGGTGCCTTGAAAACAAATTGTATGCCTGTATGATGATATTTTTCTTATCCAATATGATTGAAGGGCAATTGGTGTCATCTGGAGCATTTGAAATATCTTTAAATAACATTCCTCTTTGGTCAAAATTAGAAACTGGAAGAATTCCCCAGCCACCAGAATTATTTCAAATAATTGACAATACTTTGCAATTTTCCAAAATGGATTTACCAAAAAATCATTTTGTGCAGTAATAATTGTATTATTAAATTGTATTTTTTCTACATTAAATTCTGTTTATAAAAGGGGACTATGGTTTTAAGATTAAGATGATGAATATAGGATTACTAAATGGAAGACTAATAGTTAATTTAATTGTCAATATCTCTAATTTAGTTACACAAAATATTGAATGTTAAAGTTGTGGCCAAATTGGTTCTGGTTTGAAATAATTAAAGCGTACATTAAAATATGAAAATATTTCCTTTTAAATCTGATTATATACCCTACTTTTCATAACCTAGGTATTATATTGTTCTGTTAATGGTACAACAGAATTTATATGAAAAATCTTATATTTTCTAACAAAGGAATGGTGATTAATGACAAATGTTATTGTAAGTACTTGTTATTGTTGAATTAAGTCATAGCTATTGAATATACAATTAAATCATATAAACTATTTTAGCAATAAAAAATATATGTACATTCATCTAGTCGCAAGATAGTTAAATTCACAAATTTAGGTTCATTTTTTGTGAAGTCCTCCATTAATAAATACTTAAAAAATAGTCTGAATTTTTATTTATAGCCTTTTAACCTTCTTGACATATGCTTATCTGTAAAGAAATTGTTTTTGCACCCATATTTTGTTGGGCGCGTCTTAAGTCCATGCAATAGGAAGTGAACGCCATCAGCCATGTAACCTGACACCTATGAAGGGACAAAACTAGGTAACCGCCTTCTCCTACAGTTTCGGGGGTTTAAAAATCCAATAAGACTACCCGAGCTGAGAATCCGAACCCTGGGTCTCTTAAACGCACGGCACATACTGGTACCACGACACACGAGGCATGTTGTTAGTACTTAAGTAATTTATATTAAACTTGGAGAGGACAGGCGCCACAGCAGGTTGACGTAGTATGTCAGGGCCACAAGACTCAGCCATTCGCGGAGACAATACCCAATCCCGAATGTGCAGAAGTTTACATCGTTTTTACAAGTAATAGCTGATCTCAATAAATAACTCTGTATGTATCTCCGGTAGTTGTTTTTACGAAACTGAAACCGACCACATTGCATATTTGAGCAGCGCTTACTATTATTCCACAGTCCCCAGTATCAGGATAGTTGAATTAATTCAATTGACCTCTTTTTTACTTCCCTAGTAGTTGCAACGGCTGCCTCAACTAAAATTCTATTAAAGTGTGCCTAGTTGCGATCCCAGTCAAGTGTGCTTCAGAGGCAAAATAGAACTTGAAATGGGAAACAAAATCAAATTCAGACTCTCTTAACGACTTAACGTATAGCGCACACATAATAGAGTGCGAGCTAATTATATTAATGTGCCTGAAAAACGGAACCTTTTTGATCTCCTTAATTCATTATAAATTCTGTACAGTTAAGCTAACCATGTTTAAAACGTATTAATGCAAGTTTATATGTAAATTTTATGCAGGCTAATTTGTGAATGCGAAACTTTTACACAGTATCACTACTTCTACGTTTACCTACGTTATAAGTTTTGCTTAATATCGATTTTCTGTGGGATAGTGAGTCTGAAAAGCAGGATGGCCTCGAGGTTTGGGCGCGCGGTCGAGAATCTCGACGGTCGCGGGTTCGAACCCCAGGCACACACCTCTGACTTTTCGAAGTTATGTGTGTATTCACATTGAATTATCACTTGCTTTAACGGTGAAGGAAAACATCGTGATATAACCTGCACACCTAAGAGTTTTTAGGAATTTCTTAGGTGTGTAGTCCGCCAACCCGCACTAGGCCAGCGTGGTGGACTATGGCCTAAACCCTCTCAATGGTCGAGGAGACCCGTGCTCAGCAGTGGGCGTATATGGGTTGATGAAGAAGAAAAGTGAGTTTGAGAGGTCCATTCGTAATACCTACAATTAAAGCTACTAGGGCGTGGCTCTAACACTTTTGTTATACTTATAGAGAAAATATGTAGGTAGTAATTATAGAAGTTGAGTGACGAGGATCCCTATTGTACCGCCATAACCATCGTTATAGCTTCACCAGGAAATGTGAAATGACACAAGGTTTTCATTGGTTATAATATTGTATGTGACAGTTTATGCGAGTTGTATGTGACACATGGGGCAGGAGTGTCGCAGCACTAGTTCCTGTCGGTGCGCGTGGTGTGCGCACGCGCGGCACGACCACGCGGCTGCCGGCGCCAGCGCGCGCCCCGTCACACTGCACTCCACCACGGGAGCACAGCAACTCGGACATGATCCCGCCCTGCACACCATTAGTATACAAATTTCACTCAATATCAATTACCAAATAGGTATACTATTTTTTATAAGTATCATAAAAGTTGTGTTTCGTAATGATATAAAAACCCGTCACTAAACTTATTTAACTTGTTTTATTATTTTTCATTGACTTATATATGTATATTTTTAACAAGCTTAAAAACATTTAAAAGCCCAAAGTACCTACTCGTAAAAAAACTACTTATGGTAATGATTGTACTCAGTTCACTAAACGCTCAACTAAGGCTTACTTATGGGTTGATGATGATTGTGATGATGATGATGATGAAGGCTTAAATTATAAGTTTTATTTAAAGAACTCACCATTCTGTCATTGTTGCTTCGCAATTAGGACAGTCAATTTTATTTCCTTTGGCGTCTTTTGGTCTATTTCTAGTAAATATTTCAATAGCCAGATCTTCAAAAGTCTCGGGCTTTGGAAAATAAAGTGAATAAAAATTTGAAAAGAACAATCGTTAGTAATAAGTACCTCTCTAATTCAATCAACGCATTACTCACATCTAGGGCTTCAAGTTTCATAAAAGCCTTTGAACAAAGATTAAATGCTCTTGCTTGTATAGCTATCGCCGCAATAGTGCACCACGCCTGGAGAAATAAATCAAGTATTTAAAATTTAAATTAAATAATTAATCGTCTTCCGTTAATCTACCACTAAATTTTATACATAAAAGCAGTTCCAAGGTATTATTTTCGTCTGTTAATTCGCTAATTGTTTCCGTGGGCATTAAGTAATATTTAATTACAATTTCGTCAGTACACTTCAACAAATATGTTAATGTTTTTTTTTGTTTTAACCTTTTGACCGCCACGCATAAAAACACTCGCCGTGTCCCCCACGCCAAGCCCTCAAAACTGCAATAAATACCTAAAAAAATATAGGGATGGGAATCGCATGTCGATAACGTTTTATTTTCTAATAAAAATAATGTGCATAAATCTACCAACATATTAGAAATGAAGTTTTTTTTAAGCCCACATCAAACTAGTAATTTTACATAGCAAATACTATGGCTTACAACGATGTTTCTTGAAGATAAATACATTAGTCAAAAATATTACACAGTAACATTACCCCAGCACTACTCAATAGATGTTGTCGGCTCTAGCCGACATTGGCGTAGTCGACACGGTGTTTTCATACATGCTCGCGGTTCATTATAGAGAGGGGACGCGCGCGGCACGGTGCACGATATTATGTATTAGCATCAAAAATTAAATAAAATATTAATCCGTCAAGGATTATTTTAGGAACTACATTAAATACAATTACTTATTTTACTTACAATATGTTTCGATGCGATGGTTGTATTGTAAGAAATACTTTAGTAAAAGCCGCTTTTGCAAAAAAAATATCATAAATCTTTTATTTTTGTTACTTCTTTGTTACTATTACAAAGAATACACGAGTGTAATATTAAATCATAAAAGTATATACCAATTGATGTCGTAAAAAAAATTAATTTAATTTGAAATACACTGTTTGTGGACGGATTGTTGTTGTTTGGGAAAGAAGATAACTATGACAAAAATATTTGTTTGCCAAATGGCGGTTAAAGTATGGGTTTAGAAGAGTCTCCGTCTTATATTATGTTAAATAAATCAATTTGGGACAAATACAAAATGTTTAATAATCTACATAGTCGCCGTCACCTTCGCCGAAACGTCAGGCGCCAGATAAATCCCCCGAAATGGGGATTGGCAATTGGTATTTCACAAAAGAACGACACGAACACAGGACAGCTTTATTTGAGTACTCGTACGCGGACAGCGACTAAGTGAGTCGTCTAATGCCGACCGTGGCGTAAAGGACAGTCATAAAAGACAATAAAATAAGAATGGGCACACTGTACTCTAGGACTATCGATTGTATAGGGGGTAGGTAAAGAATTTTAAATAATTCTTCAATTAATTAATCAATAATGAGTTGTTTATTTTATTATAAATATAATATGATATTTGTTTTATGAAATAATACAAAAATTTTATATTTACTTCGTACATTAGCGCACAGTTTGCTTATTATTTATAAAAAATTAGCACAACACTAGCGGTCGGCTCTTGCCGACAATGGCGCCTGGAGTCCATCCAATACGGACTTTTTTTTGGCATCTTTTCTCTCATGGATTTCTCACATATAATAAATATTTATAGGTAGGTTTAAGGTATATATGAATTATTATATCCTTGTTACTTCAATAAATAAGATATGATAGACAGAAACTCATTTATTGAACAAATTTATCGTTAAATAATAATGCTACTTTAATGTCGGCTATAGACGACCGTGGCGTAGAGGGCACGGCGTTGCATGTCGGCTATAGCCGACAATGGCGTTCAAAAGGTTAAGAGAAACCAAATTAAATAGAAAAATATTCCCAACTAGCCGCATACTCAGCCTATCGCCATCTATTGATGAACGTAGGTTCATGAATTATCCTGGTTTTAAGCAGCTTTCATCCATCCGTTTTCCGGCACCATTCACAAGCCATCGGGCCAGCAAGACTTTTACAGGATCTCCCACACTACGTATGACTTAGCGCTGTCTCCACTCCATCACCTGTCTGCTTTATTAGCCGTTCATCCGCCGGTAGACAAGGCCAGCTAATGTCGATGAGTCCGGTACCCTGGTCACAATAACAGTGGTGGGACTATAAGTGAGTACCTGTACGTGTTGGTTGTCGTGCAGGAGGTGCAGTCTCGCGTGCAGTCGTGCGGCGGCGCGCAGGGCGGCGTCGTGCCTGCGCGGCTGGGAGCGAGCGCGCGCCGCCGCCGCGCCCGCCCAGTGCTGCGCCGCGCCCAGCGACCAGCACCGCGCCGCCTCGCGACCCCGCGCGCCCTCTGCATGTTGCCAATACAGTTACTACACCTGGTGAACGTTGCTCACAGGCAACCTTTGCTGCGAGGGTGTCTGTGCCGGAAACAATATCAGGGCATAACCCTCGCGACTCGTATATACGGTGCCGATAATTGGGTTTACGAGGGTAAATGAGAAACTTCGGCATCGAGACTTACTTAAAACCTAACACCGAACAACCCGACTGAACCAAACGCGAACGCGGTTTTTGGAGGGGAGAGAGAGTACCCTAATCTGAGACTAACGATTAATTGCTAGTCAATGGTACCTACATTAGTGCATTAAATAAGAAGTGCTTCGTTAACTATTAATTCGTAGGCAAAGGCATTTCGTGAATTGTTCGCTTAATTTTTTTTAATACAGATAACAAACAAGAAAGACGTTTTTCAAGCAAGATTGCGATCCTAAATAAAATCCAGTAATAAATACCTTTCATTACCTTACTTCCGTTACTAGCTTATAAATCATAAACATTTACCAACAGTATTCTGGCTATACAAATGACCAGCCAATATATACAGCTTCTTAATACGTGACGGCGGACCATTCTTTGCGGCTTCCCTATTAGCGAGCTGGAAATAACGCAATCGATTAATTTAAATCAATCAATTCACTCGATGCTATCTAAAAGTATCTAAGAGACATTTATTCTCGAAGTAGATTTGCAGTAATTGATACCATGTTTATCAATTCATATGATGTACCTTTACGGCATTGAATTAAATAAAAAATAAATAAATACACCCAACAGTCACATACATAGCTCTGACCCACACTAGGTTCCAAGACCTGTGTCGTGGGTATCAGACACTACGAGACACTTTTTCGGTCTCACAAACACCCAGACCCGAAACAAATATTTGTGGTTCACACAAACATTTGTCTCGGTGCGGGGATCGAACCCGCGGCCTCTCGTTTCGCAAGCTGGTGTCTAGCCAATTACGCCACGGGGGCTGTCATTAATATTTATTATTATTGTAATTAGTACTTATGTTAAGAGAAATACTACGTATATGGTTAGATAGATATTATTATTTTAGGTAATATAAGTATTTATTTAATGCATTCGCATCTTACATCTAAGTGGAGATATTTACCTGAAAAGCCATGGAAGCTGCCTGTAACATTCTTCCACTGTCTTTTAATTGTATGATGGCTTGTATCGAGGGCTGCTCATTCAAACCTTCATTGAAGTTATCCATTGCATTCTGCTTAGCCCCAGTTTCCTGTTGCAACGAAATAGCCATTTTTATTGGTGATAAAAAATAATTAAAATATATGAAAAATATTTTTCAAAAACTCCACCAAATGCTATATTCAAGAAAAAAAAAGTATTTTTAATACAAGAATCAACGTTACCTTCGAAGAAGTGGGCGACCCCACGTATAGTTTGGTCAGTGACTCGCTATCTTCTAACGCCATGTAGCATATTTTCAAACCCTCTACGTTGTTGCACATTGTGTAGTATTCAATAGCAGCACTCCTAGGAAACAGTATTTTTTAAGCCCTCAAACAGAAAATATTTCATTATTTTGTTACTATCTCTGATTTTGTTCACTTTTTCAATGTTGTGTCTATTGTACAGAATCCTTAACCATCACTGTAAGGTTCCCCAACATCGCATTAAAGGTATCACTAAAGATACAAATATCCATAGCTCAAATTATCCCTCATATCCTGTACTTTTAACCATATCAAAATATTACTTATTAATTTAATAATGGACTCCACAAAATAATTCATTCATTCCTACTTGATTTAATGACTGAGGGTGTTCTATTAAAATATGAATACTGCATGACTTACCAATTTTGTCTGTCGATGTAATAATCTCCGATATTCTTGTAAGCTTGTTTCACTTGGCTGTCCGTGGTGCTTGGTGACATTTTTAACAACTCGACAACGCGAAACCAGTGACCTAGGCGCTTGCGAAGTGCTATCGCTAGATCACTGAAATATACATCTTATTATTTACAATAGACAAATATTAATATTGGTTAATCTAATACAACATCATATTATACCTGAAAAAAAAAATATGTTTATAATGTTATACGATATACGCACCGTCTATCTTCGTTGTGATATATTTTTTCAGCTGCATCAAAATCTTTGAAATAAGCTAAAATTTCAGCTTTCTTAAGAGCGTTGGAATGTAGAGCGTTCAAGCGGGACACGAATCTTATACCAGCATAATCATTTCTCCTCACGAACGCTGCCTCCGCTGTCTCTAAGGCAGATTCAGATTCGAAATTTCTCAAAGCTGCTTCTGCAAGAAGTAACCTGACGAAAAATATTTAAATTCGCATTTCGGCTCACAAATCTTTGCCTCCTTCTTGTCTACGTTGACAGCTGTTCTACATTTGCTAGGCACTTATGAAACGAGAGGTCTCTTCCCCGAGACAAATGTTGGTGGGACCGAAAAGCTTTTCGTAGTTTGTGGTACCCACGACACAAAGTATAAAGTCAGGACTGTGTGTATGACTTCTGGGTGAATTAATATTATATCTTGTCAAATCCGTGTTTAGAGTAATGACTTACCATAATTGTGGATGTGGATTATCCTTAATAAAATTCTCCGCTTCTTTCAAACCGACTTTCTCTATAAGTTGTCGAGTATCTCTCAACGACTTAACTTCCACTCGCATTATGTGTTGAGGAGTACATTTATCTGTAATGCTGTCTAGGAGCGCTGTTGTAATCTCTAGATCCTATAATAGAAAAATAAAAACTTAAGCTCCCATTGTAAAGATGATGATGCAAAAATATGTCTCTGTTGATGAGGCAGGCAAATTTGTTATTGCTTTAGATATAATGTCGTAAGCCCTTTTAGTTGTAGAGGAGGCCCGCGTCCAGCAAAAGGACTTACTGATTTACATATATAGGTTGGACGTATAATATGACGATGATGATCGTCAGCCCTTATACGCCCTACTGCTGGGCACGTGCCTCCTCTAAAACTTAGAGGGTTATTCCTTAGTCCACTATGATGGCCTACACTACCTACCCTGCGGGCTACCTACCATACCCTACTACCTTAGTGTTGGCGGACTACGCTCCTAAAAAGTTCCTAAAAACTTTCAGATGTCCTTGTTCCACCACACACTCACCACTGCAACTCTTGCACTCTAGGATCAACAGCGGCACGCACAGTAATGACGCTGAGCTATAAAACTCAGTGAATTTAAGGGGATCTAAATTCCCATAATCCCGCAACGAAATTAATCAGAAAGACAATATAAAGGAGGAGTTGGAAAACAGAGAGTTGTCCACTTCCCTCAAATTTGTTGTCAAACTTTCAGATGTGCAGGTTTGTCCAACTTCATTATTAAAGTCTTAGTGATGATTGGTCTCATGAGGGTCTCAATGGTAGAGGAGGCCCATGCCCAGCAGTGGGACGTATATGGGTTGATGATGATGATGATGATTGGTGGTGTTACCTTGAAGCTGCATAGGTATCCGTGCATGGCGAGCGGTTCCTCCGGCGCGGCGTCCCGCAGCACGTAGAGGCGCGTCTTCTCCGCGGCGGCGAGCAGGCGCGGGTTGTCGGCCGCCCAGCGCGCGCCCCACACGTCGCGCCGCACCGCCTGCCCCACGCTTATGTTGTTCGCCATCTCCGTGTCCAGCAGGAATAGGGATCCCGACTGGTCGATTACATATAGCTTGCTGTAATAAACGCATATTTACTACTGCTGATACTTCTGTGGAAGCACAGCTTGCATTATAACATTCCGAAGTTTTTGAGCTACAAATCTTTTTTTAACAAAATCTATTTGACATATAAAAAAATAAATATCAGGCTAAACACATTTACAAATGATATGGTAAATACTTATATGGGCTAAACAATTATTTTAAAAAATGCAAATGCTCCATGCATTTGTTTGCCGAACCAGGTATTAACCGAACTGTATTACAGCAATCAGCGCCTTTTCCCTTATTTTTAGATGATAGCCGTTTCATTAATAAAATTTAGCGTAATTTTTATAAATGAGAATATAATGAAATGACAAAATGAATATCTGATTTTTTCTAACCCTTTGCCAATCTATATTTCGATGGCGTTGGCGACTTATTCGAAAACTAATGGGTACTCAAATGTATCAAAAGTAGTATTTTATAACTTTTGTATACTTAATTTTCGATATTTCAAACGATACTAACACTAACGAATGTAATTTAACATATCCTTGGGTGTTGCTTTCACACTTTCTTTCCCTATAAACCTCTTATGAAAAGCAATAAATACTGATGATTGATACGCTCCTAAATCTCGTTTTTTCTCCCAAAAAATCTTCGTACCTAGAGTTGGAGTTCAATCCCATTTTATACGGTTTCGAGTTTAAGTTGATAGATGTTATCTTCTTGAAGTTGAGCAGTGAAAAGAGTAATATAGCGCCGGAATCCCTGCCGACTAGAAGGTGTGTGTCGGAGCATGTGATGCAGCATATTGTGTCATCTTGGAACCCGCCATCGTTCGATGTAACAGGTGATCCGTCGGCATGGTACAACTGTTCTGAAGTACCTGCGTATATGACAATACAAAACTGTTATAAACCTAACTGAGGGATTATTTATAGAAGAATTTTCCACTGTTTGGGGGGCCGAAGGCGAAATTTGGCCAACATTATATTACTGAAGAAAATAAAAAAGTTTCTAGGTTTGCTAGGTATAAAAAGATTACAGTAACATTAGTTATCACTTACGTGGTCTAGATGGCGTTGAGAATTTCCAAATCAAGAATGATTCCTTAGAAGCAGCTACGACTATCGCTTTGCTGTTGATTGCCACATAAACGACCGGTATGTTTATTGGTTTCGCTAAAATCATATTATATTAATAATTTAGTACACATAGGTGCCAACAAGCCCCTTGGTGGAGACCAAACACGGAACAAATTTTATCGACATTTAAAATTTGTTCTTTTACTTTATTGATAAGAGGAATATTTACACACAAATATATAAAGTTTATGATTCACTAGATCGTTTAGTGCCAGTTATAATTAATATTATACATAATAATAGTTATACAAATTGATTCACCGTCGCATTGTATTCCCTGTTGATTGGATATTATCAGCGTACTTATTGTAGCTATCACGCAGTACTCGTCGACACCGCACATGTCCACAACGTCGGGAATTTGATTTATCCACGACTAAAACACATATGTATTTTTATATTAAGAAATTAAGGTAAAGCTATTTTTTGCCATAGGTAGCATAGTTATGGACTTATCTATTACAGGACCCTTGTATATATTTCTTGTTAATTTGTGGTTTAATTAGCTGCTCCGATTCGGAAATGATAATCTTTGTATCGTACTGTAATCAATTTCTTGATTCGGATTGAGCAATACTAGAGCTTTTTGCCTGTTCATTTTGATATCGATATTATTTTGAAAATGATATAAGTTTTACAAAGTTCAATTAAAAAATTTAAATTACACTAACCTGATGAGTGATTGTGTCCCAAAACGTGACTGTCTCTGTGCCCGATACAAAAGCCAGCGTATTGCCGTAGAATGCGTACTTGTGGTCTGGTTTGACGTTGGCAAAGTATATAAAAGAATCGATCGCCATGGCCAGCCGTAGCGACCTCTTCTCCCAAGACAATGCTCTCATCGAACCGCCCGGGACTCGCAATGTTCGTATGTGCTACAAAATTTAAAACACATAAATTCACATGTATCTTTAAAGTCTCCCCGAAGGACACTCTTCCACCTATTTTCTAGAAAAGGGATATAGATGTCTATTACTACAACTTCTTAGCCATACTATTATGTACATACTTTAGTTCTTATCTCTCAGATACAATTTCTAACACTATGCTGTTACTTAAAATTTCCTAATGGAATAACTTAACAAACTTGGAAACTGGACACAGAAACTTTTGATCGATATTGATTGAAATGAATAAGCAACAAGGAGTCTAAATTGTGCCCAAAATAGGCTTGTCTCATACAAAACAGGATCAACACAGCGAAACCTCAGCGTAGAAATAAACCTGAACTTGCCAATACAGGCGTGCGGGAGTGAATGTTTGATATATCATATCTATTAATTTAATAAATAATGTCTTTGGAACTTACCTCTCCGTAAGCGTTAAAAAACTGGACAATATTGTTTTTGTCACTAGTGCAGCCTGCCGCGGCTAAAATAGTACCGTTGTGGTTCCAGTGGCAATCAATGGCAGTCATGTTGGTTTCTATTGCGATACTATCTATAACAAGTATTTAGAAGACTAATTTAAAAAATTAAATGGATTCATTGTATAAAACAAAGCCTGCTATATTCTTAAGCACTACATATATTCTACTGTACAAAAGATGCTGCGTTTACCTTCCTCCGTGCATGATTTCATCAGTAAAATAACGCCATTTTTGTAACACACTGACAAAATAGGCCTATTAACAGACGAGCTGTCGGGAAACCAATCCATCGAGATCACTTCCGTGGCTCCGGGAGCACTTGCCGTTGAGACAGGCATCTAAACCAAAAACATATCATCAGTACATTATCAGAAACGATAAAATTGCTACTAAAATCAAGTACTTACCATAAAATTTCCTTGGTCGTCGTACAAATGTAATTCGCCATTAGTGAGCGCAAATAGCAACATTGAGTTGTCTGGTGACCACTGTACTGCCGCCAGGCCCGGCCCTTTGATATCTTTACCCCACACTCGCGAGCCGTCTACTGAACCAACTATAACTGCCCCTAAAAATAGAATGTATGTACTATATTAAACCCTATGTGCTAAAAAGGGCAGTATGTGTTAATAAGTAAAATTTGTATAGTGCACACAGTTTTGTAGATAAGTGTGAAAGACATAGATCTTTGACACGATCGATAGGTGTGATAGTAATTCAACAGTGAACAATTTCACAGAGACCAAACAAATAACGAACTTTTTTCGCATTATTCCGCGAGGTCGTAGGGTCTATTCTGTTTTAATTTATAACCGTTGATATCATTAGGTACGAAAAGGAAACCGTCCGAATATGACTTCGGGTAAGATTGGGTCTTCATTACCATAATGTCAAGATCGTATCGGCCTATTAAGACAGTCGCTCAGGTTGCAGGGATCATCATTAGCCAAAAGACGTCCACTGCTGGACATACGCCTTCCCCAGAGACTTACAGGGGTATGTACCTCAAATGATTGAGCAGAAGTCTTATCTAGCAGATACAAACCCTGCGTCTTAAATGGCAACAAAATCGCAAATATTTTGTTATTTTAATAAAAGCCTAAGGCTTTTTGAAAATTACCATCTTCGTATGCTATGCATATTTTCTGACCATCGGAACCCCATGCCATACCCGTCACCGTTGACTTATTCCTGTTATTTATCATCTCTTCATACCACGATCCCTGGAAGAAATTTCAAATATAATAGAAAAGGTTAAAGTACTACAATAGTTGCACAAAATTAAATTGCCGTATCGGAATATGTGGAATACCCTAAGTTTGATACAGCAAAAATTATAAGTTGAAATTCTTAGAATTCGTCGACGAACACGTCATTTTTGGAAGGGCTATTGCAGCTTTCTATATATAGGTATCTATAAATAAAATAAAAAGTAAGCTCCTTAAAAATAACCCCACTAATACGAAGCAACCTGTGCTTAATCTGAATTACGCACTGGTTGTTGTTATGACTTATCATTACAGCTTTGAAAGTTAAGTGCGCAATCGAAAAAAAATATCGCCGGCTGCGGGTTCATATCCCAGGCACACAGCTAGGACTTAATTATCACATACTTAATAGTAAAGGAAAATTTGAATGCCTAAAAGTTCATAAAAATCGTTAGGAACGTAATCCATCTTAGGCATGGCTAGTGAAGTAGACTAAGGCCTAAACCCAGTTGTAGAGGCCCTCAGTGGGACATAATATATAATATTATGTATATGGACTAATGGTATTACTTTAATTAATTTCCACAAAAATATTCACCTTATACAACATCCAAACAATGATAACTCCATGTTCATCACTAGTAGTCAGTTTTTGAAATACTTCATTCCAAATAGCAACTCGCAGTTGGCCTGTATGGCCCTCAAGACTAAGGTTCATAGAGAGGTTTCCACCTCCACCTAAAATCACCAAATTTTAATATGTTCTTCTTACTTTTATATGTAGCATATAACATAATAATAATTACTATAATGAACTTAAAAGTCCAAACATAAATTTACCGGACTCAAGTTTTAACACTTTTAGCATTCCTTCTTCTCCTCCAACTGCAATATATCCCGATGACTGATTCCATGCTATACAAGTAACATTTGATTGCTTAGGTATAGCTATCTGAAAAAACATTTTACTATTATTAATATTTTTAATATCTAATCCTATTAGGCAAAGTAATCATAGAGATTTTACAGGATTAAAACATTGGATAATTTTATAACAATATTTTTATGTAAGAATTTACGTAATAGATGAATAATAAATATAGGATACATATATTTTACAAAATAATTCTATTTAAAAAGAAAAATAACATTTCTAAATATTATATCCACTGTCTCATAATTAAAGCGATCCTTACAACTTTTATTATATTTTTTGTATATCTGACTGCTATATTTATGAAATTATTACTTTATTTTAAAAGTACTAATTTTATTTAATATTGTCGGTTAAAAACAAATTCATATTAACAAGTTATTTATATTTTCTAAATATTTAAACATATATATTTTTTTAATGAAATAACTAGTATTATTTTATTGTTTTTCTCATTTCCAATCATCATTGATTATATCTCTTAACCGGTTCTTAATATTTTTACTATTCATTAAAATCTTCATTCTATATTTTAAAGGTAGATACGCTAAAATAGAACTTTATAACGATGCGGAATAGGATGGTAACCATGGTAACTGTTATGACAACAAACCTTTTTACTCATATAAATAAACATTTTTGCTGATAAGATTTAACTTCTACCGCTTGAAACTGGTTCTTCAATACAATAAGTCTTGAATCAATTGAATTTTTGTAAGCAAATATGCTTTCCAGACCAGCTAGCTTTATTATAACTTATAGTTCATTTAATGACAGACTCTTAACGCTAACTATAAACCTGTGGAGTTGCATATTATGCTTAAGTCTTAACATATTTAAGTCAATAACAATTAGGAACTTTTGTACATAATATTATGTCAATAACATGAAAATTTCAAAGTAATTTAAAACTGTTCATAAAATTCAACTTGTTTGAACTTCTTTTAAGTTTTATTTATTAATTTCTCTTTATATTGGATGGGCAAAGCCGTACAGTCCGTACAGCCTAGGTATAATGTAATCGAAGTTTTGAAAAGTTTGAAAGGTTTAAAGTAATATTAACAATAAATTATTTACTTCAGACCCTTTACAGCCATACCTTAAAAGTAAAACAACAAATATAACTTAATGCTATTTAATGATCTAGGTAGGTATGTACAGGCCTCATATGAGAGGACATCCATCCACTCACGATAATAATATCATACAGTAGTTTAACTGTTGAATAGTAATCTCAGATTATACATACTCTTTTCATGCTAACTCTGATCTGGTTGGTTTATGTGTTTGAATTATTTTAAATTTGGAATTTCAGTTTTATTTCTTTAGATTGAATTGTCATATTTTATGATTCCATTTATATAGCTTGTAGAAGTAACATGTTTGTTGTCTGAACTAAATTTTAAATTGTATATTAATGTTATAATGGTTTCATAATAATCAAGAACAAATTCAAAATGTTTAACTTGAAATAAATACAATTGTTATCAACCCTTACAAGTCTTTTTGGTTTGGAAGTGACCGCACTAGCCGCAGCTACCTTTCAAGAGGTTATGGGCCCAGCACGCTTCCACCGCAGCTTTCTTTCAAGATGTTATGGGCCCAGCAAGCCAATTGAATAAAAAAAACAGTTGAAGAAGAGGTAGCGATTGACGATGTTGAAAACGAAAAAAAAAAAGTAATGAAACAAATGAAGAAGAAAGAGTAGATGAAGCAGATGAGGAGGAGGCAGAGGTTATTGCAATGGTGTAGATCCAAGAAGAAGAAGAAGACCATCAAGAAATATGTGGAATTTTGTTAATGTTTTTGTTGATTCTGATGAAGCAGATGTTTAGGTGGCCCAGTGAGGGGCGAGGTGGCCTAGTGAGGGGCGAGGTGGCCCATTGAGGGGCGAGGTGGCCCATTGAGGGGCGAGGAGGCCCATTGAGGGGAGAGGAGGCCCATTGAGGGGCGAGGAGGCCCATTGAGGGGCGAGGAGGCCCATTGAGGGGCGAGGAGGCCCATTGAAGGGCGAGGAGGCCATTGAGGGGCGAGGAGGCCCATTGAGGGGCGAGGTGGCTCTTGAAGGAATTTTTACACATTGTACCTCAAGCAACTTTGATGGTTGATGATTGGTCTGCTATTGATTTAATGAAGAACAGAGTTTTAAATAGAAGAAGTAAACATGTTGATCTTAGTTACCTCATTTGTGAAAGAAAAGCTTGAAGAAAATATTTGCGGTTTTATAATCAAGATTTACGTGATATGATGGTGTAGGTTGTGCTAGTGTAAGGCGATGTTAATAATAGAGATTCGCGCAGTGGAAACGTGTATGTAAGATTGTTGTAAAAGAAGAAATGATTTTTTATAACAAAAAAAAACGAAATTCAAAACGGAATTTTTCAAGGAAAACTTTAAAGAATTTTTGATATATCTACCTTTATAGTGTACTGTGTTTTCTTGTGTTTTTGTGGTTTTAGTAACTATTAAGAGTTTTTGTTTTTATTGAGAAAGAGTGTGTCGTTGTTGTTTTAGATTGGTTGTTTGTTAAGAACTTCAAAATTTTTTGGGTTTTCTGTACTTGTCTGCTGTTATGATTCTTGAAAGGTAGCTGCGGCTAGTGCGGTCACTTCCAAACCAAAAAGACTTGTAAGGGTTGATAACAATTGTATTTATTTCAAGTTAAACATTTTGAATTTGTTCTTGATTATTATGAAACCATTATAACAATAATATACAATTTAAAATTTAGTTCAGACAACAAACATGTTACTTCTACAAGCTGTATAAACGGAATCATAAAATATGACACAAATCAATCTAAACAAATAAAACTGAAATTCCAAATATAAAGTTATTCAAATACATAAACTAACCAGATCAGAGTTAACATGAAAAGAGTATGTATAATCTGAGATTACTATTCAACACACCCCCTTAATCTCAGATATACATCATAACAGCAGACAAGTACAGAAAACCTAAAAAATTTTGAAGTTCTTAACAAACAACCAATCATAAAACAACAACGACACACTCTTTCTCAATAAAAACAAAAACTCTTAATAGTTACTTAAACCACAAAAACACAAGAAAACACAGTACACTATAAAGGTAGATATATTAAAAATTCTTTAAAGTTTTCCTTGAAAAATTCCGTTTTGAATTTCGTTTTTTTTTTTTATATAATAAATCATTTCCTCTTTTACAACAATCCTACATACACGCTTCCACTGCGCGAACCTCTATTATTAACATCGCTTTAGACTAGCACAACCTACACCATCACATCACGTAAATCTTGATTATAAAACCGCAAATATTTTCTTCAAGCTTTTCTTTCACAAATGAGGTAACTAAGATCAACATGTTTACTTCTTCTATTTAAAACTCTGTTCTTCAAATCATTTCCTCTTTTACAACAATCCTACATACACGCTTCCACTGCGCGAACCTCTATTATTAACATCGCTTTACACTAGCACAACCTACACCATCACATCACGTAAATCTTGATTATAAAACCGCAAATATTTTCTTCAAGCTTTTCTTTCACAAATGAGGTAACTAAGATCAACATGTTTACTTCTTCTATTTAAAACTCTGTTCTTCATTAAATCAATAGCAGACCAATCATCAACCATCAAAGTTGCTTGAGGTACAATGTGTAAAAATTCCTTCAAGAGCCACCTCGCCCCTCAATGGGCCTCCTCGCCCCTCAATGGGCCTCCTCGCCCCTCAATGGGCCTCCTCGCCCCTCAATGGGCCTCCTCGCCCCTCAATGGGCCTCCTCGCCCCTCAATGGGCCTCCTCGCCCCTCAATGGGCCTCCTCGCCCCTCAATGGGCCACCTCGCCCCTCACTGGGCCACCTCGCCCCTCACTGGGCCACCTCGCCCCTCACTGGGCCACCTCGCCCCTCACTGGGCCACCTAAACATCTGCTTCATCAGAATCAACAAAAACATTAACAAAATTCCACATATTTCTTGATGGTCTTCTTCTTCTTCTTGGATCTACACCATTGCAATAACCTCTGCCTCCTCCTCATCTGCTTCATCTACTCTTTCTTCTTCATTTGTTTCATTACTTTTTTTTTTTTTTTTCGTTTTCAACATCGTCAATCGCTACCTCTTCTTCAACTGTTTTTTTTATTCAATTGGCTTGCTGGGCCCATAACCTCTTGAAAGGTAGCTGCGGCTAGTGCGGTCACTTCCAAACCAAAAAGACTTGTAAGGGTTGATAACAATTGTATTTATTTCAAGTTAAACATTTTGAATTTGTTCTTGATTATTATGAAACCATTATAACATTAATATACAATTTAAAATTTAGTTCAGACAACAAACATGTTACTTCTACAAGCTATATAAACGGAATCATAAAATATGACACAAATCAATCTAAACAAATAAAACTGAAATTCCAAATATAAAGTTATTCAAATACATAAACTAACCAGATCAGAGTTAACATGAAAAGAGTATGTATAATCTGAGATTACTATTCAACAATGATGTATATCTGAGATTAAGGGGGTGTGTTGAATAGTAATCTCAGATTATACATACTCTTTTCATGCTAACTCTGATCTGGTTGGTTTATGTGTTTGAATTATTTTAAATTTGGAATTTCAGTTTTATTTCTTTAGATTGAATTGTCATATTTTATGATTCCATTTATATAGCTTGTAGAAGTAACATGTTTGTTGTCTGAACTAAATTTTAAATTGTATATTAATGTTATAATGGTTTCATAATAATCAAGAACAAATTCAAAATGTTTAACTTGAAATAAATACAATTGTTATCAACCCTTACAAGTCTTTTTGGTTTGGAAGTGACCGCACTAGCCGCAGCTACCTTTCAAGATTAACTTCATACAAACGGGCCAAAATCAAGTTATCCCTATGCGCCCGATCTCGGCATGCGCTCGGCATGCAGGCAGTCGCGACTATTTTTTTTTTTTTTTTTTTTTTGTTCTCGGGGGGAAAGCTGTTTATGGCTCTACTTCCCGCCAGCCGGGGGGAGGGGGCGGGAAGTGTATGTCGGGGTCACCGGTCTTCCAGCCCGGCGCACGGCGACGACATGTCCGCACAGATGTTAGTGTCGGGCTGGGTCCCTAACAAAAAAAAAATAGGCAGTCGCGACTATACCCTAGTGACGAACGGACAGTGTCTTTTTTAAGCAGTAGCCGCGCGATTTTTATAAAGAATTAGTACGAGAACGTATTTAAATTGACAAATAGAATATATTGTAGCATTCTTTACATCTAAGTCGAGCAAAAATATTTATCAGTAGCGAATTTATAAGAACGATTTAATATAAACATGTTTTTTAAATTAAATACACTAATAAAAAAACATTCATTTTTATTGGACACTTCCTATTACATTCACAAAGTATTTTATTTATTTAGATAGAAAGTCAAAGTAAGCAGATTTAATTAAATTGCTGCAGGTGATCCAACCAATTAACGTGATCCAGTGATACATCCATAAAAATCAGGAACTCTTATCTGAACAAACAGTTCTGACGCATAGCGAATTACACACTACACCCGTTAAGTACCCTGCGGCAGCAAAAAATCAAACTAACACATACCTAATTTTTCACCTTTTAAATTATTATTTTTAGTTTCAATTAAAAATCTCCCAGACACTTTACCACTGCCTATAAGTTATTTTGGATATTTATTTGAAGAAAATAATCCAATATTTTATAAATACCTACATTTATTCTTCATAAATCATAAGCTTCTGAATAATTTAAAATGTCGTCTACACTACACTATAACTTTTAGTACATAATTATAAAGCAACCGAAAGACCTTATTCCACGCTGTAAAAGTGATAAAGAAAATCTACCCAGGAAATCAATATTTTCGCGGAAAAATCGAGTGTGCGTCAAGAGACGTATTCTAATAGGGCTATATTCGCATCATTTGTTTTCTTCCCCGTTGCTATATAATGATATCATATAAAATAAAGATCTATATTGCCTATCGTCACTTACTCATATTTTGAATACACATTAGTGTGTGTGTTTTTTGTTATATAAAGTGAATTCATTTTCATCAAAAATTATTTTTAAAAGGATTAAAATGTTGGGACGAAAACAAAGCTTGAAAGGCGAGCCTGTGCTCGCCGATTATGGGCCTGAAGAATCATTAAACGAAAGTGCTGATATAGAATGGGTTAACAAGGTCAGTCCTTAGAATCGATACATTGGTTAATAATAAAAAAATATTTACATTTGTTTTTTTTTTCAGCTATGGGTGAGGAGGATTCTAAGATTATGTGCCCTACTAAGTTTAATGTCGGTTTCTTTGAACACACCTAAATCATTTGAAAAGTATCCTTATCTACAAACAATTACTTTTGTAGTAGATTGCTGTGTTACCTTATTATTTACAGCAGAAATGATAGCCAAAATGCATATAAGGGGAATACTCAAGGTATATATTTAAGCTTTCTTATAAGATAAGTTATTCTGTTTAGCTATGTTTGAGACCGATTTTCTAGTTTTTTTCACTTTTGCATCAAGTATAAAAACTATTATGTCCAAATTCTTAAATGAAGAATAAATAATTTGACTTTGACTTAGAGGTAGTCTGGTTGTCCTCTTTACAATTGAGAAGTTGTCACTGATTATTTCTTTCTAAGTATTGTTTAAGCTATGTAAAAATATGTGCAATGGAATATGTTGCAGGGGGATGTTGCTTACTTAAAGGACCACTGGTGCCAATTTGATGCTTCCATGGTATTTTTCCTCTGGGTCTCTGTTCTGCTGCAAATGTTTGAGTTGACAGGCATTGTGCCAAGATACAGTTACTTAAGTATACTGAGAGCTCCAAGACCTCTCATCATGATAAGATTTTTGAGGGTCTTCCTTAAGTTTTCCATGCCAAAATCCAGAATTAACCAAATTTTTAAGTAAGTAAATTTGCTAATATTATGTAAGACATAGCTGTTCTATTTACAGTGCCTATCATCAAGTTTGATGTGTATAAAAAGGTATATTCACATGGATATTTTCACCATTACAGGAGATCAAGTCAACAGATATACAATGTGACTCTCTTCTTTCTTTTCTTCATGTCTCTATATAGTTTGCTAGGGGTCCAGTTTTTTGGTGAGCTTACTCATCATTGTGTCAGAAACAATACAAATCCAAAGTAAGTACACAATTATGTTAAGGAACCATAAAAGTCATCTAACATTTTTTAAGTTCATAAAAACTTTTCAGCTAAATTCAATTAACAATTGAATTTTAGTACAGGAACATGAATCCAAAATATATTAAAATGTAAATACATATTTATATTCCAAAGTGCTCAAATGAAATATTTTGGTAAGGTACAGGAATGAAATATATTATTTTTATTTCCAAGTATTTAATGTCTCATAATATTTGCTTTCAGTCAAATAACTATAAATTCACTAGCAATACCAGACACATTTTGTTCACCTGATCCGGATTCTGGCTATCAGTGTCCAGCTGGAATGAAGTGTATGAAACTTAATCTATCCAAATATATAATGGGCTTTAATGGATTCGAAGAATTTAGTAAGTCTTTTAGTTATTGTTACTTTTTGAAAATGATATAAGTATGTAATTTAAATTGATTTTATCTTTTAGCAACAAGTTTGTTCACTGTGTATCAGGCATCTTCACAAGAAGGTTGGGTTTTTATAATGTACAGGGCTATTGATTCCCTGCCCACCTGGCGTTCTGCTCTATATTTCAGGTAATAAAATTCAGCCATTTTGATGTATTGTTTTTAAATTGTTTTGGTAGTCAAATAACTTTACAAATACCTACAGGCACGTATATACGCACACACACGTATACGCGCACGCACTTATGGTTAGACGCTCGTTTGAGTCACTATCTGGACGGTCGTGAGTTTAAACCTCTATCCTCAAACATAGAACAGGGACTGCGAGATGGCGCGGCACTGCAATGTACCGCAAGTCCTTGAGGCAAAACTCTTGGTCTCGCGTAGTTAGTCGCGTAATGATTTAAGACATCTACTTATACTTTCTTTTCAGCACAATGATATTTTTCCTGGCGTGGCTAGTGAAGAATGTGTTCATAGCAGTCATCACAGAGACGTTCAATGAGATCAGAGTACAGTTCCAACAGATGTGGGGAGTAAGAAATCAAATCACTAAAGGCAGTACCACGCAGTTCTTCACTGGAGACGACAATGGCTGGAAACTCGTCACTATCGACGAAAATAAACATTCCGGTAATATTATTATAAAAAAATTACACATAAAATTTTAAAATTAGAATGAAATTAACAACGTAACTTTAACTTATTTGTTTTAATTGCAATAGTTTTGAATTTGATAATATTTTTACTATTAACGCAGTCTAACAGCTTTGATATCGGCGATCTGTGCAACTTTAAAAAAAGTATTATGAAAATTCAAAAATCGGTTAACTAAAGAGAAAAGCAAAATAAATTTAAAAACAATGTATTTTCCAATGCACAAAACTTAAACTGGTACTTCTTTACATAAGAAAGCTTAAGGATTGTTGCGTAATATGTTATAATATAATATACGATGAAATTAAATATTGTTTTTTAGGTAGTGCACCAGAGATTCTTCACAAAATGCTGCGTTCCGCGTACTTCCGACTGTTAGTGATGGGCGTGGTGCTCGCTAATGGAGTGATCACATCGTCAATGCACTTCGAACACGACGGCAACCCAAGGGAGTTCTTCTATCAAAAATATTATTACATTGAAGTAAGGATATTAATTATGATCATAATATATTAGATCAACCAATAAAAAAACTCTCCCACAACAGCTCCCACTTCCAAGAGTTAATGAATCATTAAATTATTGTAAGGGAGAAATAGCTGTTATTAATCAAGGACTCATATCAAGTTGATTTCACATGTCTCTTGTAATCCTCACCCATAATTATATATTTATTTATTGACTTCTCGTCCACTACTGGTTTTTGTGAGGATTTTCTTGTTTCAGATCGCCTTCACAATTTTTTTGGACTTAGAAGCATTAATGAAAATATGGTGTCTAGGATTAAAGGGGTACTTCAAGCATTCCGTGCACAAGTTTGAATTGCTTTTGGCGATCGGAACCACCATCCACATTATACCACAACTTTATATGTCTGGATTTACGTACTTTCAGGTATGCTTCGAGACATTTGAAACAGGAATTTTCTAGAACAATCGCCAATGAATACCTTATTTCCAGGTTCTTCGAGTAGTGAGGTTGATAAAAGCATCGCCCATACTGGAAGGTTTTGTATACAAAATCTTCGGTCCCGGAAAGAAACTCGGCAGCCTCATAATTTTCACCATGTGTTTGCTTATAATCAGTTCTTCCATATCCATGCAGCTGTTTTGTTTCCTTTGTGAATTCACTAAATTTGAAACTTTTGACGAGGTATGTTTATCTATTTTGATCATTGCTGTGGCATTTTCAAAGAAATTCCAACAATACACCTATATTATATGGGGTTTGATAATGAAATAGCTCCATATCTTTATTTTTGATATTATAATTATTTAATATCGTTTTGCAGGCATTCATGTCTATGTTCCAAATATTAACGCAAGAGGCGTGGGTGGAAGTGATGGACGAAACAATGGTTA
The DNA here is from genome assembly GCA_030295005.1 of Cephonodes hylas. Classification (NCBI taxonomy): domain Eukaryota; kingdom Metazoa; phylum Arthropoda; class Insecta; order Lepidoptera; family Sphingidae; genus Cephonodes; species Cephonodes hylas. The sequence continues at coordinate 7,410,888 of AP025364.1, read as the reverse complement.
GAACGAGCCAAACTCTGACGCCACTCGTTGCTATTTACTTCATACTGTACCATCTGTTTGTTACATTGGTAAGATCATTAGTAGATGCCGAATGTTATTCAAATTCTTCAATGGAAGACGTCATTCCGGATACAAATAATCTTGTTCCCAATTAATGTACATTTCTACACCAATATGTTTAATCAATTGTTTTGTTTACATAGGATTTAATGACGTAATAGGCATCTCCATGCCCGAAACAACCATGGATTTGTGGAAACAAACCCATGGTTGTTTCGGACAAATTTCAAGATGCCGTGCTACTCCTGAGAACTCCTTAATAGAAAAATCTAAATACATTTTTCGCCATCATGGAATCGAGAGCATGATGCAGTCATATACGACAATTATGTTACTTAATTGTAAACTGCTTGCAGATCGTGCTGTCTTTATTCGTAGCTGTAATCTTGGACAACCTGGAACTGGATGAAGATATAAAAAAGTTGAAACAGCTGAAGTACAGACAGCAGAGTGCAGAGATAAAAGAGAGTTTGCCATTCAGATTAAGGATATTTGAAAAGTTTCCCGACAGCCCGCAAATGACGAAGCTTCACAAAGTCCCGGGAGACTTTAATCTACCAAAGGTATTGGTATACCAGTTCTGAAATACTTATAACACTATCAACTGGCACTTATAACACTACACTGGGCTAATGGCTAATAACTTCTAAAAGTTAGTGATGTTCATAGTTTTAACTTGCAACTTCCAAGATGGTATTTCAAGTAGTTCCCCTGCTTTATACTTAAAGCTATCACGCTCTTCGGTCTCGATGATAAAGAATCGACATCGAAATAATGTTGGAATTAGCGTGGTTTTTGATTTTGTCAATTACGAGTATTTCATCCGCGATGAGGCTGTGGAACACATAAGAAGAGCTGTCAAACTTGAGTGTATGTTACAACTGTAACAGGTATCAAAGCGAGAATAGAACCGATGCCATCTCATTTGTTGATACAAAAACTGCAGTTCATTATCAACTCATATACGTCCTACTACTGGTCACGGATCTCCTCTACCATTGCGAGGGTTTAGGCCACAATCCACCACGCGCTGGCCTAGTGTTAAAATTGTCACTTGGCTAGGTTAAAATTGGCACATAGAGCTGTATTAATTGAAATATAGCTAGGATCGTACGACCTTGTCAAGGTCGCGGGACATCGCTGGCTGCAGGCGGCTTCCGACCGGTCCCAGTGGAAGTTATTGGGGGAGGCCTATGTCCAGCAGTGGACTTCGATTGGCTGATGATGATGATGATATAGGATCGTATTGTTGCAGGTGCGCGAGTCGTTCATGCGTCAGTTCGTGTGCGACATGGAGGGGGAGGAGGAGGGGGGCGTGGTGGGCGTGGGGGGCGCGGCGTCCCGCTCGGCCGCCAGCGCGTCGCGGCGCGCCGTCGAGTACATCAGCGTCGCCAAGATCGCCTTCCCCTACCGCAAGCGCTGCCTCGTCAAGACGTTGGTGGTCGCGCCGCCCTCCCTCAGGCCCAGCTCGGCGCTTAGGAGACACGTCGTCAGCTCCATTATTGAGTAATTTTTAGTTATACTGTTGTGATGAAATATTGATGTTTTGTAAGGATGTTAAATAAATGAACCAGTCAAAGATTAGTATGTCTGACTATTACTATGGAGCGCTTGATAGATGGCCCGAGCCAATCGACTCTTATTCAATGGTAAAATCAGCTGAAAAATGTCATGAATGAAAGCCCTGGTTTTGTTATCTACTGTGTCAAAGATATTTAATCGAAATAAGTCTTTCAAAGGGTAGTAGTGTTATCCTAACTGAAATTTGTTTTTTTTACACTTTTGTATTTTTGTTCAGATGTTCTAAGTTCGAGTTATTATGATTTCAATCAGGTTTATTTTTATTTTTTTTATTTTGATTTTATGAACCATGAGAAAATAGAAACGCATGTTTCTTAAAGTAAGCTTGATGATACAGGGACTCAAACAACCATCGACCACTGCTGGGAGATTCAGCTATGCTAGCAACAGGAGGAAAGTCAGGTCTCAAGCCCCAGGGAACTATCTCCAGTGCAAAACAACTACGAGTCGATCAAAAAAAGTATGTTATAGTCAAATCAATATAAAGGTTCCTTATTTCCTGGATAGCTACAGCGAAACCAGCGTGAAATATTTTCATAGAGTTTTTTGATAAAAGAGCAATACAATAAGGAATTTTTGCATTGCCTTGTTAAACTTCCGTTGTACTATCATATGTGTTTAGTTAATTACCTATCAAAAAGACATTTCTTAGGGGCGTAGTCCGCCAACCCGCAATGAGGCAGCCTGGTGAACTAACGCCTAACGCCTCTGCTGTAAAGGAGGCCCGTGTCCAGTAAGTGCAACGTATATGGGTCCATGATGACAATATTCACAGGTTCGGCTCCCGCTCCATCCGTCGTTCCGTCCGCAGCGGGTCGATAAAGCTGAAGCAGACGTACGAGCACCTGCTGGAGAACGGCGACATCGGCGCGGCGTCCCGCGTCGTGCCCTCGTCCCGCGCGCGCCCCCCGTACCTCGACATACGCCTGCTGCAGGCCAAGAGGCAGCAGGCGGAGATGCGCAGGTATATACTGTGCACACTGCGGGTATTTTTATAGAATCTCAAAAGAGTAAGGCCTTATGTCTAGTTCATTATTGTTTAATGTTGGGTTAAGATGTCCTGATTTACACATCAAATTTGATTTTGTTAAATAAGGTAAAATTAAAGCTGTATGTATGTATTATTCAGAATTTCGTAAGGAAAACTTACTTATATACTATGGTGCTGACATTAAAGCTGATTTACTTCTTCTGCACTATGAATATGCATCAAAAAGAGAGATAGTCAAAAAACAAAAAAAAAACAAGTAAGCTTACAACTCGTATGTAGCCACTATGGGTTACTTATAAACACTTATTGTGGTTAAAATTATTTTGCCTAACTTCTAACGTCATGGATCATTCAACTCAACAAGGAATGATCGAGTAACGTAAGAAAAACATTCCTTAATTAAATTATATTTTTGGGCATTTTAAGGAACCAACGGGAAGAAGACCTGCGTGAAAACCATCCCTTATTCGATACTCCGCTTCTGATAGTACCGAGGGAGTCTCGCTTCCGTAAAATATGTCGCGCCATAGTGGACGCGCGGTACGACGCCCGCCTGCGCGACCCCATCACCGGCAACGAAAGAAAAGTACACTACAAGAGCTTTCAGTGAGTACCGAATATCCTTATTTAAATAGTAATAATTAATTGGATAATTACTTGGTAATTACTGATATAAAAAATTAGACTTTAAAAGTAAATGTCGGATAAAGCGATTTGGCAGTATCGAAGCTATAATTAAAAATAACAAGTCATAAAAGTACTACAGAGTCCTGACGCTATTCTGAAATATGATCATATTTTGTTTTGCGATTTATCGATAATGGACTTAATTTATCGATGTTTAGACATCGAGAGAAGAATAATACTTGTGAACCACAACGTTATGTGTGAATGCTTTTATTGTCGAAGCGCAGGATACAATATTAAGTATTATGAAGTAACATTGTTTTATTTGGTCAATTCGCTTGTCCACAGTTACCAAGTGGTCACGACGTAAGTGCTTGTATACAGCATTAGCTGCATTGCTTGACAATCTCAACATATGAGAGTTTGCAGCATAGTCGACCGACATATTATACATACGTCATCGACACTGATCAATATACAATGATATAATGAAACTTTTCCACTTATTGGTATTATATCGAATAATCATTCGATGTAATCGATATTATCGACATAATCATTCGTTAGCTGTTGTCAATAGTTTACAACTTGCCATCAACATCACGAGTGTGGCTAAATGCTTTTTGTTCACAATTTAACTGTAGGCTTTTAGATATAAATATGAAACACATATCGACATTAAAGTTGTTTTTATTCAGCACTTCTATCGAGAACTTCATTCTGTATAACTTTGTACTTGAAATTTAGTACACAAATAAAATGTTTATTCATAATGTCGATTAAATAATTTGTTAAACTATCAGGAACTTATGCGTGAAAAATGTATAATTTTATCACATGCAAGCCAAAAAAACATGAAAAAAAATACTGCACAGGACATAAATATTATATAAAAATTAATGTTTCATTGGATTAGCAATGTTTCTGTAATTATTTAAGATACAAATAACTTTTGAGTGTTGTTGCTTTGTTAGTATACTCCACGATCAATTCATGTGTGTTCACTATACATCGCATCTAGATGACTACACCCGCTCATTACACAAAATATCATTTTAGCAATTTCCTCGGGTTGGTGACTTACATGGACTGGGTCATGATCATGGTGACGACCTTGTCTTGTTTGTCCATGATGTTTGAGACGCCCTCCTATAGAGTCATGGAGAACTTTGTGCTTCAGGTAATTATCGATTTTATAGAACGACCAATTTTATTCTTTTAAATTACTTAAAATTTAAAAATAAAGGTTAATTGGTGGGCTTTAAAGAACATATAATTAAATGACTGCAGTTATTCGCTCAATATTTAATATTTTGCTTTGATCAATCTACATTTAAGATTTGCCAGTAAATATTTTTTGTATAATTCCAGATCGCTGAGTATGGATTTGTAATATTCATGAGTCTTGAACTGGCGTTGAAAATCTTAGCTGATGGGCTGTTCTTTACACCGAAAGCTTACTTAAAAGATGCAGCAGCTGTGTTGGACGTATTCATCTATATTGTACGTACTGATCAAATAACATTTAATAGATCAAAGGAAAGAATAAAGTTGTCAAGATTGTAGCGCGTGTTCGATTCCAAGAATAACACTTGATTTTAGGAAATACTTATCGATTACTTTTTATTTTGCGCTCAGTATAAGTGTAAGTGTGTGTAAGTGTTGACAGCTCCGTGGCGCAGTTGGCTAGACACCAGCTTGCGAAACGAGCGGCCGCGGGTTGGATCCCCGCACCGAGACAAATGTTTGTGTGATCCACAAATATTTGTTTCGGGTCTGGGTGTTTGTGAGACCGAAAAGTCTCTCGTAATTTCTGATACCCACGGCACAAGACTCGTATCTTAGTGTGGGGTCAGGACTATGTATGTGACTGTTGGGTGTATTTATTTATTTATATAAATGTACGCGACTTTTACGAATACTTTTTTGTGGCAAGGTATTGTGTTTTATGTAAAGCAGCAATACTCAACTTTATTTTTCTTGGGCACCAAACCATTGTTAACTATCTCTATAAAGTATTATTCGCCAAGTACGAAATAAAAGTAAGAACGGCTGCAACCACGAAAGCTTGTCGCGGAGTACATTAGGTATAGCATATGTGAGCGGATGCGTGACTGAAGATATGAAAGAGAAAGAGGTGAATGAAGACATGACCGGTGATAGTGATGTATGGAAGTATCCTACTGCGCCGACCCCAAATGAACTGGGAACAGGGCAAGAAGAAGAAGAGCTATCTGGGATGCTGTGTGTGTTGGCAGGTGTCGCTGACGTTCCTGTGCTGGATGCCGTCGCGCGTGCCGCCGGGCGGCGCGGCGCAGATGCTGATGATCCTGCGCTGCGTGCGGCCGCTGCGCATCTTCACGCTCGTGCCGCACATGCGCAAGGTCGTCTACGAGCTCTGCCGCGGGTTCATGGAGATACTGCTCGTGAGTGCTAGCAACTCTCATTACATACGTCGATAGCTGCAATGAGTACATCGAAGCGTCACAATCAGCGTCAGCGACATATTGTATATTTAATTTTACCTTTTTTATTCATAAAACCTTGTTTGACCTTTGAATGGAATAGACTTTTTTACATTAATGTATTTCTTCGTAATCTATAAAAAAACAACCATTAGGTATGTAGTACGATACTAACTACTACTACTAACTACTAGCACGATCAAATTCTTGTCAATGATGAAATTATTTTAATAAGCATGTATTATTTAAAGGTATCGACACTTTTGATTCTACTCATGTTCGTGTTCGCAAGTTATGGCGTACAATTATATGGTGGCAGGCAAGTTATTTGATATACTTAAAATTTTGATTATTTCGACTGCCTTGTAGATCAACGGTAGAAGTACCATGAGATTTGAAAAATTCTAGAATATCGAATGCAAAATTAATGTTTATATAGAAAAAGCTATGTACATTGGACTACAGGTTGGCCCGGTGCAATGATCCGACGATCACTCGTCGCGAGGACTGCGTGGGCGTGTTCATGCGGCGCGTGTTCGTCACCAAGATGAAGATCCGGCCCGGACCCAACGAGACCTTCCCCTCCATGCTAGTGCCCAGAGTTTGGTCAGTCACCTTCCTCTCCTTTAATTTTATATAGAGACATCTACTTAAGTGGTGTGATTCTATTACGTAAAGTTAATAACTATATTTTAAAATAATGCGTATTGATAAAAAAAAAATCACTTTTTGATCTTATGTATCATGGTAACATAAGATCAAACATACATATTATGTGTATCGTCAAATCCATCTCAATTGCTAATTTTAGACTTTCACAGTTTCCAATATTAGTTCCTCCCTTATAATCTTTTTGAAATTCCAGGGCGAACCCAAAACGGTTTAACTTCGACAACATTGGAGACGCACTTTTGACGTTATTCGAAGTATTGTCATTCAAGGGGTGGCTGGACGTGCGAGATGTATTGATCAAAGCATTAGGACCGGTGAGTACTACCCATTCATAATCGAGATTTGCTATTAAATAAAAAATTACACTATCACGGAAATATCAATATTTAAAGTTGCTAAATTCTTAAACTTAACTAAGAGTATTTGTAAGTCTTTCGACTGGCAAAGACGTTATGAGCAGTTCATCAGTAAATAGATTGTTGATAATTTCTTTTTTTAATTAGTGATTACTTTTTAATGTACTTTTGTTCCCTCTGTGTTCTTTTCCCCCGTGTATACAATAAAGTGCAAATAAATATATATATATTTTTAATGGTATTAATACAGCTACAAAAAAGCTCTTTGCAGGTACACGCGATATACATACATGTTTACATATTCCTGGGTTGTATGATTGGTCTCACTCTGTTCGTGGGCGTGGTCATCGCGAATTACTCCGAGAACAAAGGCACCGCTCTCCTCACCGTTGACCAGCGCAGATGGTAACTACATAACTTGTTACGCTTTATCAGCCTACAAGAAGCCCTCTATGGAGGCCAACCTAATATTAAGAATATTATGGAACTCGACGTTTGCGTTCTTGTTGGTATTTTGCGTCCGTGTTGGTGGTCGGCTAGACAGCACCTTGACAAGACAGAGACCGGATGTCCGGTACCCCACCCAAATATTTTTTGAGTCTAGATTACTTCCGACCTGCTGTAATAAAATGATTGATGATTATGACATTATGTGTTTTTTAGGTGCGATTTGAAAAAAAGACTGAAAATTGCGCAACCTTTACACTTGCCTCCCAGACCAAATAAAAGGAAAGTCCGCGCGTTCGCGTATGACGTCACACAAAATTTGAGTTTCAAGAGGGTTATCGCCATCGTGGTGCTCATCAACAGCGCCTTGTTAGCCGTCACCGTAAGTATTATTGTGTGCTTATAGTAAGATTTTCTTAGATTTTACAAAGGCCTTATTAAATTTAGCACTTCATTCTTGATCCTAAGTTCTACTACCGGGTGAAGTAAAATGTTATTAGTTTTTCTGACTACGGAATTCTCACAAGCGGGACGGATTCTAAGAATGTATCCAAAAACGGCAATAGGCTCGCCAACTTTTACAAATATAATAAAAAGTGGTAGGTATAGGAGCACTTCTGCACCCACTTTTACCCAGGTATTTTTCAGTCCCACATATACAGACGCAACGTAACCGTTCCCGGGCTCTGATCTGCTATTGAAAATTTGCCATTATAAAATGTAGTGAATAAACTGCATGACTCGGGAACACAGTTGCACATGTGAACAGTAAATGAAGTGTATTGCAGTGGTCCCGCTACTCGCCGTACACGGAGCAGCTGGCGCTGACGTCGGCGCTGCTGACGCTGGTGTTCGTGGTGGAGGTGGTGCTGAAGACCATCGCCTTCACGCCGCGCGGCTACTGGCAGAGCCGCCGCAACCGGTACGACCTGCTCGTCACCGTCGCCGGCTGCATATGGATATTCATGCACTTCACGCTCAAGGTTAAAACAACTGCATTGGTTATTTCAATAGTCTATGCCCTTTGCATGTTTGTAGCATTCTTTGAGAAATGGAGTGCTTTGGAGGACTCTAAGGAAGGACAATATCCAGAGGTAGACGTTTTCCAGCTGACGATAATGATGACGTTGGGAGATATTTATATCCGTCACTCAAAATCGTAACATTACAAATATTCTTAAAAAATCATAAAAAATCATAACCTACTTTTATTATGGTTATCTTCATGTTTTTATTGTTTTAAACACCATCATAAGTAACATGATTGATAAAAGTTTCTATTCACGTCAGAGGAGAGCAGTAATAAATACTTCCATTTTCTGTTTCTAGCGCGCAATTTTATGTCCATTTGTGAGTCGACTTACCAAAACAAATCTTAAAAAGTCTTTAAACTTTACAAAATTAGCGTAATTACATTAGCAGTTGCTAATATTGTTTTTCTAAAAAACTACAAACACCCTTATTTAAATTTACAGAACGATCTGTCGTACTTCGTGGGCTTCATGGTGGTGATCCTGCGGTTCTTCACGATCACGGGCAAGCACACGACGCTGAAGATGCTGATGCTGACGGTGGGCGTGAGCGTGTGCAAGAGCTTCTTCATCATATTCGGCATGTTCCTGCTCGTGTTCTTCTACGCGCTCGCCGGGACCATCGTGTTCGGGAATGTCAAGTACGGGGAGGGCATCGGCAGGTGAGACCTTCGTATAGATCATTGGAAGCTTAAAATACTGGAGTAAAGAAAAAATTGGTCTAATGTGATTAAGATCAAAATGATTGGTAGATACGTGACCGACGGAGTTCTTGAGCGGCAATATGTTTGGAGCAGTCAGAGAAATATTATTTTCTTAGATTTTAGTCATAATTGGGTCAATAGCACTTGAATTGATGACATGATATTTTTTAAATACCGTAAATTCGTATGACTTTGGCCCTAGGGGGTGACTTTGGCCCAAAATAGGTAAAAGTTTCGAATTCGCGTCACACCTTTCCTGCAGTCTATTTCGAAAAAGTACGCATTAAAATTAGCAGACAACAAGCACAAGTTGTCAGTAAAACAGTGTTTCGAGCTTGTGGTCCCTACTCTGATTGGTTGATTTAGCTGTTTTCGAAAAGTTTTTTCATGGGTCAAAATTTTGTAGTGCAAACTTTCGTTTATAACTAATAATTCAGGTGAGTTTCCTTCTAAATATTTTGTTAAAAGAGTGGTACTTATGTCAGTGACCCTCGGCATCGCACTTTTTTAACAATAAATTTAGCTATTTTTGTGATATTGCGAAAAAGTGATTTGGTCAGAATTTTAATCAATTTTTGTTTCACTTTGGCCCATGGGAAAGTACGAAATGAAAGCTGCCTATATAAAAAAAATTCGCTAAAAAAGAAACTGAACGTCCTTGCTGGTTATTCAATTAGTGCAGCAGACATTGCAGAAGCAACTTCATCAGGTTTGACGCTAAAACCACTCGCCAAGCCTAAGAAAAGACGACAACAGAGCCGTGACTCTATTACAAGTTGTAGTTCTTGAATGAGCGAAGTCTCGTCTACTCAAGAATCAAGAATTACCTGATGACGACGTCGAGTTCGAAGATGGAACACAAATTAAAATTGACATGACCCCACAATACTATAACAAACAATGCTATAGTTTTATGGTATTTTGATCAGTATTATTTTCTTATCTACTCTTCATGTCAATTTAAAAATCTTGTAACAATAAACGTTAAAATTACCTTGTAAGTGCTGTAAGCTTTGTAAGCTTAGTAAACTTTGTAAGCCTTGTAAGCTGTTTTTTACTTTGTATTCCCATTTAGATTTTTTTATTGGAAGACTGTTAAGAGCGCCATAAAATAAAACACATTTGTTAACATAAGTATAAAAATATTTAACTAAAAATTTAAAAAAGTTACTCTATTTGATGTGGATTTGTATTTTCTCACCAGTAGATTTATTTTATGGAGTTTAGTTTGTCCCAGCAGCAACAACCTTGCGATTTCAGAACAAGAAAGTGAGTGGGCCAAAGTCACCCAAGCCCTAGGATGACTTTGACCCCAAAGTTTGACAAAAAAAATATACACTAAATCTTTTAAATGGCTACCAAATATTTATGTATATAGTTTCCTTATATCCCCAACAATGCAACTAATTCAATAAAATAAAAATATAGACAAACGCCTTTCAACTGTATGGTGAAAATGAAAATATTGCTGAATATCGGGCCAAAGTCATACGACTCTACGGTACTACGTTATATGTCTGCAAAACCTATGAAAATTCGAGGACTGTTTTTTCATCGATTAACATACCTAACTCATTTGAATTAATAAAATATGATTCCAAGATACTAACTTATCTTTACGTATGTTATACAGGCGCGCGAACTTCAACTCGCCGATCCACAGCGTGGCGATGTTGTTCCGCATCGTGACGGGCGAGGACTGGAACAAGATCATGCACGACTGCATGGTGGCGCCGCCGTACTGCACGCCCGCCGACAACTACTGGGAGACCGACTGCGGGAACTTCACCGCCTCGCTCGCCTACTTCTGCACCTTCTACGTCATCATCACCTACATCGTGCTCAACTTACTCGTCGGTCAGATATATTGTATACTAGCTGTTGCCCGCGACTTCATCCGCGTAGACTACAGGGTTGAGTTTAGATAGAAAATAATTTATAGTCTATTTTACATCTCAGAGTCCTATTTATGCACATACCAAAAATCATTTAAATCGGTTTGGTAGATGCAGAAATACCCATTCCCACGGGAATACTTCATTTTCCGGGATAAAAACTATTCCATGTGAATTATGTGAGCTCTACCTCTCTCTATACCAAATTTCATTCAAATCGCTTTGGTAGATCCAGAAATACTCATTCCCACGGGAATACTACATTTTCCGGGATAAAAAGTATCCTATGTTTTATCTTGATGTATAAGCTATATTATTGTAAAGTTTCAATAAAATCCATTCAGTAGTTTTTACGTGAAAGAGTAACAAACATCCATACATCCATACTTACAAACTTTCGCCTTTATAATAGTAGTAGGCTAAAATTGATGTAGAAGATAGTTTTCGACCCCTCAACCAGTCAGTTTTTCCTACTTATCCACCTGATGGTAAATCCATTGTCGACAAATGACTATAATAAGCTCTCGGCAGTGACACTTACGCCGCCCTTACCTGATCCTAAATGTTAAGCTCGGTGTCGACCATAGAGTACACCGTGAGATTCTTGGCATGACAAAGAAAGAATAGGTAAATTTTTGGTTATTATAGGATAGTTTTATTTTTGCCCATAAGACACTTACAAAACTCATTATAATGTAAGAGTAAAGAGAAACAAAGGCCATCTTTCAAAGACTATTTGTTGCAGCTATTATAATGGAGAACTTTTCATTATTCTATTCAAACGAAGAAGACGCTCTGCTGTCGTATGCCGACATTAGGAACTTCCAGAACACGTGGAATATAGTCGATGTCCATCAGAAAGGTGTCATCCCTGTGAGGAAGGTAAATGCTTTATGAGAATATAGCTTTTGCCCGCGACTCCGTCCACGTAGCCTACGTTGAGTAGGCTAGGCCAGGGTTGAGTTCAGAAAGAAAATAAGTTGTAGTCTATTTACTCCTCAGAGTCCTATTTATGTCCATACCAAAAATAATATAAATTAGGCAAATTGTTTAAACTTGAAACCGTAACGCGTAGATCGACGCTATGTGCATCATTATTGCGCGCTTCCTTAGATCCTAGCGTTCAAACAAACAAACTTTATAATATTAGTATAGATTTATTTCATTTTATGGCATGTCATTTTCATATCAAATCTCGGCTATACCAGCGTCAAATTTATTTTTTCGGCATATAAAATTCTTATGTATTAATTAATAGTACCAGTTATTTCTACACCAGGTGCCATAGAAATTGGTCCAGCCGTTTGAGCTTAACAAACACACGCACTTCGACTGTTAGTTTGTTGTCTTTTTAATACTTTCCGAGTTATTCCATATCGAGTGTATTTTCTGCAGGTGAAATTCATACTTCGCCTACTAAAAGGTCGGTTGGAGTGCGACACTCATAAAGAAAGGCTGTTGTTCAAATACATGTGCTATGAGTTGGAGCGGCTGCACAATGGAGAAGACGTCACTTTCCATGACGTCATCAAGTAAGCATAATCTGCTAAATATTACAATAGACAATTTTAAGTTTTAATAATCACAAATATTAACTAAATGTTGTTGAAAAGTTTGTACTGATCTAAGAATTAACATACAGCTCTAGTGGGCTTAACATTAAATTTTCAATAGAAGTTTTGTTATTTGTATTGTTTGGCTGATTCACTTTCTGAATCGGATTAATTGTCATCAAAGTTCAAATTCAAATGATATATCCATAATATTTTTCCACTGAACTCCTCCCCTTCTCTCTCTCTCTCTCTCTTTTTCTCCCTAGTTTGAATCATCAATTCTTTGCTAATTAAAAATGTTTGGCTTATTAAGGCTATGACATGAGACTCAAAACTTATTTGTTATTTCAGCATGCTGTCATATCGCACCGTGGACATTCGGAAATCCTTGCAGATGGAAGAGCTTTTAGCTCGTGAAGAATTCGAATTTCTCATCGAAGAAGAAGTCGCCAAGCAAACTATACGCACGTGGCTCGAGGGATGTCTCAAGAAAATACGAGCTAACAGCAGCGTACGTTCTGTTTATCGATAGGTCTTATATTAATATCAATTAAAGTAATAATGTGTATGTATAAATGGTTCCAAAAAATGGATGGATCAGGCTGAAGTTTGAAAGTAACTCATGTTTGTTTTTTTATTGGGTAGTATTTAGGTTTGTTTTGAGATAAGGTAATCCCGATTGTTGGAATTGGGTGGTGGTCAACTTTTTTACAAAGGCTTTCCATCGGAGAAGAACTTCTAATTTCTGAGCTTATTTAACGAGATGATTCGTTTGTGTCTTCAGTAGGTAGTTCTGTAGGTCCTGTGATAAATCAATATCAATATCCATAGGAAATCATATTTGACTTTAAAATGTTCCAGAAACAACAAACTAGCCTAATAGCCGGTCTGAGGAAAACAAATGAACAAACGGTCGAACTCACCAACGAGAAGTTAGACAAAGAGAAATTAGAAGCCGAAGCACAGGTACACACCTTGTATTCAAAATAGTTTTCACAACTTGTTTTGTTTTCACTTGCTTACATAAAGGAATATTGTATCTTTGTACAGCAAGTGGTTGTAAACACTGGGCGAGCGGAAATCACAGAATCTGCGTCGCAACCCGCTATGTCGAGTAAGTGCCCTCAAGGATTAAGAATATTATTAAAATATCATATAATGTACTATTTTTAAAACATATTTTTGTTGCCGAGAAGCATTTGTAGTTTGTTTTATTTTCAGACATAACTACATCATCGTTTGATTCTCAAACAACGAAACGAACATCTGCTAAGGCGCCATTTAAGAGATCTGGAATGCCATCTACCAGTGTGCAGAGGTAACAAACTATTAAGCATTTAATAAAATACAAATTATATGTATAATGGATAAGACTATTAACCTAATTCGTATATCTATCCCAGGCCCGACAGTCCAGTGAAGAAATATCTACAACCTACACTGAGTGATCCGCACCCGGCTCTTAATAAAAAGCCCTCACGTAAGTATTACTTAAAGTCGTAGAATATTACGAAGTAAGAAAGTTGAATAAGATATAAAGACATTTAAATAGTTAAAAAAATACATAAATTGGAAGTACACCTAAAAAAGAAAAACTGTAAAGAGTGTTTTGCAATCAAGTAGTTGATTGATTCTTTGGACCTATCGGGCATTACCGTCGAGCTTTTGCATCAGTGTCAACTTTGTATCAATCCTATAGAATTGTAGGCTATTTATTTCACCACAGATTTTTTTTAGGAATTTCTATTTTTTTTGTAATACAATAAAACCATCAAATACTTCCTGTATGTTCTGCAGCGGCGAGTCACCGCAACAGCCGCGTGTCTCAGTCGCAGGGCGGGGCGGGCGGGGCGGGCGGGGCGGGCGGCGGCGGCGCGGGGGCCGGTGCGGGCGCGTGCGGGGGCGGCGCGGGTGCGGGCGCGGGGGGCGGGTCGTGCTCGCAGCCCGCGCTGCACGAGGTGCGCGGCTGGTGGGGCGCACACCTCGCCACGCACCACGCGCATCTGCACGCTGACTGACTCACGCACACTAGGGATGGCTCGCTGACGATTTTTGCGTCAATGGAACAAACTGTTTTTTTTTTGCGTTGATTAACTAGTTGAATTCGTCAACTAGTTAATAAGACTTCTCTTTGTTTTTTTTCTTTTTAGGTGAAATTCCATCTGCCATAACTACGCCATCTATGCCTTTGAATTAAGCCGGGTATTATTTTTTGAGAATCCATCAACCGTTCCTTCGTTTCTTCATCGTTAACGGTTGATTCAACGTCCATCCCTAACGCACACACATGCATTACTCTCACTCACTCACATCGACACACATAAGAGTAGGGTCAGTTGGTCATTTCGCACGCTTAATAATAGTGTTGCCCAAATGCAAGAACAAGACGAGACTCAGCCAGTCTTGGTCTTGGTCTTGCGCCAATACACCTGGTCTTGGTCTTGGTCTTGGTCTTGCGCTCCCAGTCTTGGTCTTGGTCTTGGTCTTGCAGCAAGAGTCTTGCAAGTCTTGCAATTACCTAATAGTCTATTACTATTTATTAAAGTTTACTTTAAATCTTAGAAAAACGTATTAGAATTGGAACATTGTGAGCTTGAATTAACATAGCCATAGTAAAGATCAAGCAGATTAATAAATAACTGAAGATTTGATAAGAAATTCGAAAAATCAACTGACTTATATGTCGTTTTCCATGGAAGTAACTGTTTCTTAATAAACATTTATGATTTATAAGCTTACATTTGCTAAAACATGTAAAAAAACAAATTAATTACAATAACTTGATTGTATTTTAAAGAACCTAAGAATATTTTAACCTACGCCCTGTGGCGGCAATCAAATAGTGTCAAATGTTGTGATTTCGGCGCGGCGGCAACGATTGTTGTATATGATTTCAAATGAAGCCGGGCGCGTGTATCATAACCATGTACTTCCGAAAAGCGGCAAATTACTTTGAGAAGTAAGTACAAAACCTTTGATGCCGCATTATCAAATAGCCGATGGTTAAAACATAACTATGCATGCACTCAGTTTGATTTTAATGGATATTTTTTTATTCGCTATGTAGGTATGTTTATGGTATTAGTCGTAATGCGCATAAGTCCAGTTTTTCATATTCTTTGATACAGTTTTTTGCGTCTCATAGAATTCCTAAGCGTACCTATACACCGAACTGTTACACCTAACTACTCCGTGAAATAGCGCTAAGTCCTAGCTGCAAGACGCAAGAGTCTTGCAGGCTATGTCTTGTTCTTGCTCAAGTCTTGCACGGTCAGTCTTGGTCTTGGTCTTGCTAAAAATACGCGGTCTTGTTCTTGGTCTTGGTCTTGCAAAAACGCAAGAACAAGACCAAGACTGCAAGACCAAGACTGAATTTGGGCAACACTACTTAATAATATAGTGACCTAATTCAAAAGCCGAGACAAAGGTAAGTAAATGGCGAAAAAATGTTACTTCGTCAAATACATTTTGTAGAAAATATAAAAAAAACCTCATGTTTAAAAAATATGTGTACTAAATAGTTACATTACATACATTAAAATTTTATTATTTAATCCGACTATATTTAATCACAAAGTGAATGATAGTGAACATTCAAAATTTTGAATTAGGTCACTATATTTTTAAGCGTGCGATTTGTCACTTGATAGGATTTCAATGATATGATGAAAACAACCAATGCTTTAATTTCACGACCCCTAATGATTGTAATAGCTAAACTCTGTTCAAATATTTAATAATAGATTTAAATCTTCAATTATGAAGTATTAAGTAATAAATCGTGTGTTATGTCGAAATTTTAAGATCTAATTCATATAATTATGCCTAAAAATTCCATTACGAATTGTTTATACTGCCACAAAGTGCCCCACACCATCGATTAGTGAAGACAGTTCCGTCTATACTTATAGAATTTATATTAAGTTATATGGATCGTGGTTATGTACTATATTGTAATGGTAGATAAAATTTAAAACGATTTTTCAAAACTGCCGTAAGTGTTAGCCAATGTTCTGACTTATGATAAATATTTAATATGTATTGGTATGGTGCTTTCTGTTGTCTGTTCTGCAGTCAACCTACATTAACGACTCTTTCATAATTAGAACCAGAAGATTCCGATTTCAAATCCTATAAGTATCCTTCTAAATCTCCAACAAGATTATAATTAGGTAAGACTTTGTTTTAATAGAAAATTTTATAGAATTGTTGTCATCATAATGTAAAATGCCTCGTCACATTCGAATCTCCAAAGTAAACATTCAAACTCAAATATTTTTTACTACAGCATTAGAGATCTCAATGTGACGAGGTATTTAACGAACTAAAGTTGATGTTAGATGTAAAATAGAGTGGTGCCAAATAAATAGAATTCGAAAAATTAATCAGTTTATTATTACAAAATATTATTCGATTGATAAATATAATTACAATTATTGTAAATAGTGACACATTCCTAATGAGAAAAGTACTATGATTGTGAAAGTGAGTGCGACGCACAGATATCGACCGGCGATAGGATAGTGGAATAACTTCGCATGCAGTTGCAACGTGGATGCGTACATAAGGATGGTAGTGATGTCTTCTTGAGATGTATCCTGGTGTAAGAAAGGCCGCACACACAATTCGTGCCCAACTGACTGCGTTTTTCGACATTCATTCGATAAACGTGCTGCCTGAAATGTTATCAATGGCAAATAATTAACGATGTATTCAAGTAAATAATTATTTTCTTAGGGTTCCAATATTCACTAAGTTTGTTAGACTATGGTCTACGCCTTAGTCTTAGAATGGCTTTTTGTGACCTTCTAACTCGAAGAACTCAGATATTTCTTCGAGTTAGGTCACAAAAAGCTATTCTATCTTATTAATTTAATTCGGTTTACATTGAGCAGAAAAATTATAAGTAGTAAGTAGGTATTGATGACAGCAACTTCGCAGACAATCATGTCTTAGGCAAGTAATGGCAACCTCGAGGATGCTTTGTAGTTAATCTAACTTTGCAATGCATGGCAAAGTTGATGTTGCAACATCAAGGGATTTTAATGTCTATCTACACAATGTTAGCTTACATCAACCTTCTAAGATAGAGGAGGCCTGTGCCCAGCAGTAGGAAGTATATTGTCTGAAGTTGAGACTACAACTAATATCCCCATTAAATATAAATAAAACTTACAGAGCCTTTGTAGTATATTTGTAATAAGAAATGAAATTGACTATCCATAAATAAGAAGCGTAAATACTAACCTGTACAAAAGGAACGACTGCAGCTGATATCCACAGTAACTGGTTTAACACGCTAATGCCCAGTATGGGTTCTGTCTGCGTGTCCACTTTGTCAATATTCAACATCCACATGATGCCCGACGTCGCCCACGAGATGTTCACAATCGTAAACAAACACACCGCTGGTGCCAAATCGTCGTTTAAATATCTAAGTAGTTTTCGGAACTCAGCTATTTCCTGTAAATACACATTAAGTACATACATATAACATTATCCCGAGAGGCTAAATACTAAGAAGAAATCGGACATGAATTTCTACGTCTACATTTCGCTCATTATAATGGTCTACCAGATTGGGACAAGATAATGCAATTTACCGATTCATTTTAAGATTACAGAAAATCTATAACAACATTGAGGATATCAAGCCCCGGTCCTCTCGATCACACATTGCATAATAGGTAACATCATTAACTACATAGCCAACAAATAACTAATAAAGCACTTTTAATCAATATGACACAAAAATACATGCCAATATTGCTATAATCTTAATTTAAAAAAAGACGCTTTTAGATAGTTACTTACCCTCATCCAGTCAAGCGGGATAATAGTACGATTAAGTAGACGTTCCTTAAGGAACATTAAATGCGCCTGTAATAATTGAGCTTGTAGACAGTAACTAGTTATTATAGTTGCTTGAACCATGTCGTGGATCAAGGTGCAAATAATCAGTAATATCTTTAAACTTAAGTTAACTTCAGGAGAACTAAAAAATAAAAAGGCAGTTTACAGACCACGCTTAATTTCTTTAAGATATTTTCATAAATAATTAATCACCTCGTCTCCATCCATTTAAATATAATATCCCCTTTGGCCAACATTAAGTTTACTAAACAAAGTGACAGGCACATCCATATTACACTGAGAATAATAAAAAACCACAACATACGTAATAAACGTTTTGGTTTCGTTGTGGGCATTCCTTGCGGTGCATAAGACGATAGAAGAAAAACCTAAAATAAAATTTGTTTATAATATCATGCTAAATAAGTATTGAACCTGAAGAAATTAAGCTATAGCAGCCTATGCAATAATTAAAATAAATAAAGCAATAATTTAGAACTTTTAGACAAAATGTTCAGACTGCGAGCTTCGTCAAATTAAGTTTGACAACTGATAAAACTATTTCTCTATTAAAATAACTGATATCACACTGATGTCGAAAAATGTGATGTCCGGTTAGATAATAGAAAACATATAAAGCGGTCAACGATCTTTAAAAGACATTGAAATGTTTGTTGACAAATAAAATGTATAGGTACTTTTTCGTTAATACTTATATGATGCATTACTCACAACCAACAGACACATTTAAATGTAGCCTAGTGTAATTCATTATTAAAACATTATCTTTATCATCATTAGGCCATACTTGGGTATATACATACATCACACTGCTACGCACGAGGCTCTACTACAACTAGGCGGAGCCTTGGACCACCACGCTGGTCTAGTGCAGGTTGGCGGGCTGTAGCCCGGTGGCTTAGGTGTGTAGGTTCCCTCACGATGGTTTTCTTCTCCGTTAAATTAAGCGATGATTCATTGTGAATAAACTCATCTAATAGCGTCAAATCATTATCGGTGCAACAAATTAGTCAAATCGTTTTAATAACATCAACAACTTACTCTCTCCATTAGATTCTGAAGTTGCTCATTGTCTGATATTCGAAATAAATATAGCGCATACAAAAATCCCACAAAATGCAATACACTTGGACCAATATAAGTAAATGCTACGTTTCCATAGCATACTTCTTTATAAGCATCATATTCTAAAGACGACGTTAATGCGAGAGGAACTAATTTATAGCAGAAACCTCTGTCGCGCCTGAAAAGTAACATAGTATGTTAGTGATGTCGCAAAACTAACGGCAATACGAACTTAAAGTATTGTAAGATACATACCTAAAACAAGCCATATATTGAAGAACATATCCTATAAACATAAGTACTGCTACTTGCGCAGAGTGATAATGAGAGCAATAAACAGCACACTTAGAAGAATTGGACACATCGAGTACAGGCCGCAAACCCATAATCGTCAACAATTTCAGGTATGGGAGCAATATCTGAAAAAAAAAACAAAATTAATATCGTGCAAACAAATTCATTCATAAATATTTAATAAATAAATATAGTACAAGCATACTTTGGATTTACAGTAGTGTAAAATTGCTGAAGTACTCATGTATTCTGTATCTGGCGATTCAGTTATTTCTCCAATCTGAAAGAGCGTCAAGACTTTTAAATTACTGGTAAACAAAACAACTTTATCGGTACACCGTTTTAAAATTATCACAATGGCTAAATCTTTTGTTAATTTTACTTACGTCGACACTGTTGGCATCAAGACTGGACCTCGTTGATCTCTCCATTGTATGCTCAACAAGCTTGTCGTTCCCCAGCACATGGCTGTCCAGCAGATCACTAGCTATTCGATCATTTAAAAAGTTAATATTGACCAGTTTATTACCCATATCTATTTATTAATTACCATTATGCACATTATACACACGATAACATAGTAATAATGGTCCGATGATGTTGCAAACGACACCGCACTCAGTAAGGTCGGTGGGTAATAAAAAAAATAAGTTAAAATCACTTACCACTACCGTACGAACCGTTGTCATTTTGCATTGTCTAATCACTAATTTATTTGAATCACAAGTCACTGCACCTAGTGTCGACAATAAACGTCCTCTTTTTCACTACACGTATTTTAATATGTCCTTTAAAAAGACACAGAGACAGTTGAGATAACAGTCCATGCCGTATATAAGTGCATAACATCATTGAGTGTGTACCGACACAAACCGATGCAGTCACTCCCCCACGATAAGTTCCATTGTCGAATCATTTGGGCAACAACTTCGTCATCCCGATAATAATGCCAATAACTATCAATGTGAAATTAGGCGATAAGGAAAAAACATCAAAACAATTGGTAATATTGGGTTTCTTAATTATAGTAATAAACACCTAGGGCGTTGAAGTGTTTACTAAAAAACAGACAAATTAAGAAAGTGCAATACTGTACAATGAACTTAGATAAACTTAAACGAGATACGAATGAAATAAAAAGTAACTAGTACTCACATACATATTATACGTTGGCAGTTGTTTAGATTTTACGTACCTACATAAAAATGTAATAGTTGTGCTAAGTTATCCTTACATCCTTATAAGTGGCGTGCCATAGGAGAGGCCTATGTCCAACAGTGGACGTGAAAGGCTGTTGATGATGATGATGATCCTTACATCATTACATCTGGCATAAAAAGTTCCCTTCAAATAGTAAAACAACTAACACCAAATGAATTTTGAAATTGAAGACTAAAGCTTCGTTTTGTATCAAGTATAAGGAACAAATCAATAACTTATTGCGGAATTAATAATTAAGACATTTTATTGTCGTGATAATCTCAGTGGTCGCGAGTTCCAATCCTTGGCACTGTTTGGTTATGCGCGTTTTCCCAATAAATTTTCCGCCATTTAACGGTTCATTGTTTTCGGGCTCATTCATCATTATCCAGAAATATTAACTTGTGTTAGTATTTGATACAACAATTTTTAATACTAGCACTCTTTGTCAGCAAACAGAATTCTCTGGTGTGAAACATAACAGACCAGTAACAAACTAGGGGATTAACTTAATCCTTTACACAAAATAATTTCAATTCCACAATCTGTTTAATCTCAAGGCTTGAGTACAAAAATGCCTCTTGAAAATAAAATTTAAAATAACAGTACTTTTGGGTTTAATATTAAAACAGGAAATACAAGGGATCAAATTTTTTTTATTCATCATAACATTTTAGGTAATTTCTTTTTCATTAAATACCCCGTTTTACGTACAAATTGTTTTCTTTCTTGGTAATGTTTTTTAATCTTCTTGTGGTTGTCTTTATCCGACTTTTTGCCTCTCATATGAAATTTCATTTCCTTATTACCCCCTGTTCCTGTCACTATAGTGGAGAAACCTTCTTTAGCTATTCTATCTCCTAAGCTTGATTTATTTACACGCGTTACGCTCTTGACTATCGAACTTGATTTAGGTGCGCTGTCCGACTCATAAACATTCTCAGTTTCCTGTTCTTGAATATCATTATCTTCGTGTTTCCTTCTTATCATTTTATGTTGTTTTTTCACTTCCTTCACCCATTGGCGTTCATCATCCGAACTTTCATCACTAGTTCCATACAATTCCTCATCAGAATCCTTTTCATCAATTTGTTCAATGTCCTGTGTAAGGAATATTAGATTATATTACTGTCGTCTAAAATACATTTAACACAATATAACAGAAAACCACTGGCATCCTATAAGTTTCCACCAAGAACGAACAATGTACATACAGTGAGAGTGTCTTAACTTGTGGTGCCACCAAACATAATTAAAATACTAAATCATGGATTCTCTGTAGTTTATAAATCATGTTTAATTAGCGCCTAAATTGAAGTCTTAAGCAACTTGATATTACTTTATACTTATTACTTGATATTAAGCAACCCTAAGCCAGCTGATTATCGTATTTTCTGTTAACTAGTTGATGTCATGCTCAATCAATTATGCAAAATGTACAGTTTTAGGACTACATATTGACTTTGCACAATTTACTAAAAAAAAAAATGACATATTTACCTCTGGTTCTTCTACCTTTCTCTTTTCTTTGTTTTTGTCAAATCGTGATAAAACTGGATTGAGTAGTCGATATTCCTCAGCCCCCTTGTCCACTTCGAAATCAGGATTTTCAAACAGTGCCTATAAATATTACATGAATATTAAAATAAAAGTTTATTAATTAATAACATGTAAATATATTTAAAGGTGTGGATAAAAAACATGCCTTAAATCTGTCATCTTTAAGTAAATTAGCAACAGGTTTCTTCTTCTTCCTCCCTTCGTCATCCATGAGTTTAGAAGCCAAATCTCTGTTGACTTTTGGTAAGTTGTCATCAACTTTAATACGGGCAGGTCTCTGCTGTTCAATCTTTTCTCTGATCTTTCGTTTTTTGTACTGCTCAAATGCAAATGGATCAGCAATAGATTTAGCTCTTTTATATAGCCTCACATCCACAAAGTATCTGAAATTCAGACATGCATTGTTTTAAATTGATAAGTATGAGAATGTTGAAATGATTAACAAATATTTCAAACACTTGTAGGACTTCAATGGACCCAGAGAGTTAAAACCTAAATTATATCTGGTCCACAAACAATCCATTTAAATATTAAACATAAAAGTAAAAAATCAGAACATGATTATTATTGACAATAGTTATGTATGAATAGATTTTTTGTTTGTATCTTACTGTTTATTTTTTCATAAAAAAAAACAAACTATCTGCCCTC
This sequence comes from Cephonodes hylas, assembly GCA_030295005.1. Taxonomy (NCBI): domain Eukaryota; kingdom Metazoa; phylum Arthropoda; class Insecta; order Lepidoptera; family Sphingidae; genus Cephonodes; species Cephonodes hylas. The sequence goes on along the minus strand of AP025364.1, from coordinate 7,387,862 downwards.
TTAAAACAATAAACAAATTTTAGGATGCATTTTGTGACCAATAATAATACAAATAGAACCATAATAGCAGAAAAACAATTGATAACAAAAAATAAATAAATATTTTGCAAGTTGACATGAAAAATATTTTTTCTTGCTAGGTTACTTACCCATGCATATAGGCCCTTAATAAATTAGTTCCAAGTAAGTGGTCAAGCCCAAGTGACTCAAGTTCTTGTTTTGTAATGAATTTGTAATCATCATACATTGTCTGTGCAGCTGTGCTTTCTAGTTCATCAGTCAAATTATCTAAGAAGGCACACCATCTTGGTGCAGGACCTAAAATATTATAAATTATTATAATTCCTTTTTAATGAAGATACATGTTCAAAATGTGACATCAAAAGACAATGTTGACTTCTATTGGTATTTGTATTTGATTTTATACTTAATCTTAAAGGTTGTTCAAAAAAGGAATTTAATAATTACCTAAGGATGGAACATAATAAATTTGCATTTTCTGATCTTCAACTGCCATCATACTTAACCCTGTGTTTGGTATAACACATAAATCATTGAAATCTACTGATGATTCAATGCTTGTGTACTGTTTACCCTGAAATTGATGAATGATTGATTCAATGAAATATTTAGAAAAAAAAAACAAAAAGAAACAAAATAAATATGAAGCACATACAGTGTTCTTGTCCCATATCTTTACAATACTGGAATCCATGGAGTAGACATAATTCAATTGTTTGTGGAAGTCTATGGATTTAATTGGTATCTCATTCATGTGATCCTTAACTAACAGTGGTTTGCTAGATCTGATATCATATACTAGTACATGTCCTGTGCTGGAGCCAACTCCTAAATTGAGAGCTCCATCAAATTTTAAAGCTGTTATAGCTGGAAGAGCATCATTCCTGAAAATTCAAATAAAGGTTTATCATACATTTATCAATAAATAGATATAATACTATTGTAATGTATATAAATAAATCTTACTTAAACTCAGAATTAGTGCAATGCATTGCACAATCTAATATTCCTTGTCTAGATTTTGTTCTAGGATCCCATGCTTCAACGTGGCCACTCTCCGTGCCTATAAGCAGAAGACCATGATCTTCACTAACAGTACAACAATTGATTTCCGTTGCTTTTGTAACATATGGTGCTAAGAATTGGCCAATTTCAAGATTTAGTCTATACACTTCCTGAAATTAATATTTTTTTGAGAACATTATTCAGTGTAATACATATAATATTCTAAGCAGACAACTAATTTCAAAGTTTTTCATGTGAATTTGTAAGTCTTCTTTTTAAACAATAGTAACTTGTGACTAATAAACAAAGTACATAAACTTTAAATACATACTGAAGAAGCACCAACTACAAACAGATCACAAGATGGTCTGTGATATGCTATATCTCTTCCAAAGCGTGGCACTCGGAGTCTGTAGTGTCTGCCATGGCCCACATGAAACTCTATATATCGGTCACATTGCAGGAATACTATCTGTAAAATTAACAAAAATGGATTTTTAAAATGTATAAAAAGTTTAAGAATCATTGTGTTTCAGTTTACTATGGTCACACCAAACATTAAATTAAAAAACAAGTTATACATGTCATAATAAGTTACTGCAAACAAACAAATTATTTTGGTGCTTTGCAAATGCTCTAGTACCAACTTAAGTCATTTTACAATGCCAGTTTTTAATAAAAAATGGATTGGATGTCAAAGAAACAAAAACATAGCGGAGTTTACCTTAGTATAATCTTCACTTAAGATTTCAAATTTTACTACTTCAGAATCCAAACACCTTTCAAATTTTAATGATAAATTATTAACATCATAACATTTAATTCTAGGCTTGTAAATTCCCGTTGCCATAATGTACTGTCCATCTTTTGATACCCGAATATTAGTGCTTACACCTGGCATATCAAATTCTTGTATTAATTCAATTCTTCTCCGTAGATCAACATTTTTCTTCAGAAGAGCTCGTTTTTTCCGTTCTGATAGCCACTAAAAAATAAATATAATAAGTATTATGATTATATTTAAGGTTATAAAGATACACATTGTAAAGATCTTACGTCTGGTAATGATTTTCCAACACTAAGGTTGTATATTTTAACGTTATCTATTTCGGACATCTGCATGATTAGTATTTTATTACGAGCCTTGTGTAATTATATTCATTTAGTGGTTACACATTCTTATAGATAGAGAAAACAATACAAACAATTCGCAATTGAATTCACCACACATTGCCAGAATCAACTGTCAAGTTGACAGATGATCACAAATAGTTTTCTTTTCTGTTTATAGAAAAGGTAAGAGGTTCATACAGTTTTTTTACTCAAGTCTAAATTTATAGTACCTAATAGCTAAAATTTCGTCATAATAATTGAATTTCTACATTTTAAATAAACATTATGAATATAAAGTTGTGACTGATTTTGTATGGTGTGATTCTAGCCATAAAATTGATTCAATTCAATTTTAAACAATACCTACCTCGTTGTGTTTTAGTAGTGTGTTATTACTTGTTTATTGTAATATATTACTTAAGTAGGTACGGGTGTTGGATTATTTTCTGATTAGTCCTTATAAGTTCTCTACCGGGCACGGTGGTAAAGATACACTGGTAAAGGTGCATCTCTAATCTAACCTATTTTCCTATTTTTATCCTAATGTCAGCCCATTTGACATTTGTGCACGCTAAATAAATAACAACGATCAAAATTTCGGTCGCATGTTCTAACATATTATTCTGAAGTGTTTTATGATTGCAAATACTCCTTAATTTTTTTGCAATCATGGCAGGAATTACTGCAAAGAAACCTCTACTACCAAAGTCAGTACTTGATATGAAGTTTATGAGAAAAACCAAAGAGAGAATAGAAAGAGAGTTAGAAAACACACATGATCATGGAAATTTATATTCTAATATTATCACGAATGAAATGCGAAGTGCTACTGGCAATTATATCTCCGAATCCAGTTATATATTTTGCGAGGATTTAATAGATGGCAGGCTTTCATTTAAAGGAATGAATCCAGAAATTGAACGACTAATGGAATTAGAAAAACAGGCGCAAAAACCAGATGGTGAAATGAAGAAAGATGTATCCGATGAAATATTAGCAAAGAAATTTGAATCCTTTACCAAAAGGAAAAGACCGATTGATACTCCTAGCAAATATTCTATAGTAAAGAAGAAAAAGAACTAACTGGTTAAATAATATTTAATATAATGTAAGGATTAGTATACTAATAATATGTTTAATTTATATTCTATGTTAAACACACTGCTCCAAATTTAAATTATTAATACATTCCTTTTGAATGTATGATTTATATTTGCATAGAGCAATTTCACATGTTTAAAAAACAGGTATCATTGGATACTTTTAATGATTATCAAAATGTATCAATTGACAAAATAATAATGAAGATCACTTCTTCACTAAGTTTACTGTAATTGTAAAGAAAATCCAGTTGTGTAAAATATATTTGACTTATGAGCTGTATATTGAGCGCCTTTTATTTTAATTCATAGCTGTTAAATTAAGTGGTAAATATTTATATATTTGTTTTTTCTTAAACAGTTTTTATTATCAAAAAAAATTCTTAAGTTGAAAATTCTTTAGTAATTTAAGAGACTAGAAATAATATTCTAGACAGTATCTACATATCTGATACTCTAGGTATACTTACTACATTTGTAGTCCAAAATAAAAAGTTCCTATCCATAAGAAATACTCAAAAAATTGTAATAGGTATGTTTAATGCATGTATCTGGGAAAATTAAACATACAAGTAGTAGTTTAATACAAACAACTTTCTTAGATTAATTCTTTTATTATGTAATTTGATAGAATTGTTAGATGCATACTTGTTAACAAAATCTACATACTTCCCCAAGTACAGGGAAAGCTTAACATATAATAGAATGTTAGTGTTCATAAATAAAACCATTTAAATTTTGTTACTATGTTATGGTGAAATCTTAGGATCTGAGATGTTTGTTAAAATTTACTTTAAACTCTTTTTAATTCACATTAATTGCACACTTTTTAGCATTTACACAATTTTCATCCATTTCAGATTGGTCCTTGGAAATATTTAAGTATAATCAGTCTATTATAGCAATACAATAGAATTTAACATGCCTTTTTATTATTGAAACACTGATTTGTTTCATAACTGTATGCTAACTTGTTCAAAATTCACAATGTAAAGGTAGAATTTATTAAATGCATGCATTTTAATGCAGTATATCAAGTCTTGTAACATATTACTCAGTACACAAATAAACTATAACTTTTCTACATGTTTCATTATTGCTGTAAAATAAGGCCTGCGTCATAGATTGTTGGTTGTAGCTAGGTCTAGTCGAGGCCTTGCTGCATGAGGGTGTGTAGATCTCTGAAGGCGGCTCCGAGGCGTCCCTGCAGCGTCTGTCGCTTGAGCAGGAAGGCCCGTATGTCGAGCAGCAGGCGGTGTATGTGCATGCACTTGGCGTAGCGCTCCTCGCGCGGGATGTCGACGCCGAGCGTGCGCACGGGCGCGCTCACGTTGGCGCGCACCACCGACGAGAAGTTGCGCACGATCAGTCTCAGAGCATTGCACCCGCACTGCATGTAACTGAAATTGCATCGTGTCATTACTCATATTTTATTGTAAACTAATTCACAAATGCTTGATGCTTCTACTTACGATTCGTATTTACTCTGCAATAGTTCATATATTTTGGGCAACATCAGTAAACACATATCTAAATTCCATAAGGACCTGAAATAACATTTAAAGCGATTACTTATCGTAGTAATTACATGTATGTATTGACATGCTGTTAAGTTTAATTTTTAGAAATAAACATAAGGAAATTGATTGCGTACGGTTTATGCGCCATCACATTGAGAATGTCGAGAATAACCGATGTATCTTCTAATGCGATGACAGATTCTAAAGCTGCCTTGAGACTTTTATTGACTCGTACCGAATGAAATATCTGCAATAAAATAAAATAATTTGGATAAATTTTTATAAGTATACTGCAAATTTTCCGTACACTATTATTAACTTGATAGCAAATAAGACAGTATTTTTATATTAATATACAACGTGCCATAAGCGTAATAGAGGTGGGCTGTTATGCAGTGCTTTACTAAACAATATTGGGGTTCCAATCAAAAATGTCAATATACTCAAAAAAAATCGATACTTGAGTTCTAGAAATTTGAATGGACTACAAAGCTTCTTAAACCACAGTACCCTTTCATTTGCCATGCAATATAAATCATCTAATTTCGTGGTTAATTCGTGTTCTAATTTTGAGGCTTTTCAATAGCCAGTTAACACATAAGCGTGACATAAAAGGATACTATAATATGATGTGAACATGCAACTTATTCAAATGTTACCTACAAGTTAGTGATATGTTAGTACATAATATGTAGTATACCTGCAGCGCCCGTTGCCTGGCGACGAGCACGGCCATCATGGAGTCGTGTCCGCGCATCATGACGCCCAGCACCTCCTGCTCGCTGGGCTCCGCGCCCGCGCCCCGCGCCCCCCGCACACCCGCCGCGCCCGACAGCCCGCGCTGGTACAACACTCATTTTTACATCTCTAACATCAATAGGGGCTTTCAAGAAAAAAGTCTATATTTTCCTCAAAGCCCGGCAACGCACCGATAATTCTTCCGGTATTGTGTTCATGGGCGGTACTGGCCACTTAGCATCAGGTGGCTCACTAGCTCGTTTGCCTCCTTTTCCATAATATAAAAATTACATTAAAAATGGAAATAGTAATAGGGTTGGTCAACCTTTCAATAATTACAGAAATAAATACGATCTATCCTCGGACATAGATTAGGATTTTTTATTCACACTGTTAGTTTTTTGAAAAATGAACGGACTAGCTTGACTGACTTACTTGACAAATAAATTAAAATGAATGTAAGTGTACTTACGGGTAGGAATTCGTCTAGATCGAGTCCGACCGGCCTGTCCGTGGTGTAGGGGATGAACTCTGGCTCCGGGTCGGTAGCCTCCACGCTCCTGCTCACAGCCACACTTTCACTCACTGTCACACTCTCCACGCGCCGCCTGAAATATTTATAAATTTGTCATGAACATTTCACATATACTTTTATATTATATATCTGTGCTATATAGATACTGATGTAGTATATAATTTATATATTTATAATGCGTGCAGTGCGATCTAGAGGGCTTGGATTTGATTTGATTGGAAATTTTTAGCAGCAGCACAGAGTCTGAAAATGAGCCGAGAAAACAGCAGCAGCGAGCCTAGCTCGTCCATAGGGACGAGGACTAAGTACTAGTACTTAAAACACAATTATCGAGATGTGAGTGCAGAAATGTATTTTAAGAATAAAGACCTGAGTGTGTAATGTATGTATGTAGTTATTATATTACCTTGAAGTTTCGTTGGGAGATCTGGTGAATGATAGCGACCGTGGGCCCAACGAGGGAGGACCCAAAGACATTTCACTGTTGCTTGGTCGTAGATTATTTGTGGCTGAAATGTACGCATTCACATCAAAAGTAATTCATCTCTTTACCATTATAAGCAATCCCTCATATAACTTACTCAAATCAGTTGTGGATTTGGTTTCTTTGTATGAGTTGTGTCTGTTAAGCGAGCTTGCGGTGACAGAGCTTGTGGTGTAATCCCTTAGCGCAGTGGCTGGAGCCGTCGCAAATACTTTATCTTCTTTATTGTTATCCACCACCCCTAAATATTGTACATTAGCAATAATTATTACATTTTAAAGCTAGTATATCTATAAGCAAAAATATCCGCGTAAATAAAATACTAAGTTAGGACACCCTAGTGCAATAGCTTAATAAGCTAGGCGCAAACTGCCCACATGGTAGTCAATGTTTATCATTGAACATACATAGATAAATTTCTATTTCTATTTTTTGTTTCGGTTGTGCGAAAGGGCCGCACATATCTTAAATAACTATCTTGATTAAACTTTAAACTAATATAAGAAATACCAAAGAGAGTAAAAATAAAGATCAACGATATATCACGCGACTTAAACATACAATACATTGTCAGCTTTCTCTCGAATTATTCAAACTTTCAACGCCTTACCAACGCTGCGGTAAACTATATGAACACGCTTGAACACATAACTCATAGGGATTTATAAGCTGATTGTTAGTAACACATGAGCCTTCCAGATTAGCCTAAAGCGTAAAATTTGCAAAATCCAGCTATTTCCCAACTAACAAAAAATCTTAACCAAAGTGGGTCTTACTTGAAAAGCTGTCAGTTCTCTTGTCAGGTAGCGTGTAGTGTTCCTTGGTGGAGGTGGGTATGCGCGAGTAGTGGTCGGGGCGGTGTCGCTGCGGGGGCGAGGGCTGCGGCGGCGGGCGGGGGGGCGGCGCCTCCAGCATCAGGTCGCGCAGGGACGCGCTCACCGGCTCCTTCTCACACTCCTGGCCTGCACCGCAACCAACTCTTGTACTGGTTGTATTTATTTATCCCATCCTAGGTTTTACATCTACTAGATATTATTGAACTATCTCAAGGTACATTACAACAACAACAACAACATACCTTACGCCTATATTCCCCGAAGGAGTAGGCAGAGATGCATTTCTGCACCCACATTTCGCCAGGTATGTATCAGTCCCACCTAATAGGGGGCGAGCCTATTGTCGATTTTTCGGGCACATTTCCAGACTCCGTGCTGCTACTGAGAATTTCCTAATGGAAAAACCCAATAACACTTTGCCCGACCCGGGAATCGAACCCAGGTCCTCTAGATCGCACGGCACATACTTGTACCGCGAGACCACGAGGCAGGTACATTACAGCGGTAGAGAATGCCCTTAGCACCCACCACTATAATTAACATAGTATGAAGTTTCAACAAATAATAATTAATTTAATTTAGACATTATCCATATTATATTGAGCAATTTAATATGATTAGCGACATTTAACTAGATGTTTTGAAAAAACGAGTTAGTACTGTTAGTGTGTGTTATACCCCAGAAACTAATTAATCTCCATCTTGATAGCTACTCATTAAATTAATTAATGAGCCCACAAATGGTGCTTTAGTTAGTACATCTCCGCGATGTATAATACCAACGTATACTAGCCTGTTATGGAAAAGTCCTCAGAAGACAAACTGTTGGCCGGCGGTGGGGTTCGAGTTACTGAAATTTACATTGAATTTAATCGATTTTGTATAAAATGTTGTCACTATCACGTTTTCCCCGAAATGGATAACTCACAGGCTCGAGAGGGACGGAATATTTCAGAGTAGTCATTAAAATTGGATATAATGGCACCTGAATCCTCATCAGCTTCTGTTCCTGACGTGGACTCTTCAGCTGTCTTTTCGTCTAGCAGTGTTGGTCTATGTAACACTGCAAACAAACAAATTTGAGCAATACAAAAATATTTTATCAAGCATATCACTAATAAATGCCAATACCTTCTTTTGGTGGTTTTTCCTTTGAGAAACTCTTCCGTACTGAGTGGCCCTTTTGGAAAGGTGACAGATCTCGAACAACAGGTGGCGATACAGGCGGAGGTCCACCGAAGGGATGCACTTTATTGAGATCGACAACCATAAGAACCACATATGTGGAATGGAAAGAGCCAGCAATCTGAAAATAATTCAATGAAACCACATACAATGCAATGAATTTTTAAAACAATTTGCGTAAATTTTGTTGCGCAGTGTATGTAGCTCGCGTAAAGACTTAATGGGTTTAATGAAGGATACAGCAAATTTAATGTATTTCCATTAGCAAATTGTCAGTAGCACTACAAACATGCCTTTTAAATGGAAATAAACTGCACCTCTATTACACGGAATTTAAGATCTCAGTGGCAAAAGTGCAAACTATAGCTTGTGAAATGAATCTCTTTTTATTACAAGCTAAACATTGTTGGAGTACATACCATCTGAGTTTGCGCAACTGTTATGTCGTGTATTTGTCCCCAATGCCCATGAACTGTGTCGAGGACCCTGGCAGGTTCCCAACCAATGACATGCAAGCCATCATTAGCACATCCCAATAAAGTTGTGCCATCATCACTGAACACCATATGCCTGTGAAAGATACATTTCCATTCAGTATGGACTGTGAAACCACATATCTCAATCTACTTAACATTAACACAATAAAAATGAGTTGGTAAGTGAGGGACAATCAACAAACAAGTGTAATTATTTTTTCTGTACCAATATAAAACAAAGTTTTCTTGACAATTGACAAATTAAAATTAATTTTATTAATTACATCCAACAGTCACATACATAGTCCTGACCCCACACTAAGATACGAGTCTTGTGTCGTGGGTATCAGAAACTACGAGAGACTTTTCGGTCTCACAAACACCCAGAGGCTAAACAAATATTTGTGGATCACACAAACGTTTGTCTCGGTGCGGGGATCGAACCCGCGGCCGCTCATTTGGCAAGCTGGTGTCTAGCCAACTGCTCCACGGGGCTGTCTGAAAATTGCTAATATGTTGGTTGAAAGGCTTTTATGTGTAGACTTTCACAACAATATCATGATTGTACCAAATTTCTATGAACAATCTAGGTATATTTAAACACTTTGTAAAAGTCAAGAAATCCATTGAGGGAATACTTTTGCACAGAGAGTTCTTCAAAATGATGTGAAATATAACTATTACAAGGCCATAAGTAGTTCTTATCTTTTAGTAGTTGTTGACTTTCGTTTTACATTCATTTTTTAGTTTTCCAAAACTACAATTTTATTATTCTTTATATCAAAGGAATATTATGACCATACCTGATGGAAGTGTTTTCCTTCTCAAACTTTGAGACCAACTGGAATTTCTCCATATCCCAGAAATTAACTGTTCTATCTGTACCACAACTTGCCAGAAGGAACTCATGTGGGTGAAACTTAACACATGTCACTGCAGATGTATGCTCTGTAAATTCTTGAAGGACTTTACCAACACGGACATCCCAAACTTTGACAAGACCTAAAACATTTTAATATATATGATTCTCAAAACTTGTTAATTATAGAAAGTATGAACCAGTTTAAATTTAGTTAGAAAATGTTTTACAGAAAACTGATATAAAGTTATTACAACTTTTTATTTTGTGCCAAATCATGAAAGACCTAGCATTGATTCTAGTAATATAATTCTAGTCTGTGCTAAGTTCTTTTCTTTTTACCTTACATTTTAATAGAATGAAAATCCTCTGTTGTCATCAATCATTGGCACTGCTAAATAATAATCAATGGATGAACAGCTTGTTTTCCTACATGTTTATCCATTATTTAAAAAAAACATTATTTTTTATATAACCAATATAATTTCGTAGTACAAGTTCATGAACACATTAATGAAACATACCATCTTCACATGCAGATGCAATCCACTGGCCATCAGGACTAAATTGAAGACTGTTGACTGCTAGTCTATGGCTTGAGTATGTCACAATACAACCTCTCTTTCTTGTGTCCCACAGTTTGATGTTGCTGTCACAAGAGCCTGTAGTCAAGTAATCACCATACGGGTGGAAATCCATACATTTTATTGCTCCTTTATGGCCAGTAAATGTTCTCAACAGTTTAGCAGCTTCCAAGTCCCATATCTTTAAGGCACCAGTTTGGGATCCAGCACATACTAGATCTTCAGAATGTCCAAAACAGACACATTCTACTGGAGTTGTGTGTCCACTAAGGCTCTACAATTAACTAAGCATTAAATATCATAGTACATGTAGGATGTACAGTAGAAAAATTATGTACAATATGTAATTAACTTAAAATGTATAAAATTAAATAAAAAAAAATTAAGTTGTAGCATTTCCATTTGTGATCAAGCTTATTTTTCTAATAAGGGAATTGTACAAACCATCAAGCAACTCTGTCGTCCAATAGCCCATAAATTAACTTTTTTGTCATCACCACCAGTTGCAAGGACTTGATTTGACTTGTGTCCCATTGCCAGGCAATTGACATTTGCTTTGTGAGCAACGAATTCTTCTGCATTTAAATAATTATATTATAAGTTGATCATACATAATCAGCAACATGATTTTGATCGGAAAGCAATTAAAATGTAATTAGTACGTACGCAACTTCCATGATCTTCGTATACTTTCCATGGTTATTTATTCATGTGAATTCCATCTATGGAAATGTAACCTTGTGTATTCTTGTTTCTTATTTATACGTCAGTCGCATTACTTATTTATTGTACATAAGGATTTAACTTTATTTGATCACATTATTTTTATCTAAAAGGCATCGAAAGACTGTTATGTTTTATATATTGTGTGGTTGTAGATTTCGTAAGGAATTCTGTATTTTGACTGACATTAACATTTAATGACAATTGACATATGACTGTTTTAAAGGGATGCACAGATTAATAAACAATAATTTGAGTCTAGGCACAGATAAATAACGCCTGCAATACAAAATAAAAACGCAACGAAGCCCTATTGGAAAATCTGGGAAGGGTGTGTTATCAAAACCTCTAGTAATATTTGCTATTTCAGTTTTTCATTATAAGTGGTTATAATTTTAATTACCAAATTCATTCTATACCCTATTCAGGAAGCCGTGAGATAAAAGGTAAACAAACCATAAAATGGGTACTTTATAGGTTCACGATTGTTGAAGTCAATATATTTTATAAAAATAAGTACGAAAGTAATACACTGACAACACTGTAAATGATATTTTAGAATGATATTTGTAAAACTTGTGTAATCCTTACAGAATTATTGGAATTCGAATATCATAAATGCCTTAAATATTTTTTTTATTTAAAATTATTAGTTATTAAGTTATGTACATGTAAAAACACCCAAGAAAGACCCGATTCCCAAACTTCGACCGCATTTTAGTACTACTAAATTATAGACCACAGATCATACGATTTGTGGCTAAAAATAATAAAACCTTTAAAATTAATGAAGTTAAAGTTTTACTTGGCAAAAACATAAAAATAGAGGATTGTCAAAGGTGCATTGACCATGTAATAAAATAAGAAAAAAAACATGCTCAAAATTGATTATATGATTGGATGGCATAATTGATTATAACTTTTGTTATTCATGTTGGTAAGAGTTCATCAGAATCCTCGGAATTCACTGAATAAATAATTAAATATAGGAAATCTATTGTTTCATTATGCTCATAGTTATATACCTTCTAATAAAACTTTTGCAATTGTTTGTTCATACATGTGAACTATGTAAGATAAACAAAGTACAGAAACTAAATGTAGGTATTGTTTGTTTTATCATGGAGTCAAATTAAAAAAAGAAACAGTGAAATAAAAGTTTGAGAAGCCTTGTTTTTTTATTTTTATTTGTTTACATTTTGTCTCAAGCCCCGGTGAATAGGGTATAGTCTGCCTTGGTATTTTTTTTTTGTAGCACAAAGGTAGGTAGATATGTACACACATTTCTTTAAATTGAATTTGGATGAAAAATACATCTACTTTTAGGTCACAAATGGAAAACATTTAGAGAAAGGAGAATCAAAAAAGGTGAATAGAAATATATAAAGGATGAACAGAAATTATAACAGTATCCACAGATAATATACAGTGTTTTGTTCTTTTATCTCATAACGTCAAAACATTATTATTTGTATCTACAATATTAGCGATTTGGTTTAAAATATGTACACAAAGTGTTGTCGTATGGTTCAACAAAATATAAAGTATATATTTGATCCACGACGTAGTTCGGAAAGATTTGTGAGTTATGTGCAAGGACAAGAGCCAGAACCAAAAATTAGGGAATATTTTTATTACATAGATCATCAGGGAATGGTAGGTAACCTTTGCACTACAAGCCGACGCAATTTTTATGTGACATAAAAATGATAAATATAATATTATGTAGTTATTTTTAGATGACTCTAAGATGAAAAATTTTACTTCATGTTTTAAAGAAAAGAAGTTCCTAGAATTTTTCTTCAAGAGAATAAGATTGAATAAAACTGGAAGATATGAAGATGATTTCCCTTTTGTATCCCTGTGCGGGAGAGAAAGGAACTATATTAGATGTGACGATTTACCTATTGTGTTCACCCACATCATCAATAAAAACAATACAGATTTATTAACTTATGGCTATGCAGGTGATTTGTTGACTACAGAATTTTTACCACATAAAATTTATATGTTGCCTATGACAGGCAGAGTTTACCATCCTGCTGAAGACAAATATGGGGGAGTTGGTTTGATAAAATCAAAATTGGCCATAGAACTTAGTAAATATTTTGAATTCAACAATGGAGATGTTCGCCCACCAACACACTTTATATGGAAGGAGGAAAAATATCAACTAGATCAAGATTGGTTTGAGGACAAATTGAGGGAATTTAACCTAAAAATAAACACAGTTTCTGGTTAACTTTTATTTTCCTTAAGCTTAAATAAAGAATCTTGTCATATTTTATCAAGCTACATCAGGTATGCTCTGTGGGTATTAAATAATGTTGTTAAGTCTTTTTTTTGTTAACTCAATAATTAATACCAATAACACATTATCACAGGAGTAAGTTATGGCTTAGTAATAAATATAATTTAATATTTTAAATATAATGTTCAACAACTGTGTAAATATATCTATGTAGCTTCATCTTTAGAAAATGGTTGAAATGATCCTGGTTGAATCCAGGATATTCCAAGTGCAGTCCCTTCATTTAGTTTTGGTGATTTAAGCATTATATTTTTTGCATTGTCATGTACATCAGGATCATAAGGCTTAAATGTTATATAATGCTTATCTTCAGTAGGTGGATCATCATAAATGTGGTCAATACTGGACACAACACATTCTCTAACTTTCTCCATAAAAACCTTTCTGTTTGTTTTGTATCTATAATAAGAATGATAAGCATAAATAAATTATTACAAATAATTTCTTTTCATAGAGTGTTTTTTATGTTAAAGACAATAGTTATGTAAAAGCACATACCAAATGCATAAAAAAAATGTTGTTTAAAATGGCATGCACATATAATTAATCAATGGGTATAGCTCTATAGTAGCTGATGCTTAAATATTGCTTTGAAAATAAATTTTATACTTACGCAACTGATGCTTCTACATTAGCAGGCACTTTCATGTTTAAATTGTCAAATATCCAGTGCAGATATTTTAATATTTGCCATATGTGGTTTCGTTTTCTGTCCCACTGAGGAAAAACCTCATTCAAATTGAGAATACCAGTACTGGCATCTACAGCTGGATGATACAAATGGGAAGTAAATGTCAAAATCTGAAAGAAACAAAATTTGGATGTGAAATAACCCTTCATACATAGGCATTATCGAAATTTTGTATTCAATAAAGAGAAGATTAGTATATAGTAAACAGGCAATTATTAGGTTTCTATTCATTTTACTACAGTTTGATAAATATTATGTGGATTTAGAGAAATATAATGGAGCTTTGTTAACTTACTGGTACATCATCATCTGGAAACTTTTCTGGAAGTGTTAAAGTGAATCTAAAAATTCCTCCATCATATAAACCAGCTCTTACAAAAATAACTCCGTACCAAACTGCAAACATTTATATGAAATCAGTAAATATTTGAAATATTTATAGTCAATATTTTCGATATAAAAATTTATAACTAAATTGTTTGCTCACTTACAAAATGAATTTTCGTACGATGGTATCACATATATTCCTTGTAAATTCTCCGTTTGTAGCATACGGCTGCAAATAAAGTAGTATTTAATAGTAAACAACATTTTGGACTTAATGAAATATATTTGTAAATACAGATGGTCTTACTATTCTGCCATAATAACATATTCTTGGTGAAACATAGAATACAGCTCCCTCGATTCTTTAACATTACTGCTATTTTCGTCACTCATTTGTGTAATTTATAAATGTGTACTAAACACAAGCATTAAAACAGTTTGTAAAAAGTTGATTATTTTAATTACAATCGTTTCAATTCCGACAATGATTGACAGATCAAATTGCGATTTGTCAAAATACTATGACAGAGTATATGACATTGTAAACGAGAGATTGAAGCTTTTTGGTGGTGATATAGATTATAAAAGCGACCTTATGATATGTTAACGACAGGTATTTGTTTCAGTGATTATATGTCTAAATAAAAATAGTATATCATTCATAAATGTTATATAAGATTATGAAGGTGCTAAATTCTATTTAAATTACTTACCAAATAATTTTACTTCGATGAGGAGGCGAAACTAGTGACTTTAGTGGCAAAATAAATAACTAAAAGAGGGCAAGACAGTTCTAGTTCCTATTCTAGAGTCAGCACCTTGTTATCTTTCAATGTTAGGTAACGTATTTATAATAAATTTTCTTATTAAAAATAAACTAACTAAGGGCCAGTAAGTTTTCTTGGCTTGTTTATAAATTGTAATCAGTTATAATCATACAGATATTTGACATCCCCGTGGCTTAGTTGGCTAATGGCTCGACACCAGCTAGAGAAACGAACAAAACAATGAGTGATCCTCAAACGTTTGTTTCGGGTCTGGATGTCTGTGAGACTTACAAGTTCCTCATAGATCTGATACCCACGACACAAGCCTCATGTTTTAATGTGTGATCAGGATTATTTACTATACTACTGTTGGATGTAATTAATTGTTTATAATCATAATCTATTCATCATCACCAATTGTGCTCCACTGCTGGACAAAGGCTGCCCCCAATGACCTCCATGGGGATCCATAATCTATTAATTTGTGTAGATAATATTCCACTGCGATTGCCACAAAGCTAAAATATAAACCTTGTACTTACTTAATGAGTAATAGAATTACCTAAGTGATAAAAAAATATTGAAATTATATTATGCTGTGACTCTGGAGATCTTTAATTAAAAATAAATCAATATTTATTAATTAATGTCAATACAATAACAACTTAATTGGCAGTGGCACATATGCGCTGTAGAATTAAATGTGCTGAGTTTTTTTTCGTTTACGAAAACGATAATTTACGTGTTAAGAATTGTTTTCCTGCTCCGGATTATCGATTAATGGAGCGGTATTAAAGCACAATATAAAACTAAGCTAGAAGACCCAATAATTAGCACAGGTAGGCAAACTGGAAGAAAAAGATTTCGATTATAATTACATTAATGATCTTGCCTTAGTCTACACTAATAATGTTACCTTACTACTCTTACGAAACCGAAAGCTTGTACGTATTTATGAAATACAAACATTTAACGGATTTTAGAGTTCATTTTCATGCATAAATTGTTAAACAGTAGGTACGTTGCCATGTATTCTTTTTTAAAGCAAATAGGTACTAAGTACTTGGTCCTCGGAATTTCGGAAAATTAAATCGAGCACAATCGAAACCGTGGGCCAAAGCAAGTAAGTAATACAACATAACTGATCTCATAGTAGGTACGCATTATTATTGTCTCGTAATACTGATGTGTCTTGCTAGATTACCGTGCGATTCCTGGGCAAAGTTATATTAGAAGACAAAAAAGTGCTCAAAACAGCGAAAGATTCGTTCCATACTCCTTCCGACTTAAAACACTATTGGCGAAACGTGGGTACAAAAATACACCTCTAACATTACTAGAGGACACGAGTTTAAGTTAGCTACTTTATTGTATGTATTCCCCGAGGGGGTAGGCAGAGGTGCATGTTAGCACCCATAATAGCAATATAAGGTAGCAATATATCAGTAATAGCAATAGGGAACGACCTTATTGCCGTTGTCGGGCACATTTCCTGACTTTATGCTGCTACTGAGAATCCAAATATGGAAAAACTCAATAACCCTTGATAACGACTCGGATAACGAACCCAGTGCACCTAGATCGCACGCAGACTATCGCAAGGCTACGAGGTAGTCGTTATATAAACGTTCTATTTTATAGTATTTTTATATTATAGGTAATATTATACTGCTGGGCCTTTTCTATAGTGAGAGGTATTAATCCTGAACCCACGACAGCTCAAAATATTTTTTTGGTCGTCAACCCGCGCGAGGCCAGTATTGTGGACAATGGACTATGGCCTAACAGAAATTAGTGAGAGGGCTCAGTTGCAGGTGAGGCCCGCACACAAGCATAACAAGTACTAAGTACCTAAGTATATTAACTAATTAAGAATTACATAACATGTTTCCAAGCAATATTATTTTTTCATTTAACGAAAATATATTCATAAAAAAAACACTGTTTTGTACCATTTTGGATGGTGAGGTGATACTTACATATATAAGTCCTATATCTTGTCCATGTTCACTGGTTCTATAACTCTCGCACTTGTAGACTCGGCACATTTCTCATTAGAAGCGCACCTATAACTTAAATTATTCACTGATTCGTAATTTCGTATAATCTTAAGGTAGATGTACCTACCTATTGTTACTATTTTATTCTTGAGCTTTTAGTATTAATACGAAATGAAGAGTGAGTAAGGATTATGCATGACAACATAAAGATCTAAAACAAGGATTATCGTGGCCACAATAATAAAAGTACAAATCGGTTCATGCTCTACCTATTTTTTATTTGTATTTACCTTTATAAAATATAGAAAAGATAACAAATATTCAAAATTGTTATGTACAGAGAAAATCAATAACTTTAGATGAAACACTGAGTGCCAAATACGAAGGGTGGGTGCTTTGAGATGAGCACCTGATGATCTCGGGATCAACGGCGCGCGTTCTCAATTAGCTGGGATTATCCCGCACGTGGCACTGCATTAGATTCGTTCTACAATATGGATTTATTCATGTGTTAAATATTATGAATTTATCGGCACCAGCTATGCGGTATTCACTTATTCGTTCAAAATGAAATCTATGTTCATTACTTGTAATAAAAAGGTAATATTGCAACGATATTTCGACGCATGTATTTAGGCTACCAAATGGCTGATAGTAATAATTTCATGAAGCTATCCATATAATCTTTATTACAAACAACCAGTTAATAATGTTTTATGCACGAATCTATAACAAGTTTTATGACAGCTGTTTTCTTCGTAGAAAACAGACGTTAATTCGAGGAAACATATGGATGTAATGGCGCTACTCGGTTTCAAAGTGCCGCTGGCTCCCCGTCGGCTATAAAACTCTAACATTTGATGTATCTGCGCTCTGCAGTCCCGTAATTTAGTCTCACAGTATAAACAATCAGCTTTATTTGTTTTTCGAGTTCACATAATTAAAACGTTGACAGAAATAAATTTCCTTTTTGAAGACGACTTGTCGGTTTATAAAGAAATTGCATTACTATGCCAGAGGTTAGTGTAAGTACCGAAAACAATTTATCTATATTTAGAGATAATAGAGCAGTGAGCAGAGTGAGGGAAGCCGCAGGCATGCATCTTGCCGTTCACTCAAGTGTGATACGAGACTGGTCGACTCACGTGTCTCCAGGAAACCTTACGTGGAAGCTCAGTTGACATAGGTGTCAAGTTTAAACTGGTATTAACTTCATCTTAGAGTTTATTACATTATGTTTGAGCTTAACACATAGCATCTACAAGTGTTTTTCTCTTCGATTTATTAGTCAGGAGAATATTTTTTCTGCGTACCTACTTATAGGGGATTCGATCCCGGTCGATTTTTGTAATCCCGGGATTTCGGGATTATCAACAAACAGTTAATCCCGGGATCCTGGGACAGTCCCGGGATTGTATTAGTAATAAAAAGTGGTAACAAAAAGAAAGAAAAACATATTAAAATGAATCTTTTATTTTAAATCTTTACTTAAATATTCAAAAATAAAACATAATGATAATTTCTTCTGATCAAATAAACAAACTGAGCCCTTTTATGTAAACAAAGAAACTATAAAAAAGACTATGCAAAAGAGATCAATGTATTTTAAATAAAATATGAATATAGGAACTATAAATTACTTATTTAACCCACGAAAATAAAATTTTAGAAATAACAACGCATCCGACGTGTCATCCGAAAGCATACTTCTTAATTTGTGGCACAAATATGTAGAAGCGAGAAAAGCGCGTTCAGGTTCGATGGAAGTTGGAGGAATCGCCTATAAATGTTTATAGGTCTTCTCCAAATTATAGCCTCGTGTAAAACTAGCCTCAGAAAGAGTAATTTCTTGTTTAATGATCTTAGAAACACATTTTTATTGATTTTTATTATAAATATGTCAATCCCGAAAATCCCGGGATTTATTGAATTTAATCCCGAAAATTTCGGGACTGAAATATGACCGGGATCCAGGGATCCCGAAGCCCGGGATTCCGGGATCGATACCTCTACCTACTTATAATATGTCAAACGCGACATGTGAATTTAAACTTGTTTTTAATTTTCGCCATACATTTTGAATGTTTATATCTCTTAGAGTTTTTTTCGCTTTAGTCAAACGAGAAGCAAATTAATCTGTGAAGAATACATATTCGATATTTACTAAAGGATTAAAAAAATACCGAGTATCAAATCATAAGGCATAAAGAAATGTGTATACGAACTTACAAAGTTTTCAAGAATAGATTATTCATAGTCAACATAAAGAAGAATTAAATGAATTAATTTATTTATTTATATTTATTTATTTATAAACTCTTTATTGCACACAAAGAAAATATACAAATCAAATAAACAAAGAGAAAGAAGTACAATTGGCGGTCTTATCGCACAAAATACGATACGATATTTATGTAGGTAAATCACTCACACTCATTTGATTTCCATATTTAAGTAGAAAATGTTAAATAGAAATATTGTGTGCTATTTTCATACAGCCTGTAATTAATTGTGATATTAGTCATCGAGTAGAAGTTACAGGTACCAAACCGAGATGGTCTAAGATCAATAGGGCCGATGTCAATTTTATGTGAAATGGAGACAGAACAGTTGAAGTGGTTAGACTCAATAACAGGGATAAGAAGATTATAAATTTGAAATTAAAATTTTAGTTCTACAGAACTGACTATTTACTTAATACAGCGTGTATTAATTATTTTATACCATTGCATTGTATGAAAGCAATAAGTGAGTTTTTATCTATGTTTAAGTAAATAACTAGCTTTAATTACTTAGATACATGCCTTACTACAACTACCGAAGTGGCAGTCCTATTTGCATTTGTACAAGTGTCATGAAAAATTATGTTTAAAAAAAAACATACCAACCAGTATGTAATGATTGTGTGTTTATAAAATACCCAATATGAAAACACAATTTGATCGGCCAAGTATGGTGTAGCGTGTCGGTGTTCCCACGCTTCGCACGCGGATTACACGAAATGCCCTTTTGGTGCTTCGCTACAACACTGACCTGCAGCTTTTTGCACAAAAAGAATGCCCGATAAATCACAGGTTCATGGTGTAAGGGATCCGGCAATCGGCGCTGCATTGTACATTTTTTTATTACTGATCTGCCGCTGTCCAATAAAGCGGGTACCTGCTCAATTTTGACGGTCAAGGTGCCGTATGTCACAATAAGCTTGTAAGATAAAATCATTTTTTGATTTTTGCTGTGCTCAGTTCCGCATGTAATATGACATTGAATTGATACTATCATTTAGTAAGCTTCCTCGACATTTTTTAGGTAAATCTTTTCGTTTCTAGAAATGTAACAAAATTTGCTATTGTTAATATTTTATGGGAGCTTACTAAAATCTTAGATGTGTAGATTTGTAGCGTTCGATATTTTATGATACTGGGAACAAGTTTGAAAAAAAAAAAACATTAGTTTGCCCAATTTATTATATTGCGTCACTTACATATACTTATTGAATGTAATGAAATTAAGCTTGGAACAGACTCCCATTAACTTTTACATTGGATACTTGCCCAAAATAATCTTGAATCAGCCCATGTCCGTTCTCCTACCGTGTTTATGTTTCGTGCCAAATATTTTCATCTTTGCAATAGAAAAATACTACTAAAACGTCATAATAGGTTAGTATAAGAAGTCCCCATAGTAGGAGCTGTATCAGATTGTTTACCCATTATGCTGTACAGTTCAGTTTGGTTTATTTATGGAAAGCCTGAGTTTTCAATATTACTCCACCAGTAAAGGGCAGTACTTAAGTTTTTGATATCTGAAAATGTATTATGAATATACAGGTAATTTCGATCATCCTCTTGGGTTTTGGGGTTACCTTTATCTATGGACCGCAGGTCCTACAGCCCGGGCCAAGGAAATTAGGTTGCGAATTATCCGTTTCGTTAATAATATTATCCCATTATTTTTATTTTGTTTTGTTAACCGTTAGGTATGAAGATCTAGTGCGTGCTGCGTGGTGGACTAAGGTTAATTGTGGGGGAAAGTGTGATATATGTATGTCCATATGAACCTACAGGTAAAATTTTATAATCAATTTAAAATTCTATCTTTTGGTGTAATTAAGTACAGAAATAATCCAGACCAAATAGAGGAAAATTCGTCGAAATGTCGTGTGTTAAAGTCGTGTAAAAATAGTAAATTCTGTTAAGATTAACCCCACAAATTGAGGTTGGGTGCTGGTACGAATGAGAAGCTACGATAAAGTCTTTCAAAAAATTCATTACTTTTGTTTGCATTTTAATCGGATTATGCGCAATTATTTTTTATTATGCTAAGATATTAAACTACCTTTACTATTTCACATAATATTATAATTTCTAATGCACTTCTTTTTTAATTAATAGTTATCACTTTTGTGTTGTAAATTGAATTCTAAAGCAATGTTTGATTCATGAATATCATCGCATACAACCAATATATTTATGGATTTTATTAGTTATTAATTAGTCATACAAAACATACATCGTCATACGGATGAGTTGTTTTCATCGAGCATGAGTATGGTTATTATGTTGTGAGGCAAATTGTGTATAATGGGTCGAGGCGGGGAAGGGCGGACGGACACCGTGCACAGGTGCGCCCGCGCGGCCTCTACTCACCGCGCGTGTTCCCAACAACCCGGGGATACTGAAACCAGGCGCATCGCGCGTGACGCGTGACGGCCTGCGCTTAAACACCCACCATCAAACTGACGCAACGACGGCTAATTACATTTAATTTGACTATAAATATCGAGGGCTCGCCACCCCTACCTTATCAACTTGAGCGCATCGAAACCCTGTTAAGTTGGAATATAATGACGTGTCATTACACAGGTATTAAAACAATTTCAAGGTACAAATTTTGTTCCAAATAAAGATAAAAATACTTGCGTTTTATTATTGCAATTAAAAAACAATCATCGTTAATAAGACTTTAATGACTTCTAGTTGGCTTATATTAAATCACAATCAATTATAATTTGCATGCCGTGTCAACTTAAAATTAAATAACATTTACCACAGTTTAAAAAAAACATACTTATAATTTTAAAGAAATACATACTGGTACTGAGGAAGTTCTCAATTAAACAACGATTAAATTCAGCATAAATGAATTACCATAAACAGTTCTTAACAATGCATAGTGTTGACAACCCATACATCTAACATAATTAATAATACCTCTAATAAATGAAAAGTAAAATTTACACTTTCCTACATCACTAGAACGACATTTGTACAAATATAAAATAAAAATATCAGTAGCTTTTAATTGCACCTAAACGATTTACGTATTTAAAACTACATTGTTACAAAATACGAAAAAATGTTTCTAATACCTACATAATGGCGCAAGCAATCCACTGCTTGAACCGCTTTCTGCTTAAAATATTTTTGGCGTATGATTTCCATTCTCCTGCCAAAGCAAAAGTCTTTGCAGTTAAGAAAGTGTTTAAATTCTGACGTGCGATTATCTACAGAATCCATGCAAACGAGGTAATACAGGTTACATAAAGATGTTTATATATGTTAATTAAGTAGTTACGATATCTTTGGAAGTAAAACGCCTTATAATACCATCGGTAAAAATATTCATTACACTCTTTTTTAACATTCAACGTCAAATTTATGCGTCATGCTATGGAATAATTTCAAATGAACGTATAATATAATAAATGAATGCAAGTCAGAGATCATTAATTATCTATGTCCAAAGCATGTCATAAAAGTAAACGAAATTATGAGATAAGCGCGCCCTGTGAGTGAGGCTTAATGTGGACAGGATGAGGAGGGTGAGGATGTGACGGATGTGCCGCGTGGGGTGGCTGGCGAGGCTGGTGGCAGCGTTGAGCATGGACGTGAGAATGGGCTCGCAGTTCCTCCCCGTGTTCACGGTAAGCCCGCTGCTTGTCTTCGAACTCTCGCAAACGTTGATTGTATCTCTCGATTTGGTCGCGCAGTGCCGCGTCTTCTATCGCAGCTCGCTCCTCATCCAGCTCCAAGCATCCAGCTCCGTCCAAACGCTCTAGGTCAATCCATCCACGCCATCTTACGCAAACGCCATTCATGATAAATCGTGATACGATGTGAGCCTGTTAACAAAAAATAAGTATTAGCAGAGATAGAAAAACAGACACAAAAAATCAAGGGCGCTGTTGGTGGCAAGCCTAGAAGGGCATTTTATCTGTCCCATGTGGCACGGAAGTAATTTCTCAAAACGGACCCAATCGCGTGTTGTGTCTTATTTAAAGTATCCCGCAAACTCTCTCAGAATTTGTATCGAAATAATTTTGAAACAATTCACCTTCTGTCCCTTATTATTCATATATTTTTTGTAAAATTTTACCTAATTTTTTCAATACCAAACCACGCCACGGTAGATAGAGACACACTTTGTTTAGGATACCGAAGAATTAATATGTGTAATTGGACCACTATGAATAAACTAATTAAATAATCAAAGAAAACACGCTCAACCAGGGCATAACTAAATATCAGTATTCAGTATTGTAACATTAAAATAACTTTTTTGGCTTAAAAATGTTTGTAGGTTTGTATTTAAGTAAAAGAGTGGAAGGACAAAACAACATAAGGCAGGCGCGGTTTGGATGATCGCGTGCCCGCTCTGTTCCGGCATCTGCTTTTAAAAGAAACCTTTAATTGTGGCAGACACTTGGCAAGGATGCAATTTTACTAATAACAACTTCTCATTTTTTTTATTCCTGTGTTTGTGAAGTCCGCACCGCTCGCCGTATGTTCACAATTTTGGTATTGAATCACAGGTATATTGAAACGAATATTATGCAGAATATGTTCAATATAAACAAAATGTATTAATTACGGGTTTCAGTTACATTAATAAAGTTAAACGTTTATTTTATTTTTATTTTATTTCAGAAAAATATTATTAATTCTACTACCAAAAAAGGTTAGCATAGTATTTCTTCAATATTCCGCCTGTCTGAATTAATATGTTATGATTAAAAATTTTGGGGTTCATGTATATTATAACATTATGAACTAATTTTTCGTTTGAGTTGTTTTCAGAAGACATGACAACAAAGTTCAAGGACAATACAAAATCATGGTAATGAAGTCTTTACAGAAGTAAAATAAAATCACGATTACAATAAAAACCAGGGATTCACCATAATTGTTAGTTTTTAAAGCAGACAAAAGAAACGACATCGCTGGCTGCAGGCTTTTTCCAAGAGGTCCCTGTGGAAGACCAGCAGTTGGGAGGGCGGTAGTGGACTTCTATTGGCTGATGGATTCATTAATTAAAGTCAGATTCTACTCGCACATTTATCCAGTTACGACTACAGCTACTGAGACTTGAAATTGGTTGAGTTTATTAGTGTATAATCCTATTTATGGCGCGGGACCAGCGATGCTGTCGAATCAATAAATCATCGAGTAAACAGAATGTTACTTAATCACGTTTATGAGGAGGGTAGATGTAGTGAGGGAGGGAGGAAAGCGTCGATGGCAGCCATGTTGATTGGGCGTATACTGCGTCGCGACGCCCTCCAATCACGAGGCGCCTTCCTTTATCGATTTTCGGGAAAAACGTTTTCCGCTTTCCCTAAACGGCGGGGGCTGGGAATATTTCGTTCACGGTGCAATAATAACTTTAAAATATCTCTGCCTGATCAATGCCATAGATAGAATATAATGTACCCCCTTTTATTTGTAAAATTTATTTTAACGTAAGTATATGAACAACAATTCTAAAAAAATACTAAATCGCGAAATTCGAGTTTTGAAATAATCATTTAGAATTTGATAAAACTTTTAAGCCCAAAAGTCTTAACATACGTATACAGTTACTTAGTATTTATTTATTTATTTAATTTATATACTTATAAACTTTTTATTGCACACAAAGAAATAATATACAAAACGATATACAAACAGAATGAAGTCGGTACAATAATTGGGGGTCATATCGCGCAAGGCGATTTTTAGGCTATCATTAGATGGACATTAAGAAGTTATGGAACACAAAACATTTAAATTTATAAAACTGTGAATAGAAATATCGTGATAATTTGATATATTAAATCACAATAATTGAAAATCCCTCCATTTAAAAGGATAGCTCGTGTCCACAATCATGTTTAGGAGATTAGATTTAAGTATTTTTGAAATGTATTGTTATGTTGTAATGAAATATCGTTACAAGATGCGAACTCGAGCACACTCGAGCCCTTTGTTAAATGAACCGAATGTAAATAAATATAAGTATTCATACAGACGCGCAGCAGGCGGCCTCTACACAGCGAAGGGGCTAGATTCAATAAAATAGGCACCAAATGGATTTCGTTTCTATACGAATACCTTTTTTGAAAAGAAGAAGGGAACGTTTGTAATATTTTCCCGTCATTGAAATCATTTTGCCGATCCGTTAACAGAATAGAAATATTGCAGGCTTGATTCGTATTTAAAAGTCATTATTAAATTAGTGGAATCAGATATTTCGATATATTTTCCTTTAATTCACAATGTATAACCTATAAAATAACTCAATATTTAATTAACTTAAAATAAATTTCATTCATAAAAGTTTTACATAAGGAATTATTCAAATGTATGGTGGAATTGATCCCATATCAACCTTTTGAAGAGGTCCACTCAGTCAGTTTTATTATATTTTGTCAGTTTTAGCTGCATCCTAATAAAATATTGCTTAAGCGAAATCCAACAACCGTTTGATTGAACTATTAAGAACAAGTGTTAAATTATAAATATGAAAATGTAACAACAGTATAAAAAGCGAGTTAAAATATCACTTGAGATCGTTATTGAGGTGACCACGTCTTACAAATTAATGCATTACCATGTTCCGAGCATCAGCCATTATATTGGAAGAACACAACATCAAGTGAACCATAATAATTCGATGTAGAAAAGATGTCATTTATTCTGAACACATTGTGAGGCAGAGCGTGACCAGCGCGGTATGTGCGGTGTTATGGCTTTATTCTGTTTCATTAGAGATTTGAAAGTTGTTAATGTCTTAATTTTGGTTATGAAAATGCGGGCCGGAAACGTCAGCCGCTGATATCAAATGGACACTGGTGACGAATGATGTCATTAGACATGGACGGTACCTTGTAAATGTAGAATCTGCTAGATTACCTTCGACGTATAGTGCTGTTGATTGGCAGTTCTACAATGTGTTATGAAACGATTGAATTATTGTATTTGATCTTTTTTATATTTCAATACGAATTAGTTTATTATTCAACTAAAGCCAAATAAGATCTTAGTAGTCTAACAAAGTCATTAATTCAAGCCATCTACAATGTAGTTCGAAATTGATAGAACGCAGTCTCATAGCTATCATAAATGTGTTGAAGTAATTGCTTTCCTTACAATTAAATGCTTATTCATGATCCATATTAGTTTGAGAAAAACAATATCAACTTTAATAACTAACGCGACAAGTATTAAACATGAACAAGACCACCATAATATGTTGTATGTCCTATGACGATAGGAAATAAATGGTTGCACTACGTTGGGCAATAGTAAATATTGCTGTAAAAAACGGTATATATTCATGTTATACGACGATAGGTGTGAATAAAATGACTTGCTAAAATTATTATTGTTGCCATAGAAATTGTGAAAGCTTCATGAATGATGTTACCAAATGGAAAAGTTACTGCGAGATACCCTTGGTAGAACCGTGGGTACATAAAATATGCCGTCAAGGAATAGTAATTATAAGTAAGGGTATTAGCTTATTTTTGTAGTATAAGGGGGTACTGACTCGGAATTTTTATCTTGAATTTGCAGTAAGTCTATTATTACAAGGTACATACATATATTTCGGTCTTTAGTGAGTGTACTGATACTATACTGCTGGAAAAAATTAAAGGATCAAAAAATAAATTAAATTTTTTGCAGATTTTCAACAGGTCGTAACTTTGAGAAAAATGATCGTACACTAAATTTAAAAAAAGAAAATTGTAGCTCCAAGTGTCTAGTTTTTGGATTAATTAATTAAAATTTTATAGCATCAGCAGATTTTGAGTGGTCTTAGGAAAACCAGCAACAAAAAAATTTCAATATTTTTTGTGTTTCTTTTTTTGTATATACGGGCGTGGAAAAAATGTTCTTGCGTAACCACTTTAATGATCGGATACTTTGTTAATTTAGCTTTATTTTTTTTCTTTTAACACCTCGATACGTTTGGTTTTCGCGGAGATATCAGTACTCAAACTGAAAAGGATCCTTTTGTCTTTAACTATCGATATCTCCGCAACCAATAATTGCACACCAAGTTAAAGATGCATTTTAAGAACATAAATAAATATTCTTTAACGACAAGTTATTGTTTTATCAAAAAAACAAGAATTCTTTTTGTCACATGAATTTGAAAATGCATCAAAAAATGGACATTGGCTGGCTTTTTGGAAAATCAAGCGCTGGATCGAAAATATTGTGAAAACCAATAATGTTAAGTGTACGTTTTACAGTTCAATATGTCCACAAAAACCCTACAAAGTGCCAAATTAATCCATCCAGCCGTTTTTATGTTTCACTCGATCAAATTTTTGAACAAATTAAAAGATCACGTTTTTGCTCTGTAAAGCTCATAATTTAATAAATGAAAAATGTTTATTTTTTAAAGCTTTTTCCACGTTTCTGTTGAACGAATTTGTTGTTCTGGGGCTATCGATAATTAAAGACAAAAGGATCCTTTTCCGTTTGAATACTGATATCTCCGCGAAAACTAAACGTATCGAGGTGTTAAAAGAAAGAAATTAAAGCTAAATAAACAAAGTATCCGATCATTAAAGTGGTTACGCAAGAACATTTTCTTCCACGCCCGTATATACAAAAACAAGAAACACAAAAAATATTGAAATTGTTTTGTTGCTGGTTTTCCTAAGACCACTCAAAATCTGCTGATGCTATAAAATTTTAATGCATTAATTCAAAAAACTAGACACTTGGAGCTACAATTTTCTTTTTTTTAATTTAGTGTACGACCATTTTTCTCAAAGTTACAACCTCTTGAAAATCGTCAAAAAATTTGGATTTATTTTTTGATCCTTTAATTTTTTCCATTAGTGTATTTTGAAAGCTTGAGTCAAGATCAAAATCGTAGCCTTAATGTACTATCTAAACTGAGCTAGGAGGGGTTTTTTGAAGGCACACAAGTGCTACGGCTAACGTAAATAAACTCTGTACGGCTTATGGTTGATGTACCGCGCTATAACAAAACGTTTGTAATAGCTATAGATATGTGATTAAACAAGTCCTTAGTAATTTAAATTGATTTTGACGCGGTATTGGCATATTTTTACTTGGTCATGCTGTAACTTTAGGTTTATGATCTAAGGTGTTTCGGGGAAAGCCCTCACACCTAAGGTATAACTAAGTTCACTGTCATGGGCGCACCTGAGTGATGATTACCGCGGAAGTCAGATAAGGGCACCATTAATTTCATTAGAATGTTGACTACGAACTCACCCATTTCTATGTTGATTTAATTTGTCAAACTAAATATGTATATTTTAACAGCGAAGATGGCAGTGAAAATTAGCATTTTTGTGGTTTGAAATTTGTAAGAAAAGCATAAGTAGAACAATATACTTTGAGACATACGTAAGTAAAGGTTTTAAAGACTATTTGTTACTATTAGTTTTGCGAAGGTTTCATTTCACCTTTACTTCGTCGTGTTTAAACAAAACTTTTGACCCTAACATTTGTGTGTGTATATTTTATAGTACCACCTCTCACTGTAGTAACTAGAACAGTAAGTACATAGAGAGGACTTGGTACGAAATTTCAAAACAATGACTAGGGAAGAAAAATGCAGTTACTGAGTGGAGGCTAAGAGTAGGCTGCATAATTTTAAGAACACCTCAATTTCTCTAGCAAATGGTACATTGTGATACAAAAACCAGGAGATATTTTTATTATTGAAACTCTATATAAAGCAAAATGAATTATCTTACAAACCTTCAATGAGTTGTGTAGACAAATAATAAATTGAATGAAAATGTAGTAATTGAATACTTTATCCAATAAGTTCTCAGGGTCTTAACTTATTTTTTTATAACTGTCTACTACTATTTATTTAAATGAATGTTTTATGGTTCTTTCAATTCAAAATAAAGCTATTAAATGTTAATAAGCACCATGTCCATAACTGAGTAGGTACTTATTATACAAGGAAACATTGAATTGATATTCATTCTCCTAAATTTCATTTATCAAGGAATTTGTTTTGGAATTTAACGGTAAAACATTAAAAATAACCTGCGCACCCGAGATATTTCCATAAGATTTTTTTTTAAGTAGGTATATGATTATGTAGACAAGACTTCTGTCCTGCAGTGAAATGTATTTAATGTAAGGTTAAATTACATAAAATAACATTGTATATAAACAAACACATGTATGACAGATGACTTAACTACTTTCCTTTTTTGAAACCTAAGTCAACGATAAAAGTCTTTAATAAAACTTTGCATATTTCACAATTCACAAATCCATACAAATATCCTAATCGTAAATTGTATTGAAAACAAATACTGTGTTTTGTTTAAAGATAAATAAATAACTTATTCGTCACCCATTAGGCTTTTTTATGCGTGATATGCTTATTACGTGACGTTTTCACTGTGCGTGATGACTGATGACACGTCACACGAGCAACGTCACACTATCACTAGCGCGATTTTTTTACGTGTGTAGGTTTCATCACAATGTTTTCCTTCACTGGTGAAGAACGTGATAATTCATTGTCAATATACCTGAGTTGAGAACCAGCCGCCGTCGAGTTTTTCATTCGACCGTCCGCCTAAACCTCGAAAACATTACAACTTGTTCTTCCGCTAATTTATATTTTAAGCTTATATATATTTAACTTACATTTATGTTGTCGCGGATATCGACATTTCGATATGCAGGGTTGAATCTAACTGACTGCAGCATGTAGGATATTTTTTTTTAAGCACCAGGTAACCTATTATGCTTATTTATCTCAGTGTGTAAACCACATTATTGCATATATTTAAAATGAAAGCGTAATAAATTTTTGAATAATAAACTGTGACCGCCCATCGCCAGCAAATTAGCGCTAAGATAGAATTTATCCTTCAAGACTTCTCCAAAGACTTGTAAAACCTCTGTGTACGCATAAATCATGTAAGGATTCATAATAACGTATGTAAGGCACACGTTCGGGAGTACTACACTACTAATACTACTCTTATTTACTACAACGCTCATATACCATGCTTTTTTTGACTAGTTTCTTGAACGATTAGCAAAATTGTCCCACCACGCTTGAGCGAAACAGAACGACAGGGATGTGCAATAAAATTATAATTATTTTAGTAAAATATATATAATTCATTCATAATGCTCGTAGCCTCGTAGGGTGTCATGGAGCACAGATGAAACTTACGTTACCAATTCACATCCCCGATACTATATCTCCTGGTTTTTGTATCACAATGAACTATTTGCCAGAGAAATTGAGGTGTTCTTAAAACTATGCAGCCTACTCTTAGCCTCCACTCAGTAACTGCATTTTTCTTCCCTAGTCATTGTTTTGAAATTTCGTACCAAGTCCTCTCTATGTACTTACTGTTCTAGTTACTACAGCGAGAGGTGGTACTATAAAATATACACACACAAATGTTTGGGTCAAAAGTTTTGTTTAAACACGACGAAGTAAAGGTGAAATGAAACCTTCGCAAAACTAATAGTAACAAATAGTCTTTAAAACCTTTACCTACGTATGTCTCAAAGTGTACTGTTCTACTTATGCTTTCTTACAAATTTCAAACCACAAAAATGCTAATTTTCACTGCTATCTTCGCTGTTTAAATATACATATTTAGTTTAACAAATTAAATCAACATAGAAATGGGTGAGTTCGTAGTCAACATTCTAATGAAATTAATGGTTCCCTTATCTGACCTCCGCGATAATCATCACTCAGGTTTGAAATGTGCGCCCATGACAGTGAACTTAGTAATACCTTAGGTGTGAGGGCTTTCCCCGAAACACCTTAGTTCATAAACCTAAAGTTACAGCATGACCAAGTAAAAATATGCCAATACCGTGTCAAAATCAATTTAAATTACTAAGGACTTGTTAATCATATATCTATAGCTATTACAAACATTTTGTCATAGCGCGGTTCATCAACCATAAGCCGTACAGAGTTTATTTACGTTAGCCGTATCACTTGTGTGCCTTCAAAAAACCCCTCCTAGCTCAGTTTAGATAGTACATTAAGGCTACGATTTTGATCTTGACTCAAGCTTTCAAAATAGTATCAGTACACTCACTAAAGACCGAAATATATGTATGTGCCTTGTAATAATAGACTTACTGAAAATTCAAGTTAAAAATTCCGAGTCAGTACCCCCTTATACTACAAAAATAAGCTAATACCCTTACTTATAATTACTATTCCTTGACGGCATATTTTATGTACCCACGGTTGTACCTAGGGTATCTCGCAGTAACTTTTCCATTTGGTAACATCATTCATGAAGGTTTCACAATTTCTATGGCAACAATAATAATTTTAGCAAGTCATTTTATTCACACCTATCGTCGTATAACATGAATATATACCGTTTTTTACAATTACTTATATCAACTAAAGACAACGTTGAGCAATATTTACTATTGCCCAACGTGGTGCAACCGTTTATTTCCTATCGTCATAGGACATACAACATATTATGGTGGTCTTGTTCATGTTTAATACTTGTCGCGTTAGTTATTAAAGTTGATATTGTTTTTCTAAAACTAATATGGATCATGAATAAGCATTTAATTGTAAGGAAAGCAATTACTTCAACACATTTATGATAGCTATGAGACTGCGTTCTATCAATTTCGAACTACATTGTAGATGGCTTGAATTAATGACTTTGTTAGACTACTAAGATCTTATTTGGCTTTAGTTGAATAATAAACTAATTCGTATTGAAATATAAAAAAATCAAATACAATCGTTTCATAACACATTGTAGAAATGCCAATCAACAGCACTATACGTCGAAGGTAATCTAGCATTAATATCAGTGTAAATGATCCTACATTTACAATGTACCGTCCATGTCTAATGACATCATTCGTCACCAGTGTCCATTTGATATCAGCGGCTGACGTTTCCGGCCCGCATTTTCATAACCAAAATTAAGACATTAACAACTTTCAAATCTCTAATGAAACAGAATAAAGCCATAACAGGCGGTTTTCAGGCGGGCCGTCAGCTCGTCTGCCTGCTTAGGCGATAAAAAGAAAAAAAAAAAACCGCACATACCGCGCTGGTCACGCTCTGCCTCACAATGTGTTCAGAATAAATGACATCTTTTCTACATCGAATTATTCGATTCTTTCTAGTTCTTCACTACATAGTATAAAACAAAGTCGCTTTCTCTGTCCCTTTGTATGCTTAAATCTTTGTAACTACGCAACGGATTTTGATGCGGTTTTTTTTAATAGATAGAGTGATTCAAGAGGATGGTTTATATGTATAATAACATCCATTAAATATCAGCATTGCACCCGTGTGAAGCCGGGGCGGGTCGCTAGTCTAATATAATGGCTAAAGCCCGGAACATGGTAATACATTAATTTGTAAGACGTGGTCACCTCAATAACGATCTCAAGTGATATTTTAACTCGCTTTTTATACTGTTGTTACATTTTCATATTTATTATTTAACACTTGTTCTTAATAATTCAATATTTATAATTTAACACTTGTTCAATCAAACGGTTGTTAGATTTCGCTTAAGCTATATTTTATTAGGATGCAGATAGAACTGACAAAATATAATAAAACTGACTGAGTGGACCTCTTCAAAAGGTTGATATGGGATCAAATTCCACTATACATTTGAATAATTCCTATAGTTTTACACATTAGTATATCGTCAAATTTAATTTAAAATTATTTGCACAGAGTAACTAAGTTATTGAAATCTATGCATATAAACTTAATGTAAATAAAACCCTCTATAAAAATAAAGATTAAAACTCTTGTTTATTAACACGAATGCTATTTTATTATAATGTGAGGTAAAATTGTTCAAGCTAGGCAGTACCTCCCACTGCCTAGCTTAAACAATTTTACCTTATATGTTGTATTCTATTTTGTTCCACTATTCAAAATCATAGAATTCATTAAATTTATCTAATTCTATTACAAATATAACGGTTTTAAATTACTACCCGAAAGTTACTGTGACCTACCACAACACTTCTTTTAGTAGTTTTTAATCCTAGGCGTTTCTTGTTACAGGCTATTTACCATCCATTGGGCACAACGCACCGTATTAACGTAGCCAGCATTAAAACTATTTTGTTTCTTTTCGAAAGACAGGTACAGAAATTGCTAGGAGAGGTTCATGCTCTGTAATTTTGAAGAGTTACGATTGTGGTATTTTTGCCCTGATCCATAAGAGTGGCGGGGAGCAAAAGGATATGGACTGCTTAAGCCCAGTGTGGTTGGATTGGGAGGCCAACCTACAGCAACGATCGGAGAATGAATATATGTTCAATAATCGTGTTACATTATCTAGACAGATTAAAAACATAAGATTAAAAAAAACACATACCTTTCCATTTTCCTTCTGGAAATCACATCCTCTGTTATTGTATGGAGAATGGTCGAACACCAATTGCAAGTTGGTTCCTGTAGCAGTAAACGCGATTTCGGTGTGACCCTCACGGCATCCACTCATGAATCGCATTTGACGCTCTTCTGGAGGGCGATCTCGGTAACCAGTGTACCTCACCTGGAGAAAAACCTTGATTAAAACCTCAGGTCAAGACACGATAGTATTTAACTTAAAACAGTAGCACGAAGTGCGCACGCTAAGATCACATTTAAATAACAAATTATACAAACATCCAACCTTATTCTTATATTCAAGAACGCGGGAAAACCCGTTGTGGTACTGGGTATTTCGTATCTTTTAATAAACAAATAATGAGGGTAGCCTATATATTAATACAAGAACTATGTCCAGATATATTACCTATTGCACAGGTGACGTATTCTATACATAAAGCGCTGAACTAAATTATTATCCTTGAAATATATTATCCAGAAGCAACATAGTCATTTGTTTTTGTAAAATGTATTCTGTAGATTTAAAATGAACCTAATAAAAACTGCCAAGTACATACGTATTATAACTAAACACTGTCAATAACAGGGAAAATAGGATAAGTTATGAAACAACATTTATATTGTATTTCATCGAAGACAGCGTATTAATTTATTGAATTTTCCTGTTCTTTACTATAGACTTTAATGAAATAAATAATAAAACTAGTGCCACGTTATGCCTAGACTTGGTCAATTAAACATAATATTGGCTTACATACCTCACTTTCACGGCTCAGTCTTTTGAAGAGATCATCCGATTCGAATTTAGCCTTCTGATCAGGTACTACACGGGGCATTTTGAAGATAAAACGTGGTTTTGGTTGTTCGTACAATCCGATGGAATCGAAGGGCAGCATGCTAGCCAGAGCTGAAGGGTCACTCATAGCGTGCATCACATAAGACTATGATTTCACTATAATATAATCAACCATCACTCTGCGCGCGCGCCACACTGACTCAGCGGTTACTGATGACTCAAATGTGTTTAATTCGTATTGAACTTAATGACGCTAACACACGACTACCTGCCGCCGCGACATTCGGTCACTGAATGATCGGCGGAACAACAGCCCGGGGAGAATTTCCATCAGGGCGGGGTCTGCACTTGGTGGGGAACGGAGCGCCAATAGCCGGCCGCGCGGCAACGCCCGCCGCCTTCCCTCGACACTTTCGGGAGCTTTCAAGCGAAAAGAGGGTTTTCCCCTATCCATACCATTGAAAATAAATACTGTAAACGACAAAGCACATGAATGTATAATGATGGGCATTATCCTCTTTCGAAGTTTCGAGTGTTTTATGTACTTGCATCAAAGCTTTTGTTCCTTTGTAACGAGATAAATGTACGTTATGTACCAAATGTTTTATAAAGGGGAGCTGGATTCCAGGATACGATAAAGTGAAACGTGATATTTTTATAACATCAAAGCTGTATTTATTGGACAGCTAGTAGCCTAATAATAATCGCACTTTGAGATATCAATGTTACCCGTGTGCTTGATCTACCCTTATTATAAGCGGCAGTTAGTTGATACTGTTATACTGTTATTCGTTGTATATTTGTAATTGTGAAAGTTCGTTTGGTGTCTATATTATGCCTTGGAATACGTGAACCTAAGATTCATTTTTTACAATTCAAAAAATTTCAGGGCTAGTTTGAAAGCAATTTAAAATTAATATAACAAGATGATGAATAAACTCCACGATACACAACGTTTATGTAATTAACAGTTAATAATTTTTAACTTTTACAAAATTCACAATTAACACAATTTTGTAAAGTTAAGTTTAGACGAACTGCACTCAAATTACTATAATTAATTTTCTTAATATACTTAAAATTTTGTCCTTGAATTTGATAATTTATTAAAAGAAATGAATGAAATTGTACCGACTTTTCGTGCTTCCTAACGTAGCAACGAGTAACATAATTCGTGACCTATAATCGTAATTGAAATAAAATTATTAATCAAAACTTGATAAAAATACATTTCGGCCTTTATATAAGTTTTAGTAATCTATACCATTACGATCTTTTGTGTCTAGAGATTAGATGATTTAAATAGTTATTTCGATACATCTTACATGTAACATAAGAATTTGTTTATCTCGATACTCGATAAAATCAGAGAGCGTCTGTGCATTAAGCATCCTAATCATGACAATTAGACGGATGTCTCACAGTGTCTCCCGTACAATAGGCGGCACATCTCGCTGTGAAATGTATCAAGTGTTGCTAAAAGTGTGTCTCAGTAAGAGATGTTCTATCGATAATGACTCTAAAGTGTTTACCATTGTTGTCTTCTGTAGCGGAAACTGTTGTCGCACCGAAAACATAGTTAGATGGCAGGTAAAAGAACACC
Organism: Cephonodes hylas; assembly: GCA_030295005.1. Taxonomy (NCBI): domain Eukaryota; kingdom Metazoa; phylum Arthropoda; class Insecta; order Lepidoptera; family Sphingidae; genus Cephonodes; species Cephonodes hylas. The sequence goes on along the minus strand of AP025364.1, from coordinate 7,351,529 downwards.
ATTTCTACCGAAGGAACACATATTTTATCTTATTTAATTTACTTGCGAGTGCCGTGTGTTGTGTGTCAATCATCGTTTTTAGTTCTTTTTCGATATCCTATAATATATAAAGCAGCACTAATTCTAGAAGTTTACCCGATAACTGATACTTGCTTGCTTTAAGAGTTGACGAAATACACGCCTGTCTGGCTAAAAGCTGGAGTAAAAGAGTATTTATGACAAATTCGTAATACTTTTTTATGTGTAACATTCCTTAATAACACTCGAATTTCGAGACATATTAAAATTGAAACTTCAAATGTCGCAAATGATTTCATGTCGTCACGTATCTTTCTGTAGTTGGAATGGCGGCACGTGGCGCTGAGCGTTATTATTTGATCTTTGTGCAACACTCAGAGCGTAGGGTCTCACCCACATCAACATTCATAAAGCGAACGCAATCCAAATCAATATCTGACAGTTTTTCTTTATGCTTAATTATTAATATTTTTTTCCCGTTTTCAATGTTAGAGTTTGTTTCAGATTGTTATCTCACTGTGAAAACTATTATAACACACATCAATATATATTATCAAGCCTGTACTCTCTGGAAGGGTAGGCTGAGATGTATTTCTGTAGACACATTTCACCAGCTATGTATTAGTTCCACGTGATAGGGCCTACAGTCATTCTGGCAGATTTTCAGGCTCTGTGCCGCTACGGAGAATTTCCTAATGCAAAAACCCAATAACAATTTGCCCAACCCGGAAATCGAACCCTGGACCTCTAGATCGCTCGGCACATGTTAGTACCGTGAGACCAGGAGGTATTCACAAAAGTATTATTATAACTTGCAATAGTTTCGTATTATTGATAGTCTTCTATATGTCTGTATCATATTGCATCATATAAACTTTAATATATCGTATTTCTCATACACATCGTGTGATGGTCACAACCTTCTTTAACGGAGATAAGGGACACCAGTCTAGAGTACCATCACTTCTGACTTGTGAATAAAATTAAAAATACTAAATTAAAAATCTCCAATTAAACGTAGCTTTTTGATGGAAGAAGAATGATTAAAATCCATATCATCATCATTAACCCATATACATCCCACTGCTGGGCAAGGGTCTCCTCTACCATTGAGAGGGTTTAGGCCATTGTCCGCCACGCTATCCTAGTGCGGGTTGACAAAGTACACACCTAAGAAATTCCTAAGAACTTTTTAGGTGCGCAGGTTTCATCACGATGTCTTCTTTCACCGTTGTCAAATATCAATATATTCATTAGTAACAGAGTTTGTAAACGGCAATCAAACGATTGGGTCTTTTCTATACTTGACAACAAGTAACATCATTACTATCCATTATTTAATAGATAGTTTAGAATATTCGTAAAATCCTGATGTTGACTTGAAACGAATGCCTAGTACAATAATATTCCCACGAAAAGTTCCCACACCCACGCATTTTTATATCATGTTGGCAAGTATGAAACCAGATAAGGATTGTTTAAAATTAAATTACTGTTTATTTTCTACATGTTAAACAACTAACGAGTACCGTAATAACCCTTTTTTGAAAGTAAATTCGTAGAGCACTCTTAATCCACTAGCGATTATAGACAAAAGAAATTAACTATCAATTTTGTGAACACATATTTGAAACTAATTTTTATTTCTTTTGCATACATAAAAATGCTTAAATGCTTATATTTTACTAAGATTCATTTCACGCTTAGTTTTTTTTTTTGCTAAATTAGGCTACATATAACAATTATAAAACATGTCATAAAAAAATAAACCAAACGCAAATAAATAAAATCTTGATATAGGTATAGATTATACAAATAATATTCAATTTTTGTTTTGGCGGAAACCGGGAAGCTCCTTTAGTATAAAATACATATCAATACTAACCGATAGATAACGCAGTTGTAACCACATCCACCTTGATAAACAAATCTATTGTGAATTTCAAAAAATATGTTTTAAATTCATAAATAATATTTTCACATAAAATAACGTTTCTGTGCTTTTCAATGTCCTACTTCGTTCGTTATCTTCTATTCGTAAGTCCCACAAAATAATATATTCGTTTTGGAAATTTATGGTCCTTCCATTAAAATATTTAGGACTTCATAGAGAATCGCCTTTATGAGGTCTAAATGCATGAAATGGCTAAGCTTAGACTGGCTAGCAGGTGTGGCCAGCATCTGATTTTCAGACCTATTTCTTTACTCGTCTATCTATTTCTTCATTCCTTAACATTAAAATACTAAGCGTGTAGCACTGCTTCGTGTTTGCTTTCACCCCTGTTGGAAACAAAAGGTCTGCAAATTCATTTTTATCCCAGCCTGAGGATGTCGAACAGTATGTCAGCCCACGTGTCGCCTCAAGTGTGCCGTTTGAGCATCTGAGCAGGTCGATGTGCATCGAGTTACTATATTGTAGTCTCTCGCTATTTGGTGTCCTGTTTGGATATAATCGTGGTTAGTACTAGGTGCGTTGTCCTTTACCAAGCTAAGATAAAAAAGCATATGGGTGACATCCAAAAAAATCTAAATAATACCTATAGATTTTTCGCCCTGTACGGAGCCAATTTTCAGTTTAAGTGCTGCTATTATAACAATCAATAAACCAAAATTATTTTTTTCATCCTGGTTATCGAAGCTGCAACTTCTGAATTGCACAGGACATAATAATACTACTTTTAGATGGGTCTGGTAAAAATATCTAATGGGTTTAAATAAGAGATTTCATTATATGTATGTATACAATTATATAAATAAAAAGTAATAGAAACTTCTGACGACTAATTTAAAAATAAGCAAAGGTAAATTGTAAAATTAAAAGGCTCAGGAAATATAAACTTTCTTTATGTGATTGTTGGGTGTGCTTCGGTATTACTATTTTTTGCTTTTAAACATGGCTTAAAAACTGATATTATTTTTGTTTTAAAACGGTAAGTAAAATAGGATCTATTTTGTTAAATTTATTACTGCACAAAAGTAACGCGACAACTCCTTACTCGTATTAAAATGAGCGACGTCATTTGTATTGTTTAGAAAACAAACTGTCACACGAACAAATGTACCATAGTTCTCACCTTGGGTGTGAGATTTTTTTATGGCGAAGACCAATAAATCATACCATTGTTACTCGCCGTTTCATTTCCATATTTGTTCTGTGACAATGACCGTAGCGTACATTTAATTAATTGATTCATAAACCTTTTCATAGTTGTAAAGCAAAAAGTACACATTGACCTCCGAATAAAACAATAAAAACTTCGTACAACGAAAGGGTTACATGTTCGGTGTTCCCATTAACATGTATTTTAATGTGAGTCGCGACCAGTCGACTCATTTGTTACAAATATTTATTATTTCGTCGGTACTACCCTTTTCGTTTTTTTTTTGTTTCAACTATTGTAATGCTGGTTCCTATAATTTAATCTTTTGTTTTTAATTACAGTTGTGCTGTTATTTTACATTGTTACCTTTGTCCTCAGATATTTTCGTTTGTGTCCTTTCTTCTTAACAACCAGCATGTTTAAGACATTTTTCATGTGATGAGTTGTTGTTGATGTGGAAAGAGGCTTAAAATTCAAAATGTAATAAAGTTGAATGCAAATTAGTATTCGCCGCCGCCTGCCAAACGATCATTCGTCGGTCGTAAATGCGCAAAGAAGCCGTCAAACATAGTTTATGCGAGAGATTCCGGTCAGTGCTTTGTCTTTCGCCGCACGTCCTTCGGACGACACCCTAATAAAAGGCGTGGCAAAAAATACCCTAATGGCTGCTGATCCTATTTCAAAACAATAAAATGCAACAAAATTAGCCTTTTGTTAAATTTAAACTGTAAACGTCCAAATAGTGGACTAGTTGCCGACGGGTCGAACCGGATGGATTTCTATACACTATTGTTTTATGGGCGGTGTAGGTACTTTCGGCTATTGTTATTTTAATAATAATGAAAGTTTTATCTTCCAGTAACATTCAATGAAATGTATTTTCTTACTTTTTTCAAATATATTGAAAAAATTCCCCACTTCGTGTAGAAAAGTGCTGTTTGGACTTAGCAACACTTTCCATCTGGGGTTGTGTTATTATTCAACTGTGCCAATAGTAGACAACACAACTTCTTAGAAGAGACATAGGAATTCCTTATTATTAATATTTATTATGGTATGGGAACAATACTTATGTTGAACCCTAATAACTAACTGCACCATTATATAGTTAATTTAAAATAATAATAGCATTAATTGTTACAAACACTACGAATAATATTATTTTTCCTTGTTTTATCGCATCGGTATGTTGTAATATTTTAAGAACAATAATTGAAATTATGGTATTATTTTGTGATTATTGTAATATACGACGAAGTTCAGTATATTTTATAAATAATTTGAAGAAATCTAAACTTGTATTAAATCCGAAAGCGTTATGTCATGTTTTCAGCTCTACCAACAAACGTCTGACTTTGTATGATTAATAATAAAGCTAACCGAGTCTCAGTAAGAGCACATAGATATTTTATATAAGAATAATATCATAATAAGATAGATACATATAAGAAAGAAGTTTTATTATATATGGCTATTTTTTTCGAATAGGATAAAGATTAGTTTTCCCTAGATAACTAATCTTTATATTTGTAAAGGGTTGTATTTAACGCATTCTGTGCTCCATGTCTCTTAATAAATAAGCGGACACGTTCCAGAGCTTTTTCGTCATGTTTGCTTGTTGCGATAGAGCCAATGTAGGTAACAGTCCTAAGTTTTTTTACTTGTTGTTCAGGCTGATCGCAGAATGTCATGATTATAAGATATATCTCGTGGAGAACTTTGTGGAGTACACGCCTTACCAAAGATTTGTTCCTTTTCTCCGTAGAAAATTTTGTCTGCCTGTCGAAAATAATATTTACAATGAATATGCGTACTTATTCTAAAGGATACATTTGAATAATAATGTTTTATATCGCACTTACTATAGTTAATTTCGAAGGCGCTGCAAATTATACATTTTAAACTAAACGGCACAATATTTAGTTTGGTTTAATGTCAAACCAGTTTTCGTAATTAAATATTATGTAGTGATTAACAATGAATTCACTATGTTGAAATTTATTATGTCTTTGATTTTAATTATAAAATAATACTATTAGGTATTGTTACTATTTTTTATGTTTTTGAATGAAAAAAGTTAAAAAAAAAATCACATCTAAATTAAAATATGTTTGTGTTTTCAAAGGAAAGGAAAGAGCAACTTTACCATAATATTTGTTTTCATTTCATAGTTCCCTAATCCCTTATTCACAAAACTGGAATATTTATAACCCTCTTATTAGCAGTTTGTTTTTCTCTCCCAACAGCCACCTCACTGAGTCACAGAATTGATTGCATATGATTCTGGTAGCATGTTACAACATGCTATACCTATAAGGTATTCCTTGCGACCGGTTTGGTAACTTCCCTTTACGTCACATTAACATTATCAATTGTCTCCAATGATGCGGTTAATGTGCTACATGCTTTATATCGTGTATTAGTATCAACGATTGTAGTAATTACTGTCATACCCTAAATAATACTCATCGACAATTATTCAATAACTTCTGGCATTATTCCTGCTTAAATTGTCTTTGTAAAGGCAGCAAAGAGTAAAAGATAAATGAAGTAGGCTATCTGTTCTGTAAATATCTGATGCTGTAGGGGAAAAGGCTACAATAAAATTTTCTGAAATGCTGCTTTGCATAATTACATGAAAAATAAACACATTGCATTATCTGACTACATACTAGCAGTTAGGCACAGGTTTATCGTGCTCAAACATTTTTATTCCACCAATATTATTACAGTACTTTAACCAAAGCAAAATAAAGTAACAATACTTAACTTGTATTAATATTGTTAGTGCGCAATTGTTAAAAGGCTTGGAAAAACCGTTAAAGCACGTTTTAATAACCAAGGACAGCCGCTGTGTAAAAGAAAGATACGGTTACTTTTGATTTTAACAAGTAGTAATTAAAAAAAGGTAGAATAAAAACGTTCCGTTCGAAAATTCCGTCGTTCGAAGTTATGAAGTTGGTTGGATAGCTGGTGGTCTCAGGTTCTATATCAGACAGGAGCAAGAATTTTTGTGATCACAAACATTTTTCCTCCGTGCTGCTACAAAAATACTTGGAACCTCTCGATTGCTGCGGGACCATAGAAGTTAAAAGTATATAGATACAACGATATTTTTTCGCGTTAGTTATAGTACAAATCGGTCTGGGGCTATTTAAGATTTTAGATAGGGACTTTTCCATTGCATTGACTTTATAAATTTGCAGATAACTGGTGTTTGACCAACTTGATTACAAACACAACGTCTAAACGAAGCGTAAACATGACGTTATGGGAATACCTGTCGACGGGGCATGCCCCACTACTCAGCGCCGCGAGACACCGTTATGTATAAATATCTCGTGCTGCTAATGTCTGAAGGTCATCAAACAACTCGTACTACTTTTATGATTGTTTAAATAGGCATTAACAATTGAGATCACAAATAAGGTCAAAATTTTACACAAGGATGAAACATATGACAAAGATCGTTAGGTAAAATTTAACCAACCACTGAGGTTATGGGAATAAACTCTTATGTTTTAAGACAATGTTCTTTTTATTAATAATGAAACAGACTTTTTATAATACGTCATGCATGTTTAGCTTTTCTGAGACAAATTCCAACAGCTACATATTAGCTCAATGCAGCTACAAGGGAATAGTCAATTCCTTAATGCTAGGCGAAATAATTGTAGCTGAGAATTAAAACTCTTTTTAGAGCCTTAAAAAAAAAACTATTTATTCTATTTGTTTTGCACGCTTTATCGCTGTAAAATTAAAAAAATATATCATGAAATTGTATAAGATTGTGGCTAGGCAATGTAAAATTTCGTATTGACTCCACTCTTTATTGGAATAAATCCCGACATAATATCTGTCCAAGAATAACAACTTAATATTTGTTTAGAGACTTAAATAATTTAACACTGCCTGAAATATTAGTTTGCTACGGTTAAATAGTTAGTTCAGAAACCATATTTACATGAATCTATCTCCGAGGTAAACAATAAAAGGTTATTTTAGTATCAAAACTTGACTACAAAACTTATAAAAACAAGTTGAGCAAACAAGGAAAATGATACTGTGATGATCGCAACGGCCTTTATGTTATTTCTTAGAAGCACCTACTTATCTGTCGCGCCAAGCCTCCAACCATCTCCGGCAGTGGACCTCGGCTCCGTGTCGTAACACTATTGCGTCAAATCATGATCGGAAATTCCTGATCGTGACTACCGCGCCGCCACCCGAGCGATGCCGGCGACGCGTCACCTCTCACCATTTTACGTCATCAAAATGAATGTATGTGCAAAATTGACTGATTAAGAATCAAGTTTGGGTACTGACGGGTTTTGCCCAATCGCATTTTTTGCTATTTTTACAAGCTTTTATTTAACTTCACTTTTGTATGTATGTATGTATGTATGTATGTATGTATGTATGTATGTTTGTATGTTTACAAATCTTGCAATGAAGATTTGAACCACTTACAATAGACCGATTGTGCTGAAACTTGGTATACCTACGTAACTTGGATGACAATACAATAATATGGTACCATGAAGCTGGTCTGATGATGAGGTTGGAAGATGACCATAGAAACATCGGTTCTTGTGGACTGATTGAGCTGAAATTTGGTATGTCTTTGTAACTGCGACAACAATACACAAATATGGTATCATGGTGCTGATCTGACGAAGAATTGGAAGATGCCCATAGGAACTTCGATTCCTATGGTCCAATTGAGCTGAGATTTTGTATCTCTTCGTAACTTCGGTAACAATACAAAAATATGGTATCATGGAGCTGATCTGATGAGGAGTTGGAGGATGCCCATAAGAACTCCGATTCCTATGGTCCAATTGAGCTGAGATTTTGTATCTCTTCATAATTTCGGTAACAATACAAAAAATGGTATCATAGAGCTAATCTATTGAGGAGTTGGAAGATGCCCATAGGAACTCCGATTCTTGTGGTCCAATTGAACTGAAATTTGGTCTGTCTTCGTAACTTCGGTAACAATACAAAAATATGGTATCATGAAGCTGATCTGATGAGGAGTTGGAAGAAGCCCATATGAACTCCGATTCCTGTGGACCAATTAAGCTAAAATTTGGTATGCCTTTGTATTTTCAGTGACAACATAATAACAAGGTATCGTTGATTTGGTGTCATGAGAAGTTGGAAGGTGCCCATAGGAACACTAGTTTCCATGGACCGATTGAATTGAATTTCGGTTTGACTACGAAATGGATAGAGTTAGAAATATTTCCAACTAAAAAGTTAAAAATAAATTAACGGTGAAAAACATATTTTAAAATCAAGCTTTTATTATGCACGAAAAATTAAAAAAATAAACTAAGAAAACATTCATTAAATTCGTAGTTTTTTAAACTTTACAAGTAACAATTTACAAACGTGTTCGGTTTATCAGTAGAAGTATGATACATAAACATATATTATCTATAACTAGTATATTAATATTCTTAAGTGATTTAAAAGCTTGTCGCGCAATTTCGTTAATACAAAGACCTCGGCCGCGACGAGCTTTTAGACCACTTAAGAATATTAATATACTAGTTATAGATAATATATGTTTATGTATCATACTTCTACTGATAAACCGAACACGTTTGTAAATTGTTACTTGTAAAGTTTATAAACTACGAATTTTATGAATGTTTTCTTAGTTTATTTTTTTAATTTTTCGTGCATAATAAAAGCTTGATTTTAAAATATGTTTTTTAAATTGTTTGTCAATAATCATAGAAGGGTTTCCCTTATTTTTGGTACCCAGTGTTGAAGTCACGTCTAGTTCTGTGTTTCTTTTTATCAGAACATTATTGATAAGTTTGTCAATGCATGGTTCACCTATATAATGTGGCTATTCAATGTCATAATATTGAACTGTTTTTAGAGCAGTAATAAATTCACATTTTCCTCTATAATATTACGACAACTAAACTATTATGAGTAACATTAATGTTAAATGTAACATGTTTTATTATATATATACTTCTTATTATATTTATAGAATCAGATCACTAGTAGACGTTCATTTTAAAAATTCAAAACATTAAAAATAAACCTCTTATTCCCCATATTTCCTGAGTAAAATACCATTTATCACAAGTTTTTACGATGCTCTTCAAGCGAATCGCTTACACGCCATTACAGGAAGCTTATTTTGTCATAAGCGGACGGCACCGTTTATAAAGCGTTATCTTCAAATGAACACAATAACAAGTTTAATAATGGAAGTGATTAATGTGTTGGCAGGATGACGCGCAGTTTGTGCCTGGGCCGGGCCGGGGCCGAGGGAGGCGCGAACTCGACACTGCGCGCTCCACACTGCGCAACGCTGCCAATTCGCTCCCGCCCGCCCCAAATGACCAGACATTATTTAATTGAATTGGAAGTAAAAGGGTGACAATTGTAATAGAAAACAAAAAAAGGGTTACGTTTTTGCGAGAATGTCCCTAATGAAATATTGCGCCAGCCGTGCAGTGTAACATTTGTCCTTTGATATTAACATTAATAAATTAATCTATGGACATAAAGAGAACAAGTTATAAATTGCGTGTAAAACTTCTTTTGGCAAGGATTATTATCAAAGCATTATGAAGACAAAATGCCATAAAGAAACATATTCATATAAGATTTTATTAAAATTTTAACATTGTAACCTGAATAGGCATATTAACTTCTGTAGTATCGGTTATGAATTATGAATCTGATCTGTTGTAGATATGGTAGTCTGTAGATGTGACTGTAATGACAGCTTTCACACTAAAATTTTAGTACAGCATCTTCGAGTACCTCGAATACCCCGAGTAGTTATATCAATATTTCGACGAAAATATTTACCAAGATATTTGTGTATATTCATTACTTAAAAACATTGTTTTTGCTTTGAGATATATTAATAACCCTAATTTTAAGATGTTTGCTCCGTGTAAAGAAGTAATAAAGGAAAAATATTGTGCAAATAAAGGAATTGAGCTAACATTTGCTAACTAATGGCAGTAAGTTACATTGTGTCCCGTGTCACTCCGCTGTCGAACTGTGTTCAAAGGTTTTTGACAACAAAAAGTTTTAACACTTCACTGTTTGATTTGTGCGAATTTTCGACATTGATGTAAAAGTAGATTGATATGTCACCAGTCACGTTTTTGTCACTGTTTGTGTTGCTACCTGGGCCTATTGTTAGAATAAAAAAATAAGGGTAGTTTGGATTGTGCACCGACTATTCGTTCGTTTCACGCCACTCGCTGAGAATGGATGACAGTTTTATAGACGAGTCGTTGACTTTATTTGTTCGAAAATATATCATGACAGCCGAGTAATCAATATTCCACCGAAGGACTGCGTTGTTCTATGGGTAAAAATATCTGGATAACCTCTACTAACATTTATAATGTAAAATGTATGTCTTTAGCGTGATTAAAAAGTTATATTTTAACTAAAATAATATTATTGAGAAAATACAATTGCTCTGTTTGTTGATAAACAACATAAACTTGATCTCTTTATAATTCATTATTCTAAATTTCGTAATTTTGATTTTTAACTTAACGAACCTAAAGTTCAAGTAATGAATTGCAAATGTGGAACGTGTGTTGGAACATTTCATTAACATTTAATATTCTTGTATCGGGCCGAGGGCGTGAAGCGTAAAATCAAATTGTCAACGCGGAGTGCAGTAAACATATTGATATTTTAATTAGATTTACAAAGTCGTCTCTGGTAACTGTGCCGGGTACACCCAACTCTTTGAGCCGGTCTAATGGCACCCCGCGAACTATATTTAAGGGTTGTCGGGCCCTGCATTGTGCCTACTCAATATTTACTCCCAAACGCATTACTGCAACAATACTTACTTGCTTTTTTAAGTTTTAGTAGCAGCTTCCGCGTTATCGTTTTTAAAAGCTTTGGAAATGTCATTCACGACGTAATTATAGAGCGACTCAGCAGGTAACTTTGTTGCTAATGGCACCGACTGCAGGCCGTGCTAAAATATTTTTTTGTTAATAGAAGTAGACTAAAATGGTTTTTGTGCACTTCCGCCTTTTGTTAACAATGTAATAAAATCATTATAATATTAGCGAAGCAGTGCAAGGTAAGGATCTAAAGTAAATAGAAGGATGAGAATAAGGTCAGGAGTCAAGGTCATTACGTTTAAAAAATATTCAATAGCACGGAAATTATTACTTTCTACGTAATGAAGAAAAAACAAAATCTATATAAGAACTATCCAATTTATGTATTGAAAATAAGATCAGTGCAAAATAATATGTATTATTTTATAAAATAATTGTGTAACCTAACCTAAATAACCTGTTCGTTTTTTTAATCTTGAGTAAATTTATGTATACTGTTCTATAATCTAACGTACTTAATTCTTGTAAAAAGTGTAGCATATTGGCATGTGCAATATTTTTTTCTCAAAACAACGCCAACAATTTGTCAACTGTGCAATGAACGGAGGGAGGTAGAGCTCCAGCGGCGCGCCCCGGCGCGTTGTCGCCTCACGCTGTGCCGTCGGCATACAGAACTCTAATTGACACACTAAAAATACGTCATGACGCATAAAAGCGTTTATTTCGCTTTGCCCTTCAATTTTCCGTTAATATTTATGGGTGCAAACACATGCAGACAACCTACTGATGTTTTACTCTCACAGAGCAATTAGGCATAAATAGACTTGCCTCGTAATACTTAAATGTTTCAACATTATTGAGTGATAATTTTCATTACTTTTAATTGCGAACAGACTTGATTTCAGTTTAGATATTATGCTAATTGTCAGCCAGCAATAACTAAAATATGTTTGAAAATGAAATTCCTTACAACAAAATATATGTTCATATTACTACTCTAATGAGCCTAATAAAAGAATGCGATTTCAAACAGAAGCTGTCACTTCGGAAACCATTTGGAGCATGTTTATTATATTCTTTAGATTTTTTTGAGCTCCCCCACCCTTCACAGAATGATCCGGTGCGTTTTCTCGCCCCGCGGATGCCCGGGGCAAATATCTGCAGAATGCGTGTAATTATTTATTTGCCCTCAGAGCCCTCGCAGCGCCCACTCCTGCTTTTCAATGACCAAGCAAACAAATGCAAAGAATACAATAGTAATACGAAATAGAATGCGCAATACACATTCCTCTTTTTGCTTGTTAGCTACGGAATTCTATTACTACATATGAGAGATATTTTTAATAAATTTATTCAGAGCCATCTGTACAGAATTAAAGTTAAGCTATTTTCATTATTATATATTTATTTTGTACATGTATTTTAAATACGGCAAAAGCTGGTAATCAGTACGGTGCATTCCAAATAAATTTTAGACAAAAAAATACTATAATTGTGTCCCTATAACTATGACAAAATCTTTTGTACCATACACACATGTAATACATGTGTGTATGGTAAATTTCTGAATATACATGCATGCCAATCCCAGTAACGAATACATATTAATATTATACGGGGGTTACTAAACTCGTAGTTAGGTTTATACCATCCATTGAATAGTCGCTGTATGTCTCGATATAATTATAGCATTATCAATTTCTCCTATTTTCATTTTCACTTACCAAAGAAATAGTGACTCATTTCACGTTGTTTTGTGAAAAACAGTATTACTACATCTATTACATTTTATTCCTACCCCAGTACAGTCTGACAAAGGAACAATTCTTCCAATTTAAGAGCTTGGCATGACTCTACCAAGTCAAACTTCTCTTTGGTTTATTATCTCTTCAAATTAAGTGTATACTGAAATAAGACCATGAAATAGTGTTGGCCCCGATACTCATGAACTTGTTTAGGTCAGAAATAGTTGTCAGGTGTTTGAATATAAAGGAAGATAAATTTCTTCGTTTTTTTATTTCTCTTCTTCTCACTTGTTCTCGTACTCGGTAAGTGCTGCGGATGATGGTTATGATATGATTTTTCATGTCGCAACTGCTTCCAACTATAGCGATCTAAAATTTTTAAAAAGCTATAGACTACTGTTGTAAATCAATATTTAAGTAATAAACATACAATGTTTGTGACCTTAAAAATATATTACGCAGGTAGATGTAACAAATTCTATAAAAGTTTATATTTTTTAAATAAATAAGGGGCTTAAACGGTATCGTTTTTCAGGAGCTCTTTGAAGAATAGGAGTAGCACAATGGAGTCTGATAAAGCCGGAGACAAATAGCGGGCGCTGCGACGCTACTATTTTGACATTTTAATTTCACCCTTGCTCGCAATCCGTTTTGAATGGCGATGGGGGCGCGTCGTACCGTTGAGCTCTCGCGATACATGTATCACACTCGCTGGAGAGACTTGATTGACGTTTATCGCCCGGATTAAAATACAATAAAATTTAATTTTAAATCGAGCACAATAGTTTTACTATGTAACCCTTTTACAAGTTGCGCTGACCTTTTTGTTGATGCAAACGTTACGCAACACGTACGTTTCTTAGTAAAGTATCTAAGTTCCTTCATAGAATTGCAAACAATATTTAAACGGTACAAAAGGTTGGAATTTTATAGATTTGAAGTCATTGGTGGAGCCCTCGATTAAAGGTAATTTGTGTCAATCATGTCGGCATTGTGCTGGCTACGTCCGCTTTTGCTTTGAGCCGGACCATTCGGCGTAATTAAAAACCGAACCCCCATTACAAAAGTCAATCTCGGGATTAATGTTTGACGTGAACAGACCTTTTCCAGTACGACTGCAATTACGTATACCATGTTATTGCATTGTCAAAGAAATTGGTTTTGTTTGATTCAGATACCTTTTGTAATCGGTTTGAATCATCTGTACAGGATTGGATTAGCATTTCAATATAAGTAAAATTTTGAATAAATCCCACAAAATAATATCGAAAAGTAAGATGTAAAGTGTATGACAGTTTACCATGAAACGCACCAGACTGACACAGAGGTTTTAAATTCATGTTTGAAAAACAGTTTGAATTGATTACAATTTTGTAGTTTAAATTAATCAAAATAAAAACAGTGCCATAAGTTGCCTCATATTTTATTCGCTGTTAAATTTAGAATACACGTGATATTTTCTGATTTAATATCTATTGAAAGCTAGTCATAAAACTAGGAGCTGTGGATTACATATTAACAACACCTTCAAAGTCATTTTGTCAGTGTAAAATTAAACTAGCCTCTACTAGGTACTAGTGGTAGTGAAATTTTATGGAGTTACTCGTTGTCCTTTTAGTTTCCCATCTCGAAACATAATAAATAATACAAATCGGCTTTTATTCACAAATTTATTGCTTTCCGCACACCTACAACTGGAAATAATCTGGGGATTGTGACCGCGGCGTGACATGCTCATTTCAAATAATAGGTTATTTTATCGTCGACACAAAACCAATTTCATGTGTATAAAGTTGTTTGCATTTTGGATTTGTGCAATTCTTGATTCACGGACGTGCTATACACGCGTCACTATCAGACATACGGCAGATCCCTTGAGAGTGAAAGAGAATGACAAACAGAGTAGTACAATTCACACAAAAGTAGCTGTAACCCTTCCGCTGAGCTTGGGACTAGTAGACGATAATTTGATTTCACGCGCGTCCGGTGATTTATGTCGATGTGTTATCGCTCCATATTTTACCGATTTAGTCCAATACTCCTTTTATTATATCCCTTTGTAACGTGTGAACACGACTTAATTCGGTGTTTAAACATCGAGTACAATAATCGGAAAATCGGACTAGGTTTTAAAAAATCTAATATTTTTACTTACATTGTCATTAACGTACATATTATTTAAGTTCAATTTTAAAAACGATTATAAAATTGTATTCCATATCCGCATAGGACCACTTAGTTGAATGCTGATGGAATAATAAATGCACGATGAATATTTAAGATATTATCGCCGTTCTAGGGCTATTAACGAGAAGCAGGCCACGTGTCCGCTGTCAGACTTGGTAATCTAAATAAATAAAGCGATCAAAGAATATAAAGCGTTTATTTTTATTCAATGGACTAATTACAGAGAGGAATGCACATCACATTTGTTTAATTGATTTGTACACCAAATCTAATATAATCATTCTGCATATTTTAATGCAAATTTGTGATGTTGGTTTTAGAAGAAGTTGGATTCATTGTTTAAACTAAATTATTCAAAGAAGGTATTTCTTTTTTTATTAACTTTTAAGTAATTTAAATTTAGCGGTCGTGATAGAACCATATAACACTCTAAACTTCGAGGATATTTAATGTAAACTAAAACCCGTAATAATTTTCTTTAGATGAAAATACAATTAGCTTAATTTACCGTGGTAAAACAAGATAAGCAAGAAATCCACTTTGATTAAGATGTATATCTAGAGACTTAACTATAGTCGTCTGCAATATTACCATCAAATAAATGCTTCATCTTACAGAGAAAACCAAGGTAATATGTGTTTAAAGTACTTGACATCATCTATCTTAGGTTGAAATCTGCATGAAATGACTTGCCTTAAATTCCTTATAATGTCTTTAATATGTTTTTTAAACATCTCTTGTACTTAAATCATCTTTACTGAAAACCTCTCGCCCTTTGTTATATTGCTTTAAGAAGAGATTAACCGTCTAATGCTCTCAACTTGTTTATTTAAGTAATCAAATAACATACATGTAATCATGTCTGTCCTAATCCTCAGTTAATGCCTTTGTTCGTGAGTTTCATGCTCCGATACGCCCTCACACAAATATTTATCTTTTATAGAGAATTTTTATCAATATGTTAAGCTATTGTTCGCTGGGAAGTTTTTTTGGGGCAAAAAGTTGTATTTAGATGTAAAAAATGTTCAATGTGCAAGCACGTGGCCAATGATCGATCGCATGACATCGCCGGGAAATAGATATTTTTTCGTAGTAATTTAACAAAATGCGATTAACATCTGTACTAAAAAACATTATTCACATTCCTATCCTCCGTTCCATTAGTTTTAATTTTAAGCTTAGCGAGCTTACATCGATCTGTGCCTGAGCACAATTCATGCTCAATCCCTAAGTGTGAACATCTGTATTTGCGTATGGCGCTCCCACTCTTACACCTATTGATATAAATCCGTATTCAAATAACTTTAATCGCTTAAATATACAAATCCCTTCTCGGCCCCGGCTGAATATAATTATTCATAGTCGTTTGACGCCTGCAATCCTTTCCGTCTACAATATGCAAAGTTTACATTATAACATATCCATTGATTAATTTAAAATAAAATTGCAGCTTTGTGCGGTGTATCTTTTTGGTGTAATTAGTTATTACATATATATTTGATTTCCGTCTTTATCAAATTTTAAACATTTTACCATTCCCGGTTAGTTCGTTTAAGAACTGCAAATAATTTCATTTAAAAATGACATTTAACGAACACCATAAATTAACACGGCTCGATAGATAACAACAGCTTAACCCATTCTGTGTAATGTAAGTTTTTATTGAATTAAGAGAGGCGTACGTAATGTAGGTGATCAATAAAATTACCAGCGTTCACGCTTCTCGTGCGCAATCAGTTGAAAATGTTAAAGCGGGTCTCATCGTTTCATGCATGGCGGCGCAGGTTGCCGTCACATGAGCCCATTTAGTGTTCTCTATAAAATGCATACACGCGACTCACCCCTGTGTCACTAGAATCACAAGAGTAGAGTAATGCATTACCTATATCTTCAATTTCATTTTTCCGTAACTTTTCACAGTAAAGTCTGCAATCTAAGGGGTTGATTTCCAGATTGAGCAAAAACAAACCAAATTTGGTAATTGTAATTTTTTTATAATAAATTCTTAATCAACATGGAGTCTGAGAAAATATTTGAAGGCGAAATTAAAACTTATTACATGGAACTTTAAGTACAATTACAGAAACATTGATACAGAAATGTACCTCCATCTATCTTTTCCTCGGCAACACAGTATATACGTATCTATCTCTACGGCAATATATTAGGTATAATCACTGCAACATATACCCGGATGTAATACACTAACAGCAAAACATTCAATTTACACCAGATGTGCGATAAACGTTATCAAGAGGGTTAACCGTGACCTCATAAAAAGCAAAATTTATTGCATCTCACGACCCTTGCCCCGAAACTAAGACAGCGGAGAAAATAATAGGAAAATATCGTAATTAAAATCCAACCCTTCCCGTCGCTGCGCCTTTTTACGGAGGGATAAAATTGGAACGAGGCGCGCGTGACCGATGCGATGATATAGTGAACTCCTCTAATTCACGAATCGCCGGTAAAACGCGTAATAATATTGTAGCGAGGCTCGCTTTTGGGTCGGTTAAGCGAACTTTAATGACCGTCACCCCGTTTACAAAAATTGTAGCATATGTTACAATTAATTAACTTGATAAACGATGTTATCCGGTGCAAAATGATATCGTCCACTTTAAAGTTATCAAGCGTTATTTAAACCGTGGGTACTATTCGATAAAAATATATGTAACTTTAGTATACCGAGCGCTTACAATAGCGACGCTTCAATCTACCAACAACAGAATTATTACGAGGTAATTTTGACTGGGATTGTTATTATGGGTAATATTGAGGTAGTGCTGGCAAATAACAGAAGCTTAGCCCGTGGCTCGCGCTCGACGTGACAGGGAGGAGCCGCCGGAGCTTGCGGCTGCGCGCTGCTACGACGGCATCACGTTTTATATTGCTTACAATAATGAAGCGTAAACTGCCAGTAGCTTTCGATTGCTTGTCTTCATCATTTGTATCAACCTGTGACATAGATATACGCAAATATATATAATACCTAATACATTCAGTTGATTTATTATCACGAATCTCTTAAATAGATATGAATGAAATTAAGAGAGTAAAGAAGTATGGAATAGCAATTAGTTGTACATAACACAGATATTATTTCAATAAATATGTTAATAAAATTCCTGGATAACAACGTGTTGCAAAATATAATCTTGTAAATGATGCATACGAAGCTCTTTATAAAAAAATCTGAATTTCAATTGTCAATATCATGTTGAGAAGGGCGGCCATTGTGAGTATATTCAAAGGTGGATTTTCTTTTATCGAATTACTAACATGGAGCCAAACATTTCAATAAAATTTCTAATAAAAACTTGAACTTATACAATAGATTAGCTTAGAAAAGGTAACATTACCTTGTGTCATGATATGCCGCCTTCATTCAAGCTCGTTAGTTTCCATACAGAGTGCTGTATTTTTATACGTATAAGAACTATTTTAGCTTGGCAAGTGAATAGAAAAAGGTGCGATGCGCAACTAGCAATATTGTTTGTTGTTTGTTAAAGTACGCGTGAACAAGAGATCTTCAGACAAGTATTGATTGGTATTCAATAGCAGTACGATGAATGGCCCTTTAACAATACGTTCTCCTTACTTATATATAAGTTTATCTTATTTTCGAAAAATATGTTGTGCGTGGAACTACGTTATTGATTTATTACGCGTATTACTTAATGTCAGTATTTTTTTGGATATTTAGCATAAAATTTGTTCTTAATAATTTTCAGTAATATTTGCTGTTAATAATTTGATAACACTACGTTTTATCGGCCCTACGCACCTACGGTTGACTGAATCGTAAAAAGACCGCCTACGCCGGTGGTCCTTCCGCTCACTACCCTTCAATGTCATACACCATTCTTCTGGAGATAGTACTCTGATTTACAAAACTGTAGGATCAATGGAAAGACTCCATTGCAACATTGTTATCTCGTTTCAAATCAAGTGCATTCTACCAAGCTGTTTCACTTTTAGAATTTGGCAGACATTGCGACGTCGCGTTGTTTGAGTACTTTCAATGGTTGATTCGGAATGGTTGATTAGCCGTGCCCTTTATAAACCAATTGAAATGAATACATTTAAGTCTACAGAAGATAAATTGTGTTATAAAGAAACGGCAGGGAAAATGTAGTGAACACTGTTTAGATGATGTAAGCTTGGGTGAATACGTAATTTAAAGTATGGAAGAAAAGTGATGATATATAATATTATTGTGTGCTAAAAGGTTATGTTTAGAAACTGTTTTTTAAAAAACACTATCGGTATGAACCGTTTTCTCTTGCGTGCTCTTGTGATAATGTCACTTGCTAAGGATCTGCGTTGTTCGAATTAAACTAGTCCAGTGGATAAAAACTTAAGGGCGAACAACCACAACAGCACATGATAATAATGGTTGACGAAAAAAATGAAACGATTTAAACATCATAATCATTATTTCTGCCGCACGTAAAAGCCGGTGCTAATGCAAAATAAACAGCATTTATTTTTAATTGAAGTGAAAAGTAAATTCTAAACAAAAGTAGGTAATGGTTGTGCGCGCTATTGGCATAATAGCAACGTATGATTGGCATTGTTTTAACTTTTAGTGTGCGTCATTAACGAGGTTCAAGTGGCGCGTGCGCGGGCCTCCTCCGCCGCCGGCCCTTTGTTCCTCGCTCCCTCATGTACTTCCCGCCTGCAATGTCACTACACATCACCTATACTACTGTTGACATGACATTTCTATAAAACATTCCTTGCACTGAGCTCCTATTTAGCTTAACGAGGATTTTTTGTAAAAAGCTGTCATGGTTGTGCTATTCGATTGCGTTTTTTTTTACATCTGATGTTCAAGTTATTGGGAATATAAATCAATTAAGCTTTATGTGGTTTATTATATGAGATCACTTACGGCAGAGACCTCGTAAAGTGTAAGGTAAGGTATGATGTTACATATGTAACAATATTTCAGAGTCAAATATATTTCAGAGTGAAATAGTCACTTAAGACTTTACTACTACGAAGAATATGTAAAGTTAACATGAAAGCAATGTAGTTAAAATTATTTATCCGCCTGTTTCATGAGTTATATGAGTTCTTCTTCTTCATCAACCCATAAACGACCTCCAGAGGAATGCGGGAGCTGATGTACAAATGTATGTGTAATAACTATCAACTTATAAAGTTATTACCATTGAGCTGCTGTATGGTAGTAAATATAAACCTTGATGGTTTTCTTCACTAATTCCTCAAGGAAAATATTGAAAAACTCTGTTTCTATTTTTTAAAATAGCATCGTTGCTTCATACTACTAAAACTTGGATTTTTTTAATGATGACTTGATTGGGATATCCAATCTAGAACATTTAAATAAGAAAACAATCAAAGAAAACAAATCAAATCGTTAATGAAAGAAATACGTAAAATATTTATGTCGTTAAAATAAGTATGTAACTATAATTTAATACTTACTTTCATTGTTTCCGCATTCATCCGTCTTAAACATGTCCTGAGCTTTTAAATTGTAAAACATAACCGAGGTTACGACCTGATTGAATATATTTTGTTTAATTCAATTACAATTTCAGCTGCCGTTTACAAATGTTATAAAATGCTTAATGGCTCCCATTACTTTTACTCCTTAAATTCTTCCGTGTAACGATAATGAATCTGTTACATTTAATTGGTATTTAATCTGTCCCAATAGGTCTATTGTTGGACACGTATCAAGTACAAACGATAGACGACAATGTGTCGACAATTAAGAACCATCGCAGGGACATTTAACAGCTAATGCGTCTATTAACAAATGTATTTGCCGTGTTCAAGCGCGCTCGTAAATTCCTACAACAACTGGAGCATTTGGCTCTTGTCACGCCACTAAACGTATATCATTCACTTTGAAAGTGTCCAAACAAGATTAGGGATTAGGAAATCTCTTTTATTTATTTTATATTACACGGAGATGTTCTAGAATGTATTTTTATTTCGAGTTATGCGATTGAAGTTAACAATCTTTTCAACAAAACTACATTTTTTAATATCATTGCATTTGGTTTAAAAAAAAAACACGAATTTTGTTAACAACTGTTTATTGATAATTGTATTATGTAGGTACATTTCAAAATATAATCATAATCGTGACAATTAAGAACAATTACTTAATGTATCCTGTTCCATACCTACACGTATCGAAGGTACATAACATTCACCGTAATAAAACCTTAACAAAATTTTATTATGGTAATCTATTCTCAATGCAAACATGAGATGTTTACAGGACATTAATATTATTCATTCAAATTATTGGTAGTTAAAAGCAATCCAAGCACTCACAAATAATTTTGTTCTGCTGAGAGGTATTTGGACGCGTGTCAAGGCATAATCAGTAGATCTCATAAATAAACTGGGAGCTTTGTGTAGAAAAACAAAAGGGGGTTAAGTTATTAGAGTCGGAGATCACGGCGACGGGTGCGCGTGCCGACGCGCGGGTGGCGAACTCCGGATACTACATGACAAGAAATAAATCGCTTTCAGACGCAGTTGTTGTCTACCTATATAGAAAAAAAAATAACAAACCATTTATTATCTTCAGTCTTCATAGACTTAATAGTTTTAGCTACCAATAAAATAAAATTGCTTAGATAGAAAATTTCAGTATGACGACCGTATCAATAGAGTATGTCGGTATCTCTAGTTTTAGCTCTTTGCTCACTAAATGACTAATGTCGAATGGTAACTAAAATACCTTATGGTAATTAAAACCTTACGTTGGTGTGCTCATTGAAAGTCTTGGTGTCTGTCATGCGCAATGAAAGCGCAATACAAAAAGGGCAAGACAAATTAATAGTATCCTCATACTACCATCGGACACATTTAATCAGATAAGATAAGCGTTACTGCCTATCGTAGCTCTATTTTCGCCCGTACTTAGACGGAAATAATTTAAGAATCAGTAAAATAAATGAAAGTCGATACGCCGACTTATACGGAAGTGCTTTCAGTCCACTTCGAGATTGCCTTGTAAGACAAGCGATTAACGACGGGCAGCTTTACCGTGATAAAACTCTTGTGGACCTGATCTACTGGGCAGAATACAAGAATACCCAGTTTAGTATAATACATAAAGCATGAATACGTACTGTACCTTAGTGAACTATACACTTTATCGCGGAGCCTAAATAGAGTATAACCGATAAATCAATTTATTACAATAATGATATCAAATTTGTATTAATGACAGATATTTTTAAAAGTATTTTTTTTATAAAACTTTATATTTAAACATGTAAAAAATAAGGTAAATAAATGATGGGCATGATACCAATCCTACAGCGTTGTATGTAGCCGACATATATACAAATATGTAGGTACTATAACTCTATCAGCAGCATTTCTTATATCCTGCATGATAGGAAACAACTGAATCCTAGCTTGTATTTAAAGAATGTTGTAATAAATATAAAAAAAATTATTTTGAATATACGTATCCGATCCAGGACTCCCTAAACCAGGATCATTCGCAGCCTCTGTATGTGTGAGCGACGCGACAAGCCATCCCAACTGAGCATGCGTAAAGGATGATTAAAAAATCAATATTGAAATGTCTGAATGCAGGTTGCTAAAGCAAGAAAGAGACATCTTTAAGGAACTTTTCCCGTCAAATACATTTAAATAAAATATTACTAGGATTGTAACACTCGATAAACATACGTTACATCCCGAATATTTAACTTCTTTTGTATTATATATGATTATTATAAGCTGAAATGTAGATTGAGATAGATAGAGTTCACTAAGTATCGGATTTTACTTAAATTGTTTCTAATACATACCAATTATAATATTTTAATTCTTCTTAACTTTTTTAAAAATTATAGCAACCAAAAGATCTTTTCATTCCAAAAAAATATATAGTTCTCTTGCACAAAAGCTAATTCAACAGAAATAACGTAAAGTTTAAATGGCAACATCATAATAAATAATAATAAAATTTAGGTTAGAAATTATATTAAAAATGTGTATTGCATTATGATTGAAAAGTATTAAATTTATTTGCGTCCCCTCGGTAATGAGATGCTACATGTTGAGATTTAAGAGAAGTTATTCAATTGAACTGTCCAAAATATGCTTTTCACGTCGCGTTGTGTACGAGTGTCGCATTGTGTTTCATTTGAATATGCAATACAAAGCAGGGTGACACATCGTGACGGCCATTGTCATTGTCAAATCGATTAATAAAAAATTTAAAGTTTAAATATGTTGTTGGTATAAGCTTACCTCTTTATTTGTTACTTGTAAACACTAACTGATTATAACAAAGGCAGCGTTGACTCATATTCACATTGACATACCATAGTATGTTGGAACATGTGAAAAAAGCATGCTAAAATATTTCTAAGCTTGTCAAATACAAGTATTTCTTTTTATCAGACTACTCAAGCACGCACCCATATTTTAATGTATTAAGTGTTTCCGAGAGGCTATAAATTTTAGCATGTTTTCAGTTAAATGTTATTTTTCTAAATCTTCTTATCGACATTAAATAGCAATTTATTTTTTATTTACAACTTACTGAGGACATTATTTTAGACTCGATGAAATTTAACATTTTTCTTATATATGATTTATTTTGTACCTATTATTTATTACCCCGGGTTCTTCAGGACTTCAATCGCTTTATATCAAAACCTCTTTCAACATCAACAACATCATCAACCCATATACGTCCCACTGCTGGGCACGGGTCTCCTGGCCACCACGCTGGCCTAGTGCGGGTTGGCGGACTACACACCTAAGAAATTCCTAAGAACTTTTAGGTGTGCAGGTTTCATCACAATGTTTTCCTTCGCCGTTAAAGCAAGGGATAATTCAATGTGAATACACACATCACTTCAAAAGAGGTGTGTGCCTGGATTCGAACCCGCGACCGCCGAGATTCTCGACCGCGCGCCTAAACTTTAAGTTAAGTAATTTCTTTGAAGAAATTATTAAAATAAGTTCAATGATTTCTATGTTGCCCGCCTGAAACTTTTTTTGTTAAAAGGAACCCACGGTTTGTCATAGTTTTTCTTTACTTTAAATTCCCAAACAATGGGAGTAAGCACATTCTAAACGTTGAGTTATTGAGCATAATTGGATGACTGGCGACTTACCAAGTAGGTATGTAGCAAAAGTTGTCTGCACTATTAGCATATTTCCGCAACATAAAGAAAGCTACAGTTTTTGTTATAGTATAAAATATTTAAAATGATGATAATTTCACATTTTTACTGGTAAACAGAACATATTCAGCGTCAGAATATTTCCGCAACAATAATCACCTAATCATCATCTCTTATAGTTTATACCCCACGTCCCACTAGTAGGTACGAGCTTCGACTACTACTGGGAGGGTGTAGGCTTTAGCCCTCCACGCTGGCCTAGTGCGGGTTAAATTATAATTATTTATGTGATAAATATATCGTGCTACCCTAGATTATGTTCAATATTTCATACAAAAACAAGAAGAGCTGATTTTGAATTTTAACTAGTAAATTATCAGTGAGTGATATACTACCAATATATATCACTCACTGATAAATAAATACATTTGCATGTAAAGGACAATTTTAATGTAGATTAATGTTATGACAGAATTAATTGATACATTATTAAAATTAACATATAACATTTTAATAATCTTGTTGGAGAGTTACCTACTTTGTAACAAGAAATTTAGATAGAATGACACGATACAAAAGATTTACTGTCGTATGAAATAAGTGATGATTTATGCAATAATAACCAAACCAGACGGCCGGTGGAGCAGACAAGTGTTGGAGTGGAGACCGCGCTTAGGCAGACGTAGCGTGGGACGTCCTGTAGCACGATGGACCGACGACTTGAGAAAGGTGGCGGGTAACAGATGGATGAGGGCTGCTCAAGACCTGGATTGTTGGCGCTATCTTGGGGAGGCCTACGTTCAGCAGTGGACGGCGATAGGCTGATTTATTATAACCAAACCAGGTCTTTTTGAGACGTTACTCACTCTAAAAGTTTTAATTTAGGGACTCCTATAGAAGAAACTTCCATTTCATAAAGTCCTACGAATTTATTATTTAAACACGAAATAATATAATGACCATATATAAAAATGAAACTTTTGGCTTGTTACATTTTCTGTTCCTACACGTTTGCTACCTCACTAAATAAGATTTTTCAAAAACAAATTTCAAAAGTACCTTTAATGGATTAAAATTTCAGCATTTTGTCTGTCGGAGCAACGAAGCATCTAGACAATGTAATCCAAAAATATATTTTATGGTATACGGGAATCGTAGCAAGGCACAGTTTGCGGTTAGCTCGGACGTCGGATGTTGTCGTCATCGCCGACCGCGGCCAAGCCAACGCGCTCTCTTGTAATTTCGCGGTTTGTCTCAAATATGCGCACATTCTTACATCCAATGCGGTTGTAAATCAAAAAACTCATTAGAGTTTGAACAACGAAATATTTACCACGCACTGGTATAAAAATTACAGTAAAAAGTGGAGCTATTTCTTATTTTTTTGGAAATACACAATAAATTATATTGACTGAATATAAAAAGACTAATCCAAAGAGAAAAGCAATCCATTGATTTAGTAACATAAAAAAAACTGTGTAAATATTGACTTGGCTGAAAGATGTAGGTATATTTGCTCACATAGTTATACCTTCTTATATCTAGTATAGTTTTCAAAGATATGTAAAACTGATCAGCTAGTCAAAAAATGTAGTCACTTATTCGAGCTTTTCTACGATTTTATATTTCTACGATGTTGAACACATACAGAGAACATTTTAAAAATGGATCCCATGAATTATTAGAATTTGAGAACTATCATTGCTTCTAGGGCCGGGTACGGGCTTCTTCTAAATTAATGACGATCTACCGAGATTACTTTATAACTACTACTGACTTTAGATAAATTCTCGAGGAGGACTCACAGTAACTGCCACATCTCGATGTCTTTAATCCAGTGGTTGAAGCAAATTATAAGTTAGCAATTCACACGGCATATTGAAACATAAGTGTTAGCGCTTTTGCTCCAAATTTATGATTGTCCCAATCTCTTCTGCTGTTTGTCTTTGTAATGATATAAAAGAGGATTCTTAACTGACACAAACATATTTTACAAGAAAATAAAATATTAATAAAGTTGCTTAATAAAATTTGATGTTAACGTTCACTCAGTGAGAATGTAACCTGACCCGTAGCGGTGTCAAAACTTGTCAAGTGTAAGACAGAATGTTGGATAGATCGGACCTCCCACGTATTCACGGTATACTTTTATTCGTTATAATAACATTTTTCCTTTTATTTAAAATATTATTATCTGAAGTCTAAAAACAAGGTTCAAGTGAATTGTTTACTAAGTACTCTCCGTCTAACTTTGTACGAACAATATCTATAAAATGTACAATTTATCAATTGTCATAAAAAATACCATTTCATATTATTACTGTTTGCAGTGCCTGTCTGTAGTGTCGTAACAATTATTACTGGTTATTTTTAAAGTATTTGACAAACGGCGATACTTACTAGGGTTAAATAAACCTAAAAATCACCTTACTAATTAGCCTATTTTGACGTCACACTATTGCATTATTTGCGCGATATGTAAATAATAAAATTTATCTTATGTATTTTGTCTTATTTTTTAGATGACCAACTTACCAAAATCAAACTGGAAACGGACAAACACACATCGTTATTCGTTACGCCTTTTAACTTTGAGGGGTTCGACCTTAGTTCAAGATACTAAAATTGTACCTATATGGCCAAACAAGACCTTTAGAAACCGCGCTAGGTACGGCATGTTTAAAGTTTAGACATGTATATTGTATACTACCTACCTCGTGGCGTTGACACGAAGTGCGTTCCGTGGGTCCTGGGAATGTTGATTTCTAATCCCGGTTCGGGCAGTGTTATTGGAGTTGACAAACTTACAATTTTTTTATTAGCAGCACAGACTTGGAAAATTCGCCGATAAAATCGAAATAAACTTTCAGCCTTTTAGTGGGATTTCTGCCCAACCTTTTGAACTATAGCCCTATAGGTATAAGAGATGTGTGTATTTAATTGTATGTAAGCATTAAAAAAAAACTTTAAAGAACCTAATAAATTTCCTGTGATTACTGTCAAAAAAATCAATACGATCAGTTAGAAACAAGTGCAACACGAATTTGTTAAATGGGCGCTGATGCCGTCATGGCGGGCACAGGAAACCGCAAACTATCTATGTTAATAACTACAACGTACCAGCCGAACCAAGGTTTTTATATCGACGTCGAACTCAATAGAATTCGATGGATATTCCATTGCTTACTTGTAACATTTTATTTATTCGTATATTTTCTTACGTTCCTATTTAAACTTAGATACAAAAACTGTTTCATATACCTTACTTCTAAAGGTACCCTATGCTTTAAAAGTGTAAATAAATAATGAAACATATAAGTTCATTACGCATCTTTTCTAGATATTAAGTAAGTACGTTATTGATGAAAAAATATAGGGGGAGGGGGGGCACATTGATTCATGGGGCACATTGGTACAGTATCTATATCTCAAAACCTATAAACGCTACACAGTCCGGCACATCACTAGAATGCTCAGGGACATTCACAAGAATGACAGTTGTGACACCACTCGCTGCCAGTTTTCCGTTGGACCTCAACGGTCATTAAAGTATTGGAAGTGGCGTGCGCCGCTGCCTACAAAAAAAATACGTGAAATGTAATTGTGTCTCAGGAGGATACTCTTAGTCGTTTTTGTTATTATTTGTTACAAAAGGTAAGTAAATATAGTTATTATTATATTTTAAAATGTTTTTGATTGCAAGATTATTATATACTTGATAAAATTAATTGTTTGTGGAAAAAGTCCTTTGGGGCACTTTGATACGGTAATGTGCGGGGTACAATGATACGTATCAATCTGCCCCTCTAGTGTATTAAAGTGCCTCGTCAAAAATAATAGTTTATTTTATTGTTTTTTTTTCTTTTTTTTTAGAAAATGGTGCGCACGTAGAAACCCAAAACTGATAGAAAAAATATCAATGAAGAAAACATTGAAGATGCAATACGTGAAGTATTGTCATAGACTTTACCAAGAACAAAATTAAACTCCTACTTTGGATGCCGACCCAGTTTCAGTGTCTGATGCTGACGATCCTCTACATGTTTCTTCATCAAAGGCTATTCTTACTCCTGAAGTAGTTAGACCTTATCCAAAAAAGGCGATTACTGACAGTGTCTTAAAAAGAAAAGGAAGAGAAAAGGGATGATCAAGAATATACACTGAAACACCAGAAAAAAATAGATTAGAAAATTTACGTACTGTAAAGTCGTATGACTTTGGCCCTAGGGGGTGACTTTGGCCCAAAATTGGTAAAAGTTTGGAATTCGCGCCACACTTCTCCTGCAGTCTGTTTCGAAAAAGTACGCATTAAAATCAGCAGACAACAAGCACAAGTTGTCAGTAAAACAGTGTTTCGAGCTTGTGGTCTCTACTTTGATTGGTTGATTTAGCTGTTTTTGAAAAATTTGTTTATGGAGCAAAATTTTGTAGTGCAAACTTTCGTCTATAACTAATAATTCGAGTGAGTTCCCTTCTAAATATTTGGTTAAAAGTGTGGTACTTATGTCAGTGACCCTCGGCATCGCATTTTTTTTACCAAGCAATTTAACTATTTTTGTGATATTGCGAAAAAGTGATTTGGTCAGAATTTTAATCAATTTTTGTTTCACTTTGGCCCATGGGAAAGTTGGAGCAAGCACGAAATGAAAGCTGCCTAGATCAAAAAATTGCTAAAAAAGAAACTGAATGTCCTTGCTGGTCAGTTAATTAGTGCAGCAGGCATTGCAGAAGCAACTTCATCAGGCTCGACGCTCAAACCACTCGCCAAGCCTAAGAAACGACGACAACAGAGCCGTGACTCTATTACAAGTTGTAGCAATTGGACGAGCGAAGTCTCGTCTACTCAAGAATTACCTGATGATGACGTCGAGGTCGAAGATGGATCACAAATTAAAATGGACATGACCCCACAATACTATAACTAACAGTGCTATAGTTTTATGGTATTTTGATCAGTATTATTTTCTTATCTTCTCTTGTCAATTGTTACAAATAATAATAATGTAACAAATAACAAAATCTTGTAACAATAACGTTAAAATTACCTTATAAGTGCTTTATGAAGCAGTTTTTTACTTTGTATTCCCATTTTGATTTTTCTATTGAAAGACTGTTAAGAGCGCGGTAAAATAAAACGCATTTGTTAACATAAGTATAAAAATATTTAACTAAAGAAAAAAAAAGTTGCTCTATTTGATGTGGATTTGTATTTTCTCACCAGTAGATATATTTCATAGAGTTTAGTTTGTCCCAGCAGCAACAACCTTGCGATTTCACAACAAGAAAATGAGTGGGCCAAAGTCACCCAAGCCCTAGGTTGACTTTGGCCCAAAGTTTGACAAAAAAATATATATATACTAAATCTTTTAAATGGCTACCAAATATTTGTGTGTATAGTTTCCTTATATCACCAGTAATGCATTTAATTCAATAAAATAAAAATATAGACAAACCCCTTTCAATTGTATGGGGAAAATTAAAATATTGCTGAATATTGGGCCAAAGTCATACGACTCTACGGTAATGAAAAGAACCGGAAAAGAGAATTACAAAAAGCAAAACAGCATGCAAAAGAATTGAAAACAGCGAAAAATCTGCTGGGATTAACTGAGCCGAAAAAGAGAGTGACTTCTTTGCCTGCAGAAATAGATTCTGATTCTAGTCAAGATGAAATCGTGATGACGAGTGATAGTGAAGAAATTGAAATGCCGTCAGAATCGGAAGAAGAGGTAATGAATGAAGAACCAGTTAATCCTGAACACATAAATATCGGAGATTTCCTGCTAATTAAGTTCGAGAAGAAGAAAACTGTGATTCACTAAGTTCCCAAAATTGTATTTAAGTATAATGTGACAGAATATTAAGTATTATATCTCAGAAAAAAAGCAGGGTCTTCTAAGTTTATATTTCCAATTGTGGAAGACAAAGCAAGTGTGGATGTTAGTTTTGCAATTACCAAAACCAACTTTCACCAAAGGCACATCTCGAACATCGTCGCTTTATTATTTTCGGTAGGTTTAACTCAATATAATATCCAGTAGATTGTTTTGTAATTTATATGAGAGTTTTTATGATTATTTTTGTTAAATTTTTAATATTTGTTTAATTTTTACAGAAAAATATTGTTCATTTTGATAAGAGGTTCTAATATTATATTTTCATTAAAAATATTCAATGTTAAAGTCTGATTACTTAGTAAGTAGATACATAACTGATTATATAATTAAGAAAACAACAGAGAATTAGTCTTGTTCTATGATGACAATATTGTTTTTTGGTGATTAGATTCCTTAAGTAACTTAAGAGACTGATTATGCCTAATGTGCACTCTTAATAAAAAGTATTTTGCGAACTCAATCAATAAAATTGTTTTATTTCTTAATTTTAAGTAATAATACGGTTTATATTGGGTTTTTAGTCAGTTTAAACTTGAATTTTATATGGATCTAAAATACGTATCAAACTGCCCCACCCTATGTATCAAAGTGCCCCACTGGTGGGGCA
The DNA here is from genome assembly GCA_030295005.1 of Cephonodes hylas. Lineage (NCBI taxonomy): Eukaryota > Metazoa > Arthropoda > Insecta > Lepidoptera > Sphingidae > Cephonodes > Cephonodes hylas. The sequence goes on along the minus strand of AP025364.1, from coordinate 7,320,966 downwards.
GAATGATACAAAAATGATTTTTTCTTAAAATCAGTTTATCTCTATACGTCGCCAGTTTTGGCGGTTTGTGCATAGCCAAAATATAAGCTGACATATCAGCCAATGCACACATCAAAACAAATATTTAAATATAATGCTTTATGTTCCTCAAAAAAGAGATTGAATTTTTGTGTATCAAAGTGCCCCCCCTCCCCCTACTCTCTCTACGCGCTAATAAATTACATTTCAAATTTACTTAGATTATGACCACCCACTCTATAAATTTCTGATCTCTCCAGTCCATCTACCTAAAGGTTGCCTGGCAGAAATCGCCGATAGCGATAAAGCCGCCACTTGTGACACATGTTACACACACACAACACACATGTGATAGAGTTTGTTACTGTTAATATTGTTTCTTTTGTTTTTAAATGGTGTAGGTACAATAAAGTGTAATTAATAAATAAATAAATAATCTAAGGAACTACTGGTCCGATTTGAAATATTCATTTTATTGTTAGATAGCCCATTTTTTAAGGAAGGCTATTTTTGATGAAACCTTTTCATAAACAACGAATAAGCATAAGGGCTATGCAGTTTATCCCTAAAGATTCTCTAAATTATTTAACAACGTGCAAAGAATTTTCCCAAGGTCTATTTATCTTGGCAAAGTCGTATGAATGACACTGCTGCTGGGCCTGGAGATCAGGCCCGGCGCTAGCTTATTCGCCGCCCGCGGACAAACTCTATTATATTGCCATACAACTATTTATTCTGAATTTTGTCTAAAGTAAAATTGGTCACCTAAACAAATTTGCCGCCCACCAGAACGTGCCGCTCGCGTGCAAACCCTATAATACCGCCCTACAACTACTTACTCTGAGCCTTGTCTAAAAAGAGGCACCTATATAAATTTCCCGACCTCCTGGACGTGCCACCCGAGTGCAGAGCCAACTTTGCATGCTGTAGGTCACTCTACGGAACTTCGAGTTTAGTTGATTTTGAGGTCCTCAGAATCAGATATCATTAGATGCTTGTTTATCAGTAAACAATTTGGTTGTGTACATTAAATGCAGAGTTTACTGCATTATACCCATTAAACAAATGAGAGGAAAACTGTTGAGAGAGCTCTGTTTCTGAATTTCTCATAAATTCTATGGCTAGAGACGGTAACGCCATCTACTATAACATTAAAGAACTAATAATCCAAAGAAAACATTAATAATAATATCTATTCATATTTTTAAAAATCTACACCCTTTTTTATATTATCTAAACTTATTTTATGAATGCGAAAGCAAAGTTACATCTAAAAATGTGAAACTATCATCATTTTAAATATTTTATATTACAACAAAAACTACAGTTTTCTTTATGTTGCGAAAATATCTTAATAGTGCAGACAACTTTTGCTTCGTACCTACTTGGTAAGGCGACTCTTATTAACCAATGATGCTCAATAACTCAAAGTTTAGAATATCCTTACTTCCATTGTTTGGGAATTAAAAGTAAAGAAAAAACTATGACAAATCGTGGGTACGTCCTTTTAACAAAAACGTTTCAGATGGGCAACATAGAAATTATTGAACTCATTTTAATAATTTATTTAAAGTAATTACTTAACTTAAAGTGGTTTTGATATAAAGCGGTTGAAGTCCGGAAGAACCCAGGGTAATAAAAAACTTAGTCAATAATTAAAAATAAGAAATAATAGGTAAAAAATAAATCATATAAAAGCAAAATCTGAGATTTAATCGAGTTTAAAATAATGTCATCACTCATCAGTAAGGTATAAATAAAAAATAAATTGCTATTTGATGTCGATAAAAAATCGTGATGATCACATTATATGATGAAAATACCTGTTGTTTGGGGTTTTTCAATTATAAATACCCGATTTTTTCCGAAATGGGAAAAAGCCCAGGGTTTTCCCTATTCGTTTTCTCCCCCTGCCCATATCTATCTATGAGTCTCCCGGCCTCCACGACATTTTTTCGGTAACAGGTTATGTCGATGCAAAGAAAATAGATAAAGTACGTGCCTACTTCCAGCCTATGGAAAGAATTTTATGTATTCTGTACCAAGTAGTAACATGACATTGACATTTGACACAAACGGTAAATGACCAATTAGAAGTGGGATTTACAGTTTTTGTAAATTTTGTGTTTACTTGGTCGTTCAAGATTGATTTAAGTAATTCAATTCCATTGTAACACATCTAGTTTAAGAAATTATCAAATACCGCTAACTTCACAATAAACAGTCACATTCTTTACCAAGTTATGCTTCAGCTAGGAGCAAATTAAAGCCAGATGGATAAGTATACGGTCCCAAATCTCCCTACAATCCAGCATATTCTGGAAGATATATCAGACCCAGAAGTGATCAATTCAGATGCTTCTGTAAAAGCAGGACCAGAGGACGAAACCATCCAAAACTTTTACACCTGCTTTCAACATTGCAAACAGCTTGAATCAGATTTGAAGAAACAGGATGAACTAAGTGCTAAATTAGAAGAACTTAATAAGAAATTGTTAGATAACATTGAGAGCATGAAAGCCCAGACATTAAAATGAGAAAACTTAAACTTTTTTTGCTTTTCATTGTTTGTTATTTTATATATATGTTTATTATTTACTCAAATCCCTTCGCATATTACATTAACAGACTGATGCAAATAAAAAAGCTTCCAAAATGAACAATCAAGCCATGCATAATGTTTATTTACTTCTCTGATTAACTGAGGTTTAAAATTCATATTTAATTTAATAACTGCAATAAGAGTATGCAAAACCTGTAATAAAAAATGTTTCAAAATCCTAGAGTAGCTCCAACTTAAACACCTGTGCACTTCAGATGATTTCAGATGAAAATGAAAGATGATACATGGACTTGTCACACTAGAGTGTAGACTGCAGTGTGCTCATTATTTCATTTTGTCAGCAAAAGTAAATTTATAATAATGCTGCTACAATTTTAAGAGAATATAAGCTTGCTTAATTTTTTCTTTCTTTTTTTTTGTATTTAGACATCTCCTGTAGTTGTTAGATAAAATCCAACATTTACTTTAAGAAGTCAAAATATTATGTGTATTATAATTATATCATATGTACCAATAGTAGACAAAAGTAGCAAATCGTCTTTAAAAAAAAGTTACTGAAACTGTGGAAAATGTAGTGAGAATAGTAAATGTATATTGGCTAAGTCATGACTAAATCTGGATATGTTTGTTTTCCTTTGTACAGTAAAATCTATGATTATGATTTAAGAAAAAATGTGACCTTGGCATAAGGCATTGAATGTTTTTTTTAGTGTTCCTATTAAGTACTAGTCATATTTGGTATGTGCTATGTTTTAAATGACATTGTTATAGGGTCTTAATTATATTACATTTAGATTTGCATACTTAAATTGCTAAATACCTTGATACTTTAAACAATGAAATGTTCATTTGAACTCATAAACATTTTAACCCCTTATTTATGTGAATGATATGAAAAAAAAAATTAAAATTAAATCTACATCAAAAATCAACTGATTAATACTCAGTGATTGTGTGATTCATTTATACCTATATGTGTCAAGAGATTATTTTTAACAAGATGGGTTTTTTCAACATAATATACTCCTTTGTAAGAAAAGGATTTAATATAAGAAATCTATCTATTAGGCCAAAAAGGTACACTGCTGAACAATGGCAACTCCCAATGATTAATGGTTGATGTATTTACAAATCTTTTTATTGTTTATTTACATTGATGTCATACATATAGATACATTTTTAATTCTTTAAATGTTTCTTAAAAAAATATCAGTAGACCCCAAATTAACATAGTTGATAAGTGAATAAAGCCAAATATTACTTAATTATACTGCCATTTTTTATTAATTCATCTTCAGTCACCAAATCTAAATGCAACAAACAAACTAATGCTGCTCCTTGTTCAGCAAACTTTTTATTCTTCTCCCAGAAAGAAGATGTATATTTTTTTTTATTAAATGTCAGTATAGAGCGGAACAATTTTTCCACTTGCTGGGTTTCATAAGTTGGCAGCCTGTATCCATTCTTTCCAGCCCATGCATGTAATATTGATTTCGGCAAGTCTAGGTCATTGAAGTTAGATCGAATGAAACAAACCTGGAAATTATTTTTTTGTTAATATTTTTCAAAGTCAAATCTAAGTTAGTATATCAAAAATATTTTTTTTCTCTTTATTATTATATAAGGAGCTTACAGTCATGCGCTTATGTTAGCCCCATAGTACCCTATATATCACTACAGCAGAAAAAGAAGTATTACATTTTTAAACTATCAACAAATTTATACACTTTTATAGCATTTTCACTACAAGGTTCTGACAATATACTTTGAAATTATCCTAATTCCTTAATATTTATATTTAATTCTTTTAGTAATACTTGTGTTTCTGTCCTAACCCAACACATTCACATAATATGTGATACATATCAGTACCACATTCTTCACAATTCGGATTGCTAATTTTTTTCATCAAAAAGGCAAATGTTTTCAGTGGCATGTGTCCAGATCTTAATCTGTGTATGATGACAATCAAGTTCTTACTTAATTTAGAAAAATATTTAAAACATACTTTTGATTGAATGACACCAACAAGCTCTATATCGCTCAATTTTATTTTCTTCTCAGGCGGCTCTAATTCACTTGGACAAACTTGCCACCTTCCTTGTATTCCCCTTCTTTGATACTCTAATTGTTTATCCCTGCAGTATTCTCCTAAATCCCATATAGAACTAAAAATAAGTAATATGGGATAAATAAAATGTGCAATTGTAAATTTGTGTAAATCTTGACAACAGATGAAAAATATTAAGTTATTAAACAATACAATTAAAGAAAAGATAATTGGCAACAGTCAATCTAGTCTAGTTAATTAACAAACAAAAAAAAAACAGTTTACAATACATTTTAAAAATTGGAACAAAAAATTTACTGCAAACCACATAAAATCAGATAATTTGTTTTAAAAAAAATTACCATATTTGCTCTAGAGTTTGACAGTCCAAAAACAGCTTTCCTCTTGGAGTCTCTTGTAATTCTCTTAATATATTTTGTATGCAATATTTGGTATTTGATGGTGAATTGTCATAATCTACAGCTAGCTTGAGATATTCTTTTATGACAGTATCCATAGGAAGTAATCCTTCTTTTCTAAATATAGAACAATTCCACTCAGCTGCTCGGGCCAGCATTACACTTTTACAGCCAGTCAGGTCTTTAAATTTTTGTATGTCAGTATACTTTTCAATCTCTTTAGAACCTCCACTAAAAAGTTTATAATACTTTATCAAATACAGTTTATAAAGTTATAATGAGATAATTTTATACCAATTACTTACTTAGCTATAACAGGAATAGATATTTTATCTGCAACATAGTGAATAATATCAGTATGTACTGCATGTTGAGGTCTCTCATCACGAGTTCGTCCATGAATAGCTATTGCTTTTATTCCTGCACTTGCCAATTTTTCTACAATGTCCAAAGTAGCTTCAGGGGTTTCTAATATTCTTATTTTGCAGGTTACAGGTATGGATAAATTATCCACCAAAGTTTTTAAAATGTTATATGCTTTTTCTGGTTTTGCCATCAGAGCTACACCCATGCCTCCCTTTATAGAAAACTCTTTGGGACAGCCCATATTAATATCTACAGCAGCAACATCTTTTTCTCTAAAAGAGTAAATACAATGCATGTGAAATATTATGGAATTGCTTTAAAGTAATTCCACATTATGTGTCTTACACTAATTTGGCAACACTCAAAGCTCGCCCAGCGTCACATGTACCTAGTTGAAGCACAACTTTATCTTTTTCTTCAGCACAAGTACGAAATACTATTGTGCCGTCAGTTTGATCCACATAGTCAATAGTTCCGAGTATATCTGAAAAAAAAAATACATATATATATCTTAACTTTGTATCACAATAATATACATAAATGTCTTATTTTTATATGTATTTATAAATTACCATTGCACCTTCGTTTAGATCGAAGGAATTTCCAGTCAATGAGTTCCTCAGTATAAACAATATCAGCTCCATACCGTAGCGCTAAAAGCCGCATAGGAAGTGTTCCTATTCGCACCATAGGTGCAAGGATTATTTTATTTTCGTAAGATAACATGATAGAAAAAAAATATTTACGACTTAAAACTTAACTAAGAAATCACAACATAACCTATACGCAATGTCGCCTATGGGCTGTGGCACAAAGTCACAAATTAGATTTGTCAACTTGACATTGGCTCAATAGTATACAAGAAATACGAATTGCAAAGCCATCGATTATAAAAACATTAAAAAGCGTTAGTTCTTTAAGTTGTTGCAACATTGTTGCTTTCAAATTTATATTTTGATTAAACACTAATAATTAAACAGCAGAAAAATATATGAGCAATGTAAAAATCCATAAATTATGACCATATACCAAGGCTGTACGAGTGTCAACTCTTTAGTCTTTAAGAAGGAAAAGGAACTAAAAAAGCTTTGAGTGTCACTTTGTGTTGTGAAATGTGAATTGTCAATGTCAAGTCCTCATTTCTAACTAATGATGTGCCAACTCGGAAAAAACAGAACTCGATTTAACTCGAGTTAAAATCCACATAACTCGGGTTGAACTCGAGTTAACTGACAAATGAATGTTCTTTCTATAGTTTTTACCAGTTTATTTCCTCAGCTTCGCATTAATAGTTTAAAAAATTGGAACAAATGACATTTTTATCTGTTTCAATTCTTTCAGTTTTTATAATATTTATTTATAATGAATTGACAGAGTTATACTAATTAAAGTAAGAAAGAAAATTATTGTTTGAAATCATTTATTTATGTATTTTTGGCTTAAATGTTATTTATAAACATATTTATATTTATTATCAATAAAACTATAAAAATATATAGCAGTCTTTTAAAATAAAATCAGATTCACTTACAGGCTGATAATTGTTTTACAAACACAATATTTTCAAGAAAATTAGATAATTAGTATCACAAATTCTTTTCTTAGTTAAATTATATACTTATAATTTAGTCTTAAATACATAATATGTGACACTTGTTATGAATAAATTAACGAACATAGTCTCACACAAATGATCGGCAAACTACGCTCCATGTCGGTTGACGGTTCCATTCGATTTACGAACTCGACTCAGAGAGAATTCAACTCGAGTGGGTTCGAGTTACGCCCAACTCGAGTTAGCTCGAGTTACTTACTCGAGTCGACCATCACTATTTCTAACGTTAATTGTTCTTGTTTTGCTAAATAAAGAAGTATAATATCAGGAATCAAATTTACTTCTTAGAATGAAACCAACAGTCGCCGCAGATGAAATGTTCCCAGAAGGTGTTGGCCCATATATGGATTTAGAAGAAGCAAGTTGATTTGTTAATGTGTTATAATTATTATTTTGAGTAATGGATGTTAAAATTATGCGATATATTTTACAGGCTGGTGGGCCATCTAATCTTCTTATGGATTTAGCTGCAAATGAGAAAGCAGTACACGCTGACTTTTTTAACGGTGAGAATAGTTTATCTTATTGTTTATTTCTCGACTGAATCGTATTATATGCCTACTGCTATTTGTTTTTAATATTGACGTCCATCGATTTGTTATTTCTACTTATTGTCACCATAACTTTGAGATGTTTTTTGACCAATTACTTTGCTCTATTTTTCCTCCAAGTTTTAGAAAGGTGAATTTGCAATGTAAGGTGCCCTAAATGGATTGGGTATAATCTCCATTGAGATCTCAATCCGAGAACCCATTTCGAATGCGCGATTGCTTTTGTCGCGTACTTACATCTTGAATAGTGTACTTAATTCTCTGTGTAGCTCTGAAATGGTGCCCAACATGACAATATATTCTTTAGGTCTTGGATGGATTGCTAGGCTCTCCTCATTGTGAATAATTCTGTAGATGACTTTAAGAGTTTGGAGAAATTTATTTTATATAGGAACAGTGAACATTCTCCAAAGTCAATGATGGCAAATCCTCTGAAGAGTTGTTTAATCCAATCTAAGTGGGATTCATGGTGATTTTTTCTTTCTATACATATTATGTTTCATATAACAAGTTTACATATTTAACCAAGTACCTTGATAGACTATGGAGTCTATCAATTATTTTAATTTTTTTACTAGCAGTTATATTATTACCTTGAACAACTTACTATATATACTTCTACATATGTTACCTATGTTTTTGTGTCATATTTAATTGTATACAAATGCATATAATAAACTAGCATAAACAAAACATGATTTTTCAAAATTTGCCTTTGTTACATTATTATAAAGAGTTCTTTATGTGACAAAGACTAAGTGCTGTTATGAATAAATATTACCCTTTATTTCACAACTTATGTGTATTTTCAATGAACATTTCAATCAAATCTGGTTACAGCTCAAGCTCAGCTCTGGTGTCCCACTGCTGGGCATAGGCCTTCCCTACATCTATTTAATTTGTGGAAGTGTAAACTCTAATACAAATGTGATGAATGTTATATAAACTAATTATTAAAATATATGTATGTAATGTAATGGTAAACATTTATCTGGATTATTGAGTTTAATCACCATTACAGTGATAAAGTTTTCGTTTCATTTTTATACTGATGTTAAAAGCTTATTTTTATTTCTTTCAGATTTTGAAGACTTATTTGATGATGATGATTTGAAATGATTATTCACTACTGTAAGTTGTATATATTATAGTAAATAAATTATAAAAGTTGTCAGAACTTATGTTTATTTATTTTAAACAATATAAATATAAAACTAAAGATGGACATATTATTTAGCAATACTTCTTTACATTATAATTTCATAAATGTGCTTGTATCATTGCTAGTATCAAATATAATAATTGTTTTGGTGTCCTGTGCTTAACATTGCACTTAAAATGACTTTAAATCTGTACTTATCAACATAGTATTATTTTCAAATTGGCATGACATGCTCATTGCTCAATGTAATGAAAACAAAAATGATAATACCTTATAACCAAATGGGAATCATACTAGTAATATGATAAATTATGGTCTTAAACATAAGAAAACAGAGTATGCACTGAATATACTGAATACAATGTTGGACACTTCATGTTTCATCAGTACATACTAATATCTAAAACAAATATTTTAATTATAAACAAGTTGGGATCTAAATTTCATGTACTGTAAATGTTATGGGGGCCAAATTGTCTAGTCTTGAAACAGATTGTGGTACATACAGTGATCAAGCTTGAACAAAAACAAGACTAAATAACATTACCATGTCACACAATAACCCATTTTTAATTATGTGTAGTACATATCAACAAACTTAATACAAAAGTCTACAATAATTTCATAAAATAATTTAAAAATAAAAATTTGCCTGCAAGAAATGCACATTAAACAGATAATAAAGAAACTAGCTGACCGCCTAAACTAAATTTCGTTAAATGTATGAGATTTTATCAAATTATAGTGTGCCTTTGCCTTACACATGGTGTATTAAATAAACACAACCCTCAGTATATTAAAAAAAAGAAGAACCACACAATAGGTTTGAGTTCTTACATTTGTGGAATTATGGTATGAATAAGTGTGCAAATATCATTATAAATGTTTGAATTAATTTATAATATTCTAAACAAGCACTCAGTGTTTGAGAACAATTCGACCTATGCACAGAATAAAGTTATATGTGCTTTTACACAACTTCTCTTTCTCAGCGATTTAAACTTAATTGGGCACAAAATTATCAGTAAATTTTTATATTCTTCAAACAACAGCAAAATTTATGATCATTATTACTTCACAAGTGCAATATATAAACAGTTTTAACTCTGTTATATACATAAAAAGTACTTTGGTGTTATAATCATAAGTAACCTTATTCTATGCATAGGTCGAATTTTTTGAGACTTGTGAAAACAACTTTTAATGGGATACAAAAACGTAATTAGTTCTTAAGAGGGTGTGCACATAATTCCTGAGTGTGCCATTCTGAAAAAAATTCAGTCACAAAAAATGTGCTCATGCCTACTTAATATTCTGCCAAATTAATGTTTTCTTTTCCAAAAATGACAAAATATTGTGAAGTAGTCAACTATGTGTGTCCCATTTAAATACAACGCGCCTATCAGCGCGATTCATAATGGCTAAACATCAACATCAGTACTATCATCACTATATTCATTTCCCTCGCCTTCCTCTTGTTCTTCTTCCACTTCCCCTTCAACCTCTCCATCTAGAAGTTCATCATCTAATGCTTCTTCATCTGCTTCTTCTTCTTGAAGTATATTTGACAATTTAGTCTCTACACCTCTCCCCATTTCTGCAAGTGGTTTACAATAACATTTAAGGTTTACAAATTAAAACATTAAGCAAACTAATATTTTTGCTGCAGCACTAAATATACTTACGTTCTACATAAGATTCTAATAATTTTGGAACCATACTTTTAGCTTTTTCAATATCTTCTTCTGAACATTCACCTTTATCTAAACCTAAAATATGAGAGGTTTTTAATTAATATGTGTTACCAATGTGTTTTTTTTTACCCAAAAGAATAATATAGCTTTACATTATAATTAATTATTTAAGTAAATTGATAAATATAATTAATAAATGAATAGTAGACTTACCAAACAAAAGACCCATTCTCTTTAAAATGTCTATGTCATCATGTATTTGAAACCTTTTGTTGAAGTTGAACATATATTCTGTTCTGTAAATAAAAGTAATATGATATATTAGCATTTTGCATTATATACATTTTTATTTATGTAATTATTTTTTCATAAACTTATTATTTTAAAATCAGCAATGTTTTATGAAAGTCAAATTACAATATAGAATTTTTATTTCAAAATAAAACAGCTTAAATATACAGATATCCAAGCTTGTTGTTGAGGTGTTTTGAAGTTGGCTTGCAAAACTAAAAATCATGGTTTCAATTCTAATATCTAAAATTACTGACTTTGTACATTTAAATTCAATTTCAGAAAAAGTTGGATATAAGTTGAAACATGTTATAATTACTTACTTATCATTAGAAATGCTGCAGTCAATCAAGGCTTTATCACTAGTATTTACAACAATAAATGGCAAGTGAATAGCCGAAGATGGAGAGGGTTTAACACCTTTACTTTCAGCTTCTTTGTTTCTTTCTATCAAACTTTTGAAGGATATGTGCTGTAAAAATAAATTAAACTTCATTATTTTAAATGTTATTGACTTGCAGTCTCTGAAAGTCATGTTAAGCAAATTATTATCAGGTTTTTTCATTGGGAAATTCTCAACAATCAGGAAATGTGGGAGAAAAACGGCAGAATGCTAACCTACAAAACACTTTTCTTTCCCCCTTAGCCGAATAAAGTGTGAGTGCAAATACAAATATGTATTAATAATGTACTGTTTATAGAACACTAAACTAAAAAGTGTTTATTTACCAAAAAGGAACATTAGATTTCTTGCTTTTAAGAAAACAGCTTTTGTAGCACATTTTGTTGGAGAACTTGTTAAAAAAATAGCCACAGATTTGATCTTTGATTGATTTGCATCATCCACTTGTCACATGTTTAGACATTTGTTTTAGTAAAAATCTTACATAGTTTTTAACACCCACAACAATAGTTTTAGAAAGCCAGATATTGGGGCATGCAATAGTATTTTAGCTTCCCCTTTGTCAGAGGATGCCTGGAGAATGTGCATTTTATTATTTATTAGTTTAAGTTACGAATAGTTGTATCTACTTTAATAGTAATTTTTAATTTATTTGTTTGAGTTTTATGTCTTTGTAGTTATAAGTAATGTTTGAAAATATAATATGTTAGGTAATGTAAAATTGTTAACTACAAAATCAAATTTGTAATACACATAATAATGCATGGACTTCTATAAAATAAATTAATTATACAGGTGTATTCAGACTGTGATTGAAGATTAAGCTATGGCTCAACCATTGGTATTAAATGTATGTGTTTGTTAGGATAACACCAAATTTTTATTTTTTGTCAGGAATTACTTAAATGCTACAAACTTAACAAAATCTATACTAATGTTATAAAGCTGAAGAGTTTGTTTGTTTGTTTGTTTGAACGCTAGGATCTCAGGAACTACTGGTCCGATTTGAAAAATTCTTTCACTGTTAGATAGAACATTTATCGAGGAAGGCTTTAGGCTATATAACATCACGCTACGACGAATAGGAGCGGAGCAGCAATAAAGAATGTTTCAAAATCGGGGACATTTTTTCCTTTTTGTGAGCTTCCGCTGTGTGTGCTGCGGAAACGGTTAAAGTTTCGCTATAATAATGTATGAGAGAAATGTTCCTCTTTAAAAGTTCTAAAAAAAAGTCCGCGACAGCATATGTCTATTTTTTAAGGTTGGCTCACTATAACATTTTTTATCCTAACCAAATTTATTTTAAAATAATGTTTTATTTGTGGAGGTGTTTTTATAAATATGATATTAATCCTTATCAAAATAAATACGTTATTCATTACAAGTATTTAATTTTAAATAAAATTGCCCTTTACATCATTTGATTTCACTGAGTATGTTAAAAGATATTGCAGTTTTAAAATATTGATCAAGCGCGCAATAATGATGCACAAGGCGCTGATCGACGCGTTACGGTTTCACGTTTGAGCAATTTGACCGAATTGTATGATTTTTGGTATGGACATAAATAGGACGCTGAGAAGTAAAATAGACTACAACTTATTTTCCTTCTGAACTCAACCCTGTAGTCTACGCGGACGGAGTCGCGAGCAAAAGCTAGTGTACTAATAATCACCATGGCTATTACCTACCTTACTTTTCGATCATGATCTGAGTACACCCTGTATAAAAATTTGCAACAAACCTGTAATATCAGTTCCTGTAATTGTTGTGTTTTCTTTTGTATCTGTTCCAGTTTTGCTTGTTTTTCTTTTTCTAATGCAGTGCATTCTTGTACACTGTTAGTAGGCAGTCCAAGCCATCGAATTTCTTTTTTATCTTTTGATATAATGTTCATTGCCATCAATACATTTAATGCGTCATATACTCGCCGCCGAATATTTTTCTGGTCATATTGCTGAAATACAGTAACATGATGTGTTATCTTTTAATCAGCTACATTAATATATATAGCAGCTCTTTCATTAAAACACTTATGAAAAATGAGTACAAACACTGATCCAGACTCCTGTATTGTTTTAGTATATTACAGTACATAAAAAATAATATTAATAAAGAAATCTTACTTGACTATCTGCAGAGCCATGCATACCAGCTGCAAATTCCAGCACCAATTCATCAGCTACCTCATTATATGAAGTGAATCCCTTGGTTCTTACTTTTTCACATACTTTCATAGAAAAATGTCTTAAGCCTTTTCCAACTTTGTCAGCATGCTTACGCCTTTTGGTAGTGCTGGCAACAATTTATAAATTAATGAATTTAGTCATAGAAAATTAAATTTTATTTGTAAGCAGTTTTTGTATGATTCTAATCATAAAGTTATATGATATCTATAATTGTGCATCTTTAGCTTAAAATTACAATATGTTTCTGGAATATGATATTTTGTTGACATTATTTTTGAAATTTTATGAACTTACTACTCTGCAGGTGGATCATTATCTGAGTCATGTCTTCTCCTTGAAGCATGAGACATGGTGTGCGCTAAACTGTTACTTGTATGCAAATTAGATTCCTGATTTTCCAGTTTTGGTTGTACATACACTAACTCTGGCACAGGGTGTATATATTTTAATTCTCTAAGCCCTCCTTTCTAGAAAATACAATACAACAATATGAGCCATATATAACAAAAAATATTCAGTTGATTAGGCATTCAAATACTTATGTATAAATTTTGTAGTATTGACTGTACATACTTCAGATGTTAAAGCAGGTGTAGGTTCAATTTTAGGTGTAGCCTTTAGGATCTGTGCTATATTTTCATGAGGCACTTGAAATAATTCTGGAAAGATTTATAAAATATATTATATATAATCAATATGTGCTTGATAGTCATAGCTTGTCTAGAGTAACTTACTTGAGGCACATTTAAGTCCACTGACTTTTATTGCTCTGTACAGAGGTGTCTGAAATAAAAGTATTTTAAATAATTTCTGCTAAAGTCAAACAATCCTTCAAAGAGCCTCAATGTCACATCTTAAAAAGCTATACTCAAATCTATTTTATTTTTATTACACTGGTATCCTTGCATTATATGAAATGTCTCCAATTTATTTAGTTTTTAGGCTATGACATGACCACAATGTTATTTTATGTTTATTTTATATACTATGTGGATATATAATTTTAAACAAGATATGTACAGTTGTACAGAAAAAGTGTCCTTAACATAAAATAACTTTTGATAGCCACAGCCATTGTAGATTTGTTGTGTAACATTTATAGAAAAAGGGATTATTTGTGAATTTATTCATAATGGCCTCAATATACTTTTTAAATAATATTTACTCACTAAAATAAATTACTTGTAGACTGTAATAAAAATAATAAACAGATGAGTAGAACAATAATGATACAATAGGGATAAAATAGAAAGCAAAAAACCATAAAACCAAATAAGGAAACTATGATAAGGTCTGATGAAGACAGAGGAGAGTGGGAAGGAGCACTATTAAATATTATTAACTCTCGAAATCAGAAGTTGAAACATAGTGCTTAAAAGAACATAAAAAATTACCTATACTTGATGAAGTTAAAGCTATATCATTAACACAAAAAGGGTTTATGTTTTTTTTTATTATTATTTGCCAATCAAAATTTTAATAAACTTTAAGAACAGAACACTTATCAATGTTGGATTTAGACAAAATTTAATATTTTGCTACTATATAAGTAAATGGTAAAGAGAAATTGTATCATATTCTACTACAGCTCTCACTTGTGAGTAGCAGCATGGAGGACAAAGGCTTCTCAATGCACAATTACCTGAATATTTGTCTCTGGAGTCGTTGACACCTTTATCACTTTCACAGGATTAGATTTAATTTTAATTTGAGCAACTGATTGATTTGCACTTTGCACTACTTTTACCATTTGAGGTTGCCCTAGAATATTAAAAGCAAAGGTTTACGTGACTTTCACAATTATTCTAAATTATTTTACTTTAAATAAATATGATAAGTAATACAAAATATGAGATATCATTCAAAATTGATATACTGCCAACGCCGAACTTAAGATGCAATATTGTTAGCTAAACCGGTAGAAAAAAGATATTAACAATTTATAACATTACAAATACGGAGTGGCAATGATCTGTGAGCATATTTAAAGGGATAAAAGGGTACTTATGAATGAGGATAAAATAAACAAAGGTAACAAAGTAGATCCACGTAAAGTAGCTTCACTACTAACCATTGGCGTCATGTATAACGAAATTTACGGTACTACTTGTCTGAGACATTTTCTGCACATTCCTTGATATCGTCGATCCATTTAAGCTTCACTAAAAAGGCATAAAATATTTGTTGATGACCAAACAAAATAAAAATACCTACTCGACTGGTATGGTCAAAATCACAGGTCAAAATGGCGACATAACTTTTGGGTTACTTTTCCAACGTAAATCCTAACTTAAATAAGAAATATATTAAATTTTTGCCTAATATAACTTATGCAATATATTAATTTGACGCATGGTATAAAAATTATATTACAAAAATATCAACAACGCGCGAGATCTTAACACCAACGGATATAGTAAGCAGAAGAACGAATGATAAGAGAGGCGGGTTTTTTGGATTTACCAGCTGATTGGGTGATGCTTCTCACGTGGTACTTGCAGCGTTGAAGACAGAAAAAAAATACCAGAAATGGCGCCAATTGTAGCGACATCTATGCACAGGTTAGTGACAGGCCGTTCACGGATTTGTGACCTGTCAGAACTTCCACCACACTTCTGCAGTTATCCAAAAGATCTCACAACGCACTTATTGAATTTGGTGAACTACGCTAATACTTAATTTCGTAACAATACGAAAGACTTTTTTACTCAACAATTTATTTTTTTATTTATAGGTACGTCGAATGCTAGCCAGAATTATTGGTCGGTGTTATTAACAGAGTGTCAATTAGAATTTTTGTTGTTAGGGATCTATGACTAATAATTTATTTTTGAATGTTCGAGAATCCTTTTTATGAGTATTTTTAAATATGTTATCTGACTGAAAACTTAACAATGTGGAAAAAAATATTCCTCTTATATTAGTTAAGGATTTGTCGTTCCGTCATTCCTTCCTTTGGCCTAATAGAAAAATCTACACAAAAGAACTGTCATAGTGACACTGACATTTTACGTTAAATTTGTTTTGCCTTTTTTGTATTTTTCTCGTCTTCCTACATGCCGAAATACATTCAAGGCTATTTAAAATAAATATAATTATTTCACATTGCTCAATAATAAAACTTAATAGTAGTATAAGAAGATAAAATGTGGAGAACTATGTTTCTTTTATTTATTTTATTATCTTTTAGGTATATAAACTCAATCGATTTACGTGATCTAAATGTACCTCCTGAACATATCCCATATGTATTTAATGCCTTTCCAAATATTGCTAAATCTTGTATTTTGGACCCCAACTGCCCATATAAAAAATTAACAGAAACACAAGCATGCTGGGGGTATGAACGTGATTGTGATAATCCAAATTCATATCGTGTTAGACCCATATGTCCTGGTGATCATCGAGGATGGGTTAAAACCAAAGATGCTCAATACGATACCTTTTATACTCAAGCGGATTTTGGTAAGGTTTTTTTCATTAAATGATACTTTTATTTTCTGTTAAAATTCTTCTAAAAGTTAATTTATTAACAAGTATTTAAAAAATATTTTTAAATTATGCTTACCTGTAGTAATATAAGAAAAATGTGGTTTCAGGTTATGTTAAAGAACAGATCAATGAGTTAATGGTAATGTGCCAAGCTTCTTATCCAGATGACACATCTTTGGAATGTTCGAAATACTTAAGGTTTATATATTAACTCTACCTTCACTTGTCTATTCATGTAAATAAGTAATATTCAATGTGTTAATAATAATCAAATATCTCAAAAAGTTATAATTGAGTTTTTAAATTTAAAAAAATGTGGAATTTAAAAAGAGGTACATCATTTGAAATTCTTTCTTAGTAGACATCTTTAAAAATAAAGATGATAAATTACTATTTATTATTAATACTAAATAATATATTATATACAAAATATATTGGAATGCATAATTGCCTAGTGGTTTTTTAAACATCTTATGAAAAAGTTGTTAATCTATAATAAAGAAAAATATTTTTTACAGATTTTGCCGTGGCAGAAATATGATGTTGAACTTTACTAGCCTTGTAGGTCGTGGGGATAACTTGAGATATAAAACTGACATCCTTGGACCTGGTCAAATAGGTAAAATATATTAAAAAAAAAGTAACCACTTTTTGTAAAACAAAGGAAATTTTACATCAATTTCAACTGTGGAGAAAGCTCACTTGACAGTAACAACAATGATTATGCTGAATAATAAATATTGTTTTTTATTTAGCTATGCATTCAGCTTATTGTCTCCGGCTATTATTGGTAGAAGGAAATACTGTAAGTAATTGCCCAATCCATAAGATTTGTGTGGTGGGCTGTTAGCAAATCAATGAAAGACTCATATTTAAACTGGGGTGTGTGTCTAGCCCATGCACCATTTTAGGTGTATATGATCCAGGGAAATAAGTTTCTTTATCTGCTTGTAAACCAAAACATGTAATTGCAGACAATTTTTTTTGCAGTATTAAATACCAATATCAGTTCTATTTGTTCAATCACAAATAGGTATTAACCCTGTACTATGAGAGTTTCAGACACAAGAAAACCTTCTTTAAATTTCAGGTGGTTATTGTGACTTTTATTCCCAAAGGCTGATGAAAGAAGCTGAGCATATGAGCGCATTGCAGTCATGGTCCCCTGAAATGGTCAACTTTGTCAAAACTTCCAAGAGGCCAATATCTGATGGATTGTGTGATATTGTTATTGAGAAACCCACATACATTATGAAACTAGATGCTTGTAAGTGCACAAATACAATTTTGAGACAAAAAATCTGAAATGTAACAAAGACCTCATGTTTGATTTTTAAAGATGTCAAGAAATTTTAATTTCCTAAAAAAATTACTACATATTTACTTCAAAAAGTCATACACAAGTGCCAAAGTGTTATGATATTAAAGTTATTCCATTTTTCAGCTGTGAACATGTATCATCACTTTTGTGACTTCTTCAACCTGTACGCATCTCTGCATGTGAATTCAACACATCCATCTACATTCTCAAAGGATAACCATATTTTAGTTTGGGAAACATTTACATATGACTCGGCTTTTAAGGAAACATTTAAAGCATTTACTAACAATCCAATATGGGATTTAAAAAAGTTTAGAGGAAAAGTAGTTTGTTTTAAGAATGTAGTATTTCCTCTGCTGCCTAGAATGATATTTGGCCTCTATTATAATACTCCTTTGGTAAGTAAAAAAATATATTTTTAAGAACACTTAATTTTCACTACAATATAGTTGTGTATAATTTTAATATCACTGGCTGCAGTCGGCTTCTGTCCGTTCCCGGTGGAAGTCATTGGGGGAGGCCTATGCCAAGAAGTGGACCAAAATTGGCTGATGATGATGATAATTTGACAGCCCCGTGGCGCAGTTGGCTAGACACCAGCTTGCGAAACGAGCGGCCGCGGGTTCGATCCCCGCACCGAGACAAATGTTTGTGTGATCCACAAATATTTGTGTGATCCACAAATATTTGTGTGATCCACAAATATTTGTGTGATCCACAAATATTTGTGTGATCCACAAATATTTGTTTCAGGTCTGGGTGTTTGTGAGACCGAAAAGTCTCTCGTAGTTTCTGATACCCATGACACAAGACTCGTATCTTAGTGTGGGGTCAGGATTATGTATGTGACTGTTGGGTGTATTTATTTATTTATTTTTATTTTTTTAAGTGCTTGTTATAACATGAGGATGAAATTATTATTTTTCTTTTTCATAATTTCTTTGTTAAAAGCTTGAGTGCTTGATCAGTAAACAATAAGGATTCTACAATATAGGGCAGGCTAGATATTGACTTGCAGCAAAACAAATGTTAGTGCAATCCACAAATATTTGTTTTTGATCTGGGTGTTTGCGAGACTAGAAAAACTAAACTGGTAGTGACACAAGACACATATTTTAGTGTTAGGCCGGGACTATGTGGTATGGTGTGATAGGGCAATAGGCTCGCTCACTTATTATGTGGGAAGGGTATACACCCTGCAAAACAGGGGTGCAGAAATGTACCACTGCTTATTCTTTCGGGGACACAGGCGTGATGTCATGTATACATAGATAAAAAACTTAAGTTCACTATTTGAAATCATTAATCTGGCCACAAATCTTATCTCCTTTCCTTCTCCCTCCTATACTAAGTTTATTTCCTTCCTTCCCTCATGTTTTGCTTGTGATACCAATTCAGAGCTTTCTTCTTGCTTTCTTACAGTTTTCACATGTAAAGGTTTTTTTTAGATTTACGGCTGTGAAAGAAGTGGATTGTTCCATGCCTTTTCGAAACACATTATACATTCCCTTAACATTAAGTTACATCCTAGAACTGATGACAGAGTGCGAGTGACGTTGCTCTCGAGAGGGACTACATATAGATCTATATTGAATGAGAAGCAAATAGTGGATGCGTTGCTAAAGGAGAAAGGCTACTACGTGCAACGCGTAGTGTATGACAGGAAAATGCCATTTAAGGAACAATTGGAAATAACTCACAATACAGATGTATTTATTGGTATGCATGGAGCCGGTCTAACGCATCTGCTCTTCCTACCCGACTGGGCGGCTGTTTTCGAAGTGTAAGTGTTATTTTAATATCCATAATAGAATATTTTCCATTAGGAGTAGTGTAGTGATGAATAGGTACTTGCAGAAGACTTCGTGAATCTCGTGGTGATTTTTTTTGTTTTACTGGTAGCTATTTCAATCCGATGGTTAGTGACATATGGTCCTAATAGACTTTCCATTTGCAAGATTTGAGGGCGAAGATTCTATTTTGTTGGCCTGTTGGTAAAATGGCATACACGTGATGAGCCTGAATCTCGACACACTTGGGTAGTATGACTAGTTTTATCCTGAATATTTCTCAATGCTTGATGAACAGTGAACGATGTTTGTACGTGTACACGTCCTGGAATTGGGAATATTATAATGTCACCAATTTGATCAATTTTTAAAATTTTCAGATACAACTGTGAAGACCCGAATTGTTACGCCGATTTGACTCGGCTTCGAGGCCTTAAGTACGTCACGTGGGAGGACAAAACAAAGTTGGTTCAACAAGATGAGGTATGCATAAACTGACCATTTTTTTTTAACTCAAATTGAGACATTTTTATTCTCAGATCGTGAGGTAACAGTGAAATAACTTACATAACCCCACGCCTGTATTTCACAAAGTGGTAGGGAGAGATGCATATTTGCAATAATATTTGGCTAGGTTTGTGTCCCACGAAATAGGAGGCGAGTCTATTGCCGTTTTTCGGGCTCATTTCCAGACTCCGCGCTGCTATAGAGATTCCTATTGGAAAAATAAAAATAAATCACAGACCGTCGACTACGCGGTGAAAAAAAAAGAAACAAAAAAAGGAACAGTCCTGATCAAAACGGGACGTAAGATTTTAGTTAGTTTAGGTATTCTTATAACCAAGTTCTAGTGGCTATTTTTACAATGCTATATTTTGCTGCAGTGAACCATAGTATATAAATATATAGATGAAAATACATATTAATGTTGTGTCGTGAAGGCATCGAGATATCAAGCAAGCGCAAGGTCGCGTCAAATCTCAGCGGTCGCGGGTTCACGCCCCAGGCACAAACACCTTTAACTTTTCGAAGTTATATTGCGTTCCCAATAAATAGTTATAGTTGACAGCCCCGTGGCGCAGTTGGCTAAACACCAGCTTGCGAAACGAGTGGCCGCGGGTTCGATCCCCGCACCGAGACAAATGTTTGTGTGATCCACAAATAGTCTCTCGTACTTTCTGATACCCACGACACAAGACCAGTGCCGGATTTACCTATGGCGGGGCCCCAAGCAATCTCAAGTTTTTGGGGCCCCCCGTTCTAAAATTTGACCCCCCCCCCTATTTTTCAAAATAACAAAATACAGCTAATTTTGCAAAATGGATATATTATTCAAATATCTTAAAACTTTCTTAAAAATTACAACTTTTTCCTACTTTTTTCAGTCGCAAATTGATAAATGATTTCATCGAAGTCAAGTTGACGAAGCTTGTCTTTTTCGATAAAAAGTAAGCCTAAATCGCTTACTTTTTCTTGGCACATATATGAGCGCAAATAATTTTTGACGCGTTTTAATGCGCTGAACGATTTTTCTCCTGTACTTTTCTGTTGTATAGTTTCTTTTTTATTATTTCTAATTTTTTCCCATTTTTAAAATAAAAAAAAAAATAAAATTCAAAAAAATTCCGAATTTTTCGGGGCCCCTCTCCAGGCGGGGCCCCAAGCAATTGCTTCCTTTGCTTCCTGGTAAATCCGCCACTGCACAAGACTCGTATCTTAGTGTGGGGTCAGGACTATGTATGTGACTGTTGGGTGTTATTTATTTATTTATTTACAATGTATTATCGCATATTGTAACGGTAAAGGAAAACATCGCGTGGGAATCTGCACACCTAAAAGTTCTAAGGAATTTCTTAGGTGTTTACGTCGTCAACCCGCGCTAAGCCAGCGAGGTGGACTAAAGCCTAAAACGTCGTAACTTTCAGAGGAGCCCTTGCCCACAATTGGGCGTGTGGGCGGATGATGTGTAATGTTGTGTAATACTTTATTTTACTAACACGCTTCATGGCCCAATATCATAGCGTTTTATTCGTTATTTAGCTTTTATTTTCCTCATATATTAAATGTATATGTTTTCATTATTATGATAACTAAATATGCGATATTAATCTTAAGTGTTGTATTTGCAGGGTCACGGCCCCGGCGGTGGGTCTCACGCCAAGTTTACGAATTACTCGTTCGATGTGAAAGAGTTTCTGCGGCTCGTGGAGATGTGCGCGAAACATGTTCGCCAACGTACAGATTTCAATAATTTCATCGAAGCATCTATCCTCAAGAAAATGCACGAGGAACTGTAAAATATCAAATGTTATTCATTTAGTCTCATTCCTATGCGAATTATTAGTAGGTAAGTGTCCATGCGTTGAGTACGTTTATAGTGATATTAGTTGATTCTTTTGTTTTGTTGAGTTTTTTGTTGGTCCAGTTTAATACAAGTTGAATGCGTACTATGAATTGAAAAAATGTGTTATTAAAATGTAGTACTGTTCAATGACTTTACTTAATTTTGGCAGATAAAAGCTTGATAAAATAAATAATATATCTCATATAAATAACGCAAAACTTGCTTGATTTATTTTACATTTTAATTTTATAAAGCAATTTAGTTCTTTAATAACATTTTGATATGATGTATTTAACAGTTGTTGTACTTATAAGTAATTGCTGCTGGTCTATTGTCGCGGTTATTGCAGACTATTAGTAATCGTATTGAAATGTTGATACTTATTGTGTTGACTCATATACTCTAAGTTCTACATGTATGCTTTTTATGGTATCGTTATCGTCCAATATTTGTTTTTGCACAAATGGGTTTTTAATGCACAAGTGAATTGTTTATTGTAATAGACAATCCAAGAAAGTGATCTTCGCGAATATATGAATAGGTTAGAATGAGGTCAAAAGCTCCTTAGGTGGTGATTACGCTACTTTTCGAGTCCACTATTGCATTGTTGTTATAAAAAATAAATTACTATTTAATGTAACTATTTTAGCGTTCAGAGATTAAATGAATTTCAAAGGGAAGGTCGATTATAATGATTGCATACTTTTCATTCGAAGATATAATTAGGTAATTGAACTATACCTTTTCTTCTACGAAGCACCGAGCACAATTGTTTTCCTAAAAAAACTTAAGTTTTGTCTTATTTTTCAAAAATAAGAGATCATCTATTTTCTATTACATTTTTGTAGATGTTTTTAATTGCTGTCTGACTTTTGGCATTATTTTTTAAAGATTCTGCCTTAGTTTTCGTCCTTAACAGTACCAAAAGGTTTCATAACGGTTAGAAAGTAATTTTGCACTTCAGTATCAGATTGGTCCCAGATAACTAATTTGAGATCAAGTGATGGGTAACGTAACCATAGTTTTATGATTTTTTGTTGTTCTAAATATTCGAGGTAGTTTCGATAGTCTTAATTTGTGTATAGGATCGTTATCATTCATTGGAAATATACTGAAGCACACATATTCCCCTAGTTTTATTCATCGTTTTTTAGATGTTCTTTTAATTTGTTTTGAGTTTTTTGAGTATATTTTTTTTTGCTGTTTCAATTTAAAGCTAGATATCCCGTTTTTGTAATACTGCGCGAAATATTTCATTCCCAATCATTACATCTGTCATTTTCATTTTGTCCATACCGTGGCCGTCTTGGACCATCGTTAATGAATTAATATGAGTCTCTTTGCTTTCAAGTTTAAGTTATAATTTATTTATTCGGTCCTTATCGTAATTTTTTGTCAATTTTTTTTAGGAAGAAAGGTACTACTTGTTTATACATATTATATCTAAAGAGTCGAACGAAGAAATATAATTGAAATGAAATGAAATGAAAGAAATGTACTTAATTGTTGAACCTATATTGTCTGTGTAGTAAGTTATTATATTCAGTCTTTTTATGTAAAATTTTAACCTTTTTTAATAAATACTTTTATCATCATATTAAGTTATATTGGAAACTTTGTGTATTGTATTACAAATAGTAGTTTTATTTTATGTTGATTGTAATAATTATTAACTCGAAACAAGATTGTATTGTATTGTAACACGTGGCATTTACATAAATTCTCATAGCATAATATTAGTTATAAAAATGCGTAACACAAGGTGTATGAGGTTGCATTTACTTAAACCGTTTAATTTTCCATTAACACAAGATGAAATGGCAAAATATCTTAATTTCATTGATAATACGTATTAAGTTATGTTTGTTACAAAATAAAAACAACATTTTCTGATTTTAATGTTGCTGATTGATCTGTTTTAGAATATTGATGATTATATTTTTATTTTCGTAAATTTTTTGATATCTTTAAATTGGCAAACGGAATCTTTCAACTTCTTATAAATAGTAGTCGATACCAAACTAAAAAATCATTGGCTACTGAAACAAAGATTAAGGTATGTCTGTTAATCTCGTTCTTGAAATAAATAGCTATTAGTACAATTGGTGATGGAAACTACTTGAATCGCCGTTCCTACATTATAGTTCTTAGGAAAATCTCGAGATGGCGGTAGTAATAAGTATCGCAACTCGGCGTGATCTTACTGTGATTTTTTTTGGAATAATATTAATAAACGTTTAATTAGCCAAATAATCATAAGTCATTAAAAATGCTCAAAATAACTTCATTAATCGAGCTTCATCCAGTGAATGTTTCTTATTTTTATATGTTATCATTTTAATATTAATTGAAGTGTGGCTAACTTATGTGTAACTTTGTATAAATTTATATTTTTTGGGATTCAAAGGTTACTTTAATGATTTGTTGTATGTAAAATTAATAATTTTACCGTGGTTTGTAATGGGAAAAAATATTATTGAATACCGATAAAAGCATATTATATTTACTGCCTCGTGAATACTCTCTTGGTGTCGCGGTATAAGTATGTTTCAGGCGGCTTCGATTTCCAGTTCGGGCAGTAAAAACCCCAATAGGTTTTTCGTTGATATTTTTTCTTCTATGATTTTTATTGTGTTTCTCGTCATTTTGTAAAGAATTTTAAATTTCGCCATTTTACTCTTTAACATTATACTTTCGTAATTTTATTATAAACTTCATGATTATAAATTGTTGGGCTATGTAGCAGTATGATTGCCGTAACAAGTAAGTACGATCAAAACGCAATCATTGTGTCTTTTTTATTACATTTGTATGTTGTATATTGTTCTCATTTAGTTTTACAATACGGAATAAAAAAAATATTTTGTATGAATTTTTATAATGTGTGTATAACGTATTTTTCACCCTATTTTAAATTAAATAAAAAATACCATCAAAATTGTTTTTTGTTTGAATACCACTCTCAACGACACTCAAGCGTTTATTTTTCTTATTAACAACCAAAAAAGCATACCACGAGAAAATTTTATCGACAGTTTTTTTTTATTTTATTCTTAAGGTTTATATAGTAGAGCTTTTTTTTACCCTATCCACCACACATTCGCCACTGCAACTCCTGTACTCCAGGATCAACAGCGGCCTGCACAATATTGACGCCGAGCACTTAAGCTCATCGAATCCATGGGAACCTCATTTGATTGTCATGGGCTGAGTTTCTGTGAGATTTTGATCATAGCCGGTAGCAAATCTAATAATTCCGTTCCAACATGTGTATTTCAATGACAATGTTTATTAATATAACAAGAATTGGGATCAAGGCAGGAGAATGATTTGCATTGATAAATTAAAACTTAATGTTTTGCTCAATAAGCTTTATATTATTGTGCTATTAATATTAGTTTTTTAAATCATGTGTGTTGGTGACATATTTAATAAAAACATATTTAACTAATTAGGTATCTAATATCTTGTAGGATTGTAAAAGATGTGTTTAAATTAACATACCAATTGGTAAAACAGTTCTTCATACACTAATAACACTTCATTGCTGTCAAGATACTGCTATCGTCATAACTCGCCTATTTTTATCAATGGATGACATTTTTTAGTTTAAAGGTACTTGTTGGAAGTTATAACATTTGACTCCATCAGAAAAAAAGGCATGCTCGCATACAACTTTGCTTAGTACTTATTAGGTACTCACGATAAAGTAAAGTAAAAATAAAACGAACGATATGTTAAACCGCAAATAAACATATTAAACTTGTAGCAAAAACAAAAACTTCAGATACACAAATGTTTTTTTTTTACTATTTAAAGATTTATGTATAATCCAAATGCATTCCGATCAGCAGATAAGGTAATAAATCTATAATACAGATACATATCTAAAAGTAATTCCCAAACATTATAACGATTATTATTGATGCAATCTTGTTTATTATTTTGCAAGTACACCGCTAGTTTAATTGTAACAGCGCTCTCGAATGTAAATTCCATAATTACAGTTCGCGATATTCAGATAAATTGTCCATAAGATCGGATGAGAGCTCATGTACACTTGAATTATTGACGTGGTCCAGTTAATCCTGAGAAATTTTGTCAATTAAAATTTAATATCGTGCGGTTATTTTGTGTAATAAATAACGGGAAACTTGACAATAGCTTCATATAGGTATATTTTTTAAAGCCTATCATTCACAGAGACGTAGAGTTTATTATAACAAAAACGGGTGTGTTTAAATTAATTCGACACGTTCTGGTGTTATGAAAGTTTAATTGCAATTCCAAAGGGCTTTGTATAAAAATTGTATAAATTTTAAGTTTGATTTCAGTATTTGGCCATAAAAGAATTATATAACCTGATTAAACTAATGTCATATTATCGCGAATAAAATAGCACGATAACAATATCATTTATCTAATTATGCCAATTATTATTGATCCCAGTGGTGGCATATGGACCATAGTCATTATTGAAAATTTGAGATTTTTCCAATGTGCTTACATAATTCTCAAATATTTTTGTTTTATACATAAGCATATACGAGTAACGGGAGTATGGATGTGTGCATTAACATTTCGTCAATTAGGTACACTTTATGGCTTTATGCCAAATGTCTTTTTTCTGGCACTTCTCAAACCTCCATGCTACTGCTGAGAATTCCCTATTCGATTGTTTGAAATACATTTTAGCAGTCAATATAGAGAGTGAGGGCGACGAGGGATTATTTATGTTATATTTTTGTTCCTTATACATACCTATATGTAGTATGTGTGACGTGTGTGTATCCGAGATAATACAATTTTATAAGCACTTACTATACAACACAGTACAGAATGAAATACATTTTTAATCGATTCATAATGTTGAAAGAAGATAACCATTACCTCGTTCAGCTTGAAGCAACTCCTTTTACACTAAACTACAAAGGATATAAATATTTTATTTAGCTAGGGTTCTGCATTTGAATCCTTAGTGGAAACTAATAGCGGATATGAGAAATGAAGATTTTTTTCGATTTAAGCATAGAGAACACAAAGTAGGTAATATTAGGGTACTGTACTTAAAATATTATTCTTACTAGAATTGACCCTGGGGATTTACGTTTCATTGCCACTCTAATTGCACTATGGAGGACATAATAAATTTTATCAAAGATCTGTGAAGTTTCAATATATTAAACATGTAGGTACCTACTTTTTGCTTGACGTAACTTTCGAAGTTGTTCACGAGTAAATTTGCCACGGTAGAACGATACAAATAGGTAGATACTACTTCAAGAAGGAGATCCTGAAAAAAAAATCAGCTGGTTTGGGCAGCATTTAAAAAAGAATTGTCGAGTCTTCGTAATCCATACCACAAAGCCTCAAGAAAAAAGTCGTTAATAAGTACGTCCTTCCCGTGACTTACGGAGCCGAGGCATAAATACCAGCAATGCGGCAAGCCACAATTTCAGTTATTAATGTTACCATCCGACAAAGACCTAAGTTTGTCAACATAGCCTAGTTAGCGAGCTGAAGTACAGCAGCAGACCTTTGGGGAAAACGTATTAAGGAGGGTGCATCACGGCTCGAAAAGTGTAGTGCATGGCACCCTCTGACTAGGTGGGATGGCGATATTCGTAAAGTGTCTGGCAGCGGTTGGTTGAGGAGGCTCGAAGATCGAGAAAGTCTGGTGATAAAACTAGTACTTTATGCTATTTCAGAGGCCGAGTCCCAACTCTATTACTTATATGGGCTGATAAAGATTGAATATTGGCAATTTTTATTGACGCGTAACTGTGCAGATCATCGCACGGATAAAAACGAGCTACAACAAAAGAAAATATATTCACAAACTTCGTATGTATGTCGGAACATTCATTAATTATGTACAAATGTCAGAAACGTTTTGAAGTGTCGGGCGCGTAACATTTGGTATGAAGGACGAAAGATATTCTTAATTTCTTATGGTTTTACAGCTTTTTTCAATATTGTGTTAAATAAAAATTTTATAAATGAGAATTAGTATCTGCTCTGGCTCGACTCCTTTTTTTGTTGTTTTCGAGGGGAAAACTGTTTATGGCTCAGCTTCCCGCCAGTTTGAGGATTCCAGCCAGTTCCGATTAAACCGAAATTTAATTCTGCGTACCCCTTCAGGGAAACCAGGCGTGAGGCTATAAATGAACCTATGTGTTTAGATAGAAAAAAGAATCAGTGATATATGGACACAAAATGCACCACGAAAGTGGCACTATATCTATCGTAAGAAACAAATTCCAAGGTTCTTAATAA
The DNA here is from genome assembly GCA_030295005.1 of Cephonodes hylas. Classification (NCBI taxonomy): domain Eukaryota; kingdom Metazoa; phylum Arthropoda; class Insecta; order Lepidoptera; family Sphingidae; genus Cephonodes; species Cephonodes hylas. Next base: position 7,292,422 of record AP025364.1, on the reverse strand, counting down.
TTTCGTTAATGTTAGTGAGTCACGTTGGCGTATGATATTATATTTTTGATTAAGGAGTTTGATAAAATATTTTCACTGTATTGAATTTACTCCTTTGGTAAACAACTCGTTGGACACTAGAATATAACATTTATTCTATGAGCTAGTTAGAGAATAAATTTGATTATGCACGTATTCATTGAACAGTTATTTGTTCGTAGCCATTGGATTGCGGATCTCCGAAAGTGGGAAGCGGTTGGAGCACGGAATATTAAATCGTAAAACAATCGCATAATATGGAGGCAATATTTACAGAGGTAAATTAATGACCAATACCCGCATTCGGCCTCGGGCCTCGCGTTCATAACTTTTTGGCATAACCAGATCGTATCTCAAAATAAAAATGTGACGATTGATTTTAATTATTTTAAACAAATTTATAAAAATGCATATTTCATTACTCGTACAGGAGTGAGGTAAAACTCCCAAGCGTATGGTGAAAAATTTACTTAATGGACTTTAACAAACAATTAATGTTTATTATTTCTAAATATGTTTGGTTGTTATTAAATTGTAGTAAAGCAGCCGAGAGATTAAAGCGCGTGGTGAGTAATCAGCAGTAGGAAGGTGCAACATTAACTATACATTTTGGCGGTGTAAGTGTCGCGTTGTCTGCGGCGCCTGGGTGTGGTGGAGGCATACAGTGCTGGCCAGTGGACGTAGGCCGGTGGCGGCGAGCACGGGTGGTCGGCGATGCGACGACGCCGCTGATTCATGTCGCTGATAGCAATCGCAGGCGCCAGCGCCCACCGCTATTTTCTATATTTATCACCATTTGCGTACTATGCGTATTGCACTTTTGAATAAATTATAATTTCAGATACAATAAATCCCTGTAAATTTGTTATTTGTCTGTCTATTTACCTAAATGTTTTCTTGTTTATGGCGCATTAAGCTGCAGTTTGACTATCATAGCTCATCTATTGATAATTTTTAGCGTGAACAAAATATCGACGCGCCAGAGTACATTCGTCGTTTAAAGTAAAATTACCGTTGATGCACAGAAAGATAAATTGTTACTATTTAAGAGCACTTAAACAAAGGATTGAATCATGTTTACTATGTCAAGTGGCTTAACGGCACCTGAGAATGCCAACTGAATGCGCAACAGAAAGAATTAATGTTGCATGCGAATGTTTCTTTGTATAATAGCGGCGCGAATTAAGGCAACAGGCCCGAGATTAACAATAGAAACAAACAAACAGAAGGTAATAGAACGAAGACAAACATTCGAGTCTCTTTCAAAGGCATACAATGGTCGTCATCAATTACAGGCAATAGATCGGCCAACATCATTTGTCCGTCCGTCCGTTACTCGAGTGGGGCATTCCCACGGCTCTCGGGACGATCGTGTTTGTTGTCGGAATATGTCCAACGAGAAATAGTAATAGAAAATTGTTTCTGATTGCCTCGCTCTCTAACTTACTTCTGTGATATCCGCATTCACATTTTTATTGTTCACTACCTGGTTTTCTCAATCGCCCTACAAATAACCGCGATCACAAATTCAGCACGATCCTCATATATTTGTTTGCAAAAGTGCTTATATGCACGTCATTGAACAATAAATTTATTAAAAAATCGCGGACGGAAAAGCAGCAATACTGAGAAATCTTGGATTAAATTCTGAGTTTATAATTATGCAGAACGATGCAAACCGTTGTTCTCTCGATATTATCAAGAACAAGACCGAAGAGAAATTGCTCCGATCAAAAGATAATCTCGCCGGAACCAAAATTGATCATTGATAGGAGGCGCGCGCGCGTCCTGCCGCCTGCCACCAGTCCACGCCCCCTTCAATGTTTAACTCTTTTTTAATTTCATCAAGTGTGTATTTTAAAATTGAATGTTTATTTTTCGATATCAAGTTGTAAAGTTTATTCGTATAAATCGAACTTTTAAGCCGGCCTGCATTGTTATTAAACGGCTTTGCAACACGAGTCTTGTTTGGCAACGGGACTTACACATATTAAATGTTATGTATCTACAGATATTATTAACTTCTAGATTTAGGTCACCTCTCAGCATAGTCTCATTCGATCTCTCGGTCAATAAATATCAGATTAAAGTGCCGCTATTGTAGCCTTCACGCACAAACTAGTACCGTGGCTTTCAATAACGGTTCGCACTATGCAGATTATCATTGGGGCGATAACCATGACGTGAAAGCGATAGCGGCGACACGATGTGGTGGAGCGAGTTGCGCTGTCCCACCCGGTTGCAAGTGCTCGCGCTCGGTGCACCCACGACAGGGCATCCCTCGGCGACACGTCACAACTAATGACGACACGCACTCACGCATTCACGCACTCACGCTCTTACATTCAAACTTCACTCTCACATTTTACAGCTGTGTTGCACTATCGCTATTATCAACCACTTTAAGCAGAGCAAGCGGCGTTTTGTGCTAACATTTCGCGCCGTAAGTGGCACAGGACAGTCATCAAAGCCAATCAGCATCAGTCACTAGTCAGAAGTTGTCGAGAGGACGAAGTTTTCTGAGTATGATTTAGCGCAATACTCACTTAACAATGAATTGGGTCCATAAGTTCATGGAGGGTCCTATGATCTGACTTCTGAATTATTTTGTTACAGCAGCGATTCCTTATCCAAGGAAACATATGGTTAGGTGACTTACCTACTATAAAATTAGTCATAGGCCTAACTTATCTCAACGTTAGATCGCAACCAGTAGTGGTGGTTAGATTATTTTGTATATTTTGTAAAGCCGCAGTAGAATTAACACTCGGGCAATTTTTTTTAAATCTAGCCACTAATATAGCAAAAATTCTGTGTACCTATAACACATGTCTAAAGTTCAAAGGTGAGCAACGGTACGATTTAGTCATGATATATGTACGCAAAGCGAAACCCAATATGTGACCCGGGTGTCAAGGTATCGGCATATCCCAATAATCGCATGTGTATGTATACAAGTAGCACTCAATTAAACAAGCAAGGTCACACTTATGTCAAATGTTTAGAAAGTATTCACACGTTGATTGCAAGGTGCCATAATAAGTGCTATTGTGAATACACAAAGCAATAATCCTGCTGTGTATTTTGAGCTATGATGAAATGTATAAATAGTAATATTGTTAGCGAACGTCATTTATTCGTCATGATAAATGCTCATATTTTAGAAGTTTTCGACGCTACACAAGACGATAATAAATGGCATTATAGCTGATCATGTTACTACAATAAAAACATGTTTTGTGTTAAGGAATTTCATATTTCGAAAATGAGTGTTTTTTTACATTTGCCAAGGTTAACCATGTATTCGTTACATTGTGTTATAGCATCGGTGGATGTTACAAATTATATTTTACATACAGACACTTTTTCCTGGCTTTACTAAATAAAGATAAGTGGTTAACGTCCACTACATTATCTATTTGTGTCTAAAACAAAAAAAAAACTTTTGGAACAACTTCAAAATTTATGAACTGTAACGCTGTAAAATATTTAAAAAAAGAAATTTCTTAAATGAGTCTATTTCCCGAACTTGCACTAAACCAGCGTGATTGTTTTTTGCGTAAGATATCTTAGTAATATAGGAAACATGTTCCCACTTACGAGACTTATAGGCGTTGGTGGCAATTGCGAGGGAAAAGGGTTGTAAAAAGTGTTAGGTATTTACTGGGTTTTTCACTGGCATCCTTCTTCGGGGACATGGGCGATACTTTTTGTAAGAAATCTTTCGTATAAGCAAATTTTGGTAACAAACTCTGTGAACATTTTATTTGTTTGTACTTCGTATATAACTTGCCTTGGCCTTGTGCATCACATCACAATTAGAAAATAAGATGGCAGATAAAATCCATTAGGATTTTTTGCAAATAATTGGGTACTATTTTAATTCGTATTACATTTTTAAATTGTCATCTCATATAATAATTTTTCTGGTGATTAAGTATCAGATCATTAGTTTTCATTTAATATAAATAGATAAAAGCTTATAGTCTCTGAGGTTACATTTGTCTCCGTTCCAGGATTAAGTGATTTAGGTGTGAAGGCGTAGCAAACGCACTTTCCAATTTTTTACTAAAGCTTTCCTTTGAAGGAGATCATAAATACTAATTAATCAGATGAAATAATTTTGGTTTCATTTGAATAAAAGCTATTTTTACTAGTTATTATTTTTAAATTGCCATTTTGTGTTATCTAATAGCCCAGTTTAAATAGATTGCGGTAGTTGTAACAACATCAGGTTTTTGAAGAATGCGTGGGTGCTATTCTTAAACAAGCATATAATGAACGAAGTGGAGGTATCAAATGTATCAATGACACTTAACCTTTCGTCCACTCGACTCGTGTATAGCCCATACGACTGCTCTCTTTTTGTCAGCTAAGTGTTTTTCTACGTTGAATAAGTATTGTTGTGATACCGTTTCTCAACTCAAGTGCGGTACGACATTTAAATAAACATTAAATGTGTTGCATTTCGTCGCATCAATCGCATAATTATTTGCTTTTATGGATTAAGAACAAGATAAAAAAAATTTGAACCTTTTATACTTACATACATATACAATTGCGCCGTATGTAGGTACGTATTTCTGCACCTACTTATTGCAAATATTGTCCCACGTAACGGGTAGGTACTGAAATCGAACTCGAGACCTCTAGATCGCACGCCACTTACTTGTGTCGCGTGACTACAAAGTAGATTTTCTTTAAATGTACATATATGTTGATATTTGTTTGTACGAGCATATTACGCCGATGGTTATTAAATAACATCAGTTGCTACGATTAGTTAGAGATTTATTTTTCTTTTACAAATGGGCTTCCTATACCATTGAGAGTGATTAGGCCTTAGTCCACCACGCTGGCCTAGTGCGAGTTGGCTCAGAATCAATTAACTAAGAGATTTGTGTTTTGCAAAATATAAATTTATGAGTTCATATAACATAAATACACCCAACAGTCACTTATGAATATAGTTATGACTCCACACCAAAGCTACAAGGCTTGAGACTTGAGTCACTGGTATGAGAATCTCCGAGAGACTTATTGATCTCACAAATATCTAGACCCAAACACGTATTTATGGAATCCACGGCATCCTGATTTGTGAGCTGGTATTTAGCCAACTGCTCCTCTGGACTACCATAATATGAGGATTGTAAAATTTGTTTTGTTACTAGAGACTTTGATAAAATGCATGATTCAAGGGTGGCAAAACTTGAAATATACTTGTTGCAAAGTAATTCATTACAAGCTCCCTCAGGAATAAAAAAAAGTTTGTCACGAAACACTTCAAGATCATGAGTGCTACCTAAGTTATATACAAATTACAGTGTTCATTGTCAGGTGGTATCGTTTTGAGTGTCTCGATTGAAATTTGTGCCGCTGGTGGGACTTTCACTTAACTTGATGAGTCATTCTATTAAGGCACTGTTCGTGTCTAACATTATCCCTAATACAGGACGGTTCAACGACCTAAAATATTTATTAGCTTATAAATCTTATATAATCATTAAATGTTAACACACCTCACGTTAAATCAGCTCCTATTATATATTGACGGATGGTAATTCATTATTAACATTTATGAATAGTACTTCCACTGAATTTAGCTATCAAGATAACTTATTATTCCGACAGTTTGTTTCAGTAGTTAGAGGTCTTAAGTGTTCCGACGTAGTGGATTAATATTAAAAGACTAAAAGTGGAAAATATTATTATTGGTAACCGAAAATTTGTAACTGAATTATCGTTGGCACCAGGTTTAAGTCAATAGATGGTCTTGCAAATATCCAAGCATATACAAATTGTTTTTTTGAAATAAGTGTCCGTCATAAAGGGATTGTTTCTGCATAAATCACAAGAATAACACATTTGTCCAACTCTTGCTCTTTACTCATATAATATTTTTAATGTTGACGTAACTCTATCTGTGTTATCTTTTCAAGGACAAAAAAATATTGAATTTTGACAAAGAAATTAAATCTGAAATTTCAGTTATGCATTTTATTTTCATAACTTTGTATATAGTAAACTAGCGACCCGTCCCGGCTTGGCACGGGTGCAATGCTGATATTTAATGGATGTTATCATACATATAAACCTTCCTCTTGAATCACTCTATCTATTAAAAAACACCGCATCAAAATCCGTTGCGTAGTTTCAAAGATTTAAGCATACAAAGGGACATAGGGATAGAGAAAGCGACTTTGTATTATACTATGTAGTGAAGATGCTATGGTTTGGTCAGTTTTATACAAAATACACGTTACATCGGTGTGGTGCAATGTCAATTAAATACGGAGACGGAAACAGAATACGCAGTAGTGGTGTGTAAGAAAAGTTTATGTGATTGGTGCGATAGCGTAATGCGTGGTGCGTGCGCGGTGCGGTACGGCGCTGATTGAATATGTGCAGCGAGAGGAGTCGCGCGCCGCCGGTACACACTACGTGGACAGTGGACACGTCCGATGCACGAGATAAGGCGGGAAGCAGCGCGTGTCCTGCGAAGCGCCTAATGGCCGACACAGCCGCAGGCGCAACGTGCCTCACAGTTTAAATTGAACGTCAAGCTATCGATTTGCATAAATCACAGCGTTACCATTTTCAATTATTTGACTGGATGTATTCAGTCCGGCCATCAAAAATATTCGCTCATGTTTTTATAGTTGAATTGTTTTTTATCATTAATCAACATTCTAGACAAATCTTTATTGAGTGTTGATCGCAATAAAGATTCTATTGTTGAATGAGACACAATTTTTCATCTCTAGGCATGACCGATACTTATTGTGTTTGATAAACGTATGATGAAAGATATTTCAGCAAAATTCATAATGCTTAAAAATATGTATGACATGAGTGGGGTATTAAGGGAAAGCTGACGATGTGAATAATTTTTTATTGCGTCCATTCATTTATTATTCTGAGTTCGACTTCCATAAATTACGGCCTTTTATTTTGACAATATTCGTTGTAAGCAGCATCTTTTGAGTAATACTTACTTTCAATTAATTTGATATATACTCTTCATTCGCTTAAAAAACAACAATTTACTAAGTAATTGAATGTGAGACAAGAAAGAGGTTGTTCGGATCCTGATCACATGAAACGACTTTTCCGTTACTTATAAAGATTGTAATAATTTACGTTTAGTTATCCGCGTGTTGTCGGTAACATTGTTCGCTATGTAATATTAGCTCTCGCTGCAGCCACGCCTGTTGTTTTGCGCCAACAACTTGACGTCTCTGATAATTGTACACCTTATTTAAATATTTATGAATGCGACCCATTCGGTGCCTCCTCACTGAATGATAACATAATTAAGACACAGGCTGTTTATTATGCACCGTTGCTCAGTATCGTGTCGACTGCTGCTTCAGTACCTATCATAAGTACCTTACTTAACATGAACTTATGGTGGGCGAACAGAGCAAGAGGTATGGCGAAATAATAATATTCGAAACTGTTTTGAAACTCGGTGAAATTATTAAGCAATAGGTAAACACTATTTTTTACTTACAAATGCATTTCTGGATGTTGTTTATTTTCTTTGATAAAAAAAAATTGGCCTCTAACCTGCGTCGCGGTCTCACAGCACAGGTATGTCATGTGCGGTTGTCATTCCAGCTTAAATTCTTGGATCGGCTAGTTTTACTAAGATTTTCATTGGGAAATTCTACGGAGCAGTGGGTAGTTTTGGATTTGTAACCATAACACCTGCAAAAACGTTTCCTCTATCGCATTTCACTTAAAATATACCTGACGAAACGTGAATATTCGGTGTACCGGGCTGTAGCCCGGCACAATTGTTTCGATACGTAAAATATTAAAGCAGTTGTTCCTCTTCTATTGATACTCATTTTAATCGATTAGCCAACTTATCATCGGCTTCATTGGGGTTTGAAAAAAAATCTGGAATCAATCAGAGTAGAGTGTAAGGGTTCATTGTTCTTAGGGGACGATTAGTTAGTATTTAAATGAAACATAATGGCCCGTAGTATGGTAGTAGGCTGTGTTAGTCGCACTGCACACAGTTAATTGCAGGAGGGCACGCGACCGCTCGGCCTTCCGCGCCTTACGCTGACAGCTACCGACCGCTACGGCTGCATTACTTACTAACCACCACGCTTATTATAACATGTTATTTAGGCTATGTTTCTTTATTATTTTCCTAGTAGACATATTTTCTTAGTATGTCTGCCCTTTGTTGTAAAATACTTCTGTTATTATGATAATGTACTGAAATGCGGCATGAAGGATGTAAATGTGTGCTCTTAAAGTAGATATTATGAAACAAGGGAATTGATAAATTGAATTGTTTTGTAATTTGGTAATAACTTATATGCTTTTATAATATTTTTTATTGTTTGCTTCGATGGTAGAGCAAGCAAATCGAAGTTTTATTATTTTATTATTCTTTCTTGAAAGAAGGAATTAATATTCATAAAAACTTTTCACAACTGTCAGTTGTTATTACTTTTCAGTGCCTTTCAAAAATAGTAGAGGGGATAGCAGTGGAATTAGTCGTGGTAATTATGAATTAATAGCTTATGGCACACATTTCTCTACTTTTTAAAATGTCTTCTTCTTCTTCTTCTTCATCAACCCATATACGCCCACTGCTGAGCACGGGTCTCCTCTACCATTGAGAGGGTTTTAGGCCATAGTCCGCCACGCTGGCCTAGTGCGGGTTGGCGGACTACACACCTAAGAAATTCCTAAGAACTCTTAGGTGTGCAGGTTTCATCACGATGTTTTCCTTCACCGTTAAAGCAAGTGATAATTTAATGTGAATACACACATAACTTGGAAAAGTCAGAGGTGTGTGCCTGGGGTTCGAACCCGCGACCGCCGAGATTCTCGACCGCGCGCCCAAACCTCGAGGCCATCACTGTTCCGAAAAATGTACGTAGGAGTAAGTCTTACTTATTAGTTTAAATTTACTCTTTATAAGGTTACGGAGGAAAAAGATAAATGCAGTAGTTTTAAGGTCAACCTAACCTCGTTAGGCTTTTACAAAGCAGTTGTAATTGCGTATGGACATAATCTAGACACTTCTCAAAAAGTCAGGACTTCTCAAAAAGGAAGTCTATACTTCACGCTATAGTATACCGAATATGCGTGTGTATTATGTGTACATTATAATAGTATTCAGAGTGGTAATGTGCATTCATATCGTTCGTTGTCATTAACTGCATGGCAGTGAGACCTGTCGCATTCCCGTATAACCGAGTGCGATTAGCGCACTTGGAAAATTAGTTAAGAAGCTTGCGCGCTAAGCGGCGGCCTCCGAGAGAAGCCAATTAAACAGATCATAATTGTTAAACAAAACGAGTATACCATCTACTTATACCTTAAATACTCCATTTAACATTATAATAAGGAAACAACCTTAATGCGCCTACTTAGATTTACAATGTTTATATCTAAGTAAAATGCTTAAGTGCTCATAGTCGGACTTCCAAGCGTTCTGCCTTACTTTTAAAGTAAGAACTAGGAAAACGTAACGGAATCAATTTTACAGGAGAATTATTTAATTATTTTTAAGTTTTCTGTTTAAGCTTAACTGTTTCTAAAATTATAGTTATTACACTTGGGGACCAGTAAATATGTTTCACTGTTTTTAACATATTTTAAGTTTACAGTCATTTATACTTTTTGATGGCTGTATCACTTAGGCCCAGGTTTATTGCTGTATTTTTTTTGCAAATAAGTCTTCCCCAAGGTTCTATTTATCGCCGCAAAAATCAAATTAGTTTCTATCGTATTTATGGTAAATATACATTACATTTCTATTTTCAAATACGTTCGTTTTTTCTTGTGAATTATTATTTTAGTTTATTTAATTTTTTATGTAGATTAGAGCACATTCCATCACATAGCAATTTTTGTTAATCGATAATTATCTGTTTAATTATGATAGATAGATATCACAATATTTATTTTCAGTTATAATTGAATATTTGTTTGTGCATGTTTAATTAAATACTGTGCGGCAAGTAACAGGTTGAAAACTCCGCATAAAGAATGTTTATGATTAGAATTTCTGTTAAGGTTCAGTAAGGTTCAGTACCCCGTCGCGGCGGCCATTGTTTGAGACATTACGGCCCAAATACAGCGCGCACACCTGTTATCGTTACCCGATACCTTACCAACTTGTTTTATTAAGTTTGCACTTAAAAATATGCATAACTAGTTCAAGTATTAATGCAAAATCTGCGCACAGATTTAATTTGACTCAAATTTCTATTTTAGGCACTGTTCTTAAAATTGCGATAAGACATTTTTGTATTAAGTTTACCAACGTCATAGGTTTTGTAACTTATGTTGGTCTTACGGAGTCATAATAATAACAATATTAATTCCCGTTGTTTGAAATAAAATTGTGATTTTTATCTCTTATCATACGGTTATTGTTCGGAAGGCTTATTGTAATATTATCATTTGATGAGATATCTGTTAACGTTAAACCTGTTGTTTTTGACTATAATATTAACACTTTAGTCGCTACACACCGCGGTGATGCACGGATGCTATTTTGCTTGAATCATGTAAGCTTCCTAGTAGTGCAGGTAGTTTGAACCAAAATAGGAGTTGTTGCACTTGCAGCGGTGTTGTTAAATTGGTCGTGCGTGAGAAGCAGGCACCTTGTACTACGTGTTCCGGAGATGTTGATTTGGGTGCCGTTACAATATGTATCGTGTAGTGGGACACGCCGTCGCGGCGACACGGCGACACGGCGACACAGCGACACAGCGACACCGCGACTCCGCGACACCGCGACAGTGTCGGCGAGCAGGCGCGACAAGGGCGTGCGACGGACCGTTCCAATTTACGGGTCACGAGCGGACCACTCGCGCACCGACCTATCTGCCTTTCCTCCATAATTGAATCCAATGGCGTGGGAGACGAGACACGGACAAATAAAATATTCCATATTATCTGGACAATTGTTAATACTTACAACAATAACCATAAACTTGGTACTGTACTTATTAATATAAATTTCATATATTGCCGCAATTCATATTTAATTTCTTTTTGTCTGCGCTAAATGTTTATTTTGATAACGGGTCTGTAGTAGAGTTGCTATCGTCAATAATATTCTCAGAGTCCGAATTTCATGGTAATGCTCATAAAGAATCATGATACATAACGATGGATCTTTAAAGCATCGTAAATATGGGGTTATTTCACAAATATTTTTCTTGTAAACCATCTTTTATGTCGGGTAGCGAGAGTGGCTAAAATCAACTCGTCGCGACACTTTCGTAACTCTGTTATATTCCTTGCTTTAAATCGACTCTCATTGTTAAGTAATGTCTGTGCTTTTAAAAATATATATATTCGCAAAATGAAGAAGTAGACACAGTGGGTACATTTCTGAACTCTTATTTTGCCAAGTACGTATCGGTCCCCCATTAGACTCCATGCTGTTACTAAAAAAAAATTCTAAGGAAAAAATTCAATAACACTGGTCGACCCGGAAATATAACTCGGGATTCCTAGATCCTATAACTGGATAGATACTATAACTATCGTGTCGCGAGATCACAAGGTAGTTTAAATTTAAAGGACTTAAGTAATTATTAGGTCAAGAGTAAAGTAAAATATTAGTAACCATCGAATATAATAATATTAAGATACTTTTATTCATATAAATATATACCGCACAATACCACAGCACCAAAATGCAGCATATTAGTGGTAAGCGAGTAGTAAAACAAACTGGAGTCTAAAGTTACAGCTTAAAAATTAAATAACAAAATAAGAAACCTGAAATATCACTACATAGTAGCATCAAGAAGAGGCAAATGCTTTAATCAATAGAGTCGCATGGTTATGTACTTTTTGTTCCTTATTTGTCAGTCTACAAAACATAGAATCATAACAGAAAATGTCGCAGGATAGTTTGATGGATGCTTTGTTATAATGCCAACATACCATACTAAATAAGAGCAGAACACAGTATAGGAGTGAGGCACGATTGGTTTAGCTTACAAGGCCCATAAGCCTTTTTTGAAAGTGCGTCGGCGTCGCGGTCGGCGCCGGCGCGGTGCAGGTGCGCGATTGTCGCGGATAACTACGGTCACTTTAAACCCGAGAATTGCGAACACTTGTGTTGTGCGCTATTGCAATTGATTGCTGGTAATGTTGCCACGTTATTTGTTAATAGGGGTCATTAGGTTCAACCCAACAACCACTTTAACAAGTCACTGTTATATCGTTCAAAGATACCAACTCACGGTCTCAGCTAATGACGTTAAGCCAAAGCTTAAATATTTATCTACATAAATCTTAATTAACGCATATATTATTCCATCTTTGCGAATCTCGAAGCTCCTTTACTGTATATTTTTCCTTAATTGAGTATGCCAATTGCGCCAAATGTAGACAAAATGCTCGGCCGTATTAGCCCGAAAGGAGAGCGCATTGTACGGCGCATAAACCGCGATACGTCCGCTGGAAAGGTTAAGGGCACAAGGCACCACGTGGGAGGTGCCAGTTTAAGAAATTCGAGATCCTGTCTTGTTCACAAATGGCGTCCATTTTCACTGCAACTTTGTCCTGGAAATGCAATAAGCAGGTACTTTAGATCACCTCACAGGAATATAACTAAACCAAAGCACCGCGAGCTTTCTGAATTCATAAAACGTGTCATGTTATTTAAATAAATCGTATTGACAATTTTATAGACTCGTTTACTCAATTGTATATTGATAAATTTACTGTTTTAAAGTGATTACTTAGAAGTTTATGCCCTGTGTCCTGTAAACTGAAAAATATGAATTGCTTTTTAAGGAATTGATTATTGTTATCGGAAATTGTTTTTCTAATATTAACATTACTAGCCTCAATGAGATTAATTAGAAGGCATTTCAATATGATTGACAAAATAAGAAGCAGACGATAAAATGATATTTTATGATTTCTTCTAAGTAATTACTTAGAAGTTCATATATATTAAGTAAATCCTAATAAATATTTTTTAAATGAAGCAACACAGTATGCCGTCAACACGATTTTGTTTAAATCTCATGGAATTTGGAAGCATAAAGTGCGCGGTTTCAACACATCTCCAAATAGCTGCGATCCGTTAGTGTTAGTCCAAGGTAACGTTCACACAATCAAATATCATAAGTAGGGTTGTTTTATATGGCAACAGGTAAGTGTTGCACGACTCCGTGAAGCGAGAATAGTGGATTACGTGTGAGTGCGCAAGCGCAGTCGTGCACACGAGTCGGTTCATTATCGCGCGTGATGCATTTGCGCTTGCCGCCCACCCGCCACCGACCACTGTCTCCCGCATCCCGCGATATTCTCGCACCAATATTACTAAATCATTGTCAGTTTCGAATGCGATCCAACCGACCTCGTCGCACAAGTCTCATCCCGTAATTATACACCCATCGAGCATACGTTTCCTCCGCTTCTGCACCGTCTCATGTGACGGCGTAAGGTGTTTACGTTGTGGACTATTTTTTTTTAAATCTTCAAATGTGGAATAATATTTTCTAACTTCCTGGGCAAATTAATAATGCATGAACCGCTATTTTTTCGAAAACAATAAACAACGTAGCCAACTTACATAATGTTGTTTTTAACCAACAGGTTCATTGTTTTGTGTTCAGGCAGGGATGCCATCAACCAGTGCGATGGCCATTGCTCAGTGTATGAAATAGTAGTTAGTACATTCAGACACAATAACCGTCAACTGATTACTTTGTGCATGAACCTTATGAGACATACGATAACCAATTACCATATCTGGTTTTGGCTTAGCTCCGCCTGAAAATGTCAACAAAGTTTTGCTTTTATGGATAATTTTGTGTAACAGCGCGTACTATACGTCCGTGAGGTCCCGCTGTCAGTTCCTGAATGGCGCAAAGAGCAATTGCACTTTTTTGTTAGGAACGCGCTTGATAAACGAGGGTATGTGTTATGTATTGTATATCTGCATTAAATTTAACTGACTGGTATTTACATTCGTTTTATGAATATGCTACATAAACCTCTTCCGTTTCTTGATTGAGTTTTATTATATGTGTAAAATACATACCAACAACACCAGCGTATTTTTTTTCAATAGCATGATTACTTAATAGTCCAATATTTGTTAATAACTAAGTAATTGAACAACGACTACATATTAATAAAGATATTATTATTACTAAATATATGTTGCATGAATAATTTATAATATTTCAATTAGCCTGACTTCCCATTTTGAGCAATTTGAAGCAAAAGCGCCATAAAAGCTCAGACTTCACAATGACGAGGACATTTTACATAACTTTGTGTTTGAATAGTGCCTTGTGGCCTCTCGTTTGAATTGAAACTAATATATTTCTCAACATATTACATTCATTATCGAAAAAAGCTGGCTTCTTGTTTGTACCATATTTCGATAAATTTTGGGTACTTTCAAAGTTATGTGTATTACCTTCATCATCATCAGCCAATCAAAGTCCATATTATGTGTATATTCACATTGAATTATCACTTGCTTTAATTTATAATGAGGAAACCTGCACACCTAAAAAAAATCTTAGGAATTTCTTTGGTATTAGTATAGTCCGGGTTGGCGGACAAGGCTAGCGTAGTGGACTATGGTATAAACCCTCTCACCCGTGCCCAGCAGTGGGACGTATATGGGTTGATGTTGACTTACAAATATGTGCATTTATTTGCATTTTAAGCTCTAGCATGCGATGAGATAGATTAGATATTTATATATAAATCCTGAAAGTGAAGTAAATATGATGTAAGTTAATACTTTAAGTATTAAAACCTAAGTATTTTCACGCCTGTTACCATGCACTGTGATGTTGGATGTACGATATATTTTATGATTGTGATAATTGTGCTAGCCTCCATTAAATTTTAATAAAACTTTCAGTAAATTTTGACTTTTTATTGCATGAAGTTAACAATTGGCAAATGTGCAATTAAACATCACTTTTGACTATTTTTAGTTATTACAAATATAGCGTTTCGTATATATATGTATGTATACATGTGGTATGAAATTAGAATGTTCGAACCATAGATTCTATGTTTACGAACTCTACAGCTTACAGGGCAGTGAGTTGCACTTCCTTTTCGAAATACAATGGATCTTTATTAGTTTTTGCGCCGGATATGAAGATGTTTTGGCATCCCTGAAGGAACAGTTCTCTTATATGTTTTCCTCAGTATTCTGATTTCCAATGCTAAGTTGGGTCCATGCTAATGAACGAGGAAAACCGATGTCAAAAATATGACTGCTTACACGTGCCTCATAACGGTGTACCAAATGATATAAGGTAGAAAAAAATATATGTACATTGTACAATTATGAATGGGGATATTTCAATAAGTGAATGAGAGATTGGTTTACAAGTTCAATTGATTTCTTTTTGTATCAATGCTATTGCGTTGTATTAGTTTCAAATCTGAAGGGTAGAGGACAATGTTTCTGCTAAATATAAAAATAAATTATAATACGAAAATAAGCTGAGTGTTCTAATTGCTATTTATCTATATATGTAATTGACCTAATATGTTTCAAAAACCCTGTTATTTGGATCACCTATTCGCCTTGATATACGTAAGTATAGAGGAGAAAATGCTGAACACCATTTATCAAGGAGCAGGTCAGTGCCTACCAATGGAAATTGTTAATGAATTAGGCATAATATCGCACAAACATTCAATTTCTTTATAAATATATCCAAATGAAAATAATGACAAAGTAATGTGTCTGAACTTAAAGTTATATTGAAACATCATTTGCTTAAAACAATATCATTCTCTTTAAATTGTCCGAGGCTCACCATTGGTTGGGTCGGCGGATCAATTTTATGCATTTTGCGATGTGATTTGTTTTACGACTATCGAAACGACTCAAATTATATGAGCAGGTTATATAACTTATTGCTACGCTTTTTATTGTCACGTTTAGAATTGTTCGCTAAGTATTCAAAATTTTGGGAACCGTTCTAATTTTGCATAAAATTAGCCCAGTGTACACTAAAAATATTGGAAGTTTAAAACAAGGGAATTTCATAAAAAGAACCTTTTGCTTGAAATGCAGAAAAGTATGTTTCCAACTAGAAAGCGGTTCATAACTCTGGGCTTCTCCTGACGTCGTCAACAAATCTCAAGTAACCGATTCACCGTGGTCTTAATTCCGATTCGTGATTTACAACTTGTTAATAATACCGCAAGCTTAAAGCGTACAGCTATAAATCAAGATCAGCAATGTAGCTTCAACGAAAATATTGATTATAATGCATGGTAATTCCCTGCTTTACGCACTTCCATACGCGTTCGACATTTTTACCATATTGTTGTTGCACCGGAAAATGTCTGTTCCATTAAAAATACAGTATTTGGAAATTGTATTATATTTTTGCGTTTTTTTATAAAGATTCAGTCAATTATTATTGTACTTCCAATAACAATACTAAGAATACCTAGTAGAATGTAACAGCTTTTTATGTTTTAATGCTTTAAGATTCGCTCGCAAGATCGCTTGATGTAATACATCCGCTACACGTTGAGTTCGTGGGATCGTATATTTTGCATAAGAATCCAAATCACTGCTATTAAAATGATACTCCCCAAACAGTATAAAATATTGTTTGGGGCATTAGACTAGTATCATTACAAGTGTGACAGATGGAGGTAATAAATACAATTTTAACACGGTCAGACGCAAAGAATTACACGTGAGAAAAACATTCCCGCCAGACATAATTAGTAAGGCAGGTGTAATTTGTAAAGATGGGCGTTCTGCCTTATTGGTGTTTCTAATTATGAAACTTAATTTAATGTGGTCATATCGCACGAACTGCGGGGATATCTTTAATCGATCCTGTGTTATAATTGCTAGCTAAATGGTTCGGAATCAATAGAACATACATTCCAGCAATAACTATTATGACCAGAACTGATATAAGAAGCCTATTTTATTTAAAGATATTCTGTTCATTCAATCCGGAATCACTGGAAAGATTATTAAGTACAACTGTGCCTAGATTATTATTATTTTAACTTTAATCAACAATCTATTAAAAAGAAGCAGACATCTATTTTTCCTATTTCGAATATTCGGTGTCGAATCCAACAATAAAATATTAACATTTGTATGTATCGTAGACGGTAGGTATTTGTATGGACTAAATCAACGAAAGGAAATGTGTACTTACACATTTAATTTAAAAACAAGTTAATGCAAACACTCCGAGTGTTATTTTGCGTAGTGAATTTATTTTAATGTGAAGAGGTGCGACATCTGAACATTCTATATAATTTTATTCCATTGTCACTACACGTACCGATATAATAATTCGGTCATTGTCACCCTTTTGTCTGGGATTCACTATTGGAGGTTTACGTTATACTAAAAGTAAGTATATTCTTCGAATGTTGACGCTACAAACCATTCAATGGGTTATATTTTACAAAAACCATTTTGAGTGCTTTTAATACACACGATGTTGTAGGAAAAATATTAATGGATGTGTATGTTGGTATGATAGCTATATAATCATCAATCTTATTTACTTAGATTTGTAGTTTTAAACCTAGAGAATTTTGGTCAACGCTGTTTATTGACATACGCCTTATTCAGATAGGAAGAGTAATTAATGCGGGAGTAGTAGTAAGCTTGAGTAGTTGAAGTTAAGGAGATAATGGGTCGGAGGTGAGGCGAGCAGTCGTCCGCGAGTGTGGAGCGGTGGAGTGGATGCGCGAGCGCGGTGGTTGTGTGGTGGCGCGGAGCCGAGCCCGCGCCGGCGACGCGAGCTGCGGGGTCACTGCTCTGACCTGCGCGTGGGCGCGCCCGTTTCCGCCCGCGAAACCAAATCATTGCGCCCCACACTACTAATCTTTTAACGATACGGCACCTTACACAAATGACATGGCTGTATCTCGCTGATTACTTATTATTACAGTAATGCGCTTTTAATTAAAGCTTTCACTTGTCTATTTACATTTTTATTGTGGTACGAGAATGTGACGATGAGATTTTATTGTATGTTTGTAAGAATCGCCTTAAAAATTACATGTTTATTAACAATCCTTACTTGTTAGGCTCGTTGTTGAGCAAGTCGGAAAAAAGAGAGAGTATGCGGTGCTAAAAATAATAGATTACAAGGAAGAGTACATTCGCGATACGATGTGATTAGATGAATGGAAGGTTGAAGTGAATTATAAAAAAGTACATTGCATCTAAGCTAATTCAGATAAGACTAATGACATAATCTGAAGAGATTTCTATTGGTTTTCTGCTTTCTTTTTATTAAATACACAGCTGTATTTTATTTTTGTTTGTGTGAAGTGGTGCATTCATAGATAACTCATTCTTGTGCATAATTCCAGGTTACTTAGTTCAAACGAATGATATCAAAAGAAACATGGCCTGTGTATACACAATCTGATTTATAGCTGTACTTGGATACCATACATCGCGAAGCTGTTGTTGCTATGCTTTGTGTGCATTACCTTATTTCTATTTGCGTTCTCAATAAATTAGTTGAATAAATATAAACTAATTGAACAGTACTCTTTGTTATCCAATCCTACTTATAATATAAATGTGAAAGTAGCTCCCACTGCTACGAACCGCGACTTTAATTGGCGCGTGCCATCTAATGGTTCTATCTTAGCGTTAGGTAACATTTATTGGTTTTTACATAAATATATAACCTCACGTCTATATTGTTCGATGAGGTAAGCCGAGGTGCATTTTTGTACCCACATTTCACCAGGTAAATATCCGTCCCAAGTAATTGGCCTTCTTTTTTGCCGTTATTTGGAGTTATTATTGGTTTTTAGTACGTAACGTTTTTAATAAAATCGCGTCTGTTAGTATTACGTACTCACTCACTTATACACACTCACCCAATGAAACTAATTCTGAGAGGGTTTGATCCTGAATGTTAATGAGATTAAAAAGTCTCTAATAGTTTATTATATCCATCACTGTGCTGGGTTAGAACTATCCATGTATTTATGTGTTATATATACAATTATTCTAAGTGATTACTTCCATATCAAGTGATATGTTGTCATTAATGTCGCTAATATAAAATAAATTGTATACTCTACCAAAAATAAATGTGATTAAAAATGACATTTTTAAACCTAAGAAAAAACTAATTATTTATCTTTTTTTTTTTGGGACAGTTGTATCGCAGTTCCTTCTAACTCTACATCGCTGCTCTACTAATAACTGGCGAAACGTACTCATGTTTCGTTGACCTACTCAGGTATACAAATAGAAGTCTGCCTACCGTAATAGGGGTTAACCCATGAATGTATGTACAAATTGGACAATGTACATGTGTATTACGCTTGACGAAACAAAAAGGTAATTTCACCAATTTGGATTTTGTACCGAAGTATTTAAAGTGTTTTTTTTTGTTGCGGACTTAGTTAATATAAATGTCTTGCATTTCAGTAAAAATAGATTCCCGGTATAATGATTTCGATCTTCAATATGAGTATAATTGAAGCATCATCAAACCTTATTTTTTCTCTTTTTTTTGAACATCAAGGGAAAAATTGTTGAACCAGTACGAATAACTGGCCGTTTTAAACTAATCATACCTCAGCCGATACCCTACATATGCAGAAATGAATTAAATATTAATTGCAATAATTCTTCAATTAGATTAAGAAATCAATTATATGGTAGCCATTAAGGTCAATAAGAGAATGTAGATACTAAAATTAATATTTTTTGCATTTCGTCAATTAATGATATAGAATATTCATTACAAAAAATAATCAATTTAAATCCCACACATATCAAAGCGTGAACTGAAAGTTAAAGAGCGCATTCACTTACTCCGGAATATCAAATGAAACAAAATCACTCAGAAGTGACACGAACGCATTAAGAGATTTATATGTTGTCAAGCAGTGCGAATAGAGAAATAACGTTTGGAACAGCATTTGTCTTCTCCGAGTGTTTCGACGTTATAAATAATTTAAGGAACATTTATTGAACGATTCAATTTTGCAGCCATAGAACTAAGTGAAATATACATAAATGAATTTATATAATATATTATTCCAAGTAAATAATGCAATGACATGACTTTAATACCAGAGTGAAATACATCCACGATTAATAAACGCGTTAGTCCTTTCGTGATTACCTTAGAGTTGTTACAGGATATATCTATGTACTATGTTAATGAAATCCGTTTTCAATGCTTTGGAAATATCGAGGCATTAATCAAGGAAGTGCGATCCTAACGTACCAGGCTGTCAGTTTTTTTCAGTGAACTAATTTCATTAGTAGTGCCGACCCTCGAATGGCCCAATAATGGCAACAGGCTTAGGTGTCGCAAACAAAAAGCTGAAAAAAATGTTTACATCAGCAGTAGAATTCTTGCAAGTTAATATTATAGCAATAATTACGAAAAATATTTTGGAGAAATTACCTTCAACTGTTCCTTACCTGCAAAACTAAATTATTTGTTTTAATTAGACGAAGTAGAACATCATGGCTTATGTAATTTATTTTATGATTCAACCATATATTTCCAGTTAACAACTTGCTAAGAAAAGAGACTGGGGTATATCAATATCGATTTCTGGTTAGGTTGGATAATTTAGCAGATGGACGAAAAACGCCTTTATTATTTTGCGAAGTGATCAGTAAATATGTGATAAGTTGGTTCTAGTGCTTATCACAGGTTGTATACCTCCATTTATGAAGTTTAAGGAAGTGAGTTAGACATATTGTGTATGTATGCATATATACCTACTTTAGAATTATGTCGCAGTGAAGAGTAGATATGTAAGTGTTGAAAGCTACAATAATTAGCTGGCTAAAATAATTTTCAAAAGTTACGAGTACGAATCCATGATTTTTTTTAAATTTTGATTATACATTATTATCACAATAAGCTCGGGGTAAACATTTATTAACATTCGAGCATTTTGCATGATGCCCGGACGCTAAAAGAATGGACCATGGAGGCTAATATTTTATAATTCATGAGAGTGTGTTTAATAAATTATATATTCTTCTAAACAGTCCATAAAAGTGCCGAAAAGATCTGTTCATGCTTGAGAGTTCCTTGAAAGCTATTTCAGATGATTGAAGTTGCAGCAGTGATAAGACTAAAACTACGACAGATTTAGATTGGATTATTATGGATAAAGTTTCAACTTTTAATATGTTTTACGTTGTCAGTAAACGGCTTATACTACATATATATAATTTAATACACGAATAAATTAAAAGTTTACTAAAATATCTATAAATATGTTGAAGTTCAGTTTAATATGTAACACCAGAAATGAGATATTCAAGTGACAGTAATTTATCGTATGCGAAGAAATATAAGCCGCCGCGGCCTCTTACATCAGTGCCAAAGATTTTTCCGGTTTCATTGTGGTGCATGCATTGTTCGCCGTACTATCGTTACAATTAATAGTTTAAAACAATTGCGTTAACAAAGCTCCGTTAGTTCACTTCATCTGCGTCAAGAGAGCTGTGCGCCGAAATAAGTTTATCAAGTATGAGCCATCAGTAATTTGTACCGAGGACCGACTATAGCGAACGTCACAGCTCCCCGAGCGCTAACTAACTGTGGAGTCGACTACCAACCTGTCAGCGTGATGCATCGCCTAACATCAAATTAATATGCATACGAAACATTATAACAATTTATTTTTAGTTTCCAACTTGTCATCGTAAAATATGTAAGCGTATTCAATCGCTTAGTTATCTGTCATCTAATTATACAAATAGATTATAGCCATTTTTGTAGATTGCAACTTAGTTTGTATCGTGGGCGGTTTAATATTTCGGAAGTTTTATAAAGAAACGAGTTCCGTATTGTTCTACCTGTATCTCATCATAAAAAGTACATTTGCATACGCATGTACAAATCACAATGGTCGATTTAATTACGGTTCTTTTTTTGTATGAATTATTAGTGATCCGAAATGCGAGGCACCATGTTGGTATACGTCGTGACGGCGACGATCTAAGACACCACCACATTATCCATACGTACGATACAATACAATTATGGAGTGACATTTAAATGTCAAAGAATGAGATTAGTGCGCATACTTTCTTTTAAAGAGAATCTTTGGGTACAGGTCTGGGCCACAACGGCATCCACTTGAAGATCCCTCTCTCTCAACTTGCTTTGTATTGTGATTAGAGATATCGATCCCGGAATCCCGGTCAAATTTCAGTCCCGAAATCTCAGGATTAAATTCAATAAATCCCGGGATTTTCGGGATTGATATATTTATAATAAAAGTCAATAAAAATGTGCTTTCTAAGATCATTAATCAAGAAATAACTCTTTGTGAGGCTAGTTTTACACGAGGCTATAACTTGGAGAAGACCTATAAAAATTTATTGACAATTCCTCCAACTTCCATCGAGCCTGAACGCGCCTTTTTCACTTCTACATACCTATTTGTGCCACAAATTAAGAAGTATGCTTTCGGATGAGACAATAAGTAAGTTATATTATAGTAATTTATATAAATAATTTATAGTTCCTATATTTCTATTTGATTTAAAATACATTGATCTCTTTTGCATAGTCTCTTTAATAGTATAATGTTTAGGTAAAAGGGCTTATACCTCATTCACGATAAGTTGATTCTTTTGGCAGATGTCAATTTTTCTGAGACATGACTTTGAAATAAAAAACGTATTATTTTATTATTTTAATGATTTGATAAATAAAAAAAAAAAAATACAATACAAAAGTCCCTAAAGATATA
The DNA here is from genome assembly GCA_030295005.1 of Cephonodes hylas. Lineage (NCBI taxonomy): Eukaryota > Metazoa > Arthropoda > Insecta > Lepidoptera > Sphingidae > Cephonodes > Cephonodes hylas. The sequence goes on along the minus strand of AP025364.1, from coordinate 7,269,652 downwards.
AGCGTTATCCAAAAATTTTGAGACTTTATTGCTTCAAAGTAAAATTAAAATAGGAATACTGAAACTAATTGACGTTTGTATAATGTTACATCGTTCGGACGGAAAGGGACGTAACATCGTTCATATCGATTGCCACGTCGATAATTTTATTGAACGCTATGATGATCATGGCTGTGCTCCAGTTTCTTAATAAAAACTGTTTTAAAGATTAAACTATTTAATTTTTCAACCTTAGTTTTTACATACTGCGTTATTTTTGGACCTCCTGTCAACTTAAAATAGGTTGTTTAGACCATGAAACTAAACAACTTTTCCAAAGAAACATGGGTCGAAACGTGATAAATAATTCGACCCTCCCATAGAAAACTGCTCACGTGGTCGATTTCGTGTAGAAGGTCTGAATTTTTTTTTTACTTTTCGACCCGTGTTTCTTTGGGGAAGTTGTTTACTTCCGTGGTCTAAAACACCTATTTAAATTTGGCGGGAGGTCTAAAAATAATCCTGTTTAAATATTAAATAGGTACTTATTATGACCCACCACCGCTTATCTAAATAATGTTTTATATGTCGAAAGTAATAAAGAATTTCACACATAATGCAGTATTTTAAAACGCAATATTTTTGAACTTCTCGATATTTTCTGTTTCCCATCATTAGTCGATATGCCAAAAGAATCAACTTATCGTGAATGAGGTATAGTTTGTTTATTTTATCAGCAGAAATTATAATTTTGTTTTATTTTTGAAAATTTCATTAAAGATTTAAAATAAAAAAAATATTTTAACATGTTTTACTATGGCCTAAACCCTCTCAATGGTAGAGGAGACCCGTGCTCAGCAGTGGGCGTATATGGGTTGATGAATGGAGAATGTTTTACTTTCTTTTTGTTACCACTTTTTTTACTAATACAATCCCGGGACTGTCCCGGGATCCCGGGATTAACTGTTGATAATCCCGAAATCCCAGGATTACATAAATCGACCGGGATCGAATCCCCTAATTGTGATGCATAATCAGCCTACACTTTATGATAATTTGCGTGTTATAGGATTAAATTAAAATTAAAAATTTTTTTAATTTATTATATTTAAAATTCAAGAATAAAATGCGTAATGCGAAACTGCAGTCAGTTTTCGAAGGTAGTTTTAATAGGTCGGCCAAACAGCATTACTAAAAGAAAATAACATGTAGCTTGACTGTTGTATGTTAACTTAAAGAGACCAAAAAAAGACCATAAATTCTTTTATTTTACTTTCCGAACGTATCGTTCATGAAAAAAACATAGGTACATATGTATTCCAATACAGGAAGTTATGACAAATTTGTTTATGAATTTTCAAACATGCCCCACCTGAAAGTTATTATTTTGCTATTGTAAGCGAGTTTTGAAGAAACTTTTGATGTTACTTATTGTTCCTAGAATATTGTACTTGCTTGTTTTATTTACTTTGTTATTTATTACTATAATCATCAACTCCTATAGCTACATAATACTGCTGGAGACTTATTCTCTATGATTGCCATGAATTTAACGACAATAAAATTTTGACTTATTTCCTAATTGTTTCTTTTTAATCTCCAAACATATGGCCATAATTTACGAAAATTATTTCTTTGAATTTGTTTTGCAAGAAATTATAGCTGTGCCAAAAAGGTGTGACATGATTGCACATAGAAATTATTGATGCTCAGCTATTATTCTTTAGAGATTTGCAGCATAATAAGTTCATTTGAAATAACAATATAATATGACTGTTCGAATATGTCAATCGGATATGTAGGAGTGGATGATAAAATAAATTTGCCGTCAATTTATTTAATTTCTAATATCGCAACGATTTTAAAATTATTTTGTACCTAAAAACCTTGGTAATTACCGTTTTTTATAGCGTACAAAATTTAACTGTTATTAAATTTGTATATGCTTATAGAGCTTTAATAATAACGAAACCAACGTTTTTATAGTCATATTCTCCGCGATATTCAGAATACAATGGAAGTTCTTTAAGTGGGTGTCAATATTCCATTTCATGAAAACCTCAACACGGCGGAAGCAGATAAATATGCGGCAAACTTGACATAAACATAAACAGCGTGCCAGGAATATATGGAAAGCGGCACCGTACATCTTTTTTAGGTTAAATTGGCTTGGATTGTACTATCTAAGAATTTCATCATTGTAAAGTTAAAATATGTACCATATTTTTATACAATATAAATTTCCAAGTGTTCGAGAATTTATTTTTCTGATAAAAGTATTAGAGCATAACAATTTATTTAGCTTCAACACTGTATATTCATAAGAAAAATAATATAAAAGCGAAAGAAAGCTTTCATAAATGTGTTCGTGGTAAGCGTTTACACTCCAATATTTTTTGGCACCAGCCATTGTATGCAAATGAAGTAATGAATGTTTTCACTGCAACAAAACACGAGTAACGGTTCCCTTAAGTGAAGATTTGTCGGGCAATAATAATTATCACCGGCTTGTAACAAATCTTATGTGTACCTACCACTTATTTAAAAATAACGTCTAGTATGCACCAGATTTGTTTACTTACAAAAACTGTAATTTGTTTAAATCTGAATCTTGAAGAATTTGCATTTATTTTAGATTCTCGGAGCATTTAAAAAAATATTTCATGATGAATAATTCCATACCTTTACGAAACATTACGTCAGGAGTCTCTTACTAAAATTTTATTTAAGCTACATTTATCAATTATCTGCTTAGTTTGTATTATTATATTTGGGATTTATTTGACAATATGATATTAACTAAGATTTTAAGACTTTATTTAATGTATTAATTAATTTGCTTCTTTTTATTATCTACAAGAGCCAGTGTACTAAGTTCTAGGATGGTGATGATTTTAATAAGTTAAAAGTAAATACCAATGCTAATATCATGTTAGAAAGTTGTTTTTTTATTGTAGTATTATCTATTTGGCATCGTGTTGAAGTAGCAGGCAAAGTATCGGCTGAACAATAGGTCTGTCGGCCACCTCTCGATGGACAGATAGTTACTTATCGACTGACTATGCGGCACCATTCGGCCACTCATGCCTGCGCAGTGTCAGCAATATCGCGATTTCATCAGGAATTCTTTGAAATCTGTCCGAGTGATAATGCGGAAGATACCATATATATTTTTAACTGTGACATTATTCAATCGATAATACATTTATAGTGGATCTTTTGTTTAGTACACTACAAGTTTGCATGAATAAAACATCGCTTCGTATTTGCATAAACAAATTGAAATATATCGATGTGATTTGTTCTTACATATATAAAATGACTATAAAGTTTAGTTAAAATTGCTGCAGAGTATTATATAAATATACAGTTATGAGGACGTGGGTCTGTATAATCATGAATTTATTATATGATTATAGTTTCAACGTTATCCTTGTATTTTGTGTCTATACTTTGACACTAAAAAAATATCAGTGTTCTTTTTATATATATTTTATCTCGTGTATTCAAAACATGTTTACAGAACATTTCTTCATTTCATTCCCTAAATTAGGTTGTTCCTTGGGTTATTCCTGATCCTTTTTAAAATTATCCTTCTCTCATTGTTTAAATGGAATCCCTAGTGGATAGCCTTCAGTGGTGTTGACTGACGACTGATTCAATTAGTGATTGGGTTCACTTGTCGCGGGAGGAGGGCGGGGCGCGTGGCGAAGGGGCGAGGAGAACGCGGCTATTTCTCATTCTGCTCCCGTGCACCTACTACGAAATATCCTCCGCCTGATGCTCATCTGTACTAATTGTATAAATGAGAGTAAATATTTTTGTTTGCAAAGCTTTCTCACATTAATTGCTGGCCCAGTTAAGAGGATGTTCCTGTGTCGATAAATGGGACATCAGGAAAGGATAAAAAAATTGCGACCAAAAGCATCAGAGTTCAGGTTATTGTTACGGAATTACGCATATTGATTACTTTTCGTAATAACAAACACGAGATTCTATAAATTTTAGCCCATCTAAAAATACTTAAATGCTATTTATATTTTGTAAACTTGAAGCGAAAAATTAAAATATAAAGTCATTCATAAACTATTTAGTGGAAAAAAAATGGAGTATTTGTAACATGTCAAATGATAGAAGATTCGCCTCTACATTTTATGTAAAGTTTAAAAGTTATAAAAAGTTTTTCTTTTCTATTAAACTAACGTCGTTTTCATAGTTTGTTAATTTAGAATTGTTGACACAGGAATGCAGTGTCAATACAAGAAGCACTGATCGTTTCTGTGTCAAAATTGAAATCGGAGTACGTCCGTATGTGATTGATGCGACGATACAATCTACTTTTCAACCGAGACAATGTCGTGATGCTTTAAGCTGTGATCTAAAAAGTAAATGGTCGATGTTTTAAGGTGGCCATTAGCCAACCTTTATTGTTGGGGTTGTTATTAAAAAAACGATTTAACTCTGGTTTTTGTCAAAACGTCTTTTTTATTTCGATTATTTGCAACAATCATAAAACGGCACGCAATTGAATTAAACGTTACGATTTCAAGTGGTAGTCTTGTTAATTCATGGATTGTTAATTCATATTTAAATGTAGTAATTGAATTTTAAAGTTGTAAATTAACTAGTCAATAATATTTCGTCCGTTTTATGAGGCTTAGTAGATACTTATGCGCTCGATCATTATTTTCAAACGCTTAGAATATTTTTAACGGTCCCAAGATTATTAGGTATCTGTCATTATTATCCGATTAAATGCTTACTCTAATTGATGGAACCGATGGAGACCAGGTCGCAGCGAAGAATGTCGGAGTGTCGACTGTCGAGTGCAATGACTGTTTTAGTTATTTCGAAAGTCAAACAAAGACTTTTGTGCGTAGTTACTTTGCTCAATGTAAATATAAAAAACAAAAGGACTTGATGTACTCGAATATAATGTATTGTAGGTACACTCATAGAAACTTATTGTTGGTTAATATTGATTTATAGTGGGAGGCATTTTAGTGACTATCGTTGCCGATATAATTCATATATTTTATTGAACCATAAACGTGGTTCTTTGGTTGCTTTTAAATTCCATGACAATACAATATAACGTTATAAAATGAAATGAAAACTTACATTCATAAAGAAAATCAGGCGCGCCAAGTTACAGATTATCATAGACACTACGAGATAAGTTATGAGGTAATATAAAATCTGGCTCGTAAAATCTATCCAAAACAGGTGTTAGCAGATTTAATACTTACTAGCTCATGATCAAATTGCCTGTTGAAATTAACTTCAATTTTAAATCATTATAATAACGGTCACTCTTTTGATTTGCTTTTGACTTAAGATTACATATTAGTTAAGTCAATTGGGTTTCAATTTCCCTCTATAAAATTTTGGTATCATTTCACTCGTCTGATGTTATTTGTTGTTTGAAAGTTAACTTAATATTGCCATACTTATGAACGTTAGTTTTACTACTGCTTAAACATGCTGCTTAAGTGGTTTTCAAATTAACTAAAGTTTATTAGTAAAACGGTTAACGGTTAAAATATAGGTTTCAAAATTGAAATGATTGGAAAATTTTAACTCAGATCTTACATTCTCCACTACTTAAACTAGAGTGTATAGTATAACTTTGTACTTGTGAATAGACATTTCCGAAAGCATTAAACGATCATTACACCTAGGTATGTTCAATATGATCTGCTTTGTAAGACTATAAATATTATATAGGGTCCTTTTAAAAAGTATTATTCTATGAAACCAAAGCATTGGTCGTAGAATTATGCGACAGTTAGTTGACAAATGAAGTTTTATTGGCGGATTCCTGCTAAAACGAATGGTGAGGTCCGTAATCCAATTGTTTGTCTATCATCGGAACACACGTAAATTTGTCTCGGCAAATATACGTTGGGTGTCGTCCCGTGGTCCAACACAATTATTGTCTTGTCACTCTGTGGGAGTTACGCGTTCTATCCACCCGGAACATTCAGTTTATCTGCAATCACCCTTTTGGTAAAACAGCTTGTGTTCCGATACCAACAGAATCTTACACTAATTATATTTGTTTATTGTTTAGAAGCCGATACATTTATGTAGGTATACATATTGCAATTATTTACTATGATAATAAATATAAACTAAATTAAATTTTAATAATTATAATCTCTCTTAAAAAAAAATGTGCAAATAAAAAGCTTTATTTCATTGTTGTTGTTTAAAGTTATAATACATGTAATGATCATTAGTTAATTGTAAAGCGTTGGTACATTAAGCGCTCATCTTGTCTCACGAAAACACAATAATGCATCTAAATGCCAAACATGAATAACTACAATAAGTTTGTGTGCTTGTAAGGAAATACGTAATTAAAGTTGAAACAAGTTATAATCAACGGTGCCATTATGAAATGGACGTAAGTGGTATTGGAGCTCATCAAAGATCGCATGGCTCCCCACGACCGCTCCAAACCTGACCGTAATAAAGTCGCGCAGGCGCGTGTAAAGCGCGTCGTATCGAATCATTTATTGGCAATACCAACAAAAATGAGCCATTACGTTACAAACCTATAATAAAGATAATAGTCAAAAAGCGTTCCACTAAGTATAGTGGTGTAATTTGCTTTTGTGAGCAGGTTGTCAGAAATGGTGACCTCACGGCGCGTCAGAGCACTCGTGGGCGGGACCGTTTTGACTTTTGGTAATTACATTCAGACACCTTAGACGGACATTTGGATGAAATAGGCAATTATGTTTCATCACAATGCTTACATCGTACTTGCGTTTTGCCCATTTCGGATACGTCTCCCGTTTCCATAAAAGACTACCAAATGCGCCATAAACATGTCTAACAATCAATCCTAAGTTAGTACGTTTCACCTCAATTTTGAAGCAGCACCTGTTGCTATTTGCCATCAGTTGTACTTATTAGAACTATGTAATACGATAAGTTACTGTTACCTGTCACTGTTTATATTGAAAGCGTGTAGATTTTGGTAAATTTCAACCAAATTTTGATTGCCTCATATTAGTTCTCCATATGTGCGCCGTGATGTTTATTCCCAAGGTCAATTGTGATCCCCATAAAAAATTTGTTGATGTTCTCGCTTACACAATTACGTCACTCTTAATGAAACAAAAGTTATATTTGTAATATTAATAACTTCCTAAGTTTGAATTCGAATAATCTAGTACCGATGAATGTGTAGAGACATATATGCTAACCATTTGTTCGAACCGACAGCATAATAATAAATATAAGTGCTTCTTCACGTCGTAGTTCCAGGGAATACTATTGTTTATGTTATGTTTGAGAATAGCCAAACCGGTACTTTTTTGGAAAGATGTAGTGCAGTTTTTATGATTTACTGGAACAAGATTTTAAGAGGTGATTATTGATGGTTCATTAACTGTTTTTTTTCCAGACATCAGTAACAATATAGTTTATGAGACATGCAAATTTCCATTTTCTTTAAAAAATATATGAAATTAGAAACCTGTTAATTGATTTTAGTGTATATTCTAAAAGTACCATCTATTTATTATCGTACCATATCTAAAGATGAAACAATTTGTGACGCACAAACATAAATAAATAGTCCGCGACAAGTCATTTATCTCACAAAAGCTGTTTCTTTACTTCATGCCACAATCTACTTAACATTAACTCTTTAATGTACTGTTATTATTCAATATGCTTTTAAGTTTTTATCTCATAGACTTTTACGTTTATTTCCTAGAAGGAGACGTCACGAAAAACGTTAAGAAAAAAGCATATTACTAGCAAAATAAAACCGTTTAGACATTAAAAACTTAATTTATTGCTTTAGAAATCATTAATTGCATAGTTATATGTCGGCTAAGCCGATCTCCTTTGTTTCACAACCCGACGCGAACAATAGGAAAGGTCAATAAGAATTCGTTTTAAATTTTTTAGTTCGTAAAATGCACTTTCACTTAAAATATGGATCTCGCTAGCTTCTAAAATGGCGAATATTTAAGACCGAAGAGAATCTCTTTGTCTTAATCGTTTGAGAATGGGGTATGTTAGAAAAATACAATAAATCAGTAGTGTTCTAAATTCTTTTTATGCTATGTATAGGCGAAACACGTGTGCGAAATGACGGCAATAAATTTCTTACACAATAGTTTTATTTGTAATCGATATCATTGTAGTTCACAGTTTGCAAGTTCAAGTAATATTTTGATAGAGTAATATTATGAATTAGTTAGTGGCGAAATAAATGACATTAAACAAATGGATACAAGGTATTAGAGATATGGGTATCTTTATTTGACATTTTCAAGGTGGTACTGTTCAGTGCTTTTAAATTATGCGGTTCTGTAACAAGTACGTAATGGACATGTCACGTTTACAGAGATATAATTGTTAATATTAGAATTGAGTTGTTTTCGGGCTACGCAGCGGAATAGTTGTCAGAAGTAGGAGACAATAGTGAGAATGTTATTATGTGTGTATTGCAACGTCGCCAGAGGCAGTTAGGTAAGATCGTGCGCGTGCGCTCGTGGACCGATGATCATGCCCCGGAGCTTCCCCGACCGCTGACACACGATCTATTTTCAATCGATCTACAATTCACTTCATTTGCATGCTTTACTCAAGTACATTCTTTGTTTATGGACACACAAATTAGTTACTTCGCAATCTATTTACAGCGCCTTATTGCAAACGATCCCATCACACGAATTTAAACATAAACATCATACAAATGAACAATCGTTAAAAATATCAAATTTGTTTTTGATAGTCTCATCTCTGCCTTGAATGTATGATGTTTTTCAATTTTATTTGTTACTCTAGTATGTCTTGTCTGCAATTTAATTAACTGACAACAATTCTCATGTACAAATGTAGTTTTGCCAAACGCAGAGGCATTCGCTTGCAGGACTTTGTGGGCCATAATAATAAATAGATTACAACTCCCAAATGTATGTTATCGGTGAGTTTCCAAATTAAAAACCTCATTAATTTTGTAAAATTGACAGTTGAATAGATAGATAGACTTCCAAGTATACTGTAAAAAACTTGGTATTCTGGTTTTAGAGCACCATTTGGATTGTGCTTCTAAGAATTGAGACAAAGAGTGGTATTTCTACATATCTACCGATAGCCCACATTTGCGTGTTGTTTGGATCCAGCACGTCGCTATGTATGTGTATACTATATAATAGCTACATCTCAGAGTCGTAGTTATTACTAAAGAACTCACTGTTTGTAGCGTTTATACAAAAATGTTACGTATGTTCATTATAAAAATATTTGTGGAGCGGCGACTCAAAGCGCCGAACTTAAACAGTTGTGGCGGCTCCAAAGAAGTTTCTTTTGATACATATCTATTCACTAGGATTTATCGCTTTCTTATACAACATTGTGTAACTTGTTTAAGGTTCGTTTTATAATTATTTCGTTAAATAAAAATAGATCTTGTACTTTTATGCCATTTTTTGTTATGATCGACTAATCTCATTTAGAAGATGCCTGGACCGAATAGATGAACGATCTGGTTTGAGCTCAAAGTAGAATTTAGACTTGAGGTAAATTTTCTTTGATTTAAGTATAATATTCCTCATTTTAGCGATGAATGATAATTTATAAGATAAAATATGTTTTGTCCCGTGAACTCTACCAACAATATTAAATTATTGTACCGAGTTGCATACCTTACGGCTGAAGATTTTTTAACTTAACAGTGACACTTATGCAAGATCTTAAAAAAGACATATTTACTTCAGAAAACTTATTTGACTTGTCTGAGTATGTTACATTTTTCGTATTTTCAATCGCCCATGAAAAGATTTAAGAACTTAATTACGAGAGTCGTCAATCCAGTTTTTTAATACCTTTTGTTTTTGCTAACCTTAATTGTTCTCCAAAACAAAATTATGGGTCATAGATCATGTTTAACGATCTAATCAACTTGTACTATGAAGTAAAGTGAATATTCCAAATTCATTTGTTTTCGTGATAATTATGCTTTGGCTATCTTTTCCGTGAAGGTTGTACCTACTCATATTGCATATAATGCATAACTAAATATTTTTTTAAAAGTTGAACACTTTATATAGATATAGAGATAAAAGCTTAAAATGGTGTGTTAAGGAAAAAATATATTTCGGCAATATAAGTGTTAGATCTCTCGTTATTAATGAAAATACGGTAGTCATGATTACGAGTTTATAATAACGCCTAAATAAATAAAGCCTAAATTTACGTATCAACGTCTGTACTATGAACTCACATGCACACACTCACCCTGTATCGATGAAGGGGTAGTCAAATGTCTATTACTTCATTCATATTTCGTCAGTTATTTTACAACCACTTCTTCAGACTCCATGCTGCTAGTGAGAATTTGCTTTACCCGGCAAGAGAAATCAGGACCTACGCGGTAGGCTCACTATTGACGCGGAATCAACAAAACTTTCATCATAAACTTTTGCGAAATGCATTTCCATATTAAACAATTATTAGTTAAATAAAATAGGTCACTGCAAAATCATAGCAAAGTGATTGTAATGGAAGTTTTTAGTCCAAGACTGCTTCAACAAATGCCACACCACGCTAGAATGAAGTTCCAATCGTTTCAATATGATATTTTATAATGTGTTGTCCAGTAACGCGCGAGCAAATCCGATTATTAGATTGGCATTGATACGTAAACGAAGGCTGAAAGATCAGGTGCACAAAACAGTTAAGTGAGACGTTCACCCGAGGGGCAAGGGGCAAGCAGTGCGGGCCGGCGGGGGGGCGGCGCGGCCGAACCAACACGCGTCGTTCCGATCCCGCCGGCTAACTATGTAGATCTTCCCACGATTTATGCCAAACCACCTTCGATTTCTTCTAGTACGGACCTCCAACTATGTGGGAAATGGAATACCATCATCGAGAATACAGTTCAATATTATATTTAATTTCGCAGATAATTTGCTTTCTCTGTACCAGAAACGTTAAACCTACATGGTTATGTTATAGAACCTAATTTTTAAATTGAAATTATACATTACTACTCAATTATCAGATTTATTACGATATACAAACTGTTGGAGTATCGAATACAAATTAGGATATATCGGGAAATGTAAAGCTCGTTGCTGACTGGTTAGCATGGGGCTGATGGATAATTGAGCGTGGTTTAAGAAATTGTGTATGCAAGCGTTTTCGAAGATTTCTTCGTAGGGATTTCTATCAGGATTAAACTAAGTGATATTAATTAGTTACTATTTCAACGATTCATAAACATGTAACTGGGGATTGAAGCGGCGTTTTCCATGTTCATTATTGACTGTAAAATTTTATTATATGCCATTGCGTGCCATAGCGTGCTAAAAGAGAAATTTAACGTACCCAATATCACTTGATTTTAACTTTGCTTATAAAATATGTATGGCTTAATTTATTTGTATATTAGTAGTTTATAACGAAATTATCAATATTCATAGGTTGTAATATTATTTAAGGAATAGTATAAAAATATGCATACACTGTGGAAGCTCTATGCCACGTTTTGTTCTTAAGCACCGTCTCATAATGGTGCACTACGTAACTGTAACCAAATAATGGATCCAAAACGATATTGTTACAACAAAAAATGCTTTTATTGCCGCACTTAAATTTATCTGCTATCACAAAAATTTTATTGTAATACATCTATGTACACGTCTATCTGTAAATTGATTTGCTACTATTAAATGAGACTATCCGCTGTGACGACTTTTAATTTCTTTTTTTTTAATAATCTTGCGGTTGTAATTTCGATGATTCGACTTTCTAGAGGTCTTCCTGAAATTCGATCATAGTAATTAATTATTAAGACAAAAAAAATAACATCGGGGTGCTAATATGTATACATGAAGCCAATAAGCCTTAAGCCGCTAGGCGCCTTCTCCCAGGCGGCACGTAACGGCTCTACACATATTTTTTTCGATACTGTATCGATTAAACGTGACCAATTATGTTACTAAATACTGCACATAACTTTATCATAAACTTCCAGATCCTTATCAGGGCTCGTTAATGCTCAATGTATAATCGGAGTCTTTTAATCGGACAATACGCAATTTAGTTTTATATATTAGGTGTTTTAAATTGACTCCGAGATATTACTGTCATTAAAATTATGTTTAGTACCTTTTACGTGATCATATTTTAAATAAACCGAAACGAGTAATTAGATAGTTTTATTAATTATACATATTTTAGACATTAGGATTAATAAAAATATATACAAAATTGCTATTTCGACTACTGAAATAATTGCACCGAGATTTAGCTCTCAGAGCTTTTCAGGTAGATGGATAAGGTGAGGTAAGTAAAAAATCAAGACCGTCACATTATGTAATATGATTGAATTCCTGCATTTTATTTATTGATTTTTAATACATACCTACGTATATAATATGTGCACTTATTTTTAATCAGAATATTAATTCACTCTTAGATATGTAGTCCGCTAAACGGAACTGGGCCAGCGTGGCAGACTAATAGTACTTCTCAGTAGTAGAAGAGGCCCGAGGCCAACAGTGGTACGTTAGTATATGGGCTAATAATGATGGTATACTTACGTCAGTATGCCCGAAGGAGTAGGAAGAGATGTATTCCCGTTTCAATGTTTAGCCAGTTGTTATTTAATCCCATTTATATGCAGACCTATATTCCCATTTATATAAAACCTGCACACCTAAGAGTTCTTAGGAATTTCTTAGGTGTGTAGTCCGCCAACCCGCACTAGGCCAGCGTGGTGGACTATGGCCTAAACCCTCTCAATGGTAGAGGAGACCCGTGCTCAGCAGTGGGCGTATATGGGTTGATGAAGAAGAAGATATGCAAAAAGTCCATGACTAGGATAGATATTACGTTATTCCGCTATAAAATCTTTCTATCGGGCAACCAAAAACAATGTAGATGATACCTGTTTGCTGTGCTTATAAGCTCAGGTTTTGTTGAGTATAATCGTATTGTTTTTATGATTATGTTTCGATCCCACGCGACTATATCTTTGGCTTTGTATTCGATACATTATGGCTGTCATGAGGTTTTCTCTTGGTATTATAAATTTTTTAAAGATGGTTTTATGTTTACTAACGTAAGGCTACCTAGTAAAGTTACTATGGATTTTTTTAACGAAGATGTGATTGCCATTGATTCCCGGAGGTAGAAAAAATTACGACTTTTCTCTATTTTTTGACGGTCAAATGATTATACTACTGATTTCAAGAGTTTCAGAATATATATACGATTTATTGGCTTAGGTTACTGTGTAGTGTTTACTAACAATGTCGGGCGTTGAAATGTTTATGTAAACAATATGGTATTCAAAGGGGATGCGGATATCCATGTGGTGACAGCCAGCACACTTAACAAACTTGCTAAACAAAAGTCGGTAACATGAATTTAACAGAACACATTTAGGCAAATTAAAAACAATTTATTTAAATTTTAGAAAGTTTTTTTTATTAATCGTGTGAATTTGCCTGTTATCACGCAAACATTAATAGTTATTGCTGCAAGATGGGATTATAAGCATTTCGAAGAATATAAACGCATTCACTGGTTGCAATCGACAAATTGACCGCTGTGTTTAAAGCATTGGTAGCAGTTATAAAGTCTGCACTACTATCAAACAAAATACATGGGAACAGAAATTTATTATGCCAATTACGAGAAACTTGTAATTAAAATCAGAGCTAATAGTATCTATTGAGCTCTACCTGCGGTGAATTCGTGTGGGCTCATAATGATGCCATTTGTAAATGTGTATTACTGTCTGAGTGTGTTTAAGTAACAACTACAGTGTTTGTATTTCAGCGGAGGAGCTACTGTGTTCATATTTTAATCAGTTTCATTTATATACAGTTTATATGATATTTTCTTTTTCATAAATAAATAATGAATGTGTATTTATAACATAGATTCAACATCATACATTCAACAGTCACACACATAGTCCTGATCCCACACTCATACAAGTCTTGTGTCGTGGATATATAGATGGGCGGTGGGAAAAAACCGAATCGGAAATTCCCTGGGAAATTTCCATTTGGGAAAAAATCGGGTATTTATGCGGGAAAAAACCAATCGACGGGTTTTTTCATCACTTAACGTGATTATCGCGATTTTTTAAAAAAATAACGTTTTTTTTGCTTTATAGAACAAATGCAGCGAAAAATAGGTACTTTGCAATGCGCACATACTTTGCACCAGCGTATATAAGGTACTAGCTGTTGCCTGCTGTTCGAAACGTCCAAATGTGTAGCCTGATCCAGGAACTAAAAGAAAAAGACGTCTTCTTGTTTTATAATAAGATTTTTTCTGTGCATTGTGATGGAATGTTGCTGAATTGCAGAAGGAACTACTATTTAAATTTTAAAAATCTTTGAAAAAAAAAAGAACGAGAGAGTAGTAGTAATCATTTATTACACATACAATAATCATTTATTACACTCACGATAATCATTATTACACGTACGATAATCATTTAGGTATAACACTTACGATAATCATTTCTTCCGTTGGGCTATGTCGGTTACTTTAGTTCTCCTACGGATCTCTTCATTTCTGATTCGATCACGTAGGGAAACCCCGAGCATAGCCCTCTCCATAGCACGTTGAGTGACTCTGAGCCGTCCCATGACGCCTTTAGTGAGAGGCCACGTCTCAGTGCCGTATGTCATCACTGGTAACACACAACTATTGAAGACTTTCGTCTTCAGGTATTTCGGACGAGAAGACGTCTCCTAACTTTCCGAACGTTGCCCAACCGAGTTGGATTTGACGATTGACCTATCTCTCGAAGTTGAACCTGCTTAACCGGACCACTTATTCCAAATAGACATATTCGTCTACAACTTCGAGAGTCGAGCCCCCAACTGCGATTGGGGTGGGCACAACATGGACATTCGACATGATATTCGTCTTGTCCATGTTCATTTTAAGACCCACCTGTTGGGAGACTCGATTGAGGTCTTCGAGCATAGGTCCTCCAGCGATTCTGCCATGACAACAATATCGTCGGCAAACCGAAGGTGTGTGATATACTCGCCGTTGATGTTGATGCCGAATCCTTTCCACTCCAAGAGCTTAAAGGCGTTTTCCAGCGCGGCAGTGAACAGTTTCGGAGATATAACATCTCCCTGTCTCAAGCCTCTCTGTAGTGGAATAGCCTTCGTGCTCTGATCTTGTACTCGGACCGACATGGTGGCGTTGCTGTATATACTTTTCAACACCTCGATGTACCGACAGTCAATGTGACACCGCTGGAGAGACTCTAGCACCGCCCACGTCTCGATCGAATCAAAGGCTTTCTCATAGTTCACAAACGCTAAACAAAGTGGCAAGTTGTATTCCTCAGTTTTCTGTATAACTTGCCGAAGCGTATGGATGTGGTCTATGGTGCTAAAGCCTTTTCGGAAGCCAGCTTGTTCGGGAGGCTGTAAGTCATCAAACCTGCGTTCGAGACGGTTTGTGATGACCCTTGAAAACAACTTATAGACATATCTTATAACTTAGAAAATATCTCATATAGGGAATGAGGAGATCCGTAGGAGAACTAAAGTAACCGATATAGCCCAACGGATTAGCTCGTTGAAGTGGCAATAGGTCGGCCACATAGCGCGGAGAACTGATGACCGATGGGGCTAGAAAGTTCTCCAGTGGAGGCCACGTACTGAAATACGCAGCCTGAGACGCCCTCCAACCAGATGGTCAGACGACCTCGTAATGTCGCAGGACGTCGCTGGCTGCAGGCGGCCTTCGACCGATCCGGGTGGAGGTCATTGGGGGAGGCTTATGTCCAGCAGTAGACTGAGATTGGCTGATGATGATGATGATGATAAATCATTTCTTGACAAAAGTTACTAAAATGTTTTTTTACAATTGAAATTTTTTTGTCACTGTCGCAGTAGTCATGATGATTAATCCGGTGCAAATGACGTGAAAAAAGTTAATAGGACGATGACCCCTGGTCATATTGACCCGAATTTGAATGTTATTTTTTTTTAATAAATATAATGAGTTACCCCAATTTTAAATAGTGTTTATTATAATTATTCTTTGCTTAGATAGTAAAATAAAAATATTAAGAATTACATGTTATAAATATACTTTTATAATTATTTTTAATAACACATGAAAGAATTAACGATAAAAACGTAACATATTTATATTTTGAGTTTTGATCTTATAATAGGAATCACTAATCTTATATACTAACAAAGAGATCAAATCAACTTTATACTATAAAAATAAAAACCAATCAGTCTTCTACGTCATCATTGTTGCCCACGGAGCTGCTGCAATTGTCGCAGTATGGAATCAATCATCGTCATTTATAGGGCTACCCAATGGACTTAACAATTGCCTGGGTGTTAATAACGGCTCGTAATAAGAAGAAGGTATCGAAGTCCGTAAGAGTCGCAATAGTCGTCAACCCAAAGTAAACCACGTATTTAATCTCACTAGGCAATCAAAGTCCACAAAACAAAATCCATGTCGTCAATTAAACCTACAAATTAACACGAGTTCGCAGTACGAAGTCAAAACAACGTCTGAGTTAAATAGATCACCAACTCATACGCCGCTGCAACTACTTGCTTCACCGCCCCCCACCCTCGTACGTAGTTACGGGTTACTTGTCACTAAGAGCGGATGAACACACACAGACAAACAACAAGACAAGTTTTTAGCATATATAACGTATAGCTGTTGCCCACGACTTCATCCGCGTAGACTACAGGGTTGAGTTCAGATATAAAATAAGTTATAATCTTTTTTACTTTTCAGAGTCAGAAATCATTCAAATCGGTTTGGTAGATCCAGAAATACCCATTCTCACGGGAATACATTTTCTGGGATAGAAAGTATTCTATGTTACTTCCTTGGTTCCTATTTATCTCCAAACCATAAATCCTTTTGTCCCAGTAGATGCAGAAATACCCATTCTCACGAGAATACTTCATTTTCCGGGATAAAAACTATCCCATGTTAATTTTGTGAGCTCTACCTCTCTTTATACCAAATTTCATTCAAATCGCTTGGGTAGATCCAGAAATAACCATTCCCACGGGAATACTACATTTTCCGGGATAAAAAGTATCATTTGTTTCATTCTGATGTATAAACTATATTATTGTAAAGTTTCATTAAAATTCATTCAGTAGTTTTTACGTCAAAGCGTAACAAATAGACAGATAGACAGAGTTATAACATACCTCACGCCTATATTCCCCGAAGGGGTAGGCAGAGATGCATTTCTGCACCCACATTTCGCCAAGTATGTATCAGTCCCACGTAAAAGGGGGCGAGCCTATTTCCAGATAGACAGAGTTACTTTCGCATTTATAATATTAGTATGGATTTATTGAATTATGAATATAAACAAAGTTAGATTAGCTCTAACTAGTAGTAATAGGACGTACTATTTGATATATACATATCTCTACACATTACTTTAAATGTTACATATGCTAAATATGAAAAAACCCGAATATTTTTCCATTCCCGCATATTTTTCGGGTATTTTCCCCTTTTTTCCCACGTCGGGGTTTTTTCCGGGCAAATGCCCATCTATACGTGGATATAAGGAGCCACGAGAGACAATTCAGTCTCACAAAAGTCTAGCTAACTGCGCCATAGGGCTACAGAATATAATGGTCCGGAAAGCTAACAAACTAAAAATGATGACGTGTAATCTTCGGTAGCCGACACAAGTATGCCAGTTTGATGCTAACTGGATATACACAATCCTAAAATGTGGCACACCTATGTATTGATTTACATATTAATTTCGCACTTTCATGTAAAATAAATGACGCTCGTTATTCCGGCGGATATGAATGCTCTCAATTGGTATATTGGGCCTCCGGCGATTTAGCTCATAGAGTGGAGGGTAACAATATTGCTTTACATGAAATTTTGTTTTGTTTTTTCAAATAATATCCTCATAATTTTAGATGCTTTTGCTAACGTAATATTTCTTTCTTACTGGTTATTTGTTGTTAGGATATTTTCCTTTATATGTCAAATTACTTATCTATAATAAAGTTTTAGAGATTAAAGCGGAATTAAAATCATTATTCGGAATTTTGCAATGTAAGCTAGAAATTTTGGGCTTCTATGGAAGCACCGTCGCGGTATATCCAGATCATCTGTATCCCCTGCAGAATATTTTTACCCTTCTTTTAGTCACACGTGATTTACTCGTAAGCCTAATGTTATAGTTAGCGACCCTGAAACCATTTTGGGCACAATTCAAAACTGTAACTGAAGACTTTCAAAAGGTAAACCCAAAAACACATTGTTGAAAATCAAAGCTAAAACCTCTATCTCACAACTCACAAGGCTTATACAATACTTCCACAATTAAATCAACGACACGTGCCTATCGGTTATTAAATTATAATAGTTTTTTTTTCTTATGATTAGGCGCGATTTGTGCATCTGCCAGTGTTAAAGTTTAGAGCTTGAATAGTGTTGTCAGGTTCAATCATAATAGTTAATGAATTCCTCAATGAATATGTACTTAAGTCTTTTTATGAAATAGGTTGAATATGTGGTGTTATGCGAAATGTGCTAGCAATCCTAGTAGCGCGCGGTTCTCTGGTTACGTTCCGGCTGCGCGTACGGTCGGTGGTCGGTGGTCGCAGGTAACCGTTTGTCGGGCTGTGGTCGCGCACCACCCCGCGCCGGCGACACCCTACACTAATTAACTGCTATCGACACGTGTGGAGTTCGCGGCCGGCTAGAATTATGCACTGCTTTCTCCTGCACACAAGTAGGCTGTCCACCAAATACCGTAGTGTCCATGCGTATGTGCTAATTGATTAAATCACATATATACATTATCTAAATAAAGCCAAGCGAAAGTGAAACTAAAAACAACATGGATTGTGAAAGGAATATCTTTAATTACAAAATAGAACTCAACATGATGTTTGAAGACATACGAGAATAAAAGTTAGTACGTACGACGATGTAAAATTCATTTGTGCTTTACGAAAGCGATTTCAATATTTGTAATGGTGAATTAAGCGGAGCCGGCTCATAGATATTGCTAAAGTGCGTTAAGCTGATGTTAATGAATTATCGTTGCTAATTGTATTTGCTTTATAAATGGCGTTCATTGCAATTGGTGTCGCGGATTATAATGGTGGCAGCATCCAGCCCAACGCACAAATGTCCGCTGATCACAATGTACGAGCCGATAAATATGGCGCGGCCGCACATTTAACGCTTGCATTAACCACATAAAAATCGACATTGGATCATTTTGTTGGCAACGACGATTATACATTTAATGTGCAGCCTGGGCGACACTTGTCCACCTGAAATATGAGCCGCCTTTATCTGCTTTCATACTTCAACATTCCCGCACAACAAAATTGATTCACTTTACTTTTAAATAAAATTAAAAGCATTCAATTTTCCCTTATATCAGTAAATGTTCTAAGGCCTTTGCCATCTTTTATTGATAAAGACGTTTATAATTTAAAGTTATCTTTTGCATGAAGGATTCGTAGAGATATTTTTTCCGTATAATTTTTCTATTATGAAATAAACAAAATTAAGAATCGCGTTTATTTGCAAATAATTTGAACGTACAAGTACTAAGAAAAGTCATGTCATGAACATTAAGTGTAATTATTTTCTCTTTGTAAACACATTACGTAGGTGGACGTTGTTTTGATCTCATGAATCACAATGCCGCTTCTACAGAACATCACCTTAATTTGTTTGTTTGTACAACTTTTATACACAGAATTACCTGAATAAACCTGTTGCTTTCAATCAAGGGCAGAATGTATTATATTTTGTACTAAAACAGCGAAGTTATTTCATTGGGGCTCACACCCGATAGTGCCTGTATAATAGAATGTCAACTGGCGAGACGCAATATTACACGACAGTTGCTACCCGGAAGTACTGAGTAAGTGGTACAGTCATTCAGCACTGGTGATAAAATTGGCGGGTTCCATCGGATCAAAATTGACATGACGTTTTGTTCAATATATGAGATGGGAGGAGTTGCTACAGGAGATGCTACAGGTCCAACTTGTTGGTGGTACGATAATTATACATAAGTATCAGACGAAATAGAAATTTTAAGTCCGAGAATTTTCTCCTGGAGAATCTGTAAGTTTCAGGTTTTGTTAACGTTTTTTATAGTTTAAGATCGTGATAATTAGTTATAGCATATGTATAAATGCGATATCTAAATAATACGCGACAAATCCTCGAGGCCACAGCGCACTTACTTGTAAACAAAATACTTCAAGGAGTATAGATATATTATTCGTTATTTTGCAGGTGGTCGATAAAAAAAATTGCGATAAAATTAACTTTAATTTAATAATTTTTAAATACATTTGATAATATTTTTAAAGTAAAGTAGAAAACTGCAGAGCGTTTTAAAGTATCCATGCCTAGAAACTCCTAATACGAGTATCTATTTTTTTTTTATCGTGATTGTAATAGCCACAATCATGCATCGGCGCTAAAGTTGAAAATTGACAAATAGCGCGGGTTAATAAATACTTCTATTGTCCAATGACAACGATGGTTTATGTTAGCCTACAAAGCTTAGAAAGGCTTTTCCATTGCATATGGGCGCGACGTAAAAATAACATAGTTATATCCTTGAAATTATGTATTCAATTCTCATAATTTAACAAAATTCAAAAATTAAAATTTGGTCACCGTCTCTTTATATAATATAATTAAAAAAAAACATACTTGCATACCTTTGAGCCCATTCTGCCATACCATTGTTACCATAGCAGTTTTCCATAATTTTATTTGATTAAATAAAATTATGGAAAACTGCTATGGGTGCGCTACCGTGGCACATATGACATACCTGACGAAATGTGGGTGCAGAAATGCATTTCTGTCTACCTCTCCTCATTATTTTTCATCTGGGCAGTTGTGGACTCAAAACTGTCATTACAGCGTAGTAAAGAGGTTAAAATAAATTCTATCGCTTGAGATTTTAGGTCTTTTATTATTGTGATAGCTTAGATCGGTCGAACGAATAGTCTCTTTAATTTAATGTTTATGACTAGGTAACTAGGTATACTATAGGGCATGGATTCGTTGACAAACTTTTAGCAGTGTACAAAAAGTAAACATTGGGGAAACGGGAGATATTCTCCGAAATATTACAATTTTATTCACCAAATATTAGTACCAAATCGATGGAATTACTTAACGTGAAGGAACGGTATATACTTTTAAAATGTAGACTGTAGAGGAATCTGACTGCAGTATAGTTTTAAAAAACTGGCTACAGTGAACATAAATTATGATGACAATAAAATATAGCGTGTTATAAAGGATATTCCGACGAAAAATATTTCTCCGAGATCCATAAGCAATCTTTCAAAACGTAGGTACTTCGTGCAACTCGCTTATCTGGCTGATATTTGACTGATATCACTTGTCAATCTTTAAAGAAATTGAAATTTTTCATGCCTTTTACACATTATCCGAGCTTAAGTAGGTCATTGTATTAAATATGTATCCGCATATGTAATTGTTCTTGTTTTTATGACACTTATTGACGTTCCCCAATCAAGAATAATTATAATAATTGCCAATTTTAAAGTTTTAATGAAAATGATAATGAGGGAGACTATTTATAAAGATAAATAACAGTTTATACTTAAAATATAAATAGAATAACTAAATATAAGTTGTAATAAAATGATAATATGGGGCTAATCAGAGAGCGATTGACCGTGATCTTTATAACGGTCATAACCAAACTCCGATGGACAGAGTTCACGACTAGTTGATTGCGGGTGCCTGTGTGGTGCACGTTCGCATAATAATGGGTGTTTACTCTGTTCTTAAGTTAGGAACTCAAATAGATGTCGATCAACAGCGCTATAACTGAATTCCTTAACCAACAAGCAATAATAGCTCACGCCGCCGCCGCAGCCGCCGCCGTGGCCGCTGTCGGTAACGAGGGCGAATATTTTTGAATAACTAACAAATATTCTAATATCGAACCAAGCCATCGGCAGAAACTAACGAATGCCTAACTCATAGAGACCTTCGCGTTGATATTTTAAAATTTGTGCTTGTATTGTTTGCAGAATTTTCCTCCAAGGAAAAAAATTGTGTTCCGTAAGGCTGTCTGCCGTTTATTGTAAACGATTCTTCATATAAATTCTTCATAACCTCGATTGGTAATGGACATTTGTGATATAAGACAACCATCGATCACAATTAATCATACAGTTATTAAAGTGAAAATATGTATATTAATTTATGCGCATGTTTTATTTTCTCGGAACAGTTAATAAAATACGCATCCATTGATATTTAACGTAATTTTGTTACGTCACGTATGTGTATATGTGCGTATCCTCTTGGCACACGTTAAGCACAATGAGTCGGATGAGTACGTTACCTTGCATCGATGCACGAAGAGAAAACATTGCGCAACTCACAGTGTATATTTTATGGTAATGTGACAGCCAGTACCTACTGCATCTAATGAACAATTTAATAAGAATGCGTTGAGAGTTGATGAGATTAAGTCAAATTTATATGATAATTATCTCGTGTCCATTATCCCATGATAGCTAGACGGACATCATTTGATTTATTTAAACAAACACGATCTAGGCAAAACTTTATTAAGTATTTCATTGTGTTTATTCATATTTATTTTCTTATCCGTCTCAAAAGACCTAAACCCTATTTATGTAAAAACATGTGTAGTTATAATTAGATTGGTTCATTATAATACGCAGTAAAATCCTTACAACAATGACAGTTAATAGCGGCACGGTTTAGTAAATCAGTCTAAACAATATATAGGAGGGCACTTACACCATTAATTACGAGGAGAATGGACTGAGGAAAGTTTGTAGGTTGCGGACATAAATGCAGATTGATGGCACCGTATAAAAATGTTGCAAGCTGTTGGCACGACCTCGCGACAAGCTAAGGGTATCATATTCATACTTCCACTACAAACGTCATAAAATTAAGATTCTATGTTCGATGTTGGTAACAAACAACTGAAGTGGTCGGCGGCATTCAATATCGCCCCGGTTAAATTTACTTTTAAAAATATTGGTGTTATTACAACCTTTCCTGGAATACATTATTTCATGTAGGGCTTATTTTACATGTACATATAGGTACTTCGTAATGTTTTCGGCCTCGGGCATAAGCGCTCTCTTTACAATGTTTGCATTTACGATCCTTGATTTGCGGCTTGCTCTCTAATAAAATTAACATGTACCACATCTTCCGACATTGTACTGCCAGTTAAAGTCATGTGACATTATTATAAGCGACCATGAATCTAAATCCATGAACTTAGAATGTTTAGACATATCCTGTCCGTGCCGCTTTCGCATTCCCGGGGACGGAAACAGTCATGCTAATCGCGAACACAATTTTTAGTGCCACCTGTATTACGATATCAAAAGACCCTTTATTTCTATTGCATAATGCAATATAAAACAACGATAAAAAAACATCAGAAATAAATATTTCGTATAATAAATCACGGTCATAAATAGTGTGTTTTTATAGATGTATTACCTAGTTACAGAGTTTTCCAATGAGATAATAAAGATAAGAGTTTTTATGTGGAACAAAGCTCGTGCGCCACCCATGATTTACAAATGTTACTCAAGTCCAACATAATAAAAGTATTGCTTGACGCGTCTTGAGCTATCTGTCCCGTTAATATCGTAGGGTAATTGTGTGTGTTGTATGGTGTTGCGGCTCGATATTATGTTCCGGTCACCGGCATTGGAATTAATACACTACAAATCTCCGCTGTGTTCCGTAAATCAACGTGTTTATGAGTCATTGAAGTCACACCGGCGCGGGACCGACCGAGCGACCTCCGCGCTGATTTGCAATCTCGACATATTACGAGTCCTATAACTTCGTCCACCCCGCTCTTACATACGTCTAATCAGTACACACTACGCACTCTAATTGGTAAGAATACCCACAAAAATGGCTATTAAACTGGAACATTTTGTAGTATGATAAAAGAAACGATGCGTCGAAAAATATTGATATACAAGGGGAAAAATTATAACACCTTAGCACGCCAAGTGCTTAAACGCAAAAAATAATACAGCAGACTATTTGATTAACTATCTTACAGAAACGGTAAAAATTAAACTTTGATGTAATATTTAATGATAATTAATTAAATGTAAATCGGTACGTTGATAATGTTAATAAAAGTGGAGTTAATACGGCGGCGCGGGCCCATCACACTTGTCCGAACATCGATAGACGATAATGTATAGATAGGTAAGTGTAGTAATTGCGTTTTGTTTATACTCGTACAAGCGGCCAAGCAATTAACAGGTAGATGTTTCTGTCATGTCGGAAGGTCTTTGTTTTGTTGGAGCGAGTATGTGACTCGTCCTTATGTAGTTATTCTAATGTGAACTTCCAGTTTTGTGATCACGTACCATGATGATTAGCTTCATGAATATTTAGTCAGGCTTCATTAGCGCAGTCACTTGTTCGTCGAAGGAAGAGGCGTGGCGGGATGATGTGTATTGTATCGTATCTACTCTGTCTTTAGTACCAATAATATTAATGTGTCTACCATTATATATTCATTGCTGCCAACACTATAATTAATCTTTGACAGTATAGTACATTTAGATGAGCTTATGAAGACTCTTACGAAGAAAAAATGATCGACTGTCTAGGTAAGGAAAAAAGTGAGAAGTTGGTTTATTTCATTTTTGGTTATGTTTAGTCTGCTTTTTTCTGATAAAAATGAAATATGTAACAGTTCTCAACAAAGATTTTTTGCTACGTGTACGAATCCACTCCAGGCTAGTGTGATTTATTAAGACCTCCTTCTTAGATGCACATGAGTAGTATAATACATAATGAATAATATACCTACTATTAGAATGAATAGTATACCTACTATTCCAGGTATACAAATCGACGCAGAGATGTTTACGGTTGACACTTAAACTAAGTGGGACGTGATTAATAGAAAAATAACTCAATAATAAATTGCAGCGGAACACTAACAGGCCAGACAATAAAGCATCATATGATAAAGATAATTGTTTACATATGGAACTCAAATTGATGGCCCATTTCCATAATAGAATAACAATGTGTATAGACCATTGATAACGAAGTATTACATTTAAAACGTGCACACACGCGCTTTCACGCTATTAATATTCATCATATTATTATCTACTGTTAACGAGACAAACCCCCGCGAATTCATCACCATTGTTCCGGAGACGAAATGAAAGTTTTTATTTGCATATCTTAAACGCCACGGCTATCAGCCAGCCATCGACTTTACAATAATACATGCACTTATTAGTGGCCGCAACCTAATTGTATTAAACGAATGCTTTTTACACGCTTTTGTTTAGCGATACAACTTATGAAACGATATGATGAACTATTTTGAGTTTTGCACTGGATTTCCAAAATATTGAAAACTTTTATTAAATTCCCTTAGCAACAGCTTATGTTCTATTATATACGGTAAATGCTGCGTGCGTAGGCGAGCGTCTACCGAGGCACCATCTCGGCGGTAATGGTTTCGAATCCAAAGCACCCACCTGTTTGACTATTTAAGAAATATGTGTAAGTAATTGTTTAGAAAGAAATTTGACCATGAAAATAAATGAAGTGAAGCTGCTTGCCTGTGAGTGCACTTCTAAATAGCTTCTTAGGTCTTTCCGTCAAGTCCGACCCGCAGTAGGTCAGTTTTAGATTTACTTCCCATTATTGGTAGAAAAGATAATATGGCGCATGCCTGGCAGTATTCTTTGTTTTAATTTCATCTTTTTGTATGATTTAATTTAAGTTGTACCTCAATCGATTATTTAATTACTAGATATTTCTAAATAAAAAATAAAATAGAAAAAAAAAACAATTTATTCGCATAACACTGATTTAAAAATATTAATTTTTACGGATAGATAACTTTTTAAGAGTCTCAATTTGTTAAGCACGATTCAAAGAAATAAATTCTTCATCGTTTTATTAAATTAATTTTTGAAAAAGGGTTTAAGGAAAATACTGCGTGGAAATGCATGTGTGTGACCTTGTGTGCACCTGAGAATTATTTCTAAGGAAATATGCGCTATGAATTCTCTTCAATGCATTTGTTTAGAATGAGTAGTACACTCAGAACGAGATTAGTTTAATACCCTTAAGCTTTCTTCTTTCATGCTTAGAACAATAGGTAGGTTCATTTATGTAATATTTATTTAAATCCATGCAGACGGATTGCCTACATCCAGGGTTTCCCAAACTTTGCGTCGCGGCAACATCCTGGGGGCGTCGCGAGGCGATCGGCAAACATTCGCTATCCGTATTTTTCTGATAACCTCATATTAGGCTAACTACTACTGTTTTGATTTTCAGTAAAGTAGGTAGTTTTGATGATGGGGGGGGGGGGGTGCGTCGCAAGAAAAATAACAATTCTATAGGGCGTCATAGTGTAAATAAGTTTGGGAACCCCTGGCCTACATCTACATATAAACGCATGGATAATAAAGTAGGTACCGCAAAAGTTCATAAAATAAAATAATAAATCATGACGGCCATAATGAGAGCACAACATAAAAACTTAGCGTACAATGTGGGTACATATTTACTTATAAGCGTGAGTAATTCGTCGAACACGCGATCGAACAAGACGCGTGCCTTATTGTTGTTGAACATGATGAGTTCTTGACGTTGGCTTATTACAGTTGTGAAAGTGAGATATTTGAGGTGTAGTGCGTCGCCGCGCTGACATGGACAAGGCACGAGGCACGAGGCACGCGTGGGCGCGCGGCTCCCGTGCGCCGCCCCGACAATATCCGCCGCACTCCGACAGCCACCGAGCCACCCGCTCGCGCGCCTGTCGCCTTCACAACTAACAAACCCATTGTTCATCTTCGCTTACCACTTACCACCTCAGTGCCAAACATTATCGCTAATGCATTTCCCTCTACACCGCCTTCGCCGTTTGTTTACTCACTTCATAATAAATCACAATTTTTGAGCTCAAAATCTGTTAACGATATTTATATACGTACTTTAAGGATTAGTGATATGATTTCAGAAGTACCTACAAGAGGTATAAATAAAAGAACGTAGCAGTGTGATGTGCGAGTGGCGACTGACGAGCGACGAGTGGCGACACTGACCCGACAGCACCGACAGATTGCGCAGCGGTCGACATTCGTATTCGGGTACTCGAAATAAGAAATAAAAAGAAATGCTCATCAGACACGAGACCATAAAACGAGCCCTAAAATGTTAAACGACTACTCAAAATTGGTGGTAAGAAGAAATTACAAAATAAAAGGACGAGATTACGGTACTTTGAATGATTTTTGTGAGAAGCCGTCTTAACCTATATTTCATTTTATGGGTGAACGATTTTTACAACCTTTGCGCGAACAATCCATACGAAAGCCACTCTGTAGAAAGTTTCTGAAATTGTCTTGGAATTAATGCCTATGAAATGCATGAACATTAACTTTTTCCTTATTTTATTGACTTGTTCCTTATTGTCTGAACATTATGTGCATATTATCATATTTTTACAATCGGTCTTGCAGTTCCAATCACAACTTTTCGTACGTTTAAGTCGAATATGGGATGGAAAAAATGAGTTTTTTGAAAATGACATATCCCGTGGTCAAATAAATAAATACACCCAACAGTCACATACATAGTTCTGACCCCACACTAAGATACTAGTCTTGTGTCGTGGGTATCAGAAACTACGAGAGACTTTTCGGTCTCACAAACACCCAGACCCGAAACAAATATTTGTGGGTCACACAAACATTTGTCTCGGTGCGGGGATCGAACCCGCGGCCGCTCGTTTCGCAAGCTGGTATCTAGCCAACTGCGCCACGGGGCTGTCACAAATACACGTAGTTTAACTTGTAGCATATTTAGATATTATATTCTTAGCGTGGAGATAACTTAAACAGCTTTTCACAAAAGCTGTTCTTAAAGTTAAGACATTTTAATCGCAAAACACGCATCCGATACACACATTATAGGTACTAAAACTTGTTTCTATGTGAGGATTAACTTCGTGACCTTGTGTAAACGATTACACTACTATTTATTTATTTATTTATTCTTTATTTACTATTACCCTATTTTAACTCATACTGTTTCCTGCAAAAGTAAATGGTTAATGCGTTGTTAAGGTAACCTATCTATTCTATCCTGTGCTAAGTGTACTGATGTGTTGTGCTTCGGTAACGAGATGTTTTTCTGCATTAGCCGTAACAGCGAATAAGACTTGCATTGTGCAGTGTGTTGGTCTGAGTAATATATTTACGCACGCTTGTCAGTGGATCTCGGATGGCGCGAGGCCCGTAGCCGTTAACAAATGGGAGCGGGTTGACAAAGCGTGTCGGTCGGTGATCGACGCGTTGTTATATATTGTCGCTGGCTATGACAAACGCGGAGCTATGAGTGATTGTGTCCGTCGGCCGCGGCGTCGCTTGCCACTCGATCTCTTTGTGTTCTCAAATAATCCGCCGTGTCGTGATCTGGAGTCTAACGGTGCAGCTCTGCGGCCTATTGAGAGCGCTCGCTGTAATAGGCACAATTTTTCAAGCTTTCACATGCGTCCACTAATACCTGCTAAACCTAAAAATCCAGATAATCAATTCCGTTCTTTATTGATTATGGCCGTCAGGTGATGTGTGTTAAATTAGCACTAGTTGATAATATACGAGCACCTCGATAGTGTGTAGGTGGAAATATAGGACTTAATAAGCAAGAATACAGATCATTATGCTTTTAATGGCAAATTGGACTGGCACCTTAAATATGTAACCATAGACTAGAATTAATCTTAATTATGGTGGACTGCTCGTTATACGATTTCCTTATTCGCTGCTCCAGCCAAGCAACCCCATTGCATGCGTCACTCAGTTACCTTTACATTTTTAGCACATGAGGCTCTCTTAGGAAGTTACACGAGTAGATAACACACATACAGTAGTATCAATTTTCCCAATACCAATATATTTGACACTCATATGTACGAGTACATTTGACGCAGCTCTACAACTTCTTAAATATCTCCTCAATTAATAAAATCAATCGTCAGCGTAATGCGCAAATTATTTAATTGCTACAAAGAGATCTTGGGTTCGATTACCGAGTCAGCCAAACGGAAAAATAATAATAGCCACGTATGAAAATAAATGCGTTCTGTTATATATTACATTAAATAATTTTTCGTAACTACTTAAAGATAAATGTAAATTATCTGCACAAGATTTAAACCTATAGAGAAACATATCATTTCATTTCATTACAAGCTTCCTCTTTAAGTGATGTTTAAATGCTTTAGGTATGCGATATCTCGTGGCTACATTCCCTACAGAGAATGAATGATTTGATGCATATACGTACAAAAAGGCAGTCTCCATGTGTATAACAAGACAAGGCTTAAGGACGACCTTGAGACCTTGGGACCACCAAATACGATACTTATTACTATTACTTACGATTGGCCACTTGAAGACATTTCATGACGTAATGTTTTAGTTTAGTAGACTACGGAGTGACCGCGGTGCTTCCTATTCCGCGCGTATCTTTTTGTTTACATCATTAATGCGGTATGTACGTAACACGCGTAATTTTTCACACTGAGGTGAACCTGATTCGAAATCTCAGGTCTCACCTGCACACGGGCAGCCACCTGTTAACTGCAACTCGGCAATATAAAAAAAGAAAAGGAGCGAGCGCCAGCCAGTGCAAAAAACGAGAATTCAAGACGACACGTTTGGAAAATAAAAAAAGCTCTCGCCCACCAGATGGTCGCCTCGACGCGTCGAGAAACCCGCTTTTGAGCAGGTTGTGACTTACCACGCATATTCATTTACGCTTTTGAATGCGAGGAAAATGAAATAACAAATGCGATAATCGTAACCATCCATAGTTCACACACCCCGCGCCGGATTCATTGGCGGCCGACGTTCAGTCTATTACAATCATAGTGCACACGTCACAACTCGCAGCGAGCCAGCTACACACACACCACCAAATTAACTCATTTAAATATTTTTACGTAGTGCAGTATTGTGTATAATAATAACATTATTTATATTTCTATGAACAAGGATTTCATAGTGATGTTTTTTTATGTGTTTACTTGTAACAAGTGTCAGTTTGTTATCTAACTCCATTATTGAGATAACCAAAAATTTTAATTTGTTTATCTCACAACACCTTTTAAATTGCTCCAACTGTGCTTGCTTAGCAAAACTAGCAGAAATTAATTGGCCATATGTTTTGTTGCGTTGTTCATTAACTCTCTTTAGTGACGATGAGGCCCCATATGGTGCAATATATTTTTTTTTATAATTGAATGTGCAAAAACACAACTGGATGTGTTGTATCAAAAAACAATCGTATAACGGGGAAAAAAATCGGACATGCCAACCTGTTTCAAATTTAAATAATGTGTCAAGTCATCTCATCACCTTAGTTCCTGTTCCTTCTTTTGTATTTTAACTGTTTTGTAAATTATACTTTGTCTGAGACTCCACACAAACAAAAAAGCGTTAACATTGTTTTTTGCAAGATACACATCCTAATATTACGACCTTTTTTGTGAACGTCTATAATTAGAATTCAGTTCAATAACAAGATAAACGTAATCTTAACAGAGTAACACATCAAATACCTGTATAATTAGTACAATGTTTATTATAGAATTGTAAAGAGAATGATTAAATTATTAAACAAATAGAAGCACTTATTTAATGGCATTAAACCAACACTTTTAACTTTAAGGAATATACAAAAACTATACTTTTTTGTTAGGCTCATACCTACCTTATTTGATAAATATTTTGCATATTTATGTTAAATAATGAACTGATTACTTAATATTACACTTACGAAAACCAACAAATTATAATTATTAGTGTTAAATTCTCTTACGTTGTTATTTTTCAAAAATGCATTAAATCAACCAATGATAGAGCACATAAGTTCACTTCACAAGGCCTAGTATTCAATATATGCCAGTACTTGTTGATAGCATGGATATGTTTGTTGATTAATCATCTCAAGTTGTAAAATGTGTTGAAGAGCAATCTGCGAGTGGTTGATCACGTTGCAAGTATTAATTGCTTCGGCACTAGCTAGGAAATCGGCCCGCCTCCGCAATTAATACCTAGCTTACTAATGCCTGTGTAACTTATTGCCGACGATAGCAGCCGTCTCATGTCGCTCATTAATGGATAGTTTCCATTACTAATCGGCACCAAACAACATTAAAGACAGTTATTTAAGAGCCACGCTAATTATCACATCGAATCGAAATTTTGCTCGTATATTTTCATACTAATACTTTGGTTCTGAGATTCGCATGACCCCGAACGACATATCCATTTAACCCTATCTAAAAGGACACACCTATCATGCTCTCTAATTTTATTTAAATTTTTGTGTTTTTAAAGGGCGACGTACCAAAAGAATGAACTCAATCTCTTATCATTGTCAGTAAAAGTGTTAATTGTCGTCATCTGTTTGTGTCATAATTTTTTGTGGAATCTTTGGCTTTAGTAACGGTGGTCAGTGTAAAGGAACACAGGTGGCGAGATAGGCGCGAATAGGTAGGGCTACCTGCGCATGCGCGTGAGGCGGGCGCGGGCGCGGGCGCGAGTGCGAGCGGCTCGTGCGCACCTGTGCCCGCATGCCCGTGTCTACATAAACGATGATCACGCAGATACCTATCGAGGGCTCGGCGACCGACGACCGGCGCCCGGACACTTCACATACCACACTTTAGCTTCGATATTCTATGTTCAGAACACATTGTGCTCGCTGACATTGATCTAACAAACTTATTCATACGTTACCATATCAGGTGCACATTGTTGACGGATTGAAAAGGATTAAAAAACTTTGGAGAATAAATCGATTTAAAAACGATGCTGAGGACTGTGTTATTAGTAATGTGTATTTAATAAGATACTCTTAAAAACTATAAATATAATACATCTGTGGGGTTTAATATTCGATTTTATTGAAAAAAAAGAACATTGTCAGCATTTGTATGAAAATTTCGCGCACTTAAACAAAAAAATAGCTAGTACTTAGTCGTCCGAGATTCGTGTAAATATCTGTTTACTGTTCTATATTTTATTATTTAAATACCCAAAGGTACTATAAAGTAGACGTTATTTTGCCGTTTTATAATGATGCCATAATAAAATAATCCGTGAAAGGAAGTGATAATGAATGTAATAAAAATGTACTTAGTCGTAGTAAGAGAGCGTATTTGGAATTGCGATGCAGTTAGTCATGCTCCTCAGAGAAACCCCGTTTAGTCATTTCAACGCGAACAGTTACAATTGAACCAGATCCACATTAAATATCTACATATATGTATGGAATTCTTGTTAATATTAAACTTTTGATATCTTTTATGTCCATATATAAATTGATAATATTCAATAATCATAAATTAAAATTTACAACATTAAAGTGAATCAAATCCTTACATGCAAATCAGGTAGGCGTACAAAAAGCGTTCAACAAAACTCCAGTGGTATTTAAAATACCGTATTGAGTGATTTGCTGCCAGGCATCGATGTCCATTACGCTGTAATCAATCATCGTGAACATTCAGGTTTCAATCTGCGTTTGCGCCGCTTTTGGCCAGGCGAGGCTTTCGACACGGGCGCAATCAATATAGCAGATAAGTGCGATAAGATCCGAGGCGCGCTAACCGTCTCCAGTCTCCATGCACCAGCGTGCCCGCACCGCACCGACGCGTCGCCGTCACGTAGCCGTCACGTCGCCGTCATGTCGCCGTCACGCTACCGACACGTTGACGACACGTTGCCGGTACGTCGCCCTCTGCGCCAACTAAGCTCCGACATCTTCATTGCACAATATACAAAACATATTGCGCATAAAACAATTTCAGAACAAGTTTATCCCAAAAAATATTTAAGAAAATGCAAATTTCTTATTTTTTCTAATGTTTAATACTAAATACTAATACCTACTTAATACTAAATTCTTACACACGTTTAAACGAGAAGATAATGTTATGCTATGTCATTTACAATCTATCTTAAGATTGGATCTGCTTAACGATTCAATTCTTGCTATAAATCGAATCGATATTATAATTTCAAATAATGGTGCGTTACGTGTGTCCTGTCTAAATTCATTTTGTAGTCTAATATTCTTCAAAGCATACGCACGTATAAGACTTATAAACTATTCTTTATGAACCCATAGTACAACTACTCATTTATGATATTTGCAGAACCTATTGAGTACTTTATATTTATCAAATAAATAAATTTATAATATGTATGTTGATATTATTTGTTTGTTGTAATTTATTATAATTATTTGTACTTAAATGTAGTAAACTGAACATGGTAATAACCCTTACTAAAAATTATTAGGTAAATATTAGAAATATACTTTTATAGCGTCGCTGAGAATCTATTAAAATTCTGAATCAGTCCAGGCTTTATAATATTAATTATGCTTGACAGTTTCTTACCGGATATAAACAGACAAGTCTCCGGATGTGCCATACCCGTGTACATTGGTCAATAAACGAAAAATCTACTTCTAGAAATACAAATAGTATATTAGAATCAGATGAATTATTATACATAATTTATTCAACTTTCAATGTTTGTAACTTTCAAATAAGAATTCAAAGAAATATTGTATCTCTCTTCGTACAAACGGAAGATTAAAAATTTGCTTCAGCTACTAACCGCGTCTAAAATGAGCGGATGTCTCATTTTACAATAGACATAATTTACCGTCAACAAGCAAAAAAATACGTGACGAATATAATCGTTTTTATGGTACATTTTGTCGAACGAACAGAGCGGGTCTTTATTTTGACCAAAATATTAAAACGAAATTGCGCCTCAATATTACCGATTACCAAAATTTTACGCCCTTATCAGCCCATAACGGTGATGTAATGAGTTTTAAACAGCTTTTGCGATCCGTGGAATTAAAAATCTCTGTAAACAGGCAGGATCTCAATCGGAAGATGCGAGATGCAGAGATAAAAATAATACGCGATGAACTTGTTCATCAGACACACGCACCTCGCGAAATGCCGCTCGGCTCATTCTTTCGTGCGGTTCACTTTACGCTTGTATTCTAAATAATAAATCGAAGCGATTGTAGCGAATGAACACGTACGTCGTGTTCATTTCCTTTTTTCAAAATGGCCACATAAATAAAATCTTCGTGAATTTTGATGAGGTTAATGCGTTGTCGCGATACGTAGCCTGTTGTTAAAAATAATAACGGGTGATAAAACTGCAAATTGTGAGTGCATGTGCTCGGAGCGGCCGCGTCTCTCTCCGGTCATGCCCAGCCTCAATTGATAAATCTTACTTGCTATCAGAAAACCTTTGAATTGTATCATTTACAAGTGTCATAAACAGTGAGGTATTCACTTTCTTAACAGCTCTACGACAATCGAGTAAAGCGATCCCGTATTTTGAAATAGATTTATCCCGTATTTTTAAATATATTTGAAATTGATTATTTTGAAATATTATTTACGTCTAACATCCACATTAAAATCAATATCTAGTTTTTAAGTTAATTACGTCTTCCTTACATCTAACGGTATTCCAGCTATTTTGTTGGGTTGTTTTGAGGACAAGAAGTATGAAGTGGAATCCTGACATGTAGTTAAAGTTATAAAAACTATCTTTGCAATTACTTAAACAACATAGTGTTGGACGGGGGTGATGTAACGGCGCGTGACGTCCACCTGTCGTGTGCGCGACGCGTGCTGCTCCAACTGCTAACCGCCGGCCGAGTCCGCGCCCGCGCCGGCGCACTGGCCGCCGCGCCGCGCACGCTCAACCGTGGCCGAGGGCGGCCCGCCGACTGCACTTGCTGCGCTCGCCACAACTGCGCTCATCCACCGTGGAAACACCACACACCTGACGCTTGCATAATGTCACATATTGCGCTGTTGTCATGGCAATAACCGTGACTATACTTTTTACTATTAATAAATTCCTACTTTGCGTTTCAACACCACACTAAAAGGCAACTCAATTTTTTATTATTCATTATTCTTACACGTTCGTAAAATAATTATGATAAGTCTTCGCAAATCAGTCATGAAGTTAGAATGGTTTTACCGATATACGCATGTTGAAGGGTTTCTACTGACATATTATTTATGTTGTGTATGTTGAACTATACAGAGGAGTTTAAAAATATTAAGGTTGGTATAGAATATGGACTCACTGGGTGGCCGTTGTGAACAAATAACTAGATCGCCTACGCTTTCTTCATTCAGCCAAAGGTTATCAGAATCCATGCAAAATATTGTTACGCAATCCAAATTTTACTAAGCGACTTTAATGTATGAGTACAATATAATTGTTCTATTCAATTGTTTTATAAGATTGATTGCCTGCCAAAAATTTAAGAATATTTTTATGGGTCATTAAGATATTTTTTTATCGGTCTCAAACATTGAATTATTTTATTTTCTCTGTGAAAGTTTATTAAAGCTGTTGCTTTTTATATGTACGTAGATGTTATTCGACAATTAAATAATTAATATTCTTTTATACTAGAGTCTCTACATGTAGAGATATGTATCACGTTGACGAAACAAATATATTCACAAATTCGCAGACTCGAACGATTTTTATGTGAAGATTCGATGTACTTTTTACAGAGAGCTTGCTTCGTGACCACCATTCATGTTACTGGTTACCATATCAGAATTGTAAAAAATGACAATTTATGTGCCCATAAATAATGAAATAAAATAATGTTAATGATTTCTATGATATCGATTATTGAATCACCCTTGGGCAACCGTGGTGGCCTCAAAGCTGTCGGCTAGACTGTTCAAAGTGTATTCATGAGACTAGTAAATAGTATTGAGACATACATTTAATAAATAATAAAAAACAGTCATTAAGTAAATCCAATTTGCGACGGGTCGTGAGATTTTTAATCTAGAGGGTGTTAAAAACTAAAATAATAATAATTCATGGGTTTATTTTTTGTATACTTATTATTCGTATTGTGCTTGTATATTAGCGGCAGTTATAAGTTGGGTGCGTATGAAGTGAGAGCGTGGCGGTCGTGTGTCGGCGCGTGCCCTCCATGCTCCACCGCCCAACACCCTCTACCCCTATCGTCATGACATTACCACTTTTTACAATGCTCATACTAACACTATTCTAACCGTCATGTGCACAACAGTTGGACTTAGATCCAGATAACACAATTTAATTCATTATTAACACGCTCGTGTAATTAGCGTTAGATGGGTAAGGTATGGAACATCCTATACTCTACCCTCGACATATTTATATTCAAGTATTTATCAGATCCTCCGCAACTGTACAAAACTCGTGCGGTTTTTAATTTATGAACTTAATACGTTCCATGTGGTTAGAGAAACTTGTCATACCAAGATAATGTTACTTTCCTATTCCTCGTATTTACAGTTTAGTAATGTTAGCTTAGAATTATGTGTTTTGAAAAGAGTTCTTTCACTCTGCATTGTTGTTTTTAATTATTTCTTTTAATACTTTACGTTTTGAACTACCATCGATCTTGCTTGGAATAGGAACGTTACACTAAACGTAAACACAAGGTAATTGCATCTCCAAAATTGTTAAGCTAAATACTCGCTGCATACTGCCCTGTTTGGTGTGATTATATGCTCACAAGACACTCGTCACCTTGACGATGTCCGAGAATTTACAAGATCCACTCAGAATTTGGAGCGAGTTTATGCGCGTTGTTAAATAAAAAGTCCTTACAAGTAACATAATGGGCTATTGTAGTGCTGAAGCAGCAGAGAGGAGCAAGTAGTGAGCAGCGGCAGCCCGAGTGCACGCCGGAGAGTCGGAGCCTGCGCAGTGAGCGCCGGCTCGCGGGGGCGGCGCGCGGCGACGACCAGCCACCTCGCGGTTGCCGTATTTTACTTATAATTACGGACGACGACCCGAGAGCCGGACCTGTCGCGATTTCACCTGCTATTATTGCCATTTTATTCATTGTTATTGCATTTATTACGTTGCTTGTTACAGATTTTACTGTCTGTGGGTTTTAACGAATGCTTCTTAATGACGAGAGTATATCTTCGTGCTGATTTCTCCTTATAAACGCACGTGTAACGATCTCATCTTATAGTGAGCGGTGCCGATTTAATTGATATGATTAAATTTTTAATGCTTCCCCAGTCCAGATACACAATGTGAAAAGAAAGTAAAGGAGAATTTGCCATTAATGTTTAACTTTCTTATAATAAATGTTCTTGTTCCTGTTGTTGATATTGATGATCCTTTTAATTCATTATAAATATTCTTTAGAAATCACTTTTTAAATGTCGACACATGCCTGCGACCGACTGATTTCTATACGTTATTAAGGCTTATTGTACTTTTATTGCATTTGTTGACCGATCAAGGAAAATGCGTGGCACAATACATAACATGACAATTGTCCATTGGGTTTGCTTGTACATTGCCGTTGAATCTCCAGCTATTTTTTTTCTTAGCCTAGTGTTTTATCCGGTGTCCATGTTTAGTCGCAGATAATATTTCACCTCTAAAGATTAGGAACGGTATTAAAGTTTGGATCCAATGTCTTGCTATATTTACTCCGATTTTTTTCATGTTTGTGTCACCGAAAACAGAAATTACAATGTAATATTTTCTGTGTCACAATAAAATTTACAAAGCCTATATCAGTTTTTCATAGTTTGTCTAATATAGAGGACGTATAATAGTCTCTTGTTGCATAAATAACTTAAAACAAACTTTACTACGAAATAAGGCCTAAGAAATTGTCAAAAATCATGTCATATTAAATCATTGAAAGAAGAAAATACCAAAAGATTAAATAAACAGGATACGTATTGAAATACAACACACTCACTTTCGTCAGTGGCGAGTTGATAATCAATTAGAAGCCAACAGTAAGTTACACGAACACGTCAAGCTTATCTATAAAATTAGAATGATCGCGGGGAAGACATTTAAATAAGTGTCGGCTGAATAAAGGTGATTTATCTAGCATTAGATACGGTGGATACAGATGTCGCGCTGCGGGTCGGAGGTGAGCGGCGCCGAGGCAGGCGGTAGAGCCGCCCCGCGCCGGCCGAGCGCGTGCCCGGAGCCCACCTACGCGCGGTACCGTTACACACCGGTTAATTTTTATGCAGACACCAGATTATTGTATTAACGCCCGCGCCCTCTAGCTGTGTACGAGGAAACGGCGCCGAGAACAAAAGACCGATTCGATACGACCCGAGTAACTGTGTCGATGTGATATTAAAGAGAGCCTTCAGCGATTTATGATTGCAATTAACTTACATCAACCTTTGACATGAGACTCATGAAATGAATAACTTTCATGTACCTAATGTGTCAACGGACGCATACTTTTTGCTTTATGAGCAAGTAGGTCACTTAAAGCTTAAGCGCTAAACTAGTTCCAGACAGGAATGTGTCTATTCTCTTCAAGTTATATTGAACTGAATAAAAAGGCAGCAACAATTCAAATTCCACGAGATAGGTATACGTTTTTTTGATATATATCAATAACTTCTTCGGACTTTCGAATAAATAATAATTGAATCAAGACATTAAACTTGATTTAGAAAATCATACTGCATCAAGAGTCGAACTCCTATCAGTAAGTATTATGAAGAAAGATGATTAAATTGTTCAGACATATCTATTAAGGTTACTTTTACTGCGAATCTAATAATCACGTACACAATAATTAGTTAAATAACATGTCTTGTCCGAAGAAGACAAACTTAAATGATTTTTCTCGGCCATAAAGTGTTTAAGATTTGGTTGTGTGGTGCAGAGTAATGAACATCGACTAGTATCGTCACTTGCCACTCACCACAATTAAATCTAGTTTTGTCGTAAAAAGTGAGTCACCGACGAATAAGTATCGTTATTATTAAGGCATAAATGAATATAAAAGTAAATTACTTTAAGTCTGAACGCTTTCCTTTAACTTGCCATCTAAAACTTCGTAGTTCTTACATTTTTGCATGACAAATTACCGTGCTATTTATTTGCTAAAAACTGCGTCGCCATTAAAAACTTTCAATTTTACGAAATAACAGCACAAGTTCAATGCTATGAAGCTTAACTGGACAAGGACCTCCTTTTTACGATGTCATTTGCCTCTACCTGGGCTAAGCTCATCCAATCTTTACCAGCCACGTGGAACAGACTGTCAACCTATCTGGTGGCTTACCATGAACAAAAAATTTATGATGAAGAGACCTATTCCTATTATATATTCCTTGAAATAAACTTAACACTACCTGAACTTCATATTTACTATCACCAGTCATACATCGATACATCGAGTGCAGAGAAATAATGTCAACTGGCGAAATGCAGATTCGATTGTATCTGATTAATTTATCCAATCGTGACGACACCTTTGGTGCAAGTTATGCTGAAAAACCGATCGTGGTGACTTGGTAGTGAGTTTCAAGTTATTATTTATGGTTGATAATAATTAGTGGTAGTAGAATAGGATCTACAAACGTAAAATTCGACATAATTATGACAACGTTACGCATAGGCTGATCCTGGATCGGGACATTAATGCTAGCACCAAGTAATGTCGACAATTACATAGAATCAGTGGAACACAAATGTCTTTAAATAAATAATATTCCCATTTACAGCGTATCTTGATTGATCCAGAAATAAACATAATGTCCAAATAACAATAAAAATCCATGTATTTTATTATTATAGTCGTTTTACAAGCGTGAAGGACATGTGCGTTGAAGTCTTTTCTTCGAGCTTACGCGGTAGAGTTATCGTCTACATATTTTATGCACGTACATTAAAATACCAGTCACTACATATGCATTTGAGTTTATATTGAAGAAATGATAATAGGTTTTTATTCAATTTCACATAAATAATACAATTATTATAGTAAATACAATAAATAATAATGTTTACATTGGCGAGTATCATAGCCCGTTGGATAATTCATATCATAGTGTTCGTAACGCCTACATATTGCTCGATAGTAATTCTATTATGGGCGTATCGTGTTAATGTAATAGAGTAGCAGTTTTTATTTGTATACAGTTAGAAGTTATAATATGCGGTTTTGCTTGCATGTACCGAAACTTATTTTGTTTGGATGATTTTTATTGCACTACAATAAAACTCACTAAATGTTTAGAAATCATATCTTCATAATGCTAACTAATAATTACTGTATATATTAGAGTGACCTAAACTCCGAAGATATTAAACAGCTTAGTTTCTATCTGCCAAAGACGTAATTATAAAATGTCATAAAAGAATGCAAATGAAACGGCTCTCAGACTGTAATTAAAGTGACATCAAAATTTAAACATTTTTAATTAAGCGTCAAATAACCAGTCCCTGACATAATGGATTGTTGCATAAATTTACGAAGGAAACGTGAATAAATTCAGCATTTACACAATGCCGGCAAAATCGCGTAACGATATAAAGTATCTGAATCCATTTATACGAAACAAGAGAGCGCGGCTACCAGTGAGTAATGTTTTGAGAGCCGTTGAAGCGCGACGTCGCGCCGCCCACGCCGCCCAGCGCCCGCCAGCGCCAGCCATACCTCACCACCGCGCTGGTGCGCTGTAGCGGTGCCGAGCTCTGCTCGCCGTCATCAGATGCCGCGATTTATCGCCGACACCGACGTCGTGTGCCGCACCGACATGCTCGTCTCTAACTCACATGTGCGCTGCGCCGCGTCTTCTTACGTACACATCGCTTTCTTACCGCAATTGCACACCATTTAAATACTTGAATTATGACTGTTCAACCAACTAAATAAATACTAACTGTCTAGCTTTAGAGCTAGATTTAATTAATTTTATTGTACCTACAGCGGAGTGAGTACATCTGAGCGCTATTAAAATGTACTTTTCTAATTAATGGCAACTTGTACAATGAACGTTAAACGTTCGATAATCTATGGCCACGATTTTGGTACA
The DNA here is from genome assembly GCA_030295005.1 of Cephonodes hylas. NCBI lineage: Eukaryota > Metazoa > Arthropoda > Insecta > Lepidoptera > Sphingidae > Cephonodes > Cephonodes hylas. Next base: position 7,228,626 of record AP025364.1, on the reverse strand, counting down.
GATCAAGGCTTCCACAAATCATATCTGTAATCACGGTGCCTTAATTTAAACTTTGATTCCGATTCATTACACCTAAATTGTATTGTAAATTGCTAATAAAAACGTCACAAAGTAATTGCACGACCATAAATTATGGTTAACATATTTAAGAGGTATAAAGCTCGTTACATAACAACAATATAAACTGCATATCGCCTAATTTTATACGAGCAATATTTGTAGCAGCATGTCATTAATTATTTCTCTTTTAACGTGCCGCATAGACGAGTGGCGGCGATATCAAACTTATTGTACTTTACTACGGCCTATTACTGGGTTACTTTTATACTTTATTAGTATTGTTCAAGGCAATTTATGAAAACAAAATTTGTCTCTGATTAGCACAATTTTTCAATTGCAGATAGATAGATAGATAGATAGATAACGCTTTATTGATACCCACTTAAAATTATGATACAATAAAAGACGTAGAATTAAAGACAGAGTGGAGCAAAAGGCGGCCTTATCGCTGAAAGCGATTTCTACCAGGCAGATGTGTTTACAAACATATTTTTTTATAAGAAACTGTCTTCTCGGGACAAATACCAGTAAGTTATTATCAGACCCGCTTCATCATGCTAACAAATTGTTCATTTCCTAAGATTATTCTCAGTTACTTAATAATTGCACCAATATCATAAAATTAAAACTAATTTGGAAGGTCATTATAAAATTCAACATATTAATGCCAACGTTAGTTCTTATTTATCCTGTGATTGTGATTTTTATAACTTTTCCTATTGGACTCTTATTCCTACAACATGACTTGCACGAATGTGATTAGTGCATATGACAGTCGTACAGTTTATTGTTCGTGTTAACTACCGACAACTACAACTGGGTGCGGTGTGTTACTCAAATGGGTCCCCGCAATATACGCACCTACAATCTCCGAGACTTACTTAAATTGCTACAGATAACTGACTAATTATCTCATTAGAATAGTATACCTATAGATAATACAAAACATGCTCGTTTAGATATCAGCTAATCTTATTTTTCACTAACACGTGAGATTTAACGTAAACATATGTTTAGATGACTCATAAATCTACACAAAAAAATCTTTAAATGTATGCGCTTTGAATAAATCCTTATACGTCCAGGCCGCAGATAAATTCAATATCAGAACGTTCCGAATGTGTGAGGAGATTATAAATCGTCACAACGTCATATCAAGAGTGGGTTAGGAAATTTATTGAAAGGTGCGCATTGAAATCACGTTTATTTGTGCGCACGCGCCGACGCGCCACGTTACAAATCATGCTTATCGGCCAGAGCCGGGCCGCGCCGCCGCCGCCACCATCGCCACCGACCCTAAATCTACGCGGATCTAGATATTTACCTACAACATCACCTCTTCACTAACGCCACTCGGCAATACACGCCACTAATAACTAATATTATCCTACAAATCGCTTTACCAACGAAACAAAAGCAACAACGTACTGTACGTTATCTACACAAAAATCTACCTACAGCATTAATAATGTTTCTAGTTTTAAAGATATAAATAATTAAATGTAACAATAACAAAGCTCTTCTTAAACGAGGTCGAATTAGTGTCGAAACCCGTTTGCGTTATCTGTAAGGCGATCACTTATAAGTAATAGAAAAGTTCAAAGTTCTATTAGACTATTAGGTGTGAACTCTAATTGGTACCGCATATCGGCGATCGATATCGGATTAGATAATCACGATGCAAATAGGAACAGAATTAATTAATGAAAATTCATTGGATTGGCCGCAGTGCGGAGACGCAGCGCACGCGCCGGCCGCGCCGCGCCGGACGCGCCGCCGCTCGCGGTGGTCGACCGGCCTAGGTGACCAATCACTGCACTCGCGCACCTACTCGCCTTCTCTTAACACATCTTCACTGAACCCGTTAATTGGCACTCGTGTAGGCCGATGACAATGTTCCGTCTGCTCGTTACGTTCTCCGCCATTTCATCTAACAAGATGCCATTCGCATCATTTATGTTACACTTCACATTACACTATTAATGTCGGATCATTACCTTTATGATAAACTAAAGTGAAGTGTCAGTACAAGAATGTACGCTGTATTTATTCATGACTGCCACATTCACGTACATTACGACATAGTTCTGTTTACTAAATATTAAATTCGGACTCAATGCAGGTTTTTCATCATTCGTTTATTACCTTTAGGAACACTTTTCCTCGTTCTTGTCTATTTTATTTTAAAGCGTACTAAATTCAGTACAATAAGGATTTTGTTGCAAAATGAATGTTTATGCTTACAAGCCAATTCTAAAATTAAGTACAGTTAGCTGAGTTGGCCTTTTTATTCCAAGTAGCTTTGGGCAAAAAATAAAGTGCGACCACTTTAGTTACCACGTTAACAATTTGAAAATACGCAATAACAGGAAAGTGATTCACAACTTTTTGCTCCAATCGTGGAATTGGATAATGTGCAAGTAATTTTAAATGTAACAATTTCATCTGTTGCCGGTAATTGCTCCACTTGCCGCTAGATGTCGCGATAACTGTTCTTTATTATGTAAACGCTGAAGATAATATCTAAATCTAAGAATTTATATAGAAAAATTGCCAATAGTATGATATGTTAACATTTAAGAAACGTGCACTTGCTTGACAGGGTCGCAGGTTAACTGTGCAGATCGTTATCTTATTGGACAAGTTTCGTTCTGGCGCAGTAAGTGACATGATAGTGGCATTACTCTCAGATAAAACTTATTGGATTACGCAGCCATCCAATTAGACCAGATTACTCATAGCTCGTAGCATACTAGGGACTCATGTTACATGCAATGCTATCATAAATTGTGCATTTTACCTTTTATTCTATGTGTAAAATCAATCGTTTTGTATGAATTAAATAGACTTTAGTGTGACTGAGCTTATGTTCTTGTTTTACCTCTTAGTTTAGGTTCGATTATTGTTGCGCACTGATGCGACTTGCGTACAGTGATATGAGTGAGTAGTGCTTGGGCCATGAAGGGATGAGGTTGCAAGAAGTGCGAGGAGCGGGCGACCGGGTGGTGACCTCGTGGCCGGGTGACCGTGGTGGTGCGGCCGGCGGCGACGTGGCGCCCACCGTCTAATGCTCGACCCACATCACACCGGTGCCCCGCGCCATTGTCTCCTCGATAAACCCGCTACGGCTAAATTACTACATACTTAGTCACAAATTAGAATTAAACACTTACCTATACCCTCGAAAGGAAGCGAGTTCATGCATCTACTTATACATTTGCGACACCAATTTGACTATAATGCCTGATTAATTGCCTATATTAATTGATCAAATGATAATTTATGGTTTTGTAAACATGCATGAGTCAGTGTCCGACTTGTTCTATTTAAACTATATTTCGTTGTTCTTTTATTATGTTTCATTCATAAAACTTGCTCCACTGCGGCTTAGCTTTGATTAATGTGCGACGTGAATCTATTTCGAATAAAACTTTAATCTGTGACAATTGCGTTCCAGTTGTTAGTGTTGGCAAGTTTTGTTTCAGGTAATGAAATATAAGAGTCCATTAGTCAAAATATCTATAAATAGAACGGGTACTTACTAGAATTTTTGATGAACTAATTTCTAAAGGACTTTCACTGATAGCTGACATCTGTGACAATGGGTACTTCCGGTTTATGAACTAGTGCATTCGGTTACAATATATAAAATAAACCCGAACATCCACTTTATATACATGTACGTATAGATGTATCTATCATATATGTACATATAGGTGTAGATACGTAAATATCTAACAGAATATTTGTGTATTTGCGAGGTGAAAATTGCGTCTGGTTTTTTTTCGCCAAAACAGAGTATGACATAAAAATGAAATACCTTGCTTTTTTTAAGTTTTCGTTTACCTACCGGTTATATTGCTATGTCGGTAATGAATTTCTTATAATCATATAATTGACGTGTTAATGTATTGTAATGGAAGATTTTTGGGAAGCTCGAGTTAAGGGATATGTATTTTTTTATTTTTTGGCTGATTTATGAGTTCGTAAGCTATGATATTATTTTTTTATAGTTTGCTAGATCATTACCCAATATAATCGTACATGTAATAAATGTCTTTTTCAGGCATAATGTGATAAAGAGGAGGTAAGGATTAGTTCCAATTATTAAACTCAAATTATTATTTTTTAAATGTTTTATTTTCTGCGTTTAGAGGTAACAGAAAGGAACGCTATTTAGCAATCAGCTTAACAATAGCCTCATTGTTTGTATTAAAATTTTATAAAAATAATATCGTCTTAAGACATACTGAAATAATTTCTTCAAAGTATATATTACTCATTTATATATAAGGCACTTTGTACATGGCTTAGGATAAGAATATAGTTTTTAATAAGTGTATGACACTCGGCAAATGCCATATGACTAGCGCAGTCGCAGAGAGGCGACCAGAATAACTTAACTACGGCTAGCTTAGACTAACTTAACGATACAGAAAACATTTACACCGGCACTACAACCTTAACGATACTAATACAACACACATTATACAGATACTATGCACACAAATCGACTTACATCTACTTTACAAAAATAATTTAATATTACGATCATTTCAGTACGATCGTTTAACAGTGAGTGTTTGCAATCTACATTAAATTGTAGATGTAGGATCCCGCGGGAGCTCAGTCTTGTCAATATGCGTGCACGGTGGCGGCGGGCAGCGGCTGGTGCGGCAGCGCGTGCTCGCCGCGGTACTCGTAGGGAGCGCCTGCGCCCGCCGCCCCGCACCCGCCCTCCAGGTGCTTGCTCAGCAGCGACATGCGCGAGAACGTCTTGCCGCACCCCGAGCACGAGTACTTTTTCACATCCGAATGGGTCTGGAGGTGGGCGCGCAGGTTCGACCGGTCCGCGAACGCACGCCGACAGTGATGGCAAGAGAATGGCTTTTCTCCCGTGTGCGTCCTGATGTGGCCCTGCAGGAGCCACGGCCTCGAGAACGCTTTACCGCACAAGTGGCACTTGCACGGCAGCGTGTGGGTCCGGATGTGCATCTTCAGCGCACCCAGCGACGTGTACACTTTCGCGCAGTATTTACAGCTGAATGATTTCCTCGCGAGGCTGCCCTCAGCAGCGGCACAGTGGTATTGCTGGTGTTTCGAGAGCCCCGAGTAAGTGGAGTAGGATTTGGCACAATCTGGGCACTGGTAACGTGGGCGGCGAGGAGCTGACACTGACACTCCGGAATCTGAAGACACGGAGCCGGGAGATCGCAAGTCTTCGGGGCAAGGAGGTGGCGACACCGAGCTGGGCGGCGACGCGGGTGAGTAGCGGGAGTACAGCTGGGGGTGCGTGGGAGGCGACAGCACGGGGGCGGCCGGGTACAGTTCTTCTAAGGGGTACGGTGCGTACAACGTTGGTAAGTACGCGTACTGAGGAGTAGGGCGGGCGAGCTCTGCTGGCGCTGGCTCCAGGCGAGCCCGGCACGCGGCCAAGTACTCGAGGGGTTGGTGGGGCCAGTCTTGAGGTTCCGATTTCACTGCAGCGGCGGATATGGGAGATGAAGCTTTGCTAGGGTAGTTGCCAGTCTTCGATAGATCTTCTGGCTTTGTGCTCAGATTCTGTGGTTCATCGTTTTCTGTGTCACCTAAGAACAATAAAAAAATATATATTAATATTTGAATTGTTTAAACACTATCGGTAGATTATATTTTTTTATACTTAAATACTGAGTAAAAAATTAATTATTACAATTTTACCGACTAAATATCAGCACTGGAGATAAAAAAAAATTATAATGCTTAATAAGACTACGAATATTGTGACAAGTTGCGAGAGTTTGTATGTCAGTTGATAAGACATCCATATGTTAATAATATTTAGAACAACACTTACAGTTATAATCGCAATAAAGTCGCGTGGCGAGGTGGGCGGGGTGAGGCGGCGTGGTGGGCGGCGTCGCCGGCCGCTCCTCCCGGACCAGCACCGGCCGCTTCTTCAGCGGACAGTGCGCATACTTCTTCGTCAACATAGCGCGGCTTTGCGAGTCCTCAACGAGCATCTTGCACAGCGATCACAAACACCAATTTCAACAAACGTTCAACGTAAAGTTCCCAAACAAATCACAATGTCACTAGGATTACAAGAGTCCAAACATCACAACGCTGCGCCGGAGTCGATGTAGCGGTATCGAGTGGTAAACGCGACTGACGCACACGCGCACTCGTCGCCGTCTGGAGATCAAGTGGTGCGGAGCGAGGGAAGGTTGATGCTTATAAAGCGATCCCCGTCAGCGGCACGACCAGGTGGCGGCGGGTAGGCCTCGCACGTGCGCCGTACCCAATCGGCGGAGGGCGCGGGGCCCCGGCCAATGGCGGCGCGGCGGCGGCGGGGCGGCGGGGCGTGCGGGGCGGCGGCGGCACCTGCGCCTCCGCACCCGGCACCCGGCGCGCCCGCTGCACAGCCTCTCAGTGCGATATGCCCAGCTTCATCATCACCGAGAGCCGTCTGCACGCTGAAAACGAATAGAATTTTTTGCGTAACTTTCGGGGTTAAGCACCTTTGAATTGAACCGCTGCGCCTGTTTGAATCGCTTCCAGTACCAACTTCTTTGTTTGCTTTCGCTTATGATCATTTAATTTTTTTATTCATATTCTGGATTACTACGTCTGGGATTTTCATTATACGTTGAAAGAAGCAATAGCTTTTTCTTTCTTACTTATCAAGCACAAGAGGGGCACATCATTAATATTGATTATGAATCTGAATAATAAACGTAGTTCAAACAAAGTGTAACATAATGAGATATAATAAAAACTCTCGAAATTCGTTATGTACCGACTCAATTTTTTACCAAAAGTATTGGTGCAAAACAAGCTCTTAAATATTTTGGATGTTACTCAACTCTACATAAGGATCTACCTAGGAGATTGGATCATAGCAATCTCCTAGAAAATTAAGAAGAGTAAGAAGATCAGTTTTACTGAAGCAAGATCTCTTGTTTCTAAGAGACAAAGACACAAAAGACGAAAAGACAAAGCCCTTGAGCCAACTGAAACTTGCTGAAAGAAGTAATATTGTATGTTCGATGTACTATGCACCGGGCTCAGAGCTCCGACCTACTTAGCGTAGAAGGCATGTTATACGAAACCTCGATGACACACAGTTATTAGTTATTATTATTTTTTAACACGAGCTCAACTTATCGCCGCGTTTGACCTTGTCCTCCTTCCTGTGGCGTTTCTTCTTCCTTTTACGATTTGTTATAAAAAATGTAGATACTATTACATAATATATTGTATTTGCCTACGTCCAGATAAATATTTCGCTAATGTGGTAATACAAATTTTGCATCATCTTTTTTTTTTAAGCAAACTAAGAAATGCTCACAAGCAGAGTAAATTATGTAATATTTTTACGTTTTCGTTTACGAAACCAAAAAAATGCATGATTTAAATTAAAATGTTTACTGTAGGTCTTTGTTTCGATAATAAGCATTTTACGTAACCCTACTTTAATTTTGATATGAATGTCAACGACTGTTGGTAATGTTGTGAATAATACGTTAAATTTTTAAGTTTTTTTTTTTTAATAAATAGAGCTGTCAGTTGTTTATTTCGCGGTTAGAGCTACACTTTAAAACCTGAATAAACCGCGAATGTAAACATTGTCTCGGTTCCCCACAATCATCGATTATTGCGGTTTGGTGGCTTGCGCACAACTACGAAATTCTTATTTAACAGACTAGATATGCAATTTACTACCCGATGTTTACCATCAGCATTAAAACCCGAATATATTTACTAACAAGCCATGAAGACTTATCCTTTTTTCTTATTGCAGTAATCAATCTAGAAGCGAAGAGCCGAATTTAACTTTAAAAGTATATCATTTCTTGCTGCTCTGCTGCTGTATGTTGACTAGTTTATATTCGTTTATTAAGGAATCCTTTGTATGCATGAAGAAAGGGTTCCAACGACTAATTGCCCTTAAATCTTTGATTTTCGGACGTACATTTTAAGTAGCTATATCTCACCTGCGATCTTACGAGTGTGCCTAATTGCATTATAAAGAGATGTACCGCAAGTGTAAGCTGCATCAGCATCGACATATCGAAGTTGGCCAATGTCGCACGTACACATTACGTGTCAAACGAGCGATACCTAATGTCCGCCTTTTGTTATCTTCATCACACTCACACTTATCAATGACGTTCATACGACGAGTTACGAGACGTGCTGAGTGACAATGGATATCAAGAAATGCAAATAAAGCCTCAAGTACACATCCATATCAGTAAAATAGAAGCCAAAGTTTTAAATGCTATTAAATTAAAAGTTCAGGTATTGTTTGAAATTTTATGACTGACTATAAAGACTGCGGTTATTCGTAAGCTACTAACTAGTACTAATAACATTCCTTAACACAGAGCTGCATAGTTGTAACGTTTTCATTATTCGTAATAATAACAATAATTGCGATCACTTTAGTCTTGACGGAGGTAAAAACCAGTTTTGGTACGGTAGTGCAGTGCGTGAACAAAAAGATTTGCTCGTGTGAAGCAAACGGAACAAGACATGCTTCCAACCCCTTCGCAACACGGAAACATAACGTCCAGCGAGTCTTTGTTATATTTTTTACAACGCCAATGTTAATTCCCACAGGTCAGTGTTCCACTTCTAATTTGGGTTTTCTCACGGAAGTGTCTAGCACCTGCAAAGAATCACTCTAACTAGTTGCGGTTTGTGTATGACCACCATAAAATAATGTTCTTTGGTGTAATGACACATCAATGACAATGAATGCGCAAATTTTATTAGATCAACGGTCAATTTGCGCGGCCTCGACGCCCGAAGACAATGATATCCGGTGAAATTCACCTCATCAGCGCGTGACTCAGCTCCATATGTGCCAAGGAATCGATATCTAATTGGCATCAACAAGACGATTACAATTATTACGGCTGTGACTAATCTCTTCTAGCGACAGTCAACAATAACAAATTCCAGCTTTCGAACCATAAGTAGGCGCTAATGAGTCTCTTATATAATAAACAAACTGTCAATCGTTACCTAATTAACTCGAGACCTTGTGAATGAATGAAAACCTTATCTCACTTTACGCCTGGGAAACATAAACACATCAACGGAAGATATTGGATTGTAAACAATTTACACAAATCGTTGTATCGAAATGAATGGCATTTTGATAATGCTCACTTATAGTACCTCATTAAACAAACACGTTCTCTAGAGCTTATTATTATTGAATGTTATTTGTCTTATGTGCATTCGTAAATAATTCTATCGACGCGTAAATTGTAAATTCAGTGATATTGTATTAATTAATAGTAATGTTATTTTCGTGATAAAATACGAAAGATGCAATTGTTTCACCGCTTGTATGACATCACAAAATATTCAACCAGATTCTCAATTTAATGTCTAATAAATATTTTATGATATTACTAGGCACAAAATATCTCGCAAATGTGCACATCAGCGTAAATATAAAATGATTCATTAATTATTATTCATAGTTCGATGTTTAAAAAGGTTTATAATTGAAACATAAAATGTAGAAAGCGTTTATCGGGTACGTAAAAATGTCATTTAGTGCGATCGGAATAAAGTGATTAGTGTAGAGGTGTATGCGTGGATGCGGCGGCTGCGTCGGGTGCGTCGGCGCGTCGGCCAGGTGTCTGTCGGCGGGGTGGGGCGCGTGCGTAACGGTCGCGGCACGAGCTGGGGCAGCCGCGCCGCCGTGCGCTATGGCGGAAATAGCGATGGACAGGGGTGCCGCGGGCAGGTGGTGCCGCGAGCACACAAGGCAGCCCGCTCTTCATGTCGCACAATTGGCGAATCGGTTTTCGCTCGTAACTGAGGTAGCGACGGCTTTTATGTAAATCACTACTCTGGATAATGTATGTTTAGTTACACTCCCGCTTTATAGTATACAGTTACATCACGTTGAATTAACTGTAGTAGTGGCAGAGACTAGTATATATTTTAAACATTTATTTTATTTCATTTACATAGCCTATTTAAAACTACCATATTTGATATTTGATTTCATGTTTGCGGGATTAAAATAATTGGATTTCATTTAATATGACTTTGACTTTGGTCGTCTCGTCTCCGCTTGAAGCGATTGTTCCTGAAGCTTAAAAAAGCTCCTGTATGATTCCTAATCCGGGAAAGTATTATTAGGTTTTTAATTTGGAAATTTCTTCGGGAAGACGGAAATATGCGCAGTAAACAGGCGTTAACATGAGTAGATTTAAAAAGAGACCTCTTAATATCCCATTATGGACAAAGGAGATGACGCAGTATTCTCTACAAGGATGTACAGAGTAGGTACTTATATACAAATATGTGTCTACCTGTCTGAGATGGCAATAATTACAATGGCCGATAGCAAACCAATGAAAACATTGAACTAATTCATTTTGTTAACAACCACGAAGACACGAAGTAATAAAATTTATTTTATGAGCGTATAATTTATATGAATGCAAACATATGTGGCCGATCTTTATCTTGACGTATTATAGTAATTTACATTTCATTATACTGTAAACGTAATGACATTGCACTGTGTATTTTATTAAATATGGCGTATTATTATTAAAAAATACATTTTTGAAACGGCACACCTGAGACACCTTTGTGAGTGTTGTGTGGATTTGTATCATTGTTTGTCAAGCTTTACCTACACATAAACGTTACACAAAGCGGAGGCACCCACAAGCACAGTTTGACCCTGCATTGTATTGAATCAGTGCACAGCTATGCCAGCAGCTGGCTGCGCGTGCAGAATCACATGTCTGTACCCGAATCGCACATCTGCACCGACCTCTCCTCGCGACACAAAACGACGTATTTACCGCCACAACCCCTGGAGTTTCCTTACTTTGTTGTGAGCACTTAATACCTTTCAGAAATGCGCACCTCGATTAGGGTCTCCCCCATTCATTGTTTCGTATGTGTAAAGTGAAAAGGTCGTTACTGACAGTTTGAATGTACGTGGTAGAGACATTTCGGAACCGAGCAGTCGAGTCTATATCAATTGCACTTTTGTGCCTTATGAAAAATTAAACTTGAACTTTACAACCCTTAAAATATGGCTGTAACTTAGTTTTGCACAAACCTTTGCTCGACTGTATGGTTCAATTTGATTAAAAAAATTAAATCGTCTGTGTGCTCTTTTGGATTGGGGAAATAAACTTGCAGGTAGGTGAGTAGTTTAATTTTAAATAATGGCATAGGATTTTCTATATAAAGCGCGCAGGGCCGTTCAACGCTTTTATAAACACTTTTAATACAGATGGATTGAGGCGATATACAAGAGGGTGACGTGTTTTAATTTAAATTACCTGTTTGGTAGCAAAATTACGTGTCTGAAACAAGCTTTTAAATAAAACAGAAACGAAAGTATAACTGCAGTTGGTATATGCTTGCTAATTTTTCATAAAAAATTTCGCTTTAGGAAAATTCTTTTAAAATTTAAAAACAAATCTTTAATCCTGAATTTAAATCAAAGAATTGTCAAATATGTACGTTTGTACGCATTGTTTATTTTTTTTTAATTAACTGAAGCATGAAAGACATTTGAATAGACCGATACGCTTTTATCAGATAATCTGGAAAACTGATGATTATTTTTTTGTATAACAAATATATTTTTTTAGTCGTATTCGTTATTATCATCAAATCTATGATTTCAAAACTTTGCTGTGTCAATATAATAAGTATTACTAAATGCATCCCGCTGTAGAGCGCCGGTAACAGCTGAGATTTGGGCACACGCTAGTCGGCGCGGCCGGTGCGTCACCGCGCCACCGGCCACCTTTCACCCCTCGCGCATTCCCTCAGCGCCGACCAGACTTGCCCATACATACACCATCTATGTACGTATGTATTGTACACCAGTACGCCACCGTTACATTGTAATTAGTCCATTCGGTTAGGAATACGCTATAGGCAATTTATCAAGTCGAAATATTTGCTTTAGATAACGTTGCTTTCAACACACAATTTTCTTGATTATTCATTTAACATTACTTTGCTTTCTAACTCGAATAAAAAGAGTTTTACAATGTGTATTATTTTCACTTTTACACAGGATTCAATAGACACTAAGTGCAAAAATTTGTTGTTGACAATCTCTCACTGCAATTTACTTTTTATACACGGTTTATTATTTTAAATAAAATAATCAAAATCACGTAAGTGCATTTTTTAAATAAATCACAATTTTTTACACAATTTTAAGTAACTTAAAGCCATATTTGCATATATGTTTTTTTTTCATGATCCTATTTTAGTAAAGCTGTGTTGTTTAAAGTTGTATGGTCATCAGTAATATTGACGGACTGCGCAGCAACAAGTGCACACAAGAGTAGAGGAGTGGTTGGTTCGATGCGCAGGCTCGCAAACGTGATAAAATTGATGATGCGGCCCGACGTGCGCGAACACGCTGATTATGCGTTTCCTTCTCAATCCGTCTCATATAATTTACAATGTGTACAAATACGTGAAACATTATCTTATCTTTGCAGTATCAACACAGAACACTTTCTATTTAAATCTAGGCTTATAGTTATAAGCGGCTATATTTAAATTTCTCTACAGTTTGGAAATGAACGTTATTGGTAAAAAAAAATGTTTTGTATGTCTATTATGAATAACTTCTAAACATTTCAAGTAAAGGAAGAGATTTTCTCATGTATTTTAATAAAATACGATTTTATTGACAGCATCTATTCTCACAACGAACAAAACAAGACTAATCTTTAAAAACATATAGAATTGGGGAAACGAAAATGTTCCGTTTCCCACATTTAGAATTTTTCAAGATTCTCACCGTTATCCGAGATTTTTTGCGTTTCTTGGCTACAAATGATATTTATAGTGCTACATTGCGAAGGGGAAAGAGGACCTGGGGTCGAGGGCAGCTGCATCAATGCAAGAGCAGGCCCAAACAAGTAGATCGCTTAATATAGGATTAACACAACCGTGAATGACGAGTAACGGTTCCGCTATTTTTTATCTGCTCGTATACATTGTCATGTATCGGCGCGCTGCACCGCCGCACCACACCGCTAAACGATTCATCAAATGATAAATTGTTACTTGTTATTGTTTACAAATTATATCGGCCCCGGCATTGATTCACCGGTTTTATTTCTAATGACTTTGCCCACTTAGTCAGTAGGTCATCAAATGGAAAGTGAGACAGTAAATGCAACTAATAAGGAAGCATAGGAGTTTACGATCTTTAAACTATAACGCGGAAGCAAAAATAAATTTAGGATGTTTTATAAGGAAAAGCATCAGTAAAGCTGTTGTTCCCCGTTAGTTTTGAAATGATAGTCGAACTTGTTTCAAGCGAATCTTTTCTAACGTTAGCCTCTTCCACAATAAAGAAATAGAGTTTAACTCGTCACTTTTCTGCAAGGAAACGCAAGCAATATTATCATACAATATAAATTTACATTTTGTCTTGCTATATTTATTTTCTTAAATACATACATTTCAATGATATTGGTAAAAATAAATACCGTACATTTAATTACTACAGTTGTCCCAGTAAGCGATTACATTAATATCTGTCTTTAGTAATCACATTGACGTAAAACTAAAGGCTTTATTTCTTACAGTAAATTAAGAAACCTCAGTTTCAATAAGAAATAAATAAGATAACTGCTTTGTATCTATAATCCGGATCTGAACTCCATACAAAAGATTTGTATCTGGTTTGAAATATAGAATTACCTATTCGAAATGCCTATGCGTTTACATTTTATTTATTTTGTATGAGAAGGAACTTCGAATTGGCGCATTACTTACATGCATATATAACAAGCAATTTGAAAATCAACAATACGATATAAGAGTGTCATCAAACTCGCTAACTTAATTATTCTAAGCTACCCAAGAAAAAGTATAGAATGTAATGACTAATTGTAACAGTACAAAGCCGGTATGTATGTATTATTTCGAATATAAAACAAATAGTGTAATTACTTAAAGCAAACGGCGGACACACCCGTTCCGGGACACCTTTTCATTTAATCAAAACTTGTTTGCACACCCAGCAAACGGTGTTTTGTTCGCAGAGGGCGACCGAGCCAGAAGAGCGCTGCATAGTTGCACCCGTACTCCACCGGTTTATTTAGCGTCGCCATCTTTTGATAGATCCTTTTTTATGTGTATTGAAATTTATTAATAGCATAGTGAGGGTGCGCGTGCGCGGCGACAACTGCCGAGATTGTTGCGCGCACCTGGTCTGCGCGCGCGCTTACACCGAGCACCGCACGTCGCCCCGCCGTGCCGTACCGTCCATTGTCGTCTGCCTACTCCCGTAACGCGCATAATTATCATCTACTAATAACTACCATCAACTGCACACAATATACTGGATATGTATTGCAAATAAGGACGATTAAGGTTAATATTAAAGTGGGTATATCCGTCATTGGATTTGAGACAATATTATTTCTTCAAGATCAGGAAAATTTAATTAAAAAAAATGTAATAAATATATTTATATTTATACCACCAAATACTCTACAGGTATTGTGAAATTGTTGTAACTAATTAATTTAATGTTGGTGATTTTATCAGTTAGTCCCTGTCTTCTTTTCCCACTTGAGTGACCACGAATTGGTATCAGTTACAACACGATTAAGCACAGGCATACGGTACAAGTTACTTAGAATAATACTCTTCTGTCCTTGAAAAGAAATAGGTCCTATTGCAAAGAACTGTGAAAAGTTCGAACTGGCCAAATAAATTTTTAACTTTCCGTAATTGAGTAGTACTTTCAAGTAATATTTACAAAATTAAAATGTCCGAGTGTAACTTAATTTCATAAAATCCCACTCTCAATAAATAATAAATACTTACAAGTAAAACTATTACTTAAGTAAGCAACATGTATTCTAAGTCATTGAAATAAATATTGTGGTCGTTGTAAACGATTTCATTAATGAATGTTTGTTTGAACGTCAATATGTTTGAAAATAGCTTGGCGTCCAGCGTTGGAATGTACTTTTGGCAAATGGCGTGTAATAGCGGTCAAATGATCGTGTATGCAACACGACGTGAGTTTGTTGAAAGCGCGTTGCGTGCGCTGGTTGGACGGGAGCCGGCGACGCTGTGGTCCTTGTGTAAAGTAATGTTGATACGTGTCAGGCTACCGACCGCCCAGCGAGCCGGCCTATGTGGTCTCCACTCCTTCCACGTTGCAGCTAACGTATCAACTCTTATGGATCGATTGACCCACATCAATTACCACACAATTATCAACAATGAAAGTTGCATGTAATACACCACAAAAGAAAGCTGATGTCTTAATTCCGAGCCATTATTGTTGACGCGAAGCATGAGATCCAATTTTGTGGCTATGTACGTGTTCATTTACAACTTTATCATCCCGGATGTTGCATTCCGACGCAAGCTTGTGGTGGGCCCGTGCACATGTAATATTTTGATTCACTCGCTCTGCATACATGTATGCAAAGTACATACATACTCGTACATACATATATGCACAAGTGTAAGTTATTTATTGTTCTCATCCTGTTTTGGTTCATTCTTTTATTCCCTATTCTGAACCGGTTCATGTTGTAGATCATATTATTAATAAACGTTTCTTTATTGCTATTAATAAGTCATGTTTTCTTTTTATGATTTCTAAACAACAAATACAGCTTCAGGAATCGTTGTGTTATACATCTTGCAAAATTTTCTGAACTCTAACTGAATGCAATATGTAAACGAGCTTATACAATCTATTAGTTTTGCAATAGCTGCAGTTACGTACATATCACAGCCTCTAGGAAAAATCATTTATCAAGATAGAACCTCACATTGTAAATGCGTCGAATTATTAATGGAGACGACTTAATCACACAAAATTGTGTCGTTCGGCTTTATAGTGGTTATTTGAAACCTGTTTAATAATACGGAGTATAAATTAATAATATTATTCAGTCATACACTTCGGGTCGATATCAATTTTCGTTAAAGAAACTTCTTATTGACATCACTCCATCAGCTCGTAAAAAGAGTCGACCGCTAAAAGCTGAACTTCCGAGAGAGATTATGTAAGGAAAATAATTGAAAGACAAATGTATGTTTGGTTCACGATACGCGTAACAAGAAGAGGAAGTTGCAGCGTTGAGCGAGGCAATGTGTTCGAGAGAATTAGTCGTCTGAGAATGCATGCGGAGGTCGAGTGCAGCAAGTCGATTGTGGCTGGGTGCCTTTGTCCGCGAGGCATCACTGTCGTCCCCGTTGGAAGTGCGCGGCCGAGGCATAATGCGAAAACAATGCGCGGACCACATTCGTGCATCGCGACCGCGGCCGCGTCGTGTTCGGCCGCGGCTCGATGTTTGCGCTCATAAAGTGTCATTATGGTAACAGTACCTCATTGTTGTTTTCGGCGATGCCGTCTCCCTATTTTCTCCGCTCACCATGTAAAAGCTCGACGCGTCACGGCGAGTTATAACCAAAATGGGTTACGACCGAATCTTGCGAAACTTTTACGGGCCATCGTCTTCGTCGAAATCTCGTTCGGTTTAATAGCCTTCGAATTTTAAGTGCCAAAGAAAGGTAAATCACTTTGACGTGTCTTGAAGTTAAATTCGTGATTTGACGAGGAGTGAGCCTTTCGTTTCGACACATCGATCATATTTCATTGTAAAGTTTATCTATCGTTAAATTCTATACCAAATAAAAGTTTCACAACATTAAGCTTTTAATTGAAATGCAGCACTGAATATTGTAGAAACATAGCACAGCTCGACTATCTTCTAATTTATCAGTGTCAATAAATCAACATACAATGTAAATGTTCCTTTAACAAATTATACATTTACGTATGGTATTACTCACAAGTCATTATTGTGTCACTGTCTAATGTAGGTATAGCTGGTGTTCCGTACTGGCGCTGTCAGTCTCTTCATTTCATTGATTCGGCAACGCCGGCTTCGTTCCAATAGGTACGATTGTCCACCCATACCCTACTCACTCCTACATAATTATACATAAAAACTCACTGCTGAGATAAGGTCCACGTAACTATATTTGATTACATAACATTTCTTCGTTTTTTGCCATTGACCTCTTTTAATTTTCTTAATAAGGTATTTTATTTCTAAGTTATTGAACCTTTCAATTGAGTGATCACGTTGTAAAACATGTGTGCAGTATTTTTTCTCGAAATAATCAAATTTAGTGAGTACTTGAAATGTTATTTAAATTAAAGCCGAATCAGCACGTGTTGCACAATATTTTTTGTTATGTAATATGTTTACTATTTATTTACTCGCATCTACACCACAGTTTTACTCAGACTGCGTGCACAAACTAAGAACAAAATCTAAACAAGTCTCTTTATGTTTAAGTACAAACATAATTAATTGAAGAGAAGGCCTGGAACAATAGAAAGTATAACCTACTTTCTTTTTACTTCCTACGTATACCTACATATCCTGATATTGTTTTCGATTCGGTTTAAGCAAATTATAAAAGAGTCGAGGTTGTTATTAGCATTGTGATTACAGCCATTGTTTACGAATCGTAAAACAATGATTATTGATAATAATCATTATGAAGATGTCAGCCACCGATCAAAACTTATAACAAACGATAAAAGCACGCTTGGACAAACAAATATAATGCTTTTAATGACGAGGAAGACAATGGGGCTGGTCGGGCGCGAGGGCGCGTCTCATCACATAGTCTACTTCATCGCATGCGCATACGCACACGCACTTACGCGTTACTCCCCGTCACTTGACTGGAACCCGTCCCGCTTCAGAAAACATAAGACTTCTGTTCAATCAACTTTATTACTTAGAAATTCGAACAATACGTGTAAAATGCAATTAAAATTATTAAACTGTAATAACATGTCCTTACTTTTAAAAGTAATATGTAATTTAATGGCGGACTACGCATCCAAGAAACTCCTAAGGCGTGAAGGTTTCGTCGCGATCTTTTTCTTCGCCGATCAATTATATCTAAATAATGGTAAAACTAAGGCTTAAATCTAATCAGTTTTAATAATGCACAGCGGTGGGACTTACATTGGCTGATGATGATAAATAATTTAATGTCACATAATATCTCTTAAGTAGTATTTAAAACGTGTTATGTTGACACATTGCGAACGTCGAGAGTAGAGGATGAATGTTATGTATATGTATGAAAGTGCAGGGGCGGCGCGTGCGCGACAACACAGCGGAAGCGGATATGGCAATCGCAAACATTATAGTTACTCTGTAACTGAATATTATAATAACAACGCGTTGAACTTGCATTATAGATCACCCAACGTATTTAATTCGGAATTAAATTCCTTTATGATTTGTCATGTAGATTTTATACTAACCTATTTACTGTATCCATTTTGTAAAGGTAGAACGCATCAAGTTCGTTCACATCAAAGCCCGAGCACATAACATTTGGAACTGGCCTAAACTGGTAAGGAGTCAATTAAAATAGAATATTTATCACAGTGAAATGATATTGTGGGAACGAGTTATCCAGGTAAGGCAGAGCGTTGAATGGAGGTGTAATCAGTGGTATTGAGAGCGACTCGTCACCTGCGGAACTTGTTGTTATTGTGACGGTCGGTGGTGGATGAATGATGCCGCGGGGCTCGCCGCGCCGCCCAGCTCGCACACTGCGCGCTCCTTACCACGCTACACACCAAATTACCGCTCAAATAGTTTTATTTTTTAATATATCGATAGTATCAGCTAATATTTGAATAATTAGCAAATAAGAGATAGATAAATAATAGATAAATTCTAATAAGATTTCGTTTATATACACTTCGCTATAACTAAAAAGTCTCCCGTCTATTATTATTTGTTATTTCGTATATTTTATGTAATTTTTTTATAGCAAATGAATAATATGTTTGCCATATTAACTCAAACGATTTTAATATTATGAAGAACGAAGTAGTAACGAAGTAGTGTCGAAGTAGTCAGTAAACTCATACTCATGTGTATAAATGATATTAATTCATTATATTGTGATCTTCCGATAATAATTTGAACAAAGAATATTCCTAAAACACTAAATCAAAGCATCCAAATGCTTAGGAAATGCATTGTAAAATTTACTATACCACATTGTAGTGTCATGTTTTTAGAGCTCAAATAAACATTGAGTTTTATTAATTCATGCCTACAAGTCCCCAATTCACTAAGAATATCCGGCTAGCTTCATAACACGGACGGAGAATTGCACACAATTTATGTAATTTAATTGAAGGACAACATTCCAGCGAACATTGTATAGCGCCGATGCAGTATGTGTATATATTTATTTAGTGCACGGCTATTCACTGGCAACGTGTTCTGAGAATGAGATCAATCTCTTTACAAATCGTCGAAGCAATTGTACAAATGCGCCGGATATGGATGTTCTCTGACCGGAAACACTTGTTTGAGCGCGCTCGCAGGTACGTTCCCATTGGCACAGCGGCGAGCACATACAGCACCCGCAGCACTGCGCAGTGTGTAGTGTGCAGTGTGTAGTGTGCAGTGTGTAGTGTGCAGTGTGTAGTGTGCAGTGTGGGGCTCGCAGCGACACTCACGCATCACATTCAGCGCATGAGGCCTTGTGCGCCGTGCACGCCGTGTGTACTAACTACCGTGTACCTCCGCGGCACCCTTCCACGGAACACGTGCAACGGACGTGTACTCCACTACACACTAATCCTTTCAGCCAGATCCGGATTTTATTGCGTCGAACATTTATAAGTGATTATCCTCTCCTAACATCAAATATTACGCGGATCTTATCGCTGTACCGCGTCATTGACAATTTACATTAACAAAGCTCTAAATGCTCCATTAGTCACTGGATTTAAATTAAATTGCGTTCAGAAACAACTGTTCGGCAACATGGCACAAGTAACGCTACAACGTGAAACCCGAACCAGAAGTACTTCCAGTAGTTCACAGATAACGGCGGTAACCAGATAATTAATCAAACAATAGACATTCCGTGAAACAGTGTCGGCAAGATGCTCGATAAGGGTCCGGTATCGAGCGACTCCTCTTGGCCGCGCGGAGTGCCCGCTGCAATGACTCAAACGCAACGAGCATTTCGTGTTTATAGTTGAATGGTTCGGAATAATTGAAGAAGTTATTTATAAGTTTCCTCTTTAGAAGCGAATCGTGTGCGCGATCGGAGCCGGATGCCGCCACCCTTCGGAGGGCATGCCTTCACAAAGGCATTTAGTCTATTTAAAGACATCCTGCTTAGTGCGGGGGCCCGAGTCAGCTCTCGCACGTGCGTCAAGTGTCCTGCGCCCGCCGACCTGTCAATTACTGTCACCCTCACCTATCTCGCCGCTTGTACCCACTGTCTGTTCGGATAAACTGCGCGAGTCCATCACTCCGCAACTTGCCGTCACCCGCCACCGCCGGCTACTGCTTGCCCTACTCCTTCTACTTTCCCACTGTTACACTATGCATTATTCATACGCATTGCAAGATTCAATCTAGATTTGTTTTCAATGTGATATGCCTATATTTTCGATCAAAAATTCATTTCTTAGACATAAACATTGAATAAAGTACATTTGCTATTCAGGAAATTAAGTAGATATCTTGTTCCGCTCAGTCGAACAAAATATTGTTGACCGACGACTAAATTTATCGAAGGAGTATATCTGACAATATAATGGAGTTGGAAACAATGCTGGGCGATTATAAAACGCAGTGAAGCAGAGATTATGGACTGCGCATGAGACAAGCGCGGGCGCGGCCGCCGCTCGACCGCGGAGACTAATGGTTCGAACCCACTTGTGGCCTCAACCACCTTCATCTCATGCTCTTGTCTCTGGGCAACAATAGCCACGTTCCAATATTAACAAATTAAACTTCGAATAATTAATTTTAGTGCTTATTAAAGTAGCATTTTATTTTCAATTAAACAATCATGATAGTTTTTGTCAAGCGCATCTAAAACGTCGCGAACTCTATCAGTGGTTGCGGAACAAATACGATATAACCTGTAGACGAGCACAAGCTATAAACACCGTTGTATAGAAATATTCATAGCGAATATTACACACGACATCGGTACAACGTTGTTCGCTCTAATACCACTCGCCATACGTTTATTGTTTATTTTATTGCCAATGCCTCTCGGATCAAGCTCGTCATCAATACGTATCGTAAAATAGGGACATATAATAAATCATCTTCATAATCCTGTCAATGTGCTTACTTATAATATACATAGATCAAATCACCAGTTTTATTTACAAACGGATCGGATATTTAAATGGCCAACCTATTTTCATAACGCAAATTAAAGGTATTCCTACTCTACTATTTGTTAAGTAAAAAAGGGAATTTAAAAAATACCATCAAAATTGTCGTGGTTATGATAGTTCTTCCAATTAACTAGGAAAAGAGTTACAAAACCAACTGTGTAATTTAGGAGTATCAAATTGAAATTAATGCGTTAAATTGAAAAGTTCACTGACTATTTTTCAACTCTTATTGTGAAATTATATCATCTAAAAGTCACGGATTAGATAACGGAATCAAAATTGCCCATTTCTTCGTCATGACTGAATTATGCTATAGGCTTTTCAACTCAAAGTAGAGTAATAAATGATATTCATGTAATTTACTCCTCGATAAAGATCAGGAAGCTGTTATTCTAAGAATTGCGTTGTATAATTACAATCACCCAAAGCTAGAAATGAAACACAGCACATTTTTGTGTTGAATTACAGTTAGTGTGAGCGTAGAGTTTCAGCCGCGATATGTCGGTGTAGGCAGAGAGTATCACCTGTCGGGGCGCCTCCCAGTGTCGCACCCGACCTCCACACAAACATATCGGTGTGGCGGTGACACTCATCGTCGCGCCCGTCACAACCCTCAAGTTTTACAGTACGTTGACCTTGCCTAAGCTCGGTTCCCCTCACAAAATTCAAAAATATCGGAACCACATGTTCTTGACCTTCCTTACACTTTTTTCTGAGCTTACTAAGAGTAATGTTTTCTTCCGCAACGGATCAGCTGTCGTCGAAGTGCTATATTGAAGAAATACCGTCTGGCTTTTTTCTTAAGCGCATTCAATTTAACTATGAGTTAGTGCATAAATTAACATTTTTATATTCTGCAAAAACCTGTTTGGAATGGACCCTAATGCATAATAAACACTTTAAATAATTTCTTATTGTTATTATAAGGTACGAAAAAAATAATAATGCCGACATCTATGTTGCATTGTATGATAAGATTAAGCTTTTCAAGAAAAAAATTAGATATAATTCTTATAAGTTCTAAAAAGTGAGAAAGTCGATATCTTTCATCAACCTGTAGCATTTAATGCGAAAATCGGAAGTTTTATTATTCTATAACAGATTGTCCACATTGGCATATGATTGATTGTCCGATGTCTACATTTGTGACATAAAGTAACGAAAAATCTGCCATAAATGATTTGACTGATGAGCTTGTTTTCCGCCCTTTGTTCGTGTCCACTTCGCGTCTGCTCTAGACGAAATGGATCAAATCAAGTTCCTCTGTTATTTTTCTATTAAGAACAAAATAATTCCCGTTCATAAATAAAATCGACGACACAATAAACTCTATATAATTTTCTGATCAAAGTAATGGACATATTTCTTGATCCCAAGTGACAATTTAAACAAGGCTTGATTATGCAATTAAATTGGTAGATATAAAACGTTTGCGTGTATAAACAGTATTTACAATCATTTAATTTGATAAACGCAATAAAAATCGTAGTAAAATTCTGAAAAAGCCCTCGAATAATTGTAAACAATTAAAAAATAACATTTGATGTTGACATACCAAAGTATGCAGCGTTGCACGAATAGAGTATTGATTATCTCACCAGTTGACATAATAATGGCGGCCTGATCAAAAGTACAGAATTATTCTATTGACTATCGAAAATATCCTTCGTGCAGCTTAAAAGCCTGTAATGCAGCCTAGCTTAATACGGCATGACGATAATAAAAGTCCTGTCAGCGATTATGAAACATTAAACGATTATAAAGCATTGTCTGAATGCAGCTATGACATTGTTCCGGCGTCTATTACGTAAGTAAATCAATCGAGTTCAAATATCGGGCAGGCCATCTCATTTTCTAATCGAGTCACTTGCATAATTGGAACGATTTGCACAGTGGCCGCATCGGGCACGGGCAGCCGAGTCGGCCTGAGCACCGTCCGACTGTTGCGCAATCGCAATCATCGATGCCTCGCCGATGAAACAGTGAAATCAATGCTCCGACATCCGACCGCCAGCTTACCGCATCGCTTCATCTAAATTCTTTGACATCACGCTTAATCACTTATAATTAACCGTTTTTAAATGAAATCACAAATTTTACTTGTCTCAACGCACCTTCCTAATTGCAGGTGTAGCTTTGAAAGCAGTAATTTTAGAAACTTTTTCATATGTAATCATTTATTTACATTGGTAAGTTTATGTTATAAATAATAGAGATATTAGTAAATGATTTATATAAACGTGCGAGTAGTGATGAGAGCCCATCGGCCATTAGCCGTCGCTACTGTTTGCGTATCATAAGTTAAAACATTGTTCTCGGTAATGTATGTATAATGAGAGCGGTAATCACAGAGCTGAGAGCTGGTACCAGTCACTAAGTGGCCTGCTTCGAGTGGCTGCACAATTTCTCGCCACTAGGCAGCTACAAGTGTATGCGAACCTATACTATTTGCATGTCACATTCAATCACTTCAGCGTGCCTACAGCCGCATGCTCGCAGAACGCCATTAGGAGTAATTAGATCAATATCTCGAGGTGATTAATTTTCCACTCGGTGAATAATAAATTATACTTAGTTGTACATATATTTTTGTGTAGCCTACGCCTTTTCACAATTGGTAGGTACTGCTAATAAACAGTTCTCATTGATGATTCTTAAATTTTAGCCCATGTATACTAAAGGAAATACTAAAGTCAAGTCGCCATGATAACTCCCATTCTGTTATGTGATACAAACAGGTCCCAAGGTGTAACATATATGACTTGTAATAATTTGCGGCATCAGTGAAATTCTAAGCATGTAGGAAATACTGGCCCGCGTGTAATGATTATAAGCCGCTCATTTTGTTGTCTCAGCATCCTTCAGCCGTGATGTAACATTATACATAGAGTAGTTACGAGCAAATTACAGCGGCCGGTAGTCCTGAGAAAACAGTATTAAAGAGAAGGAAGGTAGTGTGTCCGACATCGTCCGCTGGCAAGGGCCAGACAGTGGGTAGGTAGGTAAGTTATTAGGGCTGCTTGGCAGATTGCGTGAATGCGTTCACTTCACGGTCGCGTTGCCTTTGTTGGAGGAGCCGCGCTGGGTGGGCCGCTCTATCGCACGCGGCATGCTCCACATTGCACGCCGCAGGTACCATAGATACGCTGCACCACACACCACGAACATAAACACGCAGACAATACATTTTTGCGCAATTCGCCGTGCTTTCTTAATCTTGTTTATTCCACGCATTAAATCGATGCCTAATCACTACAGGCTTTATAAACTGCGAGATCTTCTGTTAACGCACAAAAGACACTGAAGGCGCGATTAACTCGGTCGACAACAATTTCCTTATTTTACAAGGCAAAGACAAAACAATTGTGAATTATGCTATCATGGGTACATGGCGTTTTGTCTGAGAAATAAACTAGACAAAGATAATTTCAGTTGTCTTTATAGCCAACCGGTATTATGAGTCAGCCGTGATTGTTTAATTCAGTGCTTCTAAACGTGTCGGCTCGTGGCGCATGCGCCCAGTCACAACAACTAGTTTGATTCATATTATGCCAGTAAGTATATGTACTTTGTACTCCGTAGTCGGTACTCACAGTCGAGATAGATATGAGTTACATCACTCTCGAGTCTCCAATCTCAAACGCTGACTGAATGGATACGTCGTGGCGAGATCGTATTTTCATTAATCATTCGTGCACGTCTTCCATGTTGCCGCGTAGGTACGTAACTAGAGAGCCCGACTTGCCCACGAGTAAATAGCAATAAAAACGACCACGCGTCACCTAAACTAGTAGATAATCACGGGGGCATGTACCTGTTGCGTCGCGTTCTCCTTTCATGGAATATTCTTCTTGTTATAGAGAGCACACGACACAAAGGTTTATCTGAACGCATTATGAGAAGCATCTCCGCGCCTAGATCGCGCGATAATGCTCGTCGTCGTGGAGTCACAAAAGTGTGTTCTGTGGCGCACCGGCTCACGAGGCGCTGTGGCGGTGCGGCGGCGCGGCGGTGCGGCGGTGCGGCGGTGCGGCGGAGCGGCCGTGCGGGCGCTTCCACCGACGATGTAAGGTGATCTCGAGCGGGCTGACCTTTGTGCCGCGAGTCGCGACCAACCACCGCCGATCGTCTTTGTGTCGCGGCTCGCTTGTCAGCCTCTTCTCAAGAAGGAACTTTGTTGTCTTTCTCGAAAAGAAAGTGGGTAGAGATATCGATGTAAGCATTGTTCCCCTTCAAGTTAATTCAATATAGTGCTGCTGTCTATCGGACGCCATTTTTGTTTAACATTTGAATAGGACTCATTGTACTCGCTATTTGGAGTTCTGAATAGCGAGCAGGTGTGTCTTGGGAGGTTTATGGTCGCTGATCTTTAACATTTAGTATGCCGGAACGTCGTGCTATGTATGTTTGATTTTTCTTGTGTCGAGTGATCATTAACGATTTTGTGATACTTTTAACAGTTTAGCCATGGAAACGAGTTTTATTTGATAAATAACTTCAATTTTAGTAATGGTATTGTACGATACACAAGCATTGTAAACAATTGATACTTGTAAACAATACGACTTGACGCTTCCACGCGACAGAAAACAATTTAGTGACTGAAGGAAGTTAGTGGGCTATTGTGATATAATAAAACGATAAAATGCCTTTCAAGATTATTATATATATGGTCACCCGTTTCAAATGAGCGATAAAAGGAGTATGTGTCATCCGAGTGTAGCACTGAGAGCGATGTGATGTCAAATGTGGAGACTTTTGTGTCGCCGTGAGATCGTCTTGTCATTTTCGTGCACACGCATTCGAATGGAG
Organism: Cephonodes hylas; assembly: GCA_030295005.1. Lineage (NCBI taxonomy): Eukaryota > Metazoa > Arthropoda > Insecta > Lepidoptera > Sphingidae > Cephonodes > Cephonodes hylas. Next base: position 7,202,501 of record AP025364.1, on the reverse strand, counting down.
GTTTATTAACATCCGACGTAAAGGCTGCGTTTCTATTCAATATTTAATCCAAAACCTTACAAGCTTGTCTGACGCGACCATTATGTGTTTTTACGCAGTCACTAATATATTCCCTCGACTGATTTAAATATGTACGCGCTTTGTTACATTCATTTATCTTCGAAGATCACTCAGTTTTATTATACTATATTAACATTGAATCAGTTACCTTTGACCTGGGGCTACCTAAACCTAAATTCATATTGATCATTTAACTATATTTTAATAACATAAAAACTAAGGTTGGGTTGAATCATTTATATTGATAAACTTTGTAAAGGATTGTTCGTTACTTAAGTTTCAAGTTGTAACTTGAAATAGATGATAACACTAATACTCGCTCCAACTTTTCGCATTCCCGAAGCTATGTGTAGTGGTGTATTGTTTCACTTATGTTTCGCCAGCTGTGACCGACATAACAGGGGGTGAACCGATTGCCGTTTGAAAAACTAAATGAAAATAAAACTTTAGACTGGCAAGTCACTATTTTCAACGCAAGACCAACGAGATATATTAACATTTTTTCAGATTAAACGTACTTTACTCATGGTTGAATCTATACCTCAGCATTCACTACGAAGGGTTAGGGGTGTAAGCATACATTCCCACATCCATACATAACACTATCGTATTTATAAACCAATAAGAATGAAGTGAAGACAGTACCTTCCAAATCTCATAAACCACCACAAGCAATAATGTGCGTATTAATTAGCTAATTTTAGAGGAGCGGTCTATGGGTGTGTTCCGAAGCAGCGCAGATGACGTGCCGCCGGCCGCGGTAACAGATGCGCCAATTATTTTGTGTCACCTCACCCGCCCGCCGACAATTAAATGCATCTACGTGTAGCAAACGGTCAGCTGGCATATTTTTTTTCCACATATCTGGATCAGTTGGCCGCCTTTATGCGTCTGCTGACCCATATGTCTCGCCTCGTCGTTACGAAATACGTTTATTTCGTCATATCTGTAGGATTGTTTTATCGGGAAACCCATGTGTAAACTGAACTGTTCATTTATATTATAAACGTAATATCTTAATACAAGTTGATTAGAGAGGCAGTGAGATGAGAAGCTGAAAATATTGATCAAGCTTTTCATAGCCACGTAAAACAAGCATAAAAAGTTATAAATTAAGTTATTATAACCTAAGACTTAACTTATTCTCCGATAGTAAGTATAGTTCAGATCTTGTTCATCGATATTAAATATTTACTGAAATAAACAAAATATGGCATGTCGGTTTATTCCGTAAAGCTAATAAAATATCTACTAGGCCTTTAGTATCCCTCAACCAACAAAATAAATAAGCCAGATCGCAAATGTCACCTTAAAAATTGTAAGACTACTTTAAAGGATCTGGACCAATTAAATATAGGTAGTCACTAAAATAGCGAAATCATTGCCTTTTATATTTTGTTAATTGTTTGTTAGTAGGGATCAAAGTATTGCTAAATTTTGCCAAAACTCATCGCTAAACGGATTAAAATAGTTAATTTTATCAAAGCCACTGCTACGCAATATTTATTCATTACTTTTATAAAATATTATGGTAAACATTACTGTAAAATGTGTCATAACTCACACTCCAAACCGATATTTCCTTACACAAACATGTTGTCCCAAACTTATTTGTTGTTGACTCCCAATATACATTTTATCTAAGATACATACTTTGCAAGTAAATAAGTTATAGAAAAGTAAGAATATACATGTTCTCAAAAAATGTTTTGTAGGTAAGAGTAAAGATGTTTTATACCGTAGAATTATTAATCCTTGTACAGGGCGAGGTCGAAGACTTGATAATGACACTGTAAGTACAATGTGGAGTATGGGTTATTATGGTGAACACACAAAACATTGTTAAGAGATGAACAGTATAACCCCGCACAGAGGAACAAGCCACAAAGTAAGTATTCCATGAATGTGTAATCAGAGAGTTTATTGATCGTGGCAAGATTAACACCACTTCGCATTGTCTGACTTGGCACGTCTTAAATTTTCCCTTTTTGTGCCAATAACTTAAGGAATTCACGAATTAATTTTTTTCTTCACATTTATTGATGTCGTCGTTTATCACTTTGGAAAAGAAATATTCCTTCGTATGTTGCGCTTTCGTAACCGCTTTTCAATTGTAAATTGTGATGGTTTACGACTATCTTTGTACCCAAAATAGAATACCTTGTTACTCGTTACTCATGAATATATCAACTGCGACCTCTGCAACACACGAGGAAGTGCAAAACCTGCAAGGATTTTACATCTAAAGAATAAATTGTGTTATAAAACATTATTGTAAAATATTCTTAAAATGGATATTTTGGCATATTTATTATGTTTGATATACGAGTTGTTGGTAATAATATATAGAGACAATTGTGTGGGGTGTGGGAAGAGCTGGTGAGAGTGACGCGATGTATATAAAGCGCGTCGGCGTCCATATCCTGCGCGTTTTGCAGCCGCACTTCAGCGCACGTGCCAACCACGCGCCCGGAAGCGCTCTGCCCTCACCGATCGGCACATTACCGGCGACCCTGACGGTTATTTGTGTTTATTTCTATCGAACCGAATGTTCCCACTAAACTTTTACTTATCAACTGGAGCAAGTAAATGTACAGCTCTCCGACCGAGAGTGCAGCTCTCGAGGCACTACTCGGTACTCGATTATTCGTCGTCGCCAATGTCATTGTCAATATCTGCCACTGCTTTAAACAAATTGTTTTCCCGGTTACAATTTATGTGTTCGAGTTTTATAAAGTTTTAGGTCTCCGCTGTTCATTTCCAGAAAGCTGTAGGAGGCAGATTACGGTCTCTCAGATCGTCAGATTATCTCCATCGTAAGAATCGACTCGCCCAAGATTGTGTTAAGTCAATTTGTGTATATTTGTGTTATGTAACGTGTGATGGACATCGTCAAAAAAACTTTTATCATGTCCATATTTGCATAGGAATTGTTGACAGATCTTAGGTATATTGATAACAGCGGACAGGTTGTGAAGGCTTATCTCTCGACGAGGACATCCGCACGGACGCGAGTTATCCAACTAACACAGTTTTATTATCGAATGGATTCTTACTATGCAAAGACTCCATGTCTTACGGAGGTCATAGAAAAAATATATGTTCCGGATTTAGGCATACATAAATGTACATATTTCCGGTCATACCGTAACTACCTATCTATATAAAGAAATATGATTTCGTGAATCCCACAAACTCCGAATTCTTATAAATATGCACACTAGAACTACTTAGTTTCGCAGTTTAAGGTCTTGTGTTCAATTGCCCATTCACTAAGCTAGGCAATCGAGGGCTGCCTTTCGTTTACAAAAAATAATTTTGAATAAACCTCCGATTCCGAAGTCAATTACAATTCAAGGGTGTCAATGTCACGTTAAGCTTGGCCATTTCTAAATAATGAGCATGTTAATTTGCTTATCCCTAAACTTTTTTATTTTATTAAACAGCAAAAACATCGGAACTATTGTAAAAAAAAATACCAACAAGCTAAAATTTTTAGTATTGTGTAAATTCACACGGAACAATGAACTAGTGAAATCACGTTTTAAAAAACGTGCTACATACGTAAGTATATTATGTTTATTCCGTCTAATACACATGTCAGCAATAATCAACTTCACAAATAAAGTTTATGCAAATTTAGAATATTCACTTTGTTTTCAAATTTAAACCTATATTCTTTCATTTAACTTATTAATCCTCGTATCCCTTGGTTTGCTAATGCTATGTTAAGTAAAAAGTTGATTGTCATCGCACATAGATTAAGATCTGGACACATGCCACTGAAAAAATTTGCCTTTTTGATGAAAAAAAATAGTAATCCGTATTGTGAAGAATGTGGTATTGTAGAAGATGTGTATCATATATTACTTGAATGTGTTGGGTATAGGGCAGAAAGAGAAATATTACTAAAAGAATTAAATATAAATGTTAAGGAATTAGGATCATTTCAAAGTATATTGTCGGAACCTTGTAGTGAAAATGCCATAAAAGTGTATAAATTTGTTAATAGTTTAAAAATGTAATATTTCTTTTTCTGTAGTAATTATATAAGGGTACTATGGGGCTAGCATAATCGCTTGATTGTAAGCTCCTTATATAATAATAAAGAGAAAAAAAAAAAAAAAAAAACTTATTAATCGCTGACTACGGTAAAGTACAAAATTGTAAAGGATATTTCCAAAAATGGATTTAAATTTAGTATTTATAAAAGGTTGTGATATATTTTCATAGTTTTTAATATATCAAACATTAAACATAAACAGCACACCCGAGATCTGTAACATAAAGGTGGAGTGATAACAAAATATCTCAGGCATTCTCCTTAAAGATTTTTAACAAAAACGTGTTCAAGAGCGGCCGCAAGGTTGTTTCCAAAATCTCCCTTTATTCGCATTCAAAAAGCTTAATGGAATTTCTTGTTGCGCCATTCGGCGTATTGTACAACGGCGCGGAATGTGGATAAAATCAACAAAGCACTAAATCACACATACCCGATTATTCAATAGCGGCGTAAAAGAATACGTACGCTTTGTACGAGGAAAAATTTTCACATTTAAAATGTCTCCGACATTGTAAATTATTGTTCTTGCGCCGAATACATGCATAAGGTTTTTAAAACAAGTGGCTAGGAAGTGTTGAGGTGTATCGTGAGCAATGCACAATATACAATGCGAGGTTTAGAGCGAGGTAGTGTTTAGAGAGGTTTGCATAAATCTGTGGAGCAAACCGCGATGTTGTAGCTGTGGCAGCGAGCTCGATGTCGACGCCTACGAGTAGTCGGAGTGCGCAGCGCGGACGCAGGCGCTGGGCGCGCTGTGTCGGCGCTCGCCGATCACCACGTTCTTAGCATATCTGAATCTGTCTACACGCGGCGGCACACCACCGCTGCCAGATATGGGCAAAAATTGAAACACGGAACATACATATCTGAGTGGGCCTCTGCCTACACATAAAGCGTTTTATTTTTGCTTTCTTTATGTTCCGCCCCTGTATGGTAAGGAAAATAAAATCTTGTCGACCATCTGAATTCCTCATCGGATACCTACACTGGGTATTATCAAACTTTCGAGTTTCGATGTGAGTAAACATGGGCTTGTCTTACTTTGCACTCGCAATTCAAATTGTTTACGTTTGTTGTTACATAACAAAATAAATATTTTGTTCGCAAACATTACAACAAAATTTGTCATATTGACGTCACAGGAATTAACAGCTGTACATATAATTCTGTTCTACTATGAAGAGTGTAATGTCTGTATCAACTTTGGTAAGTGGTAGCATGAATAGACATTCGGTGTTCTGCTAATTTATCGTGATTTACGGACTAAGTTAACGTAAATTTCTTTTATTATTTCCAGTAATTTTTTTAATGGTAAAATGGTTTTAACTGATTATTCTTTCTTATCTCCTGAAGCAAATTATTATTCATCATCGTAACTGACTTGTTTTACGTTGATTTGATTGGTTGGTTAGTGAGACTCGGACTGCGCATGCGCCGGTTAATAAGTAATGCACAAATATAAATCCGCTGCGAGTACAATATGGTTTTTGCGCATGTTCTTACCTGCCGCATGATCCGTATCCCACGGCCTCGGCGCCTCAACAGGTGTGCACCTGAGACCAAACGCGCTTTTTCATTACGTACATGCGAGCAAACAAAGCGACATGCTCGTTTGTAATGATGCCCCGATTCATTCATCGTTCGGCTTGGAATGTCTTTATGTTAGTTGGCCGAACTCGATCTCGTGTTGTCTCGGTTCACCTTTGCATTGATCATGTACCTACTTAGCTAAACATACTTACCACGCATTACTTAGCTGGCTTTGTTAAATTCCTACATTACACCATGTCAATACATTACTTATATAACTTAATCACAGTTTGGAGGATATAATCAAAGTTTTTGTTAATACTTTCGAATCCCATCTTGAAACTAGTGTTATCAATACTGTTGTTTTGGGCTAATTTTATTAATGTAAAATCAGGAATAAAAAATTGCCGCATCGTGTAACTTGATAGCTTCTATAGCGTAAATTATGAATAATATTTTTTTCGATTTCATCATTGTTATATCATGTTTAACTGAATAAATATGCTTCCGTTGTCACACGTGAGTGTTTTGGGGGCGTAATGTCAACATGGCATATATTCGTTTTAATGGTGCGGCTCACGTGTTGCAGGCAACCTTGATAATCTGCTGGTCAACACATTTCGCGCTGCCACCGGCGCCTGCTGATGCCTGTTTGAATACGACACCGGCTGCCTACTGTCACTAACTGCCATTTATGTAACTGTCCAGCCAACTTCTCAGTTGATATGCATGTGAAAATCTGCAGTTAGCCCACAGATATGTGTGCATAACAAATACAAGGCATACAATGATACAAGTTTGTTGTTAGAACTTGATAAGCTAAATGTTACTCGTTAGAGTTGACAACATGCACCATACATTTTAAATACACTACATACCCACTAACCGAATGAATAAAGTTATATCTCTGAATTCCAAACGACGGTTACATGGGATCAACCTTGAATAATTCGGACGAGGTGGACACCTCATATTTATTCTATGTATTTACATATACATAGATATCTGAAGAATATCATAAACAAACAGACCGACAAGTCGTACTGTTAGCTTTATACCATTTTATCGATAAATTTGTTCTTGATTTATATTGCCCATAAAAGATAAATGCAGCCGTAACCTTGATCTACACACATCTTGATACTGGAAATGTAGGCAAATAAAGGCGCGCTGGCGCACTTACCTTCCACGAACTATAATATTTGTAACAGATTATAAACTACCAGCGGCTCTATATTCACTCCGCATTCCCACAGGTTGTGTAAGTTATGAATTTCTCACGCAGTCGACAGATGCATTTCTTCAGAAAGACCAAATAGCCTTCTCACGTGTATGCGATTGAATTGGTTCATTTACCTGCATCACTGGTCCATGCACCCATTGCTTATTGAAGAAATGTGCATATCCTTTCTACCTACAGCTCAAATCATTCCACCGAATTAAATTGCACAATATGAACTGCGCTTGAACAAAAAATATTGAAGTCATGCATTGATGCCCGAAATTGTCTCGCTTAAATTTTATAGGTACTCGAACATAATTAAAAACATATCTATAGTAACTCATTTATACTAGATTGGTAAGTAATATCAATCATATGGTTTAAAACAATTAGTAATTAAAGCGAGAGCGTGGTGCATACTGTAGAGTGTGTAGGCTGTGTCGGTGGCGTGGTCGGTGCTCAGTCGCGGGCTGCGGCCTGCCATGTCACTTGCTATCGATATCGGCCGATCGCGTCGTGTTAATTACTTTCATTAAGGGCAATTGTCCTGCTCAATCGGCCAGATCACTCAGTTTGCCGCCATTCGATATTTCTAACTTGTGCCGTTAGAACCTCTTTTGAGGAAGCTTTACGATTATACGAGTATAAAAGTGTCACCTGATTTAAATGATTATACTTGCTGATTGTTCAAATAATGACTTCTCTTTAACATTTAGATCAACATATAATAATTGTAACATGTAGGTAACATGTAATTTTATTAATCTTTAAGTGATAGAGCTAAATTCAACACCGCCAATGAAGCTTGGATTACGGTACGGATGGCCCGAACTGCATTACCATAACATAAAAATCTACTTGAAGCAAAATATTGCTTCATTTTGCTCTGTTTGTGAGGTTACTGCAGGCCTTATATGCTAGTGGCATGAGATTCGTATACACCAATAAAACAGCCACGACGTTATCATCATCATTTTCATCATCAACCCAAATACATACATACGTCCATCTGCTGGATAAAGGCCTCCTTAATTACTCCTTTACTACCATGCCGGCCCAGTACGGTTTGGTGGACTATAGATACTATAGCGGATTTTATAGATTATGTCGGGATTTTTTCACTCATAGTTAAAGGAAGAGTCATTTTTTTATGAATCGAAGGCAAACCAAAACTCCGTAGGCCTTATCCTCGAGGTCATCGCTACTATAGCAATATGTATGAGAGTATAATATCTGTCATAATCACATACACTTTGCAGAATCAGCATATGGGTACTCGGTGAGCAATATGTAGACATAATTGTGTCAACTGGTGCCAAATAATCGTAATTATTCCTTGACAATATATCAACATTCTAAACAATTAGAGTCTATAGCGGTGTGGTATAAACCTCACCGCATTAAACTACTTATTATCTCTAAAAAAGAAGAACATACTAGATGATCAGTTTTTTTCTTTATAAAGATCACTTCCATTCTTATATTTGAAACACATTCAACACGGTTTGTTTATAAATGACATGACGAAAACATTATACCTGCGTCTTGAATTAAATTACATAAATCACATGTCTCCCTAGCAACAAGTCATTTGAATTTAGTGCCATAGAAACAAATTTAGATTAGGACGTGTATTCGAGGGAAAGCCAGTTTACGTCTGATATTGAAAAGATACGATAAGGCGCTTTCTAGGGGAGGCCTACGTTCAGCAGTGGACGGCGATAGGCTGATGAGATGAGATGAGATGAGATTGAAAAGATTGGATTTATTATTTTGACTTTTGAATAATATTAATAAGAAACACCTTACATGGCCTTTATCATCATCGTCATCACCATTAGCATCCTCCACTCACTCCTCTCCACTCCATCAGCTTCGACAAACCGCTTTAAAACGCTTTAATTGGTAATCGATTGCGCTGCTTCATATTTACCTGAATAATAAAAAAAACTTACAAGAAATTATAAAAATAACACATCTAGGTACATCATTTTTGCCTGTATCGTCGAAATGCTAGTCACGGCTACCTATTTCATTCAGACTTTGCATTCCTCATTCAGTCATCCATGTTTCAGCAGAAATGTTTTTACGTACTATGTGAGGAAACATTATCGGGTATATTTTCAGTCTCCGTAGTGCTTTTAATAATTTCCTAATGGAAAATCCCTATAGCACTTTGTATGACCCGGTTACACCCAGCCGCACGATCATACTAACGCAGCGGTGGCAGTTTGTTATACAAAAAAGAATTTACTTCAAGATCACGGGTTTCCGTCTACAGCTAATTTGATGAATACCTTTTATATGTGCGTATTGATATACCAAAATTACATTACTCGCATTTTTAGTTTCAATAGAGTCGTTTTTGGCGTACACAAGTAAAAAGGTTTAGGCATAAGTGGATTGTCATGAAAAAACCATTGAATGAGGAATCATTAATTATTCATAAGCGGCCTAATCCCGATTTAAGAGACCTGATCTCAATATACCTGACGTATACATACACACCTCCCATATTATAATAATTTTATACTTTTTTAACAAGTTCATAGCGGATTAATTATAGAGAGATAGGCTATCTGACTCACTTTGGTAAGAACACTAAATAACTGTCACATATTGGACAAAATGGATGTGACATGGAAAATGTAACCACGCCGTGACCTTCCTTCAATTAATGACATTCGACAACATTACCATGAAAAGATAAGTATAACCAAGATTTTCGTAATATTTCAACTTACTTATTAAAATAATATTTTCACTGAACGATCTTACTCTCCCCCTATTAAATGACCGACTACGTCAGAGAAACCGAGAGTTAGATGTTACATGCTTTGTATTCTTTAGGTATTTTTTTTGTATATAGTCCGCATTAGGCCAGCGTAGGGGACTAAGACCAAAACCCTCTCAGCTATAAAGCAGTTCTATGTCCAGCAGTATGAATGTGCGTATAATGAATCTACGAAATGTTAAGGATTAAAATGTCAAGAGAATAAGGCAATATAAATGAAGCTCAGTAACGTTAATTCAAAAGCCGTTATTTTATACTTAATTTTCTAAAAGATGTAAAAGAGTCAGAGAGAAAGGAAGATTAGTGAGATGGCCGCAAGCTTCGCGGGAACACCTAAGAGAGGCAACACATTACACAAGTGAACAATAAACCATATTTCTTGATAGGCCATTAACATATCATTTTGTACCGTGCTAATCGAATGGCTGCAGGCACCGCAGTCAGGGCATGCACATATTTGAAAACTACTCTATACAACTACTTAATTTAATATCTTAGTCTCTCTCATTCCATCGCCTATTTTTGGGATGAATGAAATCTATAGCTATTAGTTTGAAGAACTTGAGCTAACTGAGCATTTACACTATGTGCACCATATCACAGTAATTTCTCTGGTTTACCCATGCGTTTAGTGACTACTACTACAAGAGTCTTACACGCTTTAATTCCAATCAAACAATATCCATTTTAAAAATAATACGATCTTCGGACTACATAAAAAAATGGGACGTGATGAGTCATTTACTATCAATAAACACGCTAGATTCAAACGGCTATATTATTATCAACTGAATGAACCGAATCTTGTCAATTAACCGTCATATATTCGCATTTTTTTTCTTTCCTACGTAAATTCAAGTATCTTATCTAAATCTTACTCGTATCATTTGCTTTTAACTGATTGTCGTCAGAATAACATTCACACGTCGATTATAAGGTGAAAGAAAATAGTGAAATGGGATATATATATATATATATTTATTTTTTTGAAATTTATTGTTCTTTAGATTCAAACTAAAAAAAAGTCCATTGACTTACTTGTTTATGCTAGTTGAAAAGAACAAAACCTGATTATCTTGACTGTTTTCTTTTATGAATCTGCTTTTCAAAGGAGTAAATTAATGCTTTAGTATCTGTAACACTTTGGACGTAGGTTTACAATTTATTGTATTTAAACCATTACTTAGTTTCAACTACATGAAAACTGCGATTGTTGGAAATTTCTATGACAGTTGTTTTATGACTTGTTTCTATATTCTGGTAAGCTATACATCCGTAACAAGTTCTTGGAATAATATAATTTCGATAATGAATAATTAGTGTGAGAAAGTGTTGGCAGCCCTAAACCGCGGCGCGCCCTCCACAGCGCCAGTGCCCGTCACGTGCGTCTCCCAGTCGTTATCAATTCCACTGACCTAATAATATACAATTGATATTATTTAATTATATTTGGATTTCAATGTTAATGACATTATTGCTCACAAATTATTTACTATGAACTAAGAATTTCGATATGCCTTTATGAATTGCATGCCTATTTTATTTGTACCGATTGTGGCCATGATAATGTCCCTTCTATATGTCATAATATTTTTTTACAAGCTTTTATTTTTTTAATGATTACAAAGCTAGCACCTAATAAAACGTTGTATAAAGAAATAATGAAAATAAATAAATACAAGTCTCCTTATTTATTCAAATTTAACTGCATCAACATAATAATTCTGGTACGTTATCACAATAACCTCATGATTTTTCTTATTTATTTCAAAAAGAAACTATTCGTTAGTTGTTATTAGAAGTAAAGATTTTTTTGATGGTTCAGCTGAACAAAAAAATTAAACTTGCCAATACTGTTAAACATTCAAATCTTGGCTGATTACTCAGGCAATGCCATGCATGATAAATCAACTAAATGTAAACCTCGGCAAAAAAATATATCAAGATTTATCATAATAATTTGATTTTCCTAAATATCACCTCAATTAAAGAAAAACATGTACGAAATCAGGGGAATAACTTCCACGCAAAAATCAATGACGTCCCTACACACAATTAGATCATGATAAAATACGAGGTAAACGTAGCAACAATACCAAAATATTTAGCCGCACATAAAAAATACATATAACAAAAAAACTATTTACATAATTTATGGCATAGCCATGAAGTCATTCACATTACACATATAACTTCCTTAATGAGTAGTAGCGAGGACGAGGGGACTGCGGAGGATCGCGACGTAAGGGGCGTTGTGATAGGCATATTGTAATTTCGATGACGGCACCAACGCTCCAGTGGCGCAATTGGTTAGCGCACGGTACTTATAAGACAGTGTTCGTGAGCAATGCCGGGGTTGTGAGTTCGAGCCTCACCTGGAGCATGTTTTTTACCATACAAATTGCAACACTGATGTATTAAAAGTACTTTTTTAATTTTTCCTATTGTTGTAAAGATGTTACAAAATTTAATATAAGCTGTTATAATGATCTTACAAATATTCCATGGAAAAAAATACACAACATTTTAATAGGTAATAAATCATGGCTGAACCTTGAAGATTACTCGTAATAGCTATTTCATGGTAAAATATAACTCGATTAAATAAAACCCGTGTAATTTTGATAATTGAAACATAAAAAAAATATTATTAAAACGGTTGCAGTTTTATTTTTAAAAAGTATAATTTATGTTTTTTATAACTATTTTTAAATTCAAACACTTGATTATTTTAAAAGCTAAAAACATGTAAAAATAAAAATAAACAACAAATTTGCGCTACATTCTTTAAAAAAGGCTAGAAACATCTCTATTTCCAAAAAAGGTCCTATTCCATTAAAACAAAAAATGTGAATGTCTAACGATTTCTTTTGTCACGAATTTTTTTTTTCACATTACATATAATTCGACCCGACCCGACCGCGACATACCGACCTCGAATCGTGAGGAATGTAAATCGCTGACCGTGCGCGAACAACCCCCTGACATGGAATTACTCTTTGGATTTTTTCACCGTCACCTACGCACGAGGAAATATTCGGGCCGCGGACGGCATCCATTGATTGGCCAGATGTGTAGATACGTGCGTAACACTTGAGAATGTGGAAACATGCCATCACTTAACAATTAACGTTGTCTTATAAGTTATAAAGAAATTAAATTAAGTATTATTTTCATTTCTTATAAAACTGATCAAATCAGAAACTTTTTGTTGGGGTCATAATGGACTAATAAGTTTACTATAAATAATGAATCACAAATAATTAAATGATCGTTTATTTATTAAGCAGGCAATAAAATGCCACTTGTGACACGATAATCCATGTCAATAAAAAAATACACTGGTCAATTTGTTTTATTTTTATTAAAATTAAACATATTATTTAAATGAGATTAAGAAAGAAATATGGTCTCGAGGTTTAGGTGAGCGGTCGAAAATCTCAGCGGTCGCTGATTCAAGCCCCAAACACACAGCTTTTCAGAGATTGTTTGTGTATTCATAATGAACTATCACGCAAATTATGGCACACAAAAAGTTCTTAGGGGTGCCCTTCTCCCATTTTTACTCAACCAACGTAGACTAAATCTTCTTTAAAGTGGCCCGTGTCCAGCAGTAGGACGTATAAGGGCTGATGATGATGATGACTAGAAAATAATAAAAGATTTGTATTAACTCAATTATGAACACCCCTGCATGAACTTAACTGTCACTTAGAGCATCGTAATATCTTATATATAAAATTCTCGTCTCACAGTTTTTGTTCCCATACTCCTCCGAAACGGCTTGACCGATTCTCATGAAATTTTGTCAGCGTATTGAGTAGGTCTGAGAATCGGCCAACATCTATTTTTCATCCCCCAAAATGTTAGGAGTAGTCCACCCCTAACTTAAATTCTATTTTTTTATTATACAACATACAAAAATACATATAATCCTTAATTTTCACCTTTCTATCACCAACCGCTATTTTTGAATAGTTGTTTTAGTAATTTTTTATCCCACTCGGTAATTTTAGGTATGGACATAAATAGGACTCTGAAGAGTAAAATAGACTACAAGTTATTTTCTTTCCGAACTCAACATTGTAGTCTACACGGACGAAGTCGCGGGCAACAGCTAGTATTACTATAGAAAAGTAAATCGCAATCGGTTCATCGATTTAGCCGCGCTCGTTTTTTTTTTTAATTATAGCATTTTTAAATTATCACTGAGCTCTTCACCATTCGTTCATCCAAAAAAAAACAAGATGAATGTAATGCTCATAAGTTGAACTAGGCACGTGTAGGTACTGTAAACTAAGCCGCCTCTCGCAAAAGATTCAATCTTGTGTACGTGTACTTTGATTTCAAATTGTCATACAGATAAAAAGCAACATGGACGCATAAAGGCAATAAAGATAAAGTCTCCGAGGGGATATCATTATGATCAGCAATAATATCAAGGACAATGAAATATATAACCGCATTGGAAGAATATCTTACATGTGAGATACATACACACAGATTAAGACAGGAAATTGATCTTAAATAAATGAAAATAAACATCGATTCTTTAAAATGATTTAAAATCAACGTCAGTGTAACAAATACACACATAGAATACGGATATGAATTTCTAGGCCATTTTGATAAGTTGTGGTTATTTCGAAGGTCCCAAAGTACGCAAGCGAAACAGCGGCATATACATACTTATATGTACATTGTACATCCATAACCCTACAGTCTACACCTATAATGTCTGAAAAGGAGCATTTCTGCACCAACATTCGCCAGATAGGTTTATACCTACCTGGGTCTTATGACCCACATAACGGACTTTCTAGACTACTACGGAGAATTTCCTAATTAAAACCCAATAACACTTTCGATAAAATCTAATTCGGGACCTCTAGAGTTAGACGCACAACATAAAAAAAACACCCTAGCTAAAACAATGACTGCAAATACCTTTATTCCACACAAGTTTAGTAAGAGCCATTTGCTTAATCCAAACGTACAATAGAATATTTCCACCGTACATTTCAAGTACGCATTAAAGAGGTCAGTTGAACGCGAGCCGTTCGTATTATATTTTAATTAGGTGTAGTAGAGTAATACATTATTGAATTAAGAGATCGAGAGATACGTACAAAAGAATTCATGCCGAATTAAAATTCCGCTGTAAGTAGCTACCAACACAATCGAGACGGAAAGATAAGCTTGAGACAACTGTGTTTAGCATTGATTTGGGAGCACCGTTGATCACGAAGTGGTCTGCTTTCGTCACTCGCGGACAGTAGCGATCAATTTCATTAATAACACACTAACGGAACCTTGTAATTCGTTCGTCGGTTATTCTTGAGCTTTTTTATCGTAAATCGATTGAAAAAAAATAACAATAGAGTATGAGACTTTTCGCGAAGTTTTAAAGAATATTTATTTTATTAATCTCACTAATGTCCTCAAAGAACAAGATATGTATCTCTATAAGTTCGTTCCTCCTGTTTCTAAGTAGCACGTGACATAGGTTAAACCTATGGAAAGTAAGGAAAAAATCGACGAAAATATCCAATAAAAGTTCAGTCAACCTTGGAATCGACCCTCGGACGCCTAAATCATACGTTACTAATTATTTATGTATGCTACGAGATGTATGCCAAATTATTCGCCTTATAGATTTAAAATAATCAACAAAAACAAAACTTCATCATTAAATATGGAATTTAAATGCAATTTACATTAATAGTTATACCCGTATAGTGCTCATATGAATGCATACTTTTTTTTATTTTAAACAGCTCTAAAAGAAATTATAAAAATGTTTTACTTTTAGGCTTTGCCAAAGTGAACATGCCTAGAGAGCTTAAGTGGATTAAAAGTATTTAATGCATGAGTGAAGTGATGATCTCTAAATGTGCAGTTAATATTTGTTATGAATATATTCAATGGACTAAAAATGTAACCGGTTAACTGTAATGACTTTTCTTTTTGGCACAGTTCATGTCTGTCACAATAGAGCGCAGTGCTGACAGTGGCTCGCGGCCGCAGATCGTATCTGTCAAACAGGAGCGTTTGTTGTGACGGGCGCGAGGCGACACGGCGCTGCTACCGAACTGAGTTCTCACTACCCAGCCCTCCGAGCGGCCGAGCGCCTCTCCGCACGTCGGCACTCTCCGGTCCGCACCTCTCGGCTGCCTCGCCGCCACATCGGACGCCTGTAATCTGTCCATCATCTCGCGCAGCCCACTATTTTCTTCCAGCTTTCTAACGCCGACACGTGCGAGGGAATTTGCATAAGTATGTAGGTAATTATTCGCATCTCAGATTATTCATAAGTAGGTGCATGATTGACAATTGTCGCAAATCATTCGTGCTTGTCAGATTACCCTTTGAATTTGAACAAATAAGGATAGAAAGTTGTTCCATCAGAATGTGACGCAAAGTGGGTGGGCTCATGCACTCCACTGCCAACTCTTTGGCCATTGTTATTTTCTTATCTACTATTATTATTTTTTCACTTCGTATGGGATAGACACATAAAAATGTGACACCTACATGACATACATATGGGTCGACCAACTTGACGACGACTATAGGGACGACCCTGGTACACCAGTTTTAAAATTGAAGAGTAAATTTGAGGAGTTTATTGCGGAACCCAATATAATTGGCGAGACAATTATATTATTTATTAAATACTCTTCATTTTCCTGAATGCCCGGTCCATTACAATTTAATCGAATCGGTTCAATCCAATAAAATGTAATAGTCAATCGGTATAAGGTTAGCAAATGCATTATTGCGAAATAGTATCATATTGTTATAATTCTCACAGGACCATTTAATTTCTTATTATATTTATTACAACAGTATATTCACTATCGCATCTTGTAGGCAATTAGAGCTAAACAATATCGTAGTGGTTCTGATATTGCTGCCGCGGCGCTCTGATTAAAAAAGGTCTGCCAACAAAAATATGATCTTTATCTTAGTTATATAAAGTTGTTAGTTATTTTTGAAAGAGTAAAAATCCGAATCGGAAAATCATTTATACCAAACGAATTGACACACAATAAAAAAAATACGCGTTTTTTATACTTTTTGGTACCTACACCAAATTTTATTTAGGTACAAGGTATCGTATTTAGCGAATATTTTTTTTAGCGAAATCAATCACAAGCATGCGAAAATGGCGAAAAATATGTGTGTTTAGCCATAATACGGTCGAGAATCTCGAAGGTCGCGGATTCAAACCCCAGGCTTTAATTTGGCGAAGTTATGTGTTAGGATGCTGGTGCCCAACCCTCAAAGGATACAATTTATACATATAAATACATAAAATTTATAATAAAAGATTCATCTTCAGTAAATTATGTCACAAATATTTTTCAATATACCTACTTAGTTATATATTAACACCTGAACAGAGCTTACGAAGGTAAAATAATAAGGTTCCAATAATAACCACAGTAAAGTTTTAAGGGCACCAGTGAAGGATTAATGGTATCATTATACTTAAATAATTGTATTCTATAATATGAGAATATTTATCTCCAACTTAGGCTATTGTAGTTACTGCCATATACGGATTAATGATCTATTTTATGAAACCTGTGCTACATAAAGAATAAGATATTCAACCAATAAAAACTTGTTTATGCCAAAATGTTAACAGGGTCGACAATAACCTAGGACAAACTGAACTGTGACCCAAAATTCTAAATATTTATTTGGCCTTTTTTTAATCATTAGGTACATGTAGTGAATAAGTCTTCCTTGATCAAGAATTCAACGGTCATCCTTAGCTCATGAAGTTGTAATAAATAAGGATTTCTTTGGGAATAATTTATTCTTTGATTAAAGCTTCGTGCAATTCTGTTTGCATGTAAATATAATTACGTTCATTTATAAAAGATTTCGGGCGAATTCGTGACGAAGTGAGCTAAAAGCATCAATCACAGTGACAGTGGGCACGGAGCGGTCGCCACGAGCCACGAGCCACGTTGTCATACGTAATTAGAGCCGGACAAAGAGCCGCATCATAAATATTAATCAACATCGCAATAAAATCGCTACAGCGTTCTTACAGATCGACGCGCGGACGCCCCCCGCTCGCGACGTAGCCGGCCGGCCGCGGACCGTCGCCGACACTTATTCTTGTATACATAAATTATTTTTATTGAGAACAGTTATATCTCAAATAGTTCCAGCTACAGAAAGCCGCTTGTAACTTATAATGGTGACAAATGATGGTCGAGAAAAGTGATGTATGAAGTGTGAAACATTTGTATAGTTAGGCAGTAGCTCGCGACATTTACGATATCTCGTGTGGGACGTGGTTGTTGGTTAACGAACCCGGCCTACGTACTCGTACTCGCACCTCGTAGTGCCACTACGTATCGTATCTCCATTGTTTTACTTACTCGCGTACACTAATCGTAAATAAATACAACATGAAGCCGTTTTATATCATCCATTCATTTAAGTCATACTTAAACTCGCATACACAGATATGTAGAGCAGGTGCTCTACTGGAAAATAATACGAAACAGAATATTAATATAATTCCGTCCTGTGATAACTTTGTCATATTAATAAATTGTTTTACATAATGCCCAAACAATTCCACAATCAGGGTTTTCTAAAACGTATGCTCTGCTATATGTTACATATAGCAAGCTAAGTAGGTAATAAAAATCGGTTCACTTTTTGGGATATTTAATTAAATGTACACAAACACGAACATTAATTAAATGCATTCATGTACACAAATTTCAAACCTAGTTGCGAACAGTTTTTTATCAGAAAGTTAAACATAAGTGCTGACATTTATCAGTTGATCTAATCCATAAAATCCGCTTTCACCTTAAGATCGCTTAATGCAAACCCCCGGCTCCCCGACATGAACAATGGACACTTTTGAACGGAATTAAAGACAATAAAATAGCATTGACGTTTATCGCCTTACAATAAGTGCGAAGACAATGCTTTTGCAGATATCAAAGAGTTAGACGTGGTAAGTACTAAACAGGAGTCCAGGGGCATGAGTCACGAGCGGCGCTTGGCGGTGGCGACAGCTATTCGGCGACGTCGCGTGCGCCGACTGCACACTAGCGTCGACCGCCGTGGTTGTGGCGCAATCTCACCGACATGCTAAGACCACTCCATCATCACTTTGCAAAACATATTGTCACGGATTAACCCCTCACCTACGGCTTACAACTTGATTTGTTAATTAAAGCAGCAACGAATGGGACAGAATCTTGCAGAATTAGCCGGTGTAACTCTGATTATGTCGGTGTTATGATTGATGTTTTTTTAAGCGTTTTTAATATAATTCAACGCTATAAGTGTTATCATAAATGATTTAGAAATAAAACGTTAATGTTCCTGTATTCAACCATGACATTTTCATAGACATCTTTAGAGCTGCTCAAAAACTACTTAGAGATAATTTTTCAATGTGCGTTCATTCGCATCACGTAAGTAGCAGTTTCAACTTGGACATTTTATTAAAAAGTCACATACAATTCTATCCTATCATGGGTTCTTTGACGTTCGATTGCTGGGACAAATTTGTGAGAATCGACGGATTACACTTACCTCATACAATTGCTCTTAATGGGATCTCAGGTAGGTATACAATTTGATCATATTTCTTGATATAATATAATATATATGTACGGATACAATCGTTGAAAACTCTTATGCAACAGCATGCATTGAAGTTACCCTGACCGAGCTTGCTTGCAAGTCTTTAATATTCAAGCTTGTCTTTCCCCCGCAATAAACATAATTGGCTTTGAAAATTGTCATGACCCGTTTGAAATTGCAAAACGGAATGATAAATTTTTAGTCATGTTTTCCATGGGCAATCGCTGACCAAAGAAACTACTGATAAATAAGTAATATCTCATTTCTTTGCTTTTGATATTATTTTACGAAATAAATCTGTACATTCCTGTATTCACCCCCGCATAGCAGAGGCTTAAATAAACTAATGACATTTTTAACAGAAAATCTTATGTATAAATATGTGTACATAAAATGTCAACGTTGAAGTAGGTAATCAATATGAAGAAGATCGCTTCAATACACTCATGCCTAAGCCTGAAGCTGCGAAGGCCATCTAATGCTAACCGCATCAACGATTTTAGGAAAAAAAATCTGCTTCGTCTAACCCGAGAAATCCGATATTGATTCCCGGCGTTTAATGAATGCGGAGCACATTTCATGATTTCTCACGACACGTTTGGGAACCTGATTTTTTTCCCAATTCATTTCTCTCAGCAAACAATAGATCCTAAAGCTTGTATTTGAGGGTTGGGAATGTTTCCCTGCCGGACTAGTTACATTCATTTGTATTGAATTGGCCTTTAAATATTTATTTCCAACTTGTCTGAACTAAAAAGCTTGAACGTGAAAATGTGATTGCCTAAAGAACAAATTATTGTTTTTACACTAAAACAAACAAAATGTTACGTGTCTGGTCCTTCAACTGCTAAGTTACTACCCAAGATACACAAGTTGCAGAGTTGATACCCGTATTGACCATCATTCAATGCCCTATAAATTTCCAAACAGATTCTTTCTAATTTTCTCAAATGTTATAGTCTGTTGGCTAGCTCAGTTTACAATAAAATTATTTTCGTAAAGCAATATTAAATTATTTTATTTTAACAAAGAGCAAGTATTACATAAACTAAAATGTAATAATTACATTGGCCAATATGTAGTGAGTGTAGTGCATTGGCTGTTCCCGTATAAGCGCCCCTTTTGTCCGCGTTGCTGACGCCAAACAACTTGTCGAGTGAACTAGTTCCCGCACTTGGGTGTCGCGAACGCAACCTGCAACTTACTTCCTGAATTACTCATGTAAAAAATGCAAAAATATGTAGCACTCTGTCTCGAATATATACATACTGACTACATTAATTTAAATAATAAAAGATGCAGTGAATATAATTTAATATTGCGTTACACTTTTTGTACCAGATGCATTAAAATGCGCATAAGTATACAACATTTTTGCAAGAGATTTTTTAGACAAATTATATTTGCATAGCATTGTCATTTTAATTTTGATCATAAATAAACATCGAGGGAATTATAAAGCCCCCCGTACTTAAACTTCTTCTTAAAAATCAAAGTATTCGCAGGTACAGAGATGCACCAAAATAGGTGTGTGAATAACATTACACATATTGTTATAATTATCGGAATTCGAGCTTTAGATAAAATTGAACGGAAGCAACTACCTGTCTCGTGAGAATTGACGGCGGATGTCGCAAAAGGTGCGCCTTTTTTACAAGTGTTACAGTGAATCAAGTAGAAACGAAGGGTGATTCCGGATCCTCTTGTCGCACCTAATACATTCCCATTTCTTATTAATATCATTTGAAAAAAAACTAAAAAAGGGTAAATACTACACAGTTATTTAGTTTTACTACCGATTATAAACACACATAGCTAAAAGTATGATAAGCAAATGTAAAAAGAACTCAACGCATCGGTTTGTCTCCGCGTATGTATATAAAAAAACGAACATTTTAATCCCAAGCCTTTGCTTTTAATTTCCTCATAGGTACCGACTGATTTAATCACTGTATTTAATATTATAAATACGGTAGTTATCACCCACACACATCACATGACATTGATTGATCTGATTACTATAGGGGCTTAGACTTTAAAACGATAGGTACACTTTATGCAAACATAAATTTCATTCAGACTCAAAGACAAATTTTGTAATTATTCTTACTGCAGGTGCTTTCACTTGTTCCTAAAATTTATTTCCTGTGAACTGAAAGAAATAAAGGAAGAACATTCAACGCGGGATATATTTAAGAATTATGAAAAAAAATCTTAAAAAAGTATCGTGCACATGTGACACACATTTTTCCCACATTATTGTGCGTATACGCGCGGCATCGTTTTAACTATGACATTGATAGGACGATATACGCCTCTGAACGCGATTGGGTCAGTGACCTGTGCGCTGTTATCTGCATCATAATAAGGTATTACCTCATGAAAGCAATCTATCATTTAAAATTAATATGATCAGTGATGAGCGAGGCGAGACGCGGCGGTGCGGCGGTGTGGCTCGACGTGGAAGCCGATATCTGCATAGCCGGGTGGAATGGCGGTTAATCAGGTGGCCCGTTACATTACATTGTGCTCGCCGTGAGTCCGAACCCAAAGAACAGGTTGCTCCAATGACAAAGGAGCAGATTCCATCGTCCGCAATCCGCGTCCGCGAGCCCCACATTATAAATAGACCGTCGAAATAATCCGTTGGTGCTTGTCACTGTGGCGCCCACCAACGTAGGCCGATACACTTCCATATTTAATGATGCTCAACATAAAAACAATTCATAAAAAACTGCTAAGAGTGAACAAACCGTTTCCGCGTGCAGCTTTGACCTTACAGTGATTGATGGTCCACGAATTATTAATAGTTTAAGTATGTAAGAGATGGTAATAGCTGCGACCGATGTCGATTTTTAATAATGTTACTGTGTCATCTTCGTAATAGACATTTTGGGCCGATTGGTTAAATCTGTTACAAATATTGAGAAGATCCTTAAGTCAATGTAGAAAGGTGTTTGGGAAGTATCCGTAATAACAAAAAGATGAAAACAAAGTTGTTAAATGTGTTATAAAATAGTGTGTAATAACCGTAAAAGAGAAACAATCGAATTTCATTTGAAAGAAGGATCTGTGGGCCACCTGCGCTGCAGCCGCGACTGGTCGTCCAGCGGCACCGAGCCGTGGGTGCGAGCGCACTTTACTGCCGGAACAAAGCACCACAGGCCAATTACACTATTGTTGCATACAGCACGTGGTGCGAACACAATGTCTCACAGTAACACCTGATTTAAATTACTTTACAGCTAGTTTCCTCAGACGCGACATTGCAATGGCGACAGCAACACCATAACTAAGACACTGTTTAGTGTTCACCCAGTAGAGTTCTCAACATCTTTTCTCAATATGCAAAGGCTAGTTATATAATGCAGACACAGATACGCACATTAACATATTTCCGATCACAGAAACCAACAAGATAGTAGAGTGTAAGATATTATACTATTTCAACCAAACTTTAATTCGTGGTCTTTATATCTAGACACAACATGTAAGTACGTATATACTCGTATATATGAGGTCCATTGTCGAGTACAATTCACGGTACAGTCTGTCAGCATTCATCATATCAGCACTCAATAGTGAAATATATCCATAAGTAATGGTGGCGACGGCGACGTGCGCGTCTGGCAGGCGAAACGTAATGTGTCGGTGTTTTTTACCGTGCACTAAAACCACCTGTAACGCACAGCGGAGCAGTAAATCACCATTATATGCCTTAGTTAAAGTGACAGCTACGTCAAAATGGAGTATTTTATAATTTATACGGTTCATAACCTCTATTACGATGGACAGGAATAGAAATGATCTCGATATCCCAGCTGGTGTGGAGACGCTCGGCGCAGGCGCGCCCGATGCGCGATGCCACACAACCCGATTACACACTATTATGAAATATAATGCTTGTAACGCCCTGACTAAAAGGGTTAACCCGTGCGGCGGAAATTGATTTAAATTGCGCCGTTATTAATATTATGTTATTAATATGATGATACAGAAGCAGCCGCGTTTTTTGCCGTAGAGGCCAGTTTTTAACAATTATAATAGGTAAAGGGAAAATTTATTACTGTTTCTTATTTGTTTTGCGCGCGTTTCTTTTAATTTAGATCATAATTATAGAGCTGCAGAGGAGAACATAAATTATGTAAGTCCAGCCCTTACATACTAGAACTCGCTAAAAAATATTCTAATGCATATAAATCTTACTATTGAAATGTGGCGATCTTTGCTCTTTGTTGTGATCAATTTAATAACTTAGTCTATAAAGTATTTCTTTAGAGTGTTATTTAAATATTACTTTAACACATTAATATTTAAGTGAGAGATCATATGCTTCCGAACATTATGTAAATTCAAATAAATTGGCTATTAACTCGACGCAAAAGATCATTATTAAATGGTACGTAAAAAAAGTTTAATTTAGAAAACACTATGTTGGCGGTCAATTACTGACCCAGCAGGCGTTATCCTGGTTGTGGTTCAACAGATGGTTATTTTTTATCAGTAGATGGCGTGGCGAAGGGCGCGGTCACGGGCGCCCTGTGACGTGTGCGGGGCTGCGGGGTTGTGAGGGTGTGGGGTGTGCGGGGGTGCGCGGGTGAGGCAGTGCGCGCCCTATAACCGTATAATTACTCGTTGTTGTTGCGCGCGCGCCGGCACGCACAATTGGTTTAAACGAGTGTTTGCTTTGATGTGCCGACCGCAGCGGTTATCCACGTGCGGTCGCCTCAACCCGTTCTCATGTTAGGCTTATTAAGAAGAAGCTACTTGTTTTATGGTTGTTTATGCAACAAAAAATTCCTTCACGTTGCAGATTTAAAAGGAATCTCGTTGAGAGCACTTAGCGAATTCCGTGTTTATTTTCAACTTTCAGATGTGGCTTATTTCTAATGTAGCGCGAGTACGTACTGAGTATGTTTTAGTGCCAGTACGATTTAATTCTGTAGTTGAGAGTTCGCCGCGTCAATGGTCGTTCGCGCTCAGTGTCATGTTGGCATAAACTGTGTCATCTATTTGTTGTAAAGAGTACAGTTATATCACACAAATGCCAAGGGCTACATCGATCAAGCCAGTGTTGTCGCAAGTGATTCTTAATCGACAGCCGCAGCCCGCAGTCGAAAGTTGAGTAGCGACATCGTGATGGTGAACTTAGCCTCCTTCTCCGTACCGGTACTCGGCTCCGCTCGCCTTCGCAGCGCGTTGTGAAAAACTCACATCGCCGATAACGACTGCGACATCACATAAAAACTATATTATTAATCTTCCGATCGTGACTAACGTTTTCGACTCAGCGTTTACATGAGCGGAGGCTTGAAAGCCAGATTAATATTGAGCCAATAATTTGCGCCGTGATGCACTTGAATCGAACTTCACAGCGGCCGCAAATTGACGACTCACATTCAATCGACCACTTTCATATACATCGGCTAAGCGCTCCAGTCAATCGACAACAACTATTTTTTTTTATATAAATGTATCATCAATGTAGTAAAGTATAAAATTTGCGTCTTACCCACAAGTTATTTAATTTGCATTAAATACTTTTTCTGTTCCATCGAGATTTGTTGATTCGATTACGATTGGCTATGCAGACATAATCTAATTTATAAACAAGTAACTGCATACCACAAGAAATGACTTTATTATAAAACATTATAAGGTATCCCGGTGCGTGTTGCATAACGTTTACATTATGTTTATCTAAATAATCTTAATGATACTGTAATTCGATTCGAAATCTCATCGCGTCATTGTTACAATCGATGAAAACTTCACAGGGTGGTTCCACCGCTCAATATTTAGACAACTTGATTATTGTCACTCCATGGGGTATAATCGAAGAGATATTTTATATTAAATTGGTAAACCAATATTAGTAATCAGGCATAAAAGCTTCATTATATTTTATTTCGTAAATACTTTACCAATTATAATAGAAAAAAAAAGTTTAAATGATACTTCGCATAATACAACAGTGATTACAAAAACAAATAGAGCGCCCTGTGGTTGTATGGATGGATGTGTTGTATCGATGATGATTTAACGATGCTATGCCTGCGTTCGCACCTCATATGTTACGATTGGATATCTTTGGCAGGTGTTGTGGAGCGGAGTTGGGCGCGTTTAATAAACACACGGTGGGTACCTTGCGGCCCAAAAACGCCAATGATTCTACTTAACACCTTGATGGATCGTTTTGACGTTACAGATAGTTTACAACGCTAATGAAACATAATAACTATCGATAAGTATCATAAAGTGAACATAATGGAATTAATCATGGGCCGTAAACGTTTAGCTCAGACAACTAGGTGAGTATCTTTAATCTGTCGGTGATTTATTTTCACCTGCAACGCTCCTCGCTCGGCCAGTGTACGGCAGCGTGGAGCTTTTAACGTGAAGCTGATACCTCGTACAAACTCCATGAGATTTTTTTTCGAAGTGATGAATGTTCGCACTCTTAAATGTAGTGCAGTAGAATGTCGACAAGCGTAGATCAATCACTTTTATAAGTGATAATGGTAACCGCATTTTTGGGATTAAAATTAATATGAATGAAAATAAATGTAATAATCTTAAATTATAATTTCACTCTTGTTTGTTGGTAACATACATTGGCATAAATTTTTGTACTTACATATACTGTAAATTAATTTTATTATGTTTTTAAAACATTGGAAACAAATAAGTAAATACTAGTAAAGTTGGAATAGGGACGCAAGGAACTTAAAATCGTTTTCTAGAGTGATTATGACTCGAGTAGTAGGTGGGACAACCTGTCGCGGCATTAAGTAACACACACAACCACGACCATTAGCACAATGACACGCCAGTCTCCCTGGCTGATGCCTGACATGTGTGTACTATGCTTTCTTTAATATATTTTCTACAGTCTGGCTTGTGTTCATTAAAACAATCTAAACAAAATCGAAGAGTGTTGTCACCAAGAAATAATTAGATATAACATAACATTGATTTCATGTTAATAATAATTTATACATAATAATTGAATGCCTAATAAATTGTTTTTTCTCTTCCGTATTTATTATTATTAAATATCTTTTAGTATTATGCTACACGAGCCAAATAAGTAAAAAATATTGTCCACGTCGAAATGATAAGTGAATCTTTTTCCGAAAAACAACTTATTTTTACCGACTTCGACACACATCCGGCAGAGCAATGTTCGCGCGCGCATTCGGTTTTCATGGAAATCATGTGATAATGATGCGACAAAATTTCTAACATTTTTGATAAACTTACGTAAGTTAATGTGACATTGAAAACACGACTCTAGACACTTATTTGTTTTCCTTATTTTAAAGAATAGAGCCGTGATGGCTTTGATTTTGTCCAGTCACGAATAAAAAAGAAAACAGGTTTTAATTAACTTCATAATTAAAAAAATACCTCATAGGTACCTTCTTATCAGGTAGTGATATTAACGCTAGTACGGGTTTAAAAAGAACCTATATGATTATATTCTGTGTTCTATAAATGATTGTGTAACAAAAGACTAAATAGTATTCAACTCGAACAATTCATTTGCGTGTACGTACCACAAAATGTTTTACAAATATAAATTAGTCACGGTGCAGTCACAAATAGCTATGCAATTAACTGTTATCAGACGAAACAATAACAAGAAAAGTGGTCGGCGATCATTTTAACATTGACCCATAGATACGGTTGTGGCAACCTTTCATGACACAGCGTTCGGAGTTGCACAACTTATTAATCCGGTTCAATACAAGAAGTTGCGGTAAGCATTCTCTTTATTAAAAGTTTATTGTTTTACATTTCATATTGCTACATGCGTTATTGAATACGTCTGTATGTAGGCTAAGAAAGATAACGATAGATAATAAGGCACAATAAAGCACGCGCCGCGCTGTGCACCGGTTCGTTAGTGTAACTGTTGAGTCACGGACCCAAAGATCACCTGACGGGGTGCTTTTGAAGCGCGCTATGCAACTCACACGCGCACACAGTGACACGCCGCGACGCGGTAACGACCCCACCGAGCTAGTGCACTCTAGTCTCCCGCGCCTAAACCTAGAAACACTCATTCAAACGCCGCACCATATCAAAACTTCAACATCAACGTCATATGTCGTATTGTGTGCACTGTTGCTTTACCTTTAAATATTGAAGCTACGACTCGCTTTGGTCAAGGAAGGGACACCTTTATTCCTACGAATTAAAAACAAATCTGTTTAACATTGCTACCTCGTGTCTCATGGGCTTTAAAGAAGTCCGAAATAAAAAGTTGCCTACCATCGTCGAAGGAGTTTCATCTACATCTGTACCAAAATTGAAGCGATTAGGAACAATAATTATTCACATAATTATCAGAAAATGTTTAACAAATGTGAAATATTGAGTTATTTTATTTAAACAAAAAACGTCTATACGAGACTAAGTACCATAACACATGCTCCACATTTTAACAGCAATAACTAGGGCTATTATTTTTATCTAGCACCTTATAATACCGTGCTATTAAATTGTTATGGAAACAGGCGATCAATCAATAAATAATTTTACAATATGCCTTTACACTGAATAAGGTTATTTTAAACATTGGTTAGTAAGACACACCTCTTTATTAATTGAACAGCACTTTTAGCCAAAGATAACGATTATTGCCATAAGCTGTTCATGTTATGATGATAGCAATCACACTAAACTAGACATTGGTCTTACAAATACGCATATACTAGTAAATATGCGTTATTTGTCATATCATTCAGGGTTTTCTTAATTCATATAAGCATTATATGTATTTTTTTATTATGCTTCAAAAAAGCGATCCAAATGATGTGCGACTGACTCTACCATTGATATTCGACGGCATAATATAGGTATGTAATTTATCCCATACTTATGGCGGACTAAGATTTTTTACGAATCTTTCCGATAAGTTCATCAAATTCTAAACTTTTATTATTATAATTCATTTGTTTTTTAAATATTCAATTGTCATTGATTCTTATTCGATATGCCAAATTGATCCGACGTTTTAAAGGGGGTCACAATAGTGTTTATAGTTTCCGTTACATGGTAATATAAAAAAGAAAATACATATACCTACGCGTATGTATGAAACTAATAATAATCAATCAATCAATCAGCCTATCGCCGTCCACTGCTGAACGTAGGCCTCCCCAAGAAAACGCTAATAAGAAGTAATAAGCTAATAAGAGCGTGTTAAAATCGATAATTAAGTTTTTTAACGCAGTTCGCTGCTAACCAAATTTGCCGCAATATACTTACATGTACATGTACTACAGCCCGAAGGGATAGGCAGAGTCACTTACCGGACCATTAGCTAATTACCGTTTTCCGGGCACTTTTCCGGAACTCGTGATGCTATTGAGAAGTTCGTAATCGAAACTCATCTGTCGAAACTAATTAAGCCGAATTTGACTTCAATATTTTAAATGTTCTAGCCTTTATCTTTTTAAATTTCAAATCTATTGGAAAATAATCAAGCTATCCTAATTATGCTCTCTAGTATTTGAAGAAAGAATAGAAAAAATAATTTCCTAACTCGTTTAGAGTGCAGGTCATCGTAGGATTTACAATTTTATGTAAGTGCGTTTTCTTCGTAGTTAAAATACGCTATTCAATCCTTACAGTCAGTTTGGTAATTTAATTGCAAAATCGTGAATTTCCGACTTAGGTCACTTTAATATTGAGACTACACAGTTGCATGTTAGAGTCGGTCATATCAATGTGGCAATGATGAAATCCCATTCACAGAGTGCGCTTTGACAGGAGCAGAATGCCACCTTTCTCGAGTCCTCTTTGTAATAGACACCGCGACCTTCGACGGCGTGCGGCGATTTCACGACTTTACACAAAGACTGTCAAGAATAATTAAAGTAATTACTGTTTACAGTAATTAATGACCCACATAACGTGATATGGTTTGATTGATCTCGGAACTGTGACGAGATAATTGTGGCTTGCTGACGCTCTTGCCACACGCCATGTTACACTCCGTTTTCAATTAATGAATACATAGCTATCCACTTCGCCACAATGGATTGAGAATCGCATCTTGTGAAACCGGGCCTTTTTGATGAGTATTCAACAATATTGTTTCAAAGCGAGTAATGAATGCGTCATAGAGCACAAATAATGTTACGAGATATCGCCACTCGTTTTGTTTTGCCTTCGACACGAACGCTGCTGTAACAAATGTACTAGAATCATTGATCTTTTACATATTGCCATTGTCTATATTAATGACTTAAATACAATAAAAAAGTTTATTGTGAGGAATCCTCTTCACTTTGACGAATCATTTCTGTTCGAGATGGCACGAGGAGAATATTTCGAAAGCACCGCTCTTGCATTTCCAAACATCATAAAGCCCATTTTGTCTGTACTAAACTTAATGCGGTAAGGTGTTATGTGTTTCTATCAATCAGTTTACTACAGATTACTACAATTTGTTTTTAGTGAATCGAAGTGGCAGTGCAGGTTCTCAAGAAATTTATTCAAAATACCTTCAGATTTATTTTTGTACCATGCGAAGCCATTGCGAAAGCTACGGCGTAAGGTAGAGGAGGGTGATTAGTGATCCTTTTAAATGTGAGGGTTATCGATAGTAATTCCGCGCAAGTAGCAGCGTGGTGGCGGTGCGGCGGCGGCGTGGCGCGGGCGCTAGTCGCCACGCAGATAGCCCTCAGCTATCCGCGTACATAGACACTGCATTAGGGCTTCTACGGACGGCCGGCGGCTCCTTTGCCGCCGCGCGCACATTCAACGTGTAATCACGCTTGCATTTCGCTTTTGTGTACACAACACGACTAAAAGAAAATCTTTAAAAGGCATTTAATTATTTCAAAGTTGAACCGTAATTTTACAGTGGATACGGTTAGTGCTTTACCTGTTCGATATTTTATACTGATTTTTATTATTTTTGCCACACTATTCGTTTCATAGGAAATGTGATGCTGCATATCTTTATAGTTAAAAAATACTAGACACGAAATAAAATTCAACTAGATAAAAAATCTTCTTTGTTGAATGTTTATTTTTATATTCCTGACTCGGGTAAATCAATTAATATGACATGATTAATTGGTATGCACTGAAGCAAACCCTAAAACTTTTTAGTAAAAACACAGGAATATGTAAAATGGCATTGTTAAAATATACAATCGGGGGGAGTTATTAGAGTGTGCGGCGGTTGTCGGTCGGCGGTCGGTCGGGCGGCGACAGCGTGCGTGGGCGCGATTGACTCGTCAGCGGCTATCGGAGCTCACTTAGCGCTAACTTAGCGCACGCTTTATCGGTAAGCACCGCGCCGCTGACGTCGCCTGCGCTCAGACCTCTGATGATTCACTTAATTCAATACACCATAACGATTTGCTTTCCAGTGTGCTCCTAATGATATTTGCAATGAAAATGTCAATTGTGTAACATAATGAACCGCCCAGCCGCTGCGTCGTGTGTATCAACAATATTCAACATCTTTATGATTAACACACAAACGTTCCTTTCTATTTTGAATCACGACCAGACAAAAGTACTTAAGAAAACATGATGCATTTATTAACAATGTATTGTTAATTTTATGTGTGTAGGTATTTCAATACATTTCAAATGTATACATTAATTTTTAAAGATATATTTTACTGCATCCAAATTTATAGTAATTTTCTTTGGTTAATTAATCAGGTCATCGTCATCCCTTTAGGAATGGATTTGGTAAGTCATATTACAAGATAACCCTTGATTCTGCATTTATACAATTACTTTTTCAGCGCCACTATCCACTGGCTTTATATCAACTTCTGGATTAGACAAAAACATATGGGGCCCCTAAAAATATGAATTTCCTATTTCTTATGCCTGTGCCGTACTAATATGGATGATACTTACAAACAATAGCGTCAATTACTCAGTCAAAGAACTCATTTGTACATATCACCAAATTTAGCTCAACATCAGCCTACATAAGTCCCACTGTTTGGCACGGGCCCCTTTACAGCTGAGAGTGTTTAGGCTTTAGTTCACCACACTGGCATAGTGCGGGTTGCCGGACTAAACACCTTAGAAATACCTCAGACCATTTAGGGTGTGCAGGTTTTGCAAACTCCCTTGAACCGTATTGTTCCCCAGCAAAATTGTTCACCATGGACAGGAACAGTTGGTCCGGAGGTTCCAACCAAGCTCCCGGAGCTTCTAGCGTATCTTCTAACCTAGCGTTATCCTCACACATCGATACTCACTTGCCAGAAGCATTAACTCTATGTCTGACCCTGAATTGGTAAAACACGCCAACTGATGCCACGCTTACTAACGTCAGATTATATATCGCATAAATCTGAGGATAATAAATAAAAAGGTACTTAAAGAGATCTGGTGCAAATGTTGTATTTAAAATATAATAGCTTTAATATTTACTTATTATGAAATAATTAAAAATTTCAAGTCTTTGTGAGAGGCAGGGAAAATCCTACAGAAATTAAGTAAAATATTTTCTTTGTTTGGAAATCGAACGTGTATTACAGCGTTTTACATATGTACCATAATTTTTGTGCATCGAAATCCTCTGCTATTTTAAATAAGCAATTGTGTAATTTATAACGACGGTGCCGAGGGCCGCGGAAAATTCAGCTGACCGTTTTTCATCCTAAGCTTAAAGTTAAAATATTTTCACGCTATTACAAAAAAGGTGGTATACGGAAAAAAAACATAGGTAGAAGTAGTTTTATGCTTCCGAATATTAAAAAGTATGAAATCGGATTAACGCGGTGGCTTGAAACAACCGTATTAAAAAACCTTAACGCACAAACAAAAAGCACCTCGCAGAGGTAAAAACGAATTGTAAATTAGAGTTGCGCCGGTGGAGCGGCTTGAATATTTTAGTACTGAAATAAAGCCACTTTCTATCTTTTATTTATTGTCGCACTGCTCGGCTCTTTATCTCGCTTGACAAAGAGCCGGGTAATTGCTATTCGTGCTGCACTAAGAATTTCATTAAGATGTTGATAAAAATTACACAAATACTGATTCTAAATGAATGTACTACTCCCTTGTAGTTTATTATGGTAGCTTTCGTTGGATTGTCGACTGAATTCCTCAGCAGTTAACGGAACAAATAATGGGTGCATATTTTTTGTTGTGCAAGTGAATGTATATCGATATTAATCGCTCTCCCCTGTGAACACCGCGGAATCTGCTCCATAACGGGTGAAACCATGAGAATATTTTCAATTACATATTGTTATTCAAATCACCAATTGTTCATTAATAAGGGGATCAAAGCATAATGAAGGGTTGGCCTTACATTAAACGCATTTAATAATGTAAACGTAACACCGAAATCGTTTTGATACATAAATATTTAATCGCCAATAACATAATGCGGGGTCGTTGTTAATTTCTAACGACTGAGAAATAAATTAAAGGTTACACACTCAGTCAAATTGCTGCCTTGGTTTAACAAAAGAACGAACAATACAAATTATTAAAAAGGACAAAAGAATGAAATCGGAACGTTTTATCACTACGCTTAAAGGCACATATGAATAATATATAATTGAATATCTTTTTGTCCGATCGGTCCATATGCGATTCGTGCAATATAATTGAAAATTTTTGAAATGCTTTCCATTCTTAGGTTGGACAAAGTGTTATTGGTATTACTCCGTTAGGCAATTCTCACCAGTAGCACAAAGTCTGGAAATAGTGCCCAAAACGACAATAGACGAGCATTCTAGTATTTAAGATTTAAATGTAATTGATTTACTTACCCCTCAAAGAATACAAACGCATGTCTTAAGTGTTGAGTAATAAATAAGTACAATAAATAAATTAATAACTAGTGAAAAGTACCATTTGTGGAAATAACACAAAACCAAAACTTGAGTTTCAATAATAGTGTAAGTTCATCTTAACCTCATTAACGAATGTAAATGGGCCTCGGATAATGAAAATAAATGTGAAGCGTTACGCATTGCGGGCCGAAGGGGTGGCGGTGGTGGAAACAGGCGCATGATGAGCGTTACTAATGCGCAGGTATCGCACACACTACCCATCACACACTCACACACACACACACGCACATGTGCACACACACCCCAGCTGCACCATCAGCGAATCCAATTGGATTTGAAACCAACCCTCTAATTTAATTAATAAAATAACATAACTTGTGTCTTTACATTTTATTCTCATCATTGGAAACAAACATAAAAATAATATTGAAGAACTCTATTAGCACAATGGTTAGTGAAAATAATGTTTTCATTTCGTAAAAATAATCGAATTTTGATTTCTAACCTTAACTATTAAAATAATTCTTAAATTGTTAA
Organism: Cephonodes hylas; assembly: GCA_030295005.1. Classification (NCBI taxonomy): domain Eukaryota; kingdom Metazoa; phylum Arthropoda; class Insecta; order Lepidoptera; family Sphingidae; genus Cephonodes; species Cephonodes hylas. The sequence goes on along the minus strand of AP025364.1, from coordinate 7,168,863 downwards.
ATTTTTAAAGCAAATTGCTCTTTAATTAAATGTAGAAGAGTAAATTTTATCGCGACGATTGTTATAATGCGTATTCTACTGAATCAATTTCCTCTTGCCTAATTTGTACAGAAATTATAACAAAAAATGAACACACGAGAAAATCTAGCTAATTCTAAAATACAATATTTTTCTTAAACAGAAGTTCTTGGACAATATGCGTATTGTATAAGTTTACGATATGTATGCGCCAAGCGATGTGACGTCATTGCCTCTATACGCATTTCTGTCCAGATGTGCACGTGCGCACGCGCAGGTGAGCATTGCAATATCGTCGCGACGCGTAATCTGAATAGATCCTACGCATGGCCTCTTATTGTTACTTGTTTTTTTTTCTATTCAAATAAATATTTCTTAAAATCTTGGTAATAGATTTTTTTCTATGGCCATTTTTTTTGCGATTGTGTATGTTTCTTCAAATAGTATATCATTTAAATATTTTATGGATAAAGAGGATTTTTTATTAATTATTTAATTAAAAAACTGCTATAATTGGTCAATAGTATTCTAACATAAATAAAATTTGAGATACATTTATAGAGCAGTTGTTTACTTGGATTTTGTTTGCGTGACAGTCTAGAGATAGTTGAACTGAGAGCCAAGTTCCCAATTACTGTCAATTTGCATATGTAATTCGTAAATTTCAGTGTATTTTGTGCCATGTGTTGAGGAAATAAAGGCCACGATTTTATAAAAGTGAGGTTGAGATTAACAAAGTTATCTGTGCAAAGTGGAACCACGAGCTTACTCACCGGCTGGCGGCGCGGCGCACCGCGCACGTGCGCGCGCCGATACGGCCGCGGGTGCGCTAATCGTTCCCAACTTAGAGCTTGCTGCGGACTGCGCGCTGAAAACATCGTATCGATACTGCTACAATTATTCACATATCGCCTCCTTAACATGGTAAAATCCATAATGATCTTTAGTTACTACTCAGAACTATGTTTTTTTTATGGCGCTACCTGCTGTAACATACACATCTTCCACGCATTAACAATACCATATATTGATAGACATAGAAAGCGACTCAGCCTTTGAGATAATAAAACATTTTGATAATATACTTTATACTGAGAATTACGATTCAAGCTCAGCTTAAATAAAGTAAATTAGAATAATTCATTTAGCTGTTATCCATTTTGATGACAATTGTGTTATTGAACTAAAAATACTTTGAAAATTTTCCTGAGCAACTGGACCCAACTCATTACTTTTTATTCACCTTCAAAGAATTTAATCATTGAATGAATGAGAATATTGAAAAGTCAATTACTTAATCTAAGGTCCAACCAAAAGCTAATGTTTTAACAGCCCTACGAGACGAATATTACTATTATATTATTCATTGAAATCACAGAAAAATAGTTTATCGATATTCCAATTAGGAGTGGCGCGTGCGTCTCTAGAATCGGCGTCTCCTGCTCGTAATCGTAAATATCAGACATTTAACACACAGTGGTCTCGCCGGCCGGTGATTATAAATAGATTGTTGCGATACAGACGACGTGTTTACAGCCACTATCTGTCGATGGCTGATCCAATACCAACAACTAACCTCATACAATTAAATAAGAATTAACATTTGCATAAATAAACAACTATATCAACAAAACAAATGACTGCTATACACATCTAAAATGTATCTCCGTCAACTATATGAATGTTGCAGTAAGCCAGGAAATAAATACAATGAATGTAGACAGCAATATAGAACCAAGGGTTTAAATGTACGACTATCGTACTGAAAATAGAAAGCTTAATTAGGCCTATAAATGTTCCTCAATAGTGTTTTATTAAGACCGGTAGTCGATATAAGGTGCTCACTGCATTTAAGCTTTCTTATTTTAAAACTGTATTAGTTTTAGAATTGATGAATAATAAAAAAAATGTCTTAGATACCTACTTTCAGTAAACAAAGTCAACTACTGAACTGGATACCCGACATCAACCATTTTTATTATAAGAGTAGTAAAGAAATGAAACAATGGTGAATTTAATTACTTACCTTCAGCCTATTTATAACAAGAGTTTAAAAAATAGGTGAGTAATAGGTCGTAGTAAGGAAGGATAACATTTTATGAGTTTATTCTGTTTGTTAGTTCATAAAGATTAATTTCTCGAGGTGTTCACTTCACAGCCCGTCAAACACTGGACGCAACATAAAATGGAATAAGCGGAATACATGTGTACATGAATAAAATGTTTACACAATTATTTGCAACAAGGAGGCGTCAGTTAACATCTTCACTCAGTTATCTCCCCTGTCAGTAACGAGAAATAATGATGTACGTATATTATGGAAGCATTGCGTGTAGAAAACGATTGTAAGCAATACCATAGCGTCTAGTAGAGCTCGAGTCATGAGACATCGCAGTATCAGCTTGCATAAGTAAATATTAACATTATTATAATGTTCAAGAAAGTTGACACTTCCGCGAAATGACTGCAAGCCGCTCCGGATTCGGCCCTCGCACCGAGAAACAATTTCTGGTTTGAATATCTTGGTAACAAATATTCACTAATATTTCGTTATAAGGGATTGATAAGAGCGGTCAATTTATATACCATATGTCTTATTACAGACAAACTTTACATAATACCAATCTGTCTACAATTAGTAGTTATTTTTTAATAGGTTACATGTGAAATATTGAAGACGTTACCCACACGATAGGTTGGTTACATAGAGTCCACGGTACCCATTGTAACTCCAGCGTACTATAACCACCGGAGACACGCCTAGACGACAGTTAAAGAACACCGTGCGATGAAACTCAAAACGTCCCAAGGCGAACTAGCCTATGTGTTACCCCGCATCGAAATTATCAGATGTATATAGCAAGGAGGAATTGGAAACAAATGACGCTGTGAGTTTATGACTTGGGATGAGTGTACCGCGAGTTGAGATGAAATCGCGAGGGCGCGGGTGCGGGCGCCGGTTGCCGATTGTTCTAGTATCTGCGGCGCGACGGCCGCCGGACATGTCATCTACTGCTATGCGCTAATAAGATGACCAGACGTAACTTGAATTAACTTCCATGCCAATTACATCGGCCGCCATAACACAGCTATCGTCTTGGTAAATTATTAAAAATAATACAATTTCTAATCTCGTAACCTCTAATTGAAATAGGTAATGGTAATGGTGAATAAAAAAGAAATATCAGCAAAATTATTTTCCTTTACCTCTCGATGAAAAATACATCACAAACTGAATGTCATTTAAATAAATAAACGTATTCTGACAGATGTTAGTGTCGCCTTAAGTAGACATAAACAACATTCAACTGGAAGTATGTATGTATGTATATTGTGTGACGCCGCTGCACTAATAACATACAAATATGCTCCTGATATGAACTAACTGTATATCTCGCTATACAATAAATTAAAATATATTATTATATAAAAGTAGTGACAATGAAAAATTGCAATAGGACGCGTGCCGAACCAGTTCGGAACGCTAGCGCACGCCATGCTAATAACCAGTTACTAAATAGCAAATTTTAAATGGCTAAACGCCCGCAACAAGACACCGCCCTGCCACTTGTTCTATTGTTTGCAATCCGTGCAAAATTGCGGAAACACTGGCCTGTTTTGTTGCACAGAATTATAACTCGGTAACAAATTTATACCTGTACATTAGATCTATCTCGGATTATTCATACTTAATACATTTACAATTATTAAATCCGCAGCGCAACATGTCCTTTTGTCCAGTACCAACATAATTACATTGTCTACGCATTTGTTAAATTATAACAGTAAGAATGGTTTATGGCGCCGAGTGTATACAGCGTACTGCACAATATGGTGAGCACTGAGCAGCCAGACTTCCTCGTAACGCAACTTCGTCAAGTCCCACTGTTACGGTAATTGTACAGGATCGATATCTAGACGAATGTGAATTTCGTAACTCGATTGTGAGGTGGTCAAGTTGATCGATGATGTGTGCGCGTGCGCGGCCACCGCTTGTCAATTAGGTTAGCTGAGTTCAGGGCCTGAGCTACGGTTGCTCTTATCTGCGCCTACTGATCTAGCGACGTTTGCGCAACTTTATGTCACACAAAAATGTTATCTATTTCTGCAAATAATTCCCGTTTGGCATTACACAACAATTATGTGGAACAATTGTTTCGTATTATCACGACACGTGAACATTTTGTAGCAACTGCGCGCACAAAAAGTGGCATGTGCTGATGCACAGGTAGCGCGGCGGTGACAATGACATTGATTTTTATTTAACAAAATAAATAAAAACCATGCAAGATTCTGAGAATACAAAAACTGTCGTAAAATGATGACAAGATCCATTCATCTTTTCAAACTGAATGAAAATATATATGAAGCTTCGATTCAAAGCGGGACATCAAAAGTCTATCGCTATCTCTTTTCCTCGAAGCTTTCGCAGAATGTATCGAAATATTATTTTTATGTTATAAGTAACGCAACAGAATACAAAATTTAAATTTAAATTACCCAACAAAATAGCTTTTTAATATTTACACAAAAGTATCTATTTAAAAAAATACACAAAACTTCATATTACATAGAGCTTTTTACATCAAGGTTTTATACGATTAAGTGTATACGCATGACATAACTTGAGGTACTTTTCTATAAATTCAAATTTCGAGCGAGTTTAAACAATATAGGTATGTGAGGTAGAAAATGTTGAGGCGCATATGCTTTGGGCTTGGCTTATACAATGTACGAAGGTCACGTGAACCGATCCTGGACAGGCAGCTGCATCGACATCCATCAATAACAATAGAATCATTGCAGGTTATACTGGCGCCGCCAACTGTTCTCACTTTCAATAGAACTTTACTCCATCTAAAACGTATTCTCTGTAATCCACAAAAAAATACGCCTTTGAAAAACATCTTCTTGTTTAAATCATTAAGTTATATGGTTAGTTAGTATATTAACAAACAATAAAATCGAGCCTTTCAGTAATTTGTGGTCAGAATTCCAAAATGAAAAATTCAAAAAAAGCTTTCTTAAAGCTGTGAAGTAAATAAATATGTACACGTATATAATTGAAACTGATAGTGAATGTGAACCAAATAACTATTGATTTTATCTAAATTTCATATAATTTGATTTTAATGATTTTATTGAAATGTTTTTGAATTATCTATATTTCTCATCAAATATAGTTAACGTTTGATAGACTTGTAATAAATATGCATGCAAAAGACGCTACACAATGTGAATTATGAACAAGACTATTAATTGTTAAGTGATTGCACAAGACGGAGTCACGCAGCCGTGGTTTAATGTTACTTTTGTGGAAACAGCTGTACGCTCCCCCTTTACCTGAACGTTTATGTACTGAGCACGTGTTATATGTGACGGTGCTCGCGGCTCTTACCTAAATATCATTTGTACTTCAAGTCCCCACATCCGGAATAGAAAATAATGCCACTATATGTATGTTGCAGCCGTAGGAATCAGTTAAGAGTTTTCTAAAAATTTCCCATCCACCTACCGTCGTAGCAATGTAGGTAATCCATATGTCAGATTCGAAAATTTATATTTTCTTACGATAATACTTAACTTGATAAATATTTAATTTATGTTTCTTGTTTAAAATTGACTAGAATTAAAATTTATGTTACTCATAAGCCGTTTTTAATTGTTGTACGAAGAAAACAGAAATTCAATGTGTGTGTATTAAATTGTTTAATATCCATTATTCCGAATTTGTGTAAACCTCCTATTTTTTGATGACGTAATTATCATCATCCATGTCTGCCATATTACTTTAACTTTTGGGTGAGTCGTGCTCAAAACTCCTATAAAATGACTTATAATGCCCGATGTTCCCGATGACGAAGCTCTAGAATTTCATCAATAAAATAGGCGGATCTTTTTATTAATGACGCTACATGTAAAAATATTTAATTTACAAAAAGAATGCGAATGGTTAACTGTAGAAACATTGAAAATGTTATTGCACCGCTACATTACAATTCTTGTCGAAACCAGTTTATGAATAAAGGAAAATGGAAATAGGTAGGGAACTTATAACAATAAAAAATGTATGCCATGCGCATAAATTAAATACCGCTACATCGTGTAATGTTAGTCGGTAAGTTGAATAATTCCAAAAGATTTTTCTTGGACGTAGGGGGCGATAACTACAAAGCATTTGAATGTAACCGCGTAACGCCGGGCAATGGGATATCATATCAAACACACCTGCCCACGACTTCCGATTGCTTATTGACATAGCAATATGATCTGTCTAATATTACCCTCCGACCAGACCATTTATGAACTGGTGTAGCTCGGATTTTTTAAACTTTTACTCGATAAATATGCACAAATGGATGAAAATAGTAAACTTCTTTACGCTTGCATCATTGCATGAGATTGATACTTTTTAGTGGATTGATATTTTTTTTAATATAAAAAATGGCATCATATTAAATAATGTTGTAACAATTTATCAACGTAACTTTCACATTATTTTTTGTGAACATTTTTATAAAGAATCCTATGTTTACCATAAATTCATGAAAAAATATCCAACAAGACCCTGATAAAGAGTGAAGTATATATTTTTGAATTACTTAAACCGGTATTTCTTTTGTATTAGAGAACAGACGAGGATCGTTGGTAACATTCTCCCTTTCAAAATAAGCAATCGGAAGCTGTGGGCAGGTGTGCTCAATAACTTTCCCAAAGAACACTATATGGAGCATTTACTGCATACGTGACAATGTTAATTAACACAAATACTCGATATATCACTAAGTATGTTGAATATTCATAGAAATTGAGCCCAAAATATTCACACGTACCTTGCCATAATGTTATTCAGTATTGATGGACGATACGTTAACAATGAAGCATAAAATACGGTGTTATTACTTATGGGAATTGTAACACCTGAATAGACGCATTTTAATATATTCGTTTGATGAGTTTTACATAAAATTTGGGCCTAATAATACAATCATTGATATTATTATGGTTTGGATATTTCATAACATTACCAGAGTTATTTTTTAACTTACTTAAAAGAACCGATTGTCATTTGTTGTTTTAAAAAAATCAACCCAATTTTTTTAAAGTTATTTTTCGTTAACTTATCTATACATAAGGGACAGACATTAGCACAAATTGGTGTTAATGTATTTTTATATACAATTTTATCAACTTTGTATAATGAAACATGACAACCTAAGGAGAGGAGCTAAAAAATTAAATGGTATCAAACGTGGTGTTCGGACCGTCTGATTAGTTTTGAAATCAATCTTATTCGAACATCACAACTCGCAATTCATTGTCTACTTGACGTTGTGACATCTTATTATGTTATTAGTATAACAAGTATTGAACTTTAACATTAAATAGGTACCTATATTAAAGAAGTTTGCTCATTTCTTATTAGTGATCATAAAATAAATTTGTCGCTCAGAATCAAAATTTACAAAGTGTTTTAGACTGAAATGTATTCACAATAAATTAATCAACTCACTTATACAAGCGTTAAAGGACAACATCGTGGAGAAAGTTTCATGACTCTGGATTTCTCAAAAGTTTCTCGGTGAAAACAAATTGGCCAACCCTTGCTAGTCCACCAAAAAGGTAAAGAACATACCCATTTCGCTCGTAATGATTGTATATACCCAGCAACAGTAATATTGATATATGTATTTGTATTTATAAGAATGCGTTCGTACATATGGTAGTTGTCGAGTTAAGCTTACTCACAAACCTATCCCAAACACCCCTCAGTTATTTCAATACAAAAATACCTCCCTTGGCACATTGAGAAATCGTTCCGACCACGCACAAAGTGTAAGAGTAGTACTGTAGCACCGAGGAATTGTTAATTAAAGCACGCGTAACAATAACGTAGCGCTTATGTCGTAATGCAGTCATTGATGAAATATTCAATGATTAAAGACTCTGTATCAGCCGTAATGGAAGGCTTCGTGCAACTTGTATAAACGAGACAGATAAATGACATACATTTTGGCACCCACTTGCAAGATACGGTAAGGAAATTATATGTCCGCGCGTAAAAGCAGGGCTGTAAGATCTTTTAATAGGTATATTACTTACGTTATGTATTTTAATATTATGCGGTGCCATAATTTAACTAGACGATTGAAATGTGTTTTTTTGTGCCCCATTCCATCACAGTAACTCCTGTGCTTTGGGACCAAAAGCGGTGTTACAAAATTGACGCTGAGCATTAAAGCTCAGCGAATCAAAGGTAGTCTAATTTGTCACGATTCCGCAAGGAAAATAATAATGAAAAAAAAACAAAGGAGTTTAAAAACAGAGATTAGTCTACTTCCCTCCACAGCAAAGCGGGAGACAAAATATGAAACTATGAAATTTCACCCTCGCATACAAAAGCTGCTTTTTAATTTGGTATTTTATAAATACTTATTGTTCCTTTTTTGAGTTGAAAAGGCCTCTTCTACGATACATAGAAGTCATATTAATAAAATAAACGAGCCAACCCAGAGCGAGTTGGTAGACGTCACATACCTCAGAAGTTATTTGTACAGAACTCTCAGCTCCCCTACAATATTTACTGTTAAAGAGCGTAATTACTTATTATATTGTACATTAATGAGATACTTTTCAGCATGCATTAACAGGTTTTAACTCTGTTTATTTTATAATTGGTACAATAATAATTGCCCCATAAACCCTTAGGCATAGGCTGGTGCAATACAATCAGAAGGTTCGGGGTTCGAATTCCAGTTTATGCAAAGAATCATTGGGTGATACGTTAATAAATTTTAGGATTTAGACATTGGCAAAAAAATAACCATATGTACCCATGCCATTCCATTAATGGACACAGACCCGAAACATGTAGTAACCCGAAAGTACATGCATTGATAAAAGATTAAAAACCTTAACCCATTACAATAAAATTTTAATTAACTTTTAAAAGATTCGGATTTATTGAATTCCGCAAAACTGTGTAATTTTTTCCTATGTATAGATAATAGAAAAAACACAATATAAATCAGAGTCGTTGACGACACTTACTACATATAAAGGGGTGTCGACCGTTCCACAGCTAATTACCTTAGTAACCCGCCTTATCTAATCAGGTTCTGAAAGGAGCCGGTGTGAATACTAGCACACATGTGTTTGCACGAGCGCACGTGTTCATTCACATACCCACCCGTCTTAGCAGGGATCGAACAGGACGATGGGATAGCATTAAGCAACCCAAAGGTAAACACGGCTCATATGTGTCGCCCTGATAATGTTTACAAAGAACACCTTTATTCTACATTCATACCCACGGCTTCATATATCACTTGCAATGAGGTGTCAGTAGTACTGTAAACACCAAGGAAAATTCATGGCGATAAAGTTTCCACCGATTAATTTTTATAGGTCCTCAAAGCTGACTCTGTTTATAAATTGAGTTAAGTGTTTAAGGGCGTTCTCTGTATTACAGCGTCAGTGCAATTGACATGTTACGTATCAATTTCCCGAGGCGGCCGAAAAGCAGTGCAGATTTTCGACTTTACCATATAAGTTTATGATTGTAATTAAATTTGTGTATACAAATAACTTCTAAAATGAGTGGCGATCTAAATTTTTAACCGGTGTTAGGACCTCTAACCACTCCATGTCTTGACCATTGGCATTTAAGAGGCTATCGCGCACTAAATACCATTTGTAACACTATCTACTTCGTTCCGCATCATTTAAAATTTTGACCAAAATTTAAATAAAAATGACATGTTTCCCCGAACTAATACATCACAAATGGCGATGTTAATACAAAAGCAACATGAATTATAATTTACTGGATAGCGCAGGGGTCGCGTATCAAACAACATACGAAATTTGTAATTGTTACCTTTTTGTCGGTCATCCCCACATCCCCATCAGTGCGGCACAACAGTCGTTAATTTCATTAAGAGCTTATTAAGCGGACACGCGACTGCTGACAGTCTGTTGCAACCCGCACGCGCGCGATCTAATCGAAAAACTTATGACCCGTAACGCACTCGTTACGATATTTTACCAAACCAGAAATTATAATAGTTTACTATGCATCTTCATTCCATTTAATGGTATTGTTTCCAATTCCTAAATGATTTATATATAACATTTTTTTTTATCATGTAAAAAATTATTTTATTAATTGTCGTCACCTAGGCGGTCTTTGAATATTTTAAACTATATTTGAACCCGTGTAATTGATTAATAGTGCATCTATGGTATTTTTAACACACAATAAGGAATCATTAATTTCCTTTCGTCGAATATTTTTTTTTAGAAAACCTTCAATGTTTTGGTGCACGAGCAATTTAAAAGGGTAAATTAAATATCTCTGTAACCTTTACTTCTAAGCGGTTGACTAATTAGTGTCCATCGATGTATAAATGTTACAGGAGAACATAGGATACACTATACCTTACTAATTCTATTTAAAAGAAAGAATTGACTATTGTTTCTTACCATTTACTTTGAAAATCATCCGAACGATTTCAATGATTCTGATATGGACTCATGTTACATATGATACCTCAGATGTAACATGAGTTACTTTTTATCCCAGAAAAATACTAATATAAATTATAATTGCGAACATAATGAAGTGTAGATTCTTGCTATAGGTACTTAAGTAGGGTACCGAAAGTCTAATGTCATTTACATGAGGTAGAAGACAGAAGTCTTTCTACAGTTCTAGGAACATCGACAAATTATTAAAGGAATATTATTATATATTTCCTGTGTAAACAACACATTTACTGTTATTTCAAACCCTTATTCTATATCAAATACATATAATATAATTGTGCCATTACGTCATCCAATAAAGTAATAACTAATATTACCTATATAATGAAAAAATATGATAGGGGTTCGAAAACCTGTTGGAAGAATGACGAACTCCATAGTTTAAATTGCACATAATGACATTCAATGGCAAAATTATTGAACAGATAGGTTTCAAGATCACATACAAATTTTAGTTCGACTTTTAGCAATTAGAAAATCTTTACTTTACGCTTATTTATGTAACCAATGAGGCAATAGAAAATTTTAACTTAACCGTATGTTGGTTGGTAATATTAGGCAAACTTCATTCTATTGATAAGCTGCTATGAAGAGGTTAGGTTGTAAAACCTAGGTTCATATTACTGGACATGGGTGGACTCGGGACTAGTTTATTGAAAATCCTGTATCTACTCGTAATTAGTTATTCACCGCCTTTTCACAAGCCTACGTTGCGTTTTCATCTTGTGTGAGGTGAAGAAACTTATATACCATAGAGTAAACGATAGCTAAGAATAATTGAAATAAAGGAGAAAAATAATGTTAAAGCATTAACAATATAAAAAGGCTAAATTGTGCAGCATTTCCGGTCAGCGTAACTGTATTCAAAGTTTGCCCATTATCTCACCCCACATCGCTCTCAAGCGCAGTTTGTTTAGATTGTTGTAGGGATTTCGCGAGTGATATTATTAATTGAAAGGTTCCCACAGCTTCCAGAGGGGTGAGTTCGGGACCTGCGCCGCACTCGGCTCGTTGATTTGTGTGTTATTGTTAACTGGATGGTGCGATCGGTTTCCGCACGCACTCCCACGACGGCGAGCAGATGCCGGGTGCGGTGTGCCCGCCACCCGACAACACCCGCCGACACCACTGTCACTCACAATATTGTCTCACCATTGACCCTCATGAGAGCTGTGGGAATTGATGCCTATGGGAATAAAAACATTAATCCAAATATTGTACAATGCATTCATAATCTGTAACGGGGGTTGCTTCGCTGCATATGCTTTTACGTACTTACTCCATCGCTAATGTGGAACTGATTATAGTAGGCATCCGCCATCCTATAATGATAATCATTTTAATATAAGATTATAGTAATAGCGAAATCATGATACCTGAAATAATGTCATTGTAAATTATATCACCTTTCGAAAAGCAATCAGTATTTTCTTTTATTTATTTTTTGTTACATCTATTAAAGCAATAGACAACCATTAATTTTCATCAATAATGAAATTGTAAACATAGGTATACCTATTCAGTTTTTTTTAGTTCATAGCCTTAATATGCACATTGGTACTTAATTGCTGTACCAAATTACAACCTGGTGCGACTTTTAATTTTATAAATTAAAATTATCATCTTGCGAAGGATTACAGATATAATCGTAATGGTGCGAACTGTAATAAAATATCTTTGTTCTGTGGATAATAAATTGTGATACATACAACAAACAGACACTTGACCCGTCAAAACAGCGCATTATTCAGAGTGTGAATCGGATTAGCATCGATCTGGATGGCGATTGTCGCGGTGACACGCTATTGCATATGCGGCGCTGGCTACCACCGCCCCGCGCCGCCCCGCGCGCGCCCGCCGCACCCCCGCGCGCCCCTTACGCCAGCGCCACAGCAGATGCTCCATTAATATTTCATCGCGCATAACATTGGACACAATTTGTAGTCCGGTTGCTATACCATCAAACTTTTCATCGACACATCTGTCTGCTGAAACATGGAAATTTATCAACTGTGAAAAATTTATGCAGTACCTACCGATGTCTATCAATATCTTCCTAGATTTTCTATTCATTGAGCAGGAAATCTAGACATGACATTATTAATTATACATTCGCACGTCTGGTACCCACAGTCAACAACCGTATTTGATGTAGTCCGTAGAGTTGCATCGATATTTTTCTTCGAATTATGGTGTTTTGCTACGTGTCAGATTTGTTTCATATATACTATTCTATTGCGATACATTTCTGTTACCATTACATACATAGGTACATAATAAATCTTTCATTTATAAATCACGTTGCGACAGCAATTTTTCTAATGGTGTGTAAAGTAATAACACAAAGTGATTTGTCTTTGTATCCATAACTATACCTGTTGAGTTGAGCTATAGTTAATTGATATGAATACTTACGCATGTAGCACGTAAATTTAAACGCGTCCGTTCTGATTTAAGCACAAGTCGTCGTTGAACTCTCATGCATTTCGTTCCGTATAATGTTACAATTTGAATTGTCTGTATAAATCATGATAACAGTTTCGGTTACCGAATGATATTATCTCCAATAAAAAATGTTTTGTTTTTGCAACTATGAACGGAGATTGATGTGCAACAATTACGGGATGCTCCTCGAGCATACATTCAAAATGTGTTGCATCGACAACTAGCTTTTTCTGGAGTCTACGATGCTAATAGCCAAGTGGATATAAATGGATCTTCAACAGACACATCCATCGTTCTATTTTACATTTTATTTGAAAAACTTATTCAACACTGGCAATCCATTTATAAATTGTCTTCTTTTGGTTTATAGAATATATCCTATGCAGTATTTCATTTACGTATGAGAATTTGAATATCATAAGGTTAACTGCAGATACATAGATAATGCGAATGTAAAGATACGTAAAGTACGACATTTAGCGCAAATACTCATTCAATATATATTTATCTACGTAAATAGTTAATTACGTATAAAATCCAAGATTAGTTAATCTTGCGTTGAAACTTAAATGCACGTATCCCAATAACAACGTATTATTTGTAAGTTTGCATGGGCTTGTGGGCACGAATGTGACTGTATTGAAGACCTTTTATTCGTACCATATCGGTAACAATAATGCTATATGAGTTTCAATATTAAGCCACCATATCACACACTTTCATCTGGTCGATACGGCGCCTGCACAGGACCGTATGCGTCGAACTTAAAATCGATTACGCCTCCGCTTCAAAGCTATGAATATTTTAACTGATCCGCATGATTGACTCATTGTTGGGATTCAGTGTCATAAGAGGCAACGATCATATTTGATCCGGAAAGAAAGTGACCTATTGTGTTGAATGGCAAGGCACACATGTGAATGGTACTACGGTATATAATTATAATTTGTAGCTAACCAACGGTTAAGAGATTTAAAAAAATTAAAAGAATTTTTTCCTCATTGTATCATAGACTTGTTGATTTACATAGATGTCACTATTTGTATAAATCCAGTTATTAATTCCTACAGCTTCGAGAAAAAGCACCAAATTAAAGGTATTTGTTGATTAATTTTGGTTTACGACTAGTTCAGCTTACGCCTGAAGTAAAGCTTATAATTTACCGGATATTGCTGTTAGGAAAGTCAATTACTATTAAACAATCTTGCATCACATATCCGTTACCTAAATCACCACAACTTGATAACATATGAAAAATAGAAAACAATATTGGGAATTTAAAGTTGTGATTAGCGTAACGGGCAAAGTATTGATTTTTAAGCGTTTTTTCAACAGAACACGGACAAATCGAGGCTTTGGCTGATTAGCCACGTTTAAAGTAAAAACGATGGACGCGGAAATATTTGGAGGTCGTGGAGTACGGATTCCTGTGTCAAGTGTCACGGGCAGGCAGAGCGCAGGCCGGCGGGGGCAACTGGCACGACCAGCCATTGTCCGCGCTCGCACGACGAGACGAATCACAACGCAGGCTTCATGACCCATTAAACGTCGTCACGAAGTCATTTTACTCAGACTCTTTCATTGACACCGGCTGCCAAAGTGCCCACGCCAAAATATTACTTTTTCCCACAAATCTCTCGGTTAAACACAGCGTGATTTAATTTTTGTTCACGAGATCTAATTGGTTACTAATACTTTTCCAGTATTTCTGCTTAAAAACAGAATTGATTTAAACCAACAATTATGCTCTTCTCAATTTTACCTTACCCTAAATTACTATAGCTATTTCGCAAAACTTGCAAAAGTTTTACTTTTGTGTAACAGTCCTGTAATTTAATATAGAATCGTAATCAATCTTTTGCGCCTATATAGGAGTATGAAGAAGAGCATGAACCCACGTTTTCCCGGTAATTCCACGAAATATAATTGAATGCCAAATACGAGACCCGTTTGCAGACACCGTACCGCTACAGAGATTTTTTTTGGAAAAAGCGAAAAAAATATCGACCTATGCATCGAATAAAGTTATATGTGCTTTTGCACAACTTCTCATTCTCAGCGATTTAAACTTAATTGGGCACAAGATTATCAGTAAATTTTTATGTTCTTCAAACAACAACAAAATTTATGATCATTATTACTTTACTAGTGCAATATATAAACAATTTTAACTCTATTATAGACATAAAAAGTACTTTGGTGTTATAGTCATAAGTAACCTTATTCGATGCATAGGTCGATATGAGAATCAATTTATAAATCAATTTAAATAAATAAACAAAACTCAAAAATGAGCAAAAACAGGATTTAAGCATAATCAAAGAGTTTTTGTTAAATTCCAATGTCATTGTAATACTACTATAACATCGTAAATACGTACATAGATACATAATAATGTACCTGATACCTATTTATCCCTGAAGGATTTAGTAGAGTGCCGTAAGACATAAAAATGGTCAAACCTCGGAACCCAGGGCCAGTCAATGAATCTGTATATCAAGTATGAGACTGCATTATTAAAACCTCAAATAAAAAAGTTAAAAAAAAAAAATTGACCGATCTCGATTTACAACAATTTTTAACAACAATTCACTGAAAAATGAGAGACGGAAGAGAGAAAATTTTTTTATAGTGAAAAATTTAGTTTTATTTGTAATAAATTATATGTGCAGAGTAACTTCAATGTTAATTTATTAGATTATCGTAAAAAATAAGTTACAAAAAAAAAAAATTATCATGAACTATTCACATTGTTACATCGTGTACATTTCACAGCTTTCACTATTGCATTCTAAGCAAGCTGCAGTGCAGTTTAATCCACTTTTCCTGCACCCACAAGATGCTCCACATCCTGTTTTGCATGAGTAAAAAATAATTTTTAATAAAGATTCTGGAGCTGGTCGTTGCGTCATTGTTTGCGGTGTCAATATTCCGCATTCCAAGCCATGTTTGAACTTGCAAAAATACTCTTTTAAGTTTTAGTACAAACGCCCAATTAATTCAATATTTCGTCAATGTGAATATTGTTGCTCGAAAATTCCTTAATCACACGCAATAGCAACAAAGGGCAATATTGGCGTTGGTGACTTGAATTTCCTCAAGTTGCCCCAAAACAACAAATCTATACAACAAAATGTGAAAAAAGCTCTTAAAAAAGAATATTTCTCATTTCTTATATTATGAGCTTTGCAGAGCAAAAACGTGATCCCTTATTTTTTCAAAAATTCGATCGAGTGAAACAAAAAAATGGCTGGATGGATTAATTTGGCACTTTGTAGGATTTTTGTGGACATATTGAACTGTAAAACGCACACTTAACATTATTGGTTTTCACAATATTTTCGATCCACCGCTCGATTTTCCAAAACACCATCTAAAGCTCATTTTTTGATGCATTTTCAAATTCATGTAACAAGAAGAATTCTTGTTTTTTCGAAAAAGTAATAGCTGGTGGTTAAAGGATATTTATTCAAATTCTTGAAACGCACCTTAAACTTGGTGTACAATTATTTGTTGCTGAGATATCGATAATTAAAGACAAAAGGATCCTTTTCCATTTGTAGACTGATATCTCGGCGAGAACTAAACATATCGAGGTGTTAAAAGATAGAAATTAAAGCTAAATAAACAAAGTATCCGATCTTTATAAGGGTTAAGCAAGAACATTTTTCTCCACGCCCGTATGTAAAAAAAAGAAGCATTAAAAATTTTGAAATCGTTTTGTTGCTGCTTTTCCTAAGATCACTCAAAAACCACTGATGCTACAATTTTTTAATGTGTTAATCCAAAAACTAGAGACTTGGAGCTACAATTTTCTTTTTTTTAAATTTCCTGTACGACCATTTTTCTCGAAGTTACGGCCCAAAAATTTGGATTTATTTTTTGATCCTTTAATTTTTTCCAGTAGTGTATTTATTTATATTCATCGGTATACCTGCAGTCCCTAAAGATCCAAGATCAAGTTTTCAAGTTTGTAATAGTTGTTATTTTTAAAATATGACTTTTCACTAATATAAATCAGTTAAAACTCCAAAAAATCAATAAATGTTAATAATAATAAAAAAAAAATTGAGAGCGCGAAAAATTTTTTTTTTAACATTTTTCTATATACTATTAAAAACATATTTTCAAGGTTTATATTAAGATTCATTGACTGGCCCTGGATTCCGAGGTATAAACCTTACGGCGCTCCACTAATTATTTGCTACCACATTGATTCAGGTATTATTATAGTCAAAGATATTTTTACCACCAATAAATCAGTTATCCGGCAATTTCATGTTAGTTACTTTCAAATACCATATTTGTTGTACTATGTAAATGACGCTACGAAGAGTTTCAAAACCGCACTAAAATCGGGTAATCCTTATTTTTGTTGCAACAATGCAGATAAGAAAAAAATCGTAGAGTGTAATTCGCCATATTGTCATTATTTGAAGCAATTTCAGCAGTTCTAAAATGTGGTCCAAACTTCTCTTTGTAAAAAAATAAGTCTATGATTGCTCTGTGTTTTATATCCTAAGTAATCAGAAAGAAATCTTTAACGTTTTTCGCTACAAATCCACACTCAGTACTGTTACTAAGAATTGATAAACAGAAAAATCGCACTACACTTCTATCGTGGAAATAGCAAAACTTCTATCAGTAAGTACCTTACAAAAACATCTTCTAAAAACCAGCAGGTAGTAAGTTTAAAAAGGATGATCTAAATTGAAAACTAAAAATAAAACCTCAGAAAAAAATAATTTTAAATTTAATCGAAGTGTAAACTGAGAGGTTTATTCAATATAAAACAAAATTCTCATGGTCTCGGGGCACAAGTTCGACCCGATCTAGTCAAATATGTTTTTTTAATATTAGGAAATTATCAATAGCAGCCCAAAATCCGAAAATTAGTCCGAGATCCGACAATAACCTCGCCTCCATGATACATGGAATTTAAAAACACAGTCGACAAAATATGGGTGCAGAAGTCTTCCAGAACCTATTTACCTTTCAGCCAGTGGCTTAACTACAGGTTGGCAGGGCTGGCCAAATGCCACGGGCCCCGAACCCAAGAGGGCCCCAGTATAAGAGGCTACAAGCTCAATATTGTGCCAAAAGTACTTGAAAATGTATGTTTTTACGAGGACCAATTATATTAAAAAAGAAAACAATTGCCATGGTCGTCAGATTTTATAGTCACGCTACTGCGTTAAAAAAAGGTCCTAAAAGGAGGTGTTACATTTTTATCTTTATCATGTTCTGTTGGATGGATTTACAGGCACTATCTTCCCAATTCTATACCTATATTGAAGTTAAAAACTATTATGATGTATAATTATCTCAGCAGATTAGTAACTTTTTTTTAATGACTATTTTTTATTATGTTTCATTAATCAACTATTTAAATCTTGCAACTTAATATTATTATTATTTTTTAATGCTTAAACTTTGTCGCATGAGAACATAGACAAAGCCCGCTTGGTTTATGTTGACAAGTCTAAGAAATTGCAAAAAAAGTGCAAGGAGCTAATAATAAATATTAAACACGTAGTTATGCAAAACATAGATGGGAAAAAAACAAACAAATTCACCAAAAATCTTGAACACATTTTTCATCAAATAAGAGTAAAGAGACACTGTTTGCGGCATTAAAAACATGTATGTACTTGTACTGCAAGTAGTCATAATTAGCGCCTGTGGTGCTAGAGAGCAACGGCTGTATACAGCTTGATAACTATCGGCTTCCGGCAGGGCTATCGGTCACTAACCACACTATAAAAATATGTCCTCAAACTATATTCAGAGGTGAATTAACACATTATAGGCTAAAAAAATCCTTGTTTTTTTTTTAACAATTCCGGAGACGCGCCCCTTTGTACCCTCGCGCCCTTAGGCATGTGCCTAGTTTGCCTTTAGGATATTCCGCCTTTAACTATATTCTATATGAATCTATCTAGCTTCCATATTTTTTAACTAAGATATTGCAACCCTTATTTCTAGACATATAAATTCTTCATCAAAATACATTACTCATGCGAATTAGTTGTTGATATGAATGGCGGAATAATATTGAAGTCTCGCGTATTGATTGTCCGTTTGCCCAGCAATGTAGGTATATTCTACGAAATTACATACGTGAAGCAAGCGACCATCTGAAACACATGACTAATGATAGTCTAAGTTGGCTTGCGCACATTTCCTTGGCAGTCTTATTCAACTGTCGTGTGGGGACCAATATGTCATAGGACACCAGACACAAAAACTATACCTACGTTCGTTTAAGTTAATGGAATAGTCATAGTCCCAAGTCGAGATTAGGCATTCTTATTTGCCAAGAATTTGGTCATCATCCCTTCTTTACTAGGTGTGCAACTAAGTTCCCGGGTTTCACACATAGATGCCGTTAGCGATAAATGTAGTCGACGTACATGTCTGAAATCGTATTTTTTTACTAGCTTAGACATCTAGTAACAATAACCAGTGGTAATATCAATACGTACCGCAGCGTACAATTATTTTTTTTAACGAGAAAGATGTCGAGTTTTGTGCCAAATAAACGGCATTTGCGGGAAGTTTTACTTTTCAACTTCAACTTTAAAAAAAATGCAGCTGAAGCACGTCGTTTGCTTGAGGAGGCCTACGGCGAACACGCACCATCAAAAACTACCTGTGAAGAGCGGTTTAAACGCTTCAGGAGTGGTGATTTCGACATCGAGGACAAGGAGCGCTCCGGTAGACCAAAAACAATTGAGGACGCCGATCTGCAAGCGTTATTGGATGAAGATGACACACAGACACAAGACCAACTTGCGGAGGCATTAAACGTGACCCGCCAAGGTATTTCGAAACGTTTACATGCTATGGGAAAAATTTTAAAGGAAGGAAAATGGGTGCCGCATGAGTTGACTGAGAGACAGATGGAAAATCGAAAAACCACTTCTGAAATTATGCTTTTGCGGTATGAAAGAAAGAGTTTCCTCCATCGGATTATTACTGGCGATGAGAAGTGGATATATTTCGAGAATCCCAAACGCAGAAAATCGTGGGTTTCCCCTGGCGAAGCATCAACCTCGACGGCACGGCCAAACCGCTTGGCAAAGAAGACAATGCTTTGCGTTTGGTGGGATCAAAAAAGTATCCTGTACTACGAGCTGCTGAAACCGGGTGAAACTGTCAGTGGGCATCGCTACCGACAGCAATTAATCAATTTGAACCATGCCTTCCTCGAAAAACGGCCAGAATGGAACACAAGACATGAACGAGTGATGTTGCAACACGACAACGCACCGTGCCATCGAAGTAAAATTGTCCAGGAAACCATCAAAACGCTGAAATGGGATCTGCTACCGCACCCGCCTTATTCCCCGGACCTCGCCCCTAGCGATTATCACTTGTTCCGTTCGATGGCGCATGGCTTGTCTGGGCTACACTTAACTAATTACGAGGAAGTGCAATATTGGTTAGATGAATGGTTTCAGTCCAAAGACGAGACCTTTTATCGTCGCGGTATCCATGTTTTGCAAGAGAGATGGCAAAAATGTGTAGCTAGCGAAGGGAGATATTTTGAATAAACCATTTTTTGTATGTATCTTGAAATTTTCTATTTTTTATTGATCAAAAAAACCCGGAAACTTAGTTGCACACCTAGTATTTGTACTTCCCACTACTTTACGAAAGTAAAAAGATACAATATAGCCGTTTCTCGCGATTGGCTGTGTATCTATTGGTTTTACAAGTCGGCAGTGTAAACCTGAAAGGAGCAATAAGTGTTTTTTTTATTTAAAAACTATTTTGTACTACACTACACTCACCATCTTCAGCCTTACAACATTTGAAATATGCCTGATTTGGCTCTCGTTTATTATATTTTCTATATTACCAATTTTGTTTAAGATTATCCGAAAGGTAATGTTTTAATTTAAAAAAAAAACAATTAATACAGAATATTATATTAAAACATTCAAAAGGCAACTATGAGCAAGATTTATTACATACATAATATTATATTCTCTATGCTACATAATTACGTCTCATTAAATGTTAATTTAACATTACTGCTACATTGAAAGTTAAAAAAAGTGTCAAAATAAAAATGCTGTTATTACTTAACAACAAACCAAAAATTGCATACATGCAACTAAAATATAATGAAAATTTATTTCCATATTTAGTTGCAACTAATTTTACTATTAATAATTTGAAATAATAATACTCCAAAACATAAGACAAAATAATATTCACTTACTTATTATATACCATGCAATGAATATATTTTTTTTGCTTTAAAATAAGCCAACAATCATTAGCCAAAAACCTTATTCTCAGGGAAGATGTGTTACTTCAGCCCCTCTTAAGATTTATTTATAATAAATTTAATATTCAATAATAACAAATTTAAACACTAATATATTTATATTTTTCTTTTAGAAGTTAACAATAATCACTCATTGAGGTGAAATAATACTGTAAAGTTACTCTGACTTGCTTTTAACAGTGTAAAGTATTTGGTTTGTTTGATGAATCAAGTAGAGGGCACTGACAAACACAGCATTTGCTCTGAAAAGAAAAATTGCACAATCAATCATGCATCAAATTTATTTCATACAAAGAAAATTGTAAGAAAACATTTTGTGAAAAATGCAAAGTATTTTTCAATCATCCAAAAGATATGTTGTGGACACAAAAAATATTAAAATACTTAATACCATGGAATCAAGGTACTCATAAAAATTTTTACTCACTGTCCTTCCTTGAAATATTCTTTCAAAGTATTAGAAAATCTCTTTGAATATTTGACAAACTCTCTCTTTCTTTGCTCTAATACTTGTTTTCCAGGTCCTGGAGTGTATGTAGATACTTCATTAACTGCATCAAGTAATTTTTTGATAGCAGAAGCTATCTCTCTGTGTAAAAAGTATAACACCATTGAGTAATGCTTATTGACATTTGGATAAAATTCATGAACGGTTTGACATTTTCCTGAGAATATATTACATCTTATGCCATGGGTAAAAAAATCAACTTATAATTTGGCCTCTAAAGATAAGTCTGAGTCATAAACATTTACAAAATAAATAATTATTGTTTACCACATAATATTATAAATTAATCAGATTTTAAAAAATATATTACATGAACATACTTGATAGTTTCAAGGAATGTTTTCCTATCAGTAATTTCATCTGGTATCCTGCTTAATATTTTTTTTAAGGCAGTTGACTTCTTGTTGAGTTCTTGGAAGGCTTCTTCGGTCCTATTCAATCTTAAGTCAGCACCTGTTAATAAAAGAAATTTGAATGACCTTCACACACAATTTTTTAAAATATGTACAATTATTTTTTCAAATATACACAATTATGACTGGAGATTTTTTAAAGATTTAAGATTTTCTAAAAAACATAGACCAATTGTCTATACATAAAATTTTATTACTTTAACCCATTACAGCATAAAGTTTGTTATAGCAATTACATTGACTTACTTATGATATATTGGTTATTTAGGGTCCAATTAATAATTTAGCAAGA
Organism: Cephonodes hylas; assembly: GCA_030295005.1. Classification (NCBI taxonomy): domain Eukaryota; kingdom Metazoa; phylum Arthropoda; class Insecta; order Lepidoptera; family Sphingidae; genus Cephonodes; species Cephonodes hylas. The sequence goes on along the minus strand of AP025364.1, from coordinate 7,146,340 downwards.
AAAACAAAACAATTTATATAATATTTTAGATTTTATGGGCTGTCCGATATATCGGACGCTATGCACTGCGGCCCCTTACACTACATTAGGATGGTATAAACATATATCAAGAAAACTGTTAATTAAAACATTTTAATAGTTTAAAAAATAATAATAAACTTAGACCTGCATGTTATGATAACAAGCCATGGTAGTTTATAGAAAATTAGGGTGTAGCCCTACAGGCTACGACGCATTTTAGACATTTAAATTTAGCTTTTTCTTCGTATTGATCTGGCTCGCGGCGTTCTGTGTTTTTATGTAGGCAAAATCGAATGCTCTTTACTGTCACATTTTCTTTTACGTAAATTCGAAACAGCTTGATCTCACTTATCCACACCGCCTAATATGTTTGTAATAGCTAGCAACCAGCGAGGGTTATACACAGGCTTTTTTCCATTAGACTAGCAAAAATCGGTGTTCAAAGCACAATTTTTATAGTTCGTTGCTACCGTGACCACATTGTTGTCGTTTCAGCGACAGACAACACATCGTCAGATCCTATAATATTGCCTGCAGCCCCGTTCTTCTCGTCAAAATTTCTGAACGTATTTTAGCGACAATTTTCTACCCGATTGTACCGTATTGTGCCAGTTGCCTAATTTACCAACCCTCGCAGATGCTGCATCAACGAACGATGTGGAAAAGTTATTAAAATAAACCTTTACAATGACTTTCAGCAGTAATCTTCGTTTCCGATATATCGGAAATTTTAGATTAGCATCTCGGCATCATTGGACTTTTCATTTCCCTAATCCATTACCTAATCACTTTATCCAATAGGTGGATCAATATAAATAAAATTTTCAACATGTCATCCACATCCTTGCTTTAAAAAGTTTCTAAAATCTCATGCGCGTTCAATTTGTACAAAGAAATAAACACACACCTTAGAGGCCGCTATGCATAGCGTCCGATAAATCGGACACCATCAAAAACACACACATAATTGGCAATCTAACATTTGTCACAATAAAATGCTATTCTGTTTGCATAGAGACATTATTTATGAACAAAACAAAATCATTTCTAATCAATTATGATAAATAATAATAAAAATAAGCGTGTAAACAAGTTACGGTCTCTTCGAAACAGTCTGACCGCGAGCAGTCATTTTTGAAAATGAGAAATAAATGTCGACATTTCATTCCGTCATTAAAAACAATTTTGTCAGTATAAAATAGCACTATTGAAGTATAATTTCAAAACAAAAAACTATTAAATAAATAATTTTAAATACCTCTACTATCCAATTTAGTGACGTCCGATTTATCGGACGTTATGCTGTAATGGGTTAATGTAATTAAATGGAAGATAACTTAAAATCATGAATCACAAATATTATGTGTAACATTACTATATTGTCACACCCAACTGTTTGGCAATTTTATCCAAAATCAACTTTTTGTATAAGTCTGGTCTACATACTAATCCACAATGGTAAATCTGTAATTTAAATTTAGAAAATAAATCGAATATAACAAAACTGATAGCAATTAATCATATTATATGTGCATTACATTCATTTTCAGTAAGAGTGCCTTGAAGCCGAAGTAGACTTTCATTCATATTAACAGGAATATCTGCTCTTCTCATAATGCCTGCCACCAAATCATAATTAAGACCAGGGACTGCAGCTTCCGCCTTGGTAAGAGCTGCACGTAAGGTTTGTGATGCTCCCAAATCATATTTTTCTAGCTGAAAGTAGATAAACAAAAAGCTGTAGAAAACTAAATAGTATATAATACATCTGCATATTTTTCTTTCCTTTCTTGAGTGCATTAAATGGAACTTATTATTTATTTTTCATAAACAATGACAGATACCCAAACCATAATTTGCATAATGATTAGAACTCATTACTAACTCGTCAATATGCAATAACAACATTCATTTAACTAAACTTAATGATCAAATTTCCTAACACTAACTGGCCAATGATGACACAATCAATACATACCACCTCACCAATAAGTGGCGAAGTTTTACAAAGTTCTCAAGACATGTTTGAAACATATTTTGTTATTATTATATTCTCCAACTACCAAATTAAATTGAGTTAAAGGTCAACAAATATGTAAAACAAGTTTACTAATCAGGACGTGGAAACATCACGTAAAACTTACCTGTGTTAAAACAGGGCGTATAAGCACTGGCAAAACTAAAGAAGTAACAGGCAACTCATCGCCCATTGTCATTGTGGATAGATAAATTTTAAAATATATTGTAAATATAAGACCAACAAAGGATTTTCAGACAATTTATAAGCAAAGAAACAAGAAATAATAATTCAATTGACAGACACAGCTGAAGTTTACTTAATCACAGATAATAATAAAAAGCGAACCTTCTATTTGATCAGTTGTTAATGGTTAGTATTACAGACAAGTAAAAAAACATAGGTAGGTATGTAGACAATGAAGTAGCTCTTTTAGATAATCTGTGACTACTGACAAACTATCTAATCACTTCTAGGGATGTCGGAAATGCAATAAAATATCGATATATATTGTATCGATATTTTTTGAATATATCAATATCGATATTGATATTTTTATTTAAAAATATCGATATATCGATATATCGGTATGATATGAAAAAAAAATATTTGGCCTAATTTACTTCAATCATCTTACATTACTAGATAAATACTAATCAATAGACATAATTTTTAATAAATAAAGAACAACAATAAAACTTTTAATTATTTATTAATCAAGCCAATAATAATCTGATACAGACATAAGAAAGGCTCTTTGATTTACGTGCTCGGCTGTAAGCCGACTTCTGTTATTGGGTACTGCGAGATTTACAGCAGATGCCACTCTCTCTGAGGAAACCGAGGACGCAGGCGATATCAAATACTTTAGAGCTATGTCGGAAAGGACTGGGGTAAAATGACGACAGTCAAACCAGAATTTTGTAGGATTCTCTTTTCTGGGTATTATAGGCTGATCTAGATATTGTTTTAGTTCGCTAGGCATACCATCACTGGTTGAAAGTAAACTGGGGTTTGCTGAAGACAAAAAAAATGTAATTTGTTAAAAAATGTTAGTATAAAAAGTATTATTTTTTAGGATTTTAAAATCATAAAAAATATCGATTTTTATACCTTTTAATTACTTGTAATTTTATATCGATACCTCGATATATCGAAACATTAAATATCGCCCAAAAATATCGATACATTTAAAAAATAATATCGATGTATCGATATTTTTTCGACAAGCCTAATCACTTCATTCGCTCAAAACTCATTCCCTGTGAGTCAGTTTATTTCTCTCTGTTTTTTTTTAAGAGTGGATACAAGATAGTTTAAAAAATGGCTAAAAATACGTCAAGTTCGGCATTTCGAAAAATAGACATAGATCAGTATAACGAAGACAATTTTAAAGAAGATGAAGCTGAACAATCTGGACCGACTGGACCAGATGAAAGTGAAGTCTGCAGTCTTCTTAATCAATATCCTTTTTGAGATTACACTAAAATTTCCCACTTATATTTAATATAATGAAATATTAATATGTGCTGTTTATTAGTTGTAATTTAATACAACATATATATTTTTGAGTTGAATCAGTTCAGGGTATAAGGACATAATTATGTTGTATTTGTAAATTTTGACGATAAAATTAACATCATAAAAACACAAAAGTCAGAAGAGCCCAATGCTCAGCAGTGTGACGTATATGGGCTGATGATGATTATAAATACAATAACATAATGTTCTAGGATATATATATGTTTCTGCACATATTTTCCTTAATTCTAGATTACAGGGCGATATTTGGATGCTTTAAGAGTGGTACTGAATAATGCCCCACTTGGCTCTTCAAACCAGCAAGTAAAGGTGGGTATAGATATAATATACATTGTATTATTTCTTTCACTATTTACAAAATCAACCAAAAAGTAAGATGTAACTAACATAAAATATAAACATTAAAACAATTTACATTCAAGTTATTTGGAGAAGAAAAGAATGAAGCTTATTTGATTTATTTGATAACTAATTAAATACTACAATTTCCTTTTTTTTAGATACTATATAACAGGAAAATTTTGGTCATTTTACAGTTGGCTACAATGTCACTTTACCAAGAGTTTCCTATGTTAACAAAAATATTGAAAATGGAATTTTATTTGTAGGTATATAAATTACTAGACTATGTTTTATAATATTGTGTTTTTTTTTACAGGAAAATGCATTAGCACTCACATTAAAGGTGCTACTTGCTATTAAATCGGCACAAATTGATGAAGTAGTTGGAAAATTATCACTTGATGATATTGATGTTTTGATGAAATATATTTATAAGGGCTTTGAATGCCCTTCAGAAGGTTCCAGTGGTCATCTTCTCTTATGGCATGAAAAAGCATACAACATAGGAGGATTTGGTTCAATTGTTAGAGTACTCTCGGACAGAATGAGAGTGTAAATACCTTTTGTATAAAATTATTTGAAAGCACTAATTTATAGTTATTACATTAATTTTATGTATGAAGAAAATATTTAAAAAATATTTTTGGTTTTGACTAATGTTTTAATCAAATAAAAATATCAATTACAGTATAATTAACATGTAAATTAGTGCTTACAAAAAACTTGCTTTGTAAATTATTAATAAAATTTTATTGCCAAAAAATATACAATATCTTTAAAAGATTATTTTATTTTAATTTTTACATTATTCAGACCTCAAAGTCTAGGCTCTCATCCTAGACAACATCTCAGCAGAAGCGGGTTTAAATCCTTATAAACCACTATAGACCACTGAATTTGAAGTTATAGTATGTTTACTGGAAATTTACAATCAAAATTATATGTTTTTATGGTAAAAAAAAATATTGTGAGGAAGCCTGCAAATGTAAAAGTTCTTTTAATTACTTAGGCGTGTAGACCGCCAACTCATTCTAGGACCTATAATGGCCAGCGTGATCCCCGGCCCAACAGTGGAATGAAAATAAGCTGACATGGTAAAAGGCATCGGAGTTTAAAAGGTATCCAGCTAATCTAACCGCAATTACATAACCAAGATTTATAACTGCTAAAGAATTCAAACCACTAGTCGTGAGAAAGGGAATTAAGTGCAATATTATGGCTAATTTGGTTTTTAGAAAAGCACCTGCCTCAATTTAACTAGCATTTCAGTAAGTGAATACAAAGGTCATTAAGATTTTCCTGTGGGAATACAAAAGTAGAAGGTATCAAACATAAGCAATGTAGGTATAAACTTGAGTATGTTCGGCCGCTCCATTCAACCGGTTTATGCTTACCTACAGTATTCTAAAAGAGCCAACATGCTTTTCTTTTTCCATGCTCGCCAGATGCATTTAAACCCATGGGTTAGAAGCCGATCTTCCCTCCTAGTATGCATGTTTTTACAACTTAATGCAAAATGCAGTTACACTTTGCTGTTAAAAAGGGACACAGCAAACCTGCGATCGCATATCATACTAAGTTGCTAAATCAAAACAAGATCTATATAGATATAAGGTAGGTATATTGCTTCCTTCCGTCGACCCGGAAAGCGTCAGCAAGGAAGGCTTTATCTTATGCAATATTCCGGTTTACCTTATGTATACAGTAATAATATATTTCGTAACGTCACTTCACTTCACTTGTAACATATAATAACCCATAGACGTAACTTCCAAGTGTCAATAAAACTTCCGACTCCTACCCTACTGGACTGAAAATTGTATGTTTATGTGTACGTGTTTCTTTTTCCACTTTAGTTTTAACAGGAAAGCCCGTATGTCTTAAGAGGCAAACAGTTACCTACTAATGAGTGCGAGTGCTTTTGTTATTTCATTTCAAAATTGCTACGACCCAATTTCAGCTTACAGTAGTATAAAATGATTGAAAACCAAATGAAAACAAGCACCATCCTAAATTTTTTCTTGGTATGTTTTATTCTTTCCGACCCCACCTGTGGTTATAGGTATTAGATTCTCCCAAAACATTCAACTTATTCCCACGATAAGACAACCGCAATTGACTTATTCTTTAGTGGATATACCAATACGTACTTGCTCTATACTAAAGAGTGATACCATACATAGAGAGACCTCCATACAAAAACATATACGTAAGTATTAGGTTATTTGCCAAGAAGTCATGTAAACGTGCAATGTATTATTATTCTTTAGACTTTATTCTCCTTAGACTTAAGGATATTCCTCTCAAAATGTGGAAAAGATACTAATAGAATAAGACAGGATGAGAGCTTAATATTATCATTTACGGCAAGTCACTTCGGTTTCAGGGTGTATCAGATTTTTGAATTCCATTCAGCTTTGCAGCTTGTAATGGGCAGGCGCGTTCGGGGATAGAATACGGTTATACACAGATGTATTTATATATAACTAGCATACAAACATGTATTGAATTATTTTAATATAGCCCCGTGGGCCAGTTGTTTAACCATCAGCTTGCGAGGTGAGAAGACGCGACTCCTACCCCCGCACCAAGATAAACATTTAGATTCAAAGTCTGTGGGTTTACGAAATCGAAAATCTTAGGAAGTTTCGAATCCCACGCCAAAAGACTTATCTTAGTGACTAGTGTAGGGTCATAACTACGTACCGATATACCTACCTGTTGGGTTTATTTAATTGCACAATGGAGGTCATTGGAGGAGGCCTATGTCCAGCAGTGGACTAAGATTGGCTGATGATGATGATGAATTCAAATTTAATATATTTTGGTAAGAAAAAATACAAATCGGCTTTATTTATTTAATTAACTTTTGAAATAAAATAATAGAGCCCTGACCAACAACTTCGATCTTTAGACGCCATAAACGTATATGGAAGACAGCCAGGGAATTATTTCTATAACCCATACAACATCTATAATTCTGGCGCCGTGCTTCGAGTCTCACTGAATACCAATTTCCGTGCTGCTACCGAGAACTTCCCGGTTGAAATAAAATTTACCTACCTTTATGCAACATTTTATACCATGAGAGTATCGAGGCACTCTGAATACAACCAATATAATTAATCAACTTCTACATAAGTCTCATCACAAAGAAATTCTATTATTGGGCACGTTTTATGAACACTTTCTATTTTATGCCTTAAAATTATAAAAAAGCTTTTGAATAAGCTTTGAAAAGCAATATTTTTTTAAACACCTATCACCCATATTAAACGCGATGGTATTTTGTTGACCTATTTTTTTTTTGTACACACTTGAAACAGTTTTGTTCGTTTTTTTTACCGTGGAGCCCAATTTACGAAGCGATAGTTGTCCGCCGCCGCTCAGTTTGCAATCTCAAGTAAAGGCTGAAAGAAAGTAACTATTGATCTACCAATGCCTGTCTCTCGCCTGCAGGGGGAATGTTTCATATATAAGCGGCTAAATTGCAGTGCAATGCGATAGTTTTTTAACTGCTCCGTTGTCGCACACACGAATACCACAATGGAGATACCGGTTAGTACTTGTCTGTATTATATAATTATCATCCGTTGCACTTGCAACCATTTCCTAAGCCCAATAAATTTGAATTGAAAACATTTGCATTGAAGTGTTTTTTTTTTGTTTTAAGTTACAAATCTCACGTAAGAATCGTCTGCTCCATTTTTGTTTATTTTGTTTCGTATAATTTAATAACGTTGAATTAGTAATACAATCAAATGGGTTCGTTAATTAATCTTGTATAAATATTTATATAATCATTTAATATGATATATTTTTATTTTTTTTTCAGAAATTATTAATATTACTATGTTGCACATACAACAGCATGGCATCACACCACTCGCATACAATACCAGTGGAGGGCTATGAAACAGAATTACAAAATCTCGGTCAACACGTTGAAATACCCGAAACTCCAGTAAAAATTGTAAAAATAACCAAAACAATTGCTGTTAAAATACCAGTGCCATATCCGGTGAAAGTAAGAGAGAAAGTACCTTACCCTGTACCTGTTGCCAAGCCCTACCCCGTACCCGTGCCTCAGATCATCAAAGTGCCGCACGTTATAGGCGCAAAAGGTAGCTACGGACACGAAGGGATTGGAGGCGGTGGTGACGGCGCTCATTCCTCTTATTTGCAAGAGGGTCAGGGAGGCAACGGCGGCAGTTCTTACGGTGCACAAGATGCTGGGGTATCTGACAATGGACATTCCTTCGGACCTTCCGCTAGCGACGGCCACTCATTCGCCGGAGGCGACTCTGGATATAACCAAAACGCCGGCTCGTTCGGCGACGAATATTCCGGAGAAGGTTACTCTGGCGGCTCTTACGGAGGACCGTCACAAGGTTACAATGGGTATTCTAATAATGATGTTCACAATTTATATTAAGACACAAAGAAAAAATAGATTTATTAAACACAGCTACAAACAATACGTGATGATCAAATCATGACAATAATATTTTTGTTTCGTTACATCCGTAATGGTGGTACCTGACTACAATACAAGAAAATGATGGATACATTTCCAATGTGATATAAGTGTGTTATCTCACATCAGAGTGAATGTGAGAGGTGTTTATAGAAGTAATTGTTGTTCTATTGCATGTTGTATAACGAGTGTAGTATTATGTTTGTTGTTGTTTGTGTACTATGTAATATTGTTAATTTTGTTGTAAATTATTATTATTAAAAGGATTTTATTTCAAAAACTATTTATTTACAGTTTCATAAAACCTTACAAAAGATATTTTACATTCATGAAAAACACGCTTTGATCCACAAAAGTGGCCAAACATATAACTTCAAATTGTATATTAAATTCATTCATCACATGGTTTTTCAACTTCTGCAAAAAACTGTGTGTATAAAAATAGGGAATGCGACAGTTATTCATTTCGTATCAAATACACGTAGCTTACAGTCACTAGTTTGTACAGCGCATAACTTAAAATAACGACAACACCATTTATAGATTTATAAAATAGAAAACACTCAACATATTATATTTAATGTGCTAGGTTACTGTCGCGGGGTGGTACTGTTGGACGTGGTGGTGGAGGTGTACACGTGGGTGGCGGGCGCGCGGGCGGGCGCGGGCGGCGCGCCGAGCACGGGCCGCACCAGCACCTCGTCCGGCTTCTCGTCCTCGTCCGACACGTACATGCGCGTCAGGTCCGACGCCACGGACGCCGTCTCGCACACGCTGCAACAACAAACCTCCATCACTTACCCGCAATGCGGAACTTTCATCATTTCACTTTTAATATCAAATGAGCTATCTGTGTAAACACCCCTGCCGATCCAATGCATTACGTAAACGAGCACTCTTACGGAGTTCCGCAGTACACCTGAGTACGTTACATAACTTATTTTGTAACGTCAACAAATTGGAACATTTTTTATAACGAGTTTGCTTCCGCTCGGTGTAGAGCAAAAAATGTAACAGTCATTTCATTCGTGTCTTAAAAAAATACAGTAAATGCGTAGTACTATAGAATCGTCGTTAATATCATGTTACCTAATACGTATTATGTCTTACTAAAATGACAATGTTGCTTATATTTATTTATGCCACGATTTAAATAAAAAAAAGCAAAGTACCATGTGCTAAAAGTTACAGAGTACAATTTACGTGAAGACAGAAATTAGTTTTTTTATGTCTCTTTTTGTATTTAGAAAAAACGTTTTTAACAAAAATCTAGAAGTCATGGATTCACCGGTCATTATTCCGGTCATTGCGGCGCTTTGATTGCCACTTGACTTCAAACTGTCCTCGAGCTCGCTTTTCCTGCAAACATATCATCTAAACACGCTCAGCCCACATGACCTACTAGGTTTTGGCTCCTTTAGACACGCAAAAATGACGTGCTCAAATACACGCATACAACGATGTTCACTTTGCAAGATCGTCTATTTACCACCCTGTAAAAATTGTGTGTGAGAATTCCCGAGCAGCATCCCCTGTCTGTTGTAAGAAGCGACTAATGGCCGGCGGGGCGACCGGACACGCTGAAAAGGTGCTAAAAAAACATAAACGCGTGCATAAACGAACCTATTATTATAGTACTCAGTTTCTGGAAGGCTGACGTTGAATAGCGGCAGATGGTGCTTGGTGGGCGGCGCTAGTGCCCGCGCCCCCCCCGCGCCCACGTCCATCTCCTCGCCCCCCGCGCACCCCGCGACAGACTCCTCCCCCGGCGCGTCCTCGTCCATCGTCATGGCGCCGGGTTTGAGCGCACACTTCTCCTTCACAGGCAGCTGCATCACCACGTCGCAGTTCTCGTCCGCGTCCTCGTCGCCAGAACGACTGCACAACAGTCAAAATTTAACAATGCATTTTTTTATGCGTAAAATAGCGTATAAAGTTGGATTTAATGCCTTTAGCGTTATCTACCAATCAATCTTAAGATGATTCAAAGAGACATGAATAGATAATATAAATATTGATGATGGATTAATTAATTATCCGTGTTAAGTCTTGCAATGGACCGACACGTAAAAGCAACATACTGACATGGGGGAACAAAGAAAAAGGTCCTTCTGTGGAGTAACTATCTATCATATTATTTACATGGAATTTTTTGGAAGAACACTTTCGTAAATACCTATCTTTACTTGATTTATACCTCAGTAAAGACCTTGTAATTACAGTATAATTAGAGATTATTAAACTTATAGATCTGGTTTGAAGAATTTAAAACCCTTAACAAAAACAAACTCACGTTGTCATATTTAAACTGATTTTATACTCTTGCGATTTCTGCACTACTTCCAACCAATTATGTTTATCCACTTCACCACTGTCGGAATTGAAAGATGTTCCAGGCCTACAACAATTAATCAATCAGCTACAATAATGTTATTATAATAATCAAGATTAAACATTAGAACGTAAAAGATATTTTTAAGAATTAATCTTAAGTTTCAAATATTACGAAACAAACAACGAGTATGTTTTCAAAAAATACTTACATGGGCGTAAAATTAATCATTGTGGCAAGATGATTTTGTTTCTGTATTTGGTATGTATTCTCGGGTGCCTCTATCATAGAAACATCTTTTCTGAAGTCGTTCAACAAAACTAAACTATCTTCTGACTTCGAGTTAGCAATGAACGCCAAGCTTGTATCGGAGATATCGTTGATAGAAAACTTTAATTTAGCTGCAAATAAAAAACATCATATGAATTCCATGGATAAAATAAAATAAGTATAAAAATGATGAAATTGATAATCATAATAGAAAAAACTTACACTTGTCTATGGATGCTATTTTCGATGCAACTTCATAAAGAAACTCAGCAGCCCAAAAGTGAGGAATACGGATAAACACCTTGCCCGTGTCGACCGGCATGTGGAAGCCGAGCTTGTGCAACAGTTGCAAGAACTTCAGATCTTTACATATGGTGGCTTGGTCACAGTTCCATGGCACCAGGGGTATAGACTGATGAAATACTAAAATATACATGTATGGAATTAAGGCAAAAAGGGCGAATATAAAATAAGCTAATTGACATACCGTCAATTGTAGGCAGAAATATTCGAAATATTTCTCTAAACGCGTAATAATTGTTTTTTTTTTTTTATTTTAAACTTTTTTTTTTAGAATAAACCGTCACACTCTATTTATTGGTATTCCGACATAAGTTGTATAAGCGACTGAGTAATTGGTAAAATGATAACTTACGTAACGAATGGTAGGACACCGGCGACATAGCTGGATAGTCGTTTGACTTCTTCTTAAATAGTTCGAAATTCAACAACTTGCATTCAGTGTTATCGAGTGTAAATTCGCTGTTCTTCTTTTTTTCCAAGTATATCTTGGCGTAGCAAGTGTCCAGCAAAACTTTTTGGACCCAATCCAAGAACCTGCATTTACCATCTTGTGCCAGCTGTTCACACAGCTTCCCGATCTCGTCTTCCCTAATTTCTTTGTTCGCCTGCACCGCTTTTATGTTCCGTTCGCTTTCACCTTTCACCATGTTATCGAAGTCATCTTTGGTTATTACATTCTGGTGGTAGAGTTCTTTAATAACTGAATCTCTGGATTTAACCACACCATCTTCTTTGAAAAGTTTAATAATCTCCCCTATCACGTCTTGTGACGAGCTGCACTGCATGTAATTCCAGCTAAGAGACGATAGTTCGTCTTCTGTCCATCTGGGCAAAAAAAAAATTGTGATTTTACCTATACTCAAGGTTTTTATAGAGAAAAGTTGTCGAGATGTTGTCAAGTATTAATGTGAACAAAATTTTGTCAAATATTATGTCGTTTTTGCATTGAAACTTACACATCTTCAGACGGGTTGTTGGTGACACCAATTTCCGATATTTTCATCTCTTCAAGCTGATTGGCTTCTTGTTTATCCTGACACGCCAAGTCAGTGCAAGGTTTCAAAATTATTCTATTACCGTCGAAACTTTCTGCATCTATTCTAAAGTTAGCCATACTTTGGAGCGTGTGTGGTTTCTTAATGAAAGTATTTATAACGTATTCTATGAGATCAGACCAGTCCTAGAAAAATACAACCAATTCTTATTGCAATGTTAACCCCGTGAATTAATTTCAAATAAATGATTATTTTCACATATTGGGATACTTACATCACATATTTCGAACTCGGACTTCCAAATGGAGGTGAAAGTTTTCAATATCTTTGGTTGGAATAGCGTGATCAAGCTGTCGAGCTCGCCGCCGACGTGGTGCATCAGAGTGAATATGCAGTCGTTGACAAACTCACCGTTGCCAACGTAATCCTCCAACAGCAGTCCATACTGATACATTATTTCAGGAGTGGCAAATCTTAAACAAACCATCATATTATTTTTTGTGTAATTATAATAACGTTTTATAACTCAATATAATAGTCATATAACGCGGACGCTCGCGTACGTCAAGTCGTGATATTTTATAATCCTTTATGTCGAATAGCAAAATGTTTCCTTCGAAGTCCAATCAATTCAGCTTTGATTGATATCGAGTGCAATAAATTATTTCTACATCCATATATTATCCCCTAGTTGTCTCGTTTCTAAACCGACTGTGACACCTTTCTCGCTTCAAAATGTTTTTCATTCTTTAATCGCGCCAAGATTGATTTATGCGGAGTGAACTTCAGGCGGTTTTCAATCTTTGAAGCAGTAGGTCCATCAATATAAGTGGCGATTACTTCGATCAAATATATAATAGATATCGGATCATCGCTTCGAAAACAGCCGAAAAATAAGAGCACAACGAAAAATGTGGTCTTATTTCAAATTAGTATGTTCCAATTAGGGATGTTACGTGTATGCTATTTGGATCTGGATTCAGATATGGATATAGGAATAAAATTATATAGGTTTTGGATTCGGTTATGTATAAGTAATTATTTCGGATTATTCGTTACTTTCGGATAGTTTCGGTTACGGATATAAGATTGAAGTAAATTAAAAACACAAATATTGCGTTGTATACAGTTTTAACTAGTTATGGAAGAGGTTATGTTATGACTAGAAATAACAAAAAAGCTGCAAATGATGCTGTCGAAACATGTCGTTTTATTTAGACCTCACTCTTATCCGAAAGTATCCGAAACATGTAAAACGGATACGGTTATGGATACATTTCTATTTCGGAGCTCCATAACATCCCTGGCTCTAACCGTTACCAACGGTAACACGTCAACATTAAAATGTCATTTTTATTTTCTCTCTTTTAATGACATAACGCCTTAAATGCAAATAAAGCTATGTAAAATCTACTTTTTAAGAATTAAGGTTTATATTTAAATACTTTTTTTATATATCGAAGTCCGAAAAACAATGTGTAAGTTTATATAACCGGTGCCATTTAAGACAAGTGATTTTGTTTGCGATCCTCAATCTAGTATAAATTTGATCGAAGGGCGGTTATAATTGAATTAAAGGGATCATATACACATATTATGAACTATGCTTGATCTGAACCAAAATCGCGTATGTTGTTTGAACCAGGATATTATTAGCATATGAGAAAATAACAGTAAAAATAACAAATTGTTTACCCCATAATCTCCGTGTACAACAAGTAAAAGCAATAGGCAAACAATGCATCATTCATTATGTTAATAACGATTTAAATGTTACTTTACGTCACTTAATTACCCTCACGAAGGGCCGTTCCTCAAGTGACTTATGAAGAGTGATTTGGACATCAGATTTATTTCCTTTTGTAACTTAATTTACAATTAGAGAAAATGTAACATGTCAAGTTAAAATATTTTACATACCGTAAAATAAGGTCCAAAAATTCTTTGACTTTAGTAAAGCGGCATCATTTGACATAATTAAAATTAATTAAAAAACGAATGTTATCATAACCTCGCCCCCTAGAGCTGTTAAATACTAAAATACGATCAATATCAATTCCTCGAAAAATGCCTCAATAGTAAACTAAGGATCAGTGGTGTAATATTCTGTTGTGTATACCAATATTGTGTATCGCATGTATAAGCAGTGATGGCCTTGAGGATTAGGCGCTCGATCGAGAATCTCTCTAATCAATCTCAATAAAGAAAGTAGAAGAAGCGTGCTTAAAAAATGGCATTAAAAATCCTAAACAATATCTTCATTTCGCACGACTTAAAACATTTGACGATTAAGTCACTAATAGTATCATAATCTAAATAAAGGCATCTAAATAAAGAGGTTTTTTATTCTGTATTAAAGAGTATGTAGGTAGATATGTAAAATTACATACGTATATTATACTTACTGCTGAATGTGGTCAAGCATGTTGGTCGAGCCGTGGTAATCAGGCAGCTTCATAACATTATCCAAGAACATCAATAATATATGATTCGTCACAACGAGATCCTAAAATATTATTACCTTTGTATATTAAAGCAATTTTATTAAAATGTTATATATAGAACACGCCTTTACTTGTACTGCAGACCTTTTAATTGTTGATTCATGATCTTAACAGTATAAAACATATTTAATTAGGAACTTGTATCGAAAAGCTATAATATTTTTATTAATATAAGTTTCCGACGAACCTGTAAATACTGTTTCGTATGATACTTAGGATTGTAATGACGCAAGAGCAGCACCAAAAGCGATCGCAGTTCCTCAGTCTCGCACATTTTTATTTGCAGTTTAATGAGCTCCTCCTGATCCTCCTTGCATATGTGTGAGAACTTTTTGTAAACTTCAATTGCTTGAACAAACTCTCTTATAGCAGTTACGACCTGGAAGTAATACAAAACACAAATTTGTATTACGCTATATTTTTAAAAAGGGGTGCGTGGTAGTAAATCAATCTATTAATAAGTACGTATGTAAGTAAAATGTAATGATTTACCTATTACTATAATCTTAAGAAACTCTAATATATAAAAAAACACAAACATTTAACAAAGGTAACTAACTATAATTCAAAGTTCAAATAAAATTACTTTCCAACTTTTCAATTCACTATAACCCTTATTAAAAGAAAAGTTGTCATGGAACATTTGAAAACGGCGTTAAACGATAGATTTCATTACAGTGCGTGTTCAAATGGCAAAATCGATTTTACAGCTTCTGAGCGCGTGACGCGGGGGCGAGTAATAACATAAGCAGCTATATTATACTCTTCCATTACATAAGCTCATTGGATGGACATTTCTAGACCAACACACAAAACAATGTTTATTAAATACATTAAGTAGATTTAAACATAAAATAAAATATAAATAATTGTATAAATACTTACTAGGTGAAGTCTTCTCATGCAAGGCTTCAAGTCATTTCCGTCCAGTTTAATAGCTAACTCGAACTGTTCACATAAATTAACTCCTTCCGCAGTCAAATAAGACAATATGTCGAATGATAGCACAGAACATATATGCTCCAAATCCAGTTCTATTTGTGTGGCAAATTTCAGAAAGTACGTCACGAGCCAGAAGAAATGTGACGTATCTATTTCTAACTGTAAGTTGGTCAAGATTTGAGTGTGAAGGGTGTGCACTAAGGAATTGTATCCTTTCAATAGAAAGTCCACTGTGAACTCCTTCAGGACATTGGATATGTCGTCATCTGTCGGTGTTTTGTGCGACAATCCTTGGACATTTATTCTTAAATGAACAAAAACATGTATATTATTAAACATATATAAAAATATATATATATATATATATATATATATAATGATGATTATAATCTTACGCGTATGTTTGTGAGATACTTACATATTAGCTTTTCCCCTTTTAACAATTTTTTTCCTTTTCCTCTCCTGGAGATTGATTCCCGAACGAACCTTATTGTTGATTCTTTGTTTAGGATTATGTGGCTTCTGGTGAACTGGTTTCTGTGTTGGCAACTCGTCTTCATTACTAGACGTTGAAATAATTGATTCTTGGTTCTCTATCTGCGTTCCGTAACCACAATCAGAGTTTTCCGCTATCATAGTTTTCTTTTCTTGAGTCGGTGGTTGCACTTGATCGCCTCGCTCTGAGAAAACATCGCTGCTGCATGACACCGTTTTTTCCTGCGTATAGTAAACAAACCAAAATTTTGGTAATGAAAATGACAACCAACATATTATTTCGAATACCAGTGCGTACAGCTCCTTACATTATCAACAGTTTTCATCGGTACATCGAGCTGTGATTCCATGTCATGCTTTTCCTCATCTTTATCATTAACGGGTTGAAAGGTATCAATGTTCTCATTGGGATTATTTAAGGAAGTCGTGTCCCATCCATTGTTGACTGAGTTGGGTTCATCGTTGGATTTCCCGCTCCCGCCCGTGTCCGATGAATCAGACGTGGGATCAGATGTTAGTATCGGCGAAGAATCTTCGCTACCTAAATTACGATCAAAAGTAGAGAAGATTAAATTTTATAATAGCACGGTAAAAAGGCTAGTAACAGTTACTGTAAGTTACAATATACCTCTATCTGGTGGGGAAGTGTTACTCTCGTTATCCTCCGAACTCTCGGACAGAGAGGCCTCTAGCCACATATTAAGCAGTTTGTGTAATGTAACTATATGCTGGTCCTTGTATAATAAAGCTATCAACTGAACCATTGTAACCGCCCATTTTGTCTGCAAGAGAAACATTTACAAAACACAAATCTCGTTTCTTGAACATAAAATACAAAAACATATAAACTACTTTCCTTTTATTTCCATCAGCGTGTATATCAGGAATTGGGTCTATACTTAGCATGTTTATTATGACTTACCGCATCAGGAATGGTCATCAACTTGATAAGAACTTTATCGATACTTTGGCTGAATATATTCCACAGGATTTGATTTTGGACAGTGTGCGTAGTGCCGTTGTAACTAGGACTCTGGCCACTGTTGTCTTCCGGTATGTGCAAGATATTCCTCAGCAGCAGAAGACTGTTGCTAATATTTGTACACTGCTCTTGTGACAATTTAGATTTTTGTTCCAAATCAACATTTTTCTTTAAAAACTCTATTATCACTCTTGTTGCCCTATGGTCAGTAAATGCAACTTTGGTAGAAGCAAGCAAATTGTTTATTTCAAAAATAGTATGACGCCCAAAGTCGTTTTGAGAAATAACATCAACTGAAAGTAAACACTCAATTGGAATTGTCAAATTAACTAATATTCTGATTAAAAGTTCTGTTGTTTTGTCATCCTTAGCGTGAATCAAGAGAGGTATAAGATCTTTCTTGATATTCTGCCCAAAACTAATGCTTCTTCTAAATGTACGTAAATATTTATCTTCTACCAATATATTGTGGAGAATTGCTTCCAGTGCAACTATAATAAATAAAAAGTTTACATTAGAGTAATATTCATAATTTGAAAACAGTATATTTGCAGTTGGAAGGTTGCGCTTACCATTGCAATTTTCATTCACGTGATATCCATCTGCATGTAGAAATCCAAGATTGCTAAAAGTGCTATGGATCTGAGGACTTCGTAAAACCCATTCCATCTTCTATCTGCAACAGAACAACAAAACATTAAGAGTAAACAGTAAAATTAAAGATATCAAATGGCGACTAAAATTATAATTCAAGAATTATTTATCTCACTAAGTAATATTACGGAACTGCTATTAAGTAAAATGCTGTAGCAAAAAAATTAATAAAACAATTTCCGTAGCGTATTTATGAGAACGACAAGAAACAATTAGCTTTTATTTTACGACGAACTTTTGTGGTCCCTTAGATGTAAAGCTACCGCGCCATATTAATTAGAATTGAATAACGACGATATAGCTTTGATGGCGTCACTCAGATTCCCGAAACGTGGGAGAACTACGTAGAGAATCTGCGTCATACTGCGCAATACAATCCGCAGTTTCAACAACTTTAGGATTTTCAGTAACTGAACACTTGTAAATTAGTAGAAACAAACAATTTTCGAAAAAATAAGGATAAGTTTTAAAGTTTAAATATGCTCTCTATGCTTTATTTCATTGACTTGGCGTTCGAGTAACGATTACCAGAATAAAGAAGTGGTGTTGCTTTTTTCTTCTCGGATTATTCCAACATACTTCATAAGGGATTTGTTAAAGAACAATGGGAGAAAATATATTAATATCCAACAGACGTAATATTTTGGAGATATTATTATTAGAATTAATTGACTGTGCCACGTAGTTGGTCAAATTCTAGAGATTGTTCTGTAACATTTCAGATTCAGTAATTAGTAGTAATGTGTTTGATTTGATATATTCGAGAACAAGATTAGACTAATATCTGGCATCTTGTAAAAAAATCATAAAACGAAATATATATAGATATATACTTGGTTTGTTTTTTTTTTATGAAAATACAGAAGGCTGAGTTGCCAAAATCATGCTTCGACAACATACTTACAAATATATATACATATTAAAAAAAACGAACAAACAGAACCTTAAAACAAAAGGGTAAATGTACAACGAGTTCAAACTTTCTAGGAAACCTTAAAAAATTAAAGTTCAAAATATCAAGTCCACGTGAAGCCACACAACGAATATCATTAAATAACCAACAAAGAACTGAAACCTTTGCATTTATAAAAAGGCACGAAAAGTTTTACAACTCTTAATATAGCATCTATTATTCAAACCGCAGTACGTTTTCGTACAGTTTATGTAGTTGAGTGTTTAATTTAAACTTTTTTGGCTTCAAGCCACACTTTTCAGATGACTTATGTTCAAATAATCACGTGTACCTACGTACTATTGTAATATCGAGCCATTACCGCCAAATTATCGTAAGCGACACTTTTGTCGAAAATGCGTTTTTTATCGAAACTACTATTTAAAGCCATAACGAACCTATCCCTGCCGATATTTGCCCCTAAATAAAAACCCTTATAAAGTTACAGCAAGTGCTAAAATTATCGTAAATACATATATTTTTAAAGCTTTATCGTAAGCGACAACAAACATTTTTATCTTACGTGCCCTGCGTTATATTTTTTTATCACCTGAGAACAAAATTTTTTTGAGCAAACCACTGAATATAAAAATCACATTCTGGATAAAGAAACATGCAAGCAACTGTTTTTAGAAGACCAAAAACTTGGCAAAGCAGCTGATTCTAACTCCATATGCGTGAGCTTTGATTTAGAAAAGGTTCCCAATACTCCGCATGGTAAATGTGACTTTATATTACTCGAGAAAATACTCATATTATTATAATGAAAGTATATATGAAAGTGGCACAAGGGATGGATATTGTTACGTGTGGGGCGAATGCCAAGGAAAAAGAGGCTGTAATTAAATAGTTACAGTAATTTTTAAGTATTTCAATATGTTAGACCAAAAAGGTACCTACACTGCTGTTAATCTATACTCTGATAGCTGTGCTGGGCAAAATAGAAACCGTGCAATGCTATCAATGTTAATTCATTTCTTGAAAACCGCAACAACAATAACAGTAATAAATAGTCATTTATCTTTAACCTGGACACAGCTTCATGCCTGTTGACTCGATTCATAACAATATTGAAAGTTTCGTACGTAATAAAACAGTATGGGCTCCCTCTGAGCGGCCAACTATCCTTTCGAATGCCCGACATAATCCAAAAAACTTTTTTGTAAATGTATTAACATATAGAGACTTCACGGATTGGAAGTTTTATTGCCAACGAAATTTAAAATCAATTTTATTTCATTAAGAGTGGTGCAACTTCATAAAAATAATCTTATTGTTAAATTTAAATACGGTTTTTTTGAAGATAGTGATGATTACGTTGGGTTAATTAATATGGGTTTCATCATCAGATCGAGAGCAAACAGTGCTATGGTCCAAAAAGGACCCAAACCTTTAAACAACGAAGGCCTCAAAATTTCAGCAGCTAAGTAGTACAAAGATTTACAGGAGCTTTGCAATAAGAATATAATACTAAACAGATACCAACAAGAATATTTAAGTATGAGGCATGATGGAACCATACTTGATTCTTTAGCTGAAACGGACGAAGATGATTCGGATAAATAGAATTAAAAAATACTAAACTTCATTTTACATAAGTACCGGGTACATAATCTAATAGATCTCATTATCCAAAACCACTATGGATCATTATTTTAAAACTGCAATATCTTCTAAGATACTCAGTGTAATCAAATGATGTAAAGGGCAATTTTATTTAAAATTAAATACTTGTAAGGAATAACGTATTTATTTGGATAAGGATTAATATCATATTTATAAAAACACCTTCACAAATAAAACTTTATTTTAAAATAAATTTGGTTAGGATAAAAAACGTTATAGTAAGCCAACCTTAAAAAATAGACATATGCTGTCGCGGACTTTTTTTTAGAACTTTTCCCCGATTTCGAATCGATTTCGAAACATTCTTTATTGCTGCTCCGCTCCTATTCGCCGTAGCGTGATGTTGTATAGCTTATAGCCTTCCTCGATAAATGTACTATCTAACAGTGAAAGAATTTTTCAAATCGGACCAGTAGTTCCGGAGATCCTAGCGTTCAAACAAACAAACAAACTCTTCAGCTTTATAATATTAGTATAGATTCTGCGCATAGGTCGAAATTATAACATAGACGGAGGTCTATGTTACAAGGAGGAGAGAGATGGAGATCTCGGGAGCATGCCTGGTAACTGTAACCCATGCCTCGAATGAAAATGCTAACATCAGACTTAAGACGCCAGGGCCCCATATTACTATATGTACCTATACGTATCATATTCAATGCTCCATCCTCAAAAGTATATACATATATTTTACTGTTATAATATATCAAGATTCATTCTTTCGGTCAGTCGATGACATATTTTTTTAACTAAATCTGGTGGAGTTAACAAAATAACACACATTTTCATAATATCTATTTAATTCAAATCAAGAACATTGTCGACTATCAAAAGCCAGTTGGACGTTTTGCAAGAAACATACGCGAAACTTCGTCAATCAAAACATTCAAAACGGAAACGCCACTGTAAACAATTTTAAAGTACAATTTCATACTTTACAATAATTTAATCAATGGCACAGTTAGGATACTCAATTTTTAAGACTATCCGTAACTAAATACACTTACTTTTGTTTTTGTTACATGCCAGTAATATTACTAAAATATATATATTTCCATGACATGTTTTTCATAACTTACGATTCGCTGAAGATGATAAATTTAAGCGCTATTTAACTTTTCAAAAGTTCTCGATTTTAAAAACATAATGTTATATGAAAAGACTTAGATAGAAACATTATGTAGAGCAATTACTTTACTTAGCCCACTGCGAATGCGTCCATTGATACACGATTTGATACAAATCAATGAGAATAATTAAACCTTATTGCAATAACACTAATCTGTATTCTACTTAAAATGATTTCAAACGAACTCACATATTTTCATTGACAAAAATAAGTCAATACGGCTCTAACATTCCTTAACTTCGTGAATAATATTTAAAACTACAATTGTCAGTAAAATATTACGCGTCTATCATAAAAGTATCCACAGCGTACCACGTGAGCATAAACAACGTTAACCTGAGAGCCAATAGTAGGTCACGCTCACGCGAGTCGCGTGTACACTGCACGTGCGGCGGACTCATCGCTGTGCGCGGAATCTACCTCCGCGCCCCCGCACCCTCTCGGCTGCACGCCCGCCGCACCTACCTCTCGCCTCGCGACGACAACAGGCTAACTGTCTATGAAATGCGACATGGTGTGCTGTTGCAAAGACCAAGTATGAAAGTATTTTAATGAGATTTTTTTTTTTATTTATTCGAACATTACACTTTTCCGAAGCACGTCGTATTTATTAAGATCTGCGAGGAAGCCAATAATAAATTAACTATTTAGGCTTCTCATCGAAATAATACTGTTTGCTTCAGTATTGATTTACTAAAACTCATTTATTATTCTGCCCGCAACAATCAAAAACATGTACTCTATATGTTCGTATGTGGACAGAAATGACCTTAAGACACACAAGTAAAACACACACTATTAATTTATAAATGTTTTGTCGATTTTAGCGACATCAATACAGCAAAGAAAAGATACACTTAACTATCTTTCAATAAGCGAAATGACGTGAACTCTTAGGTGACACATAAAAAATATAAATTTTATAAACATGACTTACAGTGAATCCCACTCCTTTTTTTTTTTTTTGTTAAAGCTGTTTATGGCTCTACTTCCCGCCAGCCCGGGGGCAGTGGGGGGCGGGAAGTGTATGTCGGGGTCACCGGTCTTCCAGCTCGGCGCGCGGCGATGTCATGTCCGCGCAGATGTTAGTGCCGGGCTGGGTCCCTAACAAAATCCCTAAATCGGCATACCGACCAAAACCCCCCGGTGGCCATCACCGCGCCGAGTGGGGCGACCACGGAACGTGAGCGAGAAGCGCCCACCGTAATGCCGCAGCCGCCTGGTGCGCCTCCGGAACGTAAACGTCCCGGCCTTCACAAATTTGAATTGGGCGCCCTGGTTGTGGATGGACGAGCGCGACGTACACAGGCCACAGTGCCGCCGCCCCGCTCGGGGTCACTTTCAGTGAGGTCGCGCCGCCCCCGCAGCGCGCCCAACGACCCCGAGGGCCCCTTTGAGTCGCCTTTTACGACAGGCATGGGATACCGTGGCGAGATTCTAACGCCCCCTTGCCCCAGGGCAGGGTGAACCCTACTCCTGCCCAGGCTCAATATTATATAAATATAGCCTTCTCTCCCAACCTCCGGCCTATACCCAAAAATATTTTATCAACAATACAAACATTAAATAAACAATATTCCTGTTGAGGCATTAAGTTATTTTTTTAGCTTACGTGAAGACGATGAAAACCTTCATATTTGTTCCAATTTATACTATGTATTAAGTAGCTTATAACAGTGGTCGCCAACACGCGCCCCTTGTCTTACTTGCGGCCCGTGGATGTTTTGAAAATAAGTTAAAAATACCTAGTTTATGCTTCTCTTTCGACATATGAGCATTTGAGAGTCATTCTAGGAATGGCAACTACGAGAAATTCCTATGAAATCGGTGAGTTTATAGTAGTTCCTTTGTAGTTTTTTAGGGTTTTTTGGTAAATATCACAATCTAGAGTAAATATTACAAATGCGGCCCCCGCCTTTATTTTATTTTGCCACCTTCTGGCTCTTGCCGGCCACTGGCTTATACGATACGACCACATAGATATGGTGATTATTATTTCCGATACACTGTATGAGAAATGGGCGATAGGAGGCGTGATAGAGGGGAAGTGATGAATGGGTCGACCGATCAAGGGGACAGATACTTAACACTCCAGTAGGCGCGCCCTTGTTTGGTACGTGAGTACTCGCACGCTCTACATATCGTACTAGTAATACAATAGTGCTGTAACTCAAAAAAGACGATTTTTCAGAATAAACGAAAAACTAATTTGTCACTTCCTGTAATAGGTACAAATATAATGAACGTTTTATGTGTTTTTAGAATTTTAATTAATATACAAAGTTAAAGTTTAATTAACATAAAAAACGTTTTAATTATATTAAATTATAATTTACTAGCTTTTGCCCGCAACTCCGTCTGCGTGGACTACAGGGTTGGGTTCAGAAAGAAAATAAGTTATAGTATTTTACTCCGCGGAGCCCCATTTACTTAAATATACGAAAATCATACAAATCGGTCAAATAGTTTCAACGTGAAACCGTAACGCGCCGGTCGACGCATTGAGTATCATTATTGCGCGCTTGATCATTATTTTGAAACTGCGATATCTTCTAAGATACTCATTGAAATCAAATGATGTAAAGGACAAATTTATTTTGTATTAAATACTCGAAATGAATAACGTATTTATTTGGATAAGGACTAATATCATGTTTGTAAAAACACCTTCACAAATAATGCTTTATCTATACTAATATTATAAAGCTGAAGAGTTTGTTTGTTTGTTTGAACGCTAGGATCTCAGGAACTACTGGTCCGATTTGAAAAATTCTTTCACTGTTAGCACATTTATCGAGGAAGGCTATAGGCTATATAACATCACGCTACGACGAATAGGAGCGGAGCAGCAATAAAGAATGTTTCGAAATCGGGGACATTTTTTCCTTTTTGTGAGCTTCCGCGGCGTGCGCTGCGAAAACGGTTAAAGTTTCGCTAAAATAATGTATGAGAGAAATGTTCCTCTTTAAAAGTTGTATATGTCTATTTTTTAAGGTTGGCTCACTATAACGTTTTTTATCCTAACCAAATTTATTTTAAAATAAAGTTTTATTTGTGAAGGTGTTTTTATAAATATGATATTAATCCTCATCCAAATAAGTACGTTATTCATTACAAGTATTTAATTTTAAATAAAATTGTCCTTTACATCATTTGATTTCACTGAGTATCTTAGAAGATATTGCAGTTTTAAAATATTGATCAAGCGCGCAATAATGATGCACAAGGCGCCGATCGACGCGTTACGGTTTCACGTTTGAACAATTAGACTGAATTGTATGATTTTTGGTATGGACATAAATAGGACTCTGAGAAGTAAAATAGACTACAACTTATTTTCCTTCTGAACTCACCCCTGTACTCTACGCGGACGGAGTCGCGATCAAAAGCTAGTTTAAAATAAATTTGGTTAGAATAAAAAACGTTATAGTGAGCCAACCTTAAAAGATAGACATATGCTGTCGCGGACTTTTTTTTAGAATTTTTAAAGAGGAACAATTCTGTCATACATTATTTTAGCGAAGCTTTAACCGTTTCTGCAGCGTACGCAGCGGAAGCTCACAAAAAGGAAAAAAGTCCCCGATTTTGAAACATTCTTTATTGCTGCTCCGCTCCTATTAGTCGTAGCGTGATGATATATAGCCTATAACCTTCCTCGATAAATGTGCTATCTAACAGTGAAATAATTTTTCAAATCGGACCAGTAGTTCCTGAGATCCTAGCGTTCAAACAAACAAACATACAAACAAACTCTTCAGCTTTATAATATTAGTATAGATTCCTTACCTTTAACAAAAATAAAGTAGTAACAAACTCAATAGGAACTCGGTATCAGGCTTTACGGTAACTTAGGCCGGTCACATACATTCGGAATTTCGATTCGAAATACTGTTTCGGAATTCCGTTAATATATCACACACAAACGTTTATTTCCGTTCGGAATAACAAGGCTCAGTTGAGCGACGCTAGAACTTGAGTTCAGACATTTGGCATTATGGACGACGATTTTCTTATTGCGATAGCACTGTTACCATACCTATCAAGGAAAAAGAAAAATACGTCGCCGTTACTGGGTACATCCTCTGAACACCCAAAGATTGCAAACAAGTCAATATTATATAAAAAGGGTCACATTGCGTGATAATCCGGATAAATTTTTCAAATCTATACTAATATTATAAAGCTGAAGAGTTTGTTTGTTTGTTTGTTTGTTTGAACGCTAGGATCTCAGGAACTACTGGTCCGATTTGAAAAATTCTTTCACTGTTAGATAGTACATTTATCGAGGAAGGCTATAGGCTATACAACATCACGCTACGACGAATAGGAGCGGAGCAGCAATAAAGAATGTTTCGAAATCGGGGACATTTTTTCCTTTTTGTGAGCTTCCGCAGCGTGCGCTGTGAAAACGGTTGAAGTTTCGCTAAAATAATGTTTGAGAGAAATGTTCCTCTTTAAAAGTTCTAAAAAAAAGTCCGCGATAGCATATGTCTATTTTTTAAGGTTGGCTTACTATAACGTTTTTTATCCTAACCAAATTTATTTTAAAATAAAGTTTTATTTGTGAAGGTGTTTTTATAAATATGATATTAATCCTTATCCAAATAAATACGTTATTCCTTACAAGTATTTAATTTTAAATAAAATTGCCCTTTACATCATTTGATTACACTGAGTATCTTAGAAGATATTGCAGTTTTAAAATATTGATCAAGCGCGCAGTAATGATGCACAAGGCGCCGATCGACGCGTTACGGTTTCACGTTTGAACAATTTGACCGAATTGTATGAATTTTGGTATGGACATAAATAGGACTCTGAGAAGTAAAATAGACTACAACTTATTTTCCTTCTGATCTCAACCCTGTAGTCTACGCGGACGGAGTCGCGAGCAAAAGCTAGTACTGTCATATGTCTATAAACTCTTTCGACGAGTTATTAAATAAAATAAGAGGAAAAATCACGAAAAGAGGTACACACATGAGATTAAAAAATCGCCGGCCGTAAAAAATGTGCCAAAACTCTTATGCAGCAGGATTTGTCCTTCCTTCCTGTGTGGAAGGACAAAACATGCTGCGCCGACCCCAAATAAGAATTGGGAGCAGGGCAGGAAAATGATGATGAATTTGGACAAAATTTTATTGTAGTATCATAAAAATCTTAATATAAAGTCTCAATATTCATTTATAGAAGTCTATATAGGTTATTAGTATTATATTTGATTTTTTTTGTTTTGACGCTACCTCATAAAAATAGTAAATGAAATACTTATATTACTTAGTACTGGCATGACAACATATGATTGTTTATTTATGAAGTAGGCAATAAAAAAGCAATTAAAAGTGTACGCGATTATCCCTAATATTTGTGTTTTGTGTATTTGTAACGAACTTAAAAACTACTTTATGAATTTGGATAATTTTTGAAATAGCCAAAGATAACACTTTAGAAAAAATACATTAGCTTTTTTTTTTCAATTAAACTGCGGCCAGGAGAAGTGGGACCAAATCGCTATACATATATCGACCTATGCATAGAATAAGACTACTTATGACTATAACACTAAAGTAATTTTATGTCTTTATAGAGTTAAACTCGTTTATTATATTGCACTAGTGAAGTAATAATAATCATAGCTTTTGTTGTTGCTTGAAGAATAAAAAAAGTTTGGTGTTTAATTTTGTGTGTAATTTTTTAATTTTGTGTTTCTTACCGTCACTTGTCAGTTTATATACGAAAATGTACTGTACCTCCAAAAAAATCTTGACAAATTTAAAAAGATATGTCATGTACATAATAAAAATACTAGGAACAAATATAATCTTGTTCAACATGTAACTCGTCTCTGAAAAATTAATAACTCCTTTACGGGGCTTTTATAACAATCTCCCGAAGTAGATTAGGGAGCTTCCCTTGGAAAAGTTTAAAAATCGATTAAAGATAAACTTTATAAAAAAAGTTATGATAAAATTTCTGATTATACTGAAGATAACAACCCCTGGGAGTAAATAAATTGATCGGAGGTTGTGTTGCTGCAATTTGTATCCATACGACATATTAAATTGGTAACCATGTAATCATTCTAATTTATTAAAAAAAAAAATGACATATCATGTTGCTGAGGGAGTTTCTTGACATTTCTACTCCACAGCGATAACACGTTTCGAAGCGGCACTAGTTTTAAAAAAATAGCATAAATAAATGACGATTCAAAAGAGCTTGTAAAAGTCTATTTGAATAAAGGAGATTTGACTTTGACTTTGCCCAGTTAAGTTTAAATCGCTGAGAAAGAGAAGTTGAGATTTTGCAAATACAACCTTATTCTATGCATAGGTCGATTTATTCAGTTGATTACAAGAAATTTTTTATATTGTCCGACTCAAAATGTGCTTTTCAACATTATATATGTTACATGTTCGTATAAAGCAAACTTTAATGATATTCCACTGATCTCAGGTTTAACACATTCAACTTTGATTCAAGATCAATGCAATAATATGTGGCAGGAATGTTTTAATATGAGATTGTTGACCAAGGGTGTATGTTACCAGACTATACAACCTTATCCTTTGGGTTTCCGTTGACTAAACCAGGTCAACATGTCCCGCTTCGACACCATATCTGCGATTCGGCCTTGCTCCAGACACTTCCCATTAAACCACTCTAACTACACCCGATTGTCCAGATTGCAATAAAGTAAAAGACGTTTACAATATATTGTTAGGATTCGTCAGAAATAAAACCAAAAAAAAACACATAACAAATCTTATGATATTTGTGAATGCCATAAAATACGTACTTACTTTGCCAACATCAAAGGAAGCAATTTTGTTATATTAAATTACAAAAAAATCTTGTAAATCATGATTGGAATTGTAGTTCACAATGGAGGCGACATATTCAGGCCGTGATTAAACCCTCTTCTTCAAAATTAAAAGAAGAAGTATTCAGCAGGGCTTTTTTGGACACTTTTTTGTGTCAGAGCAACCAACCTTCCAGTTTAGATTTATTTGCTGGGCTAAGTCTTTAACTAAAACCTTTCCACCAGAACACCAATTAATACTCCCCCATTCATCTTCGCTCCAAGAAGGACGGCCATGATGCATAGGCAAAGAGAGCCCACAATTATCCACACAATTATTATCTTTGTATCATTGTTATTTTAGAAAATAAATCAATTTCAATTGGAAGGAAAAGTATTTTATTCAGTATCAGTATGTACTATTTCTTTTTCAGTTTTCCTTGGACTTAAACCAAATCTCGAGTCATATATTTCGAAAATAAATTCCATACCAATCTAGAATTCATTAAACATACATATATGATTGGTAATTCTGAAAACTTTTGATGTATTTTTAATTATTAATGTGTATTTAAGTTTTAAATTAAACATTATGTTTTATACACTGTTAATATACTTCCGAGTTTTGTTCAATTTTCCTATTTCATTATGGTGGTCATCAAATTTGAACTATTGGCCAGAAGTGTACATATATTTTGGGAAGGCAATAAGAATAACTTACACCTGATATATTTTTTTTAATAACATTTATGTTAAAAAAGACATCAATATCTAAAGCTAATATTTTAGGTTAACCCTCATAATATAATGTGCCACAACATTTCAAAATGTGACTGTACAAATATATATATTTCTGTACCTATAGAATAATAAAACATATGGAGCCAACCCCAAATTAAATATGGAAACTGGGCAAGAGGATGACTCTATATTATACAGATTTGAACACATTTGATTAATAAATTAGTTTACTATTTCTTTTAAATAAACAAATCACTATTACATTGTAATAAGATCATTTTAAGAAATACGTTTTTCATTTCATAAAAACGCCCAATGACCATTTTTTGGATTATAAAAAAAAATATTAAAATTAATATACTTTTATATTAAAATTAATTGACCAACTCGAGATCTCGTGGTCTCGCGGTACAAGTATGTGCCGTAAGATCTAGACGTCCTGGGTTCGATTCCCAGGTCGGGCAGTGTTATTGGATTTTCCATTAGGAAATTTTCAGTAGCAGCACGGAGTCTGGTAAAGTGCCCGAAAAACGGCAATAGGCTCGCCCCCTCTTACGTGAGACTGATACAGACCTGGCGAAATGAGGGTGCAGAAATGCAGCTCTGCCTACCCCTACGGGGAATACAGGCGTAAAGTTATGTATGTATGTAAAACTAATATAACTACCTTAGACTTTTTCTTATTATCTGCAAATCAAAGTATAAATCTTCACATACCTTTGCCTGTTGATCCAAAGTTGTAGTATAGACGTGAATTTGTTGCACAGTGTTCGATCAACAGCATTTAAAATGCGTAACGACACGCATAAATATAATTTTAAATCATTTAAATATAATTATTTTAATAAACTCAAGATGCCAAATCACAAATACCCAGTAAGGGTTCCTTTTAATATTTGTATACTTCACAACGAGGTTGATATAGAAATTTAATTTATCAACACTAATAATGTTCCAGTTCTTTTTTACACGTTATTCCTTCAAGATTTAAAAGGAGACAGAATTTAATTTCTATCACAATTTTCTTGCAATAACATGTATTAAGTCTACTTAATCTCCATATAATAATAATACTGTTGACTGTTCTCATGAATTGGAAACATTAATCATTGTCAATGACGCAAAGACAAATGAAATTCGTTCAAACTTCACAGCACAGAATAAAATAAAACATACAGTCTGAAGTCTGAACTTAAGGCCGGCTACATACATTCGGAATTCCGTTACGGAATTCCGATTCGAAATATCGATTCGGAATTCCATTAATATATCACACACATACGTTTATTTCCGTTCGGAATAACACGGCTAAGTTGAGCGACGCTAGAACTTGAGTTCAGACATTTGGCATTATGTTCTTCCGAATTTAGTACTACTATTCATACGGAATTCCGAATCAGATTAAATTTTGAACGGAAAAAACCGTATGTATGTGGCTGGTTCATAGATGTTGTACGGATTTAATGCGTTCGATATTACGAATCGAAATTCCGAAACGGAATTCCGAATGTATGTGGCCAGCCTAAAGTAGAAAACCATTTTTTTAGCAAATGCGAGAGTTACAATTAAAGCTTTGGCATCAACGATACGAGTCTCGACTGTCGAGTTGCGAGTGTAAATTTTATGTGGTTAAGAATACCAAATGACCATTATGTTGGTATGCCAATGCATTGGACTTTCACTGGATAATTCCAGTTTTACAAAACTATAAAATTTTATTCGACTATCCCAGTACATCGTGTAACATGACGTTTTAATGTGTGTTTCAGCCTTAGTACAATCAGATCCTGTTACCTGTTACTCATTCGAGAACGGGCCTACAAGGATGATAGTGATTTGAATCGCGGCGTTCAGCATGGATTCTGACGGGAGGTCAGAATAATGTTTGGTTGTAATAAGGGCATTTTTAATATATCAATCCCTAGCCTACTACCATAATTATTTGATTAAATTTAAGGAGCCACGCACTTTTCTTGTGTGACTAGAAATATTTTTCTTCAACCTACTCACGAGACTCAAGATGATATACGAGGTAGATATAGCATTGAGATACGAGGCATACGTGTAAAAGGTAAATGCTCACTGTGCGGCAAAGTACAAACCGTGACCGTGTCATTTCCTTTTTTTCTTTTCATCTCTTCAATATCGATACAGCTATACGCATATAACTTATACATAAAGCTTATGTATCCTCCATAACATCACAAATCAGAAAATTAATCCAAACACTAGACCGTATTTCTTTATGCAGAGTAAATATTTAAATGAAATTGTTTTTTTTCTTTTTAGTGATATGTGGCACAGCGCAATTAAAATTTATTTATAATCTTACTAATCGGTAATTATTGGTAACCGCCAACCGGTATATAATCTGTGGTACAGTTGTAAAAGCACATGTCTGTCAATTGTCAAAAATAAAAACATTTCCCTAACAACAATTATTAATGGGCGAACTATGCGGAAATAGTTATTTTAAACTAAGAATCCAAAATAACAATTAATTTGCCGTTTAAAATATTTAATTTCTTTTCAAGGTGTTTTTGAAAGCTATTGTTTAAAGAAAAATCTTTATCGTTTCTTGCAAGAAAGTATAACCATTTTGTAACAGAATAGAATATTACAATAATGACAAGAAATTTTAAAGAATTTGATGAGAACTCGTCAGATGATGATAGCTCAGACAATGAAAGCATGAGCGACGACG
The DNA here is from genome assembly GCA_030295005.1 of Cephonodes hylas. NCBI lineage: Eukaryota > Metazoa > Arthropoda > Insecta > Lepidoptera > Sphingidae > Cephonodes > Cephonodes hylas. The sequence goes on along the minus strand of AP025364.1, from coordinate 7,114,510 downwards.
TAAATTCATCAGAATACGGTATTTATTTTTGTTTATTATATTCGTACAGAATATAAAAAAAAAAAATTACATGACACTATTTTTAACATTTCAGATGATGCCGAAGAAGACAATCAAATGATCCAAGATGAAGTAGAAGAGAAACTTGAAGAGGAAGTAAACAGTGATAGTGATGAGGATGATGAATTGGTGAAAGCAATCAAATCAGAGAAAAATAAACCAAGAAGTCAACCTCCTACGATTACTTGCGAGGATTTTATTGTAGACATTTCATTCAGCCCATGTAAAAATATAATTGCTTTGGCAAACATAGTTGGTGATGTTCTTTTGTATGAATACACTAATGAAGAGACAAAACTTATAAACACTCTTGAATTGCATTTAAGAGCTTGTAGAGTAGTCGAATTTAATAATGAGGGAGTAACTATGTACACAACAGCTAAGGTAATTTTTTTGTTATATGTATATTTTTATTTAAACAAAACATCTATATTATTTCCTTATTTCTTATAATGTCACACAGGATAAAGTTATAATGGCCACTGATGTTGAAACCGGGAAATTGAAAATGTGTTATGAGGAAGCACATGATGAACCAGTTTATTCTTTGAAAAGTTTAGACAATGACAAGATTGTAACAGGTAAGCTTTTATAAATGTTTTACAAATATGGAAACCATAATTATTTAAACTATTAATAAAAAAAAAAATGTAAAGAAACAAATTATGACTTAATCTGTGAGAGAAACAGTCAAGAAATGTCTTAGGTATGTTAATTCCTAAATGCATATTTAATGCAAAATTTGGTGTTTACAGAGATACCAATTGGAATTACTTAATTATAAGTGACTATTACCATTACTTTACTTAAAATTCTATCTCTATTTTATTTTCTTATTTACTTGAAAGCAGTTCTATTGAAATGGCCATATTTAGGTTAATTTTATTTGCCATTTTCCTTTTGCTTGCTATTGATGAAATGGATCGTAAAATAGTTTATGTATTATAGATCACACTATTGAGTGATTTATATCATTAAACTATAGAAATCTAAATAATAAGGTAATAGAAATGGTATGTACCGCGGCGGTCTATCGAAACACATGTCACCAGTGGCGAGGCACAAGGTCACCCCCAGCACATTCACAACAAATAACTACACAATCACCCACACATAGGCATCGATAACACTGCCCAACCGGTACTGAACCTAATATTTAACGTGTTATAGTTGACATTGCGTTGTATGGGTTTGCTAACGCACACAAGCACTACATTTGTGGTAGTGATTACATAATCTACACTAGTGCTTGACAACAGGTGTATGGGGTTTTAAAATATTAAATAACATACAAAGTTATTAGTGAAAATGATTTTTATTGTTAGTCAACAATAAAAATCATTTTTATGGACTTAATTGTACACATAAAAACTTAAAAGCACGGTGTAAAACCTTAGATGCATTTTTTATAAGACTGTGTTGTTTACATGATTTATATACTTATCCTCGGTAAAATGAAACAAACAAATCCATCTGTAAGTTGCAGAGAACCAATTTCGATTACCCGTCGCATATTCTCTTATTTGCATCCTGCAGGAATCTGCAATAAATAAATTGAATGTATTTTTACATTCAATAGTACATGCACATCAACAGACGAAAGGATTTACCACATCACTACACCCTATTCATGAGGGCTTGAGACAAAGTGTAAGTGTATGTAGAGTTTACCATTTGTGTATCTAGCACCTAGCTGTACTACTTTTATGTTGAATGAAAGTTGGACTCCATGACAAAAACAAAGTATACATTCAATTTCTGAACATTGTTTATCTTATACATAATATAGTTCATGTATGTACCTACAAAAAATACGTACAGTATAATATTCTTAAGTGATTTAAAAGCTTGTCGCGCAATATCGTTGACGTAAAACATAACCTGCCAATTGAAAACGCGGCAACATCCGAGGGGCGTCGCGAGGCGATCGGCAAACATTCGCTATCCGTATTTTTCTGATAATCTCATATTACGCTAACTACTGCTATTTTTATTTCCAGTAAAGTAGGTAGTTTTGATGATGGGGGGGGGGGGGGGGTGCGTCGCAAGAAAAATAATAATTCTGTAGGGCGTCATAGTGTAAATAAGTTTAGGAACCCCTGGCATAGACGATGATTTTGAACTTTCGCAAATTTTTGAGTTCCGGAGTCAAAAACCAATTATAGAAAAAAAATATGACGATGATTTACATGATGAAAATGAAATTGAAGTATTATTTAATTTCAGGCAGTCTATTATTATTAGTCATTTTAAAAATAATATCTTGTACTCCTCCTCGCGTCGTTCTCCTCATTGCTGAGGGTCGTGATCGCCTGCACCAACAGTAGTCTTCCTTACTATGCTGCGCCACCTGTTCCTATCTTTGGTATCGTGGAGCGCAGCATAGAGTCCCGAATTAGTCACCGAGCAGATTTGGTCCGACCATCTGATAAGGCACTGGCCTCTCGGACGTCTACCTTCGACTTTGCCAGTGACCATCAATTGTTCGAGGTTGTCTCCGCTTTTTCTGGCTATGTGACCAAAAAACTCCAGTGCACGGCGCAAGCAGATGGTAGAAAGCCTGGCTTTGGAGATCGCTTAGAATGGACGCGTTGGTGCGGAATGCAGTCAATGGAATCTGAAGCATTTTCGTCCAGCACCACATCTCGAAAGCATCTATGCGATCTCGATCGGCCTTTTTTAACGTCCAAGTTTCTGATCCATAGCTGAATATGGATATTTTGTAAACAAAATGTTAAATAATATATTACAATCATTCGTTGCAAGCATTTTTCGTAATGTTACCGGTTGGGGCAGTCCTATGCGATTTCTTAGTAAAAAATAGGCTTTTGACGAATAAAAGTATATGGACCAAGCAAATTTTTTACTTCGTCAGAATACCGACGACCTTTGTAGCTTTTATCGGTGTTTAATTGTGTGTGATTGTTACTGAAATTATTTTTATGTTTTGTACCACCTCTTCAAACTTTGAAGTTCAAAGTTTTTACACTTTTTGTTTTAGTACCACTAAAAGCGATTGCAAGGTTTCCAATCTTACGTCACGTCTAAGCAACTTTTGGAATAATATCTTCACTTTTCTTTTTAAATCAATTTCCACAGGGCTTATACACTTAATAGGCACGTTTTGAACACCAACTTTCTGTAAGTTTAGACATTATTTCTTTATCGGAGGTTCTTCTTCTCCGGTTTTACATATTGAACTTTAAAAAGCACACTTAACCAATAATGTCCTCAATATTTTCGATTCAGCCCTTGATTTTGCAAAATATTTTGAAATTCTTTTGTTGCTGATTTTTCTAAGATTACTCAAAACCACTGATGCTACAAAACTTTTTTTTAAAAGACACCTTTATTATAAATTCTGAATATATTAAGAGTTTAGGACCATGAAACAAAAAGAAATCTAAATATTCAATTTATTGTATTTCTTTGGCATAATTAAAGTAAGGTTGCAGACAAAGTTGATGTTTTTCATATAGTACAGAACTTTGGGGGCTTTTAATGAATTTAACTCAATTAATTTGTTTTTTTTTTTTCTGTTTCTTAACTATGTAGGTGATGATGGTGGCACAGTAAAGCTTTGGGACCTGAGGAAACAAACACCTGTATTTACCATAAAGGTTGGCGAAGAATATGTTTCTGACATGATAACAAATGATGATCAAAAGTACTTGGTGTGTGCAGGAGGTGATGGGGTTTTAACTACTTTGGATCTTAAAGGAAGGTAAGTGATATTTATTTGAACACATTTACTAGTGCTGCATTAATTTGTTAATAGTTAATCTGCCTATTGTTTTGGACTGATTAGATTTGCGGTAAAATTTATCCAATTACTGTATTAATTACATATGGAAACAGTGTTTATAACAAAAAGAGAATTCAATCAAATCAACATTGCAAAAATTAATCTAATTTAACACAAAAGCACTAACCTGTATTTCGAAGGGCTAAACAGAAGTGCACTTCTGCACCTACATTACACCACATATTGTATCAGTCCGTTGTAATAGGGGGAGAGCCTATTGCCGTTTTTGGGCTTCTTTCAAGACTATGCTGCTAGTCATAATTTTCTAATAGAAAAATCCAAAAACATTTTGCTCAATCCCAGAATCGAAACCGGGATCTCTTGATTGCACGGCACATACCAACACGGAGCGAAACCTCGTGACAGTCGATATATGTTAACAATATATGTTTTAGGAAAATCTACACAACATCCGAAGAATATGATTGTGAACTGACATGTTTAGGTCTTTTCCGTTCGAATACAAAACTTTTAGCGGGATCTTCAACAGGAAAAATGTATTTATTCAACTGGAAAGAATTTGGTTTACACAGTGACGAGTATATAGGACAAAAGCATGCTATTGGCTGTATGATACCAGTGACCCAGAACATTGTCGTCTCATCTGGTGAAGACGGCGTATTAAGAGCTGCTCATATGTTTCCACAACGACAACTCGGAATTGTTGGACAACACAGACTACCTGTAGAATGTCTTGACATAAGTTATGATGGCCAGTTCATAGCTTCCTGTTCGCATGATGATGATGTCAAATTCTGGAATATATCCTATTTTGAATCAATAGATAGCATTATAGATGTTAACCAAAAACAGAATAAGAAAAAAGATATGATCAATAATTTGCCTTCGAGTAGTGTAAAAAATGCATCTGATTTTTTTTCAGGTCTCATGTAAGTGCATAAATGAATATTTACAATATAAGAATATTAAAGTATATTTATTACCACTTTTTATTTGTAACAACTCCTATATTGCCTTGCAAATTCATTGGCCTGCGGTAGGTTGCGGGCTACCTTAACCATTTGACACTCTCATTTTAAATATCGAAGTGATAAAGTAGCGCACCCTTGCTGCAACCATAGAAATCTATATGTTACGTAGAAATTACTTAGGTATATTCAAGGTTCATTACTATTCTAAATTCAGATTTGACACAAAGCCGTACCCGTACTAGGTTCGGGCATGCACGTCAAGTGGTTAAACTCAGATTAGAAATTAGATAAGAGGTTCCAAAACTTTTTCTTTATCATAAACCCTTTTGAAACTAGCTGATTCTGTTAAACCCACTGCAAGAACACTTCTGTCCCAAAACACGACAAAAAAATATTAAGAAACTCAGTAAAAAAATTACCGGTTTTCAAATTTTGATTAGTTAACTACATTATTTATATCTCATTCACGATAACTTGAATCTTTTGGCATATCGACTAGTGGTGGGAAACAGAAAATATCTAGTTGTTAAAAAATATTGCGTTTTAAAATACTGCATTATGTGTGAAATTCTTTATTACTTTCGACATGTACATTATGTAGATAAGCGATGGTGGGTCAAAGTTCAGTTAATAAGTACCTATTTAATATAACAGGGCTATTTTTAGACCTCCCGCCAAATTTAAATAGGTGTTTTAAACCACGAAAGTAAACAACTTCTATAAAGAAACACGGGTCGAAAAGTGAAAAAAAATTCAGACCTTCTACACGAAATCGACCACGTGAGCAGCCTTCTATGGGAGGGTCGAATTTTTTAACACGTTTCGACCCATGTTTCTTTGGAAAAGTTGTTTAGTTTCATGGTCTAAACCACGTATTTTAAGTTGACGGGAGGTCCAAAAATAACCCAGTAAGTAAAAATTAAGATTGAAAAATAAAATAGTTTTATATTTAATACAATTTTTATTAAGAAAAAGGATCATCATAGTGTTCAGTAAAATTATCGACGTGGACATCGATATGAACGATGTTACGCCCTTTTCGTCCGACCGATTTAACATGGTACAAGCGTCTATTATTTTCAGTGTTCCTATTTTAATTTTACTTTGAAGCAAAAAAGTCTCAAAATTTTCGGATAACGCTTATATCTTTAGGGACTTTTGTGTTGTATGTATTTTTTTTTATTTATCAAATCGTTAAAATAATAAAATAATACGTTTTTTATTTCAAAGTCATGTCTCAGACAAATGTACATCTGCCAAAAGAATGAAGTTATCGTGAATGAGGTATAACTGTAATATGAGTGGATGTCAAATTAAATGTTGACGAATTTTGATTGAAAATAAAATAAAAAATATCCGAAACTGATTTAAGTGAGGCATTAAAATATGACTTGTGCCGTTCGCCACTGCGTACATGTATGAACTGACATTCTCTGTAATTCAATTAAATCTAAATAAAAAGAGACATAGACTTGAGTTAAAAACCTTTGTCTACCTATACGCTATATGTAAAAATAAAAAATTTCAAAAATAAAACCACGCTTTTACTAACATTTGAAATATCAACAAGCTCATCCTTCTCACTATCATTGTGTTTTTATTGTCGTGTAGGACCATACCTTTTTTTTCCCCCGCAATTAAAGAAATTCCCCCATCAAGACAGCAATGGGGGCCACGACCCACAAATAGAAATACATCATCATCATCATCATCAGCCTTTATTCGTCCAATGCTGGGCATAGGCCACTCCTATGGCACGCCACTGGGCTCGATCTTCGGCTCTCCTCATTCAACCGCTGCCAGCCACCTTGCGGATATCGTCACCCACCTAGCCAGAGGGCGTCCTACACTACGTTTGCCGAGATGTGGTCTCCACTCCAGAACACGTTTACCCCAACGGTTATACCCTGCGACACATTAATCTGCGGTATCTTTTCGGCTATGTATGTAACTTTCGTGCTCTGTCGGATAACATCATCACGACCCACAAATAGGAATACTGCTCTCATTTTGAAGCAGGGAAGAACACGCTCGAACGCTATCATTGTTTTCATGTTGTTCTATTATGAGTCTTTTTACAAACAAAGGTATCATCTTCAGCCCATATACACTACTGCCAAAAAGTTTGGAAGCACTTCTAGGCGATAAGATTGGTGACTGCGTAAGCCACACCAATAAATTGAAGGATACTATTTGATTTCTGTTTTTCAAAAAAGGTTTCGTATACTCTGGCTGAGTGTTTAGGATCATTATCATGTTGAAACACAAATGGATCATCTACAATACGTGATCCTGAGGGTAAAGTAAGATTCTTTAATATTTTGCAAATACTGCTCCTTCCTCATGATTCCATCAATTTAATCAAGATCTTCGACAACAGTTCCAGCGAAACCACCCTAAAATGATACATTACCACCACCATCTTTTACCGATAATACTAAACAGCTTCCAGATACTCTCCTGAAATCTGCGGCGGATGAAGACTCGTCTATAAGATCAAAAAATTTTAAGTTTTGATTAATTCTTCGATACTCTAAAGTACAATTTTCTATTGAACTGCCGAGCAATGATCATGATGTTGTGGCCATATCAGACGTTGTTTTTTATGTACTGCTCGTAGTGATGGCTTTAAACTACCACACAACCATACAGACCAGCAGATAAAAGATGATTCTCACTGTGGAAATTGATACGTTTTTGGTTCGCGTTTTATTCACCTCCCTTTTATTATCCGATGCTTTAAGTCGATGATTATGCTTTAAAGTTGTTGCTGTACACTTGTCTTCTGCTGCAGAAGTAACTTTTGGTCTTCCACTATGTCTTCTATCCGACAATCTGCCAGTTTTCCGGTGCCTCGCAAGTGTGTAATGAACACCCTTATGTAAAATACCAAATTTTTACGCATTGAATCGTTTAGAATACCCTTTGTTATGTAATACAACAATAGCCGAACGTGTTCCAATTGGTAACTGTTTTTATTTTTCCATTTAAGACAGAAAAAAAATAAGTTGTATGTAATTTTAATAAGGCGAAGTAAAAGTTGCTAAAATTCTATTTAACTGCACAAAAAAGCATTATTCTTAAAATATTTTACAATAAATACTGATTTTCTATAATTAACTACGACGCAAAAAATACTTTCCATCACTAAAAATATCTTGTGAGTGTATACAACAATTTTAGCAAAGTAACCGTAAAAATGTGTTTGTGTCTTAAAAAAAAAATATTCCATAAAAGGCTGCCAATATGTGTTAAATTTATTTGAAATTATATTATAATTTAGCTCAACATCGGTACAATTATTTATTTTCAAAAAGCTATTACATTTTTCAAAAATTATAGGTGCTTCCAAACTTTTTGTCGGTAGTGTACGTCCTACTGCTGGGCACCAGCCTCCTCTACTATTGAGAGGGTTGAGGCCATAGTCCACCACGCTGGCCTAGTGCGGATTGGCGGACTACACACAGAAACACAAACGTATATTCATAAAAATAATTTAAAAAAATAGTTCATGACTACTTTATCAAATCGTGCTTGAAATAACTTCTCGCTTAACCCCTTTGGTTATGTTACATCTTCCTTCTTGACTTCGATATCAGATAATTGCCAAAATATATCAGAAGCGTGTGTCTTAGGATTCGATCCACGACCACTAAGATATTAACTGGAATATATAAATAATAATATTAATCACGAAAATGATCCGGCCAACAGGTGCATTTGTTAACATAAGTTGGACCAAAAAAAAATTATATCAAAGATTTTATAAAAAAAAATAGTTTTTGCCCGCGACTCCGTCCGCGTAGACTATAGAATTAAGTACAGAAAGAAAAAAGTTGTAAATAGTATATTTTACTCCTCACAGTCCTATTTATGTCTGTAGGGGTGTGTGGATATAAACTCTTAGAAACAAAAATAAATGACAATACTTGATTTTATTCGAAAACAGATTCCATGACAACTTTTTCTTTTGTAACTTTCTAGAACAAATTTGATTAGCATAAAAGAGGGTATAGTGAACCAATCCTAAAAGATAGACATAATTTGTCGCGGACTTATTTTTAGAACTTTTAAAAGCGAACAAATCAGTCATACATAATTTCAGAGAAACTTATCGTTTCCGCAGCGTACTTACGCAGTGGAAGCTCTCAAAAGAAAAAAAATATCCCCGACTTAGAAACCTTCTTTATTTTTGCTCTGCTCATATTTGCCGTAGCGTGACGCTATATAGCCTAAAGCCCTCCTCGATAAATGTGCTATTTACAGTGAAAGAATTTTTAAAATCGGTCCATTAGTTTCTAAAATCATCGCGTTCAAACAAATAGACAATCAAACAAACTCTACAGCTTTATAAATTTTTCAAAGAAACATGGGTTTAAAAGTAAAAAGTAATTCGATTTCGTGTGAAAGGTCTGAATTTTTTGTTCACTTTTCAACTCGTGTTTCTTTGGGGAAGTTATTTACTTCCGTGGTCTGAAACACCTATTTAAATTTGGCGGAAGGTCTAAAAATAACCCTGTTATATTAAATAGGTACTTATTATGAACATTGACCCACCGTCGCTTATCTACCCAATGTTGTATATGTAGAGAGTAACAAAGAATTTTACACATAATACACCCACACCATGTCGTTACAAGTATTTTAAAACGTTATTTCAGTTATATATTATTTCAGTTACATTTTGTTTAATTAATTATAAATAAAAATTTATTTATTTTTACTTATTTATTTATTTTAATACAAATTACACACGTACAGGACATACAAGAGGTGAAAAAGTGTACAAGAATATCGTATGTAATAAATTGTTTTATATGTAGGTGTCTAACATGGTCCCCTCACTAAGCAAGCCTGTATCGAGGGGTCCCAATATATCGATATAATAGATTGAATCTATCGTATTCGCTTACGAGTAAACATAACAATTAACCAGTTAGGTATCCCTTAATCTCTAATACACAACAAAACTAAACTTTGATTCTATATAAAACAATAACACAAACAGCAAAAATCAGTAGAAAAGAATAATAATAATATTTAAAATATAACAACAACAATTATTGTAGTCATGGCAGAATCGCTGGAGGACCTTAGCACTATGCTCGAAGACCTCAATCGAGTCTCCCAACAGGTGGGTCTTAAAATGAACATGGACAAGACGAAAATCATGTCAAATGTCCATGTTGTGCCCACCCCAATCGCAGTTGGGGGCTCGACTCTCGAAGTTGTAGACGAATATGTCTATTTGGGACAAGTGGTCCGGTTAGGCAGGTCCAACTTCGAGAGAGAGGTCAATCGTCGAATCCAACTCGGTTGGGCAGCGTTCGGAAAGTTAGGAGACGTCTTCTCGTCCAATATACCTCAGTGCCTGAAGACGAAAGTCTTCAATAGTTGTGTGTTACCAGTGATGACATACGGCACTGAGACGTGGCCTCTCACTAAAGGCGTCATGGGTCGGCTCAGAGTCACTCAACGAGCTATGGAGAGGGCTATGCTCGGGGTTTCCCTACGTGATCGAATCATAAATGAGGAGATCCGTAGGAGAACTAAAGTAACCGACATAGCCCAACGGATTAGCTCGTTGAAGTGGCAATGGGCCGGCCACATGGCCATTAGCGATGGGGCCAAAAAGTTCTCCAATGGAGGCCACGAACGGGAAAGCGCAGCGTGGGACGTCCCCCAACAAGGTGGTCCGATGACCATGTCAAGGTCGCGGGACGTCGCTGGCTGCAGGAGGCTTTCGACCGTTCCCGGTGGAAGTCATTGGGGGAGGCCTATGTCCAGCAGTGGACGAATATTGGCTGTTAATGATGATGATGATGAACAGCAACAAAATGAGATCAATATCTTAATATTACACAGTCTTATGTTATACAGCACTTACATTTATCAACAATATACATCTATAATAACGGTGAAAAACATATTTTAAAATCAAGCTTTTATTATGCACGAAAAATTAAAAAAATAAACTAAGAAAACATTCATAAAATTCGTAGTTTTTTAAACTTTACAAGTAACAATTTACAAAAGTGTTCGGTTTATCAGTAGAAGTATGATACATAACCATATCTATACTATAATATTATAAAGCTGAAGAGTTTGTTTGTTTGTTTGTTTGTTTGAACGCTAGGATCTCAGGAACTACTGGTCCGATTTGAAAAATTCTTTCACTGTGAGATAGCACATTTATCGAGGAAGGTTATAGGCTATATATCATCACGCTACGACCAATAGGAGCGGAGCAGCAATAAATAATGTTTCAAAATCGGGGACTTTTTTTCTTTTTGTGAGCTTCCGCTGCGTACGCTGCAGAAACGGTTAAAGTTTCGCTAAAATAATGTATGACAGAATTTTTCCCCTTTAAAAATTCTAAAAAAAAGTCCGCGACAGCATATGTCTATCTTTTAAGGTTGGCTCACTATAACGTTTTTTATTCTAACCAAATTTATTTTAAATAAAGCATTATTTGTGAAGGTGTTTTTACAAACATGATATTAATCCTTATCCAAATAAATACGTTATTCATTACAAGTATTAATTACAGAATAAATTTGTCCTTTACATCATTTGATTTCAATGAGTATCTTAGAAGATATCGCAGTTTCAAAATAATGATCAAGCGCGCAATAATGATACTCAAGGCGTCGACCGGCGCGTTACGGTTTCACGTTGAAACAATTTGACTGATTTGTATGATTTTTGTATATTTAAGTAAATGGAGCTCTGCGGAGTAAAATACTACAACTTATTTTCTTTCTGAACCCAACCCTGTAGTCCACGCAGACGGAGTTGCGGGCAAAAGCTAGTATTATCTATAACTAGTGTATTAATATTCTTAAGTGATCTAAAAGCTCGTCGCGGCCGAGGTCTTTGCATTAACGAAATTGCGCGACAAGCTTTTAAATCACTTAAGAATATTAATATACTAGTTATAGATAATATATGGTTATGTATCATACTTCTACTGATAAACCGAACACTTTTGTAAATTGTTACTTGTAAAGTTTAAAAAACTACGAATTGTATGAATGTTTTCTTAGTTTATTTTTTTAATTTTTCGTGCATAATAAAAGCTTGATTTTAAAATATGTTTTTCACCGTTAATTTATTTTTACCTTTTTAGTTGGAAATATTTCTAAGTCTATCCACTTCGTAGTCATACCGAAATTCAACTCAATCGGTCCATGGAAACTAGTGTTCCTATGGGCACCTTCCAACTTCTCATGACACCAGATCAACGATACCTTGTTATTATGTTGTCACTGAAAACACAAAGGCATACTAAATTTTAGCTTAATTGGTCCACAGGAATCGGAGTTCCTATGGGCTTCTTCCAACTCCTCATCAGATCAGCTTCATGATACCATATTTTTGTATTGTTACCGAAGTTACGAAGACACACCAAATTTATTTATTTATTTATTTATTTTATTTATGCTTATTATACAATGTGTATAAAGGCGGACATAATGCCTGAGGCATTCTCTAACTGTCAACCTTAGGGTGATGCAGAGATTAAAGGTAGGTGCATAAATAGCGTAATGAATAAAACTATATACAAAACCTAATAAACATACATTACACATATAATATAAATACATACATATACTTACATAAAAATACATTTACTTATATAAAATACATAAAATATAATATATACATATATAAAAGAGGGAAAAAGAACAGAAGACGTACAACACACATATTATCCAGTAATTTCTTTTGAAATAAGCTGCCGAACTTTTATTTTAAAAGCCAAGCGAGTTGTAGCCGACCTGATTTCGAGGGGGAGTGCATTCCATAGGAGAATGGCTTGGATGAAAAAGGAAGAATGAACAATATCGGAGGTGTGGGGGGGACACTTCAGGAGGAGATTGCTTGAGGAGCGAAGGTTTCTGGTATGGTTGGTACCCAGGTACTGGAAATGAGGAGTTAAGTAGGAGGGTGATGAAGGAGAAATAAGAATAGAAAATAGGGTGGTAAGTGCACGCAGAGAACGACGTTGACGGATAGGCAACCATTTTAATTGGGAGCGGAAAGAGGACACATGATCATATTTACGAAGGTTAAAAATGAATCGAATGCAGTTATTAAGAAGACGGTCGAGTTTATTGAGGTATTCTGCATTCAGATCGAAATAGCACACATCACCATAGTCGATTATAGGGAAAATCAAAGTCTGCACAAGCATTGCTTTGGTCTTTACAGGCAGAAAATTCTTCAAGCGGTATAAAGCGCGAAGAGAGTTCGTGACTTTTTGACATACCGTAGTGACCTGGACTCGCCAGCTCAAAGTTGGGTCGATATACAAGCCAAGATTCTTAACGGCTGAGCACCAGTCAATGACAGATCTGTTAAACACGACAGGTGGAAGAGAATTCGTGTCTAATCTAGTTACCAACCTTGGGCTGCCGACAATTATGACTTGACATTTGGAAGGGTTGACGGACAAGCCAAAATTGTCGGACCATTCCTTGATGCGAGCCAGATCACTATTAACCGCTTCAATAGCTGAAGACACACAGTCAGCACTTGCTTGGGAGTAAATTTGCAAGTCATCGGCGTACAGGTGATACGCACATTGAAGGTCTTGGGTAATAAGATTAATAAAAATAGAAAATAACAAGGGAGAGAGTATACCGCCTTGAGGAACGCCTGAAACTAGGTTGCGCCAATTAGACGATAAGTCATCAAGGCGCACCGATTGCTGACGTCCCTGAAGATAACTAGAGAACCATTCCAGAGCTTCAGGCGATATCATAAGCGAGGAAAGGATAGCTAGAAGGATATCGTGACTGACGGTATTGAAGGCATTGGAAAAGTCGATTAAAGCCAAGACAGTAACCATTGACTTCTCCATGCCAGTCCTAATATCGCCAGTCACTTTGAGGAGAGCGGAAACAGTGCTGTGGCCAGGCCTGAATCCGGACTGCAACGGACTCAAAAAGTTGTTGAGGTAAATAAAATGGGACAGCTGCTTGTGAACACAGGCCTCGAGCACTTTGGATAGGAAAGGCAATATGGATATGGGACGGAAATGGTTAGGAGTTGATGGATTTGAGATTTTAGGGAGAGGTATGACATGAGCGTTCCGCCACAAGGACGGAAACATGCCGGAGTGAAGAGAGGCATTGATGATGTGGGAAATAGCGGGAAGGAGAAGATCAAGTATGGGAATTATCATGCGACGGCTGATTTTATCACAGCCCGTAGCATTGGATTTGATGGACAGGATAACCTTTTTGATATCGTCATCAGCTACTGGAGAAAAATGAAAAGGATTAATATTGGGGCGAGGTAGACTGTTTAAAAACTCGAGAGTACGGCGTTTGATTTGGTGATCAAGGGAAGTAGAACTAGTAAAATGAATATTGACATCATCCAAATCAATACACCTTGGAAATTCTAGATTTTTTGATTTGCCAATACCTAGTGTTCCAAGGAACTTCCAGGTATTAGCCGGGGAGGAATTAGAAATATTATCTAGGATATGTCGGCGTTTTGCATTACGAATCACCTGGTTACACCGATTTCTCGCGATTTTGAACTTACTCCAGTTAGCGTCTGACCGGTGCTTCTTGAATTTGCGGAAGGCGCCATCTCTGCGCTTCATTGCCTTTCTTACATCAACAGTCATCCAGGGAGCTGGGGGGCGCTTTATTTTAATATTTTTTACGGGTGCATGGACGTCGTACAGAGCGAGCAGGCTAGTATTAAAAATTTCCACTTTGTCATCAATTGACGGAGTTGCCCACAGTGCATCCCACATAATACTAGCAGCATCCCTGCGCAAGTTCTCCACATTCAAACGACCAAAACAACGCATGCGCAGAAACTTCGAGGGAATTTTGGTGGGTTTAAGGACATAGGACAGGAAGATGAGGTCATGATGAGAAAAGCAAGGAGCCAAATACTGACCATGACTTGTGACAAGGGAAGGATTTGAGGTAAGGATAAGGTCTAGCCAGGTATCATTACCGTTAATGTTGTGATGTGTGGCTTGCAGAGGTAGAACATGTAGACTGGCTGACCTTAGGATTTCGAGAAGTTTACGGGACCGAGAGGACGTGGGGGAAAGGAGATCGGTGTTGAAATCTCCCATGATGATGTGATGTGCGTAATCCGATCCTAAAGATTCCAGTATCGATTCGACACTGGAGACATAATCAATAGAGGGAGGACAGTAAACTACTCCTAGCAAGGATTTGACTCCACTGACCCAAACCTCAAGAAAGAGATATTCTGCGGAAGGTGAAGAAGAAACGGAAGAAGAAGCAATAATCTTATGAGTGATGTTGCTACGCAAGTAGATTGCAACGCCACCACCTCTTTTTCCGACTCGATCATTTCGAAAAAGAATAAAGCCAGGAAGAGAGTAGGTAGCTGAAAGTAGATGAGGTTTGAGCCAGCTCTCCGAAATCAGGACGGCATGTACGTTGGCATCGGCAAAAGTGTCAAGCAAGTCTGTATAATGGCTTGGTATACTTTGTGCGTTTATATGACACACATTAAAGCTTTGAGAATACTTTGAATCAAAAGTTTGTCGCACCAAGTCACCAAGCACCTCCGTCGTAGAACTGAAACTGTCGTCACTGGAAAAAGAATTTGAAGAGTTGGCAGTATGAAATGAACTATTATTAGAAGACATATATATGTGATACGTATGAGTTTAAGTATATAGATAAAATACTACAAATAATAAATTATAATATATATCAGAATAATATAATTAAGTATTATCTAATAGGTATGACTATGGGTCACTGCAGTTTAGTCTCTGCACCACCCGCCAGCAAACTACACTCTACAGTACACAAGGTATGAAACAAAACAATAACAAAAAGTAATTATAACAAAAATGACACAAATCACAAGTAGTAATAACAACAAAAATTAATAAAGTTAAAAATAATACTATCTAAATGGTTTCCGAACGAAAGAATGGTGTGACGTTCGTGTGCTGTCAACGTCAAGTTGACATTAAATAAAAACAAAAACAAACACAATTAAGTATTGCGCTGACATTAGAATAGTGAAAGTAACAATAATAACAACTCACACCAAGTAATTATAGTGGACAACACAAAAGGATAACCAAATAGATACTAGAAAACAAACAAATACAAGTTGATAGCACGCAAGTGTTAGTGACAAATTATGCGAAGAACTTATCTAGGCCTGCTTAGACATCCCGCTACTTTGTCGCTTTAGTCACCGAAGATGAACTTGAAGTCTTGGGAAATTTTGCTATTAAAGTGTTTAGTTCATCCAACGTCGTGAGCTTGACCCGGCTACCATCTGAGGTCTTGACTACTATTGTGCCATCTTGAGTCCAGCAAGACCTTATTCCAAAGTGAAGCCGAGCCTTGGAGAATACCAGCTGTCGGGATTTGGTCAGGAATTCCTTCACCGTTATGGAGGAACCTTTAAGCTTCGACTTGGACGTCCAGACTGAAGATCTGTGTTGAAGCCCAGTGAACCGCACAAGAATTGGCCGATGATGCTCCTTATTGTGGTTGCCAATTCTGTGACACTGTGTGATATGAGACAAACACAAATCCTTAACTGCCATTGTATTATTTATAATATTAAGAACAGTGCTGGAGCAATCTTCTTTGGTGTTCTCAGACACTCCAAAAAAGATAAGTGTCTTACGCCGATGTCTTGTCTCAATAGTGTCAACCATACGAGCACACTCACTTATCTGCTGTCTCAAAAGCTTGAGGATGTTAAACATCAGCTCTCTGAAGTCCCGGAACTCTTCGGCAACTCGCGCAACAGTATCCTTCGAAGAGCCTCCCAGCTGCAACTTTGCTTCGAGTTCGGCCATTCTTTTGGAAAAGCATTCCTCGAGCTGAGTTTGGGAGTCTTGGATGTCGCTGAGCTGCACCATTGTGGGGATTTTAGTGATTTGTTATTCACCTTTACTTGTCAAAGTAGTTGTGTAGGTGTAAACTGGCAGGTGGTGTATGTAGCTTTCTTATGCTACATAGAGTGCAGAAAACAATTGTAGTGCCTTATTAGACAGAATTACACAATATTCACTACTATTTAAGCGTCAAATATAACTATTGCACGAAATACTGAATATACGATTTTTGGACACGTCCGAATTTTATTTACACCTACCGCAAATTTCAGTTCAATTGGACCACAAGAATCGGAGTTCCTTTGGGCATCTTCCAACTCTTCGTCAGATCAGCTCTATGATACCTTGTTATTATATTGTCACCGAAATTACATATGTATACCAAATTTCAGCTCAATCGGTCCAAAGGAATCGGAGTTCCTGTGGGCTTCTTCCAACTCCTCAATAGATTAGCTCTATGATACAATTTTTGTATTGTTACCGAAATTATGAAGAGATACAAAATTTCAGCTCAATTGGACCAAAGGAATCGGAGTTCTTATGGGCATCCTCCAACTCCTCATCAGATCAGCTCCATGATGCCATATTTTTGTATTGTTACCGAAGTTACGAAAATATACAAAATTTCAGCTCAATTCGACCATAGGAATCGGAGTTCCTATGGCCATCCTCCAACTCCTCATCAGATCAGCTCCATAATATCATATTTTTGTATTGTTACCGAAGCTACGAAGACATACCAAATTTCAGCTCAATTGGACCACAGAAATCGAAGTTCCTATGGGCATCTTCCAACTCTTCGTCAGATCAGCACCATGATACCATATTTGTGTATTGTTGTCGAAGTTACAAAGACATACCAAATTTCAGCTCAATCGGTCCACCAGAACCGATGTTTCTATGGTGATCTTCCAACCTCATCATCAGACCAGCTCCATGGTACCATATTATTGTATTGTCATCCAAGTTACGTAGGTATGCCAAGTTTCAGCACAATCGGTCTATTGGAAGTGGTTCAAATCTTCATTGCAAGATTTGTAAACATACAAACATACATACATACATACATACATACATACATACATACATACATACATACATACATACAAAAGTGAAGTTAAATAAAAGCTTGTAAAAACCTAATATTTATGTCGCGTATTATTTTCTCAGAATGTTCATGAGACAAGTTGCACAAGAATTTTTTGATTTTGTTTTTAACCTCTGAGATTGATAATAATCTGATGTCACATAGCTTAGCCAGCCTACAATAAGTAGACAACAACAGAAATATATGAAGGAAGTCGCTGGGCGAAAGAGGATTGTCTAGTGGATAGGCGTAAATTGAAGCGTATTCTTGAAGTCATTTCCATGTATTCCGGGGACCGCAAAGTATTCTTATGCAGTAGGGTTAACATGAGTATAAACAGTTTACGCACACTTAAAACGTCAGCATCATTGTAAAATGCACAAGTTGAATAACGACAGGTTTTCTTTAACATTACTTTTAAGACCGCTCTTTGTGCGCGTTCTAACAGCAGCATATGTGTTTGGGCAGCCCCACCCCAAGAGGGCAGGCAATATGTTAGTAGAGATTGGCACAAAGCAAAATATAGTGTTTTTAATAGTTCCTTGGAGTCTATGTCACGATTCACGAAGTTGTAGCATGACATAAATAACCTTTCTTACTCTACCAGAGACAAGTTCTATATGCTGTTTAAAATTAAGTTTTTGATCAACTATGATACCCAGATACTTCACACTTTCTGATCTGCTGAGAGAACCACACAAGCAAGAATCTGAATTCAAATAGTTGCAAGTATGTAATTGAAGTTTAATAGAAGTGGGAGGTCCAGACGATGCAGTTTTATGGAAACAAATGTAACTACTTTTGGATAAGTTGAGTGTCAGAAGGTTATTATTTAACCAATTTCTTATCGCGAACATTCCTTCCTCGGCGCATTTAATGGCTTTATTCTACGTTGAGCCCTTGAAAAGCACGGCTGTGTCGTCTGCATAGCAAATTATTTCTGCATCTCTTATTGGTAATTCATGAATGTCGTCAATGTAAAGATTAAACAACGTGGGTCCAAGAATGCTTCCCTGTGGAACACCATAAGTGATGTATTGAGAGTCGCTAGTGTGTTCAGTAACCCGTACGCGCTGTTTCCGCTCTGACATAGGTATAGCTTTTAAACCAAGAAAGGACAATTCCGCGAATACCTTTATATTCTAGTTTTTTTATAAGAATTGGAACGGAGACAGTGTCAAAAGCCTTGGCTAAGTCTAGAAAGACTCCAATACATTTATCTGACTTGTCCAAGGTCGTAGCCACTGAAGCTGTCAAGTAGGACAAAGCATCATTTGTTGACTTACCTATACCCTATCCACCGGGGCTTGAGACAAAATGTAGACAAATAAAATAAAAAAACAAGGCTTCTCAAACTTTTATTTCACTGTTTCTTTTTTTTATTTGACTCCATGATAAAACAAACA
The DNA here is from genome assembly GCA_030295005.1 of Cephonodes hylas. NCBI lineage: Eukaryota > Metazoa > Arthropoda > Insecta > Lepidoptera > Sphingidae > Cephonodes > Cephonodes hylas. Next base: position 7,095,345 of record AP025364.1, on the reverse strand, counting down.
ATACCTACATTTAGTTTCTGTACTTTGTTTATCTTACATAGTTCACATGTATGAACAAACAATTGCAAAAGTTTTATTAGAAGGTATATAACTATAAGCATAATGAAACAATAGATTTCCTATATTTAATTATTTATTCAGCGAATTCCGAGGATTCTGATGAACTCTTACCAACATGAATAACAAAAGTTATAATCAATTATACCATCCAACCATATAATCAATTTTGAGCGTCTTTTTTTTCTTCTTTTATTACATGGTCAATCCACCTTTGACAATCCTCTACTTTTATGTTTTTGCCAAGTAAAACTTTAACTTCATTAATTTTAAAGGTTTTATTATTTTTAGCCACAAATCGTATGATCTGTGGTCTATAATTCAGTAGTACTAAAATTCAGTAGTCCCTAGTCATATTAAGGCTTTGAAGTATCATACATTTAAAGAAACTACTAAGAAACAACTATGTAACAAAGCCTACTATACAATATCAGAATATATGGAGGATAACGAAGCCTGGGCATAATTAAAATGTTACTGTAATCCCAGGTTTGACTGAGTTTACTTTAATGGACATGGCTGTACGTATGTAATTATTGTTTTAGTAATCTGTAAGCAATTAGGTATGTCATGCTCGCTGAAACGTCTGTGCTTACGGCGGCGTCGTGTGCCGGGTCGGTCACTTCCCTATGAAATGGTTGAGGAGGCCAATGGCTGGCACATGCGTCATACTCGTGAACGGGTGCTGTTTGTGTGGACTGGTCTGCCTAATTTGCTTATTTCCATTCATGAAATTTTAACTCGGTTAGATGACAGTCTCTCCATTTAAGATGACTATGCTGTTCTAATATGCAACACAAAATTCTGATATTGTATCAATGAGCTGCTCGAATTCGGGAAATTAAGTCCTTGTAACAATATTGTAAGCTATCTCTTGATTGGAAAAGAGCAACACTAGAGTTTCTTGCCCGTTCTTCTCTAGTGATGACTGCCTTCCGAACAGGGTGGTAAAATTTGAAATGACTGAATCTAAGTGATGTATTTGACATTTTATGGATTCAATAAATATTATTTCATTTCATTTCATTTCATTTGCGGTCGAAGTTTGGGAATCGGGTCTTTGTTGGGTGTTTTTTCATGTACATAACTTAATAACTAATAATTTTAAATAAAAAAAAATATTTAAGGCATTTATGATATTCAAATTCCAATAAGTCTGTAAGGATTACACAAGTTTTACAAATATCATTCTAAAATATCATTTACAGTGTTGTCAGTGTATTACTTTCGTACTTATTTTTTAAAATATATTGACTTCAACAATCGTGAACCTATAAAGTACCCATTTTATGGTTTGTTTACCTTTTATCTCACGGCTTCCTGAATAGGGTATAGACGGAACCCATACTGCTTCTCGGATAGCAAATTATTCTTTTCGATGTACTTTACAAGTCTTACACTAATAGTTTTTTCAAGTAATTTAGAAAAGGCTCCCAAAAGGGAAGGAAATAAAAGACGAACAAACAAAATTTAAATTAGAACGTTAACGAACAAACGACAAATAATTTAAAAAAAATGGGCTAAATTAAGTGAGCTTCCCATGTCACGTAGAATTAGTTGCCAACAATTTGTTTGAAGTTATATAAATAAGTAAAAAGTTAAAATTTTATCTACTTGACATTGGCTAAATGCAAAAGAAGTGCGAAGCCATCAATTGAAAGAAAAAAAAAAGTTAAAATTCTCTTCTGTTGCACAGACTGTATTTAGAATGAACATTTGCCATATGTGAAAATATATTTAGGTACTGATTTTGAAGTTGTCCTTGTCTGTGTGTTGAAAATTGAAATTTGAAACATAAACAGAGAATTAAAAATTAAAATCAGATTTTGCCGGTAAAAGTACAGGGTGCAATGATGTTTAATGTTTCATTTTATTCCGTCTGAAAAATCAAAAACAGCTTGATGCATAAAATGGTTTCAAATACTTTATTTTTGTTAATTCTTACTTTTATTTACGTTGATTCGTTAAAATATGATAATGAAGGATATTTAACGTATTGCCCTTGCATGGGTAAGTCAATTTATGTTTTGTGATTTATTTAAACCTTAAAATACAAAGTAGTTATGGTTGGTGTCTAACCGGTATTATACATATTAGATACTAATTGCAAGAAACCATGCAAACCTAAACATATTTATATATAGGTACTATTTAAATATTGCCTATATTTTCAGGTAGATTTGGAAATCAAGCAGATCATTTTCTAGGAGTATTAGCATTCAGCAAAGCACTGAACCGAACACTTATTTTACCTCCATGGGTTGAATACAGGTATGGGGAGCCAAAATCAATGCAAGTGCCATTTGATACATATTTTAATATAGAAGCTCTTAAAAAATACCATAAAATTATAACTATGGAAAAATTTATGAACACTTTTGGCCCCAAAATTTGGCCTCCTGATAAAAGAATCTCATTTTGCTATACTCAAAGAATGGGAGAAATAGAAATAAGTTGCAATGCAAAATCAGGAAATCCATTTGGACCATTTTGGGATACTTTTAACATTGATTTTGTTGGATCTGAGTTTTATGGACCTCTGAATTATGATGCTCATAACAGTCTAATGATGGAGAAGTGGAGGAACAAATATATACCTAATGATTGGCCAGTTTTAGCTTTTACAGGTATTTATTATTATAACTTACTTATTAATAATATGACAGCCCCATGGTGCAGTTGGCCAGACACCAGCTTGCAAAATAAAAGGCTGCAGGTTCAATCCCCACACCAAGACAAATGTTCGTGTGATCTGCAAATATTTGTTTTGGGTCTGGGTGTCTGTGAGTCCTAAAAATCTCTCATAGCTTCTGATACCCACAACACATTGTCCTAGTGTGGGGTCAGAACTATGTATGTATTGTATCTAACATAACACCTACATACTAAATAAAGCTATGATTTTATGGAAACTCTGCTTATCTTTTGGGCATTCTTTGTAACAGATATGTGTTTGTAAATACCATAACTAATACCTGTTTTAGTATTCAATCACAGTCTTTTTATTGCATATTAGAACATCTCATGACTAAGGATTATACCTAACAATATTTTTATATAAATGTGTATGTGATATACTGTTAAGATTAATTGTATTTACAGCATTAGTTACATTGTTTTTAAATAAAATTATTTTTTAGGAGCTCCAGCAAGTTTTCCGGTGCAAAGTGAAAACCTTCATTTACACAAATACTTAAAATGGAATGAAATGATGACTAATAAATCTAAATTATTCATAAAGAAAAATATGAGTGGAGGTGGTTTTCTGGCTATACATTTAAGAAATGGTCAAGACTGGGTTAGAGCTTGCCGCCATGTTGAGGATAGCCCTATGTTATTTGCAGCTCCTCAGTGTGTAGGTTACAAAAATGAAAGAGGACCTTTAACCATGTCCATGTGTATGCCTTTAGGACCAGAAATAATCAGGTAGGGTATAACACTAACTACTTTTCAAACATCAACTACAGCACATATGCATCCCAATGATGGGCATCAGCCTCCTCTACAACAATGAGGGTTTAATCCATACAATAAATTATATTTAATTACAATACTGTTAGGCATTATTGTTTGTCTGTTGGGCAGCATTTGGGAAGTTGCACGACGTCTTCACATCCAATATACCTCAGTGCCGAAAGTCTTTAATAGTTGTGTGTTATCAGTGATGACATACAGCACTGAGACCCTTCACTATGTACCTCAGTACACGGCTCAGAGTCACTCAACGAGTTATGAAGAGGGCTATGCTCAGGATTTCCCTACGAGATCTCCTCAGAAATGAGAAGATCTGTAGGAGAACTAAAATAACCGACATAGCCCTACAGATTAGCACGTGGAAGTGGCAGTGGGCTGGGCGCATAGCGCCGACAACTGATGGCCGATGGAGCCGAAAAGTTCTGAGTGGAGGCCACATACAAGAAAGCGCAGCGTGGGACGTCCTCCGATGAGGTGGTCAGACGACCTTGTCAAGATCGCAGGACGTCGCAGGCTACAGGCGGCTTCCGACTGATCGCGGTGAAAGTCACTGGGGGAGACCTATGTCCAACAGTGAATCACAAGTGGCCGATGATGATGATTAATATTTGTCATTTACTGCATACTTTATACTATTTATACTGGATAGTAATTCCTTCTGTTTGGAATTTGTTATTATACTGTTATGATTAATTCTATTTTAAATTTTGCACATGTATAAAAAAATATTACAATAGAAAAAAATGATTTTAAGGAATTTACCAGAATATTTTTTTTATTCAATCGTGAATATTCACTGATGTAAATTAATTTTAAGCAGTGATAGCCTCGAGTTTTGGGTACGCGGTCGTGAATCTCGGCGGTCACGGGTTCAAACCCCAGGCACACACACCTCTGGCTTTCCGAAGTTATGTGTTTATCAACATCAAAGTATCTTTTGCTTAAGCTGTGAAGGAAAACATTGTGATAAGACCTACACACATAAAGAGTTTTTAAGAATTTCTTAGGTGTGTAATCCGCGATTCCGCACTAGGCCAGCAAGGTGGAATAAGGCCAAAATCTTTGACTTGACCAAATTTATTGTTTGTTTTTTGATATTATTGTCTTACTTTCAGACAAGTCAAGAGAGCATTAAAGAAGCTTGAAAATTTAAAGTATATTTTTGTCGCATCCGATGCCCATCATATGATCGAAGAATTAAATTCGAGTCTACATCGTACAGATATAAAGGTGGTTCGGTTACAGCCCTCAAACCCTCACCTGGATTTAGCAATAATGGGGCAAGCTAATTATTTTATTGGCAATTGTGTATCATCATTCACTGCCTTTGTTAAGCGGGAAAGAGATGTAAAGGGTTTGCCTTCAGAATTTTGGTCTTTTCCTCAACGCAAGAAGAGCAAACATGAAGAACTCTGATACTAACTTATTCAGTACAGACATCAGTTAGTGGCTTAATGAGTGTGATATCTGCATAATGCAATATACATATTTTTGTATTCATAAAATATTTTTTAACAATAAATATTTTCTTAGGTAAAATAAAAATATTTTTTCACTTTTCTATATTAAATGTTAACAATGCTTTATGTTAAAAATTGACATACAGGGTGTATTTAGACCGTGATCGAAAACTCAGGCAGGTAATAGCGATAGTGATTACAAACCCCCTGGCATTAAAGAAAATCCCGACAAAAAATAAAATTTTTGAGGTTTTCCATACAAACCACATACTTTTAACACCGATGGTTGTATGGAAAACGTTGAAACGAAATTTTTATTCTTTGTCGGGATTTTTGATATCGCCACTGGGTTTGTGATCACCCTCGCTATTACCTGCCTCAGTTTTCGATCACGGTCTAAATACACCCTGTATAATATAAAACCTCGCGCCTGTATTCGCAGACATGCATTTTTGTGCTTGCAGTTCGCAAAGTATGTACTATGCATAGTACTACGTCCCATATGACAGGAGGCGATCTTAATTCCGTACTTACAATATAAGAATTAAGTTACAAGTTATAAAAGCCCATACAGATTTTCTTTAAATTACATTAATACCAGTGCAATCACAAATAAACTATGGGACTGCGCACAATTTTAACTAAAAATAGGCCTTTAAAATTATGATTTCTGTATCTTATTCGGGTACAGAAATAAAAAAAATCCTCTTAATATATTTGAGACTTATCTATACTCCAATTTTTTTTTTTTACTTTTGAAGGTAAGCTGAAGATTGATGGATAGACAAATATGACCAAATTAAGAGTTTTGAGATATGAAGTACAGATCCCTTAAATGTCATTGGTATGAGACCCTAATTTGTAGAGCTAAATTTTTTGATTAGATTATTTGAAATAACACCGGCCAAGTGCGAGTCGGACTCGCGCACAAAGGGATTCCGTAACATAAACTAGGAATATTTCAAGCATTTACCCAGCTGGTACTGCTACTGTACTTTTTAATTATATAATAGTGGGTAAAAGCAGCCTTGCATTTATTCAGTCCTCATTTAAGGGATGCATCAACTTGGTATCACATGGAATTCACAACTTTTTACGGTAGAAGGAATGAGTTGCGAGATTTGGGGTTTTTACAAGTTTTGTTTTTTTTGTGATTCAGATTTCATCTACTCACATCCAACCTCTGGGTTTGGGTCACAGAAATTGACACATGAATCAAATTTTTCAACTTAATCATTTTAGTAGATTCAAAGATCATTAACTGAGCATCTGACATAAGGACATACAAGAGACCCTATAAGGATTTTTTTTACTCAGATATACAGAATGCTAAAAACTAGATATAGACAGTTCATATTATTTTCTATTCTCACATAATATGTTACATACCATATTATTATAGACTTCTATATGGTCACATTCAATAATATTGAAGTTACTGTAAGGCAAGTCCAAAGTTTTTTGAATGTAAAGAAAACAACAATGTTTTAGATAAATTTTTAATTTAAGCCTTTACAGCGTACACTCTTGGTGGGAAGAGTGACTTCTTTCTGATCTCTTTGCTGGTTTTAATCTTGGCTTCATGTTTACTTAAAGCCTTGCGCATTGCACGGGTCTTCTTAGCCCTCAAGTCCAAAGGCTTGTATTTCTTGTTCTTGTAGAGATTTCTCAAGTTAACCTTCATTTTCTGATGATAAACAATATACACACGGGCAATGGCTTTTCTGACGACACGACTGAAAAACAACAATAATGATTATTTTATACTTTACTTAATTTTACTTCTCGGATTATATCAATTCACAAAAGTTTATAGTTTAAACACTTCTTTAGAAAATTTATAAATAAAAGAGATATTCACAGGCTAAGTCAGTTAAGGTACAAAGTTATTAAAGAATGTGTTATAAAAATGATTACTTGAAAATACTGCCTCAACTGGAATTCTAAAAGATAACAATCACATTAGAATTCTTCAAAGTAGCTATTGTAGCTCAACATGCAGGAAATGAAATATGAATTCATTATTTATAATATAATATAGGCAAGTTCATCTTATATACTAATTGTGTATTTTCTTACTTAATCACTAAATATTAAAGCAATGTTCATACATCTCTATATTGAGTATATAAACAATACCAGATACAACAATAGCCTTAATAAATAGGAGAAGGAATAACTTACATTTTAGATAATTTTGAAGCAACACCACCTGTCACTTTGGCAACTCGTAAATTGGTGAGTTCAGTTTTCAGTTCTTCGAGTTGTTTAAACAACTCCTTCTTATCCTTCTTCCGCAGCTCTGAGCACTTGACTTTGCCCTGGAAATTGCAATGCGAGGCTAAGAAGGAATGTTATTGTTGCACCGGGGCTATAACCTCTCATTCGAATTATTTACACCTCAGAACAGAGAAACCGTTTCAGTATAGCAATCGATACTTTACTACTAAAACTTTACTCGATGAATACTTAGGAGTACCATATATAAACAATTCAATTCGCCGCTTTATATCAACACATCGTGATGAACAGTTTCAGTTATGATAAATGAACAGTAATATAGCAAGAACCTGATGGCAACGACTCTTAGTGCATACCATTATAAAGAGAAGAATGGTTACCATAATAATTAAATTTATTGTACCGTTTTTTTGTAAATATTTTGGAAAATCGCTATTTTACAAGGAATTCAGATATTGCTATAGCATTTAAAATTATCGGAAATATAAATTTTGCACGACCACAAAAAATGTAAATGACGAATACTACTATTTAAAATAATATTTCGTTTTTCGATTGCGTATATATTTTGAGATAAAATAATAAAATTACACACCATTTTGGAACCGTCTCACACTGTTTATTTGACGTAAAAGAAAGACATAAGTTGTCACCACAGACTAGTAAAAAATAGTTGACACTAAGTGTAATTGTGTTGCCTACTTTCAAACTTTTTTTGATTCGCGTGACATTATATTACAGTTATCGAGTATTCAAAAAATTATATAGGGGAAGGGGGGGCATGACGGGATAGCGAGGTAAAACGGGGTACCTACCGCACAAATAGAAGAAATTAGACGTTTGTGAATACAAAACAATAAGCCAATAGGAAATCCCATTCAACCGACGGTGAGTGCGAAAGAAATTGTGAGCAGGAGTGCATGCGTTTTTTGTTTACAAACGAAAAACTGGTTAAGCGTTACGTCGATCTAAGTTTTTGTAAGATTCAGCGTCATTATTGAAAAGTAATTATGATCACCCCTTTTATAGATAGATAGATAGATAGACAACACTTTATTGGTACCCACAAAAAATATGTTACAATAAAAAAACTTAAAATAAAAGACAACGTGGAGCCATAGGCGTCCTTATCGCTGAAAGCGATTTCTACCAGGCAACCTTTGGATGGAATGAACGAAATGGAAGTATGTACATAGGGGTAAACATAAGAATACGAAAGCAAACAATATATATTTTTATAAGCATACATACACACACTCACACATACTCACACATACACACACACACACACACGCACACACACACCCACACATACACATACGTACACACACGCACATACACACACGTACACACACATGTTATACTTAAAAAAGTAATTATATACTAACATTGGACCAATAAAAATCCTTAACTTTTTGCCTGAAAGTGTGAGGTCATGGAGCTTTTCTAACAGACACCGGCAGCGCGTTCCACAGACGAACAGCTTCAACAGTGAAGGAGCAGTCGTAAAACGCACTACCATGCACTGGAGTCTTAAGTGTCAAGTTTTCCGATGACCTTAATGAAAGTGAACCAGAGGTATTCAGAAATGTGAATCGTTCTTTCAAATAGCGCGGAGAAGAAGGAAGGAACAAAATATTGTAAAGTAGACAGAGGATATGAGTATTCCGGCGGAGTTTTATGGGAAGCCACTTGAGCTTATGGCGAAAATCTGACACATGGTCAAATTTACGTAACCCAAATATAAACCGTATACACAGATTTTGGAGCCGCTCAAGTTTGTCAAGTTGAACTTGTGTTAGGTCAAGGTAACAAGAGTCAGCATAATCGAGTATAGGGAGAAGCAGAGATTGTGCCAACGCTATTTTGGTGGCAGTAGGCAGAAAGTTACGAAGCCTCTTTAGAGAAGCAACCGAGGCATATAGTTTTTTGCTAACAGACGCAATTTGAGGGCTTTTATATCTTTTTGATCTTTGGTTACTAGTGTTATTTATTTTGACAAGGTATGTTGTTTGTAGGAATCCGTTAAACATTTTATTTGTTATTTCTTTTTGTTCATAGTAACCCTTTGAGGTAAGATGGGGTATTGGGTGTGGGGTATGATGGGACATTGGGTCAAAATGGGGTTGTGGGTCTGCGTTCATTTAAGTTTCTTAATAAATAATATTAATTTATTATTTTTAGATAAAATCATGGTACGTTCTTACAAGAATAATAGTTTTAAAAAACTAATAAAACACGGTTTTATAGCAAACCGAATTAAAAACAAGAAAATAATTATTAATAACAAAGAGTTATATTACCGTAGCGTAAGGTCAAACAATCAATCATAATTAATTACTTTAAAATAAAATTATAAAAGCGTGTATTTTAGTTTTTTTAAACTAACATTTATTTTACATTTTTAGTACGACTTATCAATTATTTTTTTTGTGGATATGTGGTCTTAAAACAAAGAGTCGGCCGAATGTTTGAGCCGGCAGGCATGCGCAGATCGCGCATTAGCTCTGTCCCTTTCACTCCTTCACAGAGGATCTATGAAAAGAATATTAATCCTAGCGGCCCTAATAAGAATAATGGGAAATTGTTAACGAATTATTGCATTGTAATTGGCACTTAATACGTATGCAAAGTTTCGAATTAAGTAGACTTCTCGAAATAGCTGAAAATCGCGTTCAAAGATTCCGTTACATACATTCAGCCAAAGCTTATAAAAGCGCGTTAAAAAAACCAAAAGAGGAGAGTGGTCGATAGATTCTATGAAAATAGCTACAGATAACATTTTAAGCAAAGAGATAGGATACAAAAAAGCTGCTTCTGCATACGCAGTATCTCAGTTACAATTGGTTTACCTTTAGACCCGAAAAAAACTGCAGTTACACCTAAAAAGAAAGAAGAAGGTAAAATAAAAGCATATCTGAAATATATGGAAGAGCGTCTTTTAGGACTAACAACTGTAGAACTGAGACGTGTAACATATCAGTTGGCAGTTAAAAATGGAAAGGCACACAGTTTTAATACTGATAATGAAATGGCAGGCGTTGATTGGCTTAAAAGTTTTTTGAAACGTCATCAAAATTTATCAATTCGTCTCAGTCAAAAAACAAAAGAACAATGATGAAGATGCCATTTGCTTATATTGTATGATGATGAAAACAACAATTTTTGGGTAGGCTGCTAGCTCTGTGGGCGTTGAGCGTTGTTGGCGTGGACGATGAAGATCTGGAGGAAATACACATTTATTTGTTTTGTCAGAACGACTAGCATTCCCCATCATGCCCCAATTTCATTACCTCATCATACCCCATAGTATGGGGCAAGATGGTTTTTCATAATGGTCTTATTAATTATTAAAAAATGTGATATGTTGATAAGTAATTCTGACTCTAGTTCTCGCGGGCCCTCTAAGAGAGGGGGCGGGAAGCGTATGTCAGTCACCGGTCTTTATTTATTTATTTATTTATTCACACTTTATACATAAGTTGTATAGGTGGACTTAATGCCTAGCATGGCATTCTCTAACAGTCGAACCTAGGGTGATGCAGAGATGAAATGAGGTCTTCCAGCTTGGCGCGCCAGAACTTCAGGTCCATGCAGATGTTAATGCCGAGCTGAGTTTCTAGTGAAAATCTTTATACTAGCACCAACCAAATAACCACCAATTGCCAACTTCGAACCGAGTGGAGCGACTACGCTCACTGTTATTTAGTAGCCGACCGGTGTGCTTCTGAGACAAAAAGTGAAGGCCGTTGGGCGCAGTTGCATCTCTACTAGTTTGGCTTGGGCACGTCGCTTGTGAGTGGGTGCCCACAACGGACACAGGCCACAGTGCTCTCGGACTCACTGTCAGTATTCGGTTAGTACGCGAAGCCGCCGCAGTGCGCTCAGCGACCCCAAGGGCCCCTTTCAGTTTCATTCTACGACAAGAAGGGAATACCGTGATGGGATTCTAACGTTCCTTTACTGCAGGGCAGAGTGGTGAAATACGTTACCTTAGGAAATCTTCTCATGTACATGGCCTCCACTCGAGAACTTTTTGGCCCCATTGGCCATTAGTTCTCCGCGCTATGGGCCCGGCTTATTTCCACTTTAACTTGCAAATTCGTTGGGTATTTCGGTTACTTTAGTTCTCCTACGGATCTCCTCAATTTTGATCGGATCTCGTAGGAAAACCCCGAACATAGCGTCCTCCGGAGGTTGTTGAGTGACTTAAAGCCGTCTAATCTATACTAATATTATAAAGAGGTAAGGTTTGTGAGTTTGTATGTTTGTATGTTTGTGACGTTGTAGAAAGTAAACTCGGGATCTACTGAACCGATTTTAAAAATTCTTTTTCCAATAGAAAGCTATGTTCTTTGGGAGTGTCATAGGCTATATATTCGTTCGAAAAATGATAAGACTTTTTTGTTGTAGCAGGATTTGCGCAGTAAGTCAGAGAAAAAACGGGCGAACGAAACCGTTTATTGCAAACGCAGCCTTACCCATGGGAGATATATAGTTGAGTCCTAGAGAAAAGTTGTAGAGCTTGATAATATCCACAAAAAAGTCAGCGGTAGCATATGTCTAACTTTTAGAGTTGGTTCACTATAACCTCTTTTATGCTAACTAAATTTATTATAAAATAAAGCATTGTTTGTGAAGATATTTTTATAAAGATTATATTAATCCTTATCCAAATAAATGCGTTATTCAGTATAAGTATTTAATTAAAAATAAATTTGCCGTTTACACGATTTGATTTCAATGAGTATCTTAGAAGATATCGCAGTTTCAAAATTATCTTCAAGCGCTCAATTATTATGTACAAGGCGCCAACCGGAGCGTTACGGTTTCACGTTTAAATGGGCATAAATAGGACTTTAAGAAGTAAAATAGACTATAACTTATTTTCTTTTTGATGTCAACCCTGTAGTCTACGCGTACGAAGTCGCGGGCAACAGCTAGTAAGCAATATAGTAAGAGGCCACGTCTCAGTGCCATACGTTATCATCGATAATTTTTATATTAAAATATTTAAAATAACCCACACTGAAAAGTTATAAATTAATTTATAATCTCTTGTATCGAACATTTGCAAAAAAAGTAGGTACCGGGTAAAATAGGGTGAATAGGGTTCCTAGGGTGATTAGAGTTACTACCGATATTTTTATTTGTACATATAATACAATCTACATACTGTAACGATGAGGCTATAGTAATATTTTTTTAAAGTAATATATATATATTTGTTGTGCTGACAACAAGAAAAAAAACTTAGCTTTAGAAAAATAAAACAAACAATCATTTGAAATACGACGTTATAAAGGCGTGATTTTTGCCCTCGTGAAACTTTATATTTTCTTGATAAATAAGAATAGGTATATAAGTAATTGTGTACCTTCCTGCTATTATTACATTTTAAGAGGAATATCGTAAAATCAAGGTCTGTACGAAACTATTGTTTATTAGTAGAGTTATCCATATTTAGCAAAGGGGTGAATAATGAGGGTTGTCAAAAATATTTCAACATGGTTTGTCTCATTTGTTTTTTTAACGACAAATATTATTATCAATATAACTACAATTATTTTGTGTATGCCTTTTTACGGCCATGTCATATAAAAGTATTTATAAAGATATTTTTATTCATAATGTTTAAAATAATAGGCACACAAAATTTATTAAGATATTAAAATTTATTGTTTTCCTGACCAAGAAAATATTGGCTAACATTTTCCAAGAAAATCTAATATTATTCTATCCTATCCTCAATAAAGAAATAAATGTCGGTTATAGCGTTTTTGTCAACCCTAACAAAAATCCGATTGCCCCCTGTTCTGACTCTAATCACCCCGTTTTCGGGGTCAAGAGAGATTTGAAGCATTTTTGTAATATTCATAGAAAACTTAATTAGTTCGATATGTATATCATGAAAATAGACCGCCGGACACATAATAGGAAACATAAATATTGTTTACTTGATCTTCAAATAGTTGTAATATGGCAACAAAGTAGAAATGTTACCCTATTCATCACATTTTACGGTACTCAGGGGTAAAAACTGTCAAGTGTCAAATCAAATGACATGTGTCTTCTGATGTTTGCGGTGCACGTTGTTGACAAACTTAATAGTTTATTGTTCCAATTGTGCTTACAATAAAATGTGAACAAATTTATTAAGAGAATATAAAAATATTAAGAATGTTATTTTATAAAGTAAAGACACTTTGAAAAAGATTTTGTCCTAATCCACGTTAAAGGTATTCATAGATTGCGTGTATATTTGCATAAAATCTTGTCCCATGAGATGGAGAATAATGTAATTGATTACGAAAAGTCCCTAGAATATTGGGCTGATATTCCAGCTACACTAGATGGTGTTCTCGGTGGATTTGGATTTATATCAGACGCAGACATAGAAGGATCTAAAATATTTTTAGAATCTCTCTTATCGTCAAATAATCCGCCATGCAAAAACGCAGCTATAGACTGTGGAGCCGGTATCGGAAGAATAACCAAATATCTTTTGACACCATGTTTTAAATCGGTAGATGTGGTAGAATCTGATGCTAAATTCATAAAATCATTGAAAGATTTTGTTGGAGAACATAAAGATAGAATTGACACCCTGTACAATATTGGTTTGCAAGAATTTCAACCTGTGAAGAAGTATGATGTTATTTGGAATCAATGGGTGTTAGGTTACTTAAAGGATGAAGATTTGGTAGCATACCTTATACGCTGCAGGTAACAATTATAACCTAAATGATAATTATTTAGCTACCATTATTTGAAATGTGTCATCTACATTTAGTATATGTTGAATCAAGTTTGTTTAGAACAGAAATTAACTACTGTTTAAAACTTGACTTGTAATGTATTTTAATATTCTTCTCATATATTCTTTTAGAGTAAGTGAAGTTACAAAAGCCACCCACAATTGGCTTCAGTAGACAGTTACTACATATTTTAATAATGTTTAACCAAATATGGCTTTTTATAGCCTAAATATACATTACTTCTGATGAAATTTCCATAAATTTGTAAAAAGAAATTTAAATTGAATAAAGATTGGAAAAAAAAACTATAGACTAAAGTGACATATCTTTTTTCAGCAATGCTTTGAGTGAAAATGGTGTTATAGTTGTCAAAGAAAATGTCACATCATCTGGAAAGTTAGAGAATGATGAAGTTGATTCATCGGTCACAAGATCACTTAAACAATTTCTAAAGATATTCAAAGATGCCAATTTAAAGCGAATTAAGCAGTGTAAACAAACTAATTTTCCTAATGGTATCTATCCTGTTTATATGTTTGCACTCATACCAATTAACAGTAATTTGGAGAAATCAGTAGAAGAAAATAAAGAATCAGAAAAAACTGCCAATAACTTATAACATTTATTGAGTTTTTTTTACAGTTTTGTACCAATTTTGGATGATTTTTTTCAAATAATCATTTATTGAGATCTTTTTAAAAAATGATAAACATTTTTTTTTCAATATTGCTTTACTCTGATTTATATAAAACTTTTGTATACATACTCAAAGCAATTATTTTGTAGCTTATTACAAACTTAATTAATTAATATGTTATATAATTTAATGAATAAATAATAAGTAATATATTTAAAACATTTTTTATTACACATGTACATATACATACATTTTTTTTTTAGGGTTCCATACATCTGATTAAAAACATAATTCCTGCTCATAGACCACTGTTTGTCTGTTCATCGGTCTCAATCAATTATCTCCAAATCTACTTGACCGATTAAGTTTAAATTTGGTACATACATAATTTTTTTATCCGAAATGCAGCAGTGTCAATAAATGAAATCTGAATATGAAAGGGCATTCTTGGGGGGAAGGTGGAAAATTTTAAATAAAATAAAATTGAAAACTGCATCATGTGACATATGGTATGGAAGGCCTTATTGTGAAGATCTTAATTGTATTCTGTAATTTTAAAATAACATAGTATATCACTCAATTTTGTGTGTACTAACTTACATTTGAAGGCGGAATATATGGGAGAACTTAGACATTTGCAACTCCAATGTTAAGTTTTGTTAAATTGGTTTGTAGATGAATATTTCATGAAAAAGAAAGCCCTCAATCAATATGATAAACGTGATACGAACATCGTACGGAACCCTCCTCATGCGTGTTCATCTCCCATTTGTCCCGTTTTTTTATTCATACTGGTCAAATTTATTTAAAACATTTTTTTGTCTTTGTGCATAAAGATAATTTTTTTTAAATCTTGTAACAATTACTCTAGTTATAATTTAGTTTATTTTACACGAAAAAGTATTGATTTGATTGCTTAAGCATATCGTCCGCTTAGAGTGTAAACCTGCCAAATCCATTTTTTGACGTTATAATGTTTTTTATACCATTTAAAAGTGTAAAAAAAAATACACAATCGAGAAAAACAGCCAGCGCCAGTTTCATTTTAAAATTGTCAAAAACGCGTGATGAGTAAAACTGTCAAATCAAAAACGTCAAAAGTTCCCTGCTAACTCCGAGTAAGCCGCCATTTTGTACCGAGATACTGAGGGCGGCAAATGTGCTCGTACAAATAACTGATTTTTTTGTAATAACAGTGAAATTAAAACTTAGTAAGATAAAGGACTAAAAGGTATGTGTTTATATTGTTATCTTATTATTTTTAGTGGTGATAAACGAAGTTATATTTATTGTAAAACTTAAGATAATAATAATTAAATTTTAATAAGATAATTTTGTTTTAATTAGTGTCTTGTTTTTTTAGCTGTCTGTTAATTGGTATTAAGTATTCAATCTATTTATTCAGGTTTTTAACCTAATCATCAAATTAAGAGCTATATTTTTAGGTTGGGACGTAATTTTCGAGTTCAATCGTAGTGTATATATTTTTTTAAATGTTATTTACAAAATTCATAAATTAATATTTTATTTGCAGATGTCATCGAGTAAAAAAATATCTGATGACTTAAGCTCAAGTTATATTAATTGTAAAATTGAAAATAGTCGTAGAAATTCTATCGACGATCCTATTTCCTTAAGACAATCGATCCAAATAAACGATATTTTGATATCAGAGGAAAGTATGCAAGGTCTGGTACCATACAAAATAAATACTGACTCTGAATCTGAATCCGAAAACGTTCCAAAAAAAAGCATTAAAAGAAGAAAAAGGATTCAGGTTAAAAAATCTACATGGTATGCTGAAAGGAACAGAAAGTTGAGAGAGACTGGAAAAAAATACTATGGAAGAAAAAAAGAAGGAAATTGGAATTATGAAATTCCAAGACAGCCTAGACTTATGAAGAATAGATGCTCATGTAAAGAAACTCAAAAAGGATCTTTGAAATGTTCAATGTTCACAGAGACCGATAGGCAAAATATTTTTAAACAATTTTGGACATTTAGCTGGCCAGAAAAACAAATTTTAGTAGATAATTTGGTGACATGTTTACCCGTTAAGAGACCAAGGGGAAGAAAAACTAATGAGGAATCAAGAAGAGAACAATCTTTTTTTTATTATTTAAAAAAGGGCGATGAACGATTCAAAGTCTGCAGAACACTGTTTTTGAATACGCTTGGAGTTGGACGATGGACTGTTTTAAACTGGAAAAATAAAAAAAGGACTGCTTCTAAAAAGAACGACAAAGATATCGATTCCAATCAAACAAAAAAATCTTCTAAGCCTTTCGAATTAGAACGCATAGAGCTGAAAAGGTTTTTAGAATCACTGCCAGTGATGGAATCACATTACTGTCGTGCTAGTACACAAAAAAAATATTTGGTGCCGGAGTGGCGTTCAAAACGATCCCTTTATGATTTTTATGTCAATGATTGGTGTAAAACACGTAATGTAAATGCTTTATCCATCTGCAAATTTCATGAAGAATTTGACAATCATAATCTCGGATTGTTTCACCCGAAAAAAGACCAGTGCGAAATATGTGCTCTATATAAAGTTGGAAATAAATCCCAAGAAGAATATTCAGAACATCTAAAGAAGAAAGAAGAAGCTAGAGCTGAGAAGGAGAAAGATATACGTGAAGAAAATTTTGTTTTTACTGTTGATTTGCAGGCAGTTTTGATGGCACCTAAATCTAATATAAGCAGTTTGTACTACAGAACAAAGCTCCAAATACACAATCTTGCCTTTTATAATTTAAACAACAAAGATGGCTATTGTTATTTATGGAACGAAACCGAAGGAGGTTTGAATTCTGAAGAGTTTGCAAGTGTTTGGGTAAGCTTAATTGAAAAAAAGATTCTACAAAATGATTCAAAAAAACCTAATAAAATAATATTTTATAGCGATGGATGTACCTATCAAAACCGAAACTGTGTAATGTCTAATGCATTGCTATGCACGGCTATCAACAAAAACATCGTAATAGAACAAAAATTTTTAGAAGTCGGGCATACACAAATGGAAGCCGACAGTATTCATTCGTCTGTTGAACGAGCACTCAAAAACAAGAATATCAATGTGCCCGCGGAGTACATTGCCATTTGCAGATCAGCACGAAAACACCCAAGACCTTACGACGTAACATACCTAAACCACGGTTTTTTCAAAAGCTTTGATGACGTTAAGTTTTTCAAAAGCATTCGTCCTGGACGTGGTAAAGGTGATTCCAAAGTAACTGACATTAAAGCTCTTCGGTACACTCCAGATGGTGATGTATTCTTTAAATTAAGATTTACAGAAGAATGGACCGTACTACCGCAACGGAAATCACCGGCAGTTACTGCATTGCCTTTTGATTCTCTCCAAAATCAATACCTCACTAGGAGGAAAATCACTAAAAGAAAATTTGATGATTTGCAATATATAAAAAATACCTTACCTGAAGACTATCGTAGTTATTACGATAATATACTTCATGACTAGTAATCAATTAAAGTTAATTACTAGTCATGAAGTATATATTATTGTTGATGAGACTGATTGTAACATTGATTCTGAGTTATATTTGCCTATCTCTAAACTATAATTATAAGAAGAAAATAGTTATGTAAGGTTAGAAGAAAATAATATTTTTATTTCTTGTTAATATTGAGTTTTTGTTTTGTTTAAAAAAGTTGCATTTTTGTTTGTTTATAATAAATAAGTAAGAATATGAATATAATATATATATTTTTTATTTTGTTTTTGTTTATGAAAAACCTGCTATGTTATTTTATAAAATTAATATTTGATTACGAAAACCTGCTAAGTCACAAAAATGGTGATATATAAATAAATACTGAATTAAATTATCTATATTTTATTTCAAATTGTATGGAATACATATAAATATTTAGAAATATGAAAGTTTTGTTATAAAATATAATCATATTTTTTAGGGATGTTTTTTTTCTCTCCTGAATATTTACCTAATATGCAGTTAGCAGGTTTTCACTCTAAGCCGACGATATTCTTCTTTTATATCATTAAAATGTAATCTTATTATCGGGGAAACTGGGGATACTTGATCCCCCCTTTTGTTTTTCAGGCCTCATTTTCTTAATATTGATCGGATTTTAATTTTGTTGGTACTGAAACACGTGGAATTTATTTGGCTATACTATGTGTGATACCCAAAGATCTCAGTGTATTAATTAAGTTATAATTTCACTATAAGTACGAATAGGGAAACGTATCTAGTGTCCCCTATATATGTACGACTTGATCCTCCCCCTCTGGGACACTTGATCCTTGGGAATATCTCCGGAATTTGGGGTTGATATGATCCATTATAAGGAATAAGTACTAATATATACTCAAATTTATTTATTTGCTTATGCAATGAATAACTTTCTAGTATTATTTAAATCACTGGCATATCTTGTTAGTTTCATTATCGCTAATCGGTATTCCTTTACCGTACCGCTACAACTATATATAAGCTATAATAGAATTGAGGATCAAGTGTCCTATAACAACAAGGACCATGTCTACCCAACAGCACTCAAGTTACAAAACATTTAATAATTAATATATTAAAGTATTTTAGGATTAACACTTTTCTATGTTACGAAAGGCTAGAAACATGGATAAATATTGTATAAAAGCCGTACAACATCGTAAACATCTTTTCTAAATAATTTAAAATAAAAACTTACGAAAAATAAGTTTCAGCAAAACAAATCATACATCGTCCGCCACCTGCAAAAAGTGTCAAATCTGGCAGGTGTACCACGATTTAAAAGTTGGTGGGTACTATTATCCACCAGTTTAGCCACTCTAAACCTTTTAATTGCACTTAGTTGCTTTGTAAATCCAGTGTACCTAGTCTCCCGTAAGGATCAAGTGTCCCCAGTTTCCCCTATATTATAGAGTTTCAAAATGTATAGTCTAACAATAAACTTGTTGCTATGCTTTACACAAATTCTCATATTTCAAGATCAGTTTTTGCATCAGCAAGATTGAAATAATTTGTAAGCATCCCGTTTAGAAAGATTATTATCAGATTAACTATCGTACCTACGTATAGGTTCTGTGTCAATATTAAAATTATTTATTTTAATATAATTTCTGATGTATTCTCTATCATTATCTGTTAATAAAGACCAGCTTTCTAGTTCTACCAATATTTCTAAACTTAGACAACTTTGAATGATTCTATCTATACTCAACATTGTCAAAAAATCTGACTGCATAATTCGTAATTCCTTTAAATAGATTAATGGATTTTTATCTAAAATTTTAGACATAAATTCATCAGTTAGTTGGACCGCCGTGCCAATGTGTATGAACTCAACATTTAAACAATTAGTCAGCATAAATAATAATTGTTCATCCGTGCAGGTGGACACACAAGTTATTTTCTTTAAATTCCTGAATGGTGGTATTTCTAGTTTTGTAGTATATAATGATGTGTGTTGAATCAATGTGCAATTGTAAAGTGTTAAGCTCTCTAACAGGGGACACATTTGACTTATATACATTAAAGCATTAAGGTCAATCTGATCAACATGTTCTAAATGTAAGTTTATTATGTTGCAGCCTTTCACTTGTAGAACTTGTTTAACTTGGTCTGCATAAAAATCACATGACAGAAGTTTTAGTTCTCTTAAATCTTGTAAACCAATCAATACCATTAAATCTCCTTGTAAAGTGTTATGAAATATGGTTATACTCCGTATATTCGGACACATTTGAACAGCTAGCTGTAATTGGTTTTGAGTTGCGTACCTGCTCACATAAGTGGTTAATTTAAAGGTACAACATTCTGGATAAAAAGAATCTATGTGTTCCAAAATTTTACCAATTTCATCGCATCTACCTATATCTTGGAGATTTTTGCACTTCAAAAGCAAATTAACAAATCCGTCTAACGTCACAAAAGTTCTATAAAGTTGAATTGACTTTAAATGTTTCAGTTTAGCAATAATGTCTATACTGTCATTTGTGATGCATTTCGAACTAGAAACATCCAATTTGATTAATTGAGGACAGTTCTGAACAACGCATCTTAATATATTGTCAGTACAATCATAATTTATAAACAAATATTTTAAACAATGAAGTTCTTTTAAGGATTTTATAACAGCGTCTTCCATATCTGATGTTTTCCAGCCCCCGGATAGTGAGCCCAAATTTAAAAATTCTAAACCAGTCAGCAAATGCAGTTTTGAATAAAATACAGCTCTCAACATCTTTGGTATGTTATCTATAGAGACAATTGTTAAATATTTGTTAAATAAGGTTTCAGCCATTCGTACAATAACATTCATTTGACTCACAAATTTTCCCATGCTCCCACGAAAACCTAAGTTTCTTTTAGTTTTTTCTAAAAGGTCAGTTAAGGCTTTAATTGTTTCGGTTGCTAATAAGTCGTGGAGCATCCAAGGAACATTATATTCCAAATATGCGCGTATAGAATTAATACTCTTAGTTAAAGCTAATTGTGCTGCATTTGTGTCCTTTTGAGTCAGCATTGATATTGGGAGCATTCGAAGTTCGGCTTGTTCGGCAATCCATTCTCCTAACTTTGTCAATGCTAGGGTTTCCAACTTCGCAGGCTGTTTATATCTAGAGATCATCCCGCTGAAAAAAAAATATCAAAATAAAAAAAAATTAAAAGATAATAAAAGAAAGTCTGGCCCTGCCCCACCTGCGATACTATCAGCTGTTAAATGTAATTTACTCACTCGATAGGTAACTCCTTGATGCTTAACGGCAAATGGATTGTGTCGAGCGATCTAAAGGGTCCGAGTTCGAATGTCGGATCGGGCGATGTTATTGAGGTATGCAATTAGGAAATTCTGTCATGGATCTGAGTTTGGAAGTTTGCCATGAAAACGTAACTTGACTGCACCCGCTACATACATACATAAACTCACGCCTGAATTCCCCGAAGGGGCAGGCAAAGGTGTATTTCTGCACCCAAATTTCGCCAGGTATGTATCAGTCCCACGTAATAGGGGGCGAGCCTATTGCCGTTTCTCGAGCACTTATCCAGACTCCGTACTGCTACTGAGAATTTCCTAATGGAAAAAACCAGTAACACTTTGCCCGACTTGGGAATCGAACCCAGGACCTCTAGATCGCACGGCATTTGTTTGTACTGCGAGACCACGAGGCAGGTACTGCACCCCCTATAGCGTGGTAAATGGTAATGTAACACATCTGGTGCAATTTAAGTGCCGAAATGCATCTTTGTCTTTCTCTTATCGAATACAAGCGTAAGTGTATGTAAGTAAAAAATTATACTAATAAATTTTGTTAAAAACTTTCAGGGAATATAAAATAGAAAAAATATCGTGCGTTATTCTTTCGCTTGTCATAAGTTTTAAATATTATAGTTGTTGCAGGATAATAATTTAAATCCACAGTAACCATTTAGTGCCAAAGCCAAATTGGACGGCGTGCGCCTAATACTTCCCGATGAGAACTCTTGGATTGGGTAGTTGTTTTGGATTGTCTTAATTAATTTTTATTAGCAGTACCTATGGAGTTAGGAGATGAGCCCAAGACGTTGCAAAAGACTTTCTCCTATCACAGAGGATATAGAACATAACGAGTAAAACAAATACCTATATAGGTATCAAAGGTTTTTATGGATGCTATCATAAATATATCGTGATATCATAAATGTACCTATATTGCATATAGGTATCTTAAATGTAATAATCTGATTGCTTTTGTCATAATAAATAAAATCAAACTGATGTAAGAATTCTTGATTTAAAGAGAATTAAAGGAAATACTTAGTCACATACAACGTATAGCTGCGGAAATATTACTACAGTCTATTGCTAAGGCATTTGTAACTGGCAGGTTTATAAGTTAGCTAAAAAGTTCTTAAAAAATGGTAAACATCACATCAAATAACTTGAAAATCTTATTTCGATTAGAATATCTTCGGACTATAAATACTTACTATATTGGTGGAACCATTTTACAGTCTCAGGTCAATCCAACTAAAGTTGTTAGTTATTGTTTTCACTGCTCATTTATGTTATTATAATCACTTATTAAATAATGTTTGTATAAAAATAAGAATTTAGCGCATAGCCACCACTGCGCATGCGCATACGCATTATTTTTAGACGGAACGCCGAATGTATTTTTGTATCGAACGTAGTTTTCTACCCAGTTCTCTGTTTATTCATACGTAACGTGAAAAAAATATTCATTACATTTAATTCGGCATCTGAAAATATTCATAAGCACATACAACGTTCTCGTATGTTATATGTGCTTCAATTTTTCCGAAAATAGGAAAGCTGTCGTCCCTCCGAGACAACTGCTTGCTGTTATACTGCTTGTATAAAAGTTTAGTGTCATGTGCTCTTTTTTATCATTTGTATTAGGCTAGGTAACTATCATAAAATCACTACGCCGGTATATTGACCAAAACCCCCTGGTGACCATCTTTGTGCCTAGAAGGACGAACACGGTGTGTGGAAGAAAACCTGTATAATTATTATTTTGCAATCGCCCAGTGCGGCTGAGGCCTCCATCCTCTTGATTCAGGTGCCTTGGTGGCATGGAATACCACCTATGCTCCATCATTGCTCTAAAAATTATGAAAAAAAAACTTAAGGACCGTTCATTAATTAAGTACGTCAGGCTTGAAAGTGAGATTGTGTTTTTTCTTATACTATTCAGTCCATCCTACAGTTGTCTGGAAGAAATCGCATTCAGCGATAAGACCACTCTTTTTATATTTATTTTATACTGAATTCATGTTTCTGTATGTGTTGTGGTGTACAATAAAGTGTAATAAATAAAAATGTTAAAAACCATCACGTGACTAATGACTTTGAGTCTTTTAATTACGTAATTTAGTCGGTAGTGAATGAATAGTTGCGCGATTATGATATGAAAAATTAATGCTGTTTTTTGGGCACATCGAAGTAATATCATACAATACTGTTTCATTTCATTTTCAGCCCACATGCGCCCACTGCTGGGTATATACCATTAATACAATTTAATTAGGTATTCCAAACTTCGGGATCGCGAAAGGAGGCGCCGGGTCAACGGAGACAATTAGACCCGGCGCCCTGCTCTATGGCAAGGGGGCGTTAGAATTCCACCTCGGTGTCCCCTGCCTGTCGTAAAAGGCGACTTAAAGGGGCTCTTGGGGTCTCTGGGCGTGCTGCGCGGGCAGCACGTCCCCACTGTAAGTGACCCCGAGAGGGGCGGCGGCACTGTGGCCTGTATAAGTACCTACGTCTCGGAGGCGCATCGGGCGGCTGTGGATAACGGTGGACGCCTCTCCCTCACGTACCATGGTCGCCCATCTCGGCGTGGAGAAGGCCACCGGGGGGTTTGGTCGTTATGCCGGTTTAGGGATTATGTTAGGGACCCAGCCCGGCACTAACATCTGCGCGGATATGACGTCGCCGCCGTAAGACCGGTGACCCCGACATACGCTTCTCGGCCCCTTCCCCCGGGGAAAAAATAACTAAAAATAACTACTTACTTAATCTGAATTTTTTCTAAAGAAAAAAAGGTCACCTAAACAAATTTCCCACTCCCCTGGACGTGCCGCCGACGTGCGGTGCACGCTATGCACGCCCGCTTACGGTGGGACTGATACCCAGCAACAGTATCAATTGCAACGGGTCCCGCGCAAAAGGGGCCCCACATATTCAGAGCCCCTCAATCTCATCTCTGCTTTTTTGTACTTATGAGAGTCTAATAGTCTCTATAGTAGTGGAGACTGGGTACGGTTGAAACAATTTTGCTTTCATCGTTTATAATTCAGTTGTTTATGAACTTAATGACCATTATCTAAGGTTCGACTGGAAGAGAATGCCTCGGGCATTAAGTCCACCTTTGCAATAACTTTGTAAGAAGTGTAAATAAATAAATAAATTATGATACCTCGAATTCAAGTGTGAAGCTTTAGCTATGAAATGACTCTATTTTTAAAGTCCTCGGGTTATTAGTTTGAAGAATATATGAAATTTAAAAAAAACATGTCCACTTGTTTCAATCATCCCCATGCCAGCGGCGGTTGAAACAGTGATTGGAGTCGTTTAAAACTCACAAATAATACGATAAATATTAATGAAAATTGTTTTATTTTAGATTATTTATTATTTATCATCATTATATTAATTATACGAATAATTATTACATCACATAGCAACATTAGATTACATTGGTGTGCAAAAAAAAAATTTTTTTCTCCTTGTTTCCATGCATAAATTCATCGCATTTTGTGCTCTAAACACGGAATCTGACATACAATTAAGTACTAAGTATACGTAGATTTCCAATATAATATTTATTTACTTATCTCTACTTTTTTAAATTATCTCGCTCATCGATAGGAAGTTTAAAATATAGCTTATAAGCTGTTTTAGCAAGATCTGTCATTACATTTCGCTTTGGTTTTAGTACGAATCCCCCACAAAAGTAACAAAACAGTCGGTGGAATTTTTTCAAAAATTAACAACATAACACTTTATGATTTATTAAAAAAAGTCAAAATGCGTGTCAAATAAAATGTTTTTGCAGGGACTATTGCCCCTTTTTTTTATATGGGTAAAACCGCTGCCGAAAGTGACGGGATTCTGGTGGAAGTTTACGATGATCATACTGGATCCGACATAGCCCAACGGATTAGCTCGTTGGAGTGGCAAAGGGCCGGCCACATAGCGCGGAGAACTGATGGCCGATGGGGCCAGAAAGTTCTCCAGTGGAGGCCACGTACTGGAAAGCGCAGCGTGGGACGGTCCCCGACAAGGTGGTCCGATGACCTTGTCAAGGTCGCGGGACGTTGCTGGCTGCAGGCGGCTTCCAATCGATCCCGGTGGAAGTCATTGGGGGAGGCCTATGTCCAGCAGTGGACCACGATTGGCTGACATGATGATGATACTGGATCCATTATGACAATTCCAAGTCCAGAAAGTCATGGATAAACCCCGGTCAGCCATCAACATAAGTGGCAAAGCAGAACGTTTTTGGATCCAAGCTTCTGCTCTGTATTTGGTAGGATTAGAGGGAAATGATTAATTACGAACTCCTAAAACCATAACTGGGGTTTGCTACCGAGAGAACCGACTTTTTTTTTTTTTTTTTGAGTGGCCGTCTTCGCGCCAAGTAGGGCGACCACGGTACGTGGGCGAGGAACGCCCACAATGGTTCCGCAGTCGCCCAGTGAGAGAACCGACTACTGTTGATAAGTTTGAGCCGTGCATTAATAGAAAAACAGTCGGAATACAGTGAAAGACATGACAAAGTTATTTTGCTAGACGATAATGGCTCGATTTATGGATTTGATCAAAAGACAAGGATTTTCGTCGCGGCGGTATTCGTCTCTTAATATTTTGAATAACATTTTTTTGTACTCGAATCAAAATAAATCATTTTTTAACCAAAAAAAAAAAAAAAAAAAAAACGCTACGAATTAATCCCACGTCCATTAATTAAAATAATTTTTAAATATCCATTTTATATTTATTGTCTCTGCTCATAAAAAAAAAAATATAAACTACACATTAAATACTCAAAACTTATATAGAGAATATGAACTTTATGCAAACTTACCAAAATATTTGATACAAAATGTAAACAATTAAGAGAGAAGTTTTCACTCAATTGTTATGAAGTCACAGCGAATACTGCGCATGCGCCTATGTACTACGATAAAAATCGTCTTCGTCACTTTCTTTCTCTTACAACTCGCTAAAACTTATTTTGTACATACAGTGTTTGTATATATGTTATGGGCAATGTGATTAATTTGGCATTATTCATAATGCCCGGGCAATATGAATAATGCCCAATAAGAGCGGGCAATGTGATTATAAACAATCAATTTATCACATTGCCCGGGCATTATGGATAATGCTAAGTGCCTATTGGGCAGAGAGATGTAAAGCATTTTTAATACTTTCAAATGAAATCAATTATCGGGTAGAGTAATAATTAAAACATGTTTTATAGTTTAGTATTTATGTTTTAAAACTTAAATAATTAGACTTCGGTTTAACATGGATCAATTTACGAAAGGCAATTTAGATTTAGACAATTAGATAAACAATCAATTTAGACACTGTAGTGTATAGTAATGCAGTTTGGAAGTATTTAGCACTCGCTTTCACTCACATGTAGGTAGATATTGCGAGTAAGCCGCAGCGAGGAATTAGAATACAATACTTCTTGGCGTGAGTAAGTTAAATTATAAATCTAACAATCTAAATGGAAGTAAATGGAAATCACATCTCCGATTATTTAACTTGGCTGCTGTTGGACAGCCGGTGGGAATTCCGCGCCCATTTTGAGATGCTGCAACCAAAGTTGCTACGGGTAGCAGGCGCTCTTTCCAGCCTGTTGCCCAACCTGGAAGGTCCAGGCATCCCTTGCCGAAGGATGTACATGGGAGTTGTGCGGTCTATGGCGTTATATGGCAGCCCTGTATGGGCCGAGTCCCTGAACAGGCGTTGCGTTACTCTCCTGCGCAAGCCTCAGCGTGCGCTGGCGCAGCGACTGATCAGGGGCTACCGCACGATCTCATACGAGGCGGCCTGCGTTTTGGCTGGGTCCCTGCCGTGGGACCTTGACGCCAAATTCCTCTCGCGGTTATACCATCAGCGGGAGGAGGCGTCAAGTCGCGGGGACAGACTGGCCCCGAGAGAGGTTGAGGCACTGAAAGCCTCCCTCCGTACGGCCGCCGTGGAGGAATGGCGAACCAGGCTGGAGAATCCCAGTGCTGGTGCTAGGACCGTCGAGGCAGTGCGTCCTGTCTTCGACCAGTGGGTGGACAGGCGCCACGGTGCGGCGACGTTCCGCCTGACACAGGTGTTGTCGGGGCATGGATGCTTCGGCCACTTCCTGTGTCGGGTGGCACAGAAGGAGGAGTCAACCGTGTGTCACCACTGTGACAACTGTCTTGACGACACAGCCCAGCACACATTTGAGGAATGTGAAGCCTGGGAGGTGCAGCGCGGCGCTTTCCGCGCTATTATCGGTGAAGACCTCTCGCTCCCGGCCGTCGTCTCGTCGATGGTCGGGAGTCCGAGGTCCTGGCGAGCGATGCTCTCCTTCTGCGAGTACGTCATGTCGCAGAAGGAGAGCGCGGATCGGGATCGCGAAAGAAGCGATCCCGCCCGTCAAAGACGTCAAAGAAGGAGGCGCCGGGTCAACAGAGACAATTAGACCCGGCGCCCTGCCCTGTGGCAAGGGGGCGTTAGAATCCCACCACGGTATCTCCTGCCTGTCGTAAAAGG
This sequence comes from Cephonodes hylas, assembly GCA_030295005.1. NCBI lineage: Eukaryota > Metazoa > Arthropoda > Insecta > Lepidoptera > Sphingidae > Cephonodes > Cephonodes hylas. The sequence goes on along the minus strand of AP025364.1, from coordinate 7,067,449 downwards.
CGACTTAAAGGGGCCCTTGGGGTCGCTGGACGTGCTGTGGGGGCAGCACGTCCTCACTGAAAGTGACCCCGAGAGGGGCGGCGGCACTGTGGCCTGTGTACGTCGCGGGCGCCCATTCACAACCGGGGCGTCCGAATAAGCTGGTGGGGGTGCAACTGCACCCCTATAACTCCGAGACGGCCGAGACGTTTACGTCTCGGAGGCGCACTGGGCGGCTGCGGTTAACGGTGGGCGCCTCTCGCCCGCGTACCGTGGTCGCCCCACTCGGCGCGGAGATGGTCGATATGCCGGTTTAGGGATTTTGTTAGGGACCCAGCCCGGCACTAACACCTGCGCGGATATGACGTCGCCGCGCGCCGGGCTGGAAGACCGGTGACCCCGACATACGCTTCCCGCCCCCCACTGCCCCCGGGCTGGCGGGAAGTAGAGCCATAAACAGCTTTCCCCTCGAGAACAAAAAAAAAAAAAAAGATACTTCAAACTTAACAATCAAATAAAACTTAAAAAATAAAATCTAAACCACACACGGATTGATCTATGATCATGAAACTTAAAATCAATTCTCAAGTTTAAAGTACAAAAAGCTTTTTACGCTTAAGTTAAAAAGCTTAATTTGAAGCCTTTATAAAAATTAAAATATTTTAAGTCATCAGCTTCGTTTAAATAATCAAAAATAAGTTTGTAAATCTATTTATTAGAACAACTGCTGCTGTGATTGCATTTTAAGCACCACGTAAAATTTACATTTTAATCACATTGCCCGATCATCATGTAGCCATATTCATAATGCCGGGCAATGTGATAAATAGGTGACTTTAGATTGTAATTAATCACATTGCCCATTCTTATTAGGCATTTTTATATTGCCCGGGCATTATGAATACTGCTCGCATTAATCAATTTGCCCATACACTGTTTGTAACACTGACGCGCAAAAAAGTTAAATAAACCCATTTTTTTTAATTAAAAAAAATCATATAAAAAAATCTAGACGTGATGGAGAAATTCGACCAACGGGGATAGATTCAGAACATTTGAATCGTAATATTTATGACAAAAATCTTTAAAGGAGGATTTCATTGCAGACTAGTGTTATTATTTTCGAAAGACTACGAGCCCCATGCTTAGCCGACACTGTGTTCACTTTAAAGGTTTTTTCATAATTATTTAATTTACCCGTTTTTAAATAATTGTTTAATTAATATTATTCGCATTTTTCGCGGCCGTATGAAATGCCAAGTGTGTTTACTCGTATACAAGAACATAATCATATTATTAGGTACCTATTAATGATGTCGCAATTCTAAGAAACCCTTTTTGTATGGTTTTTACAAGATTTTTTAATACCTGTCCTTATTTTTTAATGTGTTTGATTATGGTTTTGCATTTACATTGATGTGTTTCCTTGGAACTTTTATTTGCAAAGTCCACGTGATTAAAAAGATGTAACCGTTAAATTTGTGTTTGAACTAAACACCAAAAAGTGGAATTATACCCAAGAGAGAACTCGTTTTGTTTCTTGTTTCGGGTATTGACAATAACAATTTACAAATAACAACCTCTATACCTCATTCACGATAATTTGATTCTTTGGCAGATGTCAATTTTTCTGAGACATGACTTTGAAATAAAAAACGTACCTATTATTTTATTATTTGAATGAATTGTTAATATAAAAAAAATACATACATCATAAAAGTCCCTAAAGATATAAGCGTTATCCGAAAATTTTGAGACTTTATTGCTACAAAGTAAAATTAAAATAGGAACACTGAAAATAACACTGGTCTGCAAAAAAAAATTTTTTTTTGCTCCTTCTTGTTTCCATGCATGAATTCATCATGTTTTGTGCTCTAAACATGGAATCTGACATACAATTACATACCACACGTAGATTTCCAATATAATATTTATTTAGTTAACAAACAATATTATGAAAATATCAAACATCTATCTTATATTTATTGGCTCTGCTCATAAAAATATATATAAACTACATATAAAATACTCAAAACCAATATAGAGAATATGACCTTTATGCAAAACTTACCAAAATATTTGATACAAAATGTGAAGTCACAGCGAATACTGCGCATGCGCCTATGTACCTACTACCATAAAAATCACCTTCGCCATACCATAAAAAGCGCATTCATTCTTTCTCTTACAACTCGCTAAAACATATTTTGTACATATAATGTTTGTATATACTCTTTTTGTAACAATGACGGGCAAAAAAATTGTAAAGAAAACTCAAATTTTTGAAATTTTAAAAATTCATATAAAAAAATCTAGACGTGATGGAAAAAATCGACCAACGGGGATAGATTCAGGACACTGGAATCTTAATATTTATGACAATTTTTTTTAAAGGAGGATTTCACTGCAGACCAGTGTAATAGACGCTTGTACAATGTTACATCGGTCGGACGGAAAGGGACGTAACATCGTTCATATCACTATGACGATGAACACTATGATGATCATGGCTGTGCTCCTTTTTCTTAATAAAACTTGTTTTAAATATAAAACTATTTTATTTTTCAACCTTAATTTTTACATAGGTACTGGGTTATTTTTGGACCACCCGTCAACTTAAAATAGGTGGTTTAGACCATGAAACTAAACAACTTTTCCAAAGAAACATGGGTCGAAACGTGATACATAATTCGACCCTCCCATAGAAAACTGCCCACGTGGGTGATTTCGTGTAAAAGGTCTGATTTTTTTTTCACTTTTCGACCCGTGTTTCTTTGGGGAAGTTGTTTACTTTCGTGGTCTAAAACACCTATTTAAATTTGGCGGGAGGTCTAAAAATAACCCTGTTATATAAAATAAGTACTTATTAACTGAACTTTGACCCACCATCGCTGATCTACATAATGTTTTACATGTCGAAAGTAATAAAGAATTTCACACATAATGCAGTATTTTAGATATTTTCTGTTTCCCATCACTAGTCGATATGCCAAAAGAATCAAGTTATCGTGAATGAGATGGGGGAAGTGGGGCAGAATGATGCAAGGGGCACATAGATACACAGGCATTATTTCAAAAACTTTTAAATGTTTTCGAGTGGTGCCTTCTTTAAAACGTTCCTATAAACGTTAGAACTCATCCATTGTGATGCCACGCTCAGCCAGTCAGCTAGTGCCGTTGGACAGGTCGTAATGTGTTTTGCGTGGTGATGAGTAAAAAAATACGTAAAAAGTAAATGTGTTTCTAACATCTTATACACCATCTAGACCAGATTTATATAAATCAAAGATAAGTTGAGTTATTAAATAATAAGAATTAGGTGCATTTTTTTCAATAAATAAGTTAGTTTTATTTATATAACTAGAATTTTGAAAAATAACTTTTGGGGTAGTTTGATACAGCAAAGTGCGGGGCACAATGATACGCATCGAGGTGCCCCGTAACTGTAATTTGGCCACTCAATAGACTTGGTTTTAACTACGATGATTTTACCTACCTATAGATATTTTTAGTGGATTTCCCCAAGGAGAATACAAAGAAAATAATCAAGAAATAGATAGACCAGACGTAGATTTTGTTAACACCTTCTGATAACACCAGGTTATCAGACTAATACTAACATAATATCTCCAGGAATTGTACGACCATGTCCAAAAAAGGCTTTTACAGAAAATAAGTCTAAAAAAGGAAAAGAAAAAGGGAAGTCGAGAGTTTACATTGACACCCCTTAAAAAAATCGGCCACCGATGATAGAAGATAAAAAAGATAGAAAACAAGAAGTTAATTTAATGAATCAGAAAGCAAAGGAATTAAAAACAGCAAGAAATTAATTGAGACTGACAGAAATTAAAAAAGCCTTGAAAGACAAAGCCTGCCCTCGTTTGTTGTTTATATCAAATTCTGATTCGAATGAGTTGTTCAATTTAAGCAATGACAACGATGATGGAAAATCAGACGTAAACGGAGGAAGTTAGAAATTCCAAGTCCTGAAAATATAAATATTGGCGATTTTCTTCTTATTATATTTAAAAAGAAAACATCTGTAGTTCATTATGTGGCCAAAGTAATTTCAGAATATAATTTGACTGATTGTGAAGTGTTATACCTCAATAAAAATGCAAGGTCTTATATTGTAGTTTCATTGTAAACTGATTATGATCTCCTTATAATAAAAATTCTGATTATCATTAAAATGTGTATAACTTAATTGAAATTCATACGATTTACATTCTGTATTAAAGTGCCCATGTGTACATGGTGTATCCAAGTGCCCCATTGGTGGGGCAGAATGATACAAAAGTCATTTTTTACAAAACATGTACTATTCGCTTTTCTTCACATCCTAATCCATTTTTTTCCTCGACATTATAAAATTTATATACATCGTTAATAATATTGGGGAAATTGATTAAAACTATATGATTTATTCACTTGTTATTCGACTTAAAATTTTTGTGAATCAATCTGCCCCACTTCCCCCTATAGATATTGAGCTGAAAACTTGTAACCGTCAACCTCCATGTTTTGGTGGATTATAAATATTATGTAGATGAATGCTTATAAACGGAACGGTTTAGTAATCAAAACTAATTCGAGATACTCCCTCAAATTGCAAGTTCTCATTTTAATACTTATTTTATGTGATTATTATTAGATATAGTTGTGATAAAGTAACCCATGAAATGTGACGAATATTTGTTTGTACTTTGTAATACTTAAGTACATTTATCAAAGCGGGGTGATGCCGCAACTAATAACACGTGTAAGTAGATAGTAAGTAGAATCGATATCTACAGCAGCTAAAAACCAGCAGGCGTTTAATAAACTATTGACAAGCAAGGTTTTTCATGTAGATAGTCCTTGAACCTACATCGATGTTGTGTATGTATATTTATTTCAAATCGATCAAGTCTTTAGAATATATAATAAGATCACACGAAAGCCTTGTTGTATATTATTAACAGGTAAATAACTATTATTTTATATAGGTATGAATAAAAAAGAAAAAGAAATAGGTTTCGTAGGGATACAATCTACATTAAAATATGCTTAAAGAAGAGTATGGTATGGTTAAACGCACTAATATGAATTCTCTTTGAAGTCTCCATTTATGCAGGAAGTCTAAACGCTATTATGTCTATCATTACCATGATCATAACACTTCGGCTGAAGATTGCCATTGGTCTCGCTCTTAAAATATATTGTAGGCATTCGAAGTTATGTGTGTATTCAAATTGAATTATCACTTGCTTAAACGGTGAAGGAAAACATCGTGATGAAACCTGTACACCTAAAAGTTCTTAGGAATTTCTTAGGTGTGTAGACCGCCAACCCGCACTAGGCCAGCGTGGTGGACTACGGCCTAAACCCTCTCAATGGTAGAGGAGACCCGTGCTCAGCAGTGGGCGTATATGGGTTGATGACGACGATGGCCTCGAGGTTTAGTCACGCGGTCGAGAATCTCGGCGGTCGCGGGTTCGAACCCCAGGCACACGCCTATGACTTTTCGAAGTTATGTGTGAATTCAAATTGAATTATCACTTGCTTTAACCGTGCAGGAAAACATCGTGATAAAACCTGCACACCTAAAAAGTTCTTAGGAATTTCTTAGGTGTGTAGTCCGCCAACCCGCACTAGGCCAGCGTTGTGGACTATGGCCTAACACCCTCTCAATGGTAGAGGAAACCAGTGCTCAGCAGTATGCGTATCAATCAATCAGCCTATCGCCGTCCACTGCTGAACGTAGGCCTCCCCAAGAACTGCCCCGTGGCAAGGGGGCGTAAGAATCCCACCACGGTATCCCCTGCCTGTCGTAAAAGGCGACTTAAAGGGGCCCTTGGGGTTGCTGGACGTGCTGTGGGGGCAGCGCGTCCTCACTGAAAGTGACCCCGAGAGGGGCGGCGGCACTGTGGCCTGTGTACGTCGCGGGCGCCCATCCACAACCGGGGCGCCCGAACCAAGATAGTGGGGGTGCTACTGTGCCCCCTAAAACTCCGAGACGGCCGAGACATTTACGTCTCGGAGGCGCACCGGGCGGCTGCGGTTGACGGTGGGCGCCTCTCGCCCGCGTACCGTGGTCGCTCCACTCGGCGCGGAGATGGCCACCGGGGGGTTTTGGTCGGTATGCCGGTTTAGGGATTTTGTTAGGGACCCAGCCCGGCATTAACATCTGCGCGGATATGACGTCGCCGCGCGCCGGGCTGGAAGACCGGTGACCCCGACATACACTTCCCGCCCCCCTCCCCCGGGCTGGCGGGAAGTAGAGCCATAAACAGCTTTCCCCCCGAGAACAAAAAAAAAAAAAAAAAAAAAAAAAAAGGCCTCCCCAAGAAAGCGCCAAAACGTGGTGCCATAACGAGTGGCGGCATAACCACTCCTATTGGTTGGAGTGCCTTAAATGCCCAAACATTCGGCGGGCAGCAGCGCCGTCTCGGTTAAAACACTCCAACCACTGCGGTCACCAACCCGCCTGCCAAGCGTGGTGACTATGGCAAATCCCCCCAAATGGCACCAGTATGCGTATATGGGTTGATAAAGATGAAGAAGAATTATATTAATAATATTTTATACAATTACACATATTATTATAAATACCTACACTATTCACACCTGACATAATATTATATTAAATAAGAATACGAAAAAAAATTGACGACTGATGAACATTTTTAGTGAAAAATATACCTAAAACTATTTTTTTATCAAGATTGAATAATCTATAAACTGTATTGGAATTAACTTATTCACCAGCTGTCCAACTCTATTATTTTCCTTGGTTTTCATTCTGTTAGTCACGCTGTATCAATCATTTTTTATCGCAAATTATAAGATAAGATTTAGCCGCGTTCATGTAATATATATTTATCATTATATTTATATTATCATCAATATTTTAACTTTTTCTTAGGAAAAACAGTCAACACATAATCTTATTCCGAATTAGTACAAGTGCAGCGTATTTGATATTTAGCAATATCGCTGTCTTTATCACTCTGATAATGCTTTCGATACATGCGTCCTGTAGTCAGCCAGTAACGAAGTTCCTTCACAACATAACTTTTTTCTCTTTGATTGACAGTGGGCCTCATCGGAAGAGTATTTTTGTTAATTTCATATGTAATTAATAAAAGTGATATTTATTATTCATGGATAAGCTATACTGTTGCTTAAGGATTAAAAGGCAGAATAATTATTTTTAAGAATTAATGACGAATTTTAAATATTTATAATAATCATACATTACGTATAGTATTATTATCTTAGTGTAACAAAGCAAGTTATGGCATTGCCGTTACCAATACCTCCTTGTGCTAAAAGAGATGGTCTAAGCGGTTTAGGCTGTGAACGTTTTGAGTATGCAAGCAGCATGGCTACGACCCTACTAGCACCGGTTAAAACCGAACGTGAGATACTTGAACATTCCATGTCTGAAGATGATCCGAACGCGAACACGCAGCTACCAAGCGAGGTTGGTAAGCAGCCAAGGTGGGGTCCTCGTCATCGAGGAGCACAAGAGCTAGCCGAATTATATAGCCCAGGTAAGTGGTCCTTTTTCTAAAAAAGATAATAAAAATATAACTTAAGAAATGTCAAAATTATCTGAATACTACTGTCTACCTATAAATATAGAAGTAAGTGCAAAATTAATTGATAACTAGTGTGAACTTTCATTTTGACAGGCAAAAGATTACAAGAATGGGTATGCGTGGTGGTTTGTTGCACATTATGTGCCTGCGCAGGGATTCTTATGGCCAAGCACATCAGAGCAGATGCCTCATTATTATTGGCCGCCATAGCTGGTGTCTTAACGGCAGATTTTGCCTCAGGAGTAGTGCACTGGGCTGCTGATACTTGGGGAGCAGTTGATCTACCTCTTATAGGCAAAGTAATACTATATTGATTCCTACATAGATTGTGTGTTGTTTGTACCATCACATAAAAGCCTCACTTCACCTAGCTTTTTATAATTTCTGTTTATTTACTATTCTTCAATATAGTGCTTAGTAGTCAAAATTCCTGTTTAATAATCATGGTTGCTAATTTCTTAAATTTAAGAGTTGAATTTGAGTGTAGCAACAATTACTATATTCCTTGTAATTCTAAGCAAATTTAGTCATAAATAAACTACAACTTGTTCAATTTATTTTAATTAATACAGTAAAAGCTCTTTATTCGCAGGGGAAATGTTCCATGAATATGCCGCGAATACAGAAACCATGAATACAGAATGGTTATTTACATAGGGTTATAGGGGATATGTTCTTAAGTGACAAAATTATAAAAAAAAAAACAAATATTTTAAAAAATCAATTTAATTAAAGTTTTTGAACATTTTGATTAATTATCTTGAGGCTTAGAAAATGGTTTGAGGAATTTTGTAATTTTCAAAATGTGAAAAAAAACGTGTTATGATTAAATTTTTTGTTACGAATGTGAAAGACGAAACAATAAAAGACGGAAAGCGCCTTTTACAACAACAGAACAGCAACATTTAAAAATATTCTTTATTGATTGAGTAAAATAAGATTGCTCTCATTCCGTTGGTTTACATTCTCAAAAACAACCGCGGCGAAGACGGCTTATGTCAAAGCCATCTGCCCTGTAGCAAGGGGGCGTTAGAATCCCATCACGGTATCCCCTGCCTGTCGTAAAAGGCGACTCAAAGGGGCCCCTTGGTGTAGCTGGGCGTGCTGGGCGGAGCAGCATGCTCTCACTGAAAGTGACCCCGAGAAGGGCGGTGGCACTGTGGCCTGTGTTCGTCGCGGGCGCCCATCCACAATCGGGCGCCCAAACCAAGCTAGTGGGGGCGTGACTGCGCCCCCTTTTAACTCGAGACTTCAAGACAATAACGTGGTGGGCGCCTCTCGCTCACGTACCATGGCGCGGAGATGGTCACCGGGGGATTTTGGTCGGTATGCCGGTTTAGGGATTTTGTTAGGGACCCAGCCCGGCACTAACATCTGCGCGGACATGACGTCGCCGCGCGCCGAGCTGGAAGACCGGTGACCCCGACATACACTTCCCGCCCCCCACTGCCCCCGGGCTGGCGGGAAGCAGAGCCATAAACAGCTTTCCCCTCGATAACAAAAAAAAATGTTAAAGCCATCGGCAATTTCATTCTACAACATACTTTATGCTTAGTTGTAATAAGATTTGTTTTACTACTACTTTTACGTAATAAGATTTTGTTTTTTTATTTGACGGCATTTACTAAGAATATTCGCTTGGTTACCTATTGGAATCCTTTTTAATTTTTTTATGTACTTATTAGATCCGCGAATAAAGAATTTTTTAGCTGCGAATATATGAATTGGGTCGCATTTTTTTTTATTCCGCGAATAGTGAAAACGCGAATGAAGGAAGCGCGAATAAGGAGCTTCTACTGTATTAGAATTTTAAAGGTCTATACTCTTAAACTTGTGTAATGGGGGACTGCCTGTTCATTTGCTGAATTAATCTTTATAGTATAAGATCCTGCAATACAACAACCTTCATCAAGCTGTTTATTTGATGAAACATATTTCATAATCTATACTAATATTATAAAGCTTCTTCCTTTTGAAAGCTTCCGCCGCGCGCGCTGCGGAAACGGTTAAAGTTACACTGAAATCATGTATCACAAAATTGTTCTCCTTTAAAAGTTCTAAAAAAAAGTCCGCGACAGCATATATCTATCTTTTAGGATTACTTCACTATAACCTCTTTTATGCTAACCAAATTTGTCCTAAAATAAAGCATTGATTATGAAGGTGTTTTTATAAAGAGTATGTTAAGCCTTATCCAAATAAATTCGTTATTCATTCTTCATCAACCCATATACGCCCACTGCTGAGCACGGGTCTCCTCTACCATTGAGAGGGTTTAGGCCATAGTCCACCACGCTGGCCTAGTGCGGGTTGGCGGACTACACACCTAAGAAATTCCTAAGAACTTTTAGGTGTGCAGGTTTCATCACGATGTTTTCCTTCACCGTTAAAGCAAGTGATAATTCAATGTGAATACACACATAACTTCGAAAAGTCAGAGGTGTGTGCCTGGGGTTCGAACCCGCGACCGCCGAGATTCTCGACCGCGCGCCTAAACCTCGAGGCCATCACTGCTTCTTATTCATTATTCATTAAAAGTATTTAATTTGAAAGAAATTTGCCCTTTACACCATTTGATTTCAATCAGTATCTTAGAAGATATCGCAGTTTTAAAATAATGATCAAGCGCGCAATAATGATGCACAAGGCGCCGACCGGCGTGTTACGGTTTCACGTTTAAACAATTTGACCGATTTGTATGATTTTCGTATATTTAAGTAAATGGGACTCTACGGAGTAAAATACTACAACTTATTCTCTTTCTGAACTCAATCCTGTAGTCCACGCAGACGGAGTTGCGGGCAAAAGCTAGTTAATTTAATATGCCTACTAATATATTGCATATGGGTTGTCTTACAAATTTCAGTCCAGGATATGAATAATTAATAATTAATTTTTTTTAACATTTCAACGGTTTAATTAATTATATTGGATAAATTTCATACCAATCGAAAGTATGAAGCCCACAGAATATGCAATTGATAGGTTGTATATTCTTTTCCAGTCACAACTCTCAGGTATCCAGGTACTAACAGTAACTAATATCTTGCACCGGTCTTATTATTGAATTCAAATTCAAATATATTTTATTGTGGTACATAGGTACATAATGGTGTTACAAATAAGGTTTTTTTTTAACAGCTATGACCCGCCGTGTTGGCATACAATAATTTGGCTTAAATCTAATAAAAATTTACAAAAAAAAGAAAAAACTATAACATCAAAACTAACTAAATAATCTATTTATCATAAAGAAAATCATGTAAACTATAATAACACTTATTATTTAGGAATTTAAACAATGAGGATTTAAAATTACTGAGATCATTAAATTCTCTTATAGATTTTGGTAGGCTGTTGTATATGTTAGGGATGAGATTAAACACACTTTTATGGAATAATGCTGTTTTGTGGGGTATGTGTATCATCTTATCATTGCGTCTGGTTCGGTTACTAAATTTAAAAAGGTGGATATTTGTTTTTGCAAAAATAGCACATTCATAGATAAACATACAAGGAAGTGGGAGTATCTTGAGCTCTTTAAAATATGGTATGCATGAGTCAGTTGAGCTAATGTTTGTGATTGCTCGAATGCATCGCTTTTGAGCCCTGAATGCCAGCTCTCTGTTAGGGGAATTTCCCCAAAATATTAGGCCGTATCGTAAAATAGAAGACACATGGCCGTGATACGCACAAAGGAGGGCAGATTTGTCTGTTATTTTTCTCAGCTTATAAAGAGCATAAGATTGCTGATTTAGACGCTTGCAGACATAATCTATGTGTTTCTTCCAATTTAGTTTCTTGTCAATATATATACCCAAAAATTTAATGTCTTCTGTTTCTTCTATTGCAATGTTTTGAAATATTATATTTAAATTTGTTTTAGCTTGAAGTCTCTGACTAAAATTCATAATTTTTGTTTTAGTAAGATTTAATTTTAAATTATTTGTATTAAGCCAATCTGTTACATTAGTTAAGTAAGTATTTATTTCATTATTAACAGTCAAAGAGTTTCCAGTGAATAAAACCGTGCTATCATCGGCAAATAAAGTCATCATATGATTAGTGATGGTTGGCAGATCATTGATGTATATAAGAAAAAGTAGTGGGCCTAAGACGCTGCCTTGTGGTACTCCGTAGTGTGTAACATTATATTGAGATTGGTATATAATTTCTTCTTTTTTTGTGGGACATACTCTACTGATTTGAGTAGCTTGCTGTCTGTCAGTTAAATAAGATTTTATTAAGTTATTAATGTTGCCTCTAACACCATAATTATATAGTTTATTAAGAAGAATATCGTGGTGAACGTAATCAAAAGCTTTTGTCAGATCTAAATACATAGCTACGGCTGACTTGCGATTATCCATATTGGTGATGATAGTGTTTACAAAATTATAGATTGCTGAATTTATTGACTTAGCTTTACGAAAGCCATATTGTTCAGATGCAAAGAGATTATTTTGTTCTAGGAAAGAGTACAAGGAAGCATAGATAACCCTTTCATATACCTTTGAGAGAATAGGAATGAGAGCTATGGGTCTGTAGCAATTAATGTCTGTAGTATCACCCTTTTTAAACACAGGTTTAATAATAGAGAATTTAAGTTTATCGGGAAAAATACCATGTTCTATACTCAAATTGATAGTGTGACTTAAAATTGGAGAAATTATATGTGATACATCTTTTACAATCTTAACTGCAACATCATCGTAGCCAGTACTAGTAACATTTTTCAAGCTATTAATAATTTTAAATATATCATTAGCTCCTACCGGTTTAATGAAAATAGATTTTAATTGATTTATATTTGGTAAGAAAGGGCGAGTAACTTAAATAATAATTCTGTGGGCTTCATATTCTCAATTGTTTTGACATTTATTTACTAATCAAGCTGTTGAAATGTTTTTTTTTTTTTCAAATTATTAATTCAATCAATTATCCTGGACTGAATTAGTAAGAAAACCCATATGCAATATATTTGTTGACATAATTAATTAAATATAAAATATGTTTCATCAAATAAACATCTTAATGAAGGTTGTTGTATAGAGGGATCTTAGATTATAAGACAATGCTATTGGTTATTATAACTATGTGTTTTATAAGACAAGTATTTGGTCATTAATATTGTTCATAATAATTTAACAGCTAGTCAGTATATAATATTTATTTAGATTTACAAAGTATTCATTCTTAATTTTATAGATTGAATCTCAAGTATGTAGACATTCCCTGTTAAAGCCTTTATAAAAACTTATTATTGTATTATAAAAACCAGTTATTGTATACAGAATTTTATATTCTGAGAAACAATTAATTCTGCTTATCTTTAGATCTTTATTTCTTTATATCATTATAACAAGATAAGTTTGAATGCAACTTTATTGGTAATGTTATTGTTTTGTAGTACTAAAGTTTCCTTCTAATAATTGAGTAAATGAAATAGTTGCTTTACTTGCATCATCATCAGCCCTTTCACGTTCACTGCTGGACATAGGCCTTTCCTATGGCATATTACTTGCATAATAAATAAAAAATATTTATTAGGCATACTTTATGCTGTTATAATAATATTATTCTATGATATAAATTCACCATAGTTTTTGTGCATGTCAACTACTTGGATTTATTGATTTATATTTGCAAAAGACAATGTTTATTTACTACCTATGCAGTTCATGTAACGTATGAATGATGGTACTCATTTTTGAATGCTTATTATTAATAACAAAATTTTCAGAACTTTATTTTAATATCAATCAATCAGCCTATCGCCGTCCACTGCTGAACGTAGGCCTCCCCAAGAAAGCGCTAATATATTTTTATAATATATTTTAATAACAGTAAAATAATTGATTTACAAGGGTGTTAATATAATTGTTGGTAAAAACTAATCTTAGTTGCAGTCATGTTTTAAATACCTTCCAATTTGTATATTTGGTTCACAGCTGATTATATTAAGGGGAAACTGGGGACACTTGATCCCCCTTTTGTTTTTCAACCCTCATTTTCTTAATATTGATCGGATTTAAATTTGTTGGTACTGAAATACGTGGAATTTATTTGGCTTTGCTATGTGTGATACCCAACGATCTCAGTGTATTAATTTAGTTATAATTCCACTATAGGTACGAATAGGGAAATGTATCTAGTGTCCCCTATAATATCTACGTCTTAATCCTCCCCCCTCTGGAATACTTGATCCTTGAGAATAACTCCTGAGTTTGGGGTCGATATAATACCATTACTAGAAATAAATAATAAAAATATGTTCAAGATTGCTATAATCAAATTTATTTATATGCTCGTGCAATGAATAAGTTTCTAGTATTAGTTAAATCACTGACATATCTGTTTAGTTTCATAACCGCTAATCTGTACTCTTTTACCGTACCGTACTATTATCCACCAGTTTAGCCACTCTAAACCTTTTAATTGCACTTGGTTGCTTTGTAAATCCAATGTACCTAGTCTCTCGTAAGGATCAAGTGTCCCCAGTTTCCCCTATATTTTTTGGTTCAAAATAATATATTTATAAACTTGTTGAATATACATACTATAATTTATCACTTTAAAATCTTATTAACAACAAAATGCAATTCTGCATGTATGTTATGTTACATTGCATTGTCATGACCTTCTAACAGATTTTATTTCACCTTGTGGTTAAAAATATTTGCACCTTATTTTGTGTTTGTTGTTTTTTTCCTTTGTTTGAATATTCATTGTAATCATATTAAATAAGAATTTAAAAAAGATAATACAACCAGTGAGTGTTACATTTTTTTTTCTGTTTCAGAATTTTTTGCGTCCATTTCGTGAACATCATATTGACCCAACATCAATAACACGTCATGATTTTATAGAAACAAATGGAGATAATTTTGCTATCACAATACCAGTTCTAGCACGAATTGTATGGCAATTGGTCACTTATGAAAATGAAAAAATTCAGGAACAATTCCACTGGATTGCTTATTGGTATTTTTGTTGTATCTTCGTTGCAATGACCAATCAGGTAATTTTGTATAAATATTATTATGAATTGCAAAATTAGAACCAATCCTTCCTTCTAAACTGTAATTAATTATACCTTAATACAAGTTTAAAATATGCATAAGTACATTTAATGTCCCCATAAGTCAATTTAAGACTGTCTAGAATTTTTCTCGCAAGAAACTCGCTACATCAAAATGTATGTGTAAGAAAATTCATGGCCACAAATTGAGCTCTATCTTCCATAATCTACATCGTTATCAATTATGATACGTATTAAGTTTCCTTTTTTTATGTCTGTTGATGCGTCATTTAGCGTTAGTAATAAACGAAATACCAGATTAAACAGCATTGAATAGGATTGATATGTTAATTAAATGAACACAGTAATAGTCACCTCTGGATTGATGTAGTAAAAAACCGCAGACAAATATAATTCTTTATTTTTTCTAATATTATAAATATAATTTTAAACACTACGCAATATTTTATTAGAGGACGGGTCTTAGGAGGAGGGTCCTTGGGGTCATGACTCTCCCCAGGGCTGGTAATAATGTATTTTGGAAACGTATTATTCGGACATATTTTTAAATACAGTCCCTTCACACAATAATAAAATATCATCAATTCTTTTACCTTTCTCTATAAATACCAGAATTAAATTATAAATGATTATATTTAATTTGGATAGAATGTGATTTGGTTCGACAGAAGGTGGTGAGTGAAGAGGCTCCATGTGTGACGCAGGCGGCGTGTTGATGTTGCAGATCCACAAGTGGTCGCACACGTACTTCGGGCTGCCGGCGTGGGTGGTGTGCCTGCAGGAGTGGCACGTGGTGCTGCCGCGCCGCCACCACCGCATCCACCACGTGGCGCCGCACGAGACTTACTTCTGCATCACTACGGGCTGGCTCAACTGGCCGTTAGAGAAGCTTCACTTCTGGTCCATCCTAGAGACTATCATTGAAGCGTTGACCGGCTGCAAGCCCCGAGCCGACGACATGAAGTGGGCACAGAAACGTTCCTAGAACATGACTGTTGACAACAGGTTTTTATACTTACACTCGTCCACATCTACCAAATCAATTAATACTGTAGGTTAAATATTTTGCTATTTCGCTTGAGTCACACGTCGGGCACTTGAAGATTGTATGTGTGTTGGTTAGACAACAATTTAGATTGCCAAGTTTTTAGGCCAATGAATTTGGGATATTGGTGGGCTTGAATTTATTAGTCAGGTGATTGAAGATTAGTCGAGCTATTGTGCTTTATGTTGCTTTAAAGATTACTAGACATTTTATGCTTTATTATACACAAAACATATTTCATTGAAATATGTCATCGACATGGTAAATTACCAATTACGTACGCGGGTATTTCTCGTCCCCATTCTATTGATTTGAAATTTACAATAGTATAATTGATTGAGTATTACTTATGCCCTACGAGTATGTAATTTATGAATCCGATTTATCTTATGATTTTTGTATAGTTATTTATTAAATTTTTGAACAATTGAATTTTTCCCATTAAGTTCAAGTCGACAGATAGAGAATTAATTTTTGTACTATTTCATTTGTCTACTAAGCGCTTCTACATATTAGCCGTAACAAAGCCGTTCCCAGAGTGATGAAAGCGGTCTGAAACTGTTAAACGTCAAGGTACGCGTGAGTCGAGTTATATTTATGAGTGGCATTGCAGCGGTTGTTGCAAATAACTGAAACGAAGTCTAAGTTAACATTAGTGACTACAAAACGTGCCGAATACCTAATTCATAAGTTGTTTTTTTTTGGTATAAACTAAAGAAACTAAACATGGTTATGAAAGGCTAATTAAACAATGCTTCTAAGGAAAGTGGTTGTATTAAATTATTGTAATAAAAAAGTCTATATAATTCCATTTCTATATAAGAGGTAAAGCAAAATTGTATTTGTCATAATTGTTTTAACCTTGATTTTTTGCCTTAACCAAAAATTATATTATTTTAATGCCCTGTGTTGTGTTATATTTTTTCAGAAACAATATTTCGACCTATGCGCAGAATAAAGTTATATGTGCAAAATCTCAACTTCCCTTTCTCAGCTATTTAAACTTAATTAGACATTTTGTGCCTGTTTTGTTCTTTAAAAAGCAACAAACGTCATGATTGTTATTACTTCACTAGTGCAATAGGTATATAAACAAATTTAACTCTCTAAAGACATAAAAAGTACTTTGGTGCTATAGTCAGAAGTAACCTTATTCTATGCATAGGTCGATTTAAAAATCTTATTGTGTTAGGTATATGATAAAAAGCCCCAATTACTTCACGTGTACAAATTTTATTCGTAATTAATTAACAAACAGAGAAAAGCAAATTAGGGACTTTATTATTAATCGCATAAACAAGGTATTTATTTAAAGACATTAAAGTTATCAGGCATAAGTGATCTAATTTGCACTTGAATATAACTTTGAAATTCTACTTTGTACACCTAATAGTATGCTATACAGACACGATGTTATCATCAATAATAATGAGTGTATAATTTACATTTTATACGATGCAAGTCGTTCCCAAAACATTAAGCCGATGTTGAAGTTTTATAAAAATATGAAAGTAGTGAAAAGATTGTAGTTCCTTACAAACATAACATACTTAGGTTTGATTTTGTCCTTGTGCAACCGATTTTCATGAGAATCGCAAATTAAATTTAAGTTGTTTAAAATATTATAATAAACTAAATTAACACAACCAAAGTCACATAGTTGTGATGTATTATGTCCCAAAGAAATATAGCATCGAAATGTGTGTTAACACAATTTTATAATGTATTTAAAATATTTTTAAGTAACAATAACTGATTTTTGATTTACAATAACTTGTTATCTCATATAAGTAAATCGCAATAGAACTTTACTTGAACATACTTAGCAGTAAATACTATTGAGATAAATTTGTACGCTTTTTAGCATTAGCAATAATATTTAGAAATAGTAGAATTACTGTGAGAAATTTGTTGTTTTCAAATTCGCTTTTCAATAAGTATTATCATATTTATTTATTTTTTTCACAAATGGACAATAATAAGAATGAGCCTAACCATTTACGGCTTTACTGATGAACGTTAGTTAATTTGACTCCTACATAAATGAGTTTGTATATATGCATAGGTAATTTGGCCGGCTCTATTGATTGACCTGTGACGTTAGAGAACACGAGACAAAACATGTTAAAATAATGGTTAAGTTAACTTATGTTTATAAGGAAAGCCGTTAGTAGCTAAATCTTACTGACAGTGTAAATAACGTCAGAGATTTTTAAAGTATAAATAAGGACGTGTAACTTATTCTAGCGGATGTGTGCCCCACATGTTGGATGCATGGCTTGTTCAAGCTACAAAAGCTTGAGCAGGATTTGTTCCGCCCTTTGATTGATATATGTATATGAAAGACAGCAGATTAGAATTAGTGTTGATGTAATGAGTATTTTGTAATTGACGCAAAGATTATGTTAAATCGTGCCTTTTTATTCATGAGAGATTACTTAGAATAATTAATCTTACTTAGATTATTATATCGCATCGGAATATAAAATAGTTTGTCATTGGTAAAACTTCAATATGTTGAAAAGCAAATGTGTAATAAGCCTAGCCTATACATGCACAAAAAATATTTTACCATAATAGCATCAAAATGTTTTTCTTGCGTACATTTTTACATTTATATATCCTTTACAAATTAATAGAAATACTATGAATACTTAAATTTATGGGGCAAGATAAAACTTGAGACCGCTCAAAAGTACTTTTTAATGGCGTTAGCAGTCCAAAGCAACTTTTATCGCAGGAATTCGACAATTATGTGATGTGTATATTTCTTTCAAAAATAGTCTAAGTACGTTGAAGGCGCGGCTGGGGCAAACCTTGGTGACCCTGATGCCCCCCACACTTGTGAATACTCATCTATCTTTCTGTCTTGTATTCTAATCGAAAGGATAAACTACTTAGAAACTATTTACCCAGCCAAGCTTGAATACTGCCAGTTAAAAATATTATGGGCCGTAAAATCACATATGAATATGTGCCAATGGTTAAATTTTTAAATAAATTTCATTTTAATAAACGATAAGAATTTCTATGGCGTAAAGTGTTGTATTTACATCCCGTGAATAATAGTGATACTATTTTGAGTTAATATATCGATCTCGACTTTATCGTTGTATCTAATTCACAATTCAATATGTAGAGTAATGGCTGCCCCCTTAGGTTCAAAGAACAATTGTGCATTACAAAGTGTTATTAGGATATTCGTTTATCCGGTATAAAATTTTTAGCAGCTTCATTAAATGGGATCTGGTGAAAGATGTACAGATTCATCTCTGCACTCGTTTGGTAAAAGATAGCAATATTATATTAAGTGTTTCTTTTCACTGTTTACGATGACGTAGCATTCGAGAAAAAATTTTGAAATTAGCCTCTTGAACATTTATACATTGTTTTTACTCTTTGTCTAAGTGCTATGTAATTGACATTACTATACAATTATATTAACGAGTGAATAAGAATATATAAGTTTAAGTAGGTAATGCGGAGTGTCTTGCACTATTTGACACCAATCTCACAATTGAGAAAACTTTTTTGCTGATATAAAATCATATTATTTGTTCGGAAGTGATACTCAGGTGTATCATTGAAAGTGACCTCAACTCACCTTTTTAATTGGTATGCGTCAACGCTTATGAGAAAAGACGGAAATTATATATTATCGTCATATTTTCCTACAAGAACGGTGAAATATCTATTCTATACAATAAGAATTAAGAGTCCTTCATAACACAATAGCTTGATTATAAGGTGATAGCTATTTTTGTATTTAATTTATAACCTTGAAAGAAATTCAGACTAAATTGTTTATGATCGATCTTCTTGACTATGTCACTTATGATTTGTAAGATTGACTGGGTACAACCAAAGTATCAACCACGGCTCTTATTAGCTATAGGCGAGATAAACGCTCCTCGTGATCATACATATAAATTGAGAAGTAGAACGGTTTGGTCTGAATTTATTTTTCTAGGATAAGGTGATATTATTGTAAATATAATAGTTATTCTTTATTGTGCATTTCAAATACACAAATTAGGTTTTATTTCGGGGCTAAATATTTGAAGTAATTATTATGATGCAATGCTTTAATGTTTTTATTCATGTTTGTTTACACGAATTAATGTTATGTTGAATAAAATATATTTAAAACAAATAATTAAATATTATAAAACATGTATTTCATTAATGTACACTTACCTACTATGACACGTATTTTTGTTATGATATTAAGTTTTTTTCTATTCTTATCACAATTTATTTTAACGAAAGAATGTAGTTTGGTTTACCAGCGTCAGTAGGTAACTAATTTAGATTTTCTTTATGAGAGAAAAGCGCCTTAAACTCCACTTGGCCCTATTTTGGACGCTCATTGTGAGCGTCTGCGACATTCAAGAGGCCATGCGCTCTGCCACACAGCCCACACAGCCGTAGTACCTACGTCTAACAATCGTGATAACCCCTTATGAGTCACCTCTTACGATAGGCAGGGAATGCCGTGACGCCAACGTCCATACCACCTTGAATACACCGGATCTCATCCGATCATCGAAGTTAACCAACGTCGGGCACCTTCAGTACTTGGATGGGTGACCGCCTGGGAACACCACGTGATGTTGACTTTTCACACTGAGACGGTCGGGAGGCTTTTCGTCTCTGAAGCGCACTGGGTGGCTGCGGTTTCATGGTGGGCAATTTCTCGCCCACAGACTGTGGTCACCCTCGTTACATTTAAGAATAAAGTTCGTCAATTGCTGACTCGAGAAACTGCGGAATAATCACAATTATAATTTTCTATTTTTTTTTATGTATGTATCTATTTTATATTTATATGTATTTATATATGTATGCGTATATATGTGTATTATATGTCGTCAATATTGTTGTTTTAACGTTCAACACACCTGCCTCATTTCATCTCTGCATCACCCTAGGTTCGACTGTTAGAGAATGCCATGCTAGGCATTAAGTCCACCTATACAATTAGTGTATAAAGTGTGAATAAATAAATAATGAGCAAGATGAAATCTCACTAAAAAATATAATATGCTGGTATGCCGGTTAAAATTTCTCGCAAGTTTCTGCACCAGGACTGATGCGCCCCCGATTAGTCGCTGCCTTCGCACGGTGCTGTGTATATATACTCAACCTATCGTGGTCCACTGCTGAATGTAGGCTTCCCCAAGAAAGCGCCAACCATCTCGGTCTTGTGCAGCTCTTATCCATCCGTTACCTGCCACCTTTCGCAAATCGTCGGACCATCGTGCTGCAGGTCGTCCTACACTACGTCTGCCTAAGCGCAGTCTCCACTCCAACGCTTGTCTGCCCCAACGACCATCCGACCGTGTCAGACATGGCCAGCCCACTTCAGCGTGCTAATCTTGCGAGCAATATCAATGACTCCGTTTCTCTGGCGGATGACTTCATTACGAATTCTGTCCACCCCAGAAACTCTTAAGCCTTGCCCGCTCCATAGCACGCTGAGCGACTTTAAATTTAAATCAGTGCTGTGTACTTCTGAAATAATTAATTAATTTCGATGTATGCATAAACTGACCATACCTACGTCCCTTTTTGAACAGGACTGTCTCTTTTTTCGGATACCTGTTCCGATGTCCTGTCCTGCGTAGACAATGAGTCCCGGAATCTAGAAATGTTCTCGAAAATCGGGAAAAGGCTCCATCCCTATTCCTTGGAACTGATAGATGCCTGGCAAAATGTGATTGCAGAAATTGAAATGCACCTCTACCTAGCCCTTCGAGGAATATAACAGGTGTAAGTTTATGTATATATTTTTATTGTTAAGATATGATGATGTTAAGATATAAACTGTGTATAAAAAATAATTGGTCATCTTATGTATGCACCAGCCACCAACTTAAGTATCGAGATTGCTCTCAATGCGACTGCTGCACTAGAATTGATTACTTCTTTTACGATGATTTGAGAATAATTACCTACGACTCTTGTTTAATTTTATTAGAGATTACAGTTAAATATCAATAAAATAAAATTTAATATCTTGCTATAGCTTGGTCTTGGTAATAACCTCGCAAAATTGGTTAGTCATTGACAATTTTAAAACTTAGAATCCGATCCTAGTAGATACATACTTACGATTCGTATAGAATAAAATTTAACCGTTGAGTCCATTGTAATTTTTATACCAGCGACCTAAGAGTTTATTTCTAGTGAGGAATCAGAGCTATATATATTTTGTAACTGCTTTTTAACTTTTTTTTGTTAACTGAAAGTTGGGCTGTTTGGTTTTAGCTTTCTTCATCTGCTTTGATAAATGTCAAAGAAAAAGGAAATGTCATGTAGGCTGACAGTTGTCACCCTGTCAGTCAATAAGTAATTGTCAAGACTCGAGTCAATAGTAAAGTGGTTCGGTGTGATTTGGATTCGTATGACTTTAGGTGGCATGAATAAAATATTGTGGACGCTTTTAGTGGGTTTTAGGGAATAAATATTATTATCATGAAAGAACCAAAGGAAAGGACGATGTCTGGGAGCGGTTCCACACTACAAAATGAATTTATGGATGCGTTTAGTTCAATTAATGAACGACCGGTGGACGATATATCCCTTGAATTTTTTTATAAACCACATACAATTACGCTTTTGGCTGTTTCAATTGCTTCAGTAATCTATACAGCTTTTGTCAGGTATTTTTTTTATAAATTTATTTAACAATGCGTGATTTAAGAATGATGTAACCTTTCATTGGTTTTTAATATAATCTGGCCTTGTATTGGTTTTATTAGCCACATTTTTCTATTTCAATGACTTAACACTCAGAGAACTGTAGTTTTTTTTTATTTAAATGAAATGAATAAAATATATCAATATTTAACCATGCAAGCTATTTCTGACGAAATTAAGTGGTAATAGTGCCTAAGGCTAATTATTATAAAAGGGCAATTAAAAAATAACATTTCAAACTAAAAAAGCAAAAAGTAAAAAATAATTTGTCTCTATATAATTTAATAGATAAACTATAATACTATTTGTTAGTTTTAATGTTTATAGGAAATAATGCAGTATTTAGTTATTGTGTCTTATTCCACTTTGTTTTTATAATGTTTTATTTTGCAGAGATGAATCAAATATTCAAGAAAATATTTGGTCAGGAATTTGCTGTGTAGTATTTTTTTTCCTGATTGTATCAGTCCTTACATTCCCAAATGGACCTTTTACTAGACCACATCCAGCCCTATGGCGGATTGTGTTTGGAATGTCAGTATTATATTTGCTTGCTCTCTTGTTTCTTCTCTTTCAAAGTTATTCTACTGTGTATGCAATAATGTACTGGATTGACCCAAATCTAAAGAATTTTCACATTGATATGGATAAGGTGTGTATTTAATACTGTTATATTTACTTTTATAACACATCAGTATTATAATTAATAATAAATTGAGTTGAATGGAGTAGTGGCTTCAATATTTAGGTGCATGTTTGATAATTTCGGAGGATCCAGATTCAAAGCCCAGGCAAACACCGCTGACTTAATGTAGTTATGTATTCGCAATGGATCATTACTTGTGAGGCGACCTGCTCACCTAAAAGCTTCTAGGAATTTCTTAGGTTTATCCATGCCCAGCAGTTGGACATATAAATAGGTATTCTGTTGATGTTCCCCTGTAGTGAACATTTTGGAGCCAATAATATTAACATTTTGTAGCTTATATAAAAGGATGTACAATATAAGTGTGAAAAAAATTAAAATCACATGTAGAATGCTTTTTCTTTATTCCAACATAAAAAATGTATTTTTTTTTTCAGGAGTATGCTGTAAATTGTTCAGATATAACATTTGCAAGAGTTTGGTCTCATGTTGATGTATTTGCATGGGGCCACTTTTTTGGATGGGCATTTAAAGCTATACTCTTTAGGCATGCTGGCTTACTATGGGCTATATCTATTATGTGGGAAATCACAGAAATTGCATTTGCTCATTTGCTTCCCAATTTTAAAGAGTGTTGGTGGGACTCATTAATATTAGATGTCTTGATTTGCAATGGGTTAGGTATATGGTGTGGGCTTAAAATATGTAAAGCCTTGGAAATGAGAGAATATAAGTGGGTTAGTATAAGGTAAGAGTATTAATCACTGTACCATTAACCAGTGTAATGGCCGAATACTGAAACATAACTTAAAAATTAAGGTGAACTTAAATGTCTAATCCTGTCTTCTTTAGTCGGATTTTATCGACTTAAAATTAAGTAGCGTTTCAGTATTCGGCCGTAAGTCTAATTAATAATATGATATTTCAAGGATATGGATGTGTAACATGTATATACAATATTGACTGCTTAAAATCAACTTTACATCAAATATTTGCCATGTAATAATGTGTCATGGCTTCAAGTATTATGTCTACAGTCTATCAAGAGAAAATCCCATAAATGACAGCACTTTCTCTTTAAAGACTCGGAGTTGTGTGCTTTTGTAAAGTCCCTAAGTTTTCAAGAAAATCGGCCTAATTAAGAATTCTCTATATTATCTCTAGGGCCTAGGCTATGTGGAGTAATACTTCACCTCTCACAAATTGGGAGGAGGCTAGTGCCCAGCTTTGGGACATTATGGTTAAATAAAGTTATCAACATGAAATTAAATGTACATTCTTTTGCACCAAATTTAAATGTTTAATTTTTATTTCAGAGATATATCTTCTACTACAGGAAAAATAAAAAGAGCCATTCTGCAATTTACACCTGTTCAATGGACTCCTGTACGATGGTTAGATCCAACTAGTACTTACATGAGATTTTGTGCTTTGAGTCAACTAGTTGTCTTCTGGCAGATATCAGAATTGAATACATTTTTCCTCAAGCATATATTTGAAATGCCACCCTCTCATCCTCTAGTCATTGCCCGCCTGTGCCTCGTTGGAGTCATTGTAGCCCCTTCTGTCAGGTATAAATTTAATTAATAAACAAAATATATTTTAATTTTCGGCCTTTTTTAACATCTTTGTGTTTTTGATGACACTTATTTTTATTGGTCTAAACTTTACAGAATGTAACTTAGAAATAAACTTTATTTAACTTTAGAAATAAAATTTAATTAATACCTTACAAGATCACACATTGAACAAATTTGTTAAAAGCTCCCAACAAAAAATTCAATAATTAAAATGTATTATTGTTACAGGCAATATTATACATATGTCACAGATCCATACTGTAAACGAGTAGGTACACAGTGTTGGGTATATGGGGCTATTATGGTTACAGAATCAATGCTGTGCATTAAAAATGGCAAAGAACTTTTTGGCCAAGCCCAAGTTTGTAATGTTATTGTTTGGCTAGTCATTCAAATTCTAGTATCAATCGGATGTGTTTATGGAGTAGTACTCTATCATAGATATTTTGAGGTAAGATTGCTATTTTCATTCAAATTTTAGTTATTAAACTCATATACTTAATTTTGTATTAAGTGTTTTACTCCTTGTACAATGTACATACTAATAAACATGTAATTATAAGGGTATAGGATATTATAGTGGTATAATTAACTTTTTATAATATCAATTTATTTTTAAAATACTTAAAATATTTTTTTCAGCCAAATAAGGATTCGGTTACGGAAAGCCCAAAGAAAGACAGTTAAAAACTTTAAGGTATGAAATTTATACTTATCAAACATAATCACAAAGAAAATGTCTACAACAATTTATAAACCTTAGTCCCATTTTACTAAAATCATGCAAAATAGATCAAGTCTACCTACTATTAGTATAAATAATACCCATCTTTAACCATACAAGATTCTTTAATAACTTTAAAATGCTAATATTTATTTTTTCAGGTCGAATATTATCAAGAAGTTCAGGAAGGCGTGACTTACCAAACATTCTCCTAAATGTTGTGTAGTGTTAGATAGGAAAATTTTGTGTTAATAATTTAATAGTCTTATATCATGGCATTCAATCGAAAATGATGTCTTTACTTGGAAAATATACTAGCGTAGTTGTATTTATATATGTGCTATCTATACCTATATAAATAAAACCAAGTAAATGCCTATTGTGTGTATAATTTAATTTCATAGTCACTCCTCAGTCACAAACATCTTATGCATAGCAACACAAAACAAGAACTCCATTGTAATGGCATATTTTTGTCATAACCATGACACAACCATTTTAAGTAAAGTAAATAAAGCTTTAAGAAGCAGTGATGGCCTCGAGGTTGAGGCATACGTTTGAGAATCTCGGCGGTCGGGGGTTCGAACCCCAGGCACACACCTCTGACTTTTCGAAGTTACGTATTCACATTGAATTATCACTTGCTTTAACGGTGAAGGAAAACATCGTGATGAAACCTGCACATCTAAATGTTCTTAGGAATTTCTTAGGTGTGTAATCCGCCAACCCGCACTAAGCCAGCGTGGTGGACTATGGCCTAAACCCTCTCAATGGTAGAGAAGACCCGTGCCCAGCAGTGGGACGTATATGGGTTGATGATGATGATGAAATAAAGCTATAAAATGCAATGTAAAAACTTTATAAAATTATAAACTTATAGTATGTACCAAAATGTATGTATAAATGTATAGTATGTAATGTACCAAACTAATGGAGAACTGATGGCCGATGGGGTACTGCTGGAAAGCGCAGCGTGGGACGTCCCCCGACAAGGTGATCCGACGACCTCGTCAAGGACGCGGGACGTCGCTGGCTGCAGGTTGTTTCCAACCGATCCCGGTGGAAGTCATTGGGGGAGGCCTATGTCCAGCAGTGATGGAATATTTTTGACGATGATGATGATGATAGTATGTACCATACATCAAGAATATAAAATCATTGATGTGCTCTACATAATAAAATACTTTCTTTTTTTTCACTGCAAAATAATAACACCCCATAACGAGAAACAATGTGGACTTATAACATTTGTGATTCATATGCCAAAGCTTTTATTTCTCTTCTGTTTACGACGAACGACAAAGTATGATATCTTTTAATTAGTGGGTAGGGCAGGTGACCCGGTTTTGGCCATTTTAAGAATTTTGTAGACTTTGAGGCTATATCATTTTACAGTTTTTGTTATCACGGACATATTTCTTGCAAAAAGTGATTAAATATATATAAATCTAGCCTAAGGATACATTTTTTTTCATAATGATTCAATGGAAAAATAATCCTGTAGAAAAGAAAAAAAAAATGGGAATTTGTGCCATTTTTGGCCAGATTTACCCCATTCCTGGCCACAGTCATGTGCCAGTTCTGGCCACCAAAATTCATCAAAAATAAAAAACAGATAATTCAAAGTAATAAAAAGTTTATTCGAAAATCGCATATTTTACGACCAACAGTCTTTATTTATAGAAAATAGCTAACATAATATTGACGACAATTATGAAATATAATATCTCAGCTTGTAAATTAAATTCTTTCTTCTTCTTCATCAACCCATATACGCCCACTGCTGAGCACGGGTCTTCTCTACCATTGAGAGGGATTAGGCCATAGTCCACCACGCTGGCCTAGCGCGGGTTGGCGGACTACACACCTAAGAAATTCCTAAGAACTTTTAGGTGTGCAGGTTTTATCACGATGTTTTCCTTCACCGTTAAAGCAAGTGATAATTCAATGTGAATACACACATAACTTCGAAAAGCCAGAGGTGTGTGCCTGGGGTTCGAACCCGCAACCGTCGAGATTCTCGACCGCGCGCTCAAACCTCGAGGCCATCACTATTTGAATTAATTCTGAATTTCTGCTTGAATGAATGCTTGAATTTCGATGGAGGCATTATAATCGTAACTCTGAAAATGATTACTTATATCAAAAAAGTTAAGTAATTAAGGCCAAAAGTGGGGTTCTACGTGCATCACTCTTGGCCAGTCATGTGGCCAAAGATGGGAAAATTCATTAATTTTGGCTCCATTAGTGGCCACTCTCATAAACTCACTTAATAAACAAATAGCGATAAAATATCATTTGTACCACTTAGACAGTGTATTCTTTATGAAGGATTAACATAAACATTAAAAAAATAAGAAGGGTTTAAAAAATAATGATTGATTACTCACCCGCTCGCCTTAGCGTTTTTGCTAAGACTTATAACAATTGACGCTCGTCCAAAAATAATGACTTGTTGGATTGAAGTGAAGTTTGACACATCAAAGCTATTAACGCTATCAGTTTTCCCAATATTAGATATTTTTATTCCCGTAAACCTTAGATTAATATATTTGTCTTTGCCTTAGTTATAACGATTTGAAGTTCTAAATGGCCACAAAGGGGTCGGTGGCCACAACCGGGTCACTTACCCTATAAAGCAAATTTATTGTAAACTAGCTTTTGCCCGCGACTCCGTCCGCGTAGACTACAGGGATAAGTTCAGAAAGAAAATAATTTGTAGTCTATTTACTCCTAAGAGTCCTATTTATGTCCATATCAAAAGTCATACAAATCTGTCAAATTGTTCAAACGTGAAACCGTAACGCGCCGATCGGCACCTTGTGTATCATTATTGCGCGCTTGATCATTATTTTGATACTGCGATATTATCTTCTAAGATACCTACTTATTGAAAACAAATGATGTAAAGAGCAAATTTATTTTATATTAAATACTTGTAATGAATAACGTATTTATTTGGATAAGGATTAATACCATCTCTATAAAAACACCTTCACAAATAATGCTTTATTTTAAAATAAATTTAGTTAGCATAAAAGAGGTCATAGCGAACCTAAACGATCCTAAAAGACAAACACATGCTGTCGTCGACTTTTTTTAGAACTTTTAAAGGAGAACAATTCTGTCGTACATTATTTTAACGAAACTAACCGTTTCCGCAGCGTACGTAGCGGAAGCTTTCAAAAGGGAAAAATAATACCCGATTTTGAAACAATATTTATTGCTGCTTCGCTCCTATTATTCGTAGTGTGATGATATAAAGCCTGTAGCTTTCCAGCTTCGTCAATAAATCGACCTATGCATAGAATAAGGTTACTTAGGACTAGAACACCAAAGTACTTTTTATGTCTATAATAGAGTTAACATTGTTTATATATTGCACTAGTGAAGTAATAATGATCATAAATTTAGTTGTTGTTTGAAGAACATAAAAATTTACTAATAATTTTGTGCCTTATTAAGTTTAAATCACTGAGAAAGAGAAGTTGTGCAAAAGCACATTATTATAAGTTTATTCTGCGCATAGGTCGAAATGTACTATTTAACACTGAAACAATTTTTCAAATGGGACCAGTAGTTCCTGAGATCATCGCGTTCAAACAAACAAACTCTTCAGTGTTATAATATTAGATAGATAATTAATTAACGGTTATGTAGCTTTTACTCGTAAGGGAAGGCATCAAAATTAAATTAAGTACAAGTAAGACGAATATTTGAGTTTGTATAAATTTATCTTTATTCAATAATATCATACAATAACTAAATAATTGCTTTCTCATAAATAAGAATAAAACATGATTTTACATTGACCACTGTAACCCCACGATTATCTTTGAGAAAACTGCTGGTCACTTATCAAAGAAATCTGCATGCATCAGACGTCCTATATAGTAAACCAAAACAATTAATATTATATTAAATAAATAACTGATAGACAATATAATAGCCGAACGTTTATTAGTTGCTGCTCGTTGCGTTCAAAACAATATTAAACTGATTTAGGATATTCGCATCTACCCGTACATACTTATATCGGCCACGGCGTATCCTAATATAAAATTTATCGTCATATGCTGCTTTTATGCATTCCTTAATCCATAACATTGCCTTTTGTCATTCCAGCATTTTTTAAGTCAAAAGATGTAAGAAATGTTTAAAAGTAAAACCCTTGTTTCCACTCTTAGGTCCAGTCCGTGTTGACGTGTGAAGTTCTTTAAAAATGAGAATATCTTTTTTACCTCATTATAAATAATACACTTGTATCATAATGTATGAACTGCCTGACATTTGGATCTGCGCACGACACGCACGTGTAAAAAATACTATAAATACGCAAAAAGTACGATATAGTCTCTGTGAATAATGTTACGTGTCTTTTATAGCAACGGTTTTTATTATACTTCAATAAGTTGTCCAGAACAACAGTTACAAGGGTAGAAATTTTTAAAGTCTACATTTTTCTTTTGAGGGTCTATTAAAGAATTATTTCTCAAATTAGAAAGTAGGCTCATTACTCTCTGAATATCTTTATGTTTGGAATCTGTTTCCAAATACCGTGATAGTTCTTTATCATTGGATAATTTGACAAGTATAGCAGTCAATTCATCTATTTGCGATTTAAGTTTGTCACACTCCGCTTCAAACATTTTTATTTGAGCGCTTCGTTCTTCATCTCGTCTCTTCAATAAACTACGTTGCTGCTGATACAATGCCACATATTCGCAAATAGTTTCAGTTTCATTTTGCAATTGTAATATTATATGCTCTAGCCTATGCTTTTCGTCGGACAAATCAGCTACTTCCTCCATAATTTTTAAAAATCGCTGCTGAAGCTTATGCATTGCATCTTCTCTGGCTATATGAGGACTCTGACAAAATGTAGTTTGGGATGTATAAACGGTTTCTGCCGTTTTAGTACTAACAAAATGTGGTTCGTCTTTATTATCATCCACGTTATTATCAGCATTGTGTTTATTGTCACTATTTTGGTCATTTGGGGCCTCGTCAAATTCGATATTATCGGTATGTGAATGCGGCGTTTGATCAACGTTACAGTTTTCATATCTATCTAAATTTCGATATAATGCTTGTAGCCGAATCATTTCTTCATCCTTTGCTTTTAATTTAACTTTCATATCTTTACAATTTTCTTCTATTTCTGCTAATTTTATAGTGAGTTGTCTGTTCAAATATTTTTCAGCTGTCAACTTTTCAGTTAATTCTAATTTATCTTTACTCTGAAACAAAAAAATTAAAATGATTATTCGGCAAACATGGGTCAATACCGTACATATTATTCTATGGTTTAGAGTTAACAAAAAAATGTTTTTCATGAGTATAAAGCCGCATAAGCTTTCTTTAGATACTCGCGTAAAGGACAGAACTGTTCAAAAATGTCGAGTAATCTTTTAAGAAGAATAGATGAAGGACAAGGAGCGACGCTCGTCCCCATACAAAATACTGTCTATTTCCTAATTCCTTCCTAACTTTATTCCGATGTTCTGGGCGTGAGGCAATGGGGGCTTGATGCCTCTTTAATTTTTCAGCTTGATTCACGACCGCCACGACAATTTTCTCATCCGCGCACGTCCACTGTTTTTAAATTTGCTAAAGCCCTTCACTGTCTTTGTACTTGAAACTGTAATGTATGAACTCCTAAACCAAAACATTCTATAAATATTAAAAGAAAATGTATTATTCTTTCGGGTTCGAAATGCAATTATTTGGCTTATATCCTTAATAATTCTTTAGTGTTTATAAAGTCAGGCATTACATTTTTGATAAAATGTGCAATCCCTATAAGAAGTTTTCATAAGTACATGTCGCACACCTAGATCTAAACTAAGACAACTCAAAAATTGTCAAATTTGAGTTATGCTTATATTCGAACGTTGGATGAACATACGCAACTACCCACGAAGACACGTTTAATAATACCTTGTAAAATCAATCGCTAGATGGCTTTAACTTTGTTTTGTTGAACCAACGTTTGTCAACGCTTGCCACCTAAACAAGGGCATTGTCAGTTAAACTTCATTAGCCATAAGAAATCCACGTACTGACAATACCGAAAGCACGGACATTTCGACTTGTTACAGTTTTGATGAAACGTAACTTTGAGATAACCAGAGATGTTACAGTTTTGGAGAATTTTTTTGCAATATTTGTTAGGTCATTTTGACTTGTTCCAGTTTTGTTTGATAAGGTACGTAAAAGTTCATTTACTATTTTGATTTGACTCTGTTTAGTTAGATCAAAATGCAAATTTCAAGTTATCCTACTTTTATTGAATCAAATTATTTCAATGATTTTTCTATACAATAAAATGTAATTATGTATATGTGTTGCATAAAAATAATTAACGGTTGTATAAATTGACTGTTTCGAAAACATTTTTTAATCTAAAGTAAATTTGTGCTTTGATTTTTATGATTTTTTAAGTTGACTTACTATTGCTGGTCAATTATAACTTACAATAGTAGTTCTTTTTTTTATTTCAGAGTAAAATACAGCGAGATTGCTTTCTCGTCAATATTATCAATGAAAGGTATAAGGGGTCCCCTTTAACAGCTATTCATAATTGGAATATTTAATTATCTATAAATAGAGAAGCACAAAAAACTAAAGAAAATATCCTATTAAACACTCGTGTGATTACAACACCGGGCCATAGCAGACAAATTGGAAGTCATTTATTTCTTTCATCTAGAGGAGAAAGTTTTAGATTCAGACACTGATTCAAGTTATATCTGTCAAGAGAAGAAGGCTCTTCCTAAATTTATTACTTCTTCATCATGTAGTTCTGATTCCGAAACTGAAACCAGGGCTTTTACTGATATTTCTAAACAGCTCCAAAGCCAAAACTTTAATGATATGAAATCCAGGAATATTAGCGTATTATTGTCATTGAAGTTAGTAAATATGCCAGCCAAATGAGGGAGAAAAGAAAAGATTGACAATATCAACGGTGAAGTTCAAAGACTGACAAAGAAACAAGACAAAATATCTTCGATTGTTATTGAGGCCAAGCAGATCATTAGAGGCAGAGGGAGTATTTAATGAGGTATATAGAAGAAATTAAACCAAAGTACACAAGACTATAGAAATCTTAATAGAGCATTTTATTTTGAAGAAGCTTGCAATAAAACCAGAGTATGTAAGGCATTTTTAAAGGCCACACTCGAATTAAGCAATACAAGTCTTACGCATTACATACAAAAATGATGGGGGAATTAAAAAAAGTATAGTAGATTCATTAACAGCATTCCTAAGATAAAATGTCATTACTTGAGGACACAAACATCGAGGGAATTTATTTTTAGTGAAAAATCTCCTGCCGACCTATATCGCAATAATAAAGAAGCTCGTAAACTCTAACAATTACCTTTCACCACGAAGTCAACTTTTAATGAAATTTTCAATACAGAATTCAATATTGCTTTTTAAATACCTAAAAAAGATATTTGCATCCTCTGTAAGGGATTTATAAATACCCATGAAGAAGATGAAAATAAATTACAGGAGAATTATGAACAACATTTAAAAAAAAGAATTTAGCAAGGAACACAAAGAAGAAGACAAGAACAGTAATGACGATGTGATTGCATCTGTATATGACTTAGGTGCCCTATAAAAGTAAAAAAAGTAGGCGTATCAGTATTATAAAAAGTTTATAAGAGAACATAATTGTTATTACCATTTCATAATTTATTAGGTGTTCCTATATTTATGATGAATATTTTAAGACAATTTTTATGATTAAATTATTATAATCAGCATCACATTAGATTTTAATATAGAAATGTTTTTTTTGTTTATCTGTTTATAATTATATTTTTTTTTATTTAATTTTGGAGATACCTATTGTTTATTTTTAGAAAATATACATTAATGGATACCTTTTAAATTGTTTTTTTTTTAACATTTAACGGTTAATTAGTATTATACTTCCCAGTTAGAATTGTTTTCTTTGAACAGTTGTTTATATATCTGTATAAAAAATACAGGTATAACTCAAAATGGTCAAAGAAAACTATATCAAGTCAAAATATTTTTCATTTTCTATACGTAATAACCAACCATAAGTGTAACAACTCAAAAAACTGGAATTTTCGATAAAAGGCATTGAATTTAAATCCCGGTTTTTATACAATATCATATAACATGCCAATTACTCCCTAAAATAATGTTAAATTGTATGTCTCCCCTAACAAATAATTCGGCTATACGTTTTTTTCGTCTCCTGAAAAATGACGTTTTTTGAGTTGTCTTAGTTTAGATCTAGGTGTGCGATGTGTATTATGAATACAAAAATGGCATATTGACTTCTCAAGCCTAAATATTTAAAAGATTATGTCTCATCAACTTTATAATTGACAGCCCCATGGCGCAGTTTGCTAGACACAAGCTTGGGAAAGGAGCGGCTGCAGTTTCAGTCCCCAAACCATAAGAAATGTTTGTGTGATCTACATATTAATATTTGTTTTGGACCTTGGTGTTTGTGAAACTGAAAAGTCACTTGTATTTAGTGGACAATATTTCGACCTATGCGCAGAGTAATGTTATATGTGCTTTTGCACAACTTCTGTTTCTCAACGATTTAACCTTACTTGAGCACAAGATTATCAGTAACTTTTTTTGTTCTTCAAACAACAACAAAATTTATGATTATTATTACTTCACTAGTGCAATATATTAACAATTTTAACTCTATTACAGTCGTAAAAAGTACTTTGGTGTTATAGTCATAAGTAACCTTATTATATCTAATTATATCTACTATTTGATGCTCCACTAACTTTATAGGAGTATGGAAAAACTTATTCATATTATAAACTTTAAACTACTAAAATACAATGAGGTTATATACCATCTTAACAAATGCATCTTCTAATCCTTGTATATCTTGTTTTAATTTTTTATTCTGCTCAGTGGCTCTCTGTGCTGCAATTTTGTCACTTGCTATGTCTGCATGTAGTTTTGATATACTAATTGTATCCTCTTCATTGTGTGATTCCTGTTGATGTTGACTTAACTCCTCTATTTTTTCTGTGCTTTCCTTATATTTCTTGTCTAGTTCATTATATTTAAAATTTAACTCTTGATAGTTATGCTGAAAATGAATAATAATTAATAGTTTCAAATTAAATCATTTTTTAAATTGTAGAACAACTTTTGATTGAGTCTGGTACAATTTATTTGGGAATAGAGTTGTTGAACATAATCATAAATTTATGTTCCAAGACATTACATCCACATGGAAATTATGCTTATTCAAATTGTGGTCTTGTTTTAACTAATTCTACTATAGTAGACTAAAACCTCACTTACTTGAAGTTGTTCATGCCTACTTTGTAAATGTTGCATTTCCTCAGAGGATTGAGACTTACTGTCATCAGTATTTTTAGTTTGTATGTGACAATTCTGCAATCTTATTTCCATATCACTTATTTGTTCAATGAGACTATTCTCTCTGTTAGACAGATGTTGTAACTCCATAGTAAGCACATCATTTTTCTTTAACACTGACTTTAATTGTTCATTTAAGTCACTCACATAATGCTCATAATGTACATTGATTTGGCTTCTTTCTTTTTGCAAGTCTTTAATTTGTTGTTCCAAATTTGATATTTTTTGTACCAAGACTTCATTTTGTTGGATTTCATCAGTTTTATTATTTGTTACATTAAGAACAGTCCCATTGGTTAGTTGCTGCAATTGCAGTTGTGTTACTTCTAATTGATTCTGAAGATTAAACAACTGGCTGTGGAGTGAGTTGTTCTCTGTTTCTTTGGCAGTCAACATACTTTTTGTAAATTCTAATTGTTCTTGGTAATTGTTATTTTCTTCAATCAATGACGATTTTAAAGCAAAAAGTTCTTGAATTATATTGTCTTTTTTTGAAAGGTCTGTATCAAGCATTATGCATTTCTCTTTAACATTTCTTAGGTCATTTTCCAGATTCAGAATAGTTTGATTTGCTGCTTGATGGTTACTGAGAGCTAATGTGTATTTTTCTTGCAAATCTGACAAATGTGATTGCAAGTGTTCTACTTGGATTTCTAAATTTCTTTTACTAGATATAAGAATTTCGGTTGCATTTATAGCATCATTAAAGTATTGAGGTTTTAAATCACTTCTTTCTTTTGTTTCTTCAGATGTAAGAACCGAATCCATATTTATGTTTTGCACATTATTAGCACCATTATGAATATCATTATCAGCATCAGCTACATCCTTCTCTTCTTGTATTATAACTTGTTCAACATTTTCATAACAAGATCTTTGTGGAGACGTAAACGAAATAGCATCTTTTAGTTGAATACATTTTTTTTCTTGGTGGTCTTTTAACTAAAAAAAGTTAAAGTATGTAAACATAGCGCCAAAGAATTATTATGCAATGAATAACAGTAATGGTTTATTTATTTTCAAAAGGCCGGTTACATTCTCAAGAAATTTATATCTATCATTAGTAATATTCATTACTAATAAGTAAATAAATATCACGTAAAGAACTGGAAATCGTACTT
The DNA here is from genome assembly GCA_030295005.1 of Cephonodes hylas. Lineage (NCBI taxonomy): Eukaryota > Metazoa > Arthropoda > Insecta > Lepidoptera > Sphingidae > Cephonodes > Cephonodes hylas. Next base: position 7,031,613 of record AP025364.1, on the reverse strand, counting down.
GCAAAATGTAGAACTGAACACATATTACCTTTTTCCGAGCTAAAGCTAGTTTTGCAGCCCTTTCATCCATTGTACTAAAATAATGTGGATTATTCTTTCCAATAATTTATAAATCGATAATACACATCAGATTATACCGATTAATGCTTGTAAAATAAATACGTAAGCAAAAACGATAACACATATTGTGACATTTCATATTTTAGACAATCATTTTAACTCGTAGTTAAAGCAATGAGAACATACAGCCCTATTAAAATTTCACGTAAACTCTATCACTATAATTTGTTTTTTTTTAAGCTTTGGGTATACAAAAAGAGTAATTGATTCTCCTTCATCTGTATACCTAAAATGACTAACAAGACTAAAAAACAAAGGCTCAAATCATTACTAAAACACCACGCTACCTGATGTATGGACCCTTAATGCCCCGTATGAAAATGATGTCACTTCAGATATTCAGTTAGAGTGTGATTGGTCATAGGAAATAATACATTTACTTAAACTAAACACGCATCGTCTCAGGCCAGGTGGCATTGTGTTTTATTAGTGTTGCAGGTGTAAAGCAGAGCTACTAAAATCTTCATATTTTAAAAATCTGAATTGAAAAAATGAAGGGCGGAAGAGTTTTGTTCATTGTACTCTCTAATTTCAGACAAGTACCTATCTCTTTTACTTAAGACAAGTACCTATCTCCAACATACACTTAGCAGCCCCTCCCCGAAGAACAGAGGGTCCAATAGTTTTTAATTGGATTGTGATGTCATCACTGTCTTATTGTCTTATATAAAATTCCCGTGAAGTAATAATATAATAATCACCTCGCTTATGATGAATTGTATTCCTGAAGAAATCCTTTTATGCTGGTGCAACATTTGTGGCCGCTCAGGTACCAAATACCACCTGAATCTCCGTACATAAACTGAACCTCCGTGTGCGGGTATAATGGATGATATACCTAATGGATTCACAAATCCACGATATCACACCAAAAAGGTGTAGCCTTCGAGAGTTTTGTACTACATCCGGTCTCCAATCAGGCATAATTGTGTCTGCCGATAGCGAAATGTGGTTTCTTACACTATTGGGACTGTGATGAACATTAGTTTACCTGGCACTGCTTGCAATATTGGGCAAAAAGCAGAGTTCCCCTAAAACTTTTTTATTTTTAACTCAAAAATGTATAATACCAAAAATGAGATTTTGTTTCAAACTAATTAGCTTTAAAATAAAAGTAAAACGCAATCACCATTTGTAAATAAATAATAACGCTTAGTACGTTTATATAGTATTTCGTATAGTTAGGGATAAGTACGGTACCTATCGAATATAATGTATCGATACGTTACTTATGAGAGATATTGAAAAAAAAACTTTTGTACTCATAAATGTATCGAAACACAAGTAAGACTTGATTACTTCCTACTAAGACTCTTTACCTTTTGTACCTTTTTAGTACCGCTTACTTAGTTGCGATTAGAGCATAGGTCAATATAATTCAGTGAATAACGTCAGTTTAACTTCAGTTGGCAGGACATGGTTAATGAAATGGTACTAGTAAACAAATAATAGAGAAAGACAACTATTACTTCATAACAAAAATAAATGAAATAAAATTATTGTGTACTTTAGGCATATAAATTTAAGTTCCCATTCCTCCTCCATACAATATCATAAAAATAAAAGTTTATTTAGCCCATTTTAAAGGTAAGCGGTTTTGGGTTTTCGTGATTCTATTTCCTGCTTTAGAAAATAATAGTTAATTACGTCAATTGCTTCAGAATTGACGTCGCAAGAATTAATAAATATTCCCATAACTTTATCATTACAACTTTCATGTACTTTCTAGGGAACTAAGTAATTTTTTTTAAGATAACCCCTTTGAAACTTAATTTTTATTCGATACGATACCTGCTAAAAAGTACTCATTGAGTAAATATACAGTACAAAATATTCAGTGGCGTGCCATAGGAGAGGCTTATGTCCAACAGTGGACGAATAAAGGCTGCTGCTGATGATGATGATGATGATGATGATGACAATTGACAGTACAAAAGTAACGGTATCGAACGGGAACGTACTTTATACCACACAGTTTTGATACTTCTTTCGTCACCTTAGTTAAAGTGATTTACCCATGCGTTAGGCGTTATCAGCTAACAGTATCAGTAATTCAGCCTATTTTTTTTTCCTTTTTATGTTTTTTAAGGCTTCAGCTCTGATCTACTAGGCATTACAATGATAACCAAATTTGAAATGTAATAAATGTTAAAAGTGAAATTTGTTCATTTATAGATCCCAACATACGGTAGAATTAAAAATGACGCACACTGATGTCTGTAATATTTAAGGCTAATTAAATTTTAAAATATCAGTTCTATATTTATTTATGATTCGTCGTGTAATTATAATACAAGATATAATAGCGATGCAAAATAATAAGAATACATGTAATAAATAAAATTTTATCACATTCAGTGTTCGACTTAAATCTTAAGTTATAAAATAAATTCAAATCAAAGTGATTCAGGCATAATTTAGTAATTCAATAAACCTGGTATTAAACATTCACTTATAATTGTAATACTGGGTGTTAATTAAAAAGTAGACTAAGCAAAAAGGTTCGTAATATATAAATAAAAACTAATAAAAGGTTATCATAATGAGGAATTCCAAAGAATGTAACAAACATTGAATTTAACTTTTGTTATTATATACCAAGTACAGATGTGTGACTTACAATCCTTTAAGCTTATACTACGATTTAATTAACATTCTGCACGACACTTACGTATACTACTATAAACAATGTCTACGTAAAAATGAAACCGACCTAACGATTCAAGAGATCTCTATAAACGTCGATATTTCATACGTACATTATTACATACTAAAATTTATTACGTAATGAAATATTACCACATTTTTCACATTGGGATCACCTTTTAACGCGCTCATTTTATAATAAGTCTTGTTAAAATTCTAATGTATAACAAGCATTATGCGATTTGTAATTTGAATATCGGAAAATGACAATTGCTGGCCCGACATGCTACAATTTATTAGGACAAATCAACAAGACAAGTCCAAATGTTCATTATCTAATTGTTTGGTCTTAGTTTATATTGTCAACAATCGATAGTTTTCTTTCTATTGATCGCCAGATACTTCAATGACTTCAATGTGATTTAGAATTTTGCATTTTTTCACATATTATTGATTAAATACATTTACTGCAATGTGTTTTCATTTTCACAAGCTCAAAATACTCATAAATGTGGATTATCCAGTCTTCTGTCAGTAATAATAACAACGCTATTCTTACGGCTAACCTAAGTTCTAAAATAGTCCTGGAATTATTATTAACATAACAGGAAATATGAGATTTATTAAAGATTATTCAAATTACTTTTGTTGATGAGAAACTGGGCATAAGAATCAACTTATAATTGAGTTAATGATTTGAAGTCATTGTTTCAGTCGATTGTCGTCCTGCACTTGATCTGAGCTCACGACGAGGGCAAGCTGCAACCGCTTCTTCAGATGACTTTCGGCCCTTTTTTTTACTTCCTTTCCGACCCATATCGGATGACGATGCGTCTGCGGTAGCCTCATCAACATCTGTTATATCTTTATTTTCACTGTCTAATTTAACAGAACAATCATCACTCGGTACATTTTCGTTACATGTCTGTACGTTCCCATCGTCATGATACATTGTTAATAGTTTAGGTTGAGATTTCTCTTCACGTTCAATATTAGAAATGCTATTTTGTGCAGGGTCTTTTGAACTTTTTGTAGAATTTGTTTCGAAGTCACTTGCTTTCATTCCTGTCTTTATAACAGTAGATGGAGCAATCAAGTCTTCCAAGTCCATTTCACCAGTGTGAGACGAGTGATCAGTTGCCTTTTCTACGGTATTTGATAGAGATTCAGTGGGTGTTGTCTCTCTCATTTTTTTAGAAGGATTTATTTCGACTGGTTGCAGGGCTAAATTTTCTGGTTCATTAGCCATCTCGTCGTGGGTTCTTTTATGCGTTAACGACATTCCAGTAGCTTCCTCAGAAGATAATGTTTTGGTGATATACTCAGAAGAGCTTTTATTTAATTTTTCATAGGCTTCTTTTTCACTATCTTTTGGCTTTTTAGTTTCAGCGGAGCTAACAAGACTCGCACTTAAAGCGCCCGAAGCCATTTGCTCCAGTAACATTTTACTAATATCTATATCCTTTTTATCACCTTTCAGCAATTTTTCTTGCACAGCAGCGAATTCAGGTGGAACTTGTGATCGTAGGGTATCGTAGGACATTTTCTTTTTTTCTGATTTGGACAAATCTGTTGCAGTGGTTGCGTCGTCGTTATCTCGAGACCGTTTTTCTTGTCTCATCATGGGCTCATAGTTTAACGTTTGTTTGGAAAGTGATTCTAATAAGAAGGGATCTGGAGGTAAATGTATTTGTGGCATCTGATTCGATTGCTGACGGTCTGTAGCCTTTTGTTGACGAGATCCGGAGGAATTCGTTACAATTGTAGACGACCGAGGTGTTGTAGTTTTTGTACTGGTCCGTGCTGAACTGTGACTAGGCCCTTGCAATGTAGTTGCCCCTGAACTAGCAGCCATGTTATTTCCCAATAGGCCGAGAGCGTCATAAGCGGAAGACATTCCAGAATGCATTCCAAAAGGACTAAGACTACTTAACCCGAGTTGTGGATATAACATACTGGGATTTGGAAATACAAATGGAAATTGTGAGTTAGCAGATTTAGACGTAGTAGGATTGCTATTTTCTGGTTGTTTTCGGGACTTAGATTTACTATCTCCTGGTACATTAGCCCCACTTAAGTTATTCATATCAAGAGATGAAAACCCTGGAAGACCCAGTCCTGCCAAATTAGCAAATATGTTTCCTCCAGTGATGTTGCCTAATAAGTTAGGCATACTGTTAAATGAATTCAATAGTGGGTTATTTTTTGGATCAAAGCTACTTAAACTCGACAGCAACTTAGGATCAAAAGTGTTAAGAAGTTTAGGATCAAACCCTGTCAAATTCGACAACGTCGCTGCTAAGGTTTTGGGATCAAAGGCACTCAAACTGGATAAACTTGCTAAAAGTGCTGGATTTAAACCTGACAAAGATTGATTCAAGTGGGCACTTGATGATAACATATTTGTTGTCGGCGAATCGAGAGTAGGTGGACGTCCTTTTTTGCGTTCGTTTATAGTACTACTCGACTGCATAGGTGAATGTCTTTGAGTTCGTACATCTTGGGGTAATTTAACATGTTCTTTTATGCTCTCAGTCCACTTGGAATCTATATCATACATTGGATTTTCTGCTATCCACTGTGCAAGATGCTTTAGTTGTGGAGCTTTATGGCCCACTATTCGCTTTCCAGTGACTCGATGTACCACTGGAACATATTCATCAGGCGAAAGCCGAGGAGTTACGCTTCGTCGCCGACTGTCTACACTGGCTTGCTCAGCCAGCCATTTATTAACTTTAGCTTCATGCGAGTATGATTTCAGTGGTGTAGAACTTGACGTTTTTGGAACTTTAGTTTGTTCTAAAGACTGTTGCAAAAATGACGATAATTCTTTTGTAGAGGATTGTGGAGATGGCACACTAGTCACAGTTACCGAAAACGGTTTCTGAAGGGACGATAAATTTGACGTCGAGGGTGGTGCCGCCGGTGTAACTGTCACATCGGGTGGAATCGTGGTTCCGCGACTTCTAGCAGATTCTGATGAAGCAGATATATTAGGACTTCCACTTTTGGCAGCTGACAGACCCAGTACTATTTCGTCCAGCTTCTTTCTCCTCTTTTCTTTTCCGACTATTTGCTCCGGAGCGGGCTGTCGAGGAAAAAAAAGTCGTGTAATCATTGAATTCGAAAGGACTAAAGTGAATTAAAAATATAGCACTCACCGCATTTTTCCTCTTCATTAGTCTATTTAAAGTGTCGTCGAGCCTACTTCGAGAAGGTGCGGCCGGAGGCGAACGTCGACCCACTGAGAAGTCTTGTACCTCGCTGAGGTCGAGAGGCGCGGAGAGATCTACTGGTGCGGAGGAGGAGGCTGCGGCGGCGGAAGGCGCGGAGGAGGCGGAATGCGCGGCGGAAGGCGGCCGCTGGTGCGCGGGCGGCGGTCCCCCATCGCCGCCGTCGGCCGCCGCGCCGCTCGCGCTGCTCGACGCCGCCGCTTGGTGTGCAGCCGCCGGCGATGACAATAAGGCGTGTAGCTTGGCACGATCGGTTTCTACATCGATGGCTATATGGCGTTTTTGGGCGTGTTTATCTGGAATGTGCGCGCTGCGTCCGGCATCAGATGTGGGGGGAGCGGCGGTCGGCCACTCTCTATTTTGCACAGCATGTGCAATATGATGTAGCCTTGTCTCGAGGGCGCGTTCAGAAAACCATCGTTCTGGTGCAAGCGTTTCATCGGCCCTCCCAAGTTTTGCGAGTGTTTCTAGCTCAGACAACGCGTCCATATCATCCTCGTTATCACGGTCGCACACATTAGAAGTACGTTTGCTGCGTCTCAGTGACATACGTGTGTCACTTGATTTTTCCGAATGATTTGCGTCCTCTTCATCTGATGAAATTTTATGTGAATCGTTTTTTGCGCCCTTTTGGTTGGCAAACCATTTTCTTGCACAATCAGCAAAGGGTAATTTAGGGTCACAAAACAGTTTATTGTAGGTGTCGCCTAGTCCATGTCTGGAAAAAAGTAAAAATGTTATATAATGACACATACTAATTTAAACTAGAAACATCATTACGTATTTTCAAACAGTAAACATAGGTAAATTTGTAGTTAAGATAGTAAAATTGTGATAGTAAGATAGTAAAATACTCTTAAGTTGTGGTGACGTTACTTTCGACATTTTACTTTTTTATATTTATTTGTATACGGAATTTATTATAATATTTAATTCACTTACTTGCATACTCCTAAAATTAGCAACTTATCATGACGAGCTGGTTGCCACCATGGTGGTGTATCGGGTGAGCGTTCACAAAGTGCCAATCTTGCATCTAAAGCAGGGTGTGGAGCCACTTCTTCACGTAATACTCGTAATAGATCAATTCTAAAAAATAAACATTCCTTTTCTATAGAACTAGAAAAATGTGTGATCATGAACAATAAATTATTTTTATGAAAGTTATGATTTGAAAAAGATTTTGATAAACATCCCATACAAAAATCCCATACAAATTTTCGAAATTTATTATGTATTCATAATTTATCATGTTCATGTAGTAATAAGTTATGTTATGCAATAAGACTGGCGACAAAAATATAAGGCATTAATACAAAGAATGAGATATAACTATAATCATGAATGGTAGTCTAACAAAATTATTGTTTTAAAAGTTAAAGTAGGCAAATTTTTGACAATAATTGGATTCTGTCATAATGTTGATGTGCTGCCAGCCCACTATTATGTTTTAGTTATTCCTACTTATAATTTCATAAGAGGTTAATAATATACAAGTTTATTTAATAGATATTGTATTGGATATAAAAAAACACTCACCTTTCTAATGTTGCAATAGCTCTCTCCTCCCCAATGGGTTCCGCTTTTAAATCCACTCTTGTTGGCAATTCTGCTTCTCCTACTGAAAGGCCGCATTGACGTTTGCACATAGCCATGAAAGCTTTCAAATAATCTGTCAACGCATCATCACTTCTTGACTCCAAGCGAGCTAAAGTTCTAAAACGACTCCAACGTAAACTCTTGGTCGCCGGATCAAATTCAACACCGTATGAAGCTACGGTACGTCGAAAAGCTTCTTCGTCAGCGCGAGTCCACCGCCATTGATTCGCTTCATCTCTTGCGAGCTGATCCATTCGCTCTCTTCGCTCCATCTATATTACAACAAAAATTATAATAATACATGATGTGGCCCTAGACATAAAAAAATCGTAGTGTCATGACATTCGACAATGACATTTAATAAGGTTGTGATGGGAAGTGACCTTGGCCTTCTGCTGCATCTTGAGCTCCTCTCGCTTGTAGTTGCGCTGGTAGGCGGTGATGAGCCTGCGCAGGCGCGTGTTGAGGTCCTGCATGGAGGGCCAGCGGTGCGCGCCCTCGGGCCGCGGCGAGCCGGCCGGCGACGTGGCGCCCGCGCCGCTCGACACCTCGTCCGTGCAGTCCTCGTCGCCGCCGCCGCCGCTCAGCACCTTGCGCTCCTCGCTCCTGCACACGCACGCCGACATTATCCTCAGCTCTCCGTCGCGACTCTGCTCCGCGACACCGATACTCACTTTATATCCGTGCATTCGGCGTCATCGGGCGGTCCCAATTTGTCAATGAAGCAGAGTTGCGGGTCAGTTCGCATTGCTAGGTAATTTTCGTAGCCGTGGATGTACGTGCCGACTAATAGCGAAACGTCGCATTCACTATCCCACCACAGCCTCGGCGGCGTGCTGTCCACTCCTCTAGGTACTCGCATACCCAAAGAACTAATGTGGCAAAATAAAAAATGTTGGTAAAAAATGTATATGTACAATGTACATACAATACATGTCAATAAAGTAAGGTTGCACAATCAAAATTTTGCTTGCATAATGATAGCATATAATATGATGTGTCAAATAGAAAATTTATAAAAAATCTTGTGAAATGCTGGAATTTGATTGTGAATGAAACAATAATTTGTAATATTTAAAATTCAACAATAAAATATTTACCTGGCATGTATACCACTTTCTATTTGGGTGGCATATTCACCTATTACTTCATGTTTGATATAATACATCATACGCACTCTTAATAAAACCCTGGAAAGTAAATGACAGTAATGATTAAATTTCTGATACAGATTGTATCAGAAAGTCAATTCCATTGACTTTCTGATACAGATGATTTTTTTTTTACTTACTTGTTTGCATGTCTAAATAGGTGTTTTTTGTAACTACTTTCCAGATAGACTTCACAGTCATATTTTTCAGTTGAACTCCAATGGTTTATGTCTTCCCATTTTTGTAAATCGTTGGGTTTAGGTATATCTTTTGGCCGATTTTTCTTTTTAGCATTTCTGCCTCGTGGCACTGGATTATGAAGACCACTGTGATTTCTGGATATCGTCACTTCGCCATTCTCACATGGCTCTATGAGATCCCAAATGAAGTTTCTTATTTTTTCATCTCCTTTATAATGTCGCAAACAATATAAAACCTGCAATCATTTTTATTTATTTCTATGTGATTTCAGAATAGCATACAGTTACTAATGGATAATAATTCAGAAAATGCATTGAACTCAGCGAAAATCTGAAACTTTCTCGGTATTAGCATGGCAAGTCATCATAATTATATCTGCAGGGAATCAAAAAATTGTGGATTAAGGAGATTAAAGGTAACTTTTATACAGGGTGTATTCAGACCGTGATCGAAAACTGAGACTGGTAATAGCGAGGGTGATTACAAACCCCCTGGCATTAAAGAAAATCCCGACAAAAAATAAAATTTTTGAACTTGTACATACAAACCACATACTTTTAACACCGATGGTTGTATGGAAAACGTCAAAATTTTTATTTTTTGTCGGAATTTTTAATATCGCCACGGGGTTTGTGATCACCCTCGCTATTACCTGCTTCAGTTTTCGATCACGGTCTGAATACACCCTGTATTTCACTATAATTATATGTGCATTTTATATGGTTTATGAAGTTAGATTTTACATAATATCATTAACTTACTATTATTCTTGCACAGTCTTCGATAACAGGAAGCGTCCACCCCTTTCGCAATTGATTTTTGTCTACAATTTCTTCCCACCTAGCCCACCTAAAAAAAGAAATCTATCAGTAATCAGGGTTGGGCAGTATTTTAATTACTTGTAATTAAAATACGTAATTGAAATACAAATACGTATTTTGTATTTGTATTTTAATTACTTTCTTAAAATGTAATTTGTAATTCGTATTTCAAATACCTGACGCCGAGGTATTTTGTAATTAGTATTTTAAATACTTGAGGCTTTAAAATACATTCATATTAAAATACAATTAACCACCATGAGTGCAATAGTGGTAAGTGGCGAGAAACAGCATAATCCTCTCAATGAGTGAAACTAGGACCAGGCCTCCAGTCCCCGGCAGCCCCACTATTCCTGGTTATGGTGCTAAGAATCCCCGGGTTGGCCCCGGCTACCACACCCAACGACGACTGGCCATGGTTACACATAACATACGAACTTTGAGGACAAACGAGAAGATTGTTGATTGAATTGAGTGGATAACACTGGGACATACTGGGGTTGTCGGAAGTCCGAAAAATCGGGGAGGATATGACAACCCTGAAGTCCGGTGTCCCGAGAAGGAGTCGGATTTCTCATCCACAGGTCTCTGATTTACAACATCGTATCCAATGAAAGTGTGTCAAACAAGGCAGTGTACCTCATACTCAGAATATCCAAAAGATATTCGTTGAAGGTCATACAGCCGCCGACCTCGACACACCCAGATGAAGAAGTAGAGGAGATCTATGAGAACATACGTCGAGCCATACATACTTCCAAAACCTACTTCAATGTTGTTATGGGAGACTTCAACGCAAAGTTGGGCATGAGAAGCGATGCGCAGTTGAAAGTGGGGCAATTTGGACATGGGCAACGCAACCCCAGGGGTTAGAGACAGACCGATTTTCTGGAGAAAGAGGGACTCTTTGCGATGAATTCTTTCTTCCAGAAGCCGCCTCACAGGAAATGGACCTGGCTGAGTCCTAACGGTTCTACGAGAAATGAGATAGACTTCAGTGACATCTTTGTGATCAACAGGGTGAAAACCTACTCGCGCCCATATCCAAAACCCCGCGTGCTTTTAACTCTAGCTGAAAATTCGCTTTGAGTATCTAGAAGAAAACCGTGTAGTGGACGAGTTAAACAGCGGTTTGGTAGAAGCTATCCGCGGCGGGATCTAAGTATTTTAGACCTCGCCGTAGAGATAGACCACAAAAACTCTCGTTCACACTCTTGACCTCATGGCTGAACGTCGATTCCGATCATCCGTCGTCGATCGGTTTCCGAAAAGGCTTTAGCACCTTAGATCACATCCATACGCTTCAGCAAGTTATACAAAAAACCGAGGAATATAACTAGCCGCTTTGTTTAGCGTTTTTAGACTATGAAAAAGCCGTTGATTCGATCTAGACGTGGGCTGTGCCAGAGTCCCTCCAGCGGTGCCACATTGACTGCCGGTACATCAAGGTGTTGGAAAGCATATACAACAACGCCACCATGTCGGTCCGAGTACAAGATCAGAGCACGAAGGCTATTCCACTATAGAGAGGCGTGAGACAGGGAGATGTTTTACTCATATCTCCGAAACTGTTCACTACTGTGCTGGAAAACGCCTTAAAGCTCTTGGAGTGGAAAGGATTCGGCATCAACATCAACGGCGAGTATATCTAATATCACACACCTTCGGTTTGCCGACGATATTGTAGTCATGGCAGAGTCGCTAAAGGACCTTAACACTACGCTCGAAAATCTCAATCGAGTCTCCCAATAGGTGGGTTTGAAATGAACATGGACAAGGCGAAAATCATGTCGAATGTTCATGTTGTCCCCACCCCAATCGCAATTGGGGGCTCGACTCTCGAAGTTATTGACGAATATGTCTATTTAGGATGTCCGGTTAGGCATGTCGACCTTCGAGACAGAGGTAAATCGTCGAATCCAACTCGGTTGGGCAGCGTTCGGGAAGTTGCGAGACGTCTTCTCGTCCGAAATACCTCAGTGCCTGAAGACGAAAGTCTTCAATAGTTGTGTGTTACCAGTGATAACGTACGGCACTGAGCCGTGGCATCTCATTAAAGGCGTTATTGGACGGCTCAGAGTCACTCAACGAGTTATGGAGAGGGCTATGCTCGGGGTTTCCCTTCGAGATCGCCTCAGAAATGAGGAGATTCGCAGGTGAACTAAAGTAACTGACATAGCCCAATGGATTAGCACGTTGAAGAGGAAATGGGCCGGCCACATGGCGCGAAGAACTGATGGCCGATGGGGCCAGAAAGTTCTCCAGTGGAGGCCACGTACAGGAAAGCGCAGCGTGGGACGTCCCCCGACAAGGTGGTCGGACGACCTTGTCAAGGACGCGGGACGTTGATAGCTTCAGGGGGCTTCCGACCGATCCCGGTGGAAGTCATTGGGAGAGACCTATGTCCAGCAGTGGACTTCGATAAGCTGATGATGATGATGATGATGAATTATATTACAAATAGCTAAAATACTGTATTTTGTATTTTATATTTCAAATACCTTACTTAAAAGTATTTTGTATTTCGTATTTTAATTACTTGTGATAAAGTATTTTGTATTTTGTATTTCAATTAAAGTTAAGCATGTATTTTGCCCAGCCCTGTCAGTAATATACATTGAAATGTTTTATGTTATAATGTTGGCACACATCTGCATACTTTTGTGCACACAAACGTGCATACAACGGACTCGCGTCGATGTGTACACGCTTGTTGTTCGCGAACTCAGTCTTGCCACCGCTACCGGAGCGAAAACATTTTTTTTGTATGTGCACATTCGTTCGTGCACACATGTGTCGCCCAGTGCATTTACAAAAGTTACGTATAGCCATGCCGATGGAGACAGAAGCCAATCGCGATGCAAACTTGCAATGCACATAGCATTGCTGGAGTTTTGCACCAAATATTTGTAAACAAAAGTGCTGCATACTATTTTGGCGGAATCTTGCCATAAGGTCAGCCTGAGTTCTCTTTCGTCAGCACAATCCTCAGCAAAAAATGGCATGCCACCTCTGAGATAAAATTAAATTTTTGCGTTATATCGTTTACATGAGTCACATCACATCCTCCATGATTCCAATATAACCAATGACCTTGTTTAAATTTTTTAACGCACTTCGACATGCTTATTTATTTCAAAACGTTATACAAGGTGTATTCAGACCGTGATCGGAAATTAAGGCAGGTGATTTCTACGGTGATCTCCAGACTCCAATCCATTGTCATTAAAAAAAAAATCCGACAAAAAATAAAATTTTTGATGTATTCCATACATTAATCGGTATTAAACCTCATTCACGATAACTTGATTCTTTTGGCAGATGTCAATTTTTCTGACATGACTTTGAAATAAAAAACGTATTATTTAATTATTTTAATTATTTGATAAATATTGAAAAAATCCATGCAACACCAAAGTCCCTAAAGATATAAGCGTTATCCGAATATTTTGAAATTTCATTGCTTCAAAGTAAAATTAAAATGGAAACACTGAGAATAATAGACGCTTGTACAATGTTACATCGGTCGAACGGAAAGGGACGTAACATCATTCATATCGATGTCCACGTCGATAATTTTACTGAACACTATGATGATCATGGCTGTGCTCCAGTTTCTCAATAAAAACTGTTTTAAAGATAAAACTATTTAATTTTTCAACCTTAATTTTTACATACTGGGTCATTTTTGGACCTCCCGTCAACTTAAAATAGGTGGTTTAGACCATGAAACTAAACAACTTTTTCAAAGAAACATGGGTCGAAACGTGATAAATAATTCGACCCTCCCATAGAAAGCTGCTCACGTGGTCGATATCGTGTAGAAGGTCTGATTTTTTTTTTTCACTTTTCGACCCGTGTTTCTTTGGAGAAGTTGTTTACTTTCGTGGTTTAAAACACCTATTTAAAATTAGCGGGAGGTCTAAAAATAGCCCTGTTATATTGAATAGGTACTTATTAACTGAACTTTGACCCACCGTCGCTTATCTATATAATGTTTTACATGTCGAAAGTAATAATTTAATAAAGAATTTCACACATAATGCAGTATTTTAAAACGCAATATTTTTGAACTACTAGATATTTTCTGTTTCCCATCACAAGTCGATATGCCAAAAGAATCAAGTTATGGTGAATGAGATATAAATGTATGTGTTTTGTATGGGAAACGTATTTTTTTGTCGGAATTTTCGTTAACGCCAAGGGGTTTGTGATCACCGTCGCTATTACCTGCCTTAGTTTCGATATGCACGGTTTAAGCTTTAGACGAAAAGGTGCCAACAAAAAGCCAGGCAACCTAATATGATGGTGAAGAAATGCATTGACGAAAGTTGTAAACTTTGGAGAATTCATAATTACTAATTATGACTGTACATACTGTACTGACTGTACATTAGGGAGAGTTGAGTGATTAATTTGGTATTAAAGGTTACTGAGTTCGACCTATAACAAAAAACGGAATGCTTTTTTTTATAAAGTTCAATGATTGGTCAAAAACAAACTAATAATTTGATTTAACTTTAGGATGATTTTCAAATTTAAAATTCACTATAAGAAATAACTCACCCAAAGGTCAATAAGCCTCTTTCGATCTTGAAACATTCTGACCTCGTCCATGATCCATAAACTACTTCTTCATCAATAGGTACACCTTCGTGTCGAGGAATGTAGTCGTCACTAGCGTATCTTCGTCCTTTTTTGCCTAATTTTTCTTTCTTCCTTTTACTTCTTAAGCCCATGCCTGAAAAAATACATTTTATCATAAAGCCATAATTAGTTTTTTTTATTTATTTGTTCTAATAAGGTGTTTTGATAGTAACTATATTCTGCATATCACGTTGCGGGTCATAAAAAAAACAATAATTTCACTTTAATTATTGATTTTGCTTTAATGTTAAAAACAATATCCTGGAAGGATATAGGAACCAAGAATTAGAGTTTATGTTCATTATGCTAAATCTGTACTAATATTGTATTATTAGGTAATATGTACTATCAGTTACACTTACAATGCCATACATTTGCAGACCAAAAAAATATTTTACGAGTAAATCACATACCTTCTTCATCATCATCAGAGTCGGGGGTCACTTCCATATCGGACATTTCGACTGGACCATCGTCGTGGCCATATCGTTTAATTATTGTTCTTTTTCTTGGTTCAGTGACAATTAAATCTTCATCTTCCTTTTTTTCCGTAGTGTCAATTTCCGCTTTCTTGGCCCATTTGTTCCAGAAATCAGGATCTCTAATATCAATATCTGACCTTTGATCGGTAGCAGCAAAACTGGCCTTAGAGAATGTAGAACCTTTCTCCGATTCCATTTGAATTACTTGAGTTCGACGAGCAAGAATCATTTCGATATCTTCTTCACAAAATTTATCACCTGCGTTATCTTCATCCATTACTGCTCCGTATGCACCTTTTTTAAGCAAATCCTCAATTTCTTTTTTCGAAAGTTGTTTTATCCCTGCTTCTTTGCCTTGTGCAGTGTTCATGCTCTGTAATATAGCTTTATCCAGTCCTAACTTCAAAGAGGCTTTATCAAACATTTCTCTTTCGTAAGTGTTACGACATATAAGTCTATATATTTTTACCATTTTCTGTTGTCCGATACGATGACACCGAGCTTGAGCTTGTAAATCATTTTGAGGATTCCAATCACTATCATAAATTATAACAGTGTCAGCTGCTGTTAGATTAATACCCAAACCGCCAGCTTTTGTACACAACAAAAAAACAAATCTGTCAGAGTCAGGTTTTGAAAACCTGTCAATAGCTTCTTGTCTTAAATTGCCTCTGATCCGTCCATCTATTCTTTCGTATGGATATTTTCTAAACACAAGGTAGTCCTCTAAGATATCCAAACATCTCACCATTTGACTGAATATTAAAACTCGGTGGCCGCCTGCTTTCAATTTCGGTAATAATTTATCTACCAATACCATTTTACCCGAAGATTGAATAAGAGCTTTATAATACGCTTCTTTGTCTTCGCCGTTAGTTTGTTTATAATCAAATTGTATTTGATCTTCTGCGCCGTTTAGTAAATAGGGATGAATGCAGCACTTTCTCAATTCCATCATAGTGTTCATAAGATTAGGTATATTTGCTGCTGATGCAGTACCTTTCTGTAGGAAACTGAAATTTCTTTCAAGTATAGCTCGATAATACTTTTTTTGTATATTTGTTAGTTCGACTTCAATTATTGTCTCCTCCTTTGGAGCCAGAGTTTTTTCCACGTCCTCTTTCAATCGTCTCAGCATCATAGGCTTAAGTAGGGCTTGTAATTTCAATACCTCGGACTCCGATTTTAATTGTCCAAATTCATTTAAGAAAGCTTCACTGCTTGAAAATTGTGATGGTTCTAAGAAATTAAGCAACGAAAATAGTTCATTGACATTATTTTGTAATGGTGTTCCTGACAATAAAACTCTGTGTTCTAAATGCAACTGCCGTAATCCTTCCAATAATTTGCAATTCCTGTTTTTAAGTCTATGAGCTTCATCTATAACACAAATTCTCCAATTAAATGATTTCAGTTCTTGAAAGTCTGTAACTATAATCTCAAATGTTGTTATGAGTACATTAAACTTAGTTATTTCCTTTATTGGATCGCTTTTTTCATTTTTATAATAAAATTCATATTCTTGTATCATACTTTTGCTTTGTTGTGATCCATGATAAACAACAACATTCATTTCTGTCCAAGCTTCAAATTCTCTTTGCCAATTAGGTATTGTGGATAACGGGGCTATGATTAGGAAAGGTCCTCTAATTCCATATTCCCAAACTGAATTTACAAATGTTAAACTTTGAATTGTTTTGCCGAGACCCATTTCATCAGCCAAAATACAATTACGATTATTGTGCCATGAAAAAAGTAACCAATTCAAACCTTCGAGTTGATAAGGCCGCAATGTATTGCCACCCTTATACAGTGGCGATTCTTTTAATTGCACCCATTGCTCAGCGGAAGGACGTTTTTTGTAACGCCAATTTTCTTTAGGTGGGATTTCGCTAAATGTCTTATATTGTTTTATTTTGTCCACATCTACGTCTTCTTCTAACTCCCAAGTACTATCCTCATATTGCAAACTTTTCCATTTGACCAAATAATGTTTAACTACTGTGTTATTGGCTGGATCTTGATTTTCGGACATATCTAATATTCTTTCAACTTCAACATAGTCTGGGTTAAACGGTTCGTCATCTAGTAGTTCGAAAATATTTGTTTGTTGAGCTTGCTTTTGTTTAAACCGTTTAATTTTAGAAAATATTCGCTTATCGCCTTTATATAATTCCTCTTCTGTTTTCCATTCACAATGTAAATAGGAAAAGTTTCTATATTTAACAAAATACTCTTCCACGTCAACCATAATGGGTTTTTTAGTCTTAGTATCAGTGTTTTCAATAATTGGCGCAGTAGTCTTATTTTCTTGTTTTGGAATGTCTTTGAGAGTGTCGGTATCTGTAGTTTTTTCCTCGCTACACTGATTATTTGAGTCATTGTCTATTGGTTCTTCATTTGAACACGATTCAACGGGTTGGATCTCTTTCGGAATGTCGGAAGAGTTATCAACGGCCGTTTCATCACTTTCTAATTTTACCACTGTTTCTGAAACGATTGGCTCGTTTTTCAACTCTCTTTTTCCCATTCGACACGCAAGCACGTGTTGTACAATCATAGAATCTTCTTCTGTAGTGTTGACATACATATAATTAGGTTTAGGTGTACCATCAAGCTTATTGACATCTTTGGTTTCAATATTAAGATCTTCAGTCTTCATTTCTTTCTCAGTTTTCGGAGTTGACAATGTATATTCATCATCGGAAAGGCGCAACATAACATCATCTGTATATTTCTTCCTCTGTGTGTTTCTAGCAGAACGTCGCTTCAAACTGTCGTCGGCCTCTGGGGGCGGAGATGGTGGGGGAGTAGACATCATATCATCGGGTTCGCCATCTGAATCAGGGATTAATCCTCCTCGTTTCTTTCTTTTACCAGATAACGATCGCTTCAAAGTAATTTTTTTGCAACTACCACTACCACTGGCTCTTTTCTTTGAAGATTTTTTTCTTTGATTGCATAATTCGAGATCTTCATCTTTTTCACAGAGATCCCGTTTAGCTTCAGCCTCCTCTAATAAATCTTTTATTGCTATTTTTGACACAGGAATGTCATCGAAATCAGTAACATTTGTGTCATCCAAGGGTAAATCTGGGATGTTTTTATTTGTTTTATCTATATCAATATCGAATGTTTTAATAGCTTCCACAGGCTTAGTATCTTTGTTTGGTTCCAAAAATTCATAAGTGGTAGTGGTGTCTGCAATAACTTCACCTGTGTCTTTCTTTGTATTTCTTTTCCTTTTAGGAGCATTAGGATCCTTCGGCTCACGCTTTTTGCGTTCTTTTACGACCTTATCACCTGCTTCTTTGGGCTCCTTAGGTGTTCTTGGTTTCCTTTCTTTATTTTTTCGTGGTCCTCTAGGTTTTCTTGCTTTTCCTCCATTAATATCATCTACAGATATTGCACTACTATCCAAATTAGTAACCTCTTCGCTTAAATCCAAATCGATTTCAGAATGACTTTGTAAACCTGTACCAGCCGTCACACAATCTTCTGAAACAGGCAGGTGGTCTAATGATTGAATGGCTGCAATATTTTTTTCTTTTTTTGCTCGCGGCTTTCTCGGTTTCGCAGGACCTTTTCCACGACCACGGCCAGTTGTACTAGTGACTTGTGGGCTCTCCACCATTTTGGTGCCATATACAGGATTTTGTAAAATGCAATTAGGTCCACCAGTACATTTGTCATTTGTTTCATGTTGCTGTAATAATGCAAGCCTATCTTGAAGACATCTCACCTTCTCTTGATTTTCATTGGAAGGGGGTAAGCAATATATTTCTTGTATTTGTTGTTGTAAGGCCATTCTTTCTTGTTGATGCGAACCAGTAAAAATGCCTGGCATATTTGTATGAGGCATGGCATTTGTTCCAACCATCAGCATATTAGGACTCATATTATGAGACATATTAGTCATAATATTAGTTTGTGCATTTGAGATAGGATGCATATTTTGAATGTTCATTGGTAATCCCACTGTAACATTTGGTATATTTGATGCAGTATTTGATTGCCCAATTGATACATTGGGCACATTAGATATCGTAGATGGAATATTTGATTGAATATTTGTTACAGGTATTCCTTGTACTGGTGGCATGCACTGCATATTATTTTGGGGATTATGAATGGTCACGCTGGACGAAACAGAATTTGAGACATTTTGATGTGGCGCGGCATGACCAGTGGGCATATTAGCTTGAACAATCGAAGTTGTTTGTGATCCATGGGCGGAACTACTCTGAAATGTACTAGGGGGAGCACTTGCAGAGTTCGCCGGAACATTTGGATGTATTGTTGTTGGTATACTCGGCGGAAGGTTAGCAGACATTGCTGGTGGCATAATATTTGGTGATGTAACATTTGGGTTATTGTTACTTTGATACACCTGATTTCTGTTAACACTAACAGGTGGAGCATTTTCATAATGATTAGGGGCATTAACACTAACTGTAGGAGGAGCTGGGCGACTCAAAGATAAA
Organism: Cephonodes hylas; assembly: GCA_030295005.1. Classification (NCBI taxonomy): domain Eukaryota; kingdom Metazoa; phylum Arthropoda; class Insecta; order Lepidoptera; family Sphingidae; genus Cephonodes; species Cephonodes hylas. The sequence continues at coordinate 7,012,229 of AP025364.1, read as the reverse complement.
TGCATTTGCGGTTTCACCATGTGAGTATGATCCACAGGGGCTGTGGCTGTGTTTGTAACTGTCGGTAATTGAATTGTCGAAGCCTGACTCGTCGTTTGGTCTTGACTACTGATGTTCTCGGATGGTTTTGAAAATGTTTCAATCTTTTGTTCTTCTTTCGATTTAATTTCAGTGTTTCCGTCTTCACATATTGACTCAATATTACTGTCACCTGATTGGTTTGCAGCAATATTTTTTGTTGATTTGTCGAGATTCTCGACGGATAGACCGGATGCAGTTGAGTGTATGCTAGTTGGTAATAAACTATTACTGGACGGATTGTTAGTCGCAGTATCCTTGCTCATATTGGTGTTCACACTCGCCGGTGGTATAAATTTATGAGTTTCTTCCTCATTTTCATTTTTGTCACTTATATTGTTATCTGTCTCTGTTGTAGCAACACTTGCAGGTTTTGTTATTTCCGGTTTCAATGTTGGTACTGATAGATTCGTTTCTAAAGTTTTAGGGGTTTGGTCATTGTTTTCTATTTGATTAATTGTATTTACAGGTGTTGAAATTTTATTTTGATTCCACTGTGAAGGTGATGAACCCACATGTCCTACAGCTGGAGATGACGGGTTACGTTGATATGGATATTCAGCCCCGGCGGGTAAAACCAATTGTTCTAGAGCTTGTAGCGTGTTTTGTGATGAAAATGAAGAGGAAACTGGTGGGGCTCCACTAGACACAGGCGACTGTACTAAATTTCTTGAATGAGGCGAAGCACTAGGTCCTTTAACAGGAGACATCACAGGCCGAGGAGACAACTGTGCTTGCGCCTGTTGCCGTGGCGAAATTTGAGCTCGTGGTGACATTTGCGGCGAAAGTTGAGGAAATGGTGGCCTATATTGTGGGCTTCCCGTATCAATACCTCCTGGTTTTACTGCATATTGGTTGGTCACATTTACATCCAGCGGATGTTGAATTTGATGCGGTTGATAACTCATGGATACAGAATGATGTGGGGACGCGTAAGGCATCTGAGTTGGAACAGAATGTGATGGCGCAACAGATGCTGGCGGCACTGGTGATTGACGGGGTACATGATGTATCGGCGGAGCACCTGCATGATGTAAATGTACATTGGTATGGCCTTGTATTGCTGAGCCTATGCCGCCAGTGTGACTCGCCATACTTTGGTGGGGTTGGTGTTGTGGTATGGTATTGTGTGATTGTTGCCCATGAGGTATTCCATACTGATGCGGATTTACATCCATTTGTTGATGATATGTTGGATGTTGACTAATCCGAGAAGTAGCCGGTGGATGCATCTGTGTATAACTAGGATAGTTCTGTAAACGAAAAAACACGAATATAAATAGGATTTGATAGAGAAGCTCATAAAACTGCTATTGCCTTTCAATAATTTGGTTAAGCACTAAGCCATTTTTGTTACGAAAATAATGTGTACAGCACATGTAATGAAGTCTCTTTCAAAGAACTTTTCAAGTAAAGACAAAATAAAAATATCCATTAATAACATCAAAACATACTATGCGGTTGATATGAGAGATGCTAGAACATTGATGTGATGTGATTATTGTTATAAATAAACTGTTATAAATCAATATGGTTTAAAATAACAGCTTTTCATAATAGTTTTTTTTTAAATAATATATTTCTCTTTTTATACTTGCATATCGGGTTCAACAATTGAAAAGATGGAAAAAAGACAGTTTATGTAAAGACTAAACTATGATTCATATATAGTAAAGGGTACATATCAGGCAAAATCTATGTTTTCGTATCTCAATCTGTTTATTGTTAATATCCATCGATACATACATAACCACACGCCTATATTCCTAGAAGGGGCAGACAGAGTTGTATTTCTGCGCCCACATTTCGCCAGGTATGTATTTGTCCCATTTAATAGTGGACGAGCCTATTGCCGTTTTTCGGGCACATTTTCAAACTACGAGCTGGTGCTGAGAATTTCCTAATGGAAAAGCCGGATAACACTTTGCTCTACCCGGGAATCGAACCCAAGACCTCTAGATAGCAGGGACCTGCTTTGTTCCGCTAGACTACGTGTTTATATTAAGGACAAATATATTTTTAGACTTACCTGCTGTTGGCCATAAAGTTGTTGTGATGTTGGTTGTGAGAAATGAGGTTGTCTGGGCAAATATGCACCAGTTTGTGGCTGAAGTCCTCCTATACCAGCACCCTGCATAACAAAATAATATACATACACATTACATAAGTATTTTAAAATGTATACTGTTGTAAATCATACATTTTAATTAAAAAATATGAATATCTGATAAAGACTAAGTCAAATGTATTAAAAACAACTTCAATAAATTTCTTGAATCAACCACTGTTGTCATGTACCATAATAATTTTAGGTTTTGTTTTGTGATATTAAACACTCATACTCTTTACACTACACTCATACTAGAAACAGAATTATATATATCCACCCTGAATAACAGCTAGTATACAGAAAATGTAACACCCTTGCCCTGGAAGTCTGTGTACATCCATTTTACATCAAGCTTATATTATTGTGTCAACTGATGAGAGGTCTTCAAAGTTTCTGTTCACAGTAGGAAGGGACTTCCCACTCTATATGACCCACTCTATATATATGTATTTGAGTTTGTTTATTTTTGACAATATCTATACAAATACCAGCACAAGCATGGTCAATACCAAACAAAACAGTAAAACTCACCTGCTGTGGTGGATACTGATGCATTTTTTGTTGATGCTCATATGTGTGTCTGTAACTAGGGGTAATCGGAGAATATCGGTTTGCACCTGTTGGACCAGACCAAACACCCATATCTCCAATTCCTGCGAAATTTAAACCAAATCAAAATGTTTCGCAAGCTACAGTTCACAATGGGCTATACTTGCGTTGTAAAGACAATTAGAGAAAAATTGTTAGGACTTTCAGGTTTTATCTCTTCAAGGTTTGTGTAAAATCTCTCAATTTTATGTTGCAGACAACTGTCATGAATATACAAAAATATTACCAGTCCATCAAAAAGCAACATCTATAATTTTTAACTATAGAAAGCTCTTGTCAGAGATAATGGTAATAAATAGCAAAATAATTACAAGAGCATCATTATATTAATATTATTTAATCATTCAAAATAACAAACCTGGCTGATCTGGCATAGCATACATGGCATCTGGCCCAGGATGATAGCCAGGGTATGAATGCGAAGGATGTACATGATGAGTTGGATGTAATGGTGCATGTGGTGGTTGAGGCAGTCTAGGCCGTGGAGGGTAGCCACCATATTCATGATACTCAGGTGCTGGTGGTCCAGTGCTAGGATTAGCCACTGGCTGGGCACCTGTGCTTATGCCTCCAGGAGGTCCACCAAAAGAAGCCAGTTTTTGGATCCCTCCTTCTGGGGGTACCCCACCCTGGCTGTAGGGTTGTCTGTAACTTTAAAAGTAATTTGAAAATACACAAACCATTATACTATTTTATTACTATTATAACACATTATAATATTGTTTATATTTACAAACACACAATTAAAAGGTAGTGGTACATAGGACTATCTATAATCATATAGCATTTAAAATAAGATATAAATATAACTTAACATCACCCTAAAAAATGACTATGCAAAAAGAATAAAATTATTAATTTTAGAAAAATTGTAATTACAAATTATTTATACCTATTTTCTGTTGCATCCTTACTATCGCCTGCTACTCCAGATGATGAGCTACCAGCAAAGCTGTCTGTTCCACCAAGGTCAGTGAGTCCTTCCAACATACCGCTTCCATCATCACCAAATAAATTGTATGAGTCCATCACTCTATTAAGAGTGAATTAACATAATGTCTCTTTCAGGATGATTCCAACTGAAATGTGGTATGCCCATTTTAGTCTGTAAAAAAAATTATTGTATGCCTTATGATGTCTATTTCATAATAATATTAAGTAAATATTCATAGGTAAAACAAAATAGTACAAAAAATCAACATAACAAAACAAACAGTCTTCATTGCATCTTGAATATTTTTAAAGTATTCTTGAGATTGTCTTCTTCAATGAATGAGGGTTATTGCTGACATAACTAAGGGGAAAAGCTATACGCTTATGATTTTAATATTGACATATAGCATAAAACTTTTCCCGTTTAATTATGCAGCTTAAAATTATTTGGGCCTCCTAGAAGAAATAGATTTTAATTTGTTTCAAGAAAAATATATCAATAATTCACTTTTCTATTTTACAAACAATTCTAAATAAATCATGGCTGATGTTTTAAATTCAAATTATTTGATTCATCAATTATTTTAACAAATAACAATAAAGTTAGCTTATAAATGTATGTCCAACAAATAGTTTTTCCATATTCCTTAGTGAATGCAAAAAACATATACTATGATCTCTGGACTAATGGAGGCATGTTTTGCAAAGGTCTATACATTTTCAAATCCAGATGACTTTAAATTTTTTAAGTTTATTGTCAAGAAAATATTTTTTTATTTATAAAGCAAATTCTAGTATAAAAGAATTGTTGGTACAGGTTTATGTTATATGAAGTAGTTTATTAGTGGATCTGGTTAAATTTTATCATCTAAAGACAGCTCTGTATAAAAAAACAACTTATAGACCCTTATTACTAATTGATGAAATTATAATTTTCCAAAAAATATTTTATATTTGACACTTCAAATTTGAGCAAGTATTGTTCACATAAATAACCTAAGTATTAGGAAGTAGAGTGAAGGTAGAATATATAAAAAACAAATGCACATATTAGAGAAATCAACTGTAAAAAAATATAATTAAAGTGTTATAACACAATGCAATGAATACAACTTGTAGAATCTTTTGATCATCATCAGTTCATTTTGGAAGCAAAACACTATGCATTTTATAAAATTATTCAAAATTATTTAAAAATAATTAATAAATTCATAAATAACAATTATTCAGTGTATGGATATTATATTGTTTCATCAAGTGACTTGAGAATGTCATGAATATATAATAAAGTATCTAATACCAAGTACAATCACTACTCCCCATATTTGTTACTGTTTATTATACATGAAACATCATTAAAGTAAGATAAAATCTGTTTTATAACAAAACAAAGTCTTTTTGCTATCCTAATATTAAAATTAAAACATTTAATAATTCATTTAATCTCTTAATCAAACATTATTCAAAATGTGCTTGAATACTCTCTAAGTATTTGTATTATACTTTTTAACTGACAATATACATATGGCTTTACAATACAATTCTACTTTTAATAAAACTCAAAACCACTAGTAGTCATATAATTTGTTGCATGATACAAACACCCCATTTGCAGTAATAATAAACAAAAAGGGAATTGGACATATAAATGAGAAAGAATATCTTGAATGAATATAACCTAGCCAGTATTTGCTGCCAACAAAATAAGGAGATATGCAAAACTAACTACTAATAACATAAATATAGATTATCACTAAGATAATGGTACAGATTTCTTAAATTTGTGCATTGAACTTTTAATATTTGAGATTATTTTAACCTTATTTCCTAGATATATACACTTACTATAAAAAAGTATGATTGTATAAACACAGTGCTTATAGCATTTTAAATTTCACATCATTTATTTTTATTATTATTATACATTTATGAGCCATATCAAAAAATGGAGTCATATAAAAATCATATTTTGTTTTAGTTAATCTAAAATCTGTAACAAGAAATAGAATCTGATAAGTGTTTCAACAAATTGTTCAAATTTTTACATTACTATCAATATGCCTTTTATTTGTCTACCTTTTACTGCAATTGACATAAAAAATGTATGCACTTTCCCACATGTGAAATATTCATAAAGACAATTTGTAAATTCAATAACTCGCCATTCAAAAGTCTTTTTTTACAAGTTTTTAATATATCACACCAAATACAATTAAATTATTCCAAAATCAATTGAATATACAAAATTTGATAGATATACCGTAACACATCACAAGAGAGAGTTCACATACTACCTGAAGCGTTGGCAAAACTTTCGTCAAACATACATTATAAATTATTTTCTTAACACGCTATAAGAATTTTCATATAAAACAAGACGCTACACAATATAGAGATTCCACTTTAATGAAAATAGATAACGATACTCACTAAAACGCCACACCAACAAGGTTGTTCACAAAATGGATACCATAATCAAAAAATCTAGGTCCCTCGATATAACTGATAAAATAGAGTCACGTTCTCTAGAAGTAGCCGGTGGCAAGGAGAAATTTTAACATTCGCCAACCGTACTGTTGAGATTCAATGCAGAGTTAAGCATAGTATCTCACATCACTGAGAATTACGAGAAACGCCATTACACTCCGTCCATTTTGTTACCCAAATGAGCTAATTTTTTTTTAAGCCTATGCATTATTTCACAAGGCTGTACACACTCAAAAATGTCAACCAATGCCGAAGTAAACATTGCAATGACAAAAACTGTATTAAATATTTTTTTCTAAATTTATTAATCAGAATTATTTAAAATTATAGTGTAAAAAACATAGTGACGCAAAATGAAAATATTAATTACCGTTAGTTGGGTCAAATGGAAATGGCAAGGGAATGTTTCTTTAAATTCTATAAAAACTTTATAGTTTGTTGTTATATTAAAAGAAAAATCCGATTCTTAATATTTTATGGAAAATTATCATTACAACTTTATTAGGAAGTGATAACTGAACGTTGAAGGAATTACAAAAATATTATTAAAACCCGTGTTTTTCATAGCATTTTTTTAAATTACTTGCAGTGCTTGCTATTGCATTTTAAAGCTCCTTTTATTAAAATCCACATTTCGATACATTAACAAATATGATTTTTTGCCTGAACTGAAGTGAATAGATACACCTGAAGAATATGGAGTTAAAAGAATTGAATGTTTCTTACCGGACCCATACACCATCAATAATATTGATCAATATTCTGATTGTACAATATTATTGAACGTGTAGGGATAATATTGAAGCATTGCGCCGTGATTGAGCAAAAGATTGATGGAGCTTAATTTTTATTGATCAATATTTTTTTATTGCGCTGTGTAGGGTTAATATTGCGCAATATATTTCTTTTTTTTTTCTTTTCAACAAAATCACCAGCGTAGCTGCCGCCAAAACTTCGTCGTCAGACATGTTGCTCGCACGAAAATATTGATCAGAGTGGTTTATCAATTTTATTGACAGAATTTATTGAGCGTCTGGAATCAAAGGGGGTGTTCAATATTATTGAACAATAAAAAGATTGTTCAATATTATTGTAGGTGTATGGGGCCCCTTAGGCGCCCCATAGGGGAAAGTGGGGCAGAATGATGCAAGGGGCACATAGATACACAGGCATTATTTCAAAAACTTTTAAATGTTTTCGAGTGGTGCCTTCTTTAAAACGTTCCTATAAACGTTAGAACTCATCCATTGTGATGCCACGCTCAGCCAGTCAGCTAGTGCCGTTGGACAGGTCGTAATGTGTTTTGCGTGGTGATGAGTAAAAAAATACGTAAAAAGTAAATGTGTTTCTAACATCTTGTACACCATCTAGACCAGATTTATATAAATCAAAGATAAGTTGAGTTATTAAATAATAAGAATTAGGTGCATTTTTTTCAATAAATAAGTTAGTTTTATTTATATAACTTGAATTTTGAAAAATAACTTTTGGGGTAGTTTGATACAGCAAAGTGCGGGGCACAATGATACGCATCGAGGTGCCCCGTAACTGTAATTTGGCCACTCAATAGACTTGGTTTTAACGACGATGATTTTACCTACCTATTTTTAGTGGATTTCCCCAAGGAGAATACAAAGAAAATAATCAAGAAATATATAGACCAGAAGTAGATTTTATTAACACCTTCTGATAACACCAGGTTATCAGACTAATACTAACATAATATCTCCAGGAACTGTACGACCATGTCCAAAAAAGGCTTTTACAGAAAATAAGTCTAAAAAAGGAAAAGAAAAAGGGAAGTCGAGAGTTTACATTGACACCCCTTAAAAAAAATCGGCTACCGATGATAGAAGATAAAAAAGATAGAAAACAAGAAGTTAATTTCATGAATCAGAAAGCAAAGGAATTAAAAACAGCAAGAAATTAATTGAGACTGACAGAAATTAAAAAAGCCTTGAAAGAAAAAGCCTTCCCTCGTTTGTTTTTTTATATCAAATTCTGATTTGAATGAGTTGTTCAATTTAAGCAATGACAACGATGATGGAAAATCAGACGTAGACGGAGGAAGTTAGAAATTCCAAGTCCTGAAAATATAAATATTGGCGATTTTCTTCTTATTATATTTAAAAAGAAAACACCTGTAGTTCATTATGTGGCCAAAGTAATTTCAGAATATAATTTGACTGATTGTGAAGTGTTATACCTCAATAAAAATGCAAGGTCTTATATTGTAGTTTCATTGTAAACTGATTATGATCTCCTTATAATAAACATTCTAATTATCATTAAAATGTGTATAACTTAATTGAAATTCATACGATTTACATTCTGTATTAAAGTGCCCATGTGTACATGGTGTATCCAAGTGCCCCATTGGTGGGGCAGAATGATACAAAAGTCATTTTTTACAAAACATGTACTATTCGCTTTTCTTCACATCCTAATCCATTTTTTTCCTTGACATTATAAAATTTATATACATCGTTAATAATATTGGGTAAATTGATTAAAACTATATGGTTTATTCACTTGTTATTCGACTTCAAATTTTTGTGAATCAATCTGCCCCACTTCCCCCTACACCTACAATAATATTGAACAATCTTTTTATTGTTCAATAGACTACAATAATATTGAACAATCTTTTTATTGTTGAGCTTAATTTTTATTGAACAATATTTTTTTATTGCGCTGTGTAGGGTTAATATTGCGCAATATATTTCTTTTTTTTTCTTTTCAACAAAATCACCAGCGTGGCTGCCGCCAAAACTTCGTCGTCAGACATGTTGCTCGCACGAAAATATTGATCAGAGTGGTTTATCAATTTTATTGACAGAATTTATTGAACGTCTGGAATCAAAGGGGGTGTTCAATATTATTGAACAATAAAAAGATTGTTTAATATTATTGTAGGTGTATGGGGCCCCTAAGAGTTAGAAATAAGATTTTTAGGGTTGTCATAGACTATTAACTTTAAATTAAATTTCAAATTAATTATTAATAGTTTACATAATTATCAATGGATAGCAAATTAAAAAAAAATACATGAATAATGAAAATTGATCATTGTCGTGATCTGTGGTGCGCTTCTGTACCTAACTTTGGGATTAAAAAATCAAATACGTTTCAATTACCCATAAGTATATATTCAGTAATGTCCTTATTGTTTCGGGTCTACAACCTGTTTTATACATGGATTTTGAAAAATTAGTCTGTAATAAGGTGTTTAAATATTTTGTTATGATTTTATTATCGATACTTACACTGTATTCATGACTGGATAATCGCTGATTTCACATCACTAACACAGGGGACTGTAAAGATTTTGAGTATGTTTGGTTCTTGAAAAACCAAAACGAGTTAGGTTCAGTGCATCCGCCAGTAATATTTATTAACAACAACAGTTTATGAAGTTAAAATGATGAAATTAGTTGACCAAGTTGTGAGGAGCTTTAAAGTAGCAAAGGTCTTTCGAGAAAATACAGACAAAATAAACAGTATAGACTTTTCTCCCAGTGGTGAGACGCTAATATCTTGCAGTGAAGATGATCAAATCGTTATATATGACTGTGAAAAAGGCACACAAATGATAACCGTAAACAGTAAAAAATACGGCGTCGATTTAATCCACTTTACACATGCAAAGAACACTGCGATTCATAGTTCTACAAAAGTTGATGACACAATAAGGTATTTGTCCCTGCATGACAACAAATACATAAGATATTTTCCTGGCCACACGAAAAAAGTAGTGACATTATGCTTATCACCAGTGGAAGATACGTTCTTATCCGGCTCATTAGACAAAACTCTGAGGTTATGGGATCTTCGTTCCCCAAATTGTCAGGGTCTCATGCATTTGTCGGGAAGACCAGTAGCTGCGTATGATCCTGAAGGTCTTATTTTCGCCGCCGGAGTAAACTCTGAAAGCATCAAATTGTATGATTTACGGTCATTTGATAAAGGACCATTTGTCACATTTAAGTTAAATCAAGAAAAGGAATGTGATTGGACAGGACTCAAGTTTTCACGAGATGGCAAAACAATGCTGATCAGTACAAATGGATCTATAATCAGATTAGTGGATGCATACCATGGTACACCTCTGCAAACATTCACAGGCCATTTAAATAACAAAGGCATACCAATAGAGGCATCATTCAGTCCAGATTCACAGTATATTTTCAGTGGATCAACAGATGGCAGAGTACATGTATGGAATGCAGATACAGGCTACAAAGTGTGCGTACTTAATGGAGACCACCCTGCTCCAATCCAGTGCGTGCAATTTAATCCTAAGTTCATGATGTTAGCTTCTGCTTGTACCAATATGGCGTTTTGGTTACCTACAATAGATGATGTTTAATATGCTTATTTCACACTTTGAGCAGTGCAGTAAGAGAAAAAGGATCTTATTAAATTGAACTACCTTTTATCAAGTCTTAAATGTAGATTATTGATAAAATTGTCTTTAGTGCATACCTGATGTGAAAATGTTCAATAAAAAAGTGGAAATTTATAAAGCCATTTGTCAAAGAAAAATTATTCTTATCACTTGGATTAAAAGAAATTGTTTCCAATAATGCATAGTTTCACATCTGGTAAGGGACAATTAATGTAAGATTTATCCATTATAATCATAAAAGTGATGAGTTGAAATTGTAGCTCCTTTAGAATATATCAGTATATTTTACGATTTTAGTATATATATATATTTTAATGTGGTGACTTTTCTTCCTTTTATAATTAATGATTTTTACATTCCAATAAGGATTATTAGCTTAATGAGTGTGAAAATTAACTTGATTCATCAATATTGAGTAGAGACCATAATTATTCAAACAATGGCTCATCACATTTTTAACCAATTGGTATGATGCAGTATATTAATATTGGAATACTATAAGTTTGCATAGAACTAAGCATTTACATAGTTTTCATTCCATGTAAACATTTCAATGTATTCCAAATAGGTAAGTCCTAAATTATCAGTAATATCTTGTGCTTAGTTGTACAAATACCAAAATGTCATACAATCTTTTTAATCATAAGTAGACACCAGAAAAATTGTTTTATTTATTTTTAATCCCATCTATACCTCATTATAAATTTATGTAGCCTCCTATTTAATAATGGGTACTAATGAAAAAATATTCAATAATTTTATTATGTAAATATTTTATGCTATTATCTATATACCTCCATATTAATATATTTAAAATATGAAGGGATGAGTGTCATGACGGTCTTGTTGTTCCCAAAAATGCTAAGGGCATTTATATGCATATATGCAGCAGTAAAAAAAAAGGAAATATATATATATATATATATATTTTCTATTCATAGTAATAATAATAACAACTTGATTCATTTTGCTACAACTTTGAGTGTAAGATATTTAATGTCCTTTTAAGGAAATGATTCCTTAATCTTCTTACTAGGAGAGTACTAATAGACGAAATTACAAATAAAACCTAAAAAAACATTCTGGTAAACCCTGCAAGTATGTAGATATCCTCAAAATAAAGCACCTTTAAAATTATATAAACCAATTTACAAAAAATGCAAAGTTATCAAACTTGATGTTAGTGGTCTCTTTTCTTGATATAGTCCATCACATACTCATGCTTCTATATGCATATGGGGATATGGATAACCATGGTTTACCATCAGTGCTCAGGTATATTCATATTCCTTTTTATGCCTTTCTATATCTTCTTTGCTTTAAATTTTTCCGTCCATTTTCTATGATCCTCTTAATATTTCAACTTAACTTTGCATATAGCTTGTAATTCTAGAGGCATATAACCATCTCCCCCAATGTTAAAATTCCATTATTTTACATTCTGTTATCTTCATCATAACTGGTTGAACTGAAAACCTAATCTACATGTCAATATTACTTAAAAGATACAAACTTGCCAGCTCCATGGTTAGAATTATCATCAGCCCATTTATGTCCCACTGCTAACCAAGGGCCTCATCTACAGCTGAGAGTGTATAGGCATTATGGTTAGGATCGGAGTGTATTATATATGGAGGAGAAGAATGGATTAATTTAAACAAATCTTCAGAGGTTTCGCGAAGATACAGACTAATACGCTTTGCTATAATAATCTATATGTAAGTTCAGTAACAAAAAGGTAACATTTCAATCAATTGCAATAGTATGGGCAGCTGCACAGCTTCACAGCTGCAAATACATTCTAATTATCAAGTATTTCTATAGGTTCGTATATCATTCAACACAGGTCGCGTCTACAATTTGTAGGGGAGAGGGGGGCACCTTTGAACACTTTTTTAATAAAACATTATAATTTTCATATTATGCTACATATCAAGGTATCTAATTTTTTTATGAAGGGATATGCTATTGTGCTACAAAATAAAAATTAAATTTACTTATTTTTACTTATTAAAGTAACAATATAATTATTTTTCAAAAACAAATTTTTGTTCAAATGTACCCCTGGCAAGGGGCACATTTGATAAACCCAGGGGCAGTTTTGAAATACCATGATAACAAGAAAACAATGTAACTTAGAATATAATGAACACTTTATCTAAGACATACAGGCCTTATATTATAATTATGTATTGCCCCTAACTTTGTACACTCACTATTGCTTCAATAAACTTTATAAAACTATTAACAGTCTGGGGCAGTCTTGAACAAGTGTAAGTAACTCATTATTTTACTAGGTATATGAGATCTAGGATATGCTAGGATTGGTCTTCTTTGTCAGGGATCAAAAATTTAAAACCCAATTTTTTAATAAAGAAACTAGAACTAACTAACTAGCTAGCTACGAAATATTTTTGTGATTCTGTTTTGGCAGAGTGACGCTTTACCAACTTATAGTCATTTTCATTTAAATTCTCATTTGTCAAGGATTGAATTGATTCTCTTTCATCAACTAGCTTATCAGACTCAGAATTACTTTGACCATCCGTTAAATCCATATCAGAATCATAAATCCTCGTTTTGAAAATGGCAGAATTAAACCCTTGCGTTTCAACCGATTGAAATGAGCAGCTTCTACTGCGTATTTTTCCGGAGTATCGGTTAAGATGCGTGACAAACCTTTTTTCTGCCTTTTCTTCCTGTATGAGGTGTTGCTTTAGGAAACGGTCTTATTGCTTCAGGAGTAATTATTACTTTTCTCCTTATATTTTCAGTGTTCCTGTTTATTTTCGTCAAATTATCAAAATTAACAGCACTTTCTAATACAGATGGTGAACGTGAAAGAGTTTGCACGTGAGCTTTATTAGTAATCTTAGTGGGTGTTTTTGCAAATTTTTTGGTTTCTTGATTAAGTTCAGTGGGTAGTTGAGATGTAAAGTTTGTGGTCGGTTTATTACTTTTGACAATAGCTTAAATTGATGTTATTACAGGTTGGTCTGATTCTATATCTGCAGCGTCAGTAGCATCACTGTCGATTGCAGAAGATGTTGGAGCAACAATTTGAGCATTGTCAGTAGCGTCGTGAGCATTTTATTCATAACTGCCCCATAGATTTTTTTCAAATCTGCCCCAATACCATTCTTCAGAAACAAAATTATGTAGACGATCAAGAAACTTATATTTAATTAACCTATATTGATAATACACTTGCCATAATATACACACCATTATAAAATAGTCAAAACTCGAAAATAATACTTACGGTTTCAGTAATCCGTTTACAATAAAAAATAAAAATATTTGGTTTCGTTTCCGTAAAGTAACGGACAAATTTTATTCTGTTCGACACTGGCATTGACGTAAATTGGCAACTGACAGACGTGTAGTTCGGTATTAACAGTACTAAAGAAGTATTGGATGTTAGGAAAGACAAATGATGATTTCGTAAATCCAATAATTCAAAACTGCCTCTGTTCTAAACTGCCCCCCTCTCCCCTACATGTTATTAGAAAGAACTAACAAACACATAAAAGATTGCACCGGCATTTGATTCATGATAGGTACCAATGTAGCGTTTAATGGAAGTGAAAATTTTTATGCCGATAGTCAACAAAGATCGGCTAGTTAGCCGTCTCTAGGAGGCAAATTTTGTATTGGCAGTATTTGAATGGAAGAAAATTTATGAATAATATCCAAAATACCCGAATGAGTGCATTTTATCTACATTTTAAGACCCATGTGAGGCTGTCTGAGCATAATGTTGTAATGCGTTGTTCCGTACCTACTGTTAAAAAAAATCTGCTACCTATTGAAAAAAGTTAGAAGCCCCTTGTTAAATCCAGAACCTCTAGATCACGCACGCACTACAGGCGCGCGCTCGAGCAGTCGCTGCAAGATTGCACGACGCACTTCAGCACAACACGCAAGCCAAAGCTATAACTCAACTACCTACCTACAAAGTCATACTAGCTCGCTCCACCTCTATCCTGCCTTAATTATAAACCACCACAGGCCCACTGCTGGGCACGGGCCTAATACGGGTTGACGAACTACACACCTAAGAACTTTTAGGTGTGCAGTTTTCGTCATGATGTTTGTTTTCATCCTTAAAAGAAGTGATATTCATTGAATTTGTACACACAAATTCAAAGTCATAGGTGAGTGCCGGGGGTATAAACTCGCAACCGCCGAAATTCTCGATCGATCACTCGCGGCATATTTGTGCTACGGGACCAATAAGGCAGTGATCTAATCCTAAAAATACACAAATACCACTACTACCCTTATCGATTCCTTTCGGTGTTCAAAGAATAGAGATGCAGAGTCCTATTTCTCTCATTGGTATGATCCTAGCATAGCACTGATTTTCTTAATGAAATGGGCATAACTACAAACTGCTGCGTATTTTTCAAGATGATTTGTATTATATTATAGAACAGTTACAGTAACCTTGCAGACACTTATTGTTTAAGCGTTTCCATGTCCATCCATCACCTCTCTTGAGCAATAAAAAACGTAGGGTTACCGTTTCTACGGTTATGTAGATTTTTTAAAGAGGGTATTAATGAAAAACCATCCAGCACGATACATATTATCGAACTGGGAGAAAATTCCTAGCAGTCGCCGGCTCAGTTCTATTATATTTAATTTAGAAGGCAATTATGCTTCACTTTTACACGTGTTTTGCATCGTTATTTCGTGAACAAACCCGATAGAAACACCACGTCCTCTTTAAGCCGTTTTTTTTGTCAGGCGGGAAAATGCTGTTACTCTCATCCTGATAGTCTCCGATCTCTCTGCAACGTATCCTGCGAGCTGTCTTGCAGAAAAAGAGTATAGCCTGCTCACACCTTCTACTTTCGACGAGGAAAAAATATCGCATGAGAGCAAGGAGTAAGCTCGGTTTTGCGGTGTGCTCTGCGCTCTTCTTCAAAGGCTTAATAATCCGAAAGAGCGTATTAGACTGTTTTCTTCAGGCAACTACATTTACTTTAGATAATCCTCTTTTGCACTACATGACGGAGGTAATGACCTTAATAGCGAGGGTTTTATGTTAACGACTTTTTTACCGCTTTCTATTTTGCAATGCAGTCCTCTCTCCAGGATCCAGAAAAGTAACCGCAGAGATAAAACGAGTGGTAAAGGCGGTAATAGGTAAACCTGTTTAAACCTTCCGCCTCTTTTATAGTAACATACACATGTCTAAAAGATTTCGGGGCCCGAGCAGTAGCACTTCTTAAATAAGGTACCTACTAGGGAATGCAATCCCGATCCCGCGAGATCGGGATCCCGCGGGATCCCGAGTAATTTTTCGGGATCAATCCCGACGCATCATATGACGAGATCCCGTTCGAGATTGACGGGATTGGGCGGCAGTAGTCAGGATTTATTTCAGTGTGGAGGAACAAGGGGGCGATTTTTGCAGTTTGCATATAATTGCTTCGCCACGCTATTGCCAACCAGTGTTGAGTCGGAGAGGGCATTCTCTGCAGCGCGATACATTGCAAAGGACATTAGATGCCGTTTAGCAGATGATACTATTATTTGGTAGCCTTTGTTTTTTAAGGAGTCATTTTCAAAATCACTCGTTTTTGGTAACTACTTCCTAATTCCTTTGAAATATGTTTATTGTTTTGATTATTTAATTCACCTATGTTAATTTCCTTAAAACCTGATAATTATTTTTGGTTGGTAAGATTTAAAAAAAAGAATTTTATTTTCTTTGGAGTTATATTTATTTATTTATTTATGTACTTTTTGTACACTATACAATAAAATAAATATAAAACATTAATGAAGCATAACGAATACGAATTTTATCGCTAGCTGCGATCTCTTCCAGACAAGCTACGCGACTGGAATGAAAGGTCGTAGTTCTGGCAGTTGTCTTCAGAATTGTAAAATAGAAACAGAAAAAAATCTAATAATGTATATCAATAACAAATACATACATAAACATACATTAAAGTAAAAAGAAGATATCTTAATTTAACATTGAATAGAAGATATTAGTGTAAAGATTGCATGAGTAATTTACAGAAATAAAAGCAACACTATTAATAAAAGAATATAAATACTAAACGACATACATATAAGAATACGAATTTACCAAATAAAATATAAAGTTTAGAATAGTAAGTTCTGAGAAGTTTTTTTAAAGTGGAAAGCGATTTAGCTTTACGACTTGTTAGTAGTATTTCATTCCACAGACGTGCAGCATGGACTGTAAAAGAATTATTAAGAAATTTGGTGCTATGCTTATTTCAAGTGTTAAATTTTCTGAGGACCTAAGCGGTCGTGCATGTGTAGCGCTTAGAAAACGGAACCTATATTTAAGATAACGGGGAGCAGTGGGATTGAATAAAATTTGAAAAAGTAGCAAAAGAATACGAGTATTCCGGCAAAGGCGCATAGATACCCACTTGAGTTTATCACGAAATTCAGAGACGTGGTCATGTCATATTTTATTATGTTGTTTTACTTAACCTCACTATCACAAACAAGCAGTTATTAGTTTCTTTAGTCATCCAAATTAATTATTTTTTTAAAACTAGACGGGATCCCGAAAATTCCGGGATCCCGCGGGATTGATATTTCTAATCCCGCGGGATCTCGAATTTGCAATCTCGAGTCGGGATTGCATTCCCTAGTACCTACGCCTAAGATGGGCCGGTTCCTAAGATAGCCCACTTTCGAAATTTTAGAAGTTACTAAGTAGAATTAGTTTAAATTTTGCACCCATGTTCTATTAATGCCTTAGACAAAACTGCAAGTGTATTTGAAAGGTAGGTTGTCGCCATCTTAGTTGTATTTGGCAGTTTGTTAAACACGTTGCAAACAGCTATCAATTTATAAGCTCATGTTCAAAATATTTTTTAATTTTCATTTGAAAAACTAATTATTTGTGTAATTTCTTTTATGTATAAAGTTACTTTGATTTGTGGGCATTCCTAAGAAGCTAAGTGTTGTTTTAATTCTTTGTTAATTTTAATTCAGAAGAAGTTGATATTATTACCGGGTAACGTGCCTATAAAGGCCCATCATAGGGGGTTCCTAAGATGGCCCGGGCCTTATTACTACGGATGTCATATTTTTTTGAAGAAAATGAGTTTTTTTGGTCAAATTTTAGATTTAATATTTTTTTTTAATACCACGAAGAATGTGTCGGACTAACTAAGAACTATTTAGAGAACTTTTTATGCCCAGAATGGTACTAAAATATAAGTAAATTTCACAGACTTTTTTACACTCTTAATAAGGCCCACCGAAATTATAAAGAAAAATATTTTGTCAATTGTTTTAGAAATTGTTGCTTATAATATTAATTATCGGTAAAATAATAACAGAAAAATGTTGTTTATTGATTTTATTTACAGATTTTAGTTTTATACGTTTATTAAGTTTTCCTAAACCTAAGATGGCCCACAGCCCAATTTTTTACCAAAAAAACTATTGTGAGAAACTGATTAGCTAAGAATATCGTAATTTAGGGTAATATTTCAGTATAAGCTTGTTGTTTGTTTTGATAGCACTTATTAATTACTTGATTGATATCGGGCTATGTTAAGGACCTATGTTCCTAAAAAGGCCCAATTTAGAGGTTTTTAAAAACTATTGTTTTTGTTTAAAAATTTAATTAAACTTGTTGATTTGTACATTAATTTTATTCATAAACTAGCTTTTGCTCGCGACTCCGTCCGCGTAGACTACAGGGTTGAGATCAGAAGGAAAATAAGTTGTAGTCTATTTTACTTCTCAGAGTTCTATTTATGTCCATACCAAAATTCATACAATTGAAACCGAGTGAAACCGTAACGCGTCGATCGGCGCCTTGTGCATCATTACTGCGCGCTTGATCAATATTTTAAAACTGCAATATCTTCTAAGATACTCAGTGAAATCAAATGATGTTAAGGGCAATTTTATTTAAAATTAAATACTTGTAATGAATAACGTATTTATTTGGATAAGGATTAATATCATATTTATGAAAACACCTTCACAAATAAAACTTTATTCTAAAATAAATTTGGTTAGGATAAAAAACGTTATAGTGAGTCAACCTTAAAAAATAGACATATGCTGTCCCGGACTTTTTTTTAGAACTTTTAAAGAGGAACATTTCTCTCATACATTATTTTAGCGAAACTTTAACCGTTTTCGCAGCGCACGCCGCGGAAGCTCACAAAAAGGAAAAAATGTCCCCGATTTCGAAACATTCTTTATTGCTGCTCCGCTCCTATTCGTCGTAGCGTGATGTTATATAGCCTATAGCCTTCCTCGATAAATGTGCTATCTAACAGTGAAAGAATTTTTCAAATCGGACCAGTAGTTCCTGAGATCCTAGCGTTCAAACAAACAAACAAACAAACAAACAAACAAACAAACAAACAAACAAACTCTTCAGCTTTATAATATTAGTATAGATAAATAAAAAATTTTGTGATAAAGTTTGTTTTCATAAAAAAAGAATCATTTTACAATTATTTAACAATTACAAAAAATGGGCCTTATTAGGCGCATGTACCTTATATATAGGGGAAACTGGGGACACTTGATTCTTATGGGAGACTAGGTACACTGAATTAACAAAGCAACCAAGTGCAATTAAAAGGTTTAGAGTGGCTAAACTGGTAGATAATAGTACCCGCAAACTTTTTGATAGTGGTACACCTGCCAGGTTTGACACTTTTTGCAGGTGGCGGACGATGTATGATACATGTTGCTGAAACTTTTTTCGTAAGCTTTAATTTTAATTTTAAAAATATTAAAAAAGATATTTACGTTGTTGTACAGCTTTAATACAAATTTATACATATTTCTAGCCTCTTGTAACAGAGAAAAGTGTTAATCTATACTAATACTAGCTTTTGCGCGCGACTCCGTCCGCGTAGACGACAGGGTTGAGTTCAGAAAGAAAATAAGAAATAGTCTATTTACTCCTCAGAGTCCTGCCCTATTTAGGTCCATACCAAAAGCCATACAAATTGGTCAAATTGTTTAAACGTGAAACCGTAACACGCCGGTCGGCGTCTTGTGCATCATTATTGCGCGCTTGATCATTATTTTAAAACTGCGATATCTTTTAAGATACTCATTAGAATCACATGATGTAAAGGGCAGATTTATTTTACATTAAATACTTGTAATGAATAACGTATTTATTTAGATAAGGATTAATATCATCTTTATAAAACACCTTCACAAATAATGCTTTATCTATACTAATATTATAAAGCTGAAGAGTTTGTTTGTTTGTTTGTTTGTTTGTTTGAACGCTAGGATCTCAGGAACTACTGGTCCTATTTGAAAAATTCTTTCACTGTTAGATAGCACATTTATCGCGGAAGGTTATAGGCTATATAACATCACGCTACGACCAATAGGAGCGGAGCAGCAACATAGAATGTTTCAAAATCGGGAACATTTTTTCCTTTTGGTGAGCTTCCGCTGCGTGCGCTGGGGAAACGGTTAAAGTTTCGCTAAAGTAATGTATGAGAGAATTATTCCCCTTTAAAAGTTCTAAAAAAAAGTCCGCGACAGCATATGTCTATCTTTTAAGGTTAGCTAACTATAACGTTTTTTATCTTAAACAAATTAAATTAAAAATAAAGCATTATTTGTGAAGGTGTTTTATAAAGTTGATATTAATCCTTATCTAAATAAATACGTTATTCATTACAAGTATTTAATATACAATAAATTTGCCCTTTACATCATGTGATTCTAATGAGTATCTTAAAAGATATCGCAGTTTCAAAATAATGATCAAGCGCGCAATAATGATACACAAGGCGCCAATCGACGCGTTACGGTTTCACGTTTAAACAATTTGACCAATTTGTATGGTTTTTGGTATGGACCTAAATAGGGCAGGACTCTGAGGAGTAAATAGACTATTTCTTATTTTCTTTCTGAACTCAACCCTGTAGTCTACGCGGACGGAGTCGCGCGCAAAAGCTAGTTATTAAATAAATTTGTTTAAGATAAAAAACGTTATAGTTAGCTAACCTTAAAAGATAGACATATGCTGTCGCGGACTTTTTTTTAGAACTTTTAAAGGAGAACAATTCTGTCATACATTACTTTAGCGAAACTTTAACCGTTTCCCCAGCGCACGCAGCAGAAGCTCACCAAAAGGAAAAAATGTTCCCGATTTTGAAACATTCTTTGTTGCTGCTCCGCTCCTATTGGTCGTAGCGTGATGTTATATAGCCTATAACCTTCCGCGATAAATGTGCTATCTAACAGTGAAAGAATTTTTCAAATCGGACCAGTAGTTCCTGAGATCCTAGCGTTCAAACAAACAAATACTACAACTTATTTTCTGTCTGCACCCAACCCTGTAGTCCACGCAGACGGAGTTGCGGGCAAAAGCTATCTTAAAATACTTTTATATATTAAATGTTTTGTAAAGTAAGTGCTGTTGGGTACACGTGGTCCTTGTCATTATGGGACACTTGATCCTCAATTTTATTATGGGATCAAGTGCCTCGAATTTACAAAACAAAAGAAGGTGCACGAAATTGTGCTCCAATCGATAAACAAATATTGGCGTTAGCTGTAAATGTTCGTAAAAGTTGTAGCGGTACGGTAAAAGAGTACCGATTAGCGGTTATCAGCCCCGGATCTAGGGGGGAGCAAGCCGGGGTCTGTGCCCCGGGCGGCAAGGTCAGAGGGCGGCAAATATCACACTTTACAGACGTAAGGATAACTCATCATTTGCTTAACTTTGATCGCAGAATAAATAGTAGTACAAATACAGAAATTTATTTCAAATTTGAATCATACCGAGTTTAAACAATTCCTAATTGGTGACCGAAAATTCAGGTTTCTAGGTTTATCCACAAAGAAGTTATAAGATGTCGAAAATGGCCTGAGTGGCTTCGAGAAAAGTATAGTACGGCCGTGCCGCTTTTGCTCGACTTGGCGGGGGCGCGACAGTGCCCCCAGATAAAAGTGTGTGAGGGCGGTGTTTTTCAGTTTTTTCCCCACCTAAAACAAAATGAAGATCCGGGGCTGGCGGTTATAAAACTAAAAAATATGCCAGTGAATTAAATAATACTAGAAAGTTATTCATTGCATGAGCAAATAAATATATTTGATTATGGCAATTTGGAACATATTTTTAGTAATTATTCCTTGTAATAGTATCATATCGATCCCAAATTCGGGAGATATTTCCAAGGATCAAGTATCCCAGAAGGGGAGGATCAAGTCGTACATATATAGGGGACACTAGATACATTTCCCTATTCGTACTTATTGTGGAATTATAACTAAATTATTACACTGAGGTCGTTGGGTATCACACATAGTATAGCCAAATAAATTCCACGTGCTTCAGTGCCAGCAAATTTAAATCCGATCAATATTAAGAAAATTAGGGTTGAAAAACAAAAGGGGGATCAAGTGTCTCCAGTTTCCCCTACTATATACTCAGCCTATCGCCGTCCACTGCTGAACGTACTCCTTAAATAAGTAAAATAAATTTAATGCAATGGTCACTGGACTGCGAAGAAGTACAAGTAATAACTAAATATTTGTTATCGATTTCTTATACTAGTAAGTATTTCCACACGTATGTTATCTCACTCACTGCGCAATGTACTAAATAAATATTGCTAAAATGTGTCATGCATTTTATAAAATTTCATAATAAGCCTCTTCCCTACTTTCTATCATAAAGGAGTGGTGAAATAGACTATGAACAGAATTTAAAAACAACAAATAGCAGTAGATGCGACACACGGCGCGATAGGCGAGGCATGATGCAAGGCGTAGGTGTAAATATATAGCATTGCCTACGTGAAAGTGATTGTGTTGTGATTGGTTGTGATAACGATAAGAAAATGTCTAATAACAATGACAGTCGTGTTGGACAGGGACTGTAGGTAAGTACTTAGTACAGTATACATTGTTAAAAAATAGATTCGAAAGTTCAGTGGTATCAAAGTTCAAAGCTGAGAATAGCTAAATTAGTTATAAGTGCATCATAAATTAAGTAAGCATAATTTTTCAACAATATGTCGAAGAACATACATATAAACACTTCGACAACCGTTTACTTGCTTTCTAAAAGCAATTACATTGTTTTTTTTTTCTTTTACTAAACTGTATGAGAGGAATTTTACATAGAATTGCATACTTATCATTTCCGCAATTTCGTCGTCACTTACTAAATAGTATTTCTAATTATACTTGTTCTTTCAAA
Organism: Cephonodes hylas; assembly: GCA_030295005.1. Lineage (NCBI taxonomy): Eukaryota > Metazoa > Arthropoda > Insecta > Lepidoptera > Sphingidae > Cephonodes > Cephonodes hylas. The sequence continues at coordinate 6,989,390 of AP025364.1, read as the reverse complement.
TGAATCATGATGGAAAGTAAGTTAAGTATACCAAATCATAATTTTCAAGGCGAACTAGTTTCACATTACAACATTATTAATACGATAAAATTCAAGTTGTCTAAAACATAAAACTAATTACTAATGGATAAATAAGTATTTTTATGTTGGAAGGTAGTAGTTACAAATACATGTTTGGATCACAAACTTGTATTGATTTCAATGATTTAATATAAAAATTTTACAGTATAAACTATTTAATAATCTTTTGTAAAATTTTATAATAAAAAATGTGTGCTGCATTTTAAATAACTATATTACAATTGTATAAAATTTTTTTTGTTTATTGATTTGTTGCAGAGTTATAATGCTGCGTAGTATAAATAAAATGGTAAATATTTCACAGGTTTTTTATGAATTTTATTGTAAATAAATCAAATCCTTACTAAATTGCAAACTTACTGTACTTTATTTTACAGATTGGTTATAGAACTTTTTTATTGGAGCCCTATGCTAGCTCTTGCCAAGTCATAGCCAATTATACCAGCAGCAAAACTCAAGTTAATGTGCAAAATTTGCCCAGTTTGCCAGTTCCGAAACTAGATGACACATTAAATAAATATTTAAAAACTGTAAGACCGCATCTGAATGATGAAGAGTTTGCTGTTACAACATCCATTGTTAAAGATTTTATTTCTGATGGAGGTGTTGGGAGGAAATTGCAGGTAACATGATGTTTGATAGATATATGCATATACACAGTACATACATACATATACCAAAATGACATTTAAGTGTGTCTGTCTATTTGTTCTGAATAATCTGTGAAACAGCTGGACTAATGATGTGCCAACTCGGAAAAAACAGAACTCGATTTAACTCGAGTTAAAATCCACATAACTCGGGTTGAACTCGAGTTAACTGACAAATGAATGTTCTTACTATAATTTTTACCAGTTTATTTCCTCAGCTTCGCATTAATAGTTTAAAAAATTGGAACAAATGACATTTTTATCTGTTTCAATTCTTTCAGTTTTTATATTATTTATTTATAATGAATTGACAGAGTTATACTAATTAAAGTAAGAAAGAAAATTATTGTTTGAAATCATTTATTTATGTATTTTTGGCTTGAATTTTATTTATAAACATATTTATATTTATTATCAATAAAACTATGAAAATATATAGCAGTTTTTTAAAATAAAATCAGACTAACATTATGATGCGGGTATGTACAATGTACATAGTTATATTTACAGGCTGATAATTGTTTTACAAACACAATATTTTCAAGAAAATTAGATAATTAGTATCACAAATTCTTTTCATAGTTAAATTATATACTTATAATTTAGTCTTAAATACATAATATGTGACACTTGTTATGAATGAATTAACGAACATAGTCTCACACAAATGATCAGCAAACTACGTTCCATGTCGGTTGACGGTTCCATTCGATTTACGAACTTGAGTCAGAGAGAATTCAACTCGAGTGGGTTCGAGTTACGCCCAACTCGAGTTAGATCGAGTTACTTACTCGAGTCGACCATCACTAAGCTGGACCAATTTCGATTGGACTCACTGTCAAATAGCTGATGGAATATGGAGTAACTTTGAGTACTTTTATTGTAAACTTTGCAAACTCAACAAAAACTTTTTGTTAAATTCTATGCTAATGAAGTTCAGGAACAGATAGCTTTTTTAAAGTATCTCTGTTAAATTTTTGATTAGGTAAAGTACCACTGATAATTATTGTGCTTCTTTATCTGTACTTTTCAGGGATTACTTGAAAAGAGAGCAGAAAAGCATCTTAATTGGCTTGAAGATTGGTGGTTAAATACAGCATATTTAGAATATAGGGATCCAGTAGTTGTGTATTCTAGTCCTGGACTGGTGTTTCCTTTCCGGGAGTTTAAGAATCAAAAGGAACAACTGAAGTATGCTGCCAAAACATTATTGGCTGCTGTTGATTACAAAACTTTGATTGACAAGTAAGGGTATTTTATTGTAAAAACTTTTAAATCACTTAAGGCAATCATTGTTTGGGGTGACTTACCTATACCACAAACATTATCTTTGTTTTGGTCCTAAACTTTGGCTCTTGCTTCAGCCCTAATTGGCCACAATGTGCCAGTAACTGAGAAATTTTCTAATTTTATTTTATGTGTCGCAGTAAATAAAAGAAATCGGGCTTTCATTGCAAATGTTATTTTATATTGTGGTACTACCATTTGAAAATTTTAGTAAAAATGCACCGAAAACCTAAACACTTACACTCCATGTTTTCTTGTGATGGTATGCAATATATATTATATCACTCCCAATCAGTCAAGCATGCATGTGATCTACACAGAAATTTATAAAAGAAGCTTATGTTTTTCCGTAAGTTATTTATTTTATTCTTCTCCGACTGTAAAAACAGTCAGTATTAAATTTAGTTGACAACAATAGTATGGACTGGCTCGACTTAGTTACTAAAATATGTCAAGATAGCCATAAAGATGATGACGACATTGGCATTTATACTATTGTTGATTTTTTTTATCAAGATAATAACTGTAACGTAAGATTACATACATACGCCCTCACATCTAAATAATATATGCTCCAAAATGAATGAAAATATCTTGTTCGAAAGTAATTCACCATTTATTATTTGTGATTTTACTTTTAGTTCATTATTAAAGACTGATTGAACATAGTAAACATAATTTTAGCGTTACAGAGTGTTGAAGAACTTTTGTTATCTAATAAAAAAAAAGGAAAGTCGATATAATTTTAACTACCTACATATACGTAACCTTATCTTGTTCTAGCGATAAAATCCCCGTGGAAATGATGGGTAAGAGTCCATTAGATATGGCCCAGTATAAGAAAATATTCGGAACATGCAGAATACCTTGGGAGAAACGTGATAAGTTGTCCTATAACAACAGTAATTATGTCACAGTTATACATAATAATCACGTAAGTGTGCAACCTCAATTCCTCTTGCCGTGATGATAAATCCAGTCTTCTGATTTTATTACAGTAAAAGCTCTTTATTCGCGGGGGATACTTTCCATAAATATGCCGCGAATACAGAAACCGTGAATATGGAATGGTAATTTATATGGGATTATAGGAGACACGTTCCAAGATGACAAAAAAAACGCCAAATATATAAAACGACCTTATTTTATCTTCCGATTTTTTATCGATAGTACAGTTGATTCGTTGACATTGAATGAGCGTGATATGGATGCAAATGACTCTCCAAGGCGTAAACGATCAAGCATTTCTATTTTCACTTTAAGCGGTAACACAGATTTTTTTCGTGTCGAAACTCGTTTTTCATTTTTTTTAGTGACATTTTAATCTCACAACTGTTACTCGATCACAATTTTTGTAACGAATGTGAAAGACGAAACAATAAAACACGCAAAGTGGCTTTTACTTTAAACGGAACAACAACATTTAAAAATATACTTTATTTATTGAGTTATAAGGTTGCCTTCATTCTGTTTGTTTACATTCTCAAAAACACCGTTCGCGGCGAAGGCGGCTTGTGTTAAAGGCCTCGGCGATGTCATTCTACAACATACTGTATGCATAGTGGTAATAAGATTTGTTTTACTGTTTTTATTTGTCCATTTGACGGCATTTACTAAGAATATTCTCTTGGTTACCTATTGGAATCTTTTTAATTTTTTTATGTATTTATTAGATCCGCGAATAAAGAAATTTTTAGCCGCGAATATAGGAATTGGGTAGCATTTTTTTAATCCGCGAATAGTGAAAACGCGAATAAAGGAAGCGCGAATAAGGAGCTTTTACTGGATTTTTAAATTTTATTATTAGATGGTCGGGTGTGTCACGGTTTAGTCACGTCTTTAGAAAAGTTTTACCTCGACCCCGAGACGTGCGGCAGATAATATCACTTCGTAAAAAAATATACTAGCGTGTGAAAGAAGGGATTTTGGGTTCGATCCCCGCAACGAGAAAAATATTTGTGAGATCCCCAAATATTATATTAGGGTCTCGAACGAGAGATCGAAAAATCTTGTACTTTTTAATACACATGACACAAACCTTGTATGACGAGTGGGTTTCATGTATGATGTAAGTATGTATCCGGTCTATTCCGGTTGGGATCCTAGAGGAAACCACCGAATAAAAAATAATTATTACTAGTAATCTGTTTTATCCGAGGAAGTCATATAGCCTATACCTAGGTATCCCATAATATCGCATAGAATGGTTACGAGTGAGCTAACGTCGTAACGGATAAATGTGTAAATGAGCGCACATTTCCAGATTTTCCACGTCGACCTTTGGGGACATGACAATGTTCTCCTGAACGAAGATCAAATAGTGTCGCAACTAGAAAGTGTTATAAAGGAGTCGAGCTCGCCTACAGACCAAGGCATCGGCATACTGACGTCTGACAACCGAGATAACTGGGCCAAAGCTTACCAATTGTTAGCTGAAGGTAAGATCAATAAATAAATTGGACCAATCCTCAGATCAGTGAACAGGGAAGTACAATAAAATAGCTAAAACTGCGAATTTCAAGGCAATAGTCGACGATAGGTACAACTGAGATGTTACTGTTAATAATAGAAATTTATCTCTATAAATTATTTTGTTACAGACAAAATAAATAGAGAATCCTTGGTAGATATAGAGAGAAGTCTCGCTATCTTATGTCTGGATTCACCGGTGGGTTTATGGAAATGTCCTGATCACAACGCTCGTCGCAACGTGGCCGGAGCGCAGACTATCCACGGGGGAGGCTCGGCTCTCAATGGAGGCAACAGATGGTTTGACAAAACTATTCAGGTAGCCTTGTAATACCTATAGAATCATTTTATTGTAGTTATGTAGTTATAGGAGTTTTCTTATGTTGAAATTTGCAGTTCATCGTGGGCGCGGATGGAGTCACTGGTCTAACGTACGAACATTCTCCTGCTGAAGGTCAGCCCATCGCTGTCATGACGGATTTCATTATTAACTTTATGTATGCATCGTTTTAGTTTGCTATTTTTGTTTTAAATCGCTTTCATTTTAAAAGGTATTTACAATTCTAATTTGCCTATTTTAGGTATCCATGCTTTGCAAGTTTGTTTCTTTGTTGATTTTAGTTAAACGTAATCTGGATAAACTAGAATATATACATACGATACAGGCTCTGCCTAGTATGAGATGTCTTAGAAAACTTGTATACATTAATTATGTAATATGACATAGATTTTAAGAATTTATTTTATTTTATTACAGCATTTTGGAATAAATAAATAAAATATAAATAAATAAATATTTTATTATGAATTGATATTTCGCATTGAATATTCTTTTTTTTTAATATTTTTTTTTTGTATTTTGCAGCGACCAAGGGAAAGGTAAGAAAGAACCTTCAGCAAAGCCTACGCAGCCGGTGTTACTTAAATTCAACGTCAGTCCCAAAGTAAAGGAAATGATCAAGACTGCACAAAACAATTTGGACAAGTACGTATATCCATTGTTACGTAATAAATATAGAGATTTGAATCCTATTAAGGGAAAATTCCAAAATAAATTGGCGATAAACTTATACGATGGTAAGGGATGTGTCAAAGTCATAAATTGTTGCACGCAATAGCTTTGTTATTTCATTTTTCAGGTTCTCAATTTATTTTAGTTAATTCAAGCATTTATGAAGTTCCTAATGTATAGGAAATGCGGAATAACTTCACTTCCAATTAATTCAGGTATTTGTGAATTAGACGCTCGCAAAAATGGAAGGATAATAATTATAATGTCAGTTCTGTAAAATAATATATTCATATATTTTTGTCGTTATCTGCGGCTTTCGTTACAGAATTGATACTATGCAATATCAATTGATACTTAGTATATTATAAGTTTAGTTTGTATGTTATTCCATTATTTTGTATTGTAGATCAGCATAGTATGTATTACAAATATGTATGTGTAACGTAAAATCTTCTTGCAAAGTAAATCTAAACAATTTAGTCCAACTGTCGCCAATTAGCCTCTATTTCCTTTATTATTGTACCAATATCTATGATTTCTCTTTTAAACGACTTTTATACAATTTATTGCAGATTAGTGGGAAATCTTGAACTTAATTGTTTCCAATATGATAAATACGGCAAAGACTTTATCAAGTCGCAAAAGTTGAGTCCGGATAGCTATCTACAAATGGCGATGCAGCTAGCCTTTTACAGGTATGTATATGTTGGAATAGTTTCATTTCCCTTATCCTATGTCATCTGTGTTCATGTTTGGTTTTGCAAAGAACAAAAAATATACATATTATTTTATCCATCATCCGTCCATTAGCCCAGGGGTTCCCAAACTTATTTACACTATGACGTCCTACAGAGTTATTATTTTTCTTGCGACGCACCCCCCCCCCCCCATCATCAAAACTACCTACTTTACTGGAAATAAAAACAGCAGTAGTTAGCTTAATATGAGGTTATCATAAAAATACGGACAGCGAATGTTTGCCGATCGCCTCGCGACGCCCCTCGGATGTTGCCGCGACGCCCCAGGGCGTCGCAACGCACAGTTTGGGAAGCCCTACATTAGCCGATTGAGGTCCACTGCTGGACATAGGCCTCCCCCAATGTCTTCCACCGGGAACGGTCGGAAGCAACCTGCAGCCAGCGACGTACCGCGACCTTTTTTTATAAATGTAGTTAATTTTAAGATTACATAATACTCCGGGTGCACATTACGAGTCGGCAGCCACGCGCATGTACGTGGGCGGGCGCACCGAGACCATCCGCTCGTGCTCCATCGAATCCATAGAGTTCGCCAAAACCATGTTGAACCCAAAAAGCTCACCTAAGGAAAAGGTGTCGGCACTGCAAAAAGCCATCAAGGCTCACAAAGATTATACAGTTCAGGTGAGTTTATTGGTCTGATAATATTGTTTATCGTATGATAATAAATTATTGTATTTGTATCCAACGGTTGTTTTTGTAAGTGTAACTGCTTGTTGTTGTTGAATGTCAAATATAATATATGATATGTTAATATTTTATTCAATAGGACATATTGTTACTATAATATTTAAATTTTAGGTAATATTAGCTTGTAAAAAAAGAAGCCTCTGGTTCAATAACCGTACCGCAAAATGTTTTTGTACTCCATATTTTTTTCGGGTTAGTTGGCCGATTAGTCAGCCTAATTTCTGATACCATCGACACTAGACGGTTGACTATAATTTACTATTTTTTATTTTTTTTCTATTGAAGGCACTTCAAGGATACGGAGTTGACCGACATCTTCTTGGGCTGAAGCTTATTGCCATTGAAAATGGCATCGAACTTCCTAAGTTATACTCAGATCCAGGATTCACTCGAAGTGCTCATATGAGAATTTCTACTAGTCAGGTATGATTAAAAAAAAACTAGTATGATAATTATATAACACTTATGCGGAAACTACTCTTCGCCAAAACATTATTCATGGCTTATCCGGTTTGATTAAAAAAAATGGCTTTAGTTTTTAGTAGTAGTTTAATACTACAGTTTTTTTTTATTACAACTACATTAAGGTACATCCCTAGTCATATTAAGGCTTTGAAGTATCATACATTTAAAGAAACTACTAAGAAACAACTATGTAACAAAGCCTACTATACAATATCAGAATATATGGAGGATAACGAAGCCTGGGCATAATTAAAATGTTACTGTAATCCCAGGTTTGACTGAGTTTACTTTAATCGACATGGCTGTACGTACGTAATTATTGTTTTAGTAATCTGTAAGCAATTAGGTATGTCATGCTCGCTGAAACGTCTGTGCTTACGGCGGCGTCGTGTGCCGGGTCGGTCACTTCCCTATGAAATGGTTGAGGAGGCCGATGGCTGGCACATGCGTCATACTCGTGAACGGGTGCTGTTTGTGTGGACTGGTCTGCCTAATTTGCTTATTTCCATTCATGAAATTTTAACTCGGTTAGATGACAGTCTCTCCATTCAAGATGACTATGCTGTTCTAATATGCAACACAAAATTCTGATATTGTGTCAATGAGCTGCTCGAATTCGGGAAATTAAGTCCTTGTAACAATATTGTAAGCTATCTCTTGATTGGAAAAGAGCAACACTAGAGTTTCTTGCCCGTTCTTCTCTAGTGATGACTGCCTTCCGAACAGGGTGGTAAAATTTGAAATGACTGAATCTAAGTGATGTATTTGACATTTTATGGATTCAATAAATATTATTTCATTTCATTTCATTATGACGCACTCATAATTAAATTCTCAATAGACGCTACCCGCTAGTGTTTACTTTCCATTTGAAATTTCATAATAGCGGCTCTGAGTCTTATAACATAATACTTCTATTAGAATGTTTTTGAAAAAAAAAATGTTAATCTTAAAATAAAAGACTTACTATCCCATTTAAGGAATCAGATGTGACCGTTTATCTATACCTATATACAATTTTATAAAGCTAAATATTTTTTTTAGTTTGCTTGTTAAAATACTTTAATGTCAGGGCCTGAAGAAACTTTGGAAAAAAAATAGCATTAGGTAGCTAATTTATCGAGAACGGATGTACCTATATCATCAAGCTACTACTAATAAGACCGTCAATAAAAAAGTGGCTAAGACGGGAACAGTGTATTCCATTCCAAGTCTATTATTGTTGTCTATTGGTTATCTGGAAGAGATCGCAGCTAGCTATTGTGCCTATATTGTCTCATTATTCTTAGTCTTCTTCTCCATTATTTTTCAATGATATCTATGTATCGTGAAAAAAAAGTATATAAATAAAATAAATAAATAGTTAAGTCGTAGGCCACGACTATTTTAGAAACATACAATGAATGAATGAAAGTACAATGTCGTAATTCGGTCTGTAACCCGCAGGTGGCGTGCAAGTGCGACGGGTTCATGTGCTACGGGCCGCTGGTCCCGGACGGGTACGCGACGTGCTACAACCCGCGGGAGCGCGACGTGAACATCGCCACGGCCGCGTTCGTGGCGCACCCCGACACGGCGTGCTCGCACTACCGGCGCGCGCTCGAGCGCTCGCTGCAGGACATGCACGACGCGCTGCTGCACCACACGCAGGCCAAGCTCTAACTTACCAACTGCTCTCTCGACACCTATGCTGCCGTAAGAACCCCATACACGGTACGATTTGTCTGTACGATCTATACGAAAATCGAGACGATTGGTCGCATCAAAAATTTCATTTCATCATGACATACACCATCAATTCGTCGTATCAATTCGTTTGATGCGACGTATCGTACAGATAAATCTTAAAGTGTGTGGGGCCCTTTACTTATAAACGTAAGTTAAATATTTTAAATGGATCGACACTCAAGCCAAGCTATAACTCACCTGTCTGACACCTCGTAGTCGCTCTTTTTGCGATTATTCTGCCTTACTTAGTTTAGTAATAAGTTAGTTGAATATTTTCAAGCTGAATTCCAAGCTCTAACTTACCTACATACCTCGTGGTACTGGTTCTCTTGATATCCATACTGCGCTTACTTTTATTTTGCCTTAAATATTATGTTGGTAATTTTTTTAAATGAAAAATATAATCCAACTCTTATGTACCTACATAGAGCTGACACCCAAACAATGTGGCATCAGAAACTAGGACACTTTTTTGTCCTACAAAGACTCACCTACAAATATATTTGTAAAAAACAATATTATTTGTCAAACATCCCTTTTTCACTTTACAACTCAACAGAGCAAGACAAAGAATTTTTAAAATATTTTTAACTTTATGAGAAAGGCTTCTAGCTTCGTAGCATTTACACTATGCTTCTAAACTTATTGCTTGCCATTTAACTGCCTTCATATCATATTTTTATCTTATTGTTGATTTTTTATGTACATAATATGTATACATTATATAGTCATTTTTTTACTAAATAGGCTTTAAGGAAAATGACCAGTCTGTGATTGTCACAAAATTCAGTCAATTATATTATTCTATAATTAAAGTTCGGTATTCACATACTTTAATTCAGTATTTACAACGAAATTGTTCTTTTTATATAACTAATTCCAGTATTATATTTAAAACTCGATTACATCACAGCAGTCTAGGTATACTAATACATGAGCATTTAAATGAGCTTCTTATTGTGAGCATTTTCAATAAAACTTTGCTGAGACTGTACAAACGTTTATTTAAACATATTGATACAAAATAAATAATAATACAATATTATCTATTATACTATTTATATTTATACTACAAAATAATATTAAAAGTCTATTAATAAGTTATATATTCTTTTAAAAGTGGTGAGGGGCCAATCAATTTAATCCATCCATGTATTCTCGATTGTGTACCTTGATGTTGTTAAAATAAAGACTTGAAGTTAACGAGCCTTTCATTTACCTTAGTATAAATATACATAACAAATATTGAAGGGCGAAAGTGTGTAAGCAAAATAGTAGACAGACAAAATGAAAAATTAATGTAACTTGCAATAACAAAACACGTTTTTATATTATCAGATATGATCACAAAGAAGGTAGAAAATGAATAGTTGTACAATCTTGTATATTTTCCCTCCTTATCAATATCAAATTTACAACAGTACAACAAATAAACCGGACCAATTCCTATTGAATTAATCCTTTTGGTACTTCCACAAATCGCATTCGTTTAGTTAAAATGTCAATAATGATCAAACCTACAAATCTAAGGCGTGCCTTTATCCGCTACATGTAATTAAATACAAGTTGAATCGAGGGGGTCTTAGTTAGTACTTGCGCTTTTTCAAACCGTCATCAGTGTCCACTAACCGAAATTCACGAGAGTAAATTTGGAAGGACGGCAGGATCTATAAATCTCTTACGGAAGTATAGTTTTTATCAGCTCATATTCTTTCATATATATTAGATAGACAATATAATGAAAGGAAAGTCTCAATCTCATTATTCAAATACTTTTTCGTGTTCCCTACGCAAATAATTTGTTGAGAAACTGTAATACAATAAAATACAATAGTATTATAATACCATACCCAGCTGTATGACCATTCCCAGGCAATTACTGCCATTTAATATGACCTTAAATATTTTAGCTTTCCTTACACAATTAAACACAAAGAGAAGGTCTTTGCTCAGCTACAACTTAAATGATTAACTATACAAAACAACAATGTGAGATGCGATTTTGCTTCATAACAAGCTAACAATGTGTGCTTACATAACCACACAAGAAAAGGATTCCGTAGTAAGTACGTTATAATGTAATGATTCTGTGCAAGCGATGTTTGCTTAAGCTATTATACAGTCATGGTTCTAAAGGATTGTGTCGACAGACGCTAAGAATAACAACTCAGAGATATACAACAGAACTGTGTCGGCAATGTAGGCCACAATGCACTTGAATTCAAATAATGCGATGTATATTATGAAGATCCCACTCAAAATTTGTTTTTAACACTAATCCAATCCCGATATTCCTAAACTTGATTTTTAAAAGTGTGATATAATCTCATCATGATGGATCTAGAGAAGTGTGGGCATAGAAAAACGCTTTTGCTTACCGTTTTAGGAATACTGGCGAGAGTGTATGCTCTAATAACTACTAAAATGTTTCAAAGATTTACTCTACGGAATCCTAATTATATAATGTTTTTTCATAAATTCTTCGCCATACGCACTGATATAGTTTGACTTAAATGCTTCCTAAGTTATACTCAATGATATATTTTTATTGACCTCTTAATCAATAAAGTATATATGAACTCTCGTTTTCTTTTTCATAATTCAATTACTAGATCTTAACCTGAAAGCAGTGTAATTTAATTATAGAAAATATTTTATTTCGTACCGTAATTAAAATCGTTTGGTTGCTTCACGCGAAAATTGCTCGATTTTTAAATGGAATGTACAGTATGAAGAGTCATCTATAAAATGTGAACAAAAATAGCAACCATTACCAAGTGAGAAACAGTATATACAACCTCTTTTAAATGTCAAAGGTAATATTTCGTAAATCGTTGCTGGCTCAAATCCAAATAAATGTTCATTTTCTCCACGCCTCTCCATTCTTAAATAACTTCTCTTACACACCCTTGTTAATGTGAATATTTTATTCACATTTTATAATACTCATGCGTATTGCACCAATAATTTTGACAATACAGTAGGAGTTCCCAAGTTCAATTTATTACTTACTAACATTAGGATTCTTAAAGATAAAATGTATGTGTTGAATATATGTATGGTGTGAGGTCGGTTAGCAGGCGCAGTTGTCGCGCGCGGCGGGCGGCGCGGCCAGCGGGCGGCCCGGGGACGCGGGCTTGTGCTGGACGCCTGACTCCGCTGCGTTCAGATCCAGTCTTCCATCTTGAATACTTTGATATATCTTTTTAGCTGTCTCGAGGAATGCCTCTTCTACATTTTGACCACTAAAAATATTTATTCAATCAGTTTAGGCACCGAAGTATATTAACCATAAGCAAATTTCCCTCATTTTTAGCATGGTGAACTTACGTCTTAGCACTGGCTTCTACAAACATGAGACCATTTTCATCAGCGAATTGCTTAGCTTCCTCATATGTCACATCTCGCTGGCCATCCAAATCAGATTTATTACCGATTAAAAATATCACAGTGCTGGGATTGGTCAGATTACGAGTGTCTGTTAGCCAGCTGCTGAGGTGGTTGTAGGTAGATCTGTAAGACGTAATTACAGTATATGAGACATAAATTAATCTTGCCACATCTGAATAATAGAGTACTTTAACAGCTAAGGAAAACATCGTGATGAAACCTACACATATGAAAGTTCTTAGGAATGTATTAGTTCATCAACCCGCAATAGTGGCGGACTAAGGCCTAAACCCGCTTGGATGTAAAGGAGGCCCGTGCCCAGCAGTGGGATATATATAAGCTGATGATAATAATATAAAAAAATACCTATTAGAGGTCAATTTAATGAATACTTCATTAATCACCTTAATAAACGAATTCAGTTTTGTTTATTTGGCTAGCAGACATTGAAAAACATTGATAAATAAGTTAGTGATAATAAGCAGAATGGAATACATGTCACATGATAATATATATTTTTATTTGCAATGAAAAATAACAAATTTTATCACATATATAATCATAGAATAATGTTGACGCCTACAATAGTATTTTAAGTTATAACTGTGTCACAGATATCAAGTACCCTACTAGATCATAATACATTTTCAAATTAGATTTAATTTTACAATTGCATAGTACAAAGGGAATAAATATTCAATATACGATTAAGGTTGTTGTACAGTTTTGAACTCGTAAACTCGTGTTGATGTACTATTTTTGTTCTTCGATATTTTAGATCAGGTCAGATGTATAATGGTCTGTTAGAAAATCGGAATCTAAGTCAATTTGTGAGTGATTACGTGTAACTGTACTCAGTTTACACATTTCAACTGTGGTGAAGCGAAAATGTTTCTAAACAAGAACTTTAAGAAATGCCCACTGAACAGGTTTTAACCTTCGCACATTTATTTTCCCAGACCCACCCCAAGCTGTGATGCAATATGTTATTACTAAAGCATCTTCAACCAACCAAAACTAGACGTTGACCTTGACCTTAACTCTTTAAACACAATCATTAGTTTTCTGTCTCAGTAGACAATATTACGATATGAAATTTCAGGACATGGAGCTATCAATTAATACTCCAAGGGAATTTATTGTTGCAGTTTCGTCAATAGATGTGCAATTGCAAGTTTATAATCACTTCAGCTCAACTATTACCGAGTATACCAATATTCTTCTTATATTTTAATTGGCATAGTTGACAACTTTAGATTTTTGGTAGTGTTTTTTATTTCATTACAAAGTTCATAACATAAAGTAAACAGTAGGTTGCGCCAAGGACACTGACTTGAGACAGGCTATAAGTTAAGGGGAGTTTGTTACTTTGAATTATATCTATCGTTATGCATTGAAAATGTTACAATTGGTAAATACGAAACATATCAAGCCCGTTGCTTCTGACTTTTGTTTGAGAAAGAAAATAGAAAGAATGTAAAGCCAATAGTTTCTGCATTTGTGTCAAGGTTTTTAAATATAGTGTCGGACATATCTTGAACCGTATCTTCTGTTGACCATTCGTTTCCAAATCCATATTGATTTTTTGGAAAAGTTTAGGATTGTTGATTAATATGAGAAAGTCTTTCTTTATAGTTTTTTCAAAATTTTTAGATAAAATAGTTAAGACAATATTGGCCTAACTGTTTACTTTACCAGTGTAAAGTTTTTTAAATTTGGGGGAAGATGACTGATACAAGAGATGGGTTGAAAATTGGAGTAATAATAACATTAGTTGATTTGATGATGGCTGTTGATAAATCTATGAAAACATAAAAATAGTGATTATATCATATTGAACATTTATATAAAAACATGAGCATACCTTCTTGTAATGTCATACACCATGAGGGCTCCAGCTGCACCTCTGTAATATGAGCGGGTAACAGCTCTGAACCTTTCTTGACCAGCTGTGTCCCATATTTGCAATTTGATCTTTTGCCCTGCTACCTCAATAATGCGTGTTCCAAACTCTACACCAATAGTATGAGGACAATCAGCCATAACTGAGAAATTGAAAGTACTGTTAATTAATTTTTATATTTGTCTACTTTTGTGTTATTTTTCACCACTCCTGGCTTACTACTTAAACTTATTAATTTAACTAGCGACAAGCTCCGGCTTCACACGGGTGCAAAGCTGTTTTTTAATGGATGTTAAAATACATATAAACCTTCCTCTTCAATCACTCTATCTATTAAAAAAAAACCGCATCAAAATCCGTTGCGTAGTTTCAAAGATTTAAGCATACAAAGGGACATAGGGACAGAGATAGAGACTTTGTTTTATACTATGTAGTGATATATTTATTGCACAGCTAAAATATTATATATATTTTAATAAAGAGATGGCATAACATTTGTACTAGAGACATGAATGACATGAAATTAGAACAAGGAAAAAGTCTTCCTCAATTTTTTTGTACTGGCCTTTATAGCGACCTACAATGCTAAAGGAAGAAAAAGTCATGTTAAGATAAAAAAAGAAATATTGAACAATCATAATTATGGAAAATACAAAAAACTAATGGCATAGTTAGAAATGAGAAGGGAGACTTAATGATAGTAATAACCTTTACACTATGAGAATGTTTTATGAACATTTCAATTCAAATATACATTTTACCTTCTACAACACATGTTAATGTTAGTGTGATAGAGCGAAAGAAAATTGAGTATCATGAGTGTAAGAAAAAAGCTAAGAAAGCCGTGGCTGTCGCCAGGGCAAAGGCACAGGACATACTATATGAGTCACTGGAGAGCCTTGAGGGACAGAAACACATTTACCGGCTGGCTAGAGCGAGGGAACGAAAGGCGAAGGACGTTACACATATAAAGTGTATAAGAGACGAAGTGGGAGGAATATTGACAGAAGATGAAAGAATCAAGAACAGATGGAAAACATATTTTGAGAGACTAATGAATGAAGAGAATGATTGGATTGGTTTGCTTGAGGACATACCGGTAAACATGGGATTAGTGAGAGAAATTAAGATGGATGAAGTTAAGAATGCTGTGAATGGAATGAAGAATGGAAAGGCGGTTGGACCAGATGGAAGAAGTATGGAAGGTCTTACAAGTGGTTGGGTGGAAGTGGCTGACTTTGTTCTTCAATAAGTTGTTGCAGGACGGCACGATACCCGATGAGTGGTGCGCCAGCTATTTGGTGCCTATTTTTAAAAATAAGGGGGACGTGCAAGATTGCAACAATTATCGGGGGATAAAGTTAATGTCACACACTATGAAAGTATGGGAAAGAATAATTGAGCGACGCCTGCGAGAGGAGTGTGAGGTTTCACGGAAC
The DNA here is from genome assembly GCA_030295005.1 of Cephonodes hylas. NCBI lineage: Eukaryota > Metazoa > Arthropoda > Insecta > Lepidoptera > Sphingidae > Cephonodes > Cephonodes hylas. The sequence goes on along the minus strand of AP025364.1, from coordinate 6,973,518 downwards.
CAGTTCGGTTTTATGCCTGGCCGTAGGACAATGGATGCCATTTTTGCAATTCGCCAGCTTTTTTTTTTTTTTTTTTTACGAGAGGAAAGCACCTTAAGCTCCCCTGTTCGGTACCTCGGGGGAGGCCCTGAGGGGTATGTCGGGGTTTCTGGCTACGCCAGCATACCGACTAAAACCTCTCGGTGACCATCACGCGCATTTAGGGCGGTTTTACGGCATCTCAGGGCAGAGGTGCCCTAAATGATCCGCTGTGCGAAAAATACAGAAGAGCACACAAAAACTTGCATATGGCATTCATTGACCTCGAAAAGGCTTACGATCGGGTTCCGCGTGAAGTTGTATGGTGGGCCCTTAAGAAGAAATGTGTGCCTGAGAAGTACCTGCAGTTGATTCGGGCCATGTACCGCAGATGCAGTACACAAGTCCGAACTGCGGTTGGTCTTACGGCCAGTTTCGATGTCGCTGTTGGTGTGCATCAAGGGTCGGCTCTTAGCCCTTACCTCTTCCTGTTGATTATGGATGCCGTTACGGCAGATATACAGGAAGAGGCACCCTGGTGCATGCTAGTTGCTGACGACATGGTGCTGGTGTCAGAAAGTGGCCACGAGGTGCAGAACAGACTGGAGGTGTGGCGGCATAGACTTGAAAATGTTGGCCTTAAAGTCAGCAAAACCAAAACACAATATATGTTTTGCGACTACGGCGGTCTTTCAAGTTCTGTGCCCGTCACACTGGGTGGAATACCGGTACCAGTCTGTTCTGAATTTCGCTACCTCGGGTCACTTTTGCAAAGCGACGGAGACATTGACCAGGACGTAAGGCAGAGAATCAACTCAGGTTGGATGAAATGGTGGCAGGTCTCATCCACAATATGTGACCCCAGAATGCCCCTCAAATTGAAGGGCAGAATATATAAGTCCATTACAAGACCTGTCATACTGTATGGATCAGAGTGTTGGGCAACGAAGAAGACGGATGAAAGACGACTGCATGCAGCAGAAATGCGAATGTTGCGATGGATGTGTGGTATAACACGGAGTGACAGAGTGAGGAATGAATACGTTAGGGGAAGTCTGAAAGTACCTCCTGTAATAGAAAAGATGAAAGGAAACCGTCTGTCGTGGTATGGGCACATTATAAGAAGGGATGAATCATATGTAGGAAAAAAGGTGATGAATATGAAAGTGGATGGATGGGCGGGCCGAGGAAGGCCAAAGAAGAGATGAATGGAGTGTGTGACTGAAGATATGAAAAAAAAGGGGTGAATGAAGACATGACGGCTGACAGGGATGTGTGGAAGGAGAAAATATACTGCACCGACCCCAAGGATTAAATTGGGACCAGGGCAGGGGGATGATGACCTTCTACAACACATCTTTATACACAATATCTGTAGTATATCATACCTTTTGTAAAAATGTAGATACATCTTATTTGTATCAGGCCAAACTAATCATGTCTCATATCATAATTTTTCAGTAAAGATCACTTGGTGAGTATTAAGTAAATAACCATTTAAATGTTAACATATTGTTGACTCATATTAATAAACATCTTAGGGGTTATAAATATGTTTGTCAAAAATAAAAGCAATATGGTTATCAACATAGTAATTATGGTTGTTATCATTAGTTAAGCAGTTAAACCTGCATTGTTGGCCAATAACATTGTTGAAAAAATATTTTGTTATAATGATTGTGTGTAAGGATATGATATTCTTATTCCTATTTTTAGGGAAAACTTTGTTTTCATAATAAAATAACATTAAGTTATACTTACATTTCTTATCAGTAAACTGATGGAGTAGACATGATTTGCCTACACCCATATCACCAATAATGATATATTTAAATATATAGGAGTAGTTGTATGGTCCTGACGTCATTTTGTTGCTAAAATCAAATATTTATATATTAACGAATGAATTTCTGTCTAGCAAATATACATAGTTAAATATATTCCAGGAGTCCCGATCGTAGACGTACATATTATTTCTAAATATTTAATAGAAAAGGTATACGTTACAATGGATTGTAAAATATTAATTTGTTATCGTTGAATAAATCAATAAAGTGTACATTTTCCGACGTTAAGCACGATACCTATGAGTCACCACATTGATTGATTTGCGATCAACACAAAATCTATGTCACTATTACTGGCTCACTTTAACAGTGTCGCAAGAAGAATTTACAAGAAGAACAACACAATTCGTGAATTGGTAACAGCGATGTGCAATTTTTGTAATACAAAATTGTTTAGACATCTGACAGGTACTAATTCCCACAGAGCAAATTTTCTTCCACGTAGGTTCGCAAAAAGTAATACTAAACAAATACATTATAATGGTTATCCCTCTTACATTATGATAAATTCACAAGAAAGATGATTTCCACAATTTTAATGGCAAACAAAGCTTTTTGTTCTTCTATCTACCTATTGTCTTACAAAGGTAATCATAGTTCACGAGTGTCAGAAATAAACCACAGACAAATCTCATGTCAAGTAAGAGGAAACAAGTGTAGGTAGGCATTACAGTTTCTTGGTCAACTTACTTCGGTACAAGTTCCTGCTTTTAGTCCCTAATAAATAAGTCTCTAGGAGACGGAAAAAAAATTGTCGTTGCGTTAGATTAATGCCACTAATTTAGCATTAAATGACGTGACACCAAGAGGACTTGGCCAATGCACTTTGCTTCTATTGCCGTTTTGGTAAATAAAAAACTAATCTGTCAATGTCAGAATAAAATTTGATTGACTCGATTTACTTTCAGATGAAATTCTGGTCGTCTCTTACAAAATAAATCATGTATAAATCGGTATCGAGATTAATTCCGGGGCGTGTGGCGCTTGTACGGAATAATACTCCTGTTATTAGTCGTCCCTTTTCGGATAAAACTGACGATGTCGTAATACACACGGGCCAAGTAGGTATAATAAACATTTTCATCGATTTTACATTAATTATTTTATACATTTGTGAATATCTATTGTAAATCAAAAATTTTGGTCCTGAAGTAACAATCTAGTTATTTAATAAGAATGTAAATTTTACGATTTATATTTTAAATCTCTTACATAATATCAAGATTTTATAGTTTCATTATAATAACCTAACAAATTCTTTTAAATGCTAAAACCTTTTTCAGAAATGGGACTCCGATGACTACAGGATGGTTAGATTTATGAATTCTCCTAAGCAAGTGAACACCAATTGGGCCATAAACTTAATTGCTGAGGTGCCACCAAAACAAGTAACACAGAGAGTTGTTTGGTGTGATGGAGGAAGTGGACCTGAAGGACATCCAAGGGTTTACATTAATTTGGTAATCCTAGTCATTTAGATTTATACTATGCATTACAGTACAAGCACAATCCCCCTGAATTTATTATAGTTATTGTGATCATATGTTATGGAAGTAATGACTAGCTACTACTGCCTTTGCCCTTTTTTGGTGATTGGGATTTAAGTGCTTAACATCATTGATAATAATTTCAAATCACATTCATAATCAAGGCAATTATTTAATATTATTGATAGTTGGTAACTTTTACTTCATAATCTTTAAAAAACAATTTCTTTCAGGATAAACCTGGCGATCACTCATGTGGTTACTGCGGCCTTCGTTTTGTGAAGAAAGATAGCCATTAAATAAAAATGAGATAGTTGTTACAAATGTCATAGGTCTTAGATTTTGTTTTTATGAAATATATTTTCTTGGCTGCAATTGCATGAAGCAGTATACCAAATAATATTTGATTTCACACCATTTATGTAATTTCCTTTCCTAGATTCTGCTAAAATATATAGATTGTGATATATAACCTGAATAAATCAAACAATAAATTGTGCTTTATTTTATTTTAAGGCATTCAATATAGAATACATTTTCATGTGTGGTAAATCAACAGTAACATAATAAATTAAACAACATATTGGCTAATTTTTCTAATTATTTTCAGAAGTGTCCATATTTTCATTGCGCATCTGTTGCCGAATGTCAATGCTTGACTGAAGTAGCTCTTTCAGTTTATTATGAATATCATCATTTTTTCTCTCCAAATAGTCCAAAGCAGAATTTAATTCATCTAGGGTGGTATCCAGTAATTGATATTCTGCAATAATATATTTATGATCAGATTATATATTTAATTTATTCAAGGGTTAAATTCATTTCACTTGTTTAGATTGAACTTGTACCTAATTTACATAAGATTGAGTTACATTACACAAAACTGAATAACTAAAGTGATTTTAGAGAGTTCTTATACACATCTAAGAACTATATTAACGAAATTATAAACTTAAACATATATTTAACTTTAATAAAATCAACTTAAAATATTGTGCAGCATTACTACTTGGGTTTGTTGACAAAGTTACAATTTTGTCATTAATTTACACATACGAAATTACCCTCAAATGTTATTAATATTGACGTTTAGTTAAAACATTTACTATTTTATATATCACTAGTAAACAAAAAGACGTATACCTTCATTAATATTTTCCTCGTTATTATCCTCAGTTGGTTCAATTTCATTTTCACTCACATTGTTGTCACTGTTACATGTTTTATTATCTTGTCCAGCCATTGCTGTTTCAGAATGTGAAATTTATAAATCCGCTAATAAAATACGAATCAACTATTTTAGATACCAATTTTTCTGAAGAAATTGACAGGTGGAGTGTTACCAGCTATTCGTTAAATATTACCCCAAGAAATAAAATACATTCAACATTTTAATTTCACTTCATAATTATTATGTTACAAATGATATTGGAGTGGGTCTTATTGAAACCAAATACCTAACAGTTGATAAATAATTTCTAATTATTTAAAAAATGTATTTTTACACATTTAATCTTATCATACAAGAAATAATTATTGTTATGTCATATGTGTAGTCATAAAAAAATTAAGTTTAGTATGTCTGGTAACGTACAATAGTGGACGTGAAAAACGCTATTCACGATAAGGATTTCTAGTAAATTATGGCCTGATTTATGTAATACTAGCTTTTGCGCGCGACTCCGTCCGCGTAGACTACAGGGTTGAGTTCAGAAAGAAAATAAGAAATAGTATATTTACTCCTCAGAGTCCTGCCCTATTTAGGTTCATACCAAAAGTCATACAAATTAGTCAAATTGTTTAAACGTGAAACCGTAACGCGTCGATTGGCGCCTTGTGTATCATTATTGGGCGCTTGATCATTATTTTGAAACTGCGATATCTTTTAAGATACTTATTAGAATCACATTATGTAAAGAGCAAATTTATTTTATATTAAATACTTGTAATGAATAACGTATTTATTTAGATAAGGATTAATATCATCTTTATAAAACACCTTCACAAATAATGCTTTATTTTTAAATAAATGTGTTTAAGATAAAAAACGTTATAGTTAGCTAACCTTAAAAGATAGACATATGCTGTCGCGGACTTTTTTTTAGAACTTTTAAAGGGGAACAATTCTGTCATACATTACTTTAGCGAAACTTTAACCGTTTCCCCAGCGCACGCAGCGGAAGCTCACCAAAAGGAAAAAATGTTCCCGATTTTGAAACATTATTTGTTGCTGCTCCGCTCCTATTGATCGCAGCGTGATGTTATACAGGGTGTATTTAGACCGTGATCGAAAACTGAGGCAGGTAATAGCGAGGGTGATCACAAACCCAGTGGCGATATTAAAAATCCCGACAAAAAATAAAAATTTTGACGTTTTCCATACAACCATCGGTGTTAAAAGTATGTGGTTTGTATGGAAGACCTCAAAAATTTTATTTTTTGTCGGGATTTTCTTTAATGCCAGGGGGTTTGTAATCACTATCGCTATTACCTGCCTCAGTTTTCGATCACGGTCTAAATACATCCTGTATAGCCTATAACCTTCCGCGATAAATGTACTATCTAACAGTTAAAGAATTTTTCAAATCGGACCAGTAGTTCCTGAGATCCTAGCGTTCAAACAAACAAACAAACTCTTCAGCTTTATAATATTAGTATAGATGGTATCAATCAATCGGGCTCAACTTTCATTTGCTATCATGCAATATGAAAGACTGAAGATGATGTGTTTTGTCATCATTCTGAGACACGCTTACCTTCCTTCAGAGCATTTCATTAATGGACCTATATAAAGAGACTAGCTTTTGCTCGCGACTCCGTCCGCGTAGACTACAGGGTTAAGCTCAGAAAGAAAGTAAGCTATAGTTTCTTTAACTCCTCAGGCTCCTTTCTATATCTATACCAAAAATCATACAAATCGGTCAAATTGTTTAAACGTGACACCGTAACGTGCCGGTCGTCGCCTTGTGCATCATTATCGCGCGCTTGATCATTTTTTTAAAACTGCGATATCTTCTAAGATACTCATTGAAATCAAATGATGTAAAGGGCAAATTTCTTCTAAACTAAATACTTGTAATGAATAATGCATTTATTTGGATAAGGATTAATATTATCTATATAAAAACACCTTCACAAACAATGTTTTATTTTAATACAAATTTGGTTAGCATAAAAGAGGTTATAGTGAAGTAATCTTAAAAGATAGACATATGCTGTCGCGGACTTTTTTTATAGAACTTTTAAAGAAAAATAATTCTGTAATACATTATTTCAGTGTAACTTTAACCGTTTGCACAGCGCACGCGCCGAAAGCTTTCAAAAGGAAAAAAATACCCCCGATCTTGAAACATTCTTTATTGCTGCTCCGCTCTTATTGGTCGTAGCGTGATGATATATAGCCTATAACCTTCCTCGATAAATGTGCTATCTAACAGTGAAAGAATTTTTCAAATCGGACTAGTAGTTCCTGAGATCCTAGCGTTCAAACAAACGAACAAACAAACTCTTCAGCTTTATAATATTAGTATAGATTTCAATCTATGAGTAAACAAAGCAAAGTTAATAAAAATGTTTTGCTGACTAATCTTGTGTGCCTACGTGTACGATTTAAATTTTAATACAAAAAAATATTATTTTGTGATGTTTGAAAACATGAATTCATACCGATCAGTACCGATCATTATTCATGTCAGTATTTTTTTAAATCTGTCTGTATATACCTGAATAAGTGTAAGATCTATTATCAACTAACTTTAGGTCGCGACTTCATCCGCGTAGATTAAAAAAAGGGTTGAGTTTGGAAACAACATAAGTTGTAGAGTCTATTTTACTCCTCACAGTCCTTTTTATGTCCATACCTAAATCACTCATATCGATCAAATCGTTTCAATCAGTTGAAAATCTAAGAAGATTCATACAAACTTTCATCCCCTATTTCATCCCGTTAGGGATATATGAGACATATAAGACACAGCTTTTTTGTTTGTAAAGATATTAAAAAAATAGCAAAGTAATTATCTATATATCGACCTATACGCAGAACAAAATTATATGTGCAAAATCTCTACTTCTCTTTAAAAAAAAAGGGGTGGAATTTATCAAAATTGTTTCTTAGCGGATGACTACGTCATAACATCTACCTGCATGTGAAATTTTAGTCCGATCCGTCCAGTGAGTGTGGGCTGTGCGTTGATAGATAAATAAATAAATAAATATATAGATAGTTAATTTGCTATTTTTTAATATCTTTACACACAAAAAAGCTGTGTCTTATATGCCTGGCAACATTTATTCCAAGGCTGTGGTGCTAGTACTCAAACGTCAGAAAATAGTGCAGCTCTACACTACTTATCGATAATATTGTGATATCGGATAATATCTAATAAGGTATATTAATTTGATTAGGAGGTCCTTTGAGAAAGATGCCAGTTTATGTCGTCGATCTGACAACACCGCTCGACCTTTGTTAAACGATCCCGAAAATGTGAACCACCACTTTTATAATATTTTTTTCTTACTAGTAATAAATAACAATAAATGTGCACCCAAAGGCTACAGGGCATACGATTTCGCTATTCTAGATTGATTGGAAGGTAAGAGAAACTGAGCTGTTTTCAATCAACCTTGTGCTGTAAAAAATCCCTTTATCTTAAATTTTTATAGAAATTATTTTAGAAGAAAAATAAAAATGTTTTAAGAAAAAAGATTTTCGTAGCGTTTATTAGTAAGTTTTAACGGTATAAGTGAGTTCTGTACGATTAAAAAATCTCTGGTTAGATCACGAGAGTGGAGAAGTATTATTTAGTTTTTTTTACGAAGGTATTCTCTACAGCAACATCGAGTCTGAGAATATGCGAAATGCAGCAATAGTTCATATAATTGTAAGCTGATACATAAAAAAACAATTGCTAAAACGTAACTCTGCTTATCCATTTAGTATAACAGGTGTGGATGAATGATTTGTTGTAATTTATAATAATGACGTTTATTTTATAATTGTTTATGAAGCACTTTAAAGAAGTAGTATTTCAAATGTCGTAGCCTAGAGCGCAAGACGGCAAATTAGTGGAAGGGAAACGCGTATGGAGGGAAAATATTATTATATTAGTTCCATTTATTCTTCTCGAGTATTTAAACAACATTTCTTACCTTATTTTGTTTCTATCGATAATAAAATTATGTCAAATACATCACTACAACTGCCATAAACAAGAATATTTCTAACACTTAGGCACGAGACTTGTTCTAGGAATAGACAATTAGAATATAGTTATACCCTATTCACCGGGGCTTGAGACAAAATGTAAACAAATAAAAAAAAAATAACAAGGCTTCTCAAACTTTTATTTCACTGTTTCTTTTTTTAATTTGACTCCATGATAAAACAAACAATACCTACATTTAGTTTCTGTACTTTGTTTATCTTACATTGTTCAGATGAATGAACAAACAATTGCAAAGGTTTTATTAGAAGGTATATAACTATGAGCATAATGAAACAATAGATTTCCTATATTCAATTATTTATTCAGCGAATTCCGAGGATTCTGATGAACTCTTACCAACATGAATAACAAAAGTTATAATCAATTATGCCATCCAACCATATAATCAATTTTGAGCATGTTTTTTTTTCTTCTTTTATTACATGGTCAATGCACCTTTGACAATCCTCTACTTTTATGTTTTTGCCAAGTAAAACTCTAACTTCATTAATTTTAAAGGTTTTATTATTTTTAGCCACAAATCGTTTGATCTGTGGTCTATAATTTAGTAGTACTAAAATGCGGTCGAAGTTTGGGAATCGGGTCTTTGTTGGGTGTTTTTACATGTACATAACTTAATAACTAATAATTTTAAATAAAAAAAAATATTTAAGGCATTTATGATATTCGAATTCCAATAAGTCTGTAATGATTATACCAGTTTTACAAATATCATTCTAAAATATCATTTACAGTGTTGTCAGTGTATTACTTTCGTACTTATTTTTATAAAACATATTAACTTCAACAATCGTGAACCTATAAAGTACCCATTTTATGGTTTGTTTACCTTTTATCTCACGGCTTCCTGAATAGGGTATAGGTATTTATTACTTGTATGATTACGCTATCTGTACAAAGTGCTCCAGGAATGGCGATTCAAACGGGAAATGGAGACCTTAAGAAATTGAGACTTATGCGAGTACGATGACCACGGCGTTACATTTAATACAATTACACACTCTCGCATATAGGTGCCCACTGCCCCTCAACGGATAGACAATACAGTAAGGTGCATTCGGGTATTGCCGAAAATCGGGATATTTCGATTATACCTATTTACAAACAAACGCAGCAATACCTCGGGCTCGGACGACACTCATCTAAACGCGAATTTCATTCTCTCCCCGCTTCATTTGCCCAAGGACGATTCGAGTGAAAGCACGTCTCGTACAGCCAATTTTATGTGCACAGGGAATATTTTGCGTTTTCAGATTTACCTGAACAGTAATAACTGTGAAACCTGGTAAATTATTGAACTTATTGTCACTTATTCTAATAGATTAGAACACGTTTTCATTTTGTTATTTCGGGTTTTTTTCCTCATTATCGGAAATTTGCCGAACATAATTCGTAATTATACTATCACAACAAAAAAATATATATATTTTGAGACATGATTATTTATTGACTCCAAATAAATTACATTAAAAACTTAACCAATAAACCTCGAGGCCAAATACTCGAAATGTCTAAATAATTAAAACAGTGAACAGAAAATATACCAATTGTGATTTATAATCAATAATTCCATCATCTAGTCAACTCATCAAATTTTCATTCGAAATCACCCGAATGCACCTTATATCTAGTAAAAGAAATAAAATTGAACGCTTTTCTGATAGTTTTCATTATCATGAGCCAAAATATATACCTACACACGTCCCACTACTGAACACAGACCTCCTAAACAACTGAGAGACTAGGCATTAGTCCACAAAGCAGGCCTAGATCGGATTTCCGGACTACACGACTAAGAAATTTCTTATAATTTTTAGCATGCATATTTCCTTAGGATTTTTTCCGATTGGGGTGAACTCAGTGGCAGCTCTGCACATTTGCCGTCAATAAGCTATTCAACCCACCACTTCAGAGATCTCCATTTCCATACCCTACACGAAAAAGGGAGGTGAAAAAAAAATTTAAAATATTTTAAAATTAAGAGTAAAGTATATGATCTTTTAGGGCAGTTTTATATTTGCGAATGTTCTCAAAATTCTGATTTCGAAGAAACGATGATAGACTTTTAAACAAGTCAGAATCTGATTTTATCAAAACCCTTTTTGAATAAATGTACCCTTAAAATTGTATGCATTCATGTACTAGGTCGGCGGGCGGCAGGCCCTAGACTCTAACCTATTTAGCCTGCTGGTAAGTCCGCCCCTTTAATGAATGCGAGTGATGAAACATTGGGTTAGAACCGCGGCCGTTGAGATTTTCGACCGCGCGCTCAAAGCCGCGAGACAATAAATACTTCTACTAATTAGCACGGTAGTGCTAAGTGAAATTAGAAGTCTGCGGCGTTGATTTAATTATCGAAACTAAGTAATAAAAATCGTAGAAAAAAGACAACTAGTACATGACATTTTTTATTGGTACTAAGTGCAAAACGGGTTTTTAGTATTTGAATGATTAGTTAGACATTTTAATATATTATAAAAAGAAAGAAATCATTTCATATATGTGACAATGGTATGTTGATATCTCTGTTTTAATAAGACTCTATACAGCTCATAAGTATAAATAATGTAACATATCATTTTTAAAACTCAATATTAATTAAACTGTTTATAATAAGTATAGTACATAAGATTATTTTTTTATTCACAATACAAAGCATTCTACAATATCTTTAAAACGTTTTAGCGTGTTGGGAGTCTTGCTGCTTTTGCATTTCTATACCTAAAAAAGCAATCTCCTTCAAAATATTTTGATTTGTATATATCAAATATGTAAAAGGAAATGCGATAAAAATAATTTCATGGTTTGCATAAAATAACATTAGGTACATTCATGAATAGTTACGAACTATTTTTTTATATATAGAGTGTATTCAGACCGTGATCGAAAACTAAGGCAGGTAATATCTGCGGTGATCATAAACCTATAGACGTTAAGAAATATCCCGACAAAAAAATGACCTTTTCCTTACGAACCACATACATTTAATACCGATGGATTTATGGAAAACGTCAACATTTTTATTTTTGTCGGGATTTTCTTTTACGCCAATGGGTTTGTGATCACCGCAGATATTACTTCATCAACCCATATACGCCCACTGCTGAGCACGGGTCTCCTCTACCATTGAGAGGGTTTAGGCCATAGTCCGCCACGCTGGCCTAGTGCGGGATGGCGGACTACACACCTAAGAAATTCCTAAGAACTCTTAGATGTGCGGGTTGCATCACGATGTTTTCCTTCACCATTATAGCAAGTGATAATTCAATGCGAATACACACATAAATTCGAAAAGTCAGATATTACTTGCCTTAGTTTATCATGGTCTGAATATATCCGTTAAAATAACACAAAATACTGTAAACAATCACTACAAGTGTAATACATGGCTAGGTATAAATAATATAAGTATTACATCTGCAAATAAAGCAAAATATCACATTAGGAAAAAATGTTGAGATCTTTATTGAAGACTCCGAGGTCTGTAATTTTTTCTGATGAAGTATCAATCATTTCATTTGAGTTCCTCACAGATTCAGACATGTTCCTAAAACAAATGAAATAGATTTAACAATTTATAATATATTTTTACATATACATTATACACATTTATCGTTTGAATCCCCTAAGTGCCTGGCAGAGTTTCTGTCTGCATACATGTTTGTATGAAAAACCACAACACTGTTGAAACTTGAAAACCTGATCAGTCAAATAAATACGCTTTTTTCTACAAAAAGCACGAGTTATTTTTCAAAGGTTAAGAGTTTAAGAGTGACTTTAATGAAGGACAATTTATTATTACTGCAGACTGCAAATAAATCTTACCTATGCAAGGAATTTTCCTTCAATTTGTTTATATCACCCTCTCCTGACAGACTGTCAGAATCATCATTAAGCGAAGTTTGAGAATCTGGAAAAAAATATGTTTATGCATTTATTTAGACTCCTAATGTACCCAAAATGTCATTCGCGAGATATCTCGCAGATACCTTCATTACAAACAATTACCCGTGCTCAGCATACGCCCACTGCTGAGCACGGGTCTCCTCTACCATTGAGAGGGCTTTAGGCCATAGTCCACCACGCTGGCCTAGTGCGGGTTGGCGGACTACACACCTAAGAAATTCCTAAGAACTTTTAGGTGTGCAGGTTTCATCACGATGTTTTCCTTCACCGTTAAAGCAAGTGATAATTCAATTTGAATACACACATAACTTCGAAAAGTCAGAGGTGTGTGCCTGGGGTTCGAACCCGCGACCGCCGAGATTCTCGACCGCGCGCCTAAACCTCGAGGCCATCACTGCTTCTTCATTACAACATACTCATACCAATGTTGTTGTTGACACAAAAGCAATACGTGCACGTAAGATATCGCTCCAGTTACAAATGTAAGGGTAATGTAAGGGGATCTTTCAAATAGCGTTAATCTATACATTAGTATGTATGGAGTAACAGAGTACAGAGTTACTTTCGCATTTATAATCCATACTTCCATACTAATATTATAAATGCGAAAGTAACTCTGTCTGTCTGTCTGTCTGTCTGTTACGCTTTCACGTAAAAACTATTGAATGGATTTTAATGAAACTTTGCAATAATATAGCTTATACATCAGGAAAGGACATAGGATACTTTTTATCCCGGAAAATGTAGTATTCCCGTGGGAATGGGTATTTCGTGATCTACCAAAGCGATTTGAATGAAATTTGGTATAGAAAGAGGTAGAGCTCACAGAATTAACATGGGATAGTTTTTAGTCCGGAAAATGGAGTATTCCCGTGGGAATGGGTATTTTTGGATTTACCAAAGCGATTTGAATGATTTTTGGTATAGAGGTAGGTAGGGCTCACAGAATTAACATGGGATAATTTTATCCTGGAAAATGTAATCCCGTGGGATAAACATGTTATAAATGCAAAAATCTCTCTGCACTTAACCCTAGAGTCTACGCGGACGGAGTCGCGGGCAAAAGCTAGTATATGATAAGCCTTGAGGTTAAAAAATGTTGTGTGCTAAATGAAGAATTAGAATTAGCTGCTAAGTCTATCCATCAGCTTGCCCTTTTCCCAATTCTACTCGGGGTTGGCGCAGCATGTTTTTTCCTTCCAAACATCTCTATCACCCGTCATGTCTTCAGTCACCCCTTTCCGTTTCCTATCTCCTCTCAAGCACTACAGCTAGCTGCTAAGTATTTTAAATAAGCTGAGTTCCCGAGAATTCCGTTAGGTACCCCTTAACTTACCTAATCTAGGAAGTCCAAATTATACGCTCTCTAACAGCATAAATGATTCTTATAATTTATAAGTATCATTAGTTTTAATTAAGGTATTTTTTAAACCATATTATCTGTCCAAACGTGTCTATAAGTTTTCTCCATAATTAATTTCTTCCCTTATATTCGACATAATTAATATAACTGCTATACCTCCTTTCGAACTGACATAAAGCGACTTAAAGTCCACAAAATAAATGAATAAAAGCAATTTAAGGATGGTGCATAAGGTTTTTTTACATTTTATTTAGCATTTTGCTTGAAAATCCTTAAAATGGCAACATCCATAAAGGAAGGTAAGTATTGGTGCCCAACACCATTTGGTGAAATGGCTACTTTCTATTCTTAAAACCATGACCATACAAAATCAGAGCCACACCACCAAAAAGAACTTCTCACCTTGACCTCAGGCTTGTGTAAGCGATATAGCGTTATAAATTAATGAAACCTGATGTAATCATTTGACAATATAATCATGAGTGAGCGGAAACCGCATTATGAATGAATGAGGGGCATGTGTGAGCGGAAACTTCAATATGAATGAATGAGAGCCGTGAGTGAATGGAAAGTGCAGTATGAATAAATAAAAGGCGTGAGAGAGCGAAAAATGCAGTATGAATGTATGAGAAGCGTGAGTGAGCGGAAAGTGCAGTATGAATGATTGAGAAGCGTGAGTGAGCGGAAAGTGCCGTATGAATGATTGAGAAGCGTGAGTGAGTGGAAAGTGCAGTATAAATGAATAAAAGGTGTGAGGGAGCGGAAAATGCAGTATGAATTATTAAGAAGCGTGAGTGAGTGGAAAGTGCAGTATGAATGATTGAGAAGCGTGAGTGAGTGGAAAGTGCAGTATAAATGAATGAAAGGTGTGAGGGAGCGCAAAATGCAGTATGAATGAATAAGAGATGTGAGAGAACGGAAAGTGCAGTATGAAAGAATGAGAGGCGTGTGTCTCGCCAGGCATACCCGAGGTGGTGAGTCTGTGCGAGGTGAGGTACTCAGCGGACAAGTACGGCGGCAGGTCGTCGGGCGCGTCCCCCGCGCCGCCCGCGCCCTCCGACACGCCGCCCTCCGCGCCCAGCGTCTCCACCACCGACAACCACTGCCCGTTGTGGCACCGGAACCGCTCCACCTGCAGTATTTATTTATTTAATACAATTACACACGTACAGGACACACAAGTGGTGAGAAAGTATACAAGGATAACGTATGCAATAAATTGTTCTACATGTAAGTATCTAACATGGTCCCCTCACTATGCAAGCCTGTATAGAGACTAGAGAGGTCCCATTATATTGATAATAGTACAACATGGATTCTATTTAGGAAATCTGACACTGTTTCTATATTTCTCTTTTAGTGTTTTTATCATTCTCTTACCCTATTCCCGACTCTATTTGGGATCGGCACTTAACACCTTAACTTATGTTGCCTATTTATAATTTACATAAATAGCATTACCTTGATACGGGCTGCCCATTCATTTTGCATTTGGGATATGATATCCAGGCAAGAGTCGCACATTTTCCTTATTTCTGCATTTTTGTCTTGCATGAGATCGATGAGATACGCGGGAGCCTCTGCGAAAGCATAATATTAAATTCCTATTAAACGTCAAAACGTGATGGCCTCGAGGTTTGGTCGCGCGGTCGAGAATCTCAGCGGTCGCGGATTCGAACCCCAGGCACACACCTCTGACTTTTCGAAGTTATGTGTGTATTCACATTGAATTATCACTTGCTTTAACGGTGAAGGAAAACATCGTGATAAAACCTGCACACGTAAGAGTTCTTAGGAATTTCTTAGGTGTGTAGTCCGCCAACCCGCACTAGGCCAGCGTGGTGGACTATGGCCTAAACCCTCTCAATGGTAGAGACCCGTGCTCAGCAGTGGGCGTATATGGGTTGATAAAGAAACGTCAATTTAATATGGTACATCAGAGAAATAGATATGACGTAAATAAATATACACTGGTTAAATACATACTACTCATAAGGGAAAAAAATGAGTGTGGAAAGCTATGATTTTACACACCTCCATTGCTACCAATTTAGCTTTTGTGGGAAATATCAAGTATTTGTTTTATATATTTTTCTCAGGTGCCCATTATCGTCCGGTCTTTTCTCATTCCCTCTTTATTATGTACATTCCTTTCGTAAGCAGTTTTTCATTTAGATTGACCATCAACCTATAGACGTCCCATTGTTATGCATGACTTCCGCCCTCTACAGCTATTACTAAGGCCTAAGTCCACCATGTGTGTAGTAAAACTAAATGATTATTCACTGTGAATACAGAACTTCGAAAAGTTCTCGATCGCATGTCTTAACCTCGAGTCTATCTCTGCATTCTTTCATCTATATTAAATAAGGTGCAAATATTATGTAAGGCACCGGTTCTCTCGACGAGGTACTCCGCGGCGCGCGGGTGGGACAGCAGCTGTCGGAAGGCGAACACGGTCTGCAGCACGTGTTCGTCGTCGGCCTGGCGCAGGCGCAGCAGCGCGACGAGCGCGGCGCCGCCCCCCGCGCGCACCAGCGCCGCCGCCGCGCCCGCCTCCGCCGACACCGCGCCCGCGCACACCACGCCCTCCAGCACCAGCTCCGGGGGGGACGCGCCCTCTGCACATCAACACACCGCTTCACTGTTTAAGTGCATTTACCGATATGGTCGGACGAAATATTAAAAAAATTTACTAATATTTGATCAGTTGTAGTTTCTGATGCCCACAGGTGCTGTACGTCAAATCAAATATAAAACAATTTATACACAAATATTTAGCGATAAAGGAGTGGATTTATTAGCTAAACGAAAATTAATTTTATCCTATTTATGGACATCACGGGTGCAGAAATGTATGTAAAATAAACACTAACGACGCAACAAATACATTGTTAAAAAGTACCTAAGTGCATATACCTACTTAATAACAATTGAAATGGTGCTGACCTGGATCTAAAATCTTCATGATGCACGGTATCAAATTATATCTCTCGACTACAGCGTATATGTCTATATTGTTGGGATTCAGTATATTGCTGAGTGTGCCCATGCACTCCACAAGGAACTCTTCGTTCGTATCGCCGCTCGTCACCGCTCCTGCTATGTCGCCTACAAATTCCTGGAAGAGATCACGATATTCTGTTACTATTGACTAATAACGATACATTGTACATTTATCACTATCGAACTAATAAATATTGGTAATTATTGCAGTTTTCTGAAGTATTTTAAAATAGAATTTAAGAAAAATTGACGATTGAAAACAACTTGTTATTTAAAAGTCCCAATGTCCCAAGTGTGCCGTGAAACACTTGTATCCAAAGTTGGCAATACGAAGAAATCCCCTAAAAGTAATACAACAACGTCTTACAACGAAGAGCGGTTTGTTCTGCGGGTGGTGCGAGAGGTTCCGCACCAGTTTCATGAGCATGGCGTTGCGGTACCGGAAGGCGCGCGCGAGTAGTTCCCGCAGGCGTCCCTCGGCCGCCATTTGCTGCGCGGCTCGCTCGCACCACGCCACGTTGACGCACAGCGCCAGCAACACGTCCGTGGAGCCCGCGCACCCCGCCCCCGCCCCCGCGCCCGACCCCGCGCTAGCGTCCCTTGTGTCTGCGTTCACATTCAACAGGAGCATGTCTGTTAACTGCGGCAATAACGATGCGATGTTATTCACCATATTACACGAAAACTTACATACTAACGCACGTTATAACGTACGTTAATTCGACAGTCAAATTTCAGTGATAATCAAAAAACGAAAAAGAAATGAAGGAGTGTCCTGATAAATATATTATGATTATGAAAAATAACCGCGATTTTGTAACGTATTCCGCGGGCTCTATTCACTCTACTGTCAGCTAGAAATATAAAGAATAATATAAGAAATTAAATCGAAGTAGTTATGAAACTAGTTACTGTGAAGAATCATTCATTGAATTAAAATTATAAATAGATCGTTTGTATTGAATTGATAAAATGCAAACTATACTTACTAATTTAACACAGTCAGATTGAGTAAACATCAACTTAACACGATCGTCCATGCTCAGATGGTATAATATTTTCATTGACAAATTAATGTGTTTATCGTCACCTGTAATTTATATTTTGATCTTAGTATGGTGGTCACAATATTGTTTAAGTAATAAATAATTAATTAATGCTTAGAAATACTCACTTGTAAACTGAATGAATTTTGGCAGTAAACCAATTTTGACCATCTTGTTGCGTAATTTCGTATCAAATGTTAGATTGAATAGTAATTTTAATGTAACATTCACTAAGTCAGCATTTGAAGAATCTAGAAGAGGGGCCAGCTTCTCTACTATTCCTCTCGATGCCATGCTATTTTTGTTTTCAACGAAAATAGATAGCTTTTGTAAAAACGAAACAATAAGAATGAGCAAATCAATATTCGAATGTCTTTCCATGGCACCCATCAACAATCCTACTATGTCTTTCTTGTGCATTTTCTCTTCCACTTTAACATTGTCTGCAATATTAAGCAGCATATAGAATGCTACCCTCAATAGTTGTTCTTGTCTTTTAGATAAAGTTTTCAGTTTCCGTCTCATTTGCTCTTCATCATTCTTCGATAAACATTCATCTGATGCGCTGCAAAGGTCCTCGTGGTAGCTAGACACCAGAGATCTAGCTTTTTGCAAATTCACATCAGCCACAGCCCATGTACCGGATTTTGGGCGACGTTTAGGTTCTGGGATGCGGCTCTTTGGTAATTCGTTCTGCGATAATAAAAATCAATATTCAACTTACTCATTAAATAAGTATATAAATATGTATGTATGTGCCGTGCGATTTAGAGGTCCTGGGTTCGATTTCCGGGTCGGGCAAAATGTTATTGGGTTTTTCCATTAGGAAATTCTCAGTAACAGCACGGAGTCTGGAAATGTACCTGAGAAACGGCAATAGGCTCGCCCCCTATTAAGTGGGACTGATACATACCTGACGAAATGTGGGTTTTAGGTAGTTTGAAATTATGTATGTATATTGTAATAAGTATACTATGTACAAGAAAACGACGATAGTATATAAAAATGATACAAATTAATCAACATTGTTTGGCAAGTTCTATCCTATTCTATGACAGTTGGCTTCATACCAGCTTGCGAACTCGGTCCGCGCACCGAGACAAATGTCTGTATGATCCATATATTTGTTTCGGGTCTGGAGGTTTATGAGACCGAAAAAGTTTTTCTTAGATTCTCATACCCACAACACGGCACTTGTGTTCTAGTGTGAGATGAGAACTATGCACGTGACTGTTAGGTGTATTTATTATTATTTATTCATTATTCTAAAAATATTTGTTTTTTTTCCGCAGGAGTACTTACTGCGTGCCTTCTTAATAAAGTAGGTGCCTCCAAAGGCCATATATTTTGATGGGAAGTGTGATAACGCAAAATGTTATCGCAATTATTGTTTTTTGCATATCTATAGTGTCGATTGATAATTATATTTATTCCTATATGAACAGAACAACAGTTGCAAGTATGTACACTCACTACGTCAAGGTCTTTTTCGCGGATACTGAATGACAGCGAAAACATCGTGTCTATAGTAAGACAAATTGGATGACTTTATTATTAAAGCCAGACAAACTTTTAATTGAAGAAAATGTCTCTCACTACCAATACTAAACAAAGTAGTGTGCAGTTGGACATTTAAATTTTTTTGTGGTAACAGCTCACTGACTTTAACAAAACTTTATCAACTGGCAGGATGCAGCATTCTTTCTTACCGCACCCATACACCTTCAATAATATTGAACAATATTCTGATTGTACAATATTATTGAACGTGTAGGGATAGTATTGAAGCATTGCGCCGTGATTGAACAAAAGATTGGGGGAGCCTAATTTTTATTGAACAATATTTTTTTATTGCGCCGTGTAGGCTTAATATTGCGCAATATATTTCTTTTTTTTTCTTTTCAACAAAATCACCAGCGTGGCTGCCGCCAAAACTTCGTCGTCAGACATGTTGCTCGCACGAAAATATTGATCAGAGTGGTTTATCAATTTTATTGACAGAATTTATTGAACGTCTGGAATCAAAGGGGGTGTTCAATATTATTGAACAATAAAAAGATTGTTCAATATTATTGTAAGTGTATGGGGCCCCTTAGTATCCCTACACATATTTGTGTGTGTAACTTTTTTGCATGATTTTCGTTTCATGAAGATTTGCACTTAGACCACCTATTGGCACCTAATACTACAAATTTGTGTTGTTCACTTAGCAGAAGGAAAGTACAACTTACCAGGTTAGAATTTATGGTTTTACTTGCTGATATTTAATGTTGTTTAAATTATACCATATTTAATTAATTGATTTATAATTAATGCCAATTACTTACCTTGTCTGGTGTAAGTATTTGTTTCTTGCCCTCCACTTTTTCTTTCCATTGATCATATCGTTTCAATTCATAGTCAATGACATCCATACACAATGAGCCAATTTTATACTGTATAATTACCGGGTGAAATTCATTGTATGTTGAAAAACAAAAAAATGTGTAAACAATATTTGTGCTCAGTTCAATACTCCTCTTCCATTCTTCTCTAAGAACTCGTGAAAGAGCACTGAGCAGGGCTTCTGCAAATAAACATTTGTGTAATTTTACTAAATCAAACATCTTCTGCTGACAATGTTAATGATGTTGTATTACTGTATGTATGTATGCTGTACTTAACCTGTTAATTGCTTTTACATTAAAGTAGGATTTTAAATTATTATTAATACAGTTCACCAAATTATGTAAAAATACCTAGTTCTAGAGGTAAGACAAAAAAAGTGTAATATGAATGTGTAATATTGATTTATACCTGTATAATATTTTGCTCACTAAGTGTTAGGTCTATCACAGCTTGCCTACTTTCTTTATGAACCATATTAAAACAGATGGAATAACCTTACCATTCCTAGCTAGTTCAATCAAATTATCTGGATTTCTGGCTAGCTGAAGGATAAGTGCTGATCCTTTAATTTTCTCTGGAATGTCATCATATAGAAGTTCCACATAGTCATCAACACAATGCAGTACCGCTACAGGAACACTCTCTATTGGACTCATTTTTCCAAACTAAAAAAAGCAATAATTTTGTTAAAAATTTTAAATTTTACCACACAGCAACCTGAATGAAGAAGTTTATTGACTATATAAATATCAGTCTATTACAACCATTATGTATTTAATTCTCTTATTGAACTAATTCATAGCTTTAATATTGAGTGATTCAGCTACAAAACTTGTCACAGTAAAGAAAAACATGAAAAGGTTTCTGTTTTTGTGCATATAACAGAAAATAACAAAGTTACCAAAATGAAGATATGAAATATAATATTAACAAATCGGTCAAGGTCTGGTAACTGCACCTACACTTGGGAAATTCTTTTCGATGTAAACACTCATTTTTAACTATCATGTGAAGAATATTCTGCATCAGGATTTTATACTAAAAATATATACGTCCCATTTAATATATATATCATATTTTAAAGACCAGTATGCACGCATTTGAAAGTAACTAATAAAGACCATCAATAAATTCACTTTTATTGAAGGGCACTTGATCCTCCACGATTATTACATTTAAAAATTCAGTATTAAGTATAATTAAATATGAATGTAGTAAAGATTAAATAAAGAGAACGTACTACTCATTATCAAGAAAATCAATAACTTACTCAAAGTCTATGTATTGTATTCACTTAATGACCTGACAGCTGACGCCTGACAGTGACACCCCAAAAGAAAACGACCAAAATAGGGGAGTCTCTGGGCTAGCGTGAACATAAACTACCTATTAGTAAGTAGATTATTGTAATGGAGTACTTGGTGACTCGTAAGTAGTTACAGTACATCATAATACATTATCGTAGTACCGAATAGACTTTTTAGTAAAATGCTCCATTTCTTTAAGTTTAATAAAATACTGATGACGTGCCATGGATAAACAAAAAAATAAATAATATGCCCTTAAACAAAGCAAAAGAAACGACTTAACGCCCAGAAAACCGAAAAATTTCCTTCGCGAAATTCTTTCGGAAAAACGGAGTCTGGAATGAACCAGATATAATAATTAAAAAATCCACTGCCATTTTAAAACTATATCTCATTAGATTCCGTCTTACTTTCTCAATACTTTTTGTCAAATAACTGCTTTATTTCATGTAACAGAATTGTCTTTAGGCTGGCGTAAACTATTACCAGTTAAATACATATGATGATGTCCTTATCTCGATTATTTCTTTATTCCAAAATTTATGAGTAAATGTAGCGTCCTACCGCGGAACATAAATATTACTTTCTCATATATCTATTGAACATTACCAACTACTCAAAAACGGATCTGATAAACAAAAAGATGCCGGTGTCCATTACTTTGGGTAGTGAAGAATATGACGCGTAGAATTAAAATAACAGCTGTACTTTTTTTAAAACAAGGGATTTCCCACAAAAAAAGATCTAATAAGGTCAGGTAAGATCTTTATGATACATTGCGTAAACGCAAAAAAAATGAGGCTTAGTCTTAGACTTACCGGACCCATACACCATCAATAATATTGATCAATATTCTGATTGTACAATATTATTGAACGTGTAGGGATAATATTGAAGCATTGCGCCGTGATTGAGCAAAAGATTGATGGAGCTTAATTTTTATTGATCAATATTTTTTTATTGCGCTGTGTAGGGTTAATATTGCGCAATATATTTCTTTTTTTTTCTTTTCAACAAAATCACCAGCGTGGCTGCCGCCAAAACTTCGTCGTCAGACATGTTGCTCGCACGAAAATATTGATCAGAGTGGTTTATCAATTTTATTGACAGAATTTATTGAACGTCTGGAATCAAAGGGGGTGTTCAATATTATTGAACAATAAAAAGATTGTTCAATATTATTGTAGGTGTATGGGGCCCCTTAAACATAATTTTTAATTTACATAAAAACTTGATACTTGATGTATCCATGTTGTACCTAACTGCTAATAAGTTGTTTTTAAATATTTTAGTTTCTGTAAATTACATCACAACTTTTAGTTAAAATACGTAGGTAAAATGCCGTTTTTTTCAACATATCAGAAATATTTTGAAATATCGATCAATCTGTTATTAAGTCGATCGTAAAATTTGGTGCGGAATCGATGTTGTCAAATTTGATTCTGTGTTGATCGACCGTGACAGCTCCTAGAACTGACTGTGTGTGACTAATTTCAGAGAATGGAAAAATAATTCCATAGAAGTTTTCATTGTTTCTTTCCAAAAAAATATAAAATATTTTGTGTTGTTGTTAGTGACAAGTTAATTGTTTCTTTAAATACCTGTGGATTAAATTACATAAGTGCGATTAGTGAAATATGATTCTGATGATGCAGTGTTATTTGTCTATTTCCTTTCAGTGAGATAAGAAAAACGATAAATGAGATAATTTAAAGACTTCCCACTGTTTCGAACACTTTATTTAAAGGTATGTGTAACTGTTTAAAATGTTATTGTCGTAGTTATAGTACGTGGATATTTATTTGTGTGGTTGTTTATATTGTATAGTTGTTGTCACAACTACACAACATTTATTATATAAACGTCATTTATGTATGCGAAGCTGTTACTTAGTCAAAGATAATTACAGCACGCAAGGATTAAGCGTAATCAATTTTACCAAATGTTATATACAAGTGTTGGGCAATCCTGAAAGTGCATAATATTACTTGAATATATATATATCAACACAGACATCTAACTTTTTAAAGAATATTTTTATAATGTAAAACACAGTGTAATAATTGCAATTTAATGAAACTAAACTGAAGTTGCCAATTACTAGTTAGACATAATCTTTTAACAAAATAAATACATAATACCATTTTGTAAAAACTTTTAGGCACTGATGTCAGCAGCAAGAATGTGGAGCTTTTTATAATATGCCTATAATAAACACTAAGAGAAGACACATTCAACATGACTGAAAGTACACCAGCACTAACTGCCCCTATTTCTCTGTCAACATATCATCAACTCAGTTTAACAGGTGAAAATTACTAATGATCTACATTCACTTTCCAAGGTCATGAAAATATAGAATATTTGCTTTAATGGCTATTTTTTTAAGATTCAATACTTGATTATAACTTTGTACTGAGTTGAAAAAAGGTTTCCTTTTTTAAGTATCTATGAAAAAAATTTATTTTAAATTAATGTAATCTATGAGAACTCAAATGTACTTATGCTGATTATTTTAATGATAAACAGCAACAACAACACACAAGAATTTATTTGATAGGGTATTACAGAGTATTTTCCTCATAAGTAAAAAAGCAAATGTTTAAAAATATATAATTTTCCTGTAGTAATACTTAATGTCCATGTTTTTGTGAACTGTGTATATATTTTATCATTCTATCTTTATACATGTCTTGTATAAATAAAAAATAGCCATATAAGTTATTATTAACAATAGCATATTAAATTTTTTGTTACCAACTTGTACCTTTAGTGCAATACACTAATGTTTCTCTTATCTATTTTAGTTGAATCAGCAAATATAAAAAATTCTGGTTTATTCAAACCAAATCCATATTTGCAAGTAATAATAGATGATAAAATATTAAGAAAAACTGAAGTAATACGAAACACTTCACATCCAAAATGGAAAGAAGATCTCACTGTGCTGGTGACTCCTCAGTCACAGTTGTTGTTCCGGCTTGCAGATTACCACAGTTTTAGGAAAGATCATATTATAGGAGAAAAACGAATCAATCTACTTAGAGTTCTGTTATACTGCAATGGGAAATGTGAAAGTGTGGAATTAACAATAGGTAAATTGAATTATATACTAGTGATTGCAATCTTCTTGTTGATTATAAATTTAATTTTTAAATACTTTTTTTAGATTTGATGAAGACTGCATCCACAGAGAGTACAAGTAATGGAAACACTGAAGTTAAATCAGCTGAACTAGTGGTGCTTCTTGATGGGTTGAGGATTGATCCCAGTGTTTTAAGACAGTCACATGAATTATTGGGTGAAAATGTCAATTCTTGCAGTCCACTTAATGATGGTGTACGTGCAAGAATTAGATTGCGCAACAATGCAGAGACTATGAGATCTATCCTCCGTACACAAACATTGAGAGTAAGATCATATTATTATATTTTGCCTGTGTGGTGATGAATGTTTTTGTTAAATATTTTTCATTAATAATTGTTTCAAAATATTGTTTACAATTTTAGCCACCACCAGGCCCTCCACCATTAAGTAATGGGGCAGTACATGGAGGACAGAATTCAATAACCCTGGCCACCTCGTCTTCGGAAAGTACACCTGGGCCCTCACATCAAGAGCCATCAGGATCACATGAGCCTAATGCAGCACAGCCAACTACTCCTGCCAACTATCCTAATGCTGCTGAAGATTCGTTACCTGCTGGGTGGGAAATGCGTTATGATGTCTACGGCCGGCGGTAAGTACTATTGTATGGTTTGTGTAAAACGAAACTATTCTTGTAAATTCATTTCTAAGTAACACCATTCAAGTTGACCACTGAACATAGACAATGCATCCCAGTTAGTGTATAAAGCTTCGAGCAGCTTTGGTATAACGCATTAAAGTATTAAGAAAAGACGGACTTAAGTAGAGAAAAATATTATTATGCCTCTGGGTAATTGTCACTAAAAGTATCCAAAATTATGTGACATTTTTACACATTGATTTTTTCTTAAACATCGGTGATCATTTTAAACGTACATTATAAATATCGCTTTTTGAGTTAGAGTCAGTAGATTGTCAGTAAGAAGGGATAAAGTGGTTCAAAAAGGAGATGTTGATACTGTGCAGGTACTACGTGGACCACAACACGCGGTCGACGTCGTGGGAGCGCCCGCAGCCGCTGCCGGGGGGCTGGGAGGTGCGGCGCGACCCGCGCGGCCGCGTGTACTACGTGGACCACAACACGCGCACCACCACGTGGCAGCGGCCCGACACCGAGCGGCTCGCGCGCTTCCAGCACTGGCGCGGCGAGCGGCGCCACGTGGTCGCGCAGGGCAACCAGCGCTTCCTCTACCCGCACCCGCAGCCGCCGCACCAACCAGACGCTGACGCCGACCTCGCAGCCGCAGGTCAGCAACAACACATACATACATGATTATTTCAATACATACAAATCAGTGTAGCCTTTTAGGCGTTTTAGAGTCCCTAACGAACAAACAAACTTTGTCTATGAAGAGTCCATTGTAATGCTTTGATCTATCCTATCCTAGCTAATAAAAGTCTACAGGGGAAAATTTGTGCCAACTCATATGTACGATATATTATTCATCGTAATTTCCATTTCGCTTATTAACATGCGTATGTGACGTGAATGGATATGTAAACGTATATAAATGGACTTTCTTAGCACTCATTACTGTTATCAGTTGTTACACGCGATCTCGGCTCTCGCTGATAAATTGTATGACATTGGTAGATACAATAAGAAGTGCTTTATATTTGCATTCGTTATTTCGCATAACTATTCCTTGTTTCAAAATCCATAATATTGCAATTTGTAACATTATTACATCCATATATTAGGCCAGTTTTCATGTTACATTTTGTAAAGTAAATGCATTAAAAAAATCAAAACTAATTGATAAACTCAAATATTTTGCGTTAATTAATTCATAATCATCCTGAGAACTTGTATTTAAAAATTGGAAAAAGCAAGCTCAGCTTCAAATCATCAGTGGCGAAACTACAAAACTGCGTCGAAAACATTTCAGAATCTAGAACGTTCTTAATATGATTACGCGTCCTGCGAACAAAAGGATATAGACGGATGTGCCTACAATAATTATAATGATAAACAACCTGATAACATATAACGGTAGACGACAGTCTCTTTCCAATATATCAAGATATTTAATCACTTCGCACATTATCAAAGTATTTCAATATTGATTACGTAAAAAATATTTTTAAGAACAACTTATTACTGTTTAAGTAGCGAAATTTTATAATATTGTTTCTGTAATAGCGTGTAAGTTGATTAGGACCAAATAGAATAATTGAGCGCTAAAACTATCGTCCCGAGGTATTGCGCATTTTCACCTGACATTATTCTCATGCAAGCTAATAAAACTGGCCTCGTGAATGTTAATTGCATACGTCAGATCAACCTATGCATAATTCAGTCTTGAATAAGCTAATATCAAAATGGCAAGGGCACGCATTAAAAATAGCTAGGTGGATCTTTTTGTCACCACAGACATAAAAAGTTAACATACACCATTACAGTATTTCGTCGTGTTAATAAAAATCTCGGAGGTAGGTACAAACATATATTGTACTAGCTGTCCCGGCAAACTTCGTATCGCCCTACCAGTCAATGAATGTCTCGTTACATATTAACAAAATTGAATTTTTAATAACATAGGTATATATCATCATCCCCCTGCTCTGGTCCCATTTAATTACTTGGGGTCGTCGCAGTATCTCTTTTCCTTCCACACATCCCTGTCAGCCGTCATGTCTTCATGCTAGTGTCTTACGTTGCCTCCACCCGGGCTGGTGCAACAACCCTTGCCCATTTCTCACAGGAGCCGGGTGATGCCCCTGCGCGTCGCCTACGGGGGCCGCCCTTGCCCTGTCGCCTTTCTTATTATACATACTGCATAAATATTTTGGCATATGTTTTATGGCCAGCCGGCTGCCTGTCACCAACCACTCATGGGACTTTCATTGTTTTGGGAATGGAGTAGGGATAGCGTGAGTTTGGGTACAGGATATTGCAGGTGAGGATATTTGTCAACGTGACTACTATACTTGATGCATAAACAATAATAATGGCCGACAACTTTGTAGGGAGTGAAAGAGAAAGGAGACCGGTTTCGTTTTCATCCCTACTCCGTGCTGTTTACTGGGTCAGAAGTGACACCTGCAGGCAGACATCAGGCGGCGATAACTAATTAAATGACGATTGATCAGTTTTCGACCGGAGATGAAAAATGATTAAATTAATAAAATGGCTATTAAAAAATAAGGGTTGATCGTAGAAGGGTGAAAATTAAGGATTGTATGTATTTTTGTATGTTGTATCATAAAAAAAGAAACTAAAAATTTTGTCTAAAAAATAAAAATAAAAAAAATTGGGGTGGACTACCCCTAACATTTAAGGGAATGAAAAATAGATGTTGGCCGATTCTCAGACCTACTCAATACGCTCACAAAATTTCATGAGAATCGGTCAAGCCTTTTCGGAGGAGTATGGGAACGAAAACTGTGACACGAGAATTTTATATATAAGAATACATAATTCATGATCAACTTCACGTATTGGTCCGTCACCGACAAAATTGTGTCGAAGAGTGATACTCTAAAGTCCTAAAGTACTAGAATAGAACATTGTATAGTAACTTAGTTTGTTTCGTGTGGCTTAAAGAATAATCTTTGTAATTAATTAATTCATTATTTCGATTTTTATAAATGTAGCAAGGGGGGATTAAAAACCCAAATCTAATTATAGTATTTTATCTAATTAATGCAATACGGGAATTTTATTGTTGCTAAGCCTGAAAAAATCTTTATCAATTCGGTTCAATGGGTACATAATACAATCATATCGGTTATTCCTGAAATTGTGTTACTCACAATAATCCTCTGTCGTTACTAAGGAAGTTAAGAAATAATTAAGTTCAGTTCTTTAAAATTTAATGTTCTCGTTTAAGTGAGCGATATCCACCTGGAATTTCGTAACGGAAAAACCAAGAGTACTTCAAACATTTCTTTAGAGTCGAAACCTGGGCATAGTCTTTGTCTTTCTTTATTATTTCATGTTCAGCGGAGACACAAACTAAGTAGGTGGATATCGCAGGTGGCAGCAGCAGTGGGTCGGTTGCGGTATCGGGCGCGGCTGGCGGCAGCGCGGCGGGGGCCCCGGTGGGCGTGTCGGGCGCGGCGGGCGGCGCGGGCGCGGCGGGGGGCGCGGGGCTGCCGGGCCCGGGCGCCGCCGCCGCCGACGACGGGCTGGGCGCGCTGCCCGCCGGCTGGGAGCGCCGCGTGCAGCCCGACGGACGAGTCTACTACGTCAACCACAAGAACAGAACCACGCAGTGGGAGGATCCACGCACACAGGTATCAATACTTCACTTGTGTTTTCTGAACAATTGGGACTCTCTCGATGTTGGCCCGGCGTGGTTAATCGAGCTTCAGCCCTGAAAGGTGTGAATGCAAGCATGAGCGGCATCGATCGCCGATAACTAATTGTTAATGGAAATTTAATGCATGCGTCGTTGCTGTTCGGATTCAGGGTCAAGAGGCGTTGGAGGAAGCGTTGCCGCCGGGATGGGAGATTCGCTTCACCGAGGAAGGCACCCGCTACTTCGTGGACCATAACACACGCACTACCACATTCCAGGACCCGAGGCCCGGCGCCCCCAAGGGTCCGCAGGGCGCTTACGGAGTGCCCAGAGCTTACGAAAGATCGTTTAGATGGAAACTTAGTCAATTCAGATATCTTTGTCAAAGTAATGCTTTACCGAGCCACATTAAAATTACTTTGTCGCGACAAACACTTTTCGAAGATTCTTATCACCAGGTAAGTTGTTTTCATACTCTACATTCTAACAACGTTGATTTGTCTACGGACTGATAGTTCTCGCTATTATTCCCAAAAGCATTCATCTGAAATAGGCGAATCCTACCCTGAGTATACAGCGACACAGTCTGAGAAAAATATTTATTGCGCGTTAGTTTACATGCCGGAGAATTCACCATATTCTTCTTCTTCTTCTTCATCAACCCATATACGCCCACTGCTGAGCACGGGTCTCCTCTACCATTGAGAGGGTTTAGGCCATAGTCCACCACGCTGGCCTAGTGCGGGTTGGCGGACTACACACCTAAGAAATTCCTAAGAACTCTTACGTGTGCAGGTTTCATCACGATGTTTTCCTTCACCGTTAAAGCAAGTGATAATTCAATGTGAATACACACATAACTTCGAAAAGTCAGAGGTGTGTGCCTGGGGTTCGAACCCGCGACCGCCGAAGTTCTCGACCGCGCGCCCAAACCTCGAGGCCATCACTGCATAATCATCATATTAAAGATTTAATAATATTTACTAATTATCTATACATTTTTTTTAATGCCATTATTGACGTCACCAAAAGTATTTATGCATTCACCTAACCCGTTTCAATTAATCTATATTAGGACATATAGTATATGTCACTGCAAGATCAAGGCCTCTTTCATGAATAACCTCATGAGGCTTTAGTAATTGCGGTTTGTGGTCTTCATTTGTATACCAAAAAATATTTAGGGAAATTTCTTGAAATGAAATAATATTTATTGAATCTATAAAATGTCAAATACATCACTTAGATTCAATAATTTCAAATTTTACCACCCTGTTCGGAAGGCAGTCATCACTAGAGAAGAACGGGCAAGAAACTCTAGTGTTGCTCGTTTCCAATCAAGAGATAGCTTACAGTATTGATACAAAGACTCAATTTCCCGAATTAGAGCAGCTCATTGATACAATATCAGAATGTTGTATTGCATATTAGAACAGCAAAGTCATCTTAAACGGAAAGACTGTCATCTAACCAAGTTAAAATTTCACGAATGTAAATAAGCAAATCAGGCAGACCAGTCCACACAAACAGCATCCGTTCACGAGTATGACGCATGTGCCAGCCATCGGCCTCCTCAACAATTTCATAGGGAAGTGACTGACCCGGCACACGACGCGGCCGTAAGCTTACAGATTACTAAAACATTAATGAAGTATATACAGCCATGTCCATTAATTCTTAAATATGCAGGTTTAGTTTTAAATATTTCCGTTAGTGTTAAAGTTAGTGATAATTTTATTTAAATATAAAAAGCCCAGAGGTGTGTGCAGTATTGGTCTCGCGACCGCCAAGAAATGTTGCAAGACTAAGTCTCCAGACCGGGATACACTCAAGTATATACTACTAATAATGTACCAATATCATTGCAGATAATGAAACTGCCTGCGTACGAGCTGCGCAGACGCCTGTACATAATATTCCGCGGGGAGGAAGGACTGGATTATGGCGGCGTCAGCAGAGAGTGGTTCTTCTTGCTGTCGCACGAAGTTCTCAACCCGATGTACTGTCTGTTCGAGTACGCCAACAAAAATAACTACAGCTTGCAAATTAACCCGGCCAGTTACGTCAACCCCGACCATCTCCTCTACTTCAAATTCATAGGAAGGTTTATCGCTATGGCTTTGTATCACGGAAGGTTCATATATTCGGGATTCACGATGCCGTTTTACAAGAGAATGCTGAATAAGAAACTGACCATGAAAGATATTGAGTCAATTGATCCGGAGTTCTACAATTCGTTAGTGTGGATCAAGGACAATAATATAGACGAATGTGGGCTGGAGATGTGGTTCAGTGTCGACTTCGAGGTGTTGGGACAAGTCATACATCACGAACTCAAGCCCGGAGGTGACAAGGACAGAGTTACAGAAGTAAGTTCACATTATTTTATTATTAAAACAATTGTCTATTTAAAGATGTAACTCTACGCTGAGAAGTCTTGGGTTTAGATGACACAGGGATCTAACTCACGGTCTCCTGCTTGCAATTGCGCTTCATAGGTTTTCATTTTTCCTACCTTAATAAGCGTGAGTGATTCATAGTACAAATATTTGATAATCTATAAGACAATAATAATTTTTTGCTAGTCGTGCCACTTCGAAGAAGAAAACATATGTACAAATGTTACTATCCTTTCTATTTTGGAGATATAACGGCATCATTAACATAATATAATTCGTCATACCTCATGGAGCAGACTGTGACTATTTTTGGTCGATACAAGAACTTAAGTCTCACAAATGTATTATTTTTTCAGGCAAATAAAGAACAATATCTTCAATTAGTGACGCAATGGCGAATGACTCGAGGAATTGAAGAGCAGACTTCTGCTTTCCTTGATGGCTTTAATGAAGTAAGTAACTGCAATAATATTTAATGCTTAAATTGAAAAAAGAAATCATTTTATTGAATGACAAGTGTTTGCAACCATAATTCATTGATACTTTATTTGCCTCTACTTCCTCCCTTTGATAAGTTTAACTAGATGCTATGTTTAACATCTTTGTGTTGTGTTTACCAGTTTGTGGCTCTAGTCCAAATCTTCATATATTTACAAATACTACTTCCATAAATATTACAATTCGATACATTGAATTAAATATATGTATATCAGCACAAAAGTCCTACTATGGTCCAGGTACTGGTATTATGCTCTGTACGTATTGAACGATATATGCAAGATTTGTTTATAAACATTGCAGGTAGTGCCGTTAGAATGGCTGAAATATTTCGATGAACGTGAACTGGAATTGATGTTGTGCGGCATGCAAGAAGTCGACGTCGATGACTGGCAAAGAAACACTATATATCGACACTACACACGGTCCAGCAAGCAAGTGCTTTGGTTTTGGCAGGTAATATTATTACTTACGATAAATTATTTTTGCAAGAATTTAAATGCGACCATTAACATAAATTAACTATAAATTCAAGTTGTAAGTTATATTCAAATGAAACGGAGATGAATAGCTAGTATTCCCAAGGAAACATTACCAACCTACTGTTATTCTTCTGACAGTGAGAAATTACAATATAAGTTTTATTAAAGTTTCATGCTGCAATTTGTTGGTTGGGATATTCGTCTCTAAAAAAATCTAAATAATTTATTTACTTTTTCAGTTCGTACGTCAAATGGATAATGAAAAACGAGCCAGATTACTTCAATTTGTAACAGGAACGTGTCGTGTTCCCGTCGGAGGCTTTGCCGAACTTATGGGATCCAATGGACCACAACGTTTCTGTATCGAAAAGGTTAGTAGAGTTGCTTTCGTGACAAAAAAAAATACGGTTTGTACTGTACATTGCTGCGGTGGTGGCTGATGATATTCTGCTTTGATTTCATTCAGGAATTTATTTAAATCAAGATATTCGCTGCACACATATGAAATACTGGCGTTTGCCCGCAACTCCGTCAGCGTGGAGTAGAGGGTTGGGTTTAGAAAAAAAATAAGTTGTAGTATTTTACTCTTCAGAGACCCATTTACTGTAAATTTACGAAAATTATACAAATCGTTCAAACGTGAAACCGTAACGCGCCGGTCGGTTCCTTGTGTATAATAATTGCGCGCTTGATCCTTATTTTAAAACTGCGATATCTTCTAAGATACTGATTGAAATCAAATGATGTAAAGCGCAAATTTATTTTATATTAAATGCTTGTAATGAATAACGTATTAATTTGTATAAGGATTAATATCGTGTTTGTAAAAACACCTTCACAAATAAGGCTTTATTTAAATTTAATTTGGTTAGAATAACAAACGTTATAGTGAGCCAACCTTAAAAGATAGACATATGCTGTCGCGGACTTTTTTTTTTGAATTTTTAAAGGGGAACAATTCTGTCATACATTATTTTAGCGAAACTTTAACCGTTTTTGCAGCGTACGCAGCGGAAGCTCACAAAAAGGAAAAAAGTCCCCGATTTTGAAACATTCTTTATTGCTGCTCCGCTCTTATTGGTCGTGGCGTGATGATATATATAGCCTATAACCTTCCTCGATAAACGTGCTATCTAACAGTGAAAGAATTTTTCAAATCGGACCAGTAGTTCCTGAGATCCTAGCGTTCAAACGAACAAACAAACAAACAAACTCTTCAGCTTTATAATATTAGTATAGATAAATAATAATTATTGTGACAGGTCGGCAAAGACACGTGGCTACCTCGCTCGCACACCTGCTTCAACAGATTGGATTTACCACCGTATAAAAGTTACGAACAACTTTGCGAAAAACTTAACTATGCTATAGAAGAAACTGAAGGTTTTGGACAGGAATGAAGAAACCAATTTAACTGCTACTATTAGCTTTAGTAAATATTTGTAAATTATTGTCACGTAATGTAATCGCACCATCTCCATACAAAGGAATTATTCACCAGTGGAAATTGGTGCTGTCTAAAAAGACCAACCAAATAATTACATATATGAATATTTTGTAACAAAATCTAATTATATTATTATGTAGATACTAGTATATTGTCAGTTGTGTAAGATATATTTGTTTGAACTATATTTAAATAAAGTTCGTCTATGGAGTTCAATAAATGATTTTTAAAATTCTCATTTATTTGTTCCTTTAAATGTATTTCAAACTGGCTTCTGCTTGCCTTTGCGGCTACGTTTGTTCATTTCGAAATTGGATCCACTAAGTATTAAAATAGAAGCGATTAATCAATGAATCGCAAATGAATGCAGTATATTAGTTTCACATAGAGAATATAAATCGCACCGTATTTGTATCCGCACCAATTTCCTGATATAATTTATACCTATGTGTATGTCGCAGCCAACTATCTTATTTAGCCATTCAATTAACAGCCTAGCATCTTTGCTAAACAGCACCGTTGAACCAACGGCCTGAGTGATGTTCAGCTATTTCATTAACTAGGTGAATAACGTTTAACTCCTCGCCAAACTATTCAATTAAATTTAGTTCCACTTTATGTCACCTAGCGCTGAAACTTAAAATTTACATGTAAATACATGGACATAATATTACGTCCATGTGCAAATATGACATAAAAATTCGTGAAGCGTGGAAGAGTATCAATAATCCTTACTTCATATTTATGTCCGTAAAGTCTTTACCTTTATTATTATATAATTTAAAATTAGAAAAGGTTCCAAAGAGACTTTATGTGGATCAATTTTATAACTGGTGCAGACGGTAAAAGAATAGTCCACTGGTTCGATTTCTCCACCTAGCAAATATTTATGTAAACCTAAATGTTCCATTGTGGTCTTGAGTTGTTTCTCAACCTATGAAGCCGGAGATTTGGTTTGAGTCTAAGGTGTGTAAAGTGGTAAGTGTGGCCCCTTGAAAGCCCAAATTTCAATTGAACTTCTATGGCAAGAGCTTGACAAATATGTCCGTTACATTGTCTTCACTCATAAGACCTGTGTATGTATTTCATTGTGGCAAGGTTATTTCAGGAAAGTATTAAGATTATTATTTATAGAAATGTAATGACAACTCATGATTTATAAAAATGATAAATATATTCATTCGAATCTCATTGCTTAAAACAAATTGAGAAAGTAGTAAGTTTATTTTAATGATACAATATTAAAGAAAATGCTTTTGAAAAATAAGTTAGTTAAATGTACTATATATTCAAAGTTTAGAATTTGCATAATTTTCGGCAATTTGTATGGCTTCATTGAGACAACCAGGGTTGTTTCCAGATGCTTGAGCAGATTCTGCTTTGCCACCTCCTTTACCTCCCATTACATTCACCACAGACTGAACCCACTCGGATGCCAATAAACCTTTTTCATTAATAGTTTTGGGTACAGCAGCCAAACAAAATATCTTGTTTGCATCTTGATCCACTGAGAAGAACATAGCTGGAGTATTAGGGCAGTATTGCTTCACTTGTTTCAAAGCACCGTCTAAAGCTTTTGTATTTCCGTAGGCTTTCAATTCTCGAACAATGTATTTAGATTCTTTATTTTCAAGGCACAACTCTTTTGCTTTCTCGGTCACCTGATTAATAGTGATAGCTTTGGCAGCCCTTTCTTTATCATCAAGTTGTTTTTTCAAATTCTTCAACATTGTTCTCAGCTCTTCCTTCTTCCAATACGAGATTTGTGCTTGAGAAATATCATTAGTAAGATCAACAATTTTTTTCGTAATTTCCTTTTGATTTATATTTTCATTTTGTTCTTTAATGTAATTAGCAATGTTGTTAACTTCATTTTCCAACAAACTGAGTTTATTTATAGCTTTAAGTGCTTCAGGTCCTGTTAAGGCTACAATTCTACGAATACCCTTTGCAATACCTTCTTCACTTACTATCACATAATCGCCAATGTGACCAGTTCGGTGTAAATGAGAACCACCACAAAATTCTACAGATGTTTCGTAGCCAGCTGGTGCATCAGGATTCTTCACTAAATCTTCTACTGGTATACCTACTGAAACCACACGTACAGGGTCAGGGTAATGTTCATCAAACATTGCTCTTAGACCATTAATTTTTTTTGCTTCACTTAAACTTGTGTGTTGAGCATACACATTCTTATTTGTGCTGATTATCTCTTTAATTTGGTCTTCAGCTTCTTTTATTTGTTGAACAGTCATTGGTCCTTTATTAGTAAAGTCAAATCTCAATCTATCAGGCATAACAAGAGATCCACGTTGATCAGAATCATTCCCAAGAACTTTTCTAAGGACATTGTTAAGAACATGAGTACCTGTATGGTTATTCATAACAAGTCTTCTTCTTTCAGTATCAATATGTAAGGATAAAGTATCTCCAATTTTAAGAGAACCCTCAACTTTTCCAATGTGTAACACATATCCTCCTTTGACCTGAACATTCTTAACAGAAAATTCAACACTTTCGTCATCTGTTTTCACCATATATCCTTCATCAAATATTTGGCCTCCTTGTTCAGCATAAAAGTTTGTACGATCTAAAATAATACCACATTCTTGTCCAGAATTAACTTCATTCACAAATTGTTTGTTGCTCCTCAGTGCTACAATAGTTCCAGTACAAGGAGCAAATGTATAAACAGCATCTTTTTCTGTGGATGATGCTACATAATTATACTTAGGGGAATCATCAGTCACAGGAACACCAGTTTCCTGCAAGTGACTTATAGCATGTACATCCAGGGCAAGTAAATCTTCCTGCCCTGCAGCTTTACCCTGAGATATTAACTGGGATTCCTTCTTTGCAGCTTCATACCCATCCATATCCACAGTGAGCCCTTTTTCCTCACACATCAGTTGGGTAAGGTCAATGGGGAAACCATAGGTGTCATACAAACGCCAAGCAACATCTCCAGGTATGGTTTTTGAATTGTCAAGTTTATCCATGGTTCTATTAAGTAAATTTCTTCCCCTAGTAAGAGTCTTCAGAAATTGAATTTCTTCCTCATTAATAAGTTGGACTAATGAATCAGGATCTTTTCTTATCTCAGGGAATACATCTCCAAGCAGTTCAACCACAGTATAGACTAGTGATGCAAAAAATCCAGGTTTGGCATTTAGTTTTTCAGAAGCATAGCGTACAGCTCTTCTTAGAATTCTTCGAAGCACATATCCTCTTCCTGTATTGTCTGGGCAACCACCATCTGATAATGCTATAGTTAATGTTCTTGCATGATCAGCCAAAACTCTGTATGCCATATCAATTCCATCAACATCATCAGCTCCAACTTTGCCAGAATAAGGTCTCACTCCTGTACCTATCTCAATTGATTTAAATATAGGCATAAAAAAGTCTGTGTCATAATTTGCTCTTTTGTTTTGAATTACAGACACTAATCTCTCAAGACCCAATCCACAGTCAATATGCTTTTTAGGCAATAATTTTAATGAACTATCAGATTCTCTATTGAATTGTATAAACACTAAATTCCAAATTTCTAAAACATCGGGATCATCCATGTTTACAAGATGGGCAGCTTCTCTTCCCCCAATTCTGTCGTAATGTAGTTCTGAGCATGGACCACATGGACCAGTTTCTCCCATTTCCCAGAAATTGTCCTTCATGCTTCCAGGTAGAATATGTGACTCAGGTACTCCTAAATTTAGCCAAATCTCTTTACATTCCAAGTCAGCCTCAAGCCCAGATGCAGGATCACCACCAAAGTAAGTTACATAAAGTCTGTCTCCAGGCAATTTATATACTTCAGTCAAAAGCTCCCAAGCCCATGCACATATTTCTTTTTTAAAATAGTCCCCAAATGACCAATTTCCCATCATTTCAAAAAATGTATGATGATACACATCCTTGCCAACATCATCTAAATCATTATGTTTACCTCCGGCTCTTATGCATTTTTGAGTATTTACTACACGAACATATTGGGCCATGTCAGAATTAGGGTCTACAGATCCTAAAAATATTGGTTTGAATTGGTTCATGCCAGCATTTGCAAAAAGCAAAGTTGGATCATCAAGTGGTATTGTAGATGAAGAATGCACATACTTATGCCCTTTATTAATAAAGAAATCAATAAAAGTTTTTCTTATTTCATTTCCTGTCATTGATGTATCCATTTTCAAGTCTGAAATTGAAAGAGTTCATAATTAGATTGATTAGAAAACAGCAAGTAGAACAAAACATGTCTACACTTGAAGACTTTCACTTTATTTGCATTCAATTATATAATCAAAAAAGTTTCTGACCCTAAAGTACAACAAACAAAAGTGTTTATTAATATACATTTTAGTAATTGTAAAGAGAAAAATATTTGTTTTTTTTTTTATATAGTAAATACAAAATAAAGCTACATCATGTGTCTCATAATGTATAAATGCACTGGAATTGGCCAGTCTACACATGTAATAAAATTTTAAATGCGAAGAACATTCAATATTTAAATGTGTTCTACTTCATTTCACTCATTATAGAAAAACATATGTCATTTTATTGTTATCTTACTGTTTCCTATAGAAGGGTTATAATTTCTTATTTTTTCTTAAGGCTTATTATCTTTTGTTATATTTCATCTTATATTCTGAAATGTCGTTGCACTACACAATTTTGCACTAAATTGCATCATGAAAGAAGCGCCCCTAAGAAAAAAGGTTATAACAATAAATGGAATAGATGAAGATTTAAATAACTTTGGTGCATGGATAAAAGGCAACTTATTTCCGATAACATATTGTCAGTCTCAGATTTCATTTATATGTGGATCCATATGTTTCCAGAACAGCGCGAACAATAATAATCGGCACGTAAGTAATACAATCAAACATGTTTAAATATGACCAGAAACCTATACATAAATAAAAGAACAGATATTTATTAATTATACCTACTTTTAATTTTTGTTAACAGGAACAATGCAGCACCAATGTACGTAAGCAACTTAGAGCCTATACACCGCGCAGGGCAGCAGGCACAACCACAAATTGAATGAAAGTGTTACAAAATGACAATTGACATGTAAGATGTAAGTGAAGGTGTTTTTATTTTTAATCCCTAAACTAAGGCAGCATACTTAGGAAAGCACAAGATTTTATTATTATACTGCCATTGATTATTTAGAAAAATTGTTCTGATAGATTCGGTTGACTTTTAGTATGCGATCAGATAATTCATTTAGCAGTTATTAATGCAGTAATGATATCTAACTTAAAGATATACATTCGAAATCTTACAGAAAAACAATAACTATTTAAAAAATTAAAAACATTTATTTATACTAGGCCCATAGGTAGGCTATAGGCTAGGCTGTACGGATTAAATCCATTTCTTGAAAAAAAAACCAACGTCAAATTGAATAGAAATTTGACAGATACTTTAGCCTTTAAAACTTTATTGTTTTTTTGGTAATTGCGACGCATTAACAGATTATGTTTTAATTATTTGACTAAAAACTCGCCACAATAATCAAAATATAAATACTACCAGAAACATCTGATAAGTCATAAATAATTAAATTTGGAACATGGTTATAGGTTAAGGACTAGCGATAAATTGTTTTCATAAAAATACGATGTTGATTGAAGAAAAATATAAAAAGATATCAACGAGTGGTCAATATTAAATACAATAATGTCGTTATCCACTTACTTGTTGCAACGCTTCAGGCTCCTAAAATTAATGGGGGGCAGAAGCAGTCTATCTTCGTTTCTTCAACCCACCTCACTTAATGATGATATCAATTATGACGATAATAAAACAAAAGCAGTTGATTCTATAGTACAAAGCGCCAAAGAAGATTTATCGACAGTTACTCCTTTTTTACCAAATACGTTTAATATTGCTGCTTATGTCAATAAATCTGAAACTTTGCAAAAGTTAGTGCAACTTAATGTAAATTTGAGCAAAATTGAAAAAAAGCCCTATATTGTAGAAAAATTTTTGAAGTTAGACTTTGAACGAGACATGAAAGAATATATTATATTCCTAAGTGATTATGTTAATATGGAAAGACTTGGAGAATTCATAACAAAAAATCCCATGATATTTTATGAATCATTAGAAGATCTGAAAGTACGGATAAATTACTTGCAATCAAAGAGATTTAAAGCTGACGAAATTAAGAGGATTATTACCAAAAATCCATTTTGGCTTATGTTTAGGTAAGAGCGTAATTATCTTTGTAGCATAACAATAGTGTTATAACCATTAGGTTTTTTATTGAACAAAACTTTAAAATGTATTTATCGTATTCTCAAACACACAGATGTTTATTATTATCACCTCATACACATCCCACTGCTAGGCATCCTTTACAACTAAGAAAGTTTAGGTATTAGACCACCATGCTGACTGAATTCAGGTTGGCAACTACACATTAAGAATTTCCTAAGATAGACACCTACTAGAGAATTTAGAATACCTAATAGAGGAGTGCAGGTTTCCTCACCATGTTCTCCTTTACAATTGAAGGACACAATAATTCTCAGTGAATACACACATAACTGATGTTTATATTTTGCATTTAACTATAAGACTTTAATAAGTAATGGTTAAGCCAATTGTAATGAAATCCAAATTCCAATTACTACATCCTTAATAAATAATTGAATACTAAAGACACATTTTATAACTATTTTTTTTCAGCACAGTAAGGATTGACAGGAGGATGGGATTTTATCAACAGACATTTGATCTGACAGGAAAAGAAGTTAGATATTTGGCAGTTAAACAACCTAAATTAATTACTTATAACATACATCATGTAAAATGTAATCTATTCGCTATAAAAGAGGAAATGGGTTTTGATGAAGCAGAAATAAAAACACTGACCCTTGGAAAACCAAAATTGTTGATGTTAAGTAAGTATTATTATGCATAATTTAAGAATAGATTACTTATTGTTTGACTTTCTTATTAGTCTTGAGTTACTCTTAGTTTTTTAGTGGAAAAACCCAATAAGATTGGACGGCACATACTCAAATCGCAAGACCGCAAGGTAGTGAAATAACATATTATAATAAGTTAATCATTTAAAATATAATATTAAATTACTTAATAAAACAATTAGTTTAACATTGTATTTTATTTTTCAGATAATAAAACACTTCTGCAGAGATTCAGTTACATTCATAACATCATGAAGATATCTCATGACACAATATTAGAGAGCCCAGAAGTGTTACTTTCTAGAAATTTTAGAATAAAACAACGACACATGTTTTTAGAGAAGCTTGGCCGAGCTCAATATAATCCTAAGAAAGAAAATTATATACCCATTAAAAAATTAGTTGAAGATACAGATATTGAATTTTGCAAAAATTATGCTAAATGTAATATAGGTGATTTCAACACCTTTTTGAAAACCCTGTAATTTTAACCAGTTTTACCAAGCAACATTTTATTCTGAAATGCATTTAGTGAGTGATATAACAAAGTGTCAAGGATTCCTGCAACTG
This sequence comes from Cephonodes hylas, assembly GCA_030295005.1. NCBI lineage: Eukaryota > Metazoa > Arthropoda > Insecta > Lepidoptera > Sphingidae > Cephonodes > Cephonodes hylas. Next base: position 6,932,182 of record AP025364.1, on the reverse strand, counting down.
TAAAAACTCCTCCAATAATTGCACAAATGTTAGTTGCAAAATGCCCAATTGACCTGAAAAGGAAAATAAAATTGAATGGAATATTCAGAGAAAAAATAAGCATATTTTTATTATTTATGTCCTTACCTTTCTTTTTCTGTATATTTAACCATTAGAGGTGATAATTCATAACTAAAGAAGGCACCAGGCATACCAGATTCTGCATTAATATTTGATACAGATTTTTGATGTCTTGTTACTGAAAACTGATTGGTATGTAAAACTGTTCTATCCAATTTTACATACATTGTAGGAACTATTTTCAAATAATACTGAAACATTACAGCACCTGGAAAAAAATGACAAATACCATGTTGGAAAACAATCTATCATTCTTAATGTTTGAGTTTGAGCAATGCCATAGGAGAGGCCTATGTCCAACAGTGGACAAATAAATGCAGATGATGATGATTGATATTTTTCTATTGTTAGTATGTAAAGAGTAAGAGGAAGGAAAATCAAAGTAATGAGTGACTGACATTTATCATTAACGCCTGACATGGGCGCGAAAATAAAAATCTGTGCTTATAAAAATATTATATAATAAATACATACAAATTACCCATGTGCATTGAGCCTAGAAAGTTAAATTGTCTCTAAAAACTCTTATTAACTTTCTTATCATCATTAGCCTACACACGTTCCACTGTTGGGCGCGGACGTCCTCTATAAATGAGTGCCTTTAGTAGGGGGCAGACGAACTACATTAACGTAGGAACATCTCAAAAACGTTAAGGTGTGACGATTTCTTTACGGTGTTTTCTTTTTTAAAAAGTCAGAGGTCTGTGCTTTGTACCCGCAACCGTTAATATTCTTAACCGTGCTCTCAAACTTTGTGGCTAGAATTTATTTTATAAAAATATAGCACAATAAGAGAAAAAAAGGATGAAAACTATATCGATCCTGATATAATTCTTTGTAGCAGTTAGGTACTAGCTTTGTAGTTATGTGTTAACATTTATGATCGACGAGGATTTACTAGTTGTCAATTTCTATAAAAATTAATGTTTGTCTGTTTGTCCCTTATAGAATCTTAAACTATACGTTTAATTTTTAGTAAAGTTGTTGTGCATGAGTCAAAGGTTTCTGAGTAAGTTCTCGACAGATGGCGCCGTTGTCGGTATGTCAAACGGCTGGACCGATTGGGATGATGGAACCGTGCCTTATTTATAGAGGGGGTTTTGGGCCATGAGCGTGCAGAGTTAAATTGTAGAGATGCGCCGAGTTACACTTTTGCCGAGTAACGAGTACCGAGTTTTACTCGGTTCAATTTTTTTTCAACCGAGTACTCGGCCGAGTAACTCGGTTCAATTAAATACATGGTACATAAGAATTTAAATAGCCTGTTTTCGGAGGCCGGTAACGTCTACGAAGAATAGAGGAATAGGCTGTTACCAGAACGTGCAGCGAGGCTTGTGTTCCTGCACCATGACTTCATCATCAACCCATATACGCCCACTGCTGAGCACGGGTCTCCTCTCCCATTGAGAGGGTTTAAGCCATAGTCCACCACGCTGGCCTAGTGCGAGTTGACGGACTACACACCTAAGAAATTCCTAAGAACTCTAAGGTGTGCAGGTTTCATCACGATGTTTTCCTTTACCGTTAAAGCAAGTGATAATTCAATGTGAATACACACATAACTTCGAAAAGTCAGAGGTGTGTGCCTGGGGTTCGAACCCGCGACCGTCGAGATTTTCGACCGCGCGTCCAAACCTCGAGGCCATCACTGCATCATAACTTAGCTTTATCCAATTTTAAATATTAATTATTTTTATTATGTACTATAATTTTGATTTTATTAATTGAGATGTTCAAAGATTTCCTAAATTACTAAAAAATTTTTTATTAACACAGTTGTTTACGAAATGAAATAAAATAATATTTATTGAATCTATAAAATGTTTAATACATCGCTTAAATTCAGTCATTTTAAATTTTACCACCCTGTTCACGACCTTGTCAAGGTCGCGGGACGTCGCTGGCTGCAGAAGGCTTCCGACCAAACCCGGTGGAAGATGGCTAATGATGATAATGATGACTGTTGTTTAAATTATATCTACCGAAATATATCGCATTTTTTAAACAGAGTATACTCGGCATTCAAACCGAGTTATTCGGCCGAGTACGAGTATCAAAAAACCCGCCGAGTACGCCGAGTACCGAGTATCAACCGAGTACTCGGCCCATCTCTATTAAATTGTATTAACATAAGGTACTAAGTTCGTAAAGTAACAATCTGATGTGTTTTTATATATTTGCGTTGAATACTTGAGGTCGTAGAATTTTACTAGTATAAACATGGCACAGGAACAAATATAACGATTTTTTAATAGCTCTTGTCATAAGCCATGATTTTAATAATTCTACTTTACTAGAGAAAGTGAACTCGAAGAAGAAGAAGAAATTTAACCTGGCCCACTTGACTTCATGGCACATACATGTGTGATGTGCCAAACCAGGAGGTAGTCTCATAACCCATTCAGTAAATAAAGGGGTAAACTGTTCAACTAGAAACATCATATCAATAGTACCTAAGAAATAGTAAGAAATTGTATTTAAAATTAATTGAACAACACCGTTACATTTGAACATAAACTTTGTATAGGCATACAACTTACAAGTTACAATACAATTGATGTACTTGACGTTAATTTTAATAATGAGTATGATAATATTTTATCAACATCAACAGTCCTTCTTAACATCTACTGCTGGACATAAGACTCCATTTTCATGCCAATGGGCTCGGTCTAATAAAAAAATCTTAATTAAGTGAAATATTGGCGCACTTTATTCTGAATTTAATATCATATGCTTTTAAAATAACTATACGTTGAAAAATAAAATATGATCAATAAAACGAAAATAATCACGGACCACACTAGGAAATTATTTTTTAAAATCTATCAAAAACTCTTTCGCGTCAATACTGAAGACATGGCAGCATGGTCTATGACCTTAGCCGGTTCCGTGCGGAAGAAAAAAAAAAAAAAAACACTTTTGCGTCAAGTTTGTCAGTGCTATCTGTCAATTTCTAGTTACAATAAGTGTCAGAAAACGGAAAAATATAGAAAATAACAACTAACAAAATGCCCGTTCCCGGTGGAGTTTACCAGAGTCAGGGTCCGTCCTGTTTTGACAAAATGAAAATGGGTTTCATGATTGGGTTCTGTGTTGGAATGGCCAGTGGAGGTCTTTTCGGTGGTTTCACAGCTTTGAGGTTACATTCCAACTTTTCGCTCATAATATATTAAAGTCTTCGTATGCACTATGATTCGATTGGTTGCTTAATATTTTCAATGTTATTGCAGATACGGAGCGAGAGGTCGTGAATTAGTACATTCTGTTGGAAAAGTTATGTTGCAAGGCGGTGGTACATTTGGAACGTTCATGGCAATAGGCACCGGAATTCGTTGTTAAATAGTTTCTTTATTGATAATTTGTTTGTATATATGTTATAGTTCTGATATAAACTTGCAGTTTAACCAAGTACATGCAGTTTTATTAGAATTGCGAGTATGTCTTTAAGAACAAACATATTACATAAAGCTTACTCATGCTTTGTATTTGCTCTTATTACTTAGTACTTTTAAGTAGGTAAACCTTGGCTTCCTGATATAATTATTTTAGTATGTTGTTTATTGTGGGGTCAGGATATTCTGATTTATGTTATACTGATTTTTTTAATAAAGATTTTAGAATTATTATTAGTTGGAATATTGTAAGGCAAGTTAGACTTCTATGAAAGGACCACCACTATACCTCATTCACGATAAGTTGATTCTTTTGGCAGATGTCAATTTTTCTGAGACATGACTTTGAAATAAAAAACGTATTATTTTATTATTTTAATGATTTGATATATAAAAAAAAATACATACAACACAAAAGTCCCTAAAGATATAAGCGTTATCCGAAAATTTTGAGACTTTATTGCTTCAAAGTAAAATTAAAATAGGAATACTGAAACTAATTGACGTTTATATAATGTTACATCGTTCGGACGGAAAGGGACGTAACATCGTTCATATCGATTGCCACGTCGATAATTTTATTGAACGCTATGATGATCATGGCTGTGCTCCAGTTTCTTAATAAAAACTGTTTTAAAGATAAAACTATTTAATTTTTCAACCTTAATTTTTACATACTGCGTTATTTTTGGACCTCCTGTCAACTTAAAATAGGTTGTTTAGACCATGAAACTAAACAACTTTTCCAAAGAAACATGGGTCGAAACGTGATAAATAATTCGACCCTCCCATAGAAAACTGCTCACGTGGTCGATTTCGTGTAGAAGGTCTGAATTTTTTTTTTACTTTTCGACCCGTGTTTCTTTGGGGAAGTTGTTTACTTCCGTGGTCTAAAACACCTATTTAAATTTGGCGGGAGGTCTAAAAATAACCCTGTTTAAATATTAAATAGGTACTTATTATGACCCACAACCGCTTATCTAAATAATGTTTTATATGTCGAAAGTAATAAAGAATTTCACAAATAATGCAGTATTTTAAAACGCAATATTTTTGAACTTCTCGATATTTTCTGTTTCCCATCATTAGTCGATATGCCAAAAGAATCAACTTATCGTGAATGAGGTATAATATGCTAATTTATAGGTATTTTATAATGAATGTGAGTAAAAGTTAAGATCTTTGAGCAGCATTCCTTAAGTTTTTCATTATAATAATTAATGCTAAATAGTACAAGAAGTGGTAGAGAGCACTAAAGTTTTACACTTTTTTAAAGACTCTTGTAAAATGTGGGGAGCATATTGTGGTTTTTCGGACATAATTTATGCCCTTGTATCTGCGTCGACGCGGGAATAGAATCCAAGACCTCTAGATTGCATGGCCATTATTTATGCTGGGAGACCATGGGACAAATAAATTGGAATGATACTTTAAGAAAATATATCCTTTAATGTGAAAATACCCCTGGATTTATTCTGTGTATACTCAAAAACATGTATATTTCTCACCTTCTGTTGCCAGTCCTTTCACACCATCTAGAGGTGAAGTATTTGCACTTTCAATATTTGTTCCAAATGACAAGTGTCGTATAATGTGGGTTGTATTGAATACTGAAGATGAGAAAGGCTGCACATCATGTACATGAACATGGTTTATAGTAAAACTTTTGCCTGGAGCTATGTGGAAGCTTCCACCAACCTAAATGATCAAAATAAATATAATTTAGTACCAATAAATTTGTATTTTTCATATTTTAACGAAAATATATAAATATATTAAATAATCAAAGTATAGTCATAAAAATTACAACAAAAAAATCTCAAATTTAAGTTTAAAACCAATTTTTTTTACCAAGTACTGGTAGATTTTTTTGGAGATGTTATCAATACAGTGGTTTGTTGATTAGTACTAATATAAGGATAAAAACTATTATTACTCATTAGGAGAGCAAGTTTTTAGTTGACTAATTTTATGTAATAATTTTTTAAATACATACCCTGTTTACTTCCATGTATCCATATATTTGACATCCTTCTTTTAGTGCTAAATTAGTTTTTTCCAATGATTCATCATCTTTGCACTGTTCAATTGTTGCTAAATTTGGTAATGCCCATTTTCTTAATCTATAGGCTTCTTTAACATCTTCACAAGTGTTACAACATCTGAGTAAAAAAACATTGATTAAATCTCTTATATTTTCAAGTTGGTAATTCTTATAATTTTATGTTAAGACCTCAAGTAAGCGCGCTGCCATCTATTGGTGGGTCTTTTTGGCTTGCCTCCTATTACCTGGGATAGACTTTTCATAAAAGGAGAGGTGCATTTCATCTCTGCCTACTGATTCATGAAATATGAGCGTGACATTATGTATTTATGTATTAAATATTGATATAGGTCTTTTTAATAACACCTAACCCAAAATTGTCCATTTTAGGCACTTGGAGATGCATGGCTGTCTTAAAGAAATATTTTTTTAAATTGATTGTAGTACATATTTAGTTTGGAAAGTATAGTAATATGTCAATTAGGACACAAGTTAGTTAGGCAACCAAAAATGACATGCTTATTAAATATCTATTCAACTCACTGAGAGTCATTGAAGGCTGCACCATAGCAACTTCCACATGTTATCACAGCAACTTCTGAAGAGTTCTGTTTAACCTAAAAATAAACTAATGATTAGTATTTTTTTTGAGTTGCTGGTTGTTAGCCACTGAAAGTAATAAAAAAGAAAAAAAAACTCAACTAAAACTGTAAATTGTCCCTTAGCTAACAACACCACTCATGTCAAAAATTGGTGGTTTTTACATTTTAATCTCATTGGATAGAGCTACTCATTGCGTGTCGAACCATAGGTCACAAGACATAGGTTTCAGCCTAGCAGAAGCCATTATTCGAAAAGGAGTGGCAGCATGCACTTCCTTTAGTCTCTCAACACTGGACAGTTTTTTTTTCGTCTCCTGTAAAGTTGGCTAAACTGACTTACGCAGTGTTGTAAGCTAACAACAAAATGAAACTACATTAAAAAAAAGTTACCACATTTGCAGTAGAAGCAGTTGAGATTTCTTCTTTCTTTGGTTCTTCTATGGGATTTCCATTTAGGTCTAATCTTCTTTTGTGAATATTTTGATCCATTTGCAGGTGCTGTTCTCCAGATGAATCCATAGCATCAAGAACTAAATCTGTGGAAAAATATTTAACCATCTATAAGTAATGGTTTTTGAGATACAGATGTACAAGACTTGTCTATTGTTTATGGCAAATGTTTGTGAATTGTTGTTAAGGAGAAAGTCAGAATCTTCATTACATTATATATTTATATACTTACAATTATAAATATATAGGTCTGTGCATGTATTTGTGTAACTTTATAAATTATTTTCTTTGTACACCTGCTGTGTATCATCTTAGCATGACACCAAGGTTTGACTTACTCATCTTACATATTAAAGAATTTCTTAGGCATAAGGTCTGACTTGTATTTTGTGTAAATACAAAACTCTATTTGAAAAAGGCTGACTTTGACACTAATATACATTTTCTCAAAAGTTATTCTCAGGAATAAACCTTTTAAAATAATAACTGTAATTTTAATAATATAACATTTAAAAGTCACATATGAAGCGGATACATAATTAGGAAAAGCATGTATGTGGGTCAATCAACTTTTATCATTTTATTTTATAACTTTTATCCTGTCAGTACTATGTAAATTTGTCCCCCAGTAGGTTAGTACAATGAAACATTAATTTTTCCAAAAAAATTATATACGGCAATCCATTACAATGAAACATAATTATTAATTACAATATCTACTATGATGCTAGTAAATAGATTTTGTTTGCTTTAAAATCTTAACGACCTTTTTGCATGTTTATTTTAGTCCCTATTATATTTTATTATTCTGACTTCCACCAGACAACGGTAAAAAAGTTCCAAAATCCAAACATTTATGGCGTGACTACTGCCTGTAACTCAAGTGGATTCATTTCGTGACAAAACTCATCCAGCCCCGATTTTGATTTCATCTTTTCCGCGGCGCCAGGCGACCGAATGAATTTTGAAAAAGTGCGTGGCTTTTTTGTGTGTCCACTGGACAACCAGCACAAAAACGTTTGTATTTTATATATTGTAGTAAACTAAAGTGGAATATATTCCATTTAATGTATATTTTTTACTGCGCGTAAAACCTAATTCAAAATATTATTATTTATTACCAGGGAGCGGAAAGACTAATAAATATCACCACCAGTCCCTTGGATATCCAAGACCATTGTCTGAATTATTCAATATTTTCTCTTCTAATACTGATAATTATTTTCAAGTATTTGTTTTTTTATTACATAAAAAGAAGAAATACAGGCGATTTCCATCATAGAATCCCCTTTGGACACCCGAGTATTTCCTATGGACAAACGTATATGTCCACTGGACAACCACTTTTTTCTTATCCCCTAAAGACACATTATCGCCATATTTACTTTAAAAGAACAGTAAGGTTTTTCAAATATGATTCTAATATTTAAAAGTAAATTAACAATTTGACTGAATTTTTAAATGTTTAAGGGACTATCTTAACTACAGTCACATGAATTTTTGAGTAAAATTTACCATAAATTGTTCTGCTCTATTTGAATTCCTTAAATATAAATAATTATCAACAACAAATACATATAAAATATACAAATTTGTAAAAAAAAATTTGAAAAATAAAATCTATCATTGATGGTACATTTAAAAGTTGATTGACCCATGTAACAAATTACGTTGATATAGTTGCAAATATTAATAAATATAATGTTAGAAGTGACATGATGAGAAGACTGTAAGGTTTATTGTAATGTATGTTTAAATGCCTGTAAATGAGACATACAACTCTCTTTTTTATAGCCTAACATCACTTTAGTTTCTTTAGTTTATAACTTATTGCTTACTAACTTATGCTTCATGTACAAGGTATATGAAATTGGACCTAATGTTATTTTTTCTAGCATTCATTTGCAGTCAACTTCAAAAAATTATGTTAAATTTTACAAGGCTACATCAGAAAATTTTGAAAACTTTAACATTAGGGATTTCAAACATATTACTATTACGAATGACGTGTACCTCGCGCGCGTGCATCACGACAGAGCGTTACTACTATGAATTTCGTCAATATATCCAAAAGCAACCACAAAATTAAGTACTTACAATTGCAAGATATTGTTGGCACGATAATATCCAGATTTATTCGAAGTTTATGACCTCTTGACGTGTCCACAAAAAGTTCCTCAGATATATTCGGCGACATGTAAGTGTGTAGTTCGGATAAAAATAATAGTATCATGATAACAGCGCCAGTGATTGTTACTAAAACAAAATAAAATCAAAGGTAGAGCCATAAATATTAAATTACCGAAAGTTAAGATAAATTAAATTTACTTGCGGCCCCGGTTGCTGTTTTTATTCTAAAATCTTCTAACGTCTTTGCATAGGCATCCAGCTGTTTAAATCTATCAATTAGTTGTGAACTCATGGCGATTTTTATTTATCGGCCGCTCCTGTTTTCAATTTACCTATTGTTTATAAAATAATAACCTAATATCAAGAAATACAGCTACAGTTTTCATTTATTGACAAATTATTTGACAATTGACATTAAGATTTTTTTTTTCCTTCTCCCTTTTTTCGGGAAGGCAAAGGGTTCTTGCCCATACAGCCTCGTCATATTTAATATGATTTAGTTCAATGTGAACAGGCTTAAGCCAAGTCTTTGTAGTAATTTTCATTAAGATTTGATAATGACGTTTCTTGGTTCGTATTATGTACAGGTTACATATTAATTGTCTTATCTATGCTTTGTAAAGCATAATACATGCATAGCATACAATACATGCTATAATTTGGACATGCTACGACTTAGATTAAAAAATTCTCATAACATTCATTTTAATGTTATAAATGCAAAAATTACTTTATCTATTTGTTTTCACGTCTAAAATTCTGGACCGATTTGAATGATTAATATTATGTAGACACGTAAGACGACGGGAAAATATAGTATTAAGAAAACTCCATAAAATAGGGGGAGGGGGGGCACATTGATTCACGGGGCACATTGGTACAGTATCTATATCTCAAAACCTATTAACGCTACACAGTCCGGCACATCACTAGAATGCTCAAGGACATTCACAAGAATGACAGTTGTGACACCACTCGCTGCCAGTTTTCCGTTGGGCCTCAACGGTCATTAAAGTATTGGAAGTGGCGTGCGCCGCTGCCTACAAAAAAAATACGTGAAATGTAATTGTGTCTCAGGAGGATACTCTTAGTCGTTTTTGTTATTATTTATTACTAAAGGTAAGTAAATATAGTTATTATTATATTTTAAAATGTTTTTGATTGCAAGATTATTATATACTTGATAAAATTAATTGTTTGTGGAAAAAGTCCTTTGGGGCACTTTGATACGGTAATGTGCGGGGTACAATGATACGTATCAATCTGCCCCTCTAGTGTATTAAAGTGCCCCGTCAAAAATAATAGTTTATTTTATTGTTTTTTTTTTCTTTTTTTTTTAGAAAATGGTGCGCACGTACAAACCCAAAACTGATAGAAAAAATATCAATGAAGAAAACATTGAAGATGCAATACGTGAAGTATTGTCAAAGACTTTACCAAGAACAAAATAAAACTCCTACTTTGGATGCCGACCCAGTTTCAGTGTCTGATGCTGACGATCCTCTACATGTTTCTTCATCAAAGGCTATTCTTACTCCTGAAGTAGTTAGACCTTATCCAAAAAAGGCGATTACTGACAGTGTCTTAAAAAGAAAAGGAAGAGAAAAGGGACGATCAAGAATATACACTGAAACACCAGAAAAAAATAGATTAGAAAATTTAGGTAATGAAAAGAACCGGAAAAGAGAATTACAAAAAGCAAAACAGCATGCAAAAGCATTGAAAACAGCGAAAAATCTGCTGGGATTAACTGAGCCGAAAAAGAGAGTGACTTCTTTGCCTGCAGAAATAGATTCTGATTCTAGTCAAGATGAAATCGTGATGACGAGTGATAGTGAAGAAATTGAAATGCCGTCGGAATCGGAAGAAGAGGTAATGAATGAAGAACCAGTTAATCCTGAACACATAAATATTGGAGATTTCCTGCTAATTAAGTTCGAGAAGAAGAAAACTGTGATTCACTACGTTGCCAAAATTATATTTAAGTATAATGTGACAGAATATTAAGTATTATATCTCAGAAAAAAAGCAGGGTCTTCTAAGTTTATATTTCCAATTGTGGAAGACAAAGCAAGTGTGGATGTTAGTTTTGCAATTACCAAAACCAACTTTCTCCAAAGGCACATCTCGAACATCGTCGCTTTATTATTTTCGGTAGGTTTAACTCAATATAATATCCAGTAGATTGTTTTGTAATTTATATGAGAGTTTTTATGATTATTTTTGTTAAATTTTTAATATTTGTTTAATTTTTACAGAAAAATATTGTTCATTTTGATAAGAGGTTCTAATATTATATTTTCATTAACAATATTCAATGTTAAAGTCTGATTACTTAGTAAGTACATAACTGATTATATAATTAAGAAAACAACAGAGAATTAGTCTTGTTCTATGATGACAATATTGTTTTTTGGTGATTATATTCCTTAAGTAACTTAAGAGACTGATTATGCCTAATGTGCACTCTTAATAAAAAGTATTTTGCGAACTCAATCAATAAAATTGTTTTATTTCTTAATTTTAAGTAATAATACGGTTTATATTGGGTTTTTAGTCAGTTTAAACTTGCATTTTATATGGATCTAAAATACGTATCAAACTGCCCCACCCTATGTATCAAAGTGCCCCACTGGTGGGGCAGAATGATACAAAAATGATTTTTTCTTAAAATCAGTTTATCTCTATACGTCGCCAGTTTCGGCGGTTTGTGCATAGCCAAAATATAAGCTGACATATCAGCCAATGCACACATCAAAACAAATATTTAAATATAATGCTTTATGGTCCTCAAAAAAGAGATTGAATTTTTGTGTATCAAAGTGCCCCCCCTCCCCCTACTAATAAATTTAATTTAAATTGAGACATCTACATTTAAACTCAAAGTGGAAAAAGAAAAGTGCCTAATGGTCGTATATACGTCGTTATTATAATAAAAAATAACCAATAACAACCAATACATGATTAAAACAAATACACTAAATAAAATGTTATAATAATAACGATATTTTGCCCGCGATTCCGTCCGCGTATACTACAAGGTTGAGCTTAGAAAGAAAATAAGTTGTTGTCTATTTTACTCCTCAGAATTCTATTTATGTCTGTAACTAAAATCATACAAATCGGTCAAATTGTTTAAACGTAAAACTGTAACGCGCCGGTCGGAGCCTTGTGCATTAATTTAAAACAGCGATAACTAAGATACTTATTGTAATCAAACGGTGTAAGGGGCAAATTTCTATTAAATTAAATACTCATAATGAATAATTGGATAAGGATTAATTAACCGTTTCTGCAGCGCAAGAAGCGGAAGTTTACAAAAGGAAAAAAAACATTATTTATTGCTGCTCCGCTCCTTTTGGTCATAGCGTAATGATATATAGCCTATAGCCTTCACACACTTTAAAGTTTAAAGAATTTTTCAAATCGGACTAGTAGTTCCTGAGATTAGCGCGTTCATACAAACAAACAAACTCTTCAGCTTTATAATATTAGTGTAGATAATATTTTACGATAAAAATAAAAAAACGTACCAGATACTGATGTATCACGGTTGTAATTAGTAAATTTTAATAATTCTTCCTTGTATATAGTCAGCCTATCGCCGTCCACTGTTGAACGTAGGCCCTCCCAAGACAGCGCCAACCATCCCTTTTTTTTTTTTTTTTTTTTGTTCTCGGGGGGAAAGCTGTTTATGGCTCTACTTCCCGCCAGCCCGGGGGAGGGGGGCGGGAAGTGTATGTCGGGGTCATCGGTCTTCCAGCCCGGCGCGCGGCGACGTCATATCCGCGCAGATGTTAATGCCGGGCTGGGTCCCTAACAAAATTCCTAAACCGGCATACCGACCAAAACCCCCCGGTGGCCATCTCCGCGCCGAGTGGAGCGACCACGGTACGCGGGCGAGAGGCGCCCACCGTCAACCGCAGCCGCCCGGTGCGCCTCCGAGACGTAAATGTCTCGGCCGTCTCGGAGTTTTAGGGGGCACAGTTGCACCCCCACTATCTTGGTTCGGGCGCCCCGGTTGTGGATGGGCGCCCGCGACGTACACAGGCCACAGTGCCGCCGCCCCTCTCGGGGTCACTTTCAGTGAGGACGCGCTGCCCCCACAGCACGTCCAGCAACCCCAAGGGCCCCTTTAAGTCGCCTTCTACGACAGGCAGGGGATACCGTGGTGGGATTCTTACGCCCCCTTGCCACGGGGCAGAGCGCCAACCATCCCTGCCTTGAGCAGTCCTCATCCACCCGATTTCCACCACCTTTCTCAAGTTATATTATAATAATAGGCATTTGCACATAAACGTCTCATTTTGCCAAAATTTACCAATATCTTATGTATATCCGTAGTGCTTAATAATGATCACGAACATTATAATAAAAACTTGACACCTAGCGTTATCAGCTATAATAAGTAAATAATCATGCCTTTTACTTGTGACCCCACGTACATACGCCCAAGTAATCGCATCTATGTCGTACATTTTTACAAAACACGTGTAGTAGTTTTCTTTAAGTGACAAAAATACAAGAAATAAAGCTATTTTTGGATTTGTTTCTTTGCCATGTCTTAGAACATGATATTTTAAATTGGTTTATGCAATAATCCAAAAATCTCAAAATTGCAGTAGTTCGCTACTCGGAATTGTAAATAATAGGAAAATACTATGGCACCTTTATTTGATTCGGAAATTAAAATAGGGACCAAAGAGGTCAATCTCGGGCCGGTATCTTATACGACTGGGCCGACAGATTTTAAACAATGTGAAGGATAAATAAAAACAAGGTCTAAATGGAATGTTGAATAAGGTTTTGTATAGGTAGTCAATGACTACCTATACAAAACCTATATCTATGACTACTAGTCATAGATATGCGGTGTGTTTTGTAGTAGTAAATTGTAAAAAAAAACCTTTTTTACTTATATTGGTTTCCTATTAAAGAAAAGGGTTGTCTTATATTAATTTATAATATTTATTTCTTCCGAATATTTCGTCGAGTTTTCTAAGATTAGACATTATTAATTTTTTATCATCTCCTTATCCTATTACTTTGATACAGTTTTTAATGCTCACACCCTTTCAGTTATCATGTTATTATAAGACTTATTAAATTTGTCAAGTAAAAATAAATTTTCAAGACTATCAATTTAACAAAAATTGGTTGGAAAAATCATCTTTATGTGAATGCTTTTAAACAATCAATTAAAATTTCCTTTTCTTGAGCTTTTCTCTGCTCCTTTTCTTAGCAGCATGTCTATCTCAATAAATGGTATATTCAACACAAAATTTTTTGTTCAATTCTGATCAATAACTTCTGATCAATAACGCAGATTATTGCGTTTAACTAAACAAGCAAATTCTCTGGTTTCTTATATCTGTATGTTCATCATACAATTGAAAATATTTCTAAAGTGCGATTGTTGGCTCATTCCACAGCTATATTCATATTCAGGACATACTTCTTAGCTTGATGCTACGGATAAAATGCTATTTTAAGACCCCCTTGGTTCGTTCCGAGAGGATAGTGACTATTACCTGTCTCAGTAGTGATTATGAGACTTTCTTTTATATATAAGTGACCACGAAATAAAGATGAATAAAATAATCCTTGTAATATTTTTAGCTATAAATAATTAAGCATTAAGGGACAAAGACAAGATTTTTTTAAAAATAAATACAACAGTTACCAATTAAAAATTTATTTTCACATAAAGTTATTACCTAAATTACTATGAAAAATCAAAATATACCTATCTTTGTAATAAAAAGTGTGAAGGCAATAGGCATAGTATTGCGTAAAAAACACGTTGTACGCTCCAAATGTCTTACAGTAACTACGGGGGGGTTCCTTTTGAAGAGTTTTATGTAATTTAATTACAATAAGTAGAAGAGTGGAATAGGAATATTAAAGAAGTCATTCAATTTATGACGTCCTACCACACATTCATAGTATTTATTGTAATTATTATTATTAACATTGAGTATTATTTACATGTGTACAGTCTTTTCATTTAACTTAAAGAGATCACTTCTTAGCACTGAAACCTTCTCCCGTGGGATCTAAAATCCAAGGATAGTTGTTGGGACATTCCATGCAAGTGAAAAGACGTAGAGTTTCTCCAGGTAACTCTCGGGTAGTTAATGGGCAGGCATTTGGCAAGGAACAGAAAGGTTGACCCTTTACGTCACATTTCTCTTGTTTCCATTCTTGGAAATCTCTCAGCGACGATAACTCTGTGGGGTTTTGCATCCATTGGATAACTTGAATCAATGAAGTGAAGTAAACGTCATTCTTTTCAAGCATTTCTTCGATAAACTTGATCAGTTCATCCCTGAATTCCTTTTTAGATTTTAACCATGAAGCGTGGAAGTGAAGACCAAGAGGAGCACGGTTGGTCGTGTAGTGGCGGTTAAAGTTGTGACGAAGAAGACGCGCGAACTGGTCACCAGTTTGAATGTTAGAGCAAGAGTCAACCACGTGACAACCAGGCAATGACTCATCGAATGTAGGGTCATCTCTTCTGTCAAGTTCGTTCATGACCATCTCCCATACTGGGTGGCTTCTTGAGGGGCAGTTATGGGCATTGCCGTTACATTTGTGGGGCATACGGAAGTAGAGCGTGTAGGGCCAGATTGGTACGCGGCCAAGAGGAGCTGTGATGGAAGCATCGTACACAAAGTATTGATCAGCCATCATTTCAAATTGTTTGTTTCCACCGACTCTCAAGTAAGGAGCGCGAACACCAATAATCGACGAATCGGTAATGTTAGCGAAACGTTCAATTATGAGACGAGCACCAGCCATTTCAGCTAACCAGTCATCGTAGCTACCTCCAGACCAGTATTGTGGGTCGTCTTTGTGTGTGATGGAGAATACTGAGATCTCGTGTCCTTTGCGGTGAAGTTCTTGTACTGCTGCATAGTTGGTGTATTTGTGGGACACGAAAAATGTGCCGCGAATTTGACATCCATTAGGATTGTGACGATTGCCATTGAATATTTGTTCATACAAATCGATATTGTCGACGTTGACAGCTCCGTTAAAGGTAATTGTAATCATCTGAGGGACTTGGTTTGGTTCAATTCCACCAGGGATACGAGTACCGTCAGCAGAACAGAAACAGTCAGGCAAAGTGCATTGGTTGGGGTCGCAATCTGGAGCTCTGTTAGGATCCACATCAACGGCTGCAAATAAAAAATAAGTTTAAGTAGTATTAAAACTTTGTAAACATTTTAGTGTCATAAATATTTTTATAAATTTGGAGTTTACTCACTGCAAGCATTTTCGTCAGACTCGTCCTTGCAGTCAGGTTTTCCGTTGCAGAACAGTTCTTTTTCAATGCAGTCCCCACTGCCGCAGGCTAATTTTCCTTCAGCGCAAATTGGCTCGTCGGTTTTCAAAATAGGTAAAACTTTTCTTGGTTCTGTGGAACACAATCATTTGTTAGAATGTGATTTAGACCGGTTTAATATGTGTCAACGTGGGTCTAAACCTAGGTAGGGAGAGTGTAAAACTGTACATTTATTGAATGATAAATTGTCAGTGAATAATAGATTTATATGCTTCGTTTGTGTGACTTTCACATTTGTAAAAGTGTTTCGAGGGGTCAATAAGAAATCAGAAGGAAAAGTCTAAGTAAAGCATGATAGAATGAACGAGTTAACGGAAGATAGATTTTTAAGAAAATTAATAAGAAAATATTGCTAATGCATACCTTCTGTAAAAGTAGTCTGGTTTCAAATGATTAATGAAACAGTTATGGAAAAGGCAAAGACAAGAAGAAGTACTAAGAAGAAATTCAGTAAGTAATATATATTGCAAACTGCGCTGAAGATCAAGTTTTAATATGAAACTATTTATTTTAGGAAGTGAAAATGATGAATAATACATATTATTTATAGTTTGTGAAGACTATTAAAAAGTAGGCATTTTATCTTTATAAAAACGAAAAAATTGTTTATACCTAATAAGAAGGTTTTGCCGACTTGAAGTAATTTACTTTTTTAATTGTCTTTTGTACCATAGCTTGGTGCAGACAAATTCATGAAACAGTTAATATCGTTGACATTAAATTTCCGTTTTTCTTAAATTAGCGTATACTTTAAATACGCGAATTATTTTTGTGTGGTAAACCTTCTTATTAGATTCTTATGAAAACACATCGCACCAGTTCTCGTTGACGAGAAGTAAAGTTATTTTAATAGGACCAATACATAGCCAAAAAAATATGAGCTAAAATGTTATTTAATACGAAGCTGTTTATGTGTATAATACATATTATGTATTAATAATATTATTGTGAAAACTAATCTACTAAAAAAATAAGTTAAAAAATAATCGTTAGTAAAAAAGTACAACCAATGAAATGATACCTAGAATTTAGTAAAATTAGTCGGTTTAATGATTATGAAGCTTAAGCGTAGGTTAGTAAGTATTTAAAGATTTTTGTGAAAAAATGTGTAGTGTAGCTGTTATTAGAGTTGTGTAACAATGAATTCGCTCCTACAACGACTGTGCTTGGGAACTAGCTAGTGAAAGTACTGCGATTATCTACGCGTCATTTATATCAACAAAGGTTTTTGTATCTGTTTTTGTTGATAACTCGAAGTTAGATTTATTTTTAGAATTTATCAATCACTATTGGCTTACTATTAAAAAGCTCCATGAACGATCGCAAATGTATGTACATATTATGGACGGTTTGTAGTATTTGTAAAATTACAATGTATATGGTAAATACCTTTTGCACAGATTTCATAAAGAAAAATCATTGATGTAACATATTATTAATATAAAAAAGGAATATCGATATATAGACAAATTCAGTGTAGGAGCTAACAAAATGGAACGTGATAACAATCTGATTGTATAGGTGTCTCATTGTTGTATAAGAATGTTAATGCTTATAATCGGGTCGGTCCATGGCGGGCCGCTCCCTCAGTCCGGGGCCTCATGCAATACACCTAAACTACAGTGCGACGCGGCCCCTTCACCCAAGCCTGCTTGCTCGCTACGCGGCAATAGCTTCTATTTCGGCACTTACTCTCGAGTTTGTCACAGTTGTTCACTTTACCCTTCCAGTCGCAGGTTTGTTTATCAAGATCGAAAGCCAGTCCAGACGGGCAAGTGATCTGTTTAAGACCTGACCTAGTGCACCTGCGTTGACAAGAAATGTGGGATTAAATTAAATGTTTTAGTCCAGGAAGTGACCATTCGGAAGGCTAACTGGTAAACGCGTTTTCAAGATTCGACCGGCTCCAACGCGGAAGCTTAACCCTCCGCATGATCACTTCCTCCATTGAACGGAACTTACTTTCTATTTTATCGCAATTCTTAACATGTGTTTTCCAATCACAAGTTTGACGGTCGATATCGAAGGCGAGACCGACGGGGCAGCGCACTGAGGCGAGCCTGGTGACGCTGTTCTCAAGGCCCTTGTCGCACCTGTACACAGCGAGGCTTTCAGCTAAATGGAACACTTAACATACAAATATAACATCTCCCCGGAAAAGTTACAATACACTTACACTTGACACGTGCTTTATTTCAAACAATACGCTTTAACACACAGTCACTAAAACGAACGTTCTAATTTAAGTGTTCGAATTTCTAAATAACAAATCCAGTTTCAATTGCTATCCAATGAAAGTGATAAAATTGTATCTATGTCTGAAGATTTAAGAGCTCAGCTAGGAATTAACGCCAGACAATTATGTCGGAGATTCTGTAAGGAATTAAAATTAGTTGCCCTTCTGTCACACATACTTCATATTCTTTCACACTTGCATAGGCGCATACCTCCAATAGACAGGGGTGTGTTCCTACAGCCACGTTTCTCCAGATTTTTGAGACTCACGTAAAATAGAGTGAACCCATTGCCATGATCACCAGATTTCTCTTTGCGGTTGTTGATAATTTTCTTACACAATATTCTTATTTACCCCAGAATCGAATCCGGGACCTTTTGAATACACGCGCCGTTGTCAGCAATGGCCAATGAGGCAATCTTACATTATATTTTTAATAATCTACTTTATTATTTAAGTACTAAATAAATAATTAAAATAACCATGTTTGACAAAAGCTATTCTTATAAGAAATATAGTTAATTACCAATCGTTAAGCCTATAATAAAAATGAGCTGAAACAATGAGAACTAAAAGGTTAAAGTAATGTGGAGCCTAGTGAATGTAACTAGTGACTAAGAAAAGTGACTAATATTCAAGGCACGATGGTGACCGTTCTGTTCACGGACTGGAATATCAAACCACAACTCGACTGCATACTAAATAGAGCGTATAAATAAATTAAAGGACAAAGAACGGTGCTCTACCAGGAATTTTGGTACATTACTACTTAAAATTCGAATTGATTTGAGAATACAAACGGTTATGTTGTTCAACATTGTACTTATGAATTTATTTTCATGGAATAAAAAAAAATAAGAAGTGATCTTTTAGCTGATCGATCATCGATAACTAAAATTTGACACATTTAAAGTGTATAAGTTAATGCAATATACAAAAAAGTAATAATATTGAGTATGTATACGTTACCTGACGACATCGCGGCAGTCGCCCTCAGTGGTGAGACGGAAATATTCATCAGCCGGGCGGCTCTCGCACAGTTGGTCTGCGTTCACATCATCTCCACCCGTGTCCTCTTCTTGTCGCTTGACGCGGAGCTCGCTGCTCACTATTAAACATATTGCAACAACATTAATTTCAACATACAGCGCTACACTATACTCATATGTGGTGACGTCATGATGCAACGAAACAATCGGATATTTTTAGATTGTCGCCTTTGCATTATGCAGTTGTATTAATGAAACAAAATAATAAAATTGAGTTAAACAGCTCATTAAGTAACAGACACAAGTTAGCGTAAGAAATGATTACGACACAGCTACGAGGGAAGGAATGTAGGTAGGCAGTACCTGCGGCGTTATTGCAGAGTCGAACGTATGCTATACGCAATAATTGTGTATTAGCGTGCGGCCACCTATACGCTTTTTCAATAGCAGCGCGGGTTTCTTAACAAAAGATTTTACCAACGTATTGCTCATGTGAAACTACAGCATTGTTGAATTATTTAAAATATATTCTTTACAAACAATAATTACATAAGTAGCCGAAGATAATTTATTTACTGAGAAAGCTTTACTCAGTATTACCTCAACAAATAGTGTCTGTGTTCCGTAAGCAACTTGATGTCGGCATTGAAAGTTGAAACGTTGAAAAGAAATCGAGGTCAAGCCAAGTAAACGAGCCACGTAGGTAGCCGGTGTTCTTTCTTTGTTGAGTTTTATTTATATTATCGCGTAAATAAATAAAAAATATGCTCCGAAAATCGCCGAACACCACCGACGACTATAGATAAATGAAAGGATTTTAGAAAGTTTTCAGGGAACAATGATTTTTTTCAGTTCATTATTTTAGAAGCCCGAATAATTTGACATTAAAATATATTTTTAAAATAAATTCAAAGTATTTGATAAAGTTCCATAAAGTATTTTCATTTAGTCGGACTTTAAAATAAAAAAAAAAACAAACTTAAACATTTCCTAGTTATTATAAGGATAATCAATCATAATGTCTGTCAGTGATAAAGTAATTTAAATGTTATTTGATGGTTAATATAATAAGAATGTAATATATGATAGTACTTACCAAGGCAGGCGAGCAACAACACACCGAGACACAGATACGCGTGTCGAGCCATGACGCTCGGTGAGGACTGGTCGCAACGACGCGCGCCGCCACGAAAGTGCAAGAGGTCTCCGCTGCCCCTCTTCACCTATTTGTATTTATATAACCAGACAGTGCAAACTCCACAAACACCAAGCTCTACAACGCCAACCGTCCTATAGGTACTACACCGCCCCACGATATAAGCCATGGTGCGAATCGCACAGCTTTTAATAAGCACACGATGTCGTTAGTGGAAACAATCAATACAAATGATAATGATGCTCATTGCGCTTAATTAATTATTACAATAGAAACTTTCTTTCCAAAAACGCATGCGTAATTTATTTATCCTATTGGATAAAATTCTACAATATACAGACATTTAGTGGTATTTCAATACTCTCAAATATTTCACAATAATATGAATGTCAATGTTTTATTTTTATTCGTTGGTAAATCTTTTTAGAGAATAAATATGTGTTTTACGGTGTGTATATAATTAGATAAACGTTATGAAATATGGTTAGGTATATGTTATCCAGACAGGTTACTGCCCCCGGTTGATGACTTTCGGGTAACGGTTCAAATGTCGTTGTTTGTGCACGTGTATTTACTGATCAATTAGGCAGGTTTATGATCATGACATGTAACAGATATAAAAGTAATGTGTTATTACGATACCGATGTTTTATTCTCTTTAGATTACTGTTATAACACCGTTAAGTATCATATATTTTTTTTAAATGTATTTAATACATATTATATATGATGAATTTAAAAAGGTATTTATCATAATAGTTATTATTGAATCTTATCGGTCATTACATCATAGAAATCCACCGTGTCCAAACTTTTCATTTATCTTAATACCACCGGGCATAATAAAAGGCACCTCTGTTTCTATTACAGGCTAACATAAAGTAAAGAGGTATTTAAATTTTGTTTATTGATTTTCATACCAAATGGTTAAGTACTCATGGTTTCGAACCAGTTTTTGTATGCCAACAGATCATGTAGAGGTTACTTCGTCAATGCATGATTTTTCCTTTATTTGTTTAGACACTAGGAGGTGTTCGGTGTAATGTTTGAATGCCGCGTCTCAAACATTTCAAAGATTTGAAAATACTCATATAAGTTATTGCACTTTCTCAAGCGGTGAGATACCTGTTCTTACGTAAGGTAATGATGTTAAAAATATTACATTATCGCTGTAACTTTGGCGACTATATTATTTGCAGCTTTTGAGCCACTGAGAATTCTAATTTACGCTCTGTCCTCGACTTAAGGATGTATCTACTGTAGTCTGAATAAGGCCTTCGAATAACTGGTCGGAGCATAAAACGTGCCGTTTTTAAATTTAGAGTTATAATCGCTAAATATTAACAATCCGTACCTTTTTTACATACTTGTAAAGTGAGACTCACTTTCGGTCACCTATTAAATGAACCTGTTTTTTATACAAATTGGTGTCAATGTCAAATGAAGGTGAAAAGAGGATCCTAGTAGTGATTTTCATTTACGTAACTCCAGTGAGTTTACATTACTGACTGCTATTTATTTAAAAGTTTTATATAAAAAAGAAAACACTAAATCACATTCCTAGGAATCCTTTTTAATCTCGCGTTAATTAAGAAACTGAATTAATTTCAAAATACTTATAATTCGAGAGATTCCGTGAAAATGTTAATATATTCAGAGGTCATATATTTGTACCTACTTATTCTATTCGAAGAGACATCACGTTTTATTTGCCAAAAGTCAAGGTTGATAAATTATTATTTAACGTCACAGAAATTGTATGAACAATATAGTGTCTTCTAATATTTAATGTATCTAGAAGTTTAACGAAGGTTTTAAGTGAAAACTTAGTTTCAGTTTGTTGCTTTAAATTACGACAGGATTGATATGAAATAAATATAACGTAATTCCTTAGATATGTTTACACAGAAGTAACAAGTTCATGTTATAGCTATTTTTACTAGTCAAGTACACGCAAAGCATGTTTACATTACAGGTAGGCATTCTGTTGTGATTGTGAACTCGATACATATCGACATTGTAGGCCGTCCGTAATAACATGACCCAAATTATTGAAATTTACTAAAATATGTAGGCCTGAATTCATTCACTTACTATAAATGGAGAATTCTTTACTTTAATTATGAATTGCAAATATTTTCAAGGTAAAGAATGAATAAAACAACTTCCTCATCAAATTTATTAACGTGGTAGTAGATTTCTAAAATTATAACTCAATACTTAAAAGGTTCTGTTAGAAATATGCTCATACGTCGGTATGGTAATAGAATTTGATTGCTTGAAAATCATAAGGTAGGGTAACTTTAACGCGCGGCGTTCTATACAACGTCCCAAATTCTAGGGAACATTGGAACCGGATATCATAATGTACATTTGTAGGCAATGTGCTGTTCTGTTGTCCGCGTCCTTGTGCTTAGTTCGATCTTGTTCTGGTTGTAGCGCAAACAACATTTCATTAAGCGATTAAATTTCCTCATATTATTCGTGTTAAAATTTTCACGTTTCATTTCACGTTTTGTTGCAATAATAACTTGGTCATTAGATCACACTGGATGTGGTGATTTGATTGGGGTAAAACTGTAACCCAAATACGACGTGAAGTATGTAACAGCTGTTGTATTTTTTATTATTCACCCCTTCTACTTACTACCTAGGTACTTCTCTTTACTAAACTTAACTAACTTTTATAAAATGATGTAAAATAAAATTTGAAAGTGCGGTGTTTATTCATGAAAAAAGAGCTATATGGTACATCGAAATCTGTTAAGGCCTAACTAATTACTGTTATCTAAAACCGAGCTTGTCGTATTCAAACGAATGTTTAGCTTTCCAAAAGATTAAAAAAAAATCAGGTCTTTTATATTATATTACATTTCTACTACATTAAAAATATTCATAATTTTACTCTAAACTTAAAATATTTTTTAATCTTTCGTTCAATAAACCTAAACAAATCAAGAGTATACTGTTGAACATTAGGAATCAGCCCGCATACATCCATAATGCAACTATTTTAAAACATAAATGAAAATACACAATGACGCTGTGTCACCGAAGGGGAAGGTAACACTAAAGTAGGAACTGACCGAGTAACGGAATATACTATATTGTCTTTATGAATTAATTAATGTCGATTATTTATCGCGCTTCATACCTTTGATTAAAAAATGTGTTAAGACAGATAATATTTTTCCATCAAAATAGGAATTTTATTATTTTATACTGTTAATTTTATGGCCTGATTCGACTGCAGTCATACAAATGTTAGTCTATGTATTCGGTGGCCTTGTAGCAACATCCGGGTGTCTTGATTATGTAACATTCGAGGAACGAGGCCCACAAACACGCTCGCAAAAGGCGGGCAGCCGACGAGGAGTAGCTTTGTCGCGATTTGTGTGTTGTACAAGGGACGGGTTACTGAGGCGCTGTGCCAGCGAGGTGTCTCGGTGCTAGCAGCGGCGCTGCCGGCGACGGCGCGTGCTGCCCATGCACGTTACCGTACATGCACTCCGAATGCCAGTCTCATGATTATTATCAACAGAACATGACGAACCATTATTCAGATAATTTCAAAAGTGCCTACTGCGACTTTAGTTATTAAATCCTATACAAACAAAATACTAAATATCGCCATATACTTACTAATCAATTTACTAAGAGCTAGTTAAATTCTAACAAGTATATTAACATGATATTGAACGGATCAATTTTAAAAGAGCTTTTTATAAAGCAGGGTGGAGTTAAAAATAGCATTGTACTTCTAAATACATTTTTCATCAAAAATACTTCTAGGCATTAGTATTGATGACATTAAAAAAATAAGCGCTATAAATTAAAAATTCCGATTTATTGTGCAATACACGGCTATAAGTTATTCGAGTCGATCCCAGACTGGCTAGACCTGTCGTCATTTGCACTTTCGAGAGATGCGTTATAATGTTGCGTAACATTTTGAACATTGAACAATTACTAAACTATCAATCGTATTTTGATATGCGGTGATTACGTGCACATCTTCTGACCCGCATCGGTGCGACATCCATTTTATTTGTTACATGTTTTTTCGCACTGTTGGTACACAGCATTTTTAAGTAGGAATTCTATGTTGAGATGTGTATAATTCTATATTTATATGTAGTGATATACTTATTAGAAAATGTCTGAATGTATGATATTATCTTCTATGATGAATAAGAGATCGAACTTTCCTGAGATGTACGGAGGAGTCCACGTCGCCGAGGCGTAACGTCATATTGACAACGCGGCGAGTAGGCGCGAACGAGTCAAGGATTCTACAAGATATTTCCTTTCACTTACGACAATACGCACACATATAATATGTATGTATACATACAGAGCTGCCTACCTTTATCCATTTGCCTGCCACATTAACGTTCATATGTATGCTTACCTACCTGTGCAGACATTCAATCTAGCCGAAGTATTTATAAACTAATAAATAGGTATCTACCTTACTATTTATATAGAATTATACATCTATAAAATGAAGGCCTTGACTAATGTAAACTAGTCGTAACAGTATATTGTAAATAACTTCTTTGGTATGATTGTATTAATGTTATATTATAGATATATGTACAATTACATAGTAAACATTAACATTATCAATCAATTGACACTATAAAGTGTCAAGGCATAAGCCTACATATACTAAAATTAAGTTTCTACCGTTCCAAGTAGCTAAATCGCATTGTGATTTCGTATTTATACTAAAAGTTGTAATTCAAAGTAAGTCTATGTACTTAAAAGTAATGTAAAAGTAGAAATTTCTGTCAGGTAATCTACAGGAAATAATTTCGGTAAAAAATATTCCTTTTCTTCCCCCCTTTTAAGCAGTGATGGCCTCGAGGGTTAGGCGCGCGGTCGGGAATCTCGGCGGTCGCGGGTTCGAACCCCAGGCACACACCTCTGACTTTTCGGAGTTATGTGTGTATTCACATTGAATTATCACTTGCTTTAACGGTGAAGGAAAACATCGTGATGAAACCTGCACACCTAAGAGTTCTTAGGAATTTCTTAGGTGTGTAGTCCGCCAACCCGCACTAGGCCAGCGTGGTGGACTATGGCCTAAACCCTCTCAATGGTAGAGGAGACCCGTGCTCAGCAGTGGGCGTATATGGGTTGATGAAGAAGAAGAAGAAGATATTCCTTTTAAAGTCAGGAGACGTTATTGATTTTGAGTGCAGATATAGACTTACCTTTCTAAATAAATTCGCAAGTTTCACTCAATTTTTAAAGAGCAGATCGTTTCTCTAGGTATTCAATTGGCAATGCTTATGTCACTCAGTAAATTGCAATATATTTATTTTATAAAATGTCAGACATATGTATACATACATATGTACACATATACATGCATAACCTTACGCCCGTGTTTTCATAAGGGATAGACAGAGAGGCATCTTTGCATCTACATTTCTATATATAGGAGGCGAAGCCTATTGCCGTTTCTCGGGTACACGTCCAGACTCTGTGCTGTTACTTAATTTCCTAATGAGAAGGCCTGTAACACTTATGTTAACAAATGGAATCATAACTATGTTTCGTTTATTTATAAGCTAATTCCATTAGGAAGAAAAAAAATAAAAAAGGAAAAAATAAAAAAGGAAAACAAATAGGTTATGTACTATGCGTACAGGAACATATGATTATTATACGCGACCGCACTAGCATGATTGCAAGTGCAGTGCGGCCCAAATTGAAGGCAAAAAAGACAATTCCTCATCAGTGGATACGGGCTGATTCCGGAACGAGACAAGCTTGCGTGTGGCATAATGACGCATTTTATACCTAATGCGTAGCGAGATTAGATGACTGATGAAAGCTCTACCATCATTAAATTGAATTTCCGTAAATATAACTCACCGAATGCAACAGCAGAACTTCACTTCAAATTACCACGAGACATTGATGTAACCCTACTGCCACTTAAAAATTAGATCCCTGGAAGGCGAAGAAGCGGTTTCTTCGAAATCTAATTTTATTTATTACGACATTAAAGAGATTATTCAAAAAATCTTGTCAACATCAAATCATCCCGGAGTTTTGGTGTAACAAATGCACAAATTTTGTATAAGCACGTTTATAGTTATGCATCGACCAAGTGTTATTGGCACAAATGCATTCAGAAGAAGTAAGGACAAGGAACTTTTTTTATTGGCTAATGATTTTGCAATTTTGTCATCTTGAATATTTCTTGGGCGTTGTATATGAATAATATTTTAATGCTTGGTCATTCGCTTCCCAGAAAACCTTGCGAAAGGGTAAGAGGCTTAAAAGCAGCTCATAATTGATTAGCATATTTTTTTTCCTCAACAAACGATGTTGAATCATCGCAGAGAAAAATTAATACATAAACTGATATTTAAAAGATCAGTAATAAATTTAAGATACATAATTGAAGCGCACAACAAATTAGAGACTGGGATAGCTTTAAGCGGTATCGGAGTCGGGGATACTAATATTATATGCATGAGAATATTGCGCCCCTCGGATCAATGTTTTCACTTTATTGTCGTCATTTAATCCTTGGGACCTTGACTTCTTTAGTCTTACACAAAAGCCTGTAGCCTGCTTATTATTTAACCCGCTCTGATGCGTCTCCAATACATAATGTGTAGAGTCGTTGTTTAGTTCGA
Source organism: Cephonodes hylas (assembly GCA_030295005.1). Taxonomy (NCBI): domain Eukaryota; kingdom Metazoa; phylum Arthropoda; class Insecta; order Lepidoptera; family Sphingidae; genus Cephonodes; species Cephonodes hylas. The sequence goes on along the minus strand of AP025364.1, from coordinate 6,905,053 downwards.
GAGTGCTCGTCCGTAACGGACACGAGGTTTCACGTTCTGATTCTTTTCGCCACTGTCCCACAGGGTCCTGCTCAGGACAATGTTAATGGAACCTGGTGATGCCACATTACGGTTAACAAAGACATATATATCCAGTCGTACAGAATCCGAGGACGACACAAGAGAGGAACTTGGATTTGAATGATACTTAAAAACTATTCAATATTGCATTAAGAGCATTATCTATTGTTAACTATAAAGCCGCAGAAATAACTTCTTATCATATGAATGATGTTAAAAGAAAAACAATTTGCTTTAAAGATTTACGGTTATCTATTTTTTATTTTCAACGTGTGGATGTAAATGGAATCTCATAACACGTGTGAACAGAGACTTATGCGGCAGAGTAGAACTTTCACTGCTTTCACTGTCGCAAGCTGCAATGCGCTTCTTCATACTGCTGTACCGAATATCTACGCCGAACGCAGTCCCAACTCTCTATTTATTTAGATGCCGCTAACAATACAATTGTCTTTCATTGTCCTTATTTTTGGTTTCGATAAACATACGCGTATTGCAAAACAAAATGGAAAGTCGGTTATGGCACTGAGGATGTATGCATGTACCTAAATGGTTGAAAGTGATGATGTGTAATTCAACCGCCCACAAATGTCAGGGTGGATAAAGTGTTGGTGGCGCCTGCGGTCTATTGTTTGATGTCGTTCGTAATGCAGCATGCGGGCGGGGCACGGCGGTGCCTCAACTCTTGACTTCGCGATGAAACGTTACCAAATTCTATCTAAAAACCCGTTTGGGTGTCATCAATTTGGTTGTGTAAGCTCTAAAATTCCAAAACCATTACCAAGATGTGATTTAAGAGACCTCCTTACTTATGTGTAACGAAAGCACGTACCATGATAACATTTTCGTGATGTTGAGGTGACATTTACGGAATAATAAATAGAATTAAAAGATATTTTTAACTATTTTGTTAAGAGGCAAACTTTATTTACTCTGTCTGTTTTCATTAGAAACAGACTTGTACAAGGCACATAAAGTAGCTGTAAATTGTAGCCAATAGATTTCGGCAAACGGTTTTGTTTTTTTAGACTCTGTTTAAAGTTTGTCGTGATACTTATGAGAGTACAAGAGGCGACGGGAGGCTAATGACTTTGTGCCAGACGAGTAAACACTTTTAAAAGTACGATGGGTACATGTCTGATTTATTTGCTTCCACCAACTCGTTTTTAGGATTCCTTTGAAATATTACATCCCAAAAAGGTTTTTTATTATTAATACTATGCAGGCAAATATTCTACGATATATATATATAATTAGACAACGTTCAAAATTAAGAACAGTTCAAAACTGATAATTTTGTGCCCAATTAAGTTTAAATCGCTGAGAAAGAGAATTTGTGCAAAAGCACATATAACTTTATTCTGCGCATAGGGCGACTTATTTCGTTTAAAAGTTCTACCTTCCATATGTTACATATTTAGAAATAAAAAAATTATATATACATATTGAATGTAGATATTTGTACATACCCTATATATTACAGTGAAATAAGTTTTTTATAGTGAAAACACGAACAAATTACGGACGGAACACTAAAATTTCGAACCATTGCTGCATGTAAGTGCGAATAGTTAGTTATACATGAATTGTGTGGGCCTGAGCACTTAATATGCCCGACAAGGAGGTGGCAGTTCGCATGTAGGTAGAAGGGTGTCACTGACCGTCGACTTTCTTATTTTATTTTATTTCTAATTTCATTATACAACTATGACCTTTGCTTAGCGTAAGTTTTGGCATTAGGTGCTGGAATTTACATTTAAAAATTGAATATGCATCCGACTATCACGTATACGTAATGAATAATCGTTTAGCATTTTATAGACGTTTCGAAATCTTATCTGCCTGTTCCCAATGCATAATAATGTCAATATAATATCTCAACTAGTTGTGCATCTCCCTCACTCATATGATATTCACATACCGTTCATAAACATGTAAGAATGACTCCATTTCATTATCTCAAAAAAATACTGAATTGCTGGCCATTACCAGCTTTTGAGCCGCGTATCATTTGCCTTATGCTCCCTCTTACTCTCCTACCAAGTGCGTATCAACTAGTTGTTTAAATAAATTGCGAATCAAGTTTACGTAAAGTACCACCTCTACTAAATCACCTTACAGTAATAAGGAAGTGCATTGTGAGGGATTTCCTCATTCTTTAAGATATTCTTCTCGATGTGACAGTAAATTCCATGAGTCTACTCATGTTACTAAGTATATTATTTTGTTGCGATTGCTTATGTACGATGGTATGCCTATTCATCATTATTTTACTATATAGGGATAAAATATAGAGATAAAACAAAAAACGGTTTAGGTATTTTGTATTTTTTAATTTATAAAACAGACTTACATTAGAAAAATCACATAAAGTATAAAACAGACCTATTAAATATTTATGTGAGCCTATATTACATACAGTAGGATAGGTACTTAGACTACGGGCGGGATTATGACCCGGTACACTTCGAAATTACAGGAAAACACATTCCCAGCTAGGATAACCACGTGACAATACATCTAGCGGAAATCGTACCTAGTTGTTTTATTTTGACTACGAACATGTTATCCACGTAATAACTCAACCGAAATTTTTATACCAACTAATTAGAGCGCGTGCGGCTCGAGATCATGGCTCTTTTAGTAGTGGCCGTCGCCTGTGGGGTCGTTCAGCCATGGGTAGTTGACGGGGCATCTCAAGCACGTCTGCAGGTTGATGGTCTCTCCGGGAACCTCCTTGGAGGTGAGCTTGCACGAGTGTGGTACCCAACACGCGGGAATGCCTTCCACGGCGCACTTTTCCCTCCAGGGCTCGAAGTTTTTAGCTTCGGTTATGGTACGTGGGTTCTGGATCCATTGGATCACCTGAGTCATTGTTACAAAGTAAACGTCATTGTGGCTTTGAAGGATTTCGTCAATCCAGTACAAGAAAGCTTCCAAGAATTCAGGATTGTTCTTCAACCACGCGGCGTGGAAGTATAGACCAAGAGGTGCACGATTCTGTTCGTAGTGACGGTCGAAGTTATGGTTAAGGAAGTTGTAGAACTGGTCTCCAGTAAGAATGTTAGAGCAAGAATCAACCATAGCGCAACCAGGCAAGTATTCGTCGTTGTTGGGGTCTTCACGACGATCAAGCTCGTTCATTACCATTTCCCAGACGGCATGACTCCTAGTGGGGCAGCTCTGCAAGTTACCATGGCAACGGTGAGGCATTCTGAAGTACATAGTGTATGGCCATAGAGGAGGATTGGACAGAGGAGCTGTGATGGTGCTGTCGTACAAAAAGGCTTGTTCTTCCATCATGGTGAACTGGTTGTTGCCACCAACACGCAAGTAAGGAGCACGAACACCGACAACGCTGTTGTCCGTGATGTTGGAGAACTTCTCGATGATCACTCTCATACCGGCCATTTCTTTACCCCAGTCATCCACGGTGGCGTTGCTCCAGAAACGTTCGTCATCATTATGTCTAAGAAAGAAACAATGAACAGTTAATTGATGTTCATAAAATGCATGTAGGCACCTATAAGAAGATATTTTATTTATACTTACGTAATTGAGTGCACTGCTATTTCATGTCCCTTACGATGAGTTTCTTGTACGGCGGAGTAGTTAGTGTACTTATGCGATATGAAGAATGTGGCTTTGATGTCGCAACCGTTCGGGTTTTTACGTTTTCCGTTGAAGATTTCTTTGTACAGTTCAATGTTGTTGTTGTTGATGGCGTCATCGAAGGTAATAGTGATCATCTGGGGCACATCTCTGGCCGGTAAGTCACCAGGGATTACTGTACCGTCTTCCGAGCAGAAACAGTCGGGGAGTACACATTGCGACGCGTCGCACGGGGGAGCCCTGTTAGGATCGTTGTCAATATCTAGGACAAATAAAAAAATATGATATTAATGAAAACTATACGTGTAATATGGTTAATTTTGTTTTATATTATTATAATTGAATTCCTGTGTAAAGCGGGAGGCTGTGGTATGTAATATCCAATGACAAGAAACTCATTAGTAAATATTAACTAGGAGGCCTTAGATGAACAGTCCGCGCTTGGCTGCTGCACAAACGTAGAGAATGAGTGGGGCGGCTGCGGAACTAGTATGGGTACTTTCGCTCGCTCAAATCACTCAGTACTGCTGACAACCGGAGGATTTCACTTTTAATAATTGCACTTGAATGAATTTATGTTATTATTATTTATCTTATAATATGTGCAAACGGTTTAATTCGTCATAAGCCTTTACCCACACAAAAAAAAATCTTATATATCTATGGAAACACATGATACAACTTCCACATAATTATACAAAGACGTGAGTTACAGGCATTCGTACTAAGGTCTGTTGTTCTGGTGAATGGAATTTTGTATCCTTGTCATGTACATAATTGCAATTCAAAGTGATTCGAGTCATATAGCGAAGCAAAAAATACATTGTATAAATGGCTAAAGTTATTCAACGCATACCGACTAGCCGTGCGTTGTGGGGTCAAATTGATCAACCACAGACTATTGAATGTGTTGTATACATATTATACAGGTTATAAAACTAAAGATGCACCTATCTCGACTGCGTGTGTTACGACACTACATGGAGAGTTGTTTTTAGGCTAAGTGATTGTACGAGTATTTCAGTCAACTCGTCGGTCACGCCTCATCAACCTATTTATATTTACAATTTGTTTATTCCAAGTTTAGGAGTTTATTTTATGTACTCACCACAGGAGTTTTCGTCGGAGCCGTCGGGACAATCTTTCTCGCCGTTACAGAAGAGGCCGCGCTCGATACAGGTGGAGTCACCGCAGGCGAGGAATCCGTCTTGGCACAAAGGCTCTTCGGTGTACAGCAAAGGTTTTATTTTACGCTCCTTGTTCTTAAGTTTGCAGTTTTTGACGGCTTCTTTCCAATCGCAAGTTTGTTTTTCAATGTCAAAGTACAAACCAGCGGGGCAACGGATGGCTTGGATACCCTGTTATAATAATAGTAACGTTATTACGAACTTCTAATACTTGTAATTTGATGCCCTTAAAACATCTTAGTATATTACAAGTATTAAGAAAACATTTGGCACATGATGGTAAAGTGATCTTGACCCTTTCAAACTGTTCTTGTGCGTCTATTGCAATATCGTAAATTTTATGATCATTATCATCCATATAAAAGTTTAGTTTTTTTACCATTAAAAATCTACAATGATAATGGCAAGGACGATACTAAAAGCTTTAAAAGCCAAATAGCTTTTGTATTTTTTGTTCACGAGTCTTATAAATAGCAAATATTCAGACAAATAATTGACTGCAACTCAAAGGTGTATTGATATATGTTTTAAAATAATGGGAAGGGAACTTGTCAGCCGAAACTGTATTCTTAAATCATAATTTGACCAAATTCAATGATAGCCTTATGTGTACAAATCATAATGATTTGTACCTTATAAAGTACCAAAAGGTAAAGGTACTATAGTGTGTAATGAAGCATTCATTCGATTAAGGGACCCGTACCTGATTTATGAAGATAAGCAAGTCTGCGGTTTGAAACCAGTCTATATTATCTCGGGTTACTACTACAAATGGCGTAATTTCGCTACAAAGATCAATTATTGGGCACTAACTATATATTTTGAAAGATTACATGATTTTAAAAGAGACTGCAGATGACAACACATTAACACGATGGTTGAAGGTTTTTTGATTTTGAACACAGCTCACGTGTTACTTGTTTATTATTTTCAATTAAAATATTTTCGAATGCAATGCCGATAGCATTCGTTGAACAAAGGTCAGGCTGAGTGAGTGAAGCGGAGAGAGCGCGTGTGCTCGGCGCATACCTATAGAGCTAGAGTACATACCGAGGCAGTGCACTGGATGACGTCGCGACAGTTGTCGCCCTCGCCGGCCACCAGCCGGAACCATTCGCCAGCGTCCTTGTCCTTGCATAGCTCTTGTTCCAAGCTATCGTCTTTCTTCACCGTCTCCTCTGCTTGTCGCCGCCATCGGTGCCCATCGGCAGCAGCTGTCACAATCATACGGTAGTTGAGAATTATTTGAAATAAGTGATAATATGTTGAATTCTATATACGTCATGTAAGCAGGAATAGAATGTAGTAAACAACTAGTTTGTTAATTCATGACGACCTATTAGAATTTACTATTTATGATTTTTCTCACTACAGCCGAAATGTCACTTGTGGAGTGCGGGTGTTTAAATGTCAAAGGTGGGGTGAGCGCTCGTGACATTTGACTTGTTCGAAATGTCAGCGCTTGGGCAAACGACAAGGACGACTCTTTCTATGTCTTCTACAAAATTGTACATTATGCATGGCATTTGATTTGTGTGCCGATTAGGCTGACGAAATTACTATAATTCAAAAAGGTTACGGAATAGTTGATTTCCTTGAGTTGTTATTATGTTTCAGGAAACTTAATGATACGCCTATTAAGAAATTATCGCCGTTATCGAACCAGTTTTAAGCAAGCTGTTAGAGACATCCTCATATTGCAAATTTGGAACTTGTGCCATTAAAATTTATTTCATTACTAAATTTGCATATTTGAGTACAATTCTACGCGGTACCACTTCTGTTGACATTTCATCTCACTCTTGTTTATTCTATTGGCAAGTCAATAATTAATCAATTTGAATATGTATATATGTGTGCCGCCGTTGTGAGCTCGTAACACTAGGAAACTGCGCTATCTAACAATGTTATCTAACTATCTCGTTAGCAAGAGAGGTTGTGCTTGTTCTTACGATTTCACTAATTATTTACCCACATATGAGTTATGATTCACATAACAATTTAACAGGATCATCAACATTATTGCCATATATCTATGTTCCACCGATATATATATATAGACTAATTTTGATTAATCACATGCTTTCCCTATCTGATATTGACATAGCTATCTTATTAATACAGATTGACCACGTAGAATAAACGAACAATACCGCTTTGATCGGCGTACCGTTGATCGACCAGTTCCTTAATTATTTATTATAATTCTGTTGCCAGACACAATCGGCACTAACAATTTACTTGACATCAGAACATATACATATGTATATAACGAGTAAACCTAGCTTATATCAAGGCTGTCTTGTCTGGCAAATAAAGAGCATTAACTAAATGTGTTGTACAATCACACGGCCGTTCATTTTGGGTGTTAGTATGCAAAGAACGTGGTGCCTAGAAGTACGCAGGGCAGCCGTTTAAAGCCCACAAAACAATGGAACTGGGTTAGACATTAGACGTAATGCAATCGCTCAAGCCCGATTGGTACATGAACTCGACACGCTCACACGTAAGGAGTGTACGTGTGCGGGCGCGAGCGCTCGGCGGGGCTGTGGTCGGTCACACGGCGTGTCGCTGTGCCGATGTCCACAGACTAATGTGTCAAGCATTGTTCTCCGATATCTGTGTATTGCTTATTTGTAGATATTACAAAATGATACGGCCTAGCAACTTTTTCGCTGCACTTTGCGTCAGCTGCGCGAGAGTTAATCAAATAGATTGAATTACGTCAAGGGAAGTGAAACCGATTTTAAAACGTTGTTTCCGTCTCTAAGTCTTTAACTATTATTGTTAATCACAAGCGTTGTCGAATAGAATTTTACGGTTGATCGAGAAGTTCAGACGTAAATATTATTCAATATGAACTTAATTAAAGTATTACGACATTTGCATAAATATTTTGCAGAAAGGAGGATCTGAGTGGGAGCAGGTCAAGGCCATCGTAAAGTGTTGAAAATGTATAATATGTTGAAAATATCCACTGTGTAATTAAAGTTGACAAGGTAATATTAAGCTTAGGCTCAGTCAATAAACCACTTAAAAGTAGCACAATCTAAACCAATCACAATATCTGTCCATTCTAAAGTTACTTTTAGCTGTGAATAGTAAATTAAATTCCAAACAAAAATTAATATGTATGTATATATAAAAGGAATAAAATAGGAGGACTCGTTTTCTTTGACCCGGATACATAGCGTATTTGATTATGTTGCTTTATGCAATAATGTTATCGATAACCGCTTTAGGTTATACAATGTAGACTATCTATGGATTGGTATTTTGATCTAAATAACTTATTCTTATAACAAACTACCAGCTACAGAAAACAATGTTCGTAGTTGTCAACGCGTTGAAATCTTTTGTATGGAATAATGTTATTACAACTTCATAGCGAATTTAAACTAATATAACAGTATATCGGTAATTTTTTTTCAATTTTTATTTCAATTCTTTAACTACAACTGCTTACGTGACATCTGAAATCTAATTTATCTCAATATAAGAGAAATGCCAAATTGACTACGATTCATTCAGCTAAACATGCAAAATACTTGTAATGTGAGATTATATTCAAAGTGTGTGCTCTGAATGTGATGGTTTAAACTTATTCAAGGATAATTTATGAATTAAATTTAACGAATGTGGGAACAACTAAATATGCGAGTAGGTGCGGGCGTCGACCGAGCGCGTTGTTGGAATGCCGAAGTGCGACCTTATGAATATTTAGTACCTACGTTCGACTTTCCTTCTATAGTGGCGCTCCCTTTAACCGAAGTCATTTTCCGATAACGGGAGAGTGGCGTTTCCGCACACGGAAACGGTGAGCGATCACCTTGATTTTAATTTACACATGCCTAGTTATATTTACCGGTACGTGTCAGAGTGCCACCATTACCGCAAACAAGAAATTAATCAAAAAGCAACACCGCATAGACTGAACGACGGTTCACAAACAGGATTGCAAAAGTTCACGGAATTATCTACCTATTTTCCTGTTTTTATGTTTTTATACTCATAAAAAGTTGAACAACACAAAACACGTTCTGATATTTGAAGAAGGTTGCATGACAAAAAAATAATCTAAGATTCTTGTTAAAAGGTTGCAAAGAATTGCCATGAAACATACACATTTATTCTATGTATAGAAAAAAATGAGTTTATCAATTACTGGATAATTATTATTTAATAATTAAAAACATCTAACCTCAAGAAGTAATACAGTTACTTGCTGTCATTATTTCTAGGAAGCGAACACTCCACAAAATGGATTGCGGATTTTAATGAAAAAACAATACTTGGGTATTATTTGAATTCTTTAGAAATGCTGTTACCAATGTAAGGTTAAAAAAATATTGAATTTAATAATTCCGAAAACGAACGAGAAAAGAGGTAGTTGATGTATTTTGAAAAGTGAAGATTATGCAACGAGTTCGCTTAGTTAATACTTTCTATGTATATTTTGACACACGTAATTTACAAGAATGCAAAGCGGGCGTGAGCATTACGAATGCGATTGTGAGGCGTATTGACGTAAGGGTATTAAATGATAAAGACGAACACACGATGTTATGTGATAGGTAAATTGAGTAATCTGTGTATTCTTTTAAATAAATTTTATGTAACTGAGCGAATGGATCGAGTGAAAATTAAGTGGTGTCAAAAGGCTAACCGAGCTGTTCACACGTCTTGGACGTCACAAACACATAGGTCATACAGTGAAAGTTCCACGCGGATATTGGCTCTGATACAAACGACAGGTCGCTATAATGACCAATTCAAATGGCGCTTTTACACGTTGTTCATCTCCGAGAGTCTACTTGGCAAATTATATCTTCTACATAACTCTCAAGTTAACGACATAACTCCTATGGAATGCAAATTTCTGTTGTCATAAAATTGTGTCCGACGCTTACTCTTTATGGATAGAGGATTTTACGATAAGATTGAAATATAAATTGTGGTTCTTTAAGTACCTGAAATTATTTCTTCAATGCTTAGTCATTACGAATTATTTTTTGCATTCAACAAACGATTGACACAAAATATAAAAAATAAAGATATGTCAAAAATTATCTACAAATAAATCTTCCGTATAATATGTTTTGCACACGTGCCTAAATCTTATTAATAGAATTCAACGAGTTGGAATTAGAAAAAACTTGCGTATCCAAGTGAACTCTTCACCTTTATTAGTAGAGAATCTTGTTTTGAGTTATACTTATTGATTATTATCAGCAATATAGGCAGATTAATTCTAATCAGAGCGCACGAACATGTTACGTATACGTTTGAATGTATATTTATGTAGTTTCGACACCGCATGTCCGAGTTATGAGAAGCCTATTAGTCTGTCACATGGCTTATATTTCATAATTGCTTGACCTACAGACCTAATCAACTATTATTAACTAACTATGCGCGAAAGTTCGCTAAATTAAAATTGCAAGTGCGCCCAATGCATACCAGAAAGTGTAAATTTATTAGCGTAATTATCATCGGTTTTTTATAATTGACTTCCAATTAATTGATTACCTATGGATCGAAATGACCCGATTCATTGTTGAATAATAAGGTTAAATCAAACGGGGTCGCTGAATATTGCAAATCAATAGTTACTTTTAGGTATATAAATAATTGCTTATAATAATTTCATTAAACGTATGAATTATTAAAACTATTGTAATATATAGGACGTATACGAGTATAAAAAACGAATACTTTCCTATATGAAAGATATACCGGCTTTGGAATTAAGCATAAAATAAATAAGATTAGAATTATTATGTTGTTTGTGTTTATTAAAAACGTGATGGAATCAGCTGGAGCCTATATTACGCAACCACAATTTACCGCCAAGCTTGCACGCTCTCTTAGAATCTAGACAACACAACATAACAAAGCGTAGACGTGGGCATACCAAAGTTATTTTTGTACCACAAACATGTTCGCCGATTGATTGAATGCTGTTGTCTTTGATCTGTTGTCGTACAAAATAATAATATACGTGGATAGTTTCTATTGCCAACTCAGTACGGACCGACTCCACAAGGTCAAACCATTCAAATGTGAAGACCCTTCATTGATTTAATCTGCTTATTCACCTTTCTATATCTAACTGATTGCGGAAATTTTCAGACCAGCTTTACTTTAACTGTTCAATAATAGACTTGTGACCATCAACATTATTTTCACTTTTCGACGCTAATGGATTTGTTTACTTGTTTTGACATGAAAACATTATATTGCACAACATATTAACCGGTACTATTATTGTTCGGTAACCGTTTTTTCTACAAATGCGACGTTTTAAAATTTATAGCCTCGCCCGTATTGAATAATTTTACATGGATTTTAATAACTGGCTATCGCAATAGGTCATCGATAGCCGAATTGCCAAAAATGTATTACATATATCGTTGTACCCAATGCATACATATTTTGAAATAGGTATGAATTTTTATTAGATTGCATAGTCAATGAGGTCAAACGATATAGTGGCGCCTAGACTTCAGAATATTGATTGTGCATTCCAATACACTGCGAATATATGCCTACATTAGCGTTACGGATGGCGCGTCTCCTTAGATTCTGAGTGTGACGTCACCGGCGCAGGCGCAGCGCAACACGGAACGAATGTGAAAGTTCTCCGCAACCGCAGTGAGCAGCCGCAGCAGGTGCTAACCAGTTGTTTAAGAAACACCTACTATATGCTATTACATGTTATTAATAAATAGTCATCAAGGCTAAACGTTTTCCACTGTGTGTACCTTAAAGGTCAGCGCTGGTGTATACGCTGGCACAACCGCGCTCCGCTTAAAGTTACTAAGCGTTCTGAATGTTCACGTACTGTGGCTGAAAGTGAATCGTGAACCGATTACACGTTTGCGCAACTCCACAACGTTTTCTCATTATATTACCCAAATGAGAAAGCTTGTATTGAATTGAAATGGTTTCACAACACAGGTACACATGCAAAAGGTACGCATTGCGCTAGTGACATGAGTATACACAGGCAGCGGTGCCTATCCTTGAAAGGTACGAGTGGCAGCGCGTTGATGTCCTTTGGTCGTGGATGCAAGTCGTTCGCGGTCGGCTGCATTCATTTGTAAACTCTACGGAGACACAGTCTACCTCGCGACAGTCGGGTTCGAGCTCGGTACAACTTCACTATTCACTATATGCGACACTGGCTATTGACGCAATCACTAAATTATTTGCAGATGAGCCGCTGAGAGGCGTGACGTTGGCTCACCTGTGAACCCGTGATGTCACGAGGTGGACGGCGTCTGGATGCGTAAGATAAAGGTTAGGACTCACCGCAGGCGAACAAGAGACACGCGGCCAGAGTAGCGACACGGGCGTAGCGCGCCATGACGGGATCACAACAGGTCGTTGCGCGGCCGTCGTGCGGTTAAATAGTGGCCTCAATCTGCGCCCCGCGCGCCCCGCTCGCCCACGGCGCTACACCTCTGCCAACACCCTTCGCGCTCATCAGCTGTGAATCATCTGCAGCATCCTGGCACCACCACCGGCTCCTGTGTCACGGCTCTTCTGGCACCATCTTGCATAATCATCGCATCCCCCGAAATCTTACGCTCGTTTCAACGTAATAACAATAAAAACACACCGTAAAACATCTTACGGTTTTTTTCTTAACACATTATAATAAATGTATGCCATTGTAGTATTTATAAAATTAAAGCTTCCTCAAATAACACATATTATGTATAAGCCCGCTGTAGGGGACAGCTGCATTTAAGAAGTGCGTCGCTTTTATATTCTTGGGTTACAAAAATATTTATTAATACTGGAGTATATTATAAATAAATTTCATTTTAATAAAGTCCATTTTTTGGACTATGGCCTAAACCTTCTCAATGGTAGAGGAGACCCGTGCTCAGCAGTGGGCGTCGTATATGGGTTGATGAAGATGAAAATCCATTTTAATTACATTTCTTAATGTATGTATGTTACATGTAATACTTAAAAAACAAAGATATTGTATAAAAGTTGCTACACCTTCTGTTTAATTAATTATTATCTGAACAAAAGAATATATTTGTATTATTTGTTGAGAGGGACACAACTTAAAATAAAAAAAGACCTGAGCAAACACTGTTGAAGTTTTGGAAAAACTCAACTGCAAGTAAAGGTTTTTTTAGGTTCAAAAAATGTAGAATTTTCAAATATATCTCACTATTTGCTAATATTCATTGCAAACTTACTGTAATTTCATTGCTCTGTTTTTCTAAAAAAAATGCGATCGTGTTTTATTTTTATTCCGTTAAATAAAAACCTCATTATACAGAAAATAAGTTAGGAACGAGATATTCATTTGTCTATCCTGTATGTCACTATACCTCATTCACGATAAGTTGATTCTTTTGGTATATCGACTAATGATGGGAAACAGAAAATATCGAGTAGTTCAAAAATATTGCGTTTTAAAATACTACATAATGTGTGAAATTCTTTATTACTTCCGACATGTAAAACATTATTTAGATAAGCGGTGGGTCATAATAAGTACCTATTTAATATAACAGGGTTATTTTTAGACCTCCCGCCAAATTTAAATAGGTGTTTTAGACCACGAAAGTAAACAACTTCCCCAAAGAAACACGGGTCGAAAAGTGAAAAAAAAATTCAGACCTTCTACACGAAGTCGACCACGTGAGTAGTTTTCTATGGGAGGGTCGAATTATTTATCACGTTTCGACCCATGTTTCTTTGGAAAAGTTGTTTAGTTTCATGGTCTAAACAACCTATTTTAAGTTGACAGGAGGTCCAAAAATAACGCAGTATGTAAAAATTAAGGTTGAAAAATTAAATAGTTTTATCTTTAAAACAGTTTTTATTAAGAAACTGGAGCACAGACATGACCATCATAGTGTTCAGTAAAATTATCGACGTGGATATCGATATGAACGATGTTACGTCCCTTTCCGTCCGACCGATGTAACATTATACAAACGTCAATTAGTTTCAGTATTCCTATTTTAATTTTTCTTTGAAGCAATAAAGTCTCAAAATTTTCGGATAACGCTTATATCTTTAGGGACTTTTGTGTTGTATGTATTTTTTTATATTTATCAAATCATTAAAATAATAAAATAATACGTTTTTTATTTCAAAGTCATGTCTCAGAAAAATTGACATCTGCCAAAAGAATCAACTTATCGTGAATGAGGTATACGGACTTCAATTCAGTTTAATCAGTCATGTAAAATTTTTGAAAGGACGTTTCATATTAAAATTGATAAATATTACTTTTATATTTGATAATGATGTTTAATTTGATGGAATTACTTTATAATTCGATCAAGACAAGCACAAATCACAATGGAAAAGCGCGCGCAAATATTATGAATCACACGACAAACTAACTCTTGTAAATACAACCAGTTTTGTAACATTGTTTCTAGATGTGTATACAGCTATTGTCTTAGTTATTTGTGATCGAAATCATTGTACCCTCGGTGTACTGACAATATCTTTATTATATGCCAAGTGTTGAAAGCTGACTAGAGAACGTAAAAGAAAATCCTCTAAGCATTCCGAAAGTCATGTGCCGAATGAACGCATGCATTGTATTTTAATAGCTTGTATTTTCAACGTTCCAACTATAGATTGTTTTAATACCAAATTACGTCTTGTATTTTTTTTTTCATTTCATAATAATAACTCAATTACCAGTCTATTTTTTTTAAGATATACATATTTCACCACCAACTTCTTTAGGTAAAAAAAGTAGTTTTGTTAATATATCAAAAATGTTGATTATTAGGTATTCTGTGTTTATATAATAATCCTTTTAGTTCTACGATATGTTTTGTTAATAAATATCTAAGTTAATTGCTTTTATTAGCATTATTTAGGTTGAGTTGTATTGGCAAAAAAGATATTATAATATGTAGTACAAGTGTCGACGTCTCCTAACAATAGAAGCTTACGTAACCTAGAAATTATTTCCTCTGAAAGTTTTATTTTCTTCACATGAAGATAATCTGGTAACCCGAAGACAGATATAATCTAATAATTCTCTTTCAAGTGCGCAAGTTCAATAATTGATAAAACAATATATTATGTATTAATATAATAAATTGGCTATATTAACAGATGCTTTTAATATAATATCTTTTAATAATGAGTTACGTATGTGTCTTGGGCACGAGTTACTTAAAAAATACTTCTGTGTAAAAATTTATGAATGAGCATTTGAACATGTGTTATATGAACATATCATAGATACTATGTGTATTGATGAAATTGGAAACTACTCGACGAATAAATAGTGTAAAAATATCTGGAGAACTACACATCATCAGAAGATCCACCCTTCGTGCTGTATGCCGTGAATAGAGTAGGTACTAATGTTCAATACGATCTGAATACAAACCATAGTATTTATGTATGTTATGTTATGCATCATCATCAACCCATATACGTCCCACTGCTGGGCACGGGTCTCCTCTACCATTGAGAAGGTTTAGGCCATAGCCCACCACGCTGGCCTAGTGCGGGTTGGCGGACTACACACCTAAGAAATTTCTATTGTACGGTATTATTTGTTATGTATTAAGAATGTAAATTTTTAGAAGGTTACAAATACAGACCCTGTAATGTTCAACATTTTTTCATACCTATCCCCAGCGCTTTCTAGAAATTTAGTACTAGCCTAGTACTGATGCAGAATAAACATTAATCCCAATATACTTAACTAATACCTGGGATTATAGATACGGTAGTAGATTCGATCGTAAACTCAGGTAATGTAGCTAAGTGCTGTTTTCTCTCGCGCTTAGTTGGTATAACAAATAAAATTAAATGAACACTATATAATGCACTAGTATATTAATCCAGTGGGCTAAGATTTCATTACATTACACCCTTTAAAATTTGTGTGATTATGATAGTAATAGTGGTAAAACCGTCAGCAAAATCACGACGAAGAAATTCAAAGCTCAAATTTCTAATCAATTTTAATAATTAAACTAATTTTAATCATCTTCATCAGCAGCAGCATCGTGTGTTATTTGGACTCCCTCTCAGGAAATTTCGTGTGTGTATATACTGGTCTTACCGCAATAAGTTAGTGTGACAGGCCTATCAGTGTGACAAGATATATATAAATAACCGTACGTATCAACTTATAGATAATATAGGACAATCCTGGTTACTTTGCGGGGGCGAAAGATGTGGATTTCAAGGTAAGCACGTGATGTTAAAATTGCAAACGCGTAACTCTGTTCCTGGATATATGATTCATTCATGAATATCACTACTGTGTAAAGTCATTATAATGTATCTCATCCCATATTTTGTGAAGGATTTTCTTTTTTTATATATAAGTAATTTAATTTATACATAAAACTTAGTAATGCTTTTAATTAATATTTTTTCTATTTAAGTAATTTATACGGGGTAATTTTCAAATATTTTAATTAGTGAGATTATACACATGTACTTAATTAAATACAAGAGTTAAGAACAGAAAATTTGTTACGGTATAGAAAGAATTCGTCAACTTTTAAATAGCCACATGACCGCTGCTTAAAACTTTCTCCATATATTTTCAGTGAGATATTTTGTGAGTCGCCTGCCACCAGCGCCTAATGTCATATGTCCACTAATCTATACTAATATTGATTTAGATAAGAAAAGTAAAAAATACTGAGTTGATATGAATACGAGTAGATTATTTTTTTAATGTTGTTAATAGCTTTAGGAAATAAAAAAGTGTTCTTTGTATGTACCAAATAAATATTCCCGTAAACACAGAAAACAAGGACGATCCTGTGTGGGCTGAACCGCTTGTAGTTTATATATTTTCTTAATATAAACATCTCTTAGTACTTGATATTTCAATTATACAGTGTCGTTGATTACTTTAACGCACTTTTACGTAAACTGACATTTGCATTGTTCTCAAACTTAGGACTTCTGCCCTAAATTTTATTTCTGGTTCTTACAATGATTGTAAGTTTTAGTCCCAATGAAATCCTTAAGGACTGGCCGAAGCACCTTAATAAGCTCAGAAAATGCCAATAGTTGTTACTTTAGCAAAAAGTGATAGACTCTTGTAAACAAAAATCATTTAACCCAGTGGATAAAAATTGTCATTGCTACACTACACGATACGCAAGTTTTTCCGATAGCACTTATCATACAAGGGCTTCTACAAAGTTCTTCTGTAAAGACTTTTTAAAAGAGAAAATATGATTCATAAATTTAATTAATGTGTAGAATTTCGTCGTAATTTGTAATTAGATGTATGTTTTTTGTATATAACAAGTTGGATTTATTTCTAGCAAAAACTTTCTTCAATTTTGCTAACCATGAGAAACTATTAATATTGAACAGTTGTCAATAATTACGATCAATTTAATTGGGCAATATACACAAACGGGCAGCAACTGTGTGTAGATAGGCGTAGAAAAAACCCATTACGTTTTATAGTTATTGCTTTATTTATTAAAATTATAGCCAAGTAAAGTTCAACGTTAAGATTTTTGAGCTAGAATATGTAGGTATAAAATTATTAATAGTCACAAATCACAGGAAGATATATCACTAGAGAGAGAAAAATAAAATCATCTTTCTACATAGACCTAAGTATGTATTAGTTATAATATCACCACTGAAAGTCCTAATATATGATCAATGATCGTTACTAACTAGTAGTTAATTTTAATATGCTAATGAATAAATTCACTAACAGTGACAACTAAATAATTTTACCTATTGACCTACATAAATCACATACATTTACTCTATGACAACAAGACACGTCAAATACTTAAGCTAAGAAGATAAACCTAAGCCACTTATAAAAGCACAATATCTAATTATAGTTATAGACTACTCGCAAACTTACTGGCTACCATGTGGATTGTTACATACAGCACAATGTAACTTGTAATGCATATGAGATTAAGCGACTAACTAAGCTAATTAATAATTTAATAATACCTAACAATCAATATCACAATATTACTACGTTAATAAATAAAGATAAGGGGAGGCAACACGATTCGCATGTGCTTACTCGTCTGCACAGAGATTATTACATAACTGCGAAACTGGCATACGAACAACATTTTTTTGTGTAGGCACATGTGTGCATCATTGTTATGATTCGTGTGCTTATTGCTTAACGTATCACTGGCCTGAATAACAATAAAATTCTCTTAAAACACAATATAGTATTTATAAAACCATTTCCACTTTGTATCTTAAAAAATATTCTGTAAGTGTAGTTCGATGAATACTAGTAAAGCTTTCCAGGAAAGTAAATTGCATTTTACAATTAAAAGAGCACTTTGTTATTGCAGCAGTTTAACACATTCTATAAATAGAGTATAAAAAACGAAATTCTAACTTTTAGTGAAAATATCAATCTGAGTAGGTACTAAAAGTTCTTCAATGCATATCAGGTAAAACGATAATAATTAATTTAAGGTATAAAAAGAAACAGTTTTAAAAAGAATTCAATACGCAGTCGTAGTAAGAGACAGTTGTCTAAGTAATGCATACAGGAACAAAACTTAATTAATTCATTTACATGCATTATATGATGTTATCGCTCTGAGATCTTGTTCTATACGCTGTTACTTTTTGCATCGACCATTAAATAAAGATAATTGTAAGAATTAAACAGAAAGTATACATGAATTAAAACCAAAGCAAAAAATTTGGCCACAAACTAGCGATTGTAAAAATTGTAAGTAGTAATAAAGTCCCTATGATCTAGGAATATGTAGGTTAAATAGAATTTATCGTACATAATATAACCTATCAAACTAACTACACGAACTAAGTGATCATATAGCAAAACTATTTCATACGTAATCGCACAAAAAAATATAATTTACCATATCAAAATATAAGTGTTTCATAAACTTCTTAGTTCCCTAAAACTTTCTACATATCCTCACGAAGATATAAAAGGCGAAGAATAATTTACTTTATACTATGTTAAGTACACGCATCTGTATATGTTACGACAGCGAAAAATTCTACATAATTATTGGCATTATCAACGAGTGCGTACGTCACAGGCATTATTGAGTGACATTTGTTTAATTGCGTAATGTCCATTAGACGGTGCACGCTTTCACACTATTATTGACCATAAGTTAATAGGCAGTAATTAAAATACCGCGACAGTAACATTAACGGATTTACATTTTAATGTGTATTACACCAAGAATTTCGTACAACAAACTATTTACGTCGATTACACAACAATGTACATTTCTAAAATTCACAGAAATTATTTACTAATTGGTTTATTGAAACGGTTATTAAATAGAGAAAATCGGAATTAGACATCACTGAAGCTCTTTAACATCAGGTACTAATTAAGAAACATTCATGACCCACATTGTACAATTATTACGAATTGTATTTCACACACAAATGATTTGATTACACGTACACATCATATTTTATTTATAAGAAATTCATTGAGATATCTTCTTGAGGTATAGTTGCTGTGATAAGACTACGACACTGACATTTACATATTTGAAGAATTTACGATACCCCGAAACGCCGAGACTTGTTTTGGCAAGTTATAAGTTGTAATGTTGTATTTATTATAATCAGGAGACAATTTTACTGGGCCTCGGCGAATTGTACATGAAAACGGTATGGGGTTAATTTTAATGTTAAAATGCCATGAAAATCACTTACAAATTTGTATTATTACTTTGTTTCCCGAAGTTTTTCTTAATAAATAAATGATATAAATACGTATTATACTTTATAAGCGCATTTGTTGTATTATATCGACATTTTCTCAATTACATCTTCGCATTTGTTTAATTACTTGAAATTTCTCTCGTAACCTAAATCGAACTTTAGAATGTAATAAATAAAATTCTACAGATAGATATCTCATAATGGCACGACGTAATCCAATGTCCGTCATAAAATATCGTGACTACAGTAAACCAATGTAAAATTCCTTACAAATATTTACAATCGGAAAATTAAATACATATTTTTGTTGTGAGATTTTTGTAAAAACATGTACCCAAACAAAAAGGCAAAAATATAAATTAGTATGCTGTATTAATACGTAAATAATATGAAAAGGTGGAATAATCTGTCTATTTCAGGTACCTACGTAAAGTATTGAGGTATACGTGAAACATGAATTAATTCTACATTAATTTAGTGTCCTTATTGCTTTTCTGTCGTAAAGTTTTACATTATCCCGTAGTGTTGTGTGGGGAGTCTGTGTGCAGCAGGGGTCGGTCGGGCCCGGCGTCGGGGTGCGCGTGCGCGGTGTGCGGCGTGGCTGGCGCTGCCGGCGACACCGACGTCGCGTCTCCGTTCGCAAGCAGCGCATCCTCCGCATCCGCCTCCACCCCCATCTCTTCACCCTAAAAACATAATGTTTATACGCTTTCATACACTATTCTAAGTCCGTTGTGCGGTAGAAAACGATACCGCTTATTATCCTCGCTAAAATGATGTTTAATCAAGATAATAAAAGTAACAAAATATTATACATTTTGGCGAAAATATTAACAACAAACAAGTACAGTTGGGAATATGGTAAAATACAACATGATTAGTTTGACTAGCATTCCAAGGTCTTAAAAAAATTCTAACTCAAATTGTTTGATTCAATAATTCGTTCTTTTAGCTGTAAAATTTCCGAATACTCGACAGTTGCTATCTACGACCCTTGTTTGTTTATAATATTTAAGAGGAACGATATACAGTAACTCTTCTACGTCTCTTGTAAGTAGCAGTTTAGGGGTCCGTTTAAAAATTACGTAAGCAATTTTTTTTATAATCATAACCTGTGTAAATTGTGGTGAAGGATCCGACAATGTCATCAAAAATAAAGAAAGGGAAACCCTCTACCCCCTTTTAGTGCTTACTTAGTACTTGAATGACCCCTACCAGCAAATTTTCACTCCATAAAAGGATATTTTATATTAAAAATTTGATACAAATAAGAATATGTCTTAAAAAAAACTTTGCTTTTATAGAAAAAAAACATTTAAAAAAAAGTGTTGTACGTAAGGGACCAACTTACATATACGTTCTTTTCCCTGTATGATGGTGCGCGGTACTAATAAATAATTAAAATCAGAATTAACGGGCCATAGTTGATCTTTTAAAATTGTTAGTGTTTACAAATTCAAAGAGATCAAATTATAAATCACTACTAGCACCATCTAGGCTAATTTGTAAATAACCAGTTAAGTTGGCATTCCACGTAAATTACACTGCTTTGCTTCCGTCCTACCTTAAACTTGCTCTGCCCCGTCATTATTACAGTAGCTACCGCCTTGTCTCGGGGTCGGATTGTTGAATACAGACTTCAAAATAATAAATACGAATTCAATAACAATTGAAAATAGACATAAGTGATCTTTTGACAAAATCAACAAAATAAAAGACGCCGTTTTTAATCTGAATGTTTTAATAAGTGAATAATATTTATATCTAGTGTTAATTAAGAATTTCTTTACGTCTCGTATGTAAATGACAAGCAAAAAAGGGGATAAAAATATCCTTTCATTACCATTAACACATTGTAATAAAACTTTTTTTAGTTACCGTAAACACACGTATACGAAAACGTTGAAACCCTTTGCTTCAAAATCTTCTTTCTTCGAAAATCTTGAACATGTTGGATATGGCTGTCAATCTGGTTAGTCTATAGGTCCAGGCCGATAGTTACAAATTCGGCCTGTTCAAATAGACTGTCCAGATCAAACCAGCCAACAAGATGACTTAAAAATTGCAATAGTACAGCCCGTGACTCTTTTATCTTGTTGCAATGTCCTCGAAGTACATACATATACATATGAAAGAAATGTATATAAAAGGTAAGATATGACGTGGAAAATATGCTGTAGCAGTTTCTTGTATAGCTTCTGCTCCTCTGGTATGGTAATGGTATGGGATGCCATATTCTGAAGTGGATGAAGCACTGCTACTCAGAAGATCTTGTGGAAGAAGATATGAGTAATATTGATAGTTATTATGAAGTACAAAAAGCACACACAAAGTAATTAAAAATAAGAATCTCAAGTGACAAATTCCTTTCGTTTAAGGTACAATATGGCACGGACATGTATGTCAACATTTACAAATCGGAACTCAAGTTCGTCATTTCTATTTTGGTCATTTTAACGTAGGTATTGAGTACGTGCGTGGCTGTTATTATTTTTCCACTATGTCCGAGGTACTCACTGTCTGTTTAGCATGGCCGGCGGGTGTATCTCGCTTGCCCTGCAGGTAGTAGGTCATCAATTGGCCCTTCCCTTTGACCGCCACCAGGCCACGCTGTTCGAAGTAGTAGCCAAACTTTTGTAGTATCTGACATGTTTCTTCAGTAACCTGTAAATATTACGCATTTCTATACAAAACCATTGCAGTTTTTTTTTTAATAACAACTCATTATTTTAAGGCGTGGAAGGTGGAATAAATGTTAAAAACTTCACGTAAGTAGTAAGCGACAAGACTTCAGCCATGCCAAAAGCGAAACCAAGCCATCAGAAAACAAGTAAAACTATTCCAATGCCCCTTTTGAAGAATTTTTTGTCATGCTTTGCATAAAACACCAATTTTTGGACTATTAATTAATTAACAGGCCACTATAACATACTTTATTATTGGACGCGTATAGCTGACTTTAAAAAAAATATCGGGCATAAAAATATAAAGAAAATATAGATCTAGTTTCATATTTTTAGGGAATGAGTATGTTTATATCTATGTAATTGGGCTGTTTGTTTTTAATTTTCTTATTCATAAACTGTCATAAATTCGATACATATTTCGGGAATGGAACCTGAGGCCGTACAATCCAAAGTCAGTTCCCAATAAACGAAAAAAGTCATGGAGTATTTGGTATAAGCAAACTTGATGGCACAAACTTAATTCATCATGCCTTAATCTTTCTTTAACCATTTTATTTTTTTTATTATTTATCTCGTGATACAAGTCCTTCATCAACATTTTGAAATCATGCCCTTACTCGTACACATATTATTTGTAAATCCAAAACAACTACAATAATTACTTCCTTCTTTGTTAAATATTGGTAAAAACATAAAAATTACAAAAGAACCGATGGCGGTCACGACTATTCACGGATGTTATAAAATTTCGATGTAAGTATTACAAGAAAACTAATAAATATTAACTATCGTATAGCTGCTAAAAGACATCTGGCTGAAATTGTGAAACAATTTGCCAAACCTCTTCTCTAAATTGTGTTAACATGTGACATTTGTATAGGTGAAATCACAATAATGACAATAGCAGTCTCATAACACTATTAAAGCGAATAGTTAAACATAGTCATCGCAAATCTTATCATTACATAAAATGACATTCCACTGAAGAAATTTTTGCGTATTGCCATGATGTATGTCTCTATTATATATAGTGGATTTAGCTTCGCGGTATTCGAAAGACCTCAGATTCAAGTCGCGGGTAGAGCAGTGTTTATGAATTATTACATGGGATTCATAACACAACAAGAAGAGTGTAGGTACACCCCTCAGCCTTCTTTTACGTTGGTATGAGTATAAGTGTGTACGTATCTATCTATCTTATGATCATTAGTGCCATACGTCCCGCTCCTGAGCAAGAGTATCTCAAACTCGAACTCGAACCTTGAAAGAGTTTAGTCCATCAAGCTGATCTACATCACCCTGTATACGTCTTACTGCTGGACACAAGCCCCTAATTCAACACGCTGGCCTAGTGCGGGTAAACGAACTTAAGTAATTCCCAAAGTTGCAGGTTTCATTACGTGATTAATAGAATCAGAGATGTGTAGAGCTTTCGGTGACGACGTTATAAGAATGACATTATCGCAGCCTAAATATAAAAACAAATAATGATAATATTTGGAAAATAACCTGAATGCATCCCGCTTTCCCGGTACTTTCCATCCGCGAGGCCACGTTGACGGTGTTCCCCCAGATGTCGTAGTGCGGCTTGCGCGCGCCGATCACGCCCGCGGTGATGGGCCCGTGGTTGACGCCCATGCGCAGCACGAAGTGGTTGAACGACTGCTCGTTAATCGCCGCCAGCACTCGCTGCAGCTCCAGCGCAAACTCCACCAGGCAGGCCAAATGCGCCCATCGCACCACCACGCTGTCTGAAGGCTACGGATCAAAATAATAAACAAAATTAGTTCTAAGCTGCATGATTTTTTTTATTTTGCTGCTCTTATCAATAAAATTTATACATACTCTCTCACTGTAGTGTCTTTAAAATAATATGCAAAAAAAGCTCTTCACCCTCCAAGTTTCGTCAATTATAATTCAAGTAACTAATAATTAAGTTCGATCCTACTGCCGTTTTTGAGGCTACGTAGTGGTACTGAGAATTTATTATGTTATTTAAAAGAATCAAAATATATTTGGAAATCGCAACCAAGACTATTACACTACATGGCAAAAACATGTGCCATGTGACTACGTAACAGCAGGGCTGCCAGCAGATAAATCGCAGCTATACGGTTTAGTATTTGCAATTATACAAAATTAGATCGCATTATACATAACCATTGCACCATATGCAGCTCTTGTTTTTTTTTTTTTTTAGGATGATAAATGCACAAATTATTGATAAAATGTGCCTTTGTATCGTATTATACAAAGTGGTCATGGATACAATAACCCATCCGATTATACAAGATTTGTATCCAATTATACAATCTGGCAGCCCTGCGTAACAGTCTTATTAATTTACATTACTAGAAAACGTACAAAAGAACGTGAGCCATATACATAGCTAATTAATAGCATAATATCAATAATGTCAAGATTATCTTTTATTGTGTTACGAAGGTCTCATCTAAAGGTTACTTCGCTAATATTCAGCCACTGTGTTATTCAATTTACAATTAACTGGAAATATTTTGAAGGGATCATATTATGTTGAAAACCATTTTAATTTATTCGTTTTATTAGTTCTTTCCCTTGACGGAATTCATATATTTCTTGTCAATGTTAAAGTCCAATAAAGTAAACAAGTATATTATAGTATTTCAACATATGTATGTTCAACACGGAAGTCTGCACGCACTTGCAATGACCTAATAACCAGGAGGTCTACTAGCTCTCTGTTAAACCTGGTTCGTGCCTCGTATGTACCGAACATGTGAACAAAAATATCAACTGGTGAATCATTTAGGGAAATAAGAAGTTCAAAATCCAACAAACGTATTCGTTTATAATAAATAGTTTTTGTAGGACGAATCTACAAATTAAGCAACATTTACATTCGGTTATTGTTTACAGTCGCAGTTTTTTTTTATAAACAAAGAAACAGTTAACATATTTCCTAGTAAAAAAAATCTGCATCCTAGTATGATTTTAATCTGCCTCTAATTTATTAAACAAAATACTTTGCATACAATGCATTTGTCTCCACTGTAACATAATATCAAAATGGTCTCTCAATTATTTTAATTACAAATGCAATCGTAATCGGTTCCAATGCCAAACTACAAATATTATACTCGTCTCAGTATAGACGAAAAATTCTTAAAAATATATTTTGCGAAAAGTATTGTCTTTTATTGCAGGTTTACCGACCTTCAGAATAACAAAGATGGGTAATTTAAACATGTCGTAACGTTTCGTCTCATTCTTCTTAACCGGTATGTTCGCATACATACGTACGTACCTGCATCTGTCGTGTTGGATTTAGGCCCGATGCAGCCATGTACGTGGAACTGATCGTCTTTATTTTTATTATATCTTTACTGAACTTCGGGTCTTCCAGCAACTGTAATAGAAATATAAACATTTAGATTACATAACACTTACGACACAATTAGGCTTAAAATATCTCCCTGACTTTATTTCTTTCAAATTATAATTATGTATATATGATATGTTATACATTCATATATGCGTATAATATGTAGAAGAGGAGTTGTAATCCCTATAAACCGTGTTGCCACAAATCGTTAAATTTAGCTGTTTATGTATGAAAACGTAAAAATAAAGACGTTTCATTGCGATTTTCAGATTAACTGAATTGATGTGAATGCAGCTATTTGTCATGTACTTTGCCAATATTCAAGACAATCATAATCTACAAAAGTGACATAAGTAATATAGCTTTGTGTAAAAATAGTAGACCTAATCATAATTTTCCTACTTTTCACTTTTCATTTGCCAACAACAGTTCTCAATTTTTCTGCTTATTAACTAACTAAGATGATGGATTTCCACCAGGATACACATTTTTGATTCAGAAACCAAATAAATGAATAAATCAAATGATATTCATTTTTAATATGAGTTGACTAGTAACAGGCAAATTTACTGTGGGTACTTGTTCATCATTAAATGTAAGTATGTGGTTATATGGCAAGGTCGAGCTAGTAAAAAATTAATACAGTAATAAATTGCATAAACATTTAGTCATTAGTAGTTACGTACCAGGTCGAAATCCGATATTACTTCGTTGAGAAACCGTAAACATTCCAAGCCCTGGTTGTTGACAGTTTCTTCTGAGTAAAATTCTGTAATTTTTAAAATATCAAAACTATAAAACTTTTAATTAACCAAAATTGTTATTCTCATGATAAAAACAAAACAGGTTTTAATGCCATAGAAATAGTCATAATTGACTGTCCACTCCAGTATTGAAATGACATAGCCTGAAGCGCTTATTAAATGCTCTTCAGGAAATAAATGTTCAATGCTAAATATTTATTTCCTGACTGTAGCTTCTAACATAACATATAGGAAAGTAATTTAATATGTATGTGTTTGTAACCTCTTTGTTCTTTTCAAAGTAGCCTACGATGTTTAATTAGTCTTATGTAATAACAAACTAAAGTATAAATCTATGTTAGTTAAGATGTTTAATGTTCATGACATTCATTAATTATTACGAATCCTGCACCTATCCGCACATGTTACTGCCGGCCATTGGCAATTAGAACCAAAAGAAAAAAAAATGTTTTAGTGCGACAGACATGCAAAATAACATCTATTAAAGATGTGTAGCAATAAAGACGATGTATGAGTTGTGTAATATTTACCTGTGAAGTTGGGCATCGATGCAAAGAGCACGCCGACCTCTGCATAGCTCTGGCTGTAGAGGTCGCGGTGGTGGTGCCGGGCGCCCATGAAGTGCGTGGCGACGTGCGGCGGCAGCACGTTGTGGATGAGCTGCTGGTTGCGGCGCCGCAGGTCGCTGGCCTGCTCCGCCTGCGCGCGCATGCGCTCCCCGCGAGAGTGCCGCGCGCGCTCCAGGGACTCCGTCTGAACACAACCTCACATACATATCTACACACAATACACATACAACAAAATGTCACTTCTGAAATGTATACACAAACACATGTCTTACAAGTATTATTATGTTTAATTTCCTAAATGACTTTAATGCTAATAATCAAGCACTCTAATTGTACAATCAATTTTATATGCTGTTGATCCATTTAAGGATGACCTCGATAACGTTTGATACAAGTGAGAAAGTTGTTATGACCAGTAAACGCACGCATTTAATTTGCAAGCATTAAATGTATTTCCCGTAGACCTAGAGCCATCGGATTTAAATCTATTTTCTTCAAGTCTGACGTCTATACAAGCTGGTTTCAACACGGTTAATTGAAATATATGTAGCATTCGGTACATACTAAATCAGACCCTCACACAAAATATCGAATAACAAACCTGTAGGTAATGTAAACAAACGCGTAAACACGAACATATAAATAGCGAACACCGACCAGTAAGATTACATGCACGCAAACTAACGCTCTCAACATGACGAAATTGGGATTTACTCTATTTACTCTACAGTCACGAAATTTGAAATTTTAGGCAGGTAAAACAAACTTTATTTCACACGTTCGTAAATAATATTGCGGCGCCTACTTGTATACATTTACATTTCATTCACAATAGATTGCAAAACTGTCTCGAAAATTTGACTGATATCATTATGTTTAATTAATCATAATTGTTGATTACCACGAATTATCGCACTTTCAGCTGAAACCATGAAACTTATTAGACCCAATACTAAGAACACATTTTTTTAAGAAAGATATATTAAAATAACATACAGGATGTTTTGTCGGGATTTTCTTTAAACCCAGGGGGTTTGTAATAAAGGCTCTGTCGACAGATGAAAGAAAAAAGTAAGCATAACACAATAATTTACGTCACTCTAACTTAGCAGTGATGGCCTTGAGGTTTGGGCGCACGGTCGAGAAACTCGACGGTCGCGGGTTCGAACCCCAGGCACACACCTCTGACTTTTCGAAGTTATGTGTGTATTCACATTGAATTATCATTTGCTTTAACGGTGAAGGAAAACATCGTGATAAAACCTGCACACCTAAGAGTTCTTAGAAAATTCTTAGGTGTGTAGTCCGCCAACCCGTACGGGGCCAGCGTGGTGGACTATGGCCTACACCCTCTCAATGGTAGAGGAGACCCGTGCTAGGCAGTGGGCGTATAGGGGTTGATGAAGAAGACTCTAACTTACTCACGTCATAAATACTAGTTACTACATTAACATAACTTACGTATCTGTTGAATATGAATATCGAAATAATGATGAAGAACAACATCAATATGTGGCGGCCTCCGTGGATTTGGGATCTGAAACCAAATATTCACGCTTTCAGAAACAACGGAACGTGGTGGCCATTATCAGAACTTAACCGTTAATCGGCAGTTTTTTTACTTTTTACAATGTTAATAAAATTAAAACCGATTAAAATCCTAAAATAGTGATAGATGATCAGTTACGCTAAAATAAAGTGAAGAAAACTAATAGCGTCACAGTACACTGATGTGACTAACTCAAATAAAAAAAAACGTTCATAATAGACCGAAAAAAGGGTACAAAAGGGACGAAAACGCTGTATTACCTATTTTTCCGAAATAATTTCAAGGATATTTAAGTTCGCAAATAGGTAAATACTATTTTAATCTTCTCTTCTAACTATAGTTTCAGTTGCAATACGCTGACTCGATTTAATTCAACGATATTAAGAGCCAGGAGATCTAAAATCAAAACTCAATAAGTATTTACAGAATCACGAAGAGTTGTTCGTTGTAGTCGGCGGTGGCGTTGTAGGGCTGCAGGTAAGGGTCTCGGTCGAGCGAGGGTCGCGACGTGAGCAGCGCGGGGTGCAGCGCGGCCGGCAGCGCGTGCGCCAGCGCCAACGTCACTAGCAGAGCCCCGCGCGCACTCCCGCTCATCGGCGAGATCCACAGCACCCCGCACGCGGCGCCCACGCCAACCTGCACTCACATCACATCACATCATCAGCCAAAGGACGTCCACTGCTGCACATTGGCCTCCCCCAGAGACTTCCAAAGTGTTCTATTGGAAGCGGCCTGCATCACTCACCTATACTCATAACACTCATACTGTTATTCACTATAGAGGCCAGAAGCAAGCTGTATCATTAGCTTGCCAACTCTACTCATGTCCTTTTTTTTGGAAAACGTGTAAGTAAGAAACAGCCTACTGCCAACCCCTGACCAAAGTAATGATTTGCCTAGCCTTAGCTACCCAAACGTGAGAAAAAGTGATGAGCATTTATTTAGATCCAAATAGTGGGGATTTAAATATCTTCTCCGTGTCACGGTTTATAAGAATTGTTTTTTTTTTTAATAAAAATAGGTTATTTAAACCGTGTAACTTTTAAATATCAGTAAAATCCCATAGATAGTCTATTTACCATGCGTAGCCATAGTATTAAAGAGATTCAAACCTATATAAATTATTATTACTTTTTCTTTGCACTATTCACGACCATCAATCCACTATCTCAAAACATATAATAAGAATTGTCTATGGGGCATTTCACGTGAAGCGGACAGGGAAAAAAAGTGAGGTTCTGAAAATCGTTCATATTCGGCCCATTTATACCTCTAGTAGGAATGAATGTGGACACAAAATATTTTTTTTGTATATTAAATATTTCACAAGTTATGGGCTTCTAAAGAATTGCCGTAATTGAAATATCAATTTTTTAAAAGTCGTTTATCGTATTTAACAAATTTACAATAAAATATTTAACATAGCGATATATATTGGAAAAATACTGTTCTTTTTAATGATGAAATAAAATTTAAAAAAATATTTTTTTTTCATGTCCTAAACCGGAAGTAAACTTTTCAAACCTGAATTTCAGTCAATTCGGCCGCTTTTTTTTTCTTCATTTTTTTTTCCAAATATAGCTTAAAGTGTACTAAAAATACACGAGAAAATTGAAAATGGAATCGCTATAACTTTCGGAGTTAGAATAATTAATGTACCATCGCGACGCATTGGGCGTGATATCTGACGCTTTTAAGGTCGAGTATTTTGCGCGATATTGCATTAAAACTCGCAACTTTATTAAAATTTTATCTCGTTTCAGCGTATTTTAGCTCTAAAAAAGATATGGGATAAGTATTATTAATAACAAAATCCAGTATCAGTAGTATTTGCGTGCAAGAGTAACAAACATATATTTCATTCCATATTCTTACAAATTTTTGCTTAAATAATATTAGCAGACTATATATATATTAATATTATGTCATCATCATCATCATCATCGACATCAACAATCCATATGGGCACGGGTCTCCTCTACCATTGAGAAGGCTTAGGCCATAGTCAACCACGCTGGCCTAGTGCGGGTTGGCGGACTACACACCTTAGAAATTCCTAAGAACTTTTAGGTGTTCAGGTTTTATCACGTTGTTTTCCTTCACTGTTTTGTTAAGCCAGTGATAATTCAATGTGATTAAATACATAACTTCGAAAAGTCATAGATGTATGCCTGCGGTTCGAACACGCGACGGTCGAGTTTCTCGACCGCGCACCGAAACCTCGAGGCCATCACTGCTTTAATATTATGTACTTAACCCAAATATAAATTAATAAAATATTATAAAGAATAAAATCATTTTAAGGAAGCAGTAGATAAAAATATTATTTGCGAAACACGATAAATAACGCAATCTGCAGCGTAAGTAAGTAAGTAGTAAGTGTCTTCCTTAAAATGTTTTTATTCTTTAATAATATTTTATTAATTTATATTTGGGTTAAGTACATAATATTAATATATATAGTCTGCTAATATTATTTAAGCGAAAATTGGTAAGAATATGGAATGAAATATATTTTTGTTACTCTTCCACGGAAAAACTACTGATTAAATTTTGTTATTAATATTACTTATTCCATATTTTTTTAGAGCTTAAATACGCTGAAACGAGATAAAATTTTAATAAAGTTGCGAGTTTTAATGCAATATCGCGCAAAATACTCGACCTTAAAAGCGTCAGATATCACGCCCAATGCGTCGCGATGGTACATTAATTATTCTAACTCCGAAAGTTATAGCGATTCCATTTTCAATTTTCTCGTGTATTTTTAGTACACTTTAAGCTATATTTGGAAAAAAAATGAAGAAAAAAAAAGCGGCCGAATTGACTGAAATTCAGGTTTGAAAAGTTTTCTTCCGGTTTAGGACATGAAAAAAAAATATTTTTTAAAATTTTATTTCATCATTAAAAAGAACAGTATTTTTCCAATATATATCGCTATGTTAAATATTTTATTGTAAATTTGTTAAATACGATAAACGATTTTTAAAAAATTGATATTTCAATTACGGCAATTCTTTAGAAGCCAATAACTTGTGAAATATTTAATATACAAAAAAAATATTTTGTGTCCACATTCATTCCTTCTAGAGGTATAAATGGGCCGAATATGAACGATTTTCAGAACCTCACTTTTTTTTCCCTGTCCGCTTCACGTGAAATGCCCCTATACTACATTTGTGTAGCTTTTACTTTCAATACCGTGTTCGTAACAATTATTATCATTCGTTTTTACTCATCTGTTGGTGACGTAAGAAGTACTGAAGCATTAATGTAGAAGAGATGCTTAAACAAAGACATAAATACATACTCATCCTATTTATTATGTAACCTGTTACAGGCGATGTAGTCACATTGGAAATGCATCAAAGGCCTTTTAATCAACTAGTTTTTACCAAACTCGCGCAGTTGAAACTAAAAGTAACTTTGTGTTTGAAATGCACCAACCAGTACTAAAACTGAAACCTGATTACTCACTTAGAGCCTTCTTTATGAATTACTTAAGCATAAATAATTCAGCAGAATAAATTAGTAATGAACAGTATTATAAGTCACCGAAAAACTATTTTGCCTTGACGACGGAATGATATCACAGATAAAGAATTTAAAAGGGACAATACACAATCTATTGGGAACTGTACATATACAGTTAATTATGGATAATTATACTATGTATAATGTTATATATGTATATCCGACACGACTCAACGTTTGCATACAGAGTAAATTACACGCGATAATGCATATTCTATAAAAGATTAATAAGGGTAGCATGACTGACATTCTTACTTCTTCTTATTTATGGTATATGGTCTTCTATATGGTAATTCACGCAAATAACACAAAATGAGCAAATGTACGTAACATTAGGATTTTTTGTCGTATACTCTATTTTCGCATATTCGATTGTGTTTATGAGAAATTAAATAAACTACAACATGGTTGTACAATATTAATTACAGATGCTAAAAGAAAGTAAAAACTTGTTAGAAAGATTTTCTAATTTATACAATTCGTAACATTGATTTATAAGCCGAACAGTAAGAAACTAGAATTTATTCAGCTGACAGAGGGATTTTTACAAATTAAGAAAGAATATAATTTGCTCTCTGTCCCTTATAAGAATTTACCGACTATCTGTGAATAGACTTAGGTAATAATATGTTCTCTGATATTACTTACATCCTAGATCATTCACAACTTTAGTGGCCACTTATAGAATAAAACATATTTTTTACTAATATAAATAAAATCAGAGATAAAAATACAATCAGCTGCCTTATAGTTTCAATCCAGCTTTACCATGAAATTCCTAGAAGGTGTCGAAAACTATAAGAGAGTTTGGGTATCCAACACCGAAAACATTTTTTTAGCCGATTAATATTTATTTATGTTATAAGGTACAACCTACCGTCTATTGTTTTAAAGTGTGAAACAAGGTTACAGTGTGGATCATAAATATGTTGGTTTGACCTTTACAAAGTGTGCCAAATAAGGTTAATTTATAAAATTATATCGAAATCTTATTACGATGCTCAAAATGCTAATCATTTTTCATAGCTAAACACTTGGCACAAAATATCAATCTCACCTCAAGATTAAAATAATTAAACACGTTTTATCTAGAGGTATACATTGCCATAACTTACGCATGCCTGCAACGAACAAAATTTTTTAACAGTAACATTTGATTTGGTACAAGCGTCTAATCGTGGAAACGGATGGAAGAGATAATCACCCGTGAAATGCAAAATAGAACATCCACATCTTTACATAACATTTAGAGTTCACTTTCACTGCTTTAAAACATTTTTTTAGCAACGACCTTTAAAGCTACCTTCTCTCGCATTTGTGTGCTCGTACGCAAATAAACAAAAAACATCAAATATACATTTTATTTCGTAAATAGCGGATAATAATTGTTTAGGTATTTATCCGTGTTTGAGATTGCTGGCGTGCGCTATACGATCGAAGATGTCTCAGTCCAATAGTTACGACAGCATACATTAAATAATATTATGTAAGAGTCTCGTCTAGCCACATTATGGTCTTCATTTTCACACGTGTTTGTAAATTCCTGGTACTTAGTGTATAAACTCGACATACATGTGTTGTACCAACTGTTTCCTCGTTCAATATCACCGTAAAATTGCACGTGAAAGTAAAAGAAAGGTTTACGTGATAGTAATACGAAGGATGCAAGCAGCGGCGCGCTCCTTGATGCGTCACTGAACTATCCACCAATCCGTCTTCTATCATGGTCTCGAAACTACCGCATATGATCTGTGCACAATAGAATTAAATACGTACAAGATTTTATATTACAATTAGTATATATTACTGGCATATCAGATGACATTCTAAAAATACGTACCAAAGGGGCTACGTTAGCAGCTACGAACATGGCTATGTTGAATGTGCCACAGGTAAGTTTCCAATTAGGATTCACTGATCTTTTCTGAAATATATAATATTATTTCATATCATATAGCATCATGATAATAATAGAAAAACATCAAAATGTCATTTCAATTTATTTCTTTTAGGCCAACGTAATATCAAACATATTTAAAAATTATGCATAATTTAATAGATAAGGAGAATGTCTAACAAAAATCAGTGATGAAAAATTAAATACGAAACTAAGTGACTAAGTAATATAAACTCATATTTCATACTATGATTAATCCATCGTAACCTCAATAATTCATCTTTCTCTGAATAGCTCACTATTTTTACCTATATTCTGCAGATTCTAGCAAAATAATTTAAGAGGAAATGAAAAACATTGTATACCGAATACTTCGATGTTTATTAAATTTTTCATATTGGCATATTTATTAAAAATATTCATTAAAGTTGCTGAACTTTGAATTAAAATCGTAAAAAAGAAGGAATGTAGTTGTTGCGTCAGTTTGCATAAATTTTCTTTGTGCTTTATATTAAATACCCTTGAATTACCGAGCCTTATACATTATTCACAACTAGTATTCATACGAACTAGACAGACGTGGCGATATTTGCAATATCAAACTACCATTACTATAAAAATGTTCTTTTAACTAAAAGTTCACACAATCATGAGTAATAATAAACTAATAACTAAATCAAATCTTTTTAATTTAAGTTTATGTACATAGGTAATATATACATAATATGTGACTTAAACAAATTATGTACTAACGGCTAACCAATAAATAAGGTTTGGAAGGTGATAATTGGCTCAAATGTCTGACCTATTATTTTAAGGCAAAATTAGGCAACATTATTTAAAGAATATATCTATTGAATTAAAAAGTGTGAAAATATTATACGACTTTTACACAGTCATCGTCTTTAACGTAATTTGACCTTAGCTTTATACTTTCATGCGTCTAGCGCCATCTATTAGACCATAGGTAAAGCGGTAATATTTTAAGTTTCGAACTACAGTTGAGCGTACCTTATACTGCGAGTATCTGTAGTGCATGTAGTAGATGATGTTTATTAGGCCGGTCTCGAGCACTAGCGCCAGGTATACCGCATGTAGAGCCCAAGTCGGTGGTACAGCGAAGCTCGCGAGGGTGACTACAGCTGGTAGTAGCATGAGAGGTGGCGCTGCCAACGCCAGAGGGCAGGGGTCACTGCGGTTTGCGAATGCAGCCTCAGCTTCGGAGCCTTTGAACGTCAAGCAGAGCGTCGTCGCGTCCGCCAGTTCCCTGACAAAGTCGATATCAGATTTACATGTGCAATTAGAAGGGATCAGTCTCTATATCAATATCTCTAACCCGTTTAAGAAATTTGTTTAGGGTATACACTACATGTATAGTTTTTCAATTATTTCTAAAATTTCAACTATATTTATTAAATAGAATTTTAAAAACGATCATACTAATTCTTTTATAATTTACCATAATTACTATCAATAGTCTCTACCTACTCCTATTAGAGTCAGGCGCGATACGTAATTAACTTATTTATTTGTTTGTATCACTTCGCTATTTTAAAAATGTTACTTTAAATGCTAAATTCCTTTCTTTAAATGTTATTTTGTAATACATTTATAACTTTTATACATCTATAAATAGCATAAGTATTCCTTAACTTTCAATGAACATAAATTTTGTTCATTGGGTATGTAAAGAAATATTTTTAAAAACGTGCGAAAGCCTGTCACAAAGCAACTGTACTATGTATTAATTATTAACATGTCATTTAACACTTTTTTAAAGATAACTTTGATTATACTCTAAAGATAGTAGTAGTAACAAATTGCCTTCAACTGAAGTGGTACAGATTTTTCATACGCAATCTAGTATGACTTTAGTAAAAAATGTAACAAATGCATACGACATTATTCCCAAGACATAATGCTTCATGATTGTTACTTCCGTTACAATACAACAATTGAGTGAAAGTAAAAATCTATGTGTAATATAAAAAAATAAAAACCAAATACAACGAACTTAATTACGAAACTTACTTATCGTCGTCTCTGTTGACGAGTTCCTCTTGTAACATCGTAAGTATTTTCGACTCTTCATTATCCTTGTTCTCGTCTTGAGGCGACAATACCTACGGATAATCGTTGAAGCTTTTCTATGTGATAGACAAGCGACATATCGATATAGCAGCTCATGATTAGGGCTCACAATATTTAGATATCTAAATGAACACGGTGATGACATAGTTAGCCTACGGATAGCCAAACTAGAGCTATAGCGAGCTGCGAGCCTAGTGCCCCAGTGTCCTATTTATTTAGGCAGGTGAATAGTGGAAGGGGGCATAGGGCGAGGAGCGCGCGCAGCGAACGTGGAAACGGAACCGGCGGGTAGCGGGGACCGGGGAGCCGGGAGCGAGGTGCGGGGCGCGGGTCGCGAGGGGCGGAGGGGGTGCAGTAGTGAGTAGTGCACTAACCGAGTCCTCGTCGTCATCTCGGAGATCGGACAAGGAGTCGGCCGCGTCGCCACCCTCCGCCTCGCCCTCCAGCGCACTCTTCTCTTCTGCGCCCTGGTACTACAATACACAACAACATACTCTACACTCTTCACACTTTTAATGAACCAACACCGTCAAGCATTATATGAAACGTTTATCTGTTTCTTTTAAGAGGCACTCATAATACTTGTCATTCTTTCACCGAATTAGCAACACTTTGAAGATATTAAAAGAGCCCTGACTTTTTTTGTTTAAATGAACGATGCGATCATCTGCATTACAGTACATAGTACATTTTTACATAATACATTCATTAACCCCCTAACTCTAGGGTAAAATATATTGATTATTATACACAACTTACTGGTTTCAGGACACGAACAATGAAATAGGTCTTAATGCCCGCTTGTCGCAACATTTCCTCACGGCGCTCTCCGTGTGCTGGTTCCACTTCAAACTCATTGTTCAAAAAACCTAGGGTTACTTCCGAAACATGGACGCGTCTAAAAAAATGTTTGTTGCATTAAGAGTTAAAAACAATACTTGTTTCAACTTATGTATATAATATAATACTTTTAAGGTGGGATAAAAAAAAGTACGAGAACATTTCCAACAATGTGCATAATCGTGTCAAAAGCAAGTACATGCCCCTACCGCCTACGATATCAGTGATGATTGCAAACGAGATTTCACATTTTTAAAATACATCGTATAAGGAGGCACAAATATGAGTCATAAATATTGCATTATGAAATAGTCATATATGTTTTTTTATTGTTGCAGTTGGATTGAATAAACACATTACTGATATCGCAACGTAGTAAAAATATTAAAAGTTCAAACGAGTACCCGGCCATGCCACTGCTCTCCATTTTATTAGCCAGCTCGACGTCCCGTGAATACACATCGAACTGCCACTGGCGTTGGCCCAGCACGCCGGCCAGTACGGCGCCTGTATGAATTCCCACTCGCATGTCTACTGGCGAATTAGTCGTTTGCTGTACATACCTGACCACAAATCAATCACTTATAACTATCAATAATTAAAACAAAAAAACTATTTCTTACATACTTACTTTATTGCTTTCACCATAGATAGTCCCATGTGTACGCACAGAACAGCATGGTCTGGTCTTTCGATGGGCGCACCACTGATACAATAGTAACAGTCGCCCAATATTTTAATACGGAGTTGTTGATATTTCTAAAAATAATTATTCATTTATTACAACTTGGTATTAGGTATATGATTTATTTAGTCAGTGAGTACTTCTATTAGGTGAAGTCTGAAGTGCTTACATTGAGTCTTGATTAAATTTGTATAAAGTCATTATGTGTCATCAGAAATTCGAAACTGGATTTAGATGAAAGTAAAAAAATCTTATCAAGGAATATTTAATTTACTTCGAGCTCTTCGAGCCTTTACTTGTAATTTTCAATTTTAAAGTGGTAGAGCACGCTTTAACATAGACGATAGTACCACTACGTCGCAGGAAATTAACTTGAAGTGATATTTTTGTGTTTTGTTCAATTTATTGCGGTTAGGAAATTCATAACTATTTGGCTTGCCATTGCTAAACATAAGGTGTTAAATCGGACATACAATGGTGATTTGCGTTCGGGAATCATATATGGATTCGATAGACATGTATATACGCAGGTATGGTATGCTCGGTTGATATCGTGAGACATTATTTTATTTATTGTATAGACATGATCATAATAATTTCTTTCAATCGTTTTTTTTATTTGCACCGAAGTTATGATAACACTAGCTTTTAAGAAAATAAAGGTTTTTATTGGGTATCTTCTTCTTCTTCTTCATCATCAACCCATATACGCCCTCTGCTGAGCACGGGTCTCCTCTATCATTGAGAGGGTTTAGGCCATAGTCCACCACGCTGGCCTAGTGCGGGTTGGCGGACTACACACCTAAGAAATTCCTAAGAACTTTTAGGTGTGCAGGTTTTATCACGATGTTTTCCTTCACCGTTAAATCAAGTGATAATTCAATTTGAATACACACATAACTTTCGAAAAGTCAGAGGTGTGTGCCTGGGGTTTGAACCCGCGACCGCGCGCCTAAACCTCGAGGCCATCACTGCTATATTGCTGCTGTTGGGTATAGATGCAATCAATTATAAATTAAAAAATATCATCTTTTGTAGTGCACAAAAAAAACTTAAAATACAAGAAAAAACAAATATATACAAATCTAATGAATGTTTACCTCGGCTAGACGGTCAAAACGAGCGAATAACTCATTCAATATTGCGACCAGATCTTGTGCTGAATAAGTGGATGATATTGCCGTGAATCCTACGATGTCTGCATACAGGATGCTGCGGTTATTAATAATATGTTCGTGAGAGTATTCCAAAAAGAGAAGTTACGTCATTATGTGAATGAATAAAACCAGCCTATAAATAACGATAATATCATACCTAACGTTCTCATGTCGCGACATATAAATTTTTTTGAACTGTGTATCGATAAGGCCTAGATCTTGACGCATTTGTACGGCTACGTGCTCCGGAAGTACCGACAGTAGTAAGCGTTCCTAAAATATAATTTCAAATACTGTCAATCGATTTTTTTATTACATATTTAATAATATATGTGTAAACACTTACCTGCTCTTTACTTTGTTGTTCAATAGTAAGTTTGTCACGAAGGCTCCTTTTTGTTTCCTGTAATGAGCAACGCTGCTGCCTCTCACTAATAGCATACGCTGTCCCACCCAGTAATGTCGCACCTACCAATAACGCAGCGTTCGCAGCTTGCTGCCGAATTATATATTATGTTATTGTATCGTCTAAAGCTCTCATAGATCATATTAAATTAGAAAATACAGTAATACCTGACAATAGAAATCATCGGCGAGTCTGCTTTCAGCCGTTAGTGCGTTGTAATATTGTACAAGCAGGTAAGAGGATAGAGATAATGCACTGTAAAATATGAGTAGCAGGTAATGAAAAGGCAGCGTAGCAAGTGTGAAATATTGAAGTATGACCGCCCATCCCAGTAACTCATTGTAAGAGTCCCCGAGCCTACGTGACGCGCTCGCTAATAGCTGAAGCCAGAGCACCAGCCACACAACGTGAGTAAGAAGCATGCGGCCTCGTCGAGTGCACGCGTAGATAGCACCCAGGATCAAGTTGATAGACAATGATATTGCCACCGTCTTGTAGGCCCAATATAGTTCGCGCTCCCCGGGCACGATCACGGCGAACAATTGGAAGAGAACTCCTGCGGCGAGCAGTCGCGGTACAGCGCGGTGCCGTTGTTGTTGAGTGTAAGCGGAGTACAGTTTTTCTTCTTCCAGGTCTGAGAATCCCCATGGTGGCACTAAACATGTTCTGCAACTACAACTATTCCCCGATTTCCTTTGAGTAGATTTCTCCATTGTTATGAATTCATCTTCTTATACGGCAGTTCCAATCCATTTTATCATTGACGGTTCTGAAATAATGAAAAATTATACTACGCAGATTGGATGCGAGAGGATTAATAAATTACACAAAGAAAGTACCCGATGTACAGCTTTGAACTAGTTAATCAGACGTTAATATCGAACGTGTCCACTATCCATACTAAACCAATGTTCAGTATGTCAATAATGTCATTACTTTTGTTTATCAAAAGCTTAGTTTACGGGTAGATACAGCTTGTAATGTTATAACTAAAGAAGTAAACATTTATTTAGACATACAACATAAACATACCCTAAAAATTCTATTTCGAATTAAAGGAGCTATCGAGATTCAGACGTGTAATAAAATGTATTTATCTATACTCATATGATGTAGAGGAAAT
Source organism: Cephonodes hylas (assembly GCA_030295005.1). Classification (NCBI taxonomy): domain Eukaryota; kingdom Metazoa; phylum Arthropoda; class Insecta; order Lepidoptera; family Sphingidae; genus Cephonodes; species Cephonodes hylas. Next base: position 6,864,825 of record AP025364.1, on the reverse strand, counting down.
AGTGTATTTTGGCATATTAGTTAGGAATAATACATAATAATAAGCCCGAAAAAATCCTTATTTATTTGAAACATTTCTTGTATGGATTTAGGTGAAAGCTTGAGCGGGTAGAAAGACTATAATCACAGACCGGACAGAGAGATATTTAAATTGATATTACTCCATAACGGGAATATGTATTTACGTTGACTTAGATTGTATAATAATTTCAATATGGTCTAAACTTTATTGTAGCTTTATTAATTATAAGTGCTGGCAAGCACTAAATCTAGAATTCACAGAGCCTATAGTGTAGAGAAATAAAGTAAATTATCAGGTAAACTCAACATTACATATGTTCGAAGACCAAGTTTTTAACACTATTAGCTGAGAATAAGTAGATAATATTATATATTATTATTGATTGCCACTCTTTCAGGAACGAAATTCTACCTACGGCATATGAGATGAAGTGTTACAGAAGTTTTATTGACTTGCACCAGGTCATTAGTACAAACATGGGCAGTATGTCATTGGTGTAACATACACGTCAGAGAGATCATCAAGCGGAGACTTTCCGTTAGCGAGGCGACATGATCGAGGTCGCCTGTGTAATGAATAAATTACACGCTGAAACATTGTTCCGATATCCATTCATTAAGCGTCCCGTCTACAGTCATACATGACGGACTCTAGGTTTTGTCCGCACTCATTTCAATATTGACAATTGTTGCGACGGACATTCAAGTGACGCGGCCGTGAAACGCAAAGAAAATTTAATTGTTTCACATATTTTGTTCACCGCCACCAATAATGACTTTGGCATAACAAATAAGGACACTTTTGGTTTTAAAAACTTACAATAAAAATATATACATATATTTAGTATAAATTGACGATAATATTATTAGACGAAAAACTCAATTGGTGTATAATTTTTATCTAAAATTCTACATTCTAATATTGCTTAAATAATGCAGATACATAGTTTATTTCCATTGTTTAATAAAACAAAATAGCATTACTTGATGACTACGAGTAGTAGGTATCCATCATTTATGTTATATTGACCAAAAAATGTACATAAACCAATATTATTCCAGAAGCCATGCGTCCAAAATATGCATCCAACGTTCCTTAGAGAAGATGAAGTTAAGTATTTCGGCAGTACTATATATTAAGTCCTTTATCCAACCAACAAATTAAAACTCCTTAAGTCACATTATGGCACATAAATTAAGTAATGCGTTTACCTAGCAATTCATAGTGTAGATACGTTTCAGGGAGGCTTAAACATTGATATTTAATTTGCTACGCAATGCAGTGAGTTAAAAATACGATTATTTATTTATTCACCCCTCGATTCTTTCATGTTAAATTGTTAAATAACTGTAAATTGTCATTTCCATAGCTTTCCAATGTTTCTGCTGTTGCTCTTTATCCATCACGTCTTTTATATATCTTCCTAAACGTTTCTATATCCCCCAAGTGAAGAAGAAAACCCCAGAAAACAATAGTATCAAACTGAAATGTGTTCTTTAAACAGAAGACCGTAACTTGTTAAAAGAAAAAATTGATATTCAACACGTAAAAAGAAAGAAAAAACAAAGCAGAGGACAATAACAACATGGTCCTGCAACTATCAATTATCAATTTGCAATTATCAATGACTGTATTGTCCAAAATAACCTAAACAGATAAAATTTATACAAAAACGCTTTTCTAGCTGTACCTAGACACACATTATCTACGCACGGTAGGTACGTACTACGAAATAGTAACGTAAATTCACCATTGATTTTAGCCACAGCCGCACATCGAACTTGCGTTTACGATCATTTTTGTTACTTCCACAGCCCCGATAATGCGATAATGTTTCCCGCCGAAACTATGATTTCGATGATGTAAGCATTTTTCGTATATGTACAACTATTGACCCATTAATATTTATGGCACAGCGAAAGTACCGCGTCTAAAGGAAATTATTGATATATCATAAGGTGCAACGTACAATGAGTGTAGCCGTGAACAACGCTGATGCTATTGGTTATGTTCCGACATATTGAGCGTTGTAGGATCACAAGGGCGCGGGTGGTTGGAGCTGGCGGCCCGGGCGTCGCGAAGGCGGTGCGCGCACGTGCTCGCGTGCGACTGCCGCGACGGCCACCAGCTACCAGCCGCCGCCCACCGCCGCCCGCCGCCGCCCGCCGCACTCTCTGCCGCCCTCCGTCACCCGCCGCTCCACGCCGACGCGACCCTTACTGCTCTAACTTCAAACCAGCACACATCGATTCCCCTCATATTTTGAACCCACCGCTGTGTCCTCTAGACGCAAGAATTATTGCATCTAAATTTCCTACATTTAAAGTTAAACTAGATTAATTGCAGCGAATCATGCTTTTACAATACATTATTTTATAATGCTTTATCATTACGACTGATATTCACAAACAGAATCCAATTTAGCTGTATTCATTTTTATTATGAACTTTGGAATTCAATTTCGCCCCGTTCCGTATAATTATAACGAACCAAAAGGAACTCAAATTTCTTATAAGAAATATAAATTTACTGTTAACACTTCTTACATCTTATGCAAGAGAAACAATCTTAAAATGGATAACTAATAATAAGTAATAAGTAAGTAATGGAATAAGTAATGGATTAATATTTTTTAAGTACTTTATAGCCCTTGGTTGTAGTTATAGGGGATTTATAGATCTTTGGTGTTTATAGGGATAGAAATACAACGTTACTTAACATAACCACTGCACGATAGTATGATAGCAATTTAAAACCATTTTGGAACACCAATAAGTTTGGATAAATGATTAATAATTCCACATCGATTGTACAACAGAATATTAAAAAATAACAAAGTTAATGGTACTGGTCTTAAAAATATAGTAACTACAAAATATTATAAAGTACCAAATATTAATTTTAAAATCTACATTTTCCTTCCATATTACCGGTAATCAGGTGATCGACAGCGCAAAAATCACTGTTGCAACGATTCAGGCCACCGGATGTTAGCGGCATTTCTACGGAAATGGGAATGAATTCTCTCTCACTCCCTCTACGACCCAATTAGCAAAACGTAAGCTACAACGACCAATGCCTAGATTTGTAACTTCAACTTTGATAGAGTTCATTACATGGTATCTTGCATACCTATACATACATATAGGTACTTAAATATGATAAACCTATTTGTTTATTTCCTCTTATAATTATACTATTGATACCTTCTCATTATAAACATGTAATTAAGGTTTTGAATGAGATAACTATACTTTAAATATAGTAATATTTTACGCTACGATTCACATATTTCACATTTCACCCACCAAACCATTGGCCCCATCCAAGGAACATCTAAGTTGTCCTCGAAACATGGAATATTATGATGCACTATTAACTCCAAACAGTGAAAAATTTCACCACAACATGTTGGTCGATATGGCGCATAGAATTTTGGATTTATATTTACTATCACACCGGTTGCACTCCACGGTTTAGGTCTGTGACCATTTTGTGAATTTAAGACCCTCGCACGTAATGGAATAACAATTACCGTACTTTGAATAGTTTACGTAAGCAACAGTTAACTAGCCGGTTGATCGAACAAGTATTCGGATTCTTTAATGCAAATTATTTTTTAAGAATATTTTGCTTATTTTCCATCTTAGGCGTGTGCAGGTGAATTTCTTATCCCGCACATTTATGTTTTAGGCGACTATGTTTGATTAAATCACGTGCCCATTGGTAGACGTATATGAGTCGTCTAATAGTGTCGAAACTTAAAGTGAAGAAAATGTTGTGTGTCGTGAGTTTAAGAACTACGGTATTGGTAAACACCTATAGCGGGGACAAACACTTGTGGCTCCCTCAACTTCTGCTTTAACATGTATCCTGTAACTTAAAACATCTCCGAGGCTTATATATGGAGATATAATCTTCTATTGGATCGCATTATCTCACGTTAGCAATAAAAATACGTGTGTACATTTCAAAACATTAGATTATTAGGCCCGGGAATCATATCAGTAACCTCTGTTTTCACAGTATGGGAATATCCTTAGACTCCTTAGCATCTAGATCTTTGTCCGCGATGGGATAAGACTCTTAGAAATGTAGCTTTACCCTCTAGTAAAGCCAAGTATATACGGAAGAATAAACGATAACATAAACAAATACGCAGATGAAAGCATAAAATGTTTTAAACATATCAAAGTTACTGGCGTGTGTGAATATCTTCAAGAATCAATTAATAGTGCCTATCGCCGTACAACACACAATAGTGTGTACTCAAATGAAATATCATTTGAGTGATTATTGCTTACAGGCCTTCCGCTGCAATGTACCTAAAGCTTCGAAGATCATTTATGGCACCGTCCCAGAGTTGCGCGAAAACTTCCTTCCCTGATCGCGCCTACAGTTGATACAAATGGCAAAATGGATCGAAGGTGAATTAACAACGCTTCTTGTTAAGGTTACAAAATAAAAATGCATTAAAAGTAATCTTGTCCTCTATGGGTGCTCCTTGGGTTAGATCTCTGTAGAGATGTACACTGAGAACACTCGGGCATTTCACACTCCGAGTACAATATAATGAAGGTTGTTGGGAGTAGTGGTTGCAACTTATACCAGTATTTTCTATACCAAATTAAACTCAAACCACTCCTCCATATCCCATGCAGAAATTATATGACTACACTAGACAACAATTTAGTTAACATGCGTAAAACAATATCTAAGGCAATAATGCTCCTACATTAAACTTTATTTGAGCAGTGATGGCCTCGAGGTTTAGGCGCGCGGTCGAGAATCTCGGCGATCGCGGGTTCGAACCCCAGGCACACACCTGTGACTTTTCGATGTTATATGTGTATTCAAATTGAATTATCACTCACTTTGACAGTGAAGGAAAACATCGTGATAAAACCTGCACACCTAAAAAGTTAGTCCTAGCCAGCGTAGTGGACTATGGCCTAAACCCTCTCAATGGTAGGGGAGACCCGTGTCCAGCAGTGGGACGTATATAGGTTGATGAGACTGAGACATTAAACTTCAAATTCTAGCAAAATCAAATTAACAACTACAATTTCTTTTTTATCATATCAAATATTCAACATTAATTGTAATTTAATGTTGAATATTTGCTTATACAGTTTAGAATTGTAACAAATCATTGACTTACCAGGAACAAAATATAAATAAATAAATTTTGTGGATCACACAAACATTTGTCTTGGTGCAGGGATCGAACCCGCGGCCTCACGTTTCGCAAGCTGGTGTCTAAGCCAACTGCCCCACGGGGCTGTCAATGTACTATACATTGACGCATTATATAATAATGATATTTTGTGTATCACTACGTAGTATAAAACAAAGTCGCTTTCTCTGTCCCTATGTCCCTTTGTATGCTTAAATCTTTGAAACTACGCAACGGATTTTGATGCGGTTTTCTTTTAATAGATAGAGTGATTGAAGAGGAAGGTTTATATGTATGATAACATCCATTAAATATCAGCATTGCACCCGTGCGAAGCCGAGGCGGGTCGCTAGTTATATATAAAAATATATTCTTGCCGTTGACACTTTATCGCTTCTTTTAAATTTCAGTATTTTGTATGACAACGTTTAAAATTGCAATTTAGAAAAGATCGATTATTTTAAATTATTTCGAAAGAAAAATATAACATAGGTATAAAGAATCAATATGAATTGGTAATTCAGTAGAAACATGAATGAAATCCTGTAGTTACGAATAATCGAACGTAACGCAAAACGTGGTACGAAACTTTTTGTTAACATTCGATTGGGACTCAGGGCTGCCAGCAAATAAATCGTAGTTATACGGTTTAGTATCTGCAATTATACAAAATTAGATCGCATTATACATAACTATTCTATTCAGCTCTTGTTTTTTTTTTAGAAGAATCTTGGATGACAGTTGAACAAAAAATGATCGGAAAATGGACCCCCCACCCCACAATAGTCCTTTTTTTTTTCTTTTTTAGGATGATAGGTACAAAAATTATTGATAAAATTCGAACTTATGTTTCATCCCGCATGCCTTTGTATCGTTTTATACGAAGTGGTCATGGATACAATACCTCATCCTATTATACAGAATTTGTATCCAATTTTACAATCTGGCAGCCCTGTTAGGACTATAGAGATAGACCCGACGACAAACGTCTAATTTTACGTAAGAGACGATACAAGATACGAGACGTGATACAAATCACATGCAATAAATGGTACGAGGCGAGGCGATCGGCGAACTTGTATTTAACAAGAATATTACAATTTAAAAAAAATAATGAGTTGTCAGTTGCCGCCGTCAACAAATGTCATGAGACGATGTGGAAATTGTATAGAGATTAGAGACTAAAGCTTTCGATTTTTCAATTGAAAATTTATTATTATTACTATTGTTTATTATGTATTTGTTTGAAAAGTAAAAAGAAGGTATACTTTCTATGAGATTAAACGATTTCAACAGAAATATAAAGCACAAAATAATATTATCTATACTCGAATACTCAAGTCTCATATTAGTATTTTATTTCAGTAAAAAGTGCATCATGGATATCGAATTTATGAAGCCGGTGCAGCCACATGTTTTCAAATATATTAAAGATGTGGACATCGAAGCACTCATGAAATGCTCTGTGGAAGAAATAAGGCCCATTATACCTTGTCTCGTTCGAATGGCTCTTATATCACCTTTAGACATCACTAGATATTGTGCTGAAGCAAAGAAGGACATACTTACTTTACTGTCGGGAATAGACTTAGTGAACTTTATTGTATCCCTCTTATCTATTGAATTCCATACATTAGAGGTTGATCTTAAAAAAGAAATTCAGATGAGGTAAAGGTTTTTAAGAAATATCTACAGCACATCAAACATCACCATTATTGTTATAGTCACAAGCAAACATGCGCAAACATACAATAGATAATAGTTACATGTTACTAAAGTATTGTAATTCAAAGTCTTACAGCTATTGATATGGGATTCACATTTTAATAAAATATAAATTTTATTTACAGGCAAAAAAATGGTTCACAAAGCACAGAATCATTTTTGGTACCAACTATAGTTAATGGTTTAGCAAGTGACTTTGAGCAATCTGATTCAGCAAGGAAAGTTCGCCTTGTTATTTCAGAACTTTTACAAATGCAGGCACAAGTAATTGAATATAATCAAAATAAGAATACAAATGTAGAGTGTACAATAAAACCCTCAGAGCTATTTGATAATGATGTATACTTGGAAGAGATAACAGATGTTATATGTACAAGTCTTGCTGAGTTGCCAAATTTACTCAACATTTGTGATATAGTTGAAGTTCTACTTTATGTGAATAAAGGCCCAAATATTATATCATGGGTGGTCGCCAATATGCCTGACACTTTGCAAGAAGGTAATTCATATTTGTAAACCGTTAATAAATAAGCTCTTTTGTGTGTATATAATTACAATCATTTATAATGCTTAATTGTCAATAATATGTTACAGTTGCTGAAACTCTGGTTTTGAATGCTGAGAGAAGTGAAGAAGGCGGAATAAGAGCAAAAACACTTGAGACTCTATGTGCAGCCTGCCCTCATATTGCAGCATCTGTCAGAGCAAAAGCAGCATCCGCTTCTCGGCTACCAGCTTTGGTAATTAGCCTCACTCTCAAACACCATCAGGATGACCTTGTAAGTAAAGAATATACTATCAATGTATACAACATTGTAGACAGGTAAAAAGATGTGTTTTTCTGCATTAAAAAAATTACATGGTGTATTTGAAAATTTAGTTTGGTAATATCATCCCCAAAACTATAAATATGGAGTATGTTTAAAAAAAACCACTAAAACACTCATTTCCAGACATAATGTTGTTACTGAGAATTTGTTTATGTACCTACATACATAAACTCACTAATTTATTCACCAAAGGGAATAGGCTTGAGTACATTTATGCACTATTTCCTTTGCCTGGTATGTATGCGTCCCGCTTAATGTAGGGCAAGCCTTTTTTCGGATATGTGTTTGCACTACATGCTAATAATGAGAATTTTCTAACGAAAAAGCCCAATAAAACTACATAAATGATCCCAAAATCGCTGCCGAAACTCTTGATCGCACGCGCTGAAATTTGCGGCCATTAATAAAAATCTTTATAACACTGTTAAGCATTGACATTATTTAAGCAATATTTATTATTTTTCAGGTTTCATTTATGTCTGGACTATTACTTGGTTCAGATCAAACTACAAGAGGTTGGTTTGCCACATTTCTTCGAAACTCACAAAAAAGGGGCAAAGGCGATGGTCATGCAGCCTTGACCAAATTACGTCAAGAATTATTAAACAGATTAAAAGATGCTACTGCTGGTGTGAACGCATCTGCTTTGTTAAGATTATATTGTGCCTTAAGGGGAATAGCGGGCATTAAATTTCAAGATGACGAAGTAGATGGATTATTGAGATTGGTGACACAGAAGCCACCACCAACCCCAGCTGGCGTTAGATTTGTTTCATTAAGTCTCTGTATGATTCTTGCTTGTCCATCCCTTATGTGTAAGTAATTCTTTACTCTTCTATTATAATTATTAGTTTTACAAAGAGAGACTTACACTTTTTTTTTATTTCAGCTGCCCCAGAACACGAAAAGAAAGCCATTGAATGGGTCCAATGGTTAGTCAAAGAAGAGGCTTATTTTGAAAGGTAAATGATTATGGCAGTATTTAAAATTTAACCATTTATTTTTCTTAAAGTACAAGAGGCCAATACAAAATAAGAAATATTGCTTATTAAAAATGATATCTCAAATACATTAAAAGAAAATACTAGTCTAGCATTACTAATTAAGAAATAATCTAATCAATTAAAGAGTCCAACAGGAAACAGGATTCATTAAATATCAGATGTAAATAAAAATAATATTTTATTAATTAAATTTTTTGTTCAGCAATTCTGGAGTGACAGCATCGTTTGGTGAAATGTTGCTTCTAATAGCAATCCACTTCCACTCGGGCCAGCTGACAGCCGTGGGAGAGCTGGTGTGCGCCACGCTGGGCATGCGGGTGCCCGTGCGACCCAACGGCCTGGCACGGATCAAACAAGCCTTTACACAAGAAATATTCACTGAACAGGTACACAAATATTCCTAAATATGTTTGCTATATGTATCTTAGCATTTGTGTTAACTACCATTCTTCTTATGGTAATATTTCTAATATAAAAGTTAAGAAGCTTCCGCTTACCTGATTTTTTTATATTTTATAATCTACCTAAACATATTTAAATGAATTGCAGGTGGTAACAGCTCATGCAGTAAAGGTGCCAGTTACAGCCAATCTCAACAGCAACATTCCTGGTTATTTACCGGTTCACTGCATTCATCAACTATTGAAATCAAGAGCGTTTTCTAAACACAAAGTGCCGATCAAAAATTGGATATATCGTCAAATATGTAACTGCACGGCGCCTCTGCATCCAGTCATGCCGGCATTGGTGGAAGTCTACGTGAATTCAATACTTATTGTGAACAACCAAGGCGCCAATGAATACGTCAATAAACCAATAACTGAGGAGGAAATAAGAAGGGTTTTCAGAAACTCCATCTTCGGCGCCAACTTCGATATACAAAATAAACCATTCAATAGTATGGAAATTGACAATGGAGAATCTTCTGTGGAAATTAATTTAGAAAAACCAACTTTGGCTTCACAGTTGCTGCTCATCTATTATCTTTTATTATATGAAGATATTCGTCTGTCCAACACTGCGACACTCATAGCTAATGGCAGGAAAGTGAAAAGCTACTCGGCTGCATTTCTGTCGGAATTACCCATCAAGTATTTGTTGCACCAAGCTCAAAAAGATCAAATGAGTTATGGGGGTTTATTTAGTCCTTTACTACGATTATTGGCTACACATTTTCCACAGTTATCCCTTGTTGATGATTGGATGGATGATCAAATATTCGGAGATACAACTCGTCACTGCACAGATATAAACCTTTCAGAAGCGTCAATAAACGAAGCGTTCCAAAGCATAGAGGAGAATCCTTACAAAACTGGCAAAATATTAAAAGCAATGCTTAGCAGAAACCCAACTGATATATGGCCATTTGCAGAAATATTTGTGAAATACATAAAAAGCGTACTCGGAGACCAAGTACCGAGACATATTCAAGAATTATATAGGGAGGTTTGGTTGCGTCTCAACACTGTTCTTCCTCGTTGTTTGTGGATAATGACTATAAATGCTTTACTAGAATTTAACGGAAACATAAAAAATGTGACAATCACTCAAGAAAATGTTTTGGTGGATCCATTACAAGTACTAAGGTGTGATATGAGAGTCTTCAGATGTGGACCGATATTGAAAATAATATTAAGAATATTGGAAGCCAGTTTAGCTGCGTCCAGAAGTCAATTAAGCCGACATTTACAAGACAAGCCTCTTTTAGAAAAGAGTGGCCAACTGACGTCAGACACAGAAAGGGAAGAATTAAAGAACGCATTGATTGCTGCCCAAGAGAGTGCCGCATTACAAATATTACTAGAGGCTTGTCTAGAGACACCCGAGGATCAAAGTAAACCGGAATTGATGTGGTCGTTGCGCGAAATCAGAAGCATCATATGCTCATTCCTTCACCAAGTATTTATTGCAGAGCCTTCTTTGGCAAAACTCGTTCATTTTCAAGGATATCCCAGGGAATTACTGCCGGTGACCGTCCAGGGTATTCCTTCTATGCACATCTGCTTGGATTTCATACCAGAACTCTTGAGCCAAGCTTCCCTTGAGAAACAAATATTCGCAGTAGACCTTGTCTCACATTTATCGATTCAGTACGCATTGCCCAAGGCAATGTCCATTGCGAGGTTGTGCGTAAATACCCTATCAACCCTTCTATCGGTATTACCGAGCGACTTGCGGTTGGAACTGTTCCAGCCGGTACTAAAATCGCTTGTCCGTATTTGTACAGCATTCCCCTCACTGCTGGACGATATAACGTCTTTACTTCTGCAGCTTGGGAGGATATGTGAATCTCAGGCGTCCCTCGGCCACTGCTGGAATGATGCACAAATACTTGGCGAGGGTGCTTACGTACAGTCTGAAGTGCAACCAGAGTCAAAGGTCTTGGTTGCAGAAGTACTTTCTAGGGATATTAAAGTAACTATGTCTGAGATAATCGAAAAAGCTCTTTTAAATGATAAGCTGTATTAAATACATTGTAGTAGACTAAGAACAGAAGTAATAAAAAAGAAAACAATAATTATTCGTTTAATTGTGCTATACCATTGAATCTTAAACATTAGTGACCAGGCTTTTTTATTCTGGTGTAGGAATGTTACAAAATTTCTGCTATAATATTCCACAGCTTTGACATTATTGACAATATACAAGTCCAATAGGCGCATGATTCTTAGCAACATTTATTACCAATTCTTCCCGCACACTAGAAATCAAATAACATTTTTATTTTGTTTATAATTTATTATTTGGCCTAATACATTACTAGAAACATATTAGAAGGCTCTACTGGATTCTGTTGTTCAAGTTGTCTGTACATCCATGCACATTGGTTCCGCGCAGCATGGTTGCCGATATCATTGTACAATTGAGCCTGAAATATTCAGTATATAAGAATAAAAAAAAATCGGCTACACTGAAACTCAAAACTTACTAGACTTCAAAGGATAACGCAATTCTAGTACTCGTACTAGTTTACTATTCTATTACCTGTAAATACCACGTTTGCAATATTCGTGATTGTGCACCCACTTTAGAAAAGTTACTTTTAACGGATTCTAATGCATCGCAACACGATTGAAGAACTTGCATCCTAGTTTCCGTATTTATAGGAGCCGTAGCAATACGACATTTCGTGTACAACAACAGGCCTGGAAATATAACACATTTATTAAAATATAACTTTATTTATATTTGTAAATTATAAGAAATTAAAAAAAATACCTCTTGCTAAGTCGTACGCGCTTCCGTGTGCCATTATATAAGGCAGTACTTTTCGTACCAAAACCAAGGCATTTTTGGCACATCCCATGTTCAACTGTACATTTGCTATGTGCATTTCAATAGTTGTAGCTAAATAATGCAAGTGGTATTTCTTTGCTATCGTAAGAGCTTCGTTTAGTAACATAATGTTAGTAGATTGTATGCTACTAAATGAGTGCTGCACTTGGGACATGAGAATCATTGCTCGTAATCTCAGGGATACGAAATGGAGACTGTCGTCCTCAGTTTTACAAAAGTCCAAAACATCGTTTAAGGAGTCTATGGCGGAAGTCGCGTCACCACGCAAAAAATACATTTCTGCTTTTAAAAGTTGACTCCCCCATCTGTCCAGGGACGCGAGTTGTCGTATGCTTTGGTCGGCTTCCTCCCATTTACCTGAAATCAATTATTAATAACTTCGTATGAATGAAATACACGAATATTTAATTCAATTTTGAAGTTTAATATGATTCGACAGCCCCGTGGCGCAGTTGGCTAGACACCAGCTTGCGAACCGAGAGGCCGCGGGTTCGATCCCCGCACCGAGACAAATATTTGTGTGATCCACAAATATTTGTTTCGGGTCTGGGTGTTTGTGAGACCGAAAAAGTCTCTCGTAGTATCTGATACCCACAACACAGGTCTTGTAACCTAGTGTGGGGTCAGAGCTATGTATGTGACTGTTGGGTGTATTTATCTATTTATTATTTAGTAAATATCCTGCAATATTGAATATTTTATAAGATAAAACGTCTTAATAATTCAATTATGTTTTAGGGCAGAATTGGCGTAATTATTGACTTCATGTATAGCTTTTGATAAAAATACGAGATGTCGGCTCTGGGTAAAATGTGTTGCGTTTGAGTATGTGCGACACTAAAAGTGTATGTGATAAATAATATAAGTCAGTGCGTTTATCGGAACTATATTAATAAATACGTAAGTAAATTTCTTATTTGCTTTTTCACACATAGATTTCTCAAACTGATTTTTCAATAATTAATGTAAATTGAAGACCTATAGGTAATTTTTTCGGTAATCAGCCCACATCTGAGATCATTCTTCTATATCTGAGAGGGCTTAGTCCACCACGCTGACCTAGTGCGATTTGACCTAGTAGACCATGACGATCTATACACATGAGCATGAAGTGTTGAATGTAGGGTGTAGCAGGTGTTGTACCGGCTCGTAGCGCGGCCTCTGCGTGCGCGGCGCTGGCGACGGTGAGCACGTCCCTGGCGGGGAAGTGCGCCGCCACCGCGCACACGAGCGCCGGCTGCGCGCGCCACGCCGCCACTGCCGCCGCGCCGCTCGCGCCGTACGCACCCCCCGCACCGCCCCCGCCCCCGCCAGACACACACTCCCCCGCGTACCACACGCTCTCACCGCCACCACTGCACCCTGCGACAAACGCAGAAACACTCCTCAAGTACATAATAAATGCTTTACATGTGACAGCTCCGTGGCGCAGTTGGTTAGACACCAGCTTGCAAAACGAGAGGCCGCGGGTTCGATCCCGGCACCGACACAAATGTTAGTGTGAAATACCAATATTTGTTTCAGGTTTGGGTGTTTGTGAGACCGAAAAGTCGTTCGTAAACTGTGACTTCACAAGACCCGTATCTTAATGTGGGGTCAGCACTGTGTGTGACTGTTCGGTTTATTTATTTATTTCAAACAAGATTGACGTTGCAAAAATTTACTAGGATTTCGTTATGAGTAATAATAATATCATAAATAAAGAGATTTTTTTTTTAATATATGTATCTTAAAATATCGATGGAAAAATATACCGTTAACATAAAAAATTGCGGTTCCAACCTTACGTAGAATCGTGGACGAGGGGAACATCAAAACATTCTATAGATTTTTGATCAAAAGCCAAGCGAAAGCTGGTCCATAGCGAAACTGTCTTATTTTAGAACAAAAGTTGGCATATTGATTCTTAAATATGAGGGTATCTCTTGTAACTCTTATAGAAACATATAAAACGAAGTAATATTTCTTACTATAGAGTACATATCTATACTATTATAATAAAGAGGAAAGGTTTGTATTTTTGGATTTTTGGATTTTTGTATTTTTGTATGTTTGTTACGAATAAACTCAAAAAGTACTGAACCGATTTGGATGATTTTTGGTATGGAGATAGATGGGACTCACCGAAGTAACATAGGATACTTTTTATCCCGGAAAATGTTGTATTCCCGTGGGATTGGGTATAAAACGCTATTTTTATTTTACGCTGTCACGCCTAAACCATTTGACCGATTTTTATGATTTTTGGTTTGAACATAAGTAAGATCCTATGAAGTAACATGAACAACATTTTATCCCGGGAATATGTAGGGTTCCTGTGGGATGAGCATATACTGTAACACAAAAGTAACATTGCCTGTGTAATGCTTTCACGCCTAAACCAGTTGACCGATTTAAATGATTTTTGGTATGGAGTTAGATGGGACCCACCGAAGTAACACCGGATACTTTTTATCCCGGAAAGCGTAGTATTCCCGAGGGATTAGGTATTAAACCCTATATTTTTCTTTCGCTTTCACGCTGAAACTATTCGACCAATTTTTATGATTCTTGGTATGATCATAAATGAAATCCTATGAAGTAACATGAACAACATTTTATCCCGGGAATATGTAGGGTTCCTGTGGGATGAGCATATATTCTAACGCGAAAATGACACTGCCTATGTAATGCTTTCACGCCTAAACCTTTTGACCGATTTGAATGATTTTTGGTATGGAGATAGGTAGGGCCCACCGAAGTAACACAGGATCCTTATTATCCCGGAAAATGTAGTATTCCCGTGGGAACGGGTATTTTTGGACCTACTGAACCGATTTGAATGATTTTTGGTATGGAGATAGGTAGGGCCAACTGAAGTAACATAGGATACATTTTATCCCGGAAAATGTAGTATTCCCGTGGGAATGGGTATTTCTAGATCTACTGAACAGATTTGAATGATTTTTGGTATGGAGATGGGTAGGGCCCACAGAAGTAACACAGGATACATTTTATCCCGGAAAATGTAGTATTCCCGTGGGAATCGGTATTTCTTGATCTACTGAACCGATTTGAATGGTATTTGGTATGGAGATAGGTAGCACCCACCAAAGTAACATAGGATACTTTTATGCCGGAAAATGTAGTATTTCCATGGGAATCGCTATATTCAAGATCTACTGAATCAATTTGAATGAATTTTGGTATAGAGATAGGTAGGTCCCCCCAAATTAACATGATATACTTTTATCCTGGAAAATGTGTTCCTGTGGGTATGGGTACATGTTATAATTGCTAGAGTAACTCTGTAAATCTGTTACGGTTTCACGCCTAAACCATTGGACTAAGTTATATAATTTTAGGTATGAACATAAATAGGACCCTGTGAAGTAATAATTAAATGTTCCCGTGGAATAAACATATTATAAATGCAGAATGTTATAAGCAGTGATGGCCTCGAGGTTTAGGCGCGCGGTCGAGAATCTCGGCGGTCGCAGGTTCGAACCCCAGGCACACACCTCTGACTTTTCGCAGTTATGTGTGTATTCAAATTGAATTATCACTTGCTTTAACGGTGAAGGAAAACATCGTGATGATACCAGCACACCTAAAAGTTCTTTGGAATTTCTTAGGTGTGTAGTCCGCCAATCCGCACTAGGCCAGCGTGGTGGACTATGGCCTAAACTCCCTCATTGTGCTCAGCAGTGGGCGTATATGGGTTGATGAAGAAGAAGAAGAAGAAGAAGAAATGCGGAAATAGCTTTTACAAAGTAAAACTTTTTTTGGACACTTATGAGAAGAAATAAAGATTCACGTATTATCTTCCTGCACTCAGCCCTAAAGTCTACGCAGACGGAGTCGCGGGCAAAAGCTATTCTACTATAATTTTATTTGGCTTTTTACCATTTATAAAGGCTTCAGCCTTGGTTTAATTACTGAGCCCTCAGTTGTAAATTGTAAACCAGGCACATCTAAGGAGATAATAATAATTAGGCTTTTTATATTTTACATAACAAATAGTTCTGAACGCTGACATAAATGTTTGACAACCAACAAATACGTCAATCCCTATTAATGAGTGACACTATTCTTCATTTTTAAAATGTAAAATATGCAATTATTCGAATATTGTAGATATATGTTGTCGATTCGAACCCTTTATTTCAATCCGTTCTTTAATTTGAGGGAACAATTACCCGCATTGAAGGGATAAATATTTAACGTTTGACAGGACATTACATAGAACAGTTTATATGGGAAAATGAAATTCCTGTTTTTATCATATTGCCCGCAATTCTTCCATATTTTATCATTTAAACCTTCCCTGGACTTCAACGAATATTTCAAGACTAAAATTAGCCAAATCGGTCCAGCCGTTCTCGAGTTTTAGTGAAACTAACGAACAGCAATTCATTTTTATATTATAGACGGATCCGATTTGTTTGTTTTAAAATCATTTTATACAAAAGTTTAGGTCTTTCATTTATCGTTTTGGCAGAACAAAGTCTGCCGGGTCAGCTAGTAAGCTATAAAGATATCATGAGTAAGGAAGCACAGACCGCGGAATAAATCTTTTGTTTTAATGGCATCACGATTTGACTATAATAGATATATAAAATAAGCTATAAAAACTTACTAGTATTTAGGTTGAGTAGTAACTGAGAACTGACTGAAGCCATCTCAGTTTTTCCGTAGAGCGCCCATAATGCCGCCGTATTAGCCAGCCCCGCCACTGTCAGGTCCGTCATAGAATGAAGGTAGTTGTGCAAGTCGCCTTTCATTAGCATCTGTTTTAATTATTTAAAAATATATATTTATAATAATACTACAAATAATAAATACTTAGTAAATAGAGAACAATTTCTACCTCGGTTCAATGACGCATCAAAAGTCTCTTGAAATTTCATAACCTGACAGCTGTGTTCTTCAAGGAGAAGTGCAATTCTACACCCTCATTTCACTAGAAATGTATCAGTCTCACGTTTTTCAGACTACGGAGAATTTCCTAATGGAAAAGCTCAAGTGCCCGGCCGACTTTGGCATCGAACCCAGGGCCTACAAATCGCATGACACTCACACTCTCACACAAGTCTCTTGGCTTGCCACTTGAGATCAAGATGCTAATAATGTTAGGTATTGCTGATAATTATATTTATTATTAAAGAAGTACCTGATTAATGTATGTACCTAGTACCTACCAGGATTTTTGTCATTCGAAGATAGTTTTTAATTCTATGATTATAGATGACTATGAGTATGTTAATTGGCCAAAAATTTATGGAACTGCCGTCGACAGGACACGAGCCCCACCAGACTTATTAGTATATACTGTAGAATATACATTGTAGCCTACCTGGAACACTTCAGCTGGTCGCGCACCATTGACAGCTTTATGTTGCGCAGAAAACTGCGCGGCGACGGCGGCATGTCGCGGCGGGCGGGCGCGGCGCGGCGCGGGCTCGTCCCTCGGCGGGTGCGAGCGGTGCGCGTCGCCGGCGCCCCCCGCACCCGCGCCACCCCCTCGGCCGCCCGCCAGCGCCGCCCACGCGCTCGCCGCACTCACCGCCGCGCCGTCGCACACCTCCTGCGCACGCGACACCGCCTCGCGAGCCGCCTCCGTCGCCAGCGCCCTACAAGCACACACATACGCTCGTATTAACTCAGCAAAAATATATTCCACCTACCTATGCCAAACCTAGCTAATATTAATATTTTCATTTTGATTTGATTTAAATATTTATGCTCCCTAAAAAGGAAATTTTGAAGGCTAAAATGTCTCACTTATGTCCAAAATGAGCATGCATTGCAGCCCTGTTGAGAGCTGCATACAGGAAATTTTTATTCTTATCACTCGCCACACTGCTGCTTGTCCCGAGTCCAGAACGATCGAAACAATTGTACAAGGAATCCTGTGCGCCACAGAACTCATTCATGCGCAAACAATTTAAAAAACTCAAGAAGTGCTGAAAAAAAAATGATTTATTAGTTAAGATAAAAAAAATACGTGAGGAATGATTTTAAAAATATACTTACAATATCAGAGTATTCTGGAATGTCATGCATTATTTGTGTGATTGCTTTTTGCAACTGGCGAGGTGGAAGAGCTTTTTTCTCATTTATTTGAAGAAGATTAGCTTGTTGTGCTGTGAATAGTTCAGCTTGCTTTCTAGACCATTGACCTTCATCAAAGCTACTGAAAATTAAAGAAAACCTTTATATTAAGCTTAAGAATATTAAAATCAAACCAACACAGACATATTATACTTGTCTCTTTCAATTATATTCATTTTCATGGACATCTCAAGTGGTTTGTAATCTTCAGGAAATACTGGTGATGTAGATGTTGTGCTTTGTGCCTCCATATTGTTTAGTTTCTGAAATGCACATCACACCTTTATAAAAGGTTGAAATGGTAAGAATGTTACATCAGTTGGACCAAGTTATGCTTAAATTTACCAGAATTGTAAATTTGGTTAACAAAGTAGTCTTTATTTGTTTCTTTGTGTCTTTGTAATACTGCAAACAAAATTAACAAAAATAATGACAATTACATTTATCACTTAAACATAGCTATTATATTTAATATTTTACCCCTATTATGTAGCTCAATTTCAAAATTAGGCCTATCAATGGCATCTACAATATTTTTATCAGGCTTTTATGTAAGGTAAAAATACAGGTTTGCCTGCTTTTGCTGAGTAGTAATATAACACATTCTGATAAGTTATGTATAAATAACCCTTTTTTCAGCAATTTGTAGGTTGGTACATTTTGGCATAAATGGGTCCAGTTATGCTTGTTAATTATTCATAATGAGTTTTATACTTACTTCTTTACTTAATGACCTCATCATGAGACCAGGCCTTCCTTTTTTGTAATACAGACAAAATGATTTGTATAAGGCCACTGATTGTACAAATGTCAACTTCTCTAACTGCAGTAATATTCTTCTTAAGTATAGTCCTGAAAAATAGTCTTATATTTAACACATATGATCCCATAATAAAGGATTGTAATTTTTGGTTCACAATTACTGGAATTGGTTTATTATGTAGGAAGTAGTCATTACCTATTTTGTGTCCATGTAATATTATAAATGCCGAAGTATCAATCTAGTATGTTTTCAAATCAATACTATTACAGCAATTTGAAGATTTGATTTGATTTAAAGAAAGAACCTCATTATGTTATTGTCTAAATTGGGAAAATGTTGTGTTACATGAGAATGAAGGCAGAATTCAAATTTAACATAGCATAAACAAAATAAATTAAACTGTTAAATAAAACAGAAAGTGTAATCAATGATAATTCTTACCCAGAACACTGTATCTTGTAATGATACAAGGATTGGTTTCACTTTGTTCAACCATTAGTTTGTCAACAGTAGATGTAACACAATCTATAAGTGCACTGATACCATTGACATATATGTTTTGTAGCCTCACACAGAAATTCTGAAGATGAACACTTAATAAATTGTACCGACCATCAGTGAGTAATGTTTCCAATTCTTTGAATTCCATGTCTGGACACTGCAATACACATCAAATAATTATGGATCTATAAAATTATCACATAGCCAATGCAGCTTACCTTTCTTTTCTTTACCTGAATAAGTTTCAGAGCGAGCATACAAAAATCCTTCCTGTATTTAGGAGAGACCGTACAATCAATCATTTTCTTTGCTGAAATGGGGCAAATCTTATTATATTGTGAGCAAAAAATATTAAAAATATATAACAAAAACATTTACCTTCTATTTTTAACAATCCATATTCGCGGATAAAAGCTACAACAGCTGTTTTATGCGGCGTTATGTTTTCAATATTACCCTTAATGTTCACTAACTTTAATAAATCAAAACTGTCACTGCCCATTTCCATGTTATAAATAATTAAATTTATAAGTTAAATACAAGAATTCGAATAAAAACTTTAAGTTTATTTGACAATTGTCGCTTTTACGGGAAACTACAGGGTTACCACCCACAAAAAAGTTTTTGAAGTGAAAACCAGGGCTGCCAGCAAATAAATCGCAGCTATACGGTTTAGTATTTGCAATTAAAATGATAAAAAAAATAATAAAAAATTTATTTATTTCACTTTTTAAATTTACAGCAGTCGGGTACGGCTAGTTCTTATAATAGGGAAACCCTGTGCTATAAGAACCAGCAGCCTTCCAGGATCACAATTACAATTTTTGCTTATTTCTAAGTAACAGAACTTAAAGCTATAATACATTTACTTAACTTTATTAAGTTAGTACTAATTAACAACATAAATTCTAATCAGTCATGAAACTTAAACTTATTTAATAATATGCAGCTCGTTTTTTTTTTAGGATGATAAATGCACAAATTATTGATACAATGTGAACGTATGCCTTTGTATCGTATTATACAAAGTGGATATGGATACAACACCCCATCCGATTATACAAGATTTGTATCCAATTATACAATCTGGCAGCCCTGGTGAAAACTTCTTTAGCGGTGTGAGGAGGGCAACTTCAAATGTGGAAAAATGTAAAAACTGCAGTAGGTTCCTACCATACCTACCTTCTATCATTACTGCGCAGGTACTGTGTCAATGAGATAATTCTATTGCTGCTGTTATGGGCGCCATACACGGTACGATTTTGTTTAATTGATCTGATGAAAATCGAGACATTTGATCGCATCAAAAATTTTTATAAATTTATCAAAGTAAATCGTTAACGATCTTGACGTACACCATTGATCCGTCGTTGCGATCGGTTTGATCAGTCGGATCGTACAGATAAATCGCACCGTGTATGGGCGGCATTAGACTGTTCGGGGGGTTTGACGGGCGGGACCTTCCAGGAAGCCGCCGTCCTCGCCGCCGTCGGCACTGGCAATGTGTCGAGAAGACTTCGGCGGCTGGGCCTCACGGTGGCTCTTCACAAATCCGAGGCCATTTGTTTCCACCGGCCTCGGTAGGGGCCACCTGATGGGGCCCACATCGTGATCGAGGGCGTGCGAATTCCTATCGGCAAGCAGATCAAATATCTAGGTCTGCTGCTTGATAGTCGATGGGAATTCCGCGCCCATTTTAAAATGTTACAGCCGAGGTTGCTGCGGGTAGCAGGCGCTCTATCCGGCCTGCTGCCCAACCTGGAAGGTCCAGGCATCCCTTGCCGAAGGATGTACATGGGAGTCGTGCGGTCTATGGCACTGTACGGAAGTCCAGTATGGGCCGAGTCCCTGAACAGGCGCTGCGTCGCTCTCCTGCGCAAGCCCCAGCGGGCGCTGGCGCAGCGGATGATCAGGGGCTACCGCACGATATCCTATGAGGCGGCTTGCGTTTTGGCTGGGTCCCTGCCATGGGACCTTGACGCTAAATTCCTCTCGCGGTTATACCACCAGAGGCGTCAAGGCGCGGGGACAGACTGGCCCCGAGGGAGGTCGAGGCGAGTAAAGTCTCCCTCCGTGCAGCCGCCGTGGAGGAGTGGCGAACCAGGCTGGAGAATCCCAGTGCTGGGATGCTGCTAGGACCGTTGAGGCAGTGCGCCCTGTCCTCGTCCAGTGGGTGGACAGGCGCCACGGTGCGGCGACGTTCCACCTGACGCAGGTGTTGTCGGGGCACGGATGCTTCGGCCACTACCTGTGTCGGGTGACACAGAAGGAGGTGTCGGCCGTGTGTCACCATTGTGACAACTGCCCAGACGATACAGCCCAGCACACACTAGAAGAGTGTCCAGCTTGGGAGGTTCAGTGCAGCGCTCTTCGCGTTGTAGTAGGTGGAGACCTCTCACTCCCGGCCGTCGTATTGTCGATGGTCGGGAGTCCGAGGTCGTGGCGAGCGATGCGCTCCTTCTGCGAGCATGTCATGTCGCAGAAGGAGAGTGCGGAGCGGGATCGTGAAAGGAATGATCCCGCCCGCCAAAGGCGTCGAAGAAGGAGGCGCCGGGTCAACGGAGATAATTAGACCCGGCGCCCTGCCCTGTGGCAAGACTCAATCCTGAGAAGGCCGAGACGCTCTCGTCTCGGAGGCGCACTGGGCGGCTGCGGAACCATTGTGGGCGTCTCTCACCCACGCACCGTGGTCGCCCTAACAGGCGCGAAGATGGCCACCGGGGGGTTTTGGTCGGTATGCCGGTGTTGGTTAGGGTAGGTTAGGGACCCAGCCCGGCACTAACATCTGCCGGGCCGGTGACCCCGACATACGCCTCCTGCCCCCCTCTCTGAGGGCTGGCGGGAGGTAGAGCCATAAGCAGCTTTCCCCTCGAAAAAAAAAACTGTTCGGGGTTTATTTCGAAGCAGCAGAGATATGTTGTGTAATAAAACATGAATAAAACAACCGTGTGTGACGTCACCGATCGTACATTTAAGTAGTGCGAGTTACTTGCCTACTCACCACAATTATTATTATTATTATTTTTAATTACCTCTGCCAGTGGCCTTTGAAGTGTTCTGGTACTCTTTGGCAGCGGTATACGTACGGTAGAAAATAAAATATTAAGTGCAGGGCTGCCAGATTGTATAATTGGATACAAATCTTGTATAATCGGATGGGGTATTGTATCCATGACCACTTTGTATAATAAGATACAAAGGCATATGTTCACATTTTATCAATAACTAGCTTTTGCGCGCAACTCCGTCTGCGTGGACTACAGGGTTGGGTTCAGAAAGAAAATAAGTTTTAGTATTTTACTCCGCAGAGCCCCATTTACTTAAATATACAAAAATCATACAAATCGGTCAAATTGTTTCAACGTGAAACCGTAACGCGCCGGTCGACGCCTTGAGTATCATTATTGCGCGCTTGATCATTATTTTGAAACTGCGATATCTTCTAAGATACTTATTGAAATCAAATGATGTAAAGGACAACTTTATTTTGTATTAAATACTTGTAATGAATAACGTATTTATTTGGATAAGGATTAACATCGTGTTTGTAAAAACACCTTCACAAATAATGCTTATTTCAAATAAATTTGGTTAGAATAAAAAACGTTATAGTGAGCCAACCTTAAAAGATAGACATATGCTGTCGCGGACTTTTTTTTAGAATTTTTAAAGGGGAACAATTCTGTCATACATTATTTTAGCGAAACTTTAACCGTTTCGGCAGCGTACGCAGCGGAAGCTCACAAAAAGGAAAAAAGTCCCCGATTTTGAAACATTCTTTATTGCTGCTCCGCTCCTATTGGCCGTAGCGTGATGATATATAGCCTATAACCTTCCTCGATAAATGTGCTATCTAACAGTGAAAGAATTTTTCAAATCGGACCAGTAGTTCCTGAGATCCTAGCGTTCAAACAAACAAACAAACAAACAAACTCTTCAGCTTTATAATATTAGTATAGATTTGTGCATTTGTCATCCTAAAAAAAACAAGAACTATTTTGGAGGGCCCATTTTCCGACCATTTGATTAACTGTTATCCTAAAAAAAAAACAAGAGCTGCATATGGTTATGTATAATGAGATTTAATTTTGTATAATTGCAAATACTAAACCGTATAGCTGCGATTTATTTGCTGGCAGCCCTGATTAAGTGTAGCAACATTTTCGTCCGATGTTTATCGTTGTTGGCCAAGCGATAATTGTAGTTTATTATTTTTACTCAAATGTTTTCTTCTTATGTTCGCGGTGATAATGAAAGGACCTGGATTGATTTGTAACCTGTTATGAGTTTTTAGTAATTGCCAATTTCTTTTATTATTCAAATGTTCGTTTACTAAGAACCACATTATGGAAAAAGTGTGGATTACAGTTGCTATCAAAGTGTTGTATTTTTTTGTCATAACTAAAACATCTCGAGTTACTGTTTATCCGGGAGATACTTTACCGCAACACGGCCGATGTGAACCTATAACAATACCGATATGCCAACAAATACGATATAATCAAACAATTTTTCCTAACATTCGCAACCACGTTCGCCAAGAAGATGCTGGGGCCGAAGTTCTTCAGTTTACTCCGCTAATAAAAGTAAATTGTTCGCCAGATCTTAAGTTCTTCCTATGTTCAGTTTATGTGCCAGTATGCACAATTTTGGACACTGCTATACCACCGTGCCGACATTTATGTGAATCAGCGAAACATAATTGTGACGATCTTATGATAAATTTTGGATTACCGTGGCCTGAACACTTGGATTGTTCTAAATTTCCAGTCGCTACTGATGAGAATGTGATATGCGTCGGCGATAATAATGTTACACACGAATCTCGAAAACACACAGAAAGTAAACTTCCGAAGGTTGATTACAAATCTAGCATTGAAAGAGATCCAACAAAATTGCATGGAGCTAAAGATTATGGATTTGTGTGCCCTGTACAGTTTAAAGTTCCTAAGAATCTAGATTTAGAGTACACACTGAAAGTAGGTGACAAAATTGAAAATGACTGTGGAGCACCATGCAATGAGATGTTCTTCAGTCAAGATGAAAAGAACTTTTCAAGATTGTGGATTGGCATATGGGCAACTTTGTGTGCAATGAGTTGTTTATTTACAGTATTAACTTTCCTTATTGATACAGATCGGTTTAGATACCCAGAAAGACCTATTATATTTTTGTCAGTTTGTTATCTCATGGTGGCTGCAGCTTACATAATGGGATGGAGTGCAGGTGATAGTGTTAGCTGCCAAGGGCCATACCCTTCCACTATTAGTGGGCCAAGACCACCAAATATATCAATAATTACTCAGGGTACCAAATATGAGCCATGTACTATATTGTTTATGGTGGTATATTTCTTTAGCATGGCATCTAGCATATGGTGGGTTATATTGACCCTGACATGGTTTTTAGCTGCTGGTCTTAAATGGGGCCACGAAGCTATTGAAGCTAATTCACAATATTTCCATTTGGCTGCTTGGGCAGTACCTGCCATAAAGACTATCTCCATACTGGCTATGGGAAAAGTGGATGGTAAGTTTTAACACATATTTATGTTTTAATGATTTGTTTTATTAAAATAGTAGTTGACCCAAATAGCTCTTGGGTGGCATATTTTATTTTATTTTTATTAACTTAACACACCAACAAAGTAATTATATAATGCACAGGTTACAAGTTATCATATAAAGTGTGATACGATGTTATTACCTTAATTAAAGGCATGCATGACATTAAAATATTAAATTTTGTGACAATGAGAACATAAAAAAGGGAAAAATACAAACACACTATTAGCAAAAAAAAAAATCACAACAAATTAAGTAGCAAAACGAAATTATTATAATTATAGTTATAGTTTTTAAACTATAACTTAATACTAATTTTTTAACAGTAAAATAATTTAAATTTATTAAATATGATATACAATTCAATCGTTATAATCAGATTGTTATATCATCGTTATAATAATATGTAATAAACATTACATTAGAGTACAAAGTAAATTTATTACCAAAAAGCAACACAAGATAAACCTGTCATGTTTTATTAAGTGAATATGATTATTGTATAAAATCTTTTGCTTAAATAAATATTTAAGCACCACACCTTTGAAACATTAATATGCAAAATTTTCACATTGTCAATGTAGTCTATGTCTATGTAAACTTAAATAGATTTTTACATATTTATGAGTAGGTATAATATATTTCTGACCATTATTTCCTATTTACTCTATAACATTGGTTGATAAGATTGTGATTTGTATTAAACTTAAAGTATTTTTCTTATTAAACTAAAATGCTCTAATAGATTCTATTATCCACAACATAGGACCTCTAGCATGAGATCAGAACTATGTGACTGTTCGGTATACATTTTATTTCCTACATACAGGGTGTAATTGTTAAGTGTGCACATGCAACTACTACAAATATCAAAAAACTTTAAACTGATATCAAAAGTACTTTACCTAGTGAGTAAAATGACATTAATAACTTTTTTTTGTAAAAACAAATACATGGAGAAATATCCAAAAAATTACATTAAACACTCCCATCCATCCCATTTGGTCAGGAGATGCCTTTTCCATTGATCTAGCCAGTCATGGAACAGGGCTACGAGTAGGCGAGCTGTTACAGTCTCCTAATACTTCCTTATCTGGGACTGTAGCATCCTTACTATCAGGTCAAATATCCTTTCCTGCAATATCCTGTACCCAAACACACGCTATCCCCACACCATTCCCTTTAAAACATAGAAATTCCTGAGGAGGGTTGGCGTCAGGCAGGCGCCCGGCCGTAAAACATTTAGCCAAAACACTTGTATGCAGTATGTATAATAAGAAAGGCGACAGGGCTAGGGCGTCCCCCGTAGGCGACGCGCAGGGGCAGCACCCGGTCCCTGTGAAAAATGGGCAAGGGTTGTTGCACCAGCCCGGGCAGGGGCAACGTAAGAAATGAAATTGAGGTATGCAAGTTGGAATGTAAGTACGATGACTGGCAGGTCAAGGGAGCTAGCGGCTGTGTTGAAAAAGAGAAGAATAAATCTGGCCTGTGCGCAAGAGACAAAGTGGAGAGGCACGAAAGCTAGAGAGATTGGAAAAGGGTATAAGTTCTATTATTGTGGAAGCGATGGAAAAAAGAATGGGGTGGGCGATGTTCTGGATGCGAATTTGAAAGACTGTGATAAATGTGAAAAGAATAAGTGATAGATTGATCGTTGTTAGAATTATGGTAGAAAACTTGATGTTTAGTGTGGTGAGTGTGTATTGTCCTCAAACAGGATGTGATGATCTAGACTCTAGAGAAAGAAAGATTTTGCGAGGACTTTGACCTCGCGATGATGGGTGTAGATATGAATGGAGAAATTATTATAGGAGGAGATTTTAATGGACATGTTGGGAAAGCGAGACAGGAGTACGAAAGAATACACGGAGAATGGGGATTTGGGAGCCGAAATAGGGATGGGGAAACTATACTCCAAGCGGCCTTACCTTTGGATCTGGTGATTGCCAACACCTGGTTCCGACTAAAGACGAACATCTTATTACTTACAAAAGTGGGCACCATAACACCCAAATTGACTACTTTCTCCTCAGACGCAACAGTCTCAATTGCGTGAAGGATTGTAAAGTGTGTCCTGGCGAGGAACTGGTGTCCCAGCACCGCCTGTTGGTGTTGGACACCAAAATTGTGGTCAAAGTAGGTAAATCCCAGGCGCGACCCCCCTCCAAAATAAAATGGCATTTGTTGAAGAAGAATGATTGTGTAGAAGAATTTAAGAGACGCATGGCAGAAGACATAAGTACGAATGGCGATACACAGCCCCGAAATGTGAATGACTGTTGGAAGGAAATGAGTAATTGCATAAGAAAGGTGGGAAAGGAAGTGTTAGGAGAGTCGAAAGGGAAATACATGAGAAAGAAGGATACACGGTGGTGGACGAATGATGTACAGAGTTTGCTCAAGAAACTAAAATTTAAGGAATGGCAGCGCGAAGAAGCGAGAAATGTTAGTGTGAAGGAGCGAAAAAAAATTGAGTATGATGAGTGGAAGATAAAAGCTAAGAAAGCCGTGGCTGTCGCCAGGGCAAAGGCACAGGACATACTATATGAGTCTCTGAAAAGCCCTGAGGGACACATTTACCGGCTGGTTAGAGCGAGGGAACGAAAGGCGATTACATATAAATATGAAGTGTATAAGAGACAAAGTTGGAGGAATATTGACAGAAGATGAAAGAATCAAGAACAGGTGGAAAACATATTTCGAAAAACTAATGAATGAAGAGAATGATTGGGATGGACTGCTTGAGGACATACCGGTAAACATGGGATTAGTGAGAGAAATTAAGATGGTTGAAGTTAAGAATGCTCTGAATGGAATGAAGAATGGAAAGGCGGTTGGACCAGATGGAATACCAGTAGAGGTATAGAAGGTCTTACAAGTAGTTGAGTGGAAGTGGCTGACTTTGTTCTTCAATAAGTTGTTGCAGGGCGGCACGATACCCGATGAATGGTGCAATAGCTATTTGCTGCCCATTTTTTAAAATAAGGGGGATGTGCAAGATTGCAACAATTATCGGGGGATAAAGTTCATGTCACACACTATGAAAGTAAGGGAAAGAATAATTGATCGACGACTGAGAGAGGAGTGTGAGGTTTCACGGAACCAGTCCAGTTTTATGCCTGGCCGAAGGACAGTAGATGCCATTTTTACAATTCGCCAGTTGTGAGAAAAATACAGAAGAGCACACAAAAACTTGCATATGGCATTCATTGACCTCGAAAAGGCTTATGATCGGGTTCCGCATGAAGTTGTATGGTGGGCCCTTAAGAAGAAATGTGTGCCTGAGAAGTACCTGCAAATGATTCGGGCCATGTACCGCAGATGCAGTACATAAGTTCGAACTGCGGTTGGTCTTACGACCAGTTTCGATGTCGCTGTCGGTGTGCATCTTGCCCTCTTAGCCCCTACCTCTTCCTGTTGATTATGAATGCCGTTACGGCAGGTATACAGGAAGAGGCACCCTGGTGCATGCTATTTGCTGATGACATCGTGCTGGTGTCAGAAAGTGGCCACGAGGTGCAGAACAGACTGGAGGTGTGGCGGCATAGACTTGAAAATGTTGGCATTAAAGTCAGCAAAACCAAAACACAATATATGTTTTGCGACTACGGCGGTCTTTGAAGTTCTGTGTCCGTCACACTGGGTGGAACACCGGTACCAGCCTGTTCCGAATTTCGCTACCTCGGGTCACTTTTGCAAAGCGGCGGAGACATAGACCGTGACGTCAAGCAGAGAATCAACTCAGGATGGATGAAATGGCGACAGGTCTCATCCACAATATGTGACCCCAGAATGCCCCTCAAATTGAAGGGCAGAATATACAAGTCCATTATAAGACCTGTCGTACTGTATGGATCAGACTGTCGGGCAACGAAGAAGACGGATGAAAGACGACTGCATGCAGCAGAAATGCGAATGTTGCGATGGATGTGTGGTATAACACGGAATGACAGAGTGAGGAATGTATACGTTAGGGGAAGTCTGAAAGTAGCTCCTGTGATAGAAAAGATGAAAGGAAACCGTCTGTCGTGGTATGGGCACATTATGAAAAGGGATGAATCATATGTAGGAAAAAAGGTGATGAATATGAAAGTGGATGGATGGGCGAGCCGAGGAAGACCAAAGAAGAGATGTATGGAGTGCGTGACTGAAGATATGAAAAAGAAAGGGGTGAATGAAGACATGAGTGATATAACGACTGACAAGGATATGTGGAAGGAGAAAACATACTGTGCCGACCCCAAGGAATAAATTGAGACCAGGGCAGGGGAATGATGGTGATCAGTTCCATACATTTTATTTCGAAGTGACATCCTTATTGTTCAAGGCAATGACAAGCTCTATTTACAGTTTCTAAATAAATTTACCTTACCATTTTCGGAGTAATTCAAGCAATGGCACGACATACAAGCTTCAGTAACTCTTCTAGGCTGTGTACCTACCCTCTCTCAGAGTACATGTGGTCATTGACAAATCCCCATAAGAAGAAGTCACAAGGCGTAAGAACCGGGGATCTGGCGGGCCAAGTGGTTTCACTATTATTTGCTATTAAGGCAGTGAAATTGTTTTGCAAGAAATTTGAATTATGTCCAGGTGGCTCCATCTTATTGAAAAGTTATCGAACTTCTTTCTTTGTCTGGAATTGGTACTTAAAGAATTTGCATTTTCTTTTGTACACAAATGAAATATCACTGTCCAATTGAGGTTCCACTGTAATAATATGGCCCAGTGATCTGGTCTCCAAGAATACCACATCATCATCAGCCAATTAATTTCCACTGCTGGACACTCCCCCACACCACATATTAATTAAGAATCGCACTTGAGTTTGGCGAGGATTGTCAATTGACCAATAATGCGAGTTTTTTTCTATTATAAATGCCGCAGTTTGAAACAATACTTTCATCAGTCCATAAAATTGAACTTACATTAACATAATTACTAACTAGCCAATTGCAAATGAAATAAGAAAACTAAAACCTTGCTGCTATCTCATACTAAATTTGTATATTTGTCGTTTTAATTTTAAAAAGTAATTAATTATATTTTACTTATTAGGGTAAAGTACTTTCGTTATCAATTTAAAGTTTTTTGATATCTACCAATATGTGTATATGTATGTATGTGTATACAATATACACCCTATATGTATATTGTATACACTCACTCATCATAAAATGCCTAACATTTTTTAAGTTTTTTTTTTTTTTTTTCAGGTGATATACTATCCGGTGTTTGTTATGTTGGCTTATGGGATGCTGAAGCTTTAAGAGGATTTGTACTGGCCCCATTATGTGTATATTTAGTTTTGGGAACAATTTTTCTATTAGCAGGTTTTGTTTCCCTTTTCCGTATTAGAACAGTTATGAAACATGATGGTACTAAAACTGACAAGCTAGAAAAATTGATGATACGCATTGGTGTTTTTGGAGTATTATACACTGTACCTGCGCTTATTGTAATTGCATGTCTTTTTTATGAGCAGGCTCACTTTGATGATTGGATGTTGACATGGCACCGTGATATGTGTTCTAGGCCAGCTTATAGTATTCCATGTCCATTCACACATCAAGAACCAGATCGTCCTAAATTTGAAATGTTTATGATTAAATATCTAATGACAATGATAGTTGGTATAACATCTAGCTTTTGGATTTGGTCTGGAAAAACATTGATATCTTGGCGACAGTTCTTTGATAGGATAAAAGGACGAAGAGTTGAGGCATATGTGTGACAGATTAGTTTTTTAAACATAAATATTTTTAATTTTTTTTAATACTTAATTCTAACACTTTTACAAATTTTTTGCTCTACAACATTATATTGTTTCATGCATTTATTGAATTGATTTTGGGTGAATTTTGATATAATTATATCAGTTACATGCCCTAACATTTGAATTCATTATTGACTTTAGCAGCTATTTTCCATGAGATTAATGTACGGCAGCTTACAATTATAAAAATAAAATACAAAATAAGGCTGATTATTGTAAATACTTTTTTTTGTGTCATAATACTCGTTATTTTTTTGTTGTGTTCTAGACTTTAAGCTCTAACTTTTGATACGTTTTTTTTAATAAGTTCGTCCTTTATATTTTTTTATACATGATTAAAGTAATAATTTATGGCATTATTTCTTGTCAATTTAATTGGAAATATATCTGTCCAAAAATGAAGTTGTTATTTATTGTACAATTCCTACTGTACCACCTATGGAACCACCATTGCACAACACAAGTGACTTGTTTATTGGTCGAAAATAGTTTGTTTAAGTTGTCTAGGCTGAAGACGAAAGGCGGCCACGTAGTGTTGGCGAGGGCAGATGTTTCTAGCGACATCGAAAAATACACTACGTCTTCTGGTTTAAAATACCTCAGTGCTCTAAATCGAAAATCTTGAAACAGTTTTGTTGGGGCTAAAAAGTTTTCAAATGAAGGCCATTGGGAAAGTCATTTATTTTTGCGGAAAGCGCAGCGTAAGACGTCCACTCAAAAGGTGGTCAGGCGAATGTCATGCAGGCTGCCCCCAACAGGTCCCTTTTTAAACCATTGGGGGAGAATTGTGTTCGGCAGTGGACTTCCTTACATTTATAGATACTGATTTTTATATAACAGTAAAATAACAACACAAAATTTTATGGGAATTATAATGTGGTTTTATTCACCAGTTAAATCTATTACCAGCCTCCACTCATGTTGTTAAGATAACATTCAACATTTTTTTTAAACAGGTGATCCAATGCGAATTTAAGGCATACAATCATAAACATGCAGTTTTTTTAACACATAGCACAACATCTACATTAAGTACTGCTTTATATAGATTAAGATTTTTGGTAAAATCTTAATATATTTAAAAAAATCTCTTAAAAATTAGTGTTATTATGTAAGGCCTCTTCTTTTAAGGAGTATTAAATAAATAATACAAAATATTTTTGATACATCTTATGTTTACTTTATATTAAGATTAAAATTACATAATTTATAGTAAAATAATTATTGACACCCCAAAATAAAACTCTCCATATAACATGCTTCCATTCTCTCACAAACATCAACAAATTCTACTCAGTAAACTTCTGATTAAGCCCTTGTATATTTGCCCCATATATGGAGCATAAACACAGATGCAATGAATAATAGAGACATCACCAGGACTGGAACTGGGCCCCTGAAATTATTAAATCGATTGTAATTTATAAAAGGTAAGGAGTTTATAGGCAATTCTTTCTTGCAAGGTTCAATAGCTGGCTCCACTTTGTTTTTTCAATACTAATTCAAACAGCATTATTTAGTTCGTCATTAATCAAGTGGAACCAAACACTACTGGCTTTTTGAATGATATACGTAAGCTTCTTTTATTAGATGGGTTCAAAACATTTTGCAAGATAGTGGAAGTCGTAAAAGTGACTAATTCGTATGAAATATGTTAATCAAATAATACTTACACTTTTACTCCAGGAGAATCATCAGTGTAGAAACGCCACATTCCCCCAGATCCAGCTCCAGTGCTTCGATTACGAGCAGCTGTGGTGGTAGTTGTCGATTTTCGCTGTCGAACTGTGCTACCGCTTGCAGTGCGAGGCGCAGCTGTAGCTTTGCTAGGTGAACGACCACCAGACCCTACATTGGTAGAACTTGGAGACGGAGGCTGGAAATATACAAAGAGATTTAATTAGACTTTTTTCTCACAATATTTTTATGAATACTGACTTGTTTAATTACCATTTTCAATAGTATTCGTTTTTACTACAAGACAATCTTATTGGAGAAATCGTAAGAAGCACTACTTCTTCAACACGAGAATCTGGAACTGAATGAAGATTGAAAGGTGCCGTAAAAAGCGTCCGTGTTGGCCTGCAACGCGTACAGTTTATGACACGTTGACATACAATGTTGCCAAAATATTGTTTTTTTTTTAATATAATAGACTGACAAATCATTTAATAACAATGACGATAATTTAAACGACGTTAAAAATAAAATAAGTAGGTACTATTCAAATAAATAACAAAACAACTTTTCTTTATTTTCAGTGAAAAATATAAAGGACTCTGCCCTCTGGTATCTAAATATTTAAAAAGTTTTTTCCAAGAAAGACTGTCTAATTTTGTGAAATGAATACACTTAGGTACACTTCTAGAAAACCAATGCCGATAACATGTTGTTAAATTCTCCATAGGTAAATATTGCCTCGCTACGGTACGCTATGACCGTCTTTTTAATAGAAATAAGACTTAACTCTACATTTTTTAAATGACAAAACCTTTATTGCTTATCATACTAGAGATCATTTTTGTATGAAATATTAGATATAAATGCGAAAGTATCTATTACTGTCTGGCCTCGTCTCGAAATCATTTGGTCTTATCTTGATATCAAGAGTCTATATACAATTAAATAAATAAATAAAAACTAACAAAGGAGTCTACATAACCTTAATAATCTCATTTATGGCAAAAAATGCGACCGTATCAGAAAATCTTAAACAATTTAAATACATATAATATTTTAAATTATTATTCACATTTGAACTTGTCTAATTTTTAAAATTAAAAGTCTATGGAAATTGAAAATTATAACAACTGTTGCTGTCAGTTTTTGTTGACATCAGGTTGACATTGTGAATAGTGGCAAACTTTCATATTAATTTAGTATAAGGATTAGCATGGTTTTCAGATTTTCTGTCTGGGTTCGTCGGTATTCAATTTGCATTTCTAAAACAACTACGATGAACATGAACAAGTGTTACTTTAGATATGTTCAGGCAGAAAAAAAAATTGATATATCGTTCTTACTTAAGGTAAGAGATACTGTTAGACAATTTAATTTTAGTAGAAATCCGGAGGAAAGCTTGCAATCTTTGTTAGCACGCATTAGTACAAACATTAATAAAGCAATAAGTAAGAGCAACAAAAAGAAAAAGGAGTTTACTGGATCGGAAATAGATATAAAAGTGTATGACAGTACAGATAAACAGGTATCCGAAAATTGCACATGTCTTCAATTATTTTCATTGGATAACCCTGTGAAACTGAAAATTCACGATAGTACCTTTGAAGTAGTATTCAACGCTCCATGGGTTACCAGTATAAATTTGCCTCAAAGCATTTTATCAGGGTTCCCAGTGTATCCTGAATACTTTAAAGCCCAATATTCGAATATTAATATGTGCACTTTCAACTGGTATAAAGGGCTTAGCGTTAATGACAAAGGAAACCCCATTGCTGAAAATCATATAAATTGGGAATTTTGTGGAAATGGATTTACATACATACCATCGTCAAATGAAATTGGCATGAAGTTGAAGCTAGAATGTATTCCAGGCAAGTATTTATCCACACTTTTTATTTAACTAAGTTATATATTTGTTTTTAATCATCAGCCTATATGTATAATATGTAGGTCCCATAATTTTTTAGTTTTTTAATTTTCCCACTGGTAAAATATTACATTACCCAAGTAGGCTCAAAACAAACTAATATTAATTTTGAATGGCACATGTCTAATGTACCTACAGAATATATTAAAGATCACAACAACATAGTAGTAGAGGAGCCCACGATGCTAAATGGGGATTTACTCGAGCATCATGGAGACCTATTGGATTGCAAAGCTTAGATGCTAAGAAGAAAAAAATGTAATATGATATATACCTTTTCATTGGTTAGGAAAGCGGCTATAGATTGTTGAATGTGTAAAAAAAAGCTGTTGCGTGGACATCCTCGAGCGCATCAAATATTGATAGCATCATTACCTTATGTCATCATTCTCTTGCCCTGCTCCCAATTTTTATTTGGTGTCGGCGCAGCATGTTACCTATGTTTACCTTATGTTTTTTTAATAATGTATGTATGTTAATCTAATTATTTCCATGATGCGGGTGGTTGTATGTAAGGGTTGAAAAAAAAAAACAAATTTAATCGAGCGCGTCAGATTTTCTAAGAGAGTGTTAAGTGCACCAAAAAATAAGCTCTCATTCAATAATCCAATGATTTCGATGTGACGCAAACTCGTGGCCGTTTTCATAATGTGCAAAAAAAAATCGCCATTTTGAAATACTCAAGCGCGTCAGATTAAGATATATTAGGTCGGCAACTAAGTAAGTGCGGATTTCACTCATAGACGGTTTCAGTTGAAGTTTTAGGTTTGCTGGCGTAGTCCAAGTGTGAAACATATTTTGTATTTGATAGCTGGTAATTCAGCTATCAATCAGTAAAAAAAGTTTTTTGATCGGTTGCGTAGTTTTCGTTTGGTGTTCGTTGAAAAATGGAAAATCAAAAGGAAAATTATTGCCATATTTTGCTTTTTAATTTCGTAAAGGGAAAACGCATCGCAAGCTCACAAAAAGTTATGTGCTATTTATGGTGACGAAGCCCTAAAAGAACGGCAGTGTCAAAATTGGTTGGACAAATTTCGTTCTGGTGATTTTCACTCAGAGACGAAAAACGCTCTGGTCGCCCAGTTGAAGTTAAAGACGACTTTATCAAAGCAATAATCGATTCGGATCGTCACAGTATAACTCGTGATATTGCAGAAAAGCTTTGTGTATCACATACATGCATTGAAAACCACTTAAAACAACTTAGCTATGTTCAAAAACTTGAAAATCCGCGATTACTTAATTGCCAACCCAGGTTCGTCGCCATAAACAGCAAACAACTGTTGGTGAGCTTGCGATGCGTTTTTCCTTTGCGAATAAAAAAAGTAAAAAATGACCATATTGTTCCTTTTAATTTTCAGTTTTTCAACGAACGCCAAACGAAAACTACGCAACCGATCAAAAAACTTTTTTTACTGATTGGTAGCTGAATTGCCAACTATCAAATAACAAAATGTGTTTTACACTTGGACTACGCCAGCAAACCTAAAAATTCAACAGAAGCCATCTATGAGTAAAATCCGCAATTACTTAGTTGCCGACCCAATATATGGTTCATCTTTATGTTCTAAACGTACTGTCTCATAATCTGACGATTATCTAGAGGGATTCGCCTAATCTGACGAAAGAAAATTTTTTTTTTCAATTTTTTTAAATCATTGAACTTAATTAATGTGTGTATTCAAACTGAATTATCACTTGCTTTAACGGTGAAGGAAAACATCGTGATGAAAGCTGCACACCTAAAAGTTCTTAGGAATTTCTTAGGTGTGTAGTCCGCCAACCCGCACTAGGCCAGCGTGGCGGACTATGGCCTAAAACCCTCTCAATGGTAGAGGAGACCCGTGCTCAGCAGTGGGCGTATATGGGTTGATGAAGAGAATTAATTGAAAAGCACAGGAAATAGCATGCATTTTTAAAAAAGCTTAACAAAAATTAACGTTTTATAATCAATCATCATCTTCATCCTTAGAATCATCTTCCTCTTCTGGCTCTATTAAATGTAATGCACTGATGTCTCAGCGAGTTCGAAAATTTGTTATATATAATGCATGGATAACCAACGTGTTAAAATAGCAAAAAAGCCAAAACGTTGGAAACACACTGAAAATTATACGTTATGAATACTTTGGCGGCATGGCAGCAGAAAGCAGAGTGGGGACGGAGTGAGAGAGTAATAGATAGAGAAAGAGTGCGAGAGAAATAGAAACGCGGAGAACGCAGCTGCACGCATTTAACTTTATCGACGAATTTTTGTTATTTCGGCTTGCGGAAATCGTTAGATTATATGTTTTTCGTTATTCTTGAATTATTTCCTTCAAAATAAAAAAAAATTAGCTACGCTCGAGAATGTCGAGATGAGGGTTTTTTTTACAACTTTGCTGCCCTCCCCTTTCTTTACGTCACTCTCAAATTGTCAGATTAGTGGAATATACACTTTTTAGGACGTTATTAACTCACCCTACCTTAATCTGACGTGCTTGAGAATTTCTGATGGTCAATTTTTTTTTACTAATCTGACCTGTATCCTTCACGGGCGGCCTTATATATGGGGCTCATGTTTGGTGGGGGTACTTATCCGGATACAAGGTATCCTCCTGTATATTAATCTGCCGCGCTTTAGTAAATCCCGAAATCCCCGCTTGGGCTCCCCTACTATAGATATTATTGACTATAACAACACAATATTGAAGAATGCCATCTTGTAAAAGGTGCAGTATATTGTTTAGTTGTTGTTGTTTATATTGTTAAAATGGTAATAAGTTGATTAAATTATGCACATTGTTTGTAGGTACAAAAGTACTAAATATTCTAAATTTTTTAGTTTTTGTGAAGGTCCAACATGTAAAGATTTAAAGAAAAACTTAAGATAGTACTTAATATTAAATACAAATGTTGGCAATATATTTAGGTTTGTTTCTTTTTTGAATCATATTTGCACACATGAGAAATATAAACATGGGGATAAAATGACATTTAATGTTTTTATTACAAAACTAGGAAATGAGGAAACAATTGGACCAGCAGTGGAAACTGTTTCTAAGAATGAAGTCGAAGCTGGCCCTGGTAGTTGCCCATTTGAGACAAGGCATTTATTTACATCAAAGAAATTAGAAGATAAAAGGTAAATTATATACCAATGTAAGGTTTATGTATTCACTACATGGTCTTTGCATATAGTTGTGGACAAATCATCTGTACTTTCAAAATTGTAGGCTAATGTGCATAACAACCAGATAATTTTTTCTTCTAATAGCAAAATAGCCTTAGGCCAGTTTTATGCCAGAAACTGCTAATAATACTTTGCCTGACCTTGGAATAGTATCTGGTTCCCTTGACCACATGGCACATTCCCTTTGGAATCATAATTGCTGAAGTATGTTGTTATATTTATTTTTTTCTTTATAGCTTTCGTTGTGTTTCATACAATATCCTGGCTGACTTATATTGTGATTCAGATTATACAAGAACAGTATTACATCCATATTGCCCCCCATATGCTCTGCACATAGACTACCGAAAGCAACTGATAATAAAAGAACTCCTTGGTAAGTTTTAATATATCACAGTATCCTTATTAATATTTTATTCATTATTCAATAAACATGTTCATCTGGAATTTTCTTTAATACTTTTGTTAGGTTATTCTTAACATATATTGAATGCAAAAGAAATACATATTGTTATTGCATGTGACTTTTGA
Source organism: Cephonodes hylas (assembly GCA_030295005.1). NCBI lineage: Eukaryota > Metazoa > Arthropoda > Insecta > Lepidoptera > Sphingidae > Cephonodes > Cephonodes hylas. The sequence continues at coordinate 6,826,765 of AP025364.1, read as the reverse complement.
AGCACAGACATTAAAGTTAGAAGTGAAATTATAATATAATTTTACAAAACTCTATAAAAATAAAGAAAATGAAAAAAAATATCTTTAGAATATTTAAAAGTATTGAATACTAAAATATAAGAGTTAATTGGGTTATTTGTTCTTTCAGGGTACAATGCTGATATAATATGTTTACAAGAAGTTGATTCTAAAATATTTAATCATTGTTTACAACCATTTCTAAAGACCTGTGGATTAAATGGGTTGTCTTATAAAAAAGGCAAAGAAGTTGCAGAAGGGTTGTCATGCTTTTATCGTTCTGATAGATTTAAGTATGTACTTTTAGTATACATTATCTTTTATGAAGATTAACATCTCTATTACACTGGATTCAATAATTGCACCTTTTTTGTCTGAATGTCTAAAAATACTTAGAACTTCCTGAGTAAATAGAAAAAATAAAGACCAAAAATTTATCAAAACAGCTTAGGTTCAACATGAGAACATCTTGCTTTTTTGAAATCAGTTAAACAGGCTTAAGTTTCTTAGCAGTCAAATTCGTCATTAGATTTATAAAATTACTTTTTATCAAAGTGAAACCTAAGTAATTTATGCACAATTTTTTTTCAGATTTCTAGGTCATGAAACAATATTATTATCTGAAGCAGTTAAGACAAAGCAATTTTTACAATCAATTTGGACAAGCATACAAGACAATGAACCATTAAAAAACCGACTTTTAGACAGATCAACAGTAGCTAGTGCCACAATTCTTAGTTCTATTGACAATCCAAAAGAGATTTTGATAGTAGGGAACACACATTTATATTTTCATCCTGACGCTGATCATATAAGGTTAATACAGGGAGGAATATTTATTTACTGGTTAATGGATGTTAAGTCGAATTTAGTGAAAAAGGTAAATGGCAATATATATACACTGCCGACGGAAAGTTTCCGGACAAGATGAAAAAGTTGTAGAAACAATAATTTAAAGTAAAATAAGTCAAGTAAATCAAAGTTTTATTTTCAAAATATTATAATGTAATATTTAAGGATAAAAACTATTAAAATTTTCATCTATTTCATGTTATACAGCTTGAATTTCATTTGATCAAAGAAATCACCTTAGATCGTCAATACTTTTTTCACTGCGTGCGGCATTATTTTTACAAGTTTTTTCCACAGACTATTAGATATTTTGTTCCAAAATGTTTAAAGAGCCTACCAAAGATCATTTAAAGAAGTGGGATTCGATTTCCAGATTAACCTATCCATTTCATCCCACAATAATTCAATAGGATTTAGATCGGGAAATTGTGGAGGCCATTTCAATATTTATAAATCACCTGTATTTTTTTATTTCAAAAATAGTTGACACAAAACTGAGATGTGTGTTTTGGGTTATTATCCTATTGAAAAACATCCCAACGGCCAATTATTCGCACCCCAGAAGGGCGAGCATGCGTTCTTAATAACCCTTTTTTTCGAGAGTTCCTTTGATTCTGTATAGATCCACTACTCCAGCATAGCAGGAATACCCCCAAACTATCACAGAGACACCTCCATATTAAACAGTTGGGGTTATAGCATTGGGATTCATTTTTTCTGGAGGGCCGCGACGAACAAAAATTCTACGTTTTTATACAAGCATATAAAATTTTGATTCATCAGACTATAGGACTTGTTTTCAATCTTTTACCATCCAATCTTTCTGTCCATTGTCTTTTTTGAGTCCAGTTTAGTTATTTTTCTATTTCCGCCTAGCAAGAGTGGTTTATTTGTAGAAATTTTGCCATTTAAACAAGGTTTTTGTAACCATTCTTTTGATTTACTCACTGATATCTTTTACCGTGACTTTCATGGGACCGCATTTAAAATTCCGGTGCTGTAAGCTTGTTATCTGTTTCGGATATGATGATTCAGGACTGACCCTCTGCTTTAAAAGTAGCACTGGACCTATTACTGCATTTTCTATCCTGATTTTAACCAGTTTTTTCGTAACGGGCAATAGCATTTCCTACAGTAGACGGTGGTAAATTTAGTTCATTAGCAATATAACAAAAGATAAAGCCTTTGTTACGAAAAGTGACAATAGAAATACGTTTTTTCTATATTTCTACTAGGATGCCTATCCATTTTCTTAAATAAATTAATAAAAAAATTAAATTATATTAAGTGCGAGATTACTCGAGAAAATACCACAGAAGAAGGAAATTCAACCACCATTAAAGTAATAAAATAATTTAGAAATAATATAATGACTTCTATAACTCAAAATATTGTAAAAAATAATCCAAATTTCATAAAAAAATTAAGAAAATACTTCAAAATGTTCATTTTGTTGCAAGGCCGTTACGTTAGAAATGACGATATTGACAATTTTGTTTTATTTTTCTTCAACAACGGGCGGAGGTAGGGAGGAAAAGTCAAAGAAAAGATGATAAAAACTATATAATCAAACATTTCACCTTCGTTATAGATCCACTTAATGTCTAAGAGGATCATATACCCATTCAAAATAAAATAAGATGCTTGTCCGGAAACTTTCCGTCGGCAGTGTATATTTTTTTGTGATAATTGTTGTTTTGTACAAGTAGTTATTACTTGTATATAACAATCATAAATTATAAATAATGTTAATAATGCTGGCAGAATAAATGTTAAGATCATTTTATAATTGTAATTTTTGAAATTGGACTCTTTAAAAATCTTAATTCTCGTATACTTATATCTACTTCCGCCCTGTGGATTGGGGGTGTAAGAATTCCGCCACGGTATCCCCTACCTGTCGTAAGAGGCGACTAACAGGGGAAACTGGGGTGGCTGGGCGTACTGCGGGGGCGGTACCCTATGATAGCAACCCCGAGACGTTCACAAAAGACCAAATAGAGTAAGTGGAGGGCATACCAAGCCCTCCCAATTTGGAGGGGTCCATAACTGGACGGTGCGCTGGGCGGCAGCGGATCATTTAGGGCACTTATGCCCTGAGATGCCGTAAAACCGCCCTAAATGCGCGTGATGGTCACCGAGAGGTTTTAGTCGGTATGCTGGCGTGGCCAGATACCCCGACATACCCCTCAGGGCCTCCCCCGAGGTATCGAACAGGGGAGCTTAAGGTGCTTTCCTCTCGTAAAAAAAAAAAAATACTTATATCTACTTAAGAAATTACATAAAATTATCAACATATTAATATTTTGATATGACAGTTTCCAGATAAAAGAATATCATTAATTTTGTGTGGAGATTACAACAGTGTGCCCTCATGTGGCATATACAAGTTGTACACTACTGGCGTAGCACCAAATACATTGGAGGATTGGCAATCAAGTATTTGTTCTTTTTTATATAATATTTATAAAATTTCTACACATATTGTTCACCCTTTTTTACAAAAATGTCCATACCTATTACCTATGATGTAGGCATAATTTGAAAAAATACCCTGTTAAACACAGAGATGTGTAATTAATAAAATGTATTATTACAGATGAAACTGAGGCTGTGCATAATTTGAGCCTTGAACAATGTATACCTTTAGCAAGTGCTTGTGGAACTCCGCAATATACAAACTTTACAGCTGAATTTGCTGATTGTCTGGATTATATATTTTATGAAAAAACTAATTTGGAAGTAGAACAGGCAAGTTTATACTTAAAACATATGCACATAGATCCATAATTACATACCTGAATTCCAAAAGGGGAAGGCCTACGTGCGACGAACTTATTACAGCACTACGAGTCTATTACTGCATAATTCCAGACTGTGTGCTTTTACTTAGAATTTTCTTTTGAAGAAACCCAGTAAAACTGACCAACACGTCATTTGAACCCGGATCCTTTAAATCACACGGCAGATACTTAATCCGAGAAACCACGAGGCAGTCATAAGCTATTCAAGCCTTTAAAAAGAATACAGGTAGAATGTTTGAGTAGGGTAAGATGCACACTACGCTAAGTTTTTCTAACAAGATTGAAGGTATAAGTTACACATTTAGACTGGCTTTTTTACTATCATTATATTATAGGTTTCTTACCTCCGGGTTTTAGCTTGATTGATGCCTACTTCAACTTTTTATTGCTGCTCATGAAGCATAATGTAACTAGAATTTAAGATCTACAAATTTAAATGTACAGGATCCGCGGATTTTTTTCCTGTTTATTACTATCAAGTTGAATCTTCATGATGATCAGCTTCGTTTCGATGAGATGCCCAACTTTTTTCCTAACAAAAACTTTCGATTGCGGTAGCGAACAGGGTTAGTATGGATAAAATATAATATGTCATTATAGCGATTCTCAAAAAATCATTACTAACTAGATCTTTTTTAAATCTCAAGATAATTAATTAAATTAGTAGAAAAATATTTGTCTTACAAATTGTGTGGTATGTTCTCGTGATCTTGAAGGAGGAGGGAGGGGTATAATCTTTGACTAAACCATACATGTATTATGTAGGATATATTTTTTAATTGGATAATTATCCTGAGATTTAACGAAAAACAAATAGTGATGAATTTTTGAGAATCGTTAAATCGACATGTTTTATCCCTGGTTACCCTGAGAAATACCACAATCGAAAGTTTTCGTCAGGAAAAAATGAAGGAAGAATGAATTCAATCATGAAAAATTTGCTTGATAACAAAAAGCTTTCCATTACATCAGTTATGTTGCGGGGGAATGTCAAACTGAATTTCCCTTTCGTATATTCGGGTACATCAATGTCTAAAGACGGACTGTTAGATTATAACTTTTGTGTTGTATGGTGTGCTCTTAACAATACATGTACTGTAATTTTGAAATTATGAAGAGCATACCATGCAACACTAAAGTTATAATCTAACAGTCCGCCTTTAGACATTGATGTTGGTAGGTAATTCTGCGAATTCTATAGATTTATTTATAAGTGTTATTACTTGTTTCTTTTAAACCATTTTATGTAAAGGCTGCTTTTGTTTCAGGTCATTCCTTTTCCGAGTATTGAAGAGTTAAAAGCTAACATCGCTTTGCCCAGTGTTGTGTTCCCATCGGATCACATAGCGCTAATATCAGATTTGCGATTTAAAGACTAAGTATTTTCTATTGTTTATTTGTTTTACTTAATATATATTTACAATGTTAATTTGGTTCTTTTTTTGTTAATAACCTATAAGTAATTACTGATAGACACAGAAAATATTTTATAACGCGTTGTTTCCTGCGTCGATGAAAAAACGTAGCTTCCAATTATTTATTCTATTAAGACCTAGTGTTGAGCTAAATGCTAGCAGCTAGCTAGCAATGTAAGCAGTGATGGCCTCGAGGTTTAGGCGCGCGGTCGAGAATCTCGGCGGTCGCGGGTTCAAACCCCAGGCACACACCTCTGACTTTTCGAAAGTTATGTGTGTATTCAAATTGAATTATCACTTGCTTTAACGGTGAAGGAAAACATCGTGATAAAACCTGCACACCTAAAAGTTCTTAGGAATTTCTTAGGTGTGTAGTCCGCCAACCCGCACTAGGCCAGCGTGGTGGACTATGGCCTAAAACCCTCTCAATGGTAGAGGAGACCCGTGCTCAGCAGTGGGCGTATATGGGTTGATGAAGAAGAAGAAGTTGAGCTAAACATGCGACGGATATTCCAGTCAGTTTGGCCGGACATTTAGATAGAAAGACCGGACACCCAACATTATAGAAGATTTTGCGTTTCAGTAATGATAGGTACGAAAAAAAATCCCCTACCATGTTAGACGAAAACAATTATATAATGCAGTGGTCGGCAACCTTTTAACCCCGGAATTTAAAAAAAATAAAAAGCGGGCCGCACTTGCAATTTTTACCCCAGATTTCTAAAAAAACGCGAGCTACGGTCATCTGCGGGCCGCAAGTGAGACGTCCGCGGGCCGCGGATTGCCGACCACTGGTCTAATGGTAGGTACAACAGGTGCGTAAAAATGTAAATGTAAGGATAGGTCATCTGATTTTACTTCTTCTTCTTCTTCTTCATCAACCCATATACGCCCACTGCTGAGCACGGGTCTCCTCTACCATTGAGAGGGTTTAGGCCATAGTCCGCCACGCTGGCCTAGTGCGGGTTGGCGGACTACACACCTAAGAAATTCCTAAGAACTCATAGGTGTGCAGGTTTTATCACGATGTTTTCCTTCATCGTTAAAGCAAGTGATAATTCAATGTGAATACACACATAACTTCGAAAAGTCAGAGGTGTGTGCCTGGGGTTCGAACCCGCGACCGCCGAGATTCTCGACCGCGCGCCCAAACCTCGAGGCCATCACTGCTTTTCTTCTGATCTTACGTTAAAAACAAAAAAATGCTCCACCTTTAAGACATGTCTACCTACATAGTAGGTTCGTTCGAATTCACTTTAACCCTTTCAGACCTGAACTCTTTTATTTTCGGTAATCGATCTGAATAAAATGCCTGCAACTAGGCTAATGTAAATAAATCTAAGGAAAAATAAACAAAAAAATCCTGATTACAAGCTTTTCAAGAAAAACAGCTTTTTCTTTTTGTGTACAAGTGTACACATCCGTCCACCGTAATGAATATATTAGTGTTAAAGGATGTTTATCTATAATGATAAACATTTATTTTACAACTTTTTATTAGGAAATACGAAGCAATATGAAACAACAAATATAAATAATAGTATTCTGTTTATAAAAATGAACAAAAAATGGCTTTTTCTTTGGGTAGATTTAACAGATTGCACCTTAATCAGTCCAATTTAAAACTAAAATCAAAGGCATCAATATTGCATCCTACGCATGAAATGCTAAGAAACAGTTCTTATCCTTAGTTAGACATAAGTGAACCTTGCATTTTATGCATTTAATTTGGGTTCTACCCTTGCATCCCGTCGTTTTCCACCATGTTTTCCGATGAGGGGCTTGGGCGCTCATCGTGTGCAAGAAAATGTCCAAAACCATCTCGAGTTATTTTAGCTTTAGAATTACCTGGTATTGCTGTATTATCAACTAGATGTAAATTGTTACGCAGCTTAAAAAATCAGTCCCTTGCCATGTTTTTAGTGAACAAGGGAATGCTGATATTTGTTTCCCAATACATTTTCAAACACGGGTACCCAAATATTCCAGTGGCCAAATGAGAGCAAAGAATATTTCTATTTCCTTGGCAGTAGTAGGTTTAAACCTTACTTTATTGGAATATGTAGCGTATAAGTTTGTCATTTCAGCCATAACCTGAAATAATTGCATAAACAGGCACGTATCTGTTTTAATAATCTGCTGGCCTTTCAACTCTGGGATCAATAGCAATGGGTGGAAACCAAGGTAATGAAGTTGTGTTTACTATTTCCTTGTGTCTCCACCTAATACTATGCTTTGGCGTAATGTTCTGTAAAAGCGTATCTTCAGAGGCGGAAGGCACTTCTGGTAAAAAGTTATCACTCATTTCGACCCACGATGACCCAGCGTCTCCATCATCATCATCATCCAAAACTGGGGAGAATATTTCTCGTTGGTTCCGGCTGATGACATCTGCTCCCTTTTGGACAACTGGATTCGGATTCGGACGTCATCAGAAGATAATTCTACATCAGAAAGGCAACCTTCTTCTAGTGCTCTAATAGCGTCGCACGAAAACATAATAATTACATAAGTTTAATTTTTTATCTGAAAATAACATTAACATAATTCGTAAAATCAAAAGTAAAAAGTTTCACCATTCAATAACAATTATAATTTATTTTAATAATACCTACGATGTGCAACAACAAATAAGAAATACATCGTATGCGCGATGTGTACATTTGAGTACAAATATAAAAATCATGAACATTTGTATAAAAATAACTAAAACCAACAACATGTATGTAAAATATGACGACGACAATATAACACATCGACCTATAAATATTTCATTACATATACTTTGATATTTTCTATTTTTTAGATATAAAAAAATTTACTTACCTGCACAATGCAAACTTCGGTCGACTACTGGTCATAAATTGCCAAAAACTGCCGATAAACGCCAAGAAATGGCGTTAGGAGTATCGTTTTCGGTAGTTTATTATGTAAACTAATTAACACAACCGTTCTTAGTTGCAAAGAATGTGAAATTAATACTTAAATATTTTTTTACATTATATGTGTACAATTGTGTACGCCAGGTCTGAAAGGGTTAATAAAAGCTGTCCTGTTGTTAATTTGTTACTCTAATTGTGTAGGTAATATAAGTAACTAGTCCGGCCATAAGTTCTGTTACAAATGAAAATGCTTTCCTTAGTGAAGTAAGTAATTGTAATATGATAATGAACAGAAACAATATATGAAATGGCGAAATGAATAAACCCAACAGTCACATACATACATAGATCTAACTTCACAGTAGGTTACAAGACCTTTATTGGTGGGTATCAGACACTACGAGAGACTATTTCGGTCTCACAAACGCCCAGACCCGAAACAAACATTTGTGGATCATACATACATTTGTCTAGGTGCGGGGATCGAACCCGTGGCCTCACGTTTCGCAAGCTGGTGTCTAGCCAACTGCGCCACGAAGAACTTTTTAAAATAAGTAAGTATTCCAAATTCAAAATAATGATAAACTTAATACGCCAAATTAAGTATATGATTTCATTTTCTTATAGTTCTGATTTAAGACCACACAGGCTTACATTAAATAAACTTTTTTTAAATAACCTTTCCCCAACAATTATTACAAAATCCCATTGATATTTTTCCTCTCTTTTTTCACCCACAGAGAAATGAAAAGCAAAAGTTATCAAGTCCATACAGCCTTAAAATTTTAAAATTGATGTCTATTCTTTGTCAGTGGCCGGATTGTGAATTAACCCCAAGGGTCAATTTCCACGGCTCTACAATCAAAACATTAAAACTATAATGCCTCGGTACAGTTCTGGCCTTTTGTTACGTTCTTACCTAGTTTATACCTAGGAATTAAAGGCAAAAAGCAATGTACCAACTAATAAATATAATAACTACAGAATCTCAATAGCTAACGTCTGTTTTTTGTCTTAATTTTATTTGAAGGAACACAATTTAAACAAACTACATTCCGTACTCTTCACCATGCTGTTAAAACATATGTCACTCTGAGCATTGTCTAATCTTCAGATTTGTCTCTGTCATCATATACACCGGTTTGCAGGGCTGCCAGATTGTATAATTGGATACAAATCCTGTATAATCGGATGGGGTATTGTATCCATGACCACTTTGTATAATACGATACAAAGGCATAGGGGATGGAACATAAGTTCGCATTTTATCAATAATTTGTCTACCTATCATCCTAAAAAAAAAAACAAGAACTATTGTGGAGCGTCCATTTTCCCGAACATTTGTTTAACTGTCATCCTAAAAAAAACAAGAGCCATTCTGGAGTGTCCACTTTTCAATCATCTATTGCCCAAGATTATTCCTAAAAAAAAAAGAGCTGCATAGAATGGTTATGTATAATGCGATCTAATTTTGTATAATTGGAGATAGTAAACCGTATAGCTGCGATTTATTTGCTGGCAGCCCTGCCGGTTTGAGATGTCAAACAGTTAACAGATCACCATAGCTAAATACATTATACAGTAGTGTATCAACTGTCAGTATTAATGCGGCCTTTATTGTGGCCAAGCAGGTATTCTCCTCAGGTAGTCAATCAAGACTTGTTTACAGTTTCCTACCTAATTTCTCGTTCTAAAAATACTGATCATGTATAAAATTTATTCGAAATCGAACTATTACTTTGCTGGTAATCAGAAATGGAGCCGAATATTTGTTGGTAAGATCCAGTTCGTCCTTGATTTACATAAGTTATACCTCTGTTTAAGTAGTATAACTACATTATGACTAATATATTGTGTGCCATTGTTGACAATGATAATATTTCAACAGGTAATACGAACTTTACTGGCCAAGATATACACGCTTCTATGTGTCTAAAATATCCGCCAGCAGCAGCGCTAAAATTACCTACAAATGTTATTGATATAAATGCCTCAGAAACAGGCAGATTTTCTCCATCAAGAGAAAGAGACATATCAGGACCAGTCATTAATTCCTATTGTAGGAAACAAAACTTGATAAATATTGATATAACTTCACAAGTGGACCCACACGTAAATAAATATGATTGCAATGGAGCAGTCAGTTTATCCTCATCTATGCAGAGCAATGTGCCTAGTCCTTTTACTGGGAGTCGAACACATTTAAATATGCCAGGGTCACAGTGGGGACAAGGGCATAAATATTTATCTGATCATTTACACAGTGCTCATTTCCTTACACTACGAAATGAGTACCGTAATAGAAAAGGTATGTAAAAAAATTAACAAACAATGGTCTAATAAGCAATGTAATGATATTTATATAAAACTCAATTATGTATGTTATTAGTGTACAAGTTTTGCAGTGGAAAATTTTATCTCATAGTAAAATATGTAAATTCATATATCACTTGATATTTAATCTTTACTTTGAAGCATTGTTTAATATTGCATGCATTACATTAATAACATACCATTTGTCATCATAACTAATACCTGGCAATAAATAGTTACTTGGATATGTTAATGATTTAGTCTTGTTTTATATGTGTGAACTCGTCTCTTTATACAGATGTTACATATAAGTGTGGTAATTGTCAAGGGTTGTTATAAACACCAGATAATTACATATTTTAGCATCAGATGTTATCAAAACCCAATAATAACTTATATCTTATTATCACTTTAACTAGACTAAAATCTACATAAACAACATATAATGGTCATCAAATGTTTTAAATAATATTATGATTATTATGAAAACTGCAAGCCACAAGACAATACCTTTTAATTAACTGAAGTTCAAAATAACTTCAGGTATTTAAGAAGTAATAAGGAAAACAATAATCTAGAAATATGGATAGGAATCAGCAAATTTGCCATACTGGTATTATACCTCAAAGATAATCATTATATTTATGTAACACCTGTACATTGTAGACATATTGTTCATTTTTTTAAATTACTGAATTGATTTATATGCCAAGGGCATACTGTGAATAATAAAGTTGTCTTCTATATTTTAAATTAAAAACAAAAAAACAGAACAATATAGGGGAGACAGTATAGTTATTGGCCCCTGTATAGTTATTAGCCATTTCAACTTTGCTATCAAAAAATCTTGCAATATTCTATACTAATTCAAGATTTCAAAATTATATAATGGCAACACTTTTATTCTCTGTCATAGTCTCATCGAAATTCCGCTAGGTATGTGGTTTGTTTGTTTTCCGATGTGTAATGTTTTGCCGGAGGGAGAAATTCAGTTAAGCGATTAAAAATAATGTTAAGACTGCATATTTTTTTTGGCGCTATATTTTGAAATGAATATGTAGTTTGTCAATGATTTATACTTCACAATAAATGGTTTTTTATGCGTTATAACCATATTAAAGGTGCAATATAACTTACTTTCTTTATAACTACTATGTTATGGCCAATTACTGTGATTTTGAGTTTAATATTTTTGAGTTCACACTATTCTTAACATGTATAGTGAAAGTTTATATAAAGTACCTTCTTTTGTAGTACATTAACAAAGCAACATAATGTCATGAGTTTTATTTATTTTCCGTAAGGATATAATTTTTTATTTATGTTTTGTTTACCAACTGGTCGCTTAACTGGCCAATAACTATACTGTTTCCCCTACAAATATTTCATTATTTTTGCCTCATATTTAATAATATAATATTATATGAGCATCGTTTGCTGGGACTTAAACACAAAGGTTAAATTACAGTGAAACCTGGTTAAGTGAGACATCAAGGGACCTGCAATGTCGTTTCACTTATAGAGGTATTCCACTTACCCAGTGTCTCAGATATACAGGTATAAATAAATATCTGTCTCATTTACAGAGGGTTCCATTAATAGAGGTGAGAATACATGTTGATCCATGTCAGCAAACACTGTTCAAGTTCAGGATATTCTGATAAACGTGCACGTTTTAGTTTCCCTTGTCCTTTAGCACATTGTGATTCAATTTTATGTTTACTCTGAATTATTCTACAAAGAGTCGATTTTGGCACATTAAATTCGGCACAAACTTCTTCGCGTGTCTTCCCACTTTCATAAACGGATATTAACTTCCGTTTTTCACGTAATGATAACGATTGTAGCTTTCGTTTTGGCATTTTTCAAATAAACATCTGTATGATAGTAAAGCGAAACTAAAATTGAAGCTCAAAATTTATAAGTTTACGTACTTGGAATTACGTGTGGAATTTGTGGGTAGAATAAGAATGAGTAAACAAACAATGTTATCTCAGTTACAGAGGTTTATGCATATAAAATTTACTTGCTGTCTCAGTTATAGAGGTAACTATGATGATAAATCGAAAGAACAAATCCCAGATATAGAGGCTTACCTCGTCCCACTAACAGAGGTAATTCAGTGCCAAAGTGTTGGGACCTCAGCATGAGTTCCAGTTATGGAGGTTTCTCACTTATCCAGGTCCCACTTAACCAAGTTTCACTGTAATATTATTTTGTAATACTTAAAAGTATTGTTTGAATTGTTAAAAAATATAATACTTGAATTCATTTTAATGATATTCTGTTAATTTTTCAAAGCATAGCTGTTGGCACAAGAGACATGAGTACTGACACACAACCTCCTATGAGTGCTAAAGAGAAATTGAAAAAAGCTGTAAAAGAATATGGTTCAACTGTGATTGTATTTCATGTTGCCATTTCACTGCTCTCATTAGGGGGATGTTACCTGCTGGTGTCTAGGTATGTTGTGTGGTATAAGCATTGGCTAAATTTGTAGAAATATTGTTTATATCTATGCTCTTCCAAATTACTGTATTTTAAAACCCATGCATGATAAAATGATGTCAATGTGTTGATGTCAAGTCCATGTGCTTGTAAGTCATGCAAGCAAAATTAAATTAAAAATTTAACTAGTTTGATATTTTCCTTGAACTACATTGTAATATAGCTTTGTTGAAAACCATAACATGTAATATTTTTAAAAATTATAAGCAGCCATCATATTCACAGGTCAGTGTGAAATAAATTTTATTGAAAGTGAACTTAAAGCATAACAATATGATGTTTTAGGATTAAGGAGAAATCTTCTCATTAGTATAATAACAATGCCTGAGGAGAATTAATTAATCCAAGTAGATGCTAAATTATAGGGTAGAAGCAGAATGGGTCTTATGTTACATACTTAAATACACAACCAATTACTGCTTTTAACATGCAAAGGTTCTTGTTTTAACAAAACATGTTTTATATTATTTTTATACCACTTAATGTACGAAAAAAGAAAAAATACTGTATAGTACGACTGAACATGAAGGCCATTGCACCTTTTTTTGAAAAATTGATTACTAGGTTCTTTGTCCTAATAAAAACATATTTTTTTTTTCCTTTAATGTAACTTTACAAAAGCTATAGATTTTTTTAACATGACAAAAACGTATAACTAAAGTTAAGTCAACAAAACAAGTAGTTACTTCGTCTTGGCATATCTAATATAGTTTGCGTCGCAATGTTGCAAGATCTACACACCCACATAGTTAATTTTTTACATAGCGGGCCAGAGCGCTCTGCGATATTCAGAGATTTTTGCTTAATTTTTTTTCATTGTGAGGGAATGTCATCACTGCTTAAAAAATATATATGTCATTAAGTCGGGTTCATACTGCGTGTATTTGATATTAATCATATATGGGCTATCTACTATTTGAATTTTTGAATATAAGTATAAAATCTTCAAACAAATTATTTATAAGGTTCCATATGCATAGTTACACTGATAATTATGTCTTATGATGAAGGCAATAATACTACTTGATATTAACAAACTTGCTGAGACACTTAAAAAGGATGCATTTAATAAGCTATCCTTATATTACTATATTTTTAATTTTAACTTACCTATTTGATGTCATTTGCTTTAATAATTATATTTTTATGATTTTGAAGAAAACTCAAAATTATTTTCATACTAATTCTACTAACTGCATTTGTCATTTTTCCACATTGCATGAGTGTGCTGTACAGAACTGGTGAAAGACTCAATCCTATCATTGGAATAAATAATAATAGGCAAATAGATAAATGTAGGTATTTATTCACATTATTAGTGACAAGTCTAAAAAACTGGTGTATTTTACATGTGCATAAAAAAGCGGACAAAATGATTTAAATTTGTATTAATATTAGCTTTTTCTTTTTTCAGTGGAGTAGATCTAGTAGCAGTCATGAAGTATTTCAATATTGGAGAAGGAGCAATATTAAAGGCAGCCGGATCTAATGCAGGCACATTTGTAGTGGCATATGCAGTACACAAATGTTTTGCTCCATTTAGGATAGCTATAACCTTAACATCTACTCCTTTTATTGTGCGATATTTAAGACGTATTGGGTTTTTAACCCACAGTATGAGCAAAGGTGGTGGTAAATAACGTTTTTAGTTAAAATAATATGAATAAAGATTATATTATAAAATATTATAGCATTTTATTTATGTACTCTTATTTGAAATCAATCCATTGCAGGTGTAAAAAGGTAGGTACTGCTAAAATCATTTCGATCTTCTATGCGAAAAATGAAATAATAAAAAGTGTGAATGTTTTGCAAAAGTGTTGATAAATAGCGCTGGCATAGTTCGTTTAGTGGCTACAGATACAAGAAGATACGTCAATAACGTTATTAAAGTGATAACAGTGTCAAACGTTCATGTTAATATACGATTGGTAATTACAATGAACTGTAAGTAATGGTTATCGTAGGTACATATGTACCAGATTTAGACGTGGATCAATATAAAATTAAAGTTTAGTAATACTGTAAATTACCAACGATGCCGAACCGTGACATTAAAAGCATTTTTGTTTTAATTGTGCCTATTTTTATAATGAGTGTATATTCGGAATATAGGTAAGTAATCACAATGGCTTTTGCTGACAGAATGTTCAATAATGAATGAGCTTATTGTTTCCTAAATAAATCGGAAATGTTTATAGTTTTTGTCATAAAGTCCAAAATTAATAGACTTAATATTTTGTCTATTTGAATCTATAAAAAAAGAATGTTGCTGTCACTTAAGACTTTTTGGTTTTAATGAGTTTGTGCTTGTTCTTTGTCAAACCGGTTAGGCGCGTAGTTTTTAGAATATGTATTTTAAAAATTATTACTTGTCTGCGCCACAGTGTCTATTATAACCTGTTATAGTTTTATTCATACGTTTAAAATAATGTGTACTAAAATTATTGTTTTAATAAATAGAAGACCCTAATAAATATAAAATGAGCGTTGCATGCGAGAACGGATCCTCTAAACAGGAGTGTAACATACTGTTAACACTAGGAGAAAAAATGTAGAGTAAAACATCTGTAACAATTTAGATATACTTACTCGTCGTTAACATACTTTCCAAATATGTACTGCTATTTTGAACAACTTATAACCTACGTTTTAAGTTGCCTAGTTTAATATCCAATACACTTACTTATATATTACATCAAACCAATTAAAAAATACTACTGGAAAATACTGCAGTTGAACCGATCTTTAGTTTCGATATTGCTGTTACCGAGCCTGAAAAACTTCTTAGAGCTACGGTTTCAATTTCTTATTCTATTTGTTGTAGTATGTCATGAACATGAAAGCTTCATTTTTTTTACAGCAGCGCTACTTCTGTCGGTGAGGAACGTTACTTGTTTGACTTCACAAAAAATGACGATGTGGATGCGTGGCAAGAACAGTCTGATACTGTACGCGACGTTGGCATGTCAAAGGCATTACTTGTGATTCACAAGAATATTGGTTTCCGCAGAGCGATATTCTTCGCACTATTGAACCCGCAATTAAATGGTGCAGGATTTGCTGGCATAAGGGCTATAAGAAGTTATGATTTAACTGGTTATACAAAACTACAAATACAGTGCAGAGGGCAAGGCCAATACAATGGATTCAAAGTGATTTTAAGACACAAAGGACTGAATGATGAACCGAATTACTCCTTCGAGCAATACTTTCAGGTTTGTCATATACACTAGATTCTCACTAAATTCTTTCATAGTTTAAATCATAACTACTGACCTCAATCATAATATATAAATGTTTATATATAATTGAGGTCAGTAGAGTCATATTCAGTAGAAGTTAGTAGAGAAAACTATGCGAGATATTACATATAACATACCTAGTTGATTTGTATACATAGATGTAAAAGCAGTTTGAAATGTAGTTCAAAGGATGAATTTATTAAAAACATAGCTATTTTTATAATTTTGAGACTGTAATGAACACATTTTGTCTTCTTTTCAGGCCCCTAAAGATGAATTTGCAATTTGTAATTTAAAATTCTCGGAATTTAAAGCTTATTACCGTGGAAAAAGGGTAAATAATAACGAAACGCTTGATTTGGCGCACATAACAAGCATCGGCCTGCAAATGTATGGTGGGGTGTATCAGCCAGTAAAACAAAAAGGTCCAGCGACTTTGGAGATAGATTGGATAAGAGCTGTTCAATAAAAATGTGTTGCAGTTAGATAAAATGCTTTGTAACTGGAGTAATCATTGTTAAGCTTAAGTAAATAAGTACAATTATATTATTTTTTATTAGTGGAAAAATTATCTTTATTGCACCTAAGTGTTTGTTTAAATAATTCAGTACAATGTTATACCTTAAGACTTTATTATCTAAACTTATATTGTAACTAGATATTACATTCATTGAAATGTTATAAATTTCATGCATATGCAACCAAGATACAAAACTACAATAAATGCTTTATTGTACCATCATCGTTTTATCGTTGTCGAGTTGGTAATAGCAAATTGAGAGCAGTCATTGCATCAGGGAATAAGGAATGGTAGTTCACAAGTGGTACATATGCCGCTGTAATGACGCGTCCTGCAAACCACCGACCATGTAAGCTGTTTACTGATGCTACAGCCGTTGCTATTGTGGGACACTTGCAGTAGACATTTCCTTGTGGTGAAGCTTTGTCCACATACACATGCAGTACACCACCATGTTTATTACATTCACTTATTACATCATCTCTAATTTCCACATCCCAACTTGGATTTGTTTCGCTAAAACAAAATAATGGAGATGTAACAAAAAGTCTTATAATAGCCTACTCCAGCCGCTACTTTAACTTTCTGTGACATGAATAAAAGCAAAGCTTGGATGATCAAACTATGATTTAATGAAATTTGAGATTCGATGCTCATTATCACAAATTGGGAAAGAGTAATTTGTTTTCCCTATGTTCAAAGAAAGTTATTTAGTCATAGACCAAAAATCTACATTACTTTGAGTTTCTACTACGACTTCAAATCGAACTTAGGAGTGCCGGAACTTTGAACTTTGTCTACTACAAGTATGTATATGTAAGTTTTGCAACATGGATATCGAGTAATTAGCAGATAGTTGGACAGTTTGCTTCGCAAACAGAATTCACCATAAACGTCACAGGAATTTTAAAAGAGAAGAGGAACACTGAAACATCTTGTTTTACAAGTTATAAGTTCATTGCCTATAGCGCTTCTGCTTTTCTAGGGATACAATTTTTTTGTAAGAGACTAATAAATTAATATTTGGCTGTTCACTGAGTTTTCCAGAAGTCTAAAATTGTTATAGAAAACGTTTGGATACGCCACTGGATTGATGGGTCACAGAAAAGCAAAGATAAACAAATAACACATAGTAAAAAATACTTACGTAGCAGGATCAAACATATTATTAAGCATAAAACATTGGGTAGCAATAGGAGGAGCTACTTGTGGCTGTGGAGTAGAAAATGTTGAGCCACTTCCCATTAGCACAGATGCTGCTGCTGGGGGTATCTACAAGAGAGAAAAAAAAAATAGATATTAAAACATAAAAATACAATATCATGTTTCCTTTATTTTTCCAATATGCAGAGATAGTCTTAACATACCGTTGAATTTAACCATATACAACATCAAGTCAAAGGCAACATTGGCCAGTGCCAAAAATGTCTGTACTTCTTTTGCCATAGAAAAAAACTTACACAAGAGTTGAATTCACACAATAAAAAATTATTATGCCGTAGCATGTGCAATACTTGTTTAGTAAATATGACAAGATAGTCTACTTTACACCAATCAGGCAATTGAATTTTGAAATTTTAAATGGACATATTTGTCATATAAAATTAGGATTTTTTTGCTAAAAATATTTTAGTGTATGTAGTCACAAATATGTGGTTAAAACAATGGTCATGCTAGGTTCTCCCTTAATATTATATCTTTTGATATGTACCTGTAAACCTGTTCCCTCAGCTAGTTTGAACATTAATTGCAGACGACCTGTAGCACCCAAATCTATTCCCGCTCGGTCTAATTCATCAGCATCAAAGCGTGTACTAGAACCACCATCTGTCCGTTCAGTTACATTGCCCACCTTCATTGGTCTTCCAGCTAATTCAAATCCATTTAGTTGTTCCATTGCTTTCTTTGCATCAGCTGCATGGTGAAACTGCAATAAAATAATTGTGTAAGATACTCATACAAGAATGATAAAAAAAAATAGCAGGTGATTAAGAGATGCTTACTGTAAGAAAACCATAACCTTTACTCTTTCCCGTTTCTGGATCAGTCATAAGTTGGATGTGGTCAATTTTGCCGAAAGGTTCGAAAATCCCTCTAAGCATGTCTTCAGTAATGTTAAAATGCAATGATCCAACATATAGCCTTGTAGGTCCATTGCTAGTTTTTGGTGCTAAATTAGGCAATGTATTACCAACACGATTTTTCTCTGCTTGTGTGTGTTGCACAATTATTGGAACCCCTAGGAGTTTTTGCCCAGTTAACCCCAAAGCCTGTAAACCATAATTGCCATTAAAATATACCCAAATTATAAAAAATTGCATCAAATCATAAGGAATATAATCATTACCAAAGGCACTGACTCTGCATCTTTGAATTCTATATATGCAATACCCTTAAATCGTCTTGTTTTGTTGCACGTTATGAGTCTTACATCTCGAACTTTACCTACAGACGAGAAAAATTCTTCAAGGTCTTTCGCGCGTATTCTTTGTGATAATTGCATACAAAATACAGTTCGGAGGTCTCTCTCTTCAGGAGGTAAATCCTCTAGTTTTGGTTCGAGGCCTCTTGATTTCGAACGATAATCTTTACGTGGTTCTTTCTCAGCACTTTTTTCTTTTTTATGCGAATGGCGATCGCGACTGCGATCTCTATCCCGACTCCGCTCTTTTTCTTTACTACGCCGTTTTTCTCTGTCCCGTTCACGCTCTTTGTCTCTTTCCCGATCCTTATCCCTATGTCCACGATCCTTGTCCCGATCCCGGCGCTCCCTGTCCCTATCTCTCTCCCGATCTTTGTCTTTTTTATCATCTCTATCTTTTGAACGACGTGATTCACGATCTTTTGATCTTCTTTTGTCTCTTGAGCGACTTCGTCTGTTGACAAAATGATTACCAATATATTTATGCTGGATATCATATTTATACATAAGTCTTTTCATTGTATGAGTACATATTATTTTCATAAAAATTATAGATGATTTACCTTCGACTGCTTTCCCTTTCCTTTTCTTTGTGCTTATCAGAATACTTGTCCGATCGTTGCTTTGAAGAGGAAGTGTTATCCTGTCACACAAAGCACAAGGTAGAAGCAGCGCCACAGCAACACGCCGAGTGAATAAATAAAAATTGCATTAGTAATTTGAAATAATTGTTTGAAAATCATCTGTGATATTTCAACAGAGACAATTAAGATTTTGTGTCACTGGTGAAACAACACACATGTTGACGATCATTACTTTTCCTAGGTTGCAGTGATCACATTATGACCAATAATAGTCCCACTCATTGCAGTCAGTCTCGCCGCCCCAATCTACACTTACCGTTCATAAAACCACTGACAAAGGATGCACACAGCGCTAACATCACACAGGGATACTTCTGCAAAAGATTTATGACCTGTCAGCTCATGGTCCTTTTTCAAAAATACTGAATGTACTTTTTCTAAATTTTTTTATTTTAACATAACTGTTGAATTTCAAATAAATTTAAAAAAAGTTACTTAAGTAGTAGAGTGGATACCTCTCTGGTTTTTCAGGTCGGTGTAGTATGCTGGACTATTACCACAAAGTTCTATAAATACAAGAAATGATTCTCAAATGTAGTTTTGTAGTTTATATCTTACCATTTTTTATTCAAAGATGTATCTAGTATTATTGTTTCAGATATATTGCAAGTACAAATTTATCAATAGGAGTAATTTCTTGACGAATTCATAATAAATAATAAATACATCTTTGAATTCAAAATAACTTTATGAATAAAGATTTGTAACAGAAGTATTTGTCAAGTAGTCAGTAACAAGGGCTTCTTTTCATAATAATGATAAAGAAAAACCACGACACAAAATCTTGTGGAATGATTGCATTGTTATGCCTGTTAAAAAATCTTTCTAGTTTTAAAAATGATAGAAATATTAAGTTTAATTAAATAATTACCATCACTCTGAATGTTTGAAGACTGAGTAAAGAATAATTAATTTTTAATGTAACAACCTACAACATTATAAAATACAACAAGCTAAAGTTAATATTAAAGATACTTACAGATTTATTGTATGGCGCCTCCAACATAGCCTCAACATCGAAATCTTCAGCCATCCTGTAATTTAAATACATACTTAGGTTATTGTATAATGGTAATAATTGAAATAAGGATTACGCCTGTTGATTAAAATCGTGCGTAATACATGAGGGGAACATTCGAGTAAGTCTGTTGAATTTGTATTACCGAACAAGGGCTATAAATACTTATCATGCATAAATTGCGTTTATAAATTATACCCTAGTAGAAAATAATAATTACTTCAATCTTATATATCTATAATATTCGTTAATATCTTACTTAAGAGTAATTTTCCACTCGCAGCTATGATTTAAGATATGAATACAAAATGGCGTGTGCTCGAAATATGATTGTGTGACACATCATTCTCTTTAGTTGCTATCAATGTAAACCTTACCTGGAATTCTAAAGTCAAGACAACAAGTAAATAAATGGTGTTATAACTGGTTCACCGAGTCCAGCTTCTGAAATAGGAACTTCAATCAGCCATTAAGGTGACAACTTCTAAAATAAAGGCATTCAAATTTCGAATAGCAATGCCCAATTGCCCACAGCTCACTGCTCATAATTATTAACATGCGGACACACCACAGATTATATAGAGATGCTAGAATTGCCATTATAACAGCAGGCTTACCGGACCCATACACCTTCAATAATATTGATCAATATTCTGATTGTACAATATTATTGAACGTGTAGGGATAGTATTGAAGCATTGCGCCGTGATTGAGCAAAAGATTGATGGAGCTTAATTTTTATTGATCAATATTTTTTTATTGCGCTGTGTAGGGTTAATCTTGCGCAATATATTTCTTTTTTTTTTTCTTTTCAACAAAATCACCAGCGTGGCTGCCGCCAAAACTTCGTCGTCAGACATGTTGCTCGCACGAAAATATTGATCAGAGTGGTTTATCAATTTTATTGACAGAATTTATTGAACGTCTGGAATCAAAGGGGGTGTTCAATATTATTGAACAATAAAAAGATTGTTCAATATTATTGTAGGTGTATGGGGCCCCTTAAGCATCTCATACACGTACAATAATATTGCACAATATCTGATTGTACAATATTATTCAACGTGTAGGGATAGTATTGAGACATTGCGCAGATATTGAACAAAAGATTGAGCGAGCTTAATTTTTATTGTGCAATATTTTTTTCTTGCGCTCTGTAGGCTTAATAACGCGCAATATTTCGTTTGTTTTCTTTTCAAGAAAATCACCAGCGTGGCTGCCACCAAAACTTCATCGTCAGACATGTAGCTCATACGAAAATATTGATCAGAGTGGTTTGTCAATTTTATTGTCAGAATTTATTGAACGTTCATAATCAAAGGGGGTTTCGAAATTATTGCACAATAAAAAGATTGTGCAATATTATTGTAGGTGTATGGCACGCCTTAGCTAGGTTCTAGCAAATTTAGTTCATTTTTATGACATTTGGCGCTACTTATGCAATTTTTTATCTGTGAAATTTGTACCTTTCTTCAGTATCGAATACCCTCAGTTCAGTCGAATAGAAATTGCACCAACAAAGGCTAATATTAAAATTTTATAAAACCTCCTAAAAATAATCATGTCGGCATGATTTTTGTCATGTATGGTGTACCTAATGAAATAATCAACATTAATAATTTATTACGGCAACCCTAAATGAATTGCAAGCAAAACCAAACTCATTCAATTTAATTACATTTTGAATTTAAAAGTAACCAATTGCTATTAGGCGTCGAAAAGTCGCTGCGCGTTGCGTTGTAATAATTTGTGTTTTTCGAAGTTAAAGAGATCCTTTTATTCTTAATTCCCAACTTGTTAATTTCTTATTGGTTATATGCATATGCCTAGGTACTTAATGCCTTAGAAGTTCGTATCGTAAGGCGCCCCGTACATCTACAATAATATTGCACAATATATCTGATTGTACAATATTATTCAACGTGTAGGGATAATATTGAAACATTGCGCAGTAATTGAACAAAAGATTGAGCGAGCTTAATTTTTATTGTGCAATATTTTTTCTTGCGCTGTGAAGGCTTAATAATGCGCAATATATATAGCGACCCGCCCGGCTTCGCACGGGTGCAATGCTGATATTTAATGGATGTTATCATACATATAAAAAGATTGTGCAATATTATTGTAGGCGTATGGAGCGCCTAATTCGTAGCTAGCAGAAAAAACTACCCAGTAGTATAAAGTATTACACTTTACCACAGAGTATACATGTTTTTTACATATAGAAACACTAAGTCCATCTCTCAGAGACTAGACAGAGTCAAGACTCAAGAATGACATTCAGAGTCCAGACAACCATTGAAAAAATGTACTAATAGGTAACGAGAATTGTGATTCGAGAACCGAGATCCATTATAACCAATACTAAGATCGAGTCTAATATATATTTATTGTGTAAGAAAAAGAGCTCTATTAGCTTTAAGCTACGGCGTGGAGAGATAATTTTGTAATGATTACAGACTACCTTTGGTTGTGTGAACTTCATGCAATAGTGCAAACATTATAAAAGAATAATTATTTTCACGATTTGAAGGCATTTCATAGTTTTTGATTTTGTCACATCAAGTTCGAACTTTGTAACTTTTTCAATATGACTACTGCGGCCAGACCTACTTTCGATCCTGCAAGAGGTGGCCAGGGCCGTGGGGAAAAGGACCTTAGTGCCATTTCACGCCAGTATTCCAGCAGAGATCTCCCGGGACATACTAAATTAAAATACAGGTAAGTTTGAACACCCGGTACTAGACAAACAAATACAATGGTATAAGCTTCTTCTAGTTTAAACTATCTCCATTCCAAGTTATATAAAAAATAACAAACATTTATTTATTTATTTATAACATATTATATCAATGCATTTTTTTCTCTCCTCTACACTCTAACCATCAAGTATTTAGTATTTACTGAAAAAGATGGTAAAAAAATGATTCATAATCATAATTTAGTGATTAAAGTTAATGTTGTTGACAGAGAACAAGGACAAAGCACAACTGAAGAACTGCGGGCACGAGACTTCCGCAAGGAATTGGATGAGAGGGAAAAAGATAGCAAGTCTACTGGGTCACGAAGGCAAAATGAACCACCTGTAAAAAGGCCTAAAATAGACCAAGTTCCTGCTGCCAGTCTGGATGCTGATGACCCATTGGAAGGAGATTCTTCAGATTCTGATGATTCCGATGACGACACTGCTGCATTACTTGCAGAGTTGAATAAAATCAAAAAGGAAAGAGCAATTGAACAGGCTAAAAAGGTATTTAATATATGGATTCTACTATTGTCTAACACACTTAGTAACTTATTGTAATGATTAGATAGCTGCTTATAGGCAAGGATTTACTTTAAATAAAATGAACAAAGGTAAATTTCAAGCTTGACTATAGCTATTATAATATTCTTGGTGCACTGAATGTGTTGGCATTCATAGTTAATGATTATTGTCATTATTTTATTATTATTATGTGTGCAGTTTGTTGACACAGGGATAGATAAATGTTTTTGACAGTCATTTGACAGCCACTTTTGAGTAGTTGTCTAAACAGACTTGTGAACATGAGGCAGACATTCCTATCTCTGCATTGAGGCAAATATTTGTATGATTCAGAACTATTTCTTTAAGTCTGAGTATATTTGACACTGAAGAGTCTCTTTTATATAATAACATATTATGTTGAAATTCTAGGCATACATATTTACATTCTTTTAATCATATTTTTTTCAGGAAGCTGAAAGAAAGCAAGAAGAGGAAAGAATTCGCATGGAAAATATATTATCAGGAAATCCATTGCTAAATTATTCATCAGCTGGACAGAAAAGTGACTTGAAGGTAATTTTCATCTAAAAATTTACACATAAATTTAAAACCTTGATATCAGGGATGTTATGGAGCTCTGTAGCCGTAACAATCAAATATCCGAAATAAAAATATATCCATAAGGGTAACTACATCTGTTTTACAAATTTGGAATAGTTTTGGATAAGGGCGGAGTCTAAATAAAATGACATGTTTCGACAGTGGCATCTTGCAGTTTGTTTGTCAACTATAGTCATAACATAATCTCTTTCATTATACTAGTTAAAACCTATAACAAAGTAGGTATTTGTGGTTTTAATTTACTTCAATCTAATATATGTAAAAGAAACTATCCGAAACTAAAGGATAATCCGAAATAATTACATATCCGTAACCAAATTCGAAATTGATATAATTTTATTCCTATATTCATATCAGAATCCAGATCCGAAATATCAAATCCGTAACATCCCCTCTTGATGTTACTTACCAAAATTAAGGTAATATTAATCACTTAAAACATCGGCCAATATTATGAAATTAAGTCAAATGTGGCCATGATTTAGGTCTCAAATATACTTAAAGCTATTGAAGATATTTAAAATCATATTAACACTGTTATCAAATATAAATATGCATAATAATATTTTATTGTAAATGGAATTCGAATGTTAAATACTAGGTGACACAACTAATGTAGCTCTAGGCATGTAAAACCATGCTAAATTAGGAATAATGTCGTAGTAAATATAATGTTATTTACTTGCAGTTTTAACCTTCTTGTCTAAGGTAATCATAAACCTAAGAGTTACAGTATTCATTTGTGATCATCACAGGGTGTAGGTTTTGCAAGCAGGCATGGAATGTTGCATGCATGACTGGTTAATTTGCATTAAATATCTCAGCTTATGATACCTTTCCAATTACACTAATACAGATAATGTTACTTTGATTTTTATTTTTTTATTTATTTGATTATTTCTCTACAATAGGCTCAAATAGTACTTGTTCTGCTTTTCATATCTCCATAAAACAAATGGTTTCCTAATTTGGATGAATAGAGTATACATACTCTAAGTAATTGTCTCAACATGCCGGCATTAATTTTTAATGACTGAAGTGACAAGATTTGGTTGCTTATAGTTACTTTCTGCACTTTATGGCAGAAAAACATGTATCTTTATGATAAGTGGTGGTCATTTTGATGAGTTGGTACAAAAATTGAAGTATATTGGTAGAAATTGTTGTTAAATATATGTACATAGGTCTGTACTAGTTTGTAGTTGTTAGGTCGTAATTTGTATGTAGAGTGAATTAAATATTTAAAAAACAACAAGAAGATTTGAAACATTTCAAGGTCAAGATTTATCTGATTATTTTTATTTACAGGTAAAAAGACGATGGGATGATGATGTGGTGTTTAAAAATTGTGCGCGATCAGAACCAGAGAAGAAGGCAAACTCGTTTATCAATGATTCTTTGAGATCCGAATTCCACAAGAAATTCATGGAGAAATATGTGAAATAGCATTCAACATATTCTTATAGTGGTTTATATAAAAATGGTTTAAGAATTCTATGCATTAGGGTTGGTTAATGATAAGATATACCTACCTGACGTGTTAAAGCTAATAACAAACCTTATAAATAAATAATTCTTTACGTGTTTTGTGTAATATTGACTATTATTTACATAATAAATTCCTTATTCGATTTCTTCCTTGCTTTAATACTCAGCCATACTCAGCATTAACCGTGTTTACTTGCCTTTATACTACATATAATGTTAAGAACTACAGTGTGTATTTGTCTATTTCCCATTATGAATCGTACATCTGTCTGTCTCTTTACATTCAATGTAATAGTAAAATTAATAACATTATCCGACATGGGAATCGTACTCATGACCCCTGGATAGCTCGACACAAGCTTGTTAATTGTCTAACAATCTCTGAATTTGCTGTACGAATGTTTTTGTTGTTACCGGGTAAATATAAGGATTGCTAGGGACCATATTGAACATTTTACATTATTTAAACTTCATGGCAGAAATAATTGTATACACAATATGAAATTTAAGCACTCAACGTAGTAGGCAACTGCCAATTCAGAATAAACTATTAGTTTCTTAGAATGTCCATACAATTTACACGTTCATTGGGGAACAGTTACTTGTGTTAAAAAATAACAGTATTCACTGCGTACCTACATTTATGCCTGTCGGACTTTGTGTTGTAATGTTATAATACCTATTACAGCACTAACGCACACTATCACACGATTCACATACTACTAATTCTGTGATAAGCGAATGAATGCCTGCATTGCGATTAGTATGTGCAGCATCGAGAATGGTGATTATTAAAATGAACTTATTAACAGGCAGCCAGACGGACGGACTTGTCCGGTTCAATGTTTGGTGTTTATGTTATTGTAATGAACGACGTGAATAAGGCGAAAGAGGGGAGGAATGTGGCGAGTGCGGCGCAGGCGGCGGCTGCCTACCTTGAGTGGGCAGGTTCCCCGGCCGCGTCGCCGCCAGATCCCGCGGCGCGCCTCCGCAGTTCGCCAGTTCGCGTCTCAGTGGCTAGTTAGGCAGTGACTCGCCACTCGCCAGTCAAACGGCCACGCTCGCACCCAACATGACCGGCCCGACGTTGGCGTGCTGGTACGCGTATCTCTCATTGTTTACTATAGTGGCGGAGGCAGTTCTCTCCGGTTTGTATATTGATAATGGCGTGGATCAAACAGTTATTCATCATTCGATGACGCGACATGAACGAATGGTTGTGGAACACGAAATATTGGAACTCCTTGGTCTCGGTGAGAGACCGCGGCGTTCTCAAACGCCTCCGTTGGATCGTTCTGCTCCAAGCTTCTTGTTGGATGTGTATAAACAACTTGCGGAGGAACATGAGCAAGCCCGCCCGACGCGCAGCTCGGAGATGGCTTTGAGTGGAGACGAGCAACATGCAATTGACGAAAGTGATCTTATAATGACATTTCAAAGTAAAAGTAAGCAAATTCATTCGTTTCTTTTTACTGTAAAGGATTTTAAATGCTTTTTACTATAGGACTTAGCATAGTATCTACATATAATTGTATTAATTAGTTACTCCATACATAAATCAATTTATAAAGGCATGGTCATAATATACCCACAAAATTCTACGAATTACGCATTAGATGAGTAATTAACGTGAATGCAAACGAATTGTAATGATAACATAAACAGTCTTTTTTATTATTTTTCCTACCAGGGTAGCGCCTGGCGCCAGGTTTAAGCTTCGTTGATTTCAAAGGAATGCGTGCTAGTTGTTAAGAATGAGTGACTCATGTTTTCTGCTACCTGCGGGCCCCATGTTAGAAGTTAAGAAGCATAATAATTTATCATCACTTAGAGATGAATGGTCAAAAACGTCTTTATTCATTAAATTACAATGTTCACAAGAGGTTTACTAAAATTACCCAGCATTTAATTTACGTACATATAGTTTCTGCCTACCTACTTATTCGTAGAATTAACGTTACCTATTAGTTCTGATTTTAAATTTTCATCAATAAAATTTTGTATGGTAGGTGCATACATTCAGTTATTATTAGTGAATATAAAATGGTATATCCAGAAAATAATATAATACTACCTATTTTTATTCCACTCATATCAACAATGCAAATGCCGGTTGATACAACGACGCTTGGCTTGCGTATATTCAATGATATAATTATACTTAGTATTGGAGCTTCATCGAGATTCCTACCGACTTGATTATTCAACATTTGGTGCCGTACATAGTTGTTTTGCCACTCAGTGTGAAAGGTCTTAAGCATTCGCCACACTGAGCCAAGTAAATCCTGGGGCTGATTTCTAATATTTTATTGAACTCCGAATTCCGATTTCCTAGTTATTGCGTTTTCCCTGTAGGAAATTTAAAGCAGCAACACAGAGTTCACAAATGAGCTCGTAAAACACCAAGAAGCTTTCCCCATTACCTCTTCCAACTTAAACTTGTTGAACTTGAATAATTAAAACGTAGATACACAAATGCCTACCCCCTGGGAGATAAATGAAATACAGTACGTATATAATATTTCCATCATCATCAACCCTTATACATCCCATTGCTGGCCACGGGTTTCCTCTACCATTGAGAGGGTTCACCTTAGTCCACAGCGTTAGCCTAGTGTGGGTTGGCGGACTACACACCTAAGAAATTCTTAAGAACTTTTAAGTCTGCAGGTTTTATCACGATGTTTTCCTTCACCGTTACAGCAAGTGATAAATAATTTTGAATACACACATAACGGTAACATAGCGCGCGGTCGAGAATCTTGGCGGTCGCGGGTTCGAACCCCAGGCACACACCTCTGACTTTTCGAAGTTATGTGTGTATTCAAATTGAATTATCACTTGCTTTAACGGTGAAGGAAAACATCGTGATGAAACCTGCACACCTAAAAGTTCTTAGGAATTTCTTAGGTGTGTAGTCCGCCAACCCGCACTAGGCCAGCGTGGCGGACTATAGCCTAAACCCTCTCAATGGTAGAGGAGACCCGTGCTCAGCTGTGGGCGTATATGGGTTGATAAAGAAGAAGAAGACACAGATAACTTCGAAAAGTCAGATGTGTGTGCCTGGGGTTCGAACTCGCGACCGCCGAGATTTTCGACCGTGCTCCTAAACCTCGAGGCCGTCACTGTTATCATATATGTATGTACATAATTAAAAAACATGTCGCTATTTGTCTATCATTTACATACATGTTTTTTTTTTCTCTCCAGAATTTTTGTGGAGTTCTATGAAAGCAGATAATGTAAACAGTGTTTTAACATCAATCAATGACATCAGTTACCACTTCTAACACATCAAAGGTCTGCGAAATAGTTTTCGCATCGCTGCGCCTAGATTTCATTACCTTGGTCGTCACGCGTTACTCTATATTTGCTTCTTAAATGAATGATACTGATACTGCGTTTTTATTTTATTTCTGTGACAAGATAATCATTATATTGAAGGACTTTTGGATCTTTTGTTTGAAAAATATAAAATGTACTTTGCTATATGTACTTACATATTCCGAGACTATACTGCGAATTGCTTAGAGTATTTATTTGTGAACGGATATGTGTAGATGCTTTCTGAAACCACGCTTCTCCGTGTATGTATCGGTACCACGTAATATGAGGCAAGCCTATTACTGCTTATTGGGCACACTTCCAAACTCTGTGTTGAGAATTTTCCTAGTGGATAAACCCCATGACATTGCCTCATCGGAATTTGAACCGAACCCGGGACTTCATGTATCCACGGCACACCTTTGTGCCGTGATACTACGATTAGTTAAATAAACGCTATTATTAATTAATGACGCAATTCATTCTCAATATTTGAATATTCAATCATAACACATTCAATCAAAAATTTATTATGCGCAGGTGTAACTAGGATTGAGTTACATCTATTAGGTATAAGTAGGTACACCTGTTGTGAAATAAGATATACCTACGTGTTATTTTGTTCTATAATGAAATCTGTTAATTTAAATAAAAACTTTAAAGTCAAGAAAACATGTATCTTGTTAACATGATGACTTTTTTTCTTAAACCTTATTCATTTGACTTAAAATAAATACTAATGACTTAAAATTTGAAGAATGGTCACCATTTAATATTTTGGAACACCAAGTCATTAAATGAAGTAACTTGCATAAGTAAGTATAAGATAATATTTGCTCTCAATAATTTCAACATAGCAGTAGGATTAAATTAGCAAAACAAGATTAATGTTTACAGGCCGTATACATGTATGTATTTGCAATACTTCGGCTCATTTACGTCACAGAGTTTACGACGTTAAATATCATATTATTAATATTTTCCGTAAAAGGAGCTAAGCACCTGAAGCGATGTCAGAAGAAATTCTTGAAAATTTTAATACACGGTTTTTGTCAAAATTATCAGGTTGTTTTTACGTCAAAAACATATAAAGTAATTAAATTTAGTGATATAGCAATCAACCGACATAATTTTTAAATTACCTTGTAATTTGCAACACTATTTTATATTACTTGTATAATATAGGTATATATTACGATAGCAGTTTCATTTTGTACGGATTATAGGGAAAACTGGGGACACTTGATCCTTATGGGAGACTAGGTACATTAAATTTACAAAGCAACCAAGTGCAATTAAAAGGTTTAGAGTGGCTGAACTGGTAGTTAATAGTACCCGCCAACTTTTTATTAGTGATATACCTGCCAGATTTGACACTTTTTTCAGGTAGCGGACGATATATAATTTGTATTGCTGAAACTTCTTTTTAGTAAATTTTAATTTTAAAATTTCAATTATTTAGAAAACATGTTTACGATGTTGTACGGCTTTAATATAATATTTATCCATGTCTCTAGCCTTTTGTAACAGAGAAAAGTTTTAATCTTAAAATACTTTTATATTTTAAATGTTATGCAACCTAAGTGCTGTTGGGTACACATGGTCCTTGGTGTTGTGGGACACTTGATCCTCAATTTTATTATGGGATCATGTGCCTCGAATTACAAAACAAGAGAAGGTGCACGAAATAGAGTCCAATCGATAAACAAATATTTGGCGTTGGCTGTGAATGACGTTATTGTGCGTAAAAGTTGTAGCGGTACGGTAAAAGAGTACCGAATAGCGGTTATGAAAATAAAAAGATAGGCCAGTGATTAATATAATACTAGAAAATTATTCATTGCACGTAAATTTGATTATAGCAATCTTGAACATATTTTTAGTATTTATTTCTTGTAATGGTATCATATCGACCCCAAATTTGGGATATATTCCTAAGGATCAAGTGTTCTAGATGGCGAGGATCAAGTCGTACATATATAGGGGACACTAGATACATTTCCCTATTCGTACGTATAATGGAATCATAACTAAATTAATAAACTGAGATTGTTGGGTATCACACATAGTATAGCTAAATAAATTTCACGTGTTTCAGTACCAACAAATTTAAAATCCGATAAATATTAAGAAAATGAGAGTTGAAAAACAAAAGGGGGAATCAAGTGTCCCCAGTTTCCCCTATACTGAATTCTAAAATCATCCTCCACGGTAAACGCGCTGTAGTTACAAAGGCTGCCTACAACTTTATCAAAATCTTACCAAAAAATCTAATTTTTACCAGAAGAAACATCTATTTTTTCCCATAGTAGCCTTAAGCCTATATGGCTGAGTTGATGTATGATGGTAAGCTACCAAATATATCATAAGCTGTCGAAATTGACTACAACTATTAACAGCACAAGTATGCAGGTGTCTAATTTTTCGGATATTATAAGGTGGATTCCGGAAAGTAGTATGAATGTAGGTACACTAAAAAGAGTAGATACCTACCCTGTTTGTATAAAGGTAACACATAATACTTTGAAACATTTCAGGACACCATTTGGGAGCTCTACGGCATGGGCATGGGAGGCATGTGTGGTTCGAAGTGGCCGGCACACCAGGAGACGCGTCGTCACTGTTAACGGCTGAATTGAGGTTGCATCAGTCAGCGACGCATAACGAAGAGGATCCTACTAGCCTTTATACAGTCGTCGCACACCGAGTTATAAGTGTCGATAATGTTGGGTAAGTTAAAAACAGTTGTAACAAATATTATTTATGTAATTAAAAGAGACACTTCAGGATTGATTGGCGGCCCGAGACTGGTGTATTTTGGGGGCCAAAAAATTGTTACTTGTATTGTTATTGTTGTTAAAGCAGTGATGGCCTGGAGGTTTGGGCGCGCGGTCGAGAATCTCGGCGATCGCGGGTTCGAACCCCAGGCACACACCTCTGACTTTTCGAAGTCATGTGTGTATTCACATTGAATTATCACTTGCTTTAACGGTGAAGGAAAACATCGTGATGAAACCTGCACACTTAAAAGTTCTTAGGAATTTCTTAGGTGTGTAGTCCGCCAACCCGCACTAGGCCAGCGTGGTGGACTATGGCCTAAACCCTCTCAATGGTAGAGGAGACCCGTGCTCAGCAGTGGGCGTATATGGGTTGATGAAGAAGAAGAAGATTGTTATTGTTAAAATTGTTTAATTATACATAAATATGTATGTAACCGGAGAAGCTGACTCCAATCCAAGCTGACTTCGGCTGGTTTACGCGGTGAATGTAAAGAAATTTATTTTTAATCAAATTTACGTGAATAAATTACAGGAGCCTGCAGTTAGAACAAGTGGCAGCAGTGAACACGAGTGCGGGTGCCGAAGGATGGCTTGAGCTGAACGTGACCAAGGCGCTCGCCACCTGGCTCACTTCCCCAACTGATAATCGAGGGTTTTTTGTTACTTTACATCCCCACTCTCAACCTGGTATGTTAAAAATTGTCTTGTTCAAACTATATTTTATAAGCATATTTTGTCCTAGTCCATGTCACAACATTCCTATATTATATAATTAATTACCATATAATATAACTACCGTAATTGATCATGTTTGTAATGATGGACTTTACAAAATCCTATGGAGATACTTTTATCAATAATTTTTTTAAGTCTTTTGAGATGCAGGTCAATTGATTATAAATTAAGCAGAGTATTTGCTCTGGAAAAGTGAATCTATAAACAAAGTTGGAATAAACAGATAGGTCACATTATTATTAAATTGTTTACGATCACTTGCAGAAAGGCATGTGAAGCCAGAGGTTATCGGCTTGGAGGAACCCCGAGGCGTGTCCGTTGAGGGGAAACAACCCTTTCTAGTAGCATTCTTTAAAAGTGGGCCGAAATTGGGCAGCTCGGACCCCGGGGCGCGACGAAAACGAGAGGCGAAACGCAATCACGGCTATTCAGAAAACTACCTGAGGAACCCATTGACAGGTACAAAAATAACTTTATAAGAAATAGCCTAAGTCTTCATAAACTGACTGTTCATTTTAATTATGAAGGTTGAGACAGTTCTTTTTGAAGGAGTCATAGAGCATGGCTCAGTGTTTTTTCATACACAAACGGATATGAAAAAAGAATAATCCATTTTTACAAATATAATAACTAGTTGTAATTCAAAGTGAAATAGAAGCAATAACAGTAGGTAACTGAAAGTTTATAATAATCTAATATAAATATATTAATCTAAATTTACAGTGTTTCATAGGCTTATGAAAATGTTTTTTTTAATGAATGTACAGTGTACACCAGTTATTGTGATTTGGCTCTTTCCTCTTGTGCTATAAATATAGTAAATAATCTTAAAAAAAGTATATTAGACCGAACTCTTCCCTATCAATATTATCACATTAGCTTTTGTATCTTGGAACCAAACAATATGAATAATTCTGGATTAGTAATAAATCTATTTCAGTATTTACTATTATACTTAACACAATAATACCGATAAAAATATTTATAAATATGAAAAAAAAAATACACGTGGTTATATTCTTTGTTTTGTAATAAAATAAAGTAAGGAGAAAAGTTGACTTTAATGTTTCGTTCTTTAAATGTTAGAATGTATTTACAATAATATAAAATAAATTCTTTAGTACTTTGTCGCTCAAAATTGTGTCGCCATAAATCATTTATCCTGTTGAAAGCAATAGAATTTAAGTACTTATGTATGTATGTACAATGTACGTACTAAAATATTTAGAGTAAAAATATTTTACACATGATTCATGAATTATTAGCTATTGTTCGCAACTTTTGTTCCTGACATCGGATTCTATTAAATAAAGCCTATAATAATTCGTAAATGCGTGATGGCTGTGTGGGTTTTGCGCTTAGGCTGTCTAGTTAAATCTCGATGGTCGCGAGTTGATATCCTGGGCATACCCCTGTTAATTTCTTAATTCAGCTAGATATTTATAATTGACTAATTCGTAGTTTGTATGTGTTTGTTAATAGCACTGTTCTTGGTGTATGTATAGATACTGCTCACTGGACGACGAGGAGTTGTGAAATCCAGACTCTTTACGTCAGCTTCAAAGATTTGGAATGGCAGGTTAGTGTTAATCATTGTTAGGTAACGATATCATTTATACTTTGACTGCCTCGTGGTCTCGCTGTACAAGTATTTGCCGTGCGATCTAGAGGTCCTGGGTTCGATTCCTGGGTCAGGCAAAGTGTTATTGGGTTTTTCTATTAGGAAATTCTCAGTAGCAGCACCAAATCTGGAAATGCGCCCGAAAAACGGCAATAGGCTCGCCCAATATTACGTGGGACTGATACGTTACTGGTGAAATGTGGGTGTAGATATGCGTCTCTGCCTACCCCGTCAGGGAATACAGGCGTGAGTTTATATATGTATGTATCATTTATACGTCTTTAGGCTATGCTCTATATTCTATTGAGATAATTTGCTTGCAGGATTGGATCATTGCGCCGGACGGATATGGAGCGTTCTACTGTAGCGGCGAGTGCAATTTTCCTTTGAATGCACACAAAAATGCCACCAACCACGCCATTGTGCAGACTTTAGTGCATTTACTAAACCCTAATACGGTAAGTTTTGTCAGTAGCGAAAATATCCTGTTATTGCAATCTTTCTTTTTTTTGCCATGACAATCTATACTTAAATAAATCGTAACAAACTTTGTCTGCTACATCTTCACGCCTTAACTACTGTACCAATTTGGATGATTTTTGGTATAGAGATATATTCCCACATTTCTGAAAAATTACATAAATTCTTCCAAAAAAAGTTGTCCGGATTTAACAGTGCCTAACTACCCAAGAGAAGCGTTATAATTACTGGTGATTTTCGTTCTAGGAATGAGGTTATGGATAGGACTCGCTATTTTTACGTGCAATAAGGCAAACGCCAAATTTGAATCACAACTTACGGATGGAAAGGTATTCGCATCCGTTACGGTAGATACCGGATAATCGGTATCTTACATAGTAAATCCCACTATTGTGACTCATGCGAGTATCTCGCGTTCTAGTATCAACTTTTCCATATCCATTGTCAAATAGAAGGATGTTATTATGATGATTTGTTATTGTTAATCTTAATCATTATCTAATAATGGTATTATTTCAACGCATAGTCGTATACAAATATCAGTAGCGCTATTAATTATGCTATGTGCCATTATAAACTATGTACAGTGAATCATACTTAAAGTGACTGCATTTTTTTGTAGGTGCCAAAACCGTCTTGTGCGCCGATTAAGCTGTCACCTATATCCGTGCTCTACTACACAGACGATTCGAACGTGATCCTGCGGAAATACAAGAATATGGTCGTCAAAAGCTGCGGGTGCCATTGAGTAACAATATTTATTTTATAGTAAATTACGACTGTTGCTCGAAATATAAAAGGAATATTATGTTCTGACAAATTCCTGATAAAATGAATTCATTACTACCAATGAAATAAATAATAAGACTAGTTTTTGTGCAGTGAATGTAAATTTTGAAAATTAATTAAGTTTTTTTGGCCGATTGTAACCTAGAGCTTTGATTAAATTAATAATACAGGCCAAACATGTTATGGTAAAGTTTATATTCTGACTGCAAATAAATACATTTTATATGTGCATCCACAGCTCCATCTAAACTAAGACTAGACATAAAGAATAACTTTTTATAAATAAATTTAACGTAATTTTGTAGTAAACGACGTCTCTAGTCATATGAGAAATTGCATCACAAAATTAATTAGGTAATTAATAATCAGATGTCATTGTTTAATTCTGTCCGCATGGACGTCTAGTAAAGACATACAAATACCATTTTTTTACTTTAAATTCTATTTCTAAATTATGATAAAATTTCTTTGTACTAGAAGCAGTAAGTGCGGCATTGCGATTTCG
Source organism: Cephonodes hylas (assembly GCA_030295005.1). NCBI lineage: Eukaryota > Metazoa > Arthropoda > Insecta > Lepidoptera > Sphingidae > Cephonodes > Cephonodes hylas. Next base: position 6,790,531 of record AP025364.1, on the reverse strand, counting down.
TATTCAAGATCGTCATGCCATCCAATTTGTCATACAACATGCTCGATGTGTAATAATGTCGTTGTAAACGTAATACATTTTAGATAAGAATGCTATTTATATTATTGACTCATAGGCCACAGCGAGTACAATTTATGATAGACGACAGATTAGGGAATTATATCGAGTCGATTATTAACGATTAGTACGAGATTTTTGCCAACTTTACAAATTAAGTATCTGATACGTGAATAAATAATATTTAAACCGCTACATGAAAACCTATAGTCTTTAGCGAAGAAAATAATAAATACTTCGAAAATATAGCGTGTTAATGTTTATTTTTAAAAATAATAATTCTGGATGAATGATGATAGTACGAACTGTTCTTCTATAGTAGTAAGAAAACAATGTGCCAATTAGCGTATTAAAAAATGGTGACACAGTGGTAGTTTTAAGAAATATTTTTTGTAATAATTGTAATTATTATTATGAATAAAATCAGTGTTAATGTGACTCCAAATGTTGTTTTATTCTATATATCGGTATTTATAAAACTAAGAGCTGGTTCAACTTGTTCAGTAGAGTGACTGTGATATTTGTGGAAGCGAGATGTTTTATACAGTGTGCAGAATTAAGGTCGATAATGCTCTAGCGGACCTATAACCACTGGCAGTTTAATAAAATACATAAATAAAATAATTTATGTAAGTTTTTTTTAATTAAAATATATGAAACATCAATATGGTCGTCTTCTATTAAGTATGTGGGTCGTTAAATTTTAGGAAAAACAGGAGTCCAAACATATCTCTTAGATACATATGTATATAGGGCTTAATGAACTTATACGCCTAAACTATTTTTCAATATGTAACCACTAATTTTAAAAGTAAAAATATACTTTGTTTGAATGTTATCCGCATGGGTGTCCTCATTACATGAAGTGGCTGTACAATAAGTAACAAAAACATTTAACCGTATTTTGCCTCCCGTAGATACTGTTGGTAGAATTAATTATCGAGTTTAGTGTCAGTTTCGAGTGACATGAACAGCTATCTACAAATTCCATATTTATCTTAAAGTAACGTGTTTATCTTTTAATACACCTTTCTCCTGGTTGGTACTTGGTACCTACTCTACCTCTGAGGTGTTGTGTGTTTTACTCATTTTTCCTTCGTGTACTTTTTAAATATTTGTATTAATTGCGTAACTCTAGATATTATTACTTGTTATTTCTTCAAAGTGATTGATATTTGCGGTAGGTATTTATCGTCCCTTAAGCAGTGATGGCCTTGAGGTTTGGGCGCGCGGTCGAGAATCTCGGCGGTCGCGGGTTCGAACCTCAGGCACACACCTCTGACTTTTCGAAGTTACGTGTGTATTCGCATTGAATTATCACTTGCTTTAACGGTGAAGGAAAACATCGTGATGAAACCTGCACAGCTAAAAATTCTTAGGAATTTCTTAGGTGTGTAGTCCGCCAACCCGCACTAGGCCAGCGTGGCGGACTATGGCCTAAACCCTCTAAATGGTAGAGGAGACCCGTGCTCAACAGTGGGCGTATATGGGTTGATGAAGAAGAAGAAGATGTATCGTCCCTTAGTAACAACATCGCGTAAGTCAGTTTTGCCAACTTTACAGGAGACGAAATAAACTGTGCGGTGTTGAGAGACCAACCGACGTGCGCGCTGCCACTACTTTTCGAATTACGGCTTCTGCTAGGCTGACACCTATATCTTGTGACCTATGGTTCGACGCGCAATGAGTAGCTCTATCCAATGTGATTAAAATGTAGAAACCACCAATTTTCGACTTGAGCGATGTTGCTAGCTAAGGGACGGTATGTGTTTTATTGCGGTAAAGAACATAATAGAGTATTATAAAAAATCTAACTTCCTCAGTCAATGACGAAGTTCGAAAATTATTTTATTAATTGTGGCTATTGATTTGGATTGATATTTCTTTGTTAAAATTATTTGAATCGGAACTTATTCTATGTCCAAAATCTAAAATTATTGAGTAGGTATATTTCCCTCACACGAGTCTGGGTTAGTTTATGATGTTGATTTTCTACTCTGACTTCACTATTTCTCAGCTAATAATTTGTTACAAAAAGTAAATTAATCAGTGACCGTGTGGAAAAAACATATCAACCTAAAATTACACATTTGGTACAGCTGTCCTCATTAATCATGTGAACAAGACTCATTCTATTCCACCTCATTTCAAGGACTCTGAAAATACGACGAACATCGCAGTTGATGGTAAATGTGGAGCGGACCGCATAGTTTCTTGATTAATTAGAAACGAGGAAGAACATTTTAAATAATAAATGTACATTGATCCCAGATCGCACTTCTTTCTCACTCACCATCATTTTATCTACTCACTGAACCGCATTAAGTGGACTTTCTGTAATAAAAACGTGATAGCATTAAGGTTCGTTTCAGGTGTGTTGTTTACTGCCTACTTATTACCACTACCAGGCTGATTCTTTTCATGGTCCGAACAGACTTCGACGATAGTACTTACAAAATATCATATTATATATCTAAGTTATATCTCTAAGTTAAAAGCAAGTTAGTATTAATAGCTATTAGAACTCAGGGACAATATTTTGTGTTCTTTCCTTTTAATACTATTGTAATAATAAATTTAATCCCTTCTTTATCGGTTAGCACAACACTATTTTGTGCCCCCATCACTATGTATTATAGTCTATGGTTGTACTACTTTTATATTTCCTTCCTGTCGCTGAGCTCTTAATAAAATCACGTGTAATTGTACAGTTCTTATTTCTCTCTAAATAAATACAACAGGTTATGGGCCCAGTCCCACCTGTATCTTCCAAAGTTATTAGAGAGTGTAATTCAACAATAAAACATAAAGGCAAAAGTATTCTGCAGTGTCGAGCAACACTTAACCTACAAGACAACGTGACCGTGACCGTGACCGGCGTATATCGAAAGCATCTTCATCAGTAATTATGTCCTCAAACAATACAATGGCATTAATAGAAAGACTGACCGGAAGAGACAATTATCCCACATGGAGATTCGCGATGCAAACATTCCTCGAGCTAGAAGATTTATGGCATTGTGTGACACGTGAACGGGGCGTAGAAATTGATCAGAAAGATGATACCAAAGCAAAAGCGAAGATAATTTTATCAGTCGACCCTATAAACTACGTTCACATTCAGGAATCCAAAACCACAAAGGAAGTATGGGATAATTTAGCCAAAGCTTTTGATGATAAAGGACTGACTCGTCGAGTTGGTCTGTTAAGAGAGCTCATAACGACAACGTTAGATACGTGCCAAAACATTGAAGACTATGTCAACAAAATTATGTCAACTGCACACAAACTGAGGAATATTGGTTTCATAGTTAACGATGAATGGTTGGGAACCTTATTACTGGCTGGGTTACCTGACATGTATCAACCAATGATAATGGCACTAGAAAGCTCAGGTTTGGTCATAACAGCTGATGCAATCAAAACTAAATTACTTCAAGATATTAAAACTCAAGAATCAGCTGCGTTATATGTTAATAGAAATAAAAACAATCCTCAGTATACCAAACAAGCTTCAGATAAATCTAATAAACCTAACAAAGGTCCGAGATGCTTTGTTTGTAATAAATATGGACACATTAGCAAGTATTGTAGAAACAAGAATAAACAAAAGAAGGCAGATGATAACTCAGGCTATGTGGCTGTATTTTCTGCATCAAAGAGTAATGACAGTGGCTGGTATATTGACTCAGGAGCATCAATGCATCTCACAATGCACGGTGACTGGCTTTATGATCACATACCGCCCCCGGTGAATACTATCAAAGTAGCTGATGATAAGAAACTACTTGTGAAAGCATGCGGAAAAGTGAATTTAAAGGTTATAAACAAGTATAATAGAATAGATACAATAGTAGTAAAAAATGTTTTGTATGTCCCTGAATTGGCTACAAATCTACTCTCAGTAAGCCAAATGATTAAGAATAATTGCCAAGTACAATTTAACAAAGATGGTTGCAAAATATTCAACAAAGACAATCAACAAGTGGCCGATGCAAAACTCATTAATAATATGTACCGGCTGAACACACACAGTGATTCTGCATACATATCAGAAACAGTGAATGATGGTTTTATATGGCATCAGAGGATGGCACACTTGAATTTTGATGATTTAAAGAAACTTTCAGCAAGTTCAGGAATAAAAATGGAAAATAATGACAAAATTGTATGCATTTCATGCCTGGAGGGAAAGCAGTCAAGAAATCCATTTCCTTCAGAAGGTTCCAGAGCAAAAGCCTTGCTAGAACTTGTACACTCCGATGTCTGTGGTCCTATGGATATCCAGTCTCTGGGAGGAGCACGCTATTTTGTCACATTCATAGATGATTTTTCCAGGAAAGTATTTATTTATATTATCAAGAATAAATCAGATGTTTTTGAGAAATTTAAAGAATTTAAAGTACTAGTTGAAAAACAACTTAATTCATCAATACTCACTCTTCGCTCAGACAATGGTAAAGAATATCTTAGCAATGAATTTAAATTGTTCCTAAAAAAGAATGGAATTAATCATCAAACATCAACACCTTACACGCCACAGCAGAATGGGCTAGCAGAGCGAATGAATCGCACAATATTGGAAAGAGCTCGCTGTATGCTAATAAATGCTAAATTACAGAAGCAGTATTGGGCTGAAGCAGTCTCAACAGCAGCATACATTACTAACAGGTGTCCAACAAGAGTGCTGAAATTTAAATCTCCTGAAGAGATCTGGACAGGACAAAAGCCCAGTATTAGTCACTTGAAAATCTTTGGATGCGAAGCAATGGTTCATGTACCTAAACAGAAGCATAAGAAATGGGATGCAAAGGCAACAAAGATGATTTTTGTAGGATATAGTGAACAGACCAAGGGCTACAGGTTCTTTGATCCAGCAACACGGCAGGTGTTAATGAGTAGAGATGCAATATTTTTAGAAAATTCTGTGGTTAAAAGGTACAGTAGACTACCTCACTCAGAATCCTTTTCAGATAGCCAAAATGAGTCCATCAATAGTGAATCTGTGTTAGAATCATCGGAACAAAATGATTCTACTGATGTTTCTTATCACTCTGATGAGGGATCCTTATATGAACCAGATGAATCAATGGACACATCAGAGATAATGAGGAGTAATATAACTACAAGATCCAAAAATAAATTTAAAAAAGGAAATGAAACTTACTTTTGCAAGGAAATTGTTTCAGATGAGCAGGATACCCCTCAAACATACAGTGAAGCAGTTTCTACAGATAATGTCAATGCAGAAAAATGGAAGCAGTCCATCAATGATGAGTTGCTGGCACACTCAAAGAATATGACTTGGAAATTAGTGAATAAATCACCAGGAATGCGGGTAATTGGCTGCAAATGGGTTTTTAAAATAAAAGACCTACCATCTGGCCTGCTATACAAATCAAGATTATGTGCCAAAGGCTATGCACAGACACAGGGTGTGGACTACTCAGAAACTTTTGCACCAACAGTAAGGTATGACTCTCTTAGGGTTTTGCTTTCAGAGGCTGCTCAACATAATTATGAAATGGTCCAATTTGACATCAAAACAGCATTCTTATATGGAGACATAAAGGAAGACATATTTATGACACCACCAGAAGGTTTGGAAGTACTGCCTAATCAGGTATGTAAACTTAACCGTTCTCTTTATGGTCTCAAGCAAGCCCCTAGGTGCTGGAATTTGAAATTTGACAGTTTACTCAAGAAGTTTGGTTTTAAAAGCAGTCATGCTGATAAATGTGTTTATACTGGAAATGTAAACAATAATAGAGTATACTTACTGCTATATGTTGATGATGGGCTTATCCTTACTAGATCAAAATGTTCATTAGATATTGTTTTGTCAGAGCTAAGTAAGAATTTTGAAATAAAACACTGTGAACCTAAGAATTTTGTTGGTCTACAGATAGAGAGATCCAAAGGATCTATTTTCATTCACCAAACAAACTACATTGAAAAATTATTGTGTAAATTTAATATGCAGAATGCTAATAGTAATGTGATTCCAGTAAACCCTCACACAACACTGGAGAAAAGTCTGGTGGGACCAGACAAGAGCATTCCATACAGAGAAGCAGTTGGCTCACTAATGCACCTGGCTATAGTAAGCAGACCCGATATTGCATATGGAATCAGTCTTGTGAGTAGATACCTTAACAGTTATGATCATACACATTGGAATGTAGTCAAGAAGATAATGAAGTACTTAAAAGAGACAAAAAGGTATGGATTGCATTATATGTCATCACAGAATAATGTACTAGAAGGTTACAGCGATGCAGACTATGCCAATGACAAAAGTACTCGGCGGTCTCTGACAGGATATACCTTCATAAAGAATGGAGCTGCAGTCACATGGGCAACACAACACCAACAGAGTGTAGCGTTATCCACCACAGAGGCTGAGTTTATGGCAGCTTGTGCAGCAACCAAAGAGGCAATGTGGTTAAAACAATTGTTAATAGACATTGGTGCATTTAATCAAGAATCAGTGACAGTACATATAGACAATCAAAGTGCGATTTGTTTAATTAAAAATGTAGACTATCATAAACGTTGTAAGCATATAGAAGTTAAATATAATTTTGTTAAAGAAAAATTTGCTAATAGAGAGATAGATTTAAAGTATGTATGTACAAATGAGCAATATGCCGATATATTTACTAAAGCAATGCCACGAGATAAATTTCAATATTTGAGAAATAAGTTGGGTATGTGTCAACCCAAATGTATGTAATGTAATGTTAATAAATATGTATTGTCTTGTTGTGAAACTTAGCTAAAAGGTAGTAATTACTTCATAATGTAAAAGAAGGGTTTCAATTTGGTGAGAGTATTGTAATAATAAATTTAATCCCTTCTTTATCGGTTAGCACAACACTATTTTGTGCCCCCATCACTATGTATTATAGTCTATGGTTGTACTACTTTTATATTTCCTTCCTGTCGCTGAGCTCTTAATAAAATCACGTGTAATTGTACAGTTCTTATTTCTCTCTAAATAAATACAACATGAAATGAAATTTTGTTTTTCTTTCCTTTTAATAATGAATCTTTGTTCCGTTTGCAAACAACGTGATATCAAATAAGACTACAAGAATTTTAGTGTTGTGTGATTTTTAAAGCCGTTAATAGTAGGTATCTATTTTCTTTACGTCAAGTGTAATAAATTTTTTGTATAATAAATATCTTCGGTTCAAATGAAGCAAAATAAGGAATCAAACTAAATCGATAATCGATTATAATATTGTCTCGCAAAACAAAAGTTTACTAATGTTAATTTGAATAAGAAAACAATGTTAATCAGATTTACTAAAAAACAAACTTAAAATATTTTTGTAACGACATATGTTGAATTTTTATTTGCCAGCACGATGTGTTATTTTGTAATAATAATATGTGCCTACATATAAACTTTACCCTTTTAAGTCTAATATTGGATAAGGTTAAGGCGAGGATGTATGTGAATTTGTCTATTGGTTATAATAATTACGTTCCTACCCAAAAAATACTATGTACGCATTCTTTATTTTCTAAGGACATAAGTAACATATCACCACATAGTATAAAACAAAGTCGCTTTCTCTGTCCCTATGTATGCTCAAATCTTTAAAACTACGCAATGGACTTTGAAGGAAGGAAGGTTTATATGTATAATTTCTTTCTGAACTCAACCCTGTAGTCTCTGCGGACAGAAGCTAGCATATAATAAAAATTATAGCGTAATTTGGACATCTACAATAGTAACCATCTGATAATAATTGTTGAAGGTGTTATTTATGTTATCTTAAAAAACTGGAACTTTACGGTCACCAAACAGAGTTTATATTATTTATTTCTTATTTATGGCAGTCTTGGCAGTTGTTTTATTTAAGTTGATACATAAGGTAATAATAATCGTTCTTCGATTCTTTTTCTTTTGAAATTATTTTATCAATGAACCTTTAAATTATGTATTGTATTTTACAAGTTCGAAGTAAAAGATTTACTTTAAATTATCATTACTTTCAATTGCCTTGACCGATCTCCAAAATATTATAAAAGATAAGTATAATATTGATTGTTTACTATTTCGATACGACTTATTTTGATTCCGCCTATCTTTATCAACAGCATTGATATATTACGCACGCATGCACACACTTGCACAACAAAACATTTTAAATTCTAGGTAGTCAATCGCTTATAATTTTTATCAGTTACAGATAGGGAACTGAATCGACATCTTTGTGATAGTATCAGTATGGAAGTCGCAAGCCGTCTGCTAAGTAAATTTAATATTGTTGCGCAGACCCAATCCCTGAGTTCATCCGCTTGTCGTATTGCTTGCGTAAAGACACGCATTGTGTTTTATAAATATTTGCCAGTGATAACAAATATTTGAAGTGTTAATAAGTGGACATTCAAGGAATAAGTGAGAAGTACATTGGCAAAAGATCGTAGGCGTGTTCAGGGGACTGGACAAAGAGAGTGCGGGGGGCGGCAGCGGCGACCACAGCGGCTTCACAGGCGCAACAGCCTCCAACACAGAGCGTAATTAAGGCGGGCTGACGGAGCCGGCGTCACTCCACTTCCAGTTCTGTGCTGCATCGCACGCCTCCTACGGCGATAGAAAAATAAACAATGCTGAGCAAGACGATCGACGAATACCACCTGTTGTGAATAACTGTATACACTTGTTAATAACTCCGGCCGCGCTATATATTCACCTATCATGTGGATCCAGATTTTCATTTGTGCATTCGTGTGTGTTAGTGTCGGCGTTGTTGATAGCCAACAGTTTGCAGTGTTTAAGAAGTGTTGTCCAAAAAATAAAAGTTTGATAAAAGTGTCGGAATTCAACGGAACAGATGAGCGATTCGAATGTTTAGATCGTGCCTCTACACAAGATCTTTATAATGTGTCTCATTCTCCTCTCGTATTAGGCGATGCTGTGCTCACAGAATATGGTATACCTGAGGAGTGTGATGATTTAGAAATGTCACCTATGTTGACTGCGACCGAGCTTGACATAATACCAAATAACCGATGTTATGACAGACTAGTTTTGGAACTGATTAATGGTACGCTGAAAACAAATATACCCAAAACTGTAGCAATCAATTGCATATTAAATATAACAGATAATACTTATGTATCCAAATTAAGCATCGATCATTTTAAGAAGTGTTGTCCTACTGGCCATAGTTACGATGTGTTAAACCATTTATGCAGAAAGATAGACATAGAAAATGACGAAGAACTTTTAATAAAAATTTTAAATCTGAGTCAGTTCAATATTCACGAAGTGGAGACTGGGTTGCAGTGCAAATCAGAAGAATATGGCGTGGAATTGACTGAAGAATTCTATTCATTTAGTGTGAATACAGAGAATTTGATAGCGTTGAATAAAAACACGGGAAGTAAGAATGTTATCCCTCCGGGGGAATGGTGCGTGGATCGTAGTTATGAAGGCCAAGGATTGGTTGCACGAGTGTGTACTTGGGACTCTGCGAAATTTGATGCCTATCGATTAAGAAAATGTTGCCCTATTGGGGAAAACTATAGAACACTGAACTGCGGAAGTCCCGTTAGCAAGTGTGTACCAACTGTAGACGATGTCTTTTTCAACGTATCTTTATATTTAAATACATTGAAAGAAAACTACGGCCCTATTGCAGGTAAATTTAAGTTTCATTTTTTTTTAAATTTTAACTGTTAATAGGTATATATTCTGTACTTTATACTGCTAATATTTATTAAAAGCTCCGCAGACGCCAATAATACTTTACTTACTGGCCATTATTTTTACGAAACCTCGTTAAAATGCTTTATCACATAAACAAATTATTTACGACATTCCAAACTATTAGCCGAAATTGTCTTATCGATTGATGATTCCAATTAAAATCATAGTGATATTGACGGCATAAATAAATGTCGTACGAAGAACTGTATTTTTTATGTAGGAACTGTTGTGTCTAGATGTGCTGGGAATCCGGACAGATTTACGTTGTCCTGCCGGCAAAGTGATGTTGGACATAACTGCGGAACGTGACTATCATGAGCTTACACCGGACGGATACCTCAAATCATTCATTAGTCAAAAGGGTGATTATTGTTTAGAAGCCTTCGATAACCGTCATTGTCCCGGGGGAGAAATTTCCGTCACAGCTGTCTCGTGTTTTGTAAAGCCACCCGTTACAAAAGATTTTCGGGTGTCTTTCGTGGTAAGTTTAATGTATTTTTATATTATGTTAATGTATCCAATAATTCCCTATAAATAATATGTTTTATAAGCCCTAAATACATAGTAAGATATTTCGGGTCACGGTATATATGTATGTCAGACGTGACGTCAAGCAGACGAACGGTCTGAAATTATGAGCTAAATCACTTTGCTACATGCTTCATAAAAAACATGTGGTGATCCGATGAAGGGAATAGAATAAAATAAAAACATACTATTGGCTAAATAAAAAAATATTACAGCGAATTGCTGGCGGTTGGAGCGGTTCGTTTATAGCCAGTTAAAACTATTTTGACCACACGATAAAGCCAAAATGCTTTATGATACTTGCATAGAAAGATAAAAAAAACAAAAAAATAACATAAGTAGTGGCATGTGCTTACTTTAGAGATTACTCTAATATCTCGGATACGAATTATATGCTTCGTAAATTTAAAAATATTTTGTTATGGCAGTTTTTATCGAGATATTTTCAGAAACGAATAACAATAGATGATTGACGTATTGGTAATCCGTAGGTAGTATCGAGATACTATGATGATATATACAACGAGTTGTACTTATACAAAGATTTATCACTTCGGTAGATATATTTCATTTTTGTCTGGAGTTTACGAATTATATGAAGTATTTTGTTGTTTATTACTAGCAATTTTATTTTTATTGGCAGTAATTTAAAGTTGTTAGAGAAAAAATATTGTTACACTGCATTGTGCGTGATAAAACTAATGGAATATTTTTTAAGATCATTAATTATTACTTATAAGTAGAGATGGGCCGAGTACTCGGTTGATACTCGGTACTCGGCGTACTCGGCGGGTTTTTTGATACTCGTACTCGGCCGAATAACTCGGTTTGAATGCCGAGTATACTCTGTTTAAGAAATGCAATATATTTCGGTTGATATAATTTAAACATCAGTCGTCATCTTCATCATCATCATCATTAGCCAATGGAAGTCCACTGCTGGACATAGGCCTCCCCCAATGACTTCCACCGGGTTTGGTCGGAAGCCTCCTGCAGCCAACGACGTCCCGCGACCTTGACAAGGTCGTGAACAGGGAGGTAAAATTTGAAATGACTGAATTTAAGCGATCTATTAAACATTTTATAGATTCAATAAATATTATTTTATTTCATTTCGTAAACAACTGTGTTAATCAATAATTATTTAGTAATTTAGGAAATCTTTGAAAATCTCAATTAATAAAATCAAAATTATAGTACATAATAAAAATAATTAATATTTCAAATTGGATAAAGCTAAGTTATGATGCAGTGATGGCCTCGAGGTTTGGGCGCGCAGTCGAAAATCTCGACGGTCGCGGGTTCGAACCCCAGGTTCACCTCTGACTTTTCGAAGTTATGTGTGTATTCACATTGAATTATCACTTGCTTTAACGGTGAAGGAAAACGTCGTGATGAAACCTGCACACCTAAGAGTTCTTAGGAATTTCTTAGGTGTGTAGTCCGTCAACTCGCACTAAGCCAGCGTAGTGGACTATGGCCTAAACCCTCTCAATGGGAGAGGAGACCCGTGCTCAGCAGTGGGCGTATATGGGTTGATGATGAAGTTGTGATGCAGGAACACAAGCCTCGCTGCGCGTTCTGGTAACAGCCTATTCCTCTATTCTTCGTAGACGTTACCGGCCTCCGAAAACAGGCTATTTAAATTCTAATGTACCACGCGCGAATTGGAAATTTAATTGAACCGAGTTACTCGGCCGAGTACTCGGTTGAAAAAAAATTGAACCGAGTAAAACTCGGTACTCGTTACTCGGCAAAAGTGTAACTCGGCGCATCTCTACTTATAAGTAAAAAGTGATTATTTTAATAACGTATCTCTGTTTGAAATCTGAATTTTTTTAATATTTTTGATAAAAATATTTTACTTATATCTCTAGTCAGTATAAAGGAAGGTACAATCATTCTAATACTTACTCATGAATAACTCGTGAATCATTGCGAAACTATATTAAAGTGTTGTTTATTGTCAGAAAACAGGAGACTTTTCAATTTCATTACCATCCAGCCCCAAATATTTGTGTATCACATAAAAATTTGTTTCGTTACGGGCATCAAATTCAAGGCCTATTGATTTATAAGCAGAATCAACTGCGCCACAGAGGCTGTCAAATGTAATTGCACGTTTAATTACCGTCAGTACTTGATGCTTTGATGGATATATCATCATAGTACCAAACGCATTAACAGCTCAAGAATGTGCTTACGAACGCCAGTTCTCAAAGAAATAGACATGCAAATGTATTTATTTAAATAGTGTTTACGGTAGTGATGTAAGAACTACATAAGAGTAGGTTACACAGCGTATTTTGTCGAAGAGAACTCACTCACCGTCCGTATTGAAATTAGATTGATGACCGAATTCGTAAACTGAATTTAAAAAGGAAACATTATTATTTGAGTTTCTAAAACGGCATTTCTAATGTCCAATAAGACAGTAAAAAATATTTTTTAATACAAAATTAAAAGTACATATATACTTTTAACGGACTATTTAAAATACCATATCAATCTGGATACATTATGATACTAAATATATCCTGTCATTATGTAGATAGTCACGCCTACCGTATCCAGAATTGTTCATACTAATTATCTGTTACAAACAAGGAAGTTATGTAAAAATAAACGATTCTGTTATAATTTAGACCTCGCTCGCAAGCGTTTACTGCAAGACATATGAAGGGCATTTTCAGCTTATTTAGCGCTTCCACAAACTTTGGCCATTGATGTTACAAGAATGTGGTATTGCACATATCATACATACGTGAAAGCTTAGATGAGGCCGTAATCATACACACATAGGCCTTAGTTATATTTCAGCACGATATAAAATAATATTGTTTTGTTACATAGCTAATCAGCATATCCAGCGTTTGTCTCGCGCTGACTTTGGTGGTTTACTGCGCCTTACCGGAGCTGAGAAATCTTCACGGACGTACGCTTATCTGCCACGTCAGTATGATGCTCCTCGCGTTCTCGTGTTTGGCACGAGTGCAGTACACTCAAGTACCTGACATGAGGATTTGTACGTTACTCGGTAAGTACTAACTACTGATAATTAAATGATTTCACAATTAAACTATCTGTAAGGTTCTTAAACGTAAATGCGTGCGATAGAGAGAACCCAGTTTAGCTTCTTGGGTGAAACGGTACATAATTTTTTTATGAGAAAGTTTTCAGTTATAACAAGGAATGTGTAAGTATATCCGGTAAATATCTTGAAACATCGCTGCGGAAATAACAGTGAACCGCTGTAAATTACTATGTTGTATGAATAGGATACGCTAACAAGCAGACTTATAGTGTGTGACAAAAAAATGCGTGGCGGCTTGGCTAACTATAGACAGACTTAAAAAAGTATTAATTGGCGAAGGTCGAAATTGTGATCTCTCTTACCAAAGCCATGTTTCAAATAGATCGTTGAAATTATGTTAATTACATATTTATGGTAAAAATATTCAATTTATTTCAGTGCAGTTATCATTTTGCCGTATCAGTAGTATTATATGTACCTACATAGTAGAGTTACTAAGTTCATGATTGAGTATGATAAATTTGTGATTGGCGATCGATTAATCCCAGTTTGATACGCGAGTAATAAGTTTAGTGTGGATGTATTAATTGAATGATATTTATAACCAAATTGTGTGATACCAAAACTAATATTGATTATGATCCGTGAATTACCATGATGATGATTTTTCATGAATAGAATGTTTTTATTGTTCTTCATATACTATGTCTGTATTATTTATGGGACAGATATTATTTTGAAAAGAGAATAAGTATCTATATAATTTATTTCCAAGGAACAAACTGAATTATCTAATACAATGTCAAGCCCCACAAAAATCGATCCGCAGCCAAATGTTGCCACTAAAGTAATAAAAAGGCCGTAACAACTAGTTGATAGTGTGACCTATCAGAGTTTTTTGTTCAAAGTGACTCAGTATTGTCTGAATAGAACTAACGTTTTCCATCAAACTTTACACTTCATTAAGTGATAGGAAATCCCCGTTTTGGAATGACGATGATGTAATTGTGTTGTTTGCCGAGTCAATCATTAGTTGTGAATACACTATTAGACCCAATAGCTGTCAATATATCAATACCATTGGACAGTCTTAAATATGCCTGGCCAAACTCGTTAGCATTCTGTTTCCATAATATTTATACATACGTGTTATAAATAAGTCCATTATCATTAAAAAATAGCTTGTTGTGATTTACGCATAGGTTTAGCCATACAATAATGAAGTGAGATAATAATTAAAAAATATTTTTGGTACATTTGATTCTTAATACTTTGCCTAGGGCAGTGAGGTAGACGAGATTTAAATAATTAACGATTCTATATAAGTAATACAATTCATTATAAATATTTCATACACAGATTTTACATTTAAAGTTAACAAAAGACAATCGTATATCGTATAAATACGTACATAGAATGATTTAATTAATTTACTTGTTTAAAGTTACTTGCGACGCAAGCAAATAAATGTGATTGAATATAGCCAATAAGATGAAGTATGTATGTAATATATTAAATCAATTGCTATTATTAAACATTATGGGCATATAGTTTAGACATCGAAAGTTTGTTGTCGCAAAAAAATATATTAAAATTTTCTAGGCTTTTTGTAAGAAATAGTATTGAGTAGGTAAAGTATTATCAATGATTTTATGTTAAATTATATTGGATTGAAAATGAAAATATACTATTAAACCTAACATATTCAATAGATGAAGCTCCCGACTCTAGATGATGGTGGTCCGCTAAGTGCCGAATGAAATACGTTGGCTTTTGTAATCATTAAGTAAGATGTTATAAAATAGTTACACCGCTATACTAATAAAATGCCGGTGCATCTAACATTAATTACTTTTGTGGGTATAGACAACTACAGGGAAATAGATCAGAAACAAATATATACGAAGAGCTGACAAACTTTTGCTTTAGTATAAAATCGGACTCTGTGCCTTATATTTGTTTATTGACCAATGTATGAAAATGATTACGAAATGGTTTCCATTTACAACTAAAAAGTCGTCCATGTCGTGTCCAACTGTGTAAAAAATAGAATAGCATAATTCGTGGAAATTGTAAAGTCCCTGCGGTTGTATGTACACGCTCAGATCCGTGAATAACGTTAGGTCGTAGTGTTAAACATATAATAAAAACACATGTTTTAGATTTAATTAATCACTGCACAGAAATATCTCAAAATGCTGTGATTCCCACATTATATTCAACACATATGCAATATTATTGAATAGACAACCTACAATGAGCGGGCTAATTCCGTTTGCTTTGTAATTGCCAATTTATTAACGTACATGTGCGGGCAGGCAAAGTTGTCGATCTGATCGCAAAGCTAATCTGTAGGAGTGTTTGTTTGGCGGAGTCGATTCGGCGTTCATCATTTATCGTATATTGTTTGTGCAGGGTATGGCATCTACTTCGGTTTCGTGGCGGCCTTTGCTTGGCTCAACGTCATGTGCCTCGACATATGGTGGACATTTGGGTAAGTTTGCTTTAGAATCAACACAAAAATGACTGATTGTATTGCAAGTGTGTGAACTGAGAAACACATCTCGGGCTATTGCAAATTACGAGTATGAATAATGCACGAATCACGGTTACATCATCCGTATATTCATAACTAAGAGCATAATGATACATTCAAATTTTCGGGTTCATATGTTATTTTTTGTGTTTTTAGTATATTTATCAATGTAGTTGTTCAAGTTTCGAAGATGACGTCTTATCTACGTGAATCGGCTGTACCTATCCCAACAATTGATACTATAATATTAAGACTTCATTTATCGCAATAATTACATCGAAATTTCAATTTAACATTTTATTTTGTGGAGCATGATGAATACTTTTAACATAATTATTTATTATATGTGTATACATATATTTAAGCTGTATGTATACATAGCTTGTATCATATTACCTTGTTAATCAGTTCCGTCCTCACATTAAATTACACTAGAGAGAAACCGAAAGACTTATGTTCTTACAAACTCTCAAATCTAAAACAAATATTTGTATATCTCACAATAATTTGCGCTGAGCAAGAATCGAATCCGCGGTCTCTCGCCCCAACAGCTGGTGTCTAGACAACTGTGCCATGTAGGCGGTCGATTTATATGATGTTGAACTATTTCTGTTATAATATGAAGCTGTTAACATAACTATCAATACATCGAATCTATTTTGTATCCCGTTGAGTTCAGTTATTTCGATAATGTGAGTGAATTGCACTCGTGGCTTTTCTAAACGAGCTTATTTGAATTTTGTATTATATCTTACTAAATAAGGAGTAATAAAATAAGTTCTATTATAGGTTACAGTTAGTACGAGTTAAGCTTTTCAATAACATTGGGCTTGACCTGCTTTATTTTAACTTACTTAAACAGAGTAATGTCTTGAATTTGATCCCAGTCAAGCAATACAGTTGCTTCCGACGACAAGGATGTAAAACGCTATTAACATATGCATATTATATTCTATAAATCCTGTTAGAAATAACAGTGCAAATAATCGTGTGCCAATAGTTTCAACTAATGTTACCTATTAAAGATATGTTGGTAATGATTTCTGATTTTTGATGCTTTGTCTAGACTTATTGATTGCTTCTATGATACGAGACGAAATATGTAGTTACCTCACATTTGTTACCAATCTGATCTTCAAGAAAATTCCTTATTATGTTGGCTCCCGTCTTGAAAATGTTATGCGTTACTTAAAAATTTAATTTCTTTATGCTAATCTTCAAAATATTCCATGGCATTCAATTTTCTTTTAATAGTTAATTGAAGGTTAAATAAGGTCAAAAACTTATTACATTTTCAAAAAGTCACATATATCTTACACAATTACATGTCTAGCAATCAAATCTAATTAAATAATTACAAGAACGCGCAAGGGGCCCATTTAACATTATGTACAAACGTTCATTCAGCACGACGAATCTTTACACTTCGTTAAATCTCAATAATGCAAAAAGGAAAGAAAGCGGAAAACAGCGGAAGACTATTTGGCAGTTTAATGATACGGCATCTTTTGCGTAAATATTAAAACGACAGACAAATTGTTGGTACACAACGTTTACGTTTTCAGAATACCCTGCAAATTTCATTGAAATGTTATGAGTACGTGAAATATTGCTGATATTTTTCTCACCATATTCCTGGCCGTTCTAAAAACTACGCGAATGAAACTAGAGTTCGGGTTTAGTTGTTGAAATCAATCACCGTTCCCACGCATCGCGGACTTCACGGATTCGTAATACAGCAGCTGAGAAACTGGAAGTACGGCGCTTATGACTAACGATCCTTTTTAGTGAACACAAACAATTGTTTCCGCCGTTTCATAGCCCACGGTGTCTTCACTTACTTACAATTAATATTGAACAGTTGAAAAGCGTGGCGGCCAGCCTGAGTTCTTTGTCGCATGTGGTCAAATATTTACGTGTTCATAGTTTTGAAATGTTTACATATTGCCATATTGGTACTTTGATATTTGCACATTGAGCAAAGCATCCGTTGGATTTGTTAGTACAAGCTAAGAAGATAAATATTACACATTGCTTTAGTATTTTACAGCGATCTCAAAATAATTTAACGATACATCTTCATTATGTGGAATTTGTATCAAAAATATTTTATTAATTTGTGGTGTAATAATATATAAATGATGTCAAATATTACTGAAATGATCCAGCCAGTAAATTTATTAATTCCACTTTCACTTTAACTTTCCGTCTATTTGTAATCCTGTCCAACGTGTTTATGTATCTGAACATTGTCAGCACAAATTGTGTGAATAATGTAATGGATATTTGGATACTGAGCCGGAGTTTGGAACTAGCTGGAAGATTCACAACAAAATTTATCACTTTATTTGTAATTGAGCCCATGTTGTTATTTGATCTAATTAGACGCTAATGCTAGACCTAATTTCTTGGTCTGTGATATAAACTAGGTTGAAAAGTAGCCGTTGCAATTAGGTAGAATGTAATGATAATAGACGAGACAGAAAATTCACTTTACGCTTTAGGCATAATACGGGCGCGGCTTTAATTAAACCACGTCATCGCCGAAACACTCTGCGAGAATACCATGTAAAATATTGAATAGTACAAACAAAAAACGGACGGCTAAATATATACGTGCTATGATTTGGAGGTCACGTTTACATTAATTTGGTTCAGGATGGCGCTAGTCCCGCTCTGCTGTGTGCATTTTTAATTCTATGCATAGATTTTTGGTGAGATTTATTTTCATTACACAAAGTTTGGATAGTCGAAGATAAGAATACTAATTACCGATAAAATCAAAGTTGTTTGGCGGTCATTATTTTGTAATAAACAATGAACGTTATTCGTTCCGCCAACAATGTGTGCTTAGCCGCAAGCCGTGGCTCAGCCAGCCGTTTATAAATGAGACGTTTGGTAAATGTTAACATGCGTGCTGTTTGTTTATAATTTCATAATTTAGTTGAAGCACCTAACCATGATTATACGATTAGTAGCCAGCACTTGTGATACGTTCTGTGATATCTTTTTGCATCGCTAAACTATCAATGGCTTTGTTATCGTTGGTTAGGCTACCTTTATCTGATATTTTAGTGTCGAGTTTTATCCTAACCATTAGTGAGTCAATCCCCGTGACCCGTAAAACAAATGTGAATCAGAAAGCCAATAAAGATATCATATACTACAGACATTAATGACTGCTTGCGTCATTATGTCGTTATAGCTCCCGTTTACATAAATGGGTATAATGTGATCATTTACGAGCTTATGACTTTCGCGACTGAATCGAAATTTCAGATAATCGTTTTGGCATATTTTATGACACTCTTAGTATTTGTATTTTATTTGTAATCACATCTGTTTATGTCAGGCCTTTAACTTTGTAATATATATTTACCTTACAATTTAATTAACGTCACAGTATTGTTCACTAAAACTTAAAAAAAACCTTGTGCGTCATGTATCGTGATATTGCCTTTTACTTCCACAGCATTCAGAATTGTACAGTCATATCAAATTTAGCTACTACACTTGCATTTATTCTATGCATCTGTATTAAATCTTTTTTACAAATAACTCAAATTTCATATTGAACTAGTTGCAATCCTGGTATAAATTAAACGTTGTTAGTACTAAATGAAAATTAATCCGAGAAATCGTAATGCATAGTAGTTATGTAACAACTAAAGGCCTCTAACTAAAGGCGTTATTGGATGGCTCAGAGTCACTCAACCAGCTATGGAGAGGGCTATGCTCGGGGTTTCCCTACGTGATCGTCTCAGAAAAGAGGAGATCCGTAGGAGAACTAAAGTTCGCCCTGTGGTTGGGGGCGTAAAAATACCGCCACGGTATCCCCTGCCAAAGTACAAAGCAACTAACGTTTTGGAGCCAAGAATGCTAATGTATGCTTTCATCTATCTAAGTTATTAAGTATTTCAATAAAGGGTTAATTTACAGGAGCATCAGGACTGTGCAACCGTTACGCAAGGCAGGCACTGAAAGACGGCGGTTCTTGTGGTATTCCCTATATGCGTGGAGCTTAGCTATCATGCTCACACTCATCACGTTTCTTTTCGACAAATACCCCGTAGCTAATGTCCTCGACTCCAACATAGGAAGTGGAATGTGCTGGTTCGGTACCGGTAAGTGAATTTATAAAACTTTGTAAACAATCTCATTCATTGACTTAGAATGTTTGAGAGACAGGAGAAACAAATAAGATTTATTATTATAGTACTGTTTATTTGAAGTCAGTATAAATCTCTCATATTTAAACATTTGTAACGTTATTCCGAGCGTTCATTGAATAATAAAGCGCGTAACCAAGAATTACGCGGACAAACGAATAGAAGATTTGTAAACATAATTATTTTTAAAAGTTTTTTAGAAGTGCCAAGAATATGTCGTGGTCGATGGAGTTGTCGGCTTATGATATTAAATTTGTGGAAAAGCTGTTTATAAATTAGTTCCACGTATTCGTTTATAAACGGTATCTATAATTAGTTTTACGCCTGATTAAATTATAAATTCGGATTGAACAAAGGAGCTTTTACATAGTGCATCTTTAGAGTGTTGTTTAATATTTCTTTAAATGCTCTCGAAATAAACCAGTTTATGTTGAATTGTGAAATTGATGACGCGATCTTTGTTGTTAACGTAATTTTAGCCAAAAACTTTTATGTAACCCTTCACTGCTAAACTATTAGTCACATAAAGTTAACTGCCTCTTAACTGCTTCGAAATTGGTTTAATGGCCGAATTTCTTAAGCAGAATTTATGATGTGGGCAAACTTCATGCGCTGTTTGCAATATATATCCTATAACTTGTAAATATTCCTGCATTTTTTTTTTAAATTACGAATATTGGAGTGGAGTCTTCTTTAACATCTATTGTACTATTAAGACTCAATTATAGACGACTACTATGCCCATTTTCATAACATAAGGAGTTCGTTCTACACCGCATTCATACAAGTGCTAGAAAGAATAATACTTTTTTTTCAGTTCAAAACACTGAGTCTGATTGGCCGCATTACATATTCTTTGTGATACCCATGGGTTTGGTGACCTGCACTAACTTCATTCTTTGGATCCTGACTGCCCGGCATTGTGCTCGTGTAAAGTCAGAGGTGCACCGCCTGCAAGCTGGCTCCGTCGGAGACAGAGCAAAAAAACGCTTCCGGGTCGATAGAGCCAAGTAAGTTACTGAATGATACATAATTACACTATCGCTATTGTATCTAAGAGTTTGGCAATAGTAAAATCCTGTAACCAAGATTCGATAATTGTATTTTATGTCACAATTAAAGATATAACTCCATTGCTCTTTTATCGAGCACAATTACAAATTCTGTGCTGTTAAGAATATCGTAAAGGAATATCTATATAAATTAAGTCCGAGTTGGTAAATGAACCCGGTAACACTCGATTGCATGGCAAACACTTTTATGATTGGCGCTCTCTTTGAAATAACAAATACAATTCTATAAAATTCTAAGAAAAAAGGAACGTCCGTAAATTTAAACTCTACTTTAGCTAATTTTTGTAGTGGTCCTGTGACCACTTTTTTATCTGCATTACTGTAAATGAAGATAAAAAAATTAAAAGAGCAATACTTTAAGAGATTAGCATGGACAGACACAAGCATGCCTAAATAAATCAATCTCGATGGTGCCCTTTGATACGCAACGCTAAAAATAGCCCGATGTGACCTTGGAAATATTGCTGTCAGACGATTTTGATAAAATACCACTTTTAAATTGCTTACATTCATCATTCATCTTTTTATCATTGCGTAGTGCTAGTGAGCATTTCGTAGAAATCATCAATATTAGTGATTTGAAAAAGAATCTTGTAATCCATTACAATGTATGTATGTAAACTTAAACAACTATATTGAGGGAAAATTTACACAATAAATACGTTTGTTAGAATCATGCATTATTCATATGCGACGAATAGATTAAGGAAATATCATATCGAAATATTAAATTAAATTTAGAAGACTAGTAGTACTTTTATTATTGGGGAAACTGTGAATAATCAAATAATCTAGCGATTCTAATGAAATGTAAAAAATATGATGCCAGAATACTTTTATTACTGTATGTGAGAACATTAGCTTCATATTTTCTCGAAGCTCTACAGTAAATTTTGTTTAAACATTGTAATTACATTTATGATTACTTATCATGTAATAGACATTAACATGCCGTATTTTGCCATTGAATAAAACATTTGTTTTAGATATGTATTGACCGGAAAACTGTGGGTGGTAATGGGTGCTGGATGGATTTCCGAGCTGCTTTCAACGATAGCTGGCGAGCCCCAATGGCTATGGACAATAATAGACTTGCTGAACGAACTTCAAGGAGTTTTCATATTTTTAATACTTGTTTTCAAGCCTAAATTGTACTACCTCATTAGGAAGAGACTCGGTAAGACCATTGGTAAACCTGTATTACAATATATTAGACGAGACCAATACATCTTTATAGCAGATTATAACGTAGTAAAAATCACATTCTTATAAATGTTATATTTGATATAATGTTCCGACGCACTTAAACAAAGATAAGATCTGATACATTTTACTGTTGTTTTTATTACTCGTATGTTGTGCATTATAATATTTACGACTTACGTGTTCACATTGATCATTAGAATTCGAGTCAGAAACCAAGTATTCAATACGTGTTATCTAGGACGTCAGTATATTCGTTTTTTTTTATTACATATGCAAATATGAGAAGATTTTTTGTGTTTTCAGGTTGTTCAAGGATCCCAATTGACACAAGTACATATTGATAATTTTGTACCCTCTTGTATTTGCTGTAGTAATACACTGTCTTGTTAACTATAACGCTACTTTGGACGTGGCTGTTTCAACCATTTTTGATGTTTTTATTAACCGTCAAACAAAGCTTAATTAACAATTTAACCGACCTTACACTATATCGAATCAGTGGGTCTGATCGAAAATGTTCTTGCCTATAACTATTAATCCGCCTAGAGTAATGACTGTTCGTGAAATTCATCTGTAGGTGTTTTTGTTTTCCAAGCTGTGCTTCTCACTTGTCATCGGGTCTATGGCACAATGAATTAATGATTTACTAATATAACACAGGGTTGGAGAAACCGGACGCGCAGAAAAACGGTCCATCGTCGTCAGCACGCACCTCATCTACATTCCTGTCGCGGACTATCAGCTCCGACGAGCGCACCACCATGAGGATTTCCCAACTCAATAACGTCAAGCAACCTTAATCATTCACGTCATTCGTACCTAAGACTATAATATTCACCAAATAATGTCATCAAACAACACTGGTATTTCAGTGTATTTTTCTTGGTTAACTATGTCTTGGAAGTATTAATTACTGTGTTATTTGGTGAATATTTTTTTCTAATTTTGTCGCATACTTAAACGGCCTGTTCATGGAAATTTATACTTGCGAAGCACAGCAATGTGGTTTATTTTATTGTTAAGTCAAATACATAAGTATAATAACTAGTCTAGTCATAATGTAAGATTTATGTGCCTACTTCCTTTCTGTGTTTCGTTATTTTTATGTAGGAGCACGCGCATTTGGTACCATTTACATCATTTGTCTGTTTTAAGGAATGTCTGTTGTAATGTGTGATGACAGAATGAGTTATTTGTTTAGACTATTACAAAAGACTTACTTACCGATAACCTGATACTGTAGGACAATCAATCGTTTAAGATTAAAGTTCTGTTATTCACAATTTAAGTTGTATAATCTTTACTGTTCTATATGTATGAAAATCATATACAATGTGGCTTATTATTAGGTTCGAACATGACCAAGTATAATTTAGTATGGAGAATTCTCTTGTAAAAATGAAATAAGATAAATATTAGTAGTTTAAGTATATAAGCACATATACGTAAATATAACTATTTTATAAGTGATTATTATCTGGTGCTTTCAAGTTGGCAGTAGTAATTTTGGCACTTAGCCAATAAAGAATAATTAATATACTTACCCACATTAACATTTGTATCCATAGGATTCGAACTTTCAAAGGCAATAGATTGAGAGGCCACATTATTGCGTACTTTAAGGTTTTACTTAATGTCGTCTATGTTTACTTTTTAACATGTTAAGTGATTAAAATCATTTTAATTATTACTATTGTCAACCTACGGAAATTTATATAATGATAAATATTTCTAAATCATGAATAGGTTTTTGCTAACTTTTGTATTATGTAACATGAATAGTACACTGTAAAGACGAAACAATAAAACATTCATTCCAATGTTCTTTATTCATTTTTGTGTTGTGAATGATTTATGAATTAAAAAATGTGGATCGTTTAGTGCGAATAGTTTATTAAGTGATATTAGATCATCGCTATTAAAGAATCCTATAGGTGGCCTAATGATTTATTAAATAAAAATTATGGGTCATTGTTCCGTCACCAAATGTGAGATAGTGACTTCTTTTATGATTACCATCAATGCTAACATGTCGCAAATGGGCTCATCTTAGCCCGAAAATAACTAAAATTGCACATTGAAAATGAACATACAAACTCAAGCCAAACTATTACAATCAGATAAATATTGTCCATCGGCGAGCCCAAAGCCTCGTGTATATTATAGCCTCATACTTTACTTAAGTGGCAACAACATACAATCAAATGGTAACTGTTATATGATATTATAGATCTTGTAAAAGCAAACGTAGTCCATTCCTACTTTTGTATGTCAATTTCAACGTGACACACTTTTTGTTTATAAAATAAAAATTGACATTGATTCGGGAACAACAAAAAGGTGAAGTCTATCAACGGTCCCATCTCCTTCCATTAATCTTTGATAGAAAATGAAGCACAAGGGATTGTGTAAGCCGTTTTGAAAAGGAAGGGCCGCTATTGTTATCTTATAGACACATTTTCTGACAAGTAATGGTACAATACAATTTAAGCCCTGTCTACTGCTCAATCCGACAGACTACATCATGAGTCACTACTTACAATTTAAATACAACTTTGAATTATTTTTTAAAAATTAGAAATTTATAAATAACTTTTTTTCGTGTATATCCCACTATTGTAGGTCATTATAATAGAACAGCGATTCCTAACCTTTTTCAGCCACGGACCCCTAGGAAATCAGGGACAGTTTTCACGGACCCCTTTAATAAAAAAATTGTTAAGTAAGCGTAACGATTACGAGACATTAGCATTTATGTATGATCCAGAGATGACACCGCGGACCCCCAGGGGTCCGCGGACCACAGGTTAGGAATCGATGTAATAGAATAACATATTTTTTTCTTATTGTTTAAAAATGTGATTAAATATCACTTCTGTATTCATGTTTTATCCTTATTAAAAATCACCTTTTTCTATTTCCTTTTTTTGTCTTATCTGACCAGATTTTTTTAAAGTAGAAAAATTAGAGATTTCAATTACTTGGTATATGAGTTGTTGAATTTAATTTGTTATTAATTCTAACCATTAACCTTTTCATCACAATTAAAATTCAGTTTTATAATGAAAAGCTTAAAATGTAAGCATGATTTTCAGAAAATGGGTGAGTCAATGAGCCAAAATAATTAAATTCCTCGTATGTCGAATCTAGTGAATAAAGCATTCTAATTAATACTTCGTTATTTATTAGCGCTAGTAGAAAATGTAGAGCACCATGTGATAATGATTGTTATTATATGTTGCATGTATGGAAAAAATAGAAGAAAAAATTAATTATTTTACCTGCCAACACAGCTTGAATGTACGTTTAAGCTTCTTTTATAGTGCTGCGAGGAATAAGCAAATTATTATTAGAACATTAATCAACTAATGATTTCGTGCCGAAATCCCTTTGGGAATACAAAAAACTGTCGCGTTTGCAGCATACTGTGAAAGTAATAATGAATTTTTTTAAAGTGAATTACCATTAAAACTTTGTGTACACAGTTGTTAGTTTTTATTTCGATATTAACATGCTGTAATATAGTGACTTTTACATGTAAACTTAAGAAAATTCTTTTATTTTTATTTAGCAATACATATTTTTGCTTTAGAAAGTCAAAGATGGGAACAAGTTTCGATTCGCTACGAAAAAAATAATTGGTAATATTGGTTGGAAAAAGAATATTTATTAATTGGATTAATTTCGTATATCAATTTAATTTCTTCATTCTCATTATACTATATTGAAATGTCTGTATTATACATTTTAGTATATTAATTTATTTTGGGCACCTATTCTGTTAAAAGTAAGTTGTTTAATTGACCATATTGAACTAAATTTATTTCTTTACCTATTATTGGAATTACGGTATCAAGACTAAGATAAACGATGTCAAAGTTTATCGCTCACATCGAGTAATTTACATGAAAACAAATGTGTTCGCCAGTCGTTAAAATGACGGCGTTAAGTGCGGTACTCTTCAGAGTTATTTTATTGACTTTATTGTGCAGCGAAAAGTGTCATTCAGTATCAGTATTTGTAACCAATACTCGAAACGAAGTTTCTCACCGTTATCGGAATGTTTTGGGAGACGCACCGCAGAAATTGATTCCAATAAACCGCAACCTACAACATGATTTGGCAATTGCGCAACGTGAACACCAAGCGAGGATTAAAAATTTACTTACCAGATTGAAGGCGATTGAGATTCCGAAACATGCATCGTTGAGGCAGCGCCTTCTTCCGCCGAGGAGATTAGTTCGCCAGGCGTATCCAGGATACAAACCAAATTTATATCCCGCTCTGCCTACACAACCAAGCAATAATCCTTATCAATCAAATCCTAATTATAATACTAACCAGCCGCCTTATAACCCTCAATGGCAGCCTGGTGTTGCGCATAATTATTCTGTGCCTGCGTATCCCGGATACAATCCGAGCCACAATAATGGATACAATTATCCTGGGAACCAAGGTCCGTACAATTCTAGCTTTGCTCCTTACAATCCTAGACCCTCTGCTCCTGTTGCCCCCCTACCACCAAATAATAGCTCGTTCGCATCTTGGTATCCAAACTCGTTTCCCAGAAATTTTAATAATACACCTGGTTCTCAACCTTACCCCGGATCGCCATATGTTAATAACAATTTCAATCCTGGATACCAACCACCTCAAGGCTATAATAATAATACTATTGCTTATAATCCAAGCCAGAGACCACCTTACTATCCCCAAGGTAACAATTCATTCAACCCCTATCAGCCTAGTTACACTACACAAAGGTATCCTGTCTACTATCATAACACCGCAACTCCAAGAATTCCAGGCAACTATCCCAATCAATATGGGAAGTATAACAATTCTCAGCCAAGTTTTCCTAACTTTAGACCAAATGGTGTTCCACGCAACACGTCGTATACGAATATAAATTACCCTGGATATGCTAACTTTTCATCGCCAAATACATCTTACGGTGTTTATAACCATGGTCAAAATTATCCTGGTTACACTCCTCCAGGTTATGGCCCAAGACCAGTTGTGCCCAATGGATATCCAAACCCGCCTCACAACGGATCTTTTAATAATTATAATAATTGGTATCCAACGGGTCATAATGTCAATAATTACACAAATCAACATAATCAAGGACGACCTCCCTATTCAGGATCAAATAATTTTATTCCACCAAACCAAGGTTATTATCCATTTGGTCAAGCTAATTCAACCCAATGGAATCCAAACCAAGGCCAAATGCCTGGTGGCTCTTATCCCCAACATCAATACAATGGGGCTAGCACTTACAGAGTTGCTGATCACTACATTCCTACTATTCCGAGCCAGCCTCCCGCACATAATAATTTTGGAGGAAGCAATGCATATTATCCATCACATCCAACGGATGATCCTACAAGAGTGCCACCTGGGCGATTTTCTTATTGACGGCATTTTTACGGAGGAATGTTTGACCTGTTTTGTAATATGAATCAATGTTCAAATATGTAACTTAAATGTGATAGTCTTAAAAAATATGGTAGTGGTTTTGTGGAACAATATTACTATTTATATAGTACAAAACATGAGTAGGTACATATGTGAATGTAGTGAAAGTGCCTTTCAATAAAATATATTGGTCTTTTCATTGAATTTTAACAATGAATACATTTATTACAATTTAATAAATTTAAATAGAAGTAAAATAAATCAAGTAAAGCCTTTCATGTTGTTTTAAAAAATTATTTGGTGCCTTTAAAAAATGTGTTAAAATTCGAATCAATTTGTTAAGAAAAATATAATGGATTTATATTTTCTATAGTCATTTAAAAAAATGATTAACAATAATAATATTATTTTGAATAAAACAACACCATACACTTATTATGTATTTTTATTTTTTCCAATAATTTACATATCATTGATTTTTTTAAACAATTGGTATATTAAAGTACCTTCGATTTAAGTAGTTTTTGTCGTGTATCGTGTTAAATATATTTTTGCAAAGGTAAGTACAAAAATAAGAATGTATAAACATTGTATGTGGTCTTTTATAGTTTCCAACATTGGTCCCGAATTGTATTCAACAATCACTGTTTTAAGATAATATTAACCTAAAACTTATCTTTACTTATTGAAGAATGTAACGCAAGGTTTTATTTACAAATGACGATAGCATTAGGTAACTTATTTACGGTAGACGGATACATCGTATTCAACATCTGCAATACTTGAAATTGAATTAAAACAGTAAGCAGTTTATACACTGCACAATGTGACTGTGATATACGGTTATATTATTTTGCATTATATCTTGCATCTCACATTATTAATTTTGTATAGTATATCGACTGTATTATAGTAATTAATATTGGTGAATCTAAAATTGTGTAACGGGATAAATAAAGTCGTGACTGCACAAGCGTACAGCAATGTTGTCTTCTATGCATAGTACAACATTGACAATAGTGGTTGTGAATTATGAAGTAAACGTCTCCGTAATAAAATCTCCATAGATATACAGACTAAGTACATTACAATGAGCAACAAAATGCCGTTTATAACTTATGTTAATTTTAAGTAAAACTGTTTGTACCAAAGTAAGTTACATAGTTAGTTCGTTTAATACCTACATAGATTTTATAAATAGTAAAAATACTGATCGATTACAGTTACTAAGTATAAATAATTAATTGAACATTTATTAAAAATATAACCTTTCTCGTAGACGTGGACAACGTACGAGTACAAACGTACCATATTCATATACACCAAAAGCGAGGTTTCGTCTACAGTACGAAGTGTTTAAGTTAAACAATATCACACAATATTTATTACTCTTTAATCCCTATTTAATTGCTCTGCAATACTATTCGAGTTGTGTTTTAAGTGCCATCAACTGTTGCAAGCAAAAGAATATCGCACTAAGTACTCTACTTATGGCGTCTACTGACTACTTCAGCCAAATTCAAGCTGTATGTACAATTTTGTTAAGTACTGGTATTATCGTTAATACCTTAATTCTATCGAGCAGAGCTTGATTCCCAACCAAACGTATGCAGTTGATGAGTTGAGCAAATTTATGGAAAGAAGAGCGGGGCTGAGCGCGTTCAAGTGCGGTGGTTGGGTTGCACAGTGACGGGCGCGGGAGCCGGCACCGGCGTCGGCGTGCTGAAGGCGGGAGGCGCCCCCACTGGTGGAGCGGGGCCGACGTGCGCGGGCGTGATGCCGGGGGCGGGGGAGTCGCAACCCTCGCCCTCCGCATCCCGCTCCGCCACTTCTTCTTCATCGATGATGGAGATGTCGCGAATGGACGGCCGGTGAGAGCGACGCCACCCTGGTGGTAGGAACAAACACTCGGTCAGTCAAGTCCAAGAGTTTACCAAAAGTTGTCTGTACTGATGCTTTTTGCATATGCACATAATTAGCCTCTGTTAAATTAGCGTCTAAACAATAATATAAAATTTATTTTTAAGCCAGTGTTTGTATTTTCAATCGAAAATGTTACAAAGAAACATCAGGTACACTGAAACCATTGATACCTAGGCTTGGTCGTATAAAGGTATTTAATTCCGTAATAAACACGTCTCGTTAAATGCCAAGATTGTAACGCGATCTAATCACCGGCTAACAGTAAATACCACATAAAAGTGCGGCAGACCTTGACCTGGACGTTTCCATGACAGAATTACTGAATATGTGGTGCACGTCACGCGGCCGCTTTATTACCTCTAATTAATTAATACTGACACTGAACTGTAATTGTAAGTATGCCATTTCGGTTCATTTACATATTTTTTTTTATTAGAAACAAACTATATTATATACAAAAGACACTCTATAAATTGGACGTCAGCTATATCAAAAATAAATTTAATATACTTTAGAGTTTCTTATGTAAAGTTTACTGGCTTTTAAAAAGCTTACTAGTATTATAAATCATATAATTTGTGTATCTTAGTGATACAACCAGTATGTCGGAATTATAACAAGTGCGTGCGTGGTGCGCGAAATCTTTAAAAATATTTAGACTCTGCTTCTAGTTTTATTTTTGCTTATATTAATATTTGACTATGTAAAATAATAATCGCATTTCAAGTGTAATTACTTTGGGAAGTTGAGTTGCTGTATTCCGGTTATTGGATTGACTAATCTGTATACAAAAAACGCAATCGTTACCGACTAACTGATCTATCAACACACAGCTAAACTGATCGAATCCCGCTGAAATTCGGTACGCAAATAGTTTTCATGAGTCACTTCCTAAGAGGATGAAAAGTGTTCCAGATTTTGTATTGAAAAAGGTTGACAAAACCTATACTCGTATTAGCTTGAGAAAAGTTTCAAGCAAAAGTAGGTTGTATATTAGGAGTAAATGCAACAGTTGGTTGTATATTCTACCTTCGAGAACAGGTGGCTTTGTTGTCCTGGACAGTAGTTTGGGTCCGGTGAGCGTGATGACGATGGCGCCGATGGGTGCCGTGATGATGATGGACATGATGCACACCGTGATGACCGTCTCCGCGTAACCCAGTAGCGTTTCGTCTACAACCTCCATCTTGCGCACCTCGTCCAAAGCCACTGGGGCCAACGCCGCCTGCAAATAATAATAAAGCGAAGTTTAGTTGATGAATCGTTTAACCTAAGCTGATTTTCTTGACGAAATTAAAATTTGTTCGTGGTATAATTAAATTTGTGACTTTTTTTCTCGTTCTTTCTATTCTATATTTACATAATTTGCACTGATTATTTCCTTTAAAATTCATGTAATAAACTATTTAAATTATTTACGTATTGTATAAGTTGTGCAAAATCAAAAAGTCGTTTGATGCAAATGGAATATTAATGGTCTGAGTATAAAATTTCACTTTGCATTTATTATATTCTTTGATTACAGAATGGATTTAAAGTCTGGTGAGTGGTGTACCTGCACGGTAGCCTTGGCCATCCAGGCAAGACCGACGAATATTTTTTCCTTCATGTTGAGGTTGCTCCTTACTGCGCATACGCTGGTGAGTAAGGCGCGCAACACCGCGCACGTCACTAAGATACCGCTGCCTATCAGCACCAGGTGTCCCGGCAACTCAGAGATCTGCACGCAAACATATGAGTTTATATAATATTTCATATTCTCCTGGTAAAATTTGCATAGTAATTGTGCAAAACGTATGACAATTTTAGTTATTCTTATTTGAAATTCTAACGTACCCAATAATATTTTTTATCTATAACATTACACCTTATCTCTAGTAAGAGTTAAAAGTAAAAGTAAAAAGTTTTAGTAAAAAGTAAAGCTAAAATGTACTCACAACAACTTGTGCTCCCGTGACGGAGAACAACATAGGTTCAAAGAACATCCAGAAAATTTCGAAGGCGGTGGCGACGGGGTTATCATCCAGCTCCCATCCCAGATCCACCCAATTTTTGCACGCCATGAATCCGAATGCAATTACTGCCAGAGGACCTAGAAAAGAGATCGTATTGTTTATAAAAAAAACAATAACGCAGCTGGCATTAACCAGAACGAATTAAAAAAGCGACCAAAATTAAAGATTTTTAGACTAATTAAGTGTTTTTAATAAAATTATCCATATCGAGAAACAATTTATGTACTCTGTTATCATAAAATCAAACATTTTTTATCAATATGCAAATATTTTAATGTTAATATAATTTTAAGGCGATGTTTAACTTAACATTTATATATTTTATTTTATGTTCCTACGTTTTTTAATCCTTATGTTGTATAATACGTATAGTCGTAAATATATACTTAAACTGTTTTAGTCCATTCAAAAGAGACAAATAAAGTTTGAATGCGAAAAGTATAGGTACTACTATATTTATTTGTTTTACACTACAGCAAGCTACAAGAAAAAAGGTTTTAAAAAATATCAGATGGCTTGCTTAGAATATTTGCGCCAATGTGTTTACATATTATGCTTAGCTTTTTTTAATAAAGATATACCTCACTAGTTGGTTGCGACTAAAATCACGTAGAAAAATAAAACAAAAAAGATATAAAACCGTGTGTCTAGACTCGCATAAATTGACATTAAAGAATACATACTTTTGGATTAAGAGAACTATTGACGAGGATCAAAAACGTGATTTTCATTTGATCACGTGGCATAAAACTAACTATCGTTTGAAAGCTTTACAATTATTGTTTTATTATTTGTTTTACCCAACATGTACATTTTTGTAAAGCTTTATGGGTTTGTAATACATGGAATGCTATTATAATAAGTAATTTGTTAATTAAATCAAAAGACGGAATGCGGAAATATTCTAGTTTTTTAAGCTTTCACGTCTGCATGTTTTTAAATAATTTCAGTATAGATTCTCTATAGATAGAAGGGGGCTAGGTTAACATAATTTACTTATATTTACATTTGATTCATCGCATTCATACTGTCGTCGTCGGTATTATGATGCATACTAATCTTTTACAGCTTTAAGAACTTGATTTTCATTCCATATAACAACTACATGGAATTTTTGTGATGGCGTTATATGTTCTCATTGAATGTTACATGCGCACGTCGCCTACACTCAATATTATTCTAGTTAACTGAATAGCTGTTTAGAAATTGTTGTGTCGCGACTTTCTTTTCCATATTAATGTATGCCACTTCCTGCATGTGACGCATAATCAAATACATTCGTTATACACGTGGACGGGTCGATTATCAACAAAATACTAATTAACTGGTCAACTTGTAGAATTTCAATTTAATTATACAACATAACGGCAATTTAGGTCACTTAAGACTATTTCATAGAATGCACGTGGTCGTATGTGGAGTGAGTTTTTAGAATAGTAATCAATAATGTTTATTTCGTATAAACCTGAATCTTTAAAAAATCTAAAGTTTATTTTGTAGTGAATCCGTTTGTAGAAAATTCGTTGTAAGGGAAGACAGGTTTGTTTAAAAAGTTTCGTTTTATTTTTAAGTAACATTAAATTCAGTTTTAATCATGGACCCTAAAATCGCGAGTGTATTCGTCGTTACTATATTTAAAAATATCTTCCATACATAAGCGCTTATTAATTAAGTTGGCAGTTACAGTCGTGTTGACTGTCTAATAACTATAAGGACAATGTACCTGCACCGCCCCAGCCGATCTCTTCGGATCCCAGCACGGACATAAGTCCGCCAGCGAGTAGTAACAGTACACGCAGTGGCACCAAGAACGCATCATTGCGCTCCGGCACGAACTTCACCAAATACCCGCACAGTATACCAAACCCGATGCCGCCGATCACACTTAACGGACCCTGAAAATATACATACAATTAATTTGTAGTACTTCATTGGCTTTATGGTAATGCACCGCAGTCAGTTTAGACGGTAAAGTACGTTAAAATATTTCAATAATAACTTGTTCTGGATCTTAATTCAAAGGAGCTAGTCATGTTACCAGGCTGTATAGCTTTGGCTTCCATCAACTAAATGATGTTTCAAAGATGACAGTGAACTGAGCATGGTTGAAATTAAATGATCCGAGCATGAATTGGTTGGTTCTAAATAATTATTAGTTGCTGTAGAATATGTTTCTGAATGAATTACATATCAATTCTCGGTATTTAATACACTTTCACCCAATAAGTACATATTATGTACACGTTTTTTAACTCGTTCTCTATACATGTCAAGGAAAATTATAAATTCAAGAGCTAAAATAAATAGTAAGTAATTATAATGTGGAGTGAAGATAAATGGAGTGAATAATTGCAAAGGCCGGAAAACAGACCTCGTTTCTTCGACTTATGTATGTATGTATATTAATTCGTCATATTGACAAAATATTGCCTTAAAGTTTGTTGTGTCTGCAGAACCTTGAGGTATCGGATATTTAAGTTCATATTTTTATAAGAAAATGAAATATTCTTTTAATTGAATGGGTAATTAACGAATACTCGATTATAACAAGCAATGAAAGCTATGAACATTTGAGTTTGTATGTAACTGGGATGTGACTAGCGACGGTAAATGTATAATTAGTAATATCTACCCTTACTCTCATATGTGTGTTGCTAAGCATATGTTAAGTTATTACAAGCACATGGCGGTATTTAGAATAAGATGTGTGAATGTCAGGTCGGTAAGCGCGAGAGTTCCAGTACTGTAAACAACAGTGCGTTTGCACAGATGTTAGTAAAACAATTTCAATGTAAAGTATATTAGATATACGGAGCACGGCACGTGACTCACATAAAATTTATAAATGTGGTTTTGTAAATCTGTCCATTATGTACAAACGTTCGCCTCATATTTTTATGGCTCGATAAAGCGTATGTACGGATATCCCATATCACGGGCTTTCGGTCACACGACCTATTATTCCGTTGCGTTATCGATTATCATCGATTCATTTATTAGTTTGAATGGCAATGTTTGTTTATATAAACGACGTATAGAAATTGTGGTGCTGTACGATGCGGTGAATATTTGTTGTGAAGTATAAATTCGTCTCGGGCGTTTCGGTGTTACGTCACGAGCATTGTTTGATGCGCGTCGAACCGTTTGCACAGCTTGAACACTGCACGATGATGGCAGTTATGGAAAAACAATGTCATTAACTAACATTTTAATGACAATGCGATACGTTATCTCGCAGAAATTGTAATATTATTTTTAAATAACTGATTCGACCCAGTTCGTTACTGTTTAGCTTCCTGCTTTTAGATACACGAATATTTATCAAGAACTTATTGAATAATTGAGGAAATTTGGTTACTATTGAAATACGATGATCCCAAAACACTTCCTTCTCTTTGCATTTCTTTATTTTAATTTAGTAAAATGCCGTTTCACGTCTTAGACAAGTCAATGTCCAAAAGCAATTCTAACTTCTTTGCGAGCATTAATTAGTACCTGAATAATGTTCATGGTCATAGAGGAGTTGGAGAACATAATGGAGGAGACGATGCCGAATACAGCAACACTGGCGGCGTCGTCCACACCCGATACGGCCAGTACGAGCGTCGGGATACCCTTCGACACACCGTAGCCCTTCCCGCGCAGCCGGAACAGACACGGCACGATGACTGCAGGAGACACCGCTGCCACGATAGAGCCCAGCAAGAACGCTGCAATTCATACAAACATAAACGTTTTGAATACAAAAAAAGGTAATGCTTTGAGTAGTAGATAGATATTTAGATTCTCCCAAAGACGAAAAAAACAATAAAACTGTTGAACCAATAATTATTCCCTAGATTTTGGTGTACGAGGTTAATAGTTAACATTATACAGGGGTAATTTAGAACAAGGATTGTAAGTGATCAATACATGGCATAAGGGCTAAAAATCATTAAGACCATTTTGCTAGAAATAACGTTTTGATATTTACTCGTATAAAATGTATTAAAATAAATAACAAGTTTTAAATCTGGAACATCTGTATTCGTTTGTTATAACAACAAATGTAAGATTTCAAGCGTTCTTGATTGAGCAAATATACAATTATCGCAGAAATATTATATTCAATTCTCGTCATGTTCTTACAAACAAGAAAAAAACATTATATTAAGACAGGGACTATGGTTTACAATTGCATAGTTTCTCAGTAGTATTTTTGATGATTAGCAACATTGAATTATCGAAATGAATTTCTGCTATCATTTGACGTAGCACGTTCGTGTTACCAAACTTCTTGGAATCATTGATACACAGAAACGCACATTACGTAATACAATATGATGTTTAGTTTGAACACTATTTGTACTCACCCCAATCCCATGGCAACCCGAGGAAGAAATAGCCAAGAACTGCGCACAGTACACATTCGAAGGTCCACGGGACCAAAGCCAGCTTGATGACCGTGAAGAAGTATTTCTTTAAAGCGATTGGATCCAAATCCAAACCAGCTCGTGTTAAAATTATTGTTAGCGCAATTTTCCTAAAAGAGAAAAAAAAAAACAATGGAAGAAAAGAAATCTACAGTTTTACCATATTAACAATCAATTAAATGTCACAGTTATTACACACAGATTGGACTTATTGTACCCATGAAATAGTAAGATAAACTAAATTTCCTCCGTGTGATGTTTTCGTAATGAAAGGTTGTTATGTTTTCGCGAAGTTCGTTATATTTCGTTATGGTTGGGTATCATAATTCTCATTATTTTTACTACAAAGAATTATATGATTTCTCACATATAGTTCTGATTGTAATTACAAAGTTCAAGCACGATACTATAGACCAATATTCAGTTAGATATAACGTAGTCACTGATTCTAACCTGATATATGAAGCGACATGAAGATACGTGTCGTCAAAGTTGACAAATCCGATATTTTTCATAATGATTCCAACGAAAAGCATTCCTATGAGCGCCGGCAGCGTGGTGACCTTCATCATGATCCAGCCCCCGAAATAGGCGGCGATGGTGAGCACAGCCAGCGTGAACAGCTGGCCGCCGGGCGCCGCCGTCTCGCCCATCACGATCCATATCGTCACCCACACCAGCAACCCTGACCCATACGCAATTACATGTCAAACGCACTCTTTCTATTACACAAACTGACACACTTTTCACACTTTCTATTTCAATCTTTTAATGACGAGTCCCTTCAAATGTTTTGAGCGACTCGCTTTGTCGGTTGCATTTATTTAACACGTGTGAAAGTGTTTAGGTATAGGAGAAGAATTTTTATGTTACTTCTTTAATGCTATTTCGAAAAGATAATATTGACGTTATAAAAATAAAATCTCTTACCGATGAGTAATACCGCAACGGTCTGCGCGAATGTGCGGTAAGACGGACACAATGGATACGGGCATACTTTCTGCCAGTGAGGTGGCTCCCACGATGGAATTTCGGAGTCTTCTTGGTGGCACTTCGCGCAACATGCATACCACCACGACCTGAGAATTGTTTAAATATGTTGTTAGAGCGCAGTCGAGTTAGTAGTTTAGTACTATGCAAACTGCGAATTTTTCACAAAATCTCTTGTAATTATCACCTTTCAATGTGCTCGCTCTGGTGTGACAGCGCTTTCTTGGAATAAACTGAGGATGTGGTTGAGTATTTCTTGAATCTTCCTTCGATGTGCCCTTGTCGATCTGAGGAGCAAGCGGACGACCGTCAGCTTTTAGATAGTGTGTTAAATGCGACAATCGATTAAATTATTCATGTGAACTACCGGCTGTCCTCAAACGACAGCTGTTCTCTTTTACATTGTGTGCGTTATCGGCGGCAATAAATATACTGACCTTACTTGCTGTCACCTAAATACTCAATAGAAAGACTAGATTGACATTTCCATTTCTAGATTGCAAATTGCCGTTATTTTTGCGTAATAAAGATTAATTTATCTCAATAAATATTCATGTTATGGGGGATAATCACTGATTGAACAATTAATATGAGTTGTGTTCGCTAATTTAATGTATGTTATATAAAATAAATATGTAGATAACTTTCTTACCCCATGAAGAGTCCATATCTGCGGCCATGGCATTGTGTAGGTTGCTTTTGCGGCGGGAGGGACCCTCCGCTTGAGCTGATACTCGGCCATTCCTTTGAAAGTATAAAATAATTATATAGTACGTGTCTGTTGTTATGTATTATTTGTTGCTATGACATTATTTTATGTTCAATTATCAATTTAAGTTTTAAATGGACGTATTATTAGCTGACTGCCTCGAGGTCTTGCGGAAAAAGTGCGTGGTGTGCGATCCAAAGAACCTTGATTCGAATCTCAAGTCGTGAAAAGCAATGTTAGGTTTTTCTATTAAGACAATAAAAGTCACAGCAAAGAATCTAAATCTGTGCCTGAGAAACAGGCATAGGGTCCTTTTTATTTGGTAGATACTAGTAAATAGAATTTCAAAGCTTAGATATAAATAATTAAAATATTAGACATTTCCAAGTAAATTGTGAGTACAATTTTAGAAAACTCTTTAGTTAAGGACGCATCCATGTTTGTGTTCTTGTTTGAAAGAGATAATGAGTTGTGCAGTAATAGCTAGCAATTTCCGTTTAAATATTTATTGTATTCACAGCATAATGAAAGAATATCACAACATTATTCATGTCAATAGATATCTGTATTTCCTAAACATTCCTTGCATTTAAAATTGTTTTGTAAATTGAAAATATTTTTTTATTGAAATTTGGTTTTGTATCTACTTTTATTTGTCGGATTGTAATAAAAAATAAATATTATTTGTATAATTATGTTAGTGAACGATCACAGGTTAATGGTCGCCGACACTTTTGAACGATTAAATGAAGTAGGTCAAGTCAGTTATGACTTATGTGGTACAAGTTACAACCCAGATATTCATATTATATCTGCCGAGTTTACTTACA
This sequence comes from Cephonodes hylas, assembly GCA_030295005.1. Taxonomy (NCBI): domain Eukaryota; kingdom Metazoa; phylum Arthropoda; class Insecta; order Lepidoptera; family Sphingidae; genus Cephonodes; species Cephonodes hylas. The sequence continues at coordinate 6,751,901 of AP025364.1, read as the reverse complement.
AGCTTCCCCTTTACTGCAAGCCCGATTTATTGCCGACTTAAAATATTGGTTTAACTACCAATATTATTGTACTGAGTAATTGAGTTACTTAATTACATTCTGCGTGTTCTTGAAATGTTAGTTCAGGTCATGTTATAATGATTGTAATGTCCTGATGTTTTAGTTTAGTTTGTATAAATAAAACTACAAACGCTTACTCTCAACAGCGTCTGGCCCGTCCACTCGGTCCGATGTCCGGTGTAGTAGTGAACCGGTTTGAGTGGGGAACAGCGCTTATATAATAATTTGTATTCACAAATACCTTACAATTTATTATTAATATTACTTGTACTCTACAATGATTAAATGTTCAAAGAATACAATAACAATAATAATTTTAATCACTACATTTGCCAGTATTAGTGACGGCTATTTAATTCTACTTTAAAGTAGCATTATCTTCATCAGCAGCCTATATATTATGTACGTCCAGTGGGACGTAGCAACCCAGCAGTGGCTGGGTACGGATCTCTCTGTACAACTAAAAGGCTTTAGACCTTAGTCCACCACGCTGGTCTATTGCGGGTTGGTTTTAAAAGTATAGCTAAAACGTCTTAAATAGGTTCAAAGTTTCCAGGGCAATCGAAATCCTTTTTACACAAACACAAACATACCACACGCCTATATTCCCCGAAGGGGTAGGCAGAGGTGCATTTCTGCACCCACATTTCGCCAGGTATGTATCAGTCCCACGTAATAGGGGGCGAGCCTATTGCCGTTTCTCGGGCACATTTCCAGACTCCGTGCTGCTATTGAGAATTTTCTAATGGAAAAACCCCAATAACACTTTGCCCGACCCGAGAATCGAACCCAGGACCTCTAGATCGCACGGCACATACTTGTACCGCGAGACCACGAGGCAGTCCTCCTTTTTAATTAACAAAAAATATACATATGAATGTATTTTTATTATAGTTTAAATTTTATTTTAGGATTAAGATTGGATAAATTAAATGAATTTTGTATAGTATTTTTGTATATTGGCTACGAAAGGGGACAAGACGACATAGTAAGTGTATTGTGATCCATATTTGGACCGTCAAAGTGATGTGAAGAGTGTCAAGTAGTAAAAAAAAAACAATGATTTTCTCCCATTATTCGGCTTCATTCCAAATGCATTCAATTTTATCAGTTATTGATATCATACCCACAGCAAAAAGAGCCTCGGCAGTTTTTAATACCGAAAAAGCAACGGTATTGTTAATGTCGATTTTTTAAGTTTAGTATTAAGTACAGTAGAAATAAAAAAAGTACTTATATGTCTATAGGGTGACAGTTTTTTTTATCTGTCTTACACACATACCATAAAGACAACAATCTCTGAAATAAGTTTATCGTGATTAAAGTTAACTAAATTGATTCCAATCTCTAAGCTTTGAATCAATAAAACTTGTTACCAAGCATACAGTTCGTGTTCTAATAAACTATGCAATGGGCGAACGTGCTTACCATTTATAGTACTCATGGAAATATTACAAATAATTTTTCATTGAGACTTACGTTCGTTGCGCTTTCAAGGGTAGGTAGGTAAATGATTTCTATTAAGCTCAAATCATGTGACTATTTATTAAGGTTACACGGCACAAACGAGTCATGTGTCTTGACACGACCGTGGCGTTTTTGTTGAATACGGTTTTTGTTATGTGGTTGCGGTTTTAACAAAAGTTGCCGACGGTTACTAAGTGTCTACTAGCCTAAATCAGCAACTCATCCTCTCCTTTGAATTGGTTTTTAATTTTTATTAAACTAAACATATTGTAGTACGGCCTAATTAGTCCTGCGATATAAACTTACGAGTGCAATCAAGAGGTCTTGGTTTTCTTTCGCGGTTTTGAGATTCTATTGCAGATTAGAGTCTGGAAATATGCTAGGCAAAGGAGTATGTTGGTGCTCTTTTGTGTAGGATTAAAAAAAAACGTGTTGGATTTGAGTGGGTAGATCTAGTAACCTCTTGTGAGTAAGTATTAATTACGGAGTAATAATATTCCGCGATATATCTTAACTATTCAATAATATCTAAAATTTCTATTCCAAGACAAGTAACGTTACCTTTACTTAGCAGTTTTGGTTGTTGTCCTTTCGTGTGACGTAATGTGTTTCTCGGAAGGTTTTCTATGCTTGTTTGGAATACCGAATAACTAAAGAAGCAATTTTCCCACATAGCTTCTAAATGTATGCATGTTTAGCATTTTAGGTCGTATGAAAAGATTAAATTTTAAAAAGAACGATTTCAAATATTTCATTATGGTCGAAATAAATTATATCATCCTGCTTTCAAAGCCATAATCTAGGATAAGACTATTTCTACATCAATTAGATATTCGTAAACCACGAAAAAATCATAGTATCAATTTTTGTACATCAAAAATTATGAGGGGACACCAAAGAATGCATCTAAATATTGTCATAAAGCTTAAAAATTATTTCGTAGAGTTTTTTCACGATTTAATTTTTATATTATAGTTTTTTTATTTAAATAAAATCTCTTTGGATGTAAATAAAATAAAATTTTGGGTAACTAATGCTATAAAAATTACCAAGAGATAAAAAAAGACTCTTTTTTAATTGAACTTATCTTTTATTCATACTTAATCTAGGGTATTTCTCATCTTACGCTATCTTTGAAGGCCTTCTAGTTAAATAATAATTTTTAATTAAATAATAATAATTTAATTGGATCACTGGTAAAATGGTTTAAAAATTGAAATTCGTCGTTAGGTTTATAGCATTTTGCTTCAGAAATTTACGTTAAGTATAAAGATACTGGTCTTCATAGAAAAAAGTTCCCCAAAAAAAAAAATTGTAATAAAACAGTCTGTTTTAATAGCTATTCATTCAAATAAAATATACCCATTTAAAGTAGAAAGGTAAAACTTATGAATATATTGTATTCAATAATACGCAGAATTTGATCAATATTTTTGTTATGATAGCCTTAACAAATTCAAATCGATTTCTAATATAATATCCATTTGAATCGCAGAAGTTACATGAATCTAAAATGTTCCATGATTAAATACATTTCAAGTACCCCGCGGGCATTGTTTATTGCATATAGCGTCACTACTATTGCGATACAAAATAACTGTTTTTGAATTAAGTTACCATATTCAATTCCTCTTAAAATAACTTCTTTACTTGTTTATATCATAGTATTTTTAATATAATATTAAATTGTGTAATGTAAATCTTGCGATTTATTCCGTCTGGTTTCTGCTATCACGTGGATTGTTTGAAAGAGAATATAAAGTTTTATTATCAATTCGTAACGATACATTTGTAAGTACTACATTCAAATGTGTGGAGTAGCTGTATTGAAGGTAATGTGTCACCTTGTCTGAATAATAGATCACAGCCATTGAACAATTCAATAGCAATTTTTTATGTTTAACTTACAATCGATCCTATTAGGATGTTATGCTAGCAATCATGTTTATCTACGTTTATAGAATTGCAATTATTTACATCTTATAATTTAGCGAAAAATAACGTTTGAAACATAAAGAGGTTGTTTGACTATATAAATTATTTAGTTTACATTTCTCTCGATACGTTTCTATAAGTTGCGTAAAAATCGTTACAAATTAAGTGTTACAATTAAATTAGTTGCCCTATCGAATGGAATAATTTAACCCACGTATGGCACAAGGTGAGTGCTTGCTAAAGGTTTTATTAATGGAAAACAAAGTGCGCTAGAGTGGGTCAATGTTTAACTATATTATGTCAACCAATGTCGTGTTTAAATTTGGAAAACATTTATGATACATATGGAAGTAATTATATTATTGAACTTATTATTTTAAAATTGTTACGATTTTCCTTTGCTTAATACTATTTTACATATCAATTTCATTTATGATTTGGAGTAAAATCTAGTCAGAGCTCCGTTAGTAATCTATACTAATATTATAAAGCTGAAGAGTTTGTTTGTTTGTTTGTTTGTTTGAACGCTAGGATCTCAGGAACTACTGGTCCGATTTGAAAAATTCTTTCACTGTTAGATAGCACATTTATCGAGAAAGGCTATAGGCTATATAACATTACGCTACGACGAATAGGAGCGGATCAGCAATAAAGAATGTTTCAAAATCGGGGACATTTTTTTCTTTTTGTGAGCTTCCGCTGCGTGCGCTGCGGAAACGGTTAAAGTTTCGCTAATATAATGTATGCGAGAAATATTCCTCTTTAAAAGTTCTAAGAAAAAGTCCGCGACAGCATATGTCTATCCTTTAAGGTTGGCTCACTATAACGTTTTTTATCCTAACCAAATTGATTTTAAAATAAAGTTTTATTTGTGAAGGTGTTTTTATAAATATCATATTAATCCTTATCCAAATAAATACGTTATTCATTACAAGTATTTAATTTTAAATAAAATTGCGCTTTATATCATTTGATTTCACTGAGTATCTTAGAAGATATTGCAGTTTTAAAATATTGATCAAGCGCGCAATAATGATGCACAAGGCGCCGATCGACGCGTTACGATTTCACGTTTGAACAATTTGACCGAATGGTATGATTTTTGGTATGGAGATAAATAGGACTCAGAGAAGTAAAATAGACTCCAACTTATTTTCCTTCTGAACTCAACCTTGTAGTCTACGCGGACGGAGTCGCGAGCAAAAGCTAGTTCATAAATATAGATTAATTAAAAAGAGATGAGTTCGAACATAATTGGTATCTATTCAGAAAGACAATGGGCAATGACAGCTGCACATTGTTTGATGAAGCTAAAAAACGTAATTACCGGAACGACATGGCTGCATCATTATTTTAGTCCGAGTATGTGATGAGTGACAATATTCCGATACTGTTCACCGTGGTGATCACCGAGCGGAACGGCGCATACCGTAGCAGCCGAATGAAAACCCGACCTAATAATGAGTAGTGCACAACCGTACTTAACACAAACCGTACAAACCTACTCGTTTGCCAATAAAAAAAATGTCGCGCATTAAAAATCAGTTTCATTGTGTAGGTACACGCAAATGTGTGAACATGCGGATGTGCTTTAATCTTAGCACGTGTTTATTGTGTCACATAGAAACAGCGTTACGATTTTTCCTTGTTCTCATTTCAGTAGCATGGGATTAAAAAGGGGAATAAATAAAATGTGTTTCCATATTATTTACAATCACCTCTGATCGAGACAGATATACGCGACGTTTTCATGTCTTTACTTTGCTGTGTAATGGAAATCAAATATATTCAATGTTTCATGCGTTACTTGAGTGAAAAAAGTTTAGAATGCACAATATAAAATAGTTTGAGTGGTTTTAATATAGCTTTATAATAACACGAATAAGTACAGCAATGTGTTCACAGTTGCATAGCTCGTATTTCTTTGAACATGTGCGTCAAAAATGTTTGCGTTTCATTTTAATTATCAATGAACAATTAATGACATCGTACACGGACAGAGTTCGACACGGTTTCTTTACTTTTAATTTTCGTGGTCTTAATTTGCCTTTTTTCAGATCTATGATGCATGTAAAATTGACAAATATTTAAAAATTTTAAAAAAATATTTATACTTATTTATTATTACTTCGCAATGCGGATTTAATAATCCAATATTGTAATAGTGAAGTTGAAAAATCCGAAAAACGTTTTTATTTCACGAGATAGACGAGTATTGATTGATAAAAAAAGGATTCTGGAAAAGGGAAAGTGCATTTTTAATATAATAAGGGACTTAATTTTAAAATGATGAAATGTGGTGGTGGAAATAAATAGAACTCACCAATGTCGGTTTAGTGCGTCTGTTTCGAGGGATGAATCTGACGGGAGGTAGCTGTCGTAGTGACAACTGAGGCTGCTGTGAGACATCCTACATGGCACCAAGTGAGTCTCATTCACTAAAACTATGATTATCGAGCGAATATGTGGAGTGTTATCCGCGGAGGCATGCTCCGTTCAGCACGCTCCACACCTATGCCGCGGCGAATGTGCATCTTATAAGAGAAGGTTCGGCTGCGAGTGAGTCGCCCGCCGCGCCTCACCCCGGGCACGTGACTGCCTCCGCGAGTTCAGATTCGCCGGCCGGCTGGCCGGTCATTGGCCGAAGTGCAAAATTTTTTCTTAGGCGCAACAGTAGGCTTTCTGCCATAGAAATGCGTTCTAAAGCATTGCCTGGGGCGACGATACACTCGGTGACAAGTTGGTGAATGAGCTCGCACTGTCGCGCCGGTGTTTATAATACATGTTAGAACATTTCAAACAACGATCGTATAACAGCTGCGCCCGCGCCGCCCGCGTCGCCCGCGCTACCCCCGCCCTCCACTTCTTCCGTACGCATCGACACAATGTGCGCCACCGCGTTTCAAAAAACCGGCAAAGTGTGAACACAATTCCCGCATTGTTGTCCCCGTACCTTCTTACTATTATTACTTTAGTTTACGTACAACGATCAACTAGAAAGTCATACTTATTGTAGCTATTATCGCAATGACAAGTATTATCAGTTTTTTAAATTTTTAACAATTTATACTTGAACATTAATTAAATAATTTATTTAAAAAAAAACGATGGTGAAGAATTTATACAAGCACCTAGTTATGATTACCCATTATTGAACGACGTTGAATTTCACTTACTTTTTGTTGATACAGATTTGATATTATGTTTTATGTCGGAAATTAAAGTGGTTCCATTTGAGGTTCGTGAGCTCGGGTATCTACTAAAATGGTTCGAATTCCGACGGTAAATGTAGTAGGTACTGGTAAAAATGCCGACTGGTGGGTATAGAGAATTTTAATGCTTATTTCTAACCAGATGTGCACGGAATAATCCGGTATTAGATGTACTTGCATGAGTCACCTCGGCGGGTTTCAAACCATATGTGTGATAGTCGCTATCCGGGCGGATACGTATATCCTTCACCAGTAACTTGGGCCTCCGGTAATCTCATTCGCTGAACGTAACCTACCATATTTGTTTTATGTCGATTTCCTATAAAATGGTGTAACATCCCAAAACGTAGCTCCACCTTATCTATCTATTTTTATTATGTCTAACTTGAGCATTGTAAAAAATATGTGCCTTTTTTATTCTAGTACGTCATATACAAACAAACATACTTAAGCTTTATCATCAGATGGACATCATTTAATAAATAGAATAAAATTTTTATTGCATATTCATCTGCCGAGTAAATATTATATTTTTCCATATTAATATATTATCACCACATCAAATCTTTTATACGAAATCGACAAAATCGTATTATAGATAACACGGAACAATTTTTTTGGGAACACTCCTCTTTATTTGAACTCCGATGTAAGTAAAAATAACAATATTTAAATGTTTGAACTAATAGTTTTTGAGGTATTCAATACCTTTTTGCTACAAAACATTATATGACTCCAGCCGCAAAGTAAAACTTTTTATTGTATCTAAGGAACCCTAAAACAAACCTGTGATATGTTCCATGCGGTTATGTCGTCTGTAAACGATATGTAGGTAATGTAGCCAATAAGAGGAACTGCTTGTTTAGATTAACGGATGCTTACGTATACTGTCGACCGACAGTTCGCTGTAGAGTTTGCCATTGCCGCATTCAACGCGATCTTAACCATCTACTCAGATACAATTCATTGTATACGATATTTAAAAATACTTTATATAAAATATAGTCCCAATAGGTAGTGAATTAAACACAGTATTAATTAAAATAGAAGTATATATTAATTAATTATCATTAGTAATTAAAATAACTCAGTATTCAATAGTTTATACCGTCGTCCATTGTTCAAAAATAATCTTAGTTTATATTTTGAATAATATGTATAAATTACTCATTGACTTTTTTTAACAATACGCAGCTTCAGCGATGTGTAATAAATTAGTTAGTAAATATAACCGTGGATAATACTTGACTGAAGTCTGAAACCAATTGAAAATGAATGCCGCGTACACAGCTAGTCTTTTGTTTACGTGGCAACCGACATATCTCACTTTACATAGTAAGGGAATCGTTACCGAAGGTACTCTTTATTTCGAACATTCAGAACATTGGACGCACAATCCTGTTAGTAACAGTATAAGTAACTTCCTTTATGTAATTTTGGATATTCATTTTCTTTTACCCTTATAAAGAGGATATTCTTTCATTGACATAAGTGAACAAAATGTATTTCATAATGAATAAATTAGGAAATATAAATTGACATTGTAGCTTTACGCCATGTGCGAATACCGGTCGCCAATTATTGTTAATGTAGAATTAACAATGAAATGCGACCTTACCACACATGATTTTAGATATATAGAAACGACACAGGTTTATTTTCATTTATAATAACTATTCAAATTTCAAGATTTGAAGGTCCAGTGCCAATAAAACGAACCAGTTTGATGAAAATGTGGTTTTGAATTCCGCAAATGTAAAAGAAAAGAAAAAAATATTTTTATTTATACTCATTTTTGTGGAATTCAAGAATTTAGTAAAATATAAATCGTAATTTTACTAATTTGTAAGTACACTTATAGAAAAATAGAATGTATTTGTTGCGTTATGTATGTTGACAATTGTTTATTTATAAATTCGACTTTTTAGCAAATTGCAATGGTTGTAAAATAAAAATATGCTGATTAGTTATGCTAAATGTTCCTTTGTGTATTATGGCACTTAAAACATTTCAACTTTGATAAATAAAGCATGTGTTATGCTTGCACATAATATGAGTAATATGTATGCACATATAGCGTGAAACCTGTCTGATAAGAAGTAGTACATGCTTACGTCATCGATCATTATAAATTGAAATAAAACTAGTTTTAATAGTTTCTAAACAGTGCAACTAAAATATTGAGGATATTTCGTAATATTCATTTTATTCATCAAAGTTTATTACACTTACACCACGTGCTTAGAATTGATTTTTATCTATATTTAATTACGACTTTTATGTAATTTATACATACATCGTGTTCGCATATCGACATGTAGAAACTTGATAAAAAGTCCATATAAAATAATGGTTGCAATGATATTTTATTGACACACCGAGCACGTGACTACGTACGCGTATATTGTGTGTGTGTGCGTGCAATATATCATATGAATTCTATTTATAGATTTATACGTGTGCCTATCGAATGTGGCCAAAATCAATGAGCTCCAGTACGTCTTCGTAACTGCTTTATTTGAATCATTAATAAAGGGATCTGCAACAGCAAACAAGTAACTATCGTTCTTTTATAATTGGATGTCTATAACTATGCCTTTCACAACTGGCAGTCACGTGATGGACTCTAGAGAACAACATATTTATAACTACTATGAAGTACGACGTATGAATCATTCTTAAGTGAAAGGTATACTTATAAAGTACACAGCGAGCACATTGTTCATTCGCCGCTTGCAGTTAGACATGGTGGTTTTCGTTTCGCGCTATCAATTATGAGAATAAAAACATGTCAATAAATACAAGAAACAAGTCAATAACAAAATATATTTATGTTCATCAAATAATAATCCATTATTATGCATTATAAAATTTTGATCTCGAACATATTTATAAGCAAATAGATAAAGCGCCTGTTACGGCTTTAGCAAACTTTACTATTTAATGACACAAGGCGCTTGGGCATACATACGCTTTTGTCTGTATTCAATTATAGCGAAAAGAAAACCGTTACTCGGGTCTTAATCTCTGTCAACTGTAGAAGGTCCTTGCTCTGTACGGGGAAGTATGTAGAAGTCAAAAATAAATTATTTTAAATTACGGTCATAATCTCAAGGGTTTTTCTGCGTAGTTATTAGTATATTAGCACGAAGTTTAAAAATGTGCCCGAAAAATGGCGGCTAACTCCCTAATCCATGAGCGTTAAATTACGGAGAAACATAGGTGTTGATAACTTGATACATTTCTTCGCGTACTCTTTTGTTCAAACGCCGGTAGTTAATAAAAAAATAATTGTATCTGTAGTTATCATGATCATCATAAGCTTATATACGTTCCACTGCTGGGTACGAGCTTCATCAGCCATTGACAAGGCTTAGGCTTAATACTAGTGCTAAAAATATAAATCAATATTTTTAAATAACGATATTCTACAAAATTTCTATTAAACAAACAAAATTAGCACGAGTTGTTAGGACTATGCAAGAGATGCATAAGATAAACAATATTGGGTAGGCGTGATATAAAAGATTTCAACGCTGATACTTGACGTAGATTTTGCTATGATGATTTTATAAATTAAATAATAATTCGCAAATTAAAGTTTTAAATTTAAATAATCTCATGGAATTAGATTTTTTTAATAAATTTGTACCTGGGAATATATTGCGAGTTATAATTATGGTTTACTTATTGTATAATGAGAGAGCGTCGTTCGTCATCGAGAAAAATATCTTAGAAATTATTGAATAATGCTTGTATCCTTTCGGAAAACTGCAATTATACTAGTTCGATGATTGCTACTAAATATAACTCAGGGTCAGTGTATTTACCTCAGAAAAATATTGAACGCTAATTGTTTACAAACAAGGTTGACCCAACTGTCATTGAGTTTAAGTTATATAACATTACACGGGTTCTAAAAGAAGGCAGAAAAGACTTGAATGAAAAATTATTTATTAAATTTGGTACATTGTTCTGGCCTTACACTAGAGTCGTGTGTATCAGACTCTACGAAAGAATTTACCTACGGCGTCATAAACACATATACCCGAAACAAATATTCATGTATGAGACAAACATTTATCTCGGTGCGGGGATCGAACCCGTGCCTCTCGTTTCAGAAAGCGGTATATAGCCAACTGCGCCATGGGGCAGCCAATCTTTGGTCTCTTTTGCTTATCTACAATCTCGCTTGTATTCTCTCTAATGTAGTGATTTCTGACTTATCATACAACAGTTGTTTGGAATCAATTTTTTTTTTATTTACCCGCCCCCTATTACGGGGGACTAATGTCTAGGTATTGCTTACCGATTCGAAGAAACATGCGTTACAGCGTGTGTTATAGTTTTCATTCATAATAATTACACCACAAATAATTTCGGGTAATGTTATACTTATATATTTTATAATATATTATTATGGCGAAAGTTTGTTTGTTTGTGTAACAAACATACTACTACTATTTTCATTATACAATATAATAGAGGAGTGCTATGGGCTTTTAAACTCGAAAATTTGTCAAGTTTATTTGGCCTATGATGTAAAAGTTACTAATCAAACGAGTTATAGTCTGCAATTCTAGTAGTGATAGAGTTCTATCTACAAGCAGTAATAAGGGATAAACAGTCCGAAGTCACACTGTTTAGGTTTTGTCCTGTTTGTAAAATTGCTGGAGGTCTAATTCGCTGGTCAAATATTCCTATTCGCCTAGAAAGCTCCTACTGCAAATTATATAGTGCTGTGAAATCGGCTGTACCGACCCAGAAGAATAATTAAAGTTCGAGGATTAGTCTATTTTATAAAACCGAAACGGAATGAACGAATTCTTTTTCAACATGCATTTGACTTTATAGTGTCAATTATAGTAATTAATCATTAAGTTAGATATAATAATGTAGTTCTTATCGAACATTTCTTTAAACAAAATGGTTTGATTTATTATATGCTGTTTACACTCTATAAAATGTATTGGGTCCTGAACGGACTACCAAATTACACATTTTATATCATAGAGCCACTCTACAGCACGTTTTGAAACAAACAGGCCGTCTTGAAAATTAACGTAAATACTGTTTTTTCTCTGTGCTTTCATAATTTTTGTTTTTCAACACTTATTTTGTTGAATTTGTGTATATTAGGTGCGCGTGTTTCTATTTTCGTTAATGTGAATATTCACAATGTTAATGTGTATATTTTCACGTAAGGAAGACGTACAAGGGATTTTTAGCCGAAAAACTCCTAAATACCCCGCCTATTTCGTCAGGTGGGAATCCAAGAGCTTTTTCTCCATGTTGAAAAGAAAGGTTTTTAAGCATTAATTTACCTTTCTGATGGCAGATTTTCTCGGTCTTTGCTGGATTCGTCGGCCATAATAGAGACTTTTCTTTTTCCGTCTACGCCAGTGGCAGGCGCGGGCGGGTTCGCAGGCGTTGTCGAGTTGTTGTTCTGTGTCGATGTGAGGCGCGAATCGCCTCCTTCCCCAGTCTGATTTTGTAAATCACTGAGGTCGAAAGGGTATTCCTTTATTGCAGTCATTCGTATGCTTGTTTTCCGAACCTGGAAATTTATAAGAATGCATTTAGAATGGATGGCGTAGCGATTCAAAATCAGTGTTTTGTAAGAATATTCAATATTACACAGAATAAAAGAGGCCTCTAAATTTATTGAGTCACAATAATTTTTTAAGATGAAATACTTTCCATCCTGAATGGCCCGTTTTTTCTACTGAGTAATAAATAGAGGAGTGTTTTAATGATTCAAAGATGGATTTTCGGGTGGATAAAGGCTAGCGATTTTTTCACGATGAAGTAATTTAGAAATGTGTACAAAAATAGCAATAGTTTCGCCCAGTATAACAAGGCTTTAAAATGATAGTTGATAAAATTTTAAGTAATTATTATTTTAAATTTTATGTTATTATTCGATCGGTTGGGGTAAAGGTGATAAAAACCAGAAATTGAAGTCGTGTAAATATTGCAAAAAAAAACATAGATAACGATGTACACAGCTTAATTCAAAAGCTTTATTTCAATTTTCTCATGAATATTACATAAAAATTATATTTACTGAGTAAGATGCTTCAAAATAAAATTCACCTTTTATCTATCTCGTATGATACAAATATATTATTAAATATCTGGGGATTAATTGGTTGCAATAATAGTATCTACTATCTGATATTTGAGTATTAGAAATATGTAATAGATGAATAAGCATTAAGAAAAAAAAAATATTTTTAATGTTAAAATGTTATGATTTAAAGATTGTTTATGTTTGTTTAGGTTTAATCTTTAAGACCAAGAAACTATAATGAAGTGGAAACAATAAACACATTTGTAAATTCATTTAAATATCGGTATTGTATAAGCACGATATGGTACATTATTTACGCGACTTACATTATCACGGTTTGGTGTGAAGCTTTTGAACTACCGAATTAGTCACAAATATGCGGCGCGCGCGCTTCGCAATGTCCGAAAGTGAACTGATCTTAAAACACGGATATATGTAACTACAGGATTTCAGCTTGAAGCTTGAGCAAGTTAACACATATGTACTAACTAGCGCCGGCTTAATATCCTCCAGTGCTACGATCCGCGCATCTTTTGATGGAAAAGCCGAGGCCGCAATTTGTGTTTAGTTTTCTATGTTATTTAGCATGATTATGATGCAAGGTTTGCATATAAACTTGCATAAACAGTTACTTAGATAAATTACATTAAATCCGTGTAGTTTTAAATGTTACTTTAGTTCACGTCCCAATATTGAAGTAGGTCAAAGAATCTTTTTGTTACTTACATTTTTCGAAAAACAAATTTACCAACATCAGGCTACAATGTTACTTATGTTGTTACAGAACAACTTTGCGCGTAGGTAGTTGACAGTAATCGTAAGTTATATTTTTGCTAAACTTTAGTTTGATAAATTGATCGAAACTTGTATATTTTTTAATCATTAATCAATTACGAAGGTCTAATAATACTTTTAAAGTATTATTTTGAGGTTTAAATAAACGAAATATAACTTATTAAAAATACCGTTCATCCTAATACTTAAATGTAACGAATAGTAGTGTTTAAAATATAAGTGTGTATCCTTTTAGTATACAAAAATCAATCGATATATTATTTTTTGCAGCAGTCATATTATGAGCGAATAGACGGCCTTCACGCTACCGGCACGTCAACAATCCTTAATTACGTGAAAATACAAGGTGTGAAAATGCACAATGCACTCCTGTCTGCCTCTTTTCTAAATGTAATAAATATAACTTCCTCAATGGAGAAGAATGACGGAGTATGTTTTGGTAACAAAAATACTTATTACCGTGTAGGAATTATTCTTAGTTACTTTATTAATTATCCCCTCATAACTTGCTATAATATTGTATGTGAGTTTGTATACCTTTAAACTTCTTTAAGACATTGTATGCTCCTTTTGCTGCGAAACGAGCAATAATAAAAGTCATCACAATTCCATAACAGAATTATAAGTTATTATTAACAGTCATTATTGGAAATATATACATAATAAGTCTTTTCTAATTAATAAATAAATACCCACTAGTGTTATTATCTGTATTAACAATTATTAAAGCTGGAGTTAAGTAGAGCTGTAATATTATTGAAAACGGTTTACCCATAGCAATAATTTATATAAAACTTAGATAATATCTCAAGAATTTTCTTCAATTGATCTCACATTGATCCCTACTAAGATAAGGACCCATTAAGCAAGTGATGCGTACTCCTCGCACGCTTCAACAGATCACTACTGAATTTTCCTGAGTAATGCATAGTTGTGTGATTTTGCTATTTATTTCTTGCTAGGAGCTTTCAAACATATTCTACGTATTTGAATAATGATTAATGGTGACAATTACATTATATTGGCGATTCGCAACTCACATGTTTGTTTGGCATTAAGATGTAAAAAAAGTAAAAAAAAAACAGTCCACTAGAAATGAAAGATTTGTTAAGAGTGAAAATTAAAAAAATAAATAGGTCTTAGTATATTGATGTTTTTAAGGCGAATTGAGGTCTATTAAATTAAGTCTGTCAGAATTTCACAGTAGTTACTTTTCTCTATAGTATTATTACGAGATGAATGGATAACTAAGTTATTTGCATACGTGCTGCGAATAATAAATCACATTGAATTACGTGAAGTAACGGAGATTGTTTTGTTATTGTCTGTAATAGACGTGTGATTGAAGAAAATGACTAACCATAGTCTTGCATACAATTTCTTGAATAAACATAATATACAAAACATTTGCTTTACGTGGATCTATAGCATACAATTAAAATTAGGTATATTTGAAACGCAATGTTTGTTTTTTTTTCTTTCTCAAAAAGCGATATTAGGATATAGAAATTGTAATAGTTCACAAATTGTTTCATCAATATATCGACAATCTTAATAAAAATTTTGTACTGTAACGACCTGTAAACAAAGATATTTTATTTTCATTGACTGTTTTTATTTCTTAATTATAATGAAATGCATTGTAATCAAATGTTTTAAGTAAAATATATTAAGAGTACGTTAATTATAATGTATAGCGAATTAATTGTCATTTTCCCAGACGCTAGTAGGTTTGTTGAAAGTGGAAATAAACGCCGTTTAATGGAATAGACGTAAATTAGTTGAATAATTATCTTTACAAACGACTAAAGCGATTGTTGAAATGCATAGTGCACTGAATGAAGTAGGTAAATGGCTCCGAATATTGACAGCAGTTGTTGGCGGTCACCAGTCGTCTGTTTATTTGCTTAAGTGGTCTCATCACAATCACATGACCACTCACGAGGGGCCGACCACGAGTTCCCAATCATATTTATGTGAACGCGTGCGCCGCCGTCAGACACGCGCTCGCGTAACGCTTATCGCCCCACAACAATTAAATGGATTGCTCACCCAATCATTGTTGTGTTGTTCTATTTGGTAACAGATCGTAAATAAAAGGTAAAGTACAATGGCCTTTGCTGGCACGTCTCCACCGCCACAGGTCCTGACGCTTGGACTAGTTCTTATCGAAGTATGTGAAAGAATGCGCAAGATTCTATGAGTGTTCCTCATGATAGAGCTTATCCATTCCACGACTGATATTTTTATTTTTGATTTAAATTTAAATTTGTGTACACCATTGTGTCTGTCTTTGATTTTGACTTTTTTTGATATCGAAAATTTCATGCACTGTGCTTGATGACGCGCTACGTTATAGATATTTTTGACATGTTGACCAATGTTTTTATTTTAAAATACAGATCTTTATTCGACTGTAAAATACGATTAATAACATTTTGTCTTTGCAAATTTAAATAAATACACCAAAACCTATTAGAATGCACTACATCTGGAACGCAGTAAAACAAAAATGAAAAAGATACTGTTTTCAGAATCTACATACCGACTTGGAATTGGTGTGAATGGATTTTTTTTATGATTGGATATTTTATAATAAAAACTATTACAGTTTAAAACAGAAGTGCTTTGTATGTTTGGGATACTGGTCAACCGACTTTACTTATTAGGTATTAAATGATGAGATTTTAAAACATGTAATATATCTTATATTACTTTATATTTTTTTAAATATTCCGGGAAATAAATAATTATTTACAAGTGAATATTAAAAATATATTTTATTTAAAATTAGAGTACAATAACATACCTTATCCATAAATAGGAGATCAAATAAGTGAGTACGCATTTTCTATGTGATAATCACGTTTGCAGCGCTTTGGTTATTTTCTGGTAGTTAATAAGGAAATATTGAACTTTGTTTAATATACAAGAAGTTTTTGTTGAGTAATACACGTGACTAATTGTGTCATTTGAACAAATACAATGTTTTGGCAGTAACAAAAACACTGCCGACTGAAAACACAAATTTGTTGTTTTGTACTTTTATTGTATGAGCATTTTGCGTGCTTTGATGCTGTCATCAGGAAAAAAGCAGCATCTTTATTGGACCGGATACGGGGCAGTTCCAACAGTATTATACGAGCTGTTGTTGAAAGTGCACATTGTCCGCTTGTTTTGCACTTAGTTAAGTTATTAAAATCCCCTGCCAATTATGTACTAACTTAGTCTGTAAGAACCAGTTACTAACATATTGTGGATCTTTGTTATCTTGAATAAATGAATTATTATTATTATTATTTTGTTAAATATTAAATTATAAATCTTAAAAAGCTATTGTGACTGTATAATGTGAATATGAGTAGAGTTACTGGTGTATCTTTTACGGAGCTTGAAACATTCTACGTGGTGTTTGCACTTTTATTTTTTGCTTTTTGTACGCTTTTATTCCGCAGTGGACGGCGATAGGCAGAGCATATTCGCTTCCAAGATTCTTGAGTTTTTATTTATGGGATGTATTTTGGCAACGGTTTACGAATAACGACTCATCGACTCAAGACCCAACTGCGCTTAAAGTCATGTGTCCTGTTCTAGTATAAAAATATTGCACCGTTTTTCAGAGGCGCAAGTGTGTGCCGTGTGATTTGAACGGCTAAGGTTCTATATAGCGTTATTAGGAAAGAGTTATTCGGTTTCTCGTTTCTAAAATATTGGTGTTCTTTGTTTTGTATGTTTCCGTGCGACTGAAAATATTTATAATAAATTGTCGCAAAATGTATTTTTGACTAATTTTTATACCTGTTTCTTTTGCTTTGTGTATTGAAATATACGTTTTTCTTATTAAATAAAGTAATTGACTGCTAAGTATTATTCTTTCAACGATTAAAATAACTGGGATGGCAGAATGTAGCAAGCTTTAGTAATACGGAAGGTAATGAATAATGTATACTTCATTTCATAACATTACTGAGAGTTTTATAATCTTATAAATTCTAAGGACGTATATTTATGTAACAATTATCAATATTTAAGTTATGTGTTAATTGTTGAATGTAGGTATGAGATAAATAGATAAAATAGCATCATAGGATATTACATGTTGAACAAACAATTTATAGTATTCATACGGTAATTTTAGGTAATTCCTTGCTTACTAAAAGAACGCAGACTTAATGAAAGAAAATTGTTTATTAAACTTAAATTTTACGGATGTTAAAGGCTGTAAAAATATGCTGCGGCTATATGCTATATGTTTAGAAATATAATAAGTTAAAAAATAAATATTTTTTTATTAATTATATTTCTTAACATGAACAAAGAGCACCAAAATTGACTACAAGCAGTTTAACCCCCAGGCATATTTCCATTGCCATTTATTTAAAAAAAAAAATACTATTATACTTCTTATTATACTAGTAATATACTGAATAAATTATATAGTTAGCAGGAATTGTTAGTAATTGCAGTGATCGAATCGAGCGATTGAAAACACGGACGGGAGGCAGATTTGGCCAATTTTACAGAAAATGTAATATCTTGTATGCACGGACATTTTTTGAAATAGGGTTCCGAATAGCAGTGGTCAGTAGGTACAGCGAAATTTGATTAGCGCGTTGGCGTTAAAAGTGTAAATGTGATAGTTCCACAAGAAAAGACATCTTCTCCCTTTACCCATGAATTCTGAAGCGCAGAAGTTTTATAATAGGTAATAAATAATTCATTACATACAGAATCGCACGTTTTACATACGTAATGAAAACAACAATCAAGCATAATTATAAGTGACACTTATATGCATTTGAAAATTAGGAAAATACCTGTTGAGGCCATTAAGAGTTATTATACTGAAGTATCGATTTTATCGCGTATAATTATTAGCTCTTTATCTTTGGGAAGTGAATAACAAATGTGATACATATACGGGCATCTTAATTTTCAATATCAAACAGAAATTAGTATTTGTTTTATTAGGTTTATATTGTTTGTGTCACACATTTTTATCTACATAAAATAAAGGATCTACATAAAGGAAAGGATCTTAGTTCCAATACACGGTAGTAAGCTGCACAGAAGAAAAATCAACTACAGTAAAATGTGATCCACTTTATTTAGTTAAGCTAATCATCACTATGTTACATCCTTAGCAGTTGAGGCTGGCATATGAATTGTAAAAATCTAATTTAATAAAATACACTGCCTTCTAAAACTGACACAATCTTAAGATTAGTTAATTTATTGTTTATTTTTCACAAAATATATGATCTATGTGAACCGGATATTAGACAATTTAAATTAACGTACAATATAGTGCAGCAAACAGATGTTTACTATGGAACATGACATAAACGTGTTGTAAATGTTCCACTGGTGCATTAAACGATCAATTGCAATTCAAATACGTCGATAGAAAGATTACACAGTAATATATTACACATGTCAGGACATCGTGACCTGATCGTACAGATTGGCCTAACAACGCAGTAAGAAGCTACGCTTGTCCGGAAGATGTAAGGGTATTTAAAGTTTTCAAAGTAATATATTTTCACTTTTAATTATTTTAGTCATCCGCGTCTGAAATTGAACGTCTTCATATTTTACAAAAAACATTTTTTTAAAAATTCTAATGAACTAAGAAAAATCTGATCTCTTTATGTCCTTTAAAAATATAGCAGCCTACGTCAAAACTATCAAGTTAGGCAAAAGATAAAATATATTATATGCACATGGAGACTGCCAAAGCGAATATCAAAATTCGTAAGTAAATTGTTTACTCCATTTCCTTATCTAGTAGTATATTTTAATTGTGCATTTTTATTATTGAAATAATATGTACATGGAATAAATTTTAAGCCTTTAAG
This sequence comes from Cephonodes hylas, assembly GCA_030295005.1. Taxonomy (NCBI): domain Eukaryota; kingdom Metazoa; phylum Arthropoda; class Insecta; order Lepidoptera; family Sphingidae; genus Cephonodes; species Cephonodes hylas. Next base: position 6,732,501 of record AP025364.1, on the reverse strand, counting down.
TCACCAACTTAAACAGTTAAAGTGCATTAAAATAAGAATTAGAAATACCTAGTTACTTAAATTATGTGAAACAAGAGAGAAATTTACTTTAATAGCAGAAATATAAAAAATGAAATATTTCTGTAATTCACATACATACATTGTATGATCACCAGTAACTATATCAGTCTATAAAGTATAATTGTCTGTTAGACTCAGTGTGCCTATTCGGTTGAAGGAGGACAAACCTCAAGCCACCATGCTGGCTAACGCGCTGCGGTTGACAAAAACAATTAAAATTAACTCGTAACGAGACGAAGGCAGTAGCAGTCATTTGCAACATGCATGAGTAATGTTTGTGTACAGTTTAATTCGTCTTTTTATTAGCATTAACCACAAAGGAACACAGCTGCTAATTGTTTAATATTATATTTACTTTTCAATATATCGTGTCAAGACATTAACATCCTTTTTTGCATGACACCAGAAATCATATGATACATATTGTTATTTGCATTCGATTTTATCTACTTTATACATGCAAAATGGACAATAAACTTCTGAATTAGTCTCAATATGGTGCTAATCTGTTTCAGGCGCGCGAGGACGTCAACATAGGTAACCATTATTATTTCATTGTGTTTACAATACTATCAGTCCGTTTAGCGTACACACACGCGTTTGCACCTAACGCAGTAGTCACGACTACAACAATCAAATAAATACATCCAAATGCATTAAGGTGAATTAACACGTCAATAAGTGAAAACATAGCCAAATTAAATTATGAACAGTATAAAATATAACAAATTTGATTGTGTGAATTTGCTTTAACATTGCGTGTTCAAAATTGATTATTTATCATCATATACACGAGATTTTACACCTCAAACAACTATAAAAGTGGACGCACCAAGAATAGTTTTCATGCAGTTAAATGAATACACAAGGAACACAAAATGAAATAAATTTCTACTGACCATTTTGTTTCGTAACACACGCAGCTCACTTTCACTATTGCAAGCTATAATCGAATAGCTAGGTAAATATTCGATTATGAATAAGTAGTAGCTAATGCATAGTATGTGCTACTTGGTTGCGTCCAGTCGTTTAGATAATTATGATGACACTGGTGAGTGTCACCGACCACGCACAGGGCAGCCTTGTCGCGACCATCCAAATCAATTGGAGAAGAATTAATATCTCTACTCTCAGTGACAAATACTTTTTCCTGTAATAAACATGACTAGGCTTGTCTCTTTATGCGTATATTATAATATTGATATAGAAATATCCTACAATGAAATCAACTTAAACGTAAACGCGATACTAAGAAAATGTTGGAATTGATATTTTATATTCATTTGATTTTAATAAAAATTACATTAGAATCGAATTTTCTGGCGCATTTTTATTAAGAGCTTGAAAGTTACCGTATAAGGATAAGCAAGAAATTATCACAACTGCATCTCACTAGTTAACAAAATATTACCGGGATATTTAAATTCAGATGTATTTGGGATGATCTCACAACCCGTAACACCTGAATATATCGCCAGGGAGTGTTTTAGGCGTAATTTGTGAAACGTCTTGCCAACCGAATACAAATTCGACCAAAAAATCTGTTTAGAGATCTTTGTACTCTTGTAGCTAGTGTGGTGGACTAGGCTATTAACCCACTCAGCAGTAATGGAGGCCCGTGCCTGATGTTGATAATGAAATTCCAGAATCTGGAAAGTGACCTTTAAAGTTTTGAAATCAACATTTGCCTACTACGAAAGGCTCTGTGGTGCAATTGAGGAATGATAGGCCGTGAGTTCGATCCTCGCAGCGAGATAAATGGCTGTATGATCCAAAAAAAAGTATGATTCGGGAATTTCTGACAACCAAAAGTGTAAGTAGTTTATGATGCCCAAAAATTAATCGAAGTATCTTAAGTCTGGCATTAGAATTACAATTATTTTGGGTGTTTTTTTTGTTGTTTCTTTTAAAAACGATTTCAAAATGCGGTATACGGTATACCTACTAACTTACTAAGAAACTAGTTATAGTGGCACTTGTTTAGTTTGTTATACATTTTTCCTGAGTATTTAATATTCTTATGGCGTTATTGTTACTAATACCCAGCTGTCCATTGTGTGGCGGTCAGTTTTCTCAAGGTAATTGTAGGGAAATGAAATATGAATTGAAACAATTGTGAAACTGTGTTATTCAAATCTCTATGTTTTAACCTAAAAACTTGTTGGAGGCAAGATAGGACAAGGTGTACTTAATCAGGAAAAATTAAAGGTTGCGGTTATGTCGTTGGTCACGTGACATAAGTTCTTGATTTCGATTTCTGAGACAGGTAAAGTGGGGGTTTTCTGGCGAATAATTTTCTAGTGAAAAACGGCGTTTGAACACATGTACATTGTAAACCGAAATAGGCTTTCCAATCAAAGGGTACCAATATGTGGCGGCACATACATGGGGATTTAAGCATGAGGGAACGTGTATACCTACATAAAGTGTGGAAGGTCATGCGTGACTTATTAATTTTATTATTTATTATAAATTATAACCGTAATACTTATGAAAAACAATTTTGATACCTATTCAGTGACGACTGCTGATGACACTTCCATAAGATTGTAATTGCAAAGACCGAGAGAGCTGTTTTTAAATACACTTATAACTTTAGCTTATACAAGTTATTAAGAATCAAGAAATGGAGAGTAACCTATAGCAGTTTACCAGGACTATTTCCAAAGTACAGTGAGAATTGCAATAAAAGTTGTGCCATTTCGAACTTGCAAAGTGGAAGTGGAATTTTTACTTAGTTTTCTGGGCACGGAGGTGTATGAAAAATAACTCAGGACGTATTGTCATGATTATCTCTATATTATTTAAATCCCCACTTCATTTTACTAATAAAGTTTCCATTCTTATAAATTTAAAAACTTTGTAAATAGAATGTCGCTTATACATATAATAACGGAATTGCGGATGTTGACTTCCTATGTCATCGTTTGGTAAAAAATCTTTTTAGCACGCTGGCACAAGTGATCAAATTATCTCTTTTTGTTTTTCACAAAACTATTTGGACATCACCGTTCTTAATCTGACATAGCTTTGTCAAATTGATGTGCCGCAAAAAGAAATACTAGAACATATTAGAATAAACGATCGCCTTCTCCTTCGTCCATCAAAATGCGCCTTTTTGTCCCCAAATATATAGAGATTGATTTCGGTATGCTGACTTGTACTTTCTATAGTGTAAGTAGCCTATGATGGACACTACTTGGATGGATACAAAGCAACTGAAGGCATTAATTGCCTACGTATGGTGAAGGCATAAATGGTATTAATAATAATTGCATAAAAGGCATATCTATTTATGAAATTTGGCGATCGGGGTATTTCCATTATAATCTACAATAAACTTTTTGTCACATCCTAATTAATATAATGATTGTGACATTTGATCTGTATAAATGTCCATTACGTATTCGTAGCTAATTTTATAAAAAGTTATCAAGTCTTCTTTATCTTTGATTTAGAATTTTCACAAAAATCCTTTATATAAAAAAATAATTCTGATTATGAATGAAGAAGTGAATGCGTGAAGTGGAGTGACTGTCCTAGATATTGTATTAGTACTGAAACAGTTTCATAGTGGCATTACATAGCATTTCTATACAATGTCACTTCCGAGATTTCAGTTGACTAGGACAATGGTTTCCGCACAGATAGCAATAGTCACGTTCAAGGCGTAAAACCGCCATAGTGACCTACCCAAACGTGTGGCGCGTTCCAGGAATGGCCAGTCTACATCCTTTTTTGATTAAAATCTGGCACTTTTTTATCGACTGTCTGAGTGAGGAACGATACGGTGCCAGTGGATACTCAATGTATGTCATACTCTTAATCAGAGATAATAAAATGTTATAAATGTAACAACTGTATCATCAACCTATATACGTTCTACTGCTGGGCACGAGTCTTCCCATTGAAAGGGTTTAGCCCACAGTCCACCACGCTGGCCTAGTGCGGGTTGGCGGACTACACACCTAAGAAATTCTTAAGAACTTTTCGGTGTGCAGGTTTCCTCACAATATTTTCCTTCATCGTTAAAGCAAGTAATAATTCAACGTGAATACACACATAACTTCGAACACCTGGGGTTCGAAGCTGAGACCGCCAAGATTCTCGACCGTGCGCCTAAACCTCGAGGCCATTACCGCTCTAAGAGTAGCAATTAGTATAAAAAAAACTTTCAATAGCGGGAATTTTAAATATGAATATGAAATTGCTATAAATATGTCTCAAAATCATAGTTCTCATAAGTGGTAGTAGCAAACTTAGCTTAATACTTGTGTGGATTACAAGTTTCAATACTGTCATTTTGATATTTTCTTTATTCTTTCGATTACTATTTTCTACTGTTTCTGTTCTATTTTGTACACATTACATAAATGAAATTCCTTGTGGAGAACAAGCAACTAGCAGCTCTCGATGCAATGAACGATTACGGAAAATATTTACTTCAAAGTTTTAATGAGATAGCAATATAATTTATCGGGAATAGGAATGTTAGTGATACTTTATAGCAATTAATATAATGTGAGCATTGTGATTGAAAGATATGTTCGTCTAATATGCGTTACGTTCTCTGTGAAATCCCATCGCTTAATTATTATAATTACTTGGAGAAGGTATGAGACTAAAGATTTAATTAAAAGCAATTTATACTGTAACTTTTATTTGCTAAAGTATGATGATTTTTTAACTATTATAAAAAAATTACAACTATATTTCAACTGATTGTTTTACTTCTTTTGGCTTATCACTGAATGAAAAGTTTAAATGATGTCAATGCTACTATCATTAGGCGAAGTATAAAATAAGAACTATAGTGCAAATAGACGACTCACTGATATTAAATCCGATTAATACACGATATACGTAATATATTAGTTTTAAATAGATAATGAAAATGTGTGGACCACATGTTTTAATAAATGCAAAAACAATAAGTTAGTATGCAATGTCATTTTTTATTTTCATTGAGGCTATTAAATAATGAGAATATTAATATAAATTGGCACTAAATTTTGAGCAGACACCGCTTATTTAATGTATGTAGGCGTATTACATATCTTTTCACTTACTTTTTATCTTGGAATAAGAAAGTTAAATTACAACAATTGTAAGTATTTTGTAATACACTGTATTACTTTAAATATGAATAATATAAACGACAAACGAGTGTTTTTAAGTATCGTAAAATCTTAAGTTAGTGACATAATTGTTATGGTACTTATGTTTAAAAATAAACATTTCTTAGGAGAAAATATTTTTGTGTCTTATCTTAAAAAAAAACTGGAGAAATACTACATTACTGAAAAATTTATAAAGTACTTACTTGATGGAGAAAATTGTGTACCCCAACGGCATCAGACACACAAGCTCAGAATGTCGATAGTTTTCGAAACCGTTTTACTATATAACGGCCAATGACGTAAATTGCATGGAAGTTATTAAATCAACAAAACTACACTATATAAGAATGTTAGGAGACTGTGGATATCCGCGAACTTCGCGCCGACTGTGACGAGGGAGTGCAGTGGCGATCGCGATACTTCAGTCACGAGGCCGACCGAACACCTTTACAAGATAAGGGATAAGGACGAGATGAGAGCTAAACGCGGGTGTGGACGGCGTGCTGCCGCGACCGAACACTGACGGAATCTCGGTACAAATCTACGTGCTCGGCCAGACAAAGGGCATCGACTATCATTCAAGTATTAATCGCTCCGACAACCTCGGTTTTTTAGGAAAAATATAGTCTGCACACTGCATTTGATCACACGGTCTTATATGGAACTGAGAGTTTTCAATAGTTTATAAGAAGTGACGTCAATTTTACACAAGCAAAAATGGCATATCCTTTGTTTTGTTTATTATCACAGTGGAGTTAATTCTCGCGAGTCACGAGATTGCTATCGCTTGGGATTCCGGAAAACACGTCGAAAACACAGGAGTAGCACGAGCACCACTAGCTTCATACTACGGCTCTTTATGGTTTTATACGTGTTTCGTGTTAATAATACCAAGTCAGCGTAACTTCGTTGACATAAGATTTATAAGTATGTAGATTTGTTTCAGGGGTAGTTAGTTTTTCCTATACATCATTACGTAACTATAAATATTATATTTAAATGTGTTTCATTCATTACGAAATGGACCAAGAATCAGTCTGAATGTAAATAAATAATTCCTAACATGAACAGAATGTTAAAACTTATTTAACATCTTCACTCTATTCCACTGTTCGCATTGTAATGTATGTATGTATAATATTATGCATGGTACAGGCTGTGTTATTCTCAATAACTATTATAATTGTTTTATGTTGGAAATAACGACCGCCTCCTCTTTCATTTTGAGCTTATGAAATTCCATTCCAGAATACTAAATGCGAATACATATGGCATGTTCTAATTTTTGTTCATGGAATCATATTTTGGGATTAACTTTTGGTTGTATCGGTGAAATAAGATTAACAAAAAAAAAAACAACATTTGAGCCATTAACCTCATTTACATTAGCCATTAGCCGAGAGGCACTATAACCTTATTTTAATAAAAAGTGGGATTTTTTAGAAAAAAAATCCTTTAACATAAATTTGGATATACATGAAGTTTATAGGGCGCCGAATATTTTTTTAAACATTGACATTATCTTATGTATATTTTCCACTGAGAAGTGGATGTAATGCGTTGATAACCATTTTCGATAAATCTAAATTATATCGGAGATGAAATGTTGTGACGGATGGGACAACCATTATTTCATTATACTATACAATAAAAGTGATTACAACCGATGGTTTCAAAAATTTATATACATTTAAAAATAATAATAAAAATCTGTAATAAAATTATTTCAATTATTTGTATTAAGTATAATAAAAAACATAAAATGCTGAATGCATTAGTTGTATTTGAAACAATATATAAGATTTTATATTTTAATACACTGTAAGTAAAAAACCTAAAACACACAAAACAAAATCTGAGTCCATGTGCGAAAAATCAGAACAATTTTTCTTACACTACATTTTAATTGCTTATTATGTTAGTAGCTTATAGACAGCCATGTTTAGGTAGATTGCTTATCTTAGACTTTAATGTACAGTGAGCATTCCGCAAAATGAAAGTTAACCGCGGGGGAAATTTATTAAGTTGCATAGTAGGAGATCAGACCGGTACGTGATAGCAAACCACTATTTAAATCAAGTACTGTATAATGTCTTGTATTTTTAATAAGATTATTATGTCTCATTTGTATAAAGTTCTAATTAGATTTAATATTACGTACCAGTAGCAATCAGGATTGAAAAATTTTGATGGATCCTCCAATTATTTTTTTTCACGTACATCCAACAAATTTAATCTACTGAGTAGAATTGTCATACAAGAACTTCACTTTCAATGTCACTGAGTAGTAGTGGACAGGCGAACCTCAAAATTGAGAGGTTATTGACAGTGTTGATACATATAAACAATGCATAAAGCAATGTCAGGAGCATAATCTGATAAATTTCAACAACAGGCCGGACAGATTGAAGTGGCAGTCACATGATTATCTTATCACGTGGATATTGTGATGTACATAAGTAAGGATCAGTTGAGACGTTTGTCCCTACTTAAGTCACATATTTAGATTAATGAAACAACTATAAACCGGTTTAACATTCTTTATTTTTTAAGTAAGGGATTGTTTTGCAAATTTTATGTAATTGGCAAAGTTGTCAACAAAGTATCATAAATATTTCGTAATTTATGGTTGATACATATCTTACAATGAATTGTCTTTATATTAGATATCGGTTTGACACAATCTTTATATGTAAATGTCTTATGTTATATCTGAGTAATTAGCAGTGAAGTGAGCGTACATAGTTGACCACTTCAAAGTTGATTAGGTTTTCCGCGTTAATTGTTATTGATCCCTTCAAGCTTATTATAACACTCTAGCAATTAAAAATTGATTCCCCCATGGTCATATTAAAGTATGTTCTTCCGTAAATGTTGTGACAATACTGAAGTTATAGTGTTAATCAATTTCTGCATATACATACAATTACCTAGTGTTCTAAAAAAACATTAGCTGAGTTTTAGTTGTTCAATTTGAATTTTTATTTTATCGGTTTGGGTTACGTAATTTATGCAATATTTTGCTTTTTTCAATAGTTTCTCTCATTGTCTCTAAAATATTAGGTTTGGAGGCAATCTTTTTTTCCAGTTTCTTTGAAGGAGGCCTGTGTCAGCAGAGGTCTTAATATAATAATGATAGTATAGATTTAATATTTATTTTAATATATTTCGAATGTATTTATTAATTAGCACCGCTTTAAAGCCTTTGTCCACTTTATAAATAAAAATAATTCCGAACTATGTAAAAGTTATAACGTAAATAAAATTTACCCCTTAAATTGTAACATAGATTTTTCATCATAGTTTTTCTACTCTACATAAAAAACATCAACGAAAACAAAAAAATATTCAACTTTATTGTAATGCTAAGTTGATTTATGTAATACTTCGATAAACACTTCAAATTTGGTTACATTATTTCCGATACTATCGCAAGATTATGCAATACATTTAAATACCGGATTTAGAACGACGGTGCTAAAGGGTTGAAATCTGCTTTTCTTTCCATTCTATAAGGAGCAATAGCAGACCAGTCAGCAACTTGAATGATACTGTTGTGATTATTTAATTGCTCATTTCCTTTTTAATGTACCTACTAACGCATACTTACCCCTATTTTTTTTATTTACATAGGAAATAATAAAATAGGGGAGATAACGTCGTTTCTGACACAAAAATATGGTACCTATAGTCCTTTTTAAATGCAAAAACAAACACAATAACTGAGTAGGAAATGTGCCCCTACCGAGCCCTATTTTTAAATTATGAATTTAAGAATAAATTATTTTTAGAGTATCAAACGCTAGCTGTTACCTATTAGACCATTCTGCAATATTATAGGAAGCAATATTATTATAGCCTATCGTCTGGAACTTTTTGCAGAGGCACCAGAATTTAAGTTTGCGGGCTGTGTAAGATATATGGGATATAGGGTAACCCAAAAAATCAAAGTCTTTTTTTTACAACGCATACCCTCTAATTATTTTCGAATGGTGTTAAAACACTTATAAATAAAATTTCATGAACATAAGACCACTGCAACCCGTATAATATCTATAATCATATTCTTTGGCGGTGATACAGAAAAAAAATTGAGAATTCGGTCTCCAAGTTCAGACACCATGGATAGCCGAAGCAATTAATTGATTAAAAATGCCATAATTTATTTCTCAATTGTAAACTACTAATAAAATTCGCACTATTAGACATGTAGATTTGCATCGCTATATTCCATGTTAAGGCTTGGATGCATTGTATATTATCGGGGACAGCACGTTACTAGGACTTAGGTTTGTTTAAGATTATGAAACCTTGGGAATCTGTCAATAAAGCTAACTCAGAAATGACTTTACAGAATATACATATATCAGCATTTTTGGCCTTTGGTTGGTGAAGTAACTGTTTTGTCTCTAGGAACCAATAATATTTTAAAGCTTAACTAAAAGGAATCTATCAATTCATATCCCCTGAAAAGACATCTGCGTGATTTACTTTTTTAGAAAGACATAAACGACTTTATTTCTATCAAAAACTAGTCTTGCTTTTCTTCAATCGTTTAAAAAAAATTAACACTTTTCTCAATAAGTTTCTTACTTCACAGACTAGTTATAGTTCTTTTCAAGCAGTTAAGAAATAGATAATGACACTAAAAGTCGCTAGTGATAATGCAAATTGCAGTTATATTGATACAAAATTTTCGTGAAAAAGTCACCGTTAAAGGGGAACTAAAGTATTTTTTTCTGTGATTTATCCTAACTGTAAAAAGAAAACTTTAAGACTAAAATATCACGAATATTCTTGTTTTAATAATAAATATATAATACCGGTGAAGTAGTGTTTAATTTAATAAATAAAAATTATGTTTTTATATGTGCTCTACAATTTCCATACATTTTTTTTCTTAACACTTTGGCTTCAAGTCGGCACGGGTTACCGCTATCCAATATCGATAATATTTCGTATTTGAGTTATTAGGGTCAATTAGAAAAAATATAGAGGATATGCGTATCGAATTTTAAAAAAAAAATATTCGCCCTCATAGGCTGGGACACCCTAATGGGTTATATAAAATAGTAACTATATCAAAGACTAATAAATCAGTTATATCCGGGATTGAAATAGAGCAACCTATATTAATCTGACGGAGTTTCTCAATGCATCGGTATGAATATGATTTACTTGACCACGTCGAACTATGGTAGGATTGTATCAAATCATTAAAAAAATATTGGACTTACTGTAATGTTTAGTATTAGAAAGTTTTAGCTTGAGTTTGCTTTTAAATTCTATGTGGTACATAGTTTTACGCGTATTTTGTATATATGTCTTGTAGGAAATTAACATGTACGAAGTTACTAGTTATCCTTGTTAGCGGCTGTATGGGTAGCTCGACTCGCTAATCTCGTGACTTGAGGTGATCGCTGCCGTGGAAGACTACTCTTATTTATACAGCGATTAAGGCAGCTTGAATTTAACATAAACATTTTGTTACTAAGTGACTCGTCATCCACTCTTATCAATGTTATTTGCAGGTATTTTACTTGTAGTATTCAATGCTCCAGTTTTTACGTTATGCTTTATCATGTCACTTTTATGCCGTTCGAAAACCAATATTTGCAACTTGCGTACATAGAATGATTATAATCTAAGTTAATAATAATTGTATCCATTAACCTCAATTGACGTATCCATTAATCAAATGTAACAAGCTTAAAACGTATATATACGCAAAATCTTTAAGGGAAGGCAGAGACTGTGAATCACAATGTACCATAATATTAGAACATTATTCTTTTTTGTTTTCAGGTAGCAATTATATAAGATTTCTTGAGACAGCGATTATTTCAGCAAAATGCAATTTGTTCACATCGGGCGACTCTACTTTTTTGTCGTTCCATGCATAATCATTCTATACAATTAATTTCCGAAGTCATCCTTCATTTTATACATTTTCTTCATGAGTCTAAGCAATTCAACTAGTCCATATAGGTCACCATATAATTCCTCATACAACAACCATACTCCATACTCCTCAGCCACTTAATACACCAAGAAAAGCACACTACATAGCTATCAGTTACCAATTTACAAAGCATCTGTGAATCAGTATATAAATAAACGTAGGGAGCAAGGCAGTTTACTTTAAAAGGAGTCAACAAATTGCTTTGTCATGCGCTTTCAGATGATGGAGTACATATACCGAGCGGCAGTCTTAACTGCAATGTCAGTGCAGCCTTGTACAACACAAAATGATGTGAGAACAACACTAACAGTAAGATTACCGGCGGATAACACGACACGGCAGTATTCTTGTGATAGCGAGTTCACGTTTGGCAAGGGAAAGCGTTTGCGGTAATATAAAACGAGTGCAAGGCTACCTTTATGAATCCTCGCATTTTGAACGCACAAGTTTTACTTTAAGTATTTTTTGTGCTGTTCGAGATCACGTGGAATTTTGTGTCTTTATCTCGTTTTAATATTATATTCTATACCTATATGGTTTACGATGTAATACATTCAATATTTTGTATGTTTAATAACGAATAAGCGTTGTATTTACTTTACAAATGTAATATGAATCCTTCATTATTTGCCTGTAATTTCCTCCATAGAATTTCCTATTTTCAAATAAATTACATTTTATTTTCTACGATCATATTAATGATTTTTTTAGGACAATCTGCTCTTCTGTGGAAAGTTTGGCTTAAATGTAAAACCAAAACATGTTAACAAATATTCATTGTTAAATTTTCCATTTATTATCAATAAACTTACGTAACGTTTGTGTTTTTATTACTGTTATTAAAAAATAATCGTTATTTATATAAGGCTTCAAATATGTTGTATGATTTTCCTTATGAATATACATATATTAATCCTTGTTTAATTTCACTAAGTACGCTAATTTTACTTTAAATTTATCTTATCGTTACTTGTCAGTAATTAGCTTAATTATTATCATTCTTTGTAAGTCTTCAACAAATATGTATGTGTGTTAATATTGAACAAGCTTTTAATTTACACTTCATGCTTTACACGTATTCGGTAAAGATCCCTAGTATGTATTGATAATAATCAATAAGATTATGAAAAACATGTTAAATATTGGTCGGGACATTCAACGTGTTGGTTTATCTATGAAATTATTATCATTATTGTGTCGTTTTCAAGGTGTTGAGACTATTAAGCCTTTCCACCGGTCGGTAATCTCTATTTGTCACGATCTTCGTAAATGTGATAAACGGATCACATGGTTTTTGCGTCAAAGTCAAAGGAAAATTATTTTGTTATGCTTTTAACAAGTTAATACATAGTGTGTTGTGTGAGAGTTTTACATCAGTGTTGCAATGCTTATTATTTCCAATAATCACACAACGTAAAACAAGTTTCCCTGCAATAAATTCCTGTTGAGTCGCAAATGTCATCGTCTATTCTGAATATAATTAGTACTCGCGTCACGTGAAAACGAACATTCATTTGATTGTTTTAGCTCATTGCGGCTGCACTAGAAGTTACGAGAACGCTCATAAAATATTTGTTATCCAATGTTTTTTTCCATCTAGGAAATATTGTTGTACATGATATTGACCATGCGTGTCAAAAGTTGATCTGTACGTGACAAAGAAGTATAGTTGTACGTTACCGATGTAGCTGAGCGTGATGTTCTGCCGGTGCCTCCGGTAGCTTGCAGGTGTAGTTTGACTGCTTCTATACCAGACCGCTTGGTCCGCTCATAAGAAGGCGGATTTGTATCTGCACTCTTCTTTGTCAATGAATGCTTTGTCGTTCGGTTTTCTAGTTTATTTTTTTCTTGCTTTTTAGCCTTTTTTTCGTTTTTAGAACTCCGGATTTCCGGTTTAAGGCGTTTGTCTCGACGTTTCATTTTTTAATGTTTTATTTACCTCGCTTATCGATATGTATGTTAACATACTCGATTCACTTAAATATTCTACAATTCATCCACTGAGGCTGAAAAGCGAAACGACATGAATTGGAGGCAATTTGTATCTGTTGTCAGATAAGATATTATTTGTCTCGAAGGTGAAAGAGCGTTGATAAAAAATAATACAGAAGTCAGCTGCTCTAGTACGTGAGACGAAGGCTCTTTGTGTTAACACCTTGCTTGAATCACGTAAGGCCTTGAACCGGATCACTCGACGGGCCTCGTGGCGGTTGAGGACGAACGTTTGTTTCAGGATTTACACAAACACTTAACACAATTGACGATGATCTCGATGTGTGGTTAGTGTGTGCCGTCGAGCGCCGGGGTCCGGTCGGACTGGCGGCTGGTGGCGGCTGGTGGCGGCGAGTTGGCGGCGCCCGCGCACTGTGGAGCGCGCCCGCCGCGCTCTCCTGCGCTACTTGTCAAATGCCGCAACGTTAATTGAAGGGATCTTATAACACTTAGCTGTGGCGCTATCTTAAAATCATTAACATTAATGTGCATTGCAATCATTATGTAAATACTGGGTCACAAGATTTTTTATCATTTAGTCGTACCAATAAAATTTTCATTAAATATTTACAACATCTAACTTACCTGGGAATATATTCGTCCAGTAAAAACAGTCTTTTATTTTGTCTCCAGAAATTGTTATATCTTTTTCTTGATAATTAACTCAATAAAAACCGTTGAATTGCTGATATAAACTATAACCACGCTACTTACTAAAGCTGTCTTACTTCAGAATAAAACGTGTAATTTCCGGCAATAGTCCAGTTTTGTTTACAATAATGAGTATTTGACATATTACTGAGACAATATCAAAGAGTCATAATAGGGCAATGTTATGTTATAAATCACACGCGCAAATAATCACAAGGAAATAACGAAATACTAAAGGCGTAGTGATTTGTTATTCTGATTACCGGTGCTTATTTTGCATTATGGCGTTAATTAATTTCCATTCAATTAATGAACCAGCTAGATCATCTAGTCACTATATGATACCTCTTTGAGTGCTATAATGTATAATATTATTATAAATAATTGCTATATAACTTATTATAAGGATTAATCTTAAACAAGTGTTGAAAGTCCTTGTCGAAAATGTTGACAAAATTCCCTATATACCCTGATTACATGGTATACTATCATTGTAATATGTACGTTTCATATTTGAAAATTTATGTTTTAAAGAAAATGTATTTATAATGTCTGGTTAATTTACATTGAGTATTCGCATATGTAATAGAAATAAAACATTGTTATAGCTTATCATGTTCCTGTAACGTTTACATCTTAGTTTTGTTAATAGTTATTAGATTATTAAAAGTATTGTGAGAAAAGTTTTCAAAGTATGGTATTTATTGAAATTTAGACCCATTTGTAGGTGGTTTTGAACTCAATCTGTCAGAAATCCAAGTTCAACAATTATGTATTACATTTGTTAAAAAAAACTAAACAATAAGATAGAAGCTTTTGTGAAGGTTTTGAGAAGAAATGAAGCTTGTCTATTATATCTGGTGTTTTTGGATTATATTTTGATTTATTTAAAATAATCGTGTGTATAATACCACTTTAATAATGGTGAAGTCTTGGTTATTGAACGCCAATAAATTCAAGGAAATAGCCATTGATTTTTGTACCGTAGTGAATGTATTTTTTACTATTTCATAAAGTTCGGAAGTCACGGCCTCTCTGCATGATTTTTATTTAGTTAGGATTTACAATACTGTCGTAAATAGTAAGCTAATAGTATTATTGAATTTATCAATTAATATGCGCATTATGTTATTTGTTTGCGGTCTTGAACAGCCTATACGAATTTAGTAAGAAAATAAACGATTTTTTATCGTTTAATCACGATGTTTTCGTATGGGATTTTGGATGGAATGTTTGGTAGCGGTTAATATTACTATCTGGCTGAAAATTTATGTACACGTAAAGAGCAGTTTTGATATGACTTTTCTTTTATTGAAAGTGATTTACTAGCGCCTCTCTTATTATCTATTACTCAGTAAATTTTATACCCTCATACCGGCCTGCGGAGATGTTTCCTCACGCTATGTCTAAAAGATGCAAGTTAATAGTATGCAGTGCTAATCCGCACTAGGCTAGCGTAGGAGCCTAGGGCCTAAAACTTTTCAGTTGTGGGTGGCCGTACCCAGCAATGAGACGTATCTATATCCGTTGACGATGATAATGATTTTTGGTATTAACCTAACATTAGCCCTAGTTGTCTGGCGATTTAACTATACTAATTTTATAAGTATTTGAAATGAGAAAGTTACTTTATTTGCCAGTTATAAATTTAAATCTAAAAACACTGAATCTATTTGGACAATTTTCGGTGTGACTTTAATGGGCGTGGAAAAGCTATTTTAATGACAAAATGTTCTCTGAGGTGAAGCGAAACCCATCAGCTAGTAGTTTTAATAAATGAAGGTGTCAAATGCGCAATATGTATCGACAAAGTGTGATTCAAAATCATTGCAACTAAACACGTTTAAATAACTTTCAACTTCCTCACGCACTTATTGCTGACCTTAGCATTTTTTACAATATTTTTTGCAGGTTGTCGTATACTGTAAATGAGTTTTTACCGTTTTGTTTACTTATGATTCATATATTTATTTTTATGTGAAAGTTTGTATGTTTGTTTTGCGAAATGGAACAAAAACACAAAAATAGTGAATGATAAGCCACGAGCCGACGGATTTGATCTCGAAAATTAGTGTTTTCATTATAATCAGCCAAAACACGTCCACTCTTGAACATAAGCCGCACCCAAAGGCTTCCAGAGCAGTTTTTCGTAATAGCGTGCTGCCAGCAGACTTCGGATATCTTCTTAGTTTGATCTTAATTTACAATAAAAAGAGTCAGAAAGCTAATTGGCGTTTTTAATCATTATTCATGTTATAAATTAATCATTGGGTTCTGCTGATTTTGAAATCCGAACAGTTGAACTGGCAGGCATAAATAAACACTTTATACATTGACGACTTACGGCATGTTGTACTATGATTAATGGAATGGATCACACCAAACATAGTAAAGTCTTTTAAACGGACTTGTCATAACAGGGCTCTTATATGGCTAAAATGTGGCAAAACAATGTTTTTAGAGATACGCGCAACTGCAGGCCCTTATACAAAGACATTCAATTAAATATTTTTCGTAATTTAAAAAAAATGTAGAAAATCGCCTAATACACACGTGTATGTCTTAGAAATTTGATTGATTTATTATTGTGTAAGATGCTAGCTACAAAAGTGCAAAAGCAATTCAAGTACCAGGCATATTCCAGATTCAGTGCTGCTGCTGATAATTTCCTGTCGTAAAAAAAACCTTTAATGTCGTTACCTGTAATTAAAACTTTTTGAAAGCATATTGTGTTCTATAACATAAGGCTCAGGATCTACATTGCAATATACGTATTATTTGATAAAATATAAACAAGTTCAATGAAAGAAAAAGAATTATTATTTCAATCTTAGAATAAACAATAGTAAGCTATAGAAATATAAACATAAAAGCTACCGTAAATAGTGAAAATGGAATATAAAATATAATAATAGTCTATCAGCGGCATTACATTGCCATCTTTGGGAAAAATACCATACTAAGATGGCACGTTGGTTTATTACTCGAGACTGTTTTCCTTAAGTCTTGGAAAATCACAATAGATGTCAGCATGTGGGATTTGCTTGACACTAGTTCCACTTTTATCATGCGTTCGTGTGTTGTTCAAGTTGTTTAAGAAAATGCCGATAGATGTCGTTTAACAAGTGCGTTTTACGATTAAATAAATACGCATATTTTTCTTACTGTTATTTTTCAGCATAACGTTTGGCACATCTATAAATTACATTTGGTTTAAGGGGAATAAAATAGTGACCAATAATATTCAGAATGTTAAAATATTTTTTGCATATATGTATTTCAATATTCTTCACTTTATGTTATATTTTTAAGGCTATTTATCATAAAGAAGTATCCCAAAAGGGTGGTAGCTCATTATAACATATCGGGGCCCTTAAAATATTTGTAGATGTATGGCCCGCAAATATTTGTTCCGGGTTGGGGTATTGAGGTATCTAAATCCCTTGTAGGCTTTGATACTTATGACACAAGGAATTCAGGTGTGGTTTTAGGATACTCCATTATGTTTACTACCTATTATATTTACTAGCCGTCCTTTATTTCGTAATAATTTATAAATTCATGTTAGTTCAAAGGGGAAATAATGAATGATAGTCATTATTTTAAATCATTTATTAGTTAGAATATTTTTTTTATACACGGGTCTACAATACAATCAGATCTATTTTAATATTACAAACAAATATATAAACTGATACTAATATTCCACCGTGTGTGTGGGTGGATATTTGTGCTAAAATACACGTGCATCCATCGTAGGTGTATTTGTACACCCACATTTAGTTAGTTCTGTCTTGAAATATGAGTGGTTGGAATGGTACGTGCTAAAATTTTATTTATGAAACTACTAAAGTTACAAAAATATCAAAAACAAATTAAATTCCTTAAATTGGAGTCGGAATGCAATAATTGCTTTCGATTTATTAAAAAATACTACTTTGTATTATTATAACAGTTTGCTTAAAAGATAGCATTGGTGTGTGAGCATCAACGACCAACAAATTAACGACGACGCCTTAATTAAAATTTTAATTGACACAATGAATTCTTCAAAGCTCCACTCCTTGGCTTGTTTTATTACCATTTGTTAAGAGTACTGCGAACAGTACGGAGTTTTAAAATGTAATTGTGTTACACAGTCATAATAAGGACATCAAGTTTTCTCGTAAAAATGTCATATTATTCTATTTTACTCTACTTGCATATGCTCGTATGCCTCTTTGGCGTTTTTGTAAGATTTTTAACTGTATTTCGCACTCACAATACAATATGGCTGTAATTTAAATAATAACAAAAAAATATATAAATTTCTTTCTATAATGATTGTGAAATAAATAAATACTTTGGGTGCGTTTTATACAAACTTAAAGACGTTTGACTATATACTTATCGCTTTCAAAAATAAGGGATAATCAAGTTTTTGAACATTCAAAATATTTTGAATTACTTTCATATCGTGTTATAAGTGCGCCCCGTACTTCTCTACAAATTAAACGGGTGATACCATTTTATTTGAGCAAAAATACATTTTCGACTTAGGCTACAATAAATATCTATTTTCTACAAGCTTCAATATTGAGATCGTTGTATTTCACGCTTCGGAATCTGAAAGTAAAATAATCATGTAAATTTATGCCTTGTTTACGCAAACACCTGTAATTAGTTAAGTGGATGAGTATTTTGTTCGACAACAATGATAAAAAATAATAACCCAAAAGCTAATCGTGACTTCTTTTTTAAAATGTTTTCGTTATTATTTGTCTATCAGTCTGTGACAGCTTTTATTCACTCAACTGCTGGACGCAGGTCTCGTCTACACCTGAATATGGTTAGATTTTACTTCGCTTTCACAAAAAATTCTTAATGAGTGCTGGCATCCTTGGAATGTTTTTCTACACTGTTGAAGTATCTTCTTCTTCTTCTTCATCAACCCATTTTCGCCCACTGCTGAGCACGGGTCTCCTCTACCATTGAGAGGGTTTGTTGAAGTATAATCAACGGTAAATAAATTTGAGAAACATTATTTAGCAGAGTCAGTTAAAACTTATATCCTATATTTTCATTGCAAATTGTATCTGACCTTTGAATAACTTGTTTCAATTGTACATAATACAACACACAATATATACGTTTGTTTCAATCGTATTAAATACAACAAATTTAACTCATTAACGTAACAACTTGTTCGGCAATAAACAATCACATGTGCTCACAGATGGTATTAACGGTACGTTTAATTTGAGACACCTGTGTCAGCCTCCTCGGGAGATAAAGAATGTGTGCGCAAAGATTAACAGTAAACTAGGTAAGTCAACTAAATCCTTAGTTTGAACGTAAAGGGCTGGAGTATTAAATTTATAATCCTATCCTAAATATTTAAACAAAAATTATACAGCTTGGCTTAACTTTATTGTGGCGTAAAAATGAAGCTAATAATGTTGGACATAAACGAGGAATAATATACTTATTAGTAAACCATTATC
Organism: Cephonodes hylas; assembly: GCA_030295005.1. Taxonomy (NCBI): domain Eukaryota; kingdom Metazoa; phylum Arthropoda; class Insecta; order Lepidoptera; family Sphingidae; genus Cephonodes; species Cephonodes hylas. Next base: position 6,713,233 of record AP025364.1, on the reverse strand, counting down.
GGCATCGTATATTGAAAGAAATAAAAGACATATTATTTTAGTTAAAACACTAGAATATTCTAGACCCAAAATACATAGCTTTTATGTACGTATACAAGTGATTCAGACGCCGAATTTTCTTCTACATTATTATAGTATTACATATTTCAGTAACTTAACATTTCTTTTAACTTTTTTATATTCGAGGAGCAAAACGTAATATGCATTTAATGTGACAAAATATGTTATGTTTAGAATAAATGATGACTGAAATAGAAAAAATATGCACTTAAAGCCATAAAAGTATACAAAACCTGATGATACTTATCAAAGTATTCACTAATTCTTAAAAATAATGTCTGTTTAAATCGACATGTCGACCTTACCGTTTTTATTATTTTTATGTGAATCCTTTAGTAAGATTGGCGCCAAATAGTTGGTGAGCAAGTATCCGACAGGTGTTGTGATTAAAATCGCTTGCACTACTAGCTTCATTAATTGCTCGGCGTAATCCATTTCTTTTGTGTCTTCCTTTCCTTGCAATATTAATGTATTTATCGCCAGTGGGCACAGCACAGCCTAGAAAAAAAAGTACCTTGGATCAATTATAATTCGTCACCAACAGCCCATACACGTCCCATTGCTGGGCACGGGCCTCTATATCTTGGAGAGTTTAAGGCTTGGTCCACCACGTTGGCCTCGTGCGGGTTGGTAGACAACCCACTTTAAACTTTTTAGGTTTCCTCAAGATGTTTTCCATCACCGTTAAAGTTCATCATGATTTGTTACGAATACCTGGGGTATGAACCTCCAACCGCCGGAATTCTCAATCACCCGCCTAAACCTTGAGGCCATCGTTACTTATAATTCATATCCCAAATTAGAAAATGCAATTTGAATGGGTTATTTAAGGCCAGAATGGATTAACAAAATTATAAATTTGCACTGAAAGAAGGAGTCTCCATGTAGAGCTGTCTCAGAGACGTAATCACAGAAGCTCACCCCAATATTCCGAAAAGGGTGATTAGATGCTCATTTCTGCATATAGGTAAGCTAACTGTGTTTTAAGCCCATTGTGAAGAGAAGCGAGCCATTTGCTATGTGGGAGGTAGAGCGCTATTGGCAAAGTGTGGGTGTAGAAATGCAATTCATACTATTTATAGGTCATGTGTTTAAGTTTGTGGATGTATGGATTAGATTGAGTCTGGCTTTAATTTTCAACCCAAGCAGACTCTAAGCAGGCAGGATATGTGGTATATGATAATATAATCAATCGGTTGTGGACTAAGGCCTTATTTCTCTCAATTTTAAAGGAGGACTGTGCCTAGCAATGGGACGCATATAGGCTGGTGATGATACAATGATTTTGCATATTTGAAATCCTATTTAATATTCAAATCACATTTTGAGCCGTATTTATCTAGCGACTATATCAGAGCGAGGGAATATTGACGCAATGGCTTTCAATTCGTTTTGGCGAGCGCTTACAATGGAACATTGGTTGCGTCACCAGCCAACGTTGAAAAGTGATGTACATATATAATAACGGTAAAAAAAGAAAGGTATTAAAATCGAATAGGCGTGAAGTTTTGGGCAACAATTGTTTAGCCTGTGGTAATGAATACATTGATATTTTTTTGATTTTGTTATTAGTTATCTTCTTTATAGCTTTATACTTGTAATAAAATAAAACCCTGAGCAACTCTATAGGTACAGGATAATTCCATGATGATTTAGTAAATATTACATGCAAAAACAACCGTCATTTAAACAACCCTTACCTCTACAATGGACTTAGGTGACCATGTGCAGCAAATAAATACTTTTTCCTTGAAGGTCATGCTCCAACATGTCAGCGTGGCAACAGTCAATCTGACAGTTAGACAGATCAACAGAATACCAAAACCAACCAGTAGCGTCTTCGACATTGAGCTAGATATCTGTAAAATCAAATGAATCGATGCTATAGTATATTTTTATATAGAACGTCTATTGCACACAAAACAAATAAATACGCCCAACAGCCACATACAAAGTTTTGATTTCACACTAAGATACAAGTTTTATGTCGTTGGAACCTGCTAAGACTAGAGACTTTCGGTCTATCTATTATATCGGTGGATCACACAAACAGTTGTCGGAGTGCGGGGATCGAACCCACGGCCTCTCGATTCGTAAGTTAATGACCAACTGAGCCATCAGGCTGCATCTGTATACCATCGTAATAAATAATAGTAATTCAAGTAGTATAAATAATATGACCTTTATATTTTCAATTGTGATAGAGTAAAGAAATAATAAATATGAAAAACGCGATGTAAAATGAAAACGAATTGTAAATGTTTTAACGTGATGTCCTTTAGTAAATAGAAAACAAACGAAAGTTCTCAGAAGGAAAACAAGTTGACTGTTTCTTTGCGTTTGCATATCAAATGGTACTGTAACTTCTTTTGACATTTTTTTATTGTATTCCATTAATATAAATAACGAAAGGCAATTTTTGCAAATCTTCATTTAAATTTTGAGCCCTTGTAAAAATAAGATAGCATAACGGATGTATGTGCATATATCGAGTTTTAAGGCAATTATTAAATTTTGTCCATGGCCTACATTAGCTTGATGAACAAATATTTATTTCGGTCTAGATACTCTAAAGTATAAACCTCTCTTGTATGTTTAAGAACTCAACGATTCGAAGAATCAGAATTGTATGTGTTACTATTGCGTTCGTAAATAAGGTATGAACCACAGGATATAAAAATATGTACCACAAAATATGTGCCAGTGTAAGCGAAAAGCGCCGGTTCTAAAGCGGACCACAGCACCCGATACACGGTGGAAGCGGGGTTGTTATTTAGCTTCCAGCTGTCGCGCGCCCAGTACGTCGCCGCGGTGGCGTTGCAAGCCAAAACAGCTACACCGCCTGTAAACATTGCAAGCGCAACATCAGAAATCACATCACGAACACAATAACCAACTTTGCTATATTTCAAATAAAAAATATTAACCAATCAATGTTGTTAATAACTGTAGCTAACAACAAAAACTCATTTCAAATCGTGCAGTAGCTGTGTGAAAAATAAGTGGAAAATGGAGCTAATGAAAGCTCTACTTTTGCTGTGCTACTGAAATGTTATTACTGCTTCATATCACTATCCAATGCACGCAACAATTTGTTACACCTATGTTTTGTGTTCGTTTTAATCAAATCACGCTATTCAGTGGCATCAGTTGTGGCGGATAATATGCCTCGTCAAATGACAGTACAAATTTGAGGTAATTGCGCCAGTTGATGCGAATTTCAACAGGAACCGTGAAATGGTGATAGCGTATATATTTATAACGTTATGTACGCCAAAACATTCACTTTTTCTACACAATAGCAAATAAAGGCGTGAGAACGAAACAGCTGGTGCATTTGTTACGTTTACCTAACTACAAAGAATTGCAAATTTTAGCAAGTTTTCCCGTACATATGTATGTAACGGAGTTCATGAGAAATACTGTGTACGTGGAAGCTTGTTATTGCTGCATCATTGAGTTTTAGATGGTCGGAGGAATATATATTTTTCCGCACGCTTAAATATACCGACGCTGCAATGTAAACTTACCAAGAATGTTTTTGCTTTAACCTTCAAACATAGTTTTTTTAGATTTTACTTTTTGAAAAATTTATTTGTTGTCTACTATCCAGTATTAATACTTTCCAGCAACAATTATCATAACTATGGCGAATAAAATAATTTTGACAAAAGTAATTAACAAAGAGGAAAAAAGGTTTAAACTATTTGATTAAAAAAACGGCGCCAGCAGAGGCACGTCTTATCTAAAATTGACATTGAGCTTAGTAAGCAAACAACTTGGTTGTTAGTTGGTATGCAAACGTTTGGTGTGGAAATAACAACAAAAAGTATTTTACTCACCGCCTTTCCCGTAAATTATCCCACAGTTTAAAGGATGTTCATTTAAAAATAAAGTTGTACTGACCGGCCCCACCCCATCCCAAGTACAGTGTGAAGAAGTTTCCGAACAGGCCGCCGAGGAGGACGAACAAAACTCGCAACTCTGTGACGTAAAAGTCTCGCGAGTGTGGGATGAGACTCGCCAGCCTGCCCCAGGCGACGCCGAGTGCTACGCCCACGAACAGCGTCAGCGCCGCCTGTAAGCACACACGTGACTTGCTAACTTCCCAGTCGCGCAAACTAAACGTGGATACACTCAACTTACTTGCGAGAATAAACCAGTAGCAAGTCAGCGTTAGTTTAATTAAATGTAACTTGTTTGTTTAGAATTATATATAAATCAGCATCGAGTAACTTTTATATAGAAATATTTATTTTGTCAGTTATGAAATGTATGACCAGGCAGGTATATTTTCTATTCAAAAGTGCATACAATTCCATACACTTTATATTTGTATCCCAAAATAAGTATTTCTAAATCTACTCTACCAATATTTTATTTATTTTCACATAAGAGCTAGCATATGATACCAGAAGTGGTGTTGCAAAATACATATATTAAACTGTAATTACGTTTCAATCGACACGGGAACTGATCCCAGAGTCTTTTAATTGAACGAATTTATTCATGGAGCATTAAATCTAAATAGTTAAAACAGAAGTAAAAAGACTCATTGCATCTTTTTCTGGTTAAATGAAATAAACTAATGAAGAAATTGGATTTCTAAATTTTATCACAAGGAACAAAGGCCACTCAAATGAGAAAAATGTTAAGTTAATGGAAGGGTAGCACAAAGCTGATTCAATATTTTTCAGACAGCTAATTTCAACGTTAAAGACGCCGAAGAGACGACGCTGCGGCTGTCTTGATACGGAAAATATATAATATAAATGAAGTGGTTTCTGAAAGTCTTAAATTATGACGTAGTGGTAGAGCTTGCTATTGGAGTGCGAAAGATATGTTGATCATTTGCATAAGTTTGTGTGTTAAATTTATTTTAAAAGAAAAATACTCATAATTTAAATTCACGAATTTGTTAAAATAGACCTTATTTATTTATATATGGCTTTGATAACAGAATAGTATTGCGAAATAGACGAAATGGCCGATAACACGTTTTATGTGCTACTGGCCAATCGGTAAAGTTGGGCTATTCATGTATTTTTAGCTTGAGGTGATGTTTATTTATGAAAAAATCATATAGTTGGATATAGAGTTTAAGTATATTAATGAATAAAAACACATCTAAAACTAGAGCTCTAAGTAGAACTGTAAGCTTTGGGAAAGGGTCTACGAAGTGACAAAAAGGAAGACAGGGTAAATATAGTGGTTTACAAGTTTTTTTTATCATTTTCTATGAGTTCTAATCTCTAAAATTACTTTCCTAAAGAAGTAAGTAATTGAAGTGATATTACATATTATACAATTTATCGACTCATTAGCCTTTACAAATAACTTATTGATTGTACACAAAAGAACAAAATAGGTATTAGTCTTCTTCTTCTTCTTCATCAACCCATATACGCCCACTGCTGAGCACGGGTCTCCTCTACCATTGAGAGGGTTTAGGCCATAGTCCACCACGCTGGCCTAGTGCGGGTTGGCGGACTACACACCTAAGAAATTCTTAAGAATTCTTAGGTGTGCAGGTTTTATCACGATGTTTTCCTTCACTGTTAAAGCAAGTGATAATTCAATGTGAATACACACATAACTTCGAAAAGTCAGAGGTGTGTGCCTGGGGTTCGAACCCGCGACCGCCGAGATTCTCGACCGCGCGCCCAAACCTCGAGGCCATCACTGCTTACTGGGGTGCTTACAGGTATTAGTAACATTATAATATCGTTGTGTCATAAATATTGGCGATTTCTTCAGCAACCTTTAGAAGCAACTGTTGGAGGAACTGGAGTGATCAGAAGAGTAGAGTGGTCATAGATAGTTTATGATAATAATGAATTACCAAAAATATACTGCCTCGTGGTTTCGCGGTACAACTATGTGCCATGCGATTCGTTCCTGTTCCTGGGTTCGATTACCGGGTCGGGCAAAGTTTTATTGGGTTTTTCCATTAGAAAATTCTCGGTAGCAGCATGGAATCTGGAAATGTGCCCGAGAAATGGCAATGGGCTCGCCCCCAATTACGTGGGACTAATAGATACCAGGCGTAATGTGGGTGCAGAAATGCACCTCTGCCTTACCCTTCGAGGAGTATATGCGTGAGTTTATGTGTGTATGTATGTACCAAAATTATGTAAAAAAAAGGATCAAATTAAAGGCCGGCAACATATCGATAGTTCCTCTGGCACTGTGAGAGTTCATGGCGGCAATGACCTCTAAACATCAGGTGGCTCCTTGCTCGTTTGCCTCCTTTCCCATAAAAAATAATGTACGCAAAATATTAATGAACTTACTTTTGCATATCGGTACGTGTCATCGACATCGCAAAAAATGTAGCTGAACATGATGCCGTAGACACCAACGCTTAGAGCTGTGTCAGTACCGCCGGCAGTACACACTAGTTGTGGCCAGTTCCGTGTCCTGTGTGGGCTGACGCCGTCTCGCAGTACTGCAGGCATGACCACTGCGCAGGATAACGAAGCGTAGATCGATCCCAGTAACAATCCTGCACAATGATTAACGACCACTGTCAAAACGTCAGCCATAAATTCAACGTCACGGATGTACGTTTGACGTGCGCTACGTAGCCTTCATTATCGCAATTGCTTGGAGATTCACCAATGATAAGGTACACAGAAATGTAAAGTAAAAATAGAGATTAATTCTTTATCTCTAAGCAAACGAAGTCATAAGATACAGTAGCAAAAGAAAATAATGCAGTCAAATAGATTGTAAAATGTTGCGGCGTTTTTAATTTAAAGTTCATGTTTCTGTATCTGTTTAATTTTTGATAGCATCCAACCGTTGATTTTTATATACAAGATAATTTAATCCTTCATATTAATGTATTATCACTCCTGGGGACGGGGACCCCGTACATTTGGTAGGAGAAAGATTTAACCTGACCAAGTGGCCTGTATACCTGAAAGGCGTCATACTCGCTTTTAAATATGACTTTTCAAATTTATAAAAAACCTTCATTTCGTTCTGATTTAACTGCTTTAATTCAAATTTAACTTTCCCTATTTCACCATTCCAAACAGAAAACAATTTCATTCAAATCTGTGACGAGTGTTAAGTTTTGAAAACTGTATGTTGGTCGAGATAAAAAGGTTATAATGAAACGCACGAAGAGTCGTATTAGCCGAAAATAAAGCGTGTAAAAGTGAAAACAAAAGTGTTCGTTAAAAACTTTTCGCTTTGATGCTTTGTCCGCTGAAATCGGGCCGAGTAATTACAGGTGTGGGCGCACGCAGAGAAAGGCCCGCTCGGCGCGTGCGAGCTTCACTGAATGCCGCTTGCCTGCGCCCCTACGCCGTGCCACGTCATGCGGCGAAAATGCATTCAAATCTTTTGCAATACGAGCTCTGCACCAGAATTTATTGAATTGGCTTTGTACAGCACACACGCCGCGCTCCATTGTGCACGGCGTTCGTGACAAATTTTATTTTATTACACGAGGTTTGTGGTGTATCTCGCGCTATCGAGCACTAAATTGATTCTACTTCCGACTTCGTTAATTTTTTTCCCATTTTTTTCAGTTGCTATCTCGTGTTGAGTATTTAAACTTAACACTTATTTTAAATGATTCCTTTCGCGCTCGGAAACGAAATACATATATTAAGTTTTTAAAAAGCTTTAATTATAAATAATTGTATCTATTGATTTAAATAATATCTGTTTAATTTCTTAATACTTTCAGGGTAAAGTGTTAACGCATTTAATTAAACTGTAGTACTATTGAGAATGAGCGACAACTATTAAGATATCTTCTGCTATGGCGTAATGAATTGAAATTTGAAACACTTCAAGTTGTTTTATAGCGTCTATTATTAAATATTTCTTTGTAATATGAATATAAGCCACATCGTTGTGTTATTGTTTCGTATTGGCGAAATTTAATACGTATTAGTGCCGTATTACCCGAGGCTATTACCATTTGCCGATATCTAGACGCACTTAGTCCTCAAAGCCAGTGAGCACTTCGGTTACTGAGAGCTGCGTTACATCCTCATTATAATTAACCTACTATTCTGATGTAACTATATTTCTCGTTGGTACCGTGCTTATTTATATGACGTCTATAAATGCTTAATTCTTACACAAATATGTGATCTAATTAACTGAGTGTACCTATCTTATTAATGTGGTTGATATTCGCGTCGTCAGACACTCATATTAATAAATTATCTCCTTTGTATCAACGAAAGCCACGACCGTATAATTATACAGTTGAATAGACAGGCACTAAATCGTATAAACGATAGCAACCAAGATTATTTCCTCGCTGCGATGATGAGACTTAATGAACTCGTGATAGTTTTCGAGGTGTTTACAGAGTTATTATAAAAAATATAGCAATTATTTTTTGTTGAACTGCCACGTCGGTCCCGAGGCATGAGTACGTGTCAACGCGCGATCGAAAGGTTCCTGGTTCGATCCCAAGGCCAAAATGAACGAGGAAATTGCTTTTATATGATACATGGCGTTTTTTTATGTGAGTTTAATTTAAAAATTGTTGGAATAGTTTTAAAAGGGCAAAACAAAATACTCGCGCTTATTTAAGGTATCAATTAAATATTTTGCATGATCATAACGAATACCTCGTTGAAAGCAATATGTATGGTATATGTTTGATTCGAGATGTATCATTTTTACATATTTTTTAAGTAAATATGAAACAATATATAACGATTCGTATACATTTAAAAAATATTAAAGCAAGTAAATAAAGCAAGCCTCTGTTGAAAATTATTGAAATGAATTGCTTCAAGTCTTTGTGTATATCTAGTTATAATGAGGCACGTTATACGATCTTATTTAAAAGGTATTATTCCGTCATGTAAAATATATTCTGATGCTTTTCATTATTTCAAAATATCTCGATGTAAATTATATCAAACGTACATCGCATTACAACTTTTTGTTTCCAATCATGACTTTTGTGTATAAAAAAATATGTATTTTCTTCTAATTTGTTTACTGCAGGGTCCTGGTATTTTTGTGGTTGAAATGACCTTATACTACCATAATCTTATCGGCCTACAGATCTACTACTTTCAGTAAACTTTTGTCTTTGATAGGAGTCTCTAAAAATATACAATTACCAAGAGAAGATTCTGTTAAAGTAATACAATAAATGATGGTTACTCACCCCATGCCCAGGGGTAGTCGAGCAAGTATCGCGTGCAGATGGAAAGCGTGATCACTTCAAAAATCCAAGGCAGAGCCCCGAGTGATGCCACTTGACGCCAATTAGCCTTCATGAACTTCGCGTCCCATGCCAATGATGATTTTCCCAGAATTATTACCGGGTATATTTTTCTGAAGGCAATATAATATACACCAATTATGACAAATTTCTGATCCCGCAAAAAGATTCAGTCCTGTGTTGAGGGTATCAGAAACTACGCGAGGTTTTTTAGCCTCACAAAAATCCAAATTCGACACAATAATTAACTATGTTTACAATCAGATAAATAATGCACTTTATGACATACGAATTATAACCGTAATTATAACTTTAATAGGCAGTTTCTCACATAATTTGGCAAATAAATCACTATTGACGTTACAGTGATGATTTTCAGTGTACAAATTATTCAATTGAAATTTACAGTATTACATTTGCTCACTAGATCTTATGTAATAACCTTAGAAACGATTTATGTTAAGTTTTTTAAGTAAGTTTCACACAGAATTTTTATGAATGCTTGTTAAATTTACCTCAAAAATCCATCTACTTGTGGGAACATTCGCATGTCGAGATATCCTAAGTGTCGTGCAAGTATTCCAGTCAACAAAGCAGCTAGGAGTGGTGGTAGAGTGGTCACACCCTGCAGTATTTGTCCGGTACTCCATGCGATCACCACCACCACGGCAAGTCGGAACCATTCCCCGTTGTACTTCCAGCCATCGCCCCACGCCATCCACAGCAAACCCCATGTCAGTAATCCTACGAGTAACGTATTTGGTTTATTACACACGTCACAGCACTACCACCTCTATAGTTAATCAAACTCGCAATGTCTCATGTGAATATATTTAATTTATCAAGAGCACTGAATGTGACGGAATTTAAAAGTAACTCTTATACGCATTGTTGCCGCGTAAGTTAATTTAAATTGCAAATCGCTACTAGACACTGGAGTATCAAATTAATTCTGACTTATGACATTGTTTTAGAGTTCGTAAAACATTTTATAGAATAGAATTCAAACTTACCTAAAATAACTAAAGTGCAATAATGAATCCACGGCGTGGTTTTCATGAAGTTCCATCGTATTTTACTTTTCTTCTCATTGTCGAGCACTACGATTTTTTCCGAATTAAAACTAGGCGAAAAGTCCGATCTGAAAACATTTCGACGTTTTTAATATTCCATTAATGAAAATTAAAATACAACGAAGCAATAAGAGTCTCACAAGGATGCCCTCATTATGATTTTTTCACCACCCGCCACTTTGTCTAATAAACAGGCTTCTTCCTTCATGACTGCGTTATATTTAATTACATTTGAGCTTATTGAGATAAGTGAAAAACCGTGAGACTGTGTGTATTTACGTAGCAAAAAGTACTTACTCACGTTTTTAGTTTTTCTTCGCCGTGTATTATGTAGACGCCTTTATCGAGAACGGTTGCCGCCTCCTTATCTGAATTATATGATAATGTGTAATGTAAAATAGGTTTTTAATAACCATGAAATTGTTTGCAATTGTTTCAATTCTGCTATATTATGTAGATGTTATGTATCACTGGCTCTCATTGTTGTATCTATTACAAGTGTAGTAGAGTTCGGATCGTGCTTATTTTTTTACTGTGGTGTATTAAAAAAGAAACTCTATTTCATTGATGCTACTATTAGGGGTAAGCAAAGTAATATGATTTATTTAAGAATTTAAATCTAGATCTTTTCATTCGGCTGCTATTACATGTTAAAAGACTTGTTGGTGCGTTGAATGCCTCGTTAGTATTTAGGCAAAGCGTACGGCGAGCGATCGAGAGGAATTCCCGGGCGGGGTAACGTGTTGTTTGTTTTTGGATCCCAAATTCACAGCACGGATTCTGAAAATGTGCTCGAAAATAGTAGAAGGCTCGCTCCCTATTTCGCGGGATATAGTAATTGGCGAATGGAAACACACCTCTACTTATTCCTCCGGGAATAAAGGCGTAAGAGAGTTGTTAGTGAGTTTCTACTTTTCGTTTTTTTTCGTGCGAAATAATTATTAGTTGTTTTCAAATTTTTGATTAAGGTGCGACGTTCACATACATACATACTATGCACTTTGTACGTATATATACATAGACATTCACACGTTGCCCTAAAATGTGGACGAAGGAGCGTTTCCATACCCACGTCTTCTTACTATGATTTACTGAAATCAATATATTTTTTATTTTATTTTATTTATTTATTTTGCCAACAGTTGAATGTTATTACTGTACTCAACTGTTGGCAAAATAAATAAATAAAATGTTATTAATATACCCACGTACTGTGTTATTACACAGTATGTGGGTATATTACAAAAAAGAAACAAAAGGCTAATGTAACAACTATTTACAGGCAAAAACCCCATACACGAATCAACATAAAAAAATATAAATTTAGTAATTTACTTTAGAAATAAATAATAACGAACAACCAACACTATTAAAAATCACAATTATTAAAAGAATATTTAAAATTTATAAGATGTGAATGACGCGCATCATGATCCAAAATAATGCAACAAAATGATATAATCAAATTATTCATAAAAATGTCAGTCAATATCCGATAGATTTTCATAGACTCATTTATACAATGCAGCAGGCGAGTGAAGGTTTACGTCTATGACATCGCTAACACCATTTATTAATTTTGAAAATCTTTTGCAAATGGAGAATTAGCGCCTAGTACAGTTCTTCCTCTTCCTGTAAGTACCTACTGGTCTAGTGCAGAGCGACGTGCTGGTGGAGGTAAATATACCGCACCGAATGCTATTTTACGTTTCCTAAGGCTAGTTAATACTTCTATAACAACCCAGAGATCCTCGCAACCAGATTCCTAACGTGGAATTCGTTTTGAGCATATAAAAGTCTTGATAGCAATTAACACACCACCCCCTAACCTTACCGTGTAAGTCTGAACTCCCCCTGTCTCTCCTATACACTACATATCTATGGTCAAAAAGCTCACTGCTAAATATGGTGTCGTTTAACCAAGTTTCGGACAGTATAATTATATCGTAGTTATGGTAGCTCATATTTCTAAAAAACGATAAAGTTTTTGTCCTAAGTCTACGACTTTTTTGGTAATATATATTGAAGTGATTGAATGTTTATAATGACAACTATATATATTACATGCAAAATATTTTAAATCTAAACAATTGTTTTTAAAGTATCTAAATTTTTAATCAGTGTGTATTGAGTGTTTTCAATTTTTTTACGTATATTCTGTCATTTCTTACCCAGGCGTATTTATATCCTTTCTCTCTAGCCGCCATTCTAGCGGCATAGTGTGAGGCCCTATTTGATGATGACTAGTGTTTACAGATATAAACCGGAGATTTCTTAGCTGGCTCAAGATGTGTGCTATCCAATTTGTTTTGTGGATTTGATTTATTGAAGTTTAATACTGCTGCTAGAATTAGGTCACGGATCCTTTGGTAGGCTAGTTGAACAACGATTGACCATGGGCGATTGTTCGTGGTATTTTATTTAGCAGTCCGAGTGCAGTGTCGAATTTTGCCTTCCTGAAGTGGAATCCCAACAGCCGTGCCCAGTTTTTTTAACAATAAGGATTAAATTTTCATTTTTATTTTCTGGTAAACACTGTATTTCCAGATTGTTTGCGCGTGAATGCTGTTCTAGGTAATCTAAACGACTGTTCAAGTTATGTATTTCACTATTAAGCTTCTTATTTTCTTCTTGTAAAGTTTTTGTAATCGAGTTAATAGCCCTTTGATCGGACTCTATTTTCTCAAATTTATTATTTATAAATGTCATTGCATGTTTTATGTCATTTATTGAAATTTGATCGAGTTGTTTATTTATAGTATCCAGTATTCGGTTGCTAAGTTGGTTCAAAACAGTATTTAATTCAGTTGTCACTATATGATGCACGATAGCCCTTAAACACTCCCTTAAGAAACGGATATCACACGAAATAGTTCACTACACTTGTTACGCACTTTACTGCTAACAGTTTATTACATAAAGACTTGGAATTTCGCTATAATTGTTTAAACTATTATGGGTAAATATTTTTAAATTTAAAATTACTTCAGAGACGATGTTTACATTAGAACTCCAGAGTTGTGATGGACCTATGCCTTTTTTTGGTTACTGTTACTCTCATAATAGAGGAACCTTATTACTCTGTCTGACCCAGGAATCGAACCGGGATGTCGAGTTTGCACAGCATACATTGTCATAGTAGTACGGTTAGACGATCTCTTTTAAGTCTGTTTTGTATACATTGTCTCAATTTATTTTAATGCATCCCTTCATAGGATTAGTATTTAGTAACGAGGCGTGACGAGCCTATTAAATTATAGGGTACAGATCCGACGTGCCTCCGCCCTCAATCTATATTTATAGCCTGAAATAGTCGACGTCGGTATTTTCTAATATCTGAATAGACAGCTAGTATTTGAATAGCCGTAATTTAATTAAAGGAATAGAGATTGTGTTTAATCTTAGATATCAGTGTAAGTAAATATGTTCTTCGTAAATAATATGAAACAATACGTATTCAATGAGGTGTAGACAGCCGTTCGACTGTTCATAAAATTTTATATATGGAAATTATTTTATCAAATGAGACTTTTAAAGGAGTTAATTGTAAGTCAGGGGGTTTGATATGTACTTAACCTGATATGTACGATTTCGCTTGCTTATGCGTTAAATTATATGTGCCGTTATTGGACTCATTGGGTAGGTAATGTTTTAAATCACGTCAGTCACATACAAAAAAAATATCGAGGCCGTCTCACCATGCGCCTACCATAGTAATACTGGTACACCAGGATTGACAGCGACACATTGATAAATGAAGCAAGTAGTAAAAAATGAATGAATCTTTCCTGAATTTGTAATCAAGCATCATAGAGAAATATGTTATCATAATCATTAGCCAATATGTACAATGTACATACATAAAATGTTTCTTTAATAAAGATGCCTCAATAACACTGTAATCAAAAACGAAAATAGTAAATGGGACGAATAAATATGCAAGCGATGTGAAACAAAATTGGTTCAGTTTTACCCTTTGAACTTCGTATATGAAGCTAACGTATCAATACACAATTTTAATAAAACAGATAGTCACGTAGGCCGGCAAAAGCATTTCAAATTTAATGTTAAAGGACTTTTTTAAAATTTATATTCATGCTGTTTATTTAATTTGAAATAGAATAGAAGTTAGTAAATTATGTAAATAATCTTCGAATTTTACTATAATGTAATTTTTTTAGTTCCTTTGCTGATTGAATGATGTATTTTCTATTAAGTCAATAAAATTTGATTTAAATAATGTATGTGAGACTGCCCCTTGTTGCAATTGGCTAGATACTGCCTTGCGAAACAAGAGGCTGCGGGTTCAATCCCCGCACCGAGACAATTTTATTGGATAGTGATACCATTAAAGTAATTTCGAGAACATTATTTTCCACGTTAAATTCGATCGCATTGCATAATCCAAAGTGTCAAATTATGCTTCGCTGTTATCTTTGAATATGATACGTAACATTCTTGAAGGCGTACATAAGAAACAAATCAGTACATGCATTGATTTGCGACATGGGACAATTCTGAACGTATCGTTGTTCGAGATCTATTAGACGCCACGTCACAACGCGCAGTGCATATTAAGTCCACAGGGAAGTTATTCATGATTGAAGCGCTACTGATATCAATATTGGTTTGATGTTTGAATTTGCTATTGCTGTTTTAGAATGTACTACTGTTCAATAACATTGCGTCATTTTGGCGCCAGTTTTAACTACAACGATATAAAATGTTTTCTCAACGTAGGTTAGTAAATTAGTTATTGACAGTCATAATTATAATAAAATCCATGCCATTATTCTTCGCTACGAGTATAATACTAACGTTTTTGCAGTATTTTCCCTTTTTATGTTTAGGCGGGCGATCGAGATTCTTGGCGGTCACGGCTTTCAACCTCAAGCATATCCTTCTGACTATTCGGAATGATATGGTTATTTACCGTAAATGATCATTTCCTTTAACGGATTAGGAAAACCTTATATGGGAACACCTAAAAGATCATAGGATTTTTTTGGGTTTGCAGTGTTTCAACCCTCATTACGCCGTAGAGGTGGCCCGTGCCCAGTGGAACCTATATGGGCTTATTATAATATATTAAATATTTATATTTAAAACGTTTCGGAAAACTAGCGCTAGATTTTTTGACCACATGCGTAGTTAGTGCCGCGGATTCAATGTTGCAACTATTATATTGAACGTACTCGTTTAATTGGGTGAATATAATTGCTTTTATAGAAGTCTAAAAGTTTAACGTTCCTTACAAAATAATAATAATCTTGAAGCTTTAGGTAAGTCTTTATTTAACAAAAGAAATTCAACATATAAATGAGAATATACTGACTTCATAATAAATAAATAAATAAAAATAAATACACCCAACAGTCACATACATAGTCCTGACCCCACACTAAGATACGAGTCTTGTGTCGTGGGTATCAGAAACTACGAGAGACTTTTCGGTCTCACAAACACCCAGACCCGAAACAAATATTTGTGGATCACACAAACATTTGTCTCGGTGTGGGGATCGAACCCGCGGCTGCTCGTTTCGCAAGCTGGTGTCTAGCCAACTGCGCCACGGGGCTGTCAATTGTAATCTAGACATTATACTAAACGTGTAACGCTTTTGGACTTCTATGAAAGTGTGTTTGTTTTGTTTCCTCCTACATATATAACACTGCGCTTGTTAATAGTGACTGCATTTCCTGGTTAAAAAAGAAACTATCGGTTTCCAAAACAAGTTATTTAAAGATACATTATTTACAGGAATGAGTAATTGTGTTAAACAAGGCTTATCAGAATCACAAGATGTGCGAACACAATTTGATTAGGAGAACAAATAGAGATTAGGTAAGCAAGTATTAGCTTTAAACAGAAAATCAAGATACGAAAAAAGTAAAAATATTGGTTAATTAACATATAAAAGCAACAGGGGTTACATTTTGAACGAATTTAAGTGTGATTATATTATGCTCTGTATCAATAACGCACTTCAATGCAGTTCCGAAGATAAGTCACGATTGTTATTAATTAAGCAATATAGATTATATATTGTGCACTGTAGTAATCATTGAGGGTAATAAGATTTTATTCACAATAAATTACAAAGCACTATAACTTTGAAGGAAAACATCATAAAGAAACTTGCAAAACAAAATAAAATAATGTTATTTATATTGTGGTTGATCAATACTATAAATTGAGTTTAAATAGGTTAGTTGTCATTGAAACGCAAAACTAAAATATGTCAATTGGCTCATTATTGGCTACTTGTACCTTGGCCTTTCATGCGGCAAAAATAAATAGGTAATTAACGGTGAAAAACATATTTTAAAATCAAGCTTTTATTATGCACGAAAAATTAAAAAAATAAACTAAGAAAACATTCATAAAATTCGTAGTTTTTTAAACTTTACAAGTAACAATTTACAAAAGTGTTCGGTTTATCAGTAGAAGTATGATACATAAACATATATTATCTATAACTAGTATATTAATATTCTTAAGTGATCTAAAAGCTGGTCGCGGCCGAGGTCTTTGCATTAACGAAATTGCGCGACAAGCTTTTAAATCACTTAAGAATATTAATATACTAGTTATAGATAATATATGTTTATGTATCATACTTCTACTGATAAACCGAACACTTTTGTAAATTGTTACTTGTAAAGTTTAAAAAACTACGAATTTTATGAATGTTTTCTTAGTTTATTTTTTTAATTTTTCGTGCATAATAAAAGCTTGATTTTAAAATATGTTTTTCACCGTTAATTTATTTTTAACTTTTTAGTTGGAAATATTTCTAAGTCTATCCATTTCGTAGTCATACCGAAATTCAACTCAATCGGTCCATGGAAACTAGTGTTCCTATGGGCACCTTCCAACTTCTCATGACACCAGATCAACGATACCTTATTATTATGTTGTCACTGAAAATACAAAGGCATACGAAATTTTAGCTTAATTGGTCCACAGGAATCGGAGTTCTTATGGGCTTCTTCCAACTTCTCATCAGATCAGCTTCATGATACCATATTTTTGTATTGTTACCGAAGTTACGAAGACACACCAAATTTCAGTTTAATTGGACCACAAGAATCGGAGTTTCTATGGCATCTTCCAACTCTTCGTCAGATCAGCTCTATGATACCTTTTTATTATATTGTCACCGAAATTACATAGGTATACCAAATTTCAGCTCAATCGGTCCAAAGGAATCGGAGTTCCTTTGGGCTTCTTCCAACTCCTCAATAGATTAGCTCTATGATACCATTTTTTGTCTTGTTACCGAAATTATGAAGAGACACAAAATTTCAGCTCAATTGGACCATAGGAATCGGAGTTCTTATGGGCATCCTCCAACTCCTCATCAGATCAGCTCCATAATATCATATTTTTGTATTGTTACCGAAGCTACGAAGACATACCAAATTTCAGCTCAATTGGACCACAGAAATCGAAGTTCCTATGGGCATCTTCCAACTCTTCGTCAGATCAGCACCATGATACCATATTTGTGTATTGTTGTCAAAGTTACAAAGACATATCAAATTTCAGCTCAATCGGTCCACAAGAACTGATGTTTCTATGGTCATCTTCCAACCTCATCATCAGACCAGCTCCATGGTACCATATTATTGTATTGTCATCCAAGTTACGTAGGTATACCAAGTTTCAGCACAATCGGTCTATTGGAAGTGGTTCAAATCTTCATTGCAAGATTTGTAAACATACAAACATACATACATACATACATACATACATACAAAAGTGAAGTTAAATAAAAGCTTGTAAAAACCAGCTGCCATCTTTAATGGCGGTGGATTAATTAAAATATGCGAATATTTTACCTGAAGTAGAATTCTAGCAATCATTTAATTATAAAACAGGCATCATAAAAACCGTTTTCGAACCCGACTGAGTTCGCGATGTGGAATAAAATTGGTCCTTGAATGATGAAAATACACGAATAATTACAGCTTATTCGTATGCCTGTCCAATGATTAATAGACGAATGATGATTTGATGTTTTCACATTAACTAGTATTGCAAATTTATCGTGAAAGCCCAATAAAAAACCACGCTGATTTGATGTAGAACCGATTAATAAGATTTGCTTATTTCATTAGGTGTATGTTCTTAATATATTTACAAATGTCCATGTATTCTTTATATATTAGCTATGTTTGATCTTAATATTTGGAAATAAGTTTATATCATAATATACCTATATCAAAACATAAACTATGGGCTATTATTTATCTCGTTTCCTTCTTCTTTATTATGCTACAAGCACTTGCTAAGAAAAGCAAAGTACATGTAAAACGGAGTACCTTATGAAATATTAAATTAAAAATGGAACATTTTTGGCAGAACCTTTTCAAGTTTAGCGCTATATTTTTCGATAAATATTAATAAAAATAAAGGAAAGCGTCTCAAGACAATCTCGTTTTTATACAGGATGTATTCAGACAACGATCGAAAAGGCATGTAATAGCTATGGTGATCACAAACCCCCTGGCGTTAAAGAAAATCCCGACAAAAAATCAAAATTTTAACGTTTATCAGTATTACATGGATGTGGTTTATATGGAAAACGTCAAAATTTTTTAATTTTGTGGTTTTATTAGGGAATGCAATCCCGATCCCGCGAGATCGGGATCCCGCGGGATCCCGAGTAATTTTTCGGGATCAATCCCGACGCATCATATGACGAGATCCCGTTCGAGATTGACGGGATTGGGCGGCAGTAGTCAGGATTTATTTCAGTGTGGAGGAACAAGGGGGCGATTTTTGCAGTTTGCATATACTTGCTTCGCCACGCTATTGCCAACCAGTGTTGAGTCGGAGAGGGCATTCTCAGCAGCGCGATACATTGCAAAGGACATTAGATGCCGTTTAGCAGATGATACTATTATTTGGTAGCCTTTGTTTTTTAAGGAGTCATTTTCAAAATCACTCGTTTTTGGTAACTACTTCCTAATTCCTTTGAAATATGTTTGTTATTTTGATTATCTAATTTACCTATGTTAATTTCCTTAAAACCTGATAATTATTTTTGGTTGGTAAGATTAAAAAAAAAGGATTTTATTTTCTTTGGAGTTATATTTATTTATTTATTTATGTACTTTTTGTACACTATAGAATAAAATAAATATAAAACATTAATGAAGCATAGCGAATACGAGTTTTATCGCTAGCTGCGATCTCTTCCAGACAAGCTACGCGACTGGAATGAAAGGTCGTAGTTCTGGCAGTTGTCTTCAGAATTGTAAAATAGAAACAGAAAAAAAATCTAATAATGTATATCAATAACAAATACATACATAAACATACATGAATGTAAAAAGAAGATATGTTAACTTAACACTGAATAGAAGATATTAGTGTAAAGATTGCATGAGTAATTTACAGAAATCAAAACAACACTATTAATAAAAGAATATAAATACTAAACGACATACATATAAGAATACGAATTTACCAAATAAAATATAAAATTTAGAATAGTAAGTTCTGAGAAGTTTTTTAAAAGTGGAAAGCGATTTAGCTTTACGAATTGTTAGTAGTAATTCATTCCACAGACGTGCAGCATGGACTGTAAAAGAATTATTAAGAAATTTGGTGCTATGCTTATTTCAAGTGTTAAATTTTCTGAGGACCTAAGCGGTCGTGCATGTGTAGCGCTTAGAAAACGGAACCTATATTTAAGATAACGGGGAGCAGTGGGATCGAATATAATTTGAAAAAGTAGCAAAAGAATACGAGTATTCCGGCAAAGGCGCATAGATACCCACTTGAGTTTATCACGAAGTTCAGAGACGTGGTCATGTCATATTTTATTATGATATTTTACTTAACCTCACTATCACAAACAAGCAGTTATTAGTTTCTTTAGTCATCCAAATTAATTATTTTTTTAAAACTAGACGGGATCCCGAAAATTCCGGGATCCCGCGGGATTGATATTTCTAATCCCGCGGGATCTCGAATTTGCAATCTCGAGTCGGGATTGCATTCCCTAGGTTTTATACAGGATAAAACCACAAAAGATAATAAAAGTAAGGATTTAGCAAGCGGAACTATAATATATAACCGAAAGCCCAATTAACGGTTAGCAGGATATCTACCTACCTACCTCGCATAATACGAACTCTAGAAAACTATTACTTAGTATAGTAACCGTAAACCGGCACAAGGGAATGAATACATCGTGTTTCAAATTAACCTGCATACACCTCAGTTCAAAAATTTTGGCATAACCGTGTTGTGATTGAAATTAAGTAATAATTTATTTTGATAATTCTAGAATCCATATTATTATACATGCAAATGTAACTCTGTCTATCTGTTAGTCTTTTACGGCTAAACCGCTAAACCGATTTGAATGTTTTTTTTTAAACGGAGAGAAATAGGACCTTGCGTAGACCATAGGGATTCTTTTAAATAAAATTGCGCTTGATAGGGCTCAACACAATATGAAAAACACTTTCACCAAACATTGCTCAGAAGGTTGTAACAGGCGTTTATAAGTGATACTAATAGTATAAATAGGATATGTTTGTATTTTCTATTTAGTGTTGATGAACCTGGAATTCAGATTTGCCGACAGGCAGAGCCGATACAAACCGCTAGTTTACTATAACGTGATAGTTAAAAATACTTTGCTCGCAATAAACAAAAAAAATCTTTTGTCCCCAGGTTTTATCTCGTACATCCAATATTTTATGCAAATATTGTAGTTGGGAAAGCCTACCGTGGCATTGTTCGTATTACCTTGTCCATGATCAAGGTCGCGTTTTATCTTAGATATCGTATTATGTCATAATCACGTTACTTGTTAGAAGTATGATTGAAGTTGTCCCAAATTACCGCGTGTTAGAACTGCCGAAATTAAAGATTTTCTGCGATCTAGTTTACCTACTAATAAAAGGCAGTCATTAATTATTCAATTTGAAATATGATACTTAAACATGTAAGATGAAGTTTTTGTGAAGATCAAGGATCAATAACATTTATCTATGGGGCAATAAGTGGCGATGTATCTTTAGCTTTTGAGTAGCAAAGTTTAGAAAAAACCCGTACAGTTAAATGAAACAAGATAAAATGCTGGGAAGGGGTCTGATGTTAGTCGATAAATTAGGTCACTATAGGTATTGATCATTAAATTACCACAGTTATATTGTGACTCTTGTATACATTTATCGCAAGTACTTCATTTGGTACGGTTTATAAGATGGGAAAGCTAACATTGTGTTCACAAATGGGACGCTTCTTAACAAATTGGATTGAAGCTTACGTCATCCATTTTTGTATTAAGAATGTTGATTAACTCATTGTGATGTCACTTATAATATAACCCGCATGTTATTGGTCAGAGATATTTATTAATTAACCCGCATGGTACAGTTACATTGGACTAGTAACGAATAGAAATATTCTTTAAGAAATACTCTATGGGAGGTGATAAAAATTTTACTTTACTCCTTTAAAAATCATTCGGTATAACTAGTTATTTTATAGATGAAAACAGAACGAGAAAAAAGGAGAAATTTCACGGTTTTTCTAATACCGGCGATACAATACCTACAATATTAAAATTGAGTCAAAACCTTAAGTGTGACCTATTGATGTGTTTTTATATTTTACTCGTAGTGGGGCTCAGCTTGGCCCGAGTGTATTTATATTTTTATATTACCACAAGAAATATTCCTATATTTCCTTCTCGAAGGCCTTATCTACGTTTTTGTATGCTAAAAAAATCGATTTCGTTAAGTAGTTTTTTGATATTATTCATTAGAAACAAAAATGAAAATCTTTCCTTTGTATAATATGAGCGTAGATTATAGTCTACATCATTTCAATTGCTGTAATTACACATCAGATAAACGATGTACCCTATCATTTGTATGTGTGTAATAAAACATTGAAGTTAAGTGACATGTCTGCTTTGTATAACTTCAACATCAGTTTCGTCAAATATAGTTGAAATCTAGTTGAATAGAAAGGGCTTATGTAAAGTTTCTTAAAAGCGAATCACTTAATTAACCCTTTCATGACCCGAGGCTCTTTGTAACCTTAAAAAAATGTAAAAAACTCTTTCATTGCTTTTCGTGAGTTTCTTTAAATAATAATTGGAAGTTTTTTGATATTTATACAAAAACTAGAATCCCTAAAATTCTCATCTGCTTTCATGATATTTTTTGATAAAATACTTATCACGGTTAATTAAAATTTTAGGGATAATATTTTAGATAAAATTTGTTATTTCTTAAATAAAAAGGTAAACATCAAGCTGCTTTGTAAGCCTTACACAATTGATTATGAGATTAAATGTTCGATATAACAAAACGTTTCAAATTACTACACTTCATGCGGAACATAGCAACTGATACCAAGTGTCGTTTATGTTTTTTTAATAGTTTTTTTTTAATATAAAGCCTGACACAGTTATTGTTGCTGACACGGTCATCGGGTTCAAGCCAGGTCATGGCAAATACGTCGATGGACGTATTGAAGAACACGCGACGCTGAACAATACAAGCGTTTGCATTCAATAAACTGTTAGAAACTGATTCATTGTTTCGCTCATTAATGATTCTACTGATCAATTATGATAGGTCATTTGTCAAATTTATTAGTGACTAAATTATTGGATCTTGACGATAAAATTGTTAGAACTGTTGTGCCGGCAAAAATTGTCTGCTAGTAAAATTGAGCTCAGCTTATTATCACTAGTTTGGACGATAAAAATATGTTAAGGAATTTTACTCATACTTTTCTTTTCAATTGGGGAAGGTGTGACTGAGGTCGACAAATTTGTATAGATTGGCGAATTTAAGAACTATATTCAAAAATTTATTGTCTAATTTTTATTTGGCTTCAAAAGTAAGTCCTTATGAACTATAGCCAATGCCCATGCATAGATTTGGGAGAAAAAACTAGATAATCGTATGAGCAAAAAAGATGTAGCTTTTAAAAAAATCCGGATTAATGTACTACTTTAATAAATGAATACATGAAGGTTAGGAATTTTAATATCAATAGGAAATCACTTAGTAGGACCTGTTGCGAATTAATAGATATTCGCTTTTAGCAGTAATTTAACTCCATTGGTTTAACGCTTTCAATAAGAGGCTTAGTGTACAGTCTGGTATCTGATTAAAGTCTAGCATTGGATAAATTATAATGTTTCACAGTAAACATTTGCGAACAGATTCGTTTTACTGTACGAAGGATAAATAATAAATTTAATTGTAAATCACGTCAAGTTTCAGATTCAGTAAAAGCATGGAAAATAGTTCCTAATTTATGGATAGAAGTTATAATTTAGTTAAAAAAATGAATTTAAATGAAATCTTATTTTGAATTTATAACTCCTGAAAAAAATATCAACATGTTTTAGCAATAGTTACAAACTACACAACTTCGAAACTCACTTTGTCACAAAATCTTACGTCGGTTGTAAATCTATTAAATATTTTAAATTTTAAAACTACAGAAAATTGAATGTATTTATAGTATAATAATTATTAAATGGAACTACTTACTTTGATTCATTGTTAATAAAATTTAATAGGTCCACACTTAATGTTCGAAAATCTTCCGTCACTGATTTTAAAAGATTTTTTAATGCACTTATATGGTAAAGGACTGGAACATGGCTGTTGAGATATAGCGGAATGAACAACGTCGTTTCGCGGTTCACGAGCAACGCTCAGCGTGCTGGCTGCTGTGATCACGCCATGTACCGAATCAATAAATAAATAATTCGTCATTAGACACTATGTTTCCCACAGCCGACGCCATAAAGATTATCAGCGATGCTTAAACAAAACGATTAATGCGGATTCCAAAGAACATCCTAGAAAGACTGTTTGTACATTCATAGTTATAGTTGTTAAATAGCCTTCGTATTCGTGAAACGGACTGAGAGAGCACTTTGGAAACTTTGATTTACTTTGTTCCTACATCTTTGTATCAGTTTGAATATTTTGTAGATGAAAATTTGCCATTTTTTTTCAGCTTAATATACATAAGCAAAATTTAGTTTTATTTTTAATGCTAGGTACAAATAGCTAATTATGGGAATGAGAGACAGTGAATGCAAATTATTATCGCTGGTAACGGCGGTGCCGACGTCAAACCCTATAACATATTATACGCGTAATTTTGGCGTTAAATCGCCTATAAATAGGGTTTACTACGTTGAGCCTTTGACGGGCGAAAATCACTGTGTACATATACATAGCTAAATTAATTTCATGACCTGGGCAAATTTAATTTGCAACGGTAATGTGTGTAACTTTGCCGATTTGCTCCTGCCGTGCAAAGCTGATGAGCTACATTATATAAACCGTTTTGTAAGGTAGACTATGTAACACTGTGTTTAGAATAGTGGTTGTATATGAAAGCCATCAGTGTAATACAGCAGTCTCATGAAAATTCGATGTAATATAACAGATTTCTTTTTATTCTTACCTGTTACTATTTGACTCGTTTTGATTAATTCAATTTTAATGAAATAATTTATAGTTGATGTTTATGGCTGTGACAATTTACCAAAATGCGAACTATTTGCTCGTTTTCAGGTTAAATTAAACGATAGTCTGCCGCCAGTGAAATATTAAGGTATTTATAGGTTAAATAAAAAAATACTATCGTGATATGATTTATTGAACGTCGATACGGTGTATTGAAGAAGGAGTATTGTTTCGCTGAACTGTGACCGTCGGCTCAGCCGGTGTCAAAGTTTGCGAACGATAAAAATCTGAAAGAGAACGATGTGAGGTTAACACACATTGTATACAAAGACATCACTCAAACCATAACTTCATGTCTTTGCTCTTTGAGTTTGTGTAATAAATAATTTTAAACTAAAAATTACTAAAGACCTGATTTCTTATGAATAAAATACCGAATCATGTTTTATTTAAATTTGTCAAATACAGTGAATTAATATGTACAAAAGTTGGCATTTGTAGTATTATTATTAATTTATAAGAGTTTTAAATAACACGTGTAATTAATTAGGACGCACATGAACGATGAAGCAAATCCTCATAAAGCAAGCGTTAGAACTAAAAGTTCTTCACAAAACAATCATGTATGTAGACTCCATAATCTCGCACTAGCTTGGCAGCATCGACAAACGCCTAATGGCTTTCAACCATAAAGGAAGCTCGTGGCTAACAATGGGAAGTACATTTTTGTGTGGTCGAAAAGTTTATCGTACTTTATGATATCCACGACACAAGCTTCGAATCTTAATGTATGTTGAAAACTCTGTTATACATTTTGGATGAAATTTTACGAAAAGAAAGTCTCATAAAACTTCATGTGTTGACAAATTACCGATAAAATATTGGTGTTCTTAATAATATTTCTACGTTAAATATTTCAATGAGAATATCGAATTAACGGGCGATTACTCATTTGTCTTTGCTGTCAAGTTGGAGATAGTGAGTGTGGTTGGGTTAATGTTATATTAATGTATATGCTGTTTATTTAACGACTTACTTTAATATGGTTTGTGTGAAGATATCGTTTAAAATCAACTTGTAGGCAATAATAGCAGAAATGCTTTGTACAGTTAGTTTTTTACAATTAAACCTAGATGCCTAGGGTTCATTTTGCACGTCAGCAAAAATGTATCGGAGTTTTTTATTTAAAGAAGCACTGCTGAGCACGGGCCTCCTCTACCATTGAGAGGGTTTAGGCCATAGTCCACCACGCTGGCCTAGCGGGTTGGCGGACTACACACCTAAGAAATTCCTAAGAACTTTTAGATGTGCAGGTTTCATCACGATGTTTTCCTTCACCGTTAAAGCAAGTGATAATTCAATGTGAATACACACATAACTTCGAAAAGTCAGAGGTGTGTGCCCGGGGTTCGAACCCGCGACCGCCGAGATTCTCGACCACGCGCCCAAACCTCGAGGCCATCACTGCTGCTATTATTTACTTACTTTAGGGACTATTTACTTACGCGCAAAGTGTGGCTGTGTTGCTTGATATCTAAATCTATTACTATGTGGACACAGAAATGTTCCCTTAAGTGTAATTAGGCGTATTATAAGTCTAACATTCCTCTTATGAGTACTTTATTAATTTTTCTGGTCGATTTCTTCTTGATGTTATATCTATACTAGCAAATTATTAGTCGCAGTTAAGTGGAAGAGTATTGTCGTGTAAGGTTATAAATACCATTAGCTAAATAGTTTGAAGTTTTAGACTTATATGAATCTAGAATTTGATTTATCTAGAATTTGAATACAATCGTGATGAGTATGATGACAATGTTAATTTTTGGTCCTCTTGATAATTTAATGTTTAATAATTGTAGATAATTTATATAAGCTTAAGCAATGTTTATAAAATTATACTTATTAAGAGGTTTATTATTTACTTTCTGGAGCAACTCTAGACTCGTTGGAGAGTAGAATAGGCCCCAGGACAGTAGTCAGTGCAGATCCCACAGTGGATGTTATTAGTATAGCGATGACGATGATATTGGCGTGTTGGGCGGCGATCATCTTGTCTTGCTTAGTAGCATTGTTCCAAAGCGAGTCCGCCGCCGACCGCACGAGGACAGCCTGAAACGATCAAGATTACATTAATGATCCATACACCCATTTACGCTTGTATCGTATCGTTGGGTATAACTTATGTCTCACTCATAAAGGCTGGCTTTATTATCGAGCACCGGGTTGTTCTGGTTTTCTATTAAGGGATTCTAAGCCCTCACTGACCAACAGTAACGAATGTCGGGCCGGAGTTGGAAAAAATACTCGAAAATGGCAATAAGCTCCTTTGTTACTTTGTAGGACTTAAATAGAGCTGCTTAAATGTGAATGCAGAATTTAACTTCTGTTTCTTTGCGTTTGTACGCATAACAGTCAGCAGTATTGCTACGTCTGTGTAAAGAAAGAAAGTTTTTAATGGTCTGTTCATTCGATTTAAATATACAAGATGTAACTGTAAGCGGATTCCCCGCTTCCATTAAATCTGATTAAAAATGGTGACTCATGAGAGCAAGTGCTATCCTATGGGTGCAATGACATTCTACGCTCGGTTGTAACCAACTAGTAAAGTTAGTTGGTAAGCAAGATATATTATAATTTTTAAACAAGATTCGTTATTTTTTTATAGTAATTTGCACCACAGTGTTCATGCATAAGTAGTGAATTCAATTGTGGTGTGCATTCGATCAGCCCGCGGGAATTTCACTCACATTTGATATTCATTGACGTTCATAAGAAGCTTTATTATAAGATGGCTGGATTCATGTCCATTCCATGTTAGAAATCGAATCATTCCTAACGTTTTGAATCAATTTACATATAAATCATGTTTGCTTTAAATATTGCTATCATCGCCAAAAAACGAGATATTGGGTTGTAATGTTTATATACATATACTAATATTGTAAAGCTAAACAGTTTGTTTTGTTGACCACGCTAAAACCAGAAATTATAGGTTTGATAAAAAAAAAAAACATGTTTTTTGAATTATTCATTGATTGAAGATGTCTATAGACTTTATATTATGGATTACATATTATAATTGCGACACCAACAAGCGCTAGAGTAGCGTGATGGACTAAGGGCTAAACCCTCTCAGTTGAAGGGGAGGCCCGTGCCCAACAGTGGGAAGTGTACAGGTTAAAGATGAAGATCAACGCGTCATGACCAATTAGAACTGAGTAATAATATGTGGCAAAAACGGCAAAAAAAAATCTCGATTTGAAGTCTAAAGTTACGCAAACCGAGTTGCGAGCTACAGCGACTCGTAGTCTAGTTGAAGAAGATTGTAAGGACCACTGATCAGCATTCCTAATTACTATAACTCCCTATTTTTAATGACTAACGAAGTAACATTCTACGAACAGTGAACAGTGTTGGGATAAATCATTAAATTATTATTGCTGTGAATTTCTCAGAAGTATGTTACTGGGATACTTGTAAACATGATTTTTCCGCAAATCCAAGAGAATTATTATAATAACGAGCTTGAAGCGCGTTCGTAACATTCGGATGTTATTAATAAAACGTTAAATTAATATTTCTTTTGTACATTAAACAAACCGTTTTGAAGAAACCACCCCTGACCTCGGCGAAAATTGGATGTAACGCAAAATCTCAAAAAGCGATCTCCTTAAAGAAGCAACTTTTTATCCGGGTTTGTTGAGTACTTTACAGATTTTGTTAGTGGCATTTTTATTAATTACGTACACTAATTGATGAATTTTAAATTTGTAATTGATATGACATTAACGTAATGTTCAATTACTGTCTTCAGAGATTAAGTAACTTTGTTATAGGACATCTCGTAAAGTAATGGAAAATTTAAAATCGATATTACTGATCAACTCATATATTTTACTTTTAAATATGGAAACACAACTTTTTGATTTCGCATTTTAATGACGAAATGGGTTATAAAATGACGAAACTATTAAAAGTTGTATATACCTTGTATTAATTTCGAGAAAAGGCGAATTTGATTTAATTTCGTTGCATATTTTCATTCAAGAATGTTTCATTAAACGTATGGCAAGGTAGACGCAAGATGTAAACCTTAGTAATGTTCGCACAAGATCCGGAGTTCAAGGGTCATAAGTCTGTCAGTTAGTAGTTAAGTGGCTTTTACCTACGACCATTTGTTGTTTCGTGGTTTGGGGCTTAGTTATCTATACAACATAAATTGTACAGTTAGTTATTAAGTTATAGCCGGTCGCCGTCAGTTCGTATTATTTGCTGAGAAAACTATAAATGCTTGTTATCGAACAACTGTCTCCTACACTGATTTTCTAGAATATTGTTACTTTATTCTGATGGCTGATATTGTTTCCGTTTGTGTCGTTTAAATTGAATGTTATTATTATTTTGTTTCTTTTTAAATTCATCACACTACAATTGTATGAAATTAATAAAATGGAATATATATTTATTGAAGCGGATGGCAGAGAACTTGGCTATACATGTACTGGCACGGGGCGGTTTCAAAGTGAATTAAACTAGTAGAGACAGTTAGAATGTTGGTCTAGTTTGCGCTCGTTAATGAAAAGATCACTTTAAAGTTATATTAGCAGCGGCAGTAAGGACGAGGCGGGTGCCGGGCGGCGGCGGAGCGTGTCCGGCGCGCGGCGACGCCTCCGCCGCATTCCGGCGCCGAGGTGTCGGAGGACACTGCTCGGTACACGCTACATATGCAAACGCAACTCCACTATGATTAATCACCGTCACGTGAAACGACGTCCGATGTGTAAATAGGAGCTTAACTGGTGTTCTTTAATTACGATAAACGTACGTAAATTCGTGCTAAATATACTCTTATCATTTTAACCTTCCTTGAATGGAATCATACTGAATTTGCTTTGTGTTTAAAAAGCTCTTACTGGCAAGATTATTAAAGGTGGAGACCTTAACAGTAATATCACAATACTATCACCAGTGGTATAATACTAAGTCCTCCGTGGTTTTTTTATTATCGAAATTAGGGCGAATTGCAGATTTTTTGTTTTTTTAAGTAAAACGTATTTAATTTATATTGATAACATCATATGGTAGCCTTGGTAGAATATTTATTCATATAATGACGTATGGCTTGAGAAGTAAATGTCTTCGAGTGGAATTTTGTTCCGCTTATTGGGGTCACCGAAAACATCTGGTTTCAAAAACTTGAGAGAAAAATGTAATTGGCAGTTACATTAATGCGGGCTTCTTCATCACGGCAAATTGCTCGTGGTAAAAAGTTTCGATGTTTTTTCTCATGGGAAAACAATGAAAACATTTTACTCATCTAAATCACTTTTGTACTGTCAACTGTAGCCAGAACATTGAGATTTACATAATTTTAGTATAAGAGGTAAATATTAAGTTGTGCTGTGATTGGAGATGAGGAAAAACGTTCTTAAATATCATGACGGTAGGCCGCTTTTTATACGATAAATTTTGTTATATGATTACGTAGATTACTGATGTACAAATAGTGCAGTATCATGGTAAGTCAGTTATACTTACTGCTCTTTGTTCCGTTCACAAAAACTCTTTAAGGTATATTGATTGTTCTTTGGCATAGCAACACTTACCTCGACAATTGCTTTTGGTATCCAAGTAACAGCTATGAATGCGCTTTCTTTGAATGACAGCTCGTTAGCGAGCGCCACAAGAAATGCTGTGAGTAGCCGAAGAATTAACGCCGCGATCAGGCAACCAAGTATCAGCCAGCATTCTTTCTTAGTTATTGTCGAGACCTGAAGGGAAAAAGACTGTTTACAATGGCTGGGCAAATACGTCTGCTATAGTTTTTCTACTTAAATTATATAGGAAAGTCAATAGAGACAAATATAGTATTACCCATTGAATAATAATCTCAGGTGTGGTCAAGCCAAGAGAAAATTTATAGAAATCTAAGTCTCCAATTCCACTTTATCCACATTATTTCAGATTTATGGATTCCACCATACTATGGCATTTGTTAATATTATTCATGAATCATAAAAGAAGGATCATTCATGAGACTGTTAATAGGTAAATCTTGTACACATTTTTCTTCTTCTTTTCTTTATCAACCCATATACGCCCACTGTTGAGCATGGGTCTCCTCTACCATTGAGAGGGTTTAGGCCATAGTCCACCACGCTGGCCTAGTGCACATTTGGATGTTTTAAATTTTTTTTTTAATCTACTATGCTGGTAATCTACTTTGATTACAATTTCTTATCAAAGCAAGCACCGAGATGATCTAGTACACATGCTTGACTTACAATATATGCAAAACGGGCTGAAGCTTGAACCGTCACGCACTCCCTCCGTACTAAGGTTGAGCAAACTTTATTAAGCTGGGCCTCGCTAGATCTTAGAGGTCTGGGCGATTAAACGATAGATATATGCAGCCTTAACATAGCTACGCATGTGAAAACTGTACTTAAGTTAAATTTAAAAACTAATTTAAGTCATAGCTATGTATTTGATTTAGATAAGATAAAAAACAAAGCATTCCTCTTAACAAACTTCTGAACGAAAGTGATTTTTGTCCGTTAATAATGATTCGACTCTTTGTCATTACAGTGTTTCTGACAGATGGTTTGACTACAGTAGAAATACTGGAATAATATTAGAAAAATAAAAATGGTTATTTCCGCGGACACTAATGGATTCTGTTTTGTTTTTTCATGTGTCATTTACCAACAGTTTAAGTAAGACGTAAAACTAATCTACAAGTCATTGGCAAAAACAATTACAGATCAACTTGATACCACATTTTATTGACGAGAGCTGAATACGAGTAATTCAATTCAGGATAAATGGAGTACGTTCTTCACCTTTGCCCACTATGCTGCAGGGTAAATGACGTAATAAAATAAATACGACGGCCGACATTAATTAAAATGGTTAACAAAATGTCTTCGTTAATTTGTATCTTTCAGTACTGTGTTACATAGTTGGGGTATGTTTATGAGCTGGAATTATTATGTTGATTCTCTCCATTAACTAACACCGTTTATAGGACTTAAAATTGTTCAAGATAAAGATCTTGTTTCTAACTAGATGCTAGTTAAGTAGGTAATAGTACGCCAAAAACTTCATTAATAATTGTTTGTGGGGAATTTGTGTAGTTCAGGTCTTGTATTAATTATTTTGATAAATTTGTTCGTCTTTATCTGAAATATGTCCAAACATACTTCAATATTAGCGAGATTCGCATTTTGCCACCTTTTTAATGGATGAAAAGATAACCATACTGTAAGGCGTAAATTAAAATTTAGATATTTTTTAATCTCTATTACTACAAATATTGGTTGAAAGGCGAACAGACTATTTAGATTGTGGCCACGGTATAATACACGCACATATATTGGCTATTAAAACATATCTACATATTATGTTTTCATAAAGAGTTATCCTGCATATTGACATTGACCCGTAATAACATGAGGACATTGTGATATCTGAGAGGTTGGAAGACCGGAAAAAGGCTTAAATATCATTATTAATCGTTATTCATATAAATTATTATTCATATAGTATTCACATAAACATACATATTAATTAATCTTTAAATTAAGAAATAAATATTAAAAATGAATTATATAAATATTTCTTATGTATTACTCTTAATTTAGATTGGCTATACCTTTACTTAATCATTCTATTACAACTTGAAAATAGTTTATTATTTTGTATTTCAGGAATTTTAAAAACAAATCAAATAATGCTTAGTACAATACAACTGTTCACAGTTAATGTGTTGGTTTAGATTATTACGCCATAAACAGTGCATTAGTAATCCTCATATCCTGTATATTAGGATTACTAATGTAGTATAACAAAGATCACAATATTTTTGCTTGATGATAATTACAATTTCATTAAAGAAGATTGTAAAATTGTTAACGTACATTAGGCCATCAGAACAAAAAAATAAATAACTTTGCCATTTGATTCATTTATGTCATAAAGTAAATAACATGTTAGTGAGGAAATTATTGCTAGATATTCATTATGCAGTGAGGTAAACAACACGTGCAGTAAATGTCCCAACAACTGAGGCCAATTACGCAATTTCTAAATGAGTATTATCAAGGAATAAATGAAATATAGAAGGTAAAATAAGCTATAAAGGTGTTCTTAGATCAGCGTGTTCAGAATTGAGGTACTGAACTTATTGTTTTAAGGGCTCAAAAACAACACTAAAGTTATTTAAGTTTCCGATAAATAAACACAAACTTTCATAAACAACAATGAAAAAGCAATGTTCTTGGTTTGTAATGTGTTTGATATTATAATAATTCACGCCAAAAACTTATGTAACAGATAATATTTTGCATCATGAGATCTGATAGAGTAAGATCCCAGTGCCGCCAGACCTACGTTATTTTAGCAAAGCTGAAATTTCGATGATTTATAGTCTAGTATGTACTTAGAAGGGTATGCGTACTTACTAGCTCGAAAGCGGGGCCCTTTCACAGGTAGCGCGAACTAAAGGTGTCTCAAAACTGTACCCACCTACGTTAAAGTAGCAAGGTTCATATTTAAATATATTTTTGACAATATTATCAAAAATAGATAATCGTTATTGCAGGACCGTTTCCGTGGGCCATTACTTCCGCCAGACGTTATAAAAACTGTTTAAAAATTAGGCAAACTACGTCATTTTAGCAAGCCTAAATTTGACATATACAACTACGTGGTACTATTTCCAGACTCTTTCTAAGCAGCCAGACCGATCCAATGGGCCAGTTCTTCTCCCAGACACTTCAAAGTTTCCCCTGTGAGTGCGAGCGTGAGGGCGTTATTCGTGAATCGTGCGCTATAATTCGAGTGAGAACACTACATGGCTTCATATTACAGATAATTTAAATGATGGTTATATTATTTATTGAGCTTGGTTAAAATTTTAAATAAATATAGTTATGATCATTCACAGATATTAAGATGAAATAAATTTAAAGCAATAGATGTGTATTATTTTTTATTAAAATTTTGATTGAAAATGTTACAATTGACAAATTAAGATTTAAAAAATATTATCTATTATGTTATTCATCTCCATTGTCTTCCTTGCTCGAGTTTCTACTTCCCTCATCAAATTTACATTCATATTGAATATTCAATTCATCTTCACCACCATGGTCATCGTTATTTGGCTCCTCTGTAAAGATAAATAATTTAATGAGGTTGCGAACAGCTATCAACATATAAAAATAATTTAATGTGAAAGTAAAATACCTGATTCATTTTTTAGTGAGTCGCTAACAAAACTGAGCAATTGATCACCATCAAACCAATTAAAATCATACTGACTATCTTTCAGTATCCACCCATTGTTCTCAGGGCTGAGGGTGCTGGGTTGCTTCTCATGAGGATTGTTCCAGATACTTGCAATATCATTTGCTCGTCGAAACTGCTGCAATAGCTCACTTTTGCAAGGTGTTAAACTACTTGCATCAAAATTTCTTAAATTGTTCCGGTTGAATTCTTCATTTACAATGACAACTGTATATTTAATAATAAAAAGTTGAAGTCGAGCGGCATGTACGTCAACTATTCATGAAATACTGTATAACTCGCAGATAAATTTCTGTATTAAATGAAATACATCTTCTTCTTTATTTTTATTAACGAATAATTCAAGTTCACCGAATTTCATAAAAGCTTGGTGATATTCTGGGCATCTTTCCAATATTTTGAACGGTTTTTGCTTTCTTTTCTTAAAAAAAAAGCAGGATTGTAGTCACATCCTGTTATTGCATGAAAGCCTATTAAGCTCCTACATAGAAACGGTCATAGATCTTGGTTAAATCAACATATCTTTGATTGTTCCCGGTGCCTGTAAGTACCCAAATTCATGTCTTTCAAACGATGCATGTGACCCACCATTATAACTACTACATCAGTATCAGAAAATCGGATTGCAATGTTTTCCTGGGTATCTATATTGCATACATGATAAATAATTCTCGTGTCAGCCTCTTCATGCTGTAGACACGATAAATTTTGCTCAATACTAGATACAACTTTATTGTTAATGACAATGAAAGAATGGCATTAAATTAATTTTTATTAATTTATTGCCAATGAAAGGTGCTATTTCATAAATAATACACACCTATTGCTTTAAATTTATTTCATCTTAATATCTGTGAATGATCATAACTATATTTATTTAAAATTTTAACCAAGCTCAATAAATAATATAACCATCATTTAAATTATCTGTATTATGAAGCCATGTAGTGTTCTCACTCGAATTATAGCGCACGATTCACGAATAACGCCCTCACGCTCGCACTCACAGGGGAAACTTTGAAGTGTCTGGGAGAAGAACTGGCCCATTGGATTGGTCTGGCTGCTTAGAAAGAGTCTGGAAATAGTACCACGTAGTTGTATATGTCAAATTTAGGCTTGCTAAAATGACGTAGTTTGCCTAATTTTTAAACAGTTTTTATAACGTCTGGCGGAAGTAATGGCCCACGGAAACGGTCCTGCAATAACGATTATCTATTTTTGATAATATTGTCAAAAATATATTTAAATATGAACCTTGCTACTTTAACGTAGGTGGGTACAGTTTTGAGACACCTTTAGTTCGCGCTACCTGTGAAAGGGCCCCGCTTTCGAGCTAGTAAGTACGCATACCCTTCTAAGTACATACTAGACTATAAATCATCAAAATTTCAGCTTTGCTAAAATAACGTAGGTCTGGCGGCACTGGGATCTTGGACTATGACAAATTCTAATGCACACATCGTCAATCATCTGCGCGTGACACAAAATATTTGAAATGTTTACTTACATCCAGATAATAGCCGGTTAAAGTGAAGAGCATTGGCTCGAATATTCGCCAAAGCAACTTGTACACTTCGGATACCGGGTTGTCATTGACAGGCCAGCCCCTTCGCGCCCACCTCGTTGCAGCCGAACCCGCACAAACCATAATCGCTACGCCCGCTGGAAATGTATTGCCAGTTTGATTCACGCTTTTGCCTCTATTCCTATAGGAATTTGAATTTTAATATCCGCAATGTAAGCGCAGAAATATATTTATATTAATGTGAGTCGAGGTGGATTTAAGATTAGCCTTGTGGGAATATTTTTACAAGGAATGTATTAGGGGTTAAGTTTGCCAACAGGTTCGTTCCTATATTCAAGAAGATATAGATGAAGAGCATCGTAGTGCCTAGAGAGTTCATAGGATATTTTGGCTAATATTGAAATTACTTTTGAATATTTATTCAGGTGTATAAATTGCCTTACATTTTGGTAAAGCATCCCTGATATCAATATGGACGACAATATTATAAACTAAAATTCACATCAATGCTGTAATATTGCGATTTAAGAGTCACAAATCTCTACAAGATGCAAATATCAATGTGATTATTTGTAACAATTTTTGGGTTTTGTCGGTTCGTCTTCTGGTACTCAAGAGACTATATTACCATATAGTAGTATTGGTATTATTGTAGAGAAATATTCAGAAAAGATCATCTACGTCAATATCAGCTAATGCATTTTTATAGTGTATGTGACACCGATGTGTGCTTGGTTTGATGTGAATGAATTCCTAGTTTCGCTTTAGATTTCTTACGTAATGAATTAGTTAACTAAAATAAAAGGGTAAACTGATTAAAAAGACAAGGAATAAATAAATAATTAAATAGCACGATATCACTATTATTAGTTAATATCAATGAGGCTATTGATACTCAGCGTTGGAAAAAACACTTCTTAATTATGTCATTGTAAGCTAATTATGTTTATCTTTTTATAAATAGAATAAATTATGAAAATTCTGTACCGGTTCTGCGAACTCTCTTATAATTAGATAGAAGGAATACTTATGAGATTTACTGAGGTAATGTTTGAGTGACGTGTTTAATTTTTGAAGAAAGCAATATGCTTTTAGCTGTAAAATAAATGTGCTTATATTTTACTATAGGTTGAATAGTTAATGAAATTTATATATATTTCAAATTAAATTTCGCCGTGTCTAAAGTTTACCGTGATTTGACCACGACCATTCTGCTAAGAATGTACGTCTTTTTTTTCTAAGAAAGTGATGAATTTAACCAATCTCTAAGAGGCAAAGGTGATGGACTAATACCTAACCAAAGTCAACTCCTTTACCCCTACAGTACATCGTATAGAAGCTAATACCTATGTAAAAGAGTAACATGGTCAATGCAAAGGCGTTAATAATACAATGCGCTGATGAAAACCAATTGCTATGAAGGTCGCTAGAGAAGCGAACAGTTCTCAGACACTTGTCCCTATTGACTTTAAGAAATCATGTCGTTGATGAATGATGTTTACGATACGATTTGTTTATTTCACGATTGTTGTTTAATTTTTCCTCACCGCTCAATGTTTACATAACGTCACGTAAGTGTAAACTAGCGAAATATTCGACGAGATGATTGTGAATGCGTATTTCCTTCGCTATCATAAAAAAGTTTGTTTATTATCAAATATTATACCTACAAATATTTGTTATATCCATTTATTCAATAGCAACCGTTGAATGTTCCATGCTGCTCAAACATCATGAATGTTTTTACAAATTACATCAAATTACAACAGAAAAGGTTTTACTATATTTTAGTGGAACAAAATAGATAGATTCTGTGATATATGAGCGGTATTAAACCCGGCCATGTATTGGCAAGAGGTCCCTCACCTTGGGATCATAACCCTGTTAGGTACTGTGACTTTTTACCAACAATAGCATTTTGTTTATTATTAAATGCGTTTTTATAAAATGGCTGTTTTAAATAGAAGTAAAAATACTTTTGGCAATATTAGGTTATAGATCGAGCTTTCTGAACGGGATAGAAATAATACCTGCATGAGTATTATGAACTACGACCAACTAAGATACCGCTTTTAGCGTACCTGTTAGCTGAACACACACATCAACTCCTTAATTCTATTAATTATTCTATTAACTCAATGATTACCTATTGCTCTGGCTTTTAGGTTTATCGAATTCCTTCATTAGCTTGTGTAAGTAAGGGGATTGATAATATTTATTTAGAGTTAGCAGTTACACACGTATCTTATAAGCAGAAATTGGCCCATGGTGGATTGCAGATTTAACTGGACAATAGTATAAATAAGGGATTTATTACAAACTCAAATATTTTGAAATACGATCAAATGAACTCATGCAAACGTGAACAATTCGAAATCCTACTAAATACATTGTTTCAATGTTCGATGTATTATTAGTGAAATTGCTTTGGGATAATAATTATTGTCTGTAATGATCTAAATGGAGTTGCGAATGTGTTGCACCGCGCCAGTTGGTAATAAAGTGTTATATTTCAATATACATGACGTCATTAGTGTTCTCCCACGGATAGTTTTGATACTAATTGCATAATAAACCTCAATCTATGGCCGCTGTATGGAGTGTTTACGAGATTATTACACAATGAACTGACTTTATACTTTATCACAATAAGTAAATATTGTAGGATACATTTGTGTCGATTAAATGCTTATGAACAGGATATAACCATCATAATAAGTTCTTCAAATTTTGGTGTTCAATTTGGGGTTATTAAGTAATCGAAAGTATATCGTGTATTTTAAATTAGGGTCAGTATGGTACAGTAATTACTGTAAATTCTAGTTCATTTTTCTTTATCGTCTGAAAAGTCACTAAATTTTCCTTATTAAGGTGGTTATAAATGATTTACCTTTTATTTTCAAATCCGTTTAAATTCATTAATAAACCAGAGTATTCATGTATACATATATGACGTATGTATCGCATAGAGATAATTTAATGGTACATTCTACACATTTCAGAGCGGGCCGAGTGAGATGTGTTGGGCGGTCATACTAACAACTGTGTGGTAATCACTGTCATTACTCATGTGTTATGTTGTTTGGACACAAACACCGCTCCTCATGTTGGAAACAGATCACGGCTCCATTAAAATGCTAATCTCTGCAACCAGTTACACATACTTTAGAACACTATTTAGAATAATTTTATCATATTGACAGCCCAGTGGCTCAAATGCAAATACAAGCTTTCGAAACATGATACGGCGGGTTTGATTGTTTGCGAGACCATAACGTCTCACGGGGTTTTTAATACCCAGATTTGACAGTTAGTTGTATTTACATTTACAGATTGGACAGCCTCTTCAGTGGTCTTGTATATAGACCTGGTTGTACAACGAAAACAATCCAGCAATAAAAAATGTTACGTGCTCTAATGCCATTGCCTTCAGGTTGGAGTTTTTATGAGACCGAATTTTTTGTTGTTTCTGATATTGTCATCACTACCCTTGTGCTACAACAAATAGGTACGCGTCTTTGCGTTTTTATTCCAAGGGTCTTTTTCCACCATAATCATTTTGGGTAATGTTGATTTTTAATAAAAACTGTTGGTTATTGTAAATATACTAGCTTTTATATTTATACGAAGTAATAAAAAAGTAATATAGATTGCTATAAATAAAAAGTGGGCTCCCAATTGGCAAAATTATTATAAAATATAAGTTAACTTTTCATTCATGTATTTCACTACTCGCGTTTCACTTGAAAGCATTCATAAAATAATTTGCTCTGTATATAATTTAAGTCTCGCAATTTATTTTAAAAGCAGTTTTTATGAATGAACATGTGTTTAAAGTTCATTAAAGCATTTACTGTCTTTATTGTGCTGTTAACGAAATTACTTCGTTTCCATCTTTATCGTCCAAATCGTCGGAATACAATATCCATTACTATGATTATTTTGATTGTAAATATTTTGATTCGACAACTAAAAGTCAGCATTTGTAGTTTAGTAGTCAGTTTGTCAGTTTGTTGTCACAGTCTTACGAAAAAGATAAAAACAAAACATACTAAATTGTACCACGTGAAAAATTGTAGAATTGGTGACAAATTCTAGAATGGGATGCGTGTGACTATGCGTTAAGAAAAAGGTTGAAATTTGCGCCTTGAATTTTTTACATAGCAATTGCCTCAATAGCTTTGAATGTTTAATGAGTAATCTTGTGATAAGGAAAAGCGGGAGTGTGTGTTGTGTAAACTTAATGAGGGTACCCACAAGTGCCTCCCCAACCGCAATATCCTCCAGCATACGTCAGCACGAGGCCTCCTCCAAAAATGAGCAAGCTCCGAATTGTTGGAGCGTATAAATCATTGTGATCCGGGATGACGTCAGATAGTACACCCCACGCTATTCCTAATGCGATCCCAACGAACGTAGCCAGAACTCCCTGCAATGGAAAAATACATATATAAAAGTAATTTAATATCTTCGACTACCTTTTTTCATTTTTAAATCAAAAGAATTTTTTACAGTGTTTTAAAGCAAATTGCCAATTTCATATTATTTTCAATCCTTTGAATTCAGTTATCCTTTGCTTGAGCAAAGTTCATTGCACCCTCAGAGGACTGAAGTTTTGTTCTGAAATGATTTATAAACTATAAAAGCGCTGAAGTTTATTTGCTTTTTGAAATATACCAGGAAATTAATTGAAGTTGAATTTATATTATGTATTTATATATAAATATTTTATTCACTAATAGCAGTGCTAAATATTTAATTTGAAAATAAGTATATACTGAGAACGAATTGCAGCATGATGGAGTATTTTTATGAAAACATTTTTCTTCAATATCCTTCATAATGTCTTAAAATGAATATATGTGCGGACAGAAAATTAGAGAACGTTGCCGATTTTCACAGAAAATAATACCCACTACCAGTTTAATTGTTCAAGCTTAACACCCATTTATCGTACGAACCATCGATCATAATTTATGTCACGTAAATATAGATTATTCTCTTCAAAAAATGCTTTAGATTAAAAATTATACGAAGAGGCCTTCTGTTCTTGCCTAGTCTTCAGGAAAAGAGTTATAACTTAGCATCCGGTTATACTGATAATCACTTGCTTATTTTCTATCTATTTTATTATATCCAAAAGTATATAAAATGTATAAGTACCTTAACAACTTTGTAGGCAAGTGGTGCTGGGTAGAATATGGCGCTATTAATAACCCCAGTCATCCCTTCTGAGAAGGTGGTGTCCAATCCGCCAGCGTTACCAACTAGCAAACCTATTTGGTGCTTCGTCCCTAGACCTCTTGCCTGCAGTGCCATTACAGTTGGTACCACCACAGCCGGTGATACTGATGACAGAATTGCTCCTAAATGGAGACCTAGGATAACAAATTACATGAATGAACGTTGAAGTCGAGAAATCAGGTGTACGAGTACAATGATTGTAGAATTCTTATTCATTATTTTGAAAACAATCGCCGTAGCATACGTTATGAATGAGTTTAATAATGGTCTGCACTGTGCGATTCTGCTTCATACAGACCTAAAGTATTAAACTTGTTCGCGTAATTATTATCGGTTTATATTTGTAATTGTGGTGTATATGTAATATTACTACTACAGTAGGATATGTTTTTCGTAAATTTATTGAATTGGTATTGTAACGCACAGAAGAGGTTATTTGGCAAAATACTATCCCTTAGATTAGGATTTGCGAGATCAATCGTGTCCGTTAAAACATCTTACCCCAATACCAAGGATACTCGAGGAGTATGTGGGTGAAGAAAGCCGTCGACAAACACTCCACAATCCAGGGCAGCATAGCCAATGAGAAAACTTTCACTGAATTATGCTTTATGTACTCCCAGTTCCAGCTGAGCGGGCCTTTCGTCAAGATAATTACGGGATAAATTCGCCTAAAAGCAAAAAGAATACTTTCTATGAACTGGTTACAACCTAATTTTACTCGGTTATTAATTAAACGTTTCCGTTTAGACTTTTCGACGAGTTGAATTATTGTTAAATAAAGTTTTTAATGAAGCGTCGATGGAAAACATTGCAGTTAATCAAAAAGTTATGGCGGGGAAAACGATATCACTTCTCTTTTTTGATTGGTTTATTATGTGTTCTGAAGCGTATATCACAGTAACGTTTTATTTATGCATGCTTATACAAATTGGAACGGCCCAAACAATTATTTTACGGGCAGAAATATGATTATTTCATTCACAATATCTGTACGTACCTTAAGTGAAAATCGATCCAATCTGCATTGGGGTTGTTTAAGAAATTTGGGGGGCCAAAGTTTCGGTACAAAGCCCCGATTAAGGTCATTCCGACGACTGGGTTTATCGTTGTGTATCTTTCTAAAGTGTGTCCGAAAACGTAACCGGCCACAACCACGCCGGACATGTTGAATAAATAGCCGTTGGGGAGTACGAGGTCTTTGAGCAGGAACCACGAAGTCCCCCATAATGTTAGTCCTGAGAAACAGTATCACCGATATTTATCTAAACTAATATAATATTGAACCATAACAAGTACATACATAGATAGGTCCTACTGATGGAAATATGCCTTACCTGTTATTGTGAGGGTAAGACGTTGGTTCACCAAGTATGACAAGCACGGGTTGGTGAACTTTATATTTGTTTGCATATAACAAATATTCTCTTTCTTTCTCTGTGCACTAAGTTTGAAGGCTAATATTCTTCATATCCGGCTGATGCTCAACAGTGTGTTATTATATGTATTTACATATAGGTCTAGAATAATA
Organism: Cephonodes hylas; assembly: GCA_030295005.1. Classification (NCBI taxonomy): domain Eukaryota; kingdom Metazoa; phylum Arthropoda; class Insecta; order Lepidoptera; family Sphingidae; genus Cephonodes; species Cephonodes hylas. Next base: position 6,670,800 of record AP025364.1, on the reverse strand, counting down.
CGTTTTAGCGTATTTAGAGAATTATTATTAACTATTTGCGGCCCGGTGGTGTAGTTCCCACGTGTTTATGTTTGAACGTAATTATTTTGTCGCGGTTGAATGCATTCCGTTTATTTAATATGAGCTGATAATATTGATATTGGAATCAAAATTTAAATCGATTTGAAAGTTTTATTTTTTCTGTTAATAATAATTGTTTGTTGGTGTCGTTGAAACGTATTCAATTAATGTATTATGGTCTTTACTTCTGTGTAAAGATGTTGGAATTGGCTTGAGATTATGTGATCACGCCAGCATAAATTTATCGACTGATAGATATAATAATATTTAACCAATTTGGACTTATAAATTTATGATCTAGTTCTTGTGCTGTCAAATAATCATGCAAAAACGATTTAATATTTCGATTTGGAGCTTTTTTGACTGCTTACGTTTAAGCAATTCAATCTATTCATAATATAAACATTTTACAAGGGTTATTTTAGATTCTTTTAGTATTGATTATTACGAATATATACCTAATATAATACCATGGTTAATATGACTTACCAAAGTCCTATCCATGTCCGTACGAAAAAACAATTTATTATTTAGGTTTATTCATATTTTAATCGGTCGAGTAGATTTTTAAGTTACATTTCCTTTGTTGATTTTGATTAAGTGAAACGTTTTGCGTTACTTACTATAAAATTGAATTATAAGAATCTAAAATTGCTTATATCTGTTAGGTTTTATTTGAAATTTGTGAAAATTATTTATTTATGAACGAGGTTAACAATATAGCCTAATTTTATATCATGTCTGACGGTCTAATTTAAAATCTTATTCATTTAAAAATATATTCATTACAGTCAATATTCACTCACCGCATAAAACAACTCCAGCGTATTGTTTTAATTCGAATACTGAAGGCACTGCCAACAATAATTTCCCAAAAAATGTCGTCTTTTCATGTCCTTCACGATTTGTTCTAAAAAGAGATATTTTGTTTGAAATGGTTGGAATGAAATGAGAAATAAATTGAGTTCTTTGTAAATAAACATTTATTTGACAACAGTTACTCTACTCACCAAGGCTGTGTTTATGACGTGGTTTTGTATGATATAGGTTTCAAGGACGAAAATAATAGTTTTGATTTGAAATAAAATACTGATGTTTAGAAAGAGCGGATAGTGGAGGACCATACAAAGCTATTAAATTCTGCACTAGACAGGCAATATTGTCTCTGATGCTCCAAGAAATTGTTAGATATACTAATGTAACTTTTTCAGATAGTTTTATTCTTTGAGGCTTGTTAAGTGAAGCATAAAAATAGTTAGTTTTAAAGGTAAAAGCAAAGAAGTTTTAAAAGTATCTACAGAAAAAATACTTACTCACGTTTTGATGGGATTAACTTCGAAACCAGTTACATTCACGCGTCTTAGATTTTCGTTTTTTTCTGAAAAATTATTTTAAATTGTTTAATTTACAGACATTAACAAAGAGTGAAATTCATGAAGATTTTATCGCAAAATAGATTTTTTTATTATTTTTTTCCCATTTTATCATTATTAATTATCAACTTTAAAGTATAATTTTATTATTCGGCCACTTGTGCAGTGGTGTATTAAATTTAACACACTGGAGTCTGTAAACTTGTGACAGTATAAAATCGTGTACGATAAATTTTAAATGATCAATGGGTGACGTTGGTTATTTTATCTTTTACTACATTGATGTCTGCGGTTTGCATGTAAAATATGAAAACATTTTGTGCAAAATATAATACAAAGTAATATGTATAGTTGAAGTATATTTTTACTGTAGAAACAATAAGCTAAACAGATTTAACAATAGTTAATAAAGAAAATGGAAATTTAAAACAGTCACAATTCAAAAGCCAGCAGAAATACAAATCACTGTTTCAAATATTCGCTCTTTACAGCAATTTGTTGATAGTAGGACTGGCGGTTTAATAAGAATCACGTCTAACAACCATTACACGGCTCCAGTTTACGACGGAAACTTTGTTATAGTTAGTAGTTAAAACATTAAATACTCACCGGTTTCGCAGCCATTAGTAATCATCTTTTCGTGACCCTGATGCGGAATTACTTTGAATAACTGTCCGTAATACGTTCCAATTAAGAGAACATTGGAAGGAATATTTATTTGCCTCGCGAACACATACCGTCTATCGAAAGCACAACGAAAACTTAAGTGTGTATGTCGTCGATCCGCAAACTCGTGTGGTCTCGTTTAGCGTTCTTTTAATAATACAATTCGTCGCATGCGCACTGCGTTCAATTGCCATAATTGAAAATATATTAATCACTCGCCGTCGAAAAATGACGGTGTAAGATGTGTATGGACACAATCGATACGGTTTGAAAATAACCGCTTAAGAAATTATTCAACACGTAACGTGAGCGGCGGATGTGCAGCCAACGCTACACCTTGCATCGAATTCGCTCGCGGTGTTTGCATAACTAAATAAATACATTTGACAATACTTCGGATACCGAATTCCACACTTTAAATGCACAAGGTGGTATCTAACTTATTTATCTTGCGTGAGCGGCATGTTTAATATTCTAGGTGAACTAGGTTATATATTAAACCGGTTTTACAATTATTTATTAATCCTAACACGTTCAGAAGGTATTTTTGTAACGGACTGCAGACTTTATTTTTTATTCGTGCGAAAATCAGTAGGATGGCGGACCTTGCGCAGGCTGGAATATAACATTTTAAAATAATGTTTTATTTTACAATAAAATATACGTAAAATTTGTGATGTATGTTATACCATTTAAGTCGAAGAATTGGGTTATTAGTGTAATTGTGGCGCGGACATCATTACTAGAACTACAACCATTGTGTATTGATGATACTGTTTGATCCCTGTCAATGTGTTTCACTGGGGCCAGGAGTCTCCTTAAAAACTCAAAGAGGTTAGGCGTTTATCCATCTTGCTGGTCTAATGTTAGATGGCGGACTATACCACGAATTTGAAACCGCGATCGTTGAATTTTGATCGGGAGCTGAAACACGAGGACACCACTTTCACGAATATTATCTTTTAAATTTTTTATGACGGTGACGGAACTTATCCACATTAGTTCCATTGTCTTGGATCAAATTCAATTATATTATTATTTTTAGCTGCGCCTTATTTTCTAGGGAGGGGTGCACCCCGCGATAATTACGAAAACAAAAACGACTTTATTTACCATGTCAACACAAGCCAGAAGGTAAGTCAACGTTCGCATAATAGGTATGTCTTAAGGTGACATAGCTTCAATGAGGTGTCGTGATAAAAAGTCTGTACGGAATGGCGTTACTTTTATGAAGGCTCTGAATGCGTCCAGTCTCAACTGCGGAGCGTCTTATTTCACACAAAACGATCCATTAATGTGGAGAGCGCGCCATTGACGGCTATATAATGTGTGTGTTTCAGGTAAAAACGATACGGTGCATTGGAGCCGCTTGCAATCTTGTGTCGGTGGGGTCCGCCAGCAAAGGGAAGTCATTCCGGTGGTAAACAATAACGCACGGTCGGAAACGTCTTTCACGCTAGACCGGCTCCCGTGGAGTTGGCAAACGACAAGCCTCTAAAGAGCGGGCAATTTGTGCAGTAACACCCGCCGGATACTGGCTGCTCATTAACTATGAACGGCGTCATCAAGACTCTTCTTCAGCAGAAAAAACGGCGTTTAACAGTAGCACTCTCCACGAATAAACGTTGTGGCGAGATGCTTTTGAGCGGCCACCGCTACAAAGTGCATATAAATTGCACTGAAATTGAAGCGGAGATATGAATGGAGTAAGTTTTGAAAGACAGCCGTGGCCGATGCACTTTTAAATCTACATGTCTTTTGAACAAGACGAGATACATTTAAAATGCATTTCCAGAGCATTCCGCGGAGGCGTTTGGCCTGTTTAATGCACCTTCATTTCACCAAGTTCTCATTGACTCTTATGTTCAGCTGTAGCAGTATGTTATAATGCCTTGTCGTAACATTATGGAAAAGACATGGATGTTTTCAGTTATTTAGAAATTTTAAATATTACATTGTTGTGTTAAGGACTTTCGAACAATGGGCTATCGGCGTATAGTACCTATATTAATTAAACATGTGATAGACAGTATGAATTAATTTGAGACGTTCATTGTTCGTTATTTTACAAACACGGATGGTACGTTTTAGATTTTCATTTAACATGGGTACATATTCACTGGTATTAATGCTAAGCAGAAATTTAAATAAGATATTACAGTTATCAAATTACCTAACTTATATGTGAAAGATCTTCAATATCTAACAGTTCGAGTAGTTTTTGTAATACTAAAAGGCACTGCCAATTCTTGCGTATAATTGAGGAATATTCTGATTTATCAAAGAGATCTCGAGCATTGCTCGAATAATGTTTACATTGCCGGCCGAGCGGGCGTATGAATAGTTATTGATTTCGAATGGAGTTCATCTGTGGGCAAACATTCCGGAAGCACCATCACTGTGAGGAGTAAGTTTTGCAGATTTTTGTTTGCAAAACGGTCATAGAAACCAACAGAAACCTTATAAACCATTTGCTTGTTTAGTAGTATGAAGAAATGTATATTTTTATGATCACGAAAGCGTCGGAAATGAATTTTGTTTACTTTTAATTTAAATTTTTCCTTATTTGTCGAAAGAAGCTCGAAGTGAGTTATTTGCGGTAAAAGCCAGCAAATACGGGACGACAGGTCGGTGCGGAACTGGAAGCCGCCAATTACAGGTTCATCTCCTGTTTTTTTTGCATCTCGCCGTTTGGTTCTGTCTCCGTCCGCGTTCACGCCGCACAATTCACATTGGAAATATTTCACCAGAGAAATCAGTATTTGCAATATATTGTCCATTGTGACATTTACGCATCGTTTGTCTATTGTTGCTTCTTGTGCTCTATATTACGGTTCTCAAGTTATGTCAATGTTTATTCGAAACACAATGCTTGTAGCCGTGATACAACGTAATTAATCACAATGTTTACTTTTCTCTTTGAAAATGTCCGGCGTTATTCTAAGTGCTGCCTGTTACTCGTCGAAATGTCCCGTAAGAATAGAAATTAAGCATAAACGCGGTCCCTCTTTTATTTTGCTGACTTTAACGAATACAAAATGTCGGGTGCGAATAATCAGGCCTATTTACATTTTGTTTAGGCCCACCTGACGCCAGCTAGGGAAGCGCAACCTATGCCGGCCTTGTGTACCTATCACAACAAAGTCAATATTTCAATTAAGTTCGTTTTATAGGAAATAATTTGTAATTGTCGATAAATAGGATTATAGCTCATTAACATATAGAATACTATTCTGATTACAAACATGACAATACTGGAGACAATAATAAAAAATAATAATAATAAAATTTTCATCATTTTAAATAATGTTTTAATTGTAATATTTTTGGCACAAAATAATAATGTTATTCAATTAGAGTAATAAGTCCATTTCAAGTTTCAATACGATGTTGTATTTAAATAATTCAACGAGGCGTGATGTACAACAAAAAGGGAACTACGTTTAAAGTTGTACCGGGTTTTATAGTAATTATGAGCAATATAAACTCCCCGAAGGCGACCGCTGCTTGTGTTTGTTGCTTGGACAGGTATTCGAAGATAAAGTTTAGCTTTTCAATTTAAATTCTCTGCCCAATACTGTTTAAAATTCAGCGATCAACACGAGATAAGTGTTTGTTTTGTAATAGCTATAACGTTTATTTCAACACACAAATATTTATTGAACAGTGTTTACTTGCATACTTACGTGAGTCCTTGGGTTCAATTTCTAGGATCACTATGTGATAGTTTTTCTACGTAGGTAATATTATGGGCTTGTGTCTGCATAATAGGTTTTTTTTTTAAAAAGAATTATCTTTATAAATAAAATAAAAAATCCACCAGATAACGAACGATTTGGTTTTAAGGGTGAAAAGGCTACGAGGCACAAATGTTAATCTTCTCTCAGATTACTACATGTATGTCCCACAAAGTCCCGAAAAGGTCTGGATATTAGTTGTGTATGAAATTTTAAGTCAATCTCGCGTGATTAAGGACAATTTTATTCTGCTTTTTCGAAAGTGTAGAGTAGAGTCGCGCCACAGAAGTCACAGAAAAGCGACATCAAGTCAATCATGAGTTTTGCTGGTGATAGGATAGTGTCTGCTTAGGGAGCAATGTAACGTCATGTTCCAGGATTATAGTTCGTACAAAAACCTCATGATTATCGTGTCGTCTGACCACGGATAATCGCGGTCGTTTCTTGCCAGTCTATATTCCACTTTCACCCGACTAGACTTACCATCGGATGTGATTTTCAATCTTGAAAGTTCGTATCATTTGTATGCAGATGACTTGCACTTGTATGCAGAGACGAACGTTGACAGTGTGTTTTTGGCAATGAGCCAAGTATATAGAGACCTGAAACGTATAAAATCTCAGTCTGAAAGATTTCAGTTGAAACTGAACCCAGGGTAATGTCAGCGGATGAAGAGTCAATTGAATATTGCGAGGCATACGAAAATTTTAATGGTTAAAAACTTCGGCTTGTAGTTTATACTATGACCTTGATCGTCGCACAGGAGTGATGAACATATTTTAAAGGTTCATTGATATACCGCCATTCGTCAACTTTAGATTAAAATACACAATAACAATAACAATTATAAGTTACATAACCTCAACACATTATTACCTGTTACTTTATTTTCGACAAAATGTAAATAAATTACTGTGGTGGTTTTAAGTGGCACTTATCAATAATTAATTTGGATGTATTTGGTACTGTATTTTACTCAATAATAACCTATAGCGATTGGAAATAAAACCGTATAGCGTTGTATCTAATAAATAATAGACGAAGAAAAATTACTGCATCTTGGTCCATTCTATAGTGTATACCTAAACATCCAAAATATATCACGCGGACGGATACAACAGCCAAATAAGATAAATTAGCAACCTTATTAGTACTTGAGATTTGTCCCTTGTTACCAGTATAATAATTCTAACCTAACCCTCTAGAATTTGGTCGAGACAAAACCTCGGCGGCTGCAGTTTCAGATCTCAGGCACACATGTCCGACGTTTCGAGATTAAGTGTACCTTCATAAAATAATATCTATTACGTTTACGAAGAAGGAAAATATTGTGAGAAAACATACTTAAGAAAGTTCAGTAATGAATGACTTAGGTTTTTTATTCCACGAATTCGCACTGAGCTCACACGGTAGAGAAAGGCGGGTAAGCTTCTTGCATTGACATTCTTGGATTTGTTGATGGCGTATCTTTCAAGCAGTCAGACGTAAATGCGCTATAACAGGTACATATTATATACTCATGTTTTATAGACGCTTGTTCAGTTTTGTATAATGTGCAATTACTATGGATTTCGAGTTTAAAGAAGAGTGAATTGAATACTAAATTTAGCAAAGCGACCTTGATAAATCTATTGGACATATAATCTACTATATCACATACGTACAACAAAAACCATCAAACAATGAAAGGCTGGCCTAACAAAGTGTTCTATTAAAAGCATAGCACATTTGGCTACCATGTTAAAAAATTCAAAGTAAAACTAACGCAGCGTAAAAAGTTTTATTGCCAAGTAAATACGTAGCAAGGAGTACTAAAGTACTGATGGCGGAGTCCTAAGCGTCACCACAAAGTGTTTTATTCGTTTACACCCACTTTTGCTTATGTGATAGAGACTGCAGTGCGCCATTTCAAGAAGCAAGTTGCTCCAAGTTCCCTGGCAAATTCGAACAGAATCTCCAAGTCGAGTACCTAGAAACAACCCTAAGTTAGGCTTAGTTTTCTTCAAGCATTTGCGTGAATTTAATGACTTGTACGGAAGTTGGTACATTGAACAAGAGAGGAAAAGGCATAAAGGAATGTATCAAATATAAACACACGCGGCCATTGCAAATATAGATTACGGTTATTTCGACCCCATCGTGAATACATTTTAGACACCAATAAGGAGCGTTGTCAAAATACTGATAAGCATTACGCGGACATTAAGCCAACGAGTAAAATGATTATAGAATCATATTCAAATTCAATCTCAAGGTAATAGAATTGATACAGAAGACTGTTAGTGCCCGGGGACCGAATTAATTTAATAAATTTCTCTCGGCAGACAATTAAAATACGGACAAATCTGAGATAATCGTTACATTTCCTTAATTAATAAAAGACTCCAATGTTCGTTTAAAGTGGACGCTCATTAAACGTAATTTTAGTTTATAAGCAAAGTTGAACGCGGAAATGATTTTCAACTACTTTACAAAAGGGAGTTGAAAAACTCAAAGTGGTTAAAATCGTGTAAAACTCCGTAAAGAGTTGCCCCATTACCGCAAGTTTTATCGCGGATCTAGGTAACAGTTTTCTGAAACGTTTATGTTGTACGTCGAACAATATAACATTATGGCTGCACTAAATCGTGTGGCGTGCATCGTGCATCGTTTCCCGCGAAAATGCTCCAGCTTTATAAATATTAACTGTAATCCGATTGTGGAACACGGAGCCTCGATTTTGAGCTCTTTGGAAATAAAAGTATGCCCCGCTTGCGTGGTTGCGGGTTTCATAAATTTTCTGTTAGAATTTTTGTTAATGTTGCATTTGTTGAGGCAGTAAAGTTGTGTGGAATCATCTATGAAGATATACTGTTATGCGAGCCCATGACGATACAAGACCCTCGTTTTGTAACCAACAATTTACGGCCGGCGTGGTCTGTCAGGCGTTTGGGTCGTAAACTCCATGCATGCCGACGCACAACTCACATTGTTGGCCAGAACGTGATGTTCTCTTTAGATAAATATTTTGTGTTATACTTAGGTTTTGGAAAGTTTTAACAGGCATGGCTTTTTTCTTATAAAATTCCATTTATTTTTATTTAGGAGAAACCTGACGAGAATAATTAAAAATAACTTTGTCCTACTCAATTTTTAAACAATCACCCTGAGAATTTAACCAGGAATGTATATTGCACGGCCAGGGAATAAGCAAATTTAATGAATTGATAAACATTAACACAATGCCGTCAATAGAGATAGGAGAAGAGATACATGCACATGCCTAGACGTGTACTTAAACGTACAGTGTACTAATCGGCAACAGTAAACCAATTAATCAATCTCGATGCGAACTGCCAGTGTACATGGAGCTAATCAATAGTATCAACTGTTCTCCTACTTAACCGTTTTCTAATTACCCGTCTTGTCTCTCATAGTCAAGCAGATTGGATAAAGTACTTGTGTAACGGTATACTTAAATGCCTTTAAGAATCAAAACTTTTATCTAAGCCTTTATAAATTAACTTAAATTCAAAAATAATAGAATAGGCCAGAGTTTTGTTTCTGTATTGACTTTTTTAAATATTGTGGGTTCTTTTTTTAGTGTAACACATCGTTATAAAACCTGGAAACCTAAAAGTTCTAAGGAATTTCTTCATTGTGTAGTTCACAAGCCTACACTAGGCCAGCGTAGTGAACTTCCCTCTAAATCCTCTTAGTTGTAGAGAAAGTAACAGGTCTGGGAACTCGACACACGATGGGGTGATCGCTGCCAAGTCTGATACCAATGTCAAACCATTGGTAAATTTTGTACATTATCCTTTCAGCAACCACAATCTTCAAAAAAACGACAAAGCATTGCTTACGTCACACTATAATGTAAACCTAAAATGCTGTCTTCAAAATAATCCTCTTTTACATATTTTTGAAAAATGCGGAAAGTCTACTATATCAATACGCTAAAGTTTAGCAAAAACTGGTTTAAATCTAGAAGCGCGGAGGCAATATTTAGTTCAGTAATGTAATAAATCAGGCTTGTTCGCGTTTCATGCCATCTTTACTTTGCATTTTATATCCAATACAAGGAGAAAACGGAATAAATGAAGTCTCAAAAATATCTGGTTAGAAATTATTAATTAATTTTTTATCTTAATGTCTGTTATTTTTAATGGATCGTTAATTTGAATAAACAAATTATCGTAAGAAATCAGTAGAAGTGTATCAAAGATTTACTCAAACTTTGCCATGTTATTTGTGTGTATTAGTTACAGAACACCAATCATACCTTACCTCATCAATAAAACATCGTGAGGAAATCATCGTGTCCGAGGATTCTGCATAAACATTTCCATAAATGTCTATTCTACAATTCTGCATTGAGCCAGTGTGGTGGCCGAATGAAATAAAGTTTTACTGTTCTCATGCATTACAATAAAATTAAAATGAATATTGTATAATGTATTTTTCTAACCGCATTTTTTCTTAAGCGAAATAATTTAGCGGTTCTTACACAAGGACCACAAAAGCGAGTTTACAAAGATGCATTTTTCCTCTGCGTTATAAAATAGTATTAAGATTTTTTTACACCTTTTTCTTACAAGTTTCATAAAACACAGCAATTTCAAAACAGCGGGACAAGTTGAATGTAATTTAAAATTTTATTAAATTCCTGGCAAGCCATTCCATTCTTTTATTGCTTAAGAAATTAGAGCTTGGGATGTATTTTTTGAGGTCGTGCTATTTGACTACAATTTATTTTCGATTTAATAAACGGATAGCACGATGAACAATAAATAACAAAAAGTTTAAATATCATTTGTATACATATAGTAGTACATGTAACAATACAGATTATTGATAAAATAGCTATTATTAAAGATATTACATTTTATAAATTTTATTACACTGTTTATAATTGGAACACAACAAAGGCACGTTAGCCTCATAATGCGGATTAAAAAGTCGTAGGCGGATATATACTTTCAATAACAGAGTGTCGAAACTTTTTTTTTAGATGGAAGTGGGCGATGTTCACGTGTTGCCGGGATTAAGCCTGCAGGCGCGCTCTCGGTGAGGAGTTCGCTGGAAAAGCCATTAATTTCGTTCAGCGCCTTACAACTTACAGCGGACGGTAAGCCGCCACCCCACTTTGACTGCATCACAAAAAGAGTATAGGAACGCAACGGGCTGGATTACAATAAGTCGCCTTCCATTACTGCTCATACTATGGACTTCAAGATTTTAGCCCATCATCGACTTTTTAAATTTGAATGTAACAATATTAATTTAACATATTTTACTGGTTTTTAACAGTTTACTACTGGAAACAATGCTTATCAACGAAGATCCTTCTAAGAAGAAGTCATTTAAGTTCATTAGATTTGTGAACAAAATGACCAACATGAAATAAATTTACGAATATAAATACCTTAGCTATACATTCGAGCCCGAGAGGTGATGTTTAAGGCGGCAACGTGACTGAACGCGCCAGGCCGCTCTCGTGTTCCATAGGAATTTAATTTTTCCCTCTGGAAGCCCGGCAAACCTCACTCACGAAGTCACGATGCATTACATTTACTGGTAGTGGATCGTTGAATACTGATTTCTTGACCACGATATTTCTTATATGTGACGGAAATGTGTGTAATACAATCGGGATTGATCAAAATTCGTATTTTTATTTAGGTTTAAATTTGCTGATAATACTCTAAAATTCCCGTTATAGAATTCACGAGCTAAGCTATATGTGCATTCTTCATGAGAAAACTTTTAAACAGATAATTCTATAATGGGAATTTTGGAATATAATCAGCAAATTTAAACCTAAACCATAAACTCCTGTGTATACTTTCTGTGTCAGCTTACAAAAGTACCTATTTGCAGATATTATGTAAGTATTTTTTATAATATTGTACGTAATTAATGAGTGTAAACGTATGTATATTGTATAGGTACTAATACTATTTCACACACCTATTGTAGAATATGTTTAAATAACATTATTTCTAGAGCTATAACTGTGAGCTAAGTATATCATTTTGTTTAATGTAGTCAGTGTGTAATAATTGCATTACGATTGTAATTCAGACGATTATTGGTCATTCAATAAAATAATTTGTTTCGAAAGCAACTGAAAGGTTCATTACTTCAGTGAATTGTATGGCTCATAACCGCATCAGTCCGAATTATTAAAATCAAGCACGTCCAAACGAATACAGCACTCATTTTTGAGAGATAATTTATATTTGTGTGTTTTACTTTAAAGGGAAAATGTTTTCATTTGAGTAGTTTTGTTTTCATCAACACATACAGAAATATGAAAATAGGACAAAATAATTACTTTTCACTAATCTGCAACTTCATTAAAAGCGCGGTTATTTTATTGCTTTAGAGTAAGAGAAATTCACTTAAGCGCGTTAACAATTCTTCATGCTTCGATATAAGGATCTGAGGCTAAAGGAAAGAGTCGATACGTGGACCGGATCTGTGAATTTAACAATAGCATACCGTTAAAAATGATTCACACCTTAATTGGGTCTCGAGTGCATCACAGAGATTTTCATCTGTTTTTCGATTCCCATACAGCTGCGCTGACTACTCGATGTTACACGTTGATGTGTTTATAATGACAAGGCTTGCATAACAGTTTGTTTTTATATTAAAGTGATTTAAAAAACCGTTTAATGTTAATAAGCATGTATTATAATACTCTACCAAAAGTATGAAAACATTTGAGTGACCTTAAGTCCAGATAATTAAGGCTGTCTTGAAACTAAATTGGTTGTGTTTACTTTGAAGGTATCCTAGTTAACGAGCTAGCGTAGGAAACTGAAGTTTCAAGAGGATTCTGTTTAATGGTGGTTACGTTGAGACTGCATTGTTAGTTTGCGGAGAATGTCTCCACACATAAGATTGTATGAGGAGACACATAGGAGTATTCCGTTTCGCTTAGAATTTATTCAGCTACACAGATTGCAGTAGTAAATCCGATGGTAATACGTGAACAATAATGATCGAATATATTCTTGTCAGTTTACGGTGTTATCAGGATCGACGTCCCATCCATTATGACCGGAGTGCGGACTGCGAGATCTGTCGGCAATTTGACGCAGCCACGAGAAATTAGGTTATGCAAATTGGATGGTTATTAAGCCGCCCGTTCTGTCATTGAAGAAATGCCAAAGATGACAGCTGGATAAACATATAATTTTTATAAAGTAACTGCGCGCACAATTCTATTTTTCGAACCGCTCTCCATTTCATTAAAGGTAAAAGTAATACGTAACAGAAATACAATACTTTCATCATAAAGCGCGCTGTGAACACACATGTTTTACTTATTTCTTAATGATAAAATATTGCGACAAATTTGTAATCGTACTTTACTTATGAGTAACATTACATAAGTATGAAATAAATACGTAAACGCTCGCCTAAAGTGAGCCTGGTAGCAATTTGTTATTCAGCGATAGAGCGAAAGGCAAAACGCAATTAACCATATCTCGAGTTTTAAAATCTCAAAGTATAAAAATGCCTATACACTAGACACAGTAACAGGTTGGAAATTGTTGGTTTGAATAAAAAAGTAAGGCGCTTCGGGCGCTACAGGCGGGCCAGCTCTGAAGCCAAACTCAGATTATTTGCAAGCACCTCGCAACCGTACTAACGGCGCTAATTAAATCAGCTTTCACTGGTGAGAACTTCACGGTTGTAAGCGTTCCACGTGATTAGATTGGTGCTACGTAAATAAATACGAATAGTAGAAACAAGCGGTGAGTGTGCCTTTAACTAGTAATGTTTAACACCATACAGACAAGCTGTGGAGCACTGCTCTGCTTATTAACTGTGTCAGTGTTTTTGAACTGTAACTAATTTGCATATATTTAATAATATTTGGAATGAAGAGTGTTTTTGTTCTTTCCAAGGTTAGGACGTCGCTGCGTCTTATATAAGTATTGTAGTATGTCCTTATTTAATATATTATAATTTTATGCATTGATGGTTTATCTAGCATACATAGACAATTTTTTATTGTTCCCTCGTGTAAATGATCCATCAAGAGTAACAGGTCTCACAACGATATAATACATTGATTCTATCTAGATATATCAAAACTCATGTAGGCACTAATTAATTTTGTTTTAAATCCAGATATAACTTAACAATAAAAAATCTGTATTCTATATTTTAATATTTCGGTCAATCAAAGTCGCGAAATTCTCATGCCTACATTATTTATAATTTACTTACACATATTAATGGTATAAGGCGGAGCGGTGCGCCTGGCGATGTGTAACAGCGCTACGATATTCTTAAAATCTTAAATCGCAATTTGTGGCGAAATATAATTTATATTATGTAGTAGTTGTTAAGCGGTTCTATGAGGTTCAATAAATGTTGTAAGGTCGAAATCACCAGTGTTCTTTAGCCGACAGGTTAATTATCTTCGGTTTTCGTCCCTAAAATGTCTTTGCCGTATTTTTGGTTCTTTATTAAAATTCTTTTGTATAAAAGTCCGTTTTCTTAGTTTATTAATATTATTCCTTTTTTTAGAATATTTCACGTAGGATATACTGACATTACCTAAAGACCAAACTATAGCAAAGAAATGTAAACACATTTGTATTATAAGAACTAAATCTTAGCGCGGATTACTGGCTTGAGCAATAAGAATAATGTGTCCTTTCCCTCTTACATATTTTAATATTAGTGTAATGTTGGGATTTCAAACGTAGGATTCGTTTTGCGAAGGCTGTCGGTGACTACGTAGGATATGCTACTGCGACACCCGAGTCAGAGACAAATTATCGCATGACACATGAATATACGACCTAACTGGGGCTCCTCTTTAGTCTCTGCCAAACATATGTTATCTATACAAATAAGTTGAATTGAAGTGTCTATTTGTAACCTAAATTAGGTATAGTTTTTTTTGCATTATATATCATAATTAATTCTATACATCAACATGTTATACATTTTCTATCGTCTACTATGGTGTACAATAAGTTATATGTATGTAAATAAATTTGAAGGTTAGAATTGACCTAGAAACCTTTATTCAGGTCATCAAGTCTCATGTTAAACATGGAATCTAGATTATGGAACATAGTATAGTGTAGCATGGAATAGTATAAAGAGATTGATACAACGCAAGACAAACTTATCGATGGTTAGCGGAACTTTTGTACTCAATAATAAAGACTATAAGTATACTACCATGAGCACACTTCGATAAGTGGTTTGGCATTATTTTGTTTTTATAATTATTGCTGAAAAAAAAAAACAGGTATCTACCATTGACGTAAAATGGCTCTCAGTAGGTCGATTGCTAAAGCAAAATAACAAGTTTTTGTCGATGTATTTAGTGTAAAAATACTTTTTAGGTCATGCGATAAAGACACGAAAATACAAAATTTAAATAACAATCAGTAACCTATATATAAACGCCATTTATTTTGTAGTTAAGCCACTATCATAAAATAACTGTCAGCTTGTGTACAATTTACTTTTAGGTACGGATCTTCTTTACTATTAAGTGGAATTAAAGGCCTCCGGACAGGCAAAAACAAAGGCAGAAAGTTGTAAAGCTTGGTTATGGTTATGTTGTGGCGACTTGAAAATGCGCAAGTCGATTCAAATATTAAATATGTCATACTTCGAAATTTTAAGATGCGCGTAAAATTGAGCCCGTGACAGGCATAACAGTTTTAGATGATCTCATATGATGTTCCTATAGGCTGTCCGATCACCCCTTAGATGTAATTCTAGACAGCCCTAGAATTACATCTAAGGGGTAAATATACAGATGTTTAAGTTGCTTTATGTATGAAAAAATATCTAACATACCTACATAAGAATAATTATTTCCATAGTGAATATATATAAGTTTCGGGTTAAAACTATTGTGAATGAAATGGGTTAGAATTTTCTACATAAACCGTTCCATTCTTAAATAGGGCATCAGACAATATTTTATGATAAGCTGGAATGAATAAGTTATATTTAAAATATGAAGCATTAGTTGTGCCATTGCATATCCCCCAAGGATACCTACAGTCGCGATGAACGCGGCACGCTATTGTGATATTCCTACGAATTCACACACATAAAATTGATTTTGACATTTACAAAGTGCAACCATTCCATTCGTTGCCATCTGCAATATTACGAAATATGAGAAAACATTTAGCAAAGAAAATAATGGATACAGTTCGCGTTGCTTTTAAATTTATTAATTTCCTCAGAGTAATGCGCACTTATTCCCCGATTTTATGTTATTAAATTTCGTTTCAGAGAAATACGTAACACAGTAATCTAATATATTAGTCTGGAGGGTCTGTTATGATAGGAGAACTTTAAGCAAATATTTCACCAATAAAGCCCAGGCTGGATGGAATATATCGATATTAAAATTTGTATTTTGGGTGCCAAATATATTATGAAACCCGTGCAATATCAGTGAATTAAGCCGAAAGAAGAAAATAAGAAAGAAATAATAGAAAGAAGTAGAAGAGAATAATGCAGAACAAGTACATTAGATTCATGAACGGTATACCCTCAAGCTGTATTCAAGGCGTAGGCATAGCTAGGAGAACACACATTTTAGCAATTGTGTTTTATGTTCCATGTAATAGGGAAAGAGCCTGTTGCCTTTTTTGTTGGGACACCAACAAGATTCCCCAATGCTACTGAGAATCTAAGTAAATTGGGACTTCAATATTGCACAGTATATCTCTTATATGGACGAGATATCAAGAGTTGATCTTTTTTATTTGATATACTCAGTCTTTCTATTTTAAACATTAAAGATTGCACTAAATACTTAAAGTATTTATCCACTAAATGTAGAATACGACTTAGCGGACGCCATTACGTTTATTGTTGAATTTTTCCACGGATAATTGTCTCGAGGAAGGCGGTGGTGTTTGAATTGCCTTTCAGCCGGTTGAGGTTGGTGAACAACATTAAAGCAATTTTAGATAGCATTAAGTGGTTCGAGACGAGTGCTCTGAACATCGTCGAATAATGCTCTGTGTAAATTGTGGCGGGAGGGCTCTCGGCATCTCACTGCGAGCATCCACTTTACAATATAACATCATCCCTCATAGACAGATGCTCATAATTACTGTTGTACGGAACAAGCGATTGTATAATGAATGGCATCTAGCTACGGTGTCGGGAGAGCGCTCACAGCCAGTCTAGCGCGCGACTCGCTGCAAAACAATTCCTAGGAACTGAAGTTTTAAATCTTAATCGCTCGACAATGGACGGAAGTGAGATTGAAATTCCTATAGTGGATTCGAACGTTCATAATGCCTTGTGCGGTTAATAAAATGTTTAAATATATGTACCTATATTTTTCCTTTTGTACGGGTAATGTGGGGATTGATAAAGCGCTGTAGTACCTATAATCAATACCTCTTTGCAATTACGCAAAAATGAAATGAAATGAAATTTATTTCATAACGACATATTATACATTTATAGAGTATCAACAGGTCCCAAAATAGGCAAGCCCGTAGCTTGGGTACCTGTTTATTTTTATTACCGAATTACATATGTAAACATATTAGCTAATAACATTAGCTAATAAAAGGTAAAGAAAAAATAAGAAGACTGATTTGTAGGGTTTAAAACTTCAGCTAGATACCGTAGACGTTTTATAAATACCTACTTATTATAAAAAACAGATTCCTTTTTTTGAGGATGTTTGAGGAGATTGATTTGACGAATAAATAAATAAATACAGCCAACAGTCACATACACAATTCTGACCCCACACTAGGATACAAGTTCTGTGTTGTAAGCATCAGAAACTTCGAGAGACTTTTTAGTCTCATAAACACCTAGACCCGAAACAAATATTTGTGGATCACACAAACATTTGTCTCAGTGCGGGGATCGAACCCGCGGCGTCTTGATTTGCAAGCTGGTGTCTAGCCAGCTGCATCTCGGGGCTGTCAATTATACAATATACTCAATTCATTTATGCTATTTAAAGTTATACTACATACTATGTTTTCGACACAAAAATGATTACTTTTACATTTTTCAATATACGTTTTGACAATAAAGCGTACAATATACATATTTGTTTGAGAGAAGACCTGAATATGTCCTCAACGAAACATATCAATTTATATTCCTTAGAGTACTATTGTTACTTTCAGTACGCATACGCACACAATAAATGACGCCCATAATGATAACGTAAAAAGGATTCTTGAAATGAGCGCCATTATATGAGACTTCTCATTCTGCTTGTATTATACTTTATGATCTGCAGGCGGAGTTAAAAGAACTAATACAGCATTAAATTAAGTGCCGACTTCAAAGGACAGAAAAATATAAATGTGGAGAAAAAGTGGCCCACTTTATTTGGCCTGCTCGTATGTTACAGTGAAATATTTGTCTATAAAGTAACCGGCCGGCTCGGCTGAATGCTAAGTGCTTCGCAAACGGGTGGTTAGGCATAAGCTGAAATTAGAAAATATGTTTTGTATTCTTTAATTTCACTGTGGCATAATGAATTATAGCTTCAAATGCATTTTTCCTTTAATATTTTGCCCTACTAATATTTTTAAAGTACAATGAAAAATATGTGCATTTACGTCTGCATCCCCGAAGGAATACTCGTATGTAGATTCGAGCACCTAGGTTTCGGCAGCTGTGATTTTCATGTATTACCGCCTTTACGTTTAAGTATGCATATATTTTTAATTTTGACCAGCGTAAAACTTTCAAATGTTGCTTTCTCTCTCTTCTAACATAATATACATCTGTCTTTAGTTAAAAATGTCGGCTTCATCAATGTAACATAACCTAAGTACTAGATAGTATTCTAAAAACACTTACTAGTTGGTAGTACACAGAAATAAGTTGCTTTACTTGAAATGTTTATATTATTATCAATAATAAAATTAGACATGAAGAAGATGGTAGAGAACTGATGTAGGTATCTCTCCGCAATAAGAGATAGTTTTACTTTCATATACATAATGCAGTGGTACAATAATTTATAAAAATATCTCGCTCATTTCTATGTTGTTTTGTATGCTACGTGATTTGTTAAAATAAAAAAAGTTGCGGCATTGTCTCGAAGAATGAGAAACTTATTCGTGGAACGAAATACCCGCGAACTCTCGCTCAGGTCGCTCGGGGCGACGACCAGTCTAGTTGAATTGTCTTTTATCAATTTATAGTTACGTCGTACAATCTCGAAATAAATATACCAACGGCAATGTACAAAGACAGAGGTATTTGTTACATCTTAGTTGTGTTGAAGAAAACCGTCTCGGGAGCGTTGCTCGATAACTGCACGGATTAATTTTCGCTACGTAATACGAAACATCTAAACTCATGACGACCGAGATGTGACAGCACTAATTTGTTGAACGTATTTCATCCAATTTCACGTACCTAGTTTCGAAGCGAGATGAGAGAACTTGGCGAATCATTCAAAGGAAGTGTAAGTCACATACGGGAAAATTTGCTGCTCAGTGCACTCCACGGAGGCGCTACCATTTACACCGGTTTAACTTCGAGACGACAATCTTAACTTGATAGCCGTAATTGAATTTATGTGAACATGTTACCGTTTGCTTGTATATAAGCAAATAACCTATAATGAAGTTTATATAAAGTAATACACGTAGTAGAATAACATTCACTAATTGAAAATCTTAAAAGAACCACACTTAAGTCAGTTGAAAGTTTTTACTTCAAGAGAAGGAGACACGGACGTTCGATCTAGATAGTGCCGCCGACTTAAAAATATAGTAACATTAACTATTTCAATCTTTTTAAATTTTCATTTACGAGGATGAACAGAACACGTTCTACTTCTTTTGCGACATTATGTACATATGTATATTATTATTGGGATTCAATATTAGCCGACCAAACACTCAACATAGAATTTCTTTTATTAAATGTTGTATGCTATTGAAGTTTCTATGTTACTATACCCTTAATGTCTGTGGGATAAGTAAGATATTTTATGGCCGATATAAAAAGTTTCATTTGTCCTAAATAAAACCTTCCATTTCCTTAAGACTGCTTAAGATTTATTATTATTCCATGGGTTTAGCTTTATTTCTTTCAGTCATTAGTAGGTATCTTCTTACATTGTATAATTTTGTTATATTAATTTATGAAATTGACGCTTGAATATTATTACTTCTTAATATCACTTTGGCAGCGTAAATATATCTATGTAGGAACATTTCTTAATTGAGAGCTTTTGTCTTCAACCAGGATTTAAGTAACTACGCTACTGTGTTCCTGGGGCTGACACCAATTACGGTATTCTCTTGTTATAAAGGAAAAATATTTAACAAAAATACTCTTAATAAAATTGGAGTGCACAATTCTACAAAATCAGGTTATAAAATTTTCTCACTTAAAATGAATAAAGTCAACATTACTTAATATTATGTTATAGCTCATTATACAGTTTTTATTTGTATAATTTTGTTAGAAACAAAAACGGATTGGGGTACGGGTGAATAAATAAGGAAAACGAAGACAGAAAAAAAATTAGAAACTCAACTGAATTTACGGGTATTAAATCAAAATGATATAATTTGGTCTTCTCACATTTTTTTTTAACCGCCTTAGCAGGCAGACGAGCAGACGGCCCGCAATTTTCACATTCGTAAAATTCTCCCTTAAAATCCTTAGGTGGACAGTATTTCATTGATGGTTGATAAATCGTTATAAATATACACATAGCTTAGAATAGTCAGTGCGAATAGTTCCAGTTGCTCCCATTTAAATACCTGAATCAAAAATGTAATGTATTTAACATTTTGTACTGGTTGTTGCGTACGAAAGAATAAAATAAACCATTGTGTATTACCACCTTGTCTATGTAACTCAAGTCCTCATTTTGATACGGCCAATGACTACTTAGAAATCCAGTAAGTAGGTGTGTAAGTGTCTACTGGCATGCGTAAAGTGTGTTGCGATTTCTGTGATGGTTATACCGGCGCGAGTTGTCCGGACCTCGTACTTTATTCAGTAGACCCTACCTCACGTACGCGCATAAAGGAGGCGGTTCGAATGGCCGGCTAATGCTACTGACTAAACCATTGCACTGTATTTTATCCCTACATATTATAAATTCTCATAGAGATGCGTCTTTGCTAAAAAGTAAATTTGGGAAATTGTGAAGAATTTGCGTATAATTATTATTTTATATCTTTTTTTTGTTTATAAATTTAGTTAAAGTTAAAGTTTATAATTTTAATATTTGTAATATTTTTTAGATTTTTCGTTCAAATATATTATACAAAATTACATCTTCATCGTAAAAGTTCCAATAGCCAAGTAAACAATTTAGTATCATAGTAAAGGAAAGATATACCATCGTCAAGCAACATATAATTGTCACCTAGTGTGATGACGTACCACCTGACTCAGGTTCAGGTCATGACTGCTTCGAAGATACGGTACGAAGTGTGCGTGAACCGGAAGGGACATTCACACCCCCAAATTAATTAATTTATAGCCAGTACCTAGTGGAAGTGCGCCGGTGGCTATGCTAAATTAGTACGGTATCGGCAATTAAACGAGAGCTCAAATTCTGCCTATAGATAAAAATTTGTGAGATCTTTAATTGTTTTTTGTAGATCTGTGTGTATTCACATTGAATTATCGCTAGCTTTAACGGTGAAGGAAAACATCGTGATGAAACCTGCGCACCTAAAAATTCTTAGGAATTTCTTAGGTGTGTAGTCCGCCAACCCGCACTAGGCCAGCGTGGTGGACTACGACCTAAACCCTCTCAATGGTAGAGGAGACCGGTGCTCAGCAGTGGGCGTATATGGGTTGATGAAGAAGAAGAAGATCTGCGCTATGTAACAAAAGATTCCTAGGTTTGTAAAATGACTTGAATTAAATGCAGTATAATCTATGCCCATTTTAAAGATATAAACATAAATTATGAAATGTCACATGCGCGCACTACATTACAATATTACAGCTTAACTGCTCTTAAAGTAATGTTTCAATTTATACACGTCAAGAATATAAGTCAATCTTATATATTCTCGTTATTATCTACGAAAGACATTTACGTTAATAATTTTTTCAACAATATAATCTATGCAAGCTATCATGTGGGTACAGTCGGGCACGCGTGCAAGGACCGGCCATAAATCAACGTCAAAAAAATGAATTCGCGGGATTTTACGATGAATATTAATGATTTTTATGAGCCAGAGCAATATTCTGTTCGCTGGGCGGTTTAGAGCAAGGATTTCGCGGTCAGAACATCAAATCACACCCATCACAACGGGGAAAATTATTTCGAATATTTATCAAACAAAAAGTTTATGATTATTATATTGCCTTTATTATAAATTATCATAAACTTGTACATAATAAAATATTTAGCAGTTCACCTAATAGATATTATGTACTTTACGGTCATCACTCTTAATAAATACAATGTAGCCTTCAAAATATCATCAATCTAACTAAACAGGTACCTAACTACCAGCCTGACTCTACCCCTTTACTATGAATAAATAAATCGCACCACTATTAAATATTAATTACGTTTAAACTATTGATGCTTACATAAGTGTTATAACAAAGTAATGAACATGAACATATTTGCCAACGATTCGGTACGATTGGGATTTAATTAAAAGTCCAATGTGTACTTAGAGTTATTATCCCGTGTTTACTTAATTTTACGGCGGGCGTTTCATAGTTAGTAATCGCATTACTTATTGTAAATCCATATTAAACAACGAAGTCTAAACAGAATGGTTTTGGCGTATTGGTATGCTTGCACAGCGTGTATGTTAATACATCTTATCGTCTCGCGTCCGATCGGGGTACACTGCGCGGTAGAATTCTAAGAAAATGTAATGCTGATTGTTTTTATATTATTATTAGGAATTTGTGAGCTTTCTCTAAGATTGCAAGTATTAGCTTTGACCAAAGAAAATATACTATGACAAGAACTATCAGGTGAAGTACCTTTACTTATTTACTTACTTTATTTTGCTGCCTTATAAATTTTTGAGTAAAAACTCGATATGATAATAATTTATTTCTATTACTTATGCATTTATTTTATGCTCATTTTAAAGAAGTATGGTTGTTGATGACAAATCAGGTCTCAAAAAAATACATTCACATCGCTTAAAATCTATATAAAAGTTTAAGTGTAAATTGAATAACTTAATTTTAATGTAGAGCAACTGAAATCAAACTTATAAAGTGTTACACTTTTGTTCACGATAACACTGATACACTCAAGACAGTCAAGTTATCGTATATTCGCAAACTGGATTCGCTATTGAACTTCCGAGTGTTGTATTCGCAGAGCTCGAGCGATGTTACCTACAGCGCGGACCATTCCCTCCCCTGACGATTCGATGCAAAATTTGTAAAGACGTCTAGATCCCCCTGTCAATAGACGCGACAAGTAAACCACTTGCAAACAAAATATATTGACTACGTAACTGCGTTCTACAGCGTTTGCAAAACATTTCTCACATAAACAAAGAAAATCTCAAGCACCGTTTTACTTTTATGGCTGTGATTAAAATAATTTTCTCGAGCAAATTTTTTGTGCAAACAAAAAGTAATAGAACTTACTAATAAAGTTTTATTAGTACGTTGTTACAACCCTTCAGTCTTTGAACTCAACCTGCTTTTTGGAACATTATAAAACTTTTTGCCTTTGAAACTTTATCAATTACATTTTGATTTTTGTATGAAACATGGTGAGAATATTTTTCGCCTCCGCTTCTTACTTTCAGGAGCTTAAGTCAACTGTAACCTAACATTGTAAGTAATTTGGGGAGACGGTGAATTTTAAACACGATGCATGTACATAGACATGTATAATTCTCTATGAAACCATTCTCGAAGTTTCTTAGTAGTAGTTGACAAGGAATAACAACAATTTAGAATTATATTTTACTATATTTATCTCATTAAATAAAATAGGTAATTTAAAAGGTGAAAATGTTTTTGTAAACTTATTATAAATGCAATTGAACAAATAATGCTGTCATTTATGAATGCAAGTTAACTTGTTATGATGGCACCTGGTGGGGCTATGAAACCGTTTCAAACTTTGATGACAGCAAATGATTACTTTATATTTAAATTATTTCCTATTCCGCGACCAACCGTTACACTACTAATTTATCATTACATGTTGGTCGTACAATTTAATTATAGTTTTAAAATCGATACCATTTTGAAATAGTGTTATGGAAAGACACCGTAATAATTTGTTAACATCCAGTTTCCGAAAAATATTAATCTTACATAAATCATTAATTGAACGGCTCAAGAATTAGATGATTATCTTTTTTATAGTTTTAGGCCAAGGAAATAATAGGATGTAAGAGAGACTGGCCAGGCCTTAAAGCAAAATGACTAAAAGCATATAGCAAATGCTCAGGGTCTTAAATTAGGATGCAAAAAATTTAAGATGTTGTTATGTGTTGTGAACATACCCTGTGATTCTTAATTTTCACGTATATTTTTACAGCTGAGAAGTTTTAGCCCTTAGTCCACCACGCTTGCCTAGTCCGATAGCTTGTATGTTCCATACACCTAAGAATTTCCTCAGAAGTTTTATATTTGCAGATTTCCTTAGAATGTTTTCCATCTCCGTTCAGTGTGTGATGATTCATTGTAAATACTATAAGATTATATACTTCAAAACTAAATGCTGTTAGAGTAATAAGAAGAATATAAAAGAAAAAACTTGTACTAAATGTAGTCAAACCATATTAGATACTGTCTTAATTAGAAACAGTAAAATCTAGTCTAACAAAATTAACTAACTTTTTAGTCAAAGAAAAACTTTGTCATCTAGAGACTACTTAATTATTGACCTAATTTAATTCGGCGTAAGGACGGAGCTCAGCCACGACTACAATAATCCACATTTTATCTTAATTAGCTCAGAGATTTGAGGGGCTTAACTACTGGTTAAACTATTTGTTGGTAAAACAAATTAAAGTCCGTTTTGCTTTAATGTTGGCTACAAATGTGCGAAATTCTAGTAATCGTGATTTATTTTTTGTACTGATTTTATAATGTTAACATAATAATTAATGATATAGTTTACGTGATGATTTAATATGTTTTACCTGTCTGTTTTCAATCCTATATCTGCGAATCTGAAGAAGCTGTGATATCAAACTTGCGTATTAATAATTAAAAAGTCAATTTTATAACGCACAGAATAGATTATTTATTATAACATTCAATTATTTATTTTCATGATATCGTAAAAATAGTGTAGGACGCCCTCTGGCTAGGTGTGGTGACGATATCCGCAAGGTGGTTGGCAGTGGTTGGATGAGGAGAGCCGAAGATCGAGCTCAGTGGCGTGCCATAGGAGACGCCTTTGTTCAGGAGAAGACGAATTGAGGGCTGTTGGTGATGATGATGGTGAAAACTTGTAATCTAAGGTACTTGACATACTTGATCTTAATCGTACGTTAACAATCCCAAGCCTTGGTATTGATGACACGCGGCACGCCCATTCAGCGGTGCCCACGAGGCCGTAAAAATATGAGAGTGACATTCTATTGTCATTGAATTCACATTTTTAGTACAGTAGACGCCGGCTGATTGCTATTCCAGTTTTGTCTGCAAATAGAATTGAAACGAACGTTTCATAATGTCTGTTTAATATATGACGTGAATCAGGTCCGCAGACTGGCGGAATTAATAAAATACATAATTGTGTTCGCTTTATACGCGACCAATTAAATAATTTGAATCGAACGCTGTAATTGGAGATGGTAAACAGTTATTACTCTCACGGGGGTTAATTAGTCTAATTTACTGCTAACGACCTCACCCAACAAAATGCGCAAAATTTTGATTTTAATTGAACCATATCAATTTGATGACAATATGCCGCCATATTATGCTTTGGGCCGGGGTAATTATTATTTTGCTTCATTTGTTAAAACTAATTTAATCAGTTAGAGATTTGTTTATGACTTCTAAACGTAGAACTTAAATTTATCATGATCAATAATTCAATATCTTAAAATCAAGCAGCATACATTTGGCGACAAGACAAGCTTCATTTTCTCTAAGAATACGGTACGAAAAGCAAGTATGTAATTTTAGAGTTGTGTGCGATCAAACAAACATAAATATACACACTTGAATTAACAAAGGGCATTAAAAGGTGTACGCGTCTCTCCAGCGTTTGTTAAAGGAAGCGAGTTTATTGGTGTTTTTCTAATAAAATTAAAAAACGGGGAACAAAATATGTATATTAATATTTAATTTTAAAATTGCAAATTACGAAAATAATTTTATGTGAAACATACGTATACTATACTCATATATATACCTACATAGGAAATGGTGTGTATGTGATATAATTAAACCTGAGATTCTCGCTACTTGCTACAGGGTAGATGTATACACCCCATTATGCTCCGCAGAACCCATATTACTCATGTCCATATTAAATTTGCCAATTTCTTCACGACGTTCTGAGCAGATTTCATGCTTTCAAATCGCGTCAAACAAACAAATATCACAGTTAGATTTCAATAGCCAACGTCTGGATCGTATTTTTAATAAAATACATTTTTCAGATATTACTCGTACATTGCTCTCTCACGACCTGATATTGTTAATACCTTAATATTTTTCTCTTATAATATACGAAATGGAACGGGAATGTTTTTATTAGGAGAGATTTATGAGATTTATGCGCGCCGAAAGTGGGTTCAGATGGTGCAGTTGAATGCGGGCGACAAGTATGGAATTTAATTTTATCCTTAGGAATATTCCGTTCAGTAAGTCTCTCGTAATAGTCCACATTATACGAATAAGATACTTTTAATCTGCTGGAGACACTGGATTTATGTCCCTTCGGTGACAGCAGAGTATTACGATCATATATTTAGGAGCCACGATTGACGATAGCAAATACATATTTTGGTTTTGAATATAGACTTTTTCACGTCTCCATTTTTATTCGTAGTACGTTTCTTTTAAATACTCATGCCTTTATCCCCATAGCGGTAGCCAGCGGGTAAATTACCTGATAATAATTGAGGACATTCAAGCAGCAAGAATACTATTAATCAAACTTTCCGATCAGGGAATCGAACCTGGGATTTCTTGATCATGAACTGCACATTTGTCCCGAGGGACAACAAAGCAATCAGACCTCCTTTGTAAATAGTTGCCATTCATTTAGTATTAGTTTACACACACACACACAGTAGTTACCATCCGTTAAACTTCAATTGAAGGCGCTTTAATTGTTCAATAAATGAAGTAATGAAAAAAATATACATAAATTCACATCTGTATTCCCCGAAGGAGTAGCCAGAGGTACATTTCTTTATCCGTAATAGAAGGCGAGCCTACATCAGTTTGTCGAACTTAATGCCAGATTCGGAAAAAATCTACCCGGATTCCAAATTCTGACCAACGGGGCTCTCATTGTTAATTTACACATATTCTGATATTTAGAATCCACAGATTTTTACGTTTAAATAAAATTATGTTTATTCAATTTCAGATAGCATAAATAATAAATCGCTTAGCATATGCAATTATTGTTGCAAAACTACATTTCATATAACACGTGGACCTGGTAAACAATATTTGAACGAAACGTAATCGCTTTCTTTTGAAGTGAAATGTACTAGCGTAAGACATTTCTGTTTTCCGAGAATATGTTAAATCGTCCCTCCCTATTGTTGTCGAGCGATAGTAGCCTTTAAGCCGAGTCCGTATCTCTGCAGGCGACAAACATTGTAAATTTAGTCTGCCACTACACACAATATCCGTATTAATATGATAAAGCACTAGTACAGCTTCTTGTTTGGAGCTGCGAATTAACGCGACTGTTAATACAAAATTAGCTTTCACTCAATTCAACTCAGTCTCACAGTAATTATCCCCGAGGCTGTCACAGAAACTATGAAGATAATACCGAGCGAGGGAGGCGTCGTTAGATAGCTAAATCGGTATTTCCTGACTGGAAAAATTTACTGTGACACGACCGTCGGGCGCGCCCACGTAGTTGTTTCCACAAACACAATCCACGTAATTTAAACTATTGCCTTGAAGGAGAAGACTAGATTGTATAAAAGTTCTTACGCGTTTGATATAATCAGTATTATTAGTTTTTCAAAACCATTGTGCTATGTTCTTGTTAGAGAAATTTAAGCATATATGATACACCGCTACTTTAACAACTGTCTGTTTTAATTGGTTATCATTAAGATCTATGCCTAGAATAGCTATTCGAAATACATTTTTAATCCCTTAAAGGAAAATAATATAAATAAAGTACGCACATTTTACACATCGCTAGGTTTTCTAAAGCCTCGTTCGCGTAACGTTTAATAGCAGAAACAAGCAATAGTAAATTAAATCTGAAAAAAATAAACATAAATTTTTAAAAGCGATGAATAGTAAATATAATTACGGGAAACAGTTATATAACAAGGCTAATGTTGACACATCGTTCAAAAAACAAGCTGGCACCTTGGTGACGCTGCGCACTCCGGTCTCCGCTTAACAATTTGCGGCGACTCTTGAATTAATGTCGTTGCATTGCCGACTCGCCGGGAAATTCACTTTTTATGCTATTTTTTAATTTCATCTTTTGTCCAAGTGAAGATTTTTACTTTAAAGAAAATTAAGAAGATAGATTAATGTTGGTGAGTAATTGAATTTCACTTATGTTTACATAATTAATAGTTTGTATGTAATAGTGACAGAGCGGAACTTGTAATTAGTTATGTACTAGTAGGAACAAACAGCCAAAATAGAGCTAAGCACGGACTTAAAAAAAATATTCCCAAAGTGAGGGCAACGATAATGAATATCGCAAACTGTTAACGTTATAGGGAGGTGACAGTAAATGCTTTTCGAGGGCCATTCCGTCAGATAATACAATTTGTTACAAGTCGTTCGCTCGTTTGCTTTTATTATTAGTGGCTATTAGGGCATCGTTCCTCTCGGCCGTCGCACGTGGATCCGAGCGATTTCCGACCCGCGCCGCATCCAGCCCCATCCAACATCTGGTTATTTAAATTGGGCATTCAAACTAATAGGCGCAATTACGAAATGGCTAGTAAACTGTTACTCCCATATAATTATACTTTAACTCCACATCGGAAACGAGATTATACGTGGCCAATTATGTAGTTCATTTTCGCATTCATTTGTTCATTCTGAAATAAGTGCAATGTTACATTTACAATAAGGTTTATTAAAAATATGCCTGCAAAATTTATCACGTAACAATATTGGCAGCGGTTTGGATTGGGTATTGAGCGCACCCAATAAACGTCAGTCATGTGTTGGTTTAATACACGTCTCGATGTGAATATTCGGCGGTGATTAAGTAAGTACGGAGTGCACTGCAAATAGTAGGTACAAATGAGTGTTTACGAAAGCGTCGGCAACAAAAAAGACCGCGCAATTTCGGGTTGGAGTGGCCATTACCCGCGCGATTGTAGAAAGAACGCTCGCAATTGCATTGAAAATGTCGCTTTTAATTTTTCAAAATGCAAAGCGTAAATTCGCATTTGTGGCTGGCACGATAACTACCCGCCTAAAAGCTCTGACGATGCAAGTCCCCGTGAGTCTTTGTTGCTAATACAAAGCGCTCGCTCACATACACACTGTTTTACAAAAACTTTGTCTCATTCGAGTTCCTTTTGTATGTTCGCTGTTTACTTTAAAATATCTCAATCGGCAAGACTTCATATATTAAAAGCAATATCTGATACAGTAACCAAGCACAGTCTAAGTACCGACACGGTTTTTTATCGAGACTCGAGAGATCGTAAAAGTGAAACAATTTTCTTTAGAGTTTTATTTAACCGGTAGAGAAATCTGTCGAGTATCTAATGTACGTACGAGCAACCCTGACTCATTTTGATACATGTCGAGCCGTAAAATGTCGTAACGTAGATATTTTCAAGTCACATTTCGTATCTCGGTAGGGAACGTGTTTACCGCGAAGCGAAATTGTAGGATCATTTTATAATAGCAGCATTAATATTAAGCGTGCTGCTTTGATTCTTACCCCGTATTTATTTTCTTATGAAAATATAGGTATACTTCAATCGTGATGATATTTTGTATGTAAATTTCTCCACAGTATCAGGGATATCGGATTCGTTGATTAAAAGTGAAACAAATACGCAGGTCGATGTGCTCGAGTATTGTGCTTCTGTTCGACGTCTCCAGATTAAAAAGTGGGACGGGCACAATGAGAGGCACGACGGCGGCCAGATTTTACGGTCGGGAGGGGCATGACGTCATATCGGGAACGTGACGCGCTGCCTATCTCATGTAGCGCTAGAATGCATTCTCAACGTACGCCTTCTTCAATAAGCCAATATAATTTAAATAATATATTTAAATTCTCGTAGTAAACAGTCTCCGAGGACGCATTCAAAACGAAGTTAAAATTATGAATAGCTGTAGGAATAGCGCAGTGTGCAGTTAAGTAAGGTGAGTGGCTATTTTAATTAATTGAGAGCTCGAAGCAAAAACGCTGTTTGGAAAAGATACGCTTTAAAAAGGTGTGAAGAAAATTAGCATTTTTATTATGTACACATTTGCAGCTACCGGCATCTGCGTTCATTTTATTTATGATATTGTAAAGTCTATTACCATTTTTCCTATACACACGTAAACAATCTTTTATTCCACCAAAAAGAGCAGCAGATCAATTTGAGTCTTGTAAGATAGAAGTAAGTTTTCAATAAAAAGTTCAGAATGCTGAGGACAATATCCGCAGATTACTATTGAACGCTTTTCAGAACGTTGACCCGCGACGCGAACGCTCCTAAATAGAACATAGCGTCTTTAAAGTGACTCTCGAGATCTTTGCTCTATTCAAATCAGTTTTTAAACTCCAGAGCGAGACAACTTGCGTAGCTTAACAAAATTTTCTTTGCTTAACATGAACGAAAATTACGAAGGTACATTGTACAGCGAAAAAGGATTGCAGTGTCTCTGCTACTTCTTACATTAAGTGCGCATAAGAGACTCGTAACATGCGAAACGCGGAAAATTTCAAAATGTTTAAAAACATTTCAGCCATCGTATACTTTCCTCTAAATGTGTTTCTGTAACTGTTATCTTTCTTGGTTCTTACAACTTGAGCTTATTCAATTGTTCTCATAGTAAACTTTAACCGAATTTTAAGGAAATAGCAGACCGGGATATTCTATCAGAGTTGAACAGTAAGTCGGTGTCTGAAGCATAAATCCGTCGGGTTTAGTGTTTGTAACTAGCGTAATAACTCTCCCGGGATTTAGTTGCAAAGACCAGTTGCGCTAAAATTCACACGTGACTTGTCAAGCTGCGGAATGACCTGTTGTGAATACATCGACTTAACAAATACACGGCGGTGCCGAGAGCCGGCGCTCAACCACCAATGCTGCGGCTAAAATGACAAACAAGTGAGTTAACAACACACGATAATATTGCAGGGAAGTTAGCGCCGCTCCCCGCCCAAGTCAGTCCGTCCTATTTACAGAACGTTCCACACTTGACTCTCGTTTGGCCTCCGCGACGTTCAAGTTTTGCATTTCGTTCTCAAGTTAGCGCAATTTGTATTGCGCACGTCTGCATATTTCATGGCCCTCTTCTTTCTTTGTTATCATATTTTGCCTCTTCCACTAATACCTTAAATTCATGTCAGGGCTTTTTTACCTTCATAGAAAAATTACGTTATGTTACCGGACGATTTATTACTTTTATCGTAAGGCTTTTCCGTCTAACAAAAACTACGAATTTTTTGAGAAAAAGGTATTTGATTTATTCATTCACGCATAGGTAATATGCACACAAATCTGATCTGACCAGGCAGTAGTCTAATTTGTATTTTTACACGTTCACATAAAACATAATTCGAAAAATGTTTCTTTTATTAAATTATAACACTAAGAACTCAACTTAATACATTCCAAAACCTTTAAATGTGTCAACGTTTGTTGTACCCTCGTCAAGTATATCAATCTGTTCTTTTGTGATTTTGTAAGGAGACAATAGCGGCATTAAATACTTGATAAAGACGTTAGCGATATTCCCAGCAGGGAACAATTTCTTGCAACAAATATTGAAATTTTATAATGTTAGCTAAATTTTTGTATGTAAAAATAGATTTGTGCTTGTATCCTTTAAAGCGTATGTAGAACGGAGTTTCTATGTATGGAAATCGTAAAAATCACGGTCTGAATACATCCTGAATAATATTTTCGAACAGTAAACACGATTGATATTTGTTGTAATGGAATGTAGATTTTCTACCCGAAGTTGTGATTTTAAGGCGCGTTGATAATATAATTCAACTACGACGCTAAGACTAGGAAATACTTGTAAAATAAAAACCAGGACAAATCTCACGTAAAAACAGGATCGCGATAGGGTTGTCAGTACGTTCCCTACGCTAATCCTTGTTTATCAGCCGTGTACCGTGAAAGCGAGTCGGATAGCGGGTCGAGATTCAGCAAGCCAACAAATAGTTTTAGCGGTGCCCCAGGTAGGGGTGTGAGACACGTATCTGGCCTTACGCCCGCGGCTACGATATACCGCTGAACGCGACACGCTCCGCACTGAACGTGTATTGCCAACTTGCGCCCGGATGCACACTGCCTGATTTATAAGCCGATATCCGGCTACACCATCTCTAGAAACTGTTGGCAATCGAAATAAATGACATTCTAACTGGACTAACACTAGTTCCACTTGCTGTATTTATTTTATTCTTATTTACTTTGTAAAATAGAAGAGTGCAAAGTTCGTCATTTTGAAGGTTTTATTATTTTTTCCTGGGTGTAAACAGCCAGAACTGAATTTACATTATTTTCTAAGCCTATCGCCGTCTACTGCTGAACGAGGGCCTTTGCAAGTATGCGTCAACGATTTCGGTCTTGAGTAGCTCTTAGCCATCCTCTACCTTTCTCAAGTCGTCGGACCATCGTGCTGCAGGACGTCCTATACTTCGTCTACCGAAGAGCGATCTCTGCTCCAACACTTACCTGTTCCAATGTCCTCCGTCCATATTTAAACATGGCCGGCCCACTTCCACTTTAGCATGCTAATCTTGCAGACCACGTCAGTGACTCCGGTACTCTGGCGGATGATTTCATTATTATGACGTTGTTGGATTGGCTTATTGCTTGTTCTTGTACTTCCCAACTACATTATTGAACAAAATTACTTATAAAATTTTTAAGCTATTTATAGAAAACAGTGAGTGACCCGTCTCATACAAAAAATTCCCTTGGGTGTTAGTTTTCGAAAACAACTTAATATTAATTAACACTATCCTATATCAACAAATAGCGCGGCCATAACGAAACTTCGTCTAGTTTCTTATTTATTGAGCATTCCCTTTATTAAACGAAAGGTAAAAACACGTACAAAACTTGGGGAAAGTTTTAATTTAATCGAAACTTGAAAACTGAATGAACGGATCACGATAGTTTCTTTGAGCTGGACCTTGCGGGGTCGATATTATGTGGCAAAGATTTCCAATTACTTTAGTGTGCAATTAAGAGGATTCACTTCGTGGAGCGGTGCAAGGGGAATAGATAACGCCACTGGCCACTCTATGCTCGTTTATCAGTTTAATTAAATTCTCACTAGTCTGTCTTCGCTCTTTTAATACGCGTATAAACACGGCGACAGACTCGACTGTTTAAAAGGCAATCCTTTTAACGATCCCGACTAAGCTTATTCACGGGTTTTTAGCCTCATTGCATTGACAATGAAAAGATAATATTTCAATGAAGATTAAAAATTGAATGTATCAGCGAACCGGGTTTTATGTGGATTTTGTTTACCGGCAATTTTCGCGCGATTATTACTATGAAAGAATTTACTGGCCATATTTTAGGCACGATAGCTATCAATAAAATATGGTGATTGTCAAAAAATTTCGATAAAATTCCCGAACATCACATGAAAGGACTTGAAAAGAGTAGAGGCCGCGTTTTGACATTAACGGCCCCGTAAATTCTCTCTGAATAGATTAAAAAACTCGTAGTGTAAGGCATTTAGAAGGATATGAATCATAATTTATGGGCTTGCATCAGAATCTATGATAGTTATGTTGTCACTCGTACACTTCGCAATTTTTGTTCAGCTTTTACGAAATTATTTCCATCATAAGAAATCTAATTGGAATATCATCGATGTGGTGAAATGTATCAAGGCCCAGATTAGCCAGGTGGGCATAAAACTTCAATGTATTCGATTAATGGCTGTGACTATGAGGCGAAAGGGGCAAATCGCTTCGTTTATTTTCAACAGCCCTCTAGTTAAACCGCTATTAAAAAATTTAAGTGTATAAATTAAAAATATGGTAGAGGAAACCAACGATCGTTAATTAAATGGATGTAGCCTACCGATTCGTAACGAATATAATATTTGTGGTTTATTACTTGCCAATTTATATTCAGAACAAAAAAGTCATCTACACCTGTATATCATGACGTATGTATATCATTATTTCGTTTGTCTAAAACTAGTTATTGGTGCGTACGTTCATTCATAATGTTGATTTTTCTATACATTACCCCTAGGAACGACGATCAAAAAGGCGAAATTATTATTTAGGGCTAGGAGGAAATTAGTCACAGCTCCACCTGAAAATTGGTTGGATTTGATTGGTTGAGCCTTCGCAAAGCCTGGATCGCTCAAATGCTTGTTCAATAGTGGTTTAATATGTACGCCTCACGTTCGAATATCACAATCAAATGGCCACTTGTTACTCTAATTGCCAGAACTACTCTATGAAAATTCATAGAATATATACACTCGATACTTGGATCATTTTTTAAATTGACTTATTAATTATCACTTAATTTTCACTATCATTCTACTAAAGCTAGTTCTTTTCGAAACTAGTTTGGTGTCAGTGACAATGCAAATTACCTTAATAAACAGTTCGAGAGGTTGGAAAGCAAAATCGTATAAATAGGTACGTTCAGATGATGTTATTTAAGAAATTAATAATTGTTAGATTTTGTTTTTTGTAATAATAACGGATCTATTTATTTATACGGGAAAGATGGATTTTTAAAAGTATAATTGAAAAAAAAAATAGTACACTGCCGTGTAGCCTCTTTGTTTTAAACTAAGATTTCATGTACCTGCAGCTATAATAATCATATTAACCGTAATGTCATAAACAGATGATAATGATTTCAGTCGTTTGCCGGTGCACTCAGTGTATTATACAAGCGAAGTGCTACAATCACACACATTAGTCATCTTATTTCATTAGAGTAGCTTTTCCTTCTTTAAACTGCTTTTCCATTCAAAACTGTCTCGTTGGTTCTATCGAGAGATATTCAGTGTTACTTCCACAGTCGATTCTACCGTTCACAAAACGAAATTAGCTTTTGTATTTAGAAAATTCTCAGTACAAATAAACCGGAGTTGCAGCTAGCGCATTTGTTTAAATAATATTATAAATAAAGCAAAAACGTTACTATCTCATTAAACTAAATAAACTAAGTTACATAAGATTTTATGTACTAATTAGTCTTTCAATATGATTATAGTTCGCAAGCACCTATTCGTATTTTCAGCAATACAAAGCACCAGTTCCTTTTCCATTCACCGGTTGTTCGTTGGCAGGAAATTCGTATCCGTCCGGATAGCGGACACCTTACACAAGGTGGAAATCGTCTGAGTGGCGCACGCGAGTGTCGCGGACTAGGATATCCG
Organism: Cephonodes hylas; assembly: GCA_030295005.1. Taxonomy (NCBI): domain Eukaryota; kingdom Metazoa; phylum Arthropoda; class Insecta; order Lepidoptera; family Sphingidae; genus Cephonodes; species Cephonodes hylas. The sequence goes on along the minus strand of AP025364.1, from coordinate 6,635,246 downwards.
CTTCCAAGGAGCTTGCTATAATTCTCATATATAAGAGATGCTCTTTAATAAGAATCAATCACCTATTGCTCCTATAGCTTAATGTGTGTCGTGCTCCATATCATTGGTAAGTTATTAGAAGTAGCCTATGGGTGTGAGCCATTTAAATAAATTAGGAAAATAAATGGAGATGCAAAAAAACTTTTGTCTATCCCTTTTTATAAAGATATGTAACGGTCCGGTTTGTTTCCCCGGCACAATGACTGTAATATCCATGTTTCTAACCTACTATTCATCGTTTTTGCAGGTCTTTTTTATCTATGCAATAAATACTATTACATATATGGATCTGTCATTGGGGTGAAAATCCTATATGTTCTATGTAGCTGTCGCAAACGACAAGAGATATTTATGAGTTCTGTTTATGGCTTGTTTAGGTGCTTTTTCTCGCTGTGCAACGATTGAAGTTTGGGAATGGACTGGGAATCACGCTGGCCGACTAAGTTCCACATAATAAACGAGTGGCCAATTAATTAATTATTTACCAGACTTCCGACAGAGAAATAAAAAAACTCATACGAGGTACGAAGTTTAGAAAAAGAAATATTGCGGTATAAAGTTAATCAGTTTTATGTACTAAATGATTCTTTAGGATCTGAAATTGAATAACCTAAGCTACTGCAATGTCTTTGTATGCAGTGTTTGTTAGGTAATTGCTGTTCGGCATTTTTAGAGCATAATGAGTTTTCTTTTAAAGCTAGGTAACTCCACGACAAGCTGAAGTGGTAATTTGCAAAACATTCTTTACACGTTAAATGAATACTCATTTTTGAATTTCTATTTAAGGAATTATTTGTCCCCGCTTTGATTTACTTACACTGGGATTATGTATTTGCCAATATTTTACAATTGTGTTATAATATAATATGTTTACCTAAAATTCCTAAAATACCTAAAATATGTGCAACAAAAAATCGTGAAATGCTTAAAAAAAATATGGACTCGTTTGCAAGTTATCTACAGATCTCTATTTAGTTTGGTCGTTACGAAACTAGTTAGCAATAAACCTCTCACTAAACTACGGAAACTTTACCATCGCCGAATCACAAAAGCCGGAATAGCTTGATTTTTCAAACCTTCGTTTACATATGTAAAGAGACGTCGGTGTTTTTTTTACTCTTTGTTTTTAGTGCACTCATTTGAATACTTGATTATAACTATTTGATTAGTGTGTTTCGTAGATGAGATCCTTCTTCTCCAATTTGTAGGTATACATCCAACACACTTAGATTTGACTCTTTATGCTGAAATGTAATAAGAAATTGATTAGTAAATGATTCTGAACGAGTGACAAGATTGTAACTGATATTAAGACTATTACAGAATGAGCAGGAAGATTACTCATAATTGATTGCAAAAACAGTGATTGCTTTTAAAATGCTTTGAAATTTTTGGTATCCATTCGCGTGTAAATGAAATATTACTGATGCCCCGTAGTTTTGTTTCCCCGGTGCATTTTTAAATTTAACCTAATTTTATTTTAATTTTTTTTTAACCGAAACCAAAATTAAGTTTGTTGTTGAGTGAACGTTATAGAAGTAATAGATTTAGGATAGGAAATAAAAATGAGTGAATGAATAAAAAAGAATTTGTATTTATAAATTTAGTAGTGCCTCAAAAAATAATTTACTACATTCACTAAAATTTTCTATTTCAGGGTTCATAAGGTACAGTTTAATAATGTAACTATTTTGTGTTTTAAAAAAAAAATGTGTTTGTTTCATATTTAGGAGTTGACTGTATATTAAATTCTTGTAATAATCTATCTTCCAATTTCGTTTTAATTCTATATTCAATCCACATTAGGTCAGCGTTGTGGGCTTAGGTCAAAATCCTCTCAGTTTTAGAGGAGGCCCGTGCCTAGCGTGCATTGCAGTGGGAGGTAGATAATGATTACTATTATAATTCTATGGCAATTGATGCAATTAACTTGTCTATTTGTTATTCCAAAAATAATCTTTTAACTTGATTCCAACGAATTCTTGCACAGGATTCACACTACAAGCGATTTCTAACTAAAGTTTTGTCTGTGTTCTCCAAAGCAGTTGAAGTGATTTTAATGGAAATTTCGTTGCAGAAACCTTATATTTTGTGAAGTAAATTGGGCTTAGCACATTTTTTTTATAAAGAAAAAGTATATCTGGCCGGCACAGAAATAATCCTTAACATACGCATACACATACATAATGAATGCATAAATAATACATACATTGTATTTACATGTATTTTTAAATCATGGCATGAAAAATACAATCCACGTGCAATTACGTTTTTAATTTTTAATTTTAAGTTATCTGTGTAATAGTTTATTTTATGGTTATTGGCATATTATTAAAATATTTCATGCATTATTATTTAACACATTGCATGAATAATTTGTTCATACATATCGTGAGTTAATATTGCCTACATATAAAAGGAATTTTAAATACTTTATTGTGAACCATGTGTACAATTTATTAATATTTAAATTAAAATCCATTAGCTGTCATTTATGCTTTTAAACCTCGGTAATAATTGAATATTCGTTATAATTTTATCAATTTATTACGACGGCTATGCTTTGTTTTGTCGTCATGTAAATTGTAGGTGTCAGATAAAATATTGCTAACTACTTTTAGTTGTAGAAAAGGTCTGTGCCCCATAATGGGGATAATATGGTCTTATAATGATGTTTTAAAGATATCACGGAATATTTGCCTCAGAAACTTACTATTCAGGACTATCTTCTTCAGTATCACGCTATGTGTGAATAGCGGATTGAAAACATATGAATATTTGTTTATTATTTGCACCTTATAATATGATTCCTTAAAGTCGACTTGATGATAAAGGCATGCTGTAACGGTTGGATATTACTACCATTAGCAAAATAAAATTAAACAAATCCCTGTTGGCGAAAGATGATTGTTTTTCCGTAGTTTTTTGCTGTCACAAACTAAATATTCTTTAATTTTAACACTTCAGGCTGGAACAGTAAAATATATAATCTCCGCGATAGTTAGGCAAGGCGTGTTTGCAACGAACCGTCATAAATTCGGTAATAGTATTCGCAGGAGTCCGATAGTGGATAGACGGATGTCGGTGTCGCCTGGCGGCTAATCTGCGATATCGGGTTATGACGCACCACCTGCAAGCGTCATTGGTGTGCGCCCCTATCAGTCTCACTCGTATGGAAATCTGGCCACGTTTAACATATAGGTAAAATGTTAGCCTATAGTAAAATTGCAAGTTATATTTGCAGATCTTGTAAAAAAAATTGTAATGTTGAAACCGTTAGACTCATTCAACTGAATATTATATTTTACCCTAATACGTTACTTTCGTCTAATCAGGCCATTAGTATCATATTTCTGAATTTATCACTATTGGTTATTTTAAAATTAGCAGCTGGCCTATCCTGCAATCTACGCCAATATTTTAGTTACCATAATTGGACGGCTTTAATATTAATCAATTCTTTATTGTCTAAATATTGGGAAATTAACTAGATATAAGTACAGGGAAACAGCGAAGAGCCGGCCGAAAAGAAGTCAAGTTACTCAAAAATAAGAATGCCTGTATAATAATACTCAAAGCAATCTCGCAACAAGAAAAAGGTCATAGAAAAGTACACCAAGAAAATCCTAGTTATTAATATGGATTTTCTATTACCATTCATCGAGTATGATAAAAGTGGAAGACCAGCTATATATCAAAAATAATATTAAACTGCAAGTTTGATGACACCAGTAAATCCCTTTACGGCCTCATTTGAGAAAAAACGGGTTTAACAGCGCTCATTTCGCGTAAAAAGCGGCCATTACTAGTCCCAATATGGAGTTTTTGAACTTTATAATACTGAGAATACCATATGTGAATGTTATAATTTTCAGTTAGACTAAATTAATGTGGTGACATCTTGCGGAACACGCTTGAACAACTTTAAAGTTCGGTCAACCAGGAATTGCTGTTTACCCACAGTCACCGCAATTGCAACATTTCAAAACAGGCGTTGTTAACTTAATGAGTACCTATTGGGCTAATTTGCACTGCAGAGACGTTAGGGTAATTTCATTGCAGTCCCAGAGTAATGTTGTTAAAAAACTAATACCAATCATTAATTCAACCTCCTTTATTTTAATCAGTCTTGTAATTACACTACCTTAAACTGCTGTAGGCGTTAGGAAATTGTTTTGATTGACTTTATAAACTAATTAACAGGGAGACAGGAGGTAGTTGGCAGACCATCTAACTGCCAATTTAAAGATTCCAGTTTCGGTTCTGAGGCGCTAAGGAAGAAAGTTTTAGCCGTTTCCTCGAAACTTTTTCTGTCTAGTCTTGTAAAGAAAATTTGTAAGTTCTTGCTAAGAATCGCTCATAAAATATGTGATTCAAGCATAATTCAGATGACTCTAGAATTTCGGATCAGATATTTTTTCCCCCATTTAAAAATATATGTAGTTTTGACATTTAAATTTTACTTATCGGCAAAATTCTGGAGTTACAGGAATTAGAAGTCAAAGTCAAATGTTTTTTATTCAAATAGACTATTACAAGTACTTTTGAATCGTCATTTTAACAATTTTTTTGTACAATTTTTTAAGAACTAGTGCCGTGTTATCGCTGTGGAGAAGAAGAAAGAAGAATATGATTATAATATAGGACTGTAACACTTCTAACGCTTTTCATTTTCAGTAGGTGATAAAATAAAATTATAACCTTCCTTCCTATTTTGCTACAATTAATTACAATTTTAATGAGGAAATCTATGGTCGAGAGTAATCATGTCCAGATGGACCTTTAATTTACTTGCTCCCAACCGCCTGCTGTTTTTCTTTCATCAAATACACGTTATAAGTTAGCTGATTGCTCAGTGGGATAGAAAAGGTAAATTTGTTTCATTCCGCCAGCAATGCGATATTGATGCTAATGGACTACTTCATTGGAATGGTGTACGGGTAGAGTAATCAGTATTTTTAAATAAGTCTTAAGCTAATAGATGAAAACTATAGTAGTGTTTACGAAAGAGCCAGGTTTACCACAGTTGACATTGGATAGAACAAGTTTTCCTTCCATCTTTATTTTCTTGTAGGCTACTCTAATTTAGACTTCGCGGCATAAAGGTTCATTCCACAAAGGTCACATAAACTTAGACAATACAACGATTTCGGACTCCTTCTAAAATGATTTTAAATAGTAAATTTCAAGAACGTCTGTAAATGGATGAAAAGACTGTTCTTCGTACGCAATAACTTTATGTAGGTACTATTTAACGATGTAGGATCCACGTGACAATCAGGTATTACTTCCATTAAAATAAAAAGTTACCTTACTATAAGGTTTTGCATAGTAGGTACCTAATGAAAATCATCTACATACACAAGACAATGCGTAAAGCTATCTTCATTTTATTACTAGTATTGTTGTTGAGTAAAAGTGGAAAGTGGCAAGTGAAATGTTTTATAGAGCTTATACAAGTTAAATTAAAACGGTGGTGTTCTGCTCGAGTACAGACAAGCGGGTCACGTGCCGCCGGTTACCATCGCACCTCAACTGCGAATATTTGTTCCTAACAGGTGCCTCAAACTTTCAGAAATTTATCACGTTTCACCTACACAAATTTAGTGAAAATTTTCTCAATTAATTTCACTCAGCGAAAGTTAACCAACTGACAAAGTTAGAACCAGCCGACCGTCATTATAATCTAAGCAGGAACCTAAATTAAATCCACCGACTAATTATAATTATACGAAAAAAAACCTAATTAGTCATTTTAATTTAAGCTATTTCAACCCTCTAAAGCGTTTGCTCGGACTCCGGGAAATGCAAAGTTAATATTTGTTTAGGTTCGGATTTGTCGTTTATAGCGCAGCGACGGAAAAGTTTATGCAGTAAAACAAACAATACACATGGATTTTACCATAATAAATAACAAAACATACTAACCAGCACGAGCTGGCTGGGTGGGTAAATTCTCTTTCCATTTTCAGACGAGCTCTGTACTATCCAAACTTGAAGTGTTTTTATAGAGTTGATATAATTGGTAAACAGATTACATTTACAGATGATATTAGCACTCGATGATCTGTTTGGATAACCTTTACATCTTGAAGTAAGTACTTTTCAATACCTTTTTATTATTTACTAGAGAATAGTCATAAGGGGTGTTGTGGTTTCTCCAGCATTGTAGGCCTCACATGTTATCATGTTTCCGTAGAATCATATAGAATTACTTAACAATTATATACTGATGGGATGCGCTGCGTGACCTGACAGAGCTAAAGAACCACAAGCTCATTATACTGAAAAGTGAGGAGCCAGTATGCTTTACTTTTCACACAGCTCCTTATTTTATAAATACGCAAGTACCGATGAAATAATATTTTGAGTCAGGTGGCCCACGCTTGTGTACCTAGAAAAAAATATGACATTCATTCTTCTGTGTTTTTGAGATCTTAATATTACACGCTGCAGACTGAAATAATTGGAAAAAAAGGCATTTTAAAGGGAATTTTGTAAATAATAAGCGTACAATTGGTTTAAATCGGTTTAATCGAATTTTCTTATGCCAAGCGAAAAAGAAAAACCATTTTCTACAAGGTTAAGTTTTGATAGAGCGACACATAACATCGTAAAGTGCCAGAAAGGAATTTTTATATTTTTGAGGCTAAAAATCTTTATTCATTGGAAATCCTTATTACATTATTTTAGAGCTGGCAACGCATCCAAGTTTCTTTTAGCATTATGTGTGTCAGTAGAGGGGGAAAATCTCTTTGACCCATTTTTTCGTTGCGCAGCACATGCGTTAAAATTATAGCACAAACGATTCAACAATAATGCATAGATAAATAAATCTTTACAAATCTATCCACTAAAGTTCTCTCATAGAATCAACAGTAATGATTTTCGAACATAGCTCTCAATCAGACCAATTAGGTGGTCCATTTTCAGTCATCATTCTATTCAATGGAATGTATTTTAAGGGAAATGAGCTCATGGATTTGCGTTTAACAGTACATTTACAACTATCTAATAAATTTATTAGGGACATAATTTAAAGGATCTTTATTATTTATAAAAAAATACTAAAACTTTAATAAAAATCTATATTCCTCTAGACGACGTAAGTACCACGGCAAAAGTACATATTATGTATGTATATTGTCCGGTAGAGCAACAATTTAGAAGTACATTTCAATGTTGTTATCATGTCTTCTTCGAAATTTTCTAAACGCAATGTAATTTCATCCCCATCCTTAGCAAGTTCAGTACTATTTCCATGTACTATAATCATGTATGCATATTATAAAAGGATGCGATAATTTTAAAAACCGAACGACGAACAATTTTTTTGACTGACTTAGAGTTATTCAGTTACTTGTTGTGTGTAAAAAATAAAAAAGTTTCGTTGTTTTGTCTTTATGGAAATAAATATTTTTTATGCATTTATTTTGTTAAATTTACCGGTAGTGTGTAAAATATTTGGCGGCAATATAAACAAACTGATTTTGTACACCATTCGAGTATGTTTTCTGGTCACGCGCTGCGGTTTAACTAAATTAAAGTTCATAGCGTGTATGATATGGATATTTGATTATTGACGTTTAGTTTGAAGTGAATTTTATTTGCATTAGGAAAAGTTCACAAATGTAAATAATATTGAACGGAAAATCCTAATCTGCAATTGTGAGTATAAATACATGTATACCACTTCAAAAATACTTTAAATTATGCATATGCGAACTTTATAATCATCAGCCCATATACTGTCACTCTCACTAACTGCTGGGCACGGTCCTCCTATACAACTCAGTTTTTGTTCACCACGCTTGCAAAATACCCCCTTAAGAGTTTCCTAAGAACCTTTAGTTGTGTAGGATTCGTTACGATATTTTCCTTCATCGGTAATGTTTGTAATATTCTTTGTTAATACAAACACACAAAATTTAGATAAGTTAAATGTGTTTATCTAAAGTTTGAACCTTCGACCACCAACATTCTTGACCACATTCCTAAGCCTCAAGGGCTGCACTACTTAAACTTAAACAATTTTAATAACAACTATCTAGTAGAAACTGTCGTCGATAATATAATAATGGCTATTTTTTGCAATAATGTATAAAAATTAAAATTTTCTATCTAATCTAATATTTATTAGTATCGCTTTTGCAATATTTTTTTTCTTTTTTAAGTAAAAGTGTTTACCTATTGAATAGAAAGTGCAGTCAACTTCAAAAACTTTCAAAAAATAATGGCATTATGTAAATGTGATCTTTGCTATGAATACAGCTGTAAGTCGGTTAATAATGTGCATACTTATGTGATGGAGTAAATGTCGCAGAGGGATGAGTTAAATCTGGGATTTTGTAAATCTCTTAGAACATCATAAAATCACGTACGACTTCACATGTCTCAACCATTTTGCTTCTGAATAGAATCATATAACTATACGACGAGATCTTACATTTTATATGAAATTACTGTAATGAACCAATGAAACTTATTTTTTGTAATCCTAACAGTCCTTATTGTCGTTTTACATATTAATTCAGTTTTAATCATCGTTTTAAATAAATATATGTATGTTTATTTAACGGAGATGAAATATACATATTGCGCGGCATGGATGCACTCGGTTGGAATCGCTTTATTAAAGCAGCGTAGTGACTAGTGGACAAATGCCTTAATCCTTTGAAATGTCTCACTTTCATTACTGTTGTCAATTTGGAACCTTTATTTAAATACGTTTTTTACTTCGAGTGGAACCCGAATCTAACAAACCGAAGGTCGAACGTCGAATTTTTTACAGAAAATTAGGTACAACAATATATGTGGAAAATGACATTCTGGTTTTTACTATAATCCTTGCAATTTTTCCATATTTTCCTTTAAAATCTTCCCTGGACTACGACAATCATTTAAAAACCAAAATCAGCCTAGCCGCCGTTATCTCACACTTTAACTATACATGGAATTAAGATGACATTGTAAATAAAGAACGTAGCAAATAAACGACACCTCTAGACTATTATACCCAAGTAATAAAACTACATTGTTAATACTGATAGATAAAATGATTGAGTTTACATGACTAAGGTAGGCGGCGCGGTTATTATTTTATTCCCCTTTGTCTCGAACTTTTGGCTAATCAATCGACTCCAACCCTTCAGGAATTGTGATAAACAATAACTTTCATACCAACATTCAACATAATTTTGATACGTACCTTCACGATATTTGGACAAACTTCAATTTAATATAATGTGATATGGCGCGAGGGTTCAACACCTGCCAAGTTTGCGCTTACTATGCCGGTTTTAGACCCCGTCTTTAGGAAAATTAATTGGCAGCAGTTATAAAAAGGATGGAAGAGGCACGAAATTAAAATACCCGTTTTCCTTAATAAGAGATTTGTGCACAGTAAATTAAAACTTGCAATAATTATAATTTAAAATTCAAATACCACCATTACTTTCTTCTGAAAGCTTCAGTTTCGTCTCATTAAAAAAAGTATTGTCTTTTCTTTGGTTGAAAATTCCATTAAAATTAATAGCTGTAATTTTTTGTTGCACTGTCGGAAGAAATCTTGAATAAAAGGACACAAAGTTTTATTGGATATATTTCATTTCGTCTCAATATACTTATAATTTATAGGTTGCCATCAATTGAAATGCTTGAAACTTATTCAGCTACAATAAATGAGCTGAACGTCTGAGGAATATTTATCAAAATAATATATGTGAATAGGAACTTTAATGGACAGACCATTAATAAAAGTAAAGCTGAACTCGCGTTCTACATGAATCGAATAAAGTATTTGATCCTTCAACGTCTTAACACAAAGTCATCGTTGAGGTACAATATACAATATAATAAATATTATTTTATCAGCCAAAATATTATTAGGGGTACGACTGCCAGAAAATGCCTAAGGCATTAAGTCCACCTTAACAATTATTTGTATAAAGTTTAAATAAATAAATAATACAATTGTAGTTGATTTAAGCTACCACGCAGTATACCTTCCGAGTGACATGTTACTTACGCATGGAAAGAAGTACAATTTCTATAAATTGCATGGGAAGAGACTCCGATATTAACTTCGAAAAGTAGTGCAGTTTATCATATCAGACAACATCTTTATCAAACTTCGAAGACGGTGCCGAATTTTGGTAAATACAGATTAGAGCAGTTTTCCGAATACATTCCTTGCTAGTTATTATTTCAAGCTATACACATGTATGTTATAACATATTCTTCAACAATAAAATACCCCCACTTGACAGTTTTATTGAAGCTCAGTCACAACTAGCGGCCAAAAATCAGTCACGAGGCCGAGTGCTCCGCTCATAATCTCCGCAACATTGATGACTCCCTCTCAAGAGGCGACTCTTGAAATGATATGTAATAATAAATATTACTATCGAATTAATATTAAGGTCACCAATATAAGTTGTGGTCAAAGTGCATTCAAATCCCCCGTGAAAAAATTAAGTAAACAATATAATCAAAATCATCGAAATATATATTCAATGCATATACATACATAGGTACTTATAACCAATTTAGGCGCTATAAATGCGTTTACATGTTTTGCCAGTTAGTGGCAGCATAGAGCTAAAAACACACGCCATATTTCACGGTTAAAAAATGTCAACATGAATGCGTTTTATTTTAATTACTGAACATTGAATGAATAATTTACGGCGCGCTGTTATTTACACATATCCCAGTACGAAACCGCGATGTTGGAGTAAATGGTGTGAAAATTTCACTACAATGTTTTCACCATGCCTAGCGCTTAATATCAATATAACTTGTCCAAATTTCTACGTAATTGTATGGACAGCTGCATTTGTAAATGGTTGTTACTTGTAAAATATTTATTTATTAATAATTATTTGGGATATTGACATCACATATGGGTGGCATTCAGGCGAGAATAATTGTTAATGGAACTATTTTAATTATGCTGCTTTACACATGGGATTTGTTAATGCGCATATTACTGTCGCCGCCCGCAAACACTCGCAATACACTGTGATCGAGGATGCAGTACCGCCTATTGAATTTGCATGTTGAATGGGGAGCTTGTGTCATTCTTCAATGTGACAGTGTTACGTAACCGGTTCAGTCTCCTCATTCATATTATAACTCAAGACTGTTTTATCATCGTTCTATCAGATGCAAAACAGGAACACTGTGACTATATTTTAATGTACAATCATTAATTAGGTATTGTTTTGGATTTTTCTTTTCCAAAAGTAATTTCTTATTATTTGAGCTTGACGTCGGCTATCTGATGTACATAACATAAGTGCGATCCTAGTTGGTCTTATTTTTAATTCTCGTCCGTGCAAATTTTTCACGGTATTAATATAAACAGAATGGAGTTTATAATATACATATCCAAAGAACGACCATTTATGTTCACTCTTGGTACGTGGAAATTAAAACACACCTGGCGAATACTTGTCGCGAAAATTATTCTATGTAAGCCCCTTTTGGGACATGGGCGTCTATGACTCTTAATCACTACACCAAGCTTATTATCCAAAGGGTACAAGTTTACAGTCTTTTAAACGACGGTTGTTAGTAAGTCTAAGCATGGACCCTCGACAATTTATGTATTTTTCAAGTGTAAGGCCACGCCGGCGCGGCGCGAGCGTTACTCGCTCCAAAGTTGCTTTGATTGAATGTCTGATAACGTCCTTACTCGCTGGGTTTGTAGAATTTATGGAATGAAATGCAAAAGTAATTACTGCGTACATACCTTTCGACTTAAAAATGGTTGAGGTTAAGGTTGTGTAACTACGTTAAGGATTATACACGGGGCAAATGAGTGCTGATGACAATGCAGTATTTATTTAATAGATTTTTTTTACAACCCATAAAATAAAAAATTGGAAACCTCTAAATATAAAAAGTATTGTATACATTCATCTGTACTCAGTTTACAAGTATTTAGTAACAAATCTGACATGCATATATGTATGTATTGGTTATCGCAAGCTGTGAATCCACTTACCTCATACTTTTTCTTTTTACTTCTTGTTATCGTGATAAGCCGATATTTTCACGACATTTAATCCCCTCCATTCAAATCATATTTAATAGTATCTCCACACTTTAAGAAACGAAAAATTTTAAAAATCGTATTTTTATTTGCTTTAAAAACTTATACTGCATGCCTATTTATTTTTTACTATTCAGCCTTCATCAATATGATGTAGACAGTGATGTAGATTGTATACCATTATTTTTTAATATTACTCGTGGATACAATTGTCATTTAATCAAACGAAATCATTAATCTCATTCCGCGTTAATCCATTACTGAATAATATCAAGTATGTTTTTGCATTTTAACAAGCAAATTAAACGAGGTCAGTTATAAATATTTGCACAAGGCTGGAGTTTACTATTTGTACTGCCGCGCGGAGATTTACCTCTCCCAACTACACCTCTTCTATAATTAAATATAATTACCACGGCTTTGTTCAAATTCAGTTTTCTCTCGGTAAATAAGGATAGTCGTATCCACTTAGTTTTGAATAGAATACAGGGGATATGTGTAAGTACTAATTAATAGGTATAAAATGTATATAATGCCCTTTGTTTAAAGAGTACAAAATCCTAAGCGGTCTTATTACAAAAAGTCTATTTCATTTGTTGGATTTAAGTCTACACATAACGAGATATGATTGTACATAATTATTAGCTACATGGTAATATACTCTACTTTTCAATTGATTGTCTAATTATACATCCAACAGGCAGACAACAGTTAAATTTATTTCAACATAAAAATTATACAAGTAGTAACTAGTTGCATAATACCATTTAGTACATTTTTTCGGCCAAATGCGTGTGTGCATAGAATAGTGTTCAATAGCCAATCATAGCAGCACGTGGTAATCACGTGGTAATTAGCGACCCACCCCGGCTTCACACGAGTGCAATGCTGATATTTATGGATGTTATTATACATATAAACCTTCCTCTTGAATCACTCTATCTATTAAAAAAAATCGCATCAAAATCCGTTGCGTAGTTTCAAAGATTTAAGCATAGAAAGGGACATAGGGACAGAGAAAGCGACTTTGTTTTATACTATGTAGTGATCAATTAATGCGGGGATGGTATTTGAATATGAATATGAACAGTATAAGAATTGAAGCATTGTTCTTTGCAAAAACTCATTTTTATGATCAATTAAACATGTACAATACAGCTTTTAGATTTCTCTTTTTCTTTTTATGTACAAAAAATATTCGGTCACCCATCCAATTTGTGGCCGCACGTAGGGTTGCTTAACTTCTTTTTTGAGTTTATTGCAATTTTACAGCTTTTGGATTTCTCTCTTAACACTCTTCTATCTCAACACTATAAGATGATATATCTTGACAAATTTCATAATTCTAGGTCTACTAGTCTAAAGCTGAAACACGCATTTTTTGCGGCATAAATGGTATATCTTTTTTCAGATTAACTTGATTCATGATTTTTTCACAGGTCAGGATTTCAGTGTATGTTTCTTTTTCAATACCTCTTCACAATGTTGAGACAAAGGTTCTTGACAGATAGATAGACAACAGACGGACAACAAAGTGATCCTATAAGGGTTCCGCTTTTTTCCTTTTGAGGCATGGAACCCTGAACATCTCTTTGTGGCTTCCCAAAACATCAGCCACTCAAATTTTGTTATTTTTAAAAATACGAATAGTTTGCGGTACACCCGAATTCGATTTCCAACACTAGTAGTAGAAAAGATGTAAAAAGATTATTTTGGAAATAAATAAATATTGAATTCGGCTTTTCGCATTTTGCACTTTCATATTTCGGCGGCACCCACACTTTTAGGTCAGTATTCATACGCGCAAATAGTAATACCATTTGCAAGAGATATGAAAGCAGCGCCATTTTTCGAACTTACCCGTACGTGCCTGTTTGTTTATCGTACGATACGATTATTGAACAAGCTATTGCATTTGCCACCGAAGAATACTGCTTTGCTTTGAGAACGTTTCAATTTCGCCTAAAGTCTGCCTTCTCTCACAAACTTTTTTACTGTCACAATTTCTAATTTACACTTTAAATTTTGATGACGTTTAGAGTCCGTAACTTATAGTTTTGAGGATGTGACAAAGGGTATACCAAGAAAACAATCCTAAGTGTAGGACTAACGTCTGTGCCTTCTAAGAAGACAATAAAAGACGATTCCCGATAGAAATACTTAAATGAAATAATATAGGTATATGTAGGTAGCAATTTAGCATTTTAAGTAATAATATTGGAAACATAAAAAAATATTTTACGAAGCGTCAATTGAATGTCCTAGATCATTTGACGCCAGCAGTAACATATCTTTTACATGTTCTTATAAACGGACACATAATTCGAATATTAAAGTTCGAATCCGAGCCGACGGCCGAGAGTTCTTTTATTTAATGTCCTCGTAAAAGTGACGATTTAGGCCAATAATGGCGAGTCCCGATGTGACCACACGTCGTTATCACTCACATATTTTTGCTAAATTTCCTCAATCTTCGATGCGATTTATGCTATTCAGTACAATTAGTAGTTCCTATCAAACAATTGCAGTTCGTATTTCGTTCACGTCTCGCACTAACAAAGTTCCCCAGCTATTAATATTTTTGGGACGAACGTGTCGTAATAAGTATCATTTCATGAGCAGATGCGGTATAAAATTACTAGGACTTTATGGGTATAATAAAGTGAAAGGAATGGTGAAAATTTATGTTGGTATTTACACAGCAGATGTGATACCCAGATTGATTGAAATATTTTATAGTGATACTTTTTCTTACTGTATACAATTTTTGATTATACTGCTAATTGGGTACAAATATGTGATAAATGTGAACGTATTAATGTGTAAATGGGTGCTTTGTATGCATATTAATATCAAAACATTTAATATGTTGATTTTTAGAGAAACAGACGATAGCCTATCTAGTAACTATTCCGGACTATTGTGTTTAAATAAATTACTATTTTAAAACGTATAACGAGAAAAGCACCCAATATAAATTAGTATTCCACACAAGTAAAATAAAGAAATAACATGTGCATTTATATGTGGAATAAACAAAACTGTTGCTGCAAGTTGCAAATACAATTAGGCAAAGTAATTAATTTTTAGTATGCTGGGACCGAAATGGAATTTGATAAGAGGACGCTGGCAAACTTGGCTCCGATCATGCGTACGTGATAATTGTAATAATAGAAATTGCGGGAGTGCTCTTGATTATTTCGCACGCAGAATATGAATTAACGAAAGCAATTATATGATTGTGTATTATATAAATAGAAATACGAATGATTTTCATATATTACGGTAGCAGAATGTTTGTTAGCTAAAACAGTTATTGAGGACAAGTATTTGCCCCACAATGTCACATTAGCGTATTAGCCGCTACGTTAAGAATCTTTGAACCCCAAATATTGGCACTTTTCCAGATGTGTAACGTTCGACTGTCATGTAAGTTATGTCAAAATCGATAGCCATGTTTTGAAACACAACGCAAATAAAAATATTTCTTCTTGCCTTCTTTTTACATAATACTTTGTGAACTAAAACCTAGTAAGGTCGTCCCCTGCTAAATCGATTTTACAATAGCTAACGACCAACGCCGCCATGGGTTTAACAAATATAACCTTCATGTGTAAATACATACACGTACTTTCATAATATAATGTGTACATCTAAACCACGACATCGCCAAACGTAAAATCGAACAGTACCTTCCACAAGCCTGTAACCGATCCCGGAACCTCTCTATTGCAAGGCTTGCACCGATGAGAATGTGAATAAGAAAATTAAATCGCATACATAACAAGGTTATACATGTGTAATATAACCATAACAAGGTACCTAAACAACTGTTGCTGTTAATAGAGTTTATCAAATAAGTTCAAAACGTCCCAACACCGAAAGCGTATAGGTTTTATTTGAAGCCACTCGCGGAAGCGCGACAAGCTGAACAAATAAAACTGCTTTAGCGGCCACTCTGCTGTCACCACAAATTGGATTGACTCCACGGCACAGAAACGTTCATATGTATGTACACTCGTTCCTTTAGATGCATTCCAGTAGCTGGCAAAAGCGAAACAATTCAGAAAGTGGAAAATACCGTGAGTGAGATTGCATGGCGCTTCTTTTGTATTGTCAACGGCTAGTATTAAACGCAGCGATATTGAGATGAGTGTGTGTTCGAGTGTTAATAATTTTACCATTGAATACATATCTATGATATAGCTTTATAAATTCCTTCCATAAACGTCCCTATTCTTCTTAAATATATCGATTATAAATGCATAGAAAAATTTGGCATTGCTAACTATTTTTGTGATATTTCATTGATATTTCATTGATGTTTAACGATCCAAGATTAATGTTTTACTACGGGATGATGAATGTAAGTACGTATGCGGTATTTTATTATTCAACTTTGAATTTCTTTCAAGTGTTTATTTAAACAATAGTGGTGGTTTAAACCTAACAAAACGACTTTCTAGCAAATGCCCCACTAAATCCTAACTTTCACCTACAGATGCTGAGAATGAACAATACGCAAAAATTTGTTATTTTTTAAAACAAAACTTACAATGCCATAAATCTTTTTACTCCCAGCTTAAGCTCTGTATAAGAAAGTAATTTTAAATGTCTGCACTTCCAATATCGTAGACAAAGCAATTGAGAAGCAGAAAAAAGTTTTATATTGTTCTATGTTGCAACTGTTTTACATTGCCCAGAGTGCGCCAGTTCAAACAAATTGCTGTGCAGATCCCTCCGGCTAAACCTCAGTAAATTGTCGACATAAAACGTTATGAGAAAACGCCTTAAACCGCACAAGGCTGCCTCCAATCTCTTGTTGCCGTATTTTGCATCTGGAGTGTACACTTCTAAACCGAGTTTCGGGTCCCGAGGCACAGTATTGTCTGCGCTGAATGACCATTCATGTTTCTCGCCCTGAATATCTTCAACTAAAAATAGCTTTGTATCATATGTAAGTAAATAGATGGCCGCATCGGGCGACGTAGCAAGCACTTGAGACATCACATACAATTTTCATTACATTTTCATTACATTTTCATAAATTTAAAAAGTTTTCTGACATACATGATAGAAATACTCGTAATAAAAATAAGTTAGTAACTTATAAAACCAGGCTCCACAAGATCAGCAAATCTTTTAAGGGTTACTGTATACACTTCTACAATAAAGTCCCTAGTCATATTAAGGCTTTAAAGTATCATAAATTTAAAGAAATTACTAAGAGACATCTATGTAACAAAGCCTACTATACAATATCAGAATATATGGAAGATAACGAAGCCTGGGTATAAGTAAAATGTTATTGTAATCCCGGGCTTGACTGGGTCTACTTTAATGGACATGGCTGTACATAGTTTATTATTATTTTAGTAACTTGTAAGCAATCAGGTATGTCATGCTCGCAGTAATGTCTGTGCTTACGGCGGCGTCGTGTGCCGGGTCGGTCACTTCCCTATGAAATGGTTGAGGAGGCCGATGGCTGGCACATGCGTCATACTCGTGAACGGGTGCTGTTTGTGGGGACTGGTCTGCCTGATTTGCTTATTTCCATTAATGAAATTTTAACCTGGTTAGATGTCAGAGTCTCCATTTAAGATGACTATGTTGTTCTTATATACAAAATTCTGATATTGTATTAATGAGCTGCTCTAATTCGGGAAATTGAGTCTTTGTATCTGTATTGTAAACTATCTCTTGATTGGAAAAGAGCAACACTAGAGTTTCTTGCCCGTTCTTCTCTAGTGATGACTGCCTTCCGAACAGGGTGGTAAATTTTGAAATGACTGAATCTAAGTGATGTATTTGACATTTTATGGATTCAATAAATATTATTTCATTTCATTTCATTTCATTTCATTTCATTTCATTTCATTTCATTTCATTTCATTTCATTTCATTTCATTTCATTTCATTTCATTTCATTTCATTTCATTTCATTTCATTTCATTTCATTTCATTTATCTCATACATTTTGTTTCGTTTTCATATCTCAACGATGTATTCTTTTGATGTCCAATCTCCTCATATTAAGTAATGTGTGCAGTAACAGTAGCAAGTATACAATGCAGTGCGCAATGTCACACGTAATGTGGACTTTATGATTTACGAAAAGATATTTAAATTTGGTAGGATTCCAAGCGGCGTCCTTGCCAAGGCTCTCTTGAATAGATTTATGATCACTCGTGAACAGAACTGAACGCTTAGGAAATGCTACGAATAAGTACGGCTCACAAACATTCTGATCGATCCCCGAATGAATTTCAAAAGTATTTGAACTTTATCCACATCGATGAATGGGCAAACATCTCACGAGCGAAAACGTTTGCATGGCAACATCGACAACGTGTCACAAGAATGTCAACGGCGGCTGAATAAGTCAACCCTGTATAACAAGCGCTTTCTCCGCCCGCAACTAACATATTACTAATGCCTATTCACCTATGTAACATGTTCCGACACACGATATAAATAGAGGCTTAACGGAACCAGATGACGGTACATCAGGTGCGGCAATTTGTTGTTACGCTATATCTAATGTCATTAAACTGAAATAATTATTGCCCATTCAACATAAATTTTGTGCAAATAGGACGAATCAAGCATTCATATCTCGACCTATGCAACGAATAATTTGCAAAATCTTAACTTCTCTTTCTCAGCGATTTAAACTTAACTGGGCACAAAATTATCTGTAACTTTTTTTGTTCTTTTAACAACAAAAAAAGTTATGATTATTATTACTTCTTCACTAGTGCAATATATGTATTAACAAGTTTAACTCTATAAAGACATAAAAAGTACTTTGGTGCTATAGTCATAAGTAACCATATTCTATGCATAGGTCGATCTAATCGTTAAAGTTAAGGCACAAAAAATTACCTCTCTTACCTTAAGAGAGGTTTATTGAGACATTATTAAATTAAAGAACAATACTACTTGCTCACCGTCATCATCATCATCAGAAGCCAAAAGACGTCCATTGCTGGTCATAGGCTTCCCTTAGACTTATGTTCTATGGGAACATGATAAGTAATTAATTAAGTAAGAAATAAATAATATTCACTCTCTTACACAATATTTTCAAATATGTTGTGAAATGAATAAACACATCTACTACAATAAACACGTACAATTTGAAGGGTTCATCCGAACGTGGTAATTCTGTTACATTATTATTTATGACTATAGGGGCAATGATGTGAAGCAAAGTATCCATTTTCGACAAAGATTTATGTTGCAATTTCGGAAGGTTAGGGCAAAACAAGGCAATACAGTCAAAACACAACGAGATTTGTCGACGCCGCCACTCTCAATATTCATCTTTATCAATCAAGCCGCGTAAATACCGCCGCGATGAGACAGAGGGCTCCATGTCACTAGTGAAAGCCACGATAAGAATACTGTGGCTTTCAGAACAAGATATTGCGTTCCACAGAGCTAATTTTCTGATAAAAACATTATATTACAACCTGTCGTCCTTCGTAGAAGGTTATTTTGTAATTAATAATAAAAATTAAAATAATTCAGATCGCTTTTCACCTAAAATACCCAAATTTGTAGATGAAATATATTTTGAAATTGGCTTTAAAACGCGTAGTGTAATTTTAGGCAACAACGTTACAACAGCCCATTAACCAATTTTTTACGTTTTGTGCCGCAATCGGTTTGTAATGGACACCGCATCCATCCAGTTTTTGCATGCTTAGTTTATTTTCCACTTATATTGAAAACGGAAACATAGCTGTAAATTATTCATACACTAACTAACGCAATAATGTGAAAATAAGTTTGCTTTTTGATTCGTGCTTACAGCAAGAAGCTAAAACAATTTTGAATACTTTCAATTTGTTAAAGTAGGTGAACTGTAAGACGTACTATTGACCTAGACACCTTTTATGCCACAAAAGAGAATCTTTGATTTTTGTATGTCGTTTTTATCACAACTTAACTATAAGCGAAGGCGCAAGCGAAACCTAGTATAGTATAATAAGTGTAATAGCGAGAATATTTACATCAACTATATCATTTCTGAAAGCAAATGATAAAAGTTTAACGTGAATCTATTTTCAAGATTATTAAGTTGTAAAATTAGAATTAATGAAGTCTGGAATAGTTCCAAACAGCTCCGCCGCAATTTGGTTAAATATCGTTTTATAGAAATCAAATATTAATTGGGCTTTGCGGGGATTCTCTCTTTATCTTATTACGTGGGTACTTACTACACCAATCATTATATTTTTTTGAATATTCATCGCACGGTCTCTCAGTTAAACAACGCTTCTTAAATTTAAGGAATAAAACTTAACTTTATTGTCTCCTTGGTCTAGTCTGCGGCTAACCAGTCTAAAGAACTTACTATTCATAAGCTTGCACAAACTACTTTTTGTGAGATTTTGTTTCATTCGAAAACTTTCTTGCAGTTTCAAGTTGTTTTCTCACAAAATATCACAGTACATGCAATGCGAATAATAATTATGTCTACAGCAATTACATTTTTTTGTTATTAGTTAGTTAGTAAACTTATCCTTATTTTACAATTAAATCTTTCTTCTGTAAAAATTCGGAAATCGATATCAATCAATTACGTAAGATACATATATTTTTTTGTCACTCTAATCGACATCTTATATGATAGTTTGAAAAAATCCAAGATTTCAATTGACCCATAAAAATGTTTCAGGGTGTAGGGGTCAAGCCCGCGCCCTCTCAATCCATTACAACTAAACGCCAATTTTTTTTAGGATTTCCGGCACACCAACTCTTAGTAAACCCTTACTACTATCAATTTAGTCTTAAATATGTACAAGCCATCTGATCTGAAGCGATGTCATTATTTCACAGATAGTCACAATATCTGCTTGAAGCCTTTCTATCTGGCCTAATTAGCTCATTTGTATTACAATCTTAAGTAAGGATAAGCAAGGATAGGTTGGTCAGGATTATGTTAAACCGAAATAAGAACATATTATAAAAAAGCGTATTCGCACTCTATAAGTATCTGGGGGAGAATACGCCATTTGTTCTAGCAAATCCCATTCCAACTCCATTATGTGTCGAAGAGTATGAATATATGTAGTCGGGTATCACACATGACGTAAATACGCGAAATACGTACATTATGCGACATAATGTTGTTGTAAATTTTGAAGTAGCTTACGTGAATGCATACAAGAGTTACATGTCACCGGCTTGTTGAATGCGAATATCTCTAAACGCTTTCGTTGTTCATAAAGTTCCATAACGTCTGGCTTGCGCGTCGCCAAACATCTTTCCCTTATTTGAATAGAATCGTTTAAGGAAATCGTTTTCATCGAGTGAAACTATTGTTCCGACATTTTTGCTTCAGAATTAAGTGGACGTTTCGAAAACTATTGAATTTTTAAAAAGTTTACTGGTGGTAATATTTTAATGTAAAATTCAATAATGGTATACTGTAATTATTATCTGTCCATAATGGAATAAAGCCGCTGTTGGCAATACTCTCAACACTCCTAAAACCCAGACCCGAAACGAATATTTTTGGGTTACACGTCCCAGGCCAATTTTCATTTCACAGCCGACTTTTGTGCAACCCTGCGCAGAGCCTGTTATTCTATTTAAGTTTATCACTTATCAAATTTTATTAAAAGCAAAAGAGTAAATACATTAATGCAGACTATTCTGTTTATAATTGAAACGCTGACTCCACCCTCTGTCTATTACACGCATAAAAGCGTTGTCACAGAAATGTCAATTAATGATTTGTTATGTTTGTTGCTGAATTCACGGTCTATTAAATGTTGTTTGTGTATAACGTCGACAAGACTACGTTTAAACGGGCTGTGTTGTGGTGTTGTCATGGACTAAATTATTCTGTCGTGTGATTAACGCGGTGAGTTAATGGCAAATTAATATTATTGGAGAGAATATGGACGGGCGAGATTAACGTCAAGTCGTCGTTTACGTCGCACAACTTATTACGTTTACCGTGGTTTTGACGTTAATTATTCCAAGGTAATTACGGGATGAAACAATAATACGGTATCAAATTATCTTATAAGTTGCAAAGTAAGAGCCTATCAAAAACAACAAAGGTTTATCGTTACTCTTTCACTTTCAAGAATATTACAGCGACGTCATACGTCAGACTATTTAAATGTGCAAAAATTTGCGCGAATGTATTGAATCCTCATATCCATCGTGTAAATAGCGACTTGTAAGGGTCACTGGTATAACTAGCTAAACTGTGGAAGCGGTAACGCTGTACTGAGGGCGATCCCAAGATGACTGGTGGAGTTATAAATAAACACCTGTAACTTAAAGATAAAAGACGGTTAATCAATCTAAATCGGGGACCAACTAAAGCAACGAACATAATTTCACAAAACGCTGACTTGGAAACCGACTGCGATTTTTTTCTTTACAATAAGATGATTTTTAGCAAACCAACTGCATTTATAGTAAACTGTTTGGTATTCTACTACGTATTATCAAAATCATAATTTTCATCCACATGACGTCCAATAGATTAATGTGTCCCAAAGCTTTAGGAAAAATAGACACGTAGCGTGTCAACGTGAGAGATGTTTGACCTGGTCCCGATGCGTAGATTTCCATATCTGCCAGATGTTCCGCTTTTGAATACGCTATCGTTCAATATGCATAATAGCAGTTGAATACTGGAAACGCTTTGTCACATTACAGAATAATTCCAATACACTGATGACTGAGCCATAACAATTGAAACATTGTCATTGTCTGTACGCGCGCGACTGTGTGTAGTAAATTGTTCCTGCATTACAAGCTCGTACACACGAAGCCAGTTAACAGCATTCTGGTGTTGCATTTTTAAACATTTAGCCATTTAATTTGATCCTCGTAACTTTTCGAATCAGTGAACGCAGCATGTGCGTTGTTTTTTACACTGGAAACTTTTCAACGGGTTTAGTTTTTTAAATCTTGCAAACGGCATTTATTACAGTGTAAATAAAGATTTATTTTATTGAAAATAAACTATTATATTTATAAAATGTAAGACTACAATATAACGTTCCTTAGTAGTATGACTGAATTGCATGATCACATGAATCAATGACAACCAACATTATTGTCGCTTTTTGATCAGTGATATCTATAGGTATAGATAAATCGCTCAAGCCAAAAGTTTTTCTCGAAATAGTAGATGCATGTATTCCAATTAAATAAAAGTCGATGCAACCAAGAGAAAGTGAAAAGTAAATTCCCACCCCCGCGGTGCGCCCAAGTTGATGTGTAATGTGTAATATCGCTTTGCCGCGCTGATGTAGATTGCAGCAAGTTTTATCCGTCGGTAGAGACGTGTCGAGAGGCAGCCTCCACAAACTTTATCTTAATTTGCTTCTACAAAATGTAAACATATTTGCACGTATCACCGTGCGCGGATGTAGCCGCAGAAGGATTATTCAAAATTGAAATTTGCATCGAGGTATGAAGTCATGAATAACAAAATTTTAAAACCTATCATGCAAATTTAACAGGCTCCGCACGGCCAATTTCTTGCAATTAGAGCCTCGTATGCTAAGTTTTTAAAAATTGGTAAATTCCGATAACCAATGAAGAGCTACTCGGTCTTTCCAGTTTATCTGCAAATATTGCAAAAAGAAGATATCGCAAAATGAAGTTTTATATTAATAAATGCTGCATTCGCATTTATTTTAATAGTCATAAATTAAAATCTATTACTCGCTCTTGTTTCTTTTCCAAATATTATTATTAAATCATATTTCTGAAGGTTAAGCGTCACTTTTATATAAAACTATGAACTATAGATTGTGACTCATTGGTCATCTTTACTGAGTTTTTAATAACATAATAAGAAAATTACTATTAAAACAATTACAACAAATTTGTTCATAATTATGTATTATATTATACAACCGTAATTCCCAAAAAATACAATGTTAATTGCGTTTTTCCACACCTAATAACGCAATATTCCAGAAAACTTAATTCGTCTACAATCGATATATATTTCCAAGAAGAAATTATCTTGTATTTATAAGTAAAGAGTATTTATCCCATACTGTACACGTGACGTTGATTGAGTTTGGGTTGCGGTGTGGTCTACATTTTCCCAGCGGCAATCCACTGCCCCTACCTCCACGACATCTAACTTACTTAAAGCAAAAGGTCGAATACCCCAATCAGTTTCCGGAGCTAGAATGTTAATGGAATTAATACCTTCGATTAAACCCATAATGTAATTAGGCCATACCATTTGTTAAGAAAAGTAAATGAGCCTTTGAAAAATACGGTGGTAGCAGACTTTCCTTAACTACACTGCATGAATCACTTTTGATTAGGTAACATTAACAGAGCAAGAATTATCGAGCTACTGGGAAATTGGTGTGAACGAATTTATCGAAATGTGGGGTATTTATTGAAGTCCACGACAAAATCTACTAACTTGTAATTTTTTTTTGGTTGACATTTTTTATGTAGCTATCTGTATATTATGTCAGAAATTATATCAGTAAAATCTTGACAAATTTGAGACGCAAAGGAAGACTGTGGCTATTAAAAGAACATACTAAACTCTTATTAATTTTATAAAAAGCACGTTCTTTCACCTCGAAAATCACATGATGAATAACCGACTCAAATCTAGATAGACAACATAAATAAAACTGTGAGCTAGGCTAACGACCGCTCACTTCTTCAGCACTAAACAATCAATACATTAAGTGGCCTCTCCAGATTTCCATATTTATTATAGTTATCCTCACTTAAATCGGATTTCCGCAACTAGGATAACATAAAACAAAAGGCAAGATTGGTAAAAGGCAATTCTCTTACGATCTGTACGTCGCCTCCTGTTTCTTGTCATCCGCACTTAGTATACATTTGTACGTTTTCAGCACTTGCGATGTGAAGCGAGAACGTTAATGGTTTGTTGTTTGAGTAATCGACCTCTCGGCTGTTTGGGATCTTGGGGAAGTTTAAAATGTGAAATTAATATGATATTATGTTCAGACGCCCCGAACAGTGTTATAAAGTTCGCGACACTTACCGTTCGTTGTTCGGTGGCTTATGCGAGTCATCATTTATGGTAAATAAATGTTCAGTTGACTTGAGTGCCACATGTGCGGTAAACTGAAATAATTCAAAAGAAAATTTTGTGAAGGGCGACCTTTCTATATTTATTAGCTTAAGGGTCACTACTGTACCTACGGGGTGGTCGTTACTGCGAAAAGGGTTATGGAAACGAATTCGCAGCTCACTTGAGAATTCTTCTACGATTAAAATACGAGCGCGAGTTTCAGTTTTATTTTGTTTTCTTTTTTATTTTTCTATTAAAAATGTACGCTGAACGCATTTACTATAGTCACAAAAAGTGTTTGCTCTTTTTCATTTTATATTCATTGAAAGATAAAACAGCAAGGTAAATTTAGATGAATATAATAATCTACTATTTCTTAAATGATGAACATTTTAAATCCGACGAGTAATTGATAAACTTAGCTTTAAGATGCTCTTTGCCATCCTCAATTTATAACAAGCACGTTGATTCATAATGCGAGAGTTCGTACATCGAGCACAGGCGTACTTCTATTTTAATCCCCATTCTCTATCCGCAAAATAAAATGAACTCTACAACAGGATAGATAAAGTTGAAAGTCAGTTAACAGTAAACTTACAAAGATAAATGACAGAGTGTAATAAAAATGAATAGTGACCATGTAACAAATAAGGTACTCCAAGACGATAGTTTGCGGAGTAAAGAATAGATTCACCTGTTGTGCGGAACTTACAACAGCTCTAGACTCCATCTTACAAATCTTTTAATAACTTTTAAACTTTACACTTTATGTCGCAAAATTTTGTTGAACTAATCTGCATAAGTGAGGTGTATTTTTAAGCATTGACATGTTCCTGAAATGGTAACGCGTCGTTTCTTTTTTTCACCTACTTTTTTCGTATTCTCATTATGTCGAATAAGTTTAGTCAGATGTCAACTGATGGATTTCTTCTCATTGCCCTGTTTCTCTCCAATTTCATTTTATATCACCTACCACTAATACTGAAAATATCTAACTACCAAAACTCATAAAAAGGTACTAACTTAGTACTCAATAAGTAAGCAAAAAGCAATGACACAAACTTAATGATACCGTATAACGGAAGTCACAAACACAAGTGTAGTTGTAACCAAAAAAGTTCCATAAAGACAATATATTATATTAAACTACACACATTCTGTTTTTTAGACTCATTAAATGTACTCGAAATTTAATGACACAACGCTTTTGTTTTGAGTTCGTTATTACATGTTCCGAATGTGAATACTAAATTGAAAATGTTTACACCTAATATAGCAGTGGCATGATTAAGCTGCGGTCCCCGAGGACATCCATAAAGAATTGCACGGTGCTTATCCCACTCGGCGAGTCTCATAACACTCAATTCATATCACACCAACCCCGAATTCAGGTGTGGAATTTGCCGTTTTCTTGTCCTACGTTAAATATTAAATTCCCCCGGAGGCATATTAATATTCAAACACTTTCGATGGTGGAATTCTTTCCTTGAAACTCATTTGGGGTGATTGCACAAAGCACTCGGCCGGTGCGAGACTCCTTCAAATATGACATGTAGGTGAAATATAACATTCGCTTAGCAGTGAGTGCTTTATATTTTCTCGCGTCCATTTTCTTATTGCATTACCATTCGGAAGGTATTCCGTATTTATCACTGGAGGCAGTGTGATATCGAATGGGATTGTTTGTCCGACATAACCAAGGAAGTGCTTCATTCGTATTCATTGCTGTTATGAAAAACAATTTTATGGAGAAATTGTTGTTGCATTTATTGTTGTTGGTGAGTTTCGTTCAATTCTGATAAAATGTTTAATATTACAATGGATATTTTCCTGCAATATCCATGCTTCGTTAGATGTATGCGGTAACTCTTTAATAAAAAAAGATTGCGTAACAAAAGTATCATTA
The DNA here is from genome assembly GCA_030295005.1 of Cephonodes hylas. Taxonomy (NCBI): domain Eukaryota; kingdom Metazoa; phylum Arthropoda; class Insecta; order Lepidoptera; family Sphingidae; genus Cephonodes; species Cephonodes hylas. The sequence continues at coordinate 6,608,180 of AP025364.1, read as the reverse complement.
AGCCTCGTCTAATCCTGTAAAGGTTCCTTAAAAACATCTTATTTATTTTTCTATTGCTTTCTAATGTCATAGTGTCCCAATGGAGCAAGTTTTTTTTCATTTGAAAGGTAATGGCAACGCTTTTCCCTTAAAGTATACTATTTCATAATCTATGTCTCTCTCCGTAATCTCTGTCCTGCTACTGTTACTAAGTGCTTTTCCTCAATATACTCTTCCTTTGTTAATCAAGGAAAATATCTATGCTGCAAATCAAATCCCTCAGGAGAACTCAATTTTATAAGAGGGTACTCTTAGTGGCCAATAACGACAATCTTTTGGCTCTGAAAAACAATGGCGGTGGATCAAAGTATATACCTATAATGTTTTATTAATGGGTCACATAATAAGAAATCTTTATGAGTTATTTAATGTACATTGTTCTATATCACTTAAGAAAGAAAAGCTTTGATAAAACACTGAGCAACTTCCACACTGAAATAATACAGTTAATAAGCAAGTAATTACCATCGCCAGAAGTTAATTAATAATAACGGTAACTACAGTCGTTACTCCGGTCCAGTAATTCAATACTAGCAGAGCAAATATAATTAATATTACCAGGTTTACCTAAAGTTCCCATGTCCTAACTTCCGCTAGTGGTACAAATTTCGGATAATATATTGAACGTGAATCTGCAAAACTGAGTTACTTCTGTGTATTTATAAAATACTAAGCTAATATAGACTATTTACATTCCTACATAGGTAACGCCTAATCAAATTTTCTAATTATCTTTTCATTCGGTGTATAAGGAGGCAAGAATATTGATGATTCTTTGGTTTATTTATGTACGAACATTGAATATTTTGTCATACTATAGCAAAGATTAAAAAAATGTTTTTACGTAGTCGCGGGTACTGCTATCATCATAAGTTATAAGGCTCCTATGGTAAACATGATGTCGGTGGTGAAAATTATTAGCCTTCCGGATATCGACCATTATACCAGTATAACTCGTGCAAGCTGTCGCGTTCCACGAATAGCTTGTGTTTATTCGGTTACGTATAGTCCGTCATAAAATTCACGTACCAGGCAAAATTTCACAGCTATCATTACTCGTCTCTTGACACTTTATTTGGACCGCGCTTCACATATCATCCCATGACAGCGCAATTATATCGCTGTGCTAATACATAAAATTAACCATAGACCTGTAACTAATATGGATATTCTTTTGAACTTGAAATAAGCACTTGTAAATTAAATTCTACCAACTTTGCCACAGAAGTTTAATCACTTTCACTATTGCCTGTCTTTGTTCTCGATCACGGTCTTTATAACTCTACCTATACGTAGATAGACTCTCATAAAAATAAGGACTCAAATATTTAAATTTCTTAACAAAATCTAATTTTTAAAGTAATAAATCACATCTAAACCCACACTTGAAAATTGTTAAGCCTCATAGATTCCCTACAGGACAATACATCATCTGTAAAAATGAAAATTTTAGCTCCCTAAAATATCTATAAAGTATAGCAGTGAGTCCCGGCTTCCCTCGGCGCAATTTTTAAATTCCTAGTACCTACATACATACAATGAAAATCGTTTTTTTTTTCAGAGATTCAACGTAACACATTTCGTCATTCAAATCGGTTCATGGTTATTCGCCACATAAATACATTTTATACTCATTAGTACAGGTGACTGAGATGCTTAATTTCAAAACAAGTTAATGTATAAATAACAACGAACAAACAAATACTACATCAGCAAACATCTTAAAAATGGCGTGTTGTTTACTAAATAACAGAATTTTACTCAATACCCGACAAACATAGTTTTTGATTTAATGTTTCAGTTAGAATACAAATAGCGCGAAATCTATCGTTCCAAAGTCGACTTCTCGTATGTAGTATGTTTTCTATTTAAGCTGCTTTCACGTCGACGAAAATGTCGCAAAAAAGTTCGAAATCTTACATTAGCGTATTTACTAACGTGACTTGAAGTAAAATTCTTAGTCACACTCAATATATCGAATAATTTTATGTACATAGCTTTTATGACTCGTTCAAACTTTTAGTACTGTGCACTGGTGTCAAACGAATGAACATCCCTTTACCCCTGAACGAATAAATATATATAAGTTAGATTCTTATTTATTTTACTACTACGTGACGTGCTATGGCGTGACGTAACGTGACCATCGACATAAAAATTTCTAAAGCCCTGGGATTGATAGACGTGTTTATAAACCGAATGGAATAGTAAGAAGTATGTCAACTGTAAGTATATCGAACCTTTAATCAAATTTTGACTTTTATTACTAACCGCGCTAGATCTAAATAAAGTTATCATACTTATTAAGATAGAAGGTATAACCCTATATAGATTCTATTATAGTCACCTAAGAATTACATGTATGTATATGCACAATTCAAATGTTGCATGGAAAACTGCTCCCCTAAAAACTTCTCAAGAAGCAATTTCTTAAGTACATACCTATATATAGTTCATTAAACCACACTAGGCCAGCGTGGGGAAATAAGACCAAACCCCTTTCAATCTTAAAGGTGGCCTGTGCCCTGGAATGGAACTTATACAGACAATTAAGACCACATAGGCTGTCAAACCTGAGGTGTTGAATGAAGCATAACTTAAGTATGTATGTAGGTCGACCCATTTGTCGGACATGAAACTATATTTAGCGCAGCTCTTACGTATCTCTGGAATAAGATTAGTGCATCTGTCTGCGCGGTCACGTAGACAGTGTGTCGAGTGCCACCAAGAGTCGGCGACGATGTGTGCAAGCCGCGACTGGAACTTAGCCTTATGCTATTGCACGCCCCATGTCTCCGCTTCTACATCCTACATGCTGCTAAAGTACTGGTGTTTCAATTAATATCACTAAACAGGTTTATATCTATCAGGGATCTTATAAAAATATTTAAAGTACGTATTCTAATGATAAAAAATGATTTTGACATTTATTTGCCTGTTTTAATTTTACCCGTAAATTGATACAAATTAAAAAAATTGTATACGTTTGCAGATATATTTACAACTATTGAACAAATTCTAAAAGTGACATTACATTTACTTTAAGTCAGAAGGTTCTACACCGCTAGATATTCATCGGAAGTAATAATAACATTGCAATCTGAGAGTAATGACTGGGAAACGGTAGCGGAAACCAACTATAAAATGGCTCACTCGTATTCCAGTTTTAAAATCGCGGGTAAAATACCATGACAGGAACAATGTTTTATCGGACGTTACGTAAGAACCAAGGCAACATGGTTATATTACCAAGTTTAAAATTAAAGTTGAGAAACAGATTTTTTCGTTTAATTCTTGATAAAACAAAAATAATAATATGTAATAAGTGAAAGACTTAAATTCCACGTCGGCAAAATTAAATTATACCAAACCTTCTACTAGACCGGGAGGTCATTCATTTATAGACATACTAAAATTTTATCGTCTTAATACTGGTTAAACATTTTTTCACTTAAGAATTTTGGTAAAAGCTTTGAGAAGTAATGTCGCTTAGATCGGGTGACCGTGGGCGTGATGTCGATCATATCACCCACGCTTTAGGTCGTTTCCGTATGGACGGGTTGTTTATTTTGTTGTATACAGGATAAGTGGACAGCTTACTTACTAAAGCCTAAATTTAGAAAAACATGCAAACCTACACAAACATGGGTTCTTAAGTGCAACCTACGTCTACAAAAATATATTGGGAGTGTTTCACTGTGAATTTGTTAACTCGTGGCGCCTATATAAAAACTGTGGTCTATAAAATTAAATACTGAAACACAACACGGTTAGCTTCAAGACGTTATTTATGTATCTTTGAAAAAAAATAATTCAGAAATAATATAGTCACACATCCGTAGTTGCAAGCTATACACAATGCCTAACCCTCATCAATCAAAGAGGTGGCCTCTTCAACATTACGAAACACTACATTTTGAAAGCTAATATTATTTATATTTACCAGCGAATCCCGTCTCAAAACACTTTGTACAACATAATTCACAACCTCGGTAATTCATTTACTTTCGATACATTAATCAGAAACAAAGTTTATCCATGACTGTTTACGAATAAATCATAATTGTAAATCGATTCTCTTTGTGTGAGTCATATCGTATGAAAATGTTGCAGAACATTCAGACCGTTGTAGTAAAACAATGTGTTTAATTGATATAAATTCTGTACAACCCATTACACAATAACTCGAATGCACAGAAATTTCTACGTTCAGGCGAGCCATTTTCTCTACAAAGAAGAGACAGAAAATTTGGTGCCTTTGGCGCTACGTAATAAACGCCGACCAGATTTTTCTTTCTGTAAAATAGCTGAGTCGTTCGTGTATATTTCATACGCCAACAGTTCCACTGATACTGTTATATTAAATTTCGTCGTAATGTTCCGAACAATTTTAAGTTTGCGTGCTGTAGTTTATATGTAACATTCAAGTATTTGTAATCCATAGAATTTTAAATAGCGTCGTTTGTGTAATCGTATTTTCTAAACGGATATGCCATTATATTTATGTTTTTTTCTTGAATAATATCTAATTCATCTGGGCTCATCCTTATAGTGACGTTATTCGTACCCCATCTTATATCGCTTCTCAAACAAAGGTATACAATCCGCAATTTGGCCCACGCAACTTCGGCAGTTAACAACAATAGGCCATCATAATTTTCTTTGAGCGATTTTCTACATAATTTTTCATTAGGCGACTTTATTTGGACCCATTTGCTTGTAAAAAAATATTTATCAAGTGTCCATACTATTATTCATTTTGTAGCACGGACACCAATAAAGTTTTATTAGGAGCCTTTGGGGTGTCATACTACGAACATTTTACAATTTTATTCTGATAAAGCCAACAGCGTAAATACTGGCAATAGGTTACACTGGCCTCCGTCCAATGATAACTTGATTGCAAGCGGCGCTCAACAGAGGATACGTGTAAACTAATCATGTCATGTTATGTCACACGGCGCTTAAACACCAGTTACGCTTACGAGATACAAGCTAGCACTTCCTATTAATCCTGCATAATCCTACCTGTTACTCAAAAGTAGAGTAGATTGCCTGTCTATATTGGGCCATAATTGTATCACTTATGGGCACGAATGATAAGAGCGGTTAAGCCGTAGTCCACTGCGCCAATCTTATTACATCACATATGTACCAATATATGCATGTGATAAATCCCTTATAGTGAAATTAACTCTTAAGTAACTATGTTCTGTTAGATAATCATGTTCTCCCAATCCCCTTCTTTACTATTAGACCAGACCACACCAAAGACCAGAAAGAAGAGAAGAGCAGAGGGATAAAAACGTTATCTTAATCTGGCTTTCATGTAGGTGCCGACTGACTAAAATGTATTCTTCTAATGGTTTGTAGCTTTCGCCATTGTACGAATACATTTCTTGAGATTCGTTCATATATATTTTACAATCCTCTACTTTACTTACATAAAAAATAGCTGCTCCTGTCGCGTCGCCGCGAAGAAAGTACAAATACTCTTGTCAATTATAATTTGTCAATGTCTCACGAACTGGAATCAAGTTTAAACATAAAGGAGCTTTGTTATTGAAACTCAGCGAGAAGTTTCAGTAATAGTGAGTGATAGGAAATGACTGCATCGTATTCAGCTGCGTTCATTTATTTCCCTCCACGCTCGGACTAAGTGACATTTGTACTTTGGTTCTTCGTTTATCTGTAACTGTGAGTAATGTTAACCTGCGTTCTATTTGTTACTTGTTAAATTGTTCCTTTTATACTTAAAGAAACGATGTTCTTAATGTATTATTTGATTTTAAGATGAAACCAACTACAGATTTAAAGGCTTCAGACTTTTTTAAAGGTAAAAAATCTTGGCTTAAGTTTTAACTCCGTAACTACGTTTCTATGTCAGCCCATTTACGTTCCACTGGTGTGGACGAGCTTTCTCTACAATAAATAAAATGAAAAATAAGTTAAATCATTATAATTTTCAAATAATATCCAAATGGACACAATATGTATTAATTGCTCTGATTTAAAACGAGAAAGGATGAAATGTAGTTTATCACCATGCAAACCTAAATAATTCCTAATGGAGATGTGTAAGAGAAGTTTCATGACGATGTTTTACTTTAAAAAATAATTAAAAAAACTACAATAATTCAGAGGTATGTGTACTCAACACATGAATGCGAGTATTTTTAGCCGCGACAGCCAAGTTTTGTCTCAGCAGACTGTCCCAGGAACTTAATATAACAATGGAATAAAATATTGAAATTGAGTAGTGACAAAATCGTGAGAATTGATTATAACAAATGGCTGGAGGTGATTAAATTGTCGCAAAATTAACATCGCGAGTACATTTCAGTTCTATTTTATTGGTGATTCAGCGGAGGGTGGTAATTTTATCTTATTATCGCGTACGGTTCAGTTGCTTACACCGCGCCTCGGCCAACCGAGCATGGCTCCAACATTTTAACTCTTGTTTATGCAGAGTTTACTCGCAACAGGATAATTAAGTGTCGGTACAGGCTTAGACACAGTGGTAGTCTTTTCTCTGCGCTGCGACAGTCGTTTCAACATTTCCATCTAATATATCTTCGGCTTTATGAAAATAATGTCGCATTGTGATATGAAATTCAAATAGCTGTCTCCTTTTTCTCAGCTTACTTTTGGGTCTCCGTTTTTATCATGGTACGTGTGTAAAATTTAAATATTTTAAGTTTAGAAATCGAGTAAACCCTGCGAAGATACGATTTTTGTTATAGGTAGATAGATAACACTTTATTGATACCCACTTTAAAATAAGTTATAAAGTTTTATAAAATAGTTATCATTTAAGTGATGCATGAACAGTTCAGACTGTGTGAGATTCTGAATTAGATAAGATATATACGGCGAAGATTGACTTCGATTTTAATTTATTATAGATTATATTTAGTTGTTGTTTCATAAGTTCATTGACAATTGAGTAAAACCACAATGGGTGTTTTCGTGAACTCTTAGTTTACGAGCTTAGTTTCATTTTGGCATTAAAAAGCCTTTACGTGTTTGTTGATAGTGTTGTTGATTAGTGTCGGGAACTATCCGCAGGAATACCCGATATTCATATGAAGTTATTTTTTTTAAGTTATTTTTTATTTACAAATACATATTTTTAAATAAAAGTTACATGAATTGTAGTTTTGTAAAAAAAACACCCATCACAATACGGTAAACGTGTTAGCTAATGAGTCAAGGCAACCGTCAAAATCCAAACTCGTAAAAGTGTACGCCGAATTGTTCATTGCTCGGTTTGTCTGAAAACTTTGAAGCGGAGAAAGACATCCCAACAAATTTAGGATTATTTGACTGTACGACAATGGGTATTGTCTATCTTAAAATAGGCTGGGCTCGAGGCTGGGACAATGGGCTCATTTATTCCTTCCCTAAGGCGTATATACAAACTACGGCTATAGGATTAACGGGTTGAACACAACGAAATAATTACTTTTTGTCCTACAGTAATTGGTTATTTCGCGAAAAAACAATCGTTGTCAGGATAATTCTTCACAGTCGTCTTGTAAACTGCGGGTAAAACGTATCATGACGTCCATGTTACGTAACTACTCGTAATCATACCATTAGAATGATGAAATAGTCCCATAGTGTATGTTCTTCAGAAAAGCAAAATCAATTTCATCAGATCTTTATTGATGTATGCAGATTTAAACATGTACTTCATACAAAATTCTAGGTTCTGATAGTCAGGTTTCTATTTTATTTTTCTTGAAATTGAAACTCAAATAAATATTTATTATACAGTACTTTTAATTTGAAAACAGCGTAGGGATAAAGCAGATAGTTATTGCCCACAAGATTAACAACACATTGACACAAGAAATAAATAAAAGTACGTATTATAGTTGTAACATATGCGTGTACTGCCTAAACGTGAACAGTCGTCAAAGATAAAAAGTATTCGAACATTGCTGGAGTCCCTCGGCTATAGTTAGACCCACTGTTAAATGTGATCTGAGGTATTCGAGATATCGAAATGTACGGGTGACTGATATACATCTTCTAAAGTGAGTTGGGGCCTCATAAAACACACCTCTTCACCGTAACCCTCTGAATTCCTTCTATCATTTGGAGAAACCCTTGTCAGTTCCATTACGTTTCTGAGCGCGGCCGGCCGTTCTGATCCGCCCGTCCTTCATTTAGCCGAGTTATGGCCTTCTCATATTTCCTAAGCGGCTGTATAGTCTATTTGATCAATTTAAACACGATCGTTTTTTTCCCTTCTCAACAGTTCTGGTTCCATTACGCAGCGCGACAATTTTAGAGAAATTGCGGCTAAATTAGTCTGTACCTTTCATACGGTGTAAAATATTTTATATGCCAAATGTTTTAACAACAATAGCACGAGTAGAGAAAGACAAATGACAAACAATCCAAAAACGTAATTCTCTAAAGAGAATCCGTTGAAGATAAAATCCTTCGTAAGTTTTACTATTACCCAAAACAAAGCACAAAGACAATAATATGTACAATAAATATTAGGCGGTACAAAGGAACCACTAAGCCTCGCGGAGATTATGCGTCTCATATCAAACCACATTTTATTTTAGATGTAAAAGTAATGCTCGCTTTCGTTTTATGTAGTCGAACATTTTGCCAAACAATTTTATAAGTAAGAGACAACAATAAACATGAGGTCATGTATGCTTTATTCGACTGTGATAAAAAATATTTTCACTTTACTCAAATTTGCTGCAAAATATTTTTAAGGTAGACACAAATTTTACGTATGTTTAACCTTAAAATAAACTTTTAAAGCGCTTGTATGTAACGAGAAAGTATATAAAAAATATATTTTGGAGCATTTTTGCTAAATTTATTTTCATTTCTTCGAAAATGGAGCTGCAGTTTTACTGTCTGGAATTGTAATAAATAGTGTTGGCGCCATGGTTTTTTTAACGCAACGTTGTTATCAGTCACCAAATGTCCCGATGCAGCGAGTTTACTGCTAATGGCCGCCGTATTTAGATACACTCGTACGTTACAAAAATGCAGCACAGCATTTTGTGTAACTTTATTTATTATGTTTGCATTCCCCGGTTGCCAGTTTATCGCTATAATTAGGAAGCATTTACTGGGAGATTTCACTGGGTATATTTAACTTGCTTTTAAAAACTTTCAACTAATTTATTTGCCTTGACACTTACATTAAGATCATATAGAAAGATTTTTTAGTATTGGTCGCTATACTAAGGTTTGATGGCCACGGTACTAGCCACTTTCAGCCTGTAAAACAATTCATCGTGAGTAATCCTGCATAGAGTTTTACAAGACTGAGAAGTACTAATTCGCACAAAATCGTCGTATGAACTAAGGCCAAATCTGTCTTAATAGGATTTTATTTTCTACTAGCACATGTGGCTGCACGATAGTCTTTACATATATATGTCATTCACATATATGTCTTTGACATCTACTAGATAAAAATATACTTACCTCACTCAAAACAACATTTCTTTATATTGTAACATAAATAATCTCGGCACTCCTTGTAGCACCCTGTTCAGTATCTCAGAAACTTTGAAAACCTTAGATTTCAATGTAATCTACTTTCTTTTAAAATGCAATAAAAAGGAAATAGTGGCAATACCTCTGAGGAGTTTTATTTCGTTTTACATCGCTGCATCTCTCCTCTTACCTAATCCTCTTTCAACGTACCTATATATTCGGCACAGCGCAATATTGTCGTGTCTCGTAAGCACACGAAAATCCAGTGTTTCAACGGAACACGTAAGATGTTCATACAGGGATGTAAATCCCCTATGTTTACTAAAGATTATCGAGATGCATCCTCACAATGTTGCCACCATTTAATTAGTAGAAGTCTGTTAAGCTCCATTCCACTCATACCCGTAATCCTAAATAGATAAGTAGAGGTACAGATTAAACCTCCGTGGCGCTATTAAGAATTTTCGTGTACAAAAACTTAATAAGATAGCTCAGCGATGCAAATGCCTTCTATTAAAGGTGTATGTGAGTAATGGATGTAGAAAAACTCTTGCTCATCTTTGGAAATACAGATAATTGTATGATTAAACCTAATTAATTATAAATAAATCTAGAGAACTATGTATTGTATCTTAAAATCGATCGAAAAATCGCATCTAAAATCGAATCCATCGAATTCGTAGCAAAACGTCCGTGAACGAGTAGTTTATAGTGAATTCGTGTTTAGCAAGCGGAACACAGAATTGCTCTAAATCAGATGGAACAACATCCAGGGAAAGGCGACTGGCAGCAAATGGACAACCGGAGCTAAAGATCGATTTAACGGCGCTCGCTTGAACATGCAGCACTCGGCGAAACATGTCCCCGCGACTGTTTAATACTCCTTCGCACATCGAAACGAATATTTATTGAAATTTATTTTTCTTCAAAACAATTCTTAATTTAAAACTTTTTTTACCAAACCGATTTTATACCTAATAATTAATTCCTACTGAAAAATTTACGCCCTACTTCTTTGACATATTTTGACCATGGTATCTTTCATAGTATGATAGTGAAGTTGATGAATACAAAACTATAAAGAGTAATTAGATACGGAAGTATTACTTGTATAACCACCACACTTTGGGTGCGCAATACTCACAAATACTTCTAAATTATTTAGAATCAAATCACTAATCGCCAGAAAACACGCCTTTAAACGTAAAGTGAAATGATAGCAGCAACCAAATTAAATAAACAAGTATTAAATGATGTGATGTCGTCCGTTTTCTTCTTTAATAACAGGAATCTTAACAAACCAACATGATATGATGTCCAGAAATAAGAGATAAACGTTTGAACGATTTCATTTGTTTTTTTAATCGAGCCATTTAATTGAGACTAAATATTTTCTTGCACCGTGCTTACTATCTCTACCTAGTACATAGGAAAATCTTGATTTAACGGGAAATCCTGCATCCTTCTATTTACAGGAGCCTTCTCGGAATCTATCTACGTGTTAAAAACTTATCAAATCTATATAGGTATGGGGCGTGGTACTCGTAAATGTCAAATCAGTGGCTCGTAACATGTCGATTTTAACTCGACAGTCGCCTATTTCATAGCGTGATGAAACTCGTATCAGACACAATTTGTTGATAGCTGACGAGGGTTGACAAGTGTGTAAAACAATTTGCCAAGTGAGTTAATTTCTGGGCGTAACGAATACTAAACAGGAAAAACAGTAGTAAATAAACACACTATTGTAGGTCACCAAGTTTATTTAACTGTTGGATTATACAATATTTACTTCGTTGATACAAATAAAACCTATTTTTCGATCAGTAAAATCAATACCAAAAAATTCTTAACTAAATAACACGAATGTCTGTTACAAAAACTGCTTAAGACTACAATATTATCTATTCAAATACAATGAGACACGGCAAGACCTACTAAACAACTTTAAATTTCCGTACTTTAAAGAAATGTGTATCTGACATATTTGATCTCACAACATGTAAACATGAAACAAATATTTGTACATCACACAAATATTTGTCCCGGTGCGTCTTTGACTTCTCGACGTGTAACTACACTAAGTTCAGACGACTTAAGTTAAACTCGCCTTAACTTTAACATATCGTTTCAACCGCAGTATAACTTACAGCGCGACGGAGGCTGTGTAGTCCATAATAATTTAGACTAACACCGAAGACAAATGTATATATGTATTTATTCTAATATGATAAAGAACCACTTAATTCTAATACCTAATAATGTTTGACAATGACAGTTTTTAATACAGAAATTTACTTACTTCGACAGAAAATAGAAAAGAACTGTAAAAAATCCCTTATTTTTAATTTTGTAATCCTCGAATTTAACGTTTACTCAGAATCTAAAAATTTTCATAGATCATTTCTTTACTTGTATTACAACAAGCAACAGTTGTTAGGAAATGAAAAATCACACATAATGCCAAACGGAAGTGGGAATGAAACCCCCAATCTGGTCAATAGTGCGTCGAGCTGGGTCAATAAGATAAACGAGTTAAACATAACATAAGGGAGTTGCTCGACTGTGAAACAGACCTTCATTATAGCGCTATCAGTTTGTCAAGTACCTGGTGTTATGCGGGCTAATGACTGAACATCTATAACTTTCTCAAGAGTCCATACATACACACATGCTTCAAGTTTTGAAGGGGTAGGCAGTTTTAGCAAGTTTTGAATTTTTATGGTTTTAAGCCTTAACCAGAGAATATTAATATTTTTATTCCGCATAAATGATATATTAGGGTTATCATAAAAGAAAGATTAACTAACAATACCGTCATGTTCCATACACATTTTCCATTTCAGATCTAATTTTCAATTCCAAGCATGAAAACCATGATGAAATCACGGGCAAATTCAAACTAATTATATCTGTATAGTAGTGTATAGTTCGGATACACCGAACACATATTAATGAAGTTGGTGTTTCCAGCAGGAACTCTGCTTGAGCTTGATTCGTAATTCTAAAAACGTATTAAAAGTTTAGAGAAAATATACGGAGTGCGAGTAAATTCGTATGATCATATTATTAAATTCTATATAATACACCTGCTATCCTAATGACTTTGTATGTTTTCACTTTTTATAACTTTACTAAAGTTTTGTAGTTTTGCTTATTTTTTTATTTGTCTTGTTCTAAAAGTCATTATTATAATCAGAGATACGTCACGGCTAAATTACTAATATTTTTGTTATCATCATCATCATTCTCATTATCAGCCGAAAGACGTCGCTGAGTATTCAATCATACGTTAAAAACAAAAACATAACACCATATTTCGGTTATACAACAGAACCAAAGAAACGGTCCAATAATAAATACGAAAAATCACTATTGAGAAATATAAAGCTTTCACCAAAAATTTCCAACTGTCGCCGATTAAATGGGAATACGCAATGCGCTCCAAAACCAACTTATGAAACAAATAAAGAAGGAATGAATCTGTATCTTTTGTTCTGTGTTTGTTTATTTATTATCTTTTAACTCACAATAACTGGTTGCTGCATTTGAATAACGATGCAGAATAAAGAATATTTTTATAGTGAACAAATGAAAAGTTGCTTCAGACTATATCTCTCGTGCAAAGGCGCAGATAAGAATAGCTTGTAGTTTAATAAGCAATGAATTTGCTCGATAGAAAACACCTTTTGTTCGAGACATTATTCCAGCTCTTTCCGTTTACAACTGTTCGAGGGAGAACATCGTAAGCTTGCTAATTAACAATTGATTGTGTACAAGACGCGACGCTACATTAGCCTAATAAAATATCGAATGACAAGGTACAAGTTTTGTATCATTTCGTATCCGATTACAAATTCATTAAAACGTGTATGACAACATAGCAAGTCGAAATTATTGTAGCGAATAAGTTGCGTGTAAAAGGTTGTTTATGCGACCCGATACAGGTCACAGGGAGCCGTTTGATGCAGGTTCACAAGTTCTTGAAAACTATGAGACAAGGCAAACACTGCACGCCTTCCTTTGTGTCTGGATGCCAACCAATAAACGTTTACATTTCCTAACAAGTAAAACAATTCTTGCGACATTCTATTGGCATATATCGAAGTTGTTTGCGTAGCTTCAATATTTCTTGAAGCGTATTTTTAGAACTATTTAAAATAAAATGTAAAAAGAGCTTGTAAAAATTATAAATCTAAGATCAAAAATCTGATGCCTTCAGCCCGCTTGCCGCAGAAAGAATTTAAACTTGCTTCACAATTGAATACTTGATGATATTAGAGTCGACGTAGCTTAAAAATACTAACAACAAAAACGAAACATTATGCTATTTCAAAGATTATTTATATTTGTCTCTCTTTGTCGCATTTCTAAATTAAATATTTTCTAAATTTACTGAAGCATTTTTGTATAAAATGTTATTCTATTACACAAACTGGTGGATAAAAAGAGAGAATGCAAAACAAAGCGTCATGTGTGATTGTTTTAGAGTTTTGAGTTTCATGTGGCACCAGCATCCCACAGTGAACCGCTTCGTTTTCCAAATAGAAACAAATAACACTATCGTAACTTGTGAAAAATTCAATCCTAAAATGATCTGCTTTTTTTGAAAGTCTATTTCTAAAATGTGAACCATACATTTTATATACTAACGCGAACAATGCCGAAATGGTTTTAAATATATAATGGAGCAGGTTTAAACGCCGGATTTGCTTTAGAAAATTCACAATTCAGTACTAGCCTCTGTTTTCCAGATGTTTAAGCCAGCTATCGCATGTCTTTTATGGTATAATTCTGTACTGCGAATTCATATGTATAAGATCACGGGTAAAGAGATCAAATTTTTCGTTAATAGCGATGAAAGCACTTCAAAGTCATTATCGGCGCCAGAGGAATATAATGCGTGTTCTGTTTATCATACTAAAATATTCATTGAGGGCACGTTCCCGTCGGCGCTAAGTGGGTGAGTAATATTACAATTAGGGCGACTATTTTCAAATAATTCTAGTGTCAAATTAAACTACAATAACATCAACAACCAGCGCTGGCCCAAATTGAGTGCTATTGTTGTAGAGGAGGCCCATGCCAAGCAATTGGACTCATAGATATACGTAGATGTTAAACAAGTTAGGGCAGTAAACTAACATTTTACAATATAAATATATTTTTAATATAATTTAGCAATAATGAGGCTGCTGAAATCATTCAAACATTTGCATTGACGTAATTTCCTCGCAAACAGGTAATACTAAGCAAACAATATCGTTGATCATGAAAAGGCTTCTCTTGCGGAAATCCATTGACTTATTAAGGGACAATGAAATATGAACAATGTCTAATTACTTGCCTTTGCCTACTTCCTTAAGACAACAATCGCAGACGGCAAAAGTAATGAGCTGTGTTCGTACACCATGTGTCGTGAATGCTATTCTTTCGCATAATATACATTACTGTATTTCCTGTCCTACTTATCGCAGTTCAGAATTGGAATCCAACGAATGTTCTCTTACGTCATTAAAGTTAGTTACCAAATAATTAAACTAAATCATGTCATTTAATATTTGCATTAAACTAGTGTGTCCACACTGTTTCAATTCAAGCGCATCATCATTATCAGCCAATATGCGTCCCACTGCTGGACACGGGCCTAAGGAAATGGTTTAGGCTTTTTTTAACCACGCTGCACTGTCCTAGTGCGGGTTGGCGAACTACACACCTAAAAAAAATGTAAGAACTTTCAGGTGTGCAGGTTTCATCACGATATTTTCCTTCACCGTTTAACCAAGTGATCATTCATTGTGAATCCAGAAGTAGCTTCAATAAGTCAAAAGTGTTCCAAACCCTCGACCGCGTTTCTATTCATTTAATAAGCGCACAATAAACTACAAATACATATCCTAAGTTTTCCTATTTTCATTTACATTTATGAAATAAAAAGCGTTCCTCTAAAAGTAAACAAAACAACAAAAATGTCACACGCGTGTTACGTAATATATATTGAGTTATTAAATTATAAGGATGAACCCATAATTCCGAAATAACCTCCTGTTTGTCAGTACGAAGCTCGAATTGGCCGTGGCTTGTGTCAATTTCATACAGGAAATATCAGGTGCGAAAATATTCGATAAAAAACGCTTGAAAGTGGCGTCTGTGTGTGTTATGCGTGTAGCAATAAAAGGATTATGAATAAATACAATAAAAATTTGATTATAAACGAATGTACAATATTCTAACCAAGATTATTGAGGGTGAATCGTGTGTATCAACGTGTTTATTTGCACCTATTAATATTTAATGCAGGCAGAGCTGATTCCATGTGAGTATCACGCCACTAACTATGTTCTGAGCTTGCAACTATGTTTACATTTACTAATTCCTCGCAGCTCTCAATTAAGACTATCTGAATCTCATTGATTAATTTATTTATTTATTTACACTTCATACAATTAAAAACATAATTGTAAAGGTGGGCTTAATGCCTAAGGCATTCACTACCAGCCAAACATAGGAGCAGAGTTGATGCGAAGTAGGTGTGCAAATAAAATACTTTATAATTTAATACTTATTCACAAGTTACTTCCTTGCTCCTCTCTTTCTTTTATTACATTAATTTAGCTCACGTGACATCATCATTATCGTGACAGATTAAGACAATAATAGTCCCTCCTATTACTTTTATCGTAATAAAATAATATCAGCTAAGGTCAGTACTTTGGTCATAAACATGTTACATACTTACCTTCATATTTCTTGCATATTAAAGAAGTGCAAAATTAATTAATAAACAAAGGTTTCCTGAAACAACAAAGTAGATAGTGTTATAATTGTTACAAGAAGAATAAGGAAGAATTAGTAAAGGCAAAGTATATTTCGGTAACTATACTGGTACCTATGCAATTTATTTAATTAGGAACTATATTCTGTTAATAGCTGACCATAAACATTAGCATGGTAGGTCGTATGCTCCCTCGTTTCCCCGCTGATGTATTTACGCACCACGAATTATATGGAGGCTTGTTTACATTTTAATGAAAGGCGTTGGCTTGTAAATTCTCTGTTTATGCTCGCACTTGCTACGGAACCCGCAATTCTCTACACTGAACTACGCATTTATTAAAGTTACGTAATACGAACGAAGAATTAATTAAATACAAAGCATTGGAAATACATATGTAGGTACATATGTATTCAACCACCTCACACAGATATCTTGTGCAGTATAGTGCAGTATGATTTGGTTATTATAACTCATTTGTCATGCATTCCTAGTACAACAAAAACACTTTAAAGACCTAAAATACCGTAAGCCTTTCAACGACTATAAGAATATTGTTAAATGACAGTCGACGACGCGAGGGCGTTCTTAAATCACTAAGATTAATTTTCTGCGCACATAATTTATATCAGCAAACCAGGACGCGGGTCGACGAGACCATGAGGCAATTTACAAACTCGAAAATCGCGGAAGTTCGTTAATTATTCGGCGGGAACAGGCTCGGGTGCGCCGGGACTCACGGTTATTGACAATTAAGACAAGGCTCGACCGCTTGACGCGCCTTATTGCTCTGCTTGTGGTCCACTGTTCGTCGAGCGCTCGCCAACCTCTCACCCACCGGATTTCAAATATTCCTTGTCCAATGAAATTAACAAAATACTTCACTTCCACTGAACTGTAACAGCACTTTAATTGAGCATTACAAGGTAATTTGTGCCGCTACTAAATCGCAACATCACCAATCGAAGATTTGGCTAATATAAAGTAACACCCACTGTGCACAATGTAAACAGGGTATATAGGGACTCAAAGAATCCCTCTCAAAGTAGGCCATGTATCGTATTATGGGAAGCCGTGCTCTGTATTCATAGCGAATCTGGGACAGTGAGCACGCCAAAATGGCAAATATAAAAATGAGATAAGTGATAGTGAACGACGACACTGGCCTAAGTTGGTTTTAACCCGACTAATACATTCTAAAGACACATTGTTCCACATCCTATGTTGCTTATATAATAAAATGTAAGATTCTATTCGCAGTGGAGCTAGATAAAGATTCGTTTGTAATAGTTCCTTTTAAATATTGAATACGCTTTTTATTTACAACCAGCGTGTTTAATAAATAAACTGAGAAAATAGAACGCGGTTTCGTTTCTGTTCGTATTAAAAGTTCTAATTTAGTTACAAGATATTTTCCTTTGATAACCAATTTGTATCAGCCAGCTTTGAAATAAATTGATTCTTCATAAATGAGTTTGAACACTTTTATTATTGATATTGCTACTTTAATTTATTGACGTTATTTAATATCACTGCTTCTGCTTAAACGCTATAGAATATCGTATACCAGTCGAACGCCTAATGTGTCATTATAATAATCATCATCATCATCATCATTCTCCTGCCCTGATCCCAATTCTTGTTTGGGGTCGGCGCAGCATGTTTTGTCCTTCCTTCCTGTGTGGAAGGACAAAATTATAATAATGTGTCATTATAATAATGTTACGTGATAATTAGAGCTATATATTTGGGGTATAATTAAAAAAAAAACAATACTATTTCAATAAAATATAGGATCAGACTGCTGAGTCAATAAAATCATAAATCTGTACAAAATTTGCTATTAACTTTACAAAGCTATAAACTAAGACAATTGGAGGTTGTCCTTAAATCAAATACGTGTACTAGACACCAGCTGGAAGTTTATTACGCAATTGACAAGAGAAATCGACGTTCGTAAAGCGTTACAGCGCCCTGCGAGAATTTTTAAATTGCACTTTTTACCAACAAAGCGCTCACGAACTAGTTTTTTCCTTCGTATTAATTCTACACCTGCTGGAACTCAACAAAAAATAAACAACGTACTCTAACTTACTACTACTTCATCAACCCATATACGCCCACTGCTGAGCACGGGTCTCCTCTACCATTGAGAGGGTTTAGGCCATAGTCCACCACGCTGGCCTAGTGCGGGTTGGCGGACTACACACCTAAGAAATTCCTAAGAACTTTTAGGTGTGCAGGTTTCATCACGATGTTTTCCTTCACCGTTAAAGCAAGTGATAATTCAATTTGAATACACACACTTCGAAAAGTCAGAGGTGTGTGCCTGGGGTTCGAACCCGCGACCGCCGAAATTCTCGACCGCGCGCCTAAACCTCGAGGCCATCACTGCTCTTAACTCTAACTTAAATATATATATATAAATTTTGAAACTATTTCTATTTTTAAGCTTCAATTTGATAGCTAGTATAACTTTATATAGTCAAATCCATGCTTTTAAGGTTTAAAAACTAGAAAATCGATTACCATTTTCTACTGAAATTGGTTTGATATTACGTTTTACTCGACACGTGTTTTAAATTGAATTCGGTAACCAGGTTTTCATGTTGTAGTTTATAAATATTGTTATATTTAAACATGGCCCCACAAAAGCACAAAAAATACAATTTAATTGAAGTTTTGAAAAAGTTGAATATAGTAGTACGCATTAGTAATGCGAATGTACAACTAAATGTAGTAATATTATAATTTACTTACGTAAGACTGGAAATATTTAATGTGAAATAAGCAATACTTGAGTAAAAATTGCAACTTGACTAAGATCTACCTTTTGGGAGTACAGAGATGAGCATATATGTATTATGATAGTGGTATTACTTGAAGCTTGTGATTTCTACAAACTCAAAAGAAGCCTAGTGAGCCATTTCACAGTGAGAAATATAGGAACAATGGATGCATTAGAAAACTGGGACACATTATTTTTAGCTTTGCTAACAAATAAAAGATCTTCGCATTGCCAAATGTCGCAACTATAAAGGCATATGCATTTTTAACCATAGGCTTTTATTGATACGTTTCCAACACAGTTACGTCACATTTACGACGACAAACCATAAATGCACTCGCTTTTATTTATTTATTTGGTTTTGGCAGACAATCGATATTATAATGTTACTTTTCCTCTTGTGACCAGTATGAATACTTTTTTGAATAAGCGTCTAGATTTCAGTATGCAACTGCTTCGTTATCTTTAGTTAAAAAAAAAAAAACATAAACAAAATATAATTAACATCTATTCACTCAAGTCTGTATGACACGATCCTGAGTATTAGACAGGTATTGCATAAAAAAAGGAAGTTGAAGTCCCAATAGACGGAGCACATTGCTCGTACTAACTGCCATGCCGGTGGGATAGAAAAGCTTTGTGTAAAGACCGCGTACCGGCAAGTACAGCGTTGGACGTCCAGCCACAAGGTGAAGTGACGATTTAACGAATAT
Source organism: Cephonodes hylas (assembly GCA_030295005.1). Taxonomy (NCBI): domain Eukaryota; kingdom Metazoa; phylum Arthropoda; class Insecta; order Lepidoptera; family Sphingidae; genus Cephonodes; species Cephonodes hylas. The sequence goes on along the minus strand of AP025364.1, from coordinate 6,588,382 downwards.
CGCGGGATCCGCTAGATGTTATTTCTTATAAAAAGATTAGTATAGAATTTTCAGAAAGGCTGTGTCCAACAATACATATTTTTCAGCTGATAATAAAGATGACGATTTCACCAATATTTTTTTCTATTTTACCACAAACTTTTTTTTATTAATAAATCCAAAAATTTCCTCACTTTGACTACCCCGTGAACCAATCCTAGACAATTTTATTGGGCGTCAAAATAAATATAGAACACAATGGATGAACTTATTCTATGCAATAATCTAGCCACCGAACTTTATACTACTGCCTCCCATTTGAGATATTATTAGTTTTTTATTATGAGACTGGCTCGTTGCCCCAGCAACATAAATAGTGGCGTGTGATCGAGAGGACTTCCGTCTGGATATGTGACCGGTAAACGGCAATAAGCTAACCCCCTGTTACGTGAGACTTAATGATTGGCAGAACGTGACCATAGTGTACGTCTGGCCGAATCTTCAGTTATATTTCCATGGGAGAGACCGAATGTATAAACGTAATTATATTATCTTAAACCGGCTACTGCTGTAAGAGTATTCACATACGAGTATAGTTAAAATTGATACCGCGCAGTCGTGAACGAAATGATTATGTAAAACATAAACGTATTTTTTATTATAAAACTTTTAGTCTCTAGCTTCAAAAGCGGATTCGACTGAGTTAGGCTGTAACTACTCGTGTATTAGGTAGTCTATGAAATTTGTGTAAAGATTTGTTCAATTTACAGTCCTATTTATCGCAACAAAATTAATTTGAACAATTCCTAAAAAATTTAGTCATTTACTCTTCTTAGACGCTCTAAAATAATTCCTTTTGCCAAGAAATAAGTAAACGAGAAATCTCATATAAAATTGATAAAAAAATAACTGAATCAGTTGTCAGCTACAATAGTAGCGCCTGGGGTGAATTTCACATGGAAAAAGATTGATGTTAGGCAGATGAAGTAAAATGGGTGAGTCATGACCTCAATTTATGAGGACAAGAATATCATTAGCTGACAGTTACAATATAACCTAGTCTGATTATAAAATGGGACTGAACAAAAAACAAACACTGACGTTGTTTTTCTTATTTTCGATAAAACAATCTCATTTATTCATAGAAGCAAATATCACAAATTTTCATGAAATCATTATGTTTGCATTTACGAGTACCATAGGAAAATTCCAAATGGACTTGTATATTATTTCATTCTATGATAATGTTTCCATCTTTCGTACGAACAAATTGAAACTACATTACACATTAATTTTACAAAAACAAATATTAAAACGCAATTCTTTATACATTTTGCTGGAAAATAAATTCTGAAATTAAATTGAACGGCATCATGTCCACCATTAATCATTGAGGCTCCGACTCGTTGGCAATTCTCTCGCGGACTTTTCTTTTTATAAGATTGAATACAAACAGCGTTTTTCCTTTATGTTGGTACACGAAACAAAACGTTACTTTCTAACCTATATCACGTTTTTTGACGCAGAATCACGACGGGATCAAGACGTAACAAAATACGAAACTATGTCATTGAAAGTGTCTGGGGGCTATTAAACACATGTAGGTATATTAGATAATTTTATCAAATTAAAATTTGTAGTGCTTTTCGTTGTAGTTTTCATCGTTATTGTGTCAAATAAAATTAAATATACTATATTGCACGAGAAAGTGAGAGCTTGGATACCAGATTGCGTTGGATGGTAATAAAACATTAATCACCAGTAACAATATTTACATAGTCAAAAAAAGCTTAAACACGTAGTCATTAGAACAAATCGTGCTACACTCATTTCACCACGTTAAACGAATAGCATTGAAGCTAAAAGTTGGAAACACTCTTGGTTAACATGCCAAAACGATTTCCTTTCACACGATAATTAAACTTGACTTTGTTTCCTCGTAACTTGCAGCAATACTTCGCCTTAGTTAGTGGGTAGTTTCACTAAAAGCACGTAGCATTGTGGACGTCGCCCGGCGTAGCGCGCACCTGTAACCACCTTTAGCATATTAATACGACGAAACGCTCGTATTACGTGATAAAATTGTTATCTGCGAACATTTTACAGCGCACTTTTAAAATATCGTCCAGTTTTATCATTTTATGTTATGTAATTTTTATTCGCTCGTGAAGGTTTCAGTAACAACCGAGCTTGGTGCGTGTTTGTTGTCACGTTTTATGTACAGTATGTGGTGTACATATGCGCTTGAATCTACGTAATAATCTGTTGTGTGAAATCGCGTTTGTCACCTGCTGCGACATTTTAAATATTATGATAAAGTCCTGTATGAATAATGTGACTTCACTTTCCTTGTTTGCCGGATGTTGCCTAAGAAAGATATCTGAATTACTAGAGGTATTTTTGCGATATTTTCTTTTAAAAATAAAATAATAAGGACAATTTATTTTTCATCCGAAAAACATTATATCTATAAAATTCCAGTAATTTAAAATCATTTTCCTAAAATGAATCGCTACATACATAATCGTGAAAAATTTTTGTACTCGTATTTATATGTAAATAGTAGAATCTTTTCCTGTATAAAGCAAGGCAAGGTAAATATTTTATCAAAACATTTACTGATGAGAATCCATTTACACCACAGCAAATCATTTATTTAGCCAAATTCACTTAGTTTCGTGGGAACGTGATATCCGCCGGCGTTTAAGCGAGAGTTAGTATTATTCATCGCTGTCAAAGCGGCAGTTACGGCTTTGAATCTCTGATGCAATATCTGCCCAAAGTTAAAGCGTATTTTTAACTCTGACGTGCAGGTTCTAGATGTTTGCGCATAAACTAATGTATTTGAGCATTCATTGCACGAAAAGTAATATCGTTTTTACGATGAGTCCTTTGCCATTAGGGTTTAAAAAATGTATTCATTTCATATAAAATATATAAATAGTATATAAAATAAAATAAATATTCATATAAAAGTCGCCGTCAGAAAATGTTTTATGTGCTATAAGTTTTCTACTGTTAACGTTAATGATAAACGAGAATAAAATCCTATCATTAAAGAATGGTGAGTTCAGATTAAAAATTGTGCATATTAGCTCTGTTTCATATGCTACTTGATAAATTTTTACATTTATTATAATGGGCTTTTTCAAAAATCCCTATATTCCATCATCTATATTATTCAAAATATGCGTAAAAAGTCAAATTACAAAGAGCAAAGCTTCCATAACATTATTATTTCCGATCTCGTTTTCCTCGTCGAATAAGTGTCGCGCGAACCTGTAAAACGCAGCGCAGTTAACATGGCTGCGAGTCATAAATTGATTTAGTCACAAAAGTGCGAGCACATCACAACCGTCGCCTGTAAGCCGTAAAATAAAAATGAGTGTTTGAAGAGGCTTAAATTATGTAACGCGAGCAGTGAGCACACGCCGCGGCGCCTTCCTTGCCTACACACACTCATTTACGCTCCGGAACGGCTCTTTATGGCCGCTTTCTTTATACTGCCGCGCTTTAAGGGCGGAATTTAAACTAATTAGCAGAAATATTTTCTTCAATATTCTATTTATATTTAAATGTAGAAGAAAGCCAACATTAAATAAAGTTAAGTGGCGAAGATTTTTTTTGTGTAATTTATGCTAAGAAAACTGACATGTCGTTGCATTATCTCTGAGTACACTTAAAATACATTTTTTACTCATTTCTTGGCAAGCAAAAATGTCTTTGGACTGCACTGTACTTACGCTCAGTTGTTGTAGTGGTCACTTCGCGATAAGCAGAATAAAAAGAACGCCATAAATTGTTTCAACATTCTGAACAAAATAAATAACTTCTGGAGAAAACTGTATCTTATTGTAATGCTTTGAAAAAGGACACCATTAATGTCAAAGCAATAGTCAATAAATGATAGAAAGCATCTTAAACATTTCAATGTGTCAAATATAACGGGGTCGAGAACGAGCCTTAGGAGAAAGGGATTTCATACTTTGTAAAGGAAATTTAGTTTTGGCATACACGCGTGCATGTAGACATAAATAATTCATGGAAATCCGGCGCGGGCTCGCAATGCGGGCTGGCAAAAATCGCTTTACGAGTGCGGGAAGTGGCGGCGGCCGGCGGACGGCGGGCGGCGATGCGATGCCTGCGTTCATATAGCCGGTACAGGCGGCATTGCGCAAACAAATTGGATGCTTAAAATTCAATTTGAAGGTTTCGCGGTCCGCTTCATTCGCTCGCCCCGTCCGTTACAAGCTGCATGCGCTCACATCGACAAATGGAACGCAATTATTTTCACACGATTTGGATATGTTTAATTGTTTGTTATCATTCAGAGATCGAAAGTTATCCGTTATATAACTATTTTATGTTTTTCAATTTACTTTATCACCCCTAAACTAAATTAACTTTCATCTATCTGTTAGATTACTCAAAGCGTTAGTGTTTTTTTTTAATATTAAATATTTTGTATAATTGATTCGGTGATTGTATTGCCTTCCGAGATCAGTTTGTATTTATAAAGTAATCGCAACCATATAATTTTATAATGTGTTCCCCGAAGGGTAAGATAGAGTTGTCCCCAAATTACGTCTATAATATTCTACTGAAGGTCTCACCTAATAGCGCGCAAGCTTATTGCCGTTTAATGGACACATGTTTATCCATGTAGCTACTGAGAATTTCCTAATGGAAAAAAATAATAAAACTTTGTCTAATCCGGGAATCCATCGCAGGACCCCTAAATCACACGGCAAATACTTGTGCTGCGTGCCCGAGAAAGTTAATCTATTTATTTATATTGTTTGCAGGTAAATAATGCGCTTACTTAGTAGTGTTCCGAATAAGTAAACCACAATTCAAGCTTTTGCACTAACGAGTTCAGAACAAAGAAGTTTGGGAAATAAAGAAGGCGATTGTTGTATGTGGGTCTCAGTTTAAGAATTTAAACTTGAAATAACTACTACAAGAACTTCTCCCTCTGCCAACCCGCACAACTTTTACAAATACAATTTTTCTCAAATATTAAATTAATGAGAACCATTCCACAGCCTGGATGTGTATTTGTAAACAACATTTCTGCGTCTTTGTGGAGAAGATAAAGACGGGTTGCAAGCAACTAATTCGATATAATAAAGATGGACACTCGGAGAAATTTACTGTGACATCTATTGTGGCAATAGAGCGGGCCGGATGTTCCGACGAGCCAGTGCTGTCTGAAACTTTTCTAATCCTGTATTCTTCGATAAACTTTTCCAATATTGCGAACATAACAAGCTTACATGCGCGCCTAATCCGACAACATCCGAGCACCGAGCACCTCACAGTCTGCCCAACTTTTCATAAGATTAACTAATTTATTCAAATTACACAAGTTCTTCTCAAGGATGGACTACGATAGTCTGTATGTCGATAAGCTTGAGTTTCTAATAAGTCGCTGGGAATCAAATCCGAGGTTGGTTCAAAATTTGCATATTCATAAATTAGTTTTAAGTAAATACACAATCACGATACTAAATAGCACTTTTTATCTATCTTAAATTTTACTATGGTAATGAATAAATTTTGTAGGTCTCTAATGAAACAGCTCGCAAATAATTCAAAATGGTTATATTTCTATACTTACGTTTTACTTCTACTAAAAAGTAATTCGTGTATTAGATTGAAATAATAATATTGCAAAAGGAAGAATAACACTTAAACTTAAAACTGTTCAACCACAGCTTAACAACTATAAAGCAATACGCTCCAGTGACCTCTTCCTGCCAGGCTCTCGTAAAAATCTCGTCTACACTAAACACAACGGGTCATTGCGGCAGTACTAATCTGTCACTGCGAAGTATCTCAATAGGCAATTCAGTTCAGGGCTTGAATTAATCAATCGCCGTGTGTCGACGTAAATTTGACCGCAGTAATTTGAAGCACACCGCGACGCTTTGTCGCGCCGTCACGGAACCAACTAAATTAATTATCACACCGTACTACCGAATCAGCACTTTCGATAACTTTCTTTCCACCTCGCGGTTCGCCGCCGTTTCCGTTTATTCTCCTTTCAATTTATTAATCCCAACGAATTTAGTTAAAAGCGAGCCGCGCGTGACTTAAGCTCCACGGAAATGCTTAAGCTTATTGAGTCCTAAATTTAAAGAATACATAAAGCTTTAAATTTATTTTTTATACCACGCCATAATCGGTTCACTGAATATGGTAAGCTTTGGTTATATATAAGACAGTGTTATACTTGTGTCTGTACACTTTTCTTTAAAAAAAATGAACTATCGTACTAACATTTTTTAACCAAAAATCGTTATGTAATATTATAATAAACTACGTATTTTTTAGTGACAGTGTTAGTGGCTTTATGATAGTATGTATTTATTAATTTAAAGTATAAATGTTGAAGGTGAGTTCATGATAAATAACACGAAGTTTATCCGACATAATATTTTATTCATTCCATTTAAATACCAAATTGTAACAAAATGCAGATGTTTAAAAACTATGACACAGTTTTATAAACAAAACGGATTATTACATAACGAAGATAAATATTCATCATATGTTTTAATTCTATCCAATTCCTTGAACAATTTGAATAATACAATGTTTAACCACTTCAAATGTTAGTGTATAATGATACCTAGATGGTACACACGTAGCATTATTATAATAATAAAATAACAAATTTAAATGTAACAATAAATACTATAACAATACAATAATTCCAGTACAACGAATAAAAATATCGAAATTAACAATGTAGTAATTGATTTAAAACATTTTTATGTTTGTAACAAATTTCATTACTTTTATATTATGAAACTTTTGTAATCAATTCCACAAATACATAGTCAACACTACTAAGCATTCAATTCAAGTTTACAGCGGCGAGACAATAAACTATTTTACATGAAAATCACATTTTGTCACAATGTGGGAAATGGCGTAAAGTATTTTAAGTATTAATCACTCACCATAGTTAATCGTCATCAATTCCTGTGAAGATAAAAAACATGGACGAGTACTTAAATTATAACGTTTTTCCATTGTCATTTTATTTTTTATTAAATGACTTAGGTAAAATAGCTTACGTACGTGTTGATTTCATTATAAAATTTCTCATTTCTAGAATCCATTAATGCTTCCTCAATTAGACTAAGACCTTGCAAGAAGCTTTTTAGTCATAATCACCGAGTCTGTGCTTAAATTATTAATATTTGATTTAATCTAACGCGTATCAAATATGTTACAACTTAATGTATATAAGATTTACATAATCTTTTTACTAGAAATTAACCCCAGTTTAATTTCCGGGGCCAATTAAATTTTTCGGTTCGGAAATAAGAATAAAATATATTGTTTTATATAGAATCGTTTATCGGTTCATAAGTGACAAGTTTCTGAACGGAGGCCAGTAAACAACAAAAACTGTAAATATGTAGTACAAGTACAAATATTTGTGCTCGTCCTTTCCCTCTCGATAAATGTTTTGTTTCTCTCGCAAAGATGAAATGGATGTTACAGATAGAACCAATTTTATGTTCGTTACACGAAAATGCGACACGATTTATTACATCCACGTAGAATGGCATTTGTCCTTGGCTCCTCTCTCGTAGACTCACAGATTTTTGGGTTTAGCTTAACAACTCTACAAATTGTCGCCGTGGCATGACCTATTTCGAATTTTCGTTGGTTTGAACATGCTTTGTAAAGATTTAAATGCGTTCTACAAAACCGGTAAAACAAACGTAAGCGGAAATATTCAATAAATTATGCGGACACACTTATTATGTTATGAAAATAAGATTAGATGGTTTTAGGCTATTGTGAAATCGGTTACCAAAAATATAACAATACATTCAATAACGCTAGTAGGGCTCGATTAATTATATATGATTTAAAATAAATGTTGGCAAATGATGACTAGAAGTAAACAAGTCTTGTTTGCAATTCCGAAAATATAAAAATCATTCCGCATAAGGTATCTATAAGCATTTTAATTTCAAGGTTATTCGACGTGAATGTTATGTTACGTATATGGGTTTATTGTATGACAAAGTCACAATACACTTACACCATTCGGAATGAACTAAATAGTACAATTTTTTAGGCGTTTATAACGTAAGAGACCGTGGTCTATTACCCTGATTTCCTTTTAAAGATATTATGGGTGCAAATTATAGGATGATAAATTGTCAAAATATCCTAATAAAACCGGGTAGATCAAAGTACTCGTCCATTTAATTAAGTTTTCAATATTTACTTATCAAAAACTACTCAAAATGAATACACCTGACTTAAAAGTAACTTTACAAAAAATTACAACGTACACAATTTTTTTAAAACGATGTCGTCTTACATTAAGTTATGCTAATTACCTGAAACACTTCGTTTGATATTGTTATGTACATCTAATGCGGGTTTGTCTTTAGTCTTCTGTCACTAAATTATTGTTATATTCACATTTATAATACACGAATATATTCACAAGGATCTACAATTCCTTTTTACTATATGCAATGGCAAATGTATAAAATACGTCAGAGGATTTTTACAAACACTCCGTACACCGTCTCGTGCGTTTACGAGAAACCGTTTATACTAAATATGTATCTAATGTTTATTTCAGAAACATGTATATCAGATTTTTCTTGCCTTTCCAGTAACAACTTGGCAAGCATAAAAAACAAAAATATCGATTTTAAGAAATTTGCTCATAACATAATTTATAATACATATACCTATTAGTAGAGTGCCGTAAGGCATAAAAATGGTCAAACCTCGGAACCCAGGGCCAGTCAATGAATCTGTATATCAAGTATGAGACTGCATTATTAAGACCTCAAATAAAAAAGTTAAAAACAAAAAATTGACCGATCTCGATTTACAACAATTTTTAACAACAATTTACTGAAAAATGAGAGACGGAAGGGAGAATTTTTTTTTATAGTGAAAAATTTAGTTTTATTTGTAATAAATTATATGTGCAGAGTAACTTCAATGTAATTTATTAGATTATCGTAAAAAATAAGTTACAAAAAAAAATTATCATTAACTATTCACATTGTTACATCGTGTACATTTCACAGCTTTCACCATTGCATTCTAAGCAAGCTGCAGTGCAGTTTAATCCACTTTTCCTGCACCCACAAGATGCTCCACATCCTGTTTTGCATGAGCAAAAAATAATTTTTAATAAAGATTCTGGAGCTTGCAGCAGTGATGGCCTCGAGGATTGGGCGCGCGGTCGAGAATCTCGGCGGTCGCGGGTTCGAACCCCAGGCACACACCTCTGACTTTTCGAAGTTACGTTATTATGGGTGTAGTAAAGTTAGACAACGGATAATAATACATAGGTAATATGATAAAATAAATTTAAATGATTATGTAATATTATATTTATTCCCGTTAAGTAGGATGAATACGCAGTGATGGCCTCGAGGTTTAGGCGCGCGGTCGAGAATCTCGGCGGTCGCGGGTTCGAACCCCAGGCACACACCTCTGACTTTTCGAAGTTATGTGTGTATTCACATTGAATTATCGCTTGCTTTAACGATGAAGGAAAACATCGTGATGAAACCTGCACACCTAAAAGTTCTTAGGAATTTCTTAGGTGTGTAGTCCGCCAACCCGCACTAGGCCAGCGTGGTGGACTATGGCCTAAACCCTCTCAATGGTAGAGGAGACCCGTGCTCAGCAGTGGGCGTATATGGGTTGATTATGATGATTATGATGATGATTCTGGAGCTGGTCGTTGCGTCATTGTTTGCGGTGTCAATATTCCGCATTCCAAGCCATGTTTGAACTTGCAAAAATACTCTTTTAAGTTTTAGTACAAACGCCCAATTAATTCAATATTTCGTCAATGCGAATATTGTTGCTCGAAAATTCCTTAATCACACGAAATAGCAACAAAGGGCAATATTGGCGTTGGTGACTTGAATTTCCTCAAGTTGCCCCAAAACAACAAATCTATACAACAGAATGTGAAAAAAGCTCTTAAAAAGAATATTTCTCATTTCTTAAATTATGAGCTTTGCAGAGCAAAAACGTGATCCCTTATTTTTTCAAAAATTCTATCGAGTGAAACAAAAAAATGGCTGGATGGATTAATTTGGCACTTTGTAGGATTTTTGTGGACATATTGAACTATAAAACGCACACTTAATATTATTGGTTTTCACAATATTTTCGATCCAGCGCTCGATTTTCCAAAACACCATCTAAAGCAAATTTTTGATGCATTTTCAAATTCATGTAACAAGAAGAATTCTTGTTTTTTCGAAAAAGTAATAGCTGGTGGTTAAAGGATATTTATTCAAATTCTTGAAACGCACCTTAAACTTGGTATACAATTATTTGTTGCTGAGATATCGATAATTAAAGACAAAAGGATCCTTTTCCATTTGTAGACTGATATCTCGGCGAGAACTAAACATATCGAGGTGTTAAAAGATAGAAATTAAAGCTAAATAAACAAAGTATCCGATCTTTATAAGGGTTAAGCAAGAACATTTTTCTCCACGCCCGTATGTAAAAAAAAGAAGCATTAAACATTTTGAAATTGTTTTGTTGCTGCTTTTCCTAAGATCACTCAAAAACCACTGATGCTACAAAATTTTAATGTGTTAATCCAAAAACTAGAGACTTGGAGCTACAATTTTCTTTTTTTAAATTTCCTGTACGACCATTTTTCTCGAAGTTACGGCCCAAAAATTTGGATTTATTTTTTGATCCTTTAATTTTTTCCAGTAGTGTATATATTTATATTCATCGGTATACCTGCAGTCCCTAAAGATCCAAGATCAAGTTTTCAAGTTTGTAATAGTTGTTATTTTTTAAAATATGACTTTAGACTAATATAAATCAATTAAAACTCCAAAAAATTAATAAATGTTTATAATAATAAAAAAAAATTGAGAGCGCGAAAAAAATTTTTTTTAACATTTTTCTATATGCTATTAAAAACATATTTTCAAGGTTTATATTAAGATTCATAGACTGGCCCTGGATTCCGAGGTATAAACCTTACGGCACTCCACTATATGTATGGCACATATATTTTTACTTAAACAAAATACATATTTTCTTTCAAAAGAAATTCGGTAAATTGTGGCTACGGTCCCAAACCACATCGTATAGACGTCCGCATCGCTTGCTTTTAATATATTCCTGCAACCTTATTCCAAGGAAAAATGAAGATATGATTATAGTAACATGACAGATACAGTTTCAAAAGACAGAGAAGACGCATCAATTTAATCAATTTACGTTCAACACGTTCTTAACCCACACTTTTTTAACCAACATTTATTAGTATTATATTTACAGTAACATTCACTATTACACTTTCTGTTTTTTTTTATTTACACTGTTTGTTTTTTTTTTAATCACAATTTAGTTCTTTTATTGACAACCACCTCCGCAGCGGCATCAAGGAACCCTCATACTGATATCTCTTGTATCTGTACTCTTTTCTTCATAATTCCTGGTGGAGGAGGAGGCGCAGTAGCGGGAGGCACTCGCAGAATACCAGATGCACTAGCACCTCCTGATTCAGAGTCATTGGCTTCGGTGGTGTTTTCAGATGACTCTGGACCGAACTTAACCTGTGTCGAACTATCAACTACACGGGGCTCAAACGTACTTGTTCTGCCGATGGGGTCTTGTGGCCTCCCCTCCACCTTCTGTATGTCCGGCTTTTGTGTATCTATGCATACTACACTTCCTGCTTCAATAGCGCTACCGACACTAACGTCTGGCATGGAACTGCGCGCAGCACGGTGTTTCTCATCATAGCAACTATACTCACCGAACGTAGGCTCGCCACAATCTGACAACGTCCTTAAGTCAAACTTAGAACCGGAACCGCGAGGGACATGCGCCGACTTGCAATCGAAACCGAAACCCTTGCCTTCAAATGCACGAACTTCGTAGTCCAACTTGCCGTCATAATTGTCCGAAGAAGACGAACTTCCAGCCTCCGCCAGGTCATCTTTGGAATGTCGTGGTCTCGTGCCGCGTTGGTGGTAAATGCCGGCAAATATTAGGACGTTGAGAAGTAGAAGGAAGCATCCAACTGCTATAGTGACTGTTAGAGCAGCTGTGTACGATTGATAATGGGATGACGCGAGTCGACGCAGCAGAGCGTCGTCTGGTTGAACTGGCGTTGTGGTTGTATTCGGAGGACATTCAGTAGACGGTGCTGGGGGTACTGGAGACGGCCGAGGTGGGGAGGTACGGGGAGGAGGAGTGCTGCGAGATGAATCGCCTGCATTGCCAATGTCGAGATTCACTAAATGTGGTACGTGAGCACGGGACATTGATTGAGGCCTCACCGCACCTGACGACAAATGTAAATATAACTAATGAAATAATCATTAATCAATCATTTCAGTATTTATTGTGCGATTCCTAACAAAACGGTAACAATGTAACAAATACTTTAAGGGTTCAAGAATCACAATACGAAACAATTTAAGTCGTGCTGCAAAGGGTGATTCAAGGAACAATAACAGTGTAGTCATTTCAATTATACCACTTTACCAATCTAACAACAACACAACAAGGCAACAAGGCGAGAATTTCACACCGTACAATTTGCAAGTATACAAGCAACTACTAAACATTCAGTTTGCATTTATTTACACGTTGTGGAGCGATATAATCACATTAGTAGCTAGCAACTTTAGAATAACATTAATTCCTTAGTGGAGCATTATTTCATACTTCGCATTTTGATTTATGTTTATTAGATTATCTACACAAACACTTTTGTAATAAACAAATAAATTACAGGATTTCGTACAAAATGCAAGTTACTAATGAATTTTCCTATAACAACAAATTTAGCTCGACCGGCAAAACCCTCGAAGCTAAGTCAGACTTAATTGCGGATCCCAGAGCGTAGTGTTTATCAATGTCGAGGATAATGACGCAATATATAAACATACCTTCGTAGTAATTGGCGTTGTCCTCTTGGAAGTGGTGATGTCGCATAGCCGCATCGGGCAGGTCGGAGCCGGGTCGATGGAGCTGCGGTATCAGCGAGAGCCACAGCGACATCTTGTGACCGCGGTAGTGGCTCCGCATCTCCGGCTTACTGCCTGAGTCCCGGATAACGAGGCCGAATTGAAACAAATGAGCCAAATGTATCCACACTACACAATACACAAGAAAGTTTGCGACCCAAAAGTTTAAATGAACCTCAGTCTCTAGGACACGTGGGGAAATTACATGAGTTCATTATGTATACATAAACTAAAGTGAGTAAACGTATTAGTAAAATCCCAATTAGGAATTAACATAGATTCCGTATCTGTTTTTATTTCAATAGGACTTTATTTGTAAACGCATATTCAACTATCCCTCGCTATACAATTTTAAATATTGAAATTTCCCAAAACTTTCCAAGTATCTCCGGTTTGTTTGTTTGTAATTGTAAAATTAATACACGAGTAATAGGTATGTATATGTTATGGGCAAAGTGATTAATGCGAGCAGTATTTATAATCTTCTTCTTCTTCTTCATCAACCCATATACGCCCACTGCTGAGCACAGGTCTCCTCTACCATTGAGAGGGTTTAGGCCATAATCCGCCACGCTGGCCTAGTGCGGGTTGGCGGACTACACACTTAAGAAATTCCTAAGAACTTTTAGGTGTGCAGGTTTCATCACGATGTTTTCCTTCACCGTTAAAGCAAGTAATAATTCATTTTGAATACACACATAACTTCGAAAAGTCAGAGGTGTGTGCCTGGGGTTCGAACCCGCGACCGCCGAGATTCTCGACCGCGCGCCTAAACCTCGAGGCCATCACTGCTTACATAATTATTATATTAGTATTTATAATATAATTAGTATTTATAATGCCCGGGCAAAATAAATAATGCTTAATAAGAATGGGCAATGTGATTAAAATGTAAATTTTCAGCAGTTGTTCTAATAAATACATACATCAACTTATTTTTTTTTACAAACTTATTTTTGATTATTTAAACGAAGCTGATGACTTAAATTATTTTAATTATTATATAATTTGAAGCTTTTAACTTAAGCGTAAAAAGCTTTTTTAACTTTAAACTTGAGAATTGATTTTAAGTTTCATGATCACAGATCAATCCGTGTGTGGTTTAAATTTTATTTTTTTAGTTTTATTTGATTGTTAAGTTTGAAGTATCTACTGAAAACTAGCGAGTATTTTTTTTTAATTCAGATATTGAGACCAATTTGATTACTGAGTTAAAAGTACTAAATTACTCATAGGTAGTTCTTTTTTTGTTTTCAACGTTATTTTTGATATCATTTATTATTACCTATTAAACTGATTACTAAGACTCTTTTAACTTTAGAGCAAATTTAAAGTTAAATAATCGGAGACGTGATTTCCATTTAGTTCCATTTAGATTGTTAGATTTATAATTTAACTTACTCACGCCGAGAAGTATTATATTCTAATTCCTCGCTGCAGCTTACTCGCAATATCTACCTACATGTGAGTGAAAGCGAGTGCGAAATACTTCCAAACTGCATTACTATAGACTACAGTTTCTAAATGTAGCCCTTCGTAAATTGATCCATGTTAAACCGAAGTCTAATTATTTAAGTTTTAAAAATAAATACTAAACTAGTTTATAAAACATGTTTTTATTATTACTCTACCCGATAATTGATGTCATTTGAAAGTATTAAACATGCTTTACATTACTCTGCCCAATAGGCACTTGGCATTATCCATAATGCCCGGGCAATGTGATAAATTGATTGTTTATAATCACATTGCCCGCTCTTATTGGGCATTATTTATATTGCCCGGGCACTATGAATAATGCCAAATTAATCACATTGCCCATAACATATATACTACTACACTATTTTTTACTCACTTATCTCCATGTAAAGTTGATTAATGGTATCGTATGTGTCCCAGTAGGGCGTCTGATCGAGGCCAAGTCGCGGAGATTCGCCAAGCATCGGACTCGGAGGTGGTGTTGCGGACGGGTCGTTTGGGTTACTGGTAAAACAATAACGCATGTTTAATCAAACGTGCACTGCCCTCAGTATCCAATGAATAAAATCCAAACCGCGTTACGTGTTTTTTTTTTAATTTCATGTACTATGGGATGAACCTATTTGGACACATTTCCAGACTTTATGCGGGAGCTGAGAATTTCCCTAGTAATAAAACTAGTAACAAAAATCTAGTATTTTTTTCCGATCCAACAATTAAACCTGATACCTGTCAAACATATGTCGTACACATGACACATCTATCGTGAGACCAAATAAGCATTCAGTAAATAATTACTAATAGTTATTATCAACAGCCCACATACCGCCCGACTGCTAGGCACAGTAATTTGCAACTAAGATGGGTTAGGTTGTTGTACAACATGCTGGCTTAGTACGAATAAGTGAACTACAGCTATAAAATATCCTTGGAACTTTTACGTGTTAAGGTTTCCTGACGATTTTTTCCTTCACCGTTACATTACGTGACAATTCATTGTGAATATAATTTCGATGATAAAACCACCCTATTTTGAGAAAAGAACAATTGATAGAATTTATAAATATCCATATAATAAGTCGGAGAATCTGGTGGTAGGTTGATGATATAAAGATCTAGAACAATCCACGTCTGAACGAAGCCCGACAGTAAAGCTGTTCAAGTTGATTCAATAAATACAGTGGTTTCGCCTAGCTGGAGCCAACGCAATGCTATAATCTGTACTGGCTGCAGCGCAATTCTGCACTTTTAAAATAAATTATTTTCTTTTATTCTTTATACAACTTGTTGGAAACCTGATTGCTTTTGCATAAACGTACTGCAAGTAATTCTTTCATTAGAATTCATGTCAGCTTAGCATTTTCATGCTACATTACAATATTTGTAAGTAGTACTTATTTACATATTTGTGAGTTGATGCTGGAAAAAATATTCGAAATAAAGTAATTAACATCCATAGATAAAAACAATTTGCGTCTATAATATTAGTATGATTTTACAAATAGATTACAATCATTAGATCAGTTTTGTTTTTATTATTTCAAAAGCAGCACTAATATTCATCATAATATTTTCTGCCAAGGCAGGGGTTGATATTGAATTTCGCTTCCTAAGATTTCTTAGACTTTAAAAAGGTTTAAAGAAGACTGAACTAAAATATTAATCCGACATTTACAAAATGTACATTCAGCATCTTACAGAAGTCTGTCCGGGGATAACATATTCTGAAACAATCTAAACCAGCCCAAAACTACTTGGAACTTGATTGTAATGGTTAAAAACCATAATTTGAAAAAAGTGCTACTTCGAAAAAAAAAACAAATATATTTTTTAAACTAAGTACTTTAAAATCACAGAAGTCTTAAGACTAAAGAAGTTGCTGATACTTTGCTTTTCGGATTTCTTTTCATTGTTACGATCCCGTGCTTTTTATCTTGGGAGTTCCTCGTCCTCTCTATGAGTGTTACTTTATTATTCATAAGATCACCATTATAAAACAAAAGCTAGATCTACAACAAGGTACGCCAATGTCAATAGTAGGTCATTTAATTGTAAATACAAGCTGTGGAAAATAAAGACCGACTAACGCTATGCATACGAGATTAAACCGTTATAAGAGAACTTGTTCGTGTAACAAATTCAATTCAAAATTCCCGACTTAAACCGCAATTATTTTACGTGGCCTGCGTAAATGGGTAATTTGAGTAGTTCTACTAAAACGTAATTTGCGATCGAATTGTGGCTACATCGAAGATAACTCAAAATAGTACAGTGATGTAGCTTGGTTTGGATCGTAATAAAATTAATTAACATGAAATCTAAGTATAATGAAATTCGAATATTATTTATAGGTACAACTTTTCTCAACTTTTCTCTACCACAGATTTGACTGAATCCCTTGTTTTGTTTTTCTTTATTTTCCTTGACTTGATTTTGCCGTAAGTTTGGTCTATTTATTCTGCAATCAAAGAAGCTCAACAAGAACGTATCCTTTCGTGAAAGAGCCGAGCTGCACGACTATACCGATACAATATTACTGATATTTGTTTTGGCACTGAATTTAGTGTCCTAACTGAACAGTCGACAAATTTACCTTCCTCTCGCGGGCACCTCTTAACACTTCAACATTTAAACAATACCACACATCATTTTAGTAAAATATAGTAAAAATGCCCGTAGTCTTTCATATCCCTTACATTACATAGGTATATGATATCTAGATCAAAACTTTATGCTAAATTATACTCACTATTTATAATCCTAATAATATAATCACCATATAATCATTTAAAAAGTTTACTTTTAAAATAGGTGCAAAACGTCGACTATATATTTAGCGTATGTTTTTAAATTAAAAAAGGTTTCATCCAAACAGGCAGCGGGTCGGAAAATCATTAACCAAAAGCTTTTAGCGACCTGTAAATAAATTACATAAAATAACATTCATGTATGTCCCATTTACTAACAAATTAAATTAAATACACCCGACAGTCGGGCTTATAGCTGGATCCACATTTCACAACACAATTTTATGAAGTAAGCGCGAGACACAAGTTATTTATCAAAAAACTACTTCCAAACGGGGGTTGGACCAGAACTCTAGTTTCCAAGCTAGCTACTAAATAAATATGTAAGGGAGGCTAGCTTAAACATAAAAAATAGCTAATGTCGCCCTTGCTCTCTAAATAAAAAAATCATAGCTAGTTTCAAAAGTTTAGTCATTAAATTAAGGAAAATACTAAATCCAGCCATATGGCTATGTGTCTAAATATTATAACAAAAGCGTAAAGAAAAAATCCAATGACCAGCATTACGTCCACTACTGGACAAAGGCCTCGCCAGAAGTTTTTTTTACCTAACTTTTAATTAGCCTTTACTAGCTCTAACTTACCCGTATTTCACAAAATTTGCTATGAAATGTATACAGAGTTTAGATATTTTTTGCTCTTGCTGCGACGCGTTCTGCTGATGATGTGATTGTGATAACGGTACCCCAAAGTAGTAGGGTATCTCTTCACCATGCACCGATCCAGGTCGCTAAAAAAAATACTTTCTTAAAATTATACGTAATATACCACATAGTCATTCAAAAGGCAAGGGCGTCAATTTTGAGACAATACTTTTGTCCGACACGGGATTTGAACCCGAGACATCTAGATCGTTTAGACACAGACCAAGAGGCTAACTAGTTATGAAAAATGTTTTACCGAATTTATTCAAGTATTTCAGAAAGTTATAAGAAAAGCACTGTGAAGAATATATTTATTCAAAAAGTTTAACTTACTTGCGGGTAGTCTTTATCCTGTGATAAATGGTGGAAATGTGTGAAGTAAGTAGTGCCGCCGCGCAGAGCGTGCAGATACCCGAGCCGAATGAGCGGCGCCGCAGTACGACCATCGCTGAGCACCTGTCATACAAACTCACTATGACTAACTGCTATATAGTCTGACTTCTTTTAAAGGCTAGAAATAAATACAACAGATTTTCTGTTACATATCTGTAGGAAGCAATGGTTCGAATACCGCTATTTTCTTTTTCTGTCTTCATTTTTTAGGGATACTAAAATTATTATACGTAAAAAATAGATAGAGCGCAAAAAAAGTGACACATACTGAACAATTGAGTTATAGGTACAGGTACGTTGCAAATATGATAAGCTACCCATTTGCCTTCACTGTAATTTAAGGGTCAAAGTTATCCTAAAATCTTTATGAAAACTTCGTGGTATATTCTCTGAATCGCCTTAGAATACCCGGAGTATATTTCAGAACAGCTACTTTTATAAGGGCAAGCGCTATTGATATTGTATTTCGTGTAAAGGAGCTTTAAACAGTTCCGGCAACATCATAACAATCATGACGCCCTAATTCCTCACTGAATGATGCAAGTATTTTCCAATAAAGCCTTTCAACGAGCCCATCGCGTATTCAGCGTGCGCGAGCGTCATTAACTTCCTTTGTACGTCGGAGGAACGTTCGGTGAGTAGAGAAAACCACTTGAGGCTTAAATTGAGATCGTCTTGATACAGGCGGCGTAGCGGCGTGGCGGCGCGGCGGCGAGGCGGCGCGGCGGTATGGCGCGCACCGACGCGCTTTCGCCCAGCCCCCGCCACGCTCGGGGAACGACAACACAGCTGACAGTTATCAACTCTCGAACCATTTACTAGCCTTTCACATAACTATAAGTCCGGTACACGATACTGCTTGAAAAATCGTTTTAAAAGCTCTTCAGTGTGTCACATGTATAGCTATGTTCTACCCCGAAATAGAGAGCGATGACAACTACTTAGCAAAGACCTGCATAAATAGCATTTTTCACGTCCTAAAGTAAAACGACATCAAAAAACCAGTTGCTTACTCATATTTATATTTTCTGTCTCGTCCTACAGTCTCCCGCCCGATACTTAAATATGTATGTACATTGTACATGTTCATCTATTATTATAAATAAGCTCTATTCAAACGTAGAGAAAACAAAGTTAATATCTTATTATTTATTAAAATAATTCACTAAATTATTGGAGATTATCTGTAATCAGCGAACAATAACAAAGTCCAAGGTAGTTCTAAGGTCAATGTGACTCCGTCGGTTAACAACGAGACGAGACAATGAACGTGCAAAATCGAAAAGTTCATTTGGTGTGATCGTTAGAAACTTAATAAATTTGCGCCAGGTCATAAAATATAATAGCTCGAATGGTATCGCCAAAGCTCTCAATAACTACTATGATCAAATAATGGTGCGCTCGCAAACCTATTGTTTTCGCATATTATATCCGTAATTGATAATTTAATTTAATTTTCATATTGAATTACTTACTAAGTGATGTTTGTTAATTCAACAATCGTGCAATACTATGATGAGGCGCTCGTGTTTCGCGATCACTTCATTTTGAATTGTTTATCTGATTGTTTTTATAGCTGCACTCGTAAATTTGACATTTGCATTTTCTGAGTTTTACAAAGAGCGTCGTAAAAAGTTATTACAGACAGTAAAATATATTTTAGTAAAAATGTTACGAAACAGCCGGACTCCATTCCAATGTTTGTTTTCGAAAGCTAATTATTTTATTTGTTTTTGATGTATGTATGCTTAAAACCCCGAAATTTAGTTACTTACTTCTAGCGTGGCGTCTCTGACACTCAACGGGTTCTGCACAGGTTTATCCCAATCCGTGTATTCGTTCTTCAGGGTGGAATATATCTCGTTGAGGTGATAATAATAGGCGTTGCGAACGAATGTGCGAAGAATGCGATCCCGCCGACTCTCATTGAAGCCGAACTCCAAGTCTTGAGCGCTAAATTCCAGGTAAGATTCTGCAAGGTATGTCACGAATTTCATCTGAATGTACATAACATTTTATTAAAGTGAACGTTGTTGTAAATTAAGTTTTTATGAATCCAGAGGTTTGTGAAGATTTCATTTCACGGAGTTAAAATAAGTTATAACTTATTTCATATTTGCGAAAAATTAAACCATAATATCAAAAATATTAAATCTTTAGTATGTATCCAATATGCTCATTAAAAAATAACAGGTAAGTTATAAAACATATTTCATAGCTGGAAAGCGTTAAATTTTATAAGACGAGAAGAGGTTTTAAAAATTTTTAGAGGTATTAGGTTATTACTTATATGTATGATTATTTTAGTTCCGGTCAATATTATTTCATACCAGTCCATAACGTTACTTCTTGAAAAACTTCTAGACCTAAAAATGTTAATTAAAACATTGTTGTTATAGCTTATGGTATAGCTATGGCAGAATTTTCCTGACTTTTCTTAGCACGGCAACTTTTTGGGGAACACCGCTAAGCTATCTATATTTATTTCTGGCCAAAATACATAAATCTAAAATAATTAGCGATAAGCATCCATTAAGTTAATTATACGGCAATAAAAGAAAAAAAGGCAACACGTAAAATTGAAATAAACCTCATTTATCATTGCGATTTAATATATTTTATATTGCGTTCAATTGATTCAAAGACCGTAGAAATAGAGCGACACAGCTCTAGTGTCGCGAGACACGCCTCTTGCTGGCGTAGTAATTAAAAAATGGAATTAAATAAAATCGCTAGCTTAGTTAATTGCCATTTTTTAATTTAATTCTTTCGTTTATAGAGCGTGCACAGACTTAAGGATTTTGCTCAAGAGTGATGCAGTTTATGTGTTACGTATAGTAAAGACGAGTTGTTTTGAATTAGTCCGGGTCTGGGTGTGGTAAAACCGAGAAGTCTCTTAGTTTCTGATACCCACGACACAGAACTTGTATCCTAAAACATTCGGTCAGAACTATGTATTTAATTTTTTAGTGTATTTGTTGCGAAGTTGAGTGCATTAATTGTCATGGAAAATAACAAGATTTTGAAAGCAAAAAATGCGCTACTCTCAAGACTATTGTTTTAAAATCTAAAACTCCATTAACATTAAATCGTGCGAATTATATTTCCAAACATTGCGCAGCAAAATTGTTTTCGAAAAATCTACTCAGTTATTCCTTTGCAAAAAAAATGAAATGAATTCCATGAGAGATATTTCTAGCAATAAATCCTATTTCATTACCCGTTGTAGTGAGTCCAAATAAGAGTTCCCTGTGCGAGAAGTCCGCCAACTCGTAGCCAGCAGCGTTGGCGACCGCAGCGGCTCCCGCGCCCAGCCGCGAGCTGTCTGTCGGGGGCGGCGCCTGATGACAATACATATTCATAATATATCAGCCTCAACGACAAATCTGAAACTCTGTTTACCATCTAACTCGGACTAAAATTAGAAAACTTAAAGAAGAAATTTTGTTTATTTATATAATGTACATTTAATTCCATTTAAAGCTTTTTCAAAAAAGAGTATTATTTTAAACTGTGCAATCATTTTTCCTTGCCTTTTTATGTTATAAGCTGGAAGTTGAACAATCACTCTAAATTCTAAATTAAAGGTTTAGCGAATACTAAAATGAGGGCAAATATTAAATGCGTACACCGAGTGTGCACAACTTAGTTTGGCAAAACTAAAACCAGTTAAATCATGTCCCGCACATTCATATGTAAACGTCCCCTGTTCAACTGTCCCAGCTTAATTCCTAGAAATATTACACGGGTTTGTACACTTTCCATATAAATATTAGAGTACTTTTGGTTAAACTATATTATTTTACGCTCAGATAGTATAACGGTTGTTCATGATACTAGTCCATGTAATGGAATAATACAAATAAATTGAAATATCTAATCGCAAACTGAAGTTTTATCTTTTTTGTTAGGTTACCTTTTGAAATACTTAATTGCAGTAAAAATCATCCTCATTATAATATCCTAAAGAAGTCCATTTCTTTGATATATTTAATTTTTATTACATTTTAAACCACGATGACAACAAAAGCTAAATATGAACTTGCTACGTTTTAAATAAACTAAAATACACTCTACATTTAAATAGAATGACTCACAGAATCATCAGCCTATAAACATGTCATTGCTAGGCAACGGTCTCCTCTGCAACTAAGAGAGTTTTGACCTTAGTCCACCGCGCTACTCTAGTGCGGGTGAGGATATTTAAGAAATTCCTAAGAGTTTAAGGTGTGCACGTTTCCTCATTATATTTCCTTCACCGTGAAGTACGTGATAATTCATTATGAATAGACGCATGACTTAGAAAATTCATAGGTGGTTGCAACTTGCGAACGCCAAGATATTCGATAGCATGCCTTAACCTCGAAGCCATGAATTCCATATACTGGTATTCACAAAATATTCTAAATAATATTGCTGAGTTATAATAAAACGCAACAGTATTACCACCCGGAGCGCTACACTCAGGATGCAAAGAAAAGTCGCTACAATGTGGCTTTACCACTTAGCAAAATGAAAATGAATGAATTTTATTCGACTTCGTATCCATTAGATGAAAGCCACAAAGGTGAACTTGCAGATAAAATGTTCTTTAGCGGTGCTGCGATTACATTCTGTATTGCCTCGTTTACATGAGAAGGAAATATTCGACAATAGTCTCACTCGGCAAATATGAATCTATATTATTTTAGGTTAGATAACATCTGGGTCACAGATATTTGAATGGAAAATGAATTCCAATTGAAAATACCCATATCTGATTTGGCATGCGCCGTTCGCCCGACCCACTGTCCATAATTATTGAACTACTAACGTCAAATGCAACAGATATAAATAACAATTTGGCACAAAGCTGACAAAAGCCAAATAAACTGTAATCCAATAAAAACAGATGGACATTTTAAATGTCCGACTCTGTTGACGGCTAAAACACCAAATAACCATATAAAGCTATAAAATCAACGGCTTTGATTCGTTTAATGAAAATGTTTTCATTTGTGAGTTCAAATAGGTACCATTTAATTTTATATTTTTTGTTTTTCTGTTACCAAAAATTTGCTTTTGCTTTCTGCCACAGTTGTTTTTGTTTTCTTTAAAGTTTTATGTGGATAGGAGACGTTAAAACTTCCAATCGCTAGCCCATTGTCAAAAAATATATGTGACTGCGGTTAGAATGTTCATCTATATTTGGTTTGAATAACAATAGGACAGAAGTCACGAACCCTTTTGGGGAGACAAAGGTTGACAGCGAGCAGTGCGGATCCAATGTGTAAATCGGACAGGCATCGTGTGTAATTTGTGACGTTATTAATAGTCGTGTAGATACAGCCGCACGAACCGATGTAGCCTTTGATATCGCATCGGCTATTGAAATTGATCCCCTAAGATCTGACCATATTTCTTCGTTAGAACCGTAGTTTGTTTGCAGAAATGAAATGGTAGACCGGATTGTTCTATAGATATTACTTACAACCGTAAAGTGACGTACATTACATTTTGATTGTAATGGTTTTACATAAAACTTTTCGAGGTGAAAAGAAAATTTAAAGCAACCACAACTTTTATAGGCCAGTTATTTATCAGGTTGCGATATGAAGTGGCAAATAAATCTAGGTCCCTCAAAACTCAGATCAACTTCGAGTCAAGAACACACGTGTATTTTCAGATTATTCGGGACCTCGCAAAACGTTTTACAAAGACGTTTATTGCTCTTAACCATTTAAAATGTTTTAATTATATCTTGGTATTTTTTTAAACAAATGCTAGTAAATACTCACAGATGATGGATTAACGATAACAGTTCCGTCCACAAAAGGTGCGAAGCCGGGCAGGAACCGCGGCGGATCCAGTCTCACAGCCAGTAACTCTGACAGTGGCTTGTTACGTAAGCACGGCGCTAAATCATCCTCTAGTAAATCTCCGTGACAGCCAGTCTGTTCCGCAACCTGGTAATACAAACCGCAAATAAATCTCCTCAATAAATTCATTGGGTAAAGCTTCCTGGCGTTTTTATCTTTAAATTGAATATATCGTAAAATTGAACGGAATTCACTCTGGTTACAATATTTTAAATGTTATCGCTATAAGTAAAGTTCACGCGTTATATTGTTGAGTGAGAATTTACCTTCCTCTTTATCGTGAGTGGTTCCCGCTGCAGAGCCCACGAGCTGAGCCCCGACCCGCTTAACAAGATGACGCGCTTCAGTAGTTCTGAAACAGATAACCTAATTTAATTTTGTCATTTTGTACAAGGATCATCCACACTGAAATCTCTTTCAAAGAATAGCATTTTTATTAACGCCGCTTCGCGTATTCCTTCCTACTCCGCCTCATAAAAAGAATATCGAGTGTAATGTTGACCTTGTTTTTAAATTACGTTCGACAAAGCTTCCCCCTTGTGCATGTTTGATGTGACCTCTTTAATCGTATTAAGTGACAGAGGATCTAAACGGGATGGCGACATGAAATAATGAAATCTGCCGTAGTCCAGTATAATTACGGACAATGCCTGACCTCTACCTTTGTGTAGGTACGCTCACGAACGTTGTTTGCGAGAATCACCTCCAATATCCGTGTTTACGCCCAAATATAATTGAAGTAATTATTACACGACCCAAAAATCTCGCCTTTTATAACAATTAATGTTTGAATTTAATCTTCTCTAATTAGATAACTCGTTGATAATTATAATCGTCATTACATAGCACGGAGAATGAGTTGTATTATTCAGGTGTATATATATATATATATATATATATATATATATATATATATGTATATGTGAAGTAGTTGTTTTAATTAAGAATGCAATGAATGAATAGTACCTCTAGCAACAGGTGATACAGCGAGGAAGTTAGCGAGCGCCGCCCCGGTGCCGTGGCCCATGAGTGTGACCCTCTCAGGGTCTCCTCCGAAGGCTGGCAGATTCTCCCGCAGCCAATGCAGCCCAGCGACTAGATCCATCAGCCCGAAGTTTCCTTGCGCCGATCCCTTGGCACCAGTTTTCAAAAAACCTAACAACAAGAAATAGTATTTCTGCATTATGAATTAAAATAAAAAAAATATTATAAATATAAAGGTGGCGAGAGCGGATAGATAAGGGTAGCTCAAGACCGACATGGTTTGTGCTTACTAGGGGAGGAATCTGTTCAGCATTGGACTGCAATAGAGTGAGAAAAGAATAGAAAAAATATTACACATAACATCTTTTTTAAATTGACGCCGCATTGAAAGAATTATACAAAAGTAGACGAAATCTTAATTATTTGACGTTTACGATAAAACAAAAGCGTCAGTAAAAAGTACAATACAAAAGGGAATAAAATACACAGATTTTCCGCTTTCAACATTTACATGGCAAAAATGTTTGAGTTTCCTTGTGTGCTTCTCTATGCAGCTTTAATTAAATTATCTAAAATAAAACTGTATTCACAAAGCGGCCACAGTTATCCGCACACAGTGGGTAGTACTTTACTGAAACAATGCCAACTTAGTTCGTCCTCGCGATAGCTGTCTCTGACAGAACCAAAATGGAAATGTTAGTTTCCGTTCGGTTTTCCGTTTGGTGCTCTCATGATTTGTACCGTTATTATAGGGGGAGTGAATTAGCTCGGATCGCTACTGAATATTGATACGTTAAGATAAGGATACTTTGTTAAATCTTATTGCTGTTGGCATTCGTACTCTTGATCAAATACTTTGCTTGCAGAGTATTGGTTGAGATTGCTTTAGTTCAACTTATTTGACACTGACGCAATCATATTAATAATACAATCTCATATAACCAACTACACGATATAAACGTCTAAAGAAGTTCGGCTAAAGACTGAAACTTGGAACTAGTTTGCAAGTGACCAGTGAATGGGATTCGGACAACTAAGTAATGCTAAGCGCGTGGGCACCTTTTAGTTTCTATTACACTACGACAGATGAACACTTGGTTGGTAGTATTGAGGGGATGCACTTACCCAAAATACCTAATCTAAAGTTGATTGTCGCTACAACAATGTTGCCGTGGGCCGCCAGCGTGGTGCCGTCGTAAACGTTCCCCGAACTCCACTCGTAGGAGTCCCCGTGAACGAACACGATGCAAGGTAACCCTACCCCGCCGCCCTCGCCCTCGCCCCCTGCACAATAAAAACACAATAAACATAACAATTCCGAGGTTCAATTGAAAATATTACGGCGTACAAAAATCGCTTTTGTTTTCCTTTGGCTAATAGAATTATCGGAAGAGGCTTTCGTAATTATGTTAAAGCTTATTTATACAGATGTATGTATTGTACACGTTTATGCGGTATAAAAGCATGCAGGTAATAAAAATAATGGTTTACTCTACAAAAAATCTACGATAAGCGGGGTCGTTATAATTACTAAAATATCAATTTTGATTTTATTCATGTTTTTTAAACTTATATTCAATTTCTATGGTCAATCTCGTTGCATTATAAATTATTTAAAAAAATATATTATAAACATCCAGAAACTACGAAATATTTGTAGGGTTTAGAAATATTAGTCCCTACGAGATTCAAACTCGCAATTTTTATAGCCTCGAAAAGTCGTAGCTTCGAGATACATTCGACAATAAAAAATAGACTCACCCCCTATTATGTGAAGCTTAAAAGCAAAGTTGGTAAAACGTGAACGTTGTAACATACTTCTGCCTTCCCTTTCCGGGTTACGGCTGTGACTATACGTATTTATATATATAGTTTTACATCTATTACTAAATTCTAAAACTTTTTTCTATATGACACTCCTACCCATACCGGTAATGGGAAAACCAGCGACATATCTTTGCGCTGAATGTTCGTTAGCTTTTGTTTCATATCCAGCATTATAAGGTGAGAGTCTATTGTCATTATCGGGCACATACAGAATTCGTGTTGAAACTAAGAAGCATCTTATGGAAAGCCGCATAAACTATAAGCGACTCGGGCATTCAACCCGAGATCGCGCAATTGCAAATTGCTAAGGGATTAATAAGGAATATCAGTCCTATATTTTTTCTATTAACATAACAAGCATTGGCAAACAATATATAAAATGGAAAACTTTATAACAGAGCGTAACGGGTATCCTTTTTCCGGTAAAAACACTTGACAATCTGTATAAGACGATCAATTGTGAAATCGCGAGGTCACTTGAGAATTCCTCGGGCAGAGGTAAATATTTGATTCAGTCGGCTTCGACGGCGCATTGTGGGTAGATTGTTGCAACGTGGATATAGGATGCCCCAGCCTCACTTCCGCACTGCTTGCAGGGGACAGGATGCACTGCAATGCACTACGGAATTGAGGCCTCGGCACCCTTCGCCGCCCCAAGCCGCCCCGGATCCTCTTGCGCCCACTGCCCTCAGCCTTAAGCTTCTTGGATAATTGCTTCCATTCGAGTTATATTACATACGCCTTACTAAAGTTACTACGTTATTGTGAGATACAATATGAGGATATTGGGTATCTTAAAATTTTCTTCGATGCCGATTCAGGTTTAGGCTTATTTGAATAATGATTTACCTTTGACGAACTGAAAAACAAATTAAATATTGTTTTCTTGTTAAGGTAAACGGCAAATTTCGACAACAAAGTCAAATATTATTCAATATTATGACTGAAATAAACAGTGTATTTTGAAGTGTGCAAATAACATTTCTGTAAAATTATTCCTCACCTAAAGTGTGATTACGATGTAAAAGTTTTAAAGGGAACAAAAACAAAGAAGTTTTAAGAACAGTACCTGTTCGTGTTACAAAGTTCGTCAGAAAATCTCCGAAAACTTTTACAGGGTTTTGTTTATGGTAAACATTATCACTGTCGTGGAATAAACTTTGTGTTGCTGAAAGAAATTAATAGCCACCTGCCTTCCCCTTCCTGTTCATAAAACTCATTCACAAAGTTAACTTCTCGACACTCCCAACATGTTATTATGTTGTCGAATATTCTGACTTACCTAATAAAACATATACATTTTATAATAAACACAGTAAGCCGCAATGTAAAAAAAACATAAGTTTCGCAATACGAACATTCAAAGCCAAATATCAGGCATGCACACATTTTCAAAAAGAAATATAGCGAGAGATGTACATCCACTTTCATATCAGTGTATTAATATAAGTAATAATTTTAGCACAATTGCACAAACAATATACGTATATTGATATTACGAGGTATTAACTCACACTTACCATTGACGGGTACGTAGAGGTTAACATAAAGACAGTCTTCACTCTGGTTGGCGAGCACCGGCAGCAGTCGCTCGAGCTGTCGGATGCGCGCGCGCGGGTGCTGCAACAACGCGTCGTCGCGCGGAGACGCCGTGGGCGGCGCCTGCGGACACGCCGGCCCCGGGGCGTCCGCCAGCCGCGTCGTGCGCCACTGCGACGGAGTCACCGGCGGCATATATCTGACATACCATCTCGTTTTAGACAATGTTAATGGGATATCAACATATGTACATAAAATGCGCAGATTGTTGTCTACCTGAGGCTTCCTAGCGGCGGTGTTGCGTACGGCACGCCCAAATAGGCTTCGACCTGTGGGTGCGAGTGCACCACGATCCCCCGCAAGGGTCCGTACTTGGTGCGCACGACGCGCGTGCTGTACTTGTGCGCGGAGAGCGCGGCCGCGCAGCAGACGAGCCACGCGTATAGCGCGGCGCGACCCGCGCGCATCACGCGCACGGCGCGGGCGCGAGCGCGAGCGCAGGGCCGGGGGCGGGCGCGCCCGCCAGCCACGCGCCGCCGGCTACGCGCATCACGCGGCCCGCCGCGCACTCGCGCACCGCCCCACGCGCCACACGCGCCCCACTCGCACGCCGCTCATCCCAGTACACCCTTCTCGCGTGCCCGTGGCCACTGTTATCACATTACAACGTTTGCCTTCTGCGCAACTGATCTACGTCTCCACATATTGTAAATGGTCATTTTACGGAATTCTCATGGATCCTCCATTAGATCGTCAAAAAATTACTTACCCGTTTCATGTTTTCACAGCGATTTCAACATTTTGGCATCGACAAACCATCGGATTAATCTGAAACAACAGAAAAATATTTTAAAGCTTAAACAGTTTGACACTATAATTAGACGATGCTTTCAACAGTAGGACTCTTTATGAGATGAAAAACATTTAAAATTACCATTTTAATCAAATATGAGTGGAGTTAGCCGGGCGTACAATGGAACAGGAGCTAGAGGTGTTTATTTAACAGACCTGACCCAATGTTTGTAATTTAATGTAACACAAACACGACAACAGCGTAAGGTTTAAAAATAAAATGTACATTGCTGAGGATTTTAATGTCGGATTACGTTTCATTTGCTGCCAAATAAATATTTATATGATTAATGAGATATGTTTATTTAACAGAAATAGAAGCCCTTAAAAATATTACATTGAATAACAACCTTATGCTCTGAAAACATTAGATAACGCTAAACGTACTATATTAAAGAATTTTGATTAGTGACAGCAATAAGGTCTGATAGCACAAGAGAGGCACAAAGAAGGAAGCAAGGCCCGCGCCTCGAGCCACAAGCCGCAGACCTCGCCTCATCAATCACGGGCATGACGAGCAGAAACTTTGTGGTGGCCGATACCTGCGCATCCCTGCACACTGCTCACTAACATCGCTGACCTCTAATGGAAACAAAATTATTCATTCTACAATAACCCAATCAAAGTACACAAGTGACATTAGCGTTATGAGTTATTAATTACCGTTGTACCAGAAACCAGCATTGTACATATTATACGTACATCTTTTCTTCCAGAAAATAAGGCCTTAATCCACAATGCTGCTTAGTAAGGGGTTACACACTGATAAAAAATGTTATTAAAGAGCTTTACAGTACCAAGGTTTCAATTAACAAGCGCTAAAAAAAAACATTGCAGTCTGAATACTGGCGGAAACACGTGTTTTTGGAATAAATTTTGATTTAGTATTTTATCGTTAAAGAAGCATTAGCCGCATATAAAGATACTCAAAAGAAGTTGTTTACTGTAAAAAGTATTTACTTTATTTTCAAAATTCTAAACATCACATTTATTTAACATGCTTAACACTAAACCTACCGACAATTCTTGTATATCTATTCCTACCGCGTGCGGTCAATTTGACCGGTAATTAAAAAGTTTCATTTATTTCATTATTCAATGCAGATAATGGTTGATTTGTTGCTAAATGTGTATAAAATAAAGGATTTTCATAAAGTTTCGTCCATTTTATTGTATATATTTTTTAAATTCTTTATAAAAAAAAAACTAATAAAATTAAAGTTTTATACAGAATGTTATGCATACATAATATACTTTATTTGGCTTCTTCGCATTGCTTACAAATTAGTTTAGTCTGAAATGTGCACTTGCCGCAAACATATTTTTCGCATTTCGAACTGATTTTTGTTGTTTTATAATCTTTACAAAATTAAATTTGACAAGTTTTCGTACGCACAAATCTGTACTTGTGGACAGTGTTGGTTGTTTTTCTTTAGATTTTGTAAATGCATCTCCAAGATCTGAAGCTAACTGGAACAAAAATTCCTGCCTGGAAATATTTTCACCCGTCATTTCTTTTTACAAAATCCAAGCATTTATTCCAGCTAGGTCCAAAATATTGAAGAATGTTTATTATTATTTGTCTGGTTTGTTTGGCGTAGGTACATATATTGTGTAAATCTACACCTAGTCTTCGACGGAAACAACTGCTCATCAACAGCAATATATGCACCAGGTTTATAACAATTTTGTGAATTTTCAATAAATCGATCCCATATAGTAGATATCATAGAAAATTTATTAGTTTGTAAACGCTGGCTTCTTGCGCTCTTTTTATCAAATCGTATGTAGGTACATCATAATCTCCGTAAAGTCGTTTCGACTCATTGTTTTTGAAAAAAAAAAGCGGGTCCCCAATTTTTATTCCACAAATATGAGATATCCAAATTTCTCGCCTTATATGCGCCGCGAGCATATAATAAGGAAATAAATGCGTCTAGTTTAAAAGCGTTTAGCTCCCAATCTTCTATGTCCGTTATATTTTTTAGGTAATTTGTAATTTTCAAATGCTTTGACATTTTTAGGGTAAATAAATATCTACAACAGATACTTTACCTTCTCTTCTTCAAATAAATAATAGTAAAAAAGTGCATAAAAACTTTTTTAGAAGTGCACTACTTGAGACTGTAATCAATACTATTGTTATACTACTCTTTTCAACTATAAGCGACTCTGAGATAACCGTAAAAAAATTACTTTGAAATAACTTTATAACAGTTTTTCCCGCCGGTCTTATTGACCGACCGCGGTAGGTAGGTCACATAACAACTTTTTTTTGGAAAAAGAAAAAAATAACTTAAAGTAAAGAGTGAAGAAAATATTATATGCATATTCTAAGAATTGTCATATAGTTTGATAACAATATTATAACATTAAAAAATGTGAAAATTGCATAAAAAGTTTGAAAACGGTCAATTTGACCGCTACTGGTAGGTTTAGTGTTAATTGAACTTGTTTTTCTTTGCGCGTAAACATCTCTTATTTCCCCAACATCAATAAGATTTTTTTTTTGTTTCCCGTTAAAAATCTTTTAAGGACAGCTTATCTGTCCTCACCATTTCAGGATTTTTCACTTTTTTGTAAGGCTATTTATTTTTGTATGTTATGTGTTATGGTGAATAATATGAATTTATAAACGTTGGTATTTGAAAATTCCAGACACAAGTTAAACTCTACACAAAATAAACTTAAAGAAAAACCGTCTATACAGCCAGCGTATCGGTTGAAATTCATTAAGCCGCTTTTGGAATGGCTCACGGGAGGTTAAAACGTCTCTAATCGATTTTAGAATCGGATGGTGAAACGGCTAAGCGGTGGCAATATTCGTCCAGATTGAATTTAAAGCAAATTATGTGGAAGGAGGAATCTTCTGTACAGTTTATATTCCATAATGAGTGGACTCGGCAAACGGCAACGGACCGGCTGTATTGAATTCCAATTTGCTTAAGTTAATGAGACACTTGCCTAAGCTTGTGATTAATTTTTTGAATCACATTATGGAGCGCTAACCAGACCTCCTAGTTTAATATCCCAATTTCATTAATGATCTTATTTATACCAGTATTAAGTTAATATAATGCAATAGTTAATTAAAACAAGTTGAACAGTTTGGTTCGATACAGCTAAACAGTTTCCTGGCAAAACCCGTAACTATCCGGGGCGATCTTATTCAGTTTCAGTAATAGCCAATTTAAAAGACGTAACGAGCTCTTGCCATTATTGGAAGTCTGAAATAATGCTATTAAATGAATATTTTGTTGAGTAAAAATCTCGCCGTTGCTCTTTCTTAAGTGTCTACATCAATTTGCGGAAGGAATGTTAATCTTATATAATGGAGATCAAGTTTCGCCTGTCGTGTCTTGTTGGAGATAGCTTGGAGATTACCTAACTCCGACGCTTTTAGCTCTATCGGTGATTGTAGGAATCGATCGCCTTCTCAACGGGGTTGTGGATTAACCACGATAACTTTACACTCAACATCACCATTCTATTCAAACACAGGTGAAATATTTCTCAATTTAACTCGCTCGATTTAAAGTTTTTGGGGAAAAGGTATGTGAAGTTAACTTTATACGGAATTGTATTAGCATTTGCCTTTACTGAAACACAAAGTAAGCACACAGTTTCGATACGTTTATATTTAAATAGACTATTTTGGTAATTACTAAGCATTAAAAAATTTTGGGTTATTTTAATTTTTATATTGCGGATAGGAAAACTGTTCATGTTGCTTTTACGATGAAACGCTGAAGTAAATAGAACATAAGTATATACAAATAACAATAATTAATTGAAACTCTTCTACACACGATAACTAGAGGTGTAATTTTGCAACTATTTTTCTTCAGTTATGTGTAGAGGTTTCATAATATTTAGTTTCAACGCACACTTATTTATAAAACAACAATTAAATTGGAATTCAGTATAATTAGGTAAATATAACTTTAACTTCAGACGTAACATAGCTAGACATTATAACGAGAGAATTCCTAAATTTGGAAATTTTACGAGAGTCGCGTCTGTATAATCTTCTAAATATCAATGAATTCTGCGAAAAGTGAGTTCTAAACGTTAAAGTAATCTCAATTAAAATATTTTTAGATTGGGGACGAAGAAGCGTAAAATGAGAGCGCCTCCACTGTCCTGATAAACTTGAAGTCATAAATATTTCAAATTTTCAGTTCTGCTGTTCATGGGCGTAAAACTATAGATTTTGGCCCGCTTACATAATTATTAGGTTTGGTTTGTTGATCACTATACATAAATATTTAGTGCGTGATCGATAGGACTTAAGAACAATTCTTGGGAATAAAAAATAGTTCTTCCCTAAGTAAATTTTTAGTGTTAGTAGGGAAACTGAAAGTGTGCCCAGACCCCAGAAATACACTCACCACTTATTAGGTGGGAGTTGATACTTCTGCCTATCTCTTTAGGAATACAAGCGTGATTGATTGTCTTTTACCACCTTACTCTTCTTCAAACTATGAATGCAACAGTTCTTTTAAAATTTTCATAGCGTAAAGAAAACAGACACTGAAGACTGTTAAAAATTAATGGATTTTTTTAGGTAAATGCAAACCATGTTATTTGTACGAAACTATGAAAATCATTCGTTCCCTTCAATTGTCATATTTAAAATTTAGCTATAAATACGTCACACACCTATCTAAACTATAATTACTACGATACTTTTTATAAGAATGTTGAAATTAAGATTTAGTAGACATTCCCCTTGTATCCACGTAGTACGCTTGTGCTCGGATTACGTGTACCTGAAATTACGCTAAGTAAACAGTATCCACAAGGAATTCTTCTCGCCTCCACGGCGTGAAATTCAATTAGTCAATACGCAACAACGCCACACCGACGAGATATTAATTAATCATGTACGTACACGGGAATTTATTGTGTGTACTTAATTGATAAACAGCGAAAGAACTCGTTACAATAACACCGTGTCGGTTTCATTAGGAACGCGCTGTGCTCTGTAATCAATTATATTAATGAGTGTAACATTAAAGAGGAACAGCGGCTCTTGTAATTAATTAGCCAAGTATAACTTGACGTGAGTTACCGACGCCGTAACTGCAATGTCAGCAGTCATACTTTGCGAGCTTCTCTTGTGTATATTAAAACGCTCTCTCAGTTTCTCCGTCCCTGGTATTTTCAGCTGTATATTCTGATAAACTTTAATTATGACTATCCTTTTATGTATGCTACTGTAGCTATTTTATAGTAGATTAAAAAAGTCAATAATTTTATTTATTTTCCAACAAAGTACTTGTTTGTAGAAGGAATTTAATTTAGAGCTGTTAAACACGAACAGATTTCTTACTAGTAAAAACTAACTAGTCAAAAATGGAAATAACTCGGGGGACAATATAATTGCTGGGCAGAAACAATAGCTAACACTGAATTATATTGTAATCCACAGTGACTTCCCCT
Organism: Cephonodes hylas; assembly: GCA_030295005.1. NCBI lineage: Eukaryota > Metazoa > Arthropoda > Insecta > Lepidoptera > Sphingidae > Cephonodes > Cephonodes hylas. Next base: position 6,553,550 of record AP025364.1, on the reverse strand, counting down.
TAAAAAAACTGCACTCAAACACTCTTAACAAAGACGTTTAAATGAAAAATATCCAATTAAACTGGACCGAATTCGGTGAGAGAGGTCTGGGCGGTCTGACCAGTTTCGGCGCGGGGCCCGCTGGACAAGTAGCGAATTGGCATCATCAATCACGTAGTAGCCGTCCGCCGCAGAGCTTTAATGGGCGCGCGCCGGTCTTGCAGCCCGAGCTACGACACGCTTTGATCAACTCTACATCGATTAAATGCGGGACGCCACCGCAACCAAACTGCATTACTATGCTGACACTCTTCCAGCACTAAGGTGTAGTGACAGTCCCTATGAGGAACTGTGTCATAAGTGTGTAATGGATCACCATTGTGCATACAGATATCTACGTAGGTTGGGATATTAATCCCAACTCATCACGGACCACGGTATTTATAGTAGGTAACTATTTATTATTATTACTATAATACCGTGATGAATTGTGATCGTTAAACGCGCGATATAGAATATCGACAATCACGGGTTCAAACCCCGAATTCTTAAAATATTCGAAGTTATGTGTGTATTCACATTGAATTATTACCTAAAAAAAGATTTTTAGAGTTATTATGTTATTAACTGCGAAGTAAACAGAGAATATTAATTTTACATCGCCTTGGACTCTACTGTTACGCCTCAAACAAACGTTACGTTAAACATATATTTAATCACTTCCATTCTTGTTATTTATTCAATTCAGATACAGATTAGCAGATAGACTTTATTTGGACTACTAAATTAACAGATTAATAATCACCTGTCCCACATTATTCGAAACATAAACGTGAAAATATTTGTTTGAAAACAAATTGACGAGTACAAATATTAACTTGCATATCTGCGAAATTATTTATTTGCATATCATAAAATACATGTACACGGGTGAAATAAATATTGTATAATATAAATCAATGCACAGTACATCCTATTTGCATACGTTTTTACAGCGCGGCGAAATGAAAATTCAAAGTATTTCCGGGTTTAATTTTCTCCCGCTCATAATGGACACCAACGAGCAAAATCCCAGTGGCTTTAAGCCTTTCCACAACACCCACATTGGTTGTTTATCATTGTTAGCTCTTTCTACGTTTAGTACCTACCACCTAGGAGCTAACTACGGACATCTTTCATGTGGCTCGTAACGGATATGAGCACATTGTAACATGCCATTATATTATGGAATAATCTACAGTTTCCTCACAGTATTACGTAGTTTAATAAACTAACAACATTGTTTCGCCACCAAATATGTTTAAGGTTTGAATCCTGTGTTACACTACTAGTTGGTTCTACGGATTGGACTGTATTGTACTGTTTTCTTAAAGCCCTGGGTTCGATTTTGCAGTCAGGCAATAATAAATTGGGTTCATTGTTAGTAAATTCTATATCGCATTTCTAAATACGAAGCCTCGAAAGTTGCTTTAGAAACAACATTAGTCTCAACCCTAATTAGTGTCTCCAGCTGAGAAACTATGATTTAGAGATACACCTTCCCTTTCTCCTCTTGTAAATTGTGTTTATTTATATTTAAAGTGATAAAAAATGAGTAATATGACAATGATATTAAGACACCGCTAATATTGAAACGAAAATACTACCTATATAAACTTTGAAGCAAGCTCAATTCACCACATTGGTCATGACATGACAACAGGTGTAAAACATTACATTATAATTATCAAAAAACAACGTTTCGTATGTACTTGCTACTTGTGCCTTTTATTTCACACATATCAAATGAGTTAACTCTATTTGAAGGAACTATATTTTTAATATCAGAGCTAATTGACTAATCTAGCAAATCCTGAAAGCGGAAAGATTTTTTAACATTACTGGGTTGTGAGTAACACTACAGGAATTTGAGTAATTCCATTGACCGAACTAAAATATACAGAGAAACTTTTCTGGTGGTAATATGTAAAACAGTTGTGCCAACACAGCAAACTTATTCGCTACAATTTAAACTGACCTCAACTTCGCGACGCAACAATGAATATCATTTTCATTTACTACATATTAAGAGGCAATAATGCTATTAAAATACTGAAAAATAAAATTTTAAGGAAACCATGCATCTAAGGTCATCCTTTGTGGTCTTAGATCGTTTAAATTACTCTTCTCTTAATACTACTAAAAAATAAATATAGTTACATGTGCATAAACAAGTAAACATACATTAAAAAAGAAAAGAAAACAATTATAACAAACTAGCTTTTGCGCGCGACTCCGTCCGCGTAGACTACAGGGTTGAGTTCAGAAAGAAAATAAGAAATAGTCTACTTACTCCTCAGAGTCCTGCCCTATTTAGGTCCATACCAAAAACCATACAAATTGGTCAAATTGTTTAAACGTGAAACTGTAACGCGTCGATAGGCGCCTTGTGTATCATTATTGCGCGCTTGATCATTATTTTGAAACTGCGATATCTTTTAAGGTACTCGTTAGAATCACGTGATGTAAAGGGCAAATTTATTTTATATTAAATGCTTGTAATGAATAACGTATTTATTTAGATAAGGATTAATATTATCTTTATAAAACACCTTCACAAATAATGCTTTATTTTTAAGTAAATTTGTTTAAGATAAAAAACGTTATAGTTAGCTAACCTTAAAAGATAGACATATGCTGTCGCGGACTTTTTTTTAGAACTTTTAAAGGGGAACAATTCTGTCATACATTACTTTAGCGAAACTTTAACCGTTTCCCCAGCGCACGCAGCGGAAGCTCACCAAAAGGAAAAAATGTTCCCGATTTTGAAACATTCTTTGTTGCTGCTCCGCTCCTATTGGTCGTAGCGAGATGTTATATAGCCTATAACCTTCCGCGATAAATGTGCTATCTAACAATGAAAGAATTTTTCAAATAGGACCAGTAGTTCCTGAGATCCTAGCGTTCAAACAAACAAACAAACAAACTCTTCAGCTTTATAATATTAGTATAGATATAGAAATTAATTTATATTCTGTAATGTGGCTAACTGCCAGCCAAAATGATAATGTAAGGTACCTTTTTTTAATGAATAAATAATCAGGAAATATGCCAGTGAATTAGATACATCATACCGTGAAATGCGTGCAAACAAAATAAATGATTCACTTATCTGCCAACCCCTAGGGGAAGTTGCGAAACTTTTTATACAACGCACCGCTCATATTCAATAAATACTTGGCGAACAACAAAGTTCTCAAGTTGGTATCGTTTAAAATTTAATCGTTAACCGTAACACACTCCGCCACACAAACACCCGGCTTGTTTCTGCGTCTTTTCTAATTTTTGCAAAATAAATAAACGATCAATCATCGGCAATCCATAAATCATGTCTTTACACAATTCAACTTTTTATTATAGCTGTAACACCAAAATAACCTATTCATCTCTTCCGTTCGGCCGTTAAATTGATTTGAAACTCAGACAGCTTATGTAACTAAAAATAATACGCTGATTCGTAATCGAATTCTGCTTAAGAACTCATAAATATTGTATACAGTTGATTTTCCTATAAAAATATTTCAGAGCGGAAACAGGGCGAGTAATAAATTTATTTCCGTTTTTCATACATGAACTCAAACCTGTATCTCAAGTATTTCAAATTGGGTAGGCAGGTATATTCTACGTCCATATTTTGCAAACTAGGTACAAGCGTTTAAAAATATATTTCTGTCTAATCAACGATTCCCCCCAATTCCCTAAACCTAAATTTTCTAAACCACGTAATAGATTTCGCTGCAATTTTCCCTATCACTTGGATAGTTCCTTCCGAAAGACACTAGAGTAAATGTTGAAGTTGCTAAGTCTCTGAGTTTGGAAACTCATTGTGACCCGGTACAAGCGGCCCGGATCGCGTCTGTTAATAACGTCTCAGAAGTCGCGGGTTCAAACCCCAGGCACACACCTCTGACTTTCCGAAGTTCACATTGAATTATCACTTGCTTTAACGGTGAAGGAAAACATCGTGATGAAACCTGCACACCTAAAAAATTCTTAGGAATTTAACCCGCACGCATTTTCAACCCGCACTAGACCAGCGTGACGGACTATGGCCTAAACCCTCTCAATGGTAGAGGAGCCCCGTGCCCAATAGCCCAAAAGCTCTTACTAATACTACAAAAATTACACAAACACACTTTCTACTGGCTGCGTCATTCCAAACGTACTCATCGTAAACTGACAAACCTAGAACCTCATTAAGAGATTCCTTAGAAATGAAAATTGCTTAGACTAAAATGTCACTGTCTATTGAAAACGCTATTTCATTTATTTGTGCACTCTCTGAACTCACAAGGCTGCTCTCGGCAGCAATAAGGAAACATCATTACCGTTTCAAAGAAGATTTAGTTTTTAGAGGTGCTAAGAATAAGTATTCCATGCGATGTGGTCTAAATGAACAATTTCCGACGCGATCAAGTGCAATATATGTCTGTATGAGGACATGGTACACAGGTTTTCCGGTGCTTGCCTCATAAAGGTGGAGAGCGGTCGATATCGGCTGTCGGCTCGAGTGGCTTGTGAGAAGAAATGTGAGGCTATTTGTGCTAGGCCCGTACTTCGCGTCGAGCACCCTCCGACCGCGACCCGCCGCCGTTCCGCCGAACAAACTAGATTAACTTGGCGACCTCTCGTTCTTATACCTCCTACGTCTGAAATCGCAATCGCGCGCTGTCGTCATTTCTGCAAAATGTGCCTATATTGTCTGACTGAAGATCTTTTTAAAAATCTAGGCACAGCGCGCAACAATGACTAGTGAACCGTGAGACTCGATGAACATCTGCGTCCTGCGACAGTTGTACTTTAAATATTGAATCTATTTGATATTTCTAAAGTTACTCTGTTTAATGTAAGTATTTTCATTCAACGTGGAAGGTTTGCTTAGGATTTTTCGCATTGTGAATGTACAATATATACACTTCATAAAATTTCTATTGAATGAGAAATGTCAATGTTTTATAAAAATAGGACACAAACGTTTGGATACAATCACTGTGGTACGGAAATTCTGTAAACATGTGTCAAATATAAAAACCAATCAATCGTTCAATAGACGACCCTATGTTCGTCAATTGGCTTCTAAAAACAAAACAAAAGAATCGGCCTCGCACATCATATTGCCAACAGCATTGGAATACGCGCAAACGATCGAAGGTAAATAAATCCTGAAAACAGAGCAATGTTCAGTAAATCCCAAGTAGATGTTACATCCCGGCACAGACACGAACAACGAATGGACGGCAAAGTCCGCAATACACGTAAAATCAATTTAACAAAGCCACTTTGAGCCACACTGACCCTTACGGGCTCATTCACAAACGGACTTCTAGTTTAAAACAATTTCAGTATTATTTTATACGCTTTAAGGGCATCATAGCTGTCAATATCTCGCTTAACGTTTCCAAACCAACACCAACAATTTAAACCAGTGCTCTAAAACAATTGTTCGGTTTAATAAACAGCTCCGCTAATTGGTTTCACGAGGCTTAAATTAGATTTCGCGTATTGATTCAGTGGTATCAATATTTTCCTAGAAATCCCTTTATTAGATGAAACCTTAAATTTGAAGGATGGATAGATAATATTGTGATGGATGAAAAGACTTTTAAATAGTTATTAAATCATTAAAATAATTTATAAGAAAATAATGTAAAATGTATGTATTCAGAATAGTACCTATAACACGCAATCTTTTAATGCTTTCTATTCCACTCATAATAATCTTGCAACGGAATAGGTTTCGTTTTAAGTTATCATAAACATATGTAGGTGATTACTTTGGAATAGTTTGCTTGTCTACTTGAATCATATTGACTGCGATAGGATGAAATTGATCCATCAGTTATATGATGATCACGTCTTAAGTGTCATTATTGGAGAGTCAATAATTAATTTTATCATTCTCTCCTTATTTTCTTTTTAATCGACAATACTTTTATATAATAAAAGATCAATAGAAATATTAAATGTCGTAGACCTAAAACTAATACTGAAGTTTAGTTAAGAATACCTATACTCACAAACTGAAATCTCACAACGGATCTTAATTAATACGCTTAAAAACACACATTAGACTTGATCGTGCACAGTATAGATGACTATATAAAACAATAGTTTTATAAAAATCATGTAAAAAAAATTGACGCTGTGAAACATAGTGGACATTTGACTGGTTGCCCATTATATTACGTAAATCTCTCCCGAGATACATGTTTTTATAATGGGTTTCGGTTATATGGGATTAAGTGACGTGCAGCTGGATAACGAACATAAAACTATAAATCCAGCAATAAATTTTTAAATGTAGTTTGTAATATGTATTTACGTTACTTAATCGATTTTTTAAATACTTGTCAGCTATATTTAAGCACTAGCTGATATTTGCAGTAACCTTTGCAGATCCTTTTTCAGAAGTAATAAAAATATAAGTCAGTCATCCTTTTGGTTATTGAAATAAAATAATCTGCAGTAAGTCTTATTCAAAGAAAATAAATTTGATGCCAGCAATGATATAAGGCACATTTGATAACGCCATAATATAATAAAGCTATCGGCATTTATAAATGTAACCATAAACAAATTAGTTTCCCTACCATCACTTAAGACATAATCGGGCCTTCGTCACGTCTCCAGGCAATCGGCTCTACCATTTTCCTAATGGAAAAACTATTACTTTCCCGCCTCTTGAGAACAATAGAATAAAAAAATCCCAGATCCTCCTTTAACAGATAGGTACAGAAACGGTTGTTTCGCTGGAGTAGACTGTATAGTGCAATTTGTTCAACAAATTGTATTCTTTGCGTTTTTTCTCATCGAATTAAGCTTGAACATGTAGTTTAGATCCTATTTTATTAGGATAAGGGTACAATAAACGAGCAACTCGCAACATTAAAGAGTTAAATGTAATTCCGCCCCGGGATCTTTCTGTGCAGTATATTTGCAAATCTAATTGGACAAAAATCTGAATTCTACGGCAAAATATTTCGTTCATATTGCGTTATAGACGTACAAAGAAGATAACAAAATATGGGCATTTAAAAACCACAACGGTACCTAATGATAAGTGCAGACCGATTAGTTTGTCGATTGTCGACTGCGAAGAAACGATTATATATTAAAGGATAATATCCTTTCAGCCGACATAATTTCACGAAATACTCGCAGGTTGTTACGGCTAGTGCATACGGTGGTCGAACTCAGTTATTTTATTCCTTACGAAACCTCGTTAACGTAAAAGAAAGAAAGTCGAAATCTATTAGAATGACATCCAAACTATTCTTTTACAATGTTTTTAAAGGTAAGTTTTTAGTTGGTAAAATATTCCCCAACAAACGAAAGCCATCTTGTATTTTGAACAAAAGCCAGCGGCATTATGAGATGCTTACATAATCTCTTGTACAAGAATGAAATAAAGCTTTCATGAAGTTTGAACACTAAAGAGCGGGTATTTTATTTTCGTATTTTTAAAATATCATCGAAATATTTACTTTAATAATTCTACGCTTTGTTATGAGGTATATTTTGTTCAAAACATTCTATATTACTGTGAATGAGAACAAAGACTATCTTTATTTGTCTACATGAGTCCCTAAAATGTGGTTAAGTTCTTCGTAGCGAAACCATACCGTGTATTTATCTTATTCTTGGGAATAACAGATGTTCGGCTTCCTCGCGATGTCATTTGTCAGTGTCGTTTCTGTCTAATCATCGCAACGTACATTTATCGCGATATTTTTTCATATGACAGTGCAAACACGCTGTTAGTATTGTCACTGAATGTTACTAATAGGTGCTTAAAACACAACCAAGCGGACATGATCGTGATTCTTAAAGATATTCCGATAACCACAACGGACTCAAACTAAGGGCATCCCTAAGTATACTTAAGGATATATCACGGTTTGTACAAAGAGATATCCTGATACCCTACATAGAAAGTTTGTACGGACCACTTAAAGGACTTTCTAATAAATATTATCCGAGGCCGTCCTCAGTGAAGCATGTTTCGACCCGCTTTTGTGATGGCAAATTTATGCAGCAGACCAAACAATATTTATCATAAAACTAAGGGAGGTAAGCCGGTATTCAGTTCGATGTGTTCGAGCAATAAAGATCAGCAGGGATACAACGGCTTTTAGCCTTACGTCCGCGGAGACAAACAGTTTGTGTTTTAAAACTTCGTAACTTCATTTTTATTCTAGAGAGGTTGTAAAGTGCCAGTATTTCAAGCCATTAAGTAAGCGGTGGTTGCAGTTATTTTAATACCTACAATTGTAGTTAAAATGTATAAAACGTATAAAAATATAAAATATCAGTAATAAATCATTATCACAGAACAGGATAGTAAAGTACCAAGGTACGGTACTATTCCAGAATAATAAATGAAGCAGTTTTAAAACTTAATAAGATATCAAAGATATGAAAAGGAAAAGCAGTCTTAAAAAATTCAATTGAATGAGAAAGCACTAGATTTATTTTTCATTTGTTAAGCAACCTTTGTAAGGTATCTCTGCGGCCATAAGTAACTTAAAAGATCAGTTTGAAATACAAATGTCGTTTCAACTTCAGCTTCTATACGACAGCTGGCCAAAATTTAAATTAAAACAACAAAGCCGAAAAAGATAGCCCTATTTGTGATTCCAATTCACAAATGGAAACTGTATTTAGCGCCGAAACAGCATAGAGGCGAACTAAAGCTAACTGAAGCCATAAATATCGCCGCACAAATACCACGCCGGCACGCCCACACTGGCCAGGTGGACTGTTGTCTGTTGCCGCAAATTGGGATTGTGTCCGCTCTATGTACAGACCACGTTCTACTAACATAATTAATGATATGTCTTCCTTTGGTCTGAGCTGCGTTGAACTCCGGAATAAAATACAAAGCGGAAGGTTAAAGCTGCCTCGTCTGCGAGTTTACGTCTTTGATATAGATTCATTAGCGAATGTGATCGATAGGTGGGGGATTCGATTTCCAAGAGTAAGTCACAGAATATACCCGTTTGGGAATTACCGAAAGCTGCACTGGCCTGGACTGAAAAAATAGAAATATTATTATATTTAGTTGATAAAATGTGTTTTCTTTTAATGATTATAATTGTTGATAGAATATTATTTATTTCATACTTAAAGACGTTCCTTACTGAACATCTCAAACTATTACTCAAAGTTATCTAAAAGTAACTCAAGAATATTTCTTTCTAATACAGTGAAAACCTCATTAAGATGCTCTAAATAAAAAGTAGAGATGCAATTAAAACCAGTGTGAAAAACAAATATTTTTATTAAACAGATAAAAAACCACAGTGGTGGATAATAATCCCTAGTGCATTTGTTATTAAGTTGCAGAGATACGGAGTTTGGTTGCACAAGCACCTAGGGGCTCGGCTAACATCTGCAGAAGATATTACACAACACAAGTTTAATATTACTTACACAACTTTAATCTCTCTTGAAAGTAGCAACAATCTTTAAGCTTTCATCAACTGCGAGTTAAGGTTTTACCGTCTTGAAGATAGAGATTGCAGCGTCGATAATTTATTTTATTAATTAACAATATAGTGGACGATCAATATAAGGTTTTGCGATGAAAAAAAGGTTTTATTATGGAACTTTGTGTACAAAATTTTAGTTCATAAATGCCGTAAATTAGTTTGTTAGATTTCGAATTCTAAAAGGAATTAATTTAAATGAATTGTTGTACAAGACTTCGTTATTAAGCCTTATTTATTATTCATTCCAAATCATGTTTTAAATTAGCAATAAAAACAATTGATCGTTCAAATTATTTTCTGAAACGGAAGCTTAAGGAGGCTCCCTTTCTTGAAGAAAAAAGAGGAAGAGAAAAGGACTTTATGTTCTCATTGCACTCGTACTAATAATAATCTGAAGTAAACAAAGTAATAAGCATATTGAAATGCACATTGCAACAATTAGGTTACCATATTCACATAAAGCTACGTTGTGACAAGAGCCACATCACAACGCTGTTTTTAGTGCAACGTAGAACACACGAACGTACAAGCTAATAATGAAACATGCAAGGGCTCAACAATAGCGTCAAACAACGCAAAATTGAAATTACATTCTCTAAAACTCAACAACCTCATACCTCTTCTTTGGGATATTCGTAACTGTAAATTAGAGTTTAAAATATATAGGTACAAAGTACAAACATACATATCTATACGCCTATATTCCCGATGGAGTAGTCAGAGTTGCATTTTCGCACCCATATTTCGCATTGTGTGTTTTCGTCGCACGTTATAGTGGCGGAGCCTGTTGCCGCTTGTCGAGCAAACTTACAAACTCCGTGCTGCTACTGAGAATTTTCTAATGACTAAACTCAGTAACACTTTGCGTGACCTAGTAATGGTACTCAGGATCTCTAGATCGGATGGCACATATTTGTGCCGCGAGACCACAAAGCAGTCTAATATATACAATATATTGTAATCCTTAATGCTAATTACACATTGTACGTATAATTTTACAAAACAACAGATCAATAAAAGAAATGGAATCTTAAAAAAAATTAACGACATTAACAAGTGTATAATCCTGTGGCTCTGATTTTATAATTTAAGCATTATTTATTAAACAGGTGTTTTGGTGATAAATGTGGCAATAAAAGGTTATCAATTATTTCCTACCAATTTTCCTCAAACCCTTGTTGAGCAACAAGACTTTTTTGCCATGGTAGGAATATACCGCCTGACGGACTGGCAAGCCGGACGGTAGATAATTTCCAAAAAAATGAATTATAAAGTCAAGGTTTGAAAATAGTATAAGTATACCTATTAATAAAATGTCAGTTCAAAAACGGTTTATTCAAAAATCCAGTAACACATTAACACTGCCACAAAAACCGTGCTATCACCTGCCAAAAAAAAACTTCACACTATCTCAATATAGCGATAGGATTTTACGTTTTTTCGTCGCATCCGCTGTTGCCATTCATCACCGAGTAGTGTTTACTGAAACAACTCGTGATGCAGTAGAAAAAATATACTAAAACTGAAAACGCCCCAGGCGTCCTGACCATGCCGGATAAACGCTTTTTCCCCTTTTTATACTGTTGCTTTATCAGACTTGTTTGCCTCAAACATATCTAGGCATGTGATACGCTAACACTCTTACCTTTCTCATAAATTTACGGTAGTAACATACTGAACGCCAAATCCGCAAAAATATTACGCGCATATAATATATACACATTGCCGATGTAAAAAATGACATATATCATCGCTCTACGAAAAAATATGAGGAAACGCAATATAAAAATCCCATTTTGTCCATAAACTTGTATTTTATCGATCCTTATACGAAACAAATCAAAAAGGAATCTGGGACATATTTTTATAGCTGATTTCGTAATTTGTCCTCTTAAATTCTCAGTGGTGTAGGTACTACATACGCAGATTATAAATTTGACGATGCAACAATAAATTCATGTAAAAATGACGTTAATTTTTGCGTTATGTCTCTGAATGTGCAGTTACTCAATGGTCCCTCGTTATCATTAAATCTCCAGGTACCAATTTAGCGAGAATTAGATGCTTAGATTCCTTAACATGTACGCAATTCCCACTGCGCAGCAATTTGTTAGAAAAAAGCGTTTCATTAAAAACGGAATGAGTCATAAAACACGAAATTTCATCACACCGCAACGATTCCTTTTCGTAGAACTGCGAATTAAGATTCACGCCTTATAGTCAAAATTGCTTTAGGTGTCCAATACTTAACCGCATATCAGCAGATTTCGCTTGACTAGGTATTTAATGAACTACTATACTAAAATTAATTTCACGTTACAATATTTGTCAAATATATTTAAATTGTAAATTAATAAATTTATTTATTCGTCCCTGTATTTGCGACTAACATAATCCGGTTCCGAAATTAAAATTGTTATATATTAAGTTATGAATGTTAATCGGCTTAAGAGCTATGGATATTAGCATAAACGCCATAGGGGTCGAGCGAGCGTTGTAATCACTCAATTAAAATTAATCTATTGTTAAGATTTTCCTTGGATATACACTGGTGTAAATATGAAAAATAAAACTGCGGTTGTGTAATTAGTGGCGTTCATACACATCGATGCCTTCAGGCGCGTTGTTGCGGCTGCGTGGCCCAATGCCACCACATCACAATGTTTATTCGGGCGCACGGCTGAACAACATAATGAAACACCACAGACGAATGCCAACTTATATGAGTAATTGCTTTGATAGCAATTTCTCAACCGTACGTAGGAACGTTGCGTACACAAATGTAGGCGCCATTACGCGAATCAACGCAATGAGCTGTAAGTCGCATTGTGTGCGAGTAATGTACGATCGAATTCCTTGCAATGACACGTGTCACCGATGTTACACACTCTATTCATTACACTAGAATGTCTCATACGCGTATATATACTGAACAAAATTCGTTTGAATCTTTGAGCTAAATGCGTGGAAGCTATCTAAATATATTTCAAACTATATTTTTCTGCGATTAAAAAATACTTTTATAATATTAACAGTAATATAAACATTCAAAGTAACAAAATTTATGTACCTTTTATTAATTAGGTAAATAGAGTGTAAAGTTAGCTAACATTTAATGAAATTTTGATTTCGCTTCTGGTAAGTAAAGAAAAATTAATAATATTTGCCGTTGTATTAATTTTAATCTCTATTATTTTTTTTAAAGATAATTTTTTTCCTCAACATAAGTCATGTCGCATATAATCATTATAAATCTAGTAGCGCAATGGCCTGTCGTAACTCTTGATAAGCATTTCAATTTCGTTTTTCACGTACGAAATGTACATGACGGCTATGTAAAAAGGCCGAAAGAGGACTAAAATGGGACCGCAACGTATTTTATGGTCATTGTTGTGGAAACCATTATGGGGAAAGATAGTTGTGTTTTTTTACGGCATCAAGGCCATAGTTTTGGCAAGGTTTTATATTTTGTATATTGTTTTTCCAGTATGGAAGTTTGCAGCTTAAATATCTTCGGTTGTACAACACCTTATCGGACGTTTACAGCATTGTAACTTTCGCATGCCTACTGACCTCGCACACGTAACAGTTCGTTTAAAAATATATTCGTTTTAAATATTTTAATTTGGAGGTAAAGGCCGCGTCGCTGGAAATTTTTACCGCATTAAATATCAAAATTTTGTGGACAAACTTTTTTGATGAGGGATGGTGCGTGTCGTGCAGTGAAATATGAGTTTTTAAACGATAAACTCCGTTTGAAGTGTTGGTTATGTGCGTACGAAATACACTCAGTAAGTTTATTTTAATTTAAAAGGTTTACATGTAGGTAATATTCATAAAAGAGTCGTTGACGATTTATACATACATCCTGGAACACGAGAAATAGAAGTAACACGTTCCTTTGTTTTTTATTACCGGACTTATTACCTATATAGTTCAGGAATATACGTATATCATATACATAGTTATATGTATTTCTGAAATACTCTATATTACTCTACATTACAGAGTATCAGACCACTATTAGTACTTTTATATAAGCTGTATGCCTTTATTTCTCCCTTATTAGTACAGTTGAGTTGTATCTCACATCTATAAAACTCATTACCTACCGCATGCGTCACTCAACATACAATTTTAAAAAGTTCGTTCTTGATTCAACTCGTTGCGAAATAAGGTCACATACAAAAAGATTTCATGCTCTGTATATACATAAATGTAACATATACATGCATAAATGTAACAGGTGCAATATCCGAGTAAAGCCACGACTAGGCTTTTAGTATCTAATAAGCGGCTTTCATTTATCTCTACTGGTCGGATTTAGGCGCCATTTACTCAGTACCCACTTTATATGTTGATTGGGTAATTTAACCAAAGCTTTCGCTTGCTAAAAACGATTTGGTTCGTCGATTTAACTTGGAAAAAGTTAAATCAGAGCACAGAATCTGAATCCTCTTAGTAATTTGCTAAAACACTGAGTAAGTTGGGAAAACATGCAGCATACGCGATTTTATCTCATGAATCTAGCAAGAGCTTAGTAACTTAGGCTAATACATACATTTTTTAAGTTAATCCAACTTAGAAATATTTTATAAAACCCACCCCATTCAGATCTGTTAAAAATGTATGATAACTATAATTTGCCTCATTGTTTTTTCCATTTACGCGTAAAAAATAGACAAAGTTATTTTCACATTTATAAATAATATATCGTCGAGATTTTCAAAAATGTTAGATTATTAAATGTAATAGTTTCAGATCAATTCGTTCTAACATTAAATGCTGTGAATATATATCTTCATCAACCCATATACGCCCACTGCTGAGCACGGGTCTCCTCTACCATTGAGAGGGTTTAGGCCATAGTCCACCACGCTGGCCTAGTGCGGGTTGGCGGACTACACACATAAGAAATTCCTAAGAACTTTTAGGTGTGCAGGTTTCATCACGATGTTTTCCTTCACCGTTAAAGCAAGTGATAATTCAGTTTGAATACACACATAACTTCGAAAAGTCAGAGGTGTGTGCCTGGGGTTCGAACCCGCGACCATCGAGATTCTCGACCGCGCGCCCATGCCAATGCATCTTTACATTTTTTATTATACATAAACACAGACTCACTACTCAGAAGAATTATTTGTAAAGTTCAAAGTTCAAATTAGTAACAAAGATATGTGCGTAATAAGGGCTGCATATGAATTGTCATCATTCTCTTCAAAACTCGATTTGAATGTTTCAAATAATATCTGAGGGAAACGAGCATCAGCAGAGGAAAAGCACAAAGCATTAGCTCCGTGATAGTTGTCTTTGAAGTCAAACGGTGAAGACTTTGGACCTTTGTATAAGCGAGGATCAAAGGTAAAAAGGGTCGCAGACATCAAAGATAATTGAGGACTTATTAAAAGATTTATTTGAATGACTTGGACGGAACAATAAGTAGTTAGAGGTAATGTAGGGGAATTGTAAGGCAATTGAATATAAAGAAACAATTTGTTACAAATCGAACTTTCTTTTCATTAAACAATGTTTTTGACTTCATCCGCGTCTAGGCATTGTTGCTACTTATATAACAGAAATGAAGGTAGCCTCAGTAAATTGTAAGTATTATTGGATTTTAAAACAAATTAAAAATTATATAAACATTTTATATCCCTGACTCACATTTTCACTCCTAAACCGTTAAACCATTTTTTAAGAATTTAAAAAAACAGAGTGAATATAGAAAAATGTAACAACAAAATATATAGACCAGTCGGAGAGATATAGTCGTAAAGGAATCTGGTACCTTGAACTCTTAAAAAAGTGTCTTCATATGATGCAGGTAGCGTTTTTATAGGACTATCATTTAACCTATTAAAACTTCCCATTAACTTCAACCAAAGGTATAACCTAAATACTAAAACAATCAGCCATGTAGGGCAGTCTATTCCAGTTGATGCTTATATAGACTAATATTTATAGATCCAGTAGCGTTGAATTTAGGCCGTCTGGACTCAGAAGTGAATTACTCGCTTTTAATATATATTCATGATTATTCATTACAGACTGGCAGAATTTCACTTAATATAGAAACTTCGAACTCGTCCCTATTCTAACCACAGATTGTAACATAAATATCGTTGCGTTAAAACTTGCTTCGAACTCTTAATTAATTTCAAACTTCAGTACAGCGAGTACAACGCACATGTTTTGATAAATGGCGCACAACATGTGATAAAAAAATATTAATTGGTTACAAATCATTTTGAGAAATCAAATTTGAGAGCTCAACTTGACGGATACCTTATTAACCAACGACTTGATGAATGCCGTCATATTGACGTGATGCCTCACGGCTGGTAAATTTAATACAGGAGCAATAGACATTACGGAGTCACATAAAACTGCGTAGCAGTAAATACCCCGGTACAGCTAAGTTCACCCTCGACGTGGGCGTTCTCAACGAACTTCCCTGAATGATAGCTTTCATTAAATTCCCTCGATTATCCCCCCGAGACAACAGCTGATCTATTCCACCGATACAACTTAAAAACAGATTGTGTGTTTAGAGAACAATGACTTTGCTTTTGAAACAACAATAGTGAACAAAAGTCTGACAACAACCTTAATTCTATTTCACGGACATTAACTCTTTTATTAGGAATGGACAATTTACATTTCACGCTCGGGCCAGAATTATATTTGGCACCAACTTGCTTAGGGATGCAATTTAGGTGACCTGGACCGCAGCTTGGCGGCGGCTGAGCGGTATAAATAGCAGGCTCGGTTTATATAAGACTGGGTTGAAAATAAGATTAAGTCACATACATTTGCTAATACGTTTGCCAAGACAAATGTATCGCATTTCGGGACCAACCAGGATATCATTATAGAATTAAGCCGGCATATTGTTTCTTTATCAATATATAATATTAATATATAATATTAATAATAATATTCGGATCGCATTTCCTTACAACGAAGTCACATCATACTACAAATTTTAAAATTCCAAAATGTTTGCTTATCCATACTAACATTATAAATGCGAAAGTAACTCTGTTTGTCTGTCTGTTACGCTTTCACGTAAAAACTACTGAATGGATTTTAATGAAACTTTACAATAATATAGCTTATATATCAGGATAAAACAAAGGATATATTTTATTCCGGAAAATGCAGTATTCCCGTGGGAATGAGTATTTCTGGATCTACCAAAGCGATTAAAATGAAATTTGGTATAGAGAGAGGTAGAGCTTACAGAATTAACATGGGATAGTTTTTATCCCGGAAAATGAAGTATTCCCATGGGACTGGGTATTTCTGCATCTACTGAGACAGTTAAAATGATTTTTAGTATGGATATAAATAGGAACCTAGAAGGTAATATAGGATACCAAACCGATTTAAATTATTTTTGGTATGTGTATAAATAGGACTCTGAGAAGTAAAATAGACTATAACTTATTTTTTATCTGAACTCAACCCTGTAGTCTACGCGGACGAAGTCGCGGGCAACAGCTAGCTATGTCATACTTTTGTAGTATGAGCTAATAGTTTTTTTTAGGTTTTTTTTATTTTTACGTTCAGGAAAAATATTTTACAACGAACATTTATTGCAAAACAACTGTTTTGTAAAATGGTATCCACATGTAATGACGATGGTCAAGATACACTGAGTCAGGACGGGCGACAAATTCATACCGGCCGGATATAACTGAATATACACCGACTGACCCCGGAACGTCGCTTGCCGACACGAGTAACTGTGGCGGATGTCGCACCATAATATATGTACTATAGCACCCGTACTATAGAACTATATGCCCGTTAAAGTCGTGATTAAGAATTAGACTTGCGGTCGAAGCAATATTGCAGCTGCCGTGTGATCAAATCCCAAGCATGTTTTGTTTGTATTCACAATAAAGATGTAAAAATATTTCAAAATCCAGGTTTCCTATCACATGTAGGAGGTAGGTTTATGCCCATAAAGATAATAATAGTATAAGGAATGTGAAGCGGTTTTATTAAAAAAATAATTCACAAGAGGTATAAACTAAACTAAAAAAAAAAAAAAAAAAAGCAGTGATGGCCTCGAGGTTTGGGCGCGCGGTCGAAAATCTCGACGGTCGCGGGTTCGAACCCCAGCCACACACCTCTGACTTTTCGAAGTTATGTGTGTATTCACATTGAATTATCACTTGCTTTAACGGTGAAGGAAAACATCGTGATGAAACCTACACACCTAAGAGTTCTTAGGAATTTCTTAGGTGTGTAGTCCGCCAACCCGCACTAGGCCAGCGTGGTGGACTATGGCCTAAACCCTCTCAGTGGTAGAGGAGACCCGTGCTCAGCAGTGGGCGTATATGGGTTGAGGAAGGATAAACTAAACTTAATTTAATGGTACAAACGTAATCAAGGTTTTACAAATATAATCAAAGTAACAACAATCAGAGATTTTACAAAATAACACATTTCGTCAAGAGATCCGCACCGCACAAAGCTATGATTAGTAATGTGTCAATTGCTTGTTCGCACCGGCTTATATACCCGTTCTTTATAATTTTATTTGTGGGTCTTCTAACAATAGATAATTGTAAAACATAATAGATATTAAATACACAAGTAAAATATTAAGTACCAATTCGGTGTTTAAACAACATTCTGGCTGCGAAAACTGCTGAATTTGATTCGACAATGCATTTCTGTATGTAAAATAGTCTGGCGGAAGCTGTCGTAACGTGGCAAAAGCGTTGAACTTTTCCTTCCGTATATCTGGCACCTCAAACGCCATTGTTGTCCGACTCGCTCATGTGGCAGACAATACAAATTCTTACGTATATCTTCCGCCTCTAGCAATCGTATCTCATCGTATCGTTGGGTCGCGATCACGGGCACATTTTTATTGTTACTCATTATTACTTATTACCAGACTACGATATTTCGTCAGGTACCTAGTGCAATATTCACGATTTCACGTCAATTGTTTTTTTACACACACTGTATTTAACTATATTTATTGATGAGATAGCACTTTTTAGTAATGTATGATAATAATTTTCTTTAGAAATAATTTTATTAAATCCATAACCTTTACCGTAATTTCTGTCGCCTTATATGTAGTTCATTTTGTAAATAAATGATAAAGATATGGGTATCGTATCAACCTTCTATCTAGCTAATAAATTCTATCTAAAATACTAAAACCCGTTCGAAGATACGGGTTTGAAAATGTCATTTCAAAGCAAAAAGTTTCCTTCAATTTTAACTTTCCTTGAACCCTAAAGCCCGGCGTGAAGAAGCATCTCAGAAGGCCGGCATAAATGTTTAGTATACAGAATATCGAGAAATAGGAGATAATCTCTATTTGATGCTCTATTTGGAAAGCGTCGCGCATACCATTAAGCACGGTGTTTTCATTTTGTCGTGCCCGTAAAAAAATAGTAATCAAGAGCTGAATAAAATGTCGCAACATTTAAAAAAGGAAGCAAGGCAATATTCACTGCTTCGAAAAAGTTTACAAACGTTAAACACCCGCGTAGCTGTTTCAGTATAAACGCTAACGAAGATTGTCACGCGAAACAAAATTCTTAAAACATTAGGGAAAATGTTTCACACAAAAAGCGGTAATGTATAATGTCGTATGATTTCTTTTTGCATGTCCATATGTACATACGACTTCCGTTCCCTAATATTTTTGTGAAACAAACGTATAAATTCCCCTCGTTGACAAAGTTCCAAATCTGCCTCAGCTTGAGATTTATCGCCGCGAAAAAATTAAAACATTTCAGCCACACTCGTTACAAGGATTTCTACAAGATATTGCTTCTCCGTCGCTTTTATAATAAGATTAAATTTTACTAATGAAACAGAAAATGAATTTTCTTCAACGGAAACGGAATTTTCTAAATAACTTTTTGCTATTTGTCTTGCTAATGAATTCATTTTTCCATGCTTTTATTTTTAAAACAACTTCAAGCCCAGGCAAGTATTTATCAACGGGACTCATAACCCTAAACTTAATTAACAAGATGCAAATAAGAAATTTCTTCCGACGAGATGCTAATAACAAATTAAACTTTGTAATTTACGCAAAACTAGTTCTTACGCTTTTCTCAAATTGAATCATAATCCAGGATGTTGTGGGGTCCTCCTTTCTATTACACTCATTTAGCCGAGATACATGCTAATGAATTAGTTTCCATTTCTTAAATAAGTATCTAAAACCTTTTATATTTTTTCGAATGCGTATTGATAACTAAATACATTCTTGACACGCAAACAACAATGTAATCTGGAAATAAAATTAGTATGCAGATCATTTTCTCTCATTACACCACAAAATTAAATGTAGCAGACGTGACAGCATTTTAAACAAATGTAAATGTAACGGTGCCTAAGGAATTGAGACTTCTCACAGCCAAAAAGTAATGACCTTTGAAAAAGGATTCCGTCCCCTGAGATGTAACCGGAGTGCGATCCGCATCGTCCAATCGGAATCTGCGTCTGAAACAACGAGTCAAACGTAATGGCGCCGAGACTCCCGCGATCGCCACCCAAATTAGATATTTGAGTTCCTTAACTCACATTCACTTATTTTTATGCAATTTCAGTGTCTGCGCACCAACTGTCGCGTCGCCTTGAATTCTAAGCGTACGAAGTCATTAATTGAAATTCTAAGCGGAATTCTCTGTTCATCAAGTTTCGGCGGTGGCTTTTCTTAAGAATCCGATTAAGTTTGTACACACTCTTTAATGGCATTTAACCAAGTTTAAACTGACATGTGATGAAAATCATATTAAAAATTAAAGGACCTAATCTACTGTAAAGATCCTAATCTATTATAAAGATAGGTGGGTATATAAAGCAAAAACCACGGGACCAAAGCCGCGGCTCAAAATCCGTCTTGTAAAGCAAGACAGAGTAATTTACCGTTCATCGTATAATATATTTCTTACCTTTTGTGTCTAAAATCAGAACATAAAACATGAATAAAGGGACTACGGGGAAATCTTTTTATTTATTTCGGTCTAACAACCATTCCTTACAAATATACAGGCTTACCTGCCTACGTGATGTGCCCTTGAACCACTTATTGCCGTTCTATCCAAGCGAAAACGCCGTAGGCAATCTTGTCTCGCAACAAAAAATAGACTTTATTATTCAAAATAATTATCTAAAATTGTAATAAGATAACAAATCTGTAATATTTTTATTAAAAAATTTATCAGAATACAATTACCAACATAAACAAATTCTATCATACTAATTAATCGTGAGCTCTGAAGAACTAAGAACCGGGACGTAATGTTTTTTATGTATTTACGCGCTGAGCACTTATTCATGTGTTGTGATGGTCAAACACGCTCAATCACATAGTAAAATAAATATAAACTACAAAAATTACTTTTAATCTTATCTAGTTTTTAATTAACCTCGTCTTATTCGTCGTATTGACAGAATGAAAATAACGAACTACTGTAAAGGTCAACGTCAAACCATTTAATTTTTAACACCTTTCATTTCTTTAGGATCGGATTAGATATCAGGAATAGCTTTCGGTCACTACAATCTCCGCCCAACCTCACTTATATTTTTGCCGCACCATTAAGTTGTGGAACAATTTAGCATCACAATTTCACATTCTACCTTATTCTTATAAAGCAATGTAAATTCTTCATCAACCCATATACGCCCACTGCTGAGCACGGGTCTCCTCTACCATTGAGAGGGTTTTTAGGCCTTTAGGGTTTTTAGGGTTTTTAGGGTTTTTGTTTTAGGCCTCGTGCGGGTTGGCGGACTACACACCTAAGAAATTCCTAAGAACTCTTAGGTGTGCAGGTTTTATCACGATGTTTTCCTTCACCGTTAAAGCAAGTGATAATTCAATGTGAATACACACATAACTTCGAAAAGTCAGAGGTGTGTGCCTGGGGTTCGAACCCGCGACCACCAAGATTTTCGACCGCGCGCTCAAACCTCGAGGCCATCACTGCTTCGCAATGTAAATTAGCGAAAGGTAAAGGATTGCTGCAATGTACCGCAAAAAGCACTAAAAATAATTTAGAAAAAAATAACAACCAGATATATCCAACATCTTTTTTCTATCCAGATATAAGAGACAACTCATAATTTAGAACAAAAAACCTGTTTGTTTAAAAATAAATTAGGTATGGTGAAGTATAAGACTCACATTAGTATCGATTAAAACAATCTTGATTGTACAGATGTCCCGAGAACAGCCATAATACGCACACGCATGTTTTCTTTAAATACACCCAACAGTCACATACATAGTTCTGACCCCACACTAGGTTACAAGACCTGTGTCGTGGGTATCAGACACTACGAGAGACTTTTTCGGTCTCACAAACACCCAGACCCGAAACAAATATTTGTGGTTCACACAAACATTTGTCTCGGTGCGGGGATCGAACCCGCGGCCTCTCGTTTCGCAAGCTGGTGTCTAGCCAACTGCGCCACGGGGGCTGTCTTTATTTCAATATTTTTATTTCAATTGTTTCAACTCCAGTCATACAAAAAACGCATGTTGTTGTTGACGGCTCATCGTTTAATCACCGTGACAAATGTACCAGGTGGGCGGGCCACTGTCAACCACGCATCCCAATCGGCACAAATTGATAATGCTCAATTACACGCTCTACAATATGACTTATCGTTTTTCATCGTGTAATTGACATCTCGGTTTACAGACTGATGCGGCTTTGCACAGCTCCTAATTTAGTTGAAATTAACAATTTATTTACTCATTAATTATAATAAATTGTACCAAAATGTTTTAGCCTTTTAAATTGAATTCGAAATTGTTCTCACATTTTTGAATTCGATTTAATTCGGTTTGGACTTCGGAAAGCATGGCACGCATTGCTTAAGCTTGTTTATGACAATCGGTCGACTCATTAATTGAATCCTTATTGACTAACGTATTACAAGGATATGTTTTGGTGAGAATAAAGGTATCACAACCATCGGAACTCATTTACACACATGTTTGACTTGATACTTATAAATCGTGTTTTACGAAATAAAGGTATAATATGGAAGCGAGACGCAGAATGCAGAATCGAAAGCATTTATCCAAACGATTAATGAATTCTACAAAGCCTGGGGTGAATAGTCTTTGAAATAAGTCTGTATAGACTCCTGCATCCAATTAACGTCTTCCGACATATTGTGGAGGTCTCAGTGTTGATCACGACATCAAGTTATTTTCTTTTGTTGGTAATACATACCTGGGATACGTCAACGTAGAAGTCTTTCGTACAATTTAAGTTTTATATTCAAAATATATATTAATTAACGCTGAGGATTATAGTAAAGGATGATAATAACACAATAATATTTCATTTTAAACAAGCGTAAAATTTGCTTTTTCACTAATTGCGTCATGCAATTATATCTACGAAACCCATATGAAATATTGTCTTATAACAGAAACCTGGAGGCCCGCTAGTGGAATATGTAGCACCTTGAGGGGATTATTAAACTCAAAGATAAGCTATCAGTACTAAACAACTGAATTTATTAGTAGTAGCGGTAGCTAATAGGTGTTTAAAAAATCCATATGTGGCTTGAATAATAATATCCTTACGTCTCATACATTTAATCCATTGACAATACACCAACAAGATAGTGAGCGCCCATGGTGACTTAAAACAAAAAATCCTTCTTTTCCCTTAAAAAGATTCGTGCATGACTAGCATTGGATTTTCTTTTCTTGGCTTTTCTTTTACACTACTTGTTATCTTTATTATCTTAACTATAGTCCAATTTTTTTTTTAGATTCTTAAAATATTTCTTGACAATATTTATAATTTACGATACACATCGCCGCTTAAAGTATTTTCCAATAAAAAGTCCATTAATTATTTTTAGCATGACCGCCGTTTCGACACGAATGAAGCCGGTGATTTTGGGTCATTTTCGCCGCAGTTTGTAACGCTGATATATATTATGTAATTAAAACATTCACTATAATGCGCCTGTTGTGGCAACACATGTTTTGTACAAAATGTCATAACTTATTTGAATGACGACAAATACATATAACATACAAGATTAAACATTAATATTTAACTTTATATTCCGATATCTTAACACCTTCAACTTTATAACAAAAATTGGAACTAGCCAGGCTTAGATACCAATAAGCACACAAAAAAGATATAAAATTAGCTCACGCCATAAGAAAGTTACGACAATATTGACAAAGCACATTACATACAGTTTTATGAGTGTATTTAATAACAGGCATTCGAAGCTGAGCCTTTTCTGTAGATTGTAATTTACAACAGTATTTCCTTGTATTGTTTTGGTTTCTGGGCATCAACAATAAGGAAAGAAAACATTGCAAAATGTATATTTTCATTTCAAGAAGTTTAATTCTGTAGATCACTTAGAGCTCTCTTAGAACGCGTTAATCCGTGGATTGTGACTCGATTATGACGTCAAACATAAAGGAATAAAACACGAAGATTGTATAAAAGGAAAATCTCTCAAGTAATGAATTTACCTCTAAACCGACCCTCTTTTTATCTTTTTAATAGCAGTTCTTATTTCTCAGGCTCCGCACCTGAGAGGTAAAAGTGTAACCCTTGTGGTAGACTTCAGTGCCTAAAGGTGCACAGGTGTTTTATCACAAACTTTTATTACTATCGGGCGAAAATTTAGTCGAGACGGAACTTTTCCGACCTTTACCCTGAATGAATTCTTCGTACATTTCATCTATCATAGGGACTACTATTGAATGCATAAGTACATAATTCTGTTTTAGCTCTTATATAGATAACAGTAGTGTGACGAGCTCATTGATTGAAAATTGTGATAAAGGATATTGAGAATTTGATATACAATATACATTTTTGGGCACATGTCCTGGCTCTGTGCTGCTACTGAAAATTTCCTAATATAAAATTCTAATTGAACATTACTTGACCAGGAAATCAAACCCAGAACCTCTATATAACGTGATTTATTTTTTGAGAGGACAAACTACTTTACACTAGACTAAATACGATTGTACATCAACGCAACAAATCCTGCCTCCGCGCAAATATTCAAAGAAGAATTTCAGTGGTCAATTGAGAGCCAGTGCGAAAATTTTATCAGTCAACCGCACCACACCAAGCCAAAGCTTTGTGTGAATGTTTGAGGATTGTCGCCGACACACAGTGCACTGTACAGGCAATTACACACCTTCAGTTTCTCGTGTTTTACCGACGTGAACTGCGCTCCGATCGGCGAGCAAATATACCACGATATTCAATGTACCAAAACAGAGGAATACTTTACACACAATTTCAATGTTAAATAAATTTTGTATTACAATTCAACGAGTATTGCGCTGTGAGATAAGTTCAAATAATTTAATAATATACTAATAGAATTGATGATAAAAATCTTCCAAATATTATGGATTATCGCTAACGTCGTCTTTGTTTTAATATCTAAATAGAGTTACTTCATTACTTTACGAGCTCGTAGTACAGTGCATAAACTCTCCATTATTGTACAAGCTATTATAGCTATTATTGTTAATTTTGTTTAAAGATGATAGCAGTTTGTATAAATCCACCGGCGTCAGAAGTGTCGCAACGACACGTCGACTGCTCTAGCCGCCTGCAGTCGGCTACGGAATCATACCTTTAAGTTCTTTAATGAGTTGGATCCGTAAGTTCGTTTGCATTTTCTGTTCGTCTGAATTTCTCAAAGAGATTACATGACAGACATGATGTTTAAATAATATATTCTTGAGACTTAACTTGGCCGGGTTGAGTAAGGAGAGTCGAAAAGAAAGTAAATAACGAAGTCACTAGACCGATTTCACGTAAGTTATAAATGATCACTATGTCAATTTTTATTATTCACTTGCTGGACAGGGAACTGAAAAAGAAACAAAGTCAAGATTAATCAAATGTCCTGTTTAAGCCTAGTTAGATTGTGAGGTCAAAAGACATAATTTTTGTGGCGTTTATTCTTCACAGAGTTTTGTTATAGAAGATTTTTTTTTTCTAGTGAAGCACTTATTTAATATAAATAAACACATTTTTCTCGGAAATACAGTCAACAAAAGCTCGCGTCGCTTTTGAAATTTCATAGTATAGGTACTCTAGCAAATTTAATTTTAGCGATACACAGAAGCCGCTCGATCATAATAATTTGCTGGTAGCGACTATAGCATCCTATTAATAATATCTATAGCGCAGTTTCATAAATTAAAACGATTACGGAACTATCAAACAATACCCGCATTGATTCCAGGTAGGAAACCGAACATCGTGTTCAAACTGCAGTGAGAGTACTGTGAATACCAGAAGCGCGGTAAGCTCTTAGCAGAATGTTCAACGAAGTTTGAAGCATTTTAGACAATATAACATTCAGGAATCGGCCACTGCTCATTAGAATTGGACGAATTGTTTGTAACTATCAAAATGATATCTGATTGAAAATCTGATGGGTGGCAGTTATTATTTAGGGTTCTTAATAATGTAAGATTATAAGATGCCATATATAAAGTACCTATGGGCGTCCCAAAATAACCCACATACTTTTCTTATATCAAAAATGATATAAGAAAACTCAAGTGGACTTCATTAATTATATTCTTTTTTGGTATAAGAGAAATGTGGCAAAATATTATAAATACAATAAAGCTTTACAATATTACACACATATTATTATGACTGAAACCCCATAGATGATGCGTAGAACAATATGTAATCGGTATGCTGCAATAAGATTTGATAGAAATGGCTATTGCTTATATTAAAACTCGATCGTCAATAATTCGAACTGAATACACTTTTATAAGCTGCATACAAGTGCACGCTAATGCAAAGACTATTCAAAATTTTCAATATCTAATTGACTGCAACAGATGAATGTTAGATAGATAAGTACCTTTATAATACTCTGTTGCAATAATACAATAACAATAAAATCCTTTATTACATTTCGTTGAGCTTTTCACCGTATTTTCAATTGGAACTTATATTTCTTGAAGAAGGAAAATCATAGTATTATTGTCTTTATAATAACAAAGGTTATACGGGAATGTAGTATTCAAACTTAGACAACGATGACGTCAATTTCGTAAATAAAATTCGTAGCTGTAAATGAATTTGAAATACGTTTTTACCGAGGTTGTAAATGAATTGTGGGCGGTTTGTATTGGTGAATGGACGATCTTTTCAACGTTACTGGACGGTCCAACAGGTTAATCTGGAAGTCTTTGGGGGCGGCCTATGAAATGCAGTGGATGTAATTTATTCTGTGCCTACTTTCAAAACAACCACACCGGAGTTTCTTTGCCCATTCTAGCCTAATGTAATCTGTCTTCCAAACTGAGCTGCAAATTTAAAGATCCTAAATTGTGCTGAACATTTAACTGATGTGATTGGTTCTTTGCATTTCTCTACCTTGAAGAATTTTTGCTCTAACAGCTGTTATTGTAACAATATTTGTTTTAGTAAAAAAAGTCTTAATATAAATAGTTAGTAACTATTACAGCACACGTTTTTACAAAGTGACCATTAAGGCTTAAAGATGTGCAGAATCGCTTAAGACCACTTATATCCAATTATCTACCAGTAAGTACCAGTAGCATGTGCAGAAACTGCGACATTAGGAAACTGGAGCATAATCCGTAATTAGATTACGAATAATCCGATTAGGAACTACACAAGCTCGGACAATTGAACAAATAACCTTTAACTTTCATGTTTGTCTTGGCTACGAGGATTGTGGAGGATTAGAGTCTTACCCGCTTTTTTAGCTTGCCTAACTAATACACGTTTAAACATTAATTAACAAAATATATAAATAGACAAAGAAAATACAGGGGATATTTTGTTCGCTCTTGAAACCGAGAGTAGTTTAGTAGAGTAGTAGTTTATGTTTCTAAGAATTTTCTAGCCCCATATTGCGACTTTATGCTAATTCTGCTTATTTTAAGAATGCAAAAGCTTTTTCCCCGTTTTTGTGCATTTGCTTTAAGTGCAATAGTTAATGGATATATTTCGGTCACGCTTACAAACTATTGACATATACATATTTGTAAGTAATATAATATCAATCCCTGCGTTGAATTAATACAAAACCCTATCGACGCAGAAAACTTTTCGCCTAAAACCTATAACAATATACTCACCCTTATTGTAGTATGTACACAGGTTTTCATGAAGAAAGCGGATTAATATATTTGCAAACTGATACAATTGGAAAGTCACTATTGGCATAGAGTAAACTGGCGACATTAACTCGTATACCATAATATAAAAATTTATGAGGCAACGGTCTTTACTTTGAGTTTTACTGCTGTAATAAACTAACATCTTTTAGTTCCATCGCCTACATTTCTCTTATTCTTTAAATCAATATTTAGCACGCAACATTTCTACAGTACGAAATTATGAGCTATAATTTTTATTCGTGCGACAAAATAGCAGGGCTGACATTTAAAGTCACGTAGACGGCATCGCAGTAAATCGCTTATTTTTAAAAGTGATGAAAAAAGCTATGTTACTCTTGTATGGCGCGATCTTATTCAATTTTATACAATCGCATCCGAAATAATCTGGATGCTGTTTTTCAGTAATTAGGTGAATAATAGGAAGAATAAATGAGCAAGCGTCTTTTTTCTAAGAGATTGCCACTTTTAAAGAACACTCGCATCGCTTTGAAATTGTTGGCGCATTGCAGATCTTTAAAATTGAAGGACAAAAGTAAGACGAATGTATTGTTGAAAAATTTCCGTATATAAAAAATTATCATTATCTAAAAATTGCAGATTTATAAAATTTTCATCTTAGCCTTTATATTTATCATTGTTTATGAGACACTTTTAGATCAACTCATAAACATTGTTATTTCAAAAAAAATAAGAATACATAACACTTTTCTATGTCACGCCGCAGTCCGTGATAAGTCGCTAATCAAATGAAAAGGAAATGTAAGCAAGATTACTTCAAAATGTTCTGAAATTCTCGTCTCTGTCTCGAAATTCCCTAAATTGTTTAAGGAGATGTGGACAGGGCCAACGAAGCTTAAATCACCGTCTCAACTGTTTCTCTGAAGAGAGTCCCTCTCATTGACACGCAATGCACATAATACTGACGTTGGTTACACCCGAGGAATTTCTCATCGGTCTCCCGGAAAAGCTATGAACCGAGACATTTATCTGATGCGGTTCTCTTTGACACAACGATAACTGTCGAGATAGAGCGCTTCAAAGCTGTGCTTCAAAGTATATACTTGATCTCGGAACAATTTTAATCAATTTATTAGTTCCTTGTGACAAAAACCTTACTACTGTATTAAAATTGCCTCAAAAAATTTGGTAGACGGGTAAAATTAACAACTATATAACAAAAAAGATAAAATCCGCATTAAAACTTGTAAGCCTGTAAATTGTAACCTGAAGACTAATATTGGCTATTTGTTATAAAAATACTGGATGTACCTAATTACCCCAAAATGGTAATTTTCTTACCTTGCTTAGTAACTAGAGAAATATATTGGCGAAATATAACTTTGTTATATAACTCACCGGAAGCTGTGTTGCTTACAATAACAATAAAGGGAATCATACGTAGACAATAACTTTACCTAGTAAACTCGAGCCATTAGTGAGAGTTAATCTGATTTGTAGGCGACGATCAAATAATTTGTGCACACAACACGCACCCCGGGAGCTATTTGTTCGCGGCCGTCGCGTTCCCTGCGTTATCATAATTACCAACCACACGCCAGTGACCCACTATCGAGCCTAGTACCAACCAACAGCGAGCCAGCCATTTCACATGGCATTCATACCCAACCACAATTTAAATCTGCAAGCCATCGTTTGTGTGCGGTTACACACCACGTGGTCGCACGCGCCTACGCGAATCATAACACATTCATAATAAACATTCATCCAACTAAATGGCACCTATTAAACATATCACAATACATTTACCCGCAAAATTATGCTATGTATTATTTGTTTTTTCTTTGTTATTTTGAACAAAGCGATTAATTTAAATGAATGGTTTTCTAAATAATAATTTTCTGATTAAAGAATTAGAAATAAAATATTAGAATTAATAATTTTAGCTTGATAAAGGTATTGTTTAATATTACTTATAAAACTTATAAATACTATGTGTGGTTTTTAAAATCACGACACCAACCGTCACCGTGTGGAGCTGTTAACATCTCAAATGCTTGTTTCATATTGTAAAGAAAGATCTTTAACCATCAACAGAATATTCTTCTTCATTTTTTAAGTTACCATTGTTATCGGCG
This sequence comes from Cephonodes hylas, assembly GCA_030295005.1. NCBI lineage: Eukaryota > Metazoa > Arthropoda > Insecta > Lepidoptera > Sphingidae > Cephonodes > Cephonodes hylas. The sequence goes on along the minus strand of AP025364.1, from coordinate 6,523,752 downwards.
TGATCGTTTTCATGTAAATATAAATAAATACTTCAAATTTATAATCGTAGATGTGATATGCATATGAATAGAGAAAGTCTAAGAGACGTCAGGATCCTTCTTACCAGTATCCTGTTTGTAACCCTCGAAAATGAGCGCGTGCATATTGTATCCACAAACATTAACAAGCTACTACTCACAGCTTGCCACAGCGAAAACAGTACTTCAAAAGCGAAAGCAACACTTGTGCACTAACGATTGAGTACTTCAACAACTACTAAGAACCTCGTCGCACGGTCAGTTCATTAATTATATCGAAGTTAAATTACTAAACTACTGGACACTTGGAGCTTGCACAATTTACTGGTACCAAGATTGTTCGTGACTACCGCGATTTGTTATAATTTAATACAAAGACTAACTTCATTCTTAAAACTCCGCTTCGTTGGACAGCTTAATAAATTTCTGACCAGGATTCTGCAAAAATGTCTTTTTGAAAACCGGCACGGATAGCCGACGTGCTTGCATGAGGAAATTGTTAATAGTTGAAGTATCTTATCTTGCATTCATAGTAACGCTGTATAGTTTCATCCTTCCTAAATAGTACTTATGTAGTACTACTTAGACTAAACATTTTGCGATCAGAAATTTGCAGTTAACTATTTAAATTATTATTTGCCTTTCCACTTACACTTACAAGTTCGCCCATACCCTTTTAAGCTTTTTACTTTTTGCGTCTTTTAAACTTCCTTAAGTGAATACTTAGCCCTTATCGTGATATACTAATATAGTATAAAGTAAAGTAGTAAACATACGGATTTCCTTTACTCAAAATATTCGAACAAAATATTGTTGTATTTCGAGGATAATCTTTTAATTCAGCAAAAAATATAAAATTAACAATAATGAAACAAATCCGATACATCATGCTACAGCTAGCATAGCATATAATACCTATTTAATAAAAGATAACAAACAATAGACAACGTTTATTTATTCGTATTTTTTTGTTTGGTTCTAACAATCTTTTGAGGTTCGACACAATGTATCTATCCACGCAGAAATTACTTTTAATAACAATTTACCGATCTCGGTTATGTCAATATTTTATAACGAACGCAATATCTTAAAGAAAAGTAATTAAAAAAAATACTTATTGTGTCACATAATCATTCATTTGCTATTTAACACAGAAAAGATCGTGATGACTCTTTCTTGCCATACCCCTAATCTGTGACTGTTATTAACTATACGCTGCAAATCCTACAGGCATTTACATTCACTGTACATAAACATAAAAAGAAAAAAAGCAAATAGAATACTAGCAACTAGAATACAACCACGCAATTAACAGAAACACATTTTGTTTACCGCCAACAAAGAACGATAAAATTTATGCCAAAATAAATAAATCTATGGAAAAATCCATAAATAAGAGATGCCGCCATTAACATCGGATTTAATGAACGACTAACGGGCACAAATGGTAAGATAAAGGAACGGATGAGTTGGCGAGAAGCTAAATGATAATCAATAAGTATGACGGACAAAGGAAACCCTGATTTGTATAATGAACCACGCCATGTTTTGCTAGCGATTTTACCCAGTAATAACGTATGGACATTGCATTCTATTCTCAAATTTCTGCATTACTGGTGACTATACATAGGTATGTAGTCAGCTAGATTATATATTATACTGTCTAGTGTTAGTGATTTATAAAATAGTTTCGATACTTTACACGCTTTTCGAATAATGTCTACTGTATGTTTTTTTCTTTTTACTCAAAAAACTATTTGCCAACAATGAACAAATATTTAACCACCCGTCCAATCCATGACTTCTCCTTATCATAAAATCAAAAACCATTGTAAGGAATTGTAAAAAAATGGTTCCATCTCTCGAGGGAAAATTTGGAGATAAAATTTGAACATGCAAACACATGCCTACATCTACAATTATAGAAGTGTTTAAAGATAGAATTTGAAGAATGAAATCTACGATTTTCTACGAAAAACGTAGACCATCCCTGAATTACTTCTACACAATCAATTTCGTGTTCTTCACGAGTTATAGTAGAAATAGAAATGAAGTTTTCCATAAACATGCATAAATGCACTTACGCCTGAACATAAAATGGATGATATAAAACGTATGTAAATATGTACGTTTCTACTTGTACGCCTTAGGCATTTAAATAACAGCATATACCCTTCTTGCTTATTTCTTTAATAGATTCGTCCCGAATACTGAATGCCTTACATGAATTATAAATTCGTTTCTATACATGCAATGCTTACGATTCCCTTATTGCTCTATATCTTTAGTACTGGTGAAATGTTTCTTTTAAAGTGAACCAGTTGCTTATTGATAATTAAAATAATTATTTGAACAAATAAACGAAATTAGACTTAAAAACAGCAAAAATAACGGATATACAAGTGTGTAATTGTGTATACATATTACATAATCATAATAACGTGCGCAGCTTGGCATTTCGATAGAGATGTCTGCAGAAACCAGAGACGGCGAATCCGATACCGCACTCACACAAATGTTTGTGGTACAAACAAACATTTGCTTTGGGTCTAGATGTTAGTGAGACCGAATGTATTGTAATGAAAGGTGTGTATGGTTTAAAGACGCCATAAGAAATATTGTTAGAAAACTTTGTGAATGTTGACTGTGTATCATAGATTTTGTTGCTGTTTTTGTAGCGTTGAGGCGATCTTTTATGTTCGATACCAACAATGTACTGAATGTGTGTAGTTACCGCGCATACCTAAATTCTTAATACCTATTCATTTATTATCATTCTTTCAATAACAGAATTAAACTTATATTTTCCTTTACCAAAATATAGCTTTTTGCTGTTTGTGTTATTGTTTCATATAGAATTAAAGTTTAGTTTTGTTTTTGTATTAGAGATTAAGGAATACCTAACTGGTTAATTGTTATGTTTACTCGTGAGCGAATACGATAGATTCAAACTATTATATCAATATTTTGGGACCCCTCGATACAGGCTAGCCTAGTGAGGGGACCATGTTAGATACCTACTTGTAAAACAATTTATTACATACGATATTCTTGTACACTTTTTCACCTCTTGTATGTCCTGTATGTGTGTAATTTGAAATAAATAAATAAATGAATAAATAAATAAATAAATAGCGCCTTCCAAAACCAAAATATATATGCGTGATATTTAAAAAGCGCAACGTGTTTCTCTGTATACGGGCGCACCAATAGCATTCATCACTTAACATCACGGGAACGTGCGGGGGCTAAAGTAAACCATATTAAGGCACAGCTCAACTGGCTCGTATGTTGCCAATAACATTTATGTGCTTGTTTCGCTATGATCCCACTTGATGTAACGCACTTCCGCGCCACTCCACCGGCTGTGTTCCCGTTCCGTATAAATAGCTAACAACAATATGCACTCAATCTACTTAGCGCCGCATTCATATGTTCACTTATAAATATACAACATGTTAAATTATTACATGGCATATTGTGTTTAGTGCTATAAAATGAATGATTAATCTGCATGCTTATTGTTTATTTTAGCATAAAAATGAGACAATCCTTATAGCCAGACAACAGTCATTTTAATAAAGCTGAAAATTTGTCAGTACATGCTCCCAACACAGGTAAGAACGATGGCCAATTATGAAGTTTAGGTTGCAGTGGCTTTGGCAGGTACACGGTACTAAAGGTGTGAAAATACCGGCCTATTTTCGTCATTTTATAAAGGCTAATATTTTGATATTACCTTCAGAATATCATTAAAAATTACATTCTTCATTGACAGACACTTTCCATGGTGGAAACCCCTCGCCAGACACCCTTAAAGGTCAGTAAATTATGATTCTAATTTCGTCATTTTATAAATGCTGATTTTTATACATATTACTTGGGTAATGATTATATGATGTTTCCTCAGTAGCCAGACACTTTTGATAGTTCTAACCCCTGCCAGACAAGCGTATAAGGTTGCTGTAAAAGCAAGCGCGAGGCAGGATATATGCACATGGGTGGATGCGAGTGAGATACGTTTGTATTGTTTAGTATTTTGTACCCGTGTATATCAGCCAAAAATAATATTTTAGCTATCTTTAAGTTTGTATAAGTATTTTAAGTCCGAAAATATACTATAATACTGCATGTTAGGATTCACTTTAATAATAAAATATCTTCAACGGAGAAATCATCCGTTAAAAGTGATTGGCACCATTATCGATAGTACCACCAAGAAGATTTTATTGAAATTAGTAGCATCATAGAAAAATATATTATTAATCATGGTCGTAGTCATTTATTGATTTATTTATATGACTTATGTACTGATTCGTTGGAGAGAATATATGCAGATAATTCCATTGAAATAGTTGCTTTTTTACTGAACACCACCTAAAAAAATAGATAAGAAGTTTTCTAAAGATATTAAATTCTTTACGGTCCAAAATAAAAAATACTAGCACCCAATTGACGAAACAGTACAGTAATATTTTGACAGTAAGATCGTATTTGAAGAATACATTTTATGCTTTGTTTCTACCTATAAAAGCAAATTTTTTTTTTTTCGTAATATTAAAATCCGAAAATATTCTACAGAAAGCAGCATTAATCTTACATTCAGTTGTCCAATACTGTTTTTTAAAAAATACTAGCACCCAATTGACGAAACAGTATTGGACAACTTAAAATCCAAAAATATTCTACAGAAAGCAGCATTAATCTTACGAAAAAAAATATTTTGCTCTTATAGGTAGAAACGAAAAAATAGCATAAAATGTATTCTTCAAATACGATCTTACTGTCAAAATATTACTGTACTGTTTCGTCAATTGGGTGCTAGTATTTTTTATTTTGGACCGTAAAGAATTTAATCTATACTAATATTATAAAGCTGAAGAGTTTGTTTGTTTGTTTGTTTGTTTGTTTGTTTGTTTGTTTGTTTGTTTGTTTGTTTGTTTGTTTGTTTGTTTGTTTGAACGCTAGGATCTCAGGAACTACTGGTCCGATTTGAAAAATTCTTTCATTGTTAGATAGCACATTTATCGAGGAAGGTTATAGGCTATATAACATCACGCTACGACCAATAGGAGCAGAGCAGCAACAAAGAATGTTTCAAAATCGGGAACATTTTTTCCTTTTTGTGAGCTTCCGCTGCGTACGCTGCAGAAACGGTTTAAGTTTCGCTAAAGTAATGTATGAAAGAATTGTTCCCCTTTAAAAGTTCTAAAAAAAAGTCCGCGACAGCATATGTCTATCTTTTAAGGTTAGTTAACTATAACGTTTTTTATCTTAAACAAATTTATTTAAAAATAAAGCATTATTTGTGAAGGTGTTTTATAAAGATGATATTAATCCTTATCTAAATAAATACGTTATTCATTACAAGTATTTAATATAAAATAAATTTATCCTTTACATCATTTGATTTCAATGAGTATCTTTAAAGATATCGCAGTTTCAAAATAATGATCAAGCGCGCAATAATGATACACAAGGGGCCAATCGACGCGTTACGGTTTCACGTTTAAACAATTTGACCGATTTGTATGGCTTTTGGTATGGACCTAAATAGGACAGGACTCTGAGGAGTAAATAGACTATTTCCTATTTTCTTTCTGAACTTAACCCTGTAGTCTACGCGGACGGAGTCGCGCGCAAAAGCTAGTATATTTAGAATACTTCTTATCTATTTTTTTAGGTGGTGTTCAGTAAAAAAAGCAACTATTTCAATGGAATTATCTGCATATATTCTCTCCAACGAATCAGTACATAAGTCATATAAATCAAGCAATAAATGACTACGACCATTATTAATAATATATTTTTCTATGATGCTACTAATTTCAATAAAATCTTCTTGGTGGTACTATCGATAATGGTGCCAATCACTTTTAACGGATGATTTCTCCGTTGAAGATATTTTATTATTAAAGTGAATCCTACATGCAGTATGATAGTATATTTTCGGACTTATATACAAACTTCAAGATAGCTAAAATATTATTTTTGGCTGATATACACGGGTACAAAATACTAAACAATACAGACGTATCTCACTCGCATCCACCCATGTGCATATATCCTGCCTCGCGCTTGCTTTTACAGCAACCTTATACGCTTGTCTGGCAGGGGTTAGAACTATCAAAAGTGTCTGGCTACTGAGGAAACATCATATAATCATTACCCAAGTAATATGTATAAAAATCAGCATTTATAAAATGACGAAATTAGAATCATAATTTACTGACCTTTAAGGGTGTCTGGCGAGGGGTTTCCACCATGGAAAGTGTCTGTCAATGAAGAATGTAATTTTTAATGATATTCTGAAGGTAATATCAAAATATTAGCCTTTATAAAATGACGAAAATAGGCCGGTATTTTCACACCTTTAGTACCGTGTACCTGCCAAAGCCACTGCAACCTAAACTTCATAATTGGCCATCGTTCTTGCCTGTGTTGGGAGCATGTACTGACAAATTTTCAGCTTTATTAAAATGACTGTTGTCTGGCGTTCACGGGCTCTTGCGCTATTATTTAACTTTTACTAATAATTTTATATTATTCTACAAATACAAGAGACTAAGGCCTGTATAGGCGTTCTCTCTCACTCTTTTGTTTTATGGCTTTAAGACTCCATGTACCAATGCATGTATATTGTATATGCTTAAACACATAGAATAACTCTTCAAACACTTAAATTTATTTTTCTTTTGATATTTGTATTTTTTAAAAATACCTAAGATTTCATTGATACATTGCTGGAAATTGCCTGCGAGACAGGACTGCAAGGGCGAAAATCTTTATAAATCTTTATAAATATACAAGCGGGGGCGGAAACGCCTACATTGAAACAGTGCTTGCACACGTAGGAGTAATTTTAAAATGTATAGCTAGATCGTATATTAGTACAAGCTATTTGTGAAAATAGTTACAACTATTTTTAAAGCAAAATTTATGGTACTTGTAAAGGCCTCACTTATTTGGAATTTTCTAATGGGCATAGTTCCAAACATTGTTTAATTACAAGGGCTAAACTAATGTAAATTTTCGAGAGGTTGAGAAGTTATAAATGTACTTGTTTATATTTACAAGTGGGTTTCACTAATATTATAAACGTGAAAACCTGGATATTTATATCAATACTTAGTCCTCAATGACACCAGAGAGGTTTTACGAATTTAATAAGGTAATTATTATTATCGACACGTTGACCGATATAGTCTGAAAGAGTAAAATAACAATTGAAAAATAAAGATAAATTTGCCCTATCCCGCCACTGTGACTCCTATGCTCTAGGATCAAAAGTGGCACGCACAGTTTTGAGCACCAAAGCTCGGCGAAACGAAGGGAACCTAGTTTGTCATGACCTTGCAAAGAAGCTAGTCAGAAAAAAAGATATAAGGAGTATTTGGAAAACAAAGAGTTGTCCACTTCCCTCCACAGCAAAGCGGAAGATAACATACATATTCAACTTACGATTTAACAACTTTGAGGTTAGGTTTTAATAATTTTCATACAATACGGTAATAAATATGAATCATACAGCGTAATAAACTCAAAAAATGTAATCATGTTTGCTATCATAAATTTAAACAAAGACTTATATAACTCGGGACAGGTAAGAGCAAAAAGCTGACGTATTCGATCAACGAAAATGACCTATAAAGAATATACCGAGGTCGGTGGAACGAAGGTAGCTTTATAGTGTCATAAACAGGTCGCGCTGATATTCGCACGCCATAGCTGTTAATTTAGGCAGTGGTTAACACAAAGGACCACATCCTTTCACACTTTTAAAATAAGTGTTACTTCACCTTACGCTCAACTGCGAGCCTAAATTAAATTATGAATGCCGTATGTTAAAATTGAGGTCGGTTCAGTACGCACTGAAATTATTGTCATTAATTATATTACGGGCTATTTTTTTTACAGTTGCGAAATTAACGTTGAAGAAAGATTTATTAAGGAAAACATAAGCTAAAGTTATTACGACTATAAATTACCTAAAAATCTCCAACAGCAGAAACAGATTACCAAGAAACCTTAGAAGTAGAAAGACAAAACATAAATTTAAATTTGTCAAGAATTATAAATTAAACAATAATTACGCGCTTATAAGTATTCAACCGCTTCAAACAGGGAAGGAGTCTTAAAGTCAGGAACCAAGTTTTGATTTATTCTTCTAAGTACGCTAAACAGCAAGCAAAATGAGCAAGTAGCCTCAGTATTAAGCCCGACATAGTCTCCTCACAAACAAAGTTTGCACGAAATTTGTCTAACAAACGAGGTCCTCTATTATAATGTCTGTCGCAACAAATAAAACTTAATTATATCAATGGTACTGTCCTCCGTCTTCTTACCAACCTCGGACGAACTACAATAAACTCAACACGACTAACTAACGCAACAAAATTATAAATTACTAACTTTACTAAGCTGTTATTAGCGTGTTTTAGAGAGTTTCTGAATATTTTACATGTAAAATTTATCTATCATCAAGTTGAGAGGCAATTACACTAATTGATCAAGTTTGATTCCATCAACAAACCGGGCAGATCAGTATAATTAATGATTAGAAATACCACGATATATAGATTTGTAGATATGTATGTTACTAAACTATACTAATTACTATCACTACTATGTGTAATACTAATCACTACTTTAATAAAATTAGGAAAAAGCGTATTGCACAATTTATATGATATGTTCAAAGGAAAGACGACAGAATGATGTTTAAATAATTTGCAAGAAAATGTGTTTAATGTAAATGTTTAATGTCAGATTATTTAAAAAGTAGATAGCTGTTTATTTTAATTATATATCTATCGTATTATAAGGGTTATTTCGAAATAAAGTTACGCTTTCTCCCACAAACAATTCACATGTCGACCGAAATACAAAATACAATCTTTATTTTCTCTTTTCATTAGTAACGTTGTTCAAGGAAAATGGCTAAAATGTATAGATAAAGGAAAATCGAAACCGACAATCGAGAGCAACCGTCACGGCCCATAAAATATTATTGTAATATATGTACGTGTTGTTTATGCAGGTAAACTAATAACTCAGTATATATAAAAATATATATAATATTGTTTGATAAGTAAATTATTTTTAATTTGTAGGTATAGCCCCTTTCTTAATTTTGAGTGGTGCAATTATTTATTTGCAGGTTTTAGAGACTCGTGTGGATAAATAAATAAGTAAATTATCACTTGCTGTAAGGATGCAGGAAAACATCGTTATGAAACCTGGACACTTAAAAGTTCTTAGGAATTTCTGATGTGTGTAGTCCGCCAACCCGCACTAGGCCAGCGTGGTGGACTATGGCCTAAACCCTCTCAATGGTAGATGAGATCCGTGCTCAGCAGTGAGACGTATATGGGTTGATGATGATGATTCATTTTGTAAGGTAGAATCTACTAACACTCAGTTAAAGTAACTTCGCAGTACGATTTGCAAGTTAATGTGATACAGCTTAGCTTTTCAATTATTATCGGGGATATACCAAATGAAATTGAAAATTTGGAGCCAACGAATCCAGTATTGAGGTTTTCGCTCGTCGAAATTAGAATAACAAACGAGTGAATTTTTGAATTTGAAAGTCAGTAGAATGACGAATTTACAGTGAAACACATTGCATTCCATTGAAAGAAATTCACATAATAACAACCAATGTTGTTTTTATTGTTTATGTGAACATGCTTTACATTACTTTCACTAGTCGACTTCTCATCGATGATGATGGTTATAAGGGTAAGCATGTGTCATACCTAACAGAAAGTGAATTCTTCCGTCTACTCACATCCACAATACCTCTATAATCATATGTATGTGATTCACGTTAGAGCACCCTCGGGCCCGAAGGACGTAAGAGATAGCGGGGGAATGCTGGGGATCATTGTCCCTTAGCAATCTCTCTGACCGAACAAACCGCGACGATAAAGCCATTACATCTCACGCCAGTTTTCAATGAGACAGTGTACTATCCAAGTCGAACCACACCATTTAAGCTTTTGTTATATCTGTCAGTGGTGTGACTATACAACTTTCGAAGAACAGATTTTACGGTGATTGAAACTTAAAAGTATTATACTTGGAAATATTAAAATTGTTAATGAAGCATTATTGGCACTTTATAGCATAAGCGTTATATCCTTGTTCTGAAAACAGTTTCAATTATCGAGTTACTGAAAAGTTAGTTTACTGTTAATCATCCCAATCAGTCCTTATTACATGCATTGTGGCGTTTAAGAGTGGAAAAATAGTAGAAGCAATAAAACACCACAACTGTGCAACTAAGTGAAATATGTAGTTGTGACAAATACTTGTAAAACTAAAGACATTCATTATTATTCATGTAGTAAAATGTGCAAACCAGTTCGGTGAATATAAAGTGCATCGATAATGTTTAATCTAGTGCTAACTTTGTTTACCAGCATCCACTTGGCCGGGAGACGAGGTTAAGCGAGTGCAAAGTTCAAGAATCAATTAGCGTGCTCGGCAGCCTGCCGTCCATAATTCATTGCTCCTACACCTGTGAACCTTTCGCCACCGGTGCACCGTGACACGCGAGACGTTTATCCAACACTTTTTTTTACCTTACAAAACGTGTGGTCACGATATAATCCAGGTACACAATGCCGTGGTGCGCCCGTTATTTTTCAACGGTGTAACGTTTACTGCGTAGCTGTCAGCTGTATAGTCAATTCAAATAACGGTTTATAAAATGGAAATTTGGTATCTAAAAAAACGTACACGCCAATAAAATGTCAAATAGTCTTGGGATATTGCGGTTAACTAGTCTATTCTATTTATGGTATATGATTTAATAAAGTTGTGTAGTGCTGAAATGGTTATTGTGCTTGCGATCATAATCCAGACCTGGAGAAAACAAAGGACGAATGTTGAACGCCACAAATTTATTAAATCCATGACAAAACAAAAACAAGAAACAAAAGGGCGAAATTCGATTAGCTCCACATGAGTAAGCGATAAATACGTTTGTATTCGTCCATTATTCAAAGCAATTAAAATTCCATCCATTTTAGTGGCCCTTTGGCAGAACCACAGTCCCCGAAATATATCTAGTTGCAGATTGGTCTACATTAATCCGCGATAATAATATGTTTCGATTATATTGTTTATTTCCATCAGAAGCCTCCATTTTTTTACGATCGTTAAGCGAAACGAAACTCTTTCGTAGAAGCATCTCTTTTTGAACAACTTATAAAAGTTCGTGGTAATTGACTCACCCAATATCACTTTTCTTTCTCACAAAACGAACAGAATTCTTACGAACTCATGAAATGTGATCACAAATTTTTAGGGAACCCAGAGAGCACCGAAACGAAGTCACAAAAATTCTTATCTTTATGGACACAATTTTAAGGTATTCGGATCCCAGCCGTCGCTATATTATGACCAAAGTAAAACATCGGAAACGTTAGTAGGCGCATAAATACTATGACGTACAAAGCACCGGATTCCATTTATGCTTTTTCTTTTGTTACTTTGCTTTATAGAAGGCATTTTTGTTTGTTTTGTAATACACTAAAATATACATTAAACTCTGCCATTAAAATGCATCAGTTGTACGAAAGAAATAAAGGTCTGGCCTTGTTTTTCCTTCTTCGTCATACTAAAAACAACAAGTCTGCACCGTACTTGAATGTCATGAATAGCCTATTCCAACCCTTTCATTTGGACTGTCATTAAAATTATGAAGGCTATTTTACATTTTTTCGGTGCGAATTGTCGAGGTAATTACTCGTTTTTCTTAAAAAAAAGAATAGCAACAATAGGTAAAAACTGGTGTAAAATGTATGATTAACAAATTTATACAAATTTAACTACATACGCAATACGCTTATATTATTTTCAGTATATTTGCAAAAAAACGCCGCACGATAACTTCTAATATATTGTAAAGGTGAACGAGAAAGCGAAAAAGTTCAACATGACGTATGTTATTTACTTTCAACAATCGGAATGTGAATGATCGCCGTATGTGCGTGACTCGAATAAATTGCCGCAAATACGCGAAGACCACAGTTACCACGTAGATGAAGTTCCATATACTATTTCGATAGATGTTCGATAGATGGAAGTATTAATTTGTTTAAAGCCACACCTCTGCAGAGCAAACTGATAAAACTTCATGTTAAAAACGCAATAAATATTCCAGTGACTCTAACATGACAAGATCTATTCCAGGTGATTCATTTTGTTGAGAGTAATTAGTGGATGTGACAGAGGTTGAAGGGTAGACATCTTAAGGTAGATGGGCTGGGCACGTACGCGTCACGCAAAGCCTTCAGTAATTTGTCACCCTTCCCGCACCGGGCACACTCGACCGCGCCCTCATCTCGCCTCCTGCATTACTAATTTCTATAAGAAAATATATTTTTAGCTATATTCGCTAGGAAAGGTCCCGTTATTGTTAAAAACCTTTTTTTTATGTCCATACCATACTTTTATGTTAGTTTTAGAATATGGAAGAACATATTTTTCAATAACCAGATATTGCTTTGAATACTGAGAAGGGAATAGCACAATGTCTTGTGTTTCCCACCGCTACCAGTGAAATAAATCGTCAGGGGTAGATCCAGTTATTTGCCCAACTGACTGTGTGGGATATTGGAGTGTTCCGGTACTTATTATACCGTAAAGGTGCCCTTTGTGTAAACACTTAATGTAAAAGGGAAGTTGATCAAGATTCAGGAGTAATTCTGTTGTGTATTTTATTCGTGGGAAGTGACATGTAGCACTGAGTCCGAGGTCGATGTAGCTGAATGTTATCGCTCTTGACCCATTCATTATTCAGCATCGAATGCCGATCGCGGCGAACGTGCCGACCTGTTCGCATATTCCATTCATTCGCTCCTTTTGCCAATTCACTCTTTAACACCTTCTTACGGCTCGCTTCACGACTTGAATAAAATAACAGACAGAAACCTCATGAGAGAAGATTCAATGCTCAAACGGACGGACACGAAATAGGGATGAAGTCAGGGAGCCTAAAGGCCAATGGAATAATAATCTGTTAACACATGTCTATATTCATACATAAAGCTTAGTGGTATACTCATGTATAAAGAGGACGGAAAAATGCCAAAAATTGATACGCTTTTCAACAGATGTTGAATTAGTAGGATAGGGTGAAGGTTGATAGCAAACTTGCCTCGGTGTGCCTTTTGTCCAACGTTTACGGAACGACACGTCTTATAGTAATATTCACGCGAAATTGAACTTGAGGCATCACCGCACGATTTATTTTGTGGACACGCTCGGGGTTTATTCTGCAGATAAGAATGTTGAAACTGATACTGAGCTCTACTGATGAAAACTTAACACTCCCCAGGGCGTCCTGTCTTTTATTTCTCAAAGATATAAAAAGTAATGAGGTATTTTATGTCTACGGCTGCTGCGTTCTATTGTTCGAAGTTTTCCAACAGAAATAGCGTTCTCAAATAGATTTTATGTTTTAATGTCTTCATGTTATGATCAGTATTCGTGCGTGGAAACACAGACTGACAATGGATTTTTATTACGCCGCTTCTAGGCTATAGAAGCGAATAAAATATTTGTATGGTTGAAGATGACCTGATTTCCAACTTCATTCTATAAGGAGAATGAAGTGTCTAACACTCAAAGAAGCCAAATTGTAAAATTTTGCGACATTTCAGCCATAAAATGAAAGACTTGTGTTTGTGGAGATAATGATAACTTACTGCGGACATATATTATCCGTATTTACGAGTGATATAAATAACCGCAAAGGATGATTTCGTAGTACTACAAAACGAATGATGCCACGGCACTTCTTATGAACAAACACCCATCCCGGTTATGTGAGAAGCTCGCGACAATCTAAGATATTTTAGCAGAGATATATGACGCTATCATAAATTTTCACGGAAATTTGAACCGCAGCGTTTGCGTAGACCTTCGTACCAATATTTTAAAGCTAACAAGTGTCTTCTGGGGTCTGTACTATCATAAACAGGGAAATTAATGTGAAATTTATTTTTTATATGGCACACAGTAAAACAAAGGTACATGTATTATTGTAACTAACATAATCGAATACTACGTATTTGAGTTTAGATTTTTACGAAATACATATTTGAGCTTATTACATTAAATATAGATGTAAAAAAAGTTACGTAATGTACATATACATGATGAGAAGTGAGAGATGATGAACTGTCTACAGCAGTAAATAACTTGTAAGGTAATAAAATTGACAAATAAATTACCTACACTATATTAACTTTTTTTTTACGTATTATACACTGAGTAAATACAGTAAGTTCAGTCAATTAAATATGACTTTCATTAACAAAAAAAAACAAATGATACATATGAATAGTATTTTATTTTACCACTGTATAAATCAAAATAATAGATTTAAAACATAATTTGAATTCCTTTGAACAAAATACCCAAATACGTTGCGAAGACACTTTATATACATATAACTAGCCATTCATTTATAATGGTACCTGCACAAGATGAATACTTTTTTAATAGCACACCACATTCGCCTTCTTAAAACTTGACCCAAATCTTAGGTTCGGTAAACCGTCCATGACACTGCTTCAGTACGACCACAATATAATCATAAATTATCCATAATACCAAAATCTTAAGACTCAAAAGATTGATTTATTGCAACGAATTAAAAATTCTTTACCAATAATAATTAGAAGAAAAAAATCATACTTGATCGTGCTAATACAATGCTGCTTAATTACAGGGTGGGCTATCTCGGACCGACGACGGCTATTAATAATTGTCTAGTGATAATGGCACTTTGCACGGAGACGATGGTCCCAAGAGATCGGTGGCAGTAATTAAGCGCTACCTTCGACAAGCAAATGATTTACACGTCCCGCGCGCCGTCGGCCGGCCGCCCAGATAACGCACCCGACCCTTATCACTAGCGCTTCTCACCGTCTGTCATAAATATTATCACTCCGATGATCGGACGCAAGCGAAGACCTCTTTTCTTATTCCCTTCGCCACTGAACCAATGGCTCGTAAATTGGAACGCACCGACCGTCTTATTTTCAGTCACAAACACGAACACTTCTAATGATAACAACGATGCACTTAAACATACATATTCTTGTACGGCACACTGCACGAGTCGTTGAACAATTTCATACAAAACTTGTTTAGATTTTCATTTAATTTATACGACCTTTTCGATTCGAATTCAAATAAGTCAAAAAGTTATCACTTTAATTTTTTTTTGCTATAAAACAAGTTTGCAGACATAATTTATGAGTAGAAATAAGTCTGTTAAAAGTTTGAAAGTGATAACACTAAAGCAATTCCTTGGGGGTGGGGGTAGTGCTTTGAGGTTATTCGAATGTTATCGCGCATTGAATGTCAAACGTTGCGGCAACAAAGTGCGGGCCGAGGTGGTGAGCAGTCGCTCGCCTGGCGACCGGCTGCGGACTGCGCGGGTGGCGTGGAGTGTGCCGGCGAGGCTGGTGCCGCCGCTCCCGAGCACCCGCCGGCGCACGCGCCCCGCGGGGATCGATACACCCCGCCCCAACCACCGCCGCGCCCGCCGGGGGCGCTCCGGCCCACACACGCACACACACACGCGCGCACCCGCACGCACACGCGCGCAACACGCTAATCGCCACGCTCACACTCCTAACTCCGAGCTTCTTTTTGTGTGTCTTGATTTTTTAAGCTCTTTCAACTTACCTTTCATTCAAATTCCAACTTTAACAATATTGTCTATCAACTTAACCTTATGTTAACTTATAAAATACACAACTAATTTCTGTCACTACTGTAAAAATACTCGACATTCTAATTTATTTTAAAGACAAATTTATCAAAAAAAATTATTTAAAAGTAATTTTAATATCGATGTTTTATTTTTCACGCCTACTTATAAATTCAATTAAAATAATCATAATTTGACTTATTTCTGTAGCATGTTATATTTAGTTTCCATTATATTATACAATATTATTGCCCAGCCAAAACACCGTCGAGGAAGAGCTACACAAGCCGGGACTTATTTGTACCCTGAATAATTATTTCAAATTACGAGTAATTATTAATACTCCGAGAACTTGGATCCATCCGAAACTTAGGCACAAACCCTCTCGGAGAATCCACACATTCAAGGTATTTGTAAGTAAACTTTCGGCTTAATAATTTTCCGCAATTTAGGGTTAATTAATTATACTACAGACATTTACAAATGTATATGTATGCTTTCTGAATAATATTTCGCTTAGATATCTCTGACAAAGATTTGTAAAGAAACAAAGCCGTGTATTATTGAAAAAGAAAGTGGATCCGGATTTATAGCGGCCCCAATCAACCCGCGATAACAATTCTTGCGTCAATGAGCAACCAATACCAAACAATTCGCAGCCGAAACGAAGTAACTCTCCTGCCATAAACTACATTTCAGTATAATTCTAGTAACCTCAAATACTTCCATGATACATAATAATACATAGCAAACAAAAATCATATTCTATAAATTAAGTTGTATTATTATCTTGTATGAAATATAGTACAAAAGTGATAATTGTCGCAATAGCTGTAAAACATCTTGTATCAATCGTAACGTACCATAGATAAGAAAGTTCTAGTAGATTCACATAGCTGTAAATCAGAATATAAAGTTTGAAGACAAAGGCCCCACAATAGACCGCCATTCTTATCATTGAAAAATGCGAAGCCTTGGCGTGGTCTAACTTAATTAAGTTTTAATTAAATCTCTATAATGAGTTCCATAAGAAAGTTGGGGTTATCTACGGTGGATTTTGTCATTAAATTCCGCCAAATAAGTTGAGGGAGCCATTATCGCCAATTTTTATAGTATCTTTTTTTAGAATTATATATATTGAAAAATATAATAAAATCTATCGAAGAAATCCCTCTTTCTTCTATATGAACTCAGGTTATAGTTATGTCCCGTTTGTATGTAAATATAAACTAAGTTGCGTCGCTACGCCGGCTCTACAACGGCAAGCGCTACGCTTTGATATTGTAGCTATGCTACGAATGTAGCACAACTTCTACGCGATCGTACGATGGTTGAAATTTATTCATAACTCATATGAGAAGTAAACATAAAACCCAAAATATTCGAAAGCACCGCAACGAATAATTTATTACAAAATATACAAACCCTGTCCATTACATTACGAATTTGCGTTAATAAGGGTTGTACGAAGTTTCAATGATATAGCAAAACAGTAATACAGTCTACATGACAAATACCATGGGAGTAATTTTTCATACAGCTGAGGAGAACACCTGTTACCTGCTGCCTTTTAAATACGAGAGGGCCTAATTGTCGTTTAATTTAGACATGTTGATGTCGGCTGTTGACAACTGTACCCACCTTATAATGAACATTTTTTTTATTAAAAAGTTATTTTTGTAATTCACTGTATTCTCGGTAATGTTTAGTTTATTATAAAGTACTATTGTATGTACAGTGTACATTTTTATTTATTGCCTAAGTTCAACTACTTCAATTGTATGTAATGTTACTAGTGAAATATATTTTTTTATTACCACAGCTCACTATGACTTCTAAATATGTTTGTACTAGATCATTGGGCTCATAATATGTGTTTCAATAAAATAGGAGAAAATAAGTTTACTATCAATAATTAATATGCATTAGTGGACTCTACAACTTTCATAAGAATTCTGACAGGCAAGAAGTCCGTTTTCATAGATAAGTCAAAATGAATGCTGTTTTAAAGGAAGTAAATCTAAACAGTATTAATCCATGAAGCCGTCTACCAATGAAAAGTGTTACCAGGGCTTTAGAACCAGTGAATTATCAGAACCTACCACAACACAACGGCCACAAACCCTCATGGGTTGTTTTGTAGCAAAAATGGCACTAACAATTAATTTGAATGTATGTTGTGGGTTATATAAAATGGTACACATAAAATAAATCTTATTAAAAAGCCAATATAGTTAATTATTTCAGAAAAAACAAATGCTCATGCGATAGTATCGATACGAGCGTGGAATGACTTTAAACTCATTATGTGGCAGGTGTTTCAGTGGACGGGTAATAAAACAAGTTTTATTGCTTTTTCTTTTACACTCGTTTTATTTTCGTATTAAGCCTTATTTTGTATTGTTTCATCATTTTCTTTATTAATTGTTATTTTCCATTATAAGATTAATAATGCTGACTTGGTAAGACTGCGTCGTTGATCAATGTCCGTCATAAAATCAAGCGGTCTGAAGTTAGGCAATATGTTATTGGAATATCTTATCAGAAATTTCTTAGCTATAGCATGGAATCTGGAAATTTGCTTGAACATCCATAGACTTGCTTCATATTATGTTGTTATAGCTACAAGAACATTTTGATAACAAAACTTCTAGTTAATGAGTATATAACGTTCCACATAAATGTATAATTTTTGTTTTAAAAAGAAAAGGTATCTATAATTCCAATGATAATTTTGCAACAAGTATAACATTTTGCTTGAGCATATGAGTGATACAATTAGCAAATACGTCTCAGATGTACGGCAAACAGTAAGTTACTGTTGCAAAGTTACAAGTTCTTTATTACGCCCATAAAAGGAAACAACAGCGAAGAGCTCCGCAGAAAATTCCAACTTGGGCTTGTTCGCCGTTCGTTTGAGTGAACAACTGAACACAACATACACATCACGTTGATGAGTGATATGCGGGCGACGCGCCGCTTTCATCCCGTGCCACCGACTGTCCCAGCCACTGTCGTGGAAATCGGAAACAAAAACCAACTGATTTATTCTCAATGCCTTTCAGAAAGCTGCAATAGTCAGCCGCTTTCTCCTTTAAGAATAATCATTTATTCTTATTGCATTCTTTAGTCCCATATAGCTAAAAGTACATTACCAACGATTATTTTAAGAAATGTTATCTATAACAAAAAGCCTTAACATAATTTAAAATAAAAAAGTAACTTTAAGTAAGTGACTGATTCTATGATATTTAAGTTAAATAAAACTTTCATGCTTAAATCGCTGACTTTTTAAAGAATGTGTTATGGAAATATTATAGCTTTGGACGGTTTTTATGCCGGGAAATTTTAGATTCCTGTGAGGTTATTTTAAAAACATTGTTAGACAAAATCTACATCAACGCTATGAAAGCTTAAACAAACCGAGCGGAACCTAGTTTACTATAAAATGTAATACAAAGAGCATAATTGAACAAAAATTCGCTGTAAAAGAATGCATTCTCCGTGGTTTTATTTGACGGCATAGCGTCTGAAATGATTTATGTACGAACAGCTGGACCCTCGATTAGAATATTGATAAAATCTTGATATCAGAATCAATCATTTTGAACGTTTTCTCGTAGTTGTATAAATTTTATAAATAACCCCATTTTATCTGCATAATTAATAATATAAAAACCAACTCGTCTGTATGTTCCAGCGGTACAATGTTTGGCGTGCAATCAAGATGTCCTGAGTTCAAAAGCGTCAGAAAATTTTGCTGTACATTTATACCACATTAAGTATTCAATATTTTAACAAGTTTCATATTCAATAGAATTTAATACCGTCAACAAGGTCTATAGAGCACGCTATATAATAAATAAACATCTAAGTAATTTAAACTTTTATGTATAATATTTAAACATGTTGGAATTACCAACGCTCGTAAGTTAATGAACACCAATCAACGCATTATGTGTAAACTGCGCCAAATCAGTAAACAACATTGGGTATTAACGAGCACCCACGCGACTTGCGCATCGGTGATTTTATCCTATACAATGCCCACGATGTTCCTTTTATTACAACCGCGGTGTTTCATCAACACTTTCTATTAGAACTAGTGATTATACACAAAGTCCGGATTCATAACTGATGCGTGACTCATAACTAAATCATTTCGTATCCCTTTTTTCTCTTACGTCAATAGTCAAAAACTTGTTAAGACAAAAATATGTAGGTGTTAAAGAACTGCACAACTTTTATAAACAGTGTGGTACGTTGGTAATAATAATACATTTCTTTTGACACAATTTATTTTAACTCTGAGTAGCTAATGTCGCAACTTCGCTCGCTTTAAAGTATCTACATTTAGTCAATAATATTTGCCGTATTTTCCTTTCTTCCTAAAGAGTTAAATATACATTGCTTTTTAAAAATATTGTAAAAATGAAGATTAAAAAGAACTTGTGAAAGCCCATTTGAATAAAGATGATTTGACTTTAACTTTAATGTTCTGCGTACTTTAAGCACTGCGTTAAGAAGCATCTCAGCTGGACAACATAAGTATATCGAGTAACGAGAGATTAGAATCTTTCGCCACTTGAGTCCTTATTTTGCCGACAACAGTTTCCCGCTTATTATTTCGTATAACACTCTCACCGTATTTAAACTACCTACGTTCATAGCTACATTTATGTTTTTTTGATATTACGCAGAGGAAATTGTATCTATACAGGTCTCATACTTCACGATATCATAGAGAATTTCTTATTATTTACATATACGGATAGCAATTAATTTAAATGAACAAGCAATGTCAAGAAAAGGTTTCACTGATTGCTAACCACCGTTTCGATTCCACTAAGCTTTCATTTATTATAATTCGTATTGTATCACTACAAATTATTAATAAAGATATGTAGCGATTTGTGGTTTCCAACAATTTACGCGCCACCACGATGTTATTAAATATAACATCAATAAGAGAGAAAATAATTAAGCAAAATGACTGAAATATTTTCAAACGAATTCGGTCGCAGCGGTGGTGTGTTGGGTTTATCTCCACCTAATTAACAATATAACCGGTATGCAATTATTTATAGTCTGAATCATTATACATGGAGTATAGATATGTAGAACTGTGTTGTTGAAAACTGCTATGGCCAGCTCGTTGAACACAGTTGTAGTGCAAACATTACAGGAACTGAACAAAAGTTGCCAAGGTATATGTGAAATCTGTACTAACTGTCGGTTCCACGGAGAATACGGTGTGTTTAGTAAGTCTGGAATAGTAAATTATTCATCCACATTAAAACATACCTAATGTACCTTACATTACAATTTTTATTATCTTGTATATAAATCCACTTAGAGTAATTAACAAAGTCAGTTTCATTAACGGAATAATAACTGTTGCAATATTAAAATAAATTATCTCTGTTGCGGTTTGTATTGTATAACAGCATTGATTTATTTCCAACCATTAATTAATTTATCATTCGGTCATTTGTCAACATTCAGTATATCATGACATAGGAATCTAAATCCCCACCTAAGAGCCATATCAGCACCTTGTGTTGCCTGATTTAAGCAATAATGATTGACTTTATGAGAATTAATATATTTATTTTAATACTTAATACTTGATAAACAAAAAATATATGACAGTGTAAAATTTTTTTTTTAAACAATTAACAAAATACATTATATTTTTTTATAAAAGTTTACAGCGTTAACCATTAGTCGAATATCATGGTTAGTTTAATTTTAATATTCAGCCGCATATTATTCTGGGAAGAGAATTGCGATAGAGCTACTTCAAGGCGTAAAATTTTTACAAAACATTAAAAAGTGAGTTGATGACAAAAATATTTGCCGCAGCGATGTAAGCGCAAGTGAAACAAGCTGGAAGTCGCGGCGGTAGCGCAGGTGAGTGCTCCTCGAGCGATATTTGCCGCGTCCTCGAGCGGCGCTCTGTTTGCCAGACAAACACTCGCCGGGCCCCAGACCCCCCTGGCACCGATGGCGCGGCCCCCGTGCCCTCCATGCCGGGCCCCATAGACGACCCACGCCTGTACTTGTCTCAGAAATTATCGTATCACCTGTCGCATTAATAATTCACCGATGCGACTTACAAAATCGCTGTAATGACTGCAATTAACATTTCTAAACAATGATTGATGTGACTGTAACATTTTATACAAATACAAAATATTTTTTAAAATAGTCTTTGAACCTGATTCTGGTAGTTCATCTATAAAAAATATTTTTGATGTATATTCACTTTCACCGTAATCTGATTGGCCATTCCTG
The DNA here is from genome assembly GCA_030295005.1 of Cephonodes hylas. Lineage (NCBI taxonomy): Eukaryota > Metazoa > Arthropoda > Insecta > Lepidoptera > Sphingidae > Cephonodes > Cephonodes hylas. The sequence continues at coordinate 6,501,698 of AP025364.1, read as the reverse complement.
CTTAATTTAGTAACAGATATTCGGATTTTCGAATTTATAATATTAACAGAAAACAAAGATTTGTATTTAAATGAAGGAAGGTATTATTTACAATAAATTACCTGACTATTACATACAGTATAACTCATTACAACGTTCGTAGAAATATGCGGAAAAGGTGGAAGAAATGTTAAATTCGCCATCCAATATTATATTGTAATTTTATTGGAGGAAAAATCGAATTTGTCGCGTTCCCCGCGCTATCTACGTCCGTTGACTTTTAGAAATATCCGCTTGTATAAACAGCCTGAGGGCATACATAATGGAAAGGAGATTAAAGTAAATTGAATAAAAATGCAAAAACCATGTCTATCGTTACGTAGCTGCTTTATAAAAATGGTTTCGCTATTACTACGAGTAGAAGCCGAACGATGTGATCAAATCTTTACCGCTTATTTTAGTAAGTATAAATAGAAAGACTTTAAGATTAGGATTGTTTTCCTAAAGGCTAGAAAATTATGTCCTTAACACTAATGATAATAATGTGTATAAAGTGTGAATAAATAAATAAATAAATAATGATGTTCATATCTTCCCTAAAAAAAGTTAAAGTTATTTTTTATCGTTTAATGTGTTTTAATTTTACTGCATTCTAAAGGGTTTGCTGGTGTGATAGATAATACTAAAATGATTTGGTGACTGACTAGATTTCTGTTAAAAGAAGAAGTTAAATGTTTTATAGATCCTAATCTTGACCTCCCCAAATAATATTTAGCGCTTTCTTATATTAACAAAAGTGTAGCATAAATATATGGTGAGTTATAAATATAGGTTAGGAATTATTTGAGTACAAAAGATTTATTTATTTACTCTTAGGCCAATTTATTGTTCAACAGAGCAAATGTTAAGTAATAGCCCGATTCTTCTGTCGGCTCAATTAAATACATAGCGATCATTCCTGTCTCGGAGAAGACAATGTCGATACATTTGCAAATAATGAATGATTCAACGTAAATAGTGAAGGAATGCTTACGATTGAGCATCATGTTTGTAAGCAAAAGATGAAAAATGAAAACAAATGGAATGTAAGGGGCGCGCGGAATGTGTTGTGCCGTAGCACGGCGCGCGCCGGCAAACCGCTTTATCTCACGCATTTGTTTTGCGAACGCGACACTGCACCAACAACTGCTCCGATACATACAGAAATTGGAAAGGAAATATCATCAATATTCAAACAACACACCAAGGAATTTGCTAACCTCCGGTCTTCTGTTTTGCTTTCGGGTTTATCTAATAAGCTGTCGTTTGCAAAATTAGCCGACGGGTCCATGACTTGACTCATTCTTCTAACAAGAATACCATTTTAATCTTAATTGGTCTCAGTAGTTGACTTATAGAAGATATAAAATTACTCAAATAGATAGACATGAATGTCTAAATTATAATATTACGTTTTAATTCCTAAAATCTCCCTAAAGCTCAAACTCGCATCATGACTTAAATATATACTTAGACTCCCTATTGTTTCGTTGTATCTCTTTGTTCTATTGTATTGTATTTAAAATGTATAATCTTCAAATTTATTAACATAATATTTTATTAACATATTATTATTAATATTCTGCACTCGATTTTGTTAAATATTAACAAAGAAAATGCAACATTTTATCATAAATATTTCAATAAGGTTCTGGAAATGAAAGGAATGACAACGTAAAATTTTGCAATATTATTTATTGTTTCTGCGTTAGTACTGTTTCGACCTTATACACACAAGTGAGAGCTTGAGGTATTGCATAATTAAATGCAATTCTGCCAAATATTTGTAAGGAAATTTTAAGACACTCATTTGTATGTTCGGTATTTGAATAAATATGTTGGTACTCAAAATAAAATATCCTCGTCTTAACGTTTGCGCACTATCTGTGTTCGTGTCTTACGGCACACCTAACTCCCACATAATAGCTACAAGTACGCATCAAAGTAAAAAGCAAAATTTTATCACCTCTTTAAAGCGTTGTGTCGTCGCCAACTTGATAATGATCCATAATTATTTCGCATTAACTTTAGCATTGTATTAGACTTTTGCTCATTTAATAAGTAACTTGTTTTATATCAAAGTTAACTTCAATTACGTTGAGTACCTATTTCGTAAAATGTTTCACAGAAATTCTATAACACGAAGAAATTTATTCAACATACACGGAATGCTTTCACGCTGAATTACCAACACTATAAGAAAAGAAAAAGAGGACGCAATTTTATACTTGCAAAGGTACAAAGCGCTGCTGAATTCTTAAACCTTTATTTACATTCTAGAACTATCGTTTAGATTTAAGATACGCATTCCATCATATTGACCTCGTTAAAGATCATATTTTAACAATTATTTGTAATGATCGTAGTAATATTGTAATCACATAAAACATTTCACACAACTTTATGTAATTAAATTTACTTCATAATGTTAATATTTTGGTGCTCACAAAAAAGTAGCCTGTAACTATCTGTAGATATTTTTAATATTATTTTAATGCAAGATATGTTTAAGCTTGATAATGTTACAAAATGCACGAAGAACTCTCATTAGGGTTTATCATATAGCACATACCTAATGATCATTAATTCTTTTTTAATATACCGATGTTATTATATGTATTTACAATGACCATCACTACAATTGCAAACGTGAGCTCACCTCGCTGACTTAATGGGAGCAGAACTAAATATAGCTAGTTTGGTTTTAAACTTTTGTTTGTAACATAATTAGACGAACTGGATTGGCCATCAGGGGTGCATCGACCCGCGCTATCCACACAACCCTTTATGACGTTGGAATATTATCGTCTACCACGCGTATTCGGTCGCTATCGAGGTCACCTTTTACCCTCAGCTATATTGTCTTCAAACGCAACTGGCTGCCAGATAAGTGATTTTCAGATATCACAAATAGTGAAGCTAAATTTATTCCAATTACTAACCAAGAACTGTAGCAAAAAATATGATTAAGGCGTTTAACTATAAATTATTCCATTAAAATACGATACGTTCAATACATATGAAATTACTCGAAATATTTTATTAAGTAAGAAAGCATTTATAAGTTTGAATAACGCGATTGCGCTAAATATCCCAAGTATGATAGGCATTGTAACTATTAAATCGAAAAGCGGCCGAGTCAGCGCCACATTTGATGTCATAATAAAGTAAGTTTTATAGTCTTTCTTTGTCCCTATAAATCTTCACGATTGGCCGGCGCAGATGCGTGGAGCGATAGGACGCGATAGGATGGCCAGAACAGTTGTTGACAGCATTACACAGATAGCATCCGCCTTAGCGATGTATCTTTATATGATGACGCCAATAAAACTAATCAAATTATTATTGCTGCTTCTAATACATCTGCGGAAGTTTGACAATATTGTGATTCATGACAATGCGTACGATATCGCAACTATTTTTTTTAATATTCACTTTACTCTAATCGTTAGTTTAACACCTAACAAATAAATATGTAATTTTATACATGTCTTTGAAATCTCAGTTTCGCCTCTTTTTGTATCAATTTAAATAAAAACGGAAATAATTGTATTTAAAATTACTTTCATAAACGTAACGAATAATACCTACAGTACGTTAAAAACAAATATGAAAGACTTTTATTACATTTTCATAAGCAAAACGCGATCTCGTTCTGGATAAAAAGAAGATTTGAACCGGAAAAAGGACCCTGGCACAATCTGGCACGCCGACTACATAGAAATGTAAAATGCTTTTTATACAAGATCAAAGATATTTTTTATTCAAAAATAGAATTAACTCAAAAACATGCAAATTACTCGAAACGAACCCTTGAGCAAGTTAATTCTGTCACAAAAATATTAATAAAGTTAGGTGTCGCTCGAACAGCCTCGATGAGTCCGGGTTCAGCTTTACAAAACATCATAAAACCATATTCCCGATGGTACTACATATCTTGATTAAAAGTTTATTTATAACGCTAAAGATTTATTTTTTCACGTATCAGACAAGAGCCCTAATCTTATGGTAACATAATTTTTATAGATCCAGCCGATAATCATACTATGTCGTTTCACATGCATCATAATTCTTCATGCAAAGAATTATAGATAACAAGAAATAAATGCATACATCTCTACAACTCACCTTTCTTGACCTACTCGCTACCTTTCCATTGACGGGCAATGGCAAATCGCCTACAAATACAACATGGGTTTGAGACACCTTGGATGATAATTATTTTATATCATTTAAACTGAAACTTAAGTCGGGAGATCAGTTATAAATTTATTTATATGTTTTATGTTATATCACAATTTATAACCAAAAATATTTTTGCCGTTCTCAAATCATGAACATTGCTATAATAGTCATTTCAAATTTAATTCTACTTTAGAAATAAATTTGAAATACATGTAAATATAATTTGCATTGAGAAGTTCGTTCAAATGGCATAAGCAAGGAAGAAATAAAAAATACTTTTTCTTTAAAATATGATTGTAGTCTATCTTTTACTTTGTGCTACTTCGGCTTGTACTGGACTTCGCCTTCCTTCTTAGCTTTATCCAATTCACTCAATTTACAAGATGCCTTTGGAGGATACTAAAGGCTTCTATAAGTACTCCTAGGACGGCACTGACTCAGCAGCATAAAATTAAATAATAAAACAAGTACATTCTTACTTATACTATTACTGCGAATTTTAACTGGTTTATTTCTTAAGTTTTCTCACCCAAGACGTAGATCATATTTTATGAATTCTTAAACCCAGATGGGGATCTGCGGACATGTAAAAGTTGTTATTTTTTCTGAAGGCTTCTTTTAAATATAAGAGAAAAATAAAAACTAAATCGAGAACACCCTAGTATTTTGAAAAACATGTATGATTATGGAGTTACGGAGTATCTCTACGCCTTTCATATTCAAAGGAAAGCTTATGAAGCTCCTCTATCTACATCTGGAGGTATCAAAAGAGCATACCAAATTTTTTTCACTATACAGTAGGGAATTAAACTCCAATACTTGTGCAATAGTTATAGCGTCAAATCAGGCATTCGTCATCTGAGAAATTCTTATATTCTTTAAAACAAATTCTTAAATTACACACAAAACTATAGTCCCTACCATAAAATTAATATGTTAGTTATAATATGTGTAAGTTGCGTGTATTGTGTATTAGAAACACTGAAGTACTTTTTCGCCACACAAAAGCACTGATCTGAAACAAATATTTGTGGACAAACGTTTGGCTCGGTGTGGGCACCGAAACTGCGCCTTCAAGTTTCAAAAACTAGTTTACAACTCACTGCTCCCCGTTAGCTATCTATGAAAAGTAAAATAAGGTATTTTTGTTATTTTTTTGTGCCAAAAGGTAACTACAACTAATTCTTTAGCGTTACTTCCCTTACCGGGTATTCAACCTGACCCAGAGGGGTTGGTGTTCATCAATTTCCTGTAACTAATGTTGAAGGTGTAGAGGTTTTCCTGTTTATTTACTATTGGAGCTCGGTAACACTCGTAACACATTATTCATTTTGCTCACTACTGTATTTTGTTGGCATCTAAATATATTTAACTTTTTTCAAGAATGAAATAAATTAACTGATATCAATCGACGCAACAATTAGTTGATTGAAATCTTAATATTTTTCTTCGTTAATGTTATTTTTTCTTGTTTGAGTATCTTTGCAACGAAAAGTTAATTTTGCTCAGCGCGGGTAATTACGAAAAGTTCTCCTGTATAAAGCATCCCCTTTGCTTGAGCTTATTTCATCACACTATTCATTTGAATGCGAACACGTCAGACAGAGGCGTCTTGCAGACGGGAACTCTCCATAGATCAAAGACGAGTATTTTTCGATTAAACGCCACCGTTCTTCATAATTCCACACAGCCACGCTAAGCGGCTTGTAAGTTTTATTGTTTTTTTCAACAATCACTCAATAACTAGATTTACTCCAGCTTTTTCCATATAAAGTTACATGTTATAAAATAAAGCGATTGTGAAAAAAAGATTAATTCATTCGATTAATCTGTTTTGGTAAAAATGTCAATTAGCCTTACACAACAATTTGTCGTTAAACCTTTCCAAGCGACCGACGTCCAATTAATATAAAATGAGTTGATTTCTCAGATTACAGCATAAATTTTATCGTTGCTCTTCTTAATTGATCCTCAAGGTGTGTGCTTGAAATACAAGACTGTTTGATATAATTAACAATGTAACAAATTGATTAATTTACAATAACATGAAATAAAGTAATAAGAATTATAAAGCGTAACTATTAACTATCGCAAAGTTGATAGTTGTTAGTTCTTAAATATGCAAACGAAGAAATAGAACTACATGTTTGACTAAAGCTTACATTTAGTAGCAAACAATGTATCGTATTCAAAACATTATTTGTGTGCTCGCGTGAAAGCCTTTTCACATATATAATTATACTAACGCACCTATGTATACAGTTGCTTGACTTTTTACTTGTTGCTGAGTTCAATCTGAAGGAATAAAATTGTTCGTATTGTTTAGTACGCAAGCATAATTTACGATGCAGTGATAAAGTAAGCTGAAACTCTGCCAGCTACCGACGCCATTATTACCTCAAAATAAACATAACTATTTCCCACCTGGTCATTAATATGCTCTTCTCATAGGAAAGTAATTTCACATTCACGTTATTTTTTTATGTATGCCTCGATTACAAATACATACAACAATGTAAAGAGCAGAATGTTGGTGTGCGTAGTATTTTTTAATTTATGTAGTAGACCGGTGATGCTCACATATGCCGTATTGCAACTGCCTCATTTTCACGGTACCAGTATGTGCTAGACGATTAAGAGGTCTTGTATCTGATTACTGAATCTGTCAATGTTTTTGTTTTTTTCTTAAATTAGGAAAATCTTGGTAGCAAGATGGAGTCGGTATATGTGCCCGAAAATACGATCGTTCCCTACTATTGGGGAGGAAAACACAATAGGCGAAATATATGCTATAATGCCCCTCTACCTATCCCTTCGGAAGATACTGCCATAAATTATGTATGTATGTGTGAATATTACTTAATATCAAGTCATTTATAGACACCAACTATACTATGACACAGTTTGAAGCGTGCAGTAGACAATTCTCTAGACTGCAGCGCTAACCTCCGTTTTTATTAATCTTTCTATACCTTGCCATTGTTATATTTCATTTTATATTTTCTGAATTGAAATGCGCAATATGGAGAAATAAAGAAAAAAACCAATGCCTTTGGGTGGCTTCTGCGCCCACCCAATATTTTGTAAATGTAAAACCCGTTTATGAATTTCTTTAGTATAATATGAAATTTGTCTTTCATAAATAAAATAATATAGCTGCAAAAGACAGACTAGCACTCTCTCTCTTGTTTTACAGTCTAGACTCCGAGTAAATGAGTCACGCCGAAGGATGCATTCTATTTATATTGGTTTAAGTTAAACTAAAATAAACCTTAAATAAAGGACGGTAGTAATAGACAACAGAAAATACGAGATAGTTAAAGGTCAGCAAATCCCTGGTACCTACGCAATAAACTTTTGTTTTGGTGTAGATTTCTAAATCTACACCATACCTAATCTATTACGTTTATACTATAGATTTCCACGTTACTGGTATAAACAAAGCATACACAATGGTTCTAGGCAATATTCAAATTACCAATAATACTATGCACACATTCAAGATTTTTTTTTCGTTTATTTAAGGCTCTAAAAAATATAGGTTTTAGCGATAAAAAATCTGTCTATCACTCTTATTTAAAATACTGTGGACATGGATACTATAATTATTTATTCGACTTCTTTAAACCACATAAATAATTAAATTACATTTCAAATCAAAACTAAGAAACCCGAAGGTTTACACGTATAATATTTATGACCGTAGGTGTCATGTCCCTTGATCTTTTTACACGAGCTGTGTCCTTGCCCAAGGCACTTTGCCGAATCCTAAGGGAACGGAATGAACTAACTTTACGGCACTTTTATGTCAGGATTTTAAAACCAAGAGAGTTCCTTTTATCATGACATATTTAAATAGTAGCTGTTGAAATAAAGCATTATTAAGTTAAAACTATATGTAAGTACTCGTACGAAGCTTTTTACAAAACTAATGATATTTTACCACTAAATTTTTGATATCTACTGTTCACTAAAGATTTGAAGCAGTACAATTATACATTAAGTAAATCTGTAACTTCCAAACCTTTTACATAGGATAACACATTTAGTGCATAATTACTTCTTTGTGCGAACTCAGTACATTATTTATAACAAAATATATTTTATTGTACACAAAACTAAAAATAATAAAGCATGAAATAAAAACTTAAATTAATTATTACGTTAATATATCGAGTCGCAAATAAGACCCTTAACGTTTCTAACCTACTCTGAGTTCTTAATTTCCGGTCCTTTATTCTTAAAAAAAAATTGATTGCTGGCCGACAAAACAAAACGTACAATCCTAGATAGGGTTTCTTTTGTGGATCATTAAGTTTCATTATGGGTTTACCTCCTTCAAACTTCGCGGATTGTTCGAATAACCGTAAAATACCTAAATGGGATCTTAATTGCGAATCAAATTATAGATGGATGTCCGTGAGACGTTTCCGTCTTTCTTCTTTAATTAAATTTTGAATGAAGCATTATTACGTATAACTCACAGCGAAGTTGTCAAGTTGCCGAGTTATATTTGTTGAACTGACTTTTGTTTTAGAACAATGTAAAGTAGGTACTATAAATAAGGACTTCAATCGTAAGACACATAACTGCTTACTTAGCGCCTTTAGTTAACTAAATCATTTTTGGTAAATTCATATAATCGGTAGTAACGTTTTGTTATGATCATCAATTCTTCCGTTACTTATTTTTACTTTTCAGTATAAAAATAGAGCTCATTAGACTTGATTAACTATTTGCGCACATTATCATCATCATCAGCCCATTACGTCCAACTGCTGAGCACGGGACTCCTCAACCATTGAGAGGGTACATTGTAGATCATTACAAAAGTGACAATATTATTTTAAGTCAATGGTATATGCAACAGTTCTCCCACCCAGTGGTCAAAAGGTTCTACTAACCTACCAATAAATTTATAAGAGACTATTAATTAACTACTGATTAATCATGATTATAGTATCAGGTAATATTCATCGAACTATTATATAAAAACGTACCTAGATATACCTCTCACATATTAAAAATTAAGAATTGTGTATTGGACATCACAATAAGGAGAAAATTAACCATACAAACATCAAAAATCTAAGCGGTTGCTTTTAAAGTTAGCCTATAAAATATTTATTCAGTTATTACATTGATTTTAATTCATCACGATTTACTAACAAAACCGACTAAGTACAGAAGAAGACATAAATATCGTAACAATTGTGAAGTACTTCTTCGATTTACAAATATTATTCCAAAGAGCTGAATAAACCACAGAGTAAACTGTACTAAGGTCAACGCACGTGAAATCGACATTTTCTCCACAAATATAAGAACTAAGCTGTGTTTAAATTCACTTATTTTTATCTTCAGGGGTCAAAACACCGCACGGGGTGACAATTATATTTGGATAAGATTTTTTACGTCAAGCAGAACCAAATGCAAATTTCCTTACATAATAATTAAATCTGTATAAAGATCAGTAGAGTGAAAAATAAGTTGTTTATTATGAATAAAATTTTGATTGCTTGTTCAATGTTCATAATGGGGCCATTGTTAAGGCATAATTAGATTGTGGAATTAACTACGGATAAATTTGCAGCCGGTGGAGCAGAAAAGTATTAAAATGGAAATCGCTCTTAGGCAAAAGTAGTGTAGTATGTCCTGCAGTACAATGATTAGATGATGATGAGGGAAGCTCAAGACCTAGATGGCTGGTGCCTACTAGGACAGGACTCCATTCAACATTGCACGGCATTACGCTAAAATACACTATAAACGATTACGAATTTTATAAAATCTACTTTGTGCCCTATACTTATTTTTATGCAACAGTTTTTATCCAAATACGATTAAACGCAGTAGGTAGTGATTTACTACCACAATAGAAAAATGTTTACGTTTTAGCAATACATATAATGAACTCTCAAAAAATTTGAAGCCAACATTTCGGTTACAAATGTTTCAAGTCAATAATTACTGCAAAATGGACCTGAAATTTCGAAAATGATTTGATGCCCGCGTCGGCGAAACTTAATCTGGGTCGAAATGCCAAACACGCACTATTCAACAAACCAATCCCCAAAGATATTTTCGTTGAACCAACCGGCGCAAGCGAGCACAAGCTAATTACTCTCGCTTATGTTAATGAGTCACGTTCTATGCTTTTTCTAATTGTGAGTTTGGTGAAGGAAATTCTCCGGCGTACGTAAAACAGATTCTTAAACGACAGTTAAAAAAACAGAAAAGCTGATGAGCCTTTGAGTATTTTTTAACCTTTAGAAATTAAAAATGCTCACGAATAAAGAAAAGTAGTTCCAGCAAGGCTTTACGACACAGTCAGACAGATTTTCTAACTTTCTTTTTACAATAATTTACTACCCACGCACAAAGAAAACACAAGGCACACGCAATCCCTGAAGAAGGATAACAGAACACTTATCTTTAATACACATAGATTCCGTTCTGGATTTTATTCAAAAGGATTTTGGACGCATATTTCGCTTTAGACCTACTTATCCTATTGAAGTAAGATTAGTTTTGTTAAAACGTATTACATCGATAAACAAAATAAATAAATGTAATTTCCAGGTTGTTTTAAAATGACCGCTGCACTCAATGCAAACATTAAATACATACAAACTCTATGCTAAATACATCTAGCTTTTGGAAATTAGTAAGAACAAACAGTTCGTACATAAAAAGAACCGGCACGATTGCCATAAGAATTTAACTTATTGTCAATTGTTGTTGTTCATTTCGATCATTCGATTATACACATCTGATCAAGAAGCATTCATAACAATAAATATAATAAAATGACTCACATTATCACTGAGACCGCCTAGTTGTCTAACGTCACTAGTATGCCGTGCGAAGTAAAGGTCAGTTCCCGGGTTGGACAAAGTGTTACTGTTTTTTTACATTACTTTCCCAATAGCAGCATCGTCATGGGTCTAATACATACTAAACATAGGTGCAGAAGTTCATCTTTCTCTTTCCCGTAGAGGAAAACTAGCATGAGGCTATGTATGAATATAAAAATTAAAAAGAGAATCCAAAAAATAAACCTCGCTTTCAACGTTGGACTTTATAAAGGGCTTTACAACATTGTGCTGGCAAAAATATAACGCAACTATTTTATTGCCCTCCTGAACTATTTGGCTTATTCATTGAGAGGAGAACAAATATTTACATATTAACGTTACTTAGTTTTATGCTAACACATAATGTTCGTAAGAAATAAGTAGGTACACTGACCCACTTAAGAAAATGCTCTCAACGACCTTCATAGAGTTATATAAGAAACCAGCACTAGAAGCGTAATAACACAATGTTTATTAGAACAAGCATAAGTACTGCGCTGCTCCGTTGTTAGCACAATACGATACCTAGAATTGCGATGCCGCATGAATGTCATACGAATTTTATATACACAATCGATAGATTCTTTGAACTATTTTGATATTTGCTCTTTGACTGCTCAATTGAAACATAATATATAAAGGGGCAAGTAGAAGACATGAAGGTTAAATTTTGAGTACGTCTGGTTAACCCTAAGGACTTTATAATAAAAGTAAGCTTCAGCTACAAAATATCCAATGTTTCTAATATAATAGGAAAGTATGTATCAGTGTAGCAATACAGTATTGCAGTCTAGTCATCCTTTACCAGAATTTCGCTCCTGCCTGCCTTGTATCATCCACCAAACTAATAGTATAACGTATGAACCATGAGTTGAATCCATCTGTTGAATGTTTAATTTTATCTGTTTTTAATTTGTATCGATAAACTTAGTATTTACTATAGTTGATTAGTAACCAACAGAAAAAATACAGAGACGTTATTCGGTTGTCTTATTTGAATTTTCTATATAATTGATTCGATTCCTATTCAGCACATCATCTTCATCAGCCCATAGAGTCCTACTGCTGGGCACGGGCCTCCTCCACAACTGACAGGGTCTATCCCTTAGTCCACTATGTTGGCCTGGTGCGGATTGGCGGACTACACACCTATCCTTAGAATTTAGTACATACTTTCGAGATATTAATCGTTTATTATTAAGCCGTATTTATGCAAAATGAAGTAATAATAATTTAATTTATTATAGTTACTAAATTATTAGTAATTGTTTCTTTTTATTGTCATATGCAAATAGCTATACGCCACTCATACGTGGTAAAATAGTGTTGTGAAGTTCTGCGGTATTACTGCCGTGGGGATGAAATTGCCAGGGACCCAATATTTGCCTCTTCTACATATTTCGTTTTCCTTATACGAATTCAATAGCAAACCCTCTGCCATTGACATTGGCTATGAGATCCGATACTAATTTAATATCATATGAAGCACAAGCTCATTTGCTTGCGCTAGGCTATAAAAAAATCATTCATTCTTATCAAAACTTAAAACATATACCTAAATGCATATATTATAGATATTGTAATATCATCTTTCATCTGTTGTGCTATAACATTAAACTAACTAAATCCTATGTATATTTTGCAGAAGAAAAACATTCGTTTACATTCACTATAACCGTTTTTGGTAATCAAAACAACAACTAATACAATCGTTTCGCTTTATAAGCCCAAGCCGGGCGCCCACCGCTAGGAACCGGAGCCATTTGCATTTGTTAAACCCACCGGTAAAACGTTTGCATAATGTATATATATTTGCTCATAACTACGGGGCTAGACTAAAGCTACACACAAACTGGAATTGATTGTGTTTAATTCCATTACATTATGGCGACACAGCTTATTTGTACGGCCCTGTCTTTTTTCAATAACGTTTATTGGAAAGTATGCGGCTGACCGTGAACTCCAAATGAAAGAAAAAATGATTAATACAAAGTAAAAGTAAGATGCTTCTCTGTTTGAAGACTTCGTTTGCGGTCGAACAGGCGATGTCTCATATAGCCTGTACGTGATAAGAATTGCTGCAACAATTCTATTGAACGCAGCGAGGCGTTAATATTGAACACAAACTTACAAACGTATCGGGGCAATTGGGGACGTAACTTACAACACCAACACCACCGCAAACCAACAAACATAGACATAGTAATCTATATACTCTATTATGTTTAATATTATATTATATACAAACGCTTATTTAAAAATATTTGTTGAATAAAAAAATCTGTGTGATAAATTGTAACATTCTGATTTCCAAGATGATTTGCGTGTTTTGTGCAAGTTACCTCGGCATAAAGGATCTGAAGGAAAATCTTGAGTGACACAGGTCGGACAGCGGCGGGTACATTTTTGTCATTCCGCGCCTTTGCATTAGTCCCCTTGCCAGTAGTAACATGTTCTCTGGATACTAAAAGAAATTCGCTGAGAAGTTCAATATTCAGACGAACAAAATTGATGAAAGCTTACAAATAAACCCGGTTTATTTAATACGTTCTTGTCACATAACGTGGTAAGCAATGTATTTTTCTGATTGCCTTCAACATGATCTACAGTATTTAATTTACAGTTTACTTGAGCTGCCCTTTTCTATCCAGTATTCGCCACTTTTCTCAAGTAGTCGGATCATCATGCTGCAGGACGTCCTACACTACGTATACTCCAATATTTGTCCGATCCAATGGCCATCCGACCGGCGACGGAGATGGTCCACCCACTTTCACTTTAGCGTACTAAGTCTGTTAATGTCAATGACTCCAGAGGTGGATGAGTTCATCACGACTTTTATCCATCAGAGAAACTCCAAGCATTGCTCACTCCATGGCAGGCTGAGTAATTTTAAATTAGTGGACCAGATCTTTAGTGAGAACTTTCTACGTTATGGCTCCGAATGTCATTTTTATGCAATAAGTTCGTATATATTTGGCTCTCAGCAATAGGTTCGATCTTCGGTATTGGAAAGTCTTACCGAATTTAACTAGACTAAGAGTTTTGTAATATCCTGGAGTCTGGATGCAGCCAGATTTTACATGTCATTCAAATAGTAAGCAAGTTATCGCTTCCGAAGTAGCACACGAAGTACATAATTAGCTTAGACTTTTATCTAACCTTTATTACTTCGTTTAATTTTTTTTAAATTATAAGCTGAAGTTAAAAAGTAACGTTTGAACGTTTCAGAAAGTTAGCGAAAATCACTACAACAACTTGCCTACGACCCACAGTAAGCAAATAACAGCAACGATACAAATTGACGAGTTGTTAAAAAAAATAATTAACGCTCCCGTATTACTTAAGTTTTGAAATTCGAAACCTTGAGCATATTCAGTATATCGGCCTAAATAAACAGCCGGCACGATTGTATAGTTAGTTTATCGTAAATATGAGAGCCTGTAATATCAGTGCTTCTGCAGCTTAGTGAGCTTTGGCGCGGATATTGGTCGAATAACTTAATATACAATAGTTATCACATCTTAAAGATTAAAATTGAAACTGGTGCGTTTTATAACGCTGTTGTTGGGAGCACTATATTTGTTTTATACAAAACAGGGTTTTTGGATCGTCCGATTTAAGTTCTGTGTACTAAAATCCCAATTGCTGCCCCCGTTTTCCTTTGTTCGTAATACACGCTTTGCCCAACAGTGTTCATCGTCTTATTCGTTATTAATGAACATCGATGAATTTTCTTTTGCATTGGTCCTCAGAAACTTACATAGGTATACCTAAGTGAAAAAACAATACTTACGATATACGTGTATTTATGTGGATATATTGATTCAGAAAATATGTAAAAAAAATAACTTTCATTTTATTTAACAAAAAATCGTATAGATAAAGAGACCGGATTATAATAGCATAAACTCAATTGTATATTTACACCCTTTTCCCAACTATTTATTACAAATTTCGGCTAAAATGTGCTAGTTTCTATGCTTTTGTCGTTTTTCCTACATTTTGCGGTACCTACATACCAACAATTTTATATGTAGTAAAAACTCTTATTATAAGTGTTCTCATGAACTATTTTCTACAAACAGGATACTTCTTACTTGAGAAAAAATCTATATAATAATAATAATAATAAGCCCCCCAAAATCCTACCTTACGTCCGTGTCGACCAGCTGACCACGTGGGGGGCGGGCAACGTGCAAAGTTAAAGCAAGCACGGCTAACAAGGTAAAGGTAACCCATCAATATGGAGACTCGTAATAGAAAAGTACGTATAGGGCCGCTGCCCGAGGGTGATCGTCGGGGCACGTCTGTGGCTGGTGACGGACGTGACAGCATGCTAGCCAGTGACTCCCGGCTGGGCGGCTGGGCGGGAGTCGGGGACACGGGGGGGAGGGGAACGTCCTCAAGGACTACAGCCGAAGCGTTAGATAGCCGAAAGATAGATAGTATCTGCACTAGTGCAGATACCCTAGCTGAGGATGTTTCACAGGAGGCACAGGCCAGTCAACCTGCGACCACCAAAGCTGGTAAACCTAGGGTGCGCATGAAATGGACCGACGATATAAACATTTTCATCATGCGCACATACTACTATATTACAAAACTAGAAACAGATAGAACTATGTACTGTAAGAAACTGCACGATCATTTTTTAATAAAATACCCTCATTTAAATGTCTCCGCTCAAAGAATTGCAGACCAAAGAAGAGTCATAGTCCGTAATAAATTACTATCAGATCAAGTGATTGAAAACATAAAGAAAGAAGTCACCGAAAAATTAGACATAGAGATTAGAGAAAATAGTGATATCCAAATAACAGATTGTAACTTTTCGCAAATTACTGAATCTTCTCTTAATAATAGTCCCGGAATTACAAACTTTACCGAACCTTCTTTACCAGATCAACCTCAGATATCGACACTGGTTAACACACCTGGACACATTCATGCATCGACCCAAACAAATAGTATTACCTCATTACCGCCGGAAACAGAACAAGAATCCAGTCATATAGAAAATATTGATATTCCTACACAAGAACTAATAGATCAATTAGAAACAACACTTACTCAATACGAAGGTATGGATCCTACATCTCGCCCTAAGCTTCCCCGCCTAAAAGAGAACAGAAAGCTATATAGCTTAGTTGACATTTTTAATAAAAAAATCCTTTGTAAATACTACTCCATAGAATCAGATATTAATAGAATTCATACTTTAATCTACTGCAGCGCATTTGTAATTTCTGAAAACTTAGGCTACAAAATTAGAAATAATAATTTTTCACCACGAACCCGTAAAGCCGATTTGAATAAACCTCCATGGCAAATTAGAATTGAAAAAGATATCAAACAATTGAGAGTTGATATCGGCAGGTTAACTCAGTACATAAAAAATAATCAATCCAAAAAAGTAATAAAGGCAGCTAAAGAAATATTAAACAAGTCAAGTTTTCACTCGTCACATGAAAATAACAATGTTAGGCCAATAGAACATTTAGACACACTTAAACAAAAATTAGCATTAAAGTCACAAAGATTAAAAAGATATTTAAAGTCATTAAAAAGGAGAGAAGATAACAAATTATTTACTAACAACGAAAAAGAATTTTATAGAAAAATGAGAAACGGTGGTAAGGTAAACCCTGATGGTATTCCTGAAACAGATGATCTTAAAAACTATTGGGCTAAAATCTGGGAAAAACAAGATGGACATAATGATCAAGCCGATTGGATTCATGAAGAAGATAAAAGATGGGAAGATATAGAACAAATGGAGGCCATAGATCTGACAGTTGATGACATAGAAGCAGTTACCAGAAAAATAAAAAATTGGAAAGCGGCAGGAGCCGACAGTATCCATAACTTTTGGTATAAGAAACTCTCCGTTCTTCATAATATCTTAGCCAAAAATATAACAGACCTTATAAACAGACAAATAGAACTGCCAAAATTCATAACGAAAGGTATTACCTACATGATACCTAAAAGCAATAAAACATCTGACCCTTCACAATATAGACCCATTACATGTTTACCAACCCTTTATAAACTCATCACAGCTTGTATATCAAACAAAATAAATCAACATGTAGAGTGCCATAATATCTTAGCCGAAGAGCAAAAGGGATGTAGGAAAAATCACCAAGGTTGTAAAGAACAACTAATAATAGATATGACGGTCCTTAAGCATGCTCATACTAAAAAACGAAATCTTCATATCACATACATTGATTACCGGAAAGCCTTCGATAGCATACCTCATTCTTGGCTGTTAAGAGTCTTAAAAATCTATAAAATTAACCCCCAGATAATAGAGTTTCTAAAACATGCCATGGAGAGCTGGAGAACCTCACTACGCTTATCTAATAGTTTTTATTCAATATCTACGGACGAAATTCCCATAGCGAATGGTATTTTCCAGGGCGACACCCTTAGCCCCCTTTGGTTTTGTTTAGCCTTAAATCCATTGTCACATCTTCTTAACAGCAGTAATAATGGGTATAAATTGACACCCGATACATCTCTTACTCATTTGATGTACATGGACGACATCAAACTGTTCGCTAAAACCAGAAAAGATTTTAAAAAATTAATACAACTTACAACACAATTTAGTAAACACGTTAATATGACATTTGGTTTAAATAAATGTAGAACCCTTAACATATTAAAAGGAAAAATTGAAGCATCCCCTAACAATAACTTAGATACAGACGATAATACATTTGAAATCATGGATCCTACTGAAACTTACAAATATCTCGGAATTCATCAATCTAATATTATAAATCACATAAAAATAAAACAGAATCTCAATACGGAATATATTGGTAGGCTAAATAAAATTTGTAAAACGCAATTACACTCAAAAAACCTTTTTAAAGCCATAAATACTTTTGCCATACCCGTCTTAACATATTCATTTGGAATAATTAAGTGGACAGCTACAGATATCAATAAACTTGAAATTAAAACCCGCGCTACTTTAACTAAACATAATTATTTACACCCTAAATCTGCGATAGAGCGAATGACTATCAAAAGGGAGAGAGGCGGAAGAGGATTAATAGACCTTAAAATACTTTGCGATAACCAGATCCAAAACTTAAGACAGTTCTTCTATAAAAAGGCAGATTCAAGCTGTATCCACAAAGCGATAGTTGATCTAGATACCAATTTTTCACCTTTGCATTTAAGTAACAGGGATTTATTTTTAAAACCAGCGCAACTTCAAGAAATAGAAAAAACCGACAGATGGCGAAAAAAGGAACTTCATGGCCGACACCTTCATGATCTAGAACAGACCCATATAGACATAGAATCTTCCAATAAATGGTTGAAACTGGGATCCCTGTTTCCGGAAACAGAAGGATTTTTAATTGCAATACAGGACCAAGTAATAAATACAAAGAATTATAGAAAGTTTATTATCAAAGACCCTACACTTCAAAATGATAAATGCAGAAAATGCCATCGTCTCCCAGAAACTATACAACATATTACCAGTGCTTGTCCATCCCTTACTCAAACCGACTATACCCATAGACACAATCAGGTTGCCAATGTTATCCATCAAAAACTCGCAATAAAATATAAATTATCCGAAGGTACTACAAAACCATACTATCAATATGTCCCTAAGCCAGTGTTGGAGAACGCCAGTCACAAGATATACTTTGATAGAGCCATTTTAACAGACAAGACCATACATCACAATAGACCTGATATAACTCTAATAGACAAAATAAATAA
The DNA here is from genome assembly GCA_030295005.1 of Cephonodes hylas. Classification (NCBI taxonomy): domain Eukaryota; kingdom Metazoa; phylum Arthropoda; class Insecta; order Lepidoptera; family Sphingidae; genus Cephonodes; species Cephonodes hylas. The sequence continues at coordinate 6,482,880 of AP025364.1, read as the reverse complement.
AATTGTACACATTATTGACATAGCCATCCCAAATTCTCACAACATACAAAAAACAATAACTGAAAAAATCCATAAATACACAGAACTAAAAGAAGAAATAATTAGAATCTGGAAGATGAATAAAGTATATATTGTGCCACTGGTAGTCTCCAGTACCGGTTTAATACCAAAATATCTCCACCATAGTATCAGTCTGTTAGATTTACCCAAAAACACTTTTATGACTTTGCAAAAAGCTGCTATATTAAATACTTGCCGAATCGTGCGAAAGTTTCTGCAGGAAGAAGCCACAGAAATAAATATTTAAAATGAAACCGACTTGGCCTCGGCCCGTCGTTTTCATCAGTCACCAAAATCGTCCGTGATTTTGTGAGAACAAATATACGAAAATAATAATAATAATAAGCCCCTCAGAAACCTAACTTCACGTCCGGCACGACCATCTGTTGCCACGTGAGGGGCGGACATTGGCAGCTATTAGCTATACACTCACCAATGACCAACGAAGCAATAGTATTTAATTAAAAACACCCATGCGATGCGTCTAAGAAGTAGAGTAATACCCCAGGCGGGTACCGAAGCTAACTGCGACGGAGAATCCCGCCCCGGGCCTCAAAACCCGGGCTGCCCTACGTACTCTGGGGAGGGCACCGTATCGCACCGAATTACCCAGTCTCAAGCTGCTGTAGTTCGACATGACCGATCAGAATCATGTTCCTCACCCGTATCATCATTATTTTCATCCATCCCTTCATCACCACCATCTTACATAGATAAAAACATAGATTCACCTTCATCTGATACATCATCACCATCTTCATTGCATTCCGCTCTTACATATTCACATACCTCACAAAATATTCAGTTGTTGCCCGGGGATGCTGTGCAGGAGGCAGTAGCCGACAAACCTGTACCCACCACTGGCAGAACACGCGCGCGAATAAAATGGACAGACGAAATTAATAAGTTCATCTGGCGCAACTACCTAATAATTACAGAAATGGAAACCAAAGTACGAGGATATTTAGACCCACTTTACGCCCGATTTATTGAAAAATTTCCAAATATAGATGTTTCTAAACAACGTATAGGGGATCAAAGGCGAGCCATTTTACGATGTAAATTACTGTCAGATAATACACTACAGACCATTAAAGATGAAGTTAAAAATATACTGCAAAATCAGAACCACCCAAACACCAACTTAGAAATCATTACACACCAACGATCATCACAAAGTACCCGAATGAGATGGACCGACGATATAAATGAAACAATTTTAAGAGAATATTATAGAATCACCAATTTAGAAACAAATAAAACTGCATACCGTAAGCCCTTACACGCTTCTGTAATAGAGAAATTTGCACAAATCTCCCATGTCTCAGAACAGCGAATCTCTGATCAATTACGCGTAATTCTTCGCAATAAACTTATTCGGGATAGCAAAATAGAAGAAATAAAGGAAGAAGTTAGAGTTAGTTTGGCTTCATTAAATATTCGAATAAACGAAGTAAATACTCAATTACAAATAAACGTAACCTCAGACGAACAAAATCATATAGTTGCAGAACCTTTAATTGAAAATGTACGATCACATAATAATGCAATAGCCCCGGAAGACACGCTCGACTTCAAAATAAGACAGACTTATGAGGAAATATTTCAAAAATATAAATTTAGTAATCCTACGCAAAGACCGTTTATTCCTAGACAAAAATCATCAAAAAGATTTGCTCACATAATATCATATTTAAATACACAAGTTATTCCTTGCTATATTTCCAGTGATAATGATTTTGACGAAACACACACAATTCTATATTGTGCTGCTTATACAGCAGCTTTATGTAACGGATCAAAAATTAAAGATCCAACCCCTACTCCTGCGGCACCAAATACTCAAACAGATAGGAGACCAAACTGGCTAAAAAGGACTGGATAGTAAAATAGAATACATACGTAAAGAAATAGGTAGGTTCACTCAATATATGCGAGGAAATAGAAGTTTAAAACTAATAGCACATGTAGAAAAAATAAAACACAAATATAAAATTCATTCAAGCTACGAAGACCCTAACACTACAGATAACCAATTTCTTGATAGTTTAAAACAAAAACTTAACGCCACGACCAACCGACGCAATAGATATCTTAATTGCACACGAAGAAAAACACAAAATGCCCAGTTTAGTAATAATGAAAAACTTTTCTATAGAGAATTAGTAGTTAACACATCAAATGCACATAATGTAGAAAATAACTCGCCGAATAACATTCCCACATCAGAGCAGATGTATGATTTTTGGTCTAAAATTTGGGCACAACCAGTTCAACACAACTATAGTGCTGAATGGATTGAAGCTGATAAAAAACACCTAGAAAAAGTCCCTGAAATGATATTTGATAGCATATCCTTAGATGTATTTACACATGTTCTCAAAAAGGCCCATAACTGGAAATCCCCTGGTACTGATAATATACATGCATTTTATTATAAAAAGTTCTCCTCGTTGCACGCCGCGCTCCATAGACACATCAATAATTTTCTAGAACATCCTGACACGGTCCCGAGTTTTGTTAGCCAAGGGGTAACTTACATGATTCCTAAAGATACAGAAAAAAACAACCCAGCTAAATATAGACCAATCACTTGCCTCCAAACCATTTATAAAATAATTACCTCATGTATTTCTCACACTATAAACGAACATATAACCGATAATAATATTATAGCAGTTGAACAAAAAGGATGTAAAAAATTCAGCCAGGGATGCAAAGAGCAACTCATAATAGATTCCATTGCCATGAAACACAACATTAACCAAAAATCCGATTTATGTACAATGTATGTAGACTACCAAAAAGCTTATGACTCCGTACCACATAGTTGGCTTACTTATATTTTGCACCACTATAAGATCCACCCGACGATAATAGAATTTTTAAAAACCGTCATGCAGAAATGGGAAACGAAATTAAAAGTAGGCAAATTAATAGAAACGGCGCCTATTCAAATAAATCGGGGAATATTCCAAGGTGATGCTCTCAGTCCCTTATGGTTCTGTCTAGCGTTAAACCCTCTCTCAAATATCCTTAACCTTTCCAATAGTGGCCTACCCATAGCTGCAAATGGGGGCGCAGCTCTTAAATTATCTCACCTAATGTATATGGATGACATAAAACTGTATAGCAATAGTATCTCCTCTCTACATCAGCTCGCAGACCTCACACAAAAATTCTCTAGTGATATTAATATGACTTTCGGTATTAATAAATGTAAAACTTTTACAATGCGTGATGGTAAAACTATCGAAAATAACCCCTATAGATTAGCCACAGGCCAAATAGTAGACTCTTTAGATAACAATAATTCTTATAAATACTTAGGATTTGAACAGTCTTACCACATAAACCAGAAAGTCACTAAAATAAATCTTACTAAACAGTTTAAACATAGGCTCAATATTTTAATGAAATCCCAGCTTAACTCCCGGAATTTAGTTAAATCAATTAACACATTTGCTATTCCCCTACTTACTTATTCCTTTGGTATCATTAATTGGTCAAAAACAGACCTAATAAAACTCCAACGTTTAATTAATACCACAATGAGTAGTCATCGTAAACACCATCCAAGATCTTGTATCCAGAGAATGACGTTGCCAAGGGAAGAAGGAGGTCGTGGTCTCATTGACATTAGAAATCTACACAACAAACAAATTGCCGCGTTAAGGAAATATTTTTTCAATATTTCTAATCAGTCAACTCTCCATAAAACAATAAGCCTCGCAGATAAAAATTACACACCTCTAAACTTACAATCAACAGAAACACAAAATAATGAAGGTATAGTTCGAGATGAGGATAAAGTTTCTGAATGGTCCCGTAAATCCTTGCACGGAAGACACCGTCTCGACCTGCAACAACCCCATGTCGACATGAAAGCGTCGAACGCATGGTTGCAGCGGGGCGAACTCTTCCCGGAAACGGAAGGATTTATGATAGCCATTCAGGATCAAATTATCGATACAGCCAACTACCAGAAATTTATAATCCATAGACCAAATTACTCCGACCTCTGCCGCCGTTGTCATTCTGCCTCCGAAACCATCCAACATATTACAGGCGCCTGTAGATCCATAGCCCAGACTGATTATAAACACCGACATGATCAGGTCGCCGCGATTATACACCAAGCCCTAGCCATTCAAACAAATCTTATAACAGAAAAAGTTCAGTATTACAAATACAAGCCGGAATCAGTACTAGAAAATTCTAAGTTTAAATTATATTGGGACAGAACTATTATAACAGATAAAACAATTTACAATAACAGACCAGATATCACCCTGCACAATAAAGATAATAACTCCGTATACCTAATAGATATTGCTATATGTAATACCCATAACCTTACGACGACACACACGGAAAAAATAGCGAAATACACAGATTTATCAATAGAGATTAAGTCACAATGGAAAGTCAATAACACTCGCACAATACCTATAATATTATCCAGTACAGGAGTTATACCAAAATCACTACATGCTAGTTTGTCCGCTTTAAAAATAAATCCGTTTATCTACCTGCTACTGCAAAAAGCTGTGATCCTTAATACTTGCCGTCTAACCCGAAAGTTTTTAAATAGTTTAATACAGATCTAACTTTATTTATTTACTATCTGCACTTGACTAAGGCCCGTGCTCTTAACCCTCAAAGGAGGAGAAACGAAATCGTTAAATAAAAATAATAATAATAAAGCTTTTTATTTCTGCATAAAAGTATGTTCACAATTCAAATGTTAGTAGATTTCTTAAACTAAGTTAGTTTTTTAAATTATAATGTTTATTTGTTATATAAATTGCTGCCCCTTTTACACGAACCCCTTTTGGGTAAAAGCCTCCTCTAATTCCGTCCATTTATCTCTATTTTTTGAAAATTCCAGCCAGTTTTTACCTGCTATTTCTTTTATATCATCAGCCCAACGTTTGAGTGGTCTACCTCTGCTTCTTTTTCCAGTAGGCCCTGCCCATTTAGTAGCTTGTAAAGACCACCTTTTGAGAAAAAATCTATAGTAAACATTAAATGTATGATTGACCCTAAAGTAAACGGTTAATATTAATGAAGCTACTCTAAGCTTACAGTTAGTTAGTGCTAGTATTGGTAAAATTATTACTTTAGAAAATAAATAATAAAAGCAGTCTAGATGGTAGTAGCAAAAGTAAATTGAATTAATTACATTGCGGTATTCCCTGCAAGATATAGTACATCGAGGCGAATGTAAAAATAAAACTAAAAATAAAAATTGCAAAATTTCCTGTGTTGGTTGCGAACGTTTTGTTTTAACAAATACATTGACGGCGGTAACTGTGCCCCGGGGTAATCTCGCTCTAGAGTGGCGACTCTCGCATCCTCCAGGGAGGTGTTGGTATCTAGGCTTACATAACAACCTTTTTGAAACTTTATCAACGCTGGTACACATACACTATCGTGAATCTTGCCTCAAATAAGAATATTGTTTCACCCCCCGTCAATATAATACAGCGCCGTTATATTTTATAGTGCCTCGTCGAGTAAACGAGCAAACATACATATATTCCAATACCCTAATATGAGATCAATCTTGATTCTATTAAGCTGAAAATGTTATGCTGGTTCGGTATAAATGAACAAGTAACAACGCGATAGCTGAGTGAGAATATTTCTGTATATAATCGTCTTAGTACAAGAAATTAACGCAAACGTAAACGGCCTATTTGAACTTGTTAATTTTCAGAGCCAACTGCTAGGTATACCACTTCATGGATAACAAAACCAATCTCATTTAGTAGGGAGCAATTATGATCCCGAGACTCAATTTTACATTGAGTTAATTAAACAAGGGAATGGCCCTCCAGTTGAACTGATTTATTAAGCAAATGGAATAGATAGTAGAATTGAGTGTATATATATTTAACACATAATAAACTAAGAGTAAGTACCTATAAACTTTTATGTTGCTCGTAAAAGTAGGCACGCTGGCAGAAAGGTCGACCTCGGATGACATTGTACTACGCTTTAAATAGGCTTCTAAATGAGTTTTACTAATATTAACAAGCAAGATGATGTGTAGAATTATAATCTATCACACGTTCCAATGAAATATCTACTATACTATTGATAATAAAATTGTTTAGGAAAAAAAAATACCGGGAACAGTGAATCAAACATTTTTCTTCAAATAATATTTATTTATTTTATTTTATTTATTTATTTATATTTATTCCAATATGCTGTGTTATAACAAAACTTGTTCTTAAATCTATGCCATATTACATGATTGCTGTTTACAAGTTTCCAAGAGACATCTTACACGAGGCAGAGCCTGTATCGTAAGATGTTCTTTGATTGCTTGTTTACAATGTGATGACTCCAGTTTAATTAAAATAAAATTAAAAACATAACATAAAATATCAAACAGAAAAAAAAAAAAAAAAAAAAAATACAAGAGAATAAACAAAACAAGGAATCTTATATAAAACAATAAAGTTAAGACTTACTCTAAAGTATATGAGATCAGGTTATATAATACTACATATTTGAGTTCATAGATCCTAGGAAAGAGGTTTCATAAATTTTTCTGTATAATCGTATGTCCAGTTCAACAATCCTTTTTGTATTCTAATTTTAGCTTCTCTACTTTTTAAATTAATTATGTTAAATAACTTATTAATACGATTGTACACAAATGGTTTCGTATAGCAGCTAAATCGTTTTGCAAAAACTGTGCCAACTTGCCTTTTTGGTAATTGGAAGATACGTTTCCTTATCAATATCTCGTAATCATCTGAAAGAAGAGCGTCTTTGTGTGCTAGAAGAGCTATTTTTAAAATATATAGTCGTCTAACGCTAAGAACTTGTGTCTCCTTATAGAGTTCACAAGTCGGATAACGATAGCGGACTCCTAACATAGTTTTGAGCACAGCACGCTGAGCTCTTTCTAATCTTAACATTTGTGTTGTTGAAGCGCCTCCCCAAACAGATATGCAATAGGTTAGTATTGACTGGCAAAGAGCGAAATAAACCGTTTTTAATAGTTCCATTGGTGCCACATTTCTTAGCGACTTCAGAACGTGTATAACTTTTCTCACCTTTGAACTAGTCATAGCAATGTGCTCGTTAAATCTAAGATTTTCATCTATTATGACACCCAGGTATTTAGTTGATTTAACTTTTCTTAAATGAGTGCAGTTGCATGACGATTTTGCAATATTGTTGAAGACATATCCGCAAGAATGGGCTCTGAGGGTTAGATCTCAAACGGCTGTTTGCAAATCAAAGACTATATCAAATTATCCTCTTTTAAATCTTAAACTTACTTACTTAAACTTTTCATACTTTCTTTCTATTGCATATAGCAGATCAACAATATTTTTTATAAAATATCGTAATTCATAAAATCCTAAAGTACTGCAATTCGTATAGGCATGTTCGGGCTGTGAATATTCGGTATAGTTCCGATATCTTTCCGCTACATAAAAGAACATCGTAGATCTGATAAATCTTTGCGCTCTGGTACGGGTATAATAGCACAACCACAAACCATCTACATTTAGAAAAATATTTGCAAGTTTCATCGCTCATGTAGTATGAGATAAAATGAGTATTATGTACATACGTATCTCACATTAAGGTACTTGAAGACCTTGACTATGAAACACTGTACAAACTAAATCGCTTATAAATAAAACCAAAATATTAAATAAATAAGTTTCGTTAATTTTATATATTTCAACATCTCCATTATCGATTTTGCTCGTAGTGACTTTGACTACGGCGGTTGAATGTCAATAAGCAATTTAAATCTAAATCCAAAGCGCTAAATTCGGTGAAATCATACACGAAATTTATTCGATTATTATTTCAATTGAAATCTTCAAAAAATAACTTTCACAACTACAGAACGAGAACAAGTAGTGCTGAATGTACTGAGCACGACGGTCCTCTACAAATGAGAGAGCAAAGGTCTTAGTCCAGCACGCTAGCCTAGTGCCGTTAGACTGACTACATCATCACCATCATCATCAGTCCATATTCCACCAGCTGGAAGACAAGGGCCCCTTTTACAACTGAGAGGATACAGGCTTAGTCTACCATGCTGGCTTAGTGTGAGTTGGCAGACTAAGCAACTAAAACATCCTAACTTTTCCATACGATGTTTTCCTTCATCATTAAAGTACGTTATAAATTAATTGTGGTACACATAGAACGTGTAAAATTCAGAGGTGGACCCCGCGACCCGCAGAAATTTTCAAAAGCGCTTCTATATATCAAGGTCATCAATACATACATATCTTGAATTCCATAGTTATTGTTATAGATGAAGAGGTATTTAAGATACTTATTTCAGCGTCATAATTTAATGTAAGCAATAATTAATTAATTAGACAAACATATTTTTTATGAATAATGTCAGATAGAATAAGTCTGTTATTAACATCTTAAATATTGATTAAAATCGCGTTGAATACTTTAAGTAGTCTGCTCATTAAATCTCTTACATTTATTATAATTAGTCAGTTCACGATAAGATTTCCGTGGGAATGTTTAGAGGGAATGTATTAGCAAGCTTAAGAAGCAGTGAGCGGGACACATGCAACACAGACACGGTGGGACAAAAACGTTAACGAGTAACAGTCGCCTACCTAAAAGCACAGCATTTGAGGTACAATGCCTTACGATCATATAAAAGTCACAAGAAGATTTTAGACTTAAGCAGCGTCGAACAGTTTTTAATGAAAAAAAATGTGAATAAATGTCCAGCCATAAACAAGTCATGATTTAATACGACATATCTTTAACCCAGTCCTATATATGTACAACCGCGAGGAATTTAGTTGTGACGCAATATTACAACGAAAATAAATAGAATGAACACCCATAAATAAATTTAATTCTTTTCGCCAATATCTAGTATCGAATTTCCTAATATAATACCAATCTGTTTCGAAATGGTTATTTACTATCAATGCATGCATATAAATTGTGTTACTAAATTTCCATTCATATTGAGGTTGGAGCAAACAGGACTTACACTAAATTAAACATCTCCATACGCAGTTAATTTTAATTTGTCTTCTGTGAGTATGAATTATGGTCTACAATTAAGTCCTGGTACGCATACCATCCAGCTCTCAGTACATATATACATATATAGCACCTTTGTGATATTAAAAAACATAAACGTATATGCATCAAGGATGTTCTTACAGAATAGAAAAAGGATGATTCTATCAAAAGATGTTAAAAACTTATTGAAAATTAGTAACATAGGATATTCAGTTCTTGCATTTGATATAGCCTCTTAAAATGTTGAAAAACCTGACGTGAATTTGAGTTTTATGTAAAATGAAGATGGTGTATCTAGATAAGTGATGGCCTCGAGGTTTGGGCGCACAGAAAAGAATCTCGACTTATCGACGAATTATTACTTGCTTTAACTGTAAAGGAAAACCTTGTGAGAAAACCTGCACACCTTAAAAGTCCTTAGGAATTTCTTAAGTGTGTAGTCCGCCAACCCGCACGAAGCCAGCGTGGTGGACTTATATGGGCTGATGAGAGAGTATCTAGACATCTCTTTGAGTCAGATTTGGTATGAGATTTCTTAAAACATTTGAATTAATGTAAACATAAAAGTGAAAGGTAGTTTCTGTTTACGACAGAGAACAAATAGATTAGTTACATGTATGACTTGTATTTTTGTAGTATAGTGTGCATGAAAACTAATAAATTGGTAACAAAAACAAAGGTTTCGCTGATAAGGGCTTGGTGGTTAGCGCCTATAGCCCCAAAACTTTTATCAAATTGCGGGGCTTTTGACCCTCTGTGAATTTTTATTTAGAAAATTAACCATGTTGGCCAAGAGGACTAAGCGCACGGTCGACAAATATCTTGGAGGTAGAACCTCAAAGAACAATATTAATCTTTAATTCCCTAAGTTCGATTTACGGGTTATAATTTTATTATCTATGAAAATCCAGCGAAACGTTGACGTCTTAAAAATTAATTCACAAATAAATATACTCGAAACATCAACAAACCTTATTAACAAAAGAAGCAATTAACCATTATCCATTACAAAAACATATTGCAAAATTGTCACGGACACATTTAAGTAATTCGATATGTAACCCTTCTGAGTTTTTGAGCAAAATAAGTATCTTTCACATCCCGAACCACTCATCAGAAACTTGATATGACAATAATATAATAGACTTCGTGACCTTCGACGACTTTTCCTCCCGGGAAAATTGGTTCCAATCCTCTTCAAAGAGGTCAGTATGTTTCTGATTTCCATTTCATTTTATTATAACATACCCGAGTATAAATGTATTGGAAAACCGTATTAGGTCACCCGATCTATTGGCATGTGGTGAATAAGTCCATCCTATTATGAAATTTTGGAAACGACCCCGAAATGTATTGCTTGGGTCGGGTTTACAATTTAGTAGAGCCCTTCGTCGCTATGTGAGATATAAGATGGGACAGTTATGTAAGTTGAAGGAAAGAGTTTGCATAATCAAAAGGTTAATACGCCCTTCAAGGGCTCATTTTTTAACTTATTCCGTAGACTATACGTTTTTTCTGTTGTTGTAGGTATTTGCCTCACTTCCTATAAAAATGTTATTTTCATCACCTCATATAAGTACGTCCCACTGCCGGACACAGGCCTCCTCTATAACTAAAAGAGTTTAGGCCATAGTCCACCACGCTCTCTCTCTTGCAAATTGGCGGACTAAACTTCTTAGATATTCCTAAGAACTTTAAGATGTGCAAGTTCCCGCACTGAGATTTTCTTCACCGTTGAACTACTGCCGAAAATACATGGCAAATTTGTCTGTAAACTGAATGGAAAACAAACACATATACAAACGCACAAGTGTATCTGAAGGCATTAGCGCAAGCCCACTTTCGGGTTAGTTTAATCTCAAACAAGCAGATCGTGTTACTGTCCAAAGTCCTCTTATCCACCCATTCCAATTCGGATAGATAAGTTTCTGTTTATGGAACGTAAGTAAACTGATTTATCTCATTGTTTTGATGGATTTCATTCAAAATTATGTCTATCATCACTTGAAATAATACCTACATTTATAATATTCTAGTCTGTTCTGTTTACTTTGTAGAAAATAGTCGGTTCATCCTTATATCCCACTCTCATATATCTAACTTATTCTTCCTATAGTTTCTATTCCATTTAAAATGCTTTAATAATTTATGGATTCATCGCATACAAACGACGAGACACGAACATTTATACACTTACGATTAAATAACTCCTTGAGAATTTGCCTGCTTGAATTTAGTCTTATGAAAACAAAATTGCATGAGTGGAAAATATAGATATAAAATAATATCCTTAACCCATTTTCATAAAGAACTTGGATTCCTTTTCCTTTAACTGACCCGAGAATCAAAGCCAAGTTCTAAAAAAATCCTTTTTCATGCTTGTCTCTTCATAAGTAATGATGACGTTTGGACAATGCAAGTCATATCGTCTCGTCATAGCAACATTTAACATTAAACGTTATAGTGGGTTCAATGTATTAATGGATATATTTAGCCTTAAACGAAAATGTTTGAAAAGAGATCATAAAAATTTAATGATCGACTGTGAAAACCCTGACAATGATTGAATCCAATTTTTTCCCTTCAATGTTGGCGTCAAAATATCGTAAAAATAAATTCTTCCCATAAATATTTACTTATCAACATAATAGGGTCATTGTGATGTTTGGATATTAATATTAAGTGTACCATTTATGTGTGAGATTTTTTTTGTCCTTTAATTTGTAATTTATTTATCGAAAATGATATCATTCTATTTTAAACCCGAACTACCACTAAAAAATCCCATTGGAGAACTCATTAACACTGCGGTACTCGGGCATTGAACTAAGAATCTCTACATCGCTTGACACTTATGGGTACTTACTTGCAAATTTTGAAAAAATGACATAAGTATGGTCGTATTGATTAAATTACGACCTCAACTTGACACTAAAATTAAACAAAGACCTATAAGAACGTTATAAAATAAAGATATATTTTTCCATAATAATATTAGCGTTGGTAATTCCCACATAAATGTATAAAATAAGTATAAATCTGTCTACACTGATTGCCAGAATTGGGTAATGAATATTCAAAAGCTTAAATATTTAATTTTCTTGATAGGTAGCTGTTTGGCACAAACATGTAAACACTCGGTTCGTTATTTCCAGGACATTCTCAAATAAAAACACCAAATTAACTTGTTCAAATACTTTTGTGCTTATTGTGTATTGGTCGCAGCATGTGATACTAGTGCTATAAACAGAGATTATATTTAAATTACTAATAAATGCTGTGAATGTTTAAGAGTTTTTATTTAAATAAATATTGAGCTTATTATATTATAAATGTAACGAGTAGACAAAGTTGGTTTAAAAGTATAAATCGAAGCTTTAACAACGAAAATGTTACTGAGATCTCACAAGAAATGGGACTTGTTCCAAGTGCATGTTCATCTCGGTACACAGTGATCGACCGGACGCCTTAAAATTTCATAAGAGTAATAAATGAGCTCAACAATGGAATCTAAAAGATATAACTCAGCGTATAAAATTCAAAACTGACTTGTTCAATGAAGGTATTATTTCACAGTCACACGTAATGTGAGTAGGTACGTGGTTTGGCACGGCGTAGCCATGGCTGGATGGACCACCTCGTATGGAACCACTGAAAATGTAAAATGGATGGAAAAAATACTGTTGCGTTTCATTCGGGGAGTGGGATGGCTGGAAGCCCAAAATGTTAATAGTAAAACATTCGTATTCATCTAGACCCAGACCATAAACAAACGCCCTGTCATAATGGCACGCCCAAATGTGTCGCTTATAGATATCTGGTTATGCCCGCATGATCTAGTTAACTGACAAGGAATCAGCTCTTGCTACCCAGTTTTTGTAAGTAATGCACAATAGGTAGGTATTTACTTACCATAATATGTGCTGAAACTTTTTCTAAATTTAAAAAAAATGCTTCTGAAATAAATTCTGAAATTGTTATTTCGCTCTATACTAAAACACTCCATTATATAAACAAAACAATAGAATAACAAAATTATTTATTAAATCTAGTTATTGTCAGTTTCCGAAACGGTCTGTAAATAAATTAGGTATGTGTAAATTTTATTCCATTTTAGTGGTTGAAATGTTGTCGTCATTGGAAACACCTATGAAAAGCCTGTCAAAACGTGTCGCGTTTTGTGCGCATAAACAATTCAAGTCGCCACAAACCAATAAATAATAAATTCTCAATTCGAATAATAGTGTAGTATTCCACAACAAATTAATTGTCTTAACACAAGCGTACCGTCCTTGTCTGAGTAAATCAGCCTAAAGTTTGATAAGTTACTAATTGCAATAACGTTAACTAAATCATAAGTACGAAGTTGATGCAGTATACGAGTATTTATTCATCAGGGTACTCAATTTGTGATACGTAAACCTACGATTAATATTAAAAAATAAGTATCCATACTAAATAAATCCATTTTTAAAGGAACATTATTTTGTAAGAGTGAGAATGCGTGATGGCTCCTAGGATCTTTATTCTAAGACTCGGGGTCTTTATTTGATGGTCGCGTGTTTGAATTCTATGCTCCTATTGACTCAAGTTTTGTGTGTCTGTGTGTAGGCTCTATGCCTCCAGAAATCTTATTGACAGAAACATGCCTAAGAAGCTTCCTCAAGACGGCTTTCTGTGACAGATTAAAATAAATAAAAAAAAACAACTGAGTGACTCTGTCAATTATTGTATACCATATTATGTAACGACTAAACGGATCTTATAAATACATCCATTATTTACCGTAAATTTGGCATGCTTAAATAAATTATACTGGCTTTTAGAGTGACCGCTTACAAATTTTAAGAAATCGTGCCGTACAATCAATGTAAATAGCACATTATCCTAGGCATGGTCTGAGAATCCACAAAGAACGAGATACGAAAAGTATTAATACAGATAAAAGCCGCACCTAGATTAGCATATAAAAAAACATAAAACTGATTAGGTCGTTGAGACGCAGAGCTGGGAAGCCAGATACAGAAAGCAAAGTCCAATTGCAAAGCGCGACGTGCATCAAATTACCAGTTACGTGAGGATCGTGGCTGCTTCTTTGTTCTCTCTCTTTACGTAAAATTTAAAATCATTTGCTAATGTGGTTTAAATCTGATGCTCTCACATTCCAACTTTTTGAATCCCTATTAATCAACTGTTTGTTCCTTTTGTTGTTTTGTTTGTGAGACCTAAAGTCTCGTAGTTTCCGATAACCCACGACACAGGACTTGTATCCTAGTATGGGTTTGGAGCCATGTGAGTCATTCCATGCCAAATCGACAAATTGAACTATATCCTGGAACATATGTATGAAGACCAGTTCTGTTAAACGGCTGTCGAATAACTTCTGTTGCTAATTGTAAGTTACATTATAGTAGTGTCTGTTTTTATCTGTGTGCTTCTTTACCGTCGGTATTGATAACAATTATTGAATAAGCACTAGAGAATAGTACCTTAACAACGTATGTATTTTTATTTTCAACCTTTAATAGTTACGTGGAGTCATAAAACCGCTGTAGTCAGCTTGCCCTACAGTAAGTTTTAGCCGGCTTCATCATATGGTATTATTAAATATCGACGTTAAGCATTACATTTTTACTTCGTTCTAAAATGCAAAAAATCTATCAAAAAGATAAACCACAGGCAAAAGAAGACAAACATAAAAGTGAACAACATTAGGTATATACTTAACAAGAAAAATGTATCTTACGTAAGCTCAATTGTCTGTTATTTTATTTTACATAGAAGCTACGAAGACTAGAAGCTTTGAATCAGAAATTATTACAGTTGTTCTAAATTAAATGGATTGTAACCAATTCTAAAGTCAGATCTACAGGAACAGAGCAAATATTGTTGGTGTTGTTCTATTGAGGGCAATAAAAAAGTGTTTGCTAGATGGCCTCGGGCCAACAGTTTTATAACAACTATCCTGTTGACGCTATACAGGCTTTGCCATAAGCTTTTCATCTGAATGTTTTACATTCCACATATTGAATTGCTTTTGCGCATACTATACTCGACCAAGTTCTCGTCCAATCTATAGGGCAAAATTTTAAAATAATATTTAATGTTGTGGTATTCAGGTTCATATATCAGCTTTGGTTTGAGGATCTCAACATCCCAATTATATTAGAAAAATTTCAACAGATATAAAAAAAGTTCTCACTTTTAAATAATTTATAAATATAGATATAATGGTATAGCTGTGCTCATATAATAAACAAAAAAAGAAGGTTAAAGAATAAACTCAATTATTTGATTGATTTTTGGCGCGACCGTAGACGGTACCGTAGAAAGCAACAAAAGCAATGTTTTATATAAAATTACACCGGACGGGAACAGGGCCTACCTGTAAAAATAGTTAATATTTTTTATTTGGCACTCGAACAGCATTCAAAATTTGGTCACTGCATGTAATACTAATATAATATATATTATGTATATTTGGTAGTCTCTGGGGGAGGCCAATGTACAGCATTGGACATATTTTGCCTGATGATGCTGTTATAATTATATAAGTCCTTTATAAATTAAATAACAGAAAACTCAAACTCAAAACGATCTGATATGATGGCTGAAGGAAGATAAAATATGAGACGTTGAAGGCTGAACTCTGAAAACTACTGAATAATACTACTTCTGATTGTATAGATAACAAAACACAAACTTTAGTACTTTCTTCAAGGACATATACTATGAGTGTATTAGCTTAAGAAGCTAGCTGCATTTATTTGTCAGCATGTTCTCGCGCTAAAGCTCGACGTGCTTCTAAAGAAAAGTTGCGAGTTTTCAGTGTCGAAGCAAATTAACGAACTATACATACATATATTTATTGATGGTGTTTACATTTTCACCAGTTTCGCATTTGAGAAAGACATCTCAGATTCTAATACTTTTCTCTAGATTTGATCTAAAGGGAATTGGACAACTCTATTTCCAATTATTTGAATCTAAATTATTTTTGTACGGAATAAAGCTGAGCTACATACATATGCATGTATGTCTTCATAGATTTTTTTTAACTTCACCACTCAGCATCATTTCTGTGCGCACCACTATAGATTCTGGTGCTCAAAATTTTCGCGCCACGGGTCTCCGGTCTCTATGTCAAAAATGTTACGAAATAAATTATTAAAGTCACTGATAATAAAATTGTTCTCACTCCAAAAATACAACTCCCATTGTTAAATTTACGAACAGAATAAATCCAAGTTTACTACGGAACGAATGAGAAACAAAAGCTATTGAACCAATGTTTAATTCATTCAAAATATATCTTCAGTATAATAATACGTTGAAATAATTATATGCTAAATACATAATCTCGTTTAAGCAAAAGTTTCTAAGGCGATACGCAAATGAGGTATTATGGATTTTAACAAAGTCGTTATCACAATACGGAATTTATTCCTCACTCAGCCTAAGTAATACTTATTTCAATTGTCCTTCTTTTAAGAAAAAAAACATGATTCTGTGAAGCCGTGGATAAATAAACAATTTTATTGAAACAAAGAAATTTAAATACGGGATTTTCAAAACGATAATTAATTCTAAATAATAGGTACTTAAAATACTCAAAAGTTTTTCTCACTCCTGCCTTATTCAAAAGACGTTGTAACTTCATACTAAATAAAACAGTTGTTAATTAGTGGTGTTGTTAATTAACACTCCAATTTTACTTTTTATTTCTAATTTACATTTTGTAATATTCAAGTCATGGTTAAATGTTTAAAACGTGTGAGCTATTCCGATGCTGCGGTATAAGCAGGCTTATATTTTCTTCTATTGTTCTAGGTACAATTTCCTGATATGAAACCCTTTGTTATAGTGTGATGCCAGCGGCTGGCTCGCAGCCAGTTCCACATGTTTCATATTTCACTGGATCAGCTCAGCCTACAATAGCTGATGTCACACTTGTTTAGATTTTTTGTCCAATTGTACATTTAAAGCTTATAAGTTTATACGGAGCTACTATGCCTATTATATACAAAGGCGGACCTAACATGTAAGCGTTGATTGCCTTTGTATCATAGTGAATTTGAATAGATTGAAAAATGATGAAATGACGATGATGAAAATTCAATTTATTTTGGAGATGAATATTTATAAATAAATACTGCCAACAGTCACATACATACATAGTTATGTTATATTAGACCTGTGTCATGGGTATCAGAAACAACGAGAGACTTTTCGGTCTCACAAACAAACGGAACCGAAATAAATATTTGTTGATCACACAAACATTTCTCTCGGTGCGGGGAACGAATTCGTGGCCTCTCGTTCCGCAAGCTGGTGTTTAGCTAACTGCGTCACGGGGCTGTCGCACACATCGAAATATCGAAAGATAATTGATCCACTATAAAAGATTTGTATGAATACCCTTATATGGTTCAAAAGTATGTGCATGGGCTGTATTTAATGTTCTTTTTTTAAGCGTAGGACAAAAATGATTAAGGCTTCGATTATCTCAACTTTTATTTATTAGGGGATACGCTATACGAAGATGATAAAAAATACTTAATATTCTTATTTCGACTACGTATGTGTTATTTCTCGTTTACGGAGTACTATTTTTTTATACATACAGAACATTGGCTTCATTAACAAAAGTATTCTATGCTGAATATAAATTAACATTGGTATGTATATTAGTAACCTTAAGTCTTCGTTTATAACTTTTAAACAACATAATTTATCATTTCATTCAAAAATATACGATAACAAACATTTACCACCACAAACCATTGTACCACATAAATAGGTCCACAAAACCATGACCTTAGTCGGTGATATATATAAAGTTTGTAATATTAGTAAACAAACATCCATAATTCTGATAGAAGTCCTACAAATTTTCATGATACAGTGATCAAGATATCTGTTCGCATTAGCAACGGAGCGTGGAAAAATGTCGCATCGGCGCACTTCCGCGACCGCCCCCTCTCCCGTGCTTTCCCGCGCACTTAACGGGCCAAACCCCGGCTATCGGTTCTTATCCTCACCATATTTCCCATGTTCTCGGTAGTCTAAACTCTCGCAAGTTTATTATCCTCCGAAGTAATTAAACCCGCAGATAAATCTTACGTGCAGCCTGCTAGTGATAGCCCAACCAACTTCTATAATTGAACACATAGAAATTTTCTCGCATTTTAATTCTAGAATTATGAATATTTTTTTCTTTCACAATACACATATTATCTCAAATATGTTTATTCTTTTAATGCATAGATTTTTAAATTAAAAGAAAATTTTGTTCACAATGCTCTTTGAACTTTAAAATTTAATGAAGTAAAGTAAGTAGTCATTATATTTTTTGCCTCAGTTTGTGTAACAAGCGCTGACCCACTTTAACTAACAACCCTCACTTACGTGAATATTAAAGATAAATAAATTATATGATACAGTTAAAAAATATACCTTTTTATAATTATATATGAAACATAGATATTTAAGCGGTTGCAGCATCTTGCCTACCCACTACGTTCTGAAACTTTACACATTAGCACTAATGCTTTCGGGAATGGAATAGTTAGTTACCCATGCTATTTCGGGACGGCTAACAACCAAATATTATGTATTATGATAAACTTTATTTCTGTTGTGTCATTTATACAGGTAAATCTTACACATTTTTTTTATCTAACATATTTCTTATTTCTTTATAATAATATCTTCTTCATCAACCCAATTACGTCCCACTGCTGGGCACGGGTCTCCTTTAAAATTGAGAGGGTTTAGGCCATTGTCCACCACGCTGGCCTAATGCGGGTTGGCGGACTACACACCTAAGAAATTCCTAAGAATTTTTAGGTGTGCAGGTTTTATCACAATTTTTTCCTTCACCGTTAAAGCAAGTGATAATTCAATGTGAACACACACATAACTTCAAGAAGTCAGAGGTGCCTGGGGTTCGAACCCGCGACCTCGAGGCCATCACTGCTTATTATAATATACATGAGTATAATTATAGTAAATATGTAATCCTAGTATAGGTCAATAAATACAAAAATCTTTTGATAAACCATTTGGATGTCCGTCTTTATTTACCTGTGTACATTTGTATGCATTCGTAAATAAACGTCAGCTCAGCGCATTTTAGAAATCCGAAGTGTACAATGCAAGACAAAGAATATATCCAAAGACGGCCTTAAAAGCACAAAGACCAGCGAAAATGCAAAAAACTTCTCGTAGATAGTTTCGCGAGTATTTGTGTGGAGCGTCTGTTAAGGCGTCTTTAGCCGCAGTCATAAACGGAATATCAGCGAAGAGGAAATAGGGGCCCTAGCCGCGGACGCACGCACGGAAATGAAGTAGCCCGCAGACACTTCCTCTTCTTGCACGCAGCCGTTAGTTTAACCTCATTTTATCACTTGTGGCCACTAGACAATTTGCATATTCTTACTTGGTATAAACAGACTTACAACGACCTGACATTTTTTAAATTATTGAACTACACGTAACCAAGGTTTGTTAACTCAACAAACATATTAGTTCATGGTGGCCGGCGATGAAAACTCTTAATGCGAATATCATAGATGCGTTACCGACCCTTGAGCATGCACGACGAAGTGGAAAGGGCAATGTAAGAGCCGCCTGCATTGTTCCTGACCGATCACCGAATGAAATGCAAAATGCTGAGTGCATTAAATACAAATTCACCTCAAATAACTAAAACCCCTTTAGGTTTAACTACGTATGAAAAATAACAGAGTAAATAGCATGTCTAGCCATACTGTGTTATGAAATTAACGACAGCACACAGATTCAGCATCAACCAATTAAATAAAATAATTAAATATATTTAACAATCACATATAATGTGGGTATTGAAAACTACGAGAGACTTTTCGGTTTTAGAAACACCCATACCCAAAACAAATATCTGTGGTTCCCGCAAACATTTATCTCGGTGCGGGAATGGAACCTGCGGCCTCTCATTTCGCAACCTGGTGTCTAGCTAACTGTGCCCGGGGCTGTCTTTTAATTTGTACTCTAAACGCTCAAAGATTTTAAACTATGAATTAGTATAAAATTCTTATTGTATGTTGCATGTATTAAAAAAATACCGACATGCATACTCTCAGTCTACTGCATCGTCGGAATAGTCGGAAGCGCAGCAAACTGCCCCATTCTACTCTTCGCCCCCGTTTCACCAGCGATGTTTTAGTCCCACACCGAATTGAGATCGAGGCTATTGGCGTTTACTTGGCACATTTCCAGGTCCCGCGCTGCTGCTAAGAATTTCCTAACAGAAAAACCCAATAAAATTTCACCGAAACATCGAAACCGAGACTACAACCGTTCAATTACGCACTAACACTCTTTATAAAACTGTCTGTCCATAGTAAACTTGGAGTGATATGAACTTTCCGACATGTCTTCCTCACTCAAGAACTTGTAGATATGTACCTACCTACTGTATGAAATTGTTAAATAAATTTCGTTTTTTTTTCATTTCTGAAAAAAAATTGTACCTTTTACTGATAAATAGCAGCAACTAGAAACGAAAACTAAGTACCTGAAATACGTGTTTTTTTTTCATCTAAAAAGGCGCTACGCATACTAATCTAACCTGTTATTTGAGAACAGGGGTATGAATTTGTCTTTGCGAAATACCTTTAAACGGCACAGATATTTTCCTTATTTAACGATCAGAAGGTTCGGTTCTAGTTCAGTTTATATCCGCCGGCGCCGTTTGCACGGTACATTTGCTTCCAATTCAATTCTCCACTCGGTTCGGTGCAGCATCGAATGAGCCATCGAAGAGATTGTCTCCTCACCCGCGACACCGCGTGCTAAGCTTGTCCACATATCAGCAGTGCACACGGCTTCATGCCGTGCCAAAACCATCCATGTTGAAAACAATCATAAGCAGTGTAAGATTCTAAATATAACTTACTGTTACTTTGCCAAAATATACTGCGTCAAACAAAAGCTTTCAAAGTATTCATTAAAAATCATAACATTACAATATAAGTACAGTGAAAACCTGTTATAACGACACCACTTATAACGACGGACCGGTTATAACAACCAAATGGTAAGGTCCCGGCACATTCTATATAAAGTAATTACTATCGTTTATAACAACTATCGCATATAACGTCCGAAATATAAGGTCCCTTCAGTGTCGTTATATCCGGTTTCGACTGTAATTCAAATAAAATCAAATAAACGAGATGATTTTTTTTATTTAACTGTACTCTTGAAGGTGAGTTAGGTAAGGGGTACATCCAGCAGAGGGCCTATTTTGCCTGACGATGATATAAACATAGTAATGTTGCTATAAATAACAAAAAAAATAATTTATATAATTATGATTCTTATACAGAGCATTCAGACCGTGATCGGAAACTAAGACAGGCAATAGCCAAGTTGGCTAGAAACCTCCTGGCGTTAAAGAATTCCCAACAAGAAATAAAAAATTTGACGTTTTCCATGTATGTAGTTCATATGGACAACGTCAATTTTCTTTTTGGCGGGATTTTTATTAACGCCAATGGGTTTGTGCCTTAGTTTTTGATTACGGTGTGTTTACACCGTGTATAATTAATGTCGACTGCTGACTGGCGTGCAATACATCAATATTGTATGACATTATTCTACATATTACGTACTTTAGCCTACAATACGGGTCTGAATACAACTCTCTTGGAAAATTCTCTAGTAAGCAGGTTTCTCACGTCGCTTACATTACGTCATCTGCGAACGTACAAATACGTCATTAGCGAGTATTGTTTGCCTTAATAAGCAAGCTGTATTTCTCTTTTAAATGCACAAATATACATATATAAAATTGAAGTGTGCATATTATGCGAGTCATTCCTATGGTTTATGAATAGGCAGTAATGATTTAAACTAAATCTATGTATTATATTCTAAAATCAATGGCGATTCAATATACAGAAAAGCAATAGCTTCTGACAACAAAGATATCACCAGATTAATTTCATTGCAAATAGGTAACTCTATGAAGTGGAACTGATTTTTCGCTTCAATAGCCAACGGATATATAAAGTAAATACTCTTGAGATTTGATTACGCTACTACTTCCAAGTGCAAAAACATTTACAACATAAAATGGCGTATACATATCATCATTAGCAATCAAAATTTTAATTAATAATTCGTTTCAGTTGTCTATATTTTAGCACCTGTAATAAGATATACTTATTTTTAATTATATTTCTGGTTAGTTATTACATAGGAAGGTACAAATTTATTACATACTAGCTTTTGCAGAGATATTTTTGAATTTGTAACATGTTTATCCCACGGGATTACATTTTCCAGGATAAAATTATCCCATGTTAATTCTGTGAGCCCTACCTACCTCTATACCAAAAATCATTCAAATCGCTTTGGTAGATCACGAAATACCCATTTCCACGGGAATACTACATTTTCCGGGATAAAAAGTATCCTATGTTCTATCCTGATATATAAGCTATATTATTGTGAAGTTTCATTAAAATCCATTTTGTAGTTTTTACGTGAAAGCGTAACAGACAGACAGACAGAGTTACTTTTGCATTTATAATATTAGTATGGATTCGTATGTACCCCTATGACGGAGGTTTGGGAGGGTGACGTGTTCCATCTTTATACCCACGGCGTTTTACCCAGCAAATGGAAAGCTTTTAGCTTGTAAACGAATTTCTATACTATTTGGAGTGAGGCGGTGAGTCGAGACGCATCACGCGGCGAAAGATTTGAAAAGTGTCTCAGATAAACCTACTTTGATGTGTATATAACGTACCAATATCGTTAAGATCGTTTTTGTTGTTGTAAAGGGATAGGAATAGATTTGAAAAACAAATATTATCATTCTTCATGTATTTCCATGTTGTCAGAATAAAGATATTGTCAAATAAGAACAACAATACGCACAAGACACAAACTAAGAATTTTAACTTTGCATAAGAGCCAAAATAAAATTATGAATAGGTTTTTATACATTTTGACTTCGAGGTGGTAAACTGTTTCTTTTATAATATACTTACTACGAGTATGTAGAGACTGTCTCGTGGTCTCGATTTCCGGGTCGGGTAAAGTGTTATTGGAGTTTTTCATCAGGAAATTCTCAGTAACAGCGACGAGTCTGGAAATGTGATGGAAAAAGGGCGATAGGCTCGCACCCTGTTACGTCTGACTAATACATCCCTGCTGAAATGTTGGTGCAGAAATGCCCTCTGCATACCCCTATAGGAAATAAATCCCTGAGGATATGTATGTATGTACTTATTCGTTATAAATCAAACTTAAATCAAAATACGTGTAAATTAGTGTAATTCGTAAAAAAAAAGTCACAAATGTATAGGTCATTAGAAAATACACTTATATACACTTACGATGTCTCAATATAAAACAGTACGAAGATCAAATAGCTTAAGGCACACATTGCGGTATTACTCGCGCCGCTATACACCAACCGCTGGCATGTATTACACACGGTGCACCGCAACTTGTCCGGAAGAAAGTGATTTATTACGGGCGGATTTTAATTAAACGCAAATTAAAACCACTGTCGACGCATATGCCAACGTTACCAGTACGGACTCTATTTACATGTGCACTCATTTCATCGTTCATTTCTGCAAACTGTATTTGTGTAAGTAAGCAATGTATTGTTTTATAATATTTTATAGTTGTACTTATTTATTTATTTGTTATACTTTATTGTACACCACGTAAAAAGAAACAATATTAGTGACAACTCTATAACGTAGTGTCACAAATGGTAGCCTTATCCTTATCGGCGATTTCTTCCAGGCAACCTTCAGATGGACTGGAGAGATAAGAAACATGGAGTGGGTGGTCATAATCTAAATTCGACGTCGACGTCGCGTATTCGACGATCTGTGATTGATTTTTATTTTTGCATATAAATAAGTAGGCATGGAAGTAAGGAGTTATCCCTATTACGAGAAAAAAATGAGTCGCATCCATACTAAACTCAAATGTTGACTAGAATTAAGATCATTAAGTACCTACTACATATCATAAACCCATATAAGTCCCACTACTGGGCACGGGTCTATTCTACATTTGAGAGGGTTTAGGCCATAGTCCACTTCGCTGACCTAGTGGGGGTTGGCGGACCACACACCTAAAAAATTCTTTAGAACTTTGAGATGTGTAGGTTTCATCACGTTTTCCTTCACCGTTAAAGCAAGTTATTATTTACTGTGAATACACACATAACTTCAAAAAGTCAGAGGTGTGTGCCTGGGGTTCGAACACGCGACCGCCGACCTTCGCGACCGCGCGCCTATACCTCGAGACCATCACTACTTCTGTTGCTTGTTCTTTTGTTGTTCTGTTGTCTGCTGCTTGATTATTATTAATAAAGAGGGACTGCTGAGATATTTATTTTATAGGTTTGAACCTCAGATCATCATCATCATTAGCCAATTTTGGTCCACTGTTGGACATAGGCCTCCTCCAATGACTTGCACCGGGAACGGGCGGAAGCCGCCTGCAGCAAACAACAAACCTCAGATGCTTACATTTAACTTAAAGTAGAAACACACGAAAAGTTTATAAGGAATGAGCCTGAGCAAAACATCTTTAGAGGTGTATAAACCTTCAACTCCCACTGATCCTGTGCGGACTTATATATCAGAGTCATGGACGCGCTATTCCTAGCCATGGAACAACTAAGGTATATACGTAATAATACTACTTACATGATAATAAGTTCTTGGATTAAACTACTTTTAGAATTGAATGGGAAAGCTGGTACTCATCTACCAACGTACAAGGTACATTGCAGTGATGGCCTCGAGGTTTAGGCACGCGGTCGAGAATCTCGGCGGTCGCGGGTTCGAACCCCAGGCACACATCTATGACTTTTCGAAGTTATGTGTGTATTCAAATTGAATTATCACTTGCTTTAACGGTGAAGGAAAACATCGTGATAAAACCTGCACACCTAAAAAGTTCTTAGAAATTTCTTAGGTGTGTAGTCCGCCAACCCGCACTAGGCCAGCGTGGTGGACTATGGCCAAAAACTCTCTCAATGGTAGAGGAGACCCGTGCTCAGCAGTGGGCGAATATGGGTTGATGAAGAAGAAGAAGAAGAACGTACAAGGGATGGTTAGCAATATAAGGTAGCAACATGACATATACAGGATGTATCCAGACCGTGGTGGGAAAAGAAGGCAGGTAATAGCTACGATGACCACAAACCTATTGGGGTAAAAAAAATTCAAAAAAATTAAATTTTTGACGTTTCCCATACAAATTACATACGTTTAATACCGATGAATGTATGGGAAAAAGATCCATATAGTCCATAGTCCAGTCCATATGAGTGTCTATCTAACTAGCACCGCTTTCTTTAACTCTAACATCGCCACCCAAAAAAGATGAGAGTAGGCTGTAAAATAGTGCAAGGATCCGAGAGAGTATGGTAAACTTTAGCTCTATTGATTAAATTGTAAGACCTTATTTGTAAGAAGTCTCATAAGAACACAAAAGTAAGAAACACACAAAGTATATTGTAACAGTTTAATGCTTCGAAAACACTTTACACTAGTTGATGGTATTTATAAAATTCATGAATATTTAGCACCAACTTTATATTTTGAATAGTTTGATTTAAAGGTAGAAAAGACTATTAACCAGCAGCCTATTTTACCATTCATAAAAATTTATATTACTATAACTTACGGCTCATTAACTCTTCACTCATAATTTAAACTCCTGTGGTTGAAATGCGAAGTACACCATTCTATTTCTTTACATTTTTAACATTTGGTCTAGAGAAACTATGAAATATTTTTATTTAATCTAATTATACCAATATAAAACTTGTCCTTCTATACAAAAATATTTTGGATTTATACTATAAATTAGAAAACGAGATGAATAAATGCTTATCATATATTTTCGGTAATGTTCTCGTATAATAAATATTCACTACCTTAAAAAAGGGCATTTTCTTTTATTTCTTGTACTGCTGTTAAAATTAGTATAATTGTATTTGGAGCAAAAAGCAATTACTCATTATTAAAAAGAATTAAGAAGACATGCATGTCTCGTTGCTTAAATATTAAAGCAAATTTATTGATAAACCGCATAACAGTCCAATTACAAACTAAAATTGAATTAAAAAACATCTACGTCATTGATGTTATAATGCGACTATATAACGTCAATTGGATCGGTGGCATCAAATAAGACGGGCGCGAGGCGTGGTCACCGATTGGCGCGGCACCTTCTGGCGTAGTCGGGCGCGACGTGGTGCAGCCAGTGCGGCTGTATGGCGGAGACGGTGAGCATGTAGGTGCGCGTGGTGTGCAGCAGCTCGGTGTAGAGCAGCGCGGGCGGCGCGGGGCGCACGGCGTGCAGCGCGCCGCCCGGCAGCAGCGCCGCCGCCGCGCCGCCCGCCGTCACGTAGCGCGCGCACCCGCCGCCCGCGCCGCCCTCGCCCCCGCGCAGCCACGCCGTGTTCGTGAACAACCCGCTCACCAGGCACTTCAGCAACTGAAACCAACGAACCTTCTTTATACGATTCTAATTCATGAAAAAAAAAAACATTTTCAATTTGGTTACCTGATCCGTCGCCGCCCCGCAACTCGACACTGTCATATTTAACCTTTGACAGATGGATAACAGCTGTCTTCGAACTTCAGTTGCGTAGGATAGGTTCTTGTGATTCAAATAATTTTCTTTACACCATTGCTGCAAAACATTTCAACATAAATAATCCTGTTGTATCAAAACAGAAGTATCAAAATCTGGAGGATACGTATGTTCCTACTAAACGATTACTTACCTTTTTTAAAGGAGCCTTACAAAAAGCCTTAAATACATTTAACAACGTTAAATGATCTCCCAACGGAGAAAGAAACTTTTGCTTCACTTTAATGGCTTCTTCTCTTTTATGCATGGGCGTATGAAATATATTTTCGCTAGATAAAACAGCTATCAAACTTAAGGCCTAAAAATAAACATAAATATTATTGCATATAAATTTATTTCAGAAATAAACCATTTGGACCAAAAAGTATCAATTCTTACCTCATCTAAACAATTATATTCCGGAGCATTGAGCAGCACTTTGGCGTACTTAGGATCGATAGGAAATGCCGACATTTTGCGTCCTAGTACAGTTAATTTAGGTACAACCTCATTATCAATAGCACCTAAAAATAAAGTCCAAAAACTTGTAAGTTGTACATTGTACATTTACAAAAGATTGCAGAACTTTAAGTGTTTTTGCTAAAAAAAACTCTTGAAATTTTTTATGTTTCAAGCTTCGGTTTAAAGCATTAAAATTTTTTATAATAAAAATCAGCAGACTTGCTGCGATATCACATAAGCTTTTGTTACTGTGATGGTTATTGCTATGATCCTCACATACCATGTTCAAGAACACATGATTTGTAATAATCTTAATATTAAAGTTTCATCATCATCATCATTCTCAGCCAATTCTGGTCCACTGCTGGATATAGGCCTCCCCCAATGACTTCCACAGGGATCGGTTGGAAGCCGCCTGCAGCCAGCGACGTACTGCGACCTTGACAAGGTCGTCGGACCACCTTGTCGGGGGACATTTTATGCAAAGAAATTTGTATAGTTATCAATCATTTGTTATATTACCTAATTCCTTTAGAAGAGTTATTGAGGCAATTATTGAATCTTTTGGTGGTGTATCAAGTAATGGAAAGCTGCTAGGTTCTATACCAGCAGCCACTAACAGTAATATTGTTGGTGCAAGTGGACATCTGCAAAGATAAACGATAATTACATATATACACCCCAAGTGTGTACATATTTTCATAGTAATATTAAATATCCTCTCATGTCAGTAACATGGCAAAGATGGGCAAATTTGAAATTTAATACCCACATTACATCAGTCAATGTAACAGGATGTCAGTATTTCATCATAAAATATAAGTATCCAGAACAGCATTACCTGACAATCTCAGGTGAAGCATGGTGTGGACGTTGTTTGAATTCCTCTGAGGTGAAGAGTCTGTAGGCGCAGCCAGGCGCAGTGCGGCCCGCGCGGCCGGCGCGCTGCCACCCCGCCGCCTGCGCGCACGGACGCACTGACAACCTCTCCGCCCCAGTATTAGTACACCAAGTCCTGCACATAACCAGTATTAATACCCACACTACAAACGGCATTACCTCATTACACTTGTCTTCTAATTGTTTATGCCACTATCAAATTTTAATGATACCTTTCCTTAACAACTCCAGTATCAATAACACATTTAATACGAGGGATTGTAACAGATGCCTCAGCAATGTTAGTGGATAGAATTATTTTTCTAACTCCTTGTGGTGTTTCTTTCCAAACTTGAAGTTGTTGGGCAGGTGGAAGGCCTGCATACAATGGACAAACTCGAATAGAGGGTCCAGTGGCTTCCTGTAATTATTTTCATGTTCCACATTAATGAAAGGGTACAATGAATAATATTACATATTACATTCCTAATACTCACTTTTGCAATTTGCTTGATATTATACATTACACTCTCGATTTCCTCTTGGCCAGTTAAGAACACAAGAAAGTCATGACTGTAAAAAATACCACATACATCATAATATACTTAGTATTCTTACAAAACATTGAAAGAAATGTTTTACTTACTCAGCAGGAGTTGTAGCATGCAATTGAAATATTGTACACACAGCTGCATATTGGTAATCATCCTGTTTAAATTTAGAATGGTATATAGTCACTGGATGTGTCCTGCCCTCCAAATATATGACAGGACAGTTATCAAAATATTTCCTGAATGAATCTACATCCATTGTTGCTGACATAACTATAACCTGAAAAATATTAATGTGCAATATATTATATACATATACAGTACAATCTCACTAATCCGGCACTATTAAAAACTAGAGGAAGTCAGATTACTGGAATGTTCAGATTACTAGATGATTATAGGGAAAAAGTCACTGAGAACCGGAGTCACTGACATAAAATAAAGCATTTCATGGAGCACAGGTGTGAGTTTTGTATGTTTATATGTTTGTATGTTTGTGACATTGTAGAAAGTAAACCCGGGATCTACTGAACCGATTTTAAAAATTCTTTTACCAATGAAAAGCTACGTTCTTTGTGAGTGTCATAGGCTATATATTAGTCCGAAAAATGATAAAACTTTTTTGTTGCAGCAGGATTTGCGATGTAAGGTGCCCCATACACCTTCAATAATATTGCACAATATTCTGATTGTACAATATTATTGAACGTGTAGGGATAATATTGAAGCATTGCGCCGTGATTGAACAAAATATTGAGGGAGCTTAATTTTTATTGAACAATATTTTTTTATTGCGCTGTGTAGGCTTAATATTGCGCAATATATTTCTTTTTTTTTCTTTTCCACATAATCACCAGCGTGGCTGCCGCCAAAACTTCGTCGTCAGACATGTTGCTCGCACGAAAATATTGATCAGACTGGTTAGTCAATTCCATTGATAGAATTTATTGAACGTCTGGAGTCAAAGGGGGTTTCAACATTATTGAACAATAAAAAGATTGTGCAACATTATTGTAGGCGTATGGGGCGCCTAAATCGGAGAAAAAACGGGCGAACGAAACCGTTTTTTACAAACGCTGCCTTACCCATGGGAGATATATAGTTCAGTCCTAGAGAAAAATTTTAGAGCTTGATAATGTCTACAAAAAAGTCAGCTGTAGCATATGTGTAAGTTTTAGGGTTTGTTCACTATACCCTCTTCAATGCTTACTAAATCTTATATGTAAAATTCTCGTGTCATAGTTTTCGTTCCCATACTCCTCCGAAACGGCTTGACCGATTCTCATGAAATTTTGTGAGCGTATTGGGTAAGCCTGAGAATCGGCTAACATCTATTTTTCATCCCCCTAAATGTTAGGGGTAGTCCACCCCTGAATTGTTTCTTTTTATTATTGAGACAAAATTTTTAGTTTCTATTTTTTTATGATACAACATACAAAAATACATACAATCCTTAATTTTCACCCTTCTACGAACAACGCTTATTTTTTAATAGCCATTTTAGTAATTTAATCAAGTCGTGTTAGTTACACGCTTAAGTGATTTGGCTGAAAATTGGTGGCGAGGTAGCTTAGAATCGGGAATAAAACATAGGATACTTTTTATCCCATTCAACAGCGTTCCCCTGGGACTTTTGATATTTTCTATATTTCCATATAAAACTTTCGTAGTAATACTTAAGTCAATTTTTACTTTAATACCATACAATAAAGTTTAATATCAAAATGAATCGCGCGATGTGTTCCTAAGCGCAAATCTCGAGAACAGCTGCACCGATTTCGCTAATTCTTTTTTATAATATTTCTTGAAGTACGAGGATGGTTCTTACGGAGAGACCAATTTTAAAAATTGCCTGAAAAGGTGTAAAAACAACAAGCTTTCTATATTCCCATGCAAAACATTCGTAATAATACTTAAGTCATTTTGAACTTTAACACCATACCAAATTTGCTGTCAAAAATGTCGTTTATGTTTATCCCGTCGATGCAGTTAGAGGCCCCCTCAAATAAAATAACGTATTAAAATAAGCATTTTGAATCGACAATATGTATCCATAACATTCGAATAATTGCGTATTTGAGATTTAAAAAATCCAGAATTGTCTTGACAATGGATTGACATTTTTTGGCTGTCAAATATTAAGGCGTGCGTTTAGAAATTTATTTTGTGTAACTAATCTCCTTGGTTGTGCCTAATTTTTAAATTTTTATTATGCTTGAATATCTAAAATACTCTAAATCTCCTTCAACAAATCTTAATAAATGGTCAGGGGATGCCTTTTTCATTTATCTAGCCAGTCATGGAACAGAGCTACGAGTACGCGACCTCGGTCCCTCGAGCTGTTCGAGTCTCCTACTACTTCCTTATCCGGGACTGTAGCATCCTTACCATCAGGCCAAATATCCTCACTTGCAATATCCTGTACCCAAACACACGCTATCTCTACCCCATTACCAAAACAATGAAAGTCCCAAGGAGGCTTGGTGTCAGGCAGGCGACCAAAACATTAATTTACGGTAAAACATTAGCCAAAACATTTATGCAGTATGTATAATAAGAAAGGTGATAGGCCTAGGGCGTCCCCCGTAGGCGACGCGCAGGGGCCGCACCCGGCTCCAGTGAGAAATGGGCAAGGATTGTTACACCAGCCCGGGCGGGGGCAACGTAAGACACTAGCCCGGGAAATGAGATTGAGGTATGCAAGCTGGTATGAGGGTACCATGAATGATAGGTCAAGGGAGCTAGCAGCTGTGCTGAAAAAGAAAAAAAAATGGCAAACGAAGAAGACTTACGTAAGACGACTGCATGCAGCAAAGATGCGAATGTTGCGGTGGATGTGTGGTGTAACACGGAGTGACAGAGTGAGAAATGAATACTTTAGGGTAAGTCTGAAAGTAGCTCCTGTGATAGAAAAGATGAAAAGAAACCGTCTGTCGTGGTATTGGCACATTATGAGAAGGGATGAATCATATGTAGGATTTTTTTTTTATCACGAGAGGAAAGCGCCTTAAGCTCCCCTGTTCGGTACCTCGGGGGAGGCCGTAAGGGGTATGTCGGGGTCACTGGCTACGCCAGCATACCGACTAAAACCTCTCGGTGACCATCACACGCATTTAGGGCGGTTTTGCGGCATCGCAGGGCCAGAAGTGCCCTAAATGGTCCGCTGCCGCCCAGCGCACCGTCCAATTACGGACCCCTCCAAATTGGGAGGGCTTGGTATGCTTAATGTTAATCTTAATGGCACTTAATCTATTAGGACGTTCGCCTTTCGTGAACGTCCGCGACAGTTAAGAGGTCACGTCCTCTGCCGCCAATCTCGGGGTTGCTATCATAGGGTACCGCCCCCGCAGTACGCCCTGCTACCCCTGTACCCCTGTTAGTCGCCTCTTACGACAGGTAGGGGATACCGTGGCGGAATTCTAACGGCCCCAATCCACAGGGCGGATCATATGTAGGATGGATGGGCGAGCCGAGGAAGGCCAAAAAAGAGATGGATGGAGTGCGTGACTGAAGATATGAAAAAGAAAGGGGTGAATGAAGACATGATGGCTGACAGGGATGAGTGGAAGAAGAAGAGATACTGCGCCAACCCCAAATAAATAATTGGGACCAGGGCAGGGGGATGATGATATACCTAAGTAATTAAAATTAAATTCTGTTAATATGTAACTAGACATTCATTAATTGGTAGGGCGATACGAAGTTTGCCGGGACAGTTAGTTTATTATATAATAAAGCATTGTTTGTGAAGGTATTTGTATAACAATTATATTAATCCTTATCCAAATAAAGTTATTTAGTATAAGTATATCATTTAAAAGAAATTTGCCCATTACATCATTTGATTTCAATGAGTATCTTAGAAGATATTGCAGTTTTAAAATAATCGCCAAGCATGCAATAATTAAGTACAAGGCGACGGCTGGCACGTTTCGATTTTACGTTTAAATAATTTTTCCGATTTTTATGATTTTTGGTATGGGCATGCATAACTGTAAGAAGTAAAATAGACTATAATATTATATATAAAGATTCATTACCTTCAAAGAGTTTAGGTTTTTCTCATTTCTTTCTTTTTGAGCTAATTTCACAATTCCAAACAAAACATCAGTGCTGACTGTACGCTCATGTGCCTCATCTAATATTATAACAGAGTACTTTGTAAGCAATGGATCCAAAACTGCTTCTCTAAGGAGCATACCATCAGTTAAATATTTAACTTTAGTTCTTGGACTTGTAACATCTTCAAATCTCACTGAATATCTAAAAACAATATATAAATAGTTATGGTACATAAAATACCCACAGATAAATATATTACTCAATCCAATATTGATAAAGGGTAACTGTTATTAAGGATTATTTACCTAACTATAATTTAGCCTGGGTAATAAATGGTTAAGGAATTTATATTACTTCACTTAAATTTTAAGAACAAAAGTGACAGCCCATATAATTGTTTTTTAAACAGACGTTACCCAACAACACTGCCAAGTTCTGTTTTCATTTCTGCAGCAACCCTTATGGAAATGGTGATTGCGGCAACTCTTCTTGGCTGGGTGACAGCTATTACACCAGTTCCTTCCAGCCTTTGCTCATGAATAATTTGTGGTATTTGTGTAGTTTTTCCACTTCCAGTTTCACCAATTAGTATCATTGTTTGATTCTTTTTTATTTCTTCTAATATCCTAGAAAATACATATTTTATTAATTGATTAACAATTTCAAGAAACACAAATAATAGTGTAGAACAAGTAAATCTATACATTAAAATATATATATATATATTTTCATTACAAGGCAAACATGACCACTCCTGAACATGAGGTTGTTCCTAAGGCTTCTAAAGGAATAATAATAAATATATATTTCTGTTTAATGAATTAACCACCAGAAGCTCACCTGCTCCTCACCATGTAGACTGGTAATTGTTTCCTTACAGTTTGTAAATCCTCAAATGCATCTTTAAAACTGTGCTTGTTGGTGCTTGCTTCTTCATTGCATACCTCATTATTTATTAAAGGTTTACAGACTACCCCATTTCCAACCCTACTTTTTTTGACATTTATGTTAATTATATGTTTTTTCCTTTTAAAATTATTTTTTAGTTCATTCGGTACCCCAATAGAAGAATATTTGGAATCCATATTTTAAATCATTAAAAATATTTTAAGATATGAAGAAATCCAATGACTACTTGCGGCAAAGGTTTGTTGCAAAACTATGCACACTATATTTATTATTTATTTTACTCTTAAAACTGCATATATAACATATATCAACAACACATATAATTAAATTCATAACCTACATCTTTAGTTATTGAATAATTTATATACCATTACTGTTTATACGTACACGGACAAAATAAACACGTCCATACAATTATCTTATTCCGTAATAAACACCCACAATTAACGTCAAACATAGAAATTAAATATAACATATTACAGGATCTTCTTAAGGCCTAATATAATTAAATGAATTAAATTCTATTCTTGCTCCAAAACCTCCGTTGAATATTCCTAAATTTGTAGTTTGGGGAGGTAAAATACGACGCACGTGTTTTTGTTTAAATTGATAGGTAGGTATATAAGTTGTCAGTTCACGTTTGTCAGTTGCCAATTGCCATTATACCTTGTACAAAATAGGTAGGTACATACGTAGCTTGATTTTTTTGGCAGATGTCAATTTTCTGAGACATAACTTTGCAATGAACATATTATTTTCTTAATTTAGTGATTTTAAAAAATTTTTAAATTACATAAAAGACAACAGTCCCTAAATATTCAAGCGTTATCCCAAAATTTTAAGACTTTATTGCTTCAAACTGTAATTGTAATAGAAACACTGAAAATAACAGACGCTTGTACTATGTTACATCGGTCAGACGGATAGGGATGCTACGTCGTTCATATCGATGTCCACGTCGATAACTTTATTGAGCACAAAATAATAATTGAAGTTAGAGATGATGACACAAGCTTCTTGAAGATCTTGACTGTGCTCCTCTTTGTCAATAAAAACTGTTTTAGAGATAAAACTATTTTATTTTTCAACGTTTATCTATACTATTATAATAAAGAGGAAAGGTTTGTATTTTTGGATTTTTGTATTTTTGTATGTTTGTTACGAATAAACTCAAAAAGTACTGAACCGATTTGAACGATTTTTGGTATGGAGATAGACGGGATCCACCGAAGTAACATAGGATACTTCTTATCCCGGAAAATGTACTATTCCCGTGGGATTGGGTATAAAACGCTATATTTATTTTACGCTTTCACGCCTAAACCATTTGACCGATTTTTATGATTTTTGGTACGAACATAAATAAGATCCTATGAAGTAACATGAACAATATTTTATCCCGGGAATACGTAGGGTTCCTGTGGGATGAGCATATACTGTAACACAAAAGTAACATTCCCTGTGTAATGCTTTCACGCCTAAACCAGTTGACCGATTTGAATGATTTTTGGTATAGAGATAAATGGGACCCACCGAAGTAACAATGGATACTTTTTATCCCGGAAAATGTAGTATTCCCGAGGGATTGGGTATTAAACCCTATATTTTTCTTTTGCTTTCACGCTCAAACCATTCGACCGATTTTTATGATTCTTGGTATGATCATAAATGAAACCCTATGAAGTAACATAAACAACATTTTATCCCGGGAATATGTTGGGTTCCTGTGGGATGAGCATATATTTTAACGCAAAAATGACACCGCCTATGTAATGCTTTCACGCAAATGGTTTAGCATTTGACCGATTTGAATGATTTTTGGTATGGAGATAGGTAGGGCCCACCGAAGTAACACTGGATAATTTTTATCCCGGAGAATGTAGTATTCCCGTGGGAACGGGTATTTCTGGACCTACTGAACCGATTTGAATGATTTTTGGTACGGAGATATGTAGGGCCCACAGAAGTAACATAGGATACATTTTATCCCGGAAAATGTAGTATTTCCGTAGGAATAGCTATACTTAAGATCTACTGAATCAATGTGAATGAATTTTGGTATAGAGATAGGTGAGACCCACCGAATTAACATGATATACTTTTATCCTGAAAAATGTGTTCCCGTGGGTATGGGTACATGTTATAATTGCAAGAGTAACTCTGTAAGTCTGTTACGGTTTCACACTTAAACCATTTGACTAAGTTATATAATTTTAGGTATGAGCATAAATAGGACCCTGTGAAGTAACAATTAAATGTTCCCATGGAATAAACATGTTATAAATGCGGAAATAGCTTTTTTAAAGTAAAACTTTTTTTTGGACACTTATGAGAAGAAATAAAGATTCACGTATTATCTTTCTGCACTCAGCCCTAAAGTCTACGCAGACGGAGTCGCGGGCAAAATCTAGTTTAACTACATGGCTATTTCTGGATCTCCCTATAGGAAACTGCTCGATCACATGGTCGCTTCCATGTGGAAGTGTCTAATTTTTTTATTTATTTTTTTTCACTTTTGGACCCGTGTTTCTTTAGGAAAGTTCGGAGAATTCGGGAGATATTCCCAAGGATCAAGTATCCCAGAGGAAGAGGATCAAGTCGTACATATGCACGAAATAGAGTCCAATCGATAAAAAAATATTTGGCGTTGGCTGTGAATGACGTTATTGTGCGTAAAAGTTGTAGCGGTACGGTAAAAGAGTACCGAATAGCGGTTATGAAAATAAAAAGATAGGCCAGTGATTAATATAATACTAAAAAATTATTCATTGCACGTAAATTTGATTATAGCAATCTTGAACATATTTTTAGTATTTATTTCTTGTAATGGTATCATA
Organism: Cephonodes hylas; assembly: GCA_030295005.1. NCBI lineage: Eukaryota > Metazoa > Arthropoda > Insecta > Lepidoptera > Sphingidae > Cephonodes > Cephonodes hylas. Next base: position 6,446,399 of record AP025364.1, on the reverse strand, counting down.
TCGACCTCAAATTTGGGAGATATTCCCAAGGATCAAGTGTTCTAGATGGCGAGGATCAAGTCGTACATATATAGGGGACACTAGATACGGTTCCCTATTCGTATTTATAGTGAAATTATAACTTAATTAATACACTGAGATCGTTGGGTATCACACATAGTAAAACCAAATAAATTCCACGTGTTTCCGTACCAACAAATTTAAAATCCGATCAATATTAAGAAAATGAGGGTTGAAAAACAAAAGGGGGGAACAAGTCTCCTCAGTTTCCTCTATACCTACCACACACTATTAAAACGCAACGCCACCAGCCGTGATTCGACACATGTTGAGTGGAATCAAATTATATTATTTTACATATGTAACTTCACGATTTTATTTCGCGAGAGTAGAGGTATCCAGTTTTAACCAGGTATCATCATCACATCAGTCTACTACACTACACATCTAAGAAATTTCTATGATCTTTTTAGGAGTGCGGGTTTCTTCACGATGCGTTCCTTTTTCGTTAAAGTAAGTGCTAATTCATTGCGATTACAATTAATTAAGTTATTCGTGCATAACTTCCATAAATTTACTAGATATAAATGCGGCAAAGCAGCAGGCGGCGCCTTTTACCGTTTTTCGGACACTTTTCCGAACTCCATGCTCTACTGAGAATTTCTAATGGAAAAACCTAGTAACTGTCTGCACGTCATTGTCCCGTAATACCAGACACCAATATTAGGTCCTATGTCCTGTATTATTTTTGTATATTTATAAAATGCTTTAGCACTTTCCGCGCGATGCCATTTTTATTGTGGCCATTAGATGTCGACACTTCGCGTTTAAATAATGTATTATGGCCCACCATATAGTAAACTTTTATTTTACTTGGAATTGTCATCTTTTGGATTTGTCCTCCAGTTGTAGACTATTTTTCATAAATCTTTTGCCATAGAGACAAGTTAACATTCGATTATGAATCGAAATTTGAGATGTAGTCGATTGTAGAGGAGAACTGAGCAACCCCATTTTTTCTGTGATCTAATGTCATTTGTAAGAAGTGCGAAGCCCATGGACGTAAGCCATCAATTGAAAGAAAAAAAAATGTCATTTGTCAAAAAGTAACAAAGGTTCAAATATTAATTATTTAAAAAATTATATTTAACCAAACATAATAGATTACGGCGTGTTGAAGTATGAATAAGAAATTCATCGAATGCAAAGAACGTTCAGCCTGAAAGATAAATACTACTGTTTCAAAAAATTACTAATGCGCTGTTATTAAAATGTTAATTCTACATAGGATTCGTAAAACTTTAAGACAATTAAAACCTATATTGAACAAACGCAACTATTCAGCTAAAAATCCATATGTAAAAACTTGGGACACACTGTCTAAAGACATACCAGCTTTTTTGAAATCAAGTCAAGATGGAAATAGTTATCCCGAACATGCAGATATTGTGATTGTAGGTGGTGGATTGATTGGGGCATCGGCGGCTTATTGGCTAAAAACTAGAGCTGGAGAAGGAATTTCTGTTGTAGTCATTGAAAAAGATTTTACTGTAAGTAATAAAATAATGACTTGACAGTGCCGTGACACAGTTGGCCAAACACTAGTTTACGAAACGAGAGGTCGGGGCTTTGATTCCCGCACCGAGAAAAATGTTTGGTGATCCACAAATATTTGTTTCATGTTTGAGTGGTTTTGTGACTGACAGGTCTTTTGTAGTATTTAATTTCTTGTCTCATAAAGGCCTATATCTTAATGTAGTCTCAGAACTATGAATATGTATGTATGTAATTTATGTCATAAAATATTCACTATTCATTGCAACTTCTTTTATTATAATTTCTATAAAGCTTCTTCAATGCATATATGAGTTAATGATATAAATATTTTTTTTTTTTTGCAGTACAAAGGAGCCCAAAACCAATTGAAGTACAGTACCTTATCCCAACACTTTTCACTCCCAGAAAATATTCTCTTATCACAATATAGTGCTGAATTCTTAAGGAATGTTAAAGAAAATATTAACAGCAATGTAAATATTGAGTACTTTCCTACTGGATCATTAGTATTAGCTAGTGAGCAGCATGCAGATAAATTAGAACACAATGTGGCTGTTCAGAAAGAACATGGTTTAAGAAATGTTTTGTTGTCACCTACTGAAATAAAATCAAAATTCCCATGGCTTAATACAGATGATGTAAAATTAGGTTTGTGTATAATTCTTTTGGACAACAACTTCCTTATTTTATAAGTAACCTTAATTTTTAATTTAGCTCTGTAAGGAGCAGTAGAATGGTAATTTTAAACACAATTATTAATTAATTATCAATGTAAATCAAGTAACCAAAAAACAGAAAATATAATGTTGCAGGTTCTATGGCCTTTGAGACTGAGGGTGTATTTAACTCATGGAATTTATTAAAAGGGTTAATCCATAAAACAAAAGAACTTGGAACTACATATGTAAATGCTGAAGTGGTTGGATTTGAAATGGAAAAACAACGTGATGTCTTAATGGAAGGAGTATCACCAGGATCATTTGAGAAAATTATTAAAGTTGTTTATAGAACACCAAATAATGAAGAACATAGAGTAAAATTTGCTGGTTGCATATTAGCTGGTGGTATAAATTCTTCAGAAATTGCTAAATTTGCTAATATAGGTGTTGGTGATGGCATGCTCACCATACCATTGCCAATTGACAAAAGGTAATTCTGTTTTATTGGTATTGCTAGAAGTAAATAATGACAGCATTTTGCCTAATGATACATATTACATTTCAGAGAGCATCCCATTTACTCAATTGAGGGAAAAGCAATAGAAACAGGATTAACTACACCATCAATTATAGACTCAAGTGGCTTTTGGTTGAGAAGAAATGGGTTAGATAATAATTTATTTTGTGGTCAATTACCAGCCATCAGTCCTGAATATGAAATTGATGAAAGTACTGTAAAGTTTTCAATGCAAAATAGACTACCAAGTTGTCAAGACATTGAGGTAAGTCTTTATGTTTTTAGCTATTACTATTTCTATCTACCTTCACATGAATAATACAATAGAGTAGTGATTAGTAGGTTAACACAGGTTAATTGTGAAACAACTTATATTCAAATGAATAATCCATTTACTTTAAAAAGGGTTGGAATTAGCAATAACTTGAAATCAAGTAATAAAGCACCAAAAGCATTTATCCATTTTCAAATTGGTTAATATAATTAATAATGAGTATTATTTCATTTTGGGTATAAAATTTCTTAAATGTAAATAATGACATCATTTTTTTAGGTTAAAAAATATAAAGATGAAGTATATGATTATAATACATATGATGAAACAGGAATTATAGGCCCCCACCCATATCACAATAATCTCTACATTGCAGCAGGATTTGGTAAACTGGGTAAGTAATGTTTGTGATACATATGGAATAATACAAATCTATTAGAATAAGCAGCAAAACATATCCATAATAGAGTTAATACATTTTAAATTTGCTTTCAGGGTGTCAACATGCTCCTGGAATAGGGAGAGCACTTGGAGAGCTAATTATTGATAGCCAATTCACAAGCATTGATTTAACAAGACTTGGGTTTGATAGAATATTAGTTGATGAACCACTGATTGAATTTAATGTTTATTAAATAAAATCAACATATTTCTTCAATAATTTATTATATTTAATTTTATCTACCAAATTTCCTGTGAACTTCTTACTTAAATTGAGCTGGTGGAGCTGCAAATAAAGCTCCTCCTTGTTTAGATGCAGCACGAGATGGGGCAAACCCTAAGAGTTTCTGGATGTTTTGTCTGCAATAAATACAATGAAAAATTGATTTACTGCAATATTTTTAGTGATTATTAATTTTCTGAAATTACCTTATGCTCATTGTGCACAAAATGTACAAAAAAATAAATGAGCAATCTGTGTAATCATCTCCTGTTAAATTTCTATGACTCAAGCCTTGGATCCAAGATATTGGGTAAAATGGAAGCTTTGCCACAACTCTTCCATCAAAACTGAAAAAAAGAGTTGTAAAATGAAGTTTTAAACAACAGTTATTGGATTCACTGGAATATTATTATTGAATGGAGGATGTTTCACTTACATACTATTAAACATACTCAAAAGAGCAGTAAATGCAAAACCAATTGCAAACATTGACTTCATTTTAACCAAAGAAAGATCTCTGTTATTGTTTTTGAGTCTTTCCTCTTCCCGCTCAATTTTCTTTTTATGTTGTTTATCCAAAGAATCCCCATGCGCTTCTTTCCGCTTTTCAACTAAAACACAATTCTTAGTTACAAATTTTAAAGACTTTAGATGATCGAAACAAAAATCTATATAAACTCACGCTTTTTGCTTTGGCGTTCAACCTCCACTTTTAGCTTTTGATATTTTTCAGTTCTGTATACTAAAATCCATGTCAATCCTAAAAATTAAAAACGACGCTTTGAGATATATTTACCTATTACAATAATTTATAGTACAATTTTCTTTTATCTCACCTTCACCTAAAAAGGCCGTGCAGACAGATATAAAAACAATAAGCAAAGAATCACTCCACATGTTTACAGGGTATAACTACTTAGGTAGAATAGTACTAAAAATTACTTTAATCCTTTCAATAATAACTAGAAAACCTATGTCCAACAGCCCGAATACTAATTACTAATGTTAGTAACCTATTTCTCTTGTTTTAGTGAACTATAGTCACGACTATAGTGCCATGAACTGTCACATTTTTAACTGAACTGTCAACTTACACGTCACGTCAAGTGACATTGTCACTATAAAATATATTATGTATGCAAAGAAAAAACGGGTGGCATGGTAGTGAAAACATTCAACAATATATTTAAAAAAAAATTCTGACTACGTTCTTTACAATGTTATAGACTGGCCACTGGCCAAGAATATTAACGGCAAAACTTTTACTCAAATAAAATACCATTAAAATGAAACACAAATTCATAACAAATGGAACTAACGTTTTTTCCAAAATTTGTTGGAGTTGCATATTTTCGGCAACCAAGATACTCGTCAAGAAGATTATTGCAAGCCAATCTCGATAGGGTTGTGACGTTTAATTAAGGAGTTCCTATGGCCCTCTTTCAGCTCCATCATGAGATTAGCGCTATGTCATAATAATATTGCATTGTCATCCGATTTATATACGCATCCAAAATTTTAGCTCCATCGCAATCCGCGTCAAATTTACGCAAGTTTTAGGCCGGCTACATACATTCGGAATTTCGATTCGAAATATCGATTCGTAAGGCGCCCCATACACCTACAATAATATTGAACAATCTTTTTATTGTTCAATAATATTGAATACCCCCTTTGATTCCAGACGTTCAATAAATTCTGTCAATAAAATTGACTAACCAGTCTGATCAATATTTTAGTGCGAGCAACATGTCTGACGACGAAGTTTTGGCGGCAGCCACGCTGGTGATTTTGTTGAAAAGAAAAAAAAAAGAAATATATTGCGTAATATTAAGCCTACACAGCGCAATAAAAAAATATTGCACAATAAAAATTAAGCTCCCTCAATCTTTTGTTCAATCACTGCTCAATGTTTCAATATTATCCCTACACGTTCAATAATATTGTACAATCAAAATATTGTGCAATATTATTGTCGGTGTATGGGGCACCTAATATCGAACGCATTAAATCCATACAACATCTATGAACCAGCCACATACATACGGTTTTTTTCCGTTCGAAATTTAATCTGATTCGGAATTCCGTATGAATAGTGGTACCTACTAAATTCGGAAGAACCAATGGAAACATATCTCTCCTTTAAAAAAAAAACTTAGTTTACTTACTTATGTGTACATGATTAATAAATGTTATGTCACTTAATTAATAAATCGTACCTAATGTAACTGCAAATTTTTCTTCAGCGGTGATAGCTAATCTCATGTGTGTATCTCTTTTCGTGATTTTTTTCTCTTATTTTATTTAATAACTCGTCGAAAGAGTTTATAGATATACGGTAGTATTTGAAAAATTTATCCGGATTATAACGCAATGTGACCCTTTTTATATAATATTGACTTGTTTGCAATCTTTAAGTGTTCAGAGGATGTACCCAGTAACGGCGATGTATTTTCTTTTTCCTTGATAGGTATAGCGCAGTGCCTGTTGTAAAAGGCGACTCAAAGGGGCATTCGGGGTCGCTAGACAAATGTGACCCCGAGAAGTACGGCGGCACAGTGGCCTGTGTCCGTCGTGGGCCCCCAAATCTGAGGAGACTGCGGAACCGTTGTGGGCGTCCCTCGCCCGCACACCGTGGTCGCCCTACGTGGCGCGAAGATGGCCACCGGGGGATTTTGGTCGGTATGCCCGTGCAGGTTAGGGTAGATTATGGACCCAGCCCGGCACTAACATCTGCGCGGAGGTAACTCCGATGCGCGCTGGGCTGGAGGGCCGGTGACCCCGACATACGCCTCCTGCCCCCCTCTCTGAGGGCTGGCGGGAGGTAGAGCCATAAGCAGCTTTCCCCTCGAAAAAAAGAAGGGTATTTCAGCTAATTTCACGACACTCACGCTGGTTACTTCGCTGCATAGCAAGCGCCACGCGCATGATCTTGGAATCTATCAACACTCCCTTTTTCTCGCCTACTTTTTACCTTTGAGTATCTTACTCTTTTTCTCTCTTGCATCGGAATGTTGGACGCTACCTGTTCCTAAGTGTCGCGCTGGCCTGTAACAGGTATTCTACGCGCATGCGTTCTAATGCCACACAGTCACTCTCACTCTGTCTCTTTCTATTTTCCCTACCCAGGATCGTTGAATGTGTAACGCATCAGTGGTTTCATACCCCTTCCATGGGAGCCTTAGACGTTTAACACAAACTTGTTGGAAGTCGCATAAGAAGTTTCACTTCAAAAATGAAGCTTTAAAATGGAAAAAAAATTAATTCATGTTAATTTTATACGAGTTAATATGAAATTAATGTTCAATGTCGTGGGTACCTAAATTATATTCGCATAGATACTTATCGAATTTTGCCACGAACATTAGGTATATACCTACCTAATATTATTATTATTGTCACATTACATAGGTACTTCAATCCCTATTCTATATCTCAAATTTCATATCTACAATGACAAAACGGCAGCAATACTTATGTATATTGCTGGTTATTCACATATTATTTCTGTTTGATTTTATCATAGTTTATTTATTTTTTACTTTGAAGCGTTTTAACGCTTGTTTTTCTCCTCCTATACCCATATAAAGCCTTGCCTATGTGAATTAATCCAGTTGATTAAAAACCAGTTCTTCCATTATATTCTATCGCTTATCCTCTGTTCAATAGCTAAAATTAAACGTATTATAAATACCTACTACCCAAATAATATTATTATCATTATTTTAAGTCATCTTTCTATTTTAGGTATTGACAAATTTGTAATTTATGGGTAGGTATATAAATGGCCTTAAAATAGTAATTTGTTGTACCTACATATTTTTTACATTAACCTTAGGTACTTTTACATCTCGTCAGGGAAAAGCTTGCAGTAATTAGTTTTTAATTAATTTGTAAGTTACTGATTGATCTAACAATGGGGCATTTCACGTGAAGCGGACAGGGAAAAAAAAGTGAGGTTCTGAAAATCGTTCATATTCGGCCCATTTATACCTCTAGTAGGAATGAATGTGGACACAAAATATTTTTTTTGTATATTAAATATTTCACAAGTTATGGGCTTCTAAAGAATTGCCGTAATTGAAATATCAATTTTTTAAAAGTCGTTTATCGTATTTAACAAATTTACAATAAAATATTTAACATAGCGATATATATTGGAAAAATACTGTTCTTTTTAATGATGAAATAAAATTTAAAAAAATATTTTTTTTTCATGTCCTAAACCGGAAGTAAACTTTTCAAACCTGAATTTCAGTCACTTCGGCCGCTTTTTTTTTCTTCATTTTTTTTCCAAATATAGCTTAAAGTGTACTAAAAATACACGAGAAAATTGAAAATGGAATCGCTATAAGTTTCGGAGTTAGAATAATTAATGTACCATCGCGACGCAATGGGCGTGATATCTGACGCTTTTAAGGTCGAGTATTTTGCGCGATATTGCATTAAAACTCGCAATTTTATTAAAATTTTATCTCGTTTCAGCGTATTTTAGCTCTAAAAAAGATATGGAATAAGTATTATTAATAACAAAATCCAGTATCAGTAGTTTTTGCGTGCAAGAGTAACAAACATATATTTCATTCCATATTCTTACAAATTTTTGCTTAAATAATATTAGCAGACTATATATATTAATATTATGTCATCATCATCATCATCATCGACATCAACAATCCATATGGGCACGGGTCTCCTCTACCATTGAGAAGGCTTAGGCCATAGTCCACCACGCTGGCCTAGTGCGGGTTGGCGGACTACACACCTTAGAAATTCCTAAGAACTTTTAGGTGTTCAGGTTTTATCACGTTGTTTTCCTTCACTGTTTTGTTAAGCAAGTGATAATTCAATGTGAATACATACATAACTTCGAAAAGTCATAGATGTATGCCTGGGGTTCGAACACGCGACGGTCGAGTTTCTCGACCGCGCACCGAAACCTCGAGGCCATCACTCCTTTAATATTATGTACTTAACCCAAATATAAATTAATAAAATATTATAAAGAATAAAATCATTTTAAGGAAGCAGTAGATAAAAATATTATTTGCGAAACACGATAAATAACGCAATCTGCAGCGTAAGTAAGTAAGTAGTAAGTGTCTTCCATAAAATGTTTTTATTCTTTAATAATATTTTATTAATTTATATTTGGGTTAAGTACATAATATTAATATATATAGTCTGCTAATATTATTTAAGCGAAAATTGGTAAGAATATGGAATGAAATATATTTTTGTTACTCTTCCACGGAAAAACTACTGATACTGGATTTTGTTATTAATATTACTTATTCCATATTTTTTTAGAGCTAAAATACGCTGAAACGAGATAAAATTTTAATAAAGTTGCGAGTTTTAATGCAATATCGCGCAAAATACTCGACCTTAAAAGCGTCAGATATCACGCCCAATGCGTCGCGATGGTACATTAATTATTCTAACTCCGAAACTTATAGCGATTCCATTTTCAATTTTCTCGTGTATTTTTAGTACACTTTAAGCTATATTTGGAAAAAAAATGAAGAAAAAAAAAGCGGCCGAAGTGACTGAAATTCAGGTTTGAAAAGTTTACTTCCGGTTTAGGACATGAAAAAAAAATATTTTTTTAAATTTTATTTCATCATTAAAAAGAACAGTATTTTTCTAATATATATCGCTATGTTAAATATTTTATTGTAAATTTGTTAAATACGATAAACGACTTTTAAAAAATTGATATTTCAATTACGGCAATTCTTTAGAAGCCCATAACTTGTGAAATATTTAATATACAAAAAAAATATTTTGTGTCCACATTCATTCCTACTAGAGGTATAAATGGGCCGAATATGAACGATTTTCAGAACCTCACTTTTTTTTCCCTGTCCGCTTCACGTGAAATGCCCCAATATAATAAAATAAGGGTAAATGAACTATTAATAATTTCATCGATCTAACTAATAAGTTCCTACATTAAGTAATTAGGTATAGCTTAATTATTATAAAATTGATGAGTGGCTTAAAAGACTCTCATTCATTGATGTTTTAATGTATTAGCATGGCAACACACTTTTTTACAGCATATTCCGGTTCGTCGATCCGCTATTCTTATTTCTCTTCCAACGCTGATCAGATTGCCAGCCGTGTACACGGATCGATCGTCTTTTGCTGGCACAGCCTGGATTTTCTGCCGAATCATTAGTGTCTTACTGATATTATAAAATAAGAAATATAAATGCTTAATATTCAACCAAGTATTAGGACAAAGAAAAGTTTTTTTGTAACTACATAATTTTTCTCAGCTGCCATTAAATAATACGCTCTATTAGAATTTATAGAAACACTATTGTGATTAGGGACTCCTATTGTACGAATATTTTGTTAAATAGTGTAACAACATTCTCTATCATATTGACTAAAAGTGGTTATTCTTTGTGCAAGATTATTTAGCGCCGTAATGAGGCGCCATGTTGTATTTTGATATTAGGGCGTGGCTCACAATGTTCGGCTGTCCTCGTGTTATTATTTGAAGTACTGTAGATAAACCATGGTAAGTTTATTTGTAACAAGTTATTTCCAATTTTCATTTCATATATACATATAGGATAGCTTTCTTATGCCTAAAGGTATTACGTTGCACTTTTAAATCTCAAGATTTGGCAATTTATTGAGCATTCTTACGCAAACATAGGCTAAGATATTGCACTATATTTGGAATATTATTTTATTCTAATTAAGTTAGCAGAACGATTAAAAACTTAAGAATACTGTGGACTAGACAACTTGCCGTAGCGAATGGACTTTGAACCGGATGCTTACACAAAATGGCGCGTGTGCTCTGTATTGATTTTATTGTATTCTCCTTTTAGAGTTTTATGTTTATCGTCTTTCAGATATGATAAATGCACTTAATTACTTTTTATAGAAGTTACTCTTTTGAAATTCGGTATTTTCACCATATGTACTTAAATAGCAGATCATGAATTCGAATTTATCTATCTTTGAAGAACATTGCTGTACTTATTTATGCACAGTAACATAACATTTAAATATTATATCTTGAGGACTATTAGCAAATATTGGGTAATTTTGCTTTTTTTCATGTAATATTTTTTTGTCACGTATCCATATTTTATCTCGCTAATGCAGTGAACTCGCAGAATATAAGCGCATCGTCGTAAGCTCGCCCTTCATTTGCCATAGAAAACTCTTTGCTTTTGCATGATGATCACTTGTTATGTGTAAATCAAATCAGCAGTTATTATTATTGTAATGATATCAATTTACTTTAAAATGATAATACTATATATGGGTGCCAATGAGTCACTTCGTTTCATCAGCCATTTCAAACTGATGCTGTCATAATATCTACTTCTATATATTAGTGCATATTTCTCAAACCTACACAAAATTATTTATTTAGGATATTTAGTAGACATTACATTTTAATTAGCTTGAATCCTTGTTGTAAATGTATTACCTTAAGGTGTCTCATTTATCTATTCATGTGCATATTTAAAATCATACAGAATAAACATCTGCTACATGTAATAATTTCTATTTAAATTAAAGGAAAATATTGAATATTAAATATTTTATTAAAATTCTGAAACCATTGTATGTTATATTTCTAAATTAATTTAAAAAGTGTTATGTGCTGTACTCTTAAAATATATATTGTTCCCTGTAAATGCCGTTACAATATTTTTTACTTGTCTTTTTATTAATAGTCCTATCATTACTTCAAATTATCTATATATTATTTATATATTTTTGTTACAGCCACGCATTGATCCAATACAATTATTAAACTGTCTTAGTGTACTACTTTCACCAAATGGTGGTATAAAAAGCAGGGATGAGGTGCAGCGTCTTGCCAGGTATGTGTACCTTATAAGTTTTTTACATCACAAGTCACATGTTATGAGATACCACTTAATTTATTTTCTCCTTTCAGCCTGATGACTAAATTTTCCAAGAAGTTGGTGTCTAAGTGTATTTATGTACAAATACTTAAGTGCACAGAAACTGACCTATTAGGCTTATTTATGGGGTCTGGGGGTTGGATGTTAGTACACACATGGTTAACTGAAAGCATTGTCATAAAAAATTGGCCATTAGTACGAGAATTACTGGAATTGCTTTTGTTGTGTCCTGTTGACATTGAGAGACTTAAAACCAACAATTGTCCAAAACTTGTTAAAGAACTTTCTAAGGATGGTAATCACTTTGGTAAGAATGCTTTTAAATTAATTTTTATAATTTTACTTATCTTAGAAAACATAACTGTTCAGTCCTAATTATCTCTTTGTCTCAAAATTGTTTTTCTCTTTTCAACTATGTTTTTCTTAGACAACTTTGTAGCAGTATTTTCCATTGTTTTATAGCGGCAAACAACATATCTTATTTTATAATGAGATTGTATTGATCTATTTTGATGTTTATTTAATAGAGGAAAAAAAAATGATTTTATTGACAAAAAACTATTTTAAATAACTCACAATAATTTATGAAGCATACAGTATAAAACAAAAGTATTTCATTAAGAAAGGGACATTACCAAAATTAAGATCTAAATTTTCTTTTCAGCTATTAGGGCCTTGGCATCAAAACTTGTTGAACAATGGCTGAAAATTGTAAAAGGTGAAAGAGTTGTTCCAGTTTCTGTGCTGGACTTGCCACAAATTATCACAGAAGCTAAAGTTGAAGATACATCTGAGAAAACTGACAAAAATGAAAATGACTCAATAGGAGTCATTGTAGCTAATGTAGACACAACAGTAAAATCTGAAGAAAATTTCCATGAAGAAACAAAAGATGATTCCCAAGATAGAATAGAATCGGAAGCGAAAAATAAAGAGGACTCTACTCAAGAAACGGAAGGATTACTTGTTTTAAAAATTAGTCTCAAAGATGGAAAACAAATAGTTTCCAAGATTGATGATAGTGACAATAAATTAACTGACAATACATCTGACTCAGAGAAATCCAAAGAAAAACATAAGAGTAGAAATAAAGAAAGGTCTAGTGAGAAAAGTAGTAGTAGTTCTAAATCCAGTAGTTCAAAACATTCTAGTAGGTCACATTCTTCAAGTGAAAAGCATAAAAGTAGCCATAAAAGTAGCAGTTCTAGTAGACATAGCAGTAAAGATAAGTCAAAAGATAGGGATTCACATAGTTCTAAGTCAAAAAATGATAGCAGTAGAAAAATTAGTGATAAAACTAGTTCATCTAGTATGAAGTCGAAAGATGAAAAGAGTTCAAAATATACATCTGATAAAGAAAGGAAAGAAAAAGAGAATAAAGATAAAATTGACAAAAGTAAAGATAAGTCCAATGAAAAACCTCAAGTACCGTCAATACATAAATTAGGTAAAATACCCAAACTAAGTGACGTCAAAAGGGAGAAGCCTTCTATATCAATAGAAGTAAGGAAACCTGATGAACCAAAACCGAAAACTGTTAAAACATTTAATTCTAAGTTTAGGAAACATGGGCTTGAAGAAGAAATTAAACCGCCGCCATCTCGTGCCTCATTATTAAATAAAAAAGTACCACCTACTTTGCCACCAACGGTTGCGATACCGAAACGACCGTCGCCCGTTCATAGCGAACCTCCTCCTGAAAAGAAGCCTAAAACAATAGAAATTATTGAAAAACCCGGAGCTATCAAATTAATACCTCCCAAACCAAAACGTGAGTATAATTCAAGTAATATTGTTGTCATTGTTATACTAATTTTTACTATTTTTACAGGTCCGCCTTGGTGTTTTCTTCTTCTGTTAGTGTCATCAAGTGTTTATGATAGTAGTATAGGTTTTGGTTACTTCAGTGGTAAGTCTAAAATGTATAAATTAACGGGTTTCGAAAATTCTCCACTGCCTGTAAAGTGTTAATTGCAAATAAAAGCTGAGTTCATAACGTTTATCGTTTCCGTTGAACTACGATGTTGATTAAAACTGACCAAATTATAAGGCGGATGAAATGATATATGAATACACATAACCTGGATCTGCTGAAGACTCACGTTGCTGTTGGAAACCACTGGCGCTCCAACTTCAGTCACGCTACTTCGAGAATCCATGAGGAGAGAAGCGAAGTAAACATTAATTTTACTAAAAGAGAATAAAATATTACGTGCTAATAACAGTGACTCATGACATAAATTTACGAATCAAATAGTTATCTTTATATGAAACAGACCAGAGATACTTGCTGTTAGTGCATAACGGAATTATAAGTTTTAAAACACCCCTCCAAACTTCCTTGTTAGAAAGACTAGTTGTTATTACTAATAGGATAGTGCCAAAAAATAGGAAAGGCAAAGATGGATAATAGTAATTTAATAAAGATGTTTATTAATATAAATAATATTTTCCTTCCAATTTCTTCGCCGTTACCACTAAAAATCACTATCACATATCTCAGGTACACAAAATTGTTATAGCACTCTGAAATAACAATTGCAATGATGATTATTTATTAACAATGTCTTAAAGGAACAATCGTATTATCATAGTATTCATGCTTGAATGATTTTGTTTTGCTATAAAATCGTAGAAATTCGAATCTCTTCTTCGAAAAGTAATCTAAAATAAAAAGCTATTGAAAAAATCGTGTAACGCAGAAACCAAATTAGTTTTTAATACTTGCTTGTGGCTTGTACAGGAACGTTACCGCTCTTTGCAGATATATTACAAATCAAATTCACTAATTCTGAACATCCTTTTCTATAGTCGTAATATAATACTTTTATTGCTTTTACATAGCCATTTCAATTTATCGTTTATGCATGAATTTTCTATATCCATGTCGCGAATGTATTCATCTTGAGTTTCAAATAAATAACTTATTTACTAAAGGTGTTTGGGTTCTAAAGTTTTGATAATGTATATACCTAAATTATTATTTAGTTTAAAAAGAATAAGTATGTTAAATTATATGCCTAAAAATCTATAACATTCGGTCTGTAAACAATGCACGGAATTCTTTGAAACTAGCATTTTTTTTTATTAAAACTGCTTCTAAAATATTTAGCTCCGGACCTTTCTTTCTTATATCATCACTGTGAAGGTTATTGTTATTTGTAGTTCTCTTCGTGTAAGTACGTAATTCATCTCGGGTCGATTGTACTAACTTTATTTATTTCTGGTCTGTTTTAAAAGTTATTATCACTTAATTAAATACTGATATATCACTCAATTAATAACTGAAGGATTATAATTTAGGTACCTATCCTGAGTACCTTGTTTGATTAATTGAAGCGAATCAACAGAATTTCTCTTACAGAAATTAACTTTATTGTTGACCCGTCTAAGCACTGATTAACAGCTGAAAGTAGTCAAAATTCATGTTGATATACGTTCATTTTTATTTTCAACTAAAATTTATTGGGTCAATATTAGCGATTTAAGAGTAATTAAATACTAATTTTTAAAAAATATGATGAAACTACTTCATATGTATCAATTACAATGACGTGCCAGTGTAAATATGAGTTTATGTTTCCTGTTGGTTCACGAGGGAAACAAGCTTGTATTTATTTAGTTCGTTGACTTATTTGCAGAGCATAATGAACCATTATTTTTATATTATTATTTCTTTCTCAAAACCCATTCGATAACACAAATTGGTGAAGGAGGAATTTGGTGCTGTAAAATATAATTAGTTGCAACGAATTATTTTTTTTTTACAAAAATATTCAAATCTTATCTACATTTCAAAAAATTTATCAATCTTTTTTTTAGCAACGAGAACAAATTAAAGCAATAGCATGCATTTTCAATTATAAAAAACTTTTATTTTTACAAGAAAACCAATTCTTGTTTTCTGCTTAAGTACGTTAAATTGGGCACTAAGACTTTAAATACTAGTGTTTTACTATAAATAAAAGCGGATTTGGCCAATGTTTTTTCTTAATTTTGTTACCAAAATAAATTCCCAGTGAAATTATAGTCACAGTTATTATAAAATGTTAAGTTAGTTATCGCGAAATAAAAAGCAATCAACCTCTAGATACCATTTAAATCCAAGACCATGAAAAAGTATAACGTTATGAAATGGACAATACACGAAAATCTGAATACTAATAAAATTACTAGTCTAAATGATTGCGAGAATAGGAAAAGTATCTTGAAACAATTAAGTTGCAATTCGTATACGATGTTCTCATTTTACCAGCAAGGCCTTTTCTTCCTATGAAGAAATATAAATTTGTAACTAATGAACAAATATATAAAGTCAATTTATATGAAGTATTACATTTCCACGTTTAAAGATAGTCATATTTGTTCTATGAAGAGATCTCGTATTCAAAATTCTTAATACTTTATAGGTTTGTTGCGCTACTTAGGTGTTATCGATTGATTTGTCGAACAGAGATCAAAAACAGTTAGGTTTTCATGAAATCTTAGTATTTATGGATTAGATTTTTTTTTCCAAAATAACCATATAAAAAAGGGTGACTGTATTTAAAAACCGTTGTAATCGTAAAATCTTAGTATTATTATACATTATTTTTTTAGATTGTTTACTGTAGGATTTTACTAAGCATTTGTAAGTTTACAGAGAAATTAATGTTGCGATTAGGGGTCGGATGCATGATTGCATCATAAATCCATCAAATATGTACGAAAATTTATAAAACATTCAAGATAAATGAATACTTTTTGAAAATTAGGAATGGGATTCAAAGGTATATTTAACTATTCCTCTTTCTTGTAATTTCATATTATTCAAAACAAAAGCGGCGCGACTTCGTGCGCTTGAGCAACCTTGCGTCTGGGCTATTTATAACTATCTACTTAATTACGTATGTTACAGTAATGTGATAATGTGTAATCTATAAATGACTTCCCGTTTAATTGAAAAAAACCTGCAAAGCTGTTAAAATACTTTTCGTCTAGCATTTCAGTGCCAAAAGAAAGAAATGTTTGTTTTTAAATGGAATATCATAAATTTGGCTGTTTTGTGCGATCGGTCATTAAGTGTTTATATACTAACTAATTATAATAAACTTTATGGCGCGTCTTTAGCCTAATAAAATCTCAACACGTTTAACTAAAAATATTAGGCATCACATGTAAAGCATATTTACAGCCGTAGGTATGTACCGCTGCGCGTACACAGTATTTCATTATTTTAATTGCGTATGGCTTTTGCTCGCGGCTTCGCTCGGCTTAACACGATTACGGGACTTACTTTAAGTTTGACTAAGTAAGCCGCTGTATCCTATCAAGACCATAAATATGAAATGGAAATCAAGTCCAGTATTACTAATTAAATATACATAGTTTGCTACTCCGCCGGCATAATCATAGAAATCTATATGCACGCCAAGTTTTGTGTAGAAAATCATAAAATTCATTAGTAAGAATATGCAGAACTGCAAAATAATTTTAAGGAAATTTCTTTTTTATCGGTATTACAATTAGTTTAAAAAAAAAACTTAAATTTTAAATATTATTTACACAATGCACTTATTTCACTTTGCATTGATTTTAAGATGAAGTTTGACTTTGTTTTCTAATATACAAGAAATTGTTTGAATTATGGAATTATACATATCGTATGCCATATGGGCTATGGCATCCATATAGATCTTGATTGTTATACCGAAGATGTAGCCAATAATACATATTTATTTGTAGTTCTGTACTTGACTTCTATTTCACATTTATAGTTTTTATGGATTATGTATTAGTCAGTCAATCAGTGACATCGGTTGAGCTGGTTAAAAACATTGAAGCGGAATAAAATTGTATTTGTGACATTTAATAATTAGAGCGCCCGTGTTTTCATAATGCAAGTCACATATATTTAACATCGCTCGTTCATAGAGATTATATTTTTATCTATTTGAATATTTTGATATTTTCGGGTTCTTAGCAGCGAAACAGGCGCGAGTATTTTAACAGAAATTTTATTTTAAAAATACTGTTAGCTTTAAATTAGTTTTAAAATAATCGAAATACTGATGACTGCCGTAGTGTAGTGTATTGCTAGTGTCTACTAGCAATACTTAGAATAGTAATATGTGGGAATAAATAATAATTAGATACTAAGTAAACATACCCGAAAGTTGTGTATGTAATTATATACGTAACGCATGAAAATGGCAACCTAACTGGTTGGGCAGAGGGGCGGCCTGGGTATTTCTTTTAGACGTCGTTTGTAAAAATAGCAGTCGGGCGGCACCCTTACTTACTATTCATACATATTTCAATAATCTATATGAAAAAATAACTAATTAGAGTACCGAGTATCATATATTCATATACAGAAGATTGCATAGAATCCATGTTTCTAAAATATCGCTTGGCACTTTTGAAAACAAAATTTTGAAATAAGATAGTATGATAAGCAAAACCGTAAACATTGTTACCAGTTTGAAGCCCAATTATGTCTTGCGCTTTAACGGTTTATACAAATTATTAGTGTAAATAAGGATTGTGTTTAATCACAACGGTCATCCATTTATTTCAACCTATCATTTTGAATTACTTAAAACAAATTTATCTACAAGATTGGGGCGATCATTTATCTCGAGACAAAATGAATTTGTCTAAGCAAAGGTGGGTTCAATTCCCAGGGAACTCCTTGATATGGAAATTATTAGTATCGAATTGTGAATCATCGTGTATGAACTATACACCTTAGATTTGTTCAGAAGGAATTTCTTTCGTATGCGATTTACACGAACCTGCTCTATAGTAGAAAAGTAAGCAGAGAAGTAGTTACCGGTTTGGCAGTAAAACATTTTTCACCTCATTAGCAATGTAATTAAACAAAATTCAAAAATCATTTAATATATTCATTATCTTTCAAATGTACAAACTTCACGCTTTTCTGCCAGCTTATTTATTTCGCAATTTCAAATTAAGTCGTCGCATAACCAGCGATACCAGCGTCTTTAATAGGGAAACTGATAGAATTTGTAATTTCTTTTCTTGAATGTTCCCCTTTTTAGCGGAGAACCTATTATTCTTTAAGAGTACATTAATACAAGTAGCTGAATCGATTTCCTTCCCATTTATATTGCCCTTATGTTTTAATTGAAATTCAATCTGAGACATAGAATCATCAAATAATTAAATACAGGCTGTTATGATTTATACCTTGCCTATTTTGTTCCTATTGATATTTTAATGTGGCTGTTACAGCAAAAGAAATGCGTATTTATAAATGCAAAAATGAAGCAGTGATGGCCTCGAGGTTAAGGCGCGCGGACGAGAATCTTAGCGGTCGCGGGTTCGACCCCCAGGCCCACACCTCTGACTTTTCGAAGTTATGTGCGTAATCACATTGAATTATCACTTGATTTAACGGCGAAGGAAAATATCGTGATAAAACCTGCACATCTCACAATTCTTAGGAATTTCTTAGGTGTGTAGTCCGCCAACCCTCACTAGGCCAGCACAGTGGACTGTGGCCCAAACCCTCTCAATGGTAGAGAAAACCCGGTCCCAGCAGTGGGACGTATATGGGCTGATGAAGAAGAAGATTTATAAATGCGCGAAGGCTCCTTCTTGTTGTTCTGTCCTTTGTCTGCAAAGTCACCACCTAATCAATCGTGCGATCGAATTTAAGCCATACTGATGTTTATTCCATTTTATTCTATAGTGATTACGTTTTAGTGAGTCTGTATTTTAACTTGAGTTTTGAGACCAGCAAATTTAACTTTGATAGAAAATTTGCCTTTTCCGACAATGGAAGAAATATTTAGTTTGTCAATTTTGGTTAATAAATACTTGGCGAAAAAGCATGTACTGTCGGCGATGGCCAAAATATTCACATAACGCATTGTTAATGGCGGGCTGGGTGTTTAGGTTTTAAATACAACCTAGGACCATATCGATAAAAAATAAATCAAATTCATATGGCTCCCACTACTTGAAAGATGGCGACCGCGTTCTGTGGACAACAAGTACTACTGAAAATACTTTAGCTGTCTGTCTAACGCGCCTCCTCTGCAAGGTCTTGGCCGTAGTAGACTCAAGAACGCAAATGAGTTTTCAATTGCTAAATTGTTGTTCTGGCGATAGTGGCTTTTTAATCATTTAAAAGGGAAAATTCGTATTCATGGCAGTTTCTGTGATCTCGAGTACACTAACTTTCAGACTTGAAAATGTTACTTCCGGAATTTCAGCGGAGGATTTTTCCTTTGTCTGGGAACGTATGGGTTATTTACGTCTTGTTAACACCTAAAAATGTTGGACGTATAAAACACATTTGCAAATAATACACGAATCACATCGTTGCAACAATTATGGTCGATAAAATTAATTTTGTTTTATAGTTAACTTTAGGTGGTAATGAATTTAAAAAAATAATAAGAATTGAAATATATGTATAAACGACATGAAACCCGATGTACATTTTAGACTTTCTATACTAAACAATTATTTTTAAATTAATTTTCATGTCTTATGCTTTTATTCAACGAAATGTAATCTGTATTAAATAAGGTTTCTTTGTTACAGCTATGATGTTACTGGAGAGCGACATGTTCATGGATGCATTAAATGCATCAGCAACCAATAAAAAAGAACCTAAAAAGAGAAAACGTCGTACCAGTGGATCTAAAGATGGCAATGCACCAAGTGATGGATCTCCACCACACACTCCAACGACACTTAGCAGCCCCAATAGTGAAAGTAAGTCTGTGCCTCCCAGGTTTTATCAAGATACACTTGAAGCTGAAGATAATAAAGAAAAATCACAAGATAAGACTTCAGAAACCATTGAAAATTTAGAGGATACCGTAACCGACAAAGATACCGATGACAATATGGATGTGTCTGAACCTCACACTCTTACAGTTAATGGATTAAAAGGTGTTTTGTGTTATCATAAGAAAAGAGGTCCTAAGAAAAGTATTAAATGGAAACCAGATTCTGAATTAGAAGAAATACAGTACTTCGAGCTTGATGAAACGGAAAGAGTTAACGTTACAAAAACATTTACGGATATGAAATATTTAGAAAGAATTCACGAAAGGGAAGCTTTCCAAAAAGCTAGAAATTTAAGTAATGATGACATAATGGAAGAAAAAACCAATTGGAAGCCTTTGATCCTTGTCGATGTTGAAGGCCAATTGCAAGTAGAATACGGTAAAAATAGTAAAGAGAAGGATATTCAAGCTATACGTCAAAAAGGAACTTTACAACCATTATATTTTCATAAATCTATGATCCCTGATTCACCTTTTGAGCCAGATCCTGAAACACATCAATACTCTGAACCAACCACAATACCCCTTGATGATGCAACTGGTAATCAAGATAACATAAGTGACTTCCGAAATATGCCTTGGCCTGAACCAAAAGGCAATGCGCCTCCGGCCACTGCTAACATGGCTGTTCCAACAATGTTTCCAAATAACTTATCGCAATTTCCGAACAATTATCCAAATTCCCAGTTTCCTGGAGTTCCTGGATTCCAAGGTCCAAATATGGTACCAGGTGAATGGCAAAACGGGATCCCTGCTCAAATTATGCCCAACGGCATGCCTGGCCCCATGGGCCCTGCCAATATTGCTCCTAATACTCTTCCGCATGGAAACATGCCCCCGGGCATGATGATGCCGCCAGAAAACATGATGATGGGTCCAGAAATGTTTGGAGGGCCAAACCAAATGTTTCCAGTTCCACCAGATGGATTTAACATGCAGCAAAATATGTACCCGATGGAATTCAATATGGCAGGTCCACAAGGACCTGGGCCTGATAATTTTCCTGGACCAGGAAATTTCCGTGGGCCAATGCGTGGACGTGGCGCTGGTGGCCATTGGCGAGGTAAAGGTCCGGGTAATTGGGATAATTCTCAGAGAGGCCGAGGAGGCGTGCGTGGTGGCCGTAAAGCTGTTTGTATATATTTTCAAAGAAAAGGTTCTTGCCGCCAAGGCGACAATTGTACATTCTTGCATCCTGGTGTCAATTGCCCATTTTAACTGGATTCTCCAAATTTATTTAATGATAATGCATTTGCTGCCTTTTTGGTCCAGCGTTATAAATGGGGTTTTCCTAAAGAAATTTTCAGTAGCAGCGGGGACCTTTTTAATAAACACCAATAACCTCTTTTACCCTGGAACTAAAAACAGAACAGATGAGATATGTTCATAAAAATAAATTTATGCTTGCCCCTGCGGGGATTCAATCGTGTCTGTATATATAATGTATGTATATTGTTTTGTTTGTTACTATTTTAAGCTTAGAGTTGTAGGACTCAAAAAGACTGGTTATTGTACATAAAAAGATAAAGATGTAAATATGTAAAAGTTTATACCTACATTCATATGAATTATTTTTAAAAAAATACAGCTATTAAAAGTTGTTTCTTAAAATGTCTTTTAATCAAAACCGATATTACTGTTTTTCATTCCACCATAACATAGATAAAATTATTATTTTTCTACACAACTTCAAATATGAAGCGAATGTTTAAATATTTAACCACCGCCCCACACTTAAGTCTTTATGATTAGGCCACCCATTTGTCGCCCATGTTTAAAAACTGATGAAATATCTTTCTATACATAATTTCCAAATGGACCTTTATCACTTTTATTCTCGCGCTATGTAATAGTACTCCCATTACACTTATTGTTATTCTGCTTTAATCACGTAATAATATGTTGTTGTAACAATTCAGAATTAAGGAAAGCGCTCGGTTTAAACCGACTTCAAAGAAGAGGGAGGTAATCAAGTATTCTGTTTTTTATGTCTGTTCCCTCAGAACTTTCGGCTGGGTGGGCCGATAACGATCATTCTTTATTTTATTTGAAAGGTGATGCTTCCAAATTGGTCCCTTTTAAAATTTCCATGGCTTCCATGGGAAAAACATATAAAGTCTTAAATTTGCACTAATGTTCGTGAGAAATGTACGAATAACTCAATATAATGCTAACCGATTTTGATGATATATATTTTTATTAGAAATGACTCAGGTCCTTCAAGGATAATAAGCTAAGATAAGCTTCTGGTTAAGGGATTCATGGAAATGCAACGGAAATCTTCATTTCTAAGGAGAAAACCAACGATATGCCGAAGTATTACAAGCTGGGTCTGATACCCAGCTCACCTTATTTGAGTCACCAACCGTAACGTCTTTAATTTCAAGTAATTGTCGAAGTCGAATACTTATGATGATCAATACAGCTCGTTAAGAACTTATAGTAAGGGAATTAAATAACAATGCGCTTACACTCGTTGCTACATTGCAATAATATGACACGCAGGCGATCTAATTAAATTACTTAAGGTGTCTTATGTGTAAAGTGGGGGTATCCGAGTGTGTGGTAGAAAAATTTGTTTACTGTTGATGAGCATTATTAACACGTAATATAAAAGGGTTTAAGGTTAAAGGTTCTATTCCGAGGTCACTAAATATAAAAAAATTAACTTCTTCATCAACCCATATACGCCCACTGCTGAGCACGGGTCTCCTCTACCATTGAGTGGGTTAAGGCCATAGTCCACCACGCTGGCTTAGAGCGGGTTGGCGGACTACACACCTAAGAAATTCCTAAGAACTTTTAGGTGTGCAGGTTTCATCACGATGTTTTCCTTCACCGTTAAAGCAAGTGATAATTCATTGTGAATACACACATAACTTCGAAAAGTCAGAGGTGTGTGCCTGGGGTTCGAACCCGCGACCGTCGAGATTCGCGACCGCGCGCCCAAACCTCGAGGCCATCACTGCTCTAACATCTGCTATAAGTATTCGTGTGACAAAAAAATGTTAAAATTTTGTTGACCAGTGTTACAAAATAATGATGAAATGATGATGAAATGAATAATGATGAATAATGAGAAAAATGTCATGTCAACATTAGTACCTACACGATTGCTAACCCATGGCTGATTAGCTTGCGCTTTTTTACAAGCTTTTATTTACTCATCAAATAGGCTCGTAAAATCTCGAAGGCTATATTGTCAGCACGAGAGGAGCCAGTTATATTTATTATGAGCTTTTTATAGTACTATATTTTCAGTTAATCTTATTTTTAATATAGAAATTTAATGCCATACTTTTATACTCTAACATATTTCTGTTTGCACATTGTCTGTCATATAGAGAGATTAAGAAATAATATAAGGTTAGGTGAGTATATAAAAGAATCATTAAATTAAATCAATGATTTAATTCTCAAATCCAAACATAAAAGTAGTATATGTCCTTTTCCTAGGGTCCCGTTTTTGTCCATACAAAAAATCATCTAAATCACTCCTATGGTCTAGGCGTGAAGGCATAACACAGCAGTGTTAATTTCGAGTTTCGCATTTAAAATATGCTCAACCCATGTAAATCTTACACATTTCCAGGATAAAATTAGTCTTTGTTACTCCATAGGTCCCTCATTTATGTTCATGTCAAAATTGGTCCAAATCTAGGTTAAGACGTAAAAGTAAACTAACAGAGTTACTTTCGCATTTTTATATACTTTTTTGGGAACATTACATTTTCCCACAGTAAAAAATAGTCGATGTTACTTAACATTTTCCGGGATAAAAACATCCTATGCTACTTCTAATACCTCCAAAAACATGCCTACAAAGTTTCATGACGATTGATTGAGTAATTTTTGCGCGAAAGCGTAACGTTTACAATAGCAAGGATAAAGAAACTACTAAAATTAAAAAAATCGATTAGGCTGGCAACCCCTTGTTTTCGTTCTCGTTTTTTTATAGAGTGCTATCCTGTCTAGGGCTGCCAGATTGTATAACTGGATACAAATCTATACTCTATTCAGGAAGCCGTGAGATAAAAGGTAAACAAACCATAAAATGGGTACTTTATAGGTTCACGATTGTTGTAGTCAATATATTTTATAAAAATAAGTACGAAAGTAATACACTGACAACACTGTAAATGATATTTTAGAATGATATTTGTAAAACTTGTGTAATCCTTACAGAGTTATTTGAATTTGAATATCATAAATGCCTTAAATTTTTTTTTTATTTAAAATTATTAGTTATTAAGTTATGTACATGTAAAAACACCCAACAAAGACCCGATTCCCAAACTTCGACCGCATTTTAGTACTACTGAATTATAGACCACAGATCATACGATTTGTGGCTAAAAATAATAAAACCTTTAAAATTAATGAAGTTAAAGTTTTACTTGGCAAAAACATAAAAGTAGAGGATTGTCAAAGGTGCATTGACCATGTAATAAAAGAAGAAAAAAAACATGCTCAAAATTGATTATAACTTTTGTTATTCATGTTGGTAAGAGTTCATCAGAATCCTCGGAATTCGCTGAATAAATAATTAAATATAGGAAATCTATTGTTTCATTATGCTCATAGTTATATACCTTCTAATAAAACTTTTGCAATTGTTTGTTCATACATGTGAACTTTGTAAGATAAACAAAGTACAGAAACTAAATGTAGGTATTGTTTGTTTTATCATGGAGTCAAATTAAAAAAAGAAACAGTGAAATAAAAGTTTGAGAAGCCTTGTTTTTTTTTTTTTTATTTGTTTACATTTTGTCTCAAGCCCCGGTGAATAGGGTATAGTATAATCGGATGGGGTATTGTATCCATGACCACTTTGTATAATACGATACAAAGGCATATATTCACATTTTATCAATAATTTGTGCATTTATCATCCTAAAAAAAAAAAAAACAAGAACTATTTTGGAGGGCCCATTTTCCGACCATTTGATTAAGTTTTATCCTAAAAAAAAACAAGAGCTGCATATGGTGCAATGGTTATGTATAATGCGATCTAATTTTGTATAATTGCAAATACTGAACCGTATAGCTGCGATTTATTTGCTGGCAGCCCTGATCCTGTATTCAATAATTCACCAGCAATCTTTGGTCACACAAAAAGCGAACACTCGGCCCTCCCGATTTGACAGTCATTGGCATTGTCAAGTCTCAATTGTCCTCTGGTCAGTCGCGATTTATAAATTATTCCTTGTTCTCGTGTTCCGACTAATTTACAATAATTTTCGTCGCAGTTTATTTTAATTAGTTTTTTACCTATAATTAGTTGCAGTTAGTGCTTTAGGACAAAAAATATTTACCCAAGGGATCATTAATTTGGATTTGAGTGGAATGAAACTAATGTTTACTGTTTACATAATGGGAAGTGACAAAGATTGCTGATTGCTGAAGAATGCAACGTTGGTTTTTCTTAGAAGACAAAAAAAGACATAAAATTAAACCTCCTAAAAAGATGTCTGTCAATGAACCCGAACAGAAGGTTGTAATTACCTCCCAGGAATGGATCTTTACGGTTGCGGCGTCGGACCTTGGTCCAAAAGAGAAAGTTTTTGTAACAGGTAGCATTCCCGAATTAGGTGAATGGGATTACTCTAAATTAGTTCCAATGGAACTGGATGAAACATCTGATTTATGGCGTAAATCTTTAATCATTCCGAACGTTGGTGATATATTCTATCGGTATGCCATATGTTTACTAAACGAAGATCTAAATGATGTTATAATCCGCCGTTGGGAAACAAATATTCATCCAAGAATAATAAAGGAAAATATGCTCCATCCTAGTACAGATATGTTTGGCACTTATGATGATAAACAGAGCATCACAACTGGCTGGTTAACCACACAGACCTTAGTGCAATTTAAATTTGCTAACAATCCATTAAACTTGAAGAGCCGTTTGTCAGGAAGACTTATGAACATTAAAGTCACTCCAGTAAAATTATCATTTGGCATGGAGCCACAAGTTGATGAGTCTTCTTTGAGTACTGATACTATGGATACTGAAATGCCGCCTGGGGTATTTGTAGAAGTTTCCACTCTAGACAATGATCCAGATATTTGTTGTTTGAAAGCTCAAGATCAGTTTGGAAGAGAATATAAGCCAAATGATGTTTTACTTGTCAATGTCACTGCACCCAATCCTAAAAATATTGCCTATCTTGTTGATTTTTATTCCTACAGCAGCCGTGCATGTTCTGAAGATCCTCCTTGTCATGTGGGATATACTTATGTATTGCCAAATATGTTTAAACCATCTGAGGGTACATTAGAACTACCTGTTACATGTAATGTTAAACACCGACCCTTGGGAACTGTTAGCTTTGAATATTTAATTGTTAGTCCAATGCAGGAAAACTATTGTAATTTTCAAGTTTCTTATGCTAAATATTGGGATCCATCTTGGACAGGTTTAGAAGTTGGCCATCGTGGTTTAGGAGCCAGTTTCAAGACTAAAGAGTGAGTAATTATACTTATTATATAATAATGGTAGTAGTATTATATAGTAATAGTGCTTTATTTTATTTATAAAAAAGGGACAACCCAATAAATGTATAGATTTTGTTTCGTTAACTTGTAATCCTTTTCAGAGGAAATGCTATTCGTGAAAATACAATAGCTTCCCTTAAAAAAGCAGCTGCAAGTGGTGCAGACCTGCTAGAATTTGATGTTCAGCTAAGCAAAGATATGATACCAGTAATTTATCATGATTATTATGTGTGTATATCTATGAAAAGAAAGAAGGAAGTTGAATTTACAGAAATGTTAGAATTACCTGTGAAGGATTTGACTTTGGAACATCTCCAAAAACTAAAGGTATATTCATTGAGGCTTATGCTATTCTATTAAGCTAGCTTAAGCCCATTATGTTATACAAGTCTTTAGTATTAGGATGAACAGTTTTTATCATTTAACCATTATTGTTTAGCTAATAAAAAAATAAAGGTTATTATCAAAATTAATATCATTTCTGATGTAGCATACTATTGATATAATATTAATATGTTTAAACAATTAGTCATAGACTATATGGCACACATCAAATAGAGAAACATAATAAATAATCATAACTTAACTTTGTTTCACTGTGATAAGTTACTCAGTAAACACAATTTAAATCTTGCTTATTTGAATTTTATACAATTATTTTAAGAGAACCTCCCTTATCATTTTCAGTCTCTTATTAATTCATGTTCAAATAATCTTTGATTTTTTTTCTTAAATTCCATTTCTAAGTTCTATACAATTTCAATCAAACTGTATTATTGCTCCTAGGTTTACCATTTAGTTGAGGGCCGCAACCATGAAACACTGTTTTTTGATGAAGACTTAGAAGAACATCAACCATTTCCTACTTTAGAAGATGTTCTTAAAAACATAGATACCCATGTTGGTTTCAATGTTGAATTGAAATGGACTATGGAAATGAATGATGGTACATTTGAATTAAATAATCCATTTGATATGAACACTTATGTTGATAAGGTAAGATGTTATATATTTATAATTAATGCAACCTAAACAATTGAATATTCTATTTTCAATATTTTTATTTGTAAAAAAATAAAATCAAGGCCTTGTCTATAAGTCACAATTCTTATGCAAATGTGAATATATAGTGTAGTCATTGAGCTAATATTACTACGTATAGAGAAGACACCCTAAACAAAAATCATGCTCCATTTTATGACGAGTTACAACTAAAATCGCTGCATCGCTGACAATCAATTAGCTGTCTAACCAAACACTTTAAACTGTATAAACACGCAGCGCAGAACGCTAACAGGTGTAGTTTTCTCGCGACTAAAAGGTCCTAAGCGCCGTGTATTTCATGGCGCTTACGCGTTTTGTGCACATACTTCAATAAGACGTCATTTTTATAGTCTAAATGACGCAACATGGCTTCCGCTAAATATGTTGTTTGAAATAAATTTTAAAATAATTATATAGTCACTTACCGATAGAAAGTTATTCCTCTGCACTTTGCTGTATTTCTAGAACTATTAGTGCAATATCTTAACACACACGACGGCATATTTAACGCGTTTCAACGTTTTTCGGAACACAAACAAATACGACTCGATCGCTCAAGAGCTCGCAAGTAACTAAGTGCGGTGTGGTTCATACACCATACTTGAAGGGACCACTGTAGCGGTACGCAGTGTCTTCTCTATACGTAGTAATAATATCTCAATGAGTGTAGTTATGAATCCTGTAACTAGTAGTGCTTCTTAATAATCCCTCAAAGGAATATTATTTTCCTATGATCCCATATTAGACCAGGGTCGATAATTTTTAAAACCAAAAAAATAAATTAGTAGGATGAAAAGGAGGAGAATATTATAAAAATGAAAGGGAAAGTGTTTTCAAGGGTAAAAAACGGTTTTTCTCGATTTTCTGCAAAACTAAAAGTCAAATGGCAAAGTTGTAGGTAATAAAAAGATCTAAAACTTTTGTATTTACACTTATTTCACATAACCTCAAAATTGATGTGAAAAATTCAAAAAACCAAGTTATTGGCTTTTTACTTCTATCTTATAAAAAAAAAAAAAAAAAAATCATTTTTCACGAAATTTGGTGAATTAGATTAGAAATATTTATTTTTTCCCCTTATTTTGAATTAATATCGAGTTTAATTAGGGTGATTAAGTTTAGTTAGGGTGATTTTCAATCGAAAATTCCTCCGTCCAAATATCAGGTTTTTTGAAAAAGTTGGTATGTATTCTGTTCGTTGAAATCTCTACTTTCAGATGGTGAAATGTAATAGCTTCAGATTGGTTAATTCAATTGTTACAGGTCTTAGAAGTTGTGTTAAAGCATGCTGGAGAACGTCGTATCGTGTTTTCATGTTTTAATCCCGATATTTGCACTATGGTCAGAAACAAACAAAATAAATATCCTGTAATGTTTCTAACCGTTGTAAGTACCTACTGTAAAATATAAAATAGGGAACATAGTCAATGCAAATTTGCCGTACGCCAAGATCATCAATTCAAATAGTCAGTAAATGTCATATATTTTTTAAGACTTTCTTTTACTTGTTTAAACCTGTTATATAATATTGGAAAAACTAAGTCTACTATTAAACCAGTGCTTATGGGTTTTTCCAATAGAGAATTATCAAAGTTTTACCCTGTCTCAACTTGTAACCGATTAAAAAAAAAAGCGGAGGTCATCAATTGGTCTGTATTTTTTATGTTTGTTACCTCAGAACTTTCGACTGGGTGAACCGATTTTGATAATTCTTTCTTTATTTGAAAGCTTATTATATGTGTTTATCTTTTCAGGGTATCACTGAAAAATACCAACCATATCGCGATCCGCGCTGCCTGTCCATCCCAGCCGCGGTACAAAGTGCCGTGAGCTCGGATCTGCTGGGAATAGTGGTTCATACAGAAGATTTGCTTAGAGATCCAACCCAGGTATATTATTTATTTTATGTGGTAAATGTGATCCATCTTGATATTATCATTGATGGTTTATGGTTATTGTTTATATTTGTCGATCCGTTAAGATTTCAGTCTTGAATCTTTACAGGAATTTTGTAGATTTTTAACATAAAGATTGACGTAACTAAGGGTTCTTCAACGTCCATTCCAAAAAAAATTAACTACAATACAATAGTTTTTGAATTTATCAATTCCAAACAAAGTAATAATTTATTTCTACTGGGCACGGGTGTCCTCTACCATTGAGAGGGTTTTAGGCCATAGTCCACCACGCTGGCCTAGTGCGGGTTGGCGGACTACACACCTAAGACATTCCTAAGAACTTTTAGGTGTACAGGTTTCATCACAATGTTTTCCTTCATCGTTATAGCAAGTGATAATTCAATGTGAATACACACATAACTTCGAAAAGTCAGAGGTGTGTGCCTGGGGTTCGAACCCGCGACCGCCGAGATTCTCGACCGCGCGCCCATATCTCGAGGCCATCACTGGTATTCTCTGCTTTAATCTTATTACTTTGTATAAAACTTGATGTGTTAGCATCACAATATTAAATCGTTCAATACTGCGTAGGTGATTAAAAGTATACGCGTATTATTCTATTTCTAGAGATATTATTTGAAATAATAAACTACTTAGCGTCTAGCCTTGCTCTTATATTAACTGAAATTGTCCTCAGTTGTTTATCATTATAATTTCTATAACAATTCATTTTTGAATGCCTACGTGAGAAACAGTGGGATGTAACACAATATATGTAATATGAAAGATAAATATGTAGATAAAATGAAACATGTACTGTAATCAGTTGCTATGAAGTACAATATTTCTGTGGCCTTCAGTGCAACTGGGCAATAGATTAATATTGAAAGATCATGTGACTAATAGCAGCGCTATGATTCGTTCCAGTTGTTAAGCAAAATTGTATGCAATTTTCAATTGTAAGAAATATAAATAGACATGTTTAATACTTAATCTATGCTTTATATTATTATGCTATATATGTTTAATATTTTATCTATTCATCTATGCTGACTGCATAGATCTTCGATCTACTAATACTACTTTTTTGTCGTTTTCTACGGTTGGGAACGTGGATGGTTCCTCGCGATGTTTATTTTCTGTGAATGTCCTACCCAACTTGAACTGTTATGCCCAGGGCATAACTGTAAATAATGAGTCCCACAATGTCTCCACTAGGTCGCTGTGTATGACTTTGGTTGACATTTTTTCAAACAGAGGTACTTGATAGCAGTTGGCTAAGTAAAATAGGACCTTGTTAAACTACAAATAAATTAAAACTAAAATTGGATGG
Organism: Cephonodes hylas; assembly: GCA_030295005.1. Taxonomy (NCBI): domain Eukaryota; kingdom Metazoa; phylum Arthropoda; class Insecta; order Lepidoptera; family Sphingidae; genus Cephonodes; species Cephonodes hylas. The sequence goes on along the minus strand of AP025364.1, from coordinate 6,415,235 downwards.
TTCTATGTATCACATAGAACTTTGTTATTCCTATTCGTAACTGGTAGGACAAAAAACAACATAGAACCCCGTAATATTGGATATTTTGCAGGAAAATGCTACCATCAAGTCATGTATTTTTGCAAAATAGTAGCTTATAACTCATTGAACGTCGTAGTTTCAACATTCGTAACTTAATAAGTGATAAAATAATAACATAGAACCTTGTAATAGTGAGCCTACGATATGTATCTTGTAGGGTTGGTTTACTATAACGTCTTTTATGCTAACCAAATTTGTTCTAAAATAAGGCTTTGATTGTGAAGGTGTTTTTATAATAATTATATTAATCCTTTTTCAAATAAATGCGTTATTCATTAAAAGTATTTTAAAAGAAATTTGTCCTTTACATCATTATATTTCAATGAGTATCTTATAGATATCGCAGTTTTTAATTAATAATGATCAAGCGTGCAATTTTTTTGCACAAGGCGCCGACCGGCGCGTTACGGTTTCACGCTTAAACAATTTGACCGATATGTATGATTTATGGTATAGACATAAATAAGACTCTGAGGAGTAAAATAGACTACAACTAATTTTCTTTCTGAACTTAACCCTGTAGTCTACGCTGACGGAGTCGCGAGCAAAACCTATGATATTTAAATGGAATATGCACCTTAAGTTTAACGTACTACGTGTAAATGGCACACATCGTCAAATAATGGCACCCCACGTCACATATCGTACGTACGTCACACATTATACATTTTCCAAGAGTAAAACATAGTTTATGTATCTTCATAAGGTCCCATTTATTTTCATACCAAAAATCATATAAATCGGTCAAATTGTATCCGTCTGACAGTGTAACAGAGACATTTAGAAGTTACTTTGCATATATAATATATACCCATTCCTACGGATATACTGCATTTTCCAGTATAAAAATTATCCTATACTACTTCCGCGGGTCCCACCAATGTTCATACTAAAAATCATTCAAATCTTATTCCCCTCTTTGTTCATGTCTTTTAGTATCTATGTTACGTATAATAAAGAATACCTATATGTAAAAAGTCTCATTACGATCAGTTATAAGTAAATAAGGAAGTAAGGATACACAAACCCACGTACTTAGGTGGGTCCCATCTATATAAAAAAAATCAAACTCGTTAAGCACTTTTTAAATTTATTTGTATAATAATAGTATTGATTACTTGTTTTTTTCAGGTGAAACTTGCTACGGACGCAGGTCTAGTCATATTTTGTTGGGGTGATGATAATAATGATAAAAACACTATCAGGAAACTTAAAGAAATGGGGCTACATGCTGTGATCTACGACAAATTAGATCAATACACCACGAAAGAAGTCAAGGTAAAACATTTTAATTACATAAAGAATTATATACCTATTTTTTAACATTTTTCCGTTCATGCATTAGAAAAGCTTTTTAAAAGAACTTATCATTAATTATGTAGAAATACTTTTTTTTTATATACAGGATGGATGCGCACGAGGGGCATTAAATTACATTACGCGTACTATACGTCCTCAGTGTTAATTCGACTAATACTAAAAATGAGATTTTGTTTGTTTCAAACAAACTAAATAGCTTTAAAATAAAACGCAACCATTCTTTATAGATAAATTTCACTGACCTTCAAATTGGCATCATCGCGCGGGGCAAGTGCAATCGTCTGTCTCTTTTACGCGCGGCATGTTTCGGTTGTATCATTAGAAAGAGACAAATAACTCGTAGTGCGTTTGAATAGATTTTGGTTTTAATAGTAAATATTTAGTATCGATTAGACTGTATCGATACTTATGAGTGGCGAATGACAAAAAATATCGTTCTCATACATGTATCGAAACATAATATTGCTACTTCAAGGTAAGAGTACATGGGTCAATCAACTTTTATCTGTCCTATCAGTACTATGTAAATTTGTCCCTCAGTAGGTTAGTACAATGAAACATTAATTTTTTCAAAAAAATTATATATGGCAATCCATTACAATGAAACATAATTATTAATTACAATATCTACTATGATGCTAGTAAATAGATTTTGTTTGCTTTAAAACCTTAACGACCTTTTTGCATGTTTATTTTAGTCCCTATTATATTTTATTATTCTGACTTCCACCGGACAACGGTAAAAAAGTTCCAAAATCCAAACATTTATGGCGTGACTACTGCTTGGAACTCAAGTCGATTTATTTCGTGACAACATTCATCCAGCCTCGATTTTGATTTCATCTTTTCCGCGGCGCCAGTTGACCGAGTGTATTTTGAAAAAGAGCGTGGCTTTATTGTGTGTCCACTGGACAACCACCACAAAAACTTTTGTATTTTATATATTGTAGTAAATTAAAGTGGAATATATTCAATTTAATGTATATTTTTTACTGTGCGTAAGACCTATTTCGAAATATTATTATTTATTACCAGGGAGCGGAAAGACTAATAAATATCACCACCAGTCCCTTGGACATCCAAGATCGTTGTCTGAATTATTCAATATTTTCTCTTCTAATACTGATAATTATTTTCAAATAGTTGTTTTTTTATTACATAAAAGAAGAAATACATGCGATTTTCATCATAGAGTCCCCTTTGGACACCCGAGTATTTCCTATGGACAAACGTCTATGTCCACTGGACAACCACTTTTTTCTTATCTCCTAAAGACACATTATCGTCATTTTTACTTTAAAAGAACAGTAAGGTTTTTCAAATATGATTCTAATATTTAAAAGTAAATTAACAATTTGACTGAATTTTTAAATGTCCAAGGGACTATCTTAACTACAGTCATGTGAATTTTTGAGTAAAATTTACCATAAATTGTTCTGCTCTATTTGAATTCCTTAAATATAAATAATTATCAACAACAAATACGTATAAAATATACAAATTTAAGAAAAAAAAAATGATATATAAAATCTATCATTGATGGTACATTTAAAAGTTGATTGACCCACATAAATTTAATACAATAATAGAGAAAGATAGCTATAACTTCAAAACAAAAATTCATGAAATAAAATTATTGAGTACTTTAGGCATATGAATCAAAGTTCCTATTCCTCCATATAATAACATAAAAATAAAAGTTTATGTAGCCATTTTGATAATAAGTAATTTCGGATTTTTGTGATTGTATTTCTAGGTTTACTACTACTCGATATCACAAAATATCGATAATTCTTTCGTGACCCTGGTAAAGGTGATTGACCTATGCGTTCGACGTAATCAGCTGTTAGAAAAGATACACCGTGTTCAAATTGAGCAAAAACTTAACAAATTATTTATGACTAAACTATTGGTCCAATTTGATTGATTTTTAGTACAGAACTTGAAAATGGTACCTAGTATATGCAGTTAAAAAAAAGCCTCTCGTGCGCATCCACCCTGTGTAATTATAGGTATATAATTAATAGCTTCTGTATAGTAGCACTGCTAAATTAAATTGTATTTTATAAATGGTAATGAACAGGAGAGCATATTTCTGGTGGAGGCGCGTGAATCGCAGCGAGAAATTATGCGACTGGCTGCACTTGAAGATCTTGTTCCCTCGGAGAGTTGTTCATCTTCACAAACTGTTGTCGAGCCAGGAAATAAACCGTTCCTTAATCTTTCTGTTCGTGACAAAATTAAAGAAAGATCTACTGTCACCTCTTTAGAATCTCTTGCATCTTCTATCGATATTAAGGATGATGCAGACAAGAATTTAAAGCGGAATAGAAATATTATTAAACCCTTTGACAAGGAATCGCAAGTTAAAGAGCAAAGAACGTCTTTTTGCGGATTGTTTTCCGGAGGTGATAGTTCTAAGGCTTCCCCCAAAAAGTCTCGATTAGATGACAATGTATGAAAAAAAAAATTAGGAAAGGTTTTAAACATTATTTTATTTGCTCAAATTATTTGTTACCATATTAACTCATTTAGCAATCGAAATTTTCATTTTTCATCTTTCCTTTATAAATTTAAAGAAAGATTTTTCCAAGAACAAACATTATGCTATAGGGACTTGGTCTCATCTATATAGATTTCTTTTGAATTTATCGTGCCAGTGATAAAAAAAATTAACAACTGTTTGCGTGTTACATGTTTAGTTACAATATTTGTCTTTTCCAAATTTCCATATCTAATTTGGCACTTGTTTTTTCAATTAACTTACCTAAATACAGATAATAGCTTTTGCTTCGACTTCGTCCGCGTAGGGTTAATAGGGTCATTCATTCCCACGGGAATACTACATTATCCGGGATAAAAGTTGTCACTATGGCACTTTGTTGGGTCCCATCTATCTCCATACCACATTATTTAAATCGGTTTAATAGATCCAGAGATTACCTTCTACGGCGTCACAAATTTACAAACCTTACCCCTTTATAATATTTGTATAGATAAGGTACTTACTAACCGAATTCATCTCTTCTTTAAATTAAATTGAGCAAAGAAGGTTTTGATTTAGGAAGCATCTGTTTTTTAAATTCTTGAAATATTTTAGATTCGTTGTATTTAGTTATACCTATATGACGCTTTTCTGCCAGTTTTAGAACATAATAATAATAGCTATCCCACAAACACTTATTTTTAAACGCTAGGTCCCTATACATTTAAGTACCTAGAGCTCATCATTACTCTGTCTCATTGTTATTATAGTCAATAGACACTTCCAATAAACTTAGTTTTTTAGTATTAATCATTGTAACAATAATTATTTTTTTTATAATTTTCATTCTATTAAAATTATACAGTAAATATATTTTTCGACTCTTTACATGGAAAAGCTTTATGGCAGTGTTATTTTAATTTAGCTTTTTATAAACACCAAATCATTTTCTTATTTTAATAAGTTGTTTTGTTTGCTAAAAAATCACCATTTTAAATTAAATCTGTGATATTAAGACCAATGTGTTTTTTTTTATTGTCTAAGAAAATTCAATTATTTTTTATTTCTGAGGAGATGAAACAAAAAGGACAAGCATATTGCCTAATGTCGAAAATACTTTCGTTCTGCGTCCTGATACTAATGTTACCCACTACCAAATACAGCCCAATAACACATGACTGACACGAGACTCGAACACCTTCAATGACACACCTTACACGGCTACCAACTTCTTAATTCTATTCTAAGTCCTTATTTCTGTGTACTCTAAAATTGCTGTTCTGTTTTGGCATGTCTGTGCATATAAGGACATACCGGGTTCATCGACAAACATTTAAAGGTACTTATAAATCTTATTACGTTTGCTTAATTTTATTTTATAATCATCACACATCCTCAACTTTTACTCTATTTGATTTCTGACATAATATTTTTATTAATATATATCTATTTTTCTTAAAAATAACTTTTTTTTATTATGTAGAAATTTATTCCGTTGGATGAAATAATGTGAGGAAAAGATAAAATAAAAACCAGTTTGTTTAGAATAATATATTTTCAACAAGATTTACATAAAAATAAATGTATATATTATATTAAGACGATGTGTTATTATTAAGTACATATTAAGGACGGAATGTATGTTAATCACAACTTTCTACACCTGTAGGTACCTTTTACATTATAATACTAATTTATTGCAAAATAGACAATGCTTCCATTAATACTTATCAAGATTAACACGTTATTTGGTGATACAATCCAACATTTTATATAATACTAATATTTCGGATTGATACTAAGCAACTTATCGACTAAAATTCATTATGATTAAATATTGTTATTTGTTAGGTAACAACGGAAACACTTAATAATGTATAATTTGTTAGGTATCTATGACTTAAGCAATCAATACTTATTTACCTATAGATTAATAAGGATAAAACTGACATAAAATACTTCTAAAAAGTAAACCAGGTTTGTGGACTTTAATCTGTTGTAAATCGTTTGACTAGTTTTAAGCTGGTGTTTCATTATTATCAAAATTCGAACATCTTTACAAGCAGACATGATAAATATTTTTATTTAACTCGAAAATACAAAATAAATAGGTATATATATTTTATAGTCAGATATAAAATATCCATGGCTATCGTGGAATATATTATGTAACCATTCGGTATATAAATAATTATTACTGTGGAATGCACATTAATTTGGATATACGTACGTGTAACGTACAACTTTTTCAAATCTCAAACTAAAGTAAATTTTTCTATAAACGCCCAAAATTACCGTCATAAGTATTTCATAACAAATTTATCTATAGGCCCGTATTTACAATATTATCAACATGGCCACTTATTACAGTATACTTAACGAAATAAAGAAATCATTAATTTAGGCCAGCGGTCGGCAAGGGCCAGAAAATGGCAAATAAAATATAGGCGGGCCGCACTTGTGATATTCACCCCGCAATTAAAAAAATAAAATAAAATGAAGCCCGCGCTTGCAATATTTACCCCAGATTTCTGAAAAAAAAAAAACGCGAGTCGCGGTCATCCGCGGGCCGCAAGTGAGACGTCCGCGGGCCGCATGTTGCGGACCATTTAGGCAGTTATAAACATTTGTTTTCCAGATAAGAAATGATTGATTGTAATATTAAACGAGATTCACATTCGATTATAAAAGCCAGGTGCAAATATAAAATAGTAGAAATTTCTGTGTCGGTAATTTTAACAAAAAGATAAGTCTTATTAATTTCATTTCTTAATTTTTTTTTCGCGCGTTGAATCTATAGGCATCAGTAAAAATAATTGCACGGGTTTGCTTTCTTTAACAAAATATAAAATTCAGTACATTTAGGAATGGAAAAAGTAAAACAATAAAAGAAGTAAGTAGTAGAAGTAACATGCTTGAAAGAGTATCAAAATAAATATATAGTTTGTTAATAAAAAAATGATTACTAATATATTTAATTTCTATGTGAGCCATTTTGTAATATTTGATATGCATAATAATACCTTTTACTTAAAGCAATATTTATCTCATTAAAATACCTTTACACTATACAAAAAGATAAAATTCATTCAAAAATGTAGTATCCTCTTACAATATGCTACCGATATGTATAATTTATGACAATTATATTTATGCTGCAACTTGCTGCACAAGGACGGATTCGATATGTACAATATAATAACGAAGATTTAAATCAAAGGAGCAGATCCATTTAAGCCCTTCAACGAGTAGACACTAACTTGCTATAACCTTTATATGAAAACTTAAGATTATGCAGAGTAGGACATTTTATCTAAACTGAATAAAACAAATACTATAATATAGTGATTTAAAAGGTACACACATGTAGATTACAATATTTAAAAACGACTCTGGCTCGCATTTTTAAGTAAGAAGTACCTACTATATGGCACCAGGCCGCACCAGCACTAGTTTAATAGACTAAAGCCAAACTCCGCTCATATCAGCAGGTCGCTTAGACACTAGCACGACTGCTTATTTAATTATTTAACAAACATATGTATTAGACTGAGAAGTTTTAATTTTATTAAGTATCATATCGATAAAATGCGCGAAGTATTGTTTTTGCTGAATTTCAATATTTTTGTTAATCAAAATTTGAAAGATGAACAACATGTGTTAAAAAGCCAGTGTCGTCTGAAAATATTACATAACCCGTTCCCTACTTGATAAACTGTCCATTGAGAATTTAATATAAAGGACTACCAAATAGTATCACCAAATAGCAAAATTAAATAGCATTTTTTTTTTTAATAAAACTGAATATTATTCTGATTAGGTAAAGCAAAAAACTTTGCAATACCAGCAGGTGGTTTAGTTCTTAGATGTTCTTCTATAAACTGACAAGGGCATACATATTTCTCACCATGGCGTCCAGGCACAACGCTACTGAGAGACAATCGGTTTTTGACAGCAAAGCAACCCCAACGTGCTGCGTACCGCAGATATAGTAGTGTCCCTCGTTCCTACCAAACAAAAAACACGTTATAACTGCGATTAGGCAAGAAAAAAATATTCAATTCGAGAATAGAAAAACTACACTTGCCAAGCATGAAGTGATTTGGTCAATCGAGACCACGGCGTCTGAGCCAATCGTTGCAGAGCGGACAACAGGCGCGAGTGTCTTTGGGCTCTTTGTTACGCAATACTTCCTCTACATATTGGCAGGGGCAAAGCGCAACTGTTAAATGGCGAGGCGTCGCAGGGTTGCCGCCTTCCTCGTCTAGAGTCCAGTCGAGTCGGCGGCGCAAGAAGTCTTTACCCCACCGCTGCAGGTACCGGAGGTACACTTGCTCTGCCATACCCTGCACATTCGTTTGCTTGCTTACCCACTAAATCTACACACCACATTAATCTACTAGAACTGAATTAGATGTTTTTTTGTTAAATGTTCTTAATATCTACCATGGCAATAAAAAATGCAACTGTAAGTGTACTACCGAATGAATATGTTGTTAAACTGTAGGTTAAATATAGTTGTGAAAACCAAATAATTTAATTATTAAAAGAACTTTACTATTTCAAATAATTTCTTGTTATCCACATAAAAATTAAATTTTTGGAACATGTGTTCGATATCAAAGAATGTAGTTTCAAAATTGGATACATTTTTATGTAAGTACCGTTGATTGAAAAAAGCCAAATTTTATAATTGTTGAGAAAATGATCATGCAATCTGTTTTACATTAGAGAAAAGACAAAAAGCAATATTAAGAAATCTTTAAATCTCTTTTTTTATCACAAAATTTCAACTAAGCCAATAAGTAGCGACATGCCTTATATATAAAGATGGCTAATGAAAATAATAAGTTATTATGTTTATCATGATGTTTTTTTACGTTTGAATTTAAGTTTATTCCCCGCATATGTTGTTTCTTTACTAACATAAATAATTGGGGCAGTAAAAATAAATCCATTTTTAAGCAGACTTCAAAAAAGGAGGTTGTTAATTCTTTTCCTTTTTTTATTACCTCAGAACTTTTGACTGGGTGGACCGATTTGAGGATTCTTTTTTTATTAGGAAATTCGGTATCAGCCAAGAAAACACTACAATATACCTAGAAACAATACTAAAATAGTTAAAGAAATATTTTCTTAAATAACCTGCCTTGGCTGACACCGATTCCAAAAATATCAATAATTTTCACTACATTATATTATAACAGTGCGTGGTAAAAAGATCGTACCTACATATTGATGAAGAGAAAAAGTAAGTTGATCATAAATTTATAGAAGAATACGCAATTATTTTTTCTACTTTGTAGGGAATATTACTTTATTTTGGATTAGTTCATTTTTTTCATGAAATACGGGTTTTAAATAACCATTTAGGGTGACCTAAATGTGAATGTATGTGAATACATAGAAGCTGTTTTGTTTGATAAGTTGTTTCCATTTTGAAGGTACAGTGTGAAAGTTCGTTTTTCTTTATTATTAGTCCGTATTTCCAATGATCCGAATCGACCGGGGTCTCTATTAAATCGGATGATTGGAGTTCTACTCTAACATAATTATGCCTTTCGCTAGAAGCCTTCGTCCCTATTGACAAAAAATTGAGACGGTCGATTTTCACAAGCTCTCAGGAAGCAAATTTTTTCCAGCAAAATTGTTTGCCATGGAAAGAAACGCATGTTAATCACTTTATGCACAGTCCGAACTATAAGGTGGATGAATAAGAAAACACCCAACGAATCTCCCGACGCTTCTGGCACGGTAATACAGTATTTTAACTCGGCCGCATCTTTGAAATAAATACTTAGGGCTTTAACCTTTTGACCGCCACGCAAAAAAACACTCGCCGTGTCCCCCACGCCAAGCCCTCAAAACTGTGAAAAATACCTAAAAAAATAGGGATGGGAATCGCATGTCGATAACGTTTTATTTTCTAATAAAAATAATGTGCATAAATCTACCAACATATTGGAAATGAAGTTTTTTTTAAGCCCACATCAAGCTAGTAATTTTACATAGCAAATACTATGGCTTACAACGATGTTTCTTGAAGATTAATACATTAGTTAAAATATAACACACACATTACCCCAGCACTACTCAATAGATGTTGTCGGCTCCAGCCGACATGGGCGTAGTCGACACGGTGTTTTCATACATGCTCGCTGTTCATTATAGAGATGGGACGCGCGCGGCACGGTGCACGATGTTATGTATTAGCATCAAAAATTAAATGAAATATTAATCCGTCAAGGATTATTCTAGGAACTACATTGAATACAATTACTTATTTTACTTACAATATGTTTCGATGCGATGGTTATATTGTAAGAAGTTCTTTAGTAAAAGCCGCTTTTGCTAAAAATATATCTCGTAAATCTTTTATTTTTGTTACTTCTTTGTTACTAATACCAAAGAATACACGAGTGTAATAGTAAATCATAAAACTACATACCAACTTCTGTCGTAAAAAACGTTCATTTAATTTTAAGTACACTGTTTGCGGACGGATTGTTGTTGTTTGGGAAAGAAGATAACTATGACAAAAATATTTGTTTGCCAGAAGGCGGTTAAAGTATTGATTTAAAAGACTCTGTCTAATATTATGTATAAATCAATTTGGGACAAATACAAAATGTTTAATAATCTACATTAATTATTCAATAATGAGTTGTTTATTTTATTATAAATATAATATGATATTTGTATTATGAAATAATACAAAAATTTTATATTTACTTCATACATAAGCGCACAGTTTGCTTATTATTTATAAAAAAATAGCACAATACTAGCGGTCGTCGCTTGCCGACAATGGCGCTTGGAGTCCATCCAATACGGACTTTTTTTGGCATCTTTTCTCTCGTGGATTTCTCACATATAATAAATATTTATAGGTAGGTTTAAGGTATATATGAATTATTATATCCTTGTTACTTCAATAAATAAGATATGATAGACAGAAACTCATTTATTGAACAAATTTATCGTTAACCTTTTGAACGCCATTGTCGGCTATAGCCGACATGCAACGCCGTGCACTCTACGCCACGGTCGTCTATAGCCGACATAAAAGTAGCATTATTATTTAACGATAAATTTGTTCAATAAATGAGTTTCTGTCTATCGTATCTTATTTATTGAAGTAACAAGGATATAATAATTCATATATACCTTAAACCTACCTATAAATATTTATTATATGTGAGAAATCCACAAGAGAAAAGATGCCAAAAAAAAGTCCGTATTGGATGGACTCCAGGCGCCATTGTCGGCAAGAGCCGACCGCTAGTGTTGTGCTAATTTGTTATAAATAATAAGCAAACTGTGCGCTAATGTACGAAGTAAATATATTTTTTTTGTATTATTTCATAAAACAAATATTATATGATATTTATAATTAAATAAACAACTCATTATTGATTAATTAATTGAAGAATTATTTAAAATTAAATGAACGTTTATGACAGCAATTGGTATGTAGTCTTATGATTTACTATTACACTCGTGTATTCTTTGTAATAGTAACAAAGAAGTAACAAAAATAAAAGATTTATGATATATTTTTTGCAAAAGCGGCTTTTACTAAAGAATTTCTTACAATACAACCATCGCATCGAAACATTGTAAGTAAAATAAGTAATTGTATTCAATGTAGTTCCTAAAATAATCTTTGACGGATTAATATTTTATTTAATTTTTGATGCTAATACGTAATATCGTGCACCGTGCCGCGCGCGTCCCATCTCTATAATGAACCGCGAGCATGTATGAAAACACCGTGTCGACTACGCCAATGTCGGCTGGAGCCGACAACATCTATTGACTAGTGCTGGGGTAATGTTACTGTGTTATATTTTGACTAATGTATTTATCTTCAAGAAACATCGTTGTATATAGTAGCGTTGTATGTTGTAGCCATAGTATTTGCTATGTAAAATTACTAGTTTGATGTGGGTTTAAAAAAAACTTCATTTCCAATATGTTGGTAGATTTAGGCACATTATTTTTATTAGAAAATAAAACGTTATCGACATGCGATTCCCATCCCTGTATTTTTTTAGGTATTTAATGCAGTTTTGAGGGCTTGGCGTGGGGGACACGGCGAGTGTTTTTATGCGTGGCGGTCAAAAGGTTAAATAATAATGCTAATGTCGGCTATAGACGACCGTCGCGTAGAATGCACGGAGTTGCATGTCGGCTCTAGCCGAAAATGGCGTTCAAAAGGTTAACTGCGTTAAGCGGGCTCCCGCGACGGGCAACCGTCGCGCGTCTACTCGCGTGGACACGCGGGCGGGCTCCGTGGGAACGCGACGGTCCCCGTCGCGGAGACCGGATTTACGCAGTTTTGATAGTTAAATTTTAACGGTGTGCATGTACAGTCGTGTCGATGGAGAACTTAATATATTTTTATACACAGCAAAATGACGACTTGCAAAAAAGAAAAGACAGCTAGTAAGCCCGTTTATTGACTGAACAAGTCCGTGCGTGTTACCGCTGGCGGGCTCCGCGCGTGTCCCTGCGACGGTTCCCGTGGCACGGAGGCGGGCCCCGCCGCGCGGGTGCGGGGCGCGCCTTCTCGTGCCGGACGCCCGCGCGGAGGATCCCCGTGACGGAGCACTTTTATATGAAACCGCGCGAGTGCCCGCGTAACGCAGTTTCAGCTCTTACAGCCGCGCGGTACGTAAACCTACGATAGGGCTGCGAACCTGCAACTTTTAAATTATATCTGCCTATTTTGACTCGGATAGCTTATAATCTTTCGGTCGACTATCGTTAGTGTGCTTCTAAGAATTGAAGAGTCCCGTTGTATTGTCATGGATCCTAACCAGAACTGGATAATCAGAACCTTACCAAACTCTCGTCAAATTATCCTGGCAATACATTCTTTCTAATAGAAAATGAATCTTCAAAATCGGTTAGCATTATATTGAGTTATTGACGATTTGTCACGCACATCAGTGCAAATTTAAGACCTAATATGGTTTTTGTATAAAATGGTCAGGCGCATAGATATAACTGGCGTTTCGCCCGTTTGTATGGAGTTAAAATACTTTATGATAATATAACCGTGCTTCTGGCAAGTCACTTTCGATGATTATGGCCTGGCGTTATCCTCCTCGGATCATGTTTACTATAGTGAATAAATCATTCAATTTAATGCAAAAAAACTTTTTTACTATACCTATTATTATTATTTCACTTAAATACCATTATAAATTGGTTAATGTAAAAGAATTCATACGGGGAATCTACTGTTACACTCTGGATCATTTCAACTCAAATGTTAATAATATACCCACCACCTTGATTGTCTACAGATTTTATTATAGTTAATAAAATGTGTAGTGATACATCTTGTTATTAATTTCATATTTTATATACTGGTGTATTAAGTGAATTGATGTCAAGAGAGCGACTGTAAATTACTTCGTTATGTAGTAAGTAGTCATCATTTTTCATCATCAACCCCATATACGTCATCCCACTGCTGGGCACGGATCTCCTCTACCATCGAGAGGGTTTAGGCATTATTCGAACACGCTGACCTAGTGACTACTTCTTCTTCATCAACCCATTTACGCCCACTGCTGAGCACGGGTCTCCTCTACCATTGAGAGGGTTAGTACTAGTGACTACACACCTAAGAAATTCCTAAGGACTTTTTACTTTTCCTCACGATGTTTTCTTTCACCTGTAAAACATGTATCAATTCAAATTGAATACTCTGGGGTGCCTGGGGTCGAACCGGCCGCGGCGGCCGCCGAGATTCTCGACCGCGCGCCTAAACCTCGAGGCCATCACTGCTTTATTGAAAAAAATGTTGTGGTTGGAAATTACGTGTTCTCAACATGTATACATCACGTTACAATCAGTATCACCGTAAACTGCCGCAAAACAACCCTATCGTGTTTTACATTCGTATTCACGACTAACACTAAGGTATATGAAAGTAATACCCGAAAATTAAAAACCTTGTGTATGGAGGAAAAAGGTCTATCTGCTCTGAATTACAGAAGTATTACTGGTTGATATGAAATAACATTTTAACATAATCCATCTTAGCTCCAGCCTTTCTACATTGTACTGGGATAAGTAACAATGGATACCTTAGTTTTTGTTCTGAAAAATTAGAGTCTATGAGTCTCTTCCCCTTTGCTCAGTCCTGACACACATCTTAATCATCCTTTATGCATTTAAGTTTAGATAGGGTTCCTGATGTGTTTCTTGTTCAGAATGTGACTTTATTAATATTTTTTTAACAATGATTAAAGATTAAGCCAAAAATTTAATTAGTATATCAAAATCTCTAATAAATTCAAGAACTTTCCAAAATCTGATAACTGATGCAGGCAACAGCAACACAGTCTTAGTAATTATGCTAATTCTGGTACATTCCTACCTGCACTGGAATGGTAGTTAAAAACTCTAGAGATTACACAGTTTGATTGATTTGAAGCATCCTCTTAGTATTTAAAAAGTAATATGTTTTACTTGCAATATTTTTTTGGTGTTGTTTGCAGTGTATTGTGTCAGTATAAATAATATATTAATTATAAATTGTCTATGTATCTACATGACACAATACAAATCCAATACAAATCCAAATCCTCCCACTGTAATATTGTTGGCAAAGACACAACTTTTAAGGCATACATAGACAGAAAACTAAATATATAAAAGCAATACATTCATGCAGGACAAAATAAATAAATAAATAAAAAGCATTCTATGAATGTTAGTGTTAATTATGAATTAACACTCATTTACAGAAATACAATAGCATATTGTCAGTTTTACTATAACAAATAAGATTTACAATTAGTATTTGCAGAGATATTAAAATAATTCATCATTCTCTAACCTATTATTCAGAAATTTTATATTATTAAAGCTAATTCTGTAAATGAGTAAAAGACCTGCACTAGAATGTTAAGGTATGGCATCAAAACAATTCAATGTAAACATGCCTTTTTAATCAATTAACTCAATTGAAAATAAGACACTGTGTACCACCAATATCCTTAATGCTCAGCAGTTTTACCATCATCTTATAATATTGAAAATATTTTAATTTATTTTTCTACTTACCTCTTAGTGTATTATAATAGGAGAGATATAATTTATAAATGTAATTCAGTGGATTTAGAAGTTATAGATGTTTTAATCAGTAAAAAAACTCTCCCTAGTACTAGTGCAACTTAGAAATAAATAGTAGAAAAAAAAGTAATATACCTGTCTCCTTGATAGTCTTGTTGTTTGACTTCCTTGAATAATAATATCATTTGTAGACACATCTAATCTTTGTTCCCATCCCTGCATTATGGTTTTGCCTTCTTCACTCTCAATAAATTCTTGTATATGTGTTATACAGGGTCCAGCATCAAAATAAATAAAGCAAAGATTTACTTTGTGACAAGAAATTTTCCCCCTATCATCAAGGGCCAATATAAGTTTGTGTTTATTTAATAGTTTATTGACCCTTGCTAAACATTGCTCAAGACCTTTTGAAAGTCGAAGTTTGATCCACATACAGAGAAAAATAGCAGCTGCATTAAGAATAAGCCACAACACTCCAAGAGAAAATAAAGTAAGTCCTGTTAGTCCAGAAAATAACAGAGCCAAAAGCACAAGAAATGCTAAACTTATCCAGCAGACAAGTACTCGTTTGTAACAAATGTTGTATAAAGTGAACCGTGAATCATTTACTAATAATTCCATTGCATGTACATATTCTTCCACTGTAAGCTAAAACAAAAAAGGCATAAGTTTTTATTAGTAACAGACGAGTTGTAATTTTGAATAGAGTTGTCGTTTATAGACCATCAATATTTAATTAGATAAAACTTACAGTAAGGCCTTGTGCCATTAATTCCTCGGGGACTAATTCTGGTCGAAATTGTGCAGCTGTCACCCATGGCCACCGTGTGTTCACAGGTAACAATGTAACTAAAATGTCACCATTACCTGGAATAACAATATAATGACACTGAAACAAAAGTACTATATTTTTTTAGTTTAATACCACTTTACACTTATTAATACTAACAAAATCCTTGGCGGACGTTAACGAATTCAACATTTTTACTCAATGTTGTCTGTGACGCAGGTTCGACACTCCGATCTCCTCTTTCTAAATTAACGTGAACTGTTTCAGTTTTAAGGACAGCCGGTCGAGCAGAAGGAGATGGTGATGTGCTTGCCACCGCAACAGGTGAAACTTCCGATGGAACTGCCTTCTCTGTCAGGGAAACACTTGTTTGCGAAGGATCGTCATCAAATTTCACCCACTCTTGGCGTGGTTTATCTTGCATTATATTGCCATTAACTTCATTTCTCTCAGATAATTCATTTTCTATGCCAACATTACTCATTTTATTATTATGTCACGGTTTCACTTACAAATAAAGTCAAACAATCGTAAAGCAACATGCAAATTTTTACCCACCCCACCCTTCTGTACGACTGCTGTATCAAGAGTTGCCAGTTAAACACAAAGCAGTGAGCACAATCAATTTTTTTTTTAATCTGTGACTATAGACTTGCCATGTAACCGGTATGGCACACTCAAATGACCCGTGAAATTGAGACATTTTATTAAACATATACAAAGTAAGTCACGTAACGACAGAAAAAGCTTCGCAGAGTTTTCCTAATAAAATATTAGTCCTAAGGTACGGTATACTACCATGTCTCAAGACCAGCACTTAAGTATATGTAATTGTAGTACCTACATTACATAACATAAATTGATTGTCTCAATCGACAATAATTTTAACAAAAAAGTTAATAATAATAAAAAAGGTGAAAAAATTATGCATTGAGTTAAAAAAAAAACGACTACACGTGATTGCATGATATTATTCAATTCTGACAAACTCGTGATTTGGCGCATTCAAAACAAAACAATCAGCTCAGTATATCCACAAACAGTAATAATTAAAATGATTAACTAGCGCGATGGTTTAGGGTTGAATAAAATATCAAAACGTGTCAATTGTTCATTGAGCAAGTTTGCTTATGCTTTAGATTTGAGACAGAAATATTTATAGCAGTCAGTCCCCGCAGTCATTGCCATCAACCCCTATATACGTCCACTGCTGGGCACGTACCTACTCTACAGCTAAGAGGGTTTACGCCTTAGTCCATCAAGCTGGCCTAGTGCGGGTTCATGGACTACACACCACAGAAATTCATAAGAATATTTAATAAATCAATGAATACACCCAACATATTTGTGGATCACACAGACACTTGTCTAGGTGCGGGGATCGAACCCGCGGCGTCTCTTTTCGGAAACAGCACCAAAATCTTCATTAAAATTGAAGAAAAAAGGATTTTCAGTAGTAAAGTACCTATCTGTCACAATAAAGATACACAAAGAATTTCAAAAGAATAAACAATAAATTTAAATTTGAAGTATCCACGCACACAAAAGCTAATAGAAAATGTGTACGAAACTATTAGTTTCAATATCAACTTACTCTAGTCTTATTATATCACAACTTTCAACTATGTACATACATATTTTCTAATTGGTTATTAAAAAAAGATATGTTTCTAAAACTGTATTCTTATCTATAGTAAAAATATTTAAATACTAAGTATGTTTCCCGACGAATGTAAAGTTTGCTATAAAGATGTTATAAACATGTTTTAGATAATTTTAATTCAATTTCATTATTACACTTAAAATAAATGTATCAATCAATCAATCAGCCTATCGCCGTCCACTGCTGAACGTAGGCCTCCCCAAGAAAGCGCCAACCATCCCGGTCTTGAGCAGCCCTCATCCATCCTTTTCCCGCCACTTTTCTCAAGTCGTCGGTCCATCGTGCTACAGGACGTCCCACACTACGTCTGCCTAAGCGTGGTCTCCACTCCAACACTTGTCTGCTCCACCGGCCGTCCGACCGCCGGCAGACATGGCCGGCCCACTTCCACTTCAGCGTACTTATCAGTACTTATAAGTACTTAAAACAGCGTGAGGAAACCTGCGCACCTAAAAGTTCTTAGAAATTTCTTAAATGTGTAGTATTTATTCTTGTGAACTTCTTTTTTAAAAGAGATCGCTAATAGCGATAAGGCCGCCCGTTATGGCACTGGTGGAAATTTATGTACTTAGTTCTATAATATGTTATTTTTGTTTTTGTGGTGTCCAATAAAGCAAATAAATAAATACGCCAACCCGTACTAGGCCAGGCCGCACTGGGTAACGAACTAAGGCCTAGGCCCTCATTGCCGAAACAAATTGTTTTGGTAAAGATTCCATATCTTTATAAAATGCAGGGATATAAAAGTTACACTCCGTTGAAGCCGGTCCCAACAGCTACCATGGTTCATATGAAATCTATAGTATGGTAATTAATGACTAGCTAAATTATTAAGCAAACATATGAAGTTATATTTAACCATACATATACCTATCTATCCATACTTAGTACTTACTAATATTACAAATGCGAAAGTAACGAAATGAAGCAGTGATGGCCTCGAGGTTTGGGTGCGCGGTCGAGAATCTCGGCGGTCGCGGGTTCGAACCCCAGGCACACACCTCTGACTTTTCGAAGTTATGTGTGTATTCAAATAGAATTATCACTTGCTTTAACGGTGAAGGAAAACATCGTGATGAAACCTGCACACCTAAGAGTTCTTAGGAATTTCTTAGGTGTGTAGTCCGCCAACCCGCATTAGGCCAGCGTGATGGACTATGGCCTAAACCCTCTCAATGGTAGAGGAGACCCGTGCTCAACAGTGGGCGTATATGGGTTGATGAAGAAGAACTAGAAGAAAGTAACTCTGTCTGTCTGTCTGCTACGCTTTCACGTAAAAACTACTGAATGGATTTTAATGAAACTTTACAATATTATAGCTTATACATCAGGATAAAACATAGGATACTTTTTATCTCGGAAAATGTGGTATTCCCGTGGGAATGAGTATTTCTGGATCCACCAAAGCGATTAAAATGAAATTTGGTATAGAGAGAGGTAGACCTCACAGAATTAACATGGGATAGTTTTTATCCCGGAAAATGAAGTATTCCCGTGAGAATGGGTATTTCTGCATCTACTGCGACAATTAACATTATTTTTAGTATGGAGATAAATAGGAACCTAGGAAGTAACATAGGACACTTTCTATCCCAGAAAATTTAGTGTTCCCGTAGGAATGAGTATTTCCGGATCTACCAAACCGATTTAAATGATTTTTGGTATGTGCATAAATAGGACTCTGAGAAGTAAAATAGACTATAACTTATTTTCTATCTGAACTCAACCCTGTAGTCTATGCGGACGAAGTCGCGGGCAACAGCTAGTACTTATTACAATAAAGAGGAAAGGTTTGTATTTTTGGATTTTTGTATGTTTGTTACGAATAAACTCAAAAAGTACTGAAGCAATTTGGATGGTTTTTGGTATGGAGATAGATGGGACCCACTGAAGTAACATAGGATACTTTTTATGCCAGAAAATATAGTATTCCCGTGGGATTGGGTGTAAAACGCTACAGTTTTTTTATTTTGGTATGATCATTAATTAAATCCTATGAGGTAACATGAACAACATTTTATCTCAGGAATATTTAGGGTTCCTGTGAGATGATTATATAAAGTAATGCGAAAATGACACTGCCTGTGTAATGCCCCACCGACGTAACATAGGATACTTTTTATCCCGGAAAATGTAGTATTCCCGTGGGAATCGGTATTTCTTGATCTACTGAACCAATTAGAATGATTTTTGATATGGAGATAGGTAGGACCCACCGGAGTAACATAGAATACTTTTATCCTGGAAAATGTAGTATTCCCGTGGGAATGGGTACATGTTATAATTGCAAGAGTATGTATGTCTATTACACTTTCACGCATAAACCATTCGACTACGTTATACTATTTTTGGTATGATCGTAAATAGGAACCTGTGAAGTAAAAAATAAATAGCTCTAAAAATAGCTCTAGAGTAAAACTCTTTTTGGACGCTTTAAAAATTCACTTATTATATTACTGCACTCAAACCTAAAGTCTCCGCAGACAGAGTCGCGGGGAAAAGCTAGGATATGAAATAAGTAAACAATGTGAGTCAAACTTTCTTTAAAATGGGTTAAAGATATTTAAAAGCGTTCAAACCAAACCATTTCAATGATTTCTATGACACGAAAATTACTTTTTTTTATAATAACCATATTTCATTAAAAGAAATAGTTTTCAGTATTAGTTGTGCTATTACAAATTTATTGCTTAGTAACTTGTATCGCAATTGCGAGAACTGTAATTGTTTAAATCTCTGCCGCCAAAATATGCCGGCGAACGGCAACTGCCGGCGGCGCCCATCGGTTACCTGGCCGATGATGTCTGCTAGTTACAAGTGCCCGAAATGTCGTTTGACCGGTTCTCCCACTCGCACTCGTAGGCTGTTATCTCTCGCAAATTCCCTCCCACTAGCAGATTCGTCGTCTTCGTCCAACATACGGACAATTTAATTTTATAAAACGGTTACTGTTTTTTTGCCTACATTGTGCTTTGGAGTAAATACACGTTATTATTGTGGCGTGAATAGTGCTTAAAGTTCGGCAGTGAAAATAATAAAATGCTAGGTATATAAACGTTACAAAATCAGTGAGTATTGAGAATATCTAAACTCGACCTGTTTTGTTTTGAGATTAATGGAATCGTGACCATGTTTTCATTGTTTATTGTTCCGAATAATATTAGTATTTGGTAGTTTATTTTTCTTTCGTGCTATAAAAGCAGTTTAAATTCAAAAGTATGCAAATTAATTCCACAAATAATGAACCACGCATCTTATAAAGATATGGAATCTTTACCAAAACAATTTGTTTCGGCAATGAGAACACTGTTTGATATAATGGACGATAAACACACGGGATATGTTAAGCTGACCGACATAGAGAATCGATGGCGGGATGATCGTACTAAGGGATTACCTCGGGGAGTAATAGAAAGTCTCCAAAAAGTGGCTTCCCATGATGGATTATTGAGTTTTGAGAGATTCTGTACGGGTTTGAAAATATGTTTATTGCGTAATCAAGTGGAATGCGCATCTAATAAAGTGGAACGTCTGGAAGATGGTATCGAAAACACAGTTTTATCCTCGCACATAAATCCCCCTTCGCATAGACCTCCTTCGGCGCCTTTATTAGATGTTGAAGATGCACCGGCTGTGGATAGAAAATGGAATATATTAAAAAACTCCGAAAATACAACACAGCAACATAGAACAGTCAGCATGCCACAACTCACAGGACGCAAAGATACATTATTACAAGACTCTAGACATCACAATTTGGCTTCAAGTCATGAACCATCCAATAGAACTTATGGTCCTCCGAAGCCACCCAGATTAGAAAAACAAACGTCTGAGAGAAAAGAAACTATAAGATCCAACTACAAATCAGAAGACGAAACACAGTTTGATTCTGTGGAAATTGATGAAGCAAAATTAGATTTTGACCATATATCTAGAACAGTCGAAGAACAAAGTAGAGGATTAGGCGATGGAAGACCAGCAAATGAAACACAAACACAAATACGTCGAACATCTCGTCGTCGAGAACCACGACGACATACCCTTCACAATGGGGTAGATTACAATCTATTGAAAAAGATGAAGCAGATTGAACAAGAGAAAGAGATCTTGTTGCAAGGTCTATCAGCGATTGAAGAAGCGCGTGAATGGTATTTAAAACAGCTTACGGAAGTGCAAGAAAAAATGCGCTATGCCGGAAGAATGGGTGCATATGTGGTAGGTGATTTTATTTTTTTTACAAGTCACTCATAAACTTACGTTGTCACACAGCACTAGAGTTTGCCGCGCGAACAAAAGGTCCCGAGTTCGATATGTTGGACTGTTTTATTGGAGGGACTGATTGTAGAGGAACGGGACGTCTGTTTGCAACTGTTATTTTAATTCAGTCGAGCCTTCTCTCACAATAAGAAAGGCCTATTTATTATATGATTAATAAAATTTGCCTAACATGAATTGGTAAACTCAATAAAGTTCTACTTTATTATTAAGTAATAAAAATACTCATAAATTGTGAAATCCAAAGGTTCACTTCTGACTACCATGTCCTTATCCTAATGAAACAAAGTTGATTCACGAATCCAGCAAAGCACCCTCAAGGTTTTTATAAGAAACAGTAGCAAAGATAAGTCTGTAAGTACTTATTTAAACACATTGCAAATCTTGTTTTATAACTAAGTTATTACAATTTAGTAGTGAAATACCAACTAAGGCACCTCATACACCTACAATAATATTGCACAATCTTTTTATTGTTCAATAATATTGAACACCCCCTTTGATTCCAGACGTTCAATAAATTCTGTCAATAAAATTGACTAACCAGTCTGATCAATATTTTCGTGCGAGCAACATGTCTGACGACGAAGTTTTGGCGGCCGCCACGCTGGTGATTTTGTTAAAAAAAAAAAAAGAAATATATTGCGCTATATTAGGTGCCCCATACACCTTCAATAATGTTGCACAATATTCTGATTGTACAATATTATTGAACGTGTAGGGATAATATTGAAGCATTGCGCCGTGATTGAACAAAAGATTGAGGGAGCTTAATTTTTATTGAACAATATTTTTTTATTGCGCTGTGTAGGCTTAATATTGCTCAATATATTTCTTTTTTTTTCTTTTCGACAAAATCACCAGCGTGACTGCCGCCAAAACTTCGTCGTCAGACATGTTGCTCGCACGAAAATATTGATCAGAGTGGTTTATCAATTTTATTGACAGAATTAATTGAACGTCTGGAATCAAAGGGGGTGTTCAATATTATTGAACAATAAAAATATTGTGCAATATTATTGTAGGTGTATGGGGCCCCTTAAGCCTACACAGCGCAATAAAAAAATATTGCACAATAAAAATTAAGCTCCCTCAATCTTTTGTTCAATCACTGCGCAATGTTTCAATATTATCCCTGGGTCGTTTTCAAATTGAGGGCCAAAAACATATAATCTGATTTTATTCTCATGTTGTAATTACTATTAAAATTAACATTACTGTTAATAAACAAGTTGTATGAGACGCTAGTGTGCCCAATATAACAAATCCTATACCTCTATTAACAACGAAGATATACCTACCCATAAAACTGATTGAAATCTCATAAGTGTGACGTAATGCAAACTTTATTTTTTTGTTTATGGTGCTGAAACCTACACATTAAAAAAAAATTATTGGGGCCTTTCTACTACCCCGCCTCCCACGTCACGCGGTCCCCTGTGATCAGTCCTCGATAAAGGAGTATGCTGGTTTGCTGTGTATTACGCTTTTTGGCTAAAAATTTGAATATCAGGTACAATTTTGAACTTGTTGCCAAAATCTTGTCATTAGTGTTTCATTGCTAATTGTCTCTTACTTATGTCACATTTCGTATATAATTACTTCGTTAAGTAGATATTATAAGCGTATGTCATTCTGATTCCAGGTTATGTTCTAGAACGTCCCATTTGGAGGTAAATTCAAAAAAGTGTCAAAATTCTCAATCGTGTTACTGTCATTCATGTCGATTCACGAGTGACACGAATGGTATTGATTGTATCACAAATGATTTATTTTTTTAGTTTTAGCAAAATTCGTCATACGTGATTAAAAATGGCTAAAACAAAGAATCAAAATCCGAAGAAGAATAAGAATAAGAAAGAATAGTGTTAAGAATAGCAAGGGATTGACATTTATTGGCCGTCAAATGTTAATGCGTGCGTTCAGAAACTTAATTTGCGTAACTAAGAAAAATAAATCAAGTCTAATTTTATCCAACTGAGCTTCTAATCTCCTTGGTTATGCCTAATTTTTAAATTTTATTATGCTTGAAGATCTAAAACAGTTTAAAACCCTTTTAAAAATATTAATAAATGTAGGTATATCATTAAGAGCTTTACCATCATCAGCCCTTATACATCCCGCTGTTGGACACCAGCCTCCTTTAAAATTGAAAGGGTTTAGGCTATAGTCCACCACGAAAGTATTTCCATGGAGATAATTAAAATCGAGTACATCCCATGGTGCACAATATGTACGAGTTTATAATCTAATTTAATCATGTCTAGCACCCACCCAATCGAAGCATTAGATTCATTTTGATTCTTTTTTATTTCTGTATTTATATGTCAATAAAGTTCTGAATTTAATATTTATTCACATATAATTAAAAATTAAATTCGGTTAATGTGTAACACGACATTCATTGATTGGTATGAAAAGACTGAAATAAAAATTATGCACCAATGGTTAAAAGAAATTATAAAAAAATAATTAAAACCTAATGGAAGTTTTAATCTTATTTATGTTGACAGAGATTAAATAAAAAGAAATTCATGAAATTCATGGCTTTTTGGCCCTCAATTTGAAAACGACCCCCCTACACGTTCAATAATATTGTACAATCAGAATATTGTGCAATATTATTGAAGGTGTATGGGGCACCTAACTGTCGGTCAATCTATTACGCTTTCATGCCTAACCCGTTTAACAGTTTTAAATTTTTGGCATCGACAGATAAACCCTAAGGAAAGGACATACACATGTACCTACTTATTCAACAATAAATGGCGCAGCAGCAGAGCAGATTCCAATAAAACAAACATTGACGATACATATTGCTCAAATTATGATTGAAGATTTCAATTTCTATTTAGTACTACACATTATTAAAGGGAAACATTTTTCATGGGTACTTATTTAGTGTTTCGAGTTCCTGTGAAATTAGTTCGGAGTATAAAATTGCACCCAAACAGTGCCGAGCGCTACAGCTAATTGATGTGTTATATTATAATAAAGCCCAGATACAGTTTTTGTTTTTATATTGAGCGTTTAATGAACTATCTATTCTACTACTACCTATAGAACTCGTAAACGGTTACTTTAATAAAAACCCTTTTTGATTCATGTTTGCGACACGATGGCGTAAAGCATGTCACACAAGATTTAACCGTTCTTAACCGTAAGTGGGAGACATGTCATACAATTTTAAGAAAAAAAAAAACAAATGATTCATTATATCCTCGAACGACTGCGTAAATAAATTATTAATTTTGTAAAAGAAAAAAGAATTTTATACAGCTGAATTATAACGACTATTTCAATTATACGCATAGGTATTTAATATTATCTATAAGACGTACCTAACACAAACGGCTTCCTAAACATCACTATAATGGAACCCCCACCAAACCCGAACTCAGGCACAAATATTATATATCTTAAATTTTTGCAATAACAGAATTACTCTTTAAATGAACAGGAGCCTTGGAATGAAGCACATCAAGAGAGATTAGAACTACTGAGAGCGCGAATTTTAGAGCTTAACCGACAACTTGGTGCACTTGCTGCTGGTTGGCGTCATGGCCCCCTGTCATTGCACATGAATCTTGCTTTACCAGCGTCAACACTATCTGGAACCTCGGCTACTCCAAATAATACTTCTGTACTTAGATCACAGAATCGCATGTTGGCCGAAGTAAGATTTTGAGTTTTTAAATAATATAACCAATTTTATGGTCTCTATTTATATGAATTTTCAAAGACAACTTTTAATAATGTTTTTATAATGATTAAAACTATGTCCAACAGTGGACGAATTGAAGCCTATTGATGATGAATGATTTAAATTTTCAACAATTATAAAAGAGACAATTAACTTAAAAATTTTACCCAAATATTATTTTAAAATCTTCTTAATTTAATATTTAAAACTTTCCAGGAGGTGAACCGAAAAAATGAAAGAATATCTGTTCTGGAGCGAGAAAAATCTGCTCTTATTCGAGAATTATTGCTTCAGCGAAACAGATCTAAACTAATGGAAAACTACTCATAGCTATATATAAATTAAAATGTTGGTTTACTCATAATGTTAGCAATATACAGATGTTACATATGGGCGGAGTAAAATGGCAAAATATGCATTAAATCTCATAGATGTGATGAGGAGTATTTTAAACAGAAAAGATAGTGGCCATCATCTTCAAACTATCAGTTACTTTGCAGTTATTTTTACATAGATATGTGTAACAAAACAGCCATTGAATATAGTGCATGTTGCAAAATCCGTAAGAATATCACATATATTTACAATTAATTCTTAAGAGCGTATAAACACCGCGCGGCTCGCCGAGTTTAGGTAAATGCGACGAGTGTCGATGCAGCGACGAGCGCGCGCGCCGGTTCTTACTTATTACTCATAATATGAAATAAAATGAATTGAAATCATAATTATTGAATATGTATAGTGTCAAATACATCACTTAGATTAATTCCTTTTAAAGTTTAATTAACCACATGTTCGGAAAGCAGAGATAATAGCAAAAATATTTACGACGCAAATTTCGATGGCGTAGCGCAGAGCGAGCGATACGTCCTCTCCTTGGAAGGCCTCGCGGCGGTGTGATTTGCACTGGCTTGGGCCCGGCGTTTTATAGTACATTTTAAAATATTCATAAAAAAATAAATAAATAAAATTTCTTCAAAACAAAAATTGTACGTTTTCAAGTAAACGTTCTTTTGTTGAATGCCTTAATTCTTTTTTTACTTGAATATGCAATCTAAATCTTAAAATGTTTTTAACTAACTATTTGCTTGGGGATATATACAATTCAACAAAATTTTATTTTGATTAAATATATTATGAATTAATTCGAATTTTGAGCCTCGAAAATGACTCTGAAAGTGAATTTATGACAACCTTAGCTCAGTTATATTGTTATTTATTAAAATTTACGCAAAATCTTAAAATGTTCTTAACTAACTTTTTAGATGACAATATTCCCTATAATAATTTGTAATTAAGGTATTTGTACGATGGGTCTTTCATCAATTTTGAGGGGTTCGAAAAGTACTGTTTTTGCCGAAATATGTATAAACCCTCTTAAAACATCTTTTATTTTAATCTCAAATGTATTTTTTAGTTGTTATAAAATGTTGAAATAGTATACTATG
Source organism: Cephonodes hylas (assembly GCA_030295005.1). Taxonomy (NCBI): domain Eukaryota; kingdom Metazoa; phylum Arthropoda; class Insecta; order Lepidoptera; family Sphingidae; genus Cephonodes; species Cephonodes hylas. The sequence continues at coordinate 6,388,376 of AP025364.1, read as the reverse complement.
GAATACAAAAGCTGAAGTCATAAATACTTTATATTGCATTAGTTGAATCCAGTCCCAGTAATTTTAATGACAATTAGGATTTATTGCTATTTTACTTGGTAAATATCACTATTTTAACTATTACATCACAGTTAAATAAAGTTTGGTAATTGCAGTGATATTACAGATTGTATTGATTAATTTATTACCATTACCAATTAATTAATTACCCAGAAAAATTGTGAACTAGTTTTTGCTAAGTCAAAAGCATAATTACATCATGTTTGTTATGTCCCTCAAATATCACCAAACCTACAAACACACACAATGTTATAGAAAAAAAGGTGGAGGTCTTATGATAATTACATAACATATTTTTACATTCAAAGACATTTAATATTTATTATTGTAAGATGTTAAACATGCTAGTGCCATAACAATGTGCTTCCAATTAATTCTACATTGAATATTTATAATAAATAATATTTAATATTTATATGATTTTGTTTGTTTAATTTTATTTAAAATGTATATAGACCATGATCAAAAGCTAATTCATTGTAATCAAATGATGTAAAGGACAAATTTATTTTGTATTAAATACTTGTTATGAATAATGTGTTTATTTGGATAAGGATTAATATCATATTGATAAAAGCACCTTCACGAATAATGCTTTATTTTAAAATAAATTTGGTTAGGATAAAAAACCTTATAGTGAGCCAACCATAAAGGATAGACATATGCTGTCGCGGACTTTTTTTTTAGAACTTTTAAAGGGGAACAATTCTGTCAAACATTATTTTAGCGAAACTTTAACCGTTTCTCCAGCGCACGCAGCAGAAGCTCACAAAAAGGAAAAAATGTTCCCGATTTTGAAACATTCTTCATTGCTGTTCCGCTCCTATTGGTCGTAGTGTGATGTTATATAGCCTATAACCTTCCTCGAAAATTTGCTATCGAACAGTGAGAGTTTTTCAAATCGGACCAGTAGTTACTGAGATCCTAGCGTTCAAACAAACAAACTCTTCAGCTTTATAATATTAGTATAGATGAGCCTTGTATTTTAATTAAGAGTCAGAGCTTTATGTTATTTGTGACAATTTGTGAGGGTAATGTATTATTTTTATATATAATTGTGTAAGTGTATTATTTTGTTGTTTTAGTAGTTTATTGTTATTAAAAAAAAAATAATATTATCTATTTAAAGTAATATATTGTTCTAATGACTACATAACATGCCAGTTTGAACTTTTTAATTTCGGTAATACAATGAGTAATCATATTCCCTAAAAGGTACATCATATGTTAGGGAACCTTGATCCCAGGCTCGTTCTATAGCAACCAAAAGTTCTTTATGTTTCTTTTGACAAAGGCCAGTTTTAAAGGCATCCATTATCTGTAAAGAAAAATGTAGGTTTAATGAAACCCATATATATTTTCAATAAGTGATACAAATTCACTTACATAATTTTTAAATAGCATTAAATATATCATAAAAGCATTAAAAATTGTTAAAATATAGTGGTCTAGAACTTATATTAACAGTCATTCAAAAATTAAAATAAAAAAAAAATTTACTCAACAAAATTTTATTACAATTGCAATTACATACAAATATATTTTTTTTGTACCGATTTATATGTAAGCCTACAAAAATCAAGAGTGTCGCTCTTCTTATCATTAATTTAATAATATATGTAGGTCAAAAACGTATATTGTGTACATGTAAAACAACAAATGAAATTAGAAATTATTCATGGGAATTGATTTGGTAGATGTTATAACCAAAACAAATTACTCACTTGTCCAGTATATTCTGATATAAATTGTTCAAGCAGTTTAGTGTTTCGATGATCAATTACTAAATATTCATCTCTGCAAATTGGGCATGGATTTCCAGTAGAAATTATTCCGTTTCTAACACAAGATTGTCTTGTCTTTCTTGGAGCAAATCCACCTTTGTGGTTGCGACGATACAGCGTCCATACAGGTTTTTCGCCATACGTTTGTTGGTAAGCTTTACTTTGTAAATATCTTATGCTTGTTTCTACTGGTATTATTTTAGTTCTATCTTTGGTAGGATCGACTGCTTTTTCTTCTGTTTCTTCAGAAGTGTTTTCAACCTGATCGCTATAAAAACGCACAGTAGTTCTTAAATCTGCCAGCACAATTTTATTTAACATTAAACGTATATTTCTTGTCAAAGCCATTATATATATCTTATCTGAAGAACTACAACTTTAATAAAGTACAAATTATTAAGGTTTAAATCATTGTTATTGCAACGAGTTTCGAATAACAATTGACGGTAGTCTCTAGCACATACGGTAGAAGGGAAATAGGTTAGAAAATTGGCATATATGCTCAGGCCTCAGAGTCATTCTATTCACCCCGCAATTTCTATACACCCCGTTTTACGGTAGCAATGAGTCTCGTACATCACCATTCACCTAAAACTTTTTACAAGCTTAAACACACACTATTCTATGTTTTCGGTACTAATAGCAAAAAATGCATTTACTTAGGTTGGGGAAGGGAGAACATGATGGGGTCTCGAGGCAAAACGGGGTACCGCACATATACAGAATCGAGGCGATTTCTAATGTAAAGAAATAAGCCAGTAATTTGTTATCAGCGATTCCTCGTGTGACCAAAGATCAGCGCGAGAGAAATTGTGAGTGGGACTCAAGGGATTTTTTGTTTACAAACAAAAATCATTTTAATATTTTATCAATCTATTTTCGTGCGAAGTTATAGGACAAATTTTAAAGTAATTATTATTTAATTACTTTAATATGAATTTGTTGATCTTTATGTATATTATGTATTTTTGATCTTTTCCTTAATTTTTTTGGGGCATAACATGGTAAATGGGACATTAGAGCTAAATTGGATTTGGGCGAGGATTCATTTAAGTACAAACAAAACAAACATACCTCACGCCTATATTCCCCGAAGGGGTAGGCAGAGATGCATATCTGCACCCACATTTCGCCAGGCATGTATCAGTCCCACGTAATACATGGCGAGCCTATTGGCGTTTTTCGGGCACATTTCCAGACTCCGTGCTGCCGGAAATCGAAACCAGGACCTCTAGATCGCACGGCACATACATGTACCGCGAGACCACGAGACAATCAGATTCATTTAAATATTGCTTTTTATTCACAAACGTCTAGTTTCTTCTAATTGGGCGGTACCCCGTTGTGCCCCGAGATCCCGTGATTCCCCCCTTCCCTAATGTAATGAATGAAAGAATTCGATAAAGAATTAGAAGCCTAAATTTAACAATTACAACTCGTACGTCAGTTGCAGATTTTTTATTGGTCTATGCTTATGATGTTTTATTGCAGACTTGGCAGCATGGTCTGCGACCTTAGCCGGTTCCTTGCATAATAAAGGAAAAAAATGTTTGTAACGTTGATTTGATTCAAAAGTTTTCGAATATGGCCCAACGTTGAGAAGCGATATCCTGTATTTTCACAAATTATTCCTAAATATATTTGCAGGTATTCAAACTATTGATTATTTCTTTTTTATGTGATAAGGTTAAAAATTAAGAGTATCTTGGTCTATATTACCTCTTAAATTCACCTTAGCCAACTTTATAGGCCATTATGAATAATTTTGAATATATATTTTTTTATATTTTCTTGAATCGGCGAAAATGTATTGAGGATTTTTAAATAAAACCATTGAGTAAATTGATTGTCATTTAAATTTAACTAATTAGCACATCTGTTTTAACTATAAAAGCAAAGATTAGTTGTTTAGCTATAAGTAGCTCATTGCACACTGACAAAAATTACAAGATTTTTTTTACAGATATTTTCTATTAGATAACATTACTTTTGCAATCAAAATGGAGGAAATACCTTCTGACGGAAGTGTACTTGTGTAAGTATTTTTATTTTGTGATTAAGTATATAATTATAATTTTATATGATTATAATCTCTATATTGAGAATCAATTTTACATTAAAAAAAACTTTGTTTGCTACCATTGAATAGGTATTGTTTAAAATTTCGAATGTAAACAAATACGGGTCAAGATCAATACTTGTGTAGCAATTGTAGCTTGATAACTCTGTGCTACATAAGCAAATATGTCTTTCATTCTCACATGCAACATTGGCTCATTATTTTATTTATTACATACTTAAAAATTCTATTTGTTTTAAATAATAATAGCGAATGTTTGGTGATAGGTAATAATGGGTATCACCACATCAGAATTAAAACTACTATCAGCTTTATTCTATACTGATGAATATGAAAAACAGCAACTAACAAGAAGAATTATCTATGCATTTAATTCATTTATATTCAGTATGAAGCAGAAAAGTTCTCTAGTCAAAGGGCATGATTTTTTATTAATTCATTAGCATTATATTCATCTGATCTATTCTAACTATATAATTTTGGTTACAAAGATTGAGCCTTAAAAGCTTAATGTGCATCAATTGACCTAAAACAATCCAGCAATTTGTATATGTATATATCATCATTCTCCTGCCCTGCTCTCAATTCTTATTTGGGGTCGGCGCGGCATGTTTTGTCCTTCCACACAGGAAGAAAGGACAAAACATGAGTCATAAGAGTTTTGGCAGATGTTTTATGGCCGGCCGCTTGCCTGACGCCATCCCTCTTTGGGACTTTCATTGTTTTAGGAATGGGGTAGGGATAGCGTGTTTGGGTACAGGAAATTGCAGGAAAGGATATTTGGCCTGATGATAGGGATGCTACAGTCCTGGATAAGGAAGTAGTAGGAGACTGCAACACCTCGGGGGGCCGTGGTCGCGTACTCGTAGCCCTGTTCCATGACTGGCTAGATCAATGGAAAACGCATCCCCTGACCATAATTTGTATATGTTTATGGTCAACACTTTTATACTTTGCAGATGTTTTTAACTATTGTCAGCAACCAGACCAGTTCAATGGGCCAAAAATCATATATATTTTCAGCAAAAGTATAAACACAACTCACTAGAGAGGCCAAGCCTATCTATAATATATAGACTGCCTTGCCAATAGGGTTTGATGTTGTTATAAAATCCAGGCATTCTGAAATTGTCAGTATATTGAGATGTCCAAAAAAAGCAATTTTTTGCCTCCTTTAATGTGAGACTTAATTGCATTTGTTATTGCATTCTAGTCCATTCTAATATAATAGAAAGAAAACCTTTGTAAGTTTGTATCCAAAAACTCAAAAGCTATAAGAGCAATTTGATTTTTTTTTGGCATTTTATAGTACAGTAATGGCAGCTTATTACTTTTTCTTTTGTTAAAATAAATGGACATCAAAAAAGAACCATGAATGTTATGTTAGCTACTTTATATCTTAGAAAAATATAAGAAAGTAGCTTATGTAGTATGGGATGCAATTTAAGATTGTCCCTGGACTGAGCTGGATCTCACTTCTGTTTCTTTTAGGTTTATGTTCCACCCATGAAGTCCTCTTTGGGTTGTTTTTTTTTTATAAATTCCAAATTTATTTTAAATCAACATTATTTAAACTAGAACTAAGAGAATGTCTCCAATTGACCTAAATTATTAGTTGTATGCATAACAAAACATGCACATAAACAAAAAACATTTTTCTATTTATTTGTTTATAATACATATTTTTGACATTCTCAATATGACATTAAATATTTAAGATCTATCAATTCCTAGCTTATGGCACAGACAGGTCTGATAACATGGTTAGCAGTTTTGGATAGGAAGATCGTTCCCAAAGATCTTATTCTGGAGGATAATGTGATGTGAACCCACTGACCTCTGCAATTATTTTTTTTGGCTCAACCAGTCTTTATTATATAAAAAAGCCATTCTTTCTTGTAGTAAAGTGTCCTTACACAAAAACAAAGACTTAATTTTTCAAATCTTATGACATTATTATAATGTAAATTTTGTGCAAACAGGGTTTCTTCTTAAAAGTTTAAGAAAACAGTATGCTTCTAGTAGTATGTCAACAAACATCTTCCTGAAAGTACTGATTTAATAGTTTTGCTGTGAACTCTTTATCTTTAGAATAAAATCGTATTTTAATGTTTACTTATTATCATCAATAATTTTGAATAAAGTGTATCTTTGTAGAATAAATGAGTTACCCATCATTCATGTTAGTATGAACTGAATATAATTGCAGCTTTATGAGAAAGCCAAAGCTACAGCTAAGCTATGAATATTTAGATTTTCCAAATAAAATAAAATTACATATGTATTTATTTACATTGTTCTAGCAGGTGTCCATGCTAAAATGTTTCCTAAATACTCTGTTTTCCGCTAGTGATAAATTTAAAAGTGTCTTCAATACACCATATTGACAAGCCTATATTTATCTGACAAAAATGTACTTGATAAGTATATAAACTCTTTTATTGTTCGTTTGCATGCAGGAAGTAAAACATAAATTGAAAATTTAGAACACAACAAAGTTAATGGCATCGTCGCGCCACTTCTATTTCTGTGTATTGTGCAGTGAGCAGCATCCGTCTCGGTTATATTTTGTCTTTTTCTAATGTAGTTTTTCTCTGTCTATTCCCTATTCCCTCTTCATGTGTTTACGTACTGTGTGATGCGAAGATAGCGAGTGTTCCCGAACAGAGCTCGGTCTCCCCGTGTCACGTCCTAATTTCAGTATTCAGTCGCCTTTTGCGAGAACTCGCAATATTAGCATACATTGACATGCGAATAACGTGGTTGTTTATTTACGTTTTTGGGTTGTAAAGCTCGTAGATGTGCGTTTTATTTATAGTCGTGGGTTAAGTGTTATATATCGCAAAACATTGAAATTAAATAAATTATACTTTGAAATAAGAAAATGTTAAGTGTCATTGAGAGTGTTATATTGAGAATAGAGTTTAGGCTGCATTGACAGCGTTTAGTGTGCTTTTAGAAGTGTTTTTAATGTAGAATATAAGTGCAATCCTCTCCATATTAATATGGCAACATTACCTAGAATGAATTCATCTAAGAATGGGGGTATATCATCTCCGTTTAGGTAAGAAAATCTTAATTTGTTCGTTGAATGTTATTAATAAAACGGTATGCCATTACATAGTGATGTATGTAGGCACGTCAGTATACATAATGTAACTATTTGTTACAAATAAATGCAAATAAAACTTGATAAGAATATGAACTGCGCCGGCGACCGATAAGTTCATAGTGTTTACTTGCATTATATTAGTACCTACTTGTAATATACGGGTAATAATATAATATTCCCATCTACCAATCATCTTTTTCGTCATGTTGTAAATAAATATGAAAAATATGATTTCTTAACTTTGTTATGTACAAAATGTTTGCTTTTATTATATTCCATTTGATGAAACTGAGTTATTATCATTAAACACTACTAATTTATAAATTGATGGTTTTCATCTATTAATCAAGTATTTACGAAAAATACTGCATCCTGCGAATTTGCGAGTAATATAAAATTTAAGATTTCATTACTACACTTAATATACCTACCTAAACAATAGACACTCATACTATATTTCTTTTTATTCATTTCTATCAATAAAAGTAGCTTTCAACTACTATCTAGTTTTAAAACAAATATATTAGCAATAATCGATTAATCTGGAGATACATAATTATATTTTAAGTTATAATAAAATTGAATTGTGTATACTCATTGCGTAAATTAAGAAGAAAATGCACTTTGAAAATTATTTCGTTCGTTTATGTATTTTCGTTTTGATCTCCGAAAATGCTTAACCGAATTTGATGGGATTTTCGCTGAAATATTATGATGAATGAAGGCAGCTGATTTGACGGTGATTTCCAAGACTACTTTAATTATCGGAAAAATATGTGTGTAGCAAAAAGACCATCTTGCTTGTTTAACATATTAGTTTTGTTCTTTTATACGTTTAGGAGTGCGAGGGGCCTGGTAAACCTACAGAGGCCGTTGCCATTATTCGAGCTCATTTCGACACTTCATAATTGTTTTAAATTTTTTAATGCACTTTCGGAAATTTAACCCGAGATACAGTAGAAGCTGCTTGGAAATATCAAGGTGTATAGGTTTATTGGCTAAATTTATAAAGATTCGAAAATTGCTTGATGATAATTATGTACTTGGGAATGTCCACCTAAATTGTGTAAATTGAGTTCTGCGCGCCGACCAATAAGCGTTCGTCAGCGAACAATAAGTTACAAGCAAAACCTAGGACACAGTAATGAAGTCATTGTTTAGTCGCGTTGTTAGGCAGGTATTTAATGTCTCTTAGTAGAATCTTCATCCGTATTATTTAAAATTCTAACAGCTACTCAAAGCTGTGTAAAACATTAAAATCAATCGCAACGACAAATGGCTTTATTTTTATTTATAAAGTATTATTTATCCTTAATGGCAAAACTTCAAAATGGAGAGTAAGTACTTTGGTTTTGAAGATGTTTTTCTTCTTTTAATGTCTAGTCGTCTTGTTACAGTACTAGTCCGAGGAAATTACATGAAATGGCGTTACCCACAGCAGACGGTGAAGGTGATTATTTATTTATTATCGTTATTAAATTTCATTTATATTATTCCTTTTAAACTCATACAATTTTTGAAAGACTGATTAACGTTAAATTAACTAATCGTATATGAGCAACATTCGCTTTCAAGTGTAGGTTATTTTTAAATATATAATTTGAATGATCGTGATTTAATTACTCGAATTATAATTCCTAATGTTATACATATAGGTACCCAAATAGTATTTTTGAAGTCCCTAGAATCTACTATGTGTTCGTCTTTTAAAAGTAGTATCATACGTGGTTTTAATTAATTATATGGTTACTGTTGATATGTAATTTTTGCATTCCAACTAAAGAAAAATTACTATTTAACAAAACTATGTAATTGACAGCATTAAAATAACATTAATCTACGCCTGCGATTATTTTATTTATGTAAAAAGTAATACGCCCAACAGTCGCACATATAGTCCTGACCATTGAGATATTATTACTACGTATAGAGAAGACACCGCATAACGCTAGAGTGATCCGTTCAAGTGTGGTGTATGTACCACTCTTCACTGTTACTTGCTAGCTCTTGAGCGATCGAGTCGTATTTGTTTGTGTACCGAAAAACATTGAAACGCGGTAAATATGCCGACGTGTGAGTTAAGATATTGCACTAATAGTTCAAGAAATACAGCAAAGTGCAAAGGAATAAGTTTCCATCGGTAAATGACTATATAATAATTTTAAAATTTATTTCAAACAAAATATTTAGCGGACGCCATGTTGCGTCATTTGTCAAAGACTAAAAATGAAGATGGGACATTATGCTAGTAACACAAGTAATGTAGATTCATTGAAATAAGATGATAAATAATTAATTATTATATATTGTAAGCATTGAGATATTATTACTAAATATTAACATTAGCTCAATGATTATAAGATATAATTTGTGGCGGTAACAACACGGCAACTTAGATTTAGTTTTTTTTTTACTTTCATATTATATCTTATTTTAACTTTATTTTGCATTGTAATCCATTGAAATGTTACATCTTTTAGGCCTTACTCTGCGTTTTTAGAGGACTAGCAGAGAAATTTATTTTTTTGATATGTATTGGCTCTGTTCAATTAACCCATTCTTGACCGCCGTGCCAATTTGGGAACACTTACTTTTTGAGGGTACATGAAAAAAGTATTTATGTAAGTTAATAAATTCTAACATTATTGGATAGTTGAAAGTGTGGTGATCACATATAATATTAAACAATTTAGTTATATATTATAGATTTATTACAATAATTGGTCGAATTTTGCTTTTGAAGGACCTGTCGAGGTACTTGACTGTTTGCAATTATTATATTTTGCATATTAAGTTTATCATCGTAAATAGTTATTATTATTCAAATACGATAAATTTTCTATCTTATAAGCAGAATTTAAAAAATAATGATTCATTTTTTACCATTTTATAGCACCTTAAACATTGCTGTGCCAATTTGGGTACACTGGCCACAAGTGTTATTTTTGCATATCATAAGGAGAAACTGCTAACGACGTTATAGTGTCAGTAACAATTGCCGTGGATAAGAGGAAGAGGTAAATACAATCCTCGAAGATTGTGACGACGGCTTGGACTATGACTTGACTATAATTCCATTGGAACTTTTTATTGATACTGACGAAGGAGATGGTTTTGATAATGAACAAATGTCTTCAATATTGCCAATTCATGTTATAGAAGAAATCGAGGTATTTAGGTGTTCATAATGTAGATACTCTTTCTGAGTATGAGGATAGCAGTGATGGTGAACTGCCAATGGAAACGAACATAAGACCGCAAATATTAAACCACCGCTAGTGCACCTGATGTATCTGCGATTGGACGAAATTGGTCAGTGCTGATTGTGCCTCCTTTTTTTTGTTCTCGAGGGGAAAGCTGTTTATGGCTCTACTTCCCGCCAGCCCGGGGGCAGTGGGGGGCGGGAAGCGTATATCAGGGTCACAGGCCTTCCAGCCCGGCGCGCGGCGACGTCATATTTGCGCAGTTGTTAGTGACAGGCTGAGTCCTTAATTCAGTCTCTAAACCGGCATACCGGCCAAAACCCCCCAGTGGCCATCTTCGTGCTGAGTTGGGCGACCATGGTACGTGAGCGAGGGGCGGCCACCGTTGTCCACAGGCGCCCGGTGCGCCTCCGAGACGTACTTGTCTCGGCCGCCTCGGAGTCAAAGGGAACGCAGTTAAACAACCTCTACCTTGTTTCGGGCGCCCCGGTTGTGGGTGGGGGCCCCGCGATGTACAGAGGCCAAAGTGCCGCCACCTCTCTTGGAGTCACTTGAGGACGCCCTGCCCCCGCAGCACGTCCAGCGACCCCAAGGGAACAATTGAGTCGCCTTTTACGACATGCAGGGGATACCGTGCTGGTATTCAAAGCCCCCTTTACCTCAGGGCAGGCTGATTGTTCCTCCTTGGCTCCTTCTTATCCTTAGACTTATCCATCATCGATTGACCAATTACTAAACGAGAGTAGTATGAAAGAAACGTTGAAAGAACAGAGATCCGAGTATAAATTTGATACAAATAATGAGATACTTTAGGTTCGCTGAAAATGGCCCAATCAATATCGTTGTAAGGAGTTGAAGTCCATGGCAAACAAATGGAGGTGGGTTCCCTTCAAACACATGATAGATGTGGCATTTCCAAATGCGTGACCATTACAGCTACGTCTAAAGAAGATGTAATGGATCAGTTATATTTTCGCTGAAGTATAGCTACATTTTGTCTTGGACAATCACCTCATCATCATGTTACTCGTCAGATATCATTGTCATCGAATGGTTACAACTGGACGGCAGCGAATATGTTAAAGAAAAAGTTTCCAAAGCGTTTTGATGGACTTATCCGTTATAATAGGATCCGATAGACTTGCACACTATTTTACCCTTAAGTGGCCATTGTGCCAATTTGGGCACACCCCTATAATTTCAAAATTATAAATAATTTTAATTTTTTTTTTCATTTTTATACTTATTTGTATCCCCAACTATGATTAAATAAAGAAATTTCTGAATTTGTTCTTGTAGTTTCTGCTTGGCCACAAATGGGTTAATTCGACTAACAATACATTAAAATTATGAAAATTTTAATTTAGCTTGTTTTAGGTATAAAGCGATAATTAGGTCACCTCTGTATTCAGCATTTTAGCTTATAAAAATTACGTCTTATTGAAGAATGTGAACAAAACGCGTAAACGCCATGAAATACACGGCGCTTTCGACCTTTTGGTCGCGAGAAAACTACACTTGTTAGCGTTCTAGCGCTGCATGTTTATACTGTTTGGTTAGACAGCTAATTTATTGTTTCAGTGCTGCAGCGATTTTAGTTTTAACTCGTCATAAAATGGAGCATGATTTTTGCTTAGGGTGTCTTCTCTATACGTAGTAATATTAGCTCAATGGTCTTGACCCCACATTAAGACATGACTCACGAGTCACGAGTCTTGCGTGTATCAGAAACTACGAGAGATTTTCCGGTCTCACAAATAGTCTCGGTGTTTGAGAATATTTTTTTTTTCATCTCTTATAATGTCCTTCCTTTTGCTGTTTATTAGATGTTACAAATGCCAGTGGTGTCAGTATGAAGCAGTATGAAGAACAACTTAACGGCTTACGAAAAGAAAATTTCCATCTAAAATTGAGGATATATTTTTTGGAAGAAAAACTTGGCAGTGGTTCACCACCTGCGGTTCAAGTAAGTGTTAAATCAGAGTTGAAAAAAATATTTTCATATAAATAATTGTCTCAAAAACATTGGATTGAATGGTAAAAACGTCGTGACCAAAATGATCAATACGTGGTGACTTGCGAAGCCACACTTTTATGGACACTACCACCCCTAATTATTTATTACTTTTAACAATTATTGTACACGCAAGATAACCAAAAATGGATGGTGTAAAGTAGTTTAAATAAGTACGAAAGGAATTCTTATCACACTAGGCAGTCTCATACCGACAACCAAGGATAGAGAAGTAGGAGGAAAAATTAAAGATATTTTTTTTAAGGGACTTTTAGAACATAATGTGAGATTACAAGTTGAAGTAGAAGAACTAAGAAGACAACTAAGTGATAAACAAGAACTCCTTGCAGCAGCAGCCGAGGCTATTGATGTTTTGGAGCAACAGGTTTGTTTGCAGTCATTTTATTTACGTCGTAAAATTTTCAAATAATATTGCATCACTTAAACATTTCGGTTTATAAAAAAAACCTGCCTCACTTTTTATAGACGACAGGCCTCCAGTTGTTCAGAATATGTTGACTATCTAATAGTTTATTCTTTTATTACAATTATATTAGAAATCACTACAGTTAATATTCCTAAAAGAATATACCCCGAGGGGAACACATTGCCTTATTTAGGAACTTTTACTTAATATACTTAATTTATCGCTTGTATAAAATATTTTTGTCAAAAGTGAAACGAAACAATATAAAAATAATGTAGAAAATTTCAATTGCTTATTAGGTGAATAAGATAAATCGTTTGTGTTTACAGGAACGTTAATGAAGCTATTTTATTAGATTTGTGCACAAAAAATCATATACTAAAAGTGTATATACGCGCATACCTTGATACAAATTAACAAAAAATCTTATCATGGTTTCCAGGGTTCAATTACAACAGACAGTGTTGAAATGACGCTGGACAATAGCGCTGTAGCGAAAAAGGCAAGTCAAGAACAGGTAATATAATATTTTTTGTGTATTTTATAAAATTGCTTGAGCTATAAAAAAATCTTATTATTCGTGTACGACCATTAAACAAGACATAAAAATAATGGTACGCATGAAATTTTATTTGCCTAAATTCGCCGATTATGTGAATGATACTATTAAATCGAACAAGAGCATTTAAGGAACCAATGTATTCTCAACCAGGATATAGAAATAATTATGTATTCCGAGTTTAATTTCAGTACTACTGAACTGAAAAGTTGAATTGTAAAGTAACGAAGTTTCTACATTTTATCCTGATTCCTTACTCCTTCGATTACGCTTATCATATCAAGTGTGGATAAAAGTAAATGTACAAAGGTATATTTTCTACAGGGGGTTGAAAAACGTGCTATTGTAGATGACACCTGCGTAGAGTCAGAATCAGCCGGGTAAGTGTCACAATTTAGAAACTTATATCAAGGCCACCATTTGCGTATAATGCAGACAAAAGATCTTTATAAGCGTTTAATTAAAAACTGAAACCAATATTTTTCGTATAACAAAAGTTTATTTGCGCTTTTTTTCAGAGACTATTTGGCCGTTACTATTAACAACGAAGAATTGGTAAGTATGCTCTTATTTTTTACTTTTCTACATTGTGAGAATATAAAGCTAGACAACCTTTAATTTACATATTTGAATGCAGTTGCTTGTGTACATTTACTGTGTGCAAAGTGAGTGTCGACTAGTTACGCTTTACGTGTATACGCTTCTCTGACACCTCTTCAGAGTTCGTGTAATGTGAATTACGCATGCCTAAACTGATCATTTCTTTATTTTTTTAACAAAAAACGGGACATATTTTTTAATCCACAGTTCGCGTGTTAATAATGAAAGTAAACACAACTTCCTAATTTTCTTCTCGCACGTACATACTTAACCTCACGCCTGTATTCCCCGAAGGGCTAGGCAGTGGTGCATGTCAATCAGGGTTTCATCGCCTGCGCTTGTCTCACGAGCTTCGTTATTTGAAATTTTCGTGCAATTCCGGAAAAAGGGACAATTTTGCGTCCCGGCGCTTTATTTGGGTACATCGGGACAGGTATCGATTAAAAAGGACACGTTTGAAACGGGACATATGACCAATTTGCGCATGCCTTATAGATTTATGAGGCTTGAATTTGTTATTATCATTATTTTCAGGATGAACTAGTGAAATTGCGACGTGAAAATCGTAAAGCTCTACAAATGATCAAAGAGTGTATGAAAAAAATTCAACAACAAGATAAAGTTATCGAGAAAATCAAATTGGCAAGTGATACTATTACGTTATTAGGAAAGATTTATTATAATTTATAATAAAAAACAGTATTTTTATACCTTAATACTTTTCAACAGGATAAGGAATTGACATATGCACACGTTAGCGATTCACAGCTAGAAAAGTATGAGGAGATTTTAAAGTGCAAAGATGAACATATTAAAGACTTAGAAAATAAAGTACGAGATTTACAAATGAACCACGAAAATGTGCAAAATGGTGAAGTTGCTGGGTATGTAACTCTATGAAATAAACATTAGGTATATAAATACTCTTCAACAATTGTAGTTAAGTTATTCAATAAATTATTTTTATTTCAGTAACTTGCAACAATTATTAACTCGACGTTTACAAGGCTTGGCGTATTTTTTGGATAAGCTTTTGTCTCATAAGTAAGTAATTTAACTATACGGAAGATCATAGAAACAGTCTTTTCTAGTAATCTGCTTTGGTTGTAAAATTGTATATGAGAAAGGTATTATTCAATCTAAATCTTTTTTATTCGATTACTAAAATCAGTCCAGGATTATTTTCTGGAAATAATTTTATCACTGTCTTCTCTTCTTTTTATATGTATTAAATTTTAAAAGGGGCTTGGGTTTCTTAACTATCCCTTTTTATACGGGCGTGGTTGTTTATATATCTACTTTAAATAAATTTGTTACAAATATCGTTTAAACTTCCAGATGTGTCCTTGGTGAGGATAAGAAAAAGTTAGCCAAAAGCATATTAGAACAAAGTTTAGCATTGCCAGTGGGTTTGGAATTAGATGAATCGATGGCACCCGAAGAACTTACGATGGATGAGAGTAATTTAGATATGTCCCAATCATTGCGATTGGAAGATTTGACATTGATGTTTGGACATCACGTAGGATGTACGGATGAAAACAAGAGATATTCCTCTAGAAAGCTTATAAAACATTTCCCTCAAGCCGATATGATATCAGAATCCGAGTGTTGGTCGGAACCTGACAGAAACGTTTCTCTTGCAAGGGTTGGTCTGTGCGATACAGGAGTTGGAGGACGGGAATCTATGTCTGATATTAATAAATATCGAGCGAGGCGTTCGCGATTTTCTTTTGGTTCTCGTTCCGAAGATAACAAAACTTCGAACGAGACCGCTATGTTAGAAGAAATCGATCAGTTGACGAAACAAAATCAAGTCTTAGGAGAAAAAAATAGTGATCTCACTAATAAACTTGAATTTTCTAACAAACAAATCAATGAAATGATATCAGAGAACCAACATTTAAAAGATAGTCTGGCCTCAGAGCATTCTAGTTTGACTGAAGCTAATAAAAATATAGAGACATTGAAAACCACAGTGCTATCCTTGGAGATTCGAATTAAAGATTATGAGCATAAATTAGCTGTATCTGAACAGATGGCGGAAAAGCTACGTACGGAAAGACAAGAATTAGAATCAACGTTTATGGAGACGGAGCGAGCCCTAAGACGTGCTGCCGACGAAGCCACAGTCCAGGCGTCGCAAGCGGCGCTGGAGCGTGCCCGCGCACAGCACGACAGGCTGCGCATAGAGAGAGAACTGGAAGAAACTCGCGAACAACTCGCCTCAGCCATGGAAACTAATTCTCGGCTAGAAATAGAGGTCACACGTAAAGTCTGTTTGGAGGCAGATAACAAACTAGCACTTGTTAATAATATAGTTGCTTTAGAAGACGAGAGACCCACTTCGCCGGACCAAGGAATCGACAGTGATAGATTATCTAGCTTAGAGCAAAATGATGCATTAGCTCTATCACCACGTAAGCAAAATTTTATTGTAAGATAATATATATTTTTTTTACAATCTGCTTAATTATCATTTATATTTTCTTTTTATTTTAGGATCATTATATGAAGAAAATATATCTTTGAAACAGAAACTAGCAAGGACGAAAGCGACCCTTGCCGAAACTTTGATGCAATTAAATGCAGCGAATCAACGGAAGAAGAATGTACAACGTGCCATATGTCGCGAAATTCACAAAACTCAGGGGGTACTTCGGAAGGCCCGCGATCAACTTGAAAACCAAAACAATAATTAAATAATCGTAATATCTGTAATCTACCGATTAATAGTTGCGATTTCCGTAAAATTGGTACTTCTATGTTATTTAATTGTCCTGTGATTATGTTTTACTATGAATAAGTTAACATTATTTTACTTTTTAGTTTTTTTTTCAAATTGACAATAATTTAGGACATATTAATAAAGTATGCTAGTTACATGTTCTAATGTTTTATTATAATTCTAATAAATCACCTTCAATGTAGCAAATAGCAATATACCAAACTCACCTGCAAGAAAAAATAAATGAAGGAAACCTTCCTTTGATGTTATTATTATTTACTACACTACTGGAAAAAATTAAAGGATCAAAAAATAAATCCAAATTTTTGGGCGTTTTTTAACAGGCAGTAACTTCGAGAAAAATGGTCGTACAGGAAATTTAAAAAAATAAAATTGTAGCTCCAAGTCTCTAGTGTTTTGATTAACACATTAAAAATGTGTAGCATCAGTGGTTTTTGAGTGATTTTAGGAAAACCAGCAACAAAAAAATTTCAAAATTTTTAATGCTTCTTTTTTTGTTATACGGGCGTGGAAAAAAATGTTCTTGCATAACCCTTATAAAAATCGGATACTTTGTTTATTTAGCTTTAATTTCTATTTTTTTACACCTCGATATGTTTAGTTCTCGCCGAGATATCAGTCTCCAAATGGAAAATGATCCTTTTGTCTTTAATTATCGATATCTCGGCAACCAATAATTGCACACCAAGTTAAAGGTGCGTTTCAAGAATTTGGATAAATATTCTTTAACCACCAGCTATTACTTTTTCGAAAAAACAAGTATTCTTCTTGTTACATGAATTTGAAAATGCAACAAAAAATGAGCTTTAGGTGGTGTTTTGGAAAATCAAGCGCTGGATTGACAATATTGTGAAAACCAATAATGTTAAGTGTGCGTTTTACAGTTCAATATGTCGACGATAATCCTACAAAGTGCCAAATTAATCCATCCAGCCGTTTTTTTTGTTTTACTCGATGGAATTTTTGAAAAGAATAAGGGATCACGTTTTTGCTCTGCAAAGCTCATAATTTAAGAAATGAAAAATATTTAGTTTTTAAAGCTTTTTCCACGTTTCTGTTGTACAAATTTGTTGTTTTGGGACAACTTGAAGAAATTTAACAAAAAAATAGAAATTAAAATAAAATAGAAATTAAAGCTAAATAAACAAAGTATCCGATCTTTATAAGGGTTATGCAAGAACATTTTTTTCCACGCCCGTATAACAAAAAAAAGAAGCATTAAAAATTTTGAAATTTTTTTGTTGCTGGTTTTCCTAAGATCACTCAAAAACCACTGATGCTACAAATTTTTAATGTGTTAATCCAAAAACTAGAGACTTGGAGCTACAATTTTATTTTTTTAAATTTCCTGTACGACCATTTTTCTCGAAGTTACGGCCTGTTAAAAAACGCCCAAAAATTTGGATTTATTTTTTGATCCTTTAATTTTTTCCAGTAGCATATTATGTAATGACAGAACATGATTTTGATTGGAAATGTATAAGGTTAGAATATTACGGGGTTTTGATTTCCCCGTTAAATAAAAGAAAAAGTTAGGTGCAAAATAATTTTTGCCACCCATATAATATGATTCCTTCCTGAACCTCTGTTTTCAACATCAACGAGCAATTAATCAACACTAATATTTTATTTTACACATAATTATAATAATTTTTCAAATTAATTCCGAAATATTTAATGAAATGATAGGACTAGTTTATATAAAAAAAACCGACTAGTTTTCGACTTTCCCACACATTTGTTTTATTTTATCTTAAGAGCCTCGAAGTAAAAAGAAAATTACAGTATTTTATGTACTTAGTTAATTTTTATTGATTTATTATTTTTTTTGTCGAATAAAATATTTCATTCATAAAATTCATTGGCTGTTTTGAACAGTTACATCCGCATCAACTTAAAAGAATTATTTCCACCTTTCGCGCCAATACAAGGTTCTCACTTATTGCTTTTTAATACGTATTTTATCTACTTTTAAACTCAAAGTATGGGATCTGTTTATCGCTTTAGTATAATTAATACACATTACGATTTTTTGGGTTATATTACGGCTATCGCAAACATACGAGACAAACATGATCGGTCTGCACCTTCTAATTATCACTGGAAAATTCTAAAATGCAGGTTGGTACGATCTGCTTTATCAGGACATTACATTTACATATTAACATTTTATAGTTTAACCAGATTCATTTTAACGTGTTTCAGAATGATTATATTTTCGCATTCTTCAATCTTGGCTTGTCCTGATAAAACTGATATAGAGCAAGTTCACATTATTTTCAATAAGACTGATGATGGTTTCGATAAATTAAATTCTTTATTTTCAAAATTTTCTTTAATCCAAGTAAGTAATTCGATTAATGGGTATGTGTGTATATTTGTAGAAAGATCGTTTATGGAAAGAAAAACATTTTACTGTCGCTCAATAAACGGCACTATTTCATCGTGACCTTTAAAACTAATTACAGGTTTTGGATTACAAATAAACTACATTTTATTTTATAATATTTTGGAATGATTGGGGAATAATTTCACACGATATGCTCTTTTAATCAGTGAGAAAGTAGGTACCCACTATCACTTACGTGATAAAATACAATATCTACCTAGGTATTATGAGAATATTCCATTGTCTTCCAATTGCATACAAAATTTCAGCTCAATTGAAAACCGGGACGTGGATCAAATTTATCTTGCAAAAAATCATTTATTACAGGACTCGGTTTTGACCGTGACGTCAACGTCTTATGCGTTTTCGATCAGGGTCACGTAATCTGACGCAAGTTTACCATTTTACCTCCATCTAAAAATTGCCTAGCGCTTTTCAATTTCAAACCGGGAAGTGGATCAAATATAACTTGTAAGATTTGATTAAAGATAGACAACGGGAGTCGGGACAGGTGAAAGTAAATAAAAGCTAAAAAAGAAAACCCAGTTAAACTATTTACGTGATATTTTTTTTCTGCACGCACATATAAGGTAAAAAAGTTTGAACCCGCGACTGCCGAGATTCTCAACCGCGTGCCTAAAACTTGAGGCCAACACAACTTTTAGCGTATTAACTTTTTAGCCTTGTATATAGATGTGTAATAATAATAATATTATGTAATTTTTCCAGGATGGGCCAATAAAAAATGTCACGTCCGAAACATTTCAAATGTGTTTTTGGTATACACTTAACGCAAAACTTGCTCCTGTTTATAATGTAATTGGTCATAATTATCTTGTAAATAACAGAAATTTTCTAGTTACTGAGGGTCGCCAGGACGGAATAAAAATAAATATTTGGTGTAATGGTACGTTGTATATTCATTATCATCATCATCAGCCAATAGAGGTCCGCTGCTGGACATAGGCCTCCTCCAGTGACCTCCACCGGAATCGGTCGGAAGCCGCCTGCAGCCAGCGAGGTCCTGCGACATTTACGAGGTCGTCCGATCATCTGGTCAGGGGACGTCCCACATTGCGCTTTCCCACGTTGTATACCATTCCGCTCTATTACTAGAGAAACCGATATTTTAAATGCGACAGTATTTTTTTTATCATATTGTTATTAAAACGCCACGTGACGCCATCCGCGACATCTTATTTGCACTATCTGGGTTACAGCATTGAATGTCTGTTTTTCCGACTAATTAATATTGTTTAAAGCTAAATGTAGTACATAAATATTATTTAATGAGTGGTTTACAAGAAGTAGGAAAAATACATAACGTATTTTAAAAAGTAGTAGTTAAAAACATCACATAGCATGTCCGCACGAGGGATGAATGATTATAATATAAATTTTCACTACAAAAGTACCTACATGGCTATGCCTAGTCACTAGTGATTTGAAACGGCATCAATGAAACCTTTAGGTGTCTTTTAAAGCTTAAATTAAAAATATTTCAGATCGAATTACTACATTGGAAATTCAGCCAATAAAAATTCAGTTTATCAGACCTGATGATGAGCTAAAATTTGGAGATTGGGTTAGAGTTTTACCAAGGTATTTTTTACTGAATCTTTTTTTTTATTTCAATCGTGAACTTTGCAAATAAAAAAAATGTTGTTAGTCTCAGTTATAGATATTAGGTAGTTTAGTTGAGTATACTTATGTATTTTTCTTATTATAAAGGTTTTTTTTAGCTTAAATAAGGCTGTGATTGAAGAGTATTACGACCAGTTGCCTGAAGGTGGAGCATTTAAGTGTTACAAAGATTTGCGGAGACATTGGAAAAATATTGTAAGTTTGCATTTACCTCTTACTTTTATTCAAATTGTCGTTTTACTTTTACTTACAGATGGGTTATAATAGAAATGTTATTAGGTTGTTTTTCAGTAGGATTAGTATAACTGTAGTTACTGGGATTTCTCCGGCCTTACAGTTGGAAATTAATAGTTTGCTATAAAGTGTAGCATATCCCCTTAAAACTCTCCGTGGCACACGCATCAATGCGCATATTGTTATTATTGCTTCGGCGTTAAAAGTGCATGATACTTAATTTATTTACACACATTACTGGAAATTCAGAGGTGTGTGTCGACTTTTAGAAGTAAATAAAATGAAATTGTAACAACAGAATGCACGCATAATCCCCCACGCTACACTAAATTTATGTTTTTAACGACCGGTTCGAAATAAAACGTAAGCTAAAACAGATAAAGATAGCATATAAGATTAATTTGCATATTATAAAAGTGATATGGCTTACATATTTAACGTTGATTGATACATTAACCTTGATATACAGCACGGCTACCGTCTCCCTGAAGAGGAATGTCCCTATTACGCCGTGAGATTTTGGCGCGGAGAACCCCTCACTTATCCCAAGATATGTGTAGTACAAAACTATCCAATTGTCACGCCTCTTCCCAAAGCCAATGAAGTAAATTGTTTCACTTACATTTCTATTTAAGCAATATTTCTATATTAGCATTTTTATAAAACTCATAAAAGAATCAAAAACAAAGACGTGAAAATACCCCTTTTCATATAAGTAGTTTCATATGCTTTTTATAAACAAAAGAGTCAACAAAATCGATTTCATTTAATATTAGACTATTAAAATATCTATTAATGTAATGAAAAGATTGAAATTAAATAATATATAATATGTTTACCTATTTACAGAAAAGCATGTTAATTACCTTTTTAAACTGTTTAAAACAAAGGATGGCATATATTCTTGGATCGCCTTTAAACTTTGAAGGAAACCACAGTTATCAGGAAATAGTAAGTTAAATCGACATTTCATGAAATTTAAGACATATCTATGACAGTGTGTTTTTTAATGTTTTTTGCTATTTGATGAGTACGTGTCGAGTCTCTTGCTACTTATCATAATCAATATAAATCACAAGAGTATACCTAACTCAATATTTTTCGCGGAGATATTCAGAATCCATGGGACTACCGTAAGAGATCGCCTAACATTTCATCATATACAGAGTGGCCAAAAAGTCGCGGATCAAACAAAACAGAGAGACGAAGGAGGTAATTTCTAACAAAAAATCTTTCTACAGCATGGCCATAACTTCATTGCGCGAAAATTTATGCATACTTTTGTGTTTTTCAAGGAAAGTACCGAGGTTTTTTACAATTTCATCAATAAAAAAAACGAATTGATTAAAACAATAAAACAAAAGGTTTTGTATAACTCGATAAGGTATCAACACAAAAAAAGTATTGCAGCTCGTAGTACCAAATTTAACGAGCAATTAATTTTTTCCGGTAAATTTTGAAGCAATACAAAAAATTACTTCTCACTTCAAGAGCATCCTGTGAAAAAAAAATGTATTACAGAAAAGTGACCCTGTATTAAAAAAGCTTGCTCATTAATTGTTGATTTAAATGAGGTACAACAATTTACTGAATGACCTTTTCTTTTGGTTTTATGGTCGATTTTTCATATCAAGATGCAAATTCATTAAATTAGCCTTATTCAAAATAATTCATTATTCTATCATAAACGGCCACTTTTTTGTACTTTAGAATGCTAGAACTGTTCTTGTTACACTTAGGGTTTATGAAAAGCCAGAAACTCTTTCACATTAACCATTTAATCCATTGTCGAAAAAGTGTCTTAGTTCATGTAACTAATCATGTTTAGGAAACAAAAGGTTCATCACAACTCTGTGAAAATAAACTGGAGCCATCATGAAATAAAAAGTACTTTGAACATTTAATGTAAAAAAAAAATCATTAAACCACTAAGTCATAATTGTTCTTTTTATTTCATGATGGCTCCAGTTTATTTTCACAGAGTTGTGATGAACCTTTTGTTTCCTAAAAATGATTAGTTACATGAACTAAGACACTTTTTCGACAATGGAATTAATGGTTAGTGTGAAAGAGTTTCTGGCTTTTCATAAACCCTAAGTTCAACAAGAACAGAACAGTTCTAGCATTCTAAAGTACAAAAAAGTGGTCGTTTATGATAGAATAATGAATTATTTTGAATAAGGCTAATTTAATGAATTTGCATCTTGATATGAAAAATCGACCATAAAACCAAAAGAAAAGGTCATTCAGTAAAGTGTTGTACCTCATTTGAATCAACATTAAATCAGCAAGTTTTTTTAATACAGGGTCACTTTTCCGTAATACATATTTTTTTCACAGGATGCTCTTAAAGTGAGAAATAATTTTTTGTATTGCTTCAAAATTTACGGGAAAAAATTAATTGCTTGTTAAATTTGGTACCACGAGCTGCAATACTTTTTTTTGTGTTGATACATTATCGAGTCATAATACTAAACCTTTTGTTATATTGTTTTAATCAATTTGTTTTTTTTATTGATTAAATTGTAAAAAAACTCGGTACTTTCCTTGAAAAACACAAAATTATGCATAAATTTTCGCACAATGAAGTTATGGCCATACTGTAGAAAGATTTTTTGTTGGAAATTACCTCCTTTATCTCTCTGTTTCGTTTGATCCACGACTTTTTGACCACCCTGTATAAGATTTTGTCATAGCATATACAAGAATACTTAACTTTCTTTTTACGAAATATTACATTTTTTTTAGGTTGTACACGATAAAATAACAGCGACACAAATGGTCAGTTTATGTACACCGACGCAGAACTTGCGGTCTGATAATAATCCGTAATACCTCATGGACTTCAAACCTTTTTGAAACATTTAAACATTTATCCCTTTTTATAGTCTTTGTCGTAGTAAAAAATTAATTAGTGTTTAATGCTACAATAATCAAATGTCACGGAATTCAAATAAAACCATTTTTATGTTAATTGATTTATTAAGTATTATTTTATCTATTTTACGTTTTATGATCCTCGGTTTAAAATAAAAAAAAATCCTTATAACAAATGATTAATGTCACATTTAAATTAAAGTCAGCAATTCAAAAAATCTGTTGTTGGTGATGAGGTGACAGTATTTGGTATTCGCTGTGGTGTTAGAGATGTTTGGGCGGCTGATTGATGAAAGAACCGCGCAACCGAAGGAGAAAGGTTCCTATTATGTGTGTGGGGCGGAGTCAATGTAGATCTTAATTCCTGAAACAATTATAACAATCACTTAAATTTTTCACTGTAAATCTTTTATATACAATCGTTAGCGATTCACGGAATAAAACATCGAAAATTTAAACAAATGGTAGAATCAACAAACTCAATTCCTGTATAAATGTGTGGTGTGCCTATAACTATAATTAAATAATCGAAAAACTTACCGATCGATGCCTGATGTTTGGTGAAGTGTAGTCGTTAATTTGTTCAAGATTAGAGATACTCAATAGATGAGACAATTTATATCCTTTAGCTAGTTGTTCAAGAGTTTTACCTGTAAAGTTAGTGACAAAATAAATTTCGTATTTTTCAAAATTTGTATTTACCTACATATCTATCACTCAAGTGAGCACAGTCGATAGAAAATATAAATACAAGATGTAACTCACCTGTAAGTGTAGTAGGAACGTTCGAATTACATCGCTTTGTTTCTAAGATTCTCTTAAAAGCAGCAATGTTTTGAAAAACTATAGCCACAGCTGCCCCGTCCGCTAACTGTGAAGAATCACAGCAAGATAATAAAAAACTCCATTTGTCTGAATCCCAATGTGCACCAGAAAAAACTGCCAGTTGTAATGTTGATGCGCCTGTAAAACATAAAATATTTAATCATATTTATATTTATTTATTAATTTGTTGTACACCACAAATAAAATTACAGAAACATGATTAAAAATATAGAATGTTTTAAGAGTGTAATAAATGGCGGTTTTATCGCTGAATGCGATTTCTTCCAGACAACCGTAGGATGGACTAGCACAAATAAGAAAGTATAGAGCGATATAATCCTAGCAAATAAATTATCTCCTATACTGTCTCTTTTTACTGTAAACAGTTTAAAAATATTGACGGACAAACATCAACATTATTTTAAGAATTTAATTCGTTTCTTCAGATAAGGTCCCAGCATGAGGTTCGTTATATATGTATGTGCGTTCCTAAACAGAATTAACAAGAATCATTTGATACTGGTACTTTGACCATATGGCCAAGATTTTACTATAGTCAAGGTACAACACCCCTACCCTTTTATGTTTATTCGTACATGTAAATATGGAGGTTATGATTAAGGGGGGAAAGCAGTTTAGAAGGCCGAAATTTTGTTGTTTTTCGTGATTTTTTTACATAGGGACGGAATAAACTTAATGTTTTTAAAATTTGGGAATAGGTAGGTATTTTATTCATGTTTTAAAGTACACTTAGGAATATTTTCAAGTCATTTCCGCCAGAAATAGTGTCGTTAGATCGTGCTATCCATGGACGATTGCGCATCGGAGTACTTTGCTGGTGGGCATTCCTGGGGTACCAATTTTCATCCGCAATCATCACAATATTTTTTTTTTCGTTCCCAACATATTTAATAAGAATATGAACCTAATTGTGTAGAAATATATTGAAAATTGAATTTTTTTGAGACGTTAGAAGACAACGTTATGTTTTTACACCATATTTTTTTGCCTTTTTCGCATAAAAAAATATATTTTTAATAATCACAATATCCCGGAATTAGGTTCATCTAGATTTGAATTGAATAAAAAATGTTCACACCAAATTTCAGAACGATTGGTCAATAACTTTTCGAGCTAGAATGCCCACAAGTTGAAAAAATACGTTTCGAGAAAAACGCGTTTGAAATAAAATGTAGCGAAAACGAGATTCGAGGCAGTATAATTAATTATATAAAATGCTCACCGGTTAATCAGCTATTCTAGCACCATATAGCAATCCCTCTTCTTGTTTATACGTGTCATTTTGGGCTTGCATCTACTCTTGACGAGCTATACGAGCTTCCTTCGTCTCCAACGAGCTGCGCCTATTCTGTCTCGTCACGCGCTGACTATCCATGTTTTCGGCAAAATTGAAGCTCTGCGAGCCAACTATAAGCTCCAATTCGTTTATCACCATTAGAAGGGCTGAACTTCCTCCATTGAATAATGCAGCAGCCAAGAATACTGCAACCTCAACTATTTTTAGGCCAGCATGAAGGTGCTTTGAAGCCATTCGCCAAACGGTCGAAGTAAAACTTTCATTCGCATTCTGCGTATGACCGCCTAAACATCTCGTCAGCCAATCGTCCTTAGTACAGCGGTATTAAGGTAGGTAACCGAAAAAGGGTTCCTGAGCGACCGCTCCGTTCCAACTACCGCGCGCTTCGACTCCGCACTGACGCGACGAGCGAACACTTAAGTCCTCATAGCATCAAAAATAATGCGAATTTTGCTTTCAAATTTTGACCACATATTCTTGAGTAGTTATACTAACAATTTATGCAATAAAAAGAAAATCAATTTTTTCATCGGTCTAAACTGCTCTCCCCCCTTAACTCAAATAAGCATACTACATTCTAAACTTGGCTAAAGTACTTGTTTAAATCTAAGAGTTTTAAAAATTTACGTAGTAAATAACAGAAGTAACGGCAGAAATGAAAAATATTAAATAACTTACTTTATTGCACTTACTTTATTGATACAATTGCCGCCAGCAACTTATTTCATGTTGATTAGACTTGTAAAAGTTTACTTTACTATAGACGAAAGAAACGAAAAAAAAGAGGCGCGACCATTAAAAAATATGAGTGGCTCTAGGTACAAAGGGGGTCAAGGTACAAAAGGATCCCTTACTATTATGCAATCTGTGCACGTAAGAGCTACGGAGAGCTTCGAATCGATTGATTTATTGTAAGGAAAGGCTATTTACCTTAAGACCAGGATCTACAGTTACACAAACCTAGCTTTTAAGGGAATCTATTTGTCTGTATCTCGCAACGAAATTTATAATAAGAATATTAGAGAGGCATTGGAAATATAACAGATTTTATTTATTTATTTAAAATAAATCAGATTTTATTTCTATCTGTAACAAATTGACAAAAAAATACCTATTTGTATTGTTTGATTGCATAGAACTACTAACTCAAAAGCCTATTTCTTAAAATAGGCTTTTGAGTTCCAAATATAAAGGTGGTGGTTAAGACCATGACTCCGATAATATCCGCGTTTAAGTGTAATAGGCTCATTATTAATAATTTTCCTATATTTTCTAGACTATTCTTTTCGATCAGCAAATAGCTTTTATAATCAATAACATTATCTGATTAGTGCATATTAATGTAGATTGAGATTATTTTTTGTAACTTACACTTTCGTAATACCTATATAATATGACTTAGACCTATACTGTTACCTGATTCGCTTAACAAGTGCGGATCTGCTCCAAATTGAATTAACGTTTTCACAATGGTCCAATGTCCATACCGAGCTGCTAGTCTTATTGGCCATCCGCCCTCAAGGTTTGGATCTAAGCCACTTTGGAGACATTCTGTCAACTCGTGCAATTCGTTATGAACTATCAAATCTTTACATTTATTTCGAACGTTTTCCATGTTAAAAAAATATTTGGTTTCATAATAGTACGTCAATAATCAATATTAAGGTGCTGTCATTACATTTAAATAATGCACTGCTGCCTACCCACAATCATATAATTCATAAAATATCAATAGATTATATCTAAATTTAAAATTACTATAATGTGTTTGTAATATTTTTATGTCTATAATTGAAAAATGTGACTAATGGTCCACAGGAATTAATTAAGATTTATTTGTATTGTGTTTCAATAGGAAATTTATTAGACATAGTCTTATACTTTAGAAGATTAGCTGAAAGATGATTACATACAAGGACATTATATTTGTATTTCCCATTTAGACACGTGTTGCTAAGTGGATGACTGGATGCAAGTGCTAAATAATTTTTATTTTTTATTGAATACCAGCTGTCCCGGCAGACGTGGTCCTGCCCGGAAAAGCTTTAAACGATATGCTGACAGCAGCGCCACCTACTGTGTCGAATTGTATTTTGAAGTCATCTAGGGATCCAATAAATTATACATAGAAAATTTCATCCCTATAAGTCCAGCTGTTTAACATACACAATACGGCGCCATTAGTCAAAAATTGAGTCGTACCTATTCAGAAATCTTTTTTGGCTCAAGCATAACAGCTTTGCTAAAGATCATCACGTGATCAAATGCATACTTAGTTTACGATTTCATAAAGGGCATACAGGCAAACATTAAATACTATGTATATTTTTCCCGAGAAAAATCGTAATCCGTGTAGACGGTTCTAATTGGCGAAAAGGTAAGAAGAGTCGGTATATAGGTTTGCTTTTTTGGCTATTACTTGTTGATTTTCTGGTTTCTTTCCTCTTAATCCGTAACCAAGATACCTATTGTAATTCTTATTAAGGAAGGAAATACAATTTGACTGTAGCAGGGTAGTAGTAGGGGTATTATTACGGTCCAGGTTTTCAATATAGGTAGTAGGACAAAACTACAAAAGGCATTAGTTGCGAGGCCTTTTATTATAAAGAAATATGAATATGAAATGGTGTATATTTGCTTTGCCTCATAACATATCGATTAAACGAAACTTAGTTAATATTTTTGCGTAGTCGATGGTTATTTATAAACGCTTAAAATATTTATACATAATATAAAACCTCACGTAATTTGTTTTTTTTTTTTATTATTTGAGAATTTAACATTATAATTACTAAGGTAAGCCTCTATAATGTAAAGGCGGATAGTGGGCAAAGTGGCTTCGATTAATATTTCTTCTGACATTGAAGCAAACTAATATTAGTAAAAAAAAAGAACCTGTCACACAAATAGTAACGATTTACGATATATACTGGCTAGTGAGTACAGGTACAGACAGGCAGTCTGGCCAGATCAAGTTTTCACAAAAAGCCCATACGTATGTATTTGAACAAGTTTCATTATCGGTCAGGCTAATCTAACGTAATCTTTAGTTTTTCAATTTCTAGCCCAAAAATACAAAATATGATACAACAATTTAAATAATATATCGATTATTTTCTTTAAAAACATCGATATCTTCACTATCCCAGCGCACCGATTTGACAGATGTTCTAAATTAAAAAAGTGAATGTTATGGTAATTTGTAAACAAAGTAACAATTTGCGCAAAAACGACATCGTTCAACTAATTTACAGGATTATTAAGAAAATTGTTAATGTATAATTTTAAATTAATAGTTTGAAAAATATTTTTTTACTTCGGCAATTCGTAGCAAAATATATATTGTGTAAGGATTGAAACTGATCTTGCGGCAAAAGCAGACGAATTTAAAGTTTCTGCGTTTTATTTTCTTATAGTTAGCATGGTTTCACTGACATCAAATATGGGAAGGTAAATATTGTTCATATGATTTGACTATCACAATGAATGTAGCTAAAGAGCTTATTTCCTAAATTCATTTCCAGTAAAAATCATATATTTATGGGTGCAAGCATGTTATATTTTAACTTGAGAATGGCTTAAATAGTACCTGAAGTAATGTGTAGTGTATATGTACTGCACCTCATTTCTTAGGTGATTATGATAAGGAAATTAGTTTTTATTGTCATAAACAAAATTATTCAACTCTATGGTTAGCAAAAAAAGAGACACTCCAAAAACAAAATTACAACAAAAGCAATATTTTTTTTTCTTGCTAGTCTATTTGGATTTTGTTATTCACCACCAGCACCATTAGCGCAATTACTTTGTGAAAACATATAATTATTGAAACAAGTAAACCTATATCACATTCCAAAATAATGTAGATAAAATATGTCTAAAACTTTATTGCTATTGATCATGTCAGCCATGATAAAAAAAAAATATATTTTTGTTGATAAAATTATTTTAAATAAATAAATATACATGTAACATGTAATTTTGTATCAGACACAAAGAATGGAGGAAAATAGCTAAAAGAGAGAGGAGACGCAGAATACGACAGCAACAAGCTAAAGAAAGAGGTATAGAAAATTTCATAATAAGTAAGAATGGTATCATGAGTTTTTGTCCTGTTATGATATATATGATGGATGGATGAGGGCTGCTCAAGACCTGGATGGTTTGCGCTATCTTGGGGAGGCCTACGTTCAGCGGTGGGCGGCAATAGGCTGAAAAAAAATTACATATTGCTGCCTGGATACAATACAGTTGTGAAGATGACTTTTTTGGGTTTTGACCATTTTGTGTATCATCATCAGCCTTTATTGCATCCACTGTTGGACATAGGCCTCTCCTATGGCCACATATATATTGTGTATAGTGAGCAATAATTGGGAAGATAAAATTGTCCCACTATAATCCAATAAGCAACCAGAATATTAATAACTGATCTAATATATACTTTTATTCCATCTCACTATGGTGTTGCTCAACATTATTAACTTAGTTTGAGATAATATTTTAATATTACATTTTACTTATTCGAAATTTGACATTTTTCATTTAGGTTTATGTGGTAATTGAGGTTTAATAGACCTTAAATTGCAGATGATCGTATAGTAATACCTAATAGTTGGGCAAAGGAACAAGATTTGTTTGAAAACATTGAGTATGAACAAATAGAATTAGCAAATAAAATTGAACATGAGAAATGGTTAAAAGCAGAAGAAATAGCTATGGAGCGATGGAACAAGTTACAGGAGGACAAAAGAAAATTCTTAGCTCAGCAACTTGAAGAAGCTGCTAGGCTTCAACTAGTGAGTTTAGTCTTTTACCACACTTTGCCTAAGACATAAAATATTGAAATTAATTAATATACTCATTTTTCAGGAATGGGAATTAGAAAAGAAGATGAGGGAGGAGGAGAAGGAGAGGCTTAGAGAAATCGAAAAAGAAAATAAAAGAAAAGAACAAAAATTTATAGAATGTTTAGAAATGTTTTTGTCTGGAGGATCACATGACCCACCTCAAGAATTACTTACCATCCGTGAATCACGTCCAAGTGCTGATCTCTGCCCATTTTTCATCAAAACAGCATGTTGTCGCTTTGGAGATAACTGTTCAAGAAACCACAAGTATCCAACCATCAGTAAAGTTAGTATCTATTGTGAATTGTGATGTAACTGGTTGACTTCATAAATAATTATCATTACAAAAAATAATACAATTTCAGGTACTCTTAGCCACAAACTTTTATGCACATTTTGGACTGGACAACACTTTCTATAACAATGAATATGATACAGATATAATGTTGGAATATGATGACAATGAAACATACAAAGAGTTTCAAGATTTTTTTTATGATGTTTTACCAGAGTTCGAAAAATTTGGTCAAGTGATTATGTTTAAGGTGGGCTATTTATTGTGTAATTCTTACATAGCAACTTGATTTCTCTTCCACCCAGAGGTTAGGTTTAGTTAGGGAATAATAATTGCCAACATATGTCCCAAACTCGCCGTAAAAATCTCAAATTAACTAATTGGTTAGCCATGATGAATGAGCCTTAAACTACGCTTGCTTGCGCGTGATTTTAAAATTCGTGTTTGGAATACATAGGTCTATGTATATTCTGCATTTTTAATTAAACTGGGCATGAGTCCTCGTAGGCCTCGAGCTTTACGTAAGCGGTCGAGAATCTTTGCGGTTGCAAGTCCCAATCTGAGGCACATTCCTCAAGGTTTTACGAATTTCTTAGACGTGTAGTTCGTCTACGCGTACTGTGTCAGTGTGATGGACCCTTTAAGTAGTGAGGAGACATGTGCTCAGCAGTAGGACTTGTATGGACCCATATTGAATGTGTGACAAGACGCACGAGGCTCAATATCCCTGAAAAGATAAGGAAAAGCGTGTTTTCCACTCACGTTACGTTATTGAGCCTATTGTTATTTTTGAGGTATATTTTCAGACTGCGTGCTGCTATTAAGAATTTACTAGGGCGAAAAGCAAACAACCACACTGGCCAATTTTAGTTGACCTGGAAATCAAATTAGGGACCCCTAGATCTCACAGCACAAACTTAAATTGCGATTCCATCGTGGAATTCTAAAAAGCCGTATCATTAATATCAATACTCATAGTTTTGTAGATTGTTATTGTCTTGGTATGTAACGTTTATTTAATACAAGCTTTTGCCCGCGACTTCGTTCGCGTAGACTTCAGGGTTAGGTGCATAAAGGTAGTAAGTGAATCGATTAATCGTCTTCCAAGTGACCAAAATAGCACATACTGAATTTAAAAAATCCCATCCCATAGGAATCTTACACATTTTCGGGATAACATGTAGTCTTTGTTACTACATAGGATCACATTTATGTTCATGTCAAAATTCGTTCAAATCGGTCAATTGTTTTAGACGTAAACGTAAAACTAATGGATTTATTTTTGCGTGTATATCTACCCCGAGGGAACATTACATTTTCTCGGGATAAAACATTGTCTGTATTATTTTACAGGGTTCCATTTATTTTCATACCAAAAATCATATTAATTGATCGAATGGTTAAGGCGTGACAGTGTAACAGACATATGGAGTTACACTCGAATTTATAACATATAGATGCCCCGGCAGTCGTCGTCCTGCCCAAAAAAAGCTTTAAGCGATAAGCCGACAGCAGCGCCCCCTACCAGTCCAATTGTGTTTTGAAATTTTCCGGGGACCCATTGAAATATATATGTCACAGTCAACTAACTTAATCAGCCATTCAATTACCAGCCTAGCCCGTTTATTAAACGGCGCCGTTCAACTAATAATATTACCTGAATGATATTCAGCCTTTTCATCAAACAGCTAGGCAAATGATTTGGAGTGACAACGTTTCACTACTTGCCTAGCCTGTTCCATAAATAATAATGAATACACCCAACAGTCACACACATAGTCCTGACCCCACATTAAGATAAGAGTCTTGTGTCGTGGGTATCAGAAACTACGAGAGACTTTTCGGTCTCATAAACACCCAGACCCGAAACAAATATTTGTGGATCACACAAACATTTGTTCCATGCGCTTAAACTCTTAAAACTGACAATAGGGCGTCGGTATTCGAAAAACTTGATGGTGTTTTCCAAATTTCGAAAAATATAAATCACATTAATTATATTATACTCACCCTATCGTAGGAATGGCCTAAGCATTAGCCAACCAGTTTATTAAATGTTGTAATAAGGCCTACGCAGCCGTAGCCGAATGATGTTCAGCAACATCATTCAGGTCGTTGGTTGAATGGCGCCGTTTAGTAATGAGGCTAGGCTGTTAATTGAACGGCTGATTAAGCTAGTTGGCTGCGACATATACATAGAATCGAAATATACATAGATCGATCGACATATACATAGAAAGTGGCGTAATTATACCATATCAGGCCCGTGGCAAATTCTTTGAATGGGACCCACATGATCAAATGCATAGTTAACGATTATAAAGATATACATACATTCATATTTTTTGTTTATAATAGATTACTATAAATATTAATTCGCAGGTTTGTAATAATTATGAGAAACATCTTCGAGGGAATACGTACATAGAATATGCTAATTTGAGGGACGCAGTGGCGGCCTACCGTGCATTACACGCACGATGGTATGGCGGGAGACAACTTTCTCTACAGTTTTGCAACATTATCTCTTGGAAACATGCTATTTGTGGTACCATCCTCTATTTATTACAAAACTTAATTTACATACTTTGCAATATTTGCAGTACTAATTTACTCTTCAAAACAAATAAACGACATTATATTTTTGGTTTACAAAAATGAAACATACACAGTCTTACAGTTTTTCCTATTACCATTCTTTATGTATGTTTTGAAGTTATTTGCCACACAAGTAACTTCAAAAAGTTTGTACCCGCGACCGTTGCGATTCGGGGTAACGTGCTTACACCTCGAGGCCATCACGACAATGTTTGTAATAGTTGATAACATCTTTAATACTTTATGTTGCAGGACTTCAGATACGAAGACGATGTCCAAAGGGTCGATCCTGTAATTTTTTACATGTCTTTAGAAACCCTAATAATA
Organism: Cephonodes hylas; assembly: GCA_030295005.1. Taxonomy (NCBI): domain Eukaryota; kingdom Metazoa; phylum Arthropoda; class Insecta; order Lepidoptera; family Sphingidae; genus Cephonodes; species Cephonodes hylas. The sequence continues at coordinate 6,354,431 of AP025364.1, read as the reverse complement.
TTTTTCCTGGCTTTGAAGTTGCTCAAAATTTGGATAAGAAAAGGTTCTTACGGTTTATTATATTCATATAGCTTTACATTCACAAAACGTAAAATATTTGTGATTTGTCTCGTATTTATGGTATGTATTTATATATTTCTTCTGTTTTTAGACCATCAAAATCAACCCTCACTCGATCGTGGAGATGGTCTGAGTCGCCAGAAGTTGAAATTACAAGAACACCTAAAAGAAAATCGCCTGAGAAGAGGGAAGAAAAAAATAATACAGAGAAACGACGCGATGTGTATAAGCGCAGGCGTAGTCCAAGTAGAAGAAGTGGGTCAAGTAGGCGCAATTTTTGAGGAAAACATTTCTTGTGGACATTATACCTTATTGAGACTGATTAAACTGATGCCATAACTTCTAACAATGATGTTTTATTTCCCTTTGTATTTTTTTAAATCGTTATAAATAAATTAATGTCAATATCCAAAAGTCAAAAATTCCTGCTCCAAAACTATTCTTAATTAAATTATGCCATTCTGAAACCTTATTACTCATACTAGACCAGGGTAGAAGCCTTTAAAAATAATGAAAAGTGAAAAAAAATTATAATAGGATGAAACCCATTAGAAAAGGAGGAAAATATGATAAAAATGAAAGGAAAAATAATTTACGGGCGATCTGAGGTTGGGAAGGGGATGGGGGTGAGGTTTTAAGGGTAAAAAACGGTTTTTCTCGATTTCCGGCAAAACTAAAAGTCCTATCGAAAAAAGTCAAATGGAAAAGTTGTAGATAATAAAAAGATCTAAAACTTTTGTATTTACACTTTTTTCACATAACCTCAAAATTTATGTGAAAAATTCAAAAAACCAAGTTTTTGGTTTTTTATTTTTATCTTTCACAAAAATTTTATTTTTTTAACGAAATTTTGTGAAAACTTACCTTTTTATGTCCCAAATACGCTGTAATTTATTTGATTAAAAATATTTATTTTTTCACCTTATTTTGAATTAATATCGAAAAAACACCCTAATTTTCAATCGAAAATTCACCCGTCAAAATATCAGCTTTTTTCAAAAAGTTGGTATGGTTTCTGTTCGTTGAAATCTCTACTTTCCGATGGTGAAAAAAAATATATATGTTACTATGGTAAATCTTCTCAGAAAACGCAAAAATTAATTTCAATCTTTAGGTTATGTTAAGTTAAGCATACTATTTTTTAATGAAAATATTACGATTTTTATGGTTGAGTTGATTGATACAGATAAAAATAGAGATAGTATTTACCTTCCTATGCAGATTCGAAAAGTTTTAAGACCCGCCGGTCTGGGTCTTACTACATAGGTACATACCTACTATTATCTATACTATTATAATAAAGAGGAAAGGTTTGTATTTTTGGATTTTTGGATTTTTGTATTTTTGTATGTTTGTTACGAATAAACTCAAAAAGTACTGAACCGATTTGGATGGTTTTTGGTATGGAGATAGATGGGACTCATCGAAGTAACATAGGATACTTTTTATCCCGGAAAATGTTGTATTCCCGTGGGATTGGGTATAAAACGCTATATTTATTTTACGCTGTTACGCCTAAACCATTTGACCGATTTTTATGATTTTTGGTTTGAACATAAGTAAGATCCTATGAAGTAACATGAACAACATTTTATCCCGGGAATATGTAGGGTTCCTGTGGGATGAGCATATACTGTAACACAAAAGTAACATTGCCTGTGTAATGCTTTCACGCCTAAACCAGTTGACCGATTTAAATGATTTTTGGTATGGAGTTAGATGGGACCCACCGAAGTAACACAGGATACTTTTTATCCCGGAAAGCGTAGTATTCCCGAGGGATTGGGTATTAAACCCTATATTTTTCTTTCGCTTTCACGCTGAAACTATTCGACCAATTTTTATGATTCTTGGTATGATCATAAATGAAATCCTATGAAGTAACATGAACAACATTTTATCCCGGGAATATGTAGGGTTCCTGTGGGATGAGCATATATTCTAACGCGAAAATGACACTGCCTATGTAATGCTTTCACGCCTAAACCTTTTGACCGATTTGAATGATTTTTGGTATGGAGATAGGTAGGGCCCACCGAAGTAACACAGAACCTTATTATCCCGGAAAATGTAGTATTCCCGTGGGAACGGGTATTTCTGGATCTACTGAACCGATTTGAATGATTTTTGGTATGGAGATAGGTAGGGCCAACTGAAGTAACATAGGATACATTTTATCCCGGAAAATGTAGTATTCCCGTGGGAATGGGTATTTCTAGATCTACTGAACAGATTTGAATGATTTTTGGTATGAAGATGGGTAGGGCCCACAGAAGTAACACAGGATACATTTTATCCCGGAAAATGTAGTATTCCCGTGGGAATCGGTATTTCTTGATCTACTGAACCGATTTGAATGGTATTTGGTATGGAGATAGGTAGCACCCACCAAAGTAACATAGGATACTTTTATGCCGGAAAATGTAGTATTTCCGTGGGAATCGCTATATTCAAGATCTACTGAATCAATTTGAATGAATTTTGGTATAGAGATAGGTAGGTCCCCCCAAATTAACATGATATGCTTTTATCCTGGAAAATGTGTTCCTGTGGGTATGCGTACATGTTATAATTGCTGGAAATCTCTCTGTAAATCTGTTACGGTTTCACGCCTAAACCATTGGACTAAGTTATATAATTTTAGGTATGAACATAAATAGGACCCGGTGAAGTAATAATTTAATGTTCCCGTGGAATAAACATGTTATAAATGCAGAATGTTATAAGCAGTGATGGCCTCGAGGTTTAGGCGCGCGGTCGAGAATCTCGGCGGTCGCAGGTTCGAACCCCAGGCACACACCTCTGACTTTTCGCAGTTATGTGTGTATTCAAATTGAATTATCACTTGCTTTAACGGTGAAGGAAAACATCGTGATGATACCAGCACACCTAAAAGTTCTTTGGAATTTCTTAGGTGTGTAGTCCGCCAACCCGCACTAGGCCAGCGTGGTGGACTATGGCCTAAACTCCCTCAATGTGCTCAGCAGTGGGCGTATATGGGTTGATGAAGAAGAAGAAGAAGAAATGCGGAAATAGCTTTTTCAAAGTAAAACTTTTTTTGGACACTTATGAGAAGAAATAAAGATTCACGTATTATCTTCCTGCACTCAGCCCTAAAGTCTAAGCAGACGGAGTCGCGGGCAAAAGCTAGTATACTATATATTTCGTAGCAGCTGTTACAACCGCTAGCCTAACCAGTATTCGAAATACAGTAAAGTATACAACATCGTTTATAAAAATACACGTGCACGCTGAGTTTCTTGAAGATAATTGTGACAAGTTTACTTAAAAAAACAATAAAACTTTTCGAATCTGCATAGGAAGGTAAATACTATCTCTATTTTTATCTGTATCAATCAACTCAACCATAAAAATCGTAATATTTTCTTTAAAAAATAGTATGCTTAACTTAACATAACCTAAAGATTGAAATTAATTTTTGCGTTTTCTGAGAAGATTTACCATAGTAACATATATATTTTTTTTCACCATCGGAAAGTAGAGATTTCAACGAACAGAAACCATACCAACTTTTTGAAAAAAGCTGATATTTTGACGGGTGAATTTTCGATTGAAAATTAGGGTGTTTTTTCGATATTAATTCAAAATAAGGTGAAAAAATAAATATTTTTAATCAAATAAATTACAGCGTATTTGGGACATAAAAAGGTAAGTTTTCACAAAATTTCGTTAAAAAAATAAAATTTTTGTGAAAGATAAAAATAAAAAACCAAAAACTTGGTTTTTTGAATTTTTCACATAAATTTTGAGGTTATGTGAAAAAAGTGTAAATACAAAAGTTTTAGATCTTTTTATTATCTACAACTTTTCCATTTGACTTTTTTCGATAGGACTTTTAGTTTTGCCGGAAATCGATAAAAACCGTTTTTTACCCTTAAAACCTCACCCCCATCCCCTTCCCAACCTCAGATCGCCCGTAAATTATTTTTCCTTTCATTTTTATCATATTTCCCTCCTTTTCTAATGGGTTTCATCCTATTATGATTTGTTTTGGTTTTAAAAATTATCGACCCTGGACTATACACCTTATTTACCCTTACGACTCTGACACTTTTATATGATGTACATTATACACATACTTTTATATACCTGATGGGATATGTATATTTTGCATAGGTCCAGTTTTCATTTAGGGTACGCCTTTTGTCGTTTATCGGGCTCTTATTCAGATTTAGTAAAGATAAAGTCCTGTGGTGTGAGATAAGTTCGGGGTAGAGCTAGGTTATTTTTACAATAGAAAAGTGTCAAGATTTTAAAATACATTCTGGAAACTGTTACTCAATAGGCAATTTTTTTTATCCGAAAAATCGATTCTTGATCATACATAATTTCAAATTAGGTACATCTCTTACCGGACCCATACACCATCAATAATATTGATCAATATTATGATTGTACAATATTATTGAACGTGTAGGGATAATATTGAAGCATTGCGCCGTGATTGAGCAAAAGATTGATGGAGCTTAATTTTTATTGATCAATATTTTTTTATTGCGCTGTGTAGGGTTAATATTGCGCAATATATTTCTTTTTTTTTTCTTTTCAACAAAATCACCAGCGTGGCTGCCGCCAAAACTTCGTCGTCAGACATGTTGCTCGCACGAAAATATTGATCAGAGTGGTTTATCAATTTTATTGACAGAATTTATTGAACGTCTGGAATCAAAGGGGGTGTTCAATATTATTGAACAATAAAAAGATTGTTCAATATTATTGTAGGTGTATGGGGCCCCTTACTTATTAATGACATTTGTACGTGCCATTGTCAGTGTCAAATGTCAATAAAGTTGCTAATGCTGTCAGGTATTCTTGTGATAGAATTTATAAATTCAACATAAATTGGTTATAATGTTTAAAGATGATCTTTCACTTATTTAAACTTCATTAAAATTCAGTTGATCGAGCTTTCATATATTTAGTACTAGTGCTATGACAATATTAGAACACTTAAGACATTATTACATTAAGTCTTAAAAATAATGCACGTTATACATTATTCACGGTTTTCTTGATAAAATATTGATGAGAAATAAACAATATAAATGATGTTTGGAAAATTTATAGTCTCTTCTCTGTCTCTGATATGTTCCAAAAAATTAATCTTACAGACAGTGCGTACACTTGTGTCTACCACTTTTAGTCCCTGTAGTTACAATATCCACATAGATCATAAAAAATCATTGCTTGTTGCAACATACAGGACTAAGGCACCTGTACCACTAAATGGTTTGTATAAGAGTTTTCATGATGTTTTTATATTTCTGCTGGAATTTATTGAACACATTGTTTGTTGTGTTCAATAGATTACTAATTTGTTCTAATACTACAATAATTGTACAGGTGATGATAAATTCAAGAACGAAATAATATTAAAACTCAACTTTAAATCAGTAGAAGATGCTCATCCATTTTACAAATTGCCAATAAAAACATTAACTCACATTCAAAAGGTGACTGAAAATGACCAAAAACATGGATATTGTGATAACAGATTATATTATATAGCAAGTAAAATACAGGTGAGACTAAATAGTGAAAGGAATTAAGTAAAATATACTAGTTACTTTCCTACACAATATACTGTCTAAAATGAACTACATTAGATTAGTATCGAGTTTGAAAGATAAACAAATAATACTAATCTCCTTTGTGAATTATCCATATTTTCCAATTTGGTTAAGCTGATCAAGCATAATAGAAATACAAACCCACTTATAAAGCATTCAGCAATAGTGTTAGCATGACATTATATTTAAATCTTATTGCTCCTTTACAATATTTAATTAATATTTTTGTACCACTGTTTGTTACAAAATTTATAAAAAAAATACCAATAATCTGCCTTGTAAACTTATTTTCTAATACAGCTTTTGCCCTTGAAAGTAACTAGTGACTATCAGAATAATGACAAATTGATGTTGTTTTAGTGCCCACCACATATTTTAAGTGAAAAACTCACAAAAAGAGTTTTTGTATATTCCCTTACTTTTGAATGGCTTAAAAAATCATTGGAAGTTTTATTAGGTAAGGTTTCTTTTAATTAACTGCTTACTAAACATATAATATGTACATGTATGTACTTCACTTCACTTTCTGTTTTCAGAAATGGATGTATCTGCTGACAGGATTTTGAGAGATTTATGGGTACTTAAATACCATCATGACACAATTCGTAAAAGGCTTACAAGGGTTCAAAACATGGGAGTGGAACCATTATATCCTTGGATGGTGAGATGTTCAGAAAACATTTTGAATAGGTATTTACCCCCACAAAACTTAAAGTAATAAATAAAGTGGCCTCGAGGTTTGGGCGCGCGGTCGAGAATCTCGACGGTCGCGGGTTCGAACCCCAGGCACACACCTCTGACTTTTCGAAGTTATGTGTGTATTCACATTGAATTATCACTTGCTTTAACGGTGAAGGAAAACATCATGATGAAACCTGCACACCTAAGAGTTCTTAGGAATTTCTTAGGTGTGTAGTCCGCCAACCCGCACTAGGCCAGAGTGGTGGACTATGGCCTAAACCCTCTCAATGGTAGAGGAGACCCGTGCTCAGCAGTGGGCGTATATGGGTTGATGAAGAAGAAGAAGAAGAAAATAAATAATGCTAAGCTTACATACTATTTGTGAAGTTTGCATATATTGATTTAACAAACTTATCTATCACTCTATTGTTCCAAATAGAAAAAAAGGCCAAACCTAAGAGTAAAAAGAATTACCCTTTGTCAATCGCACTGCTCTCCAACAACTTTTTAAGCATGCATATTTCCTTACTATATTTTTGTACACTGTTATAGTGCACTAGCTTTTGCCCGCGACTCCGTCCGCGTAGACTACAGGGTTGAATTCAGAAAGAAAATAAGTTTTAGTACCTGTCAGTACCCTGACAAGCTGATATCAGTAAATCGGCCCTTCGACCTAGTTAGCGAGTATACATACGATGGTAGTACATACTAACACTACCCAATGGTCCACATTTCGTCCATCAGAAAATAAGTAAAGTCAGGCGACTCTGGGATCTCCGTCTATTTTAAAATACTCAGTGAAATCAAATGATGTAAAGGGCAAATTTCTTTAAAATTAAAAACTTATAATGAAAAACGCACTTATTTGGATAAGGATTAATATAATCTTTGTGAAAACACCTTTACAAGCAATGCTTTGTTTTAGAACAAATTTGGTTAGCATAGAAGAGGTTATAGTGAAGTAATCCTAAAAGATAAACATATGCTGTCGCGGACTTTTTTTTAGAACTTTTGAAGAAGAATAATTCTTTCCTACACTTACTTAGCGAAACATTAACCGTTTCTGTAGCGTACGCAGCGAAAGCTCTCGAAAGGAAAAAAATATCCCCAATTTTTAAACATTCTTTATTGCTGCTCCGCTCCTATTGGTCGTAGCGTGATGTTATGTAGCCTAAAGTCTTCCTCGATAAAGGTGCTATCTAACAGTCAAAGAATTTTTCAAATCGGGCCAGTAGTTCCTGAAATCCTAGCGTTCAAACAAACAAACAAACTCTTCAGCTTTATAATATTAAGTATAGATCAGTCTTTCCCAAAGTGGGCGATAACGCCCCCTTGTGGGCGCTGCAGGTCTCAAAGGGGGCGGTAAGAGACCCAGAAAGGAAATGGGGGCGTTGTGTAGAGGGCTGGGGGGTGATTTGTAATTTTATTTAGCTAAGTAGGAGGCCTCTTAGACAACGACTACATGAGCTCTCGACTCTCAACAACAACTTGTGAACATCAACTAATATGAATTAAAAGATTGCTCAAACTCGGTTCTATATTTCTCTCTGCGTAGTTCATATATCTGTCCTATTTATATTGAATACAGAAAAATGAAAATCATGTCAATCGGCCGATTTCGTAATGAAAGTAGATAGTAAAATATTCGTTTAGAATTCTCCGTTAATATACATACATAGGTCATAATAATTAATTATTTTAATTTGAAGTTATAGTTATATAAGTTTGGGAACCACTAGTATAGATTATAATCTAGTGTCCATTGATTAAACACATGACTGAGAATTCAGAATGGTGTACTTAGGTTTTGATGTTAAAGATATTTTAATGTAAACAATTTTTTTGCAGGTCTATTCAATTATGCCAAGAAACAAAGAATATTCTTGGAGATACTAAAAGTACACAAATATATTTAGCTAATCGTTTGAATACGACGGTTGAAGTAATTGAAGATATATCGTTTAAAATGCCTGCATTGAAGACTATGAGAGTAATAAAGGTATTATCCATATAAATCCAATTTTTAAAGAATGTTATAGTTCTCTCAACATAAGTAATGAAGTCTAATGCATTTTTATAAAAAAAAAAAAAAAATTCTGGTATCTTTACTTTCATTTTACCTATCGCGACGAAATACTGGGAGCACAAATTGTGTTTTTACGGACTGCTTTTCGTCCGACTTTCCAGGATGTGCTTGCGTAAGAAAAAAAAAGCAAAAATTGGAAAAACATAATCAACAGTGACTGCTCTTTGTTCTGGGATAGCTTACAATGTTAACGCCAGGGTTCGTTTTCGGGGCATTGGTAGTTTCAATAACAATATTCCTATTTTCAAAAGGAAAAAAAACCTCGAAAATGTAACTATTTGACATTGGTCAAGTAATTTTTACTTCGTAGGTAGAAAACCTCTGTCCAAAAAAAATTGTATCCATCAATAATTTTATAAGTACAATCACAAATAAGATTAAAATTTAATGTTATGGTAATTTCAGGTTAAAAAATTTTTGGATTTTCTTATAGCTGAGGGTTTTCACGTTGATGATATTGTTAGTAAGCCCAGAGTATTATCTGCCTCGCAAAGGACTGTACAGCAAAGGTTACAAAAATTACGCAATTTAGGATTAACTGAAATTAATCTGAATGTATTATGCAGAAGCAGAAAAGGATTTAAAAAGTACTGTGATTCTATAGAAACTCTTTCTAAACCTTGTAAGTATATGTTTTATTTTTAAGTATATATTTTGATTTATTATATTATCATGGCATGGCAAAGTAAAGGCAAATTTTTTGATGGCAAGTGTGGTTACTTTGTCACTTTTTACCTGTTGACATAATAATGGGCAGCATATTTTACATTTCATTTAAGTGAACAACATTCTGAGATTAGTCAAAAGGCATCCTCAATGATAATATATTAACTTTTATGGAGGGAGGAGCAATCATATTCAAATTACCTCTGTAATCTATTGAGATATTATTACTACGTATAGAGAAGACACTGCGTACCGCTACAGTGGTCCCTTCAAGTATGGTGTATGCACCACTCTGCACTTAGTTACTTGCGGGCTCTTGGGTGGCCACGGCAACTTAGATTTAGTTTTTTTTACTTGCTTACATATCTAATTTTAACTTTATTTTGCATTGTAGTCCATTGAAATGTTACATTTTTTAGGCCTTACTCTGCGTTTTTAGAGGACTTGCAGGCAATTTTTTTATATATGTATTGGGGGGTCAGTGTAAAGCTTAAACCAAGTTTGTGGGGTTGAAATGGGTTTAACAATAAATCTCTTAAAATATTTGTTTGATTGAATAAATGTTAGCATTTTTTGTCCTTAAAAATGAATCAATCAATAATAAATATTTAAAAAACTTAAATGAATTAATTAACCTAAGTTTAATACTCATATTATTATATTTTTTACTGTTCATTTAATTCGACTAACAATAAATTTACATTATGAAAATTTTAATTAAGCTTGTGTTAGGCATAATGCGATAATTTTGTTTGCTCTGTATTCAGCATTTTAGTCTATAAAAATGACGTCTTATTGAAGTATGTGAACAAAACGCGTAAGCATCATGAAATACACGGCATGAGAAAACTACACCTGAAGTGTTCTAGCGCTGCATGTTTATACTGTTTAGTGTTTGGTTTGACAGCTAATTGTTTCAGCTCTGCAGCGATTTTAGTTTTAACTCGTCATAAGCATGATTTTTGCTTAGGGTGTCTTCTCTATACGTATATCTCATTCACGATAACTTGATTCTTTCGGCATATCGACTAATGATGGGATACAGAAAATATGTAGTAGTTCAAAAATATTGCGTTTTAAAATACTGCATTATGTGTGAAATTCTTTATTACTTTCGACATGTAAAACATTATGTAGATAAGCGATGGTGGGTCAAAGTTCATAATAAGTACCTATTTAATATAACAGGGTTATTTTTAGACCTCCCGCCAAATTTAAATAAGTATTTTAGACCACGAAAGTAAACAACTTCCGCAAAGAAACACGGGTCGAAAAGTGAAAAAAAAATCAGACCTTCTACACTAAATCGACCACATGAGCAGTTTTTTATGGGAAGGTCGAAATTTTTATTACGTTTCGACCCATATTTCTTTGGAAAAGTTGTTTAGTTTCATGGTCTAAACCACCTATTTTAAGTTGACGGGAGGTCCAAAAATAATCCAGTATGTATAAATTAAGGTTGAAAATTAAATAGTTTTATCTTTAAAACAGTTTTTATTAAGAAAAAGGAGCATAGCCATGATCATCATAGTGTTCAGTAAAATTATCGACGTGGACTTCGATATGAACGAAGTTACGTCCCTTTCCGTCCGACCGATGTAACATTGTACAAGCGTCTATTATTTTCAGTGTTCCTATTTTAATTTTACTTTGAAGCAATAAAGTCTCAAAATTTTCGGATGACGCTTATATCTTTAGGAACTTTTGTGTTGTATGTATTTTTTTTATATTTATCAAATCATTAAAATAATAAAATAATACGTTTTTTATTTCAATGTCATGTCTCACAAAAATTGACATCTGCCAAAAGAATCAACTTATCGTGAATGAGGTATAGTAATATTAACTCAATGCTGTCATCATGTATGTATATATTATACTTTTTAGAATGAATAAATTGGATTATAAACTATATTAACCTTTTGAACGCCATCGTCGGCTAGAACCGACATGCAACTCCGTGCATTCTGCGCCACGGTCGTCTATAGCCGACATTAAGGTAGCATTATTATTTAACGATAAATTTGTTCAATAAATGAGTTTCTGTCTATCATATCTTATTTATTGAAGTAACAAGGATATAATAATTCATATATACCTTAAACCTACCTATAAATATTTATTATATGTGAGAAATCCATGAGAGAAAAGATGCCAAAAAAAAGTCCGTATTGGATGGACTCCAAGCGCCATTGTCGGCAAGCGACGACCGCTAGTGTTGTGCTATTTTTTATAAATAATAAGGAAACTGTGCGCTTATGTATGAAGTAAATATAAAATTTTTGTATTATTTCATAAAACAAATATCATATTATATTTATAATAAAATATACAACTCATTATTGATTAATTAATGTAGATTATTAAACATTTTGTATTTGTCCCAAATTGATTTATACATTATAATATTAGACGGACTCTTCTAAATCAATACTTTAACCGCCTTTTGGCAAACAAATATTTTTGTCATAGTTATCTTCTTTCCCAAACAACAACAATCCGTCGGCAAACAGTGTATTTAAAATTAAATGAACGTTTTTTACCACAGAAATTGGTATGTAGTTTTATGATTTACTATTACACTCGTGTATTCTTTGTAATAGTAACAAAGAAGTAACAAAAATAAAAGATTTACGATATATTTTTAGCAAAAGCGGCTTTTACTAAAGAACTTCTTACAATATAACCATCGCATCGAAACATATTGTAAGTAAAATAAGTAATTGTATTCAATGTAGTTCCTAAAATAATCCTTGACGGATTAATATTTCATTTAATTTTTGATGCTAATACATCGTGCACCGTGCCGCGCGCGTCCCATCTCTATAATGAACAGCGAGCATGTATGGAAACACCGTGTCGACTACGCCTATATGTCGGCTAGAGCCGACAACATTTATTGAGTAGTGCTGGGGTAATGTTACTGTGTTATATTTTAACTAATGTATTAATCTTCAAGAAACATCGTTGTAAGCCATAGTATTTGCTATGTAAAATTACTAGCTTGATGTGGGCTTAAAAAAACTTCATTTCCAATATGTTGGTAGATTTATGCACATTATTTTTATTAGAAAATAAAACGTTATCGACATGCGATTCCCATCCCTATATTTTTTTAGGTATTTATCACAGTTTTGAGGGCTTGGCGTGGGGGACACGGCGAGTGTTTTTTTGCGTGGCGGTCAAAAGGTTAATGTATTTTTATAAGAAATTTTATTTCATTGAAACCACATATAAGTATACAGTTTTTGTAGGGTTTTCTTTAAATAGGTATAGGTTATTAGGTAATAATTTCAATATATTGCTATAAATTCAATTTTCTTATTATTTCAGCAGACACAACATGACATCTAGATGCTAGCTCATGAGGAAATTCAAAACTAAAACAACTTATCCATATAGATATCTCCTTTACTGAAGAAAATAAAATAATAAGCTATTAGGTTTACAGTCCAAATGTTTGTAAAAGAGTGTTTACTATAAGAAATAAATAATACCTTATACAATTATGTATTTTCTTGCCAATTTAGCTAAGACTGAAATTATTTTTCTAGAAAATGTTTAAAATACAAAGTATTTACACAAATAATGGGAAAAATATAATAAAACACAAGTTTAAATTACTATTATTGATTATTTGCCTCGGCCATACAATATCCCTGGAATGAATTACATGAAAAATCACTAGCATTTTCACCTTATCATGCAAATGTATAGTACATTAGTATAGGTAGCAGACTTAACAAAGTAACCTTCAATAATTATAGTTTCATAATAATGATGGATGCTCTAAAAAAATTGAATTATTGCAATTTACATTGAGCCACATATGATTATGCATGTGTGTGATAATGAACTTCAGAATATATTAGGCACAAAAGGGCAAATACAAATATAGCATTTATAGAATAGGTGTATAAGTTATGTTTGATGTCTCAACTTTTAAAATAAAGTCTATAGACAGTCACCAAGCATTTTTCTCACCTAATTTTCATTGCTGTATATTGAAGATTTCATCCAAATTATTATCATCCCAAATTAAAATACTCCCATCACAATATATCACAACTGTTTAAGAAATGACTGATGTTTTTTGTACCTAAAATTCTGACTTTGATATTGTTTTAGTTTAAAAACATTATTGGCAACAAATTTAACAAATACTAAATAAATTATTATGTAGCAATTTGTCAAAATGTTCTAGCATTACTGAATTTTAACAATTTAGCATTATTTGAAATTTACATTACACTACCTATAATAAAATTACATAGTGTGAGGTTTGAAAACACATCTGTATCATAAGAAAAATTTAACTATTGGTGAGCACATTGCACACCAGGGCCAGCTTGCATATGCTCCTCATCATCACTGGCATAGGCCTCCTCTCTGCCCCTGCTACGCTCACTGGCTGTATACTCCATTAAGTTCACTTCCTCAACATCCTCCCCAGTGGGCATAACAAAAGCAGGACGTGGTGGCAGGATACTTTCTATTTGCTTCAGTTGTTCTTCTGTTGCAAAGTTATTCTCCGGGAAAACAACATCAAACTTTATGTACAAAGTGCCTTTCTCAAACGGATTCTTATATTGAGGCATGCCTTCCCCTGGTATGCGCTTAAGGTCTCCAGGTTTTATTACCTCACCAGGTGAGTGTCTAATGAGTAAGTCTCTACCATCTAAATGTTTGACAACAAACTCAAAACCACACAAAGCTTCAGTTAAGGTAATTTCATGTTTCATAAACAGATCATCTTCAGTTCTTTGAAACACATCATGAGGTTTTTGCTGCAATAGAATGATGACATCTCCAGGTTGAATGTCAGGATGTTGATCACCTTCACCCCTGAAGTAAATCTTTTGATTCTCTCTCATACCTTTTTCAACATGCACTTCAAGTATTTTAGTTTCATTTAAGATTTTCTTGCCTTTACATTTTTGGCATTTATCTTTTTCATTGATAGTCTCTCCTTGTCCATAACATGTAGGGCAACGGGCCTGGTATTGTCGAGTCATGTGTGGTGCAATCTGCTGATAAGACACTTTGATACCCTGCCCATGACAATCCTTACAGGAGACAACAGATCCGGGTCTGCCGCCGATTCCTTTACAAGGTCCACATATTACATTCTTGCTCAATTGTAGTTTCGTCGTTTTGCCCATATACATATCTTCAAGAGATACTTTGAGGGGATGTAAAGTGTCCTCGCCGCGAGGCGGACCACGACTCCTACTGCCACCGCCCATTCCGAATATGTCCCCGAATAAGTGTCTGAAGAGATCATCACCGGGAAAGCCACCACCTTGGCCCCCCTCTTGTAACCCCTTCAACCCATATTTGTCATAGATCTGCTTTTTCTTGGGATCGGATAAAACTTCGTACGCATAACTTATTTCTTTAAATTTATCACCAGCAGCAGGGTTTTTATCGGGATGGAACTCCTTCGCCAACTTGTGATAACTCTGAAATCACAAAGAAATGACTTTAGACTTACGACAATGCGATGTAATGAAACCATGCAATGAATAGATGACATTTCACACGCGATATAATCACTGCGTAAACTGCTTAAGACAAGCACTTTAAAAGCTCACCCTTTTTATTTCTGATTCACTAGAGTTTCTGGAAACTCCCAAAATCTCGTACAATTTATTATCGGCCATTTTTTCCCCAAGATATATAGGAAAGAAAGAATGAGGGGCTAGATGACAACTAGAGAAGGTTTTTTTAACATGGAGTTTGTTAATTTGGGTGAAGGAATAGAATCATTCAGCCTTTGTTTTGTCTCTAGTCTATGGTATAAAATCGACTATACCATTTCGAAATTCAACTATCGCATTAAGGAATGAATTATTATTTAAAAAAGGTCTATGTAGGTATTGCTAGAGAAATCGCGAAGAGAATAAAAAAATATATGTAACTAGCTGTCCCGGCAGACATCGTCCTGCCCAGAAAAGTTTTAAGCGATATGCCGACATCAGCGCCATCTAGCAGGTCCAATTGTGTTATGAAGTCATCTAGAGACCCATTAATATATATATACATAAAAAAATTCATTCCAATGGGTCCAGTCGATTAAGAGGAGTTTGAATGACGGTTGCGCCACTTATCGAAAATTGGTCGTACCAACTCAGAAATCTTCTTTAGCTCATGCACAACAACTTTAATAAGGATTATCGCATGATCAAATGCATAGTTTACAATTCTATTAAGGAAAGACTTCATTTTTATATAAATAGATTATACAAACTGATTCATCCATATTTGTTATATTCTGTTCCTTTTCCAAGGCGTTTCATTCTACTATAATTTTATTTTGCTTTTTACTGATTATAAAGGTTTCAGCGTTGGTCTTATTACTGGGGCCGCCCTCATAGACAGATATCCCAAAGCCGCCAGATCTTATTTATTTTCTGATGGACGAAATGTGGACCATTGGGTAGTATTAGTTTGTACTACCATCGTATGCATACTCGCTAACTTGGTCGAACAGCCAATTTACTCATATCTGGTGGTCAGGGTACCTAAAGGTTTGTCTCCTTGCCAAAGGTCTTAAAATAGCTGTCTGGTAAACGTATATAAAAATGGAACATCAGAATTTAGGTGAAGTTAACTCATTATTTTGGATCTTCAAAGCATCTGTAAAGCAATATTGCCGGCGGGATATGCCTGGAAGTATTGACGACTTATTTTTAACGATATTATCTAAAACATACGTGAAAATCAGACATGATAATTTACTTGACGCTTTTAGATAACCTGACCAGCCGATATCTGTAAATTGGCCGTTCGATCAAGTTAGCGAGTATACATTCGATCATCGATGGTAGTAGGTACTTACTAATACTAACAGAAAATAAGTAACGTCTGGCGGCTCTGGGATCTCGGTCTATCAGTTGTAAATTATAAACCAGGCACACCACAGAAGATAATAATAATTACGCTTGATATATTTTACGCAAAAAATAGTTCTAAACGCTGACATAAATATTTGACAACCAACAAATATGTCAATCCCTATTAATCAATGACGCTATTTTTCATTTTAAAATGTAAAATATGCAATTATCCGAATATTGTAGATATATGTTGTCGATTCGAAACCTTTATTTTAATCCATTCTTTAATTTGAGGGAACAATTAACAGATAAACATTTAACGATTGACAGGACATTACGTAGAACAGTGTATATGGGAAAATGAAATTCTTGTTTTTATCATATTCCTCGCAATGTTTCCATAAATTCTCACCGTTTAAACCTTCCCTGGACTTCAACGAATATTTCAAGACTAAAATTAGCCAAATCGGTCTAGCCGTTCTCGAGTTTTAGCGAGACTAACGAACAGCAATTCATTTATATATAGGTATATAGATTTTTAAACTGTTGCATATGCTTACTAATTAAATACTATATTATCATTGTGAACGCGATGAATTCCTTAACTATTGAGACGAATTAATTTAAATTTTGCATACTGTGGGCAGTTTAATCCAATTTGAGAGATAGAATTAAGCATAGTAAATAGTTTATAAATGACATTCTCATTATAAAAGTACATCATCACGGCATTAGGACGGAGCTCTCAATCTATGACCTTTTTCTGATTTTATACACAGCGACCACAACCAGTTAAGTACCTAACTAATGAGCTGCGACATTCAATCAGTATACAACGAAATCATTTTTTGTTAAGACTGCGCTGCTGCTGTCTTCCGTTGTAGGTTATATGGAAACATCTATCTCATCCACTGAGATATTATTACTACGTATAGAGAAGACACCGCATAACGCAAGAATGCGCCGTTCAAGTGTGGTGTATGTACCACTCTGCACTTAGCTACTTGCTAGCTCTTGAGCGATCGAGCCGTATTTGTTTGTGTACCGAAAAACGTTGAAACGCGTTAAATATGCTGTCGTGTGTGTTAAGATATTGCACTTATAGTTCAAGAAATACAGCAAAGTGCAAAGGAATAACTTTGAACAAAGGAACAAAGGAATAACCATCGGTAAATGACTATAGGTATAAAAATTTTAAAATTTATTTCAAACAAAATATTTAGCGAACGCCATGTTGGGTCAAAGACTAAAAATGAAGATGGGACATTATGCAAGTAACACAAGTAATGTAGATTCATTGAAATAAGATGATAAAATATTAATTATTATATATTGTAAGCATTGAGATATTATTACTACGTAGTAACTAGTAATATTAGCTCAATGATTGTAATATATTACTTGTGGCGGTAACAACAAGGCAACTTAGATTTAGTTTTTTTAATTTGCTTATTATATCTTATTTTTTAGGCCTTACTCTGCGTTTTTAGAGGACTTGCAGGCCAATTTATTTTTTTGATATGTATTGGGGGCTCTGTTCAATTAATTCGACTAACAATAAATTAACATGATGAAAATTAGCCTATAAAAATGATGTCTTATTGAAGGATATGAACAAAACGCGTAAGCGCCATGAAATACACGGCATGAGAAAACTACACTTGTTAGCGTTCTAGCGCTGCGTGTTTATACTGTATAGTGTTTAGTTTGACAGCTAATTGTTTCAGCGCTGCAGCGATTTTAGTTTTAACTCGTCTTAAAGTGGAGCATGATTTTTTCTTAGAGTGTCTTCTCTATACGCAGTAATATTAGCTCAATGATCTCATCAGCCGATATACGTCCCATTGCAAGGCACGGGCCTCCTCTACCATTGAGAGGGTTTAAACCTTAGTCCACCACGCTGGCCTATATGGAAATATAATATGACGTCTTTAATAGTCGTTCGTAGTTTTTGTACTGTGAGCACCGGCGTTTTGAGGTAAGGTGCTCTCAGTGCTCTTATTTCGTGACGACATTATACTGGGCTGTGTTCTGTTTTAAACAGGAAGAAGATTATCTTAGTTTTAGTAAATTGACATAAATGTACTTAAAAATTATCTAAATTCATATATTATGTCTTGCACATATTAAAAAAAATACATTCCGTGTTTCTGAGGAATATAGGTACTTGTACAGTTTCTTTCCCATAGCGATAACACGTTCCCATGGCGATTCAAAAGGTCTGGTCTACATATTTAACAAAACTTATTATGACTTAAAATATAGCTTTATTATAAATATACTGGCGTCCTTTTATTGCAAAGTATTTGTTTATAATTTTGTAACAAATTTCATTTTTTTCTCTGTATAATTGTTTTAACAAGGAAGTGTAAATAAATAAACAAATTATATATCAGTGGCTTTCATAAAAAAAAAAATCTAACAGATGGCGGTATATTGGTTTTTAATAGAGGATGACCGGAATAAAGTCGACGAAAACATGCATCCATGTGTAGCTGGTATAGGCTACCTAACCTTGCATCATGAAGCTGTAGGTCTCTAGGGCAATCCCTAATGGCAATGCAATTGCCCAATGGCAAGCGTCGAAAATCTCGACAGTCATGAATTCAATCTCGAAACACTTCAAAGTTTTCATTAATATGTGTAATAACATATACCTAATTATCACGCAACCACCAAAACAATTCAACAAAAGATATTTCTTAATTTCGTATTTCAAAAATTCGCATTGGGCCCGCATGGTGGAATAAGGTCTAAGCACCTTCTCTCAGTTGAAGGATCGTTGCTCGCCCTCGAGTGAGACGTTTTGAGGTGATATTTAAATACATATTTTCATTACCGGTGTGGTACTCATCTAAAACTTAAGGCTTATGAGTGATGTGAAATATAAGATTTGTTAATAAACTTTACATAAGGTACTTGGGTCAAACATGGCCACGCGTAAAATATGGCCACATGCCGTTTTTTAAAACACCAAAAAATTGAAATTAGCTGAACGCCAATATAAATTGTAACTATTGTCAGAAGTATCCGAACGGCCTACCTAACACCTGTCCTGGCCGGCTACTAGCTGCCCAGTGACCATTAAAGTAAAACATGCTGTTAAAGTTATAAAAACACGAGGTTAGTAGGCAAGTATATACTCCTATACTTTGTTATCTTTCAAATAAAAATCTTTCTTTATCACATCATAACATTGTGTATTCGATCGATCGATTTTGGATATTTGTTGATTAAATTATTATCAACAACAAACAAACAAACATACCTCACGCCTATATTCCCCGAAGGGGTAGGCAGAGATGTATTTCTACACCCACTTTTCGCCAAGTATATATCAGTCCCACGTAATAGGGGGCGAATCTATTGCCGTTTTTCGGGCACATTTCCAGTCTCTGTGCTGCTACTGAGAATTTCCTAACGGAAAAACCCAATAACACTTTGCCCGATTCAGGAATCGAATCCAGGACCTCTAGATCGCACGGCACATACTTGTACCGCGAGACCACGAGGCAGTCATTATTATCAACGTACCTAATATTCATTCGTGAATGTAAAAAAAAATTATGACTGCAAATATGGCCACCGTTTAGCCATATTTATGGTAAGTACTAAATTAACGAATTCTTTTGTTTAGTTTTAGATCATGGCAGAATGAAAGTATACCTATAGCCTATAGGTACGGCTGCCGAGCATTATAATGTACCAACATGAAAACTATATCTCCTTTTGGCCGGAGACCAGCGAACGTTGTGATTGAAAAGGGCTCTTATAGAGATTTAGCAGCACCAGAACACGACGAGAATGTTACATTGTAGTTTTCATGAGACATGATAGTTTTCTGTGGCAATACCGATGGCCATAATGATGTCATGCCTCATTATTATCTTTAAAAGCAAAACTTTGTGGTCTAAATGCGTAGATCTCGACCAATTGTCGTCCAAAGAACATATATATGTAAGTTAAACTAAGTATAAGTACTTAATTATTATAAGATAAAATCAATGGTCTATTTTAACATTACAACATTACATTTAACATTGAGATTTTTATTTCAGTATATTCCAAAGTTTTCTAACTAATCAATTTATAGCAAATATGGAAATTGCCATTTTTAAACTTATGATAATACGTACCTACCGTACTATTTTAATTCCTGTACTAGGTCAGTTTCATAATCATTAGTAAATATTTTTGCACGCATTATTTCTGTAAGACAAAAAAGATGGTTTCACATATTTTAAATATAAAGTTAATATTTCACGCCAATGAATGGTCACTAAGCTATGTAAGAAAATTGATTTGCAATGATGCACAAGGACTACAACATTCACTAAAACATCTGTTCAAGTAGAATCAGTAGTGTAATTGAAAGCGTGTCATGGGCCTCGTCCATAGTAACAACACGACAATAAAATAAAACCATTTTCTAAGATATTTTGTTGTATAACTAATAATTCCATAAATACCTAAGCATATATTCATTAGAAGCATAAAACAAGTTTTTCATCACGTAATAACAGTGATATAATGTAAAAAAAAAAACAAGAAGTTGTAGTTGGGTGAATGTAAAAATCTTCGTTTGAATTTTTGACTACATAATTAATAGCTACATTATTATTAATCGCAGTATTTTAAAATAAGTATTAATATTGCCCGATTTTGGGTATAATGTGCCAAACTAAAACTAAATGACATTTCTTCATATGAAAACAAAGATCAAGAATAGGGGATAAGAAAAATTACTACTGCAAAAAAAACTTCACGTTAAAGTTAATTGTTTTTAAGAATTCGCATAATTATCCACAGATAACAGCATCGCCTGAGTTACATAACTCAGTTCACCTAGACACACCCTCTCAAAAATTTCTCCTGTCACGGATGTGACGTGTTCAAACATTTGCTTTGTCGTACGAACCGCGGCGCATTAACGTCTGACGTTGTTGTGTGAATATTTATGACATTTCTGTGAAAGTTTGCCCCGAGCGTCTTACAATCAACACTCTGTTGTTTCTCTCTGAGGAATCACTAACTTCCATGTTTGTCCCTTAAACATCAAAACATCATCATCTGTAACATTTTTATTGTTTACATAGAGCTATTAACCAAAAGGTGGTATTATCACTATAATTACGTATTCACTTATCTCGAAAGTGACATGAAAGTGTTTGGTTTACGAGGTGTACCTACAAGTCTCTCGGAAATTGCGTAACTATTATTACGCAACAACAAAAATAATTGTGATCCCTAACGAGCAGACCCTTATCGGTCGCATAAACTACTGCGTACATTTCATGTCCAAGTTCGGCAGGACAAATTGATAATCAAAATTCACATCACAGAAACGACGCGAAGGCCCCGACGAATTTTAATTCAAATTCTCTAGGAATTAACGTAAGGTTTTGCTGAAACCCGAGTTTTTACCAATTAGGTTCCTAAATGGGTTCATTTAAACACTATTTACATTTAAATTTGTGTTGCGGTATTGCTGTACCGATCATCTCTAGATGTTAGTAAAAGGTGGTTTGCAAGTTCTGCCAGGGGCAGGGGGCACCAGTCACCAGTAACCTCACCATTAGTTGGTCTATTCCGCCGAGGCTACGATATTACATTGCGTAACCACCCGTTCTCGACGTTCATCTTTCAAACCACTCCACTCTGTAATAGCTTTGTAATTGTTTGATTTTACTCTATTATCTATGTAAGTCGAATCGACTCGTATAAGAAAACATAATAGGTGTATTTTCCCCCAAATTAAATAAAAGGTCAAGTTGTTACATGTTGCATCTGTTATTAAAGAAGAGGCACATAGTGAAATTAGTGAAAAGAAATGAAAATGTTAGCTTACGTGAAGAGATTTGCATTAAAGTAAAAAAATATTATGTAAATAGGATAAAGCTCTGAACATTTAGCATGACAGTCATCAAATGAACGGACATGGTATATTCTGTGTAGGTACCTACTTATATAAACAGAATGTACTTTAGAGAATACAACAATATTCAAGGTTCATTTTAACAGAAAACAGGTATGCACCTCACGTGATTGGTTAGCTTATTTGATCCACATCCACTGGTTAATGAATTCAAATTAGGGATAATACTGAACCATAGTTATCGCTGTATAAAAAGTATTTAATGAGAAATAGCGCTCAATGCCAGTATAATTTAGATTTACGTAGTTGATCTTGGTGTCTCTTTAAGTTTTGGAATATATGTAATATTTTTTTTTATTATACTGGCATTTAATGACATATGCAGAAGAGATCTTCTTCTGCATTTCAATCAAGAGACCTGCAAATAAGAGATTCCGAGATCGGAATGCGATACACTTGCATTGGGTCACTTGTTCAGTAACTTAAGCGAGCGAGCTTTATACTCTTAGATCTTGTATCGGCCTATCGCCGTCCACTGCTGAACGTAGGCCTCCACAAATAAGCGCCAACCATCTCGGCCCTGAGCGGCCCTGAGATCTTAAGCGACTTTAATACCATAATATTATATATTTATTATATCTATGGTCATCGTAACCGTACGATACTAAAAGTCTTATTACCTGTGACCTCTCATCTAATGCATTTCATTTTAGAATCAAATGGACCAATATTTGTCTGGTTGCTTAATATATGATATTATATGCTTATATATTTGGAATAATGCTTAAAATATTTGGTAATGCAATGGAGCCACCCCGATAGAGTTGTCTAGGCCAAGTACGGACTACATTTTAGCTTAGGACATATTTCAACGTTGATCTGTGACGGATCTACCAGCAGGTTAACTAGACTAGAGCCCAGGGCGGCAGATTTTAGGGGGCGGAAATTCGGTCCCATTTCTTTGTATTACAAAAATTTTACTAATGATTATGAAACTGACCAAGTACATGAAAGTGTATAACTTTATGGAAAAGGTTTTTAAACATTGATTGGCCAGTTTGCATGGCTCTATGTACTCCAGCGACAAATATTGTAGGTATCTGGATCGAATATAAGGTTAAGGTTTGTTATCCAATTTTAATATACCAACATAAAATTAAAACAAACAAGTTTTAGAGTTCGATCATAAATAGTGGCTATTAATCCTTGCAACAACATAAAAAACTACAAAGACGTTAACAGTAAAATATTATTATCATAATATTTAAAAAAAAAATAGAAATTGGACTTATTTCAGACGGGGGGGGGGGGGGGGAGGGGAGTAAATATGGGCGACAATTTGACTTCACACGTTACCCTTAAAGAGAATCATTAGCGGAATCGTATTGGAGCATTGCCTTTTTTTTGTGATAACCCCGTGATGTTACACAAACTCCTTAAAAAATGTAGGGGCTTGGGATACGCATTAGCATGCAGCCGGGCCTGGTTGGTCTTGTTGGGCCCGGGTTGGTCTTGTTGGTCCCCTCACTCGAACTACTAACCGAGTTGATTGTTCATGGTGGTCGGAAATTCTGCCGTTGATTGGGGCATTGCCTGCTAAATCTCTATTTGATCCGGTTCAACTAAAACTTCCGGTGGTTTCCGGCTCATAGAACCATAGCCTTCTTTTTCTCATCTAAATAACGCCTTAGATGCGTGTTGGCACATTAGAATGCTTTGAATTTCCTTTCATTTTCCGCTTCTGCCAGAAGATATAGGTAGCTTTATGGCGGCTAGCAGGCGCCCAGGAAAGGTTTTAGGAATGCCGTTCGGATACTTCTGAGACTAGTAACAATTTATATTGGCGTTCAGGTAATTACAATTTTTCGTGTTTGAAATAATGGTGTGTGACCATATTTTCCGCCATTTTCGATCCATGCACCTTGCTTTTTGTAAGCTTCTGTGTATAAATATTTATTGATTTTATGGATAACATTATTTAGAAACTCAGAAAATTTACTTACCTGGTTTAGAGAAAATGTTATTTATTAAGAAAAGTTACTGGACAGGATTTTAGGATGTAATTAGTTTCTTTTAGAGATGCGCCGAGTAACAAGTACCGAGTTTTATTCGGCTCAATTTTTTTTCAACCGAGTACTCGGCCGAGTAACTCGGTTCAATCAAGTTCCCATTCGCGCGCGAGGTAGATTAAAATTAAAATAGCTTATTTTCGGAGGCTGGTAACGCCTACGAAGAAAAGAGGAATAGGCATTTATTTATTTATGCAGAACGTGCAGAGAGCATTGTGTTCCTGCATCATAACTTACCTTTATTAAATTTTAAATATTTTTTTTATTGTCTTCCTAATTTTGTCTCATTACTACTCATTCATTAACATAACTGTGATTTTATTAATTGGGATTATCAAAGATTTCCTAAATTACTAAATAATTTTTGATTAACACTGTTGTGTAAATTATATCTGCCGAAATATATTGCTTTTCTTAAACAAATTATACTTGGCATTCAAACCGAGTTATTCGGCCGGGTACGAGTACCAAAACCCCCCCCCCCCGAGTACGCCGAGTACGGAGTATCAACCTGCCATCAATCGACCCATCTCTAGTTTTTTTTGCACAAGATAAGGTTATTGTAAAAAATATTTTTTTTTAGTCTTTTAATTATGAAATATGTATATTCATTTGCCTTTTTTCCATTTGCCGGGTTGCGACCCGGTACCGGGCAATCAAAATAAAGAAAGTAGGTACTGGGTCGCAACTCGCAATATTCAAAATTTATATGTACCTACCTAGTATTAATAAAACATTTCTACTATTAATTAATGTGTATTATAAACCCTTAATGGAATCAGCTTGGGTTAGAAAGTATTCAGAAGGTCTCGAAGGAGCAGTGTGAAAATTACTGGACCATGGCAGACCAATGTTTGGGAATCACTGGTGAAGGGTATGGAAATACAGAGTTCTGAAGTAGCAGAAAAATTTGAATAGCCTGCTCACGGAAAGTTGTTAATCCGCTACTGACGTGGTAACTTGGTAGATGATGTGGTAAATAAGTGCCGAAATACATTCATAACTACATAGACATACATATCTAGCTTCCCGCCTGTATTGCCCGAAGGGTTGAAGAGGTGCATTTCTGCACTCACCTCACGTAATAGGGGATGATCCTATGGACGTTTTCGGGCACATTTTTTAACTCCATGCCGCTACTGAACTTCCTAATAGAAGCGATGGTAACACATTGCTAGACCCACCACTTTGGAATCGTACCCGGAATAGATATTGATATTGTTGCGAAATACCTTTTGCTTTTTAGTTATTATTTAATATTAATTTAATGAATATCTGTGAAACGTAGTAATCTGTGTAACGTAGTAGTTTACGTATTAGGTAATTCTTGTGATAACTGGATAAAAACAGGCTCAATGAGATTCACACGCTGGATCTACTCTGAATAAGGTTGTGCTATGTGGATTCTCGCTCAGTTTGTTTTGCCAAACGTTCGTAAGCGGAGGTTTTTGAACTCATGAACAATAGCTATAAATATCTTCAATAATTGTGGGTGAATTTAATATGCACGCTCACTTAATTGTATTGATGTGTTTATAAAATAATTGGTCACTAGCAGATACTAGGCAAGCAGCGGTTGCACAGTGCCTATTACTCGTTATACTAAGGCCTTAGTATTCACAACTCACTATAAATTTATTTTTCATCAACGTTGACATTTTATTTTGTGAATGAAAATTATTTCAACGTGATGCAAAAGCGGTTACGTAATTAAGAGGAGTTTGTAGATGGGTGGACACCGGAAGTGAATTTGTTTTATTCTAAACTAGCCGCCCATCCCAGCTCCGTCTAGTTACAATATTTTTTTGTCCTTCGTTCGTAATTCCTTTTTGTCATAATATATTTATTTTGAAACAATAAGTTTCATGCTATCGATATCTACTTAATAAATAAATAATAAACGCTGTCAACGGTAGAGGCGACCCGAGCCCAGCAGTGGAACGTGTATGTTTTGATGACTAACTAACTATCGATATCTACCAATGTATACGCTTATATAATAGTTATACCTACACTTTTTGATAATGCGCATTAAGCGTATAGCATTGTTAAGAAATAAAGTTTATATATTAAAGATTATTTCTTTCTATTAAATTGGGATTTTGATTTCGCATTCTATATCCCAGTTCATCCACAGTAAAATTACATCATCTTTATCTTAGAAATTCCTATACTGATCACCACTTGTATGTATAGTCGATGGAAATTGATGAAAAAACATATTTTGCAGATTTTTTCTTAAACTGTATTTTCAGCGAAGGTCTTCTATGAAGTCATGGTGTTACAAACCAATTTAGAACGTCGCTAATAGGATTTCGATTGTAGTCATTTAGTGTTATTATTTTTTACTTTTGTCCCATAAGAACCCTTTACAGTGAGAAAATGATTAATAATAGCACCGATACTCGTTATTTTATAAAAGGGGGTACGTAATTTATATTAAGAAATTTCTTTCGTTTAAATTTTTGTTGATGTATGTTCCAGCTGCAAAATGAAAAGGGTTCTACAACCGCTTCGTCTATATACAAATACTGAGGAAAGATCGAGTAACTTTCACTTATCTAAGTACGAGAACGTATTCGTAATATTTACGCGACCTCGCATCTGATGCATTTTATTTGCACGTTGCACATATTATTACAGTTTTGCAACTAAACGAGCAAAATCTTATAGGTATATCTACCTAATTGCGAAATGTAACTGTAAGATTTATTTTCCAGGTCAGCTAAGACAAGTTTTTCATTAACGCACACTTTAAGATTAAAATTAAAGACTGTATTAGATTTTGCCATATAACTTAATTGTTTACATAACATATTAGATAAAAAAGATAGCGTGTTTATGCATATTAGCTTATAAACTTTATATATAGAACCGGAAGCGCCACTTTATTATATTTCTGTTTAATTTTGTCGACATTTATAAGGATCAGTTTAGTTGATTTAAAAAAAAAAAAATGTTTGGATTTCATAATAACATTTTGTGCACATAACTTTTAATTTTCGATATTTAACTAACGTTTTCTTTATTGCATAATGGTTTACATAATTTTGGCGTTTAGAAGTCAGACTATCGCCATTTACCATACTGTAAATGATAATTGGAATATTAATTTTAACGTTTTGAATGAAATTTAAATCACATAAATCATGTTCATGTTTATTAGATTTTTAATATTATTCACAAAATTAATGTAGCAATAGTAACATAGCATAATAATGGCTAACGTTTTAACAGATGTGTATATTATGATATAATATTACTTTTCTGGACTCTTATGAGTTTTGGAAAAAAGTTTTTAGGTGTATAATGAAATGAAACATTAAATTATTTATGTTAATGTGTCTAATTCAACATTGGTCCGCAATATTTATCTTTTACGAAGTTAGATTATGAGTTTGTAACTTTATGTTATATACAGAGTCTATTCAGAACGTAGAAACCCTCTCAATGGTAGAGGAGACCCGTGCTCAGCAGTGGGCGTATATGGGTTGATGAAGAAGAAGATTCAGAACGTGATCGAAAACAAATGTACTTAGTTCACAGCTACGTTGATTACGAACCCATTAAAAAAATCCCGACAAATATAAAAAATGATGTTTTCCTAACAACTATAGGTATTACTTTATTACTAGGTGTGGTTGTTAGGAAAACGTATCTTTTTAATTTTTTGTCGGGATTTTTTTTTAATCTCACGGTTTGTATAATCATCGTAGCTATTACCTGCCTTAGTTTTCGACCACAGTCCGAATAGACCCTGTATATTTATGATAATATATTGAAGTTTTATCAGAATTCACGCCCTTTCCACACCATAAATTAGATATGTAAATTCAAATATTTATTTGAACTTTATTGAGCTTTGAATTTTGTTAATTTATTGTTAATACACAATTAGGTACATCCAAAACCATCACAATCAATTGAAAGAAATTGAAGATCAGATTTGGACTCTATCTGATTAATGCTACTACCAATGTCGTTTTGCAGTATTCTCTGTCGACCTAATTAAATTAAGTGGTTGCCGGACACTAACGTGAATTATGCAAACATGTTCTAATACCACTGCGACCTCCAGAAGGTCTTTAATTGTTATGTGATGAAGAGGAGCGTAGAGGCAGGCGGTCTCATCTTGCATTGGAAGTGAAAGTGAATGAATGTCGGAGGCTTAATTAGAGAGGAAACCTGCGCCTGCGCCAGTCCCTCCGACACCGTCGCGCATTACGGCCGCGCATCGCGTCCAGTACCCACAGCGTCTCATCCGCACGCCAACACCCGCTCGCCGCACACAAACCTTGTACTGTGTTTCTGAATTCTACTGATCTGCAGAGGTATGCACATTTACCAACCTCTTACTCTCATAAAGTGAAATTAACCAAATGCTCATCTCAATATTGACAAGGGATTGTGTGAAACCCTTAATCGTATTTGTAGGCGACAACATTTGTGAATGTGAGTTTTTAGGTCGTAATTTATATTTGTAAAACCACTTATCTAAGAACTTTATTTTTTTTAATACAAAAAATATTACCAGTCTCATGACTAAGTAAATAAAATATGAACTATAATTGTAAATCATGTTTTGTGGTTTAAATTAAAGCACTAATAAATGAAATAAAACGTAACGTAACTAATGTAATAAAACGTAAATACAACAAAAACGGAATCAAGTGAAAATAGCTACGATTACTCCGATAACCACAAAAGACTACTAGAATGGTTACTATTACCATGTAATATATGTTACATAATTTGCTGTTATGTTTTGTATACCTACTGCATCCACGTGAACATAAGATGAATCAACCGAAGACGCAACTTTCTGTTTGACGTAAAATGCGTCCCAAATCGACGATTTCTCGCACACTGAGTAGCTTTTCACGCAAACATTTTAGCTCGAAGCAAGGAGGTCAATAAAGCGGGTTTTGCTTTCACAACTACAACAAAATAAATTCATCTCACGTATCGGTTGTCCTCAAGTATTCGTGGTCTGCATAAATAAAAGAAAGCGAACTTGTAATACAGACTCACCCATGACCACTTTCGTCAAAACAAAACGGCCGCGCCGTGTCAATAGCCGACCAAGGCTTCTACGGACGGTTAAACTGTACTTCCCTGACCGGATCAGGTTTGCTCCTTTCAAGGCATAACGAGTACGATTAAACTACTGGAATAACTTTATTGTATCATAAATTTGCTTATTACTTCATACAAAATTATTAGTCCAAAAAAAAGTTACAACCTTCATCACAAAAATATATTAACATATTGCCGAAAACGACTCGGTATCTATTAGATTTGGTAATTGAAAAGTAGGAAGTAGGTCTTTCCGAATGTGTTACGTTATGTAAGATATAATGTTGTGGTCAGCATGACATTTAACACTTACAATTGTTCACACATAGATGAGCCGACACATGTGTTTGGCGGCTGCCGCATTCCTGGCAGTGCTTTGCGTCGCCAGTGCCCAACGGCGTCTAGCCTTACCTGACCCCAGGAGTTGCGCAAACAGTATGTATTATTACTTGTACTATTACTAACACATCTTCGCAACATTACTAACTTTGGAGCCTGTCGTAATTGCACTTTTAGAATCATGATGAATAAATTTTACTACTTTAAAGCAAGCGTGAGAGCGATACGGGATGGAACCTGCAAATGGTACTCAGAAATGAAAAACAAATGTAATTTGTTTCATATTATAAAGTATAAACATAAAAAAAAAACAAGTTTATAATAATTGCTATAGGCCTTGCAGTAGGGTCCAATTTTAATTTGCCATAGTCCTTCAAGTATAATAGTTTTACTATAATAAAAAATAGCTTAAAAATAATTTTGTTAAATCATAAAACCAACTTCTAAATATTAAAAATATGTTACTGTGTGTCTCGTATTTTTTGTTTAGTAGACTAAACAATTATGTTTAATCTGGTAACGTATAATTATATCAAAATGTATGAGAAATTAAACAATTTAATTCATCAAGCTGCCGTATGAAGTTACTTTATTTACAGTCATTTCGGTTTAAATAACATTTTGAATAAAATGCGTTGAATATTATGGTATGGGAACTTATGTTCCCATACCATAATATTCAAGCTTTCGCTATGCCCACATTACACAAAGCACGGCGCCACCCATACGATGTCATGTGGGAGCGCATTGCAGTAACAATCCACCGGTACCGGCATTCATTCCGATCGTAATATATCCCTAACAAAGGAACAAAAATGTTTGTGCTGTTATCGTAATAGGGGCCAGCACGGCATCGTCCAGGCGCAGAGTTGATGTAAAAAAATGTAACCGTATGTATGTACCTGTCCACCGTCCTTTTAACTGTTTATAGTAAGGGAGGCGCGAAAGCGAAGAACAAAATTAATTAATTATAAAGATACCATATTTAAATATTGAAAATTATTCTTTGCATAAAATCCTTACCTATACTTATTATAAATATGAATGTAGGGATGTTTGTTACGCTTTCATGCAAAAACTTTAAATCGATCGTCATTAAACTTAGTATCTACACGTATTCTTAGAGATATTAGAAGTACCATAAGATACTTTTTTTAACACAAAAAGGAAGGAAAACAACATGGATGAAGATTGGAAAGAGATTTGAATGATTTTTGGTATGAAGATAGGTGGGACCAACCGAAGTAATGTAGGATATTTTTCTGTCTTTTATGCTTTCATGCCGAAATCATTTGACAGATTTGAATTATTTTTTGTATGGACATAAATGGGACTTTGTGGAGTAAAATAGACTACAACTTCTTTTCTTTCTGAACCCAACCCTCTTGTCTACATGAATGAAGTCGCGGGCAAAAGCTTATAATATATAATATTTACATCTACAAATAACCAATAATGCCTTTTAAATCTAAACCCAAAATTTATATTCGTAATTTTATTATTAAAATAACATATAATTAAGAAAGATATTTCACAACTTTCTCTTAAAAATGAAGAGTTACGAGAGATGTTTGCTGATATAATAAACATACATACATAGGTAGTTATGTTTCTTACAAACGAGTTGTTCCGTTCAAACCTAACTGCGTCATTAAAGAGTACGGCTTATTGGTTATATAATTCCGTTTCCACGGGAAACAAGCATTATGCTCACTCCTCAGCAGGTACGCAAAACTTTAAACACATAATCCAACTTGGTTATTTAAATAATCTTTCTCAGATTTTATGGCTGATGATCCGAAGTTAAATTTAATACGTTGAATTGTTTATGTGTCCAATTATTGTGGCATATTACATGTGATTATAAGTATTAAATTTTAAATGGGGTGAGAGTTAGAAAATGCTTACTTTCTACTCACAAAAGAATCGCTTCATTTAACTATATGACGATGGGCTCGTTTTGATTGCACTCTATTCCGCGGACGATAATGCCCCGCATTAACGCGAGAGTTTTATTGCACTGAGTATTGCTAATAGCATATTTATCGGCGTATTATTGTGCCTTTTATTGCATGATGCGTAATTTGTGTTACTGGTGTGCTTTTATGAAACCGAATTGCCTAGCATGACCTTTGCGCTTAGAATTTATCATTTTTCTGCTTTTCTTTACTACAAGTTTATCGTTTACTTATAAACCTACGCTACGCTAATAAAATAACCAATTCGAAAGTAATACTTTTTGTTACGATTTCACGTTGCCGCTGAAACGACTTTGATTTTTTTGGCACAAAATTGGTGGGACGCCAAGGCATATATAGGCTGTCTACTTTTGGGTAAAGTAGATATAGATATAGAACCTATATATGCTTTGATTTTCGTACAGATTTCATTTTTATTCAATATATTTTGCAGCCAATCATGTTGATAAAATCTTTATTACGCCAGTGAAGCCCTGTGTTAATTCAATGTAGCTATTCGCTTCTAAATTTCTCCGGTTACTTCTTCGAAACCACGCAATGGATTTGGATACGGTTTTCACTATAATACATACTATGATGTCTTCCGGAAAGCTTGTATGTATTATAAATCATGCATATTGCGAACAACCATATCTTGCCAATTGCTACGTACAAAAACATGACAACATTTAATAATGGATGTTTTATTTAATGTAAGTTAGGTACTTCAGAATATATTTGTGAGAATCGGCACGATGTTGTGCAAAGCCGAGAATGACTAGACGTAAAGATAAACACCATTTCGAAACATCGAATGAGTACCTAGGTCTGTCGTCATTCGCATTTCAATAGCTGACATGCTTTTGTATGCGTTTGAGTGTTCACTGGTCCTCTTAGCTTACAATCCTAAATAGTTACCGTTGCGTAACACAAACAACATGACGATGCCGAAAATACAAATTAGAGCGTTATAAAAGTTGGAGGACGTTTTTAATTCAAAGTTTTATAAAATTAAATACCTAAGTGACGTTTATATTTGAGTGTCCAAGAATTCATTAAATTTATAGACAGAATATTGCAAGATTCTCAATACGCCCCAAGTAATGTAGAAATGATTATTATTTTAAAATAAATACGCATAGGGTATCCTAAAAAGCTAGGCAGTCATCAAGAAGCATGATAATTATTTGCATAATTTAAACATACCTATATATTAAGAAATGGGGCTTCCGCCCATTCGATGTTTTAGTATGTACACACTTATATGCTTATATTAAACACGAATTTTCTTTAGGGGTTCGCCATTCGACATACCGCGATGCACGCGGTGTTCTACATTCCTACTTCTTCAGTTGGGAGCATGCACCAACAAGAAACTTAGAAGTAGATTGGTTGGACGCCAGGAATATCTGTCGTCGACACTGCATGGACGCAGTATCACTGGAAACACCACAAGTAAGTTTAATATATTTTGCATTTCAGTTACCTAGACATCAAAAGATATAAGTATTTTTAAATAAGTATCATCAAAACAATCAACTGTACATTTAAATTATGTATTATGTTTATTTGTAAAAATGCGCGTCGTACGCATACATATGTCGCAGAACAACTTTTTTTATCTCAATGTTTTACTACTTCGCGTGATTGTGTCCCTATTTATGATTATTTTTAAAACTGAGATACAGTACTGAGCTGTAGTAAGCTACAGGTTTAATATCCTAGTAACCATTTTTAAAAAAAAGCATAGGTCTCTTTTCAAAGTAGGCAGTAATTGTGCGACTGTGAAGTAAACCACTAAGTATATCTTACCTCAATCAGACCTTGAGCCGTACATCTTTACTTTTATAAGGTTTAGTCTAAGCAACCTACATTCATCAGGGTCAGTCTCGATGTATTCACTTTCACACTAATTTAATACGGTTAAGTTATACCAATGTATTTTAAAAATAATTTTGGTGCATTGCACTGAGAACTATCGAGTATGTTCTCACTAATCAATGATCTTTACTTTTACATAAATCTGTGTTACATTAAAAAATTGGGGACCTTTTGGAGAAAAAAGCTTCTTGTAAGCTCAAATAAATTTCGATCTATAAAATAATATAAGTTTGTGTATCCGAACTTTATAAAACGTGAACTACGACTACTTGCGGCTAAAATTGTATGTTTGTGTTAAAACTCGAAGTAACTAAGTAGTTGCAGGGTGGTATGATGGGGTTTGCACGCGGGCGACAAAAAGCTAGCGGCGGGGCTATGAATTAATTAAACAATGAACGCTTGAATGTATAATATTTAACGCTTAAGGCTCTTCGTAATCCTATTTTCCTATCATTCTTTTTACGTGTATTAATTAATTCGTTTTAACAATACGTAAATGTTATATGTGTTCCGTATAGATATACGCACTTCCTCTTATTCTAGCAAGATGACAACGTACACACATTACATCCATTGTTTTGCGAATATACAATTAAAGTCACAAAACGAGGGTACTATTAGCCACAGTTGCGATTTCTTGACATAAAAGCAATTGTTTCACATCCGGAATTCCTAAGCAAACGTATTCAGTGAGCAAAATTGTTATCGCGTGCGTCAATATTCATGAAGTCAGATCGAATGATTCAATTTGTAGAGCGTTAAAATCTATTGCGTGAAAGGGGTGCAACGGCCGCGTGCGTCACAGCGTAGTCGGTCTCCGTATAGGGGGCCTGACAAGTGGCACGTGGCACAAATTCCTCCTGCAGCCGTGTTGCCCACTTCTAGTATTGACCGCGAATGACGGACGTACACTTCCCGGTGTTGACACGAATTTTCTGGTACCACGTCGACATCGTTGCGGATATTGCACCATTACTTGAATTTCTTGTACCTATTAACCCAAAGGAAGAAACCCACCATATACACTTTGTTATTCACTAGACTGAATAGACATCCTATCTACTGGTCTCCGTTATTATTTTGTCGTTGACCGAAACCAACTTAAAACTTAGGTAGGTATTAGGTATCTGTTTAAGAATTAAGTCTTCTGATTTTTTAACATGTTTATAAAAAAGTATAAAAATATAAGTACCGAATTGTATGACATAGTTTCAATTTCAATAACACGCAAAACCTTCTTACAGGAAAATGAATTCGTAAAACAAAGAATCGCTCGTGGAAACATTCGGTACATTTGGACTTCTGGACGTAAATGCAACTTCGCTGGCTGCGATCGCGTTGACTTACAACCTCCCAACGTGAACGGTTGGTTCTGGTCCGGATCTGGCGCCAAAATTGGACCCACTACACAGCGCAACACCGGAGACTGGTCGTACACCGGCGGATACGGACAAGCTCAGCCTGACAATCGCGAAGCCGCTCAGGTAACACCCCCTTATCACTCTGTCATCAATTTACTAAAATATTATACAGAGGATAAATAATTATGAAACTGCAAATAACTTGCGTTTCCTATGAGTTTGAATGTTTTTTTTCTGAACGAGAAATGAATTTAGGTATCTAATAGTTTGCGAATTTGTAAGTATTAACGTGTTTATATTTTAGGGTAACGACGAATCTTGCTTGGCGATCCTGAACAACTTCTACAACGACGGAGTGAAATGGCACGACGTGGCGTGTCACCACGTGAAGCCGTTCGTGTGCGAGGACAGCGACGAGCTGTTGAACTTCGTGCGCTCGCGCAACCCCGGCCTGCGGCTGTGAGCCGCCGAGTGAGCGCCGCTCGCTGCCTACTGCCTTTTGGACGGCTGATGTACAAAAATTGTGGCTTACATTAATTAAGTTATTTATTATTTAAAAATGTATTGTTCGCTTATAAGGAGAAATGGTAAATCAAATGTTGGTTGTTAAACAGATATTGAAAAATTTGAAGTTGTTTAACATAAGTTTTACATGGGTCAGTCATAGCTTTGTCTGAAGAATATCATTTTTACGCGATTTATTTATATGTATATTGTAAAAAGTCTTCCTTTTGCAGAAATAGATTAATTTAAGGGTTAGTTTAAATAAAATATTATTTTAAATACAGTTTTATTTATCACACTGATATTTAATGTAACAATACAACACAAGCTTAGTAGGTAAAGAAATCCAGTTAAAACATTAAGTCTAAGGAAACAAAATGAGAACATTAACGTACGGTGGAATTAAAATATATCAATCGCTATAAATTACGAAGGCACTATTCAATATTAGTGATTGCATAAAACAACTTTCCTGGCAGAAAACATTTTCCCACCAAGCCGATGATAACAATATAATTAGTAAGAATAAAATGCAACGGTTTCCCACGAGCCTGTGCTCGTCATCTTTTAAGACTGAATACTTTCATTTTCGTTCTCAATACATTTTAATTTGTTATATCCTTTCAAGCATCATCTTCTAAATATATGACGAAATATGATTTAAGTGATGAATGATCTTGATGCCTTCATTCTTTTGTGTTAAGCTTATGTTATTATTTTAGTAGCTACAACAAAGTAAAAGATATTTCAAAGGATCAAATCAATATTCGAACAAACAAAACGCACTTTATCACATCTGGGTCTCAATTTAAAAAAAATCGATTAAACATTCTGTCCAATAACATACAAAAAATTGTAGCACATATCCATGTGTGATTTTATAAAGCAAAGTTGGCTACTTGGACACATTTAGGACTGTGTGAGGACTTAATAGAGCCATCTGTTCCATAATATTATGTTCTGAATGGATTGTCATTGGGCGGTTCAATATTCGGTTTCAGAATAATGGTTTGTTATGAAATAGTATTATGGTCTAGTTCGATATCTACAGAGAAATACTTTGTTAAATAGGTATTAATCATAATATTACTAAACAAATAATATTAATTACAATGAATTATACGTTAAACTTCGAACCATAAAATTATACTTAATGGTTGGATAAAATTCTTACTGGTAAAAGTATTATATTATATATTAATAGGATAAAATACTACTTTATAATATAAGCGTCAGTCTTAAAATTCAAAATCGCGAGTCAGTAGGTTCAAGGAGACCACAATGAATGAATATTATGCACACGATTTCACATTTTACTTAAAAAACAAATACAATTACAATTATATTGATACAACTGTAAACAACTGCAAAATTCACATAACATTTAAAACACAAGTATCACGTGAGTAGCCTTAGCCCAAACAGTTTGTTTTTTTTTTTAAATGCATACCATGCAAACCCGGGAATGCCTCAAGTGTAGAAAGTCTCATCTTAGTACAAGAGATTCTGAGTTTTGTAACCATGTGTAGTGACAGCAGATTACATAATCTGTAGTCTAGAATAGCGCAGAAAATAATTCGTGGTATAATTTACTTTAATAGTTTGTCGATAAATTACTATCGTCTCAAGTTACACAGAATATGAAATGAGATAATTTGTATTTTGTGCCTTAATACGCTACGCACTAAGGTTTTAAAAAAAATTATCACGTAGAAATATCGAGACGTGAAGAGAAAATCATCAAGAGCTCTAATTTAATAAAGAAATCATTTCGCTTTGTATGCCGTAGGCTCTACGTGGAGAAACGCGAAGGGCGACGGCGTCGTAGAGAACAACATACTACGTTTTTTTGTCACCATACTAAAATTGAAATTATTTTGCAGATACTAAGGTTATCCCTGACAGGTACCCTTCGTCAAAGATTTCTAAAATTTTAAGCTTGAATTTGATGTTTTTTCTTATGCACCTTACTAGGCTGGTCAATTCATTAAATTGTCAACTCATTAAAAAAACACATTAATTTGTACGTATCATAAAAATATTCGAAAAAAAAAATTTTTATCGAATTTATATTACATTATTATCAACATTTAGAATGCCATACCATTATATGTCAGGAGTCGAAACTTGCGAGTTGGACCGTCTGGGCTGCAACTATGTAGGTTCACTAACAAATATGTACACAATAAAATTAGTCAAAAAGGCCTTTTCGCGCCCTCGCTGATCTAGTGTAACAGATGCGTTAGAGCTCGGTGTGAGTGAGTGCAGCGGCGGCGAGTCAGCGCAGAGGAGCGAGCGACGGGTCGCTGAGTATGTACGCGAGCAGCGGCTTGTCTCGCAGCGCGGCCTGCAGCTCCGCCTCGTCCCACTGCAGGCGCAGGCGGCGCGCGCGCGCCCCCCCGCCCGCCGCGCCCCCGCCGCACACCCGCACCGCGCCGCGCGCCTCCAGCAGCGAGCAGGCGCCGCACATCTCGCTCAGGTCGAGCGGCACAATGTTGCGCGTGTTCGCCACCCTGAAAGCGCACGCAACAACTCAACACACACACGGAATATTCAATTGATACTTAAAGCTTTTTGTACGGAGTGTGCGCTTTCGCCATCGCCGAGCTTTACTGATCTTTTATACCTCATTCACGATAACTTGATTCTTTTGGCATATCGACTAATGATGGGAAACAGAAAATATCTAGTAGTTCAAAATATTGCGTTTTAAAATACTGCATTATGTGTGAAATTCTTTATTACTTTCGACATGTAAAACATTATGTAGATAAGCGTTGGTGGGTAAAAGTTCATAATAAGTACCTATTTAATATAACAGGGTTACTTTTAGACCTCCCGCCAAATTTAAATAGGTGTTTTAGACCACGAAAGTAAACAACTTCCCCAAAGAAACACGGGTCGAAAAGTGAAAAACATATTTTAAAATCAAGCTTTTATTATGCACGAAAAATTAAAAAAATAAATAAGAAAACATTCATAAAATTCGTAGTTTTTTAAACTTTACAAGTAACAATTTACAAAAGTGTTCGGTTTATCAGTAGAAGTATGATACATAAACATATATTATCTATAACTAGTATATTAATATTCTTAAGTGATTTAAAAGCTTGTCGCGCAATTTCGTTAATGCAAAGACCTCGGCCGCGACGAGCTTTTAGATCACTTAAGAATATTAATATACTAGTTATAGATAATATATGTTTATGTATCATACTTCTACTGATAAACCGAACACTTTTGTAAATTGTTACTTGTAAAGTTTAAAAAACTACGAATTTTATGAATGTTTTCTTATTTATTTTTTTTATTTTTCGTGCATAATAAAAGCTTGATTTTAAAATATGTTTTTCACCGTTAATTTATTTTTAACTTTTTAGTTGGAAATATTTCTAAGTCTATCCATTTCGTAGTCATACCGAAATTCAACTCAATCGGTCCATGGAAACTAGTGTTCCTATGGGCACCGTCCAACTTCTCATGACACCAGATCAACGATACCTTATTATTATGTTGTCACTGAAAATACAAAGGTATACCAAATTTCAGCTCAATCGGTCCAAAGGAATCAGAGTTCCTTTGGGCTTCTTCCAACTCCTTAATAGATTAGCTCTATGATACCATTTTTTGTCTTGTTACCGAAATTATGAAGAGACACAAAATTTCAGCTCAATTGGACCATAGGAATCGGAGTTCTTATGGGCATCCTCCAACTCCTCATCAGATCAGCTCCATGATTCCATATTTTTGTATTGTTACCGAAGTTACGAAGAGATACAAAATTTAAGCTCAATTCGACCATAGGAATCGGAGTTCCTATGGCCATCCTCCAACTCCTCATCAGATCAGCTCCATAATATCATATTTTTGTATTGTTACCGAAGCTACGAAGACATACCAAATTTCAGCTCAATTGGACCACAGAAATCGAAGTTCCTATGGGCATCTTCCAACTCTTCGTCAGATCAGCACCATGATACCATATTTGTGTATTGTTGTCGAAGTTACAAAGACATATCAAATTTCAACTCAATCGGTCCACAAGAACTGATGTTTCTATGGCCATCTTCCAACCTCATCATCAGACCAGCTCCATGGTACCATATTATTGTATTGTCATCCAAGTTACGTAGGTACACCAAGTTTCAGCACAATCGGTCTATTGGAAGTGGTTCAAATCTTCATTGCAAGATTTGTAAACATACAAACATACATACATACATACATACATACATACATACATACATACAAAAGTGAAGTTAAATAAAAGCTTGTAAAAATAAAATCAGACCTTCTACACGAAATCGACCACATGATCAGTTTTCTATGTGAGAGTCAAAATTTTTATCACGGTACGACCCATATTTCTTTGGAAAAGTTGTTTAGTTTCATGGTCTAAACCACCTATTTTTAAGTTGACGGGAGGTCCAAAAATAACCCAGTATGTAAAAATTAAAGTTGAAAAATTAAATAGTTTTATCTTTAAAACAGTTTTATTAAGAAAAAGGAACACAGCCATGATCATCATAGTGTTCAGTAAAATTATCGACGTGGACTTCGATATGAACGATGTTACGTCCCTTTTCGTCCGACCGATGTAACATTGTAAAAGCGTCTATTATTTTCAGTGTTCCTATTTTAATTTTACTTTGAAGCAATAAAGTCTCAAAATTTTCGGATAAAGCTTATATCTTTAGGGACTTTTGTGTTGTATGTATTTTTTTTATATTAATCAAATCATTAAAATGATAAAATGATACGTTTTTTATTTCAAAGTCATGTCTCAGAAAAATTGACATCTGCCAAAAGAATCAAGTTATCGTGAATGAGGTATAAAAGATCAGCATTCTAAATTAAAGAGACTCACTTTTTGTAGACGTCATGTAGTTTTCCCATAGTGATTTCCTTGTTTTTTCCTTTTGTCAGCATCAACATCAAACTGCACAGAATCAGTTTCTGTTGTAGCGGGAATCCTTCATCTACTTCAGATTCTATTTTATGAGAACCTCCGTAAACGTCGTTCAAAACTTGTAAAACTTCTTTCAGTTCTACGGTGACCGTCGAGTCCTTCATCATGCATTCTACCGATTTATTATCAGAAAATTTGCTGCGTTTCGCGAGTTCTATGACCCTTCTTCCGATGTCCAACGCTCTTCTCATATCACCAGAAATTGCAGCAATCTTAGCTGTTGACATTCGAATTAAACATAAATTTCAAAGAGGGGGTCCCGTTTTACATAATTGTCAAGTATGGAGATACCCACCGGCCAACATGTGTAGTGCCACCGGAGAGAAGACGTTGGCTTTGTCCTGGTCGGCGAGCACGTGCGTGAAGATGCGCACGATCTGGTGCTTGGTGTAGGGCGCGAAGTGCAGCGTGCGCGGGCGCAGCGAGCAGCGCGCTTGCAGGCGCGGCAGCGTGCGCGCCGTGAGGTCGAGCGCGTTGGCCACGCCCACCAGCACCAGCGCCGCCCCGGCCAGCGACGGCCACTCGAATATCGTGTACAGCACCGACTGCCGCTTGCTGTCCAACTGGTCGATCTCGTCTAACACTAAAAGGCTGAAACGTCATTATTACTATACA
Organism: Cephonodes hylas; assembly: GCA_030295005.1. Lineage (NCBI taxonomy): Eukaryota > Metazoa > Arthropoda > Insecta > Lepidoptera > Sphingidae > Cephonodes > Cephonodes hylas. The sequence goes on along the minus strand of AP025364.1, from coordinate 6,313,861 downwards.
GTATAGTCCGCTTATAATGACATCGAAGGGAATTGACAAACACGTCATAATAAGCGGACGTCATACAAAGCGGTTTATAAAATAAAACACCTTTTTTATGTAAATATGTATCCCACCAAAAACATAAATGTAAAAAAGGAAAGCCAAGTTCAATACAAAAATTATTCTCGACTGTGGGCTTCGCCGCAAAAAGAATGGAGATCTAATTGAGTGCCAAGTTCTATGCAAAATCCAAATATAAATAATAGGAAAAAAATATAATTATGAACAAGTATTAAATCTATTTCTGTGGTTTATTAGATATCTATATGTAGCCTAAGGGTTGACTTGGCTAGTTTTCATTTACAATTTATATAGCCTTCGCATGTTCTAAACCTGGTACCTTTCGGTTCTTATTTTATTATTCCGAAAATTTGGCTTGCTGGTAGAAACTACCCATCGAACATAAGGCTCTTCCGTTACTATGTAAAAGTAGGTACTTGATAATAATTCGTGTAAGAAAACTAGCCAAGTCAGCCCTTAGGCTACATATAGATAACTAATAAACCACAGAAATAGATTTAATACTTGTTCATAATTATATTTTTTTCCTATTATTTATATTTGGATTTTGCATAGAACTTGGCACTCAATTAGATCTCCATTCTTTTTGCGGCGAAGCCCACAGTCGAGAATAATTTTTGTATTGAACTTGGCTTTCCTTTTTTACATTTATGTTTTTGGTGGGATATCATTACTTTTTGTAAAGAATATTATGCAGGTATTGAGATTTTAACTAACTGAATCGGTATTTTTAAGCAGTGCCTATGTTTATGTGTCGCTCGGGAGCGCTTTTATGTATGTACATTTATTTGTGTTCTATGTATATTTATTATATTATATGTGGTGCCGCGCGCCGCGGAGGACACCGTTGTGTTCGCCGGTTGTTTAGCGCGTATTACAAGTTTTTTGTATGGGGACACCACTTATTTTTTGACTTAACTTCATTTTTATATTTCTGATATATAGCAAGTGAGTATACTAATACATATATTGGGATAGTTTTTTCAAATATCTGCTTGTAACCGTTCTAACGCTACAATTATAAAAAAAAATGTATGGGGACCCCCCCTATTTTTTAACTTTTTTCTATTTTTAGATTTTTTCCTACGTTTACACATAATTACCGAGCTGTATTCTAAATTTTATCCTTCTAGGTCATCTGGAAGTAGGTTAGGTTTAGGTACTATCAGTCAGTCAGTGCTAAAATTTACAACTTTTTGACCTCCATATCTTTATAACCGTTTGAGCTAGCTTCATGAAATTTGGGCTTCTAGATGTCCTTATAGATATAATTAAACACACGTAGTTTCAAGTGTTTACGTCAAATAGGTTTTTAGTTATAGAAGGGTCAAAAGTGGCGCCAAATGGTTCGTGTAATGATACACTCGGCGCTGGCTAGCCAGTTTTACTTGAACTTGGCTTGACACGCTGCCGCGTGTCTAGATGTAATTAAATATTTCAATAAAGAAACATAGTTATTATACATGTTTATGTACACACACATGTTAAATCAAAATCAAAATTGCACACATTTCCGGTGTTGCTAAAGAACCTGAATTTAGGTTTCGTGACCACAAAGATAAAGGAATGTCGTCTTCTTCATCAAATTCATGTTCTGATATTTGAATAGGTAAACCGTCGTGGCTTTCAAATAATCCTGTATGTTTGAAACAGTTATGAATGGTATTTTTGGTACCGATCATGGTGTAATAAATCATGTCGGTCATTATAACTGGACAGGATTTATTAAAAATGGGTCATAATAAGCGACATGTCACTATAAGGGAAGTCATTATTTGCGACTTTTTATAAAGAACTTTATATGAAAACCAAACTTTGTAGTGTAATTACGTCATAATAACCGGTTGGTCAATATAGGCGGAGTCATAATAAACGGTTTCTACTGTACGTACATTTTAGACCAGTAGTGAGCTGTGAAATTTTCTAAAATGTAGTATGAAAGTTCCATTCGCTTTGCAGTACAGGGGCCTAGAAGTGGATACGAAACAGATAAGAAAGTTTTTATTAATGAAAATTTGAACAGAAAAATAATACTCACATCATTTTATGTTTTTTGGTTAAATATTTCTCTATAGCGGTACAGCAGGCTTTCTCACTAGTTCCTGAAGTTCGGAGCTGGAGCTCCTTGCATATCCTGCTGTATATACTGGCAGCCGATTTCATCATTGTGCAATTAACATAAACTTGCTTGTAGCTCTGTTTTATCTGTAACATAAAATAAGAGCATGCAAAGTAAAATTAACTTTTTAGTTTCAAGAGAAATGCTATATAATTCTCGACATATTTACTAGTGTAAGGAAATTCACTTCGATTCACTTTAGTGTCAGTATTACCTTTGGTAAATGCAAAATATATGACAAACTTGCAGTTTTTCCGGTGCCTGGTTGTCCAGATATGTACAATGAAGCTGACTCTTGGGTTTCAGCATGTTCTATTAAAAATTTCTCTAGCCAGTCTATTTCTGTCTCTCTGCTTGTAAGGGGCTTTTGTACACTGAAAAAGAGAAGGTTTTTTCTTTATTCCCTGATTATCTCCAACTTTAAATAACAATGACGATATAATACTTTTATAAGGCTATGTTAGCTTGGAAAGAAATTTCTGATTTATTACTTGTTGCGAAATTGTCTTCTAACTACTACTGTTTTCGGGTAATTTTATACAATTTTTCCGGCTCCTTCGAAATAACTTCAGATTTTATAATGATTTCCTGGTTGTCGATGAAATTGACGATCTGATTCAAGTTACATTTACATTACTGTAGGTATTTATTACTGTCTTATTAAAGTCCGAATAGCCTAACATTGAACACGACAAACAGATATTTCAATATCGTTCACATAACAGAAATTTAATTGTATAATTATTATTGTTTTTTTTGTAGAATTTAAAGTAAAAACTAAAATGGAAAACATACTGATCACTGTCTTCGTGGGTATATTCGTCGTTGGTACTGGAAACAATGGTTTTAATTTTTCTTGGTACTTTTGCTCCCGTACAAGGTTCTGGAAAGAATATGGTGGGTACATTTAACTGGCAATAGACTCTAGGTTAACCTAAGCGGCGGAGTCAAAATCTTAGCATTCGTGCGTTTAAACTCCAGAAACCCACCTCTAGCCTATCCGAAGGAAATGTTTGTACACTTAAAAAACCTTAAGAATTTCATAGGAGTAGGGATGGTTGGCGCTTTCTTGGGGAGGCCTACGTTTAGCAGTGGACGGCGATAGGCTGAGTATATATATTGGTCAGACAAACACACTGAGCAATTCTACCCTACTAAAATGATTAAATGACAAGGGTCTGTACATCCAAACAATCTCTCTCAACAGATTTGACCATCGTTTTCGTAATAAATGTTAATATACCAGTGTTACTATGTGGTTGGGAGAGCAGTGGTTACTAAATAAATATTATTCTTATGATAATGTCTCGTACAACCAGCATTTCCTATAGTAGGAGTGGCGACCCACTGATGGTTTACATTGAGAACCACTGGATTATTAAACACTTACGTAATGTACACAGACGAGAGGATATATTTTATTAAATATATTCTATTTAATACATACCATTATCAAAATCATTGTCAGTATCCTCTAAATGTCTTTTTAAGCTATCGTGTGATATGACAATATTAGAAATGTCTTTATTCTCATCGGCACCTTCATTTTGAATGTAAGTCCTTTTTCGCAATTTAAACGGAATTGTAGCTCGTTGTACAGACATCTGAAAAAAAATGCGAGATTTGTTCATCTTTAATTGAAAAGTGCAACAAATTGTTATTTTACTTTCTAATGTTTATTCCTGAACAAATGCCTTTTTTTTCTTAAAAAGCGTTTAAGGACAGTGCAGCTTCATGCAGTAGTCGCTAATTATTTATTTATTGATTTAACTTCCATATATACGGTTAACACCATTTACACATAAAATAAAATATATTGCACTAGCTTTTGCTCGCGACTCCGTCCGCGTAGACTACAGGGTTGAGTTCAGAAAGAAAATAAGTCGTAATCTATTTACTCCTCAGAGTCCTATTTATGTCATACAAATCGGTCAAATTGTTTAAAAGTAAAACCGTATCGCGCTGGTCGGCGGCTTGTGCATCATTATTGCGCGCTCGATCGTTATTTTGAAACTGCGATATCTTCTAAGATACTCATTGAAATCAAATGATGTAAAGGCCAATTTTATTTTATATTAATTACTTGTAATGAATAACATATTCATTTGGATAAGGATTAATATCATCTTTATATAAACACCTTCATAAATAAGGCTTATTATAAAATAAATTTGGTTATGCTAAAACACGTTATAGTGAGCCAACCTTAAAGAATAGATATATGCTGTCGCTGACTTTTTTTAAGAACTTTTAAAGAGGAATAATTCTCTCATACGTTATTTTTGTGTAACTTTAACCGTTTCCGCAGCGCACACAGCGGAAGCTCACAAAAAGGGAAAAATGTCCCCGATTTTGAAACATTATTTGTTGTCGCTCCGCTCCTATTTGTTGTAGCGTGATATTATGTAGCCTATAGCCTTCCTCAATAAATGTGCTATCTAACAGTGAAAGAATTTTTCGAATCGGACCAGTAGTTCCCGAGATCCTAGCGTTCAAACAAACAAACAAACTCTTCAGCTTTATAATATTAAAGTATAGATAAAAACAAACTATAGTCAAAACGAAACACATAAAATCGTAAAAATCTGGGTAACATTTACACAATATTTTGAACAAATGTTTTTAATTTGCGGCCATGTATCCAAAGAGATCACAGTCCGAGATAAATTCCATCAGAGCGTTGAGAGAGCTTAGAACTCGCGGTATAGGAGAAAAGGACTAAACGGCGGTTCGACACACAAGTACGGCCAATTAACCTATGTCACGGTAAAAATAACATACAGTAGCTTATCTTCATACAAACGGGCCAAAATCGAGTTATACCTACGCGCCCGATCTCGGCACGCGCTCGGCAAGCAGGCAGTCGCGATTGTGCCGCAGTGAGGAACGGACGGTGTCGTTTTAAGCAGTAACCGCGCGATTTTTATAAAATGACAAGAAGAATATATTGTGCTGTGTATGGTTGCATGAATTCTTCAATAACGCACCCGGATATAACTTTTTTTAGATTACCTGGAAACTCCGAAAGGTAAGACTATAGAATGATTATACTTATTAGTAGGTAAGTAAGTAATTTAAGTGTTTTTAAAGGATGTTCTCGCCTTGAAAAATAAATAAGCTAGACATGTAGTTGAAATGATCTCCGATTTATGTATTCTGTTGCCGCTTTAACAACAAATACCTCTAAATAATCATACAATAAATACGTAATGGTTGCCGTTTTTTTCTCGGTACTAATATATATTTGAACACGAACTTGTTAACGAAAAATTCAAAAAACTTTGCAACTCTATTTACATAAACATAAGATTGAAATTATTTTGTCTGCTACTCACTCTAGTAGTGTTACGTGGCAAGCGCCGACGACCCAAGTCCCTTTGATATTAATGCCGCCGAACTCACCGCGCTTGCGGCACAGTAATTCGATGGCTCCAATGAACACTCCTCTAACTCAAAATTTTGAAATTTTCGTTTTTCACGTAAATTGCATTACTATTTAATAGTAAAGCAAATTTCACTTAATTTTCATGTACGTAATTTTCACAATTTCAATTAATTTCCACGTAAATTGCTTTACTATTAAATAGCAAAAACGAAAATTTCAAAATTTTGAGTTAGAGGAGTGTTCATTGAAGCCATCGGTATTACCTTTTTGAGGCTAGCGGTGATTTCTTGAAATGTTTGACTTGATGTCAATTTTATTAAAAAATGAAATACAAAAAAATCAAATTAAAAAAAATGAAAAACAAAAAAATCAAATTAAAAACAAAACAAAAATTCTTAAGTACTTAAACTATATTTTTTTATGTAAAAAGGAACCGCCTTCAAAAAACCAACTGAAAAGAAAAAAATAATTTTTATTATGAACACCTGTATTTCAATTTTGCATAAGCAAAATCATGTATATAATCAATCAATCAACAAATAAGAATATAAATTAATAATTAACGGTTATATGTAAGTATTACTTCTACTTTTTGAAATCGGTGCCAAACAAATTTTCATGACAAAGAAGAACGCTGGTTTATTATTATTAATGGCTCCGCTCGGGTGGAGTACGACCCCCCCCCCCCCCACCAGCATATGTCATACTTACCTATAAATATTTTGGTTTTGTTGGTTTGGCACCGACTTCAAAAAGTTGAAGTAATACTTACACATAACCGTTAATTATTAATTTATATTCTTATTTGTTGATTGATTGATTATATACATGATTTTGCTTATGCAAAATTGAAATACAGGTGTTCATAATAAAAATTATTTTTTTCTTTTCAGTTGGTTTTTTGAAGGCGGTTCCTTTTTACATAAAAAAATATAGTTTAAGTACTTAAGAATTTTTGTTTTGTTTTTAATTTGATTTTTTTGTTTTTCATTTTTTTTAATTTGATTTTTTTGTATTTCATTTTTTATTTCATACTTTTTAGTGATTTAAGTTCTTTTAGTTGGAATAGGAATTTACTTTAAGTTTTTTTAGTGAATAGTGATATACTATGTAGTGATACACAATTTTTAGTAACCTTTCCTTGTTTTGATATTTAATGATATATTGTTTGTTTTATATTAATTATAATTAAACTAGCGACCCGCCCCGGCTTTGCACGGGTGCAATGCTGATATTTAATTAATGGATGTTATTATACGTAGCTTTTGCCCGCAACTCCGTCTGCGTGGACTACAGGTTTGTGTTCAGATAGAACATACATAAGTTGTAGTATTTTACTCCACAGAGTCCCATTTACTTAAATATACAAAAATCATACAAATCGGTCAAATTGTTTAAACGTGAAACCGTAACACGCCGGTCGGCGCCTTGTGCATCATTATTGCGCGCTTGATAATTATTTTAAAACTGCGATATCTTCTAAGATACTAATTGAAATCAAATGATGTAAAGAGCAAATTTCTTTTAAATCAAATACTTATAATGAATAACGCATTTATTTGGATAAGGATTAATATAATCTTTATAAAAACAACTTCATAAACAATGCTTTATTTTAGGACAAATTTGGTTAGCATAAAAAAGGTTACAGTGAACCAATCTTAAAAGATAGGCATATGCTGTCGCGGACTTCTTTTTAGAACACTTAAAGGAGAACAATTCTGTCATACATTATTTTAGCGTAACTTTAACCGTTTCGGCAGCGCACGCGGCGGAAGCTTTCAAAAGGAAAAAAATATCCCCGATTTTGAAACATTCTTTATTGCTGCTCCGCTCCTATTGGTCGTAGCGTGATGTTATATAGCCTATAACCTTCCTATTGAATCACTCTATCTATTAAAAAAAACCGCATCCAAATAGCTTTAGCCAAACGCGAGATAATCGCGGACAAACATACATACATACATACAAAACAATCGAACTGAGAACCTCCTTTTTTGAAGTCGGTTAAAAATATTATTTATTTGGAAAGGACTAATTCGGTGCTGCTATTTTAAATATTAATTTAATTTAATTTTTAAATATTTTTCCCTATAAAAGGATTTTTTTTTCAGCCGTCTTGAATGGTTGCAACTGATACGTCGAGAGGATTTAGAAAGCAAACCTAAATTTACTTCCTACCGTGTTTGTGAGAAACATTTCAATACGGAGGATGTACTACAATCGTCAAATAGAAAACTTTAAAAAAAGAATGCCCGGTCAAAAGTCAAAGGAGGTAGATTTATTTAAAATGTTGCGGTGCGCAGCCAATCGCATGTTTACGACCGCGCGGCGGCAGGCCTTTGTTCTCAAAATGTGGCCGAGTCAAAATACTGTATGTTACTTTTACCGTGCCTATGTTTTGTAATTTACCCTTCCTAATACTATAAACAAGGGCGGGTCCATAGTTGCAGGCGCCCTTTGAAAAAAATGGGGGGCGTCATATAATCGTGGTCAAATCAAAAGAATATATAATTAATTTTGAAAATGATAAATACAGTTCAAAATAAGTTATTTTATTGACGTATGTAAAAATAACGCTCGAATGATGTGTTTGCAAAAAAAATTTTTTAAATAAATTAATTAGTGGCCCACCTACGTCCTGGACCCAGCTCAGGGAGGGGGGGGGGTCAATACCCCCATCACCCTGGATCCGCCCTTGATTATAAATGGTAAAGTAGGAATGTTTGTTACGCTTTCACACAAAAAACTACTTAACCGATCGTCAATAAACCTTATAAACATATTCTAGGAGGTATTAGAATAAGGTATTAGAAAAAAACATAACAGTAATAAAAAAACGGATGGCAAGAAATTGGACAAAGATTGGAAAAAGATTTGGATGAATTTTGGTATGGAGATTAGCGAGACCCACTTAAGTGACATAATATACTTATTATCCCGAAAAATGCAATATTCGTGTTACTCTGTCACGCCTAAAGCATTTGGCCGATTTATATGATTTTTTTGGTATGTAACTAAATGAGAAGTAACATAGACTATGTCTTATCCCAGGAAAATGTAAGTTCCCGTGGAGTAAAAATATTACAAATGCGAAAATAAATCTTTACAGAACTTTACTATTATGTCTCAACCATTTGATCGATTAGAAGGAATTTTGTCCATGGACATAAATCAAGGGCGAATCCAGCTTTGGCGCCAGGGATCGGGGGGGGGGGAGTCATATAGCGGCAGTCGAAACATGAGAATTTATAATTTAATTTTGATAATGATAGATACAGGTAAAAACGAGGTTTTTTTTTTATTGATGATTTAAAGATTCACGAATTATCTTTCTGCACCAACACTAAAATCTATGCTAAGTCGCGGGCAAATCTATCTTAGCAATAAAGGATATACCCAAACTAGCAATAATTAGGGTTCATATCTTTAAAACTCTTTTATTCTCTCTCAAGGTACTAAACAAGATTTCCGGATTACTCCAGAATTTGGCTTAATTCACTTGCATCAGCAAAGAACTAATGAAAATCAGTTTAGTATGAGGGTAATTAACAATGTCAGTTCGATTAAAACTATACATGTGCTTTCATATATCTTATATTTTTATGAAATTAAATATCATAAATATGCTACCATGTTTCCGAGATATTAATTCTTAATTTACTTATCAGGACATGGGTAACCATTATGTTTTTTCCAGAACAGATCTCCGGAGTTCTTCCTGAGACATTTATCTATAGCAGTGGATGTTATTTGGCTGATGATTTATAAAGTTGTAGCATCGTAAAACAAAAGTAAAACAAAATTGCTAAGACTAAACTTTATTTCATATTTTCGATTGTTGACATTTTGAAAATGTAAAATAAATGTAAGTACGATAAAATGATACAGAACTTACAAATTATTTTCACTATTATGCACATTCTATTATTACATAAAGTACAGTTAAAATCCTCTTTTTGCCTTTGTAGCTAGCTACCAATAAAATGGTTTTTGAAATAAAAGTTTCGAAGTTAAAAAATGAATGGTTTTAATGGCCACAGACATTTTTTGTGACATTTTACAATTACTTATAGAATCAACAAATGTTGAAAAAATATTTAAAATAAAAAACTATAGTGAACATTTAATATCATGCCTAACTTCAGTTAACTCTTAAGAACTTTAATATGCAAAAAAAGTGATATGAAGTTCTTTAGTTCTCTTTTTCAATATTTGATTAAAGATAATTCAATGAAGAAACTGGGAATACCAGAATGTTTCGGAAAAACTTTTTTATTTATCATCTAATATACCATAATTGTGTACATCATTTTTTGTTTATATGCATTGTATATACTTAATGATATTGACTTAAGTACCCAATAAACATGAGTCTCACCTGTAAATTACTTGAAATTATAGGAAAACTTTACACAAATTTCCTTCACAAAATAGTTTTTAAAAGTTTTAAAAATATCAATAAATAAATTGATTACATTTGAAGTTTGAAGTAGTATAAGATAATAAATTAAAACTTTATTAAATATAACTAAGTAAAACTGAATATTTCACATATAACATACAAGCCTTGCCTACAAGAAAGTCTTTGTGATATGGCCAAAACACCTTCAAAACTGTGAATCTAAACATGAGACAAATTTTATGATAACCTATTACCATGGTCTTGTATACACATAATTACATAACAAATTAAAATTAAAACTTAATCCAAATACTAAAATAATTTACAATTTATTCCATTGAATTATCACATAATAACAATATTTATGTTAATAAAACAGTTACACAATATAAATGTAAGAAAATCTTAAATTAGTTATAATTAAATTCTTAATCCTAGAATTCACATGCAATTTTTTAAAAATCTTTTCCATATTTACTGTTTGCCCTGATTGTTAAAGTCATTTTCAGCTTGATGTGCTATATTTGACATATTTTTTATATATTTTTCAAATCTTTGAGCTGTTTGAGCTTTAATCCAAGCATTTACTTCCATTTGCCTTGCTAGCTGTTGAGATAAAAAATCATTAGGCGAGCTCATATTTGTATTTGATTTCGTTGTTTGTGTGATAGGTTGCCATATTCCTCCAACTTTTCCAGATGCCAATGGCTTTACAGGTTTTAAACTAGATTTAGATGGTCCAGGTGAAGCTTTTGGAGCTTCATTTTTAGGTATATTTATATTTGTTAATTGTGTACTTGTTATCTGATTTGATTGATTGATTGAATGATCTGTTAGGGAATTGACACTTTGTTTTTCTTCTGCAATGACCAATTTTGGAGAAGAGCTAGGTGATCGTGTTTGGGATCTTGGTGATGGCTGTGCTGTGTTAGCAGATGCATGATTGCCTATTGGGTATGCTAAAGGTGACAATGTTGGGCTTGCATTATTTGTTAATTTGCTTTGATTTGTTTTACTTTGCATCTCCTGCCTACTGTTATTGTTACTCCCCTGTGATGATAGAACATTCATTTTGTCTAATTTTATCTGATTTATATTGCTAGTGGAAGGAAAGTGTGAAGGGTTTACACTACTTGCCATTGGTCTGTTTGATATACTTGGGAAAACACTACTATGTGGCATTGACACAGACAAAGCTTTGGAAGGTAGATTTTGTTTTTTTGCCAAATTAGCTATAGATTGCATAGTCTCTAAGGCTTTATCATATGTTTGCTGAGTGCCAATTTGAGCTTGTATATTATGTGGAGTTGACAAATCAAGAGCTGTACCAGATTTATTTTCTGTAGCAGATGTGTTACTTGATATTGTCTTGCTAATGGGATGATTAGGTTTATTTACAGAACTAAGAGATTTTGGTGTAGCTGGCACAAGCTTAGGGACTTGTGTTTTATTTTTAGGCAACTTACCCTTTTTATCACATTGCATAGATTGCAGCTGTTGTTCAAATGTTTGTTGAAATGTAATTGGAGCAGAAAAATTACCTGATTGTTTCCCTAGTTTGGTGTCAGCAATTGGTTTTAAATTAGGTATTGGCCCTTTTGCTGTACTTTCAGAACTTTTGTTAGTGAGTTTTGTTTGGGATGTGGATGAGTCTGTTTTGTTTACTTGGTTTGACTTTGTGTCTGAAGAGATTTCAGATTTGTTGTGTTTTTTGGATTCAGTATCTGGTAATTTTAGAATTTCAATATAGTTATGAACTGGGGGACTTGGTACCTTGTGTGTAGACATGTTACTTGTGCTAGCAATGTTTTTATTCACAATGTTCTTTTTGAGATCAACATTAGATGCATCACTCTGTCCTCGATTGTCTAATTTTTGATCAGTCAATGTAATTGATAAAGATGATGGTATATTGATTTTACATGAATCAAATAGGGATTTAAGGGAATCTCCCGAACTTGGGCCCTGATTTTGAACATTAAGAGATGATTTTACTTGAGATTGGATAGATGGGAATATTTTACTTCTGTCAATTGTAGGATCACTATTATTTGCCAAAAGATCCATCCTCACTTTGTTAATTGTTGGGCTTTTACTTTGTGATGTTTGTGACGTGGGTACACTTGGTTTTAAATCAGGCATTTTTTTAATGTGTGGTTTCTGACATTCCACGGGTTTTGAAATAAGGCTACTAGATTGAGTTTCTAATTTTGGAATATGAAGTTTTAAAGGTGAAACTACTTTTGGTGCACCTGAAGGCATATGAGGCACTGGAGATGAGGTGTTATCATTTGGAGGCTTTCGTTTAGGTGATGAAGTATTTTGAGGGACTGCTACCACCCTTTTTAACACAGGACTATCCGTAACTTGTTTAACACTAGGTACTGGATGCTGTTGCTTAGGGTCTTTAGATGTTGAGTTAACCACAGCACTATTGGGTGAGGAGGCCATTTGTGGTGTTTTAGATCCTGACTCAGTTTGTTTTTCATTACCAGAATTTTCAGTTTTGTTGGTATTTGAGGGAGTAAACTGTTGGGTGCTGGAATTACTTGCAAAACTGGGAATTTTAGCTTTTTCCAATTCCACTTTTAGCTTTTTAAATTCAGGGGTAATTGAAGATGTCTGATTTTTACGTTTTAAATTGTCCAATAATTTATCCTCCACTTTCTGTGGCTTCTCTAACACACTTGTTTGTTTTTTTAGTAATGGTTCACTCAAAGTTGTTGTTTTATTATCAGATATATTATTTTTACTTGGTGAGGATTTTAAAGGCACACAGTTACTTTTAGCTGTTAACTCAAATGAATTAAGAAACTGTGACTTTTCAACATCTTCATCAGTTTTTTTAGGTGGAACATTAGTAATAGTGATTTTTTCCAAAATGGTTTTATTTGGTGGTTCTGACTTCTCAGTCTTGTTTAAGGTGTCACTTGAATGCTTTGAAGTATCTTCAGGCATTGGACTGTCTGTTCCTGATGAGGCTTCTGATCCTTGATCATTTAGATGAGGCATGGGGCTACTCACATTTGTATCCTCAGTTGATGCAGGACTTGATTTTCTGTCTCTAAAATGGGAACCTTTTCTATTGTTGTCAAATAAACTGTTTCTTATTGCCACATAATCAATAATTTGATAAAAAAATCTCATAGGCTCATTCCTTTTCCAATTAAAAATATAGGCTATATCCATTAAAGTGTAGTAATCAGGAAGTGGTACTCTTTTATACAGTATATCTATGGCAAATTGGGTACTGTCTATATCAAACTTCATGCTTAAAAACTTTTTCAAATGACTGATGTTTACAACAGCAGGACATTGCAAATATCTTCTTGTTGTTGCTGGAGTGTTTAAAGGTTCATTACTGTCAGATGATTTACTTGATATACTATCTGCATCTGTGAGATCTGCATACTCCAAGGAAAATGAAATTACATCTTCAGGACTGAAAATAATTCTTTCTGTATCCTCTCCTCTTTGTTCAGGTGTAGCAGCAGCTGCGGTTCCAGGTCGCGAAGCATAAAACTGTTGTCGCCTCTCCATTTCTTTTTGGAATAGACCTGGTACTAATTTATACACAATGTCTTGAAGAGCTTTGTCTAATTTGATGTTAGGTTTAGCAGAGTTTATCATCATCTCGCACACTGGACAGTAACTTTTTACTTGCAAATGTTTGATAATACAACTTCTACAGAAAGAGTGCAAGCACTCCACGATGGTGGTCGCATCTATATAATATCCTCGACATAAAGGACACGTTATGTGTTCGTTAACTTCACCCAACAAAGTTCTTTGTGGTACAACAGCAATGTTGTTCTGTTCAGCCATTTTCACCACTTTTTTGTCAGACAGTTTATTAGAAGTAACCATTTTTCACTAAAGCGTCAGCGTCAAACAGTTGGCGAGTCCTGTCTTTGCGACATCAAAACTCCACATATGCTAAGGCAATCACGTTCATTAATATTTCTATGTTATCATAATTACTACGAAATAAGAAGTATCTAATCAAAAAAGCTATTTATTCTACAAAAACACTCCACCAACAAGATCTCAAAGTAATTGCAATAATAGGTACCGAAGTTTATTGTAGTTCGCCATTAAATTTCTGATGTTGGTAACCCTGTCTACTAGTGTTCTTAAAATAGTGACACTTTTCAGTAACAAATAAGTAATTGAGCCCGTTTGTTTTATAGAATATTAACTAATAATACTTACCGCTTCCAAAATAAATTAAAAATGTATAATTGTCTGACTTGTATCAACACGTACAACTTTTATAAACACACGAACAAAATTGGCGCGAATGCTGTTTAATAAATGTCAAATTGTCATTTAATATTAGTCAATTGTCTACCCTGACATTCAATCCATTCACTCCGTTCAGTACTGTACTGTTCATTACGATCGAACAAAAGTATATACAAAATATAATGAAAATTAAAATTTGCAATATTATATTTGCAATTACATTTTCTATTTAATTACAGCATAAATCAACAGTTCAACACATACCTAATTATTAATTAAATCTGAAGTCTTATGTGTCAGTACCGGCGTGGATTATTATAAGCATGACACGCTTTGGTATTTTTTTTAAACTGTATTTACCTATGTACAAAATAATTTTTCAATCAAATTTTTATACACTTTATTTTGATGAAATAAAATGTTTTGTTATTTACATCTTTGTTATTTTTGTACAATTTATTGTTCTTTATACCTTACAAACTTGTTTGTTGAATACTACCTATATACTTAAACATTTGAATGAACATTTCTGTTTGTTGTTTTTAATTGTTTTTAATAAGTACTTAGGTACTCCTATTAATTCTTTTCTATCCACAGAGCAGTCAATGCCAATGTCTTGTCTAAAATCAAGTAAATATACCAGGGCGACCAGCAAATAAATCACAGTTTAGTATCTGCAATTATCCAAAATTTGATCGCATTATTCATAACCATTTTACGTAGCTCTAGAAGGATCTTGGGTAGATAAATGGTCGGAAAGTACACCAGAGTAGCTCTTGTTTTTTTTTAGGATGATAGATAGGCAAATGGTTGATAATACAAGTAATGTTCCATTTCATCCCGAATGCATATATATCTTTTTTTACGAAATGGTTATGGATACAATACCCCATCCGATTATACAGGATTTATATCGTACAATCTGGCAGCCCTGAAATATACTCTTTATCACACTTTTCCCCAGTGTTACTACTATATTTATTCCGTTAATTAAAAAGGAGTTGAAAGATAGATGTATATTGTCCTATTTAATTATTTTTATTAATATTTTATTTATTATGTACATTTCAAAAAAGTATTATTTATTAAAGAATTAGGATTATAAATACAAAGTAAGTGTTACTATTTCATTTCACAAATTAAGGTGTTTTGGGAGAATTTTTATCCTTTTTATTGGTCAATTTAGCAGCTTTAATCGGCAACCCAGAAGTCTACCCTTTCTTTTATTCGTTGGACCCTAGAGCACTGCAGTCCTATTTCAATCGTGAAGTTTTATATTAATCGCTGAACATATTGGCTTGATATATTCAAGTCAGGTTCAGTTTTTAACTTCGGAACATGAGAGCTAAGGTATTTTAGTTATTTATTTAATATTTGTGTTATTTTCTCTTCTTACTAAATCACTATAAATGAATTGTTTTACGAGTTAAAGTAATAAATTGTTTTTTTTTTGTTTTAGTGGCGTAAGAAGCGTATGCGAAGGCTAAAGCGCAAAAGGAGGAAGATGCGTGCGAGGTCCAAATAAATGGCAAGTACTTAACACGTTGTTTTAAACTCTGGTAACTGCCGGTAAAAGAGGTTTTGCATCAAAGTTGAACGAAATTGGTGAGCCTGTGTTTAAAATGTTCTGTACACATATTGTATAAAAGTTTATATAGATTACACAAGGAAATATGAACCCGGTGGGTCTATTCTATTTGACCGATACATGTGCCAAATTAACATCATAACCTCCAAAACAAAATTGTTTGGCCTTGTGTTTTTATGATATAGAATGAACTTAGAGCCCCATAGGGTTCATGCTCATGCTCGTTGTTCTTTAAACGCAGGCTATAGCTCAATAACTAACTATTATTGAATGTTATAATTCCAATGATTTTAAAATTTTAGCTACGCTCGTTACAGTTTAAATGGTAATATTTGTTATTGTTAGTCTACAAAGACCACATGTCTCTAAAGTAATCATAAGTATAGAAGGGTGTGTATACATATGTATAGAAAGTTAATGTTATTATATATTCTAAATCAACATGTTTCTCGACCCTTGCTAATCATTGAATTTGATTAAGGTTGTTTAATTTTTTTTTTATTGATATGTATTGCCAACCAAGTCCTTTTGACTACAATTGTTATAGTTTTGTTCAGAGTATGATATAACCTAGAACTTAATTGGGAAACCTGGGATGTGAAATTTTTTTATTAGGAAAACACATGGACCACATATACTTGCTATGTTAAGATGTGTAGGTTTCTTTTACCCCCCTTAGTTTTGTAGCTAACAGTGGCTTATGGATTAAATTCATTATAATGTTTTTAAATGTGTTCTAATGTGATAACATCTTTGTGCCCACATGCCTCTAAATTCACTTATACCTCATTCACGATAAGTTGATTCTTTTGGCAGATGTCAATTTTTCTGAGACATGACTTTGAAATAAAAAACGTATTATTTTTATTATTGTAATGATTTGATAAATATAAAAAAATACATACAACACAAAAGTCCCTAAAGATATAAGCGTTATCCGAAAATTTTGAGACTTTATTGCTTCAAAGTAAAATTAAAATAGGAATACTGAAACTAATTGACGTTTGTATAATGTTACATCGGTCGGACGGAAAGGGACGTAACATCGTTCATATCGATTTCCACGTCGATAATTTTATTGAACACTATGATGACCATGGCTGTGCTCCAGTTTCTTAATAAAAACTGTTTTAAAGATAAAACTATTTAATTTTTCAACCTTAATTTTTACATACTGGGCTATTTTTGGACCTCCCGTCAACTTAAAATAGGTGGTTTAGACCATGAAACTAAACAACTTTTCCAAAGAAACATGGGTCGAAACGTGTTAAATAATTCGACCCTCCCATAGAAAACTGCTCACGTGGTCGATTTCGTGTAGAAGGTCTGAATTTTTTTTTTCACTTTTCGACCCGTGTTTCTTTGGGGAAGTTGTTTACTTCCGTGGTCTAAAACATCTATTTAAATTTGGCGGGAGGTCTAAAAATAACCCCGTTATATTAAATAGGTACTTATTATGACCCACCACCGCTTATCTAAATAATTTTTTACATGTCGAAAGTAATAAACAATTTCACACATAATGCAGTATTTTAAAACGCAATATTTTGTAACTACTCGATATTTTCTGTTTCCCATCATTAGTCGATATGCCAAAAGAATCAACTTATCGTGAATGAGATATAGTGTTCATTAGAAAAAAAAAAAAAAACATTGTGGATTTGAATGAGTGAGTTAATTATAAGTAATATTTTTTGTCTAGTGCTGATCCACAATAGGCCAGGTTTGTGCTTGAACCCACTCAACATTAAAACGGACTGGTATAGAAGAGCAAAAATTATACAAAGCTATTTTCAGTATTAATACTTATTTACCTGGATTTGATATCAATTTAACAATTTCTAAATTATTGTTGGCATTAATTAACAATACACTCTGATTATGTCTGCTGAAATTTCTGATTTTTATTTATTTTAAAATAAAACTAGCATTTTTATTTATTATGTTTCCATTTTTTTTTTGTGAAATAAATTTCATTTCAGAAGGAAAGTTAAAGTAAAAAGAACTTTTCTCCTGACTCTGTTATTTTACACCCTCCAAGGCAGTCATTTTCTTATAATAAGAAAAATGTAAAGAGTTGGAGGGCATATAAAGTGCTTATTCCACCCTTCAGTTTTTAATGAATTAGAAGGACTTTTATGGCATACATTTCAGAGGCTTTAACTATAAAAAATATTTTTTTTTTTTTACTGTAAATAATGTGGACTATTTTTGTTTCAGGTACATTGGTGGGAGAAATTACTATCGTAATGACTGCTTGTGTATCAAATAAAACCTAAAAAAAATCATTTTTGTTTTTCTTTCAACTTTGAAAAAATATTAATTAGTATATACTTTAATTTCCTTAACCTTACTATTATGCATAAAAAGATTAACCTTTTGACCGCCACGCAAAAAAACACTCCATGTCCCCCACGCCAAGCCCTCAAAACTGTGATAAATACCTAAAAAAATATAGGGATGGGAATCGCATGTCGATAACGTTTTATTTTCTAATAAAAATAATGTGCATAAATCTACCAACATATTGGAAATGAAGTTTTTTTTAAGCCCACATCATGCTAGTAATTTTACATAGCAAATACTATGGCTTACAACGATGTTTCTTGAAGATTAATACATTAATTAACCTTTTGACCGCCACGCATAAAAACACTCGCCGTGTCCCCCACGCCAAGCCCTCAAAACTGCAATAAATACCTAAAAAAATATATGAAGTTTTTTTTAAGCCCACATCAAACTAGTAATTTTACATAGCAAATACTATGGCTTACAACGATGTTTCTTGAAGATTAATACATTAGTTAAAATATAACACAGTAACATTACCCCAGCACTACTCAATAAATGTTGTCGGCTCTAGCCGACATATAGGCGTAGTCGACACGGTGTTTTCATACATGCTCGCGGTTCATTATAGAGAGGGGACGCGCGCGGCACGGTGCACGATATTATGTATTAGCATCAAAAATTAAATAAAATATTAATCCGTCAAGGATTATTTTAGGAACTACATTAAATACAATTACTTATTTTACTTACAATATGTTTCGATGCGATGGTTGTATTGTAAGAAATACTTTAGTAAAAGCCGCTTTTGCAAAAAAAATATCATAAATCTTTTATTTTTGTTACTTCTTTGTTACTATTACAAAGAATACACGAGTGTAATATTAAATCATAAAAGTATATACCAATTGATGTCGTAAAAAAAATAATTTAATTTGAAATACACTGTTTGTGGACGGATTGTTGTTGTTTGGGAAAGAAGATAACTATGACAAAAATATTTGTTTGCCAAATGGCGGTTAAAGTATGGGTTTAGAAGAGTCTCCGTCTTATATTATGTTAAATAAATCAATTTGGGACAAATACAAAATGTTTAATAATCTACATAGTCGCCGTCACCTTCGCCGAAACGTCAGGCGCCAGATAAATCCCCCGAAATGGGGATTGGCAATTGGTATTTCACAAAAGAACGACACGAACACAGGACAGCTTTATTTAAGTACTCGTACGCGGACAGCGACTAAGTGAGTCGTCTAATGCCGACCGTGGCGTAAAGGACAGTCATAAAAGACAATAAAATAAGAATGGGCACACTGTACTCTAGGACTATCGATTGTATAGGGGGTAGGTAAAGAATTTTAAATAATTCTTCAATTAATTAATCAATAATGAGTTGTTTATTTTATTATAAATATAATATGATATTTGTTTTATGAAATAATACAAAAATTTTATATTAACTTCGTACATTAGCGCACAGTTTGCTTATTATTTATAAAAAATTAGCACAACACTAGCGGTCGGCTCTTGCCGACAATGGCGCCTGGAGTCCATCCAATACGGACTTTTTTTTGGCATCTTTTCTCTCATGGATTTCTCACATATAATAAATATTTATAGGTAGGTTTAAGGTATATATGAATTATTATATCCTTGTTACTTCAATAAATAAGATATGATAGACAGAAACTCATTTATTGAACAAATTTATCGTTAAATAATAATGCTACTTTAATGTCGGCTATAGACGACCGTGGCGTAGAGTGCACGGCGTTGCATGTCGGCTATAGCCGACAATGGCGTTCAAAAGGTTAAAAGATAACACAGTAACATTACCCCAGCACTACTCAATAGATGTTGTCGGCTCTAGCCACGGTAAAAATATTACATACAGTATTTTGACTCGGCCACATTTTGAGAACAAAGGCCTGCCGCCGCGCGGTCGTAAACATGCGATAGGGCTGCGCACCGCAACATTTTAAATAAATCTACCTCCTTTGACTTTCTATCTAAATAAATGAAATACTTTGTGAATGGAAGTGTGTTCAATAAAAATGCATGTTATTTTTTATTAGTGTATTTAATAAAATTGACATCAAGTCAAACATTTCAAGAAATCACCGCTAGCCTCAAAAAGGTAATACCGATGGCTCCATTGAACACTCCTCTAACTCAAAATTTTGAAATTTTCGTTTTTTACTATTTAATAGTAAAGCAATTTACGTGGAAATTAATTGAAATTGTGAAAATTACGTACATGAAAATTAAGTGAAATTTGCTTTACTATTAAATAGTAAAGCAATTTACGTGAAAAACGAAAATTTCAAAATTTTGAGTTAGAGGAGTGTTCATTGGAGCCATCGAATTACCGTGCCGCAAGCGCGGTGAGTTCGGCGGCATTTATCAAAGTGACTTGGGTCGTCGGCGCTTGCCACGTAACACTACTAGAGTGAGTAGCAGACAAAATAATTTCAATCTTATGTCTATGTAAATAGAGTTGCAAAGTTTTTTGAATTTTTCGTTAACAAGTTTGTGTTTTAACAAATATATATTAGTACCGAGAAAAAAACGGCAACCATTACATATTTATTGTATGATTATTTAGAGGTATTTGTTGTTAAAGCGGCAACAGAAATACATTAATCGGAGATCATTTCAACTACATGTCTAGCTTATTTATTTTTCAAGGCGAGAACATCCTTTAAAAACACTTAAATTACTTACTTACCTATTAATAAGTATAATCATTGTATAGTCTTACCTTTCGGAGTTTCCAGGTAATCTAAAAAAAGTTATATCTGGGTGCGTTATTGAAGAATTCATGCAACCATACACAGCACAATATATTCTTCTTGTCATATTTTTTTAAAAATCGCGCGGTTACTGCTAAAACGACACCGTCCGTTCGTCACTGCGGCACAGTCGCGACCAGGACTGCCAGCAAATAAATCGCAGCTATACGGTTTAGTATTTGCAATTATACAAAATTATATCGCATTATACATAACCATTGCACCATATGCAGCTCTTGTTTTTTTTTTTTTTTAGGATAACAGTTAATGAAATGGTCGGAAAATGAGCCCTTTTTTTTAGGATGATAAATGCACAATTATTGATAAAATGTGAACATATGCCTTTGTATCGTATTATACAAAGTGGTCATGGATACAATACCCCATCCGATTATACAAGATTTGTATCCAATTATACAATCTGGCAGCCCTGGTCGCGACTGCCTGCTTGCCGAGCGCGTGCCGAGATCGGGCGCGTAGGTATAACTCGATTTTGGCCCGTTTGTATGAAGATAAGCTACTGTATATATATTTTTACCGTGCTCTAGCCGACACGGTGTTTTCATACATGCTCGCTGTTCATTATAGAGATGGGACGCGCGCGGCACGGTGCACGACGTTATGTATTAGCTTCAAAAATTAAATGAAATATTAATCCATCGAGGATTATTTTAGGAAGTACATTGAATACAATTACTTATTTTACTTACAATATGTTTCGATGCGATGGTTATATTGTAAGAAGTTCTTTAGTAAAAGCCGCTTTTGCTAAAAATATATCATTTTTGTTACTTCTTTGCTACTATTACAAAGAATACACGAGTGTAATAGTAAATCATAAAACTACATACCAATTGCTGTTTTAAAAAACGTTTCATGGTCTAAACCACCTATTTTAAGTTGACGGGAAGTCCAAAAATAACCCAGTATGTAAAAATTAAGGTTGAAAAATTAAATAGTTTTATCTTTAAAACAATTTTTATTAAGTTAAAGGAGCACAGCCATGATCATCATAGAGTTCAGTAAAAGTATCGACGTGGACATCGATATGAATGATGTTACGTCCCTTACCGTCCGACCGATGTAACATTATACAAGCGTCTATTATTTTCAGTGTTCCTATTTTAATTTTACTTTGAAGCAATAAAGTCTCAAAATTTTCGGATAACGCTTATAATATCTTTAGGGACTTTTGTGTTGTATGTATTTTTTTTATATTTATCAAATCATTAAAATAATAAAATAATACGTTTTTTTATTTCAAAGTCATGTCTCAGAAAAATTTACATCTGCCAAAAGAATCAAGTTATCGTGAAAGAGGTATAGTAAGTCCAATTTCGTTTATTTTTGTTACAGCCCTGCGCCGAAGATATCCTTTTTTATTTAAAAATCAATTGTTATTCTCATTTCTTACAGTATGATATTTTTTCTCCGCCGCCCTAATTTGATTCGACTCAACACTCATAGCACTACATCTGATGGCGTAGCATTCAATTGTATGCGGCAGGCTTTATTTATGCAGCAACAATCTAAAGAGTTCAACGTGTCATGCTACCTACTTATATAATAAAAAAAAATTGAATAGCTCGTATCTATGTGTTTTTGACAAAGTTATTTACAATTGCCACTTTTATCTTCCGTTCGGTAAATTTATTTGCATAATAATTTTCCACTAAACTAAAATTAAATCTACATCGCCATGGGCCGGATGACTGGTATTAAATGGGAAAAGGCAACACAATGTAGACCAGTTCATAACATCATCTCGTCAGACTTTCCAAAATATAATCCACAACCATGGAAGTTTATGGTATGTCGTCAGTAAAAATGACATGTTCTTTCGGTTTTTTGCATCACAGCGGCTCAATAAATTATATGTTTTATACGTGCATGAGAAAGTAAAGTTTGTTGTATAACCTAAAACAAACTTTTGACGGGTCGTTTAAATATTAAGTAAAATTTTTACCATTATTCGGCAGTGCAGTGCCTAAACCTCGGTTTAGGCGCGCGGTTGAAACTTTCGACGGTCTCGGGTTCGAATCCCAGGCACACACCTCTGACTTTTCGAAGTTATGTGTGTATTCATAATGAATTATCACTTCCTTTAACAGTGATGAAAAACATCGTAAGGAAACCTGCACACCTGAAAAGTTCTTAGGAATTCCTTAGGTGTGAAGTCCGCCTAAACTCTCTCAATGGTAGAGGCCGATGCCCAGCAGTGGGACGGATATCGGCTGATAATAATAATAATATCATCTCCCTCGGTCACCCAAGTCAGCAAAATGGATCACGTATACCTATTTCACTTTTCCTCCGATGTTTATATAAGCTTTATTGCATATAATTTAATCTTTTCTAGTTTCTTTATTGATACAAGACATTGAGATTTTCTTAGTATAATTCTTAAGAACATTTCTGTAGGTTAATTCTCTTATCTGCTATTTATCAATACTTGACGGCAAATACCCATGAGAAATTCGCACATCATCTCTAACGCATGTTTATATTTGAGGGCAGATATACCTACCTGGTCGCATAGCGCACTTAAGTACCTACTTAGTACTTATATATATTACCCGTGCCGTGTTTCAGGTCAGGCTTTATCAATTGTATTTGTCTTGAATCTAATCTAATTTAACCTAAAATACAATATTTTATCTCCCATTTTTTTAAAAGGAAGTGGATAACTATACTTATATATCTAGGTACATACACACTCACGAATGTATTCCCCGAACCCCGAAGAGGTGCATTTCTATACCCACATGTCGCCAATCTATACTAATATTATAAAGCTGAAGAGTTTGTTTGTTTGTTTGAACGCTAGGATCTCAGGAACTACTGGTCCGATTTGAAAAATTCTTTCACTGTTAGATAGCACATATATCGAGGAAGGTTATAGGCTATATAACATCAAGCTATGACCAATAGGAGCGGAGCAGCAACCAAGAATGTTTCAAAATCGGGGACATTTTTTTCTTTTTGTGATACATCGTTTCAGTGTAACTTTAACCGTTTCCGCAGCGCACGCGGCGGAAGCTTTCAAAAGGAAAAAAATATTTCCGATTTTGAAACATTCTTTATTGCTGCTCCGCTCCTATTAGTCGTAGCGTGATGTTATATAGCCTATAACCTTCCTAGATAAATGTGCTAACTAACACTGAAAGAATTTTTCAAATCGGACCAGTAGTTCCTGAGATCCTAGCGTTCAAACAAACAAACAAACTCTTCAGCTTTATAATAGTCCGGTCAATTTAGACCAAAAAATGAGAGTGAAGTTACATAAAGTCCCAACAAGCTGAATTTCAGTGAAATTGTTCAAAATATAATTCTAAACAATGTCTAGAAGTTCCCCATCATTCCCCTGTAAGGAAAAAATTTAATTCAAGGTCAAAGGTCAAAAAAATTAGTTTTTCGCGATTTTCAGCAAAACGATAAGTTTTATCATAAAAGTACCTCAAAAAAAATTGTAGATCATAAAATTATCTATAAAAAATGTATCAATACTTTTTTTCTTACGAGCCACCG
This sequence comes from Cephonodes hylas, assembly GCA_030295005.1. NCBI lineage: Eukaryota > Metazoa > Arthropoda > Insecta > Lepidoptera > Sphingidae > Cephonodes > Cephonodes hylas. Next base: position 6,289,447 of record AP025364.1, on the reverse strand, counting down.
TTTCTGAGATATAACGATTCAAAAAGTTATTAAAGTTGTTATCGTTATAGTATGCATGAGTAATAGCCAGTTCAAACTTTACTTCCACCTGCGCCGGAAAAACTGCTGAACACTATTTTTTGCAACTGCAAAAAGGGATGCAGTGCTAAATGTGGTTGCAAAAAAGTCGGACTGTCTTGTTCTATGGCATGCACAAATTGTCAAGGCCGGTCGTGCTCTAATATTGAATCACAAACAATGGAGGATTCGTTTGATTCCGACGAAGTATTATGCGATATATCGCTATTGACGCAATTTAATTGCATCCAAAATGAAGATGAAGACGAAGCAGGAGAAGAAGAACAAGAATTTGAAACTTACGAATAAGACGAATAAACTTCAACATTTTTTTTTCATTTACATCGCTTTTATCTTTCCCAATCTATGAAAATTTCCGTTATTTTTCAATAGTTTTACATTAAACAGGATCACAACTGACCCGTGGAGTAGGCCTACTGGGAAAACCACGTTAAAAAAAACGCGCTAAGTACACTACCTCATAGGTGGCGTGGAAACGTGTGCATATTATGACGATAACAACTTTTATAACTTTTTGAATCGTTATACCTCAGAAACGATGGCTCGTAAGAAAAAAAGTATTGATACATTTTTTATAGATAATTATATGATCTACAATTTTTGTCTGAGGTACTTTTATGATAAAACTTGCCGTTTTGCTGAAAATCGCGAAAAACTGATTTTTTTGACCTTTGACCTTGAATTAAATTGTTTCCTTACAGGGGAATGATGGGGAACTTCTAGACATTGTTTATAATTATATTTTGAACAATTTCACTGAAATTCAGCTTGTTGGGACTTTATGTAACTTCGAATGTCTAAATTGACTGGACTATAATATTAGTATAGATTCATTCCACATAATAGGAGTCAAGTGAATTGCCGACTTTCAGGCAAAATGTTATGACTATGCTGCTCCTTAGAATTTCCTAATGGAAAAACGCAATAACACCCATCGCGATTCGAAAATCCAACCGAGACCTACTACATCGTCTGGCCAAACTTAGGATGCAGTCACAAGGCAGGATTAAGTACCTACTAATTCTTTGTAAATCGGTGCATGCCTTATTCTAGTCCAGTGGCCGGCAACCCCTGGCCTTACTTGCAGCCCATGGATGTTTTGAAAATAAGTTAAAAATAACTAGTATATAGGCTGTGTTGTAGAAAGTGCGGCCCGCCTATATTTATTTTGCTACTATCTGGCCCTTGAGTGCCAAAAGATTGCCGACCGCTGTTCTAGTCAATTCTGTGGCAGGTAGCGGACAATATAGGATTTTTTACTTGCTGGTCATCAACACGTATTGTGATAGAATAAATATTTTTTTAACGCGGTAAAACAAAAATGAGGAGGTTAATGAGAGCGAATATGAGAAACTATTTGATTGTAGGAATATGAGAAAGATTTACTTGAACCTGTGACGTTCTCAGTCATGTAGAAGCGAGAGATGCTAAAATAAATGAAACGTTTCATTAAGTCGATCCCAATCGCTCCTACCATTTATAACTTTTTTTCCTTGTTTCACTAGTTAGGAATACGCTTAATCTTTTCACTTCGGCTTCTTTTCATTTCATTTCTCTTTGGTAGTCTCTAAGAGATTGCCTTATGCAATAGGCCGCTTATGGTACTAAGTCTACTGTTTTCTTTAGTTTCAGTGTTGTGTGTACAAGAAAGTTAAAAAATAAATAGTTATGTGAGAATGAAAGCTTAGAGATTTTATAGCGATGGGACAAATATTTACTGTGTGCTATTTTATGGGAACTTTGAATTCTAAAAACCTGCCGACTTCGACCATAGATAATATTTTTCTATATTACGTAGTATTCTTTATGACTTCCATGCCTTTTACAGGAAGGTCCATCTCGCATACAATGGTTATTGTCTTATGAATACCATAGGATGTGGTTGGAGGAAAGAGAAGCTTGGAAAAAGCGAATGTATCCAGAAAACACAACGGTCAATGTAGATATTGTAAAGAGTTATGTACTGACGTTTAAAACAGCTCATCAACCACCTAAGCCGGAGAAGAAGAAACCGTTTAAAATTAAGAAGTAAGTTATTAAATCATTTATGCGCTCAGCATCCGGCTAGCCAAAAACCCAGCCTAATGGGACTCGGAATCGTGCGCGAAGGATTCCGCACCATTGACTAAAAATGTTTCAAGCGTTCTCCTGGAACTGCTTTTGATATCGGACAAAAACCAGCAGAAATATCACTTTTTAGGAGGTTCCGTACGACTGAATACAAAAACGGAACCCTTATAGGATCACTCGTGTCTCCGTCTGTCCGTCGCTCACAGTCATTTATCTCCGAATTTATTAGACCGATTAAGTTGAAATTTGGTACTTATATCAATTTCCGTGATTCAAACGCAGAGGTGTGACGTAGGACTAACAAAAGTTTAAAAATAGGACGTATCTTTTCCAAAACAACAGCAGAAGACGTTTAATAGATTTGAATAGCAAAAAAATAACAGGTATGAAAATAATGGTTTCGTTTTAAATTTAATACTAATAATTTTTACTTTCCAATTAGGTTTCAGGGCATATCTAGCAAAACTATAAATAAACGCCCTCCGGGCGACAAAGCTATGAGTTACGAAAAGGAACATCCTAAAGTAATGGAATAACCAAGAGACTGGTGGGATTTTTTATATTTTTATAACCCTATTTTTATTTGATTGTTGGAATTTAAAGAATTAAATAAAATGTATGACATACTATGTTAAATTGTATTTATTTACCCCTCTAGACGTTATACTCTACAATCTAGTACCTACTGGAAAAATGTCTACAATTTATTTAATTAAAAAAGAGGTGGTGTACTTGTTTTAAACCGCTTACAACATCCCTAATGTAGAAATAAAAGAAGAGTGTCGTTAAGGGAAATTTATTATACGTCATATTTAATATTATTTATATTGAAGGTTAAATAACTAAGGTGTCCATTTGGTAGACTAAATTTAATTTTGGTTTTAAGTCTCGTCTCGTTATAACTTTAAAATTGTAATGCATATGTAAAGGTACAAAAAAATCTTACGTGGGTAACCATTAATATCGAGAAGTTTAGAGATCAATTAAAATTGGCCTTTTTACAAAAAAGTTTCATTCTAAAACACTTTTAATGAATCCCAACTTTTCAAAAAACTTGCAGGGTTAGCATCTTCAAAGTTATTCCACATGTTTAAAAAATAGAAATAACGATTATATATTTTTTACTGGTAACAAAAGAAAGCTGTTACCTATAGGTATTTATGATATTAGAACAGAGGTCTAACAAAACATTGCTAAATAAATTTTGTACTAAAGCAATGCGAACATAAATTGTATTACTAGGTATGTATGATCACACTAATTTGATGAGAAATTTTGTTGGCAAGTACAATGGAATATTTGAAAAAAATTAATCATTCATAGATTAATTTAACAACAAAATAGGTTACTTAAATCAAATCAGTCAACATTATAATAATTATTTCTAAGTTCTATAAAGCAGGATTAATACAACAATATTTTGCGAGTTTTTCAAAAAAATATTGTGTTTAATGATAATGAATCCTTTTTTAATATAGCCTTACAAAAACAAAGACCATCATATATTTTTTTGTTTGACAATTGTTGCAATGGAATGATGAACATTTCTACGGGAAGTGGTTGTTCAAACTTTATATTATGCAAACTAGTTGTTAAATTTTTTGAGTAACAGATTTATAGTGATCGCTTTTCGATTTTTATTATACTGCATGATCAAAATGTTTAACCAATATTAAAACTAAAAGCGGTGCCAGGGAAACCACCACCCCCAGATTGGAAATTAAAATGCTGTCCGCCACGGTTGAAAAATGTCTGGAAAACCACATTGGGGTCAATATCTGAAATAAAACAAAAAAAATAATTTTAATATTAAACTAAAGAAAATAATACAAATTGCGACACGTCAATTTTAAAATAATAGTAACTTCGCAAATTGAGGCTCAGAATATATGGTGTTTTTGATTTCCTAGTCTCACTACGTGGAACTATGAGATATTCATGACGAAATTAAGGCAGAATCAACTGCAGGGAAACAACCTTGTTAAAGACCTACAATGATTGAAAATACCAAAAGTAATTAATGTTTCACCTTTTTAGATTTTTCACTATGAGCAGGCATAACACACATAAGTACCCCTCACTTACTCATGCTATCTAAACTTACTTATTAGTCAATGTTAAAGGAAAATCTCATATTTATTTATATTAAATCAAGAGCCTAAAAAATGACCACTTCCATACAACCTTTCATTCACTTACAACCCTTTTTTCTCATTAAAAAGCAACCTTTATCCTTTCTCAGATTCAAGAATATCTGTTTACTAATTTGATTTAAGCCGGTTTAGGGGTAGGCAGAGGTGCATTTCTGCACCCAAATTTCGCCAGGTATGAATCGGTCCCACATAATAGGGGGCGAGCCTATTGCCGTTTTTCGGGCACTTTTCCAAACACCGTGCTGCTACTGAAAATTTCCTAACGGAAAAATCCAATAACACCGTCCGCCCCGGGAATCGAACCCGGGACTTCTAGATCGCACGGTACATACAGGTACCGCGAGACCACGAGGCAGTCTGCGAGGATGACAGTACCTGACATGGTGGCGCCGTCGTCGTCGAGGTCCTGTCCGTGGTCGTAGCGCGCGCGTTTCTTGGGGTCGCTGAGCACGCCGTACGCCTCGCCCACCTCCTTGAAGCGGCGCTCCTGCTCGCGCCGCTCCGTGTCGGACGCGCCCGCGTGCCGGTCCGGGTGGTGCACCAGCGCGCGCTTCCTGCAACACAACCCGCTCACACAAGCCGCCGACACACCCTCGCCTCCACGATCTCACACTTCATATTTGTTCAATTACAAGTGTCACTACTTTGTCTCTAACTGACATGAAACTAGAAATCATTTGGCTGTATGTTTGTTATCCAAATGGCTATTATTTAATTTCTCTTTTCTGTAGTGATAGAAATGTGAAGACAATTACATATAAAAAAAAAATTACCTGTATGCCTTTTTTATGTCATCTTCAGATGCTGTTTTTTCAATACCAAGAATCTTATAGTAATCCTTACGTTTGGACTTCTTATGAGCTAATTTTGCTTCATGCAGTAGTTGCTTGTTTTCTTTACTCTTATCAATTTTGTACAATCTTTCATAGTCTTTAACTGCTTCCTCAAATTCACCAAGCTCTGTATAGCATTTGGCCCGTCTTAGAAGAGCTTTTATATAGTTTTCATCAAGTTCTAATGCTGCAGTACAGGCCTCAGCTGCTTCTTTAGTTAAATTTAATTTTGCACAAACTGTAGCCTTGTTGAAGTATAGTTTCGCATTTACAGTTTTGTTATTTTTATCAATAGCTAAAGCTTCATTGTAGAGATTGAGAGCTTGCTGCCATCGTCCCATATTGAAAGCTTCATTACCTGTAAAATTAAACCAATTTTTTGTTGTTATTAACACATCTTTTTAACAAATTTATTTTAAGAATATATCACAAAATTGTGTCAAAAATTTATTTGTAGCAGGAAAATGTTCGTTTTATTTGTGACATAGCAGATTTTCCATGTGATTTAATTCATAAACGATTTGTATGTTAGGTAGTGTTGGTATTATGTCAGACAGCAATTTAAAATATGGGGACAGAAATGCCTCTACCTTCTCCGCATTAAAAGCAAAGGGTATTTACTAGAGATGGGCCGAGTACTCGGTTGATACTCGGTACTCGGCGTACTCGGCGGGTTTTTTGATACTCGTACTCGGCCGAATAACTCGGTTTGAATGCCGAGTATACTCTGTTTAAGAAATGTAATATATTTCGGTAGATATAATTTAAACAACAGTCATCATCATCATCATTAGCCAATGGAAGTCGACTGCTGGACATAGGCCTCCCCCAATGACTTACACCGGGTTTGGTCGGAAGCCTCTTGCAGCCACCGACGTCCCGCGACCTTGACAAGGTCGTGAACAGGGTGGTAAAATTTGAAATGACTGAATTTAAGTGATGTATTAAACATTTTATAGATTCAATAAATATTATTTTATTTCATTTCGTAAACAACTGTGTTAATCAAAAATTATTTAGTAATTTAGGAAATCTTTGAAAATCTCAATTAATAAAATCAAAATTATAGTACGTAATAAAAATAATTAATAATTAAAATTGGATAAAGCTAAGTTATGATGCAGTGATGGCCTCGAGGTTTGAGCGCGCGGTCGAAAATCTCGACGGTCGCGGGTTCGAACCCCAGGCTCACACCTCTGACTTTTCGAAGTTATGTGTGTATTCACATTGAATTATCACTTGCTTTAACGATGAAGGAAAAAGATTGTGATAAAACCTGCACACCTAAGAGTTCTTAGGAATTTCTTAGGTGTGTAGTCCGCCAACTCGCACTAGGCCAGTGTGGTGGACTATGGCCTAAACCCTCTCAATGGGAGAGGAGACCCGTGCTCAGCAGTGGGCGTATATGGGTTGATGATGAAGTTATGATGCAGGAACACAAGCCTCGCTGCACGTTCTGGTAACAGCCTATTCCTCTATTCTTCGTAGACGTTACCGGCCTCCGAAAACAGGCTATTTAAATTCTAATGTACCACGCGCGAATTGGAAATTTAATTGAACCGAGTTACTCGGCCGAGTACTCGGTTGAAAAAAAACTGAACCGAGTAAAACTCGGTACTCGTTACTCGGCAAAAGTGTAACTCGGCGCATCTCTAGTATTTACTATGTATGTATATTTAACAATCACTACGTAAACTACTAACATATTACCTTCTTCTTTTTTCTGCTTTAGTAGTTTAGCTCGTTTGTAAGTTTCCAAAGCCTTTTTATGGTCAGGATTTAGACGTAAAACTTGTTGAAAGTGCTTAAATGCTTGCTCGTCTTTGTCCTAAAAAGGCAATAAAGTATAAATATACCAAAGAAATGAGAAAAAAAAAATACACAATAAGACCTTAACTAATATTTTACCTCGAAATATAAGCAAAGACCTCGTACGTAAATAGCTTCAGTATCAAAACTGTCAAACCGCAAAATGTCATTAGCTATCTCTTGGGCTTCCTGGCAACGCCCAAGTAGCGCTAAACATTCGGCTTTTGTGAGCTTCGCCCTGAAAATATAAAATGTTAACATTTAAATTTATATTAATATTTAAATTCAGAAAATATTTAGTTCTTAAAACAAAACAATTAAGATAATTTTAAAACCAAGAACAGATGATAACTCTCAATATATTTTAGTAGTTAAATTAAGTACCAATAGCATTGCAATTATTTTCGTAAGGATATGAACTTGAATGTTTTGTTTGTATGACTTAATGGTCATTCTAATGTGATGAGATCGTTTTACTGCCATCTTCAACTCATACTTTGAACAAGAAGGGCTATAATCAAGGCAACGGTCCATGCAGAAGACAACCCGTCGACAGTCGCCGGCCTCCATCGCGCGCTGGGCATCCTCGTGTAATCGCCGAAGTGATTCGAGGGCGCGTCGCTCGCTGCTGGCACAATCAGCGCCGCCCAGTTCACTAGCGCGTCCGACAGCCTGCTCACCTCCAGAAAGGTCACCTTAAAATACAATTTCACACTTCAAATCAAGATAATATTGTTAATAATATTTATATATCCCCATATTACATCATGTCTGGCTTTCATGTAGGGTTTGTCCATACACACTTTAACCCCTGTAAGTTGTAGAGTAAATTTAGTATTAGTATTTCTAGACTGATTACTGTTAAAACAAATCAGTCTAGAACAGTGTTGTTTTTGTCTATATCATGTCATTTTGCTTACTGTACAAAAATGGCAATAATTAATGTTGTCATAGATTTCTATAGAACACTTTCATAACATTGTGTCTATAGTGAAAAAAAATCTTCCCAATATGAGTACTGTGCAGTGGTTGAAGTGTATTACAGAACATAATATTAACATATTAACAATTTAAGATGTGTTCTTTGTTTTTTCTTGTAAGTAAAAAACGAAAAACTACACAACCAATTTGAATATTTTTTGGTATGGACAAAAGTAAGACTTTAAGAAGTAACAGAGGCTGTTTTTTGAAAAACTGGACAGGGAACAATGGGGACAAGGGATGAGCTTCAAGTTTAAGATTGTGCTCCATTCCCAACGGTGTTCCATTGCAGCAAAGTTAAACAAAAAAAAAATTGTTCATAATATTAAAAAAAAAACTATTACCTAATGCTATGCAGCATTTTGCAATTCGTATATAGCCTTTGGTGAATGTAGAATCAAGTGAAACAGCTTTCTGTGCATCTTCTAATGCCTTTTTGTACATTCCAAGCATCATGTAACAAGCAGATCTGTTTCCATAGTAAGCTGCATTTTCTGGACAAAGCTTTATTGCTTCATCATACATAGTTAGGGCACCTTTATAATTTTTAAATTTATATAGATGATTGCCACTTTCCTTTTTTTCCTCAGCCAAGCTTCACATAAAACAAATATTTTTATTAACATATTATATGTTCTCGACTTTCAAGAGGTAATGATTATATAGCAATAGTAAAATGTATTACACCTTCCCGCCATATTTCCAATGGAAGCCCTCACCAATCCCTTGAGTTTTCCTCATGAAAACAATTGCATAAAATTTGCTCTATTGCTTTTTAAAGGTGTTTTTCAGAAATCTGTTTAAAGTCTTTATTTTAACAAGTGAGATTGTGAAAAAACTTATTTGAGTCTAATGACTATCATTATGGTATTACAATCAGCCTATCGCCGTCCACTGCTGAACGTAGGCCTCCCCAAGAAAGCACCAACCATCCCGGTCTTGAGCAGCCCTCATCCATTTTTATTTTGGTATTATTAGTGTTTAAAAAGGGATCAAGAGATTCCCAGTTTGATCTCCAGGTCAGACAAACATATAAGTTTTTTCATTTAGACGGTTAGGAAATGTGTTCACCAAACAGCAAGAAATAATTTACCCATGTAGGGAATTTGTATTGCTGCAAATATATGAATAAAAATATCTCGTGTAGGACTAGTATTCTGTTTAAGGTACACAAATTCTATTCCAAGGCAAGCAGTCATTCTTAAGAAAAATAGCAGGTATCGGTTTAACACAGTACACACAACTGGGCAAATAATGTTTTCATTTGTTTGGTTTTATTTATGAATGGTAAATAGACATTCTTAATCGTGAATATATTATAATTTAAGTTGCCTTAGTAGAACAAAATTCAATATAAACTTTGTATCCATGAATGAAATACTACATAATATCACATTGATCACCTCCACTCAAAAATGTAGGTCATCCGTCAAAAAACTCTTATTAAATGCATTAAATAATAACCACTTATTTTATTTAACAAACAAATTCCTGTTTTCTGTGTAATGTTAAGACAATATATAATAACTTATAAGGAACATGACCTCCATAAATAAGTGTCTGACTGACTCACAAAGTATGGAATATTGATTACCTTTCAGGACTTTTTGGCACTAAATCATCGATTGTTAAATCCAAATCCACCACATCTGACTCAGCCATTTTGTTTTTACTAAATTTGGAGGTATTTTCCTATGAATAAATTGTTTTTGCCCTCTTTATTTTGACGACGAACTCTCACAAAAGAACGATACGATACAGCTAAACAGTGTAGCCAACAATAAATTGCAATTTTGGACAAGTATTTATATTAAAAGGTAGTCTGTGGGTATTCACACAGCCTTGCAAGTAGTGAAGTAGCAAACAGAAATGAGAAATGTCATTTGGGGTGAATAGAAACGACAGTAAAACATGTTTTTTTTTTGGTTTTTGTTTGGTTTGGCTACCTAGGTAGGTAGTTATATAAAGTAACTTTAATTCGAAAATATCCGTGTCGATTATTAAAAATAAAGGTTTAATTATCTTGAATAATAAATAAATATAGAAATATAAATTGAAGCTGGTTATTTTTTATAATCATATACACACAATCAAATTTGAAATTACAGAGGTTTAACTGTACTATACGTTTTACTATACGTAGAAATACAATCTTCTACTATTCGGAACTCGTGCTGATAGCCTGATAAAAAATACGTAATTTAGATTAGTATATGATGCCCCAATTTAATTTATGAAATGTATTATAACTTACGTATAATAAAAAAAAACTAAAAGCAAGAAAAAAATTGAGATAATACTCTTTTTTGGTTATGTAGGTACCTAACCTATACGTTGATGATCTGAAGATGTCTAACGTCAATTGTCAACGTCATTTGTCAAATTTGACGTGTTGAGTTATATGTGGATGTATCTACCTGGTTCGTGGCGTGCCTAGCAAATTAAACAATATTAGACTTACTAACAGTATGAATGCACGGATATTATAAGATTTCAAACAGATGCCCTGAAAATGGAGGAAGAAACTTTACCGTTAAGAGATATTGTGCACAATAATGGTGATATCGAATGGCAACCATTAGCTCTAACTTTGGTTGAGTATCCTAAAGGTAGTGGTAACTTTTACAATATTTACCAATGAAAATATCTCTTAATACATCTCATAAAGTATTTTTGTTTAAGGGGACTGGATTGGAAAATTTTTTGCGTTCATAAGTTTATCGCCCTTTGGCATTGGAGCTGGTTTTGTTGCACTAATACTGTTTCGTCGGGATCTTCATACAGTAAGTGAAGTTTAAGTTAATAATAATTAATATATTTTTAAATTAGTGATTTTAAAAATAATACGATGTTTTAAAAATTATTTATTTATTTACAGATTGCATTCTTCTGCGGCACTTTGGTTAATGAATTGTTGAATATTGTGTTAAAACATACTATCTGTGAATCAAGACCATTAGCTCGAGGACATTTGTACAATGAATATGGAATGCCATCTTCTCATGCTCAATTTGTTTGGTTTTTTAGCACCTATGTATTTTACTTTGTATTAATTCGGTAAGTTATAAGCTGGTGTTATTCTTCTCTCTAGTTAATTTGTTAAAAAAAATATTAACTTATTATAATTTGGATTCTATATGACATATTCTTGCTATTCTTGACCAATAAAATAAATTGTTGTATTGATCACAAAAGCTGTAATATATCTTAGAAATTTTAATTGACTTAATAACAAAAAAAATGAATGTTTATCGGAAATTTAATGTAAACTTTAAATGTATTAACTAACTCTTTTCAAAGTTACATTTCATGAAAAAAAGAAATATATATCACACAACTAATTAACTTTTAAAGTTTCATAAAATTGATATTCATCAAATTATATATACATTCAAATATGTCTCGATTACAGGTTACACCATATAAATAATAACAGTATAATATCAGCACTATGGAGAGTTATCATTGTTGGTGGTTGTATGACTCTAGCCCTTCTAGTCAGTATTGGACGAGTTTATCTCCATTATCACACTACATCCCAAGTAGTAATTGGTGCTATTGTCGGATTTGTATTTGCAACTTTATGGTTTGCAATGGTGCACAGAGTATTCACACCCTTATTTCCACAACTAGTATCTCTGTGAGTAATTTCTGATTCATCTTCTTTTGATCTTATAAAAATTGAAATAAGAAAACTAAATAAAAAGACACATTTTAGGTTTTTAGCATTTACAAATCTATGGATTAAATTTTAATTACTATTTACTTTTCAGAAAACTGTGTGAAATGTTGATGATAAGAGACACAACTTTAATTCCAAATGTGTTATGGTTTGAATACACAACTTCGCGTCAAGAGGCCCGAGCTCGTGGGCGGAAAATGGCTGCTTTGAAACCATCCCAATGACGGTGCGCCACATTACGCGCGCCTCGCGCGTGACGGTTGCTCGCCGCGGCGGCACTTGCGTTGCTTGGCGGCATATTACTTTCTAAAACAGAACCAGCTTGGTCCTTATTTCCCTATTAATGTTTTAAATCTTTTTTTAAAATAGTAACAATTGCTTTAAATGCTCCATTATGACTATAGGAAATCATGTGTATTGTTAATATATTTATTAATAGGTAGTCACATGTCCTGTTGTAATCTATTAATGCAATAATTGTTTTAAGTATAATTATAGTATTAAGCATTAGTGGCAATTAATATTTTCATTTGTGTGTCATAATAGATAGTTTATGGTGTTTAATATAATTATAGTGTATTATTGTGTCTTACAGTTAGGAAAAAATATTTTTTTTACTTGATAAATGAAAATGATCCACATTTACAAATCTTAACTTTCATGGTTTTTGCGGTTGTGTTATGACGGGGATATGTATAGAGACCCTTAAAAGTAAGCATTATACACCTAAATAATATTAAATTTGTATTTTTTATTTCAAATTTAGATTGCTATATATATTTACTTTAACATAAATTAACAAAGTTGAATACTATTTATAAAACTGAAATAAAATGTTTAATGTTGCGGCTATTACATTTTATATATTATGAATAGAGTCCGGATTATATGCATGTGCATATTGGCATATGCAATTGCATGTTTGCTCAGTTTTCCCAATTATCACATACTTTGGTTATAATCTATTGATTATACAGGGTGTATTTAGACCGTGATCGAAAACTGAGGCAGGTAATAGCGATAGTGATTACAAACCCCCTGGCATTGAAGAAAATCCTGACAATAAATAAAATTTTTGTGGTTTTCAATATAAACCACATACTTTTAACACCGATGGATGTATGGAAAACGTCAAAATTTTTATTTTTTGTCGGGTTTTATAATATCGCCACTGGGTTTGTGATCACCCTCGCTATTACCTGCCTCAGTTTTCGATCACGGTCTAAATAAACCCGGTATATATTTTCAGCATTTCTTCTACCCTTTTGAAATCTATTAATAATAATATAATTTTGAAATTAAAGGTTACAAATCCCATACACTACCAATCCAAATATCTTAATTGACTGTTATACCAACTCCGGCCCTTGCCTACCAGACGGTTTGCATATAATTTGCATTTGCAATAATTAATTAACAAGAAAAAAAAGAAGCATTACAAAGTTTCCATTTGTACTATTGAAAAACTTTTGTGTTGCACATTTTACCAATTTTCGTGCATATTACACGCATTTAATGTTTCAATTCTTATGTTGCATATAATCCGGTCCCTAATTATGAATAATGTTAGTATTGTTTGTTTAAAATATGCATTAATAGAAAATATTTTTATAATAGCATAATAAATATTTCTGATAAGTAAGTCCCATTTCTAATAATGGCAGATAATAAGATAAAATGTCTTATGAAAAACATAGAACGGGCATATGAGTGTAAAAAAAAGACATTATATCATAAATTGCCTGTGTGTAATGGTTTGTTCATTGAAATAAGAAAACTATGAAACTTAAAATAACTGAAGTTTTCCTTTTTTCCATCACAGCTGTAGGTAATTTTAAAACAATATAAAATATAATTCATTTGGCTAAAATTTTTGAATCCTTTATGACTATATTTATCGTAAAATTTTGGTCAATTGCATGATAACTAATTGAAAAAAAATATTTTTCGAGTTACCTACCTAACATAATTGTTAAGACCGTCTTCAGTTTAATTGTATAGTTTTGTTGAGTTGTCTGTGGCTTAAAGTTAATTAGAGAATTCTCATATAAGGTGAGAAAAATCTTGCTAGGTTTATGTATGAGCCAACTCCGCATTGTGTACCTACTTATACTCTCGAAAACTCTCTGTTAACACCGTAATGCTGACACAAAATTACAGTATCTGTATAATTGGAATGTAACATTAATGTGAAAGCTAATAATTACATATAATGATCGTTGACCGTTGGGGCCCGCAGCGCTCAGGGTTAATTTTGTATGTAGTAGTAGCGTATGAAATTTCCCAAGATCCTATATCCTTACAAACCATTTAGATCTATTGAGTAGTTTATGAGAATATTCTTTGAAACCTTAGCAATATACATTTTTCCTTTATAGTATATTAGTATAAACAACGGGCGTCTCAAAAGAAAGTTTATGTTTTATGATTCGATGCAATAAAAAAAATACGTGTCCAAAAAATGTTTATTAATTAGTATTTAATCTAATTAGTATCACATATTGAGATTTTATTTCTAAAGTATAACATCCAGTTGTATTCCTTACGTGTTAACAGTAGGAACTCTGAATACAACATTTTCAAAGATGGCTCGGCTGGTCGATTTCTGGTGCGATTTCGTTGCGAATATTCTTTTTATTTTTGTGAGAGAAGTTGATTTACTCTTGTTAACCTTAGATTTTAAGATAACTTCACAGGAAACGTTAATGGAATTAAATCAGGACTGCGTGAAGGCTAGTGTTTGTCGCCTCTCCTCGAGATTAACTTGCCAGGGACAAGTTCTCTGATTCTTAACAGAAAGGTATTTCATGTTTGCCAGGGCGTGTGCTATCTGGTTGGAGCTATATTCTTTGATTATAAGCCGAGAAGTTTAACAGTTCTGACAGGAAAAATTGTCTATCATCTCCACATAACGGTCGGAATTGACTGTAACCGCTTGTCTTCTTACATCCTTGTTAAAGTAAGGGCCGATAATTCCTCGCACTGACATTGCAGCCGTGGTAGTTACATTTGGTTAGTGGGGTGGCCTCCGATGCTCATATTTTAGTTTAATTTCACTCTAATAACGTGAGTTTAGTTTGTTTACATGCCCAATGAGATGAAAATGAGTCTCAACCGAGGAAATGATGTTAAATGTTGAAAAGCGTTGCTCGGTAAAACAAATTCAAGCCTATGTTAGTCATGACATCTTGGAGTTTTAATTCCTCCACGAGTTGAATTTTATACTTGTGCAGTTTTAGATTTTTATGCAAAATGCGATGCAGTGATCTTCGATGCTCGTTTAAAGCACTTGAATGCTTTTGAATTTATACTTTAGGATGCTCGTAAATCTCGCTCCTATACATTGTCTACGTTTTTTGTTATTTTTGATGATTATAGTCGTCCACATTTTAGATTTTTTAGACTTTAAGTGGTCTCTTCAAATTTCATGTCTATTTTTCAAATGACATGGATGCTTAACACATCGTTTAGGTGACAAAGGCTCCCAATGCAACAGAATATACGAAGCGACGGTCGTTGAATCACCGATTTTGTAAAATTGCAAAAATTGTAGCGTGCCAATGCATTAATCGCGTGCGGTCCACTTCCGAAAATTCGCTTCCTAGCGAGCAGCCGTACAATATTAAATCAAATAAAAGCAAAAGTCGGAAACAATTCTTATTTATTAGGCAGTTAAATCACAAATCACGATAATAGCCGCCGTTATCGGTGATGGATGTACATAATTGTTATAATGATAGTCCTCCAATCCGCACTTGGTCAGCATGGTGGACCAAAGCTCAAAAATTCTCAGTTGTAGAGGAGGCCCGTGCCCAGCAATGAGACATGAGATGAGTGATAGCGACTGGACTCCCAGAACCACGCTTTCAATTGGCATATCTCATGTTTTCTGTGTTCACGCAGTTATATAACCGAATATAAACTTTCCTTTAAGACCCACTGTACTCAAATACATTTAGTATTTGTACGCGTTATGATATTAACAATAATAACTAACATGTTTTATAAGAACAAAAAAATAATTAAAAAGTAAGGATCATATTATTTCAAAATCTTTTTGAAGTGCTATTAGTTGGTTGGTATTTAAAATTTAAACTTGTTCATTTCTCTAAATTCTATCTACTCTTTAATATAAGCCACGTATTATTTTTAATTATTGTTCTTTTTTGTTTTCTTATAAATGTTTATTTAAAGAGATTGTTTATTTACTCTTATGACATATTTAAAATAGTGAAATTTTATTTTCGATTTGAATCGGATATTATTAATAAAAGTATATTTGGCTAGGTTTGATATTGTGTAATGAATTTTTATAAAGAAAAATGTATATACCTGTCCATTTTAAACATTTTGCTGCAGCTTATTCATATACTTAAACTTATTATTTTATTTGCTTGCGTACTTTTGTTAGTATGATTTAAATATTATTGCATTTGTAATAATATAATGTTAAATCCTCTGGTGCATTCATATTTTTTAAATCACGTCGCTGAAAAATCTGAAATAAATGTCATTGATTAAGTAATTATCTTTGAAAACTATGGGAACAATAAATAAACGAATTACTTATAAACATTTACCGAATTTTATTTTATCTTCTATAATAATTATTTACTTTTCCTTGAAAGGTTGTACCCTCTTTTTGTCATCATTAATGTCGATTAAAGAATCATTGTTACTCGAATTACCTATTACAATTCATATTATGTTATATTTAGGTTTTGAACTGTAGGTACACAGCTACCTACAGTATTAAATGTAACTTATAATACTTTTAATATTTCATACTTACAGTCACTATACAAACGAAGATTTACAAAGCTACATGAATTGCTAGTTTCAGCGACACTTTGTAGCCGTTGCTGTAAATATAAGACATCAATAAAAAACTTTTCAAGTCTATACTTATTCTTGTTACATATCTTGATTAAGTATGTACTTATTTAATTTTAAAATGACCGGTAAATTAGAAAAACATACGTACTGAAATACTAGGTGTATTATACTAGTATTTCGTACTTAGCTTCGTTTCGAATTGGACCAAGGTGGTATATTATGACATGACCAATTATTGAATTATTGTCATCAGCCCACATACGTCCTATTGCTAGGAGCGTTTAGGCTTTAAATGTGGTGAACATTTGCGTAGTGCTGGTTGGCGAACAAGACCTTAGAAAATCTTAAGGCCTTTTAGATGGGCAGGTTTTCTCGCGATGTTTTGCTTAAACTCTAAAGTATGTACTTTGTATGTGTTTTTTTTTGTGAAATAATACAGACAGATTTTTATAATTGATACATTCTGTTTCTATATTCGTACATATTACGTGTAAAAATGTGCTTGAATTTTTTTGTTGATTACATTTGTATGATTTACTTTACTGTATTGTACTATTTTTTTTTTATTAAAACTCATTTACATACATAACACGTTATTTTATTTAATGATCGCACCTGTATAACTGAAATAACCTGTATTCTCACCTCTATTAATGGAACCCTCTGTAAATGAGACAGATATTTATTTATACCTGTATATCTGAGACACTGGGTAAGTGGAATACCTCTATAGGTGAAACGACATTGCAAGTCCCTTGATGTCTCACTTAACCAGGTTTCACTGTATAACTTGGGCCTGGAGTTTAACCTTTAACATCACGGGCGGGGTCTAAGCAGACCCCACGCACTGTTTTTTAACGGTATTTTTTTAAATTGACAAATTACGATCGCGCCTTTTCGGCTAATCTCAGTGCGACGCGAGACCTGTCGGCGAGTGGACTTTCGTCACTTTTCTGCTTAGGTAAGTTACATTTTTACTTATGTGGGGATACCTGCAGACTCCGCCCGTGATTCAACGTAGTAACTTTTTTCACTTTAGTTATATTTATTTCATAATTGATGTCGTATAAATGGAAAATAAGTCACCGGCTAACCGATAATGAAATTGCAGAAATTATTCACAATTTTAGTGACTCTTAAAGCGAAGGCATAGGAGAGCACCCTCAAGAGAACATTTTTTTTTTTTCTATAATGTTTATTGTAAATTTTTATTATGATTACTTATTTTTGATTCTTATTATATTAGAAAAAAATATTAAGTTAGTCAAAATTTTACTCTTTTGTTAATTTTTGATACATAAAACATGTGCCTTAAAAATTATATGTACGAACTGTTAAAAAACTGATTGTTTTATAATTAATAAATACTTTTCATAAATATTATAATGTGTTTTCTTAAAATCTTTAACGGTCTTAAAAGAATATCCGATAAGTTTGAATATACACGTAAATTTATGTTGGGGATACTTTTGGATCCCACGCGTGACTTTACCTTATCTGAAACTAGGTACGCGTTTACTTAACGGTTAAACCCGCGATGGCCGTGTCTCACTCGCGCGCCTTTATTAACCTCGGGGCCAACACTACTACTACTTCCTGATCGAACACACACTTTTTGTTTAACTAGACCCCACATACTTACAATACAATTTTAAAATTTCAATTCCAATTTTATCTTATATTTAGGAATATGTACAGAACTTTAGTTAAGTACTTATTTACCGTAACAATCTAATGATTTTACATATACCTACAGGTTTTATTATGACCGTGATCGGAAACTAAAGCCGGCAATAGCTAAAGTCCTAACGTAAAAAAAATCTTGACAAAAATAAAAAAATATGTTGTCTCTCTAACAAGTAACAACCAGCTATTAGATAATAGCTAAGGAGAACTGCCTTAGCTTCCGATCACGGGCTTAATACACCCTGTATAATAATATTATATAAAAAGAATAAATAATAAGATTTATTATTAAACTAGCCTTAAGTGTTCTCTGTCATTATTTAAACTTCAATAAATATTTTTTATTATTTAATATTTAGATAGACATACCCAATCCGAAAATCGAACCAGCACCTCGTGATGGGCCATCCATAAATTACGTCACATGAAATTACATGATTTTTGACCCCTCCCCTATCCTTGTCTCAGCTGGTCATAAATTTGTAGGACTATTCCCTCCTTAGTGACGTCACATATTTTACAATTTTATATCTAAAAGTTATTAAATAAAACCAGCGGTTCCGAATTAATATACATTTCAAAGGGACTAATAGTCCGTCGGTCCTTGCCACGTAACACTAGTAGAGCGAGTAGTAGTAACTAGAGGAAAATAATTGCAAAGTTATTAATTTTTCGTTATCAGTGCAAAGTCCGTGTTTTAATAAGATTTTAAAATGTGACGTCACCATATTTAGGACCCCTCCCATCCCTTGTCAGACTCAGTTGACCCCCTACCACCCCTTTAAGGTATGACATAATTTATGGATGACCTCTCATTGCATGGTTCTTGATATCAATGACACCATACATTTGTCATAGTGTGGGTTCAGAACAATGTATGCGTCTGTTAATTGTATTTACTAGAATTCTTGGAGCTGTTGCCTTCATAATTTGTTTTTATTTTATTTAAAAGTTACCGACTTATTACATACTTACCTAGTATTGTCTCATTAACCCCTCGTGTGCCTAAGACGTGGATCCACGTCCAATAAATTTCGTCGCTTGTGTGCCTTGAACGTGGATCCAAGTCCAAACATTTTACACGCGATTTTATGTATTAAACTGTAAGCTTAAGAATCTAATTTAACTTGCATCGAAAGTGTAATGAATATTAATGTGTCTCTGGTGAATATGAGTGAAGGATTGAGCCGCGGGAATTAAATATAAAAAATCATAAAGCTAAGTTGATGTGAATTTCGGGCGGCCGGGCACACGACGGTACTTTTTGCGAGCGCGACTCAGGCACACGAGGGGTTAAGAGAGATAGAGATCATTAAGAATGTTACCTTTCCAGGCGGAATTAAGCGATCCGCTTTTTTCATAAATGTGAAATTAGCCTTTTGACCAAGATTCACCAAGTGCTTAGTCACTTCAGTCGTGGATATTGCTTTATCTAAAATTCCTTGCAACATTTGTGGGTCTTCTTTTAATAAACCAGGAAACATAATAGCTAGTGGTTTTATTTGTGGTCCATCCTCACATTCTACCTAAATTCAATAAAAATGGCCTAATATACCAATAGTATAAAACAACATACTAAGCAGACACTTACTCCGCGCGCCGAGATCTAAGGCCAGAAACTCAATTTCGGAATCCCTCGAGGAAGGGAAGGCAAGCTTAAAGCGCTTTCCTCCCATTAAAAATATGGGATGTATCAGTCCCGCATAATAGGGGCCTTTTCTTGAAACCTTTCCAAACTCCATGCTGGTACTAATAAAAGCCTAATGATTCTTCCTAATACCATTTTGCCAGACCCGGAAATCGAACCGAGGACCTTTAGATCGTAGTTCACATTTGAGCCGCAATAAATCGAGTAGTATTATACAAGTTATGGTCACTAAAAAAGTATTAATGTAATAATTACTAGCTGCAGCACTTCTTCATCAGAAATATTTGCTGTTGATTTAACAGTATCTGCAGAGTTACTTTCCAATATATCTACCCATTCCGAATCTTTAGCTAATAATGGGCATATAGGTTCTGGTCTGCGAGTCTCAGAGTCTTGCCTTCTAAGTTTCGATGTCTGGAATGCAATAATTGCGCCAGAATAAACATATTATAAATACCCCTCAAGTGATACTATTGATTGAAGTGTGTAAATACTGAAGTTTCTGGATTGGTTGTTGCAAAAGTTTTTTGTTTGGGTCTCTTATATTTCCTGTTATGGTCACTGCTCATTTTGTGAAGTTCATGATGAATTATATAAGTGTGTATAAATAAATTTTAATGTGTTAAATGTCAATGTCACATTTAATGCTTTTGGGCAAATTAAAACCATAGACACAAACCCTAATTTCCTTGGTCAATAATAAAAAAAACTGATTAAAGAATGAAGTAGTGTTTAAAAACAAATTTTATTGTTTAATATCAGGGGTAATATGAAGTCCTTATTATTTTAAAAATTCTAATATATGCAAATGTTTCTTATTAATGTAGGTATTCAAATTTTATGAATAATCATCATCTTCATCATCATCTGGCTTTGGAGCTACTGGTGGAGGAATATAAGGTGGTTGTGTTCCTTCAGCTCCAACTAAACCCTGTTGTTGAAGGAGAAGCCATTGTTGCTGTTCTTGCTTTGCTTGCTCTTCTCGTGCCTAATAAACAAAGCACACAGTATTTTGTTAATGTTTTTAAACTTTCTTCCTATAATTTGTTAATCTATATGAAGAATATTTTTCACTGTGATATAGATCTGGAAGTAAATTTATGACCTTAGCAAATAGTTCTTGCTGTTGCCTGAGTAGCTCTTCTTCAGGTATTCCTAAATTCTCAAGTCTGGTGCTTTGTCTTCTTCGTTTTGCAGCGACAGCTTTGCAATCCTTCAAAACAGCCTCTGCTTCAATTGTGTAGTCACTGAAACCTAGTCGTTCCAATGCTGCAAATATGACAAAAGTTTGAAATTTCTGATTATTGAATCTGAATTTAAATACTGCATTGGAAACTACAGCTAAATGTTTGTGATAAGTCTTTAAAAATTTATTGAAATAAAAATAAAGTTATCATAAGAACAGCTAAAAAATTATGTTTTATTTCTTTTATTATGAAGTGCAATAACATTGACACTAATTATTTTAAATAAAAAGTATAAGGTTTTTTTCACATTAGAATGGGTGTTTAAGTATTAATATAAGTTTATGGTCTTTAATTATGACACTATTGTATAATAACCTGAGGGTGTTCCTCAGTGTTATACAACAGTATACCAAAACATATATTCATAAAGAAGAGGACTACAACAGGCAGTAATCCATGTAATGTTGGAATACATGGGGTTAATCGTGGATTATGAGATTGGATAGAGTGAAAACTAGAATACTTGTGGTTTCAAAGATTGATTATATGGTGAGTTTTATTTTATAATTTAAGCAAGTTACTATGCTATGTGCACTAAGGGAAGTCACCTGTGAGAACGTGTTCAGCATTAATTGTCTTCTTATTGCTTTGGTTGCACACTTCATTGGCCTCTGAACTAATTAAGTGTATAAATTCTGTGCAACAGTTAAGTATTAGTTCTCTCGACTCAAACGCAACTCGAACAGAGGGTACTAACTCCTTTATCATTTTATTTATGCTGGCTCTGGGCAAAGTTAGCTCGTCTTCTTCAGAAGGTGGAGGGCACAATTCTCTTTCTGGACTACCCATATTTTAAAGTATAAATTTTTGAGTTTCTGTTCATTCAATACATGTATTGCTAAAATTTGTGAGAATAACAAAATATTCTCCACATCACACACTGACAGCACGGGGTTGACATTTGACATTTGATAGCAACCGGCAGGCCACAGATAAGAATCATTATATATTAGATGTTCTGACTAAAATCGTTTTAGTTAAAAAAGTTAGGTAAGTTCCTATATAGGTACTTAGTATCTTAATTTAGGTAGGTAAATGCAATAAATCAATTAAGACAAAGAGTGAATATATAATGCACTCATATCTTACCTACGGGTTCCACAAAATAACAAACATCATTTAAAATTAGAAGGATGACATTTTGCGCTATTTACTAATATTGTTTTATAGATTTTTTTATCTACAGTATCACAATTTAATTTTCATTCGATTCATTCATTTTTGACCACATTCCATGGACGTAATATATAAACTGGACTGATAACTTGCAAAATGTACCTTTCCGAAAATAAACTCTATTCCTAAGAGGTAAAGTTATAGATTCCGTTACATGTTACACAAATGCAAATCCGAGGCGACAAGGATAGCCAGAGCCAATGCAATGTGTCTCGCTCTTTCATCTTGCCAGCAAAAAAAAATGATCTGATCAAATATTCTGAAAGATTAAAGACTCGAATGAAACGCTTATATTTTAACTATATATTATCAATTCTAAGCCATTAAATTTTATTTGCTTTTAATTCAACAAATATATTCAGTAATTTAAAAAGAAAATATTGATTATAATTATAATTTTTTAATTTATGGTAACCCTGTGAAGGATCGTCATCAAATCCATACTGTCAATATATTTGAAAATTGGATTATTGTACTATAATGCATTAAAATGGTGAAAAAGTGCTGTGTATTTAAATGTCCAAGTGAATCATATGGTGGTTGCAATATATCATTCCATAGGTAAGCTAAAAATAACATTATTGTAAATCTTACAACTAGAGTGACCAAGAATTCTTGTTTTGTATCAATGGTGTTTTTTATGCCACATACAAATTATAACTGTAATACTATTATTTTAGTTTCCCAAAAAATGAAGAAAGACGACGAACATGGCTCAGCAATATATACGTAAAACAAAACATTACTAAAAATTCAGTTGTATGCAGTCGTCATTTCAAACCTTCCTGCTTTTATCATACCCAGTCCCGTATTCATTTAAAACCCGATGCTATACCTACAATTCCTCCTGTGGTAAGATTATCACTCTAAATATGTTATATATTATGTTTGTACGCTCTAACGTAAGGAAACAATTATTCCTTTAAATTTTATTTCAATATAACTTTTTTGGGGACATATCGATGCAAGGAAGCGTTAACGCTATTAACTAGATCGATATGTAAAAAAAAGTATTAAAATATAAACCTAAAAAATTTCATAGCTACATAGCTAACAATAAATTTGCATTTAAGGCGTTATGCCATTGAAAGAGAAGAAATGCCATTTTAATGTTGACGTGTTACCGTGGCGACGATTGGAACCAGGGATGTTAATAATAATAATCGTATATCCGAAATAAAATATATCCGTTACCGTATCCGTTTTAGATGTTTCGATAGCAGCATTTGCCGCTTTTTTGTTATTTCTAGTCATTATATAACCTCTTTCGTAACTAGTTAAAACCTGTATACAACGTAATATTTGTGTCTATAATTTACTTTAATCTTATATCCGTAACCGAAACTTACCGATAATCCGAAATAATTACATATCCTTACCCGAATCCGAAACCGATATAATTTTATTCCTATATCCAGATCCGAAATATCATATACGTAACATCCCTAATTTAAACATAATAATTTTAATTATCACACTTTTTGTTGTTGCTTATTCGGACTGTTTTTTTAAGCGATGATCTTAAATGTAGTATATATTATTCGACTTAGCTAGATAATAAGGTCTCTAACTAATCATGATAATCATGTTTTTATCTTCATTTTTAATCTTTAATTGTTAGGAATACGTATAACATAACTTAATATTTATTTTACAGGATAAAAATAAAAAAATAGAAGTCCTCAGTGACGTATTGCTGCAAGAATACACCTCTTCAGGAACATCTAGTTCTGCGACCTACAACATAGAAGAACCTCCTATAAAGAAACAGTGTCTAAACTTACAGGAAGTTGGTGTTCAAACCGTGCCTATTAAATGTATAGGCCCTGTGGAAATTGATTTACAAAGAAAAGTAAAGATGTTATCCCAAAGGTTACGTAGGCGTGACGTAAAATTAAAAACTATGCAATCGCTTTTAGTGTTGCTAAAGAAAAAGTGTAAAAACTTTGAAGAGGTGGAACAAAACATAAAAAATAATTTTAGTAACATTCACACACAATTAAACACCGATAAAAGCAACAAAGGTCGACGATATTCTGACGAAGTAAAAAAATTTGCTTTGTCCTTATACTTTTATTCGTCAAAAGCCTATTTATTTCTAAGAAATCACATAGCACTGCCTCACCCGGTAACATTAAGAAAAATGCTTGCAACGAATGATTGTAACGTTGGTTTTATATCAGAAGTTTTCGAATATTTAAAATCATCGATTAACGAAAATGATCTGCAAAATGTTGCATTAATATATGATTCCATGTCTATAAAGTCTGAAGAAGTCTATGAAAAGTACAAAGATAAAAAATGGGGATATGTCGATTTAGCTGGCATTATCACTGATGAATCAGAACGGCTAGCTACTGAGGTATTGGTTTTGCAGATAGTCTCATACAGGCGAAAATTCAAATGCCCTATCGCATATTTCTTTATTTGTAAAATCTCAGCTGCCTTACAGGCACAATTAGTATTTACAGCTATATGCATGTTATATGATATAGGAATAACTGTTCGAAGTTTAACCTCTGATGGGACAAATGTTAATGTAACAACTTATGAAAACTTGGGCTGTGATTTCAGTGATTCAGACAATATGATTACTAATTTTAAGCATCCCAAACAAGACAGCAGGATTCACTGCATTTTTGATCCAGCTCACATGATAAAATTATGCAGGAATATTTTTGCAGAGACCAAGTTAGGTTCTAATAACGGTAATATCAATTTCAAATTTATAAAGGAGTTGCACAAATTGCAAGACGAGGAAGGTTTAAAACTCGCCAATAAATTAAATGCCAACCATCTTAATTTCATGGGGAAAAAAATGAATGTTAAACTTGCGGCGCAGACATTAAGTTCTTCTGTCGCTGATGCAATCGACTTTCTAAGAACAAGTGGCAATGAAAATTTTCAGGGTAGTGAAGCAACTACTGAGTATATCAGAATGATTGATAGAATTTTTGATATACTAAATGCAAAGTCCCCTATTGGCACTGGTTTTAAGTCCCCATTGCGACTTTGTAATGAAATGTTTTGGACAAAAGCTTTTTCCGACACAAGAGAATATTTGAAAAATCTCACTATTGACAGTCAAAACATTGTATTAAATCGCCGAAAGATGGCTGCTTTTGGCTTGATTATTGATACTTACAGCTGTTCAAATTTAGCAAAAGATCTTTTGGAAGATGTGGCCCTAGATTATTTTCTTCCATATAAATTCTCCCAAGACCATCTGGAAATGTTTTTTTCTTGTATTCGTTTGCAGGGTGGCGGAAATAACAACCCTAATGCATTACAATTTAGGTATGCCATGCGTAAACTTCTATATAAAAATAGTGTGAAACCAAGCGTAAACGCTAATTGCATAGACGATGATTTTGAACTTTCGCCGATTTTAGAGTTCCGGAGCCAAAAACGAATTATAGAAAAACAATATGACGATGATTTACATGATGAAAATGAAATTGAATTATTATTTAATTCCATGCAGTCTATTAATATTAGTCATTTTAAAAATAATATCCTGTACTACATAGCTGGATATTTTGTAAACAAATTGTTGAATAAGATTACGTGTGAACACTGTCGCGACGCATTAATTATTACGAAGAACAATTTCGATCACGCATATTTTGTTGATATTACCTCATTTTCATCTTTTACTGCATTCGTTGACAGGGGAGCATTAAAATATGTTTCGAGATTTTCATTCGAGGTTATAAAGAGCACAGAACAATTATTTATGTCAGAGATGGCAAAAAAGACTTTCCGATACACTGAAAAACACTTTATTGTGTCAATAATAAAACAAATGTTTGTTACTAAATTAAAACATTTGTTTTCTCCGGCCCACCCGGTACAATGTATAATTGACGAAGAACCACACGAACTACAGTTGGTGAAAGCGTTGGCAACCTCCTATCTTAATTTAAAAATCTTTCACCAATCAAAAATAAATTCTTTACGAAATTTCGGAACCAAAATTGGATTAAGGCAGAAACTTACCAAAACGATTTTATTCAGTCATGTATAAGAATTTTTGTATGCAATTATAATGCTCCCCTACTACTGATATGAAGCCGACGTTACAATCATTCGTTGCAATCATTTTTCGTAATGTTACCGGTTGGGGCAGTGCTATGTAATTTCTTAGAAATAAATAGGCTTTTGACGAATAAAAGTATATGCCATCTCTGATATAAATAATTGTACCGTGCTCTTTATAGACTGCATGGGATTTAATAATACTTCAATTTCATTTTCATCATGTAAATCATCGTCATAATTTTTTTCTATAATTCGTTTTTGGCTCCGGAACTCTAAAATCGGTGAAAGTTCAAAATCATCGTCTATGCAATTAGCGTTTTCGCTTCGTTTCACACTATTTTTATATAGAAGTTTACGCATGGCATACCTAAATTGTAAAGCATTAGGGTGGTTATTTCAGCTACCCTGCAAACGAATACAAGAAAAAAACATTTACAAATGGTCTTGGGAGAATTTATATGGAAGAAAATAATCTAGATCCTCATGTCCCAAATGATCTTTTGCTAAATTTGAGCAGCTGTAAGTATCAATAATCAAGCCAAAAGCAGCCTTCGGCGATTTAATACATTGTTTTGACTGTCAATAGTGAGATTTTTCAAATCTTCTCTTGTGTCGGAAAATGCTTTTGTCAAAAACATTTCATTACAAAGTCGCAATGGGGACTTAAAACCAGTACCAATAGGGTACTTTGCGTTTAGTATATTAAAAATTCTATCAATCATACTGATATACTCAGTAGTTACTTCACTACCCTGAAAATTTTCATTGCCATTTGTTCTTAGAAAGTTGATTGCATCAGCGACAGAAGAACTTTTTGTCTGCGCTGCAAGTTTAACATTAATTTTTTTCTCCATGAAATTAAGATGGTTGGCATTTAATTTATTGACGAGTTTTAAACCTTTCTCGACGTGCAATTTGTGCAACTCTTTTATAAATTTGAAATCGATATTACAGTTATGAGAACCTAACTTGATCTCTGAAAAAATATTCCTGCATAATTTTACCATGTGAGCTGGATCAAAAATGCAGTAAATCCTGCTGTCTTGCTTGGGATGCTTAAAATTAGTAATCATATTGTCTGAATCACTGCAATCACAGCCCAAGATTTCATAAGTTGTTAAATTAACATTTGTCTCATCAGAGGTTAAGCTCCTATAAGCTGTAAATATTAATTGTGCCTGTAAGGCAGCTGAGATTTTACATATAAAGAAATATGCGATAGGGAATTTGAATTTTCGCTTATATGAGACTATGTACAAAACCAATACCTCAGTAGCTAGCCGTTGTGATTCATCAGTGATAATGCCAGCTAAATCAACATATCCCTATTTTTTATCTTTGTACTTTTCATAGACTTCTTCAGACTTTATAGACATGGCATCATATATTAATGCAACATTTTGCAGATCATTTTCGTTAATCGATGATTTTAAATATTCGAAAACTTCTGATATGAAACCAACGTTACAATCATTCGTTGCAAGCATTTTTCGTAATGTTACCGGTTGGGACAGTGCTATGTGATTTCTTAGGAATAAATGAATAAATAGGCTTTTGACGAATAAAAGTATATGGAAAAAGCAAATTTTTAACTTCGTCAGAATATCGTCGACCTTTGTTGCTTTTATCGGTGTTTAATTGTGGGCGATTGTTCTGAAATTATTTTTTATGTTTTGTTCCACCTCTGTATAGTTTTTACACTTTTTGTTTTAGTAACACTAAAAGCGATTGCAAGGTTTTCAATCTTATGTCACGTCTAAGTAGCTTTTGGGATAACATCTTTACTTTTCTTTTTAAATCAATTTCCACAGGGCTTATACACTTAATAGGCACGTTTTGAACACCAACTTCCTGTAAGTTTAGACATTGTTTCTTTATCGGAGGTTCTTCTTCTCCGGTTTTACATATTTAACTTTAAAAAGCATACGTAACTTTATTGGTTTCCCCAATATTTTCGATGCAGCTCTTGATTTTGTAAAATATTTTGAAATTCTTTTGTTGCTGGTTTTTCTTAAATTACTCAAAAACCGCTGATGCTACAAAATGTTAATGTGGTTATCCAAAAACTAAACGCTTGGAGCTACAATGTCTATTTTTTATTTCCTGTATGACCTTTTTTTAAGTTACCGCCTGCCCAAAAATTTGGATTTATTTTTTGATACCTTAATTTTTTCCTTAGTATATTAATTTGATTACTTAAGGATAAAATAATTACTTGTCTGCTGTTAATATTTACGTAATAAGTGTTTTTTTTTTTATTATTTCCTGTACGACCTTTTGTTTTTAAGTTACGGCCTGTTGAAAATCGCCCAAAAATTTGGATTTATTTTTTGATCCCTTAATGTTTTCCATTAGTGTATTAATTTGATTACTTAAGGTTAAAATAATTACTTGTCTGCTGTAAATATTTACGTAATAAATGCTTTTAAAAAATTATTGTTTTTCGTGTAAGTATTCAATTCTGGTGTTTAGCGTAGCGGTAAATCATGCGAGTCATGCGACTGTTACACAAAGTTTCGAATACCGGACAAAGTGTTATTGAGTTCTTATGGGATACAAAAAACATCAATGGGGTAGTGTGACTGCTATTTCACCTCTGCCTATTCCTTCGGGGATACAGGCATGACGATGATGATGTCGTCTAGTGTCAATTTTTTGTAGTTGCCTAGAGACCTATCAAAATTTGTCCCACAAATTTAAATTTTATTGTCACCCAGTTAGAGTGAGACACACGGCCTCTAATGCTACGATCTCACTCAGCTCGCTTTTTAGCTGCGAGTGCTCGGTCCTGTTTATATATTACGTCCATGCCACATTCTTAAAGTAGACAAAGTCAAGAGAATAATTTGAGCGCATTATGAAGGATAAGAATATGATGTTAGTGGTGTGTTAAAAACTTAGTTTTTGGTATAATAAAAATATTAAATCATTCTTAAATTGGAGTGGTAATCAAGATGGTGTTTTATTTTACGAGTAACGTGGTGTCTCCGCCGGTAACATTATTTATGGGTGCTGATAAACACGAAAGTAAGAAACCTAATTTTCTAGAATATTTTTGCGGAATGAAAAACCATTTTTATTTTGTACCTTTTAATCTTACATTGGGCTAGAACATTAAGGTAAGACTTTACTAAAGATGTTATTGAGATTGAAACACTTGGTAATCTTAAGTACAAAAACTATGCCCTTAAATACCCGGTCTCGACGGATGGAGCCGCATAGAATTCTTATGAGAAAATTCTAAAGGTTTTCTATTAATTTAATATAGCAAGCGTTGTGATTTATTTCAGATGAAGATCTAATTAAATGGGGCTGGCCTGAAGATGTATGGTTTCATGTAGACAAAGTATCTTCGGCCCACGTCTACTTGCGTTTAGCCCCTGTACGTATCATAACGTGAAATATTTCGATTATTTAAATGTTACATTGTTAAAATATGATTTATATTACGTATATTAAATTTTGCAGGATCAAACTATAGATGACATTCCCAATTTGGTTCTGGATGATGCTTGCCAGTTGGTTAAAGCCAATTCTATTTTGGGAAATAAAATGAATGATATAGACATAGTTTATACAATGTGGTCCAACCTTAAGAAAACAGCAGGGATGGAGGTTAGTTTTAATTTGAAGCATCAAAATATAATAATTAAGAGAGGAAGCAAATCATGAGGGAAACTTGTGAACTTAAAGACTGTTGGCTGTTGAATATATCTCCATTAATAATAATCTTCATGGACAAGCAGGAATATATTTGCGTTGTTTTTTCCAGCTATGCATTACTCAAGCCATAATTTATCTTGTTTACCACAATTTACGATTGAGCAACCTTGTATCATCAACCCATATACATCCCACTGCTGGGCACGGATTTCTTCTACCATCTGAGAGGGTTTTGGTCATAGTCACACCATGCTGGCCTAGGGCATGTTGGCGGACTGCACACCTAAGAATTTTCTAGAACTTTTTAGGTGTTCAGGTTTATACGTTATTTGGTAACCTTATGTTGACAAATAAAGCACAGCAGGAATTTACAATAATATTAAGGCTCTGATAAATCCATTTAAAACATAAAAAGAAGATTCTATACATAATTGTATAGTATTGTGATAGGTTGAGAGTTGTGTGTTTAGTACTTTAACAAAAACTATATAGACATAAATTGTTTCAGGTGGGACAAGTGGCATTTCATAAAGACAGAGATGTTAGGAAAGTAAGAGTTGCTAAAAGAAATAATGATATTGTAAATAGGTTAAATAAAACAAAAAAGGAAGCTTTTCCAGATTTAAGACAGGAAAGAGAAACTCGGGATAGATTAGAAAGAGAAGATAAAAAGAAAGTGCTAAGAGAAAAGAAGGAGAAAGAAAAGGAAGAAGAAAAACGAAAAAAGGAGGAAGCTGAAATGCGTAGTTACTCTACATTGATGAAAGCAGAAAATATGACTACAAATTATGATGGAAATGATTCTGATGATTTTATGTAGCTGAATAAATTACTCAATATACATATGAATTTTTTATTACCATTAGTCAGTTCTTATTAACTTAACATAAGCAAATGAAACAATAAAAGTTCAGTTTAAATTTATTCCAACTGATTTTAATGAATTAACTACCCATGTGGGATAGTTAGAATCAGGGTAAACTTCATCTACAAAATTTTTTACAAATGTAGGAAATGTTCCATTTTCAATATTTTCTCTCATGCTTTTCATTAGACGCATCTGTAAAAAATAATATAAATAATAATGAGTGAATAGTAATTAAACATAGCAGGTAGTATTTGGTTTTAAAATTTTCCAGTACCTGAAAAGCTATGTTATGAACTGAAATTAAATGGCAAGCCACAGTTTCAACAGTTACAATGCAGTGTAGATACGCTCTTGTGTAATTTTTGCATGTCATACAGGTGCAATCACTGTCTATAGGGCGGAGATCCATTTCATACTTTTTTTGTTTCAAATTAAGCTGTCCTTTCTTTACAAGTGCACAGCCAAATCTCTGAAAACAAATGTTTGATTTCAATAATCACATTATGACTTCATTTGTTTTCCAGGATCTAATACTATATTCAAGTACATTGTTTCTGAATTTACAGTTATTGAGATATAGGGGATAAGATAACATACCGCAGTTCTTGTTGGGTATACACAGTCAAACATGTCCACACCCAGGGCAACACATACAACTAAATCAATAGCCATTCCTACTCCCATCAGATATCTTGGACGATTTCTGTCTAGTATACCAGTGCTAAGATTCACCATTGGCCAGAAATCATCTTTCGCTTCACCACCACTGCAAAGAAACATTCTTACATATGATTTGCAGAAAAACAACAAACATACACACTTATGTCAAATGCACAACACAATATTTCCAGGCAAACAAGTGTGCGCAAATTTGTTAAATGAGCATTAGTGATCCAGTTACAAACATGAACAACATAGAATGTGTAGGAGGGCTGAACTTTACTATACTCGTGCAATTCAGGAATACACAATGAAGCCTTATTATTTGAAGATTATCACTCATGGGATAAATTGAAAACTGAAAATTTCCTAACGCTTGTAAATTATCATGTATCCCTAAATATATGAGACCACAGATTGTCACAGAGATTTAAATTTGTATGTGGGCACAGAGCCACTATCAGCCCCACCAGGAAACCTAGAAAAGGCATTCCTCTTGTTGAAAATTAATAAAATAAAAAAATTCTTTGCAATACCTTAACCCTCCTATGGCAAATCCATTGACGTCTTTTTTCATGTGATCTTTGGCACTTTGCTCTCTCAATTCTTTATTTAACAAACCTTGTACTATTGGGAAAATGCTTTGCTCTGTTGGTCTTTGATGAGCAGTTATACACCTATCTAGCCAACGACTTGTTCTTTCTGTTGCTTCTTTTATGCGATCATAATCTTGAAATGTTGTTTGAACTACATCATCTAGTTGCATTATTATATCTGCTCCTGTAATCATTTGTATTCATACTGTTGAAAAATAACTTTATTCAATAACAATAAACTTTTAAAAAAAAAGACCCAATTAACCATGGACATTTAAAGGACACATTTAAATTTAAGCCCAAAAAATAAATAAATAAAATAATGATACAAGAATAAATAAGTAACTAAATATTATTATATAAACCCAGTTTCATTATTGAGGCTTCAAAAACAAGCATTTCCTGAATCAAAAAATATGAGATAAATAAACAGAACATCTATTTACCTATACAATTTTGAATTTCAATGGATTTCTCTGGTGTTAGCATAATTTCTGAATTATCATATGGTGATTTGAACTTCACACCCTCTTCTGTTATTTCAGCCAATTTCAGTAACGACACCATTTGAAATCCTCCAGAGTCAGTTAATAGCGCTCGCTTCCATCCCATAAATTTGTGAAGACCGCCAATTTTCTCAAGCACTTCAGTGCCTGGTCGATTGCCTAAGTGATAAGTATTTCCTAATATAATTTCACAATTCAATTCTTCAAGTTGTTCGGGTAATAATCCTTTCATAGTCCCCTGTAAAGCTACACGTTAGTTTATATATATATATTTTTTAATTTATACAAGAAATAAATGGATTACTCACTTGCGTTCCCACAGGCATGAATACCGGTGTTTTTACATCATAATGCGGTAACTTCATGATGCCACTGCGTGATCTAGTTACACCACATTCTTTTTTTACATGAAATGATAGCGCTATAGATCTCATGTTTCTAATAAAGTTCTTCGATAGTTTTTATTAAGTATGCTTTGTGGTTCGTGTAGGTTATAAACAATGTCTCAGAAAGTTCACGGACTGTGTTTTTTTGTTTAATGTTTAAAATTACAAAGGACTTAATATTTTTAAAGTAATCGCAGTTGCGAGCTGTCTAACAAATGTATTACAGGAAAAGAAGTTAAGATTTATTATTACCTAGGTAGGTACAAGAGAATTCCATTTCAAATATTGAATAGGTACAGTTTATATTTTATAGCACAGGCTGCATAGCCACAAGAAGAATTTTTTTATTGAAATACAGATTACATAAAATTTCTATATTGTCAGTAATTCGTTGAGAATACCGCTAGGCGATAATAACAGTTTTTTAATCTATTTCAAAAAATTATAGTGACATCTCTGGCTCGTAAATTGTAACTAGAGTTTAAAGAAAAAAAACAAATAATTTGTTTTAAACGAAAATGAACCGTATGTCTGACTGTTAAATACTGTACAACCCGAAAATGGAAGATTGGCATTGCAAATCTATTGCTTGACAGACTGTGAAGTGTTCATAACCTTAAAAAAAATGTCATACTACAGTCTAGGGTACCTACTTGTGTGAGATTTTTACAATAAAGTAAGTCTATTGAAAGGGTGTGGAATTCATGTTATCTTGCTATTAATTTTTTATTTGAAACGTTTATTAGTTGAAATTAGTGGTGCTCATAGTGCAATTACCCCATATTTCCGTCACTTTCAATGTGGCGTATCAGGTGAGAGAATTTTTATTCGTAAGTGATCAATTTTTATAGTAAAGAAATACGAGGTATCAACCCTTCTAAAAATTTTTTTACTTCATATTTTAAGTTTAATCGTAGGTATGGGAAAATATAACAATAAGCGGAATGTTGTTCGTAGCCGAATTGTGACCACGTGTGATCTCTAAATTTGATGATCACGGTTCAAATCCAACTTAAATTTACTTTTTTAAATTTTGTATTTTGTTTTTAGAGGTAATATTTATATTTGTATAATAACTGCATGTTTTAAAAAATAAAATTATGTTTGAAAATATTACGTCATAGTAATACACTATTTCTCATAAATTTTTACTAAGTTAGACATATATGTTTTGTATATTAGGATATTTGTATTTAAATCGTTGCAATATGATAGAATGTAGATTTTTTTGTTTCAAGACAATATTGGATATCTTTTAAATCATAATTTAAATTTTCAGATTATAATGATAATTTACATTAAATATTAATAGGCTGCAAAATAAATCTATAATTTTAGATAATAAACAGAAAACACATGTAATGTTTTTTAAATGTATTTCTCTATACTTATTTTCTTATTTCTACTTATTTTAAAACAAAGATCTACTGTACAGACTTGTTAATATATTTTTAAAAATTGTTTGCAGATGTTACAATCATAATCACACTTAATCTTATGATATACACTGAGGCAAAAAAATGGATGGACATAATTTTAAACACCATAAACATAATAATAAGGGGTTAAAATCAAAAATGAAACATGGGGATGCTGAAGTATTTGTATTGCCTCCCGACATACTGCGAAAGTTGGGCATAAATTTAGGTCATGTTGACTTAGATGAACATAACTCATTGGATATGGTTGCAAAAAGTGGTAAGTAAATTAAAATATTATAATCTTCAATTATTACTAATGATGTTTTACATTTGTTATTGAAAAATTCTTGTCCTTATGTATGTATTTATGCAATAGAATTTAAAGAAATGATCTTAAGTATACAAAACAATTCATTTTCATTGATGGTACTAATTTATTTATGTGTGCCTAAGTGTTATTTAAACACAAACACCAAAAATAACTTATACAAATGCTTCTCTTACTACTTATATTAGTATGTACCAGCAATCATAATAGGTACCAAAAATTAAGCTCAGTTTTTATTTAGATTTTATTACAATGGTATTTATTCCTATTAAATAAGGATCAACTTATTTTAAATAATTTCTTAAACCTATTTACCCAGTTACTTTCTTCTATCTTCCTTTAACAACACATTTCATTGCCAAGGCAAGCAGTGATCTACTATTAAAACTAAGACCTAAACCCTCAGTTGTAGAATATGGCTATGCCCAGCAGTGGGACATATATCGGCTGATAAAATTAGTTTTTTTCTAATACACAGTAATAAGTATATTCTCATTATATATAACATTGATTATATCAATTGTTGACCTTATTTTATTTTGTTTTAATTATTTTTTCATAAAACGCTTCAAACATGATTTATCATTTATTTTAACAAAACTTCGTAAGGAAATGTATATACCTGAACCTGAGTTGTTCTTAGGAATTTCTTAGGTGTGTGACTAAGGGCCGTAACCTACTAAAATCTCTTGCGATGATCCTGTGATTATCTTTATAAAAAGGACTTGGTTTTTGTTTTCAGATTCCCCAAAAGAAGGAAATTTAAAAATTGCTAGATTGTTAAATTCGGGAAATTGTGAAGAAACAATATCTGAAACTGCGAGTTTGTTAAAAGAGTCAATACTATTAACAGGAAGCCCTTCCTTAGTGTCCTCTGCACAAAAACCTGCTGGAGAAATTGAAATAGCGAATGGACCATTGGACATAGAAAATGATTTAAAAATATCTGCTAATGGAATATTATATTTAGGAAAAAATGAAAATGGAACGAATCCTAAGGAATTTACAAAAACGTTGGATGATGTTGATTCAGAGCAAATGCCGCCACATATATCTGATAAAAATAATATAATTATTGTACAAGAAGAAATATCACAAGTTAAATCAAAAGACCTGAATCAATTATTGGCTGTAACGCAAAATAAGACCGAAGAAGAAAAGGACGAGAATAAAAATTATTATGAAAGCACTGATGAAAATAGAAAATTTTTGAAAGATAAAATTCGCAACATGGTTGTTAATAAATATGTACTCTGCAGCGAAGATCAAAATTTAGAGAGTGTAGGCAAAAAATTACCTGATAACAATAATAAAACAACTGAATGTTCTGTTAGTCCGTTAAACATTCCGCAAAATGATTCTATTGAACTGCCATGCACGACTGTATCATCGAAAATTAGTATCATATCAGAAGAGATAGTAGATTCTTCAAAGCTTCGCGAAATAAAGAGTTTACATTCATCAAGTTTACCTGTTTTAACTCCTGTGACAATAAAAACAGTTATTAAAGCAAAAAAGACTGATAACGTTAATGAAGCATCATTGGTACATACAGACAGAATATCGGTAATGAAAACAAGTAATAATTTCTTACTTTCTGCAATAAATGCCGTAGATGAAGAACAAGTTGTTGAATTTGATTCACACAACGATCTCCCAAAGCCAATAACTTTCATTTCAGAGAATTTTGATGATATATCAACATCAATTAGTGACAACCAAATCAATGGAGCATGCGAAAGTTTGATAGAAAAGCAAATTGAGTTCAATAAAAAAAATGCAAAGACAAGTAATGATGAAGATAAAAATAACATTAATATAGCATTGGGACTATATAACAATATAAAAGAAATTAATTTACCCTCTATAAATTGTGATGAACTTAACAATGGAGAAAATAATGATGCAAATAATTTTAAAAACAGTGGCAAAAAACATGTTATGTTAAATATAGAAAAACTACCAAACATGACTCAAAATTCAATTAAAGCAAATTCTAAGCTATGTGTTCAAGGAGTAGAAAAACCAGGCGGAGAACAAAACAATGAACAGATTGAATTGAATATTGATACCGTTATTAAGACTTATGAGAAACCTAAAAGACTGAAGATATCTGATAATCCTAATAACACTAAAAGTACAAATGATGTCTTATATCCTACACATGAGGTAGGTAGTACAGAAATTAATACCATTGTCTCGTTTGAAGAAGATAAATATGAAGAATTTTGTATATGCGAAGATTTTGGTAAACTAAATTTTTATGATAGCGACACACAATATGAACATATACATTTCTGGAAAGGGGTATCTTCAACTGTGAATCCAGAGCTGATATTTAGTTTATATGATGATGACCATTGTTATCAATGTGCTGATGATGGTTTATTGTCTTTACATGATCCTACTGAAGAAAACAGTGGTGATATTTGTGTTAATTATTGTTGGAATAGGTACCTAAGTAATCAAAGTGCTAGCAAGGATAATGACGTTAATGGTGGTAACAATTATAGTGGACAAAACAATGTTAGTTATGGTAAAAGTCTTTCTAAGAAACATTGTAAGCAATCTTATGAAAATACTAATGTAAGTAGACAATGCAAAAATCTGAATAATAGTGGAGTTTTAAGGGTATTACTAACAAAAATGCTTAGTTATTGTATAAGTCATGCTTTTCTAACAAACAGCTTTGTAATAGTATTCCTACCCTTTATTTATTATTTAAAGTTCTAAATCAAATGGATCTTTTACAGAAATCGTTGGACATTAAAAATAATGACCATGAAAAATTTAATTTGACTATTGATCACACAGTAGTTCAAAACTCATTACTTTCTAACAATCACGAAGGAAATATTTTTGCACAATCAGAAAGCGCCATAACGAATTACAATAATGTAAGTATTATAATGTAAATATAGAAAATATTTTTTACATTGTTATGCCTTTATCTTAAAAACAAAGAGATTTAGATATGTATTAGGAGTCTAAAATTTTACATCATACTTTAAACTGGGGGAATAACGCTACCAAGCAATACTGTTCGAATTCCATACAAGTCTTGGTTCTAAAAAAAACTATGTGAGCGCAAAGAATTGATTGGTGCCTTGATGGTTGATGTAAAGATTTCAAAGCAGCTCAGTAATATGTATATAGGGATGATATAGTCAGAAACAAATTGAAATTGTAATAAATTATTACAATTATTACTAATAATAGTCGGAAGTTATGTAATTAAGGCAACAAATCGCGTGCTTAAAAATATAGTGACCTAATGCAAAATTTTGTATTTTCACCTTCATTCACTTTGTGATTAAATATAATTTGGGATTAAATAATAAAATAGTGATGTAGTAATGTAACTATTTAGTACACATATTTTTTAAACATAATGATTTTTTTTTATATTTTCTATAAAATGTATTTGACGAAGTAAGATTTTTTCCCCATTTCCTTACCTTAGACTCGGCTTTTTGAATTAGGTCACTAAATACTCAACCGTGCGAAGTGGAAATAGTAGTACAACAGGCAGCGGATTGAGGCAAGGTTTAACGATGTTGTTTCTTTTGCAAATCGCTCGTCCCGAAAATGTTCAAGCCGCACGCGCCACTAACTTTCAAAATTTTTTGTATTTATAGGGAAATTTGGTAAAAAAATATCTAATTTACATACAGAATCAAGACCTTGAGTTAAGTATTCTCTTGATGTAGTTAGTCACTGTGCAGGTTACATTACCAACTCAATCGGAACAACCAACAAAGGCTATTTTCTCTAAATCGATAATGTATTATTTTTCTGTAATAATATCATCATCTGAATTTTTACAGCTATTCGAACTCTACTAATTTTATTCATTCACTTAAAATCACGTTTAAATTCTTTCAGACGGATGAAGCAACCTATTCAGACAGTGAGGATGGCAATAAATCATTACAGAGGGAAAACATCGAGAAAGAATCGGTAATCGCCAATTTTTATTGTTTTCAATAATATTTGATTGCCAACGTCATGAGACAAAAGGCGATTTTTTTGTCAAATGAAAATAATTATCTAATACAAATGAATTTGCACGTTCTTATGGTCCCGCGACGCCGTGCGATCAATAGGTCTCGAGGCTCCATACATTCATACTAGCTTAAGCCGAGAGTCATTTTTAGGCCCCATACCTAACGACTAGGCAACAAAAATATATTATATTACTAATTTCCCTCTTGAAATCTGTTAAATTATTGAGATTCTCGATTGATATAACTGAGTGACAATTTATTGCAATTTTCAAATTATATAATAATTCTGTTTCAGATTTTATCACCTCCAGATATTAGCCTGGAGATAAAAAAACCATGTACCCAGGAAAAGCATACGGAAATATTAAATACTGAATCCAACTATCAAAAAGAAAATTCATCTTCGACATCATCAACATATAAATGTAATAATGAAAGTAACCTTATAAGTTCTGTGACCGCTGCTCATCCATCACCCTCTGAACAAAAAACTGACCATTTAGAAAAACCGAAGAGAGGGAGAGGAAGACCAAGAAAAGTTGTTAAAAGCACTGAAAGCACTGGTGTAACAAATCTTGAACAAAAATCGAACGCCTGCGATGGAGGCAACATAGCTGTTGATAAGAATTTGCCTGCATTGGAAAATAAGGATAGCATAACATCTTTAATTAAAGCGAAAGACCATATAACAGATAAATCTTTTCAACATGATGAAGTAATAAGGGTTATACAAATTGTTGACACACCGCCGGAAGAGTTGGGTTCACCTATGACATCAACGCCAGTTGTCAAAAGGTGCTATGAAAGAAAGTTAGTGTCGTCACAGATCTCTGGTGATGCAAAGGGTGTTACTGATCACCCATCTCCAAATATACTCAAGCCCGACGTCCCGCCTGAAGACCACAGCAAGTCTGAGGAATCCACAGCACAGAGTAGAAAGCGACGCCTAAGTTCAAACGTTAAGTCGGAGTTATCAGAAAGGGAAAGTAGCGACTCTGAGCCACTGTCTAAAGTGTCTGCTAGATGTTTGACTAGAACTATGAGTATATCGACTTCATTGCCTACGAATGAGAATGGCGACCCAGTGCAGTGCGGAGTGTGCAACAAGAGCATGAAGCCAGACGATTGGATAACTCACATCGCCACAGAGCACGATTACTTGGCCTGGAAGGAAGGCGCTACACCTATCGTACGTACACTACATACTATATGTTAATGGAACAATATTCCACTATTAATATATAATTAGATTTAATACTAGTGAGTTCTTAAATGTTTCAGGATTTAGATGACGAAATCGAAGTAAAGACTCATTTGCAGAATATACTTAAAGAATCTGAGTTTTTGGTTTGCAATACATGTGGTCTCAAGCGCAAATATGTTGCACCATATCTGAAGCATAAAAGATCATGCGAAATGGTTAGTATTG
The DNA here is from genome assembly GCA_030295005.1 of Cephonodes hylas. NCBI lineage: Eukaryota > Metazoa > Arthropoda > Insecta > Lepidoptera > Sphingidae > Cephonodes > Cephonodes hylas. The sequence goes on along the minus strand of AP025364.1, from coordinate 6,249,343 downwards.
AATTTTAACCTTTATTTAGAACTAGATGTGTGTTCCAACTTCGTTCAGATGTAACTTTGAATTCCTTTCTTATCTCATGGGCACGCACCAATTATGACAGCCCCCGTGGCGCAGTTGGATAGACACCAGCTTGCGAAACGAGAGGCGGTGGGTTCGATCCCCGCACCGAGACAAATGTTTGTGTGAAACACAAATATTTGTTTCGGGTCTGGGTGTTTGTGAGACCGAAAATGTCTCTCGTAGTGTCTGATACCCACGACACAGGTCTTGTAACCTAGTGTGGGGTCAGAGCTATGTATGTGACTGTTGGGTGTATTTATTTATTTATTTATAATTATCCGATATAAAAATACCCTATGCCCTTTCTAAAGGTTGTATTTATCTCCATACCAAAAATGAATTTGATTGATCCACCAGTTTAGGCGTGAAAACGTAGCTGACAGTCAGAGTTACATTGTTTTTGATGTGAAACATTTATAGGCGAGCGTGAAGCTGATTGTTCGCCAGGCGCTACGGGCTGTGGCGACGTATCGCCACGCTTTATGATGGTATACATAGGCGCGGCTATGATTGACATACTAAAATCATCGAAAAGCTTATAAGCACCATCTATTGATAAACTCTAGAAACTAAAACAGTTGTTCATATTCTTTTATGATTGATTTATCTAAAAGATATTATTATAAACTAATGAGTACTGTTTAAAACTCATAATTTGTAGCACCAAATATTATTTTAAACAATTTCGATATTTCTGCCAGGCGTCCCGTAACGGCTCACACTTAAAAAAATAAATACGGTATATGAAAAGTGACTTTGAATTTGCTTTGTGGTGGTATAAAATTCATTTAAATCATCGATCTTACTGACTTATTTAAAAATATAATATTTAAAAAATAGATCATCGTCATTAGGATCTTTTAAACATGATATATGTAAGTAAGACAGCTTTAGTTTCGTTATTTTTGAGAATTTCTTATGGTCTTACTATAAAGCAATGGTCATACTCGATTTACTTAGGCTTTATTTAGCTGTTGAAAAATTTTTAAACCAACCTAAGGCACACATCTCTTGCTTTATGAAGTTATGTGTGTTATTCGAAAACATCGTGATGAAACCTGCACACCTAAAAGTTCTTAGGAATTTCTTAGGTGTGTAGTCCGCCAACCCGCACTAGGCCAGCGTGGCGGACTATGGCCTAAACCCTCTCAATGGTAGAGGAGACCCGTGCTCAGCAGTGGGCGTATATGGGTTGATAAAGAAGAAAAGAAGAAGAAGAAGTGTGTTATTCATAATTAATTACGAAAACATTGGAAGGAAACCTCGACACGTAAATAGTGCTTAGAAATTTCGTAATCGAGTAGTCCGCCAACTTGCACTAGGCTGGTGGGGTGGACTGAGACGTAAACTTGCAGTTGTAGAGGGAGCTCATGGTCAGCAGTGGGTGGTGATGTTGAGGTATGTGTGAGTCGGTGCTTGTATGTGTGTGTGTGTGGTGGGGAGCGCTGCAGTGTTTGCCGCGGCGCTAATGGAACTCAACACAACCTCATCACTTCGGGACTAATACTACACGTACAGGTTGCCAGCAACAGTGGCGAGATATTAGCGATAAAACGTAAAATGAAATACATATTAAATTCGTGAAAAATTGATTATATTTGTTTGGGACTTTATATAAAACTAGGCTTGCGGGAACTTCCAGGAGATCAAACGAGTTAAGAATCGATCTAATTAATCCCAAAATCGTTGTGGGTAACGGTTTTTTTTAATGAAGGTTATTGTCGAGCTGTAATTTGTATTTACATGGGGCAGTTGTATATTGTATCGTTTTATATTGTATCTTATGTTAATTTCTAATTATTCTCGTTTAAAATGAACGAGTGAAGTGGAAAGTAAATGTGATAAGTAAATGAGTGGGATGATGATAAGGAGGAGGTTATAAGGATTTGAGAGATTGTCGAAGCGGCAAGGGCAGGTGGGGAGTGAAGAAAATAACAAACACTGCGATCTTATGCAGCTGGGACGGGCTCATCCATTTTTGTTCCTTAATTATAAAGTCTCTACGATATATATATCAGATGTAGTACATTGGCAAATATCAATCTATATTTATACAGGGTGGATGCGCACGAGGGGCATTAAATTAAACTACGTGTACTATACGTCCTTAGTGTTAATTCGACACGACACAAACATTTGTAATATCAAGAATGAGATTTTGTTTGTTTCAAACAAACTAAATACCTTTAAAATAAAAGTAAAACGCTACCATCTTTTATAAATATTTTTCACTGAACTTCAAATTGGTATCGTCGCGCGAGGCGAGTGCAATCATCTGTCTCTTATACGCGCGGCACGTTTTGTTATGATAGAAAGAGACAAATAACTCGTAGTGCGTTTGAATAGATTTTGGTTTTAGTAGTAAATATTTAGGGATAGTACGGTATTGATTAGAATGTATCGATACTTTACTTATGAGCGGCATTGACAAAAAATATCGTACTCATACATGTATCAAAAAATAATTCGATATGTTACTTACTTGCGATTGGAGCGTAGGTTAATATCATTCAGTAAATAACGTTAGCTTAACTTCAGTGGGCAGGACATGGATAATCAAATGGTATTGGTACACAAATTTAATACAATAATAGAGAAAGATGGCTATAACTTCAAAAGAAAAATAAATGAAATAAAATTATTGAGTACTTTAGGCATATGAATCAAAGTTCCCATTCCTCCATACAATACCATAAAAAAAAGTTTATGTAGCCATTTTGAAGATAAGCGGTTTCGGATTTTCGTGATATTCTTGCTTTACTACTACTCGATATCACAAAATATCGATAATTCTTTCGTGACCCTAGTTAAGGTGATTGACCTATGCGTTCGACGTAATCAGCTGTTAGAAAGATACATCGTGTTCAAATTGGACAAAAACTTAAAAAAATATTTATGACTAAACTACTGGTCCTATTTGTTTGATTTTTAGTATAAAGCTTGAAAATGGTACATAGTCAGGGCTGGGCAAAATACATGCTTTACTTTAATTGAAATACAAAATACTTTATCACAAGTAATTAAAATACGAAATACAAAATACTTTTAAGTAAGGTATTTGAAATATAAAATACAGTCTTTTAGCTATTTGTTATTAAAATACCAAATACAAATTACAAAATACTTAATAAGTAATCTGCATGGTCTGGAAAGATGAGGAAAAAATGATTCATCATCATCATCATCAGCTTATCGAAGTCCACTGCTGGACATAGGTCTCTCCCAATGACTTCCTCCGGGATCGGTTGCATTGCCCATGTCCAAATTGCCCCACTTTCAACTCCGCATCGCTTCTCATGCCCAACTTTGCGTTGAAGTCTCCCATAACAACATTGAAGTACGTTTTGGAAGTATGTATGGCTCGACGTATGTTCTCATAGATCTCCTCTACTTCTTCATCTGGATGTGGTATGAGGTTCAATGCCTTGTTCGACACACTTTCATTGGATACGATGTTGTTAATGAGAGACCTGTGGATAAGAAATCCGACTCCTCCTCGGGACACCGGACTTCAGGGTTGTCATGTCCTCCCCGATTTTTCGGACTTCCGACAACCCCAGTATGTCCCAGTGTTCTCCACTCAATTCAATCAACAATCTTCTCGTTTGTCCTCAAAGTGCGTATGTTGTGTATAACCATGGCCAGTCGTCGTTGGGTGTGGTAGCCGGGGCCAACCCGGGGATTCTTAGCACCCCCTGCCCCGCCGTTACCATGGCCGCTACCGTAACCAGGAATAGTGGGGTTGCCGGGGACTGGAGGCCTGGTCCTAGTTTCACTCATTGAGAGGATTATGCCGTTTCTCGCCACTTACCACTATTGCACTCATGGTGGTTAATTTTATTTTAATATTAATGTATTTTAAAGCCTCAAGTATTTTAAATACTAATTACAAAATACCTCGGCGTCAGGTATTTAAAATACGAATTACAAATTACATTTTAAGGAAGTAATTGAAGTACAAATACAAAATACGTATTTGTATTTCAATTACGTATTTTAATTACAAGTAATTAAAATACTGCCCAACCCTGTACATAGTATATGCAGTTTAAAAAAAAGCCTCGTGCGCATCCACCCTTTGTGTGTTGTGGTTGTGCTAAATTAAAAAAAAATACGACGAGGTACTGAATTCCTCACCTACCTTTTAACAATTAGGATGGCGAAACCGGTCTATGCGCGGAAACGCAATCATTTGTAGTAACTAGTGCCCAGTAATTTATACGTTGGAATAAGGCCGTACGCTGCCAAAAATTTTCAAATTGCACTTTGTTTTACTGATGTGTTGGCAACGCCGTCAGGTAATGCTGCGGCGACTTCCTGTACAGTTATGCTTACTTTGTCACGGAAACTTTCTAGAAAACGGGTGTAACAGAAATCGAGGAATATTTAAAATTTGGGTCAATAAAATTTTTGGATATACTTTCATTTTTCAGAATTTTACAGTTGAAGGCAGTATAGATCTGGAGGCTAGTAAAGGAAGCATCGTTGAGAAGTCTACAGACATGATATATAGAAGATCAAGAAATCGAAGGGAAGATTCATCTGAAATATCCATAAATAGCTCTTACAATGACAGCAATACTACCGTGACCATAAATAATGGAAATGATAATCCGTCGCCGTCCATACAAATAAGTAATAATTTACAAAAACCTAAGAGAGGAAGAGGAAGACCAAGGAAAATAGTTAAAAATGAATTACCGGTAGTTAGCTTTGAGAAAAAATCGAATATTAGTGGTTCTGGTGAAAGTAATACGGCTGTTGGTGAGAATTTTTTTGGCTTGGAAAACAAGAAGAGTATAACATCGCCAATCAATAATATAGACCATTTAGGGGATAAATTTAATCAACATGATGAAGTAATAAGGGTTATACAAATTGTTGACACACCGCTAGAAGAGTTGGGTGCACCTATGACATCAACGCCAGTTGTCAAAAGGTGCTATGAAAGAAAGTCAGTGTCGTCACAGATCTCTGGTGATGCAAAGGGTGTTACTGATCACCCATCTCCAAATATACTCAAGCCCGACGTTCCGCCTGAAGACCGCAGCAAGTCTGAGGAATCCACAGCACAGAGTAGAAAGCGACGCCTAAGTTCAAACGTTAAGTCGGAGTTATCAGAAAGGGAAAGTAGCGACTCTGAGCCACTGTCTAAAGTGTCTGCTAGATGTTTGACTAGAACTATGAGTATATCGACTTCATTGCCTACGAATGAGAATGGCGACCCAGTGCAGTGCGGAGTGTGCAACAAGAGCATGAAGCCAGACGATTGGATAACTCACATCGCCACAGAGCACGATTACTTGGCCTGGAAGGAAGGCGCTACACCTATCGTACGTACACTACATACTATATGTTAATGGAACAATATTCCACTATTAATATATAATTGGAGTTAAAACTAGCGAGTTCTTAAATGTTTCAGGATTTAGATGACGAAATCGAAGTAAAGACTCATTTGCAGAATATACTTAGAGATTCAGATTTTTTAGTTTGCAACATATGTGGTCTTAGGCGTAAGTATGTTGCAGCGTATCTAAAGCATAAAAAATCATGTGAACCGGTAAGTATAAAGTTATAAGTTTAATTTTGTATTTGAGAATTTTGATGTTACGTTAAGTGTAGAATACATTTCAGACAACATTAAATGAGAGTGTGGTAAGTTATGAGGACGTGCCGACAAATGAAGAGTTCGATTCTTCGATATATGTCAGTAAGATGAATACAAGTTTGAAAGGGAGTCAGGAAATGGTCCAGTGTGCAATATGTGACGTAGAGGTGAAAGGTATGGAATGGGTCCATCACATTGGTAGAGAGCACAATTACTTGGCTTGGCTTAAAGGAGACACACCTTTAGTACGTATCTTTTATATCTTTTTGTCCATTTTTAGATAATTTTAATATTTTTAAATAAGTACTACAGATTGCTTAATGAATTGCATGAGATTATTCAAGTTCTGTGTTCCATTTGCAGAATGTTAATAATGCAGCAGAGGTGCAAAAATATTTAATGTCATTGGGTAAAAAGATCGGAGGTTTAACTTGCTACAAATGTGGGTTCATTCGGAAGTATGCTAAGTTTTATTGGCAACATGTTGAAACATGCGAAGCGGAGAACAAGTTCGTGGTAGAAACGGAAACATTCCTTCCTCCACACACAGGTACATTGTTTACTTCAAATGTTAATTTACCATTTAGTTTTGACTTGAACGCTACTCATGGGGAAAATGCTTTCCTCATGCCAAAAATGTAATCTTTTTACTGGGAATTGCAATAAAATTGACTACGTGCAAAATTTTATGATATACAAATACCGAGAGAAAATCGAGTATTTTTTTTAATTCAATCAAAAATAAAGTCCCCACCAGGGGCATTTCACGTGAAGCGGACAGGGAAAAAAAAGTGAGGTTCTGAAAATCGTTCATATTCGGCCCATTTATACCTCTAGTAGGAATGAATGTGGACACAAAATATTTTTTTTGTATATTAAAAATTTCACAAGTTATGGGCTTCTAAAGAATTGCCGTAATTGAAATATCATTTTTTTTAAAGTCGTTTATCGTATTTAACAAATTTACAATAAAATATTTAACATAGCGATATATATTGGAAAAATACTGTTCTTTTTAATGATGAAATAAAATTTAAAAAAATATTTTTTTTTCATGTCCTAAACCGGAAGTAAACTTTTCAAACCTGAATTTCAGTCACTTCGGCCGCTTTTTTTTTCTTCATTTTTTCCAAATATAGCTTAAAGTGTACTAAAAATACACGAGAAAATTGAAAATGGAATCGCTATAAGTTTCGGAGTTAGAATAATTAATGTACCATCGTGTCGCATTGGGCGTGATATCTGACGCTTTTAAGGTCGAGTATTTTGCGCGATATTGCATTAAAACTCGCAACTTTATTAAAATTTTATCTCGTTTCAGCGTATTTAAGCTCTAAAAAAAAATATGGAATAAGTAATATTAATAACAAAATTTAATCAGTAGTTTTTCCGTGGAAGAGTAACAAAAATATATTTCATTCCATATTCTTACCAATTTTCGCTTAAATAATATTAGCAGACTATATATATTAATATTATGTACTTAACCTAAATATAAATTAATAAAATATTATTAAAGAATAAAAACATTTTAAGGAAGACACTTACTACTTACTTACTTACGCTGCAGATTGCGTTATTTATCGTGTTTCGCAAATAATATTTTTATCTACTGCTTCCTTAAAATGATTTTATTCTTTATAATATTTTATTAATTTATATTTGGGTTAAGTACATAATATTAAAGCAGTGATGGCCTCGAGGTTTCGGTGCGCGGTCGAGAAACTCGACCGTCGCGTGTTCGAACCCCAGGCATACATCTATGACTTTTCGAAGTTATGTATGTATTCACATTGAATTATCACTGGCTTAACAAAACAGTGAAGGAAAACAAGTTCTTAGGAATTTCTAAGGTGTGTAGTCCGCCAACCCGCACTAGGCCAGCGCGGTCTACTATGGCCTAAGCCTTCTCAATGGTAGAGGAGACCCGTGCCCATATGGATTGTTGATGTCGATGATGATGATGATGATGACATAATATTAATATATATAGTCTGCTAATATTATTTAAGCAAAAATTTGTAAGAATATGGAATGAAATATATGTTTGTTACTCTTGCACGCAAAAACTACTGATACTGGATTTTGTTATTTATAATACTTATTCCATATCTTTTTTAGAGCTAAAATACGCTGAAACGAGATAAAATTTTAATAAAGTTGCGAGTTTTAATGCAATATCGCGCAAAATACTCGACCTTAAAAGCGTCAGATATCACGCCCAATGCGTCGCGATGGTACATTAATTATTCTAACTCCGTAACTTATAGAGATTCCATTTTCAATTTTCTCGTGTATTTTTAGTACATTTTAAGCTATATTTGGAAAAAAAATGAAGAAAAAAAAAGCGGCCGAAGTGACTGAAATTCGGGTTTGAAAAGTTTACTTCCGGTTTAGTGCATGAAAAAAAAATATTTTTTTAAATTTTATTTCATCATTAAAAAGAACAGTATTTTTCCAATATATATCGCTATGTTAAATATTTCATTGTAAATTTGTTAAATACGATAAACGAATTTTAAAAAATTGATATTTCAATTACGGCAATTCTTTAGAAGCCCATAATTTGTGAAATATTTAATATACAAAAAAAATATTTTGTGTCCACATTCATTCCTACTAGAAGTATAAATGGGCTGAATATGAATGATTTTCAGAACCTCACTTTTTTTTCCCTGTCCGCTTCACGTGAAATGCCCCAAATGAAACAGAAAAATAATGAATCTCTTTTTTAAAACATTTATATTTAAGGTGACAAAATGCAATGTGCTGTTTGTTTAGAAGAAGTTACACCCAAGGAATGGAAAAGACACGCAATGAATAAGCATTATAACATTGCTTGGGTAGCAGGGGATATCGGAATAGTAAGTGTATAAAACATATGGTTATGCATATTTTGTCCTTGACATGTACTTTTTAATAGCCATTACTACATTTGTCTTACACAGGATTTAAAGAACTTCTACGCTGTAGAAAGGTATCTCAAGGAGTACAAGATGAAACATAACAATAGATTAGTATGCAAAGTGTGCAATATGAGTAAAGTATCATGTTGTGGATTCTATGCTCATATAATAACATGTGGCAAAACAGAAGAGGTAAGGCATGTGAAAGGATAACCATCAACATCCCTTAAAATCGTTTAATGTGTATACTATTTTAGAAGTTTCAAGTAACGATAATATTTATCAGTTTAAATTACATTGTATTTTCAACTTTTTCATGAAATCATACTATTTATCCTAATATAAGTTTAAATCTTGTTTATTTGTCAACAGGAATGTGAGAAATACAAAGAACTGTGTGATATATGCAATAAGAAATATCTTTGCATTTACAAAAGCCAGCACATGACTATGCACAGGGAACAGGAGTATGCAAAAGAAAGAAAACTAAGGTTGGCAGTGGGAAAAATGGCCCCTCAACTGCCAAAAAAAGTTGAAGAACCGACCGAACTGCCATCCCGGCGGAAGGCAGCCGAGAAGTAATTATGTCACAATTTCTTAATAGCGACTTCAAGTGGTACGGTGTGGTAGTAGTTCTGTAGACGATTTATTTTAAATTATCGATAAGGGTTAAAACGTTAGTCATATTACTAGCATCAGAAGAGCCGCCCCACCTCTCTATCTCTCCATTTATCTTAAACTGATAAAAACTTAACTTCTTAAGCACAGAACTGCATTAAGCATCTTAACGCCAAGGTGTAGAAGACCTAATTGTGACAGATGACATTACTGAGAACTCAGATGTTTACAATGCAATGCGCTCGACAACTTGGGCTGCTTTGGCTTATAAACTATGTAATAATTTATATAGTTATTTAACTTTTTTTTATTACAGGGCTAAGACTGTCATAGCACAATATAAAGAAGAAGTAAGTGTTAAAAAGAAACTAATTTTTTTGTAATGACTTGGATAACCTTTATTAATATTATTGCTCTTATAACTAACTAGCTGTTGCCCGCGACTTCGTCCGCGTAGACTAAATTTACTTAGCATAAAAGAGGTTATAGTGAACCAACCCTAAAAGTTAGACATATGCTACCGCTGACTTTTTTGTAGACATTATCAAGCTCTACAACTTTTCTTTAGGACTCAACTATATATCTTCCATGGGTAAGGCAGAGTTTACAAAAAACGGTTTCGTTCGCCCGTTTTTTCTCTGACTTACTTTTTTTTATGGCCTAAGCAGGCAGATGAACAGACGGCCCGCCTTATGGTAAGCGGTCACCGCCGCTCATGGACTTGGCAATGCCAGGGGCACAGCCACGCCGCTGCCTACCGTGTGGAAAAAACTCTTTTAAAGCCTCGTTTGAAGAAGGCCATGTCATAGCGCTCATGTTACTTCGCAAATCCTGCTACAACAAAAAAGTCTTACCATTTTTTGGACTAATATATAGCCTATGACACTCACAAAGAACGTAGCTTTCTTTTGGTAAAGGAATTGTCAAAATCGGTTCAGTAGATTCCGAGTTTACTTTCTACAACGTCACAACATACAAACATATAAACATACAAACTCACAAACCTTACCTCTTTATAATATTAGTATGGATGAAATTAAATTTTCGAACGTCGTTCAACAATAGGCTTGTTGTGGATTTCAAGAAATATTTTAGAAATTATTATTTTTGCCGGTAATAACCTATTTGTATGGATTTTCAGTTAAACAACGGCCTAAAAGGAACAGATCCCGCCAGTGGGTACTCGACTGACTCTGACGTTTCGGTAAAAATGGAGCAATACTCCGAGGACGAGTCTGATGATTCTGAACTCTCTGAAGTATCTGAAGAAGAAGAAAAAGAAGTGGAAGTTAAAAAGAAACGTCCGGTGGAATCAAGTAAGTATATATTTCAACATTTTGTAATTTATAATCATTTATTTTTTTTATTATTGTTAATACTATAATGAATGTCCATAAGAACTTGTTGAACAAATAAACCCTTATTTATTGGACACCTTTTACCTCCATATCTTGTTTATAGTACATATATATATATATATATATATATATATATATATATACTAGCTTTTGCCCGCGACTCCGTCTGCGTGGACTTTAGGGTTGAGTGCAGAAAGATAATAAGTGAATCTTTAATTCGTCTCTTAAGTGTCGTCCAAAAACAGTTTTACTTTGAAAGAGCTATTTTCGAATTTATAATATGTTTATTTCTATTTTTAGGACTATTTTTATTGTTACTTCACGGAGTCCTATTTATGTTCATACCAAAAATAATATAACTTAGTCGAATGGTTTAGGCGTGAAAGCGTAAAAGACATACAAAGTTACTCTTGCAATTATAAGATGTAACTTCAATGGTTCAGTAGTACCAAAAATCATTCAAATTGGTTTAGTGGAACACTACATTTTCCGGGATAAAAATATCCTATGTTACCTTAGTGGGGCCTACCTATCCCCATACCAAAAATCATTCAAATCGGTTCAGTTGATCTAGAGAATAACCATTCCCGCGGGAATACTACATTTTCAGGGATAAAAGTAATTCTACGTTACTTCGGTGGGTCCAACATATCCCCATACCAAAAATCATTCAAATCGGTTCAGTGGATCTAGAAATACCCATTCCCACGGTAACACTACATTTTCCGGGATAAAAGTATTCTATGTTACCTTGGTGGGCACTACCTATCCCCATACCAAAAATCATTCAAATCGGTTCAGTAGATCCAGAAATAGCTGTTCCCACGGGAATCCTACATTTTCCGGGATAAAAAGTGTCCTATGTTACTTCGGTGGGTTCTACCTATGTATCTCCATACCTCCATACCGAAAATCATTTAAATCGGTTCAGTAGATCTAGAGAATAACCATTCCCACGGGAACACTACATTTTCCGGGATAAAAGTATTATATGTTACCTTGGTGGGCACTACCTATCCCCATACCAAAAATCATTCAAATCGGTTCAGTAGATCCAGAAATAGCTGTTCCCACGGGAATCCTACATTTTCCGGGATAAAAAGTGTCCTATGTTACTTCGGTGGGTCCTACCTATCTCCATACCAAAAATCATTTAGATCGGTTCAGTAGATCCAGAAATACCTATTCCCACGGGAATACTTCATTTTCCGGGATAAACTTTATCCTATGTTACTTCGCTAGGCCCTAGGTATCTCCATTCCAAAAATCATTCAAATCGGTCAAATGGTTTAGGCGTGAAAGCATAACACAGGTAGTGTTACTTTCGTGTTACAATATATGCTCATCCCACAGGAACCTTACATATTCCCGGGATAAAATATTGTTCATCTTATTTCATAGGACTTCATTTATGATCATACCAAAAATCATAAAAATCAGTCGAATGGTTTAGACGTGGAAGCGTAAAATAAAAATAGCGTTTTATCCCTAATCCCACGGGAATACCACATTTTCCGGGATAAAAAGTATCCTATGTTACTTCGGTGGGTCCCATCTATCTCCATACCAAAAATCATCCAAATCGGTTCAGTACTTTTTGAGTTTATTCGTAACAAACATACAAAAATACAAAAATACAAAAATACAAAAATACAAACCTTTCCTCTTTATAATAATAGTATAGATATATATAATATCACGTTGTGTTACACCTGTAAACACACTTTAAGCTAAGATAAACACACTTTAAGATTTTAAGCTATAAAAAATAATAGGTATGGAAACTAAAAAAGTAAAAATGTTAATTTTCTTTTTAAGATTTTTTAATGGTTGATGGTTTTGTAATCGTCTAATTTTGTGGTCTGTTTAAACCTCTATACAGGTTGTATTCAGACCGTGATCGGAAACTAAGGTAGATAATAGCTGCGGTGATCACAAACCCATTGGCGGCAAAAAAATCCCGACATTTTTTTTTTATAATTTCCATACAAACCAATAACCTCCATATACATTGAATAGGTGTGTATTATAATGGTTGTAGGGAAGCCATTTTTTAAATTTTTTGTTAGGTTTTTATTTAACGCCAGGAGTTTGTGTACTAAATACAGTCCTTATGTTTTTCATTGCAGGTGCGCCGGTAATAAATCGTATACCTTTTCCAGTGGAAAATGTCAAATCATATATTCAAGAGAGTTTTGAAGATTTGTAAGTGAATTCAAATTTATTTTTCGTTTTATAACTATGATTTTATTTAAGGGTATTTATTTAATGTGGTCACATGTTTTATTTTGCTGTCATGGTCATCAGCCTATATACGACCCCTATATACGTGATCAGCTTTCCTCAGGATATCCACTATTAAAGTTCATTTATTCATTGTGAATTTTATTAACCGCGCGCCCTAGCCTCGAAGTCATTACTACTATCATATTATATGTATTAAACTCACATGTTGTTATATTTCAGTTGTGAAAATAATTTAACAAATGAAAAATTATTTCCTGAATGGAGTACCTGTGAATATGAAGAACTGAAGGAAGAACATGTTAATAAATACATGCCGACAATCAAGGAATCTTGTAAAGTTAATATTGGTTACAATGGCTGGGCAACGTATGAGCGCTTTGAGTCATCAGTGAAACATGGTACGTGCCGGGCTGGGTCCCTAACGAAATCCCTAAACCGGCATACCGACCAAAACCCCCCGGTGGCCATCTTCGCGCCAAGTTAGGCGATCATGATACATGAGCGAGAGGCGCCCACCGTTAACCACAGCCGCCCGTTGCGCCTCCGAAACGTAATTGTCTCGGACGTTTCTGAGTTAAACGGGGGCGCAGTTACGCCCAGCGACCCCAAGGGCCCCTTTCAGTCGCCATTTACGACAGTTAGGGGATACCGTGGTGGGATTCTAACGCCCCCTTGCCACAGGGCAGACAGTAGATAGTACCTGCCTTCGTTTCTGATCACGGTCTGAATACACCCTGTATCGGCGGAATTGAGGGTATTTCTGTGGAGGTGGCACTGATAACCAGTGGAGGTACTTCCATAGAAGCCCGAAAGCCCGACTTGCCTTACATAGTTCCGAATAACGAACTTAACGATTGTTTATTTATAAAATAATGCTATAAACGTCAATGTGAGTACTAACCGGTAGGTATTTATTAGTCCTACGTACCAAAAAAAATATGCTGCTACTAAATAAACATTTGGGCTTGCCTTAGTTTGACACCCTAGGCACGCCACTGCTGATAACGTGTGATGTGATGTTGTTCAGATGTGGTGACGATGTTCGTGGGGGCGAGCATCGCGTGCGTGTCGTGGGCGCCGGCGGGGGGGTGCGGCGCGGGGGGCGGGCACCTGCTCGCCGTGGCGTGCCACTCCGGCACCGACAGTCCGCGGTACAACTGCGACCAGGTGTTCGCGCACCACAACCTGCTACAGATATGGGACTTCGATCAACTAGACTTGTGAGTACTCTCAAATGTCGAAACTGTTCAATTAAAAATACTGCTTTGAGTAGCATTCGGTTTTTATCAGCGTCAGTATTATTTTGTATAGACTTCTACTTACTACCTTGGGAAGCCAGGTGATTCTGTTTACGTTTTTTGTTAATATAACCATTTTCTAATTCGTCTTGGACATTTCAGTTCTCCGCCGAGGTTTGTGTTTGGGTTGGCTCACGATTACGGTACTATATGGGCAATGGACTGGTGTCCGTCTGGCGCACGAGATCTAATCAGCGAAGAAGATGAAAATCAGACGCACCTTAGATTAGGCCTATTGGCGATAGCATGTTCTGACGGATCTGCTTATATCTTCTCCATGCCGTATCCGTCACAAATAACCCCTAAGTAAGAATCTACTTATGTACATACAAAATTTATAATCGATCATATCTGACTGATATTATTTGATTTTAGGTACAAGCCTTTCTATAAAATAAAACCAGTTGCCGAACTTAGACTCTCGTCAGTAAATGGTGACGGTAGAAAGTACCAAGCGACATCCTTGCGGTGGTCTCATGTAAGTTCAAACCGTCAGAATTTTATTTATTTACATATAGAGCCGTTGGTGCTACATTGATAATATTTTGTTTATAGCAAAAGGGGCACAATATGATTTTGGTTGGATATTCTGACGGCACCGTGGCGTATTATGATCTGTGCAATGATTCGCCATTGTTAGTTTCAAAAGAAAATGGCATGACAGTTGTGCTCCCATTTTATGATGAACGCAGTCATACTTCATGTGTGACAGGTTGGTATATGTCAAACTTTTTAACTTGTTGTAATAGGGATTTTTAAATTATTTTTTTTATAACATTAGATTGAAAACAAAATTTAACATCAAGTGATCTACTATTAAGGTGCGGGGTCCTATGAGAGAAACAATAAGATAAGATAATGTATACTCTTATTTTTAACCATGAATATGTTAAATATCGCTTTAATTAAATTTGATGGCGATTTTACAGCGTAAACAAAAAATATAGAAACATGTGACACGGTTTTGAGCGTCACGCTTAATTGTTATTGTATTTCCTTAGGCGTGGACGTGTTCGGCGGCGGCGTGTGGTGCAGCGCGTCTGCGAGCGGCGCGCGCCTGGTGGCGGGGGCGGGCCCGCGCGCCGCCGCGCTGCTGTCGCCGCTCGCCTGCGCCGGCGCCTTCTTCCTGCCGCACTGGCCCTCCGCCGTGCTCACCGCCGTCAACTCCAAAGGTGCCTTGCGACATTACACACTGGAGTATCTCATACATTATATTCATACTTTACACTTTAGAAAAAAATCTGAAGTTATCGCTTATATCCACAACGTCAATCACAAATATGTTTGAAACCACCCCGTATCGCATAGTTGTGTCGTGTGCGCAGTGCACCAGACGGTGAACGAGGTGGAGTGGCAGTGCGCGCGCGGGCGGCGCGTGGGCGGGGTGCGAGCGCGCGCGTGCTGCGCGTGTTGCGGCGCGGTGGCGGCCGCCGCCGACCCGCTCGTGCGAGTGCTGCGCGCGCACCCCGCGCAGCCGGACATCGCCAAGCACGTCAGTACACACACACACACTTTTATATCCATTATGGGACAATTATTAAGCTCCCCCTTTTAGCTTTTTTGCATCGTTATAAAAGGTATGCTAGTGTCTCCGGTCTTGACACGAAGTTTGGGCTAGGAAACTAAAAATAATCTACACCCGTATGGCGTATACTAATTAAAACCTGTCTATCACCGTACATTGAGAACGGTGCAAGATTGATGTTAAGTCAAAATCGCAAATAAAGATTGCCCTTTCATATTTTGGATTTTAGAGATACATAATATTATGAATGTTAGACACTATTGAAAGTTACTTTTTCGTTTATTTTAAAGGTTGCTGCAATTCTACAAATGGGTGCGCTAGCACAGAAGAGAAAACAGGTCAATGATGAATTGGCAATGAAAATAGAGCCGCTTACTTACGACGACGCCGTGCAGAAATACGGCATAGAGTTTCAATTACTTTCCAAGAGGAATAAGGTACAGTTGTAGTCTATTAAATATTAAAAAATAGCTCTATTTCAAACCATACCAATAATTCGAATGAGCCATGATAAGCGACATTTTTCCATCAGTTGCGTATACTTAAAAAGTGTAAAATCTTAGATACCTTATCGTAACAATATTAAATTTTCAATTCATAATAATTATTTTCGTTGTATGAACACCTATAATATAGTATTAAACGATTATAGAATTCTTTGCTTCAGTGACGATTTTATTGAACTCCACGCTTTGTTTATTATTATAGGTAGAGCAGCAAAAGGCGTTGTCTATGCCGATGCCGCACTACCCCGAGCGGTTCCCGCTGGCGGAAATAACGTCGATGGCGTTCTGTCCCGCCGCGAGCCACCACAACAAGCTGGCCATCGCCACGCACGCCGGCGTCGTGTTCCTCGTCAATGTACTCTAACAAGTATCTACCTGAAAGTTTTTGACAAACGCATTTTAAATAACACTTTGTAGGAATAATGTTAAATTCTCGGAATTTTTTTAACCGACTTCAAAAAAGGAGGTCATTTCGATTATTTTCTATATTCTTGGTTCATGAAACTCCATCGTTAAAGGATAAATGAATGTTTATAAATATAGTTTTCCATTATACTATTTAGATGTATCGTGTATACAAAAATATTTATCGGTTACAAGCGTGTACGGTTAAGAGCCCAAATATGGTCAAATTATGATTTTGAAATGGCAACATATAACTGTCTAATTAACTTAGGATGGCAATATTTATAACATCAAACTGTTAAGAAAGTGTAGCTTAGTCCTAAAATAAAAAAAAATGAATAATAAAAATCACAGCTTTATTACGTTAATATAGTACGTTTATATAATGATGCCATAGGGCTTGTAAATTATTATTGATATATTTTACTGCCATTGACTTCGATTCGTGTGACTATAAATAAAATAGTTATAAATTCTCTAGAGGCTAAATATTAAAATTTTAAGGTTTTAAAAGAAAAAGAAAAATCGACTTTTAAACATGTTATACTTTCCATAGAACTGCATTTCAATTTTTTAGTATATTATACTGTCATTATTATATTGGTATTTAAATAAAAATTTAATTTGATAGAATCGTTGGGAGTCGTATCCGTATAAAGTCATGGTGTGTCGACGTAACTTTGTACAAAGCAATACTTGTAAAAAGCAAGTATTGAATACATTCCGTTTATACACAACTTTTATGGGTAAACGAGGCCACCACTAAAGACAAAATTTTAATGTTTTGCGTAATATTATTCTACGATATAAAAAGGAGGGAATTAGCCTTTGAAGCAATAACTGTTTTATTGGCCTAGGCCCTACAATACTTTTTTCCTATTATGGGTTGAACGAAAAAATGTGTGTTATGTTTGTTGCTAAATACGGAAAATTAATAATAAGGAATTGTATATTTTTGTAATAAAAAATATTTCTTAGCATAGGTATAAGTGTGATCGTATTCAATTATGAATTGTTATACTTCACTGCGAGTCGATAGAAACAATAAATAAGGCAAG
Source organism: Cephonodes hylas (assembly GCA_030295005.1). NCBI lineage: Eukaryota > Metazoa > Arthropoda > Insecta > Lepidoptera > Sphingidae > Cephonodes > Cephonodes hylas. Next base: position 6,231,751 of record AP025364.1, on the reverse strand, counting down.
TATTGTCGGCACGGTCACTCGCTCAACTTGTAATCATTGTAAACGGCATACCTACCCGTGAAAGAGAGGATGGACTATGGAGATATATCACATATTTTTCGTTACAAAAATTCATAATCAATTGATAATTATGTTATATTGCTTATTCTCTTTGTGAATTATTTTGTACCGTGCTTAGCATCGACTCTATTTTGTATGTTTAGAAGTGTACGTAGTAAAACGTAGCAAATTTTGTATAGGCATTATACGGTATATACGGATTAAAGTTAAAGTTTGAGGGATCATTTGATTTTCATCAATACATATCCTTCAGATTTTGCTGGTAATGTGTAACATGTTGTATCTGTTTCCGTAAATAGTTTAGGAATGTTATAGGTACCAATACCAAAAATGTTTGTGCCTGTTAAGCGAATACAATTCGGTAGAGGACATGAGATTTTTACCTAGAAGTGGAATGGGTAATTGTTTTAAACGTTTAGTCTTAATCTGTAAGAACAACAACTTTTTAAAATTTTAATTAACGACATGAAATTTAAAAAGTTCATTACTTCAGCCGTAAAAAGTAATGTTAATTGTACTTCTTATTATATTGTATAAAATAAGTAACTATCACTTATGTAATGTTTTAGGATAGTACCGAAGTAAAAATATGATCAAATTGAGGGCTATATGTTAATCTTAGCCTATGTTTTATTTGTATATAAGAACATATTTGTATTTTACTTCACCCATACAAGAAATCTTACCACCACTATACATATGTAATGTACGCAATTATAACTTTCCACCATTGTTTTATTTGTACGTATTATGTAAATATTATATTTGTTGTTTGTTTAGTTGAAGTGCAGTATATCGTACATCACATGTAATGATTTATCCTTGCCATATAATTTATTTACACACACGTTAGTATGCATTTAGTTGGTGCACGTTACTTAGGTGCAATACGAAACATTGCGTATATATAAACTCGTATAAGTTGTAATTAAATAAACTTAGTCACTTAATAACTTATTTTAGAGAATAATACAGTAACCTATATATCGGATAACAGTGATATTAATATTATTTACCTTTGTATGTATCTCTTTAATTATGATGTGCTTGTTGTTAAATAAACTTTTAATGTAAATGATGTTTCATTTTCCTTTAATGTATGTTGAATAAAGTATTTCTTGTTATTTATGGGTAGCATATATTCTTAGGAAAGAGTTTACGATTTTAAAATGAGTTATATTTTAACTGTAGGTGTGTTTTGGATGTGACGAGAATCGCGGATAAAAAGGGTGATAGTTCTAATTATAAAGAAAGTGCTAAAATTTGAGTAAAGACTAAAGACAGTTAACGCCGACCAATTCCGGATGAGGGCCAGAGTATCGTACAGACTAGTCTGTAATTATATTTAAAATACTGCTTAATATTATCAATACTGAAAATAATTTTTATTATGCACATATTGGTCAATACGAGTTAACAAACCAAGATCTTTTTAGCTCAGAAAGTTTACTAATTAGTGGCTTGTCTCAATTTGGTCGTCAAACATTTTAAGTATATGCGTACTTTAGTGATAACTACTGTTGGTGTATGGTAAATGTACAACTCATGAATCACTGTGATTCTACTCAGCAATTTATTATAGCGGTACGCGTCATTCAAAACATTTCACTTGAATGTTTAAGATGAGTTGTCCCTCCGATTAGTAATCATATGAAATTTGTAACCTCGATGGATTGTGAAATAACATTCCTATGCTGGAATGTATGTTATCTATTAAATCTATCTTTATGCATAAAAATATATAGGTATCAATACTTTGTAAAATTTCCATGTCCACAGACATCTAAATTGGTACGGATCTGATAAGCGTAACAGTCGAATACAAAACATTTGCGCTTATATAAATGAATATTATAGATGTATAATGTATATTTTCAATAATATATTAAAATACACACATGACCTCATGCCTGTATTCCATAAAGGGGTAATCAATGGTGGATTTCTGCACCCATTGTTTTTTCATCTCACGTAACAAGATTGGTTCTGTTTTTCGGACACATTTCCAGACTACGTGCTCCTATTGAGCTTTTCCTAATGGAAAATCCAATAACACTGTTCGAACCGGGAATCGAACCCAGAAACTCTAGATCGCACGGCACATACTTTTGCCGTGAGGCCACGAGATTTTACAAACGTTTTCCACAAAAAGGAATACTTCGTTAAAAATTGATGCGTGCAATCGAATAATCCCGGGTTTGATACCGAGTTTGGTAGTGCCATAAGGTATTTTGTTTTTTAAATATTTTGTATTGGCAGATATTAAGTGCTTTAATTTTTTTGTGCTTTCTCCGTGGCAACATGACATGTGGATACAACTGTATGCTTGAAAAAATCTGATTATGCCGTAGATTTATGACTTCAAAAGAAGGAGTGTCTTCTAAACCACGGTTATCGGCAATCCAGATTCTCTATCAATTAATGTGAATATATAAATATGTTAAATAGTCTACGTTTGTTTTAAAAATGAATTTCATTGTGCTCGGATTTGGATGCTTGCCTTCATGGCGTCGCTTATTTGTAGCTGACTGTGTTGCGAAAGGTTGTTTGTTTGATTCCCGCAAGGAGACTAAATTTAACGCGGGTGTAGGTGTTGAGACCAGAATTTTTTCGACTCCGATATAATACAAGATATGCTTGTGAAAGTCTTGGCTTGTTCTAAACTTTAGATTCAGCGGCCTCATGGTGTTTCATGAAGCGTATCAGTTTTGGGCAGACGGGCGAAAAAAATGTTTCATATGACGAGAGGTTGGAGTCTGTTTAATTGGAAGGAAAGTTACCGTAAAGAAGTCTCAAAAAGAAAAAAAATACAGGGATAGAGAGACTTACTGTTCAGCTAAATAAAATTTATCGACGAAATTGTTTTCGTATATTATAAGTGTTCAGACGTCATAGGTTGAGTTTAAGTCGTTGAGATATGCTATTCCAACCCACGTATAATCCGGAAACTAAGAATACAGCTCTTTTGCTATTTCAGTATGAATGAAAAATCATAAATAATTAGTATTTACGGTTATTATAGAATTATAATCTTATATTTTATGCATGTTTTATTATTTCGTTTGAATTTATAAAATTGGACATAATAAATCATACAAGGTTTCAGCAGGTATATGCTCATCTAACCTTAACCCTCTACTGGTTTAATCCATTTTACATGTTATGTTCTACAAGTTCGGTAGGTTGTGTACAAATGTAAAAAGTGCGAGAGTGTCGGTGGTTATTTTTCGTGTTGGTCTCATATTGTCTCGGTCGGCGCGGCATCGCGGCATCGCGGCACTGAAGTGAGCGCGGATAAACGTCAGTGAGAACCAAACCGCGGCACAGACGGAACGTCTTATCGTTTCTCTATAACGTTTGCGGTTTTATTCACGATATAATTAATAACACACACACTGTAGAATTACCATTTAATGTCATATTGTAATTATTTGATATTTAACCGGGTTGAATTAGAATATCGGATAAACAATAAAATTTCTGAAGTTTTTCAAATAAAGCGAAACTAATATCGTAAGTTACTAACGATGTTCACGTACTTTGAAAAGCAACACATGCAGTAAAGGCCGGCGGCAACAAAGCCTGTTAATATTCCATTTCCTAAACAGTGCCGTGAACTTTAAACATGATGATGGCTAGTGCGAAATTAGTGCGGGACTGTAGTTCAGAACTGAGCTCCGACGTGAGGTCTCTTTCGGTGGCTTCTTCGACGGAAGAACAGGACTCTACCACCACTGAGTCTGAATACACCGAGGAAGAGAAGGAGTACGAATTAGAAGACCTGCAAATTTTAAAAACTATTGGTGAGTCTTTATAAAATATATATGCTTTTTGTTTTTTATTCCTATAATGTTTTATATGTGGACACAAAAATAAATAGTCGAATGTAAGTTGATATCTTGATCAAGTAAAAGTGTCGTCGTCCTCCAAAGTGTACACCGCCATAAGAGAAGCGCTGGACAGACACTGGTGGAAGCGGATCATCCGCTCCAGATGTCACCCTAACGCTGACCACGATCCTCAGATATGAGGGACCGACCAGAGGGAGAAGTTGATATCTACAAAATTTTACTGCAACAAATTGAGATTTGGATTTAATTTTTTTTAGGAGATAATATGTTTATATTCGATGAAAAGATATTACCCTGATCTTTCAGAAATTATTTATCATAACATTTTTGGCGCAGTTGATGATGTACTAGCTGGAAAATGTCTTGGGTTGATTTCAAATCCGTTTATCCGTTAGTCCGATTAGAATTTGTATTTCTGTTGAGAGACAAAATATATATGTAATTTTCTAAAAGCCGCAAAAACAGAAATCTTGTAAAATTATGCAGATTGTAGACAGTCATAATCATCATTAAAAACAAGTTTCTAATACAGTAAAAGTGCCATATATCATCCATCTTCTCAGCCCACACTACGACCAATATACATATAAGCAAACGGTGTGTTTTTGTACAATAATAAAACTTTTCCATTAGTAATCGTTTATTAGACTTGATAATGTGTGTAAAAATAGGTACATAAATACATGCGATTTATATGATTTGAAATAAATAATATTTATGTTTTGAACAAATCTTTAAATATCAACGACTAACGACTCTACTCATTATAGTGTGGTAAATAAGAAAATCTAGGATTTTTATGGTGCATTTCACTGGAATAAATAAGTTGATAATCAATTACAGTTCAAGTTAGTCACGAATGAGCAATTAAAGAACTGATTAACTAGATTAGTACAGTATGTTTTGTTTACTCGTTTCGTAATCATGAACATGAAAGTCAGAGATTTTAAGCACCTGCTTATAATAATTTGCTGAAGTTGTGTAATAAGTCTTGAGTTTTTTTCGCGGTATTGCCTGTGCCAATGTCATGTCGCAAATAGTTCTGCCTTTAGTTTTAATAGCAAAGAGACATTCGTTTGTCTAGACTGAGAACAAAAGATGCTTGTAAATGTAAAAATTATATTAACGCCTATAAATTATGACTACCTACGCATTTTGATTTTATCCTTTATTATTAATGCTTGTCTGTAATAAATGAACTTAAATTTTTGTATAGACTTATTTAATCAGTGGATTTTTGCGTTGATAGAGAGTGATCATAATGGTGATTCCAAATGCTTATTTTTTTTTTGAGCGTTGTTTTGATTCTCGGTTATGTTTCTATGTTATACACAGTCATAATTCCAAATGATTTTGTAAGCCTATTTTTAGCTATACACTATAAAAATCTTGATCATAATTTATAGTCCACGATTTAATAACGAAAAAGCATGTTATTACGTCTCTTTGTTTAAAGTCATTTTGTGAGTGGGTTGAATGTTTTCAAACTATACTCTGTAGGATAATCGTTAAAAAAAGATCAAACAGAATTACTGTTTTCATTGTCTTCCTTTTTAAATGCTTAAAATCGTTTAATTAGCCATTTTAGAATGCCTATAATTTTATTCACACACATTCAACTTTACAACCTTGAAATTGAAAATTTAAAAATGCATGATACTTTAACTGAAAAAAGGGTTTATTAATTCTCAAATTAAATTGTGACACAGTAAAAAAATATGCTGAGAACGTAGTCGCGTTTGATAACAAGACTGTGATATGTAAAATTGTGACGATTCGCATATCATTGTTGTTCCATAAAGGTATCAAGGACATAGGAACTATGTAGTCGTTGATACCCTTATCACAAAATCGTGCAAAGTGAGTGCATGAAGTGATTACACCTCGACCCAATTCTAGGAGAGTAGAGGGAAATGGGCCAAGGCCGATCGAACTACGCCGAGCTGACCCAGTAGGACAACTTTATGTATCTGCATTTCCTTGTCAAAGTTTGTGAATTATTGATTTATTTTATTTGTTTTCAATTTCATCCTATCCATCGATAATCTTACTGTAATAAATTGTAGCTTAACTGCTTGAGTTATATCTGTAGAAAGATATAATGAACTTATGCCAGACTTGTGGAATCCGCCAAATTGACGGGATAGCTCTTTTCGCAATATTTACATACTATTGTAACCTTAGTAAGTGAATAAAAAAATTATTATTAAGACTGGCTCAGTAGGTTGTCTGAATCCAATATAATAATATAATATATAATAATATTAGACAATCTAATATATAATAATATTAGACAAGAAGCGCCACTACCACTTATCTATGTTTTATTTAATACACGAACAAAGCAGGCCAAGAACGAACCTCGGACGGTAGATTTCAAATCAAATAAAAATAGGCCTACAATTACTTTACTTTAATTACTTTTCATTTAGAAAATTATTAGTATACATAGTTTTTAAATAAATAGGTTTGTTTTCCATGTCTTTACAAGTCGAGCAAGTTTAACACTCATACAAATCTCATAGAGTATAGACCACTAGAGTTGCAGCTCATATCAACCTATCTAGTCGGTATATTAAAAAGACGGTTTTTGTAATAATTAACATCTTTATAAATCACATTAAGCATGATCAGTGACTCAGTGGACTCAGAGCTCAAGTCTTAAATTGTTCCAAAAATAAATATTGATTAAATTGAGCGCGCGGTCGAGAATCTCGGCGGTCGCGGGTTCGAACCCCAGGCACACACCTCTGACTTTTCGAAGTTATGTGTGTATTCACATTGAATTATCACTTGCTTTAACGGTGAAGGAAAACATCGTGATGAAGCCTGCACGCCTAAGAGTTCTTAGGTGTTTCTTAGATGTGTAGTTCGCCAACCCGCACTAGGCCAGCGTGGTGGACTATGGCCTACACCCTCTCAATGATAGAGGAGACCCGTGCTCAGCAGTGGGCGTATATGGGTTGATGAAGAAGATGTTTGATTATTTATGATTGATTATTTATTATAATTTATATTAAACAGAATCCTAATTAGAGAAATTTAAAAAAATATATCTGAGGTAAAGACATATCTTGGAAAAGAAATCATGTAAAATAAATATCAGTGAAAGTCAGAAAAGTGATAGTAAACGCCACCATCGGAATCAGTATTCCAAATGTCACCCGAGGTTGGCTGTTTTACATAGAGGTGTAAATAGCGAAACGTGTTTAGGTAAACTGTAACCCGATCAACAGCAGACAATAAGCGAGTCTAGTGTTGCACTCGAACAAAGCCACATACAAAATAAACTTTCAAACTCCTGCCCATTTTTAGAGATTTTGCGGTTTCCGTAACACAATATAGCGAAATTGCTGTAGACTCCAATTATGTGGGTGAAACAGAGCACAAAAAGTCTCTCGGGTAGGTAAAGAGATCTAGTTTGTCCATTATCCTCTCGGTGCTCCAGTTACACTGCTAACAGCTGCATCACGCGCATCGTCGTGCCGCAACACCACTACTCGTTCCAAATACGTGCTGCTGTTATTACTAACACGTGCTATCTGCATTACAAAGCTTACCGCTATGACAGATCTTGTAGCCTACCGTGTAGAGAAGTTGCTCCGTATATGGGCTGCTTTATTGTCTTATCGGCTGTGATTGTAGTACTCGCATGTATGCAATTGATAATACAATATATACTATGTTGGACTTTATTTTCTATATCAATACAGTTTCTCATTATTTACTACTTTTATTTTACCCCTAATATATGCGAAGGTTGTATTATATTAATTATTAAATTATAATCTTCGCCGTAAGTACCTACTGTTTTTCCTGGATAGATATGTAAAAATTATTTTATTGTCTGATGCCCGGAAGACAATACAATTATTGATACTACATTTTAAATATATATTCTTTCTCTGTTTATATAAAAGCTTATTATAGCATTTCATCAATTCATTATTAGTATTTCGCCTGACGATATAAATGCTTTGTCGTTAATATCTGCAGTGTACAGCTGTTTTATTATGACGCTCAATAGAACCGCATTCCTTATTTGTTACGCTAGAAGTTGAATCGAAACAGTAGATAATAAGGGATTATTATATCAAAGGTGGCTAAGTATTTAGGGTAGAGTAGTGATAGTTAAAACGGAGGACTGAAGTTCGATCAATCATCTGCCAGTGACACAGTCCATAAAATTCCAAAATTGTGAGATTATTATCGTGTCGCAATAAGAACATTTTTTTGTACTGGAATACTGTATTTAGTATTTTTCATAAATTTCAGTAATTATGTTTAGCACGAGTATCAGCCTATATATGTATATATAGCACAGGATTTCTTCATTGTAAGCGGTCGCTACCCTGGTAGAGATCGCGAATACGAGTACGTATGCCTACGTAAATTTTATACAACTCAGAGAATATATTTTTTCCGACAGCATTAAAAATAGAGCTGGAAAGGTAAAAAATGTGTAGCTAACTAAAACGTATTTTTTTTACTTCTTTAGGACAATTGTGATAAAATTTAAAATGATGATGTTAAGGCAAACTTAACATATTTTGGTAGTTTCGGGTTCATTGCCAGTGAATATTTATTTTTAGTTAAACCTTTTAATTACTGCATGTTTGTTTTTAATTAGCAACAATTGTTAAAAATGTTATTTACACCCGAACAACTACGCTTTGTCGCGCGTGATTAAACAGATATTTAGGTCAGCATGTCACGCTACGAACAGTTTGAATGAACGTGATAATCACAAACATGTTTAATTATCATTTCCTCTTTAGTAATAACTATTACATAATAATAATTCCATAAAAAATGTGGGTTCCGTAGCTGATGATGTTGACGAAGATTGACGATGATGTTATTTAATAGATTCAAGAGCAAATCGTAAAGCAAAATGGACACTTTGTTAAGACAATTAAACCAACAATTGTATTCAATCATTTTGCAATAAATCATCTTTATGGAATTTTTATCATTACGTTATTAACCAAGTCCGATTTAGTAAAAATATACGTGTTTAATATGAAAGCGTGGATTTATTCAGGGTGGTTGTTATTTAGAAAATTAGTAGGGTTATCTCATCACGTTTTTTTTCTGAAAGTTTTTTCTTCTGATTACAGCGTAATAGTATTCTACTATTTCCACTTGTTTATTAAAATGCGTTAATCAATTAAATTAAACTATTGGATCGCTCTTTCTCTAATTTTCTTTTTTATATAATTTTCATTTCGTAAGAGTAAAGTTTTTTTAGGAATAAGTGACTTACGAAAACAATAATCCATAACGGCCCATACTTTCACTAGCACAAGATTTTTAATGACCTTTCGTTTAGCGATCTAGCTTGACACATACATGTCGCCGTCGTTTTAGTATAAATATTATTAACCATACTTCAAGACTGCTCTAAGCATGCACATTTATCACCGAATACTAGGTGTGTTTCGCGCCGGGCTGGAAGACCGGTGACCCCGACATACACTTCCCGCCCCCCTCCCCCGGGCTGGTGGGAAGAGTCATAAACAGCTTTCCCCCCGAGAACAAAAAAAAAAAGGTGTGTTTCGAATAAATTGAATTGTAGTAGCATTTAACATTCACAAATCTACCAAAGTAGCTATATTTTTATTAGTTGCACCGTTTAAAACGTACATTATGTTTTTGTTTAAAAATAATAGTTGTTTATAATAATAGATATATTATCTTTTCACGGTAATTGACTTACGCTACAAATTTCGCGGTAAACTTGGCTTGTATTCCATGAATGACATGCGATGCGGTAGTGCTATATTGTAGCCCTTGGCCGCATTCCATACTTTTGTAATTAACTCGTCTTTATTATTAATATTCATACGTAAACTGGAATACGGGTATCGAAGGTCAAAACAATACTATGTACCCCGAAAATTGTAAAACGTTAGCCATTACTCAGCGCTTTTTAATAGTTATTAAGGAATGAAGAAATTTTTTATTTAGAAAAAAAAATAAAGATTTTATGACGATTAAATAAAATATAAAATGATAAAGCAATGGGTATTCGTTATGTATTTTTTGCACGTCGTAAAATCTTTTAGTGTTCTTCTATGCTTGCCTTTTCGATCGTTTGTTTTTGTAAAATATCGTAAAGTTTAGTTCTAGCGTTGTTCTTGTATACATGAATATTATTTGTAGTCGGTGCATAAATCATTAATGTTATAAGAAAGTGTTGTCGTGATGCAATTCAAAATTCACCTAACGGAAAAATACAAATGGCATTAATTTAAAAGTCAAGATATTATAACAACTTGTAAGAAGGTTTGAAATTAGGTTTCAACATTTTCTCGTCGATGAATGAAGATTAAGTAGCATTACTGGCAATTCGTACGGCTTGTGTTGCGTGGAATTACTAAAAAGGAAATTATATGTTTTACTGGCTCGTTACATGGATAATTGCGGTTAAAAATTTATGTTTGGCATTTCCGACGCACAAATTTTAATTTCTTTAATATATTACCAATAGTTAAAGTATGAGCAACTTGCACACTTAGGTAAATCGCACCGTACTATTGAATCTGAAAGACAACATAATGAAAGATTTAAAACAAACTTCCTTAATCGATATAAATAATTGGTTCTGAACATACATACATACATACAATTGCGCAAATAAATATTACCAAATTGATCAATGTGGGAGCGGTTTGTTTATGCAACGCCAACGTAATCGATGGCGGTTTTTGACATTCTAAAAAGCCTGTCGAGAGATACGAAAAAAGTGAAATGTTTTCTAAAGTCAACAAACTCGAAAGTGGAGAAGCGCAAGTTAAAGTGAGGCGAGCATTTGTTGGCGCGGAAACTTGATTGACGCCGGATTTCACAACCACTTATTCCTGTCTCACAATATGATTACGCTTTGTTGTGTCTGCTAATATTGGTCTGTTAATGTTTGTTTTATTAATGTGGTACGGTTTGTACCATTTTGTTAAGGTAAAAACGGAATATATATCAATAGTTAAATATATGTTTTTAATGATTCGTATAGTTTTCGAATCGTCATGACTTACAGCTGTTCGAATATTTTAGAATACTGTTTTATTTTTACAATTTACGATGAAATGTTTTTTTTTACGAAAAAAGTATAATCTCTGTGAATTTAATAGGAGTTATGTATAGAATTACCTATAACAACAAAAACTTTTTTTTTTTATCTTATCACAACGTTAAGTATCGACTATTTTCGACTTTATATAAACAACCTAAGCAATTCTTTCCATGTGTGGTCTGTTTTTTAATGTTTGTTGGTTGGTAATAGAGTCCCATTCACCCGCCATCACTCGCGCGGAGTGCTGTCAGCACTCCACGCATTTTTTTTTACCGAAATAAAGAGCTATAATTTCTGTAGTTATTCATCCGCTAAACTCAGTACTTTCAAGTTTCCTTGAAGAACATAAAGGTACTTTAAGATACTGAGACAAGTAAATAGGTAACCTCAGAAATTATAGCTCATTTTTTCGGTCACAAATGAGGAAAAAGTCACGTCAAATCGCGCGAGTGATGGCGGGTTAACAGCCCAGAAAGTATGAAAGACCACGATACTCAAGATGCTCTAATAATTAGCAAGATACGTGTTGGTATTGTAAATAGCGATCGTTCACATTGCACGTTGAGCAGTATTCTCTCTTCCGGAGAAGACGACCCAAATTTCGGTCGCACGTCGGAACACTCCCACGCTTCTGGGAAATGCTCATTTACTGTTTTGACAATATATTAAAACGTCACGCCACGACGTGTGTATCGTAAGAGTTAATAAAACGACGTATTTACGCCCGTAATAACATTTTTAGCACGTGTTTTTAAAGTACATAAAACGAAATTATAATACAGGAAAGATTTGAGGATGACTAACGTGGTTGCGCCATGTTATATTTTTTAAAATGGTTATTATAATTGTGATATGACACATATTTTATTAGGGTTAAACTTATATTTATATCATTTTCCAATATTTAAAGATTTGATTAGGTATTAATTTAACTAATATTTACATAACAGGCTACAATGCAACAAATTTTTAGAGTTAACGGATATTTTATAATCCCCTGCAGCTAACTTATCTAAACTACAATGTAATACAAGAAAACAGCATACAAATACATTGTAATACAGCTTGGCACTTTTGCTTTGATATAAATGTTTGCACTCGTGTAAAATTGTTATGGAAACAGAAACCTTAAGAATACATCAGTCCAATGTATATTTAAGCTGTTTTTAAAATAGCGTTAAAAGTGTTAACGTGCCGCAAGTACGAAATAGTAATAGTTTATATAATATAGTAAATATATCTGTAGATTTAGATAATTAAACGACTCCTGATGACTTTTAGATTGTTAAAGTTCATCTCTTCAAGTGCCACTTCTTTATATATGCTTCTGACTATTCATCATTCTCTTGCCCTGCTCCCAATTTTTATTTGGGGTCGGCGCAGCATGTTTTGTACTTCCACACATCCCTATCAGCCGTCATGTCTTCAGTCACGCCTTTCTCTTTCATATCTCCTCTCACGCACTCCATCCATGTTTTCTTTGGCCTTCCTCGGCTTGTCCATCCTTCAACTTTCATGCCCATCACTCTTCTTAAATGCTTCTGACTATTGTGAACGGTTATATTCTGCATTTGCATCACTTATAATATCCTAACTTTTCGCCGTGTTTTGGATGTAATTACTCAGTCTGTTCTATCTGTGAACCAAAGCAGGAAATCATGGTTTTCTACAGACTATACGAGCCGCAATTAGCCGTCCTTTTAACTTTCATATTTTTATCGGTTGTATATTAAATCATGACTTAGATTGGTTGGATAACGTATTGCAATATAAACACAGTATGGTATAGTTTGTTTATGTGCGCTGTGAGGATGTTATTAAAACATGGTGATTATGTAATCAAGATAAATTTCGCTGCATCGAACATTCTAAGGAATTCTGTTGCACTCTTTCACTAAACTAACTAACGAAGTCAAGGTTGTATTCATTTTTCTTAATAATTAAAGGGAGACTAATAAAAAGTGCTATTTTTATTACTACTAGCGCTAAACTATAACTCGAAACTAGCGACAAGCCTGGGCTTATTGGGGCAATATTTAACTATCTCTTCTACAGTGCCCTTTGTATCACTACACACAACTACGAGGTACACTTGGTAGATACAGTTTTGGTCTTAAATAACGGCAGTTTCGTAAAAAGCGACAACAATAATATCGTATGTTATATGTATTACCATTGTTATCGTTTTGTTTTTGCTGCTCATCATTTGACATGCACTTAACGTGATAAACATTTAAATATTTTCATTTATGAATATTGCCATCACTTTTAATCAAAACAATCAAGCAAGATCGGAAGATGATGTTTTCATTGGAACGCTCGTGGATTGACTTACGCTATCTCATATCTGTTATAATGTACGTCAATAGTTCTAATAATAGATGTTCAATGGGCAAAAAGCTTTGATGAAACTGCTTCACGAAGTTTATAGGTACAGGGAAGCCGGTATAATAATTTTTAAATAAAAGCAACTGTATTGCTGGATCGAAAACATATTATGGATAAAGTCATAAAACTATTTTTTATTTATATGATCACTTTCCTTATACTTGCAAATTTTATGCTTAGGATTTATAGGATGTGGTTCATGTTATGTGATAAGACTATGTAAGTTTTAATAATATTTAATTTTTTATCTTAAAACCATAAAAAAACATACAAACGGCGTATTGGACACAATATTATATCAAATATTAGATTATTATAAGAGATTGCTGTTTGTTCTTGTTTGCCAAAACGTGCCGCTAGCGAGGAAGTGAATGAAAATAATGTGAACGCACTTACAGGATTTTGCATCCCTCATTTACGTCATACGCGATAGTGTATAAAAATGGACATGTTTCTAGTAAATTTGATATACATTAAATAAATTTGTCATTTTAAAACGGCCTTGGGTGTGCAACGAATAAGAAGTTTTAGGTAAAACATTGTACGAAATTTTCTTTCTTGTTAAAAAGATACCGAATAACGTCATGTAATGTACCTTACTTAAGTTTTTTGTGCTACCACGGTTTTATGCAAGTATAGAAACGCATTTTATTAGTTCAATTGTATCAATAAATAATTAATCAGTAGTTAACTATGATTATAATGTGCAAGCAAAATATGTCGCTTATTATTATTATGAAATTTTAAGAAAATGAAAGTTAAAATATGTTGTGTGCGTGATGAAGATAGGTAAATAAAAAATGGATCCGATTCCGGCAGCAGGAAACTCACGATAAAAGATAAAAAGTCGTAAAACAATGCATGAGGCAGTTGTGTAGACAGTGATTACTCGGGATTATTCATCAAAGCACGTTGAACCATGTGAACTTGCCATCCATGAATATAAAACGGCTTTAATGTCCACTGCTTATTCAATATTCATTACGTACCTGCGACGCATTACCATGAGAATTGACAATTTAATAAAAACGTGTTATGTAATCGTGGAGAGAATAATGTCTTTTAGTGCAAAACACTTTTTTGCTTTTTCTTTTGTATTGTGTATTTTCATTAGCGGAATAGTGCTAGTCTGTCCGCTTATTTTGGATAATGAGACATTCTGTTGAACTTGTGAATAATATAGCCAAATATTCACACACTTTTACCTAGTTAGAGCAATGTTAGACAAGTTACGGTTATGATTAGCGGTACATGTGATGAATTTTGCACAATGTATTAAATTCCACTGTTAATCAACTTTCTGGTGTGTAATTTTACGTTTCTGAATAATTCATGAGCAATGTTTCATTAAATAATAATATCTATCACGGTAAGTAATTTAATAAACTAAAATTAATTCCAATACAACAGATATATATTTTTTTTTTATTAAAAATACGCTTACCTTTGATTGACATGTCATCTAAACAACTCGGAATTGTATGCAATGTGGACACATGTGAATTAAGCTAATTACGTAATATAAAAATGATTATTGTGTTCTTTGATCACTTCATATTCGTTAATTAACTAGAAGCTCGTAATTGCGTGATTATTGTAAACATTGTTGTTTTAAACCAGTTTTACAAATAATTTGTTTGCAGTTGTGGGCGAATGTCGTGAGCTGGGTGCGACACGCGATTGAAAGAGTTCGTTTGAAATTCACGCTAAGTCTTTGCCACGAATTGCCGCCATGTCCGCGTAAAACTAATTTAAATTGTAAAAATATATCGATTTTCCGTTCGCTAACGAGCCCTTTCATATTTTACTTGCACTCGTAATTTGTGTGGCCTTTAATTTTTGTTCTTTTTTTATATTCACTCCTGAGTCTCTGAAATGAGAGACCGACGTGTATCCTACATCAAAGTTTCAACAGTAGAGTTTAAAGTCCTATGTAATAGGAAGTTTACCGGACACATTTAAGACGGCTACTTAAATCTGTCTTACAGGAAAAAATAATACGTTAGCCAATCGTGGGATTTTTCCAAGTCAACGGGTTGAGATATTTTTAATACAATTATTTTTTGATGTCAGGTCAGCATGTTGCCCTTATTACCAGTGTATTGTTATGTTTAGGTTTCAGTTACAGACAATACAATAATATGGTAACATAAAATTGTGACTTGATTGTTTTTATTCTAAGGACATTCACTGTTTAGTATAAAGTTAGGAAACCAGACGATTTGTACCGACAGTGGATGGCCATTCGAGGTTAAAGATATTTTCTTTGTCTACTAAAGAAGCGATAACAATAATGGCAAAAAGCGAATCCTTAAAAAAAACTGCGATGAATCTAAGAAATAATCCTTATTTCATTTCCAATAGAATGTATTCCATGCAAGTGTATAAAATATTTTTTAGAATTTAAAGTTTTATTTCTCGAAGAATCTAGTCATTGTTTTTGCAAAAAGTTATAACAATGTTTAAGTATAACAATTTTGTAATTTACTAACAGGAAGTCCATGCTAGAATGAATGTTTTGTTTGCGTGCGCTACCTCTTACCATTGAATTGATTTTAAAACAATGACTCATATCTGCAGTAGGTTTTCATACCATCATGATAACCATGACATTTAAGACATGCCAATGACTGGAATATATTGTTTAAAACATTATCAATGCAACGTAAAAAATATATGCTTTACTTACTTGTTAGGAACATTTAAAAAAGGGTTTTAATTACTTAACAATATAATAAATAATAGCAAAAAATATATATATATATAGCATTTATTTATTTCAACATACTATATTGTGGTGAAAAATGAGGTCGCATAGGGGCCGAGTAAAATCTTTTTTGTGTGGACATTTTCTGAAATTCATATTTGAATGTAGTAGAGATGACCATATTACCTATATTGTAAAATTTCCAAAAAGACTAATTTTTACGGATACATGTTACAGCACTCTTTACATAATGAATTGATCCGGGACATCAAAGATTGTACTCTGGTATAGCATATAAAGTACTATTTATCTCTGTAATACAAATTTGTCTAGGGTGCAAGCGCGGCCACAGTTAGTAGAGAAATGTCTATCATGGCAGTGCGCTTACATATGATACACATATAATTTTCTTTACATATCTCTGAGTTATTTAAGAACTGACAAAGCATGTTAGATGTTCATCATACATCAAGGAGTAAGTTCAGTGCGTTCATTCATAAATTAAAGAGATGGTGCCAGTGTGACAGTTTGGATGTGGTCCAAAATCCACAACTTTGACTTTCATCCTTGACACGAGGTAGATGGTTACATTTATAATATTAGCTTTGGCTATTTGCTTTCAGTAAAGTAATCTGACGGACACTTTGGGCGACAAGTAATTTTTTCGTCGAATCAAAATTTGGCACAACAAGTAAACTCGTAATGTAACCATATATTAGCGAAAGTTGAATTTGTGGAACGAAGACAGCTGCAATATTGTACACTAAAATTTAGACAGTATTTATTATTAAAACACACTCATACAGATAAATATATCTCGTCCATAGGTGCGTGCGGGCGGACTGTACGAGAACCTTTCTGACTATCTTTGGCTGATTAAGTGTTCATTAGACGCATATTATTCCGATTTCATGTTATGGAAGCACTATTTAAACATAATATATATTGTCTAGTTAGCCGGAAAGTCGAGATTTTTTAGTATATTATAATGATCTAACAGAAAAATAAAAGTGTAAACATTATCTGATTTATCGGTGCAGCGAGATTAATCTGTTCCATATTGAGTGTGAACGGGTTCTGTTAAAGATGGAGTGTTTATATTTTACTTTCCACTAAAGGTTGGTTACAACATTGGGCATAGTCATAGATTAATAGCGTGTTCGTTGTTCAGGCACTTGTCGGGCTGAAGAAGACGTCGACAGCTGTGACCTGACGTCATAGTCTGTGTCAACACACCTACATTGCTTGTTGACTATCGCGGTGATTTATACGATCTGGAAAAGGAGTTGTAACAAAATGAATTGCGTGATGATGAAGAAAGGCATTTCTAAAATATACCGTGTGTTCACTCTTGTCAACATGTTTATGAAATTGTATTATTTAAAATATGTCCTTACGTACCTACTTATACTGTTGTTTTTTTGAGCATCGGTAAGAATGTTTGGAAAATCAGTAGATATCATTATGTGCGTACTGAGTTAACAAAAAATTAAACCTATTGTCAGAATATACGACGTAGTAAGTCAATAATGAACTAAAATTAGATCAAAATGCGTAACGAGTATCACTCAAGTGGATGGTGTTCGATAAGTTTTTGGTATATTGGATTTGAGAGCTAATTTTTAAAGGAAAACCAATAATAAAATTGACGAATTAAATTTTAAAATGTTAAACAATGTTTCGCCTGTATACCTAGTATTATCTAGTTATTATTTTGAACAGATCTAATTAGTTATTACACCAATTCAGAATTCGGGTCAGCCGTAATAAGACTGATTACATACGATAAAGCTTAATAATGGAAGTTAGTACAAAAACTTGCTCCATTTTTCTGAATACGGTGCCAGGCGCCAAATGTACCAAGTGTAATTGTGGAAAGTGCCTGTCACTCAACAGTTACACATTTAACTTTATCTATATGAACTAGCATAGTCAGTTCTGCGGTTGTTACATCTTTGCTTTATTGTTTAACTTTTTAAATAGACAATAAATAAGTGACCGATCTAAGTTTCGGTGACATTATAATTATACCTCATTCACGATAAGTTGATTCTTTTGGCATATCGACTAATGATGGGAAACAGAAAATATCGAGAAGTTCAAAAATATTGCGTTTTAAAATATTGCATTATGTGTGAAATTCTTTATTACTTTCGACATATAAAACATTACTTAGATAAGCGGTGGTGGGTCATAATAAGTACCTATTTAATATTTAAACAGGATTATTTTTAGACCTCCCGCCAAATTTAAATAGGTGTTTTAGACCACGGAAGTAAACAACTTCCCCAAAGAAACACGGGTCGAAAAGTAAAAAAAAAATTCAGACCTTCTACACGAAATCGACCACGTGAGCAGTTTTCTATGGGAGGGTCGAATTATTTATCACGTTTCGACCCATGTTTCTTTGGAAAAGTTGTTTAGTTTCATGGTCTAAACAACCTATTTTAAGTTGACAGGAGGTCCAAAAATAACGCAGTATGTAAAAATTAAGGTTGAAAAATTAAATAGTTTTATCTTTAAAACAGTTTTTATTAAGAAACTGGAGCACAGCCATGATCATCATAGCGTTCAATAAAATTATCGACGTGGCAATCGATATGAACGATGTTACGTCCCTTTCCGTCCGAACGATGTAACATTATACAAACGTCAATTAGTTTCAGTATTCCTATTTTAATTTTACTTTGAAGCAATAAAGTCTCAAAATTTTTGGATAACGCTTATATCTTTAGGGACTTTTGTATTGTATTTATTTTTTTTTATTTATCAAATCATTAAAATAATAAAATAATACGTTTTTTATTTCAAAGTCATGTCTCAGAAAAATTGACATCTGCCAAAAGAATCAACTTATCGTGAATGAGGTATAGTACATTATTTTTTAAAAATCGACATGTTCTTGTAACTAACATATTACAGCAGACTTGTTTGTTTGATGGCAAGCATCCCAGTTTGGATATTGATATTTCCTATCCTAATTGAAATATACGTTCTAGTTGTTTAACGACTGTTATTGTATTTACGCCCATCAGATATTTGGCAGTGTATTATAATCCTCACGTCACGTATACCATTCGTGAACGTTTGGAAAGCTCAAACAGAGAAATATGAGTTGATATTCATACGCGCTGTCAACACGTCATTTTGTCCGTGTTAATTGCTTCAAGTTTGACATTTCCTTTTACTAGTTTACATGTTTACATATTTTTTCTTTTAAAATATTCTCAGATGCGTACAAAAATATAGAGTTTCAGGAGTTATAGTATTTTAATTTATCGTTTCGGCGTGATGGCTTAAACTTTCACACTACACATGCATGGTTTAGTGTGATTAAGTATCGTCTTACCTATCATTTTTAAAGTTATTTGTTAACGTAAACTTATTATTTTTAAGGAAACCGCAACGAATTTCTTAGACATATCAAATTAATCTACCCGTACAATGACAGTGTGGTGTCTCCCATTAAAGTATGATATATTTTTGTTTCTATAAATGTCTGGCTACATACTGTATAGAATGTGTAGTTAAAAGCATTGTTTGGATGCACAAAGTACCACGTGAGAGTGAGTGACGATAGAGCAATAATGATGAGTGCTGGCCACACGATACATTTAGACCGTAATTGGAGCAAGGCCTGTATCAAAATAAACTTTATATTAGCCACTTACATTACCAAAACATCTCCAGTGTCCTGGCCAAAATTTAATATCATAACATACGCTTTTACCACGGCAGTAAAACACTTGCGGAAATTAATTAAAATTATCGATTTTATGAGCGTTAAAATTGGCACGACACGGTTTATGTAATGCGGACCATGTAAAGTTTGTTAACCTGACCAGAAATAGGTTAATGAAATTAATGTCATTATTTTGTGACATATAAAAAAACTAAATATATATTTTTTATTTACTTATGTAGGTACATATGCCCAAATTTTTTTCTTCCATCGAATAAACTCTATCTTTCTGTTTTATTTTTGATAAATAGCTACAGTCCCAAGTAACGCATAATCAGAACATTAATTTACATAATGCCCAGTCTGCATTTGCTTTTTAAAAGTTATAATTTAAATATATTTTTAACACATGATTTTGCTTTTTTTTAAATTCATATGGGCGCAAGAGATATGTTATTTAGAAATTCGATTTCTATTGGGTTATTTATAGCATTGAATTTGAATTTCGATTTGATAAAATATTATTCCGATATTATATTACCTATATAATCACAGTTTATTTCTAGCTATTTTCTATAATACGAGTGGATATCGCGGCTTCGTGAGATTTTATTTAATTTTTTTAATGGTAGAGTTTCGCGACGGGTAGAGAACTTTATCGAGATAATAAAAAAGTGTTGGGTTGCAGATTTTTGTCTGTAGTGATGGAAGCCCACTTTTCTTACGGCATTAGATTCTAAATTCTCCAGATTGAACCATATGGTTTACACATAAAGAGGTATGTGTTTGTGCGTTCAAGATTCACCTTTTGTACATGCATATACTAGGTCAGCGTCGTTAACATAGTCCTTCTCAATTGTAGAGGATGCCCGTGCCGATCCGTGGGTCGTATATGGGCTGGTGTTGATGATGATATTTATTTATAAACAGGCTAAAGAAAGTTTCATCTTGTGACAGATACTCGTATCGTTGGATACCAGTTGGCATTATATCCGGTAGACAAGCTTACTTAACTGTCATCTGGTATAAGAGAAGGACTCCATAAAGCATCCAATTTTATGGACGACGGAACATCTCTGTGAAAATTACTTGAGCGGCACAATGATGACTAAAGAATCAATGAGACAATGTGGCCATGATATTGATAGGATGGATTTATCGCGGCCCACTGCCCGTGCTCATGAACAAGGTCGGTGTCATTTTTTGTACGTTTTATTTCCATTGTACAATCTAATTATACTAGTCGGCTTCCTACGAATTATACCTAATTATAATAAGAGCTATTTCAATACTACGAATAGGTGAATATATCGTTTTTATTAAGAGCTTAAAGATACCGATTACTACTTAACCCGATTAAGTGTCTGCTTATTTAAGTGACAAGAAAGTTTACTATCAGTTAATGTATATTGGTGAAAATACGCATTAATAGTAAGATATGAAAGTTATTAAACATATCATTAAGAATATGTAAATTGAGTTATAATTCCAATATGAGAGTGCTTCAAAGTAGATTATCGAGTTGAAAATTTTGATCTTTATAGATCTAGCTGACAGGAAATATCTTCAAAGCGTTATGAAGTACCTATATGTATAATATTAAAAAAACGAGAAACATTTTTAACTATGCGTTGGATACAATATTATCCTTTAGTTTATTTCGATGTTATTTTATAATATACCTGTGATGTAATCGAAGAAATGTGCCTTGTAAATTAACTATAATCACATACGCGTATGCAGCTGGCTCTTCAAATTTTGCTTTTATTAAAGTACTTAGATATAAATTGTAAAGTGAAATTATTTATATTAGAAAAAATGTTTTACCGTTATGCTTCAACCTGTATTCCGCAAAAACTGTTTTTAAATTCAACGGTTTTATAGTTGCGTTGTCAACGAACCATTGAATATTTACCAAGCTTCTCAAAGTAGTTTATACGATTTAAAAATTGTGACATAATCTGCGGACGTACATTATGCCGTCAGTGAAAGTAAACGTAACCTGTTCAGTTGCCTATACAAACGCCCTTCACTGATACTCTGATCTCGACGTGATTTAAAACCGTTAAATGTATTATGCAAGCGTAAGGTCAAAGCGGATAATCTATAGTCGAATGATTTCTTCGGTTTTTTTTTGTTACTCAAAATGTTTCGCGATCTGTTGTGGGTGAAAGTAACGTACTGTTCTCGTTGTTATGTTAATTTCTAGAAATGGCTTTTGGGTGAAAAATTATGTTTTATACTGAACTATTCATGTCTATTCACCAGGCCATCTAAGTCTAAATAGGAATAGGAGATGTGGGTTTTGCCTACTTTATACAAATTTACGATTTATAGATTCAATAAATTTTAATAAAGAATGAAAATATTTTGATTAAAACGAATGCCAGTACGTTATAAACAGACATGCAACTAAGAAAAGTCATTTATTTTCTGCTATTCCTAATCTGAAACCCGCAAGAACTTGGAATAACTTTCCTGTCGCTATGTTAACTAAAGCAATGACGGTAAATGTTTTTCGTTACCATCACCATTGCATGAGCGTCACATTGTTTGATTGTTTATGTTATGTTGTGGAATTTTTGGCGTTTGTCCATCAAGACAGCATATTGTCTTTACGGATTGTTTTGCTCTGTTAATTGTCGATATGACGTTAAAGCTTTAAAGGTATTTGTGATACAACCGTTGTAGACAGAATTAATGTTGTAAATAATACCCCGAAGCTCCCCTGGTTTTGTAACTATATCATTTTGAAAAAAATATTATTTTACATTTTTTGAATCATTAAAAATGCTCTAAAGTTCTAAAGAGTTGTTCTAGTTATCCGTCCTTTCTTTTCCACAAAAGGATATTGCGTGCGTGGTTTCCATGACATAACTTCGAGGTTACTACCGTCCCGTACTATGTTTTCCAATAGTTTGTTACTAAAATTTATTATTATTGTCATTATAAATTGTATGACCTCTCAAGTCCTGCATTGTATCATAATTTCGTTTGGTAATTGAAAGTCCTCACATGTCTTGCTCCGAGAGTTAGTCCAGACGCTTATAAAGCAATGCCTTATTATTCTATTTTCTGCTACTCTTGTTTTATCAATAATAAGACTTCTCGAGGTCAACGAACTGAAGAGGAAAATTGAAGATAATGGTTGAGTTGGGCAAAAGTTTTGCGTCATAAAAAAAAGATATATACCTAAACGAAGTCGATTGCGAACATGCGTAATTTTAGGTTAGATTACTCATATAACTACATAAGTCTTTGTAACAATGAAATAACTACATGATTTAATTCAAGGCATTTGGTGTATGTTTCGTAAAAAATAGCTTTTTAAGAAAAAAAATCTTTTATATTGAAAACTTAGTTTTCTACGTCTCTAAGTTAAAAACTATCAAAGGTTTTATTTCATAGAGGCTCGCTCTCTATTACGTGGAACTAGAAAACATCGTAGTGCAGAAATGCGGCTATGCTCACTCCTTAGGTGATAACAGGCAAGAATTTGTATGCCAGTACATACACATAAGTAAATCGCTTAATCTAAACTAATGTCTGCAACGTGACTATTACTTTGATGAAGCATCCGACGTTAAGTGATTACATTTATATCAAAATAGCTTTTGAGTTACGAGCTATCTAAGATAAGCATGATTGAAGTTTGTGATGTACAAAATATGATTCATATTCGAAGCTGGCTGGAAAATAAATTTAAAAATGCATTTTTCACTCATCGCTCATGTTTTATATTCTTCCAAGCGAAACACCATTAGATTTATTGGCTGAAAAATTGAATACGTAAATAAATTAACCTTCATAGCATTTTAACATGTCAATGCACAGAAGGGCGAAGAACCCTACCGACCTCAAAGTCGACGAGAAATTTATGGATCCAAGTGTGAATACTTTAGTTCTCGCCAGTAGAGCCTTGCGCAACTGATAGCAGATATAAAACGTAAAACATACCGCAGGGTACCGCAGCATTAACGAAATTACGCAAAATTTAACTTCTACTTACAGTCGTATACAAATATATAGGTGGCCTTCTGACCCCAATTTTAAATGGTACCGATATCATACGAGTATAGTATTTTCTAGGACATACTATTTCTGTATTAAATAATATATGTAACGTGTTGTCTTTACACTTTAAAATGCGCAAAACTGTGTCAAGTGGTAAATTATATTAAGCGTTTTGTAGTTCCTCCGGGAATAGTGAAAGTATTTTACATAAATAATATTATATTGATTTTAACCCGAGACAGATATTGTTTGAAAGGCTTAATGTTCATTGGATGTGTTTACATACAGCTCATGTTGGCGTGTACTTCGTATAAATCTCCACAGAAACTTTCTAATTGCAAGTCATATACGCTACTTTTCTGTGATTATTGCCTTATACCTAATCAATGAAATGCGTACGGTACCGAGTAACCGGAGAGCAATTAAGTAGGTACATGAATTTCATACAAATCTTACAATGTGGTAAATAATAATGTGTCAACTATTTCAGAGTAGTACCAAAGATATTAAAAATGAAGGAGCCTTTTTCAAATAAATATAATTTATAAAGCTTTTGTTTCATTTTCACATTAATTTTGTAACAGAAAGATATATCTTTAGATAAGTCTAAATTATTAGAAGCTTTAAAGGTCCCTGGGCCAAAATCATTGCCATCTTGTAACAGTACACAGTCATTGAACATATAAAAATAAACTTCTTTAACATGATACAACATTTCGTAAATAGATGGTGTGTCATAATCATAAACGAACTGACTCAAGACGCTGGAGCGAAAAATATACAGATTTATAATAAAGTAACTACGTAAGAATTTATCTGCAATCAATGCAAATTAGGATTTAATTAATTTAAATTAAGTGTAATAATTGTTTAACGCTTTTAGCAAATAAAAGAAATGAAACGAACAAAACAAATTGTTTGCTTTGTAGAACAAACAAGATACAAGTTTAACATTTGATTTATGGTAGTGCGGGTTCAACAGACGTTTCACCTTGATATTCTCATAGAACTTATATTTTAGCATTACTCAAATATTTTTAACCATAACAGCTGTTGAAGGTTGAAATGGTAGCACGAAGTACGGGTGACGCGTGAAGGTGGGCAGTGAGATTTACATGAGTTTTTATTTATTGTGTGCCGAAGGAAGGCTCGTATCCACTACGGATGTAGGTAGGATGTACGTGTTCTACACTATCCCTTTATGTCTATATAATTATTGCGAACATTAGCTTTTAAATAAATTATTCACGTTCATTGGGGTCAATTGCTGGTGCGCCGTTCCGGGATTTGTGGAGATGATATCATTACAACGTAGGTTTTTCAATACCACATGCGAGTGTTCTCGATAAAATTGATTTAAATCATGAATACACTACATGGTAATTAAAAAAATAACGATTCTAACTTTTTGCTTTATAATTATTCAGTAATAAGATACAAATGTTTAAATGTTTATTTTCTATTAATCAGTTGATTATTGGATTTTACAAAATGTGGATATTAGCATATGCAAAACGAATTGATTTGTCTGTGTGTGATTCAACCGTTGCTAACAGTAAGATCAAATCCAAATACATTTGATGATTGACGATATGCACGTAATTTATTCCTTAATTTGTTTACGTATCTGGAACGTACAATTTGCTATAATTTACATTCACCGTTTGGAATTCAATTGGGAATCTCCGCTCCTGACTCATTTTATAAGCAATTTATTCATGGAATTGTTTTTACTATCAGCATTCTCTATATGTTTTGGTGGAAAGTAAAGATGCAGGAATATATTTACGTGTTGTAGTTTTAAAGATTTGCTGAATAATTAAGCAACGCAATTAACCACAATCCTTTCTATAGTGAGATCCTTTTATTGAATAATAGACACAGTTCGGACGACGATGAATTGCATTACTAACTGAATCATTGATTCATGTGAGTAGATTGGGTTGGAATGCGACATTAGGAAGTTTAGTTATACAACACAACTGCTTTTATGCAGCAACAGCGAATAGGGACAGGTAGGGGGCGAATAAAGCGCAGAAAATTGTTAAAGATTATTTTATATTTATTTAAAGTGAGTAGATCTTTAGCTAATGTATATTTACCATGCTATGATTTAAAAGAATTTCTTCGTGATATATTCTATAAGCTTCTATAACTCAAAACATTGACCACAGACATGAAGCGATTTGGAAGACCTCATTTCATTTTCTTATCGGTATATTTATATATGTATTTATAGCGTGATAGGATTCTTCATCATATTATGTTTTCCTTGATTCTTTTATTTCCATAAGCGTTAATTACACTGTAAAACGCGGGAACTATACTCCAAATATAATGGATATAACATTTTCTATGACTGTATATATATATTAGCCCCGTATCGTAAGCGGAAATTATTTTCCCATTTAGTTGAAAATTAAGTTCTAGTGTTTGATTTAACATTAATTTTTATATCGTATTTAAATAATTGGAATATTGAGTCGAATAAGCTCTACTCTCTTCTTGTTACAGGAACCGGCACATTCGGTAGAGTGTGCTTGTGCCGCGACAAAGCAGCTGATGAATATTTGGCGATGAAGATTTTATCAATGGCTGACGTTATTCGTTTGAAACAAGTTGACCACGTCATGAATGAGAAGAACATCTTAGCAGAGATCAATCATCCTTTCATAGTTAATTTGTAAGTATTGGCGGATCCCTGTAACATAACATAACTGCGCTGAGTTCCTGTCCACAGTTTAGTTTACCATTATATTCTTAGTATCACAACGGAGATGTTTACCATTGGAACAATGTTAGACGTTTAATTAAACGTGTTCGGGTGCATGTGACGCACGACAGTTGGGAGCAAGTTCGGCATAGAGCCAATGTTTTCATTTCGGTTTTCGTTAAAAAAAATATATTCTTACTTAAACGTGTAATTATTGCGCTAAACGCACAAATGCTTCACAAATCTTTTTTCAATGCCCGTTTAACCTGAACTACATAAGATTATTTTAGATTTAAGAAACATACGTGTTTTCCTCATTGGTTCCATTCGGCCCAATAACCTCGTAAAGTAGCTGTGATCTAATGTATCTTTTTTCACAGCAGTTGTTTCCATTTTTAATTTAGCAAAGTTCGGATTTTATACTTGGCATCACTTGAACGCCAGTGATGCTTAGCGAGCCGATAAATTTCTTTGCGCGTGTTTTCAGATTGTAAATTGACGACTGTCTTATAGAAATATTATATCAGACATGTTGATTTATTGGTTTTATTTGTAAGATAGTAATTTGACGAGTATTATCAATATAGCAAAAAAATACAAAAAAATGGTGATAATTTATGAATATTAAGAAACGAGCACGTTGAGCAACGCCTAATTAGACAACTTGTCTCAATTTCTCAAATGTTATGGTGTGGTTAATCTGTATTCATGATGAATGATGTCAATGATTTATTGCAGGCGGTGGTGGACGCATGACGACTCCTGTATATACATGCTATTCGACTACGTGTGCGGCGGAGAGCTGTTCTCCTACTTGAGGAACGCCGGCAGGTTCAGCAATAGCATTGGTAATTGTATTACAGATAAACAATTTACATAAAAAATATATTTATTACGCATTCTCGAGCTATTATTCTTTACATTGAGGCGTATTTTTTAAATCCACTTTCGTAAGCAATTTACTTGTCAAAATTTCATCAGTCCGATGAAGGGCTTCTTACGGGTGAATTTCACAAACTCAATTTACGCACGCCACTGCCTTCATTTTGGTCACGAATATTATTTGAAAGAAAAAAAACGATAATTTTACATTTTAATTGGATACAATAAATAAATTGGGACGGAATAAATAAATAACAGTTGGAATAATGCCAACACAAAGCAGACGTATGAACCAACGTGGTACGATTTGTGCGCACGATGCGATGTTCTGCAACCACAACACGGTACACTGTTTTTACGATTCTAGCAGTCCTATTACCTAACTCTTGTATTTTTACTACTAAAACTAGTGTACGGATAGTAGGTGCTTACGGGTGTATTTTTAATTGAAAATATAGAAGTCTTCATTTAGGCAACACCTCGACAAGTAGCCATTATAATGTCATTGGTGCTTGATAAAATGAGCGACAGATGTTCGCAGTTTATATTTCGTCGTAAAATATAATTATTTGTTTATGAATTTAAATAATAATTATATTTATTCCGATATAAGCTTTATCTGTTATTGTTTTTGTAAAATATAATGCAGTATGACTTTATTAATTTTATTAAAATAAGTTTAACAAATGGCAGTTTACAAAAATTATGATTATTGAATTTTTTAGAACAATTTTTCTGAAGTCGGTTTAAAAGATCAGATTACAAGTACATTATGTGCTTGTATTTTGATATTTTGTTGCTTTAAACATAATATACAGATTTACAATTAACAGATAGTAACAGTAATATAATACCATAAATCTAAATTTGAGAAGTATTTAAATGCCAAAGTCGTACGTTATATTTAACAAAAAAAGTCGAGAGCTCAACTCAAAATCAATTACATCTTTTGTTTAAATAAACGAGACCCAAATGAAATGTTGTGTGGCCAGTACCACGAGTGTTGGCGTAAAATGTTGTTGCTTGGTTACTGGCACAACGATGTTAATTAGCTGAAAGTTTAAAGGAGATGTTCAGAGGTTATTACGCTCGGACGGATAAAAATGTATTCAGTATATCGTTCGGGAGTGGAGCACTGAGCCAGACAACGCGACGCCCGACCAGCGCGGATCCACTCCCAGTAACATTTGCTTACGTATTTATACTCTTATTTAAATAATTATTGTAAATCAAACTGAAATCACCTTCAATGTATATTTTACTATAATTTAGTTGGTAACAGCGGAGAGAAATGTGGCACTGTGTTCTACAAAATATTAGTTATTTGTAGTGCAGTTTCTATCAGATGTTTCATTATGGAGTGTTGATAAGTTCTATAACTAGTTGCGAGCTATTTTCTTGCTATTTATAATAGCTTGCGACGTAGACTTGAATACGTTAGATATTATTATAGCAACTAATCTTTTGGAAAGAAATATTTTAAACTTGATTGTTTTTGCTGTATCTAATAGGTAAAAACTTTTAGCATTTTTTGTTAATTTGGACGAAGCAATTAGAGCTATTATCTCGAATCTAAATAAAGCCATGAAATATTGTTTACAGACTATTAAAAAACTACAAACTATAAGAAAGTGAAAACTTTCTAGAAAAAATAAAATACTTAAATACAGGCTTAATTATAACAACAAACTGTAAAAAACACAACAAAACATTGATCCTCGCCTTGTCAAGAACAATAATATCGTCCCTTAAACTTTAATAAATTTTTTTTATCTGATACGGCTGAAGTGCTGCTACATACGAAGAACACTTGCAGCGCCTATGCATTACAATGCTCGGATCAATGACTTTGAAAGCACCCAGTTACATCAGTACCGTGTGTAAACAAAAACTGTTAGAATTTAAATATGTTGACCGGATGGTAGGCATTAACAACATATGGGTCCATCACCCTCATAATTCTCGTAATTTTAGTGAGGTTAAGTGACGTGTGCTCTGGTTTAGTTTCACTCAAGAAGCAGGTGATTGTACCGTCTGCATTAGAATTTAGAACAAAGAGTGATTCTCGTAGAAATGAATGTGGAGATCCTTGTAGCGGCGTCACTTTTTCGAGATCTGATGTCATGCAATTATGATAAGGTCCTTATAAATTGTTTCGGATGACGTATACTCGCCCACAGACTAAGGCTTTAACATAAAGTTATGGTTCGAAAAGCTTCAATCCAATTGTCCTTCTATAAGAATCTATTAGGACGACCTTAGCTTAGCTACCTACTCGTTTATTGTTTTACGAGAACACTGCGTGTCGACAGTAAGTGAATGCAGGGCGTTTACCTTTGAATTAAAGGGAAGCTGTTCTATAAATGTTTACCTTGTGTTTCTTGTCGTGGAATATAATAAGCAGACGACAGTATTCCAACGCGTGAACATCGCCCGATACTAATAATACAACCGCAGAGTGACGCTCGCTTCATCTAGTGCTGGCATTGACTTTACCAATACAAAAATACATTTGCTTTCTGTGTTTCTGTGAGATTTGTTAGATTTTTGATACAATAAATATAACATCAGCGATTAGTGCATTTGTGATTTACATTGGTTTGCAGTGTACTAAAAGAGGAAAACTTATCAAGTGAATATTACGCTATATAGGTACTAATCAGTATATTTAAAAACCCTTACTATAAACATAGGACAACACATTTTGTGATAGTAATTGCGTTTTGTTCCAGTATCCTAAATCAATTGCTCTAGATCTTTAGACAAAACAACCGCGCAGTTGCAATAAAACGTTTTATGTTTTGGATGATATTTAAATTTCGGAATTTCTTCATGATTGTACTTTTTGCGTACTGTGTCACAGTTGTTGTTGTATTTTCCTGAAGGCAGTTGAAAATGTGGTGAAAATGAATTTGAAGAATTACTAGTATCAGATACTGTTACAGTTAATATTATAAGTTGTCCGATATTTTTTATGACCTAGTGTGAATTAAGCTTGGTAAATGTGTTTAGTACTAATTGGTTATTAACATTATAAAATGGCGTCATGTTGGACAAGTATGCGGATAACCGGTATGAAGTACAATTTAATAAAAATGTAAAAATTGTATACAACAAAGCAAGGCTTTTTTTGTTCAGTAACAAATATAATATTTAAATATTTTCTGTTTTTGCAAACAAACTTTAAATGTATTATTACAAACCTTCAGAACTGTACATAATAAATACGTTCACATTTATTACCATAGTTACGGCGCTCGTAAATCTGGCACATAAAACATCGGTGCAAGCGCTTTTCCAAAATTCCACTAAAATTAATTTATTGTTGGATATTATTAGAGCTGACTTCACGAGCAATCAGACGGGTTCAGTGTCTGTAGTTCTGAGTGGTGTTGATTTACTCGACATTAGAAACACGAAGATTATGCTGTATTTTATTTATATTAGTTCGATCGCCGGAAGCTGGGGGAAATACTTTAAATACTTGCTGTGATTGGTTTTCACAGATTGGTTTCGTTCTCCCGGATGGGTTTTACTCTGGTCATAACAATAAGTTCGCACCTAATTTGTTTAGTAGAAGCGAATTGAACATACAATTTGTAAGATCTCAGTTATAATTGTTTGCAAGCTTTACAGAAAAATGGAATGGTTATTTAAACAGAGAAATTATGGCCGAGGGCTGTAAGCGAGCGGTTAAAAATCTCGGCTATCATGATTTCAAGTTTAGGCAAACACGTCTGACTTTTCGAAGTTACATGTGTATTCACAATGAATAAAAACTTACTTTTACGGCGAAAGAAAACATCGTGGGGAAACCCGTACATATTAATGTATAAAAAATAATTTAAAATTACTCAGAATATATTCATGTTTTATATTTTAACTATTCATTTGTACTATATTATTAATTGATGTACGTTGTTTCTATTTTACTCCGTTATATATAATAACAAATGTCTGTATAGATCTTTCACACAGCGGTATTCATCTCCACGTAACAAAACAAGTATAGAATTGTCTTTTGTCGAACAAAACTAGGTGATCCGTAATGTGGTGAAAACGGGAAAGTGTGCTTATACTATTATTATGTGTATTAGCCGAGAATATTATAAATTGACATCATGGCAGCAACGTTTTCTATGTAGGAAGAGGTGAGTTAGACAAACAGTTATCTTGTCACAAACATGACAAGTAAGATAAATGTATCTTATGGATGAAGTCGATCTCCCAAGTCTATGATAATCAATAATTTACGATATGCAATTTCTGTATCGCTTGAGTAGGTACAGACTATATGTAGTTAGTTTTCTATTGTTTTTTATGTAAATTCATGCTGGATAAATTTTACCTTATTGAGGAAACATGTTCTCTTCGTGGACTACATAAAATAGCATTCTGTATCAATGTGTAAACACATTATTCAAAAATGTATACTGTATACAAAAATTGTTATTAAGATAGTTAATAACAAGTGTTTGGTTCGCAGGTAATTTCTACGCCGCCGAAATAGTTTCAGCACTTGAATATCTCCACGCGAGGAACATCGTGTACAGGGACTTGAAGCCAGAGAACTTGTTACTCGCCAAAGATGGACACTTGAAGATAACTGACTTCGGCTTTGCCAAGAAGCTGACAGATCGCACGTGGACTTTGTGCGGTACCCCGGAGTATTTGGCGCCGGAAATCATACAGAGCAAAGGGCACAACAAAGCTGTTGATTGGTGGGCTTTAGGTATGTACATTATTATTTATTACAACTAATTCATTCAAAAGACATATTGACACGGACTTGGCT
The DNA here is from genome assembly GCA_030295005.1 of Cephonodes hylas. Taxonomy (NCBI): domain Eukaryota; kingdom Metazoa; phylum Arthropoda; class Insecta; order Lepidoptera; family Sphingidae; genus Cephonodes; species Cephonodes hylas. The sequence goes on along the minus strand of AP025364.1, from coordinate 6,199,584 downwards.
TGTTTGATATTATTTATTAATCCCATCTGATTTCGAGTATGCAATCACTAATATAAAAGACGGATCTGTGCTCAACTCACGTGAAGCTTTACAACCAGTATCGATAAATAATAAATTGAAGTATGGTGTAATGAAATACTACTACTTAATGGACACACCTGTCATAATTTTCCTTTAGGTAGTAAATTCTAGAACATATAGTGGCCCATTGTGTGCTAAATATATTGCCGTAAATAAAGTAAACGTCAACGTGCCTATGTGTAAAATATTATTCAGGAAAAAATATTTACGTAACATCGCCTCGTATAATTATTCAAATACAATGGAGCAATTTTTTATACTCTACAATTATTTAAGAAAAAGATTAATGTTGATATAACAATGAGATTTGTTTAACATTACTACTAGTGAGTTGTTTTGTTGTAAATTGTTAAGAGAATGAAAATAATCAATTGCATGATTCAATGTTTCTTAGAATCTGACCGTTACCAAAATAAAAAGCATAGTGCTCATAGTGAGTTACACAGTAATATTTCACTCGTAGGTTATAAATAATGTTAATGAAATGTTAAAATATAATACTTTTTAATTCTTTGGCATCGTGCCTTTACACAATTCTTGCTTTTGGGCGCCATTTCGGTTGCATAGACACTATCGCACTAGAAAACAGTTTTGATTGAATAAGAGTAAACTTAACGCCAACCACATATCGATCTTCATGGCATTTTATGAGAGTCAGAGCAGGTATAATATTGTAATAAAAAGTTCATTTATTTCGTGATCAATGTCTGCGTATCTTCGCATGATATAGCTAGTGATAATTTTCAAAAGAAAAAAAAGTACGTACGGTGTCGACTTTATTTATCGCACTGTATTTACCATAAAGTGTAGAGCGGTCACTTTCCCGTGCTAGTATAGTGAGCCGGTCAGTATTCGGGCACCTGAGCCTTACTTTTATAATTTATCATATATGTTTATTGTTAAAAAAAACATTGTGAGTTAAATGTTCTACCAGAGAGATTCGCTTAAAGAGTTTTTTTGATATAAGGATACTACCGAGTACCACTAGGATAGTGTATTGAACCTAAGTGTTAAGTCTACGTTTTCAGAGTTGTGAACTATTGATAGCATCATAGTTATACCGGTAAATGTTATGATCCAGATTTCCAGATTCAACTAGAAAAGTATAGTAAGCTTAATGTATAAAGGTTTTATTTACCGATGCAAATCTGCATGCAGCTTACAAGGAGAATTAGTTACATTAGATCGCGCATCATTTGATTTACCGCACCAACCGCGGAAATTTGAACCCCAGCCGTCGATTACACGGCTGTGTGCAGTGCGGATTTGTAATACAAAGTTTTTTCATTGCATGCTATTGTTAGTCACAACTCACACGATACCGCACTGCTTACCATCCCATGTTACTGTCTCCTGTTTGAAATGTTTACATTAAAATTATTATTACTTGTATTACGTTGATTAATTGCCATTTAGCGGTTTGGTTGTGCCAATTTTGTAATTTATAAGTTGAATAATTTATTGCGGCACAGCTTGCTTATGCTAACAGCTCGTGTTTGGCACCTGCCATGTGACAATGTACATATTATACCCATCCAAAACAATCGTAATTTCTAATAATAAAATGAACGGCGCTTCATGTTTTCACAATTCATGTTGTTTAAATAACATAGTGTCAAAACCGGTAATTTTCTAACAAGAGGCTCAGGCTTAATGAGTTCGTAATTCTGAGTTATTTCCAATAGCAGAAACAGGGCTGATAACAAATGAATGTCATATTTTGCATAAAAATAAATTAGTCCAATGACATGCGGGCTTTCGCGTGATATTTCCCTGCTCGTTAAAAAAATAATTACAAAAGTACGGATTTATTTCTGAGATAGGGTTTTATATAATAGGACCTTCATCGGGGTAATTATATTTTGAAGTCAGTTTGTATCGCAGTGCACGAAATATAAAATAGTTAATTTGGCATAGACTCTACAACGCTAGGAAATAAAGTGGTAAGAGCCCAATTATCCGGAGCATTGATTAAATTTATCTGACACAGTCCAAGAGTTTCGATTTATTTGATGTTTTAATAGCATTGTCGCATACGAATGTTTTCTTATTTTGAAAACAACGAACCTTGCAAATAAATTTGACACAAGTTTCACAGTTATTTATATTTATTCCAGGCGTACTTATTTACGAAATGCTAGTCGGATACCCGCCATTCTACGATGACAATCCATTTGGGATATATGAGAAAATCCTAAACGGCCGTGTGGAGTGGCCTCGGCACTTGGATCCTGTCGCCAAAGACATCATCAAGAAGCTTCTCGTACAAGACAGGACTAAGAGACTCGGGAACATGAAGGTTTGTTATCGAACTCTTTCTACACAAGCTATAAATATAAGCAGCCGAAGTAATAGTGACAGACTATTAGAAACATGTGATTTTTTAAATTGTAAAGCAATAAATCGTGTTCCCCCTCACGTGTTCTTTTGACATGTTTTTAAACAATTTAAGCAAAATAGAAGCATGTCTCAATAAAATGTGGATTATATGTAGGTATATTTCTGTGGCGCTTTTCTTACATCATTAATATGAAAATAATTTCTCTTAAGTAAATATATTCATGTTTATTATTGAACGCGACTGCTAGTTACGTCAAAGAGTGCGTAAGTAAAGTTGCTGATTTAACTTTTGTTTGCGGGTATTGTTTGCACACAGTCTGGACAATGTGCCCGAAGACACGGTTTTATTTACATACACGCGTAGGCATACCGAAAATAATTCAGCCTTGCGCTTGACCCGTATTGCGACTATAATTGTGAAGGACCATTTTCAAAACAATGAGAGGAAGGCGACGGACTTGTGATTTAGTAAAGTGTTGGTAGTCCAACTATTGCGTCCTATCATGAGGTTTCGAAATATCATTCAAGTACTTCCACGGGAAGTAATTAAGTTTGAAATCATTAATTCAAACACGTCAATGGTTCCTAGGTGAGAATTTCTATAAATTGAGAGCAAAATGCCACCACTTGTAACACCAAAGGAATGCGTAGAAGCAAGTCGTTAAGGTAGCTGGAAAATGACATTATATTGGAGCGCGGCAGACATCTATTTTTAACAGGTTAATAATGAGTATGAGCTGAGTGAATATAAAATGCTTTAGTTTCGCAGTTGTGCATCAAAGGGGATTGATGTTACTATATAAATCAATGTTATTTTCAAAAAGTACTCATATCGATTGATAAAAAAGATGTTGCATTAAAGATTTTATTTATCTTCTGAAGTTGGCTGTCCTCCAGCTGTTTCCATATTTAACTTCTAATCTTATATATGCCTGACATATGTAAGACTCTACGCTAATTCCAAATCAATTTAGTCTCAACAGACTGGGGGGTGTTAAAAGTATGTTGTTCTGCATTGTGAAGTGAAGCGGAGAAATTGGAAGTGGTTCCAAGAAGCTGAATTAATGCAGGAACCTATTGATCTAGATATCTGAAAATTTAAAATACAGATTTTAATGTGCCGCTTGTGGATGTAATTGCCGGAGCAGGCGAACCGGTCGATGGCGTAATAATTGTTCATTTAACAACCAATAGGTAAATAAACGTGCCACCCGACTAGATTGATAAAACTAACTAAACTAGTTGCATTGCATAATACAAGCGCGTTCACATTTGCAAACGAGTTTTAGACGCTTAATCAGAGTTATGTCCGCTGATCCCGTAAAATGCCGCTACCGCTTAACATTCGCGTGAAAAACGAAATATTCGGTATTCGTTCCGCTTGTATCAGCTCAAGCGCCTACTCTTACTCGTTTGCGGCACGTTTGATCACGAACACAAACATACATTGATCAATGTTTGTAATAAAGATAAAAATGTATCAGCGGGAGATGATTATCGTGAGTGTATGTTGTTGTTATTTTCAATACGAGAAATCGCCGAGTGCAGCATACCCAATAAAGAGTTGAGAGTCGATGACACAGCGAACGTATTTTTAAACGGCTGCAGTTAGTGGTTGTTTTCACCGAGCTTTTTGCCGCAATGTCGTAGAGACGTTTAGAAAGCCATCAGTCAGGGAACCGCCGGCGACATCAAACGAGCTCACTGTCCATACTGACTTATGCATTGACGTAAATAAGCTGCTTTGCTGACTGCGCTCTAGAAACGCTGTGTTAGTGCCGGTGACTTGCGCAATTACACCGCACACTTATACCCGTTCAACATTTTCATATAGCTTTTGTATGAACAGATGTTCAAGAAAAAAGTGAACAGACCCATAAAGTGTTCATTTTGCAGTAAATATAATTCATTGTAGTACGTACCAGAAAGAAAAATTGCGTAGGTATAAAGCTATGGTTTATAGTTGAGAAGTCTATAAAAGTCACGCTGGCACGTCGGTTAATGAAGTTTATTGTGTCTATTTTTGTACGGGTTTTCTTATACTTTACTACATTCATTAATTGCATTGGATATACTATCACAATTTTTTAATATTATGCAATAAAGTAATAATCGAAGACGAAAAGCGTCGTTTTATTTTGAAAATAATCACAGCGTAACACGAATCTGCCAGTTATCGTGCTTCACAGCTCCAATATTGAGACAATTCTTAGTTTAATTATTTATTACTGGTCTAGCAGAAACCTCTATTACCAGTGGCCCGTTTGGCATCGCCGAGAACTAATAAATTATTCTCCGATATGCTACTTTGACTCTGACTTTAACAATTTACGATGTATAAATTGTGAAGTTCGTCGCGGACGCCAATAATAACAAAGTTGCTCTAATTTCAGTGGCAAAACCATGTATGTGCAGTGAATTTGATATTGTTGGTAGAAAAGTGGTAATGAATACGAATATGTAATAATAATTATAGTGTAGCGAGAATTATTTAATCTGTCGCCTGTACTGATGTGAGTCATATATTTGTTTCAGTGCGGCACGGAGGACGTGAAAAGGCATAGATGGTTCAAGCACTTGGACTGGGCTGACGTGTTTATGAAGAAATTACAGGTACAAATTAATTAGTATAACGTTACGTATTTACGACTTCTTTTGAATGCACGTTCAATGACGCAAAAACGTGCAACATGTTTCACGCTTTATGGCCATTCAGGGCGTATCTGCAAAAAGTGCGCATTGCAGATACGAAAACACTACATGCTGATGGTGCTGCAATGTTATTTGTTGTCTTATTACCTCAATCCTAATAAAATTATAATCGAAGGCAAATTAAATTTCTATTGTGCGGCGGTGTATTCAGAGCGGTGGATTATATTCGAAATAATTGATGGCTCCAGTTGCCAGTTACCAACGCCACTTGCACTGTAGCCTAACTGTGTTTCACATTGAGGATGTTGGTTATTCATGCTTACTTGCATTTTTTCCCAGCCGCCGATAATGCCAGCAGTATCATACGAAGGTGACACATCCAACTTCGACGAGTACCCTGAGACAGATTGGAAAGCGGTCCGGTCACTGGACCCCGACGAGTTAAAACTTTTTGCCAACTTTTGATCGCCGCGGCGACTTTTTAACGGTTAAAATACATATGTTAATAGGTAGGTAATTATACAAACGAGGGTAAACTATAAAGTAATATGAATAAAAATGTAGTGAAGAGAGTGTTCTAAAGTGAAAATTAACCTTAAATTATGACTTGCAGTTGAAACGACACTTTCATTAGCACGTGTGGCAAGGGATATTTGAGGCCGCTATTTGCTGTTTATATCGAATACCGTCCTTCGACTGTATACCTATACCAAATGAGACTGCTCTATTAGGTACTACTTCGACATTAATGAGAAATAAGAATGAACTTGCATAGAATGCAGCTATACAACCGTTGGTGGCATGGCTAACAAAAATGCGCATAAAGACGTTATATTACTGTTTTTTTCTCAATCAATGACTTTGTTTGACGCAGTGTTATGCTCCAGTCAATGTTTGTGCATAAGATCTATCACTCAAAAATGCTGTTCTCACTATACGCGTGACAAAAATTGAAAAACAGGTTATTTCCATGTTTTGATGTTGTAAATGGCCCTTGTTGGATTGTATTCGTTGTATTGGTACATATGTAGATATTTGATAACGTCTAGTTCTGTTGGTAATGTGTCGAGAGGCTTTGAAGGAATTAGACCAACTGTAAATATTTCTTTAGGTGTAGACCTTGCATTATAATTCCAATGCTTCCTAGTGCAAATAGTAGTTCTTAAGTATTAAGTATATTTTTTGTCGGCACGACAATCGATGTTTGTGATTTTTAACTATATCTAATATTTAAAATATACTATAGTTTATTAATTTATTACTCCCTATGTACTACAATGTAAGTATTTTATATTTTAGAATCTATACTTCTGTAACAACTCCATCTAGTGATTAAATGTGCAAACTTATTAAATTATTTCGCACATGAATTTACAAATGAAATATTATGAAATGCAATAAAATTGGTAACAGATACATTGTTATCGTTGATGTTTTAAGATCTCATTAACGATTGCCTTACTGAGTAACAGGAACTTGTGTGTATTCCTTATTTAGATATTTGTATAACAATTCCAAAAATGTAGACAAATATTCAATAAGGTAATTGTTATTCCCTAAGGACATTAGATTTTCTATGACTTTTTTGCTTTATAATTGTGGTTTAATGATTTGAACTTATAATGTGTACTTTTCCAACATGTAGTATTACAAAGTTTACGTGTTTGTATTTAATGAAAATTGAATATACAGCATGAGTACGAACGAGTACATGTCAAAGGTAGTCATCAAAAATGTAACAGGGTTGTAGGCATTGTGAAATGAGTTACATGTAAATACACGAAATAAAAGTGTTGTCTAAACCATGGGGCTTTATTTTCCTAACCTAACTGAAACGTATCTTATTATGGGTCAAACTATGACGCAGTTAATTCTGCTACAGCAGTTTCCAGCACTCAGTGTTCAGTTACTGGCCTAAATCAATCAATTTGGTGAATTTATTTTGGAAGATTACATATCACGCTGTGTTTATATAAGCACTACTCAGGTGAGAGTTTGGTTTTATCATTTGTGTATCAAAATAGATTAACTGATTGATTGAATAAAACGTATCTACAGATATATTGGTAACTTGATATTGTCTCGTGATTTTTAAATCTACGATCAAAAAATGTATTTCACAATCTTTTGTTTTCGATCGGCATGGGTCAATAACTTATACTAATTTTGATTTCCAATTACCAAACTATTTGTAAAGATTTGAAACGTGCAGTAAACCAAAATAAAATGAAATTAGTTTCGAGGCACTTACAATTTTAATTACATGGAATTTAATTTTTTTTTGGAATGAATAATCTAATTGATTTTTACATAAAAAAATTAAGATTTCCTTGTTATTTAAAATGAATTAGTATTTCTGATATAAATCAAGCATCCAAAATATTAGAAAGATAATGAAATAAAAAAGGTTTCATACATATAAAACTGAAGAGTTTTTTTTAGGTTGAATGCGCTTATCTGAGGAACTGCTGAGCTGAAATGAAAAAAGTTTCGCATACGGAGTTTTATGCAACAGCTGGGAGAATTAGTATTTTATATTTCTTTTTCATTTATACCATGCGTTTACGATGATTTTTATTTTTATACCATAACTATAACATTCTGGGCTACCTACCGATGGGAACTTTAGAGTTCTACCGAAATAGAGATTGGTATACATTAGATATGAGCGTTAAAATAATAATGGATATCCATATGTATGCTTGTGTAAATAAATAACGTACATCGCTATTTCGGATACGTAACCACGCCGTAAACAATGAAAAAATTGAATGTGTGTTTACTTATTACAAATCCAATGAAAACAGCGTGAAAACCAATGTTTGTTATATGAAAACGATATCGCGGCTGCAGGATGTTGAACTCAAGATAAGTATCAAGAGTGATGCCAACTGGTGATACAACAACTATTTATGCTCAACAAATCTCTGCTTGTTTAAGCTAAGATTTGACCAACGTGAACTAGGCTAGGTAATTCTGAATTTATTATAATAAGGTTTGTAGAAGACGGCGGGGGTATTCTTACACCCACTTTTTGTAATTATTAGGGAAATATCTTGGTATCGAAAGATGATTCCAGTTTAGTCGGGTATATAAAACCGCACACTTGAGCCGCGGAGAATCGAGTCAAATTATTTTAACGATTTAAATTTCAATTGCTCCCGGCTTTGCTGTTTTTTTAAGAAGTGTTCTTGGTAAGATTGTATATGAAATCATGTTGAGTAGTGCATTTTGGCAAGGAAAACTAAAGCAGTATAAGCTGCACGTTTTTAAATTTCTTTTTTAGTATTTTTTACGTTTGTGAGGATTCTCTTTATTATCTTCAAGTGTTGAAAATGACAAAACACTGCTATTAGAAATGACTTTCTTTCTTCATCAACCCATATACGCCCACTGCTGAGCACGGGTCTCCTCTACCTTTGGGAGGGTGTAGGCCATAGTCCACCACGCTGGCCTAGTGCGGGTTGGCGGACTACACACCTAAGAAATTCCTAAGAACTCTTAGGTGTGCAGGTTTCATCACGATGTTTTCCTTCACTGTTAAAGCAGGTGATAATTCAATATGAATACACACATAACATCGAAAAGTCAGAGGAGTATGCCTGGGGTTCGAACCCGCGACCGCCGACATTCTCGATCGCGCGCCCAAACCTCGAGGCCATCACTGCTATTAGAAATAACTTGCACAAATCTATCATTTTTTAAGAGAAAAATAATATTCATGTGGGTTTTTGCAATACTAGCGAGGTAAAAAGATCGCTCTTGCGCTCAAGTGTAGTGCGGTCCAAAGAATTGATTGATAATTTTCAGTTGAAATGATTTAATATAAGGCCAAAATTAAATTATAATTCCGAATAATGATGCCTAATCATCAGAAAACAAATGACTCAGTGGTTTTCTTATCGATTCAGGTGTTTTAGTGGCTAGATATATAGTCAGGCGCCCACAATATCGCCGACCTAATTTATCTTGGTCCAACATTATCAGTTGTAAAATATATAAATGATATTTTTATGTAATAGTACATACGCACTAAGGTAAGCAAGTGGTAGAGTCATTTCGAGACATTTTGAAGTCATTCCGGACATAAATATTATGAGCATGCTCAACGAATGAAATTTTGGGGGATTAGGCTGACTAGCAAAGTTCTAGATAAATGCTTTATAACAGTAAATATTGTACAAGTAACATTATACAAACGAAATCCCTAACGAAGCTGTAAAAATTATAAGAAATTTACTTAGTACTCGAAGTACTTGTAAATACGTAGGTACAAGTAAGTAATAAAATTTTGATTTGGCGTGCTCATTGTAAGATTATATAATTTGCGTCATTTATAAAGTGGTAGCTGTAGAGACTGTTGCCTTGAATGTAGACAGGACCACGTTTCTCTAATTTCAAGAACTAATAGCATGGTGATCGTCAACTAGTTTTCTAACTTAAATTTTATGATGATTTTATAAGTGAAGAATTTAAATATTAAATTTTTAGGAATTCGTAACATTTAGCAATGTTGCATAGGCGAAAATATAATACCTTCGATGAAAGGTTGTAAACGACTTTTTTAATGTATTTAATTATTTACTTAACACGTTAGTATTTGGAAAACACTGACACGTGTCGATTACTTCCGATAGAACAATTGGGCAAATTTACACGTCACTATGGAGTTCACTTCGAACTTATAGTAGATAACGCTAATCCGTGATAACTTTCAATATTATTTGTTCGAACATACATTAGAGTCCATAGACTTACGTGCTGTGGACGTCTTGTTAGTTAGAAACATTTTTCTAATAAGGGGGCAGTGTACAATTTCTCAAGATGCCGGTACGTCCCTTGAACCCTGAGCTGGCGGAGAAAGCCCGCAAAGAGTTGTTTGAAGATCCTGCCAGGATAGAGTCCGATATTCAGCACCTTAAGGATTGGTTAGCTAAACAACCCCATATTCGTGCCAGAACAGGTAAAAATAAATATTGTTATATGAACCAAAATAATATAGTATACTTTGATCATATACATTTAATTTTTACTCAATTTTATTAAAAAGCAATAATGTTTATCAGCAATAAATGTTTTCTTATCAGATTATCGAAGTGATATATACCGAGGTGTTAGCTTTATTTGTAATTGATCAAATGTCTGTGGCGTGATCTTAAATTATTTGTTGTTTTTTTAGTTCTTTGTTTTCTTAAGACAATGTTTATTACTAGCTGCTGACGACAAGGGCATAAACTAACATAATTATCATCATAATATCATTAAATACCTACAGTCCCAAGTATTCTTAAGATTATATCTACTACAGTTAAATTAATTTTAACTGAGTACTGATAAATACAGTGACTATACCCACTTACTTAAAATTTTGTATTTACTGAAAACGCAGGTTTGGCCAAATATAGGCTTCCCAATTCCCATGTTAAAACTGATCAGATATATTATACTTTGAGCAGTGCAGGCCGAAAGTATGGTAGCTCAAGACTTATATACACAGATATGTAAAACATGGCACTGATTTCTGATAACATGATCCTGTAGTATTAATAAAATTTACTTACGACCAACTAATACTAGGGGATGTCAGTATTAATCATGTATGTACGGCTGTTTTTTTCAGACGACCAATGGTTGGTAACTTTCTTACGAGGATGCAAATACAGTTTGGAAAGGACGAAAGAGAAGTTGGATCTTTTCTATTCCGTCCGAACTACAGCACCTGAATTGTTTGGCGTCAAAGTCAACAGTTCCTTATTACACGAAATTCTTGACTTGGGGTACGTATAAGTCTTCTTCTTCTTCTTCATCAACCCATATACGCCCACTGCTGAGCACGGGTCTCCTCTACCATTGAGAGGGGTTTAGGCCATAGTCCACGCTGGCCTAGTGCGGATTTGCGGACTACCCACCTAAGAAATTGCTAAGGACTTGTAGGTGTGCAGGTTTCATCACGATGTTTTCCTTCACCGTTAAAACAAGTGATAATTCAATTTGAATACACACATAACTAAGAAAAGTCAGAGGTGTGTGCCTGGGGTTCGAACCCGCGACAGCCGACATTCTCGACCGTGCGCCTAAACCTCGAGGCCATCACTGCTTAAGCCTTAACGAATAAGTATTTAGTCTATGAATAAAAATAGGATTCCCATCTAGGATCTAATACATCAGGTTTCCGGTTTAGTGGTCAGCGTGTCCAGTGACACATAGGCCTCTTCCAGCTGCTTCCATTCTTCTCTAATGATAGCTTTTCTAGACCAGATTGTCCCTCCAATAATCTTAATATCATCTGACCATCTTTTAGCTTGTCTGCCTCTTTTTCTTTTGCCATCACGTGGCTGCCATTCTGTTATGATTTTAGTCCATTTCATTCTGCTTTCCAAGAGAGAGAGAGAAAGTTTGACATAGACATCAACTAATCGGATCAGAATCGGATTGTGTTTTTCGGCACCCTGAGACAACGTCTCTACGAAACTAAGTATAATGGTTCTAAACTACTATTACAGTGGGCCGATCATCACACTTGCATAAATTGGCTATAAAACAAAATGCCGGGACAGAGGTGTCAAATGGACAAGCCCTGTCATTTTGGAAAGTCCGATGCAAAAGTACTGTGTAATAAATTTAGTATGTAACTAATTGGAAATACCCCGAAATCAAATACCTATCTAGTTTTGACGCCCTCATAATGTTACGATTCTTATGTCGTGTGTATCAGAAACAATGAAAGAAGTTACTTACACTTTATTTAGCTCCTAAATTTTAACAATAAGAACGTAAGAAATAACTGTAATCATTTTTTCACAGAACTATGATAATATTGCCAAAACTTGCTAGTCCTGATGCGCCCAGAGTAAGCATTATCCGTCCAGCTACCTATGACCCTGACAAGTACAGCATTATGGACATCATGGCAGTTTCACATATGATGCAGAAGGTAAAGATACTATTTTTAAGGTATTAATTCTTTGCTTGCATAGCACACATAGCCAAAAAAAGTTAAGAAATTTATTTTTAAACGAAAAATATAATCTTGTCACTAGTCCTAGTGCGTATTTGTATTATAATTTATGTAACTAAATAAAACATAAGGAGCCTGTTATCATGTGCAAGCATCGTTGCTGAAATTATATTGAATATTTTACCATACTTTATTGAAAATAATAAAATAGATTATTCTAATATAGTAATTGGCGATTCCTGAACCATCGCTAACGAAACGGCAGTGAAAAAGTTAAATTCATAACCAATTTTAAATAATTGTTGCAGATAATCATAATGGAAGATGATAATGCGGTAGTCGCTGGTGTTGTCTCAATCCTAGATTTAGAAGGAGTAAAAATGGGTCATTTCTTGCAAATGACGCCAATGGTTATGAAGAAAATGGTTGTCGCGTCACAGGTGAAGTAACATTTATAATATTAATAGATTTAAACGATAACAATTCAAGTGCTATACTATTTACAATGGCATATGATAAATATAGATATGTACAATTTAGTACACACCTGCATAGTGCATACTGTAATATAAGATGTTTTGCGATAATGGCCTTATCCGTGGTAACGTAAGGAATTTTAATCATTTTTTTTAAATTTAACCCTAAAATATTTCAGGATGCAGCGCCATTTAGGATGAAGGGAACTCATTATCTAAACGTGCCATCAGGATTTGAGACAATATTTAATGCAATCAAGGGCTTGTTAAATGAGAAGAACAGAAATAGGGTAAGTATGGTAATCATAATGCATAATCTAAGGATTTCATTTGTCTTTGCATTGAATGTGTTTCGATTTTCGCACGACCAACTTATATCATTTGACTCAATGTTCATTACATGTCAAAATCTAGACCCAAGTTGATTGCATATTTTTATACCTATTAATACAGAATGATTTCATTAACGTAAGATGAGTTATTACTTTTTGTAGCAGATTTCTATAGACTAACTAAACTTTTGATTAACTATAACTGTTTCTAGGAAGGTACACTTCAAAAGTAGAATTAATAAAAATGAAATCACCATTTTAGAATGCCGTCATAAACCTATAACATGTAAGGACTAAAAATATGGTAAAAAGAGATTTACTTAAATAAAAATCTTATCTTAGAGACAACAAGTAGACATTATTTTATTATCAATTAAAGAGGTGTTCCCTGATAACTGAATTGTTTTATCTCTCTAAAATTTAAGTTTTTACGTATTGTTAAGCATGTAGTCACATACTCTACATTGCAAATGCACATTTTGGACAACTTATTCTTTGATATTGGGAAGTTGGCTTTTTTGCGTTGGTATGCTTCGCTTTAGATGCGGCCAGTTTAACGTAGTGTATATCCAGCGGTGCAGCTCCTTCTGTCTTCTATAGACAAGTACAAAGCTAGGTAGTATTCGTATCCATAGGGCCGATAGCTTTGACAGCCCCAGCAGAATGACAGCCCCGTGGCGCAGTTGGCTAGAGACCAGCTTGCGAAACGAACGGCGGTGAGTTCGATCCCCGCATGCACCGAGACAAATGTTTTTGTGATCCACAAATATTTGTTTCGGGTTTGGGTGCTTGTGAGACCGAAAGTCTCTTGTAGTTTCTGATATCCACTCGTATCTTAATGTGAGGTCATAACTATGAGTGTGATTGTTGGGTATATTTATTAAATTTATTGTTAAAAAGCTTTCGCCAACCTACCATAATCTATGCGGAGTGATCCTATCTACAATAAGGCGTCGCCAAAATAAATATAAATAGCAATATACTAATATTTGAACCTTCAAACATTAAGAGTTAGATTTTTCAATTTTATTAGTCAGTGTTTACTACTATTAGCCCACGATTGCCGAGTTTTAAATCAAGTGAAGTAATAATATTATATGGTTTATTTTAGTTGTACGTCCACAACAAAAATTACGAAGAAATGTACAAATATATTCCGAAAGATATACTACCAGCTGAATATGGCGGCACCGGTGGCACCATTAAAGAGATAAATGGTAAGCTACATTATGATAACATACCATTACCCAGTGGCGGTACTTCCATAGAAGCCCGAAAGCCCGACTTCCCTTACATAGTTCCGAATAACGAACTTAACGATTGCTTATTTATAAAATAACGCTATAAACGTGAATGTGAGTACTAACCGGTAGGTATTTATTAGTCCTGCGTACTAAAAAAAATATGCTGCTACTAAATAAACATTTGGGCTTGCCTTAGTTTGACACCCTAGGCACGCCGCTGCCATTACCCACGGCTTTTCGTTTTCGCGACATCTTTGAGTTGTACTGATAATATATATGAGATTGCAATACGCAAATTTTAATACAATACGAAATTTTATTCTGTATGTTATGTTACTTTAAACGTCTCGTCTAAAGATATTTGTCACATATGAAAATGCTATTGTTTATTGGGCAAATAAGAAAGCAAACGTGCCTAATAAGATATTGACAAAAGAAGTACAAGAAGAAGAAAACTAATACCTCCAGTTAATGTTGTCTGCACTTAACGTGCAATCTACATTAATTGTTAAATTTTGTCAGATTTCGGAAATTGCATTGAAAAGTTGCAATTATTTTATACATGCTGTATAAATTTTAGACTACTGGAAAAAGAAGATAGAAGAATACAAACAGTTCTTGGAAGAAGATGAATTACACGGCACAGACGAGTCCAAGCGGCCTGGCAAGCCTAAAACCGCCGAGGACATGTTCGGAGTAGAAGGATCCTTCAGGCAGCTCGACTTCGACTAACTCTAATCAACTTTTTTGTATATTCTTATGAATGTTCAACCTCTTTTATACTTTTATACTACTTCTTGATATTTTTTAGTGTTGATAAACCGTAATAAGTATTTTCAATGGTTTTATTTTTTATAACTGACGAACGATTTTGTTTGTGTAGAAGTTATTCATGTTTGGATCCAAAAATAGTATCTGTAGGTGCAAACAACAGCTTCACGCCTGCATTCCCCAATCGGGCCGGTAGAGGTGAACTTCTGCACCCACCAGTTTCATCAGTCATGTAATATGGGGCGAGCCTATTACCGTTTTTCGGGCACAATAACAGACTCCGTGCTGCTACTGAGAATTTCCTAATGGATACCCAATAACACTTTGCCGTAAATATTTATGTACGTAGCGTATATTGTTTTTTGACGGCTCTTTGTTTCCTCAAAATATGGAGAATCGTACGAAAGGGCCTGGTTTCTACGACAATTTTTAAATCTAGTCCTAAAAAAATTGAGCAGTGAAATAGTTTGTTGGCTTTCGAGTTCGAGAGTGATTAAATTAAGTATAAGGACGTTCAATGCTAAATGTTGAGATATTTATATTAATATAAATATTAAGATATCCCAAATAAAATATTTTCAATAGTATTTTTAATTATATCAAATGGCTTTATTAATTAATTTATAATTAAATCATTGAAAATAATTGTGCATCCATCTAAAAACGTAATTTCAGGTAAATTTAATATACAAACAAATCGCTACTTAAATTTTTCTTTGCTTTTTTTTTAACTTCAAGTATCGATTAATATAGGTACCAATAAAATTAATTTAATTACATTAAAAAGAGTTATGATTTAAATGCTTCATTAAAGCACAGATTGCACAGATCAAGTATTCAAAAATGCATTATATGTACAGTACTTGTAAACACAAAGAAACTGGTTTACGATTAATTGTAAATTTACAAAACCTACATCTGCAGTTCATTATGCACACACATTTATTTTAAAGCGGTTGCGTTTTTTGGTTGTGCGAATTATTCATCTGCTAATTCACTAGTGTTTTTACAGTACTATAAGTACCATTTGTTTTATAAATTACCTTATGTCTAATTAAGCTTAGTTTTGAATATTAAGTTAATTCTATTGGAATATAATGAGTGAAAAAGCCTTGTAGACCGTGTAAATATTTACAATTATTTGAAAAAAGGGACTTGAAGACCTGACATCAACGTTTTCCGGTAAGGATATTATATAGATAGCCAAGTTGAATGCCTATTTTGTTTAAAAATTTCGATATTTTTTTCGAGATTGGTCGATACCCTGGTCTTAGTGCGAAACGGAATAAAGAATGTTAACCATGACATAAACTTAAAGCGTGAACAAAAATTATTAAATAAAGAACATTAAAAAAGATTACTGCTATAGACTTAATGTTTTATTCACAATTTGTTAGGTAAAGATGGTAAAGTAAATTTCCGAAAAAAAATGTGGTTTGAGTCTACTATCGTTTATTTTGCTCTAAGTCTTACTACGATAATTTTTGTTCAAAATTAAAATATACACATGCTCATGAATATGTCAGTTATTATAGTATATTGTAATTAAGGATTTTATTTGCTTTATTGACAGATCTTAATTAAAAATGAATGTACGACCCTTACCGATAGAGCTGGAGATATTGGCAAAGGAGGAATTAAATGAGGACCCACAGTTACTAGCTCACGGTATACAACATCTTAAAGAGTGGATATCAAAGCAACCTCACTTGCGAGCTAGAACAGGTTACATTCCTTTGGAATTTCTTCTCTTTTAATAATTACGACCTGCCCCGGCTTCGCACGGGTGCAATGCTGATATTTAATGGATGTTATCATACATATTAATCTTCCTCTTCAATCACTCTATATATTAAAAAAAAACCGCATCAAAATCCGTTGCGTAGTTTCAAAGATTTAAGCATACAAAGGGACATAGGGACAGAGAAAGCGACTTTGTTGACATATGTAGTGATGTATTATTTTTACAAGGTAAATTAAATACATTATTGTTCGGCTAGACAACTTTAACTTGGTTGCCACTTCCTCCAATTAATTTTCTTTTTATTAATTTTGTTGCGGGTTTAAGGAAACCTATTTCCCCATGGAGACTCGGTGAACTTCATTAACTAACGAAAAGAAATGTTCGTGGCATCAAGTTATAATCACTTACATATTTCATAGTTAAATAAAACATCGTGCTTTCAAGGCAGACAAACATTTTATACTTATTTTATAATAGGGAGTTTTTTTAGACATTATAAGTTGCGGAATGCGCTCAAAATATAACCTTTTACGAAATATTTTTTATATACATTGACATCATTATTGTAGATGATCAGTGGTTAGCTGCATTTCTCAGAGGATGTAAACACCGCATCGAAATAGCTAAGAAAAAATTGGACTTATATTATACCCTGAGAAGTGTTTCTCCTGACATGTACGTCCTTAAACATAGCGATCCAAGATTCTCGGAGCTGTTTAAATTAGGGTAAGTATTTATATCTATTCCCATTATCATACTAGTGTAATGTTATTTTTTGTAGCCAAACGAAAGAAATACTCCCAAGACACAGGCTACTAGCTCTGTTTAAGTGCTTTTAATAATGAAACTGACAACAAAACCGTGAGGTTTTGAGATTTGGCCTTTTTTAATCTTTAGAGAATATACAATTTTTATTATAGTTATTAAGATATGTGATTTTATAGAATGCAGTTGGTTCACCTGAAGATTTCTCCAAGCCTTAATATTATTATTGAATCCACTTTTAAAGATAAATATAGAATATTGAATGTATACTGTTTTATTTTTTTTTTACCACTTAAGACGAAATCCACCGTATAGTTTTACTTTTTTTTTAAATTATTTAATGAATTATTCAACGAACGAAAAACGGTCGTCTGTAGTCTTGGTGAGTTTTAAGATTCTTTCTGGGTAGAGTAATATTTTACTTACCATCAAGCACTGCATTTTTATATTGACAGAATATTTAGATTATACTACAGGCACTTGTTATATTGCTGCATATTTTTTAATTTTAGGGCCTAGTGGGTTCGAAATATTATTTTAAAAATTATATCATTCGTAGAACTTCGGCAGCTTTATGTTTGTATAAGAAACAGTTGTTTATTAAACTTGCCTTTGTCATGTGCTCCTTTCGTTTTTGAACTTTGTTACCTGAATTTATAACATTAACATAATTTTTTTTTTGGACCAGTTTTTGTTTTCCTGTTTACGTATTTAAATATATCTTGAGCATAAATTATACTGCCTTTAACTGGTATAAACTGCCTTTACTTAGTATATTTTTTAATAAAACGTTCTTGTTGCCAGCACTGCGTTGGTATTGCCCAAAAGAATGAACCCAACTGATCCCCGAGTAGTATTAATACGAGCGGGTCTGTTCGACCCTTACAAGTATGATGTCATGGATTTCTTTTCTCTCACTATCATTCATCAAATGGTATGTATTGAATCTTTTTGCGATTGTATCATTAAAATTAACATTTAATGATTATAATAAGCTGACTGAATCTGGATGTCGTAGTAATAAGTATGTGCTTTGTATCTTAGTGTTTATGAATGTAAGAAGTAAGCTTGTACATAAATCAGCGTTTTGTGTGACAGCTGAGTGTTAGTGAGTCTTAAGGTCGAAAGGTAAGAAATTAGTAATGTTATATGAACGCTCACCTGGAATCGTCAAAGGGGCAGAATTATCTATATTAAATTAAACTATCATTCGCTTACTGTTCAATCCATACTAATATTGTATATGCGAAAGTAACTCTGTCTATCTGTTACGCTTTCACGTAAAAACTACTGAATGGATTTTAATGAAACTTTACAATAATATAGCTTATACATCAGGATAAAACATAGGATACTTTTTACCTCCGAAAATGTAGTATTCCCGTGGGAATGAGTATTTCTAGATCAACCAAAGCGATTTGAATGAAAGTTGGTATAGAGAGAGGTAGAGCTCACAGAATTAACATGGGATAGTTTTTATCCCGGAAAATGAAGTATTCCCGTGGGAATGAGTATTTCTGGATCTACCAAACCTATTAAAATGGTTTTTTGTATGTCCATAAATAGGTCTCCGAGAAGTAAAATAGACTATAACTTATTTTTTATCTAAACTTAACCCTAGAGTCTACGCGGACGGAGTCGCGGGCAAAAGCTAGTACTTCATAAAGGAGGAATCTATGCTATTAATTTAAGTTTATTTGAAAAAAGTGGAGGTGGTATTAATGTGCGTGTAGTTTAGCGGATACAAACGACTTTTATTACGATATTGGGGTTATCTTATCGCATATTGGGGAATTTAACCTTGAGCTAAATGAAGCGAAAGGTTTAGGGCGAAACATGATGACATGCTTTTAGCCTAGGTGCAACGAATTTATGAACAAATACGGTGTTGCGTTTTATCTATACTTACTCGTACGATCACGCCTATATTCCCTGAAGCGTGGGTAAAAGTGCAGCTCTTATGTAGTATATCACGCCAATTGCTTTTAACCACCGTCATAGAAAACGAATCTTTTTCCTTGAGGAAAATTCCAATAACAATTTGTCTGACTTCGGAACTGAACCCGAGACCCCTAAATTGCAAAACATATAATTATGCCGCAAGACCACTAGGAAGTACTTTTTTATATGTACCTACCTTATCCTTTTTAACAAAACTAATTAGTTTCTTTCAGATACCTATAAAACAATAATAGTGGCGCCTACAATTTTACATAATCACCAACCTAAAAGTCAAAAAACGCGCTGTGACGTACATACATACATATTTCAAGTAGGCTTGTTTATAAAATGTAGTAATAAAGTTGTCAAACAACATAACTCTTGCAAAGGACGAGACGACGGTTGCGAAATTGGAGGTCGCGGTTTCAATCCTCGCATAGAATAAAAAAATAAACATAATTATAGGAATTGGTTAATGAAAACGGCATCTTGGTTATCTACAAAAATGTATAAGCACGGAAATGAACCCTTGTCAGCGACATTCCATAGTTTATCGAGTTAACACTAAAGGATTATCCGTTTTTTTGGGGTGATTGGCTGATTTGATTGAGATTATTGTTTTGTTATATTTTATTAATATAAATACAATTTATTCCTTTCGCCCATCACTGCCGTCGTTATTATATTTTATTGCGTGATTGCTTCACTGTGAAGACGATAAAGCCGATCTCTTGGTGAATTTATTGGCCGACAATTTGCCCCGTGGAGTCACATTCCTATCAGTTTGCAGTCACACGTTGCCTATAAATGCCTCGCTTAGCAATTTAGCTGACTTCTTTACCATGGTGTAACTCCTTATAGCTTGCATGATTTAATACTACCCTCTTCTCACATAAAGCCACGCGTGCAGATTTGCGGCGCCATAGCCTAAAGAGACTATGGCTTTACTCACATCCCCCTTTTTTATTAACTTGAACTGAACTTTTGGCGCATTGATTAAATTAATGAAATCGTGAATGATAAATGCAAGTATGTCCAACAGTCACATACATAGGAGACTAATACACATGTCTGTGGCTGTGGGAAACTACAGCCTCAGTTTATCAGAATCCCTCTATTCATTCCAATCTATCTGATTATAATTAATTAATATTACATTAATCTATACTTATAGATAAATTTTGTTTGATTGAACACGCTTATCTAAGGGATCTTAAGGAAGTACTAAGGTCCATATATCGAGAACGGCTTGACTGATTTGGTTTTCAGGAACACTTCTGTATTCCAGGACTATATTTGTAAAATTTTTAAATTTTATATTTGTCGTGATTGCCGTTGTTGTGACTGATGTGAAGTCGTCCTTTTTATGGCATTTTTTTACTAATAAAAACCTCTAAAAACAGTTAATTACGTCCTTTTCACACAGGGATAAAATGACAACATATTTGTTTGTTTTCAAATATTTATCGTGCATTCATAAATTTATTCTGAGACTAATTAAAAAATATATATTTAGAGGTACCTTCTTAAAAATTTTGGTGTTTATTATATACCTCTTTGGGCAACATAAAGTGCAGTCATAAATTTGTCATAAGATAACAACTAATAAGGAGTCAGATAGAGGACGAAAAAGGTTTTGGAACTTGTCATATTGTTACAATAATAATTTTTTTACAGACTTAACTTGATATTTATATCGAAACTCTGTATAAGACCTTGCAAACGTTCTTTAATTTTTGAAAGTGTTACTTAAAGTTGAAGTAAGCTTACACTGCTTCTAGATCGCCTACATGGAAGACGACGCGTTTATGATAGCAGGAACTGTGAACATATTTGATTTGCAAGGCGTGGGTATGGCCCATTTGTTGCAAATGACGCCAGTACGTGTGAAGAAAATGGTCATTGGTGGTCAGGTAGCTATACTTCACCAGAAGTGGTATATTATCAAGACAGTACTCGATTGTTTTGTTATCATTTATTACTTCTGGTATAGTGCAGGTTTTATGATTTAGTCCGGCAGCTTGTAGTAGAAGTATATTTGTTTTATGAATCAAGTGGTTTGTTGTTACGCTACAACAACCTGAAGTATTTTGTTTAATTCCTCTCTTCTAAAACACTGAATTTAATCATTGAAATATCCAGGTTTCTGTCTCGTCTCTCATAAGGGAAGAAGTAAAAAATAATCTTTTTACACATAATTATACATCATATCAATAAGATTTCATAGTTTTTTTTTTTCGAAAACCGCTAAACTTAACGTTACTTATAAACGATGCTATTATTATTTATTTATTTAAATTTTCGATGTTTTTTAATTGCCTTCTTTTTATTTGTTAAACATACTTAGGTACATAATTTTAGTTATGATCACTGCATCCAATAGAAGCATGTTAAATTTCTTTATGCTGTGTACTGCTGTCGACTCTCGCGTTCTTTAAGTGAATATTGCGTAGTGAGACGATCAATTTGATATATTTATTTAAAGAGCAAATTCTACAATCATTTTATTTTTTTAGGACGCTTCGCCACTCCGTATAAAAATGGCGCATTTTGTTAACGCACATCCTGGTTTCGAAACCGTTTTGAAAATCGCAAAAAGTATGATGAACGACAAGATGAGATCACGGGTAAAAATGTTCCAATAAATAAAATATCTCGTTATAATATCAGATTATAACAGATTTTTTCTCAGGTGATGGTGCATAGTGACACGGAAAGCTTATATAAATACGTGCCGAAAGAAGTTTTACCCGTGGAGTATGGAGGAAATGGGGGCTACACCCAAGATATCATAGGTTTGGAATTCATTAAAACTCAATTTATTCTATTGAAAACGAGAACCAGACAATTCATTTTTAATGTGAATTATAGAGCATCTCTGATCTGAGTATGTCATTATGAAAATACCATAGATATACATTGCTAATTACATAATGTATTGCAACTTACATGATTTAATTACTTTTATATTATGCACAATATTAACACGCCAAGTATAAAGTCACTCGAACAGTGACCTACTTTTACAAAGCCGATTCTTCCATTCGAAGCGACGCCGTGATATTGAGTAATGATTTAAAATTTATTTTGCAAAATACATGAATTCAACATACTTTTTTCGTTATATGAAAGAATTTTAGTTATTTTTTTTAATATTATCAGTAAATTATTACAGATGATTGGACCATAAAACTGGAAAAATATCGACCCTGGTTGGATGAAGACTTGATATATGGGACAGATGAAGCTAAACGACTTGGCACACCGATTGTCTCTCAAGATATGTTCGGATTAGAGGGCTCGTTTAGACAGCTGCAATTCGACTAAATCAGTGTTTTTAAAGATAAATGTAGATTGTTAATTGTTTAAAGGAATGGTAGGTAGAATCAATGTGTACTTTTGACTAAAATCGAAGAGACATTTCGAATTAAATAAACTTAATATTTCTGGTTTTAACGATCTGCTTTGGTTGTATATACCTTAGACAGGTTTCCTTACGACGTTTCACTTTACCGTTTCAGCGTACGTTAATTAATTATTACATAACTTCGAAAAGTAAGAAACCTGTGCCTGGGATTTGTCTTTTATTTCGCGATTGTTGAGCCGATTTCACGACTAACCGTGCTATTTATGGCAATGTCGCCATGGACTTCTACTTGTCAGTTGTCACACACAAATATCAGAAAAAAGCGTTTGTAGCATAGAAGTAAAAAAAAAAATGTGAATCCTTACGATGTATTTACTTTTGACCGATTCATTTCTTTATTAATTTATAACAACCAGTACAAATGAGAGTAGAAATAGAGAAAGGGTAGGGTTATGTGATACAGGCTTAACATTATGTATTGTAATAGCCAATCTATCAATCTACGCTGCTAAAATGCGAGTAAATGTAATGCATGGATGAAATAGAGTGCGTTGTTCGCGTGCATAGTAGCGAATGCTGATAATCTAGCTCCATCAAGTCTTTAAAACCATTGTGGGTTTAAACGAGAAACATTTTTTATAATGTTTAATTTTCTTCCCGCGACAATATACGTTTATGACTATTTTATACTCTCTATCACCCTAAAGTGGTTTGCCATACTTTTATGAGTCAACACAGGTCGACATAGTGTGCAATGTATAAGTCGAATATGAGCATTTTTGATACTCCCCTAAATTATGTACTAGAACAAAAATTTAAATTGATCCATATATATGGATAGATGATGATTTACTTATATAAGTAAACAAATACGTACATACACATTCACCTCCGTATTCTTAAAGGGAAAGGAAGGGGTGCGTTACTAAACTCACGATTCGCCACTCAAACCTTAACACTTTTGCCGTTGACGAGCGGTTTCCAGACTCCACGATAATGAGAATATTATTATAGTGGAATGGAATTTCTACTTATTTGAGAGATGACTCATATGTTTATGAGACGCAACCATATTTTTTGTAAACTTTATTAACAGTTTGAAAGTTTTTTTAACACCTATAATCCAGTCCAAAAATCGAAACACGAATACATGGTAAGTTTACTGCCGAAAAGTAATAGTATACAATTATTTATAAGCTATGAAACGTTCAAAATAAAATCAAACATCCGAAACGATATGCGAAATCCATGGTCATAGAATACAATTTCGTTTCATGGTTGCAATATTAATCGCAGTGTTGCAATCGTCGAGGTCTTTGTGTTTCATTTTTTGTAATTAAGTACAGATCACGTTTAAGCGCGAAACGGTTGTGTTCATAAATAATTCTCGTCAGTTAAAGAAAGGAATAAATACAATTGGTAATTATATTTTGTGTAATAAATGGGTTGCGCGTATCTTTTCACCGGGTAACATCATAGAGCCAGCTCGACACACAAATGTGATAACAACAGCGCGACTTATCAGTTAGTCGATATACCGGGCCACGAAAACATCCGATAGGTAAGTTGAATCTTGAATAGTTATAGTTTATTAAATAAGGACGTTGAAAGAATTTATTTACTTTGGAGTTTTTTTTATTGTAAATAAGATTAAGGCAACAAGTAAATAAGAAAAAGTGAAGGGCAAAGTAAACAGTTTTCGCAACAGCTGATAAACTGGCGATAATTGTTTTTGGAGTAATAACAAACGCAATTCGATTTGTTCTTTTTGAAATAAAATTTATTTCAATAACGAACAAACAAAAATGAATTATCTTTTGTTGTTATGTTGGTGTTTTAGCAGATAAGCTATCAATATCAATCTTAAGATTATTTTAATTAGTCATATTTGTGTATCGGTGTATGAATACACCGTTCGCTTTTGTTGTTGTTAAGGTACGTGAATAGACAATGTTTCGGGAGCTGCCACCAGAGTTGGCTAAAATAGCCAAAGATGAACTCAACGAGAAACCCAAACGAACCAAGGAGGATCTACAACACTTAAAAGACTGGATTGTGAAACAACCACATCTAAATGCTAGAACAGGTAATATTATTTAAATTTTCTTTGTAAGTTAATGTGTGTCTCTTTATCTTTGTGCAAACATAAATATGTAAAAAACTGGCTAACGCAAAGTTAAGGTAAGGTTAGTGACCTGTACGGGACAAAAAATGTAATGTAAACATAATACAAATTGCTTACAAAATTACGAACTAGTATAGAATCATTAAATAATTGCTTTAAAAAATATTTTACAAATAAAGAAATAAATTTGTGATTATACGATTCAATAATGTTTAAATAATGACAAATGAATGAACTTCTTTTATTTTTGTAAAGTAAATAATAATATCTATCGATGTATTTTCTAACCAGGATAATCCAAGATTTAGATTAGTCCTGCCATCTAGTAAGCATCTAACACAACTTTTACTCAGAAATTATAATCGGTAGAAAATACACGGTATTGTTAAAAAAACACTAATTTCAATTAAATAAAATGTTATAGTAAATAGAGTTAATACTGATATCCTCCCACACCCATTCATTTATTTTACCTGATTTGTTTATTTTAATTTCGATGTTTAACCTTGATACGGTGCAAGAGGTCTGCTTCTTTGAGTAACACAGATAGTGACTAGAAGCCGATGTTCTATTAAAAAACATAGAAAACTATGAAATGGTAAACTGCAAATCCTTGAAAAGAAAGTTGGGACAATTATTGAGGTAGTCGGGTTCACCTGCCTTTCAAGAGCACAACCCCTTTATTCGAATGTCTATGGTACAAAAATTTTGATTCAATAAAACATTTTTTATAAAAAAATATTATTATACAATTTGGTATTTACAGGGGAAAAGAGGTAAAATATTAAATAAATTGTCATTTTATGTATGTGATAGGATTTTTTAATATAATTGGGATAACTTATTGAATCTAGATAGAATCTAGAAATATGGTAACGATGATTAATAAGATCATAAAAACACATTTCAGATGACCAATGGCTAGTTGCTATGTTACGAGGTTGCAAGTTCAGCTTGGAAAGAGTTAAAAAGAAGCTGGACTTATATTATTCCTTGAGGACTACAGCTCCAGAGGTGACGTTGAGGATTGTACCTACCGACCCAAAATTCATAGAATTCTTCAGACTAGGGTAAGCTATCATTTTAACATAAATCTATTATGCTTTCTGTGGCTTGTAATCATAAAAAAATTACAATGTATTTTACGGCCTTCGTGTTCGTATGTAAATTTATTGCTCGTATGTAATAGTATTTTCGAATTACCTTTGATACGACATATTTCGGTAGCCAAGTAAACAAATCTTGTGGTGGTAAATTATTACAGCCTTTTTTACTTTACTACTAAAATATCAAATATCTTTGGCGCCTTTTGATTATATTTGTGGAATGCAAAAAGTAAAAAAACGAAAGGATAGAATTTCCCAGAATTTCAACCCATTGAAATGTTAGAGTTCTCTTGCCTTTAAGTTGCGCGGATTGGCAGATGGCGGATGCACTGTATCCTTAATCATGGAACTGTGCTGACTAATCGCCTTGAGCTTCGGTACCCGTCAAACACGTAACACGCTTTGCGAGATTTCTAAACACGGATATTATTTATTTCATGAAACGATCATATTTTCTGGTCTGCTTCGTGGTTTTGCGGTACGAGTATGTGCCGTGCGATCTAGAGGTTCTGGGTTCGATTCCCGGGTAGGGCGAAGTGTTATTGGGTTTTTCCATTAGGAAATTCTCAGTAGCAGCACGGAGTCTGGAAATGTGCCCGAAAAACGGCAATAGGCTAGACCCCTATTACGTGGGACTAAAACATACCTGGCGAAATGTGGGTGCAGAAATGCACCTCTGCCTACGCCTTCGGGGAATATAGGCGTGAGGTATGTTTGTTCACATTTTCTATGATCACTCGTCAAGTAATTTATATCGCAGCTAAAAAACCTACGATTCGTGGCGATTATCAATAATTAGGTACAAAGTAAGATATAAATAGATTTATCAGATACCTAAACTTTAATTTATAGATTTTTGAAACGGATGTTATAAATATCTAGCTACGATAGAATTCGTTAAGAACATGAATATGATTCCTTTATAAAAAGCGAAAAAATTTCTCCTTCATTTATTGTTTATAATCAGGAAAAATGAAACAAAGATCATTATTAAAAAGATACAAAACTGAATCTTTTTGCAGTTCATACGGAAACAAAACATTTCTTTAGATCATGTAAAATTATTGTTCCTATATTTATCGGAACGATGTGGCGCCTACAATATCAAAAGCACATTTTCATAAAAGCTACGTGTGTAGCAAAATTCTTATAGATATCCATAGATATAAAATAGAGTATATCAATTTTGAAACGAACTTGATACGCAACAATTTAGTAATTCGTTTATTTTCAGAACCTGTTTAATATTGCCGCAGCCAAAGAATAAGTTATTCCCTAGAATAATTTTAATACGAGCGGGATACTATGATCCTGAAAAAAACAATGTAGCAGATATAATGTGCGTTTTATACTACTTAGTGCAGGTGAGTTGATGTATGTTCTTTCCGGATATGAGACTTTTATGAATTCGATTTAGTCCTTTTATGTTCACCATCTTTAATGAAATTAGCTTTCGCGCCTTGCAGTTTTATCTTGCCTTGATCGTTAGTATGTGTATCTGGAATCTTGGCATGTTTGTATTATGTTTATATCCGTTATTTTCGTTATCGATATTTAGTTAAGAATTTCTTGAACAGGTTATACTTAATGTTTTATTCTGACGACGAAACGACACCATCGATGAATTGGGCTTAAAAAAGAATAAAAAAGAATGGGGTAATTGTTTCGTAGAAATTTATAATTTGGTAAGGATTGGAAAAATGGTGTAATGTTTTATACCTTCATTGGTATAGAGATGGATAGGACTCAGCCCAATGAAACGTTTTTACGAAACATTGCTCAAAAAGTTGTGACAGGCGTAATTTATTCATCCATAATATAAATATACATACTTAAGCGTTCTTATGGACAGTGTGGTATGAGCGGAATTTAAAGTTGAGTCCGAGCCGACCCGGGCTCCTCAGACTGTGTGTAATAAATAGTCATAATTATATTATGAAAAGATGTTGTTCTATTTTTTCACTAAGACTCCTTAGAATTAGATCGTTCTTTTAATTATTAAATTACTTTTAGTAATAATTATTTATTTTTATTTTCAGATTGCTATGGTCGATGACGATGTTGCATCTGTATTGGGAACGAAAATCATGGTGGACTACCATGGAGTCACGATGAGTCACTTTGTACAGGCCACGCCGACTTTACTAAAAAAGATGGTCGCAGTTTGCCAAGTATGTTATAGCTACTCGTAAATCATTCGTTTTCTAGATTTTTTTTAATATGAACATATTAATATTATAGTTAGAAAAGTGTGCCACATAATCTAAATTGTTCAATTGCTAAGATTTCCTTAGTAGAGGATCTTTATTTGACTCAAAGTAATAATTTAATTAAACATGTTACTGCATCTATGACAAGCTCCTAGTCATATGGATATGAATTCAATTAAAATAAGTACCTGATTCATACATATATTTTCTGCAACACGGTAAAAAGTAAAGGCAACAATGTAATGTTGTTAACATTACAAGATAGCATTGAAGGCGCTTGTAAATATATTTGAAGTAATCAAATTACAAAAAATATGTTTTATAATTTCAGGATTCGATGCCGTTACGTTTGAAAGGAAGCCATCATTTAAATCTACCGTCTGGTGTAGAGAAGATCTTCACTCTTATATCAGGATTTTTAAATGAGAAAGCAAAGCAAAGAGTAAATATCGCTACAACTTCGTATTAACATTCACAATTCTTGAAAATTTTACTAAACATCTTTGGTCATTTGCAGCTGAAAATACATAAAAAGGCGGAAGATGTTATCGACCAAATACCACGAGAAATTATTCCTTCAGAGTATGGAGGTAATGGCGGTCCAGTCGCCGATATGATAGGTCTGTATTACATATAGTGAAAATATAGAAGCAACGGACTAAAAAGCCAATTTTGCCTATAAGTGACATAGTAATGCAAACTATTTGAGAGGCAATTAATTTCTACAACGTCTCTATTGGGTTTGATAATAACTTTTTGCTTAATTCAGGGTAATAGTTTTTCTACAGTCTAAAGAACACAAAAAGCTGTCATCACATCGGTCTCGACTGGTTGAATAAACTATTCCAGTCACTGTTTTATTATATTTAAAATACTATTTGGGGAAAGGTCTTAACGAATATATGGGAAAGCGTTTAAATTTTTTTTTTATATTATAAGAATTTCACTAATCGTTTTAACTATGTATGTCCATTGTCCAGTTACAGTGTTTTTCTATAACTACCTTTGATTATTTATATTATTAGTGTCCTATATAAACCATGTTTAATTTGTTGTATGTAGAACTATAAAATACAAAACTAGCATTAAAGTATAGGAGTGCACGTCTGATATTAGCCCGTGTGACATGGATTTTTTTTCGCAGAATATTGGGTAGATAAATTCAAAGAGTATGACGACTGGATGCGTAAAGAAGTAACATTAGGAACCGACGAGTCCAAGCGAAGTGATCAAACAATGTCCAAGAACATGGCGGGCGTTGATGGATCCTTCAGAAAACTTGATATTGACTGATAACTAACATTGACAAGACAATGGACTACTTTTTAATGGATTTGCGCTAATATATAGTTTCTTTTTTTTATAATGGTCTTTTATTTATATTTTTAAACTAAAAACTTGCTAATGATGTTTATGAGAAGGTTATGTTATTCTTTCGAAAAGACGAGACGTATGAGTGAACTCATTAAAAGATAGTTGCCGACCATGAACTTGACTAGACCTTTGGGAATAACATACATCATGATAACAATAAATTTCCATTGTTTTCCTGGCAAATAATAAAGGATGCATGATTCTTTAGTTCGAGGGTATAATTTATTTTATTTTTACCGCCAGTGACTATTCTTATATCTTGAGTATTTTTATCATCCACTCTTTTAAATAGTTTCGTAGTAATTACAAACGACTTTGAGGCCATAGATTTTCTAATGCCTAAATTTTCATAAAGTCAAGCGGGTTGCCACCAGTCAGCTTGTTAGTTCACATGTTTCTTCCAGTGACGATGCAATTGTGTAAGCCGACATAACAGCGTAGAATGGAAAGTGAAAAGCGCGATTTGCTATTTGACTTTCTATTATACAGCTCCACTCTATCGTATGACTTTATATGTCTCGGTAAAAAAATCTCATCCTTTTCAATATGATTAAAATAAAAGTAATAATAAGAAGAAAAAGTTCCTGACTTGCACATCATCCCTGACATGTTGGACATATCGGTTGCGTAAACACCCAACATATAAAACGACTTGTAGGAGATGAAGGAAGTTTTAAAGTTACTTTTTATGCCTCGTGGTCTCGCGGTGCAAGTATGTGCCTTGCGATCTAGAGGTCCTGGGTTCGATTCCCGGGTCGGGCAAAGTGTTTTTGGGTTTTTCAATTAGGAAATTCTCAGTAACAGCACGGAGTCTGGAAATGTGCCCGAAAAACGGCGATAGGCTCGCCCCCCTATTACGTACTAACACATACTAATACATACCTGGCGAAATGTGGGTGCAGAAATGCATCTCTGTCCACCCCTTCGGGGAATATAGGCATGTGGTATGTTTTCTTTGTGTTTTTTTATGACTTTATTACTGAACTGATCGAATAAACCTTTTGTAAATACTTGTCGTCAAGGATTTAAGTTCGATTTTCAGGAGTTTCGTATATACTTTTATGAGTAGATAATTAATCTAATCTACTATATGTAGGTACATACTTATTATGATGTTTACTATAGAAGATAGAACGTTCTACCCGTAAAAAATCCCTTTTTTAGAGAAAGAATTACATTTCGTTTTTAATTAAATTAACGCCAGCGAAGGGTCTTGCAAAACCTATAATACTATAATTAAAATTATATGAACATATAGATATTTCAATTGGTATGATCTTCACCAATGACACGTGAACTTGAACACTTGAAATCAATTAGATTAGATAAATTATATCAGAGCGTACAAAGCTGCAGACTTAAGTACATATAATAGTATTAAAGAATTTTATATTAATATCATGTCACTTAAACAGCCAGAACATGGGTAAATGAAAAAACAGCTATGCTTCTTTAATGGGTCTTCGTTTCCTTATTCTATTATATAATTTCGTAGAGGGGACGGAAAGACATCAGATTTTTACAAACGGTATCTCAATTCTAAAACAACAATAAAGATATATTGATAGTAGTCTATCGCAATATTAAGCGCACGTGCGCCGAATAACGCTTAGACGGTTCCTTGCTATTGGCCGGATAGCACGCCGTTTTTTATTTATACAACATGAAATGAAAATTTGTTGCAAAGTTTGTGATAATACTAATTTGTGTTAGTAGTGTGACTGTGACTACTGAAATTAGCTAATCACTGTTGAGTGTAACAGTTAGTAAGGTAAATGTTATTTTTCCTTTCATTATTTTTATGTCAGTGACTTGTTGCAAAAACAGATACGTGATGCAATGTTTGTAAATACAATCACTTCTGAGTGTAAGACGAGGTGAGTGTGAATTTAAATTTGTAAATGCTTCAATTGTCATGATACTTGAAAAATAACAGCCAAATTTGAAACAGACGTATTAAGTCATAGTTATTATTAACAATAATGTACCTTTTCCATGTTTTGGAAAATGAAAAATTTGGCGATAATTTTAGACAAGATGTTTATTACTTCCAATTTAAGTTAAATAATATTGCTAAATTAAATACGATGATTTTTTTATATTATGTCCGATGAATATTTTGGTTACACATACACTCTACCTGACCACACCGGAGTAGCCTTAGGTTACCTGCAAAGTCGACTGTTGATGAGAATACTTTTATTTCCTAATTTTTACATGCAGAGTCTTTGTTTCTATTTGCCATTTAAATTGTATTTATTATAATTGCTTATTTAGTAAACTTAAGGAGAAAACTTGAAAAACAAAGATGGTTTGCTTCTTTTCATTTTTATCCATAAAGAAAGACATTGCTGTTATACTTACATATCAAATATAATTACAGATACATTGTTGTGTCAGCACACTACAAAGTAGCTCTAGTCGCATTTATAAAGTCCACACGAGACTGTGTACTTAATTACAAAGAGTAATAGGTCACGTAATTAGGTGAATTGTACAATCAATGCAAATGTTTGTACAGCAATTATTATTAACCTACGATTTAAAAGAATATAAATTATATTTCATGGCGCTACGTAACTTCACAGTTTTTAAGTTAAAATGGTGTTTAGCAATATTTATATTTTACCGTTTTGTTTGATGAGTGGTGTTTTTATCATTCTATCATAATGTTAACATCTCTAACATGACATGTTAACATTTCCTTTTTCATAATAAGCAAAAATTTGTTATGAAATTATGATGTCCTGCGAATAGCCTTTGACTCATTAATTTTACTGTTTTCATTAACTTATCGCGATGTTACATAGAACAACAACACATAAAATAAAAGCATAATATTTTTTTTTGGCACATCTAAATTGTATTATGTTTGGTCATTTAAGTTCTACTATAAAGCAAATTGAGCGATTTGCGGCTTTCAAGCAGCAAAAAGCAAATAAAATGAAGATATAGTCTTACGTTCTTGTTACAAAAAAGTATCAAGATCGTAAATTGCATTTCTGGGCGATTCAAAAACCAAAAATCTTTTAAGATGACGGTGCGGTCACTCTCGGATGCACTTCGTAAAAAGGCGGCGGAAGAGATTAATGAAGACCCTGACGAGGTACCAACCGCCTTGGCAGAGCTCAGGAACTGGATTGAGCAACAGCCCGATCTTCGCCATTTGAAGATACGTAAGTTACTCTCAGTGTCTCGTATCTTTATTATTCACGATAGTTTCGCAGAATGTAACAAAATTTAGGCCGCTTTCAACGAGGAGTCATTCCGAAAGACTGGGGGCATATTTTGGTTAATAGTGATATAGTAGTGTATTATTGTCGATTATTTATACAAGTGGCTGACCCATCGCAGTTGTAGAGAAGGCTCATACTCAGCAGTAGATTTGTTTCATAAAGCTAGCTTGCAATGATTTGTTGTCTTAAATTTTTTGAAAGGATGTTAAGTGTCTAGTTACTTTTAGCGGATCAATGGCTGATTGCGTTTCTTCGAGGAAGTAAATATAATATTCAAAAGGCTCAAAACAAATTAGAAACTTACTACACGCTTAAAAATATAGCTCCTGAGTTTTCCGCCAATAGAGACCCATTCGACCCAACTATACAAGACATTCTTAAAACAGGGCAAGTATTCCATCCGTATGTATGTATTAAAGTATTGGGAAATTTATTAATTTATTTTTAGCTTAATTTAACAATTCGTTACATATTCCTAGTTTAGAAGAATATGATGTACATTTCAGGTAACAAAAAGATCATATCAAAGAGTAATACAATTAGTATTAAATCAAAAAATGTCTCGCTGGACTGCCTCATTGGTCCAAAGGTGTAAGTATATGCCTTTAAAATAAAAATGTATATTTGCAGATTTTTATTGCCATTGCGAAATTGTGCAAAAGAAGACTCGTCAAGAATTTGTTTAGTTATTTGTAAGGATCTAAATGGAACTAAACATTCTGCCAATGATTTAATAAAAGTGAGTCTTATGATCACTGAAATTTTAATGATCGAAGATGACAACTTCACGATCTCTGGCGAGGTTAGAATCAAGCATTTTACGTTGTGATTTAAAAATATGCTCAAAATCACAGAGCTGAATAAGACTAGAAAGGAAATGTCGGCATGCTGACATAGCGTGCCGAACCCACGATTGATTAATTATCATATGTTTAACATAGGACGCTTACAAAAAACTGTTAATTTCTCTTCTCATCTTATTCAGCTGTTCAATGCTCAAGATTATGATTTTATTTTTTACTTACAGGAAATTATTTGTGACGTAAAAAATCTGCCTTTTGGAATTTTAACCCAGTGGACACCAACATTGGCTAAAAAAATTATAACTTGCGCGGAAAAGGCACTATCAATTCGCTTCAAAAGCCTACATATGCTAAACTCTAACAAAGGATTGAAATTGGCATTACATATATTTAAAATATTAATAGCAGCAAAAATGAAAACCAGAGTAAGTATACAGAAAAATTAACAAGTCCACTTGTACGGAGGTTCCTGGAGAGCTTCTGTTTCTACATTCGTAATACGGTTGAATAGGTACAATGAATTAGTAGAATAATAAGACCATCAAACATTTTTCGTATACTACTATTTCCTTTTATAAATGATGAAAGGATCATGGTGATCAAACAGAAGCGAGGAAACAAATAAATAGATATTTATGAATAAAATTTAGCCTTGCAAAGACGAACGAAGTTAGCGATTTTGAATTTATGTTTTGTGTGTTCGAGTAAAATCAAGCACGTACCTTTGTACCTACCTAGCAACAAGACAATTCTGTATGGATTTTAATAAATTATTTCTTATTTGTCTCCGCAGATTCACGTATACAAAAAAGACCACGAAAAATTATACCAAAAAATCGACAAATCAATACTGCCTGTAGAATACGGTGGTTCTGATGGAAATGTACAAGACTTAATAGGTAAGTATTTTAATGTATCCATTGAAAAATCGCAAGTGTATTGAGGAAATTATATGTATATATATATTTTATTTTTTAGATTACTGGAAAAAGAAGGTAGAGAGCTATAGAGACTGGTTTTTAGAAAATCATGCTATCCAAACAGAAGAATCAAAACGAGCTGATTCAGAAAGCATTGCAAACATGCTTGGTGTTGTGAAGTCATTTAAAAATTTAGACATTGATTAAAATTCATTAGGAAAAGATAGAGGAGTAGATACAATATTTATAAATGAAAAACTGTTGTGTATTATTTCATGAAAGGAAGGTTGGAAAACGATAACACTTCAAAGCTGAGGTAGAGAGGCTTGTATACAGGATGTATTTAGACCGTGATCGAAAACTGAGGCAGGTAATAGCGAGGGTGATCACAAACCCAGAGGCAATATTAAAAATCCCGACAAAAAATAAAAATGTTGACGTTTTCTATACAACTATCGGTGTTAAAAGTATGTGGTTTGTATGGAAAACCTAAAAAAAAATATTTTTGTCGGGATTTTCTTTAATGCCAGGGGGTTTGTAATCAATTTTGCTATTGCCTGCCTCAGTTTTCGATCACGGTCTAAATACACCATGTATAGTATTACATAGTAGTGTATAATATTTGACATTTACATGAAAATGATTTTTATTTATTTGCAAATTATGAGATCCGTAATGATAATTTCATAAATATTAATGTATTTTTTTTTGTTAATTTTTAAAAATGTAAAAAATAAGTTAAATGAATGAAGGAAGAATAAATGTCTTGGAACTGTTAATGATGTTTCAGTCTGGCTAAACATGTAAATAAATATTTGACTCGCTGATAAATTGGCAATAAAATATTACTAATTCGTAAATTTTTCTTATGATTGAGAAATATAATTATTAGATAATTTATTTAGTAGCACGTAGTCACTATTATCACGCTGGTATTGTGTGTCATGGATGACTTATCATTAAATAGTTACAAAAGCATAAGGCCAAGAATAATCTTACTATCTTTAATTATGAGGCCTTTAGCTTATCGTGGTTGGTAGAACTAAAATAATTTTGGAGTTTTATCTATTTATACGCAAGTGTTTGTTGAGTTTGTATTAGGAGTATTGACTAAGCCGTGCTGCTGGTGTGATATTTTCTTATACGAGCCAATTCCGAAATCATGCCATTAAACAAAACTACGTGCGTGATTAAGTTAAAATTATTTTTCTTGCATATTTTGTCATAGAAGGAAAAATAAAACGTTTTAAAAACAGTTTTGTAAAGCAAATAATAATAGGATTCAATTAAAATACGTAAGATAGAGTTTTTGGCAAAACTATAATGCGGTTTTTACATTAATTTTGAACTTTGTTAAGTGATGCCATCGTTAGTATGTGGTTTAAATAAATTTCATCATACCTCAATGTGATCAGATCATCATTTGATATCTTTATTTATTTCCAACTTATATGATCTAAAATCAGTAACAGGTACTGAAATGCTGAGCATCTAAACTCTTCAATTACCTTCAAAACAATAACTTCTATTTATATGTAAACTTACAGGAAAAGCTATGTCGTTTTAGTATGGGAAGTAGAACTGTTGTTGCGATAATTCTGATAATGTTTAATATTCTATCTAAATTGCACTGTAACTACGTACCATAAGGAAAAGTTGCCTAGTGACTTGTCCCACTTATCAACTGGCTGCTATCTGTACACATTAATGTGATGAAAAATTTCCACATAAAACATGGGAAAGATCACATGTGCCTGCTGCACTTGAATCGCTGATTATTTTGATTATGAAATAGATAATCCAAAACCAATAACGTTTAAAAGTTTATGAACTGTATTAAATTGACGAATTTTAAATAATAGACATATTTAATCAAGTCCTTTAAAATTGTATGTTTTGGAAAAATAAATAACTTACACGATATGTTTGTTTTTTTCTTCTCAGGGCAAATTTTATTAGAATCAGTTTTTCCTTTAATTTCTACGGCGAAATACTACTATACTACAACGGGATACTAGCTCTCGATGGTAAGCATTGGCTGGCAACAAATGACTGCGATTATCCCTTATAAACTAACGCACTATCTAGTTTACTTACTGATTTTACAAAACAAACAAACATACCTCACGCCTATATTTCCCGAAGGGGTAGGCAGGCATGCATTTCTGCACCCACATTTCGCCAGGTATGTTTCAGTCCCACGTAATAGGGGGCGAGCCTATTGCCGTTTTTCGGGCACATTTCCAGACTCTGTGCTGCTACTGAGAATTTCCTAATGGAAAAACCCAATAACACTTTGACCGACCCGGGAATCGAACCCAGGACCTCTAAATCGCACGGAAAATACTTGTACCGCAAGACCACGAGGCACTTACTGATTTTGTTTCTAGGTTGACCATTTTTGTTAGGTATATATTACGTCTAAATAAAATTCTGAAGAAAGCGCCGGAATTTTATTTAGACGTAATATATACCTAACAAAAAAAAAGCGCTTTCTTGGGGAGGCCTACGTTCAGCAGTGGACGGCAATAGGCTGATTGATTGAAAATTCTGAACGGAAATGTATCTCGATAATCTCTTGTGAGTTACTCCGGACATCCATTATCTGATAGTATCATATGAAACATTTATGTTTCATGTCCATGAAAACTTTGTTATTTAAATAATGTATCCGATAGTAAATAATTACATTTAAAGTAACTTTTTGAGTGTATTCATGTTGAGTTATCCCGTAGAGGCGTGAAGGAAAACATCGTGTGAAAAATTGTACACCTAAAAGTTCTCATGAATTTCTTAGGCGTGTAGTCCGCTTGCTTGCACTGGGCTGGCGTCGAGGACTAAGGCCTAAATCTTCTTAGTTGTAGAGGAGGCTTGTGCATAGCGTATATGGATTTGTATGGGCTGATGATAAAATTCATAATTTTTAAAACAATGCTTATTGGAAATCGTGTTATGATCTGTCATTAACTGAGCTGAACTGAGAAAATATTTACATTTTTCGTATGGTTTTTAAGGTATGTTAGAAATGATGATTCACGGTGCAGATGGGCTGATGTATAATGTTTAAACTAATTGATTGTCATGATTAGATTAAAGCCAGCAATAAAATACAAAGCATGACTAACAAGTTTTATCGTGAATTCACTATATTTAATTTTTAAATGAGAATAAATTGATGCAGGTACTTCTGTTTCACCAGTTCCATCTTCGTTACAGCGCAACAGGTATAATATTATCACGACACAACCTGACTTTAATGTACAAATACCTATTTTTTTGTATTTGTGTGCAATAAAGCGTAGATAAATAAAAAAATATCATTTGAATTCTTGCACGAAAATTGATGTGGAGAGAAATAGTGCCATAACGAAAAAGTATTGTAAGTAAAGTGCATTCTTAAACCCGCAATTCGCCCTGAGCTAGACGGGGAGAACCTATTGACATTACTGGGATCCATTCCCATGGCAAAGCCCAATAATACCGCCCGACCCAGAAAGCGAACGCATCGCTTTATCTCATAGCGCGGATATTCGCCAGATGACTCCCGAGGTAGTTTCAATACACACGAAAGTATTGCAGCACAAACAAACAAAGAGTGGTTTAAGGGCAATTAAGCCAACATATGTAAGTATGTATGAACAATAAAAAACTTACATGTTGATTTAGAATTTTTTGTTTTTATCTACTTAATGAGTAAGCAGTACACCTGATGGAGATTAGTCAACGCTGGCCATAACGAGTTATGAGCCGTCATAACGCTGGATACTTCGAAAGACGGGGACGGAAATGGTTGTCTTTTACTATATTCAAATAGTTTCAGGAATCGAGTAATATAATTTTATCAATTTGAAATTTATTACGAACGATGAACGAGTACATCCTTTTTGTTATCACGTATAATCAGGGCGTACAATGTTTCACTCTTCATACATTGTTTACTATCGCTAATGAACATGGACTCAACACAATCTTTAGCAGATTAATAACTGATGTGTTAGCAGTTTACAGAAGTAAATATTTACAAAAAATGGAAAGTCACTAAAGTACAATCTGACGTTCTTGTTCAAAGATTACATAACTGAGACTTTTAATAAGGAATCTATGCCAAAAACTACTAATTGAGAAAATAGAGAAGCGTAAGGTAAATTTGGATTTAAACTCGCAACATCATTGTTCGTTTCTAGTATTAGCCTGAATTTAATTTGTAATTATGCACTATTACAGTACAAGAGCAATAACATTACTGTAGATGGAGGATTCAATAGCGCTTATAAGTATTTGAAGAACCCAATTTCATAAATGCCCTACTTTGACGTGCAACAAAGGATTTAAAGGTAAGAACACGATTCATGTACACTTTTGTGTATATATGTGTATCATATTTGGGCTAAAAATCGGCAACTTTGTGGCCAGATACTACTTGCATCCGATGTTGCCAACGTGCTAATCGATCATGTCGACGTATTTATAATGTATATGTACAATTGTACATATTCATTAGTAAAGGGCAGAGCGGGCTTATTGTGAAGAATCTAGTATTACTCCGTCACATTAAAGTACTTGACTACTACGTGGTTCGGTAAACAAGGTACTCACTGTCAAGTCAATTATAATTATTCATCTACAGCGATGTTGGTTCTGTGTAGCATACAAATTAGACGGTAATATTATTGATGCATTGGGTTATGTACAGTTGTCTACTGGTTACTTTAAGAGTCTATTGTAGTATGTTTACATTTATTTTCGGATTATTTATTTTAGTTGTTTTCTAATACAAAATTTATACCCGATATGACTTGCTGCAAAGCTTTCTCTGCTGTCAAATGCGTAGGTCTACTGGCGCAGTTTACTGACGCAGTGGTGTAGTAACACAAAGCTTTGTGTTTCAAATATTTGATACATTTGTCTATTTAATACGACATGTTGTATTGATCTTTAAATTAGGGTTCCCTTAATATTTGTTAAAATGATATCATTATCTTATTTGCCAATCAGTCTGAGATAGAATAAACAAGTTAAAACTGAAATATCCAGATGAGCAAGAAAATTTACTTTTTCATAAAAAATAACGTAACAGTGATTATTTTTAGGCTTCCGTAGCTAAATAGAAAAAACGAATCTTTTATAAAATCTCTCGTGTTTGCATTACATTGCTAAGTCAACTTACCTGATGGATAGTGGGATGCATAGGCTTATCTAGGAAAGCGACAAAGAAGCGTGGGTCATTAAGCGATTTAAACTGTGTGTGCGTAAATGCTGTTTCAAGAAATACAAGAAAAGCACTAACAACAAAATGAGCAGTCGACAAACAGTGACGGATTGAGATGCAGTTCGTTTTGCTTCGATATTCAGTTAGACAGACCATTATCGAATCGGCTCCGACGTAATAGAGTCCCATTTGACTACAGTTACATTGAAAGTTGATGTACTCGTTTTTATTGATTATCTCGTAGATCTCTGATTCTTAAAGGAGAAGCTTATTAAAGACAAAAAAACCTATTCATAATATTGTGCTAACAGAAATAAAGAGAACAATGATGTATGTAGTGTAACAAAATTTTTTGATGTAAGATAACATTGAATTGATGGTAGAGTTGAAAAAGAGCCCCCAAGATTACGTATCACAATGATCGAACAACCGTCATGTCATAATAATGATTATAAAAGATGATGATGGTGATGATTTAACATTTAAAATAAATGTTTTTGAATCTTCGCAATATATTTACTAATTAGTGTTACCATTATAGTATCTACTTACCTTTTTTACGTGTATGAAATGCAAGATAAGATTTTTATAGAATTATATGGTAAAAGTGCAAATAATTGATCCTTTAAGTATATTGTAGATTTTTTATTTAAGTAAAATGTTTTTCGATATTTCCTTGTAGCTAAACTTATTATGGATTTGTAGGTATACGGCGGGGGACAAAAAATTACGGAGTTTAAATTGTCATGGGCACAGAGCGTTAACCGCGTGAGTTAGTCGTGCTTCACAAGGTTATTTCTAAATTTAACGGAACGGCTTTGTTGCGATCCACGATTCAAACACTGCTCAAAACGAGTTTAAAGTACAGCTTGAAGTAGAATGGTTGTTATTAAATATAAAAATAATCGTTTATCATATACATTTTATTATTTAAAAAAGACTTTAATAATGGAATAAAGTAGGTATATTTTGAACAGACATGGTAGGTAATAGAGGCGTAGGCGTACTCATTGTATTAACTTTAAATAATTGTTAACCGGTATTGGTACAGAAAAATAAAAATATAGTTTCTTGGCAACACTGCCTAAACACAAAACTTGATATTGTATTATCGGACTAAAAATCAGTCTGTTGCTAAACGTCATACGATCATGTCACGCTTATCATATTAACAATGTATTGTTATTAAACGAGTTTTATCATCTAGCAACAGGTGGTTTGCTAATAATTACCTAAAGGGTTTATTTAACATAGAGATGATGTAAACCGTTTAGTTAATTGTGATTACATTTTGGTACGTGCGACACCGTAATATAACTATTTATCAATTAGTTTCAGAGTTTACATGGCTTAACATTTACGCGGAAAAATGAAGGTGAGAGAACTCTCGGATACACTTCGTAAAAAAGCCGAGGAAGAAATTAAAGAAAATGATCAGAAAATGGCCTCAGACCTTAAAGTTTTAAGGGATTGGTGGAAAGAACACTTTGAAGAGATACAACCCCGTAAGTATAAAAAATATTTTAGATGGTTAAGAAGTTTTTTATAACTAAGTTGAAGCAAAATATAAAGCTAAAAATATATTTACGTAGATAAAACTTTGATTTGATACTATAATGTATTGAACAAAAATAATACTTGTTGTGAAATTATAATCATACCCTCTTAAGTAAGTTAGTATTGTAAAGGATTTGAGACTATCATTGTGTAATGTGTTTGTTTGTCCGTGTTCTAGATTTATGTATGTAAAGCGACATCTATCGTAAACATTGATAATTAACGCTGCATATAGTGTGCAAACAAACGCTATACGACGCAATAACCATTTCTTAAATGGTTCAACAGTAATCCGCTAGAGGGAACTAAACATATAAATTAGGAAGATAGAGTTTGTCGTTTGTCTTTCTTCATTTTGATAGTTTGCGACCGTGGACATAACAAAGGAAAGACTTGTTATCACTCTTTCAGCAATTGCCGTTTACAAATATGTAAATTGTTATATTTTATATGATTATTATTGGTATTCAATTAAATTTCATTAAAACTTATAATAAATCTATTGCATACATTTATTAAAAAAAAGAATCAGCTTTATGATTAAGAAGTGAGCTTTCGTGGTCAAAATGGTCGTAGGTCTGACTTTGGATGCCAATCAATCATCAATAATTTTATGGCCTGATTTTTTACGCGTCTACAATACAGGGTACATAAGTAGGGTATATATTATTGTGGGGCATTTGTTTGAAAAAAAAATTGATCTCTATTGCTCCCACCATCGTATTTCCGCTTTTCTATACACCTTCCATTAATTTGTCTAAATTTCTAATGCATTTTAATTTAGCGTCAGCGTTTGTTATCATTATCATCTTCAAACCCCAGCCCAGTTTGATACCTTGACCTGTTATACTGCTTGATACCTATAAAGTATCATTAATATACTCTATAACTATTCCTTTAATATATAATTGTCGAGCATTATTTCACTTACCCACAAAATCTCTTTCTCCTTTTTCCTTCTTTACCTTCATAACTCCTCTTTTTATGGCCCAACTCGTCTCTTTGAATTTTTATTGAACTCTTTTTTCGTCAAATTGCCCCAAAGAAAAAACGTTAAGTAATCCATATTATTGTTTAGAATGTTCATTACACTTAAATTATAGATTTCAGTAAGACGGAAACGAAATATAAATAGCAGCGTCAGTTTTTTGAAGAAAATTTTTGTTTAAATTATGAAAAAGTTAAATTATGTTTTAGACATAGTTATTTTCCTTGTTTTTGAAGCTTTTTGTTGATAGTCCAACCTAAATTACAGTTGATCAGTGGCTGGTTGCATTCCTGCGTGGTTGTAAACATGACTTGGACAAAAGTTTGAAAAAGATGGAAAAATATTATAGTTTAAAAAAATCCGCACCAGATTTCTACTCGAACAGAAATCCTT
The DNA here is from genome assembly GCA_030295005.1 of Cephonodes hylas. NCBI lineage: Eukaryota > Metazoa > Arthropoda > Insecta > Lepidoptera > Sphingidae > Cephonodes > Cephonodes hylas. The sequence goes on along the minus strand of AP025364.1, from coordinate 6,156,992 downwards.
CAGACGAAAAGATACAAGCATTGCTCAATCTAGGGTAATTACATGTATCTATATGCAAATATTTGACTAAAAAAATACAATTCTTTAGAAATTTTCATTGGAAATAGTTTTTCAGACTATTCTTGCCGTTAAGGAAGTGCGTTAAAGAAGATTCTCCACGAATTTGTTTGGTGCGAGTATCACAACTGTGTAACACGGAATATGGTTTGGCTGATTTAACAAAAATTGGATTCATGATTGCGGAAATTCTGCTTTTAGAAGATGATAATTTTACTATTGCAGGCGAGGTAAGTATGATAACTGCGTGGAATTTATTTATTTTACACTCTTCAAAAACAATTTTTTTACCCGTATTGAGAGTGAACAGAACAAATGGTTTTATTCGGACGTAAAACAAATACCTGTAGGTTACACAAATAGTAGTTTCATTGATCGAAGCTGTGATCTGTTTCAATATTCTATTGTAGTTTAATAAATAGGTTTGAAAAAAAATAGCCGTTTCAATTTATTGCAGACGTTGTACCTACCTATTTAGTATCACAAAAAAAAGCTTGTTATTGGATCTTTCCATAAAGAAATTCTTAATAGCCGTACGAAGTCTGGACCCAATGATGTGCCCAAAAACAGCAATAGGCTCACCCCCTATGACTTAGGAATAGTACATACCTGGCAAAATTTGGGTGCCGAAATCACCTGTTCCTTCCCGTTCGGAGAATACAGTCATGAGGTTATGGATGTATTTAAAAAAAAATACTTTTGAACCATTAAGTATTGAGATTATATAATTTAGAAAGTTCTCCAGTGGAGGCCACGTACTGGCAAGCGCAGCGTGGGACGTCCCCCGACAAGGTGGTCAGACGACCTTGTCAAGGTCGCGGGACGTCGCTGGCTGCAGGCGGCTTCCGACCGTTCCCGGTGGAAGTCATTGGGGGAGGCCTATGTCCAGCAGTGGACCAACACAGGGCTGACATGATGATGAATTTAGACTTGTATGTGTACATGTTTTAGGAAATTATTGCCGATATGAAAAACGTGGGCTTCTCTATAATGAAACAGTGGACACCCAACATGGCGAGGAAGATGTTTGCATGCGCTCAAACTGCTCTCACGGTGCGGTTGAAAAGTCTTCATATTATAAATGCACCTACAGGCTTAAAAGCTGCTGTAACGTTATTTAAAATGTTTTTGACGGCTAAACTTAAACAGCGGGTGAGATTTTTATGATTTTATCATTATGATATGTCAATTTGAGTAATATTAATTGATTCAGATACAATACTTCCTGTTGTATTAAGTCGAAGTACTAGCAGAACGCTTTCCTCAATAGAGCTTACTGTGACGGATATAATCTGATCAGTGGGTTCTTTGTTACGAAGATACTCCGCATGCTATCCGATGTGGTGTGATTATTATATTGTGCCAAAACAGTTCAGAAATAAAATGGAGTATGAGTTACTGTATTATTTTTGTTAATACAATTCTTAACAACGTTAAATAACACCTACATTCAAAACAATAGCTACCATATTTGCAAAACTTTTGTATCTACCATGATCTCGGCCTACAAAGTAACTAGATTATTATATACATTGGTTGACCCCGAAACGCGACTTTGCGGAGCGGCCCACTACGACGGGATTTTCACCGGTATCCAGTCAGATATTATGAGAGCAATGGCCTAAGCGAAAAAAATTATCGAAATTGAAGTGAAATCTATTTTTAAGTATTTATTGAAAAAGGTTGATATATATGCCAGAATATTATAAAGAAAACAAACGAATATTTTTGTTTAAATACAATAATCCCAACAAAAAATAATTATATTGTACACATGCGTATCTTTAAAAAATGAAAAATGTATGTGTGAGGGTGCGTGTCACTGAATATTATTAGCTCAGAAAGTTGTAATGTATATGTAGAGGTTTTAATATTTTCTGTTTGTTTTTAAGTTTGAGGTTCGTGACTATACAAAAGTGTCTAGGAAGTTATATTAACAGGAATACCTATAATTTTTGAACACATTACACTGTGTAAGTGACAAAATTAAAAGGACAAAAAATCGATAAATTTAGACGGAAATATATTTAAATAAAATTAATAAATAAATACACCCAACAGTCACATACATAGTCCTGACCCCACACTAAGATACGAGTCTTGTGTCGTGGGTATCAGAAACTACGAGAGACTTTTCAGTCTCACAAACACCCAGACCCGAAACAAATATATGTGGATCACACGAACATTTGTCTCGGTGCGGGGATCGAACCCGCGGCCGCTCGTTTTGCAAGCTGGTGTCTAGCCAATTGCGCCACGGGGCTGTCAATGTGTATTTTACCGCTAATTGCGAAGATGTGGCTAAAGTACATACATTTTTTTGCTTGCACAATTTATTTTATGTTAAAAAAATCGTGATTGATAACTCAATCTTCATTATTTGATTTGATTTATAAGACATTTTACAGTAATCACTACATAGTATAAAACAAAGTCGCTTTCTCTGTCCCTATGTCCCTTTGTATGCTTAAATCTTTGAAACTACGCAACGGATTTTGATGCGGTTTTTTTTAATAGATAGAGTGATTGAAGAGGAAGGTTTATATGTATGATGACATCCATTAAATATCAGCATTGCACCCGTGCGAAGCCGGGGCGGGTCGCTAGTATACTAATAATACGTAATGTTTCAAAATAAAGTTGAGTCGTATCCGTATGTAGGGCTTATTTAATTTTAGTACTTTGGCAAACGGACGACAAATGAGTAGTTTTAATTTTATTCGTGCATCATTGTTTTATTTTTAATCGTGAATTCTTTCTGTCCTTCAAATTGCACATACTTTTTAAATTTACTTTAAAGTTGCGCCTTAATAAAGTTGTTAAGTAATCTTCTTTTTTAAGTGTAATATAACATTTTTAAGTTTTTTTCTAGATTTATATATACAATGAAGATTACGAAGGGCTGTATGAGCACATTCCTAAATCCGTGTTACCTATTGAATATGGTGGTACAGATGGAAACACACAAGACTTAACAGGTGAGGTTCACGGTTTTTCGGAAAACCATGAGTATTGTTCGTGGTATTATTTAATTACTAGAAACAACTATTGTGATTTGTGATAATGAATTATGACCATCATTATGGATTTTGACTCAACCACCGGGTTGCTAAGTTATATTAACTACAAAAGAAAAGTAATCATTAACAAATTCATTCAAACGAAGTCAATACACTCATTGGCTACTGAGTAATGATGTTCTATATTCTAATCATAATTTCAGTTTATAATGCAATTTGCAATTATTGTAATATTTTTATTTCTTAAACAATAATCAAAATTGTATTTTACCTATCTATGTATTTACGCCAATTATTTGGTGGTTTATTTTTTTTTTTTAGATTACTGGCGAAGCAAGATTGAAAGTTATAGTGATTGGTTCGCGGAATTCGATAAAGCCAGTGATGAATTTACCAAACCAAAAAAGATTGTATCTAATGACACAGGCGATACAAACACAGATCAGCGAGCATTTCGGTCTCTTCAGCTTGATTAGAACGAATACTTTTGTATATAACCAGTCAGTAATAAAATATTTCATATTTGGGTAAATTTTATTTCTTCACTAGAAATAATATAATGCGAAAAGAATAATAAGCGTCGGAAGCTTATATTATTAACCTTCTACATTATAATTATTCGCCGAATTAGTCAAAAATTTATTTATTTATTACACTTTATTGTACACCATTTAAAAACAAAAGAAACAATTTAAATAGTCACAAACTCTATAACACAGTGTCACAAGTGGCGGCCTTACCGCTATCGGCGATTTCTTCCAGGCAACCGTTATATGGACTGAAGAGATCAGAAACATAGAGTAAAATGTAAATAAAAATATAAAAATATAGATATAAATATTTTCCTTAAAATATACATTTAAGGAAAATATTTATATCATCATAATAACATCATCAGTCCACTGCTGGACATAGGTCTCCTTCAAAGACTTCCAAAGAACTCTACCGGAAGCGGCCTGTATTCAGCGGGTTCCCGCATTTTTCAGCAAATCCTTGGTCCACTTTATGAGTGGACGATCAACGCTGACCTTACCGTTTATAGAGTACCCGTTTATTTATAGATTTTTTTTAACAAGGTTGGAATATTGTCACAAAATGATTGCCATAAAGCTCGACACATTGCTGTCACTTAAAAAGTTGCTAAATCATCGAGCTTGGTATTGACTGACAAGTTTTTCGATTCTGACGCAACAAGCGACAACGCTGCATCTGATGGTTTCTTACAAGTCAAAACAATTATGCCTGGCTAATATTATATACATAAATAGCAGTAATACGCTTTTGCATCCTGGGATTGCCGCTCTATTAAGTAAATTCTCTCATTTACTGTGATTTTTAACATGGCTAATAAATTGAACAAAATCATAAAGCATAAAGAAACTCCTTTAATAAACGCCTGAATACCAAAAATGAAGGATTTGATTTTATTTATAACACTTAATATAATTCACTTAATACTAAACTGTATTCGTGTCACAAAGATAAAAAGAAATCCAAAAGTTGTACACAGAAACATTTTAATAAAACTACGCAACAAAATCAATATAGTTTTACGAGTATATGGATAGGTAGTAGGATTGAACTTAAATGACAAATCCATGCTTAAATCACCGGAGGCTTGGGCAGAGTGTTATTCCTACACATACACTTTCCATCAATGTAATAAGCCTTACGATGTTGGAAGTAAAGCTATTATGAAAATATAAAAATGAATTAAATTAATTAGTTGTCTGTAGATGGAGGTGATTTTTCAGATCATTGCTGTATAAATTATCATATCAAGATTTTTTTTTATCACTAAGCGCCACTTTTCATTATATTATCTAAGTGTTTGAGTACATACCTGTAAAACAGCAGACGCGCACTATAACTTTATACTGATTTTAATATTTATTTACTCATAAAAAATTAAAAGTAATACGGAAGACATTTATTATACTGTATTCAATAGTTAAATTGTGGGTAGTTCAAAATACTTAGCTTATTCTCTTATTGAATAAAGATTTATTTCTTATGATTATGAAATTTCAATTTCTTAGCTATTTATACAACATTTTGAGATCTACGCATTACTCAGCACAAATTTCTATATTATCATGAGAATATGTTTGGCGATACGTTCCGTTCTTTAGTTGGTGCTGCGCTAGTCACACTTGTATGGAAAGGCGCAAGCGGCGGCTGGCGGGTGTTGAGGCGCGGGCGCCGTTAGTCGTGTTTACTCATTGGAAACGCGCGCGCGTCCGTTGTGCACTGTCGTTGTGTACTTTGATATGTGTTCGCCTGCCCGTCCTCGCAGGCATTTGTGGAATATTGTGTTTGCCTACAACAAGCTATGACACAAAAAACCCTGTACGACGGTGTTGATGACGAGCTACAGCTCCCATCCGAAAATGTGTCCGACGATGACGACGTTATCGTAAGAAACAGACTCAGCAGTGTCAAAGAAATGATATTGCGCTTCGAAAGGACTAACGTTGACAACTTTGGTGCTTCCAATGAATCGTTGGAGAAACTTAAGGATCCTATGTTGGGGGGCCTGACAAGTGTTGTGAATCCAATACAAGCCCATTTTCAACACCTATACCCATCGAATAGATCTCAAAATCGGAATTCAAACATTTCGGTAAATTCCATATTATCCAACGCGTCAGAAAACAGTAACGAATCTAGTTCGTCAGGTTTCGTATCAGACAGAAAATCAGGTGCCGAGATGTTGGTGCCTCACCGGCCTGCGCCGCCCCCACCGGAGCCTTTTAACGATAGTTTTTCCCCAGAAACTAAATCTCCACCTACTGAAGAGGTCACGTTTCGAGAACGACGATTTTCTTTCACGACGCCTTCTTCCTCGCCTTTACCTACACGTCGGAGCCGACAACCGCCTGTTATAAGGAGGAAATCTAATGTAAGCAATCAAGGACATTTAGGTGAAACGCATTGGTCTTATGGCGTTACACAAAGAGATATTGAGAAGCTCTTAGGTCTAAAGAGATCCGAAACGTCAGACAATGAAGAAGTGAAAGATCCACAAGAAGAGAGTTCCGATAGTGACAGTAGTAATAGTGACGATTCTAGTGGTGATAATAACGCGAGTGATGGTAAAGAATACGTGGTTAACATAGACGATGGTAGAACGGATACGCTATCGACAGATCATTCAACGGACACATTGATAAATGAGGAGGATAGTGACGCAAGTGACGAGTTGTCTGTGGCCTCAGGTGAATCTGTTGATCCTAGTAACTTTGACAATGTTAGTATTAAATCAATATCGTCCTTGGACATGGTCCCTTACCAAAAATATGACAGCATTACTGTGTCTTCGGACGAGTTTGGTTCTGAGGTGTGTCATGCGCCGGACACAGAGTTCCTTACGGTCAGTGCTGTGAACGAGTGGTGCATTTCAAAATCTAGTGAGCCGATATTGATGCCAATAGAATCGAAAAAGGAAAAATATCGAAGGTGAGGTCATACGGTTTTTATTCATTATCTAAATGTAAAAATATTTGCGATATCAACTCTATTCCTTTTTCCAAACGATAACGTATCTTATGCCATTTGAGTGTTTATAGATATGATTAGTGCGTCTTTGTCCATTACAGTATTGGGGATTTTTGATAACTGGGTACAAGTTTATTACAGATACGACACTGATATTGTGGTTAAACCAGAATGAAATATAAACAAATAATGCTCAATTTCACAGGCCTCAATCTAATCAGAGTAGTAATTAATTGCAAATGAACCAAAATAATAGAGATGTCCGTCACACTGCCGTGTACGATGTATCACCTTTATGTTTATTCATATTCTCAGTTCGAGGTGAGACGGTTGGTTGCGGTTAGGTGTTTATTTCTTATTAATATTATATCATTTTATGAATGTCTTTGTTTCCGATGTGAGAATATTATTCGTCGCATGGATATTTAAATGTAGTAAATTTGATAGGATCAGTTAACTTTTTGTCTTGAATTCTTTTACCTACACCTGTTTTATACTTGTTGACACTTACTTATTTATTTGCAACTAGTATGTCGGAACGTACTGGACTGAACAACGGATTGCTCAAACTGTTTAATACATATGTATGTACTTATTTAAGTTTGCTTCTAAGTATATAATCATGACAAAACGTTAATGTTATTTGGAAGTGTCAAAGCGACAGCATCGAATTTATACTTGTAATTTACTTCAAGAAAATGTGCACGTCGAATTTTACACGGAATAGCCATCGATTAAATTATATTAGAGACGACTGTTTTTTCATAGCAATATGTAGAGAACCAGTCCATAATTAATTTGTGTTTAAGATCAATTAACATCTATAAAGTTTCATCGATACATGGTAATATTATAATATCTTTGTAGAAGAATGAATTTAAATATGATATTGTACAAATGTCTGACCATAATGTAGCACACCATATCAATATCAAAATATTGATTATTAAAGCTATGTGATAGGTATCTATATTAGTTTCGTAAATTATCAACTACTTGACATAAATTAGGACATCTCAAACAAGAATATCTGTGATGTACATACCTAATATATTTTATTATAATATCCATATAAAAATACTCGATAAAATGCTATTTGTGGAAAGATTACAGATTACCTTCGTTTTCCTTGTATCTGCAAGGTTAAAATCCTGTTTGTCGTTGCCTATACAAAATTTTCTAAATATAAAGTCCACGGCCTCGATGGTCAAGTGGTATAATTGTGCCCCATATGTGCCATCGAATCGTCCCAGGTTCAATTGTCGGGCCGCGTGAGTGGTAATAGGTTTTAAGTACGAAAAGTCTGTACCAGTATAGAATCTAAATTTGTTTTCGATAAATAGTGTTAGGCTCCTCGCCTATTTTGATAAACTTACCTCTGCCCAACCCTTGGGGCAAACAATCGTAAGTTTATGGATGTTAATTCTGGTATTATTGTACAGATAATATTTTTGTTCAAATCATAAGTTTGTTTTTTGACTCTGACTCCCAAGACAATTAGCTTAATAATTTTAAACTATATTTTAATTAGTTTTTTTCCAAACTTCCAGATAATTTGTCATGTATAATTAAAATACGTAGCGCAAAAATTACGCCTGATTTAAAGTGACCTTCGAACCAGTTTATTATGTTATGTTTATGTATATATACAAGTTTCCAAATATGATTAGATTGGCAATAACATACAGACGAATGGTTGAATGTGGGTGGAGGAATAATGATCGCGAGCGAGTCTATGATTAAATATAAAGTTAATTACCAGTGAAAAAATCGAATAGCCACAACATTTTATGGTGGTTGACAGTAATTGGGACTTCAAAATAGAATATTTCAGTAAGATTATGCTTCTCAGAAATTCCGGTCCTACAATTCGTTACAGAAATATGAGGTCTACTCTAGAACGATTTTAAGAAGTAGCGACCAGGCGGTTATAAGCGCACATAAGACACAAATATCTATATAAAAATTGATAGAACTCTTTTGTAGTCAAAAATGTGATCATAATGACGTTTTTACAATAATACGAATTATTACGGCCAATCGTTAATACAAATCAATTGCAACGTAACAACTCGTGTCTTGTAGAACAGTACTTAAGAGTAACTAGTAATCAAATCGTACTCCTCTTATACAACTTTGATTAAATCGTCTATGTTCACAGCAATCAATTGTACATGTACCCAGTACATTCTATTACAGACATCATTCGCCAATGCATCCTGGTGCACAAATTGCACGAACCCACTACAATAGAATAACCGCTGCGACTAAGTCTTTGACCTGCATCGTATACTCGTAGCTACAGATCGATTTGTATGCACCACAAAATGGACAAAGTGTATTTATGTCAACATAACCCCTGTTTTACTTCGGCTTTGGTTCTTACTTATTGCATCTAAAACGACATCATTATCACAACGTTTTGGCGTTAATTCTGATTCAATAGATTTTAATTAACCTAGTTGAAATTGTTTTCAACTGGTATTACAATTTGATATTAAACATTGATTTTAAACAAAGCATAAAGATATCTCAAATCAGAGATAGAGGTTAAGGATGTATTTGGGTTTTACCTGATGCCATTCACGATTTCATCATCATCATCAGCACATATGTATACGTCCCACTGCTGGGCACAGGATTCTTCTACAAATGGGATCGTCTAGGCCTTAGCCCTAACCAATTCACGATTAGATTAGAATCTAGCAAATAAATTCGCGTGAAAGAAATACTTGAGAATAGAAATATCTTGTGTTTACAGCTGTTTTCCCTATATAAACTAGCAACGCAACACAAACATAGAATTACACCGTGGCTAATTGGTATGAAAGACGTGTTTTACGTTCAGTTTGTTATCTCGCTCTTGCCTATTGAAGCGTATTTATTGAGCATACAAGTCGATGATTACTATAAAATTCTGCTTTGTAGGTGGGATTTAAGTCCATATTCAACAAGGTGCTAATGCAGGCTAGGACAGCGTATTATGTAATATTATGTACCAAAGCGCGTTAAAAAAAAATAGTATTAGTTATCGGTCACTTGATTGTATCTTTTCAAATTAAAGTGAAATATTTTTGTGTTAGAGAATTTCTGGTGCCGATAATAAGTTTAGAGCATTTTAAAAATAGTGCCTATGTGCTTGACACGATTGCGGCTAGCTTTCAACAGTCCCCCAATTGTGATGGTCATTTCACGACCCTTGAATACAATGGATCGGCGTGGGTCCTTAGTTACGATGGATATAATATGTTACACTTACTGAATCAGTAATGTGTTCCCATTCACTTATCATTGGATATACATATTTTTACTATATGTTCCGGTACTCAGGGAAGGCAATGATGAATTTGGCTCAGGGCTCCGACCAATGACCTTGCGCAGTGTCAAAAACCTTAGACGCTTAGACCCGCGGTGGAAGGTCGGCGCTTTCAACTGTTTTTAATAATAATAATAATATTAGTATTTGTTGCTCTGTTTATGGTGTACAGTTGGTCATCAATTAGACCTATAGAGACACCCATAAGTATAATGTCCCTGTTTTGTTATAATCTTCATATGCTGTCCTAATAAGGATTAATTACCTTATGTATATGGACATTTTTTTCTTTACCGAAGATAGAAAAGTACAACGTATAAAAACGTATAGAAATTACAACGTAAAACATCAATGTTTTTATTGAAAAGTAATTTATTTGAATGTTTAATAAAAAATCTTTGAAATTAGAAATTACTTATCCTATCGATTACATCAAAATACACATGGTGCAAACCGTTACAAAGTCCACACAATCGCATCGCTTTAATTCTACAACGAGTTTTGAATTGTGTCCACCTGCTATTTATTCCTACTTATAATATAAGTGCGAGATAATTGTTATCGTTGTAAGGCATAGGTACTATAGTTAGTTGGACCACTCTGCACTCGCCATCTGGTACCATTGTTGCTACTTTTACACTTAATGTAGTCATTATATCTATCAGATTATATAAAATATACGATTTAGTGATAGGACTTTTCATTTTTTTTGGTTTCGTATAAGGTTTTTTGTATTTTTTAAGAGGTTCGAAATAAAGTGTGATAAATTAATTAAATAGATAAACAAGTTTTATATATATACTAAGTTAACCTCACGACTTTTCAACCACATCAATAGAAAGCAAACGAAAAAACATGAGGATACTACGGATTCACATTTGCAAATCGATCTTTAACTAGTCAATAATACTAGGAAGATGTACTAATAAACTACAATCAATAAACCACGTACATTGTTTACACATACGATTTGGGTTGAGGAAAATCAAACTGATAGGAACGGGTTAAGGACATGTTGTAAATAGTTTGGGTTACGCATACCGGTGACACGGTTCGCCATACCAAGTATGCGTAGACGGTAACAATCGGTAGCATCATTAGCTATTACTAAAACTCATTAAGGATACCTCGTTGTAATAATCGTTCTAATTAAGCAACACATAATCTTCGTATGTAATGTCAATACTATTCTATCACGGCAATTATCTAATTTAACAACGGTTTCATGCTAATTATATGAGAAATTTGGGAAATAAACTATACGTGACGTCGGCATGCGTCATTAATGACGTTGCGCCGTCCGATCAATTGATATGTGACTGTGTTACCAATGTTTAGTATTTGTACCGCCGTGTGTTGCTTCATTCTTCTACTCACAAACGGCTGAATATTAAAATTTAGCGAGCACGACGTACATTTACACGCCAAGGTCGATACGTTTCTGAGTGCATCTGTACGCCGCCAAACAGATATTGATAAAATAAGTTTTAGGAACGCAAAACAATGTGATTTAGAAATTGTTTCACGCTAACCTCATCGCCGAGTTTACCCAAATTTCGCTTACGTCACGGTATATATTTTTGTATGTAGACGCGCAGGCGGCGTGGATGCCAAGGTTGTTCTTGTATTTACGTCCACTTGCTATTATAACATTTACATACATTGACTAATACATTATATGATTATTCGCAGTATTCTCGGTTGATGATCAATTTTTTTGCTCTGATATATTTTCATATCACTATGGATTCAAGGCTACTTTATAGTGGGTTTATCCTCGCATATTTAAGCGCTTGCTAAAGTTATCTGTACTTGTTCTACATTAACATACTTCGTATTAGCTCATAAGTATTTGCATTGACGAAGGATCCGTCACTGTTTATCGCGGTGAATATAGCTAGCACTACTTGAAGCGTTTTCATTCGTTTGTTAGATATTATCAAATTATAACAATTACTCGTAAGACAATTTTGATAGAAAAGAATTTCAACTTCGAAGCTAATCTTGGAAATTTGTATGTCATGTCAGCCATAGTTGTTACTGTTAAACGAATATTGATGATTTTCATAACGTATGGGAACCTTGAAATGTTCATGGGTTTCTTATTATTTTTCTTGAGAAAATCTGTAATACCTAATCCGGGTGCAGGGCGCGTTTGAAGCAAGTCCATCCAATTTTGGTATCGTAAAAGAAAGAAAAAATAAATTGTATTAATTTGTTTTATCTTAATGAATTAAGCAATTAATTCTATGAACATAGTATTTGAAATTCACTTTATTCGTTGAAGAAAATGAAGAAGGGAGATAATCGCCAAAATGTGATGCATCACGGAGAAAACATTACAATTAAAATAAATATTGCTTCCAGATTCTTATTAAATACATAACAACATAATTTTCCATGTAGTTTCTATCAAAACATGTTATTTAGCATTCGAGGATGGTCTTGAAGTTGATAAATACATTTTAACCCTAAAATAATCAATAACAGGAAGGCTGTAAAGCTCAAATAAACAAACCTATACTTTATGTTTCACAGCAATTTAAAAATATTTTAATATACGATATATAATATGTATATTATCAAATAGAGATGGAACAAAATGGAAAGAAAGTATCTCTTACAAGGATAACCCAAATAGTTCCAATAAATCCCTATAGCAGTAGTCTATTTATTATTGTTGGCGGTGTTTTTTTCTATTATTAGTTTCACAGATGTAAAACAATAGACCACTCTAATGTGTTGGCAAAATATTATATCGATAACAAATAATATTTTTATGTATCGGTACTGAAAATCTGTTTGTTTTTCAGTAACAAAACCAATAGAATGTAGTTGTCATAACTCGTGTTTTCCTTCTATCCAGAGACATAACTAATACTGTGAAGGTTTTTCACAACAATAATACCATCTCAGTTCAGAAAAAAAAAGACATTTCATGACATATTTTTTATAAACTCAGCCTGTTTTAAAGCTCTTTTTGCGTAGCGTTATGAAAATATATCATGGTTAGTTATTAAATTGGTACAATAGTAAGCTACGAATGTAATAATATTTTTTTTTATTTTAAAGTGTAGTTCCTAATCCCTAAAAGTCTACGTAACTAAGCTATTTAAAGGGTTTTTGCAAGAAAGCAAGCAATTTAAAAAAAAAATGCAGCTGTTTTTGGAGTTTTTTTTAATAAAATTTAACTCAAGCCCGCCTAAAGTTGGAGTTAGCTATATGCCTAATTTTTCTTTAAATACTTTTAGGTGGTAAAGTGGCGCCATAATCAAATTAGATAGTCTATATCGTGAATAAGGCGACTTTAATGAGTTGGTTCAATAATATCTGAATTTGTTGTGTTTCGTTCATGTACTGGTGAGTAGTTCTAGTTTTAATTCTTGTGTAACGGTATAATATATGTACATAATAAACACCAAAAAACTATCAAGCATGAGTCATATAACAGAATATCGAAATTTTTTAGACGATTAAATTTGCATGGCGACCTAAACTTTTCTAAATTTAAAATATTGACGTAGTAGACTGAGAATTTACAGACACCCAAAGAAAAAGCAGTGATGGCCTCGAGGTTTGGGCGCGCGGTCGAGAATCTCGGCGGTCGCGGGTTCGAACCCCAGGCACACACCTCTGACTTTTCGAAGTTATGTGTGTATTCACATTGAATTATCACTTGCTCTAACGGTGAAGGAAAACATCGTGATAAAACCTGCACACCTAAGAGTTCTTAGGAATTTCTTAGGTGTGTAGTCCGCCAACCCGCACTAGGCCAGCGTGGCGGACTATGGCCTTAACCCTCTCAATGGTAGAGGAGACCCGTGCTCAGCAGTGGGCGTATATGGGTTGATGAAGAAGAAAGAAATATGTTTTGATTTTAAATACATGTAAAATCGAAGAGATTAGTTAGTTAAATGTTTTTGTCCTAAAAGATGATCAATTTTTACATCTTTTAGAGTTTTGTGCATATAAAATTTATCATGACACGGAGGAAATTGTTTTGTAGGTCAAAGTGGTTTTTAAAAAGCAATGTTATTTGAGTGATATTGGTTACATCTTCATTAATAATATACAATCTTGTATGACGCGTATATGGCAGATATGTATCTGACGTCTGTTTAAATACGCTAGGATCTATATTAGCTCTTTGTTTTATCATAGGTAGCAACTACCGTTTTAACTTGTTTAATATTTTTCTGATTTAATTAAATTTATATGAGGCCATGTCACTTTTTACCATTATTATACACACGAATTTAATTTCAGCTTGCGCTGATCTTCATTATAAACCCGTCATTTATTTTAAAGTTTTTATTTACACTGACTATCTCGCTCCCAGTGTTATTTTTTGGTTTATATATATTTTTAACTACAGCTAACTAACTAACAGAATGTAGAGAATATTATGAACAGATTTGACTAAACTATTAGTGTAAAATGGTTTTGTTTTTCGGTGGAATAAGGCTATTACACTTTATGCATTTAAAACCATGGAATTGTAATTATAGTGTATGGACGTCCACTTCTCTTGAGAAACATGGTATACCTAATTTAACAATTTTTATATGTAAAATTTCGCATTGCATGATAGTCACCATTTAGTCATGATTGGATTTCCCTGGATTTTCAAATCGATTTTTTTGCGTATTACGGACATTACAAAGTGACGCTTGATGGTTAATACTACCACGTCAAAGGATACAATAAATTTTCACTAATCAACGTAACAAATGAATGAACAATAAATTAAATATGATCAAATATTCTGAAAAATATATGTTGCCCATTTATATCGGGACGTGAAAAATTTGCATAGTTGTGGAGTTTTCCATGTGGAGGGTTAAAATATTATTACAGTTATTCATAAATATTTTTATATTTGTAGAAGCTTTATGCATCGTAGGAGCTGTTGATACATTTATTAGCGGTTTTATGGTTATTTACCTTTTCCAGACGGCTTAATGAACGCGTGAACGAACTGCTACACACGGAGAACGTATACGTAGATCGTTTGAGGCACGTCGTGGAAGATTACATTCCAGTGATGAACCGGCCAGGACTGCCTCCAACGTTCAAGGCAATGAAACAAGACATCTTCTGCAACATCGAACGTATATACCGGTTTCATTCTGAAGAGTTCCTGCCAGCGTTGAGGAATTGCGAAAATGATCTGAGGAAGTTGGGACAGTGTTTCAGGCGATTTGTAAGTATTTACATTTTTTTACATCAGTGACATACCCGTTTGTGTCTTTATGAGCTCGTCTTACTAACTATGGCGAATACAATCACAGTTAATTCCAGTATGTTTATTCTCTTATCCTTTTGATACAGCAAATTGACTTTCAGTATGGTTAATTGGTAACAACAGGAGACTTTCCTCACTTTATTCCTTTTTAAGAGTATCATTAGGTTTAAAATATGTATACTGTATATTTATTAGGTACAGATCGCCAAGATAATCGCTTACTAGGGAATCATAAAAACCATTGAGGTCATGGTCTACCGCAGCGGCGTGATTCTGTGTTTAATAATAATTTACCATTATAATTACTGTTTCTCCTCTTCACCTTCATCATCCACTTGCCCTTTTCCCAAGTCTATTTGGGGTCGGCGCAGCATGTTTTTTCCTTCCAAATATCTCTGTCAGCCGTCATGTCTTCAGTCACCCCTTTCTCTTTCATATCACCTCTCACGCATTCCATCCATCTTTTCTTTGGCCTTCCTCTGCTAGCCCATCCTTCGACATTCATACTCATCACTTTTTTCCAACATACGTTTCATCCCTCCTCATAATATGACCTTACCACGACAGACGGTTTCCTTTCAACTTATCTATCACCGGAGCTACTTTCAAACTTCCTCTAACATAGTCATTCCTCACTCTGTCCATTCGTGTCACCCCACACATCCATCGCAACAACAACATCTTCACCTTGATTCATAGAAATAGCGAGACTAGGGAGACTTGAATTAGCGGTTCCAACAAGAATGGACGCGATATCTCGTTGTTAGTAATGCACGATTCTTCACAGTTCCGCTAGTTGCCACAATGCCCTCGCTCGTGGATAGTTTTACACCATCTAATTATATTCGGTGAAAGTATAGAAATTTCACAAATAAATGCCTGTGCACGAGGGAACCAAATCAAACATAATCTGCGGTAAACGTACGTGATATCTGTATGATCCGTGTTTTAATATAAACAGAATATGTTCCAAACAATAACAATACAGGCCATGATGTAATTTCGTTATTGGAAATGATCACGTTTTTCGTTTGCAGGAAAAAAAGTTCAATATGTACGTAATGTACTCCAGAAATAATAAGAGAGCCACGAGACTAGTATTTGAGCACAAACAATTCTTCCAGGTATGTAATTTTAAAAACAATCTTCTGAAACGGCGGTTTTCTTATAGTAGCAATAAGCAAATATGAAAGTGCAGATAATATATTTAGAACCTTTTTTAGTTATTTCTACATTCTTCCCTTTTCCTAAATAATTATGTATATGTTAGTATATTTTATGTTGGTCGAATTAAATCATTGGCATGCTTTGTCAACAGTGTATAATATCCGGTATAGCTAAAATGTGTTTTCGTAGGGGTATTCCCAATTGTAAAATGTCTTATCTGATGTGTTTGCACTAGTTCTCTGATTAAATTTCTATAAATAGAATGTTATTGTGTAGCTTGCTGTAAGCTATTGTTCTTCTGTTGTTAAAATGATGCTTAATAATTTCCTAATATTATTAGTTATTTAAAAGAAAATCGTTTCAAATGAACTGGAAGTTCCGTTAATGCATGTAATAAGTGGTGGTATAAAATTCATTGACCACTCTAGTGGTCGTAATATGCGCACATCAAGCCAATGGACAGTGCCACTTCCTGGTTTCTGCAAGTTTACGGCGTGCGGAATGGCAAGTGCTGTTAAACAACCGTCTTACTGTTGCCACTACCGTTATGCTTTGCACATTCATATTGTCCATTTTGCTTTATTTAAATATGATTAGGATGCCGCGCTCAGTTATGTTAATTGAACCAATAGACTTCAACAATCTACACTCCATGTGTTATATGTTACAACTTAGTTTATGTGAAAGTGCAGTTTAAAAGCATGTTGCTTTTATAACTATTTGTAATGCATCGGCATTTCCTTTCTATTAACCTTCTCAGTGAGTTGCGCGCATAAAATTCTGCTCCAGTTATCCCACACCTCGATCGTGATCACATATCATTCGACCCAAATTACGCATGAAAGCTGGTGAAAGGCTATAAAATTGATATGTATCGTATCCTACGGTAGATACCAAACAACATTTACGTTCATGGTTATCTATAAAAACGATTGTTCAACCGCAAAATGGTGATAAAGAAGATAATGACATTTATTTCGGTCACTGAAGCTAAATACTTTTTTTTAGGAAAGACAATTAGAATTAGGGAACAGATTAGACCTTTCAAGTTACCTGCTAGAACCAGTTCAAAGGATACCAAGGTACAAGTTGTTCTTGGCTGACCTTGTGAAGACGTACACTAATTACGAGAACGAGAGGTGTGAAACAGACTCGCGGATATCAAAAGTGAGTGTGGACAGCGACGAGACGGGGGGAAGTAATGGCGAGTCCGCAGATAATGATGAAACACCACTGGAAAGTTTGAAACTAGCTAAAACTATGATTGAGTGTGTATTGACAGCGGTAGATGAAATAATGGCATTAGAAAACATCACGGATTGTCCGGTGAGTGAAAATTTTAGTTAGCACTGCCAACCAGCTCGGATGAGTCATTCCGTCTTGGCGAGTGTCACCTTTTTGTGACGTTTAGAAAGTGTTTTATTTGTATATATTAAATTTTTTACGTTAAATGCTTATAAGACTAAAGATGTGGTGATTATAGTAAGATTTTACGAATTAGTCATACACAATACGATATTTTGTTTTTGATGTTTGTCTCCGATACAAAAAGTATATTTAACGAAAGAGATTTGTATAATTATAACCAAACATAATATTTGCTTATCTGGCCAGTGTTGCCTACTTACCCGATTTGATGAACTCAGTCTTTAGCATTATGACGCAGAATTGTTTGCAAACAAACAATGCACGATTTTCTCTTATTTGTAATGCTATTAGTCCCAATTTATACATATTTCGATTTTATGATATTACATTGTAATTTAATTTGGAAGTGTCTATTTAGTACCAGTGCTTACGTAATATAATGTAGGTAAAGCTATAAAATCATGCAACAGGATATTATTAGAAGAATTTATGATGTAATAAATAAAATGAAATGCAAAATAATATTTATTGATGTCATATTTAACTATTCAAATTAACTATTCCATGTTTGATTTTTAGGAAAGTTGTATTTTAAAATTTAGTTTAGTCGGAAGAGTTTATTCTAACACAGTGAATGTTGAAATATTTTTTCAGCTCTATCTTAACTTGCTCAACCAAGGTCGATTGCTGCGCCAAAACGAGTTCTATGCAATGGACACCGCTCGGCGCCGTCGGCAGCTCATGCGAATATTTCTTTTTGACAAGTTGGTCCTCATCACCGCTGTATATAGAAAGGTATGTCAACAATCCTTTATACTTAATCGATATTAAAATGACCCCTTATTGCAACGTCACTCTTTAATTTCTCACACATGGATTTGGTGTATGTGTCATAAGCATACCAGGTCTTCTTACTTAACTATGTCAATACTGTTGAAGCAAAACCAGTGAGTAGGTTAAGTCTGATGACTGTTTATTAATTATTGTCAATTGCCTGATTTAAGAACTGAATTTGATGTTGCAATGTACTTGATTGTAGCCCTACTTTCATTCAGAGAGGATATCCCAAAACCATATATTACTATCTCATATTTTCATTTAAAAAAATTAAATTCGGCAGTCGGCGATTAAATAAAAAAATAATTTTCCCAAATCATAAAATTGATATCAGTAATTACAAACAAAGCATGGAACTCTTTGTGCATTACAGTATTTTGTAAACTCAATAAACTGAGTGCACAAATTGTATCCGGGAACTTTAGGCCTAAAAACCTGCTTTTAACATGTCCTAGTATTTTCCGTATCATTTCATTAGTGCATTGTGCAAGCATTTAGGTCACTGTATAATATGCACCTTGTTTAAGTTGTATGGGCGTTCGAGTATTTTGGTTCGGAAATGTACACAAACGGACTAAGGAGTGTTGTTTGGCTTCATATACCTATAGCATAAGTTATTATCGCCACCCGTTCAAAGTAAACGCATGTTTAAGTAAACCAATTACGTGTCTTTTATAACAAATGAACAAAGATAATTGTTTTACGATTATATTACATGTATACATACGCATTCCTAGTATTTGTATGTTTGATTGAGATTTATTTTGTATCCGAAATTAACGTCTGTTTAATGGAATTTGATGAGAGACCCATTTGCTAATATTTACACTGTTGTGATGAATCATTTAATGATTCACATATTATTATCAATGTAGTAACAATAAAATAATTATAATTGTAATAATTAAACTAGTGTATAACGACCGTCGGCCGATATGATAGCACGAGGGCGGCTGCACTTGCTTTAAAATAAAATGTATCAAATGTTTTTTACTCTGCATGATATTTGCGATTTTTACGAAACAGGTTTTTTATGTTAATATCAGGGTTTTACTAAACAGGGAATTACAGTAATTTCCCTACACCGATTATGAAATCAGGAAGGAGGATGGCGTGGGATTTTTATCTGGAACCAATTGCTATGATACATAAACCCTACTCTAATTAATCCCGCATTAAATTACTTGAAGTGTTTATGGTAATTACATCTCCTTTGCGTATAAGCCTAACCGTGGGACACTCGATTTTTTTCATACCGATCATTACGGCTCGATAATTATACAATTGCACTATAGCAGCATACCGCGTTATAATTAATGTAAGTAAATATTGGCGACACTTGTGACATTAATGTCCAAAACTTTTAATACTCCGATGTTAATTAACTGTGGCTTAATTTACATCATAAAGAATGAGATGTTAAATCGACAGATATCACAATGAGACAGTTTATTACGTCGGCGCGCCACACTGGCGTCGGCGGTCAAGTTTGCGCGAATGAGGAACAATCCATCTCTTGTGTAAATCTTATTAAACATTTCAAAACCAAAACAATTACATTTGAATGCGCTACTGAGTCTAATTCGTATTTTCAAATGTCAAGCGTTGAAAAAATAACAAAGTATGGAGTAACGTAACACACTAAAATCAATTGCTTTGAATAGCTCGTGAATAATTGCAAGAACAAGTTTTCGATGCACTGGCGTTGTTGATACTGGCGTCGGTATAACTCCACCACCGGAAATGAATTCGTTTAGTGCTAATCTAGAGTTTCACCCGGTTGTTGCCAATTAACTATGACAGCAGCTGCATAATAAAGCCATAAATATTTGTGTTAGACTAGCGACTGGTCCATCAACTCCTTTGATGATGTATCAAAGCTGAAAATAGGAAGTCAATCCTCTTTGGTAAATGTATTTTGTGTTAAAAGTAGACTAGCCCAAAGTACAAAATGTAACATCGCGCATTAATCCCGCGCTGTTACACTAATTGTTCGTCATGGCGAAGGTTAAATGAACTTGCCAATGCTACGGAACGGCTAATTCATCACGCATGGTAAATTTCAGCTGTTGGACGACACAGGAAACACGTAATACGTTGACAGACGCCGCTTGTTATGGATCTATGCAAAATATTTGAGTAAATATTGACAGTAGCCATCGATCGAGTGCTAATCAGTGTTCAGTACACAGGCACTAGTATTTCCTTGCATTATTACGCTCATATTTGCTAGTTTTCTCGAAACTTTTTCGAGTAAAATAAAAACGTCTTCGATAATAACTAGGTTAGTTTAGGTTACATAAAGAATACTGATTGAGACGACATTATTTCTGATTAGAACGAACATGTAGTTTAAATAATGTTATACAATATCCAAACCAAATGTCGACGTACTAACGTTAACAGTTTAGGGAGCGAACGTGACACGAGAAGTAAAAATTTCGATTACCGCATCGGGATGGGACATTATATAAAGTTATTTGTGTGAAGTCTGGGAGCATTGGGGTCCTCGTTCTTTCTTATATTCGATACGGTTTTTGTAATAAGTTTGCTATTTAGGCCACTATTACAAATCAGTTTTGGTTTCATTCTATTGTTACCGACACAATAGCATTTAATTCAAGCGAGAATGCCAGTAAAACATTAATTACTTTTTTGTGATTTCAGCAACCGAGGGTGGAGTATTTTATCTACAAAGACCACATCTCCGTGGATGATTTGGGTATAACTGCAAAGGAGCAAGATCAGCATAAATTTACAATATGGTATAAGAAGAGGAACCTCAAGTCTTACAAATTGGAGACGACTGAGCCGACCATCAGAAATGCTTGGGTTGAAGAAATTACCTCTTTGTTGTGGGAGCAGGCCATGCAGAAAAAAGGTAAGAACAAACCTGATGTACTTCTTATTCCAAACAAATTAACTTCGGTTCATATTATTGTTTCGATCACCAATTATTACGTTAAACATACATATTAAGTTTAACAGGTCTAAAGTTCAAATATTTATATTCATATATTCATATGAATGAAACGCTTTATTTTACTTGGTCCTAATATGCTTGAATGCTTCAAAAAAAAAAAACTGATGCAAAACAACAGTTTTCTGTCCGCAATTTCGTATTATGGAGGCCTTTTAATTTTTAAGAAGGCGTTTTTACTCTCCTAGGTTGTATATTGCAAAAGCAAATCAGAATTACAATATTTCAATAATGAAAATACTGATGTTTTTGGTTCTTTAAGTCCTGAATTTATTTTTCATTAGCGGTCAGTTTACATCCTAAAAAAAGTGGAAATAGTAATATTTTATAAGTACATTAGTATGTAACCTAAGCATTAAAATCTGTTTTACTTCTAATTTTGTGGGTTCTGGCGTTTTTACTTTAATTTTACGGGGTCAGGGTTTAAGGGTAAGAGTCATAATATTAAGATTGTAAAGATACAATAATTAGCTAATATCGTTGTTATGACATCAAACGTGTTAAACACCTTGTAAGGTATGTTTGAGGTAAAATTTCAGTGTCACAAAACCGTGCACGTTTACTTTCGTTTACAATAACATCGTAAAGTTCATACACAGGATATATACGAGTAAGTACATATATATATCAGCGAGTATATGAATTGTGCATTGAAACAATGCGATGACTAATGAGTAGGTTATTATGCAGTTTATACGATGCTTATGCGTCGCGTATAAATATTTTCTATTTATTATTATGATACTCTCTTTAATAGTCCCGGCGCTTTTAGTACAAACTTACGTATTTATTTAAAACCAAAGGCAGTATTAGGAAGGGTAGAGTATTTATTATCTGTATTTTGAACAATCAGATTGATATAGAAATAAAAAGAAACCATAGGTATTGGAAGACAAAAGACCGTACATGTGGATTCAAAAATAAAAATTAGTAAAACGGAATATGCATTATGTAATTAGTCACATTGTAACGAAGGTTGTTTGATATCAATTATTACAAATAATTTAACACTCGTGTTTGGCATATTTGTTACAACCACGTGTGGTAGACACTGTATCAACTCCCCTCATGATCATAATGACCGAAGTTATCTAAATAAATGTTTCCCAACATTATCTTTATCTAACAAGTTTAAGAGCAAGTAGTAAAACGCATTAGGAATATCCGAACTAGTGTAATTACAATATTTCGGCCTCTCCCTCTCAAAGAAATTCATTGAGTCCATCTGGCACGCAAGTCGAACTAATTCCCGCATAGTTAATACGAACAAACTTTTTAATGGATCGTCATCTGCTCCCCGTATTTATACGTGACGGAAGAAGCGAGGCTCTTTATCATGAAGTGACGCACTCGGGGTCGTCGACTCAGCTTTTTTATTGAACATCGTTGGCACTTGCATGTGCAGTGCAATGCGTGTGTGGGAACGCGCCGCGCCCGACGTTTTCCTTTGGCGTCGCTTTTGTTTTGTAAATGAAATTGCATGTGTATCCGACACTTTGTTTGCTATTTTTTCGTGCGATCGCGTGTCGCATAACTAGGTGACTGAATTAAATTAAATAGTTTCACACGATTGTGATTTTATCTCGTGCGTAATTTCCAGTATTTTACGCCTGCGAGTAGGCATGTCTGGTTTAAACAACCTTCTTTTGGATAATTAGATGGAAACACGAGGGAATCTCGCGACAAAAGTACGATCGTTTTGAACTCGCGCTCCTACAATGCCACATTTCTCGCTCAGATTACTCCGATAAGACTAGACTGTCGCTTAAATCTTTCTCGTAACGCGTTTCTTTGTTACTTAATGCTGTTTAGTGACAATTGCTATTTCCTCCAGTGGCACAATGGATTGTTGACTAAACAGAATTACCATTTGGTTTATGGAGTAAGATGCGGTTAGTGAGTCATGTGTTCTATAGGCTATTCAATGGGTACAGTCAAGCGAATGACTGAAGCTAGTCTGTTTAGTCTAAATTATAAGAAACGTATACCGAGGTCGAGCAGACGGTTGAGTTCAATCGTAATTCCAATGCGATTTACGAAGTTTGTACAGAGATCCAGTAGTTTGTGTTGTTAGTGCGGGTCGATCTCCGCCAGTATTGTATTTCGGTTTATCAACAATACGGTCGACGTCGCTTGTCGCTTGTTTTATTGTGTGGCTATTTATTGCTTCAATATTAGTAACTGTTGTCCTGAAGGAAACATATTAATTTCTGACCATTATATATATATTGTTTTCTGCGTACAATATGTTCAATTGAAAACGGCTTAGATATTAACGATTTATGATTAGTAAAAGTCATGTTGAAAGTTATTATGAAATTTATTATCTACCTATGTCTTCGTAGTTTTAAATTTTATACTTAAAAATATTTTTTACGTAACGATAAATAATTAATACGATGATCGGTGTAGACATGGCGCAAATGTGTTCTTGGAATGTAATGGTTTTATCAGTTGCTTATCAACGTTCACTCCGTCAGGTGTGGCTCCACCGAGATAGCGACGATACGGGGGAAACTGTGTTAACAATTCTACAGACGAGAGCAATTCAACCCACGATAATTAAGGGCATATATAGTTGGTATCTGCACGTGTACCTACATTAAAAGTGTTACCCAATAATACGACCTTATTATTCTTTGGTTATTTCTTACGGCATAAGCAAATTTATTTCTATGTATGAAATAAGTAATATCAATGTCATAAAATTGTTTTAGCGTTAAATCATCCAGTTGCTTAGGATAACATAAAGTCCGATTTCATGTAAATGATAGCGAGTTGTATCGCAAATTAATTCGACAACATCGATTGATGCGGTTATCAGAAATCATAGAAAAAATCTGAGCCACTTCATAATTCTTAGGAGTAAACTCCAATGGAGCGATAGTAACGTAGTTATATTTACATTTAAAAAATCTTTACCAATCAGATAAGACTAGAATGACACTTGAAATATTTTAAAGGCATGCAGAATATTGCAATATAAATTCATAGAATATTGCAGTTTTTGCTATTTAAAGTATCTTTTATTATCGAATATCGAACTGCATGGCGAACTCAACGAAGCCGTCGTCGACTTACTCAAAACCAGTTTTTCATCTTTGTGTCTTGTCCTCTTTTTTATTTGTGCTCATCCCAATAAAATGTACAGTAATTCGTTATGTTTTTATTTCAGAATTGTTGCAGAAACTACGTAGTAAAAGAATATCCACTGTGTCCATGGATAGTCAGAATTCCAACGAGTCCGAAAGGAATGAAGATAAATGTAAGTCTTCTGAATTATTACTTATTATTTAGATACTAATCATAATCATGCCTCCAAAAGTATGGGTAGTGGTGCAGTGCACCAAAACTTCGCCAACGATAGTTCCATGATGTGATATGAAGCAAGTCTATCCGTATATTACGTACAGAACATGTATCTCAGATTTGTACTATGAACGTTCCACATCGATAGTAAACATACCGAGGAGGGAATCCAAGAATTTATGGTATCAGAACTTTACGACTCACGGCTGTTGTACAGCACATACTGTACCACGAAGTCAAAACAGTTAAATTAATTACCTTCTTCCATATAAAATTGTGTTCATAATTACATTGAGATGAAATATTAGCAAGAATTCTCATTTCGCAGAATGTCATAGAAAAATATTTTAAAATGAATATTCCTAGAGCTACTCTGCTGAAAGTAATTTATGTTCTTCGAAACAGAATTGATTTATGCTAATGCATAAGCATCATGATTTCAACAAAGTTTTGTAACAAGTTTTGCAAGCATTTTACATAATTGTGTGAGAGATTTGAGATAGGTTTTAACTTGTATTATAAGTTGTTTAAAATTGTTGGCGGATGTTTAACGTTACCTGTACATACATCTCTCCTCCAGGTCTGTTAGATGGTTTCGTACTCGTGAAGTTGCACCAATGAATTGCTTTGTAGGTCAGTAAAATTTAGGCACGCTTCCAAATATTTTACAATTATGTTTACACAGCTTCAACTATTTGCATCTTCGCTTGTGATTGTTTTACTGGTGATTTGTGTCACTTGGTTTAAGGGTTTTTTTATGTAGTCATCATATTACTGGCCACTGCGGATTCAATTACTTTTGTGGGACGCATATTGAAATATTGATATAAAAGACGTTGCTTTCTTTTATTTTTAATACTTAGGTGCTTTTGCAGAAATAGTTTTGCCTAAATGAAAATAGATGTCACTTGCCTACTAAATGGTTTAAATATACAGATTGTTGTTGAGATTTGCGGTTCTATACACAATGATAAGTAGTGCTCGACTAAATTATTTCAAGCTGTGTGGTCGATTGTTTGTAGCAAAGTTTCCGTTGTCTATGAACAGTTTGCAATCGACGATTATGAATTTGCAAGTTTGTACAACTATTGGTCGTGAACAGTTAGTGTTCTCAGAAATGGTATTGCGAACGCGTATACAGGCAGCAGGATATTCCCGTTATCAACAAGTGTCCTATGCTAGTTACATTATTAAAAACCAATACGGTTACATCTTAACACATTATTGTTATTGGTCAGAAATATGAAACGCGGTGTTTTTTTCACTTTCTACTTATTTGGTTCTGGTATTTCTTTTTTTCAATTGTTTAATACTTACATCAACGTGTCCCTTTTAAAATATATATATCTTTGCTTATTTCAGATAATTCTCTGCGAGGTGTACCGGGAGAGGTCCGTCGAGCGTCTGGTGATAAAAAAGTTCGCAGAACCACTTGGTACTGCGAGTGATCGGGACACAATTAATAAATACCATAATTAATGTGACATGACATGTAGGATTGAAAACAAAGAAGGGAAAAATGGACGTAATGAGACCCGAAATGAGACAGAGCTCATAACAAAAATAATTAGAACAAAACAATGTCTTCGATATGTTTATGAAAACGATAATTATATTATCGTCCACGGTAATAAAGATAAAAAATGATTGGGTAGGCGGCCAGTTTCCAAGGCGATGCTAATGATTCACTATTGCTTTTCGTGATAGCATTCGTTATCAAAGTTAGAAGTGTTGATTAGTCTGGTGGTTACTAAATCCCACAGGCTTAGATATCTGTGCCGAGCGGACCGCATAGGTTGTAGGCTTTACACAGTACTGAAATGTGTTAGAATGCCCTAATAAATAACGATAGACGTAGTCCAAAAAATATAAAAATAATAAGTTTTGAATGTAAAAACTATAAATATATTTATACAGAAATACTAGTGCGCATTTCTTTATTCTGTTTACTGATATTGTTTTTTAAATGTTTAATTTATTTTCTTATTATTGAAATAAATCGATATCGGTATTAACTTTTTAAATGTTCCAATTTGTTTTTAGCGTCATCTCTCGGTACTTGCGCGAACTACAATTTGTGTTACTAAAGCTTTATATAATTCGCGAATACACTAAAAAATAGAATGCAAAATTTTAAGTCGCGCTCTTTGTATTTTGTAACATAACTCTTTTGTGAGGATATAAAAGTCTGCTTCTGAAATTTTTCCAGTTTATTAGTGTTGCGGTGTACACGTGTCAACATTGTTAAGAATTTGCCGGTGCAGACTTTGTTTTAGGGTTTTTCGAGGGAATTTCGCCTGGTTACATGTCAATATTATTATGTTTTTAATCCTTTCGACGGTCTAAAACTGTATTTTTTTTAAACCATTACGAAGCCAGCATTGACCAACTGCGATAGCATGTATAACTTGCCTTCATATTATGATTAGCGCAAAACTGCAGCGTTTTAAGCTTCTAAGGGTTAATGACCTGATACTTAGGGTTTATCATAATCAGAGAATTGTTTCATGCTCCACCGCACGGGCTAAATGAGAGATTAGGATGAATGTATTTTTGGAATGGTACACCCGGTGCTGCCTACTTATCTATTGAACGAAACACGGAAGGATTCAAGATTTTATCACTGTAATCACAACAATATTTTGTAGATACCGTTATTAAATTTAATAAAAATCTCTAGTTCTTCCGTGCTTTGGACATCAATCATTTGTTAATTGTTATGAAATCCATGCAGTGCAAAGAGTTATTTAAAAGGTAAATAGAGTTATGTTTAACCAAAATGGTCCGTCCCACAATTTCATTGCTATAGAGAGATTGACGTGTTTAAGTCGAGTATGTAAAAGACTCGGTTGCCTCATTACTTTGGAAACGTAAATCACACTGACAAAGTTAATACTGGTCGCCTACTCTACTTTAGGTGTCTAAAATATTACAATTTTAAATGAAGTAGAACAGTATTTTTATTAATCAATCCAAAGATGTTATAGGAATGTTTTGAAACTTCCAACGTTTTACGGTCTCAAAATATTTTTATTTAAGATTTATTGAAAACACGAACGTGGGGAGTAAAACTCTACAGGTTATAAATAAGATACGGCCAAAGTATTGCAATAGAAAATTTTACGATATTTTCGAGGAATGTGATAAAACGTATGAATTGTATTATATTCTATGTTATTATGATAATTTCAGTCATTATTTTATGCAACTTATGATGTTACAATGTTATTTAGTGTTAAAGTTAGTTAAAATTGTTTGTAAATAATTATTGTAAAGAACAGACTAAGGCCTGCTGCTGTATATTAAACCTAAGTAAATAGTATTAACGTCTTAGCACAGTTAATAATAAATTATTAGTCACATTGTAGTTCGACTTTCCTTCTATCCTTATTTAACCTTTTTATTTTTGTTTTAATTCTTCTTCTTCTTCATCAACCCATATACGCCCACTGCTGAGCACGGGGCTCCTCTACCATTGAGAGGGTTTAGGCCATAGTCCACCACGCTGGCCTAGTGCAGGTTGGCGGACTACACACCTAAGAAATTCCTGAGAAGTCTTAGGTGTGCAGGTTTCATCACGATGTTTTCCTTCACCGTTTTAATTAAAAGAATTAAAAAACATAATACATAAATTGTGGCGATATAACTTCATTCGTTTGTTCAGAGACACTGTAAAATAACGCAGTAAGGAGAATCCTTATGTGTAGTGCGGAGTCTTGGAATGTACCCCGTTCAAGTACCGATATGTACCTCGACTCTTACTACATGGAACATGAAACATAGACACCGAAAAATTAACATTGAATAATTACTATAAAAATATCTTTTGCTGTATGTCTACCCTTCTAGGATAAAATATATAAATAAATATCAAATATTTATTCTTCTTTTGATATCATTGCTATACATTTTATACGTAATTATCTGTTGCAATTCAACATAATTTATATTCAGTTGGGACAGAATCTTATTTAGACAATATCGTTAAAAATTGACTCGGCTGTCATGAAACCGTAATATAAAATAGGTAATGAGAAATACGTTCACTTGAAATCCGCAATGCGAAAAATTATGGCCACGGCTGCGAAGTGGGGCGAAATATTCTACCTGAAGGCTAAATTTTATTGCCCCGCGCTGTTTTCGAACAATTGCATTAATAGTGTATCAACGGAGCGCCTCGCCGGCTTCTTTACGGCTATGGAGTCGGACGGTGGAGTACAATTAAAGTTTTAATATTTTAACACTGTGAAATCACAATTTGAACTGGAGCTGTGAGCAAAACTGGCATAATTAAATACATAAAATATGCTTACTTCCGTTTGCTGCGTGGCGGGAAACGGTGCTCTTGCTCGTTCCTTACCACGCAGTTTATTTTATTACTTAAATAATACGATGAAAAATACTGAAATATAAATAATTCCTTTGTCTATATTTTATAGTGACTAAAATGTTTTAATCTTGTTATTTTTTATTATATAAACATACATAGTGTGCCATCACTTACATGATAGTTTCAACAAAGTATGCAATTTGTATTATTATTTTTTGTGTTTCATACAATATTACGCAGAGTGAGAGAGCAAAATGACGTCTCAGCGGATGGGGAGGTTTACGGCGCCATTTCTCTGAGCCCGACTTGTTTCGACAGGAGTTCTTGGCGGCGTCTTTAACACTCCCTAGAGAGTTCATTTATATATTCGCAACACGGAGGCGGCAATAAAACTGCGTTATCCTGGTCATTATTTAGTCATCGCCCGGCCTCTTTGCCCACACTGGGAAAATAAAATGCAGGCAATGACTCTGCCACCGTGCAATTTTATGCACTGTTCATCACTCGCACTCGGGAGCCATAACTAACTTTACAATTCCCCCGGCGACGTGCAAAAGTCTTTGTGTCTCGTCAAAACTAAATTTTGTCTTTATTTTCAAGTAAAAATATAAATAATGAAACTTTGAATTTAGTGTTTACGCTATCGAGAATCTTTAGTTACGACTGGCCGTGGCCCGTTACGAGTTAGCCATTTTATGAGTCCGCTCTGTGCGACGCCGCTAAATCTCCTTATTTATCCGGGAAAACATAAACCGTGGTTTCAGCAAAAATTAATTGGCTCCCACGCTCTTTCTTACCGCACATTAAGTATTAGGAGGTTTATTGTTTTAGGTGCTTTTACGTGATTCTTAATGGAAACTAATGGGCTTGAACTTGGATGTTATTGCGTGATTTAACATTGTGGCTAATCTTAGCCATATACATACGAGCACACACATAGCATATTGTTACAATATTTTGTGAATTTTATGAAATGTATCGTGTATGTTAGAGCAATGTAAAATATTTTATTAGGTAAACTACACATAGTCTTTACATTTAAAATGTTATTAAACTCCTTATTGTTTATTTGACGATATCCTTCGAATACTGACGATGCTACACAACGGAGCAATATATTTAACCTAAGCTTACATTTTACACAAGACGCTGCCTAAGATAAATAAAGTTTCCAGAAGGTGTTGTACAGAGTACTTTACTTTTTATTTTTATGCGGGGACCAAATTTGGCGTGTTGCTGAAACGTCAGATCATAACCCTTGGACACGGCTAGCAACTGTTTGCAATCCTATCCGTAAACCAGGCATTGTTTTGTTCACAAGAAATACAATACATTTAGTGAATGTGTGTTCTATGCTGCAGTGTTAAAACACAAATTTGTGTCACCCCTGTCTCTGTTGTGGTTGCATCGCAGCTTTCCTCGTTCACGCGTGGTGATTTTATTTCAGCCGCCATAAAAAGAGCTCGCTTTCACCTGGAACATACTTCTTAAACTGAAGCAAGCGGGTATTTACCAATGGACATACTTAATTAAGACTGCCGAGGTGTTATTGCTTGTGTCATAAAAGTTGGCTGCAAATACCTTTTGCAGACAGCGCACGACTTGCACTCTTCGAAAAATGTGAAAGGAAATCTTCGTTTAAAAATAAACGAAAAGCTATGTTTAGACAGTCTTGGCTTACACTTGTGCTTACACGACACGTTTCGTATAGAAACAATAGAACAATGAGTCCGGAACAAAGTTCACACATGCGACCTAATGCTGCCGATGCCGGCAATAGAACAGATGAGATCTGAGGATATCTAGCACTCTGCACTCCGCACGCCTATAAATATGTAATGTATTTAGTTTACATTAACTAAGTTTCTGTTGTTGGTTATTGTAGGAACTCGGCAGCCATTGTTAGGCCCTATTTAATTGTGTTTGCAAAATTGAGCACACTTAATCGAAACAAAGTGAAAAGTGAGTACATGAGTAAAAAGCTGCAGCGGTGCGTTTCAGACACGTGTTAAATGTACAAAGCAAATAGAATTGTGGTGACCATAACAAAGTCGTTAGCGGCATTAAAGTTTGTGGTCGAACAGTGAATTACAAGCGCGGGTGAGGTCAGGAGGCGCTGTTTAGACACCATATCACAGGCTGCAGTGATCCATTGCGATGGCCACGTAATCCCGGCTAGAGGCTTTGTCTCACGTCCAGCTTACTTTTATTACCGTGCCTGCATCGCGAAATAAAACAAAATTGGCGGGAATTTATGGGCCGCAGCCCCAGCATGGCTAGTGGGGTGGAAAGTTTTCAATTTGAAACGAATAACTTGTTTGTCTCGTGTAATAAGGAGGGTTTTGCAGCGGGTAATATAGGGGCCGCAATGGCTGTCGCGGGCTTCCTTAAAACTACTTTCTTGGTTTTATTACCTAAGTGCTGTGGGTAAACGTAACTATACTCCTCAACGTGTGTTGGGGACTTACCATGTTTTACACCGCTCCGTTCTTATGGTCAACTTACTTTTATACGAGGGATTATCGCTCCGGCGGAATTTATACGTTAGTAATTTGCTATGGATTAGTGTAATATAATACAGTACATATTAACTTCTGATAAATTTGTTCAAGTAAATCGAAGGTAAGTAGGTACATAGACTGACTTTGACTTTACCGACTATAATGACTTTACCGATATGTGTTCTTCTTGAGATCCCGGTGTCCTTTACACTTGGTAACTGAGAACCATGGAGTTTTTAGTCGGTAAAAGTTCGACATATCCTGCTTGTTAGTTTCTACTAACATTGAGGATTGGATTCCTATCCAAGAGGATTTTCTCCAGGCAAAAAAACGGTACATAGAATGATTACTTAGTTTATGCAAGACTGGCACTAGTTAGTTTTGTAAGTTAATGCTACTTAGGTATAGTTATGTAAGATTTTTTTTGCATCTTAGCAAGGTACGCGAAATAAGAGGCGTGTGTCGCATACGCACGTTTATTCCAGCCATAACGTTTCTTCAGGTAGCAAATTGAATGTTAAAACGCGTTACCTGCCCCTAACTGAATAAGTTATGAGGCCGGAGCTATTGGTAATGAAACTTGAATGACCTCGGGCGTGTAAACCGTCTGGCGGATGGAATTTCCGTGTTTACGCGACTCCACAGCCAGTTTACGCTGTTGCGTTAAGGGCCACTTCGGAACCTACTGATATTGTTTTGGTGAAAATAGGGCTTTTCATTATTTTGATTTTACACGCGACGCCCACTTTGTTCTTTCTGTCAGAAGGAATGTAGCTCGAAATTTAAAAGCGAAATTAAGTGATTTTTATTTTCTAGATTGCTCATTTTATTGTTGCGTGCTCTAAAGATATTTAAACACTTTTAAAAATAACTAAAAAGCCGTCGAATTGGTGGAAACTGAATAATTAAGATAAACATTTGAATTTGTTACTTTATCTAAGAAACCTAGGTTCACAAACTAAAATTACTTTTTTACCATTGTAGGCAGAATATATTATTTTTCGAAACAAAAACATGTGTACCTTTATTAAAACCTACTGCCTATCATTACGTCTGGACTGTCATTACGGAAATAGGGATTACATTTTTTACATTATTTTAGGTACGTCGAATCTACCACACCGCAATGGAATAGTCTAGTATACCAAGTCTTGCCCTCAATTGAGAGAATCCGTGAAGTTGAGATTAAGGAGGTTTCATTGGTCATTAAATTAATTACAATTAAATAGAATAAAAATCCAGTTTTCTGACAGCATTATTTTAATTTAATAAAAATTTTGAAAATTATAGTACACTGAATTGGGAATGTCCAACACGCTACTGCAATCGTAAAGACGTCAACGTCTGAAATTGAAATCTAAACGGGTGGAACGAATAGTCGCGTTTCCTACAACAATAGTATTGAACAAATAAACGAAACTAAATAAATTTCACAAAGAAACAACTCTCACCTAAACTTCTCGAAGAATGCCGGTTACTTAGTTAGTCTCGATTTTGGTCCGAAAGAGGAACTTTCTATTTTTCGATTGCCGTGTTAGTAAGTTAGCAATGTAGTTTACTATAGCAGTTCACACTGTCGCCGCTTTACAACTGAATTTAACTTATTTTGCATTGTCAGGATGTCCTTGTATTTGGTCATTGCAAATCCAATGTTTCAATCTATGTAAACTGCCGTTTGATGCAGCTTTTGAATATTTCATTCGGAATTTAAATTACATTTGGAATCTTAAAGTAGCGACTATCAAGCTCAGAAGTCACATAAGAAGAGTCAAAAGATATTAGACGCACTATAGATATGTTTAATATGAATGTTAGTAAGAATAAAAGGTTCCATGTGCGAGATTTTGGAAAAAAATAAAACGAAAGAAGGATGACGTAATATTTGCTTAAAGTTTTCTACAATGACTTAAAAACATTTTTTTCTCATCTGAACATGATATAATATAATGTGAAAGGGACATCGTCGTTAGAAGGCAATGATTATAGCCGCACCATGGCAAGGAGCGCCATGTTGGTATCAACCATCGTATCACAAAAACGAGCGGGCCACTAGCAACCCTTCTACATTCAATTCGGGAAGTAAGAATACCGAAGGCAGAGTTTAGTTAAGCTATCATACCTCCATAGAAAGCCACCGTCTTAAGCATGGGGTACATATCCTGTATAGATACATAGTTGTAATCATTCTTCAATAATTAATTTACTGACTCAGGCTCAGGCACACAGGATGTAAAGGCAATAACTGTGATAAAGAAAAATCTACTTTTATTTTTAATTTTGCAGAACAATTTGAAAATTCTTTCTTTAATTAAATTTAAGGGTATTTTGCGTATTGTTCAGAATTAAAAGTGAAAATTCAAAGAATATAGTCGTTGTAATGTGTCTTGTAGACGAACTGGGAGTTCTTGTGGGGGCTGTTCGAGACAATGTTCTTGCGTCATTTGTAACGTCTCAGCCGGCGATTATCAAAGCAATCAGCCGTTCTGCAAACTGTTACCATCCCACTGTTGCTAGGGGCGGGCTTGCTATCGATTGTTAAGCTGCTTAGAATTCATTATACTAACATTAATATTTTCCTATTCGTGTATTTGTCGGATTCCGTATCGCGCTTATGATAACTTTTTAGGAATCGCGTCCTGTAGTAAGTGATCACATAATTATATTTACGAATTTTTGGGTGTGATGCACATGTATATTTCTAAATTGCTAAAAAATCGATTAATTTTGGGCTATTAATGATATTTAAATTCATGATCCCTGTCTCTTTTTTCTTAAAAAAACCTCCGATTGTAAGTGCTAATGTTGAGTAGATTCTTTTTATAGTTGAAAGAACATTGCCCCCATTCAAAACTATGGATACATTCAGATCTGTACGTAAATTATTTTGGAGCAATCCGAGAAGTAAACTGAGATAGGAGCAGTAAAAACCTATTTTACTATCATTAAGTTTGTAGCTTATTTATTTTTATGACCATGTGTGTGGGTGACAAAAATATCGGAAAAGTATAATATTTCGATATGGCCATAAAGCCGAGACATCACTATGGCAATTGGCGAGTGTTTGCTCGAGTTTGGGCGGCTGCGGTGCTGGGGTGGCAGTGGTCGAGGGCCGGTCCTAGTTTAACTGTTGCTTCACTTGATTGTCGATGACGACGCTCCCGACTCCTCCAACTAAAACATCACTACATTGTACTTTATAATAAACACTAGGCTTGCTTAAGCCAATCGTCAGATCGATACTATTTAAAGGTGCAGGATAGAACATTTCATAAAAGGCTTTGGGTTATTAGAGTTTGGGATAAAATAATAAATGAACATCTTATTATTAAAAATAATATTGTACTGTTATTTATAATACTAATACATAAACTTATCAGCCTAATTTGTTTATATATGCTTCTACGCCTTTATTTTCGAAAGATACGGAAAAACTGCATATTGTATTTTAACACTCACGTTAATCCAATACGTTCAAGTCCGCAGCTTAAGTTCCACGCAATAGATTTCCAGCTTCGGGCTGCTACTGAATTTTCAAACGAGAAAACCAAATAACACTTTACCCGACCCGGGAATTGCAGCCGGGATTGATCGCACACACCAATTTATGCCGCGGGACCAACGAAGCAGTATTCGTGTCAAGAATAAAAGCCATAAGAACTGGAGATTTTTTTTAAAGAATATTATTAATTTATTGCTCAAGGCTCTCGTACCAATTTACATACTTAAAAGCAAAGAAAAGAGATATTAGAAGATTAGGGAGTTAAGTGGCGAAAATCGAGACAGTAAAAGTGATTTACTTTTAACAGAGAGCAAGGAATATATACTTCGAATTACTAAAGCAATTCGGTGCTTAATTCGTAGGCCAGCCAAGAAAGATGGGCGGCCAATGCTCCCTGCGCGCTCGGCACCCGACTTTAATTACAACGCAGGTTTATTCACTCTAATTTCGGGAATTTTGCATTCCCCGCGCGAACCACGGAAGGGTCAGAGCAAAAGAAAATGACATTCGTTATTCTATTACGTTAAGCAAAGGAGCAAAGAAGAGGCCCGTCCTGGTAATTACTTTTGTGCTCAGTGTATCAACAGGATCTGTTTTGTACACGCGTTTAAAATCCGAGAGAGAAAATACTGCAAGTACTCGCCGCGGCCATTATACTGCGTACATTGCGTACTTCGACTCCCTGTTCCGTCATGCGAGACGAGAAAATTACTCTTCCTGTTGTTCCTCATACTCTTGCTATCAAATAAAGGACTTCAATGATTTCCGTACGCCCTACGTGATCTATTTGCTTTTTGTTTCTCAAACGTTCCTAATACATGTCATTTCGTACGTTTTGTAAACAAAACGATATTTCAAAGATTCAATGCGGGGTGTGTTCACTTAACCAAATGATTGTAATGATAGTTTTTGTTCTATATGTTCATAGCTTTCGTGTATTATATGTACTTAATAAAACTGGTTTGTGTGTTTTGCATGGAACTGTCATTTATAAACGATGGGAGTACTTGAGTAAAATGTTGGTGAACGGAACACAAATTTGGGCCATATATTTTTATCATATATGTATATAAAAGCAAGTGTTTGTGAAGTTTTTCCATTATGGAGGTTAAGAGTGGTGTAGTGGTGCAGGGAGCGGCGACTGTGTGGCGCGGGAGGCTGAGGCAGTAAGCGGCTCGCGTCTTCGCCCGCCCATCCGCCGGTCCATCGAGCTCTCAAACTGACGAAGTTTTCTCCTCTCGGTCGTTACGAGGCGCGAATTGCCCGCGTTACAATTACAGAGCGGCCCGCCATATTTATGCCAGCGGTAACCAAATTGCCCGATATTATTCCATCCCATTGAGTGCGAAAAGCGCAAATTAAACCGATTTTATATTGGATGATTTTCCTCGAGAGCGGGGGCGAGATATGTTCGTTGTTAGATAAGAAGTCGGGAAGATTGCGTTATGAAACAAGAAAGGAATTGCACGTTTTAAAGAGTTGCTTTTGGATATTTATATATTGTTGTTTCTGGTAACCTTTCGGCTGTAATTAAATTGTTGGTGATTGAACTTAGTTGTATGAGTGTTTAACTTATGAATATCTATAATTTAAATCTTTTTTATCATTTTTCATGTCTTCAAATGAATCATTCAGTCAAATCAGACAATTTTTATGTGTTCTCATTTTATTTTTATGCCTTGAAATAGGGTGTGATTTTACTGTCGCATCTCGGTACTGCCTATAATTACAACCGTGTCATATTTATTTAACGAAAATATTTATTAAGGCTTTATAATATTTGTTATATTAGAGAAAATATACCGTTAAATGTCTGTTTGTCCTTGGCCTGGAGGAAAGATGGCTTAGGCTCGAGGTCTCGGAGGGCTCATATCTGTGTACAATCTACGCGTGTGTACGAGCACCAAAATGAATTATATTTTAAAACGAGTGAATTTGTGTGTCACGGTAAAGAATGGCGTTAAAGTAGCGCAGAACATAATTCTCTAGACTTGGGAAAGGTAAGATATGAGGGAACTGTACATCCTTAGGAAGTACGAGAATTATGGAAATTGAAGCATCACTAGTAATATGTCTTTTTTCGAAGGCAGCTTACATGATTTTTAGTTCATGATTGAGGTCTATTTGGTGCTGACTGTAGAAGTGAAACGAGCTTGAGGATTTAAATATAGCATATTTTATATACATATTTCTTTACAATTACATATTTATATAATATAACCATTTATAGTATTATATTGTTTCAAGTGTAAATGGTATTTTTTTATGTTCTGAAAACATAGGACTCTTATCCTAGTGTGGCGTTAGGAATATAACCTAAGAGACTATTGGATTTTTCAGTTATAACAATGTTTTTTAAAGATTAATTTATTGGAAATATAATTGAGTGTTCGATGAATATCTACGCCCATTTTTCTGAAATAAAAGCAATTAAATACATGAAGATGTTTTATAAAACAACAAAATATTTGATTAAAATTACACTCAAGTTTTTCATTTTCATTTTACATTTTGCGATGAAATAAAAATAAACAAAAGCGATCTTTGTGAAAACCGTTAACCGTAGCAATTTAAAGGTGAATTTAAAAATAAAATGTGCAGCAATTTAGTAGTTAATTAAGAGAATTTAAGATATTATAAGAGAAAAATATTCTCGCGGTGTATTGGCCGCTCGGGGCGCGAACAAACCGCGAAACACCACTAAAATTTTACAACTGAGTTGTTCCCCGCCCGCCGCATAAGCAAACTGTTAGAAGAAAATGGAAAAGCAACTGAAAGATATATCTTTGAGGGGCTCAGATATTTGGGAAACTATATAGCCTAATGAAAGCGAACGAGGGCGGCCGGGCGCTAACAACTAATTGGCTATTCCGAAAACTCATTTGAACACAAAATGGATTCTGTATTTAAATTTCAGCATTCCGTAAAACAACAGCGAAAGTTAAATGCATGAGGCATTTTGGTTTCCATAGATTTACTTACCAATTAGCTTATCCACTAAATTATAGCCGCCAATTTGCCGATATTTACCAACGTTCTTGAAGCGGTGAATTTATACGACTACGCAGGCACATTAAGCGGCTTTACTCTGTTCGATTCAGGAACGTTACGACGTAAAGGAACCAGAAAAATAGGTCTAAAATGAACTGTACATTTAGTTTATTCGATATCATCATTATTCAGCAGGTCTAGAGTAGGTACATTCGTGCTGCTTCGGGAAATCCAACGTCTGGCTCGGCTAATGACGGTTGCGCCCGGAATACTGAGCGGCCAGTCTCCCACATGGACCGATGTACCACTCCGGAATCCCAGCTACTATCTAAGTTACATACACACAAAGGTATTGAGTAGTAATACGCCGTAGCAAAAGATTCCCGGACTTGTTCGGAAACTAACGCAAATACGAGGCGTATTTTTCGTGTCGAGCAAATTGTGTTTTGCTTAAGTCTTCGCTTCAGCGTGCGTTTGTTGGAGTGGCTCGCGACATATTGTCTGAGAACTCCACCGACGCCTCTCCAATAAATAAGCAGGTCACATATTGAACGGCGCGGAGGGGAAATACAATTGTAACTTTCCTGCTCCGGCTTACTAGAAGGCAAAAGTTTACAAAATACAAGTTTTCTTGCCCCCGGCTGGCAGACACGCATGACAACATTCGCACATACAAGCCAATACACCCCGCGGGACTATTGCGTTGCTGAATTCCCGAAATCTGCCAAAATCTAGGCCGTCCAATGGTACATACCGACAATGAAATTACATCTCCATTTAACACGAATAGATTCCGATGGAGGCAGGCGTTGTTATTGGTATGCGGCTACCATTCCTGATGTCCTTCCCCTAAACTTTACTCGGAATAAGAATGAGACTCCATTAAAATATCCAAAGATTTAGTGCATGACAAGCAGCTTACAGTTTCAAAAGTTTTCACCTCTTATTTTCGTTCTCTTTAATATAATACGAATAAAAGTGGTTCCAAATTGAAGCTTATAAAAATGGCGATGTTAAGTGATCGATCAGGGGTGAAAGTTGTTAATCTTGTCTCGCGCTGGCAAAGTTCCGCTCGGTAACTTCTGAATATTACTTAAAAAGAAGCACAACAAGCAATTAGTATGCAGCGAGGCAGCGTAACATTTTTTCACATTATACCGAGACCCAAAAAAACTGTAGGATGTCTGCGGGGTGGCAAGGAGGGCCACTCCAGCGATTCCCAATAATTCATTAAAGAGACTGTCGTCACGGGGTACGAATTAAAATTAATGATTCGTGAGGACAGCAGTCGCCTTCGGGGGATCTCATTGGGTTATCTAGTCACTTTTTATCCGTAGGGATAATTTAAAAGTGTCGTCTAACAGGTGTCGCTACGGCTATTTCAAGCGAACGACTTAAGCTAACTAATTCTAGGGTATCAGTTGTTTGTTACCTGCGACTATTACTCGGAGGCGGGCTCGCATTAATCTGTATAAAAGTCTCTAATCTAAATCTATACAGTAAACACAATTACGTTTGCGAAAACATGTAACACTTTAATGTTTTGTTCAATTTTGTTACTTGATTTAAGTATGTAATATTATGTGCTTTATAATATTGCTACGTTCATTTCACAATTATTGCTTTTTTATTATAATTAACACACTATAAGGCAAGATAAAATCGGAATGATTCGTTCATGCGTTAAAATTTGTGGCATACGTATGCAATTAGGTATCACCATCAGCTCCACTTCAATTTGGCTCTAATATCTTTTGATCCCGTGTTGGGATTTGGCGCGACATTGTCGCGGGATGATTTGATGAGAATTCGGGCGACAAGACGCGACACGACACACAAGTTGAGTTTCCAGTTTCTCGTCACGCGCGCTCGGCTCAAATAAGGCTTACTACCCCCTGCCGCCTTGCCAGACGTCCTAGTATAAAGTACACTGCAGAATACCTAATGCGTCTACGTGTTAGACAACTACACCTTTTTTGTACCATGGCATCCGCAATGATATTAACTACATGCAAATGGATTGGTAATGATATTTTCCATGACTTTTTTTTTGACAACAAATCTTATCATATTATTCTAGTTTTCATTTGTTTTAGCATGTCTTTCAGTTCTCAGAGCATGTAACTTAAAAACAGTTCGCATAGGTATGTTTTTTTAGCAGCAAAAAGGTAACCTGGGAATAAGGGATAAAAGCTAGTTTGTAAAAATGAAATCATACAATTTATTGAGTCGCGGGCAATACATTTACTAGTATTTATGTAGTGAGTACTAGTAAATTTTATACTTTAGTTTATTCAAGTAAATGAACCGTGAAATAACAATTAACGAAAACGTGGGCAAAAAGTGAATGTCCCAAAGGTTTGAAAGGGCGGTCATTTCACGCGTAAACGATTCCCGCTCTCAGTTCTCACCTACAAAGGTCGTGATACTCGGCGAACGTTTTTCCACATTGAGTTACGCATCATCCGTATTTGTTCGGACACGGGGCGTATTTGTGAAGAAAATATATTTACTTGGCCCGAAAAAAGGGATGATAACGTGACTTGCGGCTAATCGGCTGACATCTCAACTTTGTTGTTCTTATTGGTGGTGTGTTCATAAGGCGGGGAGAGAGCTGGGCGTCGCTCGAATCCTAAACAGCACGACTTGTGCCGAAACAAATTGACGACAATATCTGTTGGCAGTTCCCTGTCACCCGAGCGGCTGTTATTAGTGTACCCACATGACATCGGTTAGCAGTTGCCAGTTGCCACGCACCACACTTTATTTACTTTTACACTGAAACACGCTCGTAAACCCTAAAGCTGTTATAATTCACATGTTATTTAGTTGCTGTATTGTTATTTTTGTTTTGCTTAGCGGAATTTACGACTTGCGGTCCATATGCCATAGGTTCCAAGATCGGGTTTTGTGTTATTAAGTATTTTAGTTATTCTTACCACCGAGTCGAAGAATGTTCTCTAGAAACGTAACGAACTATTTTTAATGTTTTGTTATCCTTTAATATAAGAAATATTGTTTTTGCAAGAGGAAATTAATTCTATGTTCACAATTTTTCTTACTCCCCCTACTTATGTGACTGTGGGTGTATATTGATTCAGTTGCTTGTAAGTGGTATATAAATATATGAGTTGTTTTTAATAGGAATGTAAAATGTGTGTTTTGAGTCGAGAATCGTTAGGCACAGATGCTATCTTGATTCATGCTTGTGTTGGCTACGTCAGTCTAGTGCTACATTTCTAGGCCACCGACACGATTCCTAACTTAGATTTACAAGTGCTATTTAGCTACAGTGCTGAGGGATTAAGCTAAGATTTTATCGCTTAGTTTTATTTAGCCATCTTATCTATACTTATTTTAAATGTGACAATTTGTAAGATTCTATGAAAGTTACTGAATCAGGAAAAAGGTATTTGTTCAATATGGTACTCAACTAATTAAAAGCTGCATTAACATTAGGATCCCTTCATCGACACGATCTTTTTGCCTCGCGACCTAGTGCATGCATGCACGAAGAGGTTCTGGTTTCGATTTTCGGGTCAAGAAATGTATTATTGGGTTTTTACATTAGAAATTCTCAGTAGCAGCATGGAGTCCCAAGTTATGGTTGAAAAAACTGAACTAAGGGACAAAAAAACACAATTGTGGCGGTTAAATGAGGTAAAGACAATTTTCTTATACGAAATATTACTAACGATAATCATGATTTATAAGACAGATGATAATATTATGTTGTACTGCTTAAATATTCTAATAAAAAATGTTCAAAATATATTATACTTTCATTTTGCAGACTATTTCCTTGACTTTATTAAAGAATAATTCCGCAAATGAACGCAACATAAGCCGACTAATGATACCGGCATCATAAATCAGAAAGTCAGTTTGGATTTTTGTTCATTACTCCATAACGTAACGATTAATCCGACTTTTGATGAAACTTTACACGCACGTAAATTTAATCCCATTTCAGCAAATAGGGATATTCGCTACTCTGTACATTTTATGATGAATTTTAATAAAAGTTGATGAGTTCGGAGGTGTATGTTATTTTACTATCGACGTATAGATCGAGAATGATTTTGTTATGTAATTGATCCCTGTTAGTAAGAATAGTTCGATAACGAAGTACTCAAATAATACCATTACATATTGCGGATAGACAAGTCTAGCAACGACACAAAATATGTATATTCATATATTAACGTGATTATTACTAAGCACAACAAACATTAAGAAGTTTACAAATTAAAAGATACTTCGCCGTACTTCTAAATAGGTTTATTATTTCTTCGCATGTTATTTCTTAGCGATGTTGGCTTTACGACTCCATACTGAAAAGTAATTTCGAAGTACCAAAACATTAAAAACTTTTGTACTAGGCTATCCGCGAACAGATTTTAGTACCACGAACAAGCTAGATTTACGATAAGTCGAAATTTATCATAGGAATTATTTTACTACTATATTTTCCATATTTTACAGCCCCCATGGCGCAGTGGACATTAAGCGGGTAGAGCAACGAGAGACCGTGGGTTCAAACCTCGCATTGAAATAAATTATGAGATCTACAGAACGCCTAGGGGCTGCTCTATTGTCGGGTTTAAGCTATTATTGTTACCAATTCTTGTCTGCAAATTCCGAGCCGTTGCTTTTTTCAAATTTCACTATTACACATAGGCCATTATGAAAGAGGACAAAAAAGACGATATTTTTTTTACTTAATAAATAGATCAAAGTGTGTTAGATATACAAACTTTATTGATATATGATAACCTCAATTGAGATCGAAAAAAATGAGGAATTAAGTCAGTAAAAATTAAATTTAGTTCTAAAAAAGCTGACTATACCTCATTCACGATAAGTTGATTCTTTTGGCATATCGACTAATGATGGGAAACAGAAAATATCGA
Organism: Cephonodes hylas; assembly: GCA_030295005.1. NCBI lineage: Eukaryota > Metazoa > Arthropoda > Insecta > Lepidoptera > Sphingidae > Cephonodes > Cephonodes hylas. The sequence continues at coordinate 6,113,961 of AP025364.1, read as the reverse complement.
GAAGTTCAAAAATATTGCGTTTTAAAATACTGCATTATGTGTGAAATTCTTTATTACTTTCGACATATAAAACATTATTTAGATAAGCGGTGGTGGGTCATAATGAGTACCTACTTAATATTTAAACAGGATTATTTTTAGACCTTCCGCCAAATTTAAATAGGTGTTTTAGACCACGGAAGTTAACAACTTCCCCAAAGAAACACGGGTCGAAAAGTAAAAAAAAAATTCAGACCTTCTACACGAAATCGACCACGTGAGCAGTTTTCTATGGGAGGGTCGAATTATTTATCACGTTTCGACCCATGTTTCTTTGGAAAAGTTGTTTAGTTTCATGGTCTAAACAACCTATTTTAAGTTGACAGGAGGTCCAAAAATAACGCAGTATGTAAAAACTAAGGTTGAAAAATTAAATAGTTTTATCTTTAAAACAGTTTTTATAAAGAAACTGGAGCACAGCCATGATCATCATAGCGTTCAATAAAATTATCGACGTGGCAATCGATATGAACGATGTTACGTCCCTTTCCGTCCGAACGATGTAACATTATACAAACGTCAATTAGTTTCAGTATTCCTATTTTAATTTTACTTTGAAGCAATAAAGTCTCAAAATTTTTGGATAACGCTTATATCTTTAGGGACTTTTGTATTGTATTTATTTTTTTTTATTTATCAAATCATTAAAATAATAAAATAATACGTTTTTTATTTCAAAGTCATGTCTCAGAAAAATTGACATCTGCCAAAAGAATCAACTTATCGTGAATGAGGTATAGGTACAAAAGCGCTTTACAAAGTCATTAAGTGTAAAAGTTCATCAATAGTTCATTGTCAGATTGACTCCTAGTTTTACTACGGAGGTTCTATCAGCATAATAAATGGCAATAGATTTTAAGACTGAAAAAATATATGTGCGTGACTCGGCAGGCGCCGCGAGGTCGCCCGGCATACAATTGTATAGTTCTAGGAAAGTCGGCCAGATAAGCCTGGCCCCTGAAATTATATTCGTTTTCCTCCCTGTCGTTTCACTGTATAAACAAGGAACGAGGCGAGGGGGGCTATTTTATGTTGGTGGGTGTATAAAGTGGCTAATATGAGCAGAGCACGCGTATGGAAATTACAGTGGAATCAATCACGAACCGCCCAAACATGCTCTATAGATAGCAGACAATGGTATTCTTACCTAATGGTTTTCCATAAAGATTCATATCTTTTATTCCTCTCATTGTAAATATTCTATAAGAATATATAAAGCTTATCGATAACTTCTAGCCACGCGGCAATCCTCATTTGTTCTGACGACCTCTTTAGTTAAGAAAAATGACTAAGTTACACGTTTTATGTACCACAAAATTCAACATCAGTTCTTTCTAGAGTCCATTTATATCGGTCCACAAAAACGCGTATCATTTAGTGACGTAAAGAGCGCACGTATATTTTATAAGGGTCGATCACATTCGAGGAGAATAATGCGTGACGCTAACGTTTTTCCTACCATAACGTGTAATCATACCGAGCTCACATAAAATCAGATAATAAAATACACATCAGAAAATTCAAAAACACTTACGTTTCAGGGCGGAACCGGCAGGCGGTGTCCTAGCATGCCAATAAAAATGTAAATGCTTCCAATAAAATTTTGCTTTTGAAGTAGTCGGGATAGCATCCGTAGCTTTGATGTGTGTATGTTATAATCAGGATTGTTTGCCAGTCCGGTGCGTCACGGCTGCGCCGCGTCGATCGGCGACACGACCAAATCATAATAAACACGATTTCCCCGAGGAACGGCCGATATCTGATAGGAATCATTGAATTATTGCTCGTCTCGCCACTATGTACACCGCTCTACTTCCAATATTACTTTTTGATTATTTAAATTCCCAGTACTCGTGATCAAGTGTGGGGTCCGCATTCTAATGTACGAACAGAGGGCGAATTTTTATTTCATAACAATATCATGTTATACGAGTAAGCTATACAACTTTAGATTTAATTGCAGTTCTATGAAAACACACTACACAAAGAACTTAATAAAGTAATAAAATGTATAATAAATTAGTTCATGAACTCCACTTAGAAAATTCACTTTTCCGCAGTTCCCCGAAGTAATTAATAATAAACATGTTAGCAAGCGCATAATTGTTTTTCGTTAGTATTCATAAAGCCCATACGTTTTTCACACATCTGTGTGGTATAAACTTATTCATAGAATTATATGCCGTGGATGTTCAGGGGTGGAAGAATTTCAATATGTATAATATTATGCAGGTTGATTCTTTGAGCCCGGGTCGGACACGAAGCATTTGAATAAACCGATATCGCGGGAGCCGAGCAAAATATTGTCCGCCAGAGGTCGCTGTGTTTAGCCGATGCCGAACCCCGGAAAATATGTGTGTTTTGCCTCCGAGAACTCTGTTATTAGATACGAGATATTGCAAGATCTGCGCACGTAAAATATCACAATATTACTTAAATAATTGGATCCTGTTTGTTTGCGCATATTGTACCGGGCGGTTCTGCGTAACGTGACTACCTATTGTAGTGTTTTGCCGGTACGTCCTCGTCGGTACATATAAAGTAACAAAGTAAACATCGCACATTGCAAAGTTTTATTATGCGAGCAGTGGGGCGGTTTAGTTGGTAATCCATGATCGGTGCGCGCTCAGCAGATCTGTAGATGTGGGAGAGTCGCCGGCGTCCTGCCATTACATGCTGTACTCGCACTTACATTAACGCTCCGCCAGATGAAAGATAAACATTTGACGTGAGGATGGGGCGAATCCGTATTCTCGTCACACGGACCGGGTTAATTCAATAGCTGATTGGATTTGGGGCACGCTCATCGGGGACATTTATAACTACCGATTTCTACTCTTTCCTGTGCTGATAATTAAAATGCTACCTTAGCTATTCGATGATTTATTTAAAATTTTGAATTGTTTCACTTCTTTTATCACACACGCCTTTATAGTCTCCAATTTTATTTTTTTGATTTATAAAGTCGATAGCGTGACTTGTCTTAATATAACGTAATATCCTGCTCAAAATAGTCTTTGACAGTTTCTATAAGTTTTTATCAAGTAACTTCAATTGATTAATCTAATAAATTCTTTTAGATATGTTTCGGGGAACAATTTAAAAATAGGTTTAAACAAGACACGTTACTTTCACCCAAGATTAAATTAAGATTGGTTAAATAACGTTGAATCTATAAGGATACCGATACCTTAAATACTTTCTAGTCGTGTATTGTAAAAGGGGTCCAAGTATGGGCCGTCACTTGCGCCGCGCTTTTATATTCCATCTTGTGTTGACACATTGTTCTGCGGCCACCCTATTTATTGAGTTGATTTGTTTGCAACACAGCGCTCGACGCAGCGCCGAAACTCTGTAATTGAGATGAGGAATGCGTGACTGTTGATCTGCGTCGCTTCCAACATCCTAGACTATCCATGACGTACCTTGTTTGTCTCATTCTCCACGGAATTGTACGTTGGAATCGCGAATCATTTGAGATCACGATACAAAGACTTAATTATTATAATGGTATATATGCTATTCTCAGTGGAATTTCAGCCTTTCCACACAAGGTCATTAATGAAAAAGCTGAGAGGACGTACCACCCAACCTATTTCATAGTTTATTTTAGTCAGACGACCTGGTAAACGTCAACAAGTCACTGTTCAGCAGTGGATTTCATGATCATGGATCATACATACATATATATCATATATGTGTTAGTTAGTGTAACACTCATGCGTGTACCTTTAAATATAATAAGTGCATTCCATATTTTATGGGACCTCAGTGTCAATTCTCCCTCGTATAAATTAAAATAGAAAAATCTTAAACAGTAACGCATAAGCGAAATGGGGCCTCTTGATCGCCCGCGGGACATACATAATATGTATGTATGTGTAAGGAATCAACGCGGCAGTCATTTTTTAATCCCTACAAAACAAAAGTAACAAACAAATTCCGAGTACTTTTGTTCATTGCTTTATGTTTCTGCACGAAATGTGACATATTTATGTAAAACAAAAGTCATAAAAAGTACGTCATTAAAAGGTAATTAAGGTACCTTTCTTGAAGAACTTGATTACGGTTTTCAGAATTCCATTTTGTATGAATAAATTATTGAATTTCTGAAGGATTGTACGGCATTTTTTGCTTATATTTTGTTTTACGTGCAAATAAAGTTAACAAAAATTTGATTGAATTTCCATCTAAGGTATTTCATTTTCTTCAATTGTAGCCAAGAATTATTGATAAAATTATTATTAGTCTTATTACGAATACGATTTCGGAGGGAGACGACTAAAAAGTATCGTCAGTAATAATTTTAGAATTTAATTTGTATTATGTCATTTCAGCAAGAGTGCGAGCTCAAAAAACTAAAATCAAATTGATATAATCGTAAAATTTCGTGGTATTAACTATTTTTTTTATCAAAGTGCTTAAAGTTTATTTGTTTGCTACATAAATCACTAGATGGCGTTGGTATGTCTGTATCTTGCATCGATGCAGTTTCAATCATCTTCAAAAAGCTCGGTAGATTTTAAGCTACACGACGAAAAATAAAATTTCCGGATTCAAATTAGCTGAATATATTTAAATAAAAATTTATATTGACAACTTTATTTATAATAAAATTCAAAAGCCTCTCATAGAGTACGGAAAGTGAAATACTACACCGATTGCACCATACGAAATAAATAAAAGAAATAAAAAGGGAACCTACCTTTAAAATAATGTAATATTGGAATATCAATTTACTTTTGTTAAAATTCAAACAAACACCACATGTAAAATAAGAAGCGAATGAAAACAAATAACATATCAATTCAGATATTGTAAAAATTACATTCAAGCAAAAAAGTAGGAAAAGCTCAACAGTGTTAATATAAATGTATCGACATGTATTTCTGTCTGACACAATACGATAAACGATATGCCATTCTATATTCAATACCTGTTTAATTTATGTATAAAATGTTGCTTGGGCAGAACATTTTTAAATTTCATAGTCCTCTAAAAAGTGTCTGTCAAATAGTGTCGCATAAAAGTAAATAGATCTGTTTTTGGTCTATAAAGTCTCATGTCAAATGGTTTTCAACAAGTTTGAAGCTGCCGGCAAAAAGATACTTTGGAAGAACATTTACGACACAGATGTACATCTATCGCCTTGTGTCTGCGTAGGAACGTACCTAAATTTTATTTGCCTCCAAATTAAATATAAGGGAAACAAATATAAAATGTAGTTGCCGTGAATACATAAGAGGTACATGTATTTTTCAATTCCAACAGATACATTCGTGGGTGACCTTGTGCTGCTACGAATGCGGGTCGGTTTTACGAGGGCCTTTTCTCGTTTCTGCCAAGGAAGGTAAATTTTGTGAAAATCTATTGGACATTTTGACTTATTGCACAATTGAGGAGTTATTTCGTGTTTTGTTTATACAGAAATGGCGACGCTATTTTTGTATATCATAATTTGATCCACCAATTTAGCTCGTTGGAATGACACCGAACAGCTCCTCAGAGACACATAACTTTGGATCCAAATTCGGATTTACTGCGCCCACAGTTTGTCTTGCTTTCCCTTTAACTCTACAACTTGAATTAATGTACACTTTATTTGAATATTTGGCTTTTTAGGCTGGTATGTAAATTTTTCAATATTGGGTTAAAATTATGTCTAATACAATATTTTTTTAGAATTCACAGTTCATTATAAAAAAAAATAGGTGTAATGGCACGAATTAGTTATATCTATCACAATGAAAAACTTTTTTTAAGTGAAATAGTTAGTAGTCATAACATTACCCCACAAATTATTCCAACTAACAAAACCTTAATGCATTCAACACGAATCACCCTCGAAATTTTGAAAAGCCATCAGATTTTCCAAAAAGCCCTTCTTTATTTTAAGTAATAAAATATCCGTATAGAGGTTGCTATGACACGTCTAAAAGCGCAGGGGGCGGCCGTACAGAAAGCTGTGCGGTGTAAAAAAATCCCCTAATCTAGTAAACAGAGGCTAAATGACTCACTTCACTGCGGGGGCGCCACGTAAGTATTCGGAGAAATTCGGGGGACTTAATCTTTACGGGATAAAGTAAAAGGAGACATGACCCAGGTGCGAGACAATACCACGTGCGTAAATTGTGGGACCCTTTTGTCTTGTTGGCGTATTCGCCGCGACTTCTCCTTCATTATGCAAGTGGAACATACTTTAATAACTTCCATGTGGTTTTGTTATTTGCGATATGTTTGAACATTTTATTAATTAGTTGATGTTGCTCGTAATTTCATCCGTACCCAATTAAGTTATCTAAATGTTCCTGTTACAGACTAAAGAAACAACTAAACTACCAAAATTTTTATAATCTTATGTTACGTGCTATCCTAATCGTAAGTAAAAAATTTCTTTCGTGGTATTTCTACTATGTATATCCTCTATACATTCTATACTATACTCACATCCACATTTAATTTTTTGAACTAAATTTAATACATTTTTTATGCGTTATTGCGTCTCAAATTAGAGTATTACATAGCGTTTTTTTTTTATTTTGTTTCATGTGTAGTGAGCTGCAGTGTTTTAGCGTGCTCGCAAGAGGAAGCCAAATTTGGAATTTCATACGGTTTCACCAACCCTCGCGTCTGTTTAGCGTACGATCATAGGATCTATGGTCTATAAACAGTGGATGAGGCATGTGTTTCTATCTCTAAATCTGAAGAGTAATGTATCAGATGCTGTTCTTGACACTAGTTTCCTATAAGAAGAAAGACTAAAGCAAGTGTAGTTTCGTTTTAGTTATAGTGACTGTATTTAATATTTGAAATTTAATACTTGTTGTTATTTTTGCAAATTTAATATTTACTTGAGTAATAATCTATAATATTCTGAAAAAACTTTACTATCACATAAGGATTTTCGTATTTAGAACTTGTACTAAGTATTCGAAGCTTCACAAGCAATTTTCGCCGCCGACCTTTTGTGCGATTAGCCATTCAAAGCAATTTATTCGTGTCGCGAACGCTTAGTATAATTGCTTCTGCATTTTTCCAAAGCGAATCATCAAGTTTTTTCATATAAATCGATGTTGAATACAAAGCGCTTGCAGTGCCGTAAACAAAATTAGTTCCCATGGCGTAGTTTGTAACAATAATTGAGCTTTGTTCACTTCATTTTTCCTAATGACCAGCTATTGTACTTATATCTGGGTTAAAACGCACCCTGTGTGTTTAACTAAGACAATAAAATCCAATTCTGTTGAGCAATTGTGGCTTAATTAAGCTGCAGACGTAAGCATAGAAACATAAATAGTTGAATAATAGAGCAACATCAAAGCTTTAAATACTTAACAAGTATCAATGTTCCCGTGAAAGGTCCAAAAGGCAGTCAGTGAGATAAGACGCCGTTAAAATACAAAGAATAAATCTTGGAGTTAACATTTACAGCATTACCGGATCGGTTTTTCATGTTTAAAACACAGCATTAGGTGGCGGGCCAGCAGTCCAGTGTAGTAGCTACGTGCGGCGTAATCGCCGGGCGCGGACGTCTGTGAAACACGGAAAACCGTTCAGACGACCCCCCGACCTTACCTCCCCCGCTGCCCCCGCCGCCGCCGCCCCGCAAGCACCCCACCGCCGCGCGAACACCCACCACTTTTACGATGAATCTTCGTTTCTCCGCATCAAGAAGTAATTTTAGTGTTCCTTCGCCGATTCAACGATAGCACTCGGCCTGATTGGTTAAGCCCCTCTTTGATTTAATTTCGGGTTAAGTTGCTCTGTGGTCGGACCCACCGGGATTTGGATACGTTCTGGGAGCGAATACTGATATTTGTATCGGTTGCGCTTACGTTAGTGACCTGAATTCAGCTGTGAGCTCGGTATTTAGTTTATCAATTCAGGTGTTATTTAGATCCGGCTTTAATTCTCCTAATTAAACGCTTTGCAATTCATTCGAAAGTGAACGTTTAATTCGAAATTTTATTTTTGTCCTTGCTTTATACCCTTAAAATATATGAAATCTTTGCAATGTAAGGTGAAATCTATGACTTTCTACTAGTCACCGAGGTGGAATAATTTTTGAAATAATTTCCAAGAAAATCGGTGCCTAACAATAGGTCAAATTGTTTTGTAAGGGCCCGATGTTAATATTAAATTACTTCTATTTATAGAATTAGGTACGAAAGTTCTAAATAGTGTATCAAAATAAAACTTGAAACTCGAGAATTCTTGATAAAGCATGTACAATGTAACAGCTGGCCTATAAATTAGATAGAGAGTAAAGTTTTACGTTTAGGCCACCACAATATTTCAGCCACGGTTGTAACTTTAATTGGTTTACAAAAATACTTTGCAGTGATAAATGGATAGGAGGAAGTCTGGCGACGCTGGAAGATTAATATTTTGACCGGCTAGACATATTTAAGTACATTGTTCACATTAAATTTCGTACACAGCACAGTTGAGTACAAAAATACCCTAAAATTACTGCAACTCCGGCCATAATCCCAGTAAATAGGGTGAATTCACCTCAATAAAATGTGTAATAGTTCCGGCGGGAATTTATTAAGCTCTTCATCTGGGGATCATTCATTACACTTGGACTGGTACGATTTTACGTTTATTTCGTAATTCTGTGACGAGAGTAGATGAGTTTGAACCTCGGAATCTACTTTATGCCAATATCTAAGAGTTACTTAAGTTGCCAATCATATGAAATCATTTTGTTATATACTTGTAGTATGTTTAATAAGTCCTGATAAAACACTTTAAGATTTTCCACAACGTCACATAGTCATTTGACGGTTTGTAAATTAAATTTATAAAGTTATTGAAATTATTTTTTGGAGTATTAGCTAATTTGTTTCATTTCCCAGTTTGTTTCTTTTATTAAGATTTTTCCCTATTTGGGGAGGTGGTGTTGTCTTGAACCCGGCTCCTGATCGTGGTATGGCACATGGCACACGACGGGCCGTCCGCTGGGCCAGTCGTCATGAATACGTAATACAAGGGCAGGACGCGAATACTTTCGTTTATTATTCAATCATTCGTTCGGCGCGAGTCGGTTTTAATTTCATGGCGGGTGGGCACGGCCCCGAGCGACGGCCGGCCCACTTAGTGTGGAGCCGATCCTGATACAATTGTCGGAATTATGCTATTAATTAGAACATCTTGGCAGATTGTACAAATTTACAGGCACGCCGAGCCATAGCCAAACTTGTAACTTGTGTTACGCTAATTTAAACTTTACGAGTTCCCTGGATTTATTTAATTAATTGGTTTACTAATTAAAATGGGTTACTGCAATTAAGTGATGTTGAAGGATTATTTTTCAAAAATATTTTATTGTTATACGTCGATAAAAAAAATCGCCTCAACGGACCTAATCAATAGAGTACCATTTTTACGATTAATACTAAATAATCTTGGATATCAAATAACAACCATTTTGAAAATGATGCACCAAAATATATTAAGGTCTTGGTAATTGATCTGTAACTAAGCCTAATTTTGCTTGGGATATACAGAAAAACCGGAGCTTATTCCTTACTCGCTTGACATTTACCGTGGAGTACAGCGAAAAAGACAATTCTTATTCTAAAAGGCGATGGTTGCGAGGATGTGGCGGAGTGCGTGCCGGTTTTGATTGAAACCGCGCAATGTCGTCCCGCAGCCGGCGACGCGCCGCCCCCGTTACGCGCCCGCCACTGAATTGAAAACGCAAATTTACTGACACATCTATTAACGGAAATGTGAAGAAGCCACCACCAGAAAATGGGATTCAAAAGGGAAGAAAATTCCCTAATGTTTATTGTACCCGACCAATTGTTGTAGTGAACGCGGCGCCAGATGTCGTTACATGTGGAGATGTCTCACTTTCAGCGGTAACTTCGAAAGATTTGCTAGGGTTTCAGAATTTTTAAACTTGTTACAACGTGATTACGAATGGCTAACGGTATGCACCACTCATACGATGTTGGGATCCCCGTAGGCCTATGATAGACATGAGAACATGGCTCACAGCCATACAAACAGTCACACACCTATTATAATAGTCCCATTTCGCGTGTTATGAGTAATGAAGATGCAAAACCCAGCCGATCATTATTTGATAGGTTTTTATATTATGTTTTACCACTGGTAAATTATATTTAAAAAATCAAAATAACTTACGACCCTGGGAGTCGAACTCGAAATCAATGAGTCAATCGTGCTAATTAAATGAGGCAAACAATGTAGTCAGTTAATTTGTTGATGAACATGTTGTTTTTTCTGTTTAAAAATACCTTTTTTTATTATTCATAATTATTAATACATTTAGGTACTTGTAAAGCTTTATTTGATATCATAAACAATAGGTGTAAAGGAGAATATTAGCCACACAAATAACGTTGCCCGTTCTGTTCCCTTGGTTACAAAAGTAATGTGATGGCGTTGTAAATGGTCTGCAATGTAAAACGTGCATAGTGTTTTTATTTCCAACTATCGAATGTACAACGTCTGAAATGGTCCATGTAAATAATGTGTCGCTGTGAGCTGGGGCTCGGACGGTCGCATTCGCACACGATTCAAATAAAAAGTCCGCCATCACTCAAGTATGCGTCGCCATTCACTCGCTTGCCTAGAAATTTGCTCTCCTCAACCACTGGCTTAACGTGGACATGCCGGCATTCCCCGTCCAATATTATAATCTTCACCGAGCCACATTTTTCAAGTGATCTGTGTTCAGTTCTGTGTTAACTCCTCGTGGAATGCAATCACCTGAAAAATTCGCCGGCGCCTTATCCATACAACATTGGACGTGGCGTAGGTTAGCGCGACCCCGGGTTCTACACGGTCGTCGCAAATGGACAGGAAAAAGACGCGAAAGGAATGCGTGGGTGCTTTTAATTTAATATCGACTGACACCGAATTGGAATCGAAAGTTTGCCAAGGACGTGCTCTGCTGTTTAATCCGGCTCGCCTGTTTGCCGCTTTAATATTTATTGCCTTCCTACATTGCTCGGGATACTTATTTATAAATATGAGCGATTAAATTCCGCCTAAAAACACGTATGAGGAGCCTGCGAAAGAATTGAAAGATTCGAGTTTGGAATAGGAATTAGGCGCTCGGCAAAAATGCTGTATATCTAGACAAATGCGCGCCTGCGACTTGAATCATGTATTTTGGGTTGTATATGTTTTTACAGGAATATAAAATATGACTTTCTTGCTCCGATTTACTTAAATGGCAGAATCTATGCATTCAACAACACTGTCCCTTATGGTCAGGCGCGTAACGTCATTTATTACAGCGGCGATTTCACGTAACTGTCAAAAGTAACCGAAAGTTACTTGGAAAGTGTACGTGTTAAAAGGCACGGAGAGATAATCTTGTTTGGGTTGTGTCAGTAATCTGTCTCTTTAAATAGAAAAAGGAAAAAACAGACAAAAGTTTAAGAAACATGTAGGTACAAGTTTGTTCCCGCTTACCGTAATTGACCACGTACAACAACATAACTTCGTAGAAAATTCTCCTTCAAGAAAGACACTCGGGTTTTGCTGCGAAAAATAGCGTACGCATTTAAAACAATAAAAACACATTCGAGTCTGACGGAGGCGCCTTGAGTGAATTTTCGCAGAAGGTAGGCCCCGTGCGGGCGTCGGGAAAACGCGTATTTACCGCGCGCAACTAAAGTGACTACACGGAACGCCAAAATTGGATGTGGCATCTATGAATAAATACATCATTCTTGCTCCTAAGACATTCGTAGATTCTAGGAAGCTTGGCTTCATTCGTATAAAGAATTTTAAATTTCATTGCTATTTTTCATTCCATTCAGCGCAGCGGGAGCACACAAATTCTCAGTGAAATATCGGCGTGTTAGATAATTGTAATAATATTAGTGAAATATACTTTTATCCAGCGAGTGTCTCTCGGACGATAAAGCACACCTGGCGGTTCCTCGCTGCCGTATCTCCCCTGGCCGGTGTCAGGGAGGCAAATTTCATTTAGGCCGACAGTCCGAGGCCCGTGAACTTCGTTCCGAAGTCGCGAACACGTGTTAACATGAATCGTCTTTGAAATACTGGATAAGGGCCTTATTTGTATGGGCCCAGCGTATGACGCGACACAAAAGAACATGATGATATTACTGTTAGCAGGGGCGCGCTAATGTCATGTACATAATGTTATTTACCAGTCACGAATTATACTGCCCTTTTACGCCCAAAAATGTGGGCACAATGTGATAAAAAACATAGGTATCTCTTCAATATCGCCGAATGAAGTTATGCGGGCAATTATTTGATAGGGATACAATTCATTGGTAATTCGTTAAACCTCTTTTTTAGATTTTTACATTCAGAGGGATTAGTCCTTTGGTAGTTCACCACGCTGGCCTAAATTAAGAATTTAAAGTTTGGTATACAGTAAAAGCAAATCGTGTACACATTGGCTCCGTCTCAATTTCTATTTCATATAGACTTTTCCGGAAGGCATAAATGTAATACCTATGTATGTGAATCGGAATTTAGCGTTTTGAGTTCTAAACAAAAAGAAACATATAGTCCTAGATCCATACTACGGTACTTGTTTAGTGAATTTTTCGCAACACTTAGAGCTAAAAACATTTTTTGTATCTACACCAACATTTGTCACAGTGCAAGATCTGACTAGCGATCTGTCGTCTTATATTTGACTTTTAAGCTCAAAAGCGAAAATATTGTAAAAATACTAAAATATTTTGAACTTACGGCGAAGTTATGTTTCCTATTATCTGCGTACATTATTTACGGCAGTTTGTTGTTTTTGTAAAAGTGAAATAGTTGTATAATTTTAGTTTAGGAACAGTCTGTTACTTATATATTTGATTTATTTTATTTACCCGGCGAGTTGGTTTTCTCCTCGCACGTACTAAACGATATTTGGCGATCCCTGAGACGAGCCGTTTGTCACGTACGTGACGTAACGGGCGAAATGGTAACTCCGCTCTTGTCGAAACATACAAATAAACGCCTTAAGCCATTGTTAAAAATTGTTATTGATTTCAACGTTTTTATTGGATTAGACGACCGTTCGTTGCTCAGGATACATACGTACGTACGTGTACATATTTTACTACTGGGTGTAAACTGTTCTTTGTAAATTCTATGAGATTTTTTATGTATCAAAAATCTTGAAGAAGAACGCATTTAACTACCTATACATATTCAAAAGTATTTTGATGTTCGTTTACTAGGAAATTGAATAAGTGGCATCCTCTATTCTTAAATTTCTTTTTAATCTTTTAGTAGATTTATTATTTGCATTTTTCAGATGTTTTTACTTTACGGATAACACAGGACACATGGTCTTATTAATGACTTAGATCTTTTCATTTTATGATAAATATTGTTGTTTGAAAAACGAATATGCTCTTTCTTTAGTATTTCATAAGACTAGAGACAGGGGCTATACCGTGCAAATTAATGTAAAAGATGTGTCCTGTTTTAAGAAATATAAATTTCGACAAAACAAAATAAATATACCCGAAGAGCGCGCCTAAGTTTTAATCTAGATGCACTTTTGCTGCATGCTGGCGATAAAATATAAAACAGTTGGTGAAGCGCGAAAACAACACAAGTTCTCGTAATAGAACGTCGAGTGTTTCAAGAAAAATTGTTGTTGTTTTTTTTATGTATTGTATATATACTTTTATAGCCTATGTGTATAATAGCAGTCCTTTTAAGTTTTAGCGATAGGCATAAGCAAGTTCTTTAAACTTTAAAATTTAAATCAGTCTACACCACAACTTTAATGGATTTATTTATGAATTTAGCTCCTTTACTGTTATAGTAGTTAGATTGTGGAATTTTAAAATAAGTTATAATAAGCTTTTTTCTTATTGAGATTTCTTAAAATATAAAGTATATAATAAATATAAATTATTAAGAAACTAAAATTTAAAACATAGATATTAGTTTTTCTATTCCGATTATGTGTCTGCAGTCTAATCTTAAATCATATTACCTATTCCTTGGTTAACCTAATTATTAAGCCCTTAAGCCTTTTTAATGATCTGAATATTATTTTCTTGTATGTAGTGAAGTATTTTTACCACCGCTTTTGTATTTCATTTACATGTAGCAAAGTGTATTTGGATAAATTAAAGCGGAAAGCGTAACCACACCGAGCCCGCCACCAACATATTATCCGACTTTGTCGTGGCAAAATAGATGTCGCCTGTGTCGCAATGTGACGAGCGCGCTACTAAAGGCGCATTGGACTTAAAGTTTTATTAGCCTTTCCTGGCTTACCTTTTAACCTTAGTAAAACACATACTTTATTTAAGGCTAAAAATAACACATTTGGTACAAAATAAAATGGAGTCTCGAGGTACCGTCGAGGTTGTTATTTAGTTTTGACATAGAGTTGGACTTAAAGAATTTTATAAATTTGATTGTTTTTTTAATACTTTATAGGTATTTTATGAGTCAAATAGTATCTTTACGTTTTTGTTTTCCTGCTAGCACTTTAACAATTTTTTGAACTTAACTATTCTTTCGAAAAGAGCAATGTGTTAGGGATTATAGATCCATCACAAGTACAAGACCTATTCCGTCTCTTTTTAACCGTTAGATTATTCCTGTTTATACCATTACAAAAAAAATGTATGGAAATTACTTATATTCACGTATCGAAATTGTTTAATAAGACATTTCCTATTCTTAAAGACAATCAGGCGCGCTTACCCACGGATAACGACTGCTGTTTTTTAATAAAGCAAAAAATATCGCATTTAGTATTGCGAAACCGAATGAGGGTATCCATTTTGGACAAATATTGGCGAACGGAGCTTAAATAAAGGTCGCAGAAAGCCGTTGACTGCAGGCGGTACAAGTATACAGGTCAAGGAAATCTTTAAGAGAACTATGACAACAAACGGACATTCCTTCAATGAAAACGCTGGCATGGATACAAGGAGGATACGTGCTGTCCCCTATTTAGTGCAGTTGGTAACAGGCTGGCTGTGTGACAAAAGATTGCGGGTTCGGTGTCAGCGCAAACATTTTCTTAATACAAAAATAATATCGCACGGTCATACTTTAAATCAGTTAAAAGCACGTTGCTAGTGTTTTCTGTAAAGTTAAAGTTTGTACGGCTTCCATTGATGTATGAGTTGTATAATTTGACTTTGTTTACGTCTCGTAACTCACGGTTTCTGCGTCGCACACTGAGACTTGGCGTTCGACCACAATCTTTTGTGCAGCCACCAGCAAAATAAACAAACTAGAAAATAATTCAATTTCTCCACAAAAGTAAAAAATGTTACAAACATTCTTCGTCTGCGTTGAAATTATTCTTATATTTTTCATATGTAAATTATGTATTTTTTAAACGTTCTAGTAGCTTTTTTAAATTGTAGCATTAAATTAACTGTTAGCTACCACTGTAATAATCTGTATCTGTTAGTAAACCGTACAATATAATAATTTAATAAACATAACGTTACGCCTGTGTTCACCAAAGGGGTAGGCAGAGGGTTATTTTTGAACTCACCCTTCTCCAGTTATGATTTCGTCCCACGTAATGAGGGCGAGTCTATTGTCGTTTTTCGGCCACAATTCCAGACTCCATGCTGCTATTAAATATCCTAATGGAAAACCCAAAAACACTTTGTCAAACCCGTGAATCCAACGCAGGGCTTCTAGATGGTACACCACATATGTACTTTCACCGCAAGACCACAGGCCGTTTGAGAAACACTAATAAATGAAATGAAAATGCGGAAAATGTTATAGAACCGACCTTCCCGTTTTAGTCACTTAATAAATTCCTTTGTTATTTTGATCCACACATTTCACTCCTAAACTGATATTTCTATGTGTTTATGTTTATGTTTTTCCCCGACGTTAAAGTAGGCGTTGAGAAACCACGGGTTTGAGAACTGGAGTAGAGATTATCATGCCTACATAAATACATTGTTAACTTAGGGTCTTTGTGCGATTAAAAAGTCTTACGAGGATAAATTAGTTCTTTTTTTGTGTATTAGTTATGGTAATCAACACTACGAAATCTCTTTGTTGTAATTATTTTAGAACCATCAAAATTTAGAATACTAAAAATTAGTCTTTGTTTCATACGTTGTCACTTCTTCATACGTTTTATACTTTTTTAAAACTAGCATTTCAATTAAATGAATGTCTAAATATTTCTAACATAATACAATATGCAATATAACTTCATACAAGTTTATTTGTGAAATTCCAGTTATAAACAAAAAACTAAGTGCTGTTAGTTAAGTTGCTTGTGTAGCAGCTAAATATTTTAAATTTAATCTGGCCGGGTCACGTCATGAGTAAATTCTTACTGAATGACCTTCCTTTTATGTGAGTGTAGAACCTTGAATAATTCAGTAATTATGCAAATAATAACATGAGAAAACAAAATGAGTTCTGTGGTTTTTTGTTGAAAGTTTTATTTAATATTATTGTTATATTGTTCAGTTTGGGTCTTATTTGATATCTCCTATTTATTTGTTATATCATACACAAATCTGTCTGGGCAGTTAAGATTTCAACATTGAATTCACTACCCAAGATGTCTTAAAATATTATACATGTTTACTGGAAAACTCTGTCTCTCTCCAAAAAATCTCCATTTTAAAAGTCAAAAGTTAATCTAAAAGCAAAAATACTTTTAGAACTCAAACAAACACTATGAATATCAGTCAGATGTAATCGTTTAGTTTCAACTTTTTGAGAGAAGTAATTCGTGGAGTGGATGGTAATTTGTTTGGAGCATAAAAGTATGAAAGGTGAGTGAATTATGATTTAGTAAGTTAGCCTCAGTGTTCCGAGATCTCGCTCTATACATCCTGCGCTTTAAGCAGGAGATGCGGAGCGTGTTTGCGTCGAGATTAATGAT
The DNA here is from genome assembly GCA_030295005.1 of Cephonodes hylas. Taxonomy (NCBI): domain Eukaryota; kingdom Metazoa; phylum Arthropoda; class Insecta; order Lepidoptera; family Sphingidae; genus Cephonodes; species Cephonodes hylas. The sequence goes on along the minus strand of AP025364.1, from coordinate 6,097,049 downwards.
GCGATACCGAGCGCACTATGGAGCGGAGGTGCTCGACAAAAGGGCCTCTTATTTACTCTTTGATGCCTACTGGAAAGTCCCAAGAAGAAAACATCCCGAGTGGTGTCGACTTAAAATGTTTGATCTGTGTTTAACGCAAGCGTTTGCAAACACCTTACACTGCGCTTTTTCTGTTGTCTTTTTGTATGTTTACGTTAGACTAGACACATTATCATTTACACTTGGTATTCTTTGTTTATGAATGACTTGTTGCAAGATACACAACTTTGAGTTACTAATTGCTTTATATTGAAAAAGTATTGACGTATATAAGGCATTCTTGACGTGTCTTTTACTAAGATGTAAGAGTATCCATTCCGCAGTATAATGCTAATAATTACTGGTACCGTTAGTTTGCCAAACGCCTATTGTAAAAATGCGTGTACATTGCAGTTTTGTGAAGGCAATATCAAAATATTTTTTTGAATAAAGCGGTGAAAATATGCCACACAGGAAAGCAGAATTCAATCGTGCACCTAAAAACTGTGTCACACGTATCCGAGTGGGAAGAGCAAAAATGAAAAACGTTATCGAGATATAAATCATAACTAAATGAGATATTGTGTCGTTACGCACCCCCGCAGCGGTGCCGCTATCTGTGACTGAAAATGGAAATCACAAATTATGATAAAGCTGAACGCAAGGCGAATTAATGCATTGCCTCGATGCTCGGTTGTCTGCTAGGCGAAACAGAAAATACGAAACAGTAATTGCAAAATCGCATAAATGTACGTACGTCAAAGGGCAACATAGTTTAGTCGAGTTCACAGCTTACTCGATACTAAAATAAGAAAACAGTCTGACCTTTGTTAAACTTTAAGACTATTGATTTTGTGAATCAAAAATAAACTTTAAAATCATATTGATATTAAAACTGCTATTTTAAAAAAAATGATATCAGCACATCTCATGGCACTTTATTAGCTAGCTACTGCTCTACTTGTACTACTGTATCAAAAATACTTTATTTAATATTATATACACAAAAACAATAAACCTCATGCTTTTCTAGAGTTTAAACAGGTATATTATTTTAAGAAATCTCTTTTTAATCTAAAAAACTTTAACGAAAGCTTTAAATCAATCACAAAAATCATTAGGCGTGTCAATACAGAGCCATAACATTAGAAATTATATGTAAATGGTGAAAAGGACAACCAATTACATTTCAATATAAATATTGTTTTTAAACACCACAGCCTTTTAAAACCAGGGAAAAATGTATAGAGTTTAGTTATTTTAATACCGATATTAGAGTTCAGTAATGGAAAACTTAGCTGTAATAAAGTGAGCCCCGCGGCCACAAGGCCCTTCTCCAGTATTATAATACGTAATGTTTTTTGTTTTGTTTTCTGTCAGTTTCTAAGCCGCGGGGTAAACGAAGGAAATGCTTGTACTGCTATATTTTTACAAGCGTTGTTTTTTACGTGGGGCGTGAATATTATCACTTTCGCAAACACCGATACAACGGCTTATTGAAAAAACATTTGGGGGATTTTTTTCTCCGAGCCTAATTTTGTTAATGTCTTTTGCAATTAATGTTGCCATTTATTTGTTTCCAGGTGGCGGTTTGTGAAACTTATACAGTGTATTTTAATTAAGCGAACTATAAATTTTACTTATTTCAATTTACCTGGAAACTGGGTGAGTCAATACAAGGTAGTTGCGAAGACTTGAAGTTTCGAACGAAATTGTGCACCCATAGTAATAAATAACTTTGTATAAATGTGATCACGTACTTTGTGACTCCATTTATAGTGCATCTAGTGGTTTCTCGAGTGTTCTAGATTTTCAATATATTCGCCTGTTGGCCGCATCATAAATCTTGTGCGCGCAGACGCTTGCTACGACAACCTGCATTCCCGCTCAGCCCCGCCTTAATATTTAATGAAAATTGTTGGTTTAGCTTAATTTCCTGCAATGTTTATGCCATAATCTTAGCTGCTGAAGGAACAACTATTATTCATTGTTTTTATATTTGATTCTTTATGGCAATTTTGTTATATTATAGATATGACAGTGTTTTGTTAAAATATTTGTAAATAATAACGCCTGGTCACATATGTCAAGTGTCAGTATTTTTTGTCTAGATGGCGCCATGATCAAGCAGATAGCTCTATTTTCTAATATCGCTTAGTGGATTAGTTATTTATTACTTTCCTACGTGTTTTCGGTGTGATACTCTGATGAAGTGGTGGATGAGTGGCGTCAAAATTTATGTAAAATTTAAATGCATTTTCTATATTAATTTACTCGGTAAGAGATGCGGTATTTTTTCCCTGTATTTGTTTATAGTGTGTAATTGGGTTGCCATGTTATACATCACTTTTTTTTAAGCTAATAAATGAGGAAAAAATACGACTGTGTTTGTATTGTGCAAGCATTTACGAAATATTTTTTTTGTAATTTATTTTATTAAAAAATAAAAAACCAGCATACATCCAATTTGCACTTACATGTTTTTTTCATTGTAAATTTATCTACAGAGTACGATGGTGTAAAGCAATGATTGTACTGTCACGAACAATTGTTTACACAGCAGATTTACGTCGGACAAAACGCATTGTGCTCTAAGTACTGTTGTTGGTAATTGAAAAAGGAAGGATAGACGGTATAGATGCAAACTCAATAATAATTGAGCGAGGCGGCGTCAATGTTTAATCCTGCCTGAGCGCAACGGGCCGTTTATCAATCGGCCCAAAAAACAACATATTTCAATATCCGCTGATTAATATCCGCTGCCAGTTCGCCGGCCGAGGCAAACATGAAATTTATGTACTGCGACCGAGCGGTTTATTTCATTTTGCTTTTTAAATTACGAATGTTTGGCGCGACAATTGGCCGACGCGTCGCTCCCATCTGTTGCTGGCGACAATTAACATTTGCATTAGGATTTACTTTTTGCTCTCTTAATCCCTTATGTAATGAGATTTTCTAGCTCAAACATTCACTGGCAAAGGGAGCGCGCGCTCAGGAGGCGCTCTATTCACTTATCTGTTGAGTCGTAGCACGCATTTCATAAGGCGCATGTGTTACCGGGGAATGTAAATTTAATTTAATAAAGATTTCCCCCGCAAACATATTAGCATAAAGACATAATTGATGGGTAAACTAATTTAATGTAACGCGGCAATTATGCTAAGACTCTCATGGTTTACAACGCCATAAAATGTACTTCCGGTCTGAGAAACTGCAACGGAAGTAATAAGCAGTGCAATACTCGGCACTCATAAATTAAAATAAACAGTTTTAAGTGAAGAGGGTGGTGTCGGCGGCGGCGCCTTCCCAGCCGTCTCGCGCCCAAATCGCGCTCATTTCATTTATAACTTTTACATATAACACGTGCTAATTAAGTATGTTCTCGCGCGCAGATAAACTTCGCAGGCATCGCGTAACGTGTTGGGTATTTGAAAACATAAACAATCCCACAACGGCGATGGCAACAGTCGTAAAAATGGAACTCGAGAGAAACTTAACAAGGAACTTTTATTAAAATAACAACATTAAGCCGTTAATTTGTTTGTAAAACTGCGCAGACGGTAAAAATTATTTATTCAGAGTGGTGAGACCGCGAGGGCGGCGCAGCGGGCTGGGCTGTGTCGGCTCCTTGGCAAGTGTCGCGCCGATTTTCTATAATTCAGCTTGTTGGAGCCGCGGAACACGCCGCCGGCCCGCGCGCCGCCGCTTCCTGCGGCTCACACCCACCCGCACTCCAGTCACACCTAAAATGTTTCATTTTGTAACGCATGCACATACAAAAATATTTAACATATATTTGATAATATCATGACTAAAATAAAAATTACAACAGACAGATTAGATTAAGTAATCTTAGTACGTGAAGTATAGTCTAAAGATGTTATTTTTATCTATAGAGAGCATCTCAAAATGTATGTATAAACATAGAAGGACACAAAGTTACTCCTGTATTGTTATTCACAACTATCTACACTCTCTGTCTAGAGCTTAGTATGAAGATATGAGTCAGTATGTACATCTATATAACATACAAGATTCTAAATACACGTAGAGAATGCGTCACAAAGATATTCGTATTTCCCGTGAGTCACGAGCTACTAATACGTTGACAAACATGTACGTTGATTGAATTTATTCAAGTGTAATAAGGTAATTGGGAGTCTCCAGTAATAAGTTTTCTCTTGTTATACAAAATCCACTTTCCACGAGATAGAAAATGGTCGTGTTCCGGCGTCGATGGTCTAACAAATGAAATTAATGCATTTCTCCGGAGAAATAAAAATGTCATTAGTTTCGCACGATGAGCTCGCCTGTTCGCTATTGAACCGCCTTATGAAGACGTAGTTATTGTCTTCAATATAATTATGTACGTATATACAGTAATAATGGACGGGGTTCCAGGATGTAGACCAGCGGAAGAACGTAATTACATTTCTTGGCAAATTAAGTTATTGTCCTAGAAAAACACGTTCACTGTTCATTAAAACGAATGAGGAAGTAATTTGAGAAAAGTCACGTATTGTTACGCATAAGTTTAGTGGCAATCTAGATGTTTTTAGCGTTCTCTTATTTTGATATTACTTAAGTTTTTACGCTATAGTTGCATACTGAATTTTGATTAGTAGTGTGTGACATAAAAATATTTTTTGAAAAGTTGCAGAGCCATAATAAAGATTAATTTGCGTTTAGATATGATATTTAAGTAGGTTTAGTACATGCCACTTAAATCATTGATATTTCAAAATAAGCTTGTATTTTCTACGAGCTTGTTAAAATTAAGCAGTAACACAAGACAAACAGCTATAATATCTCCGTGATATATGGCACCATTAAATATTGTCTATGTCTCATAAAAATACTATTCGGGACGTATTGTCGATTTGTATTTTCTCATTTCACGAGTCAGCGTTTGGATTAAATTCCACTGGGACAAACGAGGTCTGTATATAACTAGAATTATAGTATTCAGACAAAGGCATCTCTTTCATGAAGCAATATATTAAATATGCCATTCCGTCACATAATAAGTGCGTCGTGTATTAAGTACGGACGGAGCCAGAACATAAGTACTGCTATTGTGAGGCCCAGTTACGTCTTATTTTATCTAAATCCTATTTTGTGTCCCGAGCATAAATCGCGTGCTAAAGCGTGTACACTGCGTGAACATTTTCTTATTTTCTCCGCAGACGTGCCAAGAACTGTAAATACGGATGTGCCTGCCCTTTTTGTATTATATACGAAATATGTTTATAATATTTCCCCACAATATTTAAGAGTTCAATAATTTCTCAGTTTATATCTGATACGGTTCGTGGCACATGTAAACTTTACCTCTTTCTACAGTTTTGTTTTGGCTATAATGGAAGTTTTTGTAGTATGGACTAGTTTAGACATAACAATTGATATATACGTCAACAATGGTTTATTATTTTCTCAAAAACAATATTAACAGACCTGTTTTTATTTCATCATCATCAACCCATAAAGGGCACGGGTCTTCCTTATCATTGAGAGGGTTTAGGCCATTTTTTTTAATGTGTCTGAACTTAGTTATTCATTTAGCTCTATACAATATTAGAAACGCTGAGTCATTTTTTAAATTCCTTTATTATGATCGTAGATTACTTTCAATGAAATCCCAAAGTCGGCCATTAAAACAAGATAGAGGGTTATCAAATTTTATAAATAGTATTAAATATATTTGCTGTAAAGGACTTGTAGATCACAGCCTTTGTCATGCATAGAAATTGATGGCGATAAAAGGGTGCTATTCTTTTGTTGTAAACGATCGCTTCCGTTTCTTGCGTCTATGTAATTGATCTAGCCATCCATTACCGCGGACGTTTACCAACCGCTTTTTAATTGTTATTTGACACCCATTAAATACATTAGTTCATTAGCATCGATCTTTTTTGGTCATATTTACCATTCGAGTAAACGAACGCGTAAGGCGATGTTTACAACTTGCAAATATAAGATTAGAATAGATTAATGTGTCATAAAGAACGTTTAATAGGGTGAGAATCTCATCGCATTGCAACCCGCTAATATTATTAAATATTATTATATTGTGTGAAAACACAATTAAATAAATACACAAATAGTCATATACATAGTTCTGAAACCTCTCTTCAGAGTATCATAAAGTACAAGAGACTTTTCGGTGTCACAAATATCAAGACCCGAAACAAATACATATTTGTGTATCACGCAAACATCTGTCTCGGAGCGGTCATGAAACCTGCGGCCTTTCGTTTCGTAAGCTGGTATCTAGCCAACTGCGCCACGGGCCATAGATTTAAAATTATCTTTAATATTAAGAGCAAATGAATTAAAAGATGAAAAACTAAGCACTGTAACTGCGAAACAAGGTAGTACTTTTTGAAAAATGTGTTTCGCTTGTAGAACACGCGGGTAGATTGTGAAATTGGACCACTGCCATTGCAGTAAAAGTGGGAATAAATCGACTGGGACACATTTGCCAGCGAATGACCTAGATCTCAAAGTAACTTTTTTAGACTATCCGAAACCCTCTCTGAATAAATAAGCTTGAAAAAAATCACTATTCATCAACAGTGAATTGCTTCTGAATCTATAATACTGGCGCAATACGAGAAAATATTTCAGATACCAAATATTTCACGGCTTGAAGTAATTGAATTGGTACAAAACTTCCTGCAAAATGATTGTATTGTTGCAGAGCCGTTGAATGGTTGAAAACTATACAGTTATTGATGACGTATCGCGCGAAACGGTCGGCGATGACTAGACACGAACACTGAATAATATCGGACCATATTCATACATTATAAGCCACCGACAACAATACAGATTACAGTCTTTATTGTTTCTCTAGGCATTTACCAATGTGTAAGGCGGGCTTTACGATTGGAGGCAATTCTTCTAATCCATTAGGCTGTCTGATGTTCAACTTTTATGCGGGTCCTACCACCGAATGTCTCGCGAAAAACGAGTAACATCTCTCAAATTATTTTCAGTTGGCCTTTTATGATAGTCGTATCTTTTTACACGCACATCATGTGTAGATATGTGCACATAATGTTTAGGTGTTCTGTATGAGCGAAGTGTTCATAAATCGAATTCGTGCGTCGAATTGCATCTTCCTCGTGCGAACATTTAGGGTTATTCTCTCGAGTATCTCCCCACTGAAGCATCGCTTCATTTTATTTATTTTCTATTAGTTTATTGCGATCGTTGGAGATATTGTGCGTGTTTCGAGAACCGGCGGTAGGTGGCTCCAATGATAGCGTAATCTCGGGCGAGTCGCGTTGTCGAGCAGCGCCACCATGTCTGGCCTTCGGGACCATTGACTCTTTTCTTACTAAAGCAAACTTTATTTAGCCCTTCTTATTAGAAGAGAAGTCTTTCTGTAAATTTTTAAAAGGATTTGCTTAACTGTAATCTAATTCTCTTTAAATGTTTTTCGCTTTTATGTAGATGGGACTGATCTGTGTTTATATTAATAAAACTTTAATAATTTTTGCATGGCAATATCATACTCCAATATCTACCAATATCATACTCCTGTATTCTAGAAGTGATAGGTACTGGCTTACTTGATACAATTCTATTCTCCATACCGTTATTAAGAATTTGTAAATCAAAAACGTAGTAAAACTTTTCTCGTACCAGGCATCAAACTTAGAATCTTTTGAACTGTACCGTTTTATGTCACAAAGTAAACTAGTCAGTCAGTGATGATTTATTAACGCTAGATGAACAGATTTTCGACATAAGTCATATTACTACAATATGATCGCAATGATTATATGCAAATATTGATATAATGCAGTTTAGTCGGATGAAAGCGTACGTGATATATTGTAATAGCTGTTAGAACTTCAGCCAGCACCAAGTTTATACACGAAAACCTTACTTTATCTTCGCTGCCGTAGACATTATCCTTAACATACATCAGATAACAGTGACGTATATTGCACTATATACAGCTGCACAAGTTTATATAGCAAAGCCACAATTTACGTCACTCTGCTATTGTGTTTCATCGATATTCATGAGGTTGATTACAGCTGAGTTGTGCGGTTTGATCTCCTGCCGATCCACTTTCCTATCTTATCGCATGCTCTCATCGTATTTGTGAGAACTTGCGTAGTTTGCCAGACTTTATTCCGTCCCGCCGGATAATACAAGCAAATGCCTTTTTTGGAACGCGTGACGTTTACGCGGAATATTATTTGTTCTATTTTATGTAGAATGTTGAAACTGACGCTTGGTCATTCATCTATTAAAACGCGCACATTAATCAGCTCGCACTGGCCTATTGTGTAAGTATTAAACTGAGCGATGTGAATAAAATGTGTGAAGTTATACTGTAATAGTCGCGGGAGGTCGATGACCTAGATACATTTTTCATTGCTTTTGTTATTACTGTCGGTATTCTTGTAAAACTATGTTAATTATTTTGTTTTTAATGTGTGTAAGTTGTATGTGTAAGCCGAGTTCTTGTGTAATGAATGTTAAGTGGTGAAAATTTTATTTGGTCGATAGTTAAAAAAAATGTTCTTACAGCAGCTGTCCCTGTATTAAAATAATAATCGTTTCTGACCGACGTATTACATAGTAGTCTTGGGTTCAAATCTCAAGCACTCATCCAATCCTGTTTGGTGTTATGTGTTTATCTCATCCTCTCCCGTATCGAACTTTGATTTTAAAGAAATGTGCATCACTAAGGCTTAACTTCTCTCAATAGAAGAATAGGATCATAGGGGGACGCATAGACCCCGATACAATAGTGAAAAAAGTTTGTCTTAGATCAACCGTTTTAGTATTAATGCTATTTCCATTTCTAGAGTGACACACTCACACACAGACGTACCATGTGGCAAGAACTCACAGACTTAACTTTAACACACACGTGAAAAATATGCTCGTCAAATAAATAAAATGAGTCAGCCGTGGTATAAATAATTGATGAGAGCTCAATCAGTATCAGTCAGGTTTTTGACTGGTTAAGTTATTAACGAAAGTCATTTGGAAGTGAGTTTATAATCAACACGGTGCGGTGCAGTGGGCCGGTGACTTGGCAATGAGAGCGCGCATCACTGACTCGTTTGTTCATCATCGGCAGCTCGAATCGATCTGAAACTTCCACGCTGTTACTACGAATTATTTCATTATACGGTATTCATTTGTTTTGATAGCGCGTTTTTCTTTAATGTCTATAAAGTCTTCTTGCCGGATTTGTTCAGCAAGAGAAGAGGTTTATGATTTCAGAGTGGGTTTAAAATTATATGTGAACTTTGCGTGTATATTTAATAAATTATTTGTTACAAGAGTTTAAGGAACCAATACATGAAGTTTATAATCGCTTTAAAACATAGAGGAGGTTCTGATTCTGAATGTATTAAAAGCATGGTTTTCACTCTATTATTCATTTTACATTCAGCTATATACCGAAATAAACTATTCCTACATACTCCCCATGTCTATATTCCTGCAAGGGCTAGGCTGAGGTGTATTTCTGCATCCACATTTCGCCACATATACAAAAATAAACGATATTAATAATTTGTATGTCACATTTAACCGCAATGCTTTTGTTAGCCAATTATTTTTTTCTATACTATAACTTCAGGGTTTTTCGTAGCATTAAAAGTGCCTTAGTAGGCCAATGTAGGTTAAAGTACCTAGCCATGGTATTGAATTCATGACTAAAATTTTGTTACTTTTTTTCCCTTACAGTCTATTGACGCCTACTGTGTTAAAATTTTATTCTTTCCTATATTGTCTCAATGCGAATGTAACTTCTATTAGGTTCAATTGCGTCTCGTTGATACGACTGGAGAGTGCGTCGGCGTATTAGTGCGGACGCAATACAGACGCGTGGTGAGATGGCGCGTCGCGTCGGCACAGGCCCCTCACAGCCCTCACATCCGGCACATCCTAGGCTCCACAATAAAGTCTGGTCTTGCTGCGCTTGGCTGACGTCACCTTCCATATTTTACACACTTAAAGCTGTTTGTCGTGTCATACCATTATACGGCGTGTAAGGCCCGGACTTATTGCCAGAACAGAGGAATAATTCAGTTTAAATTGTTTTCAGAATAAGAGCTGCTTTATTACGTTACATTGGAATGCTTTTTCATTGCAATAGCGTAATAAAATTACATCTGTATTAAGAATAATGGGACTCTTTCGATGGCATTATTCTTTTTATCTTAATGGTGGCCATTTATGTTGTACTAATATTTCAACTGTGATGTATGCGCAATAGAAATTGTAGCGGCTTAAAAATGTAGGTACTTGATATTCCTACATTTATTTGAGGTCGTCTGAATGTCGAAATGTTTTGGCTTTAGACAAGGGGTCGAATGAGTCATACTGCTAATACGTAATAAGACAAGAATTATTAATTGTATATTCAGTGTCGCCTATCGCTACCTTTATAAAATATCGCAATCACGATTTTTTTATAAATCTATGCCGTAGTCTGTGTTAATTAAACTTAGGTTATACGAGTAACTATTTTGTATAAAGATATTTATCAGCCGCTGAAAAAAAATATCGCAGAAAAAAAGAAACAAAATAAAAAGCAGTATAAAATGCAATTATCTTTTTTTTCAAAATTCGTATACTTTTAAAAAGTCACAATCTACTTCATGTTCTAAGAAAATAAAAAAAAAGTGGTTAAGTTTCGTTTCGTAAGTCTAGACAATGACATGCATTGATCGGCTTAGTCAAAGTACCTAATCTTGATGAAAACCTGTCTAAAGTAACAGCAACATCGTCGCTGAGTTACCGAAGACTCAATAAATAGTTTGCAGCAATAAACCGCTTCAGACAATTTGTACTATATAAATTGTTAATCTTCCCCAGCCTTCATATAATTGAAGTATATTACGTCATAATGGCCCACGCTTACTTCATACCGCGTGGGATGCATTTATTGAAGGTTATTACGTGAAGCCTCGTGACGAACCTTTGTGGTGTCTTTAGATGTTATATTTATACAATTCTAACTAAACAGACAGACTTGATAAATTAATTTATCATTCTCGAAGGATGCTTATGGTTCATGCCTTTTATCACAATTATTTGAAACCTATTTCCATAGAATTTTGAATAGATTTGACCTGTATTCGGTTATAGGCTACTTATTTGACAGCCCCGTGGCGCAGTTGGCTAGACACCAACTTGCGAAACGTGAGGCCGCGGGTTCGATTCCCGCACCGAGACAACTATTTGTGTGATCCACAAATATTTGCTTCGGGTCTGGGTGTTTGTGATACCAAAAAAGTCTCTCGTAGTGTCTGATACCCACGACATAGGTCTTGTAACCTAGTGTGGGGTCAGAGCTATATATGTGACTGTTGGGTGTATTTATTTCGCAAAAGCTTTACCCAGATTGATCCCATGTATTACGTTTCCTTCCAATAACGAGTTTCGTTTCAGAGTGGATCAGTATTTAATTTGTACTATGAAAAAGAATGTTTTAAGTATAATACCTGTATTATAAATTCCGAAGAGAATTTAGTCGTTATAATCATCAACTGTAGGCATAACCAATACTAAAATATTCTGGATATGTCCCGTGCATGTAACAATAAACTTGAAACCCAGATATTGCATATGTTATGTTACATTTTTGTTTGTGAGTTATTCGGTTCAGACTAGGAATACAATTTGGTTGGAATTGGATTGGAGCCTGCTATGGCAATATACTCGTCCATTGTCACTCAGATCAAAATATATGTACTACGAATAACTAAATTAAAGATATGATTATTAAAATAAAAATCTGTTGTCATAGGTGAATAAAATAAAAAGAACAATACGAACTTTAAAGAATTGGTCGTTTATAAGGTATCATTCTAAATTTTAGTTTACTGTCAATTTTTGAATAGAAATATTTAACAAAATTCTCCACTAGGAAATTTAATTTGGAGCCTATAGACTATGAGACTTTTTAGTTATAAATTAGTCGTCGATTGATCCGCACTTTATTTGATCATGTCACGAGATAAATTATAAAAGACAATTATGGTATGAAGTAGTTGTTGTATGATGTTGTTTCCGTTTAGAAATATATATTTCATTGAGGCAACCAAAAACGATATGCTTTTGCTCCATCATGTTTCTCATTTTATGGTTGTTTGATCTTTTAACCTCGTCACGACACTCCCAACAGTTGTATTCAACAAACAATACAATAATGTTGCAAAATTTCTTTTTCATCACGTTCACGCGAAATTGAATACGTGAGTTGCAATTGTCAGCTATTTATGACCGTTGTGACTACTTTTAATGCTTCAATTTGCATTTTATGAAAGTCTACTGCAGTCAATACTATTAGAATATTCCAGTTTGTGTTGTTAATATTTAATTTGTATTCTGAAACAAGCCACTGTTTTAAGTACTTAGTTGTATGAACAGCGTAGAGCTTATTTAACACAACCGTGCTTGTTTCATTTGCAATACCATTTAGATATTAAGTTTATGACTTTAGTTATGCTTTTAAAAGTTATTTAGTTAGCGAATTTGGTGCTTCTGCAATAGAATTACTTTAAGTCAGTAGAAGTACTACACGATATGCTATGAGATTGTTATCACCTCATAATCATACTGCTAGATAATCTTTGTATTTTTATAAAAGCCAGAATATAAATAAAGATAGGTCGAAGTACAATGAGTATCGCTCGTGCTAGTTAAGATTATTAAAAGGACCCATTAGTTCCAAAGCTTCACTTTATGATACAATGATCAGCACATCGAGTTTATATGTCTTCCATATTGATTGAGTTTCCGCTCGCTGGAGATTTTAATGAGTTGTTCAGATCTTCGAACATCGATGTATCGAGACAATTTATTGCGTTCAACTTATTTGGCATTCATGTTATTAATAATATTCGTTACGAAATATTTTCATGTCATTACGCTCATTTACTATTTTTTCGTTTCAGTAGCATAACTATGTGGGCTGAACTTTATATGCATACTTTATACTTTTATGTGGCATAGCATTATTGTGTATTTCTTATAGTAGGACCCATTCCGTGAAAAATACAATAAGCGTACCTACATATTGGTTGTTACTTTAAATTACCGAAACGTAACTGATCTACCACTATCTGTTTAAAAAAAAACAGTATAAAAAGTGTTAAAAAATGACGATTCAAAAGAACTTGTAAAAGTCTATTTGAATAAAGGAGATTTGACTTTGACTTTGACTACTTACTCCATTGTAAACTCATATTGACTGGATTCGAAGAAATCAATAACATCTAACAGCTTTGCGATTGAGTATGTCTTGTGTAATATGTAAAATTATTAATGTGCGGATATGAAAGTAAAAGATCAGATCCATTGCTGATTACTGTGACTTTATGTATTACTTGATTAAAACCCAATATTGTTTCAATATTTATAACAATGCCCGTATCTAATCAATATAGTATTAATGATTCGACGCTTATAGAACTTTATAAAAGTAAGTTTATTTTTAAGTTGTTTCCCAAAGGAGTTCCTACCCCCATTTGATTTATTTCCCTGGGAAGGTACATCATGATTAAGTAATCGCAAGTCGCGATAACATTTAAATTGAATTCAGATTCGAGTATAAAACCGTTACAAATCCAACAAAGATCCCAAGTGAGCTTAAGAACGACAAAAGACGTTTTCCAAGTGAATTGGCTCGAGCAAGCGACGCGGAGTCAAACATTAAATAATAACATAATAAGGGGATAATTCGAAAATTTTTGCTTCAATTTTACACTTACATAAATAAGAAGAGTTCAGTAACTTTTACGAAATTGACGCTTGGGGTTGGGAAACGTGTTCCTATTGTGTCGACAATGTTTTGTGGTTAAATTATTAAGGATGTGGGTCGGATATTCTAACAAATATTTTGTATAGTCTGGAAGGTGTTAAAGTTATTATATAGTTAAAGACTGCATTTTTTAGAATTTTCTTTACTACAGCTTATATGTATTATGTGATACTGAATGTTAACTGTGATTAGTATTAACAATGTAAATGGCCCAAAAAACTACCCTGGTTGCTATCAGACCTACCTAAGAAATACTGTTGTCACAGAAAATCTTTTGGTGCAATCCCACTCAAGGAACGAAACGTAACGTCATTCACGTTAATTTTGTGTAAGTTAATGGTACCTCGGTAGAGCTGGGTCGATCAGAATAGTGTGAATTAATCGTATGGTTTAACATTTTTATATATTTTTTTTTATTTCAACAATTCACTAGTTTCTGCCACATATTGAGAATGCACTTTATGACTCCAATTCCTGCAATAATGGCCTCCCATAATGGCCTGCTTGAGTAGCCTAGTAGAAATAAAATCACTTACACTCTTTTACAAGTGAAATAGAAACAGTTGAATAGTTTATGTGACGGATTGTTATACGATGGCTCTTATCCTGGGAGGATGTAAAGTTCCCTGGGGATTAATATCATCACGCGTTCAAAGCCGCGGGTAACAATATTTGGCGAATTTCGGATTTGATTTATGATGTTGTGTTGTGTCTGCTCCCGCATATATTTGAATTACTAGCGCAATAGTTATTAAAGTTTACTATTATGGAGATTATTTTGTTATTTCATATGTTACTTTATTATTTGTTTAGGTTTTAGTTTTAAGGTGTAAAACTGATGATATAATGCACTTAGTAGATATATAAGAAAAAATACAATTTCATGACATGACGTTCTTGGTGATTTAATGATACAAAACTTTATCAAGAAATTTCTTGGAGAATTAAACAAGCACAATCGTATATTATTTAAAATTTCCTGACTTCAAATGATGTTTATCGACAAAACGTACAGACATCACCAGCGTCGCGGAGCTTCGTTCAAATATTCGTCGTATTTTAATATACGTGAATTTTCTTCACACCTTTATCCGGTTACACGTTGCCTTTAACTTTTTACGCCTCCGGGCTTCCATGGATAAAGTAGCGAATTAAATAAGCACCTAATATTTTCTTATTTATATGAGCGAGACGAGTATCAAATATTTGGTTGGATGCGAAGGCTGCCTTTTAGGTCTTTGTATTGTATCCTTCTTTGATATAACTGTATAATTATCTTGGATAATAAAGAAGACGGTTTTCTGAGGTTTGTGGCAGCTGTTTTTTATTGTAACTAAATACTTTAATGATCAGTTTAAAATAACAGTTTACATGGTTAATGTTTATTTGTTTTCATTGACAACTAAGACGAATCACCTGTTCGTTTTTAAGACCATATTTACTATAGTTTTGTACTGTTTGCAAATATTCCGTTTTTAAAATAACAAAATTATAAACTTTACTTTGAATATTACTTGGAACGTTTTTTTAGTTTTATGTTTATTTTCTTTGTTCTTTCCGAGCAGAACAGAGTTTATTTTTATCACTGTCTAACACCAGCGGTGCAAACATTTTTGAATTTTGAAATAAATTTTACGAGAGCTAGCCGTATTTAGACTCGTTGGAAAGCAAGTTTACAACAGCTCGGTTTTATGTTATGAACAAACAAACGTGTTACGGGCGTCTTATTTACGAATAATAAAAACAAGGAGGGGCAATGAATCTCTGGCCACTTCATCTCGCCGCTTTAATATTTTACGTGACCCCTAAAATTTGGGTAGAATCTTGCCTGACAGCCGGGCGCACTTTTCATTAAGTTCTGATTACCCGTAGAGAGTTCTCCGAGACGTCATGTTGGTTCCTAGAGGTTTTTGGCGAAGTACAAAAGTTTTATGATATTATGATTACTTGCATGAGACGAGCTCAGGCAGCGCACGTGATGTTCGCTCTTGCTAGCAGATAAGACACTACTTTGTTCCGTTTGAAAATTTATTTTTATAGCATTTCAGCGGTTCATTTTCGTTACCTTTAAAAAGTGATTCAACAAAACCGATATGATGAATCATGACATATTTTTATATTGCAACGTAGCCTCACTTCAGTGATGGTTATTTTTAGTTCTTAAATATAATGAGTAGATGTTATGTGTTCTTTGAAAAAAAATATCTATTTTATTAGACTTCGTTTAAAGACTTACATTTCAGAAATGAATTTTAAAAAGTTTTGTGTAGGTATAAAATAGACTAATATAGTGTGTATGTTAGTTACAGGATGTCATATAAATATATTACGGAAGGAACTTTATTTATAAAAGCTTATAATAATAAGCTTTATATATAGGATTTATACACATCTAACGAATAGCCTTAAGTATCAAATTTTATAACCCAGACTGCCTAAAAAACACATGAATTATAAAATGGATAAAAAAATCTGTTCATCTTTGCTCTTTCATGTTGCATAAAAAAAACTTAGACTTCCTTTCATAGATTTCAATTGACGGCGAAAGAAATCCGAACATAGGATGGTCACCTTCTTGAAACGGTTTACGTGGTAAATGCCACGAAAGTTTCTCGGATGCAAACCAGTGGGCGTTTCGGAAATCGTTCCTATTTTTAACTCAATAGATTGAAAATTAAAATAAAGGACGTTTTTATAAGATTTAGTGTTTAAAAATAGGTAAAGGATTGCACGGATAGAAGATGTGTTGATCATACGATTCTTTATTCAGATTACTGCACTTTGAATCAACGTGGCCTGTGCCAGTATGTAGTTTTAAGTCGTACACATTCCTGGCCCGGGTGGGTATAAATTACGCAGTTGATTTTACCCAATAGCAAGTTTGTATTCTCATAACCTTATACTTATCCGTCAATGGTTTTACCGTTATCAGGTAATGAACGGAACTTCGCGTCTGCCACCGCTTGATCTTTGAAAAAATACGACTAGACAGTCCCCTCATAACTGAGTGCGATACTCTTTCCTTATTATAGAGCTCTACGTGTTAATTACTCAGCTCTAGAATTTTATGAGCAGCACTGACTTATATGGATCCTGGTTTAGTGTTTTTGAATGATGCTTTTGTAATCTGAGCATGAAAGAATAAAACAGATAACGCGAGAGTTAGTAGTTAGCTGCGCATGAACCGACCCTGTGTGTATAACGACCTAGGTTGTACGTCTTCTTCTTGGTTTGGGATTATCTTGTTAGGAGATATATTTGGTGGTATTTACATTTAGTAATCGATGTTATTTTAGGCATAACAATAGCCATATCTTCTGTTTTTTCTATATTATGATTGGCGAAACGCTTGCTATCTGGAAGATTTAATCACGTTCCACAAAGAACCCTTCTTCTTATAAGAAGCCTGGAAATGTAAGGTTAAAATAAAAAATAAGAGAGACTGTTATAAGCAAATTAATTAAAACTACGCTATAGCTATAGCGTGTTTTTTCTTGACGTTGGTTTTCTGTAATAATATTAAAACCTCTTAACATAAATACGCGAAAACAGAATTCTGCAACGCAAAAATGGAAAACCTGTTAAAAAAACAAAATTTGTTTTGTGATAAAAAATGCCTTTAAAATCTTTCACATTTCATTTGTAATTTCAAATCCGAATAAATATTATACGTTGATCTTCTAAACACCCAATATTCTTATATCTTTATATTCATGTATCCAAGCGTCAAAACTAAACAAAATACAACTGGCAGAGGACAAATCCAATGAAATATTAATATTTAGCTGTGCATAGTTTACACAAACACTGCATTCATATTCAAGCCACGAAAACAAGTAGATAAAAATGCAAACACGCGCAATTGTGTCTCAAACGAAGAGAGGCGGTGGGCGGGCGGCGCACTGGCGCACCGGCGAAAGCATTCCGGACAATGTTTTCCCGGCCATATGAATTTAGATCGGAGTAAAACCATAGAGAGACAGACAAATCGAACTATTGGCATAAAGGGCAAAGGTAAGATAGGTGGAGCATCCGAGCGGAATGCCCATAGCGAGCACGCGGCGCGCTCCCCGTGTCGTCCGCTCACTTGAATTTACAAGAAACCCTTAAATAACAAATAGAAGCTTTTGTATGTTTTCATTGCTGTCCGCGGCGGTCTAATAATATTTTATTAAGCAGCTCGTTTTCTACTGACTATTTCGCTGTAAATATTTTAGTTGTATGACAATATGCTCAAGAATTTTTTGTCGTATATTATGAAACAACCATTCTGTGTTTATTTATCTTCGAGTTTTGAAACGTGTGCAGAACAATTTCAAGTAATTTACAAAATTACTAGAAAAAGTTCAAACTTAATGTAATTTTACTGAAACAAGTCATACTTTTAACTGTAGTCTGAGTTTAGTATAGTGGCATCTAGCGGTGTATACATTAACTTTTTGCTTTGATCTAAGTTTGGTTAAACAGAGACTATGCGCTTATTAGTAAATACCGCGCTGCACGTTATGGCTGCAAAATTAATTTATGGGGTATAATGGTGTTGTTAACGATATACTAAATAGACGCGTTTTCGATTGATGGGTCTTCGGCTGCGGATTAAGGGTAGGGCTGTTTCTAACTTTGCAGGCTACGTTAAAGGTAAAATATTGTTTACTAATAACCTGTTGCAAAAACGTCGTAAGAAATTTGCTAGTAAAAATTCAAAGTATTTTATTTCTGCAGTCAACTTATAATTTAAAATATATACAGTAGAATTCATATACAACGACTTCGCTTATAACGACTATCCGTTTTTAGCGACGATAATGTTTACTCAAGTTTGGTTTCATAGTTAGGTACTGAGGAAATATAACCTTTTAGTACGACTCCGGTTTAAGCGACCATCTGCTTATAGCGACCAGTATTCATGATAAATTGATAATACGGCCGGTTAAAACGACGCATAATATAGAAAGCACCATAACTTCACACGCATATGATTTTGACGATGAAGACGACGTTCCGCTGAGCATTTGGGCGAGGGCTATTGATAGGCATCAGTTACCCACAATGCACGCGGACTGAACAATAGGCATGTGTCGATGATGCTGTCGCCACTTGTG
The DNA here is from genome assembly GCA_030295005.1 of Cephonodes hylas. Classification (NCBI taxonomy): domain Eukaryota; kingdom Metazoa; phylum Arthropoda; class Insecta; order Lepidoptera; family Sphingidae; genus Cephonodes; species Cephonodes hylas. Next base: position 6,078,122 of record AP025364.1, on the reverse strand, counting down.
AACAACCGTCTGATGAAAACATTGCGGAAAATTGTGTTCCTACAAAATGTTTTTATTTACCTAAATAGGAAAATCAAACTTTCATATATAATACATAAATTATGTTTTCGTAAGTTAAGTACATAGATATGTACTTAAAAAATAATCCTACCGTTTTGTACGTCATCCGGTTAGTACGACATGGTATCGCCGGTCCCTTGAAGGTCGTTTTATCCGGATTCTACTGTATTTAGCACGGGACATTAATTTAATTTTATTCATGGAATTAAATTGATAAAAGTATTTTATACCTACAAGCACAGCAAAATGAATCTGTGAATACGTAGCTGTCTAAACTTGACAATATCGTATTGCTTTAATATTTTTTACGCTACATTTGAACAGAAGATAAGGAAGGACTCAGTAAAGATAGGAACTTAAGAACCATTTTCCTAACAAAGACAAATTAAATTCTAAAGGAAACAATACCTTTGTGTGGAGTGTGTTACTATTAGTGCACTTATAAAATAAACCAGTACGTAGATATAACATAAATTTTCTCAGCGGTCGGTTAGCGACTGACCGCAAAGGCGTCTTGATGCGATTTCCGGCCCACTTTTAACGACGCTTCCTTCCCGATATAAATCTAAGTTAGAACACGCTTTGTACAGCTACGAGTCTGTCGGTACGCATTTTCAACATATCGTTTTAACAGTACATTAAGGAAATTAATGAACATGTTTTTGCGCTCCTAATCTCTTTGAGTACAGAATCTACTTGATGTCTTTTTATTTGATTTCGTTTAGTTGTCAGACTGTAGTTTAAGTTATTGTTAGTTGGTAATAATTGTTTAGACTGTAGAATGAATCGATAGTTTTGTTATTTAATTTACCTAATAATTTATATATAAATTCGCTTATAAATGATGTTATCGAACCTAAACCAAATGGCAAATATAAAGTATAATGAACTGATTCAATCAGAATTATAAATTAAATGCTAAAATATATCAGCATTTACTGGTGTCTTAATTATTATTCCCATGCTTAATGCAAAATGTCATTTTTCGACTGTTTAAAAATTCAGACAGCACACCTTTTCCAAATTAACCATTCTGTTAGTGTCTTAAAAAGTAGGTGTATTACTTACATATATAAAAAACAATTAGCCATTAAGTTCGACGAATTTCTTAAGTATTTTCGCACCGGCACACAGTAAAATTTCCTATCTCCAAAGCAGATACAATTCTTATTTTCGATGTGCGAATAATTCCGTTGCTTATTTTGTATTCATTATTAAAATCCACGACAGAATGTCGCCTAAGCGAATTAGACCTACATTTAGAGGGAACAGAGACCCTATTAAATGAAATTTTCGTAACATAAAGTGGCTGAGACGATGTAACGACTGTGGAGTCGACTAAACAGCGCGGCTTCTGCGAGCCCTCATGTTTCTAAATAAATTATGAATATTTACCGTCACGTTACGCTTTACTAAGACATAATTATTTTAATCTGACTCTGAGACGGCTATTTTGTGTAATGAATGTTAAAGGCGTAAACTTGTCGGCTTCTAAGATAGACTAATTTTTGCGTTTTAATGAATACGGATCGTGTTTGCAAATTACATTACTTATGTTGATTTCATAAACACGATATTGCTTTGTTTTGAAAACTTACTTACCCATCCTTTGCCGTTTATCAATTTAGTTATTGTAATTTCATATTGTAATAAAATTTTAATGCCACTGTTAAATTACTCGTCCGTGAAATTGCATTTACAGTTGTCATTTCATTTCATTTACAACGTGTTTTAAATAACTGTTGCAAAAGATTTTTTTAATATCTCCATCTGTGTGAATGTATATTTAATTTAAGGCTCCCCAGGTGCCCCTGCGGCTTGTGGCTTATAACTACATCGAGATTTTAATTAAGAAAGTCTATCATAATCCACATGAGTCGGGGGATAAAAAAAACCTCAAATAACTTTCATTAATTCCACCATTGCAACTAAAAATCCCAAAGGAAATTACACGGAATTCGTCTGTTTGGAAATCTATCCTATAAAAACGGGAATTGCTGCAGTAAACAAGTGAACTTGGAAATATCCAGCTTTTTGAATTCAATTAAATAAATGAACAGAACAAGAAACGATATCTTATCCGCCAAGGGTTTGGAGCTACAACTCGTATAATTCCGTTGAAGCTTTTCATAATTAAGCGTGCCTACCTCTCAGCCGCGTGGCGAAAGATTGAGTTCCATCAAATATGTAAGAGGGTCTACCATGAAATCCTTTTTACGTCCGCCGCGGACAGTTTTACGCAGGAGCGGTCTAGCTGTGGCTTTACGGTCTTATAAATTAGTGAAACTCTATTAGCGGGATGTTCGGCCAAACGAATTTGCGTTATCGCCTTTGCCGGGAGTGACGCGAGTCGCATACTAATGGCGTCACCACAAGATCGGCCAAACTTGCTGCTCGTGTAATAACTTCTTTAAACGAAGCTCCTATTGGGGGAGTTTCGATCACTTCTGTCCGAGGGTTATACCGCTCACATAATCGAGTTAGAGGTGCCCGTTGTTTTTGTACTGTTTCGAATTTCATTCAAGTTACTTTGCGCTATTCATGTTCGACTAATCATTTGAGTAACTATTCACTTTGTTTTACTTTTTGCGAACATGTTCCCGCTTCGCTTATTCCGTCATTCAATTATAAAAGTATAAATCAAACTTTATTTTTTCGTTATGTATATTCTCTATCATAAAATTCACGGAGTGTCGCTTTCATCCAGCTTATCATCATCATCATCATCATCATCAACAGCCCTTAATTCGTCCACTGCTGGACATAGGCCTCTCTTATGGCACGCCACTGGGCTCGATCTTCAGCTTATATCTACTGCATTTTTTTAAGAATAAGTATCTCTAATGCATGTCCTAATTTAAAATTTAATTTTGGTATAAAAAAAGTATAAGCTACTACCGACGTAGGCGAAAGTCTGGAACAAAGTATAAATGACAATATAGTTTTTTATTCAAAGTCCCTGGGTACAAACGGGGCTGGGTAAACATGTTGTTTCGTCATTATAAAAGTATGAAGCTAGAGCGGCGTCAGCATTCCTAGTAACCCTGAAAACACGGAAAATTTGCTACTGGAATGGACAATACAATTAAAGGTATAGGGTATTTTATTATTTTATTTCTCAATTTATACGTTTGTTGGGAATATGTTTCTTTGAAAAAAGTCTTATTTAAATTAAAAAAAAAATGTAATAAATATAATTTATTCAAAATACATACATAATGTGCAGTATCAAGTAGGTGGTCAATGTGATAACACTTTAGTGACAGTTAAAAAGACGACAACCACTCGCTTTTGGGTGATTGATTATTTATTTATTTTCTAACATGGTCAAGAGACAAATCGCTTGTCCGGAAGAATACAGTATCATGTCAAAATTTGGCACTAACGGACTTAATAATACAGTTCGACTAAAAAAAATTCGTTCTACCTTTTACACGCTTCTCCTGAAAAAGTACGTATTCAGAGTTAATACAGTATTCTTGTGGGCAAGCGAAATGTGACGCATGGTACCGCCCAGCAAAGCGTTAAGTGTCGAGAGTACTTTTAGTGTTGAATTCAATGAGCAAAGTAGAGTAATACATAACTTTCAGTATCAATAACCATTGAGAATATAGATCCATTGTTTTTTGTTGTTTTGTTCAAAAGATATGGGGCGGCAGAGCGCAATTCTATTACAAAATGCATAACTTCGGATAGAAACTCACATGAAATATTTTTTGGATAAAGCAATTGGCATGTATGGCTTTGAAAAGAATCGCACGATGCCAAACTGTAATTCTAAAACTTTTATCTGTATGTTTGTGCGGGCGAAGCTAAAGGCAGTGGGCGTTTATGGGATTTCTGTGTTAAATAGTTTTGGGAATCGTCTGGAATTGCAATGTGGTTTTACGAATAAAGCCATTAGACCATATATACCGTCTTTATTATTATTCCTTATCTGTGGCAGCGTGCTGCAGTTTCAATATAGTTTTTACGCTTTTTGTTAAACCTTATTCACATCATCATACATATATTTCAGAAACGTTTTGACTATTTAAAATGTTTAACAATAGGTTTTCTATTTGGATGTTCAAACTTATTCAGTAAATTATCTGGTATTCAGGAAATTAATCACATAAAAATAAATAGCTGAAATGAGATAAACAGCGAGAACCCCAAACATTACGCTCGAATAACAAAAGCTCCAGTCAAGTTCGCGCTGGAAAGTATGGAATGCCTGAACGATTAAATATTTCCCACAATAGGTCAAAGGACTATACAGCACAGCTCTGACCTGTTATTCTGGTTAAATTCTTTGTTGTGGCATTTTTCCAATGTTTTACAAAGTCGCTTGTGTTATATTCGCAACAAAATAACCGCTGGTGTGTCAGCAAACTACGTGTTACCCAACAGATTTGAAACGGATTTGAAGTTTCCGAAATATTAAATGTTTTCGGGAAATTAATGTGCAATGAGACTGGGCGGAATATGTTTTACCAGTTGTCCTAGTTTTGTGCAGTTTGGTGAAGGAGTTTCAATTGCAGTTTGGTGCAATATCATGCAAAGAAATTATTCCATGCCGCGTCACTGTTTTATTATAGACACTCTAAAAACGAAATGCCATTAAATGTGTGCAATAACAAGCAAATTATTTATTCACCCAATTAATTATAAATAGCACCGTGATCAGCACAAGAAAGAAGACAAACGGCATTAAACATTGGCTCTTGAACTTAAAAGACTCACAAATTATGAACTTAAGAGCAAGTTGACTCTTCCAAAGTTAGTATATTTTTGACAGCAGCAGGCGCTGTCGTCGTAAAGCCAAGATACGCGCGGCTCGTAAACTTAAACACGGCTTACTGTATTTGTGGCCTGCTGCCATACGTTGACCCGCCCGAGCCAATGGATTACAAAAGCCAACAATATTGCGTGTACGTACGCCATAAAATTAGACCTGAATTAAAATGTACTTTCATTTTAGTTAATTTAAATTTATTTTTGTACACGCCCGCTAGCGTTGGAGCAGATTTCAGGCCAATTAGATTTGTTTATTAAAGTCCGTTGATTAAATTTAAATTTTCGGACGTGTCAATATTAATAGAATTGGCTTGGAATGGACAAATTCGCATATGGCACCGCTGTCCTTTTATAAATAGACTGCACAAAATGTTATTTCACTCCACTACTACAATATTTCACCTCAAGGTTTGTGTTCTATATTTCTACTTTGTCTTTAATTTGGGCTATAAGTATATTATAAGCATTCGCTCTAACTTCTTTATTAGCTAAAATCGAGTGCATTAGTACCAATATTTGAGTAACAGCATTAGACAATTTCCTGTGGTCAGAGCCCCCGCGGTGATGTGATGACCTCCCGCCGTTACTTGTGATCGCACTTACGTTTTATTGCCGATATTATCACTAAGTGTGCTATACAAAGTGTGTTAGTTTAGCGCACGGACCACTCTCAACAGCTGTACGGGAGGTTTTGTATTAATTTCCTTAATACGCCTCATTATTCCCCTTATTTGGCGGTGTTTCGCAAAATCCCGCTTAATGGCTGCATTAGATGGAAATTTATAGCGCGAACGATGCATCAATTTTCGTTTTTATTTCAATGACGTCGTGGCTTTTATTGTTTGTGTGGGTGTACAGTTACACTCATGGGGTAAGGTGAACGAGTGTTTTATTGTCTTTATTGTATTACGCCGCCAATGTTGTTAGTTTTATAAAAAGTTCAAAAGATGGCGATAGTTGAAGGTCTTAGATGATTGTGTTACAAAATTTAATTGTGTGGCGCGAGTTTATATGTGGAATAAAGAGTTCCTTTGACTTTTTACTAACAAGAAATTTCCATAAAAATATTTACCTTCATAAATAAACAAAAATTCCGGAGTTTCAGATAAATAGATAACGTCGTATATTTTTTAATCACTCTTTGTAGTAATGTGGCAGTACATTCATAAGTCCCTTAATTAAGAGATTTGCGCTTCTACTTTGAACCATTGAGTGATGTTGTGTATCGACAGTTTACGGACATTCTCAACTAGGCCAACGCATACTTTTCTTATTTGTACATTTGCTTGGTTTTATTTCTTGAGAGTGTATAACAAAGTGAGAAAATGTGTAAAGCCTGAGGAGCACGGCTAAAAATAGCTGAAAATGGAATGAGCCAGCCGCACTCAGACATGTATAAGATAATTTCGGTCAAGGTTTACATACAAATGTATACGGCGACAATAAATCGTAAAAGTGAGTTAGCAACAGAGTTTTTACTCGGGCTGGTGTTCGCGAGGCAGGTATAGGCAGCAGTAAACCTCGTTGAATACATTTCTGTCACTGTAAAGAGAAAATATTTTGTTTTCAAGGAAAGTGCGGCATCATCATTACGGTGCGATTTTTTCGTATGTGCCATTCCCGTGTCTGTACTTTTATGCCTTCCTTCCATAAAGACAAAAGGGACTTTGAAGTAAAATCACGTACATTTTTTGCAACTTACTTAGGAGAGATTCAGCCCCTTGCCTTCCATGTTAATATTTTCTGGGAAAACATTGCGGGGACAACGCATGGAAATTACATTTAGATATTTGCTCACAACGCGTACATGTGAGTGTGGGTAGGGATATTATATTTTACGTGCATGGAATGTAATAAAATGTTTAGGACATTCCGCGAGGAGTTGGCCTAAGGTGGGTGCACACTGGCGCCTGCTGAGCCACGGCTGGCGTCGCTTTACGTGATCACAATAATACCACCTCGCTAATGTCTCATTTAAAACTATGATTAGCTGACTCATCGCGTGCTTTCCTCCACTCCGCTCAAATACTTTACCACTAATTTATATTCCGTAATAGTGGAAATTAATTTAATGTTACTTAAAACTTCACGAAAGTTATAAAAACTGCTGCGTTTGAAGTTTTTATAGCGAAAAACTACTTTTAAATCAAAGATCCTTTTAATATTCGCGTTGGATATAGAATAAAAAGTAACGTTGATAAAATTTATAATAAAATGAAAAGCTTTGAATACTATATTTTTAAAATTCTTAATTCGTCTGATTGCAATCTAGCGCAGTTTGTTTGAATAAAACATTTAAACTTCAAAGGAATATTATTTGCAAACAATTCGTTTTTTTTAACTTAATAATATGTAAACTCATTGTAGTCAAAACTATACGTTGGGTGGTTCCTGAGAACTTTGAGTGGATCTTCGAGTGGAGTGGAGTGGCCTGGGTATTATTCTTGACTATTTTCTGAAACTACTATAGTTGATATAAATTATTAAATTTTAATTTAGATTAATAAAACTATAATAGTGATAACTTACAAATACAATGCACATTGTACACCATTTTATATATAAAGGTTTTTATTTCGAACGCGAAACTCGGCGAGTTTCAGTGTGCAGGTTCCCTTACTTGGCAAACATTGCCCTAACGAAAGTATAGGTAATGCCGATTGAAATGTAAATGAAGAGCTCCATTTCAAACTTTCTTTTCGCAGCCAAAATCTCATTTACTTTTAATAAAAGAGCTTTTTTTCACGAATACCACGTATTCGTGCCTACGTTGCTTATTAATTTGTATTTGTTTCCAACTTTACATAACGAATACGGTACCTATTGTTTTGGAGATCTTGATGATTACAAGCACTAATAATAATAAAAATATATATATACGAATACTTTAGTTTGAGGCTAATTAATTAATAAATAATATTAACTACAAGTAACGTGCATTTCATAATACTCTCCTTTTTTCACAAGCTCGATAATATAAATAAATGTACACAATTCTTTTACCTTTTGCTGTAAGATAGTGGCATCCGGTTCTTTTATAGTTTTCTATACTCTTAACTTTTTAGTCGCATTTTTAATTAAATATAAAGCAAATTTGGTGGTGTGAGTGGTCACCAACGCAATACTCAACACCAGATGGTTGATGCATCGTCGGATTTAAAAGAAAATGAGTAGAAATTTTTCTTTCAAATTTGCATAGTAAAATATAAAGTTACTTACATAAGGAGGAATTTTATTTGTTTGTTGTGAATGCAAATCTTGGTAAACATTTTTATATTAACCTACATAAAATTTTCAGAGATTTTATTGTCTTGTACGTGTAAAGTAGTGTAACTAAGAACATTTTGCTACATGTGACTTGTTTACTAAGCATTTAATTTTTAAATAAAAATTACTGCAAATAAGTTTGGATCCATGGAATATTTTAGAAAATAAATTTCATCATGTATTTTACATTCTGATTTTTTTCATAATTCAATCAGAAACTTAGGATTATTGTGCATATAGGCAAATGTTCTTAGTTGGTGTAAATATAGATTATAATATTAGGTAATCAGGAACGTACTAGAATAAATTGTTAGTGTAAAATGAATTAGAAACTTAATGTGCATTTTGAAAAATATCCTACTGCCTTATTCCATGCTCATTCGCCACTCGAAAAACGCGGCTGGAAGTTTTGCAGTAAGTGCTACGCTTATTACCAGTTATGTGCAAAACTTTGAAATCGTGCATAGTTACCGTTCATTTGGCCAGTTTAATTGGCGAAAGTTGAATGCTTAACACCACAATTAATGTTCGTTTACTTCAGATTTTTCAAATATCGCTTTAATTACTCTCCTTTTTTATGTTTAATGGACACTGGTTAGCGTAGTTCGGTAATAAAGTGACGTCTCAACAACTGCTAGTTAACGGAATGAAGCAAACTTTGTACAAGTACTGTTACGGTTTAGGAGGAAGGGTTGTTTTGTTGTGTGCCGTATAGCCAGTAATTGCGAAACGAAGTGTACTAATTGCATCGTTCGGGTGAGAATGGCCGACGGCACTAGATAAGTAATAATGCATTTAAGTGGCAATTCGGCTGCACATTCGGTTGGACGGTGACTTATCAAATTGCCACATCGCTTTATGGGCCTCCGTCGCCTAATAAACGACTGTTTCGTACCCAATGATTAAATGCGGCGATACACTGTAAAAAGCAAGACACAACACCGAAGCGCTAATGTCTGAATGACTGAAAAAATAGTTCGAAACTTCAAAACTAACGGTATTTCAATACACTATCAAAGGCTTTTAATAGACCACGTAAAAAAAAAAACTCGTTTAAATGGGATATTTACTAAAATGTATTTTACTGTACGGATAAATTGTATAAGCGTCAATAGAAAGTAATAGTTCTATTGTTTTAAAAATATACTTAAAGCCCTGTGAGAAAATGTAGCCCTCGACCAGGATATTGCGTTGTAGCGTTGACCAGACGAGTGGCCAATATCTGGAATAGTGGTCGAGATTTCATATTGCCGGTTAATACTTGGGATTTATATTTTTTGAGAACTGTCGTATAGACACAAAGGTGGTGCTAACTGATCGAGTATACGATTTGTAGGTACAAATAAAACTGCGCAACGGGTTGTAGCGATGAAATATTTTTCTATTCTAAATATAAAAGCGAGTTAAACCAGCATTAGATTACCCTGCGTAATGAGATGGTGGCTGTGAATCATAGGTCTCTAGGGCGGCCGGCGGCCTCATACTTTCAAGGTTCATGACTATTAAGAGATTTCTCGGTTTTCTTCGGCCGCCACTCAGTTTCTCCTTTTTCTTTTGGTCGATACTTGGTGTTGTAAAATGAGATGCTTCGTTCGTTCCCTTTTTTCGTTGTACAACGTTCCAGCGAAATCAGTTTGAACTAAATTCTATAAAATTGTTGGAGGAATTTATTTTCTAGTTTAACTTGCTTAGCAGGGACTGACATCACTTTATGGAAGTGTTGAGAATAATAATATAATTGGTAGTAATATTGACAGTTTGCTAATGTTTGATGATATTTTTTATTCTAATAATAGTTTATAGTTCAATGCATCGCATCGAACCAAAATACTTTTTAAATTACCTTGATTTGAAATAGTTTTTTATTTGCATGCTAGGCTTACAATCGTACCGGTTGAGATAGTTTTCCTCTATTTATTTATTAAGTTAAACCTCTCCGGAATTTAGATAAAATAAATTTGTTGATTTTTTCAAAACAACCAAATTCATCATGCCACAAAAAATCCGACATGGAAACGTTTAACAAACTCGAACCATTTGTGTTTGCACACAATCCAATCAATTAATTTATTAGCCAGTTGATAAAGTGCGCTCCAAGTAATTAATCAAAGGGTGGATGTTTGAAAAAGTGCCACATTTAAGGTTGATACATGTAAACATTATCAATTTTAAAACACGTTTCATTTTTACAGCGTGTTCAGTCCCCGACGCGGGCAATAACGACGACAACGTTGTTTGAACTGGTCGAGTCGATACTAAACCATGTTAAACGAGCTATGCACGTATAAGTGCTACCTAGTGATGTTATTGAATTTTTATGTGGCCATAAAATTTCGCATGCATCTAACGGATACAGTCTGTAGTGGAGACGGAATTAGTATGGAATTGTCGTGCATGCAGTATAATCGTCCCAATTGAAATCTTTAGATTCAATAAGAGATTCGGATTCTGTTCTTAAATTTAATAGTTTTTATAAGGATGTCTTTAGGTTTTTCGATGCAATTGTGTTGCTATTTTGTGTAGTTTTGATTTCTAGGTGGGGCAAAATGTTGATGGGGTTTTAAAACTCTCCGCAGCAGAACGGAGTCTGAAAAGTGTCTCTGCTTACCCCTTCCCGGCTGCAGACGTCAATTAAATACTTAATGTTTGTGTATAATCTAGGTGAAATCTTGATTTCGTATGTTTATGGGGTGAATTTAATTTAATAAATCATATCATCGCCTACATATTCCACTGCATGAACACCATCAAGATTATGATATTTTTAATAAACATGTAAAATATGAGTTGGTAATTTCAAACTTCGAAAAGATTTAACAAATACAGAATGAAAAGTTTGTATTTTATTCCTGCATAAACGCACGCCTAATCCGGTTGTTAGAATGTTTAAGAATACGTAGCTGACTTCAAGACTCGTTGGCTGGGGCGGAGGGCGTCTTGTAACTTTTAATTCAATGTTATAATTTATGTATTACCAATGTAAGTTTTAATGAGAAAGAGAAGGGCCGACGCACATCACCGCGATGTATATGAATATTTATAATTTGGTTATCTTAGCAAAAACAAAAGTAACATTTATTATTCCGTTCGAGTGCGGTTGGAGGTGACGTTTTTAGAAGAATATTTTAGTGTTTGAGGAAGTTGGGAAGTTTGTAATTAGTTTTGTGTAGCGCTCGGCAGGTGGTTCTGTCTTCGCAGTATCATCACGTGCCATAACTTTTTCATTTGACGCGTACGCGAGCAACTTTTCCATTTCTTTTTATTAACATCATAACGAAAATGAGAGTAGGCTTTATGAGAAACAGATACCTGATGGTTTTGCTAAGTACGACATCATTTCTACGAGCGCCGCGGTATCAAACGCTCGGCTCTTTCATACTAATAGACACATTTGGAATGTTTTGCAATTCAGAGCCGTCTCTGTGATCTACTTCAAAGTGAATAAAATTTTACAGAAAGAATACGTGTCGGTAAAAGATTTCGTATTCCTCTTGTTTCATTCTTTAACACTGAGAACAAAGTTTAATATGTGTTGTATGAACCTGTCGTCTCCTCCGCGATTCACTTTACCAGACTTTTCTGTTCCTCTAATACCGTTAAAGTTTCCTCAGTTGTGAATTTTATAATAATATAAATAAGGCCATATTGTTGGAGTTTGTTCCTGCTTCGCTAATCTGACATTTTGTTGCTCAACTTTTCAAATAAAACATTTCTTTATTTTCGTCATAATTGGCCCAGCCGTGAGCAAACATTCAGGTTCTAAACGCGTTATGAAAAGGAATTTGTTTCCTCCACTTGAATTCTCATTCGGAAAACAAAATAAAGAAATACTTTGAAGTGAAATCACGTACCCCAGCAAAGTTACTTAGCTTAGGATCCACTCTTTGTATCTTTTTTATACATTAATAATTTCTTCGGGTCGCACACGGGCCTCCGAATTACATATAAGTTAGCTACGTTATTTTCCCATTCAAACCTGTCAAGATTGTGAAGAGATTTTATTTTTTTACGTGCAAAGAATGTAATGAATAAGGGCATAACATAAGACATTATAAAATTCACTGAGCTTTATGATAAACCTTCAAGATTTCTTGAATGATAGTGATTTCTTCTTTTTATATCACTCGCCAGTACAAAATATTTTCGAATATTGCTCATATTAGTTTTCATTGGAATTCTATTTATCTTTTCAGCGCTCTATTAAGAGAAACTCAAAAAACAACAACTACGTATATATTGTTTGTAAAAGAGTACGGAGCTCCAGTGTTAAAATTAAATTGCCAAATTAGTTTCCCCGAAAAGCGATTGCTATCGGATTTTTAGATGATGCAATTTTATGAAAGGAGCTATTACAATAATACGTATGCCGCACCATTAAGCTGAACCGTCTGTTCGCTCACGTGCTCCCTCCCTCCGATATTGGGTCTTTTAGCCAGAGCGTAAAGAAGCAATTAAGTAGACGTCCAAGCCTTCCGTTGTAAAATTTTTCCGCGATAAACATGTTTAGGCAGGTACACCGACAAAAAGACGACAAAAAGTTAGGAAACAAAAGTGGAATCAATGGAACTGAATGAATATTAATTGATGCATTGCAAGTGGTAATAATTAAGGAAGAACAACAGGGAAGTTGTGAATGGTATTGTGGCGCAGTGCGGGCGGCGGGCGGCGTGCAGCCCCGTTGACACCGGCGCCGCCGTGCCGCCGAGCCGCCGCGCCGCCACACAAGTAGCCCGCACGCGACCAATTATTTACCCACTACAACTATTCACCTAAAAACCGGCGATTACATCTTTTTAATACCACATTAAACATCTCGGGTCGAGCATCACAAGACAACGTTGTAAGGATATCGAATATTTTATGATCAGCACTTTAATCAGCAGCAATTACGCGGGTCAATATACGAATGGTCATTAATGTAAAACTGGATTAGTATATTTTGTATTTCTTTTGAATGGAAAAACGATGCAGGCTAACGACATTTTGTCATGCGATTTTTATCTATATCGTATGCGGCAGTGCATATTACTTTTTAATTCGGTATCCCTTATTGCAGTTCGTTGTACACTTAAAGACCACACTTAAGTTAATGCACGAGACAAAAACTGAACATGGTATTTTGAATATGTGAACATGGTATTAAATTACATTGACTTTAAGATACATTGCTAAAAAGTATCGAAAAGAGATTACATTTAAATAATATTACCCCAGCGATCACTTTCGTCTACGCGTGAATGGCAATTGGCTTCATGAAATCTGGCCTCCTGGGCGCTTAGTAATCAACCCGAGAAATGTTCGATTCCAACAGAGATTCCCTTTTGCAAGGACTAAAAAAGATTCTTATCATGAAATAAATTGCTGATATAAGTGTAAGAGAAAATTACAATTTGCGATCGCCAGCTTAGAATTAGCCGTGGCCTGGATTTGCCTTTTAAATTAAACTTCTTTTTTATTTAGAGCTTGCCAGTTGGCAACGTCCGCATGCTAAATTATAAGATATGGGCTTTCTTCGTTCGTTATGCTCCACCATATTGGGTCATGTGGACTTCTGTCCCGAAAACCATGGCGATGGGTGCCAGTGTTATTTATTATTATTAGTTTCCGTCCCATGTTAAATTTTAGAGTAGCGAACGTTACGTAATATCATCCACAATAAATTATAAAGACTATTATCAGAGGTCTCTAGAACGAAAAAATATAAAAGACTTTTTGTGGCTCTAAAAAGACGCCAATTTATAGACGTCTAGCTAGAAATCTTTTTAGGGTTCAATCGAAAGGGAAGCTTCTATTACTTATTTAACGAAACTACCTTATTGACCTGAGTGCTCAGGGCGCACAAATGTTTGTACTACAGATATATTTTATCCTTAATCTTGTAAGTATGAGGACAGAATTCTTTCCTCTGCATATTTCTCAATATTTTAAAATTTACTAATGACTACTGTGTCAATTAATTTATTATGTTACTTTTGCGAAAACAAAAGCTCGCGCACATTTCCATTTGCCGCATGGATTTATTCACTTTAATTTATGCACTAGGTGTGAATTTAACAGATTTTAGCGAAGCGAGTATTAAATCAGCCGGCTTAACTGTATCTGAACCACGCAAATCTCGGCGAGTGGCCGCTTTCATAATTTCATAATCTTAATGGCTACCTCGCTACGTAAAGTGGAGGAATTTAGTGAGGCTCCATCCCTCGAGGCCAAACACTTCGCTGACCATATCTTACATCGCCAGTAATAAAAGGGGATAATAGACTCCCCGCTTTTTGAGATCGTCGTGTCCGCTTTCTTTGCTATAACATATTAACTTGCTGGATACGTGCTTATTGAATTTTTTATTATGGGATTAGTATTCTTATACAGAATTATACGTTTATTTATTTCTGAACATATTTATTAGAGACTGATCCTATATTAGGAGCTAACTGTAGCAGCTCTTTGTAATATGGAGAAAAATTCAATGGGGGATACTGAATGTTTTAAAATGGTTAGTACTGGATATTATTCTGATTATCTACATTTGAAGTGCTAATAGCAAGCCTAAGGTTGACATAGCAACTTTTAACAACCGATTATGATATCTCACATCTATAGAGATACAACTAGAGAAATGCATTCCAGCTGATCCTGTAACACGACACATGTGCGTGGGTAACCATGATAGGCTTTACACCTTATGTACGATGGTCGCTATCCCGCCGGATTCGAATATCGTACCACAAGGTAAACTGAGCCGCCAGTAATCTCGTCTAAACGAAACATAACAGCATTGGTTCACGTCGATTAACCGGGTATAACCGGCCAATCTGTAACACTGTTCTATCTGACTACTGCGTAGCTTTAGCATTTAAACTCTACGTCCTATTCATTTTGTAATTATATATAATTTATCTTATGCCTGGGAAATAATTAATTGAATCATCTCTATAACTGAGAGTTTTTCGGTTTTAGTAAAAAAAGGCATTTTCAACATTCTACTAGTAGACTTAAGTTGACTATGTAGTTATAAAATCTCGATTGCCTCAAGTATAAGGCGTGGGTGAAGGAAAATATCGCTGGTAAACCCATACACCCAAGAGTTTATTAGGTATACGTACTTTGCCAAATATCAGTTATCCTGCTTGGTAGCCATAGGCCATTTTCATGACTTAAGTATAGTAACTGCTTGGGTACCTAGGTCTAGGATTTTAAAGTTAAGAAACATTATGGCTAGCAGGAGGCTACTATTTGCCTAATTTATTTACCTTTTGATTAATTTTATTATGGGTTTCGGGTAACTTAAGGATCCCTAGACACCTACTGAGTTTCAGTGCTGATATCATTATTGTACGTACATTTACTGATTATTTTCTTCTCATTTAGACCACGACTGTCTGGTGACAAAATTTTCATAATAGGATAACAGCTAGGTATGTGTCGAGTAGTGTTTTTTATTTATGTAAAGAGAAAGTATAGATTTATTAAACTATTACATTTTATTGTCTTATTTTAACTTTTAAAAGTTATGTGTGTATTTCGTAGCTGTGTTGTCCACCAACTCGCAATAGACCAGCATGGTGGACTAAGGCCAAAAACTCTCTCATTCGTAGAGGAGGTCTTTGCTCAGAATAGAACGTATAGGGATTGACGATGATGACAAAGCTGTTCTTTCACGCTGGTTTTCTGCGAACCAGTACTCTTATTATTAACTAAGCAGACTACAATGTGATTATACTTAAATTCAAATTATTAAACCATTACACCTAAATGTACCTATAAAAATCATATTTTATCATTTTATACCACAAGATAAATGGCAGCATTACTTATTTTAATATGAAATGCGAAACCCAGCGCAAAAATATAATAAAATTCATAAATTTATAGATAAAAACGCATCCATGTATGTGCGAGCGATCCATTAGTATGACATACCGTTCCCACAGCGATTCATAAAGTAAAGAGGGTTTCAAGTGCACCGTCATTAATTCAATTTACATACAACGCCGGCCCTGATGTGCTCCGCGAGACAGATAATCGCACAAATGACTTTTCGAACTCTGCGCGGCGGACGGTGTTATTGCACACCGAAAACACCCATTATATTAATTATTTTTTTAATTAAAATGCATTTTAATCTATATTATTATTTTTGCACGCGTTAATGAGAATATCGACACGTTGTGTGTTGAGTTTTATGCATATGTTGTGTTTTTAATAAGAAATTTAACGAAATAATTCAGTTTTCAAAAATACTTTGTAATAAAGTTTTTCAATGATTTGACGTGTAAATTGCTGAATCAATTGACAATAATGTATCGAAAACATATAGGTACAACTAATATTCTATATAACTTTAATAACATGAAAAAAATATATATTTCAGCAAAAGAAGTTGCAGCCAAAACTAGTTAAAGTTTAAAATATATAGAGCAGGTTATGAAAATAAATGAAATGAAGAAGTAATGTAACAAAATAAAGTCACAAAAATGTTTCTTTGCAAACAAAACCACATTTTGTGTGTTATTTTTCAATAACGTAATACACTTTGCATATGACCATTCGCTGGTCCAACGAGAGCGGGGAGCATAGAAACTGTAAATGGAATGAAAACATTCGAGTTTCGTTTTCATTCATTTAATTAGTCGGAGTTTTAAGCGCGAAGCGGCGCCGCCGTGTCGCTGCGCGTTGTAATCGCCCACCCGTTTGGATATTTTACTATTTATATCTGTTGTTATGTTAATTTTTTAAACAGACTTGCAAATTGAGAGCATTTGATTCTAGCGATAAAGCTGCATAGAATATTGTTTAAACTTAGATGAGTGGAAGTCGTTCATATTGTTGGTTTTGTCAACAAAAACTTTTGAAGTGTACAAAGCTTCTTTTACTCTGCTATTTTAATACCTCACGTATTAAGGGACAAGCGTAAGATTTTCGGAATATGTCTATTAATAACATTTCTGATCACGACCATTAAGGTTGTCTTTTGAGATGAGGTAAAGAATTCTCTATTTAGGTAAAGTAATGCAGTTTAGAAAATTTCATAATTTGGAGAAATCTGAGGCGAGTTACATCTCGAGGGTTTAACTTTAACGGGATAAGTATAATCTCAATTATATTCTTTTAAAGCTCTTGATAGGGTCTTCTGTTGGGAGTAGTATATTTTTTCAATCTCCCAATTAAGTTGTATAGATAATGCCTTGATGAACCTTGATTAGAACCTTGCTGATAAATCAACATAAAATACTTTAATTCGTTAAAGAGAAAGTGTAATACATAAATTTCGCTGGATATAGTGAAACCTTGTTTTTCAATTATCCTGAATTTATCGCTTACATACTACGCGCATGCAGAAAAAGTTTTGTCCCACGTTATTAGTCTTTTAATGCATTTTAGACACTTTAATTATAATAAATTATTATGAGTTACTAATAGACATAGGTACGAACTAAGTAATATTTGCACTTGAATAAACTTGTATCGCCATGAAAACTGTAAAAAACGGTTCCTGTAGTACTTTTGCTAGTTCTCTTAAAGTCTCATTATTTAGGGTCTATTGTAGGTCACTGAACATTGGGGGAGGCCTATGTCTAGCAGTCGACTTCGATTGGCTGATGATGAACGCATTTCTAGATCCTATGCCGATGTTTAAAGGTTTCAAAAAGAATATTCCAACCAAACCTTAATCATATAATACACTTTGTATCCCAAGCAACTATTTCTCTGCGGACTAAACGGTTGGTGCAAAATTTGACCAAATAACATTTGCATACGTGCAAGGAAATTTTATTAGTGTTATTTAATGACTTTACTTCCTTTAATTACACTAAACGTAAACTTTAGGTGTCATTGGCGTATCGGAAAAAATACTGCTGGGTGAAATAAGTCGCCAATTTTATAATTAAGCTCTCGCAAAAAATTTTGTTGATTAATCACCAAAATACATATTAAAAATATTCTTAATTAGTTTACGAGTATTATTTTTATTCATTTTTTTTTACCTGCCCTTTTACCGGTCCTGGGTTCGATTCCCGGGTCGGACAAAGTGGTATTGGGTTTTTCCATTAGGAAATTCTCAGTAGCAGCACGGAGTCTGGAAATGTGCCCGAAAAACTGGCAATAGGCTCGCCCCCTATTACGTGGGACTGATACATACATACCTGGCGAAATGTGGGTGCAGAAATGCATCTCTGCCTAACCTTCGGGGAATATAGGCGTGAGGTATATTTGTTTTGTTTTTTGTTTGTTCATTTTTTTTTATAAATAACCAAGATTATTTTACCTGTATTATGTATAATGAGTCACACATTAGGCATTAAAAACAGAAAAATATAGTCTTATGCTAAAGTTATCCTCGTAATATTTTTCAACCATCGCTAGTGTTTTTAAAACTTTATTATTTAAATAGAACAATCGCAAAACCTTTTTCCTTGCTTAAATTGACCGTGCAAATCCCACGACTCAAGAAACGTTACCGTCATAGAGTAAAATTATTGTGAAGACCGGGCAATTCATTACCAATTCAAATGTTCTAATAATCTAAGTGATTCTACACACAGCACTGATACCTCCGGGTGGAAACGATTCGGGTTCAATTAGTGCAAGCGGTGCCGTCTCTTTATTTATTCAGTGAAAACGTATAAAACGGAACAGGAAAAAATAGGCCGAGGATAAACATTCATATGCGAAGATGGCAAGCGGACGTAAACTCTTATACGTAGGATATTTCGCTTCGGGATATAATAGCATTCGTATTGTCGAAGATGTGCAGTTATTGCATCCCTCGCGATTGATAATACAGCATTTACAGTTGTAGGAAACTGGTAATAGAAAACACAATCAAGGAGACTTTACGATTGTCTATCATTTGGGCTATTTTAAAGTATTTATACGTATATGTATATTACAAACAGGATATTGTTAATTTGAAACCACGTATTAGCAAGCATGTTATAAGATGCCATCATCATCATTCTAAGTAAAATATTGTTTACCGTAGTGACGTAAATTTGGATTTCTATAGTCAGTAGAACAACATTATTATGTGTATGAACTCATAGTACTTTGAGATTGCGACCGTCTTCAAACGTGGTCTTGCGCTAGAAGAACGGGGAAAATAAACTCACTGACATTATGTTACTGAAAATACTTATCGTCCGACAAGTATTATAAAATTGGTTTTAGTTAGTAAATAGACTTTTAGGTCCGTTACTCCGGTGACAGAATCTTCGGTAATCTATCTTGCTTTTACCAGTTTTTAGAAGAATATAAATTAAATATGTTCTTAAAAAATAGTTTAATTGGGAATAGATTAAAATGGGAAATAGTTTTTTCTACGTAAACTAAGGCCGTATTGTAAACTATTTGAAAATATAAAAATTCGCAAACGCCCTTCAGTTAAAAGCGACGAACTCTTTTGACAGGCTTCGTGGAATTGTAGTGGGAAATAAAAACTTTTGCGAGAATACTGAACGTGGGATGTACTTTCAACAAAAATCTCTCATCAGTATCCCACACAAATACGGTCGTTTCCATTATTCTTTAAAACTTTATTTATTTGTAACTGATCAAGTTATGGTTGTTTGATAGCAAGTATTTTCTTAATATAATATTGAAACGACTAAAGTAATTATTTTATTTTTCGAGACGATTACAATTTACTCTTAAAATAAATATGTAAATTTTCACGTTCACCTCTGGACATAGGCCTCTCCTTTGGCACACCACTAGGCTCGATCCGTAGATCTAAGGACCGAAGTACTCCTCACCTAAAAGAAAGGCATGTTTATCAATTTATTAGTGGTGGCTGCCATTTATCGTTTTAGATTTGTTCAACTACCGACTAAGTCCGTTGTACAACAGAAAGTAGTGTGCATCATAAACGCTCCCAGTTTGAATATATTGGTGCTTTATAAAATCCCAGTGGTTTGAAAAATAGAGTCACTAAATTCAGCTATATGTCATTTTTACCAGACTGCACGACAATAAAGAGAGGGTTATATTTTTCACGAGTGCTGGAGCAGACCAGCGTAATTGTGTTGATTGGACTGACAGAGTCTTTCGCTAACTGAAGTTCTATTTGAACGACTATGCAATAATCGTTAAGGACAATTAATATGGAGAATCAACATGATGACTTCATGGAGACGTAAAAAAAATATTTCACAAAAATACCAGTAATATACCTAGTTAAGACAATATTTATGTATATAAGATTTAAAAAAAGCACTTTGGAAGTCTGTGGGGGAGGACTATGTCCAACAGTGAACGTCTTTAGACTGATGGTGAATGAAGGAATATTTAGCTTATAAAATCAAATAATAAAAATCGCAAGAAAAATGTAAGGCATAAAAATCATCAAAAGATTCCGTCCGTTTCATAACATCAGAAGGAAGTTAAAAAGAAGGGGAGCCTATTATAATGTTTTATCCTATAATTT
This sequence comes from Cephonodes hylas, assembly GCA_030295005.1. Lineage (NCBI taxonomy): Eukaryota > Metazoa > Arthropoda > Insecta > Lepidoptera > Sphingidae > Cephonodes > Cephonodes hylas. The sequence continues at coordinate 6,057,592 of AP025364.1, read as the reverse complement.
TAGTAAGAAAATCTGTTTCAAAAGCCCTCTTTAAAGTGACTTGATATGTTGGACCTTTATTCGCGAAGGTGCTTCCGGACCCGGATTAACATAATAGGATATTTTTTACCCTGCAAGTTGTAGAGTTCCCGTGGGAAGCCTAAAATTCCGGAGAAACTTAGTGGGGAAGAGGAGTGATGTTCTACAAAAACTCATCGGTAAACATCACTCTAAACACTCGTTTAAATTCAAAATAAAGGGTCTGAAATCGCCCGCGTTCAGTATATACGAAGAAATTAAGCATACTTGAAACTTAAATGTTTGAAAATATAGACGAAAATATAAGACTACGAGATGATACAGATTATTTAATTTACATTGCTTGAGATAATCGACATTAACATGCGTGATGAATTTGAAAAAGAAGTTAAATAAAAGAGTTTACATCAAAATATTATTCGTGTTATACTACCTCAATTTATCCATCGTTGTTTTATGTCTCATGTGTTAGGGTATAATGTCACGTATCTTCCGTCATTCTATATTTGTTATACGCTTGATTTAAAAAAATCTTCATTCACGTCTCAAGATACATAAAAGAAATGTTAAATATTAAAATGTTAGTCGGAATATTTTGCGCAATGTACATTTATTTTTCCATTCTAATCTTTGTAAGTAGAGGCCGTTAGATGGCGGGGGCGCACGCCGAGGGGCGCAAGTCGATCGTAAACCATCGTTCAGGGTGCACTAAATGTCAATGTACAAGGGCACGACATCCACCTGAATACCATACCTACGTTGTGCCACACTCTTCTCTATCAAATTTTATCTGTACATACGAGTTTTCAATTCGAATAAAAAAGTTATTGATATTGGACGCTTTTGTCGTGCCAGCATTTTGGTTTTATAGAACTCGCTGGGCATGTAACTATTTGTTGTAATTGTACTTTTTTACGATGCTTTTGATAGTTTGATGCAATTTTAACTTGAGTGGAAGGACCCTTGGATCAAAACTGATTAGCTATAATTATAGCTGGTTAGCAAAAAATTTAATAGTTTTGTGATTATAAAAACAGGAAGGACAGGAACAAAGAAGCGGCAAAGGATAATATTTATTTAGTATTCTTATCTAGTTGTCAAATGTAACAGCTAAGCTAAAAACTTAGCCAAAGCTACTTTTCCCGTTGTATAAAAATCTGCGAAAATTATGTGTTTTAGTTTTTTGCAAGAAATTATTAAGCTTATAGTATTTCTCTGCCTTTCTCCTCAGCAATTCTGCCGTAATTTTAATAAAAGTGAAAAATACTGAAAACAAAAGAAACAGAAAACATCTGTTGTGACTGCAAATTTATATTGAAAATGAATAAAATTAAACATTAAAGCGAAATTACAACTTTCGAACTTTATAGCGCGTGTATCGGATTTAATGTTTTGGATTATCCGTAAATGCTGGTAAAGTATGTAAAATATTACTTACTGGTGTACAATGCTAAAGACAAATTTTATTACACAAATGTATATTTTCTTGTTCGCGTGGAATTGATGTTTTCATATCGTTTGCGAGTGCGACGTGCCTCGGCGCAAAACAATTGACATACACCATGAATCCACCGCCCCAGCCCTCCTGGCAACATAAAATTTTATGACCGCGAATATTTATTATTTATAGTTTTATAGATCTGTCTACCTTCGATTTCCTAGTCGTGTTCCATATTGTAACCCGTCAAACGATGTTTTTGCGTTTTACCTTTTGTACGACACGTGTAGCGCGTGTAGATACTTATTGTACGAATGGCAAAGGAGATGTGTCCGGATTAACTCATTAAATAGAATAACCGCAAAAAGTAACCGTTTTATTAACAAAAATCTGTTTTTCGAGGATATAATTGAAAACATGGAAATGATACCAGCAAAGGGTTTAACCGTCAGTAAAAATGGTGTTTTAATCCGTCCATCGATACCTGCCGGCGACAGCGGGATTACCGTCCTCCCTCGCTGCCGACCGGCTCCCTATATATTTTTATATTACGTAGCTACGTTTTACACAATTGCCGTCAGAATTTCACGTCGCAAACTATGACTAAGCGACGCTCATTAAAGTTTTTATCAAGGCCTGGCCAACGGTTAATGTGGAAAACATGTGCCTCTCCAGATAAAGCCTGGAGAGCTGCCAACTACCTGTAGATGTTGTGATCTTCGGAGAATAGATCGCCGGGAAGGTGTCATTTTTTTATTACCTTTCATACGCTATTGGGAGCGATAAAATAAAACGACAGAAATCGTGCACCGTTCAATTCGGACGTATCAGTCAAAAAAGTTTTCCTCGGCGGGTGTAGCGGTGTATGTCGCACGTTTCCCCTTTATTAAATTTATTAGAGTTGTATTCGGTAAATAAGTGAAGCGATAGGTAACGTCGACGTATTCCCACGTTCCTGCCGCTGGCGCGTCACCGGGAATCCCGCGCCCTGCCGCCCGCCGCGCCGCGCGCCCTCCCAAATGTTAAGCGGATTCACGTTATTGTTGGAGCCATTTTGTGAATTTATACGAGTAAGTCAAATGTTTTTCGACACAAGCTCAGAAAGGTTAGATCACCTTTGAATAAACATACGAATTCAGCGATTTCAGTGCGACATTGTTGAACTTAATTGTGTTCAATTCGATGGTTCGTTCTGCACGAAACGTTACGATCGATTGCGGAGTACTGATGAAAGACAGAAATAGTTGGATATTATCGATGCCACGAAGAGGTTTGCATTCAACTTTACGACCTTGTTCGTATTTAATAAATATGTCGGTCTTTTCCGACCCCAAATTTTACGACTCCACAATAAAACATGTCTCGACATCCAAATTTATATGCGTACATAAAGTTTTATATCCGCGCGACTTGCACCGGCGGAGGCTTTCCTAATTGTTACCGGTCATGGATGAAATGGAAGCGGGCCGCCACGGCTTCATCAAAATTCAAAATAGTGACGGAATAAGCGACAAGCGCCATAAAATTTGATATTGCGAATATCATTGTTTCCAGAATATCGATTGGGCAAACAGAGACTCGATCAAGTACGCTACACCTATATATTCACATTGGGCCGCTCTGTGAGTTCTACCTTTTGTTCTATTGCGTATGTTCTGGACAGTTGAATAACCTTACTCCACAGCCCTATCAAGTTATTAATCTAAGCCCATCCATGGAAAAAGCTAATAATTTCACAAGGTGTAGTATGTGTTAACACTGCATGATACCTTAATTGGTTAAGCGGCGTTGGCAGAAACCCATGAGACATACACCTCTGACGTTTTCAAATTGAAGATTGCATACTATACTGTTATGAATGCGAATATGAATTTAGTACTTCAACACCTAAACTGTTGGTTGGTTTTAATGGTTAAGATAGGACAAAGGAAAAGGCTCGATTATTATTGGATTTTTTGTACCGGGGATATTATTAAATAATAAGGGTACTTTTATACCATAAATAAGCCGAATATTTTTCATACCGAACAAAAAAGTTATTCCGAGTAGTGCATTTTTGTGGAATGTAAAAATTTCTCTTAACACCAGGTTATTCACGTGTCTTCTTTCCCATATCAAGAACTAATTCTTCTCAGTAGTATTTAATGTCAGCATTAAATATCTAGATCTGCTAGATATTTAGAATCTGTGCCTATTACTAGCTGTAGGAATGAAATGAAAACTTACTCAATAAAAATAAATAGATTGTTAAGTCTACTTGGATACCATAAAAGACAAAAGTTACGCACTTGAAGAGTTTGTTGACATTTCTCGCCAGAGTTCATACGAATAAAAGGAATCATAAACTACAAACAAAGAACGAAGGCCTTAATCCAACGGTTACTTAAATTCATATTCAAAGCCTATGGCACGAAAAAAATCTACAATATTATTATAATTCCATAAACTCTGTTTATGTTCATAAAATCTAAAACAATGCTGTGTTTAAAGTACCGTATGAATATATACTTATTCTGGAGTATATTTTATTTACTAATTTAATCCGGCACGTAATTTAACTATTTTTTTTTATATTATATATGTCAATTTACCAAAGTAAACACCTACGTATAATAATGCTTCACCCGGAAATCAAACCCGAGATTCCCAAACCGCACAGTACAGATTTGTACTACGGTACAGTCTAGTAATTTTGTTTCTGTTATCAAAGAAAAATAAATTATATTAATAATATTATTTTCTCATAAAAAAGTATTAATATAGGTAATTACTTAGTTATATTAGTATTTAAATAAAATTAAATTTTGTGTAGATTTAAGTAGGAAGGTGTAGGTAGTGACCAGAATTTTTTTTCCGTAATTTTGATTTTTTACCACATGATACTACTCTACAGTTTTTCATAAATATCTCCTACTCCACAAACAGCGTTACTATTTTATTAACACAACGTACACAGATGAATCACATATTGACTTTTTGTTACTTTAATTAATCACTGGGACAATAACTCGTCCGTGTCGCATATAAAATAGCAGAATTTCATTTCGCTAATAACGTTACCCTAATTGCGTATGCAGCAATTATCTGGCGGACGTGTTCCGTACTGTGCGCCGGTTATCGGCGGTAAGGAGAGGGAATTAGCGGCCAGTCTCAGGTGCCCACTGCTCGAACGCCTACATAATTATAAGCGAAGCTCCTCTTGTTTATGATGACTGCCTGAAATGGCTAATTAAAAAAACCCTTTGCAAACGGTTTGTTTTCTTTTGCTTGTGATGACGTAATGGTGCCTGTTTTTATTACTAATTATATTTGTTTTTTTTTTATTTTTTATGTTATTATAGATCAGATTATATCATCTTGTTCTGTCTTTCAAGCGTAATTACATTCAATAATGCACTCATTTATTTAAAATTCACACATAAATATCGATATAAAAATGCTATTATAACCTCAAAACTCATACTATAATATTAACACTATAATTACATTGTTTAAGTCAGTAATATCTCTTACGTAATAATGATATAAATTTAGTGTATCTATTAATACAATCGACGCAATAAATAGAACCATCCAGATTAAGCCGAGTGTGTAGGCGTACCGCTTGCGTAGCAATTTCGTAGCACCTCGTAGCTAATTGTAGTGTTGATCATTATTTATTCACGTCGAATTAACAGACGAGCTTCGAATACCTAAAAATAGACAAAATGAGTGGAGAACGATCATTTTCATATCAAAATGTTGTATAATTAAATTCTGAAGACACTTAAACGTACAGTTTTACATATGTACATTTGCGACACTTCAGCTAAAATTACTTTCTATGGCGGTAAAGAAAATTTGCAGTTTGTAGAAGCAACTTGTATCGTAAAAGTAGATTGCATTCGCCTTTTGTAGTAAACTAAGCCCAGTAATGGTGCAGTAAGAACTAATGAAGGCGATAACGATCACAAAACGCAATCGCGGTTTTCATGTGCTGAAAAAGGGTATTAGGTTGTAGGTGGACAAACTTTCCAATTCATTATTGCGCCGCAGGTTAAGTGAAAAATTGCTCGATTCAAAAAGTCATTGTACAATAATTGTCTGTTATTTCCAACTGGCGTCGGCAAAAAGTGCTTTCCTAGAAAATGGTCTGCATGGCGCGGTGAGGGATGGCGCCGCCAGACATTGACTCATGTAATGCCCGGTGTAGGCAATTTCAACAACTGCTCCAACTTTCCCTATTCTCTGAATGGAATTTATGATTGTGGGCTATTGACTACGTAAGTAATGTTTGTCATATAGAAGTTAAATAATTGTGAATATTACACGAGTCAATATGTGACTTACATTGATTTGATTATTTTAGTTTGTTTTGTGTGTGTGTATGTAGTGTGGTTGCTGCAATTTTGAAAAATTTTTGATTCCTCTGATTGGCAAGATAAATTTTGTTTTTTCAATAATTTTACACAATAAATAAAAGTAAATTATTTCGTAATTGTCATAAAACTGAGATATTATTAACATGTATCGTATAATTTTTTATATCAGTTAAAAATAATGTTGTTCCAGTTTTGTTTTCAAAAAACATTGCTCCGAAAACCAGGAACAAAATAATAGGGTCAATCAACTTTTAAATGTACCATCAATGATAGATTTTATATATCAATTTTTTTTTCTGAAATTTGTATATTTTATACGTATTTGTTGTTGATAGTTATTTATATTTAAGGAATTCAAATAGAGCAGAACAATTTATGGTAAATTTTACTCAAAAATTCACATGACTGTAGTTAAGATAGTCCCTTGGACATTTAAAAATTCAGTCAAATTGTTAATTTACTTTTAAATATTAGAATCATATTTGAAAATCCTTACTGTTCTTTTAAAGTAAAAATTACGATAATGTGTCTTTAGGAGATAAGAAAAAAGTGGTTGTCCAGTGGACATAGACGTTTGTCCATAGGAAATACTCGGATGTCCAAAGGGGATTCTATGATGAAAATCGCCTGTATTTCTTCTTTTATGTAATAAAAAAACAACTATTTGAAAATAATTATCAGTATTAGAAGAGAAAATATTGAATAATTCAGACAATGATCTTGGATGTCCAAGGGACTGGTGGTGATATTTATTAGTCTTTCCGCTCCCTGGTAATAAATAATAATATTTTGAATTAGGTCTTACGCGCAGTAAAAAATATACATTAAATTGAATATATTCCACTTTAATTTACTACAATATATAAAATACAAAAGTTTTTGTGCTGGTTGTCCAGTGGACACACAATAAAGCCACGCTCTTTTTCAAAATACACTCGGTCGACTGGCGCCGCGGAAAAGATGAAATCAAAATCGGGGCTGGATGAATGTTGTCACGAAATAAATCGACTTGAGTTCCAGGCAGTAGTCACGCCATAAGTTTTTGGATTTTGGAACTTTTTTACCGTTGTCCGGTGGAAGTCAGAATAATAAAATATAATAGGGACTAAAATAAACATGCAAAAAGGTCGTTAAGGTTTTAAAGCAAACAAAATCTATTTACAAGCATCATAGTAGATATTGTAATTAATAATTATGTTTCATTATAATGGATTGCCATATATAATTTTTTTGGAAAAATTAATGTTTCATTGTACTAACCTACTGAGGGACAAATTTACATAGTACTGACAGGACAGATAAAAGTTGATTGACCCAATAACAAAAGTGTAAATGTAGTGAGGCGGGTTGTTTTTTCCAAATCAACTGTAGCTGCTGGCCTTAGGCGGCTATTACAGTGTAATTCGACAGGTTCAGCGAGCGCTTAAAGTGCTCCGGTCAGATTAAGGTGCCGAGGCAAGAACAACTCGCTTTCTCTACAACTTAGACTAGCTATTTTTGTTCACTAAAAGGCTAACGCGGGCTAATTTTAGAGATTCTCTCTCTCGAGTTTGTTTCAAGTCGAAAAGCCAGCTGTTTTAAAGGAAAATATCCGCAACATAAACACAAAACCGTAATTACAAATAGCTAATTTAATTCGCGTGATCCCACTCACAAAGCATTTTATTTCGACATGACTCCAGTAAAACGGTGTGAAAAGCAGGGAAATCTTTTTTATGCCCGTATTTCTTATTTGAGCGCTTCGCGAAGATTTTTCGTGGATGTCATTTAGTGCTAATGCCTGTTGTGGGACGAGTCGCTTACGAATTGCTACATTTACTGGTGTGTCGGCCTCTCGAACCAACCTTAAATCCTGTCTTTGGAATGAGCCAATGCATCTTAAGCAAGGGTGCCCGGCTTTAAATTGTCCTTGTGACGAAACTGTGGAAAATTTGTAGGTCTTGTAGTAAGTGGGATTTTCCGTTTTGTTACAAATTCTGCGGCTTATTTTGTTTATGTTGAAATGGGTTGGCCGCGGAAGGGAAAACTGGAATAACAAACAAACGGTCTTTTCTCTTGATTGAAGTGCTGAATTGTATGTTTCATAAAAAGGTTCCGATGAAAGTTTCACATAGGAAATTGTTTAGTAATACGTTGCCATGTTCGTACACTGTAACACTTTGTGTGCCTACTGTTGAAGAACACACAAAAAATGCATAATGTTTGTTTTTGGTTTATAGATAGTTTATTTCAGTATAGAGTCGATTTCCTCTATTTAATTTTGATATACTTTTGCCCTAGCGTCAAGATGTCTCGTTTATAGTTATTATATATACATATAATAAAGCACAATTTTATTGTCGCATAAATTCACAGTTGAAGTGACGGTGTATAGAATCTTTTGGAAAGTGCCAAAATTTTAAGTGCACTTTTTTAATGCGAACAATATAGTAAGGAGTTAATAGGGGGCGACGAGTTGGCAGTTGGCACGGGCGGCACAGAACATGCTCAACAGCTATTTTCGAGCTGTCGTTTAGGCTCTGCAATGACATTGTCCAATGTCTTTTATTATACTGAAACTTTGACGACGTACTAATTGGATAGTGCCAAGATTTTGATTGTTACAAGCGTTATGACAGTGCGGTATTGATGCATGCATGCTTTTGTATGATGTGGAATACATATTTTATTTTAACACATAGAACATTATGGTTTTAGCATACATATAAAACTATTAAAAGGAAAGGGAGAAATTAGTAAATGTAGAAGACAAACCATTACCCCATTTTACAGCAACAATCTCAAATGGGTAAAGTGAATCAACGTTATATTTCCCAGGAAAAATAAATATAGAAAAGTATTGCTGAACCGAATAAAAATACTCTGTTACATAAATTCAGCCCATCATTCATGTAAAATGAAATAGGTTAATCTTTTAATCTGGTCTGGTACAAACGTGTTTACTTTGTTTATTTTTAGTTAATCCGTGTAAAATAAATTGAAAGTTTAAATCGACCAACGTAGCCAACGCAAACATAGACACATTTTTAAAATAATATTTTACAAAAGTCATATTTCGTGTCGTCGATGCCAAATAAACGGGTCTCAAAATTAGCCAACGATTTATTACTGACAATGTTTAAATATGTTAACCAAGGTAAATATCAAGATCAATAGTAACTTCATCTTAGTTATCTTTCTTAGTTAGTTAGTAAAATAAAAAAAATCAATTTTCAATTTTTTTACAAGACTTATGTTCGTTTACTACGAATAAGCATTAAAATAAATTCATTATGAGTACATATAAAACTTTAATAACTTTGCGAAATACCTTACATTCGAACCCGTGACCACCAACGTTACAGGCTAAAATAAAATAACTAAGCAATCCCGCAGTTCACCTCCATTTAAATCGGAATAATTAAACGGACGTTGGCCTCGTAACGTGGTTGAGTGTTAAACGGAAGAGCCTCTCCAATACTATTTAGTAAAAGCTTCGTCCATATGCTATGTGTTGGAGAGTAATAGGTTTATGCAAAACATACTAATACTGTTCAATTTGAATTTGAAATCTATTAAAAGTTTTCACGTTGCAGTTTATATTATTATTTTCATGGCTTCCTGCAGTTGAGGAGATAGTGGTTTATGAAATAAGAGGCTGCTAGTTCTATCTCTGCATAGGGATATCCCCTCAATGGTAGAGGAGATCCGTGCCCAGCAGTGGGCGTATATAAGTTGATGAAGAAGAAAGAAGAAATAGGGATATTAGTGTGATATTTTTATTTTTTGCTTAGTATTCATGAGGCCAAAATTGATCCATACAGATATAAAATTCTTGACGATAAGGGATCATAAATATGCATTGGAGTTTCATTTCTCCATATTAAGCAACGCTTCTTTATGTCTACATCTAAATAAAAACAGATACAATTAAACTAAGCTAATATTCCAGTAAAAAGCATAATACGTAACATTATTTATGTATCTCATTCGGCGAGGAAATATAGTTTAAAACGTATTTGAACGGCATTGAGATTCGTAAATGTGTCAAAGCGTAAAATACACATTTAAGTTTTGAAAAGTCATTGGCGCTTCAGGATTTAAGCCCTCGCCGTTTCACAAAAGACTATGGTTTGTGTCCACACTGACAACTGCAAACTTTATTAACCCGGCCAAATGTAGAACTGTTTGCCATCTAATGTACAAAATTAGGTCGAGTACAGACAGTTGTAATGCTATGTGTACAACCGTTTTGCAAATGGTCTGTCAAAGCGTTTAAATAAAATTTATAGATGGTCACAAAGTGAGTGCAATGAATTTTACGATAGTCAGTTAATGGGCGTGCATGCGAGTTTTATTTGCTTATATTCAGTTTTAATGGGTCGTACGTATCAGGAAAAAGTGCTGCTAAATGTTGCATTGTAACTTTTATGCAAAATATTGGTCACTTGCCCTGAATAATAAATTGAATCTCCCTGAGTGTTGAAGAAGTGGACGGAGGGTGCAAAATAATATGCACGCCATTCACTTTGCTTCTAGTCATGACTACCGCATTGGTTTGTACGAGTATGTGGCTAAGCTAAATTTTCACTGTTGTGATGCCTAAATGATGTGTACAAATAGCTTTAGATTGCAATGATTAACTTTAAATTACATGCTATTGCTCCTTACCATTTAAGTTATAAAGGAATTGCATTACGATAATTCCTCACCCAAGATTAAAAGCTTTTTTATAGTACCAATCCAATATCAACTATAAATTTACCTTCGCCCATTTTCGTGTCCCCGCCTGAATTAATTAAACAAATAATATGTCTCATTTCGTAAAACGTGCTGTCTTTGATATAATTTTAACAACACACTACACTTGAAATTAATTGTACAGAATTCAAAAGTCCCACATTATAATATAGAGTTAAAAATGATTTAATGAGAAAACTCTCCGAAAAACTCTTCATATTTATTTTAAGCCCGATAATTGACTGCGGCGCGTCTGAAAGTGATAATTCAGTCAATTTATCAATCCCTGGAGATCGCAGTGCATCGACTACATATTTTTTATCAGATTATGAGCTCCGAGGGTAGTTACATATTTTATTCATGTGGCGTAGTCACAATTAACATCGGGAGGGGACTATACCTGCAAACTTTAAAATCGCATGCTCGGCGTCTACCAAAGCCTAACGGTCCCTAATTGCAGTGCAGACTACGTGTTACCACGGATAAATTCAGTGCGCGCTATTATTACTACTATAACCGTTTACCTGCCAACCAATTCAATTCGGCAAACTTATACGTATACGAGTCGTGTTGACACAATTGGATTTTCCCAATTCCATATGACAATGTGTGTGCGTGTACGTGGACTATATTTTAGTTAGGTCTACTATATTTTGTACGGAATTTCGATGAGATATTTTACATCAGGCCGTTTTGTGAATTTTTTATAAATATATTTATCCAACATATCAGTGGGTATAAAGGACAAAACGATTTCGTTGTTTGCAGCTTTCTCTATGTCCTTACTTATAATTATAATTTTAATAATAATCTAAAACTATTGGAATACTCCTTTCAGGAATTTTTAGTACCAGCTAAATACATAGTTAAATTTTCCCTTTTGTCTTGTTACGTCTATGCGATATTTTATAGGAGAAATTGTACAGAAAACATTACAAAATTACTGGAGTTACCATGATAAATAGTAAAATCAGTTAATCGTTTTTTTTAATTTCATAATTTTCATCGTTTCTGTCAGCGAGTTTGCTTGCACTCCATGGAAACAACATATGTTTATACCTACAGGTCAAGCAGATATGAAATGAAATGAAATAATATTTATTGAATCCATAAAATGTCAAATACATCACTTAGATTCAGTCATTTCAAAATTTACCACCCTGTTCGAAAGGCAGTCATCACTAGAGAATAACGGGCAAGAAACTCTAGTGTTGCTCTTTTCCAATCAAGAGATAGAGATGATGTTAAAATAAATGTTTAAAAGGACGGAAGCATAGTGTAGAGCAGCTTTGATTCCGGTGTTGTAAAAAAGTGATTATCGAACGAACAAGAGTGATAAGAATCGATGGACTCAGCTAGATGAAGGTTACTTTTATCTCGTCTCTTTGGAGATTTTTGGAAAAGCTAGCAGTATGAGTATAGAAAGGGAGATAACAAAAATAATGCACTAATTAAAAAGCTGACCAGCATTTAAATGTTATATTTCCATCGTAATATAATTAAATATTATATCGTGGTTACACGAGTATTGTATCGTAATTATTCTGAAGCGTTCAATATTTAAAGAGGTTTACTATTTTAGTAAATCCTATTTATGTCTGGTTCGACATCGCATGAAATTGTGTATTTTGTAGATTTAACACTTACCCGTGGCGCTTGACTTGGCCCCGGTTCAAATATTGTTTGCTGTCAATTTGCAGAAAATCTAGATGTTTTTGGTCTGAGGTTTAACGAGTTATTTAGTAAGAGCGTGAGATTTCGTACTTAGATGGATTTTGCAATATACTTGTATGTACAATCATTAAGAGATTTCATGATTAAGTAATAATTCAAGACACGTCTCCTAAATTTTTCACGCATGTGAAGAACACTAGGTGTAATTAGTCTACTTTTAGTGTAACAATTAACAATACATACAAACACGCATTAACTTAGTCCTTTACCTTTTCCAATGTATGACTAACATTACTCATACACCCCCTCATACATCCCTCACTCACTGGCCACTTCAAACAATTTCCTAGTGGAAAAAACCGGGGAAACTTTCCCTGACATCGGAACCTCACCGGGACCTCTAGGTCGCGGACATTAAATCACATAGTTGGCAATCGATCTTCGAGATCTTTTCACCGTATAAAATAATTTTAAGTACCGACTCGCTTTTGCCCATGCCATTCAATCACCATATTTATAAACATAACTCCCCGCATATAAAGATGGTGTATTATAGAATTGTATTAAATAAATATTTCTATCAAGTGGATTGTTAAAGGATAATGTTAGTGGAATAACAAGCGTATAAGTAGACGCCACACTGGGGCCCACTTAGTGCACAACGGCGGACACTGCACAACCACAGTCGATTGTCACTGAATAGTACAACTCGGATTAAGATTTATGATTGTTTAGTAACGAATCTCATTGACGGGCTCGCAAATATTTCTAAATAATACAGCAATTACAGATTAAAATTTTATAATAGTAAGTTCACTTTAACAATAAATTGCAACATGGAGAAGAGTCTTACCTATATAAGTGTAAAGTTAAGAACATGTTGATGCGGTTTTCTTGCAGAAAAGCTGTGCATGTAAGACCATATTGAACAGCGAGCTCTCGAGTAGACTGCAGGATGTGTCAGGACGATTTTCTCTCACCAATCCCGATACGGTAGTGCATTTTGCATTCGTTTTAATACATTGTCTGCGAGACGACATTTCACCCGAACGGGTGTATTCTTTCTTTAAATTCTTACATTGCAATTTCATGTAAGTATTGAGCTGTATTGTAAAAAAAATGTGGTACGTATATGTACTGAAATAGTTGAGATCAATGGCGAAACTTCTGCATAAGCTAAAAACCCAGCTTGCCTTACGAAATTCCGAATTATAATCTTTCAGCTTTAAATCTTTATTTAACAAAAGAAATTTGACATATAAATGAGAATAGTATACTGATTGTTAACGCCACATGAACAATTACAAACTTGACATTACACAACTAACGTGTATTATTTGGACTTCTATTGAAGTATCGGCACTGTTTCCGCCCTGTGGATTGGGGGTGTAAGAATTCCGCCACGGTATCCCCTACCTGTCGTAAGAGGCGACTAACAGGGGAAACTGGGGTGGCTGGGCGTACTGCGGGGGCGGTACCCTATCATAGCAACCCCGAGATTGGCGGCAGAGGACGTGACCTCTTAACTGTCGCGGACGTTCACGAAAGGCGAACGTCCGAATAGATTAAGTGGAGGGCATACCAAGCCCTCCCAATTTGGAGGGGTCCATAATTGGACGGTGCGCTGGGCGGCAGCGGACCATTTAGGGCACTTCTGGCCCTGAGATGCCGCAAAACCGCCCTAAATGCGCGTGATGGTCACCGAGAGGTTTTAGTCGGTATGCTGGCGTAGCCAGTGACCCCGACATACCCCTTACGGCCTCCCCCGAGGTACCGAACAGGGGAGCTTAAGGCGCTTTCCTCTCGTGATAACAAAAAAAAAAAAAAAAAAATCGGCACTGTTTGAGTTAATAGAAAATGAAATAAATTATTCTAAAATTATATTTGTTATAATTTCTCAATAATTCTCACGCTTTCTTTGATGTGTAAAGAAAAAAGCCCTACTCTGGTTACTCCAAAGGGTGCAAGACATTTAGTCGGCAATAAGTCACGCATAAGTCTGAGCTGTCACGCTAAATCCTCTCAACTGTGACCACAAGCCACTGCGGACACACTTCTAAGAACTACGAACGCGGTTGTGTCGATGAACTGCATTCATAGTGAAAACGACATCGATTTGTAGCTATGCATTTTCTATATAGATATTACGTCATAGATATCAATGGTATTGATAGGAACATTGTTGGGGTTACTTAGTATTAATAATACTTCAAAATTTATAAATAAAAACAGTATTTATTCACTTGCAATGGCTAATTGCCATTGACTTCTTCTCAGATGGACAGGATTTTTTCCCTAATTATAAAAATAGTAATAAATATTAGAACATACTTTCGGGATAATAAAATATAAAGAATTCTTTTTCTTTGTTCAATATTATACTGAGATTTTAAGGCAATTTTATAATATTTATTAACATCACTTACATATGCGCGGTCAGAGTTGACTTGAAGGCCTCTTATGCGGTTTAATGCAGCACAAAGACTGTAAATATATATGTATGCCTACGTACGTATGCAACTTTTCCTATATATTTTGTTGCATTTTCTTTCTTTTGTTTCGGGCTGAAAGCGAGTTAGTATTCTCGGGGACTCCGAAACTAGTAGAACTGCACTGCTCAATGGTTTAGCGCGAGTTACGGTCGATCCTGTCTTAGAACTTGAAAGGCGTGTGCTGGAAAAATCGTCTCTGACTTTTGTGTTATTTGAATACTGGCTGCAAATGCAAGTCGAGATGTTTGAATACAAATACAGTATAGATGAGAAAAAAGGAAATTATATATGATAAATAGTAGGGTCAAAGACAAGACTAAGAGATCTTCCGTGCTCGTACATATATATGGGTATAAATAAAAAATGTCTAAAAGGTATATGTATGTCAAAATCGTGACTTGCAGCACACTATTGTCAAAGACTTTATCTATTGTTAGATATCTGCATCTAACAAAGGAATTTAAGCCGTTGGTACAGAAAACTATTTTGAACTCGGAACATGACTATCGCCTTTCATCTAGTAAAAAGCTGATAGTCTAAAGATCACTTATCTTCTCCACACTTGATTTACTTGAACTTTACATTTTGAACAATCGTTAAAAATTTAAACAGATAAACTTATTCTTTCACAGGAATATAAAAAGAAAACAAAAATGAAATAGAAATCGATGTTTCAAAGTACAGAAACGTGTGAGCAGTAAAGTTAAAAATAACGAGAGTCAATTTCCATTCAAACACCATTTCAAATTAAGTCGCACATAAACAAAATGCACAGAGCTCGGGGACGTTCGGTTCCAGTTAAATCTGTAACTGCATGAATGATTTATGTACATATATTGTCGGCACCTCGTTAGTTCAACCAAAACAAATAATCGTAAACAACGATAAGCATGTAGGTGAAAAACATCAGAAAGTAATAGGGTTCCAGCGCAAGAAAAGCTGAGGAGCATTACGCAAAGACAAATGTCTTTGAGACAGCATTAACATAATCCCAGAGTGGCGGGGAACAAAGGAAGTGACGTGACGCAAGGATGCGGAGCCCGACTTCCGGCCGATGCACGAACGACACGCGACAACAATACACCATAAATTGTATCGCACAAATTGATGTGGTCCATCAACGCACGCGAATCAAATTAGACGCGAACAAGCGCATTTTTCTCAGACGGGCTTGTAAACAGAGCAATTTTACGCGCTATTCGCTTATAAAATTACTTTACGACATACGTGCTGTTTACGTTTTTGACATGTCTTTATTGAAAGCTGAAATTAGTATGATCAGTAACTCACAAACAAATCAACATTCATGAAGGATTCCAATTGAATTGGAAACGCCAAGGTAATCGGTACGGAGCTTGACACATGTTCTGCCGGGGATTTCATAAAGAATAGTTACATCTTAAATGTATTTTGTCTAAATCAACATGGACCGAACGGACAAACGTACCTATCTCACAAATGCATCAATCTTGTTCAGACGTCGCGGGGGACGGCGGCCGGACCGTTCCACATCCAACATTGCAGCGTACGTGAGCGGATGTACCAATGGTAATACAGTAATGGACAAAATAACGTAAATATGCATGCACAACGCAAAATTCTATACGAAAATCGCTGCTAGCATGAATATGCGATGCTATTTTTCATTTTGAATAATATGCGCATCACGCTTTGGTGAAAAATCTACTTCTAAGAAAGATATTTGCCATGAGGCACTGGTGACATGATTGACGAGACTCCAAGAATTAGATAATTTTGTATGTGCGCCTCTCTCTTAGGGCGAAAGATGTTTACATTTGGTACCACGTTATTCTGTGAATTGTATTCATTAAATTTGAATTCAAAAGTTATTTTTTGTATATAGTTTTTTTTTAATAATAAAAAAAAAAACATTAATATTGGGCATTGATTCGATTTATCATTTTTAATAACAATAATATTGGGCAATATTCATTCCCGGGGATCATCGTTGGCAGATTTTCATTTACCACTCGTTTACAATGCACAATTTACCTATTGACGACGATAGACTTAAAAAAATATTTATTTGGGACTTATACGTCTGTTATTTATTTATCTCTTATAGGGTTTATTTCTTCTTCTTCTTCTTCATCAACCCATATACGCCCACTGCTGGGCACGGGTCTCCTCTACCATTGAGAGGGTTTAGGCCATAGTCCACCACGCTGGCCTAGTGCGGGTTGGCGGACTACACACCTAAGAAATTCCTAAAAACTTTTAGGTGTGCAGGTTTAATCACGATGTTTTCCTTCACCGTTAAAGCAAGTGATAATTCAATTTGAATACAATGTTTATTTCTACAAGAGTTACATTCTCGTCACCGTCGACTATCAGTGCAGCTTAGCCAGCAAGACAAAGACGATACCACGGAGGTGACGAAAACAATTTTGAAGTCAAATCGACCTGAGAGCCGACGTCCTAATACCACCATTTCTCTAACGCCATCTATATTTTAAGGCCAGAATCACACTCACGATTCTTCTACGTGTTGCGGATTTTTTTAAGGTAAGGTGAGATTTGGCGCTTATGTTAGGCTTCCGTTTGAGGTCCCAGTGATAAAGTATTAACACGGGAACTTTATTGAAATATCGCAATAGTATAATAAACATTTGTTATTTTATGTTGTAGTAATTAGCTACTTTGTTCATTTAATCAACTAATGACATCAAAATAAGATAAATAATTATTTAACAATACTCCGGCTTTTTCAATTATTATATCAATTTATAATAATAAAAGGAACAGATATTTAGAAAAAAAAAACACAGAGTTTTGTTTGTCTTCTGTAAAAGAATACAGGCTTGGGACTATGTGAGTACGCCGATCGCATTTCAACATAATTAATTATCAAGTCAAGTGCATAACGAATACTTGGCACATGCTTTATACCCTATGCTCTGAATCCTTACCCGGTAAGATAAAACCATATCGTCAGTCACGGGTTTGAATCTCATGAACGTACTTTTTTTTATTTTGTTTTAGAATCATTTATTTATTTTTAAACGTGATTATAATTTGAATTGCTTTAGAATAATTCTTAATCAAAATTTTGATTTTTTTGTGTAGTCATTTACCCCTCATTAGATCAGTGGAGATGACTATGGCCCAAGTTAATATTAATTAGATAAATGTATCGGAGACTAATGATAGCATTGTAAGGTATAGGGTTAATATAAAGAAGAAATATAAGAGTAAAAATTTAAATAAGCCACAGCCACTCGCACGGCTAGAAATATGAAAATCTGCGGACGACATTACTATTCATAAAGGAAATATCGTTTAATTAAGTTCTTAATCTATTCAAAAGCATCCACATTCAACAAGTTGCCGTCAGTTTCGAAATCCTCAATACTTTTATGTGGAGCCCGCTCGTACAAAGTAATGAAGTGGGGTTTTCCTGAAAGAGATTATTTTTTTGCATCGGGGCGTCAAAGAGTGGCGATCTACTCGAAGATTTTCTTTCCGCCAATGGTCTCTGAATACTGTACCACAATACTCCCGTTCAAAAGAGCTTGATGAATTCCCGGCTCTTTGTTTCCGCTCGCCCTGCCTCGACAAGGCATTGCTTTTTAATTTAGACCATTTCGCCATTCTTTTTATTTTAGTAATAAATCTGGATAACCGACATCCCTTACTGCTGTTGATTCATCCGTATGGAGTTATCTTCGAACGATTTATTTTTATTGTTCCAGTCTAATTATTGGTTTTCGTATCTTGTGTTACTTTCACGATACAATTACGCGTTATTTGTAAACTTCATAGTGATTTTGTTGGTTATGTTGTCATTTTAAAAATCATTTGTATTGGTCATAATCAAATTATTTCACATCTTTAAAACAGAATAAAATAAGGATTAAAAATATTTCTAAGCTCTTCATTGTTTTGGCGAAGAAAAACATGATGAAAAAGCCCGCGCACCCCAATAGTTCTTCTCTTTGAACGTATGTGCAGAATTTCAAACAGAACTGTCAATCCTCACTAGGTCAGGGTAGTTTGTTTGATTGAAGCTAGGTCCTCATAATATATCGTCTCAAATGTCTTTAAGTCAGTTAATATACAATTTTTTAGTTGTGTAGTCCATTAACCTGCTCTAGGCTAGATTTGATTACGGCCTTACCCCTTTCAGTTTTAGAGGAGACCAGTCCCAGCAGTGGTACGAATTTGGGCTAATATAAGGATTAACTGTATTTTACAAATGTAATTAAAGCAAAAATGTACAAAATAAAATGTAACACCTCAGGGTTCGAAACAAAGAGCGAATGCAAATAAAACCTATTCCCCTGCTAAATGATTTGCAAAACCGTTTAAAGTGTTCCAATACGTGAAATAGAAATAAGGCGAAAGCTTCGACCCAATAATACTGCTTCATTCAAGTAATGGATTAATGCATCTTCTTCGTATACAGTTACATCTAACGTCCGTCAGTGATTCACAGATTAAAGCGTTTTAAGAAGCATCCTACTTCATTGTACATTTTATGTCGAATCCTTTCCTATGTTTTATCGTCAGTATCAAAGCAGTTAGTCTTATCTATAAAGAAAAGTTTGAACCACCTTCAATATAGTAAAAGTTGTAGGTGTTTCACTGGTCATGGAACTTTTACTGCTTACTAAAAATCCACTATTGTTTAATACTATTTACCACATACATAAATGACAGATCGGCATGAATCTGCGTAGCAAAATGTTAGAACCCAGCTTTTGAGACACGATACAAATATTTCAACCCTCTCAATGGTAGAGGAGACCCGTGCTCAGCAGTGGGCGTATATGGGTTGATGAAGAAGAAGAAGAAGAAGACAAATATTTATTTCGAAGATCTGTATTTATTAGTACAGGCTACTTAAACATTTCGTTGATTTTGATACCTTTGGATGGATTCGATTTAAATCCTACATTTATGGGACTCATTGTGCTATTTCTATGTAAGAAATAGAATATAATATTTACAATGAATGATGAGATATGTTTCTATCTTTCCCATTTAATTTTTAACTATCCTGAATATTAAAAAACGATAGCTAGATAGCATCGCATTGGTGATCTTTAAGGATGTTTTAAATTATGTTAATAAATAAATATTACATATTTTCATCCCTATGGCTAAAATTTCAATGAATAAGAAAACTATTTAATATTTCAAAGCAAAGCTTGAATTTAAATAAAACACAGGGCTGCTGTAATCTTTTACAGAAATCTTTTAAATCTTGTTACCGTATTTACATCAGAATGAAGCTTGGGTTCAAAGAGATTCAAACTGAATAATCTACAGCAAGTATAACGGGATAGTAGTTTTGCTAATTACAATATAGCTGAGGCTTAATCGATTCCGTAATCCTTAGAATTAAACGAGGAGCGCTTTTTATAAACTTTTTTTGAACTATCACTGCAGAATAACTGAACTGGCATTTAATAATAAGATTAGAGTATTGATAGTAGTGGAATTGTTATTTGAGTGGAAAGCAAATTGTCAGCTTTCTTTTACGCACAGAATGATTGAAAAATTATATTGAAAGAATAATAATAATATGCTGAGTATAAGAATAATGTAATATGGACAGAGACCTTGTATGGAAGCCTCTACAAGGATGGATATCCGTACCTATTGTATGCCAGTAATGAGAAATTTACCAAGTTGCGGATTGTACACAGATTTACTTAATTTTTTTTAAACTCTTTGATTTTAGAAAAAAAGCACCGCTATTGAAATTTTTATTCGCTTAAAAATCTTTGTAAGCAATCGAAAATAATATTTGTGTAAATTTAGTTCATACTTATGTTCAATGAGTGTCGTAAGTTAAACACATTTTTTTTCAAATGAAGTCTTGTAATTAGAGGAATCATTTTACCAATCCCGATTATATAATAACAAAAATGTCAAGACATTTTCACTCTCAAAAGCACCAAATAGGTGACACAAATACTTGTTTGTGTGGTGATCGAACGCGGCGCTTCTCGTTTCGCACTTTTCAGCACCAATTCAAACATTCAGCACAAATAAAGAAGTATTTTATATGCACGTGTATAATTTCCAAACCGTCTTCACAGACAGTGCCAAAGATATTACATAACCGAGCAATAGACAGCAAAAACTTGTTCAATAGAGTCCGCGTGCCAGCCTGCGCAGTTTTCAACCCACAAGACTGACATAACATGGTTATAGATGTCGCAAATAGGTGCTGGATGCACCGTATTCAACAAGTTTTGCCAGATTTTTAAGAGGAGCCTTCTTGCACCAATATATGTCCTAGAACAGGTATATGCGTCATCAGAAATTATAAACTTAAGAGAGCAACTTTGCTAGGGGGTTGCCTCTTGCCACACATGATCGGGCGCTTAATCGAAGAAAATTCCGACGATTGCAGTATCAAGTCCTAGGTAGAAAATCCTGACTTTCGAGTTTATGAGCATATTCGCATTGAATTATCACGTGCTCCACGGTGTAGCATAAAAACTGCACCTGAAAAGTACTAATCAAGGTATATCTTAAACATTTGTAGTAGTTGTAGTGTTGTTGTGGACCATGGCCTGGTTTCAGTTGTAGAGAAGGCGTGAGTAAATAAAAACTTCGAACTTAAGATTATCATCTCGATTAGGGGAAGTCATGCTCCTCTTATATTTTACACACTGCATGAGATAGGGACTACGTTTAAATAAACATACTAAAACTGTGTGTATATATACCTACAACATACACGATGCGTATTTGAATAAGAGTTGTGTTGCAGTAACAAAGCAAACAGAAGAACTCAACTTACATTCAGCTACCTGTACATTTGAGCTAGAAGTTTGAAACGGTTTCAATAAATAGAACTGAAAGAAAATAATGTAATTCCTCGGGTGAGAGAAGTGGAATAATAAGTTTTTTCGAATAAGAGAGCAAATAAAAGCGTTAATGCCGCTGCATCGAGATTTTCTCACTGGGAAAAATTGCTCTTTTATGTAAGGGCGCTGTAAAGAAGGCTTTAATGAAAATTCTGCTCTGTCCCGGATAGACAAAAGTTTCGCCTCACAACAAAGTAAGCCCGCCGTTTCATAATATGTGCTCTACTTGTTAATATTTTTGTGTCAGGGGAACATACCTGTGGAACATAGGAGCGTACATTATCTCCGTCTGTCGCAGGACTTATCTGGGAGCCATCTCACTCATAACATAACTCGGTCCGTTATTAACGTTGTCTAAGCACAGTAAATCTCTTTATTTATTAGTCAATATGATAGTCATTTTGATAGGCTCCGTAGGATGTTTTTGAACATACCGTTTCACAATCAAACACACATATGTACACACTAACGCCTACCTACAAGCAAAGGTGTATTTTTGCGCTGTGTCTTTAGGACATCTAAATCGAATGATCCTCACTTTTGCCTCCAGACTGAGGAAGCAGATCTCAGAACAGAATAAATATAGTCAGTTTCATACTAAATAAATTGTAACAATCTGACTTTAACCTCCACTTGATATGGGCGCTAGCCGCTAGGTAAGTTGGATGAGTTCATGACTTGATAAGGAGAACATTATACTGTATTTACACAAGAGGGCAGTTCAACTTTATCTTAAGTTTTAAAAATTTGTTAACATTCTTTTACTATATAACAATGAAAACTTTGTTTCTAAAAGACAATGAGACACTTAAAAGTAATTAATATTTAGGATTCCTGCAGTCTACCCCTCCAGGGAATACAGGGGGAGGTGATGAACGTAATCAGTGGATCTATTGACCCGATTTTCAAAATTATTTCAGAGTTACATTGCCTATTTACTGAGGAGGGTTATGTCATCACGACCAATAGGAGCGAAGTATCAATGCAAATATTTCAAAAACAGGAAAATGGCTTTCTAAAGTTTTGCATACGAAGTTGCGGGAACAACCACATACCATATTATAAAAAGTCATATTTTTATACTACGTGGTCACGTGGGATGAGCACGGGATTCAGAATTTCGGCCATGGCTAGTATGTAATGAAAGATGCTTGGTATAAATGTTGCTAGTGTAAATTATAATTGTTTGCTGCACGTATGTTATAAAGCAGACTACACTTATACCCGTAATCTACATGCAACCAGAGCATACTCATTCTGCATACACTGGCTCCCCAGAGAAAAATGTCATAGCATAATAGAACACACCAGTTTGTGTTATGCAAATATTTACGATTTAAACGCAGTGATGGTCATTTTATAATTTAAATTCACGATACATACAATATGTATGTAATGTGTAAAAATAGCATATAAAAATAGCAAATTTAAACACCAACTTTTTTTTAAATCGTAAATTAGTTGGTAATAATTAATGTTGTGAAATAATGAAGTAGTTCAAAGATACAACATTTTTCCCTTTTGGTAGATAATATACTACATATTATGTATTAGACAATTTTAGATAATACCATCAAAATAAACTAAAGCTCTACCTTGTTTTATGAAATAATGTAAGTAAACTTACACTTAAATTCATTAGTGAAAGTCATTTAAAAACACTCTGAATGAAGTTTTATAAACTGGCCTGGCTTAGTGACAAAGCGAAATGCTCTTTTTCGAAGTCACCTCGAATATTGCTATCATTTTCTCCTAACTTACATTTGTAATTTAAGTTTTCCACTAGTCTGAAATGTGTCCAAAACTTCTTGATCGGTTTCTGTTCCTGGTCGCCATTTTAACATCGTGATTTACGTGAGATGAAAAAATCTTTTTAGTAGTTTTTTTTTATTTAGGTAGGATTTTCTACATCTGTATTTCCGGCCTGTGACCTTTTAATTGTTGGCAGCCGACTTTTTCAAAATTGGAAGATATAAAAATGAACAAGACTATTCGATAGAACATTATTCTTGGAATAATAACCGTTTTTTTAAATTATAGTTAATGTTGAAATTATTTATTATTACTTTCAATAAATGTCGTATTCAAATTCGTATACTCTCACTCTCAGTATGTAGAGCTAATCTATAGACAGTTTTGTATTATGATCTATATATTGTTTACTTATTGCAAACATTCGATTTGTCTTCATCTCAATTAAGCGCCAGTAAATGATTAAACTTAGGTATCTTTTGGTGAACGGAATTTCGATTTATTTCACACACACACACAATATATATATGTATATACAAGAATTATCAAAGCAAACTGGTCTTTTGTAACCGAAAAAAAAAACGATTATTATCCCTATGCAACCAATACAAATATCCACATTGACAGTGATACGGGTACGCTAAATCTGCCGCTTAAAAATTATCTCCAATTCACTGTTTATTTTAATGTCATACTAACCTATGTAATAAATAAACAGAATATATAGGAATGAGTAAATAAAGTCCCATATATTTAAATAGCTGTTTAAAAAGAGGTATCCTGCTACTATACAAGTTGAAATAAAACTCCATTTATCCAGAAATAGATCAAGATAAAAATATATGCAGAATGTGAGCTATCTCAGTATCAGATTTCCATGTTCAATTGCAAATTTTTAGCTGTAAATCTGTCATTTTCCGCTTACTGACACACATAGCGTTGACAATATTAAATTTTTGAAAACATATCGCTTATTTACTTGATACAGTTTTAGTGATGCGTTTTCAAAGTGGACCATAGGAAAATATTTTTAAGATTTTCTAAAGTGAGTTACATACGAGCTTGTTTGCTCATACCATGATAAAAACATACATATGTAAGAGTTCTTAATAATAACTTCTACTATTACGATGAATTGATTGGAGAAAGTAACAAAAAATACAACTAGCATCAAGCTCAATACCAGTAATATCTTGCTCAAAAAAGTTTGTTATATTACTGTCCAGAAATCCACCTGCCACAATCCATAATTTCCTTCGAGTCATATTGACGCGGAGTGCGATACATAAAACACGGTTCTCGCGTATCATGTGTGTAAATTTTTTCGCTCAGCCACCTTTTCCACGAACGGGAAACGTTTACCTAAATCGAATCGTGTCAAACACGGTTCAAGACGGGATTTCTTGCATATTGGCCGGTGCGGAGACCAGAGTGCGAGGACCCTCGTCAAAGTCACGCCTTATTGACCCCGCGCCAGTATCAACTGTGAAGCAATTTATTTTATATGAATCTTCGACCTCTTTTGATGCTGTCGAGACGCACCCCGCCATTCGCAATCACTATTATTCAGTTTAATGATAAATGGACCATTTCTGTAATGTAATGATAATCACTAATTGCTTACAAATTGCTCCGTTTGTTTGTGTTTAATATTATGATAGGCGTTTTCAAACCTTCTACATATATTGTGACAATATTATTAGAGTTCAAAGTGTGTACCTTTTTTAGGCGCACGTCATGGATTGAAGTCTTAAACAAAAAAATGTTTGTCTGCTTTAAAGAAAACCCGAGAAATATGTCTTTTTGCGTGTATGTATTTATAAATCCAATATAAAAATGTCCTAATGGAATAACCCGATTACAATTAGCCCAATCCTGAAATAAAACACTACTCTCACGAAGGTCATTATGCATATCTTTCAATATATTCAAAATAACATACCCTTAAATACAAACAATGCCGATTTGTTATTTAGTGGAATAAATGGTTTGCACCTTGCTGTCGAAGTTTCGATCGACCGGCCAAGGCTGCGGTTATTTAAGATCAGTTTATCATTTTATTAAACGTTATTTGCCCGCGATTGCAAATTTCTCATGGGATTGATGCCATGCACCCGTCCGGTCGTAAAAACTTAAGCCATATCTGGAAAATTGAATTGGCGAACTATCGTCGACTTTCTTCGAGAAAGACTTTGGGTTCAATCAACGGTATAAAAATTTTATGATCAACAAATATTTGTTGTAGATCAGAGGTTATAAATTATTTAAATAGTCAACTTATATATTTTTAGAATGACGTTGCTTTAAAAAACTGCTTGTTTGGACACAAGGACACAAAGCGTACACTAGGTAAAACTGACTAGTTGAACTGTATTCTTTTATACACAAACTTTTACTAGACCTTAATCATAAACTAATATAGATGATTAGTCGGTGACTACTAACACTTTGTCGATTGACAGCCCCGTGGCGCAGTTGGCTAGACACCAGCTTGCGAAACGAGCGGCCGCGGGTTCGATCCCCGCACCGAGACAAATGTTTGTGTGATCCACAAATATTTGTTTCGGGTCTGGGTGTTTGTGAGACTGAAAAGTCTCTCGTAGTTTTTGATACCCACGACACAAGACTCGTATCTTAGTGTGGGGTCAGGACTATGTGTGTGACTGTTGGGTGTATTTATTTATTATTTATTTATTTAATCTCTAAAATACAAAGAGATACCAACAAGTTTGACTTTTTCCTTAGCAACATAAGTAGTGGCTATAGAATATATTGGTTCTGTTTACAAATTTTACTCGTATATACCAGTTTTTTTAATATGCCATAGTAAAAAAAACTTTATCTAATTTCTAGACATGAGGTGCAATGAAAACTACTGCAGTAAAAAATGAGAAGATTTTTGTTAACAAAACTAGAGAAATATTTGAGCCCTCTTTAATAATTAGTTACCAAATGATTGCGAGGCAAAGCATCTAGCAAACAACTCCATCATATAAGACATATTCTAGAATTCGCTCGAACACTAAATTAAGCAAATTGTTTTTTCCTTAATAACTGACTCCCTCACCTTTTCCTAGAAAAGGCATGAGAGATTTTGTATAGATATGAAATTAAAAATAAATTTAATATACGTATGACCTACTTATGCTTTGTTATCAACAGGTGCTTGTTTACTATTCGTTGTTAGTAGAATTAATATACTGAGTTGTAATAGTCACTGCGCTTTTAATAACACCGTGTAAAAAGAAATTGAGTGCGAAAGGTCAGTTTTAATGAGTTAATTTGCAATATCTTTTACTGTTAATTATATTAATAAGATTATTAAGTTAAAGTTTGCGTCCAAATTGATAGTAAACGCAGTGCACGCAAAATAAAAATTTGACTTGCAAGAAATAATAACAATCAATTCAGTGTTCAGTATAGATGATACCACAGTTGTTAAGTACCACATACCCATCGATTGACAGTGGTACGCGCAGAACTGACACTGAGTATTCAAACTCACCGAGCTAACTTGTCTTCAAATCATTCAAAAGCAGAAGCGATTATTTGAAAATGTGATCGAACTTACATCGTAATGAAACATACATACATAAATCACGCCCGTCTCCCATTGGGGTAGGCAGCGACTATTGACCGGCAAATGCTACAATCCAAAGTCACTTGTTTCTCTTCCTCAACTGACATTTTCCTTTTCGTGCATGCACTTTGATTTCGAGGACTCTTTCTTTTACCCATTTTTTTAAATAAATCTCCCATGAGATCCTTATTATAGATGGGCATTTGCCCGGAAAAAACCCAGACGTGGGCAAAATGGGGAAAATACCCGAAAAATATGCGGGAATGGAAAAATATTTGGGTTTTTTCATATTTAGCATATGTAACATTTAGGTAGTGTGTAGAGATATGTATATATCAAATAGTACGTCCTATTACTACTAGTTAGAGCTAATCTAACTTTGTTTATTTTCATAATTCAATAAATCCATACCAATATTATAAATGCGAAAGTAACTCTGCCTATTTGTTACGCTTTCACGTAAAAACTACTGAATGAATTTTAAAGAAACTTTAAAATAATATAGTTCATACATCAGAATGAAACATAATATGATACTTTTTATCCCGGAAAATGTAGTATTCCCATGAGAATGGGTATTTCTGGATCTACCAAAGCGATTTGAATGAAATTTGGTATAGAGAGAGGTAGAACTCACAAAATTAACATGGGATAGTTTTTATCCCGGAAAATGAAGTATTCTAGTGAGAATGGGTATTTCTGCATTAACTGAGACAAAAGGATTTTTGGTTTGGAGATAAATAGGAACCAAGGAAGTAACATAGAATTCTTTCTATCCCAGAAAATGTATTCCCGTGAGAATAGGTATTTCTGGATCTACCAAACCGATTTGAATGATTTCTGGTATGTGCATAAAAGGGACTCTGAGAAGTAAAAAAGACTAACTTATTTTATATCTGGACTCAACCCTTTAGTCTACGCGGACGAAGTCGCGGGCAACAGCTATACGTTATGTATGCTAATAACTTGTCTTATTGTTTGTCCGTGTGTGTTCATCTGCTCTAAGTGACAAGCAACCCGAAACTACGTACGAGGATGGGGGGCGGTGAAGCAAGTAGTTGCAGCGGCGTACGCGTTGGTGATCTATTTATCTCAGACGTTGTTTTGACTTCGTACTGCGAACTCATGTTAATTTGTAGGTTTAATTGACGACATGGATTTTGTTTTGTGGACTTTGATTGCCTAATGAGATTAAATACGTGGTTTACTTTGGGTTGACGACTACTGCGACTCTTATGGACTTCGATACCTACTTCTTTTTACGAGCCGTTATCAACACTCAGGCAACACTCTGGTCAGAGGGCCGCTTTGTTTAGCGTTTGTGGGCAATGAAAAAGCCTTTGATTCGATCGAGACGTCGGCGGTGCTAGAGTCTCTCCAGCGGAGCCACATTGACTGTCGGTACATCGAGGTGTTGAAAAGTATATACAGCAACACCACCAGGTCGGTCCGAGTATAAGATCAGAGCACGAAGGTTATGCCAATACAGAGAGGCGTGAGACAGGGACTGGAAAACGCCTTCAACCTCTTGGAGTGGAAAGGATCTGTTTGCCGACGACATTGTAAAACGAACATGGACAAGACGAAAATTATGTCGAATGTCCATGTTGTGCCCACCCCGATTCCAGTTGGAGGCTCGACTCTCGAAGTTGTTGACGAATATGTCTATTTGGGACAATTGGTCCGGTAAGGCAGGTCCAACTTCGAGAAAGAGGTCAATCGTCGAATCCAACTCGGCTCGGCAGCATTCGGGAAGTTGCGCGACGTCTTCTCGTCCGAAATACCTCAGTGCCTGAAGACGAAAGTCTTTAATAGTTGTGTATTACCAGTGATGATTTACGACACTGAGACGTGGCCTCTCACTAATGGCGTTAATAGACGGCTCAGGGTCACTCAACGAGCTATGGAGAGGGCTATGCTCGGGGTTTCCCTACATGATCGAATCAGAAATGAGGAGATCCGTAGGAGAACTAAAGTAACCGACATAGCCCAATGGAAGAAATGATTATTGTAAGTGTAATACCTAAATGATTATCGTACTTGTAATAATGATTATCGTAAGTGTAATAAATGATTATTGTATGCGTAATAAATAATTATAGTATCTCTCGTTCTTTTTTTTTCAAAGATTTTTAAAATTTAAATAGTCGTTACTTCTGCAATTCAGCAATATTCCATCACAATGCACAGAAAAAATCTTATTATAAAACAAGAAGACTTTTTTTTCTTTTAGTTCCTGGATCAGGCTACACATTTGGACGTTTCGAACAGCAGGCAACAGCTAGTACCTTATATACGCTGGTGCAAAGTATGTGCGCATTGCAAAGTACCTATTTTTCGCTGCATTTGTTCTATAAAGCAAAAAAAATGTTATTTTTTTTGGAAATCGCGATAATCACGTTAAGTGATGAAAAAACCCGTTGATTGGTTTTTTCCATCATAAATACCCGATATTTTCCCAAATGGAATTTTCCCAGGGAATTCCCGATTCGGTTTTTTCCCACCGCCCATCTATAATTCTTATAGATGCGCCTAGGACATCCTCGACCGACTTCACCATACACTTCTGCAGCATAAAACTCTTTCTTAATTCTGCAAACTTTCATCCTTTAAATATTGAAATTAATGTTCATTGTTCATATTGAAAAAGTAAACAATGAAGCCTTCATTGCGTTGTTCTTTGTTTATATAAAAGATCGCCACATTAAGTTTGTACATACGGCATAACTCGAGACTGTCTCGCGGGCTATGATATATTATAGTGACTGTTAAGTAGCATGCAAAATGTATTTATACTTTGTACTTCCTTATGTCGTTATGGCATACTTCCAAGTAAAACAATCTTCCGTTGTGCGACGATAGCGGCTATAGCAATCATTTTATTACGTAGCACTGAAATAAAAGAGATGTATAAGTATTAATTATTGCGCTGAATTGTCTCGCTGTTGCAGTGAGATTAGGCGTGAAATCGTGGAGATTTTTTGCATACAAATCATTTTTTTTTCTATTTTATGCACTTGGTTCAACATTGATACGGACAGTAATGAGGCCGAGCACTGAGCAAATAGAAAATCTTAAATCTTAAGCGCGCTATCGAATTACACCCACCCATATGGTGGGTATGCGTAGGTGGTCAACTTCGCTCTAAGGGAGCAATATATTTCTACACCCACGTTTCACAAGTTGAGTTATTTAGTATTAAATTCGAAATGTAGTTATTGGCGTTCACCAGTTGCATAAACTTCGTATTGATACTGAAAATTATTGAAAATAACATTTCTCAACGAAGAAATATAATCTGGGACTTCTCGATCACATACAACAAATCTTACCGCAGAGCTGAAATCCGTAATGAAATGACTATTTCCTTACCTGAGATCTCAACATTTTTTTTTTTAATTGCCTTAGCAGGCAGACGAGCAGACGGCCCGCTTTATGGTAAGCGGTCAAACAAATCAAGTGACTACAAAGCAAAAAATATTGAAATTTGTCTTGCTGCTTAGGATTGGAACAAGAAAAAGGTTAATACCGATTTCCATAGGGTGACAAATCAGCAATAGAAAGATATTTGTAAAAAGTTATGGCACCATGCAATATTCTGGGAAAAAACAACGTTCTCGTATATCAATATATCATCTAAATTGAAATTCATATGAGTAGCTGGACGATCTGATATCAGCATATCAACGGTTCAATTTACATACATGAAGATAACCAGAGCGAAGGACTTTGCTGTATGGAAACTTACCTTTTCAGTGTCATTTTGTTGTAAGCTGAGCCCGTTTTATCGCCTCTAGATTGACGAGTGTCATGCCCAATAAAAAATTGTAAAAGATTTTTTTTTAATAGGCTACCTGGTTTGATTTAAAAGATTTTGAGTGTTTTTTTAAATGTTTATTATAAGATGGTTAATTTCAGTGATCTATGTAGTGCGTCACAGTTTCAAGGATTCGGCATGCGTTCTACTAGAAACTACTTTGGCCGACGTGAGCTCGAAAAAACGCACAACTATAGTGTAGAAATCTATAATATGTTCTTATTTAATTAGTCTGCTGTTTAAGAATTAAGACAATAAATTTCAAAAGTAAAGGAGCTGAAGTTAATGGCACAAAATAACTAATTATTTTGCTTTCAAATGATATGATCAGTTCTTAAGTCAATGCGTTACTTATATGAATGCTGAGCTTTAGTTATGAACAATTTTTTCTGTTTGGACATAATAATAATTTTCTTCTAGTTACCGATAGCAAAGGTACATGTCACTACATGTATGTATTCGATATGAATTAATGTTTTATTACGTATTAAAACAAATTCAATCATAATTTTAATACTTAGGTCTCGTCTTAATTAACCCAAGAAGGCTTTAAATCATCTTGCATCGAATTGATATGCAGAAAGAATATGAAAGGATATAGAAACCATAATAATTTTTTTTTAGTTTCGTCTATGAGATAAAATACTTCATCATCACTTTAAAATCTCTTAATAAAGCGAGATTTTTTAACGTTAAATATGATTTAGCATATAAATGATCACGAAGATGTCAGCCAGTACAAAAGTTGAAGCAATTTTATAAAGTGGCCGTGAAGTAAGATAGTCTTATGGCCAAAGATAAATATATCAATATCATATAATATTTCACTTTGAGTTGATGAAGAAAGTAAAATAGAATTTTCAATGCCCTGTCTTTTTTAAGCAGATGAAATGAATGCATGAATGTAATGCGAAACCCAAAATACATTGCACAGAATAAGTTAGAAGTAGTTATTCTAAGAATATTAGTATGAAATATAAACCTCCACTTAAGACAGTAAGAGGAATAGATTAATTAAAATCTAATCAATTTTATTTATACTTAAATATTTTTACTTAATTTTTTTCATCGATACTTACAATAATATTATTTTTATCTGGACTGTCACTTTTCGTCTTCGTAGTTTTTACTTTGGAAGTAGATGTAATCGGAATAAGTAGCTTTCATTTTTATTATGCCTCTGTTAACTGCAATTTTTCATAATGACTGCAATTCTTTAATAACCATTAATAAAAGAGTCATACCAAAAATCGTAATGATCTTGATTATTGCACTAGAAAAGATTTCTCCATCCTCGAAGGTTTAAATCAAATGAAAACGTCTCTGATTTTTCGAAGGATTTAGAATGACGCACTTTAACGGTAAAGGAAAATATCACACTTACTCTTATAGCTTATTATGTAAGGAATTACTTAAGTGCCTGTAGATCACAAAGCTTCACTTTACCAGCATAGTGGCCTCAGGTAGTAACTTCATAGTTGTAAAGATGCCCAATACCAGAATACACTGGGACGAACCATACCTGCCACCAATGATACAATACAAACAAGCATATTTTCCTTAAACAGCATGCACAGCTGTTTGTTTCGTATAGTAAAATAAGCTGTGAAAGTAATATCGAGAGGAAACAAATGATGCTATGACGGCAGCACGTGATAGTGCGATCGCATGCTGTGTTGCGCCGGATTGCGACGACGTGCACACTTGCCCTACAATACACCTACATAAATAAACCATAGTTTTATTATTAAAAATTATTTTATGTGTGAAAGGAAAATAATGCCTATACAGGCTGTATGCAAACCGTGATCGGAAACTAAGGCAGCTAATATCTACGGTGATCACAAACCCATGCCGTTAAAAAATCCTGACAAAAAATAAAAATTTTGACGTTTTCGATACAATTACAATATGATTTCATTGTTTATCGGCGACATTCATTTTTTAATTTAGACATGTCTAGTGACCACACAATATAATTGGAATAAATGATTTGCAATAAATAAAAGGAAGTCAAATTGTTACATGGTATTTGTCTAAAAATGTGTTTCAAATTAAACTGAAATTGTAGGACTTTACAGTCAGTATTGCCTTAGCTCATTCCAAAAGCTAAAAAATCATTACCAGTTTTATCCAGTTTTAAACCTATTAAAATGATAATAATAATTAGAAGGCTGGTAAAGCAACTACGTCCTTGAAGACATGGGAATTCAGTGCTCATAACAGAGTAACACTTGTAATTATGGTAACCACACTCTAATTTACTGGACTCATGCTATTAGAAACAAAACAAAACTAAAACAGCACGTCGAAACCTCCATGATTCATGGCAGGTGAATGGCAGATGCGAGCAATTATCTAAACGGCCGATAACAATCGCGTTGAATTCATAATTTGCACCCTTTATGCACCAGATACGCCGCATCAATGTAGTATGTGAGACCTGCACGTGACATGCTTAAATCTGCACCAACTGGCTTAGGATTCCTCGTGCATTTTATATGCTGTTAATAGACCCCCAGCCATGAAGACATTATCTCGGTTTTATGTCCTGGGATAGCTGAATCTCTGGACGTGCTTTGCTCATTTTAATGCAAGCAATTTTGGTCTTCAGTACTGAGATGTGAAAAAGAATATTTGTGAGTATACAAATAGTAACTTTTTTGAGAAAAGGCCTAGAATAAACTCGATTTGTTTTGTTGGTTTTGATGAAGTGTAAATGGCTCAAAAACGCATGTTATAATTATTAATATTAATCAATCTCTTAATAGTAAAGAGGAAATTTTTCAGATATTTTTCTACTCTGAAAAAGCATACAGTTAAATGAGATGTATGAAAATATTTTGCAATATTAATATTTCAATATGAAATTTAACTCACAAACAATACGCTATAATTAGCTCGCGAAATATCAACAGGCGCTGTAAATGTATTATTTTTTGTTTCTTGCATAAAATATTTTTGTACGATTTATTTGTAGCAAAAATATTACGATCATTATTCTTAAATTACGTTTTAATTAAATGAATATTTTATACAATAATGAACGTTGCATATCGTAATTAAAGGAACAAAACGTTTGCAAACTTCACGTTTTAATTAAAAATACGTGGGTAGCTGCGATAAAAAGTTAAGTAAATGCTGTCAAATAAAATCCTCGAGTAAATATTGAACGAAAATCGTTTCCGAAACATGTTAAACTTATCGACATTAATTGAAATTCCATTGTAAGGCGAGTGTGATAATGTTATTTAAGTATATGTGTGTGTTGTGTGTGCTGTGTTGTGTTGTTAATTGACTGCGAGTGCGATGCTATGTGGAGTCAGGGGCATGGTGCAGGTAAGAGTTGTG
The DNA here is from genome assembly GCA_030295005.1 of Cephonodes hylas. NCBI lineage: Eukaryota > Metazoa > Arthropoda > Insecta > Lepidoptera > Sphingidae > Cephonodes > Cephonodes hylas. The sequence goes on along the minus strand of AP025364.1, from coordinate 6,023,545 downwards.
CAACATCCCTGACGAATTACACAGTTGGACGTTTGCTTATAACATTGTACATGTGTTTTGGTGTTGCATGAAAGTTGAAAAAGTGCAAATCGCCAATAGTAAAGTTTGAAGTGTAAGTTAACATTGTTGAGGAGTGGAGTGGATGGCGGCGGCGGCGGCGGCGGCGCGGCGCGGCGGCGTCACCGGCGTCGTCGGAGGCGTTCCCCGGCGGGCCAATGGCGCGCCCACCCGCCCGCCGCCCCCGACACCGCTGCCACTACACCCAGCTCGCCAGTAGGTTTGTGTCCTTTTGGCTGACCGCATGACTCCGTATCTCGCTTCGTCGCTGTACTCGTTGTAACCTGTGTACGTGCAGCACGCGCTTCACCTTCCTCCACACGGCAGACGCCCGCTTCGAAACGCTCGCTTCATACTCGCTCAAGTTTGTGAACTGTTCCAACTAAGTTGAGAAACTTTGGTAAAGTGGGGAAGCAGTGAAGAGACAGTGCAGGTGGCGTGCAGCGCGGCGACACTGCCAGGTACTGTGTCCACGCTGCCGTCCCGCACCCTCCGCCTCACCCTCCCGCTCCCGACTCCCCGAGTACCGCCTCCGAGACTCTTATCAAACCCTTATCTAGCACGCTCCAAACCATCACAACACAAAAACAACTTTTACAGACATCTTTGTCGCTATGTTACACGTCATTTTGTGCCTGTGAGATGGTTTGATGCAAAAATGATAAGGTCCAGGCTGTTATGTGTATTATGATTACGAATATGCCCATACTGTGATAAAATATGTTAATATAAAAACCCCAAAATCACAAATTTGAAACCATTAATTTCATATAAAAACTCTACAGGCTCGTCCAATCACCATAAACATTTCATAAAAAAGTTTATAGAAAAACACCAAAATAGAAATTCCAATGTAGCTAGCGATGTTAGATAGAGCGCCCATAACAATGTTGCCCGTAATCCGTGTAGAGATCACAATAACAACAAATAGAAAAATTGTCGTAAAATCAAACTAACGGTGCACATTCACCGTGTTTTCCTCAACAAAATTACAGCGATACTACGAAAATCCAATCGCATTAAAACGACGGAAAAATAAAAGGGTAGCTAGAAATACAAGATTCCCCGAATAAACATAACAATTTCCGCTTCATCGCCTCTGAACGTAGCCAGACAAATTAAAGAACATTTTTCTGTACGAGCCCTCGCTCCCACTTAGTGCCTCCGCTGGCTCCATAAAACTTAACTACACGCTGTAACCGCCACTAATTATTAGGGTGGGTTTACATAACGTATTTATGAGCACGAGATTTAACGTCAGCGCTGCGATCTCGGGTGGTCTGTTACCGCCCCATTAAAAAGTTGTCCTCCACGGACGCGTAAATAACATAAATATGAGCTGTTGTGCTCGACAATCCACCGCGCCGCTGCCCACTGTCCCTCCGCCGCTATCGACGCGATTGCCTTTTGTTATTCTCTCTTATTTTATACCCCTTTTGTACCTGCGTTGCATATTTTTACATGTTTATGCAGTAATGCCAATATATGCGATAGAATCGTAATAACTTTTATATCGAATTCATTTCATAATCCAAAAGTTCATCCATATTTATATTATTAACCCCATTAATACGTTTCATAATTTACAACTGTAAATTGAATAACACATTATTTGCATTATAATTTAAGTAATAGAGAAGTAATAGTTAAACACAACATGGCATTTTGATGACGTCACAACTGACACCCTGAAACAATGTATTTGTATGCAAATAGGGAACTGATGCGTGGACTTAATAAGATAAACCAATAGAGTCAAGTTACTGCGGAGACTGCGTCCGCACGAGGTCCGGACGGCCCGAGCGCGCCGACCGGCCAGGAGACGTCACTTCCAAACTTTTGATGTTTACACAGCGACGATGATCCCGGGCTAATTCCTATATTTACGACAGTTCCTCGGAACGTAATAAGAAAAACTTATCTACCATGATAAACTGGGAAGTTTGAATTGTTGTTTGGTGTTGTTAAAAAGTCAGTTAATTTTATACAACAGATATTAAAGTGGGGGTTTCTTTTACAACACGGCTTGCGTAACCTTCGCACTTTGTACTACGGATTGACTTAAAGCAGTAATTAATTCGTTGAGATTTTTTGTAGAGTTACAGGCCACTCTGAAGGCATTTTAAGCTATTTCTATATTAAAAATAATTAATGATTTAAGCTAATAATAGGCGAATGATCCATTACTTTGAATTAAGGTTATAAAACCATTAAGTAAGTGTAGTGCTACGACAGGTGCACACATTATTGATGTAGGCAGTAAAAGCTTAATGTTTCAATTATTGAGTACGTTCGGAATTATTTAAATGTTATGGGATATGTATTAATATTCATATGGGGATATGTGTTTTTTACTTTACGATTTATTTTGTATTCTTAAGTAATTTATTTGTTACACATATGTTAATACGAACAAAACACAAGGAGGGTTAATAGTTCAACTCTTACCTATAATAAAGATGTTTATATAATAATGAATTATTAATTTTGATTAAGACAATATGACTTAGACATACAATATTAGGGTAGTATCGGTGTTCTTTATTATTAAATATTACAAATTAAAAACATTTTTTTTAACTAACGTAATTATTAAATTATGTTTTTTTTTCATACATTTTTTATGTAAAAATATCCTAAATAAAATAAAGGGAACGAAAATATTGATATCCATATTTTATATAGAAATAAAAGAGATTCCATAAAGCCAGTCAGATCCTATAAAAGTTAGCGCGTAAAAACAGTTCTGTATAAATAGATCTATGTCGGTTGTAGACGGGACGTCGCGGCGCCGTTCCGTCTGGCTTATATACATAACTGGGCAAATAAGTTAATTCCACTAAAGTAAAGCTGATATACATGAACATTCCGATATTACCTCGTTGATTATGCGATTCAACGGGAATTGAACAAATTACACAATTTGTTTGGGAAAGACACGGTTTTTTTTTCTCTATGTTCTGATTTATTTTACTTTTTTTGTTGACGAAACTGAAAATCTCCTCTTTTTATTTGAGATATACTTTAAGGCTGCAAAGGGTTGCGAATGGGATCCCAGTATGGGAAATTATTGTATGCTCTAAAATTAATTGTGTTTGTTTCGTTCAAAATATTATTACGTTGGTAAACATATATATATATTCGTGAAAAAATTAAACATCATTTAGTGAACATACATTTATAATCCGTATTAATTTATCAGTTTATTTGTATTAAAGATACAAAGAGGGGTAAATTAATAAATATTGCTCAATGCCATAACAGCGAAGCGTAATACTGAGAGGAAAACAAAATACTTGAGATTTCTCTACCAAGAGTCTGTCTATATTTATTACAAACATAGTTTAAGTACGCTACCTAGAATTATCAGGGAAAAGTAAAGCACAAATAAAGTACTCAGTATTACAATATGTAATACAATTCACATACAAGGATACACTTTTCTATAAATAGTTTGGAATACAGTTGTATTAATTTTCTCTGAAGTCTGAATAAGCCGATTTAAAGAGCTATAAAATTTCTTTGAAGAAAATATGGAATACAAGCCGTATTCGCGACTACGCCCAGCGCTGTTTTTTGAAACTTAGTCTTCTAAGGTCCTATCCACTATCTTTATGCCTATGATTATAAAATTTTGTTTAGCTGTTAGAATGTTAGGCAGACATTTGTTACTCTGCACTTAAAATATTGATATGAATTTGAGTATCAATATGGAATGATTTTCATTAAATATTGAGTACTTTTCAATAGAGCTACTGTAAAAAAGGATTTGTTTCTATACTATAGTATTTCAGTGTAAGGACTATGTGATTGATGGGTGTATTTATTTATTTTTATGGTTAGTTATGAGTTAAAGACCCGAAAGTTTTTTCAATTAATGTGTGCCTCTTGCATAAATATCATCATCATCAGCCCATATCCGACCCACTGCTGGGCACGGACCTCCTCTATAACTAACAAGGTTTAAGCCTTAATTCACTACGCTGGCCAGAGTGAGAGGTGTGTGCCAGGAATTTGAACCTGCGACCGCCGAGATTCTCGACAGCGCACCAAAACTTTGAGGCCATTACAATAATCTTGTATAATTTTAAAGAAAAAAATTACTTAAACGTAATGTTGCCTTCCTAATCACTCTTATAATTCCCCCTTCCTTTCAGTAAGAAGATGACGATATCCAAATAGCTTCTAGCACCAGATTTAAGTTTGGTGGCTGTATACGGTCATTTGTTTGTGATGCGGCTTCCTGTTACGTTTTACCTATCGTCCCTAAACACTCACGACACTCATAGATTGTAGGGGCGTTGTTGTCTTTTCAATGATTAATGGCCCATGGCTATCACAATCACCTAACGAGGGACGATAGTGGAGCTGTTGCTAAACGTCGGCTTTCAGAGACAAGTGTTCTCTAAGCTGAATGTAGCCTTCCCTAAACTGTCTCTAGCTTAAAATTTGATCTAAGGTCTAACAGACCGAACTGCATATAAGTGTTGAAGGTCTTACAAGTAGTTGGGTGGAAGTGGCTGACTTTGTTCTTCAATAAGTTGTTGCAGGACGGCACGATACCCGATGAGTGGTGCGCCAGCTATTTGGTGCCTATTTTTAAAAATAAGGGGGACGTGCAAGATTGCAACAATTATCGGGGGATAAAGTTAATGTCACACACTATGAAAGTATGGGAAAGAATAATTGAGCGACGCCTGAGAGAGGAGTGTGAGGTTTCACGGAACCAGTTCGGTTTTATGCCTGGCCGTAGGACAATGGATGCTATTTTTGCAATTCGCCAGCTGAGAAGAGCACACAAAAACTTGCATATGGCATTCATTGACCTCGAAAAGGCGTATGATCGGGTTCCGCGGGAAGTTGTATGGTGGGCCCTTAAGAAGAAATGTGTGCCTGAGAAGTACCTGCAGTTGATTCGGGCCATGTACCGCAGATGCAGTACACAAGTCCGAACGGCGGTTGGTCTTACGGCCAGTTTCGATGTCGCTGTTGGTGTGCATCAAGGGTCGGCTCTTAGCCCTTACCTCTTCCTGTTGATTATGGATGCCGTTCTGGCAGGTATACAGGAAGAGGCACCCTGGTGCATGCTATTTGCTGACGACATCGTGCTGGTGTCAGAAAGTGGCCACGAGGTGCAGAACAGACTGGAGGTGTGGCGGCATAGACTTGAAAATGTTGGCCTTAAAGTCAGCAAAACCAAAACACAATATATGTTTTGCGACTACGGCGGTCTTTCAAGTTCTGTGTCCGTCACACTGGGTGGAATACCGGTACCAGTCTGTTCCGAATTTCGCTACCTCGGGTCACTTTTGCAAAGCGACGGAGACATCGACCGGGACGTAAGGCAGAGAATCAACTCAGGATGGATGAAATGGCGACAGGTCTCATCCACAATATGTGACCCAAGAATGCCCCTCAAATTGAAGGGCAGAATATACAAGTCCATTATAAGACCTGTCGTACTGTATGGATCAGAGTGTTGGGCAACGAAGAAGACGGATGAAAGACGACTGCATGCAGCAGAAATGCGAATGTTGCGATGGATGTGTGGTATAACACGGAGTGACAGAGTGAGGAATGAATACGTTAGGGGAAGTCTGAAAGTAGCTCCTGTGATAGAAAAGATGAAAGGAAACCGTCTGTCGTGGTATGGGCACATTATGAGAAGGGACGAATCATATGTAGGAAAAAAGGTGATGAACATGAAAGTGGATGGATGGGCGGGCCGAGGAAGGCCAAAGAAGAGATGGATGGAGTGCGTGACTGAAGATATGAAAAGGAAAGGGGTGAATGAAGACATGACGGCTGATAGGGATGTGTGGAAGGAAAAAACATACTGCGCCGACCCCAAATAAAAATTGGGAGCAGGGCAAGAGAATGATGATGATGATGTCTAACAGACCGAACTTGTAAAATTATAAACTCTACTCTTTTAAATCCTCCAGTTTCGTAGGATAAAATGCGGAAGTTGTGAAATCCTAACAAACAGTATTAACCTTTGATCTGTCAATTACGCCTTGTAAAATGTATCCTAAACAAACAAAAACGTTAAGTCGAGTAGAAATATAAGGAACCCCTATATTTTGCTGGTTTACGGCGTATCGTGATAAGGCTTATTTTGTTTTCTTAGCCCGCGCTTAGCGTAAAATATTATTTCAAGGGTGTTCGTAGTTTTAACCGAGATATTCGCAGTGCGAGAAAGGCATCCTGCGATTAAATTCTTGGAGAAATTAAGTAAGATATATCTTGTGCAATTACTTTAAAAATTTTCATTGCGAATTCGGAAAATGTAGAAGTATTCATTGTATGCATATAGGATGTAAAATATTTTGGGAAGTGAATCGAAAATTGGTGGGTCATTTTAGTAACTAACCTTTATTTACATGTTCTATTTTTAGAGCTTGGTATTTGTATTTCTATACGCTACCGACGCTTGTCTAACGGTATAGACCAATAACACTGCCCGACCGGAAAAATAAAACCAGAAAACAATCTAACCTGACGTTATAGTATTTTACCTAATTATTAATCACTTAAATGAGCCTGCTTGTAACATTATAGTTAAAACAATGTCTATTTACAATATTAGTTAGCTACATAAAATAATAACATTTAAATGAATGAATAAACACAGCCATTACAAAACAAATTTCATCTACAAATAGTTCAGTTACATTACAATCATAATGTATTTCTAAAGAGTTTTTATGATAGTTTGAAACTAGAATTAGGGCCGTCCGCGTCACTTAATCGACAAATGGTGCTCGCCAGACCGGTTTATCGTGATGTCAATAAATCTGAACGTAAGCGCAGAACACACTGTTCTTACATCCTACAATTTCACGCCATAGTATTCGAGTACAAAGTGCTTGGGAATTTGAGGACTTTCTCATTTGACAGACAAATTACCCGTGCAATATAAACGCGCACCACTCGATAATCGGCTACTAGTTCAGTGTGTACGAAACCGATTAGCCTTGTTCCATATAGTTTATCGAGACAATTCATTTCATATAAAAATGTATGCGTGTTCTATTCCAATCGTTCCGCTTTAATAGAATTTTAATTTCAATTTCACACACAGTGGCGTGCGCGGATTACGACACCGATTTCGAGTCGAGTGAATTTTTCCGATCGGCTCGACAACTCTACCGTAGAAATTTTGATGGGCTGTTATTACACAGTCCGTTTCAAACGTATTGTGTGCGAATGCTCGCTACGAAAATAGCAATATTTTGTATTGTATGTGGAAACTATAAACTTTTCTTGCTTTTTTGCACGCTTTCATAGCGTTCAGTGGCGGTTTTATCTGATAAACATGGTAACTTCTTTCTACGGTTGGTGCACAATGAATTGTGAATGCGGGGATATCCTTTGTACAAAATACATAAATCTATAAAAAATATATTTCTACTGTTACTTGTTACGTTAAACATTCTGAAATAGTGCTAGGAGCTTTATCGGGTGGTAGTTTAGCATTCCGTTTGGCGCAGAAGTCATAAAGTGACGTGGCTCATCATCGTCAGCGCACAATTGTGGAAACAGAGAGCGACACGGGCGGCCGCCACGATTGCGAGACGCGACACGTTACGTCGTCTGCAGGCCGGATAATAGGGATGCACTCACCTGAAAATGCGGCGGGCCTGTTTTATATTTCATAGGCATGCCCTGCTGTGGCCAGCGCATCCAATTAACTTCAGTTGTCCGCCGCATCGTTTGTAATGTACGGTGAAATATCGAGGGCTTGATGAGTGCCGGCCTGGCACTGCACGCGCACGGCCTGTCTTTATGACCTACATACATGCTTATACAGTCGGATGGAATGGGCCGAGTTATGTACGTGCTTTTATTATGAGAAGTCAGTGTTGGTAATTAAAATTGCGGAATAATTCCCCACAATAAACGACTTGTTTGATGATTCCCTTTCTCGTATGACGTTTATGTGAAAATTTTCGTGGAGATGGGTTTACAGCTTCGTTTTATTTGTTTGTTTATTTGTTCGCTTCAACTTTATCCATTACGTAAAAGCGGTGAAATTTATATGTTCCTGTTATTAAGCAAGTAACGCCAAGGTTAAATTGCATATTTTGTATAAATACTGCAAGAATATGTAAACGAATTGCATTCCCAATACAACGTGTTTGACCCTGTGTTAACTTTGCGAAACATATATACTTTTTAATAGAGTTTGCTTTGGTATAGAATAAAGTAAGCAGTATCAGTATCCCTGCCAAATTTTAAGTCGATAGCTTCAGATGTTACTAAGAAAAATATTGTACACAAGTGAATGTTTTAGCGTTGCCATAATGGTTTCCTTGTACATAAAATATTGCGAGCATCGCCCGTTATGCAACCAATTTTTATCAAAGTCTATATTTTTATTAAAAGAATATTATACCAAGGAACATGTAAATAATATGGAAATTCAGTAATAGCAAACTAAATTTTCCTTGGAAATTACCGCTAAATAAACGGTGTATAGGTCCTGCTTATTTATATAAAGTGTTTTGTTTTTCCTACGTATTTTAACTTATGCAATAAAACAAAACCGGCCAAAAAATATACAAAAAGAACAAATATAGTCTTGTAGATAGTAGTGACGTCCCACTTCTGGGGTAATTTTTGGCATTTAAAAACATAATTATATTCAGTCAATTCAGAATACTGGAAAAGACCTCCAAAATGCGAAACAAGAAAACATTTTCTCAGCAAGGTTACAGCGCTAAAAATCATTCTAAGAAATAAACCCATTCAAGTTAAATTCTCCCCGAGACCCTCCTGTTCTAATATCGAAACACAACAGAAGTTTATTGAATATGAATAGTCGCCGGCGTGGACTTAGTGATTTGTTGGTCCCAGTGTAGAGTTGCATTGCCATCAATCCGTAAGTGAATCGTGGAGCGAGCACGTCGCAGATGCAACTGATATCACCTGACGATGTCGTTTGTATACGTCGGACGCGGATTGGGCCCCGTATACACCCGCGTCAAAACGACACACCGACTTTGGCTTACGAATTTCCGATATTGGATATCCACCCTTATCGATAAAATACCGCAACTTAGAGTAAACTTGATTCCGAGATATTGCAACCCTACGGCAAGGTAATGCCTTCTGCCGTACTTAGACTTTCAAATACAGTAATGGAACGATATATTATGATTAAGTTTCGAAACATTAGGGCTGTTTGTTTTAAGAAAATGTTTTTATTTTGTATGCCGTTAGATGTCGCTATGTGTCATCATTACTTGCTACGGTCAATTTTGTTAACGTAGGCTTTGAGCTTCAGACATTACGTAAAAATTGTTCAGAAGGTAAATGTTTAAATAATAAAAAATATGAAGCAGAAAGTGACTTTATTAGGTATAAATTTAAAACAGTCGATAATTTTTCTTTAATTATTTAGTTTACGGTTTATACACAATTCCACAAACATGTGAATATATAGAAGATGTTTAAAACATTTTGTGACAATTTTAAATTGATTTCTTTTTAGTCTCATCTTGTTACTATTGAAATATATGTTCATTAACATACGAGCACTGTTACATACAAACAACACTTGCTGCAAACAACAATGGACATCATCCCCGTATCCTCAGTAAAAATAGCCAGCAAATCTGATTTGAAAATAGTTTGTCACGTATTGAATCATACTCGTGCAGGAATTATTCCATTAGTCAACAGTCCAAGCCTGAAAGCTTCTTCGTCCCACTTTCATCGAACTTTCCCTTTGTCGAATGGAAAGCGGATTGGGATCGCATGGCCATCAACCTATGAACGCTTTACGGGCATAGAAATTTTTAATTTCAACCATTAATGACTTACTACTGGTCTCACTAGTTTTATAAAATGTAATTTTTTAATTTTTGACATTTATACAGTTTATATAGAAAAATCATGCATGTTTGCAAATGCCTAATATTGTGTTTAGTGGTGAATTAATTACCTTCTCAACCAGCCTATCTCGTACCTTATATCGGTAAGAACTTAGAAAGAGAAGAATTTGTAGTTATCTTTAATTACTTGCATAGTTATTTTATTTATTTATTTTATTTTATTTTGTTAGGGAAATAGGCCATGCAAATTGCAATATTCCAAAGTATAAAAACAAATCCCACCGCTATCAGCCCAGCGTGTTAGACTAAGGCCTAGTCCCTCTCAGTTTCAGACCCATGGCCAGCAGTGGAATATGTCCAGTGTCATACATATTCCAAGCCATGTTGATAATGATAAAAAGCAAATGCAATACATTTATCAATAACAATGAAATAGGAGAATGAAAATATTATTCTGCTAGGAATGGACACTTTATTTGGTTTCCGCTCAATTTGCTGGAGTTTGTAAAACAAACAGTGATGGTGGAGGTGCGATATGGTTACGTTGCGGTTTCCCATTTTGTATGATTAACGTACGCAGTAATTTTCCGCCTTGTTTGAACTTCGATACAATATCCGAGCTCCTGATCAGCTGTGTGATATAATTAATCCGTGCGTTTTTGGTAAATTCAGCTGTTGCAGTTGCGATATACTGCTTTCTGAAGCAATCAAAACAAAATTTTAAAAGCCCATCAAATTGAAAGTATACAATTAATTTGATAGCAACAAGCGTGTGTTGCATAAAGAGTATAGGTTTATATCTGTTATCCAAGACATGGGTGTCTTAATTTAAAATGATTTCTAATGATTCTGAGGCTTTTTTAATACAAATTAACGAAATACCTCTGTCCGATTGTAAAGTGTTTTCGTACTAATCCATCCACATTGAGACGAAATTTAGAAATATATTACTATTCTTAAGTCTAATACGTTTAATATATGTTATTTAAAATTTTAATAAGCCATATAACGCGATGATTGCTAAAGACTAAAACTATTTTTTAAACATACAGATTATGTGACTTCGAACAATTACTAAGATAGTCAAAATAACATGACATGCGTTCCCACCAACGCATCCTCTTTGGGTTTGTTGATTGTTTTCTTATTTAATTGTTACACGACGAACGGAACGTAGCTTAGGTGGCTGCTTTACCGACGCGCTTTTGTTTAGTTAAACTGACATTTGAAACACTCGGTACAAGACAACACAAAACTTGTTTCAAGCCAATTAGTTTAAGGAAGTAAACAAGGAGAATTTAATTCCAAGTCTTTAAAGAAAATCTTCCCTAACACCAATATAGAAACCGAACTGATGTTATTTGATTTGACTAAACGCAAAGTCACACGAAGTTGTTGAATATCTCATGAAAACCATGAGACGATTTCATAACTCCGCGGAAACTAATAGTTAATGAGGTTCCATATCAAAGGACCAATATATTTTGTTTACATAAAGATGTTGGGTTGGAGCTGGCACGGTGGAGTTCCGCAACTAAGTATCCAGGAAACCGGGGCATAACGTAAACATTTTTCATAAAGCTATTACACATACTTGATGCAAAAATTTGTGAAGGCGCCGCCACGACCGCTGCCTCTTAAATGTTGATTAGAAAATACTCAAGGGAAACGATGTTTTCTTATTTTAATATTGCTTTTAAACTTCTCCCAACTTAAATTAGAATTTAAATGTGCATGTTTCTACATCGTTCGCTTAATTAATTGTTGATGCAGTCATTGTAACGTCGTATGCAGTGCGAACTGACTAACGATGAAAGGAATTCATACTAGTAATTGCCATTTTATAATTGAAAGAAAGAATCCTTTATAATTGTTGAAGAATACATTTTCATTTTAAATTAGGGCGACACTATTTTATTATTTTAATATGGGATTGCAATAATAAAAATATACATTTATTGTACTCGTTTATTATATAATTTTTTTATTCCTCATGTGTTTATTTTATTTTTTACATTTTTAAATATAAAATTTTATAAAAAAAAGTACATTTAAAAATATAAAAATTAAACCCGCAGATGGCGGGGTCTACGACCCAAGCCACCGGTGGTTAGGGTCCAAGAGTCAGAAACCGTCTCACGATACGTGCCGTGTCTAATAACACTGCTTTTTGTATCTGGATTTTGACCCAACAACCGATTGAGAGCCTCCGAAGATGTTGGTCGAGGCTCTTTGGTATCAGCCCATTGGCAGTAACGACTATCGGGACAATGACGGTTGAGTCAACATCCCACATATCAGTAACTTATTAACAGTATACTTTTAATGGTTTAAAATTATAGTTCTTTTTGATTTACGAGTGTTTTGCCAATGGGAAGGCATTAAATTTCGAGAACTAAGAGATGACATATCCTCGCATTTAATTAAATTATTGTTATACAGTCAACATAATAGCGTAGGAAAATACCCGTAATGTTTCTATCAATGAAGCGTCATTTACCTATTTACGTCCATACCATTTCGTATTGTAAGACAATGCGTCATACATTTGTAATAGTCAGGTATTGTGACGTTTTGATTGGATCGATGCGCTTTCCACCATTTCATTATATATGGAAACTCGCCTGTAATTACGTGAATGCTATTTTACAGTAACGTTTTACTTTGTATACCATTTATTATAGGTTATTACCGTTCAATTCCTTTAATACTGTGTGTGATAACTTAACTTTATGGGGTATTTATGAAAAAAATATTTATATTTAAGGAAGAAAAATATTTAAAAATTGATAAATCTTCAAGGTAACTTGTACATTTCATCAATACAATCATACATGTGTGGACGAACTGCGAAGTAATAAACATTAGGCTATCTATTCTACTAAAACTATCTATCAAAGTATTTTGATTTTCTTTTAATTTGTGCTCTGAACTAGATAATTTGAATAGTTATTAGGAGAATAAACTTTTTTGTCCTCCTCTTTAATTAAATTAAGGCACTAGACAAGACGTACGATACATAATCATAATTAATGTAGAAATAAACTACTGTACATTGTATTGGACGTAAAAAAAATGTTACGAATTTATACCAAAACATATTCAATATTTTATTTTTTTGTTACATGGTTAATTTTGTATTAAAATTCAACAACAAACAGCCGAATCTTGGACGTCTAACATAATAGTACACGGGATATCAACTGACGCTGCTACCGCGTTAATTAATTTGTAAAGTAGAGAATAATAATTAATATGTAAAGAGAAACTTTGCACGACCAAGTAACATAACTAGCGGGAACCTAACTCGCGTTAGAATTAGTTCTTCCAACAAATTCAGCATATTTAAGAGTTTGGTTACCTAATCATCTTATTAAACAAGAACACACGTTTATCCATACAACAATACAGTTAAAATAAAACCTAACACACACGTTTATGTATGATAGTCAATATTAAAGGAAAAGATAAGGGATTACCCACAGTTATCTAGATTTTACTATCCTTCGAAATAATTTTTATTCAATTATACTTTTAATGTGTACAAAACCCCGAATCTCCCAAGTTTGCCTCTGAAAATCCCTTAAGAGCTTCAGAAGAATGTTTCATATTATCATGCTTCAAAACACCTTTGTGTAAATTGGGGTTCGTTTCATGACCTTGACATCAAAAGGCCTCCCCACTGAGCTATTTGATTTTTTTTTATTATACGCCGTTTTATTGCTGTTTCCACTATGAAGTGTAAAATAATTTTTAATAACCTTGGCCCTTTCGAGCCATGAAGGAACTTTAGTTTTATTGTTGTGTTTAATGAAGCTATTTGGTGAATTTGAATTGAAATATTTGTAAATGGTTTGTTTTACGTTTTATGGCCTAAATAATTTATTTCAAAAATAGAACCATCGTATTACATACAAAAATGTATTTACACACAATTATCCTTAACATTAAATATTCTTAATAAACACGTAATGCTGCTTTGGTCTACCCAGGAATCGAATCCGAAAACGCCCTATCCATGTTACATTACGTCACCGCTAATTACAAAGCAATAGATAACAAATTTGCTCACAAAATTTATATCATAAAAACAAAGCTACATTTTTCTTTTAAATAACTTATTTCGTTAAGCAATGCGTTACTTAACAAAAGAATCCATGCGCAGCGAGTAGTCTCTATTTTTCATAAATAATTTCCTTTCTCAAAGACATAATTCAATAGGGTGAAGCAGTGCTACCGTTCCAGTCGTCTGTTTGTTTATCCCGGCTTGATTACAGACTACGCGCCAGTTCGCGCGCGTTCATAAGCCATGTAATCAACTCCCAATCGATAACAAACAATGTTCACACAAAACACATTAGTAGCTAAGTATTTTGGAATTGCTTCGTCATTGATTTTTATGCGTTCTTTTGTTCGGATATTGGTTGCGTGGATTTGAATGTAGCCAATTATTCTGCCCCAATACAGTTTATTGCCAGGACGTCGCGAATGCGCCGCCAAATTGTCGTCGAGAAATTGTTGACTGCAAGATGAAAAGTCACGTTCTTCAGGAGTCGTGCCATACATTAAGAATTAGCGCTGAAGTTTGGGCAGCGGTTGCATGCAAACATTTTGATCTAAAAGCAAAACTTTTGCCAACTGCGGTTTAATTTTTACACCAACTTTAATGGCGTAAACTTTTTAATAATTAATTAGAATATATCACAGTTTGTCGTTAAATTAAACATGTACTTTTACCGTAATAAAACAACTATTTTTGTAGCAATTGAATATTTTGCGTACTTAAATTAGCAACGTACGCATAAGAGCGAAACAAATTGGGAATAACGATAAGAATCGATTAGGCTTCATTACCGACAGTAAACTTCATCGCAAACAAATGAATACCGGCTCATTTTGAAAGGCAAAGTACTGCATAAGTTGCTTTTTTGCATTTATATATTAGCGATAGATAAAAGAGTTTTTAGATAAAAAAAAAACTCAAAAACGCATTTAATACTCTATATTCTTCATACTTTCTAAATATTATAAAGATTATTCAAAAATACACCATTAATATAATAAAAATTGTATAAGGCTTCTATAAACTTATTCGCATTTAATCGTTAGGTTTTTAAAGTGATTACCAAAAGTTACTTTCCGTAGATTTATATAAGTATCGGGATAATGTTTAGGATTATGAAAGTCAAGTTACTTTAATAGGTGTTACATTACTAATTATGGTAAAGCCGATACCGCCAATTAATTAAGAACTTTATCCGTTTATAATCCCATCGACGGCCAAGTTAAATTGAGCAACAAGTATTATTTGTACGTTATTCTCAAGAATGTTTGTTTAGGTAGGGTTTAGTTATTTGCCATGTAAGATGGCTGAGAAGAGTCACTGCAAAGGACTGTGAGTTCGTTTCCTGCACTGATACAAATATTCGTTCTTTCTGAATAATTATTTTTAAAAGCTCAATATGCGCTTTTAGGCAAAGAGGGTCTTTAATAAGTAGACATAAATGCCGAAGTATAACCACGAAATCAAAATGAAATAAGCACAATGCCAGTGTTTTAAACAATAAGACAGAAGAGGCATTAAGAATAGGGTATGTTAAAAATGAGTGGGTTGCCAGTGAAATTATATTTGTATAAAATTTTGGAAGCTGAAACACATCGGAATATTCCCGGCGAAATATTATTTTTTCAAGATAAACGGATTAAAAAACGCATCAAACCGTGCACACTGAAAACTTTGTTAAAAATTTACTGGAAGTAATTTTAAATTACAGGCTATATTGGTGTGTTTTTATCACTTGATTTAAAAAGTGAAAAAAATGTGAAACAGGTGAACCGTGGAATGGGATAGCTCACATTGTTATCGTTGCTTTTTATTTAAAGTGTCCAAATCTCTTTGCCGTAAAGACTAGTGAATTCCGATAAGGTCTAGTAGTTTCATATCTCTCAGTAATTGGGATGGAGATTGATAGAGACTGCTTCACTATTGGGCTACGCTAACGTTCTGCATTTAACCTTGATGTGTTAATAAACGCTTGATAATCCAGATAGTCTTTTACAGTTACTATCACCGCAAAATTCACTACCGAAAATTCGTTACCACTAAACAAAATATCATATTAAAATAATGAAAACAGTTCCCATTAAAACTTCAACTGCAACCGCAAACCAAATGGGAATCGGTGTTTAGCCGAAAACATAACGCGCTCAATTTAATAATGTAGTAAAATGTTTGAATAATTCCCGCCCGGAGACAACACGTCACAAAAATGTAACGTTCCTTTTGGTTTCGTCGCAGTTGGGTAATTAAAAAAGCTCGCGTCAAAATTCCCGCAAGGGTGTAGTTAGAGCCACTCCAAACGTCAACCGCTCTTAGCTAAGTAATCAGGTTAAAATTCATGGAGTCACAGAGTTTCCATTTACCTCTAGAGGTTTTTCATACCGGTTCAGTGTGAAATAAATCATTTATGAAGTATTATTAACATGTTGCACCTATCTGAAAATGTTAAAGGGGAATCTGTCTCCGCAATTGTGTTGAGCTCATCGAATGTGCTACAATATATTATTTAAAAAAATGTTTAATATAAAAACCTTCTTAAGAATTCATTTAAAATGAATTATAAGTGATAAAACATTTAATAAAATCATAAAGAATAGTAATACCAATAGTAGTGATAAACTACAGTTTTAGGCGGGCAGTCAAGAATCTCAGCGATGGCAGATTTACAATACTAACTTTTAAGGCGAAGGAAAACATTGCGAGGAAATCTGCACACCAGAAAGTTCTCAGGAATTTCTAGGGTATGTAGCCGGCCAACCCATACTAGGCCAGCTTGATGTACTAAGGCTTAAACGCTATCAGGCGTAGAGGAGATCCGTGCCCAGCAATGGGACGTACATATATACGCTGATTATGATGAAGATGACAAAATAGCTCGCAGCTTAATATACTAACGTTTATATCGTTAACAGTTGTAACTATTCCCGCCATTACCAATGAAGACAATTGCGACCGTCGGACAATTTTCTCAAAATACTTTTTTATAAAATGGCCTATTACTTAATTTAGTTTACTTTTAAGTGAGTCACTCGTTATAATTCGCCCCTGATGACTTTATTCATCAGATGTCGTCTCGCAATGTCAATTACATAATTTAATTTGGACGTTTAGGAAGACATGTTTCGAGGGAATTTTATTTATTCTTATCCGTCAGAGCGGCCGAGTTAACGTTATGGCAATTTGCAAGAAATTACAACAACGACCCGCCGCGTCCCGCTGCTCAAATTGGTACATTTAAAAAAGAAAATTCCCTCATGTTCAATTGCCTAACTTCAAATAATTCTCCATTTTCAGTAATAGATTTATAGCCACAGTCTCCGTGACACAATTTTATTTTTTTGCCAGTCAAAGAGAGGACATAGGTATCTCGTCAAATTCACAAATGTGTGTAGATGTTACAGTACATTGCTACTACGTTATTATTTACAATAAAAGAAATATGTCGTTTAGATCATTTTTGGTTAAAAGTTCTAAACTAATTAATTTCGAATTACTAAATACGTCTTTATAAGCCTCGGTTTACACGACCCAACAGCATGAGCCTCGAGGTCAAAAGACTTAAATATTACTTCATTAATTAGTACATTATGAATAACATCCAGCATTCGCGCCGAAACACATTTAAGAACGTTTCACTTTGTGTTTACTTATTTTATAATTCACCACCCCGGAATAATTTACCCAAGGGATAGAAAATTATATTTTGTTATCTACCGCAACCAGTCAAGATTGTGGTTATAATTTATTCGTTAAATATTGTCCATAATCCTAGTTTATTTTCGCAGCCACCTACGTTTACGTGGAACTGGCATCTGTTGCGATGATTAACTTTCGCATTGTAGTATTGCCGGGTGTTTATTGTACAATAAATCCAGAAAACAGTTCCCGTTCAGTTACAATAAAGTTATAAAGTCGTCCGCTAGATACACCTTGAATTGCGATATTACTGTCTAAGAAAATGAAAGTGTTTTGCGGAACTTGTGAAAAGACGCGATGTTTTCTTTTCTTGCCGGAGTTTACCCGGGTCTTTGCCGACATATTAAACGCAATATGAGAGAGGACGGAACAGAGACTGTGTTACTTATGAATTTGTGCATACTACGGTATATTGTGTGATGTTACACTAGTTGAATGCCTTATTCATGGCTTTGGAATAAACGATACATTCTTATTAGTATGTGGTATGGAATGCAGAGTTTATTAAAAGTTATTTACGTTAAACTACGTTACTAGTTTGCGTAATATCCATATACAAGCGTTACAAGCCAGATGTTTCTTTGACTAAAAGCCGTATTAGGATACAATAAGATTCCTTATATAACAGGGCATGAAATAAATTTACCAAAAATAAATAAATACACCCAACAGTCACATACATAGCTCTGACGCCACACTAGGTTACAAGACCTGTGTCGTGGGTATCAGACACTACGAGAGACTTTTTCGGTCTCACAAACACCCAGACCCGATACAAATATTTGTGGTTCACACAAACATTTGTCTCGGTGCCTAGCCAACTGCGCCACGGGGGCTGAGAAAAAAAATTTAATATAAACAGCAGTTTAAACATCGTTTCGGTATTCAAACATATTCCCGTGTAATATTATCCTTAATAAACACATTAGCCAAAACTGTGCTGCAGTTAGACCCTCCATTAAACAATTAATTTGTTTCAGTTTCATGTATGTATGTCCATTAGCAGTCATAAGAGTTTTTAGTATGCATACTGGTAAAGTAACTCCATTGATAATTGACAAGTAGCATTATAATAATATTTGTTACACAATATACACATACTGTAACAAAAGACAACGGAATCGGTCTCATTTAAACTGTAAAATAAATAAATATCTCTTTACGTCTCTGATCTCGTGGTATTAAAAAAATCCTCGTAATTTAAGACAATCATAACACAAAATTCAATCTCACTTGCAGTCAATGTACGAATTGTTTAATTTTAAAATTCCGCTCCATTGCTGGACACGGGTCTTCTATATAACTTAGACGGGTTAAGCCGTAGGATACCACATTGGACTTGGAAGGGTTGGCACACTTCACAACTAAGAATTTTTTAAAAATTGTATAGTTGTGCAGGTTTCCTCTGATATTTTTATGCGCCTTTAAGGAACGTGAATTTAATTAATTTAATATATAGACATAAAATTGTACCATCTTATAATAACTAAAACTGATCATCGACTTTGAATACAAGATGAAATATTCAACCGAAATGACACGAAATTAATTGCTTTTATCTGCTAACACATTTGAAATTACATTCTGAGTGCCGTTTGTAGTTAGTATTTGGACTAAATTCTCATTGCTGTACACAAGTTCGCGGTTAGTCTGCCGTAATAAACATAGTTTCTGTACAGGTAACACGTAACACACACCGTCTGCCTGTTTACCAAACAATTCCAACTGAATTTCTGTTATTTTCAGCTTATAGCTTCAATTTATTTTAATTCTTTATAAGTTTATCTAGGAGATCTGTTAATTTTGTAATTTGTTTTCTCAAGACTTATCTGCTATAAACTGTTCTACATTAAGAGTAAGTACGTTTCCCAATAAAGATTTGATGTGTTGTAACAAAATTCCTTTCCTTTAACTTTTCTAACTAGGTAATTCAAAATCGTTATTCATTTTCCGAAAGAATTCAATTGTTTTACGTTTAGTTTTGATGTTACTTATACCTTTTATTGTAAGGGCGCATTACAAATTGTACGCATTTACTAAGACCAACGCCTTGTCTTGGATCAAGTGTCTTTAGTCTGTATAAATATTTATCCGATAGACTAAGCTACAGCTACTAAATAACAGATGTCGGTCAAACTTTAGAGCCATAACTTCGTGATCGTTTCTACTCAGGAATGCACCAAGGGATTCAATAGTTGCTGAATTCCAAAACGTAGTATAGTCTTTAAATAAACTTTCTATTTTTTTTCTTTTTTGTATACTTGAATGCTTTAGGCACTGCATAAAGAAGCAGAAAAACTAGGAGAGTTAGAAGGGAGATAATCAGCTCTTATTAATCTTTCTCATGGTCTCGATTGATTTATTGGTTGACGAAGCAGGTTAATAAAAATAAAACCAAGATATTGAGCCAACATATTATATCCCGTGGATGGTCTTAAGTGTCAAATTAATTCACACATTAGTTTGAATGCTGGCAATAATCGAATAATGCATACATTACCCTAATTCATATTAAAAAAGGTTTTCAATGTAAAACCTGTCTGTTCGTTTTTTAATTATAATTATTACTTTGAATATTTCGATAAGAACAGAATTTAAAATATTAAGAAAAACGCAAGAACCATATTGCGTTTTATACATAATTATTCTTATGGAGAAATAACAAACGATAGTCATTATTGACTAATCGTATGCGATATACTATAATACGTTAGATAAAAACACATATTTTCATAATATATAAATAGGAATACAACTGCCCATCTCACCTATACTATTTTTATAGTATGAAGATGTAGGGTCGACATACTAGCATGGGCTACCTGATTGGAAGTGATAATAGACCATCGTAAACACCTTCAAAATCTGGGGATTTATAGGCTCACAGCCGGACATTGACAAGATTAGGAAAGGGGAGAGAGAAGGGAAGGGTTAAATATTGTTTATCGAACCTTTCGAATTGCGACTAGGGAGGAAATATAGGAGAAACACGTAAATATTCTTTACTCTTATTGTAGCACGAAAGAACAAAATATTTAGTAAATGTTATTATAATTATTACTACTGCAAATAATCTCATTTTTATTTTCTTTCGCAATTGCTTTAAGAAACTTATTTTCTCATGAGATAAATGTTTTTTTATTATATTTTTGATTAATTGAATCAAATATGAGACATTACCTCGAAATTTACTTTCAGGGTTTAAAAATTCTTTTTTAACCTGTTTTCAATTTGAAAATTAAACAAACTCCATCAGTTTGGAGTTTGATAAAACTGTGTGTATCAAGGATTATGTCCTGGTTCTGTGGTAGAGGAATCTCATAGATATCTTGTCCGTAGATTCCATACACCGGTCGCAGTTATTCACAACGTTTTGCCGGCAAACGAGAGAGATTGCTTTACTCAATAACTTGTGTACCT
Organism: Cephonodes hylas; assembly: GCA_030295005.1. Classification (NCBI taxonomy): domain Eukaryota; kingdom Metazoa; phylum Arthropoda; class Insecta; order Lepidoptera; family Sphingidae; genus Cephonodes; species Cephonodes hylas. The sequence continues at coordinate 6,002,473 of AP025364.1, read as the reverse complement.
GTTTGTTTTCTTACTTTATTATAATGGTTGGACGTAAACCCGCCGTCCTTGAGTCTGAGATGAAGATTAATAAAACGGATCATCGCGCTACATATAAAACGAGGGTTGATTCACTTTACGGCGCCACTTTGTTCATATCTTTATATTTACGCTGAAATGTTTATTGAGGAGCTAATTCCAAGATAGTTGCAAGTGTAAACTGGTGTAGACTGTCGACATTTGAACATGTTGTGGAACGTTGAGTTGTTGAATGGTGTTTTCATCGCTATTACGCTGATGAGTTTTTCCTATCGGTAGCGTTAGACAAAGTGGAACAACGAGACAATGGCGGATGACGCCGGCTACGTGGCCGAGCGTCTGATTTACGCTAACGGCTGCTACACTAATTAACACGGAGATTAATTATTATTGCAAACCGGAGGCCTCGCTGAGCTAAAGCAGAACCTCCTTAATTTTGCTCCTTTCTATCTGTCATAGTTCGCGATGAATTAGCATCGTTACGCTGAATATTAAAGACAATGTGGGACTCCGTGATGTTATTGTGTTTACAAATTAAAATACGCGACCTTCAGTTGATATTTGTAGTAATTTCTATATACGGGGAAAAATTATGTTTAAAATGAAAATAAAACTTTGTTCTAAAATCTAGGAGACAGTTATTCTTTGATGAAATTATGTAAGCTCTCACCTAATTCTACATAATATTAAAATTGTGTATGTTTACTTCTTCAAGTATTATTTAATTATTAAATAAATTTACGCGTTGTACTTATGTGTATGTCTTTCATCCTCATAATGAATAAATAGTAAGTTAAAATAATTTATAGCGTCTACGCAAACTGTTAATATCTCAAATATTTCATGGAAATGCACGTTGAATTTTCATTTCGCCGGAGCTGATATATGTAAAATTATTTAATCCAAACTGCGTGTTTATTACTCTTTTGTTTATAATATAGCCGGCACTGGATGGTGCGCTCGTGAATCGAACGATTACCGACGCGCGGGCTGTTTATCAGCCGCCGGAGCGATTGGTTTTCATGTCGTATTCCTTATTCACGAGCCAAGTGCATAATAGATTCGTTCACCTGGAAATATCCGAATATATTTGGCGGGTGGGGTAAATATTTTCATCGAGCCATCGCGGTCAGTGCATCCAATTAATGCAGGCGCGGCGCAGACTCGCTACGCTTGTAAAAATGGCATATTTTCGACCGAATGAAAACACATTGTCCTGGCGGCTCGGTCGCCCCGGGCACTGTCCCGCCATAATTATGACATAAAGCCAGATAGTGTTGCGTTCAAAAAGATATCGTCCCCACGTACGGATGAATTACACGCAACTTGTTATTGTTCGCGTATTCAACGTTTGTTCATACTGCGCGCGCTGTACTACATTATTTACTCTATTTATTATTTTTGCAAGTGAATTACGTTTACAAATATATAGGTATATATAATATTTTAAATCTTATACTTAAATTTGAATTTTCAAGAATGATAATCATCTAAGAATCTTTAAATGCTGTTTCGTTGGGTTATCTTTTATTAGAAACAACATCTTAATATTATTATATGTTTCAATCGAAAGCTTGAAAACCCGTCTTATGGCAGGCGCTTTCAAACGTAGTCCCTATAAGCACATTAATGACAGCATGCATATAGGAATCGAAGAATTTGTCCGAATAATATTTGTTAATGATCGGCGAGTCACACCCCGGCCGCCGCGTGTTTGAGTAGGCTCGTTATATTTGCGTTAGGCGACGCCGACGCCGATGACGCCCCCACACCACCACTAATCATATTTTATGGTGTACGCTTAACTCAAACACTCGATTTGGATTAAATGGCGAACGGAAAAATGCGACGCACTTTCCTTTTATGAGCCATCGTAATTTTGGGAGGTGTGACGTCACCGTCTCGTCGTCACGTCCAATTGTCTCCGAGTAAACAAACTTTCAGTTACCCAGCTCCGATTATGTGTCTAGGATTTTATATTTCTCCTTTTGATCTTTATTTCGTTATGTCAATTGTCTCGTGATTAAATACAATTGAAGGAAATGTTTTCATCGCATTACAATGTTAGGATGAAAATTTAAGCCACATATCACATATTATTTCTAAGTTCGAGAATACGTTTTATACTTTTTTAAATACATTTCAAGAACTGTTTATTAAAATTATGTTTTAGACGACGATGAAACGCGCAATAATTTTATTTAAAAAATATAGATATAGTATTTTATATGTATCCCACTACTACCATATTGACTATTAGCTGATTCTACAAATGAGATTAATTAGCACGAGCTACAACACCGCTAAGTTGGCACCCTCGGGAGTACTATACGTAAATAGAATACACATTAGTACGCGAGTACAGGACTACAGTGACGTCACGCGTCACGTGAGCGATAGCTTTAATATAGTCCCGTTGATTATCCAGCCGAGCGGAAACGCCAAACGGTAATCTAGATTTAATACCACGGCTCATCGCAGCTCGGCTTGGCTCCACATTGTCCTTGCTGTACGCTGCCTAGTTCCCACTTTAAATCGTAAACAAATGGTAATTGTGAGTTGTGTTGCTCCCTCGTTTATTCAGCTTCCAATGCAGCGTTTTGTTTGGATTTTTTCAATCAGGAAACACTTCACATTGATATTAAATTTTGATGTTTAGAATATTACTTGTTTGGTGAATAATAACTATCATCATTGTAAGCCTACATGTAAATGATTAAAAGAGGTTAAGAGTTAAAAAGTGATACTTTTTTGGAGGTAATATACAAAGATAAAATTTACTCTAGTGAATTGGTAAAGTCTGAGATATGATGTCAAAGAGCCAGGGGAACATAAATCTATAAAGGAAAATTATTGGCATGGGGTGAGGACAGAGACGAAAAATGCTGGTGACCGCTGAGCCGCGTGTATGAATCATTCCTAAAAAGTAATTTAAAATCATTTCCAAATGCGGACAAAAACATTGTGTCAGACGTAATAAAGCTGGGAATAGCATTCTAATGAATGATATTGGTCCTCCTATGGGATTACAAGTTAATCCTCTTCAAACGGAGCGAGGGGCAGGCGAGGGCTGCGGGGCGTTACTGTAGGTAATAAAATTCTTACGTCACCGGACGGGCTGCGGGATCAAGGTATTACCGCCTCATTTGCTTTGTTTTTAAAATTCCTCCGGCATTTGCTGGAAATTACGTAGAATTTAACTTGGGGTTCCGTAATGAAGAAGCGCAACAGTCGGCTGCCGGCTGGCGGCTATCGCACGCGTTACACAATTACCTTCTAAACTACTGCGCTAAAGGCAACATTAATATATTTTATGCTGATTGCTTCCTTATAATGGTAACAAACACTGTTACCGAACAAACTGCACAAAAGAAACGGATGATATCATTATTCGCCGCACAATACTGAGCCATTACTCGGTAATATTTTCCTCCAGGAACTTCTAAGTAAACTAGCATTTTTACGGATATTTCCTTGGCAATGTCAGTCTCCTTTGTTCTTTAGTCTGTACAATGGCATTACTTCACACCGTAAAACACGCGTAATAGTTGACACTAGTAAAAGCTTTCGAGGTCGTAGCAAATAAAAAGAAAACAATATTACTGTTGTGGTTCGGGAGGCACATTAATATACATTTGGTAGAGTCCGGGGCGAGCGAGGGGGCCGGCCGGGGCGGGCGGGGCGGGCTCGCATTTTCATCACAAATTGAGCTACAAAATAAAATTAGATGAACTTGTTTATTTCATTTATACGCGCAAGTACAATGCGAATAATTAACTTTAGTTTACCATGTTAAGCACCTTAATGACAACACCTCGTTTGGGGGTTTATATAATATTGTGTAACCAATTGTGATACAAATGACGAATACAATATTCAATGAAGGGAATGTTCGCAATAAAGGGACAATAGTGGAAGATTAATGTTTTAGTTGTTTTCTGTATCAGGACAATACTGTGTTAATTATTTCAAATAACAGTGTTTTGCCAGGCGCGCAAACAGAGCCCCTTAATGAAGGCAACTAACTCTGGGCTGAACCGAAACGCTTTTTCATTTCGGCCTTAAAGGCGAAGGGTGTCGCAATACGCCTGTGAGTTTGCCAAAAACAAGCCCAATAACGGTCTCGCAAACAGTACAAATGATCCGTTAGTGACAAAACGACGTGGAGTCGTCCCCGTCGGGCGCGCGCTGGGCGGCACGGGGTGTGCGGGGGGCGCGGGAGGGGGCGAGACGGTTGCATGACGAGGCGACGGGAAACAAGACAGGTTATTATCTCCCAACGAGCCGAAACACGTCAAGAAATCTCTGATATTTTCCACACGTCCGCGGGTATTCACTGGAGACTACAAACGAAAATTAGTTACTGAACATTTCTTGTTTTTGTGTGAATGTCTCGCGTGATTTTCATTGTTAAGAAATAACAAACGCCACCTTTGAAATTGGACTACGTGCACTGAATACGCGACGAGACCCGCTGCCTGTTGCAATACATTCTATCCCCAATATGCGAGACAAGTACATGTGTGCCGATTTCGTTACCAGCCGTCGCGTATTCTAATCATATTTCATTCTTAATTTGATCATGCATGGAAATATTAAACAAATATGTTCATTTTCATTTCCAAATCATAAAGTGTTCATTTTTTTCTTAAGTTGTTAGACTACCTAATGCATGACAGAAGTCAATTTTCATGTATCTAGTATGCCTAGCAGCTTTACTTTGTTTTGAAGTAATTCGTAGTAACATTATGTTCAGTCACGTTAAAGAGAAATAAGAAAGAAATAAAAAATAGTAAATTAAGATCATAAGTTCATTGTAACTGAAGGTAATAACGGAACAATATTTCATATACATTTAGCACGATAAATAAAAACATAACTATCCAAAATGTCGTCGTATTATTCTTGTAACATAAGACTCTTAAGCACACAAGCGTAAAAATAGTTCAGTCGACATAAAATTGAAAATACAAACCAAATCGCATAGGAAGATAAATTCAAACAATCACTAAATTCTTACAAGAAATTTTCAATTCTGTCGCATGAACGAGCCGGCGCGGCTCCGGAGGCGGCGCGTGCTGCCCTCCCTATATTTTCCTGTATATTTTTTTCCCCTCTCTATGAAGAAGTCATAAATCACGTGGATGTAAATCTGTAGCATCCAGTAGCGGATGAGTGACGCGCCATTATCGCTCGTTGCGAGTGGGGCACAAGCACCGGCCTAAAACTTCTAAACTAAACTTATACTACGCAAATCATTTTTTTTTCGGTCCGGCCAAAATTATTGGGGTCGTTGTGTCTGTTGTCTTTTATGAGGGCCTTCTTGCGAAAATTTCAACGGAGTTAGTAAATAAAGTTTTATTTATCGCCACGCTCGAGCGAATATTAAATGTGATCTTTGCTTTTTTGTTGTTGAACAAATATACCCGTTCCGTAGGCTTCATATCTATGAGTTATAGGAATAGTAGGAATGACGAATTTCATTTGGTGTAAGGGATAACCCAGACTGGGCTGGCGTGGTGGTTATATGGGCTGATGATGTTGATTTATAAAATCAGATCTCCTCTAATGCTCATCGAATGGCTTTGACCTTTCCAGTTATCAATTTTTATTTCTAACTCGCTACGCTGCACGCATATAAAAACATTTATATCAAATGCATGAAAATACATACTCAATTGAGTACATAAGTAAGAAAATACATACTCAATATCTTCTACATATCGAAATTTAACCGACATCATTTTATCCATTTATAAAAAAGAATTAAAATCTCACCTTAGATATGTGTGAACATGCTATACGATCGTACAGACGTGTAGATAATGCAACTGAACTAGTAACATCAACAATCTTCCACACTACTTCCCTGACCGCAGGACTATTGACTTTTGACGAGAGCCGAGACTGACACGCCGTCTAACTTGCAATGCTAGTAAACTTTGCGACTTAATTCGTGCTTTCCGGTATTTAAAACTAGTCTTGTGCTAGAAACAGTTATTTTACTGATGACATATTCTGGAGTAAAGTATCCAATGTCATTGGTAGTTAATATAAAAGAGTTAATCTTAAATATAAAACTTAATTTCCTAAATAGTACTTGTATTAAACTGCATAATAACAATTACTATCACCAACGGTAAAATAAACTATCGACGGTAGAACTCCCAATAATAACTAAATCGTGACTTATAGACCTTCATTTGGATTCCACTCTAATAAATTTATCACACACGTCATAATTTCATTTCGCAACTATCACCAAGTTAGTATACACTGGCAGGAGATTTAATATTCCATACAAATGATATAAGAAATAGTAGATTTTTGCGTTCCAAGAACTCGCGTTCATATTACAGCAACATTAATCTAATAAAATAATGGAACGTCATACGAGGCTGAATTCTTTTTAGGAAAATATAAACTGTACGTAATAAGCCAACACGTCTTCGGCTGTGTCACATCAATCATGATCCTCGGAGCCTTGATTCCGTCTATCTGTTGTTACTTCTTATATGAAAAACACTTTTGCGTTTATATAATAAAAACACCGTATTAAGATGTATTGAAACGCTTTTGGAAACGAGAGTAGAGCGTAACTGTTACGTGAGTCCAGGAGAGAAATAAACAAAATATCTGGCATCATTGTGTCGAGTGATGATATAATCGTAATTGTTCGTCGCCAGTCGATCTTTAAACTCTTCAAGGGCTTCTTAAAAATAACGTTATAAACCTTAATGTTAAGTGCGCGTTCACCAAAACAGTCTTCAGTAAAAGAAAATGCTTTACGTCAACCTTCATAATAAAGAGGTCTCTCAAATAGAATCATGGATAACGTACTCTACTATGAAGTATGTTATCCTTTATACTGCTGACTAATAAAATATCGACTAGTAAACACCATAATATCTTTAATCAACTTTGCGCATTACTTCAATCTTTTTACTTCGAGGACTCCAAATATTACAATCGGGAAATAAATCAGATTTGATTTACATATTAGCTTTATTAGATTCATTTTATCTTGACTCTCGTTTTAATTAAGATAAGATTTCGCTAATAACTAACTTATAACATTTCTGAGGACGTCATTCAATTAAGTGAATAGCTTTAATAAATCTTTTTAGATTTACATTTGTACTTCTTAATGAACGCCGTTCAAAAGTTACCGGAATTCAAGTTAATCAAATTGGCCGTGGTCGCGACTAAACCTATTTTGTGAAAAGACTTCACCTCAGCTAACCGAGTTACCTTTAAGTACTACTTTACTTAAGAAACGCTAACTTTTTATATTTGCATACCTTCGAAAGATAATGAAATTCTGCCAAAAGCATTCTGTGAAATCGGCTTGTGCCCTCTTGCACTGGCGTTAGAAGATTTTGCAAGAGGGCTATCCTAATATTCCGCCATTACGGACTTTCAACATTTTCTAAAAGCAAAGAAGAGGATTTTTTTTCGTTCCAATTCACATAACTATACGATTATATGAGCTTGTGGCGTTGAAGGATGTTCGCACAGTGATGAGAAAACATCTCGGCAGTCGTAAAGTCGAATTCCAGACACGTACATATGTATGTATAATGAATTATCGTAAACATTTTAGGTAAGTAGAACCTAGTAGAGACTTAACAACCTTTAGAAATTTCTTATCACTGAATATACCGCAAACTATAAGAAAGTGCATGTGTTAAACAAGATATAAGCTCTACATAACACGTACATACGTAAGGATTAGCACGACAAAAACAAATTTATCATTAGTCTCAACAATGGCTTATTACGGATAAGTTAACATTATAGACCTTCGATCAAATATAATTTAATCGAAGTTATAGACCCAATAATTTTATGTACGTCTTTAATCACAATTTTTTGTTTTACAGCAGCATAAGCAGTATAAATTTATCCCCACATTGCTATACGCTTAGGAAATAAGCACCTTATATCCTAGAAAAAGTGACTGTTTAACAACAGAGCAAAATAAAACTCTACAACGCATACGTAATAAACGTGCTTTGCATTGAATAATACCTCAAAGTATCGGCATAAATTAACAAGTAAACCGCTGCAATTGACACAATAATACAATAAAAATGCGAATAAGTATGCACCAAGTATTAAATAGTACTTACGTAAGCTGAATCCTCTTGGAAATAGTCGAAGATTTGCATGTTAACTCGGTTTTCATAAGTAATAGTTCAGTTGATATAATCCAACCAACTTTGTTCGAAACGCCCCAACTTGACGATTACTGCGAAATATTTAGAATTTGTTACGAATAGTCACAAAAGTTATATTAGTTTCCGTACCGTATGGTAATTCGTTTGTTTAATGGCTTCCTACCAAAGGTTGTTACGTGTGTAAAATTTATGGAATAAAAACTTTTCTTACTACACCCGAGTGCTTTGTATAAATAATTTTCTTTGACGTACGTGTATTGTAAAATTCAATTTAGTAAAGATGAAGCGTGTTTAGACATGCACTGCATCGTAAAGTTAGAAAACGTTCGCATTTTGTAGTTGAGATATGTATATAAGGAGTCGGCGAATTCAGAGGTAAAAATTTCAATAAGGTTGCTGGACTTTTATTGGGTTTCCAAACTACTAGATATTCGAAAAGATCCTCTTCGGCGTGATTTTCCACATATATTTTTTTAAATATATTTCAAGATTACGCCTAACTTACCTACCAAAGACGTACATAAAAGTATACTAGCAACTCTTATAACTTTTGACTGTAAATTTTAATAAACAAGTTGGTTGTTTATTCAAAGGAGATTTAGAAAAACAGATTGTCTGCCGCTAACAGAGAAGTTTCTGAAAACCTGTTAAATTTGAAAGGGTTAATGATATTTCTTGGCAGCAATAAATAACTTACAAATTGTTAAAGGTGTCCCGAGGGCACAGACTGGCGCTCCACAGACCCAGGATTCGAGGAATAAGTTTTTCCACTCAAACTTTATTCGCACCTCAACTCGCTCCATCTGTCTGCTTGCAACTTATATTCTTGCTTCAAATGATTTAGTTTGGAGGTAGTCTCTCAGAAACTATTTTGCTTTTGTTGCGTTCTTCAGATGTATGAAAATACAATGGCCCGCTTCAACCGGCACGTTTTCAATGCTTGCAATAGCTTTGTAAGAAGTTTCAATTTTATCTGTTGATGCAATGTAATAGAGAGCGCGTCGATGCTCTCTCTCTCTCTTATGCATAAATGTTACGTTTTTCTCATAGAACATTATAATAATTGGTATAAAAGAACAAGAATGTCTGGCGAACAATCTAAGATATTGTAAATAAAATGAGCTATAAATAACCACACTGTGGGTCTCCGGGACGCTTTTAGAAAATCTCTTATAAGTGAAAACAACAAAATGATTCCCCTAAACATGACACAGACGGGCATAAATCCAGCCGCGAGATAAGACTCAATAAAGTTGCCGGTGGCTCAAGTCTGTCATAATTTTAAGAGCGTTCATAAATCCATCAATATTTAAGCTGTGAGGCCACAATATTTTTCTTCGCGCCGAACGAACAAGGGAGGTGCGTCACACACGTGCCACATAAATTCCGATAATCCCTGCCCCGCGCTGGTGCTTTACTATATTCATGGCTATTATTCATGTGTTAGCTTTGCGGGCGAACGCCGCCAAGACTTAATAATTCGAAAGCAATGTCGATGTGTTCCACGTATTACCAACGTACAACGTACCTGTGCCGCCCTTATGCGCTTGTTTACAAACATTTCAAATTGAACGCGCGACCAAACATCAATAACATTGTACGTTCACATTTGCGTAACAGGTTTGAGTTACTTCATGTTCAGCAATGGCAGGGAAGGTTCCAGATTACTGTACTCTTTACTTTTACGTCGATAGACAGCGAAATAATTACCCGAGAATTTCAAATTATACGCATTCCTGCGAAATTTTATGTAACAATGGGCTTTTTTATGTAACAATCAGTTTCGGACGACTTGAAGCCAAGAGATCATTGACCTTCGGTCAAAGACACGCATGATGTATTTAAGTAGAAGAGGAATATTCACTAAGAACAAGAAAAGTTTGACACGTTCCTTAGTTTACTAATTAATTTATGAGCTAACTGACGCAAGAACTTAGCCAGCTTTTTCTCTTACGTGCTAGAAGCATGTTGGATATAAAATATTTTCCATATTGCGTGGTGTGCTGGCAACAAATTGCGAATAATCGTCATGTGTTATGAAGTGTCGCCGGCGTGTTTGCATTCCGCGGGCGGCGCGCGTCTCCCAACAAATTGTATTAGACGATGCCAATACGTGACCCTAGGAGAAATTCACGCAACAACATGTGTACAACCGACGCCATTTTGGTCTTTTCTCAATATAAAAATTAGGTATGCTCTCGCGTTTCAACAATTTTGGCACGAATTTACTTTAGTGGGAAATATGACGGCCAGTATTTGCAGTAATTTAATAACTATGGTTATAATGAGTTTATATTAATGGATGTTGCTTTGTTGTTCATTGTTTTGATAATAATTGTTGTTAGGGAGATGGTTAATCTCATGGGTAAGATTTAAGTTTCAGGCAGTTAGTTCCAGAGATATTCCTCAAGAAAATTAAAAACCCCAGCTAAACGTTTATACCTACACCATTGATTCCGAAATTCAAGAATAAAAGAAAACATCTTCACCTCTCCAATCCGGCTCATAACTACCAAGTTTCGTACAAGTAACTTCATATTTGCAGCTATAATATACAAAACAATTTTGCTTTCACAAATAGCCTACTTCTAGACACGGAATCCATATCTCACGTCTCTTACTCCAGATAAGAGTATTACATAATAAAAGAAAGAACTATTCCAACATTACAAGAGATAAATTGTTGAGCGAGCTAGCAAAAGGTGCCTATGAAAGCATAAACACGTAGGAGACGCGATCTGGCGCTAGCTGCGAATATTTATCGCTCACGGGGCCCGCCGTTATTGGACTTGTCTTTTCGTCATTTAAGGCGCAGTGATGTGTTTATTCAATTTGTTGCCGTGGGAAATATTGTTACCCGCCGCCTCGTTTATTGTCTACACTCGTCTTACACGAGTAAGCCTAGACTAGTAAGGTCAGGTGGAGACAAACTGCTCGTTTGTACGAGGGTATTACTTGTAATAAGCCTATTGGAACGGTCTGATGATCAACAATTTGTCACGCGTTTTGGGCCTTGTTAGATTTCCTTTCGAGACTTGGCTATTGTTTCTAATAGTGATTTATTAACTGTTTGTAAGTGCAACATTTACAACGATTTATGATAAAAAGTAGCTTAGTTATTAATACGTGTGCTTTTTCTCTTATTATTATTTTTCTAAAATATCTACTTCGGCATGTTTTAAGCTGAAATGTTGAAAAATAACTGAGATAACAAACGGATTGTAACTAATTTTATCATTTATCAATTAGGTAAAATGCCACTTACGTCATTGCTGTCTTTGTCTAAAATCATAATTATTTCTCTCATATTTTAAGAAGATTCTACCATTTGAAACGCCGAGACTATGATATTAATCAGTTCAATAAACCCTGACGTGGAATACTCCATCGTAAAGTAACTGGCACAATGGTCACAATCTACATCGTTCCTATAGAGTCGCGTACACAGCGCTGAAATATTGAGCAGTGGACAAATGACGTTTATATCTGTCGACTGGTATCAACAAACATTTTCGTGATGGATGTGGTGAATTTGTAAACAATATTCAGCGGGCTCGCGTGGATGAATGGGCGACGGACAGACGGACAGTGGGCCGACGCGACATACCGCCTCGGGCTTCCTTTAATTTTATATAGACCGTTGTTTACACGCAAAATGTTCATTTTCAATGTTCCGATCCACTGGATATATTTGGCGACATTACATTTTTATCGAACAATCAATTTGGGTTTACGTTTGCGATTTTATAGTATTGTTTTCGATGTCAGTTGTTTGATCAGATATGTACAATAGTGGCTATAAAACAGGAATATTAATTAGAATGTTGATGTACATACGTTTTTTTGTCGTGTAAGTTTCGATTGTGATTGTGTTTTGACAATTTCTGTCGTATTTTATTGTGACAGCTTTATATAAAAGGCTTTTCGTTTAATGAAAAATCTTCTATTTATAATACATAGTTGAGGTAGCCATAAAAGTATAAGGAATTGTTTAAACTAACTTTCTTCAAACTGTTTGACTAAGAAATCAATAAGGAATTCAATGAAATTAATTAGAAGTTAAACTTTCAAATCAGAAAATAACGAATTAATAATACATATGCAGACTAAAATAAACATTAAGAAATAAACAATAAAAATATCTATTACATTACTGAGATAAAGTTATAAGTCTGTTATACCGTAATTGAAAACCGTACTATGAAAATTATGATAAGCTGTTTGGATTTTTCATCGTAACAGAATATTTACAAAGTGTCTGATCCTTTCGTACGTAGCTTGTAGCATAATGCTTCATTTCTTTTATAAACCGCCGCCGGGATGTGGGTAAAAGGACTTTACGAGGCTAAATATGGCCTCAAAATGTCCGTCCTCAACGACTTTCTTTACGGACTTACACAATGCATGGGCCTTTTTGATTGGCCTTGTTTTGTATGCTAATATAAAAACATAAACAGCATGAATAGAGAAGTGGCTTCAGCGGAGCGTGTACTTATTTTGTATATGAAATTTTGTTTATGAATTACGATTTTGGTAAATGCAATATAGTAAAAACTAATTTAATTACGGCGCCATGATTACTTTATTTATGTATCAAGTATATGCAATATGTATCCCACTGATGGGCAACGTTTAAAAAGGGCGATCTTTTCATATTGAAAACGGTAGTTTATTTTGTCTTAAATCCAGTTTATCCCCTGTAGTGGATACCAGCGGAACTGCTAGCTAAGTCTATTCACTCATCTCAGATAATCGTCGTAATTTCTCATGTCAACACTCACAGGCACAACTTACTGCGCTTACCATCAAATCCCTCTTCCTCCTTGCTCTGATTTACACATTTCTATTCTTACTATTGTATTACTTATTTATTGTATTTTCATCTTTACTGATGGAAAATAAATTGTATAAGAATTTATAATAAAAAAGTCCAATCTATTCCATCCAGGAGTATTCAGGTTAAGCTAGCCTTAAGAAAGCATTTTAAATAGATATTTTTATTTTACAGGTACAAGAAAAGCTGATCCTTACTGAACGACAAAGTAAGTTAAAATATTTACATTGTTATCCATTTACATATATTGCATGCATTAATCTTTATTTCAAAGAGTTCTACCTTATTTATAAGATTAAAGAAAGACTAAAAGCATTGACTTAATATGTGTTCCAGTGTTATGTATATTGTAATCTTTAGTATTATAAGTATTGGATGCCATATATTTTAAGAAATACGGCACCTAAAAGTTGAGTAAGATTAAATAAATATTAGTTATTAGTGTTTTGTTTGTGTTGTGTTTAGTTATTAGTGTGAGGTGTAACAATATATATAGAGAAGGATACTTTGGTGCTTTAAACCCGATTTAATTCAGTTGTACTTAAGCTCTGCACAAAGCAGAAAAATCTAACTTCTAGTCAATTTGTATAACTGTAAAAGAATAAAACTTCAATAACTGACGCTCATAAAATAAAAAAAATAACTAAATACACTCATAATAAATATTTAAAAAAACACAATCATATTAAAAAACATACAGTATTTTTTCCGTTAAATATACCAATGACGTAAAAAATCAAAAAGTTTACATTTCGCAACGTTTTGTCATTTTCATAAGATATTTTAAACTTTCATTATATTAACAGTGAGTGCATGTACTTTTTTAAGTTTATTTTGTTTCCACCCGACGTCTTTAAAAATTACCAATGATGGCGACACTGTCAATAAATGAAAAAAGACGTTCAAAAACAAAGGTATAATGCTTTTTCATCAGACCACATCAAGGATAATGCGATAATTATTAAAAATCGTAAACTACGACCGACTTTAGCCCTGATTCACATTGTACATAAGTATACTAATGAATTCAGATAGTGGGTGAAAGCATTTAATTTAGCGGAGTTCGCAGTGGAACTAGTCGGGTACGGAACGAGGCCACGTCTAATAAAAATATCAATTTCACCGCGGCACACTAGCACAACCATTCGATATAAATGTTTGCACTATCTGGATATAATCAAAACTTTGCCATCTGCAACATAATTTGTATCACCAATTTCGTTTCAAGCGTGAAACTCCGACAAACAATTCGAAAACTCTTCACATAACGGGGCCTTTTAAGGAGACCTTTTTCCAAAGTAACTAAAAACATCCCCCACAATGATCCATTATCTTCTCACGAGGACAAGTTAGCGATCTCCTTCCGTCTATTTTCACAAGTAATAACTAAATTTATCGTCAGACTTTCGGTCGACGTCGTTGAGTCTTCCAATATCAGCGGTAGTTGAGCAGTCAGGTCACGCGCGCGGGCGGTGGGCGGGCCGCGCTGCCACCGCCGCCACCGCCGCACCGCCGCGGCGCTCCGCGGCTGCCGCTCTGGTCCGCGACGCGTCATTAAAATTAACCATCATTACTCTTGTAAAGCGACTCGCGGTGTACCGGAAGGCGGCGGCTTATTGGCAAGTTTGTCGCAGCGCCCTCCGCCCTCCCGACGGCTACTAATCCTTCGCTTTATTGCTATTCTAACAAATGATTTTCCGTCGGCGAGCCGTATGCTGTCTTGCTGATGTCTCGTGTGTTCGTGCGCGGAATACATTTATACTTTCCCACCCCGCGCGGAACGCTGCTCTCCTCTTTAAATATTACGTCGAAAGAAATGTGCCCATCCGACACATTCGAATTTTTAAACCACGAGAAACGCAAACGAAATTCCCCATAAAATGTACATCTACTCGTAAAACTTCGGCCGATGTTAGCTTTGAGGTGAATAAAGCGTAGAGAGGGAGTATAAATATTCATTCAGAGAATAGAAGCCATGCATTGTAAATATAAACTTTTATTTCAGTTTGCCATCAGAAAAGCTGAGGGGAGGCCCATTGAAAATTCGACTCGCGACTCCTAATTAGAAAGGACACGGCGTCCATTCTTTGCGAGCTCCTTTATTAATGGAAAAGTCCGTTCCAATTGATTTCATATTTAACATCCTTCCTGACTAAGCTTCTTAAACATTGCAACGGAATGGTGAATTCCGAGGGTGGTAGTGGCGCCATTTTGCGTTATTTAATGAACCTACTTAAGGTCCATTGCAAACAGTACTTAGTTGGCAGTCCGCGTACTAAATTACATTTGAAATGCATCGCGCGGACGGACATGAATTACACATGAAACGCCAGTGATAAAAGCGCAGTGTACTGTAACTCTAACAAAACTACGCTACCCGCACGTGAAAGCAAGAGTTGCGCTGTAGTTTTATTAAAATATTAACCTCTTATATTGTAAGGCGCCATTGTTTCATTTTCACCCCGGAAATCGATACGTGCTTTTTCCAAGTATAACATATTAATTGAAAATATCCCACAAAAGGCCACGTCGAGACAAAGGGGCCCCCTGGCGTGCAGCTGTGGCCATCATGTCGGGCGGTGACGGGCGATATCATTCCCAGCATATGCGCATAAAATCTATTCACTAACGTGTAATACTTGTACGGAAAAATGCTGCTGCTGACATTTATCTTACAGGCTCGTACGCGTCTATGCCTACCAGTCTAGACAAAGATTTTTCTCTATTTAAATGTAAAAGTATGTAGTAAACTTAAAATATATTTAAACGATATCGTAGAAATTACCAAACGTTCTATACTACTGGCTTTTATAGATTTCCAATTTTCTCCCAGACAGCACTAAGCTGCATCAATAAGTTAAAGAGAAAAAAATTGTAAGTGGGCGGACGTTGGGCACTTGGAAAATATTTCCTTGTATAAAAGCAACAATATCGGTTATGAAGGTCAGCTGTCCGATATAAAGCAAATTTATTCTGGTCTGTGTATTGGCTCATATAGCTCGTGATCTCCGGCGCGACAGACGCGGAATGATAACGGTCTAATTTGGGAGGCCGCCGGTTCAACTCCTTATACGGCCCAAATTACACTGCGGCTTCGCATCCGCCCTGAAAGGTTTCATTCATAAATCTACTGAAACATTTTCATAAACTTGTGGTAAAATGTGCGCTTTTGGTGATTTTTTTAAACTTTCTTTCCGTTCGTGTCCGCGGTTAACTTAAGTTCGGGCATAAATTGTTAAACTTACTTTTCGACCGCACTTTATGAGAACGCAACTAATGAAAGAAATATTTTAAGAATGTTTGTCACAACAAGCGTTGTAAACAATTCGTTTTGTGAGTCACGAGTCACGAAACTTTAGGAAGGCGAAAGACGATTCTAACAGTCTTAGGCCGCGTTACGTTCTTAAGTCTTTGTCAAATAAGTCAAAGTCAGTCAACGAGTAAAAGATAATTGAAAGATGGTTTATCGCGAGTCTGTCTGAGTGACGGGCCGAGGCTGGTTGATTGGATCGCCAAACATTTACCGTGCTAATAGGATAAGCTAACGCCATCCGATTTGCCTAATGAGGACCGATTTCACTCGCCGCTTAACTCCGCACAAGAACATTATGCTAAGTTCTGTTTGACTTCTATATTAGCTTCCCGAGTTAATGACAAATACGTTTAACAATCGCTTGAAGATATCATAACTGTTATACTCTGAATGACAATTGGGGCGGTTTATACAGCCACTGACAACAACTCCGCTAATTGATGAACAAGCATTTACTAAACGATTATACTGCTATCAGCCGGGATAATCTTTCAATACATTACAACAATGTGGATTTAGTGTTCAAGCGATTGAACTCAAGCTTGAGAGCAGATATTAGGTTTCATTGTCCTCTTCTTAGTGAGTGTCGGTACCAAATATGTGGATTATAAATTTTGACAAAATGGTTTGCTTTTTGTTATGATTTTTTTAAGTTTTATTTTTATTACAGACGTATCCTTAGTCATTGGCACTAACATACGTTATATATGCATTCTAACATATAATTAATAATGTAAAAGTCAGTTTGTTGTTTTTTAACACATTTGCGTAATCGATTGTTAAATCAAGTTTGATGAGTCCTGATATAAAAATACACATTCGAATGTATTTCGCTGAGATTGGTATTGTTTTTTAAAATATCTTTGTATATTGCTTCAATCCCAAGTATGAAGTTACCCTTGTACTTAGTTATCACATAAAATATTTTAAAGTAAAATTCTAAGGCAGGATAATTTTAAAAACGATGAAATTTACGTTAAAAAATATTTACCGTGCAAGTTGAGAAGGCCGGTGCGGCGGGTCGGAGCGCACATATTGAAATTAGACTTTTCTTACTTTTGAAGCTAATGAATTCTGAAGGCGCTTCGGTTCGTTAAAAATAATACAAAACTATGTTCCCACTTAGTTTCCAAGTTTCGCCAGAGTAGTTTGAGTCACCGAACATTAATCTAGTTATAATTCTGAGAGCTCGCTTTTTACTTCGGAAACTTCCAAAAAGTGTACCTCTTAACTGTCACTTTGTTAGGTTGGTTTATTTATTGTGCGCTACGTTTTACAACTTTAGATTAGGATCGAAATAAAGACAAATAGTTTCTGCTAACGAAGCGTCTCGACAAACGAAACACACGTGACATTAAGCACATGCTTTTCAATTGATAAGATAAAGGATTCTGCACCGTCCTTCGCAGATATTCATTTATTTTTAGTATTACTTATATTTCACTCAAAATAATCAGGGGGAGAATTCTGACACTCATTTAAAATGTTTAGGCGAATAATGATACGATTGTATATGTTGGAATGGGTAAGTCAATCATTCACATTCAGGACATGCTATCAGTTTGTAGTGAATCTTTCTTACTTTTTGATGATCCAGAAAATAAGGTAATAAATCAATATTTGTGCGGCAATCAATACGTCTGCCAGATCTGATAGTAGTGGCACGACAACTGGTACATCCGTTTGATATCTTGCAATCAGTTATAGGTTCACTATGGTTTTAATCTTTTGGAGAAATCCTAAATACTAAAAAAGCTGTTGTCATTTTAATTCATATTAGATTCGGAACCATCAAGTCAGCTGTCATGTCATTGTATTTTGGAAGTGAAAAATTATCTGTTTTTAGTCATTGATCTTTTTTCCTCCTTAAAACCTCTACAAGATACATTCAAGTAATCCGTATCCGCTTTAAGCATGAAAATAAAACGTAGCATACATACCTAACCAAAGCATCCTTACATACAGATTTTATTATTTTCCTCAATACCAACAAAACCAACCGTCAAATAACATTTCTTTAAACGGCAACATTATAGTGATTGAAAGGGGTAGAAACACGACGCCAGCGTACAATGCCAACAAGGTGTTAGAAAAGTCTAAAGATCCACACGGCTGGTCCGGCGAGGTCTCCTACAGTCACGTTTCGTCTTATCTAACCTTCCGGAAACACTCACTCACAACTGAATCAATATGAGAAGAGTTCACTTACAGCGGATTGCTTAAGCCCACCCGATTGGGGGCAAATGTAACCCGAACCTCAGCGCGCGTTTTATTGCTATTTACAGCGATGTGTTATGATTTCTATCGTAGGACGTTGTTAGGTGAATTATTGAGAAAATAGTAGTTGACGTATTCATAAACTTACTAAAATATTTATATCATTAGTATTTCTTATTAAGAATTACCTGTATATTTCTAGTTTGAACTTAGAATTCATTAAATATAACTAAACTGACTTTATTTAGTATTAGGTTCAACATGACTTAAAATGTCTCTTAAATTTCTAAATTCCTCTTACGCATTTGTTACCTGGACTACGAAGTTACACATCTTTAACAAAACTTCCTTGGAACTAATTTCCTCCAGATCATTCAGTGCAATATCTGCTGTGCTGTCCTCGTAACGACGTCGGCCTATTTTCTTCAACTAAATCGAATGAACACAAAATTAGCATTTTATCTGAAGTTATTAGTATCCACGTTAAATGGTATCTCCCTTCCCCCGCCCTCCCTCCGGCACACCCCCTCTGTCCAGGATTCTCGGGATCGCTGATTGAATCGCCCCGATTATGACGTTAATCTGTTCAATGCAAATTGGACGAGCTAGTCATTTACATCCCTTTATCAGAATTCGGCGTTAAAATATTCAAATATTTATTGTTTTGTCAGGCAACTGTGCCGTTGGACAAATGTTTTTTGAATTCAGCCAAGTTGTATCGGATAATGTACTGATGCTATTAGCTGATACTGCTTGAAGCTATTGCGTTATAGCCAATTACGTTGCTCGAAGGGACGGTAAATGAAGTATGTAATCTCCTTAAATTATGTGTGCATGACAGTACTCAAGGGTATTAGCGCTGGTGATTCTTGAGAGTTGTGAACGCAGCCATATTTTTTTAGGTGATACTATGATTTCTCAGCTTCTACGTTAGTCGTGCAATCAACATAACTAACACTAGCCAATTATTTTTCCTTAACCATCCAGCATCTTCTTATTTGTTCATAGCTATATGGCGCCTTTGTTAGAAAAATTAATAAGACATAATAGTATTCACAAACAAAATTTACATGAAATTTCTAAACTGATGTATTTTGGTTCTCGTTTTAACTAGAGATTTTTTTCTCACCAGCACACACATATGACGTGAATGAAAAAAATATTTGTCGCAGTGATTTTTAATTAACTGATCTACGGAGTTTAATTTAATCATCAGATAAGTACAAATAATCACTTAACATTAGTAAGTACTATTATCCAGTACATCAAAATAAATATAACTATCGCGTATTTTTGTCAATTTTACAAAGCGGTACAAAACGGCTAACATAAATATTGTCTCAATTTTATAAATAATGGTAAAGCCCCACAACGACAAAGTTGGCGAGTAAAACAATATGTGCAAAAGTATGATTTACTGGTCCAATACAGAATATATTTATTGAGCAACACGAAAAGAATATATGATCATAAATAATACCAAGTCTCACGAACTTACTCGAAGGAAGGCGAAGATGTGATAAAAACTATATGACCAAAGATACTAGATTACGCAAAGTAATAAACTGTAAAAAACTCTCAGAAGAAGTAATTGGCCTTTTTATACCCGAAAATCTTACTTTATAATAAATGAGATAGATCCACTCACTTAAAAATAATTGAAAATAATAACCCACCTTGAGATTAACAAAACAAAGTTCGAAATGATTGGGTATTAAAACGGACCAAAGCGGGCGCTTAGCAGTAAATAGCTACACAATTTATACAAGTAAACAAAGTTGATTAATTATCCGCTGTGTTACGTCAATTTCACTGAACGTTTTATGAGAAGGTACCTTAAGTCCTTTCTCATTTATAACTCTTCGACGTGAATGTCTGTGTGAATGAGTAGCGATTTCTGATATCTAAGCCATTCCGAGTGCTATTTTATTCTATCGACGCGATTCAGTGTAACAAATAGACGAACCCAGAAGTGGGTACACAAGTTAATGAGCGGATATTTGAAAGCGTCTGAAAAGATTAAATGCACGTCGTTTCTCAAACGCCAGGTAATAGGGAGAGGAGAGCTTGCTACGATCTTCTAATAATGCTGACTGATCTTTGCATAACCGATTGTGATTATGCGGTTCCTCCGCGCGAACACTGAAGCTATCGTATTCCTCATTTTAAACTTCAATTCTCATAGATATTCCACAAAAACTCAAACAAAAGAGTCGACGTCGCATTCGAACAGACAATTGTATTAACTTCAAAGGATGTATCGCAAGAGAGTGTTAATGTTAAGCAAAACGCCATCGAGATTTCAATAACTTTATAAACTTTCATAGTCGATGCTTTTAAATCATTTAAAGAAAATTTTTGAATTTAAAACTTGCTCTACGTTTGGAGTGGAGTGATTTGCAGTGCAGCCGGGAGTTAGGCTATGTGAGTAAAAGAGTAAAAGTCTAAAGTCAATGTTTGCAGCCGTGATTTCTGCTCCCTCGGCCGGCGGTGACGCGCACTTTCCCATTTCCCCACTACGATGCTGTGAAAATGTGCATCTCATTTTTTACTCCGACACACTATGCTCCTTTGTGAATAGATAACTAACCGAATCATTCGATAATACTGAGGGGCTTACTTGCAATAAATATGCTAATTTTGAGGTTATAAACAACGCTCTTTGAATATTACGTCAATAATTTGTTCGAGTATTTTTTGTTAACATATTTTTGTTATAAACCACTTTCATTTTACAGCTTTACAATATTAAAGAGCTTATAAAATTTAATTTAAAGTTTAGAATACTGATAAGTAGTTGAAATTCCCCGATGGTTAAAAAAGGTATTGAATTTGTATTTAAGATAGCACCTGTAATCGTTTTATTCCATTTTAAAGCAAATATCGAGAGGAGTAAATGTGTCGCTTTAAAATAAGCAATAGACTATCGATCTTAGTACGAATTTTAGCGACAAAGCCAAATGAATAGAGCGCTCAACCTACAGCCGGCAGACTAATTCTAAAATTAAAAACGCAAACGTGGTCACGAAAGGTTTGAATAAAGCAACATCTCGGGCTCACCTCGGGGCTGTGTTTCTTTGAAAATTTCTCATGCAATTGCATCTCGGAGCTGTAAAGAGTGGAATAAAGGGGCATGTCATTTCCCCGCCGGCCTCGGGGGCAAAATCGCATAGGCAAATGTTGACATCCGGCTTCCCTTGGATCAAAGTCTGCGACGTAGACGTATCATTCTTCATACAAGCAGTTTCAATGCGAATGTTTACAACGATTATAATGCTAAAACTTTAATTATAAGTTTACGAGCAGGAAAGTTTCGTCATATTTTTCTGGGACTGCAAAAAGCGTGCACTATAGTATTTTGAAGAACATGCTTCTCTTGTTGAGATCTACGTTTCATTTAAATTTTTACTATCAGGTGTCCAAGTTTTTATTTTGACCTTTTTCTCTCGTAAAGTGTTAAATTTATTTATACCTGTGAGTGTTTAAATGCTTACGAATAAAACTGTCGGATGCTGGCCGAAAAAAGCTGCTGACAGACAAAATTCTTTGTCCATAACGAATACACTTTAACAGATTAAATAGAGGCGTGTATAGAAAATTATTATAGATAAACACTGAAACTTAGTGGATAGCTCGGAATAAAGTCAAACGCCTTTAGTGGCTAAATTTCGGGAGACCCCTACACAATTTTAGCCTCGGTTAAGTCAAAGGCAGTAAGCTAAGATAAATACGCTATATTTAGCTTGGATATTTTGATACTAATTTGCTTAAAGATTTGTTCAAATTTTGTTTTATAACATGGTGTTCTAGAATCACTTCGTTTGTTTCGCGGTCCCGGGTTCGATTCCCATGTCGATCAAATTGGTTTGTGTAATGGACTCTAAAAATGTGACCTATTTGTTAATTCTGTAAAAAGGGCATGATATATACTCTTTGTATGATATCGTCAATTCCGTCACAACCATAAAAATGTACGTCAAAACATCAAAATACCTACGAATGCAATATCGAATGACGTGTTCATAGTGAGGTAATATAATACAGGTTTATTAATTAACAATACACAATTTTCAGCATTAGCCGCACAAATTCGCAGAATTATTTATCTAATGAGTGAACTGTTAATTGTTGATACAATTTAATAGCCGCTACCTTATGTGGGGTGAACGCGCCCAATTTTACTGCAAACATTTTCAAAATGAAAATATGTATTTTGACGAGAGCTATTTTATGAATGCGGTGATCTGAACGATCAATTTGCATCGTAATTAGGAGTTTGCTCTCTGTTTTAACACAAATTAGCTTTGCCCAATAGCCGGTTATTTTCTGAGGGCAAACACATTCGCCGTTTTATGAGCGCTTTTATATTATGGTTTAGTTAATCCGACAATAATGGGTAATATGTACAACACTGACCCGTACGTGTAAAATAATGTATTCTTGATTTAAAAGTTATTTAAATCATTGAGTACTAAATTTTGTTGCAGCATTGGTTTCACCCAAGAATCTATTATTCATAGTTTTCCTTGCAATTTCACGCTGGAAAGCACGTTATTCTTTCATTATTATTCTTTTTATTATGGTCTCTTTCTTACATAAAAAAAGTAATTCGTGTCTACCTTATTAGAGTCTGATTGTTGTGGATTGCAATAGATCAACATGAACGCTTAATGCGGCTTAGTAAGCTAAACATGTAAGTGATACAAAATTCATATACATTGTGTTTTTAAAAATTCTTTCTCTTGAATCTAGAATTTTTATTGGGAATAATTATTTATATTTAAATTTTATAACAATTACCTTACGTATAGTAAGGTAAATTAATAGTAAGAGTTCCTTAATAATTTTCGCAGTTCTGGTTTATTCGCTGATTACTTCCTGGATTCCAACGTAAATTGCGCGTCAATAACCAATCGAAAACCGAAACCAACTTTGCAAAATTCCGACAATTGTAGAAGGTATTGAATTTTTCAAGCGAACGCATTATTTCTTCCGCCAACCGTTTGCATTCCATGTACTTATGCATAAGACATATGTTTTTGCAGTGCAACATAAACGTAGTGCGGTAAGGGTACGACACACGCTGCAGCCCCGCAAAATGCACCTCCACTAGCTCATTATCAATTCATGGGTCATGCGGACGCACGAATACAGCACATTCCGACAATCAACCATCTAGAACCCCTATTACCAACCTTTTTCTGAACATTGAAACACGCTCAAATATCAACTAAACACAAAAAATAGGTTGCTGTGATTTATTTGTAACAGTTTTATAAATAGAATTGAAATTGTATAATTATATTAAAAAAACTTGAGTGTTTTTTTTATAATAGATTGATACATACAAAGTTAGATTAAATAGTAATTAGGATAATTACATAAGGTATACAACATATTCGGTCGGAATATTTAATTCATAGTTTTTGATTATGAATACTGTAAAAAGCGGAATGCATTTTTGGTTACTCTAGGTCCATATACGCAACCCACTTCATTTAAAAAACATTGTTTTATGGTGCATATATTGCAAAAATGACTTATTGCAATACACGATAAAACTTAATAAATATTAGCCATCGCAGTGCACTACAAAACATAAACACAACACACGTTCGAATATCGCTAAAAAATAAAGCATTCATTCGAAACGAAATTCTACTTGAACAAAGGTAATTCAACAAGTAAGTATTACGAGTATAAATCTGTACCTGCGGCACGCGATTTGCAAATAAAGCTAGGAAGATATCAAACAACGAACGTCTGCTACAACATGCGATAAAAAGCTGCGCCGTTTCCAATGGAAATAACAAATGGATGTCGGATTTTTTTCTGTTGCCGCGGAGCCAATATGGCTTAGACCAACTTTAATAATTCATTAATACCAAAGAGCAACGAAGCACTACTTTTTAACACACAAACTCAAAATGTACCTACGCCAAATGGAACGTTGTTTACTCTACCTGCTGTTTTATTCTCCAATTATTCCCCCAGCTCGTAGGAATGTTAAATAAGAAATACTTAGACACGAATGTTTTGTCTATTCCACAATTTGGAATACAAATGCCATTGTTGTCTTGTTTTATTATACGTATGGGGTTTAAACGATTGTTTTGAATATAATACATTTCATTCCGCACGCGCGCTTGTAAGCTTAAACGATGATCCACAAAACTAATTTTCTCGCCTTTGATATTCGCAGCGAAAACCCTTTGTAGAATATTTCTTTCTCCACACGCCATAAAAGAGAACAACCTTCGGCTCCTAAGCCTCACGGATACATTAGGCGCACCTATAACCGAAAATTCACTTCCAATGTCTCCCATTTGATAACAAAGGAAAAACACCCAACGACCGACAAGATGTTCTAAAAATACTTTCGCAATCTAGCTACCTGTTCACCTGGGCTGGCCATTCCGGCCTTCCCATAAAGAAGAGTAGAAGGGAAGCGCCGGGAAGGGTTTATCGTCCCTGAGGGAGCGGCCGCCAGCCCGACACTATATCATTGCCGTTTCTATCTCTATGTATACTCTAAGTTCTTTGTACTCGGCCAAGCATAAAACTTTCTCAAAACACTATTAATGTGTAACTTACGTTCGGTTGTTACAATCCCACTTTGTCTGCTTCATTTGTGTAAAACTTGTTTTTTAGCCGATGTTTTCATACGGATTTACTGTATCGCACTCCACTGTTTTTCTGTTTTTCCTCGAAGGAGATTACACTCTTAACTGCCGTATGTGCCGTAATAAACGTCTTGTACGGAAATTACCTATCCGTTATCATAATCTTGCTTATTCCAGACTTGATAGGTTTGAAACTATCGCAAAGTCAGCTAGAAAAGCAAAAATCACTACGTACTGTGTTCTAGTGACCTGTATTGTTGTATAAAAGTAATAGGCATAGGAAATTGGCTCGATACACAGATTAAAATCTCGATGTTTATAACGTGCACGAGTTGCAAGTACGCGCAGGAATAATTTAGTTGAAAGTTCATTAAATGCAAATGCAACGGTGACCAATAAACATTGTCGTATTGCGTACTTTCGCGTTTTATTTCGGCAATAATTTAATTAAAACCAGTGCACGCATTAAATAACTTTTGTAATTTGTTAAATAACGTTGGGTTTTTGTGCATTATTGTATTATCTTGATCGGTTGTGCGTCGGTTGTCAATGTGCTCGTAATGAAAAGCTGCATGTTTTGCGGTCGGCGGCGCCACGTCACGGGTAAACAAATTGTGAAATAATGTCCACAATATTTACATAATGTACCGTAAGCGGTAACCTACATTGCACCCTGTCATATTATCGTAAAATAAATGCATACACGTGAAGCGCCGTATTAACTTACCCGTGCAAGCTCCTCGGAACGTACTATCACACTTTAATAGTGTAGAATTAGTTAAGCTAATTAGCCAAGCTTAGAATTTTGTCACGAACATATTGCTAGTGAAAAAGGTTTGGAATATAACTATTTATTCATATGGTTTCCATTCTAGTTAGGTTTAGAGAAATGTTCGTCGTTTACTGAGACAACGTCTTATCTGTATAATTACATATTACGAACGAATGCATATATTTGACGTAGAAGATTCAAATTCAATTTTTTTTGTGTCCTGTTTTCATTGCTTACAAATATCGGAAGGATATTTGACAAACCTTTGTATGAGAATCCAGCACTGGGCTTGCCAATATAAGGATATTTTTTCTGGTCTGACAATCTGCACCCAAAAAAAATTATATACACAATAGCGCATACGACACAGCAATCTAGCATTCAAATCTACAGGCACATTGGTGTATAGTGTTCCTTAGTTTATTCAACCTCTATACATAGGCTATTCTCAAATCCCTTTGAAACTCGGAGCATAGCACATATAATAAAGTACAAGGCTGCAGGCCACAGGAGCTCGTGTTGCCCCGAACCGCAAGGCGAGTCGGGAGACTTTACAGTGCCTTTGGGAGCGTGCGAACACCTGAACACATTGATTTTACATGACCAGACGACTTTATGTCACGGCACGTCTACCGAGCACGGCTTTTTGCTAAAAATCCGCATGCCGTAAAGAGACTAAAGTGGACGTTTTATGAGTGAAACATTTCCATGTGAAGTGCTTGTTTAAAGCCGGCTTTATTTCTACAATTTTCTCCTTATAAAATCTGAAGTCAGATTAATGATCTACGCGAGAACCCTATATTTCAAGAAGAGTTTTTACTTTTGTACTTTTATTTTCTTTTTTATTTTAGATGCATGACATTCTTGACTAAGAATGACACTTTGCACAATCCAAACTATCAAAACCGAATCCTACACATTTTAAGACACATACAAATGTCACGAGACCACGGCATTAGAAAAAGGGTTGAACAACAACCGCACTGCTCTTTACATGTAAGAATGTATGAAGATAAAAGTTGAGCGATACTAAACAAGTCAGACGGCTGAAGTATCGAGTAGAGGTGATGTGGAGAGTGCTCGGAGCTTCGCGAGGGGAACGCCATGAATGAACACTGATGAATGTATTACAGTTTTTTGAGACCTCTAAGCATTGTGACGTATCCACGGTTAAGAAGTACACGGCTTATTATCCACATTAAATCAGACAGGTATCACACAACTGGGTAATTAACTTCTTTAAAGCGTTTTGCTTTGTTTCGTTTTGTTTCTGCTTTTTTTAACAAAGGCTTTAAAAAAAACAAATCCATCAAATCGGTTGATACTGATACAGTACAAAAGATAATAATAATAAAGCAGAAAAAAAATCACGTACAGAAGAAGAAGTATTACCTAAAAATCCAAAATTCATTTCTGTTTTAATGCCATTCGGCCTGTATCCGAAGATCGAGTCGGCCACAATGGTGGACAAGCGGTAACAGCTGTCCAGTTAGCGAGCCAGTAGGCGACGTAAAAATCGAGTATTCGACTCCGGATATGTTCTGACACCTATACGGCAGCCCATCATAATACGAGCGCCGGAAAATGTACAATCAAAGAGATTTAACGGAATACTTCCAGGTAAAATGAAACAGAATCAATTCGACTTTTTCCCAAAGTTAAATATAAACTTGAGTGACATTCTTTATAAAGGCTGGAAGTTTTAAGTAACTAGAGTTTTGTCGTTTTATATCGTTATTCAAAAGTTAGTCAAGACTGTATTTTACTCAATCAATAGCGGAAAATAATAATCTTCTCTAACAAGATCTGATAGAACGTAGACTAAATGTTCGTCACGTGAGCCAATCAGTTTATATACTGGTTCGACAAAACGGTAACTCCGCACTTTAAGGTAATAAATAAAGGAGGGCCATGAATATATGAGTATAATGCATATGACAGAAGATTTGATACTCGACGGAGTAAAACAATGCTAACATCCGAATTGGCATGTCAAATGTAATATGACTATTGAATCATCTTCATTATTACTGCTCGACATACCCCTCCCACAAAAATTTATCAGATTTAGGAAGCAAACTCCATTCATCCGTCCGCAAATTGCATTGACTACTTAACTTAAATATTAACACGGACATAGGCAAAACTTTGTAAAAGATAAAAGCGTTGATAAAAGAATTAAAGAGTTACCACCGGTGGGTTCGAATGCGTATTGTTTAGACACTTTAATTAGTTTATCTGGAACAAGACGAGTGGGAGTAATTTCCTTATAAATAACAATTACACAATCGCACCACGAGAACAAATTGCACACACGTAACGTGAACAGCGGAGCTTCTAAATAATTATAACGTTTGCCAGTTATGTGTGAGTTTAAGGTGGCTCCTTGCGAGGGTCGGACTCTGGAGCGCCGCGGAGGGTGAAGTGCTGAGAAAACTTTTGGGTCTTTATTTATTGTTATTGCCTCATTAAGGTGCCTACCTACCACGATATCCAACAAATTGCAAATAAATAAGGCACCTCCAGACACGCGCGGAATAAATAACTATGGATTTTCTACTAACGTAATTATTACTCGGTCAACGCAGCGGGGAACACAATTTTATATTATTACATGCAAGAGTGAAAGGTCTGTCTTAAGGTTGTAAACGGCGAAAGCAAAATAAACAGCACAAATTGTCACCCCCGCGAGACCGCACCAAAAAGATATATTTGCATTGTTACACATATACAAGTACCTATTTCAGGTCGGCAAAATGCAAACAAACAAAATGGAGCGCATTAACCGGGCTTACAATAATGCTCTAACGAGTGAGGCTCGCAGCCGCATTTTCGCGAAAATCGAACGAATCACGATTAAAACATCATCAATAAATGAACTATTGGGCATTAAGTTTAAATATCGGCCGCGCTGATAGCAAATTGCGCGTTAACTCAAAGGTGAGCGCGGGTATTCCGGACTTATTGAACGCAAATTTTGAAGACCGCAACCCTTTGAATAGTCAATGTCGCGTACCCTTATCTCGCCACAGAAAGGCGACACCACATTACCGGTATTATGGCACTAGTCCGCGCGCGACGCCACGCCGCCGAAATATGCCCTCGTGTGGCGCGTTAGAGTCGTGTATCGTATGCATACACTTTGAAGTACAGGGCATTTTCAAAGTGCAATTTATATTGTATTGGAAGTTAGAGCGGCGCGTTTACCCGAGCTGCACAATATTTTGTGTCGGGCCAATGTACCGCGCGGCTGAGCCTTGTTCCATGTCCTCTGTGAAAACCGGCTTTACATTTTCTTGTCTATAGACAATTTAATAAGCATAAGTGGAATTCCCGCACCCTCTCGTAGTCTGAAACGATTAGAAAACTTTTTACATCTCGGCAGAATTTCCTTCGGAGAAGATTCTCTAGGTGGTAATATTCGTAAAACCTCCATTAAAAATAAATCACACTTTTATACGCTGTTCGAAAAGTATGAATCACTTCAGCATAATTCAATTTCTAAATGGCCTTAGTTAGAATTTTATTGCGAACTAAGCACTCAGGCTAAGTAGAATGAAACTAACTTGCACGGGTTCAGCAATAAGCAACTTACACAATTTGTCATTAGTTTAAAACGCCAATTTGTCTAGTGCCGGCGTAGATTCGTGATTTGGATACATTACCAAACTTATTTCACTGTTTTTCCCGAATTAATAAAAAATAATATGTTAAAAGTTGAATACTGAATTAGCAGCATGTATGTTTCATTTTATAAAGTAAACTACAAGAGCTTAAGATATTAAGCCTCAAACAATATACGCGTCTCAAAACACTGACTTTCCCTCTCTACATCCTCATTGTTATCTTAGAACCCACCACAAAAGAATCTCGACAAAACAGTCATCCATTAAACATATAGTCGTCATATTGCTTCATAGCTTTTTCAAAAAATTCAACTGCTATGAAATATGCCACTGTAGATAACAGTTTTGAGAAACCCTATAGCTGGTGATCTATGGCCGCTAGTGCAAAAGTGTTAGGCATGACGTCCACATTGTCCAGCATGCAGGTTTCGCGTCGCAGGTGGATTCATGAGCGCGGCCCGTGATCCGATATCGCAATTCGCAAACCGAGCCAGTCTTTATTGCACCCTCGGGAGTTGCAGTCCCTATATCATCTATGTAGTTTCACCCCGACCCGACGGTATTTCGTAATTATTATTATTCGGAATATTCAAAGCCCAGTTTATGTGCGCTTCGTAGTCGGGGCTTTAAAATAAGTAGCAGACGGTGTAAATTCAACAGTTTAGTTGATACAGTACATAAATTGATATACGATATTGAAAATGACAACTTTGTAATATTAAATGATTCTATATAAACAAACAGACTTCTAACCGCGTATTTGGCACCTGTTTTTAAGAGCTAATATAGTGCAAAACAACAGCAGCTGTTAAAACTCCAATTAATGAATAATAATAAATCCAAATAATGTGCCTTACCTAACTCAAAGTAAAACAAAAAGTAAAAGCCCTTTTTGTACAAGATATGGACTTTAATTAAGGAAATTGACATCACCATGGTATTTTGAAGTGGTTTTAAATAAACCTTAGTCAAACTATTTATATATTAGGATCAGATTTAGCAATCCCGGTGAACACGTGCAAACCTTTAAAACAAAACAAATTTTAATTCGAAGTGACAACTGTATTTTATTTCACACATTAAAAATACTGCCAGACAGAAGCTAATTTCGTATATACGAGTAGAATACTGTGGCCCGGCTCTCAATAATAATCAAACACGAAACGTCCGCATCACCTACTCCGAATAGGCATCAAAAGGTCATTCATAAAAGTATAAAAACGGAAAGTACGTCGACCATGCGACAAGCGAATGTCGGACAAAGCGTTAAAAACGAGCGGTCAAGATTCGAAAGCTATGTAGTGGCGAGACTGGGATCACAGCGAGTCCGTATTTATTTACATGTAATTAGGTCGGTGTCAGTGATCGACGGAGGCGGCGGACGTCCGAGCGGAGGTAAACAATCCATTACGAGGCTGTCAGAGCGGCGTGGCTAACACGCCCGCCAGCCCGCCAACCCGTGCTTATAGTGACTAGCCGTACCGATTTTGGCCAGATAGTCCTGTTGTTTGACGGATTGTTGCACAACTGTGTGCAATAATCAGTTTATATGAATGTCAGTTTCGCAAAAAAAAATGGTAATGGGCCAAATTGAAGTAATATAGATAGAAAATCACAGAATACATGATCATGTTGAACTATCGTCCATTTCTACTAACCTTTCCAGTGAAGCCTTTCTAGTGAAGTAAGTAAGTAAGTTGCCAAGAGAATCATGGATAATATAACTTTTAAAAGGTTTTTCAACATGATACAATAATTGCTAATAAGTTATACTCGAACTATAACTTATGTCATGCGTTAGTTAAATGACCTAAGTAATATTTATCTTTTAATAGATATTCTCCTGTAGATACTCCAAATAAGGAAAAAAAGAGTTCAAAATATACAGTTCTTTAGCTACATAAATAATTTTGTCACGTAGTTACTAACACCCATAGACTTTGACCTACTCGTTTATCAATTAATAAAAATAAATTAACAAAATGCAAGTTTAAACAATTAAAACAAAGAGATCCACAAATAACAATACAATCATGGTGACTCTACATCTTATGCATATGGAGTTCGAATATGGCCGGCAAACATGGGAATTTAGACTAGTTACCTATTGTATACAGTCAATACTAAATCAGGGTTGCTATTTTGGGATGCATATTTGCGACAGCAGATATTAAGGTTGGCAAATAACAATAGAGTGATGCAGATATAAAAGAATTACTGCATAACTATTGGTGATGGTATGTGTATGTATAACCATAACCATCGCACAAAAATACATCCATGAAATATATTAATACATTTCTTTCGGTTAAAAATAACTGCAATGTGAACCAACAACTAGATGGACACGTATTATACGTACACACATATATCTCACTAGCACACACAATAAAGCCAGCTTGCTCGATCCAGGAACGCACCAATAATAAAGCGCAATAAACGTATTCCTTTGACGAACAATTGAACACATGCCATTCCTACAGGATTCCAAATAAACAACGTGTATTATATATAATTTGAGCCTTAGATATAGCATAAATTGATCGACTGATTATGTTTACAGCACAAATCTTTATACTAAACCTATACCTCAATTGCTGAACTTATGTCTTCCAAATTAATCATCAAATATTTCAGTCTTGAAAAAAAGGCTAAAATTATACATCAACTATAATTTTTTTTAAATCGTAAAATATAGTAGTGATATTCTTGGAGAAAAAGAAGAAAAAGATAATTATGTAGGTATATTTATTTTATCATGTAAAAAACAGTTCTGTAGTAGAAAACGTCTGTTTTTTTTTTTATAATTTTCTTATGTTATTAGTCACTAGTTTTTGTGTATTAACGTCATTGTCTACATTTTTAAAATAAAATTACACAAAGATTTAAAAAATGAATAAAGCAAACTAACATGATTTGCATTATTATTTTTGACTATGAGAGTCAAATGTTATCAGTATAATAGCTCTGTAATCGCAAACTAGTGAATAATAAAAAGGTATGTTTCTTTGGGATTGCATTGTACGTTGAATATAATAAATTCGAAAATAATATATGTTTGGCGAGCGAGCCACAAAGCAGACTTCAATGCAGTAATCCATTCAATGTATCACCATGCAACTCGTACTCTTATCTTACCACGTATAGCCACGCCAATCCGTTACCGATATTTAGGCAAAATACAAATTCTTTTCTGCCCCGCAACAATATAGACCTTATGCCAACGCGCTAGAATCGGTATTCACAAATTCAATGGTGAATTTTACAACCTTTTACAGTGGATAATCCCTCTGATATTGGAAGGCTCGTCGATGCATTCACTGGGATGCACGAAATTTTCTATAAGGATAAAAGCAAACAAGATAGCCATCGGACCAATGTTGCGAGGCTGAGCCTTTACACATACTTAGATAATGCTGCTAAACTACGGCGATTCACGGAGCTTCAACTGAAATTGGAAACCATTAAATATATTTATTCCCACGTCACGAGCTGGCCGATGGAGCTGAAATTTTACAATCATTCGGGCTCATCGCAAATATTTGTTAGGACGCTGCGTTCGTTTGTTTTCGTGTGGACTATAGCGAGCGCTGTGAGTATAATGCAAGGGTGGATTTTTTGGCTTGTACCAGAACAACACTGACAATACGGCGGCGTCGGTGAACGTTAAAATGTTTCCGTTTTTGGCGTACACTCAAGTTAGTTAATGTTTCCAAAACAACGCTGTGAACACGGGGATACCTATTTGCGGCGGAAAGTTTGGACGTGACTTGCTCTATGTGCTACTGCTAGAGCGCAGCAAATTGCTAATAATATTGTTTAACTATTCCTTGTATAAGCCAACTGGCTGTTTTTGTCAGCAACCATCTAAATCTACGTATGACTTTTAGATTGATTTAAAAGCGACGCAACAGTGTTAAAACTGTCGTGGTTATCCCCGATACCTAACTTATCGATCGAACCGCCGGCTTTTAGCCGAAAATAGTAAGACAGCTATACCGCGACCATTCTCGCGTGAATGCTCAAATTAAAATAATTCCAGACTCTTCCCACCCGTCTGTAAATGGAACACTGAGATACCTTTAAAGTGTCGGTAAAAAACAACTGTGTAACTGTTCTCCGCGAAACTTTCACATTTTCTTTTATTCAAAACAGTACGTACCTAATATTTGTTTGGAGTATTTGAATTATTCTTTCGTACTTCACTAGTTCTTACGTTTCTTAATTGAAAGCTATGAAAACCGTCAATTGCTTTTTGCTCAAAGAAATATTATGTAATAATGTTGATTGCGTGGGTGACATTTCCAAAAGTACATTTGAGAATATTTAAAGCAGATTCCCTGAACGGCATTCAGCAGTCGTTTGAAACAGTGCAGGGCAAGTACAGTAGGTGAAATTAGACTGGAGTTTGTCGCCTCGTCAGCGACAATTAACGCGGGCTGCGGCTCATAATTCACTCGCAGTGACAGTTGGTATCGCGCGCGCTCGCATCCACGGCCCAACACTGAAAATGCTACTTTTAACCACCACCTACGGTCGCAGTGGCCCGCCAACCATTCCTGACGCGTGTCGCATCGCTGTTTGTAATTTAAATTACGAATTTACATAGTTTATTGCTGTTTAAAACTAAACCTACCGACATTCCATGTATACCTATTTCTACCATGCGCGGTCAAATGACCGTTTCACAAATAAATTAAAAAAAATAAATTTTAGCCAATGGGATAGTAAACAACATATTTTTCTTGTGCTCTAATGTATGTTTTCTTTATCTTTAAGCATTTTTATCATATTTTTACCTATTACAGTATTTCGTATTGAAATTTTTCCACATACACAGCTTTTACACTATACAAACTTTGTTAGTGTTATTGACTTTACAATATGTCATTTGACAAGATATCCGTCTAAGAGAATCTGTTGCTGTATTTGTTATTGTTTTTGATGAACATTCTTTGCTTCGCTATTTCTCCTTCTGATATTCGGTCTCAAGCTCTTCTAGCAATTGAAATAAAAGCTCTTGCCTAGATATTTTTTCAGAAAAATTGGCACAATAACTTGATATTTCTCAATGTCTTGACGTTTTTGAGGATGAATACAAATTATAAAGAAAAAACTGTAATGTAAATCAAACGAGGTCGTATTTTTGACTTTGCTGCCTTTGTCGAAACCTCACATTTATACCGTTGTATAAGTGATCGTGGTCTCTTTAGTCCATGTAATAATTTCAATTATTCACTTTGAAATTATTCAAATGATTGTCTGCTTCGGTACAAGCATGTAAAGTGCGATCTAGAGGTCCTGGGTTCGATTCCCGGGTCGGGCAAAGTTTTATAAGGTTTTTCCATGAGAAAAATCTCAGTAGCAGCACGGAATCTGGAAATGTGTCCAAAAACACCAATAGGCTCGCTCCCTATTACATCCAACTGTCCATACCTGGCGAAATGTGGATGCAAAAATGCACCTCTACCTACCCCCTTCGGGGTATACAGGCGTGAGGGTATATACGTACATATGCAAATTCTGATGCTCTATATGAGGTACGAACGATATGCATAGACTCTAATTGCACTTCTTTTGACATTATATATCCACAATTACATTCTAGAATCAAAAAGAATAACAATTTCTAAAGAATATAGTTGTTAGCAACACGACTTCATCAAGCGGTCAAATGACCGCGCGTGGTAGACTAGACACCCTTTAAAATTTTTTTGAAAACTAAACAATAAAGGAAGTCGTAAATATGAAAAAATGGGTTGTATGTATATTATAGGAAAAGTCAAAAAGCGACATTGGGACACAGTAACATTTTGCACGAGATTTTTTAAGCCAAACTTCAAAAACGGTCATTTGACCGCCCATGGTAGGTTTAGTGTTAAGAACGCAATTTGTTAATACGCTCCCGTGCCTCGCGATTTCTTTCGCCTCACTTTTTATACGCTGCTTTAATCACTACAGATACATCCATATTAATATGTAGTTTTATAACATAATTATGAATGAACAATAAAGTTTAATGTTTTAATAAAAAGTAAAAGGGCTAAATCAATGCTCGATTAATTCTTATCTCAGTTTTGCATTACCACCAAGTAAATTGACTTGTATTGAGAAACGAAATCTTTATTTTCTTTAAGGATAGTAACTTGATAGCATCTAAATCTTAATATGTTATATTGTAATCGATTCTTGTGGTGTGAGATAAAACGATTACATTAGTCATTTTCTACGTTATTGAATCTTTGAAAAATAGTCTCAGCAGACCACTTCTGGAGAAGTGTTTATAAAATTAACTTCTAGTAGGAGCTATCATGACAAATTATAAAAATAATTAAAATCAAATGTATCACAGTCTTTCTTACTTTTAAAAATGTAAACCGTATTTTATATCTGCGTTAAAGACCGTTGAGCTTACGACAACTGACAAAGGGAACGCTAAATCTCCTTTGATACAAGAAATAAGATTGTTAATTGTAATTACTTGGATATTTCTTTGAGCTCTGTGGCCTCTTTATTTACACTCTTCTCACCTGAATAGTTTCACGAAAGGGAGCAATTAATTCTCACAGTCTAGTCACGAAAATTTTTCATTTTAATTAAAGCTCCGACCGGAGGATCGCCGGCTAATTAACCCATTAAAACAGACTCTTCTTTCATTTTGTCTTTTTTCCGTGCTTCCTTGCGATTTTCGAAATGAAAATGAAAATATGGAGAGCGCACGCTGTGCACAAATCTTAAATTTACTTTGTACGCAGTTTTCGACTGCCATCGAGTTTCGTTGAGGGAATTGTTCGTTCGTTGACTCGAGCATTCCACGAACAGACATTAAAAGCCCCTAATCTTAATTAACAATGGTCCCTAACTAATAAACACCGCATCACGCTACACTAATATTCTATTCTTGAAGTGTAATAAAACATGTATTTAAAATGAAAACCGCCGAAGATTTCTAATAAAAATTCAACAAAACTGCGTCGGTAATTAATTCATTAAAATGTTTTCATCATTTAAATTGTCCGTTTGTTTCAAAAAAGAACGTGATAAAAGTTTTAAACAATATAATTCACTTGTAAATAATGTCCCCTCGTATAAATAATGCTGGCAATTTTTATAGTCAGGCGACACAAAAACAAAAACATTTATCTTATTTAACAGTAGAAGAAAAGAAAAAGTCGACTTTGTATGTTTGTTAAGAAATCAAACTAGATAACAAACACGCCATCGAACTAATAAATTGTTGTTTTCATCTTAATTCGAGTCTAGCAAAAAATATAGATGTAAACAGAGTGATTGTGCGACCTTTAAAGATCAAAGGCAATATCTATTTTAACCATACTGGATTGAAAACATCAATAAGTACACACGTACATGTTATACCGTGAAAGTAATATTTACCCGCAAACAATTGCAAACCGCAATTTTACGGCGTTTTTTTTACGAAACGGTGAAATTACCATTAAAAAGATTCCGTCCACAATGCTCAGTGAAACTTGTTGCCGTCATAAAAGGGAACTGCGAAACTCGGAGACAATGGGCACATGTCAGCCGACGTAAGGCCGCGTGCACAAAGCGAGTGCCTACAAGTACAGTCAACAAGACAAGCGGGTAAAGCTGCGATCATCTGAATGACGAAGCAATTACTCGCATTCAGTTCGCAGCGCAGTCAGTCGAGGCAAGTGGTGAGATTGGTTTCAATAAAAGCGCAGTCCCCTCCCCCATGTTTTTCTTTCATCATTCCCAACTTTGAATGGTGTTATTCAACTACAGTAATTAAAACAGTGTGCCGTGCCGTTTTGTCATTTTAATGATTTTTCTTTGTTCCAGGTAATTTCACGGATTTACCGGTTTGAGATAAAAGGTAGATATAATTTTCTGCACAAGTTTATAGAAGCTGTATACTCGGAATCGTCATTATTACAATTTTTTTCTTTAATCACAATCCAAGGCTAACAATAAAATATCACTGCGACGTTATTTCATTCGCCATTATTAAAACATCACATTATTTTATATTACCAACAAAATTCTCCACTTTTTTCCTCATCGAATTTAGTCTACTAATTGAATTAATTTCCTCCACATAACACGAACAAACCCGCAAATGATTATCAAAGCAATTTATATCACTTAAGACTGGCTGAAAAATTCATTGGAGCCGTAAATAATGGTAAAACAAGCGGCATAAAGCCGTCCGCGGCACGCGCCGACTACTGAACGGAAGAAATACTATCGTCCGACAAACGAATCATTAAAGTCCGCTTTAAATGCTCGCGCGGCTGCACTGATTAATCATCGCTTGGTGATTAATTAGTGGTAAAAAAGCCGATGAAGAGCACAGCGCGCCGCCAGCCTGCACTCACCCTTACACAAGATTAAAAAGTGTAAAAAACAAGGAGATACCACCCGTGGTAGGAGTGACCTCTTCAATTTGTATTAACGTCAGACCGAGTAATCCTGTACGAGATGTTTATTTCTTGAACAGATATAGCTTTTTGTTTAACACTGCTTTTTCATAATTGCACGCATATTGTATTGTTTGCTTTAATGGATTTGCTGCTGGGAGGATATTTAAGTGGGATGCTTTTCGCGTTTAATTGCAAGGGTTTATCGGCTTTGCGCCACAATTTATTTGTTTCATATTCTTTTGGGATTACTGATCAGGACGCTGGGTTGTTGTGTATTTATCCGCTGCGGTTAAGCGATTCTGTTATAATAAACTGTTCATAAGGAAACTATCTTAACTACCTATATAATATAACTCTAACTTAACTACCAGAATATTTTATATGTAAATGTAGAAATGTGTTAAGTTAGGCCGGTATGTTGTACAATGTACCATGTTGTATAATTGAGTCAAAACAATCGTATTTGGCAAGATATAGTACAGAGAAAAATGTTTAATCCAAAAAAATATTAACAGGATATTACGCAAAGTCTAGAAAATAAGCAACTATGTATATACATAATATAAAGTAAAACGTAAAAGTCTCATAATATCGAAAACATTATTCCACCATTCTTGTCGTATATTTGATGAGTTAATTATAAAGATTGAAAGGAAAACAAACATTTATGTGCGCTTTAAAATGCAAAGTAATTTGTTAAATAGGCGGTTATGTGTCATGCGCGGACGTTATGAAGAGCATTTGCGAAGGCAGTTACAGGGTTGTTAAGCAGAGAACATACTCTAACTGATTGCCTCGTTCATTGGACTCGTTTGACGAACGACCTACCGCGTTATGCCCAAATAAGCCGTAACTCACGCTGCAGGGGGAGATTTAAATGTCGCTTTTTTAAGATGAATATTTAACAGCGGAGAAGTGGCGTAACTCATCGGCAAAATTTAATACGTTAAGTGTAGGTACACATTGATGCACAATTTAATCTCCGTTCGGGGTTTTATTGTGCACTCTCGATGACTAATGCTCCTGACCGTAACGTCCACTTTACTCAAAGAGATTAGGCTATATTCATAAAATTTTATCTTACGACCGCAATATCTTTATCTGGGATACTCGTATTAACTAAATATGGAGCTCACCGCTGAAACAGTGACCCGCGCCATCCATCACTTTATTATGTTACAACGGTGGATTTAATTTTCAATGGTTATTAAATTTCAACCACATTACGCACAACGTGATTCATAGCGAACATAATAAATTGACTTATTTATAACAATGTTACGAACTCAGCGCGATTAAGTAGGAAATATGACGTTGAACCGAGGCTGGATGCTCCTCGGTCGTCTCGTAATTACAATAATTGCGAAACTTTCTCACTATAGTCTTAACCACAGTCGTTCATTTGTATTTATGCACGCCACGTAAACAACTCTTAATGCTTTCGTTTTATATTTTCCCTGTGAAAAAACATTACATCGCCGGGAAAAATACCTTGGGATTGTTTGAGAAAAATCCTAGTTCAAGTTTACGACAGTTTCATAATGCTTGTGTCGAAAACACGTAAAATTTCGTCGAGTTTTATGCAGACGCAGCATCGTTGGGGCGGATGGGTCGTCCGGCCCGTGCTGTAAAAATATTCCCAGGAATCGCGTGGAAACAAAACAACGTGTGACGTAAAATGTAGCAGATTACAGAACGGTGCGCGTTTACAGCGGTGAGCGGGCGCGTCGCGGGCTCTTTGTGCGCGGGGGCCAAGTGCGGACCCCGAGTACTCACGCCCTTGTCTGTGTCGCTTTATGTGAGGGCAGGGCCGTGAAACAGATATTACAAATGATATTGCATCCTACAATCAGATCCCAATATCATTTATTTAAAACGTACTTGCGAGTCCCGCTCAATATACTTGGATTTTGAAGCAGATTTAAAAAAAAGAGTTTCTTATGTGATATCAAACATCACCTTAAAAGAGCTTTAACATTTTTTTTTTAAACTGCAACATTTCTAACAAAAGTTGTCTTATGTATTTAAATTAAGCTTGAATTGGTCCTTCAAATACTCTATCAAACTATTTTAAAACAAAAGAAAACAGACAACAATGCTTAGTAAATCGACGAACATGTGACTCCGACATTCGTCTCATAAAGCTAATCTTAATATCGATACGTGTCGCAAAGGTGGCTCGTATTTATCTAACCACGAATCAGAGTTTCCATTTAAGTTTGTTGCTTGCGGCTTGAGCACCGGAGATCAGCCTGCGTTATGCGATCCCATCGTGATACCAACATAACAATGCGAGCGAATAACCTGTCAAATGGCTTTGGACAATCACGCACCACGACCCTAAATATATTTGCATCTCAATTTTTTTACGTATATTATTTTTTAAATATTTAAAAAATGGAACCATTTTTTTAAGAAAAAGTGCCAACAAAAAATTTTGCAAATGATAAATTCATCAGACAATTTGGTAAATAAATTAATATCAATAATGTACATATATTGTTATTGTGGACGTTTAGAACAGTAATTTTAATCGCTAGTTATAATTAATTTTCCATAAAGCATATATTTTGCGGTGACTATAATGGAATAAACATAAAGTTATGCATGTTTAAACTATACATAACAGCAAAACCGCTTACTGAATTATTTTATTATCGGTTTAAAAACGGATTAATGCATAATTCATTCTATTGACTTGATAATCATAAATATCGTCATTTTTCCGAGCTATCCATACCACTATGTCTGTAATAAATAAGTACAAAAAGGACTTTCCCGCTTTAAATTTAATTAAACCTTGAGAAAGAACATTTCTATTTACTTCAAAAATATGTATTTTTTTCGTGGGATGAGCATGAAATTTAAACATAGAATATAGCTTAATTGAGTTATATCTTGCTGTAATCTTAACATTTCGTTAACTTTGTTGACACGAGATACGCGAAATTGACTAGAAAATATAATGCGGTACGACTGGCCGCGCTTCTTGGCTACAAAATGTACATAATTAGAAAAGTTTTTACGAGCGGTGTCCCAGGGCGGGCCGCGAGCCGCCGCCATCACCGGCTGACACCGCCCGCCGCTGACGATTATCATTTCTACACAAATTATTTCCCAATTACCATTCTATTTAATATTCACTAAAGTACCTTACTATTTGTATCTACATTTTGATAATTTCAATTTTAAAAATGGCTGATATATGTGTTTTTACGTAGATGCACCACTATTAACAAGGAATCAGATGTAAGATTGCCATTTTAAGATTACCAAATTAGAATTACTATTTATAAGTAATTGTATAGGTACTATTTATACATAAAATTTAATTAATAAAACAATGCACTAGGCACGTGTTGCTGTATTGCAATACTTGCACGTTAAACGTAAAAAACGATGGCAGTGGCGCCGCTTCTTAGTAGTACATGACCTAATATCTTTGTAGAACGGAATTGAAGCGATACAAAAACTATGTGTTAGCGGTCACGAAAGAAACAGAGGAGTTAGCGAGCGGCATTATAAAAATAATTGCCTCTTTTGGCACGACACCACGTCAACGACGGGTTCCTTGCCCTAAATGAGCGTAATTACAAAAGTTTTTATTACTAACAGCGCGCCAAAACCTCCTTCTACGATCGTGTTATATCGTTTGCGACGCAGTCTAGCTGGCGCTGTCTTTGTTGCAAATCCCATAAAGTTTAATATTTTTTTAAATATATCCTATAAGAATTCTTCACGACGCGGAATTGTGTCGCGAGGCATTCGAAACGTGCCCGTTCGCATGCTCGATAAGTATGCGCTGTTAAAGTCAACTAGTGGGCAAAAAGTAGAGAATGCTGTGCATGTCGGGATCCTTCTACGTATATACGAGCACGTGGCTTCCAACGTAAAAACAACGCTCTCGACTACCTGTTCAATTAATACCTTACAACTTAACATTCCTGGCATAGAATGCAATAGCATCGAGGTGAATATAATGAAAGATTTAAAATGTAATCTAGCGAATGGAGAAATATAATTATGACTGGTTAGTTTAAAGACAATATATTAAACATAACGTAGTTTAAATATATTAAGATAAAGTACAGTTATTATTGAAAAAAAAACAAAATGGTAGATTAAGAAACATTAAAAAAAGAACAACTTGCTTATGACGAAGCTTCAACTTTTGAAAAAAGTTTCACAGAATACCTAGTTTTATGGTATTAATCAAATCTAAAGAAAACTTTTTGTTAAGTAAAAACTTTATTGAACTGTTAATACTTAAGTTTTGTAGTGACAAGAATCTACTCGCATGCTTAAATGGTTTGACTCGGTTTATGAACATCTTTCTGTTTAGAATGATTCATACAAAATACTTTCTATTTTCTTTTGCTTTTTCTTTCGCTTCTCAATATATCTTAATTTCTTTTTGAAACATATTTTTACAGAGTATTTAACTGCACCTCAAGCTCATTGTATACATATGTAAATAATGTAAGTAAATCTAACCAATCGTCTTTTAAAGTGCTCGCAACAAAGCCGTAAAAGCTAACGATGACTTTTTCTCGACTCTTTCCACAAATATCTAAGGCTGAGACTGTTTAGCGGAAGCGGGAATAGAATGGAGAATGCATACGAAGTTGGAAATCCCTAGGCACAAGTATCGACACTCGTGGAAAGCGCGACTTTTCACATCTCGGAATGCAAATGGGTTTCATTATACGTACGGCGAGGTGCGGCGCGGCGGCGGGTTGTAAGCAGCCGGTTAATGTTGCGCTCTCAACCCTGACGTGTGACAACTCCACACAGGCTTTTGTCGACGTACTTTCTGGGTAATAAGGAGTAAATATAAACGAGCAGGGATCACAATGACCGCAAGCCATCGTCACATG
The DNA here is from genome assembly GCA_030295005.1 of Cephonodes hylas. Taxonomy (NCBI): domain Eukaryota; kingdom Metazoa; phylum Arthropoda; class Insecta; order Lepidoptera; family Sphingidae; genus Cephonodes; species Cephonodes hylas. The sequence continues at coordinate 5,959,608 of AP025364.1, read as the reverse complement.
ACGACGGGCCTGCCGCTGGAGGCACGTTGCACGCGTATATATCTGCGAGGGGCGGCGGCGTGCTTGCACCTCGCATATGCAGTGTCGCCGCGATACGCCACGTCTCGGGTGATGTATGCGATGCTAACGTGTTCTCCTTCTTGCTTAGCACCGTGAACACTCACAAGGCATAAATTTCAAGTTAAACCCACAACTTTAGTCTAGAAATGTGTGGAATTCGCAGAATGAAGTTTTTACAACTTCACTAACGTTCTCACCCGCTAACTCTTTAAATTATTGCGTTTCGGTACCTACTCCTTCCACATACCGGCGTGTACTTAACGAAGATTTACGTATGACGTGAACTTTCTTCCATCGTAAATTATCAATAGAAGAGAAAACAGGCGAACAATATCATCTTATTGCGTTAACATTGAGTAATCGTAAACAATGGTTTTAGCAAAATTTAAAGGCAAAACTCTCGAACAGTTTTATAAAATTGTCAGTTAAAATAAAAGTATCTAGATTCCCAGAAACGATATTATTCTTTCTTAAACGCATTAAAATTCCTGTCGTTACACTATCCATTAGCCATAAAAGAATATAAAAATGTTGAAAGGAAAAGTCTCTCAAAAAGAAACAGTATATGTAAATTGACTGTGTACATATTGCATAGATTGAAAAAATCGAGCACGATTTTTAATAAATTCTCGAGGGAGCGATTAAAAGTGAGATAGTCGAGGTGAGGAAGGCTGTGGGTGGCCGGGGGGCGGGGGGGGTAGGTCGAGGGAAACGAAGACGCAATATCGGGACCACCCGAGTATTCCCGTTTCAAAACATTTGCATCTATCTAAATGAAACCATATTATCGATGTTACGATGCACTTATTGAACAAGTTATGGCGGTTGCGAATTGCTTACGGGAATGTTTATACCCACTTATTTCTAATGATGATAATGGTATGGTATTATTTACTCATTATCCTAATTAGTACACAATTAGAAAACCATGTTTGCTTATTTTAATACTCAAATTGTTTTTCAAACCGCCGTACACCGCCATAACCTTAAATGGTAGACAGGTGTGTATTTCTACTATTATTCTAGACGTAATGGGAGGCAAGCCCATTTCGGTTTTTCGAAGTTTTCACTGAATCTGTACTGCTTCTGTGATTTTTCATACGGAAATACACAATTACAATTTTCCGATACGAAAGACAAACCTGGGACCTCTCAATCTCATTCTACAGTATAATACAACGAGTCCAATGGCAGTATTAAATGCGTTCGAAAATCGAAAAAACGAGAATCTATTTTATTGGAGCGCAAAGAGTACGTTATAAATGATATTGAATGAAACAATGTCCACAACGAGTTACAAGAGCATTCATCATTATTTATGTCAATTAAATTTATATAATTGTCCTGATAAAACATTTTAAAACCATTTATTTCCATTCGTTCGATAATAATGGCGTCCTTATCTCTCGTAGCATTATATATTTCGCCATTTTTATATTGGTATTTTTTATGTTATCAATGACCTTTTATCTCAGTTGTTCGTGATTTCTGTTCGCTTTCACAACCTTTTTTTATTACACAGTCAAGACTGTATCTTTAAACGGATAGATAGAGGTACGTTTTAGCACATTTTCAAACTGCATACTACTAATCAAAATTTGCTAATGATAAATTGAATAATAATTCGCTCAGTCCCTGGACATCTCAACGTTGGGCAATAACGAGGCAGTCTTTTTGGCCAAACAAATTGGTTATGCTTATTTCTAGTAGCAAAAGGTAATTTTTGTTATAACTCCATGTAACTACAATACAGTTCATTATAAGTAAGACGTCGCTTCTAATATTGTAAGCAACTTAACGTAATTGCCTTTGAAAAAGTATTATGGTAAGGGCGGTACGGAAAATTCCGATATGACCGAGAACTGCATTCTTGGAAGGCAATTTTCTTTTTATAAAGCTGACCTAATTAGTACAGGAGCCTTATAAGTGTTTTTTATTCTTATAAAACAAGATTAATTACCCTTCAGTTTAAACGTTACTTTACTTTGAAGAAAATTAAACGACACACGGGAACCAATGAAATTCCCAACACGTATTCGATTCTTGATTTTCTCCAGAAAGAAAGGCGCGTTTGCAGCGAGATTCGGTGCCCGCTCCCAGCCGCAATATGTATGATAAATAAATTGCTATCCAATATCAAATGGAAGGCAATACCGGTGAAATGTACAAAGCGTTTACTCATATTACATGTATGCCTACGACTGATTCCGACGCGTCAGACCTCTCAATCTCAACTTACCATTTACGGCGACCATAAAATTATAACAAGTAAATACATACATTGGCTTTACTAAACTTTCTTATTATAATGAACTATTTTAGTTTTTTAAATTGTTGTTTTTCTTCGCTGGTTAAGACAACATTCATTTAAACAACTTTTAATTAAAACTTTATAAGATATAATATTTACTATATCAAGTTTCTAGAGAATGTAACAATTTACACTTTAGTTGTACAAGACAACATGCATTCATAAATAGAAAATAATTATTTCGTTCACACTGGAAAAAGTAACCAAACCTTCGATGACGTATTACTGCATTAAAATAATCATTCCAACCACAATATAAATTCCATCAATACTGGATTTTGAATTTCAATCATCAAATAAATTGAACGCGGTTTGATACAAAAAACGATCGGATTTTATCCATGATAAAGCAATTTATCAGTAGCAATATTATGTTACAAATGAACGCATATTTCCAACAAGATTGCGACACATTGACGTAAAAACTGTAACACAAGTAAAAAATTACAATCTAAGAAATCGGTACAAAAACACTCTGATACAAACTTGATGTCATTCTGACTCGGGGACAAATGAGACGAAGGAAATAAGAAATATTAAACGTGACTAGAATGTCAAGACATTCTCCATACAACGATACGGGTTTTGCATTGCGCGTTGTATCTATGTAAACCATGCTGCTTTATAAAAACGCCCTTATTACATCTGCCGAATGAAAGCCTCTTACCTACTTTTTAATTGGTCTAACAAAGCCACATCAGCTCTAAAATCGGTAGATTGCTGCATATCGACTGCTTTCTACGAGGATTCTTTTCTTTCTATGTAGGAAGTCCGTTAATGAAAATAGTTTTTCACGATCTACTTTGCTGTGTCGAAGGAGCCTGCAAATTTTATCAATAGATCCCCTCCCTTTTTAACTACTTTTGTTCATTTATGGTGCCAATAGCAGCTCCATTGTGGAGGTAATTTTATGATTTAAAAACCCTTAGTCCTTACGGATCTAATATATTCCTTAAAATGTCAATTCTATGTGAATCTTGGAAGATCGTGACTCATCATATTGTTGGAATTATAGACATATTAAATTAAAAACAAATGAATCAACTTTGTTTCTTTCGTAGTCTTTCCGTATACATACCCAAAAATGTATTGTGGCGAATTAATTTGAAAAGTAAGATCATAATCTAAAACATGATATACACAGACCCAGTTTTCATGTTTTTAAACGCTTTAATCCCAACAAGCAATTTTTATTCCCAAAACAAGGTGTCACTCCAGTGCGGCAAATATTCTTATTAGAATGTAAATAGTTTGCAATATAAAGTAAACACATATGTTGAATATCAAACATTGTATCCGACAAATAAGGCAAAAATGCACTAGAAACATGTTCTTCATATAAAATGCCGCATGTCTCGTTTACTTCTTTTGCATGTCTAATGTAAGTGATTTTAAATTTACCTCGCGTAAATCACATGCGTCGTCATATTTTTCAGTTCCGGCGTCAAGTGTAACAAATCTTGTCTTGTTGCGGCGTACTCGACGTCATTCCATATAAGTTCATCGCGACTTTCTTCACTGCGAGGGTGGGATCGTGGAATACATAAATATTGCCACTTATCGTCCGCGACTCTTCCTATGTGAATAAATTACTTTGTGAAATGAAGAAGTTCTAATGGTAATTTTACTATTAAATTATGAAATGTGGCGGAGTTTCTGCGATGCCTGTTTGTGAATTTAGAAGTGGCGGATTCAATTCCCGAAACGAGTAAAATATTTAACTTGAGCTTACGTGTTGTTAAGTGAAAGTGGTTATAGGTTGGTTTTAAATTGTATTGCTAAAAAAAAAATAAGGCTATTAATGTATAACTAAATGAGATAAAATAGCAATAGTAATTGTCACTGTAGATCCATACAAATGAATTGTTTTCGCCATTTCGTAGTATCTCAAGGAAAGCTTTCCTGGAAGCAGATAATGCGAGTAATGAAATAATGAGCTAAACTTAAACGAGCTGTAAAATTTATGTTTTGTTCAGCTTAAAAACAGCTCCCCGGAGATTTCCAGCTACGGAACCGAGTTAACGTTTTGCTCTCAGTTTAGCTGAGTTTTTTCGCGCAAGTAGAATTTAGCTTGTGGCCGTCCATGTTTTTTGGACTTTAAAGTTTATGTCCTATTTGCTTGTGCATTTTAGACCAACTTCGGACATAACACCCGGTTAAGTCATAGTAAAATGGACGTCTACTCGTTCACACTTATTTACTTTCAAAACTACTTATGTTTTATTGGTACGTTTACTGTTCTAGAATAAAACAAGCTTTGGCGGGTTAAACTACCAGCGCTGTAGTTTTGAGGGATTAAGTGCTTTATTTTATGGAACCGCATCGACATTTGATGAGTGTTTATGAATGTTGGTTATTACTTTTATTAAAATGTTTGTCAGTTAATAACCATAATAAACTCCTTAAAGAATTAATCCGTAATATCTAAATTACCCCATTAAACATTCTAATGTGAAACGAAAACAAAAGTTGTTGTCTAGAAACAATTGAAAGCTTCAGTAACAAAAGCACTTCCATAAACTGAAAAGTTATCGATGTCACTTACAAATAAAACGATGTAACAAGACAATTCATATTTCAACAGCAGTGAACCGAAGCCAGAAGGATTTAAAAATAGTTTCAAAGCAAATCTAATAACAATCGCGGACATTTCAAGTAGGATTGTGCTCGCATTGACCTCGCCGGCAAAAATAAACGGGACGGGTCTATCCAGACAGAGTTATATAATCTAGATATGTACCAGGAAACTGATTAACGTAGGGGAGCGAACGGGCGGGAGGGGCAACAAACAACACGATTTATTGTTAATGGCTCTCAGTCAGAGACTAAACGATGAATTCCTTACACAAACAACACTATTCCGTATTGCTAATACAAATAGGATTATACTGGAACACATAAACATTGATGACGCCGAGTTAATTCATCCGCTGAATATGTTTATACAAATCCCGAGACATCCAGATTACCGCGCTCAGCCAATTAACCTACATCCACTTACAAACTTTGTTTTCTTCGAATGTTGAGAGGTGGGGTTACAAAGTAACAATATTGCTCCGGCACGGGGATTACAAATTGTTCAGCACTTCCCCGTATAACTTTTTACACAAAAAGTCAAACAAGCACAGACAAAACGAGTAGAACGCCGTGCATCCGTGAATGGGGTATCCAATACGTCACAAAGCCTATTCATACTAAACTAGGAACCCCTTTCATAGATCCATCTTCATCGGATTCGGAAAATCCGTCATTTTTCGGGCAATTCGTAAAATGTATGACGCGGCTGACTATACTTGAAAGGTTTACTCGCTGTGTTTGTCGAAAAGACTGGGTAGATTTTTTCATGTTGCGGCACTATCAATAGATTTGTTTGTTTGTAAAATTTCAGTCTTTGAACGATAGATTTTTTCGAAATGCTTTTTCAATACCTTTTTGTAGTTCAAGTATGGCGGATGAGCGAAACGAAACCGATCTTCATTTGACTCTTCGTAAATGGGTAATCTAGATCCCAGATCACAAAGTTAGTAAGTGATTGAAAACTTTAATTCTGTATATCAAAGAATTTTTGGTCGGCACAAATCTCTTATATCTAGCTGCCAACTTACGCAATCTAAACTTATTTCCACTGCGTTAAAAGCCCATTTTAAGAACACTCCTTATTAAACAAGTCAAAAATACATTCACTATATTTCCAAGAAAAACGACAAAAGCTAGTGGAGATTTGTTCGAAGTGTGATGCATTTTTTTTTAAGTCCCATCACCCATGGGAATCTAGTGGCTGAATTTTACCAAATACTACTTCATTGCTCCACTATGTAATTCCGAATAACCTTTGGTTTACAAAGTTGTCGGATTCTGTTCATAAAAAACTTGTGCATCCAATTCTGATACCAATAGGAACAGAAGTCAAAAGGTGATTATGGAATCTGTATAAAGCACGGAAAGTGATCTTTGCCTAACCTTCTATATTAATATTCTGCACGCATTGATTTGACTTAAATCAAGCATTAACATATTAAAATATGGAAATGGCCGTATTTATCTCAAAACATTTACATTATAAATTAATTTCAATTCATACCAAATAATTTGGTAAATTGTGTTTAAAATAAGATGTAATGTAAAATGAAACCTCAATAAGCTGCAATATATTAATTGTTCATTTGGCATTTTCTGCGTGTCAGTCATACAGTAATGGAACTTTATTTGTATAGCTTTATATTTATTATTAACAAGCCCAAGCAGAGAGGCATTTAATTTGCATACTCTTGATTTTATGCTTATTACGATAAATGAACTTACGCATATTTTAAAATAGTATGTCAAATAAATACATAATTACATCCAACACCACTGTTGCTCACTGATCTTCTTTAATTGTATACTTATTTATTGCAATTTTTACATTCAAAATACTTTTAAATTACTAATGTTTATATATAAATTTAAATTACTGATGTATAAATACGGCAGCGAAAATAACCGAAGTATCGGTGTAACCCTTCAATAACAAAAAAGGTCGGATGGCAAAACGAATCTTGTTTTAGCTTTGAAAATGTAAAAATGGCGTTTTTTTCCTCAATCCCGCTTCGAAGATTAGAAGACACGTTTGAGAGAGCTCTCCAACGGTTTTCCGTTTACGTAGCGGTAATTGTCTTAGAAGAGGCACGAGTAGCTATCTGTCGGTCGGCGGGCGCCGGGAGCGCACTGCGGTAGCCGGTGCCGCAGACCCCAAGCCTCCACCGAAACCGACGATACGCGACGTGCAACGAATCCTAATAACACCTGTACTCATTTTTTTCTTCCTAATTCTTGATTCAACTGCGATATAAGCTACAAGCCCAATGCTTTCGCGTCTATTTTGCTCACTAAAAATGTGTAATTGCGACGTAAAGGTCGGCCCGCATTTTATTGTCTTTTTTATGGTTTCGGCGTAACGTTTCCTCTTGTGTAAATTATGCAAAAATCAATTCGGACCAGTAAGCTGGGAGCTGGTAAATAATTCAGCGCTGATTGTAACGAGGGTCCGAGCCCGCACTAAATGTTCCCTGGGAACCTTGCGGTCGACAAACAATCCTTGTTTTCCTTATCTCTATATAAGAATCTCCTCTTACGGCGCGTTTCAGCCGAGACTTGCGTCTTTGTTTCGATAAGCTCACCTATTGATTTTCGTTTAAGTAATCCAATTTTGTTTTGATGAGAGAGAACGTTTTGTAAAATAAGCCTCGTGGGCAATTCACATTGGAAATGTACATTTGCAGTTCGAACGTAAGCAAATACTTCATAATTTATGGTTCATGAACGACAATATGGGTGACATGGATGTCTGTTTGCCCATTATTACGCAATGAATTATTAATAAGAATTTAATTTTAATGCAATGGTTTTGAACGTAGAATTTTAATACTATTTTTGATAACCTTTTTTACTCGACTCTAACATCACAATTTCATTTACTTTACAAAATATTGTAAATTAAATTATTTTCCTCTGTATAAAACGCAGTAGGAATTTTCACGAGTACGTTTCAAAAAGTGCTGATTAACCATATCATGTTAAACTATTAAGAATGCTTCGCGAGCGCAAAATGAAATCACAACGCAGCCCCTGCTCCCCATTCTAGATTCTGTTTGCGTCCGCTGTCCACCGTTCTCCCACAAATTCAATTATTTCATTAAAATAATCTTCTCTAAATACTGCATTGTCCGCAGTCGACACTACATTGGACAGTAGTATCACGAGTGCAAAACAAGTTTTGAGATCATTAAGCCAGGACCATTGAAAATTCACATGCCATTACAAGAAGTTAGCTATGTTGCGACGCATGCAGTACGTACAGCTGGCTTCGCAGTTTGAAACAACGAACCCTCTGTGTCCGTAGTGGCGATTCAAACGGTACAAATAGCCTTAAAATTTAATCGTTTTCTGCAAAGATTTTTCCATGAAAAGTTTTCCACTTCAAACTTTGCCACTTCGCCGAAGCCGAGACGCGTTTAACAAAGCTTTTTCATACTTACATTTTTATATCTGGAATGGAACGTCACGGTCGGTTTCATCGGCACTCGTCCGCCCGACCGCGAAAAGAACGCATAGACCGGTAATAGGTGACGCCTTATTCGATATTCTGGTCACGTTTAGAATTCCTTATATTTCATCTTTTTCTACGGCCCCGAAAAATGTCATCGAATACACATTTTCCCGTAATCCTCATAAGTCTCATGGCCTCGACAACGTTCGGGACGCCGGCGCTCCCATCACGTGGCGCCCACCTACGTCCCCCGCGACAAGTTCACACCGTGCCTGACACGAATTAGAATAAGTCGCGCCGTCGAACTTAAACGCTTGCCTACAATTAAATAATTGAGACCTGTCACATCGGCGTCCGTCATAATATTGTCAGCATGAACGTAGTTCGTCAAATCTCTTATTGTGTTGATAGTTTTACGCATATAATTATCTTCAGGGTGTGTTCAAAGGAAAAGCATTTATCACAAGTAAAGGATGTTACATTAGGACAGAGAGAACGAGATACGTGTTAGGATTTAAGGTCGAATCATGTTCCTTATCGGGACAGGTTGGAACATGCACCTTGCACCGAGCATCGTCGAAAGTTTCCGACAACAGTCCAACTAGTTTAGAAGCTCGGAAACTCCATCAGATACGTGAGCGAGGAGCGATTACCTCAAGCCACCACTATATAGTCACACGGCGGTGTGCATTTGCAATATGTTTTGTATCAGTTTAAGCTTGGCTTTTCCTGTGGCGAACTTCTATTATAATTTTGTTATCCTGGTCCAATAACAGGGTTACACAAACTAATAGTGATGACGACGAATAACCAACGAAATATTGGTTTACTTGTACTAGGTATTTTGTTATGATGCAAAAAATATTTGAAATATTGGAAACCTATATCATACTAAAATAAATTTTTAATAAACAAGTTTTTTCAAATTATTTTATTTCAAATTAACATTGGATATAAATCCAGTCGATTCATAACTACAATAACAATAAAATTGCTAGTGTCAATATCCCATTAGAATTAGTTGTTAAGTATCGAGTTACCTGCAGCCAAAGCACGTGTGTAATATATCGATGAAGTCCCAAACTCCTTAGTCGACTTAACAGCTGCAATATTTCAACACATAGTGTTTCGTGCGGGCACTAACTAGCGAACGCAGCTGGAGTTGCGGTGCAGTGACAATGTTTGGACGCCGCATCCTTTGGGCGGGCGAGCCGTGCGTCGCATCCGCAATGAGCCCCGTCCAGCGCCGGACCGCTGGACCACCGCTCCGCCGCACCGCCGCACCACCGCCACTCTAATTTATAGCAACGGTTAATTACCTACAAGAATCTCGCCGAACCTCGCTTCGAGCCTCGTCCGCAACCGACAACATTTATCCAACAAAAACCTAACACGCGAAACTTATTAAAAGTCACCCGCCAAATCGCATTACTCCGCGCTCTTCCTGTAAACTGTTACAAAGATTTGAATCAAAATGAATGCGTCTATTTTCTTGGCCGGCTGGCATCCCTTTCAAACGCGCTTAATTAATATGCGTAATGTGTATCGAGTTGGATACTAGGAAAAGTTATGCTATTTGCGGGACTTTGATTAAGAGTTTATATTCATAAGGCACATTTAATTATTATGTTAACGAACCGTTCTTTTGAATAAAATATTAGAAATGGACTGTCAAAGGGAATTAATACTTCATTATTCATAAGAGCAAAATAAAATATTTGATTAACAAAACGGATGAGGTTTTCTAAAAAATTACACGGTTACAAAATGAGAGTAGTATTCGGCGCGGCCGACCACCTCATTTTTACAGGCGCCTATATGAACATCAAAAATGCATATATTCAGACGAAAGTAGTAAAATACAAACGAATGTTTTGTTTTTAGTACTAGCGAGAGGTCTCTGTGAGGTGTTTTCGTTGTTAAATTATGCAGAAATCAATTCCTTTGCCCGGACGAGGCCCCCTCTACGCCGTCTGATAAATAATACATCTGTAATTGTAACCGGGGCTCATCTCACACTTGAATGTTTTCTGCTCTGGCGCTGTGTGATGTCTAACACGTCTGCTCCGATTTGCCCGACGTCTCTAATTAATCAACCATTTACGTACCAACTTCTTCCGCATGCTTTCTTGATTGACTCAAATTAATAAACGTCTTGGGGATTTTAATGATTGAACCAACAGAGTGTGCTGAACCTATCCACACGTTAAATACTTTGTTACAAGAATAGATACTTAGTATTTGGTGTTAATATTTTTTTGTTTTCCTACCATAGTGTATTCTATAATATCTACATGGAAATAGAAGGATTTATACAGTTTGTAAAATCATATTTAATTGGGTAGCGTTATAATTACATCATTTAATGTTGCTTTTATACAAAAATATAGAAACTTCATACCTATTTAAGGTATGATCATGAATAAGAAACTTCAATATTTAGTATCCAATACATACACTCGTTACATCATATAACTAAGGCGAATGAAAATTTATTGGAAACAGCTTATAAAGTATAAATTTAAATACTTTCCGTATAATGAACTTTAACATACAAAAACATATAAGTATAAGTTTAAAATAAATAATACGCAATGAATTTGAATGTTGAAAAACCTTAAGTAACTTGAATCAGCAGCCGTAATAAAGAAAGCACATTATCTGCAAATTGATCGATGGCGCCAATTTTAAACGTCGACCCTGAGTTCGCGAAGCAGGCCAGGGCCATGGGTAAGCCATGAGTAATACTCGCCTTGGAGTATTTTCTTAACCATGCTGAGTACATGAAATACAGACCAGCAGTTTCTTTATAAACAGCCTATACGTCATGCATTGACAGTTAAGGGAATGGTTAGCAATGCTTTATTTAGGCTATAATATCTTCTTCACAATACGTTGGCTATCTGTCTTTCCTACGGGTTAAGTAAAAGATAATGTCGGTTTCTTCAGGCTTTGAGTCTGCTATTTCAGTCATTCATATACCAACGAATACCAACTAAAACTCTTGAATGACCTTCACACACATACAAAAGGAAACCATTTCCCAGAATTGAAGCGACTGAGAAAGTCATCCATAACTAGTGTTTTCTAAGTACTTTCCAAGCCTAATTTAAAGAAGATTTATGCAAGTTCTCGGAAGACACCGAAGCAGCGAATTAATACATAAATTATTCAAACGTTTCCAGGAAGCCACCTTTTAGGTCAATTAGCCCGAAAATTAAATGCAAGCGTAAGCGAGATATGCCAAAAGCAAATATGAATATATGTACATTGCCTTTCGAGTAATTCTAGAAAGTGGACGTCGAACTGTCTACAGTAATGGACATAATCATAATAATTGAAGAGTAAAACGCGATGCAGAAGTAAACCATCGTATTTATTTTTTTATCATTCATTAAATATTGCGTTTGCTCTTTTAACACTTTTAGAATTCGACTTTTTTACACCCAATAAAATAAAAACTACGATTATTTCCTACGTGTCGACACAAAAATGTTAGACCAGTCGGTTCAAAATCTTTCTTAACAATTGTTCTAAAAAGGATAAGATATCCGAAATGCAAGACAATGCATTTCGTTGTGATAACTTTGAATATCTTTTGTAAATTACTTTGGACATAATGTACAAAATATGCACTGACGCCGTAGAGCTATTTTTAATAATAACAGCGCGACACAATAATGACATCATGCTAGTACTTGTAAAAAGAGTTGTTAACAAGCCGCATGGCCGAGAAACCTATTGAATTAATTTTATAGCGTAATTACACATGTATTTTTCGCATTACCATTAAAACTAGCCTTATAAACTGAACATCGTGTGATGCTGATGGCCGCTGTAATAATATATTCTAGAATAAAGGCTGCGTATTGCCGCCAAGGTAATGTCTTGTAAGGTAAGCTCTTGAACGACAGACAAGTCTTCCTCAATAATATCCTAAGCGCAATCGTGCAATTTTTAAATTTAGTTTTCATTAACTATTTAATATTTCATATATTTCGAAAAATATAGAAGTGTACACAAAACTTCATTATTTAATCAACCGCTATTTCAACAAATAAAATGTCTAAATCTAAGTTGCGTCACATTTAAATATTTTAATGTGGTGGTACTAACACGAGAAACCATACATCTTTTGAACAAAGACTATAAGGCACTACCATTTTTAAAATGAGCACAACTTATAAAAAATATTTTTGCATGCACTAAAGTGAAACGTGTCACATCCATAATAGGTTTTGGCACAAGCACTTTCCCTCTAGCGATGCATTTTCATGATTAGCCTTATTTAACTAAAAATAACTGCGGGCTAAGTGCAAGCTGTAAAGCTTCAGACGGCGACTGATAATGAAAATATTGGCGCTCCAACATTATCTCTAAAGTAGCTGTTCGGTGTATTAACACGTTGAGCTTGTAACGTCTGGAGCACTTAGTATCGGCTCTTGGTTATTGATAGCGCTGCTGCTTCACTATTACATACCACAGACACTGCTTGCACTCCGGTCGTCATAATACACACACACCTGGCTTATATTCGTCTTCTAATATTGCATGTCATATAGGTACCCTAGCAGAGATTAAAGATAATGAAAGATGGCAGGAAGTTATATGTAGGCCGATTACAACTGACCTCACTGATATTCTTGCTCTTGTTTTTTCTCTCTCAATTATTTGAGACGGACATCAACACTACATTGTAGAATATTGAAAGTATTAATGAGTAGCGCTAATCGCTTGTCACCGAGTGCTAAATTGCCCACATCCAAATCAAAAGCAATAAAAAAATAAGCAAAATAATAACACCAATCTATATGAGCAATCAACAAGTTCAGTCAACATTTAGTAAAAAGGTAAAATGTAGTACATTTTATTGAAAAATCGTTTGAACGTATCGGAATATATGGACATTTTGCTTTCAGCGTAATGTTGCGAGCGAGATAAAATTTACACAAAGCCTTCACACCAGGCATTTGTAGATTTCCTACGGGATTAGCTTACTTTATAGGACAGACTTAGTTGGCTCCATACATAATTCTCATGATTTAAATTAGAAGTAGCACGAATAATGCTGACAAAAGAATCATTTATTTTTGTTTTGGAGGTAGAGTCAGCTTTAGCTTATGTTTTATCCACATCGGTACATTTTGTGTTTGTAACTTTTTTTGTAGACGATCTGCTTGGCTGATTTTAGAGCATAAAAGATTTGTATTCATGGCACTGACGATGAGACGTTAGATATAAATTCATACTCAATAATTATTGTATTGGTATTTACGTGGCGTGAAATCGTGATTCCTGGATTCGATAAGAGTTGATCGAACTGTTGCTATCTTTATTTTAAAGCATCTAATATGAAATCTTGAAGAATGCCCGAAAAGGCCAAGAGACACTCTATCCTGTAAGCCATATTTTTTAACCTTTTCCTTATGACATACCTACATTAAAATACTTATGAAAAAGGTAAACGTCATTTTTTTATCAATTTGTTTGTAATCACAGCAGCTGTCCTTGTTTGCTATTAAGTTCTTTGAAAACTCTGGATAAAGCAGCCCTCTGGATAAAGTACCTACGAGTATGTGTAATGTGTATATATAAAGTATTATTCAAAAGCCTTGCAACCGCGACCAAGTAAAGCAAATGGCAGTGACATCAACATTGGTGCCAATATCGAAATCCAATCAACGTTCTGTGATTGACAGTCAAAGCCGTCTGGCCTATCTGTAGGACGTGTATTCGATATTCACTTGTCACCCTGTTATGGTTATAAAATATTATATAGCGATATCGGTCTTGTAAAAATACATTCATTGTAATTGCTTACGGGGCAAATTGGCTGACTGCATATTTAATTGAACAAAATAAGACGGTATTACATTTTCTTTTTATCTCAACTACTCGAGCAATTTTGAATCAAACTTTATCGAGTTCAATTTGCTCATTGCTGAATCCATACAAATTATATCAAACCTTCATAAATATTTACACAGGGTGTATTTAGACCGTGATCGAAAACTGAGGCAGGTAATAGCGAGGGTGATCACAAACCCAGTGGCGATATTAAAAATCGCGACAAAAAATAAAAATTTTGACGTTTTCCATACAACCATCAGTGCTAAAAGTATGTGGTTTGTATGGAAAACCTCAAAAATTTTATTGTTTGTCGGGATTTTCTTTAATGCCAGGGTTTGTAATCACTAACGCTATTACCTGCCTCAGTTTTTGATCACGGTCTAAATACACCCTGTGTAAGATCAAAACTTATTACTAAGACAACCTTATGTCGTAAATGTTAAATGAACTGTATAATATTGAATAACCCAGATGACAATACTTAAGTATTGTTACAGAACGTCGAGCATTAAGCCTTAGCCTTCAGCGATCGGATAGTAGAAAATAGCGAATAAAGCAATAAAGAATAAATAATTGACGAGGGATAAAGGGAGATCGATCATATTCACCTGTGCGATTGTTATGCCAGACGCAGCGTCGGACAAGGAGCGCAATACGCATTCGCAATCTGTTTTGTACAATCAGCATAGCAGACGAACTTGCTTTGTGCATTAGTCCCCGACCGACCCGCGTCCATTTTAAGGCTTTACGTACTCCGGCTGAATTTACTTGATGAGTTTCGGCTGCTGTGTTTCAAGCAAAATATTATTTTACACTGTTACCATGTGCTTGTACTCTTTAGTATTTTTTAAGAATTGTTTCATGTGTTTTTGTGTGGGTCAGTGGACTTTGACTCCAAGAAAATATTGAACCAGTCATTAATGGAGAAAATTGAGTAAAAGCCTGAGTGCATGATTATTGTCTGTAAAAAAAGAAATTTGTAAAGTATCGACATGAATTCACCCTTAAATCTGTTGCGATATTTGTGGATAAGTAGATATTTGTAACATTACTAAATGAAAGAATATTACTTTTAAATTCTATTAAAGGAGATAGAAATAGAAATAATAGCTAATTTTTTTGTAAATTATCCGTGGACTGAAATTAAGGAAGAATCCTAAAATATTTTGAGAAATTATTATGTATGAATAGTGTTGAAATGATAGTTCTCCATAATATATTCGACACCGATTCATGAAGCTAAAACACGTACATCTAAAGCGCTGAAATGAACTGGATTTGAAACGCGAACCACATCGCGCCGCGGCTTGTATGCCAAATGCGATTCCGCTTATAACCAAATAATATCGTTACGTGCAAGATAACGAACTATCAATTAAGCTCGCGTATGTGTGCCGCATATGAAACAAAAACTTATTTCATTTTAAACTATCTGAAAACATACTGCGTGCGGAAATAATAATGATAGATCTCCATTAGGGTAGGCTAAGCTGTATTTCCAAGCCAACAGTAATCGGTAATTGTTCATGTACATATAAGCAATCATTCTCTAGTAAAAATCAAATCCGAACTTTTATGCTGCGGGACTTCTGTAAGAGATAATCTGCCTACCGTTTTGATTTAGCAATGCCACAAAAAATATTCTAATGTAACTTTTGATAAAGAATGCATCATTATAAATTTTAAAGTGACCAAACATAAAATAAAAACTTTATGAGAATTACGAGCTCAACTTCAGCAAAAATAAAAACCTATTACTTTGCATCGTCGATTGTTTTCATGAGCAATAACAACGTTTTTATGGCATCATTCCAAAATATCCTAATATGAAAACATATAACATTAAGAGGGAACGAGCACCCTTTTTCAATAAGTATGATCGAACGGCGGAGTTTCACGTTGGAAGTGGAAATTCTTGGGCAGTTGAAAACAAGTTGGGGCAGGCGGCAGGGCCGGCCGCGGCGGCAATATCGGCAAGTTGGCCGGCCGCAGCTGGGATGCCGCCGCCAATGTCTCAATAATCCTCAAGGTACCCTCCTAATCGACTCTTCCTTACTCCGACGCAAGTGTGACTAACTGATTAATTCTGCGACTCAGTGTACGTGCTCGCTCTGTCTTCGCCCATTATTGTTTGCCCTACAGTTTGGGCCGCTCGTGTCCCATTATTGAACGATATTTCGCCTATTATTGGTTGAGTTGTATTGTGGTGCGGAACCTTCTATTTATACCTATGTTATCCGAGTGCGGCCGTTAGCCGACACGGCATATACTTTGCCATTGTAATTGCCGCTATTTTGTTAGATTGAATCCGTTTTCGTTCGCTTAGTTTTAATGGTTTGTTCTTGTTTCCAAGATGTTACACTTACGCCCCTTCGGCGTCTCCGACGTTATTTGTTTTGACATTTTCCTTTTGTTTAGTCTCTAACCAATCTCTATAAAGGTATTAGATTTTTATCCCCGATATATTGTATTAGCTTTAGTTTTCATGCTCGCTCGCCGCTCCGCTTGCTGAACTCCAAAGAATATGTTATAATTCGGTCGACACATAAATAACTAGAGCGTGATACGAACGCCTTGCACTCAAATTCTTGTTGCACCGAGATTAATTATTAGTACAAGCTTCACTTAGCGTCGTCCTAATTAATATTAATAGCTATCATTCAGATTAGTTACCAAATATTTAATGATACGTCAGTTAAACATCATTCTGCGTGCCATAATTTGGAAATAGAATTAATTACTATTGCACCTAAATCTGCAACATTAAGTGTTATTAATATTGTCTGTTATTAGCCACCGCAAATAACACAAATATATTAGTTGTATGTCATTTATTAATAAATTATGGAACGGCCCCGTTTAGCAAGCAGTATGTTTATATATTGGCAGAGGTCCACTTTGTTAACAGTTTCGTACGTAGTAGCATCGTGCGTGTATGTCGTACGCCAGATCATAATGGTAATGTGCTACCAGACTGTACCGGGGCAATTTACATTGTTCATCAATAAGTCGTTGCGGCGCCTCTATCCTTATTTCTTTCGAGATGCTACCTCATTCTCAAGTCCTTTGTTATCAACTTCTCTTCAGAACATTTAAATTACAATGGGCAGGTCAATTGGCGATATCTGAACAAAGAACTTTAGAAAGGAGAAGTTTTATTTCTACGGTTGCTGTGTTTATTTTTCAATTGAGAATGCATTGTCAATCTATTCGTTATCTTATGGAACTATTATATTGGAACTTAAATAAATTCATCCAAATTCTATTCTCGTATATTTCAAGCTTCCATATTTATTATCGTATTACGGAAATTGTCGCTTACGTCAGTGTGAATGCGTGGGCGGAATTACGTTTGGCTTGGAGAATTACCTATCGTGTTTGAATTCCCGAGATCCTATTGTATTGAATGACACGCAATACACATTTCTTGCAACATTAATTACTGCATTGACTATGGTTATTATGAGCACTTAAGTATCAGCCTTTTGACTTGCAATATAGAAAATTTTCATAACATGTTTTTTTGAGCTGTCAAACAATCCCGGATATAGACAATGACAATAGTTTTTGCTCAAAATAAAAATAAGATATACTATTTTTATCGAAACAACCGTAAAACTGAATTCCATCAAAGATATTAAAGTGCCGTGAGTGAAATCAATCATATTTACGCTAAAAGTTGCAAAATTTTAAAGAGTAAATTACATTGTTAAATAGAGTGAAAATCAATACGAATTTATTTTTCATAGAATACTTTACAAACGCTATACATATGTTATATGGCAAGATCTTCTGCATAATGGTTTTTCATAGCTATATTGTTGGTGTATTTCCCCGAAAGCTTCCGCATTGATAATCCGTAACTTCATAAAACCTACGTATTGATCGAAATCGCTAACTTAATTGCTTCCGAAAATATTTTAAACGTTAACTTAGTAATATCTCGGTTATGCGATGACGCTACATATTTTGAATTTTCATACTTTTGCAACACCTAATTTGTACTTTGCTTATTTATTCATTAAACTCCAAAGGTTTTCAAGGTGTCGAGTTAAGGAAAATGTAGTCTCTCGTAGTGCCAACAACAATATTGTTGTAAACTTCTTGTTAATTGGTGTATCCCTGATGCTCTGAGCTTTTTCCGATATAATGAAGATTGTTCCACTTGTTGGCCCAAATGGGAGGCATTTGAGAGTCGGGGTGGCGGAGGGGCTAGATAATACGGGGGTAGATCGCCAATAACTCGCTCCATTGTTTGTCGGCGGCTGACTTAATAAGTTCGCCGAATTTATTATGATTTGTAGTCTCCCTTGTCGTCTTATTACGAGGCCTTAACCATACTTGAGTCGTGTGTTCTTACAACGAATAATATGAAGAGCCCAATTTGTGCTTTTACAGCCGCCTCAAAAAGGTTGCTCTAGTCTATGAGTGTATTTTCTTGCATGCTCTTGATTATGGGAAAAATATTTTATGTCGCTACTGAATAAGTATCTACAAAAGTTTATGTTTCGTGCTCGAAGAAACATACGAAAAGCACTCTCTCAAAACTCCGCGTATCAGATATATTTTTCTTGGATGGTTCGGATATTTCATGAATTTTCATTACTGTAAATTACTGCAGTTACTGCTTATGTTACGTTTACCGTTTTCTTGTTCGAATAGTGGAACGGTTTTTTGTTAGAAATTCAGCCAGCAATAAATTTAAGACTGGCGTCAGCCAGAAAAAAGTCATTTTAACAGACAATATAACCGATAATGATTTATAAAAAATAAATATTGACAAAATGTCGTTTCCCAAAAAATACCAATAAAAGTAAGTAAAATGTAGCGTGATTTTGTCTTGATTGATTTACAGCATAAACTTGAGACACATTTGACATCCATCATTAAAATTAATGGAGTCTATGGGATGGATCTGTAAACATTTGAAAAATTGATGCTGTTAATAAATTGCCATAAAATAATATTTGCTCGGATAAAAGCCAAGTTTATTATTTTTCCATTTTGGAATATTGAATTTCAATTGCAATGCGATCGGTGCAATAGTATACGTAAGTTAGCCCCTTGGATCAATTTTTAAATAAAATATGAAATCTAAAATTTTAAATAATGGTTTTTATAATTCCTTAAAGAGGCTACATAATGCTTATACACTTACCACTAAACAAACGTGGACAAAGTACTTACGCTTTAAGAGTATCTGATTTAAATAGAATATGATTACTGAAGGAATAATAAGTATCCTACTATTATTATAAAGGCGAAAGTTTGTAAGTATGGATGTATGGATGTTTGTTACTCTTTCACGTAAAAACTACTGAATGGATTTGAATGAAACTTTACCACAATATAGCTTATACATCAGAATAACACATAGGATACTTTTTATCCCGGAAAATGTCGTATTCCCGTGGGAATGAGTATTTCTGGATCTACCAAAGCGATTTGAATGAAATTTGGTATAGAGAGAGGTAGAGCTCACAGAATTAACATGGGATACTTTTTATCCCGGAAAATGTCGTATTCCCATAGGAATGGGTATTTCTGGATCTACCAAATCGATTTGAATGATTTTTGGTATAAAAATAGGTAGGGCTCACAGAATTAACATGCGATAATTTTATCCTGGAAAATGTATTCCCGTGGGATAAACATGTTATAAATGCAAATTCTTTCTGCACTTAACCTAGAGTCTACGCGGACGGAGTCGCGGGCAAAAGCTAGTAGGCTATAAAAAGACTGGTATTACACCTAAATATTTACGTAAATATTTGAGAATTGGCAAAAATAAGTGCAGTTCATTTGTAACCGCCATTAACAGGTGTCAGAAACGTTAGCGGCCGGTGCTCGTAAATCATCACCTACTATTAGTAAGATTAACCAAGCTCAGAGGAACGAGCAGATTATCTTCGCCGACGGCCCGCTAATAGTCCATGAAAAATATTCGCGCGACAAATAAATATTTTATGAGTGAATCAATCAATGCGTTGCTCGCCTTAATTCAGTATTTTTGATGCTTACGTCTATATCGCCCAACGGGTAGGCGGATTTAAATTTCTACTCTATGGTGTCAACTTACGTTTTGTTAAAGGCAATAGGGATAAAGTCTTTTTCATATTGCAATTAATTTCTTTCAATTTTGCTTTCTTATGACAGCCGTGGTGGAACTTCGGCATACGATCTAGAAATCTCGATTTCGATTCCAGAGTTATATTAGTTGTTAGTCGGTTTGATATATCTCAGTAACCATAGGAATTTAAAATATATAACGAATACGCTCGGCCTCTATTACTTGGAAATTCGTACATGACAGTAGAAGAAAAATCTACCTCTGTTCACCTCAAAAAAATACCTCCACCATAAGGGGAGGAGGAAGCTCCCTGAGAATATAAGCGAGAAAAACTATTTATTTAAAACTATGTACCTACGAGTGTACCCAAATATTGTGTTCTTGTTCCTCGTTCAAGTTCTGTCTTTAAAACAAAATATATCAGAAATGTTTCACTGTTTATTGAAACAAAAAACCTGACAGGATTATTTTCGCCTCATAATATTAGCAAAGATTAGAGGAGATTCCGAACAAATAAATGCTAATAAATATCTCTAAACTAACTAAGTCGAACTAAAACTAAACAAAGGCACTGGCTCGGAATTATTTGTTAATCATTCGGCCTTCCAGTGCCCGAAATCGAAACTAATAAAGGTAATATCTTTATCCGAGCCGACCGAACTCACTGAATAAATAATCAAGTCTAGTATTATTTTTCATTGAATTCTTAATACTGTGTATTGCTTTTTTATTCAACCTCGTAATAAAACTCTGCGCGAATTTAATAGCCTATTAGTAATAATTACTTAAAGTAAACAAAATATTACGTACCATTTAACACTGTCATTCTAAATTAACAGGTCGAGGTATCTTGAATATAGCAAATTACGCGCGACATTTCTAAGAAATAGAATCGCAAGCATCTGGTTTCTGAAACCAAGGTCCACTCAGAATGACAAGATCATTTAATTTTATTTATGACATAATTTACTTGTTTTTGAAAACGGTGGTAGCCTACTTATGAGCAATGGAGATTGCAAATTTTATTCATAATTACATGAGACGTATCGGATATATATTTACTAAGTTTTAATCGAACATTTTATTGTCAAAATATTGTAATCATCTGTACGTCTTTTTTATAGTCTTTTATTTTATATATTTTAACTATTTGTCTATTATTTTTAAAACTAATTAAAGGAAGAAGTTTTAGTAAACATTTACACCTTAAATAAAAGTCTTAATCACTTAAATGAGCGGTATATTTGAAATGAAAACACAAAACAAATTGTCATGCTGGGAAAACTTATAAAATTTCATTAAAACTATGATATCTGGCCGCTGTAAGCCCTCGTTTATAACTATCTTTATGAATTGTCTAATATACCGACGTTGTATTGCGTCCCGTAATCTACACTCATACGTATCGTCAGTACGTACAATGTACATACATGTTATATATTTAACCACGACTGGGGTGGCCGAGATCAAAAGTTAACTACAGTCTTTGTCACTCAAGGATTATAAAGTTTTTTAATAAAGAAAGAGCCGATATAATAGTTACTGAGATAACACTTAAATTCATAAACTTTTGTGGCATTAACTGGCATTCTTTGCGTTTGTATGTGGTCTCTATTCCTAAGTTATTTTAGTACTGAACCTAAGAATAGAAACTTAACCACCACTATTTAGTTTGTGGTGGTTGATTAAAAATCCTGAAACTGTCAATTGTAGGTACATGAAATTATGGTAAATTACCGTAGACTTATTCTATCTGATTCCATGGCCTACAAAAATATGTAGCTTAGGAAATATTGGCTTAATTCTGGATTGATAGATTAAAAAAAATGTGGCTAAATGTCTAATGTATCAGAGTGACTAAGATCTAATCCTTCTCAACCATAAAGTAGAATCAACTGGAAATTGTCAGTAAGGATGTCCCTTTATCATTCAGTCAAATTATTTTCTGTAAATACTAAGTATTGTAACACAAATGGCTTCAAATTGTGTGAATTACTTGAACACCTAAGTACATATTTATACAAAGCGCGGCGATGAATACAACGTGTAAAGGACTACACGGCGAGCATTCGCTTCGGCTTCACAGAAGCACAATTCAATGAATAATTATACAGATGTAGAATGATGGGCACAAATAACCAAGAATAGGTAACAATCACACAATAGTGGAGCAATAACACGATTCTAAAGGACACTCACGTACAAATATCCATTGCATTGGTTGCAAGAATATTGCAGTGCCAAAAAATAAGTACTTAGGTTTTACGTCACTCCGTCACCGACTCCTGTACTTTCATACTCTTTTTTAGATATTAAACGTCAATTTCTTCGTTTAAAATTATTTAAATAGTCTCAGAAACCGTCTTTCCAACAGTCTGGAAAAGATTTTTTGCACGAAAATAGTGTATTGTACTTTAAAATAAACTCGCTAAAAGTAAAAAATGCAAGTCACAAATGTGTGTTGGAATTTTTATTGTGCGTCTTTTATAGTCGACAATAAGACATTTATGTAAAACGTTTGAACATAACTTGTTATTTTATTTTGGAGCAGCGCCCTGCACTTTTTGATTACAATGAAAAAGAGAGTTTAGATGGTTTTATAAAGTAATTACCAGTTAGTTTGGTGTCCAGCAGCGCGTAATCAAAATAATTTGCTATACACAGACGCAGTGGGCGGGATGTCTCTCTAATTTAATCCGACAGCGTTGGGGAGTAAACCTACTGCAGTGGAACTTTTTCGCAGAATTCGATAGATAACATTATTCAGCTTTAATTTACTTTGAACTTACATTTTATTTATTAATGGAATTTTTACCGCTGCACAGAATAGCCTTATCTAAAAGAAATATAAAATCTAATTACAATAATAATATTATTAGAACATAATGTACTTGTTTGCCGTCATTAACGTTTTTACGTTTACATTTCGAAATATGTGAAATAATGAACTGTGCGCGATGAATGTCTCTTTTTAGCGTCATTCGAGTTTATTTGATGAAAAAACTGCAGCATTTTTAAATAGCTTCCCCAGCGGTTTTCGCTCCCGTCGACTTTTTATAGTTTTTTTTTTATTTTTGTTTGTATCATTCCACATATTTCACAATATAAATGTTATCAGAACAAATCTTTATTTATTAATTGATTAATACACAGGTAAACAGTTATGCATCGATTGTGTGTCTTCACTTTAATTGTTCATACGAATTGACTTCTTGTACACAATAAACACAAAATCGTTAAAATAATTTTAAACGATTTCCGAGAACGGTTTAAAAATAAACGTCTTAAATACCCAAATAGCGCCAGCCAATGGAGCCTAGCTAAAGCTGTCCAAACCAAAAGCAATCGGTCGACTCTGAACTAGACAATACTCTGTGCCACTCCATTCCTACTGTTCTCTCCGCTCACCGAGGAACGAGTGCAATTTCCCGCGTTCCGTATCGCGGGCGACGTACAAAAATTGCTTTTCTGAACGTGAAAATATAGAGAAAAAAAGCTGGTGCCATGCAAATTTTTGTAAAGTCATTCGGAGGCGTGCGTTTGTATTTCTCGGCTGAGGGTAAGGAAGGCGAACGATTGTCGCGGGGAATTCCTTTATTTTGTAAGAGGGATATTGCGCGTCGGGTGCAGGCGAGCCGAGCAGCTGCCGCTCCACTGAACGTTGTTTACCGGCGGCTGGCGACCATCAATACGCCCGCATACAATCCTCCGCCACACGCCACCACAGCCCGCTCGCAGACATATTCCAACTCCTGTCTGCGGGGTACGCTCCTTGTCTACCTTGCCTAATTCGCCAGCCTCAATTGACTCACAAATATTTCAATTTCATTTCGCAGTGAATCAGAGCAATGACACGACAAAAGAATGAGCCGTGTTTATCTAACAAAAGTTGTTTTCCTGACTTAGTCAGTAGGCGCAGGTCCCACCCGACTCCGGGTCAAGGCTCGATTTGCTCGTAAATACAAATAAATAGGATACCGTCTGAATCTCATTGCCTGATGCTTATCATATTTTATGGTTTCGTAAACTAGCGTACAAATGTTGCAATAAGAAGGGTATTGTTTTATTGCTCTGCGCGCTTTGTTATAAATATTGTTTTCTTATTATTACATTATTTTCTTTATCGTATTTAACAAACTTTATAAATTTACTAAATCATTATATCTACTAGATGTACAAATATCTCTGCGCAAAAAATAGGATTAGGTCAGAAACCTGAAATTTTCAACGATCTAGCGAATGCTACAACAAACTTTGGCGACGGAATTTTTTAACCCTTTCAATTTGTTCTTTCAGTCTTGGCATAATGTTTTGTTGTTTTGACTTTTCGCCTACGCATTTTATTTATCTACTTTATTTATATAGTTTCGGACTATTACCCAAGTTTATTGTGGAATTAAAGGCATTTAGTTGTGTCTGTGAAGACATATCATTCTTAAATTATTAGGTAACCGATAAACGAGAAATGTTTTTATTTTTGTTCCTTACCTTCTACTAATTAATGAAAGAGTTCATATAATGTAAATTTGACATCAAAAGCTATTCTTATAATTAATTTATCTCATATTATTTGTTTTGTAAGACTCTTTTGTCTGCAAGCGATATTATTATTTCGCAATTAATTTACTATACAATGCACTTATAAATGGAAGCGACGTCTGAAGTTCCCGGTGCATAGTTTTCTGGAAATCTGAAGAGCAATGAGAACCGTTCCTATAAATATGTATGTAAATGAGCCATTTAATGAAATTCTTCACTAATGAGAATGCAACCGATTTTCCCCCATACACGTTTGGATTTCTAAGATTAATTGGATCGTCCTTAACGATGCAATTTAGATTGAGCTCTTAAGCAATAGATAATTGGAAGGATTATTTAAATGATTTTTAACGGATATTATTTTAATATTAAATTGTGTTCTTCGTTATATTTTTTACGTATCAATACAATTCCTGAACATATTGCGCACATTAAGGACTTGCAAGCTATACAGATAAAAGTAACGCAACACATGAAAGGCAAAATATGCCTAATTTTGTTCATTTGTGCCCAGATCTAATATTATTATAAAACTCATATCAAGTCGATCCATTACATCGTCATATCAAGATCACAACGTCGGTCTGTTCCCAATAGCTATATTTCAAAACAACAATTCCGATTTTCCGAACAAATGCTCTGATCTTTTATGAATAGTACTTTAACTTAATTCGATACATCGGCAATAATATTGTTATTCAACAACATTGTTCGAGTATTCGGAAGATAAGATTGCCCCGTTGTACAAAACCAAATAAGCCATCTATAATT
Organism: Cephonodes hylas; assembly: GCA_030295005.1. NCBI lineage: Eukaryota > Metazoa > Arthropoda > Insecta > Lepidoptera > Sphingidae > Cephonodes > Cephonodes hylas. The sequence goes on along the minus strand of AP025364.1, from coordinate 5,933,979 downwards.
TTTTTTGTTTCAGGTTACGATTCCGCCTTGTTGCCACGAGATAATTTGCGAAAAGGTAAGCCTTCGTAGACATCTATTTGTATTCACGAACCTGATCCGTCGCCGTGACTTTCCAGTTCTAAAGAAATCGTTTTTTATACCAGATATTTGAGAATAACATTGAGAGGGAAGATTGTTAAGTGATTTTATTGAAATTTCATAGTTGTGTAATCCGCCAACCCGCAGTAGACCAACATGGTGGACTAAGGCCTAAATGCTTTAAGTTGTAAAGGAGACGCTTGCCCAGCAGTGAAACATATACAGGTTGATGATGGTAATGATGACTAACAACAACTAACGCAGCAGTAGAAATACACCTTAAATACCTACTTTAATCAATTTCACATGATAATTATTTAAGAAGATATTTGTTAAATTGCGATTTTAATGCTTCATCAAGGAAACAGTAAAATTTAACAGCCAAGTTCTAGCCATTAACTGACACAAAGGCAGTTTCTTTTATTACTCTACTTACGATATTCTATGAATATAAAACGTAAATAAAAAATAATAACTACTTGAGTAGGACGAAAGAATAGTTAAATAATCAGAGCATCTCGTTTTGGCTGCGGAGTTTACGAGTTTCATCGAGCTCGCTTTCGTCTTCCTATTTCGTGGTGGAATAGCCCTAATAACATGCCACAACTCATTCTGATTTATACCGTCTCGTTATAATTGTGCGCTTCGCTGGCGCGCTGCTATTGCCCGCTGTTGCAATTTTCATGCAACCGATCCGCGAGAATGGATTTATTCTTTCTAGCAATTTGCTCGTAACTCCCGAGCCTGCTATTGCCTGAGATAATTTAATTTTAAACCAGCCACACCACTAATGGAGCCTTTGTGCTTAATTCCCCTACTCTAGACTTTATCATTAAGCCGCCTTCTTTTGTTACGGTTAAGTGAGATAGCCAAATACACGGATAGCGAGCGCCACTCATTAAATAAAAGTCTCTCTCAAAAATATATTATATAAATTCTGGGTTAATATCGGCGCGGGTAATTTCCAGTCATGTTAACGGGCGCTCAGAAATCGTGCGAAGGACGCCTTAAAATAGTGTAACTATTTATTACTCCGTGATTCAGCGTGTGTTGTGAAGAATTCGTTTCGCGGCGTGTTCTATGTGTTGTGTGTTGTGTGCTGACTGCTGCGTACGTATAAATAAAAGTTAACAGCCGAACATTCACAGTTCAACGTGCACTCATAAAAATATTAATCGGCGAGCCGTAACTACCGTATAGAAGTTGGGCAGTTTTGTCCGCTTCGCTCGCATTGATAGCCGACTCGTAAAGTATACTAACCCATACTAACTCTCGGCTTAACGCATCCAAACTTCCCCGTCGCTTGTGATTACGATCTCTCCTACAATACAATCAATCGTCAACTTTTATTTGACTTATCTCGGGAATAAAAAACCAATAAACAAACGGCGGCTCGGATTCCGCGGATCTTGGTATAAAGTTTGAAGGTGAGCCGACGACCGTCTCCCTAATAGAGAAGAAAAATACGTTAATGTACCCTCAGATACCGAAGACAAATAAACCAACTCGGACGGGGACCAAATAAAAGCGGGGAGGCACCGAGATAAATAACAATGATCTTGCGAAACGAGCCCGTGTGCCTGTGTGCCATGGCCCTCAGAGGCGGGGGCCCGGACACTACTCACTCTCCACCCCTGTTATTACTTTCACCGGACTAATAACTCCACAAACACGAAAGCGAAATTAAGCCATTCGACGCGACAATTACTAACGCAGACGTCTGAATTGGAAGCCACAATGAATAGCATATTTAAAAGTACTTTAAATCCTTTAAAGCTAGTGCTGTAAACAATAATTTGGAAAGAAACTTAACCCTGCATTGAAATGGATAGATCCGTTGCTCGACTCAGGAGAACAATACCCAGCGCTTGTCAGTTGCGGAAATGTCGGATGTAACAGGGTTGATATACACGGCAGATGTTTCATGCTTCGGTAATATTTTAAAGACTGCGTCTTGAGACATGTCTCTTGTGTATGGCATCTTTAATTTGAATGCCTGTACATTAAATATATGCATAGATCGATATTCGCATAGTTTTCAGATGAGTTACTGCATGAATGGCTGCACAAATATACGCAATGTTATTTGGAATTCCTACTTCGGACAGTGTAAATAGCATTTTTCATTGCTAAATTCTCAGTTGCAGAATGAACTGCCTATAAAAATGTCAAAAATCTGCACCTTGTTTCGCAGGGCATAAAAAACAAAATTGGTAAAACATGGGTTCAAAAATGCATTTATACCAACCCCTTTGACTGTACTGTCTAGAATGCGTAAATAAATCATCAATCACGGTTTTTTCGCCATATATTAAGATATACAGTATAAATGATTCTAACATTTATTTCGTTTCAAAAATACCAAGACAATTTATTTATGTACAAGGAAAAATTTAATTCGTTTGAAGACACGACAATTTAGCGTTGTTAAAAATTTGAAAACGTTCAAATGAAAGTTGAATAATATCTGACCCTTTCCCCAACCCTGCGCTAAAACGAAACGGATTCCGCAAAATCTTTTTGTCTGCGTCAAGCTGGCGGCTTGTCATAATCTTCTTCCTCAAAACAATGTCAGTTTTAATTAAAATACTTTAAAATAATAAAACTTAGAATAAAAGAGAACAAAATCGAGGCAATTGTACGCAGCTTTTATCGCTTCAACCGGGGAATATCCAGTTACGCGATCCATTCATTTCGTTACTGACGTTTATGAATATTAAAATGTAATCTTTTGTTATTATTTCAAGTCGTCCAAAGCCACTGGATACAAAATCGATGAAGTCGTGACTATTATCAAAAGTACACGTTCAATCATTATTCAATAGACATAATTGCTAGACGTTTATGATGCAGCTTTACGAAATGGAATAATGGTCTTGCCAACAAGGTACGTACGTTCGTGCTCAAGTCTTTGTTCCGCTTAATAACTTATCCAAATGAAAATGCAATACCAACTGTCCGTCCATTATGTAAGTTAGAGCTCCTCTCTGTTAACTTTCTTAGCAAATAGAAATTGCACTGTATGAATTATTAATTTTACGATTGCAAGCCATCTTGAATTTTAGTAGCACTAAGTGTTAAATGCAATGTAATTTCAGAATTTATAGTGAGCTCTAAAAATACTCATAAACATCGCAAATATTTTATACTAACCGTTTCAGAGACATAGTAGCACAAGAATATAAAGAAATTTTTATTTTGTAAAGTTAGTAGTTGGTAGAAAAACACTCCTGTCTAACTCGCAAAGATGAAGTATCTCGTTGTGTTGGTTAAAAAAATTAAACAAATCTTAAGACCAAAAACTACAAATTCGGAGTCTGAAGTTTCTTTTGTTTGCGGCGCAGAGGTTGTGGAGGAACAAGCTAATGAGACTGTTGAAGACTACTAGAACAAATTGTACTTAACTCGTCTGCATTCATCCTTATGCTTCAAAAGTATTTTTAATCTTGGAAACTTTACATTTAGGTCAGTTTATTACATTATTTATACGCTGGAGACGACATTATTATTATAATTCATTTCGTAAGACTATTTTGAGACACTCAAACAGATGTAGGTGAGGTACTTTTAGTAAAAAAACATGCTCGTTGATTTAACAGAATAGTCTCATGGATATCAAGAAGCGAATGAATTTTAAAATGTAACACGAACGGCATAGTAGTATAACAAATCATATTTTTCCTTTACAGTAGGTAATTGATCTAAAAAATGTTGTGTTAAACGTCATTAAAAGAAATAATAAATGAATTATTGTAGAAACATATAGATCATTCTACTAACCTGATGATAAATTTTCAATATTTTTTTTATATTGCACTACTGGGCACGAGCCTCCACCACAAGTGAGAGGATTTAGATCTTAGTCCATCATGCTGCCCTTATTTGAGTTGGTTTTTATATTTAAATATACCAAAATAAAATAATTAATGGAGTCTCCGCTATGTCTTGGGAGTGTGTGTCCGCGCACACTGCCACCCAACCTACTTGGCATTAGTAACACATGGGAACATAGACATCAGTCCAGTAGTCATCTGTGTTAAATATTTACTTTTTTCATACAACCCAGAATTAACAAACTTATTTAATTGATAAGTTAATACATTAACAAATGAGATTTATCGATCCGTTGTCGGGATTTAATGAGTGTTTGATATAGTTCGTTGCTTCACGTACAATTTATAACCTTACAAGTAATATGATTAACTGCTAGCAGAACCGTTTTAAAAAAGATATAATAAAAACACAGAGATATTGGCATTATTTACATTTAAGTCATTTTTTAATTTTCTCCCATTATACATTCTTCATGATGTACAAGGGTTCTGCTGTATTAACAGACCTACTAATTGTTACCGACCAAATTAAATTGATCACTATTAAATGCAACTAAATTATCAGAAGCACACAACAGAATTTACGTATCAAATACACACAATAACTTCATTAGTTGATTATCAATATTGCGCGTCTCCATGGCATGTTAGCGCGAGTTAGAAACCGCAATATCACCACTCTACTGATATTACATTCCCGCCCTCCCCCCTCCTAGCCTGACGCCATGAAGTCCCGACCCTCACCCCCTTTCGCTCACGCCACCAATACCAACCCCATAGGGTAATGAATTCGACTACAGGCCTCTCTGTTGATATGACCTATAAAAATTTAGGACGCAATTATTGACGTAATCATTGTGTGTAAAGTGAATGGTGTTTAGTGAGTATGAGTTTGCAATTATTTGATACATATGGACGATTTTGTTTTTATTTAAATCAAGATTAAGTAAATTAATGTCTGAGTTAATTATAATCAAGCAACGATAGTGATCTTACTCTCGTAGATAAACCGACCCAATCTTGATAGCCTAATAGTGTTTCGTATTTAAATTGCATTCTAATGTGTCTTGTCCTCCAGAACGATTGAACAAGATGGGTTGAAGACTACATGGGAACGAATCCATAGCCTCGCATATCATAATCTGGTATTTCACCAACTGCACCATTGTACTGTCGATTGCGGTTATAGTAATAATATGTGGGTTGTGGTAAATGTTTTGTCGGAATTCAACCACCGCATTGACCCAGATGCTATGAACTTAGCTTCCGCGCCAAGTTTGTGGGTGCCTTCCGTGCATGGAACAATGTTTAGCTTATAAATATTACTCCGGTCTGATTATATGTGAAGTTATTTGCAATGGCCTCCACGACCGGATAAAACAAACCTTAATGTTGGTCGAGGTTTAGAAACCAATATTCACATTTCAAAACTGCCATTTCCTTATTTGTTTTATTTAGGACGGGGTAATTGCTCTACAGGGTGTATTCAAACTGTGATCGAAAACTGAGGCAGGTAATAACGAGGGTGATCACAAACCCAGTGGCGATATAAAAAATCCTGACAAAAAATAAAAATTTTGATGATTTCCATACAACCATCGGTGTTAAAAGTATGTGGTTTGTATGGAAAACCTCAAAAATTTTATTTTTTGTCGGGATTTTCTTTAATGCCAGGGAGTTTGTAATCACTAACGCTATTACCTGCCTCAGTTTTCGATCACGGTCTAAATACACCCTATATATGTAAATATTAAATAAAAAATATTTATAATTATTGGTTATAGTAATTGGTAGTTGTAACTTTTATGTCAATTAATACATTCATTGTGTATAAATTAGTTAAATTAATGCTGAAAATTTTAACTTTTATACTTCTTGGACAGTGTTTACACATCACATCTATATCAATAAATGTTTATCTGAGTACGGATAACAGATATATTTAACACTAAAAGCGGTTTGAACTCAAACTAGTATGACGTATTAATGAAAAATGTGGACATGACTCACCTTAGACTGCGCTTCTTTTCACCGTGTAACTTTTATATTAAATAAATAAACATCGTATTATATAAACAACTAAATATGGAACGCAAAAATCCATCGCGAACTTATTCATTTCGTTGCCATAACCAATTTTCATAACTTTTGTATAAAAATAAATGAAAAACCGGTATTGTTTTCGCGGCACCATATTTTACCGGCATTTTCTATTTTCCCCTTTTCCATTTGGATGGCCGTAGAGAAGCAAAAATATTTTGTTTTGTTAATATTACATCAAGCCCCGTTTTGTCACAATCGTGCACAATACATGCAGAATCAGTTCGAACGCCCGTGTTGCGTGTATCACTTCACCAGTGTACCATGAGCCCTTATGAATTCGTTTTTCCTCACCCACAAGAGAAAATATAAGGAAAGGGAATGTCATGACAGCTCTTTTAAAATTGGATGTGGTGTGAGAGCAAAATTGTGTCCCATAAAGAACATTCAATGTATTGTACATCTGGCTTGTTTCATTACAAAATATTACATTATAGAGCCTGAAAGAAACTGAATTCGTTTTCGAATCCCCGTTGAATAAGGTTAAAGAAATTTTTAGAGATTATTTACGTTTTGGAAAGCGGTTAACATATTTAGTATACAAAAAATGGTATTTATTGTCCTATACTTGTGGTTCGAGATCAATTTTATGATTGGTAGAGCTCGTTGTAGTTTATTTACCTTCTTATTATAACAAAAACTTAACTAGCATGTACTTTGTATATTGTGCATGTATTTCTAACTACATATAAAGGCACCTACGTAAAGAAACAAGAAAAAAGTATTCCGTTGGCTCAATTCAGCAAAGTTTAAAATTGGCAAATTATTTAGGCGTCCAATATTTCATGGCTACGTCAAAGCCAATAAATAAAGTGCACTGCATAACTTATTTGTTATGGTTTCAACGTGGCAGGAGTGGATTTTGTATTCAGCTACTAGTGAACTGTGCAATAGTCGGAGCAGAATCAATTGGAAACAAATTCAGTACTGCTAGTTCGCTGGTCGGATCGGTTCATAGTCGTAAACTTCGGCCCGACTTCCCACGTCCCTTGTTCCGGGCGTTCATTTTTAAACAAGTGATTTAGGTACTGTAAAGTTCTACTGTTTTGTTTTCCAGCCAGTCAAATGCACTTGCTGCTTTTTGACTTAACGTGGCACTTCAAATAAGTACGTACTTATTTGCCTATAGTTTACTCCAAATAAAAGATCGTGCTCGCCTGTACTATTTACTTTGTCTCATGCCCATAAAACATATTGCCAGGTTTTATTTCAACAAGGAATTGTTTGTTTTTTTTTTATAATAATACTGCACACCTGTAGCCGCATTATGTTTTATGGGTACTTCTGTCGTAGTAAATACTCAAAACTATGTTTTATAAATTGAAATCACATAATATTATTGAGGTGAACCAAAACTTATGTTATGGTCTTTCGTTCTTTGATTGCGATTGATAAAATATGAATAATTCCTCTTCTTCCTCCTTTTTTCCAGCTATTGCTAAACACGAATTCAAGCGATGTATGTTTTTTTTACGGTTGCCGTAATAATTCGCTTTAAAAAGAACATCTTTCATTGCCGATGTTAAAGTTATTCTTAACCATAAATATAAGATATTTTTCAAGTTTCTTTTATTTCAACTAGCACCAGATTCTATTACATCTTCCCATGTTTGACACATATGCGGTCACTATTCGTACGTGACATTTTTTCACGTAGAAATATCTGTTGCAGTAGCTATTGTGAAACGAGAACTAGAACTGTACAACATATCAATATTCATGTTCGTCTCGTATTCGCGTATTTCCGTAACAAAGGGTTAGGCGAATGTTTATTACGCCAGTGCAATGTAAAAGTAATGGGGAGAACATCGACTAATCTTTTAACGCGTCACCTTCCCACGCACATAAATTGAAGGTAAATTACGAGTGTCTCGGAGCGGGGCTGCTACAGCTCGCCTTACCTCACTGTGAAAAACAACTTCACCCGGAGAGTTGTTCAGTAAATGAAATCGCATTACAAGTGTCATCCAATTGACAACTCCAGTTTATTACTTTTATAGCACACTGAAAATTATTTCGTTCAGCCGAATTCTGCTGACACTTGCAATTTGCATCCGTTATACACAAGAGTATTTGGATTCAGTTTTGGTTGTATTTTATTGCTCAATAAATACACATTTGCCATCGGGAGTATTGAGCGCTCGTGACACGGCGAATATTTGAGCAAATTGTTTAATGAAAGCTCGGCAGAAGTACGCGGCAGACTGCTCGAACCGAAAGAAATGTATTAATTAGGGGTAGGCGCTGGCCGCGTCGCCGCCCCGTGTGTCGCTGTAGTGCTCCACTCTCAACTCCACTTCTTCATTATAACATTTCTGTTTCCGTTCGTCGGATTTTGATTTATGGCTTTAATTTGGCAAGGTTGGCGACGACAGGCCGAGACATGTCGGAGTGTTTTCAAGGAGCCATCGTGCAATTGTTTAATTAATCTTAAGCTACGGAAGCGCTGCGGGTGCACTACACTTGGCCCAACTTTAAACTCGTTAAAAGTTCCTTTGAAACATTTGGCGTCAAATAAGCCGCAGTCAGACTTTGGTTTCGAGATTGTTAATTTATCTTGTGTTATAATTAAACATGGTTTCACGTTTTATTTTATATCGCTCTCCTTCGCCGCCTTGTCTAGCGATTATCTAATACTATGCAAATACTAGTTCGGAGCGAAGCGTAAATACTGCCTGCCTTCTTCCTTCTACAATTTTATGCTTTAGGATTCTATGAAAATAAATTCCGTAGATTGCTGGTATTCAAGGTTATGAAATTTATTCTAGAGGTTTTTGAACATTTAGGAGTAAACTATTTCAGCTGCTCTGTAGTGGAGAAATATCTTTAAAATATTTTCTTATCGATATATTCTTCTTCTCAATTTTTTGTTAATTTACTTTGACATTGATTCGAATACACGTACACAAACCGTCTTATTTGTGGCCACGTCCGTGTATTCATTTTACTTTGCCCTATTAAAAAAATACGATAGCGGAAAATATATTTTCCTTTATTTAACTGGGATATTCGCAAAGCATGTGCGGTCAAAGCATCGGATCTGTGCAGAGTTTAAATTCCGCCGCCGTGCCCTACAATTCAGTATTGGCACAGTATCTCAACAATCTTCAACCAGTTTCGAACCCTCTTCACAGGAAATCCGAATTGCTAAAGTTCATGTAACGCGGTGCCTATTTGCAACACACATTACACGTCATAGAGTGATGAAATTACTTTATCGCTAAACTAAGGCGATTTCGTCCAAGGCTTCCACAATAGAGCATGTTGGAAGTTCATATTAGATATGATTTTGATGTTTTAAATTTAGGTTGTTTCAAGTAATTGGATTTTATAATATAATTTCTGTACAACGCTTTATCCTTGCTGTATATTCAAAAAAATGATGTTCTAAAATAATGATATTTAATTTAATTTATTGTCTTATAAGTCGTCAACGCTTTTTTAATCAGACATGAGTACCTACATACTTTAGCGTTTGATTTTCTTTCCTCTTGACTATAGAGTATAGATAATAATTGTCCTGTCTGCTTTTCATTGTGCATAATTTGCTGTTAACTTGCTTCCTTTATCAATCACGAAATTCGAATCCTAATACTTCATAACACTAAAAAAATAAAAGCATTACACAAAAATGCAAGTACAATTCCAGCACCCTTCAAAATCAATTATGTTTGTGCTTCTAAAATGTTCGCTACTGAAAATCGGCAGTGAATGCAGCAAGTTGATGCGCGCGACGTCAGAATGGACTGCAAAGACCAAACGCAAACACACACAGATCATGAATTACCGGAGTTGAGGACAATAAAGTGTTTGTATAGTCATCGAGCACACTCCGGGGCACTGTCGCACTGATCACCAAAAGCATGTACATAACAGACGCGTATTGAGCGAACAAGGTTCATTCCACGCGCACAAGATGGCCGACAATGGCCCTTAGCGGATAATTACTCAAATAGATTGCCCATTGGGGCATTGTCTCTGTGTGCTAGCGTAATATTAGGAATGTTTCTGACTGGCATACCAATAATTAAAACTCTTATTACATTATCTATGACACCAATGCATACTCCATCAGGAAAATGTAATAAAATGAATCGTAGTATAACTCAGAGATGTAACAAGTGAGTAAATATCATATTCCCAATGTATTTATGCCTTTTAAAGGCCTCGTAAATGTCAGCGAAATATAATTTCGTCACAAATAGGGAGTTGACATTCGTTGTATTGTCACGTTCGTCGATATCTTCCGCAAAATTAATATGAACCTTATATTGAAATAAAAGATTGCCGCGGAAGCATTTTCAGTCGGCTGCGTCAGGCGTGCAAAAATTTCCCCGGTTCGCGCCATGAGCGTTTAATCAAAGGTTTTGATCAACACGTCCTCGCTTGGTAATATAATTACAGTTAACAGCAGTGCGGCGACGTTATCGCGCGTATAAATTAGACCGATTTACATTTACGGTCGAGACATAGGCCCCGCCATTATCGTGAATGATGCGGGGTTAGGTGCGGGCCCGAGATCATCGCACGACGATTGGTGAGCAATCGGTGCTTAAGTGAGCAGCCGACCGACGCCCGACCGACGCCCGACCGACGCCCGACCGACGCCCGACCGACACCCGGTCGACACCCGGCCGACACCCGGCCAACAACCGTGCCATACCCGCCGTCCGACAACAAATCCGACATGCTTCTACGCTTTGTTCACGGTTAATTGACATCATCACAGGCTTTCTTATCATTTCTTACGAGATGGTGAGTCATAGCTTGTACTATACAATCAATTTATTATTACATATTCAACAATTACTTTTCTGCTAAGTACACCATTCTGGCAATATATAATATGGTATTGATAACGAAGAAACGTTCACACGTAATGGAATCTGTATGAAATTATATTAAAGTCGTTCATTACGTGTTCACTCAAATTACATCCGTCATACTGCTCATAAATTAAATTGCCATATTCCGTGGCAAAACCTCTGCAAATTGGTCTTAATTTACTCGAACGTATCGCTTTAATGGTAAGCATATAAGCAATATCACTTTAATACGGTGTCGAGGGATAGGGAAGCGTACACAACACAGTAGGGCTGCTTCGTATTATAATTCCACCCCTATAATATTATTTATTATCTTGCTGGAGACAATTCCACAAGACGGAATCCGACCTACTTAGAAGTGAAGTAAACAAAAATATATAGCTATAAAACTTTCCATTCCTGAGATCGTATCAGCTGCGTACGAACATTTACTCCAATGTATATCAAATTGTATAATTCCAATAATTTTAATGTGTAAACACGACATGTTTGTTGCAATTAGTAATAGTTTACAAGAGATGTTGGCAGACGCCATGTTATTTACACAAATTAATTTTATTCGCAGAAACACCGTGTTTACGTTAAGTTAGTCGTTTTGAATGAGTTGCGATCGATAAGTTTCCCAGTTAATTCGCAGGTTTGTAGAGACTATGCACGCAATTTGATTTACAAGGGAGATATAAGACGGATCATTAGCTTACAGACGGCAATGGGCTCACGTCACTACGCCACAATACGTCTGACAAATTGTCCTACATTCATTGTGTAATAAATGTCTATGTTCTGAATCGTTACGCTTTACCCCAAACAGTATGTTTGCCTTGATCCCGATATACAATATCAAATGTGGTTTAAATAATAAGAAGATCGAACGATAGCTTATTTAGTAGCGGTGTAGACTGCCAAATAGTGGTCAGGATGATTGTTCGGGTTTTGAGCAAACTCCTCGGAAATTTAGAAGCTCGATTCAAGGAGAAAACATAGTGAATAAGACAATGTTTTAGTAACTTCAACAATCGTTACCCGCTAGTTTGCGATCTATTTGGAATGCAGTACATTTACTTTTAGACGTCACTGCGTTCACTTCACCCTTCAAGTATATACATTAGGGTGTCCCAAAAAAATCAAAGTCTTTTTTTACAACGCATACCCTCTAATTATTTTCGAATGCTGTTAAAACACTTAGAAATAAAATTTCATGAACATAGGACCACTGCAACCCGTGCCGACTTGCATTCATGTATTTCAGTACTTACATATTTCAACGCGTCGAAATCTTCGTATGGAATTTTCGTGGTTGCTTGTTTATTTTATAAATAAACGCAATTTTTTCCTTTAATCAAGATGTCAGATTAAGATGCCAAAAACAAAGTTTAATAGGGGATGTAAAACATTAAAATAACGGTTTAAAACTTCCCAGTAAAGAACAAACATTGGCAGTACTGTTCAATAATACTCGTAAAGTAAATTCAAGTGTAGTCACGGCACAAATGTAACTATTAGAGAATAATTATTTATTGAAAAAGGGCTCGTATGCCTATTTAAGCTTTAATTAACTAATTTTAAGAAATAAGTTGCCTTATACCGAGCCTGAAGAAATCAACAAATAATGCGGAAAAATCACAAAATATGTTCGTACAGTGTCGCCAAGAATTTGTCACAAGCTCGGACTACTTTTTGTACATTGCACACGCCGTTGCCTTTTAATTGATAAAAATAAATCTAGATAATAGATATAGTTATATAAATAGATATACATAGTTTTACCGGACAGAATTATGAAGGAAATTTAAGGATTGGCTATCAAGAATTAACAGTTTATAGCTATAATCATATTCTTTGGCGGTGATACAGAAAAAAAATTGAGAATTCGGTCTCCAAGTTCTATGTACCAGACACCATGGATGGCCGAAGCAATGAATTGATTAAAATGTCATAATTTATTTCTCAATTGTAAATTACTAATAAAAGTTCGCACTATTAGACATGTAGATTTGCATCGCTATATACCATGTTAAGGCTTGGATGCATTGTATATTATCGGAGACAGCACGTTACTAGGACTTAGGTTTGTTGAAGACTATGAAATCTTAGGAAACTGTCAATAAAGCTAACTCAGAAATGACTTTACAGAATATATATATCAGCATTTTTGGCCTTTGGTTGGTGAAGTAACTGTCTTGTTTCTATATTATTATGATGAAGACTAGGAACCAAAAACAATAATATTTTAAAGCTTAACTAAAAGGAATCCATCAATTCATATCCCCTGGAAAGATACCTGCGTGATTTACTTTTTTAGAAAGACATAAACGACTTTATTTCTATCAAAAACTAGTCTTGCTTTTCTTCAATCGTTTTAAAAAATTTGACATTTTTCTCAATGAGTTGCTTACTTCACAGACTAGTTATAGTTTTTTTCAAGCAGTTAAGAAAGAGATAATCATACTAAAAGTCGCTAGTGATACTGCAAATTGCAGTTATATTGATACAAAATTTTCGTGAAAAAGTCACCGTTAAAGGGGAACTAAAGTAATTTTTCCTGTGATTTATCCTAACTGTAAAAAGAAAACTTTAAGACTAAAATATCACAAATATTCTTGTTTTAATAATAAATCTATAAAACCGGTTAACTAGTGTTTAATTTAATAAATAAAAATTATGTTTTCATATGTGCTCTACATTTTCCATACAATTTTTTTCTTAAAACTTTTGGCTTCAAGTCGGCACGGGTTACCGCTATCCAATATCGATAATATTTCGTATTTGAGTTATTAGGGTCAATTAGAAAAAATATAGAGGGTATGCGTATCGAATTTCGAAAAAAAAATATTCGCCCTTATAGGCTGGGACACCCTAATATAATATACATATATATGTGTATAACAATTTATGGGTATAGTAAATGTAAAGTGATTCCTACTCTTATGAAGTTATAAAATTAATCAAAAGATATCATGGGTCCAATTATTTTAGCAACTATATTACTCGTTAGATTTAATTTACAAGCCAGATTACGGTTACTTTTCCATGATATCTTAAAACAAATTGCTGTCTTGCAAAACCCAATGCATTTAAAATCAGGCCCATGTCAACAACCAATTTTACTTCCTAACAATGAAGTAAATTTAGCTCAAAAAATTGTGTTCATATAAAATTATCTATCTGACTAAACTGTTTCAGCCCATTCCAGCCATATAAATAATCTTATGTAAAAGCGTCACGTCACCAAAATATCTGATAACATTCACAAGAAATATACTTGGATCGAAGCTCAAGGACTGAAATGAATATATTTTACCATTAATTTATTACAGTATTCTATTACAGAAAGCATCGCCGACATTAAATAAATATGTGTGAGCGGCACACAGGGTACTGGAGCGGCTAACACCCCCGTGAAGTGATCTTATTTCTTGCGGCAACAGTCGCAGCGTGCTCAAAGCTTACTACATATTAGATTCATTATTGGAGGATATCGATGAAAATCTCCAACATCCAATCTCGCGGGATCGCTGCCTGCACGCGTATTCTTGTAATTTCTGAGGCATAATTTTATTTATTAGAGTGTGCCCTCGCCGGAGCGGCGAGAGCACCCCATTTGCCGCTTCATTGACTTACAACGGCACTCCATAACACTTTGCACATATTTCTGTAGCGCCTCTCTCGCAGATGTTAGATCCCTCGCACCTCATTATATTGCGGATGACATTTAATAAAACATTATGGGTATTTCTCAAACGATTTTCGATAAACGTGCACTACACGCACCAACATTATCTGAGGGAAGTTTACGTCTGTGTCGTGCACATCCACGTGGGGACGACGCCATCAACGTGACTTTCTATCGCTCTCACTTCAATTTTATGTAAACATTTGTATCAAATTATTTCGTTTATTATCTAAGCAAATGAGCTTTTCAAACCTAAACTCCTGCCTCTGTCGGAAGTCAATGGAATTTATATTCCCTACGTGGAATTTGAAAAATATTTCCCGTGCAACATCCTCCAAACAGCTCTATAAAACATGTACGTGAGCAAAACAGAGACACCTTTGTAATTTGGACCTGCACGAGAATCTAATCCATTAGCAGAAAGGCAGCAAGCCGTTCCCTGAACATGGTCGAGTCGCATTTTATGCTGAGTGAAGTATCGCTACATCGCAACATCGCAAATACTCGCACCGGCGCGGCCGTCTCACTGAGCCGGCTGTCTAAGGCCAGCGGCTATCGTCGATCTGGGAACCTTTTTAATTCAAGAAAAGGAAATCATACTTGCAAGAGACAGCGAAAAATAAAACTAAAAAACTCGCTGGCTGTTCACTTTTATTTTGCAATGAATAGATACGATTTATTTGCCGCGCTGAAAGTTGACAAATTGCCGTTCATCCCGATTTACCGCACAATTAGTTCTAGCATGTTCCGCTGCCGCATTTGTGTCACACAAATATTTAAATTCAGTACATATTATAATGAGTGGTTCGTTGCAAACACATCGATAGTTGACGGTTACATGCCTTGCTGGATACGCGAGTAAATTACGCGGATGACCAGACCTCACTCCATCCATCCATTTGTGTCTCCATTTGTGTTGTTGCTACATTAATGTACTTTTCAACCGGTTATATTTGTGCAATAACTCTTGTTAAACTTGACAAATTGCAATTGTAACTTATTAATATTGTTCAAGCTGTCTTTAGGTTTGTACAACTTATTATTGATGTAAAAGTCACGTAAGTATTACGTAAGATTTTTAAAATTCAGAGGTGTCATATTAGTAGCCCATTAAAGAAGTAAATTAAGCTATGACGTCGATATATATTTGAAACAAGCAACTGGGTACGCTTAATGAGATATTCATTTTTATACCCACAATTACTACAGTATAATTTCGGCATTATCTTTCGCAGCAGGTTTGCGAACGGAATGATTAAATCTCACCAATTCTTAGTCTTTTCCCTAATTACAATGACCCAATTTTAAAGAAAAGAAAATTGCATTACCCAAATTAATGAAACTTATTAATAATTTTACAAGGAATGAAAAGAATTCTCAGTCTCAAATTTTTATTGAAAAATATAATGATAGACATGTAGTTTTGATTGTAATATCACGATTGCCCGTGTAAAGAGGAACATAGCGACATCTTTTAGAATTCATGTCGATAATTTCCTGACTAAAAAATCTAATAACACTTTATATGAGCCGTGGATCGAGGCCGAAGGCAACAAGACGGTTAATAAATAGAAAATAATTAGAATATTAAATATATGGCAACAATGTTAAAAATCCATCTTTTTTGTAACATCACACACACAACACTTTTGTAACATCTCACACAAGACGTGGATAAACACATATTTGTAGAAGCAAAAGTTTTTTCGTGGCGCCGTAAAATTGCAGCGAAGTCAACTAAAATAAACAAGGAAAGTTTAAAATGTTTGCAAGAATAAAACTTGTAAAGTTTAGGAACATTCGTTTTATAAGGTTTCCTCGACGCGGCCGCCTGACGGATTTTGATTTATCATTTTAATTTGGCGAGCGGTGACGACGGCCGAGGTGTGCCCCAGGGATTCGCAGGACCCTCGCTTTAAATTTAAACCCACTGTACTAAATAATCATTTTGTGGCTTTATCAAATAAAATTAACGAATCATTTTTAATTATTATTAAAATTACAACGAATTCACTTTTTATTGTAATGTTAATTCCTTTATTATTCAAACATTTTAACTTCGAATGAACTTCGTTTTAAACAGTTTGTGTTTTTAAACATGTTCCGAGTGCAATTTATTACATTCATACAACGGCGAAAGCGCAAAATCGTTTAAAGTAGACAATTGTGCAGAAAAACGGACCCTGGTTCCGGCCGGGTAACGTGACTTGAAACAATATTCAGTAAATTTCCACAAGCGGAATATTAAAAGCTCACAACTAAAGTTAATGGACTACAAGTACGTCGCTTGGGTATATATATGTATGTACGTACGTACGTGATTAGATAACTTTGCGTTTGAAATTGAATATATTGACTGAGACAATAGGCGCGTAAGCAGTTAGCCGCGTGGTGACGTCACACATCCCCTTCCCCGCGTTTTCGCAGACTGGGTCGTCGCCGCCCGCCTTCATTTGTTTTCTGGTGTCACTTCTTATCTCGTCTCGCAATTATTACAATTTGTCCGCTCCTCCCCTTATCTTAGGGAGTTTGCTACTTCAGCATAAAGGCGGGCGAGTTCAGCAGATTCGCAAGATCATATTGAGGAGAAAATCCCTTTTTTCTAATTTCCACAGTTGACTTTTTTCAAAAGTTTGAATAATGACAGTGAAAATTGCAGAGGTGGCCGCGAAACGCCGCAAACAGGCGAGCTCGTTGTTTGTTGTTTTGCTTCAGTTTTTCATCGCTCGGCCGACGACGGTTCTTGTTTTGATAGGGCCATTTCACTCAACGTAGAATTTTTCATAATCCTTCTTCCCTGAATACTCTCATGAAACTGAAAAGTAAGTTTTAAAAAATAAAGCTCTTTTATACGATACTTCACCTGAAATGCTTTATACAGATTGAAAATGTTAATATACGTACATACAAAGAATTTCTATTCTGTGCATGAGGTATTTTTAAAGGGTGACCGTCGCGTCGCATCATCACAAACATCCTTGTGGACTTTGTCACTAGAAAACGCTACTTGTAAACTTTTGTTTATATTTCAAGCGTACCTATGCATTTTATTCACAGATTTTGCTTGTTCATCTATAAAATAATCTATTTTTATAAAGATATTTCTAGTTGTAATATTCACTTCGACAAAAGGGGCGTAAAGTCATATAATTCAGAATTGTTTGTTCATAGTTGAATTGAATTTAGTGCACGGCATTCGCCCGTTATACACAACAGAACACTGCCTTATAATGTTCTGGCTGATGATGGTGTAGATGTCTGCTCACAGCTTGTACCGGGACCCATGTACCTACGGCGGAGTGCGTGGTTGCGTCGGAGCGTCTGTACCGCTAATTTCACATAGTTATAGATGAATGAAGGTTGCATGGTGGATCGTTAGTGCGCCCGATTGTCGCCCGAGCGTGCCGTCTCCGCATTTTTATCACTCCTTCGGCGAAGGGGAGAATCGCGCGCGCTCGTTGTCGCGACAAAATGTTCAATTTTAGATACAAATAAAAAAGGTCGGACGCGTCGCGCAGAATATTAACGGCGCACAATATGAACGTAGGCATCCGGAATTCGCGTCAAAAGTGCCAAAATGATGTTATTCTTTTCCGCGTGGAGGTAATAAGCGAGGCGGTGCCGGCCGTGCCGCGGATATGAAATCCAGAAATGTTTATGGGACGCGATAATGGGAAGGCTTCGTATCCGATCTGGGTTTACGGATGAAAGGATCCACTCGTAATTAGAATCCTTAAGGCCTTTTATAATAGCGTAATTGTTTCCCGTTGTCGCCTCGAGCCCGCTGTTATCTCTATGAATGGAATGACTCGAATACAAAGAAAAGACTGCAAGCGTGACGCAGAGCGCTCCATTTCTCCCGGCGATTATTAATAATGTAATTTATTCCAAGTGGAGAGGGTTCATTTTGGTGGATCATCGGTAAGCGTGTGACGCACGTGTCGCATCGGGCTTGGCGAGTGATTGAGAGCCGTCAGTTGCACCGTCCGGCGCTCGCGTGCCTCTGCCGACCTGTGCCCTGATTCGCTCGCCAAACATCCTCACTTCTAATTGCAACCATTAATTACTAATGCATCACGGTTTACCATACAATATGGCTCTCCGTTGGAAAAGATATTTAACCACGTCAGTGTTTCATTAATCGTGCCATCAAATCAGGCTGATTTATCACAAAGCGGAGATGTTTATTGCAACAATAGGCTCGTCAGTGAATACTGAATAGTAATATGTTCGGCTAATAGACTAATTGACCCTTTCAAGTAGCTGAATCCTGCCGCACGTTCATTATGTTACCGCCGGCACTATGCAAAATCTATTATATAGCACGTGTATTGTGCGCATATCAGGTGTGTATATTACTATATAGGAAGTACATTTGCGATCGGTTTTAGGGCTAAAAGCTTAGTAACCGTCCTTATAAGAAACATATTAAATATCAAGTTATTATTTTTTTTTATTTATTAATATGTTACATTCCTTTCAGTGTCTTTACTTATTGTTTTTATTGTTAAAAGTATACCTATTCGTGTGAGAAAGGCTATAATACTCTGATATGCAATGGCTATACCTGATGAGGGCACAGTATACGGTTAATGATTCAGGCTTCAGTTTCCTTATTTGAACTCTTCTTGGGCATTTCGCTTTCCATTCCTCCAAATTCGTGCTCCAAGCCTGTTAAATTGAGATTGAGATGATTATTGGGACTCCAGTATTTTCAACTGCACCATAATACTTTTACCACCTTGGTCAAATCTACCGCTTTTACTGCACTTTCCAAATTAACGAAAGCGTTCCGCAAAAGTGTTATATAAAATTCTTTCTCATCCATTTATTTTACAATATGCAGCTCGGATAAACAGTCTGACATGTTTCCATAGTGAATTATTTATAATACTGGCAAAAAGATGAAATGATGAGATCGAAAATCGAAAACGATCGAAATGATCGATTTGTCTATAGCAACAAAATGGATTAAAACAGGAACTATTTAACGTAATTACGCCACTCTCGTTGCACGTACCGGTTAAGAAGGCAGAAAATGAAAGAAAAATTCCTGAGGTTTTTGTTAATATTAAGATGTTCATAAACTGTTTATTCTTCCAACCTTCGCTCAGTCACATATGAGCCTTAATAATATGACTTCATGTATGGTAGAACAAGGCGTCATTCCACCAAATGCGGTGTAGATACTTACACAGGATCTTCGCATTAATAGTTATACATATACATCAATAGTACAATATGATGTACTGCGCCTAGACACATGGATCGGTACACCGCAATGACCACACAGCCATGTTAACACGCTTAGAGCAGATTTGCCTATAAATTGTTCAACTCTGCAATTCGATTGAGTTATTGCCCGACGAACCATCACTGTTTATACTATTTCGTAATTGGTCCATTCGAGCAATTAGCCTTCATTTTTATTGCGTGTCCAGCTGGGACCGTCCGTAACACTGAACTAAAAAATAAAAAATCTTAAAATGTCTTACGATTGTTTTGGGGAAAAACGCTTTCGTTGGTCACTGCACGAGTCGTTTCGGTAGCGTGTAGCGTAGTTCAATGTATGATTCCAGTGCGGTCCTTCAGTAGACTCCTGTAATAATATTTGCATACAAAGATGATCCCGCTTGTGCTCTCCTCTTTGTACGCAAATTTGTAAATTTTCTACCAACTGCAACTATTTTGAGGCACAAACAATGTTTTTGCACCAACTAGAGACGCCTTTGTAAATATTGTGAATTAGTCGTGCATGTCTCTTTATGCTATTTTATAAATTCATACTCCAACATTGAGACAGAAGTATATAAAAAGCTCAATCAGCATTATTCGGTTGGTTAGGGTATTTTAAAATATGCGTTTCTAATTAAGACAATAGAGTATGAACATGTTCAGGTGAGAGATTAATTGCAACAACTTTCGTTGACCGAAACGCGGAGGTTGGTGCACGAGCGTGTGTGAGGGAGAAAAGACCATTTTACGGGAGCGGAACAGAACGGATTAAATTGCAAGTACGCTGATGTATTTATAGCTGGGCCGGAGACAAACGAGCGTGCACGTGATGGACTTGCCTCGTTATGGGAATTAATCGAAGTTGCAGCGAATGGCGCACCTGCACCGTCTAACTGAAATATGCTATCCGCTGCAATGTTTATAAATCCTGGATCTTGTCAAAACTTCTCGCCGCCCGGGGATGTTGCGCCTTAATTAATAAGTGCTAATTGGTATACAAAGTTACCGCCGTGTCTTCAGACTATTACGTGCATTAAAATTACAAAAAGAATATTTCCTTGATATAGCTGTCGATGCAATTTTGTTTTGAATTATTCTTTTTTTTTTTTAAAGTATAATTAAAGCTTGTATGAAATAAAACGATGTGATAAAAATCGAAATACTTAAGTGGCAAGACGGCCGGAGCAATAATATTTCACTTTAAAGTGCGATGACGAACAAAATATAACGCACGGTATATGGACCCGCTTAAATAAAAAAAACTAAATATTGTTCCAACCAAGTATGGATAAGCTGTTATTTTAAAGAATCTGGGGACTCCAAGACGAATTTTTATATATTCATACGCGAATTTGTACACACATCACGTAAAAGCCTTAGAAGGGATATTAATGGTGTCGCCGCTAGATTGATGTCTTATGAATAAGATAAGGTGCTTTAAATCCTGGATAAGGTAGGTTGCCGTTATAAGCCTCCAGACTTCTAAATATCGTTTATCGGGGAAACTTTTTCTTGACATGATTTATACTGAAACAGAACAAGAAGTAACTGATTGTTTTATATTCCAAGAATTAAAGATGACAGGCTCACTTAGCTTTTGTTCTGTGTTCCCTAATTATAACTCTAGTAATGTTATTTAGCATATTATAAAGCATAAAGTTTTACTGTGTAAAAATACATCAAACCAAAAACCACGATGCAAAAATTGTATCTAAAACTCAGACCTCTGCAGGCCGTTGTTGAGCTTATACACATACATACATACATATTATATATATATATATACGTATGTATTATATAACAATTCGTGTCATTGATTTTCCACGTCAATCCAACATCAGTTTCCTAGTTCACTATTTTACTCGTAAACTGTGGAAAAAAAGAAATTGTTATGAGGAATTTTTTGAATAAACAATGCTATTCCAATATTCTAGCGCAAGCTCTTGTAAAATATTAAAAAAAATATTTAGTTAAAACATTTGAACGCACCTCTATTCTGGAAGCTGGATTTACCCTTTATTTATTCATTGCCTTTCGAACATTGCTGTGAAAATGAAAGGTGGATTATGATTTCAGTTAATTTGTACCATATTTGCTTTCCAGGATGAATAAGTGAATAGTGAATTCAATTCATTAATATTCTGATAATACCGCAAGCCTCCAATAATTTTCGCCTATAAAGGCACTAAATTTATCTCTACTACGTCTTTGCTTAAATATTTATGATAGTAACAATAGACACAATTATCACGGATTTGTTATAACTGAACTCTTTTAAGGTCATCGGCTCCTCTGAAGCTGTCAATATATGTATGTATATGAGATTGCCGAAAAGCAAATGTAGTGTCTACTACGTTGCAGCTCGGGGTAGGCCCCGAGAGAGTGTAGGCACTCTTCTCCTTCTCGACTTTGAAGTTGAGAAATGT
This sequence comes from Cephonodes hylas, assembly GCA_030295005.1. Lineage (NCBI taxonomy): Eukaryota > Metazoa > Arthropoda > Insecta > Lepidoptera > Sphingidae > Cephonodes > Cephonodes hylas. Next base: position 5,911,808 of record AP025364.1, on the reverse strand, counting down.
AAAAAAGACTTTGATGTTCAGTACAACTGCGTCGCATCAAGAGATTTTTATCTCTTGATTAAATCCATGATTTTTCTTTTCTCTTCCTTTTTGTATTCCTCTTTCTCTTCCTCTCTCTGTACTGTCTCATCCATTGGCGCGAATCTTTTAACAATAACCATACTATGAGTTATTCTTCATCACATAAGTTTAAGTACAAAGTATGCATAATTCTCTATCGATGAATAGACATTATATAAGATCATCCACCATTATTTAACTATAGAAATATAAATATTTCCAAGAATATTGAGAGTTACTATTAGTATACATTGCATGTTAAGCCCAGAATCGTTTGTCATATTTACAATTAGAATAATGTGGCTAACACGTACTGTTCGTTCGGTTTCATATCCCTCGATATTTATGCACTAGGAAATATTCACGTAAGCCTAAGTTATAATCGCATATTCTTAGCCGTAATACACCGTCGGGGTTTGTTGTTTTACAATACCGCTCGTAAAATATTGAGTACTTAGAATATAAAGTATATTATACTATTCTGCTGTAAGTAGTCAAAGAAGATTTTCACACACCAGTCGATAACGACACTTCTGGACCAGATTATTGCAAACTAAACACATGACGGTTTCTATAAATGCCGGCGTTTAATATGAAATAAAGTCCTTTCAAAATCTCAATAAATTAAAAGAGCAATAAAAATAACGTATTTAAAATACATAAAATTGTAATGTGTTTAAAAGAAAACCCCAAATAAAGTCATCAATCCAATTCTCCTTAAAATGTTAAAAGTTTAAAATTGTATCCGGAGTTATGAAAGTCATTTGATACGAGTGTTTAGTAATGCGCATCGGTAATGTCCATCTACACATTGGATTGTTCAGTTTGATCAGGTCGGAGCGAGGGCACCTGCGCCCCACGCAGGCTGCACCAGCTAAATAACCGCGAAATCGAATTATTGGCCGTCCGCGACCATTCAATACTAGCACGCACTTGAATTGCCATTCCGATCGGTTAGCCAAATACAGTTTCGGGGCACTAAATCAATTCTGATAGCTGAATAAACTAAATGGTGAAACCTTAGCCCGGATTTGTGTTATTACTTAATTATTTGAGTCGGCATGCGTGTCCATACACTGATTGATGGCGATGTGTGGGTTATCTCATGTTGGGCATTCTTCTAGTAGTGTAATCTGTTACGTACAAATCAACTAAATTATTTGAGATATTTTGAATAGATCTCAAAATCATTTTAGTATGTGATGTTTCGCTATGGAAATGCTAATGTACTTTCATTAAGTATGATTAGTCTCTCCAATCAAATTAGACCTTTCATTCATTTTAACTCGAAAAAAAACATTCCTTGCTCTTTTAATCTTGTACTGGGGTTAAATAATATTTTATGTTACATCTAAAAATTTTGTAAGGCGAACAATGAAATGAGGATATTCGAGTCAACTGTCAGGCAACAATACAAAAGCCACTTTGATTCGAACACAATACGGTGTCGTAGTCGGCTGGCGGTATTGTATCGTTGGCTATACAGAATATTTATAGCGTCTGCAAACAAAACTTCAAGAAGCTAAGTGGTCTAAGTTAGCGCTAATTTAAGAGTTCGGCGCCGAAGCAAGCATGCCGCGGCCCGGCGCCTCCGCGACTGCCACACTTTGTCATAACTTAGTCCGTTACAGCTCGAGCCAGCCGCACCGCGCATACCGCTTCATTTAACGCACATTTTGTTATTGTGCAACCAAATCGAACTATATGCTTCCCATTAAACACCAATAATACAAGTTTTATAACTACGTCTTCATGCCAACGTGGAATAAAAGCAATTAAACCACCATAACGGAACAGCAATATTATCCAACGCGATAAAATTCGATGCAAAAATAGGCAAACATTTTGCATTTAAATTAACATAATTTGAAATTCAAAACGGTATGAAATGCTTCATTGCGGAGAGCACGCCACTGAAAGGGGCATATTTAATACTTTCAGTAACGCTCAGCAAGGCCGGCGAAGAAAAAAATCTTAAGAATATCAAACATATTTCGAGTTAACAACAAAAAAACACGGACAGAAATAATGAATAGCGGCATGATGGCGATCTTCACGCGAAAGATTAGCCACAAAAGCCAGGGGCTTACCAGTATTTATAAGAAGTGCTAGCGGCGCGCCACGGGGCAAATCTTGAAGTGTTTCATCTTCTTTCTCACCTAAAAAATAAAATAATTATAACGTTTCACATTTCCGACAAATCTGATATATTTTAGTGAGAAATTGAGATGGAACAAAAAATGTTAATGTACATTAGTGCTTTAAGTTTCGTCTGTATGTGGTGTGGAAGCATCCGCGAACATTTGGACTGTGATACTGGACTGGTCCCAAAGCGAGCCCGCACTGCCGCAACTTCGCCATAACTCGTTTACTCAGGGCCACCTAATTTGCTTGCCGACTACGTACACCAGTCAACTTGTCAGTATAATTTATAGTGTCTTAGCATACAGTCCTACGTTTCTGTTTCATACTTAAACAAGTTTAATATGTCAGCCAGCTCATGAAAGTCAAGATGTTTCAGACTTAATGCATTTATAAATAAACACTCCAAACACTCCACAATTACAATAGTGCACTTTTTAAAGATAAAATGGGAAATTATACTTTTAAAAAAGAATTTTAAATATTTAGCATAAACATTTTACGATTTTTCAACTTTCAATTATTTTCGTTATTTATAGCCTTGTAAAAACTAATATAATCAAAAACGTAATATAATGTAGTTAGATATTGCACATAAAACACAAATTAAAATAAAATTGAAACAAAACATAATTGAACTGTGGCGGATGAAAGCACTGATTGTATGAGGCATTAAATCTTTTCCTGGGAAGTGGGAGGTAGTATCTAGGTGGGTAATGAATACAAACTGCGGGCCGCGTGGTTAGCACCGTAGTAAATTAAGGCGGTGTGCTGCGGCCTGTGAATTGGAAACCACCGCCGTGAACTCCGAGAGGCAACGCGAGCTGCCTGCCCGATCCCGGCGGATAAACCTTTCTTTACTACAATATAGCAAACGCCTTAAAAATAGCCTAGCTCGAAACCACACAACAAAAAGTAATATATTCGCTTTGTTCTGCCCCGTTCTTTACAAGTTAATTATACGAAGCCACGGTATAACAAAAACCTCGGAACGACCTAATCGTTTCCCAAAAATAGATCAAAAATTCTAGATAGAACGTACATGAGCGCTGTACGTGTATGTCCCACGATTTGCAATTACGTCGGTTCGTGGAAATGTACGAATCGATAGGGGTCATCGGCACCATAGGCATCATCTATGAGGTTTAACCCTCAAGAGGGTGTTTGCCACACATTATGACCCCCTCGTCCATGCCGCGTAATCGGAATGCCAGGGAAACATTGCAACGCCTTTTATTCTGCTACCTGGGGCTGGACGTACATATGAATATTTAATTATAATATCTAGACAATTAGCATTTCCTGTGTAAGTTACACAAACAGCATTTGTATACCATACGGATTCCATTTATAAAATTTAAAATACTTTTAGTCTGTGTGATTGTTGCCTTTGCTAAAAAAGTTTAGGATGTATGAAGGATTTAGATAATACAGTTCCCAAACATCTCAATACAAGTAAAATTTATCTATTTTTTTGCGGCAAGACAAATAAAATATGACATTATACTTGTGTTCGGAGTATTGCTTTATCAAAAATGACTTGGGTAAATATAACAATACTCTCAATATTCGGAACCTTACCAATAGCAGAGTAAACATCCTTTATGTTCATCTTATCCGATACGTTCCTAAATGTCGCGATTCTGATTCCAAGAATAGAAATGCGAAAACGAAACTTCTTTTCCAATTTTCTCTCAATGGCCATTAGGATGAGAAATGTAAAGTAGATTCCCGGACGAAGTCGAGATATGTGTTCGAAAAGAATGAAATTTCAAAGTGAACTGGCACCGCATCGGCACTAGCATCCTCGTGCGACGAAACGACTCAGGATGCAGACTTTTTTCAAATTACACGAATGTATCACACGATGCTTCACTAAATTGGGTTTCGATCGATCTAACCGTATACAATACAAACCCTATAAACAATCATGTCACATAGCTTTACCCCACTACAGGTTTGATGAAGTTATTGAGCCGGTTATGGCATACTCTATAAAGTGTCGAATATTACTGAGTAATAAAGGCATTCAGGTGACGTCCACAACAAACAAGCTTCTCAAATCGTGACTTAACAGTGTCAACAGGTTACTTGAGTTGACAGTCTGTAATTTAGCGCGGCCAGACCAACTTGTGGACGGGACCCTCGGTTATTTGCGAGCCCACAAGTAACTTTAAATTGTTGAGACTAATATATAACGTGCCTTAGAGTTGTAAGCTCACGACCCGCTCCGTCGATTCACCTGTATCCCGCGGAACTCTCAAGTAGGTACTGGCCATATTTTCTGACAAATCTTATACTTCGACGTAAACTGTAATAAAACTTATAACGACGGTAAAATAGATGTGGCATTTAAAAAGTGTAAAAAATGGCATGTGAAATTCTTGAGCAATGTGAACACGGTATTTTTGGTTTTACATTTAAATTGTGCAGGTGAACGCCAGTGAAAAATGGGAGACGTTGCAATTCACTTATTCCGACGGTTTCGCGTGGGCACAAATTAAGATTCTTTTTACTTAGCCATATTTTCATATTAAGGCGCTATCCCTGCTGGCTAGCAATTGCTTCTTAACTGGCTCGACCCGAGAGCAAAGATGGTCCAGCTCTGTGCATTTTTAACTAGCAGCGTCAGACTAAGATGGTGCATTGTTTGCGAGAACTAATTAGCGGTTACACGTCGTTATACTTAAGAAACTAAGATTATTATATCGCTTGCTTCATAACTTTGTATTATAGTTTTAACATAGTGGCTTCTCTTATGCTTCCCATCACAGCAAATCTGCTTTTTAACTGAATACAGTTAGCCATTGAGTACCCTTTAGTATAAGTCAACATGACACGCTGTTGCTCATTTATTTAGTTTGAGCAGGAAATTCTTTTTCATTATTGTGTAATTATAAAGCAGCTATATTTTTAATTTTGGTATAATGTACAAAAGGCTGTAGAACAAAGACAATAAATAATCTTGTTGTTAATACAATTTATCGACTGTCTGTAAATAAATCATACATTGGATTGACTAAAATGTGGCTACTTCTTGATCTTCTTTATTATTTCATATTGCACAGAATACAGATAAGCAATTATTTTCTTACCTTGTTGTCTATTAGTCGGTTGTGTACGGCCAAGAGCTCCTGAGTACGTTTTCAGGGTCTGACAGTGTTATTCCGGTAGGAAGATCTCAATAGTGTAGTGTAGTAAGAAAATTATTCAGTTGATGAAAATGTAAGGAGCGATAAATACCTGGAACTGGCAATGCAGGCGGGGCAGAAAATAGGATTTATTCATAAATTTTGTATACTTACATCAATCATAGGTTTATTGTGATTTGCCACGATCATAGATTATCTGATGTATACACTAGTACTACATATTTTGTTTATTTCTCTAGCATTCAAACCCCTACAACCAGGTTGAATTCTGTAATAATTCTGTACGTAATCGGCGCGGTAATAAAGAGTAGCAAAGTAATGAAAGGGAAACTTTTACAATCGAAGAATATTGTAGAGTTTTATCTGGCTCTGCGGCTCGCTGAATTACGTTGCCCTTGCGTTGTTTGAGATGTATGTGTCTATGCGAGGTACCCTTCAGCGGTAAACAAATTTCCGAGGGTACTGTATGTGTACGGCGTCGTGTCGCTGCGAATACCTCTCCTGTGTAATATTGGGAAAAACTTGCGGGGTGTTGGATAGTTGCGGGGTCAAGTTAATGATATCGCCGCCATTTGCGGACGAGACCTCGCTCTGAATTGCGCCCGGGCACGTTAATGGGCCCAGCTACAGCGCTCTGAATATTTTAAAGGACATTCGCCGAAATTACTACAAAAATAATGTCGCTTTGCTTGTACCGAATTACCCGAGAAACGGTTTAGAGACCGGTAATAAATATGCACGGAATCCTCTTCCCATTGCCTCTTTGGAGATTGCTTTTCCGGATTAAACAATTTTACCAAAAGCATTTTTATACACGCCGTTCGAACACACATAGATTTCAAAACTGCTGTCTGCGAACTTACGTGGGTAGTGGATATCGATCTCGCTTGACGTATATGTAAATGAGAGCCACACGCAGTACAATTTAAATGCTATGTTTTGCAGTTGACAATATTATTGACTAGGATCAACATGAAAGTTAGAGAAACCAGTTCCATGGCGGACGGTTTTCAGAACACTCAAGTTTTAAATAATAAATAAGGTTCAGTGTTAGAAGAGCGCAGTAGTATTGGAGTCGTCGGCGGCGGAATACTAGCTCCGACCCTCTCCCACGGCCGCGCCCGCGCTCCGGCGCTCCGGCGTGCAGACAGCATCCTACGTGCATCGCATAATGCAACGTCACGTGCAAAATTCACAACTATGTACCCTCCGGCAAAATAAATTTGCTACTTCTATCTTATTTACTCTAATTCACGAAAACTGCGACTGGAAACTTTGTTGCCATCGTAATGATCACACGACATCGTTTACGGAATCAGTGATGAGCCACCGGCTTGTTTATTTTATACGTTTAATTTATCTACAAGGAAAATCTGCTGGATCCTGTGAACTCGCCAGTTTCATACCAACTGTTTCGAACTTCTTATAAATTTTGCAAAGTGCAAAAGTTTTATACGCGCACTGATGTGTCGGGGTCGGGGCTCAAGGCATGCGATGCATGCGAGCGCGAACCGACCCCCGCTAACTTTTTCACTTTGAGAATCTTAATTCAAATAATGTTTCTTTAAATAAACATATTCCGCGGAACTGAGGTATGCCAAGCCAACAAATTGAACCTAGTACAATTTGACATAGTTGATTCGAAACAAGACAAATTAAAATAAATAATAGTTTAAAAAAACTAAAAAACACGCTTTTTATCGAAAACCGAACTAAAAAATTGAAAATAAGTTTTAATAAAAGCGTGTTTTTAGTTTTTTTAAACTATTATTTATTTTCTATTTTTTGGTTCGGTTTTTTTATCAAATTAGTGTATTGTCATCGGTCCTCGATAAATCTACAAAGTTTGAATGAAATCTAGTCGTTTAAAGTGGGTCAAAATCGCGCCCAAAGAAGTCGGTTACAAAAATACAAACATACATACAAGTTTAGCTATTAGCTTTTTATTAAAAAGCGTGTAAAAATACAAAAAATTCGATGGAGTATAAATGAGTACCTATAATCGATTTATTCATTAGTTTGTTGAGAAAACAACGCCTATTGTAGTTTGGAGTTCCATAGCTTTTGTCCATACTAGCGGGACGTTATTTATTCTTAAAGTTTGCGAGCAATCTTCAGACTTCTGTCTATGCGCGTAGCACCTGATCCGCCTGTTTCTTTCAGTGATTATCTTGCAAGAGTTGGAAAACGAAAGCGCTGTACGCAAAGAAATTGAGTGGTTTAACATCTTACGTAAAAAAAATACTACACCGTTTTCTATTATTTATTTATAACCTTATTATTATTTATTTATTACATGGGACTGATACATACTGGCGAAATGTGGGTGTAGAAATGCACCTCTGCCTACTCTATCAGGGAATACAGGCGTGTGTTTATGTATGTATGTATCTTTAATATTTTATTTTAACTCTACTCTAATACCTTAAATTTCCTAATAGAAAAAAGCAGCATTCCTTTGCCCGCCCTGTAAATAAAAATATATACATATTTTTAAATAAGAAGCTTTTTTTGTATGAAATACGCTCTCGAGCCTTTGATTAATTATATGAAAGGGGTAAGCACCGTTGCATTTTTGAGCCCACACCTTTTGCGGATGAAGCTGTTGTCGTTTTTCGGGCACTTTTCTAAACACTGATAACTTTGTCTGATCCGGAAATCGAACCTGGACTCTGTATTTCAAGGCTTATATTTATATTTGTGCCGCGAAAATACGAGGTAAATTTAAAAAGTATATAAAAAATCATTTGTGGTGTTTCAAATTTAAAATTCTTATTCACAATTGCCACATCAATGATTTAATTAAAATTAAATCCTTTTTACTTTAAACTTAATCGAACGGAAAATCATAATCTCGCAACAAAGTTAATGCATGTATACTATTATAAACACTGTTTAAGCCTATTTAAAATATTGTAATCTCTATTTTCTGCTGTTATTGTAAAATACATTTTCATTCGTTCTACTTTCCCATTGCATATTGCAGATCCAATAGGTTACCATAGTAAATTATTTTGTTGGTACCTCTGCAATACAGATGTGGCAAAGTATAGGCTTTGTCTGGAGCTTGGCTTCTTATTAACGTGCATAAATATCAGTCCCTGCCGCCTACCTCCCAATTTATCGACGGAGGCGAACGCTCCAGATAAGAATGCCTGTACTACACCCATACATTTGCATTTCATTATTTTAAAATTTTTTCCCCATTCTTTGGATTAATTTTATGGAAAAATATGACGAATAGAAAATAATTACGCATACTTTGCTATAGACTTGAACTCTAGCTATTTATATTAATGAATGATGAATAATATTAATTACAGTGTAGTACTACAGTATTTGGCATTATTAAAATTTAATGGTTTTAAATGCTTTCGCTTATTGATATCATACATTTAAAAATTATGATACTGAATAATGTTCAATTTTTAATATTCTTATCATAAAATAAACTCTTTACAGACTACCTATAAGCAAGAAAAATAAATATTTTATAGTGGCGTCACGAAATACCAACGGTGGAGGTTTTATATAGATTATAAAGCGGTTTCCTAACCACAGCGCTCTGATACATATTTTTTATTCGAAATAACTTTTCATTTTCAATTTTCCTAACTTGAATCTTCTATGAGTTATACTTGAATTATTAAACGAAGCTCGCAGCTCAAAATATATTTTATTTGTTTGAACCACCGGTACGAGAGTAAAACAAAGTTTGAATAGTATTTTACTAGATTTTATTATCTGAAACGGGTAATTTCCCCTGTACAAACACTCGCGTCTGTTCATTCGAGAGCACAGCGCGCTAAATTTGAATTCATGTTACGAACGGGCTACATAAACCAATTACTGAGCAGAGCCAATGGCAGTTGGCGGCACGCGGAGAATCGATAATTCACAATATACTCACTAGAGGGCAACGCCGTCGACGCCGGTGCGCGCTCACACCACTCCTCCACGTTGCGCATCCATGCGTTGAACCTTGCGATGACGTACAAAACCCACTAAAATAATCACCCGCCTACTCGAAAAATATAATTGAAAATATTTTTAGATTCCTGTCTTCTTTTATAAAATATTAACCATTTAGTAATAAATGGGTATCAATATTGCAATTCAATTGAAATAAGATCATATTTGATTAATTATATACTCCAAAAAAGATACTACTGTTTGTAAAATTGGCAAAAACTCATATAATAAGGATTTTATCTCGATGATATTTGACCAAAAAGGTAGATATTTAAAAAATACAATTAAAACCTGCAGGCTTTACTTACGTCATGCGCCGCCACAAAGTCACGTCACGCGGCCGCTCATAGTCAGCTGCTGCTTAGCTTGCCGTTTCGTGTCGCGCTTCTTGTCCGCTTTCAATGTTTTCCGTTTTATTTTGTTATTTATGTGATGCAAACCAATTTTTTACCTAGTATTTATATTCTTACTTTAGTGTGAATGAAGCTGTGTATTGCAATAGTGATATTTGCCTCCGGATTGCAAGCTGAATCAGGTAAACGCCTTTATTTTTGTTTGTCGCGAACATAACCTCTCTGAAATCATTTACGATGCTCAATTTCCGTCATTTTCTGCTCTAAACATGAAATGTTGAACCAAACACGAGTTTGTGTACTGAAATACGTTAGTGATATCAATCTTCAATGGAGAATACTATCGATTTTCACTCCCATGGCTGTATCAGAGATGCAATTCCGACATTTTACAAAAAAACTGTGTTTAGAGTATCTGTTTGTACAATCATTTTACTGAATGTCTGATTAGACTTTTATGTTTAATGGTTAATTCTTGCCTGTGGAGGAATCAATGTTATATTAAATGTTTTCACAAAGTGAATCACCATGACAATGCTCGCGTATTGCTAAACAATGGCACGACATGGTCCTGTAGGGGGCGTTAGTAGTTCGTGAGGAAATGAATAAATATTTTTGTTGTTTAATGTTATCAGTTTTATTTCGCTTCGTGTTTATATTTATAAAGGGTTTGTAAATAAACCATAACTTAATTTAATTTATGTAATAGATTTGCAATTCGATTTCGATCACAATCTATTAATTTATTTTATAACCAATTATTTTTTTCTTATTCAGATTTTTTTGATTGTATTATAATAAACTATAGAAATACAAGTTCTTACAATATTTTTGAGTGATGATATCTATGGATTTTAGAAAACAGGAATATTTCTAAAGGAAAAATGTTTAAATTAGTGCAATGACCGGTCCAGTATTCTGAACTACTTAAACTAGCACTATTTAACCATCAGGATTATTAATAAATTAATCTACGTAGCCATGAATTTAATTGAAATATCGGATGTTTACTTATACGTACACTAGCTCTTAAAATAATTTAACCCACCAAAAACAAAATTAAGAGTTGCCACTTTCTACCTTTAGTAATTTTAATCTACGTAAAATAGGGCCTTTTTGCATACGTTTTGGTTTGGCCAAAAGCCTTTGTCTTTCGAGGATAAGTCAAATAAAAACAGGTCCTTTGGTACAAAGGGGTACATTTCAACTTTGCATCACCACTCTAATGTAGTATACTTTAGGGCTAAATTAAAATACCCTTACTTTATAGAAGCTAGCGCCTGTAGCTGACTCCGTCTGTTTGGATATTTTTATTGCCTAATAATGTAGATCAAGTTTTTTTTCTTGAATGTTAGTATTTCTCGCGGCGTCGCTTACATTAATACATAGGTAATAACAAAAACAATGGAAAAAATATGTTGGGCTGCCTCGTGGTCTCGCAGAACAAGTATGTACTGTGCGATCTAGAAACCCCGGGATCCATTCCCGGGACAGCCAAAGTGTTATTGGGTTTTTCCTTTAGAAAATTCTCAATACAGGACGGAGTCTGGAATTGTGCCTGAAATACGACAATAGACTCGCCCCCTATTAAGTGGGACTGATACGTACCTGGCCCAATATGAGTGCAGAAATATATCTCTGCCACGGAGAATACACTGCGTGAGTTTATATACTTAGTTTTTTTCTATGGTTTCGTCAATTGGAGAACTGAAATTTATCAACATAAGGCCAGCGACCTAGTCTGAATGTAGAACGTAAATCTCTATTTCACGTACAATATTGGTAAAGGTAAGTTCCTCAAATTTTAATAGGGTTTTATGATGAGCTACTATCACAATGGAGCATAGACTACACGGCTACTCTAATAAAAACCTAGAAAATATACTATAAATATGAAAAAAACAATCTTTCTCCACCTTCATCCGTTTTTGGTGATCCCCCAGCATCGAAATAAGGTTGCTCGTTTTCTCCCCTTTTCATTCTTTTGTTTCGACTATTGTTGACGTAACTTCAGATGCAAAACTATTTTGAATAACAATTTGGAAGCTTCAATTCACTTTGCATTTCTAGATGAATTTGTATTTCGAAATAGTTAATCACTGTTCTAATAAATTAACAGTAAAATGCACAAATGTGTCTCCACGAGTCTAATTTATTCCTAAAGATTATTTCCCCTTGAGATAAATTTTATCAAGAATATAGAGCAAAAATCCGTGCGCTCTGATACAATTAAAAGAAAGCATCCTACGAGAAATGGCAGCCATTACAGAGGCTATGTGCCGGGCGCAGTTCAGAGATTTTTCTGCTAGTTTAGAAGTGTCGCGAGTGTGCATTATCGCATTCAAATGGCATTATTAATAAAAATATTTTGCTTCCTCATTTCTAAATATTTACTCAACATTTTGATCTAAGCAATTACCGTAGATAAAATTTAAATAAATGATCTTATTTTGGGCTTTAAATATTCTTAGAAATATTAAAAATAACGTTAGTTTACCACATCTGTATAAATTAGTACATATGCTTTGGTTATGGAAGACAATGAAATGAAAGGGATTTTTATTCGTATTCAGAGCATTTATAAGGATAAACAAATCCTTCAAAATATAAAATTAAAAGAATTTTGTCGCTCAGTCGGCGAAAATACCGTTGAAATATTATTTTATTATTATTATTGTAAGCTATGGTGACATTGTTATATAATTTCTACATTTGTATTATGGAGTATTTTAGTTATGGTTCCACGGCAAAAAATTACCGTAGCAGTAGAAAGAAAAATTTCTGGAACAGATGCATGAGTGATCCTCTATTCCTCTCAGGATCCTTTATTTTGCTTTAGAGGAACAGAATTCTTATAATGTTTTTGACCTCAAATAACAATCACAACTCATGTAACTTGAGGAGAAACAAATATACAGACTGACACGACCTTTGTGTCGCCAATTGATATCCAGATTTGTAGCACTTATCAACATGAGCAGTCTAATCATTACTAACTTTTTTAATAATGAAAGCATAACAATTTATTACGTAATTTTTACCAAATAATAAAAATATAATACTTATTACCAAGTATTATATTTTTATTATGTTCCTCAAGTAAGCGTTTTAGCAGGTATCGAGTAGGTCCACTTTATTATCCACATTATTAAGGAATCTATCATTAGTCTGAATCACAAGTTTAAGTAAATGCCTGTGTATAGTTTATAAACATCAGTGATGTTATTATAAACGAAAGTTGTAATTGCATAATTATTCACACTTCTCATATTTTTGTCACAACGGTGGCGTGGTTTAAAGAGCTTTTCTAATGGCCGAGTCCTGCTGGCGTATCATACGTTACTTGGGAAATTTTGTCGCTTCTTGAGATCTGGAAATAGTTACAATTAGAACGCATATGAAACACCTTTGCTGGTCTGGTCATATTTTGTGATTTACTTCTTACGCGTCCAGTAAGAATTTCACTTTGCTATCCCATTTCCTTCAATAATATATTTATCATTTACTTGGCTTCGAACTCACAACTAAAATACATAAACTATGAGCGGTTTTCGGACTCAGATACACTCTGGGTGTTAGAAGAAAATATTTGTGTTTTACTTTAACAATGTGGTCGTCAGGGTCGTTGGGCGTTTTACGAAGGCCCATATAAGTACATACTTTCTATTGCAAGTATCATTTACGGTCGAAGAGAGTAAGTCTCTAGTCCATTATGGCCCTGAGAGGTTTGTTAAACTTAGTGGGCTCGGTCTTTAGAAGTTTCCTATTCCTATTTTAGGATATTTCTTGTCTTCGGAACCCGATATTTGTATGAATCTACTCTAACAAAGCCTAAAGGGTTAGTCTATGTACTTCTCAGGCTTGTGGCGCTATTCTGCTCCGCCTCTACAGGTTTACTTGTATTTATTCCTAAAAATCAGCAAACTTCTTATCGAAAATGTTGGAAGATTGTGTATGCTCGCCGGGCACTATGCACCAGTTGCCAACAATGCGCAACAAAAACAAGACGACGGGACGGTCGGGTGTGCAATGACGCACGCGACGTATGCTCGAAAACATTCACGATGTTCGATGATCCTGTTGAAAGGCGAACAAATAAAACTACTCCTTTTGCTATATACTTATTTATATTGAAATAAAACTGTTTTGTTTGTTAATAACTGGCCCACTGTGATATTTTTTCGTACAGGTATTTGATCCATTTGAACAATAATGTAAACGCGTTTTTTATCTGTATTTTCAGTCATAAATAGTGATTTGAAGCGAAACAAAATTCAGATTAGTAGCAACATACACATAGCAACTGTTGACTTTTGTCAAAAATGTCCACCTCGCCGGCCATATTCGGTTTAATGTCGCAATATCGTGAGCATCGGCGGGCAGCCGCGGCCGTCGCATGCATTTACATACATTAATGCGGACGATGCACATGCATGCGCCTAGCTTCAAATGTGTGTGCGCTGCGAATTAACTGTAATTGAGCCATTCGGACAGCGGCGAGGCTCGCTCTACTGCCTCCGCAGTTTCCTCGCTCTGACAACACTTTTCGTACACCTTTATGTATCGCGAACAATACAAGTCAACGTCGTTGTTTAAATGGAATTTTGTTCACAATTAAAAACGGACCGTTTGTCGTCGCGGGCACAGCAGACGCGCAACCGGGCGACACACCGAGATATTCATCTTCGCCCCTATCTAAAGAAACACTGGCGTCGGAATTTTGTTATTAGCGTTACTGAAGGGGTAGGTGCGTTTAACGTCGCGCACCTCACTGATTGATAGCACTTCTTTCCACCTCGGGTCGAGCTTGTAATCGAGCCATTAATAAACTTTACTGCCTGCAAGTTTATCCTGCGGACTGGTTATTTGCTTAATGAGCCTGTACACGGCCCTGGTACAAGATACTTGTATTGATTTCGTTTTAACACAGGCATCTCAATTAGTAAACTGCTAAATAAAAGTAGGACAGATTTTTTTTAATTCTCCGTATCGAGAAACTTACTTTTAGTTCTAAATGTTCATAAGTAATCAGTTGTTAATGGTTTAAAAATTATGAGATAAACTTTTGCGGTCAGCGGCCTTATGTAGGATAAATTATGTCCACGCAAAATTTACAAAATAAACTGCAGAGTATACTTGTTCATATCCCAAATGATCTGACAGTGAGTTGAGCTAATATCACTCGACGTTTGACAAAGCGACTGTTGGCTTGGAGAGGCTTTGCTCGCTGCTATGTAAACGAACAGGGTAAAAAAGGTTGAGGCAAAAGTAATAAAAGTTTTATTTATCTTGCAGTTTACGCTTTAAGAGGAAAATTACATTGTCAATGATAGTGGCCTTGACAGGATGATGCTTTAATTTGTTGCGGCTGTAAATCAACACTTTCTTACACCACCATTCAATTGGCTAGTCTGTTCATTTAAGTAATTAATTGAACGTCTAGACTGTATTGTGGCGGAGGCTTATATTGTAGCGTAAATTATTGACTGTAATCACGTCGGAAGTAGGGTGTACGAGTGTGGAGCGCCTCGTCAGCCCGCACTTGTCACAGAGAGGCTTAACTTGATAAAAGGTAAACGCAAGGCGTGGTGTCGTAAAAAGGGCAAAGCAATAATGGCGGTAGTATGCTCGCTGGGGTCTGTCGGCACCGCATCGGCGCACGAGCTCGGCCGTTTCCTTCCGCCCGCCCTGATTGAAAGTTGACATTGAACGGCGCGGGGTGGCGCCAGGTACGGGCCTCGCTATTTTTGACCCCGCGACCTATCGCGCCGGCGATCGGCCTCGACAACAACTTGCCGGTTTAACCGCATCAATGCGCCACACTATTTGCAAACATGTTATCGAAACAAAAATTTTGTATAAAATTAATCAACAATACACGTTAAGTATCAGAAGAGAGAACCGCTATTTGAATAATCCGCATTTATCTTCATTGTTGTGGTGTTATTAATGACAATTAAAAGTGGGCTTACTTAGCATTCAAATCAAATTATATGAATTAAGACGATGTTGACACCGCCGCCGCGACCGAGCGCCACTCGAATTGGGTCAACGCCTACCAACAAAAGGTGCGGCCTCAGATAAGCAACATTTCCCGGCGTCCAGCTGCCACACGGCCCTCCTAAAACAAAGAACAATGAAATATATCTCATTTATTTACATTTAGCGCGTTTCTTTTTCCCGGTGCGCAACCAATGTATAGATAATCATTAGCCGTCGTTTGCTCGGCGCCCTTTAATGTGTTTGCACGCTCGACAATTTGATACCACGCCTGTTTGCATTGTTACCATTTTGCCTTCTCGATTAGGGTCGCATTCGAGCTCCATATTTATTAGAGCGTACGACTCAACACGACTTTCATTTTATACGAGTACAGCGCACGCGGTATAAAAAAAGTTAAGGCGTACGCTACCATTCTCCAGGATACTTTTAAGAGCATCGAAAGGGTTTTTTTTATGAGATGTTTGACAGGTTGTGCGACACAATGATGCCGTAACTGGATAGTGGCCGTGGCTACGTATAGAAAGCTCGGCGGCGGAAGGACATGTCACTCGGGGCGCGACGTGTGCCTGCTTTCAGTAGAGCACCAAGCTCGCTTCCGACCTACACTCTGACACTGACGCTCCACACACGTACACATATCGCGTGTTCAAAATTAAGCCGCGTAATCTAGATCTGTTGCGTGATTAACTTTAAGTAGCAATTAATTTACGCACGGGCGAGATCAATGATTTCATGAATATATTCTGTATGAGCGACACGCGGATAATGTCATCAGTGTAATTGGGGGGTGTTATAACGCTGTAGCTATATAGTTTATACGATATACGCGAAGTACGGCATTAGGGTTGTAATAACGGCTGAACCAGGTAAAGTGCGATTGAAATGTCACGATATTAAAAGATCTGATTCCATCCCTAACGAGATTTTCCCCCTTTTTTTTCTTTTTTGTACAAAATTCTTGTGTAGTTAATTTCTACATATTTTTTACAGAAAATCTGTGATAGATCATCACTATGTGGTGGATCTGCTTGTTTGCAAAAAAACAGTAATGATTTTAAGGGAATTCGGACTAATCATCTCAAACATTTATGAGTAAACCACGCCGTATACAAAAATAGAAAAAAAAATGTACTTTAGAAATGAACCTTTGTTTCAAAACCAGCGCGAATGCTGATGTTTTATGACGTAAAGTCTTCGGAAAGGAAAAAATATTATTAATTTTCTAATAAAAAATAACGTCTCTCAATACTTAAACCATTCTAAAGAACAATTTGTAAGATTTATTCATAGTATTAACTTGAAACCATTAAAATTGCTCATTTAAACTATATGGAAAACTTCAAAACTGAAAACTCTTAAGGAGTTACGCAAAACCCAAAGGTAGCACTAATCTAGTGCTGTAACTGAAGGATTGCTAGTTTTATATGAGTGGTATGATAGTAATATAAAGATTCATAAAACAAAGTAATTAAAAGTTGGAGACTGAATAATGTAACGTAGATGTAACTTACTTTTAAGTATCGACCATGATAGTTAACGATATGACGGTCATTTAAATGTTTCTTAAAATAATTTAAGCCAGCAAATTCACGATTGCACACAAACCTTTTTGGGCTTTCGCGTTACGAAAAAAATTAATTCGTTTTACTTTTGTGTTAAATTATGTTTTAAAAATCTCGGCTTCATTAGTATGCATATTTCTTACTTTAACCTTTTTTCATATACACAAGGGTTTTAAACGCGGTCGGTGCATCAAAAATATTTCAATCGCGCCTCGCTCTTTCAGAACGTGTTTCTACAACACCTTGTTTCTTAAATTGTAAACATTACATTTTAAATTTCATTTCAAATTCATTTTCATCTCATAAGATGTTTCCTTATCATGTTATGATTTTTGCAGAGCACAACCAATAATATAAAATGAAGATTTAAAGGTTATTGTGTGAGATGAATTTAGTTATTTTAGCTTTTAAAAATCCGTTAACCCACAGAGCATAAACTAATTTTACCATCAAGATTCGCCGCAAATTTCATGTCATTAAGTTATTTGTTGTTGTTGATATCCACTTTGCAAAATACGTGTCCTTAGAGTGTAAGACGTACTTATTTATTCGTCTCACAGTTACTTCTAGCCAAATGAAGGTCGTTGCTCCGTCTGGCCGAGGAACGAAACAATAATGTTATTAAATTGAAACAAGACCAATGGCTAATACTAATAGGCTAGTGTTTGAATTTCAAGCTTGTCTTACAAGCCTGAGCTTTCAGCTTACTGAGTAGTGCGATTTGCAAACAAAGACAGCCCGATTAACGCAAATTAAACAGACTAGAATTAGATATTATATTATCGATGATACATTGACAGCTCTCGACGCCAAGTTTATAAATATTGTTCCAATATACTTAATGTACAAATTTAGATCCTAGCCTGACAGACTCTCCTTAAGAATTCGCTTGTAATTTAAGGCAATTGTTAAGTCGTGAACGAAAATATTAAGATATTTCTGAATTGCACGAACATTTTATGAATTTGCTTGAAAATATCGATTCATTTCGGCCTCATACAACGCGCCCTGCGTGTTTTAAACCATGCCATGACTTGAATTCGAACACTACGCTAACAATGGAATTTCTATCGCTAAGTGTTTCCTTCAAATATTAATATTTATTAATTGCATTATTTGGCACGACTAAAAGGCCTGTTGTTCCGATAATTCACCCCATCAGACAACAAATTTACACACTAAATTTTAAAAATACTGCAACGAGTTGGTCGCCGTTACGGTCTGTAAAACATCCATGAGCCAAGCCACGCCACTGGCACGCTTAGATTTATGAAACTATTTGCCTATTACGTTTTATTACGTTTTACACTGTTAAAATGTCTACTGCGCGTAATTTTAAAGTTGTATATAAAAAGAAATTTAAAGAGTTACAATAACACTATTCGTCGTTTCTACTAGTTGTGGGAGAAAGGTATTACAAACCACTGAGACGAGATACCAGACAGCACTCAAAGATGTGGATTGTTATACTTCATACTTGGATAAAGTTTGATAAATAAAACAATGTTAAGATACTATTTTATTTATTCTCAGACGGTGTCATGTCGGCAATACCCAACTGTGGCGCGGTGTCGTTTTTGCGTCAAATCTTGTTACAGACAATGGAGTCTACACATTAACATAAAGTAGAGCGCGATTTATTTTTTTATTTATGCTAATCCGTGTTGACATAGTGCCTATATCTGGAAAACGGCCTAGTATTATGAGGCAGTTTATCACGTGCGAAGCGGGTCGGCGGACGGAGCCCGGCGGTGACGTGCTCGGCGCTATAATGTGCTCCATCACGCGACACTACGCCGCGTTTGAGAAATTTATTTGTAACTATAAGTTTGTTTACAGCCTCTGCTAAACACCGCCACCCTCATTACAATACCTAACCTACTTTAAACTGTTTTAAAACATCGCCACAGCTACGACCTACTATCGCTACGGCTGAGTACCTACTAAAAGCTAACAATTGATTTTTTACATCGAACATGTTAAGAGTGCCGTTTAGTACCTTGTTTGAAATGTAGAGATGGCGAGACTGTTTTGTTTTTTGTTAGTGCAATGTGGAGTGTATGAGCAATTAAATTCAATCTGTAATACATTGTGGAAATTATTCATTTAAATTTGCCGAACATCATAATCTACCACTCCAAAATACAATACCAATGTTATCTACAACACAAGACCAGACAAAAATTGTATTGAATGGATCGTGCTTATAGCTATCGTTAGTTCTGATAGCTTTTCTATTTGATAATTACGCAATTATTTGAGTCCGTTATCCACATAGGCTTTTGAGTAAATTCATCCTTGAACCTGTCTGTTTTAAGTGAAAACTGAACAAATAGGTACCGTTAAATATTGAACAATAAAACACGAACATCGACACGTACCTAGTTAAATCCCTACTAATCCGTGATCTAAGCCCCAAATTGAACTAAGTAATTCTTACCACATATCCGATTACCTAGACAAATCCTTTCACGTTAACAAACATACGATGAATCGACGTCGAAAATGAATGTCTTTATCCTATCATAATTTTCCTGTGTCTTAGAAAATATAGAAGTTAGATTACCGATACAACAAAGGCCACAATCGCGATAACATTGTACGAATAAGTAATAACATAGTAGTGATATTGCGACGTGATTGAGATTTCATACGACCGCCGACGGGGTAGTTAGAAAAGTTGTTTACCATTTTATGAGGTAGCACTCCTCATTGTTGGCGTCGTAACGTTCGCATGTATCATAAAACTCTAATGCTATGACTATACACTAAATCACTAAGTCGCTCCATACATTGCACCCCTTCATTCTTTTTTTATTTAAAACTTTAAAATCTTAAGTGTGATTAAGGCGACGAGTAAGACTCTCTTGCTTTTATGTCTTATGTTGGTAAGTTCCGTCGCACATATGTATTATATTTAATACTGAAACTGAATAACTTTGAACCTTTCGCAGTGACAATTTCATTTCTCCGAACAACATGAGCAATACCAGTGTATTTACGTTTTGAAAAGTTTTTGTGCTCCGTATATTCGGGCAAATAGTTTTATGTCGACCATTTTGACTTTTATTTTATTTTTCGTTTATTTTCCCTTGCGCGGCCGTAAAACGTACCTGGGCTCGGTAGCGAGGATAACGGAGCGGGCTCACGAAAAATTTATTATTGAGACCTTTTCGCCCGGCCTACATCGACAGACATTGCGAAGGCGAAAGTTATGAATGACACATGTTTTGAAATATTACCTGCAGTGAGCCGCTTCCCGGGAAGAAAATTTCATACGATGAGAAGTTTATTTGTCGTGAAATATGTGGGAATTTTATGTGAGTGGGCGACTTTTACAATGCCGCGGATCAAACAATTCTCCTACTTTTCGGTCTACGCAGCAGAATAATACGCTCCCCGGGTGTATCCGTGGTAATACAATAAAAGTATGAAGTGCGACAAATTGGATTAGAAAAGTTTGTTTTTATTTGGTCTTTTAGTACCCCGACACCGTGAATATCTGAATAAAACGCGGATGACAAAAAGATTGAGAATTAAGTACTGTCGATTGAATGTCCTAAAGTAATGGAATACTAAAACTTCCGTATAATAATACGTGCAATAAATCTTCTCGAACAAATTAAACTCAATTGCGGCTTAATAAAGCCAGTGAAAGAACTTTGTTCGTACAGAATATAACCGTAAAACAGCAAATTAATCGAATCCCAAAGCCACAGCCAAGTGAGTGGAAATATAACAACTGTCAATGAAGCCAAACGAGCGTCGTATTCATTGCACAAAACAATGCTTTATCGATGTGATATTTCACATGCTTTTTCAAACATGCCTTTTAATTTAATCCTGATATATTCGGCTACTCTTATAAACATTATTCGTTTGTACTATGCGGCTCTGTGTTGTATTGCCTCTAGGCTTACGATTAACATGAATAACATGGTTCACAGATAATTAATAATAACCATTATGTGAAATAAATTATAATAACATATCAGCCTTTATATAAATAGGGTCATACAGCTCTCCTTTTTGCCTATGAACTTTTACGTTTGAATTCACTAATAGTCATATTACCAAACGGTAGAAACACACTTAGGTATGGTTGTTGAGGTACTCTTGCGGGACTACCGAGCCACAAAGAAAGGCCTTTCCCTCTTTAAAGAAACTACAGGATCTTAGACACTCTTTAAGTTTTTCTTTTTTTCTTCTCTCTTTTATTTAACTCTTTTAGTTTAATTTAAGCTCAGGATCTCACATCTCTTGACACTAATAGATGTTGTTGAGTAGCATCCCTACTCTTAAATATTTTTCTGTTCTTTCTATTCAATATGCTATCTCCCAACATAATTTGGATACTATTTCATCAGGATCAGCAAACTTATATACTCCTAGGTAAAGTATTCCTAAAATATATAATTTTCTGCTTACTTAGTATACATAATTATAAAATAATATTGTAGTACACTTGGACAAATGTTCAATTGATTGTCGCATAAATTAGAACCAAACTGCAATGATTGGGACGGCTCAACGGTCTTAGAATAATCCTGACTTCGACATCTGTCCGGTACATGTATGCTTGAGCCTACCATACAGTTAATTGATCTAGGGTAAACCCGTCATCATGTAAGGCCAACAAACAATGATACAGTATGGCATCCCAAAGGTCAGATCCCAAAAGTTTCTAGGAAAAATTTATAAACTTGAAAAAAATCTTTGTCGTATATCGTAGTAAGTAAAATGTTACCGGGTAGTAGTGACAACTGAAACTAATATATTAAATTTAGTGATTTGACATGCTATTTAAAAGCTCTCTTAACTAAGTGATGAAATTCAAGTTTCTATGCTTTCAGTAAGTCGAATGTTACGTTTTGGGAAATTTGACAAAAGATTAGTCCATTTTTACTTTTAACAGTCTAGCGCTAAAATGGGGGTAAATGTGCTAAAAATATTTGAAATAGCCGCAAAAATGTAGGATTGTTCCAACCCTGTCATCTCTCGCTGGGCGATTCGTTGTCGGTGGAAATTAGCGCAAACTCGCATCGCTCCGAGTCTCTGTTTTATTCAGACCCCTGGGAGCTGTGACACAATGAACAAAAATTGTTGTATGGTATGCGGATATTTTGTTGTTATTTTTTTTTATTGCGGCTCATGGAAATTTGCTAGCGCCGCGCACCACCTGCTGCGGACACATTCTAAGAGCTATTTTTAAAACCACACTACAATGATGAAGTATGTTTAACCCAAATGCACAAAAAAAGCGTTCTCTTGTTTACTTTACATGGATGACATCCTATTAATGTCCGTCATTCGTGTTATGTAATGTCCCTTTGAACTTGCAAAATATTCTTAGTCATACGTTCTAAGCTTGTAGTTAGAATGACAGCTCTCAGTTGATGCGGGATTGGGACATTTATAAAGACAAGGGTCGCTTCAAAGTGACCAAAATAACATTATGTGCTTTTGAATAGCCTGCTATCAATACAATTAAATATATGTTATCGTGCAAAAGGGTTTCTTTTACTTACAATTAACTCATTTCCGCTATATCAAATACAGCATTTTAAACAATGTAGGTAATTGCGTTCGCATGACGAAATATGCATTTAAAAATATAGGTTTAGCACATTCACCCTAATGACCCGCCCGGCGGTTATAAAAACATTAATTATCGAAAAAAAGTTCTTTATTCCAAACACGAAACCGCACTGTCCACTTTTACTTTTATCTGTGGACAGAATCAGCATAAGTTGATTATGTTGATCTACTCGCGCGGCGTGCAGGCGCTGCAATCATGCTATATCAAAAACTGGTTATCAAGCGCACAATCGGTATTTTTCCCCACCGCAGCAGCGCAGCGGTCTGAGTCACCGTCGTGCGATTCGCGGAACTCACTTAAACCCCCCAACAGGGGTTGCTTTCGCTAATGACTGCCGGACAACGACCGTCCTTCCAAATGCAACCGACACTGTGTGCGATATTATACCCTCTAAACCATAACACTAAACTCCATTTCGGCGAACCAGACGCCACCATTCTGCAATTCAGTGCGTGTTTATATGCAGCTTTCAATCGGCAACGTTATTTTGATAAATATGCATGAAGTGGCGAAACCATCGGCGTGAGTAACATAAAACGCCATCGTGAAAATTTAATGACTTTTCCTGGTAGTCGCGTAATGAGTCATATCCGACGAAGGGTTAATTTTGACGCGATATCGCGACGTAACATCATCAATTTCCCATATTTTAAAAGCATTGCAGCAAAGCTGTCTGTGATTTCTTGCAATTCAAACTAGGCTTTTGTAAGCGGTAAAATATTCATCCGACACATTGAAAATGTTTTTCATAATAATACTCTTAAAATACGCTCTGATTCAATCATTCGTATCCTTTTATATCTCACATGATGGCCTACAAAAAGCAAAAATAAATATTGTCATGACTCAGTGAATGTATCAAATGAAGTTTATACGTCGGTTTCTTGCAACGTTTGTGCATCAGCAGTGATGGCCTCGAGGTTTGGGCGCGTGGTCGAGAATCTCGGCGGTCGCGGGTTCGAACCCCAGGCACACACCTCTGACTTTTCGAAGTTATGTGTGTATTCACATCGAATTATCACTTGCTTTAACGGTGAAGGAAAACATCGTGATGAAACCTGCACACCTAAAAGTTCTTAGGAATTTCTTAAGTGTGTAGTCCGCCAACCCGCACTAGGCCAGCGTGGTGGACTATGGCCTAAACCCTCTCAATGGTAGAGGAGACCCGTGCTCAGCAGTGGGCGTATATGGGTTGATGAAGTTGTGCATCAATGCTCCAGTTTCGAATGTGGCTTGGTTTTCGCTTTAAGGGGGGAGACTCATGTAAAATTTTCAAAAAATCGATTTTTTTTTTTTCGATATTCTGAAAGTATACTATGTTGAGCGTGTACTGACGAGCCGGAAAAAAAAAATCTCGATTATTTACAAAGTTATAGCTAATACAATGGAGCGGGCCGGAGTAAGTATTGTCAAGTAACGAGCCAGGTAGTCGGAGCGCTTGAAAAGGACCTTTCTATTATAATAACTGGAAATATTTCTTTCATTCAATCCCAGGAAATCCCTTTGTGTAGATGTATTATATATATATTTAATATATATATATAATATATATATATATATATATTTACGTTCCTGCACACGTGTAACATTAGTAGACGAATAACCGTTAGTCAAGAAATATATTTAGTTTAGCTGGAGAATTCTTCGTGTTCAGTCGATTTTGAAAAGTAAAAATGCCGAATTATAAAAAAGGTACACGTGAGAATATTGCACGGAATAACTCCCGGAAACGAAAGTATCAGGGCAATCAATTCGCCAATAAAGAAGGTGAAAAATTCGAAGCCAGTATAAGCCATAATGACAGTGCCAGTGGAAAAAAACTGCATGCCCGTGATAGTGAAGATATCATAACTAATCCTTTACACGGGTACAGGATAATTGAATTTTTTACAGTGTTTACAGCTTTGTCTGAAATTGTGAAGTGCTCGGTTTGTAATCAGAAGATAAAATTCAGTGAGTGTGGTTCCAGAGGTCTTGGTTTTAAAATTGTTGTCACATGTCCATGTGGTAATAAAACAATAAATTCAGGTCCTTTTAACCTTCTGAATCTGAGTATTGGCACTTATGCTAAGATATTTGCGGATAGTACAGACGAGGCGCGAATAACCCGACAGAATCGTAAAAGCCTTTCAGAGACCAAAGATGCTCGTTCAGCTCGCAGACAACATCAAATAGATGAAAATCTGCTTTTTGAGGAGGCAGAAGGACTGTTATATGGACCTGGAATTGCAAATTAGTCGGTAAGTAATTAATAATTCAGTAAAACTGCTCATTTTCCTGTACTGAAACTTTAAACGCGATTATCTCGAAACTACTTTTTGAAAAACTGCTCGTGTTGTAGCTCAAAAAATTATTGACCGATTTATTTGAAATTTGGTGAGGCCTTTCTCTACATCACGACCGGAAGGATAAACCTAAAACTTTAGGTATTTCAGGTTGATTACTTATTTTTTTGGGGTCAAAAGGATAAAAAAAATAGCCCTAAATCGTAACTTTTTTTTTAAGGCTGATTTTATATTGGATTTTATCGTTTTCTATCGAATTTTATAGGTTTATCCTTTCCGTTTATATGTCCTGAGAAAAAATAACTTTTGTTTTTGTGTTTCAGATCAACGGTTGATGAGTGACAAATGGAGCAGTTTTGGACCTCGCGTCGGAGGCAGCCTGTAAGAACTCATGCTGAGCCGCCATTTTAAATTAAAAAACAAAAAAATAATTTTTTTTGTAATCTTAAAATATTAAATAAAGTTGTGTTAAAAGTTCTAATCAATCAAATTATTTTATCACTGCTAAAAAAAATATTAAAAAATGACCGATTTCGAGGCATTTACATGAGTCTCCCCCCTTAAGCGCTGCAAATACATCACTTTATCTAACCATTAGGCGTACTTTGGTATATGTATCTATGCTTGTACGGAATTATCAAGATGCCGTCAAGAAGGTACATGTCTACAACAGTAATGAGATTCTCTATTTAACTGGTAATTTATTGAAGCTGTTATAGACGTGCATTGATTAGAAAAGCTGATTATAATACCCTTTGTATTGCGTTTAACCGAACAACAACCGGAGATAAATTCGTTGTTAAATGCTTTCAGGTTGTGTAGTGTTATTTTTTTGTGTTTTGCTATTACACTTGTTTTCTTATTCAATTTATCGGTTAACATTTAGTCAATTTGAAATAAAGTTATTTCGAGTAAACAAACTGATGTAATTACATAAAAATATATTAATGTCTATGTTGGGTCATATTCATAAGTGTCACAGTTAGGCACGAGTAGTCTCCACGAAAAATAGCGGCTAAAATCTTACTTCACTGATTAGGATATTATAAAAAAAAGTATATTATCACGACATTTGGTTTCGCTGTCATATGGAACGGAATATGTGTAACTTCCAAAAGTCAGTCTGTATTAACCGTGAGCGTGAACCTAGATATATATAAAGAAAAATGATATGCACTAATAGCCCACTAACTGTATTATTTAAAATAGTTGATGAAAGTAAATATTCAAAGGATTAACGCCATTGTTTTGAATACGCTGCATACATAAAATTAAGTTGTATAGATAGTGGTGTGCGTTTGCCGTCGGAGTCCCCCTCGGCGTGTCCCTCGCAACAGTGACGTTATATTCGATATACAGAGATAACAATCGCCATTTTACATTCACTCCGCAAGCCACCTTGGCCCACGCAAGGTGATTCAGTGATATTATAACGCCGTATCCGCCAATGAGTACTTCGAAAGTGCCTAGGCACCGCTCAAGCTTGTTTGGCTGCCGCACACAGATACAGCCTTCCACGTTTGCAGTTTTTCGCATATACTCAGCCGGATACACTGCCTAGTGCAGTTGGTTGTGGTATAACAGGCCGTGGGTTCTGTTCCACTTAAAAAAAAACTTATCTTGTACGGGTGTTGAGAGAAAAGTGTTTTTTAATTACTGAAATAAACATTACAATTAAATACCAATAGACTGTTTAACAGATGTCCATATGTGTCACTGTTAGAATTTTTTGTTTTTATTTAAAAAGAAAAATCGAGGTCGTAAAAAAAGAATCTCCGCAAATCTGTAACCCTTATCAACAGCAATAATCTGATAAATAAATATAATGCTCATGTAAATTACCACCGGCTCAGCCCTTTGTTTCATATTTTTTTAGGTGAAAAATGATTTCTTTTGCCATTCATTCCCGAGAAGAACTTACCCGTGAATAATGGAAGTTAATGAAGGGCTTTGTGGAGCTTTTGAACTACTTAACCATCTTTTATTTCGGGAAATTAACATGTTTTACTTGAAGAAAAAAATCACAATATTTCTGCCAACAAAATCAGATTAGAGCAGAAAAACGCTCCGTTGTCTGTATGAGCTCATTTCCTGCAACATAAAATACCGGCATCATAACAAATAGAGCAATGAGACTGCTTTGTGGCACATCGCCTGCATAAAACTGGTTCCGCTGTAAAACAATGCCCCCAGCTTGCCCCTTTCGGACGATAATCGCCATTTTTGTAAGACATTTATACCTACACACATTTTTTGTATTCAATCCGTTCACTTTACATTGCTTATACAAATGGTCTTAGATTGCAAGAGTCTTAATTGCGCTCCATTATGTTCAAAACAAATCTCCACCGTGTAATGAGGAATATAACAAGTACAAGTTTATTTAAATATAAACATAAATCCGGCTTAGAATAATCGAGTATAAAGGTTTATAACCCTATTCATGGGTATTTTACATAATCAGCAATCATTAAGAATGTATAATGAAATGTTTTCTGTGAAACAGGCTTGTCTTAGTGTCAATGAATTAATATATCTTATATCTAACCTGACCTACACATAATAATAGCACTTAATGATTGCTTGCAACTAATGCGTGACATTATATAAAAAAAATACATTTACGTTTTCATTCAATACGAAATTCCGAAAACAGTGGTTCACGGTCAGTACGTACAAGTACTCGTCTCGTGGGTGTAGGCTTATGGACTGGTAATTTCAAACCGAGCGTAAGCAGATGACCCGGCTAATGCACAGGCCCCTGGCCAGCTATTGCCAACCGTGTTCGACTGAAGGGCTCTTTCGCAAACAGGTTTTTGTAACCGTGCTACGGTCCCCCACCACGCCATGATCTGCATGTTTAAAGCCGAGTTTAATCTTGCCATAAGGTCTTTGATGTATAGCCATTTAAGGTTGTACATCCCACGCACAACGCGGGTTCGTGTGTATGGGAATTACGAAAGCGAATTTGTGTGCTTTTAAAATTATTGAACACATAATAATTTGCCTGTTCGAATACTGTTCTTCACACGATTTTTTTAGTTTGTTCAAAAAAGTGTTATGTTCGTTTAAAATTTTCCATAGCCTGAAGGCTATTGAATTCCATTATATTGTGAAAATAAATTGTCGCAGCTATTTAGACAACTAACTAGCTCCCGAGGTAGTAGTGGCCTCATCGCCACATTTTTTAATGATAGGCAAAAAAATCGACCACATGACTCCTCAATATGCGAGAGTATAAAGAACTTGTAGGTGATTGTGTGTTGTACATATGTCATTTGGCATTATTGAGTCTCCAAAAGTTTTACAATTGATGCTCTGGAGTCACTGTAAATTACTCATGCTATCTTTTTTCAACAAAATATTTAAATTGCAGCCGCAAACTGCAAGATAATGTTTATGTTGTTGTACGGTAATCAAAAACTTCACGAGCTCAGGTTGCGCATCATTGTTCACCATATTTATCCTTGAAAAACTAGTTTTCCACCAATACCATGTACGTTTGTGCATAAATAATTGTCTAACTGCTCATTAAGGCGTGCAGCTGCAGTGATTTAAAAAAAAGAAAGGCTTTATATAAGCAGATGGTATCATGACAATCTCCTTGCCATCTTTGTGAGTGGTTTTGCTAATTATATAATGAAAATGTCTGCTCGGCGATAAAGTATGAAATATTTTATTTCGCAAGAATTTGTAAATGCAATATGTATTTTGACACGCGTCTGTACAACTAGTACTATTTTTGATTGCCTGTCAATGAACTCATAACGTACCTACAACAGGCGTTCGAGTGAAGTTTGCATTGTCGCATTACCACGGAGCGTCTAGTCCACTGTCCTCTTTGTGAGTAATAACATCATTTTCAGCTCCATTTGGTGCGGTTCGCGTGACTAATTTTTATATTTGTTAATGTACCGCTGATGAGATAACTCGACGACTTAAAAGGGTAAAGAGTAGTCAGATGGTCACACATTGTTGTGTCAGTACATTGTGATTTGCACGGCCTGTGCACAGCCTCCGGCTTTCTGGCAAGAGAAAGTGCAACTGTTGCTCCACTTTCCACTTCAGACAAATACACCAAGCTATATAGTTAATAAGTTTAATGCCGGTTCTAGATGAGAACGCATTACTGAAATGAAAGTCAACATAAGTTACAACGTCTACGATCTACTCACTCACTGAACCTTGAAATCTCGGATTGGGGACGATAACTTCTCTGTGAAATGTTCAAAAGGCGTGAATGCAGTCACAGAACTGTTACATAAAACTTTTGTAATTACTGGTTAACGCGATTTGCGAAATACATATTGTGTTCTGACAATGAAGCGAAAAACCAATTACCTAATTTATTCTGTCACGTAATATCACTTCGAAAAACTAACCGATTGTGATTACCGCTAGCCAAATGAAGTTTACAATGTTGCTGATACAATATGGTCTATTTGGGTAACATAATATTATGTAAGAGGTAGAGCCACGATGTTGTTATTCTTGCATACGTTACGAATGGGTCCACATGACCGAAAGGGTACCTCTGTATCATAGAAAAAACCAACCCTGTTTCTTAATCAGAAAATGATAATAATAAAGATTGCATTCTTGCAGTAAGTAATGCTAGTGTTCACTTAAAGTGTGAAAACTGCGTCAGTGACTGTCGGTATTGTGTCGCACTCTGGCATCAGCCTGTGAAAATCCGGTCATAGCAACCTCGTTTTTATGAGTGGCAAACAGCCGAAGTCGCTTCTCTGCATACTTTATTTCTATAATTATTAAATTTTAGACTGGTAGCAATTCTATTACTTTATCACCACCGTGCCGGGTTAACATAATACAAACGAGAGGATTTGTATGGCTACTATTTTTGATTGTTATAACAGCTATAGTTAAATATCTGTAAGGAGGGGGGTACCATTTGACGTCGTAGGCAGTGGAATATTGAGACGATTTTTTTTTATTTAAAAGATATTCTGTTTAAAGTATTTGTGAGGCAAAAGAGTGTATTTAGTTTCTCATATCTGTAACGGTAGACGATAGCTTAGTGTTAGTTTTTTAATTACGTGCGTGACTGTTGAAGATTAAGAATTTAACAGATACATTCTTTAACTTCAGACAGCTTCATCAAAAATTACCTCAGATGATGACATTAAGTAGAACGGTATTTGAGTTTTTTTTATAATACATGTCCGCAGTAATTGTGCGTTGGTGACGCAATCCAACGACTGCAAGCGATAAACCACGCTTTAGAAATCTATACCTGAAATGTAAAAAAACCTAAGAAATAAAGGTGTCTATGACACGATGGTTAATGTGCTTACTGCATTGCACATTGCTAATAAAACATTTTTTGTAACTGGATACATTGCGTATTATGTGTTACAAGATAATGTTGATTTCCTTGGTTACGGTCTGACGAATGCGCCGCTGTGGACTGCTGCGCTATCGGTCTAGATCAATACCCTACATATTTCTTGTGCATTATAATTATTGCCGCGGTTCAACGGCCTACGAGTAAAATTTAATGCCCTCTGCCTTTGCTAAATGTATCCGATGGATGTTCTTATGACCACGATTAACTTAGGATTAGATACCAGCGGAGTATTAATAATTATGTAAAGTATTTTATACTTACTAAGAAGATTTTTAAATTAATATTTAATCATCATAGATTTGACATGTTAACTATAAACAAATATGAATAATGAAAACTTCCTTTTACGGACTATTCATAATTTTTGGTATTGAAGTTTGCATTCACCTGTTTGTCCGTTTTAATATAAATATTTTATACGAAACGTAAAGAAGATAGTAATAAAATAGATAGACCTCTTGACTTCCTCGAATCTTATAAAAAAAAGAGCAACCCGAGAATACAATCGCCTCAACGTCTTATTTAACGCGAGTCTGATCTGTCTCAGTCCTCAACTCTAAACTTTACCGACCTATAAAGATCTAGCATTTCATGTCGCCCGTGATACTATTGAAAATAAAAACTGAGTGTAGTTACACCAGCATTTTATGTTATTTTATTATATCGTTTGACTTCTTTTTGATCACGGATTTTTAATCTTTAACAATTCAAGTACTTGATTATAAGGAGGTTAAATGATCTTCATGCAATTACAATGATCAGGAAAACAATTTTCATTTAGTCAAAAATTTTATTTGTGAACCAGTCTCGTAAAACAAGCCGTATTTCAACATCGAAACCAAGAAATTCGTGAACAATATTAACCTTGCGAGCTTCCTGCATATGCAAAATTATCGCTTTAAATCTAGACACACGGCAACTCAGACTAAAAACATATTTAAATTCAAATTTTATATGTCAAGGACGCCCATTGAGATGTAAAAAACTTGTATTCATGTTATTGACACAGAACACTTTCGACACACAGTAGAATGCCTTTCTAGACCTGTTAACTTATATGGCAATTTTACCTGCATAATATAGCACTACGTTTACGTGCCATAAGAGAGGCCTATGTCCAGGAGTGGACGAATTAAGGGCTGTTGATGATTATGAATATAGCAACTATTCTAGAGGATTAAAGAGGCGACTGGGTAGTTGTTGAAGTCTAACAACTGGTTACCTATGGGACACATTCTTTTCTATAGTAGATAGTAGCTATGTTACTACTCGATGTTATGTTCTGTATTCCAAGTCGCAGCACTCTACTAAAGTGATATTATTCTTCACAGCAAGCTACTGTTAAATACGCAAATCTTAAAATATATATATATATATATATATTTACAAAAACATTTATTTCGCTTTAGTTAGCAACAGTTTCTTGTATTATTTTTTGTTGAATTATTTCAAATCTATATTCATCACATGACGTAATTTCAAGATTCTGTGCTGTATATGCTATGGAGCTTAAAATATCCTTGTTTGTTACTGTGTCATTGGCGTGAATACATTATTAATAAGTGAAATATATACAATATTCCTTTCTTGTCCCAGGGCTTCTAGTTAGAGGGTGTAATATGCGACGCTGGCTTAGTATAAGTTAACGACAGACCTTACGTCACTAATATATTTTTTTATGTGGAATGACAATAAAATGCGTGATGATAAAAACCACACACAATTTAAAAAAATATCCGTTTGACTCCTATACTAACTATAGAGGCATTTTAAAGAATTGTGATCTCGTGCATTGGAAAGACGTATTTTAATTTGAATAAATAAATCGTAAATCAGTAATATACAATTTTAGATTTTGTCGTTAGTAACGAGTTGTCAGTGAGTTGTCAAGAGCGTGGATAAGAGGGACAGTTACCACGAGGTGGGCACTGCGCCGGGGCTGGGCCGGGTCGCGAGGTGTTTCGATTTTAATCTCCCCGAACCCACCAGCCACTACGCTCCGCTGCAATGGAGCCATTTGCATGCGATTCGTGGGCAAGGTCCACGTTTACACGGATCGTAAATTTTGTCCTTTTACTTCCAAGGAGGGATTTTTCCAAAGGAGCAGATGTCCATTTTTCCGTAAAGGGCTAATTTATTGCATGTTGCGGCAAAAGCCATAAAAGAAGTCTTTGAATTAAAACATAGCACCCAAATGTGCGCGTTGACCTCTCGTGCTTCGAAGTTTTGATCGAAAAAATCTTTATATTTGAAAAACGATAAAGCAAAGTTAGACATTTCAATTGAAACTTTTCAAATTTATTCACGTGTCACATATTTATGGTTCATAAAATGTCTAGTCGGGATTGGCGGTGGTGTTTTATTATTATTTTATA
The DNA here is from genome assembly GCA_030295005.1 of Cephonodes hylas. Taxonomy (NCBI): domain Eukaryota; kingdom Metazoa; phylum Arthropoda; class Insecta; order Lepidoptera; family Sphingidae; genus Cephonodes; species Cephonodes hylas. The sequence continues at coordinate 5,878,937 of AP025364.1, read as the reverse complement.
CTCACTGAAAGCAAACCAGTCATTCGTTTATTATACTGCATAGCCTAAATCTCAAACCGAGATTTCGATTATTATCTAATGAAGAAACAGATATTAAATTTTGTTATTCTGTAACAATTATATTTAGTATCTAATGGACTCTTAAAGTTATCGTGAAAATACAAAACACTAAATATTTAAGTCTAAAATATACTCTTGTTTTCGAACATTTCAAGTTCCGTTCAATAGGCGAAAGTGGTACTTGGACGAGATACATCTTTTACTACTTAGAGTAAAATTGCCTTATTGTGATTGAGAGTATAATGAACGGGGTAACGAACCCGATATCGATACAATCGGAAAGACCATTCCCGGCACCAACTCGATTCACTTTCTAGTTAGCGAGCTCCATTGTTAGTCGCCTTATTTATCTAATGTAAAACTCATTCCACGGTTAAAACATTCTCTTATCTGTGTCAGAAGTGTGACGTAACTGTTGTAATAATGACGTATACGTAACACCTCATTCCGTGCTTTTCTAATTATTTCTAAGATATAAAGGAAAAAAATGTGATTTTTTTTATTACATGTAGTTCAAATTGCATGCCTCAAACATTAAGTCCATCTGAAAAAATATAAATAGTAAGAAGTATAAAAACAACAAACATTTAAATAGATATTTAAACTTCTCTTGTGCTGGTCTATAATAAAGATCAGGCCAGAGAGCTATCTAAAATGTGTGCCAACTGAATAGCAATATGATCTATTCGGAACTAAAACTCAGGATATTTCAAAGGCATGCTAATTTAAGGAAATCACTTAAAGAGCGGTTGGTATTTGACGTAAAGACACGTTTGTTTCTAAGAAAAGCCCAGTGTCGTGGCGCAGCGGTGTTGGGATTGCAACAGTCTTACTGACTCATACTTTTGGCTATTAAAGTATTGAAGGCCAACCGAGACGTAATGCAAAATCGATAGGCTAGAACAGATTCCATTGCAATCACTCTGCACCATTACACATAGATTGGACCGGTCACACGTAGGTGTCTTTTAAAGGACGTTAGACATTATGTATAAACAACAATTTTATGCAGTGACCTATGGGTATGTTCCGGTTTGTAATAAAAACTATTAACTTTCTAATACAGTAGCAGTATTTGCGGTTAAGCAGTAGTTATGCGTTAATTTATACGAGTTCTATTGCGCTAGGATGATAAATATTTGTCTGGTCTACCCATATTTGTTTTGGCTCTAGATGTTTTGCCACAAAGAAGTGCCTTGGTGAACGCACTCCGATACAAGATAATTCCTTATGTTGCTATGTACTTAGCTACCATAGCAGACCGCAATTTTTAAACAAAATGAGCATATAATTCCGTGATTAACGCAAACAATGTGTAATTACTTCGACATTCCGATAAACAAGTCATTGCACTTAAAATATAACTGTGCCTATATACACTGCACCGAACTTAAATTAGAGAATCAGTCACTTGGATGAAGAATAAAAAATAGCGCCCATAAAACGAAATCATCGAGCGAGACGAGCGGCAGACTCACCCGATTACTCAGCGTGTAATTTTGTCGTTGCGTGGATGGGGCTCGGCAGCATCGGGAATAAATCTATCGATAAATATTTACACAGAGACTGTCAGACGATACGCCACGCTGCACACAATGCAACGTTAAAACTTTAACACAGGATATATTGGCGTAATTGACTACTTCGACAGTCTCCGTCTTGCATATATGACTAACCTAATTTTATACCAAGCCAAATAGCCCTTATTCGTAGGAATATAAAGTTTATTTTTCACGATTACGTCATGTCAACTGTTTTATACTCAAAAGAAATAATCATGATTGAAATTTATGTACACTTCAATTTTCTTACGGCTTCTGATTTTATATGATGTTTGTTGTTATTCGGTTACTCGCGGTCATAGTCGGGAGACGTGTTGTTGCATTTCAGTCATCCTTTTTACCACTGCGGGAACAAAATGAATTATTTATCATAAATTCAGAGCGTCATAGTTAAATCAATGCTTCCAAAAACAATTTGACTTTTTTTTGGCTCAGACGACTAATCCACTAATTCAACATATGACACAAAAGGCTACGGGTTAGATCGTCGCACCGAGAGGAACGTTTGCGTGATCCACAAATACATACATATTTCTTTCAAATCTGGATGTTTGTAATACCGAAAGTCTTTATATCGTCAGATCAGTCAAAGTGACGTTTGAACGCCGTGTTAAAAAACAGATATGAACTTAAACTAAAATTAGCATACTAAATTATTTTAATGCTCCAGACATAAAAGTCGGTGGATAGTCAGCCGAACAAATACTCGGGGAGAACAAAAACAAGAAGTGCTTGTTCTACCAATGGAGCTAATTACTATTTACCTAATATATAAGGTGTCGTTCCGAGTGAGTTTTACGGTAATATTTACAACATTCAAACGAACTGTTAGCATTTTAGTTTGAAGTGAATATTAAATATTTTACAAAGGCGATGAAAAGCGGTAACACCGTTTGAATAAACGTCTTGCTTTTGTGGCATAAAGAGTGTTGTTACGAGATTTTCTCAGGAACAAGTATTTTATGCTTTGCGATATCAAATTTTGTACTTTTTAGAAGTAAAATACTTGTCACAGTGCAACTAATTCTTGTTGTTTTGAGATAGAGGTACGTCAGTTTAATAGAAGCATCAATAACTGTATTATATTAAGTAATGGTGAGAATTAATTAAAAGTTAAGCTGGAATGTACATAGAAATATCTTTAAAAATACATATTTCTATGTCATAAAATTGTGGTGTATTTGAATAAAAAAATATAATTATTAATAAGAATTAAAACAGAACTAAAATATTAATATTTGGACTAAAAAAACACAAGCAAAATTAATTTGATATATAATAAGGTAAGCAAACTCCAGAAGAGAAGAAATCACGTTAAAACGTTTCTTATTTCTCATTACAAAATGTAAGAAGCTTGCCATTTTATAGCTTTTAAAATCGATTGTGAAATTACCAACAATGTGAGCATTCACCGCGAACTCCCGAACTTTAAAACGAAGGTGCATACCTATTGTATTCTGGCATAGGCCCTTTATACAAAGTCTGCATGTACGTCGTCGTTTTTATCAAAATTATTTTAGTCATTTAAGATATTTCATTTCGTATCTTAAAAATATAGGTATCAGATTATAATGAATATATTATAATTAATCGGATATCAGTTTTCTTGAATTTATTTGTAAAACTAATTTTTACTTCCACAGTTAATTGTTTGTTCATTCAAATTTGACCGTCTCGCATCCCAGACTCACAAAATCAAATCAATTAGGAGCATGTGTACGACCGATTTTCGTGTAATTGTTTACTTTAGTTAGAAATCTCAAGGATTTCATTTCAAGGTAGGTTACGATGATGTCATAAGAGCAATGACCGCGCCATGGACGGAACAGATGCGCAAGCGCATCACTCAGCAATCCAATGGCATTGCCAAGCGAATCAAATTTCTAACTCAGTAATTGAATTTTGTTAGTGAATGCAAATCGGTTTTCTAGCACGCTTAATTTTATATTTAGTACTGCCATGGGAAGCATATTGTACAATGACTTTTAAGAAACGTAGGTAAACCACTCCAGTTTTAGGAGGCACGTTGGTAAATTTGCCTCCGATCAGTTTCAGCTTTATTTGCTCCCAACCGTTCTTTAAAGATCGTTGATCCGTCTGTGCCGACCTTCGCCCGCTTCAGTTAACCACCATGTTTTTTTATTAAATCAAATTCGGCAGAACCTGTAGTGCAACGATGCATTCACAACCCAAACAGATTAGTTGGCGTGCAATTAGAGTACGGGGCTTGTGGCGCGCACTAAGTGCCGCCCTACGGATTACGCCTTCGTATTCGGTGTTTACTCGCCGGCGCCGGCAAAGTGTATGTTTAGCGATCGCTTCACTAATGCGCTTTGTCCGATTATCGATTGATGAATCATTGATTAGGCAGTGAACAGCACAAATCGATGCATGGATGTCAATAGTGCGAGACGGGAAAATCCCGATCGCATCATCTAGTCGACACCACAGCTATAACACTGCCATAGAGTTATCAATTCTCAGGTATTCGCTGTGACATTGTCTACTGTAATATTAATACAATTGGCGTGCAATCCAAAGGTCATGGTTTCTATTCCAGGGTATACCAAGCTTTTTCTACGAGAAAAATCTCGATGGCAGTATAGAGTATGTAAATATGCACTGAAATAACAAATGGGTAGCCCATATTACCTAACATTAAAAGTACAATTGAGAAATCGTTAGTGCACAACGGTATAGCCAGGCATGGCTTTATTAAATGTCTTATTAATACAATTCCTGAACACTAAAAATTCATGGCTAATTAAAGGTATCAACAATAACAAGGTAACAAAAACAAAATCCAATAAATTACGTTTAGCTTTACGTGAACGTAAAATCCAAAATAAACACATGTATGTTTACCGGCATTTGATGCGTCAATATTTCACTCACGATTAGCTCCAACCAGAGTTGGGCATCAATCAATTAAGTTTTAATTGAACTAATCAATTGACTAAAAAATTAATTGCAATTAAATTAATTGAATTTGAATCAATTGCAATTAACCATTAATCGCGCGTTACAATTAAATTATTTAAACTAATGCACATCAATTGCAGCTCGCGATTAAATTATTGCAATTATTTTTTTCAATCGATTGATGAAAAAATTAAAACTAACAATTAAATTTTGCTATTTTGTACGGAAAGGTGGTCCGCAAACCTTGTAGATGTTTAACGTTAATTATCTCATATACTCTTTATGACTAGGTAGGGACACTAAACTTAACAAATCCGCACACGCATGTACCCAATACTTAAACTAATACTTGGTAAAAAAATTAATTGTTAATCGTTAATTGTCAATTTTTTTTTGGCAAAATAACTAAAAATTGATCAATTGTTAATTGTATAAAACCTTGATTAATAATTAATCAGTTGTTAGTTGCTGTCACTGCAAATACAATTAATTAATTGTTAATTTTTAATTGTTAGTTCAATTAACATTTGCCCAACACTGGCTCCAACTAATGTCACTCACCAGTGTCTATTGTAATCGATATTAGATTAAGCGATTGGCCGGCGGCATTACATAGCAGGCTAATTACATAGCCATACACGTCGGCGGTGCTATATGGCGAAGTCAGTCACCTCGCTGCAGCCACGGGGGCGCGCACGTGGGCTCTTGCCAATGAACTTGACACCAGCGGCACCAGCTCCGCATGTTAATCCTGTTATTGACTTTGCCTTCAGTGAATAATTGAAGATCGCCACCCTCAGCTTAGACAATTGCGCACGCCTACAACCGACTTACGAGTAACCGATCGTAGGACGATTGAAGTGTTGTGCACTTGATGTGACAAATATTGCTATACTGCATTTAATGTTGTGTTGTGTCTTCTTAGTTCTATTTATAGCGTGTAGTCAGTATGCCGAAAATTATATGTAAAAATTATTCCCAGTCTATAATTTAATTCAAAAGATAAAACTTTTAAAATGTGCTTCGCTAAATATATAAAGTATATTTATTTTAATTAGTTAATTCGTACCAATATCGTTTTCAAAGCCGCATAAATAGTACAATAACAATGAACAGTTTGTTACAGTCCCATAATAGTACAAAGCAATATCTAAGTTAAATTGCGTTTAATGTTTATGCATCGATAATCGCGTATACCAATGGCAGCTAAGTAGCATATGAATTAATAATAATACCCATTGAGTATTACCATACGATTATACCTATACAAAACAGGAAATTATTAATGACATTAAGCTGCCGATGCTAAAATTGGGCAATGGAAATTCATTATACCAAATGCAATCGCAAATTAAGGTATAAGCGTTTGTATGAATGGTTGTTTTCCGTAATATAATAATACCTGGACACTGGAAACAGGCCGAACTATTCGTGTGTAACATAACCTTTTGCTTTGATGGCAAAGGCGAACGGTGTCAAACGGAAGCTTATAAGAAATTTAATTAATTTAGGTACTAACTTATTGCATTTTATGCAAATGTCGATTTTAATAAATGACTAAGGCATTCAATTCGGCTTAAATAATTGTACTCGTATATATATCGGCAAAAAATATCTTTATTACATCAGCCTTTATGCGTGATTAGTAATTTATTTGCATATCTATAATTCTGGCATTAATAAGTCCTCCTTAACTTGAACAAAAGTATAATGCGCACTTGAAAATAAAATATGATGTCCTCATGCGCCGATGCGCTTATTTTTAATTTCAGCGATGACGTAAATGCCTGCACAAAACGTTGCCTGTCCTTATAAGAGACATGTCTCATGACTAATATGACTAAACTCGTCAGATACGTCATATCAATAGTCAATAGGTCCATGTCATGGCAAGCTAACTGTTTCGCCTAAAGCGTTTTGTAAGTGGAATTAAACTAAATATTTGAATAATGGCTTCTTTTTCAACGGCGTGTCGTTAAAACAAAGTAAATTGTAAATATTTGAAAACTGTTCCAACTTTAACCCCATTACGGCTACCAAAATTCAAGGCTGCGATAATAAGCCGAAAATTTACACCATATCCCTACGCATCAATTTCCACCCGCACGCACATTTTATAGCTGTTACGGACACGCACTCCATATACTATAAATGTGAAATTATTAAAATTAAGGCTCTTTATGAATGTTGACTTCTGGGCGAATATGAAAATTAGAAAAGTTTGAGAATTATGTGCTCTCTGTCTACATAACGTCAGAAAAAATTACGAAAAATGTATACGTATTTTGTATAACTAAACATTAGCAAACATCGTCGTCTTAGGAACAACCACAGTTTATTTCCACCGACATTCATCTCTCGTGCTCAGTCATGATGTACTTACAACAAAGGTAACGCACACAAAGGCACCGATAACGTAAACTAGTTTAAAGTCATTTTGGCTCTAGTTACATGATAATTCCGGAGGAGGTCATAGCTATTGTTTCGAGTTTGCGTCTGATTCAAAAATTTTATGGGTCATGACCAAAGCGGAAAGCTTAATAGCTTAGCGTGGGTGCGGCGATTCAACGATTCAGTGTTCATCCATTCCGTCTTGTTTATCGATTAGTCAAGAATCCGCGCCTATGGGCCAACTTATGTCATTTGGACGGGAGTCAAGGACGACTCCACGCGGCTCGCCGGTGCCGCGCCGGCCTTATTTGGCGATTGGTGGGCGCCAGTTTTACGACTTTGCCTTTTTTCCTACGCCCCGTTTCTATGTTGACTACACTTTAGATAATACGTTTTCATATGTGTGCTATAGACACACCAACGAAACGTTGACCTCCATCAGTTTTTTCTTTTTCATATTGTCTCAAGGACTACGTTTCAATCTCCAGAATTATAACATTGTCGTCTACGAGATTACATATGTATTTGAAGTAATGCATATTAACTCTTCTTGTTATTGTTGTATGTAAATATAAACTCGTTTATATTTTCTTCAAATAAAAGAAAATTACATCGGCCCAGAATGCTATTCGCATTCTAGTGAAACGGGAACGAGCAGGACAAGATAATTCCATTCGCTGTATTATTGGTTATTCCTTTGTATAGGTATACATGACTAGTATCTTGAGACTAAATTAGCTATGCACGCGTTGCTGCAGCTCCTTATCCCTTGCATGCCAATTACATTGGATGCTCCGATGTGGGATTCAAACAGAGGTCTCGTGACAAATGATGGCATTAGATGATGAAAATGCATAAATGGAAAGCAATCTCATACATTTGTAAACACGGTGAATGCTTACCAAGCGGCATGGGTAAAACACTGCTTTGATAAAATATTTATAAAGTAGTGGCGAAACAGACACAGCGACCCTCTTCATTTGTTGTTATTTAAAGAATGCGCAACAATCGAAAGTTTTAAACGTCCAGGCCGCCGACGGGCCCTGTTGGCTGGAAAAATGGAACGTGACATTTTAAATTTGGCGCAAAGCTCGCGACATTAATCTGGCGCGTCGCCGCCCTCGCCCATGCCGTGCGTGGCCTAATCTGCCCGCTCCCCGAACGATCCGGGAAGATGGAAAAATCTCGAAAGACTCACATCAAATTACCAGCTTTAAAGCGTAGTGAATTCCCTCGGGCCTGAGACGACACACCTTACCTTTCAGCAACGCCCCTAAATAACGTCGCGGTGTCCTTCGGGAAGTTTGGAAGGTTCGGGCGCGCACGTGCTTTTGTCATAGTCATACTTTCGTCGAGTTTTACGTACGACGTGCCGCGCACTTCAATTGAGTTTTGAAAGCGCGTTATATAACTTTACTAATAAAATTCTTGTTTTTAAGTTTTTTTTTCTAAAATACCAAAGTTTTGCCGTCCCATTTATGCTAATACACCTACTTATTCGGATATCGGGTAATCTTGTAAAAACTATTACGAAGGTTTTATGAGAAAACTGTGACAAGAGTACCTACGCTTATGTGTCATCTTCACCAACCTCGTTTAAGATTATGAGGTAATACAATATGATATAAGAGTCAGTTTGACATTACTTTTTAACATATTGATGGAACATTTAACAAGCATCGCTTTTTAATAAGACCAGCCTAGCTAGTGGAAGAAACCTATTAACGCTGAATAAATTTATATTGCTTGTGTTCGAATGAGTTTGATCACGACTAACTTATGTTAAAAAAACAGTGTGGGCTTCCTAGAAACGTTTCTTTGGAAGACGGTTAAATTAATTGATTAAAAAAAAGTTTAACATCCGCGAACAAAGACAATGAATTGATCATTGAACTCTTAATCGTACTGTTTTAAACTATACAGTTATGCGACATTGATGTGTAATTATATTATTCAGCTCATGTTTATATATTATATATCAGCTTTATATTTTGCAATACTTAAGGAAAACGCACAATTGGGATGGCAATAACTGTTGTATAATAATAATCATTTATTTTTAGCTATATTTCGTACATTTAACCACCGATGGACAACAATCAGTATTTAATTATACTTCCCACTCATCAAGCACAACCAAAATTGTAAAAGTTCGTATGAAATTACTTAAATATTCGTAATCGCCTTCGTTATTTATACTTAGAATATTTTCTTGACTCGCAGTTTCCCTAAAAGGGAGCCTTACACACCCTAGTTTCATGCATAAAAGTTGCACAATTGCGTGTCTTCCAAGTTAACGGCTCGTCTTTTGTTTCCCGCCCATGCACTGTAACACCCCCAGACCTGATCCATCTAAGCACAGATAGGCTTCAATTGCCCCTACAATCTGCCCTTTTACCAAAAGGCGTCGTGTGGTTTATATCGCTTTTTACTTTTAAAAAAGCCTCCTTTTTTAACTTTCGAAATGTGTTATTAGAACCCTCTATTACTGATTGTATTAACCGTTGAGATAAAAATAGGTACTTGAGAACGACTAATTCGTCCCTCTCCCAATTAATTAAGACACCATCGTAAAATAACACGCGGTGGGTGTAAGGTGACATTAGTATACGGCAGGGTGGAAATCAACCGGTGTCGCAGCGTTAATGTACCTTGTAAAGATGTTTGTACAAAATCCAATCTAGTACATGTCGCTGTTGGTAATGAATTCAACAATAATTAGAGCTGGCGTGAAAGAAAACGCTCGCCGTACTTACCAGCGGATGTGACAAATCGTAGCCAAGGGTAGGGTGGATAATGTAAATAAGAATGTTTACCTGCGCGAGGCGCGCGGAGGCCGGGTCGCGGCTGTCGGCTCCCGGCGCCCGCGCCACTGCACCGGCCTCGCCATCATCACCGCACCATTCATAATAACGGCTTTTATTTCCGTAACTAGCTGCGACGCTTTCATTTTGTCGGTTAACGCGTATTGTGTCACGGCGAAACGAATGCCGCCCAGTAATGGAGTTTTTAAAGCGCAGCTTTTTCGCTCGGCGCCGCTAAAGGGAATTATGTAACTGGAACTGCGACGTGATGTCAAGGCAAACACTACAGGACTCCCGTACCAGATTTATATTTTACTTCTCCACTGAAGCATTTGCGCACAAGCACGTCCGTTTAAGTTGCCGTGAAATGTTCATTTAATCTCAGCCATCCTAATTAATATTCTTAGTGTGTTTGAAGAAGAATACACACTTGTAGAACTAGAATATTGAAGTTTCCGCGGAGACGGTTCCAAATATTGATAGACCGCGCGAACAAAGTCTAAAGTAAAACTTCGCACATGATAGTTTAAACTGTTTTGAATCTTCCTGGAACAATTTTCTGATCGTGAATTCATGCATTTGATTATTAACTTCACTCATAACAATGTTAGTTTTATAAGAATGAATTTATTGATTGATGTGTGTTTTATGCTAAAATAATATTTCTAAAATGCGTTTTCAAAAACTATTTGGCTGCATGAAAAGCTCGGTGTTAAATTTAACAAACAACAATTTGTTTGCAATGTAAAAAACCGCTATTAGTTCTAAAGGTAATTTCATGGCTGACGGGATTTTTAAGCATTACTTTAAATATTTGCGCTTTTCGACTTCATCTGCGTTATTGAGTAAGATTAATCTTCATGTTATAAATCCATATTATAAATGTTATAAAATGTTAGTAGCCCATTGTCTGTATAATAATTACATTAAGAAATCAATAATTATAAACCATTTTAATTAAAAAGCCCAACGAACAGATGCTTTTACGCAGTAGAAAAATCGAAATGTAGACAGATTTATGTTAAAATATTAACTATAAAACTTACAATAATTATCAATGTTATTTGCACTGGAAAAACGGAGAACCTTACATAGTAACTTTTACTGTCTTTATGAAATGTAGAGTGACACGTCAGATCAAATTCTAAGTATATGTTTTTTGTTGCAGATTTTGGTCCGGAGTCATATTTCATAGTATGAGAGCTGTCTTTTAAGTAAGTACCTTGATTATGTACTAGTCTAGATAATTAGTGCATTGATTCGGAAACCGCAATGACATCATACACTCGGCGTATACTGTGTACGTATAGATCCATACGAAAACGTTATATTTTGTCTAGCTGAAAATTTACTTCGTATTTTAATATCGTGCTGTGTCTCCCTGTCATATTTTTCATGATTACTCTCTTGGCAAAATACCAAGATCTTAGTCGCTTATCTTTCGTAACTTTTGCTCAGCAAAATGGTTCAAGTTCTGGATATTCGTGGGAATTTTCTTTATTATCACTTTTGTTTTTCTTCGAATGTATTCAATTAACACAATTCTTGATTTACGATGAATTTTCGATGTTGTACTTAAATATTGATTAATACTCAAATAATATTTAGAATAATTTATTTAATAATTAATATTGTTTTCAAATGACATCAGTTATAGCTATAATAAACGTCCATTAGATGAGCTTCGTAGTCACTAGCTTTGTTCTTATTATTGATGATAATTTTAAATATATGAAAAACGGAGATTATTTGCCGTGTTTCAAACCATCGACATATCTTTTAACTTAAGCATTTTAATGACTACTAGTGGTTTCAAGAATACAAGTAACAAAAAAGAGTAAGACATAAGTTTTTAAAATTACAAAAGCGTGTGAATAAGCAGTTAATAAAGTGCAAAAAGTAATTTATATGTTTCTATAGTTCGATTAGATACGCACGTAACTCGTACAATACATTCGGGTACGTGGTAAAATTGTAGCATTGACCTGAATTTATCTGCGCACAATACGATTTATTTTAATTATCAGATATAATTGGAAAGTAAATTTATATTTTTTATTGCATATAATTATGATTTCGTGGGAACAACGTTACGTCAGCCCCCAAATCATTTACTCTTGTGCCTTACTATATAATGGTATAACGTTTTAGGTTTTACATAAAAAACAGGGAATTCACGTTTATGAAAATGTTCTCAAAATTCTGTTCATAAATAATAAAGTTATATTATAAATTTATACAAAAAATTAAAAGTCGAAATCATGCTTATGACGTGGATTTGATCCTCTGACTATACCTCATTCACGATAAGTTGATTCTTTTGGCAGATGTCAATTTTTCTGAGACATGACTTTGAAATAAAAAACGTATTATTTTATTATTTTAATGATTTGATAAATATAACAAAATACATACAACACAAAAGTCCCTAAAGATATAAGCGTTATCCGAAATTTTTGAGACTTTAATGCTTCAAAGAAAAATTAAAATAGGAATACTGAAACTAATTGACGTTTGTATAATGTTACATCGGTCGGACGGAAAGGGACGTAACATCGTTCATATCGATTTCCACGTCGATAATTTTATTGAACACTATGATGATCATGGCTGTGCTCCAGTTTCTTAATAAAAACTGTTTTAAAGATAAAACTATTTAATTTTTCAACCTTAATTTTTACATACTGCGTTATTTTTGGACCTCCTGTCAACTTAAAATAGGTTGTTTAGACCATGAAACTAAACAACTTTTCTAAAGAAACATGGGTCGAAACGTGGTAAATAATTCGACCCTCCCATAGAAAACTGCTCACGTGGTCGATTTCGTGTAGAAGGTCTGAATTTTTTTTCACTTTTCGACCCGTGTTTCTTTGGGGAAGTTGTTTACTTTCGTGGTCTAAAACACCTATTTAAATTTGGCGGGAGGTCTAAAAATAACCCTGTTATATTAAATAGGTACTTATTATGAATTTTGACCCACCATCGCTTATCTGCATAATGTTTTACATGTCGAAAGTAACAAAGAATTTCACACATAATGCAGTATTTTAAAACGCAATATTTTTGAACTACTCGATATTTTCTGTTTCCGTCATTAGTCGATATGCCAAAAGAATCAACTTATCGTGAATGAGATATAGTGAAAGTTTTGGTCACTTGGCTAATCAACTTTAGCACAGAAGTTTGAAGGTCTTATAAATTTAGTATTCCTCAAAATAATAATAAGTAATCGATTGGTCATAAGACCAGAACTAATAATCTTAGCTATTACGTGGGTAAGTATATGGCGTACATTTATTATTAAATTTAGAACCATTCAATACATTACGTAGGTGCTTCTCACATTATAAATGTATTTTAGCCGCGAACAATACTTCCTACGATTGGCATTTCGAACAAGAGGTCTTTCAATAATCACAATGTCAAAGGAAACGATAAACTTTATGTTTTTTTAGTATGCCACTTATGCACGCAGCAGGATAAATTGTTTATAATTTGACATTAATTACAAGAGTGTTGCAACATGATATTTTTGTCATAAGCGGACAGAGACGTTGGCCTTGCACGACTGGGCTAAACACGATTGCTATCACTACGGCGTTTCTTTAAATGTTGCGTTAATAATATCATTTTTGCATGTATTTCTACTACATTTTATATACATTAGTTCGGGGATGGTCGCAGTTGACTTTTTATTTGCTTCAATCATCAAGTGCCATTGTCGTCACTGTGAATAGTAAAAAAGCGTGTTTACCCTTATTTTCAAGAGAAAAATGGGAAGAACGAATCGGTACATAAGAAAAGTCTGAATAAGACATTAAAGTATCGAGTCTGGAGTCTGGTAATCTCGTATACAAAGATGACAAAAACTTCTTAACAGACGTCTTAATACTTGAAATTCCTTGCATAAAAACCCTTGTATTATTTCTTCCGACACCGAAAGCCGTAAAAATAATTAATGCCGCGAAGAAATAAGCTTTACAGGAGCACAATTTCTTTGCTCTTACATCATGGTTCGTTACGCCGGGCTGTATAGCTGCCGAAACTAATTCTAGGCTGACATTGCAATATTTTGTATTGTGTTAATTAAAATATTCCGTACAAAACAAATTAGTTAAAATTTTATATATAATTTAATTACGTTATGAACGAACCGTGTTGGGTTGTATTCGATGTTACTTTATAATATACATTTCACAAGTTAACAATGGGACTAAAAAAATTTTTGGAGCAGTGAATGTTATGGTTAAAAATATTCGACCAGATATGGTAAAAACAGGAGCTAGCATTACTATGCTTAGATTTCATGACAATGTTACAAATTTAAAGATACAATTAGTAAAGCTATCACTTTTCTCTGAGGCGATGGCCCTACTCAGGCTTAGCTAATTCCGTTATAAATTAATATTATTTGGTATATTAATTCAACCTCTACGTTCAGAAATACATTTTTAGATACTGTGGTCGTCTCACCGCGACGCTAATATTTCGACACAAATATTCCCGCCAACTATATGGTTTTTATATTGGATAACTATGCAACACCCGCTGGCTACGTCAATAAAATGTTCTTATAATAGATGTTATAGTGATTACTGACGGGATCGTATCTCGTTTGACTACATCACATCCATTGGTTAAAAACATTGTGTTTATTATCCACAAAATGTTTACGAGTTTCGCACATTTTGCGTGGTCGGCAACAAATTCTTCAGTACTAAATCATTATGATATTTATGCACTGTCTATTTCTTAACGTAACGCTGACCTGAGTCAATTTAAGGCCAATAAGACTAACACACATAATTCAAATATTGAACTATAATATATTTATAATCAAGGACTCCTCGTTCATTTGTCAATCTTCATTCATGTATAGTTCATCGGATTGATTAGAAACTTTATACGTTTGACGTGCGCACTATCCGCAGGTTTGTTACGGAAGATAATCAACGTTCAATAGTTGGGCGGGAAACAATAGGGCGTTGAAGTTTGTGCGGAGAAAACCTATATCTTTACCGTGCTTTCGTGAAATTCGGTCTCAATTCTTGAAACGTAAAACCAAATACCTTGCTCGAAAATTCAAAATAATCTTCTAAAAATTGTAATGGGGTGTAAATTAAACTTGGCTAATTGCACTCGGCTAATGGAAGAATATTCGTAACGCCCTTGATTGCAACTAACGCCAATGTTTTACGTCCAGGTTCAGTCTGTATCATGTTTTAAAAGACCAGCACAATATTGTCAACGTAAAAAATGATCGCAGTTTTATGTCCTAAAAATCTTCCAGTTAGATTGGTACAACTACTATAACCAGAATAAATTCATTCGCCAATAAAAATTTAGAATTGGTCGATATCCTGTCCAGTATTTTCGTAGTAAAACAATTTATTGAATTGAAAGGAACGTATCGCAGTATGGAATCTGTGTCACCGACCTGCCACTAGATTTATAAATGCTCTTGCATTGAAACGGTATAGGGGCGTATCGCAACGCCATTACATGGATCACAAAAATACGCTCGGCAAGCGATCTGACAGTGCGTAGCGCTACGCTCCGATGCGGCCCGTCTGCAACAAAACGTATGAAAATTGCACATAGGATTTTGTTTAGTTATTCGATGAGACTCTGCTCGCCTTAATGTGCGCAATTTTCATTGTCGATGTGCTATTATATTCGCCATCCCTGCACAATACAGATTCTCCAATACTACCTCACTTTCAATACGTGCTACATGAATAAATTATCTGACAATTGTTATCACACCGATGTCGCGAGTGCCATATTATTTTGACACACAGGCGTACCTAACAGTTTAATACCTCCAGCCAAACTTTGCACTCGCAAACTTGTACGAACAATTAGTCATAAATAATTGAACATGCTCGATATTCTATTGTAAGAAGACAAAGAGATGTCACACTTGAAACTTTGTCAATTTACGTTGAAACCGTAAAGCCCCTTACTGTTGATGTCTTTACTTGGTGCAAAAGTGGAGGTAACATCAAGAGAACTTTCCACTCGGGGTAGATTCATGCTTACCTTGTCTAGAAAGGGATCAAACTGCGGTGCATTCGCCGAAATGTATTATGCAGTCCTGGAGCGGTGCCACTGTAAGCGGCTCCGAATCACTCCTCCCCGCCGACAAACACGCTGCCATTCCTTGAAAATTTTATATATTCACAAAGTTTGTGACGATCTAGCTACGAAATACTTTTCAGAATTACTTCCTACATTTCTAATGACGATAAGTTATTGCACTTCTCGCTACTTAGCGACCGTGTTAAATTTTGCACGGAACTTATGCATAGGCAATGCATTTTTTATAATTTACACCAAATGAAAAATGAAACAAACCTTTGAACAAATCCATACATTACTTTTACCGCAAGCTTCGCGAAATGAGTAATTATCTCGTGTGATATGTCCACCATCCCAATCAACAAAACTCAGAAATCATATGATTGTTTAACTTCTAACTACTTGACATTAAACTAGATGTAATATAGCTAAAAATACTTAAGAAGAAGTTAAGGATTATCCGGTTATAAGTGAATAATATCAGATTGTACAATCATGTACGACCTACTCAAGGTACGCAATAATGCGTCGATACAACGAAATTATTAAACACAAGTAAATGCAAACATAATTACGTGCTGAACAGTATCGTTTTGATGTTGATTTGTATGAATATGGCACAGACGCGAACAGTAAATGTACACCGGCTGGGTGAGCTAATCGCATCTCATTTCCTACGTGTCGCTCGTTGTAGTGGGAAGCACAAATGAGATTGTGGCCTGACGTGTCGTTCCGGAGACCCAGTCGCATTCGGCATCGCACGCGGAACCGCAACTGGCTTACAAAACACCGATGTTCTCCTATATTGTTTACAAAACGGGTTCATTTATATATATTTGTCGCGCTTCCATTCGCCACGAAATTTTCTTGTCGCACTTTGTTCCTTCGAGGATATATATAATTATAAAACCATTATTGTGTTTGTTTCACTGTGCTGTGATGTTCTTATTAGGATCGCAAACAGTTTTCCAATAAGCCACAACTACAGTATTTTCTGTAGCACAAAAAAGAACAACCGTGTATTCTGTAGAAGCGTATTCTCCAACCGCAGGCTCTAATTAGATATGTGTGTTTTCGTTCAAGTTAGAGGTTTGTAGTAAACGAAAGTCAATTCAGTTGAATCGGAGTGAACGGCTTTTCGAACGAATCGAGGTACTTTATCGCGTTTCACGCAAGTTTCCTCGGCCGACTCTACTTACACGATTAATTTGAGTCGATAAATCCGCATTAAAAGCGGGTCTAGGGGGCAGCCAACCGTGCCTCTCTGTGTAAGTAGCCGCCATTCCGACCTTTTTGTTCTCGTTTAGAGCCACACCTCCGCACTTGAACTCTTTATTATCGGCCTGCCGATCTACGGCGTATTGCGACAAGTCATAAGTGTAACGTTTTCATTAGGTATCGATCGGAAATTGGTTAGGTGTAAGTGTCGGTTTCATGCGATGTGTCGGGCGGGGGCGCACGTCACCGGCCGCCGAGACAGGCAGCCAGCGTGCGCGGCGCCTGCGAACCCATTAGACGTCTGCCCGCTGTACAACGCTCGATAAACTTGTAAAAACGCCTTCTACCCATTTAATTTTATACCCCACCCAGCTTAAGCTTTGCTATTGGCAGATTTCTTTCTTCTTTTTTATGTGCCCGTCATTAACGCTTATTATTTTGCACTTGTTTAATCTGATCGGTAATTTTATTTGAAATACAGGAACCGATAGCAATATTTAAATGTCTAGATAGTATGTCTAGACATTAGAGGCGTTACAAAATAAACTTTGCATTGACTCATAGACTACTTATAATTTTAAATTTATAGATTTTTCATGATCGTTAAGATTATGGCATAAAAAGGGTGATTTTAGTTTTAAGAGTTACATGAAAAGGAAATAAAAATATTTGGCGGCAATAAAGTTTAAAGTTCACAATCCAAAGCACACGGCATGATGGCACGGCCGCACCTCAAGCGAGGGAAGTGATATTGGTACAAAATATTTATGACTTTGTGTGATAAACTTTATGTTGCGGTAAGAGTTTTATTTCTCTCCTGAACGCCTGTATCATTTTCCGAATAACGTAATATGAAATGCGGAGGATATTGACCAATAAAAATGTATTTTTTTCCTTCATATAAATTATCCGTTTGTTGTGTAACATTAATGTCGGAATGTGCCCTTCTCTGCGTCACAGTAATGAAATATTAACAAATATGAACAATCTACGATAACGCAAACTATTTTAAGTGCGATAATAAATTGTCTCTATTAAGCGAAAACTTTAAATACTCTCTTTAAACTTTGCGACTGTTACACAAATTAATGGTGGATATTCAATATAAAGTTTGTACATGAAATGAATTCTCGAAGGCGACATATTCAACGATTAAACGCTTCTAAACTCCTAATTAGAATGTAAAGGAAACTTCAATAATACTTTGCCAGTTGTCGGGGCACGTACGCGAACTTTTATTCAGCGAATTTGGTTACGTAATTCGTTGGAAATATTGAAGTTTTCCCTTCGGCGCGGCGCTATCGCGGGCGGCTCTCAACGTGGGTGGGGGCGCGCTCCCCGCGGGGACTTAATTTGTTGCTCTCCTGGCGCCTCGCATCTCACTTTCAAACGGCGTAACGCGACCTTACCACTTCCCCTTCTCCACACCGTGTGTACCTCATGTTCGCCTTCGCACCATTACACAGTACACACTACACTCACCCGACAATGCCGCCGCCTGCTCACTTCCCTTAAATACAGCCGCCACGCGAACAATTCACCAACAACACACAAAAACTCCCGGGATACATCCGGAGAAGTTCCTCCGACAAAACCTAAAATTATCGTAATTACAAACGTAGCCACATTTATTTACATGTTTTAAATTCTTTTCACTTATCAGTTAATCGAAATCTCGAAGGTAGAATAGCCAGTTACCAAGCTATTTCGTAATTTTGTTGATACCATTTTATCAAATAAATCTGCAGACATTTCTTGCTGTTTACTTTATAATGCACACAATTTGTGTATCTGAATTACCATCCACTATCTCCAACAATAATAGTCAGTCGAAAAAAAACATTTAGGTACCAATAAGAGAAACACATTCTTAATGATACACAAATTCTAAAAGTGCAATATTAGTAAAAATCGTTTTTGGAAAAACGAAATAACCTTTAAATATTATGGATAAAATTGCTACAGATATTTCATGGTTCATACTTTTTACTGAAATAAGAGTCAACACGGATATGGTTTAAATATTGTCTCTCAGATCCTAATATGTAGATACCCAACGAGTACGTGTACTCGCTTTAGTTTGCGCTGTAGCTAGAGAATGTATTCAATAGTTTAATGCACTGATGGTTAATCGTTTGGAATATTGTCTGAATGGTGGCAGTAAGTTTGATATAAAGAAATCGGCTATCCGGAGAGCTCAATTAATGAAGTCCTGGGAGCGCGACGGGCGCGACGGGAGCGCCGGGCTCGCCGCTCGTTACATACCCGCTCAAATTGGCGCCGACCACTGAACTGTAACGATAATGACACCGCGTGAGTTGTGCCCCATTCGTCCACTAACGTAACGCTAACTCCTCTCGTGGGAGACCCTAAAAGCTACTTCATGCGGAGTACGTACTTCCACATTTGGCAGTCACGCAAAACTTTGTGGTTTTTGTGGCACATAAACAACTGGCCACACGTGCCTGTGCGGCCGCTTATCGATTGATTTGACTTAAAACGCATAGTTTTCAGCCGCGGTGTCGATCGCTTTCCGCCAAATTTTCCACTGCCACCGCTTGGCAACCGCACTTAGCGGCGAGCCACAATCACCCAAACGAATTTGAAAGTTCACGCAGTAGACGGCACGTCAAACAAACTGACCGATGATTTCACCGTACGCGTTTACCATAATTCCGATCGCAGTGTGTGTATCACTACACTCATAATCATAGCAAGAACGATCGACCACTGAAAGCTTTTTGAAAGCTCGTAGCGACGCGCGATGAAAGGTTCATGCATTGGCTTCGCGTCATGTGACCCGACGAACGACAAATATTTCATTTTGTAATGTTTGTTTTCTATTCGATTCTGCCCGTCGCCTACAGATACGCGCTACTGTTCATATTTAAATATGTTTTATGAAATGTGATAAATGGTTAAATAATGTGGACTCTGGCGTGCCACTAACCCCGACACCTAATGTCTTCTTAATGCCACATAGAGTTGTCACGTTCCACATTGGCAAGTGACGTTTGCGCATTCCGTTTTGCCATATCCAGCGGGGCGTGTGAGTGAATTCTTCGTGCAAGTGTTTTCTGTTGTGTATTGAAAACCCCAGTTCAATATGAGAGTGCGCCGGTGCGTTAAACATGTATAAATGTTTGAAACGTAATGGTTATTAAGGTGACACCGGCGCGCCAGTGTCGTTTGCGAGCGCTCTATAAGTGCACAGAGTTTGTTAAGTATGAAAAGCTCCATTTGAACGTGAGTTTTTTAGATCGTTTTGCGAGTGTCGGCTCGCCTCGCCTCCTTTTGTTCCACGAACGTGATCTGGCCGAGATGAAGCTCACCGACGTTATTGCTCCGTTCCTCTGTGCGATCGAGTCTGCTGCTGCCTGTCACACCCGCACCTCCTTAACTATTCATACAACATAGATGCAATGATTTTTCTTCATTTTCAAGTCTTCCTTACTTCTTCACTTATTATACTTTTGTTTAGAAAAGTAGAAATATTTTAACTCTCATTACAAAACGTTGTCTTCTCTAATTATGCGATGTAAAGTCAAACTTTTAGTATAATTGCCGCGGGTAAAATAGTAAATACGATGAGAATACGTTTTTGAAATATTTCATAATGACTCGTCTCAATTTTCTCTTCACAACATCTGAAGTTGCAAAGTCGGTATTTATGTATTGTGTAATAACTATATCTGCTCGGGGCGTAGCATCCCCTGCTTTCCCTAAAAACCACAGTGAACTGACGTTTGCCCGTATGAAAGAGATTGAAAACTTTCTAAGGGCTTAGATTTGTTTTTTCTGCGTGTCTGATTCCAAACAGTTCTGCTCCGTCATAAATTATTATGCTCCAAACTTTTAAACCTATTGTAACTTTTCCACGTACGTATAAATTTTGAGATATCATATTTTCCTGAGCTTATGTGTGTGTTTTAACAATCTATATATATAAAAATCAATGCCACTTTTCGTTGTAATTCCATAACTCAAGAACGGCTGGACCGATTTGGCTAATTTTAGTCTTGAAATATTCGTTGAAGTCCAGGGAAGGTTTAAAAGGTGAAAAAAAATCAAATAATTGCTGGGAAATCCCTCAAAACAGCCCTTTTCTATTTCCCATACAAATGTTTTGTAATTAATATCGAGAGTCAATTTGTAATTTATTACCGCTGCATTAAGTTCAAATTCGCGTGCGCGTTGGAGAATCTTATATCGCGTTCCGTAACAACTAACTTCAGTTGTTGATCTGTCAGATTACATTTTTATTTTTTTGTATTTTACCTTTTTTATATTTGACAATAGATTTGAGAACTTCAGAATACGGAAAAAATTATAACGATATTGTGTTACGATATCTGTGAGTGCATCCTTCTATCTTTGTGGCTACGTGCGCGAGAACTTTCTTTACTTTGGTAATCCTTTGTGCTTTATAATTTACGATGCCGAGGAGAAGACGACCTGACTTAGGAAGTCAATCAAATGTACGAAGAGCTACCTCACGTGCTAACCGCACTGATGACCAGAGAGAGAGAATTAAAATACAGACACAGAAAGGAAGATTGTTCATTTTTATATAAACGGATTGTACAAATTGATTAATCCATTTTTGTAATACATATTCTCTTCCTTTTCCAATGCGTTTCATTCTACTATAATTTTATTTGGCTTTTTACCATTTATAAAGGCTTCAGCCTTGGTTTAATTACTGAGCCCTCAGTTGTAAATTGTAAACCAGGCACATCTAAGGAGATAATAATAATTAGGCTTTTTATATTTTACATAACAAATAGTTCTGAACGCTGACATAAATGTTTGACAACCAACAAATATGTCAATCCCTATTAATGAGTGACACTATTCTTCATTTTTAAAATGTAAAATATGCAATTATTCGAATATTGTAGATAGGTATATGTTGTCGATTCGAACCCTTTATTTCAATCCGTTCTTTAATTTGAGGGAACAATTACCCGCATTGAAGGGATAAATATTTAACGTTTGACAGGACATTACATAGAACAGTTTATATGGGAAAATGAAATTCCTGTTTTTATCATATTGCCCGCAATTCTTCCATATTTTATCATTTAAACCTTCCCTGGACTTCAACGAATATTTCAAGACTAAAATTAGCCAAATCGGTCCAGCCGTTCTCGAGTTTTAGTGAAACTAACGAACAGCAATTCATTTTTATATTATAGACGGATCCGATTTGTTTGTTTTAAAATCATTTTATACAAAAGTTTAGGTCTTTCATTTATCGTTTTGGCAGAACAAAGTCTGCCGGGTCAGCTAGTTTTATTATAAAAGTTTTATGTCATGAATGAGAACTGTATATCTAAAATCCGTTGGATGTTTTTTTTTTAATTTAGACTTGATACTGTAAGTTCATTGTATTAAGAAAACCAGCAGATAGTTTCTGATGCTATCTATTAATTTGAATAATGTCGCTTCCCACACAAAAGACAAACGTGATATATTTAGATCAATTAATTAAATTCAGCATACGGTAGATGACGCACATTTGCTTGTTGTGACACAGCCCCGGCCCGGCACGGCGCGGTGCGGCGCCGGATCTGTTGTAGGCGATACACGCCGGGGCAGTTATCTCAGTATCGGCTCACTACGCCCGTTGTGGCCGCCATGTTTATTTTTAGTCTCGCGTGTACATTCACTATTGCGATGAAATTTACAGAGATCGCCGCGGCTCGTCGCCCGCCGGACTCCGATAGCGTCGCTTCAAATGACAACCTACCGCTATTTCAAAAATGTCTGCCATTTTACGCGAAAATTCCCACTCGGTCGATGAGCTGTAATTCTTTTGTCCATCGTGTTGACGCGACATCGAATTACTTTTAATGCCAGACCTTATGTAAAAATAGGACATAGGCTGAAATCCCTGAAAAATATTGGACACCCACCCCTACCAACAAACTTGAGCGTACCTAGTACTCGTATGTACTCGGACATCAAACCCTTGGTACTGAGCAAATATTTATTTGGCACATTTCCACAAAATCCAGCGTATAAATCCTTATTTTTGTAAGCAATAGTAGAGTCACGCGAGCTAATACTCTTGTTCGTCAAAATTCCATTACCCTTACAGTGCGAGGTCCCCCTGTCAAGCTGAGATTTAGCGCAACTTAGTGACTGATTAGCAATTGGTGTGCGGGCGCGACAGGTGGTCGGGGAGCGGGGCCGGGGTGCCGTGTGCGGGGTGCGCGCGAGGGGGAGACCTGACCCGCGGCCTCTGCTCTGATTGATGGCCCTGCCTCGGTCACGTTCTGTCTCTACTTCTTGTGTCAGCACTCTGCAATTTACCTTTGCTTTATAAAGATTGCAAAGTGCCCTACCGGTACCGACTAATTTCCTCGCACTACCGTGACTATCCAGTCAGAGTATAAAAATGAAAAAAAAAAAACAATAATATTATTTTTTCCCAAGGTGTCTTTCATGTTTATTTTAAATATTATTGGTTGTCATAGACTGGTATAGAAACCGATTTGGACGAGTGTTCGGATTTTGTTCATAAAAGACATTTGTCTTGAACTTTGGAAAGGGAACTAATCATCACACGCAAATGTCAGATGTCGATTGTTGTGGAGCGGGTCCCACGCTCCACGAGCGACGTCTAATAACGCGAGGTCAAGTCTCAGCTCATGCATATTCATGGTTCAGCCATCGGCGACTCATCTGTAACGGTCCCGTCCTGCGACCGGTTGTGTGAACTCATTGTTGCATATGCCCACATGGCGAGCGGCGTGCGGCGAGCGGCGAGCCCCGGCCGTAGCATCGCCGCATCGTGTCTTACCACCGCTTTGTCCTAATATCCAACCTTTGATGCTTCATCAATTTTATAAGAACCAGACTACTATGAATCATTTTGACACGGGCAACTAGCAGTATGAATCCCTTTGTGTGGATGTCACGTTTGCGTTCTAAAACTGTGAATATACTGTGTAACATTTAATTCCGCACGTATCTGTACCGGGGGTACGCGAAAAACAACAATATTTTGTCGGATTCGCATTGCATAGTTTTATTGCAAACCGCTGGGTTATTAAGTTATACAAAAGCCAGGGTCAGTTGTTAAACGTCGCTGCTAGATATTTATATTCTAATTAGGTGCCAGCGACAGCGGCCCGTGAGGGTGCATGCGTAATTCGAATGTACGGCTTTCTTAGCACGAAATGTTATGACATAATTTTTATTAGGCAGACGGAAACGGCGTAGGTGATAAGGTAACAATTTGTTCGGTACAATGTGCTTTTTTGTCGCCAAACAACAATATCTGCTGTATTCAAACATCGTTTGCTTGGCATTGTGTGTTTTTAACTCACTTTTTATTGATCTTAAATGGCTGCAGCCGAAATGTTCTATTTTTATACAATTTTCGTCATCGATAAAACTGTGATTGGTCATGATTTACTATAAAAGTCTTGACGGCGGTGCCCATAGCGAATTTGTTCAATGTCTTCTTTGAACCGGAACAAAACTTTTTTATTGTTTTATTTTAATAATTTTATTCGTTAACATTTTAATTGATTTACATTAAATCACCATTATTTTATTTAGCTTATTTGTGTGTGATGTTACATTCGTTCGGTATGAGTAAATTTCACGCGACATTAGTTCAGAGTTTAGGACTTTGCTTTATTAAGTATAGCGACCCGCCCCGGCTTCGCACGGGTGCAGTCCTGATATTTAATGGATGTTATCATACATATAAACCTTCCTCTTCAATCACTCTATATATTAAAAAAAAAACCGCATCAAAATCCGTTGCGTAGTTTCAAAGATTTAAGCATACAAAGGGACATAGGGACAGAGAAAGCGACTTTGTTTTATACTATGTAGTGATTAAAACTGGAAGTCCAGTAGGTATTACCAGTAAATATATGAAACGAAAAATATTCACAAGATGTGGTTTCCTTACTTTAAACAACTTCTCTGTTGAACGGGATTAGGCTTTTGTGAACCACTCTAGGCTAGTGCGACTTGACATACTTTACAAATTTCTGATGGAGAATTCTCTGGAACGTGGCCTCACGATGTTTTCCTTCACCGTTTAAATGACTAAATCTTTATTTTGTAATTCTAAAAATATGAAATTTAATTTATACCAATTTAAGCTGTTATGGACATCGGATTGATGTTATCGGCGCATTTCTGCACACACATTTCGCCTGTTATATGTCATGTGGAAAATAAATGTAATATTTTGTTCCTAAGTTCTCAACACAACTAGATTTATACTTCTTTACTTATTCTGTCCATCGTTGTTTTTTGTGACATCATCAATATAAACTTATGCAGGTAAAACTATTTTCTTTGACTTTATTCACTTGTAATCGATTTTCGGGATTATGATTAAAATTTATTCGTTACAAGCTTAACCACATGATGGTTTTGAAATAAAATAAAAAAAATATGAAAAGCCCTCTACTTAAGAATTAATTTGTCGTACAGCTGTGTGAAGACAATAAGAATGTAACAAGATAAGAGCAATTCGACGCAGTGTGTTGGTACTTTCTACATTTTGTTGTTTGCCACATGTTTACTTAGATGGTATTTTTTTAAGCCTATAGAATAAATTTTATCATGTGAATTGGTGATGAGATTTACATACAAAATAGTATTAAATATACGAAATGCCATATATAATCCTGTTTCAAAGAAGCTTTCTAGAATTTATAAAATTAATTTAATTTTCGACATTGCTATGTTATTGAATTTGTGAGCAGTTTAAAATTTCAAATACAACAATAAAAGTTAAAATATACAATGAAGAAACGAAATGTGTTAAAAAAGGGTCTGAGTCAGTTAATGGTAGGTAACGTTGATCCTACCATGTGATAATAAACGGAATTGCAATGCTCAACTTTTGCATTAGGTACATTGACTTCTAGTGGTTTTTCAATGATAGCCAGCATAATGACATTAATAGAGGTATTATTATCCGAAAGAGGTACTGTTTTCAATATGTGGCCACAGGGATTACTTTGTAAGGAAGTCCACGAATAAATTTACTTCTACGTCATGCTGCGAATATTATTCCTTCGATTTGGTGTTCTCATTTTTCACCAGATAAAAATATAGCTAATGACCCGTTTTTTTTTATTAAATGTAATGTAATATCATATTGTTACTTTAACTCGCGAGGCATGTTTGCAATGATGGGTATGCTTTTCCCAGCTGCGTACACATTCACAACATTGGCTACGTATATGCATTATGCAGAGCGTGACACCCATTGCCAATGCGATTTTATCTTAGCCAACAGTAAAAATAAAGATAATGCATTAATCCATTTTACATTTTGAAGGATCATTAAATTGCGCATTACACAGGCCGGAGCCGTCGAGGGGCAATTAAAAAAGAACTGTTAAGACGGTGCTCGTAAAAATGAAGCTGTGTTCTCAACTGATTAAAAAGTCCGCTCTAATCTTAGAACACGTTCAAATTTTAATCAAATCCGTTTATCTAATCGCCAGTTTAACGCATTTTTGAATTTTCGACATGGATCTTAGTGATCATTGTTATTTCTCTTTAAAAAGTTCATTATACGCTGTGGCATTTAGGCTCAACCCAAAATTTGCTTCTAACAGCCAGTATAGCTTCTTCAATAATTCCAGAGTCGGGTTTCGCCATGAAGATCTATCTATCAATTAACACGCAAACTTCGTTGGCTTTCAGGTGAATGTCAATTAATGTCAAAGTGTGGAACGTCGTCGGAATACAACGAGTAAGCCGACGAATAGTCCGCATGCTATAGCAACACGTCTTAGTGTACACGCCGAATTGCCCTTGCTTATACTTGATATATACAACTCGATAAATCCAATGATGAATGATTTGCATGATGAACTTTTATGTATAACATACTTGTAATCCTACAAGAAGTCCATAATCAAGATTCATAGATGGATATGATATATCGATATATATATATATATATCGAATTGTTGTTTTACCACAGCAGCTTTTATTGAAATAATTTAAATAAATTCAAGTAATTTTAAATTGTCTAAGTGAGATAAAATATATATCTCAGTGTTATTTAGCATCATCCCCGTCTTAAAAAGAAGCTGCATAGAGTGCTGAATAAGCTTGATATAAGAGTGAAATAACTAATGCAGGATTGTAAAATAACGTTCGTATTCTTTATAGCTAGAAATGTGTATCTCTCACAAAACACCAGCAATATAAAATACGTACACAATAGATCGTAAGAGCAAAAATAAAATGCACAAGTTGCAAACTTGGGACAACACGAGCACACTCACTCGATGATTTGGTCACGTAATACGCGTGAACAATACGTAAATAAGGCGAATTCAAAGGATAAATCCCAAAGCTCATTCCGAATGAACGACTTTTAAAATATCGTCAAGTACATTTGCAAACGGTAACAATATCATGCGTATATAACGCAATGTGGATATTGTACAGTCGTTTGCATAGACACACCGACATCTTGATTGATTGATGGTGAATGACTCTTAGGGCTTCATATCAAAATGTCAATAAATCATGCGCGCTTTCATGTTGTTGTTCCACTAGTACGCTCGGTATAAAACGTAGCCGGTACAATATTTTAAAGCAATAAAACCATTAGATACAAAATGTGTCGACACGTCGGTAATGCATGACATTTAGTGCATTCACGTCAGACATGCAACGCCTTCTGAAACTTGCGACACGGCGCACTGACGAAACCGCAAAATTGTCACTATCGGTATTCTCGTTCTGAGCCCTCGTTGACCTTACTCGGCCACTCGCTGATTACGTCTGTATTAATAAATGTTTACATTTTTTAATTACTTGACTGGAGTTCGGAGGATGCGAGCGTAATTACTAATAGGTTCTTCATTGGTTATGGAAGGGGTGTTGCATAAAGAAATGTTATACACGAGGACACCGCGCCGCGCACAGAGTCGCACGTCTCCTAAATATCGTTCACGTTTACACACAACAACTGATATATTCGTTGCGAAATATCGGCTGCGGTTATAATAATATTGCTATGTACATATTTAGAAACCTGCACAGGTCGGTACGTTATTCAATCCGCGACCTATTTGCGGTCAATCGCTCTCTTAGACCGTCTTAACCGCTCCGCTAGAGTCGTGTTTTACCAAACCTGTTCGCACACTTGGTAGCGTTGCGCCGATCTATATCAAGTATTTGTGTTAACACGCATAGCGCACTTCTCCGCTGGTCTGTGCCTTCTGAACGTTCTAAATTTTCTTGATATAATTAACAATTTTAATTAACGATCATTATTTTAATCGCCTTTCTCGTCACGCTTGTTGGTTTTAATTTATATTTTCATAATTAAATGATATTCAGTAAGTGGTGTAGTTGCGTGCCAGTGGTCTTTAATTTAAAGTATGTATCAGACACAACTCTTTTATTGGTATTTCAATGTTTTATACTGTGACTCAGAAATATTCTTAGAATTCAAGTA
Source organism: Cephonodes hylas (assembly GCA_030295005.1). Classification (NCBI taxonomy): domain Eukaryota; kingdom Metazoa; phylum Arthropoda; class Insecta; order Lepidoptera; family Sphingidae; genus Cephonodes; species Cephonodes hylas. Next base: position 5,850,432 of record AP025364.1, on the reverse strand, counting down.
AACAAAAACATATGTACTCATGTCGTAGCACGGCTGTTATAAAGATAGTTATAAAGCTAACAGCAATAACATAAACGCACCACGAGCTTAATAAGTAGGTCAGGCAACCCTTTGGCTTGTAAAGGAGTGAGAGCAATCACACGCGCCGCCCGCCTAATTGAAGTCCAATGTCGCGCGGCCCGCCCACGGTGATTGATACCGCCCAGCTCGAGCCAGCTTCTAATTCGATTGTGATATTATTTGGAAGCGCGTCCACGTCACAGCCACGGGCGGAATCTAATCTGTCCGTACACGCGCGGATGATGTCATCGCAAGACACTGATCGGCCGATTCGTTTCGAGTGCTCCGCAGAGATACGGTCAGCGAGATTGATGGACGCCCGTCCGAGCGTGTTGTATCTAACGGGGGAAAAACGCGCCCGCCCAGGGATGCCAGAAAGGTGGTAGAAGGGGGCTAATTAGTCGCGCCATAGCCATCAATATCCATTAACGGCGCCGCACGCGACGCTCGGCGGCTCGGTGGCTCGGCGACTCGGCGTGCGGCCGCGTGGCGTCGCCTCGTCGCCTCGCCGCCTTGCCGCCGCGCGACGTCGCTGTCGCCGCTGCCCGCCGCATGTGCTCATTATCGATACCTACTCTCCGACCGATTTGCGATAAGGGTTTGCACTTCCCTGATTGACCGTAGGGTTATACGAACGGAAGTGAATCAATTACGCGAACACATGCCATGTGCGCCAGGACCCTTTGTAAATGCGTTTGTATTTATTTATTTAGCAGTAATTATAGCGTATTGCTGCGGGGCTCGTATTGTTCATATACATATATGGTTCGATTTAATAATGCCTAGTTATATAATGGTATTTCCATAGAAGAGTTTACCGGGTAAGCGTTATTACGTTACACGACAACATTAATTGCGCATTGTATAAATAATTGTATTAATTTCATAAGATTTGTAATGCAACGCAATCGGCGCCGTTTAATATGTGATGTCAAACAGGTCGAAAAGGGGAGAAACGCGTATATTAAAATATCAAAATGGAGCGTGCATCGTGGCCTTAGGGTGATCCGATTTAATTTAAAACTTCTTCACCTCACGGGCACTTCTCGTTAAAGGGTTACCCTCTGCCCTAATCTTTGAACTATGACTTGACCGTTAATACGCATTTATAATTTGCCTTTCGATTATTTAGTATGGTGGAATGGTACGCCGAGATACGAATAAATTAGTTTCGTGTTTGGGAACAAAGCCGGTTCAAAGTTTTGAGTAACGGTCACAGGATCGTTGTAAGAGTTAAACTTATTCCCTCTATCTGTTTAAGTGCTTTGCTGGAATCCGTCTTGTTGTTTTGTTTAACTAAACCATTGTTGAATGCTTTTTGCTTATCTAATAGACGCGTTACAACAGTATTAAATTATATTATAAAGTAAACGAAACGTGCAAACCCTTGCGGTATCGACGTTGTCATATTTAGCGCCTGCATGGATATTGGCGTGTTTTGCAAACATTTCACCGGACTTTCATAGCCTTTTCTTTGCCGTGTTGGGAATTGTTAATCATTTAAAGTCTAAAATATTATAAAAATAACGATAGGAAACAATACATTAATAAAGTAATATAAATTGTAAAATGCGAATAAATAATGCGACGGCACTTGATCGAAAAAAATTTACTTCTGTAATTTCTTCATGATATTATTCTCAATTTGCATATATTCGCAGTTATTGCATGCGTATAATTTAATAATTGGTCATTTTCATAATTTTATATAAATCCGTAATATATACGTACACACATATTTCATCACGTTTTTGTGTCCAAAGGGGTCGGTACTCGGTAGAGATTTATTAATAAATGCACGATAGAAAGAAGTTTTAAGCCCTCGGAATAGCGGGTAAACTTAATGTCGTTCAACTGGCAAATTACCCGATTCCGTTCTATTACCGAATATAATATAAATTAACATAATATTTAACCCGAATTGGGAATCAAATCCGGTACCTACTACAGAACGGAATATCGAGAAGAAGCACTTATTTATGCGCCTGGCGCAACAAGGTCGCCAAAAAAGTAGATTACTATTATTTTTTGGTGCTGAATATTATAATATACAATTAGAATAGTTATCAATTAATATCCATACTAAGGAGTTGATAACAAATAGACTTGCCTTCTAGCCGTGTATTCATTAGCAATATTACGGTTGAAGTTCTGAACAACAAATTAATCGCAGACAATAATACTCGCACAAGCTACGATGTTGGAATCGTCAATCAATCAATTAGCACCTTTGTGTGTTGGAAGGCGCGACTGTAGGACTCTTGGCGTGCTACTCGCCGCAAATTGTAGATGTGCACCCGCCCTTACTCCACTAGTTTCCACACTTCATTTACATAGCCAAGGTATCTTATGCACCGCGCGTGCACTCTCTTCTCACTTTATAATTCAAATGATCCACACACATAGGGGTGCATTCGAGAAAATGTGAGAATTTGTAACGGAAAATTTTTACCGGCTATTTAAGTCTGAATATATTTTATATTAACCAATACGTTTTTGATGACATTAAACAATATATAAGCATGCATGCATGGTTAAAAACATTTCTTCTTCTTCTTCTTCTTCATCAACCCATATACGCCCACTGCTGAGCACGGGTCTCCTCTACCATTGAGAGGGTTTAGGCCATAGTCCACCACGCTGGCCTAGTGCGGGTTGGCGGACTACACACCTAAGAAATTCCTAAGAACTCTTAAGTGTGCAGGTTTTATCACGATGTTTTCCTTCACCGTTAAAGCAAGTGATAATTCAATGTGAATACACACATAACTTCGAAAAGTCAGAGGTGTGTGCCTGGGGTTCGAACCCGCGACCGTCGAGATTGTCGACCGCGCGCCCAAACCTCGATATTACTTTTTAAAGGCAACGTTCTGTTTCGTTACGGTCAATCTAAAAACAAGACACATTATTTAGCAGCATTAAATTATCGTAGTGGCATTTCAAAGAAGATTTTATTTTCTGAGAGTAACATCTTGCGTTACGTTGGCCTGAGTGCTCCTGTGCTAAGCGGCCTTGCCCCGATGTAATCAAATTAGATGCATGACGTCACGTACTTCGACACTAATACGCTAATTAACACTAAAAGAGATCTAAACACCGATCGAGGATATACGCTGCACTTCGGTTTTCTAAAGATAAACAAAATATATTCGTTAAGAGTTCTGCAAAATCGACTTAAAAATAAATTCGATAATTAAAAAATATGATGTAATCAATATAAATGATTTTGCATTAAACGAACGATTCGAATGTTGAACATTTGCAGCGTAATCGTGATGGGCGCTGTGAAAATAAACGTTGAAAATTATTATGTTAATCCACGGCCTCCGTCGCGAAGATGTAACCAGTTTAAGCAATAATTGTACCGGATCAAAGCAATATTTTTCCAACATTATTACGGTACGGCCGATATGGCGCGAGGAGCGTAGGCCGACTCCTGGCAAGTGGTAACTTCCTTCATTACGTCATTGTGTGATTCACGGAATTTGGTTCACAAGATTTAAACTTTAGTAGTGCTCAACTATGACCTCGTCCAGCGGACTGGCGCGGCCTCGTCCTTGTCGAACTCAAATTGACATATGAACTAGTCGACAAAGCGATTTGTGTCCACAATATATGTGCATATCATATTATGTATGACGTTTCTTGTTTGTGCCGAATTAATTCATTCATTCGTGTTGCCGGATCGTTGCCCTGTGCTAATGTTTTAATATTTATAAAATGCATTACAAAGTTGGCAGATTTGTTATTCGAGAATAATAGTATTTGTAGTTGAGATCCTGGCGCAGAACTTATTACCGTGACGTCATTCATAAAATGCATTTATACCGGTACCGGAGGGTGCGGGGGCAGCTCGTTGTGCAACTGCTTCGTGAGCCGCTGCTCATGATGTGAAAAGCGTTTTTAGAGGAGTAAATAATGGAGACGGAGACAGAAGGGCTCGCAGGAAGAGTCCCACTCAACTACTACTTAATGCAACTTAACTAGCTAGTTCCTTTTTGAAAGTCAACTTTACTTATTGTTTTTCGTGTTTATAAATTAAACACGTGAATAATTATTGTTGTACATTAAATATTGGCAGCAATAAATGCGAAATAATTAAGTGCCAACAATAATATAACGTGATGTAATGTCAGTGAATTTAATTTTTAGGTAATAACAATTGTATTTGGGTATTAAATAATGCCTTTATTAGATTTTGGAAGCGTTGCAGCGTTCGTCGGAATCAAATAATAAAAATTTGCTTTTAAACTCAGGCTTGTCTAAACTGCGTGTTATTATCTCAACTAGGAAATACCTAATTAATGAGTTACCTTCAATAATGTATTTCATATTTAATGTTCTGTTTATTGGCTAATTGTTTTAACTTCAAATACTGGTACGTTAAATAAGATTTATTACTTTGGAACATGTCTAATAATAATGGACTGGCAATGTTGACGCAACAGCCTACGATTTTTTCAAATTAATTATTTTTGTGATCTCATAAAACTTGTCGTAATACGCAGCTATTACACATTCCTAATTTCCCGTAGCTATATTACCCCCACAAACACTATATCGTGCACATTTACTTCCCTGTTGTGTATAAAACTCTTTATCAGGTTCATTTCAGCAAACTGCTTTCGTAGCGTATGAAAAGCCAGGGCAACATGATATCCTAAATAAGTGTTCGCAGACGGCTAATGAAACTTCACAAAGCCAACACGAGACCGCGCTTATTTAGAGCCGGCGATGTCGAGCAGATGACGCCCAAACAAATCTCAATATGTGGCATATGGTATGAATATTTAGAGCAGGAGAACGCATCGAGCGTTTCTCTGCACGGCTATAAGACATCGAAAATAGATTGTGCGAACGGGGTTAGACGCACCTGTTATTTGGCTTTGGAACGGGTGCGGTGCCGGAATGGAGAGCGGGAAGCGGGGGTGGCAGATTCATTAATAATGGCCCGCAATGAGACGCCCTTATTTACGAGCGCTGGCAGTAGAGTCAAACCGCGTCGCACACAACGTTATGCTCTTAGTTCTCACCAGGAATGCTCAGATAAATCCTTCAAAACGCGCACACGTCTCGCCTTGATTGTGCTCCGCGCCTCCATAAAATATATATTATTTGTTTTTTATGCGGCGTGCAGTCTCAATCACAATCAACAAGCCGAACACTCCGACGCATTTTTGACTTGATCTCATTAGCGCCTTGTAAATCTTAACGTAAATGGCGACCCGATACGCTTTTGGTCAACAGTTTGGCTCCACATGTTCCCTTTTATAAAAGAGCTATTGTGAGTGCGCACACGGCACAGGGCACGCGGCATTGCTGTCAATCGACACTCGTGTAAACCGTTAATATCATGCGTACAATTATCTTAACGATTGTTCTCAATTTTAACAACCGATAGTAATATATACTACGATGACAAGAAGCGGTATCAGCGGAACGTGCATGACTCCATTTCGATTTAATGTCTGCCTGCTTTTATTCCTAAGATGGTAGACCCCGAGACGCGATGATTGGCGTTTTATTTCGACACAAAGAATCTTTTGTGCTCACGTTTATAATGTTATGACTCACTGTTTTTTTCCTTTAACTTAAACCTCACAAATCTCTTTATGAAATAAAATGCAACGAAAGGTTATGTGTTTTTCCTTGATGTTTTGCAAGCTTAGTTGTGGGGTCTTCGTCAAGATAGCAAAGTGATTTATGTACTAAACATCGAGTGATTGTAGTGACAATCAAACAGACAACGCAGTAAATTCATGTATGAGCATTCAGAAAGGCGACTAGAGGCAGTGAGATGAGGTAAGCGACCTTAAAAGCCACTTAACTCAGTACGCTCTCGACGCGCCGCCGCTCAATGCGTTTCTTATTACTTAGCGTTATAATTCGGCTAATAACGAACCTTAGTCGGTACACAGCACACTGTTAAAATTCTCATAATTATTTGAATTGTGGTTTTCGTAATGAAACATCCGCTGTTCGTTTCCGTTTCAACGTTGAAAATTGTGCAAGATTTTATCTCAAAAATCAAGTGGGATGCGCTAACTCCATTATCGCAAATAATTATCAACCAATTACTAAGTAAAAAAATATAATATTACATGTATAGATGATTTGTGCTAATTGCTTATTTAATAGAGACAACCACACATTAATTTATGAGGATATGAGCAACGTGATTACAGCAAATAGTTTAATACGTTTACTATGTGGAGTTTCAACGAGATAGTATCGAATTTGATATACATTTTTATTCAATACGAGTGAAACTGATATCAATAAATGCCAATAGAAGTTTTTCATTTCCGCGCCTACGTCATGGATCCGGAACCCATTTCGGGACGTGGATCAGCCAACGATGTGCAAGCGAATACCGAGCTGAAATCACAAAAAGTAGGAAATCGCTGACAAAATATTGTCGAAACAGGTATCCGTTTTCTATCCTACCAACGGAAAAGTGCAAAACAAAAGGTACGAGTATGTTTCTCATCGCAACTTTGTATTGTTATGAGACATTATGTAGGAATGTAAGATACATAAAATGTGTTATGATTACTTTGGAAATCAATTTGTAATTTGGAAGCGATATTCGCCAACGGTTTCATGCAAATGGTATCTGCACGTAGGAGTCGTGATGTCGACTCAAGAATGACTTTTCCATTTGGTGTCTGCTCAGCGGCAGATGTGATCAAAAGTTCAAAGGTATATCTGCTCCGGTCGACGGGTTGCGGGCGGATCAGTCGATTTCGAATATCGTCCCACAGAGAAACTCCGAGCATAGCTCTTTCCATAGATCGTTGAGCGACTTTAAGTTGGATAGAGCGAGTTAATTAACGTTTATGCGGAGTCATCAAGCAAGCGTGAGCTCGCTGGTTTTGGAAGAGGCCCACGAGCGCGACTTCGCTCCGCCGCTTTTAATTAAACCTTGGTCCCGCGATGCTAAGAAGTCATCCACAATCTACTAACCAGCTCAAATCCTTTGCTCCCTACCACCTAATCAAAAAGGGCAATACATTTATTCTGAGACGCAATATTAAAGCTAAAATATTAATACATTTTAATGAGTCATCTCATCCCACATAATTTAATTTAAGTAAAACTCGCCGTCACGAAAAAAGGTCTATACGCATTTTGTACCGAAATAGAGAAAGGATTTACTTTACGAGTCATTAGACACACATTGTACCGCAATATTCTAGTGATATCCCGAGTATTTTTTAATAGTATTGTAGCTCCGGATCTTTATCTTATTAAATCGTGGTTTTATTCGTCTATTACATAAATAATGCAATACGTAGAACAAAGCCAAATAAATTATGCGAGATGCCAAATAGGCGTGCACTAATATAGAGAGTCGCTGCTTTGTTTTATTCTGGTATATTATTGTCTCGACAGATGAATAAGCAATCGAACGAACAATAAAAATTCATTTGCTAAACATAGGAAAAAATTGGCAAGCCGTTAGCCGTTCAATGGAATTGTAAATATCGGCCTAACTATCTGTGAGAAAAAGCAGCCAATAAATCACAAGTGATGCGTCCATGCTCTTAGCGGGGGTTAGCCAATTACCGCGTTGCGCTTCAAGGAAGTTAACCAGTTTCTAAATTCTTCGTATATTTAATTTAGCTTAATTGGTGTGTGGATACACGACGGCTGAGGCATTCGACCGAGAATTGGAGCGTCTTTGTTTGTGCGATACCGAGCTCGGAACGGTATCCTCGCGAATTATAATACCACCCTTTTAGCTGTTATTTGATTGTGTTGCGCACTTGATTTACTGCACGGTTGCCCGTCCGCTTGTGATGTTTTTATTTTACAAATAAGTGTTATTGGAGTTGAGCAGCATAGTTACTTAGGACCAATTGTAATGCTCCGGGGTATCGAATTCATGGATTGTAGAAACAAATCTAATATCGAATGTTGTTTCAGACTTTGAAGTGAACAACTGCTATGTAATGAAATTCCTTTTCCATTTTTTTACATTGCGTTAATGACTCCATTTCAGAAAGATGCCTATAATAACAAGTAACTAAAACATGTTTCTAAAATAAATACATATTTGTAAAAATAAATAATTTAGGAATGATGTCAACTGCTCCTTTAAATCATGACAAACAACGTGTTTAAGGCACAAGAGGATGGATAGTCGTGTTTGTGGGTGCTCAAATTGTGATGATATGAATGTGCAGGAAATACGGCGCGTGCGCACTAAAGTGATGTGGAGATGAGCGCGTGGGCGCACCCCCGCCACTTCATTCGGCCGACAATTGGCTTCCCGAGCACGCCCGTAACATAAGATTGCGAATGACATGCCACTCACAATAAGGGTCACTGACATAAAAATTAGGACAACTTCACGTTAGATTGTGATCACGATTATGTTTGGAAGGCAACTTTGTTCTTGCACTCCAAGTATATAAAACTTAGGGTGTTGTGCTAAAGAAAAACAACTGTTTCATAAAGTATTTAACTTGCGCCGAGCATGTAGCGCAACATATTGCACAGATTTCCACGACGTTGCAACAAAAACAGTTTGTTATTAACGCCTTATGTGGAAGATCAGTGAGCGTTTGGCCCAATCTTTAGTGCATCAGGTGGGAGTTGACACCTTTCACCGTGTTGTAATCCCGCCCATACATGACTCATTACGTTCGCGTACAATAATTTCTCATGTTTTGCTTTGGAGTGTAAAAAATAAAATAACTTATAACTTAATATGTGATACACAATTCCTAATATTATTTTATCAAATCATCCCGAATGTTAACTTTGATTCTACTAGGACCTATAATAGTATGCGATGTGTTCCCAGAGTTGTTTTATTTTATTTTTATTTATTTAAATAGGTACATCAACAGCACACACATCGACAGCATTACAGGTACATTAAACAAGGGAAATAAAATCGCTGATATGTATACCAATTATAGACGTACACACTATTTTGAGACTTATCCAGCCCACTTCTGTATTTGTACACAAAGTAGAACATAAATGTTATTCAGTAATACCGCTCGTCATTCAAATAAAAATTTATGAACCATATTCGAATGACTTAAGAACAAGAATATTACTACGTACTTTATGACATCACAGTGTAGTCGTTGGTTTCTATCGGCCACCATTCACATTTATCCTACAATATTTAATAAAAGTAACTTATGAGTGCTATTGAGATTCTAGATCCTTTGACTCCTTGATTAAATGCCTCACCGATTCGTATGCTGACTAAAAAATCTTAGCATGTGGAATCTAGGCGTCTTATTGTCTGGTCAAGAATCCAGCACTCTCTTAAGTGTGGCCTTTATGGGCGCCATACACGGTACGATTTATCTGTACGATCCGTCGCGTCAAACCGATCGAAACGACAAATCGATGTGTATGTCAAGATCGTAAACGATTTTTGGGCGAAATTTTTGATGCGATCAATCATCTCGTTTTTCATCAGATCGATCGTACGGATCGTACCGTGTATGGGGCCCTTTAAAGCTTGCTTTGTTGAAAATCAAAATGAATTAAAGGATATACTGGTACAGTTCAAACATGGAAAATATTGAAAACTATGAAGATAATACTTATTTCTATTTAAACGTAAAATGCTTTATAAGTGAATTATGGAAAGCCTTAGAAATAAAATTAAATCAATTAACGTACAAGACAATTTGTTGGTATAAGTTTCTATGTACGTACACGTTGTTAATGGGCTTAAGTGTAAAAACTAAAAACACAAAATGTGATCGAAATAATATACGAACAAATCGGTCAGCTTAAATTCCTCCACTGCTAAAATAATATCACTAAATGTGGTAGAAAATATATCGCCAAATCAACAAAAGAAGCGTGACATACAATTGTAAATGTAGTGTTGGTAACCGTGTTCTTACCGAATGTACATTGTTAATGTACTATTTATACGTGTGTACTTGTGTGTGAGAATTGCGTTCGGCGGGGACGGGCAGTGCATTTTTTGCGGGCGCGAGATGAACGCCAGGTCATTGAACCTCTTCGCTTGTCTCGGCGCCGAATTTCGCCAACAGAGCTCATCTTCTTTACGTTTTAAGCGTGGTATCTTATTAGATTACGGCCAATGTATGTGCAAGCGAATGCATTGCCCAAAAAGGGTCGACAAAGGATGCACAACGACACGCCGCTATAAAAAATAAAGCTATGTTGAGGCAACCAACACGGTATTAGTGTGGCGTCGCGTGTCTCAGTATGCGCGCCAGCAGGCATTGTAAGCAAGCGAGCACCAAGTCGTAACAGCTGTCGGTATCAGTGACCACTCATTATATATACAAAAAAACGCTCATATACAATTAATTAGCACCGTTGCCGCGCTTGTTTCCTGCCTTTCATTTTAGAACAATGTGTGACGCCGCTTCTTTTATAACTTTATGTAGCGCTACAACTCTAATATCTGAAATATGAAGAAACCGGCCGCCACCGGCCAGCAAAATGTCTAATATTAATTCAGAACGGCACTCTTCTCAGAACGCAATACCCAAAACACGGCCGCGAAACTATTGCGTTTATTGCTATCATGATAATTACTCATTAAAATGTAAACGAATGAATCATAGGCGAGAATTTTTGCCATGCGCATATCTTTCACTATTACACAGACGATAACCAAAGCGGTAACGCAATATTTCACATTTTTTTTACATATAATTCAAACATTTTTGGCATTTCGAAGACGAATAAATTGAATAAATATTAGGCTCTCTCAATTTGTTAATACTGTATCTAAAGAAACCCACGAGATGTAGCAAGTTAGATGTAGCATAAAGGCTACCTAGCTTTTCGGACGCAAGGAAAAAAATAACATCTAACTCTTAACCTCTTAGATGAAGATCTAACCTTAAAATATATGCCCAAATAAAATCAATTACTTCATTAACAAAATTAACCTTAATTTTGTCTAAGCTTAACCCACTTTGCTCGTTCCAAAAGTAGTTTGTCAAGAACGTGTACAGCAGACAACAATGCGTTGGCCTTGTCCTGGACGTTGACCATAACAACAGATTGTTTGCAACTCTGCACTAAGATGATGGTATGAAAAAACTGCTAGGTATCTGAGTCAAATGGTTATAAGAAGCGTATAAACGAGCTTTTAGACGTCACGGTCGGCGGCGTGCGCGGCGCAAAAACCAGCACACGTCGTATTCGTGACTCCTGTCTGTGCGCGCCCGCTCGGCTGCATGCGCAGCGGCCCGCTACATGTATTAAAACATCAGGGTGTCCAACTATTTTTTAATTAGCTCTGTCGACACCCGTGGACTCTAATATTAAGGAACCTGAAGCATCAGATTTTTTCTTCCATTTTTTTTAAGACCCGTAACAATGAAATCAACAATGTTGGTGGCCTCCTCCGTTTTTCCTACATATGCAATAAAAGAAGTTGAAGCCTGTGGTAAAAGCAAAAGAACAAATCATCAGAGCCCAAAGATTGTTTTAGTGTACAAAGCGTATACTATTGTGCAAAGGATATTGTACATTTCGTGTGTGCCCAAATGTGTGGTGCAACCCTTTTTTGGTGCAGAAAAAACTGCGAGATGTACAGATCGTGCTGCTAACTTTTTTCATTTTTATCTGACGAGCGTGTTTTTGTTCTAAATTTGCGCCGGCTTATGGTTGGCAGACGTCAAGGTAAACACTGGTATTTTCTTCTTCGTGCAGAGTGGACACCCTGATTTATTAAAAAGTAATCCAATTGCTAATGCATAGAGCTTAGTATTCAGTTTTTGCCTGACTACGATCAAACATAGCGGTTTTATAAATGTAGAAATTGCTATATTTTTAGACTTCTAATAATAGAGCGCACACGTTCGTTCTTACCATGAAGTTATGCAAGTGGCGGAGATTTTGTTATTTCTTTAATATTGTTCTTGCTTGTTTTTGTCGATGTGAAGTATGCTGTTTATGTTTTTGCTAAATCTTTTCCTTACCTCAAGCGTGAAGCGACTATTCATACGACACAGTGAAGTGTATAAATAGTAAGGATTTTGAATTTAAATACTTTAATGTGATTGTATTAAATTCACATGAGGATTGAGTATCAGTTTCACAAATATTAGTACAAATAAATAACTGGAGCACATAGCAACGGCAAGTATGAAGGCTTGTGACAGATTGAAAGGCGTGTAGGATATGAATAACGTGACGGCTTGAGAGATTTATTCAAATGATGTCTAGGAACGAAGCGAACATAAGATGCTCATCTACAATTAATGGTATTTAATAATAGAAATAGATATATGAAACTCAGTTTCCGTCAAACGGCTTTTGTTACTTAAATAAGCGCAAACCTTCAGTGTTAATTGGCATTTCTAGTTTTAGAATCGATTAACAAAGTTTGTAACGACTTGGCTTATGACTATAGAAACGTTAGGTAATGTTTCTGGCTTCAAAGGAAGAACAGAAATTTAAGGTTTTCTGCCAAGGATCTAGACTGGAGCCGCATGAAGTCTTGCCACTTTTAAACTTTACAATGGCATTGTGCGATGCTCACGAAAGCAGCGTTGTCTATGAAAGTGTGCATATTATAATTAAAGCGGTTGCATTAGAGTGTATATTGCTTTGGGAAGTGGCCTAAGTAAGCATGTCCTCGGGCGGGTCACGCGCCGCACGCAAACTCGTTTTGCAGCGTACTTTCGCCGCTCTTCGCCTGCGCCCGTGCTCGTGTTGCCTACTCGCTTGCGCTCGGCCAGCGCGCCGCGCCGCTCGCCTCTCTCCCTCTGATCAACCCGACCCAAAGACAGGTTAATGGCCATGTTGCAAACTTGCAACACTAAACTACCAAAATCGAAAGCGTCCTTTGTTCTCTCGCACTCGCAAAAACTCTCCAATAAATCTCGCTATATTTATTCCTCCGCCTCGACTCTATCTCATTCGCTTAAACTTCCAACAGTATCTACGCTTTGCGATCTGGCAAAGATTTCCGACTGAACGGTGCTGCAGTTAAACTTTTATTACCCGATCTTATACATTTACAGTTGCGTTGATTCGTTATTGCGCATATGAATCGTGTTGTGCTCAAAAAGCAAAAATAATCGGTGCAACACATTGACCGGCTAAAACACTAGACAATCGACGGGGTGGGCGGAAGTGTGGCAGTGGCGAAAAGCTCGCAACTGCATGTGGAGAAAGGAAGCGGCGGCGCGCCGTGCGATGTGATAAGGCGACCGGCTGGCGTCAGTCGCGGGGCGAGGGTGGTGTGGCGGGGCGGGCGGGGCGCGGCGCGACGCGAGGGGTGCGCGCGCAGCGGCGGTCCCCGCGCCCCGCGCCGCGCCGCTCGCCACCCGTCAGTCGCCCGCCGACTCTGCTTGTGCTTGTGTGACTCGCGCCGCTCCGTGCTCCGCACTCGTGTCCCGATCACGACGCGTGCCGCCCCGCTGTGGCCGCGAACGCGACCTCTACGCTACCGGCGAATACTTCTCCTAATTTACGTGCAACTTGCTATGTTTTAACATACGGACATTTTACACTCCCTTTACCCGGCTTGTTTACCCCTCATCATGTAAGTGTTACGCTCATTCTATTAAATGCGGCATCACCTCGTCGAAATTCGGAACTCGCGTCAAAGTGTTCGTCGTGCAAGTTTGTGAATGAACGTTGTGAATTTTAGCGGCCATGCATTATACCGGCATCCCTGGTGTTCTTTGTTTGTGAAGGTGGAATCGTGTGCGATTTCCGAAATTCGACGGAAAAGTTAGTAACTTTAGGAGCGGGCGGTATGTTGTCAGGCGCGCTGTGTGCGCTCGCCACGCTCGCACCGCTCGCTCCGCGGATGTCGCTCGGCCGCATGAGAGCTTTCGCCTCGGTGGGCCGCTCGGTGCACCGCGAGCCGCGCCACTCGCACCACCACCATCACACGCTCCGACTTGAGCCTCCACCAATATCCGACTGTCTTGTCATTACGTTCTACTTACGCTAAGTACAACTCTTCCCTAATCCCGTATCCAAACTTTCTTTCCTTATTACTTGTCTTCTTCAGAGATTGCGTAAATAGTTTCTTGTTGTATGTACAATCTCCCCCTTGCTACCGTTCTGTGCGTCGAGGACGATAATTGTGTTAAATATATTTGGACTGTTGGGATTTTAGTAAGTGCTTTATCAGCAGAAACTACTTATAATTCTGAGAATTTTTATTTAGCATAAAAACGTTAAAAATGGTAGAGCAAGTATTTCAAAGAATTTAATCTTCAAATTAAATAAATCTGAAAGGTATCGTAACAAAATCATAGTTAAATTGTCTAAGACATATCTCGATAAAAGGTTTGCGTGGCCTCTTAATCTTATCTCTTCAAATATTACGAACCAAACTTTGATTTTAGATAACGTGTGATGCATAAAAATATTCCACGCGACATCGACGTATGTGATGATAAATGCATTTGTAGAGTCAAAGAAAGCAGATTTGCTCTATACGAGAAATGACAAGCGGCGTCAAATATTTGCACACAAACCTCCCACCTGGTACTCGGTAAGGATTATTCCCTGAGCGATTCAAACGTCTTGTTAGAATTAAGAATAATTCCGGTAATGTTTGTCACTGTCATGTAAAAATTTTAAACGAACAAAAATAAAATAGTCGAAATATTGTGATACGTGTTAATCTCAAGAAAATAAACACGAGACCCAAAAGGTAAAATAGGACGCAAAAATCTGCTCAAAAGTAAGTTTGTCAATTTATAAAATGTGCGTGCATACATAAAAATGTTAAAATTATAAAATGGTTTGTTTGCTATGTTATAACTAGGAGGGCATAAGCTGGGCCGCTACCTGCTCGTAACAATAAAAATGTCTGTCAATAGGGAGTTCGTTGTACTATTATTCTTGTTTTGCCGTGGTAATTTTCAAATGTTGAACGAATAACCTACTTTGTGTCCGGGGATTTGGAAATTTAAAATACGTCGCAACGAAAAATTATTTCAGTCATGTAGATTCTTTAAACGATTCAAATGATGTCATAGTGCCAGTATTTTTCACTAGTCATTTACCCAATTGTCACTGCCATAGGTAGTTCTCCTCTTTCCTAGGTATTAGTTAGAATATATAAGTAAAAAAAATATATTAAATCTACTAAGTAGTAAAAACCTAAAGATTCCAAAGTTGTGAATTAAATCACTGCCTAAGAATTATGTTCAAAGAGATATCTACTGTGAACACTCACTGGGCATACTCGAAAGCAACTCCGTTAAGTTATCGAGCAGGACCAAAACGAACGATGATAAGCCAACTCTTTATCAGGATTATCTTATCTGAACTGAATTAAACAGCCTGGCATCGACGAACTAAACGATGATTACGCCACCAAATTAATCATTGATAAAGAATTCTTAATAAACGTCATAGACAGTCATTCGGAAATTAAGAATACCTAGAAATAATATAGAATCGAACAAAGTTTGAAATTTTTTTATTTTCTTGTTAGTTTACGATACGTATTCACGATCAGTATGCAACGAAACGGCATTTTAATAAATCACGTACATTTCCATGAACCCTTTTAGGTTTACAAATATTAGTTCTGCATCGATTTTTTTATTTAGTAGGTACGTTGGATATCTGCAGCATGCTTTTTCATTCCTACATTATCCAGCTAAGCATTATGTTGCTAACAATATGAGAGTTGGTACATTTTTGATAGCGACAAGCTTTTTGCGTTAACGAAATAAGAAGGAGAGATTGGGACATGAGGACGGCCCCATCCCCGGCAACGTGTTCGATAAGGCTTGCACATTAACGGGCGCACTTCAACGATAGCGTTGGAATCGTGTAATTTGCGCCTCGTAAATTTAAGCCGTCGCAAATTTTTCGCTTCTCTTGCTAATTACCAGTCCGCCATCGTCCCGGAGGACTGGTAAATGTGCCTTGTGCACGTCCCGAATACGAAAGTAGCTCTATAGTTGCGATCTGCTTTGCTCCGCACACGTTAAACAATAGTCTTTGTTTTGGCTGCAATGGTTTACCTACGTGCTCAAATAATCTTTTGGTTGGGCTTGCATTTTGTTCATATTGCGTTTTGATCCCAATTTTATCTCCAAATACATTGGAAACCTTTGAATGTGGTAATATTTCTTGGAACATTGTAATTATATAAGTGTGCATTGATGTCATGAAATTGACTACAGCAAATGTTCTTGTAATTGATAATACTTTTTCCCTAACGAGGCGAGTCAACAATTGTGCGCGCTGACCAATGACAGTGGAGCTGTGTGCGAGGAATAACAAATAGTGACATCACTACCAGACTGTTAAACACATGCGAAACGAACCCGCGATAACTTGCCAATATTCAATCATCGTCTTAACATATTATGAATGAAATTCGCTACGGTCGCAGTGTTCGGAAAACGTCCTTGAAACCATTGCATGTATAGAGCGTACGTGGAATTTACAAAAAATCGTGTTACGAAGAAATTTATCACACATGTAAGAACGTGCCGACACCTTAAAAGTTATTGCAAAATATAAGTTTGTTTATTGAAAAACTAATGTTAAGAAATACGTATCATTTGCACAATATTAATATCAAATCATAATTTATGTGAAAATAACGCTAATCAGCAAAAAATTTAAAATAGATTACCATACAAAAATATTCTTATTTTATGCTTACACATTAAAAGCTGTCAGGTCAACAAATCAGCGCGAGATATCTTTATCGGCGAAGCTATTACGGAACCGAAAATGCCATAAAATAATTCGTGAATAAAATACGTTTGATATTTCCCTGCAGTGTAAGGAATGCATTAATTGTGAGCCTGTAGCTCCGTTGGAGCATATCACAGAAAATGGTGTGGTGGTTTTTATATCGACGTCTGCGGCGGAGCGCGACACCACAAACCAAGGTCGCAGCAATCGTGCCTGCTCCGTTTCCGCCTGTCTTAGTTACACACTGACCTTGCCTTTTCGGCGTTTTTTATCGCTCATCGACAGTCCGACGCTCTGTTCGCCCGCATCCCTTACGCAGATAGAGCGTTCTGCGATAGCCAAACATCACTCCTTTGGCGAGTTCATGACATGTTAATGAACCTATTTGTTATTCCCAATGCAACATCTAAATATTAAACAGTACGGGTAGACGTGATTAATAACCGCTCATACGTGTCATTGAAGTGTGAAGCAAAAAAAACAAAATGGCAAATTACTAAGTGACAGACATTTGTCGGTGAAGGTAACAAAGCAGACAACAACTACTCCTTTCGATCGACCGCACCGCGCACGCGGCCTTACTCTGATTTCTGTTACGCTGAATTTGATCGCTTATTACAAAACCTTCGACGGTTTCAAGACATACGTTCACTTTGTATTTCAGCATGCTTAATTATCGTGTATGCAGTAAGCAGCTTGGTATTTTTATGTTACGAACTTTTTGTTGCTTTCTCGCCAGCAGAGAAGCGCGTTAAAGTAATGGTATATTTGCATTGTTCTCACTCTCTCGAGACTTCCAGGCGAGCTCGTCGCATTCTCATTGTCTTGATAGCTTAGTGGTGAGAGCGCCCTCCGGGATACGGTGGGAGATCCTGGTTCGAATCCCGGTCAAGACCGTGGATGCGTGCGAACGGTCTGGTCACTTAATTTAACAGCACTGCACGTTTATAATACTTTAACGCGCTTTTCGGTAACTTATTAAATCTACACGATAAAATTCTCAATAGTGACTTGATCGAATCGCCGCACAAAGGGCTCGCGCGCTCGACTGTTTTTTCACCCATCCTCCCCCACCCTGTCCCCGACCGCTCCCAAGAGATTCTTATTTAGATTCGCTTCCGTCTGATTGCTCTTCGTAATCTTTTCAGTGGGTTATTGAATGTCTTCCCCGTGCGTGTCGAGCATCGAAGAAACTTCTCAGCCACCCGCGCCTCAGCCTCGCCTCCTACAGCTCGACACTACACTACTTTATCTATACAACTAGAATATACCCCGCCAATACATATTAAATGCCAATGGATTTTATTCTTGTTTCATAAACAAAGCGAGAAGTCGTTCGGATTGCTTCGTGTTGTAATAGTGAAGCGTTTTATTGCATGCTCTTTCGCCGCGCTATTAATTATTGAAATTTATTGTTTATTAAAGCTCATTAAAATACGCGATTGGTCGGTCTGTTTTAAACGCCTATGTTTTATGTTTAACTATTTATACAATTTAGCACCGTTCTACATTATACATTTTATTTAGAGTTAAAATTATTGTCAGGGTGAGTCATATATTCAAAGAAGATGATATCTAGTTATGACCTGTTTATGGCTTAATTCAAAGATTATTTTCCTTCAAATGATCGTCATCCGTCTCGATGCTGCAATTTACTGCACTTTGGTATATCTAAATGTGATAAAAAGAGGTCTTAAGAAATTTCGCAATACGATTACGATGGTTCCCGCAGTTAACGAATGTGGTAAACCGCAATGCTTTGTAATCTTCGTTACCTGCTTCCTTGATACAATGTCCAATCTAATTTCACGCTAGCTAATTTGCACAGTATGCAGCCGACGATTATGTCTAGTCATCCTCTGTGATGAAAATACAATTACTTTATCTATTTAGCGCATTTCTATGTAATTGTACGATGCTTTGGTAATAAATAAATGAAATAAACATACATAAAGATGTGACCCCACTTTATGATATTAGTACTTCGACGCGGATGTCAGAAAATAAGTGACTCTGTAGTGCCATGCACACCCATACCTGAGGAATATTTTTGAATGACACAAACATTAGTCTATTCGAAGAAAAACCATATACAACCTTTCGTTCATGGACTAGAATTGAACTAGCCAAATAAAATCGAATGTATTCATTTTTATTAGTGGCGGCGATGACGTGAGTGCGCGGGGCGACGCATTTCTCTCGCTGTTGCATCTATATCGGAAAAAAATTTGAAGATTTATATGCACGATGGAGAAACGCGTCGCTCCGTAGTCGCACACGAGCTATTTTCAACCGGGTTATGCTTTAAATAGCGCATTACGATAGGATTTGGTTTCACGAGTTTTTCCCTGTTCCCCACCGTTGCGTCTCTATCGGCACCCACACATATTTTTTATCTCGAAATGATTACTCTGACACTTATTGGCGTTGCCGCGGCGATATCCATATGTACATCATTTGTAGAGACGAGATTGACGTCAGGTGGTTTTTATCTTCAATTAAATGTTGGTGCGGGAAGCAACCACGGGATTGTACGGTTTGAAAAAGCTCCTTCAGTGTACGATGCCACTTTCGAAATAAAAGTTATATTTCCTTAAAATTTACCTTAAAAATATTTTTATATGATATATTTTACTGATATCAGTATTCCTCAAAAATATGTCTCTGCTTATCAAAATTATATTGCTAAGAAGAATCAAATTATAAAAAGTTTATGAAAAGTATTTATAGTTTTGTACATATTTCATTGCAGGATGCATAATATAGCCTCGTTAAATCCGATTGGTTCAGTTTCCTTGCCGATGTTTATACCAATGAACAAAACAAACAATGAACTGTCTCCAATATATTTACTTATTACCTAATGCCGAATATACATATTAAGAATTCGGTCTAAAACTGTGACAAACATTGTCATAGCAATATCATTGCGGTTTTCGATTTTACGTCTACATTTTAGATTTAAGTTATTCTGATTTTAATATTGCTTAGCTAATAATCTTAACAATCCCTCCAGTCCATCTATTACAAATCATTTTCTTACTTACAGTCTTTTTTTAACATTTCCAATATAAAAACTAAATATTACCTAAGTTAGTGCTAAGTAAAAAAATACGTGCCAATTTATTATTTATTGAACAATTCCAAATTATTTTAGGGAATCATTTAATTTTAAGTTCATGTTTAGACTTTGCTATAAAGAGAATGATTATTAACAGCTAATTAATAACCTCATGCGCATTTGAATAGTTATCATTGCATCTATCGCTAGCCCCGTAACATTAAATCAGAAGAATACCTGATGAGATGTGGCTACGGTATACATGCGTACTGTGTAGCGAGGCCAGGAGAGGTACAAAGCGCGGCCCTAAGAGCGGTCGCCGCGCGCGCTTGCTAACCCGGTAGCCGCTTGTGCTTGGCTCCGGGGCGGAAGGCCCGGAGAGTAACCAGTGTGTTTTGTTGTTCGCAGAGTTGAGCCCCGCACCGCACCGGCTTGCTCGCTGTCCGCCGAGCCGCTAATATAGCTTTTTTCGCGCCCCACCGTCGCCCGCCCAGACCCGCACCGGCCGCCGCAATGCTCGCGCACCAAGCACCGCTCGCCCTCTACTAAACTCAACCGTCAACATCGATAAGAACGCGTGTGATAATATTAATATTTAATACTCGCCTAAATAAGCTTGCAACGTCGGTGTCTTTAATTCTAACTTAATTGTAAGATTAATCAATAAGTAAGTAATAGCCGTTGTGTGAGCGCGTGTATCGTCGCGAAGTCGGGTCGAGTGGTCGAGTGGTCTCGTGGTGGTAGTGGTCGCGCGAGTGAGCAGTGTGTGCCAGTGAGGGTGCGCCAGCGCCAGTGCAGCGAGCCACAACTCCACTAGTGACAGAAGTGTATGACAAGAGCGCGCGGGCGCGCTCGCTCCCCGTTGCCGCCTATGCGCCGCACTCGCTCCGCGTAATTGCGTGCGCCCCTTTCGCCTTCGACGACAGTGCCAACGATGGCCACCATGGTGAACATGAATAGCCTGCTAAACGGCAAGGACTCACGCTGGCTGCAGCTCGAAGTGTGCCGTGAATTCCAACGGAATAAGTGCTCGCGGCCCGACACCGAATGCAAGTTCGCGCATCCCCCGGCCACTGTCGAGGTGCAGAATGGACGAGTCACCGCCTGCTACGACAGTATCAAGGTACGTTCAACCATCTTACATTTCTTTATCTCCCTACTCGGATAAAAATATAAGAAGTAAAACAATAATCTGCTCTTGTGAGACTTCTTAAAAACATATGCAGCTGCGATTTTCCGGTTGAGCGAGAAACAACCCCTCAAGGCGACATTTCACCGCCGCCATTCCGCTCGCCGACCTCAATCCCAAGGCTAGCGTGGGGTGACGTCATCCACGCCGCCGCCAGTATTCGTCCACTATTGCATAGAAATTGGCATCGAACTAAACATAGAAAGGATATCCAGTTTGTACCATCAAAACCAAAAACACGAACTGTTTTATGTTTTGACTACTGTAGTCCCAAAAATTAAAATTTCAAAAACATGAGGTTTACAAAACGACGTGTAGGAAAAACTTGTTAAATGTAATAGATTTTCATAAATACTACTCTAAAAAATACATGAATAAATGTTTTTTCGGCTATTACGTGACAATCTGTTATCAGCATGGCTGAATGATGTGATAACGCATTGGTATTTCGGCCGAATGGACGCGCGATAAAAATTAACACCGATATAAACAAGCACCTCTGCCGGTACATTGCAGAGGTCGGGCGCCTTATCGCTCAGATTTTGCACTCGTGGGACATTAAAAACCTATATTACTAGGTATACATTGATTATATTATATATTACTTAATAATCACGATTCTTACATCGTCTCCGAAGCGCACGACGGAATCACTCACCGAAAATTATTTTCGAATAAACGGTATTACAACAAATCGTTACGTAAACAAAGAAATTGAGGCGAATAAAAGGTACTTTCTCATTTTCCTTTGATGCTCGGCTGAATAATGCGATCAAGAGATAAAACGCACCGGGATCGAGACTGGGCCCGCTCTCTTGGCAAAGATTTCCACTTGTGTCGCGTCTCGCGTTCGCAACAGAATATCTGCGCGACCACGCTTCAACTTGGTAGAGATTTCGTCACGCCGACACGCCACAGCACTCATCGTGGGCGGCATTAGACACGCCTTGCCTCGCCAACCACTGTCGGGACGCGTTTCTGCATATACATTTGACGTGTCCAACACCCCATTGGCAATAAGTCACTACTGCTTTCTTCGCATCACATTTGGCAATTTTCCACATCACCACCGCGAATCCCCCGCGCGAATCTCTCCATCTGAATTCCTAATTAGATCGCTGAAAAGTGACAATAACACACCTTTCGTAAATGAAATGTAGAGTGAACATGAGTCAAGCGTATAGTCGAACGGTAATTCGCTTTACGCTAGGCTTTATGTTTTAGCCCGATACGAGAAACAATGGATGTACATTGTGCGGGCTTTGTGCAAGCTGGTATCGCACCATCGCGCATCGCGTCGACACGTAGCGCGCCAAGCACGCCGGCCGACACCACCAGCCTCTAAACACTTGACGGCCCCGCGTCTTATCTCCTCTTGTTCCCGCCAACCGGCTTTTATTTGCCGGAATTGACACGAGTAGTATAAGCGAGACCTTAATAGACTTTCCTTTTTACGTTAATTAAACCAATAGCTTTTCAATTCCAACTTTCAATAGAAATCCCGGATTTAATCCATGCATTAAATAACGCTAATATAAAGAGTCTAGACAGTCACAAAGATTAAGCTACATCGTGCCAAATCTCAGTCTTTTAAGAATGTTTTAAATAAATCGGTGGCGAATAGAAAATTGTAAAATGTACACAGCTCCAACTGTAATCCGCACGATAAAAAGCGTAGAGTCGGGGGTGTGCTCCGGGACGTTTATACTATTGACCGGCGATGGACTCTCCAGATATTTAAGTAGAAGTAAAAAAAATAAATAACAGCTATGTCAGAACGTTTTTGCCAATCCTTTGAAAAAGATATAGTAGATGGAATGAAACGGAAAACTTTCTTGTCGTTCTATAGAATTGGTATGTTTGGGGGAAGTTTAAGGGAAATGTTTTTTCGGTTTATGAAGCGACTTGTATCCACACAATTTCGTACGAATGTTGGCAGTGTAATACATTGATCCTTTAAGAATTCATTTTCCTAGATAAAGTGTACCTTATATTACATAGATGGAAAAACCGTTACGCAATAGGGTATCGTGAAAATGTTTGATGGGACATATTCACAGATATAATGTTGGAGATACACGAATTAAGTGACCCCGCGTCGGAGTAAATGTCATCTCCTGACAATTATTGCGGGCGGCGGTTTCCTTTATGGCATTGGTGAAATTGTCACCGACACGGTAATCGAGCTCCGATCAAACAAACCAGCGATGGGTCCCTACAGCCGCGCTCCGCTCCACCACCGACGACGCCTTTCGCGGAACGTCTACCGTGATTAAGCCTTCAATTACGCGATATGTAGAGGGGGTTATATTTGATTAGCCTACGTGTTGTGTTGATTAAACCGAGCTTATTGCCTTAATACACTTAACCTCACCGACTCGCGTGACATCTACCTGTGAACGATGTTTTGCATCGCCAAACCGGATCTCTGAATGTCTCGCCGCGCCAACTAAAACTGTTTAATAATTTGATGACATTAAATGACCATGAAACAGTTTTGAACACATGCGAAGACGCTCTCAACACCTACTCGTTTAGTGTTTAAATTATCGTTATGATGTATCTTAAAAACAACACGTTTGTGCCAATTTGTACATTCGGATAGCGTTATGTCATATGTTTATAATATGCATGTTAGTGTATAATTTTCATAAGGCTCCGATATAATAAATATAAGTAAAAAACCACTATTTTTATTATTCTTTATTTTTTATATGGTCAAACAAGTTTATAGTCTTATTACATAATCTCCTAGTACAGTAAGCAATACTGTTTTGCCTTATGTTGCCCTTATTAATAAAAAGCGATGGCGCCCAGTTCGACCCGGGTCAATTTTTGGTTACACACTCATTCCACAAGTACACTAAATTTTCGGAAATAAAAAGTAGCTTATGTTATTTTTCTGTGTTCTATTTACATCCATACTAAATAATCAATATATAATTCTCAAGAATCTCTTGGCGGTGGCAAAAAACAATAAACTTTTCAAAATTAGCTTAACAACAACATATATGACCAATGAAATGGGCATTATTTTAGAGAGCGCTTACTGGTTTATTACATATCGTTGATGAATTACTACTCTATAACAATTTAATAGGTAATTAATTGCGCTGCGGCTGCGTTTAGAGTCGAATATTTTAGAAACAGTTGCGTGATAGCAACGCTCGCGTGTGTCACATTGGATTTGGCCTAATTTAAAACACAAATTAATTAGAAACAGACACGTGGTGAGCGTACAAAAGCACCCAATAGGGGTAGCTGTTATTGAATTGATGAATATTTTTCTATTAAACACATAGACGAAGATATTTATCTGCAATGTTCTCGTTATGCATTGCAAAGGGTCGCAGATGGCAGTGAAAGTGAACGTGGGCGCCCCTGTACTGGGCCCTGTATCTGCAGGGTCAAACGTGGGCAGTGATATATCGATGCACAAGCGGACACCGGTGACAGCTTGCGTATAAATTTAAAATGAGTGTAAATTTACATTGAGCTGCGAGCGTAACTAAAAAAAATCTTAAGATTTTCATTTCATATTAGATTGCGGGCCAATCGCAACCTTATGCCATCTATATTCGGTCCTGAGCACTCTTTAATGTCGAAGCCGCTGCGAAACGCAAACATGTAAACTATAGAGGATATATCTGTAGGTTAAAATTAGCGAACGAAGTGGGACGGCGTCTCTTACTTCTTGGAAAATATAAATCGTTTCCAGCGATCTGCTCTCAGATATATTTATATTTCATTTTGTGCTGTAAAGTCGATAACGCAGTATGAATTGAACGATCACGACCAGCACGGCTAATCCCATTCTCTGTGGAAATATTAATTGTATGATCGCAAATAGTTCGTTGCTTTATTCGCCCACAAGAATAAATACCGCTTTTAATAAACTCCAATCGTTTGAACTCTTCAACTTTGTCGGATCGCAAATGAGCAAAAGTGATGCTTATAAATCTAGAGCAAAGACCATTGCTTTAGTTCTGTGTAATGGTTTTTAAACCCGCCATTGAAGACCACCGCTCAGTGTTCAAAATTAAAAAGAGCTGTCCTTAATGACGAGCCATCTCGCTAGTCGTTTCTTTACTTGAGAATTTTGCTCTATTCTCGGAAAATCATGTTGTTTACCTGTCGGAACGTGTGTTTCATGTTTTACATTTCAGTTCTCTATGTAATTCTAAATTCTTTTTATTAAAAGTATTTTTGCATGCAATATAACGTTTTATCTATTATTAAAGGTGCTTTACTTAGTGCTACACTATTTCTTAGTCATTTGAAATCTTAATCAAGTTAATTTGCGCTAAGAATTATGAATACTTATAGCTATCTCTATAAGGAAACAAAAAACGATTATTGTATAATAATAGCAGAAAAAAATATTGTTAAATTCTTTGGTTAAAAAGTAGTAGCAGGTAAATATTCATTGTCATTGATCAAACAGCATATTCATATTGTCAAATGCATGTAATAATGCATCATATACGGAGTATTCATGAAACAAGGTGAACAGTCTCAATAGCGAGACGGTCTGTAAGCCTCAACGCATATACAGATAGAGTAGACGCGGCCGAGACGGGCGCGCTCCATTCCAATAGCCAACCACCGTTACGTGATTTAATGTACCTATGTACATACGTACGTCTACCGGTTAATCTGGCCGTTCTCTATGACTTTTCGACCACAATGAACACAAATTAAGCGTGTAACCGAATTGCTCGCGTCTGATCACGTCTGCGTTCCATTTCGTAACGCGAAAATATACAAGTTAAAAACATAGCTGATTTAATTGTGACTTAAGTCCCTAAATACACAAGGCATTGGCAGCTCGGGTGTTTTGCAAGCGGCGTTCATTAACTTTGTGCAGCAGTGAGAGCGTTGTGAGCGCACTCGTCGCGTACTATCGTTTGCATTAGTTTTAAAAATCACTTAATCTGACCTGGATTGAACGGCAGCCTGCTTCAAGTAATTGCTGCATAAATTGTCGTTCTCAATTTTAATTGTGCCAACCATCGGTTGCATTAATATTTAATGCATATATTCACGCGGGGATCGCGTGTAAAATGTTAAATCTCACAAACAACTGACAAAACTCGTTGTTTTCACCTGATTGATTCGTAAGGCTGCGTTAATAACAGCATCTGCTTGTAAGAATGCGATCGCTGTAAAGTGAACAATCGGTGCGTTCAGTTCCGCAGCATCTCGTGTCATACACATTAAGCACTTATAAATATCAGGATTTATAATACAGAGTGGAACTTTCACTTTGGTTGATAAGTGGGGTATCACGTTCCGTTCGCTCTCGGATTTCGCCACTCGCGCCGTTCAAATTGCACTTCGTGTGGCGTTCGTGCGCACTCCATGCACTCACCCGACAACTCGATATTACGACACGTCGAAAGGTGGCATGAAATAATTAAATACATACGGATCTCACTAACATTTTGTTAGCTGCTGCGTAAACGGTTTATTTCCCAACAATAACCAACAGCTCTGCGAGATATTCGTGAGTAAGCAAGTATAAGCGTTGAATCCAAGCTTTCTAAAAATGTCAGTCGCTAAATTTAATCTTTCCACCGAGCGCATAGCGAGGATGAGAAATACTGTCGTGACTCGTCCATTAAGTAAAGTGTATTCTTAGACTGTTTTCGTCTTCTTATAAACACTTCGGCGTTGTCGAAAATTAATTAAGACGATTAATATACTATACTTGAGTGATTATATGTGGTCATTTGGAGATGGCTAGGCCCATCAATGGAATGAAGTACTCCCTCTATGGTAGTGTTGGAGTCGTCAATAAAAAATACCACAAATGGTTCGCGAATGAGAAGGGGCGGAGTGCGGCGCATTCCTACATGCCGCGCATTTCCATCCGATATTGCGCCGCCATTATGCCATGCTTCTCGACTCCCGCCCCGTGCTCCTCACCCCGCCGCCCTTTAATTAAACGGTGAGGCCCGAGAGACACGTCTACTCCACCATCGTGGAAATCACGTAGAGTTAACTTCAAAGCCACTCCGTAAACTGGACACTAAATAAAAATTTTCATTTTCCGCTCTCTACCGCATATTTTTTTAATGCAATTCAATTGTGGCGGTAAATAAAAATTAAGGAGCAGCCTGTCGTCTCCAGCCGTTTCATAATCAGAACGTTCAATATATTTAATCATCGACCCCCGGCCTCGACTCAGTCCGACGAGTCCGGTATCAATAAAGCACGTAAGCGGCGGTAGCAATAACGTAGACATCAATGTTTTTTGGACGTAGAATAACGTCGCAAAGTCGTTTCCATGGCAATGGCTAGGTGAAACAATGCGTGTAATTTGACGACATTAACCTCGTTTCTCGACACATCCGCGTAATAAAATAAAGGCGGCTCCGACAGGGCTCATAATGAAGGCGGCGAGGTCCCGGCAGTGCGGGCGCCGGGTGTACGGGGTGTGTTATACGGAGTGTAATGAGCGCGAGTTATCTACGCTCATTTGCATGCGGAGTATCACCAGCCTCGACCTTGGCACCTCGCTTGCATCACGATACAGTGCGTGCCCAATTCGATAGACGGCACCGTCGCCGCCGGACGCGCGCACTTACGTCACCCACTCGTAGACCATTACGCGATAGCGAAAGTCTGCGTCCCTTTTATGGGTGTATTGAACGGAACTGGTTAACACCGACACTGATACACACTGGCTTGCAACGGCGCCCACGCTCACTTCACTGTCTATCGCTTCGACGAGATACATAAATCTAAACAGAGAAAACCCGCAATAAAATCTATTCATTTTTATTAACTTTAATATTTTAATATTGAACAGCTTAAGCTAAGCAATAGACAATAGTTTATATACTATGATGGGTATAATAGACCTACTCTCCACTGGAAGGAGTCTTACTCTCACTCCCACACGGTCTGGTTCGTAAACATCACACGTTCAAAGATCTTTACTAAAACTTAAGCACGCGGAACTTTAAAACGTTGCTTTATTCATCCCAAACTGAAACAAAAATGTGTAGGACTCACGAGTATTTTTTAGGTTGGTCAAGTTTCTTGGAGTTCAGTGCAGGTCTCAGGCCTCGGCTATGTTTAGGTATAATAGCTGTTTAACAGTAGTACCTACAGGTTTTTTTTCTTTGTGTGTGTGTACACGAATACTTGATGTAGATGTCGATGTAACCGTCTTGTATAGTCGTCGGCAACCTTTCGCCGCGATCTGTTTCCCAGGCTTAATATGTTCGCCATTAATAATCGCGCCTGGGAATTAAAATCACACGTGTTAAAAGTTACATTCTAATGAAGCGCTGATTTCCTCGAGATGTTTTCACTCATCTTGACTGCATGACATGCAATACTTGTATATTGTGAGTTTTAGAAAGGTACTCGCCGTTTCTATCTAATTCGATTTTCTTTGGTTCTGAACATTTAGTTCTGTTGACGTGCAATGTTAATGATTGCAACAGTGAAAGGCAATAAACGCTTGATTAAAATCATGCCCTAATAAGTGTTTCGAAATCTATAATTCAGCTCTAATAGGAAATATAAACAAAGTAAAGCACAACACGTTTGCTGTAGACAAAACATGATTAAGAGTTAAAAGACAAGTTCATGTATAAGTCCGTACGATGACGAACTCGGAGGCAGGAGCGACGACCGATAGTTGTTACCCAGCGCGATATCGCTATTCGCATTCGTACTTAGGTTGCGAGGCGACGCGCCGTTTCTTTGAATCCGAACATAGATCGACAGGCAATCGCTCCGCAAAAGTGCATTTTCTGCCCGAGGCAATACTCTCGCTAGATGTGCCACGCTTTAGCCCCGACGACGCTTTACATGACAATTGCGATGTCCCTCGGGCGAGCGTCGGCGGGCGTCGCGACTCTCAGCTGCCCCTGTGGCGGCGATATCTCACTGTTTCACTACCTCGTGCGATATCGACTGTTTTATTAAGAACAAACCATCGATAACTATACATATGCACCTTTTGTCCTCGGCGCGAGTGAAAGTATTTTTGTGTAGACAATATATTTTTAACGCTCATGAAAGTGAAAGGTGTGAAAGTTAGAGATATAGTACAAACTATGTACATATTACGCAGATAACAATGGCCACTTGGCTGAAAACAAACGATGCGTTCCACTACAGCCCTTTCTACATCCACACGGTCAAATAAATGAAGTCTGCGCGTTGAAGATATTCTTTTGTGACAACGTTTGCATAATTGAATAGGTTTAGTAGTCGCGTCACGCGCGCCTCCACCCAACTTAGCATCCTTAATTGGCCTGCGTATTATTTGCCAATTAAAGTGAATTCTCATAGCGGACGTGATGCGAAACCGGTATGGGTGGTGGAAAGAAGTGTTTTCGGAACTATATTAATTACGAGATAGCTTTATTGTGTTTGATGTTGAAGAGCTAGCTGGCGTGTTGGTGTGTGTGTGGCCGGCCGTGTCCGCTTGAGACGCGTGTCAACGGGCGCCAGTGACGTACTTCCGACTAATGGATTTACACGCCACTGCATAAACAAAGCTCACACTGATGACGCGCTCTCTATAAATAATCACTCGTAGAAGTGATTCATAATCATAAATCACGCATTACTAACATACATTTACATGCTAAACATGCCGCTACACTTAATTTACACATTACCGAGATGATGCCAATAAAACAACTTTAATTTTTCATTACGATTTAATTAAATGCACTAAAATACTTACCAAAAGGGTTGCCTGTTAGTTTGCATTTTGCAAAGGAATTGGCCACTTATATATTAGGCACTGTTATTGAAATAATTAGGCGCTGCTGTGGTACCGGCGACAATACTCCGTCTTACATGAAATATCCGTTACAGCGACACGCCGATGTTGATACATAAACTCGAAATTATTCTTGGCAACGAACGAGGCAGTATTTACAGACGAAATAATAAAATCACTTTAGACGAAATGATTGTGTGTAAGAAAATAAATTATAGACACCTCAGTGTACCTGCTAGTAGAGGAACGCGAATGACGCAGATTGGGATGTTGCTTGTTTACATTTCTTGGCACATAAATGTTGCACGTTTTTCACAATATTTTTACCAGCGCCGATGTAATGTGTGGCTCCAAGGCCAGCGGGGCCGTGCAAGAATCGAGTTCCTGATCCGTCCGGGAATGGGTCTCGCTCGCTCCCGGCCACTCGGCTGGAATGCGTGCAAAATAAACAAGCATAACCGGTTGGGTCCGCATTGTGCGCTTTGCCCACTTGAAATCAGACGCAGCCTTTTCTCAACTGATATTTTGCGACTTGTATATTCAGCGTATTTATGTATCGAGGATCCGATGGTAAATCGGATTTGCGTCGGGACCATCGTTCAAGACGAATGTGTACGTGCCGCTGTTTCGGTGCGCATGGCCGATCACTTCTCTAACCCTCCTCGTGTACCGAACGTTTGCCATTTTCAAATGTTGCACATTCTTGCATTTGTTAGCGTACCTGCCGTCGGTTTTACTATAAATAGTAACATGCTGTATGTTTTGTGCCAATATGCTAGGACTTTATATAGGTATTGTAAGTACTGCATAATATTATAGTTTTACTATCGGAAATCAATGTAATGTTAAAAATACGTGTTACGAAAAAACAAATATTCAGAAACAACGTGCCGCATTTTTACTCAGTTATTTATAATAGCTTTTAGTTTTAAACGACTCATATAAAATCAGACGAATTTAGAATATGAACATTCTTCAGATAATTTGAAAACTTTTCTAAACAATCGTGTACGAACTATGAAAAATTATGCTGAGGAGCACAACCTTTTGAATTGTTAAAACTTGTATTGAAAACAATGTATTGGGACGCTAACGCGTACGATCAAGATTAACGACACGCATATCACAAGATATCGAACTAAACAAACCGGGGCGGGTATAAAAAACTCGCAGCATATGGCATTTTACCGCAGCGGCGTCATTATTTACACCGCAAAAATCTGAGCGCAGCGCACCGGACAATGTGTTACGTTTACTGCAACGAGCGATAGAAGGCAACGCCCATATATCTCCTGACGGCAGCCGTGATGTATCACCACCGATCTACAAACTGTCCACCGCGTTATACTAGTATTATCTATAACTACCTCCGTCGCGCCGCCCGCAACTCCACGCTGTGACGCCGTGCGTTGTTGCATGTGTTTGCGAAAAAATACACACTAACAACTAACAAGCACTCCCACTTGCGGTCGCGCCGTCTATAACTTATACACGACTTTATCAATGACTATACAGACTAGACTACAAACTTTCTTTAAGTACCTTCTGCCAGTTTTTGATATTACGTTGGGATCAATTTATTTGTACCTGAAAATAAAATAATTGAAAATAATTGTATTGTATTTTATTAATATGCCAGTTTTCACTCATCATGTGCCGAATCAAACAGTGATGTAAGCGCAAAAAATCAAGTATTTACGTTATTAATAGTTGCTTTAAACTTTTATTAATTATATTGATTCATATTGATCAAAGTATAATGTTATTGCTCTAATAATTATAGTTATTAAAACAAAACCGAGTGTTTCTATATACGTTCGCCTCGTCCTTGTAATGTACGTGAGGATAACTTTCCAAAAATATAATGTATCGCTTGCGACTAGTGTAAGAATTCGTCTCACTTTTAATATAATTTGAAATCTTTCTTAAATACACTTACAACGAAAAAGAGGAGTTCACGTCAAAATAAGTTTATATGAACTTATTTTATTCCCAGGTGTGATAAGTGTATCCTTGCTCTACCCGCATATAAATATGTCTCGATTTAGTTAGCATATCATAGCTAGCTGAGAGGTTGTAACAGAAAACGTTCGCTACTTTGTCTTTGAAGTGCTTTAACAGAATATCCTGAATAAATACTTGTCCAAACGCAGGAATCGCCAAGAATTTTCTTTAAGGCTGGTAGATTATAACAGTTGAGCGAATTGATTGATGAATCTTGGACATCAAGTTCAAACATCTTTATCCCTTATTAAGCCCCAACAGCGTATCAATCACAAAACGGACCTCTGTTTTACTGATGTAATGATGTTAGATTTTTCACGTATTTTCTATGTAATATTTAAAAGATCCAACGCCCTAAATTCTTACATAGGAATAAGCCCACATTAAAATATAAATTTTGCATTTAATGCGTTAAATATTCCACAGATCACGCAGTTTTTCTCATTTCAAGAAACAAATCAACAATTCTTGTTTCACGACCTGCTTATACTAATACTACACCTTCTTGATAGAGAGTCTCGTTGTTTTATCTCAATTTATAGTTTGTGTTCACCATCGTTCAACTCTATAGTGGCTTGTTAGACTTTCAAAAATAAGGATCAGGAAGACGCGATCCCAGAACAACATGAAAGTTGTTTCTTCTCATTACATATACATTCCACTCCTGTGGTACCAGCTCAGTCATAAGAAAGCCCAATTCGATTGTTCTTGCGAATGTACGGTTTCAAAAACAAAATTCAGTAAAAAATCTGGTGAATGTCAACTCGTTGCTCTATACAATAATACTGTGTCATTATGTGTGTATGACCCAAAAAAAATACTCACGTAGCAGGACTACTTCGTTACTATGATAATTAACATACAAACAAACTCACATACGCGTCATTTTAGTATTCGGCGGATTTAAAGCTTTAATAAAAAAATTGGACACGTTCCACGCTTTCATTATAAATAAAATTTAAATTGGCAATGCACATATCGCGTCTCTCTCTCGAAAATAATTTTGACGGCGCATTGCGAATTTTATCAAAACATTCTTTACACAACTTTCGTTCTGTCATCTCACCAATGTTCGGAATAAATGAAGTGCGTTTTTTGTGTGACCTTTTCATTTGGTTTCTCGTTATGCACGCCTCGTTGAAAGTATTTTTTTTCGTTTTTTTTAACACAATTTTTCCGCTCTTATCGTGGGACACGAGTCTTTCCTTTAATTCGTGAATTAAACCCAAGTAGAATAAAAATCATGAACTTAGTAATCTTGTTAAAATATTATTAGGGTCAAGAAAACAGCATTTCAATTGTATCATAACAAAAGTAAAGTTTACATTCATACTAGTTTATTTATTATATGTATTTGGCGCTTGCATAGTTTGAATTTCAAACCTGTTGTCGCCACTCACAGTGCAACGAACATACTGAACATCGCATGACATTGTTTAGTCGCAGTTTTAAACGCACAGATTTCGCCCACGTACATCATTTCAAGTTGATAACCAGCTTAAGCTTACCTCGTTTGAAATGGAGTCAGTTTAATGACATCGCGATCGTTGCGCAATCTCGATATTAAAATCTAGACCCCGATCGGTTCGCGTGCTATTGATCATTTGTCTTTTACGGTTCTCGTCGTAGGGATGTTAAATTAATAGATCCTTAGCTTTTTGTCTTTTTTATTTATCTTACTCGGCATATGTCTTTACTGTCTCTAAATAGCAATAGATTTTATCACCGGAATGATTGGCAGCCGTCTTTTGACACGGAATGTCCGTCAAATAAAAATAAATCAGACTGGAATTACGCGTAAACCGGTCGGCACAAAAATGAACGCGTTACGATAATTTTTGCTTTAGACACTCGCTCGCGATTCCGACTCAAGTTGTTTTTTTATCGTAACAAATAATGCAAACGCAATTAAACAAATTTGAACGCTGAGCATTTTCGTGTAATTAACTCTGTAAGGAGTATAAATACTTGGCGAGTAGGTACGTGTATGGCAAGTTTTATCGCGGCGCGGGTGGAGCGCGGTAGAGCACAGCGGTGCATAGTAGAGCGGTGTAGAGTGCAGTAGAGTTTTTGTCGGAAGGTTCGTTAGTCAGCGCGAGGTGGCGGCTCGACAGTGCACACTCGTGCTCGAGTGCGCTCCTCCAACTCTTTAACTGCCTACATGAAGGACACTCCACGATGCACTCTCCTATTATAAACTGCGCTTTTAATGGTTTGCGTCGATTTTAATTATTTTCGCCGTTTCGGCGCGATCTTATTTCTCTGGCAAAATTTCGGCACAACTTTGTAATTACTGGCTTTAGTTAGATGAAACATTGAAATGCTTTTCAAGAATTCAATCATGTGTACTTTTTAATTAAACTCAGTTTTTGTTCTTGTCTCCTTTGTTTCACGTTTATAAGTGAGTTTACGGTTTATAAGTTGAATGTCTTACAATGAAAACATAATAGAATGATGGAATCTTAGAAATGCTATTTAACTGTGGACTGTTGTTTGACGAAGACAACGAAAGCTCGTTCGTAAATTTGTTATTAAAATGTGTATGAGCGGTTGTATTTACACGGCGGGTGTTGTTACATTATAATGTTATGAGATTAGGCGCACGCGGCACGGCCATTCTGCTGGCATCGAACTAAAATCATATTGGAGCGATAATCCCGTTAGTTTGCAATAGGCTGACCGCGTCGGACGCACCACCAACAAAATCTATTAAGTGCGCCAGCTCGTTCCATCGGCGGCGCGCGATAATGCCACTAGTTCGCTAGTGCGCGCCGTTTATCGTGCGGCTCGCGACTAAACGTCGGTACATGGGCGACGACCGCGGATTACCACACGCACAATATCCACCAAATTGGATAATACACTTAAAATACAATCGCGCCATGAACGCGCTGTAATCTAGTGACGCGGCTGACGCTGCCGCGCCTGCCGATGAGCATATTAATTTGTCGCAGAAATGGGATTAGCGCACGGCGACAACTACACGCGCCCAGCCCTGCAGGGCCCACGGAGCTCGTTCACGTCGCCTGCCCTTGATTGTCATTTATGTGCACATACTGAGTACATGAGTAACGGACATGCTACCACCGACGGGGCAGTGGGTTTCAAACACATGACTTTGAAATAACATACGCATCGATGATCCATTATCTTTGTTGTAAAGAAAAACAAATATAACAAAAAAATGTGTATTTTTTAAGTGTATCTTTATTACAAATTTAGTGATGTTTTAATGTACAAAATACCAATAAGCCAAAGTTAAAGTTAGGGCTTGAACGTTTTATGAAACAATAAACTAGACCAGGGGTTCCCAAACTTATTTACACATAGAATTGTTATTTTTCTTGCGACGCGATCTTTCCCATAGTGAGATTTATAATTGCGCATTTAAAACTAAAGTGTATTAAAACAACTGCCTTTCCGCCTTCAAAAGAAACGCTTATGTTTAAAGAAGTGATTTTTAATACAGAGCAGTTCTAATAGTATAATTTCCAAATGTTTATAATGCCTACCATATTTTAAAATGGTTCGCGAAATTGTCAATGGTGATTTTGGCGGGGCAATATTTCTTCCATTGACAGTATGATCGCGGCAGTAAGCAGCGCGCCGCCTCCGCCGCCGCCGGCTTCGTCTTTCAACTTTCAAAGCGTAGCGTCGGAGTGATTCGCCTCGCGAAAAGTTTTAAACTGTACACTTTATGTTCTTTATTGTCTTCGCGGGGCTCGTTTATCTGCGTAAAATTTAAACATCTACTTTTCTCAACAAATCGCAACGTGTAAACTTGAACGCTTTGAAGTTTTCACATAATGCTCGTGCACTGGACACAAAGAGCTTAGAGACGGTTTCCTTGTGCTGCACCGCTGCGAAACATCTGTTCGTAATCTCCTAGCAACAAGAGAGCGACCGTTACGTCTCTTGTGTGTTGAGGACGCGCCACTGGTTTTTCAGAAAGCTCCGCCCTTCGTCTGTCCTCTCGCGACGCTCCTCCCTTTGCTTTTTTCGCTGCTCTACTTGTTGAATAGAGGTTTTAAATGCTCATGAATCACGGCGTGTGTGATTCGCCGCTCACCTTCGCTGTCTCGAGGTTGGCGCGTTTCACGCCGCACATTACACACTACACAAGCCGGCGGCGCCTTCGCAGTTTGACGCTATCTACGACACTACTTTTATTGAGTGGACCATTCAAAAACGTCATACTAAAAAGTGAAGGCATAGAGAGCTGAAGCCGAGGCGCAGTCGGTCTGTGTCCGTGTCAACTTAAATCGAAATTTCGCCGTGGGCCGCGGCGGATAGCGCCAGTTAACTTGTAACTCACTTTTGATGTATCGTTGTTTTTGTAGAGTTGGATGCCTTGTAAACATCGCTGCAGGAAAGTTTTGGGTCGCCTGTCCGACGTTTCAGATATTTGGGCCCGATTAAAAGGCGCCTCTGAAAGGTTTTCGAAGCTGTCTGCGCCGCGTTTTACATCAGATCCATCAAAAAGTGCTCGCGCCAGCACTTGTATTTTTATCGCTGTATTTGGTCTGCGGAATAAATTTAAAAACATAATTGATTTGAACAAACCGGTACACGAATAGACACATGGTTCGGGCGAAATCGTCTGTTTGTACAAACGTAATGTGTAACAGAGCGCCAACATGTTGGTTGAGTAGATAAGAACGTTTTTCAATCGCCACGTTAGCCGCCCGGGCTGGGCGAGTGCCGATGCATTTATAATATGCGGATGGCTTAGACGTGCGCGTTCCCAGAAGGCACGGCCGCAACTCGCGACCACGTGCGCTACTAGTTAGTACTACTGACGTTTTATGAACGACTCCAACTCACGTTCGTAACACAACGTAATAATTACACAATAGTGTAATGCCTCAATGAGCGGATCTTCTTTATTCTATGTTATGTACTTATCAAGCTATAAGCGTGGAAAACTAATTTATCTTTCACTTATGACACGTTTGTATTCGAAGTAATTCGAAGGTAAGGTAAGGTTCATAATTTGAACGCTTGAATGTTGAAGTTTACCAAGGCTATACAAATGAGTTGGGTTGTTAGCGTCGTGTTACTTCATTGCAGGTACTTACGATCAGCATATGATGGCAATAGGCGGGTAAGTGCGCCCGCCGGCCGGCTTTCTGCGGTTTTATGTAAATATCAGCCGATAAACCGACCTCCACCCGCGCGGCGACGCTCATTTGCATTCATAGGCTCGTAACCCTTGCTCGGTCTTCCTTCGCTTATGCAGCCAGTAAACCTTGCTGCCCTGCCTTTGCACGACAATTTACGACTCCCTCATGTAATACGTCCAGGCGGCTATACGAGTATGAGGGCCTGTATCTACGCCGAAGAACGTGAGCTCGCGATGTTGCCGTTCGATTTACATATTATATTAAAGTCGCCGCACCTCGCCCCACATCGCCGCCACCGGCCGTAACGCTCCAACTTTTCTTAATTTTTCCGCTCATAAACCTCCCGAAACGAAAGTTTTGCTGTCCGCTGTGAGAGGTCGAGTGTAAATACACTTTTTATAATGTACTAAGTCACTCTGTCGCTCTCTGCCAAAATGACTTCTTTTAATAAAGAGTCCTTTTTTACTATGATGACTGGATCCCGCGCTTATTTAATTAGATTCCGTTGTAGTAGACGTACTTATATACGGAGCGGAGTTTTATTTACGTTTAAGTAATAGTCCACTATATTATATCTGGATTTAAGATTGATGCATTAGCAAAATGGGTTATTAAATTGCGTTTTCAAACATTAATATAGGTATGACCTAGGTTGTCAACAGTAGCGAGTAGTTTTATAAACAAACGAGCGCACGGCATTTCCATGTACGCGTGTGTGCGGACGTCTGCGGCATTTGTATGACGGCACATGCAGTCGCCTCGTCAACCACACACCTGTGTAAGCAAACAATGTGACCTTGACTCAGGCGGCGCAATGCCTTTGCACCTATTGTCTTTTTACGTGCAGCACATACCATACCACCGCGTCTCTTTTCCTCTACAGTCAAATAAAATTTAACTTGAACCGTTTGTCAGCTAGAAAACTGCCAGTAATCAATCGTCTATCACTATAATGGATTTACAAAACATAATGCCGTTCGGTGCGGTGTCGTACAAACGGTGACAGTTGAAAGCATCGATGTAAACTCGCGTGACTCGCAGCCGGCTCCCCCTCGGCGCCGTTAGCCCCTCTCGTTAAAACTTTCCGAAATATGACGCACGCTTGCAACCCTTTCCGTTATTTTTAAAGGCACCCATTACTCGGTCGGCCACTGTCTTCAATTGAGTCCTGTGTTACTTTTGTTTTTAAAACTGCGGTCGCTTCGTCCCTTCTGTGCCCATCCGTCTGTTGACGCTTTCTATCGAGGCGAATTGTTCCTTTGTAGTTGATCCTGTGATTTGGTCGCATTAGCGGGAGGATCAAAGATCGAGCGGGAGCGCGCTCCACTCGCTCTCTCGCAGCGCTATCCGTCTGTCGGCTGACGCTCCCTGGCCCGATAGCGTCAATCTAACGCTCAATTAGCTGAATGCGATTATCCGATTCGGATCCAGTTTCGCGAGCGTCTCTGCCGCACACCGCCCCAAGACAAGCGCGCCAACTTTATTAATTAAGCCGTGTCTTATCTCTTGTTAGCACTCATTCTATTATTTGTCTTTTCACCGCTCATTTCCATAATTTCATCGGCGAGTAATTACTTACTACTAACGCGGGGCATTTCTTATTGTGTTTGCATATTTTGTCTGTGGTCGTTTGCATTCTGGAAGTTTGTCTAAATAAAATTAACTTGGAATGACGAATGCGATTCTTTGCTAATTCGTATATATTTGCAATTGTTATCGATATAGATCGAGTTTCGCCGTGAATTTGAAACATCGCATTTGCATTATATACTAGGTTCCTGTTTGGTTATGATTGGCGCGCTAGGCTTGGTATTGTCGGACACTGAAGATGGACATAGTTAAAATGATGCGTCAGTAAAGGGACGCAGGGGTGGCAACGGGGTTGGGACAGTCGTGTTTCTCTCCCCCACTGTGTGTTTAATTAGCTTAATTGACATCGCGAGGCGCGGTGTCCGAGCGTTTGTTTGCGATATCGCGTTACCGCGCCCGCCAAACCGTCGCCGCCCGTTACCTTCCTCGTATTTGCAACTATGTTCCAAAATGCTCGTTTCATCTCTATCACTCAGTATAGTCTCATTTAACACAGTACCCCTAAAATATTTTTGGTAATAATATGAATGTGTACACTATATTCCAGAGTAAACTTGCGAGTAACACTCTTGGAATCCTAAAAAACTAGCCCACATAAATGTAAGTATGCACCCAGTATGAAATTCCAAAAACATATTACACAGCGATAAAATTAAATGTCTATTTGTACGAAACAATTGGTTAAGTAAGTTCGTTAGTTAAGTATATTCCAGTGCATTTTACAATACAGCGACAGCGCCGCGTCGGCGTCATTGCGGATTTGTGCAGAAACGGTAAAACGCTGAGTCAGCGATGCGTCATGCGCAGCTCAGAATACATCGAGCCCTCTCCCCGGAATAAATTCACTACTAAACTTTTGTACATTAAAATGACCGTAACATAACATGAGTATATTGAGACCACAAAATGTGGGAAGTGATCTCGTCTGTTATGTTCTCCTCGGGTTGCTATTAAACTGTTGTACGTACGTGAATCAACGTTTGTAAGGTAGGATGACGTTATTTGTTGAATACTGTATTCAGTTAACGACTAAAGCGAGTCGTAAACATAGTTCCCTTGTCGGTGGCCATTTCATTGGCTTTATCTATGAAGTTTGCTGTACAGCACCGAGGCGAACTTGCCGCACGGTTCAGTTAATGAATATCTTCACTGGCCCGCCATCGCACAAAGTGCGTGTGATTAATCTCGCTGAGAACAAAGAGCTCCGTTTCCGCGAGCCCTCCACAGCTATCGATCATTCACCTCCTCGAATAAAAATAATCATAAATAAGGGGCTGGCGCCATTGTCCAAACGAGGCGTGCGTGTCCGCGATAGTTTTACCTACTCTGTGTAATACAGACTGACTTAACAACCTTTGTGGTGGTGGGAGTTTCACCACCTTTATAGTTAACCTCTTTTTATTTACTCGCATGGGACCCAAGGTCGCGTTAATGTAATCATTGCTTCGCCCGTCCAACGGTTCGTCAAATTCTTTGTTTGTTTATCCTACAATATTCCTGTTATTGATGCGTGTCAGTAGTTTAACACTAACCCCACGAAATGATTATTTGTTTCCAAAGCTACCAATTGCCTTATTAATTATTAGGTTTGGGTTGTTGTTAGTTTTTAACTTTAAGATTGATGACTAATGAAAATAAAATTATATAGAGTCTAACGATTTTTATCAGCACACTATCGATACTTAGTTTTCTTTATTTTCCTTAAATTTTAAATGCTGCAACGACCTACACAACCTTTCCATTAATATTTGAGAGTACAATAACATTATTTTGTTTATGTATCAATCGAGCGGCTTCTCGTTTTAAAGATTGCCCTTCAAGTTGCTGTATCCAGATGTTTGTAAATGTTCTGCCTAATTCTTCAATGTGAATGTTGTTAGATTAGTGTAATCTTTTTCTTTTCACACTCATATTATAGATAAAATTAATGAATAGTACCTACTAGTTACTACCAAATTTAACACATTCAATTTATTGATATTTTTATCTTTATAAATGTTGTTGACCATATCAGTCATTTCGCGGTTTCAATCGCATTTCCTCTTAAACGCACCGGATATTAATCACGAATGATAAAATATCGATTGTCATTAGCAATGAGTACGCGTTTTAAACATTTGTTATCAATCATTAATCAGATTGAATTTCACCGAGCACTGTAATGACCGCACACTAATTATTTAAAAAGATAACTTTCCACCGCAGCTTCCTCTACGATCAACAATTTGCACACAATGAGTGGGATGTGGCTTAATTTTAATAAGATAAAATGTGTAATGTACAT
Source organism: Cephonodes hylas (assembly GCA_030295005.1). Taxonomy (NCBI): domain Eukaryota; kingdom Metazoa; phylum Arthropoda; class Insecta; order Lepidoptera; family Sphingidae; genus Cephonodes; species Cephonodes hylas. The sequence goes on along the minus strand of AP025364.1, from coordinate 5,809,710 downwards.
AATAAATCAAATAGGTATATAGAAGTTTAAGCCATACTTTGTTTAAAAGGTATATTATAAATGAGAAAATAACAGGCATGATATCTGAGAGGCTTTAGTATTGTACAAAGTACTTGAAAAGCTCCCATAACAACATGGCGACATGACAACGTGTATGACGCAGTAGCGTTTGACCCGCCAGCGAATTTCGAAAAGAAAACTGTCGACGTACTCGGTGGCGTGTTTTCCTACAAAACTTATTGTACAATAACAAGCTGCTATACAAAGGATAATTTTGCCGTCATAACGGTAAGCTATGTAATAGAGCTGCCGTGCGCTTTGTCGAGCTTTTTGAGACAGTGGCGGTGGGAGGCACCATGGCGCACAGTAACCGCGCTCTGCACATAAATAACTTTATATGAGCGCTCTAAATCTCATTACGGCTACTGTAATAGCTTCCAAGGCTCCGTTGTCGGTTGTGACGGGAATATAAAGCGAGCCTGATTTATTTCTACAAATTAAGCGCATCGTTTTATAGGACAAGTTACACGAGAGGGCGCAACGTCTCGGCCTCGCCTTCACGCCTCTGTGGCTCATAACAAGCCAGCTGTGGGCAGACTACTAGTTCTTTCGCTCTGAGGCAATCGACTTTTCGGTGTTAAGATATTTGTTTCAGATTTACATGACGTCGTTATTTTAAAGTATTTTAAAGCCTCATAGTTACTGAATACACAAATAACAAGAAACACAATATATGATAGTGAGGGGTTACATGCGATGCGCTTATGAAAAAGAGCATTATTTCCCACTGACTCGACTTAAGCGCTAAATGGAGTCTGTTGAAAAATGGAAGGAGAAGCGAAACCGCCGCCCTGACAGCCGCCTACGGTGCCCTCGCCATGTAGCGAGCCGATAGCGTAATACCAAAACAAATGGCCTCCTTTGTCGCACATTTTATTTTAGATACGTGAGTTATGTTTAAAAGATGCTGCGTGCGCTGCGCTACGGTTTTATGCTGCTCCTGAATATTTTGTGTCACCCTTTTTTATGAATGTCATGTAGTTTTTACAACATCAAACACGCGATCCACAAAATTGGCCGGCTTCTGCCAATATCTATCGCAAAACATTTTTATTGAACACATGATAAATGCATTTACAACCCTCGTATATCACTTAAAAACGTTACTTGTCATGTATTAATTGATAGCCGCTGCGGAAAAATACTCTTGGCAACCGCTATGAATACGTCTAGACTGAACGTTGAAACATGTCACAAAAATAAAAAATCATTACGTGTACATTACTCTTCGTATTGGAAATAAATACCCAAGTGAAATAGTATATTTAATGCGGTAATTAAAACGTCCACAAACGTCCGTTTAAAATATTTACCAGATGTGTGTGTGTGTGTGTGTGTACGGAATCGATGAATTCAATTTAGATCGGCGGGTAACAGTGCTAGAGCATTAGCCGCGCACATCGATCCGTTATCTCTGCTACCGAACAAAGAGAGATGAAATTTTAATCGGTCGCGTTGTCTGCCATCGCAGAAGTTGGCCGCCAAGCCGGCGCCGACCGTATTGTAATGAGCGGGCTTGGCTGCACGAGATCTTGCCTTCGACTGAATAATACATGCACCCTGATACCGGTCACAAAACGCAACGTGCCATGCCGTCGCCATCCTAGCACGCTCCTTCGGAAACCCACCGACGTCATCGGAATAATTCACATGATTTACCCCACTACTAACAAAGGGCGATAGTATTTATATAAATCATTATGATTTGAACCTAAGAGATATAATCGATAATACGGTACTGGTTAGGTTGACAAGGATAGGGCTCGTCAAGGGTGGCGTAATCTCGAAAAGATCCACGTCTTGCAATAGACGGATACTTAGATACAAACCGATATGTCGGATTCGATTTGATAAATCTAAATTAATATCTTTCATTAAAGTTCTTATCTAGAACTTCCAAACTATAATAATATATCCGCCGAATGGTACAGAGCAAATGTTCAACGCATATACAAACAAAGCGATCCTATCTGAAAAATGGTACAACTTGTTTATACCAAAGAAACGGATTGTTGTTTTATTTGTTTAAAAAGAACGACCCCGTTTCCGCAAAATGTAAATAACATTTCGATCATTCGCTTGATAGCAAAATGACTTTGATTGCGTAAACGTATCTGTGTCGAAAGTGACTTGAGCGATCTAAAAATTTATGCAATCTAATTTTCGAGGTAAACGCTGAAAATTTATTCTACAAAGTTTCCTTTCCTAAACCGATACAAGTAATTCGTTTAAGTCTTGGTCGTGTCTTTTGGGTTTCTAATTTTTATTTTATTTTTTTTATAGTAATTATTTAAGAATGTCTTTATAATAATTAAACGACTATATTTGGCACAAAACTTCGTAAACTCTAATTCGATTTACATATTACTTACCAAGCCATGCAAAATAGACTTGTCTAATAATAGTGATACGCTAACAACAGAATCACGGAGATAATCGTATCGTAAAACATTTTCTAATTTAACTTTGGCGAAACCAAATTTTACGCTCTGGTAGCGAACTTGGTAAAAGAACTTCTTTTAACATTTTTAGCTTCCTAGCTCTAATAATAAATACTTGATAATATGACACACGACATTTAACTTCGTCAGTTAAGAGAGAAGTAAAAAAAATGAGAGACTAAATATGAATTACTGATTAATAATAATCCCACGCTGAAAAGGGACATTAAAAAGTTGAAGCTGGACGAAGGACTAAGAAATGGAAAGTATTTTCCCCGAGTTTTAATATCAAATCCGGGAGATCTCCTTATAATAAGTTGTAAACTCGTGTTGGAGGGTTTTCGCCGCAAGTTCGATGCTACACCCACCGGCGACTGCCGGCAATCTCGTTAAAATCTACGACGAAACTCCGCAATGGCGTTTCACGACCATTTATGAAATCACATGCTACGGCTAATATGACCCTAAATAGTTGGTTACACGTGTTAGTTTAGCTTTGCCCGGCTCCCTGCACCCCCGCCCCAAGATAAAGCCATTTCGATGTAGCTGTCATTATTTTTTTAAACTTCTCTGCTAAAGTCGCCGTCTTAGCCATTCAGATCATATGCGGTAGGTCTTAATTTAAATGAAAATTAAAATTCGGACTTCGTTACTAAAATTTGCAATTTGCGTTTTAATTTAAAAGAATTCTAAAAACATATTATGTATAAAATATCGTCGGGGATAGTGTAAATCCGCGAATCTACCATACGCAAAGGCCGCGTATCTGCAATAGATCGAGTTTTACAGGGGAAGGTTAAAACTTAATAACTTTATTAATTCAATTAATTTTAAGCTCATTTTTACATAAAAAGTAATTAATAATGTGTTCTATCTCTTGTTAGAAAAATATATCAATTTAAGTGAATAATTAAGGCCCTACGACAATTACGCGGATTTGCTTTGACCATAAACTAATAACATTGGAACTTACGAGGAAGGTACGCGGTTTTGAAACTAAACAAATATTATTATTTTAACATGAATATTATTTAATTTTGAAAAAAAACTATACATAATTAATGTAGAATCTTTGCCTCTTACAAAAGTTAGATAAAATGAATGTAACAAAACCAACGCGAACTTTTTCTCTAAAATCTCTTTGATTTACTCTTATTAACTTTGATAATACTCAAGTGTCAACACTAGTTTAATTAAATCTTATATTTATTTAGACGATAATCAGCCTTTTAAGTAATTTCAATTGGAAAACTTCAGAATATCACAAAGCTTAAATATATTATAAAATAAATGTACCCAAACCAAACAGTCTTAGTGATTTAAATTACGTACTTAAAAATAATATTAGGCGCTTGTAGATAACAAATAAAATCAATTTATAAATCAAAAAAGGAACTAAACAAAAGAAATCATTTCTAACAAAAAAAAAACAAATTGTTCCTTTATAAGGTGTAAACAGTTATAGATTACTATTAATTAATAAAAGTTAGGTACTAATTAGGTATTTCTGTATGGCAGGTTGTCATAGAATTCATGTCAATCTGAAGGTATAACACTTTTTAATTGTTGTAAATATGTTCATACTTTGTTTTGGATATTGGCAACCTATCAGTAATGAACTGTGGTGGAATAAATGGTTCAATTCTTTTTGGCCTTTGTGGTAATAGTTGAAACTCGTCATTGTAGTTAAGATTGTATTCAATTGTACCATTAAGATTGTATTTTAGTACTCTGATATCAACCACACATTTTGCATCAATCCCTCTCCCAGGGCGAATTGTATCTTTAAAAAATGTGTGGTCCACTGTTGCTCCTCATATGGAGATGGATTTAGTCTGATTTTCTTTGGTAATTGAAGAGTACTGACTAGGCAAAAATATTTCACGATTTTTTTATTTTCTTTCAATTATAGAGTGAACTGAATCTACATCCATCTGAGTGTGACCCTTTACGAAAATTGTTTGTGTAATTACAATCTTTTTTTTCCATCGCCAGTAGCAGGAGAGCGTTAGAAACAACATTTCTATTTTGTGATGTGCATCCATCACTAAAAATAACGACATCTTTTGGGCGTTCTTCAATAATTTTCTTTAAATAATCAATATAAAAAGAAGCATAAGTTGATGCTTGTAAATCAGTAGTGATCTCATCAAACCAATAACACATTGCATTATTAGTGCCCAGATTGTAAATTGTGAAATTATGAACCATAAGGTTTGTTTTAAAATACAGTGCACTAGCTTTCAAAAATTGACACAATTTCACAGCTTGTAAGTCAGCAGTGATAAGATTCCATTTTTCGCTCTTTCTTTGTCTAACGTCTTTTCTTGTCTAGCTTAATCTTTTCGTGACAAGTGTTCCTGATATTCTTCTTCACTAATATTACCTACTCTATACGAACAACATAGGTCAAGCACTTGCATCTTTTTTTGGTTCAAACAATACTATGTTTTCATCTTTTAGAACATCTTCAAATAGTTTTCTTGAAGCCACTTTCTGTGCCTTTTTTGTTGCCTCTTCAATACAGATACGATATAGTTCACGTGTAGACTGTATTATTTGCTCTACATGTAATTTCGTACTTTCTTTTCTGCAGTAGTGAGAAGGTATTTTAAACAACAAAATCGTTGCTGGTGTCACCAAATCACTTACGCGGTGTTGACACTTGCTCGCGACGGATACGCAGTGTTGTTACTTTGGCGATTTCTGGCTTCCGATGGGTCAAAGTGAACTCGTGTCAAGGCGGTGGCAGCCTATCAAGATTTTGCGGGGTTTGCCCGCTAAAACTTAAATTGGCTACATTTGTAAGATACGCGGAATTATCCAATGCTAGTTTCGCGGATTTGCACTATCCCCGACGATATATTGTTATATAGAAGTATAAATATAGAAATAGAAGTAGTCATAGCTGTTCTCGTACTTACCTATATCGACAGAGATTAAGAGGTTAAAGGTCATCATAACATTATATATATATTTGATCCTGCGAATTTTAGACACACCGCATTATCAGCGAGGGCATAAAAACGGAGCTTTCTATATTCAAATTGGCCGCAACGCGTTCGCTACTACTGGAGTTATTTTTCGATATGCCACCGAATTTTTTGCCGGCACTGCGTCGTTTTTTTCCCCATCTTAATATAGGAAAGTGGGAAGCACGTAGTTGTCCACTTCTATCGTCAGCGATGTCGTTAGGGGTATAGTGGCGGTCGGCTCCTTATCGCGCGCCACTACGCGAGTAATGACGCCTTCGATCGTAGGCTAATGGCCAACGCGGGCCCACTTAGATACGCAAATGAGCATCGACAAGTGCCGACCATCAAACGCCGTGATTGCGCGTACACATTACACCCGAACTGATTATTTCTCACCGTTGCACGAACGCTCTAATATTCGCGCATGATTTTTTGAACGAAAAATGATTTAGGTAATCAGTTTCTGGAATTCACAAAAGAAATAGTAAAAGAATAGAAACAACATGATCACACACCATTTAAGCATATATTTGTTTCCTCCTACTAAGAGTATGGACTGGTACCATACTATAAATTCTCTCCTTACGGCATGCCATGTTGTCCTTTGCTTAAGAGCTTTTTCACGCCTTGCTCAAAAGACTCAAGTCTGCATAATATAGGGGACACATTGCACTACATGGATGATTGGTAAAGATAAAAAGTAACTAAGTATCTCAAATCTAGCATAAATGTATATGATTGTGAATTACGATTGTTTTATTATAGTGTTTTGTCATATATTAAAAAATGTATCGCTAAAACCTTGACTTAAGTAAGTAGTGAAAATACCGAAATTCTCTCCGCACGTCCAAGTATTATTATAAACACTGAAAATGTCAGGTCCCGCTAGTGTTACGGATTCAAATGCAATGCTACAGTTTTTGCCACATTATTTTCTCCTTTAGGTTGTTCTTCAACTAAGAATATTCTGTTCGATTTGTAGACCTAACTCATAAAATGTACCTACATCATATATCCGTCCTCTCAAATGATATGTAATTGTAAACTTCTTGTATTCATACTAGGAATTGTTTGTCTGATGTGCTATTTTTGACGTTAACGACAATTCCTTGTATTTAGTACCGACTTCATCTAGTATATTGAGCTTGTAATCGTGCTTAATATCCAATTTAAAACACATGCAATGTATAACAATGAAATATTCAAATAAGCGGCTCAAACTTAATTATTTTTATATGCAGGCACAACAAAATATAGTACATGTTGAAGCGCGATGTTGTCGAAAAAAAAAATTAATAATATTTCTGTTACCATAGAATCGTAATGTGTTCATGTACGAGACGTAAACAGTAAGACAGCCGGTAAAGGTAAGAGACTATAGACGGCTGTACACAGTGGCAACAATCAACACACAGGCGTTGGTGGCGCGTTTCCTGCCCTGTAATGACTATAAGCTATATTTAATGTGTCTATTATTGCAAAACTAGCCTTTGCCTAGATTCCATTCGTATTCGAATGAGGTGGAACTATTTTAAGTTGACCTCACTAACGTTTTGCGACGTATGCCATATAGAGGTCAAGCTTTATTTCAGATTATATCCAAGCGATTGCTGATCCAACAACCACCACAATATAACCCCCTTCGAACCGACGAATTCCCTTCAAAATCTACTCCTTTTTGGCGCGGATCCTAAACAAACTCGAAATTCCTAAATAACTTAAGCAGTTTATATCGATGTCGGTTGCTTTTTTTAAATATTATTCTTTATCGTTAATTTAAAGACAACCCAGTTTCCATTTTTAAATGGACAGGCGAAAAGAGTAACGTAATTTTCTAAACAGTCGACGCGAGTAGGTGGACAAGCGTTCAAACACTCGTACACGTTCGCTGTAAACTGTTATTTTTTTGCCTCTTGCGTTTTTTATACACCGATAGTTTCTTCGAACTAGTTATGAGTAGGATGTGTCCAAGCGGAGTATTTTTGTATTGTTCTCGAATTTGGCTGTCAAAGTCGATTTGAGGTAGATTGGGAGCAATTGTAAGTGATCTGAATAAATTTGATTATTTATCATTAGACAGACGGTGGTCAATGTAACTCAAAGTATTTAAAGTAGAGATGAATTGACGGCCACATATCGCGAGCTTAGTTTTTTCGTCGTAAGTAATATGGAATCAGCCCACCGCCGTTTTTTGACAATTCAGGACTTTGAGCTGCTTTTATTAATAAAAAAGAAGCAATTTACCTGACCCGGAAATTAAACACTGGGCCTTTAAATCGTATAACTATAGTATCGTAATCGTATAACTGTAGTAATAAATTCACAGTTATAAATGGACCACATTGACATCGACGATAGCTAAATCGATGATCCAGATTGTTATCAGATTGCAGCTGCCATTAAACCACCTGACACAAAGTTCGTTGGGCTACAATTCATAAATTGTTCGAATTATATTTAATGTTGCGACTAAACTTTACCAATATTCTGTCGCCAACATAACAAAAGAACGCCAAGTTTTTACAAATAATTTAATTTAAATCATCTTATCTTACTGTAAATTTTTCTTCGTGGATGTGTAAGAAAAGGTTACGAAGACTGTCGGAGAAACTATTCCTTAACTTAGTATTTATGCTTTAAGGACGATTGCTACGAGACATTGATAGAATATTATCATGATACCTTAGATCATTCTAGCTTTAATGAACGATAGGTACAATGCACAAACACACATTATTTTGGATCTGTACATCAAATATTACGTTGAAATTATTGGAATTATCTATTCCAGTAAATTGTAATTAAATTAGCGTCCACTATCTTTAATGCCCATCAACGTCATGTCTAATATGTGGCATTATCAAGTTGAAATGTTCATAAATAAGGCCGACGCCTTCCGTTGGCTGCGTATACCCGAGTCCCTCGGCATAAAAACGATTCCCGAAGCGAAAACTGTCTCGACACATGTCTCCCAGTGGCTTTATGCAATCCTCCTGTCTACCATAACGCTATCCATGACATGTTAAATTCTTATCTGTTGCCCAAACACTTATAGTCACTAAACAAATAAGCATACACTCGCATTCACAGCCATTGTTGGGACTCTGTACACAATCAGTATTTTGCAGTAAAGCTCACGGTACAACGCTGAATAAACACTTTAATTTCAACGTACAAAGAGTTTCAGACGTTTATTACTTCTAACTGCAAAACTGAGTAATGTTTATTATTTTTGACATTGGGTGTGCAATTTTCTTAATTGCATTGTAAATTCTTTAACGTGAGTTGTGTTTATTATATGTCGACAAATGCGGATAAAAGAAAAGCTAGGCCGCCAAATGCATTAACCGAAAGAGGATATTCGTGTCGTTTACGCCGTTTGTCACGTATAATGTTCTATATAAAATTTTATTTGAGTCTAGAACAAGAAAACCCCAGACGCGCGTTACTGTCCGACCCCTTACCGCTGGACGGTTTGTATTTATATTAAATGTAACTCTCTTTTACAACCCTCATTAAGTGCACACAGACGCGGTAATGGATTTTCGAAACAATTCCCGTTGTATTTACGATAAATTATGGCATTTCGTAGCGCAATATGATCACGATCGCACGGAACGTGAATAGTAATAGTGCACCGTGCGATAACCATAGCTGCATGCATATTTTATGGTTTTCGCTTGGTGAGGGTTAGTAATGTTAGCCGCAGAGATGTGTGCGGTGGGGCGCGACACCGACCGACACGGGCCGACGCGGCGCTAGCATCAACAGCGCCGGCCCGCCGCGACGCCGCCACGGCGCCCGACCAGCTGTAAATGGAGTGCGCATTAATACTCAACTATGTAATAAATGTTATTGTTTGTCATAAACTTTGTTTTATGAAGGTCGACCTCCCCGGCCCTTGACGCCGTCGGACCTTTAATAAAGTTTACCGTTCGCTTGATACCCCCACTCACTGACGTAACCACGATACACCTCCTTTTATTTTTATACGACTTAAATTGATACGTATTATTGGTCATCGGCATAAGCCCGAAAGGACAATATTATTGAAATTTAATCACTCGGCCTAAAGAAAATAAAGCAAAAATAAAAACTTTCTACTTATATTGCAAAGTCGCAGAATCGCAGTCATTGCAAAAGTTGCGCTTAGCATTGCAGCAATATTTTTCACTGCGACCTTTCAGAAGCGAGGAACTTCAAGATATCATTTGTTGTTTCGACAAATTGTTTCTTCATATCTATTTATCTTCCGTAGTTGTATGTGCAGCTTTTAACTTATATTGCAGGACAGTTTTGTTCAAGTTTTAGAACGATTTGATAACGAGTGGACTTCAAAACCTTTTACATTTTTCAACAAGTAGATACTTATTTATGAGATGTGTTATAGGTTTTGCAAAAGTTTTAAATCTTTATATAGCATATTTTGCGGTTGTTCCGTACTGAATAGAGTGAAGTATAATAGTGTAAAGTGGCGATTACATGCTTGATGTAGGTAGCGATGCGAGATAGTGTGGAGCGGGCGCGCCGCCGCTGGCGGTGGAAACACGAACATCAGGGTTTATTTGTATGTAGCTCAGCTCCGCGCCGATGCGAGGGGCGGCATCAAGACGTTCAGTGCAATTTTTCAACGTTTCGACTTCGTGTTCGGCAAGCCGATGTAGCCCGCCGCAGTGCAGCCGGCCACCCCTCGCCGCCCGCGCCCCGCGCGACCCGCACCTGCTCCCGCGCTCAACTACTGCAACTTTAATCTCCCAATCCGCCACCGCACGACCGCACACCGGCGCGACGCTATATTTCAATTAATTCGACCATCCATTCCCGACGTGAAACTACGCGCCGCTTAGCTCATAACCCCGGCAGGACGTCGCGTCGCTTCCAATCTGATATGTCACGACTCACGGCACACTCCACTTGAGTCGCCGCATTGTCACATGCAAAAAATATCGCTTTGTCTGTGATAAAGTTTATATTTCCTTAGTTTTTGTTCATTGAGCTAACCTTGTTAGAGAATTCGTTCCATTCAATTCACTTACTGACATGCTTTCAGAATCTTTTGACACTTTATGCTGTTTGACAGACTGACGTTACAAAGCGGTTAACAGACTTTTCAACACAAAACAATATCCTACTAAGCTAATGATGCCTAAGTAAAATGTCCATCGATAAATAAGTAAATATTTTTTTTTCTCTTGAGAACTACTCTGGAAATACAGTTATTATTTTATAAAATTATATTTTTACAAATAGTATGTAGGGTAATTCCGGGGGAGATGGCCGTACGGGAGAGATGGCCAATCGAAAAAAGTTCATGAAATAATTACTAGGTGGCGCTACTTACGATTTCGTTCGGTTCACGTGACCGCGGCCAACAAACGTCGGTAAATTTTTGTTCGAAAAAATAATTGGAAGGTGAGTAATTTGACTTTATATTTTTAAGACACATTCGATTTAAGGTAAGAGTGTCACATATTAAGTACTTACAAAAAGGTTTTGAAAGATATCTCCGATTTCGTGGTTTCCCGATGAAAGGACAATATTCTCGATTTTCTAACCTCAAAATTACCTTTGAATTTTGAGAGTTGTGTTATTTAACTAAGCTGGCCATCTCACCCTGACAATCGGGAGAGATGGCCACAGTATTGACGGGAGAGATGGCCACAGTATTGACGGGAGAGATAGCCATAAAATTTAATGTTTAAATTTTCATTTATGTTTATACCTCATTCACGATCACTTGGCAGACAAGTCTAAAAAACCAAAAATAATTAAGACAGAAAAGACTGTTAGACCTAAGCAAAAAAGACTGTTAAGAAACGTAAGGCAATTCCTAAGCTGTCTGATAGTAGTTGCGAAAAAAATTCCATAGTTTTTAATGATACCTCTGAGAGTGAAACTGAAGATAGAGAAAAAGATAACTGCAGAGGTTGTGGTGATAATTGTTATAGGACACAACTACTTGAAGATTGGATACAATGCAATATTTGCATGTTCTGGGTACATGAAAATTGTACTGAGTTTGAGGACATGTGTTCTTACTGTGGTAAGAAAAAAAAAAGGCGTCAAAACAACTCAAGGGCAAAGGGAAAGGCAAAAAAAGTACTGGCCATCTTTCCCCAGCCACTATGGCCGTCTCTCCCGGACAATCTGGGAGAGATGGCCAGTCCTAGTTTTTTTTTAAAGTGTAATAATACGTGTTATTTCATTGTTTAAAGTGTTTTATCGTTAAGTTTCAATAATAATTATAAATAAAGTTTAATTTTCTCTATGATTTTTGTATTTATTCGTCATAATTCCTTCACAGTAGAGCCTTCAAGTTACTAGGGCCATCTCCCCCGGAATTACCCTATATGAAAGGATCGCAAAAGTTTTTGCTACATAGTAGATTTATATTGCCATTAAAAGGCAGTTCTTATTCTTATTATGCAGGTCGGATCCGGCGAGAGCGGACCGGCGGCGCACGGCGCACGTGTCGGCCATCCCGCTGAATCAACTCAACCCGATTTGCTCTACCGCAACTGAATGTACTTAATTTGATTTCGATTGTATTAAACCCCACTTCGTCTCCAATTAATGACCCAAAGGTCTCCCAATAATTCGGTCCGCAAAATTGTTTCCACCGGCAGTCTCTGCAAGTGGAACTTTTGCAACTTGTTTTACCGGCGTCTGCGTTTAGTGTTCTATATAGAAGATCAACGACCGTCGTACATTAATAACTAAACTCATCTTGTAAGACGTTTTACGAGAGAAAAGTTAGTGATGCGGTGAATACGTTTGGCAAAAACCGGAAATAACTTTGTACCACGGTGTTACGTTGTAGAACCAACGGGAAGCACGTAGTAATTAGATGAATGTTGTAAGCGTTGCGTTGTTCACTCGTTCAGCGATTGTGTAGTGGGCGTTCCGCATTCGTTTTCGTGTTTAATTGCGATCGACACCGTAACGGACAGCGGCACGTTTTTGCCCGACTCAGAACGAAATGAACCGCGTGTCCTTTAATGAGTAGTTCACCACATTCCCCTGCGCGTCTAAATCAACCCTTTCCATTGTCTATTATGTTTTATGTACTCCAGTCCTAATTAGTTTTGTATTGCTTAAACTTTCGCTTGCGCGGCAAAAGGTTTTCGTATTGCTTGTGTTAATTTAAATAGTTTCAACGTCACACTTCACTTGCTTCCAACTGAGTTGGACATACAAATACAAATCGTGACAAATATGAAATACCTATCCCAACACTTTTACAAATAAAATAAAGCGTTTGATGACGCTCGCTTACAAGCTTCGAATCTATAAGCGATTGCTGAAATTTTGAATAAAATTTTTGTCAATTCCAATGTTCGACCAAATTAAATTCAATCTAGTTATTTGTCAGAGTCGCGTAGCTTCGATCTTTCTTGGAGTGCGCGACCCCTCCCGCCCGCATCCGAGCTTGCGTAAATAATTCACCCTCGGATACAAGTTGGCCCATTCCGCCACCACCACTGCATGTAATTCTGCATTTTTACATCGATATTTGTTTTGTATAACGTTATTTTGTGCTGAACTTTTCGCCATACGTATGCGAATTAACAAACTAGATATTTGCGAAAATGCGTTGGATACAAACACACAGCCCGTTTCCTGAAACTGAAGCTGTGTACGATAATCGAATTATGATGTCGCGGTGTTTCGTTACACCCAATGAGCCTATCGGTTCTTGTTAACACGTGTTACGGCGTAGCGCTCCTCAAAGTGTCAGAGTAATTAATGGTGAAATGTCATTATCAAAGTTAACCCATTAGGTACCAATGTTCCCATTTGGGACATCTCACTTTTTGTCGATTCATTCATAACTACCTGCAATGTTTTAATAATTATTCATGTCATTAGTTTCTACACTGTGTGGTGCTAAATATCAAGCCAATTATTCACTTGAAATTATTGTCATTTATGTGTTATTGATCAAAGAACGTAGTTTTTACGAGTTTCGAAATTTTCAATTGTTTCCATTTTGATTATTCTGTAATTCGATGTAAGTATTTTATAATTATTGTAAAATAATATCAAATAGTATCTAAATAATAGCTTGTAACTAGTAATTTGATTCAATGGATGGCAGTACTTATTGAATTTATTTATTTAAATATGTTCCCAAATGGGAACATTGGACTGATGGACTAAAAATTTATTTTGTTATTTTTTTTTTATATTTTTTTTATGTGCTCCTTATTATATATACTCTTTGAAAAATATGTCAAACAATACAGAAAAAAGTTGGTACCTAATGGGTTAAGGGAGGTGGCGGAGATTGTAAAGTAATGATTACGTGACGCGTGAACCGTCTGTGGGACGTCATCGGGACACTGGTGAGTGTATGTGCTGCCAACCTCCATCGCGGCTCGGGAACATACCAGTCATTTGTCAAAATGTCTGTCATTACCTACTTCAACACGTGTCGTCTCTTGAAATATTTTTTGATGCATTCAAATTGGATTGTGAGGAGACAAATTGAGTGGTAACTAAAGCAGACATCATCGCATTAAAAAAAATATAAGTTACGGAGATAAATTTTCATATTCTTGGGAATGGACTTCACAAGGAGGTTTGGGTCACTTCAGTTAAGCCAAGAGCAATTTACCTTAATATTTTGGCTGAAATAATTGTTTCTGTAGTTAATGCCACTTGATCACATAAATAACAACAATGGACTAAAAATATATTTTTGGTAAACTTTACGAGTCGCCACTTTCCAATTCAAATGTGTGTTCTTTTGTTACTGAAAGCTATTCACATATGTTTGTATACGAGGCGTGCGTACACGTCACATCCGCGCTAACATCGATCGAAAGCACTTATAAGTCGTCGGCTAGTCAGCTAGGTGTCACACGCTAACTCAGTACGGCGGAGTCCGCCACCCCGCGCCCGCCGCTCGTGTGCTCGTGGTGACTGCCGCACCGCCGCCTACAAAGTGAATAAACACTTTATTTACCAGCCACGCGTCGCATACGTGTGGAAATTGATCGCGGCACTCGCACCAATACAATATTTTTCCGAGGTAACCTGTCCGTAGGCCCGAACAAAGAGGCGCAGTTCCGAAACAATCAAATTAATTTTCTCCGTTGTTGTTTAATTAGCGCCGAATCTTGGATGGCGCGGCGGGCGGCCGATGTTTATCATCTGATACAATCGCACCCCGCCGCCCCGCGCGCCCGCCACCCGCTCCGCTCCAACGAAACCCATTATTATCAAAGTCAAGACTTTACACCGAAGTTACTTCGGTTCGTCACTTGTGCTGCCATTGTTATTATTAGCGACATTGTTTACACTAATTGACTTCGACGTAAACAAATCGCAAAATCTAATTGTGCATTCTTTTTGTTGCAGGTAATTCGCTCCGGAATTTTACTTGAATTACACATCGGTACATGTAAGTTATTAAATATGCGACAATGCACATATACTCCCTAATAATGGAAGCGCTGTTATTAGAGGTGAGCGCTTATTGGAGGGTTGGAAAATATGAAACAGAATAGTTTGTGTGAAGCCTCATCGAGTTAATCCGAAGCCGTATTTAATTAAATTGTCCGGGTAGGCGAACGTCGCCGCGGGTCATTCTGTAGACAATCGCCTTCCAGTGAGGACTTACCGCTTGTATTTAGACATTCATGTAAATGTTCAAGTTCTACTTCACACTGGATCCTTAAGAACAGGTGAGTTTAATACACGATCACTAGTCGTAAACATCATACAACTCGCGCGATTTTTATTGACCATAAAAAAGCTAAAAATATAAAGGTGAAAAAATTTACAGTGACGTCACAACCAAAGCATTCCAAAGAATAAATACTGAAATATAAGGTAGACTGGTAGAGAATGCCACCGGCATTAAGTCCGCCTATATACAGTTTTGTGTATGAAGTTTTAAATAAATAAATAAATAAATAAAATATTGACTCGCACGTTATTCATTAAAATGTGCCTTAAACTTACAATATAAATTACGTCGTGATGTGAAGTTATTGCCAACATAAATTTTCAATTTTAGACTAAAACTTCTAATTGCCTTCCCCCGATATGAACTTCGATGCGAGTTTACGTTGCTAATAAAAAAAGCCCATCGTTCTCGGTTTGCACGTCTGCGTAGTCTGCACAGGCATCTAATCTAATTATCCGGTACGCTCTTCAAAAAACTTGTAAGGAGCGGGTGAGTGCAAGCAGTTTTCTCCATTCATTGCCTATTAACTCACAAGCACCGTCTTATAGTATCCACATAGAGTGCACGGAACACGAGAGGTTCCGTAGTATACAGGGTGTAAAGAGACTGTCGTCGAAAACAAAGTCAATTAATAGTTACTGACATTACTTATACATTGGTAATTAAAAAAATCGCGAAACCAATTATTAAAGTTTTCCTTGACACCATACACTTGTCACATAAGTATGGTAGTTATAAAAGCGTCCTTTTTCTGGTATTTTTTTACCGTCAATGTGTTTTTAATCACTGTAACTATTGTCTTAGTTTTCGATCACGCTGTTTTTACACATAGTATAATGGCGTGTGTAGGCATAGACACATTCACTACGAAGGAACACGTAGCCCGCCGTACGAGGGAACGATTCCAGTTGATGACCCGCGCCGACCTGACCCCATCCTTTGACCTCGACGCGATCATCTTCACCACCCTTCATTAGACCAACCTGTTTTATGAGATTAACACGATAAACATTGCGCCTACTTGAATATTAAACAAACTTAGTCTGTAAGTGTATTCCGCTACAGTAGGCAAATTATTTACAACATCACGCCGTATAACAAAGTGCTGGGGTGTGGGATAACGCAAATGTACACGTATTACTGACATTTCGAGATATTTTCCTCGTTCGCGAATGTTCTTGTAGCAGCTTAATTGTTTTAACGATCCCCGAGTACTACCGGTAAATTTAAATGAAATGTGAAGTTGCTCGCTTGAGGTTTCCGTTTGTAGGGCAATGGTCGACGACTTTTAATCTAAATGCTGGAAAACAGCTTATTGTGATGTGATCAAAGTGTTTATACCTTTTTGTTACCCTCATGTACTTACGTATTCATATGTATCTGTTTATCTTGCTCAATAAATTATTTTTAAGTAGGTACTGTTCTATATATATAGTTTCCACAAAATGTTTTCCTTTACCGTTAATAGTACCTATTTTGATAAAGATAAAGCATGGAGCGACAAAGCTCTAACGTATTTTGTTGTATTAAATATGTGCATTTTTGCTCTTAAACCGCGTTTTATTAACAAAACTAATCCAACTAGACTGTAGACAAAACTAACTCGTGCTCTGTCAGTAAAACAAAGACAGCAAAAGTTCTTTGTCCACGTGCACGTGAAAATAGTATGATGAACAATTTGAAGTTAATATTTCCACAAAAGCCGGAGCACACAATGTAACATATGGCGAGTGTATTTCGTCGGCGGACTAAACGGCTCAGCTCTGAGACTCGTATTTGTAACACGGCGGGTTATTAATAGCCGCGATAGTGAGGTGGCCCGCGGCGGAGCACGATATTTGGGAAATCCGGATTTGCATAGGATAATGGGAGCGCGCCGGTGCAACTCACAATGTGGACGCGCCTCGTGCACTCTGCCCGCCCTCCGTGGACTCTGTGCATTCGTAACGAGCTGCGAGTAGAGCCACCGCCGCGCTTGCACCAAACCCGCACCGGAGCTCCTTCCAATCTGGACGAAAAGTAAATTCCAAAATATACTGCTTAAGTTAGATCCCCCCAATCAACATTTTTCGAGATAACGTTAAAACTCCTTTACTGGAGTAAAATACATTTCCATACTTCAATGGTATAGGTTTACACTTTAAGGTTTCATTGTTCTTGTTAACCTTTGCGGGCAAGCATGCATAAAAGCAAGCACAATGTTAGCGGCGACCGGAGTAAAAAGATTGTCTTAGCTCGTCCATGAGTCATGTATGCAAATCTCTCAAGGATGTGCAATTCACACACAGACAGTCATAATTATATCATGACCATTAAAACTTGACTGGCAGACGCGAACTGAGAGAAACTCATCTTGTGTTGACTCATTACAATTACGGACCAGATACTTTGATGTTTGAACGTCTTGCTACTTACATAGAGATGTTGCAAGTGCCCGCATATGTGTATGTACATTCACGAGAAATTAAACATTTCATTTTACAGTACGGAAGCGTTTGTATGCGTCTTAGTATTTGTTTTAATTACATTACTTAACTGATACAACTACAATGCACACTATTTTTTTTATATTAGCAGCCATGTTTATCGTTTTTATGCGATGAGATAAGAACGTAATGTCATGAAATTTAAATGCCAGAGTAAAATTTATATTTTTATATTAAATTTTAAACATTTTATGACAGTTGAATTGTATAAGAGATGAGAGAGATACATGAAGTCAGTTGTTTTATTACTTCATTTATATAATTTCGATGGGATGGGGATCAAATACATGAATCTCTGTAGTCTGTAATAATCGATTGGTAATTAAACCACCTTTGCTACATTTCTATTTAATCTTGTTATTATCCTAATTTCAACTCAGCATCATTGCAATAAGAATTGACATACCAATTATAATCTAAGTTTATTAGGGTTTCGCTGCTGTATGACTCTTCCAATACTCTTTTCTGAAATTGGATTAATTTCAGCATAGTTTTTTGTTGATCCAAAAATCACACTTGTAATTTACACCTCATCCTGTCATACAAGACTCGTATCATCGATATCAGATTTAAAGTCTTAAAATCCTGACCAGAAACTAATACCAATGCATCACACAATAATAAATGCGGAGATCGACCTTAGGGCTTTTAACTAACTGTACTTCGTCTGCTGTCAGTAACAGTTGGTTATTTATGTGCAAGCCGCTGAGACGTTGCTTATAGTAAATCTCATACCAGCGCGCGTCTAGTAATATAATTAATTCTAAATTGACGCATTTATAATTGCATTCCAATACGATGTACGTGTATAATTCTTGGGGAATCATTCAACATGTAATATGTAGAGTAGTCCGTTATAATTGCATAATTTGCGAGATACAGATCACGAATTCACGACAGACACGCCGGTGATTAAGTTTGTTATGACCTTAATAACAAATAATCACGCTTAATGTGCTTTATGAACCGATTTTGGATTAATCCGTAATAATGTAATAATGCCAGCACGTTCCGGCGGTTTGTGCATCATTGGATTTCGGTTCGTTATTGTGCTCACCGATACAGGACCATTTTGATTCGGTTGTAACTTTTGTATAAATAGATTAATGAACAATGCAAATGTTTTATGATCGGGTGTTTTTTATACAATTATTTTAAGCGTCTCAAGAGATTTGGACAGAATATGTTGTAATTTATAACTTATATGACCATATAAGTCATAATAGGTTAGCAAACTAGAAGCCACACACATTAACAAATATTTTCATATTTTCTTTCATGGCTAGGTTTATAAAGCTGAAAAACCTCGTAGTTTCTTATATCTGTGGTTATGACGTGTGAATTTATGTATGAATGCTTTTCTATACGACTTCTGTATCATAATCATGAATTATTCGTCATCGTCATCAGACAATGAACGTTTTATCTCGACGTACATATATTTATATCAGTTCATATTCGTCATATTGTAGGGCACGGCTAGGTCACACCTAATTGATATATATAGGACCCATGTTTCCAAATAAGGAATTAAAATGTCAATACAGTCTGCAAGCAAAGATAAACAAGTTCAACTTAATTCGTTGTATTTTAATGATATAATGCCATGCTATGACTAAATATAGATCTTAACAGCAGTGGTTTTTCCTCATACTGCATGGGTACATGTTATTATTTAAAGTAATCTTTCCTGTTACACGCACTAAACTTCGATTTTAAAACAAAATTAAACCGCTGTGTAGTATTAATACTGTTTCCTCTTATTTTAAAAAGCACGCGTCCAGTGAACATTTTAGTAATGTTTAATGCCCGCTACATCGAACGCTATGTTTATTATATAAATATGTGCGTGTGCCAAGCACCGCTTAACTGTCCAAATATACATGTTTATCTAGTATTCATTACTGAAAATAAACGAGAACAATATGTCAATATTTTGTTTTTAAAAACGTGAAATGTTTAAAATACATAAAGTACAAATTATTGCTGTAACGCGTTAGGTACACATAATACGTCATTCCATGCAGTAAAATACCGTGCTTGTATATGAAAATTTGTGCGAAAACCGTTAAAGCGATCGAAAATAAAACAAAAGTGATGATAACTGGTGCACGGTTGTGGTGGGGTGAGTAAGTGGCGGCGTTCGCGTGCCTGATGTATGCGCCGCCGCCGCGACGCCTAGACCCGTCGGCGCCGTGACGCCGCCCCACAATGCAGATATCGTGCATTCGGCTCCGTTCCATTCTGCTTGCGGCCCCAGCGCCTCGCTCCTTTATTGCCGTTTACAACCACGCGAATCTCGTTCAACACATAAAAGTGCGACTGGAAATTTTTGTTAGCGGAAATCGGCCGCCATATAAATCGATCCGACGCATGTTTTCCAAATCCGAGCCCGCCACGTCGCTCCTTTGATTGATGCCTCGCGTAATGACCCAGGAAACTATTTCCTATGTATTTCCTGTACTCAATAAAACATCGAATATGCTTATTTATGTGTCCGCGCCTGTTTATTTGGGGCTTAGTCAATGCGGCCCGTGATGCCGACTACACTTGGTAGACCGTCATTTGTCAAGATTATGACTGTTTGGGGATTGAGATATGAAAAGCGGTTATTGTTTTGAATATTTCCTCCTTTTTATAAAAGAGGCAATGTTGCTCGCGATCGGTTGCTCTTGTAAATAACGTTACAATTTGTCTTGTTCCTAATAATAGAAACGTTGTAAGAAATTCAATGTCCATTGTTATATTGAGTGATAGGATGCGGAAGATTTATCAGACTGTAGCGACCTTTAATGTTTATGAATAAAATATGACCTTTCCTCGGCGTCCTGCGACCACGGATGAGATAGCACAATTAGCACGTACAAAACTCGTCAGTCACGGCCCGCCGGCCGAGTGGCAATTACAGTATTTCATCCTCAATAAAAGTGCACTCTGACGCCGCTAATGTCGGAGAAAGCTCCCCGTCGCCTATAAAGCTAATGTGGATATATAAGGATTCAAATAAACACGGCTGGACGCGACGCCCACACATGCTCAAACCCTCTCGCGCCCGTACACCCATATAGTGCCACTAGCTACCACATTACACCTCGTTAAATCACTTGTCGTGCAAAAAAATAGCATCAGCTTTAAACCTCAATAGTCTTGTCGACCTGCACAGTACTTCTTCACGATTGAGACAGGTCAAGCATTACCTTTCTATGTTGTCTTAATTGGAGTTGGTATACTTTACGTAATATCTACACACTAAAAATAATTGTATTATTACAGTTAAACTGGAGAGTAATTCACTACGCTATATATTAATTTTTGACGTTGTAAACGATATTCTTAATAAATAAATATAATCAAAACTATTATTGACCGCAAGAATTCTAATAATAAGTGTATTGACTAGAGTAGCGAACCGAATACGAGACGTACAATTTTGTTATTTGAGCCGAAGCCGTGTCTTGTTGTGGGAATGAAGGCGAACAATATATAAGCTCTTTACTTAGTCCCACATGTCTTTTCGCAGTAATCTAATATCATTTGGACTAACCCTACTTGCTTGTGTGCCGCATGTCGGACTGGATAAAGAAAATCCAAATGTGTTCCGTTACTGTTGCGAAGGTCGCATGATAAGAGCTTCGACTCTATTTAAATGCCAGATAATACGAAAATATTGAGCGAATTCATGAATATATTCTTATTTATTCTTCTGTTAATATTTACACAAATAAAAAAGTAAATTGAAACTTACAAAGAGTGAAAAAAATGGATAAAGTAATAAACCGCTGTTGGCACGCAAATCCGTATGCGGCTGGTGTTTTATCAAACTTTATGTTACCCGTATATATTTTTGACTTTAGTGCTATTTCGACTTCCTTTGCTAACATTTACGAAACACCATAAAAACAAATGAATTCTTTCTTTAAAACGTTTTCGCTTGATCTTGGCAATGAGTTTAATAATTATTTATCAGAAAAACAGTAACGAGTATTTATCACGGAAAACTTTTGCGTGGTATGATAAAACAAAAAAAAACAAAGCAATTTATTCATGAAACCCTAGCACAATAGAGGTTAGACGCGCCTGTAGTTGGAAAAATACGCAACACATAGCAATATTTATCTCATTAGGCAGGAGTATGGTCTGAATGAGGGGCGGCCGCGTGGCGGGAGAGCAAACATTTCGGCGATTAATCTGGGAATACAGTGCTATATCGCGCGATAGAGGCGGCACATTTATTTTATGTGCCGGCAATGTTACATACGCCATAAAAGTCGTTAGGACGGGCGTAACGTCTCGCCGTCGTCTTGCCCGCTTTAATTATACCTAGATAATGCGGCGCCGAGTGCGCACTGCGACGTCGCCCCACATTGTCGCTTGGCATCGACCTCCGCCACATTAACGCAACACGATGCAATAACATTGTCGCACTCTTCCTAATGTACTCTCTTACTCGTACAGGCGCACTCACACGCTCACGCACTCGCACGCTCGCACACACGCCGCCCCTCTACCATCAACCCCTTCAAGCACTTTTCCCTCGTAAAATAACGTGATTGATAACAATGTTTATCGACAAAATTACTGTTATGGTATACTCGAATACTGTATAGAGTATGCTTTTAATATTTGTTCTAACTCTTCATTAGTAATTTGAAAATGCTAACTTATTGTTCATTTATACTTGTAACTTTAATATAGGAGTAGGTGTACAATTTGCAACGCTGTTATAAAAGAATAAAACCACAGCTTATGTGAGCGACGCTTTACAACGTTTACGTTACGATAATATTATATTACGAAACATAATAAAGAATAAAAATAAATAACCTTGTTGCAGTTAGTTATACCGAGTATGTTATATACCCAGACGGTACAGTAATCTATGCTAATGCACTGGTCTACTAGTTGCATGCAGACATGTGCGAGAACGATTATGACGGGTGAACATGATATGCTAGACGGCTCATTAAAACGTAACTGTATAATATTAAAGCGCGCACGGGTTTAGTGCACAGTGCACGGGTGGCGAGCGGCGCGCGAGGTGCCCACGGTCGGCCCGCACCTCGCAGATGGAGATTTATCGCGCCCGCCGGAGCCGAGGCTACAAGTTCGCGCATTAAACGAGTCCGGGACATTAGCCGCCTGCAAGATGCCGCCCGAGATCATAATTAAGTGCCGCCCAATTTATCGGTGCGACCCCCGCCCGAAAACTCCTCTTAAACTTCCCTTATCGTACGTACTAAAGGCTCTTTATTTTGTAGTTAGCCAGACTCGCAGTTATCACCTTTTATCTTCGAACTTGTTGTTTACTGGCGCCGCAATTTAGGACTTCACAAATTCAACATTTCCCAAATATTAAAACGTCAGATAAAGCCTTGTCCGCACCTTAAAACTCCGTATAAAATAAACTTGAATACACGATAGACGCTAACCATCCAGATCGTCGCGTCGCTACGGATTGTGAAAGGATCCGATATCGCTCAATGTTTTCTATTAACTTCTCTACAATAGCAAAGAAAATACTGTTACGGAAACGTGCCAGAAACCTTTGTTGTAATACAGCTATTGTTATCTGTCTAACAAATATTGCAGATAAATGCCTTCGAAAGTCTAAAGAAATTTTGCTTAACGACTATTGCGCTTAACAAAATTCTGAATTTATGTTTAAACTTCTCCGATTCATATATCTTTAGTAATGCTAGGCAAGTCGATATTTAGTCAATTATGACAAACACGAGCGAGGAATTCACTGAATTAATTGAGTGTGGCTCTACCGGAGCTAAGTGTCGCTGTGCCTCCGTGTCAATATAAACATAATTTGCAGTGTTTTACTAAGTTGCCGTAGCTTACCAACGCCGAGCCCGTGTCAATATATTAGAACGCTGATCACCAAAACGACGTCATATGATTAGGCGACTCGTAGCGTTAAACCTCCGCCGGAGCCCCACTCATTTGAAATGTGGCGAAGGCAGCTAAGCTTTACAATTTGAACCCGTGAAATCGGGGAGCGTGTAAGCCTCTCAAGGCAGCAAGAAAGTCAAAGTGAGCGAGGAGGAACGTGAAATCGGACGCTCCATCTAGCTGCTTAGACTAATTACTGGTGCAGAGGGGCTAAACTGGTTAGTGGGAGCGACGGAGCGGCGGCGCGCCCGGTGACGTCGCTCCATATCGGTTCACATTACACACTGCAGCTTCACCCGATGCACGTTCATTCCACTATATCACGTACATACACACGAGTGTTTGTTCGACATTCATGCCCGCTACATATTGCACACCAGATGGTTACACGTCGCCAATAGTGAGCCCGCTAATATTACAAATGCCAAATTGCATATGCCAATTGCCAGGGCGTCTGTTACTTACTGGTACCAAAAAGTAGTAGGTACCGACTAAATACACAAAGAGTACACTAATTAATGTTTCCAATTAATAGATAACTTCTAAGATATTAAATATATTTTTAATATATTCAGATTCAAAAGAATGATACTTTTGTGATGTGATGGTAAGTGAATAAAATGAATCTACTGTTCTGGTGTTTGTTAGGAAAAAAAATACGTTTAACAAGAGGCTGCGTTTCGTCAGAAACATAAACTTTGTAATCATTCGTACCATGTTCATTGGCATGTCTGGAAATATCCTTGTATAGTACCATGGCACAGCACATGTTTAAGTATTGAGTAGTTATTTCCTGTAACCGGTACACCACTTCGTCAATGAACCGGCTGATGCTTACCACGTGATTAAAGCCGTGCACCGACCGCGCTACGGTAGAAGACTTTGTAAAAGCATTTACTCACCTAATGTTTTTTTTCCTCCCTAAGTTAGTAAAATAGGCAATTTACGCGAGCCTATAAGTAACAAGATTCATTAAGGCTGTTACAAAGTGGCGCGGGCGTTCTTAAAGCGAATGGCCCTCGAGCTTGCAGCGTTCATAATGGCCGTACGAGCCGGCCGAGGCGCCGCGCGCAATTTAATGAAACACCTGGAGAGGTCGCGCCCGCTTCCGCTGCATTAATCTCGCGCCCCGAGCCTCCCGCGGCCGACGCTCGCCTTCTTATACACTAACAACACATCGTTACCATTCATATTGACAATTGCCGTTCCATTTGTTCAATTCGCCAAGCAATTTGTGTTATTTACACCAAAAAAATAGCAAAAATCGCCAGGCAATATAAAATCTGGGAATAAACAACGGCCAGTCGGGCGTTCTGCACTCGACGCCGCAGGCTATGGCAAAAGTGGCCGAGATAACTTCGTGCACGAATGCATATTTTAACGTTAAGCTACGGCATAGCGTTGCAAACTTGTTGGGAACTCCACCAGAGTGAATAATTCTTCTTTAAGGTTCCTAAAAAGTTTCTTTTTTCTTCGAGCCCGGGTAGCGGCGTGCTAATGAATAGAAATGAGTGCCGCGTTTCTAATAAACAAAATAACCTTAACAGAATCGCAAACGCTCAAGTTGATGCTTAACACAATGCTCAAGAGGTCTGAAATGAAATGACAGTGCCTCGGAAATGGTATACAAATAGTGTGCGCTCAACACCGACGTGAATTTACGATTAATTATATTGAAACAAAATTCAACGTAGGTGCGAAGTAGTCCCAAGTCAATGGTCAGCATAGTATATATTTGATCGTGAAAATCAATTAGATAGGTGGTAATTATTTGGATGGTAGGCGTGTTCGGCATTACGTAAGCCGCGCCGCCCAGAGGCCACGATAAAAAATACGCAGCGGCGACTAGCGCTGGCGCGGGCACGAGCAGCGCGCGGTAAATACGCGCCCCTCTCGCATGACGCCTCATTAGCCACTCCCCGGCGCCTCTATAAATCATTTTAAATTCAAATTCTACTTACTTTCAGAATTGACTTTGCTTACCTAATTCCCTTCCCGGCCACAAAATTTTGCAAATTAGATTTCCACCTTTCCTTCGCCGAGGCTTGTCGGGAAAAAATTATTTGCGGCATCCGGAACCGGATCTCGCCTTATGATCGTATTACCAACCTACTATTACTCTCGTCGATCCTGCGGAATCCTTCCAATAATATACTCCGCAGAGCGTATCGCCATATTTGTGATGATCCCTTGGCTATTCTTCCGTGGAACATTTACCCTTAGCGTAGTCAATAGACTACGTATTATACCACATTGCGTATTGCGTTTATTTTATTTTTCCTACAGGGATATGATTAGTAAATCCTGAGTCAATGTTGATACCAAGCAATGTTTTTCATTAATTTTATTCAAAGCTAAGTAAAGCAAACTTAACATAAAATGAAGGATTTAGATTTACTTTCATCAGGTTGATGATTCATAATTTTTTAAAATCGTCTAATGCTTGTTGGGTTATGAAAACAAGAACTATAATGCGATAAAAGTCATAGAGAGTGTCGTTGAGAAAATGTCCAGTAACATGCGTGGACACGTGCCATGGAATACTCATCGCAGTTGTTGGCATGACGCACCGGCGGGTTCTATTTCCGTCTGTCCCCAAATATTTCTGGCACCCACTTCGATGCGTACAAGTGGGCTGTGGGTTGGATCGCGGTGGGATCATGTCATTCATCAGCTCGTTAGCTCATTGTTTTCCTCGTGTCGATTCGCCGGGACGCGTGTCCGGCCAATAGTGAACTAGACGAGTGAAGATCGGGCGAGGCCGACGGCGCGTTCTGTAGCGCACGCTCCGCCGCGCATCGCCGCGCACCGCCGACAGCGTGTCGCCAATCCATCAATCGTGATCGAACGTTCTAATCGATTAACGACCGCATGTCTCGCGAGTCGTGAGTGTCTCGCCACGCCGCGCCCGCCCTCCCTTTCCCGCCTGACACGCACTCTTGACATCCTACTTGGCCCGTCATTTGTTTTAATACGCTATCGCATCTATGCGCGCCACGATGAGTGCCGGCAAATAGTTGCGAGCACGTACCCAATCAGACGTACATTTGTTTAGTTTAATTAAGTTACAGTGCTCCTACCTAAGTGTAGGTAATGTTGGCTGGAGCACAATTTGCCAAGTTGGATCAAAAGTTTGAGCAGGTGATGGCAGTAAATGAGGATGTCGGCACGTGCCGGCTGGCGGCTGGCGACCGGCGCTGCACTCGAGCCTCGTTCGTTATGCACGTCATAGTTTCAGAGTGCACTCGCTCGTCTTACGGCTCTCCCGGTAACGAGATACAAGTGCCGCCGTTCATTGATGTCGTTTTTGCCTTAATCGGACACTAGTGCCAAGTCCAAAGCTACATACATCGTAGATAACTGTTTCCCATCCATCGCCTTTTTGAAATTTTAATTATTTGTCAAGTAATTTGTTCAATAAAAAAAATATTAAAAAAATGAAGAGAAAACCACATATGTAACATTTGTATCGGCGACGGTTCTTATTGTATTGCAAATGCACAATGTTGTTTAATAAAGGATTCGCCGAAGGTACCCCCAGTCGGTTCGCTCCTCCGCTATCACACAAAAATGTTATTAGTTTTGGGCGGTTATTGCCCACCCCGCGCACGTCCGACCCTTCGTTGCCCATCTCGATCAAATAGGGCATATTGGCAGTTTTAATTCTCGTGCCTGTATAATAATACAATTTGTTCTAATGGCTATTACACTTTTTGCATTATAGTAGTTTGACTTTGCTTTCAAAGTTAACCATCGGTTTGGTACGATAAAATAAAGTTATAATATAGACATTTGAGAATGACCGTAATGAATTAAAGAGCTTTGGCAAGTCTAGATGTATAGATGAGAAAGAGGTGATCGGATAGCAATTAACGTCGTAATGCCCCCGACGGGGCACCGAGCACGGGTCATTCGTCTCAGGCGACGCAGCCATTTGTATCAGGCCGGGCATCCGTCACGCTAATCGCTGCTGCGTTCCACCTGCATACACTTGCAGCCAGCGCTTGTTGCTCACCAAAAATATACCAAAAATATCACATATAGGGCTCATTACTTATTATTGTTTTTCGTCACCGCATTTAATAACTGATCATTTCCGTTTGATGTTTTGTTAAAGATTTACTTTTAATTTATACATTTATTGCTATCCCTATTAAGAACTGCTTTTTTTCGTATCTCATTTTTATCTCGTGGCTTAATGAAAAACATTTATTTAAACAGGCTATGGACTAGTTTTATTTTCAACTCAGTTATTTTTGGTCCTTTGTTAATAATAACCATTTCATATTTTCAATTGACATACATATACAGCAATGTCTGAAATTTGGCAATGAAAAGTAAATTGTCACGTTTTCGTAGCGGCGAGTCTAATCCAGCTAATAAACACAAGTTTAACAGAACCGATAGAGTTATCACAGCGCTTAATGATGAAACGTGATCACCCATTCAAGTTTCACAAACGGCTTGCTTCGAATCGAAACTCGGCTAAAGTAGACGGTACGGGATAACAGGAAATAATAACTTTATCCCGAGCTTAACCGTGAGAGGACCGTCCAACTAACATTATGCCTGCCAGTAACAAGTTAATCTAAATGCAGCCGACTGTTCTACTAGCTAGTTGTAGCACGCATCGCCGAAGTTTAATAACTGAGAAAATTTGGTGCACGTTTGCATCGGATTTCGCTCACAAGCAAAGATTCCCTCTTGGAAATGTTTGCGCGTTGTGTTCGGTCGCCGCCCGACGCCATCGTCCGCCGCGCCGCCACCTCCCACATGGCCAACGGAACTAACGTGATATCATCGGCTCGGCTTTAGAAAACTTACTCAGTAAATCACTCTGAAGCTGTTTCGCAGACATTATCAGGGGCCCAGTCCCCTGTTGGAATGCTGAATATTCAGATGGCGTTTGTTTGTATACGTATTTTCTTTGAAACTCCGATAAGCGCTGTTCCGTTTTTTTAACTGAATAAAATATAGCGCAGGAGGCTCGGCGTGCGGCGATAAAACGCCCGCGAAGCTCTTCCCGTCACGTAGTGCGACAGTTAATTACGCGGATGTAAATAAATCATCATAGACGGGTGCGGCGGAGGGCTTCAGATCCGAAAGGCAATTATCTCGCGCCTCATTGACGTCGAAAATGAGCACAACGAAGAATCGCGCCCCGACACGCTTCTGAAATATTTGACATCACCTAAGACGCGCTTAAAAGGAAAAATCGAATGGAGGATTTCTGGTGGCTACGTGCCCGGCCCACGGCAATTGTGATGCATGGAGGGATTTTCGTACATTGGCCCTATATCGGGGCTAAACCGCGGCCGCCTCACGCCCAGCTATTGCGAGGCTTATCGAAATGATATCGAGTGAATGAGGACCAAGAAGATGGGTCTCGTTATGCCGCTCGCATTTCTTTCAATGAGACTTTTACAATATTTTCTGGGTTCTTGTATATTATTGTATGATAATGTGTTCTATGTCTAATGGAAAATGTGTATACGTTTCAGGGCCGGTGTAACCGTGAAAAGCCGCCGTGCAAGTACTTCCATCCGCCGCAGCACCTCAAGGACCAGCTGCTCATCAACGGTCGAAATCACCTCGCACTTAAAAACGCCTTAATGCAGCAAATGGGCCTCACACCGGGCCAGGTGTTGCCCGGCCAAGTTCCCACCGTGGTGAGTGCAGTTCCACTTACATGTCGCGTACACTTATATGCTTCGAGCGATCGGTCCTCAGACTTAGGCATTTTTTGCACGTAACACGCAGCTTTCGGTGTATTTGCTACCTTATGTTTTCATAGGCATTGTAATTGAAACACTGTAGACCTACGAAGTGCTCGAATTTAAGTTGTGCCTCGTTAGTGCGTAAGTAGCTAGTTGAGTAAAGATTACACAGATTGTAACCGTACAAGTATTGGACATACTTGTGCCGCAAGTAGATAAAGTCTATTCCGCGATAAAGTTTGCTCGGAAACTTAATCATGTGCACGTCGAAAGTAAATTGTAATTTACTTTCTTCAAAGCGGTTCGTCCGCCTGTGCATGGAGTTCCACGCTTTAATTTAAACTTCGCCACGGATGCGTGCGAACCTACCAAACACAGTCAGGGATCATATTATGATCTCGTATAGGAGGTAGCTAATATATTCAGGCACAACTTAAATATTGCCGCCCGGTGGCCGATCGCTCCTCACTTGCTTGCGCATGTTTGTACCATTCGTTCCTTAAATGGCATGACTACTCTCTTAACTTACTCACATGTGTTTGAACTTGGGATAAGCGGTATGCAGATTTAATCACTGGAACAGCTCACTTCACCGTACACAGCGTCGCAATCGCGGCGTTCCTACACTCCTCGGCGCCTCTCTTCGCACGCTACTTGCATTCCCGTAGCTTTTCGGTGGTCGTACTCGTAGACACTTACTCGTACGTATGACTAACAGTCAGTGTGCTTCCTCTCGCTGTGCCAGTAGTGTATCTACCGATGAGATAGTGCGGGAGTGACGTCGAGGTGTGGAGATATGGAGGTGACGAGAGTGGGTGCCCGTCGCACGATGAGTAGCGTGTTTGTGTGGTTTTGTGTCGAGGTGGGCGGCGTGAGCGGCGCGGGTGCGGCCGCGGGCCACCTTGCCGCGCTGGATCCGATCAGTCTCGCTCTGCTCGCCCCGCAGGTAACTGCCGCCGCCACCGCCCCACGCGGCGCACCACCACCGGCCCCGTCGTCTCCCACACCTCTCCTCTACACCGTTCTCGACTTTGTATTCTCTTTGTCGCCTCACACCACGTCTATCACACATTCTCTTCCCTACCTTCGCCCCTAGTCCTTGTTCTGGTGGCCGGTGGATAGCTTGACCGGACAAACCGTATGCTTATTTAATATTTCAATTCGTTTCTATTAATGCATGTGGAAGCTTGTTTGGCTAACGGTATTTTCATAAACTTACGTCTCTAATATTTTACAAATTCGTAGGTGTATTATGTATTTATCGCTTTTTGTACAAGTTCATCTGAGTGCTCGTTTGAAATTAACACTTGTGAAATATAATAATATATGTATGGCGATATCGTAACGTGGTATATTTAAGCGCAGTGCAGTGTACGAGAGGCCACGTTGTATAAGTGTCGATCCCGGTGACAGGCAACATCGCCGTACCTGTCTGGCGTGCCGGGCGTGGGCTCCACGTACGCGCAGTACTACGCGCCGCAGCTGGTGCCGGCGGTGCTGGGCCACGACCCGGCCGCCGCTGCCGCCTCGCCGCTCGGCGTCATGCAGCAGCCTGTGTTGCAACAGAAATTGCCTCGCACTGACCGCCTCGAGGTAAGCAAACTCCTTCTCACATATATTGCAACCGTTCTCGTCGTCTCCACCCAAATAGCGAGCTTTCTATTGTTTCCATTTACTCCGGGAACCGACGTAAATCACACATAAGTTTTGCAATAATCAATTAAATTCGCGATTAAAGAAACGCGATGAGACAGATGATCGCTGGTCTGCGGCGTTGGAACGGTGTAATTGTGAGTAGTCGGTTCCCGATGCAAAGTTTGGCCCATGAGCCCTATGCCCGTCCCGTGTGTATGAGGCGCGCGGCCGCACTGGCCCGGTGCGTCTGCGTGTGCGCTTCGCGAGCAGCACTCGCTTATATCCTGTGGTGATGGACCTGCAGTGTAGGCGCAAATCCGCCACGTGTCTGTGAACGCACCTCAAACATCAGCCTTCTGACAGTAGTGGACTTGCGCCTATAATGTAGATACCAAACGCTTCAGTCCGTTAATAAACCAAGCAGAATAATGACAGTTTTACAGTATCTATGAAGTTTGATAAATATATTTATATATGTCTAATTCATATGCAATTAAAATGCGACGGATGCGTAAATCGTTTATTGGATATAGAATAATTATATTATCGAATTCGTCCAAAAAACATAGTAAGCGGCGTCCGGTCGAGTTTATTTGAATATTACGTATAACTGTTGTCAACAATATTCATACGTGTAACTATGTGTTCGATTGCGCAACAAATAAAATCCACAAGTGCAATGGACGTACACGTGAGAGGAACAGCGGCGAGTAGTAGGAAGTGGAGAGGGTAGGGTAGGCACGGGCAGTGTATGTCGCGGGGCGCGCGGCGCGAGCGGCGGGCATGGCTGGTGTGTGGTGGTGCAGGTGTGCCGGGAGTTCCAGCGCGGCGCGTGCAAGCGGGCCGAGTCCGAGTGTCGCTTCGCGCACCCCCCGCCGTCAGTCGTCGCGCACGACGACGGCTGTGTCACGGTGTGCATGGACGCCGTCAAGGGCCGCTGCGTCCGCGACCCCTGCCGCTATTTCCACCCTCCCCTGCACCTGCAGGCGCACCTTAAGGCGCAGGCGCGCGGCGCGGTACGCCACCAGGCTGCACGCTCTCGCCTCGCTCGCGCTCGCTTCATTCTTCCGCTTGTCTGGCTCGCCGCGACGCCGCTTCCGCTCGCGCAGCTTGTTTTGTTAAGTTCGCGCCGGCTCGCGCCACGCTTCCGTCGCACTCACGCTTCACTTTTATTTTTTATCTATCGCATAATATCACCTCGTGCCAAGCTTTAGGTGTATACTGTGCATCTACTACATCGTTACTGTTTCCGTCCCGTCCTGCGACGCTTCGCTTCACGTAGACGGCCGCCGCAGCCCAGCCGCCGGCAGCGAGCGCGACTTCGGAGCCGGGCAAGAAACGGCCGGCGCCCGCCGAGCTCGAGCCGCCACCGGTACAGCCGCCAGCTTCGCACGCTTCACTTCCGCTCCCGATCCCGCCCGCACGATCCCTCCGCGCGCCTCTCCCTCCCGCAGCGGGGCGGGCGCGGCGCGGCACGACGGGCCACCCCCGCCCCTCGCGCCGCGCCCCGCGCGCCCTCGCCGCCGTGCCCCCGAGTGCCCACACACCTCCGTTCAACCGTCTGTTTCTCGTTTCAGATGGACATGAAGAGCGTCGGATCCTTCTATTACGATAACTTCGTAAGTATCCGGTCGCGAAACGATCTCCGATCCCGACCGCTCGACGCGCCGCTCAACCGAAATTGTGTTTTCGCAGGCGTTCCCCGGCGTGGTGCCGTACAAGAGACCGGCCGCCGACAAAGCAGGCGTGCCCGTGTACCAGCCGGCGACGACTTACCAGCAGCTGATGCAGCTTCAGCAGCCGTTCGTGCCCGTGTCATGTGAGTACCCCGCGCCCGCCACGTCCGCCCCGCCGGCCGCGGCCGCGCCCGTCGCGCTGCCGCCCGCCTCGCCCGCGCCCGCGAACGCACTCCCGCCCGCGCACACTCCCGCGCCCGCCCCGCAACCCGCGCCCCAGCCGACCCCGCAGCCCGCGCAGCCCGCGCCGGCGCCCTCGCCCACGTCGCAGCCCGCCGCGTCCGCCCTGGCCGACGGCGCGCCCGACCCCGCCGCCGTCGCCAAGGAGGTGGCCCAGAAGAACTATGTGGCCGCGCTGGCGTTCGCCGCGCAGCAGTCGGCGATGGCACAGGCCGCGGCCGCCTACACGCAGCACGCACTGAAGGCTCGCGCCGCGATGCCAACGATGCTGCGAGCGCCGCTCATGATGCGGCCGGGATGGCCCGCGCCGCCTATGCCGATGCCCGCGTTTTATCAGCAGCCGTACATGTACGCGATGCCTCCGCCGGCGCCGCCGTCGGCAGCCGCGGCAGCAGCGGCGGCGGCGGCGGCGGCGGCCGTCAACCCTTACAAGAAGATGAAGACGACGTAGAGAGGCGCGCGGCCGAGCCCGCGGCCGGCGGGGCGCGAGCGCGGGGTCTCCGCGTAGAGACTCGTATGTGTGCGACCGAGTGGCGCGCCCCGGCCTGTCGGGGCGTTTAGAGCTAGGCGTGTTGTCACATTTGTATTGTATTATTGTGAGGACGAAGCGAGCGGCCCTCGCCCTCGCGGATGTCTCTGTAGTGTTACGCTGTATCTATTCTATTGTATATCCGCTCACTTACCGTCGTCATCCTGTGCGTGTATATTTCTCGTGTCTACGATCCCGGTAATAATAACGCTTGAGATGCATGACTGTACGTTTTTTATTACATCTTGTCGATCGCCATTACCGTGAGTACCCTTCGTCGTACTGAGAGTTGAGTGCTTGGTCCGTCGATCCCGCTACGTACACGCTTGTTCTCGGAGGAGCTCCGCACGGGTGCGCTTTGGCCGATGTGTCGATCCCGTACCTACCCACCTAGTGGTTACAGGCTTGCGGCGGCAGGCCCGCACCTAACACAGCCGCCTCCTAATTTTCGCATGGAATAGAATCCACCACCCCTGTTCGTTTGGCTCGTCAGGTATTTACTCTCATTATTCTAGTGCTCCTGGTGTGTGCTATGTGTGCCGGCGTGTTCATCGGTAGCGCTGTCGGGGCGACAAGCGTCGCACCCGCCGGTTTCTTTCGATTGCACATATTTTTGTTTATTTATACGCTTTCTGTTACATGCCTTCCGAATGACCGCTTCGGCTGTCGGCCGCATTGCAAATCTTTTGTCGCTTTTTGTGTCGGATCGGACAGGCTGTGCGCCGGCCAACGCGCCCTATGTGGTGTACACCGACGAACGCGGACAGGTAACGAGTGCCGAGTGCCGCGAGCCGCGACCGCACCGCCCCGCCCGCACCGCAACACCTCCCCGCTCCCACACCCCCACACCCCCACACACTCCCGCTCCGTCCGTCGGCAGCATGGCGCTTGTGACGCGCGACGCTTGCGATCTGCGCCCGTCACGGCCTCACTGGCTCCGCACCTCCGCACCTCCACACTCGCTCTAATCAACGCCGCATACCGCCTCTACTCACATCTTAGATCTCGCTTTTTCGATTAAAAGTTGGACAACGCTTTTGGTTCACTTTTTTCACCTCTCGCTAACATTAAAGTGAATTTTAAACGGCACATTCAAATCAAATGTTTGAAAGTGACAGTAACATTTTTTGCCGAGTACGAGTTTGCTATAACTAGCTAAGAAGCAAAGTAAAGCCTAAGACATTAACATAACTACAATCTTTCATGGTAACATATTCACTTGGCTTGAGTAGAGAGGTCATATTATGTTTATTTAGTTTGTTTTAGTTGATTACCGCTTACGGAGGGCTTAGTAGAGTGAGCGCTTGTTATTAAAGCAACATACAGACAATGGCCTGAATCACCATTTTAGCGGCTGTGTTCAACAACGGGTCAAGGTACGCTTGGTTGTGATGAGCTTTTTAACCTGACGAGATGCATCGAAGGAAGACGGTACATGTGTGATGGTGCGTTTCGGTGACGACTTAACGTTAAATCTTCCTTTACTGCTGAACAGGTGGCAAGGACACGTGTTATTCCCTTACTAAACGCTACCAACCCGCAGACAAACATGAAAGTAACTGACGGTAAAGATGGATGGCCGAGGGCGTGACGTCGCGCAGACGGCCGCGCCCGCGATCTGACGGCGACGCTTATCAGACGTGTCATGTATATGTCATCACCCACATCATCCTAGTCATTGTGCAGTAATCGTAAACATAATGAAAATTATTGTAATGAACAGTTGATGCTACAACTTACTTGTTGATGATTTTTAGTTTTGTATAGTGAAACATACTTGCTTACAAATGTGGAAGAAGTCACTCTACAGTATTGCCTTGCTTACACCCGGTAAGATACAAACAGCTTACTATAATATCCTCAGTATAAGTGATTTCCTGTATGTGGCCTGCACTGAAACATGCCGCTTTAACTTGCATGCAGTTGCAAACGACTGTCCGACTTACATGTTATATGCTGAAAATGCTTTTATAATAATTATCTACTGGTCTGCGGATGTTTCAGTAAGGGCAATATTATTAATTGAACTTAACGAAGCCTTTTACCGTCTACCAGAAAGTTGATCCGTACTTTTCACACAATATCATCATACTTTTGTTAATAAAAAGAAATGGTTACAATAAACGCTTGAATGATATGATCGATGCCAACTTTCTAGTAGCCAGTGAAATTCACCTTTCGCCATCGTCAACTATCAACTGCTAGTAATGGGGGTTCAGTATTTGTACTCATTTTGATGCTTTATATATTAAATTATTATCTTTATGCGTAGTTGGTAGTTGAAATGACAATGGTGAAGGAAGGGAAATCGAAGTGGTTAACAGCTATCGTGTGCACACAACAAGTAATGATCCAATATCCTCACACACGTATTGTGCTAAACTCCCCGTGATTTAATAAAGTGATTGTGATATTAATAAAGTGTAAGGTCCACCCCGGTAATGCGTACACACACTTCGAATTTTCTTCTACGACGCTTAAAGTGCTTCGCCGTTGCGGCTTCAATTCCTCGCTTCCGACTTGTTGAGGCCTCTCTGATGCTTATTTATAATGTTCACGTAGACTAAATAATATTACTTGGTTTTCTTTTGTTTGTCGTACAGTAACCGCACTCTCTAATGGTCATTATGTTGCAGTTTGTACTACCACTAACATGTCACGTCCAGAACTGTCATGTAAGCTAAAGGTATAAATTTAATTTGTCTATTTACATTATATCCATGGCTAGTACCGACGAGCATGGCCGTCCCCTGTTGCTCTACTGAGAACATCGGATAACAAGTGATCACAGCGGACGCAGTCGCAAAACAAACGCAAACGCAGACGCGTGTTGTCGCCACTCTCCCCACACAGCCTCTTTAGCTTTATTATAGCAACAGTTGGTTATTCTGGGTACACTTTGGACGCTACAAAACCTCTAGAACGCCCTTCGCCCTGGTAAAAGTTGTCTAGCATCATGCTTTAGCTTTTTTGTAAAATATAGTCACGCTTAAATAAGATTGGCTGCGCAATAATGATTATACTTCAAGCGTTCTGCATGCCATTTAGATATTATATATTCATACCTACTATGTGCATAGTGCAGCGTACTTTAACACAACTCTCTGACGGTTATGGAACCTCGGAACCTCTCGCGAGTCACGAGAATAACTCAATTAATTGTATCCACTCGTTGAATGATAAACCTCGCGACACAGCTACAATATAAAGGTGACACACACTTGTTTCGGCGCGCACGCAAACAAAGAATGCTTGGAAGCCCCAATCATATTGTGCAACGAATCTTGTAAAGTTCTTGTAATATTGAAGCAGCAACAAGATTTCGAGCAACTTTTGCCTTTCGTGTGTCCCGTTTGTGTTAATTTACGTAGCGACTGAGAAACTACACACGCATTTACTTCATCTCTCTTACTTTCTCAACTGCTAGGGACGATCCAAACAAAACGATACAGCTGGTCTAATGATTTCCATACTCCTACATACTGTCACTCTTGCTCTTTGATATTACAAAAACTATTTCAGCGTTATTTTTCAGACGGCTGTGCAATGAGGATAATGTTCAGTGTCAGATGTATGAATGTCCAAAAGTGATGAAATAGTCATAGCATTAACACTATTAACATAAAGGAAATTCATAAACCGTCGCAGCTAGTCCAATACAAACACTTACAGACTGTCAATGAAACAAGCAGTAATTATTTTCTTTTGTATGTGAGCGATATTGATCGACTGTTTATGAAGTAGACTCTAGTTGAACAGAGCACGCCTACAAGTCGTCCCACAAAGTAGAGCCTAATTTTATAAAACATATATGATGCATCGAAAAATCTATGTTTAAGTCTTAAAAGTAAGATACTAATGCGGAAACGGTGACGATAACATGTCGATCGTGTCATGTAAAAATATAAGTGAAAATTTTTGTTGAATTTTTGAAATGAATAAAGACTGCCGCACAATTTATTTTAAGATAAGACGAAATTAATAGCGATACGCACAAAGGTAAATATATGTGGGATAAAAGCATACATTGTGGGAGCGACAGTGCGCGTGTTTTAATGTACCATGACAATAAATACTAATGAATGTATTTTGTTGTGATTTCAGTTACTGGACACCCTCCCGGTGTGCCAAGATTTTAATCGACAAGGATGTACAAGACCCACATGCAGATTTGTTCATATTCGTGAAGGTGAGCCCTCGCATCTCTATTGCAAGCAAGTCTGTTACTTCATATTTCCTCTTTATCATAATAAAGGTTGATTAATATGCTCGTTGTATGTAATTTGGACATGATGCCGCAAAACGCATCCTATATAAACTATTCTTTTCAATGTAATAAATATTTTTTCTAATGTATCTGAATATATCGTGTAAAATGGAACGTAAATTCCAAAAGTACTATTTATTCAAAGTTCCATTTTTGTAACGTATTAGTTTTGTAAACGTCTTTTTTTAATAAAGTACGTTCTATGTCATTAAGTGAGATTAATATTGGTTTAAACGTATAATATCCTTGATGTGTATTTAATCATGTTTAAAATGAATTAATGTTTAGATCACTCAGTATTTTGTTCCCCGTCCTGGTGATTATGCATGACCCTATATTATAACACATAGAGTAGTTTAGAGGCCGTTAGATTAGTTACGTGTAAAAGTCTGACCACGTCATATAAAACTATATTAACCATGTGAAATTAAATGTCTATAAAAATATTATAATCCTGTGGTTAGACTTTCCATTATTTAATGTATTCTTTTACATTTATTACCTAGATTATGATAACGTATAGGTTCACGTAGTACACCCTTTACTATCTTTACGTATATTCCTTTCGTTACTATTAGTCGTAGTAATACGTATAAAGTAGAATCGAATGCTGTACTAGAAGTAAACCGTGTTAGTTATCCCTGTTATGTTTGGTGTTGTTGGTGTGTTGTGGAGTGTGGTCGAGGTTGCGATCGCGTGCGGTAGCGTCGCGCGGTAGTGTCGGGAGCGGTAGTAACGAGGCGCGGTGGTGTGTTGCAGGGTGCGGGCTGCAGGTGGTGGGGTGTCGCGTGGTGGTGTGTCGCGACGCCGCCGCCGGCACGTGCCGCCGCGCCGCCTGCCGCTACTACCACATCCCCGTTCAATTACCGCCAGCACTTCGTCCTCCTTAACCTGACCCGTCGCCGCCCGTCCACCGCCGCACCCTCACCCTCTCCTCACATTCCTCCCCAGCCCTCACACACACTTGGCGATTTCCACGTCTCCTCTTGCTCCCCTCCCACCGCCCTGGCCCCGCATTGCCCGCGCCCCGCGGTTTCCATATCGATCGCGCCTCTGGCACACTCGGGAAAGGCAGGTTCGGCCGGATCGCACTGTCGCTCCCGCGACGGAGGTGGTGATATCTTAGTGAATATCGGTTAGAGTAGGTCGGCGAGAGCGAGCCGTCGCGCCGCCCTTCCCAGCTGACGTCGCGGCGCGCCGGCCCGCGCTCGCCCGGAATGCGCCCAAGTTTTCGGGAAAGAGTGTGTACATATGTAGCGGGATATGTTTCTCAGGCACGGTCATGCGATTGTGATATGAATAGATTTCGAGCCGCCGGAGCCGTTTGAGTAAATTTATCGAGATCATACCGAGATCGTCGAACAGTAGTTAGTGAGGTTTCAAATGTTTTATTACTATTGTATAATTTTTTTAAGATGCGATATGAGTTCCTGAAAAGACCGGCGCGGTCGCCACCGAGCGTCGCACGGATACTTTGTTGTATATAAGCGATGTAATTAATTTTACGGGTGGTGCGAGGGCGCCGCGGCGGCGCGAGCCCGTGGCACGGAGCGCGCGCTCGTCGCGCCGCCGCTACGGCCTCGGCCGGTGTCAAAAGTTGCATCACCCTTCTCCCGATGTGAGCATTTTTGTGAGATTTATGTTACTTTTTTACTTTATAAAATTACGTTTTCTAGAGGTCAAGTTTACACTAGATTAGAATAAGCAAATCAGTAACGAAACACCAATAGAGTAGCCGCTTCTCTCCCTCGGCACCGAAACTTTTGACGCCGGAGCACAATGATTGTTTGGCGGGGCATCGCGCAGGCCGGCGTCGGCGGCGAGCTCCCCCGCCCCGCGTCCCGCGCGCCGCGCCCCTCGCCCCGTGCTCCTCGCCCGTGCCGCGTCCACCGCGCCCCGCCTCGACCGCGAGCACGGTAGCGTAGGTCGCCATATAGAGGACACCAACCCAAATACAATGAAAGTTATCGGACAATATTTAAACGAAGAAGGCATACTTCCAAGCTATATTATACTCTTAATTTTAGGATAGAACGTCGGCTTTTATTCCGGATAGATTTTGCTAGATAACCATTCTGTTACCGATCGAACCCGTGTATCGATGCACAAACATGTCCAACGCCTCGGTGAGCGCAGCGCGCGGTCGCGGTGCAGTAGAGGTGGAGGCAGTAGTTGCGTCCGGGAGACGATCGCTCGTCGGTCGGTCGGTGCTGTGCGTGCGTGCGTGCGTGCGTGCGTGCGTGCGTGCGTGCGTGCGTGCGTGCGTGCGTGTACGTGTACGTGTACGTGTACGGATCGCGGACAGAGAGAGGCGGGAGTGGCGCCGCCGCGGCAGCGCACCCCGAGGGCACGGAAGCCTACGATGCCTGATGTTATTCCTAGTCCATATCCTTTTTGTTGATCAGTCATGCGATTAATGTTAGAGTAAATATTAATAATTTGATTTATTCCTCCCGTTTAGTGGATATTTTGATAATGATATATTAATAATGAAATATTTAAGATACATAATACATATTTGATTCTAAATCCTGATAAAGTGACACTACGTTAGTAATTTAGTCGGAGGGATACTTGTGCCGTGATTATATTTTTAGGTATATATTATGAAATAATTCCTAGCGTCGGAATTAAAGTGATTAATGTGTAAGCGTGTTATATTTATTGTCGTAACGTAAGTGGAATGCCATATCGATAAAAGGTGAATATCGGATGCGGAGTCAAACTCGTTAGTAGCTCGTTGCGTTTGTGTTTATGTTGATTGATTGTTATTAGGTATCGGTCCGTGCTAGTGGCTAAGGTGAACAGTTCACTTTTATCAATACGGCACTATGGCTCTTAAATCTATAAGTTGTCATTTTATTTTTTGTTAAAATTTATCGTTTCATGAATTATTTGTTGCCTTTAATTTTTATAATCAAAATTTTATGATCTGACGCATTTATTGTAAGACAATCGATTACTTTTATAATTAATTAGTGTGATAATAATAATTATGGTATCAAATTGCCGTTATGAAAGATGAACATCGAAAGTATCCTTCCTGTTTAGAAGGGACTCGTCTGGCCCAAGGTTTCTAGTGGATTTTATATTTTTCTTTTGTTGTATTTTTAATGTTGCGTGTGTCTTACACATAATATATTTCATTTTTGTGATATTTTTAACTATAAAGTACTGTTATTGTAAATCCAAATGGAATAATGATGACCTAATTAAAATATTCAAGAATTTATTTGTAAATCACAAAAAAAAATGTAAAACTGTAAATATATTGACAAAAAAATGAACTGCAACACAATAATTGATTATTATATCTCTCATCAAATACATTGTAAGTTGTTTGAGTACCTAAATAACGGTATCTTATTATGTAGTATGTACCTACAATCTACTTAAAGGTAAACCGGTCCAGTGAACAAAGTATTGATAATATTGTGAACATTTTTTTATTCACGAACAATCACAGAAAGTACATGACATTGTAATATTATTTATGAAATTACTATGTGATGTGATCTTCGGATCAATTTTGAGTACAGTATAGATAATAAACAACTGAATATGTGACTTGTATGTTTCATTTACATTTCCTTACGCAGCAAAATGATACGGTGACACAGAAATAACGGACCTCCGGGCCCGGGGGGAAAGAAATCCTTGACCTAATCGGGCCTTGACCTCATTTGTAAACATAACCGAGGGTAATCGTGTCAAGATGGCGCCACGCACACGTGCCGCCTCAACAAGCCGTAAACTTGCCATTTCTGTCCGGGAGACTTGCACTCGTAATTACAGACATGCCACCGCTCACTTTAAACACACACTTGGGTTAAAATATTAAGACACATTTTCACTCATCAAGCTGGTAACATGTTTTTTAAATGTTGCCAAGAAATTATTAAAATATGTGGATAAATTCATATTTTTAAAAGGAAATAATTTATGAAATGTTTAAAGATTTTAAGTTTATTTCTAATATACATTTTCACAAACCTGTATTCTCCATGAGGAAGGTGTGTTATTGAACCCAATTTTCGCCTTTTTTGTCCCACTAAACCCCCACTGCTACTTTGCGGAGATATTCACGAACATGCTGTTATATAGGTAATTTTTAAATAAATGTCAATAACACTTCACTCGGCAGACCGCGTCGAAGTTTTTATATTATATAGTTTGAAATAATCTTTGAATCCGGCTTTTGTGTCATAAGGGGGAATCCATGAGGATATGGTAGAAAAAGTATGTTATTGATTTTGTAATGCTAGGCAAAGACATTTATTATAGCCTAAAGGGGTTATTTGTATGCCGCTACCCTATTGCATGATGGAAGACTTAACGTACCAGGTACTAGTGAAATTCTTATAAAAAACATTCGCCCCTGCAAGTTTACCTACCTGCTATGTTCTCCATTGGCACACCTAACTATGAAAACAAGAAATGTAGGCACAGCCTGGGCTGTTTGGCATGTATTAAGCTAAAATATTAACATCGATCCATACACGTTCCATTGCTGGGCACGGGTCTCCTCTACAACTGAGATGGTGTAGGTCTCAGTCCAACATGCTCGCCCTTTACGATTGGGCCAACTACACACCGGAGATATTTCTAAGAACATTTAAGTGTGCAGATTTCCCCACAATATTATCCTTAACTGATAAAGTACATGATAATTGTGAAGATACACATCATTTCTAAAAGTCAGAGGTTTGAATCCCTGACCACCGAGATTTTCGACCGCACATTTAAATCTCGAGCCTATCACGAATTGTATGCAACAAAAATATTTATACTGAAACTTGTTAGCCTCATATCAAGTAAATTGCATCAGAAATAGACAGAAAATTATTTTGAACGGCGCCCTTTTATAACGCAAACCAGTCTTAAGGCTAGTGAAACTTAATACTTGCTAAAGCATTAAGTTTTTCATTTTAGAACATTGACACATTTGCACACTCTAACTTCATAATACATAAATGCACGGTAGTTACCTATATAATATATTTAACGGGCAAATTTAAATAAAGTAGGTTATTAATTGGTAAGAAACAAAGATTTTTTACTTTCATACATTATCTCCTAAAGGGTGGGCAAAGGTGCACTGCTGATCATCCTCTGTTACTTGTTTCAGCAATTGTATTTAAAATCCCCCGTTACAGAGGTCAAGCATAACGGCATTTACGGACAAATTGCCAGACTGTGTTGCTAGTTGCTACTGAGAATTTCTTAGTGCTAATTAGATATACCTACAGACTTACAAACACACTTGTGCTGCGAGACAAGAAGGCAGTCAAACGCTAATATTATTGATTAATTATAAGTACTTGTAGTGGCGACCATCATACATATTATTATAGCACTCTGGGAAGGTGATTTCGGTGTCAGCCGACAGTAAGTGCAGATTGGTTTCAAGTCCGGATTGATATTTTAAGGATTGATAAGTGATAAACTTGTAGGTCAGTTTCTCCACCGAAGACAACTAAGCTGGGCTTTTTAGAATACGCGTTGAACTCGGTAAATGACATCTATTATCATTCATCGTATACGTATAGGTACGTATTATATCGTAGAATGATGTATCCTCATATGAATCAATACATCTTACATAAGGTCTTCTACGCTTCTATAGGTCAATAATGAAATAACAACTTTTACCTACTCTCACTTTTAGTACCTACTAGTTCAATAAGATAAAATAGGAATCCAAAATAAATCAATAAAACCCCCATTACGACATAAGTCAAGTGTCAACAAATATTGACGACACTTTTCAATCTTGCAAACACCCAAGCCAAAAAAAAATCTCTCGTTGCGGGTTCGAACCCACTGCCTTTCGTTTCTATCTGTCTCCGCAATGAAAAAATTACCGTAACTACCTATACCTGAAACTACATAGATATACCAACCCAAAGTAAAATCCAGTCACAATCTAAGTGAATGTAAATGCTTAGAATAACTAGGTACGGTAAGTGAGATGAGTCTTGGCCAACGTTACGCAGTGCTTTTGCGTCAGGCAAATTTTCTGTAAGATAGCTGTACCAAGACCAGAGGTGCTCAAGGACAGTTAGATCGAGCAAACGCGCCCATATCACCGAACATGGCATAACCAGTTAAAAACAATACACACACAAACAATCAAATTACCCTTTTTGGAAGCTCATATAGAAATATCTCATAAGACTGGATCAACCAAGATTTAAACAAACTTTTTAACTGAGATCAAATACCTCTCTCGACGGTCTCGTGGTCTCGCGGTACAAGCATGTGCCGTGCGATCTACAGGTCCTGGGTTCGATTCCCGGGTCGGGTATAATGTTATTAGATTTTCCATTAAAAAATTCTCAGTAACAGCACGGAGTCTGGAAATGTATCTGAGAAACGGCTATAGGCTCGCCCCCTATTATGTGGGACTGATACATACCTGGCGAAATGTAGGTTCAAAATTGCATATCTGCCTACCCTTTCGGGGAATACAGGCGTGAGTTTATGTAGTACATACATGCCAAATACCTTCGACTCTAACCCCCTTATTAATAAACTAAGAATAGCGTCGGAATAACTTTACTCCAAGACTTACGCATAGATTAGGCAATTTTGGTATTAATAAACTAGGAGTAAGGATGGTGTTAACTAAACCACACTTACTCCCGGTGTAAAAGTTACACCGCGGAGGCCCCTGGTTTAACGCTGGAATAAGCATAGATTAGTATTGTTATTCCGACTTCCATTGACATTTATGACGAAATGGTA
Source organism: Cephonodes hylas (assembly GCA_030295005.1). Classification (NCBI taxonomy): domain Eukaryota; kingdom Metazoa; phylum Arthropoda; class Insecta; order Lepidoptera; family Sphingidae; genus Cephonodes; species Cephonodes hylas. The sequence goes on along the minus strand of AP025364.1, from coordinate 5,765,345 downwards.
TATATTAAATTTAACGTAAACATATTTTCATGTTTGTTTAGTGTTCGTTCGAGTATTTCCTAGTGTCTGATTTTGTAATTATTGTGGGATAAAATGAATAGAAATTATTTTATTGACGATTTGAGAATGATAGAAGAAATTGACGATTATTGAAATTGTGAAAAATGATTTGGCTGGAGATGCAAGATGAGGCTTTATACCACCTCACTTGAAAGTTTTAGCTGCAATAAGGACTTGGGCTCGTGAAGAGGTAAGTAAACTAAACTATTATAAGGCTTGATCCCTGCCCTATTGGTAATAATTTCTAGCTTGAAGTGTGTTAATAGCCAAGTTTGAGTTCAATTGAATAAATATTTAATATAATGCTATCAGACTTTTACATGTGAATGTGTAAACAGATTTAAATATACTACTTAATTATATATTCATACATAAAACTTCTATCCTATTTAAAAAAATGGATATAGATAGTAGGTACAACCAGCTTAGAAAATTTTATCTTGGCTTTGTGTTACAAAGATTTAAGAATAGAATCTTTGTTGTCTAGTAAATTTTGAATCCATACCACTTATCTATTTTACAGATTCAAGATGATGCAGGAGATCTGAGTGGGTATGGTCAGCCAACAATATCCCTTGTGTGCAAACAAGTTGCTTTAAAAATAATTGGACACAGGGGTCAATGGATAAAAATGACTACCTCCATCAGTCAATAAAACAGTGTAATTGCTGATTTTTATGTAATATCTGGCTTTAGACAAGTTATAGGGACTATTGATTGTACACATATTCGCATCCCAAAAATTTCAGGAGATATTGGACAATACAGGAAAGGATACAGTTCAATAAATGTGCAAGTTAGTTTTTGTTTCTGCTCCTGAAGCATATTACTATTGAAAGGTTTCTACCACACAACATTTTGTAGAATTTTATGATACCAAAGTGATTTTGTGTACATTGTTACAGATTGTCTCAAATGCAAATTTAGAGATTATGGATATAGTTGCATACTGGCAAGGCAGCACACATGACTCCAGGATATTCAATGAGTCTCAGTTGAAACAAAGATTTGAAGGAGGAGAATTTAAGGGAAGACTATTGGGAGATTCAGGTTATGCCTGTGCTCCTTACCTATTTACTCCAATATTGCATCCAACTAATAACAAAGAAACGACCAAGCTCATAAACATACTCATAATACTGTTGAAAGGTGTTTTGGAGTATGGAAGCAGCAATTCCAGTGTCTTATTAGAGTGTTCACAACCAAGTTAGATAATACTATATTGTATATTGTTGCATTAGCAGTAATGTGTAATATTGCTCTGCGGAAACAAGATTTACTCCCAAAACCAAAAGAGCGGAATGTTCCAGTAACACAGGCATTTAATAATACACTCAGAGGAAATGTTGCAAGGGCAGCATTTATTAATGATTTTTTTTTATTTTATAATACTTCAGTGTGGGTCTAAAATAAAGAATTGAGAAAAAAGAATAATTTTTAGTATTTTATTTAATTAAAAAAATATATGGTGATACCACAAAATAATTTTTAATTGATTTAAATTTCTTTCAACTCTTGTGACTTTCTTATTTCTAATATTTCCCTTTCCTCGTTTTGCCCCGGCATCATTTGTTAATAACAATTATGGTATGAAGAATACAGTATTAAACAATACGGTACTGATATTCTTGCCGTAATACATTTTATGACTCGCAGATGTTTTCTGGTTAAACGTTTGCAGCCACATCTAAGAATTAAAACAATGCAAGTTTAAATAAAGTTAAAATGCAAATCAAAGTAAATATTAGAAATTAAATCTCAGTTGGCGTGTTGTTATAGTCACATAATAATCTGCTAACTAATAAAAAATACCACAAATCCACGCATGCATCAATACATAAACATTCGCTTGTAAGTTGTGATAGGTCCACTGCCTATTGTTTTGAATTGTAATGGACAAAAAAAAGTCAAATGTCAAAATTTACTATAAGTATATGTGTCTTTTTATTCGACCCGGTCGTTTTGTTCATTCTTTTTGCTTTTAATATCTGTGGGCTGCCATAATATACCCCTTAGTCTCAGTGTAAGGATGGTATTGCTACTCCGAACCTACTTCGTGTTTATTAATACCGTTTTTGACACGTAGCTATTCCGACACTAAACTCGGTTTAACTATTCCCGGTGTAACTATGGAATAAGAGAGGAATAAGCGATTTTTATTAATAAGACCGTAAAAGAATATTATTAGGTAAATAGTTGATAGAAATACACTAATTAACTTGCGGTACTAAATCTTGCAGTTAAGATATATCATTTATAAACATATAATTTCTTTAGAAGAACTTTTATATAGTAGTATGTACATAAGAATGACAAATATAAAGTTTTTCCTACAGAATGTTGTTATTAAGATGTTTAAATATTTTGGAAACCTTTTCTTTTCTAAAAGCTTGCTTGATTACTTCAATAACGAGTAAAATATTATGATGAATATAAAATAATGTATAACAAAAATTGACGCTATGATTAAAATGTTAGGTATAAATTTTTTTGGGTGCCATAATGGATCATTTTAGTAGTTTTTTTTTTATTATAATAATCGATTAATATAATGAACACTAATAAACAACACTATGAAGTAGTCGAGTCACTTTAGAGTTCAGTTTACTTGACAGTAATTTGACGTTTCATCAAACGTCAACTTGTTACTATCGATGAGAGTTTTTCGTGTAAGAGTTTCTGTATTATTTTCATAGATTATTGTTAATGTTGTATATAAGTCACTATGTATTATTCTGGCTCTCGGATAGAAGATAGAAAACCAACTTTAAAGTAAAATTTCTATGTCGAGTGAAAGAAACCTGAACTAATTTTTAAGTGGTAAGTTATTGAATATTATCATGGTCATTAACGTTAACAAACGAATGACTTTTTTTATTGGCTTACAGTAGCGCCTTTTACATGCTACGATGTTCGCTAGTCTGAAAAGTAAAATAAAAGAGGAAACTGGAAGTGATATAAGTAAACTGACGAGCAGCTGGCGGAGCGGTGCTTTCTTAGGAAGAATAACACTAAGGGATGATTCGGTAAGTTATTACGTTACCTGTTATTCAATTAGTATTTTCTTACTTACAACAACCACCTTGACCCAATGTTGTAGTCAGATCATACAAATACCTCTGGCCGATTTGTTTTTCGTTGTTTATATGTTGTAATGTTCATAAAAATATTGCCGAAATAGTAGAACGGTTCCTATAATCTCAGGTCTTACGAGTCGCATTCAAGTAGTAATATAAACTAGGGCTAAAAAATTGTTTCTAGGTCAACACTTTTAAGTTTTTAAATATGTTTTATCCACAGACCATCTATTCACTACCATTGACAGCACCAAATGTACACCATATAACTTTTAAATAAATTAATAACTATTTTGTCATGTAAAACATACGTAAAAATCAGCCATGACAATTCATGTCACGCTTTTGGGTACCCTGACCAGCTGATATCTGTAAATTTGCCCATGGACCAAGTTAGCAAGTATGCATATGATGGTAGTACATACTAACACTACCCAATAGTCCACATTTCATTCATCAGAAAATAAGTAAGGTCTGGTGGCTCTGGGATCTCGATCTATAACCTACATAGGATATAAACATTTATATTAGTCCATAAAATACCCATTGTTGGATTTGTACCTCCCTACTGAGAGAAAGTTATCCTATATAAATAATAATCATAACTGAGTAAATATTAACAAAAGGGTTGACTTTGCTTTTTATTGGCAAAGCACTATTTGCCGAGGAAAAAAAATAGATGAAATGGCTGGCTCTCAAACGTACACATTTGTTAGTGTTTGACTAAGTAAATAAAATAGTATTTAATGCATTTTATTGCATCTCTTGTGTCTCTGGTCTCTGTATGTATGTGTGGTAAATGTTTGGTGTGTTTATTTATTTGCAGTCAACAGCAAGTCCATCAAGTTCCGGAGGACATGGAGATTCCACCTCAGATGTGAGTTTTAGTTTCTGTTTGTAATGAATTTAATATATGGTTTTTTATTTTCACACCACTCCTAATAGAATTCATAAATGGGAAAGTCTGACATAAATTTACATTTATTTTATGATTTCCAGTTACATTTTATGGTGACAAACAGCTTGTATGTTAAACGAAAACAACTGTTTAAATTAACAGAGTTTTTTTCTCCTACCTATCCAATTTTTGTTTGAATAAATAACCAATTTCATAGCCTTAAGTGTGTGTTACTAGTTGCAAATCGTCAGTTGGCAGCAAATATAATTCAATTTTATTAATCTTACATTCAAAGGCCTCAATACTCAGTTCTAACATACCTCAACGTATTCTATGCGAGTACCCATAAAGTTATGATACAAAAATGTGCTCATAAATATTGAATGAATATTAAACAATAAAAAAAATTTGCAGTCAATATCACCACAGCTGGAATCATATTTGTCAGACCGCACAGGAGGGAGAATTGATCAGGCTGCTCTACAGCAACAATATTCAACACAACTTGAGGACAAGCTGCGAGAGAGAGATGCATATTGGGAACAAAAAATTGAGGAGCTGAAATTGTCTTTGGCCTCTGTGCAAGGTTAGTGCCATTATTTTAAATAAAGTAATATGTAAAGTATAATACACCTATGAAAAAGTTTCCTTTTTAATTACAAGAGAATAATTTCCGAATGGTTTGGTAGTTATAAATGGAAAATTATATAAAAAAATTATTGATACCTCTATTCTAATGTAACTCTAAAGTTTATTGCATATAAAGTATTAAGAAACAGAATTACTATTATTCATAATTAGCATATGAAAAATGTAAAAGACTTGATCAGGTTAAGATTTTTTATTGGTTTAAGGTAAATGTAATGTAAGACTGGGTTTAAAAACAAGTTGATTTTAGGGGAAGAAGCTGCGGCGGCGCAAGCAGTAGCGCGTGCAGCGCAGGCCGAGGCTGCGAAGGCGACGAGTCGATGTGATGTCGCCGAGAAACAAGTGACGGAACTACGCACACAGCTGGCTGCAGCGGAACGCGCACATGATCGATTGGATGCATTGACTGTGAGTAACCAAAATTATTACCTGAAATCAGTATTGGGTTTAGCTACCATGCTGAGCTAATTTTGAAAAGTTATTAATTTAATTCAAAACCCTCTTATTTTATAAAAACTAGACTGATTTAATTTTATAAAAAATATTTTGTTATTTTGTATCATAGGTATATGATTGAGATTGTACAATATACAATAATATTTTGTACATGCGAAATAAATAAAAACTAGAGCAGCGTGGTGGTCTAATTCCTCCCCATTCTGTGTTGTAAAGGAGGCTTGTACAGCGATACGTAAATAACACACAATATAGGCTGATATAGGGTAGATAAACGTAATGTATTATTTATTGAAATGTATTCATTTATAATTTAGTTAACGACCATGCTCGAAGGTGTCACTAGAGAAGAACGGGCAAGAAACTCTAGTGTTGCTCATGCCGTGCTACTTCATACAATAGTTGAATGTGAACGTACATGTTGTATGTATGTGTGTGCAGGAGGAGTTGGAGCAGGCGCGCCGCTCGTGGTCCCGCGAGCGCGCGGAGCTGCGCGGCGCGCTGGGCTCTGCGGAGGCGCGCGCCACCGACCTCGCCGACCAGCTCGTGCTGCTGCGCGCCGCGCTGCCGCCGGACAACCAGCACCACCACATGCGGGACGACGGTCAGCCGCACCACACACACATACATTCATACAAACTACATACAAGTCATACAAACTACATACAAGTCATGCAAACTTAATGCAAACTACATATAAGTCATACATTTCTATTGACTTGTGAAACCGTTACCCGGAATAAGTTTTAATCTGGACCCTCGTGTATTTCAGCTCGTTTTTAATGTCACAGGTCCACAAATTATGGATACTATATAAACAATTGATATTATACATAAGATCATAATTCTGTGAAATAAGGAGTAGTCATGCTTTTTCGTATCTTTTTTGTTTAGAAGAGATCTTGATAAATAATCTGTTGTTTCTACGAAGTGTCAACTCCTCCGTCTACTTTATTTAATGTCGATAAGCAATTTCAGTAATTGGTTGTAATTTGTTTGGAATATTCAAAAAAAGTTGAAAGTTAAAAGTCTTTATCTTACTGTTATACATGTTTGCACAGACAAGCGCGAAGTAACGCCGACGGGTTGCGCGGAGTTCGACCGCTTGTGTCGCGAGCGCGCCGTGCTCACCCGACAGCTGCAGGAGGCCAAGATGGCGCTCGCTGACGTCAAAACTTCCTGGAGTGGACAGATAGCCTCACTCGAAACTCAGGTGAGATTATCAACTACCCTCTGTTTATGTATTTTGTTCAGAATTGGTCGACATTTTGGTAAATATGAATAAATTGATTTAAATGAAATGTGGTATGGTGATAAAGAAGCGAATCTATGCAGAATTTTATGATAGAAATGTATGTATGTAATTTTTTGTTTTTGTGTATGTATGTACGTTTATCATGTGTTCCAATGCCTCGTTAGGTAAGGACTGATAAATTGAAAGTTTTAACAAATTGTATGCAATACTGTGCATGAAGCATGCAAGCTTTGATAACATTAACGCAAATAATACTAATATACAACAATATCGCATTAATGTTCCAATAAATTTTTAAATTCGCCTTAACAAAATCCGATTGAAATAATTATATTGAATGGACTTTTGTAAGTTTGTCATATTAGAGTGTGTGACATAGGTGGCGCGACTATCGCGTCAAGCTGGAGAGGAAGGATCTGAGAGGAGAAGGGTAGAGTTGGAGAAAAAGGAGCTGCACGAGAAGTTGAACGACATGGCCGCTGAACTGGAGAAAACAAAACAAAATCTTATTAATAGCGAAGCAAAGGTATAAAATTTCTTATGTACATTTTTTTCTTACTTTTAGTAGATTTACATTATACAGATTGGTGATTGTAAAAAATTTTTGGTAGGTTTTGTAAATATGGATTTTAGGACACATAATCTTTCGCTTTTTTCCTTCCTAACATTCAACCTCTTTCAAGACAGAACTTCATACTATTGTAAGGTGTTTGTTCCTCCATGTAATAATTGTTACGTCTTTACCAAAATATGCAAAAAGGCTAAAAAGTCATGATATACATTGTTAGTTAAACAAAACTCCATCCATGAAAGAAATAATTACAAAATAGTTTAAAATTTTAAGTGTATCTAAAGTCTTTTCGCATAACCCCAGCTTAAGATAGGAACTTCTGAGTATTGTCAATCTAGATAAAAAACTGTCTTGGATTGGTAATAAAAATAGCAACGATGAATAGATAATAGTTAAGGTAGAATTCGCAGAAAAAGCGCCAAAAGAATTGTTTTTGTTATTAACAGAACGCATGAGATTAGTGTGGTGGCGTAGAGTCTATTCCTATTCAACGATTATGTTATTTTTACATAGCTGTAGTAAATTATAAGTCAAAACATTAAATAAATGTCTCATTGGTCATGTGGAATAAGTGCAACGTCGCCCTGGAGTTCATTCTCGGGGAAAGTTATTGGTGTATTATATAAGAAATTTCTCAGTAGCAGCAAGGTTTCTGGAATTGTTTACTGATGTGGTGAAGGAATATACCTTAGATTTGAGCTTATTATATCTAGATATTCTAGTTTTGTTCTCATGGTACGTCTTAGAAAATTAAAATTACTTTACGTTTCAAGAACTCTGTACAATCTTGTCTGTCCTTTCTCGTAAAATGTCCATTATAAAAAAATTGAAACGTGTAAATTTCACAAGCGATTGGCGTTCCGAATAGTTGAGGAAACCGATTACGTGTTTCCACAAGGTTGACTTTGTATTATTCGGAGTGGTTGAGTGAATTTATTGCAAGTTTTTTGTGTGAAACAATATTTATTTTTTTGTGACAAAGTAGAATGCGTTGTTTGTAGGGGACGTTATACAATCAAAAACGTCTTGGGATTTAAAAAAAAGACCTGTGTCGTGGGTATCAGACACTACGAGAGACTTTTTCGGTCTCACAAACACCCAGACCCGAAACAAATATTTGTGGATCACACAAACATTTGTCTCGGTGCGGGGATCGACCCGCGGCCTCTGGTTTCGCAAGCTGGTGTCTAGCCAACTGCGCCACGGGGGCTGTCAATTATAATCACTGTTGAAGCTCCTATATAGATTACCTTAAAATACTAATTACTTAATCCTTTCACATGATCGCTTTTTGATTGATTTAAAAATAAAAATATTGTAATCATTAGTCTTTTCCTAGCAAAATGTAGTATGACTCCGATTTGGTCATGACTGGTTGCGAACAAACAATGGCACAATATCTCAGTCCCATGCTTATGGATGTATTTGAGGGTTCTATCCCCGATTGGGCGAGGGTGCGCTGATGCTTGTGGCTCCGCCAGGTGGTGAGGTTGAACGGGGAGGTTCGCTCGTTGGCGATGGAAGTGAAGTCGCTGCGCAGCGCCGAGAGCCACGCCGCCGTGAGTGCCAGCCTCTACACCATATAGATCACATTCATAGTTTATATGCGGCTCTTGCTATTGCGTATGTGCGTTGTCTTGTATCAAAACTTGAGTATCGAGCTGTAATAGTATTTTGCATCCCTTCATGATTCATAGATGAATTTGCATCATGAGTTTCCAAGAAGTCGATCCAAAATTTCGACAACACTAACTATCCGTTGCCTATGTTTTAAGTTAGTGAGTGGATAGTAAAAAAGTAGAAGTGTCTCGAAATTTTCATAAAAGATCACATTAAGTAAAACATCATCATCGTCAAAATATAGAAGACAAATATTTTGTTTGCAATATGTTTTGGAACTGATCATTTTGGCGCTCTCTAATAAAACTGACTGAGCTTTGATACAAGACGGCTGCTATGTGTAGACGAATTCCATTTTAGTTCGTACAATTTGCATGAAAGACATGATTGATGTCCATAGATATATCTGCCTTAGGTAAAGTTTGAATAGAAGACCATAAAGTAATCACTATTTCTACTTTAAACCTTTTTATATATGCTTTAGTACATAAAGTGCAATTCGTCCAAAGTATTTTTATTATAAATCACATATTATGACTGTAACAAGATGTTCGTAAAACTTATATAGTACTAGAATTTATTTTAATGTTCTTATTTAGAATTTTATTATACATATCAACTTTTAATCATCGTATGTGATTATGGAAATTTTTATACATGGTGTATTTGGACCATCTACAAAAACGAACATAACGGAATATTATGAATATAAACATATTTTTTATACTTTTTTGCATAGATAGAAATTTATTTTTTGTTGTTTCTTTTTATTCAAAATCATATTTTTTATGTGGTCCAAGTAAACCCTGTTTTACTTTTAAATTGTTTTAACCCTATGTTGTAGTGAGGGCATATTGCTTTCATTATTTTGTTAAGTTGGATGTCCACGAAACGTTTAGTGGGTTGCCTCGCTTCCAGCTTGTGGACATGCACCTTAGTAGTGTGGCACCGTTTGGCATAGCTTGGTAGCACTGTGTTAAGTAAACATTACAGTCGTTTGTACTTAAATTAGGTTCATTTATATTTTGCCTTTTTCTTATTTTGTTCCTATAGATTTAAGTTGTATTAGAAGTGCAATATACGTTATTTTACGTAAAAAATTGTAAATTAAACAATTAGTTAAAACTCGAAATTAATTACAATAGCAAATTGGTTCAAATATTGAAAACATTTAAAAACTTAATTAATATTAATTGTTCGATAAAATATTTTGATACTTTATCTTGCGACAAATGTGCTAGAGAAAAAATAACTTCATTTTATCATTGAAAAACTTGCCTACTTATACTTTCACATTCCTTATTTAAAAAAATGAAATAGATTGTATCGTTTGTTTTAATGGAGGAAAATTACTTTCAAATATCCGTAAGGAATTCTCAAGGCAGCTAGCTGCTAGTCCAGGATGGAAAACTATTATGATCTTTAATACATACACGTATAAAGGATTTGCAAAAGAAATTATAATATATTGATTCTATATCTGTATTCTTTTATAACCAATTTATGCATAAAAACTTGCAAAATTAATTGTTATTTAATGCGTCACATTCACTTGTGTACACAGTAGAAATTCGTACAATATACACGTAACATAAGTCTTTATAGAATCGATATTGTTTCACATACTTATAAGGAAGTAGTCATTCGTCCCTCATCACACGTTCATAAGTAATTGTTAGAGATTTAGTTGATGGATAAGTGATAAACAACTCACGTGATAAACTTGGTGACACATACAAGGAGGTTGTTATCAGTGTTGATAGTACAGGTGGCACGCACCGCCGCGTCTTACGCAAATGTTTTTATATTATACATAAACTACCCCGCTGTCGGCCTTACACATTACATTCCACGTAAGTTACAAGAATTGTATTTATATTTTGGTTGTATTAAAGAATTTATTTACAATGATTTTGAATATATTTTAAATGTATTTTATGTTCTTTTTTATTTTATCCTTGAACCGTTGCATGCTTCGTTAATGACTAACTGGTGTGAGCTTGTCTAACACGGCATGTTTGTGTTTTCTTAATTAGGTTTGACATTAACGACCTTATAAACGTTTGAATATTTAACAATTCAGTATTCTTTGTCTCTCTTCCTCGAAGGCCACACGTTATTAGCAGGACAGAGTATTGTGTTGGAAAAGCATTCTGCAACATTTTTAAGTAAGGTTCAATACTTGGTCATTTGCAGTTTACTAATTGACCTAATTGGGTATTCAGAGTATTGAATTATTTAGAATCCGAAGTATATTTATGCAGTATATATAGACATACATATGCATGTATTGCTTATAGACTTCTGCAACATGGATGTATAAATAAGTCTAAAATTTGAATATGTGCTAATAGATTTGTTATTTATGTAGTGCTTTGATATGACATCCTTTATCCGGTAAACGAGATGATATTAGCTGCTATTAAAATTTTAATGTTATAGATATCAATTTATTTGCATGGCTTTATAAATATAGACATAAAAGATAGGCTTAATACGTAACATTATAAACAAAAATATGTTTAATTTAAACTATTGTGGATTACGATATTAAAATATTTCTTTAATTTTATCCTTTCGATAGTGTGTTAACAGTAAATTTACTACGACAAACTACCAAAACTTCCAGTAAAAGTAACTGAAATGGAGCAACAAGATAAGGAATCAATGTTAGTGTTTCAAGAAATCGCAAACATGATAAATAACAGTTGACTGATAATAAAGACAATTTATATCAATTGTCTATACAGAAACATCAGAATAATTATTATCATTTTGTACAACTTCTACATTACAGGACAAAACAATGGAGCTAGAGAAACGCATAGAACACTTAACAGAGGAAAATAAGCAGTTGACAGAGGCTTTAGAGAACGAACGGACTCTAGTGAAGATACTTCAAGAGAAGCTGAACAAAGCTGATCGTTTGAACGACGAACAAAAGGCTGAAGTGAACCATCTCAACTCCGTAGTTACGGAGATACAACATGACTATATTGACGCGCAAAGGAAATTCGAAAAGTAAGTTTCTTTTTATTATTCACTTACGTATACCCAATATTTATAATTTCTATACAAAGAGACGATCCTTGAACAGTGTGTGTGTTGTAACTGTCGCATTTCGGGATCTTGAGTTTTACCTATGATAAAAAATTCAAGTCTTTTGTATTCATTAAATCTTTTTTTTTGCAACACAACTATCATTTACGTAAAATTTGCTGCAATATTTATATAGTTAATCTGTCAAGATTATCATTTTTATTGCGTTATAACACTCAAACCTACCTGATAAAAATATTTCGTTTCTTTGGGTCACTTTAGATAAAAACTAACTGTTGTATTCTATAATGATAATAATGCTAAGTTGTGACTAAAGGGTCAAAAATAAAACATTTTATCATATGGTCTTTTCTTTCTAATTTTCAGAGAAAAACGCGAAAAAGATGAAGCCTTACTACGAAACGCACATATGTCGCAAACGATAGAGATGAGCCAATGCAACGTGAGGTACCAGGAAACCGAAATCACTGATTTAAAAGCTAAGATAACAGAGTTAGAAGGAGTTATAGCGCAACATAAAGAGGTTAGTATTTCATATTTTAATGCCAGAATTAATCCTTCTTACAAAATAACTAATAAGTATTAAGTCCCAAAGAAATAAGTATACTTAGTTAAATACATAATAAAGATGAGAGGTTTTTTGTGGCTTTTATTAATATCTTTTACTTTAAAACACTTACAAATAAATTATATCTTTGATAAATATCTTTTGGAACAAATTTTGTCACAGAACCAAGCAGCATGTATGGTCATAAAAGAAAACGAAGCGGCACGTATATTGGAAATCGAAGAGTTAAAAAAACGGATAGATGAATTTACGGAGAGTGAAACAGCTCTAAAAACGACAATACAAGACTTAGAAACGGAAATCTGTGATAAAAATAAGGTAACTTTTGGGTTCGTTATCGTAACTACCAGTAGGTACTTCAAGAATGAATGGTACTAAATTTATCATCCGAAATTTATTTTCATCATTAAAATACTTGTTATTCAATCACTTATTCTTTATTTATTTCTTATGGCAAGACGCGATAATCTTTTTCCTTTAAATATTTATCAAGTATCCACTTAAAAAATGTAATCTATTTTGTATTGCAGAAAATAAAAACTTTAGACAACAGAATATCTGACATGAAAAAAACGTTACAAAGAGAACTCCAAAGCAGTAAATCTGATCTCACTTCTGCAGAGGAACAAGACATAAGCAGGCGGTAAGCATCCGTTTGATTATATTCCGCATAATTACTTATTGCAGAAGACTTTATATACATTATATGCATACGGCGTTTTTTCGAATTATGACTGAGAGGCTTTCCAGTATTTTTTTGTCTATTGCGGCCCATCGTCGGTAATGCTAACATTCGTGTATCTTGTTGCATGGCCTAGTTATGAGCGTTATCTATCGTTAACAGAAGTGTTGTCTTATTCGCTGGCCTCTTATAGGGTATTAAAATTCAAATATTGCCATTTTTAAGGAATATTGTGGTGTGTAATTATCCTTGAGATTATTGATAATAAAGTGAATTCTGAAAAAGTCCACGTATAACTTAGAAAAACCAGATTTGTACTGGTGTCTCAATATAACCTTTATTGCTTTTAAAAACATTCGCTGCCTCTCTAATACATGCCATTCCAAAAATTCCTGTATGTTCCGTGATCTTAACCCTAAAACATCAATTTTTTACACGAACCCAACTGCTCCTCTTTCCATGAAGTTGGTCTAAATGTACTAGAATATAGTTTCCGTCCCAGGTACCTGAAGCACGTGGTGCTGCGGTTCCTGACGGCGCGCGAGCTGGAGGCGCGGCAGCTGACGCGCGCGCTGGCGGCGCTGCTGCGGCTCTCGGCGCACGAGGAGGCGCTGCTCCGGGCCGCGGCGCCGCGCTCGGGGCTCGCCGCCTGGCTGCCCGCGCTGCCCGCGCTGCCCTCGCTACCGTCTCTCAACACTTGATAACCCACACACACACACACACACTGCTGACGAGATTACACACCGTCTCCTGTCACTACCCCCTCTCTACTCCAAGCTTTAATTGTCAATCTGCAATTCTATCGAATTTTTTGCACCTGACTGTACCTTCTGTTGAATTTATCATCCATCAGCCATTGGTGGTCCACTGTTGGACATAGGAATGATTTCCACCGAGATCTATTCGAAGCCTCCTGCAGCCAGCGACGTCCCGCGACCTTTACGAGATCGTCCGACCACCTTGTCGCAGGAGATAGATAGACAGACAGATATAGATATCGCTGTCAAATGAATAACGTCACTCAGACCTGTGTCCTGAGTTGATAGGTAGTGTATAGCTGTCCAGATATCGTGCTGCATAAAAAATCCTTAACTCGCAACCTCTTCATGTCTATGTCTTCTACATGGAAGCATATCGACTGAAACGGCTTTAAATGAAACTTAAAACTGATAGAAAGTGAGAAAAGTCCAAGTATTTTATATGATTTCGATAATGTTTTAATTTTCTCCAAGCTGAGTTATATATCTGTTCTTCCATTCAATGCTAAGTTTGACAGCAAACTTAAACTGCCATACCCAAACTAGCTGCTCGAGCCATTTAATTCAATTTGTACGTGTACTCCTTCGTTTTGTTTAATTTGCAGTTAGTAACCTTCGGTAGAATGTTAAACAAATGTATCAAAACCAAACAGAAGATAATTGTGCATAATATTTGAATGCGAATAAATCAAAGTTAACTAACAATAGTGACTTGATTAAAATGAAATTGTTCACCAATTATTACGTAAGTAAGCAAAATACGTCCCAATCTTCTCCATACTTGTTATTCTGAGTGTCTCGATAATGTAACAATTATCTCTTCTTCTTTTATAAACGCCTTTTTCTTTTGTGATATTATTTTTAATTCATTTAGTTCCAGTACTAATCATATTTTAAATAATAATTTAGAGCTTATTTCGTAAGGTTTTATTGCTAAAGGTTTTTACTGATAGAAAATTTGCGATGTCGATTTATGTTCTATTTGTCTTCCTTTTATAAACTCCAAATAATAGTCCCATTTTTTTGAGTATTTTATATTTTTATAGAAATAACGTAAATCAATTTATATTAATAAAAAGTCGTGAAATCACTATGTCAAGGAATAATAGAACTGTTGTATTAACAAAAGTATGTAATAATTTTGATAGGTGAGTAATGGGTGTGGACATATGAAGTACGTTTTTGTAATGTTTAGTATTGTAGCTAATTTAATTTAGTAGATGTTTAAATGTATATTTGTGAGAATTATTCAGAAACTAGATCTATATTGAATGCGGACTAAGAACTTAAATTACAGTATTATGTATAGAGTTGCTAAATTCATTTATAAATTATATATTTATCGTTTTGTCGCGTCTTAAAATTTAAAATTGTGTATTTAATTTTATTGAAAATATTAAATTGAATTCAGAACCTCGAACTTTAAAATTAAAATGCTCCCGTGGTATCAATATCGATAAATTCTCATAGGACATTCTCGTTACATCGATAGTATAGTATAAATTTTTTATACTGAGGCAAAAATGTACAATTTTATGGGAATTGTATTGATAAGTCAATAAGACACTAGCGCCCTCGTATCTCGATACAATTATTAAAATCTCAATTTGAAGGCACTGTTTGTAATATAGGAAGCATGTATCGTAAGTGTTCCAACACCATCCTTATATAAATATACCTAAGAGTTCTAATCATATTGTTTTATGAACAGCCTTATTGTATTTTATAAATGAATATATTGTTGAAGTTGCCTTATTAGTCGCTAGTCATTATTTAAATGTTACTGGTTTACGTTTGCGTCGAACATCAAGGAAATGGATTTTTATAATTATGTTTTTAACCTTCTTAACATTTAGTGTAGTCGATATACCTAAATAATTTATCGGCTAGATTTTAGATATGCAGTTTTGTCTTGGGTAAAGGTGACTCACACTAATTAATCCAGAAAAAGGTTGTTTTACCGGTAATGCGTCACTGAGGGGTATATATAGAAAAACCTATTGCGAGTGCGTCGAACGACCAATGATTGAATGTATTAAAAGAAATAGTTTTTTTAAGTAAAGCAATATACTATTTGAAAATGAAAGGGTTTAATAAATTGGACAATTCAATTGTGGAAAGCAGCATTACGGATACGGTAATAAGAAATTAATGGTAGTTTCAGATACCCGCAACTAAAGACTAAAAATATGCACGAACATTATTAAAATAATATTCAAATGTTCATAATGGACGAGCAAAGAAATAGGACAAATATAATATGTACTTAATTCGTATTACTGGCTGTAGCATTTGAATGTTAAAAATATCAACTTACAATTTTTTTTTGATTTTACACAAAATCGATTCACTAAAGTATGCGAAGAAATTTTGATATACATATATTTTAAACGTGATTGTATTTCAGATCAAGTAAAACCTACCCAATATATGCGATCTTGCCGGAGAAAACCCATGGATAATCCGTAAACAAAGGGTCCTCAGATAGACGTATCAAGTGAAAAAATCACCATAGAGTAGGCACAGTAAGAGCCGTTATTATAACAATATAGTGTAGACGCCCTCGATAAAATTATTTAAATTTCGAAGATCACGTTGAAACAGATAGTTGGGAATAGGAAATTAGCTTGCCGACGCTTATAATTGGGGTATAACGAACACAGTGTGGCTTGTAATTATGCACAGAATAAGAATAATTTTAGTCAATTGATGGAGCTGTAAGATATACGAGAGATCTGCTGTATGTTAATTCTGAATAGTGTAGCTTGTTTACGTTAGAAGTTTGTGATAAAAATATATTATTTTTGATTGTTGTTGAAATGTGTAATTTTTATTTTTCACGTATGAGTATTTTTGAAAGTATCTGTAAGATGATATCTTCGAATAAGCCATTGTTATTTAAAAGTTTATCAAACATCCTAAAAGGTATTTATACAACAATTAATGGATATACTTAGAATTATTATCCTTTGAGATGAATAAAACAAAGCTATTTGAAGATATCGTGATAATTGAAAATAGTTTGTCATATTTCTCAAATGATTTATATTTTACGTTGTTACAACAGGACGCTGCGTTCAATAAATTATATATAAATTTATTATAGTGATTTTATTTATCAAACTTCGACGCGAAATATTAGCATTAGCACGTTCTGTGCAATAGGTCGAGTATCGTGTAGCTAATAGTAAACTGAAGAGACAAGGGTTGGAAGGTAAGTAAGTTGATGCAGGCGATCTCGGAATGTCATTTACTTAAATAATTACGTCCCAGAGCTACACAAATAGCTTCGACCCGATACTAAGGTACAAGTCTCGTGTCGTCGGTACCAGGAATTACGAGTGACTTTTCTGTTTCACAAACACCCAGACCCGAAACATATGTATATTTTTTGGGACACATAGTGTGCTCACCATACAAATATTTGTATCGATGCGGGTTCGAACCTGTGTCCTTTGTCGTTCGTTCTCACTGGTCTAATCAACTTTGTCACAGGGCTATCTGAGTATGTGATGTCGGCGGCACCACTCATTTGTAATTCCTAATATTAAAATATTATTACCAATCATTTATATCCTTCTTATCAATACACAAGTATTTTGGGGTCGAAATAAAACAAACTTTCCATTTGTGTATTTATTTACAACTCATCACCGAATTTTGGTACAGAGCAAATTCAAGATTTACTAAATTATACTACAGTGCAGCGGTTTTGCGTCACAAGGCACAAAAATTTAAAATTATTCGAGTCATAATTGTTATGTTGTTGAGCCTATAGTGTTTTTGATTACTTAGTGGACTTAAAGTATTGTCGAACATTTCTCATGCTAGGTGAGATCATAGATATTAAGATACACTAAAATTACGATCGTAGGTGTCACGCAAAATATCATCAATGGAAATACCAAACAAAGGTATGTTTGGTACCAGTTCCATTATTAAATTCCTATACAGGTAACTTTAGAAGAAAACGTGCTCTACGGCTTTTGGCCATAAACAGCGCCATTTAAAATTAACCTATGATAACTTAAATAAATAAAGGCACCTACCGAATGAGCTTCCCACCATATTAACTAAATAAATGAAGATAACATTATCTAAGAAAACCAAATATTCAGATAGTAAATGAAATATAATGCCATGCAAACTAAGTTAAACAAATCCATATGTGACTAGACGTGGAATGTCCTCTAATTATATACTTTAAGTGATTTTCTTTGCTTATTGTTTAATTATTGCATGTTATTAGTAAAATTGACCCGCCATAAACAATATGCGACTAAAATGTGCTTGTAGGTGAGGCATGACAAAGAAATGTGTACATATATTAAATATGCATAAACATGCACTTAGGATGGTTTGTTGTATCGCTATCACAGTAAACTATTTAAAGACTGTTTGCGACATAGTTTTGCTAAAGTTTGCATAACAATATTTAGATTAATCAGAGTAAAAAATGTTCCTTAACTGTTCTCTTTCATTCTACCTTCTCCTTTGTAACAAAAATTTACTATATTCCGTCCTACTTATGCAACTATTTCTACGTAATCATCCATAATTTTCATGTGTTTCCATACACATCTTGTCCCTATGACCGCGTCAAACGGGTCGCATTAAATTTCGCTTGCAAAATATAAATCCTTCGATACAATTCAACCCGAATCGTATCTTAGCAATTTAAAAATATATGGTAATTTGAATGTGAATTCTCTCGTTTACATTGTAAAGAAGCATCTATGATATTACTGAAAGTACGTAAATTTAGTTACAGCGCATTATTTTGGGTCAATGCATGTGATTGACTTGAGCTCTGCCGTGGTGGCAATGTCCTCAGCCGCACGAGAATTTGTATGTAACGCTAGGGAACCGCGGCGACCGCTTACAGTTTCACCTTCCCGCTGCAGATGTCGTTGAATAGCTGCGACGTGACGGGCACGAAGTTGGCGCCCGACCTGAAGTACAGCGGCTCCTTGATCACGTCGGGGTCGAAGCCCTCCTTTTGGTATTGAAGTTTCTTCAGTTTGAATGTACCTGGAAATTACATCAATTTTATTAACCAATATACAGCCAACTATTGGCGTAGTAGATTCACAGGACAAAAAAGGTAGTTTTAATATCGTTATTATTTTTATCTATTAATAATTAACGCTTGGTTTTATCACCTATTATAATGTCTACTCTGTATATTTTGTTCACTGTGGCCCAAATTTTTGACAGCATTTTATGAGATGAAATAAAAATTCCTCATAATCTTCATCAACGTACCCGTAATTTCGATATCGTTCATGATGCGCAGGAAGAGCGGGCGTGCGTACGAGGGCAGCGAGTCGTCGAGATCTCGCGCCAGCTTCGCCATGTCCAGCGCGCCCGTCGGGTCCGCGATGGCCGCCATGCCCGCGCGACCCTCCGTTTGGGGAATCTGGAATAAACACATCATGTCTCAATAGTTGAATGTACCTTAAGTAGTTGATTAGTCATAAGCTTGTGAAATGAAAGGACGCGGGTACGAGCCCCCCACCGAGACAAATGTTTGTGTGATACCAAGTGTTCGTTCCGGTCTGGATGTGAGTGGGATCTAAAAGTTTCTCATAGTTTTTGATATCTATGACACAAGACTTGATCTTAGTGTGGGGTTAAAGCTACATATGTATGTGACTGTTAGATGTAGATTTTCGAGGTTGTTTTTATGTTTAGGTACATTCCGTTACGTGATAAATGTAGTAGCACTCACAATTCTCTAAGTATACCACATTGCCCCTATGTTATTATCCCCCAAATAAACTATCAACACTCACAGACACGCCATACACGACGCAGGGCCGCTGCTCTATGGCGGGCGACATGGCGTCCTCCACCTCCGCGGTGGCGACGTTCTCTCCCTTCCACTTGTACGTGTCGCCCGTGCGGTCGCGGAAGTACAGGTAGCCGAGCTCGTCCGCCACCAGGATGTCGCCGCTCACGAACGCCGCGTCACCGGCGCAGAACACGTCGCGCACCAGCTTCTTGTTGCTGTCGTTCTGCACAACAACACACTTACTGTTAAAGTATAATCTCACTAATCCGGCACTTCGATAGTCCGGCACGTCCAATCATCCAGCACCCTCGTTCTTCTATACCTGTGCCTTCAGTAGCTTTTTCGCTATAATCCAGTAATCCGAACATTCCAATAATCCGGCATCTTAAGGTTTTCAATAGTGCCGGATTAGTAAGATTATACGGTACTTGCGTCCTACATTAACCATCAGCCCATGTATGTACCTTTTCTGAACACGAGCCTTATTTACAACTGTTTAGGCTGTTATCACGCTAGCCTAGTGCTGGGTCCTGGACAATACACCTGTAAACTGCTGGACACGAGCTATCTACAGTTGCTATTTTCTTTAATGGAGCTAGAGACCTAAATTGTGCTGGTCTATTTCAACTAAGAAATTAATGATTTGCCCTGAGAGGCCCTGGGCCATGATCCATGATCCCGATAACGCAGATTGCCACTAAAACCTACAGACATTGGATTACAACATTACTGTGAGATAAAAATAGATCGTGTGTATTACGTACGAGTAAACGTAACGCATCTAGTTTAATTGTGTCAAGGTCACAAGTGTAAAACCACAGTTAGGTAAGGTAGGTTAGTCGCGGTGGTGGAGGGGAATTACTATCTAATGTATACTTCTAATACCATATGTATGGATATACTATCAGATAAATATTAACAACACAGTATTATTGACAGATCATTGCGCCAGAGATACCGACCTTATCTACGTATCCGTAGTACTCCCGTGACGCGTTGCCTTGAGCTATGAGGCCGATGAACATGCCCGGCTCGTCTGAAAATAATACAATCTCATTATAAGAAAATCATTAAAAAAAGTATTACGTGAGCAGTAGGTAAGCACTAATACGAAGGTGAGAGGATCTTGACTTTGTTTATTTTTGATGGCATGGGGCAAGTGGGTTATGGATTCAGAAGTAAAGCTGATAAAGTAGAAAACATTTGATCACAGAACCTATAATTACATTTTTTTATTTTACCTTGGCCGCCGATACGACCCCACCTTGACTTGTTAGGTAAATATAATCTAGCTTCACAACATATTATTGAGATATTTGTAAAAAAAACCAAGCTGACCCCGTGACTTAGTCCGCGTGGAGTAGCTACTTTTTTATTATTAACAAAAAAAATCTAATATAAAAGTAGCTTAAATTACTCTTTATAACATCATCTATCTGCCGGTGAAAGTCCTCTCAAAATCAGTCCAGCTACTTTAAGAGATTAGTCAGAACAATCAAATAGACAAAAAATATAAAAAATGTTATTTTGGTACATTCACCGTGTACAAATCCATATGCATTTAGTAAATAGCGGTTGTTGTAACACTATAAACATAGATTTCCTTACTTGGCAGACAGCGGATGCAGTATCCATCGGGCCCCCTGACGAGGCGGCCCTGCTCGTCGGACCGCACCAGCGCGATAGGGTGCAGGCTGGTCGGCACCAACTTGGGCAAGAAACCCACGGCGCCCACTGTGTTGTCCACGTTTACTGAAAAACACCACAAAACAACCATGTACTATACTGACTGAAGACTGCTGTACTAGGAGGGGTGAAATAATCAACCCATATACGTTCCATTACTGGGCACCAGGCCTCATCTACAACTGAGAGGGTTGAGGCCTAAGTTCACCACGCTAGCATGCGATGCGGTTGGCATCTATGTAATTCCTAAAGACATTTTTAGGTGTACAGGTTTCCTCGTGATGTTATCCTCCATCGGTAAAGTATGTTATTGTGATACTTGGAAATTTGCGATAAATTTTTAATTTGCTATTATGGTAATAGAACTTACGAAGAAGTTATCAAACTGGTAGGAACTGGATATATGTACATATTATTATAATTTATTATACTTCTACAACATTTCAAATAGGGTACTATGTTTGCAAATAAATTATCCATACAATTAATTCAAATGTCACAACAAACAATTATTATGATATTTGAAATAATTTATAACAAACACATGATAAAGTGTTTACATGAATCAAACCACACAAAGTTGGAATGTTAGATAATATGACGTAATGACTCACTTATATTGGCGTTGCCCTCTGTCGCGCCGTATATCTCGTTAATCTGAGGCACTTTGAACCTAAACACAACAAACACAATTATTTGTATGGATAAAATTATCTAAGGTGATAATAACATGAAAGAGAACAATACTGTTTTATGAAGTGTACTGTACCACTTATAGTGGAGTTTGGACCATGCTATAAAGACCACAATTATTGTACTCCAGATGTTAGGATGTTACGTAGCGGTCTTAAAAAAATTGTAGGTGCCTACTACTATTTGTAGATCCATAGGTACATATAAGATGTCTAGTATTGCTGTTGCGTTTGGTAAATAACAAGTGTTCGTGATTTACATATTTTTTATAAATGTCAATACTGTGAATTAGAAAACCTACAAAATTAGTAAAAATAGAATTTCACGTAACGTAATGAATTTTTATTCCTGTTGCACTTGGTTGCCAAGCTGATGGTACCCAAAACATTTATTTTTGAATAGTCATATCGCCGTACTTTGTCAACCAACTCGGAAATACATGCACATATTAAATTGGTTACAATTGTTTCATCCTGAACTAAATAGATGCGTTGTTGGGGCGGAATTAATTTTTACGCTTGTTTTAATGTGTCGTACTGAAAGTTCGTTTGAAAACAAAAAAGGCTTCGTTTTTCAAAAGGACATAGATTTATTGTGAATAGCTGTTGCCAGCAACTTCGTATTCGATGATTTGGATATCGAAAAGAAGTTCATTCCTTCCTGAGGTTATCGCGTTTCATAGCACAAAGAAAATCTTCAGTTTTATCTTTACGCATAACATAGATTGAACCTGTCTACATATAACCATCTACATATGCTTGTAAGACGGCCTTATGGTCACGACGTCGTTAGCACCACGATGTATAACTACAAAAATACATTGCTCTATAATAACATTTCTTTTAAAATCGTTGCCTAGTACTGCGTAATGGATCCTAATGTACCTATATATAAAGTACCTGTCGACAATCTGCTGCCAGATGGCGGGGCGCATGCCGTTGCCGACCATGATGCGCACGCGGTGCTGCGAGTCGGTGGGCCGCGCGGGCTGCGCCAGCAGGTACCGGCACATCTCGCCGATGTACTGCGCCACCTGACATACATCATACATTATATCATTATATGTTGAACCTTCTACTACTAATGAATGAACCTATTTCTCTCAGTACGGCATGCTGATAAGTTCCTTATTTGTTCTTTAGACTTTTTAAAAAACATGGTGATTAGCTATACATGAGTTTAAATTGCATTAAATTGCATTACACAAAAAACCCTAAAAGCACCGTTAACTTAAAATATCATGACATATTATAATTTAATAACGTAATGTACGCGAAGTTACGTAAGAACAACACATGCTGCTCATAATTTATACACATTTCATTGCGGGTTCACAATTCATATCTAAAGCTACAGCAACACAAATAGCCAACTCAATACCACTTACCGTGCATTCGTACTTGATGCAGTCGGTCCAGAAGTTGCTGGCGGAGAACTTGCTCCGGAGCACGGAGGGGATGCCGTCGACGAGCGCGGCGCCGGTGCCCACCACGCCGCCCGCCGTGTGGTACAGCGGCAGCGAGTTGTACATGCGGTCGCGGGAGTTCAGGCCCAGCATGTGCACCGTCGCTGCTACCACTAGTAGATACCTTGGGAGCAAGGACAGTCGTATAATAAATAGAAATACTTTTTTGATTCTACACACATATCGCTGACTCACTATTACAAGGTTCTGTGTTACAATTGTAGCACTTACTTAGTTATGAATACTGAGGTTTTATGCGTTATATTAACTTATTATTTCAATCAATAAATAAGTGCTAAAATTGTAACATAGATCCTTGTAATAGTGAGCCAGCGAAATGTCATTTCAAAATGCACATTGGTTTACCAATCAGTCCAGAAGGCAGTAATCGCTGGAGAAGAACGGGAAGGAAACTCTTATACTTTTACTATACTGATAAGGAGATGACATTTTCTAAATCAAAACAGATTATTGATTTTATCACAAACCGTTGTAATGAATAGGTAAATATTGTAAAGTCGTCTAGATGTGGGTATTGCTTTTATATCTACCGTATAATAAACCTTTACAAGCAATGGCTTCACAGGTATACGCATTTTCACAAAATATAAAACGACCGAATGTATGCAGGCTTAATTTCTGTATCAAGATGAACATTTTTTGTGTTTCTTAGTATGATGCGCGGTGTCACATAAGATTTAAGGTCAAAAATATTGCAATTCTTGAACTGAGTTATGTAATTTAAAATTTACACAATGACTAAAAATATTATTCAACTCGTTGCAAGACATAGTCCAAGATTAAAATCGTAATCCTTTCGAACGTAACTATATACTTTAATTAATCTGTCTTGAAATTGTCATTGATCTTTTGACCTCGTTTGAAAATCCGGAACCACAATTAAGGTAAATAATTCAAAGTGATTTACTTAAAAGTCTGCGAATAAACGCTAAGAAATGACCATAACTATAAATGTATTAACAATTGTAAAATTTTTCTTTTAATTTCCAAGCCTTGTATTCACGAATAATCTAGGTAACCAGGTTAATGCGTCACGATCACCCTAACACTTTAGTTAGTAACTCCGCCAATGGAAAACGTTTAAGAACACGTGGTTTAATTCACTGCATTCAAAATACAGGGATCTGGATTGAGCCCAACGTAAATATCCCAATTTATTTATAGGTAGTGTATATTTCTTTGGACATTGATTCAATGAACTTATCGAACAAGAGATAGGAAACTCTAGCCACTTGATGCTCCGTTTAGGAAGCAAATGTTCTTCTATCAAGTGTGGATTTACCTATTATAGAAGCAGTTCTGTAGTTCTCGATATTGCGCAAGGAACTCGGCAGCAGTTATGGCGAATCAGGCTGTAGTGTTACACGTCCCATACGTTACGAGATTATTACACATCTTGTATATTTCTACTACTTAAAGGGTAGCTAGACAGTTACGTCCTTGGTTTATAGTTTATACTCATCCAAATAGCAACCACGGACCACCCAAGCTATATAATTAGGTTAATTTATTTTATTTATTGAATACAATTACACACGTACAGGACCTACAAGTGGTGAAAAAGTATACAAGAATAACGTATGCAATACATTGTTCTACAAGTAGGTATCTTACATGGTTCCCTCACTAGGCAAGCCTGTATCGAGGGGTCCAGTGCCAAAATATGTAGTGTTATTTAGTAATTAGTAATTAAGACTCACTTGGAATTAGGCATGACGGCCGCCTTGGGCATGCCTGTGGTCCCGGAGGTGTAGATGTATAGCAGCGTGTCCTTGTAGTGCGGCGGCTCGGCCACCTTGGGGTAGTCGGTGGGGTGCTTGTCCATTTCGGAGCACAGGTCCAACACGCCCAGGCCGCACTCACCGTACAGCTGGAACAGCTTGAGGTCTGGAGGCAGTTGGCCGCGAACTTCCTGTATAGCTGAATGAGAAACGAAATACTTATCATTTAAACCTCATAGACTATAGAAATCGGTAGTAGATAATTCAGTGGTATTGGTTATTTTCCTGTGTTCTGTTTAGTTCTGTGTAAAGATCAGTTGTGGTTATCAAACTTTTGGTACATAATAGCTATCATGGAATCGTTATAAGATTAAAGAACTTATGCTGTTTATCTCAGCACGTAACTTTAATTATTTTTTAGCTTTCTCACAAAGTCAAGTGGTGCTCATATAGTTATGAGCATAATAAGACATCAAACGACCGCTTACTAAACGAACTTCCCATTAATTCCTTCTTAGTTTAAGAAAGATGAATGGTAAAATGGATATTAGACATAAAGTGTATCATACCATCAGCCAGTTGCTCCGAGAAGACGATGGCCTTCGCTTTGGCGACCTGTATGCAGTGCAGCAGCGGCTT
The DNA here is from genome assembly GCA_030295005.1 of Cephonodes hylas. NCBI lineage: Eukaryota > Metazoa > Arthropoda > Insecta > Lepidoptera > Sphingidae > Cephonodes > Cephonodes hylas. Next base: position 5,739,673 of record AP025364.1, on the reverse strand, counting down.
GTGGCGCAGGTTGCTGTTGATGAGGGCGGAGACTGCGCCCACCTTCGCCATGCCCAGCCACGTCCACACATACTCCGCACAGTTGGGCATGAACACGCACACCACGTCACCTCGCGTTAGACCAACGTGGGCCTGCATCACTCGCGCCACCTGGTTGGATTTCGCTGCCATCTGAAAATCACACTTGTATTAGCCCCACTTTACTCAGTTGCACTTTATAAAATGCATTCTAAAAGAAATGTCTACACCAAATATAAAGTGGTCGGGTAGACGGAAATCATTGCAAACAAAATTCAATCAGTTCATTAATTTACTGAAAATATATGGCTCAAATAAATAAGAAATCCTAAGAAAGAAGAATTTAGGTTCAATTTTTTCCCAAATCTTTTCGTAAGGCGTAAAAGACAGTAAAGCGTAACAGCCAGATAACTGACCGAAATATTAAAACTCATTACCTCTCCAAAAGTCCATGTACGATCTCCGACGACGATGAAACAAGGCGCATCCGGATTCTTGGTGGCGCGCTTTGTGAACAGTTCCGCTACGGTCTGGTCCCGCCGGCCCCATCGCTTCGACCTGATCATGCCATGCGCATAGCGGTAAAGGAATCTGCAAGAAAAAATAATAGCATGAACATTGATTTTATAACTTTTTTTAGGACTTTTTGCTATGAAAACACGGTAATCGGTTATTTTTTTTTAATATTAGAGACTTTTTGGGGCCATCAAGTCTATTAAGCTGTGCCGAGAAAGGATCCAACTCTTCGTTCCTCTAGAGTTAAATTCCTATCGTGACGCAACGAAATCTGTCAAATATTCATGATAAGTTTTTCATTAGCGTTGAGTCCTGTCCGATGCAAATCAATCATAATTCGATTTCAATACGACTTTGCATTGCTTCTCACAAAATATTCACAAGTGAATAAGCACACGTGTTTTTAAAACGAAGACTTCACATGGGGACAATATAATGTTTCTAAATGGGCATAATGGCATTATTAGCCTGTGAGAACTTGGCATAATTTTCTCATAACAAGGTTATTAAAACATGACATGCGTAAAAGCCTAATTACGTGTTTTGACATCTGAAATTGCCACTTAAAGGTTTCATACAGACATTAATAATTCATTTTGCGGTAAAACGACCGTCTCCTACACAGTTTCAAGTTTTGCAAATCATTTCATATAAACTGAAAAGAAAACATATAAAATAATATAATCGTAAAAATCTTATCATATTCGATGTCTGTGGATCTCGTAGCTCGCTCGAACTTAACCTATTTTGTAATTTATCTAAATCATTTTATTATCTTCAGATATTGAAATACATGAACTTTGTAACACCTTTTTATTTTTTTTTTTAATCGGGCAAATTGATTCTGACATTAGTGAGTTCAAGCCATTGAGCTAATATTACTACGTATAACATCTCAACGGTTCAAGCAAACAAATTCTTCTGCTTAAAATATTAAATTATAATAGGTATATTTTTTAAGCAAATGTGAATAACGCCAGCTATGTTTTAAATATAAGTACGACGAAGTATACATCTGTATGTAAAATATGCACACTACTTTGCCCTATTTTAAGGGATGAAAAAAAAACTAATGGTGTTAATGATTTGTTCATAATTCTTATATTTTTGTGACAAAACTAACAACAAACTGCTAAACAGTATTCCCCCTAGCACACATCTCAGTAGTATTCCCTCGGTCCAGTAAGCATCGAGCCGTGGCCCATGATAACTGTTCGCCAGTCTCCAATGCTCGGATCGTTAAACAAGAAGCCGTAAGCAGCAATGCGGTGGAAGCGGGCGCTGGTCACGCGACGCCACTATCGCCGCCACGAGCGACGCACAACATAATCCCATAATTAAATGAAGACGAATGTGACCTTCCCGCTGTACGAGGAAAATAAAATAAGTTTGCAAACGGTTATTGTATTATAACTGGCATATTGTGCTGTTGAACTTAATTTTCGTTGCGTGATGTTTTTATGTCATGGAATTTACTGCAGCGGCATCCAATGGGAGAATTCGGGAGTAAGCAGCTGCCAGCTGTTGTCAGAGGCGACAGACGAGCTGTACGAAATATGCATGTTCATGGTACAACAAATTGCATTTGCCTTTATTATAACAAAACACGCTAACCTTTTTTACCGCCAATGACGAAGTTTATGCCATCGTCTTGTTCCTACTTTTCTTACTTCTTTACCAAAACAAACAAAAGTACCTAGATGTGTAATTATGGAACATGATTACCGTTTAGGAAAACTTAAAAATAAGGTAAACTTGTTGTTAACAAACTTATGTAAGAAAGCTCTTAAGAATCGAACATTATGACTACATATTTCATAATTACTACTTATATGAGGTCTGATTTTTTTTACATGTTTAGACCCCAATGAACTGACCGCGAGCCCTCATACTAGGCATGAGGCAGATTTGTAAATATCAAAGTGTAAAAACTTAAATTTATTTTTACCTCTATCAAATGGGTTCCAAGATGATAAACCAATTAACAATTCGAAAAAGAGTTAACTTGTCAAAGGCAAACTTCCCGTGAAACGCCTGCGGAAACCTCATTTCGAATGAACTATTTTCCCTTTGAATGCAACGAAATTTACGTTCTACCATTCGGCTGTGTCTCGATCCACTTTATTTACAGTTTAATTGGAGTCTATACAAGTTCACTTTATAAATCAAACCCTTCATCGTCAGTGGTACTATGTTTGTTGGCTCGTTAGGATCTTAGAATTTACCTTATATATTGTTTGCTCGTGAAGGAAAACATCAAGCCAGCGTGGTGGACTAAAGCCTAAATCCTCTCAGTTGTAGGGGTGACCTGTGCCCAGCAGTGAGACGTACATAGATATATGCGCTGGTGATTGTTGCAACCTGTGCTCATTAATTGAATTGTAATGTAAGTGAAAGTAAGTAACAGCAATACATGTAAGTTATATGACCTTGGCAAGATGTATAAAGTGACAATGAAGTGGAGGTCATTAAATATAAAAGAAAATAATTTTAATTACTAATGAAGGGGCAAGGGAGTAAGGTAGTTATTACATGATGGTTCAAGAAATACTCCGAGTCTCAATTATTCATTAATCAATGAAAGGGTGTTGTAATACGAAGTAACGTGGTATAATATAGATACATACAAAATTTACAGTTGTGGCGTGAGTATTAAAATTAACCGTACTATTTTGTTTCACGTTATTATGACGCATATAAAGATAGTCGTAATAGGTCACGATGCATTGTGCATTACACGTACATAAAGTTTACTGTAACATCGTTGATTAAAATAGTCATTCAGAACATATGCAAAAAATTGATGTTAGAGAGAGAAACAATAAAATGACGCTTAATGACAGTATAAGATCAAAAGTTTCGAATAAACTAGAAGCTTAATTTATTCACAAAGTCAATGAAAACGAATATGAATGGCAAACCCAACGGAACGTCTGAATAACATGCAATTGTAGTATGTTATGAGATATTACAGTTTTATTCCTGTACAAGTCGGTAACAATTTTGCAATTTTCCTTATTGGAGATACAATTTATCATCATAAAACGCAAAATTATGCGGCACATTACAACTTATCGTAATCCGCTAGGACTCTTTGTTATAAGTAAATATATACATATGGATCACCAAATTGTACAATTTACATTTTTTTCAGTAAATTAAATTAAAAACCAGTTGCCGTATATTTTATAAATACAAGAAATTTAAAAGAAAAGTTCCTAATAATTCAGGGAAATTTTCAACCCAGATATCGTACGTAGTAGTTCCGTCATAACAATAAATATGTATGTTCCTACATCAATTACATATTTTCTTGAGCATGATATTGCAATAAATAATTAAATAGCCTCATCTAAAGTCAAATTTAACACAATTCAAAAGAGTCTCAAAACGGTGGCAATGTAAAAACAATATCCCGAAACACAAAAGCCTTCAAGATCAATGGGACCGTATCGCCGTAGCAGTTTAATAATATGTCATGCGCCCGACCTTTTCAAGAGTGCTCCGAACCCATCCGTCTCGTGCAATATTTACACTGTAACAACGGGCTATTTTTGACTTTAACTATAACCAAAGCGGCGACGAAAGCGCACGGTTTGTTTGAACAGAGCATGTACCCAAAGTCAATCATTGTTTTACTGAGGCAGCCCGCACTGGACGGATTACACTTAAGCCCGTATCACGCTTTTTGTCACAAGCTTTTGATTGCATTTTGAACACAACGAACGTGGCGGGTTAATAATAAATAGAATGGCAAAGAAGACAAGTATGCAAGTAATGTTTGAGAGAAATAGATAACGGAACTTCAAGGAGCTGTCTATGGTAAAAACATGTTAGAGACGTATGAAACTGTGACAACAATATTCTAGCTTCAGCCCATACATGTATTATTCTCTACAAATAAAAGGGCTTTTGGCCTTAGTCCACCACGCTGGCATAATGTGGATTAGCGGACTCGGGACTAGACAACTAAGGAATGGCTAAGACATTTAAGATAATATGCTGGATTCCTCACGATGTTTTACTTCATGTCCTTGGCAAGTACCAATGGAATAGGTTAATAAACTAGACATGATTGAGATTTTTTTTAGATTATAATGGAGTGCATTTTTTCTTTAACGATAAATTGCGTATTGATTTATTAAGCAGCTACCGCACAGATGGTGTCTTGGCCGAAGATGAGACTGAAATTCTAGTCTATGACGTACTGTTTATTTTTTTTATACATTGAAGTATTCACGAGACTAGTTTTCTTCAGATATCAAAGGTCGAATCTGATACAACTTTAATTGTATTTCTAGCACAGTAATAACTTAATATGATTGACATAACAATGTGACTCAGTTGTCCCGAGCATGTAATGGAAATACAATGTTTTTATTGTATATTTCCAAGAGAATAATTTTGGATTTATTAGTAGGTAATTTATATGTAGAAATCTCATTTAATAACGTTTTAACAATTTGTAGGTATGAGTTTGCTAAAAATAAGAGCTATTAAATTAAATCTTGGTATAAATTATCCTTTCGTGATAGGCATTTCATATCTTGTCTCCTGTACTACTTCTAGAACCCACAGTGCTATAGTCATAACATATAAAAAAATTACCATTTGAACTGAGGTTAGTCTTCTTTATGTATGCATGTTAGTTTAGAGGACTATTTATAGTTCCCTTGTTAAATAAATCACCCATTACATTTTTATTGCTGCACCTAGGAAGTTCTTAGCCGAGTTCACCACTCACTTTGGCACAGTAAAACTCTTTGGTAATACTGCAATCATTAATCTTTTCAATGTAGTGAAACCATTTTAGGATCCCCCTTTTAATTTCGACTTTATGAACTTTAATTCCTCATTTTTCCCTTACTACTTTAAATTATAGTAAAAAAATGGAAGCCCGCGCGATAATCTTTTGTGAGAAAATTTAGGTTTAAATGACATCATAGATTAAAAAATAAAGTGAAAATATAAACAGGTTTAAATTTTTCGAGCACATTTCCTGTTTTGTTCTAAGAAACTGCCCGGAAGAGCTTTACCTTGCGCGGGTATCGAACCCGGGGCATTCCAAATTTGAATCAATTGGAGTTATGAAATAAATTTATGATCTTCGAATGCTTGAACCGCCATCAATAAATTGGCACGGTAGTTACAAATTAGTTATGGATTCTATCAAAAGATCCGACCACAAACTTTAAAGACTCGCTATTAGTTGTTGGGTCGGATGGTGTATTTTCGTAATTTTATTTCAGAATGAACATTTCAAAAAACAATAGATGGACTAAAGTTTATATCTTGTGGGTCCACAAGGAGGAGGCTAATGATGATTCAAAAATAAAGAGTACCGAGTAAAAATACAAGATATCATTTATCAATTGCTGGCTCATTAATTGTTTGTGTTATTCAATTTTGTTTTTATAGTGTCTGTATAACCAATCATATGTAAGTGCAAATGAAACATTATTTATAATGAGGTTCCCACAAAGAAGGAAAACTAATGTAATACGGACACGTAAAGGCAGTAAACAAACTAACGTGGAGGAAATCGTAGCTTAATGACTTAATGATAAGAACTCCAACTATTTCCTTCTAAATTTCAATAACAACTCTTTAAGGTAATTCCAATGTTAAGGTAGATTCAGGAATTTATGTCGTTAAAGCTTGGACTATAGATACGTTTGACCGTAAACAAATGATAGAATTCCACGTGTGTTATAAGCCAAAGGTTCACCAACATCATCTCTTATACATCTCACTGGTTGACACGGACCTCCTCTACAACTGAAACTCTACAAAGCTGGCCTAGTGCGGGTTAGCGGACTACACATATCCGAAATAAGGTGTTCTGGTTTCCTCATGATGTTTTCCTTCATTGTAAAAGTGCGTTAATACGCATATTCGAAAAGTTAAAGGCGTGGACCGTTAAATAATAGCATAGTCATACAAAAGTTATCTTTCCTGCACGTGACCAATAAATTTTATACCATAAATACATACATTAAAATTAAACACTTTTTAGTAATTTCTTTATTTTTTGTAAGATAATTTTAATCATACAGACTTATTTCAATTTCGATACATTTAATCAAGAAAAGAAACTGGTTATGCTAATGTTTTTTTAACAATTTGAGGACAGGAACTCCAAGTTAAGAACATAAAATATAATTGCTCATACATTTTCTTGGAGAATACATCATTTTTAAATTGGGAAAAATGGGTACAGAAATACCCTTTGCCTACACTTTATGAGATGCAGGCTCGAATAACAACATTTACGTAGGTACTATCCAATCTATAGAAATAAAATTGAACGGTCTAATAAAGTTTTTGTGTATTCTTACGATATCAAGCTAAACATTGGGAGAGAACTTACAAGCTCGAGAGCCCTATACGTGAATTTTGAGTATTTGTGAAGTGCCCACTCGCACTAATCCAGTGCGGTTGGAATAACCCCCAACCATTCTCAACAGTACACGAGGCTCAAGCTCGGCTATTGGAAGTAAATGTGGTGATATTCAGTAGTAGTTTAAAAGCTCATAATTACTAATGGTATTTCTGAATAAGCATAATAAACGGTACAAAAAAGAAAAAATAGGTCAAGTTCGTAATGCAACTGGGCTTGGAAAAAAGAAATTACTTATTTTTATACACAAACTCACGCCTATATTCACCGGAGAGGTGCAAGCGCATTTCAGCACCCACATTTCGCCAATTATGTAGTTGTCCCACAAAATAGCGAACGAGCTTATTGCCGTTTTTCGGGCATAATTCCCGACACGGGAGTCTGCTCTTGGGAAATTGCTAACGACAAAAATCCAATATCACTGACCTGGGAATTTAATCCAGTACTACCAAACCGCACGGCAGGCACTTGTCCCGCGAGACCACGAGACAGTCAAATACTTGTTTTCACAATTACAAAATCGACTGACAGTCTACGAGTATTTTTAAACACACTGATTCTTCTTCTTCTTCATCAATCCATATACGCCCACTGCTGAGCACGGGTCTCCTCTACCATTGAGAGGGTTTAGGCCATAGTCCACCACGCTGGCCTAGTGCGGGTTGGCGGACTACACACCTAAGAAATTCCTAAGAACTTTTAGGTGTGCAGGTTTCATCACGATGTTTTCCTTCGCCGTTAAAGCAAGTGATAATTCAATGTGAATACACACATAGCTTCGAAAAGTCATAGGTGTGTGCCTGGGGTTCGAAACCACGACCGCCGAGATTCTCGAACGCGCGCCTAAACCTCGAGGCCATCGCTGCTTCTAACACACTGATTACATATTTAAAAATTTTCAGAACTAGCATTCTCTACGATGAATTCTTGAAAAAAGTCAAGAATCGACAATTCATATTATGCGGTATGCTATCGATTAGGCCGCTTGTGCGTCATCCAAGGACGATTAAGGACACAACAGTACAGCTCATTAATTGTACAAACAGAAATATATAAATTATAGTACTTTTATTACAAACTAACCCATACTTAAATATGATTAGGTGGTTCGAACGATGTTCCAACTTTATTGGGTCAGTTATTACTATGTTTCCTTGGTGACCGGTAATAGATTGTTGGCAAATAGCTTTAATTATTATCAACAGCATCGTATGACTAAGCCTTGGCGATAGCGGACAAAGAGAACTTAACATAGCCTTTGTCGTATATTATTAAAACCTATCACACTTTTGATCAAATATTATTTGATATTGTGAACTTGAAATTTTCTGCATAAATATAAAAAAAAATTAAGAGCAGCACTTATCGCTTATATCGGGTACCTTTATGCAACCTAATAAATGCTGTTTTCAAGTGGTCTCTTTGGATTTTTTTTGGCAATTTATGCAATATAATTTTTAAATGGCAATACATATTTGGTGTATAAAATCGACTTATTTAATGGGAAAAGGTGATAGGTTTCGATGCTGTAATTTCGATTTAGAACAAGTTGTTTAGATAAGATGAATTAGTTAAAAATGTCGTTTAAGGCAGTCCTTCAAAAAATGACAAGAAACATTATTTTTTGGAGATACAGATGTGCCTTGCGTTGCTCATAGGGCATTCTGCAATTATTTTATATACGATAAGGTCATAGTAACAATATTATACACTTACTTTTACCTTAATTAAACGAACGTAGCTAAAGTCTCTGCGGCACTTGAAGCGTAATATCATAATGCGGACGTCTATTAGTGGTCTTAGTAATTTCCTTCCACGGTAGTCCCAAAATCGAAACGAAAATCATCTTGTAACGATTGCAGAGCACAATTTTTTGGCACATGAAATACATCACGTAACAAAAACGATATATCGTACGTAAGATTCAAGTAGTCTGTGTTATGTAACCCTATTTCAGATAAATACGAACTATCACGCCTCCAGCCCTATATTTGTAGGCCCTGAAGCATTTCTTCTTCCATATCTTGTCTTGAAACATGGTACGAGCCGGCAACCCGATGCAAAATAGTGCCGCGGAACCAGCAAGTTTTATTCTAGATTATTTTTTTTATCTAATAAACAGGCAAAATGAAATGTAAATAAAAAACGAAAGTAGCGCGGTGTATACTTGCAAATTGATGAGTTACGCCGGCTTATTTGTTTGTTTACGCTGAGCCGAAATGACGTCATCCAAGTTATCATAAGTTTTCTTTCGTATGTAACAAAGTTAATCCCATTTCGCCTACAAATTCGTTGCTCCTTGAGTCCACAAATTACGCATACAATAATTACAGTTCGAAATTGATGGAAGCAAATCAACATCCGCAACACCTAGTTCAGCGTGACAACTTTTTATTAAGTTAAAAATAATGGTTATGAAAAATCGATTTCTTACGTAATGCCTAATATACTAATATACAGTAGAGTGTAGTGAGCTAATAAAGTATGAAGGCACTAGCGACTCCTCGTTACACCATCTGGGTACAATATTTTTTTGTGCTATTTCCTTTATTCCCCAAACCTCTCACAAGATTTCTCGTATAGATATGGATTTTAGATCCTAACGTCTAATCAAACTTAAAAATAACACGTCAAGTTTAATATTATTAGACTAATAACAGACATTATTATATCATTATGGTTAATTGTATTAAAACTTGTTTTCTTGTTAAATTAATTGTTTTTTCCTTAAAAACTATTAGATAACAAACAGTCCAGCGAAGGACTTTCACACGTATCAATTATAATTTTATTCAATGTAGTTTAATAAAACTAATTGACTATTTTTATTTAAATCAGTGCTACGTAAAATCTATAATCGTCGTCAAATAGACAGCTGGTAGATTGATACGTTTTTTCGGACCCCCATTGTTATGCGTCCGAGGGCAGCTGCTCACTTGGACCATTCACCTTGAATGAAACAGATGTATATGGGGCAGTTGTGAATTGGATACCGTATATTATTTTTTTAGGATTCTCCACGTAATTAACGCTCAACTTTTTAAAGCAGTAGTTATATTTATTAATAAGACCATCGCGTTACATTGGTATATGTTATAGAAAAGTTGCAAAGTATGTGTTTTAATTATCTCCACCAGTAGATTCTAATTAACAGCACGAAGAAAAGAAATGAGCTCGAGAAACGGCAGTATAAAATACCGTTCGTAAATTATTCATTTATTTATACATCTCTGCTGATACACGCATAAGTTTATGCACTTGCAAACATATGCATAATAGAATGCATTATTTGTAAATGAAAAAAATATAAAGGTGTAAGGTCTAACCTTCCAAAGCACTCTGTCTGTCTTTGGGGAGGCCTATGCCCAGCAGTGAGCCTCCTTCGGCTGATGAGGGTAATGATATTCATCATTTTGAAATTAATTGTTTCAGCATACCTTTTTGTTGTTGCATATAAACATAATTATTCTTATGTCGACCGCCAAAATAAAGTGGACAACAACCAATGTTTACTGTTTACAACTACCTACATCGGATTGAAATTTTCTGTTTACGACGCAGCTACGTCATATTTTGTTTTTATGGTGACGTGTAGGTACTACGTCATACGACAAACTTTGACGTTATTTTTTTAAAACTGGAGCATAACTGATGGTGGCCTCGACACTCACACTCACATATTAACTGACTTTTTATATGTCTATATTCAAAATTAATAATCACGTTCTTTGAGGGTAAAGAAAAACATCGTGAAAACACCTTCAGACCTAAAAGTTCTAAGGAATTTCTTAGATTTGTAGCCCACCAGCATTAAAACAGCGTGACGGGTGTATATGGGGTGATGGCGATCATGATGATGTAATTATATAGATTTTTTCAATTTATTTGAGGAAATGCGTTTAGCGTATTTTTTAATTTCGATCCATTATAAATTAAAAAAAAAACATTTAATTCTAGACCTTTTCAAAGGATTACGGAAGAGATTTAATAAGCTCCCTGATTTTAAAGATCTATTTTCTACTTTTTTCGCAATATTTTCTTTAAACGACATTTAAATTATGTGTTATCTTTCCTTAACAATCAAACTTCCTTCATAATTTAGGCGCAGAAAGTCAAATATCTTACTATCAGTTGAAATGGTTTTTTGTGCTTTATATTTTTCGTTCTTGTATTTCCCAAATAAACAAAAAATATATTCTGACAATATAACTGCTGTTACTAACTCATATACTGAACTGCTCACGATCATACAAAGATAATAATGTCAACTGATGTTAACACATTGTTGGGAAATTGAGATACAGTTTGCGTTATCAGATAATTTTGTTAGCTGTACAGATTTCTACTATTTGCAGTTCAGCATAGTGGAGAAATAAGCAATAACTTGAGATTCAATATTTGTAGTAATGAACACACAGATCTACAAGTGTTTTTAAATTCAATTTAAATAGATCTGTTTGCTTGTAAGCACATTTGCATTTTGATTAAATGATCTACAAGATTTGTAAAACTCGTTATTGATGCCGGATAGCGCAAAAAAGAATTAAGTACATGGGTTATGGAAACAACTACATAAAGCCAGGTTTATGATGCGTGACCAAGCGAATAAGAAGTTTGTAGTCTATAAGATATTTGATCTTTAATGAAGCTACGCCGTAGTGGGATTTAACCGCTATAAGAATGTGCCGATTTGACGTAATTAGCAATAAAGGCTGGCACAATTTTATCGAATGAGAAACCAATTACGCCAAAGTGAAAAAATATTATAGGACTAAGATTTTTAAATCATAAAATGGACTCTGTAAATTTGTCTCTAAAATTGCTTTGACTACAGCCCTCATAATGGGCTTATAATTTGATGATCATAGAGTACAGCTAATACGTAGTACGCAATACGCTAGAGTTGTTATGACATTTGATTGACATGCTGTTCGCATCAACATTGCTCTTTGGATAGAATCGTGGGTATTAAATCCCACATACTAAAGGACAAGTGCTGTATATTATAATTTACTAATTAAACGAAATTATTTAGAAAAATAGTAAATTCTTTGGCGTTGATTACAGTATTATTCCCAAACATATAATGTAACATTCAGAAAAGATTTTAACCTAAATATTATTTATTAGTGAAATAGCGGCAATTTACTTAAGTATGAAAGAAAATAAACATTTTTTAAAGACAATTGGGTTCTAATATCTCCGAAAACAAATATTTGTTGACACCCAATCATTATGCGCATTTGAAGAAGGTTGAAACTCGAGATTGCCCCAACTTTGATACTGAATAATGCAGCTGATAGTTCAGTTTGTGGAACGCGATGCCGCGGGTTCGATCACCGTTCCGCCTTGAATTTAAATGTAATTTACAAATATTTGTTTCCGATCTAAATGATTTTGTGATCGATTTTTCTCTCTTGGTTCTTAGTCACTGGGTGGTTTAACAATTTTGTTAACATACAACAAGAAGTATTTATTGGCTTCGATTGATTGTGTAACCCACGTCTGTTCTCACGTACATTTCTTAAGGATTACCCGTGTAATATTTGTGACAAAGATTAATTAATAGTAACTTAGATACACCTTATGCATAACCCAGTGATGTTTGAACTTATTTACTACTATATGTATCCTGTTCATTACGTAAGCAATCCCATACATATGCTAATGCCACTATCCCATTGTTTCCATGTGATATAAATTAATCGTATGCGCCTGTAAGGCAACGGCCATTATAAATTCTAAGCGCGTCCCGTGTTCCTCAATATGTAAACAAAATGCTTCAAAACGTCACTCTCACAGACGGAAACTTCCGAAACACGCCGGTGAGTTTTAATTTTGTTATAAAGCACAAAAACGTACTGTGTTCCAGTCATAGAGTCCAAGGGGCGACGAACGTAATATTTTCGTTCCAATTAGCATGTTTGTAACAACGTGCAAACGTGTTTAGTGATCGACATCGACTTGTTACCTATCTCGAAGCATGGATGTTTAAAAAATTAGAACCATTTGAAAATATTGTGACAATAGACAATACGCCGGCTGCAAACGGCGACCTAACATAAAAATATTACGCACTGTGTTATAATATTTTCGCTCCAAGTTATTATTATACAGTGAGAACAATAAAGTGTATATTGTACAGCAGTTGGTCATCTAACTGAATATTTGATTCAGTATGTCGATAGATTCATTGCAGATTGTGCTTACATTTAACTAGCCAGAAATAGTACGCAAACCTTGCGTCAATAGCGAAAACAACGGTAGTATTGAGCATTGAGTACTTACTTGAGGTCTCTCGGCAGGGTTTTGATGATCACGTAGATTTGTCTTCTGTATCGGTAAAGGCATGGCGCGACCGCGAGCAGTGCGAATATCGCCGCTTTGGAGAGCGTGCTGAGCACGGCGGCCATCGCGGCGGCAACTGCCATTAGAGTCACGAGCGCTGCCAGCAACGCGTCCATGCTGGCGACGAGCCCACTGGGCCGCGACTCCGAGACGTCACAAACAGTGATAGCTACGCGATTACACAGAGTCCGGCTCGCACGCGTCCATTTACTTCCGACGGTTTCGCGCAAATGTGGGAAGGACGCGGTGTCGCGAGGGTGCGCACTGCGCGTCGATGCCGCCTGCGGACAGCGGAGCCCCCCTCGCTCCTGCACATGCGCTGACAACAGCTGATCACCAAACGGATGGCGCGATGTATTACAGCCCCAATTAAGTCATATGAACTTCTTTAAATACGACGCGGCAGATTGTGTAGTTATGACGTTTGGTCTTATTTTGAAAAAAGAAGTTTTTATTTTTATCCAGAAGTGAACAAGAAGTTTATTAGGTTTTAAAACTCTTTTAATAACTCTTTTACCTTTTTTTATGAAAATAATTAATTTATGTAAGTGTTCCGTAGAATAAATATGTACCTACTGCATTCTTCATAAAATTAGTTGCTTCACTAGTTCTAGTGAATGATTCATGTGGGTTCATAAAACTGTCCAGAAAAATACACTAGTTTTAAAAACTAGTTTTAAAAAATAGCATAAAATATTGACGATTCAAAAGTGCTTGTGAAAGTCTATTTGAATAAAGGAAATTTGACTTTGACTTTGACTTTACATACCTACACAGGTAGAAGGAGTTAGGTATAAAGAATAAGGTAGAAGGTGTAAAAAATAATACGATGGGAATAGGTACCCGCTCAGTCAGGTCACTATCTGTATCTGCCCTGTGGCAAGGGGGCGTAAGAATCTCACCACGGTATCCCCTGCCTGTCGTAAGAGGCGACTCAAAGGGGCCCTTGGGGTCGCTGGGCGCGCTGCGGGGGCGGCGCGTCCTCACTGAAAGTGACCCCGAGCGGGGCGGCGGCACTGTGGCCCGTGTACGTCGCGGGCGCCCATTCACAACCAGGGCGCCCAAATCAAGATAGTGGGGGTGCAACTGCGCCCCCTTCAAATTCGTGAAGGCCGGGACGTTTACGTTCCGGAGGCGCACCAGGCGACTGCGGTATAACGGTGGGCGCTTCTCGCTCTCGTTCCGTGGTCGCCCCACTCGGCGCGGTGATGGCCACCGGGGGGTTTTGGTCGGTATGCCGGTTTAGGGATTTTGTTAGGGACCCAGCCCGGCACTAACACCTGCGCGGACCTGACGTCGCCGCGCGCCGGGCTGGCGGGAAGTAGAGCCATAAACAGCTTTCCCCTCGATAACAAAAAAAAAGGTCACTATCTGTATGGTCGCACATTCGTATCCCAGACGTGATACGTCTTTGTAAGTATCCGTTTTCGTATTTTAATGAAAGATAAAATGCGTTTTTAATAATACATATAGGCGTAATGTAGTCTTGTAACAATTTCGCTACTGGCACCGCCAATGTCAGTGGCCTCTACTAACCTTCCACCTTTCTTATCTCTTAACAATGAAAGCTCCGTGAATTAGGTACAAATGACAAACGTCTAAGAATTAAAACTAAAAAATTAACGAGATGCCTCCAAAAGTTAATTATGTTTCGCACAAATCAAGTCCTTAAAGTCGTAAATGTCAAAAAAATTAATATGAGAAAAATCTTTTACATTGTCTTATTTAACTACTCAAGGCATTTTTTTTTCTTTGAAGTGGGTACATAGTAGCAGTAGGTACTTAAAATCGGCCATACACTTTACGTTAGGTCTACGCAATAGGGGGCGAGCTGTTTTCTTTTACTGGGTATAATTATTACAGAATGGTATTGCTGAAGTTTTTTTGATCTAAAAAGCGAATACTACACCCGAATTAAGCTGTAAAACTCAGGACTTCGCAATCCGAGCTAATCTAGTCTAATGCCAGGGGAGACTTTTATCAGCAGTAGGAGATCTTATAATACGTATACGAATGTATTCTCAGCCTAATGCCGTCCACTGTTAAATGCAGCCTAAACAAGCACCAACCATCTCAGTCTTAAGCAGCCTTCATCCACCTTCTACCCGACACTTTTCTCAAATCGTCGGACTATCACAGAGAAGGATGTCCCAAATTACGTCTTCCTAAGAGCGGTCTCTTTTTCAACACTTAACTACTCCACCGACCGTCTGTCCGTCGGAAGACATGGTCGGCCCACTATGAGATCTAATTAAAATGTAATTCTAATATGCTAGCATTTTCAAAATGGCCAGTTAAGTACTCGAACACTGATCAAGGACTAAAACCTAATCTCTCTCAATTGTAATTGAGGTCTGCGATGGTCTGATGTACTACATATTACATTATAATATCTATGAGGGCAAAGATGACTGGTAATAAATGCTCATTATTGTTACGAAACAAACATCTTAGTTGACCGTTCGGAATGAGTAGTACGCGTAGGAAGGTATATTAAAACGCATGATAATCAGGGCTGGGCAAAATACATGCTATGCTTTAGTTGAAATACAAAATACTTTTTCACAAGTAATTAAAATACGAAATACAAAATACTTTTAAGTAAGGTATTTGAAATATAAAATACAAAATACAGTATTTTAGCTATTTTTAATTTTAATTACTTGTAATTAAAATACTGCCCAACCCTGATGATAGTACAGTCAATAGTATACTATTACTTATAAAAATAGGTAAATCCCATACCTGTATTATCTTCTCAAATAGTAATTACCATCAGGGCACGGAGTCAAATTCTTTCAAAGCTGTGCTTGATAATATGTCCTTTCTAAATAAAAAGAAACTGTCTTTTAATTTGAGCGACCTACGAAGATAGTTCAATGACGCTTCAAATTGTTGGTTGCAGTAATAATAATAATATAACATTTATTTTATGATATAAAAAGTATCAATCATTACTGAGGTTTACATAAAACATAATCTCGTTATCGTTAATAAATCTGACAGCACTAAAAAGAAGTTTTTGAGTTATTAAGTGTCATCGACGCTGATTTCACACGGTTAACAATAACGCTTGTTTAAATTTTGGAACAATGCGTGCTGATAAAATCTAAATATTTGCGTATTTATTTGCCTCCTAAGACCTCCCCCCTCCTCAACCACGTCAGCAAGAGTAAGCAAAGCGTATCCCAATTTCAATGCTAATACTTTAATGACCTTTTCAGGCAATAAAAGACTCTTTTTTATGAAAATATACATTTATTCCAAATAATATACCAACATAGCCCATTCCACTTAAAATACCTTACTTTCTATATATGTAAGTAGAAATAACAAAGAAATACATCAGTCTTCGCGTTCGAGACCGAATTATCAGCGTATTCGACGGGGCAAGTTTGTACAACATATTAGATCAGTGTTGGAGAAAATATTTACTTGGTACAGAACTGATTAAATCAAATAGAATTAAAAGCTTAAAATTAATAACAAAATATTCAAAAATGTCTTTCACTAAATGGACAGTACCATCAAATAATTTATGTTACTACAATGCATTTTTTTACAACGATGAAATAAAAAATAGATGCAGATTCAGATCTTTATAAAATTTATATTAAAATGTGTATCTTGGACGTGAAAACTACTAATTAACTTCATGTTAATTTTTGAAAAATATGATTTATGGATCATTTTTGCACTAAAATTATTTATTATATTGCGTTTTTAAAGAAGTCGATACAAAAAAAATCTGATATGTACTCCGTATATTTATGTTAAAATAAGATTCGAGAAATATGTAATGAAGCTAATTGTTAATAAAAACATTTGAGTTCAATTAGAATCACAAAAATGTATTACAGGTTCCATTCTAGAAATTCTACGTCTAATAGATTATTATGAGAAAGAATACTATGAACTTTATAAGACATCAGTACATATTGATATAAGAACTTTGATTGAAGCATTATTCTAAAATGGAAGAATATAATTATTGTCCAAAAAATGATCGAAATGCCAAGTGTAAAGTCGCTCATACCATACGTAAGAAGTATACTATAAAATAATGATTAATTTCTACAACAATTCTAACTACAATAATTAGATTAACAACAATATATAAATAAATCATTCCATCACCATTGATAGAGAGATTCCTTAAGTACTTTGTCGAGCCTCGTTTAATAGTAAATGTTAATGCCTCGACATCTGCAGTATTTGGTTTGTGACATTTTTGCAAATAAATACTTCGTGATAACCGAATAAGTGAAGGTCTATAGTATTTCCTTTTTTATATATCTGGCAGATTGAAACAAATTGATTTTAAAAATGCGCTCAACTAGTATTCGATATTCAAAAAGCAAATAGAAGTGTCTTTTTCTACATAAAATTGTTAGAACTACATGTATTATGTCTAATTATACATTTCCATAACTAGTTTTCAATCGATAGTTTCATTTGTAGTCTAGAAAAATGTACATAATTGATGATAAATTTGTCTATCTATCGCATTATATGAAACCGTTATTACATCTAAATGTAGATGATTTCTAAAACAATTAGCGCTAGGTAAAAGCTTTCCATATTCCTTTATTAATGTGAATTACATTTCAAAACAATAATACTTTACTAGCACAATTTTGTTTCAGTATTACAATCACATATTTGGCCATCAGTCCAAAAACATACTAACCTACTCAAACCTTTCCAGCTGTGGTAAAATACATAAAAAGAAAGGTAATTGAAATGTCATTAATATAACAATGTGCTTATGAAGAAAAAAAAATCGAATCTTCGTTTATTTGATATAATTTTTCCTACCCTGAGGTTGCAATTTTGAAAGGACATTAATTGTTAAATCATTAAAAAAAAATTAATAAAAAAACACCAAGAAGTCACAGGCCTAATTAGCAACATAAAACAAAATGTGTATTAGAACCATTACATACAATTAGTTTATCAGAACGAGTCTATGTACCACTTTTAATTCAAAAACATCTGCGTAAATATTAGCAATTACATGTTATTAATTTATTTTGTGCTGATGGCCTTATTTATGCATGGATTGTTTCTTCTCTGACCAGAGAAAGTCTACGCCTATTGTTTTACATATTTTATATTATTGTTATGCAGAGAAATGTTTTATAACACATCACTGCGAATATTAAAAGGCTTAAAAAAATTAATCTTTGATAGTTTTGTTTACAAATGCACGAACATTCAAATGTGTGTATAATGCTTTAACAATTTGAATTTATCCGGTAAAATTAAATATAAATACAATCCTTTGATTTTTATGATTTTTTTTCTTAACCTTCCTTTGACTAAAAAATAACAACTAGCACAAATTAAAGGTGAAAACTAAAAACGACTTTTAAAAATATTCGAGTTGCAAATACAATCTGAGAAAAATGCTGGTTAGAATAAATGCTTCTAGTGTATATAAAACAAGATAAAAAATACAAAAGAAAATGTGAAAAATAAGGTGCTCATAATATCATGAGATTGAAGATAAAAAATTGTACTTATGACAGTATGATATATTTTTAAAACTTTTTGTTTTACAAAAAATATGTTTTTCACACACATAATTCGATGTAGTGACTCGGAATTATTTAAATGTATAGTGACGTCAAAGATCTCCTTTAAATGCTTAGATTTTTTGATTATTCATGTTGTGTGTTGCGGTGCTGATTGCTACTCGATTTCAACAAGATGATTTTTTTATTGCTGATTTCGATTTGATTATAAATAATAAGTAATAAGATAAAAAATTGGGTAATACCATTTCATTAAAAAAGTTTCTAGATGTTGGTTGAATCTTTAAATCATGAAAAAAATATTTCGCGTTACTTGCTTATACAGACTTAACTGGACATATATAAACCCTGTTGGTCTTTAATAAATAGTATAGATTTATCATATTATATTATAGTTATCTGAAATTTAAGAGTTAAAAAGAATAAGAATAAAACAACTAGTTTAAAATCTATTAAGTTAACAGAATACGATACAGAACACCGCGACAAGATATTCGACTAACAGGGCTAATTTTACATTTCAAATATTGTACTAAATAAACAGAAATAAATTAAAGAGTTAACATTTTTAAATTTTCATTAACAAGGAAAAATTAACAGACTCATGAGCAAACATAATTTTTATCGATTCTTCTACTTATTCGATAATTTAAAATCGACTAATATTTCGATTTATGCCTAGTTAGTAGATTACAGCCTTATTTGACCGCTGAGTATTTTTTGATACTCGTCCGGCCCTAAAGGCAGGTACCGGCCTTGTTTCAAATCTAAATAGAACAATTTATCTTTCTTTACCATGCTGGGGTCAAAACCTTCCTTTTGTAGATCAGTCTTCTTCATTTTGAATGTACCTGTAAAAAGAACAATCTTGAATCAAAGAATTAAATAGAGATATATTGAGCCAGTGTTTTAGTAGTTAAATAATGCTGTCGCTATTATTTTTTTTTAATAATAAAAATATACCAATTTTTTAAATTTTAATTTAATGTTGCGTTCGTTTTCACTGCCTATTAATTCATTACATGTGTATATGAACAAAATTGAATTTGCCATGGAGTACACCCAACAGTCACACATACATACTTCTGACCCCACACTAAGTTCTAGTCTTGTGCCGTAGGTATCTAAAACTACGAGAGCCTTCCGAGTAAGTAAATAATGTACATATTTGTATGTGAAAATACTTTACCAGTCATATCGACACTGTCCATGACTCTCATGAACACTGGCCTGGCGTACACGGGCAGATCTCTCGCCAGATCTCCGTACAACTTGTCCAGATCCAAAGTTCCGTCTGTATCAACGATGCCGCACATTCCGGCTCTACCTTCTATGTTCGGTACCTGAAAATAAAAAAGTTTACATTATAATGCTTAGGGAAATAATTTTTTAGGTAGTCCACACGTATTAGGCCAGCGTGGACTAGGGTTTAAACCCTCTCAGTTGTAGAGGAGGCCTGGGCCCAGTAGTGGGACGTAAGAGGTCATGATTATGATGATAACATTATAATACTGTAACGAATATACCTCCATGGTGCAATTTACTAGTTTGTTAAAAGTGAACCCGTGTCAGCCAAATATATTTGCTTCAGTTTTGAGAGCTTTAACCGTTACCCACGCTAATATTTTGACCTACACTATAGACTTGGGCTCAAAGGTGAAATGTATGAGCTGATTTAAAATACTTATTATATATTCGTGAATAGTTAATTCATTTTGGGTTAAAAGATTTTACTATTTCAATTTATTGAGAAACAAAACAAAATACTCATATGTTAAGTACCATAAAAAAACGAAGGAATGATTTAATCTTTTGATTACAGTGAATATTAATTTAACTCTAAAAATGTGAAACAATGGCGCAGTGTTTTTACTTTGTACTGTGTCCAAAAAAAATGCATAAATGACTTTGTCCAAAAAATAATTTTATATTACCATCAGGTGCCCGTGCGGTCACTTTGCCGTAAAAGGATGTAATTTATAATAAAAATAGCTTTGCCTTCAATTTCATATACGGCTATAGACTTGAGACTTCAAAAATAATATTTTACCCAATTTTTTACATTTTTATTGCTACTCTGCTGCGTATTTTTTTAAAACTGAACCAATAGTAATTAATAAGTAAACCTCTATTGGTCTAAATCGGCCAAAAGTACTTTATATGAACTTATATGGGTACATAATATTATTGTTATGTACTTTCGTCACTTCATGATCAATTGTGTTCGTTGAGTGATATTTTAAAAATTTCTTAGCTTAGTAGCTATCCAAGTATCATTGCCTGACATGGGGCATGTACAGCCCATTGCTGGGCACGGTCCACCGCCACAACTTAGAGAGGTTTTAAGTCTCAAGCCACAACGATGCTTCAGTGCGAGCAGACTACATACTTAAGAAATTATTTATTTTTAAAGGCTTTATGACTTTATGTGCCATTGCCTATTAAAAAAAAACAAAATGTCGCGTAATCTGACCAGCACTCCGTAGACGACGGCGTCCCTGTGCAGCGCGCACCGCGACACGGCCGCCTCCACTTCGGTGGTGGACACGTTCTCGCCGCGCCACCGGAACGTGTCGCCCGTGCGGTCGCGGAAGAACAAGTAGCCGAGCTCGTCCGCCACCAGGATGTCGCCTGACAACAGAATGCACATTATCAAACCACTCGACACTTCACACTTAAAATTGCCATCAAATTATGACTAAGACATGAATTTATTGTGCATAGCTATCGAAAGAATCTGTTTTCGATTCGAATATACGATTTTAATTTATAAGTTTTTCAACCGGTCTAGCACCAGCGTCTCACAAAAGTTAACGTAAAGGGAATGGTTGCGTTTCATTTAATGAGTTGCCGGGGTCCTAATTTACTGGCACTAGGTTATTCATACTCGGTTGGAAACAACCCGGTATAAGGTGTAAAATCAACCATTATTATTATCCAGCTATACCACTGCTCTAGTAGCGATGGAAACAAATTTTATGAACAGATACTTTTCTTATTTTAGTTCTTTACTATTCTTATGGCTAGACTAATAATTGGCACCTGATATAAAAGCAGAGTCTCCATGTTTGAACACATCCTTGACGACTTTCTTCTCGGACGCCGCCTTGTCGACGTAGCCGAGGTACTGGCGCGCCGGGTTGTGCGCCTGGATCTTACCGATGAACACGCCGGGCTCGTCCGGCTTGGCTAACTAATCGACACACACAAATACCATGATTAATAACTCTATATTGCCTTAGAAAAAGTTTTTGATATAACATCTAAAGAGAAATGTACAATAAAACTCTACTGTAATTTAAGTCATAACCTTTTTAATTTTAGTCTTTAAACGGCAAAGTCATTGTAGGGTGCGTCGGGGGAAGTTCGGAAGCTTTTTTGATGAGATGAGGTTTATATTTTTTAAACATTTTTATTGTTTAATAAAATTTAATGTAGCAGGTCGTCGTGTTAATTTTGATGAAAAACAGATGTTAAACTTTGCTTGGTAAAATTTTATCTTTATTTATTTTATGTATTAAAGTAAATATCTTGATCAACATATAAACAAAAAGAAAAAAAGAAAATGGGGTAAAATCGTGATGTGGCGGGTAAACATCGGCATTATGTCTATTTTTTTTTATTTTTTGATTTGCCACATTGTAAATATTACGAACAGTAAAGTGTACTTAAAATTCCACATATTTCGTCATCAAAGTACGATAAACCTATAAGAATAGTGAAATAAAACAAAAAAATGATTTTAATATTCCGAAATTACCCCATTTTTACATTATTGAGTCAGATGATCTCAACATTTGCATCATGAATGTTGCATAGATATCGTCTAAAACACAAGTCTGTTGAACTCTGATTATTATAACGCAGAGAAAATAACATGATTTTATAACAGAAAATTCTAGCTAACGTTCTTTGGTTCTTCGCCTTTCAAAGGAATTTTAAAAATCTGGTTCAATGCGAAATAAAAATATTTTCAATTATCTATACAGGGTGTATTTAGACCGTGATCAGAAACTAAGGAAGGTAATAGCGAGGGTGATTACAAAACACCTGGCTTTAAAGAAAATTCCAAGAAAAAAATTAAAAAAATTGACGTTTCCATACTAACCACATACATTAATTAATACCAATGGTTTTATGGAAAACGTCAAAATGTTTATTTTTTGTTGGGATTTTTAATATCGCCACTAGGTTTGTGATCGACCTCGCTATTACCTGCCTCAGTTTTCGATCATGGTCTAAAACACCCTGTATAATCATCACCATTATCATCAGCCAATCGAAGTCCACTGCTGGACATAGGCCTCCCCCAATCCCTGGTTACGGTTGTTTAGTGTAAAATAAAATTCAGTTAATACGTAACACGAGATTTATTGACTGTTACAATTACTATAATTTTTATAAACTAAATTACCGTTTAACATAATCATCACAGTTTAAACTAAGATACACTAAAGTATAGAAATATATTGAATAAATATAGGAACATTGTACGTTATGTTTTTATCAATCAAACAATGTACTTAGTGCACATTTAAACAGCAAAGGATCACAATTATGTCAACGAAACTTTATACTACAAGATTTAATAATATAGGTACTTAATTGATATAGCATTTCAAATAATACCTTACCATAACATAAAAAGAAACAAAAAATAAATTGAAAATAATATTAATATTCTTAGGCAAAATCAATAAAAATCACTGTATGTTAAAATTGCTGAAATCAATATCAAATATAACCTGTCCACGTCGCGAAACTTTTGGCTCAGGCAGTATTGAACTAATATCCTTTAAATCTTTCACAATACACACATCATCAATTATAGGATAGGTAAATTTAGTTCCTTTTTTATATTTGGTATCTTTTACTTTTCTCAAAAATTTTACGGTGGGTACCTTATTGTATATATATAAAATTTTTCCTACAAAATGCTTTATGCTTTTTTTTGTAGTAAAACGGACTACAATCCAGTCATTTTCTTGCAATTTAAATTCCTCCTCCAAATATTCAATGTCATGTGATCCCATAGTGTCATTAGTATTATTTGAATTTTCTTTTTCTTGATGCAAAAGTTCTGCGATATAATTTTTATAATCTGTGTCGTCTGAATCAACAACAAATTCGATAGGCGTTGACGAGCTTGATGAATCAGTATCATAGAAATTAACTTTCGATTTTTCTTTTTTAAAATTAACTTCTTTATTTCGTTGCTTATTAGTTTTAATTATATCTGTTTGTTCCTTTTTTATGTTTTTGATTAGTTTTTTATCTTTGGCAATATTGATATTATGTTTCTTTTCGGATTCATTTATAGTCTTCTTTATTATAGCTTTTCTACCTTCCATAGTTTGTTGTGTATTATGTTTGTCTATACATCTCTGTGTGATAACTTCAGCACCAAGTGCTATACGTTTCTTTTTGTTTGTATTTCTTTCTGGTTTGGTTTGTCGAATTCTGTCTAGAAGTAAATCTTCAAATGTATGTACACAAACATCATTATTACTTTTTCCAGTTTCTTGTAGTGTTTGCAGACACTTTGGTAAATCACGATTATCATAAGCAATAAACGTGGTATTGTCATTATCATTTTTGGAAAGTCTGCTTATAGAATGAACATTTAAATCACCTGGTTTAATTATGATATCAGAGAGAATTACAATTTTGTTGGGGACATTATTAGACTCTTCTGTCTCAGTTTCTTCTACTTGGTTGCATTGCGGAAAATAATCATAATTAGTAAATGAAGTTTGTGAGTCATTTACAGCATTGTTCGATAAATTTGATTGAATAGAAGTAACATTTATGACATCGACACATAACTTCTGAAGACTTGAAACTGTTTTAACTGTTATAGGTAAATGCTGAGAAGTCGAGAAATAGTTATCCGTAGATTTATTTTTAAGCCATCTGCTGTATGATCTTGGATCGTACTTTTCGACTGGTATCGTATTACGATTCAATGGAAATATCCCAGCCTTTTTAAACCCATTACATATAATTTCGGGTTTAGTATCATGCCATAATTCTGAAAACAGTTCTGCAAACTCTTTTTTGGGTAATTTGACACCCACGTGATGTCGTTGCCATTCTACAAGTTTAGCATCCCATCTTGTTTTAAATGATTTAAACACCGAGATGTCAAGTGGTTGCAACAAATGGGAAGTATGAGGTGGTAACTTTAAAATATGTAAATCATGATGAATGGCTAATTCTACGACAGAAACATCAACATGGGATCCATGACCATCGTAAATCAATAAAACTGGTCTTTCACTCCCAAGATTGGGAATAAATACTTTTTCCATATAGTTGCGGAAAATATCAGTCTCCATCCAACCGTTTTTGCTGGCTGCATAAGATAACTGAAAATTATATTCGGGCTTAATATCGGCTACCCACTGATCCCAAACATATTTTCCTTTGAAGACTATCAGAGGTGTCAATTTGGCTCCGCTTGCGTTTACTGCAGTTAAGACGGTAATATTTTCTTTTCCTGTCCCATGCGTTGTTCGTGATGACACTCTTCCAATTTTACCAACCACCTTAGTTTTTGAAGGATCTAGTGCCACAGCCGTCTCGTCTAGATTCCAAATTTGATTAGGTTTGTTGATTATGTCTAGATCCAACAATAGAGTTTCTAATAAATTAAAATATTTTTCAATAACAAAAGGGTCTGTCATTTGTCGTCTCGCATATTCTATTGCCTGGGGCTTTTTTATCGAAAGGCCATGACGCTTGCGAAAATTAGTAAACCAATCAGATCCAGGCCTATTATTTCTAAACGGCGTTATGATACCATTCTTTTTAATAAACTCTTCTACCAGGTTTAATACTTCAATTCTAGAGAGACCAAAGCCCCATTTTTCTAGAACAGTAAGAGCATTAGCTAATCTGGCTTCCGTTTCGATTGGAATAGCAGTTGGTCTACCCAGCGTTTGGCTTTTTGTTCCAGTTTTTCCTAAAACTCTATCATTAAGTGTTGATACTGGTACATTATAGTGTTTAGCAGCAGCATATTGGCTTCTTTTCCCTTGAGCTACACTTTCTATGGCAGCTTCTAAATCTTCCTGCGTATAGTTCGTAGCACGAAGGGATTTTCTATAATAATTTCGTGGCATTGTATAAATCTGTAACAATTATTTAATGTAAATGAATCATAATCTCGGCGGTCGCGGGTTCGAACCCCAGGCACACACCTATGACTTTTCGAAGTTATGTGTGTATTCACATTGAATAATCACTTGCTTTAACGGTGAAGGAAAACATCGTGATAAAACCTGCACACCAAAAAGTTCTTAGAAATTTCTTAGGTGTGTAGTCCGCCAACCCGCACTAGGCCAGCGTGGTGGACTATGGCCTAAACCCTCTCAACGGTAGAGGAGACCCGTGCTCAGCAGTGGGCGTATATGGGTTGATGAAGAAGAAGAAGAAATGAATCATTACTTTAGTCTATTGGTGCTTGGAATAAAATAATAATGCAAAGCGACTCTCTGACTCAAGGTTGAGAACCCTTGCACTATTGTATGAGTTTTTGAAACGGGGTAAGATCAAATGAATTATATTCCGATCTTCCCTCTAATTAAATTGATGGGTTAAGATCGGACACACAGAAATCTCCTAAACGGTCACATTTATGATCTTTATAATGCCATCATGTACATTAGAAACATATAATAAACAGCTATAAGAATAAAACATGTTAATATCTTACCTGGATAAGAAGTTATTCGACACGGGTAAAGATCGAAAATCGCAAAAATTTCGTCGAAAATTCCTGTTCTTAAAAAACACATATCAAAACACAACCGCTCGCTAGACCCGTTGAGGCCGACTGAGGCGAGGGACGCGATTAGTCAGTGTTCAAGTTTATGTTGCCAGAATTAAATTTGATGGTCTAAAACTCCAATAAATCATGTTTTACGTTCTTTCCCCTTTTACGGTGTTACCCCGACGCACCCTACTTGAAAATATAGGTGGCTACAAAAAAATGCAAATACAATGTTTATACAATCACAATCAATATATAACTGCTAACGCCATCTAGTGATGTACGAAGATGTCTATCATGTTCGAAATACCTTCAATGTTATGTTGTAAATATTCAAAAGGGGTAACATTAACGATAAAAAAGTAATAAGAATTATTTGTTAAATTATGATAAAAAAAAATTGCAACATTTCACCATGACAAAAGAGTCAAGCGTTATTTTAAACGCCAATACGAACGTAGCATGAAATTAGTACAGTGCGAAACATATTGCATATTTGGACATTTACATGTAAGAAAACAGTTGCCAGAATATTTATTGACCGCGTGTAATCACGTCATAAACTACAAGTGAAAATAAATGATCTAATAATAGGTGATACACTGTATAAATAGCATTGTGAGTAAACGATACATTGTAATCGCGTGGCGTCCTCGCGCGTTATCGTACGATGTCGTCTCGTATCGCTGCCAATAGTGATGACAAATGCTATTGATTCGATTGCCATAGATTGTAAACGAATAAATGTTTTTTTTTAGATATTTTATTTATTGGTTCTACATTTATCACATTAATTAAGAATTAATATTGATCTTTGACTTTGGATGGTAAAATAAATTTAGGCTCAAATTTTTTAAACTGATCTTGGAAAAAATTACTAAAATAGATGCAAGGTACTGAAGCACTATCTGCTTCAGTTTTATATTAACTGTTTTTCCCAAGTAAATGCCTACTACACTAACATTATAAGAAATGATAAATATTTGATATCAAAGGTAAATTGTAATGTTTGAACTGTCATCATGGGCTTTCTAATAGGTGTAACATTTACCTGGCAAAGACCATTGGCATCTCTGATAGGCTCGCCCGTCTCCTGATCCACTTTGATGATAGCGATAGGATACACGCCGGGGAAGATCCTGGACACGAAACCAATGGCGCCTGGAGTGCCGTCAGTATTGGCTGGAATAAAGTAAACAAAATATTAATCATCGTCATCATAAATAGCTACACACAGATTTTCCGTCTTGGTAGAAAATATGTATATAATTTTTTTGAAAATGCCAACAAAATAGGTACAGTATTTCATTATCATAATTATCCCATATACGTCACACTGCTAGGCACGGACCTCCGCTATTACTGAGAGTGTTTAGGCCCGACGCTGATCTAGTGCGAATTGGCGGAATGCACACCAGAGAAATTCTTTAGAACTTTTATATTGTGCAGGTTTCATCACGATAATTTCCTTCACCGTTAAAGTATATGATAACTCATTGTGATCACACACATAACTTCGAAAAGGAGTATATGCCTGAGGTTTGAACCCGCGACCGTCAAAATTCTCGACCTCAAAGCCATCGACTTATAAACAAAATAGAAATAAATGGTAACACATGAAAGTGAATGTCATGATCCGGTTTATGACTTAAAATAGCTGACTCATTTATGGTATGACGTATGAATTTTATTTGAAACGTGCATAATACAATACTTTAATTTGATGGCCTCTTACTATATGGCGCAGTTAATCTATTTTGAAATACAAAGAGGGAAAGTAAGTTTGTTCCTGACGTTTCCACACCTAAACTACTGAACCATCATCATTCTCTTGCCCTGCTCCCAATTTTTATTTGGGGTCGGCGCAGCATGTTTTCTCCTTCCACACATCCCTATCAGCCGTCATGTCTTCAGTCACGCCTTTCTTTTTCATATCTCTTTTCACGCACTCCATCCATGTTTTCTTTGGCCTTCCTCGGCTTGTCCATCCTTCAACTTTCATGCTCATTACTTTTTTGCCAACATATGTTTTGTCCCTCCTCATAATATGCCCATACCACGACAGACGGTGTCCTTTCAGCTTATCAATCACAGAAGCTACTTTCAAACTTCCTCTAACGTATTCATTCTTCACTCTATCAGTCAGAGTTACCCCACACACCTAACCTAAACTACTGAACCGATTTTAATAAATTCTACTACAAAGATAAGTACTAACTTAACCTTCATAAGGTCTTCGGGTCAATTTTGACCCATTTTGTTATAAAAATGCAATTTTCTCAGAAAGTATGCGTTCAAGGAGTTTGATATTCTATGACTTTTAATTATTCGCTTCAATTTACTTAATTATGGAAAAAGTTTATAAAAAATGATTAAAATATTCCACGTATGATTTTTTTTACTCTAACGGTCTTCGGGTCAGAATTGACCCCAACTAACAACAAGCGCACAGTGCATCTGTTATCGTTCGAATTGTTTATGCTTCGCATAACTTTTTGAATAAGACGCTCTTTTGTTCTACTCAAATAAATATTAGTGTTATGTTATACATCAAATCAACAACCCAACCTAAGTTTACAATGGTAAAAACGTTATTTGCTTATAAGAAATGATACGACAGTCAAATACATAAAACAGTTTTATTGGATGATATGACGGATAGTAATGAATCTTGTTCTAAAACAGAAGATTATATCATAGAAGCTGAATTATCTGATAGCTCGGATAGTGACAGTGCATCAGTGATTATACTTTCAATGATATCAAAGTATGGGCTAGTACAATAATCCAGAAACCGTGTCACACAATCTTGTGGCAAAGCCTTCAGAGAAAACATAATTTACTTGACACCAGGTTTCTATTCTTGCTCAAGAATGATCTGGGAAGAAAACATATCACTGTAGTAGAAACCATACGTATCATAAGCCGGAATTACCCCCAGAAAGAGTAGCAACAAAGGGAAGTCTGTTATGTTCATCATGTTGCTTTTACCAAAGATACTACACTTGTTCCTTACACAACCAAAATAATAAGTCGGTGAACCTTCTCAGCACTTTGGACCACAGCTTAGAAGTGAGTAATTAATTGCTCAGATACAAAGCCTGTAGTAATTTTACACTACAACAAATGCAAGGGTGGCGTTGATACACTGGATGAAGCTGTCTTCGGTTACAGTAGCAATAGAAAACAAAACGATGGCCTCAAGTGATATTTAGTAACATGGTAAACATATCAGCCCACATTGCTTTCATATTATTCACGACTGGCAATAGCAGCTGGAAGGAAGGCTGCCTAGCAAAACAGCTACATTATTTGGAAAACTTAGGTATGCAGTTGGTGAGAGTATACATAAAAAACAGGCAAACATTTTCATGGACACCCTTTTCAATAGAAATTGCAAAAAATCTTCGTCAATGTATTGACAACGTACATAATCCATCGATTATGACCCACCAACTCTCAAACAATACTTGTTTAGCTAAAAAGGCTCCCAAAGAAGTTGTTGCCAACTTTGAACTAAAAGTGACAATAAAACACCTTGGATTGTCCACAATTGTTTTATATACCCAAATTATATCTTATTACACTTATAGGATATAATTTCATTTACTTTTTTTTTTAATATTGCTTAGTTTCTTGTTACATAAATGTCTA
Organism: Cephonodes hylas; assembly: GCA_030295005.1. Taxonomy (NCBI): domain Eukaryota; kingdom Metazoa; phylum Arthropoda; class Insecta; order Lepidoptera; family Sphingidae; genus Cephonodes; species Cephonodes hylas. The sequence goes on along the minus strand of AP025364.1, from coordinate 5,709,426 downwards.
ACAACGTAGTAACTTTTTTTTCTATTAAGTGTATTAAATTAAAATTTAAATAAAAAAATAATATTTATTCAGTAGAAATAAATATGATATGTTAAATAAATCCATTACATATTTGTATTTTTATTTTTTGTTCATTTTTCAGTTTAATTTTACTACTGGGTCAAATCTGACCCGAAGCACGGCAACGTTTGTAAAATTAAAGACCGTATGAAGGTTAAATTCGGTTAAAGGCGACTTCAATTTTATTGTTAGTCCCCAACAATTTTCACAACATTGAAAGACAAAATCCATAAAATTCTACAAATTTTCCATCACTGTTAACAAGCGGTTTTGTGCTGTCATGCCGGTATGACGTCATAGCCGTTGTTTTGGTAGTGTAATAGAATGATACAGTCGAGCAATTGTGGGAGCGAAATGAGTTATTCAAAAAGCGTCGTTTAATTGAATGACCTAAATATTTACATTGCAACAAGGTCTATTGTATGGGGGCTTTGAACGAATAATATTCGTTTTATTTGGGAAATATTGGTTACTGGGTAGTACGATGAGTTTTCCATTAAGATAGTTTGACTATAAATTAGTTTGAAAATCGCCATAGCTTGCCTTCAAAAAAATATTAAAAATAAAACTTGTGCAACACAGGAGCCGAGATACCCCAATGCCTATCCATTGGGGTCATAAGTCACAACTCCTAAGCGCAAGTGTTTTGTATATATTACACACATTTAAATTTATTAACATTTTATTAAAATTTAAAGAAACATTTACCTATATTAGCGTTTCCTTCAGTAGCGCCGTAGAATTCAGTCACATATTTGATGTTGAATCTCTTCAAGAATTCAACCCATATCTGTAAGAAAAAAATAAAACTTATATTTTTCATTTTGAAATGCAAGAACATTTTTAATGCATACAAAATTATTTTGTTTGTAGAGTTACCCAACCATGAAAACAATTGGATCATAGTATTGGGGCTAAGGTTGTGTGAATAACGTTAATTTTATTTCTAGCTTATATAATATGTTACTATATATTTTATCATCATCATCCTCAGCCCCATACGTCCCACTGCTGGGCATGGGCTTCCTCTACCTCTCTTGAGAGGGTAAATATTAAAACTCCAGTATGATTCGGTCATTGAATGATTAATGATTTTGTCGTTGTAGTTACCTAATACAACCCAACTTGCATAATACGCAAGTGAAGCCATCCAGTCAGTGGCCTCTACTTATTTGTAATTATAATGTACATTTTAGAATTTCAAAACAGGTAAAAAACACGTCACTCGTGTTTCATGTCAAATTAATGTCATTAAAATACACAAAATTTAGGTACATTAAATAGGTTCCGAATTCAAATGGGACACGAAATTAGAATATTTTAGGTATTTGGAGTAGATCGATTTCTCCATACTTAAAAGCAAAGTCGAAAATTCGTAGTCATCATCATTATCATACGTCACACCGCTGGGCACGGCCCTGGTCTTCAACTGAGGGGTTATGCCTTAATCCACTACGCTGGCCTATTGCGGGTTGGCGGACTACACGCCTAAAAAAATCCGAAGCATTTTATGTATGCTGCTTTCCTGACAACTCATTCAGTTACCACTAAATTATGTGGAAATTAATTGTGGATACACACACAAATCTTAAAAGTCCTGAGGTTGAAACTCCCGAGATCAAGGCTTAATTGAAAATTATTTTAAATTACATTACAATCGGATTAGCATACACGTGGCTTGATTTAATGTCATAACATTCACTTACAAAATAAATATTACTTGTACAAACATTTGTCTCTAAGGGCATCGACCTTATATTCGTTGCCGGTTTCTACATGGGCCCAGCTTGAGGCAAACAGCATGACATAATTTTGTCTACTGATAAGTAATAGTTTTAGTCGTTTGTTATCAGTCAAAATTGTACTTGGATCACGATGCACTAAAAGTAGTACATATAATATAGTATTATGTAGTATTTTTTTAGGATTAGTGTAGGCACCTAAACATTATTTTTTTGTTGGTTAACAATTCGTTAAGTTGTTAATTAAAGAACTATATGAAAAAAAAATAAAACAAAGGATTGCAAAAAGTTTTGGTTTTCCGCGGTTTTTTTCAGTGCATAAAACACCTGTATAAATTGTAGCTTTTAGCCACAATAAGCCACTGTGCAATATATTACAATATAAAAAAATATTCTTATTTATTTCACAAGTATCAATTAAACCAGGTATAAAACATAGTTGGCAACCCTAATATCACATCCTTTCTTTAACCCCTCCTGTGCCTAAGACGTGGATCCACGTCCAATAAATTTCGTCGCTTGTGTGCCTTGAACGTGGATCCACGTCCAAACATTTTACACGCGATTTTATATATTAAACTCTAAGCTTAAGAATCTAATTTAACTTGCATCGAAAGTGTAATGAATTAATGTGTCTCTGGTGAATATGAGTGAAGGATTGAGCCGCGGGAATTAAATGTAAAAAATCATAAAGCTAAGTTGATGTGAATTTCGGGCGGCCGGGCACACGACGGTACTTTTTGCGAGCGCGACTCAGGCACACGAGGGGTAAAACGCAGTTCGCGTAAATTGGAGTATGTATGAAGGTTTTTGTGTATGTGTGTAATGATGTTGATTGACTGCCAACCCGCACTAGGCCAACCTGTTCAACTAAGACCTTAACCCTCTCAGTGGTAAAGGAGGCCTGTGCCCAGCAGAGGGGCGTATATGTGCTGATGATGATGATGATGAAGATGTGGAATGTATGTGCATTACCTGTGGCCGGAGTCCGTTGCCGTAGATGACTCTGACGCGGTGCTGCGAGTCGGCCGCGTTCGGCGCCGTCGCCAGCACGTACCGACACATCTCGCCGATGTAGTGCGCCGCCTGGCATACATACAATATATTGTATAAACACACATACAAATAAACATACACAATATACAGAATGCGCTTTATTGATGCTCCAAATTGAACCCAAATATAAATAAGTAAATACAATTAACAAACACACACATAGTTCTGACCCTACATTAAGATACGAGTCTTGTGTCGTGAGTATCAGAAACTACGAGAGACTTCCGGTCTCACAAACACACAGATCCGAAACAAATATTTATAGATCATACAAACATTTATCCTTAAGTTGGAAATCGAAACCGCGCTCCTCATTTCTCTAATTTGTCTAGCCAAATGCGCAAGGAGACTGGCGAATGTATTATTTTTATTTTATCCATCAATGTACTTGAAAAATATTTCATAATTTATTTTATAGTTTAAATAAATGAATAAGAATGTAGGCCTTGCACACAAAGCCTCTTACTCGTAATGTTTATTATATCTTTGTGAAGTAAATGTTATAATAATCTAGCTATGTGCATTAACGACTTTCAAAGGACGTAGAGGATTTTGCAACAGACGTTTTGAACATTAGCTAACACTTAGTAATGATATTAATTGTAAAAGGTACCTTACTGACTGTACTGACAGATGTCATAGTCCAAATAAATCTATTAATTTTCATACTATATCAATAAATATTCGTAAATAAAATACGCAAAGTAAAAACAAAACAGCCAAACATACAATAAAAACTAATATTTTTCAAAGTAAAGATCAAAAGACCTTTCGCTACGAACACAAGTAAACATCTCGGAATTACAAAAAACAAATTTATTACACCGAACAATAATCTTGCAAGCACACAGTGGAAAATATACAATGACTCAACTAATTGTCAAAGCAAATTGTCTAACCTGTGCCAACAGCGACAAAAACACTTGAGCACAATTGAGTTACTCAAGTCTCAACGCCGTGTTAAACCGATAATGTCCTGTTTGTTGGAGTTCCTGAGGAACTAGCCTATCTAACAAGAATATAAGAGAATACTGGATGTATTTTCGCTTCGTCAAGAAAGTCACAATGGTCTCGACTCTCGATTGGCATTTAGGAAATTTTCAAATTAAAGCATCAATCTTGATATTTATCTCTAATGCTTAGGATATAATTTAACATTTTCTAATTACCATTATTATGAAAAATATATAAAAGAACCCAAAATTAGAATGAAGGAATTATGATCACTGTTAAGTGGCTTTTTATTCATTTGTTTCGGATGTGGGTGATTGTGAGACCGAAAAGTCTCTCGTAGTTTTTGATACCCGCGGGCCAACAAGACTTGTATATTAGTGTGGAATCAGAACTATGTGTCTGTATGTGACAGTCTATTTATTTAATTCATACAGTTCACGATCTAACCCGCGTTCTCTAACACAAATCCTATTTCACTCCAATCGCGCAAAAAATAGGATTCACAATAAACAAGTCAACCTTGAACCACTGTTAGTGTATACTGTGTAGCGTGTGACGTAACTCACCGTAGCCTTGTACTTGACACAGTCGGGGAAATATTGCGATGCTGAGAACTTCGACTTCAAAACAACCGTGCAGCCCAACACTACCGCTTGGCCGACGCTTATCACGCCGCCAGCTGTGTGGTAAAGCGGCAATGGACAGTAAATTATATCGGAGCTGTTCAGACGCCAGAAATGTATTCCGGTTGCCATGAACACGAATCTGGAACATAGTAATTGAATTTTTAGACGCTGTTCGTGTGTCGATTTTTAGTCAATCAAACATTTTAGGTCAATTGTTTGTTTCGTGTTCATTCATTGTCGAAAGCATTTGTTTGATGGCTAGTATTACAAAGTATTAGTCGATTAGAAATACGATTCATCCAAGTTCAATTATTCATTAGTATAAAAAGATCCATAGTTTATGTAATTTATAAAATAAATGAATAGTTGTCGAAACACCCAGAACGAATATTGATGATTGAGCAATACATGTGCGAGCTAATTAACCAGTCACTAAAACGCATTTATTTATTCACACCTTTTACTATTTATAACATATCGATTAAGCCTGTGTATTTTTGACAAAAAAGACGGCATATTTCTGTCGATTCGTGCTTTTGGCTATATGGCAAAAATTTTTTGACCGCACTTACATATTTCATTTTTACTTATTGTTATATATATGGATAAGTAATTATCCATAAATATCTGATACAGATATTTATTGACCAACAGAACGTTTGTTTAGATGCGACGCCGGTGCCTCTTGTTCCGCAACCGGTTTCCAGCCAATTACGTCACGGTCTGACAAAATAAACAGGCTAAGGTTTAGTGTGCTTTTGTTTGCATTTATTAGCACTTTTTTAGGTCTTATAAAAACATACAATATGAATACCGTACTAAAGTTTAGTTATGCCAATGTTAACTACAAATAAAATACTACATATACCATGATTGAACCCGTTATGCCACATGCTTGATTTTATCCCAGTAAAGAAACAATCTTTATACGATACTGGACATAATAAAGTTCAATTAGGTTGTGGTTTCGATTATTGACGAAATTTACTTGCCTAATCATGTGTTACATGTATACTGTACTAAATGTTGGTGAAAAAATATAAATATTAAGCTGTGTGTTAAGGTAATTGACAATATTAATGTAGGTATAAGTTGTAATTTTTTATAAACGAATAAATTAAACTTTATTATGTTTCTTACAATTTTTTTTTATAACGTAACATTTAGTCGTTTTCCTTGAGAACACACAATCGATGATGTATGATAAACAATAAATATTAATAGGCATTTTCGATCGAGTGCATATAAAAATCAAGAAAAGTAGTCATAAATAATATTTTTATTATGCGTAAACTTCATTACGGAGACAAGATTACTGCCACTTTAGGATTTATTTTTATATACAATTTATGTAAATGTAATTCTTTATGCTGGAAGGAAACGTGTAAAACGAACACTGAGAACGAAAGATTAAAGTCCAATTGCATAGACACTTATAAAATAATCCGACCAAGTACTGTACACGAGACTCATATTTCGTGGGTGGCATCAATTCTTAACACGACAAAGGTAATTAGAGTGCGCGTGATTCTTTTACGTATAAAGCATTATATTAAATTGAATAATGATCCATACAATTTAGATTAAACTTGCTACAATTTTGCACAGCAATCCTGACCCCAGACTAAGATACCATTTTTTGAGTTGTGGATATCAAAAACATATTTTAAAATCAAGCTTTTATTATGCACGAAAAATTTAAAAAATAAACTAAGAAAACATTTATAAAATTCGTAGTTTTTTTAAACTTTACAAGTAACAATTTACAAAAGTGTTCGGTTTATCAGTAGAAGTATGATACATAAACATATATTATCTATAACTAGTATATTAATATTCTTGAGTGATCTAAAAGCTCGTCGCGGCCGAGGTCTTTGTATTAACGAAATTGCGCGACAAGCTTATAAATCATTTAAGAATATTAATATACTAGTTATAGATAATATATGTTTATGTATCATACTTCTACTGATAAACCGAACACTTTTGTAAATTGTTACTTGTAAAGTTTAAAAAAACTACGAATTTTATGAATGTTTTCTTAGTTTATTTTTTAAATTTTTCGTGCATAATAAAAGCTTGATTTTAAAATATGTTTTTCACCGTTAATTTATTTTCGACTTTTTAGTTGGAAACTAGTGTTCCTATGGGCACCTTCCAACTTCTCATGACACCAGATCAACGATACCGTGTTATTATGTTGTCACTGAAAATACAAAGGCATACCAAATTTTAGCTTAATTGGTCCACAGGAATCGGAGTTCCTATGGGCTTCTTCCAACTCTTTGTCAGATCAGCTCTATGATACCTTGTTACTATATTGTCACCGAAATTACATAGGTATACCAAATTTCAGCTCAATCGGTCCAAAGGAATCGGAGTTCCTGTGGGCTTCTTCCAACTCCTCAATAGATTAGCTCTATGATACCATTTTTTGTATTGTTACCGAAATTATGAAGAGATACAAAATTTCAGCTCAATTGGACCATAGGAATCGGAGTTCTTATGGGCATCCTCCAACTCCTCATCAGATCAGCTCCATGATACCATATTCTTGTATTGTTACCGAAGTTACGAAGAGATACAAAATTTCAGCTCAATTCGATCATAAGAATCGGAGTTCCTACGGCCATCCTCCAACTCCTCATCAGATCAGCTCCATAATATCATATTTTTGTATTGTTACCGAAGCTACGAAGACATACCAAATTTCAGCTCAATTGGACCACAGAAATCGAAGTTCCTATGGGCATCTTCCAACTCTTCGTCAGATCAGCACCATGATACCATATTTGTGTATTGTTGTCGAAGTTACAAAGACATACCAAATTTCAGCTCAATCGGTCCACAAGAACCGATGTTTCTATGGTCATCTTCGAACCTCATCATCAGACCAGCTCCATGGTACCATATTATTGTATTGTCATCCAAGTTACGTCGGTATACCAAGTTTTAGTACAATCGGTCTATTGGAAGTGGTTCAAATCTTCATTGCAAGATTTGTAAACATACAAACATACATACATACATACAAAAGTGAAGTTAAATAAAAGCTTGTAAAAACTATAAGATTTTTCGTCCCCATAAACAACCTAAACCCGGAACGAATATTTGAGGATCACACAAACATTTCTCTCGGTGTGGAGATTGAAAAAAAACAATGGCACAGAATTGTTAAAATATTGTATGTCTTATAACGAGTAATTTACATGAATACAAGGAAAAGGCTGACAATTTTGACCCTTTAACGAAACATTAATATTGGTGAAACTCATAAATCATTTAAACAAATAATTATAACGTTTACTTAACAAAAAATACGACTTTAGTATAAAGTTGTTAAACAGAAAAATCCTAGTAATTTACACTGGTGTCACGGAGGTATTACGAAATGTTTACGACATTAAACTTTAATTCACACTTAAGTACACATAAGCCGTGCTATAAAAAATGTGCCGAATTATTACACTAGTTTACAGTACATCTGTTGCCGAAGAAATTTTAGCTGTTGCTGACTACATATGCTATGACATTTTCAAAAATATAATTAGAAGATTTTTATCAGCTCTAGTTTCCGAGTTTCAGCTCTACTAACTCTACTACTAAGAAAAACTATTTATAAAAAATAATTATCATTGAGTACTAAAAGACTTTATTTTAAAGCTCTTCTCTGATGTGTAGACTTTGGAAAATGACGTACCAGAGTCCAGCAATAGTCTGACATCATATTCGTATCCTAGAAACTCAAGTAGCGCTCTACCATGACCCGTAAGTCTCGATGCATACGCTCTCCCTGCTTTTTGGGCATATCTCCTAAATTTTCCGGAAACCTGTTCAAGTGACGTGGAGGAAGGAGGAAGGAGGAAAGATGGAGGAAGTGGAGTTTCATGCTCATATTCTACCTCATATTTTTTTATTGAAGGAGAGTGTCTCTACAAGTTCAATATAATTCGCTTGAAGTTCAATTTTTTTTTGGGAGAAAATTCGGGCCCGATGAGTCAGGTGAATGTTGCATTGAACGTTGAACACAATTTTACTTGGGGACTGCATTTTAGCTTGATTTTTAGTGTTTAAACCGTTTACGTTCACGCTACAAAAAAAACAGTCTTCGAGATGATTTCGCGGTTCTTACCAAATAGTCGGCGTTTCAAACTTAAAGGCACTTCTTTTACCACTTTTCCATAATCTTAAATATTTCACACACGATTTACAAACACAATTCAGAGCCCAAGACTTCTCATTTTTAATCAAGAGCACCCCAAAATACTCAAAATAGGTATTTTTCATACACTCTGAAACAACGTTTCTACGATCATTAAGCATATATTCTCTGCATATGTAGAAAAAAGATTCTGTATTGTTTTAACAACGTCGTTTGAACTATTCATGACGCAAAAACTTGAGATACTTATCTTAACTCAGTAAAATACGCCTGTTTTCAATGAAATTACACGGTCGGATAAAAAAATCAAAATAAAAAAAACACGAGCTGTTAAAAAAATTTTAAAGATATATTTGGCAAAAACAAGTCATAAGGGAACATTATCAAGCAAAAAATTCGCGGCAACAGACAAAAAGTAAAATTTTGTAAACTAGTGTTATTATTAGCTATTAAGGTTTTATTAATTAGCCATTAAGTTGTAATCAACTCACCGAGCATTGGATATGACGGCGGCTTTGGGCAGGCCAGTGGTACCAGACGTGTAGATGTACAGCAGTTTCCCTTCAAATCCGTCACCGTTGGCGAGAGTCCACGGCGCAGGCGCTGTCGACTCCAAGATATTGGTCAAATCTTCGATCCCGTCTACACACTCCCGTGGTTTTGGGTTAGACGGATTCAGAGGCCGATGGGTAAACTTATAAAGTTTTACATTTGGACTCAATTGACTTCGGACGTCTTGTACGGCTGAAAAAAGGACCACACATAAGCATACCTGCTGTTGGTTCTACAGTGTTATAAATATACAGATATGATTGTAGGTACAATTTTGATTTCCGGGTAAAGCAAATGAAACTCACGTGTACGTGGGACGTAATAACTAGCAAAACGAATTAATATATACCTAAGTAATATAGAGACTATGTAAGTATAAAGCGTGTGATGTTAATCTAATAAATGTATCGAGTATGTATTAGTGTTGCCCAAATGCAAGAACAAGACGAGACTTAGCCAGTCTTGGTCTTGGTCTTGCGCCAATACACCTGGTCTTGGTCTTGGTCTTGGTCTTGCGCTCCCAGTCTTGGTCTTGGTCTTGGTCTTGCAGCAAGAGTCTTGCAAGTCTTGCAATTACCTAATAGTCTATTACTATTTATTAAAGTTTACTTTAAATCTTAGAAAAACGTATTAGAATTGGAACATTGTGAGCTTGAATTAACATAGCCATAGTAAAGATCAAGCAGATTAATAAATAACTGAAGATTTGATAAGAAATTCGAAAAATCAACTGACCTACATGTCGTTTTCCATGGAAGTAACTGTTTCTTAATAAACATTTATGATTTATAAGCTTACATTTGCTAAAACATGTAAAAAAACAAACTAATTACAATAACTTGACTGTATTTTAAAGAACCTAAGAATATTTTAACCTACGCCCTGTGGCGGCAATCAAATAGTGTCAAATGTTGTGATTTCGGCGCGGCGGCAACGATTGTTGTATATGATTTCAAAAGAAGCCGCCGGCGCGTGTATCATAACCATGTACTTCCGAAAAGCGGCAAATTACTTTGAGAAGTAAGTACAAAACCTTTGATGCCGCATTATCAAAGTGCCGATGGTTAAAACATAACTATGCATGCACTCAGTTTGATTTTAATGGATATTTTTTTATTCGCTAGGTAGGTATGTTTATGGTATTAGTCGTAATGCGCATAGGTCCAGTTTTTCATATTCTTTGATACAGTTTTTTAAGCAGTGATGGCCTCGGGGTTTAGGCGCGCGGTCGAGAATCTCGGCGGTCGCGGGTTCGAACCCCAGGCACACACCTATGACTTTTCGAAGTTATGTGTGTATTCACAATGAATTATCACTTGCTTTTAACGGTGAAGGAAAACATCGTGATAAAACCTGCACACCTAAAAAAAAAAGTTCTTAGGAATTTCTTAGGTGTGTAGTCCGCCAACCCGCACTAGGCCAGCGTGGTGGACTATAGCCTAAAACCCTCTCAATGGTAGAGGAGACCCGTGCTCAGCAGTGGGCGTATATGGGTTGATGAAAGAAAAGAAAAGAAAAGATACAGTTTTTTGCGTCTCATAGAATTCCTAAGCGTACCTATATACCGAACTGTTACACCTAACTACTCCGTGAAATAGCGCTAAGTACTAGCTGCAAGACGCAAGAGTCTTGCAGGCTAAGTCTTGTTCTTGCTCAAGTCTTGCACGGTCAGTCTTGGTCTTGGTCTTGCTAAAAATACGCGGTCTTGTTCTTGGTCTTGGTCTTGCAAAAACGCAAGAACAAGACCAAGACTGCAAGACCAAGACTGAATTTGGGCAACACTAGTATGTATCATTGCGAGTATCGTAAAAGGCCTATATTATCAAAAGAATTGGGAATTTTAGGAAAATGATATGTTTCCTCAGAATTAGCACGGGATTCAAATGAATACGCCCAGAGCAGAGCCGATATAGTATAGCTGTGATTCCACAGCTGGTACTAGTATTATACTATAATAAAACAGGCCAGCTTGGTGAACTAAGCCCTCTCGATGGTAAAGGAAGCCGTTCCCTCAGGGGGCGTATATCAGCTGATGATAATGATTAATTTAGATTGTAGACTAAACAAAACCGGTATCTAAATCAGGTTTCCTTATTCTAAATAATGTATAATTCCGTGTTACAAGTTCAAAGTTCAATTCGTTTATCGTGGTGAGCACAATGACAACAACGATAGGCGTTGAAGTGTGTTGACCATAGAAACAATACCGCAAGCCAGACCGCGGACGGATTAATTTCCTTTTATATAAGAATATTTGTTGTGATCTTGTTGGCCGTCATATCATATTGCAACTTTCTTCTTGGATTATTGTATTTCTAAAAGAGACATTGGGATGGAGTCCAGTTATATCGGGGTTGAGTTTTGTTAGAACAAGAGAAAACTATGAATCAATTTAGAAACAATACGTGCAATAAATAAATAAATAAAAACAATTCAATAAATCCATAAAATATATCATAACATCTGATATACTCGTGAAGTAATTGTAAACTCGTGTAACTTTATTTTCGAAACCAGTTTACAACACGTATTGGTTATTCATATACCAATAAATGATGGTTCTTGTTAATAACAACAAATTACAGTTCCTACTTCCTTCGTAAATCGATTAATTATTATCGTAACAATTCTTGGCACTGGACTGGCAAGAACGAATGTATCATCCATTCGATACAATAATACTCCCTTTATGCTACCCGGATATACAGTGAACAGTCCCAGAACACGACACAATTGTCTGTGTCACTATAACTAGACTTTCACTTTGTGTGCGATCGCTATCAGAGCTGATAAGGCAATCCTATTACCACCTTATCACTGTTAAATCATTCCATCTCATAAACAGGTAATAAACCTGCACTTACCCAAGTATAGTATCTAAATTAAGATTTTAATTAACGTCTGTTTTCCTAGACTGATAAAATGGAAGAACAGTTGATTGTTCTATAAGATGCACAATGCAATACTTGTTGTGCACAAATAATTTGACGACATATAATTTCACACGGTAATTAACTGCATTTATAATTATCTACTCTGTCTGTATCTTGAAGTAAGCAGTTTATAACTTTTATCAATCTTGTCAAATTCAATTGTAACAATGCTCTGAATTGCACATGCAATTCATAACAATGCCTTTGGATCCTCTCAGTGGCTATGTTTTTCGCATCAACCTTATCTATTTTATTGTTAACTTTAAATAACATCAACACTCCTATCTGCTATTGTTTTAGATATTCTTTAACGGCCGCAATAACTTTCCTAATAAGTCAATAAGCCCGCCTTTGAACTTATGCTATAATCTTATCAGGCTGTTTATGCGGTCTAAAAGATAGGCAAGGTCTTTCTCTTTATAAAAGGTACAAGCCTTAACCATAATACTGAGGCAGGCCGTGCAACCACGTACGTATAAAAGCGTGTTTACACATCATACTGCATCGTGCTAGTTGTAAACGATCATAGTTCCATAGAGATCTGGCTTACATAACGCGAACTGCCGGTAAAAGTTAAACTATTGCAATAACGGAGTTTTACCTGTCAAATACTCGTCGGTGAATATAAGGTAGTCACAGTTGGCGACGTTTATGGAGTGTACGAGCGCGTTTCCCCGTTGGTTCGTGTTAATCAGTGGCGAGACACCGCCCAGACGAGCCACTCCCATCCACAGAGCAGGCATTTGGGGACAATTGTTTACCAACATGCCGATGATATCGTTCTTCTTCACTCCTTCTGCCTTTAATGCAGCTGTCACGCGCAAGCTGAAATCTTCCACCTAAAACAATACTTATAATTAGAGCATTAGTTCGAAAGATGTTCAGATGGAAGGCTTATGTGATGAAAGTTGAATAAAATGGAATGAAAATAATTATATGATGTACGAATATTTATTTGGGCTTTCAGTGTTCGATTCTAGCAATTCTGTCCCATAGCAAAAGAGCTACATCGTGGCGTCGAACGTGATATTTTTGCCGTTGATTTGTTGTCGTGTTACTTAATAACAAAAATTCAAGATTACTAAAGTGATTTATAATATATGGATTTATCTAACAAACCAAGAAGTTGAAATATGCGATGAAAACATTAATTTTACGGATTTCGTGTTTATTGCTTTCATGTTTCCTTTTTATTTGTCTATTATTTTTCTGTTATGAAAAATATTATTAACGAATCCATGTAATAAAATTACTTATGGCAAACATTTGCCCGTTACAATTCAGGCTGTTAATGTCAATTCATCTTATCCCAAAATCATCGCCACAAGTCAGTTTTCACAGGTTTATGCTCAATCAACAATGCTGACTGATTATTTATGACTACGTAACCATGATAGATGAATGAACTTTCAGCATGTAACACATCTAATGATGTTTATTTATTTCAGAATATTGAATAGCAAGCTGTATTATTCGCACTCCAACATTACCGGCTTTACTTATAAACGTTAGTAAGTTTAACTACGACTTGAACATGCTGTTTTTCTTTTACTGTGTCACATGTCAAAGCAGACCAAAGCGAAATTAAGTACTACTCAAAGTAGTTAGCAAGCATGATACCGGTAAGCCGTTAATTTAACAAAAAAGAAATGGCAAATGACACTTTTTAGCCAAAAAGGTTTAATGCAAACTCCATGGACTGCGAAATATGAAGTCCTAGTGCTAATTGGCATATTACATAGTACAATAATTTCGTGCCACACCTCAGAAAAACTCGTTTGGTGGGAAACTGGATTGACAGAAGGTAGACAGGAGATTGTAAAATTTGTTTATTGCCGTACCTTATCGTAAAAAATAGGTATAAATTATAAAACATTACATAAGAAGGGAATTCCTTGATTGGCTATTCGGTTTCTGTACTAGGCAGACTTACATCATACGAACGAAACTAGTAACAATTTCTTGCCAAAACCGCTTACGATCGATGTTTATTAAATTACTCATAAAAACATACTTTTAAGTAAAGTATATCTGATATGTATATCAATACAAAAAGTAGTTATCACTTCTTTACTATAAAAGAGTTATCTTTATATAATTAACATCCCGAGTAGAAATCAAATAAGGCACAACCAGATCATGTATCGGGTCCTGATCAGGATAGAATAAGGCATGCCCGATCCGGCAAGCCCGATCAGGACCAGATCGGGACCTGATCAGGATAGCCTTATTTTAAATGTTTTCAAGTATTGTAAGGCAAGCCCGATCAGGACCAGATCGGGACCTGATCAGGATAGCCTTATTTTAAATGTTTTCAAGTATTGTACGGCAAGCCCGATCAGGACCAGATCGGGACCTGATCAGGATAGCCTTATGTTAAATGTTATCAAATATTGTAAGGCATATTGGATCAGGACCAGATCGGGACCAGATCAGGATAGCCTTATTTAAAATGTTTTCAAGTATTGTACGGCAAGTCCGATCAGGACCAGATCGGGACCAGATCAGGATAGCCTTATGTTAAATGTTTTCAAGTATTGTAAGGCAAGCCCAATCAGGACCAGATCGGGACCTGATCAGGATAGCCTTATGTTAAATGTTATCAAATATTGTAAGGCGAGCCCGATCAGGACCAGATCGGGACCTGATCAGGATAGCCTTATGTTAAATGTTGTCAAGTATTGTACGACAAGCCCGATCAGGACCAGATCGGGACCTGATCAGGATAGCCTTATGTTAAATGTTTTCAAGTATTGTACGGCCAGCCCGATCAGGATCAGATCGGGACCAGATCAGGATAGCCTTATGTTAAATGTTTTCAAGTATTGTACGGCCAGCCCGATCAGGACCAGATCGGGACCTGATCAGGATAGCCTTATGTTAAATGTTATCAAATATTGTAAGGCAAGCCCGATCAGGACCAGATCGGGACCTGATCAGGATAGCCTTATGTTAAATGTTATCAAATATTGTAAGGCAAGCCCGATCAGGACCAGATCGGGACCTGATCAGGATAGCCTTATGTTAAATGTTTTCAAGTATTGTAAGGCAAGCCCGATCAGGACCAGATCGGGACCAGATCAGGATAGCCTTATGTTAAATGTTATCAAATATTGTAAGGTATATTGGATCAGGACCAGATCGGGACCAGATAAGGATAGCCTTATGTTAAATGTTATCAAGCATTGTAAGGTATATTGGATCAGGACCAGATCGGGACCAGATCAGGATAGCCTTATGTTAAATGTTTTCAAGTATTGTAAGGCATACTGCATTAGGCCAAGGTCTGGATCAAATAGGGCTAGCCTGGTATTAAAAAATATTCAGTATGATAAGACATGTAGTATCAAGCCCAGATACCGTTATCCTAATTGTCAAATACAATTCAAAACTTATTATTGTTTTGGACGTGAACGGTGAAACTCAACTCATGACGTGTATCATATCATGATTGCCATATTTATGTCACGGTGTAAATTTTATTTGCATCAGATCAGGTTGTACTGGTAATTTATTTTACAAAAATCTTTTACCATAAATTTTGTTTGTCAATAACGAATTTCTACAACGTTACAAATTCACAAACATTATCTCTTTATAATATTAGTATAGATTTGATAACGCATGAAAAGTATTTTATTTGTTATGGCAACATTAGGTACTTGATAAACCGACAGGCGACAACAGGAAGTGTAGGGATTAGGTGCATAAATAGAAAGTTACTTATTATCGTATTTATTTTTTTCCAGAAAATATTAGGTAAAATAATACGTGATAAAACCATTATAATTAAAAACAAGTATTGCGGATGTTACTAACTTGGTGCGCAACTTAAAATAATGCAATACCGCTTTTGGGCATTTCCCGCCTTTTACTACAAACGGCAATTCTACATACAGTCTATAGAACACGGGAGTTAATTTTTATTTTATGTCAAGAAGACGGTATCAGTGGATTGAATTGATTGAATATGCCGATTGGTATATTAATGTAAAGATTAAATAAGTTCATTACAAAAACTAAATCGCCTTAACAGTAGTTACAGAATAATTAATATATTGTGTGTTTACCAAAACAAAGTGTATCAAGGACTATAAACTTATATCTAGACATTTACTAAGTGTGTATTGTGTATAAAATACTAAATTGTGGAGTAAACTACTTAAGTAGATAAAAATTTACATGTTGTGTGTAAAGTTTCGTTATTAAATTGAATTACCTAAAACATTCAAGGATAGTAAAAAAGTATTTAAAAATACATTACAATTCTTTGCTATTTTTCATTATAAATTTATATTTCAATAATCCGTATTTTTTTTCAGATGACATTATAGTTTTATTTGTAAATGATTTATCCAATGAAGTAATTGATATAGTATCAAGTTCTTGGTTAGATCATTACATAGAATATAGTGGTACTGGATGTAAATATTATATGCCTGCATCATTGTTAAAAAGTACTAAGTATTGTAAATTATTACAAACAATAGTGAAACATTGTGAAGAGCCTGATCCGACAAGACCAACATTTCATGTTCAAATATGTGGCACAGCAGGTAATTTATTGTTATTTGAATTATAGATTTATGAGAATTGATATCTTATTGTCAAAACAATAAAACAGTAATTAATTTATACAATTAATGTTATCAGAAACTATGAAAGAGGCAGAGGAAAAATTAATAAGATTGGAAAAATAACCCTATGCTTTCTCTACTGATAATGAGCAGTCCACTAAAGCAAAAGCAGCTGCTGTTGAAAGAACTTTCAAAATAAAAGCATTATCAAAGAATCAATTAAAAATAGATAAAATATTCAGCCAAACAGCTTTGGAGTTAACCGATAAACCCACTGAAATTTGAGGTAATATCTCTTATTTAAAATGTAAATATTGTTGATTAATTTCTAATATTTTTTTACTAATGATTTTTTTTAACAAAGCATATTAACTGACATATTTTTATTATTGTTAATTTTGATACAAATAATTAAGTTATACTACTGTTGTTTTACTTCTAATAATAATAGTACATTATCAATAATTGCTGATAATCTATTTAGCATCTTTATAGTAATAAATCCAAAACAGAAACTGAAATGACTATATTAGCAGCTAGATCATCAACAAAAAATACTGTATCCAATGGTTAAAAACAAATTAATCATAACAATACCTATCTAATAATTATTAGTAACTAAGGTCATAATATGGATTCTATTCTGAAATTGTGGAGTGTTGGTAATTGTTATAATGTTTATATTTACATCAGTGTTGGAATTTTGATATTTTAATAAATGTATAATCAGTGTAAAAATTTGTATTAATATATATTTTA
The DNA here is from genome assembly GCA_030295005.1 of Cephonodes hylas. Classification (NCBI taxonomy): domain Eukaryota; kingdom Metazoa; phylum Arthropoda; class Insecta; order Lepidoptera; family Sphingidae; genus Cephonodes; species Cephonodes hylas. The sequence goes on along the minus strand of AP025364.1, from coordinate 5,692,005 downwards.
TTTTTAACAGATTCTTTGCTTGAATGTTTCAGGCATAATTATAACAGTCTATCAAAACAATTAGGGAATTTAAGAGGTCAAATTGTAAGCATATCTGCTGTTGTTGCCCAAATCCTGTCTGAAATTAAAAAGAATAACAGTACTCAACTGTTAGATTCCAGTCGAATAGATACTGAAGGATCAACAGATGTGGCTCAAAAATTAGAATTTCCACTATCAACAATGGAAAACTTTGATAAATTCAATGAAAAGTTGAAAGACAATAAAAAAATTTGAGTTTCTAAAAAACTATACTCTTATATATAAATATATGAAAGAACTAATATTTGCTCTATCTGACCATATTATTGAAATTGTCATATTTAAAAAAATGCTCCTCATTATAAATAATAATAAATTTGCTTTTCCAGAATAAACTTATATACTTTTCCATTGATGGAAAACACTATTACCCATAATACGGGCAATATTATTCGTTTTTTACATTTCAAGAGATATGGCCATGTCATATGTAGCTGCAACTCCAAAAAAAGTTTTAAAAGATACAACTTTTTTCACTTTGGTAAAAAGTATGTTAATCATTATATAGTGCAGGATACTTTCATTGATACCAAATTAATTATTTCTTAATTGTATGTTATTACTTTATAAATATTAACATTTTTTATTATTATTACTTATTAAATTACAACATAATTGAATCAAATTTTGTATTTCAGCTGCAATGAGACAGAAATTTCTAAATAAGCAAGATATTCCTGACAGTAAATTACAGCAAGCATTGTCGTCAATATTAAATAAAGCTAACGATTGGGATGGTTACTGCTTAAAAAGCCTTTTTAAGAAGGTCAATAAAAGACACTAACAGCTTTTATTTAAATTCCTTGTATTTTTTTTTTATTGTTTAAATATGTTTTACCATACAAAAAATAAATAAATTCATTAATATTGAGTTGTTAATTATTATTATTTATTATAATATTCAATATTTATAAAATCATTGATAATTAAATAAATAACGAATTGATAAAAAATAAATAATAAAATCTTAAGTAACATATTTATAATAACAATTCATATTTTTTTAACAAACAATTTTTTCATGACTATAATATTATATTCATGTTTTTTAAAAGGACCGGACTGGGCATACTCAATTTGGATCAGGCAAGGTATTACATGATACAGATGATTGATTGGGACCCGATCAGGCATGCCCGATCTGGACCCGATCAGGCATTCCTGATCGGGTCCAGACCAATGTTCTGCGTTACATGCCCGATCTGGACCCGATCAGGCATGCCCGATCTGGACCCGATCAGGCTTGCCCGATCTGGACCCGATCAGGCATGCCCGATCTGGACCCGATCAGGCTTGCCCGATCTGGACCCGATCAGGCATGCCCGATCTGGACCCGATCAGGCATGCCCGATCTGGACCCGATCAGGCATGCCCGATCTGGACCCGATCAGGCATGCCTGATCGGGTCCAGACCAATGTTCTGCGTTACATGCCTTATCTGGACCCGATCAGGCATTCCTGATCGGGTCCAGATCAGGAACACGAAAAAATTTCTACTCGGGATGTCACAGAAGTTTATGGCACTAAACATCATAAATCTGATGGAGTTTCGAAATAACAATCCATAAATATCCTTTTTGTGATGGAAAAGAACTAAATGGTGAAGGCTCATATACGTCAGATGTTGAGGTATCTTAAAACTTGATATGTTGTGTTTTGGATTCCGCCTTTGCAAATTTGGTTTCAACTAGAATATAGAGCCTCACGCCTGTATTCATTTATAAGTTGCTAAGTATGTATCATCCCATTTAATGGGACGCGCCTAATGCCATTTTTCGAGAACAGTCCTAGTTAAAATTACCAATACCAGTTTGCTCGAACCGGGATCTCTAAATCACATAGCGCATACTCGTGTCGCAAGACCATGCCAATTATAAAATTATTAATTTATTTGTATTATTTGTATGACTATCTCAGAGTTAAAATAAGCTTTCAAATAGTCAGTAATTAACCCCCTTCAGAACACGCCCTCGCGTTGGTGTAAAAGAAACGAAAAAACTCCTTTAACTACCAACACCATCAAGGCGGATGTTGGCAGATCGCAAAAAAATGAATGTCCACAAAATGAATCCATTGACACTCTCTCTGACGTTTATTAATTCATATTTCAATGGCCTAAACCCTCTCAATGGTAGAGGAGACCCGTGCTCAGCAGTGGGCGTATATGGGTTGACGAAGAAGAAGAAGAAGATTTCAATGTCATGTCTATTGCATCCTTTTTCAGTAAATCTAATTCTAGCGACATTGTATTTTTTACACGCGGAATTTTATAGCATAGACGTCTAAAATAGATTAGACACTTGTATCTAGCCACTATGATGTGTTTTTTACATTGATTTGCAGTCGCTATCTAAAACGAGTCGCAGAGCACACCGTCTTTTTTGTTGGTATAACCATTCATTTTGCATTAGTCATAATACACACAGATTTATGAAATGTGGACAATTCCGTCTATACCGCACAAAAAGGATGATAAGATAAAAATATAGATTTATCTAACGCAAATATCTGGCTGTAGTTAGGGTGTCAAATATCTATATAGTAACATTTTGTTTTTCTTTTTTTACAAAAACAAGTGAATTTTTGATTAACTTTTGGTAGAAAGTTCTACAATTTAATGGAATTAGAATATATGAAGATGATGCTGCATTATATGTAGGTATTGTCGTGCAGTGCACTTGAGTTTATCCAGTATTAAAGTCTCAGTTACAGCATGCAGTTTGAAAATGCGAACAACTATAGGCTAGCTTGAAACAGGGACAGGTAAAACGTGAGGGTAAAAATATAACTTCTTTCCACTACGAGAATATCACTTAGGTATATGTGTATGCAAAACATAAACTTATGCGTACGTAATGTATTGTAAGAAACAGAAGGCCCAACCTCGACCCGACAATTTAAATATTATAATTTGACGGAGACCTTCGTAATTTCAAAGAAACAAAAGCAATTTCATATATATCACACAGATCATTGTTTAAAAAAAGCGAAAATACTATGAAGCCATATTGAATCATTAAATATTTTATTATTGAATTACAGAAAACCGGAATAAAAGGGATTAACTGAACTAAAATTAAACGATTTGCACTTCTAATTAATTATTATTTATCAGTTAAAGAGTGCAAGGTAAATACGTCTCATTTTATCCTGTGTTGCGTGATGAAGTTTGCTAAGCGATGAAGTGTGGGCTTATCGCTTAATCTCTTTGCCACTCTTGTGTTGCAGGTATAAACCTGAATAATGGTACACATGTATGTAAATTGGATTTTTAATTTCAATCCTCGCGTACTTTGCGACCGTAGTGACGGACGCGTGTAACGCAAATTTGACATTTTCCTGCAATACAACCTTCGCAACTGACGATGTCTATTGTTTCAATTTACTAAGGATGTTGTTATTCTAAACATGACAATAAATGCCTGACAATTACAAACATCAAGTAGGTCAATACCAAAACGTTGATATCGGTACATATCCTAATCTTGGAAAGGTCCAAGGTATCCTTAATAAGTTTAGTAGGACTCATATTTCGTCAGGCGGAGGAAACAATAAGACTTAACTATGTATTCGTAAATATATTGATTGATGAATTGATTCCACAGGATAAAGGTGCGACATCGAGAAGACTTCGATTTAGACCCTGGATTTAAGAAATTATTGTTGAGAAACTCTATTAATAATAATTAATCAGTAGTTCACGTAGTCTAAGAAAGTGTATGAATAATGGCAAGAGGCGAGCTGCTTGATATGTTAATATGCGACTGTAACTCTGTAAAATATTTGTTCGTTAATTTCCACGACACATTAGCGTCATTCGAATGACGCAATTAACCATACAAAGACAGAGGTTCTTAAAAAAAAGGTCGTCTGATGACGATTTATCTTCTTTAAGTGGATCGGTCCACTTCTTTTAGTTAAAAATGAGCAGGAAAATAAGATTTACAAATTGAGGCGATTGGCCTTACTGACGTCAACTTTCTGGGGCAATATTTGGAGTCGAATAAACATAACTTTTAATTACAAACATTGTATTTTAGGTTTCGTATCCAGTATTTCACAATTCACAGCGTAATGGCATTGAAATATGGATTAATATGAAACAAAAAATACTATAACAACATTGAAGTAATAAATAGCGATTTGTTTAATTTCAAAGGTTTTTAAAAATGATATGCACAAGCGTAATTAATAGGAATGTAATTAAATTCGCATAAAATTTATTGCCAATCTCGTCGATAATGGCAAGGAATGCAAAACCTGAAACTATTAAAAAATAAAGCATAGTTTATACGAAAATGAGTCGCTGAGGGCAACTAGTTTCGGTTTAGAGAACTTGCTATGTACAGTCTGTTTGACAAGAGCGTGTACGGCAAAACTCGGGAATGAATTGGGATAAAAAATAGAAAAAAAAATACACTCATTATACATGATATAGACAATGATGCTTTATTATTAATAACTTGTCCAGTCGCCTCCATTATCAATAATTGACTGGAGTCTTCGAGGCATACTTTCTACTAATTTTATTGCATAATCCAGGGACAAAGACCTCCAAATAAGTCTAATTTCACGAACTAATCGTTTTAAAGTCCAGATTTTCTTTCCTCGAAGCTTCAACTTCATGAGTGCCCAAACATTTTCTATTGGATTTGCATCCGGCGACTGTGATGGCCAATCTAGTACTTCAACGTCATTCTCTTGTTTCCACGCTGTACAAAGACGACTCCGATGTTTCGGGTCATTGTCTTCTTGCAATAGCCAATATATGTTTTTCCTTTTAAACCACTTTTGAGCAGATGGTAATAAAGCCATTTGATATATTTTGACCATTTTAGCTGCATTTAAATTACCTGTAAATATGTGCAAGGTACCAAATCCCTGTTTTGAAAAACCACCCCAAACGTGCACCTTCACCGGATGTTTAACGGTCCGCTGGATGAATTTATTGGCGTGGGTACACCAGGTATGAGTGATAGAAGAACGTGCCCAAAAAGAAGCTTCGTCCGAAAAAATTACATTGTCCCAATCCCGGTCCAAATGTTCCTGCGCCCAAGTGAGTCTTTTTTTAACATGATTTTCCGACAGTAGCGGTTTCTTTATTATGCTACGAAATTTTACATCATGAGCCAGTAAACGTCTTCTTATAGTATCACATGACACATTAAGGCCTTTTTTAAGCAAAACCGCTTGACCACCACGTAACGATAGGCGAGAATTCTTCTCGAATACCCGTAAAATCATTTTGTCCTCCTTTTTCGTTGTTTTTTGCGTAGAGCCATGATTAGGCAGATCGTCGACATTTTTTACTTCAGAATAGCGTTTCACCCACTTACTAACAAATGTCTTTGACTTTTTCATGTATTTTGCAGCGGCTGCGTATGACATTTTGGGTCCTTTTGGATGCAAACACAAGAACACTGCTTCATAACGTGATGCGTACGTAGCACTCATGACGAAATGCGTCCTCCTCTGACAAAGATCGAACGACAACTGAAACTCTATACACAAAGCATCTGAGGGGAAGGGGCTAGCTACCTGCCAAATTTACAACCAAGCTTCTAGCGGTACCTAAAAAAAAGTTTTGCCGTACACGCTCTTGTCAAACAGACTGTACATACATTTAGAATTGCATTTTAAACAACATTGAAGACGCGCGATAGCGTATTTTTAGTATGATGACTTTTACAGTCAGTAAACAAGAATGTTAATTATGCATTTTCACATAAAGCACATAAACTCAACAAGCACTAAGATACAAGTGTTAAGTTCAGGTATCAGAAACTAATAGACTTTTAGACCGTAAGAAACATCGTCGTGAATCACACAAAAATTGGTTTCGCGCAGGAGTACAACCCGCGGCTTTCCGTTTAACATGCTGGTTTATATCTAACTGGGTTGTCAATCCGGCATGTTTTTTTTATGGTCGATTTTATGAACCTAACATTTCTATTTCTTTTGAGGTAACAAGAGGTGTAAACTGTATAAATAAGATTAATAAAATATTGGTCCAAATTTATTGATTGAATTCCTGGGCCCTTTGGCTTACTGGCACTAGATTTTCCCATTTGGTAATATTTCTAAAAATACACGAAAATTCTCTGCTGCCTATGGATATATAAAGTAAGTGTGTATGAATTTTCTCTTGAAGAATTCAATCAAATCAATTTTCACTACGGAAAACCTTATGTGAACCAAGCTAATAAATGTGGTACATCATACTAAAACATATAAATTCATGTCTTTCCTTTCCATCTATGCTAATATTATAAAGAGGTAAGGTTTGTGAGTTTGTATGTTTATATGTTTGTATGTTTGTGACGTTGTAGAAAGTAAACTCGGGATCTACTGAACCGATTTTGAAAATTCTTTTACCAATAGAAAGTTACGTTCTTTGTAAGTGTCATAGGCTATATATTAGTCCGAAAAAAGATAAGACTTATTCGTTGTGGCCGGATTTGCGAAGTGAGTCGGAGAAAAATCGGTCGAACGAATGCAATTTTTGCAAACACAGCCTTACCCATGGGAGATACATAGTTAAGTCCTAGAGAAAAGTTGTAGAGTTTGATAATGCCTACAAAAATCAGCGGTAGCGTATGTCTAACTTTTAGGATTTGTTCACTATAACCTCTTTTAGGCTAAACAAATTTGTTATATCATATAGCATTGTTTGTGAAGGTATTTTTATAAAGATTATAATAATCCTTATCCAAATAAATGCGTTATTTAGTATAAGTATCTATTTAATTTAAAAAAGTTGCCCTTTACATCATTTGATTTCAATGAGTATCTTAGAATATATCGCAGTTTCAAAATAATCTCCAAGCGCGCAATAATTATATTATGTACAAGGCGCCGACCGGCGCGTTACGATTTCACGTTTAAATAATATAACCGATTTGTATGATTTTTGGTATGGGCATAAATAGGACTCTAAGGAGTAAAATAGACTATAACTTATTTAACTCAACCCTGTAGTCTACGCGGACGAAGTCGCGGGCAACAGCTAGTATTATATAAAAGACATTCACATTTAACTCAAATGTACTATGACCCAGATTGCAACAGGTTTAATATTGTCTTTCAAAATAAAGTTTAAAGAGTCACAGTAAATGAATGACAATGATTTTGTAATACATTAGCATATAAAGTTAATTCAATGGTATTGTTCACCTTCTATAATATATTAAAATAGTCACTACTATGAAGTTAAACTACAAGCTGACACTTTACCATTAATCATATACCACATAACAAGAAGGAGGCAAGCCTTGTATAATTTTTCTGGATTATTTCTACACTATACTTCTGAGATTATTTAAAACACTGAATATTTTGCCTAATTGGGACATAACATCCTAGACCTATCTCTCCAGGACTACTTGGGTCACTTAGGTCATATACATAAAAAAGATATACAAATTATCCAACCATCAGAAATAGAAATAAAATAAGAAGTTAAAATTTCCCTTTAGGGCTTTTTAACAAATGAATTAATGTGCTAATAAATTTTTCATCATCAAATAAAAGTTATCAAAACCAGCTCAAATATATTGTCAGAAATTGTGATTGTCATTTTGTTTTAAACTACAAGATATATGTTTAATATTACAAACACAGTTTTACATAATTATTATTCTTTATATCACTGTCTGCATTTGATACATAATAAAAGTAACATTACATTTCTCTTTCATATAATTGCCAAGCATAATCATATTCATAATATAATTTACAAAGAAGATTAAAATTTACATTTCTCATATATTTAAATACTAATTTAATGTATTACATCATTATATTACATGGGTAATACTAAAAAAAATCATGTTTAAGTCTTTTTGACATTATTGGTTAATAAAAAAAGGAGTGTAAATAAAGCTTTTATAATTTTATTCTTATTTTATAATATTTATTCACACACAAATGCTTTTCACCCCTGTACCACAAAAGGTTTAACTGGTAAAGATAAATATAAAATATAAATAAATAAAAATATACCAACCTCTTTAAAAGTCCACACTTCATCTTGAAATAAGAAGCAAGGCTTATGCGGGTTGTTTTTCACAACATCATGAAATATGTCCGGAATAGTCAAGTTCTTTTTGCTCATTTGCCGAGTAAACCACATTATTCTCATGTAGACATATAATGCACTAAAAAAACACATGCCACTGATTTATTTCTGGGCTACAAGACTTTTGCATTAGCATGCACTTTCAAAATATTTTTGAATGATTTTTTTACATAAAAATAATCTGCTACATATTTATTTGTTGAACATAATATAACAAAGATAATTTCTTGATCACAATAATATAAAGCCTTAAAGGTTTGTGTCCTTCGCAAATTATACAGATATATATATCCACACATTAACAGAATGCTAATATTATTAAACATCAACTTTCACTTGTTGATAAACTAGATTCTTGTTGTGTTAAAAATGTGCCCTGATTGATAATGTTATCCAAGTGTTGCACAAATGACATTGGCCAGATCATGATGACTCCAAAAAATAAAATATGTCTGTGGTTCAATTATAAAAAAAATACTAAAATTGTTGCTAAAATAAATTTGCCATAACTCTTAAAAGCTAGATTCTAGTTTCTTTTTATCTGAACATAGGTATTCTAAATGAGAATTAATAGTCAATATTATAGTGTTACAAGAAATTTACACAATACCTTGAAAAAAATGTAATTCAAGAAAAATCTCAATAATTTCACAATAAAATTTACTTTCACTCATCAAAAACACAATTTCAAAGTAAAAGTTTTGAAAAAGGTTTGTTGCTGTATGACAAGCAATTTTTGTACTCACTAAAGATCCCGCGGGACTGTTCTTACGGCTACATAACACCATCTTGTATGAAACACTAAAGCATATAGGACACCCAAACCTACAGTAGCAACAAGGGCACAAAATAGGCCTTGGTACGACCAAAAGGCTACAAAGGCTGCAACCGCAGCCGCTATTGCAAGGCCCATCACGACTGCCTTTCGCAATGAAATGCGGCGAACTGCCCGACGTCGACCCACTGTGGATAGCAAGAAATATCGTAGCTAGACACAAACACTTTTTTCATAAATAATACCGCGCGATTTAAACTAGAAAATGGATCGGAATACTGTGGTATCAACAAAAGATGAATCTGTTACGGTGTTTAATAAGATTCCGAAACTTAATTTAATAAACACTGAATAAAATGAATCCAAAAGCTATCATTTTGCAAATCTGGTAACTGGTTCATTGGTTTATAACCACGATTTCAAGTCCACGGTAATTATACTATCGATGATTTTATGCTAAACATTACGCCTTTCTAACTTTGAGTGTAACATAAGACTGGGACGTACCAGCAATGTATACTAAATAACTAAAATACTCGATTTTACGAAACGAACTGTCATTTTGACAGTAAGCGTTTTGTTACTGCTAAAGTGTTTATGACTGTAGGCTTTATTTATTTCTAATCATAATATACGAAATAATCGCCATTGCTAGTTTTAAGAGACACTTTATTATATATATACTATATAAAGCAGCATATAAAAAAAAAATATTTAAAAAGCTACAATATTGACCATGGTTACTTCACATATGTGATCACAGATGGCGTAGTAAACGACTTTCACATATACCGCAAAACATTGCAATTTGTTGCACTATTATCTTAAGCTATCGAAAGAAAAGACGAGGCGTATAGAGGCTTGAGTCATTTTTATAAGGAGTTCGATTCACATCAATTCTGTTCTTTTATCAATATTACTGGGGAATTATTAAAAAAAATACAAATATAATCATATAAAAATCAACTTTATTTAACATTGCATTGGATATTTTAACTCAATAGTTATTAAAATTATGTAAAATATAAATTAATAATTACCGTATAAATTTACACAAACCGCTGCATTTAAATCCAACATTTTATTATATTTACACATTATATTTATATTACTAAAAACAAATTGCCAATTCCATGTTGGCTAAAGTTATAACGCCATGTTCTAATTGTCAAGGGTTTTAAAAACCCAAAATAAATGCATTGAAAATACTTGAGCAAATTCTTATGCAGGCAGGAATAGCTCAGTACAAATATTTTTTTCCTATCCTTACATAGTAGGAGGATACTCTGTTTCCGGATTTTTTTTCTCAGTACATAAAAATATTTTTTTGTTGCATTAATTATAATACTATGTTTTTATTAATAAACCTTGACTATATATTTCTGAACTGAGTAAATTCTTCTTTCGCATTTTATTACCTCATAGATATTTTAAAAATGCAGGATATAATATAATATATATACTCTTATTGCAGGCGGACATAAACCGTTTAAGTCAGTGGTGTTCAGCCAATAAGATGTGTCTTAACTTAAAGAAATGCTATCACGTAAAATTTACCAGAAAACGTCATAAAATTCAATCAACTTACAATATACATGGTCACTTACTCTCAGAAGTATCTACAATTCGCGACCTAGGTGTCTACTTTGATAGCCGTTTAACATTTATTGAACACATTGATAAAACTCTCAACTCCGCTTATCGTGCACTTGGATTCGTGCTTCGTACGTCAAAAGAATTTAAAAAACCACAAACTACAATTCTATTATATAATTGTTATGTCCGTAGTCAACTGGAGTACTGTAGCACCGTTTGGAACCCATCTTACCAGATCCATATTACTCGAATCGAAAGATTGCAAAAAAGACTGCTACGCCAATTAACTTTTCGACTTAAACTTAAGAACATCAAATCATACTACGAGAAATTATCACTTTTCAAACTCATTTCCCTCGAATCGCGCCGCACTGTCTCAGATCTGTTGTTCTTGTATAAATTACTTAATAACAGTATTGACTCTCCTGAAGTGCTAAGCAAAATATGCCTGAGCGTACCGAGCAGAGTACCGCGTTTCCCTCGGCCTTTATTTAAAGCACCATGTTGTAGGAGTAACTTGGGAAAACATTCGCCCATCGCAAGAATTGTTCACAAATACAATTCAGTAGCCAGCTCTTCGAAGGATATTGATATATTTTCCAATACACTAGATAAGTTTAAGTTTTTCATATCTAAACAATTAACCAATGTGTAAGTGTTGATGTGCCTATTCTATTCTATTCTATTCAATTCTATGTTATATTGTATTAGCTACAAATTGTTGTTCGCTTGAATTAAGTAACTATTTTTAAGTTAATGTTGAGTGTTTGTTGCTTTGTTTAATTTTTTAGTCATATATTTTTATGTTGTTTTCTTTTTTTGTTATGTTTAAATAATTTTTGTTCCTTTCCTGTTGTATAGTTGTATTGCATGTTGTGATCTCCTATAATTGAGGAAGCACAGTGTTTGGACTGCAACGGTACAATGAAAAAACTTGTAAGGTGTATTCCTTGTTGGAGAACCAAATAAATAAATAAATAAATAAATAAATAAATAAATATAAAACTTTTAGTCGAGAGTAAAATACGTTTAAAAGTGAGGGTCATCATTTTATCATTTAACACCGTTTCCTTCATTACACTAATAGCTGATTATATATAACAAAGGAACAATATTTCCCCTTACGTACTTATAGGCAAAAACCTTTAAAAATTAAATATACAATAAATAATTCTTAACATATAAATCACAGTCTAATTTGTCCCGAATGAATTTTATCATATTCTTCCTGTCCCAAAGGCAGGTACTTGTCTAATTTAGGATCTAAGTAGTATAATTTGTCTTTAACCACAGCCGGATTGTATCCTTCTTTCTGAAGATCGACTTTTCTGAGTTTAAATGTACCTGAAAGCAAAAAAATATTTTTTATAAAATAAGTTGAAATGACATCTATTTTTATTTTACTGTTTATTTTCTTAAACCCATTTTAGTCAGAATAAAAAATAAGAAAGTAATTCGACGATACATAACAAATTAAAATCTAATAGTCACCCAGATAAGTAATTATCTTCTATTAACATTAACCTTCTCAAATATTATGATCCGAATATAGCATGTAAATATTCAGACCATACAAATTCATTTGGCTCAAAAAGCCAAAAATATCAGCCTCATCGTCGTAATCAGATCCCTTCCATTACAAATATATTGATAAAATTACTACCAAAAATACCAATACTCACTCGTCATATCTACAGTGGCCATGATTCTGACGAATACGGGCTTGGCGTACTTGGGCAGGTCTTTGGAAATGTCCCTGCCCAGTTGGTCCAGGTCCAACGAGCCCTCCGTGTCCACGATGCCGCACATGCCGGCGCGACCTTCCGTGTTCGGGATCTAACAATTATAGGCAATTAATCAATGGGTATGATATTATGATATTATTTTAGTAGTTAAGGTTCCAGAGGATTTTAAAAGACCCTAGCAGCGTGGAATAACTTTTATGCTCCTAATATAAAATTCCCGAAACTATTCTAGCTCGCTTAAACATGAAAGTTCTAAAAACAATATTTACTAATTAGTCACCAGGCTCATAAATAGTATTTTTATTTATTTTTTTGTTTAAAGACTACCAACATTTGCTATTTCACTAAAATAAAACTCACTCCATCTCTATCCCACTTTTGACTGTAGGTCTCATACAACTCTTACCTCTACACCATAAACGACGGCGTCCCTCTGATTAGAGAATCTGGAGATGGCAGCCTCTACTTCAGTGGTGGAGACGTTCTCGCCGCGCCATCGGTATGTATCGCCCGTGCGGTCGCGGAAGAACAAGTAGCCTAACTCATCAGCGACGAGGATATCACCTATAAGCATAATATAAAAAAATTATATATATTTCCTCATCATTATTAGCTGAAAAACGTCCATTGCTGGACATAGGCCTCCCCCAAATCTTTACATATATAATTCTTCTGTAACTGTGTTGTTCCCGAACTCCTCATAAACGACTGGACTGATATCAATAATGTTTTTTGTGTGGGTTCAAGTGAATTCAAGTATGGTTTAAATTTGCAATTGGGCCCGGAACGTGGCGCTGTGATCGAGTTCTGGGATTTTAATTTTTAACGGCTGAACAAATTTTAGTGAAATTTTCGGAAACCGGAAATCGGAACAAAAAATTATATATTAAATTGTGTACGGGACCACGCCAACAGATGTGGATTTGTAATCACCTCAGCCTGCCTTAGTTTACGATCACGGACTGAATAAACTCTGTATATGCCGGAAATAGATGTAAAACTGATAGAGCTGAGAATCTCCTTGTATGAAATAACTATTGATTCTGCATAAATAATGCACGATAATTAGTATGTACTTCAAAATGGATATGGTATTCAATTTGATCTGCTTTAAAATAATTATTGCCTAGCTGACCTTGATTTTGAACATCTTAATGTTACAATGACATTCCTACCGATTAAATATGTAACCTCCTCTATTTTATCTGTTTCCTAAAAAAAACATTTTTTACTAATCCTTAATTTATAATACTAATCCTGTTTATCAAAAAGATCATTTCATTTGTATCTTATAGACTAAATAGGCATTAAAACCTGATTTATTCACAATATTATTAACATTCATAAGTCAACGACTTTTCAACAAAAAGCTGTTAAGACATTTTATTATGCATAAGTTCGTTGACCCCAATACTGTGCATTTTCAATCAAAAGTTACTTTAGGTAATTTATTTAAGGAGTTTTTAAACAGTCAAAAAGCCTTATAATTAAGGAAAATTTTATATTTGGAACTGGCTAATAACTGCACAGATTATAAATTTTTGCATAAACATTGTTTCTTTTTTATTTTGTTGACCAACGCACCTGATATGAAGGCCGAGTCGCCATAATTGAACACGTTTCTGACCACTTTCTTGTCGGAAGCTTGCTTATCCACGTATCCGAGGAAGACTCTCGAAGGGTTGTTCGCCTGAATTTTGCCAATGAATACTCCAGGCTCGTTAGGCTTTGCAAGCTGTAATTAAAAATGGACATTTTATTGAAATTTAATGCAACTATTGAATCTTCTTCAAACTATATAAAAGTAACGATGAATATACATATACATATTAAATATATTTATTTAAACATAATACGTTTAAGAAATATTATTTAAAAATTATTATAGGGGAGAGTCCTACAGTACCGTCACCTTAAGGTTTATCAACAATATAATCGAAATGTCTAAGGCTACATGCTCAATGCCTCTTGTTATATATAAAGGAACTAACAAACTACCAATAAAATGAAAAAAATACAGATATTTTTAGAAATAATCAGCTTTAATATTACAATTAGAAAAATAGGAATAATCTGACTTAAAAAAAATGGCCTCCAGTACCGGCCACTAACGTTCTGGTTTAATATATGTTCATTTATATTGAAAAATAATCACAAATATATTGAGTTGATAGCTCTGATATATTTGCACAAGCCTCATGGATCCAAGCCGTATAATTTCCACTTTTACAATTATATCCAATCCTCATCATGAGATTCAAGGCATAAAGGACAAATAGTCTCTTCATTCGGGTTATCAGGAGCAATCAAGTTTTCGTTTCTATCTTTCTTCGATATCTTGCTTACGTCTCGTCCTGACAGCAAAGTCCTTACCTTTTCTATTAGCTTTTTTTCCTGGAAACAAACTCTTACTTTTCTTGTCAACATATTTTCCGGGTAGTAAATTCTTCTAAATCTAATTCTACTAATTTGTCTTCGCACTCAGGTGAGAAAGTCTTGTTGTAAAGACCCAAAACTGGCTCGATAGACATGTCTTGATTATTATGAATAGCCTTGGCTCGATCATTTAATGTAGTTCGTGGTACCTGACAGCGATCAGCGACTTGACGTCCACTCATTGCATTAGGTACTCAGCACCAGTTCCATGGCTTTATGCAGGATCCCAGGTACCTTTCTTTTTCTTTGTCGTACCCTCTCTTTGATCTTTTTCAATTTTTGTGTATCTGCAAGCAAGATAAATCTATTAAAAATTAACTTAAAGAATGGCCGGTACTGTAGGACAATGATGTGGCCGGTATTGTAGGAAACGAAATAAACAATATGTCCGATTACTAGCAAATAAATAATGCACAACGGTTCATTTAAAATACAGTTTTGGTAACCACATAAATGTGTTATACATACCTGGATTGAGTGGTTTTAAAATAGTTCTCCAAACTCCGCACATCAGCAACTGAATTTTAGTTTCGCAACGTACGTCCATTACACGCAACACAATTCTTTGCAATGACGGTAAACCTGTCCCGCAAAATTGACGCCGTTTGGGTCTTTGCCTTCGATTAGCGTCCTGCCCAAATGGCGATAATAGTTTCAGTGCTTTCTATTATAAAATCAGAGAACTTGCAACTGGCCAGTACTGGATGCCGGCCGGTACTGTAGGACTCTCCCTTACTTTTGTAAATACGTTATCACAAGTCAAGGTGCTTCTGATTATGTAATGTGACCTTTAATTTTATTATTAAGCTAATGTTAATTCTAAAAAGCTATCTATTCTAAAATACAGCAATTCTAATATTAGACAACATTTGATTCTAAAAGCATTTTTATTAGTTTTTTAAGACCAGTTTGATAACGAAAATATTTAATATATTTTTAAACTGGGTAACATTTTTTGCTGTGTACTTACCTGACACAGGCCTTTAGAATCTCTGATCGGCTCCCCAGTATCTTGGTCCACTTTGATAATTGCGATCGGATACACCGCTGGGATGATTCTCGACACGAATCCGATCGCACCTTCTTTATTGTTAACGTTCACTGCAAGTAAACCACAATTTGTATTTAACACATACATACATATGCACTTATGGTATAAAGTTCGGAAGATGTGCATTTCTGCACCTAAATTTCACCTATTGTATTTTCGTCCTACGTGATAAGGAGCATATGATTTTTTGGGGATAATTCCAAACTCTGCGCTCCTACTGAAAATTTCCCAAGGGAAAATCCAAGAACACTTTGTTTGACTTACGACTTACGACTCAAAATTCCATCATCAATGTAATTTATAATTTTTGGAAAAGCTACGATGTAAATTCATATCGATATCGATATGGTTGATTTAAATTATTGATCATATGTCAAAACATGGAATTACTGCTAGCTACGGCAAAAAAACAGTCGAAGCCTACTTTAAAATACTTGGGCCTATTTTACATTATAATATAATAAAGCTCATAATAAATATAAGGTCAAAATAAAAAGTATTATATACCTATATTCGCATTTCCTTCCGTAGCTCCATAAAACTCTACTACCTTCTTGATGTTAAAGCGCTTAACGAATTCAGGCCATATCTAAAAAAAAAACATTTTCTTATTAAAAGTCGCAAGGACACTGGAGATTTAATCTCAAAGTTGGCCTAAATTGGTTTAAAGTCACGCATAAACAGTCACGCTTGTAGATTTATGGTTATTGCGAAAGAAACTGGGACAAAAGTTATCTATGGAAAAAAAATCAAGATTTATACAATTAGGAAATGAAGATTGTTTTGAACCTATAAATTTCATAAGATATCTTGCAAACTATCACGTGCTGTAAAAATAATAACACCTCATGGTGTATCTAAATCATTGATACCTATAATTTGGAGGCTATCAAGATCCAAATTATATATAGGAAGGCTGGTAGTTTTATTTTAGAGTTTTTTAACCCCACATATGTATATGGCGAGATTAGTGCCGCTCTAGAAATATTTCAGACACAGCGCTACTAAGAATTTCCTAAGGAAAACCTATTCACTTAGTCCTCCCCCAAAATCGAACCCGCTCCTTCTCAAACGTATGCCAAACCAAAATCTCAGAACAACCCTGGCAGTAAACAAGGAACTAAATTGCAGGTTAGGGCTATAAAACTGGTACACAAAACCCACAAGCCCTTCACTTGAAGCCCCGTTATTACAGTGATTACTGACCGTGGGCCTCATTCCGTTGCCGTACACCGTCCGCACTTTGTGTTGCTTGTCTGTAGGCGATGCCTTCGTCGATAAAACGTACCGGCACATCTCGCCGATGTAGTGAGCGACCTTTAACAAAAACAGGGATTTACTTCAGAAAAACACAAATATACCCAAAAAATAGTTCTTTGTGGATAAGAAATTACGATAGTCAAGTCATCGATTAGATCCGAGGGATAGTTTATGATGTCGATATTCAACAATCACAGAATAGTTTTCTACTAGAAGAGATAGGATATATATAGAGATACTCAACGGTCAAGCCTAAGGAAGTAATTATAATGTCGATGAAAATCTTTATCTATTTGAGATCACGAATACAGTTATTTTTTTTTTGTTGTTTGGACTCTTGGCTTCTAAATTGCTAGACGTCTTCATAATCTTAAGTACATGTTGTAATAAAATTATAAAGAGAAAAGAGAATAATAAATTACTTTCATAGTAATAATATAACTGAAAAGCTTCATTTATCTCTAATGAAACACCGCAGTCGACTTTCATTTCCCATAATAAAATTCATTCATTATGGCGACTTCAGCTGTTTTATTGACAGTATTGTTTTATGGGAACAATAATACCAAACAATGTCATCTCCACGATGCTTTCACTGAACTTTCACTCACCGTTGCGTTGTACTTGATGCAATCGGGGAAGTATGCAGACGCCGAAAACTTTGTCCTCAACACCACAGTGCAGCCGAATATGAACGCTTGGCCGACGGTGATGCAACCGCCAGCCGAGTGGTACAGGGGCATAGGGCAGTATATGACGTCACTTGTACGCAAACTGCCCAAGTAATGGACGCCAGAAGCCATGAACACCATCCTGTAATAAAATTTATGGTTTTACTGAAGAGCTGACCTTTTGAACTGAATTATTGAGCCGTCCTGTATAAAATTCATATTCAGAACCTTTTTGATGTTCTTTACCTTACTTGGGAAATTGAATGACAACCAAATAGTATACGAGTATTGCAATAACAAAAAAGAATTTTTAATGAAGCATTCAGATTGCATTGCAAAATACACAATACTAACCTTGAAGACGAAATAATTGCTGCCTTCGGTAATCCTGTGGTTCCTGATGTGTAGATATACAACAGTTTTCCAGTAAAACCCTCGCCATCTGCCGGAAACCATTGCGCAGGAGGCGTAGAGTCAAGCATACTTGTAAAATCATTGGAAGATTCTGCAATCTTTACGCCTTCTTCAGAATTGTTTAATGGACGCCGTACAAACTTGAACAGTTTTATGTTCGGATTTAAATCTTTAGATATTTCATCGAAGGCTGCAAAAAAAGTTACCATTAAAGTTTTTTATAAAAAATGCACTAGAATTCCGCTTCCTTTATTTAATTGTTTTTGGAAGCGAAACAAAGAAATACCTACATTTCAAAATAATGTAAATGCTTTGTTTTCTGTTTATTTTTTTATAAATATCTTATAGCCAGTGAAGTCTACTTGTAGTCATTCAATGCAATCATACCAAAACTAATTCGAGCTGTGTTTAGAGGACTAAAGAGATCGATAATGCACCTCATTTATTTCTCACCTACAAGGATTCTATTTGATGGACAAAACATTAAATTCACATAAACAAAAACGTGCTACATTGCTTCACAGTAATCAACGAAAATGAGTTTGGCACACATTCTTCCACTTAAATATAATTTTGCAGAATATTTTCTGCACATACAAACCTGCTTGGAACTCGTTTCCATAAATCACGATGTCACATTTGGCGATGTTTATTGAATGGAGCAATGTGTTGCCCGTTTGGTTGCTGTTGATGAGCGGCACTACGCCTCCTATACGAGTGATTCCGAGCCATGTCGCCGGTAATTCGGGACAGTTGTGCATCATTACGCCTACTACATCACCGCGCTTCACGCCTTGAGCTCGGAGAAGGGCTGATGCTCGTAGACTGTAATCTTCCACCTGCAATTATTTTGCTATGTTACATATTTGACATATATATAACCAAATGTCAGGCAATTATAACTGTAAATCATCTCTTTAATCATCATATTAATTTAATTTTCGAAAACACAAGCTAAGCGACCTTCACCGAAGGTTTGCCATCAAGGGCCACATTTTCAGAATCAACCCGGAAATCGAATCAAGGAGCGCTCAATAGTACATTTAATCTGACCCGATTAAACTAGTTTTTTTCTGGATTTTCTAAATGTTATGTTATAATAACTTACTTGTTTAAAAGTCCACGATTCGTCTTCGAAAAGGAAGCATGCTTTGTTAGGATGTTTTTTCACCATTTGATGGAATATGTCCGGCATACTCCAATTATTTTTGGTGAATTTCCTTGATAGCCTTAAAATTTTCATGTAACACCAGAGAGCCCTGTAAAAAACGTCAAGTTAAAAATATATGCCAATCCATTGCATTGAAACCTAAAAGTATGTGAATAAGGAATAAACCATTAAGTAAGAGTCCCACTGCCGGACACACACATAATCTAAAGATGACACGGGTTAAATCGGTTTCCTCTGCCGTTATAATATGTCATTGTTGGTAAACAAACAGCATTAAAAAGTCTAAAGCATGTGCTTGGCACTAGTTTTAAAAAAACAGTATAAAAAAGTGTTAAAAAATGACGATTCAAAAGAACTTGTAAAAGTTTATTTGAATAAAGGAGATTTGACTTTTGACCTTGACTTTGACTTTGACTTTGGCTTTGGGATTTGAGCCCAGGATCGTCGCAATATTGTCTAGAAAGACCACATGCCTATTCCTCGGTGCCAACGCGCACTTATCAGAAATATTATAGGAATATTAATATAATTATAGGTAGGTAATATAACCACCTTGCATGACAACAATTAATTCATTAGTCATTATAATCTAATACATTATCTGCGCTTGCTTTATATCTACTTGGGGCCACACAATTATATTTTGAATACAGATTACAGAGCGTTTATGTTTTTTTTTTTTTTTTATATTATATATTTGTCAAGTAACTAACGCCGATCTTTGACCCATTACACTAGCAGTCTGAACTTGCAGTAAAAAAAGTGCCGCAGGTTTTATATTACGACAGGTATAGGTACACACGGAGACACAAAAATATTTGAAGAACTTTCGGGTCGAACCCGCTCCATCCCCTTAGTCAACCAAATGCCTTACAAATATTATAAAATAAACAGACAAGGTAAGAGTGATACATAAGCGAGTAGTGAAAATAGAAATCAGGACCACACGGAAATTAAAGATGCAATTTTTCCGATAAAGAATTAATACCATTATCAAAAATAATCCAAAACTTACTTGAAGTCACGCGGCGCAGTCCGAGCGGCTATGTACAGCCATCTCCAGTAAAATGCGATGAGGTACACCACCACCAGAATAGCGAAGACTTGGAGACTCGTCTGCCAGTTTTGGAACACCCAGGTAACCGCACATGCTGCCACGAGAACAGCCAATGCCAACATCACGACGATAACCTTACTCCAAGGTATATTATTGGACTTCCCACTGGCGAAATTGCCTTTTTCCACATCAAAGCCGTTTTGTTTAACCTGTAGCATCAACACAATTCGTATTGTTACTAATTGTCACTATTGTTTGACTGGTATATCAACACGATTAGATTAAATGACTAATTTATCAGAGGATTTAAAAAGAAGACATGTTATCGATGGTAGGTAATATAAGTAAATCTATATTATTACGTATCCCAGTGAGGTGTCCAGATACGTGTTTAAATATTTATGTTTATAATACTCGTACAGATTGTATGATTATTTTGTTTGTTTATCTGGAAGATGTTACCTTACTTCTATTCTCATAAAAAAATATTTTGACGTTTAGAAATCGTTCATGTTTAAGATTTCTTATAGCTTCGTTCACCTACACTTTGATTGTATGAAAATTGCAAGCTTGTTCAAAAAATAATCTACATAAGTGCCTCACCAACGAGAACATTTTTCGTAAATCTGCACGACACTTTATTTACAACATGCGATGATGACACCTTATTTAATAAAAAATGGTTGACATGGCAAAAAACCTTTAAAGGGAAAATCTTAATAACCTGTTCCCACAACTCTTTACCCTGAGATCTCCCAAGTCGGTTAAGTACACATCGTCCGAACAGCAACAAAAAACGTTTTCGGTTTCATACAAAAAATGTGGTCACGTAGACAGGAAATTTACTCTGTGTCATTCATGTTAATATTAAAAGTACTTAATTTATTGCAAACATATACCAAAAAATGGACAGTTTATTAACCCTTCCACTGCCAAAGGATACACGTGCATGTCAAATTTAATCAGGGTTCGATATAATAATCATTAATTGCGACATATTTTGTAATTACTCTTATTGATGCGTACCAAATACAATTTCTGGTAAGTCTAGAAGTTTGTAAAAATAACAGATATTTAATGTTACCATCCATCCATAGTCGTAATATTTTATGCCTTACTTTACTGTGGAAGGAAGTGGACATCTACGTCTACAACTCCTGTTTTTATTATAATGATTAACAATGTTTCAGGTTAAAGACAATTTCAAACTCAAACTGAACCATACTTCTTCAATTTGGGCATGCATTACAATGCATTTTTTACCCTGGTCCACAGGAGTCGCATTAGAAAAATAGGTTTCTAGTTCGTATTTTAACAAGACTACGTTTCGATTTCATTGTGAGCATTTCAGCCTGAATTACTAATGTTCCTGTATTCTTATATAATGACCGAATAACAATATCGCGGCCATACAAGACCAAGTTTTAACTGACGTCAAAGCACAAGGAACATAAACAGAAAAACAGGTTATACCTATAACCCTCCTTACTGCGTTTTCCGTAACCATTTTAGTCTACAAACTTCCCTTCACTCTTAAAATCAGTTTAAAAAAACATCCGTACATTTTATATTTTATTTTAATAATTAAATTATTTACTTATTAACGATTAATGTGGACAGGACGGACTGGGGATAAAATGCACTTTCGAGTTTCAATGTATTCCAAAGAATAACTTTTTAATTTTGTGATAGGATTTCAGGTTTCTCGGAAGTATTTAGACAAAGGCAATATTTTAAAAATGTCGTAGTTTATGCCCCGCTATGGTTAAGATACACATTCTTATAAAAACATCTTGATCCCGTGAATTAATTATTAATAAATTACTTTCAAAGAGTGCAAGCATCCCATTTACAATTATTTCTGACCAGGAAGCAATACCATGTCGTCATTTTGATAAATCTTTCAGTTAGAGAATGTAGCTAACTGTATTCAAAATGATCTCAATGACTCTCTTTACGGCGCATTTATAGACAACTGTCTCCATACATACATAGTTATTTTATTAGCCAATTGTTAAGTAATAACACAAGCTGGTCAAGCAATATTAAGGTAACATAGATTAATAATAATATCTTTAGCTCTTAATTAAAAGCACGAAAATATTGAGATAAATTTAATAAAACAGACACACTGAATTTGGAAGTTTTAAATAATCGGTTACATGGCTTAAAGCGAAACCCAGACAACCTTGAAACGAGAGGAATAAATCTGTATATTATGCACCGCGTCTTTTCCTTATAATAAACTTATATGAAAAGTAGGTCCTACCACTGCACCAAAATATCTTCACCCACACCAAAATAAAGGTTTTGTTGTGCAGGTATCAGATTTTGCTAAAGACTTTGGACCCAACAATATTCAGATCCCAAACAAGTACATGACTTCGGGTCGGAGATTGAACTCGCGGCCTCCTTTCAACTGCGACACGAAGGCTTTAATCATTATTATTAATTTATCTAAAATATGTACTTGGTTTTCATCGATTGATGTTTTTGTAAAAAGGGATGTATGACCATGTTAATATAGCAATTTATGTAGATTTTCTTTTTGAAAAATCTACACTACTGGAAAAAATTAAAGGATCAAAAAATAAATCCAAATTTTTTGCCGTTTTTCAACAGGTCGTAACTTTGAGAAAAATGATCGTACACTAAATTTAAAAAAAGGAAATCGTAGCTCCAAGTGTCTAGTTTTTGGATTTATACATTAAAATTTTGTAGCATTAGCAGATTTTGAGTGGTCTTAGGAAAACCAGCAACAAAAACAATTCAATTTTTTTTGCGTTTCTTTTTTTGTATATACGGGCGTGGAAAAAAATGTTCTTGCGTAACCACTTTAATAATCGGATACTTTGTTTATTTAGCTTTGATTTCTTTCTTTTAACACCTCGATACGTTTTGTTTTCGCGGAGATATCAGTCTTCAAACGGAAAAGGACCCTTTTATCTTTAATTATCGATATCTCCTCAACCAATAATTGCACACCAAGTTAAAGGTGCATTTTAAGAACTTAAATAAATTTCCTTTAACCTCTGGTTATTGTTTTATCGAAAAAACAAGAATTCTTTTTGTCACATGAATTTGAAAATGCATCAAATAATGGACTTTGGGTGGCTTTTTGGAAAATCAAGCGCTTGATCGAAAATATTGTGAAAATCAATAATGTTAAGTGTACGTTTTACAGTTCAACATATCCACAAAAACCCTACAAAGTGCCAAATTAATCCATCCAGCCGTTTTTTTGTTTCACTTGATCAAATTTTTGAAAAAATTAAAAGATCACGTTTTTGGTTTGCAAAGCTCATAATTTAAGAAATGAAAAATGTTTATTTTTAAAGCTTGTTCCGCGTTTCTGTTGAACGGATTACCACGGTTACCGTGGCAATAGCTCGTTCTACAAAGTTAGTCGTGTAGTAGATAATATTATACTTAGCTACCGAACATATTGTGCCTACGGCATTAAGTCCGCCTTTATACATACTTGTATATAAAGTTTAAATAAATAAATATTTTAAGAATAACCAATATCGAAAGAAACAAAGAATAAGTACCTCGGCTTTATGATTGTCAGTCTTATTCATATTGTTGTCAAGATTCACCTCGACATTTGACATCTTCACTTACGCTACAGCTTTTATTTTTACTAATGAAACACGTTTGTCTATATCTCTAGCAAACCACTTGCAGCATCATTTTCGAAGGATCTTCTGTAGACACTGTGGAGATACCTGTAACAATACAATAAAGTTTATTAGTTAAATATGAAAAATCAAGCTTGAATATAAATCTTGGTAATAAATTTAAATGAACCACCAAAAAGATAATTAGCACGTAACTTTAGATTTATTAAGTCGGCCTTTTTTAAAAAACCAAAATGAAGATGAGGTTGTACCAAGATGCAGGTTTCCTTCATCGCTATAAAAAATATATTATCAAGCCTAAAAGGTAATGAAAATATTACGGAAATGCATTTTTTCCCACTAACACTTCATCCTACGCAAATGTACTCGGTATTTTAAAAGTAAAAGGGACATCGTGCATCCATGACGTCAAGTGAATTCAGCTATTAACCCAAAATTAATTTGCAATTAAATTATTACGCGGAAGTTTTCCTGAAGTTACTTTCCTGTTCCATAATATATACTTATTTGCGTTACATACGTATGTATGTGCCTATAATAAAATACTAATTTAGCAAAATGTATTCTTAAAATTATTAATGTCGGAACTACAACGTAAGATAACTGGTTTGATTTATTGCACAAGAAAATCCTATGAAATGAATACAAGGTTAGACAAACTCATAAAGCATAAATCACATAAAATATTGAATGGTACCAAAATTGAATAAATCATATTCTGTATCAATTTGCACAAAAAAATGTATGTTTAATATTAATTTGATTTTTTGAGAGTTAACAACGCAAAACAAAAACTTCATCTTAATTTAATGATAGCAATTAATATTTTATTTATTACGCTCCATGGGCAAAGAAAACGTGGGCGGCCTTTATTATAATAAAGTAATTTTGTAATTGACAACTACATCCAGCGGAAATTAAAGTGACAAACATCGATTAAAAACATTAAAATAAACATTTTTTTAATGAATAATGGATCTGTATGATAAAACACAATATATAGTTTCCTTTGTCCAAGATAAGAAGTAAGATACATATCTTAAAAATATTTCAAAATATTGAAATTATTTCCGACAGTTTAATAAAATTTGTTACCAGTAATGGATTCCTGTTCCGTCGACACGAATGTTTGTTTCCAATTCAAGTTTTGGATCTAGTTGTTGATGATTTTTCATATCGACATCTAGATATATGTGCAACGTACATTATATAGAACTTTTATTGGGATTAATTTTATATCATCTATTTTACTTAGGTATAGCTATAGATCAATGACCTCCTCCGACTTATTCTACTATTCCCCATATATGTGAATATAAGCAAAATCTATCCTTTTTTGCGTCTACGTCAAAATTTGCTGATGGTCACTTACAAGGCCAAATCCCTTCAATTCGGTGGATTCAAAGCATGCTTATGTTAATAAGAATTGTTATGAAATAACAGTCTTGTCGTATGGTGTCAATGGCATAGTATGGTAATGTGTATTAAACGTGCATGTTACATTATTCATCGTTATTAACTTACATTGATTATCAAGATTCATGAACCCTTTCGCGAACCGCGCAAGTGGCTTTGACCCTACCGAAAGGTTAGTTGCCTCAATTTTTATTACAACCAGCCCGTACGGAAAGATGTGACTTCGAGTACAAAAATGATTTTGCATTTCGTGGATTTATACTAATACCTCAAGCTATGTGGAATACAAAATACTTGTTATTGATAAATTGATAAAACCTCTTTTTGACGAAACCGAAGTAATTTTAATAAAAAAATTGTAACTAAAATTTCATGTTCATCGCCTTTCGTTCTTAGATTCTTGCAACCGGGTGCAACATACCCCAATAACCCCTGGTTGAAATACCTTGATTACTGGAGTACCTCGCACAGGAAAACGCCAGGGGGAGACACGCAACGCAGTAGGCAAGTTCAGGCACTAATGAACACTGTTCTAAAAGAAAGTGAGAGTCAACGACCTTTCATAACACATAATGGGTCGACAAGTCGAAGAAAGTGAAACCGAATGTCGATGTTATCTTTGCACGTCGTCAATTGAACGAAGATAGGTATAGAGTGCCTACTATTGGTGGCTATTGTGTCAGTCAGCTGTATAAAAACTGCTAAATCTTAGTTCTATAGCCATATTACAAAATAAAAATAACGGGGTGACTTTGTTGTATTTTTTTCATTAAAGTGACTTTTCATGATAAAAGACTGCGTCATAAAGCGAGTTTCAAAGGCACGAGGTCAATATTTCTTCCAAGTCCAAATGACAAATTTAGAAACTAGTTTGCAACATGAACAATATTGAACAACGACAACATCGGCTCGCAAACTTAATTCTACTCCTATATTTTAACGTACATTATGATAAGCTATTCATACAATATTATAAATGCGAAGGTAACTCTGTCTGTCTGTTACGCTTTCACGTAAAAACTACTGAATGAGTATTTCTGGATCTACCAAACCGATTTCAATGATTTTTGGTATGTGCATAAAGAGGACTTTGAGAAGTAAAATAGACTAACTTATTTTCTATCTGAATTCAACCCTGTAGTCTACGCGGGTGAAGTCACGGGCAACAGCTAGTTACTAATAAAAAAAATAAATTGCTATGACGTAGTGGTAGTAGTGATACTGCCTTTAAAAGCGATGTTTGTTTGAGGTGTCAATCTGCCAAATACCTCTATCTCTCGCCATTGCCATTGGAAACAAATGTATTCATTTTATCATAGCACTCGAATAAGTGTAAAAAGACATCGTAAAGCTGAGCGATGATGTCTCAATCGTGTATTCAAACATTTAGTCAATGTGTCAATATATTGACCAAACATGCGAGTCAATATTAACACTTACGACAAAATTTACGACACTGGGCCTCCACTATGTTTGCTACAAAATTGTTTTAGGCATGATTGTACGTTATGTGCTCGTGGAATGTTTAATTTAAAGCTCTATGTAGCCAATCAAGTGATTCGACACTGTAATGGCAAAATAGTCTCATTAACAACGCATTCAAACTGTCTAAAATTCCACGTAAATATCCTCGATTTTAACGATCATACAAACCTGTCAACCGCAGCAGTTAACACTCTTTATGACAGTGCTAAAAGTTACTTTATCCTCCGCTTGCTTCGTCGCGATAGACAAAAACTGTGGAGCGGTAAGTGCCAAAGTACAAAAGTACTTACAGTTTTCGATTTTAAAATATAAATTGATGTAGCAAAATTCACTGAAAGGACTTTTTAACTCTATCGAAAACAAATGACGCAGAACATCTTGAGAAAACCTCCACACCTAAACAGTTCTTAGGGATTTTTGAGATGGGTAGTTCGCCAACGCGCCAGCGTGCTCTACTAACTCCTAAACCCTCTTAGTTATCGAGGAGGCACAAATAAGACAAATTGATATTAAGCGCCTGATATCTCTTGTCGCCAACACCCCCATTTTACCACATATTTTACAATTACAGTGTTTTAATTTTTAAAAATAATTTATTTCTACGTCGTATTTTATTTCTGAAAGAGCACAAAATACGAGTATTTGCTAATTAATTTCAAGCTCAAGGCCATTTGGAAACTTTAAAACCGGTTGCTCTGCTTTATCACATGTATTTTAAGTCGGTATTGAATGTAAGTTAACTGAACTGAACTTTAGGGAAGCGAAAAGTAGAACACTACAGTAAAGGATATAATACGTACAGTTTCATCCCGACATGACAATAAAATGGGATTTTCGCTGTATCAAAAACCAAATACACTCTTTCCGATTGCCTGAACTCAATATAATAAGAGGCAATTATACACATAAATGTAATTATAATAAATTATATAACTACGATGTAACAAATATTAATAATTATTATAAGATGACATGTGATTATTTCTATTGCAATTAATATCTTTTAAAATTAGTCTGTTAATTCTATTGTATTTTATTTTGTGCACTCTTAGAAAAACAATAAATGGAATCGAGTGTTGAATAAATAACTTACTGTAATTAATCATTTGTATCTTGTAGATAAAACATTAATTCTAGATTAGGATAAATTCTTACATAATTTAACAGTAGCTAAGTTTGTGATAACAATACGCAAATATAATGGACAGAAATGTTGCTTCTATTTAGATTAAATGAATACATGTTAATATTCATTATACCGGTTTTTGGGACCAATGTACGTAACTCATTATTGCTTACGGTCTGGCTCGGATGGTAACGGATAATTTAAATAAAAAAATAATATCTTAAAGTTTTGCCACACTCATACATTCTGCCAACATTTCGTATTGTCCTGACTCCTGAGTCAATTGCGCCAGGAACGAAATATAAGCTGTGCATTGGATTGCTGCCCTAGTCCCACGGCCATCACACTAAATCTAAAACTTTTTAGGAATTTTATAGGTGTGAACTTCGCCAACCCGCACTAGGCCAGCGTGGAGGTCTAAAGCCTAAACACTCTGAATGATAGAGGTGGCCCGTGCCCAGCATTATGACGTATATGGGCTGATGGTGATGATGATGATCCTACCACTAACAAAACGAATTGTCAAGACGTTGATAATTGATATACATTTATTTTAAACTAGTTTCTAATGAAATAGGCGTGGTACCTGTACGCCGACTTGTATCGTCCTATTTCTCTACGACGCAGATCTACTTTTCATCATACTTCACGCGATACTGATTATGTTGATGTCAAAGATAATGTGCCAGTCGTGCTTATTTACGAAAAAACAAACATAATTAAAACTTCAATTAGCAAATTAATGTATTCGGATACAATTTTATAGTTATGTTACTACGTCTACTGACGTCAGTGGAGTCGTCATATTCTTTTTGAAAACCACGCCTGTCTTCATAAATATTGATAAAATTAAACTTGTTATACAGATATCCACATGCTTGACATAATCGCTGGTTTTATTAAAAATTCATGGTTCAATTACATACATAAGTATGCGAACTAAAGCTGCTCAATTAGTTACATTTGAGAAAATTCAGTTATAATAAAGGCCGATAATAGCCAGAACAAAAAACAACTCACGTTTCGATTACTACAAAGCGTAAAAATTAACTATAACTAAATACTCGATTATATTATATAATGTTGATTTTCATGATAAAAATTTCGTTGTTTTATGCATCAATATAAGTTCTGAGAGTACCTACCCAAAGTTTAGCCATGATAAGTAGTAATGAGACGGACCGAGAATACATCCGTAAAAAAGGCATATTGCGTGTATATTTTCTTTTTTATCTTTCTAATTGCATACATTATGTAACCCAAGTATAAAATGAGTAGTCATTTTAGCGCCATATTGTAAGTCTACTAATAAATCACTGCATACAAAGCGTACTTTCCAAGTTATTGATGCTGTCAATATAAAATCAATAATGATCTAGACATTGTGAAAGTGAATGACGGCTGCTTTTAAGAGAAAGCTTAGCGTTCAAGAGATATAACTTGTCATGTTTTATGTCAGCCATAGGCCGCCATAGATTCATAAATCACAATCTAGATTCAGCCCCTACATTAAAGCACACTCATATAAATGTTGATATTCATCACGATATTAGTATTTCAATATGTAATCACAGATAATGCAGTAATTTATTTTTCCGTTGACCGTGATCGTGTCAACGAAAATTATAGCTACATTTATTGTCATGATTTCTCTGCAATAAAAAAATCCTTTTGCCTGGCTTCCCCTAATTAGGTATTTATGTATAACACAATATATGATATATTATAGGTACAAACCTCTTTTCATAAAAATCAAACATTTGCAAAGCAGTTACGACGTTCATTTGTCTTTTAGTTCTATAATATCATAAAAATTTCGAATTAGATATTATTCCAGAGCATTGTTAAAAAATATAGCCGTATTCACAATTGTACGAGAATAGAAACAAAACTGAATTTTTAATCTTAAAGCATATTAGGTTGACGAAACCGTTTCAACTGGTATTTTGCATTGATTGTTTTTGAGTTTTATTGGGATAAATGATTTTAGTTTTTATATTTTGTTAATAACTTCAAATAATATATAATATTTTTCATATGCGCTATACTAATAAATGCAACGATAACTAATAATAATTAAACTTTAATATAAATAAAGTTTTTTTGCCATACTTAATTATCAGAAGCATTATGCACTGCAAAATATAAAGGAAATTTTCGATGCACATTTTTTGTCGAATTGCGTCATTGGAATCCACACGTAGAGGAAAAATAAAACACAAAACAGCAGAAACCTGAATAACCTTTTTTTATAAAAAGCACTTAATGCATAATTTATAATCATCAGGATTCGGATGTTTTAAATCGAGAAAATATTGTTTTACCTATATAAAACAGGTCTCACAGGACTAAGAAAGCATAAAAAACAGACGAAATAAGTTATACAAATATCGTAATCAAGTATATAAGTAGATTCATTGTCTATGCCTAAAGCTATTAAATTAGCTAGACAGTTATGAGAGTGTATTGCTTAGCACTTTCTTTGTAGAACATCTTACTATTGGTATTGGTCAATTTATTTTATATACAGTACCTATTTCATCGCGAATGCATGGGAAAACAAAAGAAAGAAATATTATTAATTCTCGCGAGTGTTTTACCAATTGCAAAACGAAAGATTAGTCACATTCGGTAAACTGTACTTAGTACTTAACCAACTTAATTAGTATGCATAGCGCATCTCAAATCGAAGACAACAGTTATCGTCTTTGTCAACGGATAATAATTTATGTGTCGTGGGTAACGTGGGGCCCTTGAACTTGGGAATAGGATACACAACAAAGAGCTCGTAACGTAGGTTGATAACAACCAATTTGGTGGATGAATATAAACTACTGACAGACAGTTACAAATAGACCGTTTTGGGGAACTTTAAACAGCCGGACAGTGGGGTGCCACCAAGGTTTCTTGTATTAACTTCGTAGACATAAGAGCATGAAGTATGAGTAATATAAAATGACAAAATTTATTAAGAAAATGAGAATTAACGGTTTCCAATTAATTGTTGTCACCCCATATCTGCGTGATTCAAGCTAAAGTGGTGATCGTCGAAAACTATAAATAAATGTAATACAAAGAAAATCGGTTCACGAATTGAGGACTTAACTGTTTTTGTCATAATGTTTTGTAATTTTTGTATATCTGCCATAAACAATGTTTATTATGACGTGACTTTATTATGTAGGAAACATATTAATCGGGTTGCGAAGGACATGGTTTACAATATTTACTCTTAATCAATGTGTAAAAAATTATTTATTATAGGCGCAACAGTTAAAGGCCACGTTTTACAATCGAGATTTTCAACATATACCGCAACAATATCGAATGTTAATCCGATGTTATTTTGAGGAAAACACATAATTTTAACCATTTTACATTTTTTTAAAAGTACAATAAAATTTGCATGTTTACTCAATTTTTCGTGTGAATTCGTGTGGTCAGTCTGTGTATAAGTCAATATGAGATTACGGTGTAGGACGGAAAAAAATATTAAAGTAGTCTCTAGCCGAGACTTCATTCGGTCTTCACTGGACTTATTAAAAAAACTCTGAAAATGCCGGATATATATCGATCGTTTATTTGTGTTCGGATTTAAACATTAGTTTAAATCTTACATCCATTTTTTTTAATATTTTTCGCGACAATCCGCCAAAATATGTGGCCAGAGTTATAGAACTGGCTGAACATTGACCTTCGACGCTGTTATGTTAATCTTAGTCAAATATCAAAAGTATATTGATCAAATATTATAATGCATTAGCCAATATACGCACTATGTTTATTGTGAAATTATTAGGTCTTCCCCGCGATCTTGTGTTTGCCCAATCCATATTATATTAATAACGACAAATTATGAGAAACCAAGGCCTATTGCGCAAATCTAAAATTGCCTCACACGGTGTCCAAGTAACCGTAGACTAAGTCACGCTTGTGCCTTTCCAGTTTACCTACATATTATTCCATAAAGAAATTAAATTACATACTCGGAGCAGTGTATATAAAGTTTTAAATAATTTATAGTAGGTTACATACAATGGTCGCACTAAGTAAGGTAATAGGTGCTGTAAAAACTTGTGTTTTGAATTTTAAATCCTTGCTTTTGTGACTATGTAAACCTGGTGCATACAATAAACACAATTACTTATTTATTAATATATATTGTAAAAAAATAAGTTCTCTATAAAAACTTTCATTTTCAAACGTTTTTCTTAATCATGAAGAGGTGAGTTCTACTTATAAATAAGTTCAATTCACTTTAATTACCGCAATTCCTATTGTGGGTTGAATGTCACAGTACTAAATTATAACCTAACTTGCAGTCACTATAAAGCTACAACCTTATAACAAAAATACCTATAGCAAAGACAATCTACGTTGAAGTCACCAATGAACTTCGTTCTTATAAGAATGATGAATAACAGTACGAGTCTAGCGTGAACAGCCTGAACCGCCTTGTTAGACCATCGGACGCCGTTTCTATCGCGTTCAAAGATCCTACAAAGGCCACACAACTAATATGTTTCACGCACGCACGTATTATATAAACATCTTTAATTACCCATTAACTGAGCTCAGCCGAAAAGAGCAATTTTATATTTCCTTCAGAATAATATTATGAATTATGTTATGCAAATTTCAGACACGTGTTGCGCCATTGTTTCGGAAAGTAATTTACGTTGCTCCAGCCAGTACAATGGGAATTAAAATAAACATACAATAGCGGTGCAGTAACCTGAGCAAAACTTTGCATATCTATATGTATGTAAATAATATTTACTCGTTTCATGGTAAAATAAAATTAATTAAGATATGAAATTAACTATGCGATGAAATTCATAATCTTCCTCAAGTAGACTTGTGAGTATTTACAAGAAGCCTCCATAATGAAAAAACAATTTAGTAAAGGGCTCCTCATGCCGCTAGATGCCGGTTTGTTCTAAGTGGTCATGTAAAAGACTGGTGGAGAACTGTTAAACATCATAGTAGGGGAGCCGAAGAGGGGATTTCGGGATTTACTCGAGCGCGGCAGATTAATATACAGGAGGATACCTTGTACCCGGTTAAGTACCTCCACCAAACATGAGCCCCATATATAAGGCCGCCCATGAAGGATACAGGATCAGATTAGTAAAAAAAAATTGACCATCGGATATTCTCAAGCGCGTCAGATTAAGGTAGGGTGAGTAAATAACGTCCTAAAAAGTGTATATTCCACTAATCTGACAATTTGAGCGTGACGTAAAGAAAGGGGAGGGCAGCAAAGTTGTAAAAAAAAAACGTCATCTCGACATTCTCGAGCGTAGCTAATTTTTTTTTTATTTTGAAGGAAATAGTTCAAGAATAACGAAAAATATATAATCTGACGATTTCCGCAAGCCGAAATAACAAAAATTCGTCGATAAAGTTAAATGCGTGCAGCTGTGCGGCGCTATTTCCTTCTCCGCGTTTCTATTCCTCTTTCACTCTTTCTCTATCTATTACTCTCTCACTCCGTCTCCACTCTGGTTTCTGCTCCCATGACGCCAAAGTTTTTAATAAAGTATAATTTTCAACGTGTTTCCAACGTTTTGGCTTTTTTGCTATTTTAACACGTTGCTTGTCCATGCATTATATATAACGCATTTTCGGACTCGCTGAGACATCCGTGCATTACATTTAATGCATGAGCTTATACTTTTTAAATTCGTTTTTTTAGACTGGATGTGGGAGCTACTTTTTTATTTAACAGATGTATGAGTAATGAATGGAGAATAATGAAACATCAATGTCCCGCAATTTTTTTTTATTTTATTGGTTATATGACCTGGCATACCAATTAGTATTTTTTATTTGAAAAATATCTACTTGCAACTAAGATGATGATTAATTAATAAAACATAAATTTTTGTTAAGCTTTTTTAAAAATATTTCTTTATAAATACATGCATTGTACTAAAAAAGCATACACTTATTTATTTGCATGCTATTTCCTGAGCTTTTCAATTAATTAAGTTGAAAATTGAGTAAAAATTGAAAAAATATTTTTTTTTTTCGTCAGATTAGGCGAATCCCTCTAGATAATCGTCAGATTATGAGACAGTACGTATAGAACATAGAGATGAACCATATATATCTTAATCTGACGCGCTTGAGTATATCCAAATGGCGATTTTTTTTTGCATATTATGAGAATGGCCACGAGTTTGCGTCACATCGAAATCGTCAGATTATTGAATGAGAGCTTTTTTTTGGTGCACTTAACACTCCCTTAGAAAATCTGACGCGCTCGATAAAATTTTTTTTTTCTTCATTTTCAATCCTTAAATACAACCACCCCCATCATGGAAACGATCAGATTAAGATACGTACATTATTAAAAATACGTAGGGCAATGATGCTATCAATATCTGACGCGCTCGAGGATGTCCACGCATCAGTTTTTTTTTACATATTTAACAATCTATACCCGCTTTCCCCACCGATGAAAAGATATATATCATATAACATTTTTTTCTTCTTATCATCTAAGCTTTGCAATCCTATAGGTCTCTATGACGCTCGAGTAAATCCCCATTTAGCATCGTCGGCTCCCCTACTATCACGTTTCTGGTAATAAATTGCGTTTGTTGACATTTTGTTTGTCATATTGTAATATTATAATTTATAATAAATATTATAATTTGCTGTGAAATAATCGATTCGGTCTAGTTCCAGAAAACGATAGTTCTATCTTTTTCCATATGAGATTTAGCCAGAAAAGAGGACAAAGGCAGTTTACATGATTGACATCAAAGAATTACGCGAGAGCAATCAAAATAAATATAATTTTAAGAACCATGAATATTTAGCAGAGTTTATTTAAAAACGAAAAACAAAGAAAGAATTTTGTGATATTTCGTTTGTTTACTGCATACAATTACAATGTTTATTCACGTCTGTGTTTTCAATGACATTTACGCCCCAAGGTATTTAAATTACTGTAATGTCGTATGACTTTGGCCCTAGGGGGTGACTTTGGCCCAAAATTGGTAAAAGTTTGGAATTCGCGCCACACTTCTCCTGCAGTCTGTTTCGAAAAAGTACGCATTAAAATCAGCAGACAACAAGCACAAGTTGTCAGTAAAACAGTGTTTCGAGCTTGTGGTCTCTACTTTGATTGGTTGATTTAGCTGTTTTCGAAAAGTTTGTTTATGGAGCAAAATTTTGTAGTGCAAACTTTCGTCTATAACTAATAATTCGAGTGAGTTCCCTTCTAAATATTTGGTTAAAAATGTGGTACTTATGGCAGTGACCCTCGGCAACGCATTTTATTCATCAAGAAATTTAACTATTTTTGTGATATTGCGAAAAAGTGATTTGGTCAGAATTTTAATCAATTTTTGTTTCACTTTGGCCCATGGGAAAGTTGGAGCAAGCACGAAATGAAAGCTGCCTAGATCAAAAAATTGCTAAAAAAGAAACTGAACGTCCTTGCTGGTCAGTCAATTAGTGCAGCAGGCATTGCAGAAGCAACTTCATCAGGCTCGATGCTCAAACCACTCGCCAAGCCTAAGAAACGACGACAACAGACCCGTGATTCTATTACAAGTTGTAGCAATTGGACGAGCGAAGTCTCGTCTACTCAAGAATTACCTGATGATGACGTCGAGGGCGAAGATGGATCACAAATTAAAATGGACATGACCCCACAATACTATAACTAACAATGCTATAGTTTTATGGTATTCTGATCAGTATTATTTTTTTATCTTCTCTTGTCAATTGTAACAAATAATAATAATGTAACAAATAACAAAATCTTGTAACAATAACGTTAAAATTACCTTGTAAGTGCTTTATGAAGCAGTTTTTTTCTTTGTATTCCCATTTTGATTTTTCTATTGAAAGACTGTTAAGAGCGCGGTAAAATAAAACGCATTTGTTAACATAAGTATAAAAATATTTAACTAAAGAAAAAAAAGTTGCTCTATTTGATGTGGATTTGTATTTTCTTACCAGTGAATATATTTCATGGAGTTTAGTTTGTCCCAGCAGCAACAACCTTGCGATTTCACAACAAGAAAATGAGTGGGCCAAAGTCACCCAAGCCCTAGGATGACTGGCCCAAAGTTTGACAAAAATATATATATACTAAATCTTTTAAATGGCTACCAAATATTTGTGTGTATAGTTTCCTTATATCCCCAGTAATGCATTTAATTCAATAAAATAAAAATATAGACAAACCCCTTTCAAATGTATGGTGAAAATGAAAATATTGCTGAATATTGGGCCAAAGTCATACGACTCTACGGTACTTGTTAAAATTAGAATTTCGTCTTCTGATTTTGTTGTTAATTTTTAGCACTTACTTTACACTTTTAGTCTTCTAGATCAGTGGTCGGTAATCTTTTGGCTTCCAAGGGCCAGAAAGTGGCAAAATAACTATCGGCGGGCCGCTCATGTGATATTTACCCTATAGAAAAAAAAGAACGCGAGCCACGGCCATGAACGGGCCGCAAGTAAAACGTCCGCGGGCCGCGGGTTGCCGACCACTGTTCTAGATTAGTAATAATTATTTAATCCGATTTTAAATATTTGATATTAAGCATAAATGTTTAGCAATTATTATCTGCAAATAACGAGCAATCTCTGTATCCGTAAGGAGATAAACGTCACCGTGCGAGCACCATTCTACATAAAAGCTGTAGATAGATGCAAATCAAACCACAACTGAGATTAATTCGGAGATATCGAATGTATTTTTGTGATGATAACCGATAACAGAACACATCTAAACCATTACGATTAACTTGTAGTGGTAAATACTTTGACTTGGTGATAGAACTGTGATTTGTGCAATATCCTTTTCGATAGCTTTGTATGAAGTATTTGATGGCTTTGTACGCGGCAATTTGTTGTTGTGACATAACAACATCCTATAAACAAGGACTGTTATTAAAAAAGACGGCAGAATTGAGGATTAAAAAGCTGACCACATTTCTTTACATGGTCATTTGTAAATACAAAATGTTTACTAAAATTTAAAATTGGACTAACATCCTCACTTTGTCCTTTCGAAAGAAATGTAAGTAGATGCTTCCTAGGCTCCAGACAATTATAAACCTGTCTATTATTTATTATAGAACCAACTGCATGTGTTGATGAAGGCAGTACGTTCTTTGACCTCAGCTTTTGAGTTCATCTTGACTATATTTGGTCTAAGTTTATACCGACGCAACCATTTCTAAGGCTCTACCTCTTGGTTTACGACTCTGACTTATGTTACTATTGTGACGTATATGCATAAATAGTCTGGTATTTATATTTTACACATAATTACTTTTTGTAAAATTACAACAGATAACTATACTACACCAGATAGACGCTTGAAGCTTTTGGGAGATGTAAAACTAAAATAAAATGACGTTGCAGCACAAAAGCTTCGTTTTTTATACAAAAGCAATTTATTTGTGGAAAGAAATACAATTTTTCTGTCTACCTTTTGTCATAATGCATTTTATTACACGTATTGCGGATGTGTCCATTGTTCGTCGACTGTAAAACAACCTTTGACCAACAAGTCTCCGTTTTGTAATTATTGTCTTAATAACGAACAATCAGAGATCAGATTTAATAGTTACTCACGTAATAATAATGCACCTTTTTGTATTAAAACAGATAGTGAACAACAAAAATGTATTACGAACAAGGAATACAATGTACAAAAAGAAACATACCTTAAGTTATACTAAATGCATGCGCATATTGCATAACATATCTACTATGTAGGCAAAAATGTATGCCTAACCTACTCTTTACTGAAATTAAATAAAATAAATAAATACACCCAACAGTCACATACATAGTCCTGACCCCACACTAAGATACGAGTCTTGTGTCGTGGGTATCTGAAACTACGAGAGACTTTTCGGTCTCACAAACACCCAGACCCGAAACAAATATTTGTGGATCACACAAACATTTGTCTCGGTGCGGGGATCGAACCCGCGGCCGCTCGTTTCGCAAGCTGGTGTCTAGCCAACTGCGCCACGGGGCTGTCTATTCTAAACCTACTGCTATTACCAAAGGAAAACGCAATAGTAATTTGTACTACCAAGAAATTGAAAAGCGGCGCCATGCCATAAAATTACAAGGCAGCAAATATACGTTGGTAATTATTCCGGGCTTAATATTAATAATCTTAATGTAAAATAAATTAAATAAAATACACATCACATGACGCATCAGTTTCATTCACTTTTACAAATTAATGACCAATTTATGGTACCGACTACAAAGAAAATCCGATTATGCGTGTTACCAAACTAACCTTACTTAACAACGATAAAAACAAACACGCTCACAATAACAAGAAGGTAGTAAAGTAACAACATCATCTGTTTTGTAATTCTTGAGGATTATCTTTCGAAGTCATCGATCGCGCTTCAACGATGTAAATAAATTCAATTAAATTAAATAAACCTCACCTGTTCAATTAATAATGTTTTTATGAATACAGTTTTTTTAGAATCTTTTAGTTTTTGGTTAACACGCACTGCCGCATGTTTATTTATTACTATCGCTGAATTTGTTTTATAAATTTAATATTTTTGAACAACCTACCACAAATTCAACAGGTAATAACAAGCCTTTATTTTAGTATGATGAATAAAATTAAAATTCATAAGTATGTGTAAAATCTATTAGTGAAATGGCAAGTTACAAGTTAAAGAACAACTTAATAAGTCAAATGGCACTAACTAATGAATTACATATGTACTTACATTAATTATATGAATAATTTATTAAGACGACGTCATAGACGGCAAGATTTGCAACGTATCTCAAAATAAGGATGTAAGTAATAAAAATACATTTTAAGGTGATTAAATATTCAATAGATGTTCTGATATCACTGCCCTTGAACACAGACTGAATTAACGTCCGGATATAAAAGTCTGTCAGTAAAAATATTTCCAATATCAACAAATCTTAATATTATCAATATATCTGTCATCTATTATCGTTTCAGTAAGAAAAGAATAAAACGTTTCGTCCGCCTGTCATATATATTTAAATTTTAATAAAACATTAGCGTATCCGGCATGCGGAATGAAATAATTAATTAATTTCGATGCTTTTCCTTCAGAAAACTGTTGAGACTGCAACATTGGAAAAAAACACATTTTAGTTATTAAAACAACATCGACACGTTTCATCAAATAAAATATAAATAAATAATACACGCAACAGTCACACTCATTGTTCTCACCCCACAACGGTATCGTGGGTATCAGAATCTACGAGAGACTTTATCGGTCCCTTAAACATATTTGTGGATATAAATATGTATAAGAGGGCTGTAAGAGGTAGGTTTATTAGGGGTTGTAAAAGCGGGTACACTTTGTATATTTTTTATTGGAACCTTTAAAAATACCTTAACCTTCATCAAAAATAGGAAGCCGCATGTAGGACCCCGAGTATGTTTGTAACATAAAATAATCTCATAATGAAAAGGAAGTTTAAGCATCGGCATATTTTATTTTATTCTTTCATGCCTTCATGACAAAGTGACAACTTCGTAATAAAAATTTACGAATTATAATTCTGTCTTTTTGTTTGTTAACATCGATACTCATTAATTACGTTCCTTTTTCAATAACTATCCTGTGGTCCGATATTACCTAATCTAATCACCACACTTCGATACATGCTATCTAAATGAATTCCCACCCAGTTCAATTGTTAAAAGCAAAAAAAATAAATTTTTATGGACGTCCACTAAAAGTTACACAGACACATTTAGCGGAAATTAGTCGGTTTCTGATTTTTTGTAATCATTATCATACCCCGAGTTGTCTTACATAAAGGATATGAATAACCTGGTAAGTAGGTATGTCTAGGTCTACGTCAAGTTGTGTGTGTACAATAAAATTACCAAATCCTTCCAGCAAAACTAGATTGGGTTGTAAATGTACAAATCATTATTTTTCATTTTGTTTGTATACGAACAAGGGCGAAGTCATAAAGACGCAGCTTATTTTATTAATGTTGCTTCAGCAAATCATATTCAAATTACCGATACCCCCACTGATAGCGTAAATCCCACAAAATAACAATTAATGGGTTTTTAATTCTTGCAGGACATTATATTGCAAAGATATTACGACTAGATAAGATAGTAACTCGGAATTTTAATTCGTTGCTTAAAATACGAAGGAACAGAAAAATCTCTGAAGACATGTGTACCTATTAAAAATAGAACTACTTGTATTACAAAATGAGTTTAATTAAATTATTTATTCATTGCCAAACCGGATTTTGTAGAAATGGCGAGCCCTTAGGCCCCTATTTGCTGCTTAAATCCGGTTATAATATAATAAAATACAACGCTAATGATTCCATTACTACCCGTATTTTTGTAGATTCGGGTAACTTTATGGTATTATTACGAAATTAGAGTTTAAGATAATAATAAGGTACTATATTGTACGTTCATGTAACATCAGAAAATCAAATAACTGCATAGATTTTTATAAAGCTTACGTGATATGGATGAAAAGGGAGAGGGTCTTTTCTGGCTTACTTTTTCACTCCCTCTGTATTTTTACATAAAGTCGAGCTTATTTCAAACTCGATGCAATAAAAAAGATTCGTCAAGTGTTTGGCATGGGAACAATATTGAATCGAAGATATTGATCGATTATTGTTATTTTTCACATTATTTAAGACAGTAATAAAGTATTAGCATAATTTACTACAATGATAAATCTAAGCTCGGTGCGGTTTGTTAGCTGCAGGTAAGTTTTAATGATTTGCTAGGGGTACAATCTTTATCACTTCAATACTATAGAAGAGACCGCTTTCTAGGTTCAGAAATCATCATTTAATACTAGGGTTATTGAACCCACGCTACTCTGTTCATTTTTGCATTATTTGTATAATCTATACTAATATTATAAAGCTGAAGAGTTTGTTTGTTTGTTTGTTTGTTTGTTTGTTTGAACGCTAGGATCTCAGGAACTACTGGTCCGATTTGAAAAATTCTTTCACTGTTAGATAGCACATTTATTGAGGAAGGTTATAGGCTATATATCATCACGCTACGACCAATAGGAGCGGAGCAGCAATAAAGAATGTTTCAAAATCGGGGACTTTTTTCCTTTTTGTGACCTTCCGCTGCGTACGCTGCAGAAACGGTTAAAGTTTCGCTAAAATAATGTATGACAGAATTGTTCCTCTTTAAAAATTCTAAAAAAAAGTCCGCGACAGCATATGTCTATCTTTTAAGGTTGGCTCACTATAACGTTTTTTATTCTAACCAAATTTATTTTAAATAAAGCATTATTTGTGAAGGTGTTTTTACAAACATGATATTAATCCTTATCCAAATAAATACGTTATTCATTACAAGTATTTAATACAAAATAAATTTGTCCTTTACATCATTTGATTTCAATGAGTACCTTTGAAGATATCGCAGTTTCAAAATAATGATCAAGCGCGCAATAATGATACTCAAGGCGTCGACCGGCGCGTTACGGTTTCACGTTGAAACAATTTGACCGATTGTATGATTTTTGTATATTTAAGTAAATGGGGCTCTGCGGAGTAAAATACTACAACTTATTTTCTTTCTGAACCCAATCCTGTAGTCCACGCAGACGGAGTTGCGGGCAAAAGCTAGTTATTTGTATAAATGACAAAATCATATTTAATGGTCAAGAACTTCTGAAGTGTACTGCGCTTATTTCCACACTGTGTAGTAATCTCGATACGAGCTAATTCACACGAAAGTCTTCAAGAAGCAAAAGATTATGGATACCCAGCAAGAAAATGCAGGCTGCGATTAGGGATTGCAATTGCTGGATCCAGCATACAGCAATCCAGCTGGATCCAGCGCCTTTTTAAACATGCTGGATCCAGCATACATCTTGATCCAGCGATGCGGATCCGCAAACGTATCAATTTCTATTGTTTAGTTTTGAGTTGCCGCCATTTTCGAATCGGCGCGGCAACTTGCCGTTCTGTCACCATAGCACGTGCCGCTTGAAAGGCAACGCCGCCCGCCCCCTTTCCCCCTTACCAACTGTACCGCTTATGTTTGTTTACTTTATAAATCAAAGACAGTTGATGAGTTAAATAACTGCTCTTGTCTCGATAGAAAGTGTCTTTGTGTCACTAAAGTGCATATGAAGTGCGTGTAACCAGGGCACTTCCCTAAGCGCCGAGCTAGCTGAAGCACTACGCAACAGAATCGCAGAACGACGCCGCTCCGAAGTTACTGGTACGTTAGTGTACTTGAAAAATCCAAAAAAGTATGAAGAAGCAGTAAAAAAACCTGGCTATTTTCCATTGCCAAAAAAGAATGCGATGCGGCAGGAGATAAAAACATTGTTAAAACGAGTAAATAAACAATATATTGTAGAGCCAGTGCAATAAGATACCATGGAGATAGAAGAAGATCGTGTAGATGATGACGCAGAACCCGTTAAAATGACTTTAGAGCTAGAGCTTGAGATAGAATTTAAAAGAGAGAAGGAGAACTTTAATAAACAAAAGCCAAGTGGTCAATTAGATTACGAAAAGATCCTGAAAAAAGAAATGAGCATTTATGAGAGCGAAGGAGTGCGAGGTGAACATTTATCAATGGTTTATGAGTATTTAATGACCTTAAAACCGACCAGTGTAGAGGCCGAAAGGGCATTCTCAGCAGCCGGCTACATATGCAGTTCTGTGCGAAGCAGGTTGGGAGATAAGACTATAGATAAAATTTGTTTTCTAAGGTCTTACTTTCAGAGAATTCAAAAAAAGAAGTAGTCTCTTATCGTCAGACTTTAAACTGCTTAATTATTAAGGATTAACGAGCGGAGAGAAGATTATTTCAAAGCTTTTTTTGTTTGATACAAAAATACTATTGAAAATTAAAATAGTGTTATTGTTACGTCCTTTTTTAAAAGAATGTTAATTAAGTTAATTTTAAAAGAATTTGTGAGACTAATTGCTACTGAATAACCGTCCTATCATTAAACATAAGCGTAATTAATAAGACAGTGCTTACTTAGAAACATTATCTTAAATGTTATATGAATATAAGGTTATATGTTTGTTATTTAATTTTATGTTGATTATTTTGATCTCAACTTATCAAAAAACCAAAGCATATTAACGAGTGGAAGATTTCAAAGATTATCGTAAGAAGTACAAATTAATAAAAAAAGTCTTAAAAATGTCGTCTTTTTATTTTCGTTCCACGTTTTGCTGGATCCGCGCTGGATCCAGCTGGATTCAGGTCAATCCAGCAAAAATTCCGCTGGATTGAAAAAGCCGCTGGATTGCAATCCCTTTTTTTTTTTTTTTTTAATGGCCATCACCGCGCCGAGTGGGGCGACCACGGTACGTGGGCGAGAAGCGCCCACCGTCAACCGCAGCCGCCTGGTGCGCCTCCGGGACGTTAACGTCCCGGCCTTCACGAATTTGACGGGGGCGCAGTTGCACCCCCACTATCTTGATTTGGGCGCCCTGGTTGCGAGTGGGCGCCCGCGACGTGCACGGGCCACAGTGCCGCCGCCCCGCTCGGGGTCACTTTCAGTGAGGACGCGCCGCCCCCGCAGCGCGCCCAGCGACCCCAAGGGCCCCTTTGAGTCGCCTTTTACGACAGGCAGGGGATACCGTGGTGAGATTCTAACGCCCCCTTGCCACAGGGCAGTGGATTGCAATCCCTAGCTGCGATGCATCGAGACCGGAATTTCGAAATTTACAAATATTTAGAAGATATTCACTAATTCTTTCCAGTTATTTAAAAGGACAAAATTTTGTGTAAGGATTTATGGACATCATCATGTAAGGTTTTTTTATAAATGCACAGTGACTCGGTGACTGGTTATTTTTCAGTGCATTACCATACAGTACATTTGTCGTCGATTTTCAAAATCATTCAAAAAGTCCAATGCAGTGATGAAGCGGAAGAAATCAAAGATTCATTGCAATGTTATTGAAATTGAGGCAATGAAGTCCG
This sequence comes from Cephonodes hylas, assembly GCA_030295005.1. Taxonomy (NCBI): domain Eukaryota; kingdom Metazoa; phylum Arthropoda; class Insecta; order Lepidoptera; family Sphingidae; genus Cephonodes; species Cephonodes hylas. Next base: position 5,648,021 of record AP025364.1, on the reverse strand, counting down.
GAGTTATCATTAAATAAGTAAAAGACAGATAGATATACAAGCATTAATATACTGAGAAATGCAGCATAGAAATCTGAAAGCAGTTATAAGCCAATAGAAAACCCATTAGTACCACCGTCGTTTGTGTTAATGAAGTTTCGAAATTTAACAACCTATTCACTTGTTCGCGGAGAAAACACTACTACTAAATTATTATTTAAATGCATACTGTAAGAACATGGAATATGATCAGCAAATTTCTACTAAATAACTTAAAAGTCATTATTCATAACTATATGTGATTTTTGGAGTGTCATCAAAAATTTGTATGTATTTTTTTATAATCGATTTGATTCATGTGCTTAGATTTATTTTATAAGCCAACAGGAAAAGAAAATTAAATATTTGTTTGGCCTTATCATTTGGTTCAAATAATATTTTGCATGGATATTATAAGCTCCCTAATATCTTCAGAGACGATAAAAAAAACTTCATGATATTTTGCAAAATTTGAGAATTTCTCCAAAAATATTATCATAATTTATTATTCCATTAAAATACGTAGCTGATAACTTGACAAAGTTTTTGATGTTACGTATTTTGCCCAGATTATCTTTGCTGTTGTCAGTGATAACGTATCATACCTATACTTAAAATACCAACGCAACCAGCCAGCCCTTTTGACACAAACGCGACATGTACAATTTGATTGAAAGGAAAATATAAACATACATCACGTTCATTGGATACGTGTCGTTTCATAAACATTATCATTACAATACCGCTATGGAGAACTTAATGGAGGTCGCATCACCACGTTATGTCACTAAATATCGTTTAATCCGTCATTGTGCAAGCGAAACCAGACCTTGATATTTAATTAAGCGTGTAATGATTCTGCTAATATATTCAGACTTCAGATCAGACTATATAAGACTAACCAATTGATATAAGTTTTTCTAACATCTTGAGACATTATATTTGGCATTTACAGTAGGGAAGCTCAAAAAGAAAATTGCTTCCCAATAACAGTAAAAATATGTTGCGTCTATCTACCTACCGCTTGCTTTTACAGTTCTGGCAATACCTTATTTGAAAACCTTGATGAGGATATATTAATTTGAGGATTCGACGCTTTTTGTTAATGACGTGCAATGCATACTTTTGGGCCGCTGTAAATAATTAAAATTTGAATAAAAATTGCTTAAAGTTAAGTAGTGTACTTCGTACGCAGTTATTTTTAAACCAATTTTATTTAATTTTCCATGCTCTTTACAAAGCAATTTTATTTTTATCCTAAGGTTTAATAAAAAAAAGCAATCTTCGTGCATAATAACAATGGTCTCTTGCGACACCGACACGCATTGTATTGTGCTCACGCTAAGTATGTTGTCATTCGTGATACACACAAAGATTAACCATCATTGCTTGGATAATGACTGAAGTATGTACAGTACAAACCATCGAGAACGTTCAAACACTTAAATAATAGATTCAATACAACTTAAGTGTCTTCGACAACAAAACAAAAGAGTATCAATAGAGAGATATACATAACTATGGCTTGTCACAGTAAAACAGACAAAGATATGTTACATCGAATAAGGTATTTGTAAATTAAACAAGTATTAAACTCATTGCTGGGGTCATACCCCCTAAAGTTATTCATAAGCTTCTGCGACTCTGTAAATGTGTGTTCTGGGTAAATAAGAATCCAACGTGTCAAACGTAATGAATGACGAATAGTAAAAAAATATTTTGAGGAACAATCAAGTGAGGTGATAGAATATCATTACCGCCTATAAACATCAATTTAAGTTAAATTTCACATTATGTGTGTAGCAAAAGTTGTAGAGTGTAAATAAGGGAAATTTGTAAGAATTACGAAGCATCTGAGCCTCTCTCACAAAACAAGCCAAGAGATTCAATTATGCTGCCTCGCCTCGTGGTTTCATGGTAGTCAGAAGTGTGATTTAAAATATTATTTTTTTATAATTTAATATCTCTCGTAATATCAAGTTATGCATCTTTTAACAGACAAACAACATATAAATCCCTAATAATTTTGAGACATTTAAGGTCTTAAGACTTATTGCAAGAAAACAATTAAGTTGAGCATATTTCTGATTCTGATTATAATCATTTTGCCTTGTAGAAACAATGTAACGTATTCACTTCACTTGCCCTTTTCACCTGTTTTATAACAATGTGTAGCTCCTTTTATAATGATTGGCGAACAAAAATGTAGGTCCATAAAATATTGTTTATTAATTTGAATAGTACGATAAAAACAAATAATGTCATAATCCTTCGCTTTGAGTATTATTTTTCAATTTGATTAGATTATACCATTTAAGTTGATTTGCGAACTGGATAAGAAAAAAGTATTAACCTGATAATAGGCATTGGGAGGGCGATCTATTTATGTAATATACACGAGTTCACGTGTATTAATACATTCCCTCTAGGTAAAATATGCAAAATAACTCTTTAAATTTTCCTTATTTATATCAAAGATATGGATGCAACATCATTGTGATGTGTGCATCACAATGATAGTGTAATGATGTATGTACCTACCTATTTTTGTCGAACCACTTACCAGATAGCAACCCATTAGTAAAATTATCACATCCTCTGGTAACGCGTGTATACCTACACCTAAATTTAAAAAAGCATTGAAATCAGCACTTCGCAATGGCTATTTCGATAATTCCTAGAAATTAATACAAGTGGCAGTGCTAGCACCTATTAATATGTAATACATCGGCAATGCCTTTTTTTAATATTCTATAATATTATAATATACTTTAGAGCTCAATTAAATAGTAAAATTAAGCAACCGTTGCTAGCGGTCAACGACACGTTTACTGTTGAAGATTAGTTTGCATAAAATTGCTAGTGTATGAAATATTTAATTCAAATCATAAGCGTAACCTCATCAAACGGATTTTGTATTAGATTAGCAGATTGAATCTTTGATATTTTGAGTAAGTATTGTTTCTTCTACAAATTAACATATTGTTTCTTAACAAAACAATAATTTATACAAAATTAACAACTTCCGTAAGTACAAGGAAATAGTTCGATGATTACGTCAAATGACAATATTTAATTCGAAATAAGTATAATATTTTTGCCGTGGATTGACTGACTATCTTGTTTATTAATTTATTGCATTTCTAATATCCGTGAGAAACTATTAAGCACGGTAAGAAAAACAATACACTTTTTCTTAAAGTACGAAAAGGCAAATAAATATTGTTGCAAATTTTAACAAATTAGGTTTAAAATAATTCAAGAATAGATTTCAAGCATTGCCATTTAAGCGTTTTGGCAGATTTTTTAACAAACTGTTTCGTAATAGCAAAAATGGATAGAAAATTCACTTTAATTTGATTAAGTAATTAATTTGCCATGTGGGAAAAAACATATTTATTCATAACTTAAACATGTTATATTTTATACTAAATGGATATAAAACAATGCACTTTTTTAAAAATTGAATTACTGTTTGCTAAAAACTAAACAATAATTAAGTCAAGTTACTCATAAAATTTATGTTTAGAATTAAATAAATTGTGACTGCATCTATGTATAAACTAAAACAACCATCGAAAGTTCTAGATAAAGATCATGTAGGTGCTTCTTCTATAAAAATCAATGGTGAATAAAATCCAATGGGACATTAACATTAATTAGGTGCTTTGCATTACTCTCCATGTGTGAACTAACTGTGACATTCATTTAAATCACATTTCCCATAGACAATTGCGTAGGTGAAATGTATAAATAATTTATGGCGACATTCTCTCATCAAAAGACGTCATAGATTTACTGCGATTATTTAATATTCAATACACACATCGAGAAATATTCATTGTTTCTTTATAATTATAACCTTCGAATAGAAAATGAGAATTTGAAAATAAATGGAATAGTATTGAAATTACGATTTAAAACATAATATAGACTTGATCTACTCGAAAATTAGTTCAAATGTTATTTTATGCCATTTTTAATACTTATAGTATAAATATGCATAAATAAACACCTATTTTATTTTATCATTTTAAGGACTATCAGCCAAAAACGATATAATATACAGAAGTATAATTAAAGAAAGTTTCCCTAATAGTAAATTTTCCTTCACCTTTAAAGCAACTGATAATTCATTGTAAATACACACAAAACTTAGAAAAGTCAGAGGTGTGTGCCTGGGGTTCGAACCCGAGACCGCCGAGATCTCGACCAGGCGCCTAAACCTCGGGGCCATCACTGCTCATTCAGTTCACTAAGCTCATAAGTCGACAATTGACATCATCCTGACAAAAAAAAAACGGTTAAGGAAAACATAGTGAGAAAACCTGAACACCTAAAAAGTCCTTAGGAATTTCTTAGATAGTCCGCCAACCCGCACTAGGCCAGCCTAAACCCCCTCAATGGTAGAGCAGGCCCGTGCCCAGTAGTGGGACGTACTTATATGGACTGATGAGATGAGATGAGATAAAAGAATGTTGACAAAATCTAAAATCTATTACAATATGCGCTTTATAGAGATAAACGTTATAAATGCTGTCGTTAAAAATATATTAGAACAAAAATAAAAATAAACAACAATGAAGTAGCGCCACTGCCACGAAATCAAGAAATTACGCTTGTATATCTTTATATCCGTAAATTTCCAATTATAAATACGGAACTAAAAAAATATAACATACTAAAGTTAATTGATAGGCAATTATCTCCGGAAATTGTATTAATTATATGAGGAAGACGGATTATTTTATGAGATCGTGGGCATAAAATCTAATAGAAAATAAGCACGTAAAATTAATTATATCAACTAGAATATTTTTCCTATAGATATGTGTCTTACATATAAAATAGGTTTTCACGGAAGGAGATCATTTAAGAAATAAATTATTACCATCGAATCCCAATCCAGGGTTCGTTGCGGAACAGAAATCATCTATCTATCATTCTATTCAGTTTTATGAATGTAATACTGACCTATTATTTTATAAAATCAGATGATAAACGCTGACGATGGCACGGATGATACTAATAATGACAATGTAAAATCATAATCTTTTGAAAAGATTCTTTTCTCCATCCGATGCTTTCAACGCGACCTTCGTTGAAAGGAATGGGAAAAGGAGTTATGAAACTTTAAGACATTTCTACATTCAATTTATAACAAAAACATAATTTTATCGTGACAGTTCAGGTATGTCCAAATATTGTTTCTGCTTGAGAGAGACATTTATTTTACCCACGTCACACATGAATTACAGAGATAACTAAGCTGATGGTATACTCGCGTTTTTACTGGTTCAGTTTAATGGAACTGACGTCATGAAAGCTTTTTGTTTTGCATGTGTGTTTTTATCACTGCGCATTTGAATTAAATAAGTACTATGTTGCAAGGACATCATAATTTGCTTCTGTTATGCAACCTGTTATTAACATTGTAAATTTATGTTTTTAGGAAAATACAACAATAGAAATTCTTCAGTAGTTGAATCTGCCTTCAGTAGTTAAACCGATGACTTAAAAATCTAAGCAGATATTCAAAACAAAAAAATGCCTGATGAATTTAACATAATTAATAATATTATCCAATGACGTGATAAAGTGTTTTTTTCCAGAAGGATTTTTTTTTTACCGTAACAACTTGAAAGATTTTACCACATTTGTTATTAGTATATTTTTTTCTTTTGTGTCAAGTCCGAAGTCCAAGCGAACAATGTTAGCAGAAATGTATATGATATTTATTATATTTACATTACAAATAGCCTTGTTTGCCAATGAAAATATCAAATATGATAAATCATTTCCATAATTGTTTTGTGACAAGAACGTTTCTTATTACTAAAAAATGATCATAAACAACAACAAACAGATAAATTATTAAAAATATTAAGTCAAAATGAAGAACATCGTCATAAATAATAATAACTTCATCATGACCTCCAAACGTAGTGTGACAAATGTCAAAAAAAGATATTATTATAGCTACCTATTTGAGTAGATACACATGGCAAGATTCTTGAAATATGGCCTAATAGAGTATGATTGAAAAAAGTGATAAAAGGAGCAACTGTATAGTTTTAAATTGTAGTCTATACTCTATAAGGATCATTATACTGAAGCGGTGTCACATTCTGCTGGGGCGAAACATTTATATGTTGTATTATAACTTTGTTTCGTTTAACTAGAATGTACTTAGTTCGAAATTTATATAAATATATTTTTACAATTTTTGAAACCATCGTCACATCCACAACCGTTGATTCCTGTACCGTAGACTGCCTGGAAGAGATCGTAGCTAACCATATAACCCTCTATGACCTTTTATCTATACTATAGATTTTTAGATATAGATTCTATAGTAATACAATAAATAAGCAAATATCTTGTTATTGAACCTTATGTTGCCAATTCAGTTCAAGTAAGTTTCTGTCTCCATTAATCGTTCTCCTACTACTTCCTATACTTGTCACACAATTGTTAAAAAGGAATGCTTCACCCTTACCAATTCTAATGGCATAATTTGTGTAAATAATGCTACGTTATGCTATTAGATTTAGTACACATAGGTATAAGTATAGAAATACTAAAATAAAGTTCCCACATACACTATTTCACCTTGGTTATGTAACCTATTGCATATTTTTACAAAATGAAAAAATAATAATATACACAATGTAATGCGTTGTGGTTCGTCGCCATTTTATCTTTGCCTGTTTTAATCATAATTACCGTTGCTATTACATGCATGATCATGATTACGTACATAATCTGATATTAGAATGATCTTTACATAATATATGTACCTATGTATCTACGGAGGTGCAATATTAAATTTATAATAGATTATACCACGAATTTGTTTCAGCAACCTTCGTACCTATAGATTCAGATAAGAATAAAATGTGCAAATCTATTACGTTGGCCTTTAATATCATCATTCGAGGCGTAGAAACTTTATTGAATATACAAATTGAATCGCACATAATATGCTTATTTTCGTCAAGTTACATCAATTCTCGTCGTTTTTATAAATGATTGCATGCAGAATGCTACATTACCTAAATCCCAGGAAGCATTACGTAGAAGACAGCAACCTCATGTCAAAAATTCAAGTTTGTTGAAATGGTTCTTCATCTTAAGTGCAAAAGGACTCATAGTTGAGAAAAGACTACACATAAAAAAGAAAGATCTTCGCTTGACGGTCTCTTCAATAATTATGATGTGAAGTGTTATGAAGAAATTGTATGTTGACACATGAATATATTCGATGTCTAATTGGGTCATGAAACTCATGAATCATAATGTTAAAAGCCAGTGTAACTTTGTATTGATCGGTAACTTGAGAGATTAACTTTCACAAGCAAATGAAACTACTTCTTTATGGTATCTATCTGGAATCATTCATGTTTTTTGTATTACATTTTGATGGTAAGATTGGTTGTAGACATCCCAGACTAAAAATCAAGTCTTTTCGTGTAAGTACCTAATATAAATTGTTTGGTTCAGAAAATAATCTTCGGCGTTGCGACACCCGGATCCAAAACAGATATTTATACACCACACTTAAAAGGTTATCATGGTTACAAGGGATCGAAGTCGTCGTTATTATAATTAAACCAGATCCTGACTAACTTCAATGTAAAGTAAATTAATGATCTCGAAATAATATTAAAATGAGAAAACGAAAAAAAAACATATGAGTTACAAAATTTTAAACTTTACCTTACAAATGTTAAGGCTTAAGCCAAACATTATAAATATGTTGTCCATTAAAGTTAACAACATTTATTAATTAAATGTTATTTGAGACAGATATTCACAAAATATATAGCTTTTATTATACTTTGTATTATTTATTGATGTCTACATGCTTGAATACACTACAAGGTGAAATAGCTAAGCGTTTTAAAATGTATTCAGAGTACCAGCACTTATAACTCTGCACTTTATTTATATTGTTTATGCTATCTTCATTAATATGCACATAAATATATTAGGATGCAACAGGTTAAATATTTACATCCTTGAAAACTCTCTGAGGAAAGATCTTTCGTCAATTAAACTTATCTACTAGCTACAAAACCACTTTGGCGGAAAAACAAAATGAAATGAGTTATGAGTGTATTGTATATAAAGCTTGCAAATATGAAACAAAACTGTACCTCGATAATAATACTCAATAACCGCGTGGGGTAATGTAATATTAAGCTTATTAATTACGATACTTAAGTAGCTGTAAGTAGTCTTCAAAAGTGGCACAAAATCGCCTATGGGTTCGCCCTCTAAACATGGTACCTAAACACTAAATGGAAGTACGTTAATATTAACCCTTTTTGGAATACCAGCGTAATAATATTTGTGTGTGTTTAAAGTGTTACTTTTATTTTCCTAGGCTATTACTACCGTTTTGAAACTAATCAACTATTGATCTATTTTGAACAAAAATTACTTTTGTAAACATGCAACGAAAACATTTAAAAAACATTTTTAATATATTATACAATTTGCAGATATAGCTACCGTGAAAAATGCATTTTACACACTTGACATAAAACTTCCACTTGCATAGTCTAATTAGAATACGTCTGGGCAATAAACATAAAATAAAAATATATACGATATATTTATCATAACCTCTTTGGAACATTAAAATTTGGCGTAATAAAAAATTATGACACGGCAATACAGCATGACCTCAGGTAACTAATTAACTTCTCTACTCTCTATTTAACACAAAGTGCCTGTGAAAGTTTTCACACTTTCAACTTTGATCTCACCGCACTGTTATTGTTTCTTTGATACTTATAATGCAAGTCTTATTTGAAAACATGCCCATACTAAACTATTGTCTCATCTTACCGTTATTATTATATTCTTTGATTATGTTTATAGTAATATAATCTAATTCTGTGTACCTACTCCATATAGTTTTGGCACGGGAATCTGTCGATAGTTCCTATTTTTTCTGCAATTATTATTATTAACCTATTGTATATTTATGTTAAAGTACAAAAAGAGTAATAAATGAAGTCATTTTACTCTTAAAAATGAATTAGCCTAGAGAAAATAAAGATTTACATATTGACTTGAACATACAGCTGATCTATTTACGTTAAAGATAATCCACTTAGAATAAAATATGTTTTAATAATGTCATAAAATTAATAACAAAACCTAATTATCGGATAATACTGACAAAACCTAATATTTGGATTAATCTGAGACTTAATAGTTTCGAAACGTGAATGAGTAAATATAGGTACCTCTGCCTACTCCTCAGAGGATTTAGGCGTGAGAAAATACATCTATAATATACGTAGATATTTCTGAATTCTATTTACTAAATAGGCATATTTCAGTAACACAAAATATATGACTAGGAAACCTTTTAAGCTATTTAAACACTCATTATTAACCGTAAATTAATAACACATTTTTTTTTTTAAAATGAAGTATTAATTTTACGGTTATTTATTAAAGGGGTACATACATTAATTTAAAAATTGAATTGAATTTAAATATTTTCAATATAGTGAAAAATTGATGAACCAAATATTGAAATAAAAAATCGCCCACCCTAAAATAAACGAAAATAAAATATGACAGTACATACCAGTTTCACGTGCGATATAATCACTTGTTGGTACTGTCACAATCTCTATTAGTTATTTTGGTAAAATATTATCACGTCGCGCTCGGTACGGGCTCCATAAACGAATACGGTGTCAACACCGCGCGCTCGCACTTCTGTGAATGCAGGAAGCGCGGGCCTACTGCCGGTGGGGTGCGTTTGCCGATTGTGTATACAGATTACTGTCACCAACTCACCGTGGGAGATAGAAACAAGCGGGTCTCGCCATACACCGTGCAGCCAAAGAAACACAATCAACCTTCGAAACCGTTAGAAAGTATCATCATAATGTGCAAAACATGATTGACGCCCGCGATCATTGCTGTACCTAGTACATTTCTTTTGGCTTTTGATCGCTTGTACTGTTATCTGCAGCGATGTTTTATTACAGCTGTGTTTAATATTTACGAGTTTAATAACAGGTGTTTTTGTATTCAAATACACGCTTTGTTTGCTTTCTAATATTTACTCCTAATTGTGTATCGCCTAACACGTACAATTACGTTGAAATACGCGAAGCGTCGAGCTCATATGTCTTTTTTTCACCTGAATTTCCCCAGTTATCATTATTAATGTTCACGAAGTAGTGGGTAAGATGTGTGCAAGATTTCATATCCGGACATTATACTCCTACTAAGCTTTTATTATGCCTATGCCCAGCAGTGGGACGTAGATATATGTGAAGATGGTGACAATGAAGATTTTCTCCATCTGGCGGAAAATATTCAATAACACTAAAACCGAACCGTTCATTTACCGAATCGAACCGTAGATTGCACCGTGGTTTAAACAAGACTTATTTGAATACTAAGAGCCGTAACTTATAAATGTTAGTTAATTTTACTACTAGTTAATCATGTTCATCATCACCATCAGCCCTCATACGACCCTCTACAACTGAGAGAGCTTAGGCCTTAGTCCACCACGCTGGTGGATTATATATCATCATCAACCTATATACGTTCCACTGCTGAGCACGGGTCTCCTCTACCGTTGAGAGGGTTTAAGCCACAGTCCCCCGCGCTGGCCTAGTGCGGGTTGGCGGACTACACACCTAAGAAATGGTGGACCTTGGTGGATTATACAAGTAAGAGATTCGTTAAAACTTTTATCTGTGCAGGTTTTCTCACGATGTTTTTCTTCGCTGTTAAAGTAAATAAGGAATCGTTGTGAATACACACATTATAGCAAAAAGTCAGTGGTGCGTGCCTGGAGTTTGAACCTGGACCGCCGATATTCTCGACCTGCGCGATATTACCTACCTCGAGACTGTCACTAGGATTAGTATATACTCGTGCGTGCGTTATTAATTAAAACGTGACGTTAGAGGAAACGCGACAGTGTTTAAGTAGTTGTTAAATTAATGTTCATAAATAAGGTCGTAGGATTTAAAAGTAAATAATAGTATGGGCATCGTTCTACATTCTTGGATTTCCTTTCACAAAAACAAGTGTCAAAGGTTATTCAAGCATTCTATTATTATTGCTCATAAAGTTCTCAACTTTATTGTACCTAACTCCGGCAGAATAACATAAATGCGCCGTAAATGTTTAAAGGTTCGTAAACAGCTTTCGAAAATACTAAAGCAAAGTTGTCATACATGAAAACCTAAATGTTTTGCCTACGTAATACATTCCTTAAAAATAATTGTTGTAGGTATGAAATAAACATATGCATTATAATCGAACTGACCGCCTCGTGGTCTTGCGGCACAAGTAAGTATGTGCCGTGAGATTGTTAACAAAACATTAATTCTTTTAATTCTTATCAAGAACAGAATGACAACTTTATGGAGGTATGATAAGAATAGAATAATGGAACCTAAACATAATCAATTACATCATCTTTAAATATCTCTTAATTGAGTATAGATGTGTACAAATTTGTGCCTTATTAAAAGTAATAGCAATGCGTTCAGTAACGAAAAAAAAGTTTTTCGGTTCGCATAGGATTATACCTCAAATTTAGGAGCATTTATTAAAAAATAGTAAAATATGTTATCATAAATCGGTTTTTGAGTCATTTTGCGTAGCTAATCCTTATATATACCTATAATCATAAACGTTTTACTTGCCTACCATCTGAAGTTTTCAGTTCGTAATATTTTCCTCGATCTATTATAAGACTTAGTTACCTACGGATTCATTTATTTTTAGAAATTCGATTTACTTCAATTTCTGTAAAAAATCTACCCTTTTATTTACCTATTTTATAGTCATAAATGTTTGGTAATAATTCTTGGGCTAAAAAGACTATATACCATTACTTTAAAAGTAGTTTCAGCGGGGCGGTAATATCGGGTCACAGCCACACTGAACTGGCATTTGTCAATTGTCATTCCCATTTGTCAATTTGCCAAGTGGCGGCGAGGCAGATTGACCGGTGCTAAGAATTTATTTCTAATAAGTTATTAGATCAAGAAAATGTCTCATTTTAAATTAATATCATCTACTAAAGCGTCGGATGTGATACCAGTGAATAAGTATGTCTCTGAAAAAACAGGGCTAACAGTAATTATCGCCGAAGTTGAAGGCCCACTTGTTAACGGATTCTTCTGCCTAGGTATTTTGTTTTTAATATCTTTGTTTGTATTATACTTACCTGATCTCGTTTTATTGCATTAACTTACACTGATTTGTGCAAAAAGGGGGTAATTATTTATATTTTGCGAGCTTTATGATTATTGAAATGTGTTTGTTTTCCTAATCCCGTCACTATCTTTATTATTTCATAGAAAAATGTTTTCAGACATAACGTTATAAATAACAACCAATACTCACACAGGGCGAATTTAATTACGTAAATTAATAGACACAATGTTTTAAGTGAATATTTTCCCAGTAAAATTATTTGCATATAAAAAATGTATTATAATCTTGAATTATTTTTCAACAGCAACCGAAGCCCACGACGACGATGGTCTTCCTCACACACTTGAACATCTCATATTCTTGGGATCTCAGAGATATCCCTACAAGGGTATTCTTGATCTCCTTGCCAACCGTTGTATGGCTCATGGAACAAATGCTTGGACGGATACTGACCATACATGCTATACCATTTACACTGCTGGCGATCAGGGCATGTTGACCCTATTGCCAATATACCTGGACCATATCCTGTACCCAACTCTCACGGAAGATGGGTTTATAACCGAAGTACACCACATTGACGGTGAAGGTGAAGATGCAGGTGTGGTTTATTGTGAAATGCAGGGTCGTGAGAACTCAGCAGATAGCAGGTAACTTTATCATATTCTAAAATGTTATAGGGGTCAATCAACTTTTATCTGTCCTATCAGTACTATGTAAATTTGTCCCCCAGTAGGTTAGTACAATGAAACATTAATTTTTCCAAAAAAATTATATATGGCAATCCATTACAATGAAACATAATTATTAATTACAATATCTACTATGATGCTAGTAAATAGATTTTGTTTGCTTTAAAACCTTAACGACCTTTTTGCATGTTTATTTTAGTCCCTATTATATTTTATTATTCTGACTTCCACCGGACAACGGTAAAAAAGTTCCAAAATCCAAACATTTATGGCGTGACTACTGCCTGGAACTCAAGTCGATTTATTTCGTGACAACATTCATCCAGCCCCGATTTTGATTTCATCTTTTCCGCGGCGCCAGTCGACCGAGTGTATTTTGAAAAAGAGCGTGGCTTTATTGTGTGTCCACTGGACAACCAGCACAAAAACTTTTGTATTTTATATATTGTAGTAAATTAAAGTGGAATATATTCAATTTAATGTATATTTTTTACTGTGCGTAAGACCTAATTCAAAATATTATTATTTATCACCAGGGAGCGGAAAGACTAATAAATATCACCACCAGTCCCTTGGACATCCAAGATCGTTGTCTGAATTATTCAATATTTTCTCTTCTAATACTGATAATTATTTTCAAATAGTTGTTTTTTTATTACATAAAAGAAGAAATACATGCGATTTTCATCATAGAGTCCCCTTTGGACACCCGAGTATTTCCTATGGACAAACGTCTATGTCCACTGGACAACCACTTTTTTCTTATCTCCTAAAGACACATTATCGTCATTTTTACTTTAAAAGAACAGTAAGGTTTTTCAAATATGATTCTAATATTTAAAAGTAAATTAACAATTTGACTGAATTTTTAAATGTCCAAGGGACTATCTTAACTACAGTCATGTGAATTTTTGAGTAAAATTTACCATAAATTGTTCTGCTCTATTTGAATTCCTTAAATATAAATAATTATCAACAACAAATACGTATAAAATATACAAATTTAAGAAAAAAAAATTGATATATAAAATCTATCATTGATGGTACATTTAAAAGTTGATTGACCCATAGAAACATGGGCCAAATAGAGCAAATATTTGTCTTAATTTTTATTTGCTATAGATATATATTTTTTTAAAGTGTTTAATAGTAATTATGCACTTCTAGCCAGAAACACAAACTTGTTAATTTTAAGACTATTGTTTAGGTCTTGTTGGTCCCTCTCATAAAAAATAATAGGTGTTTCATACAGTTTTCTCAGTAAATAGGAGTGATTTGTGTGATTTGATTTTGTTTTGATTACACATAACAGTATAACCAATGTTATTGTTAACAAAAGTGTAAAATCATATTTGACACCTATGTCAAGAAAAGTTTGTCACAAACAATAATATCTCGGATATAAAAATAGAATGCACTAAGATTATTTGAAGACAAGAAGTCACCTTAACTTTTGCCTAATGTCTTCAAGAACTAAAATTTTATTCAAGAATGAATTATTTTCTAGATCAGCAGACTCCCTCTGAATGGGTTCTGTGAAATTGTTTGAGTGGAAGACATGATAACTTTAAATTTGGCTATGACCTACATCAATAACAAAAAATATTTTAAATTACATAATTGAACTTTTATTAACATAAAAAAGTGTTAAAATCAATGAATAAACTTTTATTTTAATTTTTTGATTGATAAATATATTCTACAAATAGAACTATTCTGATTTGATATAACTGTATCATAATCCAATGTGTAATGCCAGAGATTTAATTAACTTTGATACTACAAAAATGAATTAAAAACCCTTAATGACAATTTTACAAATCAGATTTATTACATTTCGGTTATCTCCATTCAATTAAGGTACAGATACATTCATTATGCACCACATTTCTAATAGATTTATGAAAATAAAGAGTGATCACAATACTTTTATTACAGATGTGAATTGAGGTTGATGCGGGCCATGTATCCCAACAGTGGATATTCAGCTGAGACTGGTGGTATCATGGAAAACCTTCGTGTCTCTACCGATAACCAGAAAGTATGTTTAAATTACCCTTAATTTTTGAACCATTCCAAGAAATTTAAAACAGGAACAATATAATTGAATCTTGAGTGTTCATCAAATAAAGTACTTCTCTACATCAAATGAATTGGATATAGGGGCAATCAATTTATTGATTGGAAACTTGCTTATACTGTCCTAATTGCGACTGTTATCTAATAGAAGCTCAATTGTTTTGATAATCTGTTCTGGTTCTGAAGTGATCTTTTAGTCTGTTCTAAATAGCGTATGAATTATTTTAACAATTCCTATAATGAATTAAGTCATACAACCAATAACATAAGATACGCCCTGATGCTCGACGGTTTTGTCGTCCCAACGAACCCAATTTTTAGATCAGATTGGAAATCTTAGAGAGGGCCTTTGTTGCACAAACTGGACTATTTTTTTTAACATAGGCAAAATGCTCTTGAATTCCTGCCTAACAAGTTAGACGGAGTATGTCGATTTTCTTTCGGTTAAAGCAGATGCCTCGGGTCAATCTTTACCATCTTCTAGCGGGATCGAATCTTTTTCTTTTTTAAACATGACAGATGCGCAGAAAGAATCAACACACAATAGGAACTAGACTAACGACCGTTTGTTGATATACATTTAACTACGTTTTTTCTTTATAACTTATTTTTTAAGGGACTTTTAGCCTGTAGTTTTAAATTTAGTACAGGAATGAAGCCTGTTTAATTTGTTTCAGGTAAGAGACTTCCACAAAAAGTTCTACCGGCCTGAGAACCTGACCATCATACTGATCGGACAGATCCAAGCGGAGGATGTGTTTAATGCGCTTGCGACAGTTGAAGATGACATCATCGCCAAGGTGACTTGCATTCTTATATCATTTTATTGTATCGCATTTACTGCCTCGTGGACTCGCAGCACAATTATATTATGAGCGAAATGTGTAGTATGTATTGGGGGTTCTAATCCCGGATTGGACAGTGTTATGGGAATTTTCCATCAGAGAAATCACATTAGCAGCGTAGCTTTTGGAAATATGCCAAAAAAAAGCAATAGCCTCACTCCCTAAATGGAGCGATAACGCAGTTAACGAAATTAGTGTTCAGAAATGCACCTCTACATACCCCTTCCGCAAATACAGACCTTAATCTACCATACGTGCAATATTATAAAACTAGTAAAATATAGTTACCCAATTAATTGGAGGTATAATAGAGATATCGTGTCATGGTTTCGATCACCAACTCGGAAAATTGTAGTGTGAAGTATTGCCTTTTTTAGAAACATCTTTGCCTCTAATAGGTGACGAATATTTTTTGCGTCGGTTGCGGTAACTCCATCATATTATGCTAAATTGTTAAGACAAGTTATATGGTATTTTTCTGAACGCGTCCTTTAGCCATTATAAACTTGATAACATTTTTTTTTTCACCCATAAGAGTTTAAATTTAAGACACGATATTTATTCTCAATCCTTTTACAACTTTTTTTGTCATTTAACGATGCTCAATTACAATCGATAAAAAGTCCTCAATTCTATACTATAGCAATTCTCTTATTTTAAAATTCTTTATGAGGAAATTTACAATGCATTTCTGCCAAGATTTTAATACACATTTCGCACGTAATATGTCTCGTGAATATTGCCTTACTATTCTTTGACAGCTCAGTCAGGACTCAGGTCAAATCAATTTTCACGACACAAGCACTTTGCATTGTATTTTGAATCTTTTTAGCCTTGGGTGACAATCAGTTAGTATTTGTCGACACCTACCCGTTCATTTTGCGCTTCGACATTTGGATTTGATCCAAATTAGAGCAGAAGGGACAAGTAAAAGACGTTGCGGGCTTATGGATTTCGTTATTATATTTTAGTAAATTGCTTCAACGATGTAAATATGAAAAAAAATCGCGGGAAGCCGCTGGATGCAGGTCGCTTCCTAAAGAGCGCTTTACATATCTATGGGGGAGACATGCCCAGCCGTAGTCTTTCGGCTGTTGATGATGATGGCTTTAATGAATAGAATTTTCTATTCACTCAATTTCAAGGACTTCAAGCAGATAGCAAATTCATTGATCACTGTCTCATGACCCTGATAGTCTTTTTAAACTGGTACTATCAAGTAACTTCTAGAAATTACTGTTATGTATTTTTATATCGGATATACATAATGTATATCCGATTTGCGAAAAACAATATTATCTTAACAGTGGGAGCGACTGTCGCGAGAATATTACCAGATATGTTGTATGAGTCATGTAAATGTTATTGCAATATATGTATGCGTACATATAAGATTGTCGTGATAATATGACTTCACGCTAGCAAAAGTTTAAGTACAAAAGCTCGTGACCAACTTTGCTTGGTTGTTACTTGTTACAGGCACCATGAATTAAATTTATCAGACTTGACCGTCAAATAGTTTTTACGTGCGTAACGACCTCCGCGGTCCTATTACTTTAGAACTATTTCTTTCGCCTCAGTAATTACCACCCCATGAGATTAGGACATCTGATATCGACCAGACTTAACGACTAGGCCAAAAAATAGCATTATCAATACAACATTTTTCTAGTAAACCATCTTTAGTTTTAACTGAAAAGAAAAACTGATAGCTAATCAAAAAGGTACATTGTCGGGGATAGAGATATTACGAAAAATATAATCTCAGCGTGCTCTTGCATAATCCTGGTCTAGGACTGATTGAAGAAATAAAACGAGTAAATTTTTAAACAGTGTCCAATAACAAAGTTGCTAAGGCTCTAGTACTAATTCTGATCAATTTCATACAACAAAGCGGATTGGGTGGCATATACTGTAGCAAAAGAAATCATCATCATCGTTATGGATTGTAAAAAGAAACATTATTTCTTTCCAATTCAAGTCGTTAAATTAATTATATGTATTTGATCATTAGCTTGATAAATAATATTTTCTGTCACCCATGAACTTTAGGCAATGTCATATCTGCCCGCCTTTCGTAGATATACGCGTCCTGTTTATGAATGTAAAAATACACACTATGTTTTGTAGGTGGGCATTAATTCGGCAACACCTACAGTGATTAGACCGTCTGCACGCACTAGAGGTCGGGGTGACCTACAAAAGTCCCAGGTGGACGACAGCACGATATAAATCAATCTGTTACTCACTTGCCTATTTGTGTCGTGTTAATAGCTCCCAACATTATTATGGGTGATTAATGTTTTTTATATTTATTGTTTTAGTAAAAATACTCGTAAGTTACCATCAAACACAAAAAATAATGTTCTTTAATTACCTAATCTTTTTAGTGCGTGTTTTTCGTACATGTATTTTAAATATACAATCAAAAGTCACAATCATAGTTCTAACGTCATATTAGGATACAAATCATATTTCATGGGTCAGAAAATACGAGAATTTTTCGGCCTCAATAAAAGGAAATTAAACTCGGAAGCTCTCGGTACCACGAAACACATCCATGTCGCAGGATTAGCGAAGCAGTCATTATCATTTACTTGTAAAAGACATTTCTTATGACTTATCATTAAAATGTAGACCTACCTATAAATTAACGTGTCTGCTATTTTAATAGCAGCCTGTTTTCGTTCAACAAATAGGCAAAAAAATAAGCATTATGTATAATACGAAAAAAACAACAGAGCAACTAAATTTTATTTTTCATTATTTGTTTAACAATAATTATTGTTTTGTTCCATTTACATAGAGAGAAAAAGAGCCCCAAGAGGAGTGGATTAAGCCGTGGACGACCCTTCCCCCGCCGCCGAACTACGCCGAGCTTACAGAACAGTGGCCGGCAGACACTGAGGACTGTGGACAGGTAATAATACAAATTAGATTATGTAGTATATTATGTTACCCTTATTTATATTGGAACCAAAGGTTTGGCTCCGCTCATGCGAAATTTTATATTAAACAGGAGTCTATGTTACTTCCTCACGTTTTTTACCTTTACTGTTAATGAACGTGATAATTCATCAGCTGTTTTTACAAACCACATGCAAAAACCTCAGACTCATCACAATTTATGAGTATATGTACAACAGATACATACACAAATTTATAAATTAATAAATGACTTACATACGCTTAACTGTTTGTTTTTTGGTTAGGTATGGTTTGGCTGGCGCGGTCCCCTACTATCGGATCCCACGGGTCTCAAAGAGTTGACAGCGTGCGCTATACTGCTGCGGTACCTGTGCGACACGCCCGCAGCGCCTTTACAGAAATGTCTCGTTGAAAGGGAAGACGCTCTCGCCGGAGATGTAAGTACGGTTCTTGGTAGCATCTGTTTCAGAAAATAGATAAACAATTAAAGACACCGACAGAAAAAATTAGAATAGTTTATAGGTAACTTTTTAATAGCAAATCACGAAATATTTTCAAATATTCGTTTTGTAGAGAATCATAATATGATATGAATATGTTTTACCTAGCTGTTATTAATATGTATTTCGATTACTTTGATTTCCAAAAGAAATTTTCGACTCTAAAATTCATATCAAAACAAAATCACATCACAAAAATAATCAACTTTGCAACTACACACCAATTTTCCCGCAGGTATCCTGCAACCTAACCGAGAACCTGGCAACCCTAATAAAGATCGAAGTGAACAACGTGCCGATGGGCAAGTTGGAGGAAGCCCGCTCGGTGGCGCGGCGGTGCCTGGCGGCGGTGCGGTCGGGCGAGGAGGCGCTGGACATGAGCCGCCTGCACGTGCTGGTGCGCAAGCAGCTGCGGGAGACGCTCGCCAGCCTCGAGTCCAGCCCGCACCAGGCCATCGCCTTCAGGTGTATCGCCGACGCGCTGTACTCGCGGAACGAACTCGATGTTAGTATGTTGTTTTGTTGGTGATGGCTAAAGTATCGATATTACACATAAATAGAGTTTAAGATCGTAAGTGTTAAATGACAGATGAAAATGATTTTTGACGTGACGAAACAGTTCTTGTAAATCTAGCCAGGTAAACAATATAAAACATAGAAATAATAGACTTTATCAAAATACCATAAGTTACATTATTTGTAAGTATTTTTTTTTATCATTCAAAGCAACCATAGATAATTATTGTTTATGATAATTCAAATAACTTTCTGTACAAACGAAAATCTGTAACTAATTTTGACAGATAGTATGAATCCATTTTTTCCACATCATTTCACACATTTTACTAGTCATGTTGAATGTTGGTAAAACATCATTTATTCAAATCATTTTCAGTTCACATCCCGCATGAACCCGCAAAAGGACCTCCACGACCTTCTAAAGGAGGGTCAGGATTACTGGCTCGGCCTCATTATAAAGTACCTCACCGACGAACATACTGTTATCATCGGCTCGCCATCTGTCAAGCTGCAGGAGAAGTGGGTATTCAAAATTGTAATAAATTTTGTTCATAACCTTATTGGCGAATATATAAATTTGAATTGAAGTCATTCTCATATAAACGCCATCTGTCGGAAGTTGATGCATTTAAATCTGTGGTATTCCCCTAGAAAACATGTAAAAATGTTGAAAGAATTATAATTATAGGTAGTCACACTTTATTTTTCTTGCTTATTCTTTTATGATACCACTTGTAATTGCAGGATGGCAGAAGAAGAGAAAAACAGAATACAAAAACAAAGAGAGGCGCTTGGCGAGAAAGGACTTGCCGAGAAGGCTAAACGTCTTGAAGAAGCTATGGAATTCAATGAGGTAATTTATTGGTGCTTATCTGTCTACCACTTTCGGATCTATTTTTCCTTTATCCATACGCTGGCACTTCACTAGCAAAAACATCGGCTTCTATGAACTATGTACGGATTGCTTTAACTATTTATATAAATTAATAATCCTCATCATCATCATGTGATATTGATGCCCTTATACCTCCCACGATTTTACTTTATATCTGAGAGGATTTAGGTCTTAGCGTTCCACGACGACCTAGTTCAGGACAGCGAACTAAACAATTCTAAGTGTCACATTAATGAAATTATCATTTAAATTTATTAAATAAATTAAATATATTTGTTTGCACAGCGTCCACCTCCTCCTGGAACCTTAGCTTCAGTCCCGGTGCCATCATGCGACTTCAAGTGCCACTCCATCTCCACGTGGAGTTCCGACTCCGACCCGTGCCCGCACTTCGATCTCAAGGAGGTGCCGCTCTACACCAGGGTGCACAGCCTCAAGACTAACTTCGTTTATGTGAGTATAGCTTTGTTATTGAGGAGTTTGGGGTGAAGATAAGAATTTGATAGGTATGTGTCCCCGTAAAATTTTAAATACCATTAGATTATTTCTCATCTATGTCGTGAGATTGTGTGAAGTCATCATCATCATCATCATCATCATGTCAGCCAATCGTGGTCCACTGCTGGACATAGGCCTCCCCCAATGACTTCCACCGGGATCGGTCGGAAGCCGCCTGCAGCCAGAGATTGTGAAATGACAGTACTAAAATGTCGAACTATCCGAAGAATGTTCTTAATTGGTCGGATTTACAATCTACTCTACGTTCATCAACTCGCAAGATAGATTACAATCTAACGGTATTTACAATTTTACAGTGACATATATAATTAGAGATTTTTTTAGGGTCTTAGTTGACAAAGGATCATTTCATTATTGTTTCTGGAAATTTATACATAGATATATTATTGTATTTTATAAACTTTACTCGTGACAGCCAAATTCTTAGTTTCAAGACCAAATTCTTTGTCAAGACAGAATTTTTAATAAAAAATTGAGTTGAGTTCGAAATTGAGTACACTTACTAATTAAAACTGAAAACAGACAATCTTACAATATGATATGTCTCATACATTTCCAGATGAACCTGATGCTGGACACGTGGTCGGTGCCCCCGGCGGTGCGCAAGTGGCTCCCGCTGCAGCTGAACGCGCTGGGCGAGTGCGGCGTGTGGCGCGGCGGCGCGCTCGTGCCGCACGAGGCCGTGGTGTCGGCCGCCGAGCACCTCACCGTGCTGCTGGCCGACGACCTGGGGTTCGACCGCGGGTCCAACTTCGGCGTCGGACGGTTTGGACACTACGTGCGGGTGGAGACCAGGGTTGGTATTATTGTAGGGTAGTTGCAACTTATTTGTTTATTGTCTGTAGGAAATGACAAAATATTTTTAAATCAATAATAGAACTTACAGACATTGAGAATATTTACATAAATGCCAAAAAATAGAAAATTAAAATAAAATAATATAAATTTACAAAATGTTATTACTGCAGTTACTAACACACATCACTACAACGATATTAAATTCATTACAATGGATAGTTCAAATCTGCGCTATTAAAATCGATGAATTTGGCTACATTAGTTACTTAATCAATATCGACCTTCTCAACGTCAATAAATACAAGTAGTAAAAAGGATTATTATAGGATATTTTGGCCCCTTAAGCATTCCCAAAAAATAACAATTCTGTATAATAATATTTTCAGTGCGAGCCAGAAGATTACGAAGCAGTGGTGGATCTTTTGTACGAAATACTGTACGCTGCGGAACTGACGAAAGAAAGACTGTTGGTGTTCGCACAAAGATTGATTAACGATGTGGCCCAGGTAATTTCATGTTAAGAGCATTAATCAATATTCTGACTTCTGTATCGAGCAATTTACAATATCGGCTTTTTGTATTTGTAGTTTTTGTTTCAATTTTAAATTTACCATTATTATGTACATGGACTCTACATTTGGACATGTAAAAAATTGTATGATAGAGAAAATTCACGGTCAGATGTGGTCAGTTCAAGTTTATCAATCATCCCTAAGCATTTGCCAGCAAAATGCTTTAAACCTACAAACATAGATTTACCTTACCCAAATATAATTCCCAGGTCCGCAGAAACGGCAACAAGATGGTATATGACACGCTCCGTGACTCCGTATACTCGGAGAACAGCAACGTGCACTGGTGCTCCGTATTGCGCCAGCACAAGTTCCTCAAGGAACTCATCGAGCAGCTCAACGCGGGCGGAGACTCAGCCGAGGCCGCGGTCCAAGAGGCCAAGGATACTATGAAGGCCATCACTGAGGCCGCCTGGCTACACATCGCCGCCGACTTCGACAGATACAAACTCAGCACCAAGCCCTGGAAGAGATTCGCGCGAGAGAATGAAATCGTTCCTGTGCAGTAAGTTTTACAGATATATTAAAGTAGGCGTTAATTCAAAGAACTAGTTGAATCAACGGTTGACGATGAAGAAACGAACGAACGGTTGATAAATTCTCAAAAAACTAGTTGTATTCGTACATGGGTAAATTAAAGGCATAGATGTAGTGGTAGTCGCACATGGAATATTACATGATTAGGACAGAGGTGTTTTACCGAAAGTATTGCCAAAAAAATACATAAAATTTCCTATTATTCTTCTTTATAAGATTTTTCATCATGTATCTTGATAACGCCATAGTTATATCTAACCTATGATTTTTCACCTGGATAAAATTTGACAAATTTATCGATATATCTTCAGGCCGGAGTTACACTGGGACGCGGAAGTGATGTCCGAGTCCGGCGGCGGGTTCGTGGTGGGCGTGGGCGGGCTGGAGTCCTCGTTCCTGGCGCAGCTGAGTCCGGGGCCGCAGGGACACGCGCTCGACGAACTGGCACCGCTCATGGTCGCCATCAACTACTTCACGCAACTTGAGGTAATGAAGCCGATGTTAATCTTTGACGTTTTTAATAATTGAATTTTATAAAGTTATTTTTTTATTGGGATCGATTACTTATACAACTAACTATATTTAGAGCTGAGTTTAAAATAATTTTAAATCAAATTATTCATGCAATCTTTAAAATATATCCCCAATTAGAAATAATTTATAAAAGTATATATCATAATTTAAGTCATAAATTAAAAGGGTAATTTTTTAATTACACAAGTGAATAAACTTGCAATTTTAAACATTTTTTTAAGTCTTAATATACAACATTAAAATACAATAATTTATTTCCTTGCCCCACAGGGCCCGATGTGGCGTCTGATCCGCGGCTCGGGCCTGTCGTACGGGTACGGCGTGCGTCCGTCGCCCACGGAGGGCCGCCTCGTGTTCTCGCTCTACCGCGCCACCAACGCAGTCGCAGCATACACCAAGGCCAAGTCCATTCTGGTTAGATTTATTGTTACAAGTAATTTTATTTCTTGTTTAATGCCATTTGCCGATTATTTAATACACAATATTGTAAAATTTAGAATATATTGTTTTATAAACCCACAATTAATTATTAATTTAATTTTAAAGCGTAAGAAGTTTATATTTATGATTAATAATTATTATACTAATACAAACAGATCGACAGTTACTTCCAAAGTAAACTAAGAGAAGTCATAACATGTAACTAACATATAATCCACACACACACAACAGGACGAATATTTGGTGGACGGTAAATTCGACGAAGACTTGTTCGCGTCTGCAAAGAGCACGGCCGTATTCGAAGTGGTGGAGGATGAAAAGAGTCCTGCTGATGTTGTCAGACAATCACTCGTCAGCTTCCTGCGGCGTGTGAGCGTCACTTACCATAGGTACTATTGCTTTCTTACTTTAATATGTACGAGCAATCATAGAAATTGCATCGTGGTGTTGCTTATGTGTGTGCCGTGCGATCTAGAATCCTTGAGTTCAATTTCCGTAAGTGTTAAATGTGTATTAGTAAATGTAGTAGAAGGCAAGCCTATTACAAACTCCGAGCTGCTTCTGAGAATTTCCTAGTAGAAACTCCCATTGCCCATAATTGAGATCACATGGCATATATTCAATGTATGTTGCCTTTGATATTTTTTGTTTTTACGTCCTTCTAACGAGACAGCCGGATGACTAAACCATCTTAACTGAACTCAGCAATTCATTAAAAATAAAGCAAAACAATATCCATTGAGCATAGCTATTCGTATCATAATTCATTAATAACAATAATCTATGTCCAGGGAGTTGGTGTGTGCGATATCCGCGGTGACCCCGGAGACGGCGCGCGCGGCGGCGGCGCGCTGGCTGCCGCAGCTGTTCGACCTGCAGCGGACCAAGCTGGCGCTCGCCTGTAACCCCACCAAGGTCGCCGACATGCAGGCCGCATTCGACAAGTAAGACCCCATAATACATACGTACTGACCCTGTCCCTAACTTAAGAAAAAAAAATATTAATGAAAAAATTATCTTGTTGAATCTCTTAAAATATTGAATTTTATGTAACAGCGCCATCTATAACCTAACACGGATAAAATAGCTGGATGAATTTATCAAAAAAACATCTTGCACTAACTGACTAAACGAGACCCTGAAAACCACACATGGTTGCATTAAAATACTTTTTATACCAATCCCCCATTTCTCGCCATTTTATTTTTTTTTTCATAAATAAAAATGGCCACATCAACTAGATCAAATTAAATTTTCCCTTCAACCTTTTTGATATGATTTGAGTTCATATTACGTTTTTTTTTTCCAGGATTAATGTGAAATTGGAAGCATTTGAGTCAATGGAGGCATCCCACTTTAACAAATAAGGATATTTTTAATACAAACTGTTAAGAGTTTACATTTCTAATAAATATACAGTTTTAATTTTATACAGTAAGAAATTAAGTATTCATATATTATACAAACACTATGTTTTTGTCTAATTTAACAAGCTTGGCTGTGCCTTACACAAAATGCACTTTGTTTACTGTTACAATATACTGTAATAGACACTAATTGAATTATCAAAGCTTATATAAAGAATTATGAGTGCATCAAAAAAAGTGTTTTATTAAATAAAAATACAATTATTGTGATAATAGTTTTAATCACCATTGATCTTAAAGCTATTTCTATACAAAAAATATAACTTAAACTTAGCCAGATAATTAGTGAACATTATAATAAAACATCTCACAACCGCTGCAACATCTCCATCGAACCCATTCATAAAATATCATGTCAATATTAACCCTTCATTTTCCATATAATTTTTGATTATACTCTTCAACAATTCCTAAAGAATGTAGTGAAAACATTAGTCAAAAGTGTTATAGAGCAAAAATATTTCTTTTCAACATCTCTGTAGACATAACTTGAGCTTCGCACTACACAGACTACGATAACTTCTATAGAAAATCTGTATACAACAACATTATGACACAAGGATATTAAATTTTAGATTTTAAAATATTTCTAGCGTCAAGCTTCGTTAATGTGTAGTCTAGTCTATTTATTTTATAATACTGGTTAAATTTAATCATCAAAATGCTTGTTAGGGTGCACAATATACAATTATAAACTGCCCCATCTATCAGAATGATTTGTAAGTTTTAGAACCACTCTCATAGGCCATCCTAACCCCTTTGTCCCACCACCCATTTGGTGAGGATTATAATATGTATGTAAAATTATTAATGAATAATCTAAAATATTACATTGTACATAAAGTGATATATTTACAAATAACATGTTATTCTAACCATAGAGAAAAATATCGATATTTCCAAGTAACAATAAAATTCAAGAATACGATGCATATTTGATATGCACATCTAAAATGTGTTATGAAGCACCAATGTTTGTATTTCATTTAAAAGATGCATCTTCATTTCCAACCTGGTGTCGCGTCAACCTTAACATGTCCATAACATCTACGTTTGCCCTAAATACGAAATACATGTTCGGGCTGCTCAGAGGTTCCCGATGTAAAAGATTAAAATATACGTGCTTTGAGAAGATTTGGTAAATGTTAAAAGAGCAATCCTAATTAACTAACATTATATTAATTCGCTATGAACAACTACATGAATAAAATTTCCTAATAAAATGATCGACTAATTATGTTCCACTATCGACTACATAATTTTAATAATAAAGAGGCGGCCTCATTTACACTATTTAACGTATGCAGTACTCGTCCCGACACACGACGCGAGATTCTTGTAGCCCGCACCGATTGTGTAAAGGCGATCTGTGTCATGCAGATGTTGTTTGTAGGTTCACTATCCGCTTGAGGACATAGCTATTTAAAGACTTGAAATGAATTATGCTTTTAGCCAAAATTCGCTTCTTAAACGATTGTATCTTTTGTGATATTTCAATTTTGTCCACATATAGGTACAGATATCAGCAAAATAAAAATGTGATCGTGATTCGACATCAGTATGACACAAGAACGCCTATTCCCGTCTCTTATCTCCTTTAGATGCATCGGCCGTTATACAGCGCGATTGTCGAGTGACAACCGCGCTTATCACACTAAAACAGACTTATAAATTGAGAGTTCAAATTGAGAAACAGTGTTTTTTTACAACGATACACCTAAACATCCTTGTATGTTCGAAAACGTGAGGCTTTAATTTGCAGAACCGTATTAACATTTATGTTAACCTTTACATTATAGACCTATAAAACTATTTCAGATATATCTGACTATCGCAAAAGGTACACTGAAAATTTACAAGTAGCTTCACGTAATTAACAGTAAATTATCCATCGCGACATCCACAGGCGAGGCCATCACTCGTCAAGCATAGCGACAAACTTTTGCATTTATTTCTCACTCGTAATGTAAAACTAACCAGATCTTTCCGAGTTCGCCAATCGTGATGATACAACTCGATTTGTCGTTGTGACGAGATTGCGCGCTGTGGTACAGTGGCGTGTAGTAGTATCGCGGCTGCATCATGTCGCCTGAACCATGGCGGTGCCTACGCCATGTTGGCGCCTACAAGATGGCGTCACCACATAATGGTGTCGCGTATAAGATGGTTTCATCACATAATGTGTGCGCCTACAAGATGGCGGCGTCGAGCGCGGGCGCGTGCGTGCGCAGCGCGTCGTGTATGTAGGAGGCGATGGAGGTGTCGGCCACGAGGTGGAAGAAGTACAGGTGCTCGAAGCACTTGAGCGAGATGGAGCGCAGCGCGGGCAGGCGCAGCAGCAGCGCCGCGAACCGACCCTCCTCCGCGCTGCGCGACCGCCGCACGTACTCGTCCAGGCACGAGAACATCTGCAACACCACACAATTATATTATGCGTGTTGTACTATGCCATAAGCACAGAATTGACACTATGAATAAATTAATTATCTTTTAAGTGCAAACAGAGTGCATAAAAATTATTAAAGTACATTAAAAATATTTTTTTGCCCTGTCTCCTTTATGATCCTTCTCTTGTCGGTAAAATACTCATAAGTCAGTGGCGTGCCTAGGGTCTCAAGCTAGGGCAAGCCCATTTTTTTTATTATTGTAATTTTACCTACTGCTGGTCTGCTGGTTACAATTACATTCACGATATGAGCAACCGTAATTTAGTTATCGTAATGGTGGTACCTCGATGTTTTTTTTTTTCAAAACTCGTTGATAGTATTATAGGAAATAGTTGTGGCTTTGAGAAAAGCCGTTTTTTATGGTTTCTTGAGCGAATGAACTGAAGGAACACTGTTTCTTGAGCTGGTTTTGTGCTTACATCCTAAATAAAAGTTGAACATAATATGATAAACTAATTTTAAAATAAAAATAATGTTTGTTCGTAGCTTTGTGCTACTAATTTTGCGATACAGTCATGTTTTTATAAAAAATCTAAAATAATTTTACTCAATGTCTCTGATGTACGACTTTCAGAGACATTACTATTCCTTGGAAAAATCCTAGAAATAATCTCGAATATTATTGCCAAAATAATATCTTAATATTATGCACAACGGTTCTATACTTATTACTAATATCGGGAGTTTCATCAATAATAATTATTGATATAAATTGTGTCGTGTTAATTTCAAATTCTATACGCGATCTTAAAACATCAGCCACGGAATAAATTATATCATTTTGTATTTTATTGGACAAATAACTCGGCCCTCCTTTGACGCCATGCTGTTGTTGCATATGTTTTTCTAATACGCTATCGTATTTAGAAAGTAAAGACACGAGTTCTAGGAAATTTCCTTTATTTAATGACAATTGAGATTCATTATGTCCTTTGAAAGGCAGTTCTTGTTGAGCTAAATGACAAATAATATCTATTAATCTTTGAAAAACATTACGATTATGATCAACGCGAGTGTTATGTTTTGTAATTTCGTTAGATAATTGACAAGAAATCGATGTTTCAATGCACTGTTTACCAAAATTATGAAAAGAAATTAACGCGTTCAAGTGCTTTTGTGAATTTGAATGCCTTTTACAAGCATCATAAATATTATTTAAATCGTTGTATCCGCTAGAATTCCGAACATTTTTATCATTAAAAAAATATATACAACACCAGCAATGTAGCCTATTTGTATGGGAACATCCGACAATCCAATTAGTTTGATACACGGATCTATTAAAGGTTTTTTTTTTACTTTTATTAATTTGCAAAATACTCAAGTCCGGTGTAGGTTTTGAACTACTAACAAGCTGTTTTTTCTCGGTATAATTTAATAAACTTACCTTATCCTCGAAGAGTAAAACTTGCACACACTTTAAACCATCGCAAGGAACAACATAACTCATTACGCTCATTTATAATTAAAGTATTCAAAATGTAAACAACAAAACCAATATAATTCAAAGTTGTTGTCATTCGCTCAATGACAATTGACAAATTGTGAAGTTACTTATTACCGACGTTTAATATTGCCAACGTAAAAAAAATTGTACAAGTTCACCATAATATCATCTAAAATAAATTAATTATCACACGCAATATTATAAAATAATAAACATATAAAATAAAATGTATTATTCTAAATAAATTTTATTATTATAATACATTACTTTTTCTAAGCGTGCAACACCGCGCTCCCAATGGGACGATGTTCAGAGGCAAAGCAGGATTTTTGTCTCCATACTAATTGCTAAAATAACGGTATCTTGTTTACGTCGAGTTTTCAAAATCCAATAGAAATTTTGACATTGTGCGAGCGAGAGGGAACACATGCGGTAAAGCCCGCCCTATCTCTCTCTAATGATTATTATGGTGAGTATTGACGTTTGTGCGCCCGCGTTGTGTTTGTTTGAAATTATATGGGCCGGGCAGGGGGGGCACACTTCGAACAAAGTACTGTTTCAAAGACGACAACGCCATCTAGAGCTTGGTTTTAGAAAAAAATGGCGGCCATATTAGCGTTAACTGTCAAGTCTCAAGAACACACGTCAATCTCATTCATTGTCAACTCTGGCTTTCGGACGTTGATGCGGTTTTCGAGATTTGTCTCAATTTTCGTCGTTATATTCGTTTTTGTTAATTGAATCTTGTTAAGTTTATGTTTCTGTTATTTGTTTACGTTACCTAGTTTTAAAAATTTGTTATTTTGTTAATGTTACGTAGTTTTAAGGACTTCGTAATATTTTCCTAGCAATATTCTTCCTATAAGTACTTATCCTATAAAAATGGTGCCGTATACGACAATCGCCTGTACATAACTTATACGTGTGTTAATATTTTTATTCAATTCCAATGACCTACATTGTAGTCTTAAAATATACCTACATAGCTATACAATACAAAGGTACCTAAAAGATAGCTATACAACACATAGATAGTAGTGTACATACCTACGTTTACGTATATATTTGCAGGTTTAGTTCAAACACTGAACTGTAGACGGCAGCACTTACTATACATGCAATTTTTGTCATAGAGTTGCCACTCTTTCTCATATATATTACTATACTCTTTGGGGCCGGGATTTGGCGCGCGGCGGCATGGCGGCGCGGGAAAAATTACGTAAATTATTAAATTTACGTAAATTTGTGTTTTTGGATGATTTTTTTTGTTTGTGTTTTATTAATGTTTAATCTAGTTTACATTTTTAAATTCGGAATCATGTAAGGCAAGCCAGGCTTTTGGGCTTCTATGGAAGTACCGCCACTGTCATAAGTCTATTGAACTACGATTCGACTTACTTTAGACACTACCATACAAATGAAATGGATAAAAAATACGAAATAAGATAATGTTTACCTTCTCACGCAACACCACAATTTCTTGTTTGTTCTTTAATCCTTTTACATCTGAAACATGACAGGCATATGATTATTAGCAAAAACATATAAAAATCGTTTTTAGCTGTGGTTTACACAGAAATGTATCCAAAAATTTTTTGCAGAATTTAGTACGCGCAGATATCGGAATAATAGGGCCTAAATTGGAATATAGTAAGTGAGATATGGTCGCCAAAATTAAAATAAGATCACAAAGCTCCATAATTTATTAAAATTCATCAAATATTATTTCTACATTCAGTGTCAAAATCACAGTTGTTATATTCATTGATAAGTGGCCATCAGTAGTCGACAAAATTACCTTCCCGATACACAACACAGTGTCTTTAGAAGGCGCATGATAGTACCAGGCTAGCATACGTGCACAGAGCGTACGTACCGGGGTTGAGCAGTATGACGGCCTTGAGCGCGACGTACTCGGCCTGGTCGACGCGCATGATAGTACCAGGCTAGCATACGTGCACAGAGCGTACGTACCGGGGTTGAGCAGTATGACGGCCTTGAGCGCGACGTACTCGGCCTGGTCGACGCGCATGATAGTACCAGGCTAGCATACGTGCACAGAGCGTACGTACCGGGGTTGAGCAGTATGACGGCCTTGAGCGCGACGTACTCGGCCTGGTCGACGCGCATGATAGTACCAGGCTAGCATACGTGCACAGAGCGTACGTACCGGGGTTGAGCAGTATGACGGCCTTGAGCGCGACGTACTCGGCCTGGTCGACGCGCATGATAGTACCAGGCTAGCATACGTGCACAGAGCGTACGTACCGGGGTTGAGCAGTATGACGGCCTTGAGCGCGACGTACTCGGCCTGGTCGACGCACATGATAGTACCAGGCTAGCATACGTGCACAGAGCGTACGTACCGGGGTTGAGCAGTATGACGGCCTTGAGCGCGACGTACTCGGCCTGGTCGACGCGCATGATAGTACCAGGCTAGCATACGTGCACAGAGCGTACGTACCGGGGTTGAGCAGTATGACGGCCTTGAGCGCGACGTACTCGGCCTGGTCGACGCGCATGATAGTACCAGGCTAGCATACGTGCACAGAGCGTACGTACCGGGGTTGAGCAGTATGACGGCCTTGAGCGCGACGTACTCGGCCTGGTCGACGCGCATGATAGTACCAGGCTAGCATACGTGCACAGAGCGTACGTACCGGGGTTGAGCAGTATGACGGCCTTGAGCGCGACGTACTCGGCCTGGTCGACGCGCATGATAGTACCAGGCTAGCATACGTGCACAGAGCGTACGTACCGGGGTTGAGCAGTATGACGGCCTTGAGCGCGACGTACTCGGCCTGGTCGACGCGCATGATAGTACCAGGCTAGCATACGTGCACAGAGCGTACGTACCGGGGTTGAGCAGTATGACGGCCTTGAGCGCGACGTACTCGGCCTGGTCGACGCGCATGATAGTACCAGGCTAGCATACGTGCACAGAGCGTACGTACCGGGGTTGAGCAGTATGACGGCCTTGAGCGCGACGTACTCGGCCTGGTCGACGCGCATGATAGTACCAGGCTAGCATACGTGCACAGAGCGTACGTACCGGGGTTGAGCAGTATGACGGCCTTGAGCGCGACGTACTCGGCCTGGTCGACGCGCATGATAGTACCAGGCTAGCATACGTGCACAGAGCGTACGTACCGGGGTTGAGCAGTATGACGGCCTTGAGCGCGACGTACTCGGCCTGGTCGACGCGCATGATAGTACCAGGCTAGCATACGTGCACAGAGCGTACGTACCGGGGTTGAGCAGTATGACGGCCTTGAGCGCGACGTACTCGGCCTGGTCGACGCGCATGATAGTACCAGGCTAGCATACGTGCACAGAGCGTACGTACCGGGGTTGAGCAGTATGACGGCCTTGAGCGCGACGTACTCGGCCTGGTCGACGCGCATGATAGTACCAGGCTAGCATACGTGCACAGAGCGTACGTACCGGGGTTGAGCAGTATGACGGCCTTGAGCGCGACGTACTCGGCCTGGTCGACGCGCATGATAGTACCAGGCTAGCATACGTGCACAGAGCGTACGTACCGGGGTTGAGCAGTATGACGGCCTTGAGCGCGACGTACTCGGCCTGGTCGACGCGCAGGGTGCGCATCTTTAGCGACAACTCCGACAGCACGCGGTCGAAGATCTGCCCCACGCCCGCCTGCAGCGCCGAGTTGCGGTGCAGCGTCATGCCTACAATGCACATCAACACATAGCGTTAAAACTACGTGATCGGATACATAAATAAATAAACCCAGAAGTCACAAGATACGAGTCTTGTGTCGTGGGTATCACAAACTACAAGAGACTTTTCGGTCTTACAAACACCCAGACCCGAAACAAATATTTGTGGATCACACAAACAGTTGTCTCGGTGCGGGGATCGAACCCGCGGCCGCTCGTTTCGCAAGCTGGTGTCTAGCCAACTGCGCCACGGGGCTGTCACTTATGACTTATGTTACTTATGACGATTACGATAGAATTGTTGTTAGTAAATCGTAACAAAAACATACGTAAAACTCGAACTAATAACTAACTCAAACAGAGTCGAATGGCATGAAACGACATCGATCATCTTTCATACACACAACTATACAAAAATAAAGCACATAGAATGATCCCAAAACAGGATATAATTAGTGCATCACTACAGTAACACCTACGACAAGTACACAGAGCCTCGCTAATAAACGTATATTACACTTTAGTTATGTAACAAATTATAATTTGTCTTGCTTCGTCGAATGACCTTGACGTTAAAATTGGAAATTGTGAATAACTATATTTACACGTAAATGTAACATTTGACGTCAATCTACGATTACTAATGAATAATATTAAACTATTTCGGTCCAAGACACGGAAACCTAAATTAATGTGGTCACATCCAAATAGAGACTATAATTTTATCGATTGCTGGAAACTATGTATATTAACACAGCTCTAAATCTCTCGACCTGATTATTTTTGCAAAATTTAAAAACTATGAAGTAGGTATCAACTGAAATGTGTACCAAATTGAATCATTGACACTTATCGTTGTAAAGTCATGCTGCTTGATAAATTGCTATCAGGTGCTACTTTCACTTTAAGCCGATAAAACGTTCTTGATAAAATGAAACAAATATTTTTTCATACAATGTTGTTACCCTGTCTATGAAACTGGTTGACAATAGAAACATACAGATCCTGAATGCTTTAAAAAAACAATATGTCCTCATATTAAATTGAAACATTTCCATCAACAGCCCTTACATCTCCCATGGCTGGGAACGGGCCTCCTCTATAACTGGGAGGGTTTGTTGTAATGCTACGAGATAAAACTTTTATTCCATAAATAATTAAGACTATCGCATATTCATAAAAAAAAACAAGGACGTAACCCCAAGAAACCTGTCCGTCATATCTGATCGTATTAACAGATACATTTCACAAACTCAACATATTTTACTCGTATTCTAGAAAAGTTTAAAAAATAATAATAAATTTACATATAGTAATAAAAACACAAGTTTATCGATGACTTAAAATAATTAGCAAAGGATTTTTAATAATTTTTTTCAAGAAACCAAATCTAAAAGTATAGTATAAAACGAACAGTCGAAGGTATAAAAACATACTTGTTAAAGCATGATAGTACTATGTAGTAACTAGCTTATTCGAACAACCTAATTTGAATGCAGGTAATAAATATAATAATAGATTAAGTTAAGAAATATATATATATTGCATTTTATTAGAATACATCAACATGATATCATCAATTTATTATTATATATATTCCTATCATTTCAAGCTTTAAATATAGATATTAACCTACAGATAAGGAATAGGAGCACGACTTAAATTCACTAAGAAACTATTTACCTGGCATGAGGCACATCAACTGCGGCGGAGTAGTGCTTCTGGAATCCACATTCTCTCGCTCATCGGTTAAATACTGAAACACGACAAGCAATTCAGTCAATACTAATATTCAACACTAACGTAAATACTCTCAAGCCTTATTTCTGGAAAGCAGATAGCGTAGGTTTATAGTAGGGCAGGTCCATATAATCGTAGAAACATAGACACTACTGAGAACATTTCCAGAATCCACGGGGCTATTGAGTTAAGTATTCTAATACTTGAACAAAATAGGATAGACCTCTTCAGGTATTTAATGCAGCTGCTTACGCTGGAGAACTAATTAAAAGTCCAATATTACGAGTTGAATCTACTACCTCTAAATGATCGCACGACTCATATACAGTGAAACTTAAAATGCAATATATGCGCCTAATTTATAAAAAATATCAAATTTAGGTTTTTTTGGTATGGTTTCGTGGGATTAAAAAGCACAGTGTGATTTAAACAGAACATCGACTGATTTAATGCATATATGAAACATAACTAACCTCCATCGACCGCCAAGCAATGGCGAACAACAGCAGCTCGTTCCAGGAGTTCTTGATGAGCAAGATCTGATCCTCGAGCTCGAGTTGGCCGAAATGTGGAATGTCGCGCGCCCACACCACTAGCGCCGCTATTTGTTTGTTGCCTGAAATACGTACGAAGAACATTTTAAAAAAGGAAAAAGATTTATATTACCGTTAATCAAATTTATTTTTAAACTACCTGCCTACATTCACGTTAGTGCTTGATAATCGTAAAAATATGTATTATGGTTACTTGTCAATAGATGGCGCTCAATCACTAAACTAGTAAGCAACTTGGAAACTCTACATAAATACAACACATGCGCGAAGTTTTTTATGCCCTCGACGATACGGTGGTTATATTTACAATAACAAATGTTTTACGATAATAATTTGCTCTATTATTCGATTTCGGATTTTTAATAGAAACATTTTAGTTATTTAGGGATTTTTTTAAAACTAATTGCTCACTACTTTAAAAATAATGATTGGAAAACGAAAATCTATCGAATAATGCCTTTGCAATTTTATTTTTATCCTAAGGATACGCAGTATTTTTTTGTGGCAAACAGATAAACATACGAATCTATCTACAGCTGCCCGGAAAACAAATAAACTGTACACAAAAAAATCACCATAATCCATCAAGTTTCCGTACATAAGTTATTATCGTAGTCGCATTGTACGCAGGGCTGATTCACAACGCGGCGATAAGTTATCTTTTAAAAATATGCCTCGCTACATTTAGCTAGATAAAGTGACCCTTGTTTGACGCACTTTTTTCACATTATTTTGAAAACAGATGCATTAGTATTAAGACGGTAGTGGCTAAGGCAATGAGAGAGCGCTAATTTTGAAAACCCTGTGATTGTTGGTATATGGAAAAAGTGGAGAAAAGTCTACAGAAATTAAACTTAGAGCTTACAATCGAAAAACTAAATATTAACAAGAAAAATGCTTAAAATACAGGGTAAAAGAAGGAACACTACACATATATAATATTTCTAACTCAACAAACGCAATAAATTTATTAAAGCATAGAATTTTAATAATATGTAACTATCGACCAAGCTTGTTACAATAAATGGCGACTCTAATTAGCATTTTTGATCTTTTAAATTGCTTATTTAATGCTATAGACGCCACATCCTAATAAAACTAAGTTAGATAATGTATACAAGTCAACCACGCGGGTCTTTTATCTTTTATTAAGATATTTGAGTTATATTAAGCAAATTTCGACTGCGTCGTCAACAGAAAGGCTCGATTGACATGCTACAAATGTAACATAAATTTGTTGAGGCAATACTTCTTGTATGTACGACAGCGGATAGCAAAACTTCGTTTTGAATAGATTTCACCTGGCATTAAGCCTTGTCACTTGAACACGTTATTTTTCGGCACATGTCGCATAGTTTCAAGTCTGACGCTATTGTCCCCGATTTATTAATCTTTGAATAATGACTTATCAAAATTATAATCGATAAATCTGTTATCAACATTTTTTGTGTGAAGAGAATATTTACTTTATAATATAAAATCTCAAATTTTTTTTTACATTTATTTTTGCTAATAAATCCAGGAAAAAATATACTCTTATCATAAACCAAATTTTAATCTTTTCTCTAAGTATAGGAGTCTATAGAGCTTGCTTGCACCGTAATGTTGGTAGTAAGCATGTTAGCTCTTTATGTGTTAGGCCTGCACAAACTTTGCCAGATTTTTACTCCATATATCCTTAAGCCATCGTTGATTCTCAATCGATAAGAACTGTACCATGTCGCCTCCGTCACGTACAAGTTATTCGCGCGCCAAAGGCAACGATACGATCTAGGCGCAGGCCGCGGAATTATAAAACAAACATCTAAACAAACAATCAATTGTAGACTACGACTTTCGCATTTATCAGCCAGAAGGTCGCTTTATTTTATTCATTGAGGCACTAGTTTGATTTAAATATTATTGTATATTGCTATGCGAATGAATACGATTATGCAGAATATTTTTTTTTGTTGCACGGACATGTTTGACAGCATGTATTTATTCAGCATGTTTCTTCGCGTGTGTTTGCAAAGGCTGTGAAAACAAGACCATACGAGGTAAGAATTGCTCTAAAAATGTAAAAAAGGATTAAAAATATTACATATTGTCAGCCCCAAAGGAAAATAAGTGATATCCTAGTCCACATAATGGCCTAAATGCAGTAAAAACCTCCTACGTTTTCTTGCTATATTTCATCACTCTAACTCAAGTAACAAAAAAATATAAATATATTAAAATTCATAAATAAGCTTCAAAATTTGATTCGCTATCAGCTTGGCGACATTCAGGTTCTTAGCGAAGGAAAATTATAAATTCAACGTCTAAATGACTGATATTTATTCCTTGAAATTCATTATTACATGGTTTACAAATACCTATTCATACTTGGTTATTAAAGATTTTATGATAAAAATTTATTACGCGGAATTAAGACATCAAATATTCTATTTATAATAAAAATTAACATACAACGAGATCCACGTGTATAGGAGATTACCTCAATAAATCCTCATAAAAGAGGCTTAACTCCTAAGTATCGCACACAATCAGGTTTAAATTATGTGAACGTACGTACATTTTAATGGAATGACTTCACAGTATTCAAATAGCGTCTAATGCTATTGACTTGAATGTAACAAACTTTTTATAACAATATTAACGGATAAGTCGAACACGGAAATTGTCAACGCGCCTGTATAAATAACAAATGAATATAAAAAAAAAACTACAGAAAAGTGAACGTCAATGGAAATCACAGACTTTGATTAAGGTGATTTTTTTTAAAGGGGATTGAGTGTATCAATAGAACTTTAAATTAACTCCACGAGGTTAGTTTGGTTTAACATGTTATTTTGAATGAATATTCCACATTTTAAATAAACCTGCATTGCTTCAATCACAGCATCACTGATGTCATTGTTATTTTTAGAATAGCAATTTCGACAAGTCATTGGTTACTGATGGAAATATCTTAGAACAGTCGAAGACGTAATATAAACACTGCAACTTAAATCGTACGACAATATATCAGTAGTCACAACAAACATGTAAAATTTATTTTTAAACAAAACATAGCGGTTTCTGGAACTACAAAACCAATTCTAAGAAATCTTTCTTTATCTCCTTGAATCAATTAAGTTACACTCCATGAACGTGTAACCCTTTATTAGTTAATTGATGATCGCAGGCAAGGCCGCTTCCAGCTTGCAGTGTCGTGTTTTAGTCAGTTAAGACTGATAAATGGGTTAGCTCGACTAACTTGCAAGTTTTACGGAACCGATATAAAAATGTTGATTTTGCGGTGAATGGTTATGATGATGATATATATGTGATGTATAAGGTATATAAGCTGTGAATAACATATCAAAGTCTCTATGATTCCAATATTAAAAAAACAAACTTTCTAATTCAAATTGTCCATCATAAAAGGTCGTACTTTGAAGGTAAGTTTTATGATGACACTGTCATAATGAGACGCCTGTCTTGCACATGAATCGAAAAGTTAAATAACTTACTGGTCTAATAATACCATAATAACAAGCTTTACAAACCAATTGAGTTTTCTACCAATATCGTAAAATTCACTAGGACATATCATGTACCTATAAACAATGTACAAACACTAAAATGTGTTTGAATGACAGGTAATAAATACTTCGACTTAGACGTAGTGGTGCCAAAAATTTCTTCATATTTTTGAAGTTCATAATGATATTTTTTAAGTGACAGACAGATGCTTTTGTTTCTGTCTGTTTCCATTAATTTATTCGCAATTTTCACACGTAAAGCTATGTTTAGAGCAAAGGAATATCCTTCATTTCACTCAGATACGATGACAAGAAATAATATAGTATAATTAAATAAATGTGGGAATTATCGGCAGTCGATTGCTTACCGTCGCCAAGCTGGCAACTGCATTAGCAATCGCAAGTAAATCATGGCTCACAAGCCCACAAGGAGGTAGGCAAATTATAATAATGACAGTTGATTAGAGCCATTCAATGCGGAATATCGATAAAAACTGAATTATGCGTAATTGAGTATTTCGTATAATAAGTATTCGTAGCGAACTACAAAGGATACTGATTGCTCATGTTATTGATGTTCGGTCGTGGAGTTATTTTCGTTTTTAGTAAATCAATTTATTATGCTGATACGCAATTACCATAAACATACTAAACGCTAATCAATAATTCTATTGGTGTGCAAAAATTGGCACTTATTGTGCGGTATACAAGAATAACAAAATATAAATTATTTTGTCAAACATTAAGATCTTTACTTATTTTAGTAATAACAAGTATTTTTAATACTTCAAGATGAATGTCGTATTGACTGCGAAATACCTGAACCAAAATCATTTTATATTTTCGATTATATTTTTCTTTTAGTAAGTTTGTACACGTTAAAAAACAGCAACTATCCCATTTGTATACTGTCGTTTATTATTACACGAGCACTAAATAATGTAGAAATTAAATAAGCTTAAATACTTAACAGATTATGGACCTAAGCTGTTTAAATGAAAAAAGTACAGCTGTTGTTAATCCCCTGTTTATCATTTGTTTTACTAAGCGGTCTCTATGCGTCGATGTTCGAATATTGCTACTACTAAACACACTTTAAAAATAACACACATATAAACAATATAGATCTAATGTCGTAAGTATCACAGTGTAGAAATCTTTTCGATCTAACAGATACGGAATAACTAATTTATTGATCTCATAAACATTTGTATCGGGGAGAAGATCGATCTCATGGTCTCTTGTTTAAGGTTGGTGTCCTCTAACCAACTTCGTTATTGAACCGTGGGTCTCTAGATCGCAGATATTACAAGCAGCAAAATTTTTATTACTTCTGATCAATAAAGTAACCGTAAATCAAAGTAAACTTGCTGACATGGCCAGAAATTCAGAAAGTCCCCGAAGTACCTCAAAGACTAATGCCTGTCTTGAAGTGGCTATTACACGATGACGTAAAGCCGATAAAGGCTGAAACGGCTGTGAGAGGAAAATATATAAAGCGGCAGGTCTTACGGCAATGGTCGCCCAAAATTAATCAAAATGGAACAAACGCGGCGTAGTAGACGAATAAGACGCCCGTAAATCTCATCTCGCCGGATCAATTCTCGCGAACGCTGACAATGAGAAACATTGCGACATTGAATCTGTGCAAATTATCATTTATCCACGGGCACTCAAATGCACACATTCCGAGAAATGTGGAATAATAAAATATTATTGTAATTTTTCGTCATTATTCATTCACATTTTTTTTCGTCTGTCAGATTCAATTTACAAGGATAACTACACGAAATTTATTGTCGACGGCGATTAGTTACAGATCGCACCTAGTGGTGCTATAAAAGTTTTATTTCACACTATTAAGCCATTAGTACAAATCGATTCGATAACCTGTTGTCGGTACAGTATGAGGAATTGGCGAGAAGTATCGTGTTTGTGTGAGATCGACACGTGTATTGTTCTTGAACCCTGCGGATATCCAATGAATTTGCAATTTCGAAATAAAACGTCGATGTGAAAATAATTTCTGATATTCGTCGATAATGTACAACAGCATTGAATTTCTGTAAAAAGGGAGTGAACATTAGGTTTTCAAGGGGTTTGTATTGTACATATTTTTGATTTGTATGTAAATTATCCCGCTCATATACGAAAAAAAACAATTTAAAAAGAAAATCTTAGCTTTTATCTGAATTTAATTTCTCGGTCATAAAGAGACCAACAGCTTACTATATCTATTATACATAAATGTAGTTAAGAATAGAACATTAGCAGTAGAAATAATATCGTTAGTTGTAAAATTAAATTAAATTCTAGCATAGTTTTCAACACTCAACTAAAGGTTTACCACGTGCACATCACATACTTTTGGTATGAAAACATATATTTTACCTGACTTTTAAGTATATAATTTTAATGCTGTCTGTTAAAATGTTGATAAATATATGGCCTTACCCAGGGTTGGGCAGTATTTTAATTACTTGTAATTAAAATACGTAATTGAAATACAAATACGTATTTTGTATTTGTATTTCAATTACTTCCTTAAAATGTAATTTGTAATTCGTATTTTAAATACTTGAGGCTTTAAAATACATTAATATTAAAATACAATTAACCACCATGAGTGCAATAGTGGTAAGTGGCGAGAAACGGCATAATCCTCTCAATGAGTGAAACTAGGACCAGGCCTCCAGTCCCCGGCAGTCCCACTATTCCTGGTTACGGTAGCGGCCATGGTAACGGCGGGGCAGGGGGTGCTAAGAATCCCCGGGTTGGCCCCGGCTACCACACCCAACGACGACTGGCCATGGTTACACACAACATACGCACTTTGAGGACAAACGAGAAGATTGTTGATTGAATTGAGTGGATAACACTGGGACATACTGGGGTTGTCGGAAGTCCGAAAAATCGGGGAGGACATGACATCCTGAAGTCCGGTGTCCCGAGGAGGAGTCGGATTTCTCATTCACAGGTCTCTCATTAACAACATCGTATCCAATGAAAGTGTGTCGAACAAGGCAGTGTACCTCATACTCAGAATATTCAAAAGATATTCGTTGAAGGTCATACAGTTATACGCGCCGACCTCGACACACCCAGATGAAGAAGTAGAGGAGATCTATGAGAACATACGTCGAGCCATACATACTTCCAAAATGTACTTCAATGTTGTTATGGGAGACTTCAACGCAAAGTTGGGCATGAGAAGCGATGCGGAGTTGAAAGTGGGGCAATTTGGACATGGGCAACGCAACCGATCCCGGTGGAAGCCATTGGGAGAGACCTATGTCCAGCAGTGCACTTCGATAAGCTGATGATGATGAT
Source organism: Cephonodes hylas (assembly GCA_030295005.1). Taxonomy (NCBI): domain Eukaryota; kingdom Metazoa; phylum Arthropoda; class Insecta; order Lepidoptera; family Sphingidae; genus Cephonodes; species Cephonodes hylas. The sequence goes on along the minus strand of AP025364.1, from coordinate 5,605,788 downwards.
GATGAATCTTTTTTTCCTCATCTTTCCAGACCATGCAGATTACTTATTAAGTATTTTGTAATTTGTATTTGGTATTTTAATTACAAATAGCTAAAATACTGTATTTTGTATTTTATATTTCAAATACCTTACTTAAAAGTATTTTGTATTTTGTATTTCAATTAAAGTAAAGCATGTATTTTGCCCAGCCCTGGCCTTACCTCCCCACGGTTTTTGATTAAAACCACACGGCCCATCGACAACATCGATAAATACCAGAAAAATAATAAAAGAAAATTGAAATCAAACAAAACTTCGAGTGCGGATTTGTCGAAGCTTTGCTTTGCGGTTGGCATTGATTGAATTTTGTGAACGTAAAACACAGCGGCGTAAATTGAAAGCATCCCCAGGACGAATTTGTATGGATTTGACTACGCACTCGAGTAACTTTTGTAATGACGCGACATAAAAATAATTATCTCTTTTACGACTTATTTTTACAACTACATCACGACCATACAAAACTACACACACCATTCGCTAAAGCGAATTATTAAAATTTATATTCCATATTAATCTTTAGTCACCACTTCCAAGCCCAAACTTGTAGGTACGTAATGAATCCATAACCAGTTATGACTTATGTATTCTACACTAATGTGTTTATGTACATAAATACATTTCAATGATGTGTCGGGTGGAATTTTTATTTTCTTCTTTTTCCTTTTTCTTTGGGTTGGCAGAATTGTCTGAGGTACTTTCCGTGATGAATTTTAACTTATTGATAACGCGTATCACTGTATGAAAAATGTATACTTACTGTTTAATAATTCAACGATATAGCATTGAGAATTCATTATTACATAAATATATATATATCATTTTTTTCCGTTAAGGAGATTTAGCATCTTAGCAACTTTTTAACGAGAAAAATTAATACTGCATTGGGGTAAATTATGCGACTGGACACTGTCACTTCCTAAGTAAGTACTAAGCTGACAAAGCGGGGCCCTAGCGTGCCCCTATCGGCAACCCCTGCGTTATAGAACATAGTCAACGACGAAGGAAGGTAAAAAAAGGGGCAAGGCTTGCGTGGAATACCACCTAAGTAGAGCCGCTCCATAATTTTCAATGAAACATATTTCATACTCATATTTTTAAATACACTTAAAGAGATGATTGCGATTTTATTTCAACTGCCTACTTTAAAGGAATACGCTTTATAGCCAATGAAGTCGAAATAAAATTGTAAATGGACGTTTTATAGTCAATGAAGTTAAAAAATGAAATACTCTGAATTTATCATAAAAACATTTTGTATAACAGGACTGCACAGTACATGTTTGGTAACTCTGTATAAAAACCGACGATCCTACTACTAAAAATATAAATAAATAATACATGTTTGTTACCTAATGTAACAGGTTCCAGTGGCGTTATCCTCCCACATAATACTCATGCCTTTTTGGATACTAATAATTTTCTCTGTAGACTAAGTCACAAGCAGAGACTAGTTTCTAACAGTTATATAAAAAAGCTACTGACATTTCGATGAACATTATTTGTGCCTGCGTTATTTTATTGAGTTTGAAACATTTTGATGGCGGAAGCTACTTTCTGACCGCCATATGTTGTCGTACTCATGAACCATTAGGCAATGCCAAGGTTAATTGTCTATCGCAAATTAAATCTCATTTTAAACCTCACTTAGAGACCTTTAGTTTACAAATACCAAGAAACAAGTTGGAGGTAATTTAAAAATTTCGTTATTAAATAAAATTATACCTAACTTCGGGTTAGATTTAATTTTGGGGGATAAGAAGTGAGTTTAAAAGTCTAAGTGTTAATCAATGGTGACGGCTATCTCCATACTAATTTTCATTAGAATTGGTCCAGCAACTAGGGAGTGAAGTGATATACACGTAAACCCTCGCACAATAATATGAAATTGGTTCCACTTACCTATCTGACAGAGGCTAGAGACCGGGGCGCGGTACTTGGGCGGTACGTTACTGTCGGGACCCACGCGGAGAAACTGAAACTCTTCGGGCGGGTCCGCGACCAACGACTCAATCTCTAGCAGCCGCTCGATCGACAGCTCCTGGGGGTTCACATTCTTCATATCAGCAGTGTAGAAGTTATCACTTACCGTACGACAAACGCATACACACCACGCACACACATAAATTAGCATTTGACTAACGAGCTCCAATTAATCAACATGTTTTTTAACATGGTCATTCATTTTCAACATCTAGCCATTGTATAAATAATAATTTGAAAGAGACACTCATCGCTAATGATACTACATTAATACATCAATATTTTATCCTTTGACGCGCTTGTTTTATGTTAATACTAATAGACAACGAAACTTATTGATGGTAGACACGACGTGAATAAATATTAGGATGTTTGTAAATCTTACAAACGCCCATCGGAGTATCATTAAAGAATATACGTTTCTAACAACAAAAGTGCTGCGTTATAAATCATTGCAAATTGTGCGACGAACTGTTTGTACTTTCACGACGACGAGTAGTCATTATGTGAAATTATTCAGAAGGCAATTTGAACTCGTAAACTTCAAATACATTCTACGTCCAAATATAAAGTGAGCTCCGTCATCACATTTGCCAAACAAGTCAAACGAAACCAGATCGATAGGCGAGCAATAAACAAAGAATCTGTTTTGCGGCGCGTTGTCGGCAAGGTTATTTATAGTATGCGCAGTTTTAATTAACTTTACCCAACATTGCTTTATTAAACTTCGCGATCGATTCGTCTTTACATTAATTGGACTTTATTGAGAGACGAAAATTTAATCTGACACATGAGTGTCTTCGAAATGTGTTTGGAATCAATCAACCGATGGATTTTGCTCAAAGTTTTAGTGTTAATATTAAAAAAGGTATACATCAAATGCATCACGTATGCGGTATGCTCATAAATAAATTGATGACATACAACACGTAAAAACATGACAATGTATGACTCATGTGCTATTAATAGTGAACTCTGAGTAGAGAATAATATTGAAATCGTTTGAGAAAATTAATGGCAATTCTTTCAACGGACGCTAAGCAAATTGTCACATATACATTTGTTACTATTTAGTTAAGAAAAGAATCCTAGGCTTGTGCGACTTGACAAAAGTAATAAACACAAAATTATAATTTTACAATTGATTGCTTGCGGAAACATAAATAACGATACTTTTAACATCTTTCGATCTGTCATACACAAAATTTAGATGAAATGATTTGATGTGACGTTCACAATTAAAATTTATTTGTGCTGGATTCAATACCTGCTTTGATTAGAATCAAGTTCTTTATTTTTTAAAGTAGTTAACTTGTTTGAAACAAATCCTTAATATGTATGCAAAAATTTACTGATGTTTCGTTAAGATGTTCTAATTATATAAGAGATTCATCAAATGTCTCAAAAAAACATGTTATAAAACAGACGACAACACTAAAGCTTTTGAATAGAAATGCAGAATAAAAACAGCAACAAACCTATTGAATTTCAACCTTATTGCGCACCATATATCATATGACTTTGACAATATTAACGGAGCAATTTATTCATGTCCGTTTATTTAAACTCAGGCCATCAATTGTGTTATGCAGTTCTTTAATGCTACATCTACCGATACGTTATGATACTAAAAGTTCCTTTGAGCTCATTTAATCAATGCTATGCGCTGTTCTACTAAAACTCACCTGCACGGAGCTACTTGGGTGGGCGTCCTCGGTGCCTCTCGCCGCTCGCTGCCTTTCCTCTTGGACGGCTTCCCTCTTCATACCACAAGCGAGACATTTTTGATAACGGCAGTACTGACAACGGTTCCTCTGGCGCTTGTCGATAATACAGTTCCGATCCTCGCGACAGGCGTACGTGAGGTCTTTTCTTACCGTTCGTTTGAAGAACCCTTTGCAACCTTCGCAACTGAAAAGTAAATATTCATTTGACGATATTAGTCAGCGCTCGTCGAGGTTTTTAATGAATCAATGTTTATTGCAATGTCGAGTAGATTGGAAGGGGGCACACTGAGAACATCGCATGAATGCGGCACGAATGAACGCGTTCAGGCCAGTTGTACAATGTACATGTAACTAGCGAATATCATTCGACGGAAGCAAAATTATATCAATTTAGCGTTGGGCTTATAAAATAGGCCCAACTATTCAAATGGAAGTCTTGCTTCCTGGAAGCAACCTATACTAAAACTAACTTTTTAATCAGTGATTTATATTTATGTTTTTAAAGACGCATCAGAGATTTTTAGAAAGGATAAAGTTGCAGTAGTAACTGTACGGTAGGTTTACGCATATCAGTGAACTGTTCTCTGTATTTAACTGCAAGGACTTTTATGGACAATTGTGACTTGAACTGGTTTTAAGAAGTGATATATCTATATAGACTAGATATATAAAACTATGGAGCGCTATTAAAAAGCAGACCATAAAATTTGGAATTGTTCATCAAATAGGCAGGGGAATCGTCGGTGCACCTGCTAGCTCCAACGTGACGCGAATACATTAAATTTTGAATTAATCGATATGTTTACAAGTTCGACGGGAATCGATGTGTTCCATCATCAATTTGTCGAATGTATCTTCTTCTTCTTCTTCATCAACCCATATACGCCCACTGCTGAGCACGGGTCTCCTCTACCACTGAGAGGGTTTAGGCCATAGTCCGCCACGCTGGCCTAGTGCGGGTTGGCGGACTACACACCTAAGAAATTCCTAAGAACTCTTAGGTGTGCAGGTTTCATCACGATGTTTTCCTTCACCGTTAAAGCAAGTGATAATTCAATGTGAATACACACATAACTTCGAAAAGTCAGAGGTGTGTGCCTGGGGTTCGAACCCGCGACCGTCGAGATTCTCGACCGCGCGCCCAAACCTCGAGGCCATCACTGCTCAACGTATGCTGCTGTCGAATGTATGAAATGATTTTATTTTTGGCCAAGTTCTAGCGTGTCTAGTTATTAGACATTATATTAGACATTATTTAATAATTTATTAATGAAATAATGTTTTTTTTTTTATTTAAATCATTGCAATCGAATAATTGTTTAGTAAAAATAGTGTAGCGAATTACTGGCATGGGAAGAATGAAGCAATGGAAAAAAAAACAATTTTAATTGTCTTTGAATAAAGTATATTATTGCGAGGGAAGTTGTAGAAACTCATATTTATGTAGACGCAAGTATCATAAAGTTTTAAAACTGCATGTTTTTAAACTTTATGATGGAAGCTGGCTGGCCAGTCCTTAAAAAAAAGGCAAAACAATAATATTTTTTGCTTTCATAAAGCACAGAGACGTCTAACCATGACGTATACAAGATTTTATTATCAACGTGCTAAGTAAAAATGATCTCCATTTGCACCCGCAACCTTACGCACGCGACGACAAGTATGCAGCACAAATCAATTTAGCATATTATGATCTATTGCAAATTCGCAGCGCGGGCGATGTCGTTGCCGGAATATAAATATTGGCTTACATGACACAACGTTATGAAATACTAATGATGAAGTGGCTCTACTCGCCGACACTACTGCCGATAAATTGCCAATGTATCTAATCGTGCGTAGATCATGAATGTTTGAGTAGGGGTACGAATAATCGACTAAAATGTAGTTATACTAGTGTACAACAATACTAGAGACCGTAGGTTAAATACTCATTGAGTGAGCACATACGCGGGCGGGCGACGGCAATTTATGAAACTGGGACCTTTTTCCTTGTACTGCAACCATAAAATTACTTGGTGGGGGACATAAAGGAATGTAACTATGTCAACTCATTTACAACTTACACTTGAGTAGGTACTTTCTATTTCAAAAAGTTTTATTGCAATTATTTTCGTTAATCGTAGTTTGATACCGTTTTAAGGTTAATCAATAAATTCACCGTATTATATCTACGAATTCTAAACAAAAATGTTTCAAAAAGACTGAAGTGTTTTTAAGCCCAAAATAATTGAATGCTTGGAATACTCTCGATCCAAGATGTTATCAGGGTAACATTTAAAGCCTTCGCACTCATTGATTATTTTTCGTGCAAGAATATATTGGCTGCAGCGATATCCATTTGATATTTATTATCTGGGACTTTCCGCGATACCAAGGTAAGAACTGGTTTAAGTGTCTCTTACATTGCAGACGTAATAGAGTTATTTCGATCGATATCTACATAGATTTAAAAATAGAAGGGAACAAAAGCTATTCTGGTTATATAAAGAGAGATATTTAGGTACAAAACCAATAAATCAGTTCGAATATACATAATAGTTATATTTAACAAGTGCATGATGTAGTGTTCTAACCTTTAAAGTAGACAATAATATGCACATAAAATAGTATGAAGCTCACGCATTTGAAATTCTATTTCGAAATGGTTATTAAACCGACCATTGGCGCGACTAATGGCAACACAATGAGGCGCACAGGTCCAAAACTGACACTATGATCTATTCACCTTTAAAATTAGTATTAATGACACTCGTATGATTAAAATAAACGTGGGAAGTTTTGCAATTCAACTAATACTTTTACTTTATCCAGTCATAATATAATACGACATATTGATTTTATTAATTTCATGACATCTGTCTTCCCGGTTATATGGATATCTCCGTGATTTATTCACTTTTAAACGTCAGTAACGAAAGTCAGTAGTAGTAGTAGAGTCAGTAACGTCAGAGAAACATCAGTAAGTTACTGGTAAAATGAATAAGAAACAATGAGTTAATACGCGGCTTATTAGGTAGATCTATGGTAGAAAAAAAAAAACAAAAAAATTCTAATTCATACTTGCTTAAAAATAAAAAAAAACACTGAGTCAAGAATTTGCCCGAATACAAAAAAATTAACAATATTGTACCAAATTACGAGTAGGCGCCACATGTATTTTTAATTCAACTCAAGTGATTCAAATGTAAATTAATATAATTTAAATTAACAAAGCAACAAGCCTTTTAATCTGTAATGTTATGAATCTACGACTTCCGCACATTGTTTCTATTCTTTCATTGTATGAACAAGTAGGTACATCAGCAATTCCTCGATGTTATATTAAAATAATCACCATGTTATTAAAACATATTTAATGTAATGGTAATATATTTTAAATAGCCTTATTATAAAATTAATTAATAATTCCTAACCTACGTTTGAAACACTCTGATTTTCATAAATTTTTTTAGACAACACATTCTCAACATCACGACCAACTTCAACTGTCGACGCAATTCATAATATCATATTCGTAATTCGCTATTAATTTGTTAATATCCATTTGACATATTTTTATTTTTGTTTAAACACCAAAAGAAAAGAAGAAAGTTACTGATATTATTGTGTGTCTAGCAATCAAGATTTTTTATGCTCTCTTGCACCGTAAAGTAAATACAGAATTTTCTATTAAAATGCAAACAAACTTTATTAGCAGTATTTATCGCATAAAAACATAGTCGATTACAACTCAATTAGCATCTAAGTGCGTTTGGCTCTTGTATTATTTCCAAGAATTCTCATTACATTTTACTTTCATAAAACTCTCTTGATTTCTCCTTGAAGGTTCAAGTAGACTTGGGCTAAGTAAAGTCTGTCTAGACATTATTCAGCTTTAGTTTTTTATGAGTACGTTGCGTGTGAATTTGTTCTAAATTATAGTACACAAATAGCATAGATTTACCATCGTTATTTCGTTTCTTTTCCAACACTCCCTATTTTATTACAGTAATGAGTGATGTTGCTACCAATTTCGCCTTTATTTCACGTCTAGCGGTTATAACTTTGTTACAGTGAAAGTCGTAATATCATGGTACTATGAAATAACCCCTTGTACCTTCGCCTGCAAAATAACATTTGCCATCCAATAAATGATATGAAAATAAAAATTCTAAATAGTATATAGTTTGAATAAAAAAAGGTTCTTTATTATTATACGACTATCGCCGCCATTTACGCAGCCCGTCCCTAATTGAGTGTCGATTGCAGAAAATTTTACAATACTCTGGCCAATTGGCACAATTTTGGGGAGCAATCAATATACGACGCATTCGGGATGTTTACTTCAGTGATAGTTTTATTGCTGTGAAGAAATGAATTAAGTGCACAAATTAGTTCCAAAATATCCCACGCTGGTATATCTAGCTGCAGAATAGAACTGACTTTAAACTTCCTTTCAATAATACTAGACCACAAGTAGACTACTCAAATAATGTTACAAAATAAAAAAGTATTTATTCTCCCTACATGCGCATTCAACAAGCAGCTCGAGTGATACATTTTATTGAATAACCCGACTTCCCGGTATCATATTGAAATTAAATGTGCCTACATTTTTAACTTGCAAGATAGGTAACCAGCCTACACTGTCGTACGCTCAAGTGCAATAATTTCTATAGGCATATTTTACATTAAAATTCACCGACACCGACTGAAAAGTTATAATTACGTTGTTTAATAGCAGAAAACAAGGTTACGAACATAAAATTAACTGTCTGCTTTGTTTTTGGACATTGTTAACCTGGTAGATGTAAGCTCCACTTGAAATCGTTGACATTGGTTCTGTAGCCTACTAGGCCAGCAAAGGCTGACAGTCACTGCGTTTCATACAACGTAGGGGATTTATAGCAGCACATAAACTTTCATACATTATAGAAATAAGCATTCGAATTGCATGAGATTTTTTCAGCGTTGACTAAAACCTTATGTTTATAAGTGGAAGTATGTAATATGATAGGAGCCCAAAGAACAACTTAAAATGTCAATGATTGGATAAGACTTAGCATCACTATATTATGACATCTGAGGAAAGAGAGATGTGTGACAATAGAATTTCTCTCATTTGGGCAGTCACTTTATAGTGCAATCTAACATTTCAAAAGTGTACCTACTATAAGATTTGTCCCCACTTTTTCTCACGATCAATCTTACACGCCTGTCACTATAATTTCACATGGCATTCGAGCATAGCAAAATTTATGTTGGTCTAGCTAATTCGTTTGTACACACAAGAAGAGGATGAAAAATGCGAATTTATGGCAAACCTCCAATTTGTTTTTGATTTTTCGAGCATATCAAGATTTTAAGCGTATTTTTGCATTCGTTTATAAATAACTGTGCGTTGATAACACGTGTGCGAAAGCCCTAGTAACAACGCGATACCATTATGTATTTGTTCATCATAAATACATCATAATGAGCAAGGCAAGTATCATATTTTAGCAATAGTTGAGCATGCTAACTTTACAATTAGGTGTGAATTTTTACGTTAATCTTCCATATTTAATATAATTGTTAAAGTTAATCTACAACGAGTCTCACTTACAAGATAGAGATAATGGAAGCTAATTTTAAGACGGAATTGGTAACTTTTGTACATACAATTTTATACATAATATGAAAAAAGAACAAAAGATAGGTCCGAACGCAGAGTAATAACTAAGAAAAACGTCGTGAAACCCGATTTCCTTTGCCTTGCATGTGTGAAAAAAATTGCCAAAGGATTAAAAAGAAGTCCATCATATCAACCTTACCTTGTTTTATTTTTTTATTTGTAATTAATGATTTTATCGGTTCTCTGTCAGCTAGCTCATTTTTTCATAAGATCAGCTTGCGAATTATGGGACACATGGCCCAACGAAGTGATGACATGTGGAATAAGGCTAAGAGAGAAGAGTGACCAAAACGAAACCGAAACATGACGTAATCTATTATTTTGCGGGCGGATCTAGTATGATTCTGTCGTTGGACCGATGCTATCTAAAAAGTGAGGTCTACACCTAGAATTAGGATGAAAAATACTATGGATACGATTTAACCACCAGTAAAAAAGTTGCCTCTACAAAGTTTCCCAAAACTATGATTAGCGCATTGTGCGAAAATATTCAAAAATATCTAATACCAAAAAAAAACACTATTCTAAAACACAAGTTATTTTAAGTTTTCTAAACTAAATTATGAAACGACTTAATTTAAGTAATGTTTTTTGACATTTTAAAAATTTATTTCATTTCATTTGAGTTCAATTCACAAAATATAAAAACGGACAAACAGTAAGAAGCGATAACTTATTGTTTGTGTATCGTATTACCGCAACACATGCACGCATCGTAAACAAAGTCGAAAATTAAAACGAATACTTTGTTTAGGCGGGCGCAGTTCTGCGTAGTTTCTCAATATTTTCCACATGAATCATCGATATACTGCAGGACAGTGAACACACTCATTAAATCTTGCGCCTTAACACATTAAATCAAGTCTTTAAAAAGGGAATCGATAAATTAAGTCAGGTACGTTATGTGCAATCATGGTGGAATATACTACGCAACTTTATTATTTTAAAAAGACAAAGAGAAACTAAATGATATATTAGCGATCGATGTGTCCGTGATGCAGGGCTATTATTTAATTTATTGCATATTTGACTACAGTAAATATGTGTAAAAGGTAATGAAAGTAGCTCGCAGATAATAAACATAAAATAAAACTAAGTTGTTTAAGCTTTAGTACTCCACGCAGGCTAGTATCTGTTAACTCTACCTACCTTCGCTCTTTGATTAGACAACTTTCAGCCACATAGCTTTACCTTTCCCATGGTTTGTATATTTCTGAGTTTAACATGTTATATTAATATTCGGTTAAAAATGTAGTTTTTAACCGAGTTTATATTTCTGTTGTGTCAAACTCTACAATAAACAAGCATTAGGTATAAAGGAAGATAAATTGATTGATCAACTGTCACAAATGATTAAAATACCCATATACATTTGTTTTCTTTTAATTTAAAGTTTTGCCTAATTCTTTTTCAAATATGACTAAACTTGATCGTGCGTATTTAGTAATATCTTCCAAAATAATTATCATTTACTAGTTTCAATCCTATTATTAAGATTTATTTTACTTTGCTTTTTAAAATGAAGCAATAATCGTTGTAGAATTTTTAAATTATCGTTATTAATTTACTTGGACTCTTTACAAGAAAAATGACTCCTAAAAAGCATCGTCAGGGATAGGGTTGTCAACTTGATGATTTTTGCTCAGGCTTGTCCATCAGTTTGATTATATATACCATACCATATTATACGTGATGACTACATTTTGCACAGAACGTGACAGGAGGCCTACGCCAGGTATGAAGAATAAATTACATTGAAAGACCCATTAAAACGTTTATTTCCATAAGTGTTAAATGAATAGCGCGCGGATATATGGAAATTTAATGACGCTTTTAAATAAAATAAAAAAACCTTTTAACTTTGTAGGTACATTACATACAAAATTGTTTAAAGAAAATTGACACGAGCTATCTAGACACACGATATCAAAGCTTACCTATATAAGAGCATTACGGTTTAAAGCCAAAAATGTTTGCATTTTCTGCATAATTCATCGAACCTTCTTCAAGTGATTTAGGTTAAGATATAAAATCAAATAGAATTTTGGTAAATTATGTCTCGAAATTTATGTTTTTTTTTATATATTGTTTTTTATAACACTCATAAGCAAATAAATATGTTCTTGCCATTGCCATCATCTCATTGATGATACCAATTAATATCACACAGCGAATAAAAACTTAGCGTATGGTTATATTGTTTAGTACCACATATGAACACAAAATGAAATTACAAATACATTCGTTTTCGTTACACAATCTTCTGTACTCAAGTAAAGAATCTACTTATATAAAATATATGCCTTTTATGCCATCAAAAAAGATGAAAGGAAAGTTCAGACCGAGAAGACATTTTTGAAACAGAAAAATTATAAAACTACAACCATTACAGCATTATTAACTTTCAACATAAGATATAAATTTGTCAATATCTCATTTAGATGCCACAACGTTTGTGCGCATTAATTTTGTTAAATATTTGAATAGCGTTATACATTATATTCAAGGGCATTCATAAAATGTTTTCGCAGACTTACGATGCTCCTAAAATTACATTTGTTTTTACTGTATTCAAAAAATTAAAGTTGGCTCCTGCGACAGCCATTTTAACATCGAAATTATTTACTTATCTATTCGAAATAATATTATTACATTAGCTTGACCGTAAAATACTGCAATTCTATGCAATTCCAAATGTCAGAAGCTAGGTAATATTAATATACTGAAGATCATTAATTATTATTCAATATTATACTAATACATGTACACGAGCTACTAAAAGGCAAATATACTAACTTAGGTAATTGAGTTGGACACCAGCAGACTTCACACTTTGATATCATCATCATCATGATCAGATTGTATATGTCCCATTGCTGGCCTTCCTCTATTAGAGTTCAGGCTTAGGCCGTCATGTTGGCTTAATGCGAGTTGGCGGACTATACACCTCAGAAATTCCTAAAAACTTTTAGGTATGCAGATTCACGATATTTCTTTGGCCGTTAAAGTAAGCGATAATACAAAGTGAACACAAACATATCTTAGAAAAGTATTAAGTTTGAACTTGTGACCACTAAAATTCCCGAAGCCGGAAGCCTTAACCTCAAAGACAGCACTACTTTCTAAGAAAGTCTCTCTCAGGTATCTTTTCTCTATCGTTACATTATAATTATACGTAATCATAAATAGTCTTACGACCCTTATTTTTAAATCGAAATCCGCCTTTAGCTTTAGGTATAATGATAAGATCTAAAGGAGTTTTTTTTTCGTGTACAACGAGTACGGAACTAATTAGTCTTCAAGGGTACTATTTGTATTGTAAATTATTATATTATATTATGTTACTCTATTAATTTGTACTCATTGCATAATCAACATCACATTTGTTTGCAGAGATCGTGTGTGGGTTAAGCAGGTAATCTATATATATAAAAATGAATTGCTGTTCGTTAGTCTCGCTAAAACTCGAGAACGGCTGTACCGATTTGGCTAATTTTAGTCTTGAAACATTCGTTGAAGTCCAGGGAAGGTTTAAAAGGTGAAAAAAAATCAAATAATTGCCGGGAAATCCCTCAAAACAGCCGTTTTCTATTTCCCATACAAATATTTTCTAAATAATATCGAGAGTCAATTTGTAATTTATTACCGCTGCATAAAGTTCAAATTCGCGTGCGCGTTGGAGAATCTTATATCGCGTTCCATAACTAACTTCAGTTGTTGATCTGTCAGATTACATTTTTATTTTTTTGTATTTTACCTTTTTTATATTTGACAATAGATTTGAGAACCAAAATATAATATGTCAATCCATCCTGTCGCACTTCAGAATACGGAAAAAAATATAACGATATTGTGTTACGATATCTGTGAGTGCATCCTTCTATCTTTGTGGCTACGTGCGCGAGAACTTTCTTTACTTTGGTAATCCTTTGTGGTAGTGACTTTGTGCTTTACAATTTACGATGCCGAGGAGAAGACGACCTGACTTAGGAAGTCAATCAAATGTACGAAGAGCTACCTCACGTGCTAACCGCACTGATGACCAGAGAGAGAGAATTAAAATACAGACACAGAAAGGAAGATTGTTCATTTTTATATAAACAGATTGTACAAATTGATTTATCCATTTTTGTAATACATATTCTCTTCCTTTTCCAATGCGTTTCATTCTACTATAATTTTATTTGGCTTTTTACCATTTATAAAGGCTTCAGCTTTGGTTTAATTACTGAGCCCTCAGTTGTAAATTGTAAACCAGGCACATCTAAGGAGATAATAATAATTAGGCTTTTTATATTTTACACAACAAATAGTTCTGAACGCTGACATAAATGTTTGACAACCAACAAATATGTCAATCCCTATTAATGAGTGACACTATTCTTCATTTTTAAAATGTAAAATATGCAATTATTCGAATATTGTAGATATATTTTGTCGATTCGAAACCTTTATTTAAATCCGTTCTTTAATTTGAGGGAACAATTACCCGCATTGAAGGGATAAATATTTAACGTTTGACAGTACATTACATAGAACAGTTTATATGGGAAAATGAAATTCCTGTTTTTATCATGTTGCCCGCAATTTTTCCATATTTTATCACCATTTAAACCTTCCCTGGACTTTAACGAATATTTCAAGACTAAAATTAGCCAAATCGGTCCAGCCGTTCTCGAGTTTTAGTGAAACAAACGAACAGCAATTCATTTTTATATTATAACTAGCTTTTGCCCGCGACTCCGTCTGCGTAGACTTTAGGGCTGAGTGCAGAAAGATAATTATTAGTGAATCTTTAATTCGTCTCATAAGTGTCCAAAAAAAGTTTTTCTTTGAAAAAGCTATTTCCGCATTTACAACATGTTTATTCCACGGGAACATTTAATTATTACTTCACAGGGTCCTATTTATCTTCATACCTAAAATTATATAACTTAGTCCAATGGTTTAGGCGTGAAACCGTAACAGATTTACAGAGTTACTCTCGCAATTATAACATGTACCCATACCCACAGGAACACATTTTCCAGGATAAAAGTATATCATGTTAATTCGGGGGGACCAACCTATCTCTATACCAAAATTCATTCAAATTGATTCAGTAGATCTTGAACATAGCGATTCCCACGGAAATCCCACAGAAATCCGGATAAAATGTATCCTTTGTTACTTCAGTTGGCCCTACCTATCTCCATACCAAAAATCATTCAAATCGGTTCAGTAGGTCTAGAAATACCCATTCCCACGGGAATACTACATTTTCCGGGATAAAATGTATCCTATGTTACTTCAGTTGGCCCTACCTATCTCTATGCCAAATATCATTCAAATCGGTTCAGCAGATAAAGAAATACCGATTTCCACGGGAATACTACATTTTCCGGGATAAATGTATCCTGTGTTACTTCTGTGGGCCCTACCTATCTCCATACCAAAAATCATTCAAATTGGTTCAGCAGATCAAGAAATACCGATTCCCACGGGAATACTTCATTTTCCGGGATAAAATGTATCCTGTGTTACTTCTGTGGGCCCTACCTATCTCCATACCAAAAATCATTCAAATCTGTTCAATAGGTCTAGAAATACCCATTCCCACGGGAATACTACATTTTCCGGGATAAAATGTATCCTATGTTACTTCAGTTGGCCCTACCTATCTCTATGCCAAATATCATTCAAATCGGTTCAGCAGATCAAGAAATACCGATTCCCACGGGAATACTACATTTTCCGGGATAAAATGTATCCTATGCTACTTCTGTGAGCCCTACCTATCTCCATACCAAAAATCATTCAAATCTGTTCAGTAGATCTAGAAATACCTATTCCCACGGGAATACTTCATTTTCCGGGATAAAATGTATCCTACGTTACTTTAGTTGGCCCTACCTATCTCCATACCAAAAATCATTCAAATCGGTTCAGTAGGTCCAGAAATACCCGTTCCCACGGGAATACTACATTTTCCGGGATAATAAGGATCCTGTGTTACTTCGGTGGGCCCTACCTATCTCCATACCAAAAATCATTCAAATCGGTTAAAAGGTTTAGGCGTGAAAGCATTACATAGGCAGTGTCATTTTCGCGTTAGAATACATGCTAATCCCACAGGAACCCTACATATTCCCGAGATAAAATGTTGTTCATGTTACTTCATAGGATCTTACTTATGTTCAAACCAAAAATCATAAAAATCGGTTAAATGGTTTAGGCGTGAAAGCGTAAAATAAATATAGCGTTTTATACCCAATCCCACGGGAATACAACATTTTCCGGGATAAAAAGTATCCTATGTTACTTCGGTGAGTTCCATCTATCTCCATACCAAAAATCATCCAAATCGGTTCAGTACTTTTTGAGTTTATTCGTAACAAACATACAAAAATACAAAAATCCAAAAATACAAAAATCCAAAAATACAAACCTTTCCTCTTTATTATAATAGTATAGATAGACGGATCCGATTTGTTTGTTTTAAAATCATTTTATACAAAAGTTTAGGTCTTTCATTTATCGTTTTGGCAGAACAAAGTCTGCCGGGTCAGCTAGTAATAAATAATATTCTTTGCGATTGTCTAGTGTTTACAAATTAGTTTTGATCTCTGATTTTTAGGTAATAAATATGTAATCATGCAACTAGTTATTTTCTACAAAATTAAAATATATTTGACTTTAATAGTTTAGCGTAGGGGTGCTGAGAGACAAAAGGCGGCAAGATGCCTGAGGCAATATCCGACGAGATTATTGTCCCATTGATGAAAACCAGTCTTGTATGACTAAAAGTGTACAAGAGAAGATTGTCAGAACAAATCTAAACGCTGAAAACTCATGGCATTATTTTTTGTAAAGCCTACAGAAGTACTTGGTTAGGTTTTATTGTGTTGCAAATTAACTTTAAATTGAACAGTGTGACTAGTTTCATTTTATTTGAATGCAATTACTAAAGCAAAAAATAGACATTAACTAATCATAGTATTGTATTATTCAAGAAAAAAATCGCTCTTTTGCGTCTAGACCTAATATGAAGGCCACTTTTTATGAACCTTCAATATATAAATAGTTCCTAGTAACGTAAATATATTTTTTTATTTTCCATTAGCGACCTAAGCCAATAGGTATTTTGCAAGCGAAAAGTTGCTAAAAAATATCCTACATTCTTAAAAGTAACACTCTATAGGATAACTTTCTGTTAATATTATTGAGAAAATATATTAATATGGTTCAAGCTATACCAGTTCTACTAAAATTATGTAATATAAAACGTGACAAGAAAGATCAAATAAATATATTATTTGGAGAGAACATTTTCAAGTCAAAATTTCCTGACTACACAGCGTGTTACATAAATTCACATACAATTGAGTTAATATGAAGATACCAAATGTTTTGAGCCTATTTTCGTAGCTATTATAATAAATTAAAATTTGTTAAATTCTCACGTAGTACTCGAGTGGAATGCATTATGTTAGAGGCCTCAATTCTACGTTTCAAGGATTAACCGGGGATTGTTCAAAATCAGAACAAAGTAGACAGCCCTTAAGTATTAAAAAAAACAATGTCTAATAGTAGAGTGTGGACATGGAGCGCACCCATAACGTAATTTACAAAAAAAGCTGCAAGATAAAAATAGAAATACACGCGTTCCACCTATGTACTCACCTTCCCACACGAGGCAACAAGTTTACACTGTATGCGTGTCATCGCACACGTATGTATACTATTTACATTCGCCGATATTAATATATGAATGTTCGGTTATCGACGAAATTTTTCGCCTTTTTTTGTTGCCAGCGACCTCGGGTTACCAAGGAATTTATCTTATATTGGACGTGTGCGATGCGATTATTATGTATGTTTAACGTACGAAGCAAAGGCGATTGGGTCACGCTAAGTACTTCTTTTACATTATCCCGAAGAGCACTCGGTCTTTAAAGCTAAAAGGTGTTCATTAAGAACATAAAATACGAGGCGGATTAACGAGTAAATTGCCAGATTGTTTGATTTTATTAGCTGTTCTTAAAGGGATTTAAGACGCATATTGTTTGTGTGGCAGGTATCTAATTTAGTAAGATGCCTAACACAGACTTTTTAGATATTCATATGTAAAAAAAATATTTTATATGTACAGCAAGATTTCAAGTCAAAGTTACGACTTTGGCTTTATTAATTTTCACCTATCTGCTTCCATTTTCTTAGTGCGCAATACTTTTGACAAGCCCCTTCATCAGGATATTAGCAATTTGTTGGAGTAAGTTACATGTGACTACACTGATTCATTCATAAACACTAACCTTGTCCATCCGCTCCATCAAAATCCTATGATGATTATTATCTCATACCATCTTAAGATTCTATTTGTTTTCCGTTTAACTGTTTATCATATTTAAAGGACATTTCATACACATTGCCAATTCTCAACAGAAGGCGACAAAATATCATGAAACGTAAACTACCTGCCTTCTTGAGTGACTGTCAAATCAGCATAAAAAACTCAAGGTGAAAAAAAGCATTAGAGATGGACGAGGATCGATAGAATTGTAAATGGTACCATTTTAAAATTATACACTCAATTGTTGATTCCACAAATGCTGAAATAGTTTTCAAGTGATGTTTCGTAGGCGTGCGCACGTAATAACTCCGCCCCCGCACGAACGGTTCGATTAAATAGTTTAAAGTATAATAAGATGGTGTAAAATCTTTAATTTTGCGCATGTCATAACATAATTTTCATTGTACACGCAACCAATAGCTGATGTTGTTACGAACATGTAGGTTGCATGCATGTGTGTGGCGCGCACTCCTACAACACTACAGCACTACCCAACACAGGCGGTACCTAACCGTCTGGCGTCTAGACGAGACAATTTCTATCTCGTACCTAACAAACGCGATGAAATCAACTTTGGAAAAATCTTTGAGTGTGTCTGCCAGCTGCGAAATATATTTATTCAATTGGAAATATATTTTCACACATTATTCGATCACCGTACGTGAGCATTACATTTTACTTATAAGGCTGGCAAGATGAGCTTCGACAGGCGTACGACAATACAAATAAAATATTTTTTACATTTTTCAGATTACGTAAGCAAATTTTCCATGCGTTAACTCATGCAGCGTCAACGATAACCTTCGATGTTTGATGTCAGTGCTATTTTCTCACATATTACATACAACTTTGTTGTATACCTCGTGAACAATTTGTATTGATATGCAGAAACCATTGCTCTAAGGGATAATATAATAATAACGACACATAAAATCATAACAAAAAAGGTTATGACATCAAATTAGCATTCAGTGAAGATACTACGAAATATAATGTATATTAAGTATTTGCCGGTCATACTTCGCAGAAATATTTTTCTCAATACAAAAATTAAAGTCTCCGTCTCATCGTCATAAGCAGTAACGCCACGAAGATTGATTTTGTTTTAATAATTACATTCCATTGAACAATATAAAAACATAATAGCTGTCGAGGCTTCTTAAGTATTGCAAAATACAAGTATTAGTAAACTTCGCTAATAATATTTACATCGTTAATCTCGTGATGACCTTTTAAGATATAGATGTAATTAATCCTTGCTTCTGATATAGTTTGGAAAACTCAGTCCCTAGAGTGAATACGCAACAGATAGAGTGACATGAACTCTGTTGTCCTTCAAAGGACACAAGAATTTGTTTGATGTCATATCCTCAATGTCACAACAAAAAATACATAATATATTGAAAAATAAAAATATAAGAATACCTATATACTCCATAATGTTTTCCTGAGGCTCTGTCGCCGCATATAGAACAGAGGTGTTTGGAGCCGCTCAGGGGATGGTTAGGGGGGTAACTCTTGAAGGCAGGGGGTGGCGTCGAATCGTCTCGGAGTCCGTCGAGCATCGCCGTGTCTGGTTTCATCTCGGGCGGTGACATCGGCGACATAAACCCCGGCTCTATGTTCAGCCCTGCAATAAAAACAGCCAATCAGCGCTTTGAACGGTCGCATGATGAAAATCTTAATTAAAACAGCACTAAACATAACGTTTTTTATATCGCTGTTACCATCGTTTAAAGTCAAACGTAAATTATCAAATTTGCCTCCTCTTACAAAGGTCCGTCTTTGACAAATCCGTGAATATAATTAAACGGACATTAATAAGATTTATTGCACGCATTGGATACCAATTATTTAGAAATAATCAATGTTGTACGAAATTCGACGAAGCACAAAAAATTGGTACCCAAAAAAAGGACGGAACCGGTCCTTTAGTGTGAGGGCTTCTGTTACGGACAAAAAAGTAAATAAACACATCTCCTCCTACCATCTGTCTTTTATGTGTTAAAATTTTGAATATGATGTTGACTTTATGATCTAATATTTTGTATTTTCTACTTGATGTTTCTTGCTTATTATCGTTTGGTCTTTACCTTTTAAGAAGAGTCATATTTTTAATACAATTTGTTTTTTATTAATAATAGAAAAAAATATCAATATTAATTATATAAATATTAATCTCATGTTTTTATTATACTGAAAGTGGATTTATTTCATTGAATGAAGTTAAACTTAATCCGAGTGGTTGGATATTATTTGGTTTTCATAACTACGAAGACATAACTTCAACTTGAAAATAACTTCACTATTTTACATGCAACTGTGTTGGTATAGTAAGCGATAACTACCTGCTTAAAATACACATTTTTTAAAGATAGAGATGCATTTTGTAAACTTGATCTTGTTACCCTATCTTTTCTATTTTCTCGCAGGTAAACTATCGCCATTTCAAAGAATTGAAATCGATTAAACATTTATGTTATTCATGAAGCGTTTAATAAAGAAATGTAAGAACATCAATGCACATGCTGTTGAATAGTTACCGATTCGGAACGGCTGCGGACCGTGTGGATCGAGACGAACTATTCAGAACCCTCTTATTCACACTCTGCTTTTGTGAGCTCTGTATTTTTAACAAGCATTTTTTATGTGCAGTGATGGCCTCGAGGTTTAGGCGCGCGGTCGAGAATCTCGGCGGTCGCGGGTTCGAACCCAGGCACACACCTCTAACTTTTCGAAGTTATGTGTGTATTCAAACTGAATTATCACTTGCTTTAACGGTGAAGGAAAACATCGTGATGAAACCTGCACACCTAAGAGTTCTTAGGAATTTCTTAGGTGTGTAGTCCGCCAACCCGCACTAGGCCAGCGTGGTGGACTATGGCCTAAAACCCTCTCAATGGTAGAGGAGACCCGTGCTCAGCAGTGGGCGTATATGGGTTGATGAAGAGAAGAAGAAGAGAAGAGAGATTTTTTATAAATAAAATTGTAAGTCACTGAGACTTAGATAGACTGAACATATACACTTAATTTTATTATACTGTGAGTGAATGGATAAATCGTAGTTATCAGCTTGTAACATTAATTTAGCAAAAAAAATGATAATCACTAATACACGAGAGAACATGTTGACAGTAATTTCAATTTTCCATTAGCCTAGTGACCGAGTAAAGTAAAAGGGAAGATGTTTAGGTCATTACTAATTTACACTTCACTTCTTAAGTTAGAAATAAGTTTTACTAGTCTTAGCTAATTCACTTATATGTGACAAAGTGACACAGTAAGCCCGCAAATAGTAGGTTCGCAATAGTAATTTCGCAAGGTATGGGAAAAAATTACATTTTAAGGAAACATTGTTCTTTCAGTGTATAATAAAACGTGTTCTGGTATAGTAAAAGGGAACAAAGATAGACAAATTGTTATAAGATCTAACATTATTTGTATATAGAGCACAATATTCCGACACTTGCAACAACTCATATGTAAATGGTACACTACATGTGTGATGAATACTGAATAGCTTCCTTAGCACAGTTCAATAAGTCTGGGATGTATCACAATTTCGTCTATTCAATTCCAGGGTCAATTAAAGTGTACTAGTAATCGAACAATATTTCTCACGGGGACTTTGATTACTATCAAGAATCTCGTAATTACTTGCGATACAACATTTCGGTAAATTTCAAGTATTTGGACCCGCCTTTTCCAGGCAATATACTTCAGCAAAATGGCTTTCTACCGATCTAAAGCGCCTTCGAGTTTATAGTCCGGGAGGTAGCGTTGCATTTTACAAAATCATTTCTGGTCGATTGATTCATGTCATAACGTACTTTTCATGGATACTCATTGAGTAACTCGAACGTCAGCAGCTCCAGTAAGGGTGGGGCAAGTGGGGAGAGAATTTCAAGTATGTCAAAAAAAAATAATCCAAAAATTATTTCTGTTCGTCCGAAAATTTGCACATCAGTAGTATTAACAATAATAAAAATTATAGACACCGTCAGCTGTGAATAAAATGGTGGGTTGTACGTCAGCAGGTTATATATACCTATATTAAAAATAATTATTTTCATTTCATTTCCGGTCGAATGAAACTGATACAGGTTATTCTTTATGCTATAAAAATGATAAAAAAAAGCGTCAGCAGATCTATCGATAGGGGTAAAATCGTCCGCAGGGGGATTATATGTACCGAGCAGGTATTCAATCCGAGTATGCAGTAACCATCTATATTATTCAACT
Source organism: Cephonodes hylas (assembly GCA_030295005.1). Lineage (NCBI taxonomy): Eukaryota > Metazoa > Arthropoda > Insecta > Lepidoptera > Sphingidae > Cephonodes > Cephonodes hylas. Next base: position 5,583,809 of record AP025364.1, on the reverse strand, counting down.
GACGACCTTCCCCCTGTCTATTACTTAGCTGATTCTTTTCTTCATTATATACATTGTTCAAATTATGCTTACGATCAATTTTCAAGCAACCTGAAATCAATTTGATTATAAAAATTCTCATTTTTATCTTTTTCATATGGCATATATAATCTAACTGCTGTCTGCGAGCCGGCTGACGACTTTTCCCTCTTCAAATATTCTGCTGACTCCTTTTTATTATATATTTTTTTAATTACTCTTATCATAAATTTTGAGCGACCTTAAATCAATTTATTTATAAAAATTATCGGTTTAATCTATTTTTATCTATATGCAATTTGAAGAGATAGGAATGTGAGGAGGAGAATTATTAATTAATTGTACAAGTATGTACATGTAATAGAAATAAAATGTGTTATAAATTATGTTTATTTGAACATTATCAATAGTATTACATGAACGTTTCATTCGCCATTATCAGAATTTGTAGAAGCATCTGATTCATATTCAGCTTCCTCACTGCTGTCGTCAGAAAAATCAAATTCTCTTTCATCTTCCTCTTCTTCTTCCTCAGTTTCTTCCATTTCTTCTCTCTCAACATTTTCAATTGCTCCTTCTTGTTCAGTGTTGTCTGAAAGGAAAAACAATAATAGGAATAAATTAATTTAATAAATTAATGACTATCAGAATAATTCAATTTAAAATAATTTCAATATAATTAATTTAAATAATCAGTTATTGGAGCAAATTGATAGCGAAATTTATAAATACCTGTAGTGTTGTCAACATTTGTAACGCTTGAGATAGTTGGTGGAACTAGGTCACCGTCGAACCATTTGAAATTATATTCACCATTTTTTTCTTCCCACCCAAAGTCCGTTGGTAAAAATTCTGTCGGGACTGGTAAATATGCATGGCTCCAAAGATGAGCTATATATGCTGAACGCAGAACTTGTTGGTACAATTCCGATTTACATGGCGGAAATGCCGCTCCATCGATAGTATTTTTGAATGTGAAGACATCAGTTTGTAGATTCATTTTATATACTTTCGTAAATGTCGCAACTCGTGCCACATTTACAGTATTGATGCTTTTGAAACTGTATATTCTGCAAACGAATTCTTCAATAGTTTTCATAACTTCTTGTATATTACAATCGCTGATGCATGAAATTTTTGAGAATGCTTTGATATATGATGACGAATTTTTAAATATTTTGTAAGGACGTTTTTTTCCTGCATACTCGGATTGAATACCTGCTCGGCACATATAATCCCCCCGCGGACGATTTTACCCCTATCGATAGATCTGCTGACGCTTTTTTTTATCATTTTTATAGCATAAAGAATAACCTGTATCAGTTTCATTCGACCGGAAATGAAATGAAAATAATTATTTTTAATATAGGTATATATAACCTGCTGACGTACAACCCACCATTTTCTTCACAGCTGACGGTGTCTATAATTTTTATTATTGTTAATACTACTGATGTGCAAATTTTCGGACGAACAGAAATAATTTTTGGATTATTTTTTTTGACATACTTGAAATTCTCTCCCCACTCGCCCCACCCTGAGTGCGCCTGCTGACGCTCAATTCAATTGATGTCCTCATCTAAACTATCAATTGCACTCAAAATCAATCGGCCTAAAATCACCATCAAAAATACAACGCTACCTCCCCGACTATTAACAAGAATCAATAGAATAAAAGCCATCTCGATATCTGTTACAATCATAACTATCTGGTAACACTTTTTTAAAGGAATCACAAAGACTGTAAAATTTCGGTATTCATTACATCAAAAAGGTAATACATGCTTTCGCAGTAACTAAAAAACATTGCCAGCAATATTTTTCGACTACTAAAATAAATTACCATCTTTAACTGGGCATTTATCAGACTACGTAATCGATGTTTCTACATACAATTAACATTTAGATTCTACATTATTTACTGTTTTATTCATTGGAACTCATTTAAAACCCGTGTAATTTGTATTAATAATTGCCACTCGTAGCCCTGACCCCAGAATAAAACTCAAAACACTGTGCGTTGCGTGTCAAAAATACTACAGAAAACTTCAGTCTTATAGCACGCACAATAAGAAAAAAAAGTATAGAATATAACTCTAACTAAGAGAGAAAAGAACTTTAACTTCCGTTTTACTTACTATGATCTCGCTTTTTGTGAAATATGTGAGGTTGTTTTCATTCGGGAAGGAATACTGGCCGAAGCTACACCTTTTGATGAAAAGTTATTTCTGTATTGGCATATGAACGCAAATCAAAGGTTATAGGTGATTTTCCTATAATTTTTTATCGATTAAGTGGATGGAGTATATTTTTTGTTCAACGAGAAAAGATTTTATGTCGCATGTTCTCTACCTTACGTGGCACCTGATAACTTAGTGCTATCAATTTCCATTTAAAAAAATTCCTTTCGTAGACGTAAAATTTTTATGGATTAATACTTTTTCATTACTGATGCCGCAATTTAGCAAAGCGTCGCAAGCTGACATGATAATAATGAAGATAAGTCTTCTTCTTCTTCTTCATCAACCCATATACGCCCACTGCTGAGCACGGGTCTCCTCTACCATTGAGAGGGTTTAGGCCATAGTCCACCACGCTGGCCTAGTGCGGGTTGGCGGACTACACACCTAAGAAATTCCTAAGAACTCTTAGGTGTGCAGGTTTCATCACGATGTTTTCCTTCACCGTTAAAGCAAGTGATAATTCAATGTGAATACACACATAATTTCGAAAAGTCAGAGGTGTGTGCCTGGGGTTCGAACCCGTGACCGCCGAGATTCTCGACCGCGCGCCCAAACCTCGAGGCCATCACTGCGCAGTGGAAGCGTGCTGGGCCCATGAAGATAAGTGTATGAAATTAATTATTACATGGTTTTCCTACAACGGGTATATGTTATATAATTTCCACTTTCTTTATTTGCGGTTACGTTTGGAAAATTTGACTTTCACTACTAAAATAAAATCGGTATATTTTGTATTATTCCGAGATAATGTAGCGTTTTAGTATTCGATCAACAAGCCTACATGACGTTGTGATGACGAGGGATTGTTCTAAGACTTTTCAATTGATGAGTTCTAAATTCTCCTTTTTGCCTTTTTACAAGGAATAGACAAATTTTCGTGTAGAAGAAAAAAAAATACTTCAAGAATATTAAGCATCACATTTTTTATCAGTTTATCATGTTTCAGATTGTGAAAAATTGAAGACTAATAGAAAACAATTATTTCCTATTAGAATGTTTTTGAAAAGTGTCTTTGGCTAACAAATTTGTTATTAAGTAAAATAAAAATGACAATATCGCAATGACTACAGTTGGTCAACAAAACTTTATGACAAAATTTACATACAATGTTATACTTTGCAAGTTATAAATATCGGTACTAAAACTGAAGCTTAGGTATCTAATTCTACAGTCTCTTTTTTGCATAATTACTACTGTAATGTCAAAATATACATACAATAAATAAGCTGGTAAGTACGAATACTAAATACGATTTGCATATATAAAAGCATTATTAACCCTGAACTTAAAATCAAGACTTAAGGAGCAGATCAATTTTATTAAATTAATATGCTTGTTTTTTTTTGGATATCCATTTTGTATGATAATTAAACTCTAAAATGAATACTGATCGTCATTCAAACATTTCAAACTTGCTTGATCCACTACAGCATAATCTCGAAGTCGTGCTTCGCAATAGAAAGTGGTATTCGTCTTTCAGACTATCAACTATACCTAACTCAATTGCGATTTGTTAAATGGAAGGATTTTATTGCTCTTCGAGAACAAGCTAGTATAATAGCTTAAAGCATAAACTTTATTATCATACCGATCCATTAATGTTCTCTTTAGAAATTCTTTTATTACTTCAGTGGCCGAATGACAATGCAGACTGCAGGCAAGATGAGTTTAAGTTTAAATCCAGTTTAAAGAATCTTCATGATATGTGTATGAGTTAACTTCAATAAAACTGGCGTTCAAAAGATAACTAACTGTTTTTTTTTACCTATTTTCTTTAGAATGAAAAGCCTTTGCTATTTCTATAAAGAAAAACTTCCTTTATTTGGTACGCACGTATTTGTTAATCTAACTGAGAAATTTAATCCAATTCATATCTACTATATTTTACTGCATAGTAATTCGTACAGTCCTTTGACAATCAGAGGTGTGTCTTTAATATTCGACTGCCAAGATGTAGATGCAGATACAGCTCGCCCGCTTAACTAATCTCACGCACTAGTTACACAAATAAACAAATTTATTTGCATCAAAACTCCATTCTCCTAAACGCCGACCAGACAAATAAATGGCGTGAGTCACACAGGAATAAACAGTTTAATCCGTTTTATAAATATTTTATTACCGTAATATTCGAAACACCTCTAAGGTTTATTTTGAACATTTATCGCTGTTGGAACTTTAGGTAGCCATTGAGAGCTGCTTGTGTCTTTCAATTGCCCATTGAATAAAAAGGGTTTTAGACTAGTTATACTGGTCGTGTGTAGATTATACATTGGACCGTATATTCTACTTGATTTTATCTGGGAAACTGGAAAAAGGGACAGCAAATAACGAGCCACTGATGAGATGTACAACATGGAGAATATAACTTCATTGACGATAGCAAATAATGAAGAAAAAAATTGCGCATCATAGAGCACTTTGCGGAGTTTTTTATCATTGATTAATTTAGCAAATGCGCCAAGGTTTTATTGCTACGAAGACACACAACATTTTGGAGTGTTTTTTCATCAGATTGTATTCCCGCCACACAGACATTGAGTCCGTACTTCTTAGTGCTAAAAAAATATACCATTAATTATAGACCTTGACCATTTTGCTAAAAAGACTAACATTTTTTAGGAAATAGTAGGTAGTGTTAATGCTACCGATATAGTAGCCAATGTTGCAGATACGATCTGTTTTTGCGAAATAAGTAAACAACCCGAAGCTGTCGGTATACTTAACGCCTTTATCCCCATTATTGTCAATCCTTGCATTGGAATTCATTAATATTAAAACCCTATTCGCGTACTCGTGTATTGGAAAATGATTCGTTGCATAATTGAGATGTTCGTATATTTTATGGATATATTTTTTTATGATGACATCAAAGTAGGCAAGTATCGGAAAATAACCATTTTCTAGAACATCTTAAATAAATCATGAGCACGCTGTTTATGTTAATACTCACCTGGCATTAGAAATTACAATTTGCAACATGAAAAAACAGGACCCTTGATGTATGCAGTCAGCGTTACCTAATGGTTTTGGTGCGTATTGGCGATCTCTATGGCTTTGTACTCGTTTTGAAGTATTTTGTGTGTATTTACGATAAACAGGCAGCGGAACTGAAGTGATTAGTGACACAGAGGAAATTTGGAATCATTGTCAGATTCCCAAGATCGGAAGAGTTCTCATCAATATCATTTAACGTATAAAACCCAACAAAGACATGACGAAGATTCCTGTCCTCTTTATGACAATAGAATTTTAAAGTTGTAGTACCAACTAAGTTAAAGTTGTAGTAGCGTCAGTTCTGTTATCCATTTTTTTTAAATTTCTAGTTGTTTTCGCAAATGATATTTCAAACAAAACTCAAAAATAAGATTTAAATAAGTAAATATACATGCAGGTAAATCCTCTTTCATTTAGGTGATGTCCTAAAATAGTTATTTAAGAGCACTTGAATAATAACATTACGAAGGTTCAACTTCAAAGTGGTGGGAATTTTTCGAGCCATGGCTGTTTTTGTATATGTCAAATATATTAAAAGAAAAAACAGTACATTCTTCTTCACAAACTTAGCAGAAAATTATATTCATAAAGTAACATAAAAGGTGGCTTAACAAAGCACATGAAACGAATTTATTTCCAAGTAAAGCTCGTTACGCCTACGATGACGGTCGGGAAAAATAATACCGGCATTCATATAATTTTCAAAGAATTTTACACGTGAGACATTTTTTTTATGTATGGTACTCTTTTGCACTAAACATGATCCAGTAATTTGTGAAGGGTCTCACTCTGCTCATAAAACTCGGTTAATGTATAGCCTGATATAACTTTCAACATAGTTTGATCCATCGACTTAGGAATTATTAGGCAAGATTTTTTTCCTGTTATTCATTTCAATGCTTTTAATAATTAGAAAAGCATATATGATTGAAAAAAACTGTTCATTTTTGCATGAATTCCAATTAACGGTATCGAAACCATTTTTAAACGCATTCGAGATTTAATAATGAAATACAATTAAGTGTTCTAAAATTAAGTTTTAAAACATGATTTGAAAGGCTTTATTGTTCGAAACAAATATGGACTTGGTTCAGCAAATATTTGTTCCAACTTTGGACGCACACTAAGCATGACATTTCAATGTTTAACTTCCTTAGATATACACAGAGCCCTAAGTCATATCTACAAGTAATATTCGAAACTTGGCAATAGAATTGTGCCATTGTAAATTTCGCGTGAATTATCGACATAACGTACCAATTTAATTGAGTGTTTTCTTACCGGCAATAAGGGAAAGGACATTTGTCGGGTCTCCGAACAACTATTACATTCAACCCTTTGATGAAAACATACAAATGCGGCCATTACTCACTGTCTAATGTTCCCTTATTCTAGAATTGTCGAATTTATAAATATGATTGCCTATAAAACGTTGGTATACATCAATACAAAGCATGCTTTAAAATAAACAAATATAATATACTTTCAAATAAAACGTTACAGAATAGCCATTTCGCCATTCGTCGTGGGCTTGTTATTCTGAAATTAGTTTATTCATCAGAATCACTCGTGTATATCTCAATGCGAAATTTATTTTCAACTCCATAAACAAGTTTAGCGTAATCAAATGCTACAATACAGTTCACAAAGAGAACAACAACTGAAATTAACTTAATAATCGAGTGTTATTCCGAAGAGATTTTCATATGAACGCAATCACAATTTTCACTCTCGCGAAACGAGATAGCTCGCGCGATTTCATGTTAATCTGTGTAATTAACTAAAATCGTTGCGATAGAAATTATACGTGAACAATGATAAACTTATAATAAATAATAAGTATCGTAGTGATGACGGTAGCCATCACCATTGCATGTGTAGGTACAACGATAACAATAAGGGACACAGACAACAGAAATTATGAATCATTATAAAAACGAAACACGGTGAAATGAAATGAGGAAAACACTTGACACGAATGTTGTTAGTTCCATTTGCACTTGTCTGCGCACATTTTGCATTATGTATGCAATTAAAGATTTGAGGATCTGCAACTATTCAATTAAGCGCCATGGATTAATATTACGTACCCATTATGGCATAATGAATGTTACTGCATTCATGATCCGTATAACATTAAATTACAGTGGGCATCCTTAGACCGACCTTATTTTAAGCTACATTACCATTGGGTCTTTTATTTCAGATTTACAATTGTCGAGATTTTAAACAGTTGTTACCAAAATAATTTAGATGGCCTTTAAGATAAAACTACGAAGTCCAAATGTGTGTTTTTTTGCCAACAGTTTTTACATTGCACTGTACACATTCATGCGATGACGATTAGGAGTCACAATTTTATAGAAACTGGTAATTGTATGTGTAATAGTAAAGGTAATATTTACATTGTATGTCGATATCAACGCTGGGCGTGGTGGAGGGCGGTACCATCGGCTGTAGAAAGTTGGAGGGTTGCGAGGGCACCGACTGCTGCTGGTGCGGGCCTGGCGTCAGCGGCCAGGACCTGTTGATGAGCGCCGTCACCGACATGGTCGGCTTGTCTTTCTTCGCCACGCTCGACATGACCACGCACAAGCATCCTCACATTACTAGTAACTCACTGCACTCGGTCGACGGTCTCGTTACAACTGCACAAATTCACACGTTCCACGGACGATATAGCGCGAAAGATGCGATGGTCACGATCAATTTACGCCCCAAAGATCAAATCCGTGAAATATGGTTATGACGCTAGGCTGCTAAATAATATGTACGAAGGCGACTGAGCGTGCGACGCGGAGATACGGCGCGCAGACAAAAGCGTCAGTGTCGCCGCGGCCGGGGACAAAGCAGACATCGTTGTGACATTGTGATAGCGTCTGTTGTTGCACACGGGCCGACTGCGGCGATATCGCACTGCACGCGTCAACAATGCGCCACAAGCTTTAACGATGATGCTTAGCCAGTGACTAATGCGCACTAGACCCCGACTAGTTCGAATTTGACAAAAAAATGTACCCGTCAACTTCCGCGCGGTTACCGGCGTGAAGGTCTCGCCAGGCGCACTCAAGGTCCACACACAATCATACGTGAATAAATCTGACTTTATGTTCAAAACGGGTTGCCATAATTGCATTTTTAGTCTTTATTGCTGCAAATGGCTCTTTATTGGACTAGACGTTTTATAATATTTCATATGTTAGACTAGCATCTGAATAATTGTAGTCGTCAGTCGCCGGCCTTAGTAATCGTGGCTATGGCTCGTTCTGTAATTAAGTTTTACGTCACTCATAGAACGAACTCCCCGCTATAGCCTCTACCATACAAAAATTTGCTACGTCATTTGGCAGAAATCAACACGATTTAAATACAATTCGGTTATTCATTTAAACACAATTTCGACACCTAATGCACTTAGGTATAAATTAATAATATGTTTGTCGGCCCTGGGGCAAGTTTTTGTAACGGCTGTCAATCCTACGCGTTAATACATTCTTTGAATGTGTTTGTTATCGTGTATATTATCGCAGCTGTACAAAAACACATTCCTCAGCAGCCTTCTTTTTTTTAAATCGATAATCAATGTTGGCGACACCGGCATTTGAAATTGATCGCGACACGCGTCTTTTTGCAAAACACGAATCTATCAAAGGAGGCGTTCATTCCCAATATGAGAATGTTTGTTTGGATGTGAACATGTGTGCGGCCTTGGGCTTAGTGCGTGTTCTCAAAACGTCTGTTGCACGTGTGGAATTTCGGAGTATGTCACAGATTAACCGTTTTGGAATACTGCCGCGTAGGGTGTACGCAAAACTAATATTTGCAGTACAGTCGTAGCTTTGTTATAGGTATGTTTTATAGATAAGAAAGTTTATGTGTTTAACTCTGGACAAATAAAATCCCTTTTTTGTTATATTAAATTATACATCGTTCATAAAAATTAAACAAAATAAATAAAATAAAATAATAGTATTTATTAACAATTTATTATTCTGTATAAATAGTCAGGGGAATACGGACTTTTAATCCCTACGGTATCAAAGAGTACTCTTTCTTGTATCCTTTCCGAATAAAACGGGAAGAAATAAAGAGTTTTAAGCTAATTATAATATGGAAGAACGAAACAAATCGTTTCAGTCATTTATTGCAAAAATGGAATACACGTAGACAGAAGATCGAATGCTATCAGTAGTATAGGTGTATATTGCTTTATTCAATATTTACAACGGACTCAATTACGTAGACCATAAGCAGCTCGTTTATGGCAACTGCAAAACCAATCCGGCAGAACTTACTCGTAATGAACAAGCACTTTAAAACCACTTGTATATCTAGGGCAACAAGACCATTGTTGAACACTGTTATCAGCGATTTGAGATAAGCTCTAACAGAGTAATAACTGGTCAAAGACTAGTGTAAAATGTGCTACTCATTGTAATTATTAGATTTAATATTATCATGATCGAATTATTTTATTAAACATACGCCGACTTAAATATAGACCTATTTGTATGACTTCATTTAAAATTTTTAAATTATTAAACAGAGTGGAGTAAAATAATCATTAGCTAAAGCACACGTATAATTATAAGAAAGACACTTAATATTGTAGTTCCCGACAAGCAAACTAGATTATAGGGTTTTTTGATAGCATAATATCAGGGACGGACCGAGAGTTTGGGGGGCCCTGGGCTAATATATATGTGCTTGGGAGCTAACCTAATTACTCAAACTATAGGAAAGCAAAATATTTGATTTGTATTTTAATATATTATGCCTTAGTGTTTGTAAAGTAAAATCAGAAATACATTTATAAATTATAAAGCAACCTTTCTTCACTTACCTACCTTTTGCGTATTCTTTAATTTGCAAAATTTATTTATTAATCGCAGGATTGGTAGGGCAATTACTTTTTTCGAATTATTATCACTTTTTGACTATGACTTGACTTAACTGGGGCCCCTGGATTCCACGGGGCCCTGGACTGAAGCCCAAAAAGCCATATGGTAGATCCGGCCCTGCGTAATATCATTTGTAACTATTTATGACTTTAATTTCAAGAATATAAATTTCGTCGCTAAATAATATAAATCTCATCTTTCTCATGTGAAATATGTAAAGAAAAGCCCTTGTATTAATAACGTCTTTAAATCAGAAAAAGAAAATGATAATGCCAATAAATTGATTTCTAATTAAATAAGAAAGTAGTGACAGTAAAAATATGTATTTGTAATAAAAATTCACATTATAATTTCCCTTCACCATAAATAAATTGAACATCAATTTCATTACCTACATAAGAACTTTCACTTTAAAACATAAGTTTTTTTTTTGTGTTTTACAATGTACATATAGCAACAATAGTCCTTAATCCCAGTCTATCTATTAGCTGAATTTAAACCTAATCAGTAACAACTAACAATCTACCCGAGTTATAATAAAAGCTATTACCAACGTCTGATAAATAAAGTAAGCAATGGAGTATGACGTGCGTGAAGGGTTCCGTCCAGGAAGATAATATACACGGTATTAGATTACGCGCCGCAAAGTATATTGTTCATCGGTAATTGAATATTTGTTCAAGATAATAAAAAAAAAATACATTACGCCGAGGAAGCGCGCGTTGTTACCACTCAGTCACGATTCCAAGTCATTTCAAATAAAAAATACGTTTCAATTCAATCGAAAAACTTTTCTAAAACAGAATACAGATATATCTGTAAAAATATTTTCTACGCATTCGATATAGTGATTTTCTATTGGAGGAATTTAAAGATTATCCCGTTGATATTGCGAGATATTTTCCACGAGCGGTTCAAAAGGCTCGTTCAGCCGCAAATCCATATCTTTTTGTGCTTGGTTTAGGGTGTTGGGACGCACGTTGTGGGATTATATTAACCGAACCTGTCAATCAAGGCGTATCCACGGCAACCCGGCGTCTATGTAATTGATAGCCTCTTGTGAGGGAAGAGGATTTCTTTTGGTGTGAATATAACGCGTAGGAGGATCGTAGGCAGGCGAGAATATTGTTACATAAAATTGTGTACACGCGTGTTGAACGAGCCAACAAATCAATAATAAACTTCAGCACAGGAAAACACTGCCAAGTATATGCGACGAAAGCCTTATAGCAAATGTTTAGACACGAAAACAGTGAACACGAATTGAGCCATTATATTATTGTTGGCCTTGGGATCGGGGACAATACAAAGGGAATCCGTTCCGACAATGACTAAGCGCACACCAACGCTACCGGCTGTGTTTCAACAAACACCATGGAGTTGCAGATGGTTTACAGTGACAACAATGCCGCACCACAAACTTTGCCATGCATTTGAACCGAAGCAAAAGAAAATCAATATTTCGGGCACCATTTCATCAGAATTCTACGTTCACTCGTATATCACTGGAATGAGCTTGATCAGATAGACTGCAAAAAACAGATAAAGAGAATTACGCGCGGCTCGGTGAGCGTAAACTAATTGACAACGTTATCCAGGAATGTTTCCACTTTCCTACACTTTCTTTCGTTCGCATGATGTGCATACGTGCATGTGAAGTGTGGGGATGTTGCCGGCGGCAACGGCGACCGCCCCACTCCACCGCTGCTATTGATCTGCGCCGACCTTGACTTGACGCGCGTCCGCCAGCCACAATTAACATTGACAATAGCGTCGCCAGCGCAGCTTATCGAACTCACTGTACACACACACTTTCCTTTTCATTTGTATTTAATAGCTACGTAAATGTACCATCATGGAGCCGCTAACTCTATTTATTAAATGCTTCCCAGCTCGATGACTTCCCACCAATGTTGATATTCAAATTAACTCGATCGAGAGAATAGTTTATTGAAGATCTTGAAGTCTCAAGAGAGTAGAAACAAATTGAGGTGTTTCAGTATATTGGAGTCACAATGGCGGAGTGGGGAGAGCGGGCAGCGGTTGTGGTGAGTCAAATACGCGGGGGCGACGAGACGCGTGCATTTGCCGCGAGATATGGGTAAACGGAACGCAGAGAAGCGCGCTGCGGGGGCTTGCGACCTTGGCGATTCTCTGACGACTACAGGTGTTTTTTGTTTGTGTACGAGATCACCGAGAGACGCTCGCCACGCTGACCACTCGCCGCTGGACGAGTCTGTGGTCGCACGACGCGGGGATGGCAACCGGAACTCCACTACTAACAATGCTTTTTCATTTTCACCGCACTGATGCATTTGTGATGGTAATGTCGTTCAAGTAAGTGGACATCTTTCTCCAATATTGAATTACAATTCAACTAGAAAACTTATTCGCAGCAATAAATACATCGCAATTAATAAGTACCTATGGAATGATAAATACAAATTCTGACAATGAAATCGACCTATTGTTCATATGCCTTAATGACGTTTTAAATTATGTTTGTGTTTCACAGAAATATTTCCAACACCTTATTAATCACTAGCTATCAAATACGCAGACAAAAGCATTCAATAACACATTTATGTAGATTGAAACTTGTAAAGACGTGCACATAACAATGATGGAGCGATGTACCTACCAAATTCGTATGTCATTACGTGTGATCGAAAATTCGTGAGTTTCATCGTTTATCCAAGCATTACATAATGATAAGAAACGCAATGTGTCGACACAAGACCTTGGCCGTGACCAACACCGCGAATAGGTAGGTAACGCTCCCCGCGGCGTGACGCCACTCGCTCACTCTTGCGATTAGGTGCACGCGAAACGATAATACACCATTTAACAAGAACGAATTTTTAATTGTTATCTCCTAACCAATTACAATTTGAATGATTGGAGCTCAAATGATTTCCTTAACACCTGACAACAAAGTAAGTGAATAACGCATACAGCAAACCGTGTACACTCTACGTTGAAGCTAAGTTGTTACGAAGCCTTGATATGCCAATCGATCTGTTTTTAAATATGTATGGCCACAGCACGACTTGAAGTCCATACATTAAGTAGAGCAAATAGGGCAAACTAATGGCGAAACGTATACGAAGCCTTTAAAATCAGGATCATTAAATATGAAAAAACTTTCGAATAAATTTGGAAGTAATTTATCATTCCAAAAGCGAAAAAATTAATCATCACATCAAATTTATTTAACATAAATAATAAATGTATTGTAAAGGGTATTGTTTCTTATTCGTATTAGTACCGCACTCTACAATAAAACTATTGATGCTATAAAATAGAACAAAAAGTAGGAAACGAACAAACGTGAAGTATAACATTAACAAAAAGTAAAATAACGTATTAGTATTCCAAAAGTGAATTAGCATGAGGGCGGCAATGAATTCTAATAGAGTGGAAGGCCTTGACAATGATACAATCGTCTTGGATAAACGTTCTATAAAATAATGAACGATACACGTCATTAGTTGCATCGATAACGACGGTATATGGTTTTTTACTTTAGTATATATTTTGAATTTCCTATTACGCAGTTAATTATAATGCAATCCAGTTGTATTAGCTATCACAATTACTATTTATGTACCGCTATTAATATAATTGGACGTGTAAATTAAACTTTTTAAGAGTTTTTCTACATTGGGCTTGGTCGTCACGTCACATTTGTAAGTAAACATGGCGATTCTGAACGCAATGCTATTGAATAGAATATAGATAATGCCATCAACGTTTTGTTTGTTTTTACACTTAAACGTCATAATACCGAGCTATCAATAGAAGACATTCCAGTATGTATTGTATGTCTTTTTAAGAATGATGTATGAGCCATTAAAAGCAGCAGTAAACATTCAAAATATCTCAAATTTTGATTTAATAACCACTCTGAGGAATCCATGGCGTGTAGTGTAATTTATAAATTACGTATCACAACAAACAATCAGCAGACTGTTGAGACTCCCCTGGATCCTCATATCCACTCGGACGTAACTACCTCATCATAGTTGGTTTTGGCACGCTTTAGAATCTGTGTTACATCATCTTGACGTCAAACTATCAAACGAGGAAAGTTCAGTGTTATCACACGAAAAAGGGGAGAAATACATAAATGGAAATACAGCTGCTAGATTAATAGAGCACAGTGATAAACTTGTTCAAAACACTAGAGTCAATACACTTGCAACCTTGCAATGCTCTTTACGACTCGCGTCAGATAAGAAAGACATAAGGGCATTAAAACATTACTACTTTGCGGTCTATATTATAGCAAAAATACATTCGTATTGTTTAAACTTATATCTACTCCTTTTCTTTGGGCATAAATTTATTCATTGTAATTTAAACCATTTTAGTAATTTAAAACAATAGCTCCCTTTTATACAAATATTATTAAATATATCCAAACAATTATTTAGCCTATTTTTTTACGAAATAATTTATAACCACGACCGTGGCTTGAATTTCTTAAAGTAATTGCGTATGTTTAACTTACATTTGCTGGCCAATATCGTACCTCATCTCATAATGAGTCATTTAAGGCAACCATTTTAAACAGGTATTAAGCAATAATGAACATACATATTTTACGTCGCATATGTGTTAAATTTGCACTTGTTAAATCGATCGATTTATCCATAAACACCTATAGCAAAGCGTTGACAAGCAGTTTGTGGAAACCAAGAGCGCACCAATTTTAAAGTTGACAGGAAAATCATTGACAACCCTAGTGAACTTTAGTAATGCATCACAATCACGAGTGGCGAATGCGCATGGGCCCTGTCGTGATATCACTCATCATAAGCTACGATTGTATTTACGATTGTTGATTTGTGATGACTGTCGGTTGCGACTTGCGGATCGTGCATCGATTTTCGTGTAGGTCGCGAGCGGCGCCAGACTCACGGCCGGTGCGGACGGCGTCGCTGCTCTGACTGGCGCGCCGCGTCCCCGCACCTACCCCTGCCGCCACCGTTTGTTTTGCTGTATTTTCGTTGTTAATCATTCTCCTTGACCTTGTGCGACGTCGAGTGGTCCACTGCACACGGCTGCGCACCCCTCACCCTGCCATCCGCCCGCGTTGCCTGTCGCGTCGCATCACACGTGCTGTGGACTCCTATGGGCCGCACCACGCAATGTGACCACAAATTCTACTGGAAGCCCTTGGCTTGCATCGAGCAAAGGTACATTGCCTATTTTATATAAACCTCTTTGCTAATGATTGAAAACAAATTGAATCGATTTTCTGCGTAGCAGTTGAATCCTCCAAGTGATTAAAAAAAAAATTAATACGTACATTGACGATCAAAGGATTTAAAGCTGTTGTTTTAAGGTTGTTTGTTGTTTTTTTGTAAAACGTACGTAAACGCTTTCAAACTGGTGTAATTTACGACATGAATAGATACAAACTGCAGAACCAAAGAAAATTGTATGTGAAAATAAATGGCAATACATGTTTATGGAACTATAGAGGATGAAACTAATTTCAGCTGAGGGTGATTAAATGTTTTATCGACTGGGTTATACTATGCACAATTAAATATTTAAAACGCAATTTCTAAGTGGCTATTAAGTGCATCCTATGGCAGTTACTGTTCAAGAAATTGTATCAACGTATCCAATGTAATTTAATCACAGGTGACGTCAGCCGACAACCGGTCATCATATCCTGCCTCACAGGCGCATCCTTGTGTGAGCGACACAATCATTTGAAAGTGACTAACGACTAACAAATATTTTAATAATAACATATTGGGAACACAGGGCAATTGAGATAATAAATTATTTAAATTTGATCTGAAACTATAGATAAATTGTACTCTTAAGAAAATAATATAAATTACGTAGGAGTACTTTAGCTTCATAGATTTTATGATTTTCTCGCTAGACCTCGGAGGACACTTATCGTAGTTGAAAGGGGTTTCATGGGACCATCTGCTGAGTTTCCAGACATGACAAGCGGCTTATCTACAATGATTTATCTGAATAGCAAATCATTTGAAATTCTAATTTTAATGTTCAATGCGCGCTTTCTTTGCTTAGGCTTAACACTTATTTATTTTTTTATTTAATCTTTATATACACGTATATATAAAGGCGGACTTAGTGCCGTAGGCATTTTCTGCCAGTCTACCTTATACTATTATAGCTATGACATAACTTGACATACGGTATGTACATTTTTAAAGAAAGAATAACAATACTTATATGACTTATCCAACTCATTTGTACCTATTTTCTGATAACTTCGTTGTGGGATCATGATAAATTATGTTCCTTTGAATTCACTGAGTTTCAGTATTCACTATACTGTGCGTGGCGCTCGCTGTAGATTCTGAAGCACAGGATTTACGAAGCGGATGTGAGATGGAATAGGGCCAAAAATTAAATTCAATAACTTTGAAGCTTGAATGAAATTTCATGTACCTAGGGTCATTTTCTTAAGTGTACGATAAATTGGTCACATTGTCTCGGTCTGATAATAAATGCAATGCATATCACATAAAGAATCGATTAATGAGAAATAATTACGGTGACCAGTTTACACAATTATGCCGCCTTGTTCATTACACGATATGTACAGGCTGAATGCAGGGAACTACTATTTTATGTAGATATTAATGGTGATTTTGCACGTTATTGCTTGTGTATGGGCGGGTAGGAACATCTTACAACAAACAAATTTAACCTCAGGCTATATTGACTAAATGATACGGGGTTACTTAAAATCTTTTAATTATATAAAAAGGCGCAAGAGTTATGCACGAGCAAATAATACAAAAATTGAGACTGTGAAAGTGGACTCTTGTTTAAGTGACCGTTGGTAACAATACAAGTGAGATAACACTAATTGATAACATTTTTAAATAATTTAAAAGCCAAAGATTATTTGGACGGAGTATAACAATCTAGTGGTAGAGTCACATTGTAGTCAGCTTAGACTGCGATATTAATGCTTCCACTCGACTGGACTGATACCCCACTATCTTGGACTGTTACCCTTTTTTTTTTTTACGAGAGGAAAGCACCTTAAGCTCCCCTGTTCGGTACCTCGGGGGAGGCCCTGAGGGGTATGTCGGGGTCTCTGGCTACGCCAGCATACCGACTAAAACCTCTCGGTGACCATCACGCGCATTTAGGGCGGTTTTACGGCATCTCAGGGCAGAGGTGCCCTAAATGATCCGCTGCCGCCCAGCGCACCGTCCAGTTATGGACCCCTCCAAATTGGGAGGGCTTGGTATGCCCTCCACTTACTCGATTTGGACGTTCACCTTTTGTGAACGTCCGCGACAGTTAAGAGGCCACGCCCTCTGCCGCCAATCTCGGGGTTGCTATCATAGGGTACCGCCCCCGCAGTACGCCCAGCAACCCCAGTTTCCCCTGTTAGTCGCCTCTTACGACAGGTAGGGGATACCGTGGCGGAATTCTTACACCCCCAATCCACAGGGTGGGGACGCCGGATCAGCCGAACTCGGTCACCCGGCGTCTCCTTCTTTGCTGGCGGCGGCGGCGGGCGGGATCGTTCTGCTCACGAACCCGCCCCGCGCTCTCCTTTTGAGACATTACGGTCTCACAAAAGGAGAGCATCGCCTGCCACGACCTCTGACTCTCGACCATGGAGGGAATCACGGCCGACAGTGAGAGGTCCACTCCAATGGCTGCGCGGAGTGCGCTTCGTTCTTCGTCCCAGGCTGGACAGTCCGATAGAGTGTGCTGGGCTGTATCCTCCGGACAGTTGTCACAGTGGTGACACTTGGCGGTCTCTTCTTTTTTGGCCACCCGCCACAGGAACCAGCCAAAACAACCATGTCCCGACAGAACCTGTGACAGGCGGAACGTCATCACGCCGTGGCGCCTGTCCAACCACTGGTTGAGGACAGGGCGCACTGCCGCGACGGTCCACACCCCAGCACTCGGACTGACCAGCCGAGAACGCCACTCCTCCACGGCGGCCAAGCGTAGGGAGGCCCTTGTGGCCTCCAACTCTCTTGGGGCCGGTCGTTCCCCTCGTCGAGACGCCTCCTCTCGCCAGTGGTAAACTGATGAGAGGGCCCTGGCGTCAAGATCCCAGGGAAGGAAACCGGCCAACACACAGGCCGCCTCGTGGGAAATCGTGCGGTAGCCCCTAATCATACGCTGCGCAACTACCCGCTGCGGTTGCCGCAGAAGGGTCACACAGCGTTTGTTCAGGGACTCTTGGACTGTTACCCTAAAAAATCAACTCAAGTCAAATTTGTTGGTCCAGTGACAAACTAAAAATATTTATTGAATCTTAAAAACTTTAAATAAATCACATATTATTTTTGAACTTTAGTTCGAAACTTTAAACGGCAAGGAACTTTAATGTTACTCGTTGTAGGCAAGAAATAGCTTACAACAATAATACGGAGATTACAACTTCCGTATTAGAGATCATGAATACAATCACAACCTCGGACACAAGTGTGTCATATTCAGGGATATGCTATTAACATCTGGAAAGTATCAGGAAAACATAAAAGTGTTGACTAGAAGATCGTAAAGGTGCTTCAACTTGCCATGCCAGCATAAAAGTCGTCTTCTCAACTGCTTGGTTAGATGATAAAACGTAGTTTGTTATTTTGTACGTAGGTTCTATCCCGACCTCTAAACAGTTTAAGGTTTCAATATTTTGATTATCAGGGTTTTACAGTACAGATATTCCATATGCCCCATTAACTCTGCGGCACAGTGTGGCTCAAAATTCTTTCCCGGCTAAGTCTCGTTTAGTTTTTTATTAGTCAATTCTCAGTTACATTATAAAGTTTGTAATCAACCTCGATAATTTTAATAGGGTTGTTTAAGTGGGATTTAAAAACATGCTGCGAAACGTGGGAAAAAGACCTTTGCTTACCAGATTCAAAGACAGTACCTAAAGTCAATATAAATATGTTGACTAGTTGTTTATAATTAAATAAGTAAAGAGAATTAATTAAAATAACTTAGTTATATTTATTACACAGTCAAAACTGTTCAAGAACCTAGAAAATGAATAGCTTATAGCTATTACAGCTCAATACAGAACAGAAAAAATTATATCTGGTGCTTTTCCGTGGGCAAAGAGATATTCTACGAGGCAATAAGTTGGATGTAAGTGTGTGCCGAACGATGAAAGAAAAACAAAATTACAGTAATGAAAAAAATATAGAAAACATTCGTTGATATCAATTACTTTTATTTTCATGAGTACCGTGTCATCAAAGGCTTTTAATGTCGTTTATAAGTTCCAATAATAGTATCCGTGCTGTAGTTATAAATATAAAAAATATCACTTTGTAGAACGGTAGGTACTAACGAACTAGTACACGGAATTAATAAGGCAGTTCCATAATATATATGTATGTAAGTTGGTATATTAAATTTGCATTTAGAAAATATATTTTACAAATTAAGCAAACTGTTAGGCCTTAGACCTCAAAGAGGTTATAAATAATTTTAATGAATTTAATATTGCAGTCAACTCGCACTAGGCCAGCGTGGTGGACTATGGCCTAAACCCTCTCGTGGGCGTAAAGTGGGCGTATATGGGTTGATGAAGAATATTGCAGTCATATAGTGAACTCAAACGGGAGTCGTACACTCTAATTCTATTTCATCACTGACGTCAATGCTCTGCAATTCCTCACTTGCTGCGGTTTAACCTCCTGCCTTGCAGTGGGTGTAAAATTTGGTTACATTAAAATGTAACATTAACGTGCTGATGTTTTTAAGGCTATTTATTGATGGATGATAAAATGTGATTTCTAAATTCAAGTACTGATTTCTGTCTTATCTAAGAAAACAAGTTTTTATACTTCAACTAAGCTTATAACATTTAATATACAGATATAATTTATATGGTAAAAAAGCAATTAGTATTAAATTGCATTTGTGATGTTTTTGGGGAAGATAAGTAAAATCTATTAGAAAAACACAAATTTACTAATATTTCTTGAACAATCTTATGTTGGCATTTAAAAAATTACGAATAAGAAGAAGTAGTATGTAGAGCCGCGCCACCTGACGAGATGGTCTGACGGGGGTTTTTTTATATTGGGTCCGTAAGTGGCACCTGGCATTGCACGTATACCGTAACTAATCTTTTACCAATCGCCACAATAATAAGACCTTACTCGACGCCCGGGTACACAGTTCCCAGGATGTGATATTGCATGGGTCATTATATCGGGTTTTAGTATTGATAAATGTAACGCGATTGGACGTGAATATCCTCCCAGCATACGTATTTTATGAAACTGTATTATTATATTATGCAGCCATGTAAATATTACTTGTACTACGGTCTAAACCGGCTATGGCGTAACTCTTACATTAATGTTGAACATAGAATGAAAACATTACAAAATCTCTCTCACAACCTCACAATATGCGATCTGTTATGTATAGGCATATCCCAAAACACACGTTTACTGCGTGATTGACTCTGTTCACAGACTTATTTCCTGTATATTAATTGAAATAAATTATGAAGGTTTAATTCAAAAAAATGTTAACTTTGAACAATAACGTCATACGTATAAAAAATGCGGTAATGTATTAAATATTTTGAATAAATTAATTAATTTCCAAATGTTAAAAAATATTTTAAATAATACGATTCTGCGTCAACCGTTATACATGGCATTAGCAATACGTGAAATGCAAATCGGTCTTAGAGATTGTGTGCCTTTGATACTTCAATAGAATATTGTATGCAAAATAATACAGAGTTCTGGTGTCATATTGTATTGTGTACTGTGTGGAGACATATGATTCCTATATAACTGAGCAATATTTGAGCAAACATGATCACGTAAAACTTAGTAATATCGAGCTCAGTAAAAAAAAAAATATTTATATGTTTAATCAATAAAAAATATTTACTGAGAGGCCAGCTGTTTAAGAAAGCTTAAGCCACCTTGGATTTATTGAAAAAATCCAGTGATCGTAGGGTTCAATTTTGTATTTAAATTAAATTACTATCGGCTAACATACATTCATGAAAATATTTTTCTTTGTTTTACTAAGCAATAGACATTTGCGGTATTAAAAATCAAGACTTAAAGCGCCATCTAGCGGAACGTGTAAAAGATTTTTCAAAGGCGCCATCTAGGCAAAAAGATGAAAACCAACAAGTTTATATCAGCTGAAAAGGTTATGTCCTGTATAGCTTTGTAGTTTTACTAGATGAATATAATTGTAATATAAACAATAGAATCATGTGCTCACGAAAATTCTATTTCAATATAACAGCACACATCATTATTAATAAATTCAGAAAACATTCACTAAAAATAAAAAAATAATTATATTTTTCTATTTTATTTATTGAGCATTTGGGAGAAAATATAGGTAATAACCTTATGTATTTGAAAAACGAATATTAAAAATCTCATGTCATAATGAAATATATTACATGAAAAAAATAATTCTCATAATATTATTTGTTTTGTTGAAAGAGATTCCAACAAGAATGAATATAGGGATTAAGACCTAATATTAATAATTAAATTAAAGGTTTTGATTGTAATTTGTGTGTCCTAAGAATACAGGTAACAATGTTTGAACATGGTATAAACTATATAATTATATTAATCAAAGTACACTTAATTTATTTTATGCTTTTATAAACATGCAGTAAAAAACATTAAAAAAAAAATATTGGAGTGTAATCTTTTCTACTACGGTTCTATATACAAAATAATACATTCAAGATATACAAATTCAATTAATTAAAAAATAAAATAAGGTGTTTTTTTAATTCAATTCCACACTACAATAAAATAGAAATAGCATGTTGGAGTAAGCATAAGTGGAGGGAAATGTTAAATTATGGATATTCAGTTCATTATTTTCATGTAACATGTACAACAGACATAGCAACCAGTCAACTGTGTTAAATCAATACAAAGGACAAACAGATGGAAAATATCTTCTGGCAAAGTTAGACAATAAAAAGGATGGAATGATGAAAAATGTGAAAAGAACTACATTTTAAGCCATCAATATGGTGGATATCACTGACCAAAAAAAAACTTAGTACTCCAATAAGAATACCTCTTAAAATAAGTAAATATAAATTCTCTTTTAAAAAAAACTTACTTTTGGTGTAATTATATATAAACCTATTTCTATTTATTTTAAAATGGTATTATTTTATAATGGCAGTTTACTGACAATAAGGGCAGATATATGCTAGTTAATTATCTACATGAATTTCTTTGTTTAATGCTCATGCTTATTTTTGTTTTTATAAAATTCATGCTCATATTGACAAATAGTCAATTGATTAAGGTAATTTTAGTTTATAATTACAAAATACCCCTACTTATTGGTACCAGTATTTAAAATAAAACTAAACTTAAGATATAACTTATTTTTAGGTACCTAAAATAAATCAATAATGTTAAATTCACAGAAATAAAGGACACTGAGATATCGTGGGCCAATAACTTCAGAGGCGCTGTTCATAAACAATTGTTTATTTTGTAAAACACGATGCACATCACGAAAAGTACATCTGTGCACCCATTATTTTGACATAGCTCGAAGTTGGAACAGTAATAATGAATAAACATGTCACACGATGTACTTGCCTGACTCTCTCGAGGGCTCCATCCTCTGCGGCAATTTATCTAACGTCTGCGATATACCACTTTCATAGAACAGTTCAGTTGCTAACGATGAACCTGTCAGTAACAAGGTCGTTGAACTAAATATACCTATAGAATGAAACTATACACCCCCGGATTGTACACTAATACGTGAATTATTTATATAACACTATAGCCACAATGCTTAGATTAAACATAAAAACGAATAATAATTAGTATGATCTGTTAGATGTTCTTTAATTTAACCCAATTTCATCAGTTCACACAAATGACATAAAACAACGCGTCACGTCAGAGTACGGCTTCGTTCAGAAATTTTAATATTTAATAGAGATGTCAAGATCCTTAAGTGAAATTCAAAACCATGTCCTAAAAGTAATTTATAAAAAGAAACTCATGATACTATAAAATAACATTTTTATTTTATATGAACAAAACATTTTTAATTTCAGAAAAAAAATCATGATTTTCAATACGAAAATTTCACTTTTTCAATGTCAAGTAAATGTCACAAACGGAGTTTGTTTCTTGTGATCAATATCAATACATACAATCGTTTCTGCAACACTATTGGTCAAACTGTAAAGAGTACGCAGTATCAGCCAATAGTATTCAAAATCTTCCATTGACCTTCCGTTTAAAATTTTATGCGAACTAATAAATAGTCTGACGTTCGTAACTTAAATGAGTTTAGTTTTTGGTTCACCGTGGAAAAGTTTTCACGGTTAGTTTTTTTTTTTTTATAATTTGTAATTTAATTTGTGATACTTTGCTTTTATAATAAAAAATAAAGCAGTTGTAGTAGAATTCCATTACTGCTAGTGAAAAACTTTGCCGAAACTAATTACCTCCGGCTAAAATGGAAAATAAGAGTGAATTCCAATACCCGCATACGTTCATCCTCCTTGGTGCTTCAGGAGATTTAGCGAAGAAAAAAATTTATCCGACGATATGGTACCTGTACCGCGATAATCTTTTGCCGAAAAATACAAAATTTATTGGTTATGCGCGTACGAAACAAACTGTGTCGGAAGTGCGTGAAAAGTCTAAAAAATACATGAAAGTGCGGCCTGGAGAAGAAGAAACGATAGAACAATTTTGGGCGGCAAACGAATATCTCGCTGGATCCTATGATAAAAGAATCGACTATGAATTTCTGAACCAACTTATTAGCAAATATGAAAAAGGCCCTGTAGCAAATAGAATATTTTATTTGGCTGTACCACCAACAGTGTTTGCAGATGTGACTGTCAACATCAAGAATGCCTGCTCTGCCATTAAAGGGTTTACTCGAGTCATCATTGAGAAACCATTTGGAAGGGATGATGTCAGTTCTGACAAATTAAGCAGCCACTTAGCAGGCTTATTCAAAGAAGAGCAAATTTACAGAATTGACCATTATCTTGGCAAGGAAATGGTTCAGAATTTATTAACTATCAGATTTGCAAACCAAATTTTTAATCCTGCTTGGAATAGAGAAAACATTGCATCAGTTTTAATTTCCTTCAAGGAACCGTTTGGAACTGAAGGTAGAGGAGGCTACTTTGATGACTTTGGAATTATCAGAGATGTCATGCAAAACCATCTTCTTCAAATTCTTTCCCTTGTTGCTATGGAGAAACCTGTGACTCTTAATCCAAATGATATTCGTGATGAAAAAGTGAAAGTGCTGAGACATATAAATCCAATTGAGTTAAAGGACATCCTAGTGGGCCAATATGTTGGTAACCCTGATGGTCAAGGTGAAGAGAAGTTAGGCTATCTTGATGACCCTACTGTGCCTAAAGGTTCTGTGACTCCAACATATGCACTTGCCGCTCTTTGGATCAATAATGCCAGATGGCAAGGTGTACCATTCATTCTTCGCTGTGGAAAAGCCCTTAATGAAAGGAAAGCAGAAGTCAGAGTGCAGTACAAAGATGTTCCAGGTGATATTTTCTCAGGCCATGCAAAACGAAATGAATTAGTGATTAGAGTTCAACCTGGAGAGGCATTATATTTGAAAATGATGTCAAAATCACCAGGAATGAAATTTGATTTGGTGGAAACTGAGTTAGATCTTACCTACAGCACTCGCTACAAAGAAGCAAGTGTACCCGATGCATACGAAAGACTGATTTTGGATGTCTTTACAGGCACTCAAATGCATTTTGTTCGTAATGACGAACTAAAGGAAGCATGGCGAATTTTTACACCAGTACTAAAAACTTTGGAAGATAAAAGAATTAAACCTGTACCTTATGTATATGGTTCACGAGGACCTAGAGAGGCTGATGGTAAATTATCTGAGTATGATTTTAAATACTCTGGTTCTTACAAGTGGCAAAAACCTGAAACTCCATAAAACATCATTTGAAAGGAATGAATTTGGTGTTGGGTTGGGCTCCGCTGTAAATGATGGTGGTGATGGTCCAACATAATAGTATTCAATACTTGATTTATAAGCTCTAAATTTTATTTGTAAAGAAACATTTATGTTGAAGAAGACTACCTTTGTGTTTAATGTTATTATGGTTAGTTTAAGGTAAAATTATTTGGGTTATTCCATTTTACATTCCAGTCTATTTGCCTGTTATAATTAAAATTAACAATTTATCAGAAAGCATTTCCATGTTGACCTAGCAATTAGGAAGAAGTTAAACAAAATTAAATGACAATTATTTGTAAACAATGTGATAATAAATGGGGATCAATTTTAGTGTAATGACCAAGGTTGTGCATGTGCCTTATCCAATATTGTATTATCATAATAAAATAAAAACAAGTTTCTTACTCATAATAAATAAAAGCTGTGATAATCACGTGGGGTGTATCTTAAATCATGTTTTAATGTTAAGACGATTATATAAGAGGTCAGATACTACATCACCTTGACTGATTTTAAATTCTATATGCAAAAAAACAGTTAATGTATGTACCTACAAATTTTTGACAGAAGTTTTTACTTATGCTGAAAAAATGAACACATTAAAAATAAATTTATTGCATAGAATGTTTCTTTTACAATTATTTCAAATGTGATGTAAGCCTATGAATATTCCCACATTTATCTTGCTTTTTTACTTTACAAATTGCACTACATTTTGCAATGAAATTGCAATAAGTTATGAAAGAGTATGTTTTTGTTATCAAGTAAAAAGATATTGTACATACCTACCTGCTATAAAAATCATGATTAAAATCTTAAATATATTAAGATTATTTAATAATCTTATCAAAACAAGCTATACAGTCTATAATTATGTCAAAATATATCATGAAGTCTGAAACATGTACCCATTTATACATCACTGTAGTTTTAGGAAATATGGGTCTTTTGTTTGCATGTCATGAATGATAAAACATAGAATATTAGTTTTAGGTCAAAAATTGTTGTTCCTACATTCATTTTTTAAGAATCCTTTAGGTGAATGGGAAACTCTCAAATGTAATTAATTGATGAATTCTTATACCTTTTTTTAATATAGTCATGATAAATTGTCAACTGTTTTATTATATTCAGTCATTCCAATTACATTTTAAAGTTTCCGTTTCCCTTTACAAGTACATAGTTGGGTATAGAAATACTTTTAAGGATTTCATATAAATGTCCCTAACATACAGCAAATCTATTTATACATTTTGTAACTCTTTTATCCATGAAATATACTATTTTCTACATTTCTGTTGACTTTTATTTTAATGAATTGTGATTTTGGTTCGTACGCACCAGACAGAAAACAGACCAACAAATACATTTCGTAACATTAAATATCGTTTATAACTTTCTACTTCAATATCAAGTTTATTGTAATTGAAACTTAACATGCCCACTTTATACATTGCTGAATACAATATAATAAGTATGCATTTTTTTTGTATGTGGAGTTGGATAACTAATAAATCACCCAGGTAGTTCAACACACTCGCGATACAACACAATAATGCATACATAACAAACTACGTCGCCAGGTGACGACCTTATGTTAAAATAAACGTCCCATCGTAAGTGAATAACAAGCAAAACACGCAATTCAAGCATGCTTTTAAATGTTACAGTGATTAGATGGGTTGCAAAAAAAATACTCGCACCGAAAATATTCTCGGCAGTACAGGTAAGCTCAAACCAATAAATATTCGATTGTAAAGGTACACATATTACACGATACAAAAGTTCTTTCGATCGGGATCATCAATCATAAAAAATATCTGGAAATAAATGTAAGCCTTCGAGTTAATTTGGTTATTGAGTTAAAATAAATATATATATTTTATAATTTACGAATAAACTTATTTAATTACACATAGTCCATTTAGTCCGCGACAGCATACCGGTATTGTGTTCATCTTTTAGGATTGATTTACTAAAACCTCTTTTATGCTAACCAAATTTGTTCTAAAATAAAGCATTGCTTGTGAAGGTGTTTTCATTAAGATTCTATTAATCCTTATGCAAAAAAGCGTTATTCATTATAAGTATTTAATTTAAAAGAAATTTGCCCTTTACATCATTTAATTTCAATGAGTATCTTAAAAGATATCGCAGTTTTAAAATAATGATCAAGCGCGCAATACTTAATGATGCACAAGGCGACGACCGCCGCCTTATAGTGTAATGATTAAATAATTTTTTCGATTTGTATGATATTATAGTGGAGCGCCGTTAGGTTTATACCTCGGAATCCAGGGCCAGTCAATGAATCTTAATATAAACCTTGAAAATATGTTTTTAATAGTATATAGAAAAATGTTAAAAAAAAAAATTTTCGCGCTCTCAATTTTTTTTTATTATTATAAACATTTATTAATTTTTTGGAGTTTTAATTGATTTATATTACTGAAAAGTCATATTTTAAAAATAACAACTATTACAAACTTGAAAACTTGATCTTGGATCTTTAGGGACTGCAGGTATACCGATGAATATAAATAAATACACTACTGGAAAAAATTAAAGGATCAAAAAATAAATCCAAATTTTTGGGCCGTAACTTCGAGAAAAATGGTCGTACAGGAAATTTAAAAAAAGAAAATTGTAGCTCCAAGTCTCTAGTTTTTGGATTAACACATTAAAAAATTGTAGCATCAGTGGTTTTTGAGTGATTTTAGGAAAAGCAGCAACAAAACGATTTCAAAATTTTTAATGCTTCTTTTTTTTACATACGGGCGTGGAGAAAAATGTTCTTGCTTAACCCTTATAAAGATCGGATACTTTGTTTATTTAGCTTTAATTTCTATCTTTTAACACCTCGATATGTTTAGTTCTCGCCGAGATATCAGTCTACAAATGGAAAAGGATCCTTTTGTCTTTAATTATCGATATCTCAGCAACAAATAATTGTACACCAAGTTTAAGGTGCGTTTCAAGAATTTGAATAAATATCCTTTAACCACCAGCTATTACTTTTTCGAAAAAATAAGAATTCTTATTGTTACATGAATTTGAAAATGCATCAAAAAATGAGCTTTAGATGGTGTTTTGGAAAATCGAGCGCTGGATCGAAAATATTGTGAAAACCAATAATGTTAAGTGTGCGTTTTACAGTTCAATATGTCCACAAAAATCCTACAAAGTGCCAAATTAATCCATCCAGCCATTTTTTTGTTTCACTCGATCGAATTTTTGAAAAAATAAGGGATCACGTTTTTGCTCTGCAAAGCTCATAATTTAGGAAATGAGAAATATTCTTTTTTAAGAGCTTTTTTCACATTTTGTTGTATAGATTTGTTGTTTTGGGGCAACTTGAGGAAATTCAAGTTACCAACGCCAATATTGCCCTTTGTTGCTATTGCGTGTGATTAAGGAATTTTCGAGCAACAATATTCGCATTGACGAAATATTGAATTAATTGGGCGTTTGTACTAAAACTTAAAAGAGTATTTTTGCAAGTTCAAACATGGCTTGGAATGCGGAATATTGACACCGCAAACAATGACGCAACGACCAGCTCCAGAATCTTTATTAAAAATTATTTTTTGCTCATGCAAAACAGGATGTGGAGCATCTTGTGGGTGCAGGAAAAGTGGATTAAACTGCACTGCAGCTTGCTTAGAATGCAATAGTGAAAGCTGTGAAATGTACACGATGTAACAATGTGAATAGTTAATGATAATTTTTTTTTTGTAACTTATTTTTTACGATAATCTAATAAATTAACATTGAAGTTACTCTGCACATATAATTTATTACAAATAAAACTAAATTTTTCACTATAAAAAAATTTTCTCTCTTCCGTCTCTCATTTTTCAGTGAATTGTTGTTAAAAATTGTTGTAAATCGAGATCGGTCAATTTTTTTTTTTTAACTTTTTTATTTGAGGTTTTAATAATGCAGTCTCATACTTGATATACAGATTCATTGACTGGCCCTGGGTTCCGAGGTTTGACCATTTTTATGTCTTACGGCACTCTACTATTAGGTATGGACATAAATAGTAAAATAAACTACAACTTATTTTCTTTCTGAAGTCAACCCTGTAGTCTACGCATACGGAGCCGCGGGCAAAAGCTAGTCAGCCTATATACGTCACACTGTAGGCCAAAAATCTTTTCTATAATGGGGTTTAGGCCTTAGTCCGCCCCGCTGACCTAGTTTGGGTTTAACTTACGGTGTGCAGGTTCCCCAACGAATTATACAAAAAGAGTTATATACAAGAAAACTCAGACCGACGACCGTTGGCTCGACCGCGCTCCTAATATAAATCTCCATGCGTAAGTTCGTAAGTGGATTGAGATTCACAAAAAAAATTGATTTTGTTTCCGGGACCGTATCCACAAACTTTTAAAGGCAACGCAAAACTTTGGAAGATTAGCTTACCTTTGGATTTCTTAGGGAGCCTTGTTAAAATTACTGTTATTAGTCCGAAGATAACATAGCTTGAGCACCGTAGGGAAGTAGGACTTCATTTATTACATAGCTGAAATTATTATATAGGAGCATTTTAACTAAATCTGGTAGTTTTTTCTATCTCGTAAATAAATTATCAGGGAATATTTTTTTTGATAAGACTAAGTACATTATTCGAAATTTCACAATGTTACGACATCGGAAAAGATGCTAATTGTAGTCAAGAACACTTTATTTTCTTACATGTATGATAATGACGTCACGATATGACTGACTTTGATTGATAGACACATAAGTAGGATATTTATCTCTAATATCGATTGTGGTAAGCTTAAGTATTGAAATAATGAAAGATGGTAGAATTCACCCAGTAAAATTACTTACTCATTGGATGTGACTAAAGCATCGATAGAGGGATCTTGCAATATATGTGACTCACAAATAGTCATTTTGTCAGTTATTGATGATATAGCAAAATTATCACAGTAGACGCAAATATTCACGGTAGTTATGACATCGTTCATAATTAGGAGATGCATGAATATTGCTTAAGCATGCAGTGGTATAAAAATAAATAAATACACCTAAGCCAACCAAGCTTTACAATTGTCCTACAAATAATATCGATATATTTTTCATTGTTTAAAAAATATCGCACACCTAGATCTAAACTAAGACAACTCAAAAAACGTCATTTTTCAGGAGACGAAAAAAACGTATAGCCGCATTTTTTGTTAGGGGAGACATACAATTTAACATTATTTTAGGGAGTAATTGGCATGTTATATGATATTGTATAAAAACCGGGATTTAAATTCAATGCCTTTTATCGAAAATTCCAGTTTTTTGCGTTGTTACGTTTATGGTTGGTTATTATGTATTGAAAATGAAAAATATTTTGACTTGATATAGTTTTCTTTGACCATTTTGAGTTATACCTGTATATTTTATACAGATATATAAACGACTGTTCAAAGAAAACAATTTTAATTGGGAAGTATAATACTAATTGAGGCCTATAAAATCAAAGGCAGCTAAATCCAAGTGAGTCAAATATTCAGTAATCTACAAAAATCGATAACTTTGTTTAGGTGGCTATGATATTTTATATTTTAAAAGAGATTTATAAAGAATGTGAATACCACTAAAAATCAGAATTTTAAATTATAAAAATACCACAATATTTGAGTACAGACTGAATAAATTTGTATTTAACTGTCTTTGATTCCAACTGGCGTTTAGCTGGTTTTGATTCTATAGGCCTCAATTAATCGTTAAATGGTAACAAAAACAAATTTAAAAGGTATCCATTAATGTTTATTTTCTTCAAATAAATAATAGGTATCTCCAAAATTAAATAAAAAAAATATTAAACTCTTAATAAAAAAAACTATAATTATAAACAGGAAAACAAAAAAAATATTTGCAATCTAATGTGATGCTGATTATAATAATTTAATCATAAAAATTGTCTTAAAACATTTATTTATTTATTTAATTATGTTCTCTTATAAACTTTTTATAATACTGATACGCATACTTTTTTTAGTTTTATAAGGCACCTAAGTCATATACAGATGCAATCACACCGTCATTACTGTTCTTGTCTTCTTCTTTGTGTTCCCTTGCTAAATTCTTTTAAAAAAAAATGTTGTTCATAATTCTCCTGTAATTTATTTTTATCTTCTTCATGGGCATTTATAAATCCCTTACAGAGGTTGCAAAGAAGTCTACTATACTTTTTTTAATTCCCGCATCATTTTTTTACGTAATGCGTAAGACTTGTGTTACTTAATTCAAGTGTGGCCTTTAAAAATGCCTTACATACTCTGGTTTTATTGCAAGCTTCTTCAAAATAAAATTTCATTTATAATATTGACGAGAAAGCAACCTTGCTGTATTTTACTCTGAAATAAAAAAAGAACTACTATTGTAAGTTATAATTGACCAGCAATAGTAAGTCAACTTAAAAAATCATAAAAATCAAAGCACAAATTTACTTTAGATTAAAAAATGTTTTCGAAACAGTCAATTTATACAACCGTTAATTATTTTTATACAACGGATATACAAAATTACATTTTATTGTATAGAAAAATCATTGAAATAATTTGATTCAATAAAAGTAGGATAACTTGAAATTTGTATTTTGATCCAACTAAACAGAGTCGAATCCAAATAGTAATTGAACTTTTACATACCTTATCAAACAAAACTGGAACAAGTCAAAATGACCTAAGAAATATTGCAAAAAAATTCTCCAAAACTGTAACATCTCTGGTTATCTCAAAGTTACGTTTCATCAAAACTGTAACAAGTCGAAATGTCCGTGCTTTCGGTATTGTTAGTACGTGTATTTCTTATGGCTAGTGAAGTTTAACTGACAATACCCTTGTTTAGGTGGCAAGCGTTGACAAACATTGGTTCAACAATACAAAGTTAAAGCCATCTAGCGATTGATTTTACAAGGTATTATTAAACGTGTCTTCGTGGGTAGTTGCGTATGTTCATCCAACGTTCGAATATAAGCATAACTCAAATTTGACAATTTTTGAGTTGTCTTAGTTTAGATCTAGGTGTGCGATATATATATATATATATATCTTGTAATAGTAGGCGAGACCATATCATAGGACTTTGACTGTTTACTCGTATGTATTGACTCTAGTAACTTTAGTACGAGTGGATTGTTTATTTTAGTTTTTGCATGTTGAAATAATGTATTAACGTTTATTTTTAATTGAATTTAAACATTTTCTTTTTATTTATATCTATTTAATTTTATTTTACTAAAAATCATGACGTATAGTCTTAGAACATATACGCTACTAGCTACATACAACCATTTATATCCTTGAAAGGATTGGTAATGATGGATTTATTTATATGTTCAAATTTTGCAATTTATGATTTTATCCCCGCGGAAGATGAGAAGAATTTATTTCGTCGCTATGCGAATCTACAATACAAGTGGGTCGTGTTCTATATTCAGCTTTTCTTCAATATATGCAAGTGTTAATTTTCCTCACCAGTCAACAATTTATTTGGATGATGGATCCTAGCGCCGTAAATGCCAGTGCGCACAGTATAGTACATATACATTATACATACATTAAATATTTACTACAATCGGGTAACAAATGTATTTGATAGCACACACTAATGACATTAGTATTTATAAAATAATATTATGGCCACAGTATTTAAAAACGTAATTTTATAGGTAATGTGTTATTTTAGTACGTTAGTAGTAAAGAACGATAGAATATTTTAAATTTTTTATATTATGATGCAGTTTTTGCCTAATTAGGTAAACCTCTGGTCCTATTATAGGCAGACATTAGAAATCCTTGTCGGTGTCCACAGCCCATCGTAAGGGGCAACTTATGTATGAGTACCCTTCGGGTTCGCTGGGTCCGCTTTGGGCCTGTGCGTCCTCACTAATAAAAATTATAATTCTGAGATGTCGAGAATCGCGAGCGTTTCACGCTTAGATGCACCTTGGTCGCCCACCATGGTCGAACGATAGCCCCCGGAGGATATTGGTCGGTATGGGTGCGTAGGGTTTACTGTGTTAGGCAACCAGCTCAACATTTACTTAAAAATTCATTGCAAAAGGTTATATAACCTATGGTCGTGGTGAAAACGTTTAAGGAGGGCTCTGGATAAACTTATAAGAAGGCGTGGAGAGGGGCATACAAAAGTAAGATTGGAAAGCGCGATGGCATGTAGTCGTAATGCGCTACAATAGGCCGAATTACCGAAAATCGAAAAAATTTAAATCGGTGAAGTGGGCGTAATGCGGTGGGAGAGTGATAGGGAACAAGAGTTTAATGAAACGCTTTAGACTCTAGACTACAGTACCAAGAGTATTTAAATGCGATAGTGTGATAGATCGGTATACAGTGCGATAAAGTTTATTAAAGAACGCACACGCGCAATGCACCTTGAACTGCAGGCAATGGAATCGAAAGTAATATAGCACCGTGAGGGTTATTATCATTTTTTACATTTTATATAAATTCTCTTTGTAACATTTAAAGAAATAATTCTAGTTTTGATAATTGTCAAGTACTTACGTCGATAATAAAAGTACAAATGCTTATTCATCGTGTCAATTCTCTCGTTATAATAAAACATTTCAGAAAAAAATAAAAAAATGACGGGTCAGGGTTGTTAGTTGTTACGGCTGCGTGATTAATTCTAGTTCTTATGTAAACTTACTTTGAGAGTTCTAATAGTTTATCTAATTGTTAAAAGTATAAGATAAACAAAGCAGTTTTCTTTAAAACCTATGTAATATATAAAGGAAACCATATTGAGGAAATTTAGGTACCTACATATTTCTAAGAGATCTCTACCAGGACTTAGCCGTGTACCTACAACCTGCGATTCTACTCTACGTTAGAATACTGGTCACATCCCTAGCCTGATTCAATAAATATCAGGGCCGTAACATATGGTTTATTGGTGGTGAAATAGGAAATAGTGCTACAAATTTTGCATATTTGATTAAAATTTACAAAATTTGTATCCGTGTCTATATTAACCCAGATAAGCCTACTGTCCTATATATAGGACAGTAGAAATAAAAAAAAATATCAGAATACCCTCTTTATCTAAGATTATTTAGTCTTATGATTTGCAGTAAGAAACGTGTCAGCTTTATTAGAAAAAATAAAAAGACAGTTATTTTAACAGTTTTTACCTTATATTTTACCTTATAAGTGTGTAATAAAAGTGCGTTGCAGACATGGCAAATGACAGGTATGTATAAAAAGTTATATTTTACTCGTGAGTTGTTTTTTTCTGTGTTAATATCTAGTTGATAACCTTAACTTTTGTACTAAATAAATATTCTAGCAAAATAATATAAATGAATTACGTATAACTTGTTACAAATACTAGCGTACTATATATAGGACAGTAGGATAATATACATGATTTTAGTACAATAATACAACTTTTTCTTTACAGACCGTTAGCTGCGCATGAAATTTTAGATGCTTTAGAAAATGTTTCTGATAATGAGGAAGATTATAGAGAACGACTGATATGTATTCTACCTCCTCCTGTTGATCCTGACTGTCTCACTGACGAAGATTCGGGTGAAGAAGATAATGTAACTTTGAATAATTTGCCACAAAACATTCTGCTCCAACCGGCTGAAGTAATGATTCAAGGGCAGATTATGGTGAGTGGTACAGAAGAAGAACCTTCTGCTTCTACAGGTCGAACTAAACGTAGGCGTACCTACGCATGGAGAAAACGGGACTTGGCAAAAAATCCCGTGAATTGGCCAGATGTTCAAGGCGCTTGCCAAGATAAGCGCCCAATTGAGTGGTTTGAAAACTTCTTAGATGAAGATGTTATTTCGTTGTTGGTGTCAGAGAGCAATAAATATGCTGTCAAAAAGAATTTGCCTGGAGACATAATCACTGAAGATATGAAATGTTTCATCGGCATATTGTTGGTTAGTGGTTATTCATGGCTCCCCCGTAGAAGAATGTATTGGGAAAACTCCCCTGATACAAAAATGCCAAAAGACCGAAAATGCCGACCCTCCCATCATGAACATGCTGATAGTCGTAAAGACCATCTGGTTATTCCTCAATCGAAGCAAACACGCTGTCGTCAATGTCACAAAAAATGTTTGACACGTTGCAAGAAATGTGATGTTGGAGTGTTTGTCAAGTGTTTTGAAACATATTATCATTCATAAATAGTGTTAATCTAGTAAATTACATATAACAATGGGTAATATAATCAATAGTTATCTAATAAACTACCCTTTTTCATTACATTCTGTTTTGTCATAAATGGTCTTTTATTTCCTCTTATTATCCTACTGTCCTACATATAGGACGGCTGTTTCCCTGAAAGCCTTACACTTAATTTTTTTTTCATAATTTTTTTTTTATGTTGCATAAGATCTAATAAACTAAATAATGTAACTTTTTTCAAAATTTTCAGAAAATTTTAGTTTCAGGCTTATCTGGGTTAATAAAAGACTTAATTGTTATTTTATAGTCCAGTGGGTCAGTCAAGTTCACGAGCAATAATTATACGAGACTTGAGAGCTCGATGCACAGATATACACGTGCAGTACGCTCAATCAATGTTGTTTTATGCATTATTGCTTATACCTGTCAAGTGTCAGAGCCTATCGGTGCTGACTGCTATTGCAGGGTTTCATAATCATTACGCGTAAAGTTGCCACCTCACATTATAGGATAGGCAGAACACCAAAACAAAAAAATTTACACGCTATATACCGCTATTCTAAATTCTGTGAAAAGTATAAAAAATACTATTTTTCTGATTTTCCTTTAAAAACAATTTATGTATCTTATTTAAATACGTTAACGTATATGTATCTTATTTAAATACGTTAACGTTAACGTATATGAAAAAGTGAATCTGACGGTTCATTTGTTACGCTTATTCAAGTGTAACTTAACTAGAGGTAGTGTCAAACTATACAAATTAAATAATATTATCATGAAAAGGAAGCTTAGAATGAACAAGGATTTTTTTTATGAATAACATAAATATAAATCAACTCATAATGTGATGTTTGTATTCATATATAGATACGTAGTTAGTACATGCTAGAAAGATTCCATATGGTTTTCATTGAAAAAAAAATGGAATTGTATAAAATATCAGTATCCAAATTCGGAATTCCCGCTATTAATCAAACCTTAAATATTTTTCATGTAAAATATTTTCTGTAATGGCAATATTCACATGAAACGTATTCCATTTCATATTTTTAGGAATTCTAGCATATTGATTCGCCTAGTTGTTTATTTCTTTTGTTCTTCGTGCACGATTTTTATAGATGGGACTCACTGAAGATAGCCCCGCAAAAATATATTTTTTCCTAATTTTCGACTATTTTGCTAATTAGTCGTTTGTTCATCGTTTGTTCTTGATTGTTCACCGTTATTTATTGTTTGTTCTTTATTTATTAATTAAAAAAATAATAATTTAAAATCTACCTTCAAGTTAGCCCCGCTATTGCAGTTTTTAATATTATACTATCAAAACTTACTTATGTCGAAATTGCTGATTTCTGGGTAATTAATCATTTTAATTTGTGAATTACATTTAAGCAAAATGTGTTCACAGCGCATGCGTCAACTACAAGTTTAAATTTTAAACGCGG
Organism: Cephonodes hylas; assembly: GCA_030295005.1. Lineage (NCBI taxonomy): Eukaryota > Metazoa > Arthropoda > Insecta > Lepidoptera > Sphingidae > Cephonodes > Cephonodes hylas. The sequence goes on along the minus strand of AP025364.1, from coordinate 5,547,024 downwards.
TTTTAATGGTTGTAAAATAACACAATTAGGTATAAATCCTACAAAAGCAACTAATTTGTATACAGTACAATTCAAAAATTAAATAAATAAAATAATGTGCTCACTCATAAATAGTGTTTGAGAAGCATTTGAAAAAAGAATTATTCACAAGCATTATCAATAAAGAATACTTTTTTGGATAAAAATAATCAATGTAAAAAAGTAATTCTTAGTAAAATTAAATTGATAAAATGCCTTTTAGGTTCTATGTTTTAGGTTATGTTGCTTAAATGTATTTTACTAATTAAAATGATTAATTACCCAGAAATCAGCAATTTCGCAATAGAACAAACATTATTTTTGAACGAACAATCAAAAACCAAAAGATATACCTAAGTAATTTTTGATAGCATAATATTAAAAACTGCAATAGCGGGGCTAACTTGAAGGTAGATTTTTTATTTTTTTAATGAATAAATAAAGAACAAACAATAAATAACGGCTAACAATCAAGAACAAACGATGAACAAACGAGTAATTAGCAAAATAGTTGAAAATTAAGAAAAAAAATATTTTTGCGGGGCTATCTTCCGTGAGCCTATAGATGGAATACTAGAACATAGTAGTAACGCTAGAAATGAATTATACTATTATATGGAACAGTAAAAGTCTAGCTGTCATGTCAGCTGAGTGATTATTGAGGTGAGAAATGGTGATCTTTTGCAGTTTTTGGATTATGGATTTTAATCAGCACGTATAATTTGGATGTTTTATCCATTGCATGGATCTGGTGAAAACGTTTTCAAAATGAATGTTAGTTGTTTATGATTATTTTTCTATGACAACGGGGGCCTTCTTTAACGTTTTGCGCTATTACCAGACTACGTAAGTGTATAATCTTTTGTTGTTCATTTGTGTTCAGACGCAAAAAACATCCCGTACTTTTATGATGGTCATCGTGTTATATTTATATGAGTAACTATGAAAGTTTAAGTATTAAAATGGCTTCATTGTATCGTATTTAGAAAACATCTGGATAACTTTTTGATGCAAAATAAACAGGCAACAGCAGCAGTTGTTGTTTATTTTGGGTAATACGAACTAAAATGTGTAAACTTTAACGAGTTTCGACTCGAAAATCAAAAATATAATTTTCTAAAGATGTAAACAAAACTAGTGAGTTTTACACCATAGGTGTTGTTGAATTAAATGAATAAAGCAAGCTTTACTGTGTTTCATACATAAATCTTCTTTTGAAAATAATGTAAATATGTTTGAGTTTTCTGTTTTTACTGCTTAGTAACATAAGAATTGTTAGAAAAATTATTTTATTTTTATGTAAGGAAACAGAAAAACTATACTATTTATGACTAATCAGACACACATGCATTTTTTGATGCACATTGATGCACATTTCCTGTTTTAGTAAATTCGAATAATTGATTGCCTTATCTTTCTGTCATTTTTGAAGTAATTCTTTTATATGGAGTATTTTTTTATATAAGTCAGAAACAATGATTTTTATACAACACATTGGATATTTATTTTCAATTTTATTGTTGCAAACTTATTATAGTGAAGTGTAATTCCTTGTCTAATGCAGACAATTTTTGGTATCTTATGCACTTTAGGGAGGTTGTTTACATTTTCGTAATTGTTGAATTAATTTTTGGCCAACATTTTTTTATTATTACTGGTGTGGTTGGTATTAAAATATTCTTTTGATTGTAAATTCACTGACATCCTAAAGAAATATCAATAGCCCAAAGTAGATAATTTATATGTATTTGGAAAAATAAAATTTTAGGGTGGATCATCTCTGAATGTTTTTGTATTACAACATTCTGAGTCAAACTTAACAGTTTGATATAAAGAGTTTAATTTTTAGCTTCATGGATACTCATTGTACATGGCTGATCAATTGAACAGAAATAGTCATAAGCTGTGATTGTAACACACTGCCAAGATGTTGTATGTATTTCATGTTGATGCTGGTCAAATGACCACATATGACATGAATCTCACATTGCAAAAGTAAGTAATAAGTGGTATTTTCACTAAATTATTACTTTAAATGAAGAAATAATGTTTTATTCATGTTGTTAATTACATAATAATAATGTGTTAACTTCAGATTTAGTTTTATGCCATTAATGTTTTTATTATTTTAGATTTGCTACAAACACATTTGTGTAAATTTTTAAATAACAGATATAATATATTTGTATTTTTAGTGCTATTCTTACTACTGCTGAAAAACAATATTGTTTGCCATTGAATTTCTAATAATATGTATATTTTCAGTGTGGCAAGTTTGAAAATGGCAATAGAGAGGAAAACTAAGGTGCCAGCAAATTCCTTAGTTCTTTTAGTGAGCGGTGGAGAAGTGCTTCAGTCCGATCACATGGTATCTTCGTATAGTGCTGGTACAGATACTAATCCTATTTATATGTTCAGCAAACCTTCTGTAAAGGAGAGCCATTTAAACCAGTCCGGTGAGTTTCTGCTTTTATCTTATTGTATGATTTGTCTATTTAAATAATAACAAAACCAAGCCACTTTTAATGTAGCTATTTGAAAATTTTAATAATTTTGGCCACCTAAATCACCTGTTTTGTCATAATTAGTTTCATTTTTCATTTCATCTTATGATACTAATCCCTGTTTATTGTTGTTGTAGTCTGTGACCTAAGCCCAATAGTGGAGTTAAGCACCGGAGAATTATCAAGTGACTCTCGGAGTGCATTTGACAGCAAATCAGTTGCCGAGTTAAAGGCTCAAGTGGAGATGTGTTGTTTGATGTCTCCAACAGTACAGACAGTGAAAACTTGTGCATCACTCGCACAACAGTTCAGTGACCTCGCCCATGAAGTTTCCAAAAGTTGCGATCAGTTGGTGCATGAACAACATTTGCAACATCAGGTAAAAATATTACTTTTTCCATGAACAATAATTTATTTACATGCAAGCAATAATTATTGACGAATCAAATCTTCTGTTACTTATATTTTTTATATTTAATTTGATTATGTACTTTAAAAATAAAACTATATTCCTAAAAATATGTTCCAAACAAACTTTACTCTGCCTGTGTATATTATGGCTTGCTTGCAGCCAGCTATCAGTGTTATAAAGTGTTGATGTCTTAAACTCATCCATCACAGTTCCCCTGACATTTATATTGAATGTAACTGTTGTAAATTGACCATTTCTTGGTATAATTATTAGGGTGCTTCCACATGTTTGTAATTCATGTTGTTTATATTCATTAATTGTTTTGTAAACACTTATTGTACAGATAAGTATCATGACATCACATAAGTATGTTGTGTCACTTGAATGAATTTATTTAGTTTTTTTGGTTCTAGCTATTATTTAGCGGTGCTTTAGATATTTTACTTTGAGTGTCAACACTTGTATGTAATATTTTATGACAATAAAAACATTTAAAATTTGACCACTATAGTAAACTCGAAATATCATGTATATTACGCTGAAATTCCATGTACAGTTCAGGCACCACAGTAAGTTACAAGCCACACTAAAATTTGGAAGAATTATGTGTAAACATGGCACATTTTTGTCTTAATGTTTGGAGAAATCGAGGTCTCATTAAACCTGAGACTTAAAAAAGTAGTTCTATAACGTCTCCATGCACTCCCAGTGGTTGAAACCAATACGAGCATTTGTGGTGACATTGGCAAGACGCAGATTATGAACTTATTTCCAAAATCTTTTCCACTCATCAAGACATATAATATTTTTTTCTTTTTATTTAGGGTTGGGCGGCTGTGGTCGCTAATTTGGAGGACATATATAGTGAGTTTTGCGAAAGATCGCGAAATTTTAAAGAATCCTTCAAAAAGCACAGATTAAAAAAAGAAGAATACCACGAGAAGTTGAGCACGTAAGTTATTATTATTTTATTATATTAGGATACCTACAATTACGCAGCCTTAATTGATGTGCGGTAAATTAAAGATATTGTTCTTAATTGCAAAACAAGATTTTCAGGTAAAACTAGTATTTGCCTCAGTTTGCCGCGGATTCTATTATTGTCCACATACCATATTCCACCGGATAACGTATCTCGTATATTCGTGCCAAAAACTATCTTCGTGGTGCATTCAATGAATCAGTCATTTCTATGACATCATACGATAAGTCATACGTTCCGGGGAATTTTATGTGGATTATAAATAATTATTTTTTCTCGTATAGGAAATCGTACGACAAAATAAAAGAAATCAATCTTTTTTCTACATCATAAAAAACGAAAACTAGCGAGAAGAGTGGTCATCAATATAAATGTACTCGCATAATTTACCGAAAGAGTTCTGCATATTTTTAGTTTAAACGGAAAAGTAAAAAGGGGCAACAATATTTATATATATCATCTTGCATATTTATCATTTCTCTTAAGAGCGTATAAACAAATCGCCGCTCGCCGAATTTCAACTCACACCAACGTAAATGCCGGCACACATCGACGTGTGGGGGGCGGGCGCTCGCCGTGTATAACACAACAGTGATCAGTGACCGAGATCCTTAGCGGTAAACTCGAATTTCATAAATGGATAATAAAATGAAAATATCACATATAAAATTGTGATTGTTCTAATCTTTTACATACATTATCTATACTAATATTATAATGAGGTAACGTTATTGAGTTTGTGAATTTGTGACGTTGTAGAAAGTAAACTCTGGATATACTGAACCGATTTTGAAAATTCTTTTACCAATCGAAAGCTATGTTCTTTGTGAGTCTCATAGGGCTATATATTAGTCCGAAAAAAAGATATTAGTTATTCGCTGTGGCCGGATTTGCGAAGTGAGTCGGAGAAAAATCGGTCGAACGAATGGGTTTTCTGCAAACGTAGCCTTACCCATGGGAGATATATAGTTAAGTCCTAGAGAAAAGTTGTAGAGCTTGATAATGCCTACAAAAAAGTCAGCGGTAGCATATGTCTAACTTTTAGGATTTGTTCACTATAACCTCTTTTATGCTAACCAAATTTGTTATATCATAAAGCATTGTTTGTGAAGGTGTTTTTATAAAGATTCTATTAATCCTTATCCAAATAAATGCGTTATTTAGTATAAGTATTTAATTTTAAAGAAATTTGCCCTTTACATAATTTGATTACAATAAGTATCTAAGAAGATATCGCAGTTTCAAAATAATGATCAAGCGCGCAATTCTTTATGTACAAGGCGCCGGCCGGCACGTTACGGTTTCTCGTAATTTTGACCGATTCGTATGATTTTTTGTATGGGCATAAATAGGACTCTGAACTCAACCCTGTAGTCTCCGCGGACGAAGTCGCAGGCAACAGCTAGTGTTATATAAAATTTAAATTATACAATGAAGTGAGAAATTACCCATAAAAGTACATTTAATTACGATGTGGAAAGTACTGTTATTTATTTTGATTCTCTCATCAACCCTTATACGTCCCACGGCTGGGCACGGGCTTCCTCTACCATCGACAGGACTCAGGCTATAGTCCTTTGATTTTTTCCTTTTATCTATTTCGTTCGTTGCGTCGGCGAATTGTTAAACAAGGCGCGGCGTCAAAGGTGCCGCGCTTTCAAAGGTGCCGCCGCGCATCGCCGGCCGCGGTGGCGTTCGCTTTTTCAATTTTATTAGTTCGTCGCATTGAGCTAATAGTTCAAGAGCTGGCATGAATTTTTGGGTATGTATTGGAAGCAAGTTGAAAACTTGTCATATATATTATATCCCAACACGGAACTGCAGACCTGGCTGGTAAGTAGCGGGGCTAAATTAATCACTAAATTAAAAAAAAAAATCTAAAAATAAATTTAATTCAATATATTATATGTATGTATGTTGTAGTTAAATGTTAAAAGAATAAAAATAATACTTCGGGCTTATTTTTTTTATTTTGGGGTTGATTTAGCCCCGCTACTCATAGCCAGGTCTGCAGCTCCACATACACATACATAACCTCACGTCTGTATCTATCCTCCATAGGGGTAGGCAGAACTGCATTTCTCCAACCACATTTCGCCAAGTATGTACCAGTTGTGGCCGAGCCTATTGCCGTTTTTCGGGCACATTTCCAGACTCCGTAATGCTACTGAAAATTTGCTAATGGCAATAATACTGCCCGGCGCATACTTATACCGCGAGACCACGAGGCAGTCTGCAGTTCCGTGTTGGGATATAATAGGAGAGCTATAACAAGTTTCAGCTTGCCTCAAATACCAACCCAAAAATGTATGCTAGCTCTCCTACTACAATATTACTACCTACAGAGATATAATCAAATGACCAATGACGCAACATGGAGTCCGCGAAATATTTTGTTTTGTTCTTTGAATCTTTACATGTAAGTTTACTTATTTATTTTCGACAGGGTTGCTAACTTCGAAATGGCCTAGTCAGCACTGACTCCGCCTACCACGCGGACGCTCAGGGTTCGAAACCCGCTTTTGACTATTTTGTTTTTTATAACTTATTTGATATTTCTTTTTAAATTAACTATTTTAATAATTAAATAAATTCAATAGAGAAAAACATTGTTAAGTATTAAATTAATTTTAATTTACATTAACTATTATACTTACTAAATTATAAAGCAGCTAATAATTATGGTATTCATGAATAATAACCACATTTATATCTATCATTAATTATTTAACAAATTTTTCAATTATATATTATATATGAATAACATAAAATATTATTTGGGTATTCACCAAACCGGTTTCGCTCAAGGCTCACCCCCAATATTAGAAAGCAATTTTTTTTCTATTACACTTAGGTAGTGTATATTCCCCAAAGTTGAATTTATTGTCGTTACCTTTCTTATTAGAGTATAACCTCTGGTCTGGGCCAACTTGGCAGTCTATTTGAAGGCTTTAGGCTTCACAGAGTTTGTAGCTTTCTGTGACTTACTGTTTCGAAATTATATCAAATTCAAAATAAATTGTTTAAAGAGTTTTTAGTAAAAATGTCTGTGAATCAAGATGTTACTAGTGCACAAACAGCTGAAGAACAAGTTCCTGATGATTCTATGTATAGCGAAAGTTCAAAAATGAAATTAACAGTCGCAGTTGAGCATTTTAAAACTTTGCTCCAAAAAATAATTTAACAATGTCACAATGTTCGAGTTCTATTTCCTATGAAGCAATGTTAATGGATGAAGAAATCATTTAATTATTAAAATGGTTAATTTAAAAAGAAAAAAAAAGTAATAAAAAATAGAAACATTATATGCGGAATTCGAACCTTGAGTGTCCGCGTGGGAGGCGGACATACGGCTAACTAGGCCATTTCGCCGTTGGTGACGTTATCGAAATACGCAGTGTAGTCCCAAAGTGAATTTACCACACCGTGCCCTCTCCTTGTAAAATTCGTGTTTACATTTTTATTTTACGTCAATTTCAAATTACAGCTAATGTTATCAAAATTTCCCACCAAGAATGCACTCAACCTTGAGCACGTTAGTGTCAGTTATAACTTTGAGTAATAACCTTAAAAACATCGATACAAGGACGGAGCCCAGAGCGACACGTCCTCTCTCTGAAAGGCCATGCGGCGGACTGATTTGCTCAGGTCTGCGCGCAGCGTTTTATAGCCCATTTTATAAAATTTATTAAAAAAGCAATAAGTTTAATTTCTTCAAAATAAAAATTGTACGTTTTCAAGTATATGTTCTTCTTTCATAAAAAAATATTTCTCTGTTAAATAAAGTACCATATAAGGTTTAAAAAAAATATTTAGAGACAGTAATTTCTCAATTATTTCGAACTCTTTAGATATTTTATTACTCGAAAACTGGAGCTGAATCTTAAAATGTTCGTAACTAACTTTTTGCTCGGGGATATTGTCTATTTAATAACATTTTATTTTCATTACATATATTATGAATTTAACAAAATTTTGAGCCTCGAAAATGACTCTAAAAGTGAATTTTGACGACCTTAGCTCAGTTATCTTTTTATTTATCAAAATTTACGAAAAAATCTTAAAATGTTCTTAACTAACTTTTTAGATGACAAAATTGCCTACAATAATTGGTAATTTACATATTTCTACAATGGGTCTTTCATCAACTTTAAGGGGTTCGAAAAGTACTGTTTTTGCCCAAATGACGCTAAATTTGTATATACGCTCTTAAGAGCGTATAAACACCGCGCGGCTCGCCGAGTTTAGGTAAATGCGACGAGTATCGATACAGCGACGAGCGCGCGCGCCGGCTCATACTTATTACTCATAATATCAAATAAAATGAAACGAAATCATAATTATTGAATATGTATAGTGTCAAATACATTACTTAGATTAATTCCTTTTAAAGTTTAATTGATCACATGTTCGTATAGCAGAGATAATAGCAAAAATATTTACGACGCAAATTTCGATGGCGTAGCGCAGAGCGATACGTCCTCTCCTTGGAAGGCCTTGCGGCGGTGTGATTTGCACTGGCTTGGGCCCGGCGTTTTATAGCACATTTTAAAATATTCATAAAAAAATAAAGAAATAAAATTTCTTCAAAACAAAAATTGTACGTTTTCAAATACACGTTCTTTTATTAAGGAAAGTTGTTATTTTGTTAAATTGAGTATTGTACAGGGGTAAAAAAAATGCTACAGTAACAGTAATTTCCCAATATTTTGAATGCCTTAATTTTTTTTTTTACTTGAATATGCAATCTAAATCTTAAAATGTTTTTAACTAACTATTTGCTTGGGGATATACACAATTCAATAAAATTTTATTTTGATTAAATATATTATGAATTAATTCGAATTTTGAGCGTCGAAAATGACTCTAAAAGTGAATTTATGACAATCTTAGCTCAGTTATCTTGTTATTTATTAAAATTTACGCAAAAATCTTAAAATGTTCTTAACTAACTTTTTAGATGACACTATTCCCTATAATAATTGGTAATTAAGGTATTTGTACGATGGGTCTTTCATTAATATTAAGGGCTTCGAAAAGTACTGTTTTTGCCGAAATATGTATAAACCCTCTTAAACAAAAAAACGGTGCAAATATTATTGCAATATTTTCGTTTTAAGAACTTATCTCAGAAAGTAAAGTGCAGCTACCCAATTATAGCAAGATAATTTAATGGCCAACGATAGACTAGTGTTTCCAGATCTACGCCGTGTTCTTGCAATCATTATTCCGTAAACGAATTTTCTATAATGGTGTTAAAGGCTCCATATATGCATTGCATTTTATCTGCGCTCGATCGTCATTTACGGTAGTCTTAGGTCTTAATACAATTACTTACTTGGTTTTCAACTATAAAATTTGTGTAGAACTTAGTAAAAGCCATCACGATTCATAATTGCACATTTAACTTCAGAGAGTACCGTAATCTTGGCAGTCCGCTCCACTTTCAATAATGACCCATACATTGGAACGAGTATTTTAACATCAGTAAAATATAATATCTAGAAATCCATTGAAGACACTTGCAAACATGTAAGGGACCGTTCAAGTATTACGTAAGCAGATTTATTACAATTATTTACCCCCCCATCCCCCTTGTCAGCAAAAGTAAGCAAAGCTCTTACCCCCTACCCCCATGCTTACGTAAACATTTTTCAATTAATGTATTGTTTTTTTAAATATTGTAATTATAAGGTTATAATTATAATTTTAAAAATAAGAAAATAGATTTAGGATGGAGAGATTTTACTGATATGGTATTCAACATAGAGTAACAAAAATATTATAATCTTACAAACATAACAAACTGGTTTTAAATTTTTGGTACACATATTAAATTCAAATTAACAGTCTTCAGTCCATGAAACCCGAATCCATGATTCTAAGTTTTCGATGACATTGGATTGCTTGGATTGCTGCTCAGTGTTGTAAGTCTGCTCACTTTCTTCCGATTTTGGAATGTCTACGTCGTTCTCATCGAGCCATTCAACATCATGGTGCTCTAAATTTTGAATAATGCACATCAGTTCATTAACACGACGAGCAGCGACTCTTACAGGTCTAATTTTCCTATCAGTGTGCGTGTTTACTTTTTTATGGATCTTCTCGATGTGACGATTTAGTGACTTGACGGAAGCATGATAAAGACCACACGTTTTGCATGTTCGACTTGATAGCCTTAATTTTACCGTTGGACAAAAATAATCGTAGGGCATTTGCAGGAAATCTTTGAGTGAAGCACTTAAGCGTAGAGCTAAATTGACTGGAAGATTAAGAAATTGTCCTCCTTCATCCAAAACCAAGTCATTAACTGTTTGTTTTACTTTTACAGGTGGTGGAAGAAACCTGTTGTCTAGTAATCTAAATAGGCCACTTCTTGGACGACAGCATTCTGTATTTTTACATTTTACAATTTGAAGCAAGTATTGGCTTTCACGTACATGTTCTGAATACCATTTAATGTCTGGAAAATCAGGAAGATCTTGATCACCTGCCTCAACATATTTTGCAGTAACATTATAGCCATCAATTACCATTGAACTCCATATTTCAGCTAATACAGTTCCTGCGAATTCGAAATTAGATCTTTCTAAATGTTTATCAATTGTAACGCCACGTTCATCCAAATGAGACCCAAAATGGTCATGAGGCAAAATTAAACCAGCCAGTTCGCGACTAAGAGGAGCCATTCTGCGCTCTACTCTGTTATACGCACTTCTTCCAGGAGCATTGGTAGCTAAAAACAATGCATCGAGATTATGTCGCTTAAAGTGTTGTATAGCAAACCCTATGACTTTTTGATAACGCGGATTTTCATCTGGCCCTCCATCAACCGTCATGATTACCACTGGTTTTACTAGTCCATTGTCAGTTTTAGCTAATGGTCGAAACTCTTCAAGTTCGAGAAGCGTCTCGAAATCCTGAGCATGAGTATTAGCAGTAGATGAACTATGCTTTCCACTTCGAATAGCGATATATGTTGGTCCAGAATATCCAACGGCTTGCGGTTGTCCTAGCATACTGGAAGTGATTTTGATACCAGCATAAACAGATGGTATTAATTTATGACGCTCAGCGATTACCCAATCGTGATCAGGCAATTTGACTCTATATTCCATGTGCATTAGAAGAGGTGCTTGCTTATTTGCCGCAGTTACGCCAATAGGGACTCGAGCTTTATCATCTTGAGATATGAAAAATACTTGATCTGGTCCAAGTATGGATGCTATGTTCTCTAAATAATTAATTGATGTTTCAGCGAACTTGCTATCTAAGTGGCTCTTGTGAAGATCAGTTTGAGCCCGGATGAGCTTAACAGGGACTGTCGATACATGTCTTCGTCCCTCTACAGAATTAGATTTTCTGGGAATCAAACGAAGATATGTCCCACTGCGACTAATATCAAATCCTATTTTACGTAATTCTTGTGTGAGTTCATCAAGAGTTTTTACGCTGCGAATAGATTCCGTTCGTCTTCTATCATCTGCTGCACTCCCAAATAAAGCTATATCCGCAATTGTTTTCAATAGTAATGGTTGATTGCTTTCAAGATTAGGACGTCCCACTGAATCCCTCAGAGATAGTCTTTTTTTTATTTCTGGATTTTCATGACAAATATCTTCTAACTTTCTTTTTATACCATCCCTGTGTTTCTTCTGGGCAACTGCGTTTTGAACCTTTCTGTTTAAAGACTGTTTTGCTGTTTTTATTTCGTCGCGCAACTTAATGATCTGTTTATCAACTTCAGCACGGCTTGGCATAGTATCTCTGGCAGAATACAAAGCATTCAGATTTTTTTCGAGTAGAGCAATCTTATTTTTCATAGCTTCCTGAGAAGGTTTTGCTCTCTGTTTATCTGCATTTTCATTATTTTCGCATTGCTGTTGTGATTCATTACCGGGTTTTATTTTATCTTCTTCCTGTTTTTTAATATTTGAAGCTGGCTGTATAATTTGTGTTTTTTCTGCAGGTTTATAGGTAGTCGTTGCCTAAAAATAAAAACTTTCTATTAATTATTTTCTTATTAAGCTGCATAAATACAAAGTATGAAATAAAAACAGCATTTAAATATTATTTAAAGACCTTAAATTTATTATTTAAAGGCTAAAAATAATAATTATTTAAAGGCTTTAAATAATCTAATCTAATCGAATCGAACCCATCACATACAGAAAATTAACACCTGTATTTTGTGACCAATTGACGGAATCAATCATAAAAAATCCATACTAATATTATAAATGCGAAAGTAACTCTGTCTGTCTGTCTGTCTGTCTGTTACGCTTTCACGTAAAAACTACTAAATGGATTTTAATGAAACTTTACAATAATATAGCTTATACATCAGGAAAGGACATAGGATACTTTTTATCCCGGAAAATGTAGTATTCCCGTGGGAATGGGTATTTCGTGAACTACCAAAGCGAATTGAATGATTTTTGGTATAGAGGTTGATAGGGCTCACAGAATTAACATGGAATAATATTATCCTGGAAAATGTATTCCCGTGGGATAAACATGTTATAAATGGGAAAATCTCTCTGCACTTAACCCTAGAGTCTACGCGGACGGAGTCGCGGGCAAAAGCTAGTAAATCTATATAATGAACATTACCTCTATACTTCGAGATAGGCCATAATATTTTGTAATCATAAAAACGTCTAAATTATTGTTACAAAATGTAAAAAGAAACTTCTTGGCGACTTTTAATATTTCTAGTACTCAAAGGTACGTAAAATTATTTCGTCACTCACCTTAGAAAAAAAATGTAGTAGATTGGATTTATTCCTAGTCGCCGCTTGCAATTCTTCTTCAATTCTCTTAGATACAATAATATCTAGTTCCTTGTCGGACTTTGCTTGTAATTTATAATTGCGCCACACTTCGTTAACTAATTTTTGTACATTTTGTACTTTCGTACTTGTATGAGATTTCTTAAAACTTTCAAACAATTTTTGGTATAACTTGGATTTGTCTATTTGAAACGACATCTTATTTAAACATTAAACTTTAGCTAATGGAATCAACAGTAACACAAATGTTAACTTGTTTTGCTATGCTTACAATACGTCTACTCGCTATAGGATCCAAACGAAACAATACACTGATAGAGGAAATTTAGGCAAGTGAATAGCGCGCGGTAATTCCCCTACTCGGTTCTAAAGCGAGTGCCTAGCCGTATGCATTATTTGCGGGAATTCCCGAAAATGCGTTTTGATTTCAAGCAAAGACAATGTAGGGTTGCCATTCGGTAAAAAAAAAATTACTACCGATGACGTAATCATCATCTAGACTCCCCTGCCCCCCATGTCATCCAAAATAAGCAAAGCAATAACCCCCCCGCCCCCTTATAGTGCTTACGTAATACTTGAACGGCCCCTAATTGTTATCGTAAAATAATACTCTTAGGGATACATAGTTATAAATTTTCACGGTTCAGACCAACACATTGTGTGCGTAGATAGTTGGAATAATAATTCGCTATTGTCTATACATCTTACAAGTCCTCGAGGGGCGTGTCAGGTCGACCCACTTGAGTTTGTTGCATAGAATAAATTATGGCTCAGGTGCATGTTGACAGCACCGGCTTTGGGATCAATAGGGCACGTTACCTAACTTAGTCTGAAGTAGCCATCGTGACAAGAGGGATGTATGATGGTACGAACCATCTGTTGAATGATCGCCTCTGCCCTTTAAGGCCCACAGTAACAGATCAGCAGGGTTGCTAGCCTTTCAAAATAATTGGGAAAAAGAGAAAGGAAAAGAAAGTAATATATTCGAGTGCGGAAACAATCTCTACTAATAATTTCTAGTAAAGCACGATGGTATTCCGAGGCCATTTCACAGTCCCGTGGCTAGATACTACTGACTTGCGAAACAAGAGGTCGATGGATCGATCCTCACGCTGAGACAAGTATTTGTTTTGAGTCACGGTGTTTTTGCCACCGAAATGTCTTTCGTAGTTTCTGACGACCTACCTCGGACACGGCTCTATATCTTAGTGTTGGGTCAGAAGTATGTATGTAAACTATGTATGTAGGGTGTATTTATATATTTTTCATCAGCAGGTTTAATTTATATCGCCCCAGGGTAAAGCATACATATTAGTGTTTAAATAAGGCCACTGTACAGGACTTTCAAGAGAGAATGTTCAGAACCTTGTTAGGTTGGTGGCTAACCTTTGTTGTCTGCTGATCTCGAATTAGATTGTCCCCATACAAATGTGGTACAATTAATCATATAAATCACACGTAACTGTCGTATGTGAATTGTATTTGTTTGTGTCATTCAATTTTATTACAAACGTGTGTCTTGCTTGATTTTATCGATATTATTTATGAGTCCCGTTCCGTTTGGGTGAGCGTATTACGATTTCTGATGTGTGATTTAGTTTGATTTGTCGTGAAAGCAGTATTTCCTCTGATGTTTTTTCGTATTTCCTTATAATAATAGCCTCCATTGCGCATTTGTTAAAGGAATAGACCTAAAAACAAGAAACTGGGTGTCCCACCTTAAAGAAGATGAATTTTTGACTAACATTCAATTATTTATTTTGGATTTGGGTTCTTTTACACCTGCAAATTTAATAATTCAATTCAATGATCATGTTATCAAAGTCACAAAGACCCGAGTCTTGGTGTAAACCGAGATCTATGTGTACTCGTATGTTGGGTGTACATATGTACATATTTGTATGTCTGCTGCATCGTTCCTTACTGGCGCCGTGCAGTCGCTCGTTCCCGTAATGCTTGGAGTTATAGTTGCACTGACTTGTGCTTCAAGTTTTAATTAGAATGTCAACAGCCCACTTTAATTGTTACTGAAGTTTGAATCTTACAATCCTTAATAAGTACTAGATTTGTGTGGTAATGACATGATGTATTTATCTTGAATATTGTATATTGTAATATTGTATTTATCTTGTAAATAGCCTTAAAGATTGAGTTGAACAGCTTTATGATCGCTTTGTACGGCGATAGTCAATCAAATTTCTTTCTCTTTACCAATTTCCTAAGTCATATAATTCTTTAATAGCCTCTGTTGTTACGTATTGTCTGGTGTAATAAATAGCCTGCGAGGCCTATGAAATTAAATATTTAAAACAATTCTAAAAATGTTAAATTCGTTGTAAAAAAATCAACTAAGTTGATGGCTTTATTTTATGATAAAATGGTGTTTACAGTTTGTCTGCAGGCCATGTAGTTTTTTATTGTCTTAGCGATTATTTGTTCATAAAAATCAGTTTGGCCTGCGGTAAATACATGCTTTCGTTGAAATTGACAGTTAACAAGCGACGTTTATTGGTCTAATGATAGGTGGTTACTTCATAATAGTTTGAGTGCAGCACTACAGGATACAAGGTCATTCACATAAGACCGTTACGTGATAGCAAATGACCTGTGTAACAGCATTTCATACGGTTTGATAATTTTAAACACGAGGAGATTGCGAACCGTTAATCCGCGCCTCCATTGCTAACAGAATAGCTTTTGCAGTCGCAAACACAATATGATTATAAATCGACTTAATAATAAAACTTTGAAACTGTCTATAAAAATGCCATTCTTAGAACTTTAAATACTAAAATTGCGGAAAAAAGAATGCAGCATTTCTTATCTCAGGTTTGTTTTTATGCGAAACAAAACTACGCATGTCGTTGGGCACGATATAATTTTTAGTATAAACATACAAACGGAATATCACGTTTGTGCCGTTTGCGAAGGTGTTTACACATAAGTAGTTAAGTACTAGCATTATCAGAATTGTTTTTTTCACGCTCACACGCGTGCCTGACTGACCTATGATTATATTTCGATTATTGTGCCGTTGAAATAGTTCCTACAGTACAGCTGTTACACACTTGCTAACATAAATGTTTAGAGAAACAATCAGTTATGACCCGCTTTGAGCCGGAGCTCTGTAACTTTAAATAGGGCTTTTTCTAGGTCGCTAATTTAGTTGCAATCAGATGACCCTGACCGACGTGGTGCGACCTACTTCTCATTTAGTCCATTCTCGCTCACTGTACATGACATGTGACATGAAGGGCTCGTGACTCAGTAAGACGTGTCGTTTGGTACAAGTGAGGCTGGGGAATGATCACGAACGAAAAGCCTACAAGCTTCAACGTTTAAACCATCGTTTGTCTCTGAAAGGTATATTATTAGGAGACTCACTAGTGATAAAGGTTGATCACGGACAATAAACTACAAATTTTAAGTGACTACAATCTAGATGACTTATATTGATTACCCACAATAAAATTAGCAAAAGAAAATTCGTCGGGAGATCATGTACCTACAGCCTCTTCAGTTCCCCCCTAATTATTTTCTAAAAGAACACATTAAAATGAACCATTTAGGGTCCTTCTGAAATACCATTTCGATTTATTTTTAAAGGGTGTTTAACATAAATATTTCGATCGATCCACCATGGGCCAGCGTGATAGACTATAATTAGAACCCACCTTTGTTAAATGGCGCTGGTAAATGTTATCGAATAGCGGACAATACGTTGTCTTATCATAAATACATAGCTTACATTTGGATAATTCTATAAATACACGAACAACTATTACATCAATATTTCATATGGCATTATCTATGTTTATCAAAACTAGTTTTATGATAATGTGGATTCATTCAAAACGTAAAAAATCTGTGCGCTTTCTTAGACAGGTCGAACGAGGGTTGAGAGGTTCATGAACTCTATTTGTTTTTGCGTCTTCCTTGACCTTGCTGGCTATATTGCCATTGAGAGCGTGTTGTTCATGAGAATAACCGATAATACGCCAGGATTTTGTTTTTAAACGGTTTATAGAACCTATGTTTAGATAGCTGATATCAATTATGCACGTGTCATGTCCATGTTTAAATCATTATTATTATATCAAATGTTTTTTTCACTATATGACGAGGCTAAATGTTGACGAAATACAAATTGTTTAAAAGTCTCATTTACGGCTAAATAAAAAGTCAGTAAATATTTGAAATTAAAACGGAGACTTGTTCGTATTATAATAATGAGTAGTTCATTAGAGTTGGAGATTAGTCATTAGGGAGTTAAGAGTTGTCGGTAGCAACATTAATAATAGCGGTATTTATGCTATACAAACCAAGCGGAAGTTATACTCTCTCGTAACCCGTTCCCGTTTTGAAATCATGTTGGTTAGAAGAAATGGTCGCGTGTTTACCGCGTCACTGAGCCCGCGACCCTCCATAAATATTCTATGACTATTTATAAATTCACTGCAGTGAATTCCACAACACAGCATGACCTTGCACTGTTTGCACTTGGCGGGACTGCGAACTTTATCTATGGGGAAGTGTACATTCCGCTTTAAACGCTTCCTGCTGTCAATAGGCAACAAAAGAGAAGTGTTAAAACTTTTTTTTATGAAGGTTAAATAAGAAGTACTCATTTTATTAGTTTTTCTTTCATTGGGAATCAATTTTCTGACATAGTTTTCTACTCCATCACTTTTTTTGGTCAACATTTTTAGTATTCTACCTATTGTTTCCAATAGAATTAAGTGGGAGGTAAACTGCATACCTGAGAGACCTTAAATACTTCACGATCCTGCTTTAGGCCCACGTAGTGGTCTAAGGTATCGTCGTCATCGTCGTCATCAACCCATATACGCCCACTGCTGAGCACGGGTCTCCTCTAGCATTGAGAGGGTTGAGGCCATAGTCCACCACGCTGGCCTAGTGCGGGTTGGTGGACTACGCACCTAAGAAATTCCTAAGAACTTTTAGGTGTGCAGGTTTCATCACGATGTTTTCCTTCACCGTTGAAGCAAGTGATAATTCAATGTGAATACACACATAACTGCGAAAAGTCAGAGGTGTGTGCCTGGGGTTCGAACCCGCGACCGCCGAGATGTAAATGTTACCGTTTTTGCTAGTCATTAAAAAAATCAACATTGTTTTAGATTGAGCGACGTTTTAGAATCTCTAGGTAAAATACCCTTATTGCCCGCGTTGCAACTGAATGCTGAAGCCCATCGGTTTTCGGCGTTCGATGTGTTTGAAGAAGCAGAATTTGACGGACACCCTTACAGAATCAGTCAGCCCTTCGACAATAGTTCAGAAAACAAAGGTACGCAAGACTTCGGAGTCGAAGCCTTCAAGCTATCTGAGGAGGATGGTGAGTAAATCAATTTTTTTTACTATATAAAGCACGTCATCGGTTGTTTTTATTGTTGTTGGTCTTACGCCATATTATTAAAGTTATTGTAATTGATGACTCCATCACCAAGTAATACTAAAAGTATTTATGCTTCTTTATAAATGTCGGGAAATTGTGGTGAAATTAAAGATTAATTGAGATCTTGAGAAAATTAACGTCGTTAACGTCTGTATTTATGTGACAGTCTGTTGATGGAGTAATTATACGGTCAGCTTGATATTTAAAATTTTATTTGTAGTCTAGTAATGTCTGACTTTTCATAGTTAAGAATATATTGTTCGAAAGATGACCTGGAATACCATCTCCCGTGATCATGTAAAAATAGGACAAACTATATTACTCCTCTGTCTATTAAAAGCGAAAATAATAATAATAAACTATGAGACATTACGAGCGTACGTAGTTTCATTAGAGAAAAATGATTGTGTTAATGATTTTGTTCCCAATATGGCAATGGGACGTTTAGCTGGTTAGTTAGTCACCAGGTGCATTCGTAATTACTACGCCGTGAACACGTGCTTGCCATCTAGCTTACACTAAAATTTGCATAATAATAACATTATTATTGAAAAAATTATAGCTTCTTAAAAATGCTTATACATTTTAATATGGTGTTTGTAGAGAATAATTTGGCTATTAGTAGTTTTGTTCTTTGATTGTTATACATATGAATCGAAGAGGATAGATGTATTTTGACATAGTTTTTACTAGGTACCGGATGTTATAACTATACTATACGTATAAAGCTGAATATACTACTCTTTTATTTATGTTAAAAAGTATTAACTAGTTTTATCTTAAATTGTTCGATACCTGCTAAGGCTTAAGTGTTTGTTTTCTTCAAAATTAAAACAATGTTTAGTCATCGTGGTTAATTATTTAGCTCTCTCCGAAGGAAACGATGCGTGATTGTTATTTTTATTAGTTTGAAGTTCTTTATAGTTTGCGCGTCTCGACGATACACATGACTCATTCGCTATTATTTTTGCCTACTGAGTACTTGTTTGCACGGAAACAAGTTTATACAGATGATCGAGAGCAAGATTACGTGCGAGTAACTCACATTGTGGTTTTTATTAACGTGGCCTTCAAATAATTATGTCGTTTAATTATTATGCTAACTACACGATCTTTAAATATCGTTCTTCGCTGTCACTAATTACTTAGTATCGAAGAAATTAATTGGGGTGACTAGGTATATCATTAACATAGAAAGTGTTTTAGATTTTTTTAAAATAATATTTTAGTTAAAAACAAAAAAAAATTGAACCACTTTTTGAAAATGTAAAAAAATTTGTAACTTTCTGTACATTAAGGAAATTATGGATTAAAGATGGATGGATGGATTACTTCCTTGGAAGATTCGTATGTCACTAGTCCGATAATATTTCAGTACGATTTAACTACTTGTTTAATCATTGATTGATAACATTGTATAACAAAACTTTGTGCTAATCGCCACCAGACACAATGCTCCCCGGAAACAACACAGATAGTATTGATACTAATGACTGATAAGGAGTTTGAACTATTTAATAAATGTTTGGAATTTTTATCTGATTTTTATACGGTTATAGTATACGGTTACAAGGACTAAAATAAAGTCTACCGAATTTGTTTTGATAACCTTCATTGTTATTATAATAATACTAATTAATTCACGCATATAAATAATTCAATATTAAAAGTGTTTCTATGTATAAATTAATTTCAATGTATGTATCTTTAGCGCAGCCAGGATTAATACTTGTGACTTAATACATTTCTTGATTTTATGGCGACTTAATTGACCAGAAAAAAATCTCCTTTCAGTATTTGAACATAATGCATCAACGAGCAAAGAAGCCGGTGTGGCACAGACAGAACCCGTCGATCGAATCGAGGAGTCCGACGAAGGTGTCACATTTAAGGCGCATTCTTACGAGAGCAAGGAGGAACCCACGCTGTTACACTGGATACTGGCGCAAGGCAACAAGGCGTCCCTGCAAGACATCTTAGACTACTGCCAAAAAGGACTGGCTTTGGTGAGAAAATCACAATTTCATTACAACCTTTAATGAATCACAATAGGTGTATATTTTATCACAAATGTCTCGCATTTCTTATCGATGTGTGTTTTTAGGTAATGTTGTGCGACCATAAAATGATTGTATTATTTACATTTGGTATTTGTGATCTCGGTCTGGCACTTTTGGGTTGCCGTTGTTTACGATATTAATGCGAGCTTTAATCTGAAATCGGTTGAGTGCGAACGTCGTGACTCGCGTGATATCGGCACGCATGTTAAGTAGAGCAACTGGGGAGGTGTATTGCTAGGCTAAGGATCATGAGATAAATTTAACAAGCTGCCTAATAATATTTACGAAAATGTGATCCAATATAGGTGGTAATAAATCTGTTGGATCCAAGTTAAGTCAATTTTGTTATAGGAAAAGAAAGTATTACCTTGTAACAAATATGTCGTTGTTTGCTAACACAAAATAATAAATAAGTTAATAAATATTGTCGAAATACAAACCTATACGGCATGAAATAATTACGAAACCATTAAGAACGAAATAAATAAAATTTACAAGACAATAGCTTAGCGGAAACGCAGTTTGAATTGCAAAGTACTGTAATGTAATTTACTCACATTGATGTAACAAAGGACTAAATTAGAATGATAATTAATAGTTACCACGTGTTAAAAAATGTATGGATATCATGTAATCCTTGTATAAAAATGCATCAGAAAATAAACTTAATGAAATAGACTAAAAAAATTGGACAAGAAAAGTCTAAGCAACGCAGCATAATATAAATAAATTAAAGTGTTAAAACGCTTATTTATCGACACTTATTGATGTCACTGTCGTGACTCTCAATGCGATAGAGTCGTGTACTATATAGGACATTACTATTCAGAATGTAAATTAATGTTGCATGCAAATTACTAGCCGGTCACTCTAATATTGACTTCCTATAGACTGTTTTTGTTTTTGATAAAAAATTAAGTGTGCAAATTGCAAAACAATATTCCTAATTCATTAGCAACGCTAATAACAAAACAGGTTTAATAAATTGCGATTGATATGACTGTTGTTTAGAAACTGATTGTGAAATATCAGGCTACAGGTTCGATCACTCCACACAAATATTGTAAAACGTGTGATTTTTAAATATTTATTTCTAGACTGTGTTCTAGTCAGTTGGGCAATCAAAATGACTCTTGTAGTTTATTAATTTATTATACACAAGATACATGAATTGGAAAACGAATCAAAATAATAGGTATTCGATGATAAATTTCACATGTAGACTATGTAGGCAATTCCAAATAGCAGTATCTGAGAATTTGGCTCGTCAACAGAAATATATGTGCTTCCGCGCTCCTAATGTGCAGCATCATTCTGATTAATAAACGTGATTTCCTAAATAAAAAGCTATTTTTCTCATTTGATCGTAATATGAGAAACCATGAAGCGACAAATACATTGGCAAAAAATATGCCCACATGGTATTATAAATGTGCTTCTAAATATGTTTTTCAGCTGGATGCGGATCCATTGAAGGAACGGGAAGCGGAACTGTACCACATACTGGAGTATGCGAACATGCACGGACTGAAACATATAAAAGGTATAGAAGACCGGTTATATGCGCTCGATCAATTACTCAATGATGTGAAGAAATTGGAACGGGATCAACATGACCAGGCTGCTTCTCTCATACAGGTATATTTTGTTTTGTATATACGGTTTTTCCAGTAGATTGATATATTTTAATTTTAAAATTGTTTTGCTTATTAAATTTAACACTTGAAGTTTCATAAAAAAAAAGTTTTCATTAAGTTAACTTTATGTTTTTTTTCTTAATTTCCAGTGCCGGGAAAGGTTTAACTCGGCGTGGGATCCGTCCGTACTCCCAACGTTGGTTCAGTCACATTGGTGTCAGCTGAAGAAATTGCTCAAGGGTCACCAAACACTGGTCGATATCAGACGGCGAATCGCCAAGTCCAAGGATGAACTTTCACACATATTGAAGGCGCGCTTAGAGTAAGTGTTACAGTTGTTTTCGCTAATTTTAGTTGAAGAAAATTTTACGGTGGTAGTAATATTGTTAGGGCTTCATAATCTCTCATGCTATTGAAACAATTTTTGGATTTGAAAAAGACTGTATTTACATCAAAAACACAGGGATACCAAACACGACAATAAAATGATACTATCTTACTAACACCGAGACCTAAACAAATGCTCCTGAATGTTACAAAAAATTATCTCAGTATAGATCAGTGACGGAATTTCCATGGAAGCCAAAAATGCCCAGCTTGTCGTAAAAAATCGAAATTTTTAATCTCTAAATATTTACTTAACATAAGCAAATTGACATATTAATGCGAACATCCTTACCACATTTTATAAACTTGACATTACACAAATAGGATGTGAATCTTCTGGGCTTCTATACCGCCATTAAGGTACCGCCACTGGTAAGGATATATAATTTGTCATCTATCTGTAACCAGCTGCCCCAGGCCGTATGTGTGAGTGTATGCCTGTGTGTGTTGCAGGGCGGTGCTGATGATCGAGAACTCGATGTCGGTGCAGGACGCGCACGCCATGCTGTCGTTCCAGTGCTTCGGGCGGCTGGCGCGGTACGTGCGCGTGCTGCGGCAACTGCACGCCGCGCCGCACGCCTTCGTGCGCGCCGTGCACGAGGTCGCGCGCCGCCGGGCCTTCTCCAGGCACCACCTCGCGGTAATATATGTTTCTTCTTAATGTTGTCTGTCTCGCTCTTACCTTGTAGCTCTCTTTCTAGCATACAGATAGTGTTGCTAGAAGTTAATGTAGTTTTTGTGGAAGATTTGTTCGGAAGATTTGAACCTACATTTTGCTGTACAGTTTGTAAAAAGAAAAACAAATGTTATTCCTACAGCCTTATTTGTCTAAGCAACTAATTGCACGTAGAGTCGAGATTCCCGGTGCCAACAACTAAAATAGGTGCATATACATAGGTATATGAACAATTGAATTAACTAATTATTTTATACAAGTTTCTTAAAATTTGATGTCTGCTCGTATAACGTATTACTTTGTGTCCAACAAAAGAAAACAAGAAATTAAAGTTATCCAAATCATCATTTTGTTTTCAGTGGGCGACAGACCTTGCTGAGAAACTGTTAAAAATCCACGACGAAGAAGTGAATCGACGACAGGACTTCAACACGATGTTCGAGGGTCATTTCCTGAAGAGTTTGTTCCCGGGTATGACGGAGATGCCGCCCGCGTTCGCGACGCAATCGCCGCCGCTGTTCGACGAGCGGCTGCCCAAACTCACCGACGATGACGTCGAATTCATCGCCAATTCCTTCCCCGACCTAGCCAAGGATGTGCCCAATTACGATATGGAATCTACTATCAAGTTTTTTCAACAAAGGTAATATAAACATAAATAATTTTATATATTTTATATTTTAATTTTATATTTTAACATTAGTAATAACTGTATGGAATACACCATACAAGGATACAACTTTATAAATATATTATATAAATATTAAATATACTATATAAATATTAATTATATACAAATTTTCGATATCTCTTCCAGGATTAACGCTTCAACGAGTGAAGATAAAGACGCCAACGTACAAGTAGACTTCGATAGGTAAGCATGAAAAATTTCATACATATTAAACACATCACGTTTTAATTATATTTTCTTTATAACCAGCATGAATGTAAAATCTCTAAGTAGCTATATGTATGTATTATGTCGAACCATGCACTACAAAATGAATCGCTATTTTCTGCAGAGAGTTTGAATCGGAGACGGAGGCGGGTGGTTTCGAGAAGCTGAGCGGCAACAAGGAGGCGGAGCGCGTGGACACGAGCACGTCGTGCGCGCCCGCCACGCTGGCCGTGGCCACGCTGACCGAGGTGCGCATACCCGTCGTACCGGACGCGTGGGACAGCCCCCAGCGGCCCGGCGACCACTTCGAAACCTCTGACTTTTACATCGACGAGTCCCTTCCCTCCAGCCTCGAGTGGGGCCGGGACGAACGACAGGTGCACCACAAATACATAGCATCACTTGACGCCACTCTTGTAAGACCTTTCTTGTTGACTATCGATGTTTGAATGGCCCACGCTTTTATGTAGTGTTTGGACATATGTATTTATTTATGTATGAAGGCCGCAAGTATATTTAGATGTTCAATAGAATATATAAAAAAAATGGAAGTTACTTTGCGGATAGTTGTGTTAGATATTGCATAGATTAGAGGTCTTACTTGAATGGTTGTTTTATATTTATTTTGTTGCTCCTGTCTTCACCGGCCCCTGTATACGTAGATTTTTTTTTGTTTGTATGCGCCCTGTCTTCATTGTTATTCATAAATATTTAAGGCTTTATATCAGGTTTAGTAAAAGGCAAATTAGTTTTTAATTATGTTTATTTATAGCCGTGTGGTCTTTCGTAGACCATTACAATTTGTCGCCCAGTAAAAGTCTTCAACTTTTTGTAATTAAATCAAATGTTAGATTGATTGAAAGTCTGTGGTTCACTAAAAATAGAGTTTTGGGTTGACTATTTAACTTCATCTCACCCAGATTTAGCAGTATGAAGAAAAACGTCTGCAAATAAACTAAGATGACATTAAATAAATCTTAAGAGTGTACTAAGCAATTTTAGGAGTGTATTCTATCATTGATTTTAGGACAACATGGACACACATAAAATAAACATTGAAAAATTGCAAGACTTCCTCAAAAAGCTATACGAGTTGTGTAAAATGAATGTGATGTTTATAATGGAAGAATTGGTTACACTGAAAAGTGAAATAGATAAGCAAAAGCAATTTGTCAAAGATAAACATTTAGAGATCTTACAAGCTTTGGATAAGTGTAATGAGGAATCAGCCCTGATGTTTCGAGAACAGACACAGAGGTTGACTGTAGACCACGAATTAGAACTGAGTGATATGAAAGCCACTGTCAGTAAGAAGGACGAAGCTATTGCATCATTGGAAAGGGAGATGGAAAATCAAAAGCTGGAACATGAAAAGATAATAGAGAAGTTAGAAAGAGAACATGAGGAGACCAAGCAGTTATTAGAGAAAACTCGAGAAGAGATCAAAGAATACGTAAAGAAGATTGAAGATATGGAAGCGATGAAACAGAAGGAAATAAAAGACTTGCAGGAGAAAATGCACCAGGATTATAAGGCGGAGATTGAATCTTTGCGATCAAGGTATTTTGTTTTATTTTTTTGTATTAAGTATTTTTAATTTTGAGCATTATTTTAGTTTGTTACACCGCCAATAACGTAGTAGTTGTAAGTCGATAAATACAAATCTATTTAGTTACACCCTTAGTTTCTAAATGCACTTTTTAATTGCATGTAGTAAAGTTATAAATGAGGTGAGATAGTTTTCATCTCAGTATAGTAGCGTAAAAGTAAGAGGAGTTTTAACGAAAAAATAAACACTTTTTAATTTGCTTGTAGAGCCACAGTAGGTAGCAATACACCACACCTTTAATTGCAATCGTTTCGATTTTTTAGAATCGAATGTAGTAATAGCTAGAGCAAAATAGCTTTTTATACAAATTTAGGCTGCTAAGTAGTAAAGGACAAATTACAACTTCGGATTCGAATTTCGGACGCGAGACTTGCGAGGGTCGTGGGCGACTCTGGCAAATATTCTACAAGCAAAGCACAACACCTAAGGCGTATTATAATCAAGACTCATAAGTAAACTTTTTTATAATACGTTCATCAGGTTCCGTCTAGTAGCGCTCACGAATATGGACAGGTCGCCGTCCGAGTCCAGTCTGGAGAAGATCGAGCGCACTGACGTCATAGAGATCTCCAGCCACAACGCCATCGTCATGCAGACCAAGGAGAATGCTGAAGTGGAGAAGGAGGAGGCGGTGAGGCAGGCTGTCGCCAAGTGCGAGGCCGAATGGAAACAGAAGTATGAGGCGGACATCGCAGCTTTGAAAGTCAATAACGATGTGGAAAAACAGGTAAGTGATGTTGTGGTTTATCGATACTATTGACTGTTCACATGGAGTCAATTTAGTTAAAAGAACAATTTAGCCATGTGTACGGATTTGAGTGTTTATAGTGAGTCAGCATAACGATTAGCCGGCACAGGTTTTTTTAGTGTACAATATTAAAATAAATATTATGTTTGTATGACGTACAAAATACCTCTCTGGATTTGACTATATGTGTAGCGACGTACAAGTAGATTTATCGATTATCGCGACTCGACATACAAATAACAGTAAATCGATACTCTTACCAAGTTATGTTAGACATTGTGCTTAAAAGACCTTGGTGTTTATTATACTTATTTGAAAGGTGACAATAAACGACGTGGCCCGAAGACTATTGACGGAGAAGGACCGCCAGCTGGAGTTGGCGCGGGAGAGGGAGCAGGCCCTGATGCGCGAGAGCAGCAAGTACCGCGACACCATACAGCAGCTCACGGACCCCGAGACCAACGACTGCGACGAGTTCCTCAAGACGCAGGTATGGCTTTTTAAATGAAGAGATAGTTTAGATGAATTTTGAATATAGTTCTTTTTTGACCGACTAGTTGTGATTAATGCTAATTTTGTGAATTAGTATTGTGCATTTTTTTTTCAAAATCAGTATGTAACCATCTACAATGCTACATCTACATTGCTTGCATCAAAAATATCCGAAAATGTGTGGCAGTTTAAGCGTGTAATCTCAAATTCTCTTTCGCATTTATAATTTTACACATAATGAGTTATAAGCTTCATCTTCTTACTTGGGCAATTAAAATTTCAGTTGGCAACACTAGAAAATGAAAAAGCGCTATTGCAGCAAGAAATACAAGAACTGAAGAAAGAGCTGGAGAAGAAATCTGAGGAAGGAGAGAAAAGCAGAGAGGATGATAGTGACGGCAGGTGAGCTTTCATACTATTTACTTTTGTTTGCATATTGAGCAACGAGGAGTGAAATAACGTTTTTGTATTATAATGCCGAGTGCTGCGTTGAACTTTTGTTGCATAGGTTGTATTATTATGTGAATGTATGATGAAACTACGACATGATGACTCATACTACATCCAGAATATTAGTGGGTGTTATTATTGGTATTGGTCGCGATAAAAATAATCAATTTAAGTCAAAACTCACGAAGATAATTGTTTTTTTTATACTGAAAGAAATCTTTTGTGCTGTGCAGTGGTATGCGTAGGGGCCCATGGTGGTGATGATGATGATGATGACGACTATGACGATAATATCGACGACTATGATGATGATGATGACAACAATGATGATGATGATAACGATAACGATGACGATGGTGATGACGTCAACGACGATGATGATGATATGTATTCTGACGGTGATGATGATGATATGTACAAACAAATGTGATGTGATTGCAGGTCGTCTCCGAAGAGGGAGGAGGGTCGGTGCCGGCGCTGGCGCGTGCACACGCCGGTGGGGCTGTCGGGCGGCACGCTGGCGCTGTCCGCGTGCGTGCCCGCCGCCACCGTGCTCGTGCTGTGGGACCCCGCGCACCTCAACTACACCGTGCTGCAGGTATTGTACCGGTATACACTGACCGCCGTTACCCCGCCCGACCACTGCCCAAATAGGAGGAAGGAAGGTGTCAGCGAAAAGTAGGGAAAGGAAGATTCGTTTTTGTATTTTCTTCTTACGTAATCAGCGACATATCGGGTATATTGCAGTTTCAATTGCAATAAAATATATGGTTACTACAATGTGCTACGCAATTTGCCACAAAAATAATATTCATTTTTTAATTTTCAATGCCCTTTTCAAGCAATATAATTATACTGTATCTCTTTCGGCTTAATTTAATAAAATGACTAATGTTATTCCCGAAGAGTAGCTTGGAAAATTTTCAGTGGTAGCCTTGTGTGATTTTCTAAATCTAAATATGCTATAAACACAAATGTTTATTTTTACAGGAGGCGCCGATAATGTTTTTCGTACACAGCGACTGTTTGCCTGCACTAGATCTCAGTATACAAGTTAAGAACGAAAGTGATAGGCGGCTATACGCCGTCGCAATTGTCGAATCGAAGGAATATTGCTATGCAAAAAAGGTATCAATTCACATGCAAAGTTTACAGTAATTTGGTGTTTTATTGAATTATTATTTAAATTATGAGTAATTAATGTATCGTAGTTCAATGTTGTGTCTTAGTAATTTATCGAGAATTTTATCGATATTGTGCCTGTAGTTAGTGGTTTTACCCTTCAAATCCATTGAACGAGCCTTAGTAATGGCCTAAGTGGTGTATATTGTTTAGAGCGGCAATCGGTATAACATGCCGCGCGGGTCGCGGTTCTATCGCGTGCGAGTGAAGCCGGCGCGCCTGCACCCGCCGCAGTGCTGCTCCGCCGATCACAAGCACAAGGGTAAGTAGCTGCACCCGACTGCACCCGACTACACCCGACTACACCCCCTTCCACCCCACACACCAGCTAGCGCCATCTATACAACAATACTCGTTGAGTATACCTGGATTACACTGCCGATAAAACTTTAATCTGATGCGAAATTATCGAAAAATTTCAGTCAGGAATTTCAGGAACTAATAGGGGATTTTTGGTCCCACATCGTGCAAACCACAGAAAAGCAGCTATTTATCTATATTTAAATAGGTTATCTGTTAAAAATTAAAAAAAAATGGGTAAGAAAAATAATTGAGTTGCTTACTTTATGGTATGTTGAGTCCACGTAGGCATTTTAAGCAGAAAGTTTTCTATCAACGAAATTAAAATTTCCTACAATCTTACAATAATTATTTATGTAATTTATTACTGGTATGATCTGTTACGTTTCGTAGGTTCGAGTATAATCACATCATTTGACGTTGACATTCTATTTGCACTGGTTTAATAATATGTATTCATTGTAAATATACAATGGTTCGACAGCATCCATCTTGCCACCCTTTTCATTTTATGTCTTGGGTAAAAGAGGGCAATGTGTCTTATATGTTTGTATGCTTTCCGGTTGTTATAAATCGTAATTTATAAAATATAATTTTCATTTAGTTAATGTGTAAATAAAGGAAAGTATCGTAAACAATTTTGTTGAATTTGTCGATAACAACATACTTTGACTCGTGTGTATGTTTTTTTCAAGTGATTGTCCTCGCTTTCACGTCTGTTTGCTTCCAAAATAATCACTTGAAATTAATTGTATGTTTGCATATAGAAATTGTACTGCTTAGTCCCTAATGTATTGGCTTTCGTAACAAACGTAGACCATTAGGGCTCCGTAATTTCATTTCACTTATTTAGTTTTGTTTTAATGTACTATAGGGGAATAGTTTCTACTGGCGCTATAAACTTCAACTGGGGTTGCCAGATACAAATATACAATTTCGAAGAAAAATAATTAAAAGTGGGATCAAAATATTCACGTGAAAAAGTGCCTTAGGGTTCATTTAAACATAACATAATTTGTACGAAAAAATAAATTAAATGTAATATCTGGCAACTCTACGATAAGAGTAGTGCTCGCTGTATAGTGTTGGAGAGCGTCGTTGATCTAACACGAGCGCGCGCGTTGCGTTGCAGATGCAATGAAGGGCGGAATGCTGCCCGTGTTCGGTGAGAAACGACCGCTCAAGAAATGGTTGACCTACATGCATGCCCCAGGTCTTTGCTTTTTCTCTTCATCATTATTTTTGTTAACATCATATTACATTTCGTTTGCTTGCTCGTTGTAATCATACGTTTCATTCCTTTCATACTAAACCGGCGATGTATAGCATGTTTAAATATCACGGTTAGGATTTTTTTGTAACATGTTTACTGCTTTATTGCGAATAAAGTTTCATTTTCTACTTTGATAAACTAACAGCAAATTACCAGTAACTGTTATATACGTGCTTAATACAGGGATAACTGAACAATGTGAATATTTGTATAAATGTAAACTACATGCCTGAATATATATTGCCTATTAACCAACTGAGGCATATAAACACGTTATAAAATCCTAAATCACTTTCAAAGCCAAATACAAATATATATATTTTCCCCGCAGACATGCAGAAGTCAGTAGACACGAGTCAGTCGACGAGTTCGAACACGGACGATGCGAGTAAAGTGTGTGAGGTGGCGACGGGCACGCTCATCAACCTGGAGTCGCCGGTGTCGACGAGCGAGGCGGTGTCCGCGTCGAGCGCGCCGCCGCCGGAGGAGCACCACGACTCCATCGAGGCCAGCGACCACTGGCACGCCGCCAAGATGCACGTCTCCACCACTAGCGCTGTGTAACTATCCACTATTACCCATACACACATACATACACATATCCGTTCTAATCTTTATTGTGGCATTTATTCATACATTTCATATTGTTTTAAACCCCGCCTTGCTGGCGTTAAAGTAGATATTTTAATGATTATTTATTAAAATAATTCATCGGTAAGATTACGTTCTTCTGGGATTATTATTGTTATTGTTGGGCAAATTCTTCTTCTGTGTCTTTCCACATGACGCGATATTCTACCAGCTCCATCCGTATTCCTTTGAAATCACCTAATCTCCTTCAATTACGATATTACAAAAGATTACCTTTTCGATAAAAAATGATGGCTAAATATAGTTTATCTGACCGATATCGTATACATGAGTGTTATATTCCAGCACGGACATGGAGTGCAGCGTGGGCCGCGTGTCGGGCCCGGAGCCGCTGGAGCTGCGCGTGAGCCCGGTGTCGGTGCTGTCCCGCGGGGCGGCGCCCCCGGGCTCCGAGCTGGCGGAGGAGGCGGCGCCCTGACCCCACACACACGCACGCGCCCTACACACCGATACGACTGCCGGACAGACTTAAACGTCAATCGAGTAGCAGAGAATAATCGATATTTTATCGATAAAATGTTTAAGTTGGGAAGACATGTTTTATACTAAAACTCCACGTGTTATGCCGTTGGAGTAAGATAAGAAGAATTCTACACTGTAACATCTTTCGTGTCGATAGTCGACAAAGTTATTTTACTTTTATGCTCGTTGATTACAACAAACGAATTATATAGATTTGAGAGAATTCTATAAATCTTTTATGCTTTGTATCAACCAGCGGTAATATAGTGTCAATGTAGAGTGTGATGACATTTTTGTCGATATTTAAAAACTTTTTTAGCACATGTAATTTTAATCAATAAATTTATATCCGAGTATTAGTTATAAAACATGTCTTTCCAAGTTTAAATATTTTTCTGTTGAATATTTAAGTTCTGCTATTTGTATTGTTCGCGAAAATGCCCCGGCACTAAAGTCGATTGTGCAGAAAGGAACGGTGCGGGAAGTTGAGGCGTATCGACAACGATTAATAGTGCGAGTCGCGTGGATTCGTCGGTAGTTTAAGATGTTTACGTTATGAGCGGTCGTGTTTGTGCACCGCACTTTATTTTCTAGTAACGGTTAGAGTAGCTGTTTATGTTATCGTGTGGTCTCGCACTCATTACGACGTAGCAATACAGCATTGTGTCAGTCTTCGGAGCGTCTAGTCGGTGTCTTCCACGGTTTTCGGAGCTTGATTTTATTTTTGTTACGAAGAACAGAATCCGCCTTTGACGTCGACCGGTTCCTTGAAATGCGAGGATGTTGGTAATGCAATAAATATATTTTGATATATTTTGAGTTTATAGATATAGTCCTACATTACATTTCCTTATACTTATCTACCTTATATTTATTGTTAGATGTAATAAATGGATCTTCACATTTTAATGTAAATTAATGAATATATCTACTATTTACTATTCTCCTCTGTGCATTGTACTCGTATAAACGCGAAGACGCAGAGGCTTTCGAATTGTTTAATTGGACAGTGATTTCTTCTCAATAGTACAAATTCTTTAGTCGTGTTGAAGCTTTATGTTTTCTATATTGCAAGATATTCTTATTTTAATATTATATTTCTATATTGTGTTGTGTTATATATTAGTTCCTTCGTGTATAGTCGATACTACGACGCATATTTCAGTTTTATAAAACAAAATCACAATAGAGGAAAGTTTAAGTAGTGTAGCGACACTTAGAAATATATCGAATTACAAATTTTCAAGTATGAATTTGATTTTTCGTATTAGTGGCTTGTATAGGCAGCGAAATTTTGCTTTCGTATTTATTGTGTTTTGTCGATTTCGCGTCTTAATCTGCTTGAATATAATTACTTATATCTACTAAAAGTTTCTCGATAATTAACACAAATGCATACATTACGGGCGAAATCGACAGAACACATAAAAAAAGCTCTTTGTCCAAACACAATTTACAGTAATATGTAAATTTAGTATCACTCTTTAAATATTCTCCTACCTGTAAGTCACTTTATCTTGTTAACTAAGTCATAGTGATATTTGTTTAGCAGGACGAATGTTCCTCATAGGAATTTCTGTTACAATCGTATATAGGCTTCTTCAGGATAAAGCTTATGCATTCGATCTCGCTCCGTTCACCTCTTTGTCTGCTGTTGGACATTAGCTTAAAGCCAGTTGCCGTGTGATGCGAGCAGGCGACGAGCTTATAATGGTGAAGATAACGAGGCACAGACACTTGCGTCCGAACGTATGTAAGCCTTTGTAATGTATCAGTTAATTGAAGCGCAAACGGTGGTGAAGTAAGGTAAAATTAAGAAGTCATCGCTTCGTGTTAAATTTATTTGTGGCCTTATTATAAGTGGCGCCCGACGTGGGGCTGCGGCTGCGGCCGACACCTGTGATAGTGCGTGCTGTGCTCCTCGATCCCTCACCGAAATATATGCAAATACAATATTGCAGAGAATATTAGAATTAAGTTAGGGCCTATTCTTAAGAATGTAAATTTTGTGAGTATATTTAGGCTGTTTTCTTCTGTTTCGTTTTGTTAACAACACTTCGTACTGTGACTCCTATTGATATGATCGAAAAATAGAGTTCTGAAGTAATATCATCAGGACGCCGCATAATATGTTTTATTAGATTTAGCGTACAATTCATATCAATGAAAGCACTTGCGTATTATAATGGATTTTGTTTTTGTAGGAGAAAAGATTTTAAACCGTTATATGTGTGTACATTGTTTGGTTTTGGTAACGTTCAGATTAACAAACACCAAAATATTATTAAGATTGAATTTAATAATTCAGCCAATGAAAAATTGTTTAGTAGGATTCTTTAGAGAATCGTTGTTTCAAATAAAACTGTTAATTGTTTCGGTTTTCATCGAGATGAGTGAATAAATTGTTTATTAAGGTTATTTTCCAAAAGAAAATTGCCATTTGCAGACAGCAGTTTCCCATACTTGATATAAGGATTTGAAATGTTATTAACTGATATCGATAAAGCTGAAACAGGTTTTGTGATAGATATAACTTGTCGCAATAAATTGCAAGCGTATTGTTTGTAATGAATATTGTTTTCGTCCGGAATGTTGGTATCGATGTGCAGATTAATCAGTGTTGGATACAAATCGGTTATTTGCTGATTGGGGGTCGTGTAATCAGGTATTGTTTGCCGTCAATTACTGCACGAGGCAAATATCGCTGTTTTACGGAATGTTTTGCTTCGGCGATTGCATAACAATAAATCGTGCGTTTGCTTCACAGACTATGTTGTAGTGACCAATTTTATTGTTAGAAAACAAAAAAAATGTAAAATTGACAATTTTAATGTAATTTTTATATACAATAAATAGACGATTTTATACAAATTGTGATTTATTTTTTTCGCAAACCAATTAAGATCGAAGATATAGGAACAAACGTAATAACCTATTTAGTACGGTCTAGTACTTGAGACAATAATAATAATCAACAAATCGAAATAATCCTTACACTAACTCTTTATTTACAAATTACAAATACTATTTACAAGAGTTATATTATAAAAGACCGCTAAAAGCGTTCACTGCTTGCTGATGTTGGACATCGAAATACTGCTTGCATTCAGACACGTCGTTGGGCGTGAAAGCGCAGTCCGAGTAGTTCCACGCCTGCATATTATCTATATTGTTCTGCGCACAATCCTGCTCATATCTATAGAAGCGTTGCTCGTGCATGTTTGTAATAGGGGAAGTTCTAGTACTTTCCGTGGGGTAGTACTGCCCATCTTCGGGGTAATACGCTGGGGGAATATAAGTCTGTTGATCGCAGTACGCCTCGGCTTGTTGGTAGGCGCTGCCGAACAGTTCAGGGGATGGCGTTTCACTAGACTCGCTGCCGGCCGCCCTTTGCCACTCCAACCAATAAGAGTCCTCGGGTCTTGAGTTATCGCCGTTGAGATCAGCAAAGGTAGGAGGAGACTCTAAGGTATTTTCTTCCATAGGGAAGTCCAGCCTGATGGGTTGGTCGAGCTGGAATATTTCCTCGGGGTGGAAAATGTCTTCTGCGGGCAATGGTTGAGGGTCGTAGTGCTGCTGAGGGGGGAGTGAAGCAGCATTGTGTACTGGCGGTGCGTAGGCGGCGTAGTTCTGTGGTTCGCTGTGTGACCACGCGGCGGCTGCGTATGACTCGGTGGAGTGGTCGGGCCGCCACCGACACGAACACTCGAACGGCCCACACGTGCACGTCAGTTGAACTGTTGGACAAAAATTATTCGTTATAGAACAAGTCTTATATAGAAGGGAAGTCTTGTTGAAATATTTATTTTTTGTTGCCCAAAACGCCATGATCTCTTGATTCCGTATCAAATGTAAAACATTTTTTTCCTTAACAGTTTATTTTCCTTATAAACCGGTTTGATTATATGCGCCATTCTTGTATTTAGTAACGATAGTGATCAAGATAATATATAGGTAGGTATACCCCTTTCGATACAACAATAGCTATCAAATAATCCAATGTTTTGAGAAATGGCCCGTGCGACTATTTACAATACGTTGTGATTGTTGTAACGAGTATGCCTCGTGTGTTCAGTAGCAATATTGTGCGGCGTACGATTTAGCGGTTCCGGGTACGATTCTCAGGAAAGGCAAAATGTTTTATACTTTTTTATAAATGTAGGTATTCTAAATAAGTAAGTAAAGTGGTAAATTAAAACAGAAATCAGTTTGGTTTAAATAAAATTAATAGTCGTGTAAAAAAATATTACCTCTTTGGTTATCCGGAATTAGCGGCGGTGGTTGCGGGTGGCAATTGTTCACTTTGAGTGGCGCTTGTTTATCCGGCTTCGCGCTTAGAATTTTATCAGCTATTGACGTTTCTCTGGTTAAGAGTAACGCGAGGCCTCTAACTCTTCTTCCGGCGCCGAGAGATCTTCGTACTTCACTCGCCCCTTTCGCTTCTGGTCGGGGATGGTCGTGCGAACCTTTCGCTTGGAAGAATATCGCGTGCTCCGTATGTCTCCAGAAATGTGTGACTGGGTAGCCGCAGTGTCCCCGGCACGGTTGTACCTCTAATCTTCCTCCGTTGCACAGTCGGTTTGGGCACGGTTTACCTGTGAGACAATTATTTTGTTATAGAAAATTCTGAAAGTATTATCAAGATAAATTGAATTCTTTGTGTTGAATTCGGTAAATATTGTATAATCGCATAATAGGTTTCATTATCTTTACGATATTACCTAATCGGAATAAATAACTTAGATATTCGTTTTCTTATAAGACACTTTTAAACACGACAATTTTTTTATGACACATAAAATAAATGTATTACAAACCTTGTTGCTTTTTTCTTGCTTTATCACATATCGCCGGGCGTAGATGAACTCTTGAGCCATCGGGCAGTCGACATCTCGCTGAGCAGACTAATACCCCAAGACAACTCTTCTTGAGGATGTGTACATTGTGGTTGTTTGTGTTCCTCATGGCCCAGCCTGAAGCGTGACGTCTGGCTTCTTCGCACGCCGGAGGGTAAACCCTTCGGACATGGCCGTCGCACCACTCGCCGAATGTATCGAAGCTCGAAACTCGAGGAACCACTGCGTCGTTGATGTCCCAATCTGGCGTCGTAGGTCCTTCTGACATATCAGCACGGCTTGTGCTGCAAGATAAAATCTTGTTAAATAAACATAATGCTTATTCTCTCAATATACTAAACTATTGAGTAAGTTAAGATCGGAAAAATATGTATATTGTTTTGTTAGGGATCCGTCCTTGTCTAATAGTAATTAAACGTGTATTCCAGACTCTTTTATGCTGATATAAAGCATTGTAACTATAGAATGAATGATGAAGCCTATATGAATATATCTTCACATAAAACAATGCTTTTACAGATTTAAGAATGTAACCTACAAAATTTAAGTTAAATATTAAAACAGTGGGGAAGGTTTAATCTCCCCTCGCAAGTTTATTTGAGCCAATTGCTACAGAACTGCAGAAGGGGCAGGCCGCTCCTTAATTGGATAAATAACTTCGTACATCAAAGTGTGGGGAAAAAGCAAACAAGATGCAGAAAAAATTTACCTACTACGCAATATATTTAGTCAGTTACATTTCGGATTTAAGACTGAATTAATTAATAATTTTACACCAATTTCGCGTTTATAGAATAAGGATGTTTTATTATTATCATATAAATCATGTTTTTTAGATTTGAGTCCATGTCAAGAACATTGTGGACGTCGTGTACCAACGCAACCATCATAATTGAAAAGTCATTGCGTATAGTCATAAAAAATTGCCAAAATTGTTGATAGTACAATACACTCTATAAATTATATAACTATTACTCAAAGGCTAAAAGATAATATTATAAATTTGTAAAATGATAAACGAATTGGAGCATTTTTACAACTCAAATTATCACCATGTAATCTTCAGATCTCTAAGTAGGTAGGTAATAGGTGTGTATTTGATATTTCCGTTTTGTCAGTTCCACAATTCTACTATACTAACTTAAAAATTTATTGTCTTTAGTTTTGAATTTTCTATGAAATATTATTTTATTTACCCGATCTGCTAAGTCGCGTTGTGAGCTTGTTGCGATTTGGTATATTTTTGTTCAAAAGTCGAAACACAAAATGACGCATATATAAGGTTCGTTCATTAGGTTCACAACTCGAAAAATAATCTATTTATTTGCTATGATAGCCAGTTTTTATTCAGTTTTTAACAAAGCTCTACGGCTAGAGCACAACGTCACAAGCTCAATAAGTTTCAATTAGATTCAATTGGCGGCCCTCCATCACCTTCCACAACCCTCGCCGCTGTGACTATTTATTTTATGGAGCGTCCAACATATTGTTCGGGGGTCACAAGTGGTCTATTGTTAGCTTCTTTACCATGAAACGTATTTGTATAAGATGCGGATATTATGAATAACGTTGTTAGCGAGCCCTTACACAAAAGTGTATTTTTAATTCGGGCTCCTTGTTTTTAGGTTTGCTATCAGCCAGATCAACTACTTTGGTTGGATTCATTTCCTTGAAATGGTTGTAAAATTTAATCATGAACATGCAGTAAGTAAGATTTATTAATATTTAATCAAAAGTCTTTTTTTTGCGAAGTTAGTTAAGTTAATGTCACCCATATAACTATAGCCTGTATCTGTTGTAATAAAGTATCATAATTTTCGATAGACATGTAAGCCAGATAACAATTCATTCAATAATATAATTGAATTAAATTTGTTGCACGATGCTGTTGGAAGGTAAAGCATATTGTAATATCTCCATATAAGTACAGTAGTATATTGAATCTTTTTCTTATAGATTTGCCAACGACGTTACAAAAATTTGTATTAAAAATGAGACAGCTTTAGATATATTTATAGATGTAACCTTCAGATTAATTCAGCAATTTTATTCAACTATTTCTGCGCAGATAACTTATCAATGATTACAAGTATTACGATTTCCTACGGATGTTATCTTGGCGATAATTCCGTTACGGTGAGTTTTAACGACGTTAGTGCCAATCTTAACGAGTTTATTGAGATATTATTTAAGCAGATAAACGCATAGGATTTTCCATCTTTTAAGAAATGGAAAAGGCAACATTTTTTTGTAGATAATTTTTGGCTTTTATGGAATTGCACAATAGATGTGTTATTATATAGACCTAAAATACTATATTTAGTTATGATAAAAGAACCAAAACAAATGAAAACTAATTCCTATTGTCAAAAATATTGCTTAGTAGAGTATAAGTACTAAATTTGATAAGATATAGCTACAATTGTCGAGGAACGCATTATCTTATTGCATTGACGTGCCGTTACTGAGTACCACGTTGGGTGACAAACGAACAGACAATATTGATATACAAAATAAGACAGACTTGGCTTGGTGGAATTCCTTGGAACATTATGCTCTACATCAATCTTTGCGATACACGCCACGCTTAGTGCTGAGACCGTAACAAATAAATTCAATTGATAGATAAATAAAAGCTTATATTTTTATTAGTAGTTTACGTTGTGAATAAATTTTATGATGAAACTAAACTCTGCCTTATTCTGTCCTCTGTGTGTTTAAAGGTAGCCAACACATGACATTTATCAGAAGCAGTGGCGGCTGGTGGGTTATCAAACTGGTGGTGCACTTTACTAAAATATTAAAATTAGAAAATGCAACAAAACAACAATTGACATAAAATTAATATAATCAATGTTTATACTCATTTTCACTAATACCACACACAGTACAGAATAAAAATTCTATTATAGAATCGAAACAAAAACTAAAAACAATAACAGAAATAGTTATAAACAATAATTAACGCGTCACACATACAGTGAAACTATACCGATAACGAGATGTCAATAATGGCTGCCGTCGCCTCGCGCGCATGCCGGCCGGCCCAATTCGTCATACATCGGGTGCTCTCGGTAATCTTCGGTTCGCTCGTGCGGCGCTCGAGAACCGACTCATAACTCGGTACATTTCTATGAACTATCTTTTGTTTCACGCGTCAGGCGTATTCATTCGTATCTCATACAAAATGTATTAGCAGTCCTCGTGCGCTCGCCGAAGCGCACGAGAATTTGTCTTTACAGGAAAATAAGTCTTATTAGTTTAGTAAAGCGTTCAAACTTTTTTAACATAATTGAAAATTAAATTTTTTATACGTTTTTGTATGTTTAAAAAATAAATATTAAAATGGTAATTTAAAAATAAAGATGAAGTAATATTTTGTAATTTTTAAATCTTTTGAATTGGTGGTTCAGCGCACGAGTGCACTTAAGGTACAGCCGCCACTGATCAGAAGTAGTATAAGTGGCCACTAAACATTAGGTAACATAGTAAAATAATCGCTCGTCTGTCTGAATTTTGCAATAAAGATAAAACACCTGTGATACCTGTCTGATAAGTTTGTAACACTAAGTAGGATTGTTCTTAGGCAAAAATAAATAAAAATTGGATAACAATAGGTTTTTTAAAGCTTAATTAATGTCATCATTATAGTATGTCGTACTGCGGGGCGCCACGTATGCTATATACACTGCTTAATTTATGGTTTCCCAATCTTTGACCTCTAATAACTTTAAAGTAGTAAATTATATTGTATCCGAGATATGTTGTTAGTCCAAGAAATAATATTATCAGATATGAAAAAGACACCTATAAAACATAGCATAATGTTAAATATAGATAATTTAATAAACAAGTACTTACAGGATCACCATTTCCGAAAATGTGTAATACACAAACAGTGCGCAATTTTCTCCAGTTCTTATACACAACACTTCAAACACAATATTCACGATACATAAACGTGTGGCGTTTTGTTGCATTCATCACAAGTGAACGCGACGAAAGCTTTTAATCCACTAAGTTGAACAACAAAAATAAACACGGGGATGTTTCACCCCACTCTTTAGTAAAGTGGGGAGAACTGCGCGCGCCAATGATGTGCTGCGTGGAACGAAACGCCGCCTACTGGCCAACCGGATCGCAGTCTCTCGCAGTCTCTCCCGCCAATGAGAAATTCACGTAATATCACACAGTTTTTCAGGGAAATCGCTGCTAGGAAATTTCAGCTGAGAATTTTTTTTGCGGAAACAAACAGTAGCGTCTCGTTTTGTGAGGTTTATTTTGAATTTGCTTCACGTTTCAAAAAACGAATGCAGGGCAGACTTTTTAATTCCGCTATCGATCGATGGCTTTGGGCTTTAATACTTTTATTACTTAGTTAATTTGATATCTATTTTTATCTTTGATGATACCTTGCATCATGTTTTGCAATATTATTAACGCGATGCCATCAAATTCCATTTAACGAATCCATAATTTTGTATTAACGATATCTCTCGCTACTGTGCAAATTAAATCAAAGTGGCATTAGC
Source organism: Cephonodes hylas (assembly GCA_030295005.1). NCBI lineage: Eukaryota > Metazoa > Arthropoda > Insecta > Lepidoptera > Sphingidae > Cephonodes > Cephonodes hylas. The sequence goes on along the minus strand of AP025364.1, from coordinate 5,506,687 downwards.
AATCGCAACCTTTCATATTTATAGCCTTTGTTATCTATACGCTTCGATAGCAATAAAGGCAAATAAATAATTTTCGGTCATTTATCCTCAAATTGTGGCCGCATGTTGTTTACCTGAAACAGTTTTTTGTAATTCAGTACTATGTAATGGATGGTGTTTAAATTATTGGTGTAACGAAACGCGTGTTTATTCAATTTATTATATTTGAGTGGTAGAGTAAAATTCAGACTAAATAACGTTTTTTTAACACAAAGTTTGACCAGGAGTTTTTACGAATATATTGGCGTTCAGAAATGCATACAAAAGTCGGCGTTTTGTATCAAGTACCAACGAGCAACTGCAGAGCCGAAGGTATTATATAGGTACATACAATAATATGGAAGAGGGTGAGAGATGCGGGCGCGCACGTTATACGCTCCCCATCTATACTAGGCATAAGAAATTTTAAACTGAACGGTTAGTTCTATGTTTACGTATTTGTGAAAAAACAAAGAAATGTGAATAAAAATTCTCCTTTACCATCAGCCAAGGTAGGTTTCACTGCTAGGCGCTGGCCTGCTCTTCAGATGAAAGGATTTAGGCCTTAGTGCATCACGCTGGCCGAGTGCGGGTGTGCGGACTCCATACCTAAAAATTCGTAAGATCTTTTAGGTGTGCAGGTTTCCTTAGAATATTTTCTTTCAAAATCTATTTCATTGAATCATAATAATGAGTGATACCGTGCCATCACTAGTAGCAATACTTCCCTGGAAGTTTAAAAGTGTTATACGTTAATTGTGTAATGTCTATAATATAATTGTTGACTATGGCGTCAGGATCAAATTGGTTTTGTTCAATAATTATTTAAAGCTTAAAGATAATTACTCAGAATCGGTGATTGTCGGCATTTGGGCCCCTGTGGAGTTAACGCAGATTAACATCTACCTAAGCCTGGTGTTGTAGGTACAACAGTCTCAATATGTTAGTCGCACCTACGCTTTTTATCTCTGCACCACCCAAGGTTCGACGGTAAGAGAATGCCTCAGGCATTATGTCCACCTTTACATGTTTTATGTATGAAGGGTAAATAAATAAATATGTTATTAGTCAGTTATTCAAGCATTTGCGACCGCGCGAAGCTTGATTTCATAGCCTTGTGTCACCACAGGCACGGATAACTAAAACAAATTAGTATCTTCATTAGAAATTAGGCTGCTTCATAGCTCCAGGTTATTTGGGGTCCTGGATGCGATGTCTAGGTTTGGGAACGCGTTATTTTATCCGTTTGATAAATCTTAGCAACATTACGTATGGTATGGAAATGTGCTCTACAAACTACGAAAGGGTTCACCTCATTTTTCCTCGTATTTAAATGTAGAGTTGCCTATGTTTGTGTGTATAGTCCTGCTTGCTTATTTCAATGAATGTTAATTAAAACCTATCACTATAAATAGTAACGTTGCTGTTTTCTTCTTTCGATAGCCGTTATCGGATCTAAAAGAAAACAAAATTGTGTAAAATAATTATCAACCCAGATGCCCATAATATTTGGCCTGAGTTTAATAATTCCATAAATGGGGAAAGAAATTTAAGGAATTGTATATAGTGGACGTCGGTTATTTTAGTTTTCGAAATAGTAAGAAGTTTTAAATACACCCATTAATTAATTAAGCTGTACGAATTGGTTATTTTATTTATTAATATACGTGTTAAGAGTAGCAAAATCAATATGAATGCTTCCAATAACTACTTTAACATTGGCCAAAGTAGAAATTGTTTGTATATGTTGGTAAATAAGTTATACATTAGTTGAAATCTGATTATCTCCTAAAGGCTGCAATGGTAATGTTATTTAACTTACATTTATCTCATAGACTTCATTCTTTTACCTTTTAATAATTTGAATAGAATTTTTGCGTATTTTATTTACGTTTAAGAGCCATCATCTACGAAATTAACGTAATTTATTATATATAATCGTTAATTAAGATAATCGTTAAATAGGTACCCAACGAACGTTCGATTAATTATCATGATTTAAGTATTAAGTTAATTTTATCAAACGCAGCTGAAAAAAATCATTTATGTAAATTAACAATCAATATGTGTCTAATCAATTTAAATTTCTTTTACCACGTGGTTATTTTCAAATTTCCTAGAAATGCGATAAAAAATATTACAACATTTATATTTTGTTTGCGAAATAAGAAACAAAATATACAAAATTTAATAGACATCATCATAAAGATTAGTCAGTTTTTAATCTATGTTATACGCATCTAAGCTAAATTTCTAAATGAAAAACCATGACGAGACTATTAACTGAATAATCCTCTTAGAACTCGGCCGGCTTAATCTTCTTAAAAATTAAAACTGCTTCATCTTCTCCGTTCTAATAACTTTTGGTTCATTTCACTGTCGCTTTTATCGTACAACGCAAGAATAAGTGCTGTCTTTCACTGCAGCTAAAACTACAACAGATAGTTTTCTCATTATGCGTCAGCATTAGTATGTATTTTTTGCTGGAGGTGATTAGTGTTTCTATTTTCCTCGTTGACCTCGCGATATAAGTTGCTGTGTAATTCGCATCAAACAACAATAGTCATCATCATCATCAGCCCATATACGTCATATCATCATTTTTTAAACTCCACTTTATCTAAAAAATCATCTTCGGAAATCAGGGATACTATAATGGTCATAAAAAATTAATATCTCTATCAGTGTGCTGATCAATACATCTCAAACTCATTCTCATTCTCAGCCTATCGCGGTCCACTGCTGATCAGAAGCCTCCCATCACGGTCTTGAGCAACCCTCATCCGTCCGCCACCGTTTTCAAGTCGTCGGATCATTGTGCTCCTGGACATCCTACACTACGTTTGCCTAAGCACGGTCTCCGTTCTAACACTCGTCATCTCTTCCATCCCTTTCATAAAATGTGATATGTGAATGTGCGTAATATTCTCGTAACGGAACTTCGCTCAGCGAAACATTGCTGCGACACCGAAATCTATTTATCAGATAGTGCGTCACTATCACTATTTCACTAACGTGGCGTGTTTCCCCACAATGAATAATGATAACGTTACGAACAACTTCTCAAATTAATTACGGATTGTTATCGATGGATTTACCTTAAATATTTTTCCTTTGCATTATCGGAGTGCAGAGTAATCTTGTCGCGATGTTTATTTGCTGAATTTAGATTTCGTAATGCGTATTAATTGAGGATTAGGGTGTTGTAGACCAAGAGATATGGGGTTTTTTATATTTCCTCAGCCTCTATTGCGTGATAGATATAAACACGGATGTGAAATGATAAGTCGTGGGCCCCTACCTCAACGGAGCGAATATTCCAATTATTACTTTCAGTTCTGTGTATCTGATGAAGATTGAATTGATACATGTATGTATTACGCCTGATTTTTCTTCATTTTTTGTCTCGCGTAAGTCTCGGAGGCGAGCGTTTTCAGACACAATTCCTTATTGCTACTGAAATTTTCCTATTGAAATTACTCAATACAACTTTTGCCAATCCGGGAAACAAGCCCAGGATCTCTAGATTGCAATGCACGCTAATGAGTACTTATATCACAAAACAAGGAGACAGTCGAATACTCAAAAGTATTAATAAATTAGTAGATATAAATTATATTACGATAAGGTATGATCAGATCATGTGTGTAGTTAGTTGTAAGGGGCATTTTAATAGGTTTATGTTTTTCGACAAGATACTGTTGAAAACAGACCCATGACGGCAAAGAGATGCTGGTGAATATTTTGCAAAATAACTTAGGTTTATGAGTTTTCGTACAAAATTTTTCTTAACTTTTTCAACATGGAGAATTAACTTGAATTTAAACGGAATTTCAAAAAATGCTTTGGACTCGGACCGCCAATCTTTGTCATACTGCGTTACCTTCTAAGGCGTATTTTAAACCATATGTAAGATAAGAATTATTATAGTTGCGAGATGGTAACAATTTGAGTTATTACTGATAAGAGTTAAGAACATGCACAATATCTCCAAGCTTAGCGACACCGGGTTTTACGCATGATATTTCTGAGTTTGACTTCCTATTCGGATAATCTATTTTGGTCTGGTTTTTTAGGTTATTGATTGTGGTATTATTGATAATTTTGATGAATTTTCTCGCACCTGCGCTTGCGTTTTAATTAAATCAAGGTGAATTCTAAGCAAACTCTTTATCAGACAATTTAATAAGTATATCAAAGAAATGAATACAGAATGAATTAATATAAAATAATAAAATTTAATAGAAATCTCTTAATTTAACGGCGAAGGAAAACATCGTGAGTGTCATCACACTTAAAAAATCATAGGAATTTCTTAGGTGTAGTCCACTTACATCGCTTTAAGTTAGTTTGGCGGACTAGGGCCTAAATACCTCTCGGTTGTTAAAGAGGCCCGTGCCCAGCAGTGGGACGAAGGTATATAGGCTGATAATGAATGTTGAAATATAACAATGCTCCTACTATATTATCTACTTTATTATATTTTATTATATTTATGCGTGATTAGTGTGAAAACTATTTCTTCATTCAAACGCATTTCCAGACTTGATTTCCTTCAGATATTTTATTATCCTAAATTCCGCGGTATATAAGCAGAAGAGAAGCACAGTTGCCGACACCCGCTTCGGCAATGTTGTCATTAATTAGGATTTGGATTAAGCGCGGAAGCTTAAGGCAACTTAAATAAATAAACTTGAAACCGAAGTAACACTTAATCCAACTCTTTATATAACAGCCGACTTCCTTCAAAAAACTTAGTGCGCTCGCTAATGCTATATGGTGTTTACCACACCTAACGTTAAGGTCGATAATTATTTTTATAGAAATGTTTTTTTACGACGTGTCCATTACAAACTTCAATCAATCAGCCTATCGCCGTCCACTGCTGAACGTAGGCCTCCCCAAGAAAGCGCCAACCATCCCGGTCTTGAGCAGCCCTCATCCATCCGTTTCCCGCCACCTTTCTCAAGTCATCGGTCCATCGTTTACAAACTTCACAAGATAATATTTTGTAAATACCGTTTAGTTATGGAATTTGAAGATAGAAGAAAAAACCATCCTGGGCGTCCAGGTTTTTTCCTACCTCTATTAATACCTTTCATAATATTAAGACAAGCGAAACTAGATAGAAGTAACTAGAAATTACCATGCAATAAAATGGTATTACGATGCTAACTCCCATGGAAGACAAACTGTTACTCGTGATCCATAATCTCCATTGTTTTGATCTACAACCGCTACCGTCTGCAGTTTATCTGAGGATTATAACGTTGTTCTTGCTCCCGTGCGTTAACCCACCGGTAAATTTGTTTGTGTTTTCAAGTCTATATTGTTTACAAATACGAAAAAATACTGAGAATTAAGAGCCTCCTAAGCGCTTACTAGACACCGGCGCTAAAATCACATGCCGCAGCTTAGATCACCGCACTAAGATCTACGAATACAAATATAATCGTTGTAGGTATATCTCAGGCCCAATAGGGTTACGTAGTTTCTGATATCCATGATGCAGGACAAGTATACCTTTAGTCTGATATATGGAACTGTTGGCTGTTATCATCATCAGTCAGCAGATATTAATTCAGAGCGTCGGTTTTTTCTAAGCTTTCTAAAGCTCTTCGTGTAGAAGTTGTTTTTATTATTATTAATTACATAACGAGCTGGTAAACTGTGGAGTTTGGTTAATCATTTGCCCGCCAATTGGTGATTGAACAAGAGCCAGTTGAGGCAATCCCCTTCCGTTCTCGCCTTCGTCATCAATTGACGCCCAAATGGAAGCACTTGCGACTGAGAGCAATTTGCGTCCCCCAGGCCGGCCCTACGGAAGTCGGCAATTCGCGAAATTGGAAACAATTCTCTCGACGAATAAGATCTTGATGTAAAGGAATTCTTTTGTTTTTTTTTGTTTGTATCCAACCAGGAATGATTTTAACGTTCGTCATACAGCTTGATTTATAAGTATTTATCTTTCACGGTGCGTTGTGATGTTTCTTTTATAATATGCGAATCTGTAATTTTTTTTGAAAGAACTTGTTTAAATTATTTCCTTTTGTACGATGTTAGGATATAGTTTTTCATGAAACTTAATTTATGGAAAAAGATGTTGTCCGAAACACCGTTTATGAAAATTAAGACTTCATAATATTTTTTTCGGCGTTTTGGAACATTTTTCAATGCCGAAATGCTCCTATTAATTATAGCGTGATGATAAATACTCTAGCCTTCCTCGTTAAATGGACTATTCTAGATAATTATAAATATGTAATTTTTTGGATAAAATTATTTACATAATAAAGTAAATAATTTTAGTATCGCTAGAAAGCTCCCTTAAACATTGTGACTTGGCTCCTACTTTAAAGTCAATGTAAGCAGAACTAAAAGGACTTGTAGAGTTTGGTACGAGTAATTCTGAGGAGTAGTTGTGAGACCCTTGACTTGTCCCAGTTGACACTTGGCTTTGGACAGCTGCTTGCGTTTGAGAAGTTTGTGGTTGTCGACTACAGTGTCAATACTCACTTAGTTATAAGTAGTTAAATAACACCTCTGTAGTCCTAACTTCGTACAAACATAACCAACCTATATATCTCTTACAAAGTATAAGATATTTGTTTGTAACCGTATTACACAAATACATCAGGGTAAATTTTGTATCTTCAGAATGTGTAATATTTTCGCACGTGAGAGTCGAATATTGACAATATCTTTGTATTAGTAATAAACTTATGACATTAACATTCTATCAATCAGCTTATTAATCATTTTGTAGCATATTTTTACATTACATTTTAATTTTATAATTTAAAACACCTTCTTTCGAAAACACGATTGAAATTTTGTATACAAATAAACGTCCCATCTTCTTCATAAGGGAAATTTTCCTGATATCACTAGGAAAAATTGCAGCCTTCAGGATGAGGTAAATATACGATAAAAATATACATATAATATTAAATATACATTGCCTTTACTAAAGAAATATATAATTCTAAAAAATAAGAACGAACGAATAAAATTTTGATAAGAATTTTATTATAATTCTATGTCGTATTAATTTTATTATAATTCTATCTCAATATGGTACACCAGACATTTTTGTAAATTATTATGCAAAATACGAAAACGAGCATAAGCCGCTAAAACAATTTTATAGAATTACACTAATAGGTTGACAACTTTAAGAAGCGCATAGAACATTTTTTGTCGCAAAAAGTTAGTAAAGGGACCAGACATTTTAAAGCTTAATATAAGTAGATTACTTTTACGACGGGATCAATTGCCATAGAGGTCGAAACTGAGCCGATCAAAATCTTTATAGAAACTGAGGCAGTTGATAGGTAAATACAGTAGTCCGGCTAATGATTGGAAATCAAGCGCAGGTCGCAAGCTGCCGTTGACACGCAGATAACCCTTCACAGCTGTTATCAGATCTCCATATCTCCCTCCGCATGCCCCACCCGTGAGCGCTTCCACACGAGCGCTGCTCAAACAAAGGGACAAATTAAACAAATCCGCAGACAATCGCGTTCCGACGAACACCGACATGAAAGAGAGTTAATCAAACAACTATTTTCGTCGTTCCCTGTACAAATACGCCCCCGCTCAACTGTCAACCAATACGTTTATGATTTGTCGTATGAATATTGGCGATATTGTCGGGCGTGAAGCATAACTAATGCGTTGCTTGTGAAATGCGCAATTTCGGCCTCAGCTTGGCCGGCTGTACGGGTTGCATTATGATGTCACTTGGAAGAATTACACAAGTCATACGCAATACGGATTTAAAACTTAATTCAATTTATCACAGCCGCGCTTTTGTGAAATGCTTATCGATCCATCTAGTTTCAGGTGTTTGTAGTTTGTATGTTAGGCTTGGTGGATTTATGTTGGTCGTCATTGATGATTTAGATTAGAATAGTAGGTATATAGAGATCGCTAAGTATGACATAATCGTACGTAACTACACGTTGTACATTCTAGGACTCAGTATACATAAGAAGGCCTCTTCCAAAGACTTATTTATTTCACAGCCCGTATTCGCCGAACTAGTTTAACTATTTTCTTCATAATTTGGATATTCCTAATTATGGGTCTTTTCTGGCCTGTTGGCCTTCGAATTTTCAACATATATGTCACTTACCTTGCATCTACCGATTTTGAAAATGTTCATTGAATTAACGCATTCATCAACGAGATTTCCATAATTGACGTAACATTTAGCGGTGTCATTTAAAACGTAAGTTGTTTTATTGTGTTATCAAGGCAAAAAAGTTGAGATAGTGATAATGCTACAAGGTGAAAATTCGTATAAAATTGTGAAAGGCGTAGGTGTGTGTCGCTTAATTTATGTTCGTCCGTTATCTGCGATGCGGGTGCGGTGCGCGTGCGCCGCAGCCATGGCGACGCGCGCCGCCCGCCCCCACCCGTTTGTAATGCAGCACGCGACTATCTACAACTGTTTCTTTAGTTTTTTTTTTACCACTTAAATGGTTAAATAGAATATTACTTTGTTTTGTAAGTAAATTTCAAAATACAACTTTTTTATTATTTACTTTTGAACGGGTTGTGAAGCAGATATGCTTTTGAAGTGACAAACAAAAAGCAAGTATACTAATACGAATACGTTACGAATCGTTACGAATACCCGCAATAGCCCTATTGTTGAATAAATCTGAGAGAAATGCATTTTGTGGTCAGTAATTACGAGAATAGTTCAATCTCACAGTAATCTGAAAAGGCACAGCAGGTATAGGTATTTACTTGTAAATCCAAACATTTTTAGGTAACATGGATTAAACATATTTTACTTATTCTCTCATTTTATGATATTCTGTTATATCTATACGTTTTCATATGACATATTTTGATAAGCCATTGTTTTGGTTGAAACAGGACTCACCAAACCATGACAGATATTAAAATTGATATGTATCAAAAATTTTGCAAAATCAGAAAATAATCTACAATGTATAAAATATCGTAACAAAATTAAAGTAAGAAGGGGTGAGGAAAATATTTTAATGAAGTAAATAGTTTAGTGTTGACTCTACCCTTTTCGCACCACTTTTATTGAAAGCGGTGATCAAAAACGCTCACTTTGCATAAACATGGGCATGTCGCTAAACTTCCGCGTAATTATGCGAACGTTCTATAGTCAACATTGATTTACAGCTGTATTATACTAATTGCCTGGTGTCACATATTTTTTAGCCTTTTGTGTGTTGATAGCGTAAAATTGATATTTATTGTTACAACTCGTATCGTAGTCAATGAGGATCTATTATTTGTTTATGGGAAAACGTGGTAGCTCACAGTATTATGGATTCTTAAATATTTGCACGATTGTATATTTTTTAAATCAATGGCTAAATGAATATATAGGATTTTTATTTAAAGTAAAAAAATCGTTTTTATTACACATGTCCAATGTGTGACTACGGCTGTACTTTTGTGATTTTCGGTTTCTCTTAAAAATATTTCCCACTAACTATAGTTGCGTCTGCCCACAAAATTACAAAACTAATTATTGTTTCACCGATCAGCCCATTTCACGCTCGCCCTAAAAACAATGAATGGACGGGGTACGAGCCACTATGGGGGAATAAATCTAATAAACGAATAAAGATGTTGCGTGATTTACAGATATCACAACGTGGGAACGCACCTTGGCTGGCGGTTTTTAATTAATTGACACCATCAATGGAAAGTTCATTTGTAAATGACCGTGTGAAAGTTATGATTATGTTCCTGCTTTGCTTCATTAAACGGGTATTAGAGGAATTGAACACTGGCATTACAATTTAAACAGTGTGAACTGTAATTGTAAGGAGTTAAACAACTTGTATTTAAGGACAGGCCCAGGATAAAAATAGTTTAAAGAATCATACAAAACATAATAATAATATATAACAGCTTTTAAAATATAGTTTCTATTCAAATGTCATTAAATACGTGAACACAATTTTGGTTGCCCACTTTAATATTTTGCAATGTGCGTTTTAGACATCTTTCAATAATGATATCGGATAATATATTCACCCATCAACTAATGATCGTTTTATTGTAAACTTAATACCGAATCCGGAAATCCGATATTTCACATCGGCGCATGCGATTCTAAAACTCAAAATGGATGCGGTGGACCATTAAATTTTATTTCAACCCGCGAGTGCGGAAGGGTGGCTAAAACGACAGGGCGTTCGCAAAACATAAATAATGGCAAAAAACTTATTGCATTTGTTGGGTAGCTCATTATGCGCAATTAGCTGCGATTGTGACAACGGACAGCATGTGAACAGATTTCATTTCGAAAGCGATGCGAGAAATATTGGCGCGTGCCAGCTTGCTTTATGACTTACGTGTTTTAAGTTCTAAGCATTTTCAAAAGATGAATATGTACTGCATCTATACTAGCAATATTGCTTACTTGATCGTATGTTTCTTTGAAACTGCATGTTGTTTACAATTTGGTATTTGGATTGCCACAGAACTGCAAAAATACCATTCGATGTTTTTGTGCCATAGAGTGTTTCGAGGCTCGAGGATGTTTCGAGTTTAATAGCTAATGCTAACAAGAAACAACACGCATTATATTTATAGCTTACTTAAGTTCTCAGTTTAAAATAATTAGTAAATAAATAGTTGAACATCGTGCGTTTATTAAACTTGATACTTATTGACCCCTCTGTTAACCGAACGCATTAGTAAAATTAGAGCGGTGGGAAAGGGTTACGAGTGTGGCTGCAAATACTTTATGTTTATTGTTATTAGAACAATATTTGTACTCCAGAGATCTACGGTTATGGTTATTATCGTCATATCATATTTTGTCCAACGGTAAAAAGTTTAGTGTCATAAATAAACCTTCGAAAAGTTATTGAGAGTTGGGGAAGTGTAAATTTATATCCGGAATAGTATTAGGGATGTATTCTTTAAAATGAATGATCAATCAGGGACCCTTGGTCAGTGGGACGTGGAAATAAGTCGATTGTGTTCTAAACATATCGGTGTAGCGTGCGGTCAAGAATGACACGAGCCATCCCTTTTGTTATAAGTTATTTATGCGGTTTGCCAAATCAGTTGTTTGCAATAACTACACTTTAAAATATGTTCAATGAAAAATGTCATGTTTGTGAATAGTTTATTTATTTATTGCTGTTAATGATGTTTTGTAAATGCATTTTTCAAATTAGTTTTGGATACTTGTAAGGTTATAATGTTTCATAATACCATTAATGATTATATTGAATTAAAGTTTATTGAATTAAACGAATTTTAACATTTAACAAAAATCTATATTTAAATTTCCTGTCTACAGGATTCCAATTTTTGTTTCAAAATTATCTACCGTACGCAAATCATTTTTCTTTTTATTAAAAAACTGTAAGTAAGCCCGTTTGAATTTATTTTTAGAATTATAATAGTGTATCTGACGTAACATTTTACTGGTACTTTGAAACATTGTATTCAACTTTTGCAGTTGATATACCAGTAAGATGGATCCAATGAAGGGGACATTCGCTTTGGTAATAAAGTGCACGGCTGACATCCCGATTACTGGTACTAATGCATGGCTCGTAAACACTCATTAAATTCTATTTTGATGCTCTTTGCTCATGTTGTCTGAGCAAAAACTAAAGAAAGAATATTAAAGATGTTAACTTTTAGATTTCCGCGAGAAAACTCTTTTTCGAAAGGCCTCCCCTTTCATAATAGCGGTAACATGTTGAATCTTTAAAGATTTTATTGCTTATAAACTTAATACCGATACAAAATTTCGCTAAGAGCTTTTAATGAGAGCTTTATATTAGTTCTTTAGATATGTCGATGCAATAAAATAAAAATATGCAAATATAGCATTTACACGGTCAAAGTGTGAACAAAATTTTAATGCCTTGTTATTTTTGCCGATAATACATACATATTTTCTCGTCTTAGTCTCACGTGTATCGAAAAAGTGGAACATATGTTTGTATACCGCGAAAAATGTGTAAAAGACTGGTTAAAAAGGGAGCAAATATTATACGTTAAAAATATACTTGTATTAACAAATGAAAATATCTTCTCCATAACATAATTATAATATACATGATTAATTATTATTAATCATCGGTGCATTCATTACTCATGATAATCACGAGACAAATTATCGTAACGCATCTGTTAAATCGAGTTAACAGGCTGCCTCATCATAAGATATGCGGCACAGGTTAACAAGGCGCCAATTAAAAGAAAATAGCATTTGTTTTTCTACCCGCTATCTCGTACACGCGTCGCCGTTTCATTTTACTCGTGTACCGAACACCCGCCATAGCCTGTTACCTCGTGTTCCCTTTATGTACAATGTCTGTACGTTTATGCTTATTATACTTATCAGATAGATAATAATGTTCAAGTAACATTGCTTTATGAAAAAAGCATTTGTATTTAAGGACTCTATATATACAGATTACAGACTATAAAATCTTTTTTTATAGGGTCTTGTTGCGTCGTTGTCCGTGGTGAGATTAACAAGTCCCTCATAGTGTCTGATATACGTACATCAAACAAACAACATGAAAACGTAAAAGCAATGAATTTGTTTATTATTATGAGACTTATAACAATGGCAGTGTAGTATAGGTATAAAACTCTACTTATTCTCATACACAAAATTACAGCTTTATCGTATGAATGACGTGTTTCCACACATTAATCCGGTGTAAAGGAAGTTGAAATTAACTTTCGCGATAAAATACCTGATTGATTTAAGTAAATAGTTTGATAATAAGAATATATTGCTTTGATTGGTAAGTAGGTACCTAACGATTTAATAATCCCTTAATGTATATTTAATCAAAAATATTTGTCGTCATGACTTGATTAACCTGATGTTACGTTTTTATAACAACCAGCATAAAAATTAAACATGTGTGTTCATAAACAATAAAAATATTACAGATATCGTAATCAGTCTTTTGCTAAATAAGTCTTGTTTTTATTAAAAACCTGGTTGTGATTATAATGGTGTTAAATTCTTAAATGTCTGTCTAAAACTGTCCCTAAAAAGTCCCTAATATTCTCGAATTCATAAAATACCGTATTTATATTAGCCACCGGTCGTAGCCTACCTGATTTTCTTAATGTCTTAAAGGTTTATTAGGGTGATAGGAACGGTCCGTGGTTGGCACGGGACACGGGTGTACCGTGTACCTGCGACGCGTGCTTGTCTGTCTAAAGCTGTCCCTAATATTCTCGAATTAAAAACAATAAACATTTATATTATCAAGTAGCGACCGGTTGTAGCCTACCTGATTTTCTTCACTGCCACTAAATGTCTTAAAGGTTTATTAGGGTGATAGACACGGTGCCTGGTTGGCACGGGACACGGGTGTACCTGTGACGCGTGCTGGCACACGTGGACGCTCCGAAGCGTGCCGAGGCCGCACGTGGGCTCAGCCGGGTGCATCTCCGACAACGAGTGGCTTTCCTTGTCCACGGGCCAGGTATGTTACGGTGGACGCGTGCCGTGTCTTGTGTATTGTAGGAGAATGGATACTGTATGGGTTTTAAGTGTTGAGTAAAGGAAGCTACGGCTAAGTGGCTTATTTGCGTTGTGTTTATTGCAGATATGAGATAAGGGAAAAAGCTCTTATGTAGTTTCATGATATTAATTTGCAAACATTTATTTTGATTTTATGAGGAAATATCAAGTATTGGTATTGGTTGAAAGAATGTTAGAGGTAGAAGTAAAGGTAACCATACATACATAATTGCTAAGTGTATAAAAATCCTATTCGAGGATTGTCTTTTCTAAACGTCGCCAGCTGAACGGGATACCGCAATCTGTGTTTTGATCTCCTTACTACTTTTATGTAGATAACTCCTTTATAAAAAAATGACATAAAATCCGTAAACCGCCACCTGCGAAGACGCAAAATGCCAATCGTCCACGACATGTCTACCGGACACTCCCACAAAACGAACAAAGCGCGAATCAGTATCGGCTCGTGTAAGCACAACATTGGACATCAAACCGACGCTTTACGTAAATATAGACTGGCTTTTATTATCTGCTAAGTTTGATTGTGGCGCACTCCCCTGCCTATTCACCAAGCATGATTGATCTACGGCAGATTGACAGATTTTTTATAAAACCACGCGAGGGTACTGGTGAGCGAATATTAAAGGCAATTGTTGTTTAATTTTAACATTGAAGGGCGCGTTTCGAGTGTTGTAATAATGTTTTGATAATAGCAGTATCCGTTCGGGTCATATTTCTTATTCACAGTGCGTGGGACTCGCGGGTGCATCGGGCATTAGATGCTAGTATGAATATAAATTTAATTCCGTTGGGGAACACCTTGTTTTTGATATCAGATATGGGTATTTAAATGTATCATTCCTGTTGTGACTGGACTACAGTCTACTGTTTTACTTAGTATTGTGCGTTAGACAGGCTCTCACATTTAAATGTTAAAGCAGCTTGAATTTTTATAATGTTTTTCCTATTGCGTTACCGTAGAGTCAAAATTGCGAATGTATATTACGCAATAAATGGTATGGTTTTAGTTTGTTCTAAGCCTATTTTTCAGTCGTAGTTATATATATTCGTACTTATTTACTTAAAATACATGTCAAAATGCAAACCAAATGTACAAATCAGTATTTAATCTGTCACAAATCGACGGGCTATTGATTGCCGGCCCTTGACGGGTGGCCGCGTGGCTTAATTTTTTTATCCGTATTTTTTACTCCAGCTCGGACAATAGCTACGGAGCTATTCGATACTTTAACACAATGTACCCACTGATCCTCATTGATCGCCAATTACTGGACATTAAGTACCTTAAACGCTTTTCATATCCGCTATTTGGTAGCAACAAATCAAATATGAAAGAAAAAATTCACAATGGACCGCTCAAGATCTGCATTGAACATTTCTATTGGGGTTGTTTTTATTCATTCGATAAGCTCGTTTTTTCGGACATTGCAACAATGCGGTCGAGGCTTATTTCGTTTTGCGGCGATTAGGTTCAGCGGAGAGGTTAAAAAGCGATTTTAATATAATAATTGTATTAGTTTAGTTATCCGTATATAGGATTTCGTAAAGAGTCTTTAAAGAATCGTCTAGTTTTGCACGTGTCTAATATTATAGCAGAAATTAAAATTACCGAAAAAATATTCCGTGAAATAGCTAGAAAGCTCTACTACCAAGTTTTTTAAGGACATATTATTAGTTTATACGTTCATTTAATATTAATGACGGCCAAGTTGGCCTAACTTGTTCGTGTGTCGGTAAAAACATTAATAACTAAATTGACATAACTAATAGACATGGAAAATGTAAAGAACTTAAATACTAAAAAACCCGCATGCAATATTACCGTTTTGTAGTAAAACCATGGATTCCCCAAGTATTTTCCTTTTACATTTCACTGAATAATTACTTTTAATATCAAAGGTTACACTTCGTAGTAAATCAATTTACAATTTTGGTATTATACATTTTATACCAAAAATATATTATATTGATTAATTAATTTTACTAAATATACTCGTACTTATATGTGACTAATTTTTGTATAAAATTATTTTCAGTTTTTTGTTCTGGCGCTTCTTGCCCTCATAGTATCCGTAGTTGGCAAGGTGTAGTTTGCGGGTGCGCACGCGCCGGTGGTTCCATTGTCACGCCCGACACGCTTTGTGCCGTTCCAGTGTTGCGCACACAAGAACGCGCATTACCAAATTTTTATGGCGCATCTTCAAAGCTTTGTTAGTTTTGTTACATCTTTTATTTGTTTTTTTGCGGGCCGAAATGTCGACCCGCTACGATGTATGTTTTCACACTATAATTCGGGATATGATTCCTTTATTAGGGTATTATTTGTGAAAAATAATATTAACGCGGCTTATATAGGTGTCGAATTACGACAGAGTAGATGAAAAGGCGCCGAAATATTTGTAACATTTTTTATTAATTTTACATTCAATTGTAACTAATAAATATTTTATCTGGCTCTATTGTAGAGAATTAAAAAAGTTGTTCGCTTATGTACATACATATGTATCTGAGATGTAGTTCGTGCGATGAG
Organism: Cephonodes hylas; assembly: GCA_030295005.1. NCBI lineage: Eukaryota > Metazoa > Arthropoda > Insecta > Lepidoptera > Sphingidae > Cephonodes > Cephonodes hylas. The sequence goes on along the minus strand of AP025364.1, from coordinate 5,490,599 downwards.
TCAAGAATTGCCGATCACTTGAGACAGTACGATTGGGTTGAGAGTGGTCAGTACGTGTGAGTCACGTCTCGGAGCCGGGCCGTCTGGCGCAGACTCCAGACATGCGGGCTTCTCACTGGGTCACGTCCCAACTCTCCACCATCGCCATTCTACTAGATCTCTATATCATTGAGATTAATTTATATACGTTGGGAGATTCCGTGCATTTTGACACGTAGAAGTTGAGAATGTGATAAATATTTAAGTATGTAATTTTATTGTCTTTATGGGTCCACCTATTTGATTTATTAGATTAGTATTATATATAAGAAGTTAAACAAATAGAATAGTTCGAGAACCATTTATAATAATCTTATAAACTTGATGATTGCCTTTGTTTATTTTTTGGTTAAACCCAGTTAGCTCTGGAACTACTAGTCCAATTTAAAAAGAAATCCAAAATCAAGACGAAGTCCAAAATCGAGGAAGGATTTAGGCTATTATCATCACTAAAGATGATGATCAGACTAAAAAATTGAAATGTTTTGAAGTCTAAACTTAATGTCTGCAATAACCGACTAGTTATAATTTGAAACTTTGCTCTACAATGTTTGCAAAAATGTAGGCTATTTTTATGAACATTAAAATTGGTGACTTAAAACTTTTAAGACACCTAAGATTAGGAGGAAATGAGCTATTAGCCTACAGCAAAGGAGCTAGGAAAACTGGTCATGTAATTAAATTTGGTATTTTAAAAATTAAATGCGTGTCTAAGTTCAACCTCACACTCACAATATCTATAGTCTACTTGTTATCACGTCATAAAAAATATTATTATACAGACCACTTTAATACTTGTATATAAGTGGCACTGATCATTAATAAACATTGTCATAGCATATTTAAAAAAGTATAATTTTATTGTTGGTAACCACAGCTGGTGTCAATTTTCAGCCGCGGCACACGACCTATGCCAAATATTGTGATAATCCGCCTATCTGCTATTGTCACTCGATGACTTGATAAAAAACTATAAAGCGTTCATAGCGCGCATCCCTCGGGAGCACTCGCTGGAGAACGTTCTTCCCTTATTCCCATAATCTATTCCAATTAACTGACAGCACCATATTGTGATATTAACACAATGCATTCGGTGACCCCCTTGTAATATACATTAAGCTTGCCACGCAAAAATATCATTTATTTGAATAATAATAGGATGTAAAATCGATTATAAAAATGTGATGTTACTGTTGTACATTTTTATACGGTTAAAGAGATCTTATTGTTGGCGTATTATGGTTTTGATTATTGCTGGTTGCATGTTCGTATGTCTTCTAGTTTACAGTTATGCATTTTGAATTTGACATACATTTTCTTTAAACTGAGAAATAAATCAGAATATTTTATTCACAGAAATAATTGATATATGAGGCTTATTCTAGGTTTCAATTTAAGTATTTATATATTTTATTTTTCTCTGTTTTTTCTTGTTTATTTTTTTTTTTTTGTTTTGTTTCTTTTTTTTTTTTGCTTTGTTTTGTTTAAGTACATCATTTATTGTTTGATTTGATGATGTATTACCCGTACCATTTCTTTTTTATATATATTCATATTGTAAAATAGGTTGTCTGGAAGAGATCACAGTTAGTGATAAGACCGCCTATTGCTCACCTTATGATAGGGTTTTTGTTATTTTTATTTTCTTTTTTGTTGTTTTTTGGTGTTCAATAAAGTATGTAAATAAATAAATAAATCCTGAATCATATTACAAGTCATAAAACTACGAGATTTGAAAGGAAAGCTAACTTTAAGTGATCTACAAATTTTTGTTTGAAATGTTACAACCATCCTCAGAGTAATTTAACTTAATCATTATATTAGTGACTATATATTTGACTTGTCACACCTATCACTCACAATTTGAAAACAATGCAACAATTTCATACTTTCACCATCGAAGACCTTAATATATGATTCCGAATTACCGGATACTACTGTTTGGCTGAATCTAAACAGATGACCATGAATATCTCATTACTATCAGTGGTAGCTTAACTCGCGGCCAGCTAATCCCAACAGATAAGGACCCCCGGCCGGCACCCCTTCCATTTGATGGTAGCTATTAACTGTGATATAATCGCTATTGTCTTTAACCTTTCCCACAATCACTCGAATTAGGGTGACCCTCTAATAGACTGCCTGCGATGCGTGGTTTTGACTGGGTTTTCATTTAGTTGGGCAAGAGAAAATTCGATTGATAGTTTTAATATGGGTATATAAGAGCTTTGTGTTGCAATTGGAGTCAGCTTTTACTTCTTATAATTACAAGAAAAAAAAGGTCATTTTATACATAACTTAATCTGTAATTCAAATTGAAATAATATCTCCTTGTGTCTAATGTTAATGAGTTTTCAAGTTAAAAGATATTTACTAATCTGTACAAAAAGTGTTTAGTTATACCTATGTCATTTAGATTTAGTTAAGTTGTATTACTTACCACCCATTTGAGATCAAACTTTAATAAGAAACTGTGTAGTCAGCTTCCAGTTAATATGAATTCGACGTCGTTTTCCTATGTATGAATGCTTATTTAAAAATTAGTGAAAATAAGATTCGAAAAAATATAGACTTTAAAATTGGAATTTTGCGTAGCGCCACCGCAAACTGAATGCAATTGCAGCTTGCGCGCATAAAAACGCACGTGCTGCCATACTTAAAGTAAATCGTCAAAAAATTGTCTCATTTCCCACGCAAACCGCAACGGGCGTAATGGCAATTAAGATCGATAAAAATTATACTTCGATATCGATATTACGTTAATAAGTGACGTTCTCAGGAGTCAGCGGGTGACACGGCTTATCTTCGTGTGAGATCTGTCGAATTTGTTCATCGATTCCACATTGTCGAATCGAAGTTAACAATGTAATATTTACGGCATTTTGGTTTTGAATGAGGTTTAGACGATGTAATTGCTTTTGTATTTGTAAATGTATAAACTTTGTAAGTTTAATATACATATTTCTTTTAGGAAAGGCAAATTATTATTCCCAAAATCGATTACTTTTAAATATTTTTAACATTACTTGCAGTAGAGTCCAGGTTCGCACAAGTATTGATTTGAAACAAATTAATTAATAAAAAATCTTTTTGAATTTTCTATTCTACCTAATTATAGTAATATGGGATACTGATAAGGTAAACTTTGAGTTATAATATCTGTGGTTATTACGGATAACGAATATCTCTTAGTAGATGACGTAATTTTGTGTGCTCATTACCGGATATTTACATATTGATCTCGCAGAACGACTCATATACATACTCATATATTGCGTGTATGCATTCCCATTCTTATGATTTTCATTCAGGATACTAAAATATGATAGGAGTGCATTAAGATCACACCACTCGTCTCACAGGATGTCGATGTAAACCGCCTGACGAGACCGACGGAAATCATCCGCTTACTTCCATTAATTTGTATGCGCTTTCGGGAGGCCCTTTCTTCTTTCGCTTTTTTCCACAGTCCATTTCAAAAGGACGGCTATTCAATTCATGCGCTGAGTGTAAGTTGCCGATGACATTGCGTAGAAGAAAACGCTAATCAACTGACTGGTTGAATCATGTCAAATCATCGTATGACCTAGGATACCCGTAGATTTGCCATTAGCCTATATCTGAACAGGAAATGTTTGAACTCACCTAACTTCTTGTATTAGCCCTAAAAAAGCGTGAAGATCAAGGTAGTTTCTTTCTTTTATTTTTCCCTTATGCGCATTGTTTAAAGCTTTACCTTTTAAATTTTAAAATTTGTTTCGTAACATCGCACTAGTAACTTTATCTTCAAAGTAGCTTTGTATCACTTTATAAATTTGTCTACCTATATCAGTCCATGCAGGTCCTACTGCTAAATCTGAGAGTAGTGGTCCTTAGTTAACCCACCAGTCATCACTCAGCGCGATGACTTGACATGTTCAAAAGATCTAAGTTTTCTCTCACCGTCGAGTATACGTGATAACCGATTGTAATATAATGAACATAGCTTAAGAGTATACTCTAATTGCTCCAAGACACTGGTGATACTAAGCAGCATACCGGGTACTGCATACGTTGCGCCGCAACAAAGGCGAGTGGAGCACCGTCGGCTCTGCGCAGGTGGCCGATACACGATACCCCATTGATCGGAACGACGCTCGTAGCTTCCATTTATCTCCGCTGAAAAGAATTCTTCGCAGACAACACTCACCCCGGTACTAATTAGATCAAAGATTATACAAATATTTGGAGGTTTTTATATTGCCTGCAGGGATACTGTTCTCTCAGAAGATACAGATAGTTCTTAATGGAAGATAATTAAGTAAAAGCGTCAAGGCGGCAATTAAAATTTTAGTAAACATCAATATTAAAAACATTACCGGATGCATCTTTCAAACTTGGATTTGGCCAAAGTAAAAGCAGATAGTAGACTGAACTAAATAAGTTATTAAGGCGTTCGAGATTTTTCCAGACTTAATTCCATTATTTTCCCTACTAAATTCAATTCAACTATTTTAGTTTTCCTTATCTGGTGAGCCAGGAGCTCCTAGATACTGTTATCTATTTCATAACGACGATAAAGATATAAATATTCTATTAAATTAGAATTTAATCACCATTAGCGTTGTCATATCTGTTAGATATTTTTGTACTCATCGTATATGAGTCATCTTGTGTGCACAAAATGAGCACAAGCGATTCAAACCAAATGAAAAGCGGTTTTGTGAGCTGAGAGCGCGCATGTGCGCCGAACACAAAAGCTTGCAATGTTTTGCATTGATTTGCTCTATTTATCGATGGCTGCCGAGATTTGACTTGTATACACAGCTCATTTTAGTTAATTTCTATTCGAATTTCTTTATAACCGAACTTTAGGGAATAACATATAAGGAAAACCGGCTACTCGCAATTTTTGCAAAGATGCTTACTTTATCTATTACCTATTCCTATTACAAACTTAATTCTCTAATCAACATCAAATCAATCAAAATTTTTAAATTAGAATTGTGATACGAAATTAGCAACTATTCTTAACATGATCACCAGAAAAAATTATATTAATCAAATCAACGAGTAAAGGACATAAAGTATCGGCGACAATCGCAAAAATCGGAAAGGAATAATTTACTTCAGCTTAATGAGCTCAGCAAACAATTGATCACATTGTTGCTAATGATATATTTATACGTTCCGGTTTGTTGAGGTTTAAGCTACCAGGTTAGAGCATTAAATTCCATTCCGTCATTAGTTTACTTATCGCAATTGGATTACAACTGCTCAACTAGCCAGAAGGATTACTCAAGAGATATATAATAAGAAATATTATCATATTAAAATGTTATACTATGAGTCAATACCTTATTTATATTGTAATCTCTATTCTAAATAGTCATTACATCAATATTATAATATACGATAAATGTGCTTACTCATTTTTGTGCGATAAGAATAAATTGCCAGGCGTTTTTCTTAGCGTCTCGTCGGCTTTTAGATTATCTGTTTACAATAATTAGTTGAATATAAAAAATCGACGCAATAAGTGTTTTCCAATATAATTACAAGCTTTGACCATTAGTGAACGTTTCCAGCTACATTAATTACTATAGCATTTTATTTATTCAGTATTATCGTGTAATACTTTACAAAGTGATTTTATTAACAACTTCTAGAACACAAAGGTAGCACAAATTGTAGTTTTTTCACGATATATGTTAAGATAGATCGGAGACTGTGTTTATAATATGAGTGCAATTAAGTAATAGGTAGTCTCCTATAAATAAACCTCAGCAATAATATTATTATGTGCTAAACTAGACTAACTAATACTAGATTACCGCTACAGCACAGTCTGTGTTAAAAGACTAGGCAAATTAAATATTTCTCATCCATGCAGATTTCCTGGCGATAATTTTTATTGCTGCAGTATTGCAAAAGTAAAGCTGAATAAAAAATTTATTACCACTTTGATTGTATTAAGCATTTCAAATGTGTGGATATTTTATTAAGACACTTCGGAAACAATTTACTTGGCGTTTAATAGAAATAGTAAAATTTTACTAATACACTTCCTTAACAAAATAGTAGAGATGTTCCGGATATGATATTTCGGATCCGGTTACGGATACGGATATTGGAATAAAATTATATCGGTTTCGGATTCGGTTACGGATATGAAATTATTTCGGATTATCCGTTAGTTTCGGATAGTTTCGGTTACGGATATTAGATTGAAGTAAATTATAAACACAAATAGTATGTAATAATTTGATTTTATTTATAGGTTTTATCTATTCACTGTGTTTTGTTTTGAGATGAAGTTTCAATGAAGTAGTGCCACCTCCTCCTTTCCGAGAAAAGTTTCTATCGCATTGTTTACATTTTGCGTATTCTGCATTTATTTGATTAAAAAATGTCCAAATGAAACTTGACTTTGGTCGCATAATATCACAAGACTTAAGGATAATTTTAAGCTAAGTATAAACTTTAAAATAAAACAGTAACTAGATATCTTGTTATCATCATCATTTCCCTGCCCTGGTCCCAATTTATTCCTTGGGGTCGGCGCAGTATGTTTTCTCTTTCCACACATCCCCGTCAGCCGTCATGTCTTCATTCACCCCTTTCTTTTTCATATCTTCAGTCACGCAATCCATCCATCTCTTTTTTGGCCTTCCTCGGCCCGCCCATCCATCCACTTTCATAACCATCACCTTTTTTCCTACATATGATTCATCCCTTCTCTTAATGTGCCCATACCACGACAGACGGTTTCCTTTCATTTTTTCTATCACAGGAGCTACTTTCAGACTTCCCCTAACGTATTCATTCCTCACTCTGTCACTCCGTGTTATACCACACATCCATCGCAACATTCGCATTTCTGCTGCATGCAGTCGTCTTTCATCCGTCTTTTTCGTTGCCCAACACTCTGATCCATACAGTACGACAGGTCTTATAATGGACTTGTATATTCTGCCCTTCAATTTGAGGGGCATTCTGGGGTCACATATTGTGGATGAGACCTGTCGTCGTTTCATCCACCCTGAGTTGATTCTCTGCCTTACGTCCCGGTCTATGTCTCCGTCGCTTTGCAAAAGTGACCTGAGGTAGCGGAATTCGGAACAGACTGGTACCGGTATTCCACCTAGTATGACGGACACAGAACTTGAAAGACCGCCGTAGTCGCAAAACTATATGTTATGGTTTTGCTGACTTTAAGGCCAACATTTTCAAGTCTATGCCGCCACACCTCCAGTCTGTTCTGCACCTCGTGGCCACTTTCTGACACCAGCAAGATGTCGTCAGCAAATAGCATGCACCAGGGTGCCTCTTTCTGTATACCTGCCGTAACGGCATCCATAATCAACAGGAAGAGGTAAGGGTTAAGAGCCGACTCTAGATGCACACCAACAGCGACATCGAAACTGGCCGTAAAACCGACCGCAGTTCGGACTTGATTACCGATTGAGTACCGCAGATGCAGTACATGGCCCGAATCAACTGCAGGTACTTCTCAGGCACACATTTCTTCTTAAGGGCCCACCATACAACTTCACGCGGAACCCGATCATAAGCCTTTTCGAGGTCAATGAATGCCATATGCAAGTTTTTGTGTGCTCTTCTGTATTTTTCGCACAGTTGGCGAATTGCAAAAATGGTATCCATTGTCCTACGGCCAGGCATAAAACCGAACTGGTTCCGTGAGACCTCACACTTCTCTCTCAGTTGTCGCTCAATTATTCTCTCCCATACTTTCATAGTGTGTGACATTAACTTTATCCCCCGATAATTGTTGCAATCTTGCACGTCCCCCTTATTTTTAAAAATGGGTACCAAATAGCTATTGCACCATTCATCGGGTATCGTGCCGTCCTGCAACAACTTATTGAAGAACAAAGTCAGCCACTTCCACTACTTGTAAGACCTTCCATACCTCTACTGGTATTCCATCTGGCCCAACCGCCTTTCCATTCTTCATTCCATTCAGAGCATTCTTAACTTCATCCATCTTAATTTCTCTCACTAATCCCATGTTTACCGGTATGTGTTGTTATATAATGACAAGAAATAACAAACAAACTGCAAGATTCACGTGGCGCGCGAGCGGTGAAACAAAAACCTGTCGAAACGTGTCGTTTTATTTAGACTCCGCCCCTATCCGGAATTATCCGAAATTTTAAATCGGATACGGATACTGTTACGGATATTTTTTTATTTCGGATATCCGATTGTTTCGGTTACGGTTACGGAGCTCCATAACATCCCTGCAAAATAGAACGGAATATAGGTACTTACTTTTAATGGCATAGATAAAACAATGTCCTGCAAAGGTGTCAATAAGGTTTGAAAATGGAATAGCGGCATAATTAGATTTCAATGCGGGCGTACGCAGGAGTTGTCAGTTGCGTTTTATCCTACTTAAACAAGTAAAAAACAATTGCACCCGTCATATTTGAAGTGATATTAATTAATTATGCTAAACGTTCGTGTTTTCTTCAGATGCTTTTCCTCATACGAGGGGCATGTGTGCGCGCCCGTATGGTGGCCACCGTATATCCGAATCTAACTTCCATAGTTAATTGCGTTGTGTTGCGTTTGACCAAACACACGTTGCATTTCCATTTTGTCGTTAGCGATCGCCTATTAATTCCTAGATTATGACTGGAAGAGGCGCTGGCATAGGGGCTCGCAATTTTCACGACTGCAGCTGCCTCCGAGCGTGTATCTGTGCAAAAACTTTTCTACAAGGAAAGCCACCTGCGTGATTCAATATCTATTTCTAATTGCCTAGCCGCGGACACTAGCCGCCTTGCCTATCCATTTATCATATTGACGGCATTATTTTAAAAGAAACACTTCATTTGCAAGTGTCAAAGCGAGCTTTATAAATGCATCGCGAATTGCTTTTGTTTACTGAAGACTTTTTATACCTGGTTTATGATTAAATCAATTAGAAATAATTACGAATTAAGTCAAATGGCTTTGCCATTCTTTTCCGAATCTCGCAAAATATAAAAAAGAAGACGTAATTATTTTTGTAAACTAATAAAACGGGTTTGTGCTGTTAAACTCTATCAGTGATCAACGCAAATGTGATGTGTTTCGGAATCGAAAAGTGCATATCTAGTTACCATCAATGGGCCATATTAAATTAAATGAGAGATTTTCGCAAGCTGATTCTGTTTTCATCGTAGGTACAGTACTTAACAGATGCCGAGCAATCATAAAAACACGGTCTGTGTTAATACGATAGTTTTAAAAGCATTTTGCATAAATTTATAAAAAAATTGTTGTTGCTTATTACCTCTCGTTGCTAATTTGATTACAGCATTATAAATTCACAATCCTATACTGCGCGAAGTTTAAAAGGCAAATTGAAATATTCTAGTACTTTTAAAGCGACATTTACAAATTATTCCAAGTAAATGCAGATGTGTGAACTAAAACCAGTAAGAATCATAGGCTATAATTAGTGGCTGCTGCGAAATAAACAAGTTGATGGGATATTAGTTCGGAAACCCGTCGGAGATGTTCAGCTAATTGTTAATATAATAATACAGTATTAATTTAATAAGATAAATGAACGCGGTTTTTATAACAGGTCTATATGAGTGTACTGTAATTATCACGTTGCTGATCGTTATGTAATGTCTACTCTATAAAATCGCAACAACAAGTTTGTCCTGTTCCGTTCGGCTCCTACGTTAGGGTTGATGCTTCGATTAAATTAAATGTCCTTCAGGTTTTTATATTATTTATCATAAATGCTGCCATGGTCCTATAACGTTCATCATCAGCCCATATATCTTCATATGTACATCCCTCTGCTGGGCACGGACCTCTTTTTTTTATATCACGAGAGGATAGCGTCTTAAGCTCCACGGGCCTCTTCTAGAACTGACAGGGTTTCAGGCCTCAGTACACCATGCTGGTCTAGGGGGGTTGGCGAGTTACACAGCAAAGAAATTCCTATGAAATTTTAGGTATGCAGGTTTCATCACGATGTTTTCCTTCATGTTAAAGTACGTGTTGATTCAATTTGTAAATATGCATAACTTCCAAAAGTAAGACCGAGAGAGGGAGAGTTTTGAGAGAGTTTAGGGCAAGAGAGATTAGAGAGAGAGAGAGTTATTTCACATATATTACCTTTTCTTTTGTTATGAATAAATAAACAATCCTTAACATAGGCAGTTAGTCCCACAGTAGCATACAAGCTCTGCGGCACAAGTATCAGAAGGTAGGTTCTTTTTTAGAACTGTGCCGGCGAAGCTGGGTCCACGAATATTTTAATAGTTGTCTTATTCCGAGTAGCAAGCAGCCCTGCATCCCCACGTGGTCGTACAAAGCACCTGTTAAGTATACCAAGTGCAATCAGCTCGAACATCTGCCTGGCTAGATTATTACGCAATAATTCCATGGTTAATACTCTGTCTCCAACACCAGATGCGCACTGCGAGTGCTTTGAACCTGTGATGATTTTATGCGTTCATTACTTAATGTATTTGTGGAAGTTGCAAATAAAAACCAGTTCGCTCCAAGTTTGCCTTCGCAATTTATCAATACAATAATCGAATGTTGTTACGAGACGCTTGTTTTATATTAAAATTTAATTAATATGTGAACAAATGACAGGTTTATTTCTTGCCGCGAGCAGCCTCTACTTAGTTATCAATTTATTTGTTTTATGCGTAGGTTCTGGTATCAGAGGATATTTTTTATTTTTATAAGTAAATTTATTACAGATTCCACACCATAAAATGTCGAAGCTTGATGTATAAACTAATGTATTCGAAATATGCATATAGGAGTTTATAAACATATGGATTTAATATATAATAATTTAAAAATGTCTACGCTAATTACAGTATATAAGATCAAGGTTGAGACATTCAAAATAATTTAAAGATACTGATGGCAGAAGGCCTCACACTTCCATTTTTAAAGTACTGTCAATAATTCCAAATAAACATTGATCAATTAAGCCCATGAAAAAGCTAGAGCTCAATTAAATTAAACAATTTACAAGACTTAAGACGGAAAGTGGGGTATTTACGAACAAATTGCATAACAAACAGGCAAGACAATGGCAAAACACCGACGGTGGTCTAGCCCTAGATCGTGAGGAAAAATGCAGCTAACCCCTCATTTAAATACGGCTAACGTTAATTTTATGTATTAACAATAATGAGTCAATCATCTAAACATTTTACTCGACAAATAACAACAATTGCTATGCGTGCAGTACACCACGGCTAAATAAACGTTGTTTTACATTGTAAGTATTTATTTTCGGACTCTAAAATATACTGCTTTGAAATTTAATCATAGAAATAAATCCACATACATTATAGGTTCAAGCAGACCGTAATGAAAAACTGAAAACAAAAACAGATAATTTGGATGGTTGTTAAGAAAATGTAGTTTTTTTATTGTTTGGGTTTTTTTTTAGTGCAATGAGTTTGTAAACGCTGTGACTTGTACACCAGGATATAAAGCGAAATCTTCATATCCAAGAAGCATTAAAACTGGAGGAGCGATATGCTGAGAATCACGCGTAAACAGAATATATCAGACTTTAACGTGAATACTACTAAATATGCCGGATATAATAAAAATGTAGTTCCACTTACATACTAAAATGAACTTACTAATAGGTAATTTTGATCTTTACGGAGTATCCTCTGGAGAGAAATGTGCCTCTATTTTGAAAAACTCCTGGCTGACACAGGAACATTCCCTCAGTCAAGTGTCATGAATTACACAAAACAGCTAAATTTCTTGCCATCTACAACGAATCATCATCAAAAGTTTTTTCACGTCCACTGTTGGACATAGGTGTTTCTTATTGTACACTACTGGGCATGATATTCGACTCTCGTCATACAAATGATGCTAGTCAAGTGAAGTCAAGTCAATCCTCTCGTTACCCGATTCCCAGATAATCCGCTGATTCCTCCAAATATTTATGAAATATGTTGCAATCAATGAGCGTCATATTTAAATAGTTTTATATGAGAATTTATTTGTATTCGCATTAAGTTCTTCCCAGTGCGGCACGTGCGTCTAATTGTAAGCCCGCATTCACTGATTGACGTTGAAACTTGCTGATATACAATACCGTTACACTTTCCACCAGAACCCTACGCAACATGAAGAACATTAACTCTGTTACTAAGAAACTTATAAAAATATAATACATATCGTTTTTTTTGTCACATTTCATCATCCTTTTTGTTAGCTTCAATGCGTACCTCCTCTTAAGTAACTATCTTACGTAATTATCTTTGTTCCAAAAAGCCTCGAAATTCACTGGTACATTTATTGATTTACAATTATTATTCTAAAGAAAATTTTATTTCCAAGTGTCGATGGATCAACTTTGCATAAACTCATATCAAGCTCTTAAACTAAACCAAACATCATAATTGCGCGGTAATTTAACCACCATTTGTACAAATTACACAAACATGTAAAAAACACTGCGCTAAAGCAATTTAACCATATCTGCACTCACCCATCAGTTAGCTCGCGACAAAAAGGTGCATTATTGTCCCCGTCCCAGGTGGTCGGCCATGATACAACACCCGGCGCACGACACATCTTGCTTCCCGACATGGTAATCGATCCAATGATATCGAACCTGATCTATGAACTCGTCATCATTTATTTGATTTTTGTCAAAATAGTGCCACAAATGCAACTGGAAGGCTAGGGCTTAAGGATCTGGGTGTTGATAACCATGAACCGCGAAGTCTTGGAATGAAACATCTTTACTATGTGTAGGCTTAGATAGATAGAAATGCCCTTCCTTTAGATAGTTAAGAAAATGGCACTATCTCTATCTAGAGGAATTAATTAAGGAGAAAATCTGTCTGCCTCGTGGTCTCCCTGTACAAGTATGTGGTGAACTATCTAAAGGTCCAGGGATTTATTTCCGACTCAAACAAGGAAGCAGCACGGTATCTAGAACTGTAACAAATGGCGAAAGGCTCGTCCCCAATTACGTGGGACGAAAACACTATTGGCGAAATATGATGGCGAAATATCTGTTATTTATGTATGTGTAAAGAAAGTCTGTGGGCGTATTTATAAGGCTCAAAATAGGGAGAGATTGGAGTTATTCTCTACAAGGAAATACATAAAGTGTGTAGATAATCTGCAGTTTCGTTAATCTTCAACGTTGAGTAGTCTTTACCTTCTTTATGATATTAAACAAACATTTTCTTAAAGACGTGGAGATCAGTCAAATGTTGCCAACATAATCTTTTTATAAGAAGTTACCGTTCAATTACCTAATATTCATGAAAATAGTACCGTACGATACGATTATTATTGACAACAATTGACAATTATACGAAATGAATAATTCTTATATATTCAATGACTTTATAAATCCGTAATTGATCCGACGCAATGAAATTTATGAATTTGTTATCATGAGTCTTGTAGTTACGTGCAAAATTATAGAAACAAAAAAGATAACATTAAAACGAATGATACTTTATATTAATACACAGCGTTGACTCAATTAACTATTAGAAGATCTGAGATAATCTCTAAATAAACATAGACTGTTTATAAAAACTAATTAATTCTATTGCAATAAACACATGTCAACATAGAGTAATAGAGTAATTTGGTTTTATAAGTGTAATTTCTTTGGTAATGATACACTGCGAAAATAATAACAATAACGAATGAAAATAAATTTATATTCACTTGTCAGTAAGTAGTTAATACGATAAACAGAGGGTTTATATATTCTGAAGAGGATAAAGAAGTTTGTCATAATCAGTAATGAGGTTTATTTATTCATAATATTTATTGTTAAAAAAATAACATAGTGTTTTGCGCAAACTTTTTTCTGCAAATAATAATTGCATGAATGCCGATGCGGTCAAAATAATGGGGAGCATTAGCTAAATATGTTATAAGAGCGACCTTAGTGGCTCCGTCCATTTCTTTATGAAGCAACCGCATAGAGACATAAAGGGCAATAGGCTGCGGTCTACAACTCGTAAACATCGTACACCTTTCGTTCTTGTAAAACAATTGCATTATCTATTTTTATGACGTATAAAATTTCACTTTCTCGCACTGAAAATGTTTATGTAACAGTTGGAATTCTGTCTGCTCTTAGTGCCAATCTTTTTTATTTGAAACTGTGAACACGATTGACTAGATAAGTTATATGTTAAAGCAGATAAATATAATAAATATAAAAATATATACGATAATATATAAAAACATAGATCTAGGTTTTTATATATTATCGTATATATTTTTGCATATATATTTATTATTGTATGAGTATTTAGGTATGCATGTATGTTTAAGTAATATTATTATCACAATACACCTACCGGGGTTCATCTCTGCACTCCCCTAAGGTAGACTGTTAGAGAATGCCTACGGCATTAAGTCCGCCTATGTACTATCTAGTATATAAAGAATAAATAAATAAATAAATAAAGACGTCTTAAATGATTTTTTTAGTAGCAAGATTAACAGGTACCTATATTAGAACTAATTCAGATAATGCATTCTTCAACTCAGACTTCTAAGGAGCCCGCACTAGACCAGCGTCGTGAACCTCTCAGATGTAGAGAAGGTCGTACTACATATATGCGCTGATGAAGATGATGATGATGTTGATATATCTCAAGACAATGTTTATATGTATGTACATGTCGAAATGGTAATGTATGCCTTTTTTCATTATAAGTATATCAACTATACAACATGCGCTCGATTTCTATTTACGCAGAACCTGGCAAAAGTCACGAGTGCTTACAGTATCTGGAAAAGGCTTTTCCTAATTACTTGGGGTGTGTTTTGTTTGGTGCTATCTGCGTGTAACGAGCCGCAAATGGGTCGCCAGTGATCGCACGATCATGCGGGCCGCCCGCCCTTCGTCCGCCTCCGCCCGCCCCCGCCACCCGCCTCCCGCTGCCTCAAAGGCCTTTGTACGTGTGTAGGAGTGGTAGCTTGGTACTGAGTGGAGCGGGTTGTAGTATTTTTATAGTTGTTTTGAGAGATTTGGGAAGCTACAAGGTTTTGCAAGAAACAGGTATTTGCTCCATATTATTGTCGATTCTTTAATTTAATTTATAAAGATACATGTGCGTACAAACGCATAATCTTAGGTCATGATCAATCAATGGACACAATTATCTACATGATTCTGTTAAGCAAGGTTTTTATCTTGGCTTTCGTAGAAATTAATTTTGAAATTGATATCAAAGGCAATTAATTATAACGAACACAAAAAAATTTCCCCGCGTGTTTACTTATTTTTTTTAAGTGTATATAGAGCATGGTTAAATTGTTTATAACCAAAAATATTGTTTGATTCTTAATGAATAATATCGAAAATATGAAGGTAAGGGTAAGAGGAAACATAGACAACACACATATTTAATTGTTCATAGAAAAACCCCCTAGTTTAAGTAAGCTGATGACCCTGGTTGCTCACGGCAATTGTATTATTCATTATTCACAAACTTGATGACCCGTGAATAAAATGAACAAATGAATAAAATGACCTAGCATCCCAACCAAGTTTTATCCAGCGGATGCAAGTGCGAAGTATTAGAGCGATTAGATAGCTAATCGCTTATAGTTGGGCGCCCGCTACCTTTCCGCGCTTTGTTCACGATCTAAGCAGATAAGCTCGACAGCTAACAGCGGAATCTCGCGTCTATCCTTGTTAATGAGTTTATCTCATACGTGCCGTGCAATTAGCCCATTGAATCTAGCACAAGGATTATTTGGCGGTGCGCGGTCAAAGCTCTTTGTCTCCTCTTTATGACAATACGTTGCATAACCAACAAAGGTAGTAAATGTTACTATTAATCTATTTCAAACGAGGTTTTGCAAAAATAGGTACGATTGTTTTTTACCTATCAAAGAATAAGTTTTTTGATGTTAGCGTCTATTGGAGTGTTATAGTACCAAAATCTGATTTCAATTTACTACTGTTTTTTTTTTGTTTTGAGTCTATAGAATAATTTATTTTCCATGCACATACACGAGTATGTATAGGTACCTAAATATGTAAATATTAAGAAGGTCGATAAGACTACCATTCTTGTTAATAATAATATTATTTTTCACATATATAATACCTATAGACTCTCGCTGCAAAATGTTATTATGAAAAGGACGTTTTAGCAGGGGGCTTACAGTTAATAATTCAATTGGCTAAAGAACTATATTAGTTCTGATATGGTTCTGCTCTATAATCCTCAGCTTATCTTCCTTCCTATACGTTTTAATCGTTGGAAATCTACAATGCAAAATATTGTCGGTTGCCAATAGCTAATCTCTTTCATTCTTCGTCAATGCTAATAATTCAATTTTCATAAAATTTAGTAACGTCAAATGAAATGCGATCAAAAAACTATTTATGCAAATAAAAATTTAAATATCAACATTATGCGTTACCATTTCGCTGAGTGCAGTGTGGTGTACGGCAACAATTTATTTAAATGACATGGATGCAATATGGTCCGTGAATTGCCGCCTTATCTGACCTCATCGACACGCGACGCGTTTTATTTACCTAATTGCACGCTTCTCTTGTGCAATATTTATAATTATAACTTTGGGATGTGTTTTATAATTATTGCACATCACGAGATCATAATGATCATACTGACGCCTATATTAACTGGGGTTGGAGCATCTGTGTAAAGGAAAATGCTAGTATGCTAATGTAACCTTTTCTGTAAGATCTTGTCTGTGCGTGATTGGAAGGATGGTGATATAAATATTTCCGAAATATTTGCGTCAGCTGTTTAGTTATGTTGGACGCCCAACTAAGATAAGTTCTGTCCTTTTGCTGTCCTAATTTATCATTAGCTATAGATTTTTTGCAGCATTTTAAGCAGCAAGAGCATAACTTTTGTCCTTTGATCTTACATATGTATTAGAATTGCTCGCTAGAAGAGTCCTTATTTCGTCTAAAATTGTCACGCAAAAATGAGTGTCCTCTGTGATCAATAAGTGAAATAACTTATAACTCTATTACTCTTCCTCCATTCAAATAAATCTGGTAGAAATATTATGCTGCATTAAAGAACTTAACACCCTTCGTGTTGATGCTCTTTTATAAGGAAGTATGACTTATAGATGTGGTGCAAACTTTGAGGTGCCAAACAAGATTGTTTGCACACGGTAGAGAAGCTCGAGTGACCGCAACGGGTCCTTGACAGTTCAAGAAGCATCTCCTACTATCCTCAAGGGGTCCTTGCTCCTGATTTACGGTCGCCGAAAACCGCAGGGATTCAATGTGCCTTTGTTGCAAACACATATTTTTATTGAATAATAAAATTTCTCCACAAAATGGAACAACTTTATAGGTCATAATTCGCTTTTTAACTGCCGTGGTTATCTTCTAAGCTGTATCTGCTATTTTTAGAATGAGTGTTTTTTTTATCAAATGTCGTGTTTTATAATTTCATACGGCAGTGTGTGTAAACGCTTTATCAGGGTATATATAGAAGATGGAATTTTCTAGAAAAGTGAAAAGGAAATATTAATATCATTTTAAGGGTCATATTTCTAAGACATATTTTAATTAAATAATTAAAAACTTATTAATAGACTAAGTTTACCAGGTGTATTTTAGAAACATGTTTGAATAATTAAATTATTAGAAAGCTAAACTAAACGCTAATAACGCTAGGGCTCAATTTTAGCGTGCAAAACGAGAGGCCGCGGGTTCGATCCCCGCTCGGTGACTAATGTTTGTGTGATCCATAAACATTGGTCTCACAAGGTGGTACGACACAAGATTTGTATCTTAGTGTGAAATAAGAACTGTGTATGTGACTGTTGGGTATATTTAAATTTATATATTTAAAATAAGATTTCCTTTTTACACCACAATAGTACATTTCATTTACTGCAGTACTCAATTCCTACAGTAATTAGCAATGTTCTATCGAGTTAAATGATAGTGGCATCATGAAACACTCGAGCTACCGGCGTGACCATAAAACACAAAGGTAAAACACATTCGTGTTTAAGATAACATCGTTTTTAAAATGCGAACACCTAGATAATTACTCGATGAATAGTAATGAGGTTTGTAAGTGTGAATCACCAAATATATTTAAATTGTTATCAATTAAAAGCAATATAATAGCGATTTGAGTCGCGCAGCCCCGGCCATATGGCGCGGCGCACGAGCGCTTCAAATGGGGCCATGAAATAATACGACAATACCTGCAATAAAATAATTAATAGCGTTACCGTGTTTCAAAATACGAGGTAGATTTCCTATTTTGGGTGCGATTATTTTAATTTAAAATTCTCGATTGAAAAAATAAACTTTGTGTATACCGAGATGGTCACTTGATCTAATTGCCGTAAAATCACTTCACTAACTATACAAGAGAGCTGTTTTAGGATAAACTATGAGAAAGGCATACTGTTACATAGTTGTTAGTCTGAAACCTAGACCTACTCCTTCCAGTCGTTTTTTGTATACTGTAAGATGTAAACTCTGGTCTGGTTATCAAGAAGAGATCGCTTATAAAAATTAAACGGCCATTTTTCAAAGAGGCTAATGGCTAACCTCTTTTAGTTGTAGAAGAGGACTGTGCCCAAAAGTGAGACGTATACGTGAGTCAACAAATTGGATTTTGGGCATATTGCAAAATACCTACTAGACCTGTTAAAAAAAAATCCTAGGAAGCCAAATCCGCCCGTCTAGAGGCCCAGCAGTGCATGTAAATTTGTCGGGCTCAATTGAAGTTAATAGGTATGTAGGGAGGGTGAGGATCGCCAGCTGACGCGAGGTGTGAGGGAATTCAGTCCTCCCCCGCCACTCGACGACGGATACACAATTGATCGTCAAATAAAAAATGCATAGTGATGGTTAACGGGGGCGGTACGGGGCGCCTAATAATAATTTGTACATTTATGGTATTTCACCGCAGAAAATGATTAATTTATTTGACAAAATTTTTAAATAGCGACGTAGCGGTATTTACTTTGTACTAAATATTTATTTATTGGTCAAATTTTAGTATTGTAGCTCTTCAAGAGAAATTCATAGGTAGATTTGTTTTACGATGTTTCTGAATGTAATACAAGCAATATCAACCATTAATTAAATTAAAAAAAAATCTTACAAATGCAATTCGTCCAAAAAGATTGCTAAATGCAACATAGGCCTTAAGATTATCTATGGATTTTATAAGGATTACTTTAATTATTAAAGTAATATCAAGTCGTACGCAATAAGTGGCGTATCGTACGGGAGATACGCGTGTACGAGGGTCGCTTCATGAATGTTAAACAAATATATAGCGGGGCTTAACAACCCCTCTGTTAGACAATCGCCGATTGTTCACTATTGACATTACTGATGCAGTAGACATTTTGTTTATCGAGGATCTAATTTGTGTCGTGTGTTGTATTTTTAGCTTAAAACCCTACAATTTTATGAAGTTAAATTTGAATTCCAAATTTTACGTATTGCCTGAGAACATCTAGATAGTTTCGGTATTCTTTTTAATAAAATATATAATCAAAACAAATATTATTCAAGTTCCCGCTAAAATAGGTTTTCCCATAACATTGATATTTTGGTAAAAAAGGCACTGGAAACTTTAGCGTACAGCCTTCTGTATAGCATTTTCAATTTGTATATTTATTTTTAGTATTAATCAAGAATTACAGTAGTATTTCATATTATCTCCACTTTACATTTCACTGTAATATCTACTTAATCAAACTAGCAAGAGATAGAAAACTTTTTGTTTGAACGGGTGTATCCAGTTTGTGTCATTGACAGCTGTGCAGATTATGATCTTGATCTTACGTTGCTTTAAAATCCCCCGCGCTTATAATGTAGTAAAATAGATTTTTTGAAGAAGGTAGGTATCTACTACATAAAGTCAAATATTATTGACACTTATATTCCTTTTCATCGATTTATTTCGAACTATGTTTGACGAAATAGCATTAATTAATAAATAGAAACGTGCTTTAACATAAAAGGTTATATTTTAATCTGTGTAATTTATAATTTTTTTTTAATACCCTAATATTTATGACGTAACTACTGGCACATCACAAATTATAAAAAAAAAACAGTTCCGATTTCAAAAATTAAAAATCGCGCGTATTTTATCCAAGTCTAATTTTGAATAGTGTTTTCTTGTTCACATTAATCGCATGTAAATTAAAATTTATATAAAATACGTGTATAAGTTGTAAAAAGTTTATTAGACTTTATTGATTAAATATAGATGTAATATACACAAGTGACTGGACACTCAACAAAGAAATTTTCTTATCAGCGGGTAAGTAATAACAATATATTAGCCTGAGTATCTTTGCAAAGCACACCTTGGTTGTATGATATCAACAATGTCGTAATGGTGGTTATGTAGAACATATTAGAAATGTCTAGATTTAGTTCCTAGGTGCGTGTGAACGCAGCTGCGGTGCCACCTGCCAGTCCACTTCTAATGCTGTCCACGCAGAATTTGTATGGCATTAGAAACAAGAAAAACATATGTGTTTAAAATAGATTTATGTTTACTTATTTGCCTACCACTATTACGTGTCGTAAAATTTATTCCGCGCCACACCCGCTGCGTTGAAAGCCATGCAATTTCTTATTGTCGATTTGTGTTCAGTAATATAAGCCTATTTTTGCACGATTGTAGAAGTTACGGGATAAATTATTGATTATTATCAACAGATCTACGCGACAAATAATAACAGAGTAGTGATCCCTTAGTTCTTTCATACCAAGCAGGCTTAATGTGAGTGACTTTATATTTCTTAAGAAATTAATTCTCAAGAAATAAATCGCACTAATTAAATTCGTAGGACGTGGAATAACTTTATTTATATCTATTTATTTTAAATTTTGTTTAATAGTTATTGCTTCCTGTCTCCTTTCTTGACTGCCTCGTGGTCTCGCGGTACAAGTATGTGCCATGCGATCTAGAGGTCCTGGGTTCGATTCCCGGGTCGGACAAAGTGTTATTATGTTTTTCCATTAGGAAATTCTCAGTAGCAGCACGGAGTCTGGAAATGTGCCCGAAAAACGGCAATAGGCTCGCCCCCTATTACGTGGGACTGATACATACCTGGCAAAATGTGGGTGCAGAAATGCATCTCTGCCAACCCCTTCGGGGAATATAGGCGTGAGATATGTGTTGTTTAGTTATTACTTCCTCACTTAATATTTTCCTTTGCCGCTTCAAGTTAGGCCAATGCACCATATGTTACTATATGTGTGTAAGGTCGCCGAGGCAATCAATATTAAATTTCATTTTGACTTCGAAAGATGTGAAAGTCTTTATCAAAAATAACGCGTGCAATGCGCTCTGAGTATCATTTACAGATTTTATAATGCATACAATATACATACATTTATTTCATTTTATGACAGATATAGCGATATATTGAAATTTCCTCCTTGAGCCCATATAGTTTTAAATGTCTCTGTTTCAGTATGGTTCAATAGCTATGATCATGCTTGGGAATCATTAGTTGCGATTAACTTTTAATTGTATACCCATCCCGACTCTAATATATTACTAGGAATACTATTATTTTAATTGTTCTAAAGCATTTAATCAAACCTAGCAGTTCGCTTTTATTTAGAAATAATGATTGGGTATCCCTTTCGTTTTTGTTGTTTGTATTTCTGACACAGAGAATATTAAATGTGTGACTTCGGTTATGTAGATAAAGCACGAATGAAACAAATGAACATACTCAATTCGCATTTGATATGTTGAATACAATTCAATAACAGTTTATCAAACTAGAGTATTTAGTATGCATTTTATAGAAATTGAAGTATTACTATGCAAAAAAATGATTGTGAGTGACCCGCATGTCATGTGAATAATTTCTAAGGGGTTATTTTTGTCCAACATCTTACGAAATGAAGGACATACTGTAATTTATTGATCGTTTATCTGTATGTTTGCACAGTAGCGATTTATATTTAGAATACAAATTATATTAAATTCACATGTTTTATTTCAATAGAATTGTCATGAATAAATCGGCGCCTGCGCTTACACCTGTCAATCAAGTCGTGACTTCGTGATGTGACTTCGTTTAATACGGATACATTTCTTGATTTCATAGATAATGTAAAACGGTTGCTTTGAAATTAAACATGCATATATTACCTGGCGTTACAACCAGGTGGGCTTAGTTATGTATCTTTTATTATGAACTATTTCAAACTAAGCAGGCATTTTATTGTTACGATATTTAAATGATCTTTGAATTATAATGCTGCGTTTGTTATGATACGATAATATTGCTTCAGCGTGTGCGAGGTTCGCCTGCCTAATCAGATACTTATTTTTTTATATGTAGTTCGAATGAGCTACGTAAATACTTTATTACCTTTTTTGCTTAAAATCAAAATCCATGGAAATTGTAAAGAATCTCGTTTTGTGCCAGCATCGGCTAAATACGAAATTCGAAAAAAAAAGAAATGCCATTAAGAAACAACTTTTATGAGGTTGAAAAACTTGCGTATCGCGGATAAATATAATTTATCGTTATAAATCAAAAATCTTTTTTCTATTTTATTGTAAATACATTGCAAAGAAATGGTCAAGCTGGATGTACTATTTATTGTGCAGTTTATCATAAAACAACTTTATATCTTAAAGTGCAATGTCAGATTCCCTTATCGCAGATACAAAACATCTTTGAAAGGCTTTTAATGAGACAGCTTACATCTGTTCGTAATGTAAATATATTAAGAAGATAGTTTAGTTATAATGTTTAAGTTTTACGTTAGACAGTAATTGATTTATTTTAATAAACAAAATTCTTCATTCTATTACACTATAAACGGACGTAGGCGTAAAAAGGTCGAGTAAGGAGAGAAAAAACAAGTTAACTTTTCCTATAAATATTATTATTTTTTTGCACAAACAGTTATTTTGTTATATCCAATTGTTGTGTTAACTATTATACAATAATTCACACCAAGTTTTTAAAGAGTTTGAAAAAAAGACCATTAATAAAAATAAAGGTCATTAAATGAATGAAACACGCGACATTGTTTTTTATAAATCGAATTACAAAAGCATTTTTAATTGCGCGGGATTATGAGAACTGTTTCTATTTAATTATCCCCTAAATGAGAAGCGTTTGCCATTTCGTACTAAACAAAAGGGTTGAGCGGACTCGAGTGCTATTGTTTTTTCGGCTATAAATCTAGAAGGTCGTAATTATATCGTTTAATATGTGACAGTAGCTTTGTGATATGTAAATGAGTGGCAGATTGCAGGATGGAGTGGGGTGGGAACAGGACGAACAATATTGTGTCGCGACGGGACGCCTCTTCACCGTAGTTATTAGGGTGGTATTATAAGTTTATATGCATACACTTCGGGTTTTATACTTGAGCTATTATTAGAGATTTATTCCAGAACACTTATTTGCCGATAAAGAATTTGATAGATCGAACTTATTACAAATAACCAATTTTATTAAAATGTGACCTAATGTATAGTAGGATATATTTTAAGGTAAGAGGTAGAGTCACGTTGTAGTTTGGTTGTTTTACGGTTTGACTAAACGTTTAGGTGGTGTTAAGATATTAGTTTCCTCCCAGATATCAATCATAGAACGTAAAATCGGTGCTATAACCATCACATATAATCATCATATATAATAGTTATGACACACGTCACTCTGTGTATATGTTTATCACAAATCGGTGCGGGCATTTAGAGCGCCAAACTTAAAAGACCTTTATATGTATATTAAACAATGTATTAAATTGTGTCGAAATATGTCTCGACCATCGCCCAAAAAGGAATGAGCAATACTATTTCATAAAGCAAAAGAAATTAATAAAGGAAATGTATCCTAGTACACTTAAATAAGTACAATAATTAAACAAAGAAATTCAAACTTCAACATCGTAAGCTTTTGTAGTATAAACGTATTACAATGAAGATTGCTATTATTTGTTAGCAATCGTTTGTATTGTTTTGCGCACAATGCAATGAGTAGCCACTCGTATGTGAGAAACTGGTACTGTTCTGATGTGGCATTACGTGTGGGAATGTGGGCTCCTTAAGGCAGAGTAAGTGGGTGATCTGTTAATGGCTATTGTAATTTGTAACGTGTCCGATATGCATCGATTAATTTGGGCTTAGTTATTTTTTCGTTTGCTGATTGTTGTAAGTCAAGATTGAGGTAGTCAGTGGAAAATTATCTATCTAATTTTTAAAATAGAAAATTATTGTGAAGCCCGAACACGGTACATTTAACTTTTGAAACTCTATAACTTTACTTTCAGTATCACATGAGCAATTAGATAACATCTTACCAACTAAGCTATGAAATAAATACAGAAGCGACATTGCGAAATTCAATAACAAAATATTAAAATAACGTTTGAGCAGTCAATTAGGCGAGAACGTATCGTCCATCGAGATAGCGCATGGTGGCCCATTGTGGGCCGGCGCCCTGCGGCGGCGACCACCACTCCACCCTGCACAATGCCACAACACTGTTTCCTATTTTTATAACTGTTGCGTTTAGTGCCGCCTCGCTGACCTCTCAAGATCGACAGCTTTGTGGGAAACTTGTATGTAAAACCGAATTTAGCGGCGTTTTGGGGCAATTTGCGGATTCATTAACATGCGATCGATTTCTCACAAAAAGGAATTACGTTATGTCTAACAATTTTTCATTGCTCGCTTAGGTGGTCACATTTAATTAGATGTTCCTATTCTTTGTATTTAATTTATAAATGGTTACTATAGAGTACACCCAACTCCAGACATAATGTTATTATTTATTACCTCTTTGACAGGTGCTAAACTAAGCAACATTATTAAAGTCTATAAACATTTGCCAAAGCATAAATCATAATAAAGAAACTTTATTATAACCAAACTGATAAGGATCTTTAAGATCGTGACAAAAAATAATGGCGAATATCCGGGTGTAGCCCGCGGCAACCCGAAGGATTGTTCCTTCACACCATAGTCAAAGAGTTGGGTCGAACCGCCGATCGATTCGAAAGATAAGTGCGTTCTCACCTCCCCGTGGTCGCGAACTCGCGAAAGGGTTCGAATAATTGCAACAATCAATTTGAAGGAGCCATCGAGCAATTTGTATGGTATTTGTGCGGGTTGTCACCCGCTGATGCTATCGACGCGCTTCGGGGTGCCATGACATACTGCAATGGGAACGTTTTGCAATACTTGCTTTCTCACACAACACACCATAAGTACTACCTAATTTAATAACCTTTACATTTAATCTTAGTATTTGTACACGCTTTTACTTAAGCTAATATTATTGAACAAAAGTCATAATTAAGCCATTATTTTCTTAACGTGACACCTATAAATGCCATCTAACCATCTAATAGTATAAAGGTGCACTATATCAACCTGTGGTATCTTGTTTTGAATTCCGAAGGTAACCACAGGTTATCTCAGAATTCATAATAAGACATAAACATCACCTCATTGCAATATGTCAAGTATAACAAAGCGTTGCGGTAACGGTCCGCATCATTTGTCTGCCGTAACCCTGTTATTTATGATCTCCTGCCGAAGAAAGAGGACAAAAACTGGGCTGCTGTTAAATATTTGCTCTGAGACAAGAGGGGGCGATAATTCGAGGCTATTATGACGTCATTTCACGCCCTTTGTGTGATCGTCACGCCGTGTCATCTGCTCCTCGAGACGCCTGCCCCGACTATCTCTCGATTAAATCTATTGTCATTTTTTTATCGGATGCGCCACCGACGATGATTTTGTCCCATTCGCTTGTTCGCTCGACTTCGCCATAAAAACACTCAAGGAGCTGCCCTATTGTCTCGTGGCTCCTTTACGAGCTCAGTTTTGTGATGCTGTTATTGTTTGCGGTTGATAAACATCTCGCCACTAGGTAGGTAAGGATCATCGTCACTTTTGCCAGCGGTTTATTTTGATAGAAATCCCGTAGGTCTGTTTGTCAATTAGTATTATTCTCAATGGTGCTTTAGAATCGTTTTTTTTACAGAATGGAGTTAATGAATAGAGAAGTAGAGGTAAATAGGGAATTGACGAATAACCCGGCAACCGTATTCAAACAAGAGCCCTTGTTGGTCGCTGCAATTGATAAACTTGTCAATAGGAGTTATAATTTGAACAAAGATGAAGATTGTAATTTAATTTTACCAGGAAGAAAATTAAAATTTGATGAAGTTCAGCAACTATTACAGCAATCAGTCAATAATTATAACGGTATATAATTAAACATATCATAGTAATTAAATTTTATTTTAAGGTGTATTAATTTAGAGTACAGTTACAGAAAAATCATCTGATGTTATTCTGAAAGAAGCAAATGATACAAGAAAAACTATCATAAAAAATATTGAGAACTTACTCAACCACATCAACCAAACAGCAGAAAATGGAGAAGTGCCAAAATTAATTATAAGGAATCAAAGATTGTGGAGCAATTGTATTTATGATCTAGATAGGTAAGCAATACTATTTATGAAGACATGGGTCAATCAACTTTTATCTGTCCTATCAGTACTATGTAAATTTGTCCCCCAGTAGGTTAGTACAATGAAACATTAATTTTTCCAAAAAAATTATATATGGCAATCCATTACAATGAAACATAATTATTAATTACAATATCTACTATGATGCTAGTAAATAGATTTTGTTTGCTTTAAAACCTTAACGACCTTTTTGCATGTTTATTTTAGTCCCTATTATATTTTATTATTCTGACTTCCACCGGACAACGGTAAAAAAGTTCCAAAATCCAAACATTTATGGCGTGACTACTGCTTGGAACTCAAGTCGATTTATTTCGTGACAACATTCATCCAGCCTCGATTTTGATTTCATCTTTTCCGCGGCGCCAGTCGACCGAGTGTATTTTGAAAAAGAGCGTGGCTTTATTGTGTGTCCACTGGACAACCAGCACAAAAACTTTTGTATTTTATATATTGTAGTAAATTAAAGTGGAATATATTCAATTTAATGTATATTTTTTACTGTGGGTAAGACCTAATTCAAAATATTATTATTTATTACCAGGGAGCGGAAAGACTAATAAATATCACCACCAGTCCCTTGGACATCCAAGATCGTTGTCTGAATTATTCAATATTTTCTCTTCTAATACTGATAATTATTTTCAAATAGTTGTTTTTTTATTACATAAAAGAAGAAATACATGCGATTTTCATCATAGAGTCCCCTTTGGACACCCGAGTATTTCCTATGGACAAACGTCTATGTCCACTGGACAACCACTTTTTTCTTATCTCCTAAAGACACATTATCGTCATTTTTACTTTAAAAGAACAGTAAGGTTTTTCAAATATGATTCTAATATTTAAAAGTAAATTAACAATTTGACTGAATTTTTAAATGTCCAAGGGACCATCTTAACTACAGTCATGTGAATTTTTGAGTAAAATTTACCATAAATTGTTCTGCTCTATTTGAATTCCTTAAATATAAATAATTATCAACAACAAATACGTATAAAATATACAAATTTAAGAAAAAAAAATTGATATATAAAATCTATCATTTATGGTACATTTAAAAGTTGATTGACCCACATATATTAATTTCGAGATTTCGTTAAAAACAATATTTGTTTCAGAGTTACATTAAAAGCAATGCGCGATGCTAAGAAAACTACAATACATTACTCCAGCGGCGATGAAAAGACAAGATTTAATGCAATAGTTTTTGTTCTAACTAAAGTGCATGAACTGCTGTCTAAGAAATTATCTGTAACGAGAAGGTATGTAAATATCGTTAATCCATGTAAAATATTTGTTAGAATGACAGAAATCATTAACTCTATTCTACTGGCCCTAAAAATGGTTCGAAGCAAATATTTGTGAGTATTGATTGGAATTCTTTATTTTACAGTGATTGAGGCCAGGAATAATTTAGTATCAATTGTAATCAATACAAAATACAGGAGTTTTGTAAAATATAAATCTAATAGTGTTTATGAATTTTAGAGAAATGTTCTACCAGAACATCAGCAGGTTTCGTAGCCAAGCCAATTTGGATGTGGCTGTGAGAGATGTATGCTGCCTTTTAGAGACTCCTCCTTGGAATCTCGGTCTTGTAGCAACTGCTAAAGGACTAATAACTGGTCCACTTACTATGCGTCAACAAGATGGCAATGTTATCGATTGCATGGCGTCAGGAGGTAAGTGATATTGTGAATAAAGTGTATTTAGTAACATTCTAGGTTACTCACATCTATAGATGGGCATTTGCCCGGAAAAAACCCCGACGTGGGAAAAGGGGGAAAATACCCGAAAAATATGCGGGAATGGAAAAATATTCGGGTTTTTTCATATTTAGCATATGTAACATTTAAGTAATGTGTAGAGATATGTATATATCAAATAGTACGTCCTATTACTACTAGTTAGAGCTAATCTAACTTTGTTTATATTCATAATTCAATAAATCCATACTAATATTATAAATGCGAAAGTAACTCTGTCTATCTGGAAATAGGCTCGCCCCCTATTACGTGGGACTGATACATACTTGGCGAAATGTGGGTGCAGAAATGCATCTCTGCCTACCCCTTCGGGGAATATAGGCGTGAGGTATGTTATAACTCTGTCTATCTGTCTATCTGTTACGCTTTGACGTAAAAACTACTGAATGAATTTTAATGAAACTTTACAATAATATAGTTTATACATCAGAATGAAACAAATGATACTTTTTATCCCGGAAAATGTAGTATTCCCGTGGGAATGGGTATTTCTAGATCTACCCAAGCGATTTGAATGAAATTTGGTATAAAGAGAGGTAGAGCTCACAAAATTAACATGGGATAGTTTTTATCCCGGAAAATGAAGTATTCTCGTGAGAATGGGTATTTCTGCATCTACTGGGACAAAAGGATTTATGGTTTGGAGATGAATAGGAACCAAGGAAGTGACATAGAATACTTTCTATCCCAGAAAATGTATTCCCGTGAGAATGGGTATTTCTGGATCTACCAAACCGATTTGAATGATTTCTGGTATGTGCATAAACATGACTCTGAAAAGTAAAAAAGATTATAACTTATTTTATATCTGAACTCAACCCTGTAGTCTACGCGGACTAAGTCGCGGGCAACAGCTATACGTTATATATGCTAAAAACTTGTCTTGTTGTTTGTCTGTGTGTGTTCATCCGCTCTTAGTGACAAGTAACCCGAAACTACGTACGAGGGTGGGGGGCGGTGAAGCAAGTAGTTGCAGCGGCGTACGCGTTGGTGATCTATTTAACTCAGACGTTGTTTTGACTTCGTACTGCGAACTCGTGTTAATTTGTAGGTTTAATTGACGACATGGATTTTGTTTTGTGGACTTTGATTGCCTAGTGAGATTAAATACGTGGTTTACTTTGGGTTGACGACTATTGCGACTCTTACGGACTTCGATACCTTCTTCTTATTACGAGCCGTTATCAACACCCAGGCAATTGTTAAGTCCATTGGGTAGCCCTATAAGTGACGATGACTGATTCCATACTGCAACAATTGCAGCAGCTCCGTGGGCATCAATGATGACGTAGAAGACTGATTGGTTTTTATGTTTATAGTATAAAGTTGATTTGATCTCTTTGTTAGTATATAAGATTAGTGATTCCTATTATAAGATCAAAACTCAAAATATTTATATTTTACGTTATATGTTACGTTTTTATCGTTGATTTTTTCATGTGTTATTAATAATAATTATAACAGTATATTTCTAACATGTAATTCTTAATATTTTTATTATACTATCTAAGCAAAGAATAATTATAATAAACACTATTTAAAATTGGGGTAACTCATTATATTTATTCAAAAAAATAACATTCTAATTCGGGTCAATATGACCAGGGGTCATCGTCCTATTAACTTTTTTCACGTCATTTGCACCGGATTAATCATCATGACTACTGCGACAGTGACAAAAAAATTTCAATTGTAAAAAAACATTTTAGTAACTTTTGTCAAGAAATGATTTATCATCATCATCATCATCAGCCAATCTCAGTCCACTGCTGGACATAAGCCTCCCCCAATGACCTCCACCCGGATCGGTCGAAGGCCGCCTGCAGCCAGCGACGTCCTGCGACCTTTACGAGGTCGTCTGACCATCTGGTTGGAGGGCGTCTCAGGCTGCGTATTTCAGTACGTGGCCTCCACTGGAGAACTTTCTAGCCTCATCGGTCATCAGTTCTCCGCGCTATGTGGTCGACCCATTGCCACTTCAACGAGCTAATCCGTTGGGCTATATCGGTTACTTTAGTTCTCCTACGGATCTCCTCATTCCCTATATGAGATATTTTCTAAGTTATAAGATATGTCTAAGTTGTTTTCAAGGGTCATCACAAACCGTCTCGAACGCAGGTTTGATGACTTACAGCCTCCCGAACAAGCTGGCTTCCGAAAAGGCTTTAGTACCATAGACCACATCCATACGCTTCGGCAAGTTATACAGAAAACCGAGGAATACAACTTGCCACTTTGTTTAGCGTTTGTGAACTATGAGAAAGCCTTTGATTCGATCGAGACGTGGGCGGTGCTAGAGTCTCTCCAGCGGTGTCACATTGACTGTCGGTACATCGAAGTGTTGAAAAGTATATACAGCAACGCCACCATGTCGGTCCGAGTACAAGATCAGAGCACGAAGGCTATTCCACTACAGAGAGGCGTGAGACAGGGAGATGTTATATCTCCGAAACTGTTCACTGCCGCGCTGGAAAACGCCTTCAAGCTTTTGGAGTGGAAAGGATTCGGCATCAACATCAACGGCGAGTATATCACACACCTTCGGTTTGCCGACGATATTGTTGTCATGGCAGAATCGCTGGAGGACCTTAGCACTATGCTCGAAGACCTCAATCGAGTCTCCCAACAGGTGGGTCTTAAAATGAACATGGACAAGACGAATATCATGTCGAATGTCCATGTTGTGCCCATCCCAATCGCAGTTGGGGGCTCGACTCTCGAAGTTGTAGACGAATATGTCTATTTGGAATAAGTGGTCCGGTTAGGCAGGTTCAACTTCGAGAGAGAGGTCAATCGTCAAATCCAACTCGGTTGGGCAGCGTTCGGAAAGTTAGGAGACGTCTTCTCGTCCGAAATACCTCAGTGCCTGAAGACAAAAGTCTTCAATAGTTGTGTGTTACCAGTGATGACATACGGCACTGAGACGTGGCCTCTCACTAAAGGCGTCATGGGACGGCTCAGAGTCACTCAACGTGCTATGGAGACGGCTATGCTCGGGGTTTCCCTACGTGATCGAATCAGAAATGAAGAGATCCGTAGGAGAACTAAAGTAACCGACATAGCCCAACGGAAGAAATGATTATCGTAAGTGTTATACCTAAATGATTATCGTACGTGTAATAATGATTATCGTAAGTGTAATAAATGATTACTACTACTCTCTCGTTTTTTTTTCAAAGATTTTTAAAATTTAAATAGTAGTTCCTTCTGCAATTCAGCAACATTCCATCACAATGCATAGAAAAAATCTTATTATAAAACAAGAAGACGTCTTTTTCTTTTAGTTCCTGGATCAGGCTACACATTTGGACGTTTCGAACAGCAGGCAGCTAGTACCTTATATACGCTGGTGCAAAGTATGTGCGCATTGCAAAGTACCTATTTTTCGCTGCATTTTTTCTATAAAGCAAAAAAAACGTTATTTTTTTAAAAAAATCGCGATAATCACGTTAAGTGATGAA
Source organism: Cephonodes hylas (assembly GCA_030295005.1). Taxonomy (NCBI): domain Eukaryota; kingdom Metazoa; phylum Arthropoda; class Insecta; order Lepidoptera; family Sphingidae; genus Cephonodes; species Cephonodes hylas. The sequence goes on along the minus strand of AP025364.1, from coordinate 5,458,818 downwards.
AAAACCCGTTGATTGGTTTTTTCCCGCATAAATACCCAATTTTTTCCCAAATGGAAATTTCCCAGGGAATTTCCGATTCGGTTTTTTCCCACCGCCCATCTATACTCACATCTAAGTTAGGAATTTATGTTTTTTTTGGAATGAACACTTCGACTGCTTGCAAACAACTGATTATAACACTAGTTTTTAGCTTTGACATTGACTACCTTCGTGAATGTTTTAGTAGATGAATATTATATTCAAGACCAATTATTACCGGCATCTACGTACATACGCGCTGGTGTATTTTTATTATTAATTTACTTAAATTTGTTTTCGTCTATTGTTCTAGGTGTACTGATACCGCAAGATATAGTAGGTTTGAAAGATTTTCAGTCTACTGCTAAATATATTTTAGTCGTTGAGAAAGACGCTATTTTCCAAAAGTTGCTTGATGAAGGAGCTTTATTGAGATTAGGTCCTGTTATTTTAATCACGGTACATATTTTAATCTATTTAGATTGTTACCTAGGTTTATTGTTTTAGTAATTTCAATCAATCGACTGACTCTGTCGCATGAATTCCAAATATCGAAAGCAGAAGAATGAAATGGAATTGTTCCTTTCTGTTTTTGTCCCGTCGATACAATTACGATATACTTATGTACTGCTGTATAAAAATTTGGATGACATCGCAAATTCAGAATAATCTGCGGAATTTTAATGTAGTCTTCTGTTGTCTTACAGGGAAAGGGATATCCAGACGTCTGTACCCGACAACTTCTTTGTCGGCTGTGTAACGAGCTGAACTTAACAGCTCTTGCACTAGTAGATCCTGATCCTCATGGATACGAAATATTTCTCACCTACAAATATGGATCCTTGGTATGGTATAAATATTTACAACTAAAGGCATAATAAACCCGCACTAGGCCAGCGTGGCGGACTATGGCCTAAACCCTCTCAATGGTAGAGGAGACCCGTGCTCAGCAGTGGGCGTATATGGGTTGATGAAAGGCATAATAACCGTTTATACCGTTTTGTAATTTTTCGCGATTGAAATGCTGACAAAAAAAAATGAGAGTGTAAAATATGCAGATATTTGAAATGGCAGGGCGAGACATAATAATGTTCAACAAAGGATACTTTTATTAATTTACGTAATGGAAAAAATTAAAGCGCGTAGAATTTGTACACAACTATTTTACAGCTATGTCAGGCAAATTGATGTAATTTTCAGGCCCAATCCCATCTGTCCACAAGTCTTGCTTGTACTTCACTATTACTACTCGGAGCTCGTCATCAAGACGTGATGACCCTTGCGCCTACTGAAGTTAGGCTCCCTCTCACTAACCTTGATAAACGAAAACTTGTCAATTTGATCAAAAGACCGTATCTGGAAAATGCAGCAGGTAAGCAAATTCAATAATTAATCTATAAATAATAATAGATTGATAGCTCTGATTTAGATTACAAACCTAGACTTGTAAGGTTATGACCGAAGTTTTTATATCGGTAATGTCACTTACGTCATGAAAAAATATTATCTTCAGAAAACGTTGCTTCAAAGCAATGGGAAGTTACGCGAAAAAAAATGATTTTCAGGTTTGCGTATAAAGGAAGAATTAAATGCGATGCTGACTTCTGGTATTAAAGCAGAGATAGAGGCTGTGGCTCCGACTCAAGGTGCTCTTTGTGATGCTTATTTACCGTCTAAAATAATATTGTCTGATTATTTGGGTTGAATATTAAATGATTGTTTGTTATGTAAAAAAGTCTGTGTGGGGTGGAAGTAAACCCATTATCTACAGAAAAAAACACGATAAAGAGTGTTCATCTGTCTATATTTCCATTTATTTGCGCAAAATTCTAAAAACATGAAACCGATGTCGATGTGTGATATAAGCTACATATTTTTATTTTCCAAGGAAACCATAATTTTCCGACAAATTTATTAACAACTTTGAGGTCAACGCTTTTTAGGGTGGAGCTCATAGATAGATCCCATGTTATAGGTTATACCTAATTTCGGCGTCGCGAATGGCTGAGATTTCGAAAAAACGTAAACGGTTATAGCCTTCACTGTTGAAAACTTTTGAGATTTCTAGTTTTCGTTCTGTTATTACATTTTTCTTATGCATACTTATCTCTCAAGCTACACGCTTACTTCGCGGAACCTTGTTGGTAGAAAAAAAATCAATACGCGGTCTATGTACAGTTCGCCTATACTCTTTTAAGGGTAACTTGCTCTTCGCAAGCCGAGTTTTGGGTAAAAACGAGCCTTTTGTCGTTCCCCACAACTTGTTGCTACTAAAAATTTAGTAATGGAACATTTTGACTTTGGTTGACGAACCGAAGAATTTTCCCTTGTACTTTATATACTTTTCGCGAATTTACGAGTATTACAAATGGTCTCAGTAAGACAAACTTAAGTAGTGGACTAAGGATATTATTATTTCAGCCGTTTTGACGCACTCGCCACCTGATAATAAAAACACTTCTACCTCTTCGGTAACAACAATTATGTAATTTATACAGAAAAGCTTTAGCTTCCAATTGTTTTCAGGAAAATGGTTAATTTTATCGGCATTTTCGTAATGTCTTTGCCTTTACTTATTTTTGTAGTAAAAATATAATATTATCGTAGCGTCATCTTTTAATTATTTTCTACAACATTGGGGTGAAACTGACCCTCTTTCGAGCTTGTACAGTATCGTCGCTTGTAGTTTGTTGTTGAATTTTTAGATGGCAGTACTTATCCAACAGTTACAATTTTGTTTTTGGTCACTAGATGGCATTGACTACAAAATAGTATTTTTAACACGTTTGTGTCTAATTATTATTTTGACATTTGTCAGACATGATTTTTCTAAATTGAAAATGCCATAGTACTGCAGGCAATGATACCTTATATACCACAAATCAGCCACTAAATTAGTAAGTTAGACATGGAAAATCATGTCGAGTCAAACAATGACAAGAAATCTATTAAAGCGAAGTCTTATTGTAGTGGATCGACAAAAATGATCAGAAACGAGCCGGTGAAGCGAAAATCTTTCAGCGTTAACGAAGCAGTGCGTTCTTTAGATCTAGCACTTGGAAGGTTAAAAAAAAGTAAGTTAGTAAGTGGAGAATGCTGTACAAGTATGGCCATAAATCCAGGTGGACTAGAGGGAACGGGAATGTACATGGACGTAGATCGAAACTCCAGCACGAACCGTGGATTTGACAATACCTCTTTGATGTCAATGAATTTTTCGCACTATGAATTAATACGAAATCTCTCATGTTCGAATAACTCTGATGGAGCGTTTAGTGGAAGTACTTGTAATGCTGACTTGAATCCAGCTGACACTCTTGTCAAGAACGAACATTTGGAAAGATATTTCCGTAGCGCCGAAATATGGACTCGTAATAACTACAGAAATAGTGGTCCCGGTAGTGTCCAATTTGAATTACCAGAACAATAAGTGTTACTCCAAATAAAACTGCCCGATGAACGATTATGTAAATTTCAAAATTTTATTTATTCAAAGAAACTTTACAATAATAACAGAATAATATAAGGGTTTACAAATGAAACGTACCGATCTATACAACACTGTAACTCTTAAACGAGACGATAAGATTTATAACACTGATTAACAACAACGTAGATTTTTAGATGATTTTCTTCTAGGGCCATCAATTTTGCGACACTGAATACAACAAATCGTTAAACAAATTTGTTGCTCTTACTATTATCATTTAAATAAGCAAATCTCTCTCTATCTGCACAATGTACCTCTGATAATATAATTCTAGTAGTTAAATTTAATGTATCTATTTTAGTTGGCTGTTGTATTCAGTTCGCTGTCCATCATTTCTAACCGCTAAGGGAGCAATCCGCGACACTCTAAAGTTACGAAGGCGGATACTATACTGCTTTCTACGTGTACTCGGCGTATTTTTATATTATACGTGTATATCTATTCTAATGAAAACATTGTGTGACACCAAAAATAAAGATTGCAAATATTAAATACAAAATTAACATTTCAATGATCAATTTCGACGATGAACTGAACAAACATATAGTACAAATTGTGAGTACGTGTTATAAGCCGAGTACAACATAGAACACCACAGGGATCCTAAGAACATAGCAATACTGATTTACATTTAGACCACATCCATTAAATTTGGACAAACTAGGACGAAAAATCTAAACATATTTTATTAGAATCTCTTACAAGGAATATTAGAAAGGAAATTATCTAGGTAGCTGATCAGGTTGGAATTATGAAATAATTGACATAGTCATCACATAGTTCCTACTTTCCTGCTTCAAGAGTAAGACATGATACGGAAGCTTTTACTGGAAGACTAAAGGTCTAGAATTTCGAAAAGAGGAAAGCGGGGAAGCTCTGTGCAAACAAGATTTGTCGTCGTGCCAAAATTATCAACAAGTGATATATATATACATATATATGTATATTAATTTTGTCTCATTATAAATACTATAATATGAATTTAATTGGTGTTATCCGCAGAAGTTTCCATATCAACTAAGTTCATGAAATTTCGCACAAGACTGAAAGATTCCTTACAATAATTAGTTGAGCGTGTGTCGGTGCGCGCGTTACACACGACACTACATCCGCGAGTGTAACGGCCGAGCATCGCCACCAGCCTCACACTATGTCTTATGTATAACTAGAGAACATTCGCTAATGAAATCAATACATACAACATGATGTAAAATTTAAAGCACCCGGTTTCCGAACTCTCTCGTATTTTATCTAACTATAAAATTTCATATGTCGTGTGATGTACACATAGCCCGTAATATATTGTCTATATTTGTTACACAATATCTGGGGATTAAAGCAATGTTATCTTTATCATGGAAGAATTTCAAAACGTTGAAATTAATATCGACCTTATGGTAATAATTAATGTTAATAATTACAACGTATTCGATTTTACTAGGCCCTACGTAACATCAGATGGAGACATTATAATTATTCAATATAAATAATTTAATTCATATCATTAAAATTATGCAATACAAGAATCACAGCATCCTTAAGACCATAACGGCAATTGAAATTAATCTCATCGACGTATCGTAGGTTTAATTAGTACAATGATTGTAAAATTTAGACCAAATTGGCAGTCTTCACAAACATGGAATGTACGATATGCGTCTATGCAGGTATCCGATAACACTTAACAAATATCGGCAAACGTTTATTTCTATACAACAACAATGAATTACCTAGTTACGTCACAGTTGCGATGAAATCTTTATCATCGCACAAATTCATCTCGCTTCCCGCTTCTGTCGCATCACTGCGGCCGCCGCGCTGTCTACTACTGCTTGTGTATCCCCCACATTTTTGGTGCAAGCTCCATTCAAAGTATAACATATACTCTTCTCTTACTTTACAATCAGATACAAGTTTATATCACTTATCGTTGATTTAAATACCAACTTAAGGACTGCATACTATTGAAGTACTATTTAAAGGCATTTCTTTCTAATTCAGTTTATTATCTATTTTGTACAAGCTTTTCACTATGTATTTCACTTAATTGATTTTTGATTCTAAGATGATCTTCAACATTATTTTTAGTATGATAGACGTTGAGTTTTAATTCTATTGGATGTGACTTCGTAAGTTTGATCCTATTTTTTTGTCAATTTATACTACCTCGAGCCCAATAATTTACCATATTACATAGAGAACTTAGTATTTTGGTTTTATTTTAAAAATATTGATGTTTTCATAAGTCTACCTTCAACGTCACTTATATCTTATACTGAGGTCGAGGATATGACTCTTATCGCCTAATTTTGTAGTATATTCGTAAATGACAATGTAATGGAGCCAAAGCAGCTAAGGTTAAGGGATGATCAAGGTCACTTCATTTCTAAACATTATAAGTCACTATAAAACATTTCTTAATTTAGTCAATATACATAATGATTAGGGTATTTTTATTTACATTATCAAATGAGGTATTATTTAACAACGCTATTATTTTACAAAACGTTTCAAACTCTGTAACAAAAACTAAATTTTAAAGGCCTAGTTTTCCCTAAACGATAAGCTCTTCAATGTATGATTTTGTATTGTAGTCAATTTTTAATTATAAAAATTATTATTGGTATAACAAATTACTTTTAAGTTAATCAGAGGGAGGTGGTCTGTGAGGGTTAGTTTTAGGTGAGGACAACAAGTTGTTGTGCATAGGAGTGACTACACAAGATATTCATCTACACGAGTAAAAACGCTTAAAGAGGCAGTAGAAAATAGTACTAAAAGCTTAAGTGGAAAAAGCTCGAAATTTTGAGTAAGAATTACTTGATCACATTAATGTTAGCGGGTCTTTAGCTCACACCGAGGGTCCGTCAGCTGTCAGCACTGGTCTCGTCATATCTACGGTATAGTCTACTTATTTTAAGACTTGGTAGAAGGTAAGATAGTTTAGCTAAGTGGTGCTGAAGCAAAGTTGTATGAATACGATGAGTAAATGTTGAATCAAAGATTACTCTTAACATTGGTAGTTCATTGTAATTTGTATTTAATTATTACGAAATCAACTTATTTCAATACATTCGAGATTCATGCAAATCTTCATACGACACGGGTCTGTTAGTAATAATATAATTATCTAACTAATCTAATCACAAGCAACTCTCGCATCAACACTATCGTCTATGATGTCATCACGTACCCAAAAAAAGGCTTTACTGAACCGAATTTAGGGAACACATTTTATTAAAGCACTATTAAAATGTACATATTTACAGAGAGAGTAATAATGATAACAATTGGATATACTTCGGAATCGTTCGGGTACAGTTTATAACTTGGTCTAGGGGCGCGTTACGCCAATTTTATCTGTCGGGTGGAGGCAACTTGGTGTCCTCGGGATCGAGGGAGAGGCACTCGCGAAGGTAATCCTCCATTGATCTATACACGTGCTCTATCACTCCTTTCAAGTCATGGCCTTCGTCTGCGTAAGCCTGGAAACAGCAACACAATTTATTAATACACTTTTTAGTATTGCAGAAAAAACAACTGGCTCCATGGTAATTTGATTGATTGGCTGTATTGAATTAAATTCCTTTATTAATTGCTAGAGTTTGATAAAAAAATTGTTAGTTATGAAACATACTTTGTTTTTAATTTATTTAGCTTTTAGTTTTTAATTTATTTTAATATCAAACATTGTGTTGCAAACGAGTTTACTCGTCAAATACCTAAGTGACTAATAACGATTATCATCATCATCTCCTCTACTACTGATAGGGTTTAGGCTCTAGACCTCCATGCTTGCCCCGTGCCGGCTGCCGGACAACACATGTATGAACTTTTAGCTGGGTAGATTCTCTCACGAATACTTCACTTCATCCATCATAACTTCTACTGGGCACATTAAAAAGAAAATTAATATGGAGAATGCTGATATACCTGATGCCTGAACAAGACCCCGGCGTCAGTCAGTGCGCGTGCCAGCTGCAGCGTGTGCGGGTAGGGCGCGCTCATGTCGGCCATGCCGTGCACCAGGTACAGCGCGTGCGGCGGCACGTGGTGCGCGCGCTGCGACGCGTCCGCCTCCACGTACCCCTTGTAGTTCACCGACGGCTGGCCCAATATACGCTCCGTGAACGCTGCATCTGGAGACATCATCCATGACATTAAATATTTATTTGATGATAGAAATCTAAACTATAGGCCTCGAACCAAGCAGAGTATACGCTGCTTTGAGCCACAGCGATAAAGATCAGTTAAAATAATTTAAATGCTCCAGAATGCCAAAAAAGCTAATGTGTATATATAAGCCAGAATTTAATTTGTGTTTTATTGTACAATTGAAATATTGGTGTAAAAAATCTTTTACAATTGAAAATTAAAATTTTATAACCGTTGCCGACTTACTGTAATATAACCAATCAGTGATAGGCGACACTGCTATCCCGCACTTGAGCGTGGTCTGCTGGGAGCCGAGCAACATGGATGTGACGTATCCGCCATATCCCCAACCCCACACCGCCACACGAGTTACGTCCAAAAACTTGAAAGTTTCTAATAAATATCTGGAAGATGAAAGGCATAAAATTTCACTAGTTTTGAAACATGATACTTTTCACGGTACCAACAGGCAGTAGAAACGTTTGATGTTAATAGGCTGCGGAATATCGCATTAGGGTACAACAGGGGGATTCAAGAACGGTTAATCCTCTTTCGAAACTTAGTACAGTCCCTTCACAAAATCGTCGTTTACATCAGGTGCAGGCTAAAAAATCATGGATCTTAAGATTAGACTTACCGAAATTAAAACATGGATTATGGCAATGTGGAGCCTATTGAATAAACATGTTTACTAAAGTTCTCACCTAATAACAGCTAACTGGTCGGCTACTTCGACACCGCCGAGACGACCTCGTAACAACGCCCGTGGCAGCCCCCTCGCGCCTGCCACGTCTAACTTCACGTAAACTACATCGTTCCTCGAAGACATGTACGATCCCCAGTCCACCAGGAACTCCTCCGTTACTTGCTGACTGCCGGGCCTGCCGTCTCTGGAAAATTAAAAAACTGAATGTAATAATAATAAAAAAATAGAAATGGCGATGATTGTCTAAATTTGTCTTTTATCTTCTTTCCTCCTTGTTTCCAAAAATTTTCTATGACTTGTTTTTTTACAGAGCATGTTAAAAACTTAACAAGTAACTCATAGTTAGGATTAGTATATCTAGAACGATACGTAGTATAAAAATAAATAGTATTAGTTTAGCACCAAGGGCGACACAGCAATACCATTACATGCTGCATAATCTGGGGATAGACGATAATTCCTATATAAATTGCATTAGTATAGGCGTAAGTAAATAACCAACCAGTACTAACTCCAATAACATCATACCTATAAAAAAATATTCAATCAAGTTAAATTTTCTTTATTTATCTTGATGACAGCGAAATACCATTTTCATTAAAGACTCTATTATAAAGAGCAGAATAACATACTTAATATTTAAATCGACTACTATCGACATGTTTTTTTAAAGTAACCTTTATAATTATTTCGCGATTATTGCCATTAGTATATTCTGTCACAAGATAGCTAAAACATAAAATGGACCATTGCTTCAGAACTGAAGTTTACTACAATGCAAAATATTGGTAAATATACCTTAACTTTCCGAGCAAGTTCCGATAATACGTTATAGGTCAAGCCCAATCAATCAGTCTGCAGCATGTGTCTGCAACACGTGCGGCGACCGAACATTACTGGGGTATAAATCTGGTAGCACTAACCGATACGAATAATTATAATGATTTACCGTAGATATGCGTCTTGAGCCATTGTTGTGAATAACTGCATTTAGTTAAACGTTAACATCTGTGAGATTTGTTCGTGTAATAGGATTAAATAACGTTTTTAAGATTTAACTTGTTCGGGATTGAAATGTGTAAATATCCATAAAATAACAAATATATCATTCACGTGCGTTAAAATTAACGTGTTAGTCTGAATGGGTTTATTGGTTGAAAATTTATAGTTCTAACAACATTGATCAATTAAGCTAGTGCTGCCTGTGCTTAATTTGTCATTGTTGTTGACGAAGCAAATGACAGACAAACAGATTGTTCGTTAGACATTTGGCATATGGAAGCCACTAATCATTTAGACCAAAACGGAACAACAAAAACGTGCCAAACAGTAGAATTTAAATTTGGCAACTTTATACTTGGAAGATGGACGCGAGTGACGTAACCTCTGGCATGGCTATGTGTTTCTTCCGGATGATAAAAGCGGGTTAATATTCCCCAACAACAATACGCTTGAGATTTTGTAGGTTGTTGTTATGTGGCTTATTGTTGCCTCTGCCCCTTCAAATTTATAGCAGCAGAGACGGGTTAATATTTGATAGAAAATATTATCTTAGACTTAAAGAAGCCAAGGTGAGGACGATTTGGCGGAAAGTTTCCAGCACATTTGTGTTAAAGTAGGTAATTCAGTATTTATACAAATATAGTAAAAAAGAAAAAGTGAATATTAAATTAAATTATTACGCTCTTTACAACACGTTTGGCTAATATAAACTAACAGATAGCGTTACACCGCAGTGTTCTCCGTATCTGTAGATAGCGTAAACATTAAATAGTAAATAGGCCTTACACATGAACAAGCACCGGGAAGGCAGCGTCTCGCAGCTCCTCGCGCCACGACGGCGGCAGCAGTAGTTGGACGCGGGCTTTCGACCCACTTCCTAATTGCACTTCGAACGACCGCCGAGTGGGCAGCGCCAACTCGCGTAGCCGCACCGATCTGTCCACCGACACAAATATATATTAAACTCATCTATCAAACTTTTAAGAGGACAAACTTTTAATAACACTTTTAAAGATGTCCATTTCAAATAAAATATAGTTTTGCTCGCAATTTTTTAAAATCACAAAGTGAGGTAAAGAAGAGTAAGAATAAAAATTTATGTTATGCAGTATTTGTGAAAGACGAGGTGGAAAAGTATTCTAATTCTTATAGGTTCTTCATAACTTGTAGATACATGACTAACAGTACAAATGAGGGAGTCATAAAAATATACATAGTTGATCTTACCTATAAGGCCTCGTGTCATATAATATTCTCTCAAGTTTATGAGTTCTGGCGTCATGGAGTCCAGCTAAAGGTGGTCCTGGCCCGCCACATTCTAACACGTAATGCGTTATGCCCACTTTAGGTTTGGCAGGCGAGAACATGGCGCGCCAGAATGAGCAATTTGCATAATGCAAACGAGCCGGCCACACGGCCAGCTCGCAAGTAAGGCAACGAGGTTCTTCCCTTTCCGCACGTGCTTTCACGGAATTACTACCGCCACTGTAACTGGGATCTCGGACTACGTAGACCTGCCTTTGGCCAGGTCGATCTGCACTACCTATATGGACAATAAATAATCTTTTACATCATTAGCAATCACAGAATTGAACACTACCACAAACCCTCGGTTCAAAAATCCCAATTCAAACAGGCTATCAGGCGGCACTTGATTTACTATTTGTCGCAAAAGACGCCACAGGATCCAAACAACACGCTATGATTATGAAAGACGATATGATGCAAATTTTAGTGTGACGATGAAGAAATCCTTTGTTAGTTGAAATAATTCACAACTAAATGAAAAACTCAACTGCAATAAATCAAAATACTTAATTTGATTTGCTTCTTTCACCAAGTCTGGGTGCAGGTTAGGTACGTATGGTTTTTCTTTGTCTAAACCTTTAATGAAAGAGCAAAACTTAAGCTTCATGTATATGTGAGATTTCGGCCATTTAAATTGCGTTACTTACCTAAATAATAAACTAAATGATTTTCCTGGTCCCACGCCAGGATTTCTGCGACTTCTACCTTGCCGTGTGATAGGACTGCTATGCGTTGTCTTAATACGTCTACGTGTTTGATGTGAGTGTAATACTGTCCCCCTCCTTCTTGGACCGCAGCTAGTAGAAGGAAGGCGCTACCGTCCTCAGAATAAACTGGTTGTTGATGGACTTCAAGCCATGGTTCGTCAGTTGCTTTTTCTGAATGTGACTGTATTAGGGAAAAAAGTAATGTAATCCGAAAAAAAACATTTTTTTGTATTTGTTATCGGGCTATTATGAGGAGTCTATACTAACCTCAGTGCATGTCCAATTCGGCGCGTAGCAACTACTATAAACAGTGAGATTTTGGGCACGGTTCATCCACACTACACCTACATGAGAATTGTCTTTGCCCACCCATTGGGCTGATATGAGATAATATTCCCTGAAAACAAAAACCATTAAGACAATGATAGTAGAAAATTATCGAAATACATTTGATGTACTTACATTCCGTCTAATGTAGATGGAGGCTTCACTTCCCATCTCGGAGGTGACGTCATGTTTTGAACAGCTACGATCCACAACTTAACTTTTGGAATAGAACTCCCCGGCTGAAATTTAAAAATGCTATAATTGCTGATATTAAGAACAAAAACAAAATATTAAGAACATTGTATTACCGTAGGATATCTAATAGTAACATGGTCAGGGAAGACAGTATGTAGGGTATTATTGATAGCTGGTAGGAGGAAGCCCGCCCTCGCTGCGCCTGCTCCTCCTATGCCCTCTGATATTCTTGGAAATTTTAACTCTGATACACTGGTGTCGTCGTACTGCACGTACATCACGAGGGTGCCGTCCAGAGACCCCCACGTTGCTGAAGATGTCTTTGTCACCTCCTCTGTGGAAAAGTAAGAATTTTTATATCGTCAAAGAAAAAGCCAACATTGGAATGTAGCATGAATTAGTCGTAAACTAGTTGATGGGTTACGTAAATCTTTCACATCGCAGTGTTTTTATCAATTGTAAGTAAAATTTTCATTGAAATTAATATAATTTTTAATCAAAGGGCCGATATTGGCTTGAGGTTCCGCCGTGTGGTTGGCGGTTTCAATAATTACGCCTATAAAAGAATGGAGCAATTAAAAAGGGAAACTAGAACAGAGGAACAAAAAATTACAGTACGTATTCATAAGAAATGAGAAAGATGGGGTTCAGAGACGATGGAATAATTGTATAAAATTAAAAATATAGCAAATCGTTAACTTCTCCTTATGCACCTACATCACTTAATACTTTTGATTTAAAATTAATATACATTTAATAGTTTGTAGCAAAAAAATATTAATAATAACTCTTAATAGAGACTGAAAAAATCCACTGGAGACAGAATACAAATTTTGAAAGAGTATACAAGAGTACATACCTTGATATAGCCAATCGGACACGCCGTTGTACACCCGGCCTGGACTGGAATCGTTAGTAAGGCGTAGTAGGGGTGCTCTTCTTGCTGGAGGGCCAGGCCTTGCCAACACCTCGTTGTCTGCAGCCAGCAACAACGACCCATCACCGCCGAGCCACGCCGCATGCTGCCATTCCCAACTGCCTTGGCCTTCGCCAAACAGTGGTATGTGGTGGCTGGAAAAACTGTCCTTATTAAAAGAAAAGCCAACAGGTTTTGTTGTAGGTAAGAAGAAGTTAAAGAGAATAGTTTTAGTTAAAATGTGGTTGAAGGGGTAAATGATAATTCCATCAATATGCTTGCAGAATTCAATGAAGATGAAATTCGTGCGGAACCAATAAATACAAAACCGTGAATGTTTATGAAAGGCATCGTTCGACGTGTAGCGCTTGTACGAGTAACTTTGAATTTACATGGGCCACTGAAATTCGTAACATAGTGCCATTTGCTTTCTACAGTCGTCGGCTTGACGTCGACCGCATTAAAATTCCACTCGCAAATTTCGAAATAAATTGGAAATCGTATTCACGAAACTACCTACCGCCGAATCGATTTCTTTACCCGCGAGACGACCAGGAAACGAAAATTCTCAGAGATATGATTTAAAAGGAAAAACAAAGTGAGGCCGAAGTGTCTTACTTTGAATTGTTTTTAAAGCGTTGCTGAGACGTTTTCAATACTCTTTTTGGAAAACATTAACGCTATAATCTATCGTACTTGTAGGGGGAAAGTAATTGTATTTTTATAGACAGGTGTCTAGCAGACTATTTTTAATATACTGTTAAATTTTTGATTTACATAAAAATGTAATATACTTATAATTACGCCACTTTATTTTAGTGTGGACCACGTTAGGTATATATATCAAAATAAACTACATTCATAAAGTATTGTAGTTTACGTTTTCACATTTATTTAAAAATTGAACGTGATATTACCACATTAGGGAATTGAATAAATTTCAAATAAATTGTGGTGTCATTTAAATTCCAGACGAAATGAAAGGATATGCGAGAGAAATATATTAAGATCGTGAAAAGATTTTATATTTCTACAAACATGAATTTTCGCCTCGTTCGAACGTTGCCAGCATTTATTACAACATACGGAGTACAATTTAGACACGGGAATAGAATTTTTTAGGTTTTGTCAATAAGGAAAAACCTCGCTATAAAATAAAAAATACAAGCTTATTCATATTGGAATAAAGCTTTTTGTTTTGGAATGGACCGTGAGTGCGAACAGTTTTATAGCCTGCTATTGTGGAAGCATTAATGCGGCCAATTACAAGCGCGTCGAAGCATTATTTGTGATCTGTGGGGGCGTCGAAATGTTAAAACGACTCACTCATTTGTGACGTCATAAACTGTGTAGTGCGCCGTAAACGTTCGTCGGTAGACCTGAAAAATAATGAAACTCAAATAACAAAGTCCGAGGCGTCCAAGTTTCTAACGATCGTCGCTGTTTATTTTGGAAAAAACCAATTAAAAGTTTTATAGCGCCGGATACGTACCTCTTTGATATTGTGTTGGAAGAGCACGTAACGCAAGTTTGGCGAACACTGGTACCCGCGAACATTGAGCTGCCTCTGTCAAAAAGTGCCGTCCTTTGTTATATCACTTGGACTTTCCGCGTTTATTACGTTGTCACTTTTTATAAACGCTACGTTTGACCTAAAAGGGAATCTATCGGCGGGGTGAACTGTTCTAAGTGGGTTACGGAGACATATTGTGACCACTCCGTTTTATCGCGATTTAAACGAAAGCTTTCAGCAATGTTGATAATACTGGAGGGCCGTTCCCAACGGTGAACACTTATATGTTTTGCTACTCTAATGCAGGGTTGCTCGAGATAAAACGGTTGCGTTATCGAGATCTGTTGACGATATTTTTTAGGAAATATACATTCAAGAAAGTATACTTTTGGTATGTTACAGATGGAAAATACGACGGACCGTTTCCGCATGCCGCGGCACTCTCGATGCTTAAAAGTAAATTCAAATTTTCATTTTTCGAGTACCGCCTCCGCGTCGCATAATAACACCATTATGGAAAATCGGGGATGGCGCCATAAATTTTGTAGCACGATATCCGCCGTTAGTATGTGGTTATGTCTTAGGCATAATCGGAAAATAAATTTTAAGGGGAGGAATATTGGCTTAGACCAGCTACCACCGCCCCTTGTAACTAGAAAATTTAATGTAACATTCATCTTTCATGACGCTCTAAACTTGTAAAGTCTTCAGAATTTTCAGTTTTAAAATAAGTTATTAGTAATCTAAATGCAAACTTTTATTTTAATTGATACAATACTAAAAATAGGTGAACCCGTTTAATCGATTCTAAAATTCAATATGTAATTATCATTTCATCATTATTATCAGCCTATATACGACCCACTGCTGAACACGAGCATCCTTTACAGCTGCGAGGGTTTAAGCCATAATCCACTCCGTTAAAACGTATAGTTTGAAGCATTAAGGAGTGATGGCTTCGAGGTTTAGGCGCACGGTCGAGAATCTCGGCGGTCGCGTTTTCGAACCCTAGGCAAACACCTCTGACTTTTCGAAGTTATACATATGTATTTACAATGAATCATCACTTGCTTTAACGGTGAATGAAAACATCGTGATAGAACCTGAACACTTAAAAAAAATTAAGAATTTTTAAATTGTGTAGTCTCTCAACCCGCACTAGTCCAGCGTGGTGGACTAACCCCTGAACCCTCTCAATGGTAGAGGGCCCGTGCCTAATAGTAGGACGTATATAGAGTGGACCGTCGATCGGAAACTAAGGCAAGTAATAAATAAGGCGATCTCAAACTGCATTTTCCATACAACTATCGCTATTAAACGTATGCGGTTTGTATGGAAAACGTTAACATTTTAATTTTTTTATCGGGACCTTCTTTAATGCCAGGAGGTTTGTAATCACTTTAGTTATTACCTGCCTTCCGATCACGGTCTGAATACACCCTGTGTAGCCTGATGATGAATAACTTACTAATGTATGGTTTGTGACGAGCACGGTGAGCGTGTTGTTGAAGGTGTCTAGCGCGAGCAGCCCGCCGTCGTCCGCTTGGTAGACGAGCTGGTGCGGGCTCACCCACGTGGTGGGCAGGCGCTCCCCGGTCAGGTCCCCGCGCAGGAACTCGTCCAGCCGCATGCGACGCCCGGACCAGTACAGTAGCTCGTCCACATATCTGAACGAGAAATGAATTACAACTTACGCTTGAGGCTATTTCATACAAACTCTATCATTATATACTCGTTTATATTCTATTGATAGGCTTAAAGGAATTTTCAATTAGGTAATTCCCAATAGCTGTACGGAGTCTATAAATGTGCTCGAAAGACCGCAATATACTCGTTTGCTACTTGGGGCTTTACCTACCCCTTCCAGGTATAATAGACGTGGAGTTATATGTTGTTTTAAAAATATGACTTAGGGTTGAAAGTACCAAATAATTCAATTTTGTTGATATTTTTTTATTATATTTCGGATATGTATCCTGACAATCTTAAATAAATAAACAAAAATGCGTTTGTTTCCTATCAAATCAAATATCATAAATCATATACTTTGGCGGTATTTCTCTTTTTTGAAGTCGTGAAAAGCAACGCAAAAGTAGGCCAAAACGTCCTTCCGTCTTTACACCTTCCTACGCTCGTTACATCCACGCTTTTAGTTGTCTGAGAGCCTTTATAGTTTTTGCAGTGTCCCCATAAAAGCCAAGTTAAGTCTTGAGAATTGTCCTTTTCAGAACAAAGGCTCGACGCATTGTCCGACTTTTGTGTAAAAATTGAAGATAATAACTGTGAATGGCACTTACCCTAATAAATAAATGGCTGTAACGATGCCTGCTATCACAAAACTGATGACCATCAAAGAAAATATGATGCTCCTCCAGTTGTGTCCATCCCCCTGGTATAAATCCTGTGAACAAACGAATATTTATTGTTGTATCTGATTTTCTTTTTTATTTTCTGATGAAATAGATTCTTCGTTCTGCGTTATTATATTTTCACA
Organism: Cephonodes hylas; assembly: GCA_030295005.1. Lineage (NCBI taxonomy): Eukaryota > Metazoa > Arthropoda > Insecta > Lepidoptera > Sphingidae > Cephonodes > Cephonodes hylas. The sequence goes on along the minus strand of AP025364.1, from coordinate 5,441,987 downwards.
ATGCTTCAATTAGTTTAATGGTAGGGGGTAATTTGCGTGGCAAATATAGGTAAGTATTTCAAGTGCAGGTTCTAGTTCAAAGAAGTTTGAGATTGAGAATTAAGATGATGTGCGTATTTATCTAATGATTAAAGGAGCCGCTTATCTGACCCGATACCATTCAAGTTTAATAAATGAGTTCCTAATGTTTATAAACGTACCGTCACAGTTTTCATAATATTGTGGAAAGTTTGACAGTAATTTTAATATTTTCTTATTACGTGTATTCTCTGCAATTTCTATATAATATCATAAATGCCCAAAAGCTGTTAAAATCATATACCTTCAGATAATACCATCGCTCGTTTGTCAGACACATGCAATAAGGAATAAAAGCGACCCTTAAAATAAAACAGGCCGACCCAAATATAACATTACAGAAGTGCGTAATAGGAGCGATTGAACGTCATTATTGGTACATATCGCGTAGATATCCATCATAAACCGGTATACACTCAATAGCAGACAAACAGAAACGGGCTATAAAGTTTATAAATAAAATTAGAGCCCACAATAAGGCGCTGCATGATGCTTTTTACGAGCTGCGGCAAAGTTATCGAGATGGTTAACCGCAAGCGTCTAATTAACAGAAAGTAATGTTTCAAGAGAAACCACTATATCCGCTGTTTATATCGATGAGCTGCCAATATACTTTTTATGTCGAACACATTGAGTTCAATATTTATTTTGTATTAAACTACCTACCATATTTCACCTATATTTATTAGTTATGTAGTGAGTACCTACCGGAATGGATTTATAGTCAGTACCTTTAGTTGTAAAAGACCATAGTTTGAAGGAAACTAAATTTGGATATTATACTTTAATTTATAAATATCCATTGAGTCGTCAAGGAGAATTATTGAGTCAAGTAGCTTTCAAGTTGAGAAGAGACAACTATGTTTGTATAAAGAAGTGGTGTAGATAACCCTGTACAAAAGTGGATATATGTGTGTATATTGTAATATGTATATCATAACTCACTTCATTTGCAATAGATATTTTTATGGATGTAGCTAATAAGACATAATAACATTATAACAGTATTTCTCTCGATTATTTAGAATAAAGAACGAAATTAAAGTCACAATACATTATGTAGCCAGCTTGCTATTGAAATTTTTAAGCCACGCCTCGCTCGTAACACTCGATGCGCTGAATTAGCGACATTAGGGCGAGCAATTTCGTGCTCCGGTGTAGCATGTTTAATCCTGTCGGAAATGTTATATATTTCCGAATAATGGAGGTGCACTCCACGTTAATTCATACTACGTGCTCTACGGAGTTATTTTGGACGCGAAGAAATTATAATTAAAATTTTCTCGGGGTTTAACAAACACGAAGACATGCGATATTGCTTATTATATTGTGGTCGTTGGGGTGCGATGATTTAACGTCGTCTTAAGTGGACAATTAGCGTTTCATTAGACTAGGCTTAAGCGGCAATGTGTTCATTGTTTTATTTAAACATATTCCTTTGGGGCGTAATGGAGTACCTTGGAGGTCTTGCGTTCGATTTTTGTGTACGATCACGGAGTCTTGTTTGTTGAAGTCTGAAGGGAATTATGGTTCCCTTCTCATTGCAAAGGATAATTTGAAGTGTAGCATAAATGTATGTAGGTAGACATTAGGTCCTTCCATTAGGAAATGCTTAGTCTTAAAGAAGTGTTGCAATGTCCCCGCAAAAAGCCAATAGGCTCGCTCCGTATTAAGTCGTAATACATGCGTGGGATTATGTATGTATGAGTAAATACATATATATTGAAACGTACCTCTTCCTTGGCGGACTTGGGGTCGGCGACTTGCAGAGTCTCGTCGGGCGGGAGGCGCCAGGAGCCGCCGCCGCCGCCGCCGCCCGAGCGGTCCGTGTGGCCGGTGGCGTGCATGCGCCGCCGCCGCCGTCGCCGCCGCGCGCGCACCCGCCACCGCGCCGCGCTACGCCTCCGCGCTCGCCCGCGCGCCCACACACGCGCACTCGCACGCGCCTGCGCACCCGGACGCCCGCCGCCGCACGCGCACGCTTCGCTCCATCACTGCACAACACAAAGTTGAAGTCAATTAACTTGCTCCTCATACATACAGTATTTTATAAGTAGCACTTTAACATGTGAGGAGATTTCGGAATTGGACATCAGAAAGAAGGGAAAAATAATTGAGAAAAATAAATCGGTAAATACTTTTACAATACTAGAATAACATAAAAAAAAAACTTTTGTGTTTGCTTAGCTCATCCGAGTGTTAGCTATTATTTTTTTTATAATTTTTATAAAATTGACAGGATATATAAGGGCTGATCGGATTCATCATTATCAGCTGACAGCTCATATACGTTTAGTGGCTTAGGACTCAATTCATCACGCTGGCCCAGTGCGGGCTGGCGGAATACACATCTAACAATTTCCTTAGAACTATTAGATGTGCAGGTTTCCTCATGATATTTTCCTCTACCCTTAAAAAACGTGATAATTCATTGTGGAATTCAAAGGTGTGTGCCTGGGGTTTGAACTCGCAACTGCCGATGTTTTCTACCGCATTGCAACCGCCATTATTACTAACTAGTAATCTATGCAACTAGATAGATGACACAAAAAACACACAGTCCATCTGCATGCTTAAAATGTAACAAAAAATCAATCCTTATTGACGTAGAGAAAATCTTCTTTAAATCAAATTAATCTGTTCAAGTAAGCTCATTGGTTTCAAGTGTACTTTATGCCACTCTTCACTGCCTGAAGACGAGGACGTACAATAGTGCCGAAACCGTTTAATTTTCAAAATCATATTGACGGAGCAAAAACGTTCCAAATAAAATTACTGGCATTTGGCGAGTTCGGTAGACTGCTCTGGTTTAAATTAATTGCCAGTAGTAATGAAATTTTGTTCGAACACAGTCTGATTGAATCGAGTACTCAAAATGCAATTGGATTGCGAAGTAATTGGTACCTACTAATTAAGCCCTATATAGTCAATACTGCATGAAATATTTTCTCAAGTCGCATCGATTATCCGTCCGGCAATTTGCAAACGGCACGATTAGGTGGCGAGATACATATTTGATGAGTCGGTGAATGTGGAATGCAGGCTGAATTTTTAAAAGCCAGCGACGGGACGGAACAAAACGTCCAAACCGCATTGCGTTCATCGTCGCTCCGTTCTCACTGTGACCGCTACACTGTCCTCCGGCCACAATGCACAGCCTCACACAAAAAGTTTATTGTGAGTTTCACATTCATCTGGAAAAAATACGCTGACATTTCAACCGTATGAATTAAGACTCGCTCGTTGGTCCCCTGGCGTAATTATGCGGCGTGCTATCTACAGATTTTATGTTCAATTTCTGGATTGAGCGGGCGCTTCCGCTACTATTGGGGTACTATTTTTTTTCCGTAGCGGCGCGGTACTTTGAAGTTGCAATAAGTCCATCCCTTATTACGTAGGACTTAAAATACAGATAACTAAAGATAAGTGTGGAAAACTTTTGCCCGTATTACATAGCGTGAACATAAGCAAAAAATTGAGATGAAATTGTTATTCTCACGTGACTAATGAAAATATTCAATGGATAATTTGTTAATTGTTTTCGCTGGCGTTGTGTCGATACGCGGGGAGTTTGTTGGACGGCTTCCAACGCCGGCGCACGCTCCCTATACTTTATAGCTACCTCTAAATGCGATCGACGGAAACTTTACGACTTCTTTAAACTTATTCCAAGTGTTCGTCGGATTCGATTTTTAAGGTTTCGTAGTCAATCTGAGCATTCTAAGTCCGTCCGTCCATCTAGATTTATGTCTTCGCATTTTAAACAGATGTCAAGTTGAAGTACTCAGATGTGGCAAATATGAGCTTGTGGTGTGCTCTCCGGTTTTATTGACGCTGAAGTGCTTTATTCCAATAGAGTATATTTCATAATTTTGTCATTCTTTTCATAAGATATAGATTACTAAAAAATCAAGGATCTTTTTAGTTTGAGGGGGCGGAAAATTTGAATAGCCTAGTGGCGACAAGTGTCTAATAATATTACTAAAATAATCAATAAGTTATAGTAATAATATATAAGTTACACGGCCTGCAAGCTGATTTAAGGCGGTGCAAAGTGACCGCATTGCCAGATGCGTTATATAATGTGTATTCAAGGCGGATCAAATAGTGTGAACTCGCGAGAAATCGAATGTCTATCACTATGTAAGCTATTATGCCCGGTTTAATGCGATAACAAGTAATCTAAGTCCCATATATTTTAATGTAATAGATAAAACTATATGGACACAGCTTATTAAGTATATAGCACATGATGTAAAGTAAATCATTAAAACTTTGCATCAGCTTCCACATTCTAAAACGTCCGTTTCGTTCGAGAAAATTACTCATACTTCTCCATTTTCATGGCAAAGTAGAGCAGTGCGGGATAATTGTCATCTGCGGTGGGAACGACGGAGGCTCCTTCAATTTTTATCTTCGCCACAAATGTTGGCACAGTTAAAATAATTCCGGAATGGAAAGTTTGCGGGCTCAAGCTCAATGATCACGTCATGTAAAATAAAAATTCAACATGCACATCTTAAATTTCTAAATTTGATCTACCCGTAAGAGAAAAGTTTCGCGCTGAGGTTTAAACTTTCAACGCCCCGCTGATGGTAGTGAACGAAACTAAAACGTTAGGCAGCAGCCGAGGTGGACGCCAATTTGGGCATTAAACATGTCTCTTATAATTATCTCGCGCCCAGCTTTACAGTCGTTTTATTAGTCTTAACAGGTGCGTTGGGTCGACCCTCCCAATGTTCCGAATTAGCTGCAATGCGGAGGAAACCTTTTGCCATATTTTATTGTGTTCTGATAACGTTATATTTTTATGTTCGTCAATATTTCACTGTTGTCGTAAACGAGATGAAATATGTAGCGACTGCAGTGTTCGCAGCGAGCTTGCATTTAAACTGCGACAGGTCTCACCTGGACTGCTGCGGGATTTACAGCATTAATTAAGATTCTGAGTAAGGATTTTCTGGAGTTTTCGTGCCGGCTTTATCGCAGGAACTACTGCATTACGTTTTGTTGTAGCTGGGAACTTTAAGGCTTTCTCTTGTGATTTTTAAATGAATTATTTTTATTACGCTGTCAGGAAGTAATTTAGTCTCCGCTTGTAAAATTAACGTTAAAACTGGATGTATCGCGTGATTAGCATTCATATATTTTAATATGCTACAACGCAGTCCATTATAACTAATTAATGCTATTGTACAATGAAAACAACATGCAACGATGTAATTACAGAATATGTTTCAGATGTTTCAAACAAAAAAAATAATATTTAAGCTAGTAGTCTTGACATTTTGAAAACAGTGTGATATCTTTGACAATTCTAATACTGCTTAATCAAGTAAGTTTACAAGATAAACTAATAATAATGGCTAAATGCACAATGATTTATTTTTAATTTATTGCAGATATGTTATAAAGTACTTTAATATTTAAATCTCTCAGTGCAAGATTCTAGCAATGATCGTGGAACTATGTGTTACATGCTGAGGTCTGCCTGTTGGCTAGCTTTCAAAAAGTTTTCTAATATAACAGCATTGCCTTTTGTGAGTTATGCACGCTTTCAGCTACCACTACGGTGCTGGTTATGTATTAGCCACTCTAATATGGTGGGGTACATTTACGGTTGTATACCTGTAGGAGTAGGCAGAAGTGTTCTGCCTATCCCTAGTTTTGTTATTTTTCTTTAACTTAGGTAATAGAGAGAATATCTATAGTCTTTTTTCGGGCACAATTTCAGGTTGTTTATAGATATTTCTGTTATTCATATTATAATATCATCAGGTCAATTAACAAGGACCTTAGTAGTATAGGTAATTGGAGTAAGTCGCATGGGCTAAATGTAAATCCCTCCAAGACCCAAGTCATTATTATCGGCAGCCCCAGGATATTTTCCAGGATTGATTTCAATCTGTTACCCCAAATTTTCTTTAACGGTTGTGTTATCCCTTATAGCGATAAAGTCAAGAATTTGGGCATTATTTTTGATAAAAACTTATCCTGGGGTCCCCAACTCCAAGAAGTCAGCCGTAAATTATTTGCTGCAGCGGGGTCCTTGAGAAGACTTCGGAATTTTCTAGCTATTCCCACGAAGATTGCACTTGCTCAGTCCCTTCTATTTCCTCTCCTTGATTATGGCGATGCTAGCTATCTCGATCTCACCGAAGCCCAGTTTGAAAAACTTGAGCGACTCCAGAATTTTTGTATTAGATTCATATTTGGACTACGCAAATATGACCACGTCTCCGAATTTCGTTTAAAACTCAAGTGGCTGTCTATGCGTCTTCGCCGAAATACTCGTGTTCTTTGTCTTCTTTACCGTATTCTTTTTCTTCCTCTTTCACCTACTTACCTTCAGCAACGATTTCACTTTCTAAGCAGCACCCACACACGACCTCTTAGATCATTAGAGAATTTGACGTTGGAAATTCCCAAGCATAGTACTTCTTTTCTTGGGAATTCATTTACAGTGCATGCCGCTCGCTTGTGGAATGATCTCCCTTTATCTATAAGACAAGCTCAGTCGTTGGCTACTTTTAAGAGTAGACTCAAAGCACACTACACCAAATATAATTAATCCGATCCAATCTTGTTTCCGTCAAATATATTTGTACACCTTATTTATTTTTGTTTTTTTTTCTTGGTTTTCTATCTTTTTGTTTTTTTTCTTTCCCTTTTTGTAATTCCATGACCACCCATTTATTTTTGTTAACTTCTTTTTTTATGGGTTGTCTGGAAGAGATCGCTAATAGCGATAAGGCCGCCCATTGTGGCACTCTTGGAAATTTTTGTAATTATTTCTATAATATGTTATTTTTGTGGTGTCCAATAAAGCAAATAAATAAATAAATAATAATTTGTCTGATACGCAAATCGACACCGTGTCCTCATATGGAGCCATACAAACCTGTACCGAATCGATTCTTTCGGTTGTCTATTACCGTAAATACCACCTTGTCTGAATGTGTTGATATTTATAATTGATAGGATATTTTAATATTCACAAAACATTGCGGTCGTTCGTACATACGTAAAGAACTTTGAGCGTAATCTGTAAATTTGCTTGAGACATAAGTAGCTAAATAGAGAATTATCACGTGTTTTAGTTACAAGCTGTCAATTGCTCGGGGTTCCTTATATGTACTACTAAAAGAGCATTTTTACTGTTTGAACTATTGATCATCTTAATTAATCTTTTGTTTCTATTTGTTGTATATGTTATTTAAAATCTAACAACCTATTGGCCAACATGCGAAACACTAGGTCCTATTTAGCCTGACAATATTTATTAGTTTACGGCTATAATATATTGTAATTCCCGAGGGAGCAATCCGAAATCCAGCAAATAAAGTCAGTATAATATGTTACACGTACGTCGATATTATAAATTTGTTTGTCAAACATTAGTTGAATCTCTTGAGGTTTTACTCAAAAATATATAATGCGGCCAAATTTAAAAGCACATTTGACCATTGTATCAATACCGAAGTTCTGACTTCTGACCCTGGCTGAATGCCAGCTCCTAATTCAATCTGTTGAGCCTAGAGGCCGCAGTATGTTACATTCGCATTAATCTGTGCAATATTTTTATAGCTCCATAAAACCTATTAATGGTTGTACAGCTAATGCGTTCCGCTTTAACACATCTAATGTTAACACGAGTGTTTTAATAAATAATTGCGATACTTCTGAGCTGTGCATGAAACTTACTTTTATCTAAACACCTAGCCTTTATCCTTCCAGAGATAGGCAGAGGTGCTTTTATGAACTTAAGCTTTGTCATTTGCGTTTTACATAATGAAGCAATTGCTGTTTTTCGGACAAATCAGGCAGATATACAGGTTTTTTTAAGGTTTTCAATTATAGTCATCTTTGTATGGGGCATCTTCTACATCATTACTATCCGTTCATAAAATACCTACATTATATTATCATCACCTACATCATCATCATCAGCTCATATGGGTCAATCAACTTTTATCTGTCCTGTCAGTACTATGTAAATTTGTCCCTCAGTAGGTTAGTACAATGAAACATTAATTTTTCCAAAAAAATTATATATGGCAATCCATTACAATGAAACATAATTATTAATTACAATATCTACTATGATGCTAGTAAATAGATTTTGTTTGCTTTAAAACCTTAACCACCTTTTTGCATGTTTATTTTCGTCCCTATTATATTTTATTATTCTGACTTCCACCGGACAACGGTAAAAAAGTTCCAAAATCCAAACATTTATGGCGTGACTACTGCCTGGAACTCAAGTCGATTTATTTCGTGACAACATTCATCCAGCCCCGATTTTGATTTCATCTTTTCCGCGGCGCCAGTTGACCGAGTGTATTTTGAAAAAGAGCGTGGCTTTATTGTGTGTCCACTGGACAACCAGCACAAAATTTTTTGTATTTTATGTATTGTAGTAAATTAAAGTGGAATATATTCAATTTAATGTATATTTTTTACTGTGCGTAAGACCTAATTCAAAATATTATTATTTATTACCAGGGAGCGGAAAGACTAATAAATATCACCACCAGTCCCTTGGACATCCAAGATCATTGTCTGAATTATTCAATATTTTCTCTTCTAATACTGATAATTATTTTCAAATAGTTGTTTTTTTATTACATAAAAGAAGAAATACAGGCGATTTTCATCATAGAATCCCCTTTGGACATCCGAGTATTTCGTATGGACAAACGTCTATGTCCACTGGACAACCACTTTTTTCTTATCTCCTAAAGACACATTATCGTCATTTTTACTTTAAAAGAACAGTAAGGTTTTTCAAATATGATTCTAATATTTAAAAGTAAATTAACGATTTGACTGAATTTTTAAATGTCCAAGGGACTATCTTAACTACAGTCATGTGAATTTTTGAGTAAAATTTACCATAAATTGTTCTGCTCTATTTGAATTCCTTAAATATAAATAATTATCAACAACAAATACGTATAAAATATACAAATTTAAGAAAAAAAAAATTATATATAAAATCCATCATTGATGGTACATTTAAAAGTTGATTGACCCATATATACATGTCCTACTGCTGTTGGTCTCCTTTACAACTGAGAAGGTTTGGTCTAAGTCCACTGCGCTGGTCGAGTGCAGGAGACACATAAAATAATTGATTTACGGTTTGTGTACTCTGTTAACATTTCAGACTCGAGGTCATTTCGGTATACTGGCGTGAAATGCTCTCCGCAAGTCAAATGATGCACGGGCAGTTAATCTCTGTATAGCCGAGAGTCGTTTGAAATGAACTTTATGAGTAACTAATGAATTTATGACCTATTATCTTTATTATTCTTCTTACCTCTATAGTTACGATTGCATTTTTTTTTTGTATAAAAAGTAATACAACAAATATTTTGAATTGTCAGTATTTTTATTCACTTCATTATTATCGACAAATATTTGTTTAAAGATGTCTTGTCTTACCTTCATATGACATCGAATCGCAAAATTAATTAAAACCAATACATAGATATTTATACTGGTATGTATCTAAGCTTCCCTAGGGAAAATACTTTATCACGGAGCAGTTTTCAAAACTGAATTATACTTTTTATTCAACTGCAACGAGCTAAAACTAGTTGCTTGGTGTACCATCGGGAGGCACCTCAATGTTTCGCCAACAATTAATTTAATTTCGCTTCGGCACTCCTATCTGCACCTGAATACTTTACAACAATTCTAAACAACTGCATTACTATTAGAGGCACGAATTTCATTAAACATGATTTTGAAGATATAAGATTTTTTTTAAAGTGACTTCCCTGAAAGAGAGTCTTAAATAGTTCCATTCACAAAGAAACATAATAACTAAATTATTGAGTATTTTTTAATTATAGTCTACTATTCTTGTGTTAAAAAAAAATTTCGTTATTAAATGAAAATGTTAATGAATATTAAAGCCTGAATACAATATCACTCTAAGCGATAAGGCCGCCTATTGTTCCAATTTTTGTTGATAAGTTATTTATGTAAATTCTTGTACGTCTTGTCTAAGTGTAGCTATCAATAAAGAGTTATCTATCTATATATCTATCGCCGTGTCACCTTGTTAATATCGATGGCAACAGTAAAAAGGGCGACGAAGACGTGACTTCTTAATCTAATCTAACTTCAATTGAAAAGGTGAATCTGCGTTCCATTACACAGCCGGAATAGTATCAGTGACAGCTTCAAGATATTGCGAAGAAAAATATAAATTTTATTATTCCTGAAATATTAGCAGTTTCATTGAAAAGCCTCTTAATATAGAACGAATTTCCACTAAATTGTCTTTACATTGAGCTGTGAGCATTTTAAAAAGCGAGCATGTTTTCCAATTACACAATAGCTTTTAAAATCCTCTCTACAACATTCGATCGATAAAACTTAGCTGTAAACCAAAAGTTTTAGCTAATGATGCACCGGTACTAATATTGATAAATTATGACGTTTAATCTATACTAATATTATAAAGCTAAAGAGTTTGTTTGTTTGTTTGTTTGTTTGTTTGTTTGTTTGTTTGTTTGTTTGTTTGTTTGAACGCTAGGATCTCAGGAACTACTGGTCCGATTTGAAAAATTCTTTCACTGTTTGATAGAACATTTATCGAGGAAGGCTTTAGGCTATATAACATCACGCTACGACGAATAGGAGCGGAGCAGCAATAAAGAATGTTTCAAAATTGGGGACATTTTTTCCTTTTTGTGAGCTTCCGCTGCGTGCGCTGCGGAAACTGTTAAAGTTTCGCTAAAATAATGTATGAGAGAAATGTTCCTCTTTAAAAGTTCTAAAAAAAAGTCCGCGACAGCATATGTCTATTTTTTAAGGTTGGCTCACTATAACGTTTTTTATCCTAACCAAATTTATTTTAAAATAATGTTTTATTTGTGGAGGTGTTTTTATAAATATGATATTAATCCTTATCAAAATAAATGCGTTACTCATTATAAGTATTTAATTTAAAAGAAATTTGCCCTTTACATCATTTGATTTCAATTAGTATCTTAGAAGATATCGCAGTTTTAAAATAATTATCAAGCGCGCAATAATGATGCACAAGGCGCCGACCGGCGTGTTACGGTTTCACGTTTAAACAATTTGACCGATTTGTATGATTTTCGTATATTTTAGTAAATGGAGCTCTGCGAAGTAAAATACTACAACTTATTTTCTTTCTGAACCCAACCCTGTAGTCCACGCAGACGGAGTTGCGGGCAAAATATCTTATAAAGTTGGCGTCGTCAGGTAGTTCGCCATTTGGCCATAAATCTTCGTCCGCAGGGGATTTCACTTTAGCTCCGTCGACTCCAAGCAGGTCGAGTGGATAATACTCTTATAAACGTATGTACCACGACGGCTAGTTCCTGCGACTTAGTGATTGATCGATGTGTCGAACGTTGCAAGTAAATTATTGGCTATAACGTTCAATATTTGTGTAATGACATTGCGCCAATATTATTCAGCTTTTAGCAAAATTATCGTTTTAAAAATACATCTAAAATTTTAAAATTGTTTACCAATATGGAAAGTATTATACAGGTAAAATTCAAACTACAAATGCTGACCAAATTTGATAATAATTTATTAACAATTTTCATAACATAATTAGTTTCAATTTTAAAATTATATTCAATTGCATTGGTCAGCAAGCGAGCTTTATTTACTAAGTATCTCGGTCATTATCACATCTATCACTAATGTTTTGACCATTTTGTGATTCTCAATTGTTTTAAAAGGTCTAATACATTTCCACATAATTGTTTAAAAGAACCTGATATCGAGGCAGCGTTTACATAAACATGCACAAGAACAGGCGTGGGCGGCATTCATTCTACGTAGGAGTGTCTCATCTGTGCGGGGAGCTTTCCGGGATTTTCCTATGTTGATGCACTTCTATTTATACTTTATAAATGGAGCACATTAAGTATTTGAGCATAAAACACCTACGCGTCTTTGATGAGATTGAAATGTTTAATACTTGTTCAAGGTTAACTATTACTGGGTTACGGAAGTGGCACCCATGAGGTGTGTAGATACATCACTTATTTCGTACGTTTATAGTTGTTCGACACAGGCTTATCCCTTCTCGGTGATAAACGATACCGTAACCAGTAGGGCGACGTATATATAAGTATTAAGTACAAATATACAGTTAGGTATATCGCCGTCTGCATCACCGAAATGTTAAGCAATGGTTTACTGTATACCAAAATTTTACCACCTATGTTACTTGTAATAAAGGATTAACTTAGTATTTCGTGCTGATGCTTATAATTACTCGTCGCAAACCCCACAAGCGCTTTGTTAAGAAACAGAGACAGGTAGAGCTACATATATATTATTTACGTTAGGACTTTTTTGTCACATAGTCCAAGCACGAATAATGAATTGCATTTTAATAGCTTAAAAATAAATTAGTGTGAATTGTTTTTATCTGTTTATTTGAATTCATAAACTTCAAAATCTAGTCTAAAATGAGAAGCCACGAACATCGGCCCGTTGTTATTGAGATTAACAAACTCTGAATATCAACCGCTGTTTAATTTTCAATTCGTGTTTATCCGATATCCGAGTAATTTGCATGCAGTCAGTGATTTAAATAATGATCCACTGGTGCCGAGCCAATCTCTGCATTAAGTTATGGTAATCTGCTTCTTGAATATTATTATCTAGGCACCTCCCTTTAAATCATGTCTGCTTCCCTTTACTTCCATTTGGCGCTTTGTACGTCGTTATTTATGAGACTACCTTTGTATATTCGCGTGAGATTTATGTTATGAGAGGCTCACGAGTCACGACTCTGGCGGCGTGCGTGCTTCACCCATTATGCCTGTTGATGGCATAATTTCAAATGCTGTATTTTTATTCTCTCCCCGTACAAACTCACTTTGATGTGCTCGTGAATTATTGTCAGTGGTTGGAGAGCTACGAAGTAATAAAACTTACAAACCACTTCTTAATTAAGCTGTGGAGCGACGCCTCAAGAAGAGTTAAGACAAATGCTTTATTAAAAGAAAAAATGTTCCGGTTCTGACTTTGTTGATAACAGAGTTCCCGTAGTTATTTCTATATCCTTAAGTCGTGAAATAATTGTGACTCTTAGTGGGATTATAATTATGTGGATCATCCACATTGTTTATCTCCGATAGTGGAATAATATTCTGATAGGTTTAATTTCATTATTATTTTGCGCGTTTAGTTCCAATGCGCCGATTATCGGATCATAAAATAAATTATCTCATTCATATATTTTACATTATACTACATTTAGAGCTACGATGTGCATATGAAAATCAAAATTTATGGTCTAATTAGAAGTGTTGCAAGCTTCATGCATATGCCAATGATATAAATAGGAAAATAATTTAAATTTCAGTGTATATTGAATTTTGTATTTATAGGGTACCGTATAAAATATGTTTTCATTGCATTTCAACGCAGTTAATAATGAATAGGCTGAATACATTCCATTGTTAATAAATATCCTTTGATAATACAAATCCACAAAGAGTTATCACTAGAATTACTTTATTTACTCTACTTTAGTCGTATTTTGCAGTTACAATAAATATAATTTTATATTTTTATTTATTTATTCAGTATGGAAGACTAACAGCTACCTTAAACTAGGATAAAAAACAGAAAAATTACAAAAGAGCCAACAAAAAATCTTCACTTATAGCTTAATTTTTAATTTTGAGTATCTATTCAGTGAATCGTACCAGCGATATTATTTTCGATCTGATTTTGCGAAAAAGCACAACCTTTAACTCATACCCCAAAGGTCGGACGCAAGCATTACACTTCTAAAAATACGAGGGCATAAACATTAAAACAAGAGTACGCTTGTAATGGATGCTAGATCAAAAGTGAAATTGTCAGGTTGCCGCGGGTGATAATCGCTTAGTCAGAACGTCACTGACAACACACTACACAGTACGCCCAATAAGCTACCACTTGCCACAGCACGCCATCGCACGCCGTCGCACGCCGCCGCACGCCATCGCACGCCATCGCACGCCACTGCACGATACCAGCCCGCTATTCGACGACACCAACAAGCTTGACTGGCTCTGGCGGCTACAGGCGGAGATAGATTAACGGAACGGCCTGTATAAGTACATCTACTGTAACTGTTGCTTTAATAGAGCTGCGTAGGCTATCTGCTGTTGATTTATGCACTGCACTTGGTGATTCTGTGGCCCACGTGGTCTCGTATACTTGAAATTAAGGCAAAACAGGGTAAATAAAAAATATGACTTAAAAGGCTTGGGTAAACGTAGGTTCCTAAAGGAAATTCCTCGTAAACATCGGAATTATCAATGAATTTCCTATGTAATTTACGTTTGTCTGTTACTGGCTTTGGTTTATTATCTAAACAATTTCTTATAGTCACATTGAATTTAAGAGCCTCTTGTTTAAGATTTAAAAATACATATTTCATGTAAATTTTGTTTGTACTACTGCTGCAACTCTTTTTTTAGTACACCCTCAGTACTTTATTTACGACGAAAATAAAGTATAACATCTCATAAAGTATTTATACACAACCATTAAACCTCGGACAAGGTGAGCGTGTTTTTTTAGCTGATGATCCAACCTCGTGTATCCAAATAACTCAATGTGGAGACATAAAACGAAATCATGTTTTATTTGGCTACCGTCAATGGGGGTCATCAAAATGTTTTCCCGAAAATAACGACCAATATTTTTTATATTATCCATTTGCCACTTTTTGCAATTATGTAGGTGCAACTATGGATTAATCTAAAATAAACAATAAATAAATTAATTAAATCAATAAGTTAAAAAAACTGCAATATTTATTTATGCACATATGACACTCACGATGTTTTCCGTTTAAGTACGTGATAATTCATTTTGAATCGGTAATGAGTCTGGGATTTGAGCTCGCAACCGCTGAGATTCACAATCGCCCATCGTCATAAGTACTTTAAAATTACATCCTTCCCTTTTTCTATTTAAGATTCAATTATTGCACCTTTAATAACAACTTAAAAAATGAATAATATAATTCTATTTGTAAGATGCCCCATACACCTACAATAATATTGCACAATATTCTGATTGTACAATATTATTGAACGTGTAGGGATAATATTGAAACATTGCGTAGTGATTGAACAAAAGGTTGAGGGAGCTTAATTTTTATTGTGCAATATTTTTTTATTGTGCTGTGTAGGCTTAATATTGCGCAATCTATTTCTTTTTTTTTTCTTTTCATCAAAATCACCAGCGTGGCTGCCGCCAAAACTTCGTCGTCAGACATGTTGCTCGCACGAAAATATTGATCAGACTGGTTAGTCAATTTTATTGACAGAATTTATTGAACGTCTGGAATCAAAGGGGGTGTTCAATATTATTGAACAATACAAAGATTGTGCAATATTATTGTAGGTGTATGGGGCGCCTAAGAAATCAGTGCGTCTACCGCAGTTCATAAAAACTCTCAGTTGCAATAAAGGTTTAACATGTAAAAGCAAGTAGTTTTTTCACAATGCAATTATTCTATTAAACGAGAAAAGCGGGAGGTACGTAATCCACTGCTTTGTAAGAATAGAGCCCGTGGCGATGCCGGGAAATGAAAAAAGCCACTTCCACAAATGAATATTACACAGAATTTTTAATGATCAGAAACTTTCTGATACTCCTGCTTTTTACCTTTTTTATCGGTTAGTCATGAGAATGCATAAGTTTTCAGATAAGCCGATTTATATAGGCGAAGAAAAGGTACAAACATTATCCAATAATTTATTTTTATAGCACACGCGAACAGTGGAAAAACATCGACAGACGGCTTGCATGCCCTTAATGTATAACTTATGGACAGACACGTTACTTTTGTCTTCTATATTATGTATGTTCTGTGTAGTTCAATTATATTGAGTAACACCTCATCTTATAAAGATTATATTATGTGTCCTGGACACGCTTTACAAAATTTTAAAAACAAAAATATCAAGAAATATTCGGCACAGCACTAATATCATAATTCATAATATTGTATTTTTTAAATACATTAACATTTAAGCCTTACTTTTAAGTCCCGCGCATAGTACAACATTGAAATATTAATAAACATAAATCGGCAAAAAAAATATTTCTAGTCAAAACCCATCTAATATTTATAGTTAGAGCTGCGTCTGTGGTTCCCTCAAAATCGCGAATTTAAAATTAAAATGCATAAAAACGCTCAACATTTTCATTTGGCACATGCAGTATGCGGTTTTTTTATCAGGTTATTGCCCTTAGATTAGTCTGCTATTCTAATCTGCGTATGCAGTCGATATCTGAAGAGCATATATACGGAGCAACAAGACGGGGCTCAATCTCGGTTCATTACCCTGAGCCGTTGTTAGCTGCTCGCCTCCAGTTCTGCCCGCAGTAACAAGCTCGTTAGCCCGTCTCAATGCCTCGTCTTCATCTTCAACTTATCTACCACTATTATAGTAAACGTCAACCAGGCGACACCACTTGCAACTGTTATATTTTAATCTTCAGGCTAACTGGCAGCCACTGCTATCGTTTTTATTCTTAATCGCTATTTTACTTCAATGTCGTGTGCATTTGAACGGGTAAAATTTCTTAACGTCGGGTTTTGCTCTTGGCTGTGGACTATAAATTTTAAAGTTCTTTAGCGACTCCTCGAGATGCAGTTACGACTTGTGATTAAGTTAACTCTTTATCGAACACCATTTCTAAACGTTTTAATGTTGAAACATTTAGTGTAATTTAACTATGCCGTACTGCAGCTAATACTTTATTTTCTTTAATTTTTTTTGAAATTATTGGTATGAAAAACGACCGACTTGGTTTTATTGTATATTTTACTAACGTGGAAAATATTTTGACTGTGTATCATGACTTCATACTTATAGTACTAAGCTAATTTAAATTAATTTTGTTGTATGTTTTTTGATAGCATTTTTGCGTTCGGGTAAATGTATTAAAAAAACCTACCTATTTACGTATCAAAAATATAAATAAAAAATTCAACGCTACATCCGCTGCGTTTCCAAAACTTATGGTAATTACGTTAAGTACTATGTATTACAGTACATTCAAGTAGTCAGTGGGAAGCAATTATTGCTAATTTCAGCAAACAGTGTGTACATGCAGATGTATTGTCTAGATGGAGTAGGAGCCTGGTTGTCGGTTGCGAAGCTCCGAGATGAAACGCTTGGAGTGTTGCCGGTACAAGTTTAAATGAATTTCCTTCTGTAAATTAAATTGTTCGATTAAATAACTCGCCGTTTATGGACACGGAGGAACTATTAAGTCACTTTGGTGGACTAATTCATGATTGTGATAGCATTAGAGAGACGTTCAAGTCATATTCAATTGTAGTAAGGAAATTAGATTGTCGCGTTGAATGTCGTGGATTCGAGCTTAGTGTTATGAAGTTGTATCTTGCGTATAGCTTATAGTGTTATAGTGCAGTGTTGTGCATTTGGTTGGTTCCCCAATTTTTTTTCGCATCTGGGTGTTTATAAGATCGAAATCATTTCTTATTTGTGATATCCACAACAACAAAATTGTATCTTTGAGTGGGGGAAGAGCTATGTTCTTGGCTGTTAGGTGTTTATTGACTAATTTGTTTATTTTATATGAAAGTATAAAATCAATAATTACATTTTAATTCAATACATTTCAATTTAGTTTATATTAAACTGAATATTTAGAGCACTAAAAAGTGGCTATTTAAACTGGACACCACGTACAAATCAATAGTCATAAAAATGTTTTATATTCTTACATATGTTACATCTTAGTTGTAGGTACTAAAAAGGTGAGGTTTCATGCCAGTATTAAAGCAACGATAAACAAGATACGAACATTCACGAACGTTGTAAGTTATTGGGATCCTTGTTGAGTGCATAGAGCTGGCAGATGCAGGCAAATAACGCCACAATATGTACTAGAAAGCGTTTGTATGTGTCAATCGATTTTAACATCTTCGGTTTATAGTAACCGCAGTGTATGGCGGAAATAGTGACTACGTTCTTTATGTCTTACTATGTTAGTTATGGGCAATTTGTCTTACGTTTTGATCATATATGATCGAAGATAATATAAGTTGTTAAATATTCGTTTTTTATTTAAAAAGTGATTTTATATTATAAATAGATGCATCATTTTAGTTAATCTCTTTAAAATTTTATAGCAATGTAGACTAAAGTCGGATTAAATCCTTTAAGTAAAATGGTATTAGACATCCATTCGTTTCAGAAACTCCTAAAGACTTTTCGTTTTGATAGATCACACTTGAGAAAAATATGGGAAGCATTTATGTTACTGGCATAGGGATTAAACCCGTGAAATCTCATTCATTATTATCGGCGTCTAAACAACTCCATTCAGGTAAAGATAGAGATATTTGAAGTTCCTTACTTATCACAACATTGATGACATAATTGCATGCAGCATTTTATTTTTTAAACTGCACAATAAAAATCTCTGAAAACCACTCTACTTTGGCAGCCGTCTCGATACAAACATTCCCTTTAAAATGTTGCCAGCAGAACACACAACAAAACGATATGTAAACTTAGCTCATGAGGATGGCATAGAGTAGCGCACTCATAAACTAACTTTTTATAGTCTCGTGTTAGCTTTTATAGCTGGGTTCGTTTTGTTAGTTGAACCGAGAGATAATTTAAGGGAACTATCTGCAAATTGCAGTTGCGAATGCTTCAGCCTCATAATGGCGCTCTATAAACACTGGGGAATTGGAAAAGCAATTAAAAATCATGGTTTTTCAGCATCTGGAGCGAATGCGTTAATTATTTCTTAATTTAAGAATAATTTTCGTTGGCAAGGCAATCTTTCTTCAGTTGGAAATGTTTTATTTTTATGGTTTTAAGCTCTATTGCCATCGTAATTGAAACGACCGCACTATGGCCAAAATTAGCTAGACTCTGTCGTATTTGTTTTAATGTGTAGTTGTTACAAAGGTAAATTCTAATTAGTCGCTGTAAATTATGGAAACGAATGTAATAAAATGTAAGAATACAAGAAAAAATCGATGTAAGTTAACTACCGTGTCAATCTGTTCGTAACTTGTGTCATTGTAAAAAATACTTCTATAATAAATTTGTAACAGTGCTCAAGACTTATAAGACATTCGAGGAATAAATCGAGTCGTTGAACTAAGAGAGCGAAAATGGACGGTGAACGGACGACGATAACAATTTTATTGAACAGAAATATCTTGATGCCATGTCCCCGGACAGTTCCTCGGTAATGCCGACGCCATCGGATACGAGAGTCGCTGGGTTTTACATATGTGCCGGGTATATTGAGCGATTTGAGATGTTCTTTATCGTGTATATCATTACGAATATCATCATAATTAAAATGCTGTGTAGGTACCAGAATTAATCACGAAAGCTAGCGTTAGAAATAGTGTTTTTTATTTATATTTAATATACAGAGTGTGTTCAGTTCGTAATCGAAATGTAAGGCAGGTAATAGCTACAATTATTACGAACCCGTTGGGGTTGAAATAAATCCCGAAAAAAAAATTTACGTTTTCCTAACATACATTTAATTCCTATGGTTGTACGTACCTACAGGTACTTTGTATTGTGAAATTACGGGGACTTTTCGCTTTAACAAAAACCTGAAAATGAAAAAAAAATTTGGGAATTGCACAAGCGTTTGTATCGCTATAGAGATTAATCCCGCAGCCTTTTTTTCACAAGCTGGTGCCACAAAGGTTGTCAAAATTTTGACTGTCACATAAACGTTGGATACAACATCGTATCAAAAGACGAAACCCCAAAGAATTTCCATCACCAAGACGATGAACGTATTGTAAAGTCTTGGTTGGTATATAAATCCGTGTACCACTATCTAACATACAAAAGATGAGGCATTGAGCTTACCATTTTCAATTTCAGCGTGCGAGAAGATTGAAATGCAAAAAAAGCATAGTAATACTCTATTGTGTTGAGCTGTCACACATTTTTCCTCTGTACACTGGAGGCTTGGTTACAACGTCATTCTAGAATGTAAGAAAAATCCCCCAAAGGGATACAGAAATATAAAATCCACAAGATGATTAATGAAGTATTAAAAGAGAAATACAATCCATCTGGTAATAACTTTGCGTATAAAATTACAACTTGTTGCAGGTAAAGCGTAATAAAAACGCGATATCACATTCATATTTTTAGCAATATTGACTGCTGGTGGCACGTTAAGCTTTTATTTATTGCCATTCAAATTGGATATGCTAACTAATTGGAAAAAACTGCGCCGAAGAATTCACACTACGGAATTAACAGAGCGAATGTCAGAGAACAATGTAGACACGTACGTTATTTTGACAATATCTCTTATATTTACAACAAAAATACTACGTGTATAATGTACGCATAAAAATATGTCGAGAGTGTGGAATAAAGATAGCTTTTGTTTTGGCAACGTCTACGATTTAAACGTCTGATGGTTAAATGTCAGAATATAAAACAAGTCATCACAGAACTAAACGAGTAGAATTATTGAAACTGTTACCTAATGGCCTTAAGAATGTAGTAGAAGAGTTGAATGAGAATTATAGATTTATGTAGGTAACTATAAAAAAATGAAATTGTTGGACTCGGGAGGAGAGGCTGGTGTAAAAAAAGATCTTTTAGCTCGGTAAGTGACTAAATATTTTCTACTTAGATACAAAGTAAGCCGGAGCTAAATTTGAAAAGAATTCAAAATATATTTTTAGAGATTTATGTCTATTTATTTAACACTTTTTAACACATTAATTATGCTTTATTAATTTACAATCAATCAAAATTTGTTTTAAATAAAACCCAAAAGACATAAGTTAAAATTTAAGTCAAAATGTTTACACAACTTATATATTGCAGGCAGTCGAAGTCGGCATTGGAAAACAAGATCGTGAAGGTTGTCGCGGGTGTGCTTAATGGTCCAGCCGGGATACGAATCGGTTCCCGGACAGAAGCGGGAACAAACAGCCTCCCGTGGACCCGATCCCGATTTATTACCCCGCCCGAGACTCGTATCGGAGCTATAAAAAATTGTACCAAACTTTGGCAAGGTGCAGTGTTTTCAAGAAAATCTTTTTACTGCTTTGTAGATGTTTCATTGAATAAGATTTTTTACTTGGTTCCTTGGAAGTTTATTTCCATATGTTTGTTTATTGTACAACAGAAATCTTAGGGTCTTATAGGTAAGTAATAAATACGAAAAAGAGTCCAGTTGGCAGCTTGATAGACGGCAAATTTTAGTATTCATTCAAATCTGTCATTTTAAGTAATATTTGATAATTAAAGTCTTCTTCTCTTCATCTTCATCAACCCATATACGCCCACTGCTGAGCACGGGTCTCCTCTACCATTGAGAGGGTTTAGGCCATAGTCCGCCACGCTGACCTAGTGCGGGTTGGCGGACTGCACACCTAAGAAATTCCTAAGAACTTTTTAGGTGTGCAGGTTTCATCACGATGTTTCCTTCACCGTTAAAGCAAGTGATAATTCAATTTGAATACACACATAACTTCGAAAAGTCAGAGGTGTGTGCCTGGGGTTCGAACCCGTGACCGCCGAGATTCTCAACCGCGCGCCCAAACCTCGAGGCCATCACTGCTTATTAAGCAGTGATAATTAAAGTACTATAAAAGTATACTTAATGGCAAATTAAACTTCTGAAAAAAATAAATATAATATCTTAGTCCGTCTGATTCTTTGATCTATTTTATTAAGATTACCTTGTTTGGTTACCTATATGTAAATTCACTAAATTAAAAATGAAACTATGTTCATCCGCCCAACGGAATAAATGAATATGTTGCTCATTTAAAGCCATGCGATATGCATGTCGTGTGAATAACTACGTTTTTATAGTACTAAAACTTTCCATATATTTTTCTACAAACACAAAACCGAGTGACTACTCTATTTTGAATGCGCAAAAAGCGGCGAAGCTTCCTGTAGGTGCTCTAATGTACTCGCGGCGCGTTAGTTTTCGCTTTGAATAAATAATTTATTATTCTGAATATCACAATGGGCGTGCAACTTTGTCCCTAACTTTATGAGGGTAAATATAATGCTTCCGCGCGTGACGTCACCGTATGAATACGGACATGTTCATGAAAATTCTGTCGGTTTTAAATTTCGAGGTGTGAACGTAAAATTTCACGACGTAATGTATTTTTATGTCACTTTAAAAATGTAGTTATATGAAAAATGATTTGATGAAAATAATGTAAAGTACAATTGATTTACGTTTGTTTTTTATACAATTGTATTGTACTTTATGCCTCAGGCATATTCTTCCAGTCAATCATAAGGTGATGTAGACAAAAATGTAGGTGCAAAACTAATTCTGCATTGGTAGCAATAGTACGATAATATTCTTTAAACTTAAACAGCCACGCCTACATTTGCTGATGAAGTAGGCAGTGGTGCATTATTTCGCCTATACTTCGTCATTAGTGTTTTTGGCTCACGTAATATAACGGGATAAAAAATACTATTATAGCAAGTTCACTTTATTTCCAACTACTGGCTATTTATACCTCTACAGTGAGTTTAATAATAAACGATAAACATTTAATTTCGGCTATCATTTGTTTTTGCAGCCGCTGATGGTTTGTGTGAAATTGTTCTCCTTGACTTTGTTTATTTGCAAGCTTTTGTTACACGCTTCATTTATAAGTAGGTTAATACTTACCTATAAATAATTTTTTATAATGCGAAAATAGATAATTATTTATTTAAACCCACATTTATAGAAAAAAATTACATAAAAGCATTAAAAATGGAGATCGATAGGTGGTCTCATTGGAGTTCTTATATACGTACATACATACTTAATTAACTAGAAAATATATTTTACTTTAAAATTTTTGGCTTACGGTACTCACACGGTACATAATTTTAAACATCGCGAAACATACCAAATGCAGATTTTGCACAAAAAATATATTTCACAAAATATTTTAGCAAAGGAACAAAGCAAAGTGCCGTACTTTATTTTTAGTTTTACCGGGAATTAATAACTGTTTTACAAGCTTTTTCGCGCGTAATTCAAAGTACGAACTGTTGTACTTGAAATGAAAGTTGACGTACTCACTTTGCACAAAGCATTTTTACCTTTTGTAAACTGATCATATTAAAAATATAACATAAAGATTTGTTTTAGTT
This sequence comes from Cephonodes hylas, assembly GCA_030295005.1. NCBI lineage: Eukaryota > Metazoa > Arthropoda > Insecta > Lepidoptera > Sphingidae > Cephonodes > Cephonodes hylas. The sequence goes on along the minus strand of AP025364.1, from coordinate 5,418,720 downwards.
TTGAAAATGTATGCTAGATTAACAAAATAATAAAGCGATGCATAACGTAGGTATTATTTTGACAGCAAAACTCAATATAAAGTCAAAATTGAATCAGCGCTTAAACATGACTTAAGAACTAACATGAAAAGTATGACTGTTTTTCGGATGAACATAGGCGTGTGGTTATGTATGTATGTATGTTACATGATGATTTCAAATACAAAAAGAGAGTTCTTTTTAAATATCCAAACATCGAACATATAATAATCTTTAGAAACCAACCCCTTCATACCGGTTGCATCGTATCCACCCCGTTTCGCACAATATGCTGGCCCAATTCCGCGTAGATCATAATAGAGAGCTCTCGCATTTCGCCCAATCCGCTAGTCCGTGAAATAAACCTTCTGTATTTAAATGAAACGAAACGGTCCACCAATTTTTAGCTTTTTTTAGCACTCTATTATTTATGGCAGACCTGGGGGCCGCGCAGGCAAAATTAAAATGAGTGCTTCCGCGGGTGAATTATTGGATTGCCTTTTTCGAGTGTATCTTGCAAGGCTCATTTATATTTATAATTATAAAGAATAAGGATAATTAAACAGTTGTTTTATGTACTTACTGTATGATTGATCGCTTGGTTTGAAACTCGTTTGATAGTTACCTGCAACAGAACATGACAAGTTTAATGAAGGTCCAAAAATCATCGTTATCCCACGTTACATTTAAAAAATTACATACGGTTAAAAGAAAACGAAGCCGCAAAGCAAATAAAAGGCGTTTAACCCGTTCTCTTGGTAATAGGATCGCCTCCGAACGCCTTTTTAAACTTCCTTAATACCACTACAACTTCCAATTAAAAGTTAAATAGCACGTACTAAAAGTCTTTGAAAATATTAATTTTTAAACCACAACGACATCGTCTAAAACGAAGTACTTTTGAAGAAGTGCCTTGAAGTAATAATTTTGGAAAATTATTATAGTGAATGTCTGGTTAATAAATTTAAATTGATATTTTTTTATATCTTCGCATAACAACCAAAAGGAGCGGGGTAGCTTTAGATGCCAAAACGGAGGAAAATCTTTTGAACAGCTAGTTTAAAATAAAATGCTTCAGAAACCATTTTAAGCAATTATATGAGGCAAGAAACACCCCCCGTACCTGGTGGCGCGAACTCATGTATAAAAAACCGCTACCTATTAACTAGGTAGTATTCTCTTATAAACAAAATAAATTCCAGTGACTTGGCGACGAACTTTTGAGACCTTTTGCAATTGAAGTGAAGCGTGTTTCTCCCATACTGGCACATAAGGGACATTGCAGTCCCTGTTTGTGTATAAAATGCAGTATAAATAAAGTGTCGAAAGCAAACAAACAAACCACCAAAAGCATAACTAGTCCACATAAATATGCCGGGCTAAAGGTAACCGGAATAATTTTTTAAAAGATCTACTTAGCTCTTATCTTACAAATTAATACGAGATATAGCAGGAGATAGAATCTTGTTCAGAAAGACTTTGTGATGCTTTGTAATGTCATTGGAAAGTCATTTCGTTTTATGTAACTGCCGTAAGCTGCATTGACATCTTTTCCCCAGTTCTGAGAGCTTGGACCGACGCAAGTGAAATAAAAAGAAAGTTCGGCATCCCCGTATCGTATTTTCAATGAAAACCAATGGAATGTGGCGGCTTCGGCAACTATAAATGTATTTCCGCCGCTTGGGAATCGAATTCGGGAACAAAACTAGATTATGGCCTTTATTACATATTATTTTCTCTTAACTATAAATGTGCCATTTCAATTTCGAATGCAATTCGATGGACTCAAGACTTAGCATTAAGACTCACGTTAAAGTAACATCTAAATATAGTAATCAATATTTTTGCTCACATAGCAAGATAACAGAACGGCTGAATAAAATTAGAAGGAAAATAGACAGTGTAGGTCAACAATGTAGGTCCCATTTTCGAATCTTGGGGGTCAGGCAGTGTTTTTGAATTTTTTCATTAGGAAATTCTCAAAATTCTCAGCAGGCGCAAAAATGCCCATCAGCCTATCCCTTCAGGGAATAAAAGCATGAGGTAATGCATGTACAAATATATGTAACAATTTATATCGTTTGTTAAATTCCATAAATAAACAAAATAAATAAAAAAAAATGTAACATGGTATTGAAAACCAATGTATGTAGAATGTAGGTACAAATTAATGGTTATAATATATCAGGCCGCGCTGAATAAATTGACTGAACTAAAGCCTATTTCCAATAACACATTAAATTTGATCGATTGCGTGCTCTGAAACACTTAGTATTGATAGGCAAAGTTTAATCTATTTTTGATCTATAAATACCTGATTGGAAATAAAAGTATTTTTTTTATGAATTTTTTTTTTCTTTTTTGCAACTGATTAAAAAACCTATTGTTACTTGTGGCTTTCCAATAAGGCCTAAAATAAGAAAGTGGTTCAGTGGGGTTCGAGCACTCTTAGTAATCTCAGCTACGCTATGAATGCCCGCTAATATTTTGGTTTAATTTGTAGTCCATTAATTTCTACAAAATATGCAAGGATTTACTAAGAAGCGGCTGTGACTAAATGTTAATGCATGTTCTGTCGTTTTACATGGTTTTAGCTGCCTTAATACTTTAATTAAAAAAACCATAGAAAGATTTATTTATAGTTTAACTGCAATTTATCGAATTTTAATTACAAAAATTGACTCTCAATTTATGTTCTAAACAAGAAGTTTCAGTTCCTCGTAACGCGATGATGTTCAAAGAAATATTGAGAAGCTTCGATATGTTAGACAGCTATAAATAATTTATACCACATACGGAGGGGCAATAAATCAAATGTTGTGTAATAGATACTTAAAACGTACTCGTATAGTGAAGTCCAGGGCGCGGTCCAACACGAGATCACTTAGCGCCATGACTCAGATTGTTGATGTGCGAAAAATAAACATTACTAAGCTAAACGCCGGCCACTTTGTTACAGCTATCATTAACTATTTACGAACATTATTTATAGACATTTTCGTTTAAATGTGTTTCGAGTTATTTTTGTTTATTCGGCCATTGCTGTCTGATGTTCGCAGTGGCCACGCTGTTCGAAATTTAAACATTTTTAAAATTGAATTGTATTCGAATGAAATGTGTTCTTTGTGGATTAAAATATTTTTTTTTTCCCCAATATTGCAATATATGTTTAATTAACAGACCACTACTTCTAAATACAATACGATTTTGTATTTTAATATTTGATTTAGTATTTATCTGTTTATTTACGTTGATCCCAAAGTAACAAAAATGCTGTTTATCTGTGTATTATGTCAATATGAAGATAGATTCCCAAAAATATCAAACGGGTAGTCTTCTTCCTAGTTATATAGAAAAAAAATTACTAATAGATCATATCAATACTTACCATTTTTGCAGAATTAATTAAAAAGTATAAATAAAGCTTGGATTAAATCCTAGCAATATTTTTCTGTATTCGAATATCGTGTATCTGATGCCGAGGAAATAAGAATATTGCTTGTTCATCCGATAATTGAAAATTGTTTGTTGTGTTGTTAACAGATTTCAAAAAAGAGCATTTTTACAATTCAACCAGTCTTTTGCACGTTCTGATTCTGTTTTGAGATATTCTCGGAATTTTTTGCCTTGCGCGTTTTACTACTCTGAAAAATTAAAATTTTCTCCATTTTAAAATCCGTTATCATTTTAAAAAGGAGCAAATGTTTCTAATTTTAAAACGATTGCACTTTGAAACTACATTGCCATACGAACCGTTGTTTGTAACTGTAATCCAAAAAATAAATATTCTCAAGCCACAAAACTAGTTTTTGTCTAATGTATGCTTATCTACCCCTCCAAGCAAAATTTAAGAACATATTTCTTCGATACCGCTGGGCGTATAACTTAGCAAGCATAATAATGATAATCATACATATTATGTTTATCCATCCATAATACATACATAGCTGTATAGCTACAATATCAAGAGAATAATTCAAAACGAAATGTATATTTTTAACAAAATTCATATACAACTATTAATAGCAGAGTAATTTATAAAATAACTCCACAGGTAACGCAATAAGTTAATTGCGCAAGCTGAGCGCACAATCTATGCAAATATATATGTGCAGTACGCACACGAGTGAGCGCTTCAATAGGGTCTTGTTAAGTTAATCTCATAACCATCCAGTCTCATCATATTACCCGCTTCGAGAACATTCCAAATAGTTTCTAAATTAGAGCGTGTTCACCTGAGTTACCTTACGCTGAGTTTGGAAAACTTTCCTCTGTAGATTTCCGTCGCGGTTAAAGAACTATTGCAGGTAATCTAGCGTGAATTTTCAACGAGATAAGAAGTTTTTTTAAAAAAAGGCGAAGTGCGAATCGGATTGCGCACAAAGGGACCTGTAGTATAATTTAAAAAAAAAACGAAAGAAATTCAAGTCTGTTGTATGGAAGCGCCACTTAAATATTTATTTATTCTGTATTTTATAATTTGTTGTTATGGCTGCAATAGAAATACATAGCCTGTAATTTTTTCTACTGGCTGTGACAGATTAAAAGATGGAAAACGACGTCTTAGTAACAGGGTCCTGTTTTACGAAACCCTAAAATCTGGCACGGCCAAAAAGTAGCGAAGAACTGTCATTTCTTGTCCGTCAATATCATTTTGTCAATGTAAAAAGGCATAAGTTAAATCTTGGTAACGTAAAAATTAGTTTGAAAGACAAAGTTGAGAGTGGGCAGTCCAACAAACCAAGAAACTGAACTGTTTTATCTCCATACATCAATACGAAAAAGATGATGTCTTCACTATATAAAACATGTTTATGACACGGCAATAAACATACATTATTATTTTTGTTTTCATCAATACGATCAATCATCTTTGTGTAAGTGCATTAAGGGAATCGTCAATGTGAAATTTATTGGTTTCTCCACACCATCTTTTATAAATAAAACGACGGACGATTGATGTGTTTATGCATCGTCCTTCATGGATAAATTTTACTTTCTTTGTTGAAGTTTTTGTAAGCGCTACCTTCTTGTGAAATAAATTAATGAAATATCGAGCGAAGAATTTCATATTTATAATTTAATTTTTCTTTATTTAATTTGACAACTTATGTGGTGCATGAAGGCTACAAAAGTATTATAAGGACTCAGAAAAACGGCTTCTATAAAATTTGTCTCGTATGCAGATTTATGGATTATGGATGAAAATGTTAGGGATATTTTTTAGTAACAAAATTATATTGAAACAATACTATTTTCTTTCTAACAATCTATGATAAACATCAAAACAACACATTAGAATTATTTATGTAACCAGTAACAAATCGTAAATTTTATTGCATGCAACAAAATTTTCAACAAACATATTTTTGGCAATGTCTAAAGCAATCCGGAGAAGGATATATTGACAGGCAGAAATATAAGTAAAGCAGATATTGTTTATTCATCAGATAATATGCAAAGTTGGCATAAGTGTTGGTATAGAATTACAAAGCGGAGATCGCGAGTTCAAGTCCGAAGTAAGTATTTTTGCTTTTTAAGCAAGTCATAATTATAGCTTACTATTTCTTTTTAACTGAGATGACCAATAGCTTTATCACCAGAACTTTAGCGCAGCGTGTTAATTTAATCATCATTAAATATATTGCACCGCGACCTAAGTCTCTTCTGAGTATTTAAGTCAGGAAAGTCTCAATAGCAATACGCAGGAATAAATACTCGTATAGTCTTTGTGTGAATTTAGAAGTGTATTCCACCTACAAATCCGAGGTGAAAAGACAACCTTATTCTTTGCTAAAGCAGTGATGGCCTCGAGGTTTGGGCGCGCGGTCGAGAATCTCGGCGGTCGCGGGTTCGAACCCCAGGCACACACCTCTGACTTTTCGAAGTTATGTGTGTATTCACATTGAATTATCACTTGCTTTAACGGTGAAGGAAAACATCGTGATGAAACCTGCACACCTAAGAGTTCTTAGGAATTTCTTAGGTGTGTTGTCCGCCAACCCGCACTAGGCCAGCGTGGTGGACTATGGCCTAAACCCTCTCAATGATAGAGGAGTCCCGTGCTCAGCAATGGGCGTATATGGGTTGATGAAGAAGGTTCTTTGCTAATTATGCTATTTATAGGATAATTCGTAAACTGAATAGAAAAAATCTCAAATCAAATGCAATAACTAATACAAAGAGTCCACTTACGTTTTATATACGCAGTAATCTCGTCTAAGTCTGTAATTGTTTTGGGCGATTAATCAAGACATTGTGTAAGATTCTGTCATAAAGGAAAACGAAGGGGAGTGGATGAAACAAACGAATTAGGCAATAATACTCTCGCTGCCTTCCAATGGCGTGGTTTATTAAAATCGGTAGCTGTAGGCTCCCGAATGCGGCATACACGCTCGGATTACCACTTAAATTAATCGGTTTTAAGCGATCCGTGTCGTGAGGCATAAGTTCTGATCGGTTTACGTGGCTTGTATGCGAGCTTGATAAAGTTATCCGGTAATGCAGTGTGTGGAGTTTTTGATTTGATTCCGCGGTTCGCCAACTAATGAGCTTGTGACGAGTTTTGTTAGAATTGTTATTAATGATCAATTGCCTTTGGTTTTATTTCTGTTTTTTCATGGGAGTTTAAGTATTATAACGTAGTGCTTCTTATACGATTGAGAGAGATTTGTAAACCTCAATGTTCTTATGCGGTTCAATCAACAAGGTTAAATAAATGACAAATGAAATTTTAGGCATACAGATTTCTGCAAGATATTTTTAATTTTGATTTCGGTTTAAGCCGAGTTCAATAGATGTTGCTGCTTAACGAATTTAGCTAACACGAATTGCCTGCAATGATTTCATATAAAAAAAAACCAAATATGAATGCATAATTTTATGTAAATACCCGCAGTACGTTCTTTTTCCGCATCCATAGAAATTTTAAAAAATATCAAAAGTGGTTAAAAGGTAAACAGTACATGGCGCAACCTTTTTAACATAAAGGGAGATTGTTTAAATATGTGTTCAAGTTATACTTTTCAACGAAACCAAAAAAAGTTTTTGGCTCCACGTCCCGAAAATAGAATTGACCGTTCTAATAAAATCCGGAAACATTATTTGAACGGCTACACAAGACCAGACAACAAATGTACCAAACTATTTCCATTTCAAGCACATTTAGAGAAAAGTATTAAAACTCTATATCCGTTCGGTATTCTAAAATATATTGGCAATTTGTAGTGCATACTTGGAATGTGAGTGGGCCGTGGGCGGGGTCCCTGGAGGTCGCGTTATCAGCCTCAACTCAAACGATGTACAATTTACGTAAAATTCTCCTTCGCATGCTATAAGGCGCTTTGGAAAGTTTTATGATCTATGCATGTTTAAATTTCTTCATATTATTTTAGTAACGCAAAAGTGTATTTAAATTTCTTTGCTGTCAAACTTTATTTCGCATGGGATCGTGTAAGTTTTACACTGCGTCCTCTTATTAATGGAAAGTTAAAAAAAACCTTTTGATACTTACTGTATTAACTAAAAGATCAACATGTATATCAAATGTGCTTGTAAGTACATCTGATAGTAATAATACATACAAATACAAAAGTTTTCTATGTATTTATTCACCTGTATGTTCTTTTCGCTCGAAACGAAGTCAGTCATAACACAAGATAAATTTCAGTTTGAAGAAGAAAGCGGACCATCAATATTTTACAGCGGTTAACAAGCTTCAGCTGTTATAGGGAACTTTGTGTTAGGCTTTTTAAAAAAAAATACAAATAAGATATAGGACAGCCGTCTAGCGTGGAGTCTGGATCAAGAATGGACTAAACTGGAAGGAGCGGGCGTGACATATATTTATAATCGTTGGGAGTGATGACTAGGTAAAAGGGAACATGCAAGGTAAGGAGATAAGGGAGCATTACGTAATCATAACACCTCCCTGGGGTAGACTAAACATCGGGGTTGAAGCCGATGTTTAAGGATGTGGACTCAAACCTTGGTCCTGATGCTAGGAGAAGGAATGTCTTCCGGTGGTTGAGTGTGTTTAACCACTCTGGAAGGGGAGATGGAATCAGGATTAGGAATTTGTGTCAGTTCGACAGGGGTCTCGGCAGGAGTTGCCCGGGATAATATAGGAAGGATGTAGGAAAGACGGCTATTCGCTTTAATACATAAAAACAATTTACACATACAGAATAGGAAGATAACGCAAATGATTAATATTAAGGTGATTGAGTAATGAGTTTCGTATTTAATTATTTGATGTTGATTTAATATTTTATGGGCTTCAGTTGAAATTGATTTTAATTTTGATTTTATATCAGGAGTGAAAATATCTAAGTCAATATTCTGTAGCTTTATACGAGGCTCATTATTCATTTCTAATCTAAACTTATCTAAAGTACAACAGGAATCATTAATTATATTAAAATCGGAATGATACGTGGTTACATTAATTTTCACGTTATCAAATTTAGGTATTAGTTTGGTACTTTTACAATATGCGTAACAGTTATTTGGGATGCTTACAATTCCAGTACCAAGAATATTTATTTCTAGATTTTTCTGACCACTACATTCTATATACAACTTATTATTCTGTGACTGTACATAGATCCAGTTGTTGTTGGACAGTGGTTTCCATAGGTCAAGGTGTCCGTTTACGAAATCTGTTTGGCACTGCACTGGTAATACACTTATCACGTTTGATAACAACTCACTTTCACAGCTGGGATAAGCGCTGGTAGAGAACACTGTCATAACGTCACAGATGAATTCACGAGAGTTTATCGCTCTGCATTCTTTCAGCGACTCGAGGTTACAATATTCGGACTTATCCTTAGTTAAACCTATATACTTACTACTGGGTACTATAAAGATAAAAGAGTTTGGCTTAACATTGTTATGGGGTGTAGGTAACGCCACACTATGATATAGACTAAATTCCTTAGGGGATACTAAAGGTATTCTTAAAATAAACACAATTTTATTATTTAAGCTATAGCATATTACATTTGATACATTTATCAATGTATGAATACGACTTAGTTCTAGAGAAATTGGTAACTTAAGATCGGCAGGTAAGTGCCTATAATTATCAGCAAGCTCATCATATAGCTGCGTGGGAGTTAGCACTGCCGGGTGTAGAATGTTTTGACTACTAAGCATTATGGCGTTGATTATGTCTTCTAATTGAAATGAGATACTGAGTACAGAGGTTTCCAAACTGTGGAGAACTGAATTAATATTTGCTCTTATTTCTAGTTCATTATAATTCTGTGATACATTTTTTAATTTTGATAATAATATTTCAATTCCTTCATCAAGTCTTGCTTCATTAATTTTTATTGTGTGTATTGTATCATTAAATTTAGATAAAATGGAGCTTGTTATTAAAATATTCTCATTAATAAGTGAACTCAATCTTTTTTCATCGTTTTGAACATTATTAATGGCGTTATCGTATTTGATAGCGTCATTTTCATCTAGAGTTCCAAATATAAATTTAGACAAGGCACCAACGCCTCCTATGAGAGCGCTCCGTTTTGATCTCTTTGACACCAGGTGAGAGATAGCAGAGTACTCGGAAACAATATCTCGATATCTTATAGTTAGTGGTTCCAAAACGTTATTGCATTCTAAATTAATTAATGCCTTGAGTTGAATTTGATTACACGAAAAACGTAGTGTGCCTAGTACTGAATTAATGTTGCGGATATGCGGTTCTATGTGCGAGATATCAAATGGGGTGACCACATCAAGGTGACCCGTGTTTATCTTGAGTTTACCTATTTCATCGAAATATATACCGGCGCTTGAGTTGATTGGATGGACATACTCTTGGCGACCTTGGACCAGTATGCTGCAAGGAAAAGAGGCGCTTTACTAATAGGGAATAAGTTGAGATTATATCAACCTAGAATATAGCATAATATTATTACGTAAAATTAGTATTGATTAATAGTGATGGCTTAAGAAGATGATGTGTCGTCATTTTCTACACGTTTGACCTCATCGTAGTGATGTCTTACATGTCGTCTATTGATGAGTAAGGATAAGGTGTGATTACCGTGAATTTTGACGACCTTGTAGGGGCCTTTCCACACAGGCGATAAGGCTTTGCGCAATCTTAAGTGGTTTTTTAATAGGACATAGTCACCTACTTTGTATTGAATGGGACGAGTCTTTGTATCGTAATAGCCCTTGGAGGTTTCTTTGGATTTATGTATATACTCTATGGCTTTATCACGTGCATGTTTCAACCGGTGTTGGAGAAGTTTCACGTATTCGGGATATGTGGTATTGGTATTGTCGCTATATACAGAGTCTGGTATGCGAGGTTTGTGTCCAAATAATAGCTCGTATGGGGAGTAGTGTGTGGTTGAGTGCACAGCAGAATTGTATGCCAGCATAGCGGTATATACATATCGTGGCCAATTAGATTGTTCTTCATTGATGTAGGATTTCAGATACTCCTTGAGGGTGGAATGGCTTCTCTCAAGAGCTCCTTGCGTTTGGGGATGGTATGGTGATGACCATAAGTTTTTTATTTTAAGGAATTCGCAAGTTTTCTTAAAAAGGTCAGATGTGAAATTCGTGCCTTGGTCTGTTAGGATTAATTTAGGGATGCCGAATATGGACACGTAATGGATAAGACATTCACTGGTTTCCTCAGCTGTGGTCGCTCGGATGGGGTATGCGCTTGAAAATTTCGTAAGGTCGTCTTGGATGGTCAAAATGTATTTTAATTTGGCCGGGCCAGATTCAGGGAGCGGTCCCACTATATCAAGGGATATTCTTTCAAAGGGGGACGTGGAAGTTGAGGTTATCACCATTGGTGATCTGTTTATTTTACGCAGTGCTTTATTGGTCTGGCACGATGTGCATTTCTTTACATAATTTTCTACGTCGCTGCGCATATTTTCCATGAATATTTCTCTTTGATTCGGTTTAACATTCTTGCAGTTCCCAGGTGTCCTGCAATGGGGATATCGTGATTTTCTTTTAGGATTTTGGGGATCTCACTAGAAGAGGGATATATAATTTTATTGTGATAAATGTGGATTTTGATATTAGTCCCGTCAAACAAGTAAGTGAACATATTATAGATTTTGGTAAAGGAGTGTCGGTCAAAAGGATTTCTAAAATCGGAAGTACTTATTTCACTTATTGCAGGATAAGACGCAATTGTTTCGTCACGCGCGTTTTTTATGGATTTAAATATGTCGGGATATGAACAATCATCAAAGTGATGAACTTTTATAAAAAGGAACAGGTAAGTTTTATCTGAGATTTTTAGTGGTAAACAGGTATGTAATGTCCTTTCTTTTTTTAGGAATTCTTCCCGATCGGACTCTGGACAAGTTGCAAGAATCTCTTGGACATAAGGTATCGACTCATCGATATCTATAGAGGTGGGTACAATTAATAATTTCTGTGTTCCATTAAGGAGGTCTTGGTTATGTTCTATAATAGATGTGTCATGTTGAGTTCCAGTTGATTTAAGAAATTTGGTATAGGTTTCGTCGGGTAAAGAAAGGTTTTCAGGTATTGTGGAAGGATTTTCAGGATCTTGCCAACTGGTGGAAGGTCGAGGTTCGGGTACAGCTTCATGGAAAGGTAAGTTATTAATTTTATTTTCATTTTCAGGAATATTGGAAGAAGGAATCACATTATTTTCTACTGGCGGGAGGACATCATTTAAATCTGAAAGATCCAGGATTGGCATTGGATTATGGGGGTTATAAGAAGGTGAGTCTAACAAATCCAAAAGATTTCTGTCTAAATTATGATTTATATCTTCTTCAAGGACATTAGAAGGCGGGGACAAGGATGGAAAAGGATTTTGTAAATCTTGATTTGCGTCATTAAAAGAATTGGAGGGCTGCGATGCACGTATTGGAAGAGGGTTTTCATCTTTCGGGAAAATAGGATTTACTGGATATCTGGAAAGAGCGTCGGCGGCTGAATTTAATTTTCCCTTTCGATAAACTATTTCATACTCAAATTCTTCTAATCTCAACCTCCATCGTTGAAGTTTACTACTGGGATCCCTGTGGTTAAATAACCATTTTAAGGGCCTATGATCAGTGACTATAATAAATTTGCGGCCGTAAAGATAAGGGCGGAAGGTTTTGCAACCAAATAATATGGCTAGTAATTCTTTTTCGGTGGTGCTATAATTGCACTCACTTTTGTTAAGGGTTCGTGAAGCGTAGGCTACTGGTTGGTCTTTACTAACAGATCCTTGTGAAAGGACGGCACCGACTGCATGATTTGAGGCATCACATGTAAGGATAAATGGTTGGGTAAAATCAGGATAAATAAGTAATGGCGCAGACGTTAACTTATTTTTTAAGGTCTCAAAAGCTAATTGTTGTTGGTTTTCCCAATTGAATGGTATATCTTTTTTCAGAAGGTTAGTTAAGGGTTTCGCGAGTTTGGAAAAGTCAGGAATGAAACGACGATAATAGGAGACAAGTCCTAAAAAGGATTTAATGTCCTTTGGAGTTTTAGGAATTGGAAAGGAAGTTACAGCTTCGATTTTTTCAGGATTTGGCTTGACGCCTTGTTCGGTAATTATGTGTCCTAGGTAACACACTTCGCGTCGAAGGAATTCGCATTTGTCTGGCTGAAGTTTAAGATTAAAATTTCTTATTCTTTGAAAAATTGCTTCTAAATTAGATATACTGGATTTAAGATCATGGCCGTAACAGACTACATCATCGAGATAGACGAAACAACGAATGCCCTGAAGGCCGGATAATACAGAGTTCATGAGTCTCTGAAAGGTTGAGGGGGCATTTTTGAGCCCAAATGGCATTCTAAGAAATTGAAAATGTCCTTCAGGCACTGTAAAGGCCGTTTTCGGTTTATCAGATTCATTTAATTCGATTTGATGAAATCCTGAAGCTAAGTCTAAAGTGGAGAAATATTTACTATTCCCAAGTTGATCTAAAATTTCGGTTATTTGTGGAATAGGGTAAGTATCGCCTATAGTTACGTCATTTAATTTTCGGTAATCTATGACTACTCGCCATTTTTGGATATTGGATGCGTCTAATTTTTTTGGCACAACCCATATGGGTGATGACCAAGGTGAATCGGAAGGTTCAATTATTTTTTGTTCTAACATTTTATCGATTTGCTTGCGAACTTCGACTTTGTGGATTTCTGGAAATCTATAGGATTTAGTGTGTATAGGAATATCTGTTGTAGTTTTAATTTCGTGTTTAAGGGCATTAGTATGAGTTAAGTTTTCTCCAGGAAGATGGAAGATATCGGAAAAGTCGGAACATAGTTGCAATAGAATCTCTCTTTCTTCATTATTGAGATGTGAAGTGCGAATTTCTTTAAGTACTTCTTCAGTGCGTTTAAAGGTATTTGCTTTTTGGTTAATATGATAACTGATACCGGAAGAGTAGGCTTTAGAGTTTACTAAGTCAATGGGATCAAGCTTTAAGTTTAAATTTGATTTTAAGTTAACAGTTTTTTCAGAAGTATTGACAATTGAAATGTTTACTCTTTTATTTTCTTTAACACGCACGAGACAATTCGCGATTAAAAGGGTGTCCGAAACTTTTTGATCGAGTATCAACCCTTCTTTAATTTCAGGATTGGATACAGAGCATTCTATTACAGTTTCTGTTCTAGGAGGGATAATATAAGCGGGATCGTGGAAATGAAGTTTTAGGGATGATTTTCCGATATCAAGTAGATCATTAGTATAATTTATTGTACACCCTAATGCGTTTAGCATGTCGGAACCTATGATTCCGTCATAAGGTAAATTTACAATGTCGATAACATGAAATTTATGGGAAATTGTGGATTTAGGAAGTTTAATTTTAAGTTGAAAATGACCACGGGTTCTAATAGGTTCTTCTTTAGAATCGATACCTTTTAGTTGGATAAAATCTTTCTCGAGTTTAGGATATTTTTCAATACATGAATTTTTTAACAAACTTACAGATGACCCCGAGTCTACAAGTAAGGATAATGGGATTTCGGATATCGAAGATTGAACTAGGACGTGAGGTAATAAAGTTTTTTCAGGATTAGAGATTATTTCGTAGACCTTTGATTTAGAGCAATTCGACAAGTCAGCTTTACGCTGCTGTTTGGACAAAGTAGTGTCACTATGAGGTTGGGGCTGGTTACCCTGGTTGTTAGTTGACACTACAGTGTTTAATAAAGAAGGATTTAGAGTGCCGATTTTACAAGAGCTAAGTCTCGCACGGCACGGCGGCGAGACAACTATTCGTTTTTTGTATCAACGGTATCGTAACTAGGCATATCAGGAATGGCATCTTCTGAATGATTTTGATCATTTACATAATGGACGCGTTGTGGTCCTTGTTGGTTTTGGTTTTTGTATCTATTATTGTTAAACTCTCGTCTGCGGCACTGTTCCAGGGTATGCCCTGGTAGTTTACAATACCTGCAGATTTGATTGGAGTTATAGGATTGATTAGGATAATTGGTGCGACTAGGAGTGGGAATATATCTGGGATTAGAGTCGCGTCTTTGGAAATTTAGTTTTTGTTGTTTTGGGTTTTGCACGCTAGACGGTTCTCTGTTCATTTTTGATAGGGAGTGTTGAATCTTTTCCTCTGAGATGGCCATATTTATGGCTTCGTTAAGAGATTTCGGCGACTTACACCTTATTATGCTTGAAATTCGCGGTATTAGCCCTAGTTGGAAATGGTGGAGGGCTAAGTCCTCCATGGCTGCCGTACGACCTATCATTTCTCTGCTTTTATGGCCATGGGATATCGCGATTTCCGTTAACAAACGTGATAGACATGTCTCTACTCGGAGAGAATATTGACTTACAGGTTCATTAAATTGTTGCTTGCATTCTTGCAAGTCCATAATTAAGTGTGTGTAATGTTTCCTTTCGCTGAATTGAGTTTTTAGAAAATCTTTGAGTTGTTGCCAATTTGTGAATTCTTTGATAGAGCAGGCGGTTTCCGCCTTGCCCTCTAACTGACAAAGGATGAATTTAAAAAGAATATCTTTCTGTGAATCCGAGGCCAGGTCGTATGCATTATTACAGTTTACGAGGAATGAATTTAATTTCTCTCTAGACCCGTCATACGGTTTAATGAATTTTAAAAGCGTTGAGAGTTCTACTTCTGGTTTTACGGGTGTGATTTTCTTTTTAGATCCTGCTCTAGTGGCGGGTCCTTGAGGAGGAAGGTAGTTATTTTCTTCTTCGGTATCTGTAATTGCTATTTCGGGTTTTTCGAATTTAGGACTCTGCGATCTCTCAGCCATTTTTAGGAAATATTAGACGTTACACAGAAAAATTAACACACACAAAAAAAAAGAATAAAATAAAAAAAAATAAAACGATTAAAAAGCAATACAGTAAAATTAAACAATATGATTTTTGGTGTATATGACAACAAAAATAGTATTTGAATGAAGTGATTAATAAAGGCAAAGGAATATGGCTCACAAGAGTATGGGCATCAGGAAAACGGTGATCTGCATAGTCACTTGTTTCGTGTTGCGTGTTGCGATCTTGTCGTTCAGCTTAGCACGGCATACAGCACGGACAGTGCGCAGCAGTGGGCTTCTACACATGTGAAACCGGCGTACAGCACCGGTAGTGCGCAGCAGTGGGCTTCTACACGTGTGAAACCGGCGTACAGCACCGGTAGTGCGCAGCAGTGGGCTTCTCGAACACACGACACAGCAAGCGGCTAGGCCTGGATTTGGTGCACTTTAACTATTGCACTACAGAGTTTGCACATACACGTTTCACCACATATACTTTTCAGCACATGTACGTTTCAGCACATATACGTTTCACCACATATATTTTTCAGCACATGTACGTTTCAGCACATATATGTTTCACCACATATATTTTCAGCACATGTACGTTTCAGCACATATATGTTTCACCCGCGGCGATTTACTTTATTGGAGACGGACCGGGGACTTTAATAATCCCACCGCTGCCACCAAAATTGTTATAGGGAACTTTGTGTTAGGCTTTTTAAAAAAAAATACAAATAAGATATAGGACAGCCGTCTAGCGTGGAGTCTGGATCAAGAATGGACTAAACTGGAAGGAGCGGGCGTGACATATATTTATAATCGTTGGGAGTGATGACTAGGTAAAAGGGAACATGCAAGGTAAGGAGATAAGGGAGCATTACGTAATCATAACAGCTTGTTCAAACTTTTCAAGTTTATCTTGAGTTTTTTAACGAAACAAAACTAAATATTGCATGTCTGATATCTACTACTGAAGTGCGGTTCGAGCTGTCTGCTAACGTGAAGGCGCCGCCACTTTCTTTTTCCATTTTATTTTTGCTTAAATAAACAACGTTTCATTGGGTATTTCTTTGAATCCGTCTTTCATCGTTGTTTTCAATACCGCTGGAAAGTAAATAATCCTTGAAATGCTGGGATACAATTTTTCAAGCCATGAATTCGCCCGTTCGGGGCGCACTCAAAGCTCTGTCTTTTCCTTTCAAGATGGTAGTTGTTTCATAATGAAAATTTATGTTCGCATTGCTATGAGCGATGCTTTGTTGTGTAGTGGAACGAATGAGCGATGGACCTGTGGAATTTTTAAGGATCAGTATAGATGTATCAAAATTTTGTGCAATATTACTCATGGTCACTATAGAACCACTAAGTGCTACTCTTCTAATTTTTAAGTAAATTTGAAACTTTAAACAAAACAATACGTGAGATAGAATTAATGAGACCTATAAGTATACAAGAACTTGTGTGTAGCAAGTGTTTAATGGAAGATACCATAACCCGCAAACCATAAAATGAATCCATATCAAATACTTTAAACATATTCGAGGAAGAAATTCAGACATCGAGAGATGTATGCGGGGTCCTCCGACAGGTGTTCAGTTAAAGCAATATAAGGAATATCGGGAATATCGTCACAAAAGTCCGGTGAACCTTTTGCGCGAGGAAATGTAAAATGTTACCGAGGAATTCTTTAACATTTCAAAGACATGTCTCTATAAATCATTTCCGATAATATTGGTTAAAATTGTTGGTATTTCTATGTGTGAATCAATGTTCAAATAAATTGTAGAAAGTTTATTGGTTATTTTATAATTTTAGCTCAGCAGATAAAAATGTATGAAAATATTAGTTTTTAACTAAAAAGTGTAAAAGTGTTTATCTGACATTTCTTTAAAAAAAATTTTTGATAAGATTTATTTTATTAATTTCTTCTAGTCTTATAGAATCTTGATAAACTATTAACATTTATGACATCAAACTCAAGTTTGATGATTAACTTTTTAAGAAATAGGAATTTATTAAGACATTTAATTAAAATGCATGACATATTTAAAAGCTACTACAATTTAATGTAATAGTAAATATAAAATTTAAGCTTAAATCGTTATGACGTTGTGTATCTTAAATCTTTTCTATTATTTTTAATAGCTGTTATTTTACCACAAACAACGCTGCGTAAAATTCTACTCAGTAAGCAGCACTTTTCACTTTTTAAAGTTTGCTCCGAGTATTGCTAAAGTATTATTTTCTCCTCGCGTCCGACCTCTGGAAGACTATCTCACTTTCTATTTTTCACTTACCTGAGAACATAATTTAGTTTGCTTGCGCTGCAATTTCCTCATTCCCTTTGGCTCGTATTTCCTCTTTTTATACTTTTACATAAATCTTTTTTCGTGGCAGTGAATGAAATCGTGCAGGAATGTAAAGTAGGCAATCGTAACTTTAATGGAAGGGGGTAAAATTGTTGTTATTATAACAATACTTCGTTTACAGTCATTGGATATTATGAATCATTTGACTTTTATAGTACCTATAAATATAGTAAAACAGGTTCGCTTTGTTAATTGGCGATTAATTGGAAGGCTAAAGTTTGAGGCCGCGGTTCGTGCTAAACGTATGAATGAAAAATGAATCGATTACCTTTCAGAACGCAAAAGGAAGCCTTAAGAGGAGCGAATTCCCTCTTCGGTGGCTGCAGCGGGTTGTAATTTAATTAGTCGGCAATTTGAGCGGCCAACGGTGCGCGGACGTGCGCCGAATGCCACGTTGTTCAGCAAATTTCATTACACGCTATATTGTTGTATGCAGGCCCGTCGAACAACAACTTGGTAATCGGCAGCGCTCTGACCTTTAACTTTAAATTATGCTAAAAATTGCGGGCAAGTTTCATTGTGAAAGTATCAAGAATTAATAAGCTTGTTCTTCAGATTTAAAAAAGGAATTAAAATTTTGAGAAAAACGTAGGTGTTGTTTAGACTATATAACGTAAAAAATGAAAGTAATTGCTTGATATTGTTAGATAAGAAGTGTTGATACTAATCCTAAAGTCTCTGCACCAATCTAATCCTTATTCTCTTAAGTCTTACAATCGAATTACATACATTGTTTCGCGATGACTACTGTAAATAAAACAGATTTAGCTCTAAAATAGACGAACGGCACTATTTATGACATAGCACAAAAAAATATTATTGATGAAATACATTTGTGAAACTTTCAAGGATCCTGAACAACTTGCAAAGAAATTAAGATTAAGAATATTTTATTAGCACTGGAAAGAATTGCAAATGTTTGTAGATAAAGAAAACGGTGGCAACTGAAGACTTGGAGACGACAAATTGAAAACGCCAACGGCTAAGTGATTGATTAAACCGAAGCACTTTGTCGGAGTGCTATCAGTGAAAGAGCAAAACGAGATAAGCGTCATAAATCAGGTTGATAAAATGCGGAACGATTCGGCGCGCCGGACGATAACCAAGTTCGAAGGGCCTCCGAAAATACTACAGCTGACTTGAGGTCTGTATCTCTGCGTCAACTCGGTTTACATTGACACAACATTTTACTATTGATAAAAATGAATTTCTCAATACTCAGGAGTAGAATCGGTATGGACTGAATATAAATGGGTGTTTGTGAGGCCGAAAAGTGTCTCGCAGTTGCTGATACCCACGACATTAGACTTGTAGTGTGGGGTCAGAACTATTACGGGACTGTTGAATATATTTATTTATTTGGAATATAGATTTCGAGAATTCCTAAGATTTTTAAGGTGTACATGATTTCTCATAATACATTCCTTAACTGTTAAAGTACGTGATAATTCATTGCGAATAGACACATTATTTCGAAATCAGTAGAGTGTGAATTGAGTGTGAGCCCAAAAACCGATATTTGACACGCCTAAAGCTCAACGCCATCACTACTTCTTCGGCATTTAAATATTTAAAATTAATATCATTATTCGCTTAAGTAATACTATTGAAAACAATTGACGAACTATTGCCGTGTTAAATTATATCAGCATAATCACGTAAAATACTAACACTTACAAAAAAACATGCAAGTATCGCACACAAAGTCGCTACAAGTGGTAGCAATGAACTGCAAAAATATTTTCATTAATTTACTAAAATATTTTATTCAACTAAAAGCGAATTCATTTTGTAACAAGTTCAATCAACTTTTACATGTCTGGCTGGTGTCATAATGGAATAAAACTTTCACACTGTAGGGTTTACGCGAGTACACAATGATTTCTATATCATATGATTCTCTGGAGGAGGCGGAATCTTTAGAATAATAACATTGCGAGTGCTCATACCCTATAAATTCGCCTGCGTAACGCAACGTAGCGTTAATAAAACTTAATCAACTGTAAGATGTGGAGATGCTGAGCAAAAAGCTTTTATAATAAAGGAAGTATTGGAAGATATTCCGTATGGGAGAAGCGTGCTTATCAAGACATTAATAGGAAAATATATGGACGGCGAAGTAATAATGATAAAAATGTCGTAATTTTTACTCAAATGCATAATGTTATAAATTAGAAGTGAAAGATCTGCGATGGAGTACATATTTTTAAGGTGTTTATATACCAAAAGGGGAAGCAAAATTTTTTTAACTTAAGTCTAAACATACCTAATTGCCTTGACACTACGCGATAGAGAGTCTCAGCAGTTGCGGGTTCAAGCCTCAGGCATACACCAATGAATTTTCCAAGTTATGATATTGATAGTGAAGGTAAACATCGTGAGAAATCCTACACCCCTATAAGTTCTTAAAAAATCATAGGTGTAGTCCGCCAACCCGCACTAGGCCAGTGTGGTGAACTAAGCCCTAAACTCTTTTAATTGTAGAGGAGGCCCGTCCCCAATAGTGAGACATATATAGGCTGATGATAAAGTCCCGCGTAAAGGAGGATGAGCATTTTCATTGGGCATATTTCCAGATTCTGTACTGTAACTGGCAATTTCGTAACGGAAAAGGCAATAACTAATCTTAATGTAAATTGAAATACCACTTGCAATTTATTTGTTGTAGATAATATTCTATAATAGTTGATAACTATTGCACTACTTAAAACGATCGTCTGGTCATAAAATAACCTTATCTAACCTGGCAATAGACGGGATAACCACTGCCAATCACTTTTAGAAAATCCACTCTACGAAGTTTGTGTTGAACTTTGCATTCCCAACGGCTTCAGAGGCTTAAACTGCTTCTATTCCCGGAAGACAACAAACCGAACCGATTATTTAAAGTAGACTAATTGGACTCAAAGGGATACAACTATTGTCAGACTTAAAGTCAATTCTTTAAGTGTAGGTTAAATTACGTCATCGAACAACCTTTATAAATATCAGAGCACATACCCGCAGTAAATTATCACTTATCGACGATAAGTTATCGTTTATCTGCATGCTTGAAATTATATTAAACTAGACGGTCCTGTTGTGTCCTGGTCCTGCAGTCCTTGTCCTCGATCTTAATATATACAACCAATATGGAAGCTAATTAAGTATCCAAAGAGCTGATACAAAGTGCTTCAGCAATGTTAAAGTTTGAACGAACACGTGTGATGTATTCATTGACACGAAATGTTTAAATCGTAACGCCGACGTGCAAATGATTTTCGTTACACATTCATGAGTTGCCACGTTCCATTTGTGTTTCAATCAATCCGACATTTACATGATCTGATGAAATATGGTATAATCAGTTGTCTGCGGTTAGTCTGCGCTATGCTTTATGATGACGTGGCAGCAATAAATATACTCGTTCAAAGCATTGTTTGTGATTTAGCACTTTACTTTTCTACTTGTTATTGTCCACCGCTTTTACGAGTGGAGTCCATGAATATTTGTCATAAATTTAAAATATCATAATCATAATATGATTAATGCTCCTTGTGAGTTAAATTCATTTACCATAGATACAAGAGTGCCTCGTGGTCTCGCGGCACAAGTATGTGCCGTGCGATCTAGATGTTATTGGGTTTTTCGATTAGGAAATTCTCAGTAGCAGCACGGAGTCTGAAAATGTGCTCGAAAAACGACAATAGGCTCGCCCTTTATTAGGTGGGACTGATACGTACTGGCGAAATGTGGGTGTAGAAAAGCACCTCTGCCTACCCTATCAGGGAATACAGGCGTGAGTTTATGTATGTACGTATGTAGATACAAAGTCTGATTTAAAAATTATGAAAATATATTTTGACTAGAACTAGGCTTTGATTGATCAGTTTAAATTTAATCGACAATTCGAATTTTCAAATTTTCTCGAAACGTCAAAATAACAAGATGAATGCGAGAAACGTGATTCTTCAGTTATGTAATTTGAAAGAAAGGAGGAAGGGAAAATATTGCATCAAAGAGAATTTGAAATATTGCCAACTACATGCGTCGCCGGTTGAATTGATTTTGCCGTCTTTTGTGATCTCAACATAAAGATGGTCTGCGGCGGTTACACAATTTGCCCAACTTTCGCGGCCTTCCGTCGATCAATTGATTGCCCTTCGCTGACATTTTGTCTTATTTTGAAGCGATACCTGACCGGAAAATTTCGCCGTACAGTTTTGTGGCTGAATGCGATCTAAATGTGAATCAAAATGGGTAAAAGCTTAGCTGTACACACCACCATATTTCGACAATTCTTCAACTAGTCTTTTGGTAATTAAACTCAGCTATACCGACTTATAATGAAGGAATCGTTTAAACTGGGGTAACAAGATAATAAAAAAAACATATAGTATTTAAATATTGTATTTGAATATTATGGTATTTGAATCTTAATCGCTAGAGAGGAAAATGGTTGACTCCTTTTTCGTTGACAGCTTATATACGTTTTTTATATGGAACATGACAATTAGGTGTCACTCTATTTCGTCGGCCTAATCCTAGTTAGTGTTTGTCACTGAAAACACACAGCGTCGTTCCGTGATTCACGTCATTCTGTAGTTTAATGCTGAGTTAACCACATAGCTGTTGGATTGTGTACGTACCTTTTTATTATAATAGTATTTTTGTGATTACCTGTATTGCATTGTAGCTTTAAATATATATTTTTTTCTTTCTGTCTATAAGAATGTTAAACTTGTCTTACTATGATCTTGAAGCTTAAACTATCGGATACGATCAAAGAGCAGGTTCTGAATTTTGACCGCTAGCCGGCTTATGTTTTTAACATTTAATGGCTGTAACTACTGTACATCGAAATAGCTGGTGAAAAGTGTGTATAGCAATGTATCTGAATTTTACTTTTCAGTGTTAAATACGTGAGTGTCCACTTACACTGATACACACATATAAAACATGCCTTGTTGTAATTAATAACAGGGGTGGCTAATATGATCTGTGACAAAGACACTTTCCCTGCAAACGTTGGAAGAGTGCTTGTGTGTGCTCGGCTAAGTGTGTTTGTGCGGGACCTGTTGCTGCTATTTTCATTACGTACAGATGCATTCAGAGTCCCCAAGGACTGACTTTACGTTGATACATTTTCTTTACTGTCTTGTTGACCGGAGCGTGGTTAAACAGCAATTTTCAGTAAATTTTATCTCTAAATTGAAGTCTTTGAGTGTTTGTTTTATGTCGCTTCAGTGGTATTTTAAGTACATTACATTTTGATTGGTCTTTCTATATTTCCGATGCATTAGTCGAGCACCATGCACATAATCTCTTGTAGTTGTCACTGAATACCATTATCAAAATAATATTACACGTTCCGAAGCGGCAATAGTTAAAAAAAACCTTCAACAGTGACGACTTAATAGCACTTATAAAAGTCTATATGAATAAAGGCGATTTTAACTTTAACTTTACAATGAATACGCTTACGTAGGCACTAAGCAGTTGTTGCTATTTTTTCAATCACTTCACAATTATGTAACAAAATAATCTATTGAAGTATATAAATGACACTGATGTGGTCTAAAAATTAAAAATGTTTAATAAAAATAAAACAATCACTTAAAGAGGAATTATGACGTTTCAAACTAGAGCTCTGATAATATAAAATACCAACAAACACATTAATACCTCATTAAGCAATACATATCAACTGAAATACGGGATTATTGAAATCCGTATATGACCCACTTTCCGATTAATTTGAAACGATAAACCCTTATAATGAATCAAAAATTTCAAGCTATTAGCAGGCGTTTTACACAATATTTTCGCGATTTAATTGAATGGGCGTATAAATGAAACTGTGCCGGTGAGACCGTTAATTGCAGCTCGGTATTGAATTAAGTCCGCCATTTGGCGAATGCAGGCACCAAACAATCATGGCAGCTGAGCACGGAGGAGATGAGACTACCAGCAATGTGCCGCGCGTCATTTATTTACGGAAAGAAGCGGTTTTGTAATTCCACAAAATTTTCTAGATAGTACATTTTTTAACGGTATTGTTTCGGAATTTAGGTACTTAATCTTAATAATACTTTTAGGTAAAATTCACATACCTAAGATGATCTTACGTATTTGAAGCCTACTTTAAAGTATTTATAATTTACTGATCCTAGGTTTAAAGTACGCACTGCTACTAGTTGGTAGACTTTTTATACTTAAAAAAAACGTGATCATATATTTGCAGGTTTCCTTCGCTTTGAAGTACCTATTTTGAATAATGTAGGCAATAATTTGAAAAGTCAGCGGTGGATGTAGGAGGTCAAAACCAGTGGCTGTTATATACCATAATCCTTGATGCAGCACTGCAGCTTTATTTACAAAAAAATAAATCAAAACAATTCAATAAAATTCCACACACCACGATAAGTTCGTGTAAATAAAACACACAATATACAAGATGTCGTCCTGAGTTGGATAGCCGACAAGAATCTACTATGAAATGTCATACATTCTATTGGATACGCGAGGACGCTCACTATTGTTATATTGGCAGTGTTTTGCGGAAATAAACACAATAACCTTAACTCAAGTATTAATCTTGGTAGAAGAGCTGTTCGTATAATTCAGTTCACGAAATGTGTAATAAACTATTCCTTATTATAAGAGTAAATGAGATATACACAAAAATACCCATATGTTCACTATTTATCATGTTTCTATTGTTATTCGTGTAAATGGTAAAAATGTGCGGGGTGGGTTCGAAATATAGTTTCCAATTAGGCTAAGGATAAGTGTTGTTAGATATTTTTTAGATTTTAATGCTTTTTCTCTTATAGCCAGGAACTAATATTATTCGCCAAACGTAACTGCAGAAATTGTCGTTTTGTTTTTTCTTGAAAAATAAACGGCAAAGAAATACATGAAGAAATAAATAAAATAATTAGTACAATATTCTTTTATGGACATTTTCCTTTTCTGCCTTTATATTATCGTCAATAAGTGTAAACAGTATAAAATACTTACAAATATATTAATACATAGTAAATTATGAATTACATAAGTTTTGTGAATCTATTACATAAGTTTTATCAAAGACTATACAATGCAGTCATCTTGGGCTGCACTTCGAAGGATTCGGATCGATTGAAATTGTTGTTTCTCAGTACACTGAAAGGAAATAGCAGCTTTGCTGTTGCAGTCAGTTATTAAGAGATTGTTCGGATTCTCTTCTTTGGATAAGATGTCGGTTGAACTTTTCAGGTATTGCACTTCGTCTCAACCCAATATTGCAGTCGTATTCAATATGCAATCCTAATATCGCTAGTGATTTTAATTGATTAGGATTGAAAAAAAAATTAAACCTCTTTTATAAGTACTTTTTTATTACAATGAATGCTATAAAACATCTCTAAAGCCCTACTATACAATAGCATAATGTAACTTGTTATTTAAAATCGTTATAATATGTTCTAGGGTTTAGGTGTGAAAGCGAGATAAAAACTTTTTTAATAGTATAAAAATATCTACATCAATAGAGTCACGTCTACATTCACTGGAGGGATAAGCTATAAGAGGTGCATTTCTGCACCAATACTCTGCCAAAAATGTATGTATCCCATGTAACAGGGGGCTTATTGTTGCGTCTTGACTCTTGACGCACATTTCTAGGCTGTAAGTTGCGAATGAGAATTTTTAATGCTAAGACCCAATATTATTCGGGATCTCTATATCGCTCGACACATACTTGTGCCAAATTATTATCAAATATCTTAATACAATCTGTAACGTGAATGGATCAAACACAATGCAGTGTTGAAGGTAATCGGTCGAGAAACTATTGTCTTTTGTGCGATCACGGGGAACGTGCACTGTGTCATCTTTATCGATGTTACGCTGAAAAGTTCTCACAATATGGCTGAATGAAGAAGAAGTACTTATGGTTTTATTGATCTTCGCAAAACGGGTAACTTATTATAAGATAAAGAATATAAAAATCTATAAAACCATTGAAGATTTTTATTGGTGGCATAGTATTCTCGCCTATTTTAATTTCACTT
Source organism: Cephonodes hylas (assembly GCA_030295005.1). NCBI lineage: Eukaryota > Metazoa > Arthropoda > Insecta > Lepidoptera > Sphingidae > Cephonodes > Cephonodes hylas. Next base: position 5,393,015 of record AP025364.1, on the reverse strand, counting down.
TATTTATTTAAATGACCTCATTTGCACCCTTTATTCATGCGTTTTCAGAACAATCAACTGTTGTATATGCTTCTACTTTTTATCTCCGCATAACCCCAAGGTTCGCTGTAAGAGAATGCCTAAGGCATTAAGTCCGCCTGTAAACTTACTGTAGGTATATAAAGCATAAATTAAAATAAATGTGTGGAGTTGAAGACTCGAATGATTTTATATTTCTTCTGACCATTTAATAATATGCCAAAGATGATACGTACTTGCAAAGGATAATAATAATTATGTTCTTTGTGATATACAGATCAATATAAGAACGAACGATAATGAAGCTAAATTTTTAAGTCAAATAAAGAGCAATTAAACTAGCGGTCGAATTTTATGTTTCTAGAATTTTGATAGATGAGAAGTTTATTATGGTTGTGTGTTATGAATGACTTAGAGCTAGGATCATAAAAGATGCTCTCAAAACTTCGGATGTACGAAATGAACGGGCTTAGTCCAAGACGTGATAAATGATGGTGTAACATTAGTTGCGCATATTATAGAAACATTACTGGAAACGCTCAAAAATTCTACAACTTTTACTGTTAAGAAAGATGTGAAACTATTTATTACAAATTTGCTGTTCATTTCTAAGAATGTGATCGATTGAGCTTACGGATAAGATAGTTTTCTGCAGTAAAATTTTTAGTTTCGATTAAAAAATGATATATGAGGTTTTATATTATATTTTGTCACCTAAACTTTTCTTAAATGTGGGTAAGCAAATGAATGTAATCAACGGTCTTTACGCTACGGTCTTGACGATCATGACGACAATAATGATCACGATGAGGAAACGAATTTGCACAAATAATTACATTTCTAAACAAATGTACAATGGAATCGCGTTATGGAACTAGCCAAGTGTCCCGTCAGCCAGTAGCTACGAGAAACCTTATAGAAGATAAAGGTTTGTGTCTTACACTATTCACTTCAAGTATCAATAAGGTTTTATTATAAGTAGATATTATTAATATTAAAAAAAAATAATTCGTGTAAATAATAATAAATCTCGTGAATAACTAACTTTGGGTTCAAAATATTATCGCTTAGAGTAGACATGACCGTCAAATATTTATTACGAATGAAATATAAGTGGAATAAATAATAAAGGCACTTCCAATACTAACAGAACGCATGACTATAAAAATAGATGAAAGTAAATCCAGTTTAAACCGAAGCCTTGCAATGGCACTCGTTTATCCTGCACGATAGTATTTATAACATAGCTACTCGCGTCAGATAGCGTATTATTCCAACGTCGCGGCGGAGTCAATATCCTTTCAGCGTTTGCCCCGCCCGCCCCGAGTTACACAATTCTCTTTTTGTTCATTGTAAATAAATTCAACGTTTCAGACAGCATCGACATACGTACGTCTCATTGTTTATATGAAAATTTTGGGGTGAGAGACGCCAAGACATGAATTTCGTAAATGCACTTGAGTGAAATGAAACGAAGAAATATTCTATTTTTTGGCTCTCATTCATCGTCTGATAAATATTTGCTTGTTATAAACGACTAAATGGACATGCTTAAAATCAGGGAAATAGACATGTAACTACTGGTATTTCGTTGGGAAGCACATAGGATCTTGTTTTACTTAGATAATTAAATGGGTAAAACCGCTGGTTTATTTCTATTGGTACAAAATGAAAACAAATACAAGGACTTTTATGATGTGATCGTTACTGATAAATACAAAATAATAATGAAAATTTCAATTTCATGTGCCCAACGAATTTAAATGAAAACATAAATAAAATTGGAAAGCTCAACACACAAAAATCATTACGTCACAGAGATAAACTGCACACAGAGCCGCCATTGTTTAATTTCCGCTTCAATATCATTGATTTTACGGATTTCATTTGAGTTTATAAACTGTGTGTATTTCGTACAGCCAAATAGTTTAGAGAACTGTAAAAAAACATCAAAATTTATTGTTTTGTGCATAAAAACTTAAATTGTAATGCCGTACGTGTAGGTATGTTAGCTGCATACATGAAGTAGCATATAAAGGTTAGGAACATAAAACCTTGCTCATCATAAAACCAAAAAAGGTTTTATACCCAAAACTATGTACACAGGTTTTATTATCTGTCGTAAAAACAAATGCCTCGCGTGGAATTACCTCTTGCGTTATTTAAATTAATTCGATAAGTGTTTTTATCCAGCAGTTGTAATAACTCAATTATTTGCGTTCAAAGTTACATAGTTTGGAAATTCATTGAACATTGTTTGAATTTTAACACGAACCTTAAACAATCGGAGTTTGGAGACCGACGGATAACTTGTTGCCGGGAAATTTTGTACACTGACATATTCACAATTAGTATTCCGATAAATATTTTTGAAAAATGAATATTTAAATTAATGTTTCAATTTTGTATCTTTTTTGCAGTATTACATTAGTAGTACCAAGTATTGAGACAAGATAAAGTATAATGTCTCAATACGAGCTCGTCTGCTTAATTATTTTTCATTTACATAACAGCTGGAAGAGAATCTAAAAACAGAAAGAATCTTGTTTTTGTTAACATAAAATTAAACCTCAATATAAATAAATATACCAATGTTTTATTAGCATTATTAGGTATAGAAAAATATTATAGGTACAAGATACCTTACATAGTCAGAGCATTGCTCAACTATTCCGCACACACTTTTATACGTCGGATATGTCTGGATTGCGAGTGCAGTAGCGTCCACAATTAATGTCTAACGACAGTACGGCTCTTGCTTCGCTTCCCATAGCCATACAGCCGCACTTAATTGCTTCTTCACGCTTCGCTTAAAACACCCGATATTGTACGAGGTACGAGAAAGTGAGTTTCACAGTCACTACGGAAAAGGACTGGCCAACTTTTAGTTCGTACGAAGAGCTCTAACTGTTCAATATATCCTTAACTGTTGCACTTAGTACTTTGTAACTTTCTTTCTTTAAGAATATATGTTCTAGATGCATATGTCAGCATTCTTGTGTGTCGTCTACCAACCAGCACTAGGCCAACGTGGTGGGCTAAGGCCTCAGTTGTAGAGGAGGCCCGTGCTCAGCTGTAGAAGTAATATGCGCTGATGAATTATTTTTAATACAAAGTGTTTTCTTTTCAACATGATATTTTAAAATGTTTCATTACATTTACAAATCATTTTAAGATTCCATCATATTTGTCTTACCGAAGAATATACTTAATAGGAACTACATTAGAACCTACAAGAAAAATTTGAAGTGTTTTAAGCATCAGATTGTAATAATTATGTTCTTTGCTTTCAATAATCAACTAGTATTTCCTCACTAGCTTATAGACAATCACTAGCTATTAGAATCATTATAGGCTTGTAATTAGTGGACACTTGTAATAGCCATTTACATAAACACCGTTATGCGATGTTTGATGCGGCGTGTGATAGCTTTGTCATTGATGAGATTACCTCAAGTGTGAATGGACTGCTATTGGATGGTCTGTTTGTACAAGTAATAACCTAAGAGGGTTTTAGCTCGAGAAGTCAAGGACAAAGCCGATGAAAGACAATACTAACTGCCTTTGCCATGAACTAACTCAGCCAAGCGCCTGTTGCACTTTGCTGAGCTGGAAGAGCGGAAACCCTGATACATGATTACAGCTTTCTCTAAAGAATCTAAAAGAGAATGTAGGAGTTATTCTTCTATTAAAAAACATTTACCATATCCAACTAGAAGAAGTAATTCAAGTAAATGGAATATTAATCGAAGTCAGTGATCTAAAGAGAGACACAATATTTAAAAGGTTGATTTTTTTCCTAAAGTTGATTACTATAACATTGTAGCCAGTTCATGTAGCGAATATTATGTTTCTAATGCACAATATTCAGCGCATAAACATAATTTCATCGACTAGATGTGTCACGTGGGTAATAAACTTAGTCTTTAGGTTTCACAACATAGACACAAATTCAAGAGCAACTTCAGCGCGTGACGTGTCACGGTCAGATAGGCTATAATTCGAGTACGCCGCTGAGCACTAACTCGATCAAGCTGACTCTTACGCTGAGTGAACTCGATTCACTATCAACCTATTTTCAGAACATCTTCCCTTATATCTCCCTATATTTATATGAATATTATCCATAGTATGTCACAAGATACTCTATTTTCTGTGACCATTTTGATTACGAAAATAGATGATTTTATCATTATGAAGGCATGTAACAAATTTTAGCAATATTGTTGTTCCACAATGTAAAAGTACGCATACAAGTCTTTTGTTATCATAGACTTTGCCCTAACATAAGATACGAGTTGAACAAAATAAGTCGTCGTAAAAAGTATCTACAGTTTTTTTGTGAAATGATAATATTATAAAAGAACTTTCCTAAATATTTTCAATGTTTTAAAGAGCGAAGGTTAATAAAGGAAATGTTGTTGAACACAGCATTCGTAGACCGTAATAGCCATTTGATAAAATTGCAATTTCACAAATAAAATTGGAAACAACAGCAATCGCGCGGTAAAAGTGACAGGTAGGTATCTCATTTACCCACATCTCCCGCCCCGTCCCACAACGAGTTAAAAAGGGGAGCGCAGTCGGATTTTCCGATTCATAACCCTTAAATTTTTTCCGGACCCGAGCCGGTATCAGCTTGCGGTACGAGTTTTATTTCATTTTACATCGTACTAACAAAACGAATGCATGGTCCTGTGAACACTAATGAACCTGCCTTCAGAGCATTCAGTCGAGTCAAATGCGAAACGAGTAATATGTATTTGCTTACGGTGACTTTTGATGTTTGCAATTTCAGGCCTTATGGTAATCAGAATAAGGTTGGTGGAAATCAAATGTTGTGGTGGAAGAACGGAATTTAATGTGGGGTAAGGTAAAAGGAGAGATTATCGGGGATCCACGGCCGTTTCCCTAACAGCGCTCGAGTGGGCGTGTGTGTGGCGTGTGGTGGGCCTGTGTATGAACACGTTAATTATAATACCGGGCAAAAAATGAAAGAAACGTGGTGAACGCTCTCATCACAAGGATTTGTAAACGCTCGCGATTCACTGGAGATGTTCTGGTGCGTTCAAAAAAATTGTATTTCAAGCGATTCTTTGAATATGATGCCGTGTTATTTCATGACTGAGGGTTTTTTGTAAGCGACAACGGATTAAAATAGATTCAGGTTTAGATATACCAGAGACACGTTAATTTTTTTTATTTATTTTAGCATTTAATCAAAGGCTCTTAAATACCAACACGGCTGCATTATCTTATAATGACGGAAAAGGATATATTTTTATGCTATCAATAAACATAGCAGACAAGATGACAAAATATTATAGGATTTGATCAGATTACTCGATACAAATAGTGGTAATGATTTCAAGCATAATTAAATAATAAGGGAACAAACGCCCGATTGCTAACTCAACAACAATGTATATATGCGAAAGTTTAATTTAACGTAATTTCATAGTTTACTGCATATATGAATGAATATGATTGCATCTCCGTTCAATTTCATTTTAAGCAGATAACATGTTGAAGGAATCAATATAGGGAACGCTAAACTGATTCTAGTTGGCAAGACAAAACAACTTGACCCAAAAAGAAAACAAAGAGAAGTTAGCGTTTATCAGAGGTCCAAACAGGCATAGCGCTGTCAAAATTTTGGACCTTGTCCAATACTGTGGGTCTTTGCCAAATAATAATAAGAAAAATCGAGACATCTACATTTCTTATCTCTGAATCATTTTCGTCAGCTACCAACACGTCATTACGCCCTGATTTAGTGTAAGTCGTATGTACTATGTGTGTATGTAGGAAATTTTATAAGTCATTAGCAATCTCAATGTTGTTATAAGGAAAGAAAAATTATACAGCCGTTTGAAGTCGTCTCGAACTTCGGTTAAATAGATTGTTTTCTACACGTCATAATGAATGATTTTTAGGCACCTAGGTACGAGTATGTGTATCTGAAGATCATGTCGATCATACATGACTTAATAATATTATTTGTTACGTCATAATCGTAACGTATCATCAATAGTTATGGGCTCTCGGAATTTTCGCTAAAAGCATCCCCTACAAAAAAATAATAGATTTGTGTACCTACTCCTTACATCCTAATATAGTGCCCAACTGTGGGTTGCTTAGTCTTTATCCTAGTAGCGGGACTATTATTTCAACCCGCAACCACCAGAAGAATGTCTCGTCAGGCAGATGGCCTGATCTTCGAGACTATTAAGACTTCACACCTTGTCATCATGTATAACAAAATGATTATACATGGTAGGGCAAATTTATTTATTATGACATCAATGTCGACGTTTTAACGAGTATTTTAATACCAATATTTCATCGCTTGTATACACGTCTGTTTAAAAGACAAAATGTATGGCTCTGCACTGAATAACACAATGAAACAATATCCACGCCGAGGTAAGTTCACTTCGTTCGTGAAACTCCTAATATTAGATGATGTCGGATCTTCTAAGAAATAATACTGATTTCAAATAATCCAAACAGAATAAAAACTTATTTATTCACTGGCTAGTGTATTTTATTTGGTATTGAATAGAAATTACCAAAATGATGTAGACATGTGTTTGTCTACGAATATCAGTTTAGCCACTCATCTTTCGGGAAAAGTGAAGTCCACCAACCAGCACTAGGCGAGCGTGGTGGACTAAGGCCTAAAGGGATGCATTTGGACTGATGATGATAATGATAATTCGAGATTTGAGGGTTGGTTTTTGAAATATTATAAGCCATTGCTTACCAAGTATTAGTCGTAGTAGTACAAGAGCTCTTACCTGGAAAAAAGAGAAAAATATTAGTTTTAATATGACAATATCGTGAAGCTGTATAAATGGATTATTGCATTTTACATGTTTTTTTAAACATAGATAGACCTATTAATCGAACCTGCCACCTCGATGGCAGCAATTGCTTGTGCCACTGTTTCAGAGGCAGTCTGGTAACATAATCATGTCAAAAATTAAAATAATAACTTGACGACAAGGCGAACACAGCATTTGCATTTACCAGATGTGATGAAATTAAGTAGCAGCACAAGCATTAAAAATACATTAATCCGACTGCACACGACTAATGTGTACAGAATTACGAGAAACATAAAAACTGAGAAATGTATATGAGTTATGTGTTTACTAGCAGCTAAAATGTAAGTTCACTATAAACTTTGTCGGAATAAAGGTGTAAGTGAAGCTGACAGCATAATTTATGGTAGAAGAGGTGCGGGCGGTGTAAAACGTTAATTTGTTCCACGAAGTAAAATGGAAGAAAACCGTTAATCCATCTAAAGACACGGGTTATTAGAAATTGTTTTTGAACGATTTGTTTGCGCCCTGACAGGGAAAAGATGAACCAATTAATAAAAGGTGGGATAAGGAATTCTTTAGCGAACTGAGCGAAGAAAATCATAATATTTGTATAGTCTTCATTACTCACTCTTGTAAATAGGGTACTTGTTTAAGAAACACAAAATAAATTGTACATGTATTCTTATAGAATCAGTCTACGTATTTGAATGAATAATAAGCTTTAATTATGCATGTGTAGGTACTGTAAAAAATCGCAGACAAAATTTTAAGAGACTTTCAAATGAAATTGAAATATGTAGTATTTGACTAAAAAAAATATTTTAAAATGACTGTAGAATAGGAACTAAGGTAAAAGGTATAACAAATAATTTCGTCGCTAATCGATCGTACTATAATATGTTAATCTCTGTATAGCATAACTATTAAACCTATTCAATTAATTGCGCATACTGAATTGAACGCTAAATATTATGAAACTGCTTTCCTTACGTAAATCAGATGTATGTACATCAAATAAACAGTTTATAAATCAATCATTTTATATTTACCAAGCGCATCCGTCCTTTAAAATTAAATTTGATGAAAGCTTCCTCGCAGGCGTCTGCAAAGAGCCGCTGCAGGCGTGGATACTTAGGTCGGGACAAATATTTGTCTTAGTCTACGTGCTAAAGGATTTAATAGTCTCTATACGTTTTGAGAACTTCTCGAGGTTTCCAAACGTTTGTTACATTTGTTTTATGGAAGCCCGGAGCTCCGGCTTGAGTAAATACGGTTTAAGTGGCGTGCAGTTGGTGGTTTCTAGAAAAACATTGGGCAATTTTTACCCGGAACAAAACAGAAATAACTAGTAGGATAATAAAGTGCTGTATTCTATGAATATTATGGCGTAAACCTACTAGGACAAAGATAAAAACAATACTTCGTACCCATTGCTTACATTAAAATTGTGGAGGACGTTTCGATCTGTTTATTCCTTACACCTATCCCCTTTTATCCCGCTCGAATAACTGTCATAACATTCCTTTGTTTTCCTTTTATTTTGCTCATTCCAAGTTTAGTCCGACGATAAAAATACCTCCGGAATACAAAGTTATCCATTCCTCGTTCGTAGTTTAGATGTAAAGCAGACATTACGCGCGCGTTAAATTATTTTTTTAGTTAATTCCCACGCAGTTAAATCTTGTTCAATAAATAAATTGCCGAGAGAAGTATCGCAGGGAATGGATCTGTTTGAATTAAAACTACAATGTGTACTTGCCGAGTTATTATGCAGCTAATGTGGTATAAAGTTTTATGATTTAATATGAGCTCTTAATGATGGCAACTAAGAAGCGTTCACGCTACCTTGTAGATAAAAATTACACTTTACATTGTTACAAAGAGAAATAATAAAGAAAGATTTGCTATATTATATTTTTCAAACAGTAATTAAAGTGTATTACTTAATCTTTCATGTATTCGACAAAAAAATTACTGGTATTATAATTATTAGATCATTGTAGTGATCATTCTGTAGACAAGACAATCATAATCGATTTTGTAACATTTATAAGAGGCTGCTCTACTTTTTTACGTAGAAACTTCCAACAATTTAAAACATCCGTCCCTGTAAAGTGTCATATAAATGCTCCTGGAATTAGGTAGCTAAAACAAAGCGCTTCACGATATATCGACACAAACCAACGCGCGAGTAACCCTCTTAAACGTTCATGTGGCATTTCAGTGGATATTCGCAAAAGCCACGAGAATTTCCGTGGGGCCGCGTCAAAGTGAACCATAAATGCACAGGCGTCATATTCCCGATTGACAGGCGCGCTTGTGATTGATATCTGGGAGGCTTCCGATGATATATCGACTGTCGGCCAACGAGATAGCACACGCTGCGAATCTGCATACAATAAACGCGGTGACATGTGAAAACAAACGTTATCAAGCTATGTTTGTTTTTAGATTCAGTTTTGGATGTGTATATTGTATTTAAATACTCTTTTATCCTATCGAGACAGCTGTGTTTATCCACTTATATCACCATTTGGTGGTTGAGATAGCCAATAGAGGATGCAATGTACATATATCTACATATGTATACATCCCACTCAGTCCTCTTTACAATGGGAAAAAGGTATTAAGCTTTAGTTCATCACCTTGGTCTAGTGCGAGTAGACCGACTACTTACTGAAAAGTAACTCGTGTTTTTTTGCCATCTGTTTTAGACCATACAAAGCTTAATTTAATGTATTTATTAGACTCTGTTTTAGACTTTGGCGGATGGATATAATGCATTCTGTTACTATTCTGAGTCAAATTAAATTGACGAAACATCATACTTAATATTTTTTCATATGCGATATTTTAATTTTTTTTAATAATTATAATTTTTATCTTTAAGACTTGACATAAAATGCAATGTCGTCATTACGCTGTGCTATTGTTAAAAAATAACTTAAATAAAACTAATACTTTTAAGAGTCAAGTATCTTTTCAATTTAACACATAAGCTACAAAGTTAAAGAACAAATAAACTGAAAATCTTTAATGGCGCTCTCCGTGTGGGACATATTTTCCATCAGGTGAGATGGATTTCACATTTGAGACGCACATAAATTTATATTTCAATAAAACACAAACAAAATTTATTATGAAAAAGCCTCTTCGGTGTACTTACCATTTTACGAGAGTTATAAAAACGCATTCAGTGAGGTAAATGATATGATTGCTACGAAAAAATATACTTTTACGACTAAAGGAAATTTGGTAGAATTTGTGGAAGTACAAATAGGGACAAATTTATTCCCATCGTCGTGTTTCGTGCATTTTTCCTTTTTATGTTACCTACGAGAACGAAATGAATGCAGATTGTTTTGTAACTATTATTTAATTGCAACCTACAAGCAAATTGCACGAGTATGAATTGATTTTACTTTTTTATTAAAAGTTTTGTATATTTAATTAAATATTTTATATTTTAATTATATTAGTTGTAGAAAGTTTAATCATCACAGCAGATATCGAAAAGCGATCGAATATTATATTGAATCACCTTTTTGGTTTTAAATAAGGTGCAAAGGCACATTGTGCACAGTTAGGTATATTAAACAAAAACCTGGTCAAATAACTGCAATGGCACTTGGAGATAAGCGCATTAAGGTGCGATGAGAGTAGCAAAAAGAAAAAAAGCTTTGGCGAAATTTCTAGCTTTCATAGATTCTCCTACCAAAACATTAACAATTATTTTAATCACGAAAATGATAATTTTACCTAGACTATGCTACAGCTTGATCTCCTAGATTTTTTCATCATACATTGACAATAGCCATTAAAATGCTAATCTGATGTAGAATATGCCACAGCTTGTTCGAAAGTTCGGTGTTAAATTCGGGATATAAAAAGTCACATTCCATTTCAATCAAAACACGTCAACCGAATCACATCCATCATGAAATCTGCAAACGGACGACACTCGCACAAAAACGAAGAGTCTTGACGATCTTATTCGAATATTTCTTAATCTTCTTTAACCAAACCCTTTTTTAGTGTCAGCACGTTGAAAAATCTTAAAATATCACAATGATTAATAATAATAAATAAACACAACAGTCACATACATACGTCCACAGTAAGATACAAGTCTTATGTCGTGGGTATCAGAAACTACGAGGGAGTTTTCGGTCTCACAAATACTCATAACCGAAATTTATATTTGTGCAACAATTTAATCCAAAATACATATGTATGTATGTCTATTATTTGAAAGAGATTTGTCAAAACTTCTATACTTTTAGTTATTAAGCGGATAAAGTAATTATTTCTTCTAAATCAGTAACTCAAAATGTACCTATCTATTAAGTATTAATAATAATAAAGATTTCGAAAAACGATACCCCATCTGCCTACCATTTCGGGGAATACAGGCACTTTATGCCCGTGTAAATAACCATGAGCAAATGTATGTATGTACTTACTTGTGTATGTTTACGTATATAGATAACAATCAGTCATTTAATCATTCTTAAAAAGGTTTAGTTTTGAATTACAACACTATTAAGTTAACGATATAGAGGCAACTATTGTTTATACCGGACGACAATTTGTCACGTTTATGAACTAATGGCTATGTTAATATTTAACATTACATCGCAATCAGTGGATTTTTTTCACAGCAACTAAATTAACACCCTTTGTGTATCAAGTTCGCGTGATACGAACTATTCGTTACCAGGAAATGGCATCGCCGAGAAACCGGGGTCAAGACCTTCGTACATTTAAATATCAACAATATTTCTACGCAACCGTCTGAAGCTATAATTTACTGAATTTCCTTTGTCCCTTTTTATAGCTCCTCACAATGTAGATTATAGATAACTATTTTCGACTAAAATAAATTCGTTCTAGAAACGTATTCGCGTTTACCTATTTTATTATAACTTCGGGGCGGTTTTCATTATTCGCAAAGAAAATGCGAATATGTAAATTGATGAAACCTGTATCATATAGGTTCTACATTAATTGAAGATAACAAATATAGCACATAGTTCTGGAGTTGTATATTTTTAACGACTAAAAAGATTTAGTGTTTATTTCATTCCGATAGTTTCGTGGAAGTTGTTTGACTTGAAATTATTTTAATGAAAGAAACGTACGAACTAATAACTTTAAAGAAGCTTAGTGAGAATACAAAGCAAAAGTCAGTCTGTCATCTTTGTAAATATAGCAAGGATATAAAGCATTACTAAATGTCTAGTTGATTATCGCATGTGAACCACTAATAATATTAAACGCTAATAGCCCATTACACCACTAAATATAGAGTGTTAATGTAAGAATTTAATGTGTTTAAATTACACGAGTCTTTATGTTCATCATCAGCTTATATTGGTCCCACTGCTGGTCACACGTCTCCTTTGCAACTAAGGGGGTTTAGGCCTTAGTCCATCGCGATGGCCTAGTGCGGGTTGGCTCACTCTAAATGTTCGCTAAAAAAAAATAAAAACACGGAATTGAAAGAAAAAGAAACTACTATATTATCAATTACTGTATGTTATCTACGGTTTATTGTATTATGCACCTACATCACACCGACTCAACGTGATTATTATTTTGAAAATAAAATCTTTCCACTTACGCTGCTAACATAACCAAGGCACTTTTACAACCTATTTCTTAAAATATTGCAACATTCTGAATCATATTTAAAAAGCCAGTTTTATGAACTTTTTTTAAATTATTATAAAAGGTTAAACACAATTCATAGTTTGTCTCAAAAGCGAAGTATGCTAATCTATTACAGAGCAGACAATCGATCATCTCAGACGTACCGTGATGAATAGCGACTCCCGATGGGAAATTTTGATAAACTCCTTCGCACCTAGCCAAGGACATTATTCCATTACTTAGTATATTACCTAAAAATATCCTTTATTATCATCAAATGTCTTATATAGGGTAAATGTATAAATAATATTGAATAAAGTGAAATAGAATGGATGAATAATAGTTATTATTTCAATTCCGCTAATTTGCAATAATATTTTATTTTTATCTTCAAGCTAACTTTACCAATAGCTGGTATAGACTAGTCCTCTTTTACGACCATCAAACAAATTTACTGCACCTGACTCCATAAAGAACTTTTCATAGATCAGCTTCTTAAACAATAAGTTTCTTCTTATTAAAAAGCGTAATAAAAAAATTCTAGTAAGGGCTTTATTTAACTTACTTAATCTATTTTTAGTTTCATGAAGTTACGGAGCTATCAGCAATACACTTTCGTCATTCTGAATATATTAGCACTAAGGAGATAAAACATTGTCTGATAACGTAGATACCCTGTCCATTTGTTACCGGATGTTTCGTGTCCCAAAACATTAATGCGAGCTATTTGTGCAGACAGGTACACCTTAACGAGAGTTGATGCTAATCAAATTCCCGCGCTAGATTAAAATTCTTATCGCTAATTTAACATTAGCTATGCATCGCGTGCCGATAAACATTGTATAAATTAGGCAAAGGTTACGCTTTACTCAGCCAACACATAAACAAAGGCTACTGTAAACTTTATTTAATGAATGGAGCGAAATTTTTATAATAAACTTTCACGTACCGCCAAAGTGTAAAATGGCACGGTTTCAGCTAATCTAATGAAAAACCGAATTTAGAAAGACCGTGATCCGTGACACGAATTCCTCTTTGCGGAAAATCAATCCAAATGAGTTAGACGTACGTCTTGCTCTTTCTAGCGGCCCCAAACACAAGGTTTCCTTCCTTTTTATTTTAACAGTGATACTTCACGTTCTTTACCCAAAAGCGGCGGGTTGGGGTGAATCTTGATTGAGATCATCGACCTTCGCTGCGATACATACATCCAGAGTGATAGATGAAGAGTCTGACTAGCATGACTTGACACTAAGATTACACAATTTCAAACATTCTTTAATCCTTCCAATGTCGTCTATCTTTAGAACATATCACACGTCGTTCTCGCATTTTCAAGTAAACGAAATTGGCTCAGCTTTCTCATAAAATGTTTGTGTAATATCGTGTGAATTCACGTCCGAAACTGGATGAACTAATAATAAATAAGCATGGCGTAGTCATGTGTTTATTGCCTCATCGAAACCATCTCATAGTTAAACCACCTGCTCTTGAATTAGCAATGAAATTAAAGCGTACAGTAAGCTATCTCATTTCCTAAATGCATTACGTAAATAGCGTTCTGGATCGTGACTTATTGTGGCGCCATGGTTGGTCGTATCAGCCGTGGCTACAATTACCAACCCTCCTTCCATTCCGTTTTCATATTTCCTTATAATAGGAAATTACGGACGCCTTCTACGTTGGAATTAGATAGGCCCATCCCTTAAAAGTACTTCGACTGAGAGGGATCTTTACGCTTTTTGGAAGTTTATTCTTCGAATTTACGGGTTCTTCCTGCGCTTTCGTGTTATTTTGGTGTTTGATACCGGATTGCTGGTTTTAGTCCAATTTTAATTTAATGTGTGTATCTTGTCTCATGAAGTTTATTTTGATCACTAAGTGAGCGATTTTGAGATTTAGGTTATTGTTAATTTTATTTCCGCAAGCGTTTTTGTCCCTAAGTAGACATATTTAGGTTTTCATTGACCATAACAATTTCATTGATAATTATAACTGTCTTGTTTTGGGCAAGTTAATAATAATTTTATTTAATAGTAGCATTTGTTATTATAAATTTCTAGTTTCAGCTAGTTGATCAGAAAATGGAAGGAAGATTTTTCTCTTGACTAATTAGAAGCAAACAGCACTATTATCTTACCTATACTTGGATATATAATATACATACATATACGTATACATATTCATATATGTCTGAGTTCAGTTTTAGCGCGACAGAAAACGTTAATAAAAAAGGGCTAAATGTCACAGAAATTCAGGCATGTGGACACGCATGTGAATATGTGAATTTTGTGCAACAATCGTTATACGTCGACGAATACTGTCAGTATGTTGTACAGATATTTTGTCAAATATTTGTCCATCAGTGCGTTGACCGCGTTTTCACAATATTTATGACTTTGGATGGGTGAACGAATGTTTACATTTATTCGTTTTCCTGCATGAGTGATGAAGTATGGATTTTTTGTCACATAACAAGTTATGTCTCGCGCACAGTAGTGAAAGAAGTCAAAAGAAATACAGGTGAGATGTCCTGTTGTAGTAGAAGGGCTAACATCCTTTGTAATGGTACCTCTATGCGGTTTTTTTTTCATGTACATTGTTGCCTGGAAACAGTTGCTTGGAAGAAAACGACGATAGCATTGAGTCCGCCAACCCCCGCATTAGGCCAGCAAGATGGACTAATGCCCAACTCTCTCTGTTGTAGAGAAGGCACAGGCCTACCATTTGTTATAAAACCTTATTTCAATACTATCGTCTATTCTTTTACTAACTAGGTAAACAATAAACCGTAAATAAAAGAAATTGACAAAATATGAATCATTTAGATAACAAATATAAATGTTAGTATAAAGGAGGCAGGAAATTACCAAGTTTTATTTTTTTGTGCCGGTGTTATTTCCCCCGCGTAATAATTTATCGGAATTGTTTCGAATGTAGTTATGATTTATACTTTGGTGTTGTGTAGCGCTGCCGTAAACCAATTTCCAGCACACTCTTTCCTCCGCACAGTATTTTCCCGGCACTTTGAAATTTTCCCAATATTTCTTCTTAAAGTACAATTTAAGTTTAAGAACGGGCTTATGCCATGTACACAATTACTGTATCTGTTTTAATATCCGGACAAATAAAAAATCCAAATTGGACGTTTAAGTAATGGCTGAGAGAATTACAAAATATTTCGTAGATGTCGTCGTAAAGTTCCTCGCAAATTAGGAAACAGTCCGCGTGGCCGTCGATATTTTCTCGCTCCGATTCTGTATTAGGTTTTGTTTAATTTAAACAACTTACTGGACTGCAGTAAAATAAATGAATGTGGGTGCCGCAGCCGCTTTTCGTTTATTAATAAAATTTGAACACTAACTTGGGAGTTTCGACACGGCCGAATGAGACATTCAAAAAAGTAACCACTCCGAAACTCTACTGGCATACGATTCGGCTCCATAATGCCACATCTTTACGAGGGAACTTTTCTGATATAATGCTGCAGACTTGGAGCCGTTCGGGCTGAAGTGATTAAACATGAAATTTGCATTTGCACAAACAGCCGCTCGTAAATGATAAGATAGGATTGGTTTAGGAACTTTTACGGCTGTTATAAATTTTGCGATAAACGTGTGTGATCGCTCCCTGCATACATGTTGCTCGTTTATGCCACGCTCGATGCGCATTGGCTGTGGCAATAAGTAAAAGCTTTCGGGTGTATTTTTCGCGTCGAACGTGGCTGTTAACGTTAGTGGGATTTAACATAATCGCCATACTTGAGTGCCTTCTATGTGTGGCATACCAACTCGGGAAGATTTTTAATTGTAAAATAGGTTTATCATTCATACGGTAAGTAAAGGTATTGTTAGGCTGTTTATAAACTGATTTGTAATAAGAAGGAAATCTGTTTTGAATAATATGTCGGAATTTTGGCACTAATATTTTTAAGTCAATAAATGACAAATTCTTTGCTAACTTAGGTTCAGCTAAATCTTGTACAAATATGTCTGAGTTTTATGTTGCGATTTTCAAAGCTATGCTTCTAAAAACAACACCAAAATATTTCATCCTGCAATATACTAACTTAAATACCAAATCCTTTTTACTCCCTCCCATCCGTACAAAGGAACACCTCAATTTGTCTTACAAACCTAATAATTCAGTGTAATGAAAGCGATAGCGCATCCCATTGTTCGGAATGGGGAACGGTGTTCGCGAACCGCGCCCGCCGCAACATTGTACCAGTAATTGAGAATAGTGCTCAAACATGACACATGTCCGTCTTTGTAACACTAATTAATTTCCTTTGAATAATATCCGTGCATCAATTTTAGCAGTCATATTTGAGGGACATCTCCCTTATATGCGTACTTTTCGGGAGATAAATAACGACTAATACTGAATCGGACGTTATAAAGTAAAATATATGTATGTATAATGTTTGTGTGTTATGAAAGAAAATCCGAAGCTATTGGATCTATTTGGATTGTTTTTGTTAAACAAACTTACAAATAAACAAGTCCTTTAATTTATTTACGTATATTAGGTATTTGAGACACCTTTAGCTTTAAATATCGCAAGGATGTTCAAACAAACAAAAATATTAAAGACATCAAAGAGAACGAGAGGACTGCTAAAGGATAATTAAACTGGCTCGGCTTCAGATGTCAGAAGGTGCTCGATGGAAATATTTCAAGTGCATCCGTCTAAACCGTCCTAAGTTCTTTGGTGCCGTTTTAATGACGCCTCACTCGACGAAAAACGATCCAAAAAGAATAGCGAACTGATTGCTGGATTACTGCAAAGGGTGTCGACAAAAACCAAAGGGAAATTTTCCCTCGTTATGCTAAAACTCGGCCTCGGCAATTCAAAAGTATCGCCCTGAGATACAGCTTTTAAAAGGAGTCGCTTGTACTCACCAACTTTAGTTAAATATTTTTATGGAACAAAATTGAAGGCATGAAGGTAATACTTGATTCTTAAATTTATTTATTTTAAAGTAGCTTTTATCTGTATTGCCAGTGTTTTCCAGCTATAATCAAAATCAATTGAATATTTGAGATGGCAAATATCAAATGAATTCACAATCATAATACACGAATAGATATAACGATATGCAAACAAAGTGAAGTAAATATTCGTTTAAATAATTTACTCCCCTGGGCTATTAGAGTTGAAATTGGATCTGCAAATGAATATTCGTTTTTAGCAATTGAATGCAGATATGTAGTTCGTTAACCTTCACGTGGTTGATGTTTAGTATTGATAATAAATATATAATGATTTAACCTTAGGACATCATCACATGGGTACAGTTTCAGATAAAAAATGACATTTCAAGTTGATAAGTATTAACTAACACCATTTATTTCCGACACTAGGCAATATAATAACACTTATCGGAAACGTCTTGGCGTCCAGTAAATATTATTTATATAACAATTAAAACAGCTATAACTTATAACAATTCTATTCTACATATCATTGCAAATGAAATTTACGTGTATAAATCCTACTACAAGGCAATGTTTTTTTATCAAGCTATATAACCATTGGAATGAATATTCCAGCAAACATGAATATTAATAAATAGAGCCACAGAAACGGACAGTATTAAAATCAATTCACCAGTAATACCCTGAAGCTATAGACTGAACTGCATATTTGAAACAATCACTTCGTGCAAGCTTAATTAAGTGCGGAGCTCAGATAGGATCATATTTATGTATTGAGAGGGAAGTCAACAAGTCATTACTCCTGAGCTTCTGAGTCGCATTTAGGTGGGAATTTAATTAATTTCAACGTTTCAACGCCAGACTATTCGTCCTCCTGAGAACCCATAAAACCTAATGGACTTTCACTGTATAGCGGTAGGTGATATTGCGAGCCCTCTTACTGAAGCCTTGCAAATTGCACTCTTACTCTATTTCGGGCGCACTTACCGTCATTTTCTTTGTTATTAAGCTTAATACTTTTGCTAAAAACAAATTATAGATTCTGATTTTTAAACGTCACGTTTTTCCAAGAACTTCGGCGTAATTATGCTATCTTCAGTTTTGTGCTATGAAATGAATGTTTTCTTTGACGATTATGACAAAGCAATAAAAAAATTCCGGATAGTGGCACGAAACAGACTTTCAATGTAACTAGATGGATGAGAATCTTGGAAACAAAAAAATAATCAAAACAATAATAGCTCCATACCAATTCCTTTAGCACCGATCGAGGTGAATTTAAATTAAAGTATAAAATCAAAAGATAAACATTTCAAAGAGGGCGCTTCTATTACTTCGGAGCGTCGATAAGAAAAAGACAGCCGCCGCAGGCTTCGTCAAAATTTCGCCTTCAACGTCATTTCTATTCAAAGTGGAGTTTCTAATGCCTTTCGTCTAGGGTTGTCAAATTTTATTGAAGGAAAAATATATTAGGGGTGGGCGGCATCCGCTCCGCTTATGGGACCATTCCCTTGGCAACCTCCTTTGAAATTTAAATAAGGTTATGTAACCGGACCAAACAGGACTTAATAAACCCATCCCACTTTGGTTAGCTGATCCTCAAATAGTTTTAGCGGTCCTTTTGGTACTTGAATGATCACGGCACATTCCAGCCGTGAATAATGTATGTTAATTACTAATTAATACAAATTGGACTTTGCCTGTTCCGATTGAACAAAATTATTAAAGTATATTAGGTCCTTTATATTTCGTAGATATGATTAATATTCCTTTAATTTATAACGGTTTGGTAAAATATACTTTTACCTTAATGTATGTAAGAGTATATTTAAAATTTAATGAAATTATCTACGCCTCTTTGAGCTTCAGCAAACGTTTGCATTTATGCAGCTTTTCACTCCAACACTTGAGTATGTTCATAGAATTTGAAACCGCATGCAGTGTATATTAAAATCACGCTCCAAATTTGAATTTTAAAATGTGTACATCTCCGTATAATCTGGCTGAAACTGTGCACAGAGCGGCGCAAAACCAGCAATACAATTTAAATTGAAGCTTCGCACGTATTTTCTTTCCAAATGAAGCGCCAAGTGGTACAGGCCTGAGTGATGAAAGTAGCGTTACGTAATAGGGCTCGCGCCCGCCCGTGCGAACTTCAGCACCGACGTCCCTCAGTTTACACGATGGATACATATCAAGAGCAACGTTCATAAGCATCACACGTTAATAGCCACTTGGGGAAGTTCTATAATAGATTTAAAAACTTGCTGAATGGAATGTGTGAACTCAAGAACGGCACTGCTCGTGCGGCCACCTACAACGAATGGAAAATGTTTTCAGTTTAAATTATTTGTGGTAAATATGTTTTTTATTCTGAGTATTGACGTGATTTCCTGTGCGGTTAGATGTAATTAAATACAAACGCATTAAAAATTAAAAGCTTATTTTAGTTACTATGAAAAAATGTTGAGATTCTTTTTGATGGACTTGCTTTTCAATATTTATCGTAGCTATTCAAAATTTGCAAGAATTTCATAATATCGATACGATACATCTTTCAACATTTAGGAACAGAATTCATTATTTACACCACCAATTCATTAACACATAATCCATTGTTATTTAAAATTCGCATAACAAACAATTTCGACAATCTCTCGTTCACCTATACATTGATAGGCGTAGCTTGTGAACTCGACCTGATTATTCGTCAAACCACGAACGTAAACAAACATCGCGTAAATAAATTTCCGAAGGAGCGAAACGGTGGGAAGACACGCTGCGCAAACAAAGGAAATGTTCCAAGTTCTTCGTGTGGCGTGTCTAATCACGGCACGCTCGCGCCGAGCCCCTCATAAACGTCATATGCACTCGCAATCAAACCTGCGGAGCTTGCGAGCCAATTTACGATATAACGACACATCTTCGCACCAATACGTGTTCGCCAATATCGACGTAACACTTTCGGATTTAGTGAAGTTTATTGCCAATGCTACTGTATTTACGAGACACAAGGACTAATATGATTGTGGTAAAATTTTTGAGTGCTATTTTTATGAATGTTTGTGGTCTCGTGGAACAAATATGTGCCTTGCGATCTAAATGTCACGGTTTCAGTCGTCATTTTTCACCAACTTTAATATTTAATAAGTTTGGCACTGAAAACTCTTCTTTACCTACATATTGTAAACAGTGATTAACCAAACCATATACCTAATAGTCAACACGAAACAATATACCTACTCTATTTTGTGTATCATATCAATTAGGCTTATAATATTAATTCCCATTAAGCATTACGCCTAGGAAAATGCTAAGCAGCTTTTAAAAGTGCAGATGAAAACAAACTGTTTGGTTTACAAGGACCGGCATTTCAGTACGTATGCACTCGTTCGCCCTGGCGGCTGGCGTGTATAACTTCGTTCAAAGTTTGCTGTAGCAGAAATTAACTAGTGGAAATTACTAGCTGTTCTCGTTGGTGTTATTAAATTATCTTTCGGCCTTGTTACGCATCGTTTTTTATCCGTAGTTGTGTTTGGTAAAGTTAACAATCCGACTGAGCCCGACAGGTTTATGTGGCAAAAAATGGAGATGAAACGTTGAGACAAACGTTGAAATCTATATGACAGTGGTAACCACAGACAAAGCTGCTCATTTCGAAGTTCAAACGGCCAATAGTCCTGTTCTACAATTTTATAGTCGAAATTTATGCGATATTAAAATATTTAAAAGCAATATTTTTTAATTCCGATAAGGGTTGATAGAAAGAAGGTGGTAATGATCTGAAACTTTACTAACACAACAACCATTTTATTTTTCCGTGGATTGTCTAAAAGAGATCGCGAATAGCGATTAGACTCCCCTTTATGGCACAAAAGTTTAGTAGCGTGATAGGTAGGTTTGCTTTAGTTTTTATTTCTACATACGTGCTGTTCTATAATGCATAATAAATAAAACTAAAATACAAATGTTTAAACCTCAACAACGCTCTTCTGCTTGCCGCAACCGTCAAAACACACTTTACAGTCGCATAGTTCTTTTCATACTTGCCTGTAAGCAAACAAATAAATGTAAAGTTTTCGAGGCTATCAGCAAAACGTCTTTATTCGACTCGAGCAGGCGACTTCCCAAGTCTATTGTGCAGCTCGAAAGGTATCACACTCCGGGAGTTTTCTTAAACTTCGCCAGTTTATCAATCTTTAAAACTGTCCAGTGTTACTGATGTCGGGGCAAGATCTATTGTCGTGGAGTTCGTCAGTATTCAAATTTATAGGATCCCACTTAATTAACAGCCGGAATAGTTGGCCTGATTGAGTGAATAGATTAAAACGCACCCTCTTCGTCGCTGTAACGTCAATATTTACCTACCTTTGTTCAACTGCTGGTTGAGTGATTAATCAAATAGCTAAGTTAATTTTTAAAATACGCGAAATATTATCTGAAACTACACTGAAAATCGCATGTTTTTGTTTGTTTTTAAAAGCTGAACGGCTGAAGCTAATTCCTGTGGCAATATATACCGCGTATTTGAATAGTTTGGGGATTGGTTGAGATGTTTGCGACAAGGTCACATAGAACTTGAAACACAGTTTTCATCTTTTTTCTTATAAAATACAGGTATAGAAATGCACAACGTGTATCTACCTCTCCGTTCTGGCACGAGTCCGGACAGAAAATGCATAAAAAAATTAATACTCGTCACCCTTTCCTAAGCCCATTGCCTTCTAAAGTCCACACTCTAAGTATAGATACATAAATTAATACGTAATGAATAAGCCTCAATTTATTTTATCGTTAATCCACACGCTCGGTGCGACGCGGCGTAGTGATTAGGAAATCCCTCCAATAGGGAACGTAAATTAATTCCTATGCATGAAGCCGTATAAAAGAAATACTCATTATTCTCAGGTATTGTTTTATATAGCTCATGTATTACGTATGTTTAACTCCTAAGTACTAAGATATAGTTAGAAACATATCATGTTTCCGGAACCTATCTAAGAAGATAATCAGTATGAAGAGGAGCAGTTACTTCGTCGTAGTCTCATAAAAATATATATAAAAATATGAAATACTTAAGGTGAAAACATACAGGAAAGCAGAATGAGATCGAAAACTAAAGCAAAAAAGAAAAAAATGCCGTGTTGCTCTCCACAACAACTAACTGTCATAGTTTATGTATAACTGTAACTACCCCTTAGATTTTTCCAGTAAAATATTCATAGCAATAAAGGTAAAATAACAATAAAACAGACAAGGATAACATCATGCAACTTTGTCACCACCCATTCTTATGAACTCATCCACACCTTAAATTGCTGTCTATAAAGTTTACTCCCGACAGAGCCCTATTTGCATATCCCGGAACGAGTAAAACCGAACGATAAATCACGGCGACCTTAAGTGCAGTTTATTGTGCAACAAAGTTTTATTCGATCGCGATAAAAATAAAGGTCGGACGTAATTAATCGAAAGCAACGTGACTTCTCGAAAATTATAGTCCACCCCTGGAAGTATACCAGGGCTTTTAAACCTTTTTCGTACAACAAATTAATTTCCAACGAAAATTACAGCTTATTTTAGTATCGGACGAAGACGGAGTGATTTAGTTCTATAAGGCCATTAAATGTCTCAGTCCCGGGCGCTTTCAAAAGCGATGCTTTGTTGAGAACCTCTGAATAACTCCAGGCGGGCTGTGGGTTCGTTCGGAGTGCTACCGTGTTTATCTTTGAACTAGCCTCGTAAAGCTATTTAGATACGATCTTCATGTATTTGCGCCGAGCATTCTATTAACAATATGCACGCAAATGTTAGCCCAGACCGAAACTTGTCATGTGCAATTTATGTGGCCGTGTGTGTGTTTGATTAGTGGTGTTTCAAGGCGTTGAAGCGAGGTTGCGTTTATGAATACACAGTTTATCTGGGGCTAAATGGCGAAGGATAGACCAGTGATAAAAATATTTTACGTTGATTCAACATCAGATTCTTAAGTATGGACTGGATTGTGCTGTGTAGAAAGAAAAGAGAAGAAAGCTGCCAAAATATTTCAAAATGATATTTCACAGCCAGTGTGGAAAAAAAGTGATGGAAAATCTGTGATCGCAAGATTTTTTCCATTAATAAATGATTTAGATTCTTAGTCCTTAATCCATATTTATTTTATGTGTATCATGGGATAAACGTAGCAAACTGCAGTAGAAAAGAAATAAATAGTCTATAGAACTTTAAAGGTACCTATAAAATTATACTACAATTTTAAAGAAATGTACATCTGAAGTATACACCCGGCTAATATTTCGAAACCCAATTAAATTCCGCCGAAATATTAGCCGTCGTTTAGCACTAGCTGTTTACTTTGCTTTCATTTATACTAAGCCAATATGTTTTGGCTCACATGCAGCCCATTAACTAAGTAAAGCTAACTGAAGCTCGTGCAAAGACAATACATCTTTACACACTGAAAAATGGAATACTTCCATTACTTTGTTTGGCCACACGATGGCTCCACGCTGTGAAAACATTAAAAGCCAAGAGTGCACTGGAAATAGGACATAGCCGCGATTTCGCTCAATTGTTATCTTCGAAATAGAGTATTGTACGGCTTGCCAAGAATTTACAGCCTTATTTGATGGAATGTAGGTATTGATCATTTGTTGTGTATTGGTTTACGAGTTACGCCCTTCTTTTAAATGTTTTTGCACAGTTTTTAGATTTTACAATCATAACTTCTACCGAGAATTTTATTTCGAAAAACCTAATAAAACTGGCAAAAAAACACCACCGTGTTATCGCAGAAAACTAACCACTTGTAAGTACACAATTAAATAAATAGAAATAAAACCCTTAGAGTAATAATAAATCTATTTATAATATATCAATAGGAATAAATTAATGATGAACGGCAAACATTTGAAAACGTTAGAAAATGTGTTAATTCACCCGCATAATCTCCCCCTGAATAGAGAACGTTGGCATAGAAAAATATGAACTGAGGCACGAATAAACGGCTGAATGCGAGGCACATAGGCACAATAATAGGCATATTGGGGACAAACACTACTAGATTGTGCAAATATTGTCACGGCGCGGGTCATATCCTCCTTTTGGCGGAGGTAAAGAGGCGTTTATGAATAACCCGCACCGGAGGCCATAACTTTACCATCATATAGGAAATAAATTGTGCTGTATCAAACATAGAATTTCCTGTAGAACTGCTGCCAAATGTGCACTGGCTATTTTAGAATATTAATTTATCAGACTTAATCTATGGCAATGTTTTAGGCATAAATTCCACTTTTAGTTGGAACCAAAAAGCATGTTTATATTGTGGACGATATAAATTTATGATATAATTACTATGTTAGGTATTCCAATCCATCTAACTATAGTGAGAATTAAAACGTTCCTGTGCAGATAAAAAGGGGAAGTACAAGAGTGGAGCCAGTAAGTAGGTTGGATAAACAGCTTTTGGTCTCCGGATGGATTACGTGTTCGTATCTGGCGGATCAGGAGCCGTCTTCTCACTAACCCGCGCAATCAATGTGATTACGTATTGAACATCGCTACTATTGATGAGCCTTGTGCACTATACTACACTATTCTAAGTCTATAGTACTTATTCGGTTTACCATAGCATTTTTCAACGGTATAGGAATAAGTATGGTTACTGTAAACATAAAGTAGTAGCTTACGGCTCAAAATTGTTTTTTATTTATCTTTTTATGCAACATATTTTTGAGAGATAAATATATTTCAGTACAGTTTTTTGTTCTTAAATAAATTTTTATAAGAATATATTTTAATTTTTTTTTTTTTGTATTTTTATTATACCAAGACCACCTAAAAGCCTGCCTCTCACTGGGTAAAAAAAAGACTATAAAGCGTATATTATAGAGATTTATAATTTCAGTATTTCAGCTTGGTAATCGTGAATATTGGTTATTAGACCTTCAATACCAAATGAGGAAGCAACAGAGAACCCTAAAATGGACTTTAAAATTGCTCATTGTCTACACGTCTGAAAAGTAAAAAATGACGGTATAAAGGAAAAAGATTTTGTACATTATCAGTTACTATTCACTGGGTTGCGACAGCGTACTAGTGCATAAAAATGCGGTTCGATAGCTGAATAACTGTATCCGCTCGAATACTGACCACCGATCATAAATATACATTGAATACAATAAATTGCGAGCAGCTCTGCGTGTCGTCGTAATTCAGTAGATATCCAATGTACTGCATTTTCCATTCCTCGGAGTCACTTTGCAAATACTAGGATAAAAGTTTTAAAGAGAACGCATTCTGAATGCCGCTGTTTTATCGCCCGTGCTATTAATAAACACGTGCCTCCTGAAACGTAAAATTCCAGTTAAAAGTATAAAAAGAAAATTCACTTGAAGATTAATGAATTGCAGAAAATAAAACGAAGGATTTTTACTCTTTTTCGTCGGATGGCGGCGAATTGAAAATACCTGACTGCAGCAAAATATTTAAGAACGAATGGAGTAAAAAGGAATCAAACTGTTGTAAATATCGAATAACACGAAACATCACAACAATCAATGCACTTGTCTACAAATATCTTTAATGATTCGGAAAACGAATTGGTTTCCATAGCAGGAAAAAATTATGTATCCTCTTTTGTTTTGGTAGAAACACTGTCTACAATGTTACCATCATCAATTTTAGCTACCTGACACACTTTTCTCCCAAACCAAGTCATTAAGAGCAATTTTCGGCTTTACTCGTCCAACTGCTCTCACCTTTCCTGCACGAGTGTTAAAAGTGCGCTTAGTCACAGCCGGAGACTACAAAAGGCTTAAAGCGTCAAAGCATAACTGAGTTCTAAGCTATTTTAATTAGTAGATTGTCTTTAAGCTGAAGGACTTCAACTCCACGATAACTTTCTCGTAGAATACACAACGTTTCTGCAGTACTTTCATCCGATTGAAACCAGATCAATATGCTTTTTAATTATTGTAATGGAAAAGTGCAGTAACTATTTATTGTGTAAGTAAAATTAATTTTAGTAGTAGAAACAGAAGAAGAAATAAAGAGAAAATTCACGATTACAAATCATTTAGCAGCACCTACTTAGTATAGTCTCTGTGAGATTATCATTCTGATTGCCAATTCATATTGAAGTCTAAGACAAGCTTTCCATTTCCAATAACATCAAGTAGATATCTATCCATTTAACTTTATTTCATAGCAATTATATCTATTATCGACTGTAAGAGCGCAAAAGAAAATAAATCCTCGCGACAAAAGTTACGTTCGTTCTAAAAGATATTAAAATTCCAGTGAAATACACCAATCCGCAAGTCCACAAGAATTGGCGCATTTGTTGCAAACGCATACATTGAATTACTGCCAAACCATTTTCTATCTACAAACAGCTAGCAGAAGTAGTATTACTTATGTTTTATTCTTTTTTTACAGTGAAGAGTACCTATATAAAAACCTAAACTATTAGCATAAATGTTACAATCTCTTTCAAGTTAAGAATGGGTTAAAAATAAGCGGTTTTACAAGAAGTGTTAAATATGTATGTATTTTAAATATGGATGGGCCAAAAATATTATAAAAACAAGTATTCAACCAGCGCATTTAAATCATAAATTCAGTTGCACTCCTCAAGCAACTGAATGCATAACGTCTTTCTAGAGACGGAATCTGCATGACACAGAGAAGGGCTCTTGAGTACTGTAAAGTGTTGATTCTAAATTAACCTGTTTATTAACATTCATTTGCAGTGTATACTAAACACAAACACAAAACCAGGGTTTCCAATGAAGAACAAAAGTTATTAAAATTGTTGTCTATTTATTCATTCGCGAACAAATTTTAAAGACAGAAGAGGGCTGAAATAAATAGACTAGAACATAAATACAAGACGGCGACACTTAGCTGGCGTTATTAAAACTATTACACACACGTCGCCTTGCACTAAATTTTGTACTTAATGTGATTACTCGCTCAGTTTCTTGCCACCATTTTCGTTATGCGGCAATATCTAGGGAGCGGAAACTTGAATAACAGATTCAACAGACATCATAGTTGCTCTTTACGGTCCAAAGTTCGAAATTTATGGTGCTGAAGTTGTTACAGAGTACGTGAAACGCGCATCCTACATTTTGCGAGTGTGTCTGGGGGCGTTAATATGGCCACATTATCCGACAACTTTAATTACGTATAGAGGGCAGAAATATTAAGCTAGATTGGAAGTATTTACGTAGGACCAAAATACCTGTAGTTTACCTTATTTCGGCAGCTATTTGGAGTATTAATTGGGGTAATTTGGGTTCGTTTTGGGCAGGAATTCAAAGCCGATGTTTAACAATCGGATCAGGTTGGAATGCGGGGGACGCTTATCGTCTACTAGCCATTGGCCTTTTGTAGAGGTGTGAATGCATGTTTTCGAAATAAACCCGGACAGCAAACTAACAAAAGAAATCTTTAAACGTATGCCCCCACTCACCAACAACAGCGTGCTTGGTTGACGAGATAAAATCGGGCCGAGAGGGACGCTAAGAACAGAGGTACCATCCCACGTTTTAGGAACATTTCTGTTCCGAGATCCGAACAAATCGGATTTGCGTTCAATTTTCCTAGACTTTTAGGAGCTCCCTAAATTCAGCCAGGCAAAACCCGACCCGAATACGTGGAAGAAAAATTCCACAATTCTTTTCGCAACTTGTCTACGTAACGAGAAATTTACAGCATTTACTGCTGACTTTTAAACAAAACGCTGGACTAAGCCTATTTTTTTCGCACAAAACATTAAAATCAAGTTTTGGTCTGGCATTTTGTTCTTACGGTTATTGTCCATAATTCAAGACAATACACGGTGCAATTATCAGTTACTCAAGTTTAACGTAAAAATAATTTCAAAGGAGAGGAAGAAAGCGCTCTCAAATATTCGCCGCCTTTGAGAATCAGGAAGAAAAGAGTCGTGCAGGTGGATATCACGTGATGTCGGCGCAGTACGAGGCATTGTACGAGGCAGACTGCGCGGCGGCGAGTCGAGGCGAGGCGAGGCGAGGCGAGGCGAGGCAAGGAGCTCTCTCCGCGAACATTTGTTACCGTTACGACCAACATTTATTACCTTTCCCCGGGCGTGCTTCGTTCATCCCGGTAAATATACTTAATTAAAATTACCACACGAGCCTCTGGTGGATACGCGCGCGAACACGAAGACGTGTTATGAGATAAAACTTGACATGATAGCCTTTTTACATTCCGCGTTCCTGTTGACGTAATTTGTAAATTTTTACAGGAGATATTACTGTATGATAGAGGAAATTCAGGATATCTTTTTAATAGGAACTTTGTGATTAAATACCATTATTTTATACGTTTAAATTTTAAGTCTATATCTGACCCATAATATTTAAATAAAAACATAACTATATACTCATTTTTGAGTATCCTTTAAATCTACATTATAATTTTAGCACGTTCCATATTTTTCACATAATTTAAACAAAAAATATAATATATTTTTGTTTCCCTCAAACTCTCCCACAATATTGTGAACACATCTGCATAACGGTCCGGCAGGCGGCTTACTGCATGGAGATCAGGCCGCAGCGACGGCAATTAATCACTGGGGCGTTAGCTGTAATGGTTGAGATGCTGATGAGCAGAAAGCAAAGACTAGATTAAGGGCACCCAAGCTTATACATTATTAATACTCTTACACACGTTTTTACAAGCACGTGTGCCAATTTCAAAAGATTATCCATCAAACATGCATCGATAATGTGAAAGAATAACACGATAATTTAAATTAGGTTTTACGAACCAAAAAGGTTTTATTCCAATGTTATGCCAATAGTGACATACGACTTTTTAGTTGTAACTATAAGCCTTGTATCAGTAATTTGTAATACAACACAATAAACTACTATCACAGTGAAAAAATAAAGTAATCAGTGTGGGAAAGTGGTGGAAATTGCCATTTTGCGTGTCACCATGTAATGTGAAAATTTACTCGTATTACACTGAATTCTCTGGTTAAATATGTAGACTTTATTAAGGA
Organism: Cephonodes hylas; assembly: GCA_030295005.1. Lineage (NCBI taxonomy): Eukaryota > Metazoa > Arthropoda > Insecta > Lepidoptera > Sphingidae > Cephonodes > Cephonodes hylas. Next base: position 5,363,532 of record AP025364.1, on the reverse strand, counting down.
CATGTTTGTAGTTAATTGTGCTATAAAATAGTTTGTTCAACGTACTATAAAACTTTTTTACTTTATTTTTTGTTTTATATGATTTCATTTTTCTTGCGCGTACGTAAAATTTATATTTATTTGTTTATAGAATACTAACAGATACATCCTAACGGAAGTATGCAATAAAAACTTAAGTATTGTGTTAATATAAATAGTATGTCATAATACATACATTAAATAGTTTATTGAAAAAGAAAACATTTTTTTTTTAATATAAAATCGGTATTTTTAATCAGATTACCATTATAAACCAACTTATATATGAATGGCAGCTAAACAAATGAAAACTAAATAAAAATATGGTTTATTGAACACTTTTAGAATTTTTAAAACATTATTCCATTTATAACTACGACACTCAGAGTCGTAGATTTTTGGGGCTTTTTGCCTTATTCTGTAGCTTTCAGCAGAATATTAAACACGAGTAAAATAGTTTTAAAATGGAAACAAGATATGTCAATGCGGTGCTAGTAAATTTGCCGCAGTGAGCTGTCTAAGTCCTTACTTTACTTGGCATTAACGGATTTGCAACTATAACAAGTGTGCTCAACACTTACTTCATATATTTAAAAATGACAAAAATGTAAGGTTTTTATGCTGGATACAGCTTTTAGCTTTAACACTAAGCTGTTAAACATGAATTACGTAAAATCTATTTATTCATAAAATAAGAGATCAAAAAAATATAATGGAAAAAGTGATAAGCTAACGAAAATGTCCATAGCTATAATGTTACGAAACAAAAAGTGGACAGTCTATTATATTTTAGTCTTTAGACTATAAAAAAGTGTGTGTTTCTTTTCCCTTTTTAGTGTTTATTGAAAACTTTAATCACCCATCAGTTTACAGCACGACAGAATACAATTTTAAAATGTTGACCTACATCTTAATACGATTAAACTTCATCATTCGACACAATTATGTATATTATGTTTACCTGTTGAAAACACACACTTGATTTATTTATTACTGTATCTGCACAACACTTTAATCATCGTATTCAAATAATTTACACACGTGAAAATTTAAAATAGCCATTTATTAATAATTGAAGTCCGCCATCTGCCTTTGTTCTGTTATGTAAATGTATGAAAAACGACTATAAGACTTAATTATAATCGATATCAAATGCAAAATATATTTTTTAAATAATATCACAAATCTGTACATCCCACAGCTAAACACATATCTACGGTTTGTCCAGTATCACAATTATTATTAAAAGCATATTCTACTTACAGTAATTATAAAAACTGAAATATATATTTTCCTCTTTTCTTAATGGGTTATCCGTAGTCAGATTTGGATTTTTTTAAGTAATCATACATCAGATGCTTAGAGCAAAAAGGAAAACAAAATCGTTTGCAAAAAAAAAACATTCAAAGTAAGAACTTCGCATTTAACATTTTAATCCGTTTCCTGAGCTAGATCCCAGGAATTCCTCCTAAATGTTTTGCGAACACTGCTGTATCCATTAAGGGAATATTTTTCCGAATTCTTTTAACGAAACTAAAGATACGGGTGTTATCGCATTTTTGCGCTGATCCCTCACATTTCTCTTAGTTTTTTTGTGACGCACTTGTAAAGAAGGCGACTAAATCTATTGACAATTTATTTCGGTCAAGAAGAAAAATCAAATACTCGGAAAGTCGTTTAAACTTACTTTCCGATAGTGCTAGTAAAAATAAATATGATACAACGTTAAATATTACAGTTATAAATTGTTTACAGTCGCTAAGCTGCTTCGATTTCGAGTAAAACTTTTACCGACATGCATGCAATGTATCGTTGGTCCAATCAGACTGTAAACTATTTATGAAATCGACCAAATCTATTCGCTTTTCAACAACAAATTCAAAATGAACGTTGACTTTCATATTTCTAATACTAATTTAAATGTAAAGGAAAAAGGAACCCAAAAGCCAAAATAATGACAGACGTAAGAAACAGAGCTTAACAAAATGTTTTATCAAGATCGCTTTAATTCAAGAATTCACATACAGTTTCCTAACTTGTTATACCAATTGTAAATGCTACCTGTCACGTAACGTAACATAGGAAATGCTGACTCTACCACCAGCATAGTTGAAATTCGAGTTTACGCGAAGATTCGTCACACGGAACACGTGGCGTTTGAATCATTCGAACTTCGCTACAGCTATTTCAAATAAACTGATTGTGCAAGCCAATTCTCTGAGTGTTACTTCTCTATGGTTTTACAAAACTATAAGGTCCTCTTAAAACCTCTTTTCTGAAAACTTCTTACTTAAAATACACGTATAAGGAATGTTTTAACGAACGAATAGCACATAGCATATTATCTTCAAAACTTTGATTAATAAAACAACAACTTTAGAAGATATGTCGTGAAAGGCTTTTCATGGAATCAGTATTTAAATTTCAAAATATACTTTATGTATATTATTTGTATAGATTATAAGTGAAGTAAAAATAAAAAAGAATGAAGTATATTAAAAATATCTAGAAGAACTTTTTGAATCCACAGTTCCAAGTTGTTAAATGGCAACAAGTCGTTTTATCGTGGCAAAAACTGCGACTTGAAAACTCTGGCTTCGTCTGTCTGTTGACCTAAATCCACCCGTCCATCAATCAGTATTAAGCTGGTATGGTGGACTGAGGCAAATCCTATCGTGATAGAAACGGAGGCATATGTAATACATTCAGACGTTCATGTTACGATTAACGTAACTATTTCTTCAATAGGACCAACATGTGACAGTTGAATGTAATAAATACCATTATTAAGTAATAGAGTCTTTACAAACGGATTTTACAAATAGAATTATTTCTAACAAATTTTATTTTATACTCGGTTTCAACTTTAATCCGCGATTGAAAACTTTAAATCTGTGCTGGATTTAAGTTTGATTCTTAGAGATCAAACCTTCTTTGTTATAACTGTCATTCTCGGCCCATATATTCAAGAACAACACCATTTACGACCATTCTATACTAGTTCAAACTAATAACAGACTTTATAGTCGAATACTCACATAAATTACGCGCTATGAAGGTAAGCTATGATTATTAAAATAGGTGTCGTTATGATATTAATAAAATAAATCAAAAAGAAGGAAATAAAAGGCAGATATCAAATTCTATTGCAAGATATACTATCAACGATCTGAAGACAATTCTCGACCTCGCAAATGAAACACGATATCCCAAGCAGGATTACAAATCAGAAGTATTGGAATTAAACCACTGAAAAACGAAATATCTTTAGGTCACAGTAATAATAGTGTAAAGAATATTATTTGAATAAACATCAATTAATCTATAGGTTGTATTCAGGCCGTGATCGAAAACTAGGGTAGGTAATCGCTATGGTGATCACAAGCTCAATTTTTGACGTTTTTCATACAAACCTAACATACATTTAATATCAATAAATGTATGGAAAAGATTAAAATTTATACTTTTTGTCGGTTTTTTTTTTTACCGACAATGAGTTAGTGATCACCGTAGCGATTACCTTAGTTTCCGATCACGGTTTGAATGGGCCCTGTATATCTAAAGCAACTATTATATATTAGAAAATATTATAGCGCTTATAACAGATCTAACCTCCACTGTGTTGTGCCGGCCATTGTTTGTATAACGAACTTTTAATTGGGCAAACAATTTACTGTTAACGAAGCAGCGAAAAGGGTCCGGGCAAAAGCGGTGTTAATAGATTTTCATTATGCTAAGTTTGTTTAAAAGGCATCAATTTTTAATAACATCCTTTGTGATGTGGTTGAAAACGTTTAAGATATTAACTTAATGTTTCTAGGAAGGGGGTAATGAAAAGAGGAACAATAGATTTAAAAATCTTGAGCCAACATGTAGTAGGACTAGGGCCCAATATTTCATAATCATTGAGGATTTTCGGAATCTAGCAGTGGAATGTGTAGCCTTAATACCCTAATTAATAAACTGTGAGTTCTACGACTTATACGATTTTTTGTTTATTATTAACAATTATCTGTATTATAAACAAGCTACAATTAGTTATAGAGCTATCAATGGTAGCACAAAATCATTGATAATTAAATTTAATTTAAAAAACATGCACGCAATAACTTGTTTATAATGTGACCGGTAATGCGACGGGCTATGATAAGATCAGTCGCCGGATGATAGTTCTCCTACTTGACCTTCTTCTTCCTGTTATATCCCATATTATCAACACTTCCCTCGAATCTGGCATGTACCCTTTACTATGGAAAAAAGCTTACGTAATACCCATCCCCAAAGTCCCTAATCCCTCAACTCCGAATCAATTCCGTCCTATTTCCATACTTCCCTTCCTCTCCAAGGTGCTCGAGGCCTGTGTACACAAACAGCTGTCCACGTTTGTATGTAACCACCAACTCTTGAGTCCCTTACAGTCTGGGTTCAGGCCTGGGCACAGCACTACATCCGCGCTCCTCAAAGTGACTGGCGATATTAGGGCTGGTATGGAGAACACCGAAGTCACTGTCTTGGCTTTGGTTGATTTCTCCAATGCCTTCAATACCGTCAGTCACGACATCCTCTTAGCTATTCTTTCCCACCTTAAGATCTCTTCTGAGGCACTGGATTGGTTCTCTAGCTATCTTCAGGGACGTCAGCAGTCTGTGCGCATTGGCGAATTATCGTCAAATTGGCGTAATCTTGATTCTGGCGTTCCTCAAGGCGGTATACTTTCTCCTATGCTATTTTCTATTTTTATTAATCTCATAACGCAAGAACTTCAATGTGCGTATCATCTGTATGCCGACGATCTGCAAATCTACGCTCAATCCAGTGTAGACTCTGTGGCTTCTGCGATACATAGGGTTAACGATGACCTGGCTCGTATAAAGACCTGGTCAAATAACTTTGGCCTAGCAGTTAATCCTGCCAAGTGTCAGGCCATAGTTGTAGGGAGCCTTAGGTTAATGACCAGACTGGACCTCAACACTTTACCACCTGTTGTTTTTAATGGCTCACAGATTCCTTGGTGTGCTAATGTCAAAAACCTAGGGCTCGCGGCTGTGTCGCGGAAAGTCACAGGCACTCTTCGTGCTCATTATCGCTTAAAAAACTTCCTTCCCTCCAGAACCAAGGCGATGCTTGTGCAAGCCCTAATATTTCCTCTAATCGACTATGGTGATGTGTGCTATTTCGATCTGAATGCAGAACATCTCAATAAATATGACCGTCTTCTCAATAACTGCATTCGATTCATTTTTAACCTTCGTAAATATGATCATGTTTCTTTTTTCCGCTCTCAACTGAAGTGGTTACCTATCCGACAGCGACGTTCTCTACGCGCACTTACTACTCTTTTTTCTATTATTAAGTCTTCTACTTCGCCCTCTTATCTAACTTCTCACTTTCAATATCTAGGTAGTAACCACAACAGGAATCTTCGCTCTTCTAACAATCTTCTCCTTTCATGTCCTTCTCATAACTCAGACTTTTTACATTCTTCCTTCTTCATTCAAGCTATCCTTCTATGGAACGCACTCCCACTAGAAATCAGGATGCTGACTAATCGCTTTTCTTTTAAATCAAGGGTTCGGCAACTTCTTTGGAATCAACTGTCAGAATCATCATAATATGTATATTTATATATATATATATATATATATAATATTTATATATGTTTATTGATTTATATATATATTATTTATGCGCCTATCATATTTCTCTGCATCACTGTAAGGTTGACTGGAAGATAATGCCATCGGCATTAAGTCCGCCTGTATACATTGTTAGTATATGAAGTTTAAATAAATAAATAAATAAAGTAATAAAATTTGTATTGGCAATTACAACGTCCAATTATATCCAAATGTATGTATTATAAACATTGTTAAAATTTCATCGTCCCGTGCCAGCTCAATCGAGGCTTACAATCGCTTTGCTGTAGCATTTTTTTTTGTCAGTTGATTGGCCAGTATAAAATCTTGAATCTATCATTTTCTCTTTATTAATTTACTATTACCTTTATTTTTCTTATGGCCATTAGGGTTCACTTCTACTATAATAAACTAGTTCGGAATAATTATCAAACGAGATCTAGTAGACGTACTAATACTTACTACTACTTCACCTACTTTAACGTAATTTAAAATATATGACAGCGGGACGTGACAATATTTCATGTGTGCAAGTAAATTGTGGTGTTACTTGCTCTTGAATGGTTCCAAAAAGAGCTTACACGTCTCAGGATATTTAATCGGCCGATATTCAATCAATCAATGCAATCAATCAGCCTATCGCCGTCCACTGCTGAACGTAGGCCTCCCCAAGAAAGCGCCGATATTCGCCACAACTTAAGACATGACTTTATCTATCTATTAAAATCCGAGTAATTAATAGTTTTTTACATTCGATACGAGAATACTCGTAACAAAACAAAAAAAATACACAGATTGTGATTTGAATGCAGTGTCAGGCTCGTAAATATATTGCGGATATCATAAAAGGTTAGTGTGGGGTGGAATCCGTGTTTGTGGTTATACTTTTATAGCGTCCAGTTTTGTTGAGTAATGGATATTGCATTCTGCACGGCCACCTGTATTGTAACGGCCTCTCAACTAGATTGGATTGTAACGTTACATTCCATTATTGTGAGGTACAGGCTACATTGTCACTTTGTATGCATGATTCGTGGGGAAGACGTTTCTTAGTAAGGCAGTGTGTAGTTGGTTTAACGATCATGTGGGGGAGCTTATTACATATGGAAGGGAAGGGAAAACAAAGGAAAGACTTATGACGCCGAAGTAAATCGTTTGACCTAGTTAGTGAAATTAAGCGCAGTTTCTCGGTGTGATGTTTTGTGAAAAATTTTTTTTTTATTTTTATGCAATATGCATATATTATAACGCCTTTATGCTTAAATTTGTATTTCTACTCTCCCTTATTCCGTCAGCTATCCGGTACCAAAAATATAGGTCGTTTACCGTAATACGGATACGGCAATTAAACCCTAAAACTTTCGATCGCATACACTAATTGATGTTGTAAGGCTGACGAGGCTTCCGAAATTTAAATGAAAAAAAGAAAAATAAAAAATAAAATTAAGTTCTAGCTTATACGTACATTGGAGGATTTGTTATGAATCAAAAATATAAATTAGGAAATAATTACCCATAAAATATTTTGCTTTGGCTACTACATCCGATAATACAAAATTAGCATTAGCAAACATTCAAATACAAACCAAGGAACAAAAATATCCATTTGGCATCCGTTCCACATTGCATCTATAGCAAAAAAGCTAAGCCAAATGCGCCAGGGGCAGACTACGCGCCGTTCGTAGTTCCTGGCGCTAAATTTCGTGACGTCACGGCTGACGTAACTGCCGCACCCCCGGGCCGCCCGTGCGTGCGTCATTCACCCTTACACTACCCCCCCTCCCCCATCCCCTTGCAAATCATTGGCCAAAATCAACACCGATTTAATGCCATCATTAATGGACGACAGCTGAATTGTTGATGAGCTATGCTCCGCGTTCTGCGTGCGAGTTGTACGTGTTCGGTTTAAATGACAGCAATTTGTGTAGGTGGAATAGACAGAACGAAATGACGCTGTAAAATTTGTAATTACAGTTACATTTCTCGCGTAACATTTAATAATGTTATTGCAAATTGAAATAGCGGCCTGGACCGGCTCTACTGGGGCGAAACGTGCATTATTCATTATGCAGAATCTTCTGGTGCAAGTTATCTAATAGATAGTAAAACGTTATATCAAAGTATATTGTAAAATGTAGAAATGAAATTCATGGGAAGAAAGTTATGTAAACAGGGGTAATTATATGTATGTATTTTATGTATTAAGTATTTCCACTTCACAATTCATAACACACTATTAAAAAGATTTATCATTATTATTTTTCATTTTAGTATTATTGCGAAAAGTTGCAACAAAAAGCAGAAAAATTGAAAGAAACAACATCCTTTTCAAAAACATTTTCTACTGCCCGAGGTAATTAAAATTAAATTTCATTTTACACCTCAAGCACGAAGTAAATTACCGAAAATCAATTAAATTTCGAAGCCGATCCTCAGTCACATATCGGCCAACCGATGGACGATAATCTACCGCGTAAGCTGCAAGTTCCATTGAACAAAACCGAGCTAATGGCCGCACGTCACAGCCAGTGTGACACTCACTGGCTGTGCGGTCGGTATGCAGGAAATTATCACAGTTTGTTCTGAGCCACGGCCACTCTCGTGACACTGGATGCTGTGTGCATTCCGTGATTAAACATAGTGCTAACTTTTTGTTCATTCATTCGAGTTAGAGCTGTGCTGGTTTAAAGTGGGACGTAGTACTACTGTTTCATGGGGGAAGAATGACATGCATAGCGAGCCTCGCACATAATTTCGTGATCTAAGATCGAGGCGGCCATAGTGCTTAGATAATTATTATACCATTATAAACACAAATAAATCGTTAAAGATTATTTTTATACTTTTTACGATAAATAAAAAAAATATATCTTTTCACAACTTTTTTCTTATTCGGAGAGTTCAGGAATATTACGAAAACATGAAAAAAAAATAGTAAGAAATTTCGATATTATTGAAAAATCCATTGTTGTTTCATATTTTAGCAACGAGTAGAAATAAATAGAGTTTTTCCGAAATTCCTATCACGTACGAGACAGAATTGCGGTAAATTTGTGTGAGGAGCTGTACATGAATTTGAAATGAAAACTTGAGCAGTCTACAAACGGTCAGCTTGCAATTTACAGCCAATGATTTGTAACCCACTTTAGCATGCTTCTAGACGAGAAGGGAGCTGGTTAGATGGTTTTGGAGTCCGTTTATTAGATTGTCTTTCATAACGACCAGTGTGCTTGAAGGCTTGAACGAGCCTCTATCGGCATAGTAATTTAAACCTCTGGAAGGTCCTCGTAAATCCAAAGGCCAATAAGTCCTAGTACAGTCATCGCTTCCTCGAAGTGGAAAATTTGAAGCAAACTGCATATTAAAGGCTATAAATTATAAAAAGTTTTAATGGTTAAAAGCCTTGAATTAATATTTAAAACGAAACACTTCAGTGTTACTCTAGTATTAACTGTAATAAAGCACCATATTTCATACGTAATAAGGGAATGTAGTACCACTTTAAGCACTCTATAGCCTTCGTAAAAATTGTATTAAATGCTCTACCCATATTTTTTTATTGAAAGCGCAACCAACTATCAGAAACGTTATAATATATGTAAACTTAAAATCATAAACCATTTTAGTACGAAATAAACGAAACGACTTTTACGTATAAAATTTTATTGCTTTAATTACAAAAAAAAAATTGTTTCTCTAAAAAGTTATACAAAAAGAGGTTGTAATTAAGATTTTTCACTGCGATCTTAACGGTACTGCCATCCGGCTCTTATTCTTATTAATTATTCTCAGTTTTTCTTTTCTAAAGTGCATTTTACTGTATCTTAGTAGCACAACTATTATGTACCATTAAAAGCTTAAAAGTAATAAAAATTTAAAAGGGAAGCAAAGAGTGTACTACGTGTACTTAGAATATGAGATAGATTAGAAACTGAGCTTCATTTTCCGAAACGTATTATTGAAATATTAATGTCAAATAGTAATTAATTTATTTAGACATAAAGTCAACAAATCTACATACTTTTTGTAATACAAAATATAAGAGACTCTTCCGGTTAATGAACGCTTAAGCCCTAATGTTTGTCTTATATCATATTATTATTAAAGGTCAACAATTTCTTATACAAACACTTATACAAACACAGCACTATGATGATGACTGTTGAATTTAATATATATTTGGTAATCATCCGGACCTCTTAACAAAAAATGTGCTCTTTAGCCTATCAACAAATGAATACAAATATTGCTAACTTGACCTATTAGAGGACACATCACCTTGCAAATATATAGATCGAATGCAGTATCTACATATTGGTTCGAATGCATTGTTTCCTGTGATGCGGCGGACTGCGCCAAGCGAGCTTTAGGAGGGATATTTACTTTGTGTCTCCCCACCGACAAACGTGTACCCGAAAGTGGGCTTGTGGGGTCTAGCTTTACCGATATCCTTTAAACTAGCGAAACGTTTTGTTCCTTTTCACTGTTACCAGCTCTCTGATTAATGTTACGTATGTCTTTTGTTACAGGTTTATACCGAGTTTGGGTGACAGTAAGATGTACTAACCTCATTTTATGTTTATTGTTAAATTATTTTTATTTTAATGTTAATTTACAAATATCTAATTATTGTTATTATAATATTTAAGTTATTAAGTTATATGTGTTCGCTACAAGATTAGTTAGACTGGAATTTTTGACGAATCTTTTCGGTTTACGTAAAAACTGTATATGAAGTATAGATGGTTTAGGAAATATTTCGATGTAATTTTAATAAAGAATCGACGTAGGATTATGTTTTGATTACTTAAAAATGTTTATATAATTAAACACCCCGTGGCGAGATCGGCAGTTGGCTACATGCAGGCGGTGTATTTATTTAAATAGAAATTCTATATACTATTTTTATGCCGTTTTGCGCTTTATTACTACCAAAACATTCCTATTTTTATTCCAAATCCGCATTTAGGTTTCAGTGCAAGTGCTTTATTCCATTATAATACAAATGATCCTCTTATAAGGATACAGGCCGTTTTCCTCATTGTCACTTTATATGAAAATGTTATTCGAGTATTGTAATCTCCATATTATATTTTTGCCGCTATATCGAGAGAGGCTTCGTGTTTACATTTAAAATTACACAGTAGAGAATAATTAAAATTTTGCATAATAGCTTTGTACAAAAGTACTTCAACGAATAACACGATACTTGGATGCAAATAATAATTAACAAAAATTCTTGGAACATTCAATTATTGTCGTTGCAATTGGGTACTGAATATGGAATTTCAAACAGGGTTTCGACGAATCCACAATGCGTTTTATTTTGTACGTTAATTTCGTTGTAATATTCCAAACTAAAAACTTGTTATTGGAAATTAATAAATACCATATCATGTGTTATCATAATATTATAGTATTAGTTTTTTTAATAGTTATCGCATACCACTTTAGCCATCTGGAATTAAGTATTTAAGAAATATTTTAACAATTTATTTAAATAAAGACAACATACACTCATATCTAGTGTTAATTACGGAATTCATTTTCAATCTTAGTTTTCCATCGTAAAATTCCATTGTCTCTATTGTTACATAATTCAATGCTTCTTGACCGTTTTTATATTATCTGACAAGACTTTTATTACTTCTAGTTAAAAAGTATTTATTTACTTATAGTTTAGAAAGTTTATGTTTAAATTGAACGCTGACTTTTATTGCGTGATAAATAAATACCAAACACACACATACAATCACTTAGACTTACAATATAAAATATTTCCTTTTTCTACCAATATATCCATTATATTAAGTAAATTTCATTAACACAATTAGGACTGAAAACACCAGCCAAACTTCAACAGATAAACGACGCAAAAACAAGTTAGCAGAAATGTCCAAAAGAACATAATTCACGGTAAGTTGGCGATGTCAACAATGTGTTCAGCTTTTATTTAGGCAACAACGCTGCGGAGATACATGCAGGGTTTCGGTATAAAACCCCCCTGGGAGAACTGGAACACAAACGAGACATGAGAGTAGAAAATGTATGAACCTCTAACTTACAGACGGTGTGTGAGCCTTGTCTGTTGTTTTACCGATTTTTATTCGGGATTCGTAAGAAACGAGTTATACAGCAAAAAGTCTATATACCTAAGACATTAGATGAATAGGAATATTTTAATTAATGTATGACTAAATAAGAGTCAATTTATCAATAATTTACATAAATATGATACTACTAGAGTGTGACCGTAATTTTAAATTATAAAAGGAATGTACTATATTTGGCAGAAACGTGCTCAGAACAAAATCACAAAATTCAGATTATAACCATCTGTTTATTATTTTATGTCACCTATTAAAACAATGGAATATGCAAATAATTTCAACGAATAAATATTAACATGCATATGAGCGATTAGTACGTATAATTTGAACGTTAGACAACACATGTTTCTATTAATATCTATGTAGTAATAATTTTAAAATCATCGCTTATATTGGTGCCAAAGACGCATTTCAAATAGCATAATTTATTAATAATATTAAAAGATCCTTCATCCGTACCAATTTAGCCATCCGGGAAATAGCATTGAGCTGTGTCACCGTTATTAATGAAATTTAACTAATCGACTAACATAGTTCACGCGTAAAATTATTTCTGAGTTTAAATTAAGTAATAATATTGAATTATTTACTTATCTCTGGAAATAATTAATCTTTCTGCATAAATTATACGCGATATGTGTGTAATACTAGTAGGTAATAATTAATTTAGTCAATTTCAAATTGATCTTCCTAAAGCGCTAAAATATAGTAAACACAATGTAATTCTCAGTCGCGGAGATTTTAAATCCAATTATTTCTAATCATTCTTAATTTCAATACATACATTGTACATATGCATAAATTTTAAACTTACCCAATTAAAGGAAAACTTTTTTATTTCCTAAACGTTTGATTTTTAATCAAAGGACGGAATTAATGACAGTACCACCAATAAGGTTATACAAGTAAGGCTGAAACTAAAAAGACGCGTAAGAAAAGTATCTATCACACCGAACATCAATGTAATCGAAAGGCCTTTGAAAACACCACGGCGCTTTGTTCCGTCTAAAGTAGTCTAAGCATTGTTATTATGGATTCCTATGCTGTTTGTTGAAACTTTCACTTAGCCTATAGGATGGGGATTTTTCATTTGCCTCATCTTGAAGCGATCTTTTGATATCACACTCATGCATTAGTTTCTATTTTTCTTCTTCTTTTTCATTTTCTGGTCCACTAATTGGCGTACCAATGATACGATATACCTAGACATAATCAGACGAACGTATGTGTGCAGGACACAGATCTTTTCTTACGGATAAGAGGGTTGGCCGCAATCTGCCAAACTGACCTAGTACTTTAGGAGACTTCAAGAAACTAAGCAATTTATTGTAGACTAGCTTTTCCTCGCGACTCCGTCCGCGTAGACTACAGGGTTGAGTTCAGAAGGAAAATAAGTTGTAGTCTATTTTACTTCTCAGAGTCCTTTTTATGTTCATACCAAAAATCATACAATTCAGTCTAATTGTTAAAACATGAAACCGTAACGCGTCGATCGGCGCCTTGTGCATCATTATTGCGCGCTTGATCAATATTTTAAAACTGCAATATCTTCTAAGATACTCGGTGAAATCAAAAGATGTAAAGGGCAATTTTATTTAAAATTAAATATTTGTAATGAATAACGTATTTATTTGGATAAGGATTAATATCATATTTATAAAAACACCTTCACAAATAAAACTTTATTTTAAAATAAATTTGGTTAGGATAAAAAACGTTATAGTGAGCCAACCTTAAAAAATAGACATATGCCGTCACGGACTTTTTTTTAGAACTTTTAAAGAGAAACATTTCTCTCATACATTATTTTAGCGAAACTTTAACCGTTTCCGCAGCGCACGCAGCCGAAGCTCACAAAAAGGAAAAAATGTCCCCGATTTTGAAACATTCTTTATTGCTGCTCTGCTCCTATTCGTCGTAGCGTGATGTTATATAGCCTATAACCTTCCTCGATAAATGTTCTATCTAACAGTGAAAGAATTTTTCAAATCGGACCAGTAGTTCCTAAGATCCTAGCGTTCAAACAAACAAACAAACTCTTCAGCTTTATAATATTAGTATAGATAAGCTTTAGAATTTAAAACAACGCTTTTATTATTATTATTTTAAGAACAGACCGTCCTATATAAATAGGAGAAATAATCGTGAGTGCGTTACTATACAAGTAAAAAAATGAAGGCTGTTTTATTACAGACCATTAAAATAAGTAAATCACATGCTGAAACTGTCACAGCTGTTCTGATTAATCATCAATATCATTGCTTGAACATACTGATAAATTTTATAAATGCAAATGTAACTTGTTCTACTATAAATATCTGAAGGTGCCAGATCTAAAAGGTGGTGATTGACTGAAGCTCAATCATCTAAATAAAACGTAAAATCGATCCAAGTCTTAAGTAGAAATAGATGGGTTTATTTATGTTCAGTGTTGGAAACCATCATTGTTCTTAGAACTACTTATCAATATAATCTGTTCGGAAGCCTTCTTAGTAACGTTCCACTAAGAAGCTTTGGAATATTGTTAAATATAAATAGATTAGTTTCTAGTAAACTAATTATCATCATAAGACCATATATGTCACATTGTTGGACAGACCTCGTCGTACAGGCCTCCTCTTCAGCAGAAAGGGGTTAGACCGTGGTCAATCACACTGGCGTATTGCGGGCTGGTGGCCATTAATACTTAACTATACACTAAATATAGATGTTAGACTTATATACTACGATGTTTCGTTATTATACGCAATAAAACATAGCTAGGCAAATGTGTGCATTTAAAGGCATATAAATATACCAAGTTGATTCTACTTTTACAGAGTATCTGGGTCAATCAACTTTTAAATGTACCATCAATGATAGATTTTATATATCATTTTTTTTTCTTAAATTTGTATATTTTATACGTATTTGTTGTTGATAATTATTTATATTTAAGGAATTCAAATAGAGCAGAACAATTTATGGTAAATTTTACTCAAAAATTCACATGACTGTAGTTAAGATAGTCTCTTGGACATTTAAAAATTCAGTCAAATTGTTAATTTACTTTTAAATATTAGAATCATATTTGAAAAACCTTACTGTTCTTTTAAAGTAAAAATGACGATAATGTGTCTTTAGGAGATAAGAAAAAAGTGGTTGTCCAGTGGACATAGACGTTTGTCCATAGGAAATACTCGGGTGTCCAAAGGGGAGTCTATGATGAAAATCGCATGTATTTCTTCTTTTATGTAATAAAAAAACAACTATTTGAAAATAATTATCAGTATTAGAAGAGAAAATATTGAATAATTCAGACAACGATCTTGGATGTCCAAGGGACTGGTGGTGATATTTATTAGTCTTTCCGCTCCCTGGTAATAAATAATAATATTTTGAATTAGGTCTTACGCACAGTAAAAAATATACATGAAATTGAATATATTCCACTTTAATTTACTACAATATATAAAATACAAAAGTTTTTGTGCTGGTTGTCCAGTGGACACACAATAAAGCCACGCTCTTTTTCAAAATACCCTCGGTGGACTGGCGCCGCGGAAAAGATGAAATCAAAATCGAGGCTGGATGAATGTTGTCACGAAATAAATCGACTTGAGTTCCAAGCAGTAGTCGCGCCATAAATGTTTGTATTTTGGAACTTTTTTACCGTTGTCCGGTGGAAGTCAGAATAATAAAATATAATAGAGACTAAAATAAACATGCAAAAAGGTCGTTAAGGTTTTAAAGAAAACAAAATCTATTTACTAGCATCATAGTAGATATTGTAATTAATAATTATGTTTCATTATAATGGATTGCCATATATAATTTTTTTGGAAAAATTAATGTTTCATTGTACTAACCTACTGGGGGACAAATTTACATAGTACTGATAGGACAGATAAAAGTTGATTGACCCATCTACAATAACGATAACATGGAAAAGAAAAGATAGAACAACGCAGCTTTTCTGTCGATAAAATAATTTCGACATAAACCATTCCAATTTTTGGAAGTCGACCGCAAAGCGGCGACTCCTGGCTGCGCGTGGAACATTTCAGCCAGGTATAATGGAAATTACGTTCCATTTCCGGAGCGTGATTGAAGTCTACTGGCGCGCCCACTTCGCAAAAGGCTAACTTACGCGTTGTTCACGGAACACTACAATTGAAATGGGTAAATTACCGTGATTGATAACGTTCCGTGACATATTACATTTATTATTGTAGTATATGAATGTTTAATGACGCTCATTTAAATTTTACGGAGTGTAAAACTGCACAAATTATTCGAAAAAGTACTTTTAATTTATTGCTACTTACAGACTTTTATTATATATTTTTACAGTTTTAAATTTTCTAACGCAATTTCACAATTACTACATATTTATACGGCCATGTCCGTTTGTCTTCGAAGAACTCTAAAACTACTGAACGGATTTCTACATTGTTGTCACAAGCAGGAAGAGAGATAGGTAAAAATGTTTCTTTTTGTAGAATTTGACACTATTTTGTATATACTGGCTATATTACAATGATTTATGAAAATTTGTTTAAATTTCAAGCCATTTTAAGATACACTTTTATTCTTCCAATTCAATGAAATTTATTAAAAAAAAAACACATTGAAGACTGCTGACATTGCAGTAGAGCAATAAAATATTAAATTACATATTTTCAAAATATCTAAAATATTAAAAAATATATATTTGAACACATTTTTTTTATTTAATAATATCCACTGATTTATTACACATCATGCGTATTTTAAATATCGATCCATTTCGGACAGCAGGTGGTCGCACGGCCATTGATGTTCGCGTCTCTGTGAGTTACGACTTCACGTACCATTAAATGGAACTGTCAACAACATTAACTGTGTACATGAGTGGCTCTGTTTACGTTATAAAACGGTTTTGGTCCGCTGTCGCAGTTAACACTCCTTTGTGAAATATTCTCTGATTGTAAACACTGCAATTTCAAGATGGCGGCGAGTAAAACATAAACTGTTGACAGGTGACACTTTGTAATGTCATTCTGATGTTCTTTGACGCACACAGGACGAAAATAAATAAGATTTGAATAAATGTTTGAAAAAGCTTCTTTTGCGTATCTATTTTCAAATAAGTTTGTAGCATATGGTACATACAAAATGCGTGATAAATTCACTCTTTCATAGTATTTTTTGATTTTGATTTTGAACTGTTAGGAAATTAATTTATAAGCAATTAATTTTGATGCCATAAACTTAATGACGCCTATCGGATATTATACAGAACTGAATTCCCAAGGTTTATCTCCAATATACAAAATAAAATAAAAAGGAAAACTCTGTTTTTGAACCACGTAAAAGCCACGATCACTAAACGAGACATATGTACCTTCAACAAGTGCTGACATTTAATGAAATTTATTTATGTCTACAATGTTAACATAATTGTACACTTCAACCACATCTGAAACAGACCAAACGCCTTTTACTCGTATTAATTAATGCACGGAAAAATAACACAGCAAAGAAACGTGATACAATAAAAATCCTTTGTTAAACATTTCTAATTAATAAAGTCTGTAAAGGAATGTAATTCAACACGAAGGCATGCAAATTCGATTTCATTTTTCAAATTTCCCAGTTTCATATCCTGAACGAATGGTGTAAAAATAAATTCAGTTTGCGTTGAAGAATTTACGAGTCGGAAATTCTCGATAATATGTACGATTCCTAAGAAAAAAACTATTAAGACGCGATTACTATAAGGTTAGGTATGCAATTAAACCCGTTAATATTCCTGTTTAGATTAGAATAATTAGCCTTTACAAAGGCCACGGCGAATGTCGCGACAGTTGGATTACAGCCAATGTAATAATAGGAAAGTACAATCTGTTTCTATTAATGATCACAGGAAAGTAAATTTATACCATAGACAAAACAACGTTACAACACTCACGCGACAATCGATGTAAATGGTTCATAATGGATACAAAAATGTTAGCGGATACAAAATTTCTTTTGTATGTTAATGAGACTACTCTTGCCAATAATTCTGTTCGTAGTAAACAAAGTTGTGACCTACTTTTCATTTTTAAATCCACCTTTCCCTTGCCTTAGCACGTCAAGGTAATAAGTTTCATAAATTTATCGAAAATTTGAATTAATCGGCGCTGCCACCTATATACAATACATAATATATTTCATGTATTCACAACTGGACAAGGAAATTGGATTTTCTTAAGTATATGACGAATTTTTTGTTCGTAATCGTTTATTTCTTCTTAGGATAACCAGAGACAGACAAAATTTTAGTGTGATAAATCCTTTTTTAAGCTGTAACGAAATTCTTGTAACGAGCATTTGTGTTACGAGATATTCTTATTTTTCTGTTATTTAACGTAACGTATAATTTCACTATTGATTTTCATGAGATATCCTAAGACCCTTACTACCAATTTCAATTTATTTCACCAATTCAGGGAAATCTATCTTTTCATTATAAAGCGACATTTCTAAAATTTCCATTTAGTTTTATGTCAATTTTCTATCGAAATACATACATATTCTCACAAAAAAAAATATAATATGTACTCCCTGTCAACGAAGTGAAAGTAATTTGGTCACAAATTGTGTTCATCTTAAGTTCTCAATAGTATGTTCGTATTTATATTTAACTCCACCTCCAGTAAAGGACTTTATCCTATAAATACAACGTACATTGTCACTTATAAGTTACACCATTTTTTGTGAATCCAAACACTAATGATTTTTATGTTCAATCGTATTTTTAGTTGTTGACATGAGATTGTCATGGAGAGTATCAATTTGAACATCAGTGATGTCTGATAACATAAATTATGTGAATAAGTAGTAACTATCGTCTATAAGTTATATCTACATTATAAAATATAAAAATATTTCAAAGAGCTGCATCTACACTTATATTACGTTTCATAAAATTATAAAAAAATAATGGATATGAATTTGTCACCATACCTTTATATCATAATAGAAGAATTATAACGCCGCCCAGTTGAAAACACTCTCCACCAACTTCGATAGAGGTTCGTGTCACAAAAATTCTACACTCGCGATACAGTTCACTGCACTGGCTGATTCAATAGTATTTTACTAAACAATTTTGTAGGACTACTAACTCAGGCACTTCAAATTAAATTACTACACACATGCTGTCGCGATTTCCAACTTTTTCGGAAACGTTCAAAAGTCTAATTGGCTTTATGTCCAATCCGTTCGTTGCGAATCTGAAACAAAGAACACATATTAGTTTCGTATGATGCCAAAAAAATCTTCAAAACAAGAAATACGAATGGGAGCTAAAATAAATGTTTACGCAAAAATGTGTTGTTTACATTTAGAACGAACAAAATAATAACACACGTGAGAAATATTTGCGTTTTTATGCGCATTTAGTTTTCCTTATATCATTCTAATCATATCGTGAATGAAAACAAATCCATCCCTCTATACTGTGGTTATACATACATATATGTACATAAGTGGGTCTACAATTCCATTGTTTACGCTTTCCTGGCAATAGTGTGGTGCTGCGGACGTGACGAAGCTGAATTCGAATGAGATATATCATAGCTATCACATGCCCACATTATTCGCCTTACAAAAGGAGCGGCCACTTTACGTAATAATCTAAGGATAACATTTGAAGGAATTTTGCACAAAAATTACCATCAATCTTGTTGCAAAAAGTCGGCAGGACTAGACATTTGATTTATCTATTTGAATATTAGTTCGCCATGTTTTCAGGGAAGTAGGTCATATCCGAACACTTTGAGGCAAACTAAGTATTTTCGTAATTTGTTCCTCGTCAATTATACACTATTTTTATTAATGGCAACCATTAGTGGTTATCTGGGTCGCTGCGTAATAAGAATGGCGGCGTAATTAGATAGTTAGCTTTTGCTTTTCAAAACAAACAATGCGCGTAAAGTGACAACGTCTGACCTTTTAACTTGAAATATTAATAGCATTTTCAGCGCTACCGTATCGGAAATATATTGCCATTAAGCGTCTGAAATTATTGGCCCTTTTAAACAAATAAATCGTTTAGATCAAGTCTTCATCCACGCGGAAACATATTACTCGGTATACCAACTTGTGTCTTGTGTGCCTTTGATGATAATCGTTCATTCAGAAGGAAATAATAATGCAATATAATATATCTGACGATGGCCATTGAGCATCTGGCTACCAGCTTGTAAATTTTAAGGCCGCAGGTTCGATCACCACACTGGGACAATTGCTTATGTGATCCGCATAGACATATTTCAGGTCTAGTTGTTTATGAGACCGAAAACTCTCGGGGTTTCGGGTACCCACAACAAGTGACATGCATTTTAGAGTGGTGTTAGAACTATGTATTTGCCTTTATAATATTATATAATACTTATTTATCAATATTATTATGTGACGAGTTTGCAAGACGAGGTTTTCTGTTGCCTTAAGCCAGTGGGAAGCTCTGGAAATGGCATCGATCCCCACTATCGGCGAATCTCCTGGGACTGACGGCTAACGTGTTAAATGATAACACGTATGTAATGAACTAATGATGCCTGAAATAAAGCTACATTTATAATGTTTTATATAGCTGTGGACTGCATTTATGCTATAAATGAAATGTCATTACTATTTAATAATACGTATAAATGAATGATTGTAAAGTGTTCATTTCTAGCAGCATTAGAGATTAAATGTTTTAAAGTAATTTGAGAGTCCCAGCTTGTAAAAGGAGAGGTCGCGGATTCCATCCCTGCACAGAGACAAATGTTTGTACGATCTACAAATATCTGTGTCTCGCATTTGCTGACACCCTCGACACAAAACTTGATCTTAGTATGGGGTCAGAGCTATGTATGTGATTGCTAGGAGTATGTACTAAGGTTAGAATTACTTATTTATTTACTTATGTTCAATAATTTCGTTACTAGCGAGCATGAAAATGAAGTAGAAATAAAGTTTAATTTTGAGATGCAAAATACTTAAGCACGATAATTTTAACTTTTTTGGGTAGTAGCCGGGAATACGTAAAATTTATTTATATATTCACAAACTTTAAATCTTAGTCAGTTATTTTAATAGAGAAGATTTTACCTTCTGGTAATATTTATTTGTAGTCATTTGCTGGTTCATTACAAAATAATGTTTTTGATCTCAAATAATCATGATATCAATGAAAAGTCGAAAGACAAAAGAATAAGAAAGAACATATAAAAAAGAAACATGAAGAATACCTTAATACCATGCAGCATTGGTGAGATCATATAATAATTTTCATAACTAAAATATATAGATTTTAATGTATATAAGGTTAATTTAAGTATCGGTTAATTTAGGTACACAAAAATCTTATGAGTATCACTAGCGTGTTTAGCAGACTGAAAAATAATTTAAAATAATTACACGCCTTTTCTTAAGCTTCTTTGTATTAATACATCGGTCTTTTCTGTGGCTTCTTTACGTAAAATCATACCTTCATACAAACTGTAGTATCAATATACAATCGATGACAACAAATGCCGAACTAAAAAAAATCATAGACAATAAATCCTACATTATACATAATATTTTAATATTCAAATTCGATTAAAATCGTTTGAAAATTACGCGAAAACAATTTACGTAAGGATTCAACAAGCCCAAGTACATAGGGTCAAACTCGTAAGTAGCTTACCCAGACAGTACACCTTAAGTAATTTATTTCCGCCTCACCTACTCTAACGTCGACTTTAATTTCTATTTCCACCAATATTGACGTGTCGAACTTTGTTAAGTAGCAATTTTCATATAGCGACTTTGTAATGGATGCGGTGGCTTGGTATTTGTACCGTTTTACTTACTAAGTTTTGATATTGGTTGATTCACTCTAAATTTTTAATATGACGTGCTAAATAGGGACTTGGGTTTATTTCCCGGGTCACACTTGCCTGGTACCTTGGTATTATCGAATATTTCCAAACGATTACTCTCTATTACAGTATCTACGGAGTCTTAAAAATAGAAAAACGGCAAAAACATTCGCGATATTATTTAGGACTGACGAAAAATTATTTCTTATACAGCTCAGCCTTCCCGTGTACAAGATTTTTAATGATTTATGGATTTTAAAAACATACTTTTTATATTATGTATTTTTAAGCTATCATCCTATAGTAAATAAATCTTTTATTTATTCCCTCATTCTTTACCCAAAAGACTTTACAATCCAATAAGAAGTCAGAACCACAAACTACGGCATTATTATTATTCATTTAAATATTGTCTTCATCTGCAACAACACAATAAGATTTCAGTGGCGAACTGCAGAGGAACAAAACTAATTAGCGGGTTTAATCTAACATTCGCTACAACAACGCACGGTATGTATGCAAATTGTATTCAATTTAACACAAACGACCTTTTCACCCACAATAAAATTCTAATTGTGTTAAGAAAAGCTGTAAAATTAATTTCTATATAAAAGTATAATATGTTTTTTTAACGTATATGCATGAAAATCATTATAAATATGTCCTTAGATACCGGTCAGAAAATCAAAGTTAGTTCGGTTATTTGCTACCCTTTCCCTCTAAAATATTGCAGCGATTATGATGCGGAAAAAAATATAAAAACACTTCTGAGATTTTTTTATACTGGTACTACAAAAAGATGCCAAAGCACCTGGTTGTAAGTCAAACGTGGAATGATTAAAACCTCAACTGACAAGAAACAAAACAGCCACGTAATCTAAAGAATTTTACGACGTAAAATATTATTATGGTAAAGAATTACATAGATAGTAGAAGAAGATTTTTTAAACTACAGCTTGACTGCACCGATAATAAGCATAACATATACCATTTCCCAGTTCATACCCAAAATGGAAAGCCTCATATTCACTTATCTAAAACTGTTCGTAACGTATCGTCCTGATATTTATAATTCCCGTATCGTCTTGGGCCACCCTTGGGCCGAGTAATAAGGGTTTTGGCGACACAAGTGAACCGTGAAGCAGTTCCCTAACTAGCTTTGTATCCAGCCTCCGAAGCAATTAGGCGGAAGGGGCAAATTGCATCTCTCAGGGGTAGCTCCCAAATTGCCCTAAACGCCAGCACCTCTCTAACTGAAATGACAATTTGGCAGCTTGTATTAGTTTTCCGGAGTACGCTAGTGGCTAACTGGTGCTAATATTTTGTCTTGTTCCAAACGGCTGTTTAGAGTTTAGCACGTTTATATTGATCTGTAATGGTGCAAATACAAAGAAAACAACCTATCTAAAGAAATTTGTCTCATTGATTTGAATTTAGGCAAAATTATTAGTACCTATCTATAAAAAATCGGTTACAAAAAAGACAGCAGCAGGTTCGATGTCTTGATTGTAGTAAGGAATGTCAAAATCATAATATATCACATTTACTTTTTATTAAACAACGGAGTCAGGTTTTGAAAATTTGATAATAAACATTGGAGTACAAAAGTATACTTATTTTGATAATTTATAGTATTATAATTTAAAGTATAATTCAAAGTAATTAAGTTTAGTTAATTAAACTAAATGTTCATTCTATGGCTTTTAAGATTTTTGATAAATATTGTGCAAACTTGCAAGTGTCCAAACTTAATAACACATAAACAACTTTAATACTTAGGAGAATATAAAACACTTTTTTACTTTATGAGTGCGAAAAAATTTAATTAATAAAATATGCAGCAGCGTTAACTGCAAAGACTTACACGGAAATGCGAAGCTGGAAAATGAAAATAAAAAAAGAATTTACAGCAAAGAAGACGAAATACCATAAAACCTTTTTTGGAAAGTGAAAATAAAAAAAAAATAAAAGCAAAACAAAAGAATAAAGATACAGGAGAAAGATGTAAAAAGAGATTTTAGTTCGAAATTCAAATGCAAGATTCGTGCAAAATCATCGAAGGAGGTTGTAATTACAAAACATGACGTAGCAACACGAGAGACCGTATTCAACGTAGATAAAAGTGCAAAAGAAATTGTACACGTGAAAAGCGACTAGATGTTTTGGCCAGCCCGACTTGTATCTGGTTTTATGCTTTAAAAAGGTGTTATTTAAGTGTTCAAGTCACGTAGTCGCGCACGATTACAGCATCAGCATTGTGCTGCTCCACTCAAAAGATAGAGTGTGCAAATATTTTCTAAATTAAATGCAGACTTGAAATAAAATCTCTATTAAATTGAACCATCATACGGGCGGTGCTCCCAGTCTCAGATTAGTTGTGTGTGTTTTATGATTACTTATTGAATGTTTATAACGCTGCATGTGTGTATGGGTTGTATGCGAAAACATAAATATTTTCTTTAAAACTGAAATTATATTATGGATCACGTTTTATTAGAAAGCATGCTAATTTTTCCAACGAGGTCTTGTTTTTATTTACATTAACCGTCAAATACAAAAATAATACATATCTACGGATATTCCAATGCCGAGGATGAGTGAAAATGCACGATACGCGTGAAATATCATAATTTAAAATTAAAGAAATTACGATCTAATGAAAAAAGCGTGTTATGTAAACATTTATTTTATGCGGTAGGCTGCATTTCAGAATAAATATCCGCCTTTATTAATAAATAAAACTATTTTAAATGGGAAGGTAGATCAAAGATCGCCCGGGGATTTGCTGAAAGAGACTACAAAAACGTATTCCAAGATGAATATCAAATCTTATAAAGATTAAGATGTTTTATTCCAAACTGCGTCAATGTACACACCTTCAAAGAATGCTTCTTACAGTACTAACTCGTCAACGGATTACATGCGTCGCGGAGATTTGAATGCCGTCTTACACTATGTCCCCGATATTTCTAAAATATTTTGTTACCGAAAGCTGTGTGCCACTGTCGGTATTTGGCATCTGGCCAGTGCTTTTGCTCTTTTCTCCCTCATGATAACTTCTACAAGATAAAACGCAACGCGTCTCTTCGTCTGGGAAAGCAATATAAAAATAATGATTGTCTCTGTATTCCTAATTTTCCTACAGAACGGTTACACGATTCATCTTTGGTTATTACTGGCTAATTGTCTTCAATCAAACTACTCACGCATGCCTGGAACATTGTAATTCTAACGGTCCGGGTGATAAAATGTTTACTCACCTTCAATCTCGAGAAGAATGGCATTAAAGAAAATTGACGCATAAACGTGCAAAAATATTAAAATATGTCGGCCCGGGCCGGGTCGCGAGCGATAAATCAACGACAATTACTAAAAAATAAATGAAAACTACACGCATTCGAATGATGAGGGCAGAACGAGTGATATGTTGTTACATCGCGTACCTGGTCGCGAGTTCGCGAGCGCAACGTTGCAGCGATGCACCGAGAGAGAGCAGGGCGACGCGAGCCGCCCGCCTGACACCGAGCAACTGCCGTCCGGGCCGCGCTGCGCCCGCCCCGCCCGCGGCTCGCACCACGCACCACGCACCGCCTGCACCGGCACCACGCACCGGCCGCGCCACTCCGCGACACTCCGCGCCACGCCGACACTCCGCCACTCCACGCCGCGCGCCGCCTCGCCGACAACCCTTGCGGCCCGCGCTCCCGAGCCGAGCACGCTGCGGCCTCACGCACCGCGCGAATATCGATGTATTCTGTCGGGAGATGTATCGCGCGCGAGGACCGCCGCGGGGGAGCAGGCACGCACCGCGCGGCTCGGGGGGGCCGCTCCTGCGCGCTGCGTCACGCATCTATCTCGACGGTTTCTTGCGTGCTCCCGCAGCCCGCCATCTGCAGAGACGTGCTCACTGCTCACACTTCACGCGCTCTGAGCCGCTCCACGCCGCTCAATGGACACCGTGTAATCCCGCTCTTCGATACATAACTTCATCACATGTTATTGCTCTTTATTACATCCTTTAGATTTACCTTGCATAAAAAAAACCCACAAATATCATAATCTTTATTATTATTGAACTTCAATAAAAATAATGTCAATCAACTGGCAGAGGATTTCTTAAGAAAATATAAGGGTTACTATTTATAGTGGAATATAACGATGTTTTTAGGAACACGTGTTGAAATAATTGTGTTAACACCATAAATCTAAATATAGAGACCTTTAAATTGTCGTCTGAGTCAATCTCATCTTTGTTATGCTTCCGTAGATTTTTAATGTGCATTCTTGTCCAATGTAATTTTAGTAAGTTTAATGACCAACATATATAGACGAGCTAGAAGTAAGCATTATTGTAGTAGGCATTGTAATTGATTTATGTATCGCATTATCCAGAAAATTTTACAATAATTGAATTTTAATTAATTGCCTCTCAATCAAGCTTCCTAAAATATCAGAACTTATAGATCTAAGATATTATATTTTATTTAGATATTTACTCGATGTTCTTTATTTAGTTTCACTAGGAGAATTCTCCGCTCTTCAGATACGGTGTAAGCATTTTGCACCTACGTAATGAACTTTTGCAATCTCATTGCTAATTATATCTAATCCACTGAATTATACAAATATCATTTTAGTATAGTGTATAAAACAATGTGCTCTTTTTTGCATTATCGTCTTTTGGATATAAATCCATAAAATTATTGAGATATTGTCTTTTATTAGAAAGACTTCAAGAATAACACTACTTTGTGAGTTTGAAATTATCTGTAAATTATAAACTGTCAACTTTTTATTCACATTACTATTTTCATTAACTAATATTCTTGTAAAAGACCTATTTGTTTTCTTTTCTCGACTTTGAAAATACATAAAAAAAAAACATTATAATCTGATGATAACAATTAAAAAGGATGTTTAATTATTAATATAACATATCAAAATAACACCACCACCAGAAAATACGTATTCTAATATCATTAAATTCTTATCAGAGACTTTATCATAAACATGATAGGATCAAAGATTTACTTGATCTCGTAAAGGTTTGACATTTGTGACATTTGTATTGAAGTGTTTAAAATATAGCAACTTCCGAAAAAAGAGCAAACAAAATCCTTGTTCTTTAAATCTGAGAAGATACACATAAATGAAACAAAGCAAAAGTTTTTAAAAACATAAGGCATAGCTGTAAAACATCGGCAACGCGTGGCAGAAACTATTTGTTATGAGGGAACTACACGCATCGTGTTCGCTGTGCACAAGTTTGCACAAACCCATAATCAACGCTTCGAAGCTTATAGTAATACAATTTTGAGGTTTAGACGCACGCACTTCAATTGTTTCAGATTGCATACAGCAATAAAGGTTTATTTACAAATAAGTGTTTACTATTCGACACTTACAACTTACATTATACCGTGAATATCCCTGATCCTGAAACATCCAAATTACGTCAAGACTTATCGCATAAGCCAGCTCAGGTCATGACAACATGCCCTCGGCCAGCATTGTCTTCAACGGCAATAGTAATCGTATTAATTAATAGTAGTCTTATAATTTTATTTCTCTTTTTAAAATAATACGTTGGGAGTATTTCTTTATAAATCAATATGATACAGATTTCGTAATTAAAAACATGTTTTAATAGAAAATAGCTTTAATCGATTTAAACATTAATACGTACTCGTACCAGCATAGGCTACCCAACTTCCAGCAGCGTACTATCAATAACTATCGCTTTCAAAGAGTAAATATAACTTGTTTTCAAAACACAACTTCCACCAATGCCCACTCTACCTTGATCACGTTACTCGCTGAAGAAATTTGCTTTATGTACTTCCAGGGAGTGTTATTACTATGACAAGGTATCGGAACGATTGAAAGTAATGAGATTATACTTGCAGAAATGGATGTTGTGAAATGCTTCGGAAAATAGACAAAGATTTTCATGGAGCTGCGAATTCGAGGACTCTTCGTAGTTTGGAAGGCGGTTTTGATATAAATTCTATAGGTATTCAGAATGGTAGTGTTATTTCAGTTATCGAACTACGGTAAAAGCTTTATTTAATGAAACTAGGTACCACAGGATCACAGGTCTTACTTTTTTTTACTAATGAAGATTGAAATAAAATTAGTACACATATTAGTTATATGTACCAACACAAATGTAGGTAATTGGGAAAATTTTAATCTTGATCAAGATATAAGACCCTTTGCGAAAGATTATTCTGCCTAACTGTCGCTTAATAAAATCAGCCACCTTTTTATTTACACGTTATACAAATTTGTATAGGCCGATTACTGATAAGAGAAATAAAATGAGAAAGGTGTGTCAATTCCCTTTTTTTTGGCTCAATACTAAACACAAACTCTAGTAACTTTGTGACTGCAACAGTAAAGCATTAAAAATAGATTATTAAATATCCAAATGTATTTTGTAGGTATCAAAGCAAGTTTGACAGAGTAATCAATTTACCGAAACATTAAATTAACCTTATACCGTCAGCTCCACAACGATGATCTGAGAATGCGGAAGGGAATCGGTAATGATGGGTAAAAAGGTTGGGATTTATTCAACCGGATACCAATCCCTTGAAAATACGAAACGCGTGAGCTGACATCGAATGACGATCGTTACTGGTCCATCCTACCATGTCTAATCTTAATCATTTCTAAAAGTATTCTCATTAATTTAATATAATTTAAACATGGAAAGAGGCTAACATAAATGCTTACATATGTATAATAAAATTTTGATGTTAACGAATAGTTCCTACTCGTACAGACTTGACTTTCGTACCTAGCAATATGAACTCAAAATTTACTTTGAAATGGCAAATATATCTTAAAGTTGGTGCTCTTTACTTCAGTGATTAATATTAATTTTAAACCTACCTCTGAAACTTCATATTAACACAACGAAAATCGTATTAAGAAATATTCATAGACTTAAATGTAGGTTAATCACGTCGAGTGCGCTAAAAGCAACTTTGAAATAATTAAGCGCAAGAACAGAGATAAGACAACATATTAAGCAAGGCAAGTATCATCTTAGTTTCAAAACTGACAACAGGAACTACAGAAAGTCCCACAAAAGTTGTTGCGAGATAAGTTCTTAGTTACGTAGACATGAGTTCCGGATGAAAATATTAAAAGGAATATAGCTTGTCGGGCGCATAAAACTTTATATATTTCTCACAGCGACAAACAACTAAATTATAATAATCAAGGTTAATTACAAAAATATATTAAACGTGAACAAGTTTTCCCCGTTTTACTCACTTTTCTTTGATTAATTTAGTTTTGGCACTTGGTTCCCTTAAAGGTAATGGAGGGCCCTTGTATTGCAGAGTTAGCTGAACAATCCTTTCTGCTTCCCTAACTCCACTTAATCTAGCTCCAGACACGGTAGCAAAGTGACCAGGCACCGTTGCTTCACCAGCAAACAACAAAATCGGAGGTATCGACTCGCTTGGGCCAGGAAGCGGACAAGCCAATGCTCGTTGCGCTTGTCCGTCTGAACCAATACAATCGTAAGAATAGGCACCGCAAAAAAATGGATCAGAAGTCCAATGAGATCTTAATATGGCCATGGGATATGGGATACAAGCGTTGCCTGTTGAAAGTCTTAATATTTCAGTTAATCCTTCGGCAACGTCTTTGTCACAAAGTCCTTCCATCATTACCGCCTCCTGACCCACGACCCACGCACACAACACGTGTTTGCTGTTTGGCACAACTTCTATTGCAGTTATGCCACGAGTCCAATCACATCGGTCACAGAGCTCGTTTTCACAATATTTGAAATTTAAATTACCCTTATGCCAATACCAGAAGGGACGACAGTATTCCATGTAAATTTTGTTACAATATCCGAAGCCGAGACAACGCATCGCGTCTATTTTTGATGCAGGTAATTCGGGACAGAACATTCTCACTGAATTTGCACACAATACACCCAAAGACACTGTTGTTATGACATAGTCAGCTGGGAATTCTTCGCCGTCCGTCGTGCACACAGTAGCTCGATATCCAGATTTTTGTGATGTACCCCAATAAATACAATTGACTGGTTTGCAATATCTTATTGCTCCTTCAGGTATTTGCCGCAGCAATGGGGCTAAAATACCAACTAATCCGAGAGGAACTCGTACTTCTCCCCCAGGCATATTCATAAAGCAGCCGAAGTGATCAGCACACAGCATGGACGTGTCGTCGCCACATCTCGCACTAAGCATGTGTGAGAGCCCGAACATAATTCTTGCCGCGTCATGTTGTTGTTCCTCCGGATACTCGTGGAGCTCTTGCTGAATTCTCAAACTCATGAAATTGATGAGCGAGCCCTGTTGTTTATTACCTCCGAGGCAATAAATGCTCGCCGCTTCCTGTTCTATTTGACGGAATTTATAATAAGCAGTTATTGTCGGTGGGAAGGGCATTTTACCGGTCACAATTCTATTGAACAATCCTCGTGTGTGCTCTGATCCGGGGACGCCGGGCCGAGGCGGATCTTCAGTGGCTGACATCATGTAAATAGGATGAGTGCAACAGTTGTCAGGCTTCCAATGTGAGCCTAATTCTGCGACGATATCACCAAGCCAACAAGAATGTATTCGCCCACCTGGTCTGTAAAGTGGTATAAACTATAATACTTTAATTTCCATTCACACATACGTTATTAATCTTATACATTATAAATTATACCTTTCATACGCCTCCAATACGACCAAATTGTTGATGCCGCGTTGTGAAAGCCTCGCCGCTGCCGACAATCCCGCCATTCCAGCCCCTATTATGACCACGCGAGGTTCGGGAAAACATTTATCAGCGTCGCATGGCTCCACTGCGCATGTGCCCCGATCTTCTAAGTCGGGGCCGCAGTCGAATATCGCTGGAGAATTGTTTGAAAGCCTATTTGATAAGAAAATACTATGAACGCTCGTACAAAGTAATGAGTAAACAGGGATTTGGCGCAACATACCATCTTAAGCGGTGCTTTGGCCATCTTCTGAATGATAGTAGTAAATTTCTATTAAGCTTAATCATATAGAATTATATGTAAGGTCGGTATACACATAAATTTTGTAGGAAACGTCCAATTAATGTGAAAAGTGACGGGTACGTCAGTGTGCGAGGTTATTTCTTTATAATTCCTTCTTTCTTGGCAAAAAGATGCAGTTTTAATTAGAGTTTAGACTGTGTCGCCGTCATAAATATTATTTAGAGCTACACAAGTACTTTGAAACCGTAATCTCTGAATTAAAATTACGGACAGACGGTAAGTGGAAAATAAATAGTTTAGAGGCCGACGTTCTATTTGGCATGGCTGAATCGGAGAAGTGTTGCGGCGCCATTCGATGCTTGTCTAGTTTGTTTTTGCGTCGTTCTAATTACTAGGCCACTTCAAGTTCA
Source organism: Cephonodes hylas (assembly GCA_030295005.1). Lineage (NCBI taxonomy): Eukaryota > Metazoa > Arthropoda > Insecta > Lepidoptera > Sphingidae > Cephonodes > Cephonodes hylas. The sequence goes on along the minus strand of AP025364.1, from coordinate 5,332,494 downwards.
ATTCCATTGCGCAAAGAAGCTAATTAGCGTTTCCATTACTGTAAGTTGGTTTTTATCGTTTCTTTGCATCGATGTCTGCTCCCGATTTTTTTAATCTTGGCTATGGATTAGCAAAATTGTTAGCTGAACTCCTACAGGTATCAACCTAATAATTCGGCTTTTGAGCCAAGTAGCGAAATGTAGTGGTTCCATATAATTTTACAATATTGTAATAAGCAAATAGATACAGGTCTCTACATGTTTTTCATTCACAAATATATATGGTGTATTATATGTGTATATCAGACGCTGTAGAGGAATTTAAAGGGCTACATTACCAGAAACTAACGAAAATATGTGGTATGTGCACAGTATTTGGTGACAGGGGATCAAAAAACAGAACACTACTTTGTGTGTGAATCTTTTTTTTTATATCTAAAATATATTAAGATTATTGACAGCCTCGGTGGCCCCGATGCATATTGACATGTTCAATTATATTAAATCTCCTTATGGACATGACGAATTCAATAACACAACTAAGTTGAGAGGGGTCGAGTATACTTTCTTATAAGCAAATTTATGTATAAAGGATATCTTAATCGCATTAAATCTTACTGCAGTGGGACGTCCAGAATTGTAAGGCAAGGATATAAATAAAAATAATCGGCATCGTATGACATATCATATAAACAAAATATATCAACATTTATAAATAATTACATAATTTACAAACATATTATGCTTACATACAAGGTTTTATAAATGTACAAGAACAGTGTTTCTGCGGGGAGATCATACACACTATTTTACATAGTCATCGACAATCACAAACACATTGACTAATTCCACAACAGTCTTATGAATTAATATTTACAAAACATTTCACATCATTTGAAGCACTTAGTCCAAAAGTTGTCGAGTGTGTGGTAGAAATGTCGGCTGACACCCATTAAAGAGTGGTTCTCGTCAGTGTAACTCTGTAACAGAGAGAAGGGATTTTAATAACAGGTATCTTTGATTCATTCAATAAAAAACCGATAGTAAAGTCGTTTTGGTTTGTGGAAAATATCTAGATGTATCTACATATATCAGTCCATATACATCTCTCTACTGGGCAAGGGCCTCCTTTATAACTGAGAGAAAATAGTCCACCATGCTGGCCTTGTCCAGGTTGGCCGACTGAACACCAAAGAATCTCAATTTTTTCGTTTATCGTAAAAGTTCATAATAATTCACCGTGACACATAACTTCTAAACGTCAGAGGTGAGTCGAAATTTTGATTCGATCGCGCGCTTAAACCTCGAGGCCTTATGGACTTCGAACCGAACATGTAAAATATGTTAAAGCAAATAAATTATGCTAACCATAAATAAATAACTCAACAGTTACATACGTAGTACTTCTGGCCCCACAATAATACAAATATTGTGTTGCGGGAAGAAACTACGGCAGACATTTCGGTGTCACAAAAATCATAAAAATATGCGTAAAGATTTTCTTACCATTTGCTCAAAAGCGATGTCCTTATGTTGTAGCTGTTTGGCGAGTTGCAAGCTGTGCTGGTAGTGGACGTTGTCATCACCAGTGCCGTGGACCAGTAAGTATTGGCGGTCGCGGAGGTTCTCAGCTAGAGCGGTCAAGTCGGACCGCTGGTAACCCAGTGGATTGGCTTGCGGCGTGTCCATATATCGCTCTGTGTATATTGAATCTAAAAAAAATGCATAAGTAATTTGATAAAAATTGCAAAAAATCAAATGGCAAATAGAAGTCATATGTATAAATATTATTTTTGCTATTTTTCTTTTTTCGTAAAACAAGCGAACATAAGCGTTAATGATTGTGCTATAGTTTTGTGGGAAATTGATAAGCAATTTCTTTAAAATAGCATTTAAAAGTGTTGGTAAATAACTTGTCCTGAATTTACAAGGCAATGAATTCAATATATTTATAGATGGCACCAATGCAATAAAACGCTGCAACATGGAAAATCAAACAAAAGAAGGTCATACCATAGTACAACCATGAAGTAACAGGAGCCACAGCGGCACCACACGCGATAGTATTCTGATCGTCCTGGATTAGCATCATAGTCGTCGCGAACCCACCGTAACTCCAGCCCCACACTCCAACACGGTCAGGGTCGATGAATGAATACAGACTCACCAAGCTCCTGAAGTAAAAAAATAAGAAAAGTATTTAGTACCTAAAATATACACAGCAGTTACACACAAACGCAGATCACCCTTTGATGGTTGAAGCAGAAAAAATCCTGTGAGAAGAAGCAAGAAATTTGACTATAGGTCATCTTTTGACAAATATCCAGTAAGATAATCGAGTAAACATCGTCCTCTAAGTGGTGTCGTATTCAATTGTACATTATATATAAGTAAACATCGATTTTTAAACTTAAATAAGTATTATTTCTTCCATGAAAACAACGCGCGATAAAAGAACAAAAGATAACGGAATGATTATGATTACTTTTGTATACCTGATTGTATTCAATGTATCAGTTATTTCAACAGTGCCAAGTGCCAGGTTGACTGCGTGCATGGCTTCAACACTCATTACACCAGACCCCCTCACATCGATGGACGCTACTACGAAACTCCTATTCGCCGCTAAGTACGTATTGTAGTATTCTGTAAAGTAAATAAGAAAAAATTGATGATCGAATCACAGGAATTAGATTCAAGATTCTTGAATAGACACATGTTACCTGTTCTTTTATAGTGTTTTTTTTAACAGTAACGAGTACAAACTTAATGCACCAAGCTTTGTCGATCATCTTAATGCACTATTAGTTTCCACTAAATAACTCACCTAAATCATAATTATCCTTAACCCTCGTGGTTCCTGGTCCAGCATAAACTCTTACAATCATGGGGTACTTCTCTCCTGATTTTATACCCGGGGGCAACAGCAGTTTCACATTGGCTGTGACTTCTTCTCCAATGCTTATCACGTTGTAAAGAGTCATCGGCAATTTGTACTGTCTTAATGTATCGCTCAACCGTCTGTTGTCTAGTAGCAATTTAAAACTATCATCCTGTAAAGAATTATAAATATTAATGTAAATCAAAATTTAATATGAAAGATGAATGAATATTTCGTAGATAAACAATCACCACGGACTAAAACGGCGAAGGATAAATCTGGTAAAAACTTGAAAAATGACTTGGTAATTAATCTAACGAAGCTTAAGTTAATAAACTTAAGACACCTTTCATTTATCATCCAATTTATCACAAAGGAATCAATAACCTTATGGCTCATAAATAATCTTACCAATGTGTTGTATAAAAATATTTTCGGAGGAATGTTACAGGCACTGCACGTAATCACTGCATATTTAGCGTCCGACGAAAAATCAGCTGAAACATGTCTACACGATGGCTCCTTGCAAGTGACGCATCTCACAACACCGCCCGATGTCGCCCAGATCTGTCTCAACCACGGCAAGTTCCCAGGAGCTACTACGTAATAAACAGTGTCTGTAGCCTGGTTCCAGCCCAGGATTGCCACAACCGTCGAGTTCCCAGGACTCAAGTCTTCTGTAGTCAAAGAGCTGAAATCGAATTTCGCTGCGTGCTGGTACCTCTGTTCTCCATGATAAAGAGGCTGGATTTCCAACATTTTAGTCCCAGTTTTATCGAAGAATGGCTCTGTGATGTCAATCCATCCGTTAGGCTCAGTTTGCTCTTTGACTATGCTGCATTTGTCTTTCTTCAGATCACAATTGACTAGTATACTTATACTCTGGCGTCTGTTCAGCCATAGTACTACGAGGTTTTGGTCGGAAGCCCAGTTAACTCTTCCTAATATATGATCTAAGCCAACAACGTCCACTGGTGCTGGTATGTTCCAAGGTTCGCTGTTCAGCTCGTCTAATTTGTATACGCGTAATCCTACTTCTGGGTTGACGCGACCAGCCTGAAATTTAAGGTAAAGAATAAGAATTTTTATTTAAATATAGAAATGCACATCAGATCGCGACGACAAGAGACGATCGTGATTGTTAATAATTATTCAATGTATCATAACAGAAATGCTCATGACGTCAGATGCAATGTTTTGTTTGTGGGTTTGTGTTATAATGTTCAATATATTTTTAATAGCAATGTAGGAACAGTTATTTAAATAAGATTATGCTATTTTGCACTGACCTTCGGATATTTGAACTGAATCATTTCTGGATATTGATTATTAAGATCACTAGGATCTCCGTAGTACGGGAATACTGCAGACTCCACGTCGGTATCATTGAAATACGCTACTGCTAAAAAGGTTCCGTTTGGCGAGAACCACACAGCTTCGGCGGCATTGAATATTTCCTCTGAAAAAATAAAATTTATATTTTATTATAAAGTTAGATTTATCATAATTTAATCTGAGGATGAATTTTTAATAAAAGCAGTAGCGGTTTTCATGAATATTTACCAGGGTTATTTTTACAATAATATTTTGAATTGCACTAAAACAATTTATTAGTACGTCTGATATGTCCGTGACATACAGTTATAAATAAGTTAATTTAAATACATTCGTCTTCATTATGAATCTAATAAATAAAATGAAATAATAAGAATTTTGGTTTTTTTAATTGAAATATACCTACTGTATTTATTAGAAAATTTATTTGTGAGATCTGATATTATCTTTTTGATCAATTTTTAATATTAAGCCGCAGGTTCGCCCGGCCATAATTAAAAAAAACTATTTTTGATCTATATCCATCTTTCTCCATATCAAATAAAATGACCAACCTAATCCATATAGACAATCATTATTATAATAATAGTATCGATATTTGTGCTTAAAAGAAAACTTGAGTATTATTTTAAAACAACTTGAAATTATCTCGAAATTAACACGAGCCGTTAGACGACACATACCTTCATAAATCCAGTCTGTAGCTCCGTAGTACATTTCTCCTGGTATTCCGTCGGTAGTGAGAGCGGCCACCAGGCCAGGCCGGATCGCATCAGGTACGTAGTAGACATTGTTGTTCTGAACGTAGGCCAGCGACCGCCCGCTACCCCACACCACCACTTGCAGTGGGCCATTCGCTAACTTGATAATTGCTCTGGAAAACGAGAAAATAAAATAAATAATGATGATGATAAAACGGTGATGGCTTCGAGCGGCGGTCAGGGGTTCGAGCCCAGGCACACAGTTCTGAGTTTTCTAATGAATTTATCACTTGCTTTAACGGTGAAGGAAAACACCGTGATGAAATCGGCATAATTAAAAGTTCTTAGGAACTTCTTAGGTATGTAGTCCGCCAACCCGCACTAGGCTAACGTGGTGGAACAAGGCCTCAACCCTTTTAATGGTAGAGGAGACCCGAGCCCAGCAATGGGATGAATATGGGTTGATGATGAAAATAATCGTCGGATAACTTTTATTTTTTTTCATTTTAATGTGATAGTGAAAAAAAATCTACGATAAATATACCACTTCTAATATAAATCTTGCACCTTAACTGTTGTGTTACTTTACTATGGCTGTACCATATAACCCAATTTTCTTATTTATGTAGACGTTCACCTTTATTCCCCGTCCTTAACTTTAGAGCCGAAAGGTTGCTTGCTTGACAAAAAAGCCTAACCAAACGTAGAAACATATTATCTTGTGCCCAATTCTATCTGTGCTAATGACGCTACAAGAACATTACTTAGCATATTTGAATGAGAAGCAAATGATTACCGCATCGCGATTTAAGAGGAAGTTCGACCGTCTAGCATTGATCTTACATAACTTGGCAAAATAAACCACTAACATCTCGAAACTGTGCCAAATAATACCACGTTTAATTGCAGATTCCGAAGAATAGTAGACGTCAAGTGAAAGTAACAATGTGTCAGCGTTGCTTAAGTTTATATCTCAGCCCTAGTTGGTATCGGCGCTGTTCCCGATGCAACATAACTGAGTAACTACCTGATTAGTTACTTCATCAACTAATAAGTTACAACTCGCCTGATCAAGATGCTACTGGCAGATTCTTAAGCTAAGTTTAAGGTACATAAAATGTATCTATCGTACCATCGATGTAAGATACCATTCTCTCTGGGTGCAGTTTAGTTGTTTGATTAAATTCCTTTATCTGGATCAATCTTGTTCTACACATTCTACTAAGTAGTTTTGTATTGTAAAGTAATAAATAAATAATAAATAATAATAAATAAATAAGAACAAAAGTTATAGACATAGCCCAAAAGATCAGCAAGCTGAAGTGGCAGTGGGCCGGTCACATCTGTCGCAGAACCGACAACCGTTGGGGTAAACGTGTTCTGGAGTGGAGACCACGGCTCGGCAAACGTAGTGTAGGACGCCCTCTGCCTAGGTGGGGTGACGATATCCGCAAGGTGGCTGGCAACGGTTGGATGAGGAGAGCCGAAGATCGAGCCCAGTGGCGTGCCATAGGAGAGGCCTATGGGGCATTTCACGTGAAGCGGACAGGGAAAAAAAAGTGAGGTTCTGAAAATCGTTCATATTCGGCCCATTTATACCTCTAGTAGGAATGAATGTGGACACAAAATATTTTTTTTGTATATTAAATATTTCACAAGTTATGGGCTTCTAAAGAATTGCCGTAATTGAAATATCAATTTTTTAAAAGTCGTTTATCGTATTTAACAAATTTACAATAAAATATTTAACATAGCGATATATATAGGAAAAATACTGTTCTTTTTAATGATGAAATAAAATTTGAAAAAATATTTTTTTTTCATGTCCTAAACCGGAAGTAAACTTTTCAAACCTGAATTTCAGTCACTTCGGCCGCTTTTTTTTTCTTCATTTTTTTTTCAAATATAGCTTAAAGTGTACTAAAAATACACGAGAAAATTGAAAATGGAATCGCTATAAGTTTCGGAGTTAGAATAATTAATGTACCATCGCGACGCATTGGGCGTGATATCTGACGCTTTTAAGGTCGAGTATTTTGCGCGATATTGCATTAAAACTCGCAACTTTATTAAAATTTTATCTCGTTTCAGCGTATTTTAGCTCTAAAAAAGATATGGAATAAGTATTATTAATAACAAAATCCAGTATCAGTAGTTTTTGCGTGCAAGAGTAACAAACATATATTTCATTCCATATTCTTACAAATTTTTGCTTAAATAATATTAGCAGACTATATATATATTAATATTATGTCATCATCATCATCATCATCGACATCAACAATCCATATGGGCACGGGTCTCCTCTACCATTGAGAAGGCTTAGGCCATAGTCCACCACGCTGGCCTAGTGCGGGTTGGCGGACTACACACCTTAGAAATTCCTAAGAACTTTTAGGTGTTCAGGTTTTATCACGTTGTTTTCCTTCACTGTTTTGTTAAGCCAGTGATAATTCAATGTGAATACATACATAACTTCGAAAAGTCATAGATGTATGCCTGGGGTTCGAACACGCGACGGTCGAGTTTCTCGACCGCGCACCGAAACCTCGAGGCCATCACTGCTTTAATATTATGTACTTAACCCAAATATAAATTAATAAAATATTATAAAGAATAAAATCATTTTAAGGAAGCAGTAGATAAAAATATGATTTGCGAAACACGATAAATAACGCAATCTGCAGCGTAAGTAAGTAAGTAGTAAGTGTCTTCCTTAAAATGATTTTATTCTTTATAATATTTTATTAATTTATATTTGGGTTAAGTACATAATATTAATATATATAGTCTGCTAATATTATTTAAGCAAAAATTGGTAAGAATATGGAATGAAATATATTTTTGTTACTCTTTCACGGAAAAACTACTGATTAAATTTTGTTATTAATATTACTTATTCCATATTTTTTTTAGAGCTTAAATACGCTGAAACGAGATAAAATTTTAATAAAGTTGCGAGTTTTAATGCAATATCGCGCAAAATACTCGACCTTAAAAGCGTCAGATATCACGCCCAATGCGTCGCGATGGTACATTAATTATTCTAACTCCGAAACTTATAGCGATTCCATTTTCAATTTTCTCGTGTATTTTTAGTACACTTTAAGCTATATTTGGAAAAAAAATGAAGAAAAAAAAAGCGGCCGAAGTGACTGAAATTCAGGTTTGAAAAGATTACTTCCGGTTTAGGACATAAAAAAAAATATTTTTTTAAATTTTATTTCATCATTAAAAAGAACAGTATTTTTCCAATATATATCGCTATGTTAAATATTTTATTGTAAATTTGTTAAATACGATAAACGACTTTTAAAAAATTGATATTTCAATTACGGCAATTCTTTAGAAGCCCATAACTTGTGAAATATTTAATATACAAAAAAAATATTTTGTGCCCACATTCATTCCTACTAGAGGTATAAATGGGCCGAATATGAACGATTTTCAGAACCTCACTTTTTTTTCCCTGTCCGCTTCACGTGAAATGCCCCCTATGTCCAACAGTGGACGATTAAAGGCTGATGATGATGATGATGAAATAAATAAATACACCCAAGCTTAGTGATTGCCTCGGGGTTTGGGCGCGCGGTCGAGAATCTCGGCGGTCACGGGTTCGAACCTCAGGCACACACCTATGACTTTTCGAAGTTATGTGTGTATTCACATTGAATTATCACTTGCTTTAACGGTGAAGGAAAACATCGTGATGAAACCTGTGTGGTCCGCCAACCCGCACTAGGCGTGGTGGACTATGGCCTAAACCCTCTCAATGGAAGAGGAGACCCGTGCTCAGCAGTGGGCGTATATGGGTTGATGAAGAATAAGAAGAAATACACCCAACCGTCATATTAATACTTCTCACAAAAAGGTAAATGAATGCCGTTGTTGTGGATATTAAAACCTGCGCAAGAATTTTCGGGCTCACTAACTCAGATCCAAGACAATTTTTTTGTGTCCCACAAGCATTTATCTCGAAGCAGGGATCAAACCTACGGCCTCTCTTTTCGAAAAGTAACTATCCACTGTCAAAACTATTAATCTGTAGAAAACCATAATACATAAACACTAAAACAATATTTTGCTAATATTTTGAAATACATAACACGATAAGAAGAGAACTTTACGTAACCAGTTTTTATACTTTATTACCTGTGAATGTTATTTCAATTATTTAGCTCTAGCCTTTTATCAGAACTTCTTTATGCAAATACTTTATAGATAACGAAGCAAATCAATGCTTGTCTCTGCGTTTACCAAGGCTGGCTGGCCGAGTTACAAATGCCGACAAACATTATCGCATACACTATCGCGAACCCCACGTTTGTATATAATGAATAACCAATAGGGACGACTTACTTGTTCTTTATGTCCAGCACGGAATACTCTGCTAGAGTTGAATATCGGTACACCTGAAATACAAAGACATATAAATTAATTTAAAAAGAAAATCGCATGTGTTATTAAAGTCCAACAACTTTTAGAACTAAGAGGGGTTAAACCTTACTTTTTCAGTTTGGCAAGACATTTTGAGTCGTTTTTTTTAAATAAATTAATCATTATTGCCATACACATAACCTTAAAAGTTAACTGATAATTTCATCAAAGTGTTGAAATTAAATATACTTTTGCACTTACAAACACCACAAGAAATAAATATGTAAAAAATACCATCGGTATTACAAAATAAATTGTGTGCAATTGAGTTAATTCTTCATCAACCCATATACGCCCACTGCTGAGCACGGGTATCCTCAACCATTGAAAGGGTTTAGGCCATAGTCCACCACGCTGGCCTAGTGCAGGTTGGCGGACTACACACCTAAGAAATTCCTAAGAACTCCTTAGGTGTGCAGGTTTCATCACGATGTTTTCCTTCACCATTATAGCAAGTGATAATTCAATGTGAGTACACACATGACTTCGAAAAGTCAGAGGTGTGTGCCTGGGGTTCGAACCCGCGACCGCCGAGATTCTCGACCGCGCGCCCATACCTCGAGGCCATCACTGCTTTGAGTTAATTACTTGTTTCTAATCATCATAAATAAGGTTGTTATTATATTATTGTAGTTTTCCGTTTAACCACAGGCCTGAAAAACATCAGTGAAACCCATTTTCTTCCTTATTGGAATCAAACCCACAGCGAAACTTTTAAGTGGCGGTATTCATTTAACAAATTATTTATTTCTCACGAAACAGATATTGTCACCTTCATTTGTTAAATAAAAAACATATCGACTGCAATATATGCAAATTACTGCAGGTTTTGTAACATTTGTATTACGCTAATACGATTCACCGTTATAATTGAATAAAGATGCGCATAATATAACCTTTGCATACAAATTAACTTCCGGATTTATTGAATGCATAATACTTATTTGATTTTACGTCTTCTTTTGAATATTCAATGTTAATCGTGTACGCGCGTGATGGATCTATTCAATTAAATCTTAGTTTATCTGAATAGTTCACGGTCATATTTCGACCGCTGCCTAGCTACGTTTCATTAAGATTAATATGTACCCTACTGTATAAAATACATTTGTCAGCTACACGCAATGTATTCAATTATGCACGCATATTCAAAGTGGTATCCCAGAAAAGATAGGCAGAGGTGCATTTCATCGCGTATGGGACTCTAATTAAATTTTAACCCCATATACCTACCGTAACAGAAAAAGTCGAAAAACACTTATAGACCAAGAAGAAATTGTCTACCTTGTGCCTAGGAAAAATGTATTGATCAAAAGTAAATAAAAACGTAAAATAAAGTGTTGACACGTGCATTCAAACGCAAGTGTTGTTAAAACCATAAAAAACGGAATAAAACACATTTCGCACGCCATTAACATGTCGAATAGATTAAATAAAGTTTCAAGCGCATTTTCATCGGAAGGTGTTATGTAGTATGTATGTTCGGTTTGCGTAACGTCACAATGATATTTTACTCTAATTGGACTACTTTTTTTAATGCTTCGGTCTAAATTTGTTTTCGAACCTCGTGCCTATTTTTTTATTTTTAACTAGATATAAGACACATAAATTCAAACTTGCATATCCGAAGGAGTAGTCAGAAGTGTATTTTGTAAAAGTAAGTAATAAAGGGTACAGAATGATTGCTCTTTACATTTGGTTACGTTTCTTGATTTCGATCTTCTACTAAACAAATAAATTAACATGACTTTGTCCGACCCGGTTATTTAATCTCGAGACTCTCGGACGAAAGTTCCAAGACCGAACGAAATTTAAAATTGTCATTACTTCATAATATTCAGTTAATTAAATCAATTTCGTAGAAAATTATGTGAAGATGTTTTTATATCCTTGTTTGGATAATTAATACTACCAACTTTCTACCATAAAATAAAATTGGCCCACACAAAAACGGATGCGAATTTTGATAAAGGCGAAAGCAACCAAAAAATATTACTCTATTGGTTTCTAGCGATGTCTTAACTGAACAAAAAGTCCATAAAACTTGCATCATGCAAATTGATGAGATCACTGAGAATTATGTCGAAACTTCCTTTTACTTCAGACGGCTCTACAATCAAATTTTTTGTTTAAAATTTGATTTGCCTTATAAATTTTTTATTACCCATATTTCTTTATTGTTGGACATCCTTAATATTACTTCAAAACTTAAGTGAAAGCTGCTATTCAAAAGATATTCGACCGACGCTACGCATTTTATAGTTGTTAAACATCAGCCAATCCAATCATTATCTTAAATAGACTTCGGAAAGCATCAACGGATTTTCATAAATAAAAATTAGTATTTTTTAAATTATGAATGTTGAAATGAATCTACAAATAAATTATCAATTTCAACATCGGAAAACAATATTGATGGACTACGCATATTTCTTTAAACAATGATATTTGTTAATGATACTGACATTGATTGACAGCCTCATGATTTAGTAGCTCGAGTGTGTGCAGTGCGAACGAGAAGTACCCGGTTCGAGCCGGGTTTCGAGGAAATATTATTGTTTCATTAAGAGATTCTCAGTAGCAGTATAAATTAAGTAAATGTGACCGAATAACAGCAACAGGTTGGACTGAAAAACAATTGACGAAAAATGGTTGAAGCTATCTGCTTCTGTCTACCCCTCTAAAGTTAAAGGCGAGAGTATGTTGAAGTGACGCAAAGTACTGCATCCGGAATGGAGATATCTAGTGAAACTATGTTCCAACTTTGCATTCTTGATCGACGATGCATATCGTACAAACAAGCAGAATGGAAATTAACATTTATACATTATTTTTATATCTTCAACTGTGGATGTAAATTACTCGCGCCAAAATTAAACTTGAATAACATTCTACGTGAAATAAATTCATTGTGTAAATAACAATTGTCAAAATTTCTTATTACTTACTAACTATTAATCAATATTGTAGTACTAAGAAACGGAAAAATTGTAATTAACCTATTTTACAATTATGCATATTCTTGTTAATAAATTTTACGATTATCTACACAGGCCTTGGCATCCATATAAGTCGCAATTATTTTTCCGGCGAAGTAGCCAACGATGCAAATTTAATTTGTTATTCAGAACTTGGCTTTCAAATCTTTACATTATTTCAAATATGTGTATGTATGTTTTTTAAAGATGGTATGTAAGTCACAGTATGTATGTGGATGTTGCGTGTATTTTAAAAGTAATCTTTGGTACGTGATCTAAGTATTTAGAAACGGATTAGAGTTAAGACATAGCTTGCAAGCATCCTTTGAATAATAAAGTATATTTTGTGCAACTTTGATTTTTGCAATCTAAGAAAGATGAAGGCTATACGTTTCAACTTTGAATAAATAATTTGAATTACAACGAGATAATGTTTCCTTATCATTTCTTCTTCTAGGTTTTATATTCTAGTGTCAAAGTTCAGATTGGTTAAATCCTAAATATGTGAAAAATAATGACAAATAAAAAAATGCGTTGAAATTAGACAATTTCCTCTAAATTCTAGAAAAGATACGTGCCTTATGTGACGAGGAGATGAGACTTAGATGTACCTAATAATTATTATGATGACCACATCTTGTAAATGTAATTCGACCGAGAAAATTGACTCAATTCACACAATTGTACGAACATGGTAGTACTAAGACGCTAGAGTATGAGTCAATAGCAAGAGTCAAAACTACGATATTACATTTTTCTGTTCAAATCATTAAATTTTCTTTTACCTGGTACCGACATCAATGTGACAATACTATCACTGATGATAAAGTAGTATAACTTAAAGGCCAGAAAAGACTACGATTGCCCACCACTTGTTACAAAAATAAAGCCAGCCTTATAAAAGCAAATTTCAAAAACAGTCAAAGAATTTCAAAAACAAAACACTGACTACTGAGCATACCAAATACAATCTTCATCGGAATTCTTTTCCGATGTTAATCCGGGATGACACACTCGAATAAAGTACAGTAAAGAAGTTATTGACATGTTTGGCTAATCCCCATAAATACCAAAAAAGTACTGGGGAGGTTAACGTCCTTTACTTAACGGCAGGACGGTGAACCTTTTCCTCTAACTGTATCCGTACGTGTACCACTAAATCACACCTCAGCTCATATATCACCGCACTCGATATGCGTAATAAAATACGGTATTAATATTTTTCGAATATTCATGATAATTAAAAGTGTGATTGGTTTCTTGTTTTTAATTCGCTCATTTTCGTGAATAAATGTTGGTTCATAATACATTAAATTATGTTACGCGGTTAATGCCAGCTACCCTGCTACTTAAGCTACCCTCATCCAAGCCATTCTCCAAGCCATTCTCCTATGGAATGCACTCCCCCTCGAAGTCAGGGCGGCTACAACCCGATTGGCATTTAAAATAAAAGTTCGGCAGTTGTTTTCCAATGAAATTTCTAAATAATATGAGTGTTGAATGACTTTTATTTCACCTTTCGTCTGTTTATGTATTTATCTATGTATATATTATTATTCTGTATATTATAATATTATATAGGTATTTGTATGTAATATTTATTTATTTAATCATATATATATATATATATATATATATATATATATATATATATATATATATATATATATATATATATATATATATATATATATATATATATATATATATAAATTATAGATTTTGCTTATTATTAGGAATTTTTTTTTGTTTCTTTTTGTTGTTTGTTTAATCTTGTTTGTATTTATACACCTACCTTTAATCTCTGCATCACCCTAAGGTTGACTGTAAGAGAATGCCTCTGGCATTATGTCCGCCTTTATACATTATGTGTAAAAAGTGTAAATAAATAAATAAATAAAATACTTAATATTTGGTCATGTTCCGAGATCGGCTTGTGTATATCTTATTAAGATAAGGTCTTAATATTGTATCGAATAGTTCGCAATGAATTTAATTAATAGTTTCATGACTTTCGTCACTCTACATTATTTGGACTCCACACAGCGTTATTAACACTAACAATGTAAGCGCGGTCACTTTGTCGAGCTAGTGTAAATAAATAAACAATAAAAGCACCGGCACCTATAATGCTTAGTAAAAGAAGTACTTTTTCGAAGAAAGAGAGAAACATTACAAAAACTTGTAGTAAATCATTTAGCATAGATGGAATAAGAACACTCTCGTTTCACGACTGATAACCGACTTAAATCTGATATGTTACGTAAACCTTTATTAGCCCCGTGTCATAAGTACTGTATATGGTCTTGAAAGTAAAATACATAAAGAAACTTACCTTTTGCCTGTTCTTGAGCAGCAGTAAATACTTTCCATCTTCGGAGAATGATGATATCGTATAGTTACTCAAATTGTACTGAAAACAAAAAAAAATCGTCAAAAATCTCATTGCATTTCATTTCTGATTAACTGTATGGGTATAAAAAATAGCTTTTGCTCTATTTTTGCACCGTCAGTTAATCAAAATTACTACCGATATGTAACAAGAACCACCAGTTATCTTTGATACAACTGAGCACAAATATTTTAGCATTTAACACCTACACTTGTGAATATGATGCTGGTGTATCAACAATCAATAAATATCTTCTAATGAAAAATATGTGTTTTATTTAACATACCAAGTCAATTTCATCCAAAATCGTTACAAAGTTATTTTTCGCGACGTCGTATTTCCTCACGCCGACCCCGCGCTCCGTGTAGATGTACTCCGTGTCTGAAACAATTACCTTACCTGTTAACTTAAGCATATTACCATAAAATATCTTTACTATCGCAAGATGCAGTGAAGTCTATATCCTTTACTGTGTAAACAGAGATTTTACTACGCTTTTCCAGCGTGTTTTACTTATATAAAATCAGTTCCGTTGATGTTGTTTTGGTAAATTTTTTAACTGTATCTAAAATTTCTATACACCTGAGCCAGTCTATGATAAATTATTTCAACACACAAAATATGGTAAATACAGAATTTCTAAGGCTAAAATCGTCAATTTTCACGTCAGTAGTTACGTTTCCTGTTTCCCAGTAGGCTAAAAATATTAGGTGCTAACATCATCTTTATCATCATCATCAGCCAATCGAAGTCCACTGCTGGACATAGGCCTTCCTCAATGACTTCCACCGGGACCGGTCGGAAGCCGCCTGCAGCCAGCGACGTCCCGCGACCTTGACAAGTAACTATGTTAGGTGCTAACATAGTTCCATAACATCCTAACTATATAACAGAACGCAAAATTACTGCTTCAAAATTTGATGCCGGTAAACCTCAACTAAAAGACATCGACAGCCTTTCAATTAACACGTGATGTGCTTAATCACTACATAGTATAAAACAAAGTCGCTTTCTCTGTCCCTATGTCCCTTTGTATGCTTAAGTCTTTGAAACTACGCAACGGATTTTGATGCGGTTTTTTTTAATAGATTTGCACCCGTGCGAAGCCGGGGCGGGTCGGTAGTTTAGTATAAACTTAATTTATTCATAATAATTGTAACGATATCATGTATCATATCTAATGATATACCAAGTGTATTTTTAAATTGGCTTTAATAAAATTAACATGTCAAACCGGCCTAATGTGTCGAAAATATTGAAAGATCGAGTTATCTTATTAATAGGCACTTTATAACTAAAGCCTAATATTTACTAGAGTACTACTGCCCCTTTTGAAAGTGCTACCTGTAGGTAGCAACTGCAACTGTAGTTGCAAAATAAAATCTGTCCACAATAAACACGATATCATTATATTTATTACAGTAATATCATTTACAATGCTGAATACAATATAATGTAAGCAAATTTGACAACAAATGATATTGTATAAATATAACTTGTAAGTTGTATGGAATTTCTTTTCTTATTTGTTAACTACCAGAAACTCTATAAAGTTTTGCATATTGTATTTCAATATCCAAGAAACATTACATCCTTGAGAAATCCGTTAATTAAATATACACATTCACTCATAAAACAGCTACTAATTGTAAAACTACTGGCGAGTAATGGGCGATACAATCATAATTAGTATGTTTATGATTATAATAGTTGTAGTGATTTGCTTGCTACAAGTTTTTACATACCTAATTTAATACTAAAATAAATATTTAACGTTTAAGTACGAAACTAGAAATTAAATACGACGTCAACCGTCTTTGAAATTTGCACTTTAAATTTAACACTTCACCGTTGTTATTATCCACAAGAAATAATCCTGTTTATTTATTTCTTTAATAAATAAAATTCTTTTTAACCTTAAGTTCCCAGTTCTGTACCTCGGGGAAGGCCGAAAAGGGTATGTCAGGGTTACCGACCTTCCAAATCAACACGTGGAACTATTGTTCGCCTGCCCGAGTTGGGTCCTACGCCGGCATATAGATTAAAACTTTTCTATGGCCGTCTTGCGACCTTAACTGTTTCCCATTGCAGCCCAGCGCGCTATCATTTCGGATGTCCCCTGACCCCTACTTAGGCCTATTTTGGACGCGCATTTGTTTTGATCGTCCGCGACATTCTCGAGGCCATGAACTCTGACGCACATCTCGGACTTTGATGGATTAATGGATTCTGCATAACAACAACCTTGACAAGGCCATCTGACCAAATATTACATATTATGTATGGATATGGAATAGTCAATAACATTAAATATAAAGTAGATTATCTTCAATATGATGCCATAGACAATTATGCTTACGGTTTAACGAGATGTACTTAAAAATTATGATTTTTTCATATTTAAAATATCATCATCATCATCATCATATCAGCCATTAGTGGTCCACTGCTGGACATAGGCCTCCCCCAATGACTTCCACCGGGAACGGTCGGAAGCCGCCTGCAGCCAGCGACGTCCCGCGACCTTGACAAGGTCGTCGGACCACCTTGTCGGGGGACGTCCCACGCTGCGCTTGCCAGTACGTGGCCTCCACTGGAGAACTTTCTGGCCCCATCGGCCATCAGTTCTCCGCGCCATGTGGCCGGCCCATTGCCACTTCAACGAGCTAATCCGTTGGGCTATGTCGGTTACTTTAGTTCTCCTACGGATCTCCTCATTTCTGATTCGATCACGTAGGGAAACCCCGAGCATAGCCCTCTCCATAGCTCGTTGAGTGACCCTGAGCCGTCCCATGACGCCTTTAGTGAGAGGCCACGTCTCAGTGCCGTAAGTCATCACTGGTAACACACAACTATTGAAGACTTTTGTCTTCAGGCACTGAGGTATTTTGGACGAGAAGACGTCTCCTAACTTTCCGAACGCTGCCCAACCGAGTTGGATTCGACGATTGACCTCTCTCTCGAAGTTGGATCTGCCTAACCGGACCACTTGTCCCAAATAGACATATTCGTCTACAACTTCGAGAGTCGAGCCCCCAACTGCGATTGGGGTGGGCACAACATGGACATTCGACATGATTTTCGTCTTGTCCATGTTCATTTTAAGACCCACCTGTTGGGAGACTCGATTGAGGTCTTCGAGCATAGTGCTAAGGTCCTCCAGCGATTCTGCCATGACTACAATATCGTCGGCAAACCGAAGGTGTGTGATATACTCGCCGTTGATGTTGATGCCGAATCCTTTCCACTCCAAGAGCTTGAAGGCGTTTTCCAGCGCGGCAGTGAACAGTTTCGGAGATATAACATCTCCCTGTCTCACGCCTCTCTGTAGTGGAATAGCCTTCGTGCTCTGATCTTGTACTCGGACCGACATGGTGGCGTTGCTGTATATGCTTTTCAACACCTCGATGTACCGACAGTCAATGTGGCACCGCTGGAGAGACTCTAGCACCGCCCACGTCTCGATCGAATCAAAGGCTTTCTCATAGTCCACAAACGCTAAACAAAGCGGCAAGTTGTATTCCTCGGTTTTCTGGATAACTTGCCGAAGCGTATGGATGTGGTCTATGGTGCTAAAGCCTTTTCGGAAACCAGCTTGTTCGGGCGGCTGGAAGTCATCAAACCTGCGTTCGAGACGATTTGTGATGACCCTCGAAAACAACTTATAGACATGGCTCAGGAGCGAGATGGGCCTGTAATTCTTCAGCAAGGTGTTGTCACCTTTTTTGAAGAACAGTACCACCACGCTCCTGCTCCATGCCTCTGGCGTTGAGCCCTCGAGGAGAACGGAATTGAAGAGCCTCTGAAGGACTTTAAGTACCGGCGTTCCGCCCGCTTTCAGAAGCTCTGAAGTGATTCCGTCCTCACCCGGCGCCTTGTTGTTCTTAAGTTGTTTCAGGGCCATCTCAATCTCACACAGGCTGATGTCCGGGATATCATCGCTGAAGTGGCGGATCAACTCGGCTCTCGGGTCTTCGGCCGAGCGAACAGCGGGCTTGGCAACCGAGGTGTAAAGCTGTCCGTAGAACCTCTCGATCTCCCTTAAAACCTCTGCCCTCGTCGACACTACGCGGCCGCCCTCCGTCTTCAGCCTAGACAACTGTCTTTGCCCAATAGACAAGTCTCTTGCAAACACTTTGGAGCCTCCGTTCCGCTCTATTGTCTCTTTAATGCTCACAGTATTGTGAGCACGGACATCGTGTCGCAAGGACTTCCGGATCCGTCTATTGAGCTGACGATATGCTTCGGCATCCTCGGAAGACTGCAGCGCCATAGATCGACGTTCGGCCATAAGGTCAAGAGTGTGGACCGAGAGTTTTTGTGGTCTATCTCTACGGCGAGGTCTAAAATGCTTAGATCCCACCGCATGGACAGCTTCTACCAAACCGCTGTTTAACTCGTCCACGGCAAGGTTTTCTTCCAGGCACTCGAAGCGATTTTTCAGCTCGAGTTGAAAGCTCTCGGGGTTTTGGATATGGGCGCGAGTAGGTCGTAGCGTAGACTTCATCAAGCGACGTCTTTCTAATTGGACGTTGATATTCAATGAGCCTCTAACCATTCGGTGATCGCTACCGGTTTTCACCCTGTTGATCACAGAGACATCACTGAATATCCGTCGTTTCGTCGTCAAGATGAAATCTATCTCATTTCTCGTGGAACCATCAGGGCTCAGCCAGGTCCATTTCCTGTGAGGCGGCTTCTGGAAGAAAGAGTTCATCGCAAAGAGTCCCTCTTTCTCCAGGAATTCAGCCAGCCTCTGACCCCTGGGGTTCCGTTGCCCATGTCCAAATTGCCCCACTTTCAACTCCGCATCGCTTCTCATGCCCAACTTTGCGTTAAAGTCTCCCATAACAACATTGAAGTAGGTTTTAGAAGTATGTATGGCCCGACTTATGTCCTCATACATCTCCTCCACTTCTTCATCTGGGTGTGTCGAGGTCGGCGCGTATACCTGTATGACCTTCAACGAATATCTTTTGGATATTCTGAGTATCAGGTACACTACCCTGCTCGACACACTTTCGATGGATACGATGTTGTTAATGAGAGACCTGCGGACGAGAAATCCGACACCTCCTCTGGACTGTTGGTCGTCCCCCCGGTAGAAGAGCAGGTTACCGGACTTGAGGGTTATCGTGTCCTCCCCAATCCTGCGGACTTCCGACAACCCCAGAATGTCCCAGTGTAACCCGCTCAATTCTTCTTCCAGTTCGACAATCTTCTCGTCTGTCCTCAACGTGCGTATGTTGTGTGTTACCAGGGCCAGTCGTCGTCGGGGGTGGTAGCCGGGGCCAACCCGGGGATTCTTAGCACCCCCCGCCCCACCGTTACCATGGCCGCTACCGTAGCCAGGAATAGTGGGGCTGCCGGGGACTGGGGGCCTGGTCCTAGTCTCGATCATGAGGGGGATATTGCCGATACTCGCCACGCTTGGCAGGCGGGTTGGCGAGCGCAGTAGGGGAAGCGCATTGATGACGCTGCTGCCCGTCATCAAGCGGGGGGAAGGGAATAGTGAATGAGAGAGGAGGCTATGGGAGAGGAAAGTATGGTCTGTAGGAGTGGATACTGCAGTCACGGAAGGGAAAGTTGATAGTGACTGCAGCAGCTCGGGGGCCGAGGTCGCGTACTCGTAGCACCTATTCTAGGGCAGACCATGACCACTAGATAGGAGCATCCCTGACCTAAAAAATATATTGACCTATCCTATTTAAAATATATTGACTATTAATTATACCTACTTAACGTCCTCTACAATAGTTGAGAAAATGTGTATTTGCATTTTCATCTTCATGGTTGAATGATTGCGATGAATTGAATAATTTATTCCACAACCTTCACTAGATGGTATTGTCTTTAATATTTGTAATTTTCCCGCAATTTTTTTCATCGTATCTCTTGTTAAATTCAATATTCTACAACTAGACAAATAAATTTAGCCCCACCATATCAAAAGCAAAATTAAATGGCTAATTCCAAATAACTGCGATATTTTGGCGCTAAATTAAGAATATATTCTTATAGTATTTTTTAGAATACATTTATTGCCGTATGTACCAACCTGATAACCATTGCAAGGATAGTCGATCTGGGTAGAACTCGGCCCGTAGCGGTACGAGTTCTTCAAGTGTAAATGTCTGCAAGCCTTGTATGAACGCAGATGACTCTGTATGGCAGATTAACGTCAGTATCACACCGACGATAATTGGCGTTTCCTGAAACAAAGAAATAAATATTCATTATAATGTATCTGAAGACGTAAAACAATGTTATGTATTCGATTTTTTAACACACATACGGGAGAGCCCCTGTCAAAGTTAAGAAAATTTCGTAACAAAAAAAACTTAATATCACCTTACCCGCCCCGGGACCTCTTTATACTTATTCCGCAAAATCAACGAGGTAGTTATCCTATTTTCCTAAATAATTTGGAATTTAATACCGACGTTGTGCATACCAGGATGTTGTAGGTCGAGAGCGATGTTGTGGTATTATGAACTTAATTGTATCCTTTCAGAATATTGCTCTATCAAGTTTAATTAGTGAATATACCAATACCAATTTAAATATTTTAGACGGCTTCGAAATTAACCACGATTAGCATATAGATATTTTAGTCTATTGCCAAATTAATAAAAATGAGTCACAAGCTTCTAAATAAGACAACAGTATTTTAGTACAAAGAAATAGCATACGTGGTAATAAACTATTGGTTATAAATTTCCTCTGAAAATGGATCGAAATTTGTAGAAATACATCCAAAATCCCAAACATAGTTTTGACCTGTGGTGAATATCAAAAACTACGAATTATTATGTTCCCACAAACACGCTATTAAAATTTTCTCAGATCACGCAAACATTTGCCTCTGGGCGGGATTCGAATCCTGTTCACACCTACATGTGTCCAGCAGTTGAGTGACGGGGAAATTAACTTCGATATTTGACGTCTACTCCGAGATAAACCATTACGTAATCTAAAAAATATTTGTTGCGCATCGAATTTTGAGAGTTCATAGAGACATGTAACTTTCATCGAGGTTGAGTCCTTTGTTTCTCTATCAAATAATGTTAAGTCCTTTTTCATGCAAAATTTATTTAAGTTATGGGGCATTAACATAGAAAAGAGTATATAGTCTTTTAAGAATATACCTGTCTACTAACAATTCAAATCATTCTAAAGCATATCTTGACTAGTCATTGCCGATGTCCAACAGTCGTAAGTAAATGTACTGATATTGTTATGACTAAACGACACGAGTTAGCAACGAGGTAAATTGTTTGCGGTTTCAATTCGCTATTCTTATACTACTTTTTCTTTAGCGATACATAATAGCATATCAAGTGACATTGCTATGAATCCAAGTTATTCAATAGAAATTAAAATAGGCGTATGTAATTGTTAAATACATAATATATTATAAAAGATTATTATACCAATGAAAAAAGCATAATACCGCGCTATAGTGTGATTGATTTGGAATATAAATGCGTAGTAGTGGTACACAGAACTCGGCCGGGTAGCAACAATATTTTTCGTTTGGTAATGTACTGTTTCGATACTGGATATACGCTGCTTGCACTTTTGGTGGTGACTCTCCGAAAAATACTAATCTCTACTAGTAATGACTGTTTGGAAAAATATATTCAAAATCACTTGTAATCGGGGAAATAGCTCTCACTTGACAAATATTTACAATAAAGTCAGATTCTCAATTCGTTACCGTACAAAACATATGAAGATACTTAGATCTATTTTATCTCCTAAACTATTGAATGAAACGTACAAAAGAAACAGAGTAGGTAAAAGTAGGCTGCGTCAAGGTCCTTACCCTGTTATTTGAATGGATATGTACACTGGTTTGTTACTTGCAATACAACATTGCGGCAAAAAATTACCCGGTAGCTTTAATTATGCTTAATCTATTGTCGGTTATTTAAGGTTGCATACATTTTATTATGTACAACCACATATTATACTATATCGACGAAGTGCTTAGTAACAGACAAGGCGCATAAAATTGCTGGTTCTATCATTATCTAGATAAATATATTACTGACATTGTATGCATTTGTTCCTTACTTATTTTATCTGTCATAAATACAACTTATTATAAAACTTTTTAAAACTAGGCGTCGTCGATGTTTCGCTTCAACATCGATTTATAAAAAGATTTACCAAGCCGAGATTTCTAGGTTAAAAAAGGTTTAACAAATTTTCTGTTGCGCTCAATATTGGTGAATTTATTAAAAGAGTACGTCATTACCCGGGTGGTTTGAACTTTATTAAACCGCATTAAGCCTTAATAGTACCTATATTAAGACGTAATCATTACATGTACATGAAAGAAGTTCCGTATACAAAATTGGTATCTGATATGTATGTGTTCAAGTACCACTTCAGCAGATTTAGGTTAGTTAATACCAGTGTCCCGAATTATGTAAAATTGAGGTACTTATAATTCAGTATTATCGGGTGAAACTATATAATAGTTATCTTTTACAAAGGTCTCATCGCATAAACATTAAACAACAAAAATAATTAATCAAAATTCCACAGTTAAATTTAACGTGTCAGACAGACGACTTGTCATTCATTTGCGTAAATAGAATAACTTTAAAATACATAAAATTACTAAGAAAACGCAACGACCTTGATCGTCTATAATTCGCGCTATTCAAAAATGTGATCATCTTTTAACACCGGCGAGATTGATATCCGTGTCGAATAGATTTATATGGCGCTCGTATCGTAAATTTGTTTGAAAATCATTGGTTCCATAGCGATGTGATTCTCAGGTTCATGATGGCGATGCTGAGTACTCGCAACTCGTGTTAACCACGAAAAATTCTTAGAACTATTTTTGTATAAACATTTCTCATGGAGGGTATTTTGACGTTAGGGAAAGATTGCTATAAACAGTCAACGGTAACAGAATAAATAGATGAATATTTTTTGTACGAGTATGACTCACACTTAATGATACGAGACTGAAAAGTTTGTATGGAAATGGGATTACATAATAGAATAACAAAAACAATTACAGAAAATAAAAAGGATGATATCTCGCCAGTCGATACAAATAAGATGCTTCATAGCTTTAACATGTGTATACTAACAACCAGAGCTCAATTTTCGCCCTTAGCATGAAAAGCTTTAGCATCGATTAAAGTAGTTTTTCCGTGGGAGTCATTGCACACATAGTACCAAATATTCTTGGCAAATCCTAATTTTGGCGCAGTGCACAGAATAAATCATAACATAGCATCAATAACTTCTAAGTAAAACCGACAAAATATTTAATACATTCAAGGATTTGCATGGGTAGAGCTGACTATTAACGACAAAACTTCATCATTACGAGACAAAATACAACAATTAACCAAAGTATAAAAAGCAGTTGCTAATATCCTTTTGCTACCACTAAATGTCAAAACAGCTGGTTAACCTTGTAAAAAAAAACACAAAGTGTAGGCGTAATAAGACTAAACCTGATCGATAAATGGCCTATTTTTTTATTTACTACTATATTTGAATTTATTTACTAAAAACGCGAGCGGATATAGTAAATATTATTCATGTAGGATAAGGAATTGAATAATTTAAATAAATTTATTATTAATAATAAACTTTAATAAAATTTAATTTAAATAAACGTTCGTTATCAAAATGTTTTTAACACGAAATTAAAAATATGTTGCCGATTTCCTCCACTGTTATATTTACACCTACGGTATCGTAAGCGTATAAGTACATCTACTTATGTAGATCAACTTATTAGGGACTCAGATTGCCTTATGGGCCTATGTCGGGTTGATGAAAACCTCAATCATTCGAGATATTTAGAAGTAACTTCAGGCACGCGAGATTCCTTCTAATCTTTTCCTACACCGTTTAAGTAAATGGTAATTAATTACAGGAACCAAATTATGAAATAACAGGTGTATAGGTATATCTTTTTTTCTTAATTTTATATAAATAAACTTACTATTTCCTTAGTTCAGTTAAACTTTTAAATAAATTAACAAAATCTTGGCATTGACCGCGTCACACTTTTCACATACAAAAGTCATACAAAGCAAAATATTTAACCAAAAAAATACAAATCTATAACAATAGAAAAAAGTAGAAATAAAAAAATATGGTTTAGCTAGACAAATTGAGTACCATCGATACGCACTCGACTAAATAGTATCGCTTGCGAATTTAAAATTCAATTGCACGATGAATGGAAAATATTTCCAACGTTCATTGGAGAGGTTAACTTTGTATACAAAGATTAAATTGAAATATTTCAAAACAAACTTCTCTCGATATTGATATTCATATTCAACAAATCTTTTATTTAACGCTAAGAATGCTCTATTAGACCTGACACCTTTGATTTATGTAAGAATTATATTAGTCTTGTTCCTGGTTAACAAGTGTGAACTAGTTGCAACCATTATCAGAGGAGTTAACATTGAATTGTTATTTTTAGAACAAGCATTTGATCTAATATTATGCCTTAGTACCTTAAGACTGTGACAGGTTATAACAAAGGAGCTATAATTTTTTTGAATGGAAAAGAAAGTAATGTTTTTTGAAGTACTGAAATAAATACAATAAATTCGTAAGGTAATCTGCAAACCTAAACGTTCTTAGAAATTTCTTAACAGTGTAGTCCGCCAAACTAGTGCTTCAGAAAATATAAAACAAAATGTGCATGTAAATAATTGCCTAACTACTTCAATGTTTTACCTACATGTTTTTTCATCTAAAAATTACATACTTATACAATAGTTGTGTTGAAATTTCGAAATTATTATTTAAACCGGAATCATCGGAGACTGACCAAATGCACGATTTTTTTTAAATAACAATGGACCTAAAATTTCGCCGAAACGTGAGGTAAATATTGATAAAGTTATCGTCAGATCCTCTCGCGTACAAAAGACATTACCGAAATCAATTATCCAAAGAATTGTCGAGGCCCTTATCGAAATACTTATAATACACTTAGTAAATAGTATGTAAGCTTAGTGGTACTTTATACTTATAAAAAATAATAAAAAAATCTAATTCAATTTTTTTATTACTTGTTTATAAATGATTTACAGTAATGTATTCTACTACTAAGAGCATTGACTAAAAATTATATCAAAGAAAAAATATAAACAGAAGAATATTAGAACTTAGTTACTTTTCAACATTAGAGCCTGACAACACACAAAAAAAAAACAAACATCATGTATATATGTATCATGAATGTATGATATACATATGTATAGTATCATCAATGATATTTGATAAAGGAGACAGTGTGCGGATAGCCTCTATCTTAATGACTTTCTATCTATAAATCAAGAAACACAGTACAATATTGAAGATTGGAAACACTATGACTCACTCAGCATTTTAAAAACAATAACCTACTCATTAAGATTCGTTTCTTGTCTATCTATTGTGTTTACTATTTATGAGAACGACCATGCTCTTCTAATATGCCTATGTAGTTTCTACGTTTCTTTGTCTCATACATTACAAGAATATTCAATGACAAATTTGAAACAATTATTATTGAGATGAAGCATTGTCAGACACGTTTCAGCGATAAAATCAATATTTTATGTAATTTTTACTGGAAAAATATTTGGTCATTGAAAACAATCGAGTACTAATTAACCGCTACACAGAAACAATGTAAGGGTAACAGTTGAAAACAACACAGGGGAAAATGCAATGATTAGTTCAAATCATCATTCTCCTGCCCTGATCCCAATTCTTGTTTGGGGTCGGCGCAGCATGTTTTGTCCTTCCTTCCTGTGTGGAAGGACAAAACATGCTGCATAAGAGTTTTGGCAGATGTTTTACGGCCGGCCGCCTGCCTGACGCCAACCCTCCTTGGGAATACAATGATTAGTTCAAATATGTAACTTATATTATCACTGATACCCTCTGACCTTATTTAATTTTCCCTTTTCGTCACAACACAATCGTACATCATAGTAATGTCAATATATCATAGTAACATTTGCCGCGTAAAGTAATATTTACTTTCATTCGATACCGTCACAAACTCCCATTGCACATCGATATCATTGTCCGTCATAAGAAAACACAATTCAACATTTAATGCCTTGTTGTCGATATGTGCGATACGGTTTCTTTATGTAAGTAGTTATTATGAAATCATTTAGAGCGCACCAGTTGTCGCTAAATAGAGAATTAATAACTAGTTCTACCTTTCTGCGCGACTAAACTCAATAAACATACACAAATGAAAGGAATTGAAAGGAAAGCTATGAAGTAGAATCACACTGAATTGAAATAAAGAAATAAACAGCTTTTCCGACGTTTATCAGAAAATACAATTTTATTAATAAACCCGAAAAAATGAAAGGGAATAAACGTAATATTGCCGTTAATAGACGCTTACCATATCTCGTGCGTGCAATGTCACAGGACGTAAGACAGATCCTCAATGAAAGTTAAGTGGTCCAATAAACACGCGCGATTCTCACGGTTAGCGGGGCGCACGTGTAGGCGCGGCGCCGAGCGGTCACCGACTGCGGCAAGCCACTTCCCACACCAGCCCGACAGTATTCGCTACTCCCAAAAACGCTAAAACACCAGGACAGGTTTAGAACACAACATTCCTGTGAGCAATTTGTAACAGGAAACACTGAAAGGGTTGGATATCAAAACTAATTTATGTGACAACCACAAAACTTTTCCATGTTCATTACAAGTTGATTGCGTCGGGATGATTGCGGGATCGGATTTAGATATTTTTATGATTTTAATTATTAACGTGAAGTTTTCAAAAATACCGATATACATTCATTCATTTAAAAGTTGTTAAGATGAGGGAATTAATACGCTCATTTTAAATACTCGTATTCACAAACATATCAACGGTTGCTATGGGAAATGTTTAACAAGTAATATTTCCCCTATCAATTTCTTTAATGAATTACTAATCAGCTAATCAATAAATGCAATTAGTATGTATTATAGCATGCCATATACCAGGGAAGAGAAACGATTATGTAAACAAAACGTTGAGAGTGAAAATTCAAGCAACCACGATCTATTCAAATAGTGAATAAAAAGTTGAATATTTTTGGAACCGTCCCTTAAGTGATCTATATGCAGAAGTAAAATATTCTATTATTTTTTCTATCAGCATTACAGTATGCATAAAATTCACATTAAGTGTTTTATAGTTGAGGTAGGGCAAGTAAAGCATCTCGCTTGGTGCTAAATAGAAACGGCGATAAAAACCTCAAAAACTATTAGCGATGTGGCCTTTGAATGGGTGGGGATGGGAAAAGAGCATCGTGTGTATATAATTAGGTGCCATTGTATGCAATTGGAAACACCCAGGCTCGACCAAGTGTTTTTAGACTACCACTATTGAATATAACACTAGAACAAAGAAGTAGCACAAAACTATTTAGAAACGTTTCAATTCAATATTCATGGCCATTTTGGCTCATTAGGAAGTGATGATTACAATTCGCACCTTAATTACAATAACAATTTAAAGTATTGTTAGACAGTTAATGTATGTTTGTTAAGAAGATAATGTGGCAATAATAATTTAACATGATAAATTTATCACTTCACACTTTTAATTTTCGATCTTATCGCAATATTAATCACTTACTACTTAGCATAATAAAATTATGCAGAATTTAAAGGATCACATATCTTTTTGAAGCTCTGGACCTTTTATTGGTCTAAGCTACCCAAATAAAAATATTTTCGTATAAACATTTTCACGCCTGTATCTCAAAATACTCGCAGTCAATTGAGTATCTAATTCTAATATCCTGTTAGTTGTTACAACTCCTTCGTTTCTTCTACGCTCATACAACTTTTTCAGCATCATATCACCTTTGCAAAGAATAACAAGATATTTATATGATTTCCACTGTGCCACTTCTCTGATCCCTCTAGACACATTTATTCAATAGATTTTCCAGTTTATTTATGTGAAGATACATAGTAGTAGTACCGCATTCACCATAAAGCGTACCAAAATAATAAAGACTAACTAATGGTTCATCGTGACTCGCTTGAGCAATTTATTTTTATATTATGTTTTTCTTTATACCCTTAATATTACGCATCGTTTCTTCGATTTAGGGACAATCCTAAATTCGTAAAGAGAATAAAGACATATCCGAATTCCTCACTTGATTTTTTCGAGTATTTTCCTGTACAGTTACTGATTGTTGGCCCTCAGTATTTATGTTTGAACTCTGTGTAACTCTCCGATTAACTCTACGACTCCTGCCTAATAACTCAGTTGTGATTAGATAATAATGTTTATATTAATTACTGTTACTTATTAATATAAATTACTTACAAGGTAGTTCCTACATTATTACACAGATTTTCTTTCCATACGGTATTGTAAATACTAAGACAGCGGATTACAATAGTCATGAATTCGATTCCTGGTATAATGAGGTACAAAATATTGTACATACGTATTTCAAAAATAATAAGGTAATAAGCAATTAACATTTCGTGCACTCATTACGTTGGTATACTGTAATGAGTATCATAAAAATAGCGTTAAATATTTTCTTGATCGGCTTAGTTTAGTTTAGATGATGATGATAACAAAAAATACATTTATGGGTAGAGAATAAAATCTCTGCGGGATTATGCCAAGGATGGAACTGTAATATCAATAAGTCCTAAATGTTTATTTATAGTACAGAGATATTGCATACAACATTCCATAACCAACATATTTGTCTAAAGGTTTATAATAATTTACACAACTTTTTGTTTATAAATATACATTCCAAAGTAAGTTTGTTTGACTTTTACATTTTCCCGCAACTTTTTGGTGATAATATTAGCCTTCCGATCGAATTTCGAAACGAATACGTTAGTCCATTAATTTTTGTTACTCGAAATTTTTAAATAAAATGTAGTCACCGCTGGAGAAGTCGTAGAAAAACTTGTCTTTAGGAGACCCATAGGCGAAAATCTAATGGATATTGTTAACACACAAGCGATATAGAAATGCAATTAACATGCCATTTCTAATATGTTATTGATTGGTATCTACATCATAGAACGAAACTAAAGTGCAATTTAGGTTAATGCTAGTTTGATATCAACAAAATCTATATATATTTACGTATTTAGGTATAAAGTTGTTGTTTAGGCATGTCACGTTATCTCTCCAATCTAAGTCTGAATTATATTTTGATGTCACAAAATTATAAAAGTATATATCTAAAACAAGAATTATAAAAGGTAATTGCGTAAGAAGGACCGCAGCATGTTCTTATGCTGTATGAAAAGTCATAGCAATAAAATATTAAAATTAAGCACCGTTGCAACAACACTTCTTTAAAGGTTGGATACTACTAATAAAATATATTTACCTCATTCAAAAGTAACAATTTATGAGGAATTTATTGAAATAAGCTATCTAATATTATTTATTAGGTCGCATTTTATTGTAAAGGTGAATCCAGCATAATGACCAAAATAAAAGGAACTGAATTCCTAAGTGACATTTGCAATCAGATATAATCTGAATATGTAACAATGGTTTTTATTTTTTTAATTCTGATCACTGGACCGTTTGAAAACGATATAACATCAATAAGGTATAGTAGACAAAAATAATCACTTTCTTAAGCAAAAAGTACCTTTATAAAAATTACTTCATTCTTAATGCGTATTGTTGGTGTGATCCACAATTTTTTTCGGTTCTGAACGTTTGTAAGACCGAAAAGTCTCGTAGTTTCTGATCCCTTCGACGCAGGACATGTATAGTGTAGGTCGGTGCCAGCGTGGGGTCAGAACTATGTATGTAACCGTTGGGTGTATTTATTTATTAACGGTTCACGTAGCTTAACATATAATGTTACATTTAGATGCCACTACGATTGCTATTGATAAAAATGATTTCAATTAAAGTTACGTAAATCATTCATGATTTGTATAGATTAAATTAATGCAACAACAGAGTCCACTAGTCAGCCGTCACTTGTGATGCGATTTAAGTTACGTAATATCCTCTCAAACGCGAATGTAAACAAAAACAACACAACGACCTAGGAAGAGAAGTGTTACTCAATCGTGTGATAATCATTGAATGTACATAATATGTATTATATGAGTATCAAACTCGAGTGCGTAAAAACACAAGATATTATACAAATTGTAAGAGGAAATAACTAAGGAAGTAACTGCTATTCGTTCACCAGCCACAACTAAATATGTTCCGTCTAATTCTGTGTTTCTGGGTTCGATTCTCGGGTATATCATTTTTATTAGAAAATTTGCAGTAACCGCATGGAGTCTGAATGTGTACACGCGAATCGGGAATAGGTTGGAATTAAAATACATTGAGCGAAATGTGTAAGCAAATCTACCTTCCTTAATCCCTTCATCGAAACAGATGTGAATGTGTTGTATACGTAATCAGGACTACTTTTTTCGTCCTTTTTTGGTCCAAAGCACCTAACTAACATACTTTAGCTTTATATATTAGTGTAGAAACATTGTAGGTACACTACCATGTCCAACCGAGTGCACGTAACACGTAGTCTACAGGATCGTTTGGACCGATTAGCTCCGCTTATACACTAGTTATTTCATTGTGCCGCGAATAACGAGGCTGTAATAAATGTCACGCTCCAAATCATCTCAAAAGGTTAACTACTTGCTCTTACGCACAACCTTGGCGTCACATTGCGATGAGCACGCACATCGTGTATTCCGACCTTATGGGCAGAAAGCGTGACGAGTGATTGACTTATATGGGTTTGCTCTTATGCAAGTTCCTTTCATCTTTATACTATAACTAATACATTAAAAATACGCAAACGTTATTGTTTGATCCTACGTATGTTATTGTATGTTTTCAAGTCAAAATACAGATAGTTTTATCTCCGAAAGAAAATACAGTAGTACATTTTGCATCCAGTTGAACACATTTGTTTTAAAAGTAGGTAAGTATTGATAACTTTTCTTGAAATTTGATTTCATAGTAATGAAATTATTCGTGTCTGACTTTAAGTTCCGATATTTTGAAAAGAAAACAACAACATTTTCTAATTTGATTATTTTTTATTGCTGATCGACATAAAATACTATGTTTATTTAAAATGCATCTGGACTCCATAAATTATTTATACGAGTGTAATAAATGCCTCTTTAATATAAAATGCCTCGTTTAATCCGGCTTATACTCATATAAGATAACACATAAAATTATAATTTCAAATTAACATAAATCGATAGAACTTATAAGTTACAGATATTCGCCATCACGTTTTTTAAAGTGAAAACTTGTTATCTCAACCTCAGATAGATTTTTTATTAAGTCACGTGTTAATTATAATAACGAATAGCTGTGAAAATTTTTCGTTTTCCTGTATAAAAATTCTTAGTAGCAGCGCAGTCTGGAAACGTGCCCAAAAGCAGCAAAAATCTCGCCTATGACGTCACTTTAAGCAGAGTTTTCCAAACGTGAATGCTGATATAATCCTACACTTGCGGGAACATACTGGAGGTGTGTGTGTGTGTGTGTACTGGGTACCTTCTCTATGAAATAGGGATTGGTGTTGAATCAACCGTTGACGTTGAAGAAACGACCGATGGATTCTCATAAAAGTATCATAGTTAAATTCATACACGGCTTAATTAAAAGGCATAGATGGCGTGGTAGTGGCAGATAGTATTTTACCTTAAAAAAACAAGGAGAATGCGTAGTGATTGGTGAAGTCAACTAGTTTTTCTAGTAGTTAACCAACGCAAAAACGGTTACGTTTCATTGACGCAAAAATCCTCAACGACCTATCCTTACTATGAATGTTCAAAAAACAAAAATCCGCAGAGAAATGTCAAAATAACCCAGCTTTAACTAGGCGACGCATTGGGTGTAGACTGCTTGTTGCATAACCGCGATCGGTCATCTCGTTCCTTTCACTTTCGTCAGACGTCGCAGCCTCCGTTGCCGGATACGGACACCCTTACACATATGTTCAAAGAGCGCGTAAAAAGGAAACACGTTTAAACCAGGATGTAAAGCATTAAAGCTTTTTTAAGTGGAGTATTTAACCAGTTGTTGGCATGCGCTTTAAAGGATAGCAAATAAATAGGTCATACATAATTGTATTGTTTACTAACGGTTCACAACCATATTGTCGTAATAATAAATAATTGGTCTTAGTTTATAATAAATTATTAATATTTTCACAGTGTATCTTTTCCGTTTTCGAAGAATTACTTTGCATCAAACCTCGTCATTGTTATAATTAAGTATCTTTTACAAGCTTTCGAAGTTCTTTCAATTTTTCTTTTTTTTGATGATTAGTTGATTATCAAAATTGATTTTGTGCAATTTAAGACATGCTCTTTAGAATTAACTGTCATTATTTTACATGTAAAATTCCCTCTGGTACATTTCGCGCGATAAAATAACAATGGCGTGTGATCACTGACGTAAATGTTGTATTGTTCGGTCATTGATATTTAAATCTTTGTTTAAAAATCATGTACAATATGTCTTTGCACGTGCTATGCTTATCCGAGTGTTTATATCCTTTCCTGTTTGTTTCGTTTACTACAATATTCGATTCAATTTAAATGTATGATGCGTAAGGCACTGCCGAACAATAGTTTTTGTACTATAATCTATATTAAGTTATCCTGTATGACTGTGAAATGATTTATCCTCCCAGAAATTGTTTTTTGGGTATTCCATTTAATATTACAATAAGTCAGGGATCTTAATTAGATTAATTC
Organism: Cephonodes hylas; assembly: GCA_030295005.1. Classification (NCBI taxonomy): domain Eukaryota; kingdom Metazoa; phylum Arthropoda; class Insecta; order Lepidoptera; family Sphingidae; genus Cephonodes; species Cephonodes hylas. The sequence continues at coordinate 5,299,023 of AP025364.1, read as the reverse complement.
AGACTGTTTTTATTTTGGGAAACAACAATGATTTATTAAAAAAATATTTTATAAGCGAGATTAACCCAAGAACCATATCGTCATTACTTAAAATATTTTTCCTTGGAGATCGCATCTGTCATTTTTTTGCCTAGAAATAAAACATTCGTGTATAATTTTGTCAACTTAACTATACCATATCACTTTCTAACAATTTCGCTATTAGGACGTGATTTCAACAACGTGAAGCATCATTCGCATATTTTAATAACCTGTTCAAAATTATATATGCATTACTGATAGCTGCATAACATTTGGGCGATATCCGATAGCAATTCATTTTGACATAATTGGGGAAGTGGATCGCTGTTAGAGGAAGTAAATTATCATAATATTTAAACATCTTTTTTTTTGTATATTATTTACTTGAAGTCTCATATAGAGGTCGATATCATAACTTTTGATATTGAGGTAATTAGAATATTTACGGTAGAAATGTCCGTATTATTTTTATGATATCATGATTTATTCTGAGCAGATTTATAGTTCTAACGTTTTATTTATTTATTTATTTATTTACACCTCATACATTAAGTATAGGTGGACTTAATGCCAATGGCATTCTCTTACAGTCGAACCTATGATAATAATTAATGAAACATTTATAATCAATTTTCGATAGGAAAATTTAATGAAGGTATACTCAAACCATTTCAATTAATTTACATTACTTCATTTTAATGAAATAAAACACGGTTAGGTAAAAAATAATTTATTAGAAACGTTACTAAATGGTTGTCACACATACATACATCACGGAATAATAGAATTCAGTTCATAGCGCTCTTGTAGAATAATTAAAACTTATAAACGATATTTACTTGGCTTGGCTAATTAAAAATTCCACTTAAAAATATATATAAGCCGAGTCTTGAAAATGCTTGTAAATGGAATACAATAAAACTATTGCAGACAGAAATTAAAATCTGGTATCGCTTTTACAGACAGAGGAGTCACACTAGGCATAAAAGGTGTTTTATCTGCCTGATTTATGTATAAGTATTATACCTTTTTCAAATTGCAAGTTGTTATATGAATCTCGGATATGAATCGGTTCTAACAAAAGTGGGACCAAGCATAGATTTGTACCATAGGTTCTGTATTAATTATTTATCATTTATTGATTATAAGAAAGTATTGTATATATAAAAGTACTTATAGGTTGAGACAACGGTCCCAGTAGCGGTCCATGGTCATGTACCGATGCATGTTCACTCCCACCAAACTGTGAGCTTCGTCAGGGTAAGACTGTGGAAAAATATAAACGATTAAAAATTAGACATGTAAATATGATTGACAGACTCTCTGACAAAGTTGGCTCGAGATTATTTTGGGAAAGACAGTGGAAAGTGCGGCCACTATGGATCCTGGGTTGGGTCAAATTTTTATGTTTACCACAAATATTTGTTACGATGTAATTTTTTTTAAGACTGCTTTTATAAAAAAAAATGTTTCGTCAAATCAGATATGATCAACATAAAAATATTTGTCTTTGAAATAGCAACGTAATTTAGTCGCTTTTCCGCCAATATAGCACAAAGATATATTGCATAAATATATATTATGAAAACAAATTACATAAAACAGCTTGTTAACAATAATCTCGCTGCGATCGTTTCGTAACAATTACCAAAATTGCTTGGACGCTGAATTCGTAGTTTTCCTTATTGCAATTTTATATTTATGCCTAATACAGTTTCGTTTTAAAGAAAAAGTAATGTAAAATACAATAATATGTAAATAGATTTTTTTTTTGCATGTGTTTAAAAGTGTGGAAATGGCTTATATGAGTTCTCAAAAAACAATTGACAGCAGTTTAAAAAAGCTAAACCCATATGTATAATACAAACCATTTGCTCGAAAGGAATGCTATGATTCGTCAAAGCGGTAATCAGTTTGGCTGCGTTCTGGTAGTGCACGTTGTCGTCAGCGTTGCCGTGCATCAGGTACAAGCTCTTGCCGGCCAGTTTCTCCACCAGCAATGTGACGTCACCTGCCTCATACCCAGCTAAATTGTCCTCCGGGGTAGGCAGACCCATGTAGCGTTCCGTGTACATAGTATCTAGGGAGAGAAATAGACGAAAGGTTAGATGACAGTTTTGTCTTCAATGAAGGGAATAAATATGAGATTATTAAGGATAATAGATTTTTAGTTATTGTTCATCATTACATTTATGTAAATATTATAGTTTGATCGAGATCGTCAGGGGATACCTTTTCGATTTGGTCAGGGGATGCCTTTTCCATTGATCTAGCCAGTCATGGAACAGGGCTACAAGTAAGCGACCTCGGCCCCCCGAGCTTTTACATTCTTCTAGTACTTCCTTATCCGGGACTGTAGCATCCTTACCATCAGGCCAAATATCCTTACCTGCAATATCCTGTACCCAAACACACGCTATCCCTACCCCATTCCTAAAACAATGAAACTTCCAAGGAGGATTGGCGTCAGGCAGGCGGCCGGCCGTAAAACATCTGCCAAAACTCTTATGCAGCATGTTTTGTCCTTTCTTCCTGTGTGGAAGGACAAAACGTGCTGCGCCGACCCCAAATAACAATTGGGAGCAGGGCAGGAAAATGATGATTATAGTTTGATCGAGAGTGTAAAGTTGAAAATATAAGACTTTTTGACTTTGATCGTATCTTTGATGTTCCCATTCACCTAAGCTGAGCATCAGTCCAAATTTAAAGCTATTTGTTTCCTGATTTGAGTTTTAAGCTCCTTAATATAATTTAGTTTTTTTTCATCAGTTTTGTTTTGTTTATTAAACGTACAAAAATCTCACAAAAAAAGAAGACTAAAATGTACATAAAATATCTCAAACAAAGTAAAACAAGTTATTACGTAACGGATGCAAAACAAATTACGTTGTCATGCCACCCGCACAATTCACCCTCAGAAGGAATTTGTGTTAAATTGCGTTTTTTAAACACCCACATACATCGTAAATGTCATAATATTTAGGAGAGTCAATGTTCCAATTTATGCAGCTATCGGTTGAAATTCTTATAAAATATTAATCAATGGTATTGAGCAAGTGAAGATTAATTAAAAAAAAAGCGATAATTGATTTAAATCATTACATTAGCATACGAAAGTTCGATTAAGATGGCTACGGCTTCTATCAAAATTTAATCAAATATTAATGATTAGTTATGCTCTGGAGGAAGTGCTAGATTTTCAGAAATAAACATTTCGTTCTACATATTAAAAACATGGTGAGTTTTCGTTATCGATCAATCAATCGTTCTAAAATTAGAATACCTACTCGACTAACTATTTAGACTTGCATAAAACAACAAAAGTAACCTGGCTTTCAGCTACAAAGTTTCAGTAATTAAAAACAATAATACTTCGTTCTTAATCATGCCAAGGCCGTTACTCCATTTAAAATTAACGTAACATTCTTCGAATTTTATCAACCTTTGTTACAACACTTACTGTAGTAAAGCCAGGAAGTGACCGGAGCTGATGAGACCCCGCATTGGAAGAGTCTCTCGTCATCGTGGATAAGGGTGAGCAGAGTGGCGTAACCACCGTAGCTGTGGCCCCAGATACCGATTCTATCGCGATCGATGAACTGATAGCGTTCCACCACTTGCCTGAAACAATTTTATTGTTATAGAAGCCAAATCGTGGTGAAAAAGATTTTTCCTCTATTTTTGCCACATTTTATTATGGTGTTCCGGTTGCTATTGGTCATATCCCGATGATATACGCCATGGTCTTATATGATAAATGTTCTTTAACACGCCTATCCCTATAGGTCACAAGCGTATAAATTTTGCAGGAACTTGATCCAGTGTTTTTCTGGGATTTAATAGGAAACCATAAAATCATATTACGTATATAGAAATAAATGAGGAATAGAATAGTAGTTGATTTGGATATAGACAGTCTTTCTCGTCGGGTATTTATGAGACCAAAGTCACAATATCTTTATCTCAGTTTGAGAGCGTGTAAAACATCCGCCACTACTGCAACTTATACTTATTCATACGGGCTGATTATTTACACTAATATAACATACTACTTATCGAGTCAAATTTCATTAATAATACGGTAATGACGATACAACGCAATTCACTTAAGTGATGCACCGATATGCTGGTATGCATTGCATAATGATAAATGCCCGTAAACATTGCATAAAGTTCAATAACCGAATACTCGTAATGATGAGACTGAGCAAATTAGGGTCACAAGTAAAGATATACCCATCCTCATTTCCTTATTGACCTCGGAAGTATAATTGAGTGAATGAATAGATTAAAGATTAATTTATGCAAAACAGCTTTCGCGCCGAAACCAGTTTGATGTTCATATGTTTTTCTATATGCCTCTTATTGTTGCCCAATACATTCCGGAAAGGAAACAAGTCACTATCATGTTTTTTGGGAGTTGTGAAAACCGTTGGAAGCAGAGCCCTTCTAATAGGAACCTCTGATATTTTATGGGAGACATTATTTCAGCTATTGATGTCTCTTCATCATTAATAGATGAGTGTTGTGAGTGAGTTATCAGTTGCCAGTCTTCTTGTTTTGAAGATAGATAAGAATGGAAGTATTTAAGTGAAAGTCATCAGGATTCTAATAGTCTCAAATAATTACGAAAAGAAAGCCTTAACGGATTGATTGACGGCTCACGGTTGAGAGTTTTCAGAGACTATGGTCCTATATTCGTCTGCCAGACCTCAACCGAGATAGACTGAGGACAACGAACTTACACTTTTACACTAATTCGTATCATAGTTCTTCTCCTTCTTCATCAACCCATATACGCCCACTGCCGAGCACGGGTCTCCTCTACCATTGAGAGGGTTTTAGGCCATAGTCCACCACGCTGGCTGTCATAATTACTTTTAAAAAAATTATACCTGATTTATGCACATCATTTATTTTTTAGATACTTGGAAAAGTTATCTATGCACCGAATCGACATTTTTTATTGCCTATATCAAAAACATATTTCAAGCAATCACTTTTTTATTGTAGATAAACATCTACATATACCTACTATGTGTATATCGCTTAACTATAGTCCGTAAGTGGGCCGTTCAGGATGTGTTATTTAAGGTCAATGCTACGAGTGTGATTGGTGTGTGGGTGTACAACTGTACGTGTATGAGTGCCGGTTGTTGCTTTATTTCACTATATACGGATGTGATTTTTTATAATAAATTCATTGGTGAACACTCGCTCGGTATTACTAGCATTTATGGCCTCACTTTTATAGTTGTTGGTATTTTCAACTGAGAAATTTCGTCTACTCATCGTCTACGTCGTAGCCCGTAGGTAATGCAATAGTATGATATATATAAATTTGATTGAGTTGGATTTAACAAGAAAAGCCAATTTTTATCAATGTTCGACTGCTGAATCAAAGAGTTTGAGCATCAGTTCAAATACTTTTCAGTCATGAGTGTCGGTCTTCTTAAGAGCCAACGATTAGGCCTTAGTCCACATTGTCTTAGTCCAAGTTTGTATGTTTTATACCATCCCCACGTCGTTGTAATATGAAGTCAAAGATTGAGCGTTAAAGCCATACTGGCATAACTAACCTTAGTATGACGAAATGATCTTCAATCTCCACGGTTCCCAAGGCGTTGTTGAGCGCATATAGAATATCTTGTCCCTTCAATCCAGATCCTCGGCCATCAGCGACTATGTAGATCATGTTGCGGCTAGTAGTCAGGTAGGAGTGGTACCCTAAAAAAATGATTACAAAATGATGTAATGATGGGTGAATGACCCCTGATTTCACATAGTGACTCTAATTTCTGCGATGTAATAGGCGAGTCTATAGTCGGTTGCTGAAAAAAATTCCAGACTTCGTGCTACGATCAGGAATATCAAATCTAGGTTATAATGCGAGCCGAATTGACAGTCAATTCATCATCGTCGTCGTCAGCCCATGTACGTCCCACACTGCCTCCTCTGCCATTGAGAGGGTCAATTGCATGCCCAATTTACTGAGGTAAGATTTAGTAGCGCATCTACAGATTCTGGGTCGAGAAAAAACTTCTTCATCCCACTTTTTTAACAAACACAAAAGACGATCTGACTGAATACCGAGACAAAATGCTTTTTGCTTTTTATATAGAAATACACAAATACCTACCAACAGTGAACGTATCAAAAACGGTGTTGGTGTTAGGGCCGGAGTACACGTAGAAGATGGCGGGGTATCTCCTGCTGGTGTCGTTGAGGTCCAATCCAGGCGGCAGGTGTAGGCGGACGGGCGCTGGGAAACCGTTCTGCAGAGGCACTGTGGTGATGATGCTGCCAGGACGAGTCTTGCCGACCAGCCGCTCGCGGACCACTGTGTTGTTCTCCCACAGGAAGAGGGTATCCCTGGTCTGGTTAGAAAGAATAATTTAAATTAATACTCTTAAGTGTTAACTAGAGCTCTGAGGTAGAATTAGGATAGTGGTCTTTTAATACGGGTAAAAACAAAGTTTGATACACTCGCCCGAATCCTAAAAGTGGTAGGCAATAGTGTATCTCTAAATTGACATATCTACCCTGACCATCGAAATCAGACCCGGGCCTTTACAATCGCCTCGGATACCAACTAGGCAGTAATGAATAGTAGATACCTTTTTGTAAGGATTTAGCAGAAATGCTGGATTCCTCACGAGGTTCTTATATTCCTTGTGAGGCAATGTGTCCGCGATGTTTTATAAATTAAGGCTAAAGTAAAGATGCATGGAGTGCGTGACTTAATATATGAAAGAAAAAGGCGTGAAGGAAGATATGACAAAGATGTGTGGAAGTATAATATAGAAAATACAGCGCAGACCGCAAATGAAATTCAGACCAAGACATAAAGACGATGACTGTATAACTTGTAACACTCACTCTAGGATTGACGATGAAGGTGGCAGAGGGTTCCTCGGGCGAGGTGCAAGTGATGGTGAGGTAGGAGCCGGCGCGGCTGGCGGTGGCGGTGGCCCACGTGCAGGGCCCGCCGTCCGGCATCACCAGCGCGCAGCTCAGGCACCCGGCCCGCGCGCCCGACACGTGCACTTGCGTGCGCCACGGAGTGTCCGTCACCGTGCGGGTGTAGTAACTGGATAGGTACAGTTTCATTAAACTATTTGTCTTTATGCTGATATCGTAAAAATGGATAAAGGTATGTTTTGTATTGTGTAAACTATGCAGAGCTTTTTAATGTATAAGTATGTGGTTTCCTAGAATAAATCGTTCGACGGATTAAAGTGACAAAAATCCTTAAAACAAGCACAAAGTTGCCGTTTTCTTATCATTTCTATGTAAACAATACTTGTGAAAGACGAACATTATATTTTCCTTCTAAAAATCCGCTAAATTAATTGCGTTATATAAATATGAATGATTTGCATCCATAATATTGCCTTTGTTTATTTTTTGTACCCAACTTTAGACCAAAAAAATCCTCATATAAAATATACCAAATATAATTATAAATCTTAATCTTAAAACTCCGACTTACTATGATAGATTGTCTTCATCCATGCCTACGTAATTGTTGACAGTGAAGGCTCCAGGGGTGATTGAACTGGAGATGATCTGGCCATTGACCCTCATGCTGACGTACAAGTGCTGCCAGATGTTTCCATCAGCCTGCTCCATAGACCAGCGAGTGGAAACGTAAAAGTCTCCGCTCCTGCTGAAGCGAGGCAACGCGATGGGGACCCACCCATTGGGTTGCTGACGATGCTCTTCCTAAAACAAAAGATTGTCGTGCTGCTGAGAAATTTGTTATGAAAAACTCAATGAAAATTATAGATTGTGTAACTGACACATTAAAGGTACAACGATCATTCAAATCGACATAGGTTTTCATCTTTGGGATAGGATAGACTTTCATGAACTCTGAAGTAAGCAGCTTTCCTCAAAATGTTTTTCTTTGACGCTAAAGGGCGTCACAATTCATTTATGTAATACACACTTATCTTAAAAAGTGTACAACTTCTGCAGAAAGCTTCTCTCACTACCAAGTCCATAAATTTCGTTTAAATTATTTATTGTTAAATAATAATTTATTTTTTTGCTTATCGTAACTTTTTTTAAAAGAAACTGATAGCTAACTCTAATCTAAAACCTCATATGTTTCAAAACATAGTCACCGTACCTCGCAAACCATAGTGACGACATTGCATATCCTCAGCACGGTGTAGTTCTGACGCCTGTTGAGCCAGTGGACGGCGATCTCATTGTCAGTCGGCCACGTTACTCCTCCAAGGATGTGGTCGCTGGTCACAGATTCTGGAGGCTCCATCCTGATGTACGACACTGTGTTGGTTTGGACCAGAGCACGCAGGTCAACTACGCGGAGGATTGCTGTTGGGTTGGTGCGGCCGACCTGGAAATATCGAGAACTAATTAATACAATTGAGATACTTTAATTAAAACAAAATTAATTATAAAATGGCAGATGTAATGTAAAAAAGCAATATACCTACATGACTATATTAAAATAATATTTGGTGATACCTATACTAGAATTCGAAAGTAGAGAACGAAAAATCAATCCTCTCATCAAAATTAGTACCTCTTCTGGGTGTTTGTAAGATTAAAGTTTGATTAATTATGGACGAATTAAAAGATGAATACAAAAATACTGACCTTGGGATATTTAAGATCGACGAGCTCTGGGTAAAGGTCATCAGGGTCAGATTTTTCTACATAGTAATAGTATGAATAGCTTTCTACTTCTGTATCGTTGAAAGTGGCGAAAGCCAGGTAAGATCCTTCAGTAGAGAACCATGTAGCTTGTCCAGTGTACATCACGTCCTCTGTAAGAAACAAATTATTTTATGAATAAATTTGCCGACTAGTAGCTGATTATAAATTAAATACTTCGTAGAGAATTTATTCCACAAACAGATAGTAGCTCAAACACTACCAAAAATCATATGGTGAAGCTATGGTGATATGTACATGGACTGTAGAATTAATAATGAGTTCTTCAGTTCTATTTTGTCAAATATTAAAATGAACCTTAACTTTCACATGTAACAGTCCTACATTCTACAAGATTAGAAAATTGTTCATTAATTGTTAATTTTAGACCAGGATTTCATTTTTAAATACGTGATATTAAATAGTTGTGTTTTCACCTTCATACACCCAGTCAGTGTGTCCATTGTAAATAACACCAGGGATTCCATCACTCGTAATCTGGATAGCCTGGTTTCTGTTCTCTGGTAAGTAATATAAGTTGTTGTCCATAACATAAGCCAGAGAGTGGCCACCGCCGAAGATACATAACTGTAGGCGGTTGTGGCCAGCGATTAGGTTGACATTCCTGGAAAGTCACAAAACATTTTTAACCTTCATACGGTCTTTAATTTTACAAACGTTGCCGTGCTTCGGGTCAGATTTGACCCAGTAGTAAAATTAAACTGAAAAATGAACTAAATATAAAAATACAAATATGTAATGGACTTATTTAACATATCATATTTATTGCTACTGAATAAGTATGATTTTTTTATTTAAATTTTAATTTAATACACTTAATATAAAAAAAAGTTACTACGTTGTTAGACATTTATGGAAGAAGAAACTAAGCAATATTAAAAAAAAAGTAAATGAAATTATATCCTATAAGAGTAATAAGATATAATTTGGGTGTATAGAACAATTGTAGACAATCAAAGGTTACTGTCACTTTTAGTTCAAAGTTGGCAACAACTTCTTTGGGAGCCTTTTTAGCTAAACGAGTGTTGTTTGTGAGTTGGTGGGTCGAAATCGATGGATTATGTACGTTATCAATACATTGACGAAGCTTTTCTGCAATTTCTATTGAAAAGGGTGTCCATGAAAATGTTTTCCTGTTTTTTATGTATACTCTCACCAACTGCATACCTAAGTTTTCCAAATAATGTAGCTGTTTTGCTAGGCAGCCTTCCTTCCAGCTGCTATTGCCAGTCGTGAATAATATGAAAGCATTGTAGGCTGATATGTTTACCATATTACTAAATATCACTTGAGGCCATCGTTTTGTTTTCTATTGCTACTGTAACCGAAGACAGCTACATCGAGTGTATCAACGCCACCTTTACATTTGTTGTAGTGTAAAATTACTACAGGCTTTGTATCTGAGCAATTACTCATTTCTAAGCTGTGGTCCAAAGTGCTGAGAAGGTTCACCGACTTATTATTTTGGTTGTGTAAGGAACAAGTGTAGTATCTCTGGTAAAAGCAACATGATGAACATAACGGACTTCCCTTTGTTGCTACTCTTTCTGGGAGTATTTCCGGCTTATGATACGTATGGTTTCTACTACAGTGATATATTTTCTTCCCAGATCATTCTTGAGCAAGAATAGAAACCTGGTGTCAAGTAAATTATGTTTTCTCTGGAAGCTTTGCCACAAGATTGTGTGACACGGTTTCTGGATTATTGTACCAGCCCATACTTTGACGTCATTGAAAATATAATCACTGATGCACTGTCACTATCCGATCTATCAGATAGTTCAGCTTCTATGACACAATCTTCTGTTTTAGAACAAGATTCATTACTATCCGTCATATCATCCAATAAAACTGTTTTATGTATTTGACTGTCGTATCATTTCTTATAAGCAAATAACGTTTTTACCATTGTAAACTAAGGTTGGGTTGTTGATTTGATGTATAACATAACACTAATATTTATTTGAGTAGAACAAAAGAGCGTCTTATTCAAAAAGTTATGCGAAACATAAACAATTCGAACGATAATAGATGCACTGTGCGCTTGTTATTAGTTGGGGTCAATTCTGACCCGAAGACCGTTAGAGTAAAAAAAATCATATGTGGAATATTTTAATCATTTTTTAAAAACTTTTTCCATAATTAAGTAAATTAAAGCGAATAATTAAAAGTCATAGAATATCAAACTCCTTGAACGCATACTTTCTGAGAAAATTGCATTTTTATAACAAAATGGGTCAAAATTGACCCGAAGACCTTATGAAGGTTAAGGAAGGAGAAAATATACTGCGACAACTTCAAAGGAGTGGAAGAAGAACTGTAAAAGGAATGATGATCTATAATTATGCTTGGTTGACACCAAATTTTACTTCATTAACATTGACGACGAATTTTTTAGCGGAATAAAATATTAGGTATATTTGGAAATCAAATTTTACTCTAAAAATGTTATACTTACTGTGTGCTGATTTCATATAGCGCAAATCTAGCTGTTGTTGAATATCTGTATACCTAAAAAAGTACATATAAATATTATTTCTCATAAATTTGAGGATTATACAATTGTAAACATATTACATATCAGAGACATGAAACTGTTTCAAGTAACATAAGTACCTACAGCTGCTTTTTAATATTAACATTTTTAAAATTAATCGAAAACAATTTATTAAACATTAAGTATTCGAAAATAAATTAACATTATAAAAAAGGAAATACACAATTTGCTATTCTATTAAAATATAGGATTAAAGCTACATTTATCATTTATTGGAGTTTTATGGTATAATGCGATAAGAATTGTGTTCGGTAATCTAAATATCGTCGAGTCGGCTAAGTACGAGTAGATATAAAAAGAAATATAAGCGAAGATAATGACAATATATAAATTTACCCAGACACATTTTTAATTTACCTGTTGTACTTCACTTGGCGCTAAGATATAGGACCTGTCTGCTGATAATATCGGGTTATTAGTGTTCAGGAAAGCCTAAAAGAGAAAAAATGTATGTTACAGATGGATCGACCTAATTTACTTTACTTGACCCTTGGGCCAACTTCTAGAAGCTTGCGGTCTATTGCACGCCCATATACCATATCCCCTGCATAAAGAAGAAGGAGGAATATCACCGGAATTTCAGTCAGTAGGACGTTCTAGTATCTGACAATTTGCTAAATCTAATATTGAAATACTGAAACGGTGAGTCCGACATATCCCCGAGTCTCATACTCGATGACGATCCGTAAAGGGATTTCCTCGTGTAAAAAAACCGGAGTCGAATTCTTTTATGTTTTGTTTGTACGTAAATATACTAACCATAAGATCTCCAGGAACAAGAGTCCTGGAAGTCAAGGTGGTGACGTCGAATACATGGATTCCAGGCTCACCAGAAATGGTGTATGTGAGTTCCGTGTCTGGAAGAGATTTAGAATCATAAATAATAATAATATGATCACCGGCCATTAACAGCGCCATTAACATCCTGCCTTAGGCATTAAGTCCGCCTTTATACAATGTTTTGTATAAAAAGCATAAATAAATAAACATCGGGTCGATCAGAACTGAATATTGCAGGCCCAAAATGAGGACATAAGACTCCAAAGCCTTACAGAGCGATTTTACAATGGCAAGGAGAGACTAGTTTATCCTCATATCGCAACGAAGGTTACTTGAAATAAGATGATACGGGGAAGACGGAAACAAAGGGTTGTCCACTTTCCTCTATAGCAAAGCGGGACAAAAATTATTTGACACAAACTCCAAAGAAGGGTGCTCTGAGCTGCCCACTACTTCTGAGGAAATACTAAGTTTAAAAGTTAGATAAGCAGAAAAATTATACGTATAGAGCTCATACCATTTCAAAAGTTTTATTTTGGCCTTAGCCTTAGAACTCTATTTTCTTTTATATCTGCAAATGTCATGATATGACAGACAAAAATAATGCAAAAAAATTGTGTTCCTTTATCTTTTAACAAATATTAACGTAAATTTGTTGGCTAGTTTAAGTTGATTTTGACCAAATCTTTCGTGTCGATATTGTATTGGGCCCGGCTAGTATGAAAAAAATTCTTGGCGGGCTAGGGCCCAAATCACAGCCGGCGTAATATCTCATGGTTTATTTTACCTGAAATCCAAGTGCCGTTGAATCCCCGCGGTTGAAAATGACCAGAGACGAACTCTTGCAGGGTAAAGGGTTCCTGCGCTGCCGCAGCCACCAGGAGCGCCGCCCATATGCACCACCGTGACATCCTCGCCTTCATTAAATATTGCTTTTTTAACAAACAGTCCTATACAACTGACTCGACTGACTAGACTGTCCGGCTGCCTCGTGGTCTCGCGGTATAAGTAATAATAGTAATTCGATTCCCGGTTCTGGCAAAGTGTTATTGGGTTTTTCCACTAGGAAAATCTCAGTAATAGCACGGAGTCTGGACATGTGCCCGAAAAAAGGCAATAGGCTCGCCCCCTATTACATGGGCCTGATACATATCTGGCGAAATGTGGGTACAGTAATACACCTCTACCTACCCCTTAGGGGAATACAGGCGTGAGTTTATGTATGAGTGTATGTCTTATACAACTAGAATTATATTAATTCCTACGATGTCCTATCTACTGCTAAACACGAAACTTCTCAAATATTCTGAGGATTTCGCTGACCGATGCGGATCAATTGACTTCACTTATACATTAGGTACATACTTATTCCGACCACGGTCTGAATACGCCCTATATGGAAAAACCTAATGGAGAACTCTTAGTAAATCAAGATTTTTCACATTTACATATAAGTAACTTCTAAAGTGTAGGGTGTGTGGTTCGTTTTTGAACCCAAGAATGCAGATAAGGTGTAAGCAGATTGTTTACGCAAACCTTCAAATGCTCACATATTTTCGAGCTTGCATTATTCAACACCCATTCTTTCACCTACCCACTAAGATTATTGATGAAATAGCCGGCCAAGATAAGTTATAGACAGTAAATTACAATGATTACGTACATAAGGAAAAATAAAGAAAAATTAGATAATAATTTAAAAAATCTCTTCAATAATAGATTAACTTGATGTGTAAGTATCTATTGTGGCCATAAAAATATGTTTTTTTTATCATTCAAAATAAATGGGACATACCTATTACCTTGTGCAAGGGCGAGCTGCGACATGCGGCGAATGCGGAAAAAATCTTAGTTCATTCGTTCATCCCTGATGTTTTTGGAAAGTACTTTGAAATTTAAGGCTACCCTATTTTTACTAAAATATCTATTATAGCAGCCGTCTAGGTACATTAATCCCTATCGATAGAATACCGCACGTGTTATAAAGACAAAATTTTGATAAACAGAGGTATTTGCTTTCTTTCCAATATTTTTATAATTATTTTTAATTTAATTTTCCTCTTAATTATTTAAAATAATTAAATCAACTTACCATCTTGTGGTATTATGTGACACAATAACAAGCGGTTGGCGACGGTAATCCGCCAACGCGACTGTAGAATTATCTACAAAAATTACTAGTCTTATCCCGTGATAAAAGCGTATCATATGATAAAAGTAATTTGACCAATATTTTCTGTTTTTTTTTAATAATGGGTCTATAATATAAATTCTATTGATTAAAATTTATACTCTGAGTTGATAATAGAGAGCATAAGTAGATACTAGAATCATAATAATCAGATAACAAAGTAGCACCGATATGACAGAAATGTTTAAGCAATTGTGTGAAATACTTATGATGGCACGCGACAAATTTTAATCGAGCACCAGTTAAAAATAGTATTTAGCTGTCATTAAAGCTATTAAATAGAATTTATGTGTACTCATAAATAAAGATTTGATAACATGGAAAAAGACAGTTCAATTAGAGCGGCTGTGAAAGCACTTGAATTATGCATAACTTGTATAGGATAAATAAAACAAAAAGTGTCGGGAAAATATTTATTGAACATTAAATGAATAGAATATTGTTTCCGACAATTCATTTTAATACGACGCAACGACTCGACTACATCTCGATATACTTTCACGCTAGATACAGTGTCTATTTTAATTGTAGGATTGATTTTTATATTCGAATATATCCCATCTCCTTGTAAACACCTTTTTTCAATCCAAAAAGAATTCTTCGCGTCCAAACGCTGTTTCGCGTAGCAGTGTCTATTTTACGCGATTTCGTAGAAGAATCAGCACGTCATACTCTCCTTTTCATAAAATTTAGAAGTTATAAATGAATATGCAGCATTTATTTTTATTTTCAACGTCATTTCTTTTCAATGTAGTCAGCTTGTCGTCAATTTACATCTGATTTTGCAATTTGCAATTCACATCTGCAGGATGAAGTGCACAATCCCATTTGCCAACAAATGGCGACCAGTGAGGTCAACGCAGACCGCAGCACATCTCCTCACGGCAGAGTCCCGTCAGTCCTCGGCTCGCTTCGACCAAGCGACGTCGTTACTCCGACGACCAATTAAATCATAGGATTTCCTCCAAGCGTGCCTTTCTATAACATTGCGTATAAAATAAATTCTCATTTTGACGTCCTCATTAAAATCCTTCCGTGGTTATCTTCAATAAACCGTAAAACCTAAATCATATGCTAACATTGGACATAAAACTAAATTATTTCCCTACTGAACAAAAGAATATGGTTGAAGAAGCATGCCACCTGAAAAAAACGCCGATTAAACGACAAATATTAATAATGTGATAGTGTGATTAGTTTTAGTGGTAGTGTTCACTTCAAATGACAATACATGTATGTCTAGGCGAGTGAATGTAGATGTGTATGTTAGTGTGTGCATGTTGAGTCATGTAGTGTATGTACAATGTAGGACGGACCATGCTAATGACGTCTGTGTGGGCGACGCTGCTCCTGCATCCGTCTCTCGTATTCAGCCATGTGCTGTCGCCGCTGTTCTTCCTTTATAGCAATCTAACACAATAAAATATTAAATCGAATTAGTTAGTAATTTTTAGAGCATCATCATAAAAATTATTCAATCATAACAATTAATCTGCAAATACTTACAGTTTCTGCTGAAAGCGGCAGCCAATATATGCATGGAGTAGTTTTTGTCTTTCTGAACAAATCATCCAACAGCTTCGCTGGAGCTTCTTCCTCTTTCTTTTTGAATTTTCTTGCTGAAATGTAATACAGTAAAATAAACTTTTAATATATTTTTATGCTGTAGAAATATAATGTTATGAACAATATATTTTAAATTATCAAAGCCATGTTTTATAATAAAATGCATATATACCTGGCTCAGGGCTTCTTTCTTGTGACCGATGTCGTCTCTTCTCTATAGGTCGCTCTTCGCGACGTACTTTTTCCCGTTCTTTGTCTTTCTCATTCTTCCCAACATCCCACTCACGCATAGCTGCTTTACGGTCCCATGGCTTTTCCTATTAAATTAAAATATTATTTCATAATATATTGTTGTTTATGATCAATGCAACCCATGTATGATATGTTTACCAACAAAATTCTATGTAAATTTTAAAACTGTTACTAATTTTAGAAAATGTTCTATAGTTAATCAGATGAGTTGCATATGCACATTTTGATACTTAATTTAATATACTACGGCGTATATATGCAAATTGATATACAAGTACATCAAGTGGTTTTTGAATTTTTGTTTTCAATGGCAAAATAAAAAAATAACACAAACCAAATCCACTCGTTCCCTCTTTTGGTCTTGTTCCCGTAACCAATCCTCTACTGTGCCAGGGATGGTTGATACTTGAGCATTGTCAGCATCTTCATTGGATTTAGCCTTGTCAAATGCATCTTGTGTAGAGAAATCTACATGTAAAGTTTTTGGATTTGATACAGGCCATTTAACACCATGTAAAGCATGTCTTGTTTCTACAGCTTGACTGGAACGAGATGAGTCATTGTTAGTCTTGTGTTATTTCCTTTTAAAAATAGAAATGTAAACAATAATTAAAAAGTAATTTAAATTTTTACAGACAAAAGAATAATAAATTTCCCTTGCATTTCAACTAAGTTTATTGTTAGTTATTATTACTTAATGTAATTGAGCGCAAAATTTTACAGTTCATGCAGGAATAAATATGGCATTGGGAAAAATCTTGGTAAACTCAGCAAAAATATTGAAATAAATGAAAAACATACTCACTCTTCAGTCTCATATTGAACGAAACATTTAGACTTGATTCTATCAATCCAAAATCCATTTTCCATTATCTTTCCTGTTCTTTGTAACAAGTTCTTAAGTTGGGGTAATGTAAATGGCCTTACTAAGTTAGTGATATATAGAATAGAAGATTGCTTATGTTTTGGTGGGCTTGGAGGTCTGGCCAATTTGTTATCATTGTCTTTTACTATAGATATTTTTCTATTTGATGCTAAATTATGCTCTTTAGATTTTATAGTTTCTTTATCCTTATCCTCAGCTTCCATTTCCTTTCTACTTTGTTCAACATTTTCAGTATTATCAATGACAATCTTTGGTAGGAGAGGCCTCTGAACTTTTTCAGCTACCTCCACCCTCCTGTGTTTTTTCTCCTCAATAACCTCATCAAATGCAACTGGTTTCACATCAGGTATAATTTCTTTTAACACCTCAGTAGATATTGTTATGGACTTTTGTGTTGTAATCTTAGGTCTAGAGCCCCACCTCCGCTTTCTGCTCACAACTGTTGTTGGTGCTTGACCATTTAGTGGAATGTTCTCCTGTACAGTTGGCACAGTTACTGTATCACTTTCTCCACTGTTTTGTCTCTCAATTTCCAATGGTTCCTTATGTACTTCTGATTTTTCAGTATCTTTGTCATTCTCAGAGTCTGCCAATGGTTTTCTCAATTCCTTCTCATCATTTTCGTTTTCTACAACACCAGATTCATTATTATCTTTAACCTTTCCATCTTTTCCAGCTTCTTGATCAGTACTCACACCAGTTTCCTTGGATATACTTACCTCTTCCTGTGGCTCCTGATCTCCCCTTAGCTCCTCCTTGGCCTCAGAATCTGCATGTTTACTTGTTTCCAAATCTGACATTTCAATTCTGGATTCTTCAGGATGCAATTCCAATATTTCTGACTTATCAAGTGACTCACTTTGGTCATGTATTAAAGGGTCCTGAACAGAAATATCTGGTTGGCTTTCAATAGTTTTATCACACTTTTCAATTGAGTTATCTTGTTTTTCTTCAGGGATATCCTCTTTGTTAGATGAATCATCTAGTTTTTCTACTGTATTCTCTTGCATTTCACTTAAGTTATCATTTTTATTAAAATCACCTTGTTCTTCATTTACAGCATCTTGAATGACACTGGCATCTTTTTCAGGAATAGAATTATCTTTATTCCCAACTGAGCTATCCTGTTTTTCTATTGAATTATCTTTTTCTTTACTATCATCCTGGTCAACTAACCTATCTTGGGTTTCAGTTGTACTGCTTTGGTCCACATTATCTGCCAATGGTGCCTCATGTTGTGGAGACCTAGCTGCCTCTGATTTTGGTGATGCAACAGTGGTATCAGCATCTGATTTGCATTCAGTTTCTTTTGCAGCTTCCTCACTAGCTTCATTAGATTCTCCACTCTCATTGCTCTGATTTTCCTCATTGGTAGTTGATATTGTTGCTTCTGTATTTTGTGGTTGGTCATTTTCACTTTGCGTAACTTCATTTTCATTTTCTTGCGCATCTATACTTTGCTGTGCTTCATTATCAGCTTCCTGCTCTTCACCATGACTATCTTGGTTCTTATCCAATTCATCTTTAGAATCACGATGCGCACGTTTAGAACGATGTCTACTCCTTTTACGTTCTTCACCAGCGTCGCCACTGGTAGCGTCACTTGAACTAGTTGCGCGGGAATGCTTCCTTTTACTTCTAGGGGACCTTTCAGCACGCTCGGGTGTTGATGGCGGACGTGTTAAACATATTTTCAATTTCTTTATTTCTCCACTATCACCAGTTTCAGGTGCCTTTACTCGCCACACCTGATCTTGCGCCTCCTCGGGGCTGTCTTCTTTCACGGGTGTAGACGGCGGCTTTTTCTCATTTTCTATAACAACCTCTTCTCGAGGCGACTCCACCTCGTCCGGTGAATCATTATCAGACGAGGTAGATTGTTTCTTACGTCTTGTTTTAATACGTTTAACCTTTTCGATTTTCTTTTCCGGCGAAATTTTGGACTTTTTGGCCGATGTACGCTCACTCTTACGACGCATGATATCCTAAAATTTTTAAATACAATTAACGTAAGTTTAATTTTAAAATATGCAAATTAAGAAAGATTCTATAAAAGAAATATTCATACCCGTGAACCACTATTTTACACTTTGTGACACAATTAGATTTATAAAGCATACACACGTTAGGAAGCTAACAATCCGCCATATTTTAGTAGGGTTGCTATGGTTTAGTGATGGTCGACTCGAGTAAGTAACTCGAGCTAACTCGAGTTGGGCGTAACTCGAACCCACTCGAGTTGAATTCTCTCTGACTCGAGTTCGTAAATCGAATGGAACCGTCAACCGACATGGAGCGTAGTTTGCCGATCATTTGTGTGAGACTATGTTCGTTAATTCATTCATAAGAAGTGTCTCATATTATGTATTTAAGACTAAATTATAAGTATATAATTTAACTAAGAAAAGAATTTGTAATACTAATTATCTAATTTTCTTGAAAATATTGTGTTTGTAAAACAATTATCAGCCTGTAAATATAACTATGTACATTGTACATACCCGCATCATAATGTAAGTCTGATTTTATTTTAAAACATTGCTATATATTTTCATAGTTTTATTGATAATAAATATAAATATGTTTATAAATAAAATTCAAGCCAAAAATACATAAATAAATGATTTAAAACAATAATTTTTTTTCTTACTTTAATTGGTATAACTCTGTCAATTCATTATAAATAAATAATATAAAAACTGAAAGAATTGAAACAGATAAAAATGTCATTTGTCCAATTTTTTAAACTATTAATGCGAAGCTGAGGAAATAAACTGGTAAAAATTATAGAAAGAACATTCATTTGTCAGTTAACTCGAGTTCAACCCGAGTTATGTGGATTTTAACTCGAGTTAAATCGAGTTCTGTTTTTTCCGAGTTGGCACATCATTACTATGGTTAAATTATACATACATAAACATCAATGCTCTATGGCTAGTTGCCGGTTACATGAAACATAAATAGGCATAAATCATAATATCTATCTACCTGATAGATAAATCTTTATTTATAAAATGCTGCACTTCATTTATATATTGCCGGTACAAAAAAAATAATTATCTCAAATTATTCAATGAATATTATAGGTAGTTACATAAATAACCATTCACCACTGGAACCAAGATAAGAGACTGTTGATTTTTTTAAATCATTCAATCATTCCTTGTTACTTAATGTAATTGTTTATTATCTGTAGCACAAATCATTGCTGTCAAAAGCGATATGAATAAACTCTTCGGGTTTGTTCTACATTTTAAATGAAATGTGTGATATTTGTGTAAGCCAAGAATATTGAGGTACATATATTTATTATGTTTCATGATGCGGTTCTTTATTTTCATTGAATACTAATGCCAGTAGTCAATATTAGAATATTCATGTTATCTTTTGTTTCAGATATTATGGGCCTTTTATGTCACACTTGTGTGTCGGCGCACTATTTACGTACGCCTAGTAGCGAGACAGTGCTTGTAGAATGATAACAAGTAACCTTTAACATCCTTACATGTGATATAACAATGGGTAATCAAAATAGTTGCTGTTGTTACCGTAGTCCATCGCCGATCAGGAAGGACATCGTCAAACTAGAAGATTATCTGCCGGAGGGTGAAGTCAGCTCCAATAATATCCAACATATTAGCGAGAGAGAGCCTGATGATGGCGATATTGATCCCTCGCAAGACCCTGTGGCTGGCACCATTTTCATGGAACGATCAAAGGCATCTATAGAAAATGGCATGACCAGAAAACGCAGCCAACATCAAATTGCTGAAAACAAGCTCAAAAAAAGCAGTTCCTGTTCAACAATCTATTTGGATGATAGTACTGTATCTCAGCCAAACTTGAAGAATACAGTAAAATGTGTCGCTCTGGCTATCTATTATCACATAAAGAATAGAACCTCAGAACGCAGGTTGGATATTTTTGATGAAAAGCTTCATCCTTTAAGCAAGGAAGGTGTAAGTGATGATTATGACAAATACAATCCGGAGCATAAGCAAATTTACAAATTTGTAAGAACCCTATTTAATGCAGCCCAATTAACAGCTGAATGTGCAATTATCACCTTGGTATACTTGGAACGTCTTCTCATTTATGCTGAGCTTGATATTGCTCCATCCAATTGGAAGAGAATAGTCTTAGGAGCTATTTTACTTGCTAGCAAAGTGTGGGACGATCAGGCGGTGTGGAATGTAGACTATTGTCAAATTTTGAAAGACATCACTGTGGAGGACATGAATGAGCTGGAAAGGCAGTTCTTAGAAATGTTACAATTTAATATAAATGTACCATCAAGTGTATATGCCAAGTATTATTTTGATCTACGCACACTTGCAGAGGCTAATGATTTAGCATTTCCCAGTGAGCCTCTAAGTAAAGAGCGAGCCCAAAAATTGGAGGCCATGTCAAGAGTCATGGAGGATAAAATATCAGCTGAAATTGTCAAGAATGGTATTAAGAAGTGGTCTAGCTTGGACAATGTCAATTCAGGTGCTGGGGTAAGACGAAGTGTAGCTATTTTGTCATAATATTTTGAAAAACAAAATTAACATCAATCGAAAATCACAAATTGATAAGCTACTATATTTGTCTTTTGTAACAATGTAATTGTATTTAGTCTTTTTGCACCCCACTGAGGATGTTTATTTTATTAATCTAAACATTATTGCTTTGAAATCTTACAATAATGACATCAACTGCCAGCAGTTGCCTTGAAAATTGAAAAGGATTCAAGAACCTACATGGTATATGTGAGATACCATTAAGGAACCTAATATAGATTATATACCAAGTCATAACTTGTATATGTAACTTATTGTTATTTTTAAATGCACAACTGCTTTTATTTGATAACCATTATTATTGTAAATTCAATTGTATTTTGAGTATTATATGTGTGAGGAAATTGTTTGAAGGAAGATTGGGATATTCAGGCTAATGTTACATTTCAGTTGTATTGAACAATGCTTTATGTTTGGTTGGTATATAGCATTGTTTAAATGAAGTCAAACATGCAGTCATTTTATTTAGGTATTAAAAATAATAATTATGGTCATGAAAACAGTATTTCTTCCTACTAATAGTAAATGAATGAGTCTGATATTTAACTCATATGTAACATTATTGAGTGTCCTTATTTGTGTATTGTATAATAACTTTATCTGGTAAATATACATACAACAGTTTAATTTCTATTGACTTTTAAGTATAGCTGCATATTATTGACATTGTTATGTACATAATTATACATTATATTTGTCACTTATGATTCAAGTTGGAAATTACTACATTAGAATCACCTATAATTTGGTGTAATATAGTCCCAGTCCTGGAGATAGCCTTGTGAATGTGCTATTGGAATTGAACTAAGTATACAGTTTGCAGCTTTTGAGACATGTTATTTTTATTAATAGTCACTGAAAGACTTGTATGTGGTCCAATAATTCATTTTTGTAATATACTCACTAATTTGATAATACACATTGCATTCTTTTATTATTGGCTTCCAATTCTTTTACATTTAGTTATCTCATAAGAGCACTAATATTAAGTTGCTTCCAAAACTATGCTATTTAGTAGTTACTAGTATAATTAGAATGTGAAAATGCATTTTGACTGAAATGTTAATGATCTTGTGAATGTGGTATGAATGTATTAGTCAAACAAAATTTGTTTTGTATAATTTTTACATTGTCATATTGCATTTAAAATTCTGAGCTAGTTATAAATTATGCCAAATTGTTATTTATATATTGAATTATATTAGTATGATTATTCTGTGGACATATATAAACAGTTATGACAGAAATACAATAAAATCAATTAAGTTTATTTCATTCATGTTATGTAATTGATTTCAATATTTCACATTAATTTAATTGTGAATTGTGATTCAATTATACAATCTGTACTGTATGTATCTTTTATGTAATTAAGTGAAAATAAACATTTTATATGAGACTTTTAAAGATTTTTTAATTTGGTCTTAGTTCTATTACATTGTTTAAATATAATACTCAAAAATCATTAAACTATGCTAGGGGCTTCAAGTCTTTAATATATTCACTGTAGTTTTCAAAAACATCTACAACTTGACTCTTCTTATGGATTTGCTCATCAAATTCTGGTCCAACCGACCACAATGTCTCTAAATCATATATTTTTCTTGTGTTGTCCGAAAATATGTGTAATGCTATATTTCCTGAAAATAAAGTGACTCATTACTATTACAGTATATAAATAAAGGCCAACATAAAACAATTCATTAAACTGTCTTGTATGGCTTTTGGGGCTTGAAACTAAACTTTTCAGTACTTTCTTATCTTTGCATCACAACTTCTTTTATGGGTCCTAGGCATAGACAATATTTTCCATCTGGAATTTTTCAGTAGCAGCTATCTGTAATATGAGTACTAAATTTAGTAATTGAGGCATAGAAATTTACCTATATAAACATAAATGTATGCATGTATGTTAATTTCATCTACTTTTAAACTTACTCACTTTCTTTCATAAAGCAATTAAATGTACCACAACAATGTAATAATGTTAAATCAGAAACAAATAAATTTATCTGTCTTACAATAAATATAAATGCTTTCGTTTTTATTCATGCATAAATAAATATCAATTTATGCAAATTAGAAATAAAATCGAAAGTTGTGTTAACATGCTAAATGTGCAGCGAAAATCCTTTACTTAATCCAAAATGTAAATTTGACTCAATTTATTACATGTTTACTAGATTTATAATATTTTTCTACCCAGATACGTACTACTTTCCATGCTCAACTCTTGGCCTCGCGGTACAAGTTTATGTCGTGCTAAATAATGGCTTGAGTTCGATTTCTCGTTCAAACTAGGAATTACAGACTGTGTGTAAGTACTTTAAATTTCCCCACATATAAACTAAATATCTCCACTTGACGTGAGCAAATTAGCGAGCCATATGCATACAAATAAATTCGTAAGTAGCATGTAAAATGTTCGCCTTAAAAATACCTATAATAAATCATGCCGTCTTAAGGCCAACTTTCACTTAGAGGTTTGAACCTGCATCTTTAGTGTAGCTTTTAAGAAAAGGGCCTATGAGATAACATTTTTTTTTTTTATATGCACTTATTTGCAATCAGCCCTTGGGCTATGAGCAAGTATGTTCCGTGATGTTGTCATGCGGAGTGGCTTCCCATTGGAAGCATCAACTCATCGTGTACACAGAGCTATTGGCGGTCTTCTAGCTCTAGGATATGGTGACTTTTCAGACGTCTCGTATACTGGTCCATCGTGAGTTGGCGAGCGAGCTCGTTAGGGTGGTGTGTTAACCACAAATACAATTAGCTGCCAGGTTCCGAATTTCCGATTTATGAGATAACATAAAAATTTGAAAATCCAAAAACTTAACAAATAGCTAGACACTTATTTAAAGACTTGACATTTACCTAAATCTAATGCCATCCATTCATCTGAGTCTTTGCCTTCTATTCTTGGTATGGGGTCACTCTTGTAACATTTCTTTTTGTAAACCTTCCTTACAAACTCAGCTAAAGCTTGAATGTGCCTCTTGCTGCGAGCACCAACTACACATATGTAGTCAACATAGCGAATTTCTCGTGGTACTGTTGCTACAAATATATCTTTGGCATTTTCTCTCTGCAGCAACTCCACTAGACTCTCAATTTCAAAAACACCTGTTTGGCCTCCTAAAACAAATCATATTATTCTTTTAGTAGATATTAATAAATCTGTCTGCAGACATGGTTAAATTGTTATAAAGTCTTTACATTATAAGGCTACAAGTATTTTTAAATATTTGTGCTACAAATAGTTTGATGTCTTGCATGTCTCATGCATGATTTACATACACATAATAACTTTGATTGCATGGCCATCATTTGTCATTAGTACCTATTAATGAAAAAAGAAACGCAATTAAAAATAGGATATGTTTCGTCATAAATTCAAATACCCTGTATACTTACTCTGGAGATCAATGCCATCAAATTCATCGCTAAGTATGGGATATTTGTCCTCAACGTGTATTTCTTCTGCTGTGTTTTCTATGACTTGCGAGTTATCATCTGTTATCACCTGATACTTGCTTGCTATAGCCGGCGATGTAGTACTGTTTGGTTTTGATGTATGCCTTGGATTACTTAAGCAAAGTCCACAATGTATTTGCCTTCTAATCCCAATGTTATGACCAAAACTACTTAATGAACACTTTTGTAGATTACTCACACTCCTTAACAAAACGTTTCTAAGCATTTTTATATACTTAAATAAGCGATAGAACAAATTGTGAAGAAATCAATTTTAGTAATCTTCAAATATTCTGTATTCATCAAAAATATAAACATAACCAAACATTCATATGTCAATGTCATTGTGATGAATGAGCTATAGAGACGCAAATTGATAAATTAGTGTAGTCGATTTTAGAAAAATGAAAAAATAAGTTAGATTTTCAAATTTATTTTATTTTATGTGGTTTTACCATCAAAAAACATACAATTATAAATTCCATTTACCATGCATTTCATCGCTGAAGATATTTCTTTTTTTTATAAGCAAGCATAAAAAAGATTTATGTAGAATTTCATACACAGTGTGTATAAGATGTAGACAATGCTAGAAGTTTTTTTTGTCAAGAAACACACAGTCAACCTCGCTTTTACAAAGAGGATGCAGACTAGTTATAATAAAAAAAAATAACTTTTCCTAACATTTAATGATAATAATATAATAATAAAATTTTATTTATTTCACTTTTTAAGTTTACAGCAGTAGGTACGGTTGGTTCTTTACATTTCTTTACATAGTATTTGCCGCTTATAATAAGTTAAGTATTATAAAACAATTAAGATTCTTAAATATTTTCGCAGATTCTGTCACCTCACCTGGAGAACAATAATTTACTACAAATCATCGAAAGTCTACCCAAAGTTGATTTTTATAATTGTACATCAGTCAACAAAATTTAATTTGGGGTCGGTTTTATATTTTTTGCATACCTACTAAATACCTTAGCTAGTTTTAGCGGCCTATCTTAGTCCTAGTCCTAGTCTTTTCTATCTAGACAGCACTGCGGTACAATTAGGGAATGCAAATCTCGCGGAATTGAGGCTCAAGCGAGATCCCGCGAGTTTATGAATAACATTGAATAACATTCGTCCGAGATCAATCTCGCTAAAAAAGGCCAAGATCTCACGAGAACGAGATTGCATCCCTGGATACAATACCCTAGTGCTGTAGTATTTATTGGTGCCGGGTCGATTTCCAACAAGATGGAGCACAGTCTAAGGGGCCCCATACACCTACAATAATATTGCACAATATTTTTATTGTTCAATAATATTGAACACCCCCTTTGATTCCAGACGTTCAATTATTTCTGTCAATAAAATTGACTAACCAGTCTGATCAATATTTTCGTGCGAGCAACATGTCTGACGACGAAGTTTTGGCGGCAGCTACGCTGGTGATTTTGTTGAAAAGAAAAAAAAAGAAATATATTGCGCAATATTAACCCTACACAGCGCAATAAAAAAATATTGTTCAATAAAAATTAAGCTCCCTCAATCTTTTGTTCAATCACGGCGCAATGCTTCAATATTATCCCTACACGTTCAATAATATTGTACAATCAGAATATTGTTCAATATTATTAAAGGTGTATGGGGCGCCTAATTGAGTGATACTATCTAAAATTCTTAGTTGCAGTAAAATATCCTTCAGCCACCCCTGTAATACTAGAAAGGCTACTTAATATTTTTAACTTGTAAAAAGCCATCTTTTAAAAAACTACTTAAAGACTATTACTTGTCCTGCTAATTGAAGGCATATGCCTTGTATGTTAGTGTGTATGTATGTATTTATCTATGTATATATTTATCTCTATATATATGTAAGTATGTATGTTTATGTATATTTACTTAGATGTATTTGTTTTTTTTTTGTATTTTATTCTTACATTTTTATTTACAATATGTCTTTTATTTATGTAGTACACCTCAACTACCTTTCATTTCTCTTCCTGCAAATCCATGCCTGTTTGGTTGCCTGTAAGAGATCGCCTTGCGCGATAAGGCCGCCCATTGTACTCTACTCATCTTCTGTACTCCTTAGTTTAAGTGTTGTGTGTACAATAAAGTTTAAATAAATAAATAAGTATTCCAGCTTAAATTAACTTGAAGTACCTTGTACCTAATATTGAAAATCGACGTTGAGCCTCTTGATTTTCAGTGAATTTGAAGTAAAATTCTTTGAAGGTACTTCTACAACCAAATATATTATCAAAATTATTTATACCCCTTTTAGTTATTCTCTCTGGACTAAACAATACAAAAATAAAAACGATAAGCCGATAATTTAAAATACTAAATTACTCAAGTACTTCTACTGAACAATATGACACATATTCCCATAAGTTTGCAATTTGTATGTAACCACTGCAAAGGTCTTCCTTGAAATTGAATATTGAGAACATTAACAAATTGAAATGCATTTGTCGTCTTCTAAAGTAGTCTTATAGACTAAAGAGGAGTTTGGCCTCAAATCAAGGACCAGCCTGTTTGTAATAACTATCAGGTGGAAACTGTGCCATCACAATATCTGTATAACTCATATCTTATCAGCGTTTATCAATGGGCGTGGGGACAGAAACACATTTCTTTATTCATTCGTTGAAAGGAAAACAATTAATTGAGTGTTTTGAAAAAAGAAGAGTGACAGAAGTAACAAGCATTTGTTTATCGTGATAGAAGAAATGCCGCGTATATATGTAAAAAGAAATTTAGTAATAAGTGTTAACGTTGTTCAGTAATGAGTGTCATGCTAGTACAAAATGGTTGCTTGTGAATTGGACAAAGAAGTAGCGGGCGAGATTCTTGGTTGGAAGATCCCGGCATGGCAAGCGTTGCTATTACATCGGGTGCTGCCATCTTGCGGAGGCCTAATAGTGTACCTGACTGTAATGTGTTTCGATTTCACCCTTATAATCGAACACTTTCTAAATGGAGACGATGGGTAAGTCCTTAATGAATTTTAATTAATAGCTTTTTACAAAGAGAAAATAAATTAACCACTCATTACAATTTAAAGTACACACCATTTTTACTAGAACTTTCTAGGTCGTCAACATAAAAAGGCAAATAAAAGAAATCGTAGTACTTATGTAGACTTTTTAGATTATTTATTTTTTACAGATTGAAATCCAAACAAGTACCAGCTTACTATAAAATGTACCTATCTTGCTTGTATTACAATTTATTCGTCTTATACAGAGTAGATATTTCATTTCTTTATAAAGCCGTATAAATGACACAGGTACATAAAAACTATGAGACTCTTAATTTTTTTCAAAATATTATTCGATTTTTCTGCCATCTCAGAACGAAAACGTTGGAGTAGGATTTAGCAGCAGGTTAAAAACAAATTCTGGTACACCTTTTGAGTCATAGTAATCAACCAACATGATATAACCATTAGTCACTTCTCAACTTGGATGAATGCAATAGTAAGTTGTTAATGCATTACGAATTCCCACATCAATCAAAGAGCAACGACTACAAGAAATATAACCAAGAAATTCGACTAATTGTATCTCTACTGTACACGGCACGATCTGAGGTCCTGGGTTCGATTCCTTTTTTTTTTTTTTTGTTTTTTTTTTTTGTTCTCGGGAGGAAAGCTGTTTATGGCTCTACTTCCCGCCACCCCGGGGGAGGGGGGCGGGAAGCGTATGTCGGGGTCACCGGTCTTCCAGCCCGGCACGCGGCGACGTCATATCCGCGCAGATGTTAGTACCGGGCTGGGTCCCTAACAAAATCCCTAAACCGGCATACCGACCAAAACCCCCCGGTGGCCATCTTCGCGCCGAGTGGGGCGACCACGGTACGCGGGCGAGAAGCGCCCACCGTCATCCGCAGCCGCCCGGTGCGCCTCCGAGACGTAAATGTCTCGGCCGTCTCGGAGTTTTAGGGGGCACAGATGCACCCCCACTATCGTGGTTCGGGCGCCCCGGTTGTGGATGGGCGCCCGCGACGTACACAGGCCACAGTGCCGCCACCCCTCTCGGGGTCACATTTAGTGAGGACGCGCTGCCCCCACAGCACGTCCAGCGACCCCAAGGGCCCCTTTAAGTCGCCTTTTACGACAGGCAGGGGATACCGTGGTGGGATTCTTACCCCCCTTACCACAGGGCAGTGGGTTCGATTCCTGGGTAGAGCATTGTGTCATTGGGTTTTCCAATAGGAAATTCTCTGTAGCAGCACGGAGTCTAAAAATGTGCCCGAAAAGCGGTAATAGGTAAGCCCTCTATTACGTGGGACTAATACATGGCGAAATGTGGGTACATAAATGCACTGCTGCCTACTCCTTCTTGGAATACAGGCGTGAGTTTATGTGCGTATGTGCTAAACTGCAACACCAAAGGGGGATCATAGAAATAAGTTTCTGACGGGTATTAGTATTTATCTACCGAAAATGTTATCTAATATTTGAAGCCTACAATAATCGGATATCTTGTCATATATCCCACATTTGTTTATCTGTATCATCATCATTCTCCTGCCCTGATCCCAATTCTTGTTTGGGGTCGGCGCAGCATGTTTTGTCCTTCCTTCCTGTGTGGAAGGACAAAACATGCTGCATAAGAGTTTTGGCAGATGTTTTACGGCCGGCCGCCTGCCTGACGCCAACCCTCCTTGGGAATTTCTATGTTTTAAAGGGAATGGTCTGGGGATAGCGTGAGTTTGGGTAAAGGATATTGAGGGAAAGGATATTTGGCCTGATGGTAAGGATGCTACAGTCCCGGATAAGGAAGTATTAAGAGACTGTAACAGCTCGGGGGGCCGAGCTCGCGTACTCGTAGCCCTGTTCCATGACTGGCTAGATCAATGGAAAAGGCATCCCCTGACCTGAATTTGTTTATCTGTATATAGTATTGTTTAGGCATACGTACGTGGCTTACAAATCTTCATGAATAGGGATTGAGTCACGCCTATACGATAACGATATTGTAACGAGATAAAAACCGCTTATTAATCACAAATCATCACATGGCTAACACGGTAGTTTAGAGACTAGCTATACTCAACGCTGGTGTACAGCTAAATATGTAATAAATATTATATGTATTACACATACAATATTAAAACTTTTATCGGGAACTGCATTAAATTGCAAAATCTTGCTTATAAGAAGCCAAAACTTCACTAGATAGCCATATAAAAAAGCACCCGAGCGAATTAGTTTATGAGCAGGTTAATAAATAACCAAAGTGCTTCAGTTAGTCGACACTAAAACACATATTGAACTTACTGTATTAGTAATTATGTATGTACCACCTCGTAATTATCGCTCGCGCAAAAAATACTACACCTACTTTTGTGTTATCTTGCAGTAAACAGTTAAGTAGCTCATTAACACAGTTAGTAAATTCCAAACATTCTTTAAAATATATGAACTTTACACATTTTGGTGTATTTTAGCTGAAGCTCGGATTGAAATCTAGGATCGCCGGTTAAGTTTGGGAAAGATAAATTATTTTAACATGTAAACTTAACCGTAATAAACATTTTTCTTGTAAATATTGGATTATAAATAATCGTAATTTTTGTTCCTCGCGACGCACCTAATTCACAGTATAGTTATATTTATAGGATTTATTTTTAGTTATTTATTACGTTTGCATGATGCTTAGAAGCGATTTGAGAGGTTTAAGCATTTCTACCTAATACGAAAACAAACAATTGTTATCTCTTTGTAACATCACTTCGACCTCTCTTCAATCAAACATAAATTACTACTTCGCGAGAAATTTAATTAATTTTCTCAATTATTATTTGAATGTCGACAATAATTCTGAAAGTCTGTTATTTATTTGATATGAACTGACGACCTGTCGTGTCAGGTGTTTGTAAGTATTAAAGTAATACTAATGTTAATTTTAATAGCCATTGAATAAGCCCGCTCTACCAGGTCGGCTCTTCTACCTCACAAAAATTGGAAGTGATGCAAGGCCGTTCCATCTCGTCGTAAAAGCGATTTTGCCGGAAGTCCAGTTCATTGTTAGTAGGATATTTTGATGCGTCCAGGATTAAGGTTCATAACATTCCAGGATCAGACTGTTGCACTAGCCAAGGCATCATTCAGCTGCATTTTCAATGATTAAATATGACTTAACATAGGAGTGAATTAAACAGTATTAAAATAGATAAAAAACACTCTGATAGAAATACGTGGGTTTGTTGAGAAGAATTAAAAATGCTATTTTCAGATATTTTTACAAAATAAATAAACGTGTTAAGATTCGATTTGATTGCAAAGATATCGAGGGTTCGGTTGATTTACCCGAACGTGTTAAGCGCAGCGATCACGCGAGGCACGACTTGCGTGGGCCGGGAAGGGACAAGTCGCGACAACAACAATTTATATGCGAACGCAAGCATCAATTATTTGTGTTTTAAATACATATGTTCATAAGAATCAATCTTTAGTAGTCCTATTTTAAGAGCTTCATTAGTCGATTCACCTTTTTTGTGCAAGAGAAGTGGAATATGAATATGGAAGATTAGTCTATAGAACATATTAGGCGGCTCTGCCTAGGAGGTATCATGGCCTAGAACAGAAAACAGTAATGAAGCGATACTGTAGCATTTCGTGTGCGACGGGGCATTGCTGCAGTAAAACCGTTGACAACCTAAGCGTAAATGAATCGTATTCCACGTGGATCTATTTATTACCTGGTTCTGAAAAAGCTGGTTAAATTGTGTCTCCTAATGAATGTTCAATCCAAACTCCATTTAGATCTTTTGATCAAAGGTGACATAAAAATACTGTTCTTTTGTTCCAGACTTGGTTCTTTCTGCGCGATTCTTATGATGGTTCCTGCGATTATAAGCTTCGTGTTCACATTAGCGTCGCCGCCTCCAGGACTTCAGACAGATCTCACAGCATTCGACGTTAATGTGAACAGGGGTGAAGTGCGTTGGATTTTAATGCAGATTGTTAATACAATATTTTTCCCCATAGCTGCTATTGGCAGGTGAGTCATATTATAAGGCCTTATACAAATAAAACCTATTGGGTACTAATTACCCAGAGTTCCTTAGTTTTACATTCACTTTAATTTAGAATTTGTTTAGCGCAAGCAAGTTAAAAGAATGGGTACCTACTTACTTTAGAGGATACTTTTATATCGTACGCTAACAACAAATGAAATTTAATATTATGCATCTGTATAATTTCGCTATAAATCTGTGTTTTATGGTAGTTTAGAAACACTTAATCGATGTGATAAAATCGAAGTGCCATCAGTTAATATATCCTTTACAAATAAATTATAATTCAGTATATTTAAGATTTCTTAATACTCTTTAAATGATAAATTCTAAAAGGTGATGAATGTTTTATTCATTTTTAAAACAATTCTTTTAAATATTGTTTTTCTTTTCATTTGTAAATACTATACGGAACAAGAATAATATTGTTTATTTTTTGTCTCAAGGTATTGCTTCCAAATCTTCTGGTGGGTAGAAGCGGTATGCGCGTCCCGAGATTTAGATGAAGAACGGACAAGAGAAGCATTGACAGTAGCTAGGTCTCCCTCGCCAATGGAACTCTATTTATTCCTACAAGCTTTTCTTCATTCTGCACCCCATGCTATTGTCAATATATTGGATCTTATAATGAGATATTCCAGTACTGGGTACGACAAAGGTAATGAAAATCTTCAGTTAATTCTATGATTGTGAATCATCACGTTGTTCTAGAATTTCTATTGTAATAAATTATTACGTACATTGATAATTGAATAAATCAGTTCTATACTGTATATCTATGTAATAATTTATTTGAAATACGCAAATATAAGAGTATGACATTATTCTTACACTTGACTAATATCAGGCCTTTCTTTCATCACGTTTGCCCAGTGTGGGTGGAATTTTGTGTTGGTCGGGTGCCTGATTATAGAAGCCATTGGGTCTTTTTATGTTTTAAACGATAATTAATTTTCCCAATAGTTATCATAATTATTTTTTGTAACCTTGTCAACATGTTTAATTTTAAGCTGTAATTTCTTAAACAAACTACATTAACTAACTATTCAACTTCTTTTTGATAAGTTTAGACATCACATTACATTGACTTTTGTTCAGTTTCAGTCCAAGCTGTAAGTATCGTCGCATCGTCTTTAAGAATGGCGAGTACTGCAACAGTATACAGAAGATTTGCTAGAGAAAAATTAAGTGGCCGCAGTTACCCTTGGAGTATGCCTCCTTCAGACGACCCTGAAAAAGAACCTCTTGATAATAACAATGATGACACGAGTATCAAACCTAAAGTAGAACCTATTTACGAAACTATCAGGAAAAAGGAATCGCCACTTTCAGATGCAAGAGACAGTGGAATTAGGACCGATAGTGACATGATACAATTTTCTCCCAGAACTACAATGTTATCATCATTTTACGACGATATTCCTTCAGACTCCGACGACAGCTCAGAATACTTGCCGCCTTTATCACCTGGTCGAGTCAGACAACCATCACCTCTCGACAGTGATGATGAGTACGTCCGCCCTATATCGATTATAGATAGGGTGGCACCAAGAAGACGAAACACGGAGTACACAATTGAAAGGGTCAATATAACTCCTCCACCTGCTATGCCAGCGCCACGACCAGGTTCCATAGCAGTTTGGGCTGAAAAGCTAGTAGAAAATGCTGAAGCAATCCCTACATGGCTCTCAGCTCCTCCAAGGAGAAAATACTGCGACGAAGTCATACAAGATGAGCCAGACATACCACGTCGCGTACCCAGATCGTACATGAGAGGCCTAGAGCCACCAGATGCCACAGCCGCCTTGGTTCATTATCTAGGCTGGTATGCATTCTTCGTGGCCCGATTGATATCAATAGCATGCTTCATAGAATTCTTCCCGTTCGCTGCCATCATTGTCCTCTTCTGTCATTATCAAGTGATGCTGTTGTTCTTAATAGTACCACAAGCCAGCACTGTCAAAAGAAGTTTTTATATATTTTTAGCGTTTATATATCTGTTTTGTCTGATGGAGTTCAAAGTACGTTTTCGCCATGTCCGAGTGTGGCATACGTTTTGGATACTAGTGTGTACTGCGGAGATTATTATATTTACAGCTCTCTGGGCTAACATAGACAATAGTTTAGATGATTGGTGGAGATCCTTCGTAGTGAAGGTAGTGTTTGGTGGTACTGTGTTAAGCTTTTTATGTTTTCTAGTCTATTTTGTATTATTACAACCGAGAGAAACTATTGTTTACATTAAAAATAAAACAATAGCTGCGTAATAAAGATTGTAACTTTTATAAATAGCATTTTCTTATAACGGCGGGTATAAATCAATTATGACTTCCTACGAAGCGGAAACGTGAGCCATCCCCATTCATATGGAATGTGAAAATAAACAAAGATCAGGATAAGGAACTAACAATGAAAAATATGTACCTACTTTTTTATAAGGAAATGGTATTATCAGACATCGGACAGATTAGAATTATAAGAAGCGTAATCTAAGCGAAAAAAGACATTCTTGTGTTTTTGATTTTGTTGCAATTTTATTGTCACTAAAGTTTCGAAAACTGCCTAAGGCATAGTAACATTGGGTTCTTATATCATAAATTATTAGGCTCATCATTACCACCCTTAGATCAAATATATTACCACCCAATGAACCATCCACTGCTGGGCATGGGCTTCCTCTACCATTGAGAGGCCATTGTTAATCACGATAGGCTAATGCGAGTTGTCGGAATTCACATCTAAGAAATCTCTAACAGATTTTAGGTTTTTCCATTACGATGTTTTCCGTCACCGTTAAAGTAAGTAAATTATTAGCTTCTTCTTCTTCTTCATCAACCCATATACGCCCACTGCTGAGCACGGGTCTCCTCTACCATTGAGAGGGTTTAGGCCATAATCCACCACGCTGGCCTAGTGCGGGTTGGCGGACTACACACCTAAGAAATTCCTAAGAACTTTTAGGTGTGCAGGTTTCATCACGATGTTTTCCTTCACCGTTAAAGCAAGTGATAATTTAATTTGAATACACAAACAAATTATTAGCTTACCTTTTTATTAAATGTTGTGGGGTTTAAATCAGGGTTGGCAAATTTGGACATTGTACAATTCTGCCTATACCTTCGGGGATACAGGCATGAATATATTATGCACAAAAAGTAAAAGGTTCAATTACAGTAATTAATAAGTTTATCATGTTCATACGTAGAAAATTCCTTACCAAGCCATTTCCGTTTAATTAAAGGGGTATTTGCGGAAATCGGCCATAAAACCACAACATCCCTATGTTGTGATGCACAGAATTTCTTTGCAATGCGGAAGAAGAGACAATGGAAGCCGGGCCTACGCTCTTTCTTAGATGGATAGCAATCGATGATATTTCAAGCCGATAACGATCGCCTTCCACTTACAACGGAATAAAATATTAGTATATTAAATCAAACGATAGAAAGTAATGATCGACCTTCAGCTGTATTGCCAAGCTCCTCTCCCACAGTTACATGACGCCATTCAAACTATGAATCGCGACTTACGCGTCTTATCGGAGTGGAGTAACGCATACGGCCTCAAACTGAACCCAACAAAAACGCAGTGCATAATAGTTGGTAGCCAAAGAACTTATA
Organism: Cephonodes hylas; assembly: GCA_030295005.1. Taxonomy (NCBI): domain Eukaryota; kingdom Metazoa; phylum Arthropoda; class Insecta; order Lepidoptera; family Sphingidae; genus Cephonodes; species Cephonodes hylas. The sequence goes on along the minus strand of AP025364.1, from coordinate 5,263,382 downwards.
ACAAAATCGAGTGGTCGCAACTACCCCAGTTGTCTCTTGACGGGATAAACATCCCGTTTAGTGACACTGTCAAAGACCTTGGGGTTATCATCGACCGTCATTTGTCGTGGGGGCCACAACTGATTTCAGTCAGTCGCAGACTGTTTGCTTCTGCGGGATCCCTACGCAGGTTGCGTAATTTTCTTCCTATATCCACCAAAATTGCGCTTGCACAGTCTCTGTTACTCCCTATCCTTGATTACGCCGGTACCAGCTATCTTGATCTCACCGAGGCCCAGCTAAACAAGCTTGAGCGTCTTCAAAATTTTTGCATAAGGTTTATATTTGGTTTACGCAAATATGACCACGTCTCTGAATTTCGAGTTAAGCTCAAGTGGCTTCCTATTCGCTCTCGCCGGAATGTTCATATATTGTCTCTTCTTTACAGTGTTCTGTTTAATCCCTCGTCCCCGCGCTACCTTCAGGAACGTTTTGATTTCCTTCATACTACTAACTCTCATTCACTTAGGTCATCGGAGAATTTGATGTTGAAGTTCCCGGCTCACAGGACGTCTTTTTATGACCATTCCTTTGCGGTAGAAGCGGTGCGTCTGTGGAATGCGCTACCTTTACACATTAAACTGTCGTCCTCGCCGGAAGTATTCAAATCGAGACTGAGGTCGTACTTTCTTTCACAATAACTCGGAAACTGCGATTTTTTATGATAGTTATTTCTTGTTGTTTTATATGTATTTTTTTTTTTTTTTTTTTTGTATTTGTAGTATTTGTATGTATGTAAGTCTATTTTATTTTATATAGTATTTTTTTTTTTCCCCATTTGTATATAAGTACATATTTTCATGTAGGTTTATTATTGATATGTATTTATTTATTAATAGAGCACCGCCAATACGTCCAGTCTGCATATTTCTCTCCTGCAAGGTTGCCTGGCAGAGATCGCTTTTAGCGATAAGGCCGCCAATTTATTTCACTAAGTTTATTTGTTTTTGTGTAATATTATCTCTGTACATGTGGTGTAAATGAATAAAGAGTTTTTATTATTATTATTTTTTTAAAATTTATTTTGCACCATTTACGGGTGAAGAAACCTGATCTACGGGCATTAGCCAAGCAAATCAAGCTATATTGTAAAAGTTGATGAAACTGACGATGATGATAGAAACTTCCGTGTAATGCGACAAGTGTTCAAAATTACTGCTTTTTGTATCATGTGAAGCATGTATGGGGGGGTTTTCAACATATCAAGGCTATCCTTAAGGCTTTTCGGCACTATTCCGGTAGAAGAAATAACAATTGGTATGATATGAACTGTTTGTGCTTTCCATTGGGTTTTTAATTCTATTGCAAGATCTTGATATTTTGTGAGTTTATCAGAAATTGTGGTTTGTAAGTTATGAGTATTCGGTATGGCTATGTCTATTAGATGTACAGTATTATTCAGTTTATCATGTATAGTTATATCTGGTCTATTATAGTGTATGGTTTTATCAGTAATAATTGTTCGGTCCCAATAAATCTTGCAATGCCTATTTTCATGTATGATCTCCGGTTTATATTTATAATATGGAACTTTCTGACTAATGAACCTATACTGGTGTGCAATGTGTTGGTGTACAATTGCGGCGACCTGGTCGTGGCGGTGTTTATAGTCAGTTTGAACGAGAGCCTTACATGCGCCTGTGTTATGCTGTATAGTTTCGGATGATGAGCTACAATGTCTACACAAATCAGTCGGCTGTTTTGGGTCGTTGATTATGAACTTCTTGTAATTTCGTGTGAGTATGACTTGGTCCTGTATAGCGAGCATAAAGCCTTCTGTCTCGGGAAACAGTTCACCAATCTTGAGCCATTCGTTCGACTTATCTTTGTCGACGTGGTTTTGATTCAAGTCGGATCTGTGTCTCCCGTGCAGAGACTTTTCTGCCCACTTCGCGATTTTCTGTTCTGCACTTATGATTCTTTCGTTGACTTGGGTATGTTTTTCGTGTAGATTGAGTGGCGTGAGTTTCTTATCTATATCTGATGCGTGTTTATGGAGGGGTGACTGTTCGGATTTATTGTGAAAGTAGGATCTCAACGTCTGTATTTGTTTGTTATGTAAGTTTTGAATGTCTATTAAACCTCTTCCTCCTTCGTGACGTGGTAAAATAAGCCTTTCTATTGCAGATTTTGGGTGATGTTTACGATTCTTCGACATAATAGCATTTATAACTCTTTGTAGTTTCTTAAGATCTGTTTGGGACCAGTTTATAATTCCAAATGAGTACGTTAAAATTGGGATGGCGAAAGTATTAATACCTTTTATGGTGTGTTTTGAATTAAGCTGTGTCTTTAGGATTAAGTTTAAGCGATGTTTAAATTTTTGTAAGAGTTCCTGTTTAGTATCTTTTTGCTGTATTTTACGGGATTGCTTAAACCCTAGGTATTTATAGGTGGAATATTCATCCATAGGCTCGATTATTTCACCACTGTCTAACACGTAACTGTTTGGTTCTATTTTACCTTTATTTATAGATAGGATCTTACATTTATCAACCCCGAACTGCATATGGATATCATTCGAAAACTGCTGAGCTATATCAATGAGGTTGTATAGGTTTTCTTCAGTATTTGCATATAGTTTAATGTCGTCCATATAAAACAAATGAGAGAGGGTAAATTGGGAGTTATTACTATTCAAGTTGTATCCTATGTTGCTATTTTGGAGAAGGAAGGAGAGAGGGTTCAATGCCATACAGAACCACAGCGGGCTTAGAGCATCACCCTGAAAAATGCCCCTTAGTATACGGAGAGGTTCGGTGATTACCGGAGAAGAATTATGCTTAATTTTTAGTACAGTTTTCCAGTTTTGCATAACAGATTTAAGGAATGTGATGAGGGTAGGATGGATTTTATATATATGAAGAACTTCCAACAACCAGCTATGGGGTACCGAATCGAATGCCTTGCGGTAATCTATGAACATAGTATGGATACTCTGGTTGGTTTTGCTCGCATTGTTAATAGTTATTGCGTCTATTGTTAGTTGTTCCTTACAGCCCTGACTGCCTTTACGGCAACCTTTTTGTTCTTCGGCAAGGACATTGTATTTATTTAAATGGGTATAAATGGTTTCACTAATACAAGCTGTAAAGATTTTGTAGATGGTTTGGAGGCAGGTGATTGGTCGGTACTTGGCAGGGTTCTCTGAGTCACTATCTTTAGGTAAAAGATATGTAACTCCGTGAGTGACGTATTCGGGAATGGTCTGAGGTGACTGAATAAATGTATTCAAATGTCTATGTATAGAGGTGTGTGTGGATGTGAACTTCTTATACCAGAAGTTGTGGATGTTATCCGTTCCCGGCGCCTTCCAGTTATGGGTTCGTTTAATTACATATAAAACGGTGTCTATAGATATATGTTCAAATTCCATTACAGGTATATTTATTGTAGACTCATTTAGTCTTCCTAGCCAGTCTGCTTGTGCGTTATGCTGGTGTGGTGCCTCCCACACACCAGACCAGAACTGATGGAGGTTTTCGGGTGTTGGAAGTTTATGGGCTTTATCTACATTTCCGGGGTCGTGAGCTTTAAGTCCTCTGTAGAAACTTCTTTCATTGTTCTTAAACATTTTATTTTGCGTTTTACGAGCTGTACATGTAATATATCTTTTTAATCTACTGGCTGCTGCATTCAACTTTTGTTTCATTGTATCTAGGAAATGTACTAATTCTGAATTTAGATGTTCGTGTTGAGCGTGGATCTGATATTTATTTCTTATTTTTTCAACTGCTTTCATTATCTTTCTACTTCTATTTCCGTTTTTGTATTCTGTAAGGCGCGCTATCTCTGCTCTAAGAGTGGCTATTTTATTTTCTAGTCTTTTCTGCCACGGGGGCTTTGAAATTTCTCTAGAGGGGCCTCTTTCTGTTCTAATTTTTGCTCCATTGATAACGGCAGCGGTGTAAGCTGCCGAATAAACTATTGTCTGGAAAGTAGGAAAATCTTGTTCTGCGTTTAAAAAATTTGGTAATACCTTTGTATTTAAATGTGTTACAATACTCGCAAGTTTTTTGGATGTCCTCTGTTTTGGAATATAAGGTCTCAATGTGGGGTGAGTCGCTTTGAATGTCTCTAAAACCATAAAAAACTGTTGATTAACATAGTCGTAATCTATATTAGAACTGTTTTCCTCAGGATGATACGTTACGTTTTTATTTTGGTGCGAATTATTTTCGGCTATTGCATCTAAATTATCATCAAAATTATCTACTTGGATATGCCTTTCAATGTGTTGTGTATGATTTACGTGTGATTTTAAATGAATTTCAATTTCGCGCCTTATTTGATCTATTTTTTCTGATGATATCATCTTATTATTAATAATAACCCGTTTTTGATCCGCTAACCTCTGCTCAGAAATATGTGATAGATGGGGATATGTGTTAATAAACTTCTCGTGCATCTTTTTACAATATGCTGTTAGATTCGTTTCTAATTCAGTGACTTCAAAAAAAAAAAAAAAATACGGATGATAGTTTCATTTATGTCATTGGACCATCTCATTCTACCTGATGTTTGTGTTATTGTGGCGGGTGGCTGATCATTATTTTGCAAATAACAAGTAACTTCAGTTTTAATTTCGGTGAGTATGGACATAGGTAATAATTGATTATTTATTATGGCCCGTCGCTGGTCGCCTACTCTTTGTTTTGACACGTCCATTTCAGGGAACTTTTCGATGAATTTTTGATGAAGTAGGTCTAGATACCCTCGTGTATTGGTTTCTAAATTTGTGGCAATGAGGTATGTGCGCCATATGAACTTATTCATGTCATCTGTCCACTTTTTTCTCGCACGTTTACAACCTGTTGCGGGTCGAGGATTAGCGGCATTTGCCTCCAAGACATCATCAACAGGAGAAGAAATTGATGATGATGATGATAAATTATGTTTTTCTAATGGGTTTGGAGATGAGCTGGGTGAAGGGAAAAGGGTATCCATTGATGAGGATGAAGTAAATGAATTGGAACGGGTGATAGTGATGTCGGCTGTAATATTTTTATCGGTAGGAGCCCGCCTGTTCAACCCCTCACCGCCGATGGGTCGCATGCTGAAGCATCCAGCATCGGCTCCGGATGCGCCCCGGCGACCCCCGGGAAGCGGCCGTAAATTGTATCTTCTATTACTCATAATCTCCATAAGGGTTACCTTTCCTTGTTGGCTACGTAGGTTTCAGTATTACGCATGACCGCCCCCCACGTGGTCTGGTGTTCGACTCGGACGTAAGGTAGGATTTTGGGGGGCTTATTATTATTATTATTATCGGGGTTAAGTTCAATTCCTAACCTCAAACTAATAATTTACTAAGCCTGGATTTTATTAACTCTACCGCAATTTTTAATAAAGATATCGTTTGCTTTCACATATCTCCTAAATTTAATTTAAATAGAATATCAACGTCTCAGCTCTATTTGTCTTGAAAAAGGTGGTCTGTATGATAAAAATTAAATGAATTGTTTTTCCTAAAAATAACAAAGTTAAAAAAAAAAAAACAAGTAGTATATAAATAAAGATCTTATAGTATACACAAACATACTAGTAATTAGTAAGAGTGCTTAAAATTCAGAACAATGATAAATTAGAAACGCAAAGCCCATTGTCACCATGAAACTGGCTGCATGTTTTAATTTGATTAAAATTCATAAAGCCAGCTTTGTTTTAAAAGATCTTTTTTTAAAAATCGAACATGGCAAATGGGTATTCCTCCATACGTAAGAATGTTTCGTTTGAAAACAAATAGTGAGCCAAGGATTTCTTACTACACCATACGATGTATTTAACCCATTCTTTTGGGCCTAACTGATATCCGTATGCGGGCCGTGGCGTAATACAGTACCAATAAACAACGATGTGCTCGTTCAAAGAGAATGAATGACTTGCCTCGAATTGTGATTGAAGAGCACCTTATGGCTGTAGGTGACTGTACGTTAATGCTAAGTTTTTCGTCGCTATTTTTAGTCTACGCAGAATATGATTAGTTCAGTGAAATTATTAGCATGATAAAAAGTAGTTTTGTGCCAAAGTTGATTTGTAATATTTTTCAGAACTAGTTTAAAATTTATGGTAAATTTAAATACTTCGAAAAATATTTAAATTTATATAACTGATATTGAATTGGTTTAAAGAACGATGACTTGGTCTCAAATTTGTTGAGCAACTCTTTCAACGATTCCTTTTTACCAGCGACTTTCGAAGCTATTTTTGTATCTAAGCTGGATAATCGGGGGCTTTAACACTGAAAGAAAATATAGGTTCTTCTTCGCAAGGCCTATCCCTTTTAGTCACGGAGGAGACCATTTTGCCTTGTGACAAAAAATATACTAAAACGGAAACCAATCTCATTTGATTTAAACAAAGTTAACGAGCCAAATATAAAATTCCTATAAATAAATATGCATGACCTGTCGGAAGGCACTCAAGGGCACCCACTACAGGGCCGCCTTTCAATCAAACGACCTGTTAAAGTCACATGAGATTGGCGGACGCAGTTTCAGTATTGCACGTCGCTTACTAAACTCTTAATTAGCGCTCGGCTTCTGTTAGACTGTGGTATAGATTGCTCATCGTCCCAATTAAAATACCAATATGAGTTAACTCTCTAAGTTGAGAACAGAGACACAAAAACATATTACATATACATTGGCTAAACACCAGCTTGCGAAACGAGCGGCCGCGGGTTCGATCCCCGCACCGAGACAAATGTTTGTGTGATCCACAATCGTTGGGTGTTTGTGAGACTGAAAAGTCTCTCGTAGTTTCTGATACCCACGACACAAGACTTGTATCTTAGTGTGGGGTCAGGACTATGTATGTGACTGTTGGGTGTATTTATTTATTTATTTAGTTAGATCTTACAGCGATAGAACCTGCTCTGTAGTTTTAAAAGTCAACTAAATTTTTTCATTAAATATAGTATTTATTTCTAATAGTAATTATTTCTTTCACCGAAATTCCGTCTGTCTCTATGCTAATATTTTTTCAGGGGTAAAGGTACAAAGGCAGAGTTCTTTTGCAATCGCAGTAGGCTTTACTTTAGAATAAAAAATAAAATTATTTATATTCATTTGAAATTAATTGAAGGATATCTTCAAAAAAGGGTCGGTCAACCGGATTCAGGGAAAAAAATGGTGTAAAGAAGGAACGGGACGACTTTTGAACCCTTTTCTTGGAAATTTCAATGTTTAAAGGCGTCTAGTTTGTATCATTATTAGCCCATACACATAGGCTTTACTGTTGGGCTGGGGCCTCTTCTACCATTGAGAGGGTTTAAGCTTTAGTTCACTACCCTGGCCTAGTGCGGGTTGGCGGACTACACACCTAAAACAATCCTCAGAAGCTACCAGATTGTATAAATACTACATAGAGGAACATTTCTATGTTAATATACAGAGTCGAAGTATACAGGCTGTGATAACTCGAAATATACACATGAAGCTAACGTTCCACGGATCATAAGCAAATAAACAATCTCTTTTAGCATTTTTTCCCGTCCCATTAACAAAGATATAGTTGATGCGGTTACATAAGGTCAGTAGCCTTGCTACATGATGCGCGCTGTGGCAAAACGGATAAGGATACTCTGAGACTGCATTGATATTGACACCAACTTTATGTTTATTAATAATATTAATTAGTTATGTTGCAGTTGTTTGAGAAACGTACAAGATATAATCATTGTCATAACTTAGAATACGCATGTAATTGCGATAGGTCATTTTTGCGTAAGATAAAAAAAATATAATATGGTAGTCGACAAGAAATTATGTGGTAGTATTAAAGTGATGTTTTGAATAATATACCACAATTTATAATGCTATGGCGTTAATTCACGTCGCATTAAAAAGTCTGTACTAGTATGTAGTTACATAACCTAAGGATTGTAGTTCCCGAAGGGTTAGATGAAGTACATTTCCATACCACATTTCGCTAACTGTAATCCTTTTTTCTTGAGAATTGAAGGCAGGTCATATCGCAGGTTATATACTTGTACCACAAAATAACGAGACAATCAAATAGCCTGTATTATAACTTAAATTTATCTCTATTGAATGCGCGAATAGAAAATGAATTATTTTTTTCAAAGTAATACTTAAAGTTAAACAGCTGGTACAAAGGCTAAAATACATAACTTTTGGCATAATTAATTCATTTAACAAAATAATTTTATAATTGAATTAACTTCTCGGTTTGGTTAAACCTTTGGTCTTTATGTGCCGGTATGAAAAAGCCGTAGAAGTTTAAGTTTCAGTTAAAGAACCTTTATACAATTTTAAATTTTCACAAATAACGAAGATCCGTAATAAAAACCTAACATAATATTATGATCTTCAATATCACCTATGAGTGTACAAAAATTCATGAAAAAATTAATTGCGTACGATAACATACCTACAAAGATAAATTTTCTGAATAAAGTCAGGACAGTTAATCTATTACTCTTATTGTTCTCTTCATTACCTTGCCTAAAATCTCTTCAAAGCAAGGCGTTATAAAACCCGGACTCTTAATTTATTTCAGAATACCATGAATACATAATATGCGCTGTGCACTTGATATAATATTCTTAAGAGGTTACTCAGATGCATCCGGAGAATTAGCTACGGCGGCGTTGGAAAAGAGTCTGCGGGTGCAAGCATAATAGCGTGTTATTATTTTTCGCTAATTCACCGTGTTCGTGTATAGATCGACGGCCGGAGATGAGCGCAGCTTGCGGAGACGTAATTGCACTTCAGATCGACAGCGGAGGAAATATTTTATATCAGACGACACGTGTGTTCATTACAAGTCAATGTTATCGCAACTATGGGGGGATAATTCTATGAGATTTATTTCAGTCATTAATAGTTCTACGACGATTGAAAGTAAATTTGTCCTTCTGTGTTGATAATAGATATTTTTATTGCAATAAAAAACTATCATCACCACATCATCATCATCAACAGCCTTTCACTTCCACTGTTGGACATAAAAAACTATAACTGTCTTCAAACCCGATCTAGTAGTTTAAAAAGCTTATTTATTAGTTAAGTTGCCTACTTCCTATGCCCGGTTCACGGTTGCACGGGGACAATAGATATTTCCGGGATATGAAGTACCCTATAACCTTTTCCACATCCTTATTTATATCCGTGTGAAAAAAACATTAACACAATGCTTTATACGCGAAAGCGTAACAGATTGATCATGTTACTTACGCAAATTTATAATATAAAATTAACTTTTCTCTGAATCTATATTTAGGGCACAACAAAAACCTATTTAACTTAAACTCCACTTTAGAAAATAAATAATAAAACATCCTTTTCTTAATAACGTTACGTTGTTACTGCAAATAAAATCCTTTCAAAAAAAGCTCAAGTAGAGTAATTGGTCGTTTTAGATAAAAACATTTATTGTTAGTTTATTATTCATGTACATACTTAAAGTCTTTTCAAATTAGGAAAGACAAGCTACTCGATGAGAAGATTATTGTATTATTTGCAAGACAAAACTTGGTAGCGAATTCGTGTTTTTGTCGTGTTGTTTTCGTGTCTTTTACTAAGAGACCCGAGGCGCTAGACGATATTTTGCGGTCGAAATATCCTTACTTTTTTCCGCAGATACGATGTAAATTAGACTGTATATAAAATAGGAAAAAGTATTACAGGCTGCCTACAAACAGTTGCCGAAAAAAGTTTAAAAATCATTAATTCAGACCCTTTTTTCATAACTTTTATACCTTGAATTCTTAAAGAATTAAAGTTTTAAACAAACTAAGAAATATTTCCACGACAAGTAAAACGTAAAAAGACGCAAAATATATTTTAATTACCGTGTGATGTATACGTGTTCACACTATAAGTTATCAAATCAATCATCAATATTTTATTGTGATTTGTGAGCCATTTGGTATAGCGGTTCGAAGCTCGGCCAAGGCCCTCGTGCAGCGGTCGCTTGTAACCCGACACCTCTTGTATTCAATCTTCTCTACTAATTTGCGAGCACGATATGCCAGGGTTGCCTTACGTAAAATCATATTTTAATATGGAACTTTATTTCATCAGCTTGCGAAACAGGAGGCCGCAGGTTCGTTCCCCGCACCGAGATAAATGTTTGGATGATCTATGAATATTTGTTTCGGGTCTGGGTGTTTTTGATACCGAAAAAGTCTCTCACAGTCTGACACCCACGACAACGGACTCGTATCATAGTACAATAGTGGTGTCAGAACTATATGTATAGGTAACTCTTGGGTGTATTTATTTATTTATTTAAATAAATCATAAATGGTATGACATTTTAAATACTAAGACTGGTAATATAGTAGAGTGCCGTAAGGCATAAAAATGGTCAAACCTCGGAACCCAGGGCCAGTCAATGAATCTGTATATTAAGTATGAGACTGCATTATTAAGACCTCAAATAAAAAAGTTAAAAACAAAAAATTGACCGATCTCGATTTGCAACAATTTTTAACAACAATTTACTGAAAAATGAGAGACGGAAGGGAGAAAATTTTTTTATAGTGAAAAATTTAATTTTATTTGTAATAAATTATATGTGCAGAGTAACTTCAATGTAATTTATTAGATTATCGTAAAAAATAAGTTACAAAAAAAAAATATCATTAACTATTCACATTGTTACATCGTGTACATTTCACAGCTTTCACCATTGCATTCTAAGCAAGCTGCAGTGCAGTTTAATCCACTTTTCCTGCACCCACAAGATGCTCCACATCCTGTTTTGCATGAGCAAAAAATATTTTTTAATAAAGATTCTGGAGCTGGTCGTTGCGTCATTGTTTGCGGTGTCAATATTCCGCATTCCAAGCCATGTTTGAACTTGCAAAAATACTCTTTTAAGTTTTAGTACAAACGCCCAATTAATTCAATATTTCGTCAATGCGAATATTGTTGCTCGAAAATTCCTTAATCACACGAAATAGCAACAAAGGGCAATATTGGCGTTGGTGACTTGAATTTCCTCAAGTTGCCCCAAAACAACAAATCTATACAACAAAATGTGAAAAAAGCTCTTAAAAAGAATATTTCTCATTTCTTAAATTATGAGCTTTGCAGAGCAAAAACGTGATCCCTTATTTTTTCAAAAATTCTATCGAGTGAAACAAAAAAATGGCTGGATGGATTAATTTGGCACTTTGTAGGATTTTTGCGGACATATTGAACTGTAAAACGCACACTTAATATTATTGGTTTTCACAATATTTTCAATCCAGCGTTCGATTTTCCAAAACAACATCTAAAGCAAATTTTTGATGCATTTTCAAATTCATGTAACAAGAAGAATTCTTGTTTTTTCGAACAAGTAATAGCTGGTGGTTAAAGGATATTTATTCAAATTCTTGAAACGCACCTTAAACTTGGTATACAATTATTTGTTGCTGAGATATCGATAATTAAAGACAAAAGGATCCTTTTCCATTTGTAGACTGATATCTCGGCGAGAACTAAACATATCGAGGTGTTAAAAGATAGAAATTAAAGCTAAATAAACAAAGTATCCGATCTTTATAAGGGTTAAGCAAGAACATTTTTCTCCACGCCCGTATGTAAAAAAAAGAAGCATTAAACATTTTGAAATTGTTTTGTTGCTGCTTTTCCTAAGATCACTCAAAAACCACTGATGCTACAAAATTTTAATGTGTTAATCCAAAAACTAGAGACTTGGAGCTACAATTTTCTTTTTTTAAATTTCCTGTACGACCATTTTTCTCGAAGTTACGGCCCAAAAATTTGGATTTATTTTTTGATCCTTTACTTTTTCCAGTAGTGTATTTATTTATATTCATCGGTATACCTGCAGTCCCTAAAGATCCAAGATCAAGTTTTCAAGTTTGTAATAGTTGTTATTTTTTAAAATATGACTTTCGACTAATATAAATCAATTAAAACTCCAAAAAATTAATAAATGTTTATAATAATAAAAAAAAATTGAGAGCGCGAAAAAATTTTTTTTTAACATTTTTCTATATGCTATTAAAAACATATTTTCAAGGTTTATATTAAGATTCATAGACTGGCCCTGGATTCCGAGGTATAAACCTTACGGCGCTCCACTAATAGTGACAGTACTAACAAACATATAAATATACGAACCGGTCATCTTATCATTGTCGCAATTCAATCAGCTTTACGACTTCATATTCAGAAAATATATAAGAAAGCATTAGAACCATTCATGGAAATACATATTATGACTTTCCCCAAATGATTTTAAAGGACACTGCATTAAAAATAGCATCCTTACTATATTTTTTCCATCCATGGATTTCCGACGGTGTTTGACTAATATTGCCATTAAAGTGTAATGCTTTAATCGCTGTATTTACGCTCACGGGGCGTGTAATATTTATGACCATATAATAACCCTCTCCTGTGGTTATGAAAATTAAAATGATGGTCTATGTATATTTTCATGAAATGTGATAATAGACTGACTCATTCGCTTCGGTCCTTATGTGTATTGCGTGCGATTAAGAGGACGGGGATTGGATAGTGGATCGGGAAAAACCCTGTTGAGTTTTTTCAGTTGAGTGCTAAAGCGTGGCCGTAGGAAAGCATATCTGCCTATCCGTGCAGGGACACATGCGTGATCATTTTTTATATATATGATGAGTGTATACTATCGCTCTGTCAGATTCCTACATTCAACAGAACCGATAAAACTCCACAGTGAGAAATAAATCCTTTACATTAATAACAACATGTCCGTTAAATCAATACATCATTCGAGACAGCTTACTACTTAGACCTGGCATTAGCGCGTGTTCTAAGATTTGCCGCGCTGATTGCTCATAACTACACAATCGATAGAGAAGTGTCAATAAGATTTTATTCGACGAGTTCGTTAACGGTGACGTCGGTATCTGGAGATTGCCCTGTGAGATTGCCCTGTAAGATTGCCCTGTGAGATAGCCCTGCGAGATAGCCCTACAAGGCTTGGGCCGCGAGTAGAGGCGGAACCACACAACGGGCCGCGTTATGCCGGCCCAGCGATAAATCGAATTCCGCGACGACACCGCTGCTGTCCGCGGAGATCAACGCACACGATTACTGAACTTACGATTACACTCTGTTAAGAATCTGTACGCTGTTAACAATATTTAGTCCGATGACCAGCCTACGTGCTTGTTTGTGGAAATTAAATATCTGATGCAGCCTCTGTTTATTAGTATCTGTTTTAAATCGGATGATGTTTGATTTGAAAATGTATTTTACTTATTGATATTTTGTTAATCTTTTAATATATTAGGCGTAAAATCAAAATTGAACTGTAATTTCATTTCGAACAAATGACAGAATTCCAAATTTGAATTGAAATTTCTATAGCAATGTTTTTTTCATTCGTGATCGACGTTTCATTACACCGCCTTGTTGAACATTTTTCCGCATGACTAGAAGCTATTCTAGGTTGAGAACGTTTGGACCACCCGTAAAACGATAAATTTAACAAGACGTTTCTGCCCCTTGACAACAACCAGGAGTGACGGTTTAACGTGCCGGCTCGAGCGAAGGGCCCCCGAGACAATTTCCATTAGCTATCTCAGGCCCATACGTAGCCGATGTGAGACTGGATTTATCTAAAACCCGTCCTAGGAACGCACCGTTGGATATCGCACAAAAGAATGTCACGGAAAATCCGATTATAAAATTCCTGTATAATCGCAAACTATGACAATGAAATGAGTACCTATTCGTAGTATTTCGAGCTTGCTGAGAGAACCGTGGAATTATAAGAAAAGCAATTCTATTTTCCGATTTCTATAGCTTTTGTATGAATTTGTTAATGTCGTTTCTATAGATAAAGAAATTATAAAAATATTTTCTTATGTAACTGAGATGTGGTTTCGTATTCATATGAAAAAAAAATCTGCATTTTTAAGTTAATTTATAATAATAATAAAATTTTAAATATATACTTTTAGATAAAGTTCTATAATTATTCAATTCAATTAGGCTCAAATCCCGCACACGCCTATCTTCTCCTGAGTATATAGTAGCCTTAGAATCTCATATATCTCTGTGGCGTAAATTAATCCAGGTGCAGCGGATTTTAGTATTAATATCACTAGTAACAAAACACACTTTCACACGACACTATTATCTAACCGCACAGTGTTAGTTTCCCCACTCTATTTAATTACCGCAGTCTTAATGTATGGATTTCCTTGAAAAACCCTTTTAAACTATTAAGGAAAGTTTTTAATGGCAGCGACTATTAGCCAATGTTTACGTATCTAAGTTCAAGAATGTTATTGATTACGAACACAGGGACAATGCATGGCACTCGCCGATAAGGGCAAGCGTGTCAACGATGTGTCCCGAGCGCATCCATTTCTCCGCAACGCGCATCTACCAATGTGATAACGTAATGACTCCCCAGATTGACTCACTCTCGTCTCCAACTAGTAATGCATGTAAACACGTACACACAAACAATACGGGAGTGAATTAAGTTCTATGAACTGTGCGCCGCAGATACTAAATTTATGTCACGTGTTATCAAAACAAATGAATTTTGTAATGGCACGCGCTTTCCGGAGCTTCGCGAGTCGTTACTGCGTAGTTGTTTTCTTAATATCGCTTTCTATGTGCATCTGTGAAAGTTGTACCGACTGTTAATTTGTTAATCACTGGGATATATATTTAAGCACTATAAATGCAGCGGGTTTACAACTAGTTTCCTTAGCTCTTAACTTGAAATACAGACAAATTACATACATTGGCACGCTTTATGTTAAAATTTTGCTTTCTCTTTTTTATGTAACTTCGTATAATTTCCCGTACTAGATGGTCTGTGTTCCGATTGACGGAAGCTAGATCTTAAACCTTGACCGGATTATTCTTATCCAGTAAAAGCAATCTCGATAAGCTTCAAACATCGTTGAAATTCTAGTAAAGAATAAAAAAGTATAGATTTTGTCATCGTCATTTTACTCGAATATGAATAATACATACATAATAAGTAAATAATTAACTAATAATACTATTGAAACGGTGACTGTATTTTCTTCACATACATCCGCTTTTAAAGTATTACTCTACTATTTTAATATAATTGTCAAATATTGTCTAGTATACAGTAAAATGGGGTGAATAGGGTTCCTGGGGTGATTAGAGTTACTACCGATATTTTTATTTGAACATATAATACAATCTACATACTGTAACGATGAGGCTATAGTCATATTTTCTTAAAAGTAAAATATATATTTGTTGTGCTGACAACAAGAAAAAACCTTCATCATTAGAGAAATAACACAAACAATCATTTGAAATACGACGTTATAAAGGCGTGATTTTTGGCCTCGTAAAACTTGGTATTTTCTTGATAAATAAGAATATATAAGTGATTGTGTACCTTCCTGCTATAAATACATTTTAAGAGGAATTTCGTAAAACGAAGGTTTGTACAAAACTATTGTTTATTATACCTCATTCACGATAAGTTGATTCTTTTGGCATATCGACTAATGATGGGAAACAGAAAATATCGAGTAGTTCAAAAATATTGCGTTTTAAAATACTACATAATGTGTGAAATTCTTTATTACTTCCGACATGTAAAACATTATTTAGATAAGCGATGGTGGGTCATAATAAGTACCTATTTAATATAACAGGGTTATTTTTAGACCTCCCGCCAAATTTAAATAGGTGTTTTAGACCACGAAAGTAAACAACTTCCCCAAAGAAACACGGGTCGAAAAGTGAAAAAAAAATTCAGACCTTCTACACTAAGTCGACCACGTGAGTAGTTTTCTATGGGAGGGTCGAATTATTTATCACGTTTCGACCCATGTTTCTTTGGAAAAGTTGTTTAGTTTCATGGTCTAAACAACCTATTTTAAGTTGACAGGAGGTCCAAAAATAACGCAGTATGTAAAAATTAAGGTTGAAAAATTAAATAGTTTTATCTTTAAAACAGTTTTTATTAAGAAACTGGAGCACAGACATGACCATCATAGTGTTCAGTAAAATTATCGACGTGGATATCGATATGAATGATGTCACGTCCCTTTCCGTCCGACCGATGTAACATTATACAAACATCAATTAGTTTCAGTATTCCTATTTTAATTTTTCTTTGAAGCAATAAAGTCTCAAAATTTTCGGATAACGCTTATATCTTTAGGGACTTTTGTGTTGTATGTATTTTTTTATATTTATCAAATCATTAAAATAATAAAATAATACGTTTTTTATTTCAAAGTCATGTCTCAGAAAAATTGACATCTGCCAAAAGAATCAACTTATCGTGAATGAGGTATAGTAGAGTTATCCATATTTATCAAAGGGGTGAATATTAGGGTTTTCAAAAATATTTTAACATGGTTTGTCTCATTTCTTGGAGTTAACAGGGTTTGTGAACGACAAATATTATTATCAATATAACTACTATTATTTTGTGTATGCTTTTTACGGCCAAATAGCTTTAACACCTGAGGCTGAAGTACATATTATCATACTAAAGTATTTATAAAGATATTTTTAATCATAGTGTGTAAAATAATACGCACACAACATTTATTAAAATAATAAAATACATTTTTTTCCAACCAAGAAAATATTGGCTAAAATTTTTCAAGAAAATATAAAATTCTATCCTATCCTCAATAAAGCAATAAATTTCGGTTGTAGTGTTATTGTCAACCCTAACAAAAAACCCGATTGCCCCCTGTACTGGCCCTTATCACCCCATTTTCGGGGTCAATGGGGTTTTGAAGCAATTTGGGGATTTTCTTGGAATATTCCTAGAAAACTTAATTAGTTCGATATGTATGTATATCGTGAAAATAGACCGCCGGACAGATAATAAGTAACATAAATATAGTTTACTTGATCTTTAAATAGTTGTAATATGGCAACAAAGTAGAAAAGTTACCCTATTCACCCCATTTTACGGTACCACTGGACATTTTTCAAGCTCAGAGACTGTAACAGGCGATGGTCTAAAATTGCCGATGTACTTATGGCTATTACTCTTGTATGTGGGCGGGTAATTAACTAATTAACGCCGTGCTTAAACTATTACCTATACTTTAGTAAAATGTAACTTAAATTGCAATAGTAGGTTCATGCTTTAAAATGTGTTAAAATCATTCAAATTAATACAAATGCTGTAATCACAATTTGAGTTTTATTTGCTCAAAGTCTTGTTTAACCTTAAATCAAAATTATTAATAGAAGACATTATGAATTTCCTTTATTAGCCCAGAAATAACTAGTTGATATATATTGATTGTTGTATGTTGATAGTAGTCATATTTAAGACTTCCATAAACTTTTAATTAATATTTCGCTATTTACTCCTATTGTTACGTTTTCGCGAAATGTTTTGTTTTATTTTTATACTTAGGTAATTGTTCTTTATTCTAGATTGTTTTTAGTACACTGGCATATAATTTCTAATGCATAAAATCATAATATCACAAAGGTTTTGCGGAAGAATAATGTGACATAATAAAATGTCGATTTTGTAAACGTTTGAAATATGTTTTACAGCTTATTTAACTTGCAAACAAATTGAAACCGTGGCTGTTTGGTTCAAAGCAATAGATTTATACAATGATTGACATTATTTTCAATTATTACTGCTTCCAGATTTTTTGTTGTTGTAATGATTTTTCTTATAATTTGTTTAATTTTAATTTAATAATGGTTCTAAAATTTAAATTTCCATTTTTCTTCTATTCGCTACAGTTTTTATCACAGTATATACTCGAGTGCTTGTTATTATTATTTTTTAAACATTTAATGTTTTGTATTCCAAACATAAAAAATAATCTCAGCTGATACTCGCAGTGTTTGGCACATACTTATTAGTGAACACCAATTCGAGTGGTTTGTAGTTACATCCCCTTTAAGTTACTTACATATTATTCAAGAATCAGGTTTACGCATGATTTCTTTCCACCATGAATACTTTTTTTTTTTTTTTATACTTGACGACGAATGCCTCATTTACATATTTAGACTCTGTGTTGCTACCGAGAATTTCTAAATGGAAAAACCTCTCGACTGCACGCTTCATTCTTATGCCGTGGGACCATCGAGGCAGTCGTAAAATTCATAGTTATATAACGAAAATTATTCACTTGCGTGACTATTTATTGTGGAATACAGATCTATTCCGTCGCACAATATATTTACAGCAAATTAAAACATTACTTACTGTGCGCTATGTAGATATTCGCCGGTAAGACTAACTGGTAGTGATTCAGATATCTGTTACCGTAATAATATAGCTAATGTATTGACAAGAATAATCAAGATAAGTTGCATTAAGCAATAATATTAATTTTATACAGCCAGCGTTCTTTGTTTAGAAATATTTATACGTGGAATATGTAGTAAAACTGTCAGCCTTTGGATTTCTTAACGTTGAATTCGATACTTCGGTTGCATTAAATTATTCGGTTTCCACTATACTGGGTACGAGGTTCCCACGAGTTAAATTACGTGGAAATATTTTTTCTACTCTACTGCAAAATCACTCACCGTCACGATATACATACCATGTTAAAGGTCTGTAAGCAATACTTACTCGCAGTATTAACTATCGGACCATATACGTACCAACTACCACTACCAGACATAGGCGCCCTCTACAACAGAGAGAAGTTAGGCTTAACTCCACCACGCTGACCTAGCGGGAGTTTTGCTTCGACGATATGAAAGCTCTTAAAAATCAATAAAGCAACAAGTCCAGTTAATTGCCTTTAAATGGGTAAGATTGGAACATTCACCTCTTGCAAAAAGTACAGAGGTCAAGCCAGGAGGCTCTTAATTATAATAGAAGTTCGTCGATACATAATCTTCGATCAAAATTCAATTTAAACTTGTCACTAACTGGCAAACATGCTTACAATGGATACGAAGTTTATTTGCTTGACAAATTACAAGAGTCTTAGTACCATAGAGAAGATTAAATTAGAAATCCGCGGGGTTGTGGCAATCTCACTGAATAAAACGTGACAAAGCTGTCACTTCAACTGTTGACCCCGGTCGAGCCGACTTATTGAAGTAGTGACACGAGCCTCTACCAGGAATAAAATAACACGTCAATTACAACTTGTGTGGTCTCCAATAATACATTTGTCTCGATAAATGACATTATGACGTATCCATAATAAGTTAGTTTGCGTCATAGTTCCAAATTTGCCAAGATTTACTCCGAGGGCTATCGGCCATTTTTAATTTAGTACGCTGTTTAAAAACCATCACATATATCTCAGCCTATAATTAATGATCCTTGTATGTGATTTGCAGTATTCATTAACTATCAAAGAAAACATCAAGTCAACGCCATAGGAATTTATAATTTTTATATGTGCGTAATTGATGTACGACATAAATTACACAGGAACATGTAGTTACTTATAGGTATACCGGATAAATCATATACTTAGTTATCTTATTGGAAAACAAATGAACTTATCGTTTCTTAGAAATATTTTTGTATGTCTTTGTTATTATTTAAAACAATTATACATTTCGATCGGCATTGCCTTCCACAATTTGTTTTTTGTTGTGACATTGATAACCCCGCTCAGTTTTTAAGGACCTCATGGATTCCGTCAGCGCGTTTAGAGGCGACTTAAAAATTTTATAAACATCGCATTTAGGATATTCTGATTTTAATAACCTCATGACTTTTATAAATCTGTACTACAATAGGAATAAATTGTTTAGGAGGATAGGAGGCGAGCACATCAAAGAGACATCGCCGAACTTGACAATCATAATTAATTATTTCTCAATATGAAACACTTAGCTGACAGAGCGGTAATATGCTCATATCCTTAAAAACAAAATGTGATTACAAACGCTAAACATGTTCTATCGTGAGGTTTAAGAAAGATTTATGCCTTAATGACTGTTTCCTGTTTGATGTCATATTTTATGGATATTAACGACACTTTTTGCTTACACCAGAATAATATATTGCTAATGCTTTTTTCGTTGGCTTTCCTGTCCTATTGGAGGACAATCTAGTAATGATCGTTTTGGAATCTTTGAAGTTCCACATCACAAATCTACGTACATTTGGAGTCATATATTAAGGTAGCTAAGATGTTGAAGAAAACCATTACTGTAAATACTGTACAAACTGTACATACTGTAAAAGGAACAATTAAAATAGTCTCTTCAATAGCGGATATTAACCCAATAAATATTCCTACGTAAACAAATAATACTATTCTCTTAAGAAGATCATGCCTTTAGTGTTAAAAGAATCCAAAAGGCATAAAATTTTATCCAAAGAGCTCGTGGTATGGAAGTATCAAGGAACTTCAAAATTTAGTGAATGTCCTTCCACCTATTTCCTAGTTTTAGTATGGTTAACGTATTTTGCCTTGTCACCTCATTTATGCTGGGTCATACTTCAAATCTTGCGTTCCAGCACGTTAGAATCAAATCGATCATAAATTATTCACACAAAGGGAATCACGGAAATATGAACAAATATTTTTTCTTCTGATTATTTTCTCCACCAAGTACGCATTGTACTAAACAGTAGAAAATAAGTTAAGTAAACTTGTTCCAAGAATGTTTGCTTTCTTTCTTCACACATTAAGCGCACAGAGTTTTGTGTGTTAAATATTTTGTTTTCTTATAAACTGTAATCTGTTACGAAATCAACGTTACCATTTCACATTCTAAATCTATTTGTAATTATCATTTAGTTTTGGCAGAATCGGGTTTTGTTTGTTAAATCGCTCCCACGTGCGTGGTGCTGGTAAAATTTTGTGTGTGACCTATTTAGCATACAATGAGCATCTGTTTGAGTTTCTAACAGACGGCTTTGATTACCGGTAATCTTGTACATCCCTGTGTGACTTGATACATTTTTTTCCAGGTCTAGGCACTTGAATGTCGGTATAGATAAAAACAAGAACTTTTACTTTTCTTATCCTTATGAATGTGATGCGAAGTTATTATTATAGTGCATACTTTTTTGCTACATCGTTGGGTCGCGGTATCATTATACAACAAATGGTCAAAAAACTGGGTTTGACCCTCGGTCGAATATTTCTCTATAAGAAACTTCTAAGTTCTATCATTTTTGTCACGTAAGACTTAAAACTCATGCTTAGAATTTTGTCGATTTTTCTCCGTCGAAGAGATCTTATTATACTCGCTGATCCTCAAGCCAACGGTAAATCCATTTTAAATTGTTATTTAATCGTATAATGAAAAACAATATGTAAATATTCTAAGAAAAATCTTATTTGTTTTCTCGTATCCCATAGATCTACAACGCCCTGTGGCTGTTCAATTACCGAGCCTACGTGAGTCGCGTTCAAATAGCTAAGCAGATTCACTATAATATCTAATTACTTAATCATCTAATCCAAGACCGTGCTCTGGGGCTATTGGAAACAAAACAAAGAAGAAATTACGATAGCATTTTGTATACCATACCTAGGTATGGTCATTTGAAATCTATACAAATCTAAATACGATCCTCGTTTAGTTTTACTTATTTTTACGGCTATTTTGAGTACTATACAATCTCTATTGAAATGGAGAATTAAATTAAAGTTTCGTTCGAAATTGATATTCGATGTATTTCTTGGAACGCAATTTAAAATGTCTAATTTGTACTTCAATTTAAACGTTTTAAATATTAGGCATTCATCCGAATAAGGGTAGATAGAAACGGAGAGTATGTGACCACATTTTGCTACTGTTACAAGTTTCAAAACGTGCTAATTAGTTAACTATGCGAACCAATTTCTGTGCCGTGTAAAATTCCATTGCTATACAAGTTATTGTTTGTAGTTACAAAATGAATTGTCTTTAAGAAGCATTCATTATACTAGTAATCTTTACTACCACATTTTGTGTACTCACTCCACCGTCTCTAGATCAATGAAGTAACACTTTAGTACAATTTAATATGAACAAAACTATTTTAAACGGTCTATCAAGTTTATCGCTAAATAGAACTGATTAATTACTGCAACCAAACTTTGGTATATAGTAATTTGACAAACTAAACAAATTGCAAGGGTTGTAGATGGTTTTGATAGCATAATCAGATCATGCAATATATAGCTGAAAAAGACATGCGCATTTATTATTGGTTACTGTTATCAACACACTTAGAGTAAATTGCGAGCATTGTGTAATAATCCAGTGGCAAAAATATTTTTCTTTTCTATATTCCCGAAACAGATTTTATTCTAATAGGATTGTTACAATATCGAGTTGTCAAAGACAATATTCAAACGCATCAGTCAAGCGAATGCGCAGTTCGGTCGACAATAGAGCTAGTGATACCCTTAGAAAACAAATATCCTACTTTCCCTCGTTTGAAGCACGATGCTAGGAAACAGCTTTGTCTATGGTTTACAGTGGTGCGTGCGTGACGAAGCCGACCTACATCGAACCGTGGCTAAACCGAGAGCCGGCGCTTGGCTATTCAAAGCGTAGTTACTTTGGAATCTAATTATCATTCTTTACAAACCTGATGCTGGGGCAACGCTGTGCTCCGATCCTGTTGTTGGTATATTATGGAAATTTCACAATATATTCTCCGCTGCAGCGAACAGTAAACAAAAGCATTTTCAAAGAGTTGTGGAATTAATAAAAGTAAGCTATGTATATGAATCTATGATGTATGGAAAATAAAGCTTAAAGTAACGTTATACGGTAGAAAAAGACTTGACGTAGCGCAAGCTTGCATTGTCAACAATTTATTGCATATATTTTAGCTTGTCTCAGCGTATTTTTTACTATTAGCAACCTGCAATTTTCTTCTCGTTTGCATACTAGTTTTTTGCAAAGAAAGATAAAGTTAAAACATACATCATCATCATAATAGTATGTATGAAGTTAATAAAACTCCTGTTTAAGTATTTACAACGATACCTTGACATAAATCACTATGAGTAATTGCCGAAAGCTACGAGTGGCATTGTTTGAATGTTCACAGTATTACTATCCACTGCATCGCATACTTAACCAATGCACCGTAATATTTTAATTTGTCACACGATGCACAAGCCACGTTGGTGCACTGTGGGAAACAAGCTGACCACTCTGTCACGATGCCATGAGCTCGCCGTGTGAATTAGTTGGGAATGCGAACGTCGACTAAGCAAATTTGCCATTACTCTAATGATTCTTACATTAATTGAGTTGTTCTTATCGTTTGCTATTTCCTTAATAAAATCATATAGATGCTGTAACGCGCTGTTGAGTATTAAACTGTACCTACATCATACATGTATATGATCATGCAATACAGTCTTTTATCGAATACAGTGATTCTTAAAGCTGTCTCTAATGCCAAAGCCAAATAAGAGCCCCTTGTATATTAAAATAAGTACTTATTGTAATGGATGTGATGGAAGCTGGTTTTTCGTGAATTTCTTTCCATGAATGTAGATATATAAAAACAATCATACAATGTAATGCCTTAACCTATAACTATTTTACAAACAGACTTACAAACTCGGTTGTATCATATTGTTGGGCTCAGGTCTTGGTCGGTAAGTATGGCCTAATTCACGTTGGTAAGAATCCGGTGGTTCTACTAAAAAAAAATTGCTATTAAGACCCGCGAATCGAAAACAGGAGAACTACGAGTAGATCACACTTCACACATTTGTTCCGAGAAAAAAACACGTTTTAATAATTGGATTCCTTATAACAATTTTTATTGATATAAATTTTCTATTGATGACGTTTTTGATATCTCCAGAAGAAAATTTTGTTTTCCGTAAACCAGCTTTGTGCTAATTTTTTAATTATTATGTACGTTATTTTTTTGGATTCCTTTTCTTACTTAACAAGATTTTTTCCTTAGAAAATATTTTTTTCCTAATTTAGATATTGATTCAATGTGAAAAATTACAATTTCCCGGATTTTAATTACTAAGACCTTTATCATTTTTGTTCATAAAACATTTGTGCCATAAACGTTATTATCATTTCTCAGAAATGACAATCGAGATTAATTGAAGATTCACCTATAATTAATATTAGGTATTAAAAAATTTAGGTGACTACTCCCGTATCTACGCATAATAATTGGGATGAATAGTGACTATTCTTATACATATTATGTATTCACTGGCTTTAACGGTGAAGGAAAACATCGTAAGGAAACCTGCACATCTAAAAAAAGTTCTTAGGAATTTCACAGGTGTGGAGGCCGCCAACCCGCACTAGGCCAGCATGGTGGACTCCTGCCTAATCCCTCTCAGTAGTAGAGGACGCCCGCACCCAGCAGTGGAACGTATATGGGCCGATGATGACGTACATATTGCCATCTGCTACAAATATTGAATTTTCTTGACTTGCTTATTACTGCAAAAGTCTCTTCGAATATTTTCGTAAATAAAAATTCAACTTATTCTACAGTAAATTAAGAAAATTATTAGTCATGTTTTATTACAAGGCTAATGAGAGTAAAAATCCCACCAAAAACATAAATGTAAAAAAGGAAAGCCAAGTTCAATACAAAAATTATTCTCGACTGTGGGCTTCGCCGCAAAAAGAATGGAGATCTAATTGAGTGCCAAGTTCTATGCTAAATCCAAATATAAATAATAGGAAAAAAATATAATTATGAACAAGTATTAAATCTATTTCTGTGGTTTATTAGATATCTATATGTAGCCTAAGGGCTGACTTGGCTAGTTTTCTTACACGAATTATTATTAAGTACCTACTTTTACACAGTAACGGAAGAGCCTTATGTTCGATGGGTAGTTTCTACCAGCAAGCCAAATTTTCGGAATAATAAAATAAGAACCGAAAGGTACCAGGTTTAGAACATGCGAAGGCTATATAAATTGTAAATGAAAACTAGCCAAGTCAACCCTTAGGCTACATATAGATATCTAATAAAGCACAGAAATAGATTTAATACTTGTTCATAATAATATTTTTTTCCTATTATTTATATTTGGATTTTGCATAGAACTTGGCACTCAATTAGATCTCCATTCTTTTTGCGGCGAAGCCCACAGTCGAGAATAATTTTTGTATTGAACTTGGCTTTCCTTTTTTACATTTATGTTTTTGGTGGGATATCATTACTTTTTGTAAAGAATATTATGCAGGTATTGAGATTTTAACTAACTGAATCGGTATTTTTAAGCAGTGCCTATGTTTATGTGTCGCTCGGGAGCGCTTTTATGTATGTACATTTATTTGTGTTCTGTGTATATTTATTATATTATATGTGGTGCCGCGCGCCGCGGAGGACACCGTTGTGTTCGCCGGTTGTTTAGCGCGTATTACAAGTTTTTTGTATGGGGACACCACTTATTTTTTGACTTAACTTCATTTTTATATTTCTGATATATAGCAAGTGAGTATACTAATACATATATTGGGATAGTTTTTTCAAATATCTGCTTGTAACCGTTCTAACGCTACAATTATAAAAAAAAATGTATGGGGACCCCCCCTATTTTTTAACTTTTTTCTATTTTTAGATTTTTTCCTACGTTTACACATAATTACCGAGCTGTATTCTAAATTTTATCCTTCTAGGTCATCTGGAAGTAGGTTAGGTTTAGGTACTATCAGTCAGTCAGTGCTAAAATTTACAACTTTTTGACCTCCATATCTTTATAACCGTTTGAGCTAGCTTCATGAAATTTGGGCTTCTAGATGTCCTTATAGATATAATTAAACACACGTAGTTTCAAGTGTTTACGTCAAATAGGTTTTTAGTTATAGAAGGGTCAAAAGTGGCGCGAAATGGTTCGTGTAATGATACACTCGGCGCTGGCTAGCCAGTTTTACTTGAACTTGGCTTGACACGCTGCCGCGTGTCTAGATCCTTACCACTTACCCTTTTTTCATTATTAATTCATATGTTTAAAAAAAAAAGATAAAAGATTCGAAACTATTTACTTAAATTTTGCTATTATTTTACTAGGCACAGGTTTTTCTGCGTAAAAATATGTAGTCTTCATTTATAAACTCCATCTCTTTGGAATAAAAGTTTTCCTTATTTCCCGTGCCTCTACGCAACATTATTAATTATGACATACATTTCTCCAATTTGATAAAACCTCTGAGATTCATTGTGTAACAATATACCCAATCCTTTGTGGACCTAAACATTGTTCTCTTAAGTCGGATATAAATTCTATTACCTACTTACCTTTTACGTAATAAGGTTTCACAAAAGTACGAGATTTTACTGTAATAAAAAAACTGCTTCAAACGAATAGAAGATATTGCTATTAGAGAAAGGAAGAATCATCAAACAGCCTACGTTTCTCGCTTAAATTGACACTTATGTTGAACATAATTTGATATTATGTGGATAAATATTAAATATCGAGTCGGTTGCAGTCATTGGCAGTCGAGAACGCACTTAATGGCTGCTTGTGGTCACGCCTGCGTCGGTGGTCACCATTTAACGAATTTATGTTCAAATTGTATTTTATATAAAACATTTTGAATAACTAATACTAACAAATGGACGCTAAAGGGTATATTATTTCAATAATGTTTGTCTCCTCGTTGATTTCTTTACAAGCTCGCCGCTCGCTTGTCAAGTACACTAGACAGCTTGATGCCAGTGTTATGAAAGTAATTGACTAAAGTAAACACATTTATCCAATACGTGTATTTGCTTATAATCGGTCTCATTGGACAAATACCAATATTAATTCCACGTTCAAATTAGAAGTGATAACAACTTGTATTATTCGTATATAAAATTAAGCGAATATCAAGATTATCCACCGTAGGAGTTGCTCTTAACATCTCAAAATAAGTTAAGTAGACTTGTTTCGTGAATTAATTGCCACTATTAATATATCAAATAGGTTATTTTTAATATTATAAACCCTCAAAAATGCTTTTCTTAACGGTATTCTGGGATATTTGACGATAAACAGGCACTTTCTAATCCTCGTTGAACAACTTTACCAAGTCAATAAAATTTAATTTGAGAAACAATCTTTGCATAAATAACAACTGTCAGACATTTAAACACGATTTGATATTAAATAACAAAGTCCTCTTACACTCAATAATCTCGCCAACAGCGGCTTAGTCACATAAATTGTTGGAATTTCTTGATTGCCTAGGATAATACTGATTTTCTATTAACGTTGTTTTTCGTACTTGTCCATGTTATACTTAACATATTGTGTTTTTTTCGTAGTGCTGGCTATAAAATAATCGTGGTATCACACTCGTAGCCACATTGTTTTTTAGACATGGATATAACCTGCAGTTTTTAAATGGGTTTCCTGATGTATATTGATGGTATGCAATTTCTATCCGCGCTTATAGCAGCCAAGTTAGATTTCTAAATAGTTGCATGGCTAGAGTAAGTATTCATCATAATCTGTAAAGAATTTATTCTGTTTATAGTTAGGATTTATGGGAGAAATTTTGATTGTTTTCACAAGTCGATGCTCTGCTTTGACGAACGATGCCAATGAGACTTTTTGTAAAATATGTTATGTAATTATATTAATGAAATGTCAAACTATAAATGACCTATAGTTTAAAATACTCAGAACACCACGCTAGCCTAATGAAGGCTGGTGGACTTGGCATAGTTTTATATTAATTTATGATCCTTTAAAAAATAAATTATAAAATGTCACGGTCAGACACGGACTTTCAACACTTTCAAAGGCATTTAGGGCTTGGGCTGAGATCAATCTGCCTATTAATAATTTATTAATATTTTCTTCGTTAAAAGCAAATAGACTATGAAGTCTCAACATCATTATCCGCCCATCCCACTGCTAGGCACGGTCTTGGTTTAAAACTCAGAGGGTTAACGGCTAGTAATACATATAAGTTTTATTTTAACTTTGTATTTCTAAGAACCACATTGCTTACCATAATATTTCCAATATTATCTTAAAGAGACCACTTTGAAGTACTTTTCAGAGTCTAACTGTAATAAAAATGCACTATTTTGTTTTCTTAATCTTTTCACTTAAACACTGTGTTCTCCTTAGTATTTTCACGGCATTTCATTACTTTATACCCTTTAAAAGGTGAAATATATTATCTCAAATATGTTAATCCGAAACCGATAGATTATTTTTTTTATGATACAACACAAAACATAATTGCATTGACTTAATCACGGCATTGAGTAAATTTTGTGGCTTTATTTCCCTATACATCATTGTGACAAAAGTCAACGAAACCAGTTCAATTTAGGCGCGAAAGCGTTACAAATCAACAGTCAAAGTGGCTAGAGCATTAGTTAGGACAGTGTTTGTTTAACAAGTCGTTTAAGTGAGTGCCAGTAGGTACATGTCTCGGTGGCTAATCGGGAAACGTCAGTACGTTTCGTGATGTTGCGTAAAGCTTTGCACACAATTACGTTTGACGTGCAAACGTAAAGTAACTCCTCAACGATGTGTACTAAAAGCATGGATAATTTGTATGCGGCGTCGATGCGAATCAACGCTCATAGCAATCTTCTAGTGGAATCATTAGCTTTTAGCCAACTATGCGCCTGCGCCGTTAAAGTGTTTACCGACTGTCCTCGCAAGGGCTATCGCACAACATTGTTGCTGTAATTGTAACTTTATGTAGTAATTAATGTGTAATGGTCTAAACACCGTCTTTTAATATATATTATTTATTTAACTAAAATAAAAAAAATATTTTAATAGTGACTTTTTATCAACAGTGACTACTATCTTCCTGGCCTTCGTCGTAAGTAAGGAGAATACACAAAGAAAATTGGTCATCGACAACCCTAAACAACTAAGTGTAAAATAATTAACATCTAAATGTACAAATTCAATGGACTACAGATTAGGGGTGGCCTATTAACAAGTTGTATTAGAAGCGACAAATTAAAATGTTACTAGACTCTTATCTGCAGTTTTATGATCGTGTTCAAGTACCTGTATCAAAGAATTAAATTACTACGACTTTGATCGCTAGATATTACTAAAGCGTATTTATAGGAAATCACTACTTACTTTCTATTTACTATTAACAAACCACTTAAGTTTACATTTCAACAAGCATCATCAACTTTTAAATGAAGCAAAATGTATTAGAGCCCCATTCGGTATAATTCAGACCAGAGTTGGAATTCAACAGGTCCTTATAAACTATCATCTGATCCGATAATTGTTGCTTCTCTTCCGTGGATATTTGGATCAATTACATCGTACAGGCTTCATTTGTCGACACGTCCAACTCTTTGGCATTCTGGGACTAAAACAATTGAAGATCGATACCAATTCTGCAACAGCTAACACTTAATACACATATCGGGAAATGTTTTATAGTTAAAAGAGGTTACGTCTTAGTGCGTTATGCTCGCCTAGTAGAGACTATCGTATCACACCCGCCATTGCAACTACTGTACTCGACTATCATTACTTAAGACTATTAAAAGTTTCATAGTAGGTACTCAATCTGAGAAATGTGTTACACACCAACATTTAAGTATTTATTTTATGTCTAAAATAAAAATAAAAAACTGGCTTTTAAGAGATTTACATTTCGTGTCAATGTAGTAGATTTTATTATAAGGTTGCAATTAATTGGCATAAAGTTATAACATTGTTTTATAGCATAACTAAATAAATAAGTCTCTCAGCAATAGTCAAACAAAGTGACAAAGTCAGGGTGCCCAGCAGTGGAACATATGTATATGGTCTGATGATAATAAAGTTGGACTCTTCGATCTTTTCGGAAAACATTGGTATCTTCTGGAAAAGTATTCAAAAGTCTCATTTTAACGGTTTCGTCTTAATAATTGGTATCATTAATTTATTACGCATTATAGTTACCTACCATAAAAATTTCACGGAAGCCACTCGAGATAAACTTTCAAAAGGTTACGAGTTCGCCTCCAAAATACGCGCCACCTAACAATCTTTTGTACAATAATGTACGATTATTTTGTAACGTTAATCATTTTTAATAGTTTATTTAACTTATATTTATAAAGCAGGATTGAAGATACGAACTGGGGTTTTAATTATAAGGCAATACAACACAAATGTCAAACTAGAGTAAGCGATAAGTAGAATTAACTACTTAATGAATCCTCTTTATAGTAGAACGTAAAAGTAGCGCTTTGCATTTGTCGTAGGAAAGCAATTATAAGGTTTATACCCACGGACTAGCATTTATAATTAAATTATCCCATCTTGACTTCTACAGCTTTTTCCTATAAATATAAAAGTTTTAAATTTAAAGAAATAAATAAATACTCCCAACAGTCACATACGTAGTTGTGACCCCAAACTAGGATACAAGTCCTGTTTCGTGGGGATCAGAGACTACGAGAGACTTTTCGGTCTTATATCACCCAGACCTAAAAAAAAATATTTGTGGATCATAATTTCATTATCTTATTTTTGCGAGATCGAACCCGCGGCCTCTCGTTTCGCAAGCTGGTAGCCAAATAGGCAACTATCCAAATGTTCAATATCGCTAAGCAAAGAACTAAAATATTGTATGAAATATTTAATAATTTAGGGAAACTGTACGTCGTATATTTTTTGTAATCTGATATATTTCCATCGTATCATTAGTGACTTATTCTGTCGTTCGCTTGTACAAAGCGGCAAACTCAAAAACATCGAAATTCAATATTCAAAATTAAATATATTACATCAATACATAATGCTTTATCATATTTATTAACATTATAATCTCAGAAGCTGTTAATCTTGTACTAAAATAATTTGAATACTTACATTTGAAGTTATGTATTTTCCAAATCTTAATTTTATAAGGTGAATGAGCTGTCAAATTATAAATAATTGATTGCCAAGTGACGTCGTAAGGTCAGCTCGGGGCGAGTTTAATTAGCAGTTAGCACCTTATAAGTATACGGCTGAGCATTTGGGTGAAGTGACGAAAACAGATTAGTATAAAGCTCTTCACAAAAATCGAGATATCCCATATTCAAATATAAGTATGAATAAGAATTTTCTAATAATTATTTTTCACTATTATTGTTGTACGTGCCAATAAAAAAAATAAGTACATTATTCGAGCGCATCTTATGTCTAACCTAAAACAAAGTTAAATGTTATTTTGTAATAAGCGCTTTTATACTGGCAATGCATAATTATAGTCTCAAAGTAAATAAATACCTCACAATCGTATTGAACACTAGTCCAATATAAGATACAATCAGGATATCAGAAACTACGAGAGAAGTATAGCCCATACACGCAACTAAAACTGATATCGAATCTTTTTAAATAGCCACGATTCATTCGCAAAGTAATTGTGCGTTTAAAATATCCTAGTTAATGAAACCCAGCGGATGGGATATCATTTATTCAAGCTCCCTGCAGTGTACTCAACGTAATGACATGTGCGGCAAACAACCTATTTCTGCAGGACTTAATTTCGATTTCTTTTGTGCAAGCTCCATTCCTAACAGTACGCGCCTCATCAATCTTCACGTCATGAAGTAAGCAATATTATTTATACATTATCGTTGTAATATTTCTTATTGGCCAATATAAAACAGTTCAGAGTTATTTACAATAAAAACTTTGTAAAACTCATTCCAGTATTTGCGGTGTTTTGTTTACGCATATTTGGTTTATTTTCTGTTGTTTAAAGGTTTTTGTTCTTTTTTATCTAGTTATGATTAGAATGAAATTTCTAAAATCTCTTCTTGCGTTTATATTTACAGTATTATGTGGATACAAAGAGATTCATTTACTATTATCACGCGAGTTTTGAATGAAGATTCATAAAAAGCATAAAATAACAATGTGGGTGGATTAAGTCGGACGGAGGGATCGTCTTACGTGAGAGCTGATCACAACACGAATATCAAAGATGATAAAAGAAATCGATGAATGGGATAGTAATTATAAGTAAATTATCTTTTCTTTTATATTGATTTTTATACGATAAAATTTAATAACAAAGCGATAAATATCAAGCCTGTTTTCATTTACGCTGGTCAAGCATAAATGTATGCTACAGCGCTTCTAAAGATCATGATGTTATTTCATTTCTTTTAAATAAAATCGATGCCAACTAGTATTTTTTAGTTATTGAATTTATATTTTTTTCAACAGCTGCCGGCCTCGCAAAATCTGCGTGGAGCCATAACTGTGTCGCTCTATGAATGATAGGAAATTTGTGAACGCCCGTGTAGAGTAACAAGCATAAAATTCAAATGTATCAAATTTTGGAACTCGGTTGTACATAAAAAAAATGATCAGGACCGAATAGTCATGTCGATTGGTAATTGATGGTCAATTTCATTTTAGTCATAGATATATCATTTACGCTGTTGTTTTTAAAAATCTTTTGGCGTTTTTTACTTTTATCATTTTTTTCGGAACATAGTAAATTTATATGGTTTATACAGTGGCGTGCAAAAGTTGTGGGCCATCCTCTTTTTCATACACATCGCAAAAAATTGTCGAGTTGAAGGAATATAAACGACTAATTATTATATGTATTCGTTTATTATTGATAACAATCGATTGCTTACATTAAAATTTTGTCTGAATAATTAATTTTCCAAAAAATTCCAATTAACGGCTGTGCAAAAATATCGGGCCGCATACAATTTCGTCGAAAAAATCGGGAACCAATGAGATAAATTAACAAATAATCTTTTTATTTCTTTCATGGGACTCAATACTTTGTCGCCATACCTTTAGCAGCAATAACTGCAGCACACCGACGAGGCTTAGACTCGATTAATATGGGTATTTGGTCTTCTGACACAGTTCCCACTCACGCCGCAAATGATTCCACAATTCCGACTTTTTAGAATGATTTTTGGTCCTAACACGAAGCTTTAAGACTTGCCATAGATGTTAAATGGAATTTAAATCCGGTGACTGCGGCGGCCAGTCAAGGAGGCTGAGATTTTGGCTCTAAATAAAATTTTTCACAAGATGCGAAGCATGTTTTTGATCATTATCGTGTTGAAAGATCCAACCGCGAGGTAATTTTTTTTCGCAAATAGGAGCATATGCTCTTGTAAAATGTTTTCATACATGATAGCGTCCATATTGCCATTAATTTCTACTTGCGGACCAACGCCACTAGCGGAAAATGCTTCCCAAACCTTAATGTTACCGCCACCATGTTTTACAGTTGAAGTTTGATACCTTACATTGTATCTAGTACCTGTAGGGCGTCTTACATACTTCCGACCATCACTTCAAAACATTTGAAATTTCAATTCGCCTGAGAAAAAGACTTTCCGCCAATTTGATACCGTCCAGTGTTTATACGTTTCAGTAAAATACAACCCAGCCTTCTTAATTTTCTTGGTAATTAAAGGTTTCTTCACTCCAACACCTCCAATAAGCCCTGCAGCTCTCCGACTGTACTCCGGCAAACATTAGTTAAATTTTTGCTTCTTAATTCCCGAGAAATATCGGTTGCGGTTTTTCGTGGATCGATAACGCAATTTCTTTTTATAATTTTATCGACGAGATTTGAAGGTATTCTTCGTCCACCGCTTCGAATGTTATCACAAAGTGTGTTTGTAGTTTTATATTTTGAAATTATCCGATTTACAGTGATTTTGCCGATAGATAAAGCCGTCGCGATATCACGAGAACTCTTCCCTCTCCATGAAAGCTTAAAATCGATTTCGCGAACCTGAATATTCCTATGTTTCACCATGATCTCAAAATTAAGACTATTTTTCCACGGAAGACCACGGCGATGTATTGTTTTGAAACTAATGTAAAAAAAAGTTAACAAATCGTGGGTATAAAGCCACGTGAATAAGTGGCCCGATACTTTTGCACACCGACAATAGTCATTTAAAATAATACACTTAAAATATGATAAAGAAAAACATTACATCTAACGTTATTATCTTTATCCTGACTTTTTTTAAACACCTTGAGCAATGATCAAGTGAAGGAATAAATATTTTATTAATTTCACTGAAAAATGAGGGTGGCCCGTAACTTTTGCACGCCACTGTATGTATATTAAAGTAGTATTTGAACATAATATAAAATAAGCAGTAACAAATTTTATAGGAATAAAATGAAACGAATTTAAAAACCAATTTATTGTCCATTTTTATTTTTAAGGTTGTCCTAAAATCCAATATGTTGTAAGATCCATACGCGAACACTGGAGCGTTTATATTAAATCGGCTGCGTGACACACGACGTCCTTAATATGGCAGTGTAGGATAGGCCACAAAAACACTACCGAGAATTTACTACAACACCAAATTTGTCCTCAGTCCTAATTTAAATCCGAGCCATAAAATGCAGAGTTATAACATATTCCATTCTACTAACATATTCTATTACACTAAGCGGGCTTTTGTAGCAGTATAAATCTACAAACAGCTTTTTGTTACCTCGAAAAAAGTGAGGTTACCAAGTTTATATGTTAACAGCGATAAGAGCGAAAGGGGTGAGTAATAAGGGTTTTACTATTTCGTTATCATTGTGAAGACATTTAGTTATCAGCGGCGAGGGCGCGGGGCGCGTGGGCGGCGGGACGCGGTAGTGTGTGGAGCACGGAGGCGGGTGCGAGTTACGGATGATGGCCACTCCACGTCAAGTTGGAATCGTCGCGAGACGCCTCCCGTCGGTTTCGACGCGTTCAGATCATCGGGCGGGAAAACGCGAGCGTTTTTTCGAAAACTCCGTCGAACAACTTAGCGTTTTGGAATGAGCAACAGCTGAAGCGTTTCAGTGTCAGTGCTAGTAAATAAACTGTTCTCAGTTGGAGATATAACAATGTGCGCAATCCAGACCGTTGTGGTAATGTGTGAAAGTAATTATTTTAGTCAGATAAAGTTTTAGTTCAGGATAAACGGCACCATGAAGAGGAGAAATTTCACGCAGGCTGATAAGCCTAAGGGGAAACGCAAGGTAAGCCAGTTTTGTATATTCATTGTTGCCTTTGTTTCGAATTAAATTATAGTGTTTTGCAAACCGTATTTTCTTCAATTTTTGAAGCTTATTCGGACACAATATTACATTCTCTGAGCGATATGAACAGCCAATGTTAAAAAAAAAACATAAAGTTTATATTGTGACTATATGTCTATACGATATAAAGGTCTTGTTTGAGGTTGTTCACTGCTATTTGTTATCTCACAAGTAAAAATACATATTGTACATTGACTTCGTTTGAATCCCTCGTATCTCGAATATCGCCGAGCTGATTTGTGTATGTACCGCAAATGAAAAAATATATTGAAACACTGTGACTGGCAGTTTTCTCGTAACGCTCAATTAATATTTTTGGTAAATGATGAAGGATCTGTCCCCAAAAACATATTCATCATGATGATAAACAAGATGAATAATGAAAGAAACAATCCTTTTATATGTACGCGAATACAAATCCTTTTTTATCCGCTGTTCATAATAATTTCACTTTGGTATTACGAGACAAATTTAGAGATCCTTTTATCTTTAAGATTAATAAATGAATATCATATAATACATACTTCAGTATTCATATGACATAATTATGTTTTTTATACATATTAACGTATAAAGGCGGACTTAATGCTAATAAAACCATATCTACCATTATTAAAAGTTAAAAAAAAAAACTAAACTAAAAGTACTATATGAAAGTATTTAAGTACGTACTAAAAACGTTATGCCATCAGTTGCGTCGAGCTTAAAAGTAGAGCCAAAAAAACCGTAGATCTAAACCTAAGTTACTGTATTAAATTAACGTTATTTTGGCAACACTATTACTTTATAGAGATTCAATATTTGCCACAAATATTAGAAGATATTAACGATTATTAGAAAACTGTGCCATTAGTAACAGTTATCATGGTTACAGAAGTTTGAGAAATGTGATTTAATTAAACTCTCGGCTGGACAAAAAATATAAAATAAAATATAATAATATCGGTTGCACTTGAAATACTTTAATGGATTTTTACTTTCTAATTGATTATGATCAACGGGAAAAATTAAACCTGTATATCAATGTAATAAAGTGACCATCAATTCATCTGATTTTCTTATCAGGTTTAATAAGATTTAATCCCATAAGAACGTTTTTTTAATTCAGTTTGGTCGGGAATTGACTAATTCCTTTAAAAGGCTCCTAGTTTTACCTATAAATATAATTAACAAGAATGTTATTTTTTGTGTATTTATGTGTTCACACTCAAATCCCTTTGCCCACTTAAATTAATTTTTAAATATCTAAGTCAAATCAAGTTAGCAAACCGACCCAAAATGATTTTATATCCTTTTATTGCTAAAACTTGAAATCTTGATAAAGTACTTAAGTAATTTAAAATTTTCTTAATTGCGCTTTATTTTTTTCTTGACAGAGATAATGTTCTTTTCTCGATTTTTGAGGTAAACACATGATCACACTGTGCAGTCCTTTTGAAAAGTAAAAATGCATTATTTTTTTTAATCGCACTTTATCACCACACATAATGCACTCAACTGGTAATTTTGTCGTTTTGTCATAAGTTGAGTAAACACGCTAAATAGTCTTGCGGGCAAATGTTCAAGTGTGGATTATCATTAAAGTGAGTCTTAAATAATGACACTTAATGTCTAACAAGGTAATTAAATAAGACAACAGACAAGACCTTTAAAGGTGTTTACCGCATCTGTGTAAGTCTCAAAACATCGCCATTACTAATAACCTTTGTCAATATCTCATCTAATGTGTGTGAACTTTTGAATAGGCATTATTTAATTTGGATTTCATGAGGTGTAAGCGCCAGTACCTCAGAAATACTTATACAATGTGTTGCAATTCGCAGATAACTTATGGCTATACCCTCGTCAAACTACCAGACGGCACTAAAATACGCATAAATTCCCTAACACAAACGGTTTTGTTTAAAACAAACCGAAGACCATTGGACCTTTTTCGTATTCACAATTGTATTAAAACACTGTTTTAGAATATTCTTAAAGTTCACGTGGAGAGACAAATTCATGAAGTCACCACACGGTATATACGAAATCTTTGACACCTAGAAATGAAACGGAAAATATAAAAGAACTAAAGTATATATTCGTTTTATTTATTTATTTTTTTTTTATTTTATATACTTTTTTGTACGGTATAAAATTTATATACAAGTTCATCAAGATACTACTGACAATGAGTATTATAGGCACAAAAGGCAGGCTTAATGCTAGCTGCGATCTCTTCTAGATATTTTATCCAAGATAATCCATACGTAAATATTGTAGGTATTCAATAATAAACATATCGAAAATAATTATTTAAGGTAAAGCTGATTACAAAATCGGAAAATTTTCTTTAATTGACACATGTCCATTTGAGATTCAGTTTTTATCCCATTCTACGTTGTTAAGCACAAATATCGATTGAAATTTCGAAACGACAAACCAAATGTGTAATATGAGCTCCAAACTTAAGATATCTAGAGCATTCAAAGCGTTCCTACAGTCAACATAAAGCAAATAAGGTAACTGCTAAAAATCAAACAGTCGATAACGCGATACGTTACGTTCCTTAATGACAACTTCGTGTATTTAACAATGTAATTATAGATATTAATAACAATGCTCATTCAAGAAATACTAACAACATTGTCGACCTCTGCCCCGCGCGTCGATATGGACCAAACTTAACGAATTCTACAGTAATATTAGAATCATTTGCAATCTCATAATGACGTAACTCGATTTGTTTAAAGAGTGCCGACTGGCTGTGTTATCGTCCTTATGAATAACTGTTTTCCTTTTGGCGGAATAACTTGGTGTTACATATCGTTTGAACATACACACGTCTGTATCTCCGAAAGTTTTGTCAGAGGTGCATTTGTGCATCCATGTTTCTTATAAATACAGCCAACAGTTACGTACGTACTCCTGGGTCGCAGATATTAGAAATTCTGATAAACTTTTCGGTCTCATTTTTCTCTCACAACCATTTGTCTCAGTGTACTGTCGCCACAGAACACCAAATTTTCACAAATATTTTGTCAGCTGCGTTTTAAATGCCACGTAAAAGGAGACGAAATTTATGGGTGTAGGCATATTTCCAGACTACGTGCTATCTATTTCCTATTGGAGCACCTCGACACGATTGTACTCTACCCGGGAATTGAGCCCTGGACCACGCAATTGCAAGGCAGTCTTTGCCACCAGAAGTTTTTATAATGTAATAAAAGGCACAATCGTGCGTTTGTTTATTCCCCCTGTGGGTCGAGGAAACTCAGTGCAAAGAGTTGGCGATGTGTAAATAAACGTCAACGTGCGGGCCCCTAATTGAGCAGTCGGTACGTCAAGCCCCTCGTGGTACAGATCCGGTGCGCATCGTTTAGCTACATTTATTTTTAAACCAAGTTCCTATGGTCTTCCTTCCGATAAAAATCCTATTCCACCCAGTTCCAACATCAATGCTCATATTATTAGACAAAAACAACGTGTTTTCCCAAACCCGTTACTGAGAAACAAAAGTATTGTAAACATAAAACTTGATAACGAACATTTGGTTGCAAGCGATTACATTTCCCCGTAATATATTAAACGCCATTAACTACATATGACCTGTTTGAACCCACTCTCAAAACACGAGATATTCTGGTCGGAGTGTCTTGGGATACGTTAAACCGAATCGCAAACGGCACAAGACTCGATGTGGGCGGCAGTTAAGATCCTTTGAGTGAATTATATCACGTAGCCGACGCACGACGCTAAATAATGATTACACTATCATTTTTAATCCGTGCGAATCGTACGGCCGACTTATCTGTACATCATTTAATAACCCCGACAAGGTGGACCCACCCGGCAACCATAAACAACCGTACGACAGATCGGCATTTGTAAATTAATGACTTTCGGCGAGTAAAATATGCTCGGTTGATATTTATTTGCGTTGGGCTTGGAGGAGAGCTCCGCGAGTGAGATGGGCGGGCGGCGCGCACTGCGAGATAGCGGGGTCACGTTTCCGAGATAAAACTAAAGATAACGTCCCGTCTTGAGTGAACGATTGTCTTTGCATCGTGTCTCGCGTCGTATTTGTGTTATTCGTTGTTACATAGGTACGCTGAATGTCATGCAACCAGCTCCCACTGATTCCCGACACGTTTGACAGAGAACGAAATAAATGTGGCCCTAGCCGCTCACGCAGTCTTGAATTTTGTAATAATTCTGCAATGGTTTTTAATTTTTTTTTTATATTCTATTTAGTTCAAAAGAACCCTACAAATAAGTATTAAAAGGTTCAAACTATAACGTTATTTGACCCTAGACACTGATAAATGTCTTATGAAACATAAAATATTTTCCAATCCCACAATACTTAGACAAATATTTGTAAACAATCATAGATACGACAACATAGAGAACAAACCCGCAGCCTCTTATTTCACAGGCGTCAAACCGATTGCGCCATAGGGGATATGTAATTTAATATCGATGAGAAAGCTAATTAAGAAAGAATATTGGTAATCAATTTGATTTAACATGTCATGTTCACTGGCTTGGAATTTGAATTGGACAGGTCAATCTATATTAGTGTGAAGGCGTTGTCAGATCGAGGCGAGGTCAGACGTGTCTTTTGAAGAAATAGAAATGTTATACTCCATTACATGCGTCTTACCCACACAGCAGTTGAATAAGACTGGAAAGGATATGTCAGCATGCCGAGCGTGCCGAACCTACGATTAGACTATCATACGATTGACACGGCCGCTACTTAGTAACTCGTGTTGTATGTAATATCAAGCAGCAGTCTTTCACTTGAGTTTAATTTTTTTATCATTAGACAAAACAAGTGACAGACAAGCGGCTACACTCGTTCCGATACCAAACACTGTCTATTTCCCTTCCAATCTTGTTCTGCTGTTCTATGGTCTCTACAATTGATCCTACTCCATTGTGGGTAAGTATATCATATTATATATACATATCATAGTATATATAATATGATATATAGTATATCATATTATATTACATATAACTTACAATACTTATATCACGTGGTAGTTATGAGATTTTAAAATGTCTTAGTAATTTTGCCTTATCATTCTGCAACTGATCGCCCAGGACATCAGTAATTCATCGCAAATGATAAGTAATAAAAGTTTAGTTTACAAAATATTATTTTTACAAGGAAGAAGAGCTAATTAATGTCTTAAATTACAACATTTTAAGTATGACATAGCGATAAGCTTTGCTACTCGTAAAATGTTTTATCAATACCTAACCCAACTCTGCACACAGAACAGAAATATCTTTTTATAATAAATTTATAACAATAATAAAAATTTATTGAGATCCACGAAGTCGTTAAAATGCATAATATGCCGCTTTTATTTATCGCTAACGTCTTTATAATATAAAAAATGCTGAATAATGTGCCAATTAATCAAGTATAAAGCCATTTCGTAAGAGCATTGCCCAAACCGTAAACCATACCCGTTTATCAAATGTGTAAATTTGAATTTTTTTAGCCTCTTAAACCATGTACGCATTATTTGTATGTCAGTGAATGCCATAGATGCTGTTGCCCTTTTTAAACGCTAAAGAATATTGCATACAGCCATTCATAAAAAAATAATCAACCAATGTTATTATTACACACGACGTTACATTTCCTAACATAGGGATATAACCATTATATTAGAAGAACAAGAAGTCCATAAAGCTACAAGACAAATTAGACAATGTTGGTCAAAATACAGATTGTTTATAAATATCCATAACCGTGGGTGCGCTTCTGAGCAGCCGCTAATTGCTTGTGTCTGATGAAAATCCGATTTCACGGTTCGATTAACCACATATATTCCTAATACCCAATATTTATTTGTCTAGTTATATTATTTAAGATAACAAAAGTAGATAAAACTGCGTCATTTTATGTCGCAACCGTCTTTATAGAATCAATTTTAGCCAAAGTTTCAAGTAACGATCTTCGATATTTATATGATCATAATCAAAAAGATTTATTGACACTAAAATCGAAACATTACTGCATAGATTCCCTGGAGCTTCAATTCATCACATATAACGAATGACACAATGAATTTTGATAATGGCCAGGTTTATTGCCTTTTAAACAGGTAGAGTTTATAAATATAGCTAACTAAGAAATAATTGGTTACATTTTATTTTTAACATTTTATGTGGTCGCATTTTATTATTAGGAATTAGGATTGATATATTAATACAGCGAATAGCCGAATAGTTTAATATAGGCTATAAATTATTGCCATACCTCGGTTGTTATTAATTGGATTGCTTAATTTTATTTCCAAGAGCACTTTTTCAAAGTAAAATACATATCTTTTACTTTGTACCGTTCATGTCACCGCATTTCGAGATTACTTCGAACGTATAATACACGTATATTACTTGTTTTTTTTGAACAAGGATTCGGAAACTAATTTCCTTAACAGTTGATTCAATATCTTAATATAAATATTTTATTAAATAAGTATTTCTCGAATATTATAGTAATTATAAAGTTTTGAAGGAAATAAAACTAATCATACTTTTAACTTGATATTTAAGAATGAAAGGAAATGTACAAACAATGTATATATTTCAAAGCAAAAGCTTTATTTACCTAACTGAATACTTTCCGTTTCTTTTGAACGATACTGAAGAGTGAAGGTCCTGGCAAAATTGATTAAAACGGTCACGGAAAAAAATGGTGTCAAATCGCATTCAAGTTCTTGTTCGCTGGTAATAAATCTGATCCAATCAATACAGGCCATTTTGAGATATCATTAAAGCAGTCCAACTAATTTATAGCACGACTTTGTTAAGAAACATACCTGACTGGATTGACAAGGAAACCACATGTCCGTCTCCGCACTTTAATTGTTTAAATACTCATTCAATGACATCGTACATGACATAATCATGTTAAGACTAATATGGCTTAGAAAAACAACTGAATGCAGCATAAATATTTTTTTTTGTTCAATTACACACGTCGCTTTTGAACCATGCAATTTCATACAAACACTTTCGCAGTTTGCAGCAAAAAAGACTTATGTCAAACCAACTGACCATTTAATTAATTTGAATCAAATAACACACGTACGTTAACAAAATAATTTGAAAAAGCGTCGAAAATATAAAGTATAATTAAAACAATTTGTATTGTATTTTTTACCATCAAAACCTAAAAGAACACAGACAGATATATTTCCAGTGAAACGAGTACAAAACACGAAACAAGGATTTTTTACTCATGAAAACTTTTTTTCGTAAATCCTCTGATATTTAAAAAAAATATAAATTTTGTACGCTCTGTTAACTATTTATATTTATGTCTATAAATCTTTTTAGGAGCGGCGATACAAAGTTTCACTTAGAACTAGATAAATCTAATAGAATAAAGACCAGTAATTAAATTACTAAAGTCACTTTCATTGAGTAGTAAAGATGTCAATACTCAATAGTGTCTTCATGAAAGTAACTATTATTGTATGTAGCACTTTACAGACTGGTTGACATTTAGCTATTTATGTTCGATTAATTTGCATAACACTATTAAACCACAGCAAGTAATAAAAGTTTTATTACAACCGAATCTTAATAACAAGCCGCTAAATTGATTCTAAAACTTTAAATACTAGCAAGCGTTATATTCAATACTTAGTATTTCGCGTTTGACATCATTTGAACCAGGGATTAATCCAGGCTTTTGCGTAAGACCATTTAAACATAAGCCGGGATCATTACCTTAAGACATAACGTACGTTGCAGGTACTTACCACGCTGATTCTAATATTGTATACTATCATATAGGCTTTAGGCAATATCGAATTGCCATCACATCGAACGAGTTCCACTCTTGTTTTGTGGTGGAAAGCTGATATTATAGTTCTTCATGTTGTATTTCAAATTAAGCCGACAAAGTTGTGTTTACTTAATTGTACATACCTACTAAGTTGTTCTAAACAAATATTATGAGTTGGAGGAGTGGGAGAGGTAGTAACTTCTCAAATTTTATTGTTGC
The DNA here is from genome assembly GCA_030295005.1 of Cephonodes hylas. Lineage (NCBI taxonomy): Eukaryota > Metazoa > Arthropoda > Insecta > Lepidoptera > Sphingidae > Cephonodes > Cephonodes hylas. Next base: position 5,220,429 of record AP025364.1, on the reverse strand, counting down.
TACGAATATGCTATTTTCGCTCTTTCTTCCCAATCAAGTTAAACTTTGAACATGGATCAACTTTCCCTCGTTTATCAGTTTTACATCGTGTATAAAGTCTATTCAACCGAATGTCCTAAGAATTTCTGAGGTCACTGATAATGGATCATTCAACCTAACTATAGTAGTAGTATATTTTTTACGTCTACAGCACAATCATATAAATCACTCATCAAACTTGCTTAATATCTTCGATTCTGAAAATTCCCAACAATAATGTATTAAAATCTGCTGAACGTCGAGCACAGCGTAGATTTATGGTTTAACTACACAAACGGGTCTTGCAGTTCATCCATTACAAAGTCAAAGAAATTTATCTGAAAACCACCTTGAAAAAAGAATTTATTTGGAAATACGCGGCCGATCACCGAAACTCGCAAATCATGTTTTATTCAACATACAGTCCAGAAATGACACGAAGAGTATAATACAAAAAAATGTTTTGATGTGCCCGAAAAATGAGGAGACACATCTAAGATATTGTAGATAAAGTATGTAGGGTATTAGTTGTTTGAAAAAATCTTTCAGTGTAGTAGGAGGAAATTGGCAGTTTTCTTTCCATTTTAAGCGAGGAACCCTTGAAATATTAACATTACACCCAACAGGACCACAGAAGTTGACCGTAGCGTGGTCTAACTTTTAAAACATTACTTACATTCCTATAGAAAATTAACAGGTGTATCAATATTCTCCGTGACACAGTTGTTTAAACACCGAACCTAAAACAGAAGACAGTCGAACTTGATCCCTACACGGAAACAGTATTTGTGTGATCTACTTTTAGTCCAAGTTCTGGATGTTTATAAAATCAAAAAGTCTTTCGTAGTTTCCAATACCAAGAAGACTAGTATCTGTCGTGAGTCGACAGACCTACATAATGTAATACCTATAATAATAATCGTTAGTAAGCTGAATAATGTATATAAATTGACCCGCAATGTTTAACTTCACTATTAAATTGAGGTATATTTATCGACACATTTAGAGCTTTATTAGACGTTAGTTTCATCTTTCGCAACAAAGAAATAATATGGCTATGACATGTGTCGTATAAAGATATCGAGACATACTTCGTTGGAAAACATGTACCTAATCAACATTTACGCATAAAGTGCAGAATATCCTGATATTTATCAGAGAGTATTTCTATGAACAAGAACTGTAGCTATCTTTGATTACAAAACCACTGATTATATAAAGGGTGGAAAGAATATTATTTTAATTGCGCGCAGGATGAATAAGTTGGCCACGGTTGACCCTATACAGACTCTTGACATTTGAATGGGCACATAATTTACTGCCAATACATTAAAATTGAGATATTATTTAAATACGCCGTCCATCTTCCCACCATCGCAAGTATGGTTGAATGTAAAACGGTAACTTGTCAAGCAATGACCAATCTTAAACTGTATGAAGGTGCGGCTTAATCGCCACTCCGAGCTAAATACTTTTTTGCAGCACCATAATAATTTTCTTGGCAAAAGCAATTTATGTTTTAGTATCATAAAGAGAAAAACTTTAATAAGTTCATCGGCTAAAACTACTTAATTCACTTGTACTAATTTTAATAACATTGATGATAGTAATAAACTAGATGAAATAAATTGAGTTACGTGACTTAAACTGACACTGTCCTTGAGTATTATAAATTATAACTCTTCTAAGAAAATCTATGTTGACGGGCTTATTTTCTATTTAGCCTAGGAAGATGTCGTATAAATTTGCACATTAGGATTACCTTGCTTTTATATCGGGAATTGTAAAATACTTAGACTTTACTGAAATATTTTTCTTGGCGCGAGAATCGAAAACGTAGTATTTTGTTTCTTAATCAATTTCTCGCCTGCTGTGCCTGTATGATGTAACGTACAAAACTGTTTTGATTACGGAAACAATCTTTTAAGAGATTTTTTTTCAATTTATTTCTTGGTGTGTAGCCCGCTAATCCATACCATGTTACCGATAAGCATATTTTCGATCGTAATGTTACCGATAATATTTTTGGATTATTTTTTTCATAATAATTATTACTTCTTAGGTGGCAGGACTCCATCACGCATGCAAACATGGTGGACTAAGGTCTGACCCAAATGTAGTGGAGGTCCGAACCCAGCGATGAGACGTCTTATACGAATTAGCGATCACAAAATAGTTGCTGTTTTGCGAAATATTGTATGGTAGCATAAATGTATGGATATTGTTATCGGGAATTTAGTAGCCTTAGCAACACCTAATTTAACATAGATTGATTTACACTCCTCCTATAATACGTATTTCTGGGTATAAATCAGCATTTCTCATTAACTTAAGCATTATGTAAAACGTTGTGTAGAAAATTTTCACGAAATCACTTATAGACTCTTCTATTAGAATGTCAATTATAATGGGCTGGTAATTTGCGCACGACGTATTGCCTATTACGTGTATGACCAATATAAATCACCACACCGGGTATAAACCTTAAGCGGTATGTATGAAGACATTTGAAACCCACCTCTGCTCTTACTCACGAAGAATTAAATTCACAAAATGTTTACTTACTGTGTAAAAACTGAGACGTAAGCATCTCCACGTGTGTTGTGTTAACATCGCACAAAAACCCATATTCATACGTATTTGTTTCGAGTTTAATAAATATTCGTCGGTTGCAATTCGGCAACAATAAATAACGGCATCTGGCTGTACACGGATACACTTGAACGCTAATTATAATATCGCTTATGGTAATAGCCGATTTTATAATTAGCTTATACTATAATAACCATAAGTTTACCACGGCCACTGCCATTCAAACGTATTAGTTAAACAAACATAAATATTACGGAATGCAGCATTCTTATATTACAGCGTTTTTCTAAGAATTGCAACACCAAAAATAAATGCCACTGTTTGGGTTAAGTTGTAGCAAAAACTACGCTTCTTATGTCAATATTTTTAATCTTAAATCTGAATAAAAAATAATTTAAAAATAGTGATCGAATATAGTTTTGAAAATGAGTGTATAGTTTGTGGTGATGAAGGGACATTAAAAATCTCAACAACGCTTACAATATACCCGTTGTAAATCCCGTTGAATCAGAGCATGGAGGAACACATCCCGATATGTTTCCATGTATTTAAAAAATCTTTCACTAGAAGTGGAAACGTTGTATAATTTTGCAGAGTGGATTTTTTCTTGGTGTTGTATCGTGCAAAAATAGCAAATATCGACGTCGGCGTTAAGTGCTAGACGACAGCCGAATAAACAGAGAGCGGCCGGCTCAAGGGCGATCGCGTTTTTGTATCCAGTGCAGCATCCCACGCCCACGGCTCGGTAACTCATACATGGCTTGCCGCATATAACACACTTCATATAAATTACTCCAACGATAAATCAATTTCTTAAATATTTTAACCAATGCAACCGATTAATTTGAACACGGGTGAAATAAAATTCACACAAAGTATGAGAAAATAAAAAAAGCCTTTATATTTTCGCGCCTATATTACCAAATAAGTGGGTAAAGTTTTTAAAGTGTTTTTTTTAGTTAAAATTTCGTATACAGAATCATTTATAATTTCATATATTACTGAGAATAAACTTACAGAGAAAACTCAGCACACTTGATCCGACCTGGGAATTGAATCTGAATGTGCGCGCGACACACTTATTACGCTGGATGATGAAGTTTTCCCATCGAAGGGCAATGATTCGACACATTCATCAATTCCATTTCATCGCATGTTTGCCCCTCCAAGATAAACAGCATAGAGCACGATTTTCATCTCGATCATTTCAAACCAACTGTTGCTAACAGAAAATGTTTGATCACAATTAGAGCATTAGAAACCACTGAGCGAACACAAAAAACATATAGGTAATTTTTGCGAAAACATTTTCCATTCACGTATATTATAACGTTGAGGCAATCAATCAAGCAAAATAAGTATTTCAGAAAGTAATCGCACTTTGAAATCAGGTAAAATTCCAAAAAACGTTCCCCAATAAGAGTGTGTTCTTCGAACTCATATAAAATTACTTGATTTTTTTAATATAATCTCAATATAATGGATCATCTTTAAAAGACAATTTCGTTTTAGAATAATAATTATGGAGATGTAAGATTTCTGGCGCGAAACTTTGATGCTAAAAAGTTTATTTATCGAATCACAATTTACAAAAAAAATATCTCTAATCTATGTACTACTTGATGTTCAATAGAAATGAAGCTAATATTAACAATAATATTATACATTGTGAATGTAATATTATTATTATATTCCATCAAACTCAGTACGGTGCACAATACATTGAAAGTAATATTGTACAGTTAATATTACTTTCTGCGAACTGCAACTCAGAGGTACTCTTCAGCTTAAATATATTTTAATATCTATTATGTTTAAATACATATTATATTAAATTCACGTGAAATAAGAACGAAATAAGTACAATACATACAATACAAATTTCAGCAGTGGTTCAAAATATAATAATGGAAATTATTGACATTCCAATTATTTGGTTAATTACACGACATTTTACCTTTATATGTCTGAAGAAATTATTGCAAATAATGATGCACAGATCATACCTATCAATACATGTGGGAGCCATTATGATAGATTGCATTGCAACTATCTGATGTTACACTAGTCAGATTTCATTCAAATAATTTATATTACGAAACTATTTACAAGATTGATATTTGTGTTCCGACGCGATAATTTATTAAAAGCTTGCTGTTATAAATGTATGCTTGTAACATCGTTCATTTATTTTAAACTTTCAGAAATAGTTGAAACGCAACGAAACAACGTATGTAATGAGAATTATATTGAATATTAAATGAAAAGATAGGGGCGAATATTACAATTATCAGAAAATATATTTTTGGAACTAGTGGATCCTACGAAATTCGGGTCGCAATGTAACTTTTGCCCTCCACTCTTTATTTATTTAATAAAATTCCCTTGTATTCCCGCGATTGTCCTATTTAACCCTAAAACCGTCATACGTTTTGGTTTAACACTCCGAGTCATCATGAATTTCTTGGAGGTAGAGCTCTCATACGAGTATTATAAATTTGTAGCATTTATTTTTACTCTTATTGTAAATTTTACTTCATTTTATTATTTGTAATTAAGGAGCCCACTAATCCATAACAAGATGACTACTAGCAACCAAATATTTTGAAAAGAGCGTCTGAACTGGGAAAGATAATAATATAATGTCAATTTTCCATGTCACTATCTCATAAATTAATATCTTTATTCGTCTGAATGTAAATCTCGTAGCCGTGCGCTTTGCAAGCGCGTATATTTATATTAACAAGTATTTATTATTTTATAAATAGTATATTCGTTTGATGAAATATAAAGAAAAATCCTTCCTCAACTAATCACCGTTCGTTTTGACGTGTGATACAGACCAGGTTAATGCTGGAAACGTAGCGTTGCGTAAACGAACCAGTGGTTTGCTGTGCAACATCTAATTAAAGGATTGTAGTTCTGGATGTGCGAATCGGGCTAGTTCTTGTAACTGGGCCGCTGTGCCAAATGCACCATGACCAACAATCGGCATGCCCCAAATGCGTATATCCGCGTTGTAACCCGGTGACATTGGGCCGCAAGTCGGAACACAGTGTCAGCATTATTGTCCTGTATGTAGTAATGAACACAAATACAAACACTATATCCTAGAGTTCGATACGCATCTGTGAGAAGGGTTAGATCTGTTAGATTATCTAACCGATTACATTCGTTTCTGAATGTTTGCAGACGTCACATAGAAAGATTTTTTATATATCTCTTATGTGCATTTTCTCGTACTGTTCTTTTGGAATTAATTTGCAAAAATAAGATTAATCAACAATTATTGCATCAATCATAAAGATAAGAAAAAGAATAATACCAAAACTCCGGATCAACTGTTCTGTTCAAATCCAACGAAGATTTTTATCTGTGTTTTGTATACATTAGTGTTACACGTGAAGTGACACTATCTACCAATCTACGTCAAGGAGATGAAAATATAAAAAATGCATAAATTGCTTTTAATAACTTTATTATGCTGTTACGGAACCGCACACGAATGTTCAAATAATACCGAATTGCTTCGTTGATTGCTATTTCCCAGAATTTTATTTACATGACATTTAATTTTCGCTAATTGCATTTTCGCAACCATTCATACATATGAAATTGTTTCGCGTTTATTTAGTATGTTTCAATGGTTCAAAAAGATAGCAAATTAATATCTATCTTAATTGACAAACAAAACAATGTTTTATTAAATTCATTAGGGGGACACGAACCTATTCGAAAATATACAAAGTTTATATTGAATGTTAAATCATTTTAAATAAATACATACGAACTCGCGTCTATATTCCCCGAAGGGGCAAGCAAAGTTGCATTACTGCACCAATATCTTGCCAATTGCGGTTTGGTCCCACGTAAAGATATCGAGCCTATTTCCGTTTTTCGAGTTCATATCCAGATTCCCAGCTGTTATTGTACTTTCTTAAATGCAAAACCAAATATCATTTTTCTTGATTCGCATATCCAACTCGAGACCTAGATCCCTTCTTATGTTACGAGACCACGAAGCAGTCATTTTAATAAATAAACTGCGGTTAAAGTTGATTTCCACGAGCAAACGTCGCCATATGTGGTTTGCGAGCATTCCATATCTTGTGTACTGTTTTCTACATTTCTAATTGAATAGCTCAGTAATTGTACAAGGGATACGATTTACTGCGGGACAAACGAGCTTGTCGTAATGACAATTCAAGCCAGTTTTTATGGGTTTTCTCGATATGGTGACAATATTGTTTTTACTGCGAGTCCAACGGGGATTGCATACCGACACATCCTCGCGCCTCCGCGCTTTCACTCTGATGGCGAGAAAGCAAAACCCTTCAACTATTTACACATGTTAAAGTTTCATTCTCTTCACTTGTGAATGTTTTGTGTTATGTTAAATATTTAACAAAAGATATATTTCATGTAAGCCTATATTTTTTAATTGGCATAATTCATTTGTGTTATAAAATAATATATTACATATTCTTTATATTTTTTATTGAGGCTAAAGAAACTTCATAACGCTAAATGGCTTATTCTTGAAATATAAATCAATTCGTATGATCAAAAACTTCCAGTGCTTTTGTGCTAAAAATTGTTAGAAGCATGAGGACTAAAATGTTCTCGGTAATCGGGTTTAACCTTACTCCTTATAGTGTTCGACAAATTAGAGTTTCATTTCGGAATATATGTTATATAAATATGTAACTGCCTATCACCTCAGAGGCACATGCTATAGACTTTATTCTAAATATTAAAAAAACACAGGTTATTTATTTCCTTTATTGGAACACAAGGCATTTATTTATCACATAATTGTTTGTTGGAATCCCATCAGTAATGAATGTAGCATGTAAGACGTCTATCGGCACTTCAAAGGCCGCCAGCCTTCGCGGATGATTTATTAAAAACAAACACTCACACTGCGCGACTAGAGGGGGTTTACGGCTTGATGGTATCATAAAAAGTGTTCTTTTTGACACCAATCTGGTGTTTATTATTTAGGGCGAATGTGACTCGGCGTCCGCAGTCGGTAACCCAACACCGCGCCGTCTGTCGACCGACACCACTCATCTTGTTTGATCTACTCGCAGCTTTTTAAACTTTTTATGTCATAGTTTAGTGCGTTTTAGGCGCCTTTATTGCTGAGTAAACATCTCAGGATTATCTGTGGCAGCCGCAGAGTGCACGCCTCTTGTCACTCACTATTGTTGGATTTACATTTTTTCCTGTCTAAAATCATCTTTTCCGAGAAATGGATGTTCATTAATGCCGTGGTATGTGATTTTAAATTATATCGGTTACGATTAAATTGTGAGAAATAAAACTTAGGTTACCAAATACCACATCTGTATACATTTTTTACATAATTCATAAGTCTACATTATATATTTAAGTAAATCGTAATTGTAACTTAGGGCGGAAATATACACAAATAAATTAATTTAAAAAACTAACAAATGTAACAAGAATCTGATATTAAACATTCATATTTATTTATATTGAATATTCATAGTGTGCAACCTGTAAAGCCTTATTCTCGATCACTTTATCACCTATTTTTGTTCACCTTTTCCAAAGAATAGTAATAAAAAAAAAGTAATTCCCGTGGTCAAAGTGCGCAGTTTAATGCAAAAAAACGTTGACGTGTCGCTAAAACTATGAGAGCAGAAGCTTTTCTACAAAAAGAGATAAAAGAATTGTTTTAAAACTTCCCGTGTGTATTCAGAACACTAAAAGGACTTTAATATTGGCATTGTAAACTACTAATCGGTACTTAGTTGCTATTTACACATATAAATAGTACTTCCTAAGAAAATGCTTAGTCAATAATATACATCATTTAAATAATACAAATTTACATAGAATCTATACTGTTTATCATCTTCTTAAGAACCGCTGTAATCTTCTAATTAATAAATAAAATCAATTTCTATCTAATTACCATAAAGAAGGACATAACATATCCGTCACTCTTAGAACATCATAAACAAACATATTAAGGATGCTAATGATCCTTTACATCAAGCATAATGTTCTACTTGTGTGGCAACTGGAAGTGTTCTTAAAGCATAATCAAAAAATATAGAAATTTATAAACAAATAAAATAAGGGGCGTCCGTATGTCCGCTAATGCGTTTATTGATATGTTGTTGATTCTCAGGAAGGCCTTTGTTTTGTTAAAAAGCACAGACGGATCTGTAGAGCGGCCGAATGCTCCGACACATTAGGAAAATAGACAGACCGTTTGTAGACGGGCGGCAGCGTTATGCCATACGCTCTCAGGAATCTTTTAAACATTATTACTCTACGTTAATAAATCTTTACCTATCATTTGCAATTAATGTATTACGAATTTAGGCATGCTTGATGCTTCGGGTGATATTTTTTGGGGGTTTTAATAAATTTTTAACAAATTTTATAAGTTAATCGTATATTTTTATAAAATTGAATGGATGTCATTACTAACTGCAAATCCAACTATAAGTGGTGAATTTTAGTTTTGAAGAAGTACTTATCGTAGCCTACTTTAAAATGACTGCTTAATACCAAATTATGCGACTTCTAAAAGCTTTCTTAAAATTTATAAAAATTACCCCTTAAATTATAAACAGGCAATTTAAAAATGTAAGGAGTGATGGCCTCGAGGTTTAGGCACGCGGTCGAGAATCTCGGCGGTCGCGGGTTCGAACCCAGGCGCACACCTATGACTTTTCGAAGTTATGTGTGTATTCAAATTGAATTATCACTTGCTTTAACGGTGAAGGAAAACATCGGGATAAAACCTGCACACCTAAAAAGTTCTTAGAAATTACTTAGGTGTGTAGTCCGCCAACCCGCACTAGGCCAGCGTGGTGGACTATGGCCTGAAACCCTCTCAATGGTAGAGGAGACCCGTGCCCAGCAGTGGGCATACATGGGTTGATGAAGAAGAAGAAGAATTTAAATATGACCTGTTGTATGCCCTAATTTCAATGTTATTATAGTGCTAAGCATTAACACGAATTGTTCCGTAGTGTACAACGTCGGCCGGCGTTAAGCGGTCGGATTTTTAAATAAATATTTTTAATGATCGGCCCGCGCCTGCGCTGCCAGGTGTACGCAGACTGCGCTCCCGCGCTCTCCCCCTCCTTCCAGCCCGTACTACTTCTTTTGTTCCAAAAACAGTAACCTATTTATATTTCCCAAACTAAATTTCCTTCCTTTGACACAGTATTTCGAATCCGAAAACTAGGCTGGCAATAAGTCAGAGCTTCTAAAAACAAGCTGAGAAGTTGTGAGCATTAAAGTAGTGGAAAAAGTTTGTCAAAATAATTTATTACACTCTCCCAATCTACGTGGACAAAACACAATAACGGCTTCAACGAAAAAAATATTAAAATAAAGCCGTACCGGGCTCATGAATATTAACTCTTTTCAATTTCGACAGCTTTTATAAATAGGCTGCGGTGGGTGTTGCGCGCACCCACAATACGTCAATAATTTGTAGCATTGTCTTGCCATCACGCGACCCACTGTGGTACATATCTGGCGGGCACTTGTCAGATGGTTATTTATACTGTAATCTATCAGAGTACGTCACGTGGGTGCCTTCGAATCATGTTTGCTGACAAAATAAATCCCATGAAACACGCCGCGAGCTACAACCGAGCATCACCTATTAGCCAGTCAATTCCTCGTAGAATATAGATTGCTAGGCACAATTTAATTCCAACATAGATAAGAGTGTATACGGTATTTAACTGTTGCAGCTAAGCGGATTTACTTTATGGAATACGATATAGTATACCTTTAAAGTAATTGCTGATAACGTTCATTGTAGTTTTGATGCATTTTGTGATAAAATTGACTATTTAATTGAAAATCAGGTCTAAGAGTTCTTGAAAAATGTTTTATTGCTATATTCAAAAATATGATCTCCATCATTATGTGATTTATATTTGATGTTGATACAAAATCATTGATAGTTTTCGACATTACCAAATGGTCGGGATGAACCTCACTGCACAGTTAAAGCAAAAACAGGTAGGAGGGAACTGCTGTTAAACTTATTTCGAAGTAATCTAACAACAACATAATACAGTTTCCAACAATAAAAAGTTATGATTGCATCGACTATTATTTCTGTGACAATTCAAAATTCACACAATAGCACTAATGTCACTTACAATGTTATTGATATCTGTGGTCATACACACTAACACGCAACTCGGCCGGTTAGGCCATAATAATGACGGGCTGCTATTGATACTCGAACAGTTCAATAAAGACTGTTTGACGTGTCTAAACATCTCTTACGCAGTATAAGATCGTAACATCAGAAATCACGTTTACAGTAAGGTCGTCATGTAACCGTCGTAAAATGCTAAATATTTTGCAATTTCCATTGTCAAAGCATTCAGATTACACAATAGATATTCGATTTACAATATAATCGATTGTATAAATGTAACTGCTTGTCGAAAACCACAAACTCACGATTAAGTTCTCGAACATAAATCGATTGAGGCTTAAGACGTCTCGTTAGATTTAACTATGGATGAAATTTGAATATTCTCACGAACACAAGCAAGTTTTAAAGAATATTACGTGATACTAGTTAGAGTTAAAGTGATAAATAAGTTTTTAAGTAAACAACGGACCTCTTATGTTTCTATTAAAACTTACACGTAATAAGTAGCAGATTTGTAACCAATGGCTTTAATGCGTTTTATCAAATGTGTATTTAAATATTTTTAAATTAAGGGAAAGATTTTACAGAGGTAAAAAATAACATACTGCATTGTAATTTAATAATTGCACAGCACACAATAAGACTCGTATCCATTAAGAGAATATTCATAGACAAAGATTTCGAAAATAGACTAGTTTCTATATCAAAGTAAGTTGACCAACGCATTTGGATCACTCTAAGATAATTGCTTAGATGCTTGGAAAACTGCAGGCAAGTATTTGTTTCCAGTAGAGTTTATGAGACCACGATGCCTCTCATAGTTTCTAATACACAAAACTTATACGTCTTCTTAAGTCAGAACTATGTATATTGTACCTATATGGCTCTTATTACTCAAGAATACCAATTATACTGATATCGTTTGCAACAATTTAATTTTAATAAAATAAACATTCAACCATTAAAATCAAATTAGCATTCGTATATTAAAAGCACTTACGAAATTAGAATATGCAATTTATATCAGTAAAATTCACAATATATTGCATTGCGACAAAATTATTCAAGTCAATTAGGCAAAAATATTACCGATACAAAGTTCCTTCGCAACCAAACTCCCAATCACTTTCTATATTATTAATGAAGACTTATTGCATAGTCAATACTGCATGTCTACATAAATTATTTCCTCATAAAAATTCATTAGAGCAGTTATCATAAGAATTACACTGTTGAAATGAGGTACTTTTATATATCATAGTTCTAGGAATCACCAACAAATGTGTGTTTTGTTCTCAAAGAGTACCTATACATTAGTCTTTCTTTAAATGTGCGGAAAAAGCTCTACAAAATAATCTTTATAACCTCTAACACTGATTTCTTTTAATTTAATCAAGGAATTTCGGAATAATATAGGTTTTATGAATATTAAGTGATTATTTTAGGTTATTAAAACTTTATAACAAAAATTATTTTCTGGATTTGAAAGTCTACTCATAAGCAGAACTTGATAGTTGTAGCAGGAGGGGACTTACGAAAAGCTAAGCTGGTCATACTGAACGTATTCGTGGGAGGAATATCTCCAACCGTAGCTCTAGTGGAAGAGATGCAGAGAACTGGCGACTATATTGAGCCCAAGACGTAAATTTGTATATGAAATATATGTTACGAAAGTTAATCACTAAGATAATAATGAAGGAAATCTGGACGACAAGCAGCTTTTCACACCATTTCATTCTGAGGTTTACTTAAAAAAAGATCATAATAAATTGAACTTACTTGCAGCACCGCGTCCACTTCTCTCCGTTTTTGAATCAACCCGGGCCTATGTGTTAAACATAAACTAATACATTCCGATTGGTAATATACCAACTGAATCACTATAATTTTTCTTACAACATAATCCTTTAGAAAGCTTACAACCAGTATCAAGTTCTATTTACTATAACTGTTTATATGGATAGCACTACAATGAAGCAGCTTGTTAACGAATGCGCCCGTTATGTGAATAAATGTTCATTGATTGTGCAACATTAACTGCGATCTCAGAATACGGATATTGTTACACGCCCTTTTCAAAATGTACGCTCGTAACTTCGTATTACCATAATATAATAAATAGCTGTGACACTCCAAGTGAAATTCCGTTTTATAATCTCATTTATCATCAAGAACTTTAACTTATTACTTCCACTCATGTACGCTGTTATGTTGAGATGTTCTAATAAACAATTTGCTACAACTTTTATTTGTTTGATATAAAGCCGTGTGTTTCCCGACTTTGTTTCCGAAAATGCCACAATACCTGGTTCCACCCTTTGTTACACGTGCTTAGTACGCGAAAATTCCCGGGAAAAATATTAGATGCGCTGAGTTTCTCATATAGTTTTCCATTAATTGAACAACTTTAATTAGCTCTAAAAGCCCACTAGTGAGTATCGCTTTAGTTTTGAATAGAATTCTAAAGAAGCACTTCGATTTATTAGTTTGATTAGTCGTGAATAATATATTTACAGGTATTGTAGGACGGTGAAACCAATATTCAGTTATAGAGTAAAAATAAAGGCAATATAAAATATTTTATAAGTATTTATAAAGACCTTTAGTTCAATTTCAGAAACCTATGAATTCTAAAAGAAACAAATAAAAGATTTTTTATGGATGCTATCAATCCTCAAGCCATTTATAATTGATTTTCTTAATGGAATCGAGTAAACTCTGCTATGACGTGTTTGCGTAACTGTGTGCGTGACTGGCGACGAGATGATTAGTTTCGTATGGCGACAATACGCCGTGAAGGGACACGTGGAGTTGAGAAATATAAGATAAACAGTTGAAAAGCGAAATCCGACTAGAATCAACGTCAAGCGATGTTTACGCTGCACAATAGTGCCCAGCACGTGGTTTATTTATCATATCTTTGTTGCGATATACGGAATCTATTATTTATCTCAAGAAATCGCGGAATCATGATTCTATTGTACGGAAAAATGTATTTTTTAAAACTACAAGTATAAATCTCGGCGTAATGAGCTTAAGGTATTTGTGGGAGTTGAAATCTTGGAAATTGTACGGTATGTTTACGAAAAAGATAATTAAAGGTATTTTTCGATGAGTTAATTGGGATGAACGGCCATGACCTGATATTAACATCAAAATATTGTTTACGCAGTATATTAAAATTATTAAGACTTTCAAAATTTTGTAGGTTGCAAGGCCCTACCTACTGCAAAGAACTATACTACATATACCAGACTAGTAAATGCATTAACTTGGTTGAACTTAAATTATTTCTTATATATTGTGTAATAAGATATTTGATAAAACATTCTCCGAAAGTTTTTTTTTATTCTGACACAAGTTTTTACAGCCATGCACCAATATTAAGGGTTCTTATTCAGGGCACTAACATCTTATACAAACTCAAATTTAAAGTAAAATAAATTTATGATTTTTTAATTTGGTAAAATTCAGACACTTCGGGTTACATAAAATTTTAGCATGTAGACAGATATGACGAATTATATGCTGCTTTTCGCAATGAATGTCCCACCATACTACTTATTTAATGGACATCGCAGTTTTCTTAATGCATTCCCCAGAAACATTTTATTTAATACCTTCATAGGATAATTTTATAACTAGTGTAATCTATAGACGGCTTATCCCAGTCGCAACATCATGAAATCTCCGAAACAAATGTTTATATTAACATACCTACAATCACACGTTTGTCCCGTATTTCTCAACACAAGCTTCGCTGCATACGTTTCTAAGACCCCAAGTTTTTTCCCATTTTCGAACTCCGTGCTGCTGCTCAGAATTTGTAAACGGAAAATGTCGATAAAAACTTACTTGTGACATGGAATCAACGTCAATAGTAAATTTCTTAAGCTCAAATTTGTAGTTTCAAAATGGATTTACTGATTACTCTAATTTTTGTGTTTGTTATTTCTGTTTACAAATTTAAAACAACCCTGCAAACTTTATCCCATACACTTTCCCATAGAGAGTTTCATATGTCTTTTACAGGTTAAGCTGCATGTTAGTACGAGAGTTTATTAACATTAAATTACACAGTATGTCTGTCAAATAATGGACCACCCAACGAACCAATCGATACGTGAATTCGAACTATTAATAGTCTATCCTCTGATTGTTACAGCACTGGGTGAACTAAGCCTAAATACTTGTACTCTTGAGTTCTAAACCAACAATTAATGTTTCTTTTTAAATCAATCGAGGGATGTGACTTTTGGGAGTAACGAATTATTTTAAGTATTTCACATTTCGCTCGTAAACTAACTTAGACCGAATATTTTTTCCCGACATATCAGTGTAGGGGAAAGAAATCGTAATTTAATTACAAATAATTAACGTACACCCATTTTTCTAAACGTTGATAACGTACTAGAATTATTGTCTACCATAATATATGTTCATAATGTTAGTAAATAGACGGTAAGTTTACAACATCGATAATAATTTAGTTAGATATACGATATTATTGATTTATCGTAACCCCAGGCCACGGCACAGAGCTCCACTCTCCACGATAAGGTGGCCAAAATAACTCAACAGCGAGCATCTTCAACGTTCCACAGATAACGTAGCCCGCCCAATATTCACATTTTTATTTCACTGTTTTACGTAATAATGAGATCACATCAGGCTACATATGCTAGTCGCAGGTGTCCTCTATGACTAAAATTGGCTTAGTCCTTTATCTGCCGGCCGATGGTTTAGCATGGGTTAATGAACTTCAAATAAATAAGAAAACCATTGTTAAAATTTTTACATATAAAGATTTACTAACCATAATTTGCTTTGCCATTAAACTAATAATCAATTTTATATAAATAAACAACTTCATAGACAGGCTAACTCATACGACCATATACTTAGGTTTACTATCATGATCCCTAAAATACTGTTTTCAAAGGTGCAATCCGTAAACTACATTAAAATGCTGGAAATAGCGTTAGTGCATGTGGTATTCCGATTCAGAGTAGGTACAATCGTGGCCTGATTAAAATGAGCAAAGGGTAAGAAGATAATCTGATGGTAATTAATTAGTTGTAATTAGTGAATTTATACATGCGCAGACATTAGCTTTAAAATGTATTCTAATTTAATGTAATCGTTTGTTTATGAGGTGTTTGACATGACTAACGAGTTGTGGAGAGTTGTTTGTTCGCCACATTATTCTTTTATACCTCTCGAATTATTTATTGGCATCTACGTGTATGTCACGGACTCGAATTCGGGAAATCCGCATCCAATTTTCGAATTTGATTTTGTATTCATAAATATAGTCACGCACTTTGACAATCAAGGATAATACCTTGAATGAGTCTGCGTACATATTATTGATACAATTATTTTTTAGGTTAATGAAATTAAACAAATATGCACTAGAACAGTACACTGGCTTAAGATTTATCAGGTTCGTCCGTAGAGCTAAATAGAGCTCAGTTGCATAATATAACTTCATAGTAAATTCATTGTCTACCTTTTGCTAGTGTGCAATATATTTTTCTGCACTCCACTCGCCTGCATTCTTCTACATTCATATCCTATGTAGTATGTACCTAAAGAACATTTTCGAAGACAGTTACCTATTTAAATTTTAACTAAAGGTACCAAAATCCGTTTTATTGATAAAGTACTTATAATTTACCCACTACTGTTATGTGAATGGTAGGCCAAAGCTTGCTTTATTTATTGACATTGGAGTAAACGAGACAAAGCATAGTTAATAGTGCCTGAATTACCTAACTGTTATATAATGTCAGGAGATTCATACAATGTCAGGGCTTACACATAATTATGTATAAGCAAGACTGTACAATCACATAGACCAATTATCGCCGGATTTCAACAGAGTTCCACGAAACTTTAAGAAATATTACTCCTACATCCTCATATATAATTCTGTCTATTGTAACGAATTCGCTTAAAAGTCCGTATCAAAAAGTATTAGAGTTTATCGCGGACAGACGCGACGAATCATCAGCCCATACATGTGCCAATGCTGGTTACGGGCCTCCTCTGCATCTGAGGGGCTTTAGGTCGGAGTCCATCACGCGGGCCTAGAGAGAGTTAGTAAATTGTCATTACGCAGGTGTGATTCGGGAATGTCAGTAAACCGTTGCACCGTGGTCTGGACGCCTGGCGCCACAAGACAGACTGGCCGTCTCATACTTTTCAAATGACTGACAGATTCAATTAATATGAAAATGTGTTCTGATTGATAGCAATAAAGCTATTTATAGATTAAACATTTAAACGTGATTCAAATGTACCGTAAATAAATCCCCGAAGGTGGGCGGGGCAGCAATCAACTTGAGCTTGCTACCGGGGAAATTATTTAAGCTTTAGTTCTTGTTGAAATTTAGATATTTTTAAAAATACTCCAGTATATATATAACATTATATTAGTCCCACAACCCACATATAAGGTTATATTAGCCAACTACCGTATTACTAGTCATCACTGTTAGCCCGTATAAACTACCCACGGTGCAGGATTTCTCCCGATCTTTTCCTTAAAAGTTGATATCATAATGAGTACGCACATATTATCGTATATACTCGTACATGTACCATATCTGATTTACTTAGAAACAAATTTATTTGCAATCGGACTGTAAGTCTTCAAACATAAATCATATTGCATTGGAAATTAAATATTACGTTTCCGATATAAAATTAGGCTAAAATTGGGGAAGGCAAACAAACAAAACAAACGTTTTGTTAATAGAATTACGTAAAAATCTGTGCTACTCACAATGTATTGGCGAAAATCAATACCGAGGCTTATCGTCCACCCAAATTAATATAGAGAAATATGCCGTGTGCTAAAGTCCACAAATATTAATATACAAATTTTTGTTTCAGCGAGTGTCTCTAGTGCCGAAGTTGGCAAGAGTGCCTCGAGAGGAATCGCGCTTGGGAACATCGACTGATGAAGAACCAAGTAATTATTATACCATGTTTATTCACATATAAAACACACATAGATTTTTATTATAAAATATTAAAATAAATTAAAGATAAAACTAACGTCATATTATACAAGATGTATTTAGACCGTGTTCGAAAACTGAGGCAGGTAATAGCGAAGGTGATCACAAAGCTAGTGGCGATATTAAAAATCCCGAGAAAAAATAAAAATTTTGACGTTTTCCATACAACTATCGATGTTAAAAGCATGTGGTTTGTTTGGAAAACATCAAAAATTTTAGTTTTTGTCGAGATTTTCTTTAATGCCAGGGGGTTTGTAATCACTATCGCTATTACCTGCCTTAGTTTTAGATCACGGTCTAAATACACCCTGTGTACCTTTTTTACTGAAGTTATTGTTTTGTTTTTCAATGAAATATAATAAAAAAAACTAAACACATCATGATGTTATCGCTTCAAACGATCTTTTAAAAAAATATACTTATTACCTATAAAAAAACAATGAAAAGTGTATAGTTATGTCACGAGATAATAATGGGCTATACTTTCTTTTCCAGTCATATACTTCCAAGGGTCATGCAAGCCGAACTCATGCGTAAAAGAAGCGGCGTGCATGCCATACAACAATACTGTGCATTACTGCCGATGCACGACAAATGGAATGCCGGTGACTGAGGATTTGCAGTGCCCAAGGAGGCCGGGTAATAAAATTAAACTATATAAACCGAAACCAACTTTAACTATTCCATGTTCCTAGAACTTTCCTAAAATATGACATCATCCTAAGTTCTGTTTTAGCTGTCACAGCAGTAAATTATTCAGAACAAAGTGGTATAATATTGTACCGAAGAATACTTCCGTAGAAACTTTTAGTAGACATTGTTATAAAAAGTTAAGGCTATACATTTTAAAGTAAGATCCCTATAAAAGAATTTTTATTAGGGCCATAATTTGACGCTTCTATACTAAACTTACATCGAGAAAACGTTACAAAATAGAACACGCACCCTTAATTAATTCTTGAAAATTATAAACTATTAAAATCTATTTATGATTAAAATACAATTTCATAGGCTCTACGCTATTTCGATCATAGTATTATTTAAAAAAATAAAGAAATTGTATCTTTGCAGTTACTGAGACCCCGAAGCCGATCTACAACGTAATCCCACCACAACCGCGCACGACTAACGCGTCAGACAGTAGATATGTACCATCACCGTCCACCACACAAGTAAGTTCATCAATCTTAATTACAAACCTTTTATCTTTTTATCTATGCACTCCTAGTCTCAGCGTAAGCTAATATTAGTTGATAATGATTATTAATTTAATAAGATTAAAATGTCAGGCAACTTTTTGTTTATATATTTAAGTTCAAAGAAGGTTCGTTGATTAAATTAGTTTGTGCTTAATATTCTTAAGCAGAATGTAACGGAATATGAATATTTTATTTATGATTTTTATACAGTAAATATAGAGATAGATCAAACGCCTTAGGCATTTTCTTACAGTTGATCTTGGGCGAGCATTTATCTTTTCTTTAATCTGAATTGTTACCCTCAAATATAGAGGAGGTCCGGGCCCAGTATTTATCATAATTATATCTACTTATTACATCCATATTAAGACTAATTTATGTGAATACAAAAGCCACTTTATCAATAAGTAAGAAGAATAAAAACGCTTAGTCTACTGTACACTTTTCCGGTTCAAATTCATTAATATCTTTATATCATCCGTGGAGCATAGTCATATTGCGAAGTGGAAATATAAAGGGGTCCAAAATGAGACCTTTGAGATACACCGTAATTGAAGTATTAGGTAGAAGAAGAATTCAACATAATTAAAATGAAATTACCTTATTCAAGTAACATAAACTACTTTTAAAATAAATTATAATAGATATACGAACTCACGGCTTTATATCCGAAAGGGAAAACATGGGTGTATTTCTATATAACGTCATAGAAAGTAAACTTATTTTTGATTTTCGAACACACTTAAAGACTCTAGTTTAAAAATTTCCGAATAGAAAGACTATACCGAGTTATTTTTCTGAGAGTCTCTGGATAACACAGCTAATACTGTGGCACCTATGGCAATCAGTATTTTTAACATAATAAAATTAGTCGATGAATAAATTTGGTATTCGTAGTTCAGATATGTTTAATAAATTATTCGATCGATTGCGAATACTATAGTACTGATTTTGAATGAAGTATCAAATTTATTTATCAATGAAGTTTATCGATTTTATTGAAACCTAATAAAACAGACGGGTTGGAAAGCAAAATCAATGTTTTTCCATAGCAACTGATAAATATTCATGATAGGTCACCAGTGACGATAACATAACCCGATGTCACCAAATTGGGAGCATTTTAGCTTATATCTTTTATCGAAAGGTGTATTAAGCTATACAGATAGCGATTACTTTCGTCAAATACAATGCATTTAATATATAAAAAAATATATATAAAGACCTGAAAACAATTAATGTTAGGTAACTAGAATTTAAAATTAAATTCAAAATTATCTAGTTTGAAATTTTAATTTATTGACACGCGAAAGTTGACTAGGAAGTGTGTAAAATTAATAATTATATTATATATGTTTTACCTACTAATTAGCTTTGTTGCGTTTCGTAGAATAGCCGTGAAATTATGGACCGATTCTGATAAAGAGATGGTATTAATGAACTATCAGTAAGTTTGACTTAATAAATTCTGTTTATTAAATTATACATCATATTTTTGCTATATATACATTTAGGTACGACTGAATCCTAGTTGAAGTAGGCAGCAATCCCTTATTCAACTCAAGTTACCCTAGCATATTGCTGTTACAAAACCACCCTAAATGCGCGTGATGGTCACCGAGAGGTTTTAGTCGGTACGCTGGCGTAGCCAGTGACCCCGACATACCCCTTACGGCCTCCCCCGAGGTACCGAACAGGGGAGCTTAAGACGCTTTCCTCTCGTGATATAAAAAAAAGCATATTGCTGTTGTTTTCGAACATGTTTTCAGACTCAGTACTTTTTATATAAAAAATAATTTGACGCAATGATGAAAAATGCAATTGAACTGGTGTACTAGCTGGACCTCTCGATTATGTGCTGAAGACTACTATGGCATTGGCGAAATCTAATTACTAAAAATCTTTTGCACTATCGTATATAATGCCCTTGTCTACCTACATGATTGTGTACTAATAAATTCTATATTTTTTTTATTACTTTTCATAAAAAAAATCGTTATCGTTATAAATGAGAACAGATACATATACATTTCCAATAATTTTCATTATGACACGAACAATTAAATGGAATTACTGGAATGTTTGCAACGTCAATATATCACAAACCAACTTTTAATTAAAGTTGAATATTATTGTTATTCCATAACATAATTTTAGTAACATTCGACCATTTATTTCAAGATCAAATAAAATTAAAATATTCATGGGACAAAAAAATAGATATCCAAATTAATTTCCGGATTTTCAAGTGGATTTCTTTTAAAGTGAGATAAGAATCTGTTATAATTTTAAAAAATACTCATAGTATAAATGAGAATTTTGTATACACGTTTCTTAGTGACTAGAATATCTGACGCTTTAATTTTGAAAAACACACTGAAGTCAAAACTGAAGGCGGCGAAAAAAAAAATCTCTATTAAATATAATTTTGTTTTAGATGTCGAAGTCCTTGGTTAGTGATGTGTTGGCCGAATCTACAGCGAGTAGCGAAACATCGACAATATTTGGGGCTGGTGTCACTGCCAACGCGAGTATATTAGCAGCTCTGATAAGCGGCGCGGTGCTGCTGCTAGTTGTTCTACCTTTGGTGGTGTGGTACTTGAGAAGACGAATGTGCAAAGGAGACAGTAAAACACAGCCGGTATATGTTATACTTAAATTGTTTTTTGTGATTGGAAGTAATTATATTTCGTAGTAAAAAAATTGTGTGTCATTATGACAATATTAGACTCGAAGTGTTGAAGTCTCGCAATTTTTAAAACCTACTCCATTTTCGATGCTGGCATAAATATTAAATGTCGAAGCTTTGATATTTGCTGGTGAGACAATTCTCAGAACTATTTTTCGGTGTTCATATCCAGTATAAACTATAAATATATGCTAATAACAATTCCATAAACAAATCAAATATAAAAATGAATGAGTATGAAATTTTTTCGTCGCACACTCTCAAATTTGAAACTTCGGCTTTTCTTATAGCGTGTGCGACCAGGAGAACCACTGCTTGCTGAAAGGTATATAACGAACCCCCAGTATGGAGTGTACGGAACGGGCACAGCGGCGCTGCCTGGATCGGGAGCCGTCACCCCGGGCGTTGTTGGCACTGACGATACTTCAGAGACCCAGGTGCCTCTGTTGGACAGAAACGCACTTACTTTCCTTGAAGAGGTTGGCGAAGGATGCTTCGGGAAAGTACATAGAGGTACGTCTTCAATAAAAAAAAACAGTTTTTTTTTGTTTATTGAGTAGAAATATTGAGGAGAAATAAATACGCAATATCAAGTTTAGCCATTTTTTTATTAACGTGACCTTACATATAATGACTCTGTTTCTGCAGGTTTATTACGAACAAGTAACGACGAACAAGTAGTGGCAATCAAGGTATTAAAAGAAAGTGCGGGCCGCAGCGCCGAAGAAGATTTTGTTAGAGAAGTCTCCATTATGTCTGCGTTCCGTCACCCTAATATTCTTACACTCATTGGAGTTGTATACAAAGGTATGTAAAACTATTCATATTCTCAGCTTAAAAACATTAGAGCAAATTAAAATAAATTCAATATACTTTCAGACGACATCAGTTCGAGTCCATGGATGGTGTTCGAATACATGGAGCGAGGTGATTTGGCAGGCGTTTTGCGTGGATCTCGTGGCGGCGGACGGCCAGGCCCAACTTTGGATGAACCTGCGCTACTACACGTTGCGTTACAAGTAGCACGAGGGATGCAGTATCTCGCTTCTCGTCGCTTCGTCCATCGTGATTTGGCAGCCAGAAACTGTCTCGTTGGCGCTCATCTTAGTGTTAAGATCGCTGATTTTGGCATGTCCAGAGATGTTTACACATGTGATTATTATAAAATGGGTGGCGAACGACCCATGCCGGTACGATGGATGTCTCCAGAAAGTATAGTATATGCAAGATTTACACACGAATCCGATGTGTGGTCATACGGTGTAGTTCTTTGGGAAATATACAGTCGAGGGAAACAGCCGTTCTACGGACACAACAACGATGGTGCAACAAAACTAATCTTACAAGGCATCGTGCTCGTGCCCCCAGAAGACTGTCCTCGTTTCGCTTGCGAATTAATGCGCGAGTGTTGGAAAACTGATCCTCGTGATAGAATTAGTTTCGATGAAATTTGTAGAAAACTAGAGTTGGCAGCTGCAGGTGGTGCAACAATCGTTCAAATGAGACTACCACGACCTCCGAATCCAGCACAAGATTCTGCTGGTTATCTGATCCCCACGCGACAGTCGCCCGTAAACTACTTAGCTTTGGCGTTAGGTGATAATGAGCCTGAGCCTAGATCAGACTCGAGCGAAGAAGAAGATGACGAAGAAGACACTTGACGCTCATCGTTGGCGCCGGCCTCAGAGTACATTCTGCACCGATCGCGTTCGGCCGCCGCCACGTCTTTCACCACTACATTCCTGTCAGGTTCTGATATCACTGCCCAGTTTAAATGTTAATGCAACATTTTGTAAAACATCTATGTAGTAATGAAAGTACATCGCGAACAAACTAATACTCAATTACCGACTAATTGTGATGTTTTTAAATAGGAATATGAATTATATGTCGTATGAAAACCTCAATATTAGCGATAAAACTTATGATATTTGTGGAGGTGTGTATTTATTATTGTTTTGTGTGCCTTATACCAAAAATAAAAAGTACCTAAAAATGTGAATAATGTGTACAGTTAACATAATAAAACTTTGTTTTAGATAAACCTTCGTAACCATTTTGATTTAAAGGAGATGGTCGTAGGTAAAAAATGACTGACTTTCGTATTCGACGAAATGATATGTACATGTAATAGATATATGCATTATCTTTGTATAGATCACAAGTAGAAGTAGGTGAGGTAACATCTCTTTAGATTATATATCATTTTATAACTTGTAGATTGCTAGTCCTCAAAAAACACAATAAGGTTGTAAAACTGAATATATTTTATCAATACATAGCATTGAATACATCTTCATCAAAAAGAATAAGCACTTCTTAAAATGTCACTTGTATATACTAAGATCGTAATCTTTTCACCCAC
This sequence comes from Cephonodes hylas, assembly GCA_030295005.1. Classification (NCBI taxonomy): domain Eukaryota; kingdom Metazoa; phylum Arthropoda; class Insecta; order Lepidoptera; family Sphingidae; genus Cephonodes; species Cephonodes hylas. Next base: position 5,196,365 of record AP025364.1, on the reverse strand, counting down.
TGAATTAAAATTTTTAATTAAATATATGTATTCTAATTGCAAAAAAACATTATCAACCATTTTCCTTGTTCGTGGACACCTGATTTTTTTTTTTTATTTACTAACATAGGCTATACCGCTTGAAATAGCGATCACGTAAAACAAAAAATACTTTAAAATATGTGTCTTTCCATTTTCTCTATTTTCACTGTCATGAAAATACAATGAGCATTACTTAGGACTACATTTAGAACCTAAACTATTTTTTAAGAGCCACTGTGTTGCCATAAATATGATTTGCGCGTATTGTATAAAGATAGGCAAAAATGTTGACAATGTATATAAAATTGTTGTTGTAATTGCATAATATTTAATTTAGGAAATATTGTTTAAGGATAAGTTAAGATATATTTCATGCATTTAAAATATTACTTCATATACTTAGTTCAGCCAAAACTAATGGTTTGAATCAGATACTTCTGTACCTATAAGTCCCAATGCGTGAATTTCGAAGTCATGTGTCGTTAACGTGGTTCAAAATATTTATTACTTGTATATCCATGTTGATGTGTAAAGTAAGATCTTCATGTTAAATGTTTCAGTGTGTATTGAATATACATCCATACCAATATTTGGAGTTGTATTATTATTTTTCAACCCTTCCAATTTTAAAAGCGGCCTTTGTCGAATGTGATGTATGCCGAGTTGTTAAAATGTTTAGGGCCATTAATTGGTAAGGTACGTAGCAAATCCTTATTTTATGTAAGCAATTGTAGAACAGACTGATTACAGTAATGAATAGAAAGAAAAGACGTGTATCATTCGAAGATTGATACAACCTTGCAGTAAGCGACTTTCCATCAGGCAGAGTAGGCTGGAGTCTAGGGCGCCAGATTTAAGGGGGCGATTTTTTTTTTATCATAATATAGATAATTTAAAAAACAAAGATTTTTATTAATCTGATAGGGCGAAAAAATTTAAATAGCCTACCGGTGGCAAATGTGTTACTCCGCCAGTGCAATCTTGTCGTCCTACAGAGACCAAGCCTATTGCAGAACTCATTACAATGGGTTCATTTTTAAACTTTTTATGTTCTATTAAAAAGTTCCTAACGAAAACAAAATATTAACCATTGACCACTGAGTTGATGATACACCATTTGTACGCTTGCACTAATATACGCCAAATGCCAATTAACGATCCAGTCAAAAATAACTGTATTTATTAGCAAAGCATACTATCGCCTAGGTATTACATACACGTAATTACACAATATACATCTTCCTGACTTCTTGTCTAAACTCCGTGCTGCTACTGAGATATTATATTAAAGTAATAAATCTCATATATTTTTTTGTCCGAAAACCAAATCCGCGATTCCTCGTTTGCCCACCGGGCACCAATACCATGAGTCTTAGGAGACATTCGCTTATAAATTACAGAATTAATATTTCTTAGGTCGTATCTTTTAAAATCAAAGTGTTATATGAATATTTGTAATCAATGATTTATCTTGAGCATTATTGTCACAAAATAGTGCATAAAAAATTAGCACGTAATATTTGGTTTAGGTAGTCACAACGATATAACTTTAAAATTAAATAAAACTATACAAACGATTAATTGTTAGAGCAACCGTTAAGGTTTAAAAGCGCCGGGTGATGAAAGTTTAACAGACAGTGTCATAAATATGTACCTACCTATGTATTGTATTCGTAACAGTGGCGCCAAGAGTCACAAAAGAGAACTATGGCTGTGTAATTTTTTCGGTTACCTTGATAGTCATAATGTAGGCATAGCTAAGTAGAGTAAAAAAGTCTTAAAATGTTAAATATAAAAGAAATAAATAATAAATTGAATTAATAAACGAGAAAAATATTGTAACAGTCGATTATAATCGCCTAATAGATTAATTTGCTGCGCAGCCGGCATCACTTTTTTGCCTTCCCATCTGTCATTCGTGTTTCGCTACGCTCGATCTCGTTGCGGTTTTCGGCGCAGTGTTTAGTGAAAAGATTGATTTCTTCAAGATGTAAACATTTCAAAAATATTAGAATCAGTCATTGTTAATTTTAATTTGCCAATGTGTACCAATGTTTCTTCAAGATGCCTCCAGTCAATTCTAAAGTGAAAAAAAGTGGCGCTGAGTATGAGGTAAATATTATAAGTTTTTTTTAAAGAGAAACGTTAATAAATAGGGTTTTATTTTATGTTGATTAAAGCTCACTGTTACAAGAAAAGGACAAGTTTTGTTCAATACTAAAGACCGTTATCTATTGTATTTATTTTAACCATAGTTTATAAAATATACCGTTTATTACATACATAATTTGGAATTTCAAATCGATTTGTATGATCCGAAAACGTCTATTTCTTATTAACATTTGGCTGCATTAATTTCTAGTAAGTTATTGAAATGAATAATTCTCGCTTCTAACGATTATGAGGTCATGATATCCCCAGAAAATGCATGATTCTTACAAGTAGAAATATTATCCCCTGGAAACAATACGTTAACATAACATCGTAAATCTCAATACTGCCTGCTTAAGATATGTGTATGTCTGTCATGCTATATTTACATAACATAATTGTTTGAATATTGTAAACTGGCCAAGCAAGGCAATGAGCTCTTGTGTACATATTACAATGAAACAATACCACAGACAGTTACTCTGTAGTGATCATTTACTAGGTCAATAATTTTTACTGGTTACTGATACTATATTTTGTAATATAATGTTTTTATTGTATGGCTGATTGATGAAATAAATTGATCACAAGACTTCATTGTTTCTTATAAGAATTCTAGAATTTCTTTACAATAGTATCAGTTAGATCCAATGGATGTTAAAAGATATAATACAATCTCATTTCATCATAGCAGTCCAATAGAATACAGTTTTTATGGATTATATTTAAAGTGAAGAAGATTTTAAATAATTCTGTGATTATACCACAGATCTGATTGCATCCACTAAATATTCACTTCAGTGGTTTATCTACTATTATAATGTAGTAATTTTTTCTAAGTTATCAAAAGAACAAGCTTGTTTGTTGCTTGCTTCATAATGGACAGCTATAAAATGATAAAATTCCCAGTTGTTCTATTAATAAGGAAAACTGTGAGCCTTGTAAACATTGGCTCCTAGGGTTTTCAATTCTATTTGCTAATGTTTAGTTGAATATTGTATGGAAACTGTGATAAAACTATTTATCATATTGTTAATTACTTTTACTATATATTTCATTCCTAATTAATAGATTTTTAAATTTAAACCTATGGGACTTTCCAGGTTGATTGATAAATCAACTAAGGGTTGTAGTGTAAATATTGAGAAAAAAAACAGTTTTACAATTACTTTGTATATCAATCATGATCACACACAGTAAATTGTGTCAGTTTTAAAAATAAATATTATTCATGTTTTTATTCTAAAAAAATACCGTGAATTTATTGAACATATCATATAAAAGTACTCTGTTGTCTAAATCCATACATATTACAATTTTGTATTGTGACTTATTATTATCATACAAGTAGAAGTATATCCATAAGTTATATACTCAGCCTATTGCCGTCCACTGCTAAACGTAGGCCTCCCCAAGTAAGCGCCAACCATCCCGGTCCTGAGCGGCCCTCATCCATCCGCTACCCGCCACCTTTCTCAAGTTGTCGGTCCATCGTGCTGCAGGACGTCCTACACTACGTTTGCCTAAACGCGGTCTCCACTCCATAAGTTAATTTCTTAAAAACACTTAAATTAATATATTATTTACAGAACATTATAGCGAATAAGTGTACTGCATTGGATTTTGAAAAATACATTCAAGACAATAAAACTTTACTGCTTAATGACCCGCTCCGGGATATTCTACTTTATCCATCTGATGATGTTTCTGTAAGTATTCATAAAAATAATTTCAATTAAATGTTTTGGATAAGTGCATGCTGTAAAATAATTAAATAAATAATACTTGTGTCTTATTTATGCTTAAAAACTAAAATGTGAAAACAATGGGCAAATATACCTTTCTAAATATGAAATTTCTGTATGTATAATAAACCACATTCAAAAATACCTATCCACTACACCACACAGATTGATCATCAGTTTCAGCCATTCCTTATATGTTCTTTAAGAAATATTTTAAACAAATTTGGAATATCACTAATAAGTGCATAATATATTTCTGTAAGCTTCTCTAATTGAAAAATATTCACTTCAGATGAGGCAGACTTTATTTTTGACATTAACATCTGAATGATCTATAAAGTTCATATCAGATTTTTTTCCTAAATAAAAATATATATATTTGATAAAATTAATTTCTTACATTTATATCGTTGAAAAAATATTTGCATTGCAAATAAAGTCATAAATATTATTGAAATTGTTAAAATTATTATTTATTAAAATACTTTTTGTAGTCTTGTGAATAGTTAAAGACATAATTATTGTTGCAATACAAACATCAATTTCCTTAACTATTTTTTCATCTCTCTATATTAATAATCTGTGTAGTATAAATGTACACAACATTTATTCTGTATACTCAGAATATTATAATTAATAGGAATACATCAGATACATAGATAATGATTATAAAGATTAATTTAATAGCTAAAGCATTATCTGCCAGTTAAATCTATAGCAGAAGATGATTATCATTCATTTACAATAAGTTAGTATCTCACATTAATTATAACTTCTATGTCACCACTCTTATTCCAGACACTAAATTTGTTTTATTCCATGTTGTCTATGATTAGGTAGTTGAAAAATTTAAAAGAATATTTGGCTATCTCCAAACTTAGCTGGACACAAGAAACTGATTCATAAAGATAAACTTTACAACACAGGAAACTGATACTGGTCTGTTTACTCAGTTTTTAAAGAAATTATTGTTACATTCCCATTTAAATGGCATGTATAATTAGAAATTATGTTGATTGAGCATCCTTATTTCCAAACAATGTTTGTGTTTAACACTAAACTTAAACTTACTACAAATATCGCACAATAGATTATTAATTTTAAGGAAGAAACTTTTCTTTTAATAAATAATAATTTTAACAATTTCAATAAAGTTCATGACTGTATGTAGTATAAGTAATTTTTTTTTTCATTATCTGTTAAGTATCACATGACTAAGTACTTAAATGAAAATTTTTGTTGTACTCATGTATGTTTATCTATTTCATAGATATTTTTATATTCATCTTTGGCCAGATAACAACACCTATTTAAAAGATAAAAAGCTTTTTTGGTTTGGTTCCTGTGTCAGGCTGTGTAATCATCTATCTAATCGAAACTGTACTTACTTAAAACATTTAAAAAAAATTGCAACACAACATGGTTTTGTAATGGTGTTTATGCTAAGTTGTAGCAATAAGACTTTCCTTTCCAGAGTGTTGTCCTCCCTCGGCGCTGGAGGACAGTGACTACTGCAGTGCCGGATGTGAGGACAGCGGCATCATGCCCACTGCTCACCAGACAAGCCTTGCTCAGTTACGCTTCTAGTTGGAATCTCATACATTACAAATACAGCAGCTACTCCGGAACATATCTCAACTTGCCAAGGTTAGAATCTCTGTAATTTATGGTATGCAATACATTGAAAGAGGCTTTATTTTATTAAAAAATATAGTGTTTGTAATATCTAGCATCAATCCCTAAGCATCTTGTACTCACTCTGAATTTTTTCCAGCTATTATGTACCTATAAAAGCACTATTAAATGCTGGAATTAAATGCGAATTTTTCCATCTTGATAAAGATACGGAATATGTTATCGATTCAAAATAAACAAAACCCGTTTTGTTACGCTATTATGCGTATCTGTTATCACTTCCTGTTTAGCTTTTGAGCGAATTCATTATTATGGGGAATGAGTTTAAAATATGACTAATTTGGTCCGAATGCTCATTAGCAACACAGTTAGCATGGTTTGTGAAGTTGTGCATTTGAACAAAACATCGATACTGTTTTATCAAGGTCGCACATCGTATGCACGTTGTATTAGATCTTTTTATAAATATCGACGTGCGCTATGGAAACAAATGCAAAAAAAAGGACGGCAGGATATTAATATTTATAAAAATATGTGAAAGCGAGGATGCGACACTTTCACTGTTCAACTGGTTCTATCGAACGCATTAGACTTGTCTATTTTATGAGTTTGTGTTAAGACAGATCCATTAGATTATGTAAAAAGTAGAATTTAAATTTTCTTGTCTTTTTATTGATCCAGCAAAAATCGGACAATAATTTTATGGTTATTTGGCTATAAATCGCCGCTGTTCATAAGTTGCTAATTTTTCAACATGAATTCGAAAAAGGCTAAAAGAGAGGATCGTAATGCTTTATCTGAGCCCTTATATACGAGTACTATACTATTATTGTATCTACTAAATTTCCAAGCATCAACCGCAACATTACAACATAAATATTGCTTTACGTTTTCTGTTAGACAATCACATCTTGATACATAAAGATTAAACCACATAGAACTATTGACAAATAAGGCATTATTATTTTTTGTTCAGACCTATAGAATGTAAGTTTCCCGAAGAAGTGTACTACATTGATGATGATACCGAAAATGAGCATGAGAACCAAGCTGCCAAAGTTGATCTCGGGACCAAAGAGGGGTATTTGCTCAAAGGGCCCGAGATCGGTACGGACAGGCTATTCGGTAACCTCGCTTCGAAGTCTTTCAAGAAACGGTATTGCTCAATGGTGAGAGAGGCTGGTGGAACGTACATACTCGAAGTATACAAAGATGACAAGAAGACGGACACGAAGCTCACCATTGTTATGGATTTTTGCTCTGATGTTGTTAAAGTAAGTAATCATGTTATAATTAAGTCAGTATTATACCTGCCATATTGGTATTGTTTATATACAAGTTTATATAATACGATGGGTGCAATATACCACGTCAATTACAAGCAAATCTTGAAATCACGATGTATTTATTCACAGTTTGAGTACGCGATAATTAATTGGTAATGCGCAAACTAAAAAATGTGTGTGTGTGTGCTCTGAAAATTCACTCGCGGTTCAAAAGCCCGGTCTAGATCCAAATAAATTAAATATATGCACGTATTATCGCTATTTCATTATTATATCTGAATAAACTTTACATATTAATATACTCGTGTGATTATATGATTTCACATCCGAGATCGATTTGATAAATTACGCGACTTTATAGAACAAACATTTATACCCACTTTTAAAAGTACAATATTAAAGACAGTATCCAGCACGTATAAAGAAATATTAAGAACATTATTTTATTAATTGAATAACATTTGTAGAATCCAAAGCGCGGCAAGTTCTGCTTCGAGTTGCGTATGTCCGCCGGCAAAGGGTACACGTTTGCAGCAGACAACGAGGATGAAATGAACGAATGGATCAACGCTTTCAACGCAGCCCTCCGAAAAAATCAAGACAATCAAGAACCACATCAAACCGATGAGACGTTGGACAAAGGTCAGTCGGTTCATGGCTGCTGCATTTATTAGTATTCTACAAAAATGTCATGGCGACGACAAATATTGAGAAACACACATTCACTCTCATTAGAGCGAAATGCTAAACTGGCGCGGTTTGTGACCGGAATATCAATGTTACGAGAGATGTACAGTTTATATCGCATGAAAGTAGAATTTATTTTCCCTTAGTCAAGACATGAGTATGTTATATTGTTTTTGCAAACACACTTACTTGATAATATGTAACTTTATTACAATTCCATATTATCAAATTTTGGTCTATAATTAAGTAAATTCAAATGTTTTTTTTTTTAAATATAACTTTCGCCCCAGTTGTAACGCGGAGGCGTGCGTTCTTGAAATTGTGTATGTAATTATTCTATGACAGTGTATTCCATTTCCACAATGAAATATCTGACAAAAAATAATACCTGACAATTCTAAAGTAGAGAAATTAGGAGGTCTCTGATTATATTCACGAGACGGTTTAGGCTCATTTTTTAAAGCACCCTAGAACAGATTAGCCATAGCTTTAGAAATGGTCTTTGTAAACTCGATTGACGTTGGCTCGTGACGTGTAGTAATTACAGATTGATACATACGTGTGTGTATACATGTACTTGCAGACGCCGACGTGTCGCTAACAGCGGAGCCTCCGCCCGCCACGTACGGCACGCTGAAGGGGCTGGAGCACAGCATGAACCCGCTGCTCGTGCGGTACTCGCGCGAGACCGACATGTCCATAGCCGTGGCGCGGAACGAGTGCCGCTTCAACATATTCACCATGCCATACAAAACCACGCCCGAGCCTGAACCTCAGTTGGAACCTTTCAAGTGAGGATTTATTTTTAGTGTGTGACAATCTGACGGCAACCAGTGTTAAGCTGGCGTGGTGGATTTAGGCGTAAAACTACTCAGTTAAGGAGCAGTTCAATAGGGACATACTACTATTTATGATGTCATATGAATCCACTACGACTAAAAAGTTGATTATATTTAACTGCCGATTAGGCTCATAGCAAAATCATACAGAATAATAAAATAGTCTGAAATTCTCAATCAGCTTGGAGTCTAAAATATGCTCGGAATTTTTATTTTTTACTTCTAGATACTATCGTGACTGATGAATTAAATTTCTGTTTCAGAGAACACTTCGGCCAAAGAATATTGCTCAAATGTGAAAGCTTAAAGTTTAGGTTACAAGCGCCCATAGACGGCGATAAAGAGCTGTTATGTCAAGTGGAGCCGTACTACACATATCTCGCATTGTACGACGCAAGAAGCGGCAGGAAACTAACGGAGAACTTCCATTTCGACGTCAACCACGACGCCGTCAAGGATCTAGTCAAGGATAATGAGTGCACAAAGTCATTAGTTGAGAATTTTAGTTATGATATTAAGTTAGATGTTAAACAGATACCGGATGAGTGGTTCAGGTCGAAGCGACAGGTGAGATCGTTTGATTAAAAAATATTGAAACTATTTTGACATGTCCTACAGTTTTAAAATGAGATTAAGATTATCTGGAATTTTAAGGAATGAAGTAAAAGTGTGTAGGGTCTATCCTAAAATCTTATACCGTGGGTTTTAAAAATTATTAAATAATCTTTTTTGTTAGTAACATCCAGTCCCTAAATTCTTTTGTTTCACCAAGATGGCAGCCATGGTTGAAGTAACTAACCAATTAATTATTGCTGTTAAAATTCTTTGTTCATTTATTATATCAATTATTTTCAGGTCATACTATCAGTGAACAACCCACACCCGGATATATTTTTGGTGGTGAGAATCGACAAAATTCTCCAAGGCCACGTCAGTCAAGTTCTAGAGCCGTACATGAAAGCCACCAAGGATCCCCGCCTAGGACTTAAAGTCCACAAGACTGTGCAAGCATATGGAAACAGAGTTGGGGCTTACAGAATGCCCTTTGCTTGGACAGCGAAACCTTTATACAGGTAAGAATAAAATAAATACACACAACAGTCACATACATAGTTTTGACCTCAAACTCGATACAAATCTTGTGTCGTGGGTATCAGAAACCACGAGACTTTTATGTTTCAAACACCGAAACCCATAACAAAAAATGAAGGGTCAAAAAAACGTTTTTCGTTTTGAAAAGTGATGTCTACTCTACAGTGCCACGGTGCTGTCAAGAGTACATGTATAGTTTAAATTATTCAATTGTTATGATAATAATATTTGTTATACGGTTCATTTGCTGCCGTATTTATTGCTTATGATAACATTCTTCGTTATTATTATTAATCAGTGGCCTCGTTGTAATGCTTTATGTGAATTATGATGCAATTGTAACTAATGTATGTACATTAGGGTGTCCCAGCTTAGTAGGGCGATTTTTTTTTTCTCGAAATTAGATACGCATACCCTCTATATTTTTTCTAATTGACCCTAATAACTCAAATACGAAATATTATCGAAATTGGATAGCGGTAACCCGTGCCGACTTGATGGCAAAGTTTTAAGAAAAAAATTGTATGGTAATTGTAGAGCACATATAAAAACTCAATTTTTATTTTCAAAATTATAACCTATTTCACCGGTATTATATATTTATTATTAAAACAGGAATATTTGTGATATTTTAATCTCAAAGTTTTCTTTTTACTGTTAGGATAAATCACAGGAAAAATTTCTTTAGTTTCCCTTTAAAGGTGACTTTTTCACGCAAATGTTGTATCAGTATAACTGCAATTTGCAGTATCACTAGCGACTTTTAGTGTCATTATTTATTTCTTAACTGCTTGAAAAGAAGTATAACTAGTCTGTGAAGTAAGCAACTCATTGAGAAAAGTGTCAAAATTTTTAAAACGATTGAAGAAAAGCAAGACTAGTTTTTGATCGAAATAAAGTCGTTTATATCTTTCAAAAAAAGTAAATCACGCAGATATCTTTCCAGGGGATATATGAATTGATGAATCCTCTTTAGTTAAGCTTTAAAATATTATCATTTTTGGTTCCTGGTCTCCATCATAGTGATATAGAGACAAGACAGCTACTTCATGAACCAAAGACCAAAAATGCTGAAAAATATTCTGTATAGTCATTTCTGAGTTAATTTTATTGACAGTTTCCCAGGGTTTCAAAGTATTGCGCAAACATAAGTCGTGGTAAGGTGCCGTCACTGATAATATACAATGCATCCAAGCCTTAACATGGTATATAGCGATGCAAATCTAGATGTCTAATAGTGCGACTTTTTATTAGTAATTTACAATTAAAAAATAAGTTACGACATTTTTAATCAATTAATTGCTTCGGCCATCATGGTGTCTGGTACACAGAAATTGGAGATCGAATAGTCAATTTTCTTTCTGTATCACCACCAAAGAATATGATTATAGCTATAACTGTTAATTCTTGATAGCCAACCCTTAAATTTCCTTCATAATTCTGTCCGGTAAAACAATGTATATCTATTTATATAACTATATCTATTATCTAGATTTATTTTTATCAATTAAAAGGTACTGGCATGTGCAATATACAAAAAGTAGTCCAAGCTTGTAACAAACTCTTGACGACACTGTACGAACACATCTTGCGATTTTTCCGCATTATTTGTTGATCTCTTCAGAGTCGGTATAAGGCAACTTATTTCTTAAAATTAGTTTATTAAAGCTTAAATAGGCATATAAGCCCTTTAACAAAAAATAATTAATCTCGAATAGTTAGATTTGCGATTAACAAAATTCAATTTTACTACACGAATTTTATTAAACAGAACTGCCAATATTTATTCTTTACGGAGAAGTTTTAAGCCATTATTTTAATGTTTTGCACCCCTCTATTCAAATTTGCCTTTGAAATCTTAATCTGACATATTGATTAAACAAAAAGAGGCGTTTACCAATACAATAAACAAGCAACCACGAAACTTCCATGCGAATATTGCGACGCGCCGAAGTTCATACAAAGTATGTAAGTACTGAACACACATGAATGCAAGTCGGCACGGGTTGCAGTGGTCCTAAGGTCATGAAATTTTATTTATAAGTGTTTTAACACCATTCGAAAATAATTAGAGGGTATGCGTTGACAAAAAAAGACTTTGATTTTTTTGGGACACCCTAATGTACATGTTTATATGTTATAACTACTCTCAGTTTATTATAATTATGATTTATATTTCTAATCAGTCATATACAATATAAGTTCACCTAAGGCCGCTAAATATAGTATTAAATTGATTACTACTATAATATTGATACTTGCTAGAGACTTGCTAGAGCAAAGATTAAATATTTCCTTCCAAAGTTATTACAAACATTATTTATCCATTTACAGAATGTACAGCAATGACTTGGACACGACTCCGGAGTTTCCCGCTCTTTACCGCCAAGAACCCAACAAGATGTCGGACGATGATCTTCTAAAGATACTGTCAGACTATCGCAAACCTGAAAAATTAGCGAAATTAACTGTGATACCTGGATGGCTCAGTATTAACGTACATCAGACTAGCGAACAGATACCCAGTGAGTCACATAAATAAGATTTTATACTATGTAGTAATAAGAAAGCTGTAACATATTCATATAAATTCTTGTATAATGCACAGCTTGTGCTACACTTTCTTGCCCAAAGATTAACAGCTGGTACATGCGTCATACCCGTGAACGGGTGCCGTTTGTGTGGAATAGTCTAGCGAGTTTGGTATCCCGTCTGGTTGTTTATATTCTGGTATAAATATAATAGTTTATGAGTAAATTAATTATATTTTATACTTCATTAATTATAATGTTAAAACTATTTTTGAAAAGAGAACATTTCAAATTTTTTACCCTTCTTTTATAGTGATGATTACGTTTAGAACTATGACTAGGTATTATATAATATTAGACATTTTATTTAAAAATGTTATATATTTTTTCAGATTGTATGACCAGTGCTTATGCTGCATTGAAACCTTTCCCATTGCCGCCTACATCGCCGCTTACATTAGAACTAGCTACGCTTAACTTGGAACCCGAGCAGCCGTACGCAGCGTACATCCACCATTTATACGTCCGACCGTTGATGTTGAACTTCGAATCACAAAAAGTGTTTGTCCGAGCGAGGAATATAGCTTGTTCTATAGAGCTAAGAGACAGCGATACTGGCGAAAATAAACCTTTGCAAGTGAGTATACTTAATCATTTCATTTATTTAGTCCAATGGAGCTCTTCCATTTGGGAATTTTCAGTAGCAGAACGGAGTTTGGAAGTAATGAAAAATCGCGATGAGCTCGCCCACATTTATAACGGAGACACAGCATCGACTTTTGTGTACCTTGAAAAACACTAACAATTTAAAAAATATTTCACAAAAAAATCCACATCTCAGTCGAGTTTTTGTATCCATAGCGCTATTTTAAATTACCTTGTGATCCTTTTCAAAATTTATTACTCATATTCGTTTCCTTTCAAAATGTATTAATACTATTAATCAAATCACTGGTATTTTTTTAAGGTGGTATACGGACGCAGTGGCATGACGACGCAGTACCGCTGCTCTGTCCTACATCACAACGCGAATCCAACGTGGAGTGATGAAGCCAAAATCAGACTGCCAGCGACCATAACGCCTCAACACCACCTTCTCTTCACATTCCATCACATATCTTGCGACCTGGCGAAGAAAAATGACGCTAACGTTGAGACGTGTATTGGGTAAGCATACATATCATCATCTAATCTTAGTCCACTGCTGGACATAGGCCTCCCCAAACGACCTCCACCGGGATTGGTCGAAGGCCGCCTGCAGCCAGCGACGTCCTGCGACCAGATGGTCGAACGACCTCGTAAAGCATACATATAATGATATATTTAACTGAAAACAATATTTATATACTTACACTTGTTTTATGAGTTACCTAGAATATGGTTATAAATCTATTCAGTCCTTTGTCATCGTAAGCATTTTTGTTGGTATCAAATGTTTTCGTTATCCACTTTCATACTAAATGCCCCGTAGTTGAGTCTAGTGCCCGATACTATGTTACTTGTATTAATTGAAGCAAGTATTTTTTATAGTACTGCATAAATTTTAAGATCCATGACAAACATTATGTTGCAGTTACGCCTGGGTACCGCTGATGAAGAATGATAGATTCGTCGAAGAGATAGTGAACTTGCCGATTGCGACGCACTTGCCTTCAGGATACTTGTCTATCCAGCCTCTTGGCCTCGGCAAGGGGAACGCTGGTCCCGATGTGGTTTGGGTAGAGGGGGAGAAGCAACTCTTCCGCTGCCATTTAGTACTGGACTCTACTGTCGCTACGCGGGATTTCCACCTGCACAATCTATTCAGTCAGGCAGAGAGACTTATCAAGTCCAACTCGCCCCCCACCTCCCCCTCCCCGCCCCCCTGGAATGATGTATGCAACGCACTGAAAGCCGCGCACGCCATCAAACTCAGTTCGCTTGTCGGCTTCTTGCCAACCATTCTTAATCAACTCTTTGAATTGATGGTGAGTTTTTATTTATGATTTTTTGTTTTTAATTAATTTATTTTTTGGTTGAAATAATGTCTTTGTTATTTTTGCAGACTGTAGAGAAAAGTTACACCACAGATATGGGCTATCAAATAGTCAAATTGATTGTACATTTTGTCCACATGATTCATGACTATGGAAGGAAAGACTTGCTGGATAGTTACGTAAAGGTTAGTTTTTTAATAACACAGATAAATATGATGCATACAAATAACAACTTGTTACATTCAGAAAATATCGATAATTTTCATACTCATGTGTGATGTGTTATTGTTTTTGTTTTACAGTATGTATTTAACTGTGTCGAATACAAGCTCCACACGGTACTGACGGCGCCGCTTCATATATTTGTAGATCCAAACCAACAGGACTTTTTATTGGGTCATAAATTCATGCAATATTCTGGTTTCTTCTTCGATATTATTATCAAAAGTATGGCTCAGTATCTAATCAACACTGGAAGAATAAAGGTACTATTTCTTACTACTTTTTTTAAGATATTTTGTTCATCGAAGTAATTAAATATGGTATTAATGTTATAATAATTTACAGATGTCGAGAAACGAAAGGTTTCATTCAGATCTTTTGGAAAATATCGATAAATTAGTGTCTGTTGTCGAACCTGCGTATATATTGCAGCAACCAATGCAGACACATGTTTTTAACAAAAATCTCGCTGTGTTCCTCAAGGTAACTAAAACAATTTAAAGTTAATCTCGTAAAATGAGTAATTTATTTTTAAATTTCTATATCTACTGTTTCCTTATTTATATAAAAAGCTTGGTCTATTTAACTTGAAACTTTACTGAGTCTGTACGTGGGAAATCCTTTGAACTGTTCTAATAATACTAGAAACAATGCTTCATATCTTTCTGTTAGTAAAGAAACTACTATCTGTCTCAGTTAGGCGGGCACCATCTGTTTTAAAATTTTATTCTGCCGGATAAAATATTATGTCAAATTTACACTTTTCAGTCTTGCCTGTCGTTCATGGATCGAGGATTTATATTCAGGCAGATAAAAAAATATCTAGATAAGTTCAAAACGTGCGATCCTAAAGCGCTGTTCGACTTCAAGTTTACGTTTATACAAACGATTTGCTGTCATGAACACTTCGTGCCGTTCAACTTGCCATTACAAACTAACAAGCTGGCCAAAGACTGTGATGAAGGTAAACATGGGTCCATTTTTTTTTCTTCTTTTTATCTTGATATTAGATAAAAATTGACGCTGTTTTCGATAACATTTCAGACCCAGCAAAATTAAGACTGACAGATGAGTTTATCATGAGGCATTTCCTTGCTGGCACCTTGTTGAAACATGTAAGTAAATGCCATAATTATATTAATTATTGTATCTTATTGGGGCGATATATCAATATTATATCTATATATCATTTAATGTCACTATGTATATAATTAGTCAACTGCGCATGCCATAGAGAAAGTCTTGGTTTTGTCCCAGAATCAGGCATTGTTATTGAGATTTTCTCATGAAAAACAACAACATGCAGTCCGAAAAACGTCTACAAATTCGCCACCTATTTCGTGTACGATAAAAGAGCTAAAATATCCCGAAGTTAGCAACACTAAAATATCCTCATATTTTAGTGTTGCTGTATTAAGACCGTGATAGAAAACTAAGATAGGTAATCACTATGGTGATCACAAACCAATTAACGTTAAAAATCGACGTTTTCCATATAAATGACACACATTTAACATCGATGGTTGTATAGAGAATATCAAAATTTTTATTCTTTGTCTGGATTTTTTTTTAACACCAATGGGTTTTTGATCAATATAAATATTACACTCCCTAGAATAATAGCAATAGTTCCAACAATGTATTTGTACGTTCCAGGTGGAGGAGTCCCTGCGCGAGGCTCCGCAGAAGCGTCGCGTGGCCCTCTCCGCAGTCCGCGCGCTGCTGTGCAAGCACGAGCACGACGACCGGTACCGCTCGCGACAGTGCCGCGCCCGGCTCGCCAACCTGTACGCGCCCTGGCTCACCATCGTGCGAGGTACACATACGCACCAATCACCATTAGCATCATTATCAGCCAATTACGGTCCACTGCTAGACATAGGCTTGAGGGAGGCCCACAAACCAATGAACTATGTATGTGTATCAGTGCTCGGCAACCTTTTGGCAGGCAAGGGCCAGAAAGTGGAAAAATAAAAAAAGGCAAGCCGCACTTCCTATAACACAGCCTATACTAGTTACTAAGACGTCTGCAGGCCACGGGTTGCCGACTACTGATCTATATCACTACATTATTTGATGGAACATAGATTTTAGTAAAATACTATAAAACATATAAAATACTAAAGTATTATAACTCCTAATTTTTAATCTTATTTAAACAGATAATGCCCACCGCCTGGTGACCAAAACGCTCGCGAGTCCTGTGGTAGAGAACGGCCACGATAAAGTGGATGGCGACGCAACAGCCAACCCAGTTATGAACAGCACGCAAAAAGAAGCCGCTTCAGCAAACAGCACTCCAAGAAGAAACCGACTGACATTACATTTCGATCATACGCCAGTGAGAAATTCAACACATTTCAAAGAACCACCAAACATTCAGAATAGCGCCGCGTACAGCAAAGGTAAGGATTTGTTTTAATAATAATTCTGTTTTTCTTCCAACACTTAATAGTCTATATAAGACCGACTTCTGAAAATGGACCTCTACTATAACTGAGAGGTTTTAGACCTTAGTCCACCATGCTGGAATTGTGCAGGTTGGCAGACTACACCTAAAAAAATCATGAGAACTTTTTGGTGTGCAGGTTTTCTCAGGATGTTTTTCTTCAACGTTAAAGTACGTGACAATTGAATATAATATCGAAAAGTCAGAGGTGTGCCTGGAGTGT
Organism: Cephonodes hylas; assembly: GCA_030295005.1. Lineage (NCBI taxonomy): Eukaryota > Metazoa > Arthropoda > Insecta > Lepidoptera > Sphingidae > Cephonodes > Cephonodes hylas. The sequence continues at coordinate 5,179,508 of AP025364.1, read as the reverse complement.
GAAACCCACGACTGCCAAAATTCTCGACCGCGCATCTAAATCTCAAGGCCATCTTTTATAATATTGTAACTTTTGCAGATCACGCAAATATGTCGCAAAGCTCTCTAGAATCTGTATCTACGATGTCCGGCGGAGACTCTCTTCCGAGGAACGCGGGACGGCTGGATCTCAGCGATATTGGAGATCAAGTTAATAGGTAATATATAGACTACAATATTTGTCTTAGAGTAAGTCCTATGACATGCCACAGCAGTGATGGCCTCGAGGTTAGGGCGCGCGGTCGAGAATCCGACCGTCGCGGGTTCGAACCCCAGGCACACACCTCTGACTTTTCGAAGTTATGTGTGTATTCACATTGAATTATCACTTGCTTTAACGGTGAAGGAAAACATCGTGATAAAACCTGCACACCTAAGAGTTCTTAGGAATTTCTTAGGTGTGTAGTCCGCCAACCCGCACTAGGCCAGCGTGGTGGACTATGGCCTAAACCCTCTCAATGGTAGAGGAGACCCGTGCTCAGCAGTGGGCGTATATGGGTTGATGAAGAAGAAGAAGAAGTCCTATGACGATAAAGATTAGACGAAGTATTATTTACTCTGTTCAAAAAAGGATGATTGCATACATATACCTGGTTGAATTATATTATCTACCACTTTTTTTGTTAAAAATACAGCGCAATCTTTACTAATGTAAAAAGGTTTTTTAACCTGTCCGATTAACCTTTTTAAAACCTGACCAGCGGCTGAATACGGCTTTTGTTTGTTTGTAGGTTTGGTGTGATGTCCGCTGAGGAGGTGCGGGATGTACTTCTATGTTTTCTGTTTGTGTTGAAGTACATAGACGAGGAGAGGTTAGTCGATTGGTGGAAGACGCAGACTCAGGCGCAACAGCAGTCTTTCTTTAATGTTTTGGAGTAAGTTATGAATTATCTACCTAGCCCCTTAATGCTACAAACAACTTTTACAGTTCATACCAATCCTCCCAACTCAGTCCTCCTTAGCACATATCAATACACCATTGACCAGGCCTTAGATTAGATAAAACTTATTTTGACCTCATAAATATATTTCTTTTATACAGAATATGTGCAGAGCAGTTCCAGTATGTAGGCAGAAAAAAGATTTTGTCTGAAATGAAAGCGACAACACCAGACTGCAACGGAAAGCCCAAACCTATGAAGGCGAGGACTTTGCCGGCCCGTATGAGCCCACCGGATTTCTCTAAGGAACCACCGATAGTTGTGGAAAAAAATAACACTGTCAATAGAGAGAATCTTGTCAACACCACAGTTACTTCAGGTAAGAAAATCCATACACAAATTTGCTTACATAACAGTTTAGTTTGTATACGCAGGAGCGTCCTTATAAAAATAATTATATTCACTTTAAAAAATGATTTGAATCGTCAATAAAATTTACTAATACGAACGTGGTCATGATGTGGAAGAGGAGTGGCGCAAAAAACTCCCTTAATAAGACAAAATGTTCTGTGTGTCAGTGAACAACCGACCCAATATTTTATCATTCTCCCTGGCATTCAAAACTATTTTTATTAAAGCCGTTACAAAACATTCCATTGAGAGTTTAGTACTCAATCCTAGCACATTTAATTGCAACCTCAAGATGATCATAGTATTTTTTTTTAGAAACTGAGGCAATGGCTGAACACACGGTACTCTCCGCCGGTTGCCTAGCAACAGAAGTCGGCTTGATAATAATAGACCGTACGTGTTTGTTTATGAAGAACTTGGGAGCAGCAGGTGGTGTGGCTGCAAAACCTTATTTGAAGCTGTTGCAGTATCCCCAAAGCGAGACGTTGTATAAACACTTGTTCGCGGCGCTAAGAGCTTACATAAATCAATTCTCCGAGACACTGTTTGAAGGTAATCGAAAATTCACATTTAGTATAAAAGTGTAGAATACTTATAGATTTTCAGACACTAAAGTTAAAGACTCCTTTATGCGCGCTGTAAGAATTAACATGGATTTGTGGGGGGTAAAAATTGTAATGCAGTTTAATTTGAATATATCGATAGGCATACTATAGCTTTTGTTTTGTAGTTTAGTGGGAATAAAATCCCAAATTGATACCCTAAACAATTCAATAATAATAACCATAAAGTATAAACTAGCAGAAATATTTTAAAAATCGATATAGATATCGATATTTCTTTAGTCATCATTACAGAATAAATGAGTGGTGATTGTGCATTTTCGTTTCATACGTCTTTTAAACAATGCCATGTTAATAAAAACCTTGACAAAAAAAGGTTTATCGCAATAAGTACATAACGTGCAGGCGTGTGCGGCGTGTGCGCGGGCGTGGTGCGCGCGGTGGTGCGGCTGTGCGAGGCGCGCGCGGCGTGGCTGCGGCGCGAGGCGGCCGCCGCGCTCTACCTGCTCATGCGCGCCAACTTCCAGCACGGCGCCGGCGGGGACCTCACCCGGGTGCATCTGCAGGTATGCTCGCTTTGTACAGGTATATGGTACCATATTATCGATTATATGTTAACTTTTTAAACATATTATGTTAAATGTTGAGAGTTTACATTTAATAAACTGTATTTAATTAAGTGAATCTTTATTGTTTGCGTTGCAAAAAAAGATTTTCTTTAAACACTATAAATGTTAACTACTTGATACTTAATGAGACGTGACTAGAAAATTGCTATATCGATTTGTCGCTTACTTCTTTCCTTCCTATTTGTCTTTGTCATTCCGTCTTGCAAGTTGAGCAATCGGTACGCGAAATTCATAAGATGTTCATATTTATGTATGATACAGGTAAGATATTTTTCTGTTTATAAAATAATCCAGCTAATTGTAGAATTAAATGTCACTTTAATGAGTCCTACTCTTAGAAATTTTAAGCTCATGTTGATATTTTCATGCAATGTAAATAAGTATAGTACTTAAAATAATCAAATGTATGTTATATTTTTAGGTCATTATGGCCGTATCGAAACTGCTCGATAACTCCAACGCACTCAACTGCAAACGTTTTCAAGAATCTTTATCGGTTATCAACTGTTTCGCGACGGGCGACAAGGCCATGAAAGGCACTGGTGAGTACTTTTTTAACTACTCTCATTTAAAACCACTTAAGGGAAACCAATTGATTAATGATTAGCAATGGAATGCTTGTGATATTAATGCATAAGGCGGTGTTGGTAAACCGATAGTCATAATTGTCGTAATGTTTACTACGTTACTGATAAATGTAAATAAAATTAAATAATACATTCAACTCTAGGTTTGTCAAGTGAGGTGGCGGAGTTGATGCGTCGCGTGCGCACCGTGGTTGGAGCTCGTGCAAGGCTGGCCGGCGTTGGGGGATCAGGACTTTCAGGTAACGTATAACCAAATATCTTTGTTATTTTATTTGTAATAAAATTTTGTCGTAATTTACATATCGAGGTATATAGACTAGGTGATGAAGAGATGGCAGATGATAGTAACAGTGATGGCCTCGAGGTTTGAGCGCGCGGTCGAGAATCTCGGCGGTTGCGGCTTCGAACCCCAGGCACACACCTCTGACTTTTCGAAGTAATGTGTGTATTCACATTGAATTATCACTTGCTTTAACGGTGAAGGAAAACATCGTGATGAAACCTGCACACCTAAGAGTTCTTAGGAATTTCTTAGGTGTGTAGTCCGCCAACCCGCACTAGACCAGCGTGGTGGACTATGGCCTAAACCCTCTCAATGGTAGAGGAGACCCGTGCTCAGCATTGGGCGTATATGGGTTGATGAAGAAGAAGATGAAAAGATGATAAGTCATAAAGTATATTCTCAAAACTAGCGTGACGATTAAATTAAATTTTCTTTGTTCATTTTTACTTTTGAATTAATCAGTATATTTATCTAATTTAGTTGTGGTCGACCAACGAGCCAATTTTAGACGGATCGCATTCAAACGCTACTACTGTAGAATGTCCTGAATTTGCACTACAGATCTCAGACATGGTGTCTAGTAATAAGATATGAACACCGGCGGGTTGTTTATAAATTAGTTTAAGTTTAGACTGATGTCTTTGATAGTGAGATAGATGTATTGACGTCCGTGTGGCTGCAGAGGCGGGCGGCGTGCAGCTGTCGGAGCTGCAGCACGCGCTGGCGGCGTCGTGCCGCGCCACGCCGCGCCTGCGACACGCGTGGCTGCACACGCTGGCCGAGCACCACGTGCGCCTGCTGCACTACGACGAGGTACTCACCTCGTACAACTACACTAGTTATTCTACTCACACACACGCATTCACGCACGTACATATGCACAAACGCACGCACGCACGCAATTTTCGTAAAGGCAATTGATGGTTATACCAAATCACTTCTCACTAGCAAATCTTCTTTAATTAAGAAAATATATTAAGAATTTATTTTTACACACAATTACTTAAACGCGTGACTACATGTACGTAAATTCAACAACTACTTTTAACAAAAAATTACGCACCTTACTTTACACAGGTATATTTTTACACTTGCCATGAATTTAGGCACATGTGCGTTAGTCAGATCTTTTTGCAGTAAAGAGTATTTGTTGCAAGATAGACAGTTATCAAGTTTTTAAATATACCTCATAGAACATACTCTACGTAGGTCTATACCTAGATATTTTTTTCAGGCAATGTGTTGTCAACTGCACATAGCGGCGCTGATAGCCGAGTACCTGAAACTACGCGGCACGCAAACATGGGGCGCGGACGCGTTCGCGGAGATATCTATGAACATTCCTAAAGATGAGACCGGTTTAAAAATAGATGAAGGTAAGTACATCCCAATAGAATTTATATGCCTGCCTTTGTATTGACCACAGCGAAAATATAAATACAACCTCTTTATATTATGACATTTTTGGAATGGTAATAATAAATCTCAGTGAAAATTGTAGGGATTGCAACAACCACATTGTTACAGTGATTGAAATGAAAACACATGTTATAAAATATGATAATTTATTTACCTTTATTACGTCTACTCTTGCACACTAAATCATTCACATTTTATATGAAAGAAAAGGGTACATGTCCACACATACTTCCTATCTATTAATTTAATACTGTATTGTATGCAAAGCATTAACTCAAATTCACACTTTAATCAAAAGATAAAATATCAAAACCGTTTTTAAACAAATACTTATACTTAATGTTACAGAAACATCTGCGGTATGTTAGAAAAAGAATTGACTTTAATCCTATTAAACTACCTTTAAAATTAGGTTTATTTCATCTATTGATATTAAAGCTAATGTTAGTCAAGTAAATGACTTAAAACGGTTTTGACGTATTGTTTTTAAAATTTTTCTAATCTAAGAAGCTATAAGTTTACAGTCTTCTTTGTAGTCATGCGACACTATATATTTGGTTAATTCTTTAAAAGTATCTATGGGACAAAAGGCATTGCATCCTGGCACTTCCATGAGGCGTGGTTCGGCTGAATCATCGTCCCAGTAGTATATCTGAAAATTGGAGTAGCATTATTGCCAATTGAGCAGCCTCGAGGTTTGGGCACGCGGTCGAGAATCTCGCCGGTCGCGGGTACCCCAGGCACACACCTCTGACTTTTCGAAGTTATGTGTGTATTCACATTGAGTTATCACTTGCTTTAACGGTGAAGGAAAAAATTGTGATTAAACCTGCACACCTAAGAGTTCTTAGGAATTTCTTAGGTGTGTAGTCCGCCAACCCGCACTAGGCCAGCGTGGTGGACTATGGCCTAAATCTTCTCAATAGTAGAGGAGACCCGTGCTCAACAGTGGGCGTATATGGGTTGATGAAGAAGAAGATTATTGACAATTCTATGAGCGTATACCTAAATCGTCCTTATTTAGAGTCGCTTGCTATCGAAGAATGTCTTTTTCCTATATTTTTTTACATCTCTTATAATCAATTACTAAAAATGTTCTTTATATATTTTTAAAGTTCTGTAAAAAGCGCTGTTGACTTAAAGATAATATAAAAAATAGCACTGTAGGGTAATTAATTTATGCAATTATAAAAAGTCTATTATTTATTCATTTATTTAGTCTTCACAAAAAATCAACGAGAGAAACCATCAAACGTACCTTAAATCCAAACCGCTGTCCTTCCAACAGTGCGTGTTGTTCATTATTGGCATTAGATGGTTGTTTCTCATGTAGTTCGAATAGCAGAGCGGCGCCGGGATCGGGTAGGCGCGGGGGGGGCGCCACGCTGGCCGCCAGCAGCGCCGCCACTGACACCGGCGTGCCCGTGCGAACTAACACGCGAACACCCCCCGCACCCGCACCGCCCGCCACCCCCGCACGCATCCCAGACCCCGCCTCTTTTATTATCTGCTGCAGTAGCGCGCCTGTAACATTGATATTGCCGTTGAATGGGATCTTTAAGGTGCCCCATACACCTTCAATAATATTGCACAATATTCTGATTGTACAATATTATTGAACGTGTAAGGATAATATTGAAGCATTGCGCCGTGATTGAACAAAAGATTGAGGGAGCTTAATTTTTATTGAACAATATTTTTTTATTGCGCTGTGTAGGCTTAATATTGCGCAATATATTTCTTTTTTTTTCTTTTCAACAAAATCACCAGCGTGGCTGCCGCCAAAACTTCGTCGTCAGACATGTTGCTCGCACGAAAATATTGATCAGACTGGTTAGTCAATTTTATTGACAGAATTTATTGAACGTCTGGAGTCAAAGGGGGTGTCCAATATTATTGAACAATAAAAAGATTGTGCAATATTATTGTAGGTGTATGGGGCGCCTAAGGGCTAGCCTAGTGTGGTGTAAGGCTTAACCCCTCTTTAGTTCCTTACCTTTCAATGAAACTTAATTTTCTCAATATAATAATATAATAATTAGGGATATTTAGGCATAAATACATAGCCATGAAAAAGGTCTAAAAAAAAATGCTTAAAATTTCCCTCATGTAGTAATGGGGTATTGTAGTATTCTTAGCAGTTTAGGATTATTTATGTAAGGTAATAAGAACAGAGTAGTTATAAAATTGCGGTATATAAATCAGTAATTCATTAATCAGTTTTTTTTTTTACATATTTTTATGACATAAAAATGGTTTCCATCAATAATGCCTTGATCTGACAAATTTTAATTAAAAATTTTGATGAGTGCAAAAATGATGTCCCCTTTTTTTGCAAATAAAAAATATGTCGTTAGCTTCTAGTAAAGACCTTGACATTAACATCAATAAATCAACTTTATGACTCTATTATAATCTCGTCGATTAAAAAACAAATCGCTGTACCTGTTTCTAAACATAACAAAAAAAGACTGTAAAGGATTTTGTTGCTCGGACACGTGCCGATGTCTCACCTCCACTTAATTTTCGTAGAAGATTGTTATGAAACATCATGGAATACTCGAGTCTGGCTACGTCCATCAACTTCCGCTTCACATGTTTCGCCCACTTTGGGTTTGCCACTTTAATGTCGTCCTTAAAAAATATAAATTTTGTTATTTCCTTCATTTAAAATCACATTTCATTTATTAAAAAAAAATGTAACGAATCGCTAAAAGTCATAAAAATCTTATGCACAAATAATGCCAGACATTTTTTTTACCTCTCTCCTCCCTTACCACCAAGTGTTCTCATTCCAAAATATGTATTTACGTATAACCAATGATCAGGCTCTTTAATTCTTACTCATACATAAAATCATAAGCTATATTGTCTGTTCTGAGCTGTGCCCCCTAACATTAAATGCAGTACAATCGTGATAGGTTAAAAAAATCTAAATGATTCCAAGGTTTGTTGAGCAATTTAGTATTTAAAATTGTACCAAATTTCGTTAAGTTAAATTTATGCAACAAAAAATGCCATAGAATAAACAAAATAAAAACCTGTATTAGGAATAAATTATTCAAATCGTACGCGTCCTGCGGCGTGCTAAAGTTCGTGTTGGTCATTTGCGCTATTTTATGAAACAGATCGCGGTACGGTACAAGCAGTCCTTCGTCTATAAATGCCTTCAGCAGCCTCTCTTTCTCTTGATTATACCGAGGACAGTTCTCTTCGTACAGAAGCTGAAAAGATTATAACAATTTAACTCCAGTTAAGAATTAGTTAAGAGTACTTTTTAATACACTCACTCACATAGTCCTCGTCTCGAGGTGGATACGTGTATGGAACAGGTTGCCACACAATCGTCTCGTTCCATATTTGCTCGAGCGGCGGCGGCCACAACCCAGCCGATATTAACAAAGCCGTCATCTTACTCAAATCCGTATCTGAGGCTATTACTATACTGCTATCTGTTAACAATACAATAATGGCTAAATCAATTGTATAAAAAATAATTGTAAGTAAAAACAAAAAACGAACCAGCATCGTAGAACGGCCCTAAGAAGTCGTTATATCTCTTCCTAAGTAATGCGCCCATTTCGAAAGTCAGCATCTTTCCTTCCTGAAAACAAAACAATAGTGCGCCATATTATTTGCAACTCAGTGCTCCCCTCGCACGAATGCCTTTCTATTACTGTTCGGTGACGTGCGACAAGCAATAAATCATTATTAGCTGGTGACGGCAATCTGCCACTCTGCCGACACCTCGCTCCCGTTTAGAGCTTGTCACGACCTTCGGGAATCGAGACTCCCTCCCGCATTCGGACCGGGAAGTGGGCGCTTCGTTATAAAGTCATTCATCTTGTATACACAGTCCTCGAAGCCAATGGCTGCGCATAGTTCCGCAGGTTCAATGTCATGGCTAAATACATTCAGCAGCCAGTGCGTCAAGTGTCGCGCTTTATTGATTAATAACACCGGAGACATTTACGAGTGCTAATATCTCGACACTAATTCAATTTCTTACTTTTTTTTTTACTGTAGTGCTGGAAAAAGTGGATTGCTTTTAAAATATAATCGAGATCTAGTTCTTATGAAAAATTAATCTTTCTAATTGCAAGTTGTACAAACTATGCATCGCAAGGACAAAAATACAATTGCTCTTGTATTACTTTCAATAGCATTGTGGGACCGTGGGATGCAGGAGCGCCGGCGCTTATGATTAATTTATATGCAAAATCTCATTTTATGAGAATATCCAACTTATGCTTGTGTACTGTGGAGCAAAACGTAATAAGTCATTCGTCACGGTCCGCACCCACATAATTTGATGAATCGAGGAACTACGCCAAAATGACCACATTTGTTACGAATAGCATTTTTTCAGTTCCCACGAAATTCGCGTGTATCATGTCAATGGTATTTGAATGATAAAATTGTAACAATCATTTGATTGAAATATTTTATTACAATAGTTGTTGAGCTTTTACAGATGTATAAAACATTCGAAACAATGATACCGACTGAAAATATTATTTTGGCCTCCTATTGAATTAATTGGACTTTGCGTTCTGTTATGTACGATCAATTTGTATTGATAGACAATTGTTACTGAGACGAGTAAGTTGTGTCCAATCAAAGCTCAATAATAACATTAAGACGCATCTCTACATTTTTGATTCTACATTAATGTTAACGTACACTTAATACTCAATTCACTTGCTTAATATCCAAATTCATTGCTACATTTATTCCTGATATTTATCTCATCATCATCTACAGCCCTTTTCCAACCCACTGCTGGGCATAGGCCTCTCTTCTGGTCTGGCATTCGTCTCTATCCTGAGCCAGTCTCATACCTGATTTTATCCTTGAAGAATGAGGTTTTATTTCTTTTTGTTGACCATAATCTGAGGAAAAACATATTGAAAATATGCCCTTATCCCGAGCTCATGCATCTCGATACCATTATAAACTTAATCGGTTTAACGATTTAGAGGCATTACAAACTAATAATTACGTGTGGGTTATTGGGATCAATTAGGGTTTTACTTATCTAAAATTAATAAGTCAATAATGAGGGGAATGCACTCACATTGGTCATAGCCCCAGCTCCGTAGGGTGCGAAAACGTGGTCAGGTGGCGGCGCGCCGAGCATTTCCAACTCACGCTCGCTAGGCGTACGCTCTCCATGCGACATTAACTGTGACAATAATAAAAATATTAACGTTTTTGTAATAAAACTATAAGCAGAATATTAGTGCATAACTTGTTATGTGTGTATACTAAATTATTAAACCGTAATTAAAACCCTAAATATCATGCACCCTGACGAAAAGAAAAAAATAGTAGTTTCAAATGGAAAAGTAAAATTAATTCAAGTCAATATAGTTAGAAACATAATATTTCTACATTTTTTCATATTATATTGTTTAAAAGACGTAAAATTTAATAATGACTTCACATTCTGCCTACTAAATACCACATCAGTGCAACATTAGGTACATCACCGACTCCAAACAAAACAAACAAGTTCCATAAGTATTATAACTAAGTTGTTTGAATATGTTAATTTACATTTTACGACTATCTGGGAACTCCACTTGTGTGGTTTTAAGGAAACTCGGTATATCCCCTCAGCTAACTTTGTGTTTTGACCTTTTTCGTTTTCTACCAAATCTCTCATAGGTTTATTAAATTTTAAAATATCAAACCTACAACATCGATGCAAATGATGACAAAATATTAATATTTATGAAACGGGAAAATAATGATATGTAAGTACGTAGACTATGTATGATAATCTTACCACGTGTACTTGTCGTAGTACTGTGATCTCAACCGTTGAGTCTTTCATCAAGATTACTGCTACGAGGGCTGCGCCAGTAACAAATACAAACAATAATTAACACGCATTCATATATTTACGACTATATACCAAAGGTGTAGAAATGGCATTGCTCTTATATTTTTATATTAACGTATTTTGATTGCTGTATTATCAATATTGTAGGTGTACCATCAAGTGGGCTTTGCTCAACATTGATACAAATGAATAAATAGTAAATTAAAAAAAGAATCATCAAATCGGTCCACCCAGTTAAAAGTTCTGAGGTAACAAACTCATTTTTTGAAGTCGGCTAATAAAGCCACTGTATACAAGAGTTTTCTTAATAATTACTTATGTATGAATTTTTAATATAAAGATTATAATCAAAATTAGACAATTGAGAGATAATTAAGCTTATTGCAATTAAAAATCTGACAGAAGTGATTGCCTGAAATCTTTCACACTTTTTGCTGGCTATGGAAGCCACAAAATAATGGTGAAATTCGGCAAAGCGTTACAGAGACAAATCGCTAAATGTTTTGTATACATAGCTAATACAACAGTACCCACTACACAGCTATAGCTGTTGTCTAGTATGTATATATCTATAGACTATAGCTCCAAGCTTATATTTAATACATAAAATTACCGATATTTCTATTTGTCGATGCCGCTCAGCTCTGTGAAGCCATTTTTGTTAAGCAGTTAGGTGTATATACGCTTATTTATATTTATTTTTGATCTGATAACTTACTATATGACGATTAAAAATGTTCTACTGATTATGTTTTGATCGTTGTATTGATAATGCAATGTGTGTGTATACCGGCGATGAGCGAGATGCCCACCAACACGCCGAGGCAGCAACAGGTGTGTTCAGTGCGCATACTCTGCGCCGGTGCCGCTTCCGCCGCGTTGGTCGGCTCCTCCTCGCGACCGCCCTCTTTCCTGCGCAAATGCACTCGTACATAACGAATCTGTGTCACCCGACAACCACGCTATCACTATATAATATCTTACTTTACCACAACAAAACGCTATCGCCATTACATCAAGCATTAAGTGACGAAGAAAATGATTAAAATACAAAAGTAACGACCACCGATATAAACAAATTTTGATACACGTGTGAAACTAACAATCATAATTAAATGACAATAAACATAATTTCCTTCTACAGTTGCTTACACGTGTTTCCGCGTATTTTTGTAATCCACGCATTAAAATCATAAGACGCCGAACGCGGTAGCTGGATGAAACTTGTCACTCACATTTTCCTCCGCCGAGTCGGCAGCTCTACATTGTAATCCGATCTTAATTTCCTTCAGTCACTTATTGAAGCGCATATTTTAAAGTTCTTTGTTATATTATCATTCGTCACTAGTGTGTAACCGTTTGTCGAGTGTATGGTGAGGCGTGCACTGTACCGAAATGTGAGACAGGAAGCGCACTGCTCGCGAGGCGGGGTCCCACTGAGATCCGCACGGGACGCTCTTGGATATTCACGGTCGCTGCGACCTGTGCCCGCTCAGATGATTGACTTTGTCCAATCGATTGTGGCACGGTAGCTATTTACTCATGCCTATCCACATCGTCTGACGATGTTGTTTGTATGGCTGATCCGGCGCCCTTGTCAGCTGTCACGCTGAATGGGGAACTCTGATTTGATGATACAACTGTTTGTTCGACATCGCATTGAGTGCACTTATGTGATGATTCAATGAATAAAATACAGAATGGATGGAACTGCAAGCTATATGACTGTTCGTCTATGGGAGGACGCGAAGACTACCACATCGTTATGATGTTCCGCATGGGGACACTTTGATTTGTATCATAGTGCCAATTAAATGATTGCGTTTGTATGTGACTTGCAAATATTATTTGCTGTCGTATTGTCCTATACTTTATTATGTGCCTTTATTAAGAATTTTAAATTTATTATAGTATTGTTTTTGAGAAATGTTTTTGTCCTTTATATACTATCAACAAAAACTATGAAAGAGTTATTTTACCTTTTGAACATCTATTCTAAACGAGCAACATGGTATTGAATCTTTGGATTAAATTTTGTGTAATGGTACATGTAATAGAATTCTACAATCCAAAAAATACATATCTATCTTAACCCTTTATAGCCCCTGGTGACATTTCTGTAACAAACCCAAAAAGTCTCTATAAAATTTAAACTAAACGTTTAAGATTTGTCAAATCAATATCAATATATTCTTAAATAACACACCGAACATTTTAGCATCAAATATAAATCATAAGTAGTGTAACTTGCTCCCTTTTTGGCTTTAAATTTCGTGTTTTGATGAAAATGCCATGTTTGAACTTGCAAAAAGTTTAAAATTTATAAAAAAATACTAAAAGTATATAAAATTGTATAATTTTTGTTGATACCCGTAGGTAAGTAAATAATTTGGTTTATATATCGTTACCAATTCATACTTTTGATTTTTTATATGTAAAAAGTAACTTTTTATGTTTGTTACATTTCTGTTACATTGGGTGACAATGGCATAAAAAATACAACTAATGTATATCCATATATTGATGATTTTTTTCTCCTATTTTTTAAGATAGGGGTAGTACTTACACAAAAATTAGATCTATAATATAAGCCTTAAATAGGACTTCTAGTGGAGTTCTATTCGAGGTATACCTTTGTGTGGATGAATAGATTTGCTACACTAAGAGAAGAGACAATTTGAATAGATATATGCCTATAAAAAAAACACAATTGGCGTTAAAAGTTTTATGTAATGAGCGTAGTTTCAAGTTTTGTCTATAATATTGAACCTGAAACAGGAACTGAAAGAGTTTTGCTCCTAGTAGAATAAAAAAGGAGCATCTTGAAACGTCGTATTTAGAATGACGCGGGCATACCCAGACATCAGAAATAACATATATATTTGGATAATAACTTTACTTCCGTGGTTTGAAACTTTACTGGAGTACGTAGCAGAAGTGGATATATCTTGGACTTGGGGAGTCCTGGGACCTTACGGAATAATCTCGTTCCAGATTGCAAACTACCCCCTGGCGAGGATGTAATAAAAAGTAATGTAGATTTTCTGTTGATTACGTAGCAAATATGGACGCAATTGATGTGTCAAAATTTATATGAAAAGACAACAAACTTGTCTCGCTTCTCTCAATTTTTGCTGGTGAGTGGTCGAAGGTCCAAGTCGTTACGATAAGGCCAATAGAAGTACATCAACATTGATCGGTCTCATATCGTCGAAGAATGTAATGGGTATATTGGAGGTGTAGATTTTATTAACAGCATTATGGGTGCTTATAGTATTATGACACGAATTAAAAGACGCCAGGTTTGGATGTTTTACCAATTATTATTAGACCTGACCATGGCCAGTTCTTGGCTGATGTATGTGAGAGTAAGGCAGACTAAACTATGCAATGACAAACAAATGTCTTCAGCAGATTTTCAACTTGAAATTGGAGACTTTATGTAAGTTTTGCTTGAATCCTAATGTCCAACAGCGAAGATTAATTGAAAATAAAATACAAGCCAAAATCACAAGAGTCCGGCGCAACATGTCCCCCCATTGGCGGTGGGGCAGTATCAAATTGGCTACTGACCGAATTAGGTTTGAAAATCATTTGGCCCAAGTTTCTTCGGTGTCCTGATGTAGCACAAACAATTTTTAAAAAGTTCGGAATAGTAGTTGTTACAAAAAACAAAATAAATCTGTTAGATCCTTCCATACTACGTTAAAACATTTTCTTCCACTTTAACCCAATGTGACAGTAATGTCACAAACCCTAAAAGATCCAATACATACGGAATAAAAAATATTTTTGAATTTCCACGAAACACGTGTTTTTTTATTTGTTCAAGCCTATCATATACCAAAGTATTACAATTTTTTATGATCTTGGGCTACGAAGGGTTAAAATTTCACTGAAATTTATCATTATCAAATTTGTAAATGCGGAGCGAAAAAAATTCTCGCGACTTTTATTACTATGACTAGCTTTTGCGCGCGACTCCGTCCGCGTAGACTACAGGGTTGAGTTCAGAAAGAAAATAAGAAATAGTCTATTTACGCCTCAGAGTCCTGTCCTATTTAGGTCCATACCAAAAGCCATACAAATTGGTCAAATTGTTTACACGTGAAACCGTAACGCGTCGATTGGCGCCTTGTGTATCATTATTGCGCGCTTGATCATTATTTTGAAACTGCGATATCTTCTAAGATACTCATTGAAATCAAATGATGGAAAGGACAAATTTATTTTGTATTAAATACTTGTAATGAATAACGTATTTACTTGGATAAGGATTAATATCATGTTTGTAAAAACACCTTCACAAATGATGATTTATTTAAAATAAATTTGGTTACAATAAAAAACGTTATAGTGAGCCAACCTTAAAAGATAGACATATGCTGTCGCGGACTTTCTTTTAGAACTTTTAAAGGGGAACAATTCTGTCATACATTATTTTAGCGAAACTTTAACCGTTTCTGCAGCGTACGCAGCGGAAGCTCACAAAAAGGAAAAAAGTCCCCGATTTTGAAACATTCTTTGTTGCTGCTCCGCTCCTATTGGTCGTAGCGTGATGATATATAGCCTATAACCTTCCTCGATAAATGTGCTATCTAACAGTGAAAGAATTTTTGAAATCGGACCAGTAGTTCCTGAGATCCTAGCGTTCAAACAAACAAACAAACTCTTCAGCTTTATAATATTATAGTATAGATGCAATTTTATTCAAATGCGCATCCCAGATAGTAAACTAAATAACATACAGTATTATTATGTGTAGATACTCACTTGATGCAGATGCTGATAGTATAGACCATTTTTACACTCAGATTAATGCATTTTCTTTTTAATGTTAAATTATATAATATTTGATAATGTCTACTATTTTCAAAGTTATCTCTGAACACGTCTTCGCGATAATGCAAATATGATGTTGAATGTAGCAGACGTTGTGTTAAACAGTCTCCTTATGTCATTATTTAATTATATTTAATCGCACTGTTATAACATTATATATCATAAAGCAGTGATAAAAACTATATAGATGTACCGGATTTTCACGAAGTGTGATCGTTGGTTTAATTACATGTGTAATGTTTGAACAGGTAAAGTATAATTGTCTAAGTAAGTAGGTGTAGCCATACTATCCTACAATGAGATCTCGGTACAAATCTACTAAAGTGTGCATCGCATCGCTATCTCACAGAAGACGAATTTAATACACCTGCAATCTGTTGAATGAACATGATTGTGAAGAGTATTACTGGTTGTAAACTACAAGTTTTTGGCAAATTTTAGAATAGCAAACAGTCAGTCAGGGGATCATAACTGGGTTGTTGCTATAAACATGCTATCCTAATTATTTTGAGTTAATGAGAAATAATCTCGTATTCGTAAATCTTAAGTCCGTGTCCTAATTTAATAAATCTATCGACATAGACTTGATATGTTAGATCATGTATTGTGTATGTTAAATCATGCGAATCTCAGTAATTCTTTAAAGTGATCATTATATTTTAATTATGTGTTAAGAATATGTCTTTCGATGTATGAAAACAAAAGGGAACATAAAACACAAAGTTAACAATCACAGCCAGTTTATTGTACACTATATTCTATGGCACAATACAGTTTTACATAATGTCAGAACATAAACATATCTCATTACACGCTGCAGGAGAACTACGGTAATTTGTGTTACAATAACATTTTTGCACGTTCTTTTCATAAGATTATGGTAGTATTTAACTTAAAAATTATTAACAACAAGTAACAAATTTATGTGAACTACGCTTGTATAGAACATTCCTTAGTGTATTCTTCTTTTGATATTAAAATGTCTTGGACTAGTGTAAGGAATTTGTCATATTCGCATAATGCTGCTCCGCCACATCCGGTCACTGTAAGGATTTTTCCCGGACCACCGGCCTTTGCAGCATACACAGCCTGTAATTACAAAGATATATTTCAATAAAGTCTTTAATAAACACGTAAGGGTATTTAAATCTACCTATATCCGTTGATTAATTATTATTTATCAAACCGGAGTTATTGTCTCGATAGTTAAAAAAATAAAGTACTCGCTTTCGCCAGTCAATAAAATTTCAACCCAGCTGTCTTCGGCACCTATGTACATAAAGATATGTAATCACTAAACATGTTTAATTCTAGGAAACTTTAGAATTGCTATTTTGCTCTATTAACCATTTAGTTCGATGGCCAAATTCATTCGGGGACGTCTCTTTCTTCGTTTAAGAATATACGATTTTTTCCTTATATTCGGGGGGCATAGAGACAAACGTCGTGTAGATGATTTTTTGATATTAAAATTTCCTACATATATTTTCACCGAAGGCTAATCTAACAGATTAATTAAACAATAATTTTAAAATCAAAGTTAAAAATATTCAAAGTAACAATCAAAATACGATCACGATATTACTATAATTAAAATATATAAAATAAACGTTCATTTAGAAATGCAAACAAAGTAATATTTAAAATAATAGAAAGTAAATACAGTTGAAAACAGTGTAAACAGTGATGGCCTCGAGGTTTAGGCGCGCGGTCGAGAATCTCGGCGGTCGCGGGTTTGAACCCCAGGCACACACCTCTGACTTTTCGAAGTTATGTGTGTATTTAAATTGAATTATCACTTGCTTTAACGGTGAAGGAAAACATCGTGATAAAACCTGCACACCTAAAAGTTCTTAGGCCAGCGTGGCGGACTATGGCCTAAACCCTCTCAATGGTAGAGGAGACCCGTGCTCAGCAGTGGGCGTACATGGGTTGATGAAGAAGAAGAGAAGAAATACAGTTGTCCCTTGAAGGTTTGTTTGTAACTTCAATAATAATGAGTTTAATCAAAGGGAAAATGCTATAAAATACATTAGTTTTTTCAAGGTTGCTTCGTATACGCATTTTCAACTCATTTCTATAATCACAGGTACTGAAGCAAAACTTATACATACATACGGCTTGCGTAATTGTTTCACCTGCACCGTATATTATAATAAGTCACGCTACGCAAATTATTTTAGTTTTTTTTTACGCAAATTATACACATAAAATATAATTATTATGCTTGATACTTTACCGCAAAACCGTATTTTCCTGTCAAGACGTCTTTCCTAAATTCTATTGAAAAAGTAGCCCCGTAGTTTGGTTGGTGTGGTGTGAATACTCCGGCCGCTGCCATGGCAGCTGCTACGTTGTTCTCGTGTGCTGAATACAATCGTGCTTTCGGCTGTTCTCTATCTCCATCGATATACCACTTGCTCGCATTTATCACCTCATCCATAAATCTACCTAAAAATATACTTTCAATATATCATCATCAACTTTTATCACTCCGTTCATCTGATCTGATCATGCGTTTTTTCGCAAGGCATATTGCGTTCATTTTATCTATGTCGGCCCGAATATTGTTTTCCATTTGACTAGCAAAATACTTTAATTATTTATAAGCCCTTAATTGGTCCACTGCTGGACATAGGCCTCTCTTATGGCACTATAACTATAACTATGACTCTCTATAAGTGAATATTATCATGCTTTAACTAATCCTATGGTATATAATTATTGTTTAACTGCTGATGTGCATATACAATTTGTCATACATTTAATCTTTATTTCATGTTTGCTTTTATTTAATTCTTTACCGAATCTTACCCTAACTAATATAGATTCTACTAACCTCCTGATAGGCGTATAAGCTCATTGTCATAAAATTCAGATAAATATTCTATTTTTGTTATCTCCTTTATTTTCGGCATTACATCTTGTGCCCATTTAGGTGGATTCACTCCAACGTTTCTCTGCAAATATTCGTTTTAGTATCACTATTGTTCAGGAATAATTGACAAATAGATTCAATAATTATTCTTACCAATGTTTGGAAGAGATTATCTAAGTAAAACACATCTTCAGGAACCGTTATGTTCGTTCCAGTGTGGTTGTGGAGATATTCAAACAGTTCTTCGTATGGAGTCAAAGCCTTCTTAATCTCGGGTTCTTCGTAAACTTTGTCCCTTAGCTCGATGTAGCGGGGACAGTTATAATAGTATAACAACTGAAAATTATGTTGTTACATGAGATTATAGCAGAATTTTACATACAAATTTGGAAATACATATGTATTGGGCAAAATGCATTTATCTAACACAATCGGATAAAAATATGATTAGATATCTAGAACATAAGAATGTTCTTCAAAACTGGTTACATATGCGATTGAATCTCCGGTATCTTATAATATTAATTTAATAACGTTATGAATTTTAAACCCGTGTACATAGCTATCTAGAGACACAAAAAGTAGTAAGACCTGTTTCAAATTATGTTCATGTCTTAAAATGTTTCTTGAAGACATGGTGTTTCGCTTTTTACTAGCAAATTTGTTTCTCAACACAAAGTATATTGTAGTGTTTATCTTAATGTAATACTTACGTCGTCGTATGCACCATCTATAGTGTTATAGGGCACCGGTTGCCAGTCTAACATTGGATTCCATTTCTGTGCTGGCGGTGGAGGATACAATCCCGCTAGTGCCGTGAGAGCTGTCATCTGAGTTCTGGCATAAGCAGTGGTCCGAACTTTTATCTCATCAGCAATGTAGAGTTGGGATAAGAATCCATCATACCGTTGTCTCAAGTATTTTCCGACGCAGAACCCGCGCTGCTTTCCTTTCTGTTTTAAATAAATTGGAATCTATGATGAACATAGCTCAATATGTAAAGAGAAAAGGTAGCAGACTCTTCATTGTAACTGATGTATAGAAACAAAAAAATCTTTAAAAAATTAGCTTAATTTTTTTGCAAATAGAATCGATAACAAAAAATATTTGAACGTTAGCACGTTCTCCTAAATCAATTAGTCATGCAATTTAACATGTTCAAATAACCATTCCATGTAAGCCACTTTCTGATTCCTGACATTTTATCGTAAGCTAAATCCTTAATAAGGATTGTCATTTGTCTAAAAATAGGAAAAATATCTAAATTTTATAAACGCATTTATATTTATGTTCGAGTTAATAGTCCATAATGTGAATATTTACGTTTGTCAATGCTTTCTTTCCATATGGAAAGAAAATGTTTTTGTTCGCCGCTTCAGCATCTGGATACAGAGCTAGCTCATCTTCGTCAGGCGTGCGATCCCCGTGTCGGAACACCTGTTTTAAACGAGGGAGATATTGTCAAAGTTATCAGATGTGATCGCTGAATTGATGAGAATAGCACAATAGTGTGGTGCGGATAAGGTTATTAGCAGAGTAAACTGTGATTAGTACCGTGAGACGGAAGCACGGTCACGAACCACAAGCGTGACCGCATAATAGGAAAATCATCCTCAGCAACATACCACGAATGTGAGGAGTAACTCTGTATTATCCAAGCTGTTGTCAGACACTTCGTTAGTGGGCTCCAGCACCCGGCTCGTCGGTATCCCCTCACTCCACTTATTAGCTGTCACTATTATGAAACCTATCAATGTTAAAACCTTCATTTTTTATCTTCCGACAAAGTCAGACGAGCCGATCTCTTATCAACGATACATAGGCACGCGCGTTCGCGAGTCGTTTTCGACTGCTATACACAGAGCCTCTGCTCCATTTATATAGAGATACATAGAATAGTTTATTCAAGAGGGCCGGCGTACCACGCCGCCGCGACATACATGCGAATCCATCGCTGAATACATGTAGACATCCTGTATTTGTACTGTTTTTCTTTCTAAAATACATAACGATCATATATTTTTGGTTTAAAA
Organism: Cephonodes hylas; assembly: GCA_030295005.1. Taxonomy (NCBI): domain Eukaryota; kingdom Metazoa; phylum Arthropoda; class Insecta; order Lepidoptera; family Sphingidae; genus Cephonodes; species Cephonodes hylas. The sequence goes on along the minus strand of AP025364.1, from coordinate 5,159,096 downwards.
AAAGGCTGTCTTATTTCTATTAGCAATCAAAACATTCCATTAAATTTATAATTTTTTGGGCTCATAAATTTTTGCGTTTTGAGTATATATAATGCCAACATTTTTTTCATTAAATATCAAATAGTAGTAACGTTTATTCTCAGAAATTGTAAACTTCAACATTTATCAATGGCACTGTAAAACTGTTTGCAAATGGTTAACATTATCGCTCCTTGATATTTTCGTGGGCTCTTTAAATTTAACGTTAAAAAGGACCGTAAAAGTTCAAGGGATAACAGTAGTCTCCCGTGGCATAATTCATGGTTGTGACCTCTGTACATTTGACACTTTTTTTAAAATAATTTTGTTACCAAAACATGCATTACTCTCACCAATGAGTACCTAGTATGTAGAAAATAGCAAAAACTAATTGCATTACAAATACTTATTATTTTTGTAACGCCGTCTGACAATACATTTTCATTTCAGTTTCAATTAATTAAAACGCCCTTTACTACGTTACATTAATCATTTTCTCCTGAAATTAACTTGACCACCGTTGTGGAAAAGGTCACTGCTGTTCGTGATACCTTCTAAAAGTAGGTACAAATGACAAGATGCGTGAACCAGTCGGCTTTACTATCGAGGATTGTTTTTAAGAAAAAAAATATTGTGAAATTATATGTTACTAAATATATTTAATATTCAACAATACAATTTTGAAGCAGCTGTTAAGCAATATGTTTTATGAAAATGTATGTAATGAATTTTGACTAGTATTAAAATTACTAAGCTTATATGGTTTCTGAAACTGAATACCGCAAATATTCTAGTCAATATTTTTTAATTTACCAATCAAACATTTTACTAACATGCATAGTCATAACTGTTATTATTATTTCATCTTTGAAATACTATAAAGTATAAATAAACGCTATTTTACATATGCAAGATGCAAAAAGTTGTGAATTGATTAAGCTCGGTTGAGGATTAAAACGTGACTTAGGTAGATTTGTCAGAAAATTTAACATCATAACAAGCGTGAAACTTCATTACAATACAAAAAAATATACTTCAATTTTTACCTAAGGACTACAAAGCAGGATAGCGATCATGACTCTTAAATCATTGACCCATGCCGATTTCGCAAGGTTAAAGGTTGATAATAATCGAACACTATCAAGGGTTGCGATATACCGTAGGAAAATTACCAAATCAAGATTTGATATAAAACTTTGCTCTCTTTGATTTCAGGTATGACAGACGTTCATTACAACGAGCAGGCTCTGTTAGACCAACTGATGGTTTGTGCAGATTATGTCGACAAAGCAGAACGATATGAATTACTCGGCCCTCTCTATCGCCTCATAATACCAATCTATGAGAGTAGGAAAGATTACCAAGCTCTCCTCGCTTGCTACCAACATCTGACTAAAGCCTACGCGAAGGTAATCGAAGTCACGAATTCCGGAAAACGGTTACTGGGAAGATTCTATCGTGTGGCCTTCTTTGGAAAAGCCCACTTCGGCGAAGACGAAGAGGGTGTTGAATTTATTTACAAGGAGCCCAAATTGACGTCATTGAGCGAAATTTCCGAGAAGCTGCAGACATTCTACGAACAAAAATTCGGCAATGGAATCGTCAAAATGATAATGGATTCGGCGCCAGTAAGTAAATATTATAATTTAATCGAACTTTATTCAAAAATTCCGCACTTAATTATATTATTGGTACAATTGTGGTTATGTTAATTATGAATAAGGTCGTTTATTCCAGCAATAAATTTCAACATAATTTGATTAAGATTATTTAGTTACCATATCTACAAAAGAAAATACACATTTATACATTTAGCAATATGTTATATTACGGACGTCCATATATTTGAAGTTGTAACTCAACATGAGGAATTGTAACTTAAAAACATTATAACTCGTTTATGCACATGGATTATGTGTTTGCTCGTAAAATTTAATATTATATTATTTAAAAAAAACTGAGACTGAAAAAGTTGGCACTTTATGTAAAGTCTTCAATTGTGTACTGCTAAATTAGAATATATTTTTTTTTAGATAAGTTTCTAGCAACATAACTAACTTGACGGTAGTTTATTAAGGCATAAGGTAATCCTGACAGTGATGTAGATCTCAGATGCATCCTCCCTTGTCTTCAAGACGGACAGATTAATACTTAAAATCGAATCAACACTCGACAATGGAGATCATTGATATTGACCTTCTTGTCGTATTGACGCCCGCATAGGACCTCTTCATCAATTTGTGCATATTAGGCAGTCACAGGAAATTGAAAAACGAGGTGTCAGATACAAGAAAATCTTTTGATCAAGTTTACTGTCTTTGTTAAGATTCGTATAATTAGTGTATCTTTAAGCTACTGCTGACTAAATAGTTTTACCGCATTGTAAAAGCTGAAATTCCAATGCTTTGTCATTAGTTGCTATGAATACCTCATGTGTTATACACAGCTGGCGAAATGTGGATGCAGAAATGCATCTCTACTACCCTACTACTATTACTCTTAATGGGAATCGGCGCGTGGTTAGATAAGTATGTGTATATGATTGCAATATTTTCAATCAAGTACATACATACATAACATCACGCCTATACTCCCTGAAGGGGTAGGCAGAGATGCATTTCTGTTCCCACATTTCGCCATGTATGTATCAGTCCCACGTAACAGGGGGCGAGCCTAATGCCGTTTTTCGGGCACATTTTCAGACTCCGTGCTGCTACTGAGAATTTTCTAATGGAAAAACCCAATAACACTTTGCCCGACCCGGGAATCGAACCCTAGACCTCTAGATTGCACGGCACAAACTTGTACCGCGAGACCACGAGGAATTCCAGTTTCAATTAAGTAGCTAGTTTATAACGACATGAAACTAGGTGCTAGATTCGTTATCAGCCCATATACGTTCCACTGCTGGGCACGGACTTCCTCTACCATTAAGGATGTTTAGGGTTTAGGTGCTAGGTAAGGTATTTGGAATCTCAGTCAGGTTAAAAATGCGTGTACAGGTGAACCGCGAGGAGTTAGACGAGAAGCTGGCACACGTGCAGGTGACGTGGGTGCGTCCCGCGCCGGAGGGCGGTGGCGCCACGCCGCCCGCCAGCTCGGGCGCGGACGGCGCCTTCCATCGCGTCCACAACGTGCGCCGGTTCGTGTTCGAGACGCCCTTCACCAGGGACGGCGCCGCGCGGGGACCCGTGCACCACCAGAGACTGAGACTCACACATCTTACCAGTGAGTTGCTAAATTCTACTTTCATTACTGTTGGGTGCATTTGATGTCTTAAATTCTATTAACACGTACTGTCTTAGATTTAAGCATTATGGTGGATACCTGGACTGGTATGAACCAGACATAGTGCGAGTGAGTGGACTTCGCTTAAGTACCAAAGGACGTTTTTATAGAACAAACCGAAACATTACGATTAATGATGATGATGAGTTACTTATTTATTACGGGCGTCCTTAAGTACATGAATTTTATTCATACAAATGTAAATATTGTATTAACATTTAAATTAAATCTGAACAATTCGAGATACTTATAGTATTTGTATTCAATTATTTGTATGTATAATAACGCAATATACCTTATCGCTCAAACTAAACATATTCTTTATACAAGTTGAGCATCCGATTTTTCTGCACATAATTTTATAATTATGTGGTATATCAATTTTGCGATTTCGCAAAACCAGTGAGTATCAAGCGATTTAGAGGATATGATTCAGTCAGGAGCAACTTGGAGTATGGAAAGAAGGTGAAAAACGCCGAAATTTCGCGCTTTATTGAGATAGACTTTGAACACATTTGAATAGTAGGTGCAGAACTTCGCCCCAGTCTACATTTTGGGTATTTATGTCAATATTATTAGATTGTAATCTAATTTTTAGATTAGAATTGTAATTTATTAAAAAAAAATACATTTCGTGTTGTTGAGGGAGTTTCTTGTCGTTTCTTCTCCACAGCGATAACACGTTTCGAAGCGGCACTAATTTTAAAAACAGTATAAAAAAATTGTTAAAAAAATGACGATTCAAAAGAACTTGTAAAAGTCTATTTGAATAAAGGAAATTTGACTTTTGACTTTGAACAAAATTGACTTGCAGCGGAGAACTGGTTTCCGTACGTAAAGCGACGTGTGCGGGTGATCGACACACAGGTGGAAGAGAAGAGTCCCATCGAAGTGGCAGTTTCAGAGATGGAGAGCCAGGTTGCCGAGTTGGCAGAAATCGTCAATGCTAAAGCACCAGACTTAAAGAAACTGCAACTGAGGTACTAATAAGAGAGATGTTTAGTGGAAATAATACTTTTGTTTGTATACAGGGTGTATTCAGACCATGATCGAAAACTGAGGCAGGTAATAGCGATAGTGATTACAAACCATTAAAGAAATTAAAGAAAATCCCGACAAACAATATATTTTTTGAGGTTTTCCATACAAACCACATACTTTTAACACCGATGGTTGTATGGAAAACGTCAAAATTTTTATTTTTTGTCGGGATTTTTAATATCGCCACTGGGTTTGTGATTACCCTCGGTATTACCTGCCTCAGTTTTCGATCACGGTCTAAATACACCCTGTATAATACTATCTAAGAAAGAATGATTTAAGAAGTACTTATAAAAAAATCTTGTAGACGTAATATTTATATTACAAGAAAACAAAAAAAAAACGGCAATTTGATTTTAATTATAAGTGGTACAAAACGGTCAGCCGAATCATTTGGCTCAATCACCCGTACAGACAACTGTCAAATCAGTAAAGAAAATGCCCTTAAACTGCGTCGTATTGCCTTCAACACTTGAAAAATGATTGCAGGTTACAAGGAAGCGTGTGTGTGCAAGTTAACGCGGGTCCTTTGGCATACGCCAACGCATTCTTGGACCCGACACTCGCGCCCATGTATCCAGATGAGATGGTTGACAAACTGAAGGCGATATTCAAGTAAGTACAAACATATACAACTATATTGGTAATCCTTAGAGAAATCCTATACAATTAGTTACCTTCCAGTAATTTTTGCTTTATTTAACAAAGGTGGTACCACTTTTGCACAAAAAACTCATTTTAACAATCTTCAAATAACATTCTTCTAATTTTTCTTACAGTGAGATTATTTATTATTATATACAAAATATTATAGGAGGTTATAGTATTTGTCAAATGTAATTTATATCTTATTTCGCTATTTCTATATTATTGTTTTTTTTTCGCTTCCACGTTTCTACATTATGTATCATACTTTTAAATTATGCGTGACATACATTTTCCCTTTTAGAAAATGTTATAAATAAGTATGCCTATGATAATTAAACAATAAAACCTAAAGTATAATCTTTATTGCCAGTTTATGCATAGTTTTAGGGAGATATTTTATAACGCCGTGCTACTTTTCTTAGTGTCATAGCAACAGATGTCCCTAAAGACTAGAAAAAATATACAAATATATACATTTTCTTCCACAGTATCTTTTATTCGAGCATTGTTCCTTGGCCTCATTAAGTAAATAAATAAATGTACCCAACAGTCCCATAATTAGTTTCATATGTACGCACGTACATGAGATTATGTCTTGTGTTGTAGGTTTTAGAAACTATGAGAGACTTTTTGGGCTCACAAACACCGTTTTAAATATTTATGAATTATGGCCCCGTAAAGTATGATTTTCAAAATAATTCTATTATTTCTGTTGCCTATTATGATTATTATGATTAATAAATAAATAATTCTTATATTAACAATTTATCATACCGTCTCGTGTCATAGTCACTTAAGATATGGCAATGTACTTCTCCATTAGTTAAGTTTTGATTTTCATGTAATATGTAATTTGGCTTCTAAAAATTTTTCTCTATTTCAAGTATCACACTAACACTTCCATTTTTTACGCAATTTTTTTTTCATTTTAACCCATAATATTTTAAACCAAATACATCATCCTATTGGAATCTTATTTTTTATTACAATACTAATGTGCATGATCTATTTTCAGAGAGTTTTTGACTGTATGCCACTCGGCGTTACAGTTGAACGCGAAGCTGATCAGCTCCGACCAGACGTCGTACCACGAGGCTCTGGAGACCAACTACTACAAGCTCAGCGACTCGCTGGCCAAAGTACTGGGGCAGCCACTACACGACATACTGATGAACGGAAACCTTAGCACCACCGTCACCGGAGTTGAACTCGAATCTAGTAATGCATAAGAAATATCAGAAAAGGTGGTAAGAAATCTTAGAACCGAAAGATATTAAATTCAAGGTGGCAACCTAAAATAAAACTTCTAGGAACAACGATAGCGAATACAGTCAACTGAAATTTGGTTAAAGTGCATAAAATATGCAACACTAAAATTCTCGAATTCAGACTGATGAAATTTACTAAAACTCAGGTGATTTATCTGATATTTTGGTCATCCCCACTTCTGTTAGGATTCCAGGAATGCCCCACTGCCACCGAAACTCTGCCATCCAATTGGTACTTAAAACTAAGCGCCATGCGATATAGATAATTTTTCGATAACTTAGCTGCAATGAACGTTTGTTCGTCTTCAATTATATTCCTATGTAAGTATTAAAATTTACATCTACATTAATAATCTTGTTACTATGTCGCGTTAGACTACATATTAGCAAAGTATTATAAAAATCGCATGACAAATTCTAAAGGATACGTCATGAGCATAGTAATTTAGCGTAGAACATTCGAGTTTCTAAGCTGCAAAGCAAATATCATCGAACTATTATTATATGGTAGTTATTGCACACGATTTCGCGTTTTGTATCGCTATATTTTGAAGTGATATATCGACTGAAACAGAGTAGTTTGGTTTGAAAAAATATATTCTACGCTCAATCGCAGCATTGAATTCAAATTGTGAAACAAATAATGAACGAAGAACTAATTAAGCGGTGATCAAAACTGCATTCGCTATGTCATAGTTTGCTATCCAACAAAAAGATTGTTTGTTTGATATCCAACAAAGAGCAACCGAACATTATTCATCGTAATACAGATTGAATCAATGTTTTAAAAGTAAAGTCTTCGAAAAAAAGAAAGACAGTTCATAATCTTTACAAAATGACTAAGCATGTTAAGATATGAATCATCGTCTTAACGAGAAAGATGGCCTTGACCACTCTATAGTTAAAAATAATGCTATTGCTGCTATATACCTAAGTTTGCAATTTTATTGGGTATTCGATTTTTTTTTCGAAGTTAGTCCCCTGTAAATATTGACTGAGTCAATCCCAAAATAAGTTTATTTTATGAGAAACCTGAATTTATATAATCATTATTTATGGGTAACGATATTCTTTGATGAGTAAATTACTTAAATGGACATATTTGTACAAAGCCGAAGATCGACAATAAAAACCTTCGAACAATAATTGTATAATAATATACTGATGTAGGCTCAATAGTAAAAATTGTTAATACACTACCAAAAAAATTAAAAATCTTCATTTTATTTATGTAATTATCGGATGTGGGAAATTATAAAAAAATCATTTTTGTACTATGTAATTCCGAATTTCCTTAAACTTGAAAGCTGATCTTAAATGCGTTGTAGATATATCAGCATATTTTCATTTTCCCCATGTATTTCCCAATTTGAAGGTACAGGTCAGTTTCAGTCAGTCTGAACTTAGTAGTTCAGTGTCTTATAGTTTATGTCTCTGAACTGTACACCATTCAGTGTAATGCAGATTTTTTAAAATGATAAAATATGTTGATGCGTTCTAATGACTTTATTGCTTGATCTGGTCGACGCCATCTTTATATTTCTGAACGTTCGATTTTTGAATCCAGTCATTTTAGAAATTCATTAATTCTTCGTGTTGTTGAAACAAAAAGATCTGAACAAATTGCACAGTGCCATGATTACTTTTTTATACGTTTTTACTCATAATTGTGATAAACATTATTGTATTCGCGTGATTGAAACTTTTTTCTAAACAAGTTTACATAAAAGTAAGCACAAAAACTAATCTACCTAAGATTTACAAAACTGCGAGTAGCAAGCGACCTTAGCGGTATTTAAAACTATGTTTTGTTATTTGCCATATATTCCAATCCATAGCTTATAAGGTCTTCATACAATCATAATCTTATTACGTGTCTGTTATTTACTATACTTATCGTGTTAGCCATCCAAAAAAAAATTGGAGTTAACATGTAACATGTTATTCCCCGTCAAGTGGCGATAAATTTCAAATTTCAATTCATAATTCAAAGCATCTTAATGTGTGTGTTAAATGTCTTGTGGTTGCGAAATTTAAATAAAACTGCTTATTGGTCATTGAAAGATGTATTGTATAAATCTTTTCAGGTTGTAATACTTTAAATGACATTTCAAAAGTTGTGGGAATAATTTTTAAGCAAATATTATATTAGATGTCAACGCAATTAAACTCAGGGCGTATGACAGAAGGATATCGACATATTCTCAATAATTTCCCGCCATTTATGTATATGACTGTTGCTTGTGTATTTCTCAGTCTTATCTTTTTAAATAATTGCTGTAGTTTTAATTTTGAAATCAATTGGATGCCGCTTTTAGTAGAATGTACATAACAGCATTAAAAATCAAGGCATCTACCATATTTAGAATTACAACCATTTTACTGGCGATGTTACAGTACGCGATAAAAAACTACAAATAATTTGATATTCTCGCAGTTTTTTGTAACATTCATGTCTTAAATTTTGACAATGTTCATAAGAATCCTTTAAAATGCATGTGAATTCCAGTTTGTATTATTATGCTTTATTTTCTAAATATTGGGACCTGAATCTCCACATGACCAGTTTTTTTTTAATATTTTTATTATCATTTCGATGTATTTACAGATATGCTTAAAAATGTAATTCAATGTGTGTTATATATTTTTGTGTATGCTTATTAATTTAAATAATAATTCAATAGGATTATTTTTATTTGTGTTTTATGGAAAATTTTATTGTGCAATGTTATGCGTATTTAATTTATTTGTTAATTATCGTAAGGCTCGCCTTTGAGTAAGAAGATATGCACAAACACAGGCTTCTAATGGTTTATACTTTACAACTACTCCACTGAATGGTATAAACACCCATTGCAATATTAGTATCATGTGAATATTCGTATTTAAAACAAATCCGTGGTTCCTTTTATATTAATAATGCTCAATTTGTATAATGTATTCGAAACAATATTATTATTAAAATAAATATAGGAACAATTATTTAGTTGACCATTTGTATTGACAGACCACGTTGTTAATTATTTCCTATGTAGTACTGCGCTTGTTTTTGTGTCCAGATAATGTTGCTGTATATTTCATATAAAACGTAACGAGAAACAAATTTTGACATCTTAATTATTAAATCACGGGTCAATTAAATTTTGAGTCAAATTATTGTTTGTTGAAGTATACTGCAACTTTATATGCTTTGATATTCGTATGCTTTTATTTATTTCTAGCACTTTTTGTTCTTTAATTCAGTGATTGTAATATTGTTGAATACGGTTTATAATTAATATAACTTCATTCCATTGCTTACTTTTTATGCGGATAATATGGTAAGAGGATGTTCATTAGGTTTTATTGTTTTTGGTCCATCAAAACTAATAGTGTAATCAAGATATACGTGACGGTGTAAATTTTGTAAAACTTCATTCATATTCGACATTTTGTTTGTTTAATTTATTCAACATGTACTTACAATATAGGTTTATACTGTTTTATTTTTGAGATGATTTAATTTATTTCTAGCACACGCGTTCTACAGTAATTGTACTTGTACAAGAGTAATAGTATTATTTTATCGGAGAAAATGCATTATCATTTGGTTAAATCTGGCTGTGTCGTATATAATAACTACTATGATAATTTTTATAAATTAGTCAAAATTGTATAACAAAATTGTCGTAGTTATTATCTTTAAATGATTATTATAAAATTTTGCACGAAATTTGAAATAAGCAAGACTTTCTAAAATAATAATCTATGTATCTTTATAACCGGATTGTAACCTCAACTTCACTGTTTTATTACATTTTATAAAACACTTTGTAGTTTCATTAATAAATAACCCCTAAAAAAATATGAACTGATTTGCCTTAGCAGGAGGTCTAGGCTCATTTAATAATATATAAGGTTAGATTTGAAAAGTATAAACGTTATTGTAGGTTCCAAGGTATTTGTTTGAGGCATGACAGAGATTAAACTATACTTGGATATTCCTTTAGAATATTATCAGTACTTTAACGAAGTCTTGTAACTGTTTTAAAACACGTTAATAGGCTCACCCACGATTACATGGCATTACAACTTGCATGGAAATACGCTTTTGCATACCTCTTAGCAGTGATGGCCTCGGGGTTTAGGCGCGCGGTCGAGAATCTCGGCGGTCGCGGGTTTGAACCCCAGGCACACACCTCTGACTTTTCGAAGTTATGTGTGTATGTTAATTCAATGTGAATAACATTGAATTATCACTAGCTTTAACGGTGAAGGAAAACATCGTGATGAAACCTGCACAACTAAGAGTTCTTAGGAATTTCTTAGGTGTGTAGTCCGGCAACCCGCACTAGGCCAGCGTGGTGGACTATGGCCTAAACCCTCTCAATGGTAGAGGAGACCCGTGCTCAGCAGTGGGCGTACATGGGTTAATGAAGAAGATACCTCTTAAAATTCAGAATTATATTTAAGCCTAATTTATTAACCCATCGTTAATCAGCATGACTAAATTCATTCAAAATCAAAGTAAGTACTGTCTGTTACTTATGTGCAGTCTACAATTAACAACAATATGATTATACGTTTTTGAAACTCAATGGCCAGGACTATAAACATAAAACTAAGAATCAAATTGAACGTTCGAAATTCAACTACATAGATCAACAATTTTAAATTCCACTTACGTAATAAAACTATATTTGAATCAAACGTATTCGAGATCTATATTTTGCTGGTTATCGAAAGTAATTGCACCTGTTCTTTCATCGGCATCGGGCAGCTGCAAGACTTATTTATCTCTTGACAAAAGTAAGTACCTACACATAACAAAATTTTTGTTAATAATGTGAACAAACTTAATTAAGTAGTATTTAATTATAAGACCCAATAAAATAAATTTAAAAACGTGTTGAATGATTTACATTGTTGTTCATGTTTTAAAAGTCACTTTGTAATAAAAAATAAAAATGTCTATGGTCAAATCAAATATTCAGGACAGTGTACATATGCACTGAACAAACATATTTTAGCCTCTAATACTATTATGTATAGAATTCAAAACAACTGTTTCATTATCTCATTCAATGAATAAATGTCAATGTCATTTCTAATCTATAGGTCGGTAGGTTTTGGATGTACACAAAAAACTGGCTCATCTGAAGTGCAATTTATTGTACCAATTGTCTTTGTATTAATAGTAACTTATACAGTGTAAACATTACATAGATCTCAAAAGGACATGGAAGACGAGTTGGAAGACAGAGTTTTGCACCAGACATATCTTTCGTTTATGAAAATATTGTCACGTTTCACAAGCAGCGTACCGCTTGATACACCCGTGAGCTATTTATGGAAGATGGTGCGACTTTATTTACTACGATCCGAAGTAGTTGTGTTCACACTCGGCATTATTATATTCTTCATGTATCTTCAAACGATTGAATTATGGAGTCGCACGATGCTGAGCAGGCTGTCGCAAGCTATGAGCCCGATAAGTGCCGTCCAAAGAATGAAGCTTATGGAAGGGTCGGACATGGACAAGCAAAGTTGGGAATTAAAAGGCACTCTAAGCGCTGCTTACGCAATCAAAGGTAGAAGAATGCACATGGAGGACAGATTCATAATAAACGAGAACATCAATAACACTGGCATATCATTATTTGCTATATTCGACGGGCACGGCGGTGAATTCGCCGCAAACTATGCCAAAGACCATCTAATACAAAATCTTTACAATAAAATTGTTGAACTAGATGCATTTAAAGATGGCAAGGTACTTAGTTTACCCCAAAAAGATAGTCCTGATGAACCTAAGCCCAAAGATGAAAGTCCAGTTAGTGTTGAAAGAAAAACAAGTTTCAAAAAGTCCGTCAGCACTGCTGATGATTCATCAAAGAAAGAGATAACTGACCCAGAGTTGTTGGCTCAACTCTCAAAAACTCGCCCTATTATAACTAGAGAAGTGAGGCCATCTGCTAAACCAGTAAAAAATGTTGCCATTCCATTGTCAAGCTATTTGGAAAAGGGAAAAATCAATTTTGGTAAACTATTGACTGATGAAGTGTTAGCTGCCGATAGATTACTAGTTGAAGCTGCCAAGAGATCCATGAATGTTGCTGGTACTACTGCTCTAATAGCTATAATGGAAAATAACCACCTAATAGTAGCAAATGTTGGTGACTCCAGAGGCGTTATGTGTGACTCCCGAGGCAATGCCATCCCAGTTTCATTTGACCACAAACCACAACAGGTAATATTTTAAACTAGTTACTTTATTTGTATGTTAAAATTCAATACACACATTTTTCAATACTTTTGAATAAAGCATTTCTCAGCATAATCCTATGCAAAGTGAAATCTTGTGTTGAGGAAAATTTGAAAATGTGTTGAATTTGGAATATCCAACATCCAACTAGAATTAAGCAATTCTAAATATTGGGACCTGAATGACATGACAATGGACATGACCAGTTTTTTTTAAATATTTTTATTATCATTTCGATGAAGATTCATTAGAATTATGCAAGTAAATTTAATGTATTTGTCAATTCAATCACCTATTGATATTGGTATTCTTGGAGCATTTGCATTTTAGTTTTATAAATGATAGCAATTTTTATTTAGCAAATAGAAGATTGAGCCCAGTGGCGTGCCATAGACTCTCCTATGTCTATGCCTATGTCCAACAGTGGATGTGAAAGGCTGTTAATGATTATGATGAAATAGAAATTCAATTAATTTTTGGCAAAAAAGCAAAACCTTTTTCATGGTTAGTGTAGTAAATACCTCACATTTAGAAAGGGAAAATAATGTGAGTTTGTGATTTAGGTGTTAAAAAATCTTTGTCACATTTGTCTTTAGGTTCGAGAACAAAAGAGGATTGAAGCAGCAGGCGGCTATATTGCATTCAATGGAGTTTGGAGGGTGGCTGGTATTCTAGCTACCTCTCGGGCGATGGGTGATTATCCATTAAAAGACAAGAAATTTGTTATTGCTGACCCAGATATACTTACTTTTAATCTTGATGATCATAAACCAATGTTCCTGGTATTAGCTTCTGATGGTCTGTGGGATACTTTCTCTAATGAAGAAGCTGTCAAATTTATTAAAGAGAGATTAGACGAACCTGATTTTGGAGCAAAAAGTTTAACACTACAAGCATATTATAGAGGATCTGTTGACAACATAACTGTTTTAATAATAAATTTCCTACAAAGCAAAATTGCAGCTTCAAGTGTACAGTAATTAAATGTGAATTAACAGAACTTTATATTCTAGCCTTCCATTTTTTGAAAGGTTTATACTTAATTGACATTCTTATATATGGTGAACTTTCTAAAAAAAAACATTATCCCAGTATTCTAAAATTTTCTAGAAATTTTTACTGACTCTGATATTTCTGATAGCTATGTGGCAACATGAAATTAAAATGGATGTATTGATATTAAACTGTCATGTCTTTATATTATTGCAAGAACTTTAATTACTTAATATACACTACTATACATTTTACAACAACTATATTGATAATAGATATGTGCAATACATATACTTAATATCTTAGTAGTTTTTAAAACATCATTTCATATTGCATGTATTGTTGTGCATTTCAAACCTTATACTCTGTAGTAATAAAATTGTTCTCATTATCATGTTTATATCCTAAATGTTGTAAGAATTTGTGTAGGAGTATGTGTATACTTGAAACTCTTGATGTTTAATATCATAAATAAATATAATGTGTAAATAGTTACGTCCAGTAGAGAATCTATATCAAAAGTCATTTTATATTTTTGAATGTTGCAAGTGTTTATCATGTACACTGATATTTCTGAATCTACAGTTTGAATTTATGGATGGTTGTGATGTGTACGCAATTGTTTATTATTGTAATTAGGATTTTGGTTTATTTGAGTACAGTCTGCAAAATATAGTTATCCTTTTTAATGTAATTTTTTGCTCATTTTATCATTATTATATATGAAGTACACAATCACTGTTATATTATCTGTATTTTTTTCAATTAATATTATTGTGCAGATGCATAATTTGATTGAGAAAAACAAATTTCAAACAATATTTATTTATAAAATTATTGCAAATATTGTAAATTGATGCTACATTCTGTGTTTGTATCACAATAATGGTGCATCATACATTGTTTCAAATAACTGCATTTGAAAGTTTTATCCTATTCATTACTAGATTTGCCTGTGGTGCTAGTCATATTCCCTTAGTTGTATGTGTTAATTTTCATTACATAGTTTTTTTGGTTTTAGAAATAACATACATCTTTCGTACAAACATTTTCTGTTGTAATTAACCTGCGAATAATATTTTTATGAATTCAAAAATATTAAACGAAAAATATTTTTATATTTCGACCTAATATTATGTAGGTTCAACTTATACATCGGTGTAAAATAAATGTTCTATTTAGATACAAAGTTTTTAATATCGGCCTATAGATAATGCATGCCATCAGCATATTATGGGGGCCAAAAATAACTTTTTTCTATTTGGCATAGTTATGCGATTGGTCTAACTTACAAAAAACATTCAACAAGGTGCCAAAATTTTATATATGTTATTAACAAAACATGTTGTCTACTGCAGTAATCGCATAATAGGGCATTTACAAAGATGAAGTGTTTAATTACAAATTAAACAGGGATGAAGAAAACGATTATAGGAAGTAAGAGTATTTTTAGTGTCATAGATGGGGTCCTAAATGTAGTGATGTTATCCTATTTTATGTAATGTTGTGCTCACGTTGTTTTAGTATAAAGAAATATTTTTGAACTTATTTGCATAAATGTTTGCGATTTTATCATATTCTGTGACAATTTCTGTTTGTGTAAGTAATTTGGACGTTTTCATGGATGTTACTTCCATTAAATGGAATGCGTTAGCTGGTAATTTGATGAGTAAGGTAGTCCAGTCGGTAAAGTAAATATTAATTGAGTGTGTGTTTGTCATGGAATTTATAAAATCATACCTGTGTAATGTTACCATAAATAACCAAAGTTTTGTAGAATGTTGTCCAATCGCTTACTACCGAACTACCTACCAAAGTATAATAATATTGAAAATTAATAAATGGTAATATGTGTATACTTGTATTTCATTGTAGCGCATAGAACCACAAATTAAATAAAAGAAACATTGTCTATTTCCAATTTTTATTTGAAAAATATTTGCGTCTTTGGCAGCTCCACAGAACTCGCAATTTTAAACAATTTTACGCATTTTTATTTCTGTACAATTTCTTTCCATATGAAATAACCTAAAATATCATCTTATAACAATATGCTTTCAAGTATAGAAGTCATAAACAAACTAATTAATAATATTAAATTATGGCCTGGGCCAGATTTGCGTAGACTGTAGATGGCCAATATTCAAATACTTGACGAATATTAATTTATTCTTTCGTTTGCCGTTATAGAAATGCTATAGAAAACAGGGTTAATAAATATAATTAACTTGAAACAATTTAAAGTATATAGTTATATCTAATGGCATAAAAATTACCTCCATAGAGAAAATTACATATTGAAAAATTGTAAGTGATGCGTAAGAAAATAAAAATAATTAAAAAGAATATTTTTAAAGTATGCCTGTTCGTGACTAGAAAGTAATGAAATCCTAAGTTATTAAAAGATTAAATGGAAAAACCGATGATGGCAGAAAGTTCCAGAATTATTTTTCTTACTATCAGAAAAGCGAATGTTCGTCCTATTTGACTGATAATAAATCTGAAGAAAAGCTTCATATTTGTGTATTTTTATGTCCGCAATGTTCCATCGGTAAAAATATAAAAACCCGAAGCCGCTTACGATACCTCTTATATACAGTTGCTGTTATTCGTAAAGGCACTGCAAAATATAATTAAACCGCTTTATATTATTCCAGTCTATTTAGCAGTTCAGTGTATACACGTAGGCACTATCACAATACATAAGTAAAACAATTTTTTCACTAATCATTACATTTATAATAATTCATCTGTAACGTTTTGTGGGCCTGAAAACTTGCTAAGATCTTATAAAACTATTCAATGTCTACTTGACACATTTTAGACAAAAAGAAGTAATTTATAAACATCTTAGCAACATTCCTGTTTGGGGCCCTAACGTTACCATATTCAGTACATAAGTACTATTACATCTATAAGATTTTCATATATTAAATTCTATCTACAATAAACGCGTTGCCTTCGTTATATAAAAACGCCACGGAAATGCTACAGTATTTCAAACTCGTCGTCTGAATCATCGAATTGTCTATCTACGTCTTCGAATTCTGTAACAAAGGGGTAATAAATTAGTACACACAATGCTATTTGACAGTCATCCTGCTTTGGATACATACGGGCCTCTTAAACATTACGTAAGCGATTCTTTTTACTATTATTAATCCACCTTTAGGGGTAGGGATAACAGCAAGTAAATAATAACGCCTCCTAAATATGTGTTCCTTATGTACACATATTTTAAGTCTATTCTGATTTATTTTAAAACTTGGGACAATTTTGTAGGAACAGATAAAGTAGCAAAATGAATACCCCTTCCCACCCCTCGTTAGTGCTAAAATTAATTATTATTACTCCATTGCTCTCTTCACTCTATACCTCTCACTACATAGTAATTTTCGCGATAACACGACCGTGAAGGTTTTTATAAATAGCAAGTAATTGGCCGTGACGTTGCAATCACAAAGATGCATACATAGAAGGTATATTGTAGATTGAGTAACACTGCTATCTCGAGGATTTACGTGTTCACTGCGTCATGTTTATTCTAAACATCTACGACTTATAAGCTCAAATAGACTTTGAAAGGCAATAAATCTATTTGAGATAAATTTGGTATATGCTTTGAGCATCAAAACAAATAATTATTTGTTTATTTATTAAATAAAAACCACCTTTAAAGGGGTACAAAACTCGCCCCACCGTCACAGTCAGGATACAAGAATATTAATAAAAGACATTCATACATACTTAACCTCACGCCTGTATGCCCTGAAAGGTTAGGCAAGGGTGCATTTCTGCACCCACATTGCGCGAGGTATATATCAGACCCATGTAATAGAGAACGAGCCAATTTCCGATTCACGTGCATAATATAATACTCAGTGCTACTAAGAATTTCCTACAGAAGAAAACCAATAACACATTGCCCGACCCGGGAATCGAACCCGGAAATTCTAGATAGTACAGTGCTAACTAATGCGACGAGAGCACGAAGCAGTCTTATAAAAATAAGTGTACAAAGTACCTGTAAACAACGATGTATTCTGTAGATCAATATCAGCTGTACTGGGACCCCAGTGGGACGGTCTCTTCTCACATATTTCAAACAGCGGCTGTGTTTCTTTCATCAAATCCGTTTCTATAGTACTGCACAACTCGTAAAAATCGCTTCTTGTTCGGCACAGGAAACACTGACAACAAAATTATGATAAATAAAAAAAAACTTCATTTGGAGAAAATAAATATATTCACATTATCATCGCCCTTTATACGCCCTACAACTGAGTATGGGCCTCCTTTA
The DNA here is from genome assembly GCA_030295005.1 of Cephonodes hylas. Lineage (NCBI taxonomy): Eukaryota > Metazoa > Arthropoda > Insecta > Lepidoptera > Sphingidae > Cephonodes > Cephonodes hylas. The sequence continues at coordinate 5,141,296 of AP025364.1, read as the reverse complement.
GGAGTGTGATGGTTAACGCTTTAATCCATCAGCTTATTTACACAATATAAACTCCCAAATCCAATACAATACAATTCTTGTATGAGTTTTAAAAATTGCTAGAGATATATAAAAACTTCAGACATATGCAGGACAAGTTTATACACAAGTAATTTGATATCCAAAAATCTGTATATAGGGAATGAAACGCGAATAATCTCTTTGCAGTTGATTCCATTTTTCAACAACATTATTATGCATATATCAAAATACATCGACTTTGTAATTCACGTGCGATTGCCAATTTACCACTTGAACTAATGAAGCATGTCTGGCACGAAAAATAATGCAAAGTTTAGTAACCTACGCGACGTAGGAGGTTCTAATGTTATTATAAAATTAAAATATAAATATATTCTAACTGTTTTTAGATTGCAATGAGTCGTTCTTCAGACCCATTCATAATTTTATTATAAATGCATTTCGTAATGTTTGAATGTGGTTAACTTCGAATAGGAATCGTGAAATGTAGCAAAATAGACAAAAAGTTCATCCCTGTTCGTGTCGAGTATCTAGCCAGGGTAGGTTATTGCGAATTGGTAACCATCACATTCTCTAGAAATTTTCTCTTAGGTTTCTCAATTTTGTGTCAAAGGAACCGACTTTTAGCAGATAAACAAATATTAAGAGCTCACCACAGCAACTGAAGGGTCCATGGCAAGCATTGGTATTCGAGACGCGTATCTACAGTGATATGTGCAGTCCATTTCTTTTTGCTCATCTGTCAATTTGTTCTGCAAAGGATAAAATAATTATTAATAAGTACACTAACACTCATATGGGTAGTGCCGAAACAAATAGACCAGCAGCTACATATACCGTTTTAAGTTTTTAAACAATTATTTTATATTTGATGTTATTATTACTATGTCGCAGCAAAACTTGGTCACGGTTAAGTGAATATTGTAAGCAAATATTTAATGTGTGAATAAAACTATAAAAGTTTTGAAGGAATGGGATGTAAAAATGACCATGTACCTCAACAGGACCAGACCTCTGGGTTGTGTGAGGGTCTAAATATATAACTTCATCTTCAACACAACCTATCAGGTACAGAGCTTGGTTCGGTTTGCCTCCAATCACTCCAATTGATTGAGGCGACTTAAAACATATCTGAAAAATCACCACAACAAATACTCTATAAAAACCACATACGTAGTTTATGGGCAAAAGTATTTATGATATTAGTAATAATTTCAGAACTTATTTGAGTTCATAAAGATAGAGATAAAGATATAAAGAGTATAACGCAGACAATGATGATGCTAAACGACCTTTAGCGTGCGAAAATGGAATCAATAAAATTAATATAAACAGCTGTTCTATTATTTTTAAGTCAATATACACATACTATAATTTTTAATGGTATTTCGTTTTTGTATGAGGCAAGATACCTTCTGATTATGTGCTCATTTATTCTATTTACTTTTAGGACGAGATTTAAACTCTAGGGACCTTAAGTACAATAATAAGAGTTAGCTGTATAAAGTTCACCTTCAGTCCATTTATATATACTGGGTTTATCTCGCTAAGACCAAGTCGCAGAGGAACAATTAACAGAAGTGGCATCCAGTCAGTCACAGCTATATCAGTTGCCGTTGATGAATCACCTCTATCATTATTCACAGTGCATTGCTGTACTGAAATCCGAACATTGAAGGAATACATAAAGATATAACAGTTCTAAATTAACAGTAAAATAATGATAACAAATGGAAGTTCAGGCTTAGCAAAGTGATTGTAAGGTATGGCACTAATTCCATAGATGCGCAAAAGCTAAGTTAGCCTTATCCAATTCCAATTAATAAACTTTAAGCATATAGTATTTTTCATCAAAAGCAATTTTACATGTAAATAAGAATATCCTGACCCCACAACCAACAATTTCAAAAGGACACACAATCAACATTTGCTTTTGGGCTTCTATTGAAGTACCCAATTGATTGCAAATGGTCAAAAAATATGTCAAATAGCAAAAAGTGATTTTATCACTCCCATTTCCTAATGATTACAATAATAAGAATGATAACTAAAGGTAATAATTATTGAGACTACTAAATGTAAGATATTGATAAGTTAGCATGAGTAATCTGTTAAAACACAGGAAAAACAAAGCCATTTGTGTTTAAGGTAACAGTTTACCCTTTGAGAACCTTCCTCTAGCTAAGGCAGCAACATTTTGGTAACCTTAAAGTAAAACATTAAAATGTATATGGAGACATTATTTTGGAATTGGAAATTATTTGATGTCAAATCTTTTGAAATTATCCTTGAACCAGTCAAATCTTTAATATTTCTGGCTCATAACTTCTATATATTTATAAAAAGAGATTTATTTCAAATTAAATCCACAAAAAAAATGTCTGTTATTAATATACTCATTTGGGATCTTCTAAAAATAAAGCTGTAAAAAAAACAATTACTTACAAATATCTTCTTTCACAACAGTATTGTCCAATGCAACATGTATAACAAGTGAACTCCATTTATCATACACAACCAATTTTCTGAAAAATATTTTACCTAAATAAGCTATATAGAATCATATAATAATATGAGAACATTTACAACTCTTATCAAATGGCCTATATAACATTAGCATGAATATAAAGGTCATCTATGTAGGACAAACTAGTGCCACATTATATCCTAATATGTAGCACTTTATGAATAGAATAATATTACCTAATTATGTAAGAAAAAATCTTGTTGAGAGATTATTATCTTGGAAAACAATATTTTTTTATTGTAATGTTAACTTTAAATATACTTTTATATGATGTCTCAGTATTTATTTGGATCAATAATGACTTACTTTAAAACTTGTGCAACAGTGTTTGGCCCAAACCACTGACCCACTTCTTTTCCCTCAGAAGCTCCCATCAAAGCAACTTGGTGAATGGAATAAGGAGCTTGCTTCCTTTCCTCAAACCTCTGTACTATTTTTAAATATGTTGGATCTCTAAAAGAAATTATAACATGCATCTAGGGTAAAGTTTGTGGTTTTGTTGTTCATAGGGATTTCTCAAGAATTTTCAGGAACTTAAATTTATCAATAACTCACATACATAATACTGATTATAATAAAAAACAAATGCTTATAAATTGTCTTGTGTGATATTTATTACTGGGCATTTATACCTTGTTTCTGGCGTCCACACCCAGTCGGCAGACAAATGAACTCTAACAAGAGCTACTCCAAGAACCATCTGCCCACATCGGAGCATGCAACCCCACCCTTTGTCAGAAGTGAGACCTTCATCACCGATAGGAATAAAACCTTTCCTATATGTACACCATATTATCGATGTGATGTCACGTCGAATGCGATCTAGGTCTGAAAATAAATAAAACCTAATAACTAAAACCATTTAAATGTTTTTAATAAACAGTTTGATCAATGTTATCATTTAAGCACACTCAAGAGTATTTTATAGAAATCATTTTTTTGTGTCTTTCTATCACTTGTAGAGTTGTAGTACCTGGTTTTGACAACAGGAGATTTAAAATTTGAGATTTGGGTAAATAGTTCTATGAAGCCAATTTGAATTACTTGAATTTATTTTTTTATAAGGTTCCGTCTTCAGAGTAAAAAACTCATCATCATTCTGTATATTAAAATATAAATAAATATGCATCTTACCCTGGATTGCACTATACTTTTTACCCAGGATCCATACACTTTCCTTTGTCTTTGGAATATCATCTGGTTCAACATTGTTACCGTCAGTGCTTGATAGGTAACACATATCAAACACGGCATCCATGTTTAAACATATTTTTTGTAAGTCTACTAGGGTGAGATTTCTAGAAGCGTATTATAAGTTTACAAAAAATAAACATGAAATTCACCATCAACGACAAACAAATAATGAATGAACTTATTGAATGAATGATATAATACTATACAAACATTCTGTCAACATTTGTAGCTAACTTCACAGGAGATGTGATAAAAATATTGACATAACATATTTAACCGGTCCAAAAAGTTTAAGATTCTATTTTGCACATTTATTATTGTAAGTACTGTATAATATTTAAACCCAGCAGTATTAAAAAGTAGACTTGATTTAGTCACACAGTACCGATTTCCATTAATTGCATTATGCTTCCCATTATAATACAATCTAGAATATAAAAATTACTCTTGCCGCGACAATACCTAAAAATTCTTTACTTGAGACTTTCTTAATTAATTGTAATCAAAAGTAAAGAATTATCGAATGTAATTTTACTTGTATTAGTTCACTTATTGGGCAAATACAGATGTATAAATTAGGCTTCGTTGCTTTTGATAAAAAAAAGCAGATCGTCAAAACTACACTGACTGATATCTGTCAAAACGGAAAAAGCAAAAGTTTCTCGTTAATCGTTGCGCACATCTAGCCTGTGCATATAATAAATATTAATGTAAAATTAGTTTGTGACAAATACAGAAAATAAAGGCTTATTTTTTTCTCTCATTAAAGCATAATTATTGTGAATGTTTGTGATCTATTTTGTAAATTTAACATCTAAAAATGGAATCTTCACCAATGGATTTTATAGCTCAAGCTTGTATGGATTTAACTGAGGCACTAGCTGCTGGTGGTGAAAACGAACGTGAAACAATAATTACGAACCATATTAAAAAACTATTGCCTGTTGTTCCCCCCATTGACGATTTTAAAAAAAGTGAGTAAACTGCCATTTAAAACTACAAACACTTTTTATTATTATTCAAAATAAAAAGTGTCTTATTATATAAATATCAAAATTAAAACAAAAAAATAGTATAGTGTTTAACTTATCTTTCTTTACAAATGATACTTTGAGTTTTAAATATGAATTGATTGATATTTATTTAACGGAATTTCTTGGTGCTGTATTCAGTACCATTAAAGTCTAAACAAGTAAAATATTTGTGCTTCAGCATTTAAATATTTTTTTATTCATAATTGTATTTTCCAGATTTAGAATGGGTCAATACACCCCAGCCGATAAGCCTTGTTCAACATTGTAGCAATAAAGTGGTTGTGCTTGACTTTTGGACCTATTGCTGCATCAATTGTTATCATGTTATACCCGATCTGGAGGCATTGGAAGAAAAGTATAGTGAAAGTGGTGTAGTTGTGGTAAGAAATTATTATGTGTAATGCATTAATTATCATATGCTTATATGGTACATGGTTTAGTAGTGAAAGTTGCCTTTAATTACTCCTTAATTGTTTTTAGTTGTAGCAATGGAAATATAGTGAATGTATGTTGAAAATATTAAAGTATATCCAATTTTGTTTTGAAATTTAACTTGAAATATTCAATCAATGTTTGATCCAACAAATTATTTAATTACTATAAAGTATAGTCGGATAGTGCAATCAGCTCAGTCACAGTAAACAGAGACATTATAATAAGGCAAGTAATTGTCTTCGAATGTACTTCAAATGTAATAATTTAAAATATTTACATTATTTATGGGATGGTTACTCTATTTTTAATAATTTTAAATGTGTTGCCTGCTCCTTAGAGTATACAAGAAATAAGAATAACTGTGTATTTTATTTGGGTAGTACAAATGGACATTTGGGTTCTATGTCATTAATTCTACAGAAAGATTCTTCATCACTACAGTGTATTGTAAATCCTTAACTAGCTATAGTATGACCACAACTAGAAGCTGAGTATAATCTTTTTGTTATCAGATTGGTGTTCACTGTGCAAAATTCTTGAATGAAAAGAATTCTGCAAATATTTTGTCCGCTGTTCAGAGGTACAACATCCACCATGCAGTTGTTAATGATGCTGATTGTACCATATGGCATAATATTGGAATACGGTGCTGGCCGACATTTCTCATTTTAGGTAAAGTGTAGTCATAGTCATATTTAATAAAAAGATTAAGGACTAGTTAATTAAGGTGTAAACTTTATGATGGATCTTAGCATGATGATGTAAAATTCTGGACCTGATGATAAGTGCAGTGTGGTACAATTTGAGCTCAGAGTGGACAGCATTGTCAATTACGACATCCTGGTTTCGTTTTCTAAGTTCGATTTCTAGGAAGTTCTCAGTAGCAGCATGGAGTTTGGAATTGTGTCCTAGAAATGGCAGTAGGTTTACCTCATATTCCCCGGGACTGATACATAATTTGCGACATGTGTGTCAAATACTATATTGTTTATAAAAATTCTGTATTCTATTGTAGGTCCCAACAATAAACCTCTGTTTGTGTTGGCTGGAGAAGGACACAGAGACGAACTATTGGAATATGTCAGTGTGGCATTGAAACACTTTTCATCGCTAATAAACACTGCCCCGTTGCCAATCCTACCTGACGTGTACATCAAGCCGAAAGACGAAACGCTTCTGAAATTTCCCACGAAAGTATGTATGAATTAATATTTTTTGGCTCTATTTTTTGACTGTAGATGTGAGTCGACTACTTCGTCTCATAAACATATAGACCGGAACAAATGTTTGTTTTAGTCCTAGCTTCAAACTCGCAACCTCGTTAGTTTTCTCAGTTGTGGTTGATGATGATGATGTATGAATGAATAAATGCATTTTCACAGATCTCATTGAACCCGTTCTACCGCGGCCATGTAGAAGAACCGTATCTTGCGATTTCCGACACCGGGAACAACCGAGTGATACTCACCGACTGTCTCGGCGTTATAATGCGGATTGTTGGAGGAACCGACTCTGGTTTTAAAGATGGCAGTAAGTATGCAAATTTATTTCTGTTAAATTTTGTTCTATAATCGATTATAGTAGGAACTAGAAATACAATAGTTTATTAAAAAAGGACTAAAATATTGTGAGGAAAGCAGGAAATTTTTATCCATTTTTTGTAACGTTTGCAACAGATTATGTATTGTGCTTAAAAAGGGGCACTTTTATGCGACAAACTATTAGGTGTACAAATAAGTTTCCGCCGTTTTTTCCGAAATTCGAGGCTTTATTGTAAAAAACTGATTTAACATATATAATTCAAAGTATTGTCCATCGCTGGCCACTACTTTCTTCTATATTTCGAGCAGCATACGAATCCCGAGTTGAAAAATCTGGTCATCTTTCGATGTGATCTACGAATCGATCCAATTTAGTACTTTTTCATAGGACCGTAAGTGCTGATCAGCCAGGCTGTGTGCCATTGATCAAAACAAGTGGTAGTCCGAGGGAGCATCATCTGGAGAATACAGCGGGTGGGGTAGGACTTCCCATTTCAACGATACCAAGCATGTCTTGACCACTTTTGCAACATGAGGCGAGCTGAGAAATCCCTTTATCATGTCTCTCGTTGTATTGCGGCCGTTTGTCTTTCAATGCTGGACTCAAACGCATTAATTTCGCTCGATAATGATCGCCGTTGATTGTTTCAGTCAGTTTTAGCAACTCATAATACACTACGCCGAGCTGATCCCACCAAATACTGAGCATGACCTTAGAAAAATGAATATTCGGTTTGGCCGTCGAAATGGAACCATATATTGGATATCTCCATTATTTTCTTTGCTTAGGATTATCGTAATGAACCCATTTTTCGTCCCCAGTAACAATGCGATGCAGAAATCCCTTCCGTCTTTACCTTTCAAGCAGCTTTTTACAAGCAAACAAATGCCGTTCAACATCTCTTGGCTTCAACTCGTACGATACCCAATTTCCTTGTTTCTGAATCATCCCCTTGACTTTCAAGCGTTTTAAAATAGTTTTTTGCATCACTTCCAATGATCCTGCCAATTTTTGTTGCATTTGACACGAGCCTTGATCAAGTAATGCCTCCAATAATACATATTCAAAAACCTTTTCTCTTTCAACGCCATGCTGGTCTTCGACGCCAATATTACCGTTTTTAAAGCGTTTTAACTACTCTTGGTATGCTCTTTTACTAATAGAGACCTCACCGTAGGTATTCCAAAGTATTCTATGAGCCCCAGCCGCAGATTTCTTCAAACTAAGGCAGAAGATTAAAACCTCCCGCAAACGACGAGAATTTGACTCGTAAGCTAACATCTTTTATCGAGAAGAACTTTATGATGCAGAAACAAATTAACTAATATTTCGATGACGTTATGTTAACGAATACCTAAGCTTATTGTATGACGTCTAAGATCTATTTATTTTGACTACCACTTACCGCTACAGCGTATATTAAAAAACGGCGGACACTTATTTGTACACCTAATATGTATAACTAAACTGTATTAACAAAATATCATGTAAAAAAATTTAATAACAAAAATGGTATTTATATTGTATCATGGAAGAGTTTGTCACCATAAGCGCTTATCTTATCTATTCCCAGTTTATTGTTTAAATTAATTAGGATGGACCCTCTTGTGACAATGCTCTATAAACATCATCTTATCAGTAAGCCTGTTACTCAACATAAAAAATAATAATTTCAAAGTTGTTTTTTTTTAAAGGTCTTTTTCAAGTACCGGTATGTTTTTTACCTGGCAGAGTTCAAAAACGCCCGTTTCAACGCGCCGCACGGGCTGTGCTGGATCTCGCGCTCGGTGCTGGTGGTGTGCGACACCAAGAACCACGCGCTGCGCACCATACACTTCGACAACGGGAAGGTCGAGACGCTCGTCGGGAACGGACGACAGTCCGAACACGATGATTTTGGTATGTACTGGTGTTATTCTTTATGGTCGACAAAAGTGCTTGCCTAAACAGCCGAGTTCATGAAAAAAAAATGAAATCTTGAAATGTTAATTTTTTGTCAAGTGTATTTATAGTTATTAGAAGATAGTCATGAAATACGCTGATATGTCTTCAAAATCAGATATTTAAAGAACACCTTGTGCATTAATGACCGACTGACTCCTTCACATAAAAATGTATTCGTTACAAGTTCAAAAATGCCGCAAGTATAAAATGACATGTTTTGATTATACCGCAAACGAAAGTTAATAAATTACGTACTTCCAGAATTTAAATATTTCAGCCTTTTCCACTTAATTCTTCCTTATATATTATTGAAAAATCATTATTTATATCTACATAGCTATACATTACAAACCCATCCCTACGATATAGGTGGTAAGATAATGTGCGAGCAGTCGCTATCGTCTCCATGGGACGTGGCGCTGTACAGCACCCTGGACCTGGACATGACGGTGCGCGCCACGCCCAGCCTGCCCACGCCCACCGGTGGGACCAGTGGGACTAGCGCCACCAGCCCCACCAAGGACACGGAGGAAGGTGGCACCAACACGTCGCCTTCTCGCGGACTGTTGCCTGAACCCAATGTGAATGAGAAGGATGGTAAGTGTGGATATTAAAATAAGGGGTATCCCATAGGTTCGTGTTGAAATTAAAGGTTTTGCTGACGTCTAGCATTTTAAAGAAGAGGGCTTAATCGTTTAGTTGCGTTAAGTGGCAACAAGACTGCTCCTATGCCAGCTGGCACATGTGTTTCAGAGCCTTGCGTCTAATATTTGTGTATTACAGCTAGAAATTTTCATAATAGAACCTTAAGTTGACCCAACTTTTAAAGTGGTGCAATCAATATATGATATCTACAAAAACACTGATCTGCTACTTAAGCCGTCTGGCTTCTGGTCAGCTGTCTAGCCGACCTTACATTAATTTACAATGTTATTCTGTATGACACAAACATGCTACTTATTCTAAAGTTGTATGAACCGGGGCGATGGGTTGATATCAAATCTCGTGCATAATGAGCCACTGGTCGCATGTAATTAGGCGCGAGGTTGTCGATGCATTGTTTCCCGTGGCGCATCACTGTCGATTATCATAGTATGCAAGGCCCACCCGTTCGTGCTACTTACATATTAATGTATGTTGTATTTTTTATAAAAGCTACCATTTTTATATTATTTCGTTGTTGCCTTCGTATATTGTGCCATCATAATCAACCCATATATGTCCCTTTGAGAGGGTTTTAGGCCTTAGACCTGTGTGCAATTTGTTTGAATTTTTTCTGTACCTAGTCCTTATTTACTTTTTCTCATATTCTCTTCTACTCCGCTTTTACTTAAATATTATGTATTAATTTGCTTGTCTCTTAATATTCCATATTAAATTAATATTTAATTATTGTTTACAGGCGAAGAGAAACGTCGCGTATTACTGATAGCGTGTGCTGGCTCCCATCAAATATGGGCTCTGTTTCTCGACACCACAATATGGTGGAGATACAAATGTTATAATGAAGGTAGGTGTTGGAAAATTTGATTAAATAGCATTATCTAATAACTTATTTGTCTTAAAATTATTTTGCCTTTTTCAAAGTATAATACCGGTTCCTAAAATGTAATAAAAAAACAGTTTTGGACGTCCACCCGTCAAGCAAACCTTAGGTTCAGCATTGGACGTCCACAACGGTAATTATGCTTAAATCATAAGTACAACCAAATGCCAATTTTTTTATCAGGAACGTGCGTGTCTATCGCCGGGTCGGGAGTGGAGGCGGCGCGGAACAGTTCGTATCCCAACACGGCCGCATTCGCGCAGCCGTCGGGGCTCGCTGTCAGAAACGGTAAATATTTCAATGGCTTTAAATGAATAAATCATTTATATGATCAAGAAGTCCCAAGTTCGATTCCCAAGTCGGGCAGTGTTGTTGGGTTATTCCATTAGAAATTCTTAGTTGTTGCACGGAGTCCGAAATGTTGCCTAAAAATGATAATAACCTCGCCATCATTACGCGAGACTGATACTTTCATGGCGAAACGTGGATCTAGAAAGGCACCTCTGCCTACGATTTAATGAAAGCAGACTATATGTATCCTTTATTTAGTTACTATCTCGATATATCACAACAACCGTTTCGCAGGCCAGAATCCAGAAGTGTTTATAGCGGATTCAGAGAGCTCTTCTATTCGGCGTATGGCACTCACTTCCGGCCATGTTACAGCACTCTGCGGTGGCGACCGAAATCCTATGGTGAGTAAATACTATATTTTAATAAAGTCATTACTTAACAAGCAGTCTTTCTGTAAAGTACTTGTGTAACAAGTTGCTAGAGTTGAGCCTGTTAACAATAAGGCACAGGTTCACTAAAACATGCTTCTATCGACTTGGAATTGGAAATATCTTATCCGAAAGAAGATTGGATATTTAATCAATTCTAATAATATTCACAATAATATTTAGTGAAAAATAATAAAATTTACTTTCAGAACTTATTCGCGTTCGGTGACATTGACGACACGGGGCTGAAGGCGAAGTTCCAACATCCCTTAGGTCTCGCATACGACGAAGCCAACAATACTCTATACGTTGCAGACACATACAACAACAAGATTAAGAAACTCGAGGTCGGCCCTCAAAGGGTCACCACCATACATCCCATGAAAGGAGACTCCATGGATACTATGACGTTTAATGAGCCCTCAGGCCTCAGTATCGCAGCCGACGGCCGACACCTCTTCATAGCAGACACAAACAACCACACCATCAAAACGTACAGCCCGCAGAAAAATATCTGCGCAGACTTCAACGTGCGATACCCAGAAATGAAATTCACGGAGCCAGACAATTTGATTCTATACAAAAATGACCTGTTTGTCAATAGGAAGTATGGAACGTTAATTATATACTTCAATGTAAGCCTAGATGTGGATATAAGGAATGTGAAATTCACCCCCAACGCGCCCCAAAATTGGCATGTCTGTGTCCGAGACGAGAAGAATAAGGACGTAACTCACGAAGATTTCGAGTTCGCCGGTTGCAGTAACAAAGGAACAACGTTGCCCGGCCGAGTGGAAATGAGACTTAAACTGAGAACGAGTAAGACTCATTATCGTCTGTACCTCAGTTTCCAAACGGCTCTATGCGATAATTCTACGTGCTTCTCGCATTCATTCACTATAAGGTCTACGATACTAGTGAGGGACTCGGTGAAAATGATCGAATCTTACAAGATTACGTGTAAAGTTAATCCGGTAAATAGGGGAGGGAGTAAGAGTGCCAATAGTGGTGGGGATAGTAACAATCCTTCCAGTACTTGAAAGCGGCGTTGATACGGTGCTTCCAGATCCGATAGTTTTGAATTTAGCAAATTTAAGGCTTATGAATAAGCGGGCTTATCAAAAAAGATCTGGGACGTAGTGCCTAGCGCACACCCAGTAGGGGTTCTGGGTTTAGTCATGATTTAACTTAAACATAAATGAAGTATCGATGTCAAAATAGACGTTTGGTTTAATAAACTATAGCAGCTATTAGCTATAGGCGCAAAAAGTGAAATTATTTCGCACTTGTATAAACAATGACTTTTTGTTTACTTTTGAGTGGATTTAAATAATTTCTTTTTGCTTTAATTTCCATTTTATTGGTGAATCCGAATAACATTTGCACAATAATTTTTTTTTATTTTTTCACATTATATTAATTTCATAACTTCTGGTTAAAAATAAGTAAGAACTTTATTATGGAAGTCTTTGAAAATATTGCGATCAGACACATCAAAATGCAGTTATTTCTCATCTCTGCCACGGGGCACGCTGCGATCGATTTAAGTGTCTCCACTACTGATATAACGAATATGATTCTAAAACATGCGAATATTAACATACTAATACTTTTTATTTATAATATGTTTTTGTGCTAACAATAATTTAGTACTGCTATATAGTATGCTGGAAAGTGTACAAAATAAGCTAATTTCCCATTAAAAAATGTTTTCGTTTTATCTCAATTATACAGAAGTTTTTTTTCTTGTATACACGATAGTGTTGTGGTTAAGTTAGATATAGTCTTTTAACATAGTTTAAGCGTAACAAAGCATTTGCAATATTGTGACAATATAGGTATTATTTGTTTATTTTTATATTGTTTTGTTACCTGTCTGTAATTATGTAAATAAGAGAATGTTACTACCAAATAAAATATATTTTTTATAATATCATTTTTTAATAACTTCAGTCAGACTAGTTAAAGTCGTGATGGCCTCGAGGTTTAGGCATGCGGTCAAAAATCTTGACGATCACGGATTTTAACCCCAGGCACCAGAACACCTTTGACTTTACGAAGTTGTGTGCATTCACAAAGAATTATTAGGTACTTTTAACGGTGTGGGGAAATATTCCTATACTCATCTGAAGTCTATCTGTATTTAGTACAAGTGGCAACAGTTTAAATACTGCTTCTTTCTGCTTGATTTCTGCAACACAGTTACATTACTCTTGAAGGCGTTAACGCTTCCTCTATGTTCTTCTATGTTTTGAATTGTAAATTCAATAACTATTAAAGATTTAGTTTACAATATGCTATCGAGAGGTTCCGGATTTAGCAAACTGTAACTGGAATTCTCCCACTTTGTATAGAGTATGAAAATGAGTGCAGTTAAAAATGCTAGAGGTTAAAATTTTGGTGTTAAGGTATGAGTGCTGAAGTATGAACCTAACTTCCTATCCCGCAAAAATTGCACTACTAAACTAGTATTACATAACTACCGACATTGCTCTTATTGGAAAGTGGCCCTGACATTTGCCAGCCACAAGGAAACTAAAAAGCAAATTGGTTTTACGAGTTCATGACTGCATTGACCTTAAACGAGTGCGTTCATCAACAAGATCATCAAATGTCGCTTTCAATAAGTAGACACGTACATCATACGCTCAAATAATTTCAATCTAGCTAGTTATTGCTACAATTTGTCGAAAATTAATTGAAGCAATTTCTGGTTTGATCGTCCGGTTGCGATTATATTGATGTTATATTATCTCGGGTGATTAATTCTTTAATTTCAATATCCTTGTGTGGCGCAATGTTCACGTTTAGTTGAGGATATGATTAAAAATAGGAACAGTAATGCTTGCTGAAATATGTACCTATAAAAAGCAATTTATTCTAAAATTTAAAGTCCAAATTGATTGATTGAAATTAATTTTAAAGATATAGGAACTAATCTATGGATCTTTCCGGCGCTCATATTTACGTTATTTGTAATAATGTTGAGATGTTAATGAATGAAGATGGCGATACCATAATCACATTCGCTGCGACTGTGACCAATTTTAAAAATCGATATATTTATTATGTCTATAAAGATAATAATGCGTTTATATATTTGCAACCTAAATTAGTTCGACCCCCCCCCCTCCGCCCCCTTTAGCTTCGTCGTTCTAGCTTGATCTAAGGTAAGAGGTTGGTAAAGTCTAAACTTTTAGGTCTCTTATCGATAAAGCGGAATTTAGACTACTTCGCAATAACAGAAAAAGCTTAAATTCAAATATTTTTCACTTCATAGATATTAGTAATTAGACAATACCTACTCTAAGCGATGAAAACATGATTCAAGATAATACTAGTGTTTCTAAAGCCGTAAATTCAAAATAATGGTCCGTCTAGACCGCAGAATATCGAGCTCCAATATACCAATGCAAATGACGATAGTTTCCACATAGAAAAGGCACGATTTGACACGCGTGATGTTGATGCATTGAAATCTATTAATGTTGGCAAAGAGTAGCCGCACGTTTGTCTTTCGATGGAGCGGCGCATCGCTAGCAATACATTTGTATGTAGCCTACATTGCTAAACCGTAATTGCGGATTTTTTTGTAGATAGATTTTAAGTTTGTATAATTGTATCTCATTTAATTACGGTATGATCTAAATTGCAATAACAAATGGTTACTACGTAATTTCAATTAAATGCAAAGTTTAATGAGTCAGTTTATATTTCTTTACGTAGAAAAATAATATTAATTATTGCCGTTATACTTTAGTTCTATTGTCAATCTTAACGCGTGAACTAAGTGGAATGGACTTGAAGAGTATGACAAAAACACAGTTCTATGAAATTTACTACTAAAATAATAGTGACATCAAATATTGTCTCATAGGGCGCTGGTGCCGTTCTACTGCGTGTTCAGCGGAATCTGCACGAAGGCCGGTATATAAATTATCGAGACGACATGAGCGGGCATATCCGATCACGAATCCCTCGTTATTAATAAGTAATAAGCGATGTACCGTCTGAGGTCTCCTCTCATTTGCATTAGTAAGTGCTGGAAATTAGAACAGCGGCCTTACTATCTAACATCGACATGATCAGCCTTGTCTTATTACACATCATGTCTAGGTGTTTTAATTGAATCATTTATGGTCGGATTTTTATCTTCAATTGTTTTATTTATTTTTGTACTTAAATTCGTTCAAACTTCGTCCACCTCATTCACATCGTCGTCTAAGCTTCTCTAGCTAAGTTTTAGTTCTAAAATAAGAGGAGGTTAATAAACTTCTTTACGGAGCTTTTTTCGAACTGCTATCTAGGACTGATCAACACTGAAATCCTGATACTATATGCGAGACCATTCACGCAGTTTTCTCTTGGAGTTTTTAAATTCAGTTTTTAATTCTTCCCAGAACATTTTTTCATGTGAATATCATCTTTCATATACTGAGCACGACTACATGTGATGTCATGTGATGCTAATAATTAACTTAAAAAAATCTCACATAGATAGAACCAATGTGTGAATGCAAAAAGTATTATTAATATCCAGGAAATGGAAGTTTAAATGAACTGTATTTTTAGTTAGCAGCATGATGCAAACGCATGTAAACAAAAAAGGATTCGTGATATTTTGCGTTCGCATAATCGTGGCGACATTAGCAACGATTACAAAAGACATTCTTTAAAACCAAGAATTACAAGCAAGGATCTAATTGAAAAGACACGATGGAATTGTTTAGGATCGGGACTAATGCAGTAATGATTGAGGCGACCTTAGCCCGGTTGCGTCTGAGATGAGAATAGACAGATACATCTTTATTATCCGTAGGTAAAAGTTTAAGTGGCCGGCGCGCTCACTGTGGTTTCAGCGAAGGTCACTGCAGCAACTGAATTAGGCATATTGCCACCCAATATGTCAATGACCACTGTTATAACTGTACTTTGTTAGCACATCTAGACTTGGCCTTGAATAGATATACGCCTTAACAAATGTTTGTAACATACAGATTTTTTGAAAGAATCAAGCTATGTTTAAGGATATTAAGTGTTATTAACAGCAATGACTAATAATAGTAATGTGTAAACATTTCCGTAAATTTACTCTTCACAAAAATTCAATGTAATAGTTATTGAGTCTTTTAAGTTAATAATTAGGTACCCAGTATTGTATTTAATTATTGTTTATTGTAATAAGTAGAAGGTGGACACGTTTATTAAGGTATAGGAAATATTTTTTTGAAGCTCAGTAGCAATGTCTATTTTCAACTTTTATGTATTATATATAAATGTAATATACGACTGTTAATCGTCGAAAAATAGATATGGGTACATAAAAAGCCGTTAACTTACGATGAGTTTCAAGTTCGCTTTTTCGTCAAACTACTGCACGGTCAAACGACTTCTGCCAATGTCGTAAATATACATAAGCAATTTTCTAAGTCATCAACTAGAGACAAGTTTATCGCTTGTTTCGGGTATATTTCCCGACTTCTCGCTGCTGGAAGGATATGAAAATCCTAGTAACGCTTTTCGACCGTCCACAATACAAAGCACACTTATGTCGTACAAGCGATGATCGAGCTTGAAAGGAATATTTGAATTATAATAAAGGAATATTATAATTAATTATAATGAGAGTTTGTCATGCCTTGTTCAATATATTAATTTATTCAAAGAAGACATATTATTATATGCCTACAATGAGGATAACATACGCGTGATCAATTAAACATGTAGAGATTGGAATTTATTTCTCGCTTGCCGGATAGGCGTGTTGCGATGCGTGAACACAATACTTAGTTGCGAACTCGAGAGCTCTTCAGTTAGAACAAGAATATCTTAGAAAATTAAATTATTTTATCATATCGAGTGTATCATAGGTTACTTCTGGGAACAGCAGGAACTTATTGTATCTATGCTAGAAATAGGTATCTTTTATTATGTATGATTTGCTTTAATACTTCAGTTTTTCTTTTACACTATGCTTAATCTCTCTGTTACCCTGAGGTACACTGCAATACGCGGCTTCGAGCTTTACACCGGGCTACATAAACACAGTTTTTTAATAAAAAGTTTATTTATTTGAATTTATCAAGTATTTAATTTTGATTTAATTAAAATATTTTGTAAAAGTAAATGACAATATTTCTCGAATAAATTTATATTTAAGAATTAATATGACTTGAAAATACACAAATTCTACGAGTCATAATAATGTAGAATTAATACGGTTTTACAATTTAGATGATGTTAGCAATCTAAGGTTGCTAATCGATAATGATTGGGTTGCAGATGTAAAACTAATTGCTGCAGATATGTACCAGGTATTTTAGTAGGTAGTAAGAATTAAGAAGCACGTTTAAATTTCACATAGATCACAGTGATCTCATGTTTCATCTCTGTAGGCTTGACAAGGTTTGAAAACCTCAAATCAAAATATACTTAGGAATATCGTTTATTTCAATAGGTACCTAATAATTATTAATGGCAGCCGACACTAGAAACCGGATTAAACAGCAAATCAGGAAATGAATATTATACACTGAACAGAAATCTCTCAATTGTATTAAATAAATAAATACACCTAACAGTCACATACAAACAAAGTTCTGGCCTCTTAGTGGGGGATGAAGTCTTGTGTCAGAAAGTATAAAGAAAATTTTCCGCCTCACAAACATTCACCTCAGTGCGGGGATCGAACCCTTGACAACTCGTTTCAAAATATGGTGTCTAGCCAACTGCGCTTCAGGGCTTATAATAACAAAAGAACTACTTAAGAGCAACAGAATAATTCACGTGACTTTGAAGAATTGGAGCAAACGATGCGTCGTGAGTACCGCGCCCTGCGAACTTAACTTACCCGTATACTCTAACTCGTTCATATTGCTTAATTTTGTATTATAACTTGGCCGTAGTTATTACATGCACTAGATGAACACATCAAAGATAAAGTATTAATTATTAGGACGTGGTCATCAATCATCAGAATAATTCGTAATTACGAACCACATATACAAGCTGTCGGCACATTGTGTCATGAGCTCTAAATTTACTGCCTGTAGGACATTATCAAACTGCATATCTGCATTATCATTTGCAGTGTTTTTACATAAACCGATAGAGGTTGTTTAGATATTTATGTTGAACATGTATTCTTCGTGTTGTTGGTTCCGATTACATAAAAAACATATTTTGAATACATTATCTTAAAATACCGAGGTTAAAAGGTGCCAAAACTTATTCTAATTGGTTTCGTAGAAATTGATTATAAGTCATCAAGAGGAAAAGACGTTAGTTACTAAAATTAATATGGGACGTTCTTATAACATAAATGGAAAAGCAATTCTATAGAAATCTCCAACAAATAATGGAAAATTATAGTACTCACAGTCATACATTTCGTCATAAATATGAATAAATATACGGGAACCCAGGGTCTTGATGCAATCGCATCTCCGTATCTAAATGATTGTGACTGCAGTCAGTAAACGCTGTATTTTGTTATTCAAATGTAGGTTTGGCATCATGTGATCGTGAAGGCTACAATGTTCGTCATAAGGTGAACTGAATTAAATCCGGCTAAAAAGTATAATCGATGAGACGCCAATAAGGAATTCGTTCGACTGCAAATTCACTGAATACTATTTCAAGTGTTTAAGGACATCAAGGATATAATTAAGACTCACTTTTAAACGGTATCTCCTAATGTATGTTATAGGCGTATGATATTATTGTATTTTTAGTTCACATTCTACTATCGTGTATTTTGACATGAAGTCTAACATCTGGAGTTTTTTAAGTTTTGTGTCTACTAAAAGACGTCTTGTAATGACGAAGACAAAATACAGTGAAGAAAACACTTGAATGTCAGATGTTGATTTTGCTTAATGCACCTTCTGATTCTAAATCTAATTATTACTACATTTGCTAGAAAGTTCAAAGCCTAACTTCTTTCAAGCCTCAACTCTTATGGAGCGCGTGAAATGATGACGCTTGAATATCAAATCTTCTACTGGACGGCCAAATAATGCATACGATTTTTTTTTCTTGCATGTACACCTTAAGTACAAATTGTTGCGTTTATTTTTAATTGAATACCTATTTAATATTCTACAGTCGATTAAAACTTGACTTATTGTTTCCAGTACTCGTAAAGAATTTCTTGATGTGAAACAAAGGATTCTTACATAGAATTAAGTATTTACACGTACGTATATTTAGCAATATTGTGTCACACAAGATATTATCATTATTGAATTTAATTGATTCTATTATTTATTTTTAAATTTATTTATATTTTGTTCATTTAATCCTATAATGACGTTACTACGTTTGGCCAAATTTTAAATTGTCATACATTGTCATGTCGTCGATCAAGCTATAAAAATAGTTAAAGAATACATGACACTTTGAGAGCAGTTACGTATCATGATGGGAATTGTTTCACTAAACAATGTAACATAAAAATAAGCTTCAAACGCATAGACTTATTAATCAACACGGCTTCCTGAATTCTATTTCTGTCAATGCACCAAGAACAGTGTGATCGTTTTCATACATCTCACAATTATTACGTCATGAGTTTGACAAATGGCATGATAATTCTTATATTAACAAAAGAAAAACACATTTTTTATTATAAAAAAAAGTAAAAATGGTAAATTCAAATTTATAAGTTTTCTATTCGCCGTAAAAATGCAATCTTTAAACATTCCTTGTGAGATTTGTTTACAAAAACTTGTAACACAAGTGCGAAGCGACCGTTACCCATTAAAAGTCCTCGGGTGCGATCATGTGATTGAATGAGTTATGCTCGCTGCATTTTCCCCTTCGACACGTGTTACACAATAGTTTGGATTGCAAATCGACAACATCCTTTTTAGCCTGACAATTGTGCACAGAATAATGTTATCGCTTACAAAAAAGCAACAACTATAATCATTAATATCACCTATTCTATATCAACCCATAAAAGTCCCACTGCTGGGCTCCTCTACATTTAATAGACCGATTTATTGTTAGTCTACTCCGCGGGATGACAGACGTATTTCATCGCTTATATCGAAATTATCTATACTAATAATATTAAAAAGTTCTTTATTTGAACGAGCTATTCTCAGGAACCACTAGCCCGATGTAAAGGGTTTTTCATTGCCAAATAGTCCATTTATATTTATCTATAATCATCACGCTATAATATCTAAAGTTTCATACACGGAGTTACAGGCAACAGCTATGTATTTAAAATTAATAATGTATTGACTGTATTCCTTAAACAGTCGTATTTGACAAATCATAAAGCTTATACATATTTGTATGGAAGATCAAATCTACCGTGCCTCTCACGATGCAATTGACTTTTAAATTGCTATTGTACGAAGGCCGTGAAGTTATTTCCATTACGAATAAGAAATAATGGTCAAAAGAGAAAAACACATTTATTTTGATAATACCATTAAAAATGTAAGTTACTCAACACTGTTATTTTTAGTTCATCATTGAGTTAAAATTAATAAATTACACATTTTTTTAGTATTGTGCTAAGCCAGAAAAATTACCATCGACTTTGTGTAATCTTAAAAAAAATAACCTTTAAAATATAAATATAACTTATATCTGGATATCATTGTTGAGTGCAACTAATACATGAAGAAAAACGAAATTAAAATAATAAGCCTTATGCTATTGACCACCTTATATTCTTCGCCGACTTACTGCTATTCAACTTCAGAGACTGAAGTAAAAAGACACCAATGAAGAAATTGCAGTAAACATAATTATACAACTTAAATTATGTACTTAAGCATTATTAAATATAACAAATGATAATTAATTCACCAAAGGTCATTTGAAAATTATAACTCATATTTTGATGTTCATAGGATTATTGCCACACGCAAACAAAATATAAGGAATAGCAATTACGAAGAACTGTCTGATACTTCTAATCGAGTAGATCGCAAATGCTATCAGATTGTATAGTCTAGTCAACATGTTCAAAAACGTGTTAAATAGAAATAAAGCTCCTAAAAATATGAGCGATGGCTCATTCGATTCGGAATGACGTCTAGAAAAATGTTTTTGAAGGGTATATTAGCACATTAAAAATTGCAATTGTTATTAACAAAATAAAAAAAATAAAAAAAGGTATTTAGTTTTTGTTAATAACTTTAAAAATAATAATATTTAAGGAATTTTGAAAAAAGATCCTGAAAGAGGAGGAAATTTCCAATAAAAAAGAACTAACTCCCGGAACTCTATCTATATTATATAAAATATTTTTTTAATACTGAAAATAGAGCTCCGCGAGGGCGTTATGGCATAAGCGCCGCCTAAAAAGCCGGTATATCACCTAAACCAATTTATTTTCAATATTAAATGACAATTTAAAAATTTGAAAAAAATGTGGTGTAATGTAGACACTTGAACGAAAAAAACCTCAGTGAAAATAATTTTTTGTGTCGATTTTTCAAAAAGTTACATCATTGTTAATTAACTAATTTTTTTCCAATCTCTGTTTTTATAAATTACGGCATAAAATTTATAATAATTGATCTAAAAATCTTTTCGCTTCGTGGAGCTCTTCTTGTTTAGGTACTAAATAAAGTTATGCAAAAAAAATTAATTTAAGTTAATTATTTTGTTCATTATAATTTTTTTAAATTAACTAAAAATGAAATTTCTAAAAAATGTTATTAAAAAAATTTTTTTTTGGTAATGTATTATTATTGCTGTTTTCGCATCTAATATAGGTATTAATTATCATTGGAATTTTTTTTTTAAGTAATTTGTTAAGAATTTGTTTATAAACAAATAGACTATTTTGGGATTAAAAAAAAAAATCTTTTTACCATCTTATAGCATAGGTGAAATAATGATTTTTTAAGAAAAAAAATTTTCTTAAATATTTTTTTTTATATTTTATAATCGTTTTTTTTATATTTCAATTGTTTAGATAATTAGTTCAGAAATTATTTTATTCTTAAAAATAATCATTGACCCTTTTCAATAGAATAACAGAGAAATATTTTTTTTTTATAAATAATTTATTTGTTTATTAACTTAAAAATTTGTTATAAACAAATAATATTAACCGTTATATTTTTTTTCGAAAACTTCAAAAAATTACAAAAACAACCATATGTAAAAATGTTTAGAAAAAAAGAATTTGTAATAAAATAAAAAAAAAATACAAAAAAATAATTTCTTAACTTTTTTATATATAGTTGTTTTAGTAATTTTTTTAAGTTTTCGAAAAAAAATATAACGGTTAATATTTTTTGTTTATAACAAATTTTTAAGTTAATAAACACATAAATTATTTATAAAAAAAAAATATTTCTCTGTTATTCTATTGAAAAGGGTCAATGATTATTTTTAAGAATAAAATAATTTCTGAACTAATTATCTAAACAATTGAAATATAAAAAAAACGATTATAAAATATAAAAAAAAATATTTAAGAAAATTTTTTTTCTTAAAAAATCATTATTTCACCTATGCTATAAGATGGTAAAAAGATTTTTTTTTTAAATCCCAAAATAGTCTATTTGTTTATAAACAAATTCTTAACAAATTACTTAAAAAAAAAAATCCAACGATAATTAATACCTATATTAGATGCGAAAACAGCAATAATAATACATTACCAAAAAAAAATTTTTTTAATAACATTTTTTAGAAATTTCATTTTTAGTTAATTTAAAAAAATTATAATGAACAAAATAATTAACTTAAATTATTTTTTTTTGCATAACTTTATTTAGTACCTAAACAAGAAGAGCTCCACGAAGCGAAAAGATTTTTAGATCAATTATTAAAAATTTTATGCCGTAATTTATAAAAACAGAGATTGGAAAAAAAATAGTTAATTAACAATGATGTAACTTTTTGAAAAATCGACAGAAAAAATTATTTTCACCGAGGTTTTTTTCGTTCAAGTGTCTACATTACACCACATTTTTTTCAAATTTTTAAATTGTCATTTAATATTAAAAATAAATTGTTTTAGGTGATATACCGGCTTTTTAGGCGGCGCTTATGCCGTAACGCCCTCGCGGAGCTCTATTTTCAGTATTAAAAAAATATTTTATATAATATAGATAGAGTTCCGGGAGTTAGTTCTTTTTTATTGGAAATTTCCTCCTCTTTCAGGATCTTTTTTCAAAATTCCTTAAATATTATTATTTTTAAAGTTATTAACGAAAACTAAATACCTTTTTTTATTTTTTTTATTTTGTTAATAACAATTGCAATTTTTAATGTGCTAATATACCCTTCAAAAACATTTTTCTAGACGTCATTCCGAATCGAATGAGCCATCGCTCATATTTTTAGGAGCTTTATTTCTATTTAACACGTTTTTGAACATGTTGACTAGACTAGTAGATCGGAGCGATCCTTTTCCTTCTAATGTAGGATGACTAAGCATTTAAAATAATCACGCATAGTATTGCAGTTGCCAGCTTATTTATTATTTTTTATAAAAAATAATTTTTCTTTCTTTATTTAATCGATTTCAAAAAAAGATGAGGTTTTACGTCGGGCTTTTCTACCTTTACAATGTTGCTATACCTGTTCGTAAAATATTTTTTTTATCAAAGCTCATGTAAAGTAACCAGCCAGTACAGCTTTATTTTCATTATTGAAATTGAAATAGATTTTAATGTCATTATTTAATAAAGCTTCCGTGTTAGTTATTACTATAATACGCATATTAAACGTTGATTTCAGGGTACTAGAGTAGATAATTAATATGAAGATTGCCGATGCTGTATATTTAATTATTTACCACGCTTATCGTTTATACTGGTACAGGCAAATCAGTTTTCTTAGATGATGTTGATGTTATAAATAGTACTAAGAAATTTGAGTTAGCAATTACGGGTAATAAAACATGGTAGTGAGCAAAGAAACCGGAGATCCGCATTAACACTTAACTTTGGATTTCA
Organism: Cephonodes hylas; assembly: GCA_030295005.1. Lineage (NCBI taxonomy): Eukaryota > Metazoa > Arthropoda > Insecta > Lepidoptera > Sphingidae > Cephonodes > Cephonodes hylas. The sequence goes on along the minus strand of AP025364.1, from coordinate 5,117,390 downwards.
TCATCAGTTGTCAATGTCAGGAGCGTAAAATATGAATGTGTAGTCTTGAGCTTATTTACTTTCATGAAAAGATATACTGATGTTAGTATATTTGAGTACTTGAATCCTAGCTTATTTTTACTCTTACACAGTTCAACCTCTAGTATTGAGAAATTTTGCTAAATATTTGGCAATTGGCATTCTGGAGACGATTATACACAGGTTAGATTTTTATAATTTCTAATAAAATCTAAAAATGACTAAGATCATTAGTTGATAAATCCCTATTAATCTTCTTGAACGTAATTAATAATAATAAAAACAAAAAATACCACAATATACTGAATATAAATTAAGACCATTATCAATTCGCACTTTCGATTTAGCGTAATCGACACCGCAGCTTCTGGTGGTTATAGACTGAGTACCGAGAGGAAATTATTTGTGACGGTTCTATAGTCATTATTGTTGTAATCGTACTGACAAATATTTAAGGAACGATGTCACAAATATATTATAATTATAGCTCAAACATTATAATTATAGTTTAAAACAAAGCGCTCGGACAATAGTTTTGTTACATTTTTATCGAACATTTTTTTTGGGTTAAATTATGCTAAAACTCTTTTTGTTAACAGATTCAGGGAAAATTAGTTTACCTATTAGATTTAACGCGTAAACCTCATCAAGACCTTGAAATTAATCACATCCGTGTTCCATAATTTTTGTCATGATATATAACAAACAGCCAGGCTGAATGGAAATTAATGTTTTTGCATTCCGCATTATTAAAAAAAAAAAATTGGCGGGAAACTTTTTATGTGTTTTATGTAATTTCGTTTTGTGAAAAAAGAAATAGATTTTTTAAAAGGAAATAACATGAAAAATGTCGCCTGGGCATAAATAATAAATTGAAAATGTAAGGTATTCATGAACAGTACGAAAATCAAAGCTACACATTTGTATTTTGTACCAAAAAAAATATCCTGTAAGTAACCTCATAAACAGCAAATAAAAGTTGTCTAGAACGGCCGAAAATATAACAGAGCATCATTTTTGAACTTCCTTGAACTTCGATACAATCTCTTCCTCGAACTAAAAGGTTGACAATATCCGGTTTACATTTTGTACAATAGTTAAATAAAGGAGACGCTCATATAAAAATTAAAATGAATTTAAATATTTTCCTAGAGATCCTAATGTTTTTATTTGTTCGTCTCTATTTTTCTGTGTCTTTTCTTTATCCTGAGTTTCCGCAATAATATCTGTGGACGGCAATGAACACTTAGTATTGAATAATTGCAGTAAAATTTCTGGTTTAAGAATTGTTTAAGTTACATATTAGATAAGTCACATTTTTTTCTTTTAGAGCAATACTTGATTCAAGAATAACGTTGACAAGTGGTAGGAATGTAAGATAGTTATAAACCGCAACTACTGAGATGTTATATGGGTGATAAAATCCAGAGTTACGAATAAAATAACGATAATGGTAAGTAAGTCATCTATTTTGTACCTTTTACCTTATTTTTAGTTTTAGTGGTACTATCATAACTTTACACATAGAGCCTTTGTAATAAATATTTTTATTACACTCTCTTGTGTATCATTTTGCAAAAAAAAATCATATATACTCGGTGTAATAGTTATTAAATACATTATTTAAAGAACTAAAAAGTATGAATACAAATCTAAAGCTTATTCTAGCTTTGGGGATGTAGTTATATTTTTGAGTTTAAAGCAGCCGTAAATTTTCATTATTTCATACACAAAGCCTGGCCTTATATTTATTATAAACATATTAAACTTGCGAACTCAATTGAATATTATATTTTATGTAGACGATAACAGCACGAGATCGGCTCTCCACGATTCAGTCATGTAACTTGAAGGTATTAGCGGGTTTAGGAGTCTTCTAATAATACCACTATACAATCATTGTTTTACGATAATGCTTAATTGATGGCTTTTCATCTTCATTATATTACGTGACAGTTGACACCCACATGGAGGTAAGTGGGAAGTCGTTCAATATTAAGTAAATAGCGATAGGCAACTTGGCGAAGCTAGTGAAAGGTCTATGAAACTAGAGGTCGCACATTCAAGCCCTGTACTGAAACGAATGTTGGCTTTATCTAAAATTTCAATATTTTCGATAGTCTTTGTAGGATCGAATAGTGTGGTATACGTTATCTAGAAATAAAAACCTATTTTAATGTTATATTGCAGTATTCCATAAGACTTGGATAGACTTCAGTATAAAAGTTCCCTGTATATTCCTTGGAGAGATCGTTTATTTCGGCTTAATGGGGCTGCATAATTCATGATTTGACAATTTCCCTAAAGCACTAAAAAAACATCTATAACAAGCAAGGTTCCGTCTGGATGCTAGTATCCAAATCTTGTGCGGCAGGAATCAAGACAACGGGGGATATTTTTATCCCATTTTTTTTTTGTTTCGAAACAGGGATGATCACGAAGGCTATCTTGATGTTATAAAGTTGCACAATACACCTACACGCTATTAGCGCGACTACTATCACTTCAACTAGCAGAAAAGTATGAGTTTGCTATGTCAGAGTAGAAAATATTTAACATGTCTTCTATATTTTTACCTACGACTATCATGACATTATGTACGCCTTCTGTGGGTATAGAGGAACCTCGGCCTCATATAGGAAGCAGACTAAGTATTAAAGGAATTCAAAAATGATAAAAAGTTTCAAAACAAATGTTTTTAATATAGTTTGTGTTTGTTATCTTTGCGATTCTAATTTCAATGATAAAAAAAATACTTCGAAGGGTCAAAGCAATGTGCTTGGGATTAGAACATGCGACCGCTGCGATGATATTCAAGGTAAGGCTCAACGATGTTGCTTTGTTAGTATCACGTAGTTGTTGGTTTAAATGATCATGGGTTCAATTTGCAGCCAAGAACAATGTAAAACATGTATCTACTGTCTAAACATATGTCGAGTCATAACTCATAGTTCGTAATATTTGTAGGTGACGGTAGGTACATACACTAAGTTAAGATATTTAAAAAATATATATTATCGAAGTGTCTCGAAATCTTGTGTGAACTTTTGGCTTCTTCATACCAAAACCAGAAAAAATCTACCTTATCCAAAAAATTAAAAAGAGTATTCTTCTTACTATTTTTTTTAAATTACTTATCCAACCACAAGGTCCCAAATGATTATAATTAAAGTTTGCGTCTATTATACACATACATATAACACAAATATAAGTTATGAAAGCTTTTACATTGTATTTAAAAAGAACATAGAAAAGTAGTGATATTAATTTAAATTAAACCGGATATTAAAGTAATCGTTTTCTTGCTACCGTATTGCTGTTGTAAAATTTTTATTGGAGAAGTAAATGTTGGATCATGGATGTGTTATTTCACTTTTGTTTTTCCCTTCTATGTTGGTTATAGTTTATAAGACCGATCGATAGTCTTTATTGCTACATATTTTTTAAATAAAAAACCTTTTTGAGAAGTGTTTACATATTTTTGATAAATATTATTAATGCTTTGTATAATTCTTGGGAAGGCCTACATACAGCAGTGGAGCGATAGCCTGAGTATATAATGCCTTGTATAATAAATTAAATACCGAAGGAAAATATTTGTGTTTAACCACTATACTTAAAAGTTTAGATAATTTCCACTGTAAATGAAGTCTATCAAACTACTTCAAGCTAGTGCAAAGGAAAAGCGTTACATTATGTTTTCAAGAACAATAAAGATACGAAATATATTGTAATAGACATGTAAATAAATATAAAGGTTAATACCACCGAACTTATACATTGTAATCATAATCATAGTAATAACGTATAATTTTCTGTAATCACTATATGTTTTATAATTGAAAATGCATAAAAAGGAGATTTCGCGGAAAATCTAAGAGTGGGACGTAACATGAAAATGAAGAAGATTGATAGCCGCGAGGATTCGGAGGTCAGCAGCGATCAGTGGTGTGTCTGTACGTATGTGGCGCGCCTCCGTCCCCCCATGCGCACGCGCATCCCCGCTACTACGACTATAAAAGACTTCGCCCAAACCAGCCGCGCGCTATTACAACAGTGCCTCTGTGATTTTTCCCGCCGCGTTATTTATTTTAATACACCAGCAAAGGTAAGTGAACTTGACGTAAAGATAAGGGATGGTTCGGGATGCATCCTTCACTGAAAATATTTTTTACTCCAACAAATTTACTTCAATATCAATGTGTATACCTACTTTGGGTGCATCTGGAAACATCTCAATGTAACAGTTAAAATTATTTTAATTAGTAGTTAAAATGTCCGCAAAACCTGAGACCTTAGTTGACAAGCGTTGCATTGAATCGTATCGCTAAAGTTTACGGCCGACAGCTTTGACGAATAACTTGCAAATTGAAGCGGCAAAAAGAGGTATTGCCTGACGATAATTACTCGTTTAATAGAGTTAACGCTTTAAGTTTTCAGAATACGTTAGTACTTTTGATGCATACTGTGTTTTATTAAGATTGGTTATTGCATATTACTTAAGGCAATTTGATGCAGCTTAAAAGCATTAATATGATGGTGATAAAGGTGATGTTAATTAATTATTTTATACGTCGGGTGTGCTGAAGGCTGTAAGGACGCAAGCTTCCAGTTAGTACGCACTTAGTGCTGGCGTTGGAATACAGCTGCTTTACACTGTATGTGTGTCAAGAGTTGCAACACAGACCACCGATTCACTGTTTGTGATTCTGAGAGCCCTTTTCTGTCTTTCATCATCACTAATTCTCTTTTAAATATTCAACGTTTTCACATGACTTAAGTCGCAATTAATTTATTCGAAGTTAAATTATAAATTAATTTTAGTGTGTGGCGAATCGTTAATTACTGTGAAATTATGAAGACGTAAAGTTTTGACATGCATCCTTAATTCTAAGGTAGCCTTAGTATTTCTAATATAATGTTTATATTAACGGTATTACGAAATTTAGCATTGTGAAGGTCAACCAGCTGAAAGATGTGGACTTTCAAATAATTTAAGTGACAAGAATAGTTGAGTTTAGTAAGATAAGTCGGTTTATGTCAATGAAACCAGTTTTTGAAAGAGTTGTAGTGTCATGTACTGTGACACGGCCCGCGGCGTCACCTGTGGAATGCGGCGCTGCAACAAAACAAATTATTAAGCAAAAACTATCACGCGAAGTAATTTTTACCACATCTTAAATCTTGTACCTTTTGCATCGTTTTGTTATGTATAAACAAAATTGTTGGATGAATAACAAATACGAAGCTCGGTGAAACTGTTTAGTAATTGAAATAATTGCTTCTCTGTTTCTTATGTAGATATAGCTTAAAAGGGAGTTTCTTATTTTTCATTTACTGGATACAAAACGTTTAGTCTTGAAAATATGAAATTTACAACTTACAGCAAAGTAACAGTATAGAACGAAATTTAGTAGACCACTTAATTATATTATACAAAAATAAAAATACTGTTTATTAGCTTATAGTATATTAGCTATTCTACATTATTGTTTTATATATGGGATTTTTTTGAAGTAATACAGTCAGTAAGAGATGTCAAGATTTTGATGTGTAAATATGTGTGTGTGTCACGTCAACACGTAACAAAAAAAGGTAAAGTCTATGATTAATTCAATAATTACCATTTGCACACTGGTAATGGTTTGCTACTTAGCAACGTTACTACACATTTGAAGACGTCTCTCATTAATAAATAACAGCCCACCTTATAGGGAGGTCCAGTTTTTGTCTGACATTTAACATTAGGATGATATAAACGGCATAATAATGCCTCTTTTATGTTAATAAAGCGCTTCTGAATCTTATTAAGTAATTTATATTTATTATATGGATCCAATTCCATCAAATCTTGTATTCGTTGGGCTTATGAATAAATTATCAGGGACACTAAAGTTTTAAATTCAACTACTTAATTCTTCTCGCGTTAATATGTGATGAAGCATGTTATTATGTTTGACGGCGTTGTTGCGTGTAAGTAACATTATTAAGTTAGCTTTGCGGATCTTGCAAATCTTCCAAAGGTAAATTATGAAAAGTTTTACAAGTGTTCACCGAAACACGCACGTGAATTATAAAAACTTAATTTTAAGAATTTGCGTCTAAAACACATGTTATACATACATACAAATTATAACATTGATTATTATTTTTTTATTTGAATCGGCCGAGGCAATAATGAAATCCATAAATAAATAAAGCATTACGAAATAGATTCTACTCTTATGGAATGTTTATATTTTTAACATAATTCACGCATTAGGATCTTTTGGATGGTCACTTCCGTAACGCTATAATTCTTATGATTTTAAAATTAAATTCGAGAGCAGTAAAACAAAAATAACTTTATTTATAATTTATTTTGCCATCCAGTTATACTACTAACTAAAGTCTAATATTAGGCATAATAAATCTTCTGTGAAAGATAAAATATTTGATTTTATATTTTTGTAAGAAATTAAAAGGACATTTAATTTATAGGTCAGATTTACGAGAAAGCCATTGCTAAAAAATGACAGGAGAAAATCGTACCATTGATGTGTTAACAAGTTCTTTGTGCACCTTATACGTACACAAAGCTTAGAGCACGTGAAGATTGCAGCGTGTTCTTTCGCTCATAGAATTTAACTAAGCGTGCAGATTTGTAAGATATTTCGCGAGTGCTTGTCAACGAGCTCGAGTTGCGTCAATCTGCCGTTTACTTGCGTCTCGGCTCGTTTGTTTGGGATTATGTATCTGTGTCACAGTTAATCTTTTGTAGATCACTCCCCGAGATAGCTTCACATATTTTTGACACTATTGATAATCGTAAATTGCAAGTTTGTAATGTATGTCGAAGACTAAAATGTATCGCATGATTTTTTTAAATCAATGTTGGTGAAATTTAATTTCTTCAAAACATATTTATTACATTTCGAAAATAATTATTATAAGTTCTTCGCAATAATCGTTTGCATTTTGAAGATCTCGAAATAAATTCTTTGAAAATACGTGCATTATTTCATTCGGGTACCACAAAATTAGCTTTTATATAAGGACATTATAAACAAAATAAAGTGTCTGGTATCGATACTTGTAAGAAGAGATACTTAAGAAATTATTCACATAATCGCATATAGTAGTATTGTATATGATATGATAAATATCATACCTTGATGAACTTGCAACAATCGTCCTTGGCTAGAGGAAGCTCATGCAGTCTTGACCCTTGGCCTCGCACGAACATCTTTAATGCAACATGTTTTTATTATTACCTAACAGTTTATTCACGATGTTGGCTATTTACACTTGAACTTTTAGCCTATTTACTTTTCCAAATAATTGAAAACATGTTGCTTACTATGTAATTGCTTGTCTGAAGTATATTTTAGAAGTATTGTTTCATATTCAGTTAGGTTCCTATATACATTAGTTTAATCTTTCGATGTTGGATAATCGAATTAAACTTATTTTTGTACTAATAGCACATGTTGCTAGTCTTGGAATTCTGACATAGTATCAATAAAAGCACTGTAATTATTGACGAGTATTCCAGATTTCGCTTTCACTAAGAACATAGTTTTATTTATAACTTGTGGCCCTTTCCACTTTCGTCTAGATACGGTGTTTATGACGACGTATTAATTAACAGTTTAATTTTCTTAAGAAATAGGAAATCGGTGCTTTTTCACGAGTACAATGATTATTTTTGAGTAATCATAGGGGCTTTAGGCGAGTATTGGGTTTTGCTGTAAAGAAGAAAGAAAATAATAAATAAAAACTTCTCTCTCCTTATAAGCCATCTTCCCGATCCTTATAAGTGCTCTCAAACTTTCGCAAACTACTCCGAGCAAGTATTTTTATTATTTTAACGCTTAAACAATATTCTACAACAAAGAGCTTAGTCGGTATCCAAACCTTTCGACAAAACTATAATATTCCTCGTATTTGCTAATAGTAATACCTTTAATGAGTACTCATCGAAATAGACACTTCGCCTGAAATCGCACAAACGTGATCATGTAACCGATACTCCGTGTAAAAAGCCATAATTTGTGACGACATCGAATAATTATCCCCCATTTATTAACAATTTTTATCAGAGTAAAATTATCCCACGACGAGAACAAACACAATACATTGGTATTCGTCGTACACGTTCCTAATTAAGCGTATTACACGTGTAGGCTTGAGTAATTCTTGCGACGAATTAGCTCAAGTCGATATTATCTTAGTCGAATGTAGCTTATCTGTAACCTGTCGTAATGTATCCAATCGGACGGTTGTGTCATTTCGTAAGACGCACGCAGTCCAAGCTCTCGGCACCAACAATTGATGTACACGCTACGACAAATGCCACCCTTGCGCAATAGTTCAAGGCTAATAAAAATTAGGCAAATTGCTTTTATCTTCATAGGACAATTGTTATTTTTGTGTATTTAAGTTTATTTGTTGAAATTTTATTTTAAAAAGCCTTTGGCGTTATACAAATTTAACCCCGAGATACATAAATAAAATCAATAACAACCTAACTTAGATAACAATGAAAGAAGTATCCAAAACTTATAGTAACCACTTGTTATATTATTATGATAAAAAAGACTCAAAGAAAAATAATGCAATGGAGTTATATATGTAAAAATATTTAAAAAAAAATGCTTCTTAAACTTGAATATTCGAATAAAATAAATATCCTTGTTTTTCGTGTAAAATGGCTAGAAAACGGCCTCAATACGCAGAATTACCATTATTTTTATTTCCTTATTTACCTTAAACTAATATTATTTTTGACACGAAAATCAATATTTACGTGACTCTAATAGCGCGTTGATGTCTTTTCCTCTAGCGTCTACCGTTTTTTGTGTGCGCTTGAAACAACTGGTGTATCGTAATCTGCCTGCTAATGGGGTTAATTTGGTTTTGTAACACGTGATCAGTCACCTAACATTGCATTGGCTTTTCTCATAAAAGCCTGGACAAATTTATCTCCATCACATGCACTTATATAAACGAGCAGCGTATACTATCAATGTATGCGTTTTGCAACTGCAAATAAATCTCATGGCGGTTTTAATTGGATGCGTTCGACGATACTGTTTCAATTAGTTATATGTTTATTGGTACTTAAACTGAATGTTTATTATTATTGAATTGATGGCAAGGTCTCACTTAACACATATAATGGTACCCGAGGTCGATGTTGACAAACAGACGACGTGGGTGCTATCACATTGTTTTCTAATAAAGTCGTAACATTGAACTTGTGGTTTTGAAACTGTTACGGTATTCAGGAAGCGTGGATTAGCCCCCGATTAATCATCTGTAACCTTGCAATTCTTATTTTTCAATTACGTGCGGTTAACTAGTCATAAATTACCTAATGGTAATGAATAAAACGTATTCAATGTCATTGCTTATAATTTTTAAACTAATCATTATAATGTTACTTTCATGCTTACGCTTCAAATTATTTTAAAAGTACTGTTATGAGTATTTTGTTTTAGACTAATATTTATGACATAAGATAAGAAGTGCGTATCACCCTAAACTGCACTAGGTCAGAATATTATCTATTATGGAGGAGGCCTGTGCCCAGCATTGGGTCTTACATGGGCTGATGATGATGATGAGAATGATTAACTATTGACTAATTTTCTACTTACAACGGTTTACATTTATACTTTATATACTATGTGCGAACCAAAATTTCACTCTTAAATTCATGTTTTTATTCCAAATATAATTTGTAGTTTGATTTATGCAAAACAAAATTTGCCAAAATTATATTTCCCTAAACATAAGCGATGTAAAAAGTGACACAAGTCGTCCGACCACCTGCCATCTTCATCTAGCCGAACCGGTTGGCGGCTGGCGACTGTGACATAACCGACACTAGAATCACGGACGTGAATCAGGTTGTGGAAATGTAGGATCTCCGAGATTATTTGCGTACATTTTTTGTTTGCAGCAATGCTATTTATGTAAACTGTTTATCTTGGTTTGTGTAATCTTTTATGGATACGTACTTGGACTGTGTCCAGGCAATTCCATTCAACATTCATGGGAAGTTCACCGGTTTCAGTGCTAAAGTATGGTGACATCTAACTCCATCGGGAAATGAATGAATGTAGAAATGACATAATTGGTCATAAACTTCCGACATCGTCTTTCAAGGCGGTCGCGACGAACAGTCCTCAGGTGGGTGCGAAGTTTATTTTTGAAACTCTGATGTAACGTAAAGAAACACAATATATTCAAACGTAATAATATTTGGCGTAATATGTCTACTTAACCCACTAGTGTAGAAAGCTTTACTGATTGATGAGTATTTCCTCGTACATATTTACATTTTGAGACAAACCATCTGCAAAACATTACGTATACTTACGCGTAATAAAAATCCCTTGACAAATGACATATTCGACGACGCGACTCATACTTATGTCAGTGGACGCAACTTGAATACAAATCGAGTATAGTTAGCCGTAAAGGCAGGTACTGCTTTCGCTTTTCATTTTTTTGTATGCTAAAGATTCGAATTCTGTTAAAAGTGCTTTGAGTTATTCTTCACATATCTATCATGATGAGTAGTAGTGTGTAACAGAAGACTGTTATTGACAAGTATCACAAAACAGTATAATGATTCGGCGCCATTAGCGAGTAACGTGATAAGTGAACATTTCATTAGTGTGGTGACTGAAGGGCATAAAATAATTTGGCAAGGCGTTAGACTGTGTAGAGTGAAGCGAAGCGCACGAAGCAGCACGATCGTGACCGAAACTGACGGACGATCGGCCTCGGGCCGCTTGCAAAACCCCGTGGAAATACATTGTGGTTGAGAAGGTAGAGCTAAAATCGCGATTGGCACATAGATTTGCGAAGAATACCATTGAACTCTTGTGCCGAAGAGCACGTATTGTTTTGTTAACTGTTGAAACGATTGTCTTCAACGCTTTGTCCCATTGTCTATTGTATGAGATTTGCATTGTACGTATTCAAGTGCATATGTCGCACTTTACCCACCAATTATTACTCGTAAAAGTCCTCATATGATTTGCACTAAACCTGCCCATGGGTTTTCATCATGAGCTTTGGCGGACGATGGCTGTGACAAAACTTGTATCAAAACCACGACTTAGTGTATACCTCAATATATAGAAATAACAACAACACAAAACTGTTGTAGTCTTTTAACAAGGTACATAAAGAACTGAATGAAAGCGAAAATACTCCTCCAGGAAATAATTAATTCTGGCCCTGAGCGTGCACGACACGCATCCTGGCTTAAAGCGCTCGTAAAGCATTACATCCTTATATTTTATTGATGAGGTGAGATCGCAATTACCTCATACGGTTATGGCATCAATTAGCAATGCAGCGCGGATGTCAAGGTCGCCACGCACTCAGTATCTATGGAAGGGACTCCGCCTGACAACAATCGATTTCCGGGTACAACGCATGATCATGACACAAAACACGTTTTTGTCTCATCGCCCGCTGAGGACGATGACGACCTACAATCTAATTATAGCTTCTTATAAAAGCTTATTTGCCTGTACACTTAACGCAAATGAGCCATAAAATAATTGTTGGGCGAGGCAAAAAGTCAACGTGCAAAATACAACGAACGTAATTTCACGGTTAGGTCGAAACACCTTAACGGCTTCCATATGTCGCCCGGAGCAAAGTCACGAATCGCGACTTGTACAGTGTCGACCAACGACATACTTGTGTTTGCGTAACACATTGACCAATATGACGGGCTATCTTACGGCCTAAAAACAATCGTACAAGTTGTTTCGCTGATTGAATATGACGTCATGTACTTAATCGTCAGTGCAATAAGTATTACTAACCTGTACAATGCAATGGGCATTGCGAAGATTAACGATATTGTTTACGTGCTGGCGTGGCCGGACGAACACGTTGGTATTACGAAAAAGGAAAAATTACACAAGACGCGACGCGACGCGATCCAGTGCCCCGGTCACTCACTGTCACAGATGTTACGCAATATTATAAAACTCTTATAATATGCGATATTAAAACTTTTCATAAGGGCTTTGTGATTTTAAAGGTACATAAAGAAATGTTTTCCCTTAATTTATTAATTTTAGTAAAATGATTATATACGTTTTGTCGTTGATGTTGTGTGGTACAGCTTTAAGCTTATTTACATGAGATTTTATAATTTTTGAATGTAAACATTGTCTGTATTTTGCCATGATATTCGTAAATTTTTGCGGTAAAAGACATAGGTATATTTTCCTCTTGAACAAATCGAAGTAAACTTATTCAGTTATTTTGAGATTGCAACATTTATGAAACGTAGTAAAGCTAGGCAATATATTAAGATTATTATTGGTGCTATCAAGCTTAGGTATACACTAAAATGAGTAATGGTAGCGATTCAAATCGTGATCCCGATCTTGTTTGTAGATGTTTCAATTCCCTAGTGCTATTTTGTATAAACAAATGCATTGATAATAAACTATATTATTTGTGCAATAAATTCTTCGTCTCGACGCACGTGCAAACCGGTCCCGGAGTGTCACACATATCTCCCTCATTTCTGCCCGATTACGATATACACTCGTGACTAAATTATATCTCATACATTGGATATATTATTATTGTGAAATGTCTATAGAGTATGAAATTAATTCATTGCAAGGCTGGTGGACGTAAACAAAAATTAATAGTACGCAACGTGAAGGAATTTGCAAGTATGTAGGTACTCTCTGGATAATAAATTGTTTAGATCTTATTTGCCAGAAACTGTTTGTGTCTCGAGATGATTCTCTGAATTTTATTTCAAATTAAATGTATTTATTAGTTAAAACCTATTTTAAATGTATCTTCTTCTTCTTCATCAACCCATATACGCCCACTGCTGAGCACGGGTCTCCTCTATCATTGAGAGGGTTTAGGCCATAGTCCACCACGCTGGCCTAGTGCGGGTTGGCGGACTACACACCTAAGAAATTCCTAAGAACTCTTAGGTGTGCAGGTTTCATCACGATGTTTTCCTTCACCGTTAAAGCAAGTGATAATTCAATGTGAATACACACATAACTTCGAAAAGTCAGAGGTGTGTGCCTGGGGTTCGAACCCGCGACCGGCGAGATTCTCGACCGCGCGCCCAAACCTCGAGGCCATCACTGCTTTTTTACTGCTTTTAAATGTATTCTCTATGATAAAAATATTCGTTTCAGTCGGTAGCCATTTTTATAGTGCTTTCAATATAAGTTTCTAAGAAATAGTCTTTTATTTTTCGCATGTACTTGAAAACAATTATACTGATCGTGACGTCATCTATGAAAAATATTACGTCTCTTTGTCATATAATTTTGTTGTTTGTCGAAATGGGGGTTGAAAGTTTGTATGGGAAAGCCATTTTTTTAAGTTATAAAAAATACTGAAAGACAAAACGGCTAGGTCGCTATGAAATATATAATTTGATAACATTGAAACATCGCGAATGTTATGTATTCTATTCAGTTGTACATTTCAAACTGGCAATTGTATGCATTTATGTCTCATCAGAATTCCTCAGTGACCGAGTGATCTAAGAAAACAGATGCGATCTTGTGTAACTATACATAATCAACATTGTCGTTGGCTACAACTTTGCATTCATTCAGCGAACGTTGCATAATCTGCGAGGATAAGTTATGTTAGGAATCGTAGCAACACGCACCAACATTCTTGATGAGTTACTTGTTACCAAGTATTTATCGGGTAATGCGATATTATATTAGAATAATATAGCTAATTAATATTATGGATCTTTATTTAACACTTTCAGGTATATGATACAGAAATAATGGTAAGAAACTTAACTATAAAAAGAAAACAAGAGGCGGCCTTTTCGCTCTAAGCAATTGTCTTTAAGTTATGAGAAAAGCTCGGGCCGCCATGTTTGTGAATATGATTAGATTAAGACTGTTTTTATAATAAGGCATAGTGTCGAGAAAAAAACATGATACAGAATGTGTTATAGAATGAATACGACAATAAGTCGATATTTTGTAATCGGTTGAATTCCGGGTCGAAAAGTGTTATTGAGTTAATCTATAAGGAACTTCTATTAGTCGAAGATAAAAATGCCCGGTGTCTAGAAATATGCTCGAAAAGCGGTAAGGCTCGCTCCTTTTTACCAGGGACTGTGCACACCTCGCAATGTAATGCAATGTGAGTGCACAAATGCACTTCTGCCTACCCCTTCAAGGAATACGGCGTGAAGTTGTGTATAAAATTATTATCTTTATTTGATTTACTCGATGTTGGAAATACAGACTAGATAAATTCATAAATTTAATCCATTGCTTGAGTGTTCAATAGTTACTGCATTAAAACACATATATAAATAAATTTACATTATGGGTCTTAAGTTACACATGTAGTGTGGTAAGCTGAACATATTAACTACTAATAATAATTTGGTTACTTAGTGCTTTCTATAGCAAATAAAAACAAACAAGTTTACTTTTCTATAAAGTAACTCAATACAAAACAAAAAACTAGTTTCCGTCTGTATGAAAATTTCATGCTATTTAAAATCACAAGTAATATAAGGACATCGACAGTATAATTATGATAAATACTCTGACATCTTCCATAAAAGTCCTTAAAATGATTGTAAAACGAGTTTTTAAATCAGGAAGTCACGTTTAAGATTCGATTGTCTCAGCGGTACTAAAATAGTAGCAATAAATTATTCAAAAGACAAAGCAACAAGCTGTAGCAGGAATGGTAATTTCTTGAGAATCCCAATAATGCATAATTTAAGTAAATGAAAAAACACTGCATTCAATGATTAAATTTATACAGTTTTTACATATAAAACGGGAACTTTATATTTTTGGAATTTATTTTAATTATTATTAAAAATAACCTTAGGCATTATATTTTAAAATTGCCCATATTAAAAAATACGGTCAAGTGTCTTAAAAAAATTGGAACAACCATTTGCATGTAAACTGCTGTAATCTGAATTTTATGTTAATTATTTTTGAAAATGCAAATAAACATATTTTATTGTTAAGTTAATCAATTTATGCGTCGATTTTGAAAGCAAATTTCGACAAGGTCTCACTCATACACATTTGACAGCCCCGTGGCGCATTCAGCTTGCGAAGTGAGACGCCTCGGGTTCAATTCGGGGATCGGGACGGCCACCGAGTAGAATATTTGTGTGATCTGTCTCACTTTCCGATACCCACGACACAAGAGTCTTGTGAAGACTCGTATCTCTAAGTATGTGACTGTTGGGTGTATTTATTTATTAATATTTGTTTTTATTTTCTCCAGATGCAAACGTGGTTGGTGGTGGCTTGCGTGGCTGCTCTGGCGGCGCTCGCTTCCGCACAGAAGCCCGGTCGCTTCCTCTCACTGCCAGTGCCGCAAAAGTGCGCTAATAGTAAGTGCTAACTGTTCATTATATAGCAAATTGTGCCTAAGGAAACTAGTTTATTCAGCCATCTTATGCTTTTATCATAAACAAATCTTCAGTAGAAAATACTTTCCAATGCATTATTGCTAAATAGAAACTATTGGCACCTTGAATTTCTGATAAAGACATGTTAAATAAAGAGAACATGAAAACTGCTATGTTATTTACTGCCTCGAATTTGCCTAATTTTTTAAGTGTCTGCGCAAATAAAATTTCTGACGGTAAATATTTTAGTAACGGAATATATAGAGTAGAGTACTACTAAAATCTGAAAAATGCCTAGCGTTGACATTTCATACATCGGCAGACATCGGCTCTATAAAGCTTATTATCAAGTCAACATTAGAGATAATATTATAGGGTCTGTGTGCTTCTGAGACCGAAAGTCTCTGTTTGTTTTTGATACTCATGACATAAGATTTTTATGTTTGAATAGGGTCAGAACGGTGTATGTGACTTTTTTGCTAGCTGTATTTATTTATTTCTTATTATTGCCAATGGGTCTTAAATGTATTGCGACCATAAATATACATTATACATTAACGTTTTAACGTTTACTTTAATAACTAAATCTTATTACACAACAGATTTTAGTCAACTAAATATATTGGTGGGTTATGTTTTAAATATTAAAAAACATTAAGCAAAGGTGTTACCATTTATCAGATACTATAGCGTAAATCTATGCAAATAATTATTTATATTGTTGCTTTTAAAAATATGCAAATTTTTCTGGTATGATAAAACTGGCGCCAAAACTAGATATCTCCGCGGAAGAACAGGTCTTTCAAATTTATTATGTTTTTTATTATCTTGTTCCTATTTTTATCTCGTCTCTCGTTTGAATAATAGTGCAGGTTTTTTTTTGTTTTTGTGTATCTCCTGGTACATCAGTAATAAAAAGTGTTTCTTTGAGCAAACGGTTGACTTGAAACCTCGACTGTTTTGTTCTTGTACTTTGTTGGCACTATAAGATGGGTATCCAAACTTTACTACAGTGGATAAGTAAATGGTTAACAAAAACAACTTATTTTCAGCAGTATTTCTAAATAAAACTTTTACCGCAATAAATTTCATATGCTTCGTTCACTTCGAGTCGCTTTGATATAATCGGTGATGTTTTCATGATAAATAAAGATACAGCACAACGTTAAATCATATTGAAGGCGTAAAAAATAATAAAATATCTTTGGCTGTAATTTGAATATTATATTCCACATACTGTAAAACATTACATTTATTATTGCGCGACTTACTTCTAGTATTATTTTTTATTATAAATCAAGCATTACCAAGCTTTCGTTGTGTTTATCATTTTCACTCTACTTTAACTAAGTCTTCGGTGGCCATTCTAAAGCCTCTGACAATTGCGGAGAATTACAATAAAAAAACCTTTGGTAATAAAAACAATATATTAGGTATATTATATGACAAAACATTAGGTCGAGAATTTAACGCGAAGATTTTTTTTCTATTTTGTATAATACCCATATCTATTCACCTAATGATGGTATACACTATACAGGTAACTGTTGTAATTAACTACTATAGTACTAATTGAACGAATGCAAACTTTACAGATTCACTGTTTGTAATTCAATTTATTATTCAACAAACCAATCCTTATTTATGGACAGTCAACACTGATGCTAGATTTAAATTAAGTTATTTTATTACTCAGATTCCAGCAGCTGTTTATTAATACTAAGATATGTTTTAAGCGCCTTTAAATATAATATAATTTGTATTCGCATTGAATGCTGAATGTGGTGTCGCGGCTTAAATACGCCTCACGGGTTTGATTCTGGGGTGGGGCATTGTTACTGGATTTTTTCGTTATGAAATTCTCAGTAGCAGCACGGAGGCTGGAAATGTCCCAAATCATGGGTAAGGCTCGCCCCCAATTATGTGCGATATAGATAAATAGTCAATAAGTTGTTGCAGAAATGCACTTTCGCCTAACCATTCGGAAAATACAAGCGATAGATTATGTGTTAAGATTATGTATAATACAAAACCATGTTATTCCTAGTACTTTAAGTGCTGTAACGAAAAAAACATAAAATAATATTAATATTAATTAAATAACCGAATCGTTCTTTTTTTCTTTCGCCTCCGTCCATACGACACTCGCTTTCCTTATTTATACTTTCATAACACTCGCCCAAAAGGTATGCAAGCCCTTTCAAACTAGTTTAATTAAATTACAAGAGTGCCGGTTATTGATGGTACTTAAACAATCTGAGAAATAAATTATTGATTCGTTACTGAGATTTAATCTTCGATGTATTTTTTTATTTCTTATTTTTCCAATGCTTCGAAGCATTATTTCCGTCACACATTGCCGTTCTCGTTAGATGTTTTGAATTTTTCTCTTTTAATTAATCCATGCATTAGTAATACCTGTTAAAGTGCGTTGACAGGTTCTTACCATTTCGTATCTCAAAGTTTCCCTTTGTTAAGTTACCACAGATGTAATACCAGTTATTGAAAGTGAAAATAGGAAATAAAAACTAGCTTCTTTTATGATTTCTCTTCTTCGCTGTTTGTTTTCATGTTACAATGTCTCCGTAAAACACATTTTTAATAAGGCTGCTGATGAATATTATGTTTGTTTTAATTCAGGCCATTTATTATCCGCTTTAACCGTATGACAAAAATTACATTCATACGTTTCGCCAGCTGTTTTAATTCACTTACTACAAAGATCGACTTTATTGCCATTTGTATACTAGGTGAAAATTTCTATCTTCTCACTCTGGGCATTATTATCATTGAGAAGTTTCTAAAAGCGAAACATACAACAGTACCGGTCTTTGATTCAATCCTGGGTAATCTGTCATCGGCTGCATAGAAGCAACGATGAACCGCATAGCAATTACCTAGATGTTTTAGTTAAATATACACAGTATTGCTCAATTTTTCGTAAATCTGTTATAAGTCCCAGAATCGAAAACCTTTTGTATACATTTTCTAATAGAAATATCTAATACTGTAAGCTTTGGGTTGCATTAATTGTAATTTCTTTTTGTAAACTTTTATAGACGCATTGTTTATATTACTTTTACTTGTATGAACATTAAAATATCCTACAAAAATAACACAAACATTACGCAATTTACGCACAGAGGAAGTTCCAAGTAATCAACAATTAGCATTATTACATTCATTACATAAACAAGTAAATGTTTACTTATAAATCATGTATTCAAAATTATTCACAACACTTTGCTTGCTTTCAACATAACGATACAATGTTAAACGTTGAGCGAAGACGTAACTGGAGGAACAAGTTCCCATGTTCTATGAGAAAAAAATGTACGTAATAATAAACTCATTAAAATATTGCCAATTTAGGCAACTTAATTTTCTTGGAACTATGATTTGTATTGGTATTTGAATAAGGATTAATGCCAGGCTAGAGATTCAGATTGATCATCATTCGGCAGTTTTAGAGATGAATGCGATTAAGAAAAAAAAAACATTTTTAAACTTATAAGTTGCACTTATTATCATCTTGATTTTTTTATAAGTCCATGTATACATTTTTTTGGTTTCTGGAGTACACTTCAACTCTACTACTCACTCTCTCTAGCTAACAGGTTTTTGTTTAATTGCCTCTATAATTATTTCTTCGTAGGATTCCCACACGATACTTATGCTTGTCCTCGTTAAGCCCTTGCTTGGACTTTAATTGTTTAAATTACCTGTATTGTCGAGTGAATAACTAGAATAATTTATAGCAAAAAAATTGTAACCATCCCACGTAAATGACAACATGGCCATCACATTGTTAGCATTCCTATCTTAATAAGTATTGACTCTAAAATATTTATTATCCACAACTTTATCAAAGACCTTGTGTTGCAAACTATTTCAACATTCAGGAGGTTTAAATATTTTATATTTTATTTACATAACCGTTACATTGCTTGAATAATTTTGTTTCACATTTGGTAATAATTTTCTATACTCGCATATATTCGAGTCGATCTAAACTAATTCTAGATATCATCTTAAAATAATAATTACTACATTTGAAACAGAAAAAAAAATCACGTGCTCATCCCCTAAAGTCAAAACAAACTCGTAATAATGATGAATATTGTTACGAGTAAATTACACAATCGTAATTAGACGCAATACTCAATTAAACCTATGAATTTAATCATTTATTTTTACGGGTCAACCTCTCTTTACTAAATATAATCTAAGGAATATCACAAAGACTTAATAAAACAATATTGTAAAGTGTGAAAAGGCAATAAAATTCCTTACGCACATTCACATGAATGCTTATAAAAACGTTGTGATGTAAACAATTTATTAAATATAAAAATAAACTTCTTACAAAACATTGCGACAAAGTGCGTGGGTGGGTTTTGTGTAAATTTAAACTATGAACTCGAGTACCCACTCACTATTTTGCAACTGTAAATGAACAAGAATAGGTCATCTTTTGTATTCCACGGTTGACAACAAGAAACTATTAAGCTACCGTTTGAAATTCATACACTGGTTTGCTACATTACTTGTCTTTGAAGGCATAAATTGATTTATAAATAATTGACAGTGTCTAATAATGCATAGAAACTACACTCGACAATCACACGCACTTTGTTAAACACCTTTATCGTAAAACCTGCTGCTCTCCTTACTTTTTTTGTTAGACTGATAAAACCAATATCAGAACTATTAGTATCTTTAAAATTTAACTACATATTTCGTAAATTGAGAAAAAGTCCGTTAACCTATCAGCACTCTGATTATAATTGGCTTCATTTCATGGCAAAAGGTTTAATGCAAAGACTAATTTAAATTCGAAAGGGCTAAGGATTTTATTACCAAGGCCTACATTTGCTAACTAACGAACTTTCTTTTGTGCTTAGATTAGTATATGATACGTTGATTACAGCTCTACTTTTATGATGTGCTATTAAGTTATCAGCCGTCATCTTAAAACCTTTCTAATATACATTTCCTTTGCGCAATATATTATGCAATTTCCTGTAACTTCTAATGCATTTATTTCTCTGAGCTCTTAATTATTCATTAATATTCTAACAAATAAAATGGAGCTACTGCAAATTATGGTGACAATGAATCTTTTTCCATTGCCATAAAATATTTCTACACCCATGTCCATCACCTGAGTTTAGACTTCACGGTGTAGGGGCTTAGCTTACTGCCATATGCCTAACATATTTCTAAAATCCATGCAGTACTACGGGATTCAACATGAGACTGTTAGAATATACTATTAATGCGTCGAACACAAAAGGCGTGAACGCAAATTCTTACTACTACAGTATACGTACAACGTACATATACAATCATAATATGTATGTATGTATATGGTTTGAAGAGGCTGTTATGAACTTTAAACATTTTACTCGCATTCCATTAGGTGTTTATTGTACAATGAACCTCGATTCGGTCGCATAAGGATGCAGTTCACGATAATTTCGCTTGTAAGTGTTGTGTACAGTGTTTCCGATTTAATGTTTTTATTTGGTAAAACGTTAAACTCAATTAAAACCGGTAGACAATAATACTTTTATTGGTATTACGAGTGAAAACTTCTCGCCTTGTATAACCCAAAGTCTTTGTAATACTGCTTTGTATTTGCTAGCCACTATGGAAATTTTAAGATAATGTAATAATTGAATGACTTGCTATTATAACGTCGTATTCATAAAAGCTCTAACGTAGAGTCGCAAGTCTCATTACCTGGAGCATTTGTTGTTTAATTAATTCGAATTGTATACTTTCCTCAAAAAATATTCCTGTAAATAGTTGCTTAGATGGCCGAAATATTTTTTTATAAATTACAAAGTTCGGCAGAAAACTAAACTTAAATGAATAGAATAATTGGCGTAAATATAATGTATGGATATATCAGTATGGTTCTATACTTTCATCATACGCATTTATGGTATTGGAGCTTCAAAATCGTTTGAATAATCTTTTTGTTAAGTTGTCATGCCGCAATCACAACCTCTAAATGAACAGAAGGAATGGATTGCGACGAAATCTGCTATTTCATCAATAAATTGCTTAAAGGTTATTAAATATCGGAGAACAATAGGTTAAAGCTTTTAATAGGAAAGGTATGGAAAAATGTTATTCTCAAGGACGAATGATAAACCATTATATTCAATAAATAGCTTATGAAATTCAGACGGAGCTTCCCTATGTCATAGATAGGTTTATATATGGTTAAAAACTTGAGCCTAAAAAAGGTTGAGTTTGCCAAGAGAACCTTTGAAGGTTCGGGAACTTAAAGCTTACTAATATACATTAAAGACTAATGCATCTTTAATTTTAAAAAGTCAGATACATATTTGATTGGACCTAAATATGCTGCTTTCGCCACAGAAGTTTTCCTGCTAAAAAGAATTAGTAATTTTACTACACTCGCGACTTTCCGGCATTTTGTTTTCATTCAAGAATAAATTCAGCAGTTTGTACGTTGGCATAAAAACCTTTAAATATGAACTTGGTTTTATATTTCCAAAAATATATAAAAAAACAGTACATTAAACATACTTCCTGTGATTTCGGATGCGAGTGTTAATAATAATAAAAATATACTAATGTGGCGTTTTGCAACGTAGCCTTCATTCAGCTTTACCTTTCAACATTACAGCTTCGTATACAATTTAATGGACGTTAACAACATCTTCTAAGACATAAATTAAAAGTATTTGTGAAGCTGACATACGCAGTTGACTGCAGCCATAAAGTAATTGCTTCAATGACACTTACAATTTAGTTGAAACACCTATTACAAATCTGCAGACCTTAGACAACGTTGGCAAAGTAACTTGGTATCTAAAGAGAATTTATTTTTACTATGAACCCTGGTAGCCTTCCATCTGTGAGGGAAATAAGAAAGATAGTAAGAACCAAGGGATTTTTTAAAAGAATCTATTTTACTATGGTGTATTATAAATCTTCGAGATTATCAAAATAAAAGCTAAAACTTTCTATATTAACTGAGCCAGAAGAGAGGATTATATAAATTGTATAGTTTGTCATGTGTATGGAAATTGATGAAGTCCACGGGATTAACCAAAGGGTAACGACGAATCATTATTAACTTTCTAGTTAAAGTTCGTGGTGCTGTACATTACGCATCTTTTGGTTGCATAATTTGTTATTGCTTATGGCTTCGAGGAGTTTTGAGTCGAATTATACGACCTGATGTATAAATTGAAAACACGAAAAGCTAATGAGAACGAGCTTTCATGACAGAGACGAATTAAAATCACAGATGAATGCACACTTTGTGGACTCTACAAATATTTGTTTTTGCATTGCGGGTGTGAAATTTCTCGCATTTTCTGAAACCCATGTCAATTTTTCTTATCACAGTTTCATTCAAGGTCTATATATGGGATTCTACAGTATTTTGTATACATAATTTTAGTTTATAAATCGACCCCTAAACACCAAGAACTGAACAATTCTATAATGTCATTTAAACAAGCATATTAACATATTCGCGTAATTGTTCACAAAGTTCGCTGGCTACATTCTTAACCTCCGTACGTACACGGTACACGGCGTGACAATGGAAGACATTAGTCGTAAAATCAGCGACATGTTAAATGTGTTCTTGGCGTCAGTATCGTGCAGGATGATCAGCAAACAATCGTACATTCGTCTGTCTGTCAGTGCGCAAGGTCTCAAACACAATAATCACCGCACGCCGTGTGAACGTTAACACATTCACGTCGTAATCAAGCCTCATTACTGATATCTTTGCTATTGCCAGCAATTATTCGTGTTTCGCAAGGTGCGTTCGGAACGTACTCCTCTCGTCAACATACAATCTTGAACTAGATACGTTTTGCAAGAGGACTATTACACTTCATACATATTTATAGCTTATCAATTAATCTTCTCCCCATAAAAGGGACGATGCATGTGGATAACCTTATTGCGTGACTAAGACAACCCATGTTTCGCCATGATCTGATTTCGTCTTAGTCAGGACTTGTAAAGATTATATCACGTTTTTATTGGCTATCTATGTGCGAGATCACAAGTAGAATGGGGTATCGTACAATAAGTTTGATATCTAGTTCTGCGCGAATGCTTGTCCAATAAATTATGAACAACAACAATGGACGCGAACTTGTCGGTAGGTTAAATAAAACAGCATCCGGTCGACGATCCTTGGCCCAGTTGGCGCTCCGCGTGACCGACGCATCTGTTTGCTTCAGCGTCGGTCGGCGCCGCAAACCGCCGTTGCAACATCGTCTGCCAAAATCATTCCATACATACCAAACACTGATGGGTCATACAAACAATCAATTGTTCATAAAATCTATACAACGGATTAATTTTTCTATGCCATACACATTTCATAGATCTAATAAAAATCGAAGTTGAAAAAATATTTTTAACCATCCCCGCAACGAAGTGACCAAGGTATGGTACAACAACAAGATAAAAATGTTAAATTATCAGAAAGGTCATCTGAGCACTCTGGGGGATCTGATTATCATGGAAAATTCGAGAAATGAACCAAACAGTAATTATGTTAATGGTTAATTAATTAATACACGACGTTAAAAAACTACGCAACAGTCGCGTTTGTGTTTGAAGATTCCACAGAAACATATAAAATATAAATAAGCTGTGATCTTTGTTGGAATGTGTAGCATGTTCATTTAACATTACACTGTGTAAAACTTGAAATATGTTGTCCACATTGTGAGGAGGAAAGGTCGGCAGCGCGTGGGCGTCGGCATTATGTAACATGTTGATTGCGCAGCCGATATTATGGCGGTTCACTCTGTTTTGGTTTATAGAATCCGTCAATGTCACGACCGTGGTTGATCATATGATAGGTACACGACCTGCGAATGGGGGTCACCAATTGTTACTAACTTAACGCGCCGCTAAGTAACTTTATATAGCGCAGTGTGAATTAATATTCATATATGTTTAACGTCTGCTTTACGAGGCCATATATTCATGTCAAATGTACTTAAAGGTTCTTCAACTATTTTTTTAAGATTATGATGGATTAAGATTACATTCAATGCAGCAACCACCTTTTTTACCCCATCAATCAGAATGGTTACTATTGTTTTTATGCATCCGACGAATGATTAATTTTTGACGATAGCAAATTGCTCAACAAACCAATCATTATTCTTATAGTTTATTTATGGCATAAAAAGACTATCGAATTATCTTTTAAACAGCTCTTTTTATTTCCAGGACCAAAGGAGTTCTTCTACCGCGGCCACCACTACTTCTACAGCGGCCACGTGCCCGCACTCGCCAACAGGAAAGTAGACTGGCTCGATGGTCGTAACATTTGCCGCGAGTACTGCATGGACCTCGTTTCCATGGAAACCCAAGAAGAAAACAATCTGATCTTCAAGCTCATCCAACAAAGTGAGTATTTGAATACGAAAACTAATAATGATGCGGGTTATTAGGTAATAATATAAAACGATGCAAATTTTCACACCCACTGCAACGAAATTTAAATCTATTATACTTTTTTTAGAATATGTAATAAGTTGGAATAGTTTAGTCGAACAGAATCCGTGATTTTTATGGATTCGTATTTCGTATAAAGTTCCTACATCATTTATTTATTTTGAATGCTGTGTCACATACTTGAGTACGAAGCGTTGTTGCCGTAATATTTTTTTAACATGTTTTCAACTTGATGGGCAAAGGAAATATTTAAATAACTTTTATTAAATGCATTCAACAAAATTTGACATTTCTTTTATGCACGAATATTTCACAATATGTTAAAACTCAATGCATTGTGTACATCACGATGACCTCTTTGGTCCGTTGACTGCTTGCGATCAAGAGATCACGGGTGTGAGTCCTACATGAGTAAAGTTTTGTTAGGTCATTACCTAACTCACTGTTATGTCAAAAACAACTACGGACTTGGTAAGCGGAAATAAGATTGCTTACTAATTAATTGATCTTAAGCACACCTAGCACAAGTTAGGTTAGAAATCAGGATAGTCTTTCGGAAAAATAGTATTAATAAAACCAAATTCAGAAATATGAATCTCGTAAACTATAATTAATATACTTTATCCATAATGTTTGTCTGTCTGTTGCAGACGATGTCCCATACATCTGGACTTCTGGCCGTCTCTGCGACTTCAAGGGTTGCGAGTCCCGCAAGGATCTTGAACCCAAGAACATTTTGGGATGGTTCTGGTCTGCTAACCGTGAAAAGATTTCGCCAACCAACCAGGTATGTGTGATTAAGGAACTTATTACCTACTCACAACGAAAATTAAATATCATTTTGTTTTGATTTATGAGTCTAAATTATACGGGTGATTTCCCTTCTGACAAATTTGTTTTATCTATATCACATAATTTACTAACTCTGTCCGTTATTTAAACTGCATTAATGGCATAATGAGTTAAATCGACATCATGATCTTTATTTAAACTACGTACTTCTGAGAGCATCCACTGATGTACAAAACGAGAGCAAAAACCGACTGATAGTTTTAAGAAAGATCGCGTTTTAAAATTACAAAATTTTCGTTTTGCTGCCCCATCGTGAGGTGCTAGTACTTACTGTATTTTCCATAGCACAGTGTTATAACATCACTTTTAAATGACTCAATCTATAAACAGATCCCCAACGGCTGGGGCTACAACCCGTGGTCGCAGACGGGCCACAAGAAGCTGCGCCAGCCCGACAACGCGGAGTTCGACATCAACAACACGTCCGAGTCGTGCCTCAGCGTGCTCAACAACGTGTACAACGACGGCATCGCGTGGCACGACGTCGCCTGCTACCACGAGAAGCCCGTCGTCTGCGAAGACTCCGAGGAACTCCTCAACTACGTCGCCAGCACCAACCCCGGCATCCGTCTCTAAATATAAAGAGATTTACTGTACTAAATAAATATATCGGCTCTTTGATCAGATTTATACTATGCCCATTCTCACTGCCACGTTTGATTTTTATAGAATTGTCAACTACCCTACTCCCCATAAATGACGTCATAGTCTCGATTTAGTAAATAAACATCGATAATGACATACTTCGGCTCATTGATCGGATCAATGATATTCTCCCTGCCATTTTTGAATTTTTAGAAGTTTCAACTACCCTACTTTGCTAAAATGACGTCAGTTTTGATATGTCATATATTAATGTAAAATGTAATAACTCCAAAATTAACAAAACCATGTAATGTGAACATTATTTATTTACAGCCCGTATATTTCTATGATTTGGTCACATCGAAATCGTCACTGCCCATCCGCGTACAATGTACAGATTAATATAATTTAAGAATTAATTAAGTTAATTTACCTAAGGGAAAAGAATATTTTATATTTGTATATAAAATAAATTAAGAAACTTTTTTAATTGTTTTATTTCGCTCTTTTTCGACTTTTTTTTCGACCTTTTTTTCGACTGTTACCTAAAGAAAACTTTTTATTCTAAAATCTAATAATAGCACTATCAATAAGAAAAATAAATCTTGGCGATTAGTAATATAAATTCTACAGTGTCATTAAAAAATATTTTTATTGTTTTATTATTTTTTAAGCAAAGTGACAAAACAGGCGTATAAATAAAGCAAAAGTCAAAAGTAAATACAATCCTATCCGCTTATTATTTACCAGATTTACAAAGGCTGACTCCAGAATGTTAGTTTGTAGTCTTTAAAAAACGACACCTGATGATAAATGCAGTGTGGACTAATTAGAACGTGAATTTGCAAAAAATAACTGCTATTATTTCTTACTATGTGACAATTAAGTTACTATTCATTACTGTTCTGGATATTATATATTTCCACCAGCAAGTTAGGAGTAAATACCCTACAAAATAAGCTGTGAATTATAAAAATATCAAGTTTACCGCGATTTTCTTGAATAAAAGAATGTCAAAAATTGTACTAGATGTCGCTACTACTAAGTAAAGATAATCCTCCTGTCGCCTACATATATTCTATTAATAATTATGTTAAATTATGTTATCTACAAGTAGTAATTTCTAGAACTTAGATTAATGTATAATTATTTATTGTTGTTGTTATTCGCAACTTTGTATGTGTACATTAAAACATCTAATAAATGCAGGTACGTCTATTGTTCATTTAATTTTTCCTAAGAATTTTCAATCAACCTATTCGACTTGAACCAAACAGGCTAATCCTGAAATACGGCACATTTGTTTAATCTACATCTTTCTCCTCTTATAATATCGGGTACATACGAATTACTTACCCCCTATAATTTCACTTATTGAACGGAATGCAGTAGACTTTGTTCCGACATGAGACATTGTAAAAAACAGCCAATTCTTTCTGCGGTCTACGAGCATTTCCTCAGCTTAGCCCTTTTAAACAAAGTAAGTATATCTTACGTAAATGCATTTCGTGGAACCACGATTGGAAATGAATATAAGATCGTTAATTTAATAAAGAAACCGTGTATCTCGTGCATATCCAGCAACGAAATCATCAGGAATAAAGTTTTCCAACGATTCTCAAATTATTAAATAATTAGCTCTGTTTAGTTTCATTGTCTTTTAACAATATTAAGAAATTGTGAAAGCTTGCAAATTTACACAAATGAACACATACATGACATATTATAATTTATAGTATATGTCATATACAATACAAAGATATTACAAAATATCTCAACTCTATGAAATGCTACCATCTTTTGAAAAAATGTTGTACTTGATAGGAAACTGTCTTGTTAAAAAAGATAATGATAGGTAAAACGGAAAGTTATTGAAAAAAAATATTAATTTAATTTAGAATATCTATGATTTAAAATTAATATTAAATTCAGTTTGGTATGAAGATTGTGAATCTTGAAAAACATCATTTTCACAAATATCATCGTATATTGACAATTTAAGAACAAATAAAATAATTATACATTGTATGATTTTAGTACATTTTTAATAGTATTTTATGTAGTTCCCTATATTAAAGACGTACCTAATAGCATTGGAAATTTTGTCAATGAATGACGTGAACGTTCGTTGAATTTCTGTTTTCTTTATTATTTCACTAGATGGCGCTGCTTAGAAGACTGCGTGGTAGTTGTCTCTATCATGTGAATAACTGGGATCGCTTGCTCTCAACATTTCCCTTTACATTTAAAATATTTTATTTCGATAATTAATACTCACATACTTTTAAATCCTTAACTTTCTTTTGAAATTCGGATTACTGAAATAGTATCGACAAACTGTACGCAAAATTTTCGACATGTTCTGAATATTACGGTCCTCATCCAAAAAATTAGAAATTTTCTATTACAGATAAATTTGATTTCAGCAATTTGAATAAACGATCGCAATGGAACTGTTCTTCTTCACATCATTATGTTTACGACATATTATCTCTATCACTTCTGAGTACGGCGTTGCTCTACATTTAAGTTTGCTATGGTTATGGCTTTAAAAGGTTTAAATGACAACAGACGAAATTGTAGATAGAAATACATGCAAACAATATTTTAAGTGTTCCAATCTACATTCGAATAAGTAATTAGTTGAAACTAGTAGCGCCATCTATTGAGCGATATGTGTGTTATTTCTAAAGAAAAAAATACTCATAAAAATATAACATATTTTTATACGCTGCTTATCATAATGATGAACCGGGACCATCATAACTGTGCCTCAGCCTAGCGGAAGGGGTGACACAGAAATACAACCAGGTATAAGATAAAAACTATCTACAGATATCCATTCCGTCCCTCGTTTCAGACCCTTTCTTACTGCGGTGAGTTCGCAGCCCCCGCTGCGTACTTACTACTTAGCCACCCGATGACCCCTTTTAGACTCTCTTAGGGCAATACATTGTCTGTATACTAAGTCTCAAGCCAGGGCAGGGGATAATTAATACCTAATACCAGTTCGAATACAATAGATCTTGTATTATTATTGGACGACTTTTTTAATCAAAAAGTAACACAACTCACAGTCCAGACTCTATAGTAGAATGATGGGGATGAAAAATTTTCTGTCGAATATTATTGACTTTGATAGATATTAGTTTTTAGAACTTTTTAACGAAAGTTTTGTAGAAATTGTCAAAAATATGAGACACAACACTCCATTCGACCACTAAATTTTATCAGACGTGTTCGTAAGTCGTAACCCAAAACGTTACTTATGTGGTGACTACAACCATTTCTTTTACACGGAATTCTTCACTTAAAAACACTGGCAACACGCGGAGTCAAAACTTGTAAACACAGTAGTCCCAATAGCTTTGTTTTAGCTAGGAAGCTATTAAGGATCCCTTTAAGTGCTAGGGGAGCTACTGAAGGGTACGTCAGTCTTCAGCTCTGTGGTTCAACTCTTACTCTCTGGGACCCTAACTAAAGTCTGCGCCGAAATATCGACTGTCATCCGTTTTAAGGGGCGGCGTCGGATGTACCAGTGTGAAAGTACTCCCAAAACCATTTAGCGCTCTATTCACATATGGCTTAATAGTTGCCTCCGTTTTTTTTCAGTCTTAGCAAGCGCAAACTTTCAATCAAACAAGCAGACGACCGTTATCAATGAAAACTTTAGATAAAAATTGTAGCAAATCAAGTTTACTAAACATTTATATTTATACCCAAGTCTAAAGTTGTTTTCGCTTCAGCTTCATGCTAACTAATTAAATCAATCACCGGATATAGATTTGTTTATGAAACACAATCAAATTAGATACTGGCGTTGTTATAAAACTTAAATTGAAAAATTTTGCGAAGAGGTAGGCAGAAGTGAATTTCACCCACATATCACCAAGTATGTATCATTCTCACCTAAGGGAAAGAGACACATACCGTTTTTTCTGCTTTTTTGTTACTTTTTTGCTACTACTGAGAATCACCCAATGGAAAGTTCCAATAACACTTTACTTGACCTAAATTCTGCTACGAAACTACAAGGCATACCAAAAAATATTATCATTTTAGGACCATTGGTTAAAATTTTTAAACAACAATAATGCCTATGTGACGTCATGATTTAATACTTTAGCAGTAATGTATGGCACTAGTTCTTTTGGCTGTATTTACTACGTTTCCATGTATGGGCTGGGAGGCTGTTATCGATCCGTTCGAGGGAGATTACTGCGAAGCCAGGGTTGGCCATTGGTCTTTACCTCGTGTTGGTGCACTTCGCTTCAACGTTAAAGCTGGTTTTCAGACTACATTTTTAATTTAAATTACTAACAAGGGTTTATTTTGTCACGTGATTATTAACTTTTAAAATATTAAAATGATATGTTAGTGTTTAATACATATTATTAAACTAACACCATGACATTAATAAATAACCCCACGTCTGTAATGTAGGCAAAGATTCCGTACCCACATTTCTCCAGGTATGTGTCAGTCCCACGAAATAGGGGGGTTAGGTTGAACACCGACAATTTGCAAGCTTAGGTTCAAGTAATAGTGGTGACCGTGGTTGTTTTTAGAATAGTCAAATAAAACAAACACAATCTGCTCGACACGAGAATCGAAACTGGTATGTTATGAGAGCACATCCTAGTATATCATGCGGCTAATATAATTATAGTTATAAGATTATTCATTGCTAAATGTAGGCTTTTCACATTATGAACATGTTGCCTACATAATACCCCATAATAATGTATATAGTATCTAGTGACCCCGTGTGCTAGAAAACCTAACCTAACCTAACAACCTTCATTGTTAATTTGTGTTGAAAATCCTGGAATTCCTAATCATATTATTCAATTTCATGCGAAAAAACCGACAGTGACAGTGACCGCGGCCGCCCATGAAATCCTATAATGCTTACGGATTTGTTGATGTGTTGCCAGCTTTTAGTAATGGAAGGTTTCATCGGAAAGGATCGACGATTTCCAGCAATGCCTAATAGAATACGGAAAATATTTTGCGAGTGGCAAATGTTCTATCCCCTTGGTCGCACCGGCATGTCGCGTTTTACTATGTATATCGTTGTCATGCCGTTATTTCCTATATTTATAAAGATATAGGATAGACAGAAGGAATAAAGACTCCTTTATGATTTCCTTCCGTTTAAAAATAAAATTTTGGATGGATCGTACTGTTGGGAGTGCAATCTTTGGTCGGATGAGCGTAACAGTATGCTCAATAGTAAGCATTTAACGTCTGGTGTTGTTTATTATATAGACCTCGTTAAATCTTAGAAGAATATCCGTACCTTTCAGCGATTTTGCCATGCCTATTATTGGAAGTCTGTATAACAGTTCGCACGTTAGGTCCAATCTTAGCAAATAGTTTTTTATCCGTGGTGTGTTAATTGCGTCTAATTATGCTAACTGTAATTATCTTTCTTTGTGTGAGGTCAAACCTCATAAATCAATGTTTTGTCATCCGCTTTGCTGGGGAGGGAAGTGGACAACTCTTTGTTTACCAACTCCTCCTTTACATTGCTTTTCTGATTAACTTTGTTGCGGGGTTATGATAATTTAGGTCCCTTTAGATTCGCTGAGCTTCATTGCTCGGCGCCAATACTGTGCATGCCGCTGTTGGTCATGGAGTACAGGAGTTACAGTGGCGGGGGTGTGGTGGGATAGGGGAAAAAAAGATCGTACTGTTGGGAAGTAAAATTGCATTTTTTAAGCGCATAGCAATGAAAAATAAAAGTATAAAACACAAGTACACTAGTAATGACACAACGATAATTCTATAAATTAAAGAAAGTTTTATTAAATGATAAACAAATTGTGAACTGTCACAGCCAAGATAAGACACAGGGTTGAGCACAGGCATCTACTAATTACAGAGGTACAGGTACAGGCCAAGACGATATCCCAGTACGGGTTGGCGAACGTCAAGTAGGAAAAAATCATAGAATTTCTTACGATTTTTTTTTTTACCTCAAGTAAGTAGGTGATCTTTCGTTGTGGACACGCACCTTACTTCGTGAGTAAACTGGATTTAAATCTGTGACCGGCGAGGTTATGCCTCGATCGCGCGCTTTATAATCGAAACCATCACTTCGATATCACAATTTACATTTCGCGCGATTCAACATTTTGCAACAGATTTATTATTGCCACTCAATTAAAATACAATTTTCCTCTTAATTCCGCTCAATACAGTGTCTTATATTTTTATTATTTAGTAGAATACAATAAGTCTTATTGTGGCAACATTGTCCATTGTTTCAGAAAGTTTTGGCGCGAATAGCTACATTGCCGTCCGCGCGCTTTCTTTAATTGTTCCGTGAACTACTTTTGTGCGAAGTTTATTACGCACCAATGGCACGAGACTGCTTGACTTCATACGTAGTGGATAATTAAAAGATAATTTATCAAGTATTATAAGTCAGTGTTACAAGAAGAATACGGAAGTAAATATGATTAAATTAGCTGAGAATTTCGTTTAGAAATAAACCAAGACTGAGGCATTTCAGTATAAGGACAAGGAAATCACAATCAAATGTCACACCTGTATAAAAAAATAAACGTTTTTTTAACGGATATTAATAAACAACTACGAAAAATGTCGATACCATTATGTCGGCCCGGCACAACAAATTCAATAATTCAACTGAGTAGAAGCTAAATCCGAAGGGTGGCATAATTGTATGTGTCACAGTAGTATTTTTGCCTTCACGCTGTTTTTTTTATACTATTGCTAGAAAAATTGCCTTAAAAAAGTCACTAAAGAGTAATTTCTTATTTTACCCATAAATATGGAAGTACGACATATGTGTTACCACGCAAGAATGTGGGTACATAGCCATTTCAAATCTAACCCAACCCATAGTTATGAATAACAAACAATGTTAAAAAAAAATTACCGTCTTGCTTCTACTTAAAAGTCGATCATATTATTACGATAACATCGTTAAATTATGTAATTGTAATAGCTGGACCATTTAAAAATAGACCACACGAGAAAATCGGTTTACTCAGTCGAAAGTTCTGAGGTAGCAAACATAAAAATTACATTACAACATAAAATTTGGTTAATATAAATAAGTATCAAAATTATTTAGCATTTTTTTGCTGGTCTTACTTATTAATGTTTTAAGATACATTTTTAATTGAGACTGTAGAGGTACATTTCTTAAGTGCATGCTAACGCGTCAGTTTTCAAAAGAAATAGCCTGATTCATCATCATCATCATCATTGTCAGACAATAGTGGTCCACTGCTGGACATATAGCCTGATTACAAATGATTAATTTTAAATGAAATAAGAAAATACTTTTTTGCCTACCGTATTGTGACGAACTGTCAACAGTTCTGTGTTAAGAAGTTATTTAGTACGGATGTACTTCCATAAGTTTAGATTTGCTTAAAATCTCGAGCGGTTTCAATGGATATTCAATGAAGCTGATATCGGCTTCACAATAGCTTTAAGTGTTGCGTCGGAATTGCTATTACTTTTGAAGTAGGAATTCTAAATAATTGTCGTATTATTTATTATGACACATTACATACACTATTCCAACATTTTTCTGTTCCATCATGAGTTCTACAGTTGGGCTTTCAGTAACTCGAAAGATTTCCTTAATGTACCACGTTGGCGTAGTGCAGATCGGCCTAAGACATCCTAATAATTTTAAGTGTGCAAGTTTTTCATGTTGTGTTTCTTCACCTATGTGTAGGTCTTATGTCGGGAGTTAAATTAGAGGTTTTTCAATGCCACAAATACCCAAAACTGAGAAATATATATCACACATATCTTAGAAAAAATCTAGAGCAGTTAACCGTCATACATTTATTATTACAGTGTCGCCTTTAATATGACCAAATGGTAATTTGAATATGTTTTCTTGTTCTATTAAGTATCTTCTTTTTACAACGAAACGTGTGCAGAAGTTAGGTAACTGGGTATTCTGTCCGACCATTAATCGGTGGATCTTCCGGCCCCTCTTTTACTCCACAGGGTCTTCCAACGATGCGTAAAGATATAACTATGTTAGTCTATGGGTGAATAACTGTCGTTATGGAGTTAAGTGAATTTCATTTAATATCTGCAAAATATAAACGTGATAAGCGAATCTAAAAAGGTTGATTAAATGTGTCTTTACTACATTATAATTTCTTCCGCTTCCTCTTAAAATACAATACCGATGTTGGTAGACTAATGTAAACAGTGTTTTTAAACTTCAGACAGCCCCGTAGCGTTATTGACTGGATACTGGCTTGCGAAACGAGAGGCCGCGGGTTCGATCCCCACAACAAACAAATGTTTGTGTCATCCCCAATTATTTGTTTACGAACTGGGTGTTAGTAAGACTGAAATTCCCTTGTAGTATCTAATACCCTCGACACATGACTTGTATCCTATCGTGGACTTGGAACTGTGTAAGTGATTGTTGGGTTTTCATTTTATTTATCCCTAAAGCTTGATTTATATTGATTATAAAAATACTCGATTATGATTAAGGAAATAGGATTATAAATATTAAGGAAATAAATATGTAGAAAGAAATTGAATATCCAATGTTTCTTTTATTACAACGCATATTCATAGTTTAAGAGTTCAACTTACAACGAACTTTAGTTTCAAAAATTGTTGCAATTTAAAAAGAGAAAAGAGTATGTTCCGTAAAATGAAGCTTGCTAACTACGCACCAATTTTCATATGGCGTTACACAACCAACGAACCCGCCTCCGATGAACTTTGTGGACGTATTTGTTTAAATACGAATTATTTTGTGATTCCATTTCTAGGCAACCTAACAACCCAGACCAGACATATAAAAAGTGAACTTAGATCTTTATGATACCTAAAATACTTTTCATCCAGGTTAATATGGAATAATAATCTTCCAAAATTGAGAATACGAGTAAACTTATGTTCTATAAAAACTTATTATCATGGATACGGTTAATGGCAAAAACACCAATACTTCATTGATTGGTGTTTTTATTGTGTTTGTGACCCAACATTGCACAATATCATTAAATGTAAAACCAATTCATCTACTTCCGACTGAGTCGCACGAAGATCTTGTATACTATAAATTTATAAAGCTACATAACTATATGTACACTCGTACACTACATATGAGATAAGTACATTTATATGTACCACTTAGTCATTTCCATTACTATGCTGCTGCGAAATATTTTAAAGTACTCAATTAACAAAAGACACGTGTTGATGGAAATGGGATAATTCAATCTTTTACATATGATCGGTACGAAGGTATTATAGGATACATTTATAATATTATTCCGAAAAAGCCAATAGAATTCATTTCCCGAGGCGAAAACCTTAAGCGATATTATGTGTTTCGAGAGTTGTTATCGTTGTACTCGAAGCATCGCGGTACATAAGTAACACTGCGTTTGCTATACATCCACCAAGGTCACACATGCTGGAACGAAAACCGTAACTCGACCACTCTCCACATAATTTCATTACCAAACAACTTTCATAACATTTAAGAACAGTTTCTGGATTGATACAATCGTATTGTTCAATCCTAAATCATATCATTGAATGATTATAATGAGTAATTACTGACGTGTTAATGATTTTATAAGCTATCCTTTTGTATTTGATACTTCATTTTGGCTAATAGCACTAGAATGTAAGTAGGTATACTTAATGTTATTGTTTATTGTTGTCAACTAATATTTCCCACATGACACGTAGAGCAGCCAGATGTTGTGAATATAAGTGAAGGAGGGCATTGCTGGTAGGTGTTCGTGAGGGTCATACAGAGGTGATAGATGAGCGGCACGCGGCCGAGATACAGGGCGGCGTCAGGGCGCACCGCTGATGTCAGTGGAAGCGGCGAGTGTCGGCGAGTGGCGGCTCTCCCGACGGCGGCGACGGGCGCACGCACGGAATGCAGCGGCGGCGGCGCGGGGCGCGGGCGGAGGCCGCTGCTGCCGCGGCGACGTTCGGTGCTGCCCGCCCGCCAGTCAGCCGCGAGCCACCGATACGAGTGTTGTTCGAGCGCAGCGTGACGACGCCTCCGCGCCATTCAGGTACGTACCTACCGCACGTGACCGATCTTGTTTCTTGAGTCCCCTCGGCGCACGGCGCGCCGCTCGAGCCGGAGGGGTCGGCGCGACGGCCGCGAGCGTTCCGTTTGATCCTTATCACACTTGGCAGGTAGACTTCGGCGGCAGTTTCAAGCACTTCCGAGCTGGCGACCTCGGAGCGGCGCTGCGGGCGCGATGACCCGGCTCGTTTGCCAAATGAGAATCCCTAAATACTTGCCGGTCATCGTTTCTGCGGCTTTTATCAGTGTTACATATTTATTATTTGCCGGCGTTGCGGTGAGGTCAGCAGGCGCGCGCGGCGATGTGCGCCTTATCGCGTGGGCCGTAGGGTCTCAGCGGGAGTCGCCGGCGACGCGGTCGCGACCGACCTCGGGCTTTGCTCTTGTCTGCTCTGCTCTTGCGTCGTTCTCATATGCTATACGTACCGATTTATTTATATGAATCTACATACTGTCTGCCGCGATCAAGGCAACACACGACAAAATAATATAGCCATACATGTGTATTTGTGTCCGTGTCGGCTCCCGGGAAACAATTATGTCTTCAGATATTATTTTAACAATCGTGGTCTCAAGAGTTAGTTTCCTTGTTCTCAGCTGACAAATTGTGTGGGCTCGCACTGCACGCTCATGTATTGTTATGTTTATTGACTGCTTTAACCCTCGCTAACATTAAGGCTCTTGCCACACTAACTTGTTGTTGGCTGACATCAACGTAGTTTTAAACTATTCCATTCCCGCGTTACAGTATCAATACCGCACGAGAGGTTTTGTCGACTCAGTGCTAACGGAAGTCTTGTGCATGACATGACTGATGACGTCACATTGCGATGTGCCAACTGCCAACATACGTGCTTATTTATCGTTGTTGATTCGGGAGTAACTGAGTGCGAATAAAGTATATACGCTGATCAAAAATGTTGATCGGACCAACAATACGACTCATTGTTAACAGTGATGACGCTTTGGTCAGCATATGTCGCATTAATTATAAATGAAGTCCGTTGCGGTTGCCTCTCCTAAATTCTTTAATCGCTATCTCAGACTGGTAATATGAAATATTTGTGAAATGTACGCGGGTTGCCCGGTGACGAGGGATCCGGTACTCGTCCGGTGTTGTCTTCGGCAGCAGCACATTGTGCGTGTAACCGATGTTGGCTCACGCGAACCTCACTCTTAGCGAACACGCAACACGCCCTAATATTCCGTGCTGTCTCGTCAACACTTACTACACCCTAGACGCATCGTTCAAAACGTTCTCGACCTCGTAACGTTCGTATTGAGGCAATTCTCGTTTTTAATGTTAGGCGTAGAAGGGCGAGAACTGCTTGCTCACGTACCGGCATATAGTATGTTTCATCGCCGCGGTTGGGTCGAGATCCCCGACGCACAAGAGAGTGAAAGTTGAGGGGGTGGGTGAGAGCCGGGGGTGGCGGCGCGCCCTGCAGGAGTAGTCGACCAGGGACTACCAACTAGGATTTGTTAAATCTGCTGCTTTTAAAGAAGCACCTTATGATGAGTCAGTATTTCTTTTTCATTGCACTAATTAATACATAAGAGGATTAGAGGTCGCAATATTCTAGTTGGTATTACAAAATAACCGGCGCCGTTAAAGTCACAACATTGCATGTATCTTATCATACTAAAATTGATGAACTTAAAGACATCTCAGTCCGCAAATTCGTTTGCATGGATAGTAAACATTCATATGAGCGTCTCGTGTTTGGACATAATTTATGTCTCATAACCGGCACGTGGACATTTTTCCGTAGGACTTATTCTAGAATTACTCGCAACACTCGTGTTATTTGCGTCAATAATCTAGAATACAGATAGGTTACTTATACCTGTAATATTTTTTGTACCTGAATACTTTTAACCTTTTTTGTATATTTCAGTTAATATTAATAATCGTGACAGATCTCGATTTTATTGTCATCAACCAAATCTTACTTAGATAAGCGAGATATTGTAACTTGTATAATGTCATTTTCAATTTGAAAAGACCCAGATTTGGAACAACATTTTTGTATAACACATATATACGGAATCGAACCCGCGCCCATCCGTTTCTCACGGCGTTTTGTAATAAGAACTACTATCGAAACTCGACTCAAAACAATAAATTAATTATACATTTCTTAAAATAATCTTTTTAAAGGCAATTGATTTCCGATGGTTCGCCGTGCGACTTCCGTTATTTACGTCGAATGCATTTTAATTGATGACATTGATCAAATTGTTATATCCATTTATTTCAACTATAGTGTCATCAGTGTTATAATATCAACCCTAAATACATTCTCCCACTGCTTTGACAGCCCAGTGGCGCTGTTGCGTAGTCACCAGCTTGCGAAACTAGATGCCACGGGTTTGATCCCCGCAGAGAGACAAATATTTATGTGATTAACGGATATTGGTTTCAGGTCTGGTTGTTTATGAGACCGAAAGAGTATCCTAGGGGTTGTAACCTAGTAGGGATTCAGAACTATGTATGTGACCGTTTGGTGTATTTATTTATCTGCTAGGCTTAGGGTGCAATTGAAACTAGGCCTTAGTCCAACGCGCTGGACTATAAAAGTTAAGAAGACAACTAAGTAAACCTTCATTTAAAGTTTATAATTTTTTTACCCAATGTTTTCTTTGAGGACGTCAACAATGGTTTATTATAAACACAAAAATAACAGTTAACTTGGACTCAAATCTGAGACTACAACCATAGTAGTCAATACCGCCAACTACAAAATATGTCCAAAATAGTTTTTGCTTATATATATTAGCGTAATTTCTCAAATACCATTACAAGCCGCATCCTTTCATCTTGCAATAACTTTCTTTTGCTTGTAAAATTATATTCAAGGAATTCTTTCCAAGATTTATTAGACATTTGTAGGAGAAAATCGGGCTAGAGAAGTAACTTTTTATTTTTTAAATATTTTATTTTTAAGTTTATCAGTAACTTTTTCGCTAAAAGCTCTTTCTATTAATTTCGGTGAATTTTACCTACATGTGTAACATTCTAGTGGCGGACGGCGGTACTCCCATAGAAGCCCAAAAGTGTTACACCCTAGTTGTGTAATATATAGTTTATAATTATTGTTTACTGTGTGGTCAGGGTAATCCCATTTATTAATATTGACAGCTTAAAGATATTATTTAAAAATTTGCAAGACATGCTGGCTTTTTGGGCTTCTATGGAAGTATCGACCGGTATGTAGTATAAGCTGAGACATTGGGGTACGAGATAAAAAGGGAATGTGTTGTATATGTTTCTTATATATCGATATACTATGGGGATCGTATTTGAATTACCATCAGGGACATTTGGATACTTTTTTTTATCCTTGAATAAAAATAAGTGTAGGTAATATTCGTCCTCTACTGATTGTTTAAAGTAGTGTTACCTCCCATTTTGTCGTGACCTTTATCATTTCTTAGTATCGCAAATTACGTTAGCGTGCAATCTGCAAGAAGTTAAGAACTTCGCAACAAACAACTAAGGCACTTATGGCGTTAAACCTCTTCTTATTTCTCACTGTTATAAACGATACTAAAGTATATATTTTTAACTTAATGATACTAGATTACAACGTGAATGAAACGCCCATAAGCCTGTGTTTACTGCAAATTATATTTATTTAATTAGCTTAATGATATTTAAATATGTTTACCATTTCTCTAAAGAAATACATCGTGGGAAAACAAATACGTCATCGGTGTAACCGCCGCGTCTCTAATGCGTAGTTTGTCCGATGTTTCTGTAGTGATTCCGACATCTATCTATCTAAATGTCACATCGGAATGACGGCGTCGCGGCGGGGTAAATGCCATCTCACACAAAAGCTATCGACGACTCTAAAAATGAATTAGTGGCTATCCAAATTTAGGTTTTTATGTGTCCATCAATGTCCGAGAAACAAAATGTAACCATTTATAATTTATATCTCACACATATGATTTGTCTTTGTTGCCTGAAAAATCCCAGTGAATATAAAGTCAAACCGTTGGTAACACTCGGAGAATTATTTTTATTCGTCTCATTGCTGCAAATTGTAGTGCGGGATTATGAGCGCGTGTCACAAACAATGTAAACTCGTTAATGACGTATTTCATTAATTTCATGCCTCTTGCGAATTCACAGCATTTGGAATAGGCGAGGTGGGTCTGGATACATTCTGTTTATTACGTACATATAAGTACGTT
This sequence comes from Cephonodes hylas, assembly GCA_030295005.1. NCBI lineage: Eukaryota > Metazoa > Arthropoda > Insecta > Lepidoptera > Sphingidae > Cephonodes > Cephonodes hylas. Next base: position 5,076,753 of record AP025364.1, on the reverse strand, counting down.
TTTTATTACTGAAATATATACTAGTTAGTTTTCTTTTAGGTATATATAGGTGAGAGAAAGTGCGGTTGGCTCAGCACCTGTCTTAGAATGAGTATTTCGCTGTTACGTGGTGGTGCGTCGGTTGGACGCTGACTGCGCCAAGCGCTGTCGGGCGTTAGCGGCAGCTGCATTGCAGCTGGCGTGTGCTTTTGCTCGTTTTGCCGCACCAACGCACAGAATCCTGCCTCGCGCAGAATATCTATCTGTATCGGCCATGTGGAGGGAGCCGACGACAGCCAGTACACTTGGCGCGCCACCTAACATTTGTGGAAAAAAAAACATTTATCGGCTTATGACTGGAGTTTATTACATTTCGTTAGTTAATAGTCGGATAGCGCCATGAGTAGCATGTACAAACACCTACACACATATGCTCTACTAAGTATATTTACCACGTTCGTATGCGATTAAACATCTTCATTAATTAAACAATGTTACATTGGAAACTAACATTATTTCTCGATGCTATAAAACTTGAAATTTCCCTGGTGGAAGACATAATCCCTTAGCAACGCTACTCGCTATAGGTAGCTGTAGGGACGTAGAATGGTCGAACAGCGGCGGTGGAGCGGGCGTCTCTCGGTGTCCCCGCGCCCGGAGCGCGCCGAGCCCGACAAGCTCGCGTCGGTACAGGGGGCTGCTTGACACTTTTTTGTTACCTACCATAGGCGCGGCTTTGCGACGCCCGTGTCACGTTTTAACCTTGTATTTAACACCGTACAAGCACAAAGGTTGCTGTTTTTATACCGTAGCCGAGTTACAATGTACTTGCAACTTCGCCCAATATTTCTCTCAACAAAACAGCCATAAACGCCTATTGACTTTTGTTTAAATTCATGGTAAAACATTAATGAAAATTGCAAATAAAGCTGTGTTTCGCAGTAATTACCCACTCATTCGATTAAAAAGCTTACGGAAATTCGAGATGAACATTTTACATTGGGTTGCTTGTTAACATTTATTATAAAAGAAATGTTTGAGCTTTTGTTTTAACTTATATACTTATAGCCTCTTTGTCAACAGCATGCTTTTCATGGTTCCTAAACGATATATTTGTATGTATTAAAGCAATGTAAGGTAGCTTGTGTCGACGATACGTAGAGCCTGTATTATGTAATTTACGGACATATCTAAACTTGCAAGGATTATAGCGAGATGCTGTCCATAAGCATTTGTCGGTGGCGACAACGAGCCGACACGCCGCTGACACCGGTCGAGATAACGTTATCAGAGATAGCCTTGTTGAGGATTCTGTGAAGCCACATAGCCATAGCTGGTATTCACGACGAGCGCACGGCGCAGCTAAGCGCTTTACGTGTGAACTCTTCATTTTCAATATTTAGCATCCGAGGCCATTGGACCGCGTGAAACTAACGGCAGACAATGTAGACAAATTGCATCTCGTACTCATTTTCTGCCAATGAATGTCTAATAGTTTATGTTAATTTTGTCAGGGTCTGCTGCTTTAAACATTGTAGTCTTGTTAAAGGCGTATGAGCTTAAACGTTTCCGCGTATCTTCCACAATTATTGCAATCGACGGCATGAAGCCACATCTCGACTATGCCGAAGGTTCTTATTGCTTCAGCGGTGTTTCTAATTCGTGTAGTTTACTTTGCCGAGTGTGAAACGAAAAGAGGTCGATCGTGTTCGCGCCAGCACTCGCGTATCCAGCCAACGGCGAGGAGGAGCGTGGTGTCGCGTGGCGCTCGGTGCCAGTGCCATATTATCGAGCTCGCTGCACACTACACTACACACGTAATAATCGCAGATAGCCAGTCGCGAGCTGCTTGTAGGTGGCACGTAATGTATGCGTGCTCGGCGCTGACTCCGTTTCATATCGTCGTGTTGTCGTCTTGTTGGCGCTCGGCCGTCGGCGGACGGGCGTCGCACTCGCATCAGTGACCTCAGTGGCGCACTGCGCAGGCGCCGACCACGCCACCTAATATGACCTAAGCGCGAACACGCCATTGTTTCACCTGGATTTGAATCCGATTATTTACAATAGCTCAAATAAAATCGCACATCAAATGTCTCAGACATGATGCGCTTGTGATTAGAGCACGTGTGGCCATGTACTTTGTTGTTGCAATGTGTAGCGGTGCCTATATCTACGAGTATGTACGTCTTCGGATATTTAAACAAGCGACGATACTGGCTGCGTAGTTGGTGGCGGTGGCGTCCATTGTTAATACACATAAGCACATACATACCTATATGCGTACATATCTGTTACGTGCTTTGTGTAATGTGTACATACAGATACTATTTTGCGCCTGGTTGAAAAGGAAATGAAGTCAATACTGCCGACTTCCTTTACACATTTTCAATATTTAAATCCCTATTCGAGTAAAGCGTGCATCGAAAACTTTCAATGTCAATACATATAATTTTCCGTAAAGTATGTTAGGTGCATAATAAGTTTGTCAATGCCGTTGGCAACTCCCGATTTGAATATACGTTCAGGCGATAAACAGTGACTCAGTTCATGAGCTATCGCGGCACAAGTCATTAACGGCGCGGCGTCATCTAATGTCGCCCTTTACCTCAATCAGTTTAACGTTGAATGCTGAGAGCGAAAAGTTGCCCTGAAAATTCCTTGTAGTGAGTTCTTGCGGGTAGTGTGCGAGGCCACGCACCACCTGACATGAGAGCAGCTGGCAGTCGGCAGCCTGCTCTTGCGTACAACAAAACTTGTTTCCAAGCAGACGACTCAATATGGCGGACCACCATCGAGTTCGTATATCACAATGTGACTAATGTGTTCGTATCGCACACGTATATGTATGTATATGTTGCGGTTGTGCGGAGTAACTATAAAATAGCTCACTACCCCGCGTGTAATCCTGGGGCCGAGCGTTTCTGGGAAGTGTCCGCATGAGTTTCCTAGATCGCTTTGTTGTTGCATTGCATTGTCAGACGGCGCGCGGGCGAGTGTCCTTTTGCCGCGTCCGTGATCGTATTTTTTCCGACACGTTGCGAGCAGGCAACGTGCCCTCGCCAGTGCAGCCGCGGCGTGGCTGTTTACACAAGCACCGAGTATAGCTATAGGTACGTTTAGATATGTAGGCGCGTAGGCAGCGACGGTCGTGCAGACCGCGGCGGCGGCGTCGTCGCACGACCCTGATAATTTGCTGCGCTTATGTTACTTCAACGGCTTCTTACGACACATCGCGGCCGCTTTCCTGGGTTTCTACTCCTTACAACACGCGTATAACGTGTACGTGAGTAGGTACATTGTAACAATCAAACGTGTTTCTCACATTTCGGTATGCTTCTGAAGAGTTTCGTATAAATTCCATATACTCGTACACTACATACTAACATAGTTTATCATTGCGAGTCTTTCCCGACTTGATTGTTCGTGTGAAGTACGTATTGCTGAAGTGGCGCCGTGACGTCATTCACTTCGCAGATTTGTAAAGCTTCTCTCAGAGTTTTATGTCGTGATGCTTTAATTTAAAAATACATACTTTAGAAAAAGGTAAACGCCTGTTTTCTCAATTATAACATACTTACGTTTTATTTCGAACTTCAATATTTTATAAACAGTATAATGATTACTTAAGTTCACATAAAATTAACGTTAATAAGACATAAGAGCATCTTTATAATTTGTTGCAATATCAATGGGTAAATAGGATATCAGCATACATTATCATTGAGACACATAATTAAACCTCCCATAAGCCAAGCGATTGTGTACCTACATGTACTCTTGGGAAGCAAAATGTACTCTATAAATATGGCGTTGTCATTTCGTAAGCATTGCAATCAGTGTTGGGCAAATGTTAATTGAACTAACAATTAAAAATTAACAATTAATTAATTGTATTTGCAGTGACAGCAACTAACAACTGATTAATTGTTAATCAAGGTTTTATACAATTAATAATTGATCAATTTTTAGTTATTTTGCGAAAAAAAAATTGACAATTAACAATTAACAATTATTTTTTTACCAAGTATTATTTTAAGTATTGGGTACATGCATGTGCGGATTTGTTAAGTTTAGTGTCCCTACCTAGTCATAAAGAGTATATGAAATAATTAACGTTAAACATCTACAAGGTTTGCGGACCACCCTTCCATACAAAATAGCAAAATTTAATTGTTAGTTTTAATTTTTTTATCAATCGATTGAAAAAAATAATTGCAATAATTTAATCGCGAGCTGCAATTGATGTGCATTAGTTTAAATAATTTAATTGTAACGCGCGATTAATGGTTAATTGCAATTGATTCAAATTCAATTAATTTAATTGCAATTAATTTTTTAGTCAATTGATTAGTTCAATTAAAACTTAATTGATTGATGCCCAACACTGATTGCAATGTTGGAATGCAAATCCCCAATAGTTTTATATAATCGTGGCAATGACATTTAACGAATACATGTGAAAAAGTTGATTTTGTCTTTTTAATCGAATTATCATTCTAAGAAAATTAATGGACCACAGCCTTATTTGGTGAACCAATTAAAAAAAAAAGTTGACAAATGCATCTCTAAATGACTTGTTGTGTATATTTGCCATATTTTAGATACTTTAATGAGTTATAATTAATGAATGATGCACTCGGAGCGGTGCAAATAATGTCCGCCGATTGACATGAGCGCGCTGTATGTGGCTGACGTGCCGCGATTGTACATGCGGCTGCACTCGCAGTATGTACTCGTGTAGCAGGCGTCCGCAGCCGAGTCTGCAAAACACTTTTGTTGGTTGTTTGCCATTGGATATAGTGGCTGTTGACTCATAATGAGTAAATCGCTACATTAACACAAACAAGTCGCCGTGACTGCGTTCATGCACGAGCCGGTCGATGTTGATCAGAGCGCGGCGTCCGTGACACCTAAACGAGCGAACAGCACCTCTGCTATCTGGTGGTTTGATAAGGCGCATTATTATCAGCGGGCCTCGGCGCGGGAGGAGCGACACGAGAGCGGCTGCGGTCGGCTGTTGGGTGGCGTATGGCGAGCTGGGCAGAGACGCCGCCGGCGCGCCGCACATGTTGCGGAACGTGCAGCGGCGGGCGGGCGCGGCGGCGGGGTGCGCGGCGGGACCGTCAGGGACGGCTCACGGCGTCGACACACCGGCACGCCGCGGCACGCACACACCCGCGCCGCCGGCCGCCGCCGACTGCCGACACGACGCCCGCGCCCGAGGAGCGTCACTGCGCCTTATCGCAGCCATCTTTAAATGAGCACAGCGCACGCCACCCGCCACTCGCCACTCGGTACGAATTCCAACCGAGAGCGCTGTTGCCACGATGGTCATCGGCGGCTGCACTCCTTTCATTGTGCGTTAAGAGAGCGCCGAGCATCGTCCGCCTGCCGGCTCCAAGGTCATGTTAATTACCAGTCGGACCGGTGACAGTCATGCTCGTTAGCGAGACTCATCGCATAATACCTTTGTTTGAACGAGATGCTGATGTATTAAATTAGACTGGTGCGTTTGGAATGGAATCATTTCTCCACGCGGCGCATCGTCGTGGACAATGCATTACATGCGAATGCGACGAGTGTGCGGACGGCGTCGAGCCAGCCGCCATACGTAACAGTGAACAATCGCTCACAGCTATCTATGATGTATACGTCTCCACACGAGGGTATTCTTGCGGCGACCATCTGTATCGATCCCGGGGAGGGTGGAGTGGGTCGGCATCCCGTCGCCTACGTCTCTGGCAAAGCTTCCGTAAAATCCAGGCTACAGGCTGTCGGGTGGGTGATAAAGGAAAACTGCCTACGTAGCCGGCCCCTGGCGGGTGTTCGGTCGGCGTGGCGTGTTGTCGCGCAGCTATATATAGCACGTGTTGGTCGGAGCCGGAGAGCGCCCGCCACCGCCGCACCGCCGCCACCGCCGCCGCCGCACCGCTGCTCCGACGACGACGTCCGACGAAAGGTCAATTGGCGCGCAAATTATTTGCGTCGCAAAATCCGCAACAGCGCTGCACCATCCCGTCGATATCGCTATATACCTACCTACATAGGTGCATTTATCTTTGCGCTATGTGCTGTAGAAATCAACCGACGTTATTGCGTTTTCTAGGCGTTTAAGAGGAAGTCACGATACGCGTAGCGTTATTAGCAGTGACTTACGAGTGAGGCAAACCTCACTGTATTCAATTGTCGAGTATTTTAGCGACATTTTTTTCCAAATCTTCTTTATTTTTGTAGATGAGATATTAAAAAAGTATTTATTATTTCACAATACATACACTTCCGTTACAGTTGATAAGTTTCTCAAACCTGTCCCATGATTTTAATTAAGAACGAACTCTACAATGTCCGCGCTACTATAAGTCGTGAAGATACAGGACTCTCCGATACACATACACGTATTGATTATGAACAGGTATTAGATGTTACGCCTCATTTGAGTTACCGCACTTCCCAAAGGGTGTAAGCGACCACTCTCCTAGGGCGTGTTCCAAGTCGGCTATACAGCGCTACGTATATGTGATGGTGAAATTATTCACGTTTCAACGGATGCGCGTTGTCGTTCCGTGTTTCAGACCTTCCCAGCGCTATTATGATTCACGTACATCTATCCGATTGTTCTTTCTCTGTTAGTGCAGGGCTGTATGGTACCGGCGAGTAAAAGGCTCCTAGGATACTTAAGGATACATTCTTGCGTGCTAGTTGCCTCGTAAGGACAAGAACTGGTTTGGGTTTCAAGAAGTGGTCAATAATAGTGTGGAGGCCGCGACGAGGTGACCACTTCAGCCGAGTACTTGCTGTGGTTAGTCACGCTCGGAATGCCTGCGCCAAGTCGACGACCCAACACTACAACACCGCAAATAAATGACGACACGCGGCTATACACGCACCACGCACATTAAAACTCTATATGACATGAATGCACCCAATATCACGTCTTACCCGTGATTTGCTTCTCGCTAGCGAATCACGTCCGATTATCTATTCGAGGACCGAAGCATCACGAAATCTCAGCATCCGATCTTGCCAAGTCATTCATACAAGTTTACATTGGTTTTCTTGGCACATATTACGTAAAAGCTGCCGCTTTGCATAGTAAGAACAGTTAGTCGGTGATACAGTTGCTATAGACGAGAAGGGATGTATCGTAATACGGGACAATATATTTTTTACAATGCCATTCGCCCGGCTGAACTCGTTTTTGATCGACGTGCTGCAAAAACTTCATACATGGTTAATCACCGGAGACGCTTGGTAAAATCTTTTAACTCAAAGTATGTACGCCCTTCAAACCATTTAAATAACAAATTATTGCAATTTTCCACACATACAAGCTATAACTCTAACCCGCGCGTACATCTTTACATGTCGCCAAGGAACATTACTTATTTCAAAGAACGCTTCATAATATTCAGAGTGAAAAAAATTGTACAAATTAATTAAGGAATTGACCAGTTTTAAATAACTTTATGATTTTGCTAAATGTAATTTAGGACGCAAAAGTTATAGCAGCGATAAAAATTGCGTCAAAACATATCCAACCTGTGAAGATTATTGGAAAAAAATACGAGGATATTAATTCAGCACGTTCTTCATGTCGCTTCGAAATCACTTTGTTGAAATTACTCTTGAATATTAAAAGTACCTTACAGGCTTTTCTTCGACATGGCGTAGCGAAAACGTGATTCCTAATCAATGATGAGTATTTAAAAAATCGTTCGTCCTAACATTTGTTTTAAAACAATGTTTGTTTATTTTTTAAGTTTAAATTGTAAGTATGAGTATTTCCTAAAATAAAAATTCATGAAACTGTTACGTGATGTGAATGACCTCTTCGTACAATTGTAGATGATATTATAAAAAATTCGTTAGACGTTCGACCATCAAACGAAAGCAAGAGCGTCCTCGATAAGTCTAAATGACTCGTTGGGATTCGAATGAATCGAGAGTGAAAGGAACAAGGCATTAACATAAAGTTTATGTGTTTACTTATTTAGTTGGGAAACTCCGGTAATCACGCGGTAAAATATAACATTTTCCGTAGACGCGAGTTGTTTCACTATTTTTACGTGGCGTGGTACTCGTTTCCGAGGAGATGACATATAAATCCAATTCGCAGTCGGGCAGCCGAGTTGTCGCTTGATGTCATCTACGAATTCTCAACGAGTTGCAATGTTTAGAAGGGCGCATTTCGTTACATTTTTCTCATCTTGCTGCACAGCGTATGAACTTGTGACTTGTTGAAGCTTGACGAGATTTATGCAGTGTTACATCATTTCACTGAAGCTATTAAGTCGTTGGCCTACGTATTTTTCCCAGAGTACTTTTGGTAGTATGTTTGTAGTTTATACTGAGGCGTGTTGACTAGCAACATGCGAGCAAGGCAGAGTTCATAAGTACCATCAAGATAGGTAATTAGTGTTATTTCAAAATATGTTAATAAAAAATAGTGCAAACCGTATTCCCGACAAGTTGCTTAACGAGCGTGTGCTATTTTTATGTTCATTGTGACAAATAATAAACAGACGGGCGTCAGTGGGAGCAGCGGCGGCGGCGTGCGTGCGAACATCGCGTGTACATATACACTATAGAGTAGAGTACGGTACGCGTAGGTAGGTAGACGTCGACGGCCGTGGTAAAGTCGACATCCCTGCATCCCCGGGCTGCGCCGGCTGTGCCGCTCTATAAATACACAGCAGGTGTGGTTGGAGCGCGGGTCGCGAGGGGCGCGCGGAGCGAGGGGCATCCGCCTCTGCAGCGCTCCAAACCGCTCACAACGGCCAACGGACCTTAGCCACGCCATATCGATTGCGAGGGCTCCCCCTGCGGCGCGCCGCCGCCTCCATTGTGCTCGGGCTGGGATGCCTTCTCCGGCCGTTTCCTGCCGCGGCCCTGTCGAGTTGTCTGCGTCGCCGAGCCTACCTCCCCGCCGCCCCGCGCCCCGCGCCCGACACCCGCGCCGCCGCGCTGGCCCCTGTCCCACCAGGACGCGCCGACAGCTGCCGTTAACTACATGAGTGCTCTACGCGTTGCGGCCTTCACAACACTCTTTCTGGCGGCGTTATAAAACTATTCTTAATTCAATTTCTAAAATAACGCATAACACATTACATTAGTCTAGTCTGTGCAGACCGCGACGAGACACTACGCTGGAGTACATAAAATCAACTATTTTATAGAACAAGAAACTTGTGACAGTTCTCGCAACAAACACATTCATCACGAGTACCAACACGAAAGTACGAAGCACCAACTACAATTGTTTATGAATGCAGACATTAATGGTCGACAAGTATTTATCTTTTATTTTTGATAACGCACGTATCCCACGTACGCTCATAATGCAGTCCAATGTCGCACTATGTGTGTTTGTCTTGTAGTCATGTCGGTTACCAAATTACTTTTACGATGATAATTTATCAAAAACGAATAAAACTTTATAACAACAAAACTCAAATTTTATTCAAACACGTTAAGTATTAAATGAAAACTTAATATCCCTGTACAAATATTTCTTGCATAAACTTTGACTTCAGTTTATAAGCACGCGTAAGAATGTCACGACATAAAAAGTACTAATCAAGTGTTGTGTAAAATTTTAAACGCATCGTTAAATGATTTCCGTTTATGAAGCTATTATGGTAAGATTGTTGGCGCGTGCTTCATTATTGTTTGAGGACTTAAGAGTTACGGGACGAAATCTTCGAGATCTCGCGTTGCTATCTCATTGAACCCACTGATACGTGTATAAGTGTGCGTAATTGGAATCCGTATACTCGTAAGAGAGAATTTCATTTAAGTGAGCAAGCAAACATCGCAGAAAAATTAAAAGCACAAAAGTGAACTTGATTTATCAAATCATTTTTTTACATGCAATTAGGTTCACAGTATAGCATACATGACAACGTTGTCTTCAATGGGACTTTAAAATGTTTTACAAAGTCATAAACGTCGTTATTATGTTACAATTCGTGGGCAAATTATTCTGTTCCATACCGGTGTTAAGTTGGAGTTGTGCGGCAAATTGTACCTGCATCCCAACGGGCCCACACGGCCGTACCCACGGAGCGTGCAGCTTTACACAACATCTCTATAACTGCGCACATAAACAAGCCACTAATGTATTTCCGATCAACATCACTCACTTTACGGCATCATTAATTTATTACACAAAGATTATTGATAAGGTGGCAACTCAGCGTAACAGTTTAACAACGCGATTGATTACTTTTAAACAATTTAAATCTTTAACAAAAGATTTCAACGCTATCAATAAAATTATCGAGATCGCGCTTAATTCGTTGTGGCAATTATTTTTGTTCCCCGTGTTTGTTATACAATCCAAAATAACAGCCGTCTGCTACGAATATTATGACCGTCAGCGTGACAGTGACCTCGACGTGCGCTGGATCTTTCAAATTGTTAACAAGTATGTATGTATATTGTATGTACACTGCACGATGTACTTACTCGGCGTGCGAAACAAATAGCACGCAATAATTTTATTAATGGATAACACATAGCGATCACAGGGCCCTCATAACTTCAAATGTGTTGGTGATATGTTATAGTTACTATTTCATATATTTGTAATGTGTACATATATGAACTACAGCTAGCTAATGTACAGTTCTCAGATACGATTCAATGTTTACAAACATGCAAGTGCAGGGTGGATAGATAAGAGTAAAATAATAACAACGGCAAGTAGACGGCCGCATTAGATCGTTGACGTGTAGCCGTGGTCGGCAATGCTCCCCTAGTTGTCGTCGAGGAGGATGAAAAACGCAGAGCATGATATCGGTCGTCCCTCCGCCGCCCGACCCGCGCCCACGCGCCCTCGGCTCGACCCGCCGACCGCCAGCCGCCACGGGCGCTCAGCGGCTGCTTGCCGCCTGCCGCCTGCCGCGCGACGCTCGCCGGTCGCTTCATTCAGCCGGCGACGCTCTCGCGCACCGCACACGTGTCCGCTGCAGCGCGCCGCGACCCTCCGCCGGCACCCGAGCCGCGACTCGCGCCGCTCTCCCGGAACGTTTAACCGACGTCCAACATTGTTTTGTTGCAGCGGAGTATGCTTCAGCAGATGTCCTCGCCGTCGAGCGCACAATTAGGCGAGGTCGCGACTGCCGTGCGCACCTTCGAAGGCCGCGTTGGCGGCGACTTGTCTTCGGGGGCCTCTTCCGATGCCGCCGAAGACTTTGAATTGCCGCACTGCAAGATCAAAAGAAACTACAGTTGCATGAAGTGCACGTATTACACGCAGAACCCTCGCGCTTATCTTATGCACACGCGTGACGTCCACTTTGTGAAATTGAAAATTTTTGATTGCCCACACTGCCTCTACGCTTCGAGACACTATCAGAAACTCGTAAGACACGTGAAGATGGTTCACGGAGGCTCGGCATCCGAAACTACTGCTAGAGTTGAACACGAGCCGTCGACGCCAATCTTAGAAGCTGAAGATATTTCGGAGCGAATGGAGGATATGGTAGAGGAAATCGAAGACACCGAGGACTTACAGATGGAAGTAGAAGATGTCATTGAAGAAACACCAGACCGAACTGAAGAAGCTGATCTCGAAATTGAGAGGATTACAGACACAAGTGCTTTGGACACATCAAAAAATAAAGGGAACTTTTTTTCATGCGATAAATGCAATTATGTGACACATTTACGCGCTAGGTTTACAAAACACGTGAAGTATCATTCTATGCCGATGATCAAGTGTACCACATGCGACTTTCGCACACCTTACAAATGGAACTTGGACCGTCATATGAAGAACCACGGCGGCAGCGGAAGCTTCAACTGTTCCATGTGCAATTTCACAGCTGACATCAAACAGAGTTTGACAGTGCACGAAATGAATCATCACACGCCGCCAGTGGGCTGCACCGGCGCGAGTCGCCGCCGCAATCGAGTCGGCGCGAGCGACCTCTCGCTAGCCGAGGCGGCCAACGCGCTGCTCTCTAAGGAGGAAGAAGGGAGCAGCGACTCGCGATCCTCACATTCGGCCTCGGTAAGTTTGTGCGTGGAGTTACGCCGTGTACGCGAGGGGACCGCGCCCGCCGCACTCGCCGGTGGTAGCGCCCAATGACGTCACGCTGTTCCCTACCTACCTCGAATAGTGGCGATTCACCGCGTAGAATTTAGGGTCAACTTGTTTTAATGTTATTGCGTGCAGTTTGCGTGTACGTTATTACAAACAATTTACATAGTATGGCTTCTCAATGTCGCTATTCATTTCAAAATATAACATTAGTCGTCTTGCTTGCTGACCCCTCTACGAATACGGCGTAACGTTAATTAATAGCTTTAGAAGTATTTTAATTTGAAACAAAACTATGAAATACGAATATTGATATTTTTTATATTTATTTCTTCAATAAGTAATGAGGAAAACTTTAAATTAAAATCATTATTTTATATATTTGACTTACGGTGTTATTTAAATTTTAGTGGCAAATTTAAATCTATTTGTAAACGCGTACGAGTATATTCACCGGTTTGTCGATAGAATGGTCGCGGGTTCGATGTTGACGTTCGGTTTCGAAAATCATAGCATTACTATTTAATACATGTTGGCGATGTTTTGTTAAATAATTTGGTTTCACAGTTTTATTTTAATTTGCAATTATGCTTGTTTATGGAAAAAAATCTTAGTGTTAAAGATAAATACTTTTTTCGCGTGCGGTCAAGAGGAAGTGGGTTTGACTCCCAACTCGCGCAGTGGTATTGTCTTTTTATTAAATTTTCTATGATGCATGCATTAATATTTTTTCTTTACTAATATTCCCACCCTTTGACGACGCCCGCGTTTGTGTATCTTTGAATATCTCGTTAATGGCATCATTAGGCATCATATCACTATTAGTAATGACGGTATAGGACTTATTCAGTTTAAGTATTTAGTTTAGTTATGAGTGACGTAATAGTCGGTAGGATATATGTATATACGGACTATACGATACGTGGTCGTTCTTGGTCATACAATAAATCAACATAAATACTTTCATACATCCATGACTGTATACGTTGTTCCTCATCCGCCGAATCCTGTAGCGGTTTGGGCCACGACGATTTGATCTATCCCGCCCCAGTTGCCCATGTTTCCAAAGACAGCAATTTTTAATTATCCCAACGTCGACCGATAGTGTGTGTTGCTACGGCGGTTTGCTCGGGTCTCTTGCAAAACGTACTACCGAACTTATGACGCGACCCAATCGTGTTGTCGTTAACGTGGACTTGTTGTTTTCCTCGAGCTCCGCACTCTTGCAGTTATTTAAGTGTTGCTTTTTAAGTGCGCTAAACATTCGTTCACCTTTTCTTCATTCAAAATGTAGGAATTAAACTATTCACTGTTACTATCGATGTTTTCTCTGGCATTTGAATTTTGAAATATTTTTCGTGTTTGTCTTGCACTTTACATCTTCTATGTATGACGTTGTCAGGGGCTTCTTACTAGCAACCTTTCTGACAAATTCGCAGTCTTTCATGTCCGAGTGAATGAATGATTTGTGGCCTGTAGCGTGGTGACTGTTGCTAAACGCGCTTAAGGATCCTATATAAATAGGATCCATAACGTCAATCTCAAACCCCCAACAACCACTAGTACTTATCAACTATAATTTATTATTTCGCTTAAGTACACAATATAAAGACTAACATTGGTGGTTTTCTCATTTCCAGGAAATGGGCCTTCAATACTGCGAAAAAGAAATGATCATGTCAAACAGTGACTCTAATGATGCTTCAATATCAGAAACTGGTATGAAGGACCATCTAAATCAATTTAATGATGATTCAAGAACACAAAAACAGTGCAAGAAAACTCCAAGACCTATCCCCCAACTCATTCCATTAAACGCTTCAACACCCAATCAAAATAAAACTTCTCCCGGAGAACCACCAGCAAAGAAATTTAAAGAGTCAGTAAATGAAGGTAGTAATGCAAGTACAGAGAGCAAATCTGACAGTCAACCCTCCATCACTTCGCTCAATTTAAAAGAGCCGCGAAAGAAAAATGAATCATTTTTCGATCGTTTAAAAGAAAGACTTCTTACAGAGACTGGAGAAAATGGCTCTCTTACTTGTAAAAACTGTGGCTTTGAAAGCAAATGTTTATCTGAACATTCCGTACATGAAAAAAATTGCTCACCTTTGGGAAATCGTACCACAACAAATACATTAATGTCTAGTTTAAGTTCAACCCGTTGTCAAAACTGTAGACACAGGTGTAAATCGAGTGCCGATCTCCTTGTTCATATGAAAACATGCAGGAAAGCAGAGAAAACTGAAGATATATCTTTTGAAGATACTAAGAGTCTAGAAAACAATGAAATCGCTTCTAAAGTAGAAAAAGAAACAGAACCTCATCCCATGGAAAACGTAGTTTTTGTTTGGAATAATATAAATCAAGATACATCTAAATTTGATACACCTTTAGATATTAATATAAACGATGATTCCACGCTTCCAGAAATGAATAGAAGTTATGATAACGATACAGTCGATGAAAACGAAAGTATGAACTTATCGCCAAGTCAAGCTGTCGGAAAAAATGTATTTAAATGTCCTCATTGTCCTTTCTGGGCCTCAACAGCATCGAGATTTCATGTTCACATTGTGGGACATTTAAATAAAAAACCGTTTGAATGTTCTTTATGCAAATATAAGTCGAACTGGCGTTGGGATATAACTAAACACATAAAGCTAAAGTCAGCTAGAGATCCCGAGCACAATGAAGCCAAAGTGTTGATGACTGATGAAACTGGTAGAAGAAATTACAGTAAATATAGTAAGTTCTTGGCGATGCCAGTTTTAAATGAAAATGGGGAAAATGAATTCCATTACTTGGATTCAAATACAACTGTTGATGCTTCAATGGAAGTCGATGAATCATTTAGTGACGCGAATGAAGCCACCAATGCTTCCGGTGATATGCAACCTCTAAACCTACAAACTTTGCACACCGAACACAAGTCGGAAGCAATGGATATGAGACAAGCTGATAAAAAAGTTAAGAAGACATTGTGGAAGTGCAAAAAATGTAACTATAGGTAAGATAAACAACTAGATCTACTTAAAAAATAATAGTTGAAAAAATTAAAAATTAGCTTTCATAGAAGATCCAGTTTGAGAAATTCCCAAGAAGTATTAGGTGTGTAGATTTAATCACGATGTTTTTTTTCATCGTTAAAGTACGTAATAATTGCGAATACATTCATAACTTCAAAAAGTTAGAGTTTTGCATCTGGGGTTTTGAACCCGCGACCGTCGAGATTCACGACTTCTAAGCATAACTATAATACTTACTTCTTTTGTTTGTAATTGCCACAACTATAAGCTGTCTTAATTTTACAAATTACTAAACAATCATTTTTCTCATAAATGTTATTAATATTGTTATTACTTTATAGAGATCAATCAAAAGAGGCACTACTGGAGCATGTTCGTGAGCACTCACGAGTTGACGGAAATGAAGAAGATGCGAAAAATCTTAATGCAAGAAAACCTGACACCACACCAGAACCTTCAGACTTGGCTTACCGCTGCGGTCACTGCAACCAATTATCTAACTGGAAACACGTCATACAGGTAGTTTTATTGATCGTTATTTCTTCTATGCCAATAACTAATTTTATTAATTATTTTCCTAATTACTTATTATTGTGTTTTTTAAATTATATATTATTATTCTTTTAGCGACATTGCCGCTTGAAGCACGAGGGTGTCATAAAAGTCATCACTACAATAAAACCAAAACCAGAGCCGACCTCTATTACAAATGATGCAAACAACGACAAATGTCCGAAATGTCCCTATAAGGCTACAGACAAGAACGTACTTTTAAATCATCTCCAGCAACATCAGCCTTCTACGCACTCAATATTTAAGTGCTACTTCTGTCCGTATTTTGTTAAAGATGAATGTGAGTTAGTGCAACATCTACAACTTCATGGCGTCACAGATCCAGAAGACTACATATCAAAGGCCATGGGATGCAGGTCCCCATTACCAGAACCACAATCTGTAATACCGCCAGGTAACACCAAACGCCATAGATGCACAGAATGTCCTTACGAGACGAACAGCAAGTCTCAATTTATGTATCACGAGCAGTTCCATCGACTGCCACCAGAGACACCTTACAAATGCCCGGAATGCAATTACAGTGTATCTAAAAGGCATTTGCTTCACCAACATTTGAGAGTACATGGTATTATTCCAAAGAAAACTGAAACTGAAACAGATGTGGTTGCCATGCCATCTACTCCGAAAATTGAAAACACTACAGAAACACCTACCAACAATTTGGATGAGACGCCATTTGTTTGGGTTTCGGCAAAAAATGAATTTCACAAAATGTATAAGTGTCGTTACTGTTCATACGTGAACTCGCAGAAATGTAAAATACCCAACCATGAAAAAATTCATTGTTTTACCTTCGAAAACAGTGACGTAACTGTGTATAAATGTCTGGAATGTAAATTTACTTGCGATAATTCGGCAAGATTAGCAGAGCATTCTAAAACTCATGGAGAAATATATGGCCGCATTTATTGCCCAGTTGAAAACGACGTTCCAGATGAGGAACAAGTTGCGAAACTACGCAAAGTTATTGCTTTGGAAAAATCTAACAGTGCTGATGCGCCGCCTAAAGAAGAGCATGGAATGACTGAAAATAAAGAAATAAAGTTATTGCATTTCTGTCAACAATGTCCAGCAAGATATTTTACTGAAAGTGAGTTAAAAGTCCACGAAAGCTTCCACAATTGTACGTCTTTATATAAATGTAAACACTGCGATTATTCAGTACCAGAAGATGATGAATTAACATTACACCTTATTGTACACTCCGATGAATATCATACTAAAACAAAAATGCTGAAATTTGTTCATAATTTACATCCGGTGTATAAAGAGCCCCGGTTGGAACTGATTCATTGCCAAGATACTTTAGATATCGCATGGGTCGTGAATCCTATAAAACAAGACGACCATGAAGTAAGTATTGAAATTCCAGCTAAAAAACACAATGAATCAAAACATGTACCTAAACAATATTATTGCAAAGAATGTCCGGCAAAGTTTTTCAAAAGTTCGGCTTTGAGTTATCACATGGGCTTGCACGGCAGTGAAGGTGAACATAAGTGCAAAAAATGCAGCTATGCCGTTAAAAACGTTGGTAATTTAGCAAAACACGAACTTTTACACGAACAGGAAAATAAAGCAAGTAATTGCGATTATGAATCTGGTGAAGATGTTGACTATAAAAATGTTCCATTATCTGGAACAGATCTGTTTCAGAGGAAAACTGAAGCTCAGAAGAGAGTTTTGATTGACAAGGATAAGCTAGTTAAACCCAATGATCACTTTCCACCAGTACTTCAAGCCGATCCACAGTTTGGTTATCTTATGCATGGAAACCCTGAATTCATTTATCCAACATACTTGAAAAATGGAAGGCAGAAAGAAAAACGTTACAAATGCCACAAATGTCCGTCCGCATTTGAAAAACGGGAGCAATATAAAATACATCTCTCATTACACGGTTCTAAACAGCGTTATAAATGTGAACTCTGCGATTACTCCGTTAAATATTACGCTAATTATGTCCAACACATGAGAAAACATCAAATGAACGACGAAGCTCAAGCTGAACGAAAAAAAGGCGGTAACGGATTCTCCGAATCGGAAAGTCCTGACATAAAACAAGAAGATAGTTCAGATAACATAAAGCTCGCGATAAAAACAATGCCAAGAGGTACTCCTAGAAGCGATTTTCAGCAATTCTCTATTAGGGACCAGCAAACTCTACGATTACTACAAAGAAGACGATCCATAAACAACTCAGGAAAAGAAACGAGTGCTACAGAAGCGTCACCAACAAAGGAACGCAAGTTACACATGTGTTTATTATGCCCATACACTAACCAGAGACAAGATGCCCTGACAAACCACTATAAGCGGCACGATGATAGCGACGCTCTAACCACGGGTAACCACAAATGCTCATACTGCGACTTGGTTGTGGTCCAATCGCATTTTCTCCGGGAACATTTAAAAACGCATTTTAACTACCATAAAACTCTCACCCCTGAATGCTTCGTGGCAAACGAAAACGTCAGTTTTACCATAACGAAAGTGGATGAAAAAAGTGAGCCAGTTGATCTCAAATTAGATTTCCATGATAAGAACTATAAGTGCAATGATGAAAAAATATTCGTAAAAATTAATACCGGAGAGTTGTTGGTAGAATAGTGACTATTAAGATACATAATGTTTATTTGTATAGAATATATATATTTTATAAAGTTACTGAGATATTAAAAGGGAGATACAAAAAGTAATAGTTGTAGTATACGCCAAAAATATAGTTTTTGTTATTCACCAAAGTGTAACTTGCCATATTAGTATATAAAATTTGGTTGTTTCGAAAATTAAAAATTTGATGCTGCTCTATAGTATATATATTAAGATGTATAAGAGCACATGATTGATACCAACAGTCAATATATTCGAACAAAAATTTTGTTTCGACCTTCACTTTATACAGTAGTAAAAAACCTAGTCTTAATAATAAAATAAAATTTTAATTGTTACCAACATAAATTGTGTAACATGTAGCCCACTGTACTTAGTTTGTATCACATAATGATACAGTTGTGTATTTATTTCATGTAAGAATTGCCTTTAAAGGCAAAAGTATTGTATAAGTTCTAAATTCTATTGTTCTCATTCATTATGTTATATTAAAAATGTGATTTGTATGTAAAAATGCCTAATGTATACCTTATATGCTACAAATACTAGCATGTTTAATTTTAATACTTTTTATTTTTGTTCATTAGAGTGTCTCTTTTGAATGCCTCACATACAAAAGGTAGACTCTAAACTGTCACCTAAAGGAATATAAGGTGCTGGAAACACAAATCTGTTTTTTACCTCTATGATTTTAACATGTACCAATTATATAAGATCTGGTTATTCAAATATAAACGTAATTATTCCAATTATATTTTTAATGATAATTTATAAATGTGAACAAGGTTCCAGCTACTAAAATTGTAAAAACTTTATCTATATAGATGTTTATCTCAAAACTTGGTCCCAATAGTTCTGTTCTCAAGTGTTGTATTGTTTTGAAATTAAAATAAAATTATAAGCAGCTCTAAGTAACTGTTGAAATAGTTTTCCAAAAAGTAAAGACAATAATTTTACCATATGAAACATTATTTTTATTTTATCTTATAAATAAATGAGTATAGGTAACTCTAAATATGTTAAATGTAAATTTTTGCCAGTTTTTTTTATAAAACTCCAAATTTGGTCCTAAGAGGACTTACCTGACTTTCCTGATTAAAATAGAATGATAAATATATACTATCTAATTAATGATGAAGTTTTATTTACTATTATGAATTTTAGTCATATTTACTGAAATAAAACTTGCCAAGAAGACTTAAGCAGGTTAATTTATTTAAGTTTAACTAAGATCACCTTATCTACTAACATGATTGTCAATGAAAGATGTAAGGTAATGCAATTTAAATAGCAAACACGGAATTCATAATTTATAGTAAAATGTAATACAACTTCATGATACACCACAGTACCATAAATGAAGGTTACTAAAGGTCTAAAGATAAAAGCAGTCTTAACAGAATTTCCAACGATTCCCACATTCATTGCAGAGGACAAAGGTAGTCATAGGTTCATCAGAACTTCTTGTCTGCAACTGGTTGTAAGTGCAGTTCTTCTTTTTGCACTTGCCACATTTAAGCATTTCTGTCTTAGTACCTTGTACTGTGGCAAGTTGAGCATCATCAATTGCTTCCTTAATGAATTTTTCTCTCAATTTTTTCATTTCATCGCTAGCCATTTCTTCAGGTGTCATTTTTGCAAGACGGGTGGCTGAGATTACACCATTTAGGAAATTGGTACGAAGTGTTGGATTTTTGGGGTCTTTTAAGTTTGCAACACGGGAGCGCACCCTATTTTTATATCTCATATCAGTATTTCTAAATTCAGCAAAGATACTCTCTTCCAATTCTTCTGCAAGTTCTTCCGGGGAAGCACATGCATTTGGTACTTCACCAGTAACTTTAAGTGCTTGTGTTAATAGTTCACGACATTTCAACCTAACAGCATCAGTAGTGTTAGATTGTGGTGGGAATGAAGCCTGAAGCTTCTTGTCTTTTTCTTTGTCATCTTTTCTTTCTTTATCCTTTGAATCCTTTTTAGATTTGGATGAGCTGCCATTATCCTTTGACGGAGTGCTGGGTGTTGATAAAAACTTTTTCCAATTTTTGATCAGAGTTTTACAAAGAGATATCACTTCCTCATCCTTACTAGATTTACGTAAAGCGTTGACTGTCATGCCTATTCTTGTTTTGGTTAGAACGTCCAAATTGATTGCCATCGTTTGGAGATGTTTTAATAGTTCCAAAGCCTCTTCCTGTCCCTGAAACAGACAAAGATAGAATTTTTATTTAGGGCAGTATTATTAGTGCGCAAACCTGTTGACTACTTTTATAAACAAGTAATATAAATCTTAAACAATATCCATTAACTAGAATTGTCTTATAAGACATATTATCAACGTAAAAACAGAACACCGAGTATGTTTTTGATAGGGCGCTCATGATGAACGCCAGGCGGGAGAAGCGCTCGCATTAATATTTTAGGCCTAAAACTAAGCGTACCGTGCCGTCATCCGATGTCATTTTTGTTAGCTTTTTTTGTATTTTCATTACATCTTCTTCTACACTCATTTTTTACGTATTTCACTGGATCAAGCACTTCCCGCCTATACTCAAATAACAATATTCGTGAAAAATTGATAAATCGGCCACCACATTGAAAATATAACTAGGCATAGACAACAAAGATTTGTTTCGACTGCTTGTTATGTGCCAAGCAAAGACAGCGTGCACGCTGCACATTGGCATTTCAAATTAACAATCACAATAAGTTTGCAAACATTAGGTACATAAAACAATTTCTATACCAAATATTTCTTCTTTCCACCTAAGTTAATTATAAAGAATAATTTGTAAAAAAACAATTGTATCCTGTATATTCATACTATTTAAATATTGTCATACAATATATTTCATTTTAAATATATATTTAGTTATAAATTTAAGTTTTGAGTTGTATATGGAATTTATGTTATATAAAGTAAATTAAAACTTAGTTAAAATAAGCATTATACGTATCTATAGGTAATAGAAGAATAAAACTTAAATGCAACATTATTATTGCTACCTATGTTCAATAGATGGCGCTATAACACCAATTTTTATATATTTTTTAAAACCTACGCATGTAATTTTTTTCTTGTAGATCAAAGAATCAAACGTCGATTTAACTTTCCAAAATTTCCGTGTTTATAGCTACATAAAACACCACAACTGTTATTTTTTTTTATTGGTATGTGTCTGTGACGTACCTACTCTAAATGTACGGTATAACTTATAAGTCTTTTTATATACCTACAGGGTGCATTCAGATTTCAGACTGTTATCGGAAACTAAGGCAGGTAATAGCTACGGTGCTCACAAATCCACAGGCGGTAAAGAAAATTCCGACGAAAAATAAAAAAAAACTTTTTCCAAACAACTATCGGTACCTACAAAGTCAAATTTTTTAGCTTTAGTAGGGATTTTCTTTAATATCAAGGCGTTTGTAATCACATTAGATATTACCTGCCTCGGTTACCGATCACGGGCTGAATACACCCAGTATACTTAAAAGATGGTGTAATAAGTTCTCAATACTTAGGTAATTAAAATAAAATATATGTTAGTTACAGTCTTTTACAGATAGCGCATATCGGCATTTCGTAGCTTTCATAGACGGCCATTGACTATTGGTAGAGGATTTCAATAAGTTCTAGATTTCTGTAAGTTTGCTAACGATTTACAGAGCTTCAAAACAATCACGCTTGTGCCCTGTACATCGACATTCTACACTCAACAAATATTGTTGTTCTTCAGCAGACACATTTTCAGAGTCTTTGCTATTCTTAATACTTTTGCAATAGCACTCCACCAAACAATTGAGCGATGGACCTCTCAATCGTACACCATAATTTTATGCCGATGAATCAACGATCAACATCGACGCTCAAAGTTGTGGATACAAATTTGGAAAGTTGAGTCATATCTCCTTCAATTTGAATCCTTCAAATTCAATATTGATGTTTACGTAGAAGTTACGCGCATCTTACTTGTTAATGAAATTACCGCCAAAATTTCTTGTCATTCATCTTGTCATCACAGTAGGTACTAAATCGTATGACTGTATACTAAAATCATACGAATGATGATAAGGAAATTATTTTACAAGTCATAATGCAATTGTAATATCCTGATTCCTGACAATCAGTAATACAAAATATAATCTGTATAAATTACATGAAATTCCAAAATCACTTGTATGGACGGTTGTAAAACAGTACTACAAACAAAACAAACATACCTCACGCCTATAGGTATTCCCCGAAAGGGTAGGCAGAGATGCATTTCTGCACCCACATTTCGCCAGGTATGTATTAGTCCCACGTAACAGGGGGCGAGCCTATTGCCGTTTTTCGGGCACATTTCCAGACTCCGTGCTGCTACTGAGAATTTCCTAATGGAAAAACCCAATACACTGCCCCACCCGGGAATCGAACCCAGGATCTCTAGATCGCGCGGCACATGCTTGTACCGCGATATCACGAGGCAGTCTAAGAAAGGAAAAAACGTTCTATGACAAACAAAGGCGGTAACAGGCTGGCTAATTGCTATGCGTGACAAACTAAAACTATTAAATCACTTAGTTTCCCTCAGAGTTTCTTAGAAGATGATTGAATGCAAGGAATAACCAGGCATAAGGATAAAACTTGGTAGGTTATTACACTTATGTTAAGAAATTTGGGAAAACTTGTTTTAAAAAAAAGAAGAAAGAAAAAATTCGATATGGCGCATCTCTGGCAGTATTGTGATTCGTAAAATATTGCTATCAAAAATCAAATATTCAACTAACAATTGTTTCACTTCCTTCTACTTTACGTGCCTTTTTCTAAGGTCAATATGCAGCTGTTACATCATCACGAACAGGTCTTAAGTTATCGCGCACGGGTTATACTTATTGACAACTAAATAGACCTCGAGGCTATAAAATTAAAACTAGCACTTTGTCGATTTGTTCATTGAAGTCTAGGATCCGATGAAGATAATAAACACCATTTATATATTACAGCTTGCCCCGGCTATAACGTAAAAGTTCGCAATTTGCTTACTCCACCGTGCAATCACATTGAAAAGTGAAAACAAAAAAGTGTAAGCGTTGTGTACAATTAGAGCATGGTTTTTAATATTAAATGGAATGCCCTGCTCGATTGACTTTATCGGAACTGGTTATAGGCATTTTTGTTTAAGTTTTATTTAAGGATCAGTTTTCCCAACACACGTAGAAGAAGATTATTGCTATATTATTGATACACACCACGAAGTAATGTAAAGTTGGATATAATTCTTGGCGTTACTTTACAATTTTTTAAGCCCCGAAATCTGGATTGAGTTGAGTTTTATTCAGATTTTCGATTTAAAATTTAATCTCTAGAGCTCTATCTGTATTCTGTATGCCAAAGTTCATTAAAATAGGTTTGAATATTTAGGCGTAAATACGTACTTAGCGATCAAATTTACTTTTACATCTTAATATCAATTAGAATTAATAATTATTACGTTCTTCAATGTCATTGTGTAAAGGAGTATTGAGACACATTATTGCTTAAATTTTATGTACCTACTTTAATGGAGCAATATTTAAAATTGTTCTTAATGTTACTTTTTTATATGGGTATATGAACAATGTTCACCCGAAAATCAATTAGGTACTTTACACAACCCGACATAAATTCATCCAGAATCTGAACCCCAAAACGAACATTTAGTTCATGTCAAGATGTAAGAATTAAGTATTTTAATAAGATAAGCAATTAGTACTTACCCACATAATTAAGACGTAAACTTACAAAATCAAAGGCAATGTAAAGTAGATTCGTCAAGTAAAAAAAGATATAAAGTAGTTACCGCGTATTTTCGCCTTTACTCATTAAATATTGACACTTATCTTCCAGGATTTGTTTAAAGCGGCGATGCACCAATATTAGAGGGGATGTACATCAGAGAGGATAACAACAGGATACAACTGTTGATTGTTTTGTGCACAATAGTCTTTATCTCCTTTTCTATTATTGATACAGCTTGCCTCACAGACGTTGATAAAGCGTGAAGAAATAAAACAATTATTGTAGCCGCCTACACTGATGCAATTTAAAATAGCACACTATATGAATTATAATTTTATTCACACTATATGTTTTTATACAATGTGGGGATTTGATACATCAATATTTTCCTACAACGTATGTTGCAAAAACAGGTGTTGTTTGTGTAGTTTTAAGTAATCTGTTCCATCCAATTTATCACTATTAAGGAAATTTGACGCGAGCTGGAAAACTTGCGTACATTTTGTCGACGAGAAATGTCTGAAGGGAAAATTTAAGTTTAAATGACATATTTTAGCAAACACTTGAACTAGTTTTTTAGTGTAATAGTAATAATAGCTTTTTTTGTTGCTAGTTTCTTGAAAATGAAAAATCTTATCTTATAACAATTTTCCTTGTCACGTAATACATAGAGCGACAAATAATGAACTAGGTAATTAAATTAGATTACATATACATAAAATTTATTTTCGTTTGTGTCGATCAAAAATATTTTTAACCATTTAATAAAATTTCTAAATAGGAAGTAACGCCGTCTAACTTATTCTTTACGTAATCTCTAGAAGCTCCGGTTGTAATATATAGATTTGTAAAAGAGGTATTACATTTTCTTCTTCATCAACCCATATACGCCCACTGCTGGGCACGGGTTTCCTCTACCATTGAGAGGGTTTAGGCCATAGTCCACTACGCTGGCCTAGTGCGGGTTGGCGGACTGCACACCTAAGAAATTCCTAAAAACTCTTAGGTGTGCAGGTTTCATCACGATATTTTCCTTCACCGTTAAAGCAAGTGATAATTCAATGTGAATACACACATAACTTCGAAAAGTCAGAGGAGTGTGCCTGGGGTTCGAACCCGCGACCGCCGAGATTCTCGACCGCGCGCCCAAACCTCGAGGCCATCACTGCTTCATCATAATATTACATTTTACTTATTATGAATTAATGCCAATCCTTTATCAACTTCTGAACCGATTCTGATAATTCTTGTTGCATATTAAGATAAATACAACCAGGCAAACAATTATACGCTATATTTTATTCTATATCATTTAAAGTTTTATATATAAATTTGTTTGACAAAATCTGCACAACCAACAAAGGTCACATAGAAATGTAGGTTATGGATGAATAAATTAAAGATGATTGAATATACATTGATTTACGCCAACAGCGATTTTATGGGGTTATCACTTAGATATACGAGCCTTTTAAAAAATTGAAGATTAATGAAGTCTGTATGTGTAATTGCGTGATTTGAGAAACAACTTCTGTAATTAGTTATATATCAACATAATCCAAAAAAATTAAAAATAATACAATGAAGATGATTTATTTAATTTTTAAATCATTAACATATATGTATTAATTTATATTTTAATACCATGCATAATAATAATTTCTCGTAAAAATGTGTGCCATGTGTTAGAGTATGCACAGGGTTCGATTTTGTAAGTAGAAGCAAGTGGCCCATTGTGTGAATCTTTACTTAAAACACAGTTGGCAATCAATAGGTGGCTGTTTAAAACCATCATTTATTATGTATTAGTCTTCATCTAAATAAGATTACTAAAATGACTGAGTATTTAGGGTAATTAATTATAGCACCCCTATTGAATGTTAATTTTTCAATTACCAAGAGTCCGATGGATACCTACCTACCTAATACGTATGTATCATCATTGTTTGTTCAGTACTTTCCTGTAGTATATTTTTCTCTAGTTATCCTGAAAGCAATTACTGCGCTATGACTTCATAAGGGCTTAGGTAAATAAGTCATAGACTAAACAAACCAAGATGTACAAATCATTACAAATTATTTTAAAATAGAAAAAGCACGCAATATTTACATAGGTTTCTGCAAAAGACTATGAGTGAAATTTCGGTGGCAGAACCACCCAGAATCAGAAAAATATTTTATACAAACATTATGTCTGGATATCGAATCCATAAAGCAGTATGGTAAACATAATTTTTCATTTTAGTATGTTTTCCTCTGCGTGATAAAAAAAATATACCGATATTAACATTAGGACCAACAAACATGGAAACCATCAGGACAAAGCATTGTCTACTTAATTCTACGTACGTACGGATTACCTCATTCATTATTCGAGACAGAAAATACAAAAAATCTTTTTTTTTGCCCAAAATAAATTTCCTTGTTTATTCCAATATGTAAATGTCTAAAATATAGTTTAGACTCGATGAAAATTGAATTTAAGGAATCAAAGATTAATAATAAATTCATATCTTTTAATTTTTATGATTACTAGTTACTGATTTGTTTTTAAATAAATTATATACAAGGTGTAGTCAGACCGTGATCGGAAACAAAGGCAGTTAATAGCCAATATTATTATAACCCCATTGGCGTAAATGAAAATCCCGACAAAAAATAAAAAATTACAAAAAATATTAATAACTACATAGTATAAAACAAAGTCGCTTTCTCTGTCCCTATATCCCTTTGTATGCTTAAATCTTTGAAACTACGCAACGGATTTTGATGCGGTTTTTTTAATAGATAAAGTGATTGAAGAGGAAGGTTTATATGTATGATAACATCCATTAAATATCGGCATTGCACCCGTTATAAGCCGGGGCGGGTCGCTAGTTAAATATAATCACTTTAGCTATTGCCTTAGTTTCCATCACGGTCTGAATATACCCTATATGTTACTTTTTAATAAAAAAAGACCTGGTATGTACAATTAAATCATCATCATCAATAGCCAATATTCGTCGACTGCTGGACATAGGCTATGTCTATGTATATAAGTATGCTATATTTACGTCGCTGGCTGCAGGAGGCTTTCGACCGTCCCCGGTGGAAGTCATTGGCCTATGTACAATTAAATAACCTCACTTAAAACAAAAAAAACTTTTTTTTTATAATTATAAAAGTATAGAGTTTAATCCGTTAACTATAAACAGATTAATATTTTAAAAAAATAGGCTTGTTTTTCAAACGGTCCGATCTGTGTAATATATTCTTTGACCTTCCACCCTCCCATGCGGTGTGCGATTGCGATATATAGCTTGGCTGCTTGAAAGTGGCAATGTTTGTTGCGTCCACCCGTTCGAGTATAACCTGCGACACGCTGCGAGCGCTCCTCGCCAAACGTAAATAAGGTAAATACATCGATCAGAAAAAATAACAAAATATTTTTTTACAGCATTTAATAATTACTTT
Source organism: Cephonodes hylas (assembly GCA_030295005.1). Classification (NCBI taxonomy): domain Eukaryota; kingdom Metazoa; phylum Arthropoda; class Insecta; order Lepidoptera; family Sphingidae; genus Cephonodes; species Cephonodes hylas. Next base: position 5,049,293 of record AP025364.1, on the reverse strand, counting down.
TCTGTGTAATAGTTAAATATGTTTTTAAAATTATTAATAAAATGAAGTATTAAATATTTAAATTTGTTAATTATGCGATTTAAAATTTAACTTCATTTAATGATCCTAGTTCCTTTTTTAGTTACACATTTAACTTAGTTTTATAACCATTAGCTAATAATGACGAAAATAAGCTTTTGAAAATAATCTAATGAAACTAAGTATTTCATTTTCCTACATGTAATATTTTGGAGCTAACTTGAAATGTAGGATTTAAAAAAATAGGCTTTTTCGTTTAAATATTATTCAATATAGATTTAGGTTCAATAATTTAAGCACATGAAATCTATACCTTTATTTAGATTAACATGAGCTAATATAAAAACATAAATTTCACTGATGTTATTCAATAAAAATCCTTCAATTAATTCAAAACATAGTGAACCATTCATAGATTGATTCGGTTGATCATTTTAAATATTTTGTGCAATCAAGCAGTGAGAACGTTTGTTGATCGCTAAGTTACATCACTCCACATGGGGAGCCTGTCCTCGAAACAAGTGACTTGCAAGAGCTTGAGTTCTGAAGAACCGCAAGGACCATGACCTGCTTTCATTCGGTATTTTGGCTTAGTGCATAGCGCAATGTACAAGTTGCATTATCCTTTCTGTTCGGAGCACGAGCTAACAATGTCTAATAATTTTCAGATATCTCAAAATGCTGTTAACATACGCCTTGGCCATAGTGTCGGTGGCTGGTTACACCAGCGCCTACTCGTCAGGCGCCCCGAGTAGCGCCTGTCAGGACATGATCCCGAGACATCCCGTCAGTGCCCAAAACTCTACCGCGCCTTACACCATTACTACCAGCACTAAGGTAAATATTACATTTACAAACGTCATCGTTAGATTATATTTAATCATAACCTGCACATTTCGACCTTTATTGTCGTTTTATTTTGCATTTTTAGTGTTGCCTTGAATTTACAATGAAATTGTTACGCAAAATCTTAATTAATTATTAATTTATGCGTTAGATCGTCAAAGCTGGTACCCCAATGGAAGTGACCATTTCGGGCAAGAAGCCCCAAGACACCATGCGTGGTCTGCTGCTTCAGGCCCGTCAAGGAGACAAAATTGTAGGGAAATTCACTCTGGCTTCTGACGATCCCTTCGCTCAGCTCCTCGACTGTGGTGAACCAGGCGTAAGTATTCAGTGCCTTCATTTTATAAATAGAACGAAAAGCTCCTTAATAGATCCGTGTTTTTTTCTAATTTGATTTTCAAACGCTTTACTAAACACTCGAGTAAATAATAAAATATTTTTCTATATCACTATATAAATGCTGTAAATGAATTACGCAAGACACGAAACTGCATCACCTGCGCGAACTGTTTACTAAAAAATGTTTAGAACGACACGAAGTGCATTTGATGGATAAAATCCATGCTGAATTTCGTATATTGCTAGTAGCTGACTGTTTATGCAACCGTAGTTCTATTTATGTTATATTTTACGATAAGAACCGGCAAGTAAAAATACTTAAACATACTTTTGGTGTCAACAACCTTACATATAAAGATTTTCGTTACGTAAAAATCTAGATGCAATACTGCGGGACACGAGAACGCGGGTTGGATCTTTAAAACAATAATTATATACTCAGCCTATCGCCGTCCACTGCTGAACGTAGGCCGATGGATGAGGGCCGCTCAGGACCGGGATGGTTGGCGCTTACTTGTGGAGGCCTAAAACAATAATTGTGCATACAAAAATATACTTTGGTCAAGTGTTGCTCTTGTGAATACTGGCTACACAGTTTTACTGAAATTCAGTCGCTATCTAAATTACGTTAAAATAATATTATACATTAATTCAAACTTGTATACTTACAATTTGATAAAAATAACTATGAACTTAGAAATATAGAACTTAAAAAAATGTATGAAGGTATGACGCTGCGTGTTCACTAATATTTTACAAGTTACCATACCATCGTTAATCAAATTTAATATAGCATTTGACAGTAAACATTATTCAATATGTCTGGTTGAGCAAAAGGATTTCTAGTTATAAAAAACAAACAAATTTATTTTCAAGGGTAGTGACGAGTGGCATATAGTAATTGATGTATAATTAAGCGCAATGTAGCACTCGTGCATATAGTAATATTTAAATATAAGTTATAAAATATTTAAGTATACTATTTTAAAATTCGCAATGTATCTCAATAAAGCTCGCTTAATTTATGCTAATTGTTATATTAATAACAAAAATGACCACAAATTAATAATTATAACAATTATTTCGTAAAGAAAAAAAAAATCTTAATACCATACCGCGTGAAGTCACTCAAGCATTCAACAACAAACGTCCTACCTAGCCCAAGGAAATTTCAAACTTCCGGACTTGTTACTGAGTATTCAATCATAAAAAAGTTAAGGCCTTTTCTTATGTCGACTGTTCACATTCTATTATGCCGGTAACCTTAGATACTATTTATATCATGCGTATTCTGATAACTAAAGCTCCAATTGCAAAAAAGCTTATGTACCATTTCGGCAAATTGTAATTGTATTTGAGTGTTGCTTTACAACCGAGGACGTTAGACCGTGATTAGAACCCTTCACTTCCCTTCATTATTGCAGTCGCTAGCCGACACAAACACACATTGTCACGAATTATAGGCAAACCCGAAGGCATGCATAAAGAAAATTATTTACAACGTTTAGGTATATGGATTGTGGGTACAAAAAAGAAATTACATGTTAGTAGTCGTTTTTTACGATACGTAGCAATTGAGCAGCTTTGAACCCAACCATTAATATGATAGACCTTCAATGCACCGTTGATTAAAATCCTTGACCTAGTGCGACATCGCGTTGTGATGACAGGGATGTATCAGAGCAACGATCCGAAGATATATTATAATTTACCAACAATTTCCTTCAACATACCTTGTCGTTATAAGTTAGAAACGACTTTCATTGTATTGCGTTAGACATACGTTAGACTACGAATGTTATTGAAATACCCAAAGATATTTTTTGTTTTCTCAGTAGCTCTTATTTGATATTGATGAAACTTCTTAAACGTACTTTTTTAGTGAAGTTTTAGTTAGATATCGTCGTTATGCAACCAATGTAATTATAGGTATGAAAGGTTATACCTTATATCTATAAGATAGATAGTAAGAGTATAATACAAGTGAAATGTTTAATATTGTTTTTCTATAACGTAACGATTTGTTTATAACCAATTTTACCATTCTAGAACGCCATCACCCACAAGAAGCACCCCCCAGAATTCGACAAGCAGACTGTGTCATTCACCTGGACCCCACCCGCGAATTTGAACGACAACATTCGATTCAGGTAAGCTATATGATTCTTGTACTTATAGGCACTTAATTCTTATGTAGTTGATTTGTTGGACGTGCGCCTTATGGATAGGAACCAGATAAGAAGGAATTCCCGCCTTTTAATTGATAAGCGTAACTGCTGTGATTAATACATAAGTGTGTGACTAACCATAACTGCATTATTCAAAATCAATATGATGTTTAATATAATATAAACACAAGACTATTAAGCATTCGCATATTGAGAGAGCCGAAACCTTTACGTCACAGTTCTTTGGTAACGTTGTAATAAAGTTAGCGTATAGTTCACAAGCTGATTGTGAAACACATTTGTCATTGACTTGCCATAGTCCAACAATTTGTATAAATCTTAACGAAAAGGCAATAAATTTTTGCCATGAATAATATCTTCAATTAATGGGTCCGTCTGCACTAAGCATACAAAGGTTACATAAATAACTACACATTGAGTAAAATCTAGATTTTCATTTAATTTACTAATACTTAGGGCACTTGAGGTGTATACGAGTCCCTGTGTCATATGCGATTTTATAATTAAACCCACTATTCGTATCAAAACGAAATCGTCCAAGGCTTGACTTTTATTGACGCGTTATTGACCATTTAAAGTTCTCAATTTGTTCTTAGGTGTATTTAATTAGAAGATTAAAATTTAACTTTAAATGTGTACCTACTTATATCTTACATTGCAATAAAACAGTTGGATAACTTTTCGATGTAACATGTATTTTAAGATCGTAAAAATAATAGACTTTTATTTTCAGGGCTACCATCGCTTACAGCGGAGCCGTCTTCTGGGTTGGCGTCGAATCAGCACCCGTGAAAGTTGTGCCAAATTAATTTCTATAACTTAATTACATTTTCCAAAAAGTGAGATTTCACCATTTTATATTTAAAACATAATAAGAAAAATTAAATAAGATGGCTATGTAATGTTAACATTTTTTTTAAATAAATTCATCGTATGTTTAATAAAAACAACCATTTTATTTTAACAAATACTTTATTAAAATTTAGCACCTAGGATTTTTGTCTTCGAGATCGTTATGAAATTCATGTCTCAAGTGTAGATAGAATAGGAACTAGCGCCGGCTTCTATAGTCATGCATTACTACTAGGATATCATTTTTTTTTTCAGAAATTACACTTGACTATAGATACTGGCTTAACATAAAAATAGTTTTTAATGAGCCTATTCAAACCCCTACTAGGCAGAATATAAGTATATGCAAATAATTCGTGCTTATAAAATTATATTAGAAGCCTCAAGAAACTTAGAATTTCTAGCCAACACAGCTTATAATATACTTAAGTAGTGGTTACATTAAATCTTATAAATCTAATTACTTTAAATACAAAATTACACACATTTTTTTGAACATTCATGGCAAGAGATACCTAGTGGAATAATTAAGAAAAAAAAAACAAATAAAAAAAAATTAGTTGTATTGTTTACTTTTAAAAATGCACTAAAAACTACATATTCACTATGCAAACAAAAGTATTAAAATGCCAGGTAAAACAGAGAGCTATTACAACATTGAACATTATAATATTGATGATATGAAACCTTATATATTAAATTGAACACTTCAACAGTTGGTATACTTAATTACATGACATTTTACAAAAACTCCTCATGAATGAGATGACCAATTCAAAAATGTATTCAAACTATTTAATACATTAATATGTTGCAAAAAGTGAATGGCAGTTATTTAGACAATTTAGGAGACTTAACATTATAAAATCGTAAAACATGACTAATTTTTCTTACACTATGGAAGATACAATTGTCAATTAGAAGCTTGATTCAAGAGTTTTGTATATAAATTTTGTAGCAAAAAATCTTTAGCCTCTGTTGTGTATGTCTGATATTTTAAATCCAAAATCAAATTATATTTCTAACATACAAAAAAATGGTTTATCAAAGATATGTATTCTTAATTTGAAAAAACTGGCAGCAAGTCTTTATTTGCATTTATCTAGTAAATGTTAGAAAGCTTACACATGTATTATATTACACAGTACTTGATTGGCAAGAAAGGTTTAACATAATACAGATAAGACAATATATTAGAGAAATTGTTATAGAATTATTGCTTTGTCTATATATCATTATGTAGGTGTACAATCAATTATGTTTTTAGTTTACATACAAAACAATATCAATGTGAAAAATAAATACACTTACAATCAGAAAAAAATATAGAAATTTAATCCATTACTAACTTATCATTTGGTCTAAATTAAATGCACTTGAATTTTTGAGTCTTACTTCTACATATAAAACATCACAGTTAAATACTGAATATGTGATAGAAATAAATACATAAATTATAGAATTTAAAATAATGAGCTATCATAGGTTTTGAATGAAATAGTTTTGCCTCTTCAGCTGCCTGTATAAAGAGATATATTTCCCCGCAGCAGAAGTCCTTGGAACAACATACTGTTTACAGAAGAGTTTAGGATCATGTGCCTTCTCTGACAGTTCACCACAATCAAGTGCTCGTAGAAATGTAAGGACAAATGTGAAGCAGTTATGCCTATCCTCTTGGTACTTATCAGCTCCCCACAATGGGCTTAGACTAACCTTGAAAAAAAAGAAAAGCTACTTGAATTCTTGCTGTTCAACATAAATACATACCAAAACTTTGATCCATCAAACATGTTTGCTCTAAATTGTAAAGTTAGTGAACACATGAAATCATGTGCAAGACATGATTCATTAAAATTAGTCTTCAAAATTCAGTCATGACTCAAGTTTATATCATTTCATTGTTCATAATTCTCGTAATTGAAATCGAACAATAAAACACTTAAGTACCTTCAATTTATTAAGTTACTTTGACTTGATATTTTAAATTTGGGTTTACCTTACAAGAAATAAGTTTAAAGAAAAGACACATACCTTTAGCAGAACACTGTCCCATATTTCATTCCATAATTCATCAAATTGTTCTAAAAGTAAACACTGGTCCCAGTCAGAGCTGGTGTCACAGGAGCTCCATTTCTGAGAAGCAGTGTCCACCCCCCGGATACCCTCCTCACTGAACTCCACAACAAAGCCTTGCGAGTTTGTCACCCCTATGTGCAGATCTTTTGAGTTGTAGTAATCACTGAAACAAATACCACAATTAAGCAAACGCCTACACTGTGGCATTGAACACGAGGGCATTGACTCCACAATTAATTCATTGCATTTATTATCTTCGTAGGTACTTACTTAAGAAAATCTCCATGAGTAGGCTTCATTACTATTGCTCTAGGATGTTGAGAAGCTTTAACAAACGGATAAGGTACTCTGAAATAAAATTGGAGCACTCAGCATAGAGTTCATGTGATGATAACAATAATATTATTTTATAGAGAATATTTTTTACCTGAATGGCAGTAAGTTATAGTCGTATCTATCAAGTTTCTGCTTACACACAGGACACTGCTCCGGTATTATAGTACAAAACACTTTATGCTCACAATGGTGGAAACAAAGGATACCCGGATCCATTTTCGTGAACGGATTATTCTTGTATTGAAAATGAAACTGTCACAATATAAGGCTTTGTTAGTATTGTCGAACGTTCAAATAGCTGCCCGCGATGTAAAAAAAAGAAATTCGACTAAATAAGACTATTGACCAAGCATAAGCTAATGAGATTCTCACAAGAGCTATTGTTCTACCTTTCACATCTTGGTTGATAGAGCAGTTTCATTTATACAACGTAAGCGACGTTCAAAACATTGGTTTTGACATTTGATCAATTACAACAATTCTGTATACATAGATTGTTTTTTTTTCATAAACAGTTAAAAAAATAAAACTGAATGTACTATAATGCTTTGTCCATCATATTTGATAGCAAAATATTAAAAGTAAAGTATTTAGAGATTTATTATTAAGGTTTTTATTGTTCTGACGTACATTGAACAGGTTAAATCGGTATAAAATTGAAGTTCAAAACGAACCTCACCAACTTTGTTCTTATTGGACCAATACCTAACAGCTGTGAACAGATGATAAGCATTCTGTTATTTTATTGGCTAATTGTTTTCTGCAAAATTTCCAATAGGTCCGCTTTAATGCATTGATTTTGGCGGGCATATTCAAAATGAATAAAAGTAGAAGATCGAAAATATATAAATATATAATATTGGAAAATCTGTATTTTATATTATATGTCTTGTCATTAATAGGATGTACAAAAGGTATTCCACCCGTTGAGTATAAAAACCGCAAATTAAATACCTAATTATATTCGGTATATCATCGAAATAACTTGCTTATATTCTTATTATAATTTTTGTCCCAAGACTTTATTTATGAGGAAAATGCACTTTAAATATATTCTTTTGGAAATTTTAGTCCTCTATTAAAATAGTTTTGTACATTAATCCTGTCCTTATTATTTTAATTATTGATAGACGCAATGAATCTCATTCAATATTTCAACATGCATCCGTATATAAACGTGTACCTATTAAGTTGTGGGTGCTTGACCGACAATAATTGTGAGTTCAAATTTTGTCAATAATTCGTTTACCGAGGCGACGGGTATTGTATGATTACTAGTTGCTATGGCGACAAGCGGTGGCGGCAAACCACACCTCGCTTACGAAGCCTAGTTTTTCGTTCCAGTGAGCACCGCCACTGTACTATCTTTTATTCATTGTACCAATTCGTGTCCAAATATTGGGACAGCGATACGTTTTGTATTTGACAACTTTTTTAGTATTGTTATATTCAGAATGTGTTTAGTATTTCTATTGTGTGTTACGATATTTTTAATCGAACAATGGTAGCCAAGAAGTAGAAGCAAAGCTTAGTATTTAGCATAATTATTTAAGAAATAGTATGAATGTTAATTAAGTAATTACGAAATATGTAGCTTGGTAATTAGAACAAATTATGTATTAGATAAAAGCTCAGTGTATCAAAGAAGATAAACATGTATGAAGAAATCAAAACGGTTTTCCGAGCCGCTTGGTGCTTGGTAGCTGTCCAAATTGTATCGGCAGGTATTTCTTGTTTAAGCAATCCTTGCTTACATGGGATATGTATCGATGACATCAATAGGTGAGTAACTAACATAGTTGTATCAGAACCGACTCCCAGAGATAGAAAAGCCTGTTATTTCTTAATAAACAATTATTTTTAAAATATGTTCTAACTTCGTAAAACAGATGCAATAGTATTTCTTGCCTTTCTTTCTCTGCCTTTGAGTTTTGTTGTTAATTGTTAGTTCTAATTTCTTAACTTGGTTCTTAAACCTTGGGCTAAATTGGTCATTATTTTAGGTCCTACATTTCAGTTAATTAGGTTTTTAATGAACGATGGCAAAGTTTAAATTTTTTTATAACTATTGAACGAAACGTTTCATATTATTTTATATAGATATGTATTATACTATTAAACAGAAATAATGTATACCTAGTGGAACATAATTACTTCGGAATGAATTCTAATGGAATATCTTACTTCGATACATTTGCGTTCATCGACCCTTTATCGCAGTACATTTTGATCTAATTGTAATTACGCGTCAAAGTCAACCCCAGTGGGGCTATTTCCTTTATCGTAGATCGAATCGACCGTGCACGCCGCACAACCTTCTAGACATGAGAATAAACACAACTGTCTAGTAAAATAGGGTAGACTAAGCTAGGAATAAGGAAAATCGGAAAAACAAAGCACACACACAACCTACAATTTCCATTGTTAATTATATTCACAATAATTTATCGTCAGACTTTGAAAAACGAAAGAAAACATCATAATATGATCACTATCCTAAATAATCTTCACAAAAAAAATTCATAGGTTTGTGCGTCTATTTCTAATGTAGGCTACCAATTCGTTTTGGTACTCGTAAAGAAATGTCCAGTATATACGAAAACATGTTTTGAATCCAAGATAGTACAATTCTAGGGAAAAAATATTCTTTCATATTTCAGCACATATTCATGCTATTGCGTTGATGGCTATACTGGCGTTCAATGTCAAACGAATTGGGACGAGTGTTGGTCAAATCCCTGCCAGAATGGTGGAACATGCATCGATGGAGTGGCTTCATATAACTGCTCCTGCCCTGACGGCTTTATTGGTAAGAATTATTATAATATAAGCAAAAGAATTGTAGGATCATCTCGAGTTCTATTGAATTCAATATTAAAACCTCAAGAATTTTGTGGTATTCTCTCATCCCTACGTTTGAATTGTCATTGATGACCTGGTTTAAACCGCAACAGAATGCTTACGCACTTTTACATAAAGGCGTAATAAAATGCCTGAATCATATAAGAAGACAACATATTGCCATTAACCAATTCGCAGTGAAGCCAGTGAGTTTAAAGCTCTTTTACGCTACTAGTCTCTCTTTTGCTGTAAAGAAAAAGAGCTCGGATTACTGAAATTAGCTTAGTCGCTATAGTTGGTTTTAACCTTTAGACATTTTAAAGTGTTAAAATATTATTGATCTCAAAATAAAATAAAATGTTGGTGTAATTCCGACGTTACAAAAATAATACTTTGCCTACGAATAAGTATAGATCGGAGTAAAGCCCTTTTATTTATTTAAAATAGGACAGCATTCAACCTTGTTCTTGAAAATGCCTTTAAGTTTACTTTTAATGAAAATTACCTTCACACATTTACGACGCATTAATAACGACCTTAAATTGTTTATTTAAAAGACCCTTTTAACTTTTGCCTTCGACTCTGGACTCATTTTCCTCCGTTCCTATGTTTCGTTTATGAAAAGCAAACACGTTCTAGCGTTGATTAGATACTAATTGCATCAATAATTAATAGTTTCAAAGTATTGATTCTGAATCGGCATATCATTGTGTTTCCAGCAGATCAGACGCAAATTATTACGATTTTTATGCTCAATCCGTAATCACAGCTGGGAAATTAAACACGTAGGTAATGTATTTACTAAACGTAGAACAATCTAGAAAACCGATTGCCAGGAGATTATTGTTTCTAGGCGTGAATTTAGTCTATAAGTCCCTATATGTTATTAAAACTAATCTGTAGACATAAATTCGCCCAAAGGGATAAGCTGTCAACTGAGTATCTACCTAATCGTTTTAATAGGACTTAGTGAATTCGAGCGTTCTAAGTAGATTTATGGGGCCGATTTATTAATTGGATAAATTGTCATCGCTACATTCAATCTCTTAACGGTTAACCTATTAATTAAAAACGTTGTCGTGTGTAATAAATATTTACTTAAAACAACCTAATTGTATAAATCACAACTTTATTCAATTAATATCTTTTACAAAAAGAAACTCATATCGTCAAAAAAATATTATTCTCTGCCTATTGCCGTCCATTACTTAACGAAGGTCTACTCCGATAGGCGCCAGTCACCCCGGTCTTGAGCAGCCGTTATCCATCCGTAACACATTTCTTAAGTTTTCAGCGAAAATATACTACACTAGTAGTAAAGCAATATGCTGGAAACAGGAACTAATTTTTATGAAATGTCCCCGTGGTATGCCGTCTTCGCTCCGTCGCATGTGTCTTGCGATTGGTAGGTTCATGTTTTTGTATAAGGATATTCTCAACAGTAGCAAGAAGTCTAGAAATATGTCAAAAAAACGGCAATAAGGTAGAGAACTTTTCCGATAATTAGTGGATGTATGAATACAAATACGCTTTAACAGTAGGTACTTAGTTCAGATTGTAAAAACAATATAAAAAGTTTAAAAATACCTTTTGTTTACCCTTGTCATAAAATATAATTAATTAGTATGCATATGTAATTATAATTTAGATTATAACTCAATTGTTTTTGTTCTTACGCCAAAGGGTATTTAAAAATAAACCTTTAATGAAGTTATTTTTTGTAATGATTTGTCCACACACAAGTATGTACCTGTCAATCTACCGAAGCTTTTCCTGTCATTGTGTTTTCGAAGCAATCTAACTAATTATGGACAATATGTATATTTACCATAATAATGTCGGGTGTTATTATCTTACATACCTTTTATATTATTTGATAATTAAGGAAACGCTTCATAAATTTATCCATATTACTCAAATAGTCAATCATCAACTATCAATTATCAACTTAAATCGATAAAATTCATTAATATTATACTATAGTATTCTTCGTCTACATAGAATTACAACAACTATGTCTTGGTGCAAAGAAATAGTCGTCGTATTAGGCAACACTTACTCATCTGAATTTACTTTGATGATAATTCAAAGTATATTTAAGAAGGTAAATCTTTGTAAATGAAAATGAATCGTCGAAATATTCATTTTCATCACATTTTGGATTGATTACATCTCTGTGTCTCGTTTGTGGTTGTGAGGATATTATGTTTGCCAAAAAGAAAAGTGTTTAAAAATTTGTTTTAGAACACATTGTATTTTTTCACATAAAATATTATAATCAGCGAGATTTATTTCGTTACAATTTAAATGTTAAACATCAGTTTCCTTCATTGTCAACGCTTCATTTAATTATAATTTTTTAAATTAAGCTATTTAAAAATTACCTATAATTTGTTAATTTAATTAAAATTATTTTTCTTTGACTTAGCAATCCAATTTAAATTTCCTTCCCTGCTGTATGCTGAATGCTTACTTCTATTAATTAATGCAACACAACGTAACCCGCAAAATGTGTTGAATGTTCAGGCGATAACTGCGAAACAAATTACAACGAATGCGAGTCAAATCCTTGTTTCAACAATGGTACGTGCATAGACATGACCAATGGGTATGTGTGCTCGTGCATCCCCGGATTTTCTGGCGAACATTGCGAACTGGACATCGCTGTTTGCAACAGCACTGAAGAAGTACGCTGCTACAATGGAGGAGAATGCATCGAAGGGCCCGGATTTAAATTCTATTGCAAATGTTTGGCGGGTAAGTTCTCATAGTTATAACTAGTTTCTACTATTGTATTACATTTCGAACGGTAGATTATTTTTAATAATCTTAGAATCGCTTTTTCAAATTTTGCATTATTCAAATACTATTTATTAAACTCTCAGTCAAGTCAGTCGACATCCCTATAATTGCATAATGTATTATTCCTGGGATTTTGTATGATCAATTTAATTAGTAATATCGTGACTATGAATGTAATTTACAGGCTGGGCTGGTCCAAAATGTGAAGATCAAATAGACGAATGTCAATCAAATCCTTGCCAAAATGGGGGTATTTGCATCGACGTACACGCTGATTACATGTGCGCTTGTCCGTTTGGTATGAATTAATTCACTATTCGTTTTCTGTAAAGTTCTGTTATATACAGATTTATGTCTTTAGTTTATATTAGTATCAAAATGAGAAATATGTATCTAATAACTATCTGTTTTCTTCGCAGGTTACACAGGCAAAAGTTGTGAGATACAGATAGAATTTTGCGACGAAAACTCTTGCAGTAATAACGCTTTGTGCGTGGTAGAAGATAGTATCAGAGTGTGTTACTGCGTGCCAGATTTTCATGGTGAACGATGTGAATTACAGTACGATGAATGCCTACTCGGCCCTAGGTAAAGTAATGATATTTATCGCTTTCTAAGGAAGTATGATTTTTATACTAACTTCAATGCTTGTCTTTATTTATATAAAATTTAGGTTTGCTAAATAATAACCAGGGCTGGGCAAAATACATGCTTTACTTTAATTGAAATACAAAATACAAAATACTTTATCACAAGTAATTAAAATACGAAATACAAAATACTTTTAAGTAAGGTATTTGAAATATAAAATACAAAATACAGTATTTTAGCTACTTGTAATTAAAATACCAAATACAAATTACAAAATACTTAATAAGTAATCTGCATGGTCTGGAAAGATGAGGAAAAAAAGATTCATCATCATCATCATCAGCTTATCGAAGTCCACTGCTGGACATAGGTCTCTCCTAATGACTTCCACCGGGATCGGTCGGAAACCGCCTGCAGCTATCGACGTCCCGCGACCTTGACAAGGTCGTCCGACCACCTTGTCGGGGGACGTCCCACGCTGCGCTTTCCAGTACGTGGCCTCCACTGGAGAACTTTCTGGCCCCATCGAGCATCAGTTCTCCGCGCCATGTGGCCGGCTCATTTCCTCTTCAACGTGCTAATCCATTGGGCTATGTCAGTTACTTTAGTTCTCCTACGAATCTCTTATTTCTGAGGCGATCTCGTAGGGAAACCCCGAGCATAGCCCTCTCCATAACTGGTTGAGTGACTCAGAACCGTCCAATAACGCCTTTAATGAGATGCCACGTCTCAGTGCCGCACGTCATCACTGGTAACATACAACTATTGGAGACTTTCGTCTTCAGGCACAGAGGTATTTCGGACGAGAAGACGTCTCGCAACTTCCCGAACGCTGCCCAACTGAGTTGGATTCGACGATTTACCTCTCTCTCGAAGGTCGACATGCCTAACCGGACCACTTATCCTAAATAGACATATTCGTCAATAACTTCGAGAGTCGAGCCCCCAACTGCGATTGGGGTGGGGACAACATGAACATTCGACATGATTTTCATCTTGTTCATGTTCATTTCAAACCCACCTATTGGGAGACCCGATTGAGGTTTTCGAGCGTAGTGCTAAGGTCCTTCAGCGATTCTGCCATGACTACAATATCGTCGGCAAACCGAAGGTGTGTGATATACTCGCTGTTGATGTTGATGCCGAATCCTTTCCACTCCAAGAGCTTAAAGGCGTTCTCCCTGTCTCACGCCTCTCTATAGTGGAATAGCCTTCGTGCTCTGATCTTGTACTCGGACCGACATGGTGGCGTTGCTGTATATGCTTTCCAACACCTTGATGTACCGGCAGTCAATGTGGCACCCCTGGAGGGACTCTAGCACAGTCCATGTCTAGATCGAATCAACGGCTTTTTCATTGTCTACAAACGCTAAACAAAGCGGCAAGTTATATTCCTCGGCTTTTTGTATAACTTGCTGAAGCGTATGGATGTGATCTAAGGTGCTAAAGCCTATTCGGAAACCGATCGACGACGGACGATCGGAATCGACGTTCAGCCATGAGGTCAAGAGTGTGAACGAGAGTTTTTGTGGTCTGACTCTACGGCGAGGTCTAAAATGCTTAGATCCCGCCGCGGATAGCTTCTACCAAACCGCTGTTTAACTCGTCCACTACACGGTTTTCTTCTAGACACTCAAAGCGAATTTTCAGCTCGAGTTAAAAGCTCTCGGGGTTTTGGATATGGGCGCGAGTAGGTCGAAGCGTAGACTTCATGAAGCGACGCCTTTCTAATTGGACGTTGATATTCAATGAGCCTCTAACTTTTCGGTGATCACTGCCGGTTTTCACCCTGTTGATCACAAAGACGTCACTGAAGTCTATCTCATTTCTCGTAGAACCGTCAGGACTCAGCCAGGTCCATTTCCTGTGAGGCGGCTTCTGGAAGAAAGAATTTATCGCAAAGAGTCCCTCTTTCTCCAGAAAATCGGTCTGTTTCTGACCCCTGGGGTTGCGTTGCCCATGTCCAAATTGCCCCACTTTCAACTGCGCATCGCTTCTCATGCCCAACTTTGCGTTGAAGTCTCCCATAACAACATTGAAGTACGTTTTGGAAGTATGTATGGCTCGACGTATGTTCTCATAGATCTCCTCTACTTCTTCATCTGGGTGTGTCGAGGTCGGCGCGTATACCTGTATGACCTTCAACGAATATCTTTTGAATATTCTGAGTATGAGGTACACTGCCTTGTTCGGCACACTTTCACTGGATACGATGTTGTTAATGAGAGACCTGTGGATGAGAAATCCGACTCCTCCTCGGGACACCGGACTTCAGGGTTGTCATGTCCTCCCCGATTTTTCGGACTTCCGACAACCCCAGTATGTCCCAGTGTTATCCACTCAATTCAATCAACAATCTTCTCGTTTGTCCTCAAAGTGCGTATGTTGTGTGTAACCATGGCCAGTCGTCGTTGGGTGTGGTAGCCGGGGCCAGCCCGGAGATTCTTAGCACCCCCTGCTCCGCCGTTACCATGGCCGCTACCGTAACCAGGAATAGTGGGGCTGCCGGGGACTGGAGGCCTGGTCCTAGTTTCACTCATTGAGAGGATTATGCCGTTTCTTGCCACTTACCACTATTGCACTCATGGTGGTTAATTGTATTTTAATATTAATGTATTTTAAAGCCTCAAGTATTTAAAATACTAATTACAAAATACCTCGGCGTCAGGTATTTAAAATACAAATTACAAATTACATTTTAAGGAAGTAATTGAAATACAAATACAAAATACGTATTTGTATTTAAATTACGTATTTTAATTACAAGTAATTAAAATACTGCCCAACCCTGATAATAACTATACAATTTCTCAAACAAATCTTACATCATACAATCTTTTTAGGTGCATGAACGGAGGAACTTGCATTGATGGAGTTGATAACTTTACTTGCTCCTGCCCACCGAGATTAACAGGAACTCTATGTGAGTGCTTGATCCTCGATGATAATACACTAGATTGTGAATATGTCAGCCCCACGCCATTCCCTCAAACAACTATCTCGGTGATAACTAGTCTTATAAACGTGACTACTACTATAGACGTGACAACTATGTATCCCATCACATATACGGATACCCCCCCAATAATTTTGAGCTCAGAAGTTCCACATACAGGAGTGACGATTTTAACTTCATTAGAAAGTATTACTGAACCCATCACTGAAGCAATATCGACGAAAGATACAACTGATGTTGAAACAACAACTGAGGAAAGAACTACTGTCAAAGACACAACTGAGATTTTGGACATAACAACAGCCATAATAGATTCTCAAGATTCCAAAACAGATATGACCACTCAATGTTCGGCTAGCAATCATATAACACCGACAATGATACCCGTTCCTGTAAACGAAACGAGTGATGTAACTGATACTATTACAATTTCATCTCCAACCACTTCTACTACAATATCAACTACAAAAGAAACTACAGAAATTTCTATTATTACAACTGAATCTACAAGCACTGCAGAAGTTCGAACAACAGAAGATATACCTTTAGAATTAACGACAACTCTTAAAGCAGATACAACTACGGAGCGAATGTTTACTGATACTCCAACTGAGCAGATTTCTACAGATTTGCCGTTTCCTATACCTTTGTCGACTGAATCTGTAGAATTAACTACAACTAGTGTTGGTATTCTTACTACGGCTCAGTCAGAATGCACAAACTCATTATGCAGCAATCATGGGACATGCATAAATTCTCCACATGGAATTCAGGTAATATTTTTATTTATTAGATCAAATTTAATTTCGTAGTGATTCTAACTTGGTGTTATTGAGGTAGCTACTGCCAAAAGCTTTTCATATTTGTTATAATATGTTAACAGTTTTCTACATAGTATACAAAGACTAAACAAATATTTGCAAATCATATAAATTTGCTGCGGTGTGAGGACCAAATCCATGGACTGTTTAATTGACAAGCTGTATATTAACAAGGTTATAGACATTATCACATAAATGACTGTTAAGTGTTAAACCACGTAGTTAAAACCAAACCACGTGTAGATTATGTGTTTATCCCTTCATTGTTTGCATTGTGGTGCATACTGCATGTGCATTGTTTATAATTGTAAACCTCCATGATTACATAGGTTTGTTTTGGTTGAATTTTCCGCTCAAATCTCGCATAGTAACATCTTATTGCAATAAACACTAATCTTTCCTTTAATTAACAAGCTCTTTGTTGAAGCCGATGCATGGTTTTTCCTAATAAAATTTCCATATCCTCTATTTAAATAATGTACTAGATTTATTAATAATATATAAATTATCAGTTAGGTAATACAAATATGACTCATTGTACAGAAATGATGTAATAAAGGTTTTGATGACAATTTTGGAGAACAAACTAATACGTACTTATAGTCACTTGAATTATACATCCAATCGGGTCCGAGCAATCGAGGGGTCCTAGGTTTGATTTCCATGTAAATTATAAATCAATAAGATATTTAGGTTTTTCAACAATATCTCAGTCCTAGCAAAACGTCTAGAAATCTGTCAATGAAACGGTGTCAATTACTTGGAACTTAAAGTCAAGCTAAGGAATCGTAGTAATGTACTTCTCCTTACCCTCTTGGAGATGCGTGAGTGTGTTATGTTTGGTCCATTAAACAGTTTTCTGTAATGCTTCAATGAATTTCAGTGTCACTGCGTGTTCAATTACGCGGGAAAATTCTGTGAAGAGAAAATATCAATAACATCAGCGGCTTTTGGAGGCCATTCGTATGTCGCTCATAAGTTAAGAAATACTACTTCGGTAATCATTGCATTCAATGCGAAGACTCTCATAACAGATGGCCAAATAATGCATATTGATATAGCCAAGGATGTCTACACACAATTGTACATGAATGCTGGCCTGCTGAAATTCAAGTTTTCTTGTGGCTATCAAACGATGCTGCTTAGTGAACTAAAAACATATGTCAACAAAGGCTATCCTATGCAGATTGAAACTAGGTCAGAAATATTTCCTTGTTATTTGCATATGGGTTTGCCCCAATAAAGATATTTTAATGAGTCAATTTCTGTAATTTATATTAGTCATAATATAATGGTTCAGCACAAAATGATTAGCGTAAATATGACTTGTTTTCATAATTTCAAAATTTAGAGAACCTATTGAAAGCGTCACTTCTAAAAAGTCCCGAATCATTCCCAGATTCAATGACTGTGTTGTTCACAACGAATAATTCAACTTTGCACCATTTTTGTTTGTGTACAGACCTAATTTTTATTAATGGTTCTTAAATTTCATTGTGTATAATTTATTGGACTAAAAAGTAACAATAAAAAACAAATAATCTCTGTTTTTATATTTCAGTAAACTAGTATCTTGTTGACATTTGAACCTGTTTTAAAGTTTAGTCGATTGTTTATTTTTGGGCTATTATTAGATCTACCAGTGCCTTTCCTTTACTGTACTTGTGCATTTTTAGATTAGACCTGTACTTGAAAGAGCAGCACTGCAACGCCACCTTGCGGCTGAACGACACGGTGGCCATGAGTGGCGGTCAAGTGGCCAACATTACTGTACTGGACTACAACGCCACATTGTATTTGGGCAACGCGCCAGATTTCAGAGATCCCGAAACGAAACCATTCATTGGATGCATCAAGGATTTAGAGGTATGTAATGAATCCTACTTTTCTCTTTCATGCTTTATTTTTAGTGTCTCGGCGGCATGAGTCAAGTGGTCTAAAGGTTCCTTTTCTCAACATAATTGCTTACTAAGTACCTACTGTAAAAAAGACCCTCCATAAATCAGAAATTTACCATTGAAATATGTTCGCCTCCCTTTCCAGTTTACTCGTCACGGAAGCTGACGAGCTACGGTTCAAAGCATCGACACGACAGATATATTTTTAACCGAATGTCTAAAGGACGTTAATAAATACTTTTAAATAAATTCCTAAGAACTTTTAGGTGTACAGGTTTTATTATGATGTTTTCTTGTACCGCTGAATTACCTGAAAACCCCGAAATACAAAAATAACTTTAAAAAAAATTATTTGTCCTTGGGTTATAACCCGCATCCGCCGACATACTCGATTTTCATGCTCGAATCACTAATTAATTTATGTGTTTAATGTTTAAAGATATTTAGAAATTACCCCAAGGGCAAAAAAACACAACATTTTCCGTATCCCCAGAAAAACCACAAGTGACTGGCATCTTGTTTGTAATTAATTCTGATATTTAATTTTTTACATAAAATACATACGTATAATGTAAATCAGGCTTAAATAATAAGGATTATAATTCAAACATTATTCCTTGTGAGTTGTCTTCCTTCGGAAACTAAGCTGTAGTCATTCGTCGCGCACAATTATCCCATCTTAGGTTGACCGGTACCAAGTAGAATTTGCCACAGGGTCAGTAACTGCGTTCTCAGCAAAGCATCATTTACCTTCTAGTTGTTCCTTTATTGCCTTTAATTTTAAAACTTACCATACAATACTTTAAAATGTCTTTTTTTTTATTTTCTACAGAAATACTTTTGTTTATAAGTAGAGCAATAATACTAATCCTACAATTCAAATTGCATCGTTATGATTTTTTGCCAGGTGAACGGTGAGAAACGAGAAATATTCGGCGATGCAGTAGAAGCTGGAGAAGTTGCCGAATGCATCTCGCTTTCGTGTCTGTCTTCTCCTTGTTTTAATGGAGGTTCATGTAAGGACACCAACGGAGGATTCGCGTGCTCCTGCGCCAATGGGTTTGAATTTTAATACGATAGTTAATTCTTAAATTAAAGTTATGCAAAATGTTATAAGACCTATAATCTTTGGAGGATGATATGTATCTTGTGTTCTTATGTTAGCAGACGTTACAATACTGATTATCATTAAATAATAATCAATTGCATAACAAACTCATCACAAAAGTAAAAATAATAGATTTGGAATGACAAATTCAATTGTTGATCATATAACGTTATATTTCTTAATTCTTTACTTAAGATCACAAGATTTTAATCGTAAATTATTATTTATTGATATTACTAACATTTTAAATTTACATTGTCACTCAATCACGGGCATTTTCTAGAATCGAAAAAAAAATTGTTCTAGCTGGTTCGGCGAGCAGTGCAACCGCTCTATCTGCGAACACAATCCGTGTCAAGCGGGGGGCAGCTGCGTGCGACATCCCGGCAGCGGCTTCCTCTGTCTATGTCCCTATGGAAAACATGGCATCTTCTGCGAATACAGTTAGTGCTTCCATAACCTTTATAAATATTCATTCAGTTTTAGAATTAAATCTGTAATGTTTTGCAAAAAGGCGTAAAATTTACACTTACAAAAATATTTAGATATCGTATATTTCCAGCCAAAAAAAAAGAATGAACGAAAAAATGTTATTATTTTTTTTATCTGTACTATAATCGATATAAATATAGCTATAATATAGCTATTGATCGGCAAATACTCTCACAAATTATTTATTTTGAGGGTAATCTCTCAATTTACCATTCTTGCTATGAAGAAAAACCTTAGTTTTCGCGTTATGTACGTGCTATTTTGAAGTAGCAAATTGCTTCCTCAACCATATAAGACAAACCAGTTGTAATCTCCTCCCCTAATCCTTCTCGGAATTCGAAAAGGGAATCATCAAAGTATCCAATGGTACGTACTTGCAGGTTTATCACTACGAAGAAATTTAATCTTTTCAGATGTAGAAATAACCCGTCCGTCGCTATCACCGATCAGCCCTGGTATATCTTCGTACCTGGTCTACCCGCTGTCACCATCTGCCGTCAACTCGGACAGGTTCGACCTGCGGCTGCGGTTCCAGACCACGGATATGGACCAAATCGCGCTACTGGCCTTTGTCGGGCAGTATGGACACCATGACTCTCGGAGCCAACACTTGGCCTTGACTTTCGTGAAGGGCTATATCATGCTGACTTGGAATATGGGAAGTGGTGAGTGCTGTTTTAGAAACAATTGAAATGATATATGTAAATAGTAGTTTGGAATATTACCATTAACTGGTTGTGGAAGTCATGGAATAATTGGTAATTGAAATTAAAGGAGAATGGAGGAAAACATGAGGAATATTTGAACTTTGCTTACTTACTGAATAGGTCGTGACCTATGTGAATCTACCGTGGTAGATTCTACAGAAATATATCTTGATATATTCATTCATGCAGCATGTAATACGTTTTGGGCTTAGTGGGTCCATCTAAAATTAAGGCCCTAAAGAGACATGCTTAAGCTGCCCAAAAGTATGTTTATTCTGATCTCTAAGTTAAAATAGGTGAATAAAAGAGGAATAACAGTTCTTAGAAAGTGACAATGCTTTGACAATACTCTTTTCAATGGAGTAAAAAAGGATTCCATCATCAGCCAATTAATGTCCACCGCTAGACATAGGCTCCCCCAATTTCCTCCACCGAGATTGGTCGGAAGCCGCCTGCAGCCAGCAACGTCCTGATTCCCTCTGTGTGTAAGGTGCCCGCCGCGTGTTCACGTCGCGCGCGCTGCCGTACCGCCGCGGCGGGCACTCGGTGCGCGTGTGGCGCCGGGGCCGCGCCGCCGGACTCAGCGTCGACGCGCGACTCAACGCCTCGGGCAACGCGCCCGCGCACCGGGACAAGATGGCGCTACTACCCTACTTGTATATTGGTGAGTACTTCTTAACTTAGCTTTAATTTATATATTGGTGAATATTCCAGAGGTAGGCCTGGCTATTAGTTTTTAGCTCCTTTAGAAGTTTTATGTTTTTAGAATACTAAATAAGCTAAGCGTTACATTCTTATTTCACCCACATCAAATTATACTTTTTTCAGGTGTGAAAAATGTATCTAGGCCCGATTAGCCTCCGGTCTTTCGCCTTTATAATATTAGTGTTATGATATCTAGTGCACCTACTATAGGTGATAACGGTGCATTGCTGATTGATGGGTGTGCTATTTACTAGAGGTGGGTGGATTTGAGGTTTTCCACCCCTCTAATCTAATGGATGCAGTGGACCATTATTACTAGTATAACATTTTTAGTGTCTGTTTGTTCTTGGTATAAATGTCTTTTTTTATGTTTTTTGAAGTCTGTGACATTTTAGCTTTTGATCAAATGGACCGACATAACGCGTGCATACATTTACTTGTACTAGTAGATAATATCTAATAACTAGGTAGAGACGAAAATTTTAACTTTTTCGCAATAGTTTCTCTTGAATCGAAAATTGTCGATTCAAGAGAAACAAAGTGTGATCCGTAGTAAAGCAAATTCGTCACGTGACGCAAAAGGTACGAAAACATGTGATCCAATCAACAACTGGTAAATCGCTTACAAACCGACCGTGAAAACGTGCAAAACATTGGATTTTACCCGCCCCTTTTTTGTTCACCTAAATTAAAAATTATGATATTTCAAACTTTTTCCTTATGTTGGCAAATTATTTTTATCGTTTAACTCGTTTTCTCACTTACATATACCTAAGGCAATTTACAAATTGAAAACATTCAATTTCACCAATAATAAAAAATATAAACAGGTTTTGATACCGGTCTATAATTTATAAACATTTAATTGATTTATAGACTGGGGTGGTACTTTAAGACAAATTTTTCACAAGGTCATGCCGGCCAAAATCTGTTGATGTTTGTTTTGCGGTATGAAACACAGGGTTAAAAACCCTTAAACTCCATCCAAGTAACATACTTTTCAACAATAAACTGTATCAAATCGGGAGGACGTAAGATAGCTTCCACCAGTCTTTGAACGTTTACCCGGAATGAGCTTTCTTGACAGTCTCAGTTTACTTCCTTCGATGATGCTTTACTCTGCGTAGATCTTCTTTACATTTCTATTTGAAAATCGTATGGCTTTTTTCCAGACATTCGTAACAAAGTTGAAATTTTATACAGCGCGTCACAAGCCTCTATGTTATTTATATTGTAAAAATTCCGTGATTAAATTGATGAGATACATATTAAACCAAAAAATTGGGTCCGGAATCTTAATATAAAAATATCAGTTTTCCTGTTTGGATGTGGATCGTAATTGTTATGGGTACCATTTTTTGTAGTATTTTATTGTTTCTCAGGCAATATTCCATTAATTTAACCGATATATTTTATCCTCAAAGAACCAGTT
Organism: Cephonodes hylas; assembly: GCA_030295005.1. Classification (NCBI taxonomy): domain Eukaryota; kingdom Metazoa; phylum Arthropoda; class Insecta; order Lepidoptera; family Sphingidae; genus Cephonodes; species Cephonodes hylas. Next base: position 5,026,284 of record AP025364.1, on the reverse strand, counting down.
AGCAGCAACTTGTCTTTTTTTTTTTTTTTTTTTTTTTTTTTTTTTTTTTTTTTTTTTTTTTTTTTTTTTTTTTACGAGAGGAAAGCACCTTAAGCTCCCCTGTTCGGTACCTCGGGGGAGGCCCTGAGGGGTATGTCGGGGTCTCTGGCTACGCCAGCATACCGACTAAAACCTCTCGGTGACCATCACGCGCATTTAGGGCGGTTTTACGGCATCTCAGGGCAGAGGTACCCTAAATGATCCGCTGCCGCCCAGCGCACCGTCCCGTTATGGACCCCTCCAAATTGGGAGGGCTTGGTATGCCCTCCACTTACTCGATTTGGACGTTCACCTTTTGTGAACGTCCGCGACAGTTAAGAGGCCACGCCCTCTGCCGCCAATCTCGGGTTGCTATCATAGGGTACTGCCCCCGCAGTACGCCCAGCAACCCCAGTTTCCCCTGTTAGTCGCCTCTTACGACAGGTAGGGGATACCGTGGCGGAATTCTTACACCCCCAATCCACAGGGTGGGAGCAGCAACTTGTCTAAACTAAACAATACATACTTATATCTGTTTTCGAAGCTTTATTAAAATCTGATTGATATTTTCTTCAAAGAAATCCTTTTTAATTAATCCTTGTTATTTTATAATATAACATCGATATGCCAAGTATCTGAGCCTTAAGTATAATGTGTATTCTATCATGCATTCTCATTTATCATGCACTTTAACGAAAACGGGTAAGAATTCTTTCCACGGATTTTTATAGTTAGAAAACTGCACCGCGCTAAGCTCATGTTGAGGTCCCAGTTTAATAAGCTTGAAAGTTAGGTTGGAAGTTTACCCCTCGTTGCCCTACGAGCAAATAATATGCGAAAATTTCTAATTGAACCTTAACTTCATAACATAGCATAAAACATAGCGACAAATTATTTTTCCAGGAGGTCATCCTTCCGAAGGTTTCCACGATCTCCCCCACGACCTTCCCCTCCACAGTGGTTGGCGTGGTTGTATCTGGGAGGTGGGGGGTCAAGCGGCGGGGGGTAGGGTGGCGGGGGGCAGGGGGGCAGGACAGTGTGGAGTCGCACAGTGCACCGCCAAGTCATGCAACGCACCACGAGGAGTTTGCATACATTCACCAGCTACTTACGGGTATGGAGATTTAACATTTGCGATTTTATAGGGAGAAGTTGTTTAGGAATGTTTGTCATTGCATCGTGAGTTTTGTACTGAATGAACAGGGTAATGCCACTTTACACTCGGCATAGTATACTATGCTGTTTCATTTTGTTCGATGAATATGATACTGCAGAAGTAAGACGACAGCCATGGAATAATCGTGACCTTGTTATTCCATTTCTTGCCATCTATTTCAAAATAAAGATACTTGTAATTCTATCTTTAAATATTAATCTATATCTTTTCTTAAAACATTAATACGGGACTTACTTTAAAAAAAGTATTCGCAGAAATAATCACGTCTTTATTTTTTCGTAATAATAAAAAACATTTTATATTTTTTCATGAATTCCAGTTGTATTTGCAACGAGGGTTGGTTCGGCGCGACGTGTTCCAGCGAAAGGAATCCTTGCGACCACACGCTTACCAAATGTATGGGCCAGTGCGTTCTGACGGCGGACGACGGCGCGCACTGCGACTGCCCTTACGGCAAGACTGGGGTCGACTGTGACCAAGGTATTTCGTCATCATATCGGATAGCATAATGCAATGTATATCAAATTTGTCTGATAGTCATTGGTGGAAACCACTCATTTAAAAAGTTAACTCAAAATCTGTAATGTTCCTAGGGAAACTAAGCGATCGCTGATGTAATGCAAGGAGCAAAATTTTATAAAGTGAAATAGTAAGGCTTCTATGTCTATAATACGCATATCATAGAAAAAATATTTAACATCTGTACGCAGTCTTTGCCTAGTTTTCTTTACCCTCCAAAACTACAAAAATCAATAGGTTTAAAAAAAACTTTTTTCATCTCACTTTTTACAGATTTAATACCAACTGATGTGTTGTTCACTGGAGTGAGGTCGTACATTCGTTTGCATCCCCGACCAATAAATAGCGTCAGTCTGTCGCTTGAGGCTGAAATGAAACCGAATAGGGAGCGAGGACTGCTGGCGTTCATAGAAACACCACATTTCTACACAGTACTGTCTCTTCAAGGAGGATTGCTAGAATATCGATGGACTGGTAAGTTTGAAACCCTAATGGATTGTAAGAATGGTTATTATAGTCTCTAAATTTTATCCCTACTATTAAACTAAACTATTGAATTTAGATCTTCTGTTACGCGATAGTTTTTATTATAACTTCAAATTTAAACACTTATACTTTCATATTCAAATCAAATTTATAATTACCTACCCTCAAGTAAACAAAAAATATTTCTCAATTTAAAATTTGCCATATTTTAATACTCCATTACACACTGAGTATCGGAGCTATTATAATCTTAATAGAATAATAAAAACACTATTTGTTTATAAAACCTTCCAGACAGGGTGTCAGGGCTCACGTCTCTAGTCCGTAGTGGGGTGGTTCTGTCCATGTCTCAGTGGCACAGTGTGAAGGCGGGAAGATACGGCAGCCGTCTCTATGTGTGGGTCGACGGGGCGCTCAGTACTGAAGGCATGCTGGCTCATGCTTACCCACATACTGCTGCTAATGCCTCCATATTGTTGGGTAAGTGGTTGTATTTCCACTATTAGATGTAATGCTCTATTGGATTCTCATTCCTTGGGTGTGATATAAGATGAAAGTCCTGGATTTGTATAGGGTCCAGTTAGGTGCTATTGTGATTTTTCATTCAGATATTCTCGAACCAGTGCGGAGTCTACAAATGTGATAAATAAATGTCTATATCTTATCCCCATGTTGTGGAATATAAAAACAGCTGTTGAATCGTAGGTACAATAAGACATCTCTGCCTAACATTTTAGATATTAGTATAGTAAAGTGCATTAAAATAACAGCAATCTTGTACTATTTTCTAGGTGGAGCTAAAGACTTGTCAACTTTGCCGTTTGATGCGATGTCTGGACCTCCCGAGTTCTATACGGGATGCCTGAGAAATTTCCACGTCAATAATATTTTGTTGACGCTTGAGCAACATAATATTCAAGGTAGGTTTTTTGTTTTAGACAAGACCAATTTTAAGTTTGCATAAAATGTTCTACACTACTTTTGCTGCAGCCTGTATCATGGTTTCCCTTCCGGGACATATTTTAACTAACGGTCATTTGCTCTGCGACAAATGTGATCTGGCCTCAGCCACTTCAGCTCACTACTCAGGCCGTACCACTATGGTACTCACAAATTAGCTGGTAGGTATTCGGAGGACTAATGATCGAGCCCAGTAGTAAGAAACCCATATGTCCATTAGAGTATAGAAGTTGTGATGATGATTGTGTCAGAGGGTCAGAACGTGTTGGACTGCGACGGCACGGCGTGCGGCGGCGAGGCGTGCGGCGGCGCGGCGTGCGTGGTGGAGCGCGGGCGGGCTCGCTGCGCATGCGCCGCCGCGCGCTGCCGCCGACACGCGCGCTGCTCGCCCCGCGCCTGCGCGCCGCCGCGGGGGCTCTGCCGCGGGGAGCGCTGCGTCTGCGCCGCCGGGTACGCGGGCGAGCACTGCCAGAACGGTCAGCCACTATACTACTACTGCTCAGCCTATCGCCGTCCACTGCCGAACGTAGGCCTCCCCTAGATAGCGCCAACCGTCCCGGTCTTGAGCAGCCTCCATCCATCACTACACTACTTTATATTTCATCTCGTTCATGTGTAAGATGGAAGAGCTAAATTATAAAGCTAAGATCCTAATGGGTTAATTGGTTATCCAAGGCAATCGCTACCACTATTTCTAGAATAAAAATACTACCACGATTTTTAGTCAAATTTATATGTACACAAACCTTAATTACTTTTGCAAACAAACCTAACGCAGACGTAACTAGTATGCGCAGTAAATATCAAATTGAAATTTTCAGAAATAAACATAACAATACCCCTGTTTGAGGGCAACTCATTCCTCTCCCTGACCCGTAAGCCGGCGCGTGGCGCGAGTGAGCAGCGCGTGTCCGCGGCGGCCGCCACGCCGGGATACATCGCACTCAACTTCACTAGCGCTGAACCAAATGGACTGCTTGTTTGGATGGCTATGGTAAGACATTTTCACGTAGAAGTTATGACGGACAAACGTATATGGCTTTATGATTCTTACAATAGTGAAGTCTAAGAAATATTTTTTTTAATGCTACTTACTTAATTTTAAATAAATATTTTTAAAATTTAAGAAATCATAAAGTACCATTAAACTATAATTTATAGTGTAAAATATTTGTATAAACTACAAAATGCAACTATCCTCAAAAGCTTATAGCTGTTCGAATAGAGCATCATAGGTCCAACGACTTATCTCACGCTCATACCTCACTCCTTTATGCCAATCTATAATTGCAGGATTTAGACTACATCGGCATTGGTGTAGAGAAGGGATACCTCAAAATCGCTTGGAATTTCCACAACTTCACCAACAAATACAGCCATTCCAAAAACTATTCCAAAACCAGAACATTGTCAAAACTAGTACCGTATGCTGGGTTCCTAGCCGATGCTGAATGGCACACTCTGGTACTGAGAGTTGATGAACGTAACATCACACTGACGGTTGATGAAGTTTTGGCGTACGTTGAAGAAACTGGTGTTAGCTTTGAAAACGACTATGAAGAAGTTGATATATACATAGGTGAGTAGAGATTTAGTATAAAAAGCGTAATTTGTAGACTTGCGTGATAACTTCAGTTTTAATAACCGTTGCTGTTCAATACTTTCTAATTTAAGATTGTAATAAGCCCACAGTCTCTTATCTCCAAAAATATCAGTTGCAGCATTCATATCATTCAAGATTACTTTAGTATTATTAGTGATAGGTTATTAAGGTTTGGCTAGTTCTAGCAAGCCCCAATTTGGGCATGTGGAGCAGTTTGAACACTCGGTAACATACTCACTTTTGAAATTTTTTTAGGTGGCATGGCAGACGAACACAGCATTTCAGCAGCCAAGAAGCTGTTCCCTTCAAACTTCAAAGGATGTATAGACCACATATCGACGAAGGAAAACCTTTTCATTACGAACTACACAGAAGTGTACAGCGAAAATGTAAGGTCATGTCAACTGTTCCCTCCTGCCTAACACTGACATTTAGACGTCATTCGGTAAGTAAATGTCAACATGCTGTCAGAGCTGTTACGGAGTCCTTATAAATCGTGGATAGTTTTATACCCAAAAATTTGCTGATTGTTAAATATTTTATCCGTAATGAAGGAAACTGTATACTTATAAGACGTTTTACCAACGTTTTCTAGTGCTAAAACCCTATACTCCATAGGATTTTAATAGTATGTCGCAGGACATCAATAATGGCGTAGTCTTTACCCAATAGTAACTAAGAAAAGAGATTCAACATGAATCAGGTAGATAATTAAAACCTTTAATGATATATATAATGATGATCATTTTATTAAAATGATAACATAAGTGTGTTCAGTCTTTATCTTTCGTGTACGTAACAGCTCTGTTGCATGCCATCTCAATACTCATAGTACAAAAACTTTCTAGTCTTCTTGTTCACATTTAGGACCAATATTATCTTACTGTTTGTATTAGAATAATTTAGTTGAGTATTTTTAGGTATCGCCTTATTGTTCTATGAATTGTCCCAGTAGTTTTAATATTTGTGAGTTAGTGAAACGCCATTGCAGATGCGTTGCGTGTTTCAAAATCTAACAGCATGTAAGACGGTTGGTTTTGAGCACCGTAATGCGTCTGGAAATGGACATTGTGAGATTTTTGTACAAATGAAAAATTAAAATTAAACATTCAACGTACACAAAATATAGTTTTATTGATATATTCATGTTTAATATATTGTATACATAACATCATCAAATATTATATTATAAACATATACATTTCGTTATACGTTACTTATTTCAAACACAAATACAATATGAGATGTTATCCCCGTTTAAACATTATATTTGATTAATTTAAAACGTTTAGTTTGACCGGCGAGTGGAGCCGAGTGCTGGCGACAGCGGCCGACACTCGCGCACCTCGTCCGTCAACATCAGATTTATTTACATTTCATCACTAAAGCAAGATGTACACTCATAAAAGTCGTAGAATTTTATTAGGCCTATTTACAAGTGGAATAAAGTTGGAATGCTTGACTGCAGTTACACAATTTAGTTTTGCAATCGGTGTATTGTACAATATGTAAAAAACTCACCTAGGAACATCGATTCCTTTATATATACCACACTATAATCTTGATATAATTTCTAAAAAATAAATATTATATTAAGCGATAAAGAATAAATAAATTGTTAATTGCACATCATTATTATAAAATTTTCGAAAATTAAATAGTACATTTATAACAGGAGTAAGCTGCGCTTACTGTTTCCATTATGCCATACGGAAATAGGCACCGAGTGAGTCACGCCATCTACTCGACTACGTGCGCGGCCACCACACACGTGGTGTAACAAATTTCAAAAAGTTCATACATAACGAAAATGAAACACGTACCTTGGGAATGTTTCAGGCAACAATAATAAAGATTTATACATAGAACAGAATAAGATAATCACAGGAGAAGTAAATATCATATATTTACGAAATATTTTATGCCTATTTGTATTGGTGCGTTTTTGCATCGCGACAATTTTATCGATATTCGATTATTGATTATCGATTACCGATTAGCGATTATATAAATAAACATCAACACGACTACATACCCACAGGCGACACTGACACGGCTGGAAGAATAAACTTTTATGCAATAAGGCCTACTAACAATGATAATACTCAGCGTTAATTATTATGTATATGATATTACTTCCACGAAACAACATTCAATCGTAATAATGATACTAAGAAGAAACATCAAAGTTTAAAATGTAAATCCCATACTATGCGTTATATTAAATTCTTAACTTTCTGAATAAATGATACTAAAATTCACTTTTACTTATTCACTATGAAATCCGTTCGAAATTATATTATACACGATAAATTGAACAATTCCACTAAGAATGTTATTAAAAGTAACGAACACCGATATGGGATTTTTTCTTTTTCATATTACATTTACTTACGTATGGAACATAATTAATAATTACCTATGATTTCCACAGTTCCATTCATTTTATACCGGGTGGTAACAATCTCAGAAATTCGTAATCTCTAAATTTATAAACAAATTACACTACGATACAAAATGTCATCAATAAAACGTCACGTTCTATGAATAAAAACAACATAAGTGTCGACAGTACAATATAATTAGGTACGTCGACATTACCAAATAAGCATTCAGAGTATATAAAATGGATTATTTTAGTGCAGCCCACGGCCCGCTAGCCGGTCGCACGCACCCAGTCGAGCTGGTCGCTAGTGACCAGTCGCTAGTCGCGAGTGACCAGTCGCTAGTCGCGAGCGACCAGTCGCTAGTCGCTAGTGACCAGTCGATGATCGTATTGCCACCGACGTGCGAACGGCGCACCCACACCCACCGCTCGTCACCAAAACATACATATGTAAGCATTTGATTCAATTCTATAAACAAAGCTTTTACTTTTAAAATCAGTCTCATTCGCATAAGGAAGTGATCACAGCACACACACTGGAAACTCGTTGCAGAGCGAGGGGCCACGACCCTCTAACAAAATTTTAAAAATAGAGCACCTCGTTCATTAACTTTTTACACAAAATCCGACAGAAACAGACCATTGACAAGACGGAAATACAAAACGTACGGTATATGATACAGATCGAGAAGAGTCGAGACACAGGAAGTGCAGTCGTTCAGCCACTAAAAAAAATATTACTATTTTATATAATCTTTAAAAATAAATAAAATATATACTGCACGTACCGCAAACACATCGAGAAATAACAAGTCACAAGCACAGACTAGATCGTGAAAGTTTGTGAAAGTTAGAATGCGACACATGGAAAACGACAGAACGGAAGGCTCCCCCGTCCGACTCGTAGAAACGTGAATCTTCAGAAAAATGGCAACTTCACACACGCACGGAACGGTCCCTTCACTCGTGAAGCTGAATATTTAAATCTAATCGAAACACCGGACTCGCGATGGTCTCGGCGCCGCGGCGCTGGCACGGTGGCGCCGCGCCGACTCACAGGCGAGCCAGCGCGCTCGGCCGCGGCACCGCCAGCGCGCGTCACGGGCGCGGCTCTACCAGCCGCAGCTGCAGCAGTTCCGCCATCAGCCACGCCAGCACCAGCAGCCCCGCCGCCACCGCCAGCGCCGTCACGCGCGGCTGCAGCGCTCGCGAGGTGCGCGGCCGCCGCACGCGCGGGGGCGCCACCGCCGCCGGCACCGCCACGCGCGCCGCGCCGGACCACGCGCCGCACAGCCCGCCGCGCACGCCGCACACGCGCACCCAGTACTCCGCGCCCGCCTCCAGCTCCTCCAGCTGGAACTGCGTCTCGCGCCCGCTGTACACCTGCAACCGTAGCACGTCGATAACACCACTCGAACGTATCGACTCACCAAACATACCAACAGAAAGCGACACTGACCTGTTTGTAGACGCCGTCCTTGGTGCGTGCGCACTGCAGGATGTAGTGCGCGTCGTCGAGCGGCTCCCACACGACGAGTGCGGCGCGCGGGGTGGGCAGGTGTGCGACGGGTGTGCGGGGCGCGGGGGGCGGCGCCGCGGCCGTCTCGCACCACGTGGGCTCCGACCACGAGCCGCGCCCGCCGCGCTCGTCGCTCGCGCGTATCCGGAACGCGTACGAACTCGCCTCGCGCAACTTTTTCACTTTGCAGGAGCGTGCGCAGCCGCGGTACACGGGCCGGAACTCGCGGCCGTCGGGTCCGCGCATCTCGACGCAGTATTGAGCTCCCTCGCCGCCGCTGGCGTCCCACTCCAGGCGCAAGTGGTTGTAGGCGGACTGCGCGCACCGCAGGACGGGCGGCACGGGGGGCGGGGGACGCGTCCGCGCGCGACTCTCGTCAGACCATTCGCCGACTCCGAGTTCGTTGATGGCGGCCACGCGCACGCGGTACTCGGTGTCGGGCTCGAGCCCCTCCATCGACTTCTCCGTTGTGGGTCCCTCGGTCTCGTACACGACGTCGTCGACCTGCACGCGGTAGCGCAGCACCTCTGCGCCGTGGTCTGCGGGCGCGCGCCACTGCAGGCGCAGTCCGTCGGCGGTGGCCTCGTGTCGCAGGCCGGCGGGCGCGGCGGGGGGCGCGCGCGGCGTCAGCGCGTCCCGCACGCCCGACCACGCGCCGCGACCGGCCGAGTTAGAAGCCGACACTCGAAAGAAATACGGCGTGAACGGAGTCAAGCGCTCGACGATACATTTCGTCTTAGTTCCACGGTATACCTCCGTGAACGCGTCGTCGACGTTGGTGGCGCTCATTTCGACGCGGTAATCCAAGATGGGAGAGCCGTTCTCTCGCGGTGAATTCCACTCGAGACTAGCGGTGCGCGAATTCTCTATGCAGACGGAGGGCGGTTCCGGGGCGTCCGGTGGTGCCGGCGCCGTTGCGAAAGACAACGCCGGCGAGGGTGGTCCTGCCCCCACTCGGTTATAGGCGGTGACCCACAGACGATAAGGTCGACCGGGGGTCAGTTCTCGTACAATACATTCTGTGTCTAGGCCGGAATGAGCGAGGCGGGCGGCGCCGGCGACATCGGTCTCGTCGACAACCTCGACCCGATACTCCGTGAGCGGCGCTCCCCCGGTGCACGCGGGAGCGCGCCACCGCACCGCCAGCAGCGTGGCGCGCGGCTCGGCCGCCGCCTCCGGGGCCTCACAGGCGCCCGGGCAGCTGGCCTCCGTCGTCACAGTCTCGGCGAGCGACCAGTCGCTCTCGCCGGCCGCGTTGCCGCAGCGAACGCGAGCACGATACGAAGTTCCGGGCTGCAGACGGTCGCAGTGAGCTTCGCGTTCGGGACCTCTGTATGCAGCTCGATAACCCTCACCGTCGTCCAGCTCTAGCGTGTAGCGTTCAATCGCAGCCCCGCCGTCATCCACCGGTGGCTCCCAACGCAGACGGAATGCGCGCGAATGGATCTTGCCGCGCGGCGTGGGCCGACCGGGAGCGACGGGCCTCTCGGGTAGCGTTCGATATGACACTTCTGTCGACCAAGGGCCTTGACCGTCAGAATTCTCGCAACGGAGGCGAAACCGGTAATCGGAGGCGCGACGGAGACCAGCACAGACGTGAGCGACGTCGGGCCCCGTGTAGACAGGCAAGAAACCATGTCCGCGCGCGACGTCGTCCATCTGCAGAGTGAACTCCTCGTCAGCGTGGCGCTCCCAGGCCAAGGCGAGCGAGTCCGCGGCGGCGGAGCGCAGGGCGGGGGGCGCGGGCGCGGGCGGCGGGGGGCCCGCCGTCCACACCACGGTCTCGTCGCTCCAGTCGCCGACGCCACACTCGTTGACGCCGGCGAGGCGGAAGCTGTAGCGCGTCTGTGGGCGCAGGTTGGGCACGGTGTGCTGGCGCGTGCGCGGGCGCGCGATCTCCACGAAGCCCTCGCCCGAGTCGGCCTCGAGGATGTAGTGCAGCAGGCGCGCGCCGTTCTCCGCGACGGGCGGCCAGCGCAGCAGCAGCGAGGTGCGCAGGCGCTGCGTGACGCGCGGCTGGTGCGCGCGCTCGGGCCGGGCGGCGGGCGCGCAGAACGTCACGGCCTCGCTGGCGGCGCCCGTCAGGCTGCCCGCGCGGATCTGCAGGCACACCGAGTACTCGCATCCGGGCCGCAAGTCCCTCACCCTGTAACAAATAATATACAAATTAATGATCTGTTGAGACATTAATAAAGATTTTTTTTTCTACCATAATTCACTTACCGACAGGAGAGTGAAGGTCCGCTATATATGGCTTTGTATCGGCCGCGATCACCGAGTAACAGATCGTAGGTCAACTCGACGTTAGGAAGCGTTACGCCCTCAGGCAGGGGGGAATTCCACTGCACTAATGCGCTGGTCGGTGTCATGTCGCTGACCTGAAAGATAATATACAAATTTTAAGTATGATACTTACAAAACTTGGCTCTTTTTTTTTTAATGCCTAGTCATACTTAGTCAACGGTAAGAGTAAAAAATACATATTAATTTACATTTCCACCTATGCATAGAATAAGGTTACTTATGACTATTACACCAAAATACTTTTTATGTCTATAATAGATTTAAAATTGATTATATATTGCACTAGTGAAGTAATAATGATCATACATTTTGTTGTTGTTTGACAAACATAAAAAATAACTAATAATTTTGTGCCCAATTAAGTTTAAATCGCTGAGAAAGAGAAGTTGTGCAAAAGCACATATACATATACATACACATAGCGATTTCAACAATACCAAAGTTGATCTTAATTGTTATTCAAAATAAGTTGGAATATTTCATACTCTTCAGAACAATACAGTTCACTATGAGAAAGCAAGTGCAGTATGAACCTGTGGCGTGCGCCTGGCAGAGAGCAGGTCGAGCACGGCCTGCGTGTCGTCGTCGTCGCCGTGCACGGAGGCGCCGGCCGACGAGCTCTCGCCCTCGGACCAGGCGCCCGAGGACGCGCCGCCGCTGCCCCCGCTGCCTCCGCTGCCGCCGCGACCGTTCACCTCCTTGCGAGGCGACAGCGACGGCGTACTCGCGCCAGAGTTCACTTCTGAAATATTTACAATACTATTTGTATCCAAAGCCTTAACTAGTAGATGCTGAAAATATGCTTCCCAAAGTAAGCGCCAACATTTTATAAAGAATAGTCAATTACCTATATAATTTTTTCGCTATGTTTATTCATTTTAGGTAAATATTGTATTTTAATCCTTAAATAATCCCTCTACTGAAAAAGGACAAAATGATGTAATGTACTATAGAGACATGAAATTCATATATTGACACATACTACAGTCCACAACTTTAACTTAAAATGCATTTTAAAAAGAGCAGATTAATCACACTGAAGTAATATTAAAGGTGTACTTCTGTACACCTGTGTGTGTGTATCTGTGTAATGTTTAAATAAAATTAGCATTAGAGAAAAATAATAATTTATCCACTATGTGAAAAGCATATAAAATTTGCTATACCAGATTAAAATAAATTTTGTTCCTATGGTGTATGGATATTAAATTACTGGATTAGCAAATACAATCAATGTTATTAGCAATAATTTTATATGAATATGTTTTGAGTTTGCTGGACAATATTAATGTTATGTGAAAATATTTGTACTTTAGAGACTTTCATTGACATTTTCAAATGTAATGGTCCAATATTTATGAAATATGGTTATATAAGGAATTTACAATTTTTAATATGCCATGTTTACTACTGTTAGTTTCTATTACCCACTTACAAAATAAATATACTAATTCACTCATAATTGTTACAGTCTCTAAAGATAACACAAAATGTATATTCATTGCTATATAATATTGTTATGGCATAAAATTTTAAAACATTGTAAAATAATACCGATGTGGTGTGTTGAAAAAGGAAACTTTAATTCTATTTTATAATAATTATTATTTCAATAATAAATAAATGAATTTAAACTTTGCCAAATATGCTTCATAAATATAAATAGCTTGATTTTTTGCACTGTTTCGCATAAGAATGCTAATTTATTTATTATGCTATAATATTCACACACACACAGTCTTAGTTACCTTCAATCAATCAATCAGCCTATCACCGTCCACTGCTGAACGTAGGCCTCCCCAAGAAAGCGCCAACCATCCCGTTCTTAGTTACCTTACTTTTTATAAATGTGATATTGATAATTTAGATGGATGTAATTCTTTCCCCAACTATATAAATAGATTTTTTAGATTTTATGTAATGTTATCATGGTCATCTTGCCAGAAAATAATAATACATTCCCAAGCCACAGTACACTTTGGTCCATCATATTTGTATGATAATTTGGTATAATCACTGTTTCGTTTATAATTTCTAATGTTTTTTTCATAGATACACAAACATACGAACCTACTCCATTATTCCTGTTATTGTTTTTGCGCTCTAACTTTTGTTTTAACTTCGTGTATTGTCGTTGGGTCCGCTCGTCCTTCTGGTATACCGGCGGAGGAGGAGAATGCTGCATGTGGTGCGGAGGAACGTGGTGGAAATGTGTTGTGTGTGGATATCCCGTGCTATAGAAATGTTGCGGTCCTCCGGCGCCGTTGGTCGGACCCTATAACACAAAATCATCATGTGTTATAACAGTAAAGATAACAATCCCTCCGATTTATACAAACATGGCCAGATATAAACCACATTGATATCAACAATAAATAAACAAACAATAAGTTGCACTGAATGCATGATTTATACCGGTTCATTTTTGTACTGTTGAATCGAAACCAAAAAACATAATGTAACACTTATTCATTGAAGTAATTATAAACACACTTGTTTGAATGTTTATCATTCATAACAATATTCTTTAAAAGGGAATATTTCGAACGCACACTAACTTTTATTTTTGTATTATCAACCGACTCTACTGACCTTTTTAACATTTTTTTCACTTGAATTGTTTTCATTTTGCTCAGCGTCGCACATTTTAGCGAAATATTTACAATTTAGTAATCTACAGATGTATGCACGTCACTGCCACGTATTGCCAACTGTTTGAGATAACACAACAGTTCACAATCGCACGTTGAATTGGATATAACCCGACCACGATTAGATTAACCCTGAACAACCGTCGGCGTATGCGTTGCAGCGTTTATTGAAATCAGTTGGTTTATTCAAGCATAAAATAAAAACAATGCATGAAACGCATGAGTTTCGAGAAATCGTGAAAATAAATATTTTCACGGACACAATTCGACGTTCATTGAATTTAAGTTTTGCTTGCTAATGTTATTATTATATTATTTAATAAAGTATTGAGTATGAAAAAAACATTTTCATCATAATGGTGTCCAAAAAATAGTCAATGGATTTACCTAGATAAAAAACAATATCTACTACAGTATACTTTATTTCCCATTTTTTATAAAACGATATTATGCTTAAAATATATAGCTACTGTTGTAAAGAAAATATAAAGACTAAATAATAAAAATATAAAATAAAAAAATATAAAATATAAAAATATAAAATAAAAATATAAGACCTAAGTTATTTATACGTTTCTCACTTCAGTTCAAATAATTGTTACATGTTAAAGACAAAAAAGATATTTTAGTAGTATATTTGTACTACTAGTACCTGTGTATAGGTTAAACTGGGATATTTAAAAAAAATTAAAGTGTAATTTATGAATAAAGTCTTGTTTTAACCGTATAGTCAAAACGCTAAAACTTGGTACAAATTGGCCGTTGCGGTAATCCGTGTACTTATTATGGATTTCATCCATACAATAAATAGTATTGTGTACTATTTTTAGACATACAGTTATTTTATTATTAAGTTATATATTTTAAAACGCATCCATCAATATGCCAGTGGATAACAATTAAATCTATAATAACCAACTAGATATATTCATTTACATCAAATGAAAATAACTGTAATTATTTTTAATTCACAAGATAGGTATGACAAGTACTTTCATTAGAGGATAGTGAATGGTTATAAAAAATATTATTACCCTAGTGCGGCCTTGATGGGCCACTGAACCGAAATAGGTATGCACTGCGAAGAGCCAAGGACTAACAATCGCACCATGTTTTTAGTGCTTTTGCTATTAACTCGTAATTTAAAAGTTTATTGCTAGTTTCTTACTTCCACTTACTATAAGTATTTAAAGTAATAATTGCTATTATTGATAACGTTAAAGATTTTATGACATAATATGAGCAATTTAATAATAAACTGGATATATTAAAGGAGTTTTTTTTCAATAAATCCTTTCTCTTGGTACGACTCGCAGCAATCCTTATTACTCGCTATAACAAATTTTCCTATTACGACCACGGCGGAACTTTTTTTATTAATATTTTTAAACAAATAAATGTAAAACTCAACAAACACTTGATGAACTATCCATTTAACATAAATAGTCACCGCTTTGATCTCACCATAATTAATATTAAAATATTAAGGAGGTAAGGAGGTATTATGATGAATGTTTAAATTTTTATTTTTGATAGATTTTTTTGGGAACATTTTTATAGACGAGTTGACTTAGTTCCTTCATCGTCCGTGGCGTCGTTTGTCGTGGTTGTGCATTTTCCGAAACTGATGTATTTTTTTTGGAATTATATTTTAATTGGTATTTATTTTTAAAAATTGTGTTTTAAAAAGTAAAAATGAGTATAATAAATATTTCTAAACGGTCTTACGTAATGATGGGGTGGTTGATGATGAGGCGGCGGTTGGTGGTGAGGCGGCTGGTGGTGTGGCGGCTGATGGTGCGGCGGGTGATGTGGGTGCGGCTGCGCATGCTGGTGTACCAGGTAGTGCCGCAAGTTCTCGTCAAGCACCGGCGGCATCATTGGAGGCATCATAGTACCCGATGTCACTACGGGAATGCCACCTGGAAGAAATCAGACATACGTCTAAATGTTAGAGGGAAAAAAGGAAAAATCTAATTGCACTAGTAGTAAAGTTTACATAAAACCTACAATAAATTATATTGACGCTTTTTATGATTTTACAAAAACTAAGCGACTAACTAGTAATAAAATATAATGTGTAAAATGAAACGTAATTTGATATTTTTTTATAGTTTTACCCGAGTGCAGGTAAGGGCTTATCACTTAATGATTTTTGAGGTTATTTTTAATGTCAAGTTTTGAACTTGGGCCTAAAAAGTAAATAAAATTGACGCATATTCTAAACATACATTTTAATGAGGTTCTATCAGCTATAATCCCCTTTGCCCTGACTATGAGAAGAAAATAAAAACAAATTACAGGGAACTTAAAAGTTTATTATTGTTTTATTTTACTTAAAACTTAATACGTAGTCAATTTTGTCTTTTCTTTCTGCGGAAGTGCCTGGAGGAATAAAAAAATTGTACGTCAGTCCAGTCAGTCAGAATATTAATAATACAATGAAACATGTACCGGCAAGTAAGCAGTATTTTCTGTTGTGCTCTATGGCTCCACGATAAATTGTATGTTATAAAATGCGATGTAAATAAAATAATTAATTAAATCCTAACATAGTCATCGACTAAATTAAATAGACGTATTAACTTTTTAGTTGGCTACTAATGCGCATTTGTTAAAAATAATGTTAGTATGCCGTAAAATACTCCTAAAAGCCCTATGAATGTGATTCTTAATGCGTTCTTGGCGGGTCTTGTTTAATTACTCAATTTGTCTATGGCACGATAATTAGGGCATTTGGGCGCGTCGAAATGTTGTTCAGTGTTAAACGTTTAATAAAATTACATTCTAATGTTTATTTTATTAGTCTCGTTTAAATTATTTGACGTTTTTATGGAGTTTATGGAGCGTATGTGTACCGTGTGCGATCCAAGGGCTCTGGGTGCTACATTAACTTAGACTTTAGAGCAAGGTGCTTTTTGGGTTTTCTGTTTGGTAATTCTGCTTAAAACTACGAAGCCTGGTGTTATGGTCAGTAAACCATAGGTATTATTTTTAAAGACATAATAACTAGCATGATTTGTTAATGGAAGGGCTCGCTCGTCTCTTCGGACAAATAGGCGATGGAAATTCTATACGTACTATTATGTGGAAAATACATAAATTAACTTAGAATAATTCGATTCACGTATATCATACGTAATTTTGCCGATCAAGTGACGTCAACCTTTGCCACATGCTCATTTTAATAATTTAGGTACTTTCTATTTACGTCAATATTTCATTACTGTCAATAGTTTTTAACACGATGCCTAGAGGACATTTTGTTAGGGAACAATTCTTGTGTTGATTATGATGGCATTTAAGTTCCCTTATACTTAAAATTTACTTTTTATGTCCTATGAGAAACATAATTAACGCCAATCTGTAAGCATACGAAAAATAACATTTAAAATGGAATACTGGCTACAGCAAACGATGCATTGTTGTAATTTTTTGCTTTCAACATTAATGTATTTGTCTAGTATTTCATTTAAGACGAACATTTCCGGGTATTTAACGCTGGTCACAGTCAATGTTAGGAAACAAAAAAAACAGTAAATTGGTCTCACTACGGTCAAGAAGATGAGGTACTGCATTATTCATTACAGTTACTATAAAAGACAAGTTATAAAATTATACACTGCATCGTGTTCGTTACGAGTTAAGTTACAATGTATTTTAATTACTCGTTTATATACGATTGTTTGCAAAATGTTTACGTATGCTGAGTCACTTCATAAAAATAGCTACCTAGTTATTTTATGAAAAACGTTTTCATTATAATTGGTTAGCAGAGAGTCGTTTCTGAAACCCATTTCGCCAACAGCTACGCAAGCATAAGGTTGTTGCTGTTTTTGGGCAAATTTGTTAACCTCGTGGTTGTATTCAAACTTACGGACTTACTAAAAAGCTAAGAAGTCCGATCTAGAGCATCATTGGCACAATTTTTGTATACTCATTGGAGGAGCTGTATAGAATTTTATGTTTTTTAACTATAGGAAAGCGCAGAAATAAGTCGCGATTGGTCTTTAATAAACATCTTAAGCCGGCATGACTAAAATCTCTGCAAGCGTGCCGCCCCCGCAGCACGTCTAACTTTTCATATAGATCGCTTATTATCTCCTCTCCGCGTGCATGGAATGCCATAGCGTTATGTGTTCGGCAAACAACAAAAACCAACTTATTAGGCTTACATATTAAATATTATCCTCTTTAGAGATTTTTATTACTGATGCTTATGATAAGCAGAAGGGACGTTATAAATATAACTTCGTTCTGTCTCAACATTTCACGGTTTTATTCTATTTGATTTATTACTTTATTTATGTAATATAAATATCAGATATTTGGATAGTACGTTCAATAATAATCTGAAGAGGTGAGATGTCAACACGATAAAGTTTTCACTGCTGAGATTCACCAGCTTGCATGTAGGGCTTTGTAACATAAGGTAAATATTACAGTTATAACGAAAGTTAATAGAGACGATAATTCATTGCGTTTCGTTTAATTAAAACGATTACAATACTGTAAAGATATATTGCTAGATGGCGCTGAGTTACAAAAGTTATATTATTTAATACAAGTAAATATTTATTTATAGATCATTTTTATAAACCCTTTCGTTGTATACTCCTATGCTTAATTCTCAAAGAATACACCCGTAAGAAGTGCACGTATGACGTTTTTTTTATTTTAAGACCAATGAACTCAAAGACTAATAAACATTACAAATTAGTATACAAACACAGCTTGTTTATAATAGGATATTACCCGCAACAATCAAGATAAGACATAAACATACCTACACGCAATAAATCTTGATTATTACACGTAATATATGTAATTGATGGAAGTCACTAAACCTTGAGATTACACGTTTTAATGTAATTTATTCATTCAACAAACTTGTGTTTTCATATCAAATGTTTATACGATAAGATACGTGTATATAATAAATTTTTATTCATTCGTACAGATTTGTTTTGAATATGATATCATTGCTGAGGTAAATACGTCCAAATCACTTATTAGACTAACTTTTATCACGAAATTTATTTTCATGGCGTTATTTAATGCAAGCTATATTACAGCAATTTTGCGCACGAGTTATATTTAATTTATTTTTATTGCTTTTATACCTAGAAATAAGAATTTGAACAAAAAATAGTTCTGAATTTGCTTTTGTGAGTAAAAATTGGGAAAATATAAAAATAGAGACATTTCTTAAAAAATAAAAGCAAATGGTTTTGGTTTATCACTAAATCACTTTAATATATCACTTCTTTTTATATGTGTGTCTATATAATCAGAATATATTAAGTAAAACCCATGCGCAAAGAAAAAAAAATTGTTGACCAGTGTTATAATCCGACGAAAGCAGGTTATAATAGGTACGCAATATTTTTGAAAGGTCAACGACCATTTGTTTTAGACTAACCGCAAAGATCTCGTATGTAGTGTTTACGTTATGACAAAGTCTGGATGAGTAGTTTAGCTTTCACCACAGTGAAAAACTCATTTCTTTCAACTCTCAATGGTAATGGTAATTCCTTCTGACGTCCCAAAATTACTACTGTTGGACAAAGACTATAAGGAATATAACTCGACTGCTATTTAACTAATGAGTCAAGGTATTTTAGAAGCGCAAAGTTGAATCGTGTAGACCTAATTATTGATCAGATAGCAACGATGGCAGACATAACTCGCTCCGTTCCCTTCGAGTGACCCCAAGGCTCCTTATACGGTCTAAATTCATTTTAGCAGTGAAAGGATAGTTTGGCGAGCAATTTTATTTGAAAAAAAGTACAACGATCTCGACAGTAATCCATAGAAAGGATGTCACGGACAATTTTCAAAAGTCGTGACGTGTTGAGTTTACCACACAGTTTACCACAGCACGTTCTCTTTACACTTTCTTAATTGATGTTTCGGCTCTATAGTATACATTTATCAATGTAAATATTAATAGTAATTCGTAGAAGCTAGAAAAACATTCTGTAATTTCTTTCGAAACAGTTGATTTATTTGCGCGTTGATGCGGCCTCACCGAGGTGATCTGCCTAAGCACGGCTGGCTACGCCGATATTGGATGTTGGTCCCGTTGTTATTCTTTTTTTCGTCGGTGTCTGTTCCGCTCCGTAACCGCAGTTGTGAATGGACATGTTTCGGGTATTCGTGGAAATCGCTTTTTGTAGAATCATCATTCATCCGCTGTATGGCGTGTAATGCCTGTGGAGCGCTCTCGGCGGAAATGTGCCGCATAGCTAAAGTGGCGAGCAGCGCAACCGCACGCTCTTGAGCAATGTCGTGCAAGGAATCCCACGAGAGCCTTGACGCTCTTTGTTCAAACGCCATAGAACAAGCTTTTTCAACAGTATTAATCCATCTTAATTGCAGTTAGCCGCTAATTCAAGATATTTTCCATAAGGAATGAACATTTTGTCACATACATTACAGGCCACGTATTAAAAATATTTAAAAAAGAAGAATATCTCTTCCACTATCAATGATATAATACATATCACGAAGATTAGATCAAATGATTAAATTAATAACAAAATCAGTTTATTAGATAATACAATACTGAGAATGTAAGCAATTTTCAGAAATGCATTAAAGTATTCTATACAAAATACCTAAAGCTTAAAATTTCTATTCTTTACTTCAAATTCAATATATTTTTTTATCGATTCTTATTAACCACAATACATTACACCGGTCAACAGCAATTTTGCACACGGGTTATATATAATTTATTTTTATTACTTTTATACCTAGAAATGAGAACTCAGCCTATTGCCATCCACTGCTGAAAGTAGGCCTCCCCAAGAAAGCGCCAACCATCCCTGTCTTGAGCAGCCCTCATCCATCCGTTTCCCGCCACCTTTCTCAAGTCGTCGGTCCATCGTGCTGGAGGACGTCCTACACCACGTTTGCCTAAGTTACTTGTCTACTCCACCGGATACTCGAACCGGAGTCACTGACATTGCCCGTAGGATAAGTACGCTGAAGTGGAAGTGGGCCGGCCATGTCTGCCGGCGGTCGGACGGCCGGTGGAGAAATGAGAATAAGAACAAAAAATAGTTCTGAATTTGCTTTTGTGAGTAAAAAATGGGAAAGTCAAAATCAATGAGAGTATACAAAGATTGACATGGAGACGACTTCTTAAAAAATAAAAGCATGTATTTTTGATTTATATTTTGATTTATATTTATATATATAAATGTGCGTATAAAATGAGAATTTGTTAAGTAAAACGGATGCGCCAGATTTTTTTTGTGGACCAGTGTAATCTCCAGATGTAAAGTTTAAATTTATTTTACATATTTTGTATTAAGAAATAACGTTTCAAATATATATTTTAATGTTCCATTACTATAAAATGAGAGTTTCCTATACACGTCAAAGCGTTGTCCTTAAAAGCATCAATTCAACAATAGCTGAAGTAGGAGATTTCACTCCGAAAATTTCGACTCTTTTACGCATGGAAGCAGTAGGATCACTGGATCACCTAATGCTTATTCCAGTGAAATAAAATTCATCAACCCCGCCTTCACCAAGAAGGCGCAAACTTACAAAGTATTATAGATATAACAATTAACAGGAACGAACCATATTCAGGGAGCACGGTGCACATGTGCGAGTGCTGCGGGTGCTGTTGTGGGTGCGGACACATGTCCGGCGACACGAAGTATTGCTCTGGGGGGTAGTACTCCCCGTAGTAGCCATCCGCGGGGCCGCCGCTGCCCCCTCCGCCCCCCTCCGCGACGCCCAGACCCACCATCGTGACGTCTAACAGCGCATGGCATGCACGCGTTCGCGCCGCATCCGCTGCGCACGCGCAACCGCGACACACGTTTCAATCTGGAACAAAACAACAAGTTGTATCAGTTTCAGCACTTTCAACACCATATGACGATATTTATCACGGATTATATATTTACTAGTAGTGGTAATAACAAAGTTTTTTTTTAAATGTGAGCTCGGTTTACGTAAGTTTTGTTCATTTAAGATTCTAATCTTTCATTATAAGGTCTAATGAAGAAGTTAAGGAGCAAAAAAATGGAAAAAGGTCTTAGTAGGTAATTATGTGCTACTTGTTGTTACACAGCTGTTATGTGGTACATAGCTTTAGTTCATCATTGGTCTCAAAATGTGAATCTAATGAAATGAAGTTTGATGCAAATCGCTAACGGTTACGGAGTTTTCGACTCCACGGTTTTTGGTTTCATCTACATTCTGCCTCATAAAGCAAAGTATGAGAGAATTTCACGTGTCTGTTCCAGAGCGTGATTATTGGTATGATTTTGTGAAAGAGATACATTAGAGCGGCGGCAAGTTGCACAAGACACATCGCGACGTCGCGGTCGCTATCGACACATCCGTGTGAGCACATCGTGACCGTATTTGCCTTTTAAATGGGGTGCTGTCATGGCGCCTCACGAGTTCTGCGTGGATGAGCCGGCAATCTGTGTCAGTGATTGTGGTGTGAACAAAACTCCTTGAAAGTTTGTGCCTACACTTCACACTGACGCTACAAAAAGATTATTGCGATACACTAAGCTTTGAGTTACAAAAGAATAAAAGCGTACTGTGTTTTTATCTCTTCATCTTTGTCGCTTATATAGTTTGTATTTCCTTTCTGTGATGTTTAGATACAAGATATCTTTATAAGGAACGAAACAGACCATCAAGACAAAAGTTTCGATCTCTAAATTGCGGCACACACCTCAAGTTTCAAAGTTAGGTAAGTATTCGTAACCATCTACAGCCTATTGGGTCTGCAGTCTGCACTCTTCCTTCCTATCGCAGAATGTACCTATATTGTGTCGTTACCAATATGTTTTAAGCTCAATTCCTTATACTTAATATAAAAAACGAAGTTTTATACTCAGACATAAATAACTCGTAATTATGAATATGTAGCACATGTAATTCCAGGAACATTCACTACCCTACCTGGTTCAAAAAAATGTAAGATATTTGCGTAAGGAATCCCACAATGTGTGTAGGGTTGTTTTGTGTTAACCATCTTAAATTTGACCATTTAAAATGACAAGATTTATATGTTAATAACAGGTTGTATTACATTGTAAAGGCGCCCACTCGTGAAGTAATCGGTTAAATATTCATCCATCCAAAAAAACGTGTTCCGTTTTCGTCTTCACTACACACAAGAAATGGGTCAAGGGAAGTTTTAATTTGTGACACACAGTTTGTTGTTGTTTTGATATTTAGTATTGTGGGACAGAAATGTCCCTCGTATATGTCTGCAATACAAGAAATGTTAGCTAGCATTATGCCCGTCCGCAGGGTGTACATTATTGCTAAATTGTAACAAAATCTGTTCTGCCCGTTTTCTTAAAGAACTAACTTACATAAAAAAAATGGTTGAATAAACAACTATCAAACTAATACATTCAATCTAAAAAGTATTTTAGATGTATTTCCAAACGAATTTATTCAATAAGCTATAGTTTGAGTCACTGTAATGTAGTTATCAAAATTTAATTCCATTTCAAAATAGTCAAATAGTTAACATACAAGAACATAAATTCTTTAATGTAAACACACGTGTAGTAATAATTATAAACGGTCAAAATTAACACGTTTAAATGGTGATTAGACGCAATTGCCTACACGCGAATATGTTAATTAAGCATTTACGATACATAGGGACCACTTATTACCCTTAGCGAAAAACAAATCCAACAGCTATGTGTCAAATGGATTAATAGTCTTATTCACAAATATAGAGGCAAATAATTTTAAACGCAACGAAACTTAATTTTTGTGTTGATTAAAATGTCGTTCTAGCATATCGAATTTGTTAGCAGCAAGATAATTTTTCGGCTAGTTGAGTTCTAGTAGTTCTATTACTGAGGCTTTAAAAAGTAAGTACATTAAAACCAGGTATTAAATATACTGATCCATAAAACAGCAAGATTATTACCGCCGTGTAGGCACGCAGCTGCAGGCTTGTACTTTACTAGCGTTTCGTAACGTACAATTATCGCAAACGACGCAGATTTTGCACTGCACTAGGCGATACGCATTGGAAAATTTTGACATGTAAGTACTATAAAATTTACGTCATATTCCATACAGGCATATATGTAGCACAGTAACAGTTCAATGACAAATATATCAATGAACAATGAACGATAACTCTCATCCAATTCACAACAAATCAACAATGGGTGCAATGACGTGTTGTTGAGCGTATCACTGTGGCGAATCGCGCTATTAAAACTTTCTAAACTAATACATGTTATTAAGGGAATAAAAATGAAAGTGTGAACGTGGGAACAACTTTTTTTACTTCAAATTGTGTTATAATGTCTTTCATTCAAGTTAAACAAGTTTTTACATAATCGCAGTCATATATGGTTACGCGCACTTTACTGCATACATAGATATATTACATAAAATACTTCGAGGAAAATATAGTAGCAATCATATTTTACCATAGACGTCAATGATATTGAATCTAAATATCGAATTAATATTTTTTAACGATTTATAGTTTACTAGCAGCTATTTTTTAATACACGTGCGATAAAACGTATTCAATAAACCAAAAAATAATAATACCAGACTATAGTATTTATTGCATTGCAAAACATAAATATCTATCGTAGTTTTTCATATCCACGATACAAGACTCGTATCACGTATGTTATTGTGCGATGAGAACTATGTATGCGACCGTTTTGTTTATTTTAACTTCATAAAGCGAGTTTAATTCTGCGGTGTTATCTTTTAAGATAATATTTACATAACATTACTAATTAGGTAAATATGTTAGATATCATAAAATACGATGTTATTTAATAATTCCGACTAATCGCCGGATGTGTTCATCTTATTATTAGTTACATAATATAGACATTATTTCATCGTACAATAACAGACCAGAGTACGTTGTAATGGCGTAGACGCGGGGTGGAAAATGACCGACATAATTATAGAAATCAGTTACACTCTATTCTAATTTTAAATGTGATTGTATTTTGTGCAATCGTTCTGTTCACGTGATATGTTTGTCCTTTTTTCAGACCATGGAGTAAGGTTTTAAATTTACCACAAATTATGCAGCTCGTAGGTGCGTTACGTTAATCAGTCTATAAAAATGAAGTGATTATGGCTGGATGGTATGCTGAGAGTATGGATCTCCTTAGGTTTAGAAGCTCTATTATCGTCCCGCGCTCTATGCTTTGCTCGACTTGAAATACTTATTTAGCTATAAATAAATGGAAAGAAATTTCTAGTCCGTTATCAAGTAAGTATTTATTCATGTTATTCCTAAAGAAATGCAGATAACACTGAACGGATAATACTGCAATTTATTAATGGCATTCCTTATTTATCAGTTTGTAGAATTTGCGTTTTTATCATGTTTTCGAATGGCTTAGGTATGCTGTAATTATTATGCGAAATTCTAATAACGCTCAGTATGCAGATTGGCAATAAAATTCATTGATTTATTGCATACAAAGATAAAAATGTAAGTATTCATAGTCGCGCAGTGTAAGAAGTGGCATTTCTTAGGACTTCCCAGCACGAGCAGCGGATACAGATGATTAAATGATAAGAAACGATTGTTAGCAACTCGACACGCAATTGAAATATTATGTGTTTAGCCACTGTTGTGGGTAATAATGTGATTTCCTGTGGAGGGAAACATATAAACGCATCTGTCGCTCAAAATCTATACGTCAGCGCAATAGCAGAAAAACAGGAAGATGTTCTGAGAAGTACTGCGTTGTGAGCTGCGACTGTGCATTGCAATATTGCTTAGTGTAGTATCATACGTCTGAGAATCACAATTCAGTTTAGTCAGACAGCGTTATTCTGCCTAGTATCCCGTTACCTTTAAATTCAGCTGACAGTCTTTTTTTATCGTGTCTTTGTATAAACACAAAAGTGAACATATGGCGGGATATTATAAATAGCAACGATTATAATTAGTCTCTCGACCAATATACCCGACGGCCCTGTGAAGGCCGCGAGAGGCCAACCTACTACGAAATAAAAATAATAACGTGCAAGCATAATTACACTTTCAACTGCAAGGTTTTGTTCGTGTTCAATTTGATTGAAAAATTCCTTTCTGTTGAATATTTTGCCTTAAGTATTTAAACCCACAAACGTGAGGCTACAAATTCTCTTCTGATTCCTACTACTACGCTTTCTTAAACTGCTATACTGTGAAGGGAATTGTTATTTAACCCAACCAGTGGTCTCTGATGGGGTGTTTCATGGACATAGCTTCTATTAGGGATTGTATAGTAAAAATATGTAGGTATGTACGAGCAAAATTGACGTAAAACATGAAATAGAAATAGACAATATTAATTTATTACTATGTATATCTTAGTTACAGGTTTCATTTCAATTATTTAAAGGAAGAATCCCATTCATATCGTTACGATAAGTGATTATTGAAAACATAATCATAAGTTTTGATAGTCAATTTAACAATACTAATTGAAACAAAAATAAGCTCTATTCCTTGAACTATGAATAAGCCGTTAAAACGTTATTATGTCCCAGGGACATCTCACTAGCCCGAGAATATAAAAGGCGTTAACCTTGCACGTGACTGCGTTGTTTTTGATATTTCCACAATACAATCCCCAATTTTATAGCTTCGATAACCTTGTGTGTGAACGTGGATACGATAATGTGTGCTGTTATTCTTAGAAGCACTCAAGCCGATTTCCTAGGCGCTTACTGCACACCAACTCGGCCCGAGTTGGTCATCTAGAAACTACTTGAAATCGAAGCAACTTTATAGAATATCATTAATTATTCATAATAAATGCAGCGTTCTTAATCCTTTTATATAAAAACTTGAATTGGAATGACGTCAGAAATTCCCAAAGAAACCGCAAAAGGATAATAAAAATGTTAAAAAAGACAACAGGCCAGTAACATACCTTGTATCAAAATAAACATAAAACCTGTTTGCAAAGAGGAAAACGCAGGCGCTGCCGCACAATCGATTTTAAATCGCACTCGCCGGCGTCAAAAGCACACAACATGTAAACGTGACATCAAAAATAAGCGGGGAAGAAAAACATTTATCCGGCCTCCTGATAAGCCAATACACCGCCCTCCGGATTCAATTGAATAATACGTACAAGAGGTAGGATGGCGTGGAGTTCACTATTAGCACCGGATCCTACTACGTTGTTATGTAAATAGGTTCGTGTCAGATGAACCAGCCGAGGCTGGGATTGAAGCAGGCAGGGTCACGGCCAATTGTACGCCTCGTACTCGAATCTCACTTTATGGCACACGTAATTACTTGTACAACTTTATGAGTACCTGTGCATAAACTCGACGTTGTAAAAGCTCGGCTTTACCTGTTCGCAGGCCGAGAACGCGTTCAAGAATTCAACTAGTTATATGAGTCCATAAAACGATGGCAATTTACGGACAATTTAGGATGGTTATTCTCCATAGCTAAGAAAACTATAAGCTCCAGCGAAACCGCAAACAGCACACTCAGTTTTTATAAACGCTCGCGGTTTTTGGTTGAGATATTCATTACATGAGATTTGTTAAGGAAATTAATATTAAATAACATTCCCACATACAACTTTGTATTGTACATTTTGTCGCTTTAATGTTGTAACAGCTATTTAAATATATGTATCATTCATCAAGTCAGACATAACGAACCTTCTTGAGTGTTGCCACATAATAAAAATCAAATACTGAGAATTAGGTTTTTTTTTCATATTATTATCGATTCGTAATGCCTAGGTCATAGCTAACTTATCGAAAACACTTTTATGATTTTCCAACAGCCGTATGGGTAATTGAAATCCTCGTCGAGCTCTGACGCACATGCACTCACGTCGGCCATCGATCCAACCACAATTATAATTTACGATAAAAACCAGCCACGCTGTGCACACGGCAGGCACAACAAGATTTTTCTTTGAGGTAATTTTTATATGTGTGTTACCAATATCAAAAAATGAAAGGTGGTTATGTAGACTTTTTATGCTCAGCAACATCGATACACGTGTTTCCTGAATTCCTTTAGGCAGCAATAATTTAATTTAAATCCTTACTATGCGAAATTATTGATGATTGAATATTTATATTTAAAGTGACGAAATAATAAAGTGTTTTTTGCATGTATTGATAATGAATTATTTTGCTATTTCGGTTTCATTTACCATTTGATTGATGTCGTGAAGTACGAAAAGGCTTGATGACTGACGTTTGCTGGCTTTACTGCTAATAGTTAAATTTGTTGTTTCTATAGCAAATAAACTTTAAAAAAATTTGTAAGTTCGAAATTATATTTAATTACACTTTAACAATATAGTAACTTCCATTAGGAGTGTTAAGGGATTTGTAAAGCTAATTAACCTATTTTCTAAAATAAAACGTCATACTGTTTACTTAACAAATAAGAAAAAGATAAACACCGTTGCGTGTTTCGACGACATCGCGACCTAACAATATCGGGATTCCCAAATGTCGAGATTTGCAAAAGGAAGAATCATGAAGCTCGTCTCGCGAGGCTTTCCGAGAATTCATTTACATAGCAAATGTTACCGAGGACAGTAGCGAGAACTGGCGTATTATTATAATCGCTCCGTGTGAGGGCCTCGAGCTAAGAAGATCCTTTAGGGCTACTGAATTACGCCGTCAGCCAGGCTACACTCATAATGAAAATTGCCTTATTTAACTTAGAACGAAGAACCTCGCTCATTTTTCTGGTGACCTTCGTAGCGATTGATTATCCGGTATTTAGTGGCGTCATTATGTGCGTTGCTAAATTATACCAGTTCGTTTGATATTTGTTTACTTTAAAAAACCCCGTATTTTAGTGCCTCTGTGCTTAGTGGCAAAGATCGTGTGACCATTAGCAGCACTTCGATACAGGTAAAGGAAAAAGTTAATAACAACTGTTTGTTGTTTATTTAGAAATCTGATAATCTTCGATGTTATGCTTGATAAGGGAAAATCCCTAGGTTAATTTCCTTTATTATAGCAATGTAAAATAAGTGTTAGTGTCATGCTTTTAGTTCAATCTAATCTTTCCATCCATACAGGCATATTGTAAATTGTAATGCTGATTGAAAATATACCTCCATTTCCTAATTATATTTTAAATATACGCCGATAGGTTTAAAGCATAAGAGAATTAACTCGTAACACGTTATGTATGTTTTTCCGGTAAATTATGACGGAAAGTATTCTTGATAAATTATGAGAACGTCCTGTACCGTCAACGCTAAGACAAAGCCTTCAACTCTTTCGCAACAAGTCAGCCTAGGTTAAGAATATCCGCATTATTTGGTGTTTATTTGGAATCATTTTAAAATATATTTGTATAATTATTAAAGCCGTCTACAATTCATATTAATCGTAAATCATTCACTGTTCTTTGAAGAACACTGGAAAAACCCTAGTTGCTTATCTAGCATCAGAAACACACAAGGGCGAATATAATCGGTAGGACCTTAGTCCGATAAAAGTACAAAGAATTTAGCCTAAACCCTCTCAGTTGAAGAGGAGGTCCATGCTCAGCAGTGAGATGTTTGTATATGGACAGATGATGACTAGGTGATTTCCGAGCGTATTTAAGATGTCACATTCAATATTACGATACACAATATAGTCACCACTGTAGTAATGATATAAAATTGAAAAAGCTTTACAGAGTTTTATTTTTGTCGAAAACAATTACAATTTATAATTAAATTATTGCTTTGTTGTGTGTTTACAACAAATTTTGTATCGTATTGTTCTATAATTTTCTTGACGTATCTGGCTTTTTCCAGCAGCTTTTAATCCCACACATACAACGGACATCAGAGCGGCAACGGCTGACGTGTCATACATTATTCTCTTAGTCGATATTGTTTTTCGCACTTTATCTATATTGAAAGCTGTCAGGTTGCCATAGCAGCGCGCGTGGGCAAGCAGGCTCCATGGAAGTGTCTGCCCGCCCACCGTGACGGCGCAGGGCGGGCGGCGGCGGGCGACGGCGCCGGCCCACGCACTGACGCATTCACCTACCAACCTTTTCATAAATTTGATTCCAACATTTTATGTGCACACCTACTCAAAATTTTCCTTTATTTATAGTCTATTTACTTTTATGAGAAATAATTTAAAATTCAATAGATAATCGCCCATTTAGTTATTGCGTAGATATGAATGATCTTTTGTAACAGTCAATGTGAATATCGTTATGGAGACAATTAATGCCATTGACCTAATTGTTTGAAGGTAGTTGTATTGCGTCTGAAGCTAGTTTTAACATCCGATTTTGAGAAATTACTGGTTGTTGGAAAACTGGGAATAATGATGAAGATTAATGACAATTTCATTACAAAACTTTCCAGCCCTTAAGCTTTATAGGTCTTCTAATTTGAAAGCTATTAGTGGATCCTATGGGATCGCCCATTCATATCTTCAACATCCATCAAGTGCTCCCTTGGTTAGTACTTTAAGTTGAGCATATCATAACGTGAAATTACAAAGCCAGCATTCCATTCATAAAAACAGTGAAGTACTCCAACAACTGGACAACGCTACTCATGGCGCCGACAAACGGTCGGGCGTAAAATTATAGACAGGAAACGGCGTACACTTGAACTGTAGATGGCCTATTCCTGGATCGGGGCCAACGCGAGACATCGCCTCTGGGATTAATTTATTCTATAATCGCAGTACTGTACGACAAAAACGCAACTGTTTACAAATTCTCAGCTTTTGTAATAGAGATATTATTGACGTATTGCATTTAAACTTATTCACAAGTACCTAATGAATGATATTTCTTTGTTTGTAACTACTATTTTGTAACCGTCCCAGTTGTAGAGGAGGCCCGTGGCTATCAGTAGGGTGTATATCGGCTAATGATTAACTTATTTTTCAATTATGTCACCAATATGTTTTGTTGTGACTTCAACGGTTTTGAAAGCTATTATAAATTATAGCAACATGTGAAATATGTCATATAAAATAATAAACATATTAAAATCTATTTGTTAAATAAACTTTTCTTAAGCGTATAAGTACTGTTTAGAGCTTGAGTAAGCCTGCAAAAATATGTGTCGTTAATGTATTGTGCGAGATGCCTACAGAGTGACTAATGCGGTGCGCACACCGCTCCTAGCAAACGGATCAAGAACCGAAACACATAGTTGACACGTCATATGTCCACTCACGCCTTTACACGTCCTTGAGACAGTGGAAAAGGCTTTTGACATTATAAAAAGATCCATTAACAGGTATAAATATAGGACTTCGAACACCTCCATTGCTCATAAACTTTAATATAAAAATTACTTTACAACAATAAATATTTATTCATGTAAACAAATATTAAATCCATTTATGCCACGAAGAATTTAAATTTTATCGTAGTTTTATTATTTAAGGAAACAGATGGACAAAGACCTCTCGAGTCATAGAGGCATTGCATTGCTTGCATACTAAACTAATTACAAGGTGAACACGTTTTAATTTATTTAAATAGTACTTACAAAAACAATCACACAAAAATAACACGACAAAAACAAACTTATTCGACTTAATTATTAACTTTTAATATAATTTGTCCCCGGCGCAGCATTACTTTGTCTTCAAAATGTTATCAAGAATCTTGATGTTGCTTGTATTTTTTATTATATTTATATTTAAATATTATTGTGAGTTCGAAGTTCCGCGACCGCTTTCACATCAGTCCGTGTAACTCGCGGTAATCCAATCCAATCACGCAAACTGTGTAAGAATAGGTAAAATATTGTATGAGGCAAAAAAAGTATATAAAAATTAATATAAGTCATCATTATTTATTATTTAATTACCCAGTAATTAACGTTGAAAGTAACAGGAAATCTGTAAAATAATTAACACTTTTAATTGAAATGGAAGGATGTATAAACAAGTGGAGATTAAAGTGTTCCATAAACTGCGATGAATGAATTTCACTTCAGCGAATTTGTTGATAAAATATATTATAATACTTGTCTCTTTTCAATTATAAATTGCGTGGGGGCAACGACCCCGGACAAGGAAAGATTAAATAGAACATTACAAATGCTTATTTGTGCTTTTATGTTTAATCTCGGGAAGAATATTCAATTTTTTTTATTATCACAAATATCTGCGATGTTATGACACCAGTATGACATCTCATGAAAAACTGTTTCGATATTGTAAGATGTTGTGGATAAAGTCAGATCCCAAGTGGGTGCTTATTCAAAAATCATATACACAAAACGGCCAACATACGGCCAAATGGATTTAAGGAAGTTTCGAAGGTCGTAAATAAAAAAAACAATATGAACAAAGATAAACTGTAAACTATTGTACCGGCCTCACTGTCGGAGCGGAAGGTTTTAAAAAATCGATACATTATCCAGGGATTAATTAAAAAACATCAGAATCGTATTAGGGTTTTAGTGGTAAAAAGTAATAAAAGTACTTTTGCAATTATATTTTTATGATAAAGCTCAGTCCATAGCATACAGCCAAAATTAGCGCAAAACAAGTGACACGAACGCAAATTATAACATCCTTATCATTATGTTGAACCAATGACGCAAAACCTAGATTACACTGTTTAATCTTGCTAAAGCATTATCTCACACAAACCGAACGGTCATGAGTGGGTGGACTGGACGAATACAAATATTTTTATTACATTTCTGCACGAGAAGTATTGTGTCAACGCGTTTTTGATGTTCCGATTGGCTTGGTTTAGACTGACAGACAATAATATATAACATTTAACCGAAAGGCCACGTTGAAAGTCAGAGCAAGTCCAGAGAGAATTACTCACACATAGCCCACTCATTCTTACATGAATTATGTAAATCGTGTCCGATATTAGATCACGGGGCCTGTTTTTTCTGTGAATTGTATAAAAAGAAACAGTAGTAAATACAATTTACTAGTTAAAAAGTTCACATCACATTATATTTTTTGCTATTGTTTTACTTGCATTGCTTTAAATTATGTAAAACGACTCATGATTGTGATTAACATTAGGTTTGATTTGTTTATTTATAAGAAGAGATTAATTATATAAAGCGACACATTTTGCCCTGTAATAACATAGTATAAACAATCATAACAAATTGTAAATACGCATTTATTAATAGGATGCCTGATAACGATTCGATAATGTACGATGAATGAGTAGAATGCGTTCGGAACGCAAGCGAACGGATTCGAGCAACAATCGATTGTTTGTTATCGATATATAAGCATATTGTCTCTTGCTGTTCATACGGAAACCATTACAAACGAGCATAAAGTATGTGTGTGAATATGAAACATACAAAAAGTCGTTCACCGCGCCGTTTCTTACACTGCATAGGAATTTATTGTTCATTATATAATGTGCTTGTTTTGACTGCAACTGTGCCGAGACATTTTACAAAATTCTATTGTTTCGTCGCGAATAATGAATAGAGTATTATTACGGAGAGGCATGGAGAAACGGGGAGTATCGGCTCGTTGGGAGGGGTCGTACATCGACCTCCGAATCATTCGTGCACTAGAAGCCATGATTCGTTCGGTTGCCGCTCGCCAGCTAACGTCGGTCGGCATGATGCCTCGCTCGGTGGCTGAACCGAATAACAATCAAGCGAATACTGTTCACACAAACATTATGTACAGCGTACACACCAACACGCCAGGCACACATACTGGTGCGCCGTACATGCACAACGTACTTACAACACGGTCATTCGCACTGGATCATTTCACATTACACCAACAAATCAATGAAACATATACTTACGTCCACTGTGCGTTACCTAACCGACTTCACGTGATTCCTCCGTCGTTATGCTAATGTGTCAACAATGCCAAATGTTGTTGAACTCTGGCTCCGATTGTTTATCACGTAAATAAAATATAAAAGTTCAGTTACGATAAAAAAAATATGCCAATTACGTATTTCCTGTGATAGATATAATGACATGTAATTATTTTCAGAACATAAGCTAGTCTGATGGATCGCGCATGTATGGCTAATCGCAATTTGTATGGCTGGACAGTGAGCTGCATATCTATTGGCAATCTCGCTTGTGTCGTAAACATTGAGTATGATTTTAATTTACTGCCGTGATAACGTAAATAGAGCACGAACTATGCCGCATACATTATTTACAATGTGCGCCGCGGAATGCGCACACGCAATTACGTACAATGTAAAAAAATGTCAACGC
This sequence comes from Cephonodes hylas, assembly GCA_030295005.1. Taxonomy (NCBI): domain Eukaryota; kingdom Metazoa; phylum Arthropoda; class Insecta; order Lepidoptera; family Sphingidae; genus Cephonodes; species Cephonodes hylas. The sequence continues at coordinate 4,992,454 of AP025364.1, read as the reverse complement.
GCGATTTTATATACGCCACATACATGCTTTTTATGCTACGATATATAGATATGTTTTTAAAAACATCCTCCGTGTGCGCAATAGTTGTATAATTGCATATTTTAATATTAATCCCTTCTAATTCTTAAATCATTGAAGTATATGTAAGCAGGTGCAAGTTTACTTTGTTGAATGATAAAAACATCTCAGACGTGCTAAGTGGTTCAAATATCTCTACGCTAAGTGTGATAAACTATTTTGGTTTTGTAGTGTTTTTAAGAGATAAGAGGCTATTATTTACGTATGAATGAACAATACAATGTTTTGTTCTGTACGTGTTAGCCCACAGTAATGTCTTTTCATAAATCGTGGATTTTCACAAACCACACATAAATAAAATGAAACAAAAATATTGTGGTATTAATTTTTAAGAATGGCTCATTCAATAGAAGTCCCTAACGTTGATCTTCTTTAGCTTTTAAGAGTACAACAAAATTTTGTCACAGATGCTTAGAACTACAGAGGGGTTTAATGCACAAAAAATAATAGTTCAATAGCCCTCGAATGTCCCAAATTTGTACCTAGTCCATAGCCAGAGTATACCAGCTCTCAGAACGGTTCTGAACCGGCTTAGAATGGTTGACTTTATCACATTAAAATTGACGACTTAGAATGTTGACATTAATTAATGTTTGCATTTGGTTCTGTATTTAAATTTTATAAACAAATCAAGTAAGAATTTTTATTACGTTTAAAGACAGCTAAATCACGTATCCTCCAACGATATTATGAGAGCTGAAAATAAGGTTGTTTCCATTAGGTTCTATTAAAAAAGGAGGCACGAAGCAGCAAACAAAGCATCTAAAATAATTAAGAAAAACAAAACAGCAGGTAAACGGCAGTAACAATAAAACAACGAAATCCCCTCACAAAAGGCTATTTAATAGCTGTCTTATGCCATCGACCAAATGGATGTCACAAAGCTTGTTAAAAAAAATACAATCAACGCGGTCGCCGATTGAATCGACGCGATGTCACAGATGAGACTGGACAGTTATCTTCCGCAGGATACGGCACCTCTTCCGCTGAGCCGGCGAGATAGCGCCACCTACGCCCCCTGATGCCCCACGTTGCCCCCCCCCCCTCACCTCCCACCACCGCGCCAACCAATCCTCACCCACCTCTATTGTAGTCGTGGAAAAATGCACTGCCCCGTACAAAGCGATTCTACTGTGTTGACACTTCATAACAGGCTTAAAACGTAAACCGCTGCGTTGAGCGAAAACTTTATCAGTTTACCCTCGAAGGGTTGCATCCATTTGTTACTCCTATGTTATTGCAACAAGCGCAATACTTTTTTCAATTTTAGTACGGAACAAATAGCAATTTGGTTACAAAAGAAATAAGCTAAGATTGCAAAGGATAGAGGTGACAAAATAAGTACCTATTGTTTTTGTTTGTTGTTTTAGCGCTAATCGCACTTACGTCAATGAATGTAAAAATCTGGTCGTGCACTATATAAAATTACATTTCACAAAGCAGTGTTTGCGTGTCCAGCTCATTGTGGCGACGCTCAATTAGCCGAGCAACCCTTAATGGGTCCCATTCACGCGAATGACGTATGTGACGTGAATGAGTCGGGTTGAGGAACACGGGAGTGCATGGAGAAGTTGCCCATTCATAGGCTCGGCCGAGAAATCGCGTGGGCGGCGGAAAACGGCGCTTACTACAATCAGTGCATAATAATGCGAATCGCCCATTGTTTACAATACTATCGGGGTTTGGTACTCGTGTTTTGTACCGGAGTAAGGATTTTGTTTTGGCAACATATTTCAGCTAGGAGCACTATTACACAGTAGGTACTGAAAGTATTCACAAACAACATATTCTATTCTATTTCTTCTTTGGTTATTTATTTTCAAAATAGACTCTGAGAAATTCGCAGAGATTCAGTTGACTTTATTTCTAGATTCTGTAAGCGTATAAAATATTTCGCAAGATTTTGTGTGGGCGATATTCCTGTTAAAGGGATAGTCTATCCCGATAAGTAAAGGTCAAAGGAAGTTATTGAAAGCGTAATAAGATTGCACGCTTGGAAAATCGATGACCAGGGCTCGCAACGAGCGTACTACAGATAGGTATAGCTACAAACTGGCACGAGTACATGAAACTTTTCCTTACAATATTCACGCTACAGTGGTTTCAAATTAGAAATCGATACATTACCATACCAGAGGCGTAAAATGTAAAATGTCACCCGCATAGTGACCTAACGCGTGAATCATAGATAGCATTACACGTCGCCCGTCACGATAAGGAAAACACAGAACAATGCAAGTGAAATGTCCAATAACTACAAACAGCAGTGATAACTATTCATTTGAACGGGTAAAACACTCGCTGGCAATTTGCTACCGAAGAATTCACATAAATATTTCACAATGTGAAAACTAGTCACGTACCTATTAAGAGCTAAGAGCCGGGGACAGCGCGCTGCTACATAATGCCACACGATTATAGTTTAATTTGGCTCTATTTCCGGGCGGGTGCAAAGCTCAAAGCGCCGCGCACGAGCTGCGGTCACTCCAGAGTGAAGTTATGACCGCAGAGATAAAGTGCGGTCGACAATATATACTTACAGCCCTATTCTGAACTGTACACGTCGGTATCACAGCTACCTGTTCACATCTATCGCAGTCTGCGAAAGGAAGGTTTCTAAGAGCGCATCACGAGACGTACAAATACCGGGACGATGTGCCAAGAATACACTATAAGCAAAAATGTAATAGCATGTTCATTTGTAGTAATTGCTGTTGCGCCGTCTCAATACATTCACGTGCAGTTGGGGCTCCCACGCGAAAGCAGACTGGAGAGTTCCCCCACTGCAGCGACTTGGTCGTCATCCGCCACAGTAGCTGGGTACCGGTCGTGCCGGTGCTGCTGATGACGTCGCAACAATACATCTTAGTATTCGATAAGTTACATTAAGATGTTAAAATATTTCTCCTTGTGCATTAAAGTTATTAAGAGATTAACAAACTTCCGTTTTCCCACGAACCGTACAAAAATAGAACTTGCACCTGTAAAGCGTCCCCTCCAGTGTGTGGGCAGCGGCTAGTCCACGAGCTCGGGGGTCGCGGGTCGGGGGACGGAGCGTGCCAATCGGGAAGGTAATTACGTGCCACTAATGCCACAGAGGGTTGCGCCACGGTATTGACCTTTGACATTCAATAAATTTAATCCAGAGAGCGTTTTACATTGTGAATGTAAAAATAGACATTGCTACATAGCAATGTCTATTTTTTTTTTGTTATTTTTTGTTATTTTTTTTTGTTCATTGTCTGAAAGCACATGCTTTCAAAACCTTTTCTTCATAGAAAATGAACACGACAATGTTCAAAGAGTATAAGTCTAATTATAGTGAACGTGTGAAAGATTCTGAGATACATGAGTACGTTGGAAACCATAACTATGAGAAATAAATGAATCGCTTTCAGTCGCCGTATTCATAGTTCGTATCGCAGCCGTATAATTTTAATATCGTCCATTAATAGCAATATAAGCAGTGGTCTGTTTCTGTATTTGTCCACTCCGAATGTGACGTCATTGCGAAGACCTCCAACGAGCGGTGCGGCGCCAAGAAGAAAAGTATCTTTGAGATGCAACATGTGTCTGTACAAGTACGTGGACAGAATGCGACGAGCGGCGGCGAGGTGGAGCGACAGAGAGCCAGCGGACGGCGACACACTCCGTCTATTACCACAAGTAGGAGCAATCAAAATATTTTACGACGAGTTTAATCATCACATACATAAAATCATAAATGGAATATTGAAACGCTCATGTATTCATCAAGGCGGCGATGGCGAATTAAGATTCATTTCGGTACGTGGCAACCGGACAGAATGTCAATAAACCAGTTGCGAACGGATCGCGCTCCTCCTCGACTTAGATTTAAAATCATACAATGACAATTAATTATTTGTAAGTCCAGCGAAATCATTCAGGAGGACGATTTGCTAATTTATGTCTCGGGAAGTAAAGAATTCCTGATTTGAATTGAATAGAGCTTCCAATTTTGGTTTCCTTTATGGCCGTACACGATATACACAGCTCTATTTGACTTATAACATGGACTTCCTATATTTAATTCCGAAAAATTACGGTACTGCGTACGCGTCGGAGGTCGCTTTGGTTCGTTGGTACGTTCTTGCCATAAAAGTGTTAAAATTTCATCGCCAACTTTATGTAACATGCTAAATTTCTTCGCATTTGGATTCATTGTGCTAATCAATGCATTATAGCGATGTAAAAGGAATAAAAAATATTAACACGAATACGTTAACTGGTTTTTGTAAGCAATCTTTCAATATAATAGACGATGAATCCATCAAAATTTTATGTTAAAAACATGTTGCGTTATTATATAAGTAACCTTAAGAACACGTTTAAATTTATAAAAAAAATGATTGAGACTGTTGTATAAACAGCAGTTTTTAAGACATCGGATGTTCGCATTATATCATCGCTACTATACCGTATGACCAGACGCATAAATAAATGCAATGTGCAAACATAACGTAATAAAAAGAAACATCTGTTAAGACAAAAATGTAACTGTTTAAGTAAATTTAACATTAAGTACACGCAAATTTGCATACAATTAACAACTCATTACGAAACAAAACATTTTATTGGCAATTTTTTCGACTGTGAAGCTTGTATGTGGCCGAAAAAGTTGTGAAGGCACGTGGCAGGCGGGCGTAACAAGCGCTCTCGAAACGTGTGCTGTCCCGAGTCCCGCGCGAAGCCTCACGTTCCCGGTTGTGTGAAGAACCACTCGCCGAGACGCACAACTAAGTAGGCCGGCGTACCATAACACAACACTACATCTTGCGACACCGCGCCTTTATCTAGCGAAGATAAACCCGACGACCGCCCATTGCTAAATGTTTTGTTTCCAGCACGGATCGATAAGGCTTTAAACGTTTTTTAAACAATTGTTAGTTACAATGTAATGAACTTAAACATAGAGGCGCCACGAGTGTCGATAAAGAATTGGCACATACAACCTATCTGATTTATCTTATCATGGCGTGTCAAAATGGCCGTGGCCGCAGAATATTCAAATCTCTGGATACATAATTAGAAAGATTTGCGTTCCGTGTGAACGGGTTCAGGTGTTAATATAGCAAACTTGTTTATTTTGTAAATCTAAATAAGATAAACATGCATTATAAATATGGAATAAACACCAATATGGATAAGGAAATGTCGAGACAATACATAATTCTCAAATATTTAATCTTTACGAGTATCCTAGAGCGGGCTCGATCCCACCTACACGGAATAATGCTAGTTCATGGTAGTTATGGGGCGTTAACACGGCAGCCTCCACAGACTGTGTGATTCACATATTAGTATAGGAGTCCAAATTGAACAATAACTACTCGCAGACACAGTTTATGGCCGTGGTTACGTTCTGATGACAATTAGATTACATTATCATCATGTGTATAATAATTCACATTTTTTGCAAATTAAGCTCATAATTATTGCCATAAGGATATGTATGTTTACATGTGTGTTTAACACATACGGTTGCAGTATTTGTAATTAAACGAATTTATGACTAAAATATGTTTTAGTAATGAGAAACACAGTATGCAGTTACAAATTTTGTACCATATTATGTCACTTAGAAAGTATGCAATCTTGTCAATTGACTCGTCTCAGGTTTGCATTTATCCTCAGTATAAACCCGGCGATTGCATCCGGGGTACATACAAAAGGTTGTTCCAATTAGCCTTTATTAAGTAATCTGAGCTGAAAAGTGCATCAATCTTCTCTTGGTGTAAGAAAGCAAGTTACTGCACCTTTCACTCAGTGAAAGAACTTATGCAACGGCGTAATAGATACGTTGCCTGTTTCTTCAAATCATTGTATCAAATACTCTTGTGTAATCTGCTTTGAAGTATGACAATATACTTTGCTAGGAAGGATTGTTCTGTGTTGCGCATAAGACGCTATCAAGATGAGCAATACTGTAAAAATCCCATTCACGTGATTTCTCTGAATATAGATAACTAAAACAAAAACCCAATAGTCATACAGATAGACAGATAGAAAATAAAACATACATGTCTTATATGTATGAACAAATATTAGAATAATTTCAATACCTCAACACGGACATAAAATAAAAATCCAATGACCTAATAGAAAAAGTTTAACAAGCCGTGATCTTCATTTCATACAAAAATATGGTAACAATTAAAATATATGACAAATTAACAGTTTAAAGTTGTCTTGTTAGCCAACACAGCGACAACAACTGATAAAATAGTAGAAAAAAACATTGTCTTCTCTGTGAATGATACCGTTGAGATAATGTTGACGTTTCCGAGTAACAATAACTGTACGAGACGGACCAACACGTCACAAGTGTGAGTAGGAGGTGATGACACGAGATCTATGAACGATTGTGCTTGAGCATAAATTATACTGGATACAAATGTGTTACAAAATAAAAAGAAAAGTAAACAGAAAGGGATACAATTCGGTGAATTTATACATTTTCTATGACAACTCATTTAGAGATCAAGACTATGTTTAAAGAACTTGCAGTTACTGTCCTGAGTAATGTGTCTTTCTTTTATAAGAATAAATAATATTATAAGAGTAATTTATATCATGCCTGTGTTGGCCTTATACAAATCTGGTCCTTAAGTTATGGACATATTCAAATAATTAAAAGTCTATTATACCTTTAATGCCAATAAGTGTCGATAAGTAGCGTCAATCACGTCTTGTCAGTTACAACAATTATAAAATTAGAACGAACTTCATAATCCACTCTACCATCCAATCTATAAGGATTATCGACCTGTCAACGGTTTCAGCAGTAAATAAATAACCACTATCTACAATTCCCGGGAAAGACAATTCCGATAATGCAGAGAAGCGAGCGCGCTAATATCGAACGCTACAAATGCCACTTTTAATTAGGTAAGGTTTCACAATCCGATGACATTATTGAATAATTTATGTATTCCAATGGATTATTCGTCTATTATTAGTAGTGTCAGGTTTATAAATTTATAATGAACATTTGCATTTTCTTTATACAGGTGCCAAAAGTCTCCAATTTAATATTTATCAAACTGTACCGTTTGTGGCAAAGGGCACGGTGAGACCATTATTATTTAATGTAACATTTAGTATTATGGATCCAATTTTACCGAAAACCTTATTTATAGACGAAATATTTTTTTATTAAAACGAAAGCTGGTCTTTACATACATGATATTTTCATTTTATTTATGCAAAGAAAATTAAGTTGAAGAAGAGCTTAATTTCTAAATAATTATAATAAGAGTTATGTAACAGGCTTACATAGTAATGAACATAGCAATAACATAAACATCATTAGAAAGTAATTTCTGACACGAATGATTTCTATATGTGTTAAATATGTCGACAGTAGTCACCTTTCACGTGAGATCAAAGGTTTATGAAGGTAATTGAATCGTCTTCCTTACCTCGCCACCTTTTAGAAGTTATCGCTGCAATATATTATGGAAAAGAGTTGCCTAAATATTTATTTGAAACTAATCAAATTGTATTTGTTTGGTCTGCTTCATTTAACTAAAATAGTACAGAGGTGTGAACAACAAAAGCTTGAAAGCTGCCTAAGGTATATCATAATATCAGTCTTTTCTCCTAACGTCCTTACTTATTTATAAAGACATGCGATTATATTTCTGAATAATTACAACACACATATTAATTTATTTTTAGATAGTTTTTAAAAAATATTGCGTTAATTATTTCGTATCTAGTTTAGACTCTTCGCTAAAACACGTAGAATGTTCTCATGGAATAGAAGTTTATGAATTGCGAGCCGTTTCGGAATGGATTCTAGGAATCATTTTTAATTTATCAATACATAAAAGGAAAGGTTTACCATAGAGAGTATTCACAAAAAGGTTGATGTTACTAAAATTAGCGAATGGCAATTTGATATCTATTAAGGCTCGACACGACACGTCTAAAAATATTAATGCAACTATTTATAGCTGCAAATAACTATGTATAACATTTGCAATGAACCACTATTGTACGTAATAGGTCGTGCATACTTGAATAAAATAATAATAAATTTATTAATATTTGCGCAGAATATTATTACGTTGTGTGTGAGCAATTATTTAATAGCATTATAGATGCATACGACATTCCTGTGTAACGTATGTTTTTCTAGTATAAGTGGCGCGGACGGTGGGTCGCATCGCCACACTCCAACTGTTCTTCAACACGTTATTTGCTAGAATTGCAAATTATGTGTGTCCCATCGCTACGTACTAGTTCAGATCCGCTGTTTTGCAATTTGCATACATTTTTAGGTGTGATGATCGCCTTCGTTCCATCTAAACAAAAATTCGTAGAACCTAATCGATACCGTACCATTTTCGTGTCATGTACAACACAAAAGAGAGTATGAGTTTTGAATGTAAAAACGTCTATATTATGCTTGTCTTTCTTGTGTTTGCAAAGAGATCATGTAATATCTAATATTGAGTTATTGTAAATGTGCGTTTAAAGAAGTGCTTTTATGTATTCTTCGAAATGTAGACAAACAAGTTAGATCTACCTAATAGGAATCAACAATTCATTGGCGAACGTAAAACCTCATGTAAAATAAATAAATACGATAATTAGGCATAACTCTTACTTTTCTGCTATTAATCTTCAGGTGAAATCCTCCTTACGTTCATGATTAAATTTCATATTCATTGAGTAGATTTATCAAATATTGGATGATAATTTTTTTGTTGTTATTCTCGATATGATCATTATTTTCTTTTAATTTTTTATTTTGTGTTGTGTGTGCCACATATTTCTATTTACATACACACAACCCAATCCCAAATTCCCCATGCTAAACTAGTGTATTATGTCATCGCACTTTATATCAATCTGAGACGACGGAATAAAATTTCGACATCTCGGTAATTGACGGCATTTGAATATAACGTATCCATTACACATATATTGGCCAAATACAATGAGGACAATGGCGTCGTGCAACGTTAATTTACTTTCGATTTCATTTAAATGATGATAGATGTTGTTTCATCACATAATAAAGTATCACGTGCGGAGAGACTTCATCACTATGCATATTTCTCAAAGCATGTTAATAATGAAACGCTAAAGCAGAAAGAACAAAGAGGTTCGGTGCAGTCAATTCGAAACTGTATACCTAACGCATCGGAGCACGATTGAAGATGACGCGCCACTATCGGAATGCTGATGTAGAATGTGCGCGCCGCGGCGCAGCACGCAGCAACGCCACATCGCGCTAGGTAACTGGACCGCGCGAGAGAATACCCGCTTGCCCGCGCATCCGCTCCAAAAGTGCCACACTTCGTGCTGCTATTGAACACACTTGGTCGCCACCAATGTGAATGGCGGAAAAGTGTGAAGGTAAGGTGAAGCTCGAAACCTCCGCGAATGTGTAAGATATAGAAAGCACTTTAGAAAGGAATCGAAGGTGTGTGTAACCCGCAGAAGGCGAGGTGAGCGGCCTGCGCTGCGCCCGCGCCGCGCCGTGAGCGCAGTGCTTGCGAAACCACGCGGAACTGGCGGCCTTCGGTGTCAACCTTTTAATTGCTCACTTTTCGCACGAACCAATATGTGCCCACCTTCCCACGTGATGCTATTTTATAGGCATGCGTCATGTCGTAACCATTACAGCAAATGTTAATATCTAGCTAGAAACATCAAGCAAATTGTGTTTTGAACACAGTCTAGGCGAAGTCCAATGGCGTCGCCCCTCAATTATTGTGACGCTCGTGTGCGCCGAGCGCCGAGCCGCCGAGCACCCGCGCGCGCCGGCCACGTCCGCGTGCTCCACTAGTCACTACTCTCCGCATTATGTACATCGCACGGTTAGTTAAAGCGATGAACTCAGCCCACGCCGACATCGCAGTGTTTAGTGAGAGCGTGACACCGCAGCTCCGCATTACCGACCCGCCAGCTGACACTCAGCTGTTACACTCATCAAAGCAGATTCGTGTTTAGACAGCCAAACCAAGCATCCTGGCGCATTCGTTGGCAGCGCAATTATTTTGTTTCTCAGACTGAGACTTGCGTGCCAGCTAACTAACGATACAACTGACACGCCCAGATTCTTAAACGCAGTAACTATGTATTAATATGTTCTAGACTTATTAAAAACTAAGGACAACGAGTCTATAAATTGGATATGTGCCCAATAAACCTAATTAAGGATATAACTAATATAAAAATATTATTATACAATTCCGGTTCAAAATTCTGTAAAGTAGGTATAATGACTCATTCATAATATGGACCATCAATTCACAGTGTAGCAGATTTATATATGCCATAGAACATCAGAAAAATTGTAAAATATCATGAGTATTTGGTGAATAAAATGGCCCCCAACAAACATGCATAGTATAAATAAGCGCATAAATAACGTGCAGTCGGTGCCAGACAATGTAGCCGACCAAACAGTTCTCAATTGGAACATCTCACAACAAGGGGTAGCGACAATCAGTGCTAACAAGCGATCGTTCATTCACCGAATCGACTAAATAGGATCCACAACATAATTTGTCATCGACATACGTCGTAACGATTCAGATTCAACTCGACTCTCGACAGAATATTGGACGGACACGTTGTCGTATGATTTTACTGTATACACTAGTCCAATACAGAGTAACAGAACAAGAATGCGATACCTAGTCGTGATTACGTTCGTTGCGCACGAAACACGTTCACTTACAGAACTCTAGGCAAACAAATTGTATTTAGATAATTAATCATACTGGGAGCGTGTTTAATTTGCTACAAGCCATGATTCATTTCATTCTAGAAAGTTCCAAATACTTTTCCGTTTGAGGTTTATGTCTTCATAAACACATCGCTTAAATGAAATAGATATACTTGTAGCTTCGTTTTATATTTTACTTCATAAGTCATGTTTAGTTTTTCATATTTCTTTTATTTTTAGGGCAATTATATAGAACGCAGCGAAGGAGCAATTGTAAAGTACAGAATCATATGAGTAAGGGACAATTGTCTATTTCTATCTTGTCGGCATTTATATCAAGTCAAATTTTATGACTGCCGACTGATTTACGACGGTACAGTAATGTCATGGACTTAACAAAAGTGTCTTTTCCATCCACTTAAGAAAAGGATTATTCGAATTATTTCATGTGTTTTGGTCAGTAAACACAGCCACGAATCACGGCATAACAACCTTTGTAAATAAAGTAACAATGGCGGGCGGCATCCGGGTAGACACAATAAAATACAACGAATACGTTTTGGACATCTCCAACATCAAAGTCTGTTTCACTCGTTAATTGAGACAGCTGGTTTAATGATACCACCAACGAGGAATGCAACGCAACTAGCGTTGTAGTAAATTATTTTTGATGTGTTACACAAACAGAAATAAACAGTCGCGTTTAGGTTTGTAGACTACTCGGAACCAATCAATGCATTTGACCGCGTCACTGTTTGCGTAAATTGTGGTAAACTTCGAACAATACCGTATGGGATATTAACAGACTGTTTCAAATCGACTGCTAGTTTTTGGTTCCTCTTTATCAGTAGGTATATCGACCAATGACACATGTTTGTATTCAGATCTAAGGCGGTTTTAATATTGTCCACATGCAATGTTTTCGACAATTATCCACATAGATTCAGTATATTTGTGATAATGAGAGGCAACTCAACGTGTCGCACACATGTACCGACATCGGGCAGATGTATTATGATTCATTTTTAATAGTATTTGAGGATTCATAGAGTTAGACGCAGTTGGGTTGCAAAATAAACAATCTAAATTGAGAACGGCATTCAAGTGCGTGGGCTAGACGTTCTTTACATGTAACATTTATATGTTAGAAACAAATCGTCACATTTAAATGCAGCAAATTAGCATAATATAGCTAGTATTGAACATAAACGACGCGTTTTTACATGTTTTAATTGCGAACGTATGTAATTTGCGATGTGGAGAGCTCGATAAGCACGCAATGCCGATTGTGTGGAGTCGTACATGCGAGTGCTCGTATAGAAGTGATGCCGGACAGTTTGTGGCATTGTACGTGGCGGCGACACAGGAAAACATGAGCGGTGCATGATGCGCCTCGCCGGTAACAATGAACGTTTTTTTAAACACATCAGAGACATTTCAATTGTGAGCACAAAGCGATCAGGCGAAGTAGTGACACTACATAACATGTTACCGTATAGTGAGATGACTCCTGCCGAATATAACCCGTCGCGCTTACCTGTAAAGTTAAAAGGAAAATATGAGTCACGTGAAGGTAGTCGTACAACAGGATATGGATATGTGCAAATATTTTCCCGTATAAGGCGAAAGGCATTTTTAATATAAGGCCCTTGACGTTTTCGAACAGGTGGAATTTAGAATGCACTCAAAATAAACGTGAAATACGCGCTTGCGGTTGGATGTATGGAGAATAATAATATACCTATGTATTTGATGGAAAGATTGTAGGAATATTTTACAAAACAAATGACTATTAAATATTTGGCGAGCTTTAAATTTATAAAACATCAACATGAATAAAACGTTACATAAACGCTTCCAATAAGACAAGAGGAAGATTTTCTCCTAAAGTTGTTGCTTCCAATTTTATTATCAACATCCCAAATGTACGTATCACTGCTAGACACGGGCCTTCTCTACAACTGCGTTACTTGTTAGCCCTTAGTCCACCAAGCTGTACTAGTGCAGGTTGGCGGACTACACAACTAACATAATCCTTAGTACTTTTTAAAAGAGCAGGTTTCCCCACGATGTTTCCCTTTTAATCTTTGTGTATGAATAAAATAAATCATGCAGCAAAAGACTTAATTCATTGGTTTGGCTGATAAGACTTTATTGGAACATTAGAAACTGACACTTCAATCGTACGCTTCGTATTATTCATTGTCTTCCTCCGTCGCATAATTTAAGATGCAACACCTGGCACACAAGCTATGGGCACTAATAGAACATAATTAATATATTGAACTTCCGGCTCGAACTAATATGTTTATAATTCGCGGAACAGCCAGCTGCATATCACGTGATACTAGCGTTACTGTTAGGATTTTTTCACTGATTACACTTGTACAGAAATAAATGCAGCCGGCTTGGTTTTCAGCCAGAAAAGAAGCGGAGAAAACAAGTTCAAATCATTTAGATTTTATGTTTCCATAGTTCTTTAGACTCTATATTGTCATCAACCAACAAATGACTACAGAATATGACTAAGCCTGTTAATAAAGTGTAATTGTATACATATACAACAAAAGCAATTTAGCATGATGACAAATTTATATTCACATTAACATTGGATTTAAGTATATTGGTTTTCCTTTTATTCATTTGGTTCTTTTAGTTATTTGTGAATTTATGACTAAATCAATTTGTGGTTGATCAATGAATGAATCGATGACGTCCTGCTTTCAATTAATTATTTCAGTTAAGATAACGAAAATGAAATAATCCACAATTTTTTTAACAAATGCATAGGATAACAAATATACATATAAATAAATAATTAAATACACCCAACAGTCAAATACATAGTCCTGACCCCACACTAAGATACGAGTCTTGTGTCGTGGGTATCAGAAACTAAGAGAGACTTTTCGGTCTCACAAACACCCAGACCCGAAACAATTATTTGTGGATCACACAAACATTTGTCTCGGTGCGGGGATCGAACCCGTGGCCGCTCGTTTCGCAAGCTGGTGCCTAGCCAACTGCGCCACGGGGCTGTCAAAATAATAAATAATCCATACTAATATTATAAATGCGAAAGTAACTCTGTCCGTCTGTCTGTCTGTTACGCTTTCACGTAAAAACTACTGAATGGATTTTAATGAAACTTTACAATAATATAGCTTATACATAAGGATAGAACATAGGATACTTTTTATTCCGGAAAATGGAGTATTCCCGTGGGAATGGGTATTTCTGGATCTACCAAACGAATTTGAATGATTTTTGGTGTAGAGGTAGGTAGGGTAGGGCTCACAGAATTAACATGGGATAATTTTAACCTGGAAAATGTAATCCCGTTGGGTAAACATGTTATAAATGCAAAAATCTCTCTGCACTTAACCCTAGAGTCTACGCAGACGGAGTCGCGGGCAAAAGCTAGTAGGATATAAAGTACGGACCGAAAGCGTCGACTGGCATGAAATTAAAACACTAATATTTCTATAGTAACTGAATTATGCTGATATCATCGTGACCAGATACAAAGCTGGTCTCTGAAACACTACGTTCTTCCATTATGGCTGTATTCGCTCTTTATCTGTAGCTCTCACTATCCGGATTTAGTAACAAATGGGATTTCCGGCATATTCATTCATCGATCAAAATGCAACAGAATTTACCTGTTTTTTACACGACAGAATAAGCAAGACCATCCATGAAAATCCGCCTTTATTACCATTTAGTAGCACTTGTAAAACATTTTAAACACCAAAAGACAATTTTAAACAAAGACACGGACATCTCAGTCTTTAAACAACTACACCCAAATAACACTCTCTTTAACAGAAAGATATAGGTTATAGAGAGGAAACACCAACAGCAACGTAAATAATAATCAAAACTTATTAATTACCATTTTGCTGCCAAATCGTTTAAGAAAAACTTTCTTACCAATTAAAATAATCAACAACATTGAACAACCATGCCACATCGAAAACACGTGACGAAGAGCAAACAGAACGATATTTACCTTTCCAAACAAGTTGGGAACGAGATGCGTTGAGAATATGAACAAGGCGCCAAGGAAACAAATAGTTATTGGTAATATTGATGAAGTGGCGCCGCAAGCGTTGATGTACGTGTGACGCTGTATGCTATTTATGTGAGGCTGGAGGCTGGCCGGGCTCCAGCTGGTAGGAGTGCGGCCGGGCCCCGAACCCTATCGATCGCACAGCCGACCCACCCCGTCGCACCCGGCGCGGCCGCCCTGCCGCCCCCGCAGCCCCGATGCAACTTGTTACATCTCTCGCTAAACACACACCGACAACGCTATCTGCATTTAATCATCTATCTATCTAACCCACTTCAGCATAAACATTGCAAATACCCACTACAATACTATCCACTATGTCTGAAATGTAGACTTCGGCTTCAAATCAATTAACGCATTTATAATGATTACCGCAATTGGCGATTCAATGGTGATCCCGCCATACGCTAGCTATAAAAGAACTTTAACGACGATTACGCAATTAATTGAATGAACACGAATTTTAAATCAATCAAGCTGAATATATAAGATTTATTGCGTTAATGCACAAACATGCGAGTCTAATGAAAAAATAAATACAACTTTTTGCCACGAAATGCAAATGGAACTAATTTATCTACGCTTGCAATGCTTTTACATCAAAAATCAATCAAATTTGACTCACGCGATCGAAACGGCAAAAATTTTCTTTCCATGACCAATATACCGTTCTTATAAGTAATTGTATTTTAGACATTTTAATTTTGAACCAGGTTGATGTGATAAGATTTGGCCAATTGCCAATCATTTGTAGTTGTTTGGTTTGATAAAGAAAGTGGTAAGTTTCAGTCGGGTTGGGTTTATCATTGTTGATAGCAGCGCTTGGCTGGTTGCTGGAGTAACCGACCAATAAGCTGCTCTCAAACTAGACCCAGTAAACGGCGCTCGTAAATTACGTAATGCTGGCTAATGTTGATTGTTTGCAAGAGCGAGGTCGCTCAGTAAACCCTCGTATCCAGTTTACTATCACCATGGTAAACTCCTTTTATCTCATTGGGGACGTTGACTCGATGAGTAGTGTTTTATAATATTTATAGTATGTTCTGAGAACAATACGGCCTTCCCCAGTAGCATATGTAATAAATAACTACTTCTGAGTAATATGGGAACCCCGAAACGGAAAATTTCATCCAATAATTTTGCATTATTTGAGTGCTTAGATAACAGAAATATTATCATCTGGCTCACGTTACTCTGAGTAAAACCACGTAACCGTTTAATTGTATTGTAATCTCAACAAAACAACGCAACTCTTACTTTAGTAATACGCAAATGTCGTAAAAGTTTAATTGAAAACGTAATTGCATGCTGCAATCACGCAATATTTAGTCAAATATTTGTTTCTTTTTTGTCATTATTTGAATTACAAATTATTTAATTTAATGATCAAAATAAGCATTCCTGTTTCAAAATAATAATGTAATCTCACGCTTACACTATATTCACACCGACCTCTATTATCGCATAGAAGTGAGTATTATACATCATGTTCTAACAGATACTCGCCCGCATGCCACTACGGCAGCTTGGTGGACTAAAGTCTAATCCCTTAGTTGTAGAGAAGGCGCGTGGCTAGCAGTGGTTATCTAGTATAGAAATTTCATTATCACCATTATATATACACAAAGCATAAATCTCTCCCATTGATTTGCAGAACAAAAAAATAATGCAAACGACCTGTGACCAGAAACTTATGCGAACTTTGTTAAGACTTGCAAATATGTATATTTGAAAACGTATTTCATCTTGCGGCATATTTAACTCTACACACACGATAACTCATAGTAAATATATTAAAGAAATCTCATTTAAATAAAAAAGAGACTTGAAAAAAAATATAAAAGATCTGCTGAATATAGCTGCCAACAGATAATTTAAGCATTGGCAATCAGGCAAATTCGAAAACAATAGACTATATATTTTAAATGGACAGGTCCATAGCATTAAAACTTTGTTTTATATTTTTATAGCCTATGATAAATTCTTCTATTTTGATATCCTCTAGAACTTGCAGAATAACGATTTTTTCAACTTATATTTTATTTTCACTAAAAATCGCATTATTTAAATATAATTTACGAAAATCGCTGAAAAACAGCGCTAATTTTTTTTTGGAAAAATTTTGTCTATGTCGCTGTCCGTAATCATGTCACGTCGACACTAAACTTTAGCCGAATTTTATGTTGAATATTTAAACGTGTTAGCAGACGTTGGTTTTGTTTCATCTTGATCCAAGGCCGGGGTCTAGACGACGTAAATTAATGGAGTCTGCCTGAATCAAAAATAAAAAAATGAGAAACTGGGAACGAGTTGCTAGGGAATCGGCCGAGTCTAATAAGCCCTAATGAGGTTACTTCATGATCATAACTTGAAAGATGTTTTGAGGGATCATTTTGGAACATTATAGTATGAATCATATCGTTTTCTAGCAAATGTTTATGTCTCGATTTTTCTATTATAGCGATTATCACTGTGCTTGATGAAACTGGCCTGCGCCGAGCAGACCATGTTAATTATGACGTTCAAAATTTCGTATGTCGGTGACCATAACAATTTTAAATATCTTAAATCAAATAAAACTTCATAATAATTCGGAACCAAAAGGTATATTTTGTGTTTCTAATAAGATAACTCCCTTAAAAAAAAATCTTTACTGATATTAGCAGGTAGAGAAACATTAGCATACGCTAGTGTCAAAAATGACAAAGTCTGCAAACACGTTAGACGGCATATCATAATATCAACACGTATCTTCCATTATAATGAACATGAACTCAGCTGACACTCCGCCCGCCGACGCAGCTTCGGGCCTCCGACAAGGAAAACCTTCCACATCCTGGTTGCATGTATTAATGCTTTTACATATCTATTTAAACGAATATCAAGATTCCTCTTGTCAACTATATCGTAGGCGACGTCATAATAACCAGTCAGCACGCACACGAGTCACCAAGTTTTATAATACTTCCTTACATGCTTAGAATGTTAAGTGTATCACTATTACTGTTCCCACAATACCGAATACAATGAATGTTAACCAGACTGAAGTTATGGACGTATTGCAAATTAATAAAAAAAATTAACTTATAGATAAACACGTTTGCAGGTTAATAATTGTCTAGATTTGAATAAAGATTTTATTTATTTATTATTTTGATTTACTCCTCCATCTGGGAGTACCTAGTATTTGATTCGTTACTGCCTTTTTCAGTCAATATAAATGTATTTAAAATCTATTTACCAGACAATTGTAAGGGAATAATTGTAATATTATGGTAAACATTTGTCTAAGCCTTAGCATATTCCGATTATACAAAATAATGAACACCATGGTTGATATCTTCGATATGGCTACCCGAGTGCAATATTATGTATGTCTCGAGCAAGATGGCGGCTGAACTAGTGCTATAAAATGTAGAAATTATGTGTGACTGTGTGTGTGCAGTGTCTAAGTAATTTTTGCTGACCGTACAAGTTTGCGCGGTCAACGTTCGCAGCCGACGGCGCCGTCGCCCGCCGGGCCCCACGCATCCACTATTGCGAAAATAATGCAGCCAAATAAATACAGCGTCACGCGCCTGTTTTGGCGATATTTTTAATGGCCTATTATACTGAATGCGTGTTGTTACTCTTGGATAGTTTAGTAATACTCATGTCGCACGAATCTTGCGTGCATCGTACTGTCTACAGTTTTATATGCTAGTAGCGAGCCATTCGTTACATTTCACTATTTTATGAGCACATAAAAAGCCGATGGCTTTTTTTTATCATTTCTTTATAATTGGAAATTTTGAGACTCATTTGGAGATACCAATTAAACGTTATCGTTAATTTTATGTCTATTGTTTGTCGTGTTTAATCACATGCGAAGATACCGGGCAGAAAGTATTTGAGTAGGTAATTTAAGGATTCTTTAGCAATCAAGTCACAAACAAGGTATGGTGGTTGTAGTGAAGGGTGATCGCGGGGCGCACGGCTGCGGGCGCGGCGCGGGCTCGCGGCGACGGTGCGGCGCTCGGCGGGCGGCGTGCGGCCGTGCGCGGGAGGGGCGGCGGCCGCGGGCGCCGGCGGGGAAGGAGGGGGGGGGGCACGTTCAACGAACGTCCGCGGGCCGGCACGGGCCCAAGGTCGCCGCGTTCACTCGCCCGCCGTACCACTCCGCCGCCATCAACCGGCTGCCAACTAAGGGCCTGATACCAGATTTTGCATCACTTTTATTCTTTCTATTTTAACACGTTTTGTCTTTACCTATTACAACATTTGATACTACCCTTCACAGACCACATCATACGCACTGCAATTTATCATAGACACTACTAATATATAGCACACTCTTTAATTTCTTTTTCTCCGTTACGCATAGAAGAAAGTCTCACAGGTGTTACTCGTGACGTGGCAATCACATTATCCCAGCTCCGTACACCGCGTGTACCTACAATACCGACACGGCACGAAAGTATATCATCAGAATCTGTGTAACGTGGTAGCGTTATTTCGCACGAGATCGTGAGAAGTTACCTAGTTCTTAATTTCGATACGAACCGTAAACTTACAAAATTGTTACGACTTACTTGCATTTACGCGATCTTGCCGTAAGACGCAATATAATAATAAACAAAGTAAGTACACTAACAAATGATATAATAAAATAAAACTTTACTAGAAATATTACGTCAATTGCAAAAATCGTAATCGTAGTCTATTGCGTTTATAAGGTTTACAAATATTATGTAACATTCGTTATTGGTAATATATTTCTAACAAGACCAAATTATCTATGAATGCTCTTTGTAAACGAGATGTTATAGACGAATAGTCTTGTCACGATCCGTCATCGGTGACAGCAAACAAAGAGAAATTTTACTTTTTCTAGAGTAACTGTCGAAAATTTCGCTTGTCATCTAACTAGACAACTATTGGTCCTTCGAGCCGGATGTTTGTGCAACGTGCAACTCATGCATAGTTTCGAAACACTAAAAGTGAACGCTGGATGACGCAATCTTTTATTAGTAAGTTACCAACAAGCAATTATGTAAAAGTACTAGATTCTCAGATGGTTATTAAGAAATAACAATAACAACTACAGGTTGTGTCACAAATTAAGTCGAGCTAGGTCTTGTGCAAAGTATCGTATTAACCGTCCGGTCAATGACCGGGTACCCGGGTATCCATTTTAACTTCGCAGATAGAATTTAATAACTTTTTCTGAAAAAAATTACAGAACCGTCTGGATCCCCAAAATTTAAGTAGTTTTAAACCCAATTCTTGTTAACAATGATTATAATTAATTATGTAATAATAGTAATTAACTACCAAACTTGACACCTCCTTCGTTCAATGACCGGGCACCCGGGTACCCACAGAAAATATAACGTATAAACGTCGTAAATAGTACACTAAAGAAACTAATTATTTAAAGTATTTTGGTAATTTGACTTTAAAATAAATAAAAAATAATATAGTTTATAATTTATTGTACTCAAACATTTTTTTTTAATTAGCAATAGCAAAAATAGTAAGTAAAAAACACATAATTCGCGTCATATTTATATTAGTATGATTTTCTTTTATTATTTATTTATTTACATTGTTTATTTTTTTTATAATGATGCACTGCTACTCGAAAATAAAAGTAAATTTTATCATTACGTATACCCAACACATGTTCATCACCAATAGGGTTTTCACATACAGAACATATTTTTCTCGTTTTCGCGACGTTTTTGTTTTAATTTTCTTAAAAATACTGGGATCTTGATTATACAGTTGTTATCGATTCCACATATGGATTGATAGCTCGGCCAGGAAAAGATTTGATAGCCACTTTCGTGGAGAAATGCCTCAAAATTTGAGGAATCTGCGAACGATTTATAACGAAAGGAGTACGCAGTTCTTTGCCCAATAGCCGATAAAATAATCGTCGCTCATGCCATTTTTTAACAGGCATTTATAATTTTCATTATACAGAAGATATGGTGGCAGTCAGGTGACATCGAAAATATTATAGAGATATGCTAGAGGCTATCTAGGCGTTGCAACATATGTACCAAGCATTTTCTCCATTGTGTCCACTCCAACTTTTGACCAGTCATAAAATTCAATGATTGCGGGTTGTTTCTTTACACTAATACAAATTTTTGCTTCGTGATGCATTGACGATAATGTAATTAGTAGCTGTTTGGCACATAACTGCACATAGTTATGTTTTTTATGAAAACTAAACGCAGTAAATAATGGCCTCTCGCGTTTTCGATGAAGCTATTACTGGTGGAATTAATGCCTTATTTTTCTTCAAAATGCCGACTATCGCCAAGTATTACGATAGTAAACATTTTACCAATGGAAGAGTAGTAAAATTATTATCCAATAATAATGGTATCCAAGTAATGTTCCTTCTCGATTCTTTGTACGGAGCCACCAAGTTTGACAATTCTTTCACCAACTTTTTTTTCACGTTATTATTAATTAATATTTGTACATATATTTTTACTATTACAGTAGATTTTAAACGTGATTGGCAATAAGTTAAGGTAGTACTGACATGCAACGTCTGTTCACTGGGATTCTAAAATTATTGTTTGGGCTGAAGGGCCGATTAGTCCCAAATAGGTCCCTAAAAGGTCTAGAACCTTCTACGGGGCCTATAAACTGTGTATAGTGTCCATAGTTATATAACATGCCACGTAGATAGCTTACTAATAACTTTTCTACCGTAACATTATATGTGGGTACCCGGGTACCCGGTTATTGAACGAATGGTAAAAGTTTGGTCATTGACCGGAAGGTTAAATGGGAAATTGTAGACGTAACACGTCTTAATTATAACATCTTTTATATTTGCTTAAGTAATTGAGACAAACGTGGGCTAATATGTCGTGATTGTAGCAGTTTTATATGTACTAATATATTATGTGGTATAAGATTCAATCCAAGGCTTGAGAACCACCACCATATACTATCGCAGGAAATAATAGTAGGTAACCGTAACATCAAAAAAATGTCGGAACACAAAGTTTAAACTCGGTAACAGCTTCTTCCAAAGGTACTTTTTAGTTAAATTCTTATTAAGTTCGCCTAATATTCCTTCGGTTATAATGCGATAAATAAGATAGCATGGATGAAAGCACACGGCGTACGAGCAAGAATTCATTAATAAACCATAACAATGCAATTTTACTTGTCAAGCTCGTGAGCACAACACAAATTCTGTGCGTTGATGCTCCAGTAATTTGGTACAGTGTTTTCTATAACAACTTCAACCACTATCTTAATGCCTAATATATTGGGTATAGTTTGTACGATATTTTTACACTTGGTAGTTTCATTGTAATTTTAATGAGTACAACCATATTAAGTGTTTGTTTAGGGATTACCAGTAGTGACGTAACAGTAAAATTTACACAAACACTAAAAGTGTGATTTATGTGTAATGATGCTGTTTGGTGTAGTTACCACGTTTTTATTGCTCTGATAAGACGTCAGTTTGATGGTAGCGAGTATGACGAGATGCCAGATGCGGCAAGGATCAAACCGACAGACGAGCAGACAGCATTCCTCCACTTGTGTTAATTTTCTTCTTCGTCTGCGAAGTGACGGCGTTGGAGAAATTCCACGAGTATTCGGTTCAACGGCCGCGCTACGCCGTAAGCGCGTTTGTGTGTCTGAGTGAACGGCGTAAACGCACACACGGCCCACAATCCGTGTCTCTACAAATACAAAACAACCGTTACTTCTTAGTTCCTACCAACCATCTACCAAGGGCTCCCCAATCACAATTAGTGTACGTGATCTATCACGCAACTGTCATGTGCATCGATCTCATTGAGAGCCGTCGCCCAATCGGGTAACAACGGAGACGATACCAGGCTCAACATAGTCACTGCGAACACATTCTGTCTTTGTAACGTTATTAGAATTCGTAACGATTTTTATGGTAAAAACATTTAAATAGTTAAACCTACTAGAGATGAAAAGAAAAACAGGGATAGTTATGTTTGAGAATAAACTTGTAAAAGACCCACACATCCAATGATTAAAATGCCTTTGGTGTGAAATGTGGATGGAATCGAAGGATTCTATTTTTGTTATTACTCTTAGCCATTGTACGGGGGAATGCAAGCATTCTGCAGCGTTTTGTGCCGCTCAGCAAAATGCAATGCAACCCATTGAAAGATCTGTGACGACGACATCGGCGTGCAATACCCAGAGAGGGGAGCCTCGGCAAGGAATGCGATTATATCTCTTTAAGATTTCATCACTAAAACCGAGGAGTACACTTACAAAACTCAGCGCAACGTCTATTAGCTGACTGGGCTGTTGAAATCTCACAATATGCATTATGAAAATTGCAGAGCAAAAGACATTACGTTTAATTATCTGGTTGGAGCTTAGCAAAAACTCAAGGTGAAATAAATACTTTAAATACGCAAGGATGAGTAGACATGCTGGCCGATTTATTTGGTATTAAAGGATATTCTATTTGGAATGCGCGTATATTATAACCTAAACGCAATAAACAGTATACAGAAATGAAACTTTCAATTTTGTCAATGACAATTCAAAATTAATTTTTGTTATTAATACATCCTAGAATCGATCAATTGATTCAAAAATTACTACTGAAGTGACTCGATATCTTATTGTCTGTACCTTCCTTTTAGAGTATCACATAATCTCATGACATGAAACTAAATAGTGTAGGCAACAATACCGCACTAGATTTGGTGTGAAAAACTTATCTCTCGACCTCGTAATACGTTAGTCTCATACCTAAACTAAAAGTGGTCGAGAAATATCATCGTATTGGTAAAAGTAAAAGTGAATGAACAGGGCCGCCTTAAGTGGTAAGGCCCTGGTACTTTCTGTTTGCAGACCTTGTTGCTACATTACTTCATATAAAATTATGTATAATTTTAATTCAGTAAAAATTATTTGGTTCAACCGGATCAAATTGATGTCGTCTACCTCAACAACTCCCTGGATTCTAGATAATCGCAATTACTTAAAGTGAAAAAGAATATAAGAATATGCGTGGAATTTAAATACATTACATAGCCAAAGTGATACAGTTGTTATATTAAGTAAAGTTTGCAGAAACGGGTAGGTAGAAGTGCATTTCTGCAACATCATTACGCCAATTGTGACTTTGGCCCGCGTTCTCGGGAGCGAGCCTATCGCCGATAGTCTGACACGTTTCTCTGAGCTGCTACAGAGAATTTTTCTAATGCAAAATACCAAGAAATAAATTTCTAGATGTTTATATAAATTGATAGAAAAAGTGGTACATAAAATATATAATGGAGGGGCCTTTTAAACCCTAATTTTACTTTGTAAATAATTGGAAATGATAAATAATCTCCTTCACTAAAAGGCAGACGCTCCCTAACAGATTCGGTTGTAGTTTTAATCATCTAGGTGCCTTTGAATCGAACGAAATGCCAAACAAAACTTGTGGCATTTGAATAAAAAAATATATAAAAGTTGTTTATAATGTCAAGGATACATTTATACGTAAATGGCTTGGTTGTATTGAAAAAGGTTATATTTGTGTATTACAATGTACCATATCAATTTAGATATAAGAATGAATTCGCAAATATCACGTATATCGAAATGTACACTTGTGTATATAAATACGCACTAACAGCTGTATTCTCCGAAGGGATAGGTAGAGGTGAATTTTTGAACACACATTTCACAATTGTGTTTTTATGCCTCGTAATACGAGGCGAGCTTATTGCAGTTTTCAGACATAATTTCAGAATCCTTACTTGTTCTGAAAATGTTTAATGAAAAATCCCTAATAAACCTGCCTGACACAGGAATCGAAAACAACACTTCTAAATTGCACAGCACAAACTTGTACCGGGTGACCACGAAGCAGTCGAAATGTAACATGTGACATAATATCTGAATAAAAGTAATGGTGAATACATAATGATCGTAGCGGTAAATAAACAATAAGATATGATACTAGTTCCAAGAATTGACACAAAGGAACGCGTTTTAGCTATCTGAAACGAGATTAAAGGTCGCAGAGATTGTGTAAATTTGACCCGAGACCCGGACACTACGTGATAAACGAATTTGGTTACCTACAAATAATAAGAATCGTGACCATTCTGTGAAATAATATCATTCGCAGTATGTAAATAATATACCACACAAAATGCAATGCTAGTTTTCTAAGAATCTCCTAGTAACGATGTTGGGATGTGAAATAGTTAATTTACACACCTGACGTGTCTCTTCAGCAGAAATTCTAAAAAATGCTGCTTGCTATAGTAAGCACCTTTATGATAAGGGGATTTCAATGAGCTGCTAACATAGTGTTTAGTGTTCTCATGCGCGTACTTTGTGGTGCAACTAAACTGAAAAGTTGGATAATAAATTGTGGGTCATAGAACGGAAGTCACGACGGACGTGTTTCGAAATATAGCACACACTATCATGCCTATTCGTTAATATGAGATCACGAAGAATGTCACACTGATAATACGTCGGGAATACGGAATATTCACAGTCGAAAACACAATGAAAAATTAATGCGTCAATTTAAACAAATCAATATTATTAAACAATAAAGGAATTAAGGGTCTTTTATATCGTTTCTGAAACTCGTTTTGAAAGGCCCAGAATAACTACGTTTTATTCAGAACAATTAGGAAATCTTACCATTAATCTCAAATTATTTTAGAGATAAAGCTAAATTATGTTTTCAAAATTGCATAAGTACGTTGGCACTGCAGGTTTGATGGATTTGAGGAGTGGCACAAACGAGGGATTCCTCGTACTAATTTTATGTGCGCATTTCAATTGGTAGTGGATATTTCTCACGCATAGTTGATTGATGATGTTTAAGCACTTGGTAAGTAAATCTGTAGGCGTTAAAAGACTTGCGCCATATCATATCTCCATAGTCGGATAGATAAAACAGATATAAGGGCGTTAAATGGGGGCAAACATTGTTGCAAAATTGCACAGGCTAGTGCAGGACAGGCAGCGCAAGCTCCGAGTCACACTGACATTGCGTATAATCCGGCATTCCATATGGAATGCGGTCGCTCGCCCGCTCGACAGGCCGACCGGCCGCGCAGCACCCCGCGCCGCTCACCTCCATGTTTTCTTATCCATTCGCTTCCGTCTACCATATGGTATAGTGGGATAGGACCGAATCTAACAAGATACCAATAGGTGGCATCCAGTGACGGACTTCGCAACAAGCAGAGCCGTCCACGCAGTCCACTACTGGTAGTAGTAATATTGTTGGATATAAGAAGAAATATGTTACAAAGCAGGGAAAGTTATCTTGAATGGTCACAAAACCTATTCGTTTATTTATAAATTGAAGAGGCAAAACGAGGTGGTCCAGCTATATTTGCGAACAATCGCACCGCACACGCAGTTGTCGACATTCCGGAGCGTATCGCCGACAAGAACGTCGCCACGTAGCGGCGAATCGAACGTCCCGTCCCGGCGAATAGCATTCGCAGAATCGAAAATTTAACTCACCTTCAGGACAGAGCAGTCGATCGTTAAAAATATCCACTCGAGTCGATTGCACAGATAATACGGTTATCGTCCGAACAACACAAATATTCACCACACCAAAACGACAACATAAATAAACGTAGGGCGCAACGCCGTCGCCGGTCCGACTAGCTCTTGGACGACGTACTCCTCGCACTGATCGAAATGCAACTTGGAAAAATGCACAGGGCGGGGTTGTCGAATGTCATAAACGGTCGGTTACAGAGGTCGGACACTCGCCGGTGGAGCTCGGAGAGGCGCGACACACCAGCACATAACGCGATGCCGCGAAGCGGACTGAAATTAGGGATGCTCGATGAACATCGATGTTCGATGATCATCGATATTGAAAGCAAAAACATCGATGTTTCAATATCGATGTTACGATACGAAAAATATCGCAACATCGATGTTAACGGAATCGATCATCGATGATAACTTACGGCCTCACCTCACGCACGACACGCACGTCCAAACCAATGCAACTGAGGAAACAAATTATGTCTTCTATGAACGCATCCACAAATCAAGTTTTTTAATTCTGAACGCTTGCTAGACCCAAGATTTAAAAATATTCACTTTCAAGATCCCATAGCATGTTCGAAAACATTTAAATATGTCAAAGAATTACTAAATACTACGAAGGAAACAGAAGTAATTGAAGAAGTTATTAGTCTTTCGCCAGATACAACAGAAGAATTTAATTTGTGGAGCGAATATTATAAACTTGTAAATGACAAAACTCTACGCCTTTTTCTAGTGATCACGAAATGTCTTCAGAGTTGAGTTACTTTTTGAAAAATCCAGTGTCTGATCTTAAACAAGATCCTCTCCAAGTTTGGAATAATGTCATCGGTTCCACTTACCCGAAATTTAAAAAAATAGCGGTGAAATATTTGAGTACTATCGCGACATCAACGCCATCCGAAAGACTGTTTTCAAAAGCTGGCTCTTCTCATTATCAACAAAGATTGAAAATCGATTAAAAGGTTCGTCTTTATCAAAATTACTTTTCCTTCAGTTTGATCCAACATCGATGTTCGGTTTTCGATAAATATCGAACATCGATGTTGAGCTTTCGATTATGACATCGATGTCAACATCGATGTTTTTTGAATATCGATCATCCCTAACTGAAATGTCGGCGGCGGGCGGCGGGCGGCGGCGGGGAGGTGCGGCGAGGCGGCGGCGGGCGCGGCGGGGCCCGGCGCGGGGCAGGTGAGGGCGCGCAGCCGACGTGGCTGCTGTGCCGCGCCGCCCGCCCGCGCCTCCGCCGCCTAGCAACGCTGTGCCGCCGAGACACCGCCGACACCGCACTACTCTCACCAGAAGATCCCTTAATCGCATACATCTCCTTGGGATGCGTCTCGGCTTATCGCCGCCTAACTTCTCAATCTACCATATGTTTGGTGTGGAAAATTGGTAGCTACCAAAATATATTCACTTTTCTTAATCATGAACATAAAATATGTAGAAAATCTGCAATAACATTCGATTTCGAATGGCAGTAAATTATACAAAGTGGAAAGTACCTACTTTGGTTTTGTAAAATACCTATTTTTCCGCGGTACCAGTTAATTGTTCAGAGCAATGGACAATTAATCCATTTGAAGAGGCAGTTTGAGATGTTTTTGACCGGCATAATAATGGCACTCTCTTCCCTGGTACGAATAAAGATTTCGCTATCTGTGGCGATGGCAGACAGTGTGTGTCGGTGCAGCGCGCTCGGCAGCGGCCGGGCGGCGGGGCGCACTTGATGCTGCCCCGGTACTTTCACCTATGCAGGTACATGCTGTCACTCATGGACATGCAATCAGCTATTCATTTCACTTACCGACGTCGTTATCGGTTATATGTATCGTACACACTGAACATCACAACATATACATTGAAATAAAACAACATTCTCATCTTTCAGCTTTAATACGTTTTTAATGATGTATTAAGAGATCACAAGTTCGATTAATATTGCATCGAAATTTAAAAGTACATTTATGTCCTTAACGCTAAAACTTAACTAAATCATACATTTAAGAATATTTTGAAGGTTTTCGCTGTTCTAATAATGTTTATATTAGATTTTCATGACGGACTGACTCTACAATAGAACAATATTGGATAAAAGACAGATACATTTTTTTGCTGTAAACGTACCTCATTGCTATGTATTTTTTATTCTACCAAGTTATAGACAGATACAGATTCAAAAAGCTTCAAAATTTAAAGCCATGGGTGCCAGGCGGGATCCATGCGACACAGATTGTCATGACTGTTTGCAGCGGTGACTAAAGTAGCCACCTTGCTCTCCGGGCCATCGAATGTGGCTAAGGAATTGAGTCTATTCATGATGACGGTAACGGCTTTGTTCACCATATTTATGATGGTCTCGTTGTCCATTTCCACGGGCTTGTTCTCAGTAGACGGGCCCGGGGTGGGAACACCAGACTTGTCCTCCAAGCGTTTCCTGTATCCCGTCACCATCTCATCACGAAGAATTGTGCGCAGTATTGACTGGATCTATAAAAGTTCAGTTTTAGTATTCTGGCAAACCAGCAGACTAGGAGAATATTGCAAATGAAACACATGAAATTTAAACAATAAACAAAAGAAAAGAGGCTATGAGTAGTTTCATTTCCTGTTGGGTTTTTTCTTTTACGAATAATTAAAAAACATTAAATGAATGAATAATTAAAAAAAAATAAGGAGTAAATGCTGTAATTATTGCTGGTATGTCACACTCAGTGTACTGTAGCCATCATCATAGGTTTTGTGGTCAATCATTATACCTTCTTTTCGAGCAGACCGGCATAATAAGGTCAACTGGTAGCAGAAATTTTACTGTCTCACCATATAGCAAATTTTCTGTGTGTATAACAACGTTGATAATATTAGAGGCTTGATATCCTGGTATTCACCTTGAAGTTGGGTGTGACGAGACAGCGCGCCACGGCTATGGCGGACGCCGTCAGAGGTCCGGTGATGCCGATGTGAGTCAATAGCTCCGATATGTTCGGAGTCAGCCGGAACGGAACCGGACGGTTGCCGTCCAACTCGCCTGCCAAAATATACTTAAATTTTTAAACTATACACAGATGCTTGTATGTGGTACATTGAAATATACCCTTTTTTCTTGATTTATTCATACATACACTCGTGCCTAAACCCCAAAGAGAGGGACAGAAATGTTTCAAAACCCACGTTTCGCAAACGTGTGTTTAGTCCCAGGAAATTATTAATTTAGTGCTGTTTTTCAGACATTCTGCTGCTACCTAAAATTCCTAATAGAAAATTTAGCAATGCTCGAAGAAATTGTACCCAGCAAGTCGATCGCATACCGAATATAATAACAACTTAAAAAAATTACTACAATGGGTAAATACATTTGTGAAAATCCCAGTAATGTCAGATAAAAATAAATGTAGCACTGGGAGATACCAAACTCCTATGAATTGTAAAAAATTATATAGTTCTCTATTTCTCTTTTTTTCCCTCTTTCTCGTATTTTTTAGCGACGAAACAAAATAAAACACAAGTAGAACATATAAACCATATACAGTGGCTTGCCATATTATTATGGACAGTCTCATTTTTTTCATTTTTTTCTTTGAGCACATTTAACTGTAATCTTAAGTGGTGTAAGACTTGTTAGAAGTCTTTTACACATTCACGATACCTCTTTAACTCAAATTTTAAGTGGATTTCAAGTGTTGGAGCATTCATTTATTTTTAAAATATTTTTAAAAGCGGGAGAGTCGCAGAATCATTTATTAATAATATTATTTTAAAAAGCTATTTTGTGAATTTGTTTTCTAAATATTAATTAAAATTAAGTATTATTTTATTGTTATTGATGGAAAAGTCAATTTTTATCACAATATTATTATTTTTTTTTTTAATAGTATTCAGTACGAGTCGACGGGTTGATTTGTTTCAAAAAAAGAAAACTGTGGTTAAAACCCTCCTCCTACATCCGAATCATTGTCAAAGGAAGATAGGAGAACTTGCCGGAGTTTTTTAGTCCGCTGTCAGTAAAATAAAAATTAATTTGAAATAAAATAAGCCACTTTCACCCAAAAGAAAAAGCAAATGTTGAAGAAAATTGATTACCGCGCAATGGTCTTACACGAAAATTCGGGATAATTGTTTGCCAAACTGAAAGAAAAGTGGGGATCTTTTAACATTAATGGTTAAGGAATCTGAAATACCAGTTTTTAAGAAAACTGTACCGCGGAGGTTCGCAGAGGAAGGTCTGACAAGTTTTCGACGACTTAAGAAACCGCGTTTGACTGAAGCAATTAAAAAGAAACGGCTTGCCTAGGCTTGTGAGCACCATTCGAAGACTGGAATATGGTCAGATTTATATTAGCTTCTATATTGATGTTCTAAAATAATTTTTTAACAAAATTATTCATACAATTACTTTTTTGGGTGTTTCTCAGACGAGTCGTTATTCGAGATTTTAGCCGACAAAACCAACTTTGTTAGGCGACGCCTCACGAGAAATTTCACCCTGACTGCGTAGTGGAGCGCGTTAAACACACAATTATAATAATAGTATGGTCTCTCATAAGCGCTAAAGGGGTTGGGCAGCTCTACATCGTTCAGGGATCCATGAAACAGGACCAATACAGGCAAATTGTAGAGACTCGCCTATTACCGCAACTCCAGGAATGGTTCCAATATGGAGAGCAATTTGTTTTTATGCATGATTCAGCACCGTGCCATTAAGCCAGAAGTGTAACAAAGGTTTTGCCAGCCCATAACATCCCAGTTTACCTTGGCCAGGCGAATCCCCTGACATGAACCCCATTAAGAATATATGGAGAATTGCTTAGGCTGAAATCGTCAAGGAAACCATATCAATTAAGTTAAAACTTATAAAAAGTTAATAAATGTATGGTTTCACAACCCTTAACTAAAAGAAAGTACCATACAGTGCAATGAAAGCATGCCTAGACGGATTGGAGCTCTCATTCAAGTCAAGGGAAAATGTAACTAAATATTGAAAAAATCTCATAACCATGTTCATCTCCTTGTAAATATTATTTTTTTTATTATAATATGGACATTTTTTTCTTTAAATTACTTCCTAAATTTGTCTTTTATACTATTAAAAATAAATATAACTAAAAACAAGTGTTTTTAATGAGTTATAGACCAATATTTTAGAAAATATCAAAATTTCGTAACTGTCAATTTGGCAAGCCACTGTATATATAGTTCTAACTTCCCAACAACATACCAAATCTTTAGGTCCAAATATCAAAAGGTACTAGAGCTTTTGTGGTCTTGATAAAATTTCATACCTATACTAAGGAAGTCTACCTATGCAGCCTATCGTTACAATCCGTGTTATTTTCGAAATTAATTCATAGTTAACCAATTTATAGAACTACATCGTTAGTTCCAAGTCTTATCGCGGTCGAGTACGATTCGAACGTAGTTTTATTGGTTTTCTTTAACTATAACTAAACATCAGGGCAAAGTAACTGCAATAAATATATGCACATCTCTGCTTAGACTCTCTGTGATACAGACGAGAGTGTTAGTATGTTGGTAATATTATGAATTTAACTTTAAAATTTATCAATGAATTGAAGTCATTAATTTCTTAAAATCTTTGCCGCCTCTAGCTATCGCACTTTGGACGTACGTAATCTCCTGCTGCAAGAGGTTATCAACTGCACGAATAACTATTAATTCACATTGAAAAATTTATATTTTAATGATCTTATTTCATAAGTGATAATGCTGTAATGTTCTTTAGCTTATATGGGTTTTGTAATATATTACTCTTAAATAGATCATGTTGCGAGAGTGCCTATACGACAAACATATCATTAATGAAAATAATTCTGATAAGGCAAAGCCTGTTATTGAATGTAACATTTTTTCCCAATTTAATGTTATCGATATCTTTATTCGTTATTGAAAATGTTATGGAATTATATTGTATTGTTTATTTTAACTTTATATAGATTTCATTAAAATCTCCCAGTTATTTAGACGTTATTTCACAAAATGTTTTGAGAAATAGAGAATCCCTCAATAAGGTTTAAATTCGGCCTTTTCAAATATGACCACGAATCCAAATTTGGATCTAAGAAAAGTGTACAATGAAGAAAAATATACATACAAAACCTCTTCATCTCACTGTCCAGTTCTATCCAGTCGCAATTGGCGTTTCTTTACCGTTATAATAAAATACAGCGATTACATTTTACTATTTTCCAGTCAATTTTTTTCGTAAATTTGGACACTAAGCACAAAGTCTTCGTTCGCAGACGCTATTAATAAATTTTTTAACATAAAAAACTAAATGCAACTGACCGGTAGTGTCGTCGACGTCGAACTTGTAGTAGGAGACGTTGAGCAGGCCGGAGTCCTGGTGCACGTACAGCATGTCGGGGTTGAGGCGCGTGAGGTGCAGCACGTACTCGGCGAAGCACGCCAGCGCCAGCTGCAGCGTCACCATCTTGCGGAACGTCCAGTAGTCCGTGGGCGCCTGGAACGTCGCCGCCGCCCACGAACGGACCATGCCTTTTGGCACCATCGTCGCCTGCACCTGTATACGCAAACACACATTTCATAATTAAAATCTTCGACTAGAATACTAGGATAAATTTCAAATCCAAGATGGCTGCCATAAAGTGTGTATTCAGACCGTTACCAGAAACTAAGGCAGGTTATAACGAAGATGATCATAAAACTATTGGTGTTAAAGAAAATCCCGACAAAAATAAAAATTTTGACTTTTTCCATAAAACCATCGATATTAAATGTACGTTGTTTGTATAGAAAACATTTTTTTTTTTTTATCTTTCATCGGGATTTTCTTTAACGCCAGGGTGTTTGTAATCACATTAGATATTAATGTGAATATTTATTTTTCACAACTAAGTACTTTTATTTTACTATTTTTTAATCCGTGTCGGGGATATCACCTCTAAGTTAGATTGTATAATGATGTTACCTCTCGCAGTATGTCCCGCAGCACCTGGTGCGACGCCTGCGAGCCGCGCGCCTGCACGGCCGCCAGCCGCTCGTAGTAGCGCGCCACTGGGGCGTCGTACTCCACGCCCCTAAACATAAACATACTCGTCATACCAGTGCTCTCATAAAAAATCAAGGTTAAGCTATAAAGTTATCTAAATAAAGTAATATGCAATTGGCTATTTAAAAAAAATGCACACCTATATTAATAATTGCTAACATTCAAATCGTTTCCTAATGTATTTAAACTCACAAGTATCAAATTTGGACGAGTGCTAAAAATGTTAGCAAAGGACATGAAACATAATATATGACCTTCTATTTTGACCTTATAAACCTTTAAAATTTACAATCTGTTTTTCTTAGCAACTCATTTCTACGACATATTAAGATTTATTTTTATTATTGCCAGCATAAATTAGATTTGCCCTATGTGATAGTGACAGCCGTACATCCATAATCGCTCATAAATGGATTTTTTCTAATATTGTACCTGTTAGCACATTCGGTTCTGTAGATGTCGAGCAATGACACGGAGCTGGGGTTGTCCTCGACGAGTCTCATCTGCGGCGACACGGACACCACGCGCGGCACCGTGAAGTGCAGGAACCTTCGAGAAGTCTCCTTCTGTTTGCCCAAGTAGTGGTTCAGCATGCGCAGGAGCTGCAGTACTCGCTCCTCTCTCCTCGCGTCGCCGAGTCCAGAGTCATTCACCACTAAATACGGGTATATCTTCCCATTGTGCCCGCGTATGTACAGCCTACGCGCCGACGTGTTGTGCTTCTGCACGATCTCAACTCTCGGCATGAACCGCGCGATCCTAACGTGGTAATGCGTATGCTTCGGCAGAAGGAACTCCCCGGGCAACTCTATTTCAGCAGTCTTCAAACTGAAGTTGGACAAAAATCTGCACTTCTCTTCGATAAGGAACGATCTGTAGGAAAAATATAAAATTAGTGAAATTAAAATGATTTATACGACGTGTTAGTAAATGTTAGCGCCAAAAGCGGCTGTATTAGGCAAGCGTGGCCCAAACCCTACGTATAGCGGCCCAATGAGGTTAATATGATAGTGAGACTAGGTGCTGCGGTAAGGCGTCGTCTGTAGTTACCTTAGTGGCAGTCGAGTGCGCTCAGTACTCGTAACTACTTACTTGGGCAAAACCTTAGTTTTGGCCTCTAGGATCTTGACCCATTTTCGCAATTTTTGTATAAGGTTTTGTAATTTCATAGCATTAGGCTGTGAGAAGTCGAAGTCGGCCGTAAATTGACTCTTCATCTTCTGGAAGACGGGATCTTGTACAGTGGCCTGCGCGCGGCGAGCGAGGCTCTCCGATGCAGCTGAAGAGAATGCACCACTTACAGAACTTGAAACACTTTCTGTCGACATACAAAATGGGAGTATTTATATAACACAACGCTCCAATAGTCATTATATCTCTTTCTAATACAATCCAAAACCAAAAAACACACAAACGCTACCAAGGATATGCATTACATTTCAAAAACACATTACCTGATTGTCCGACACATAGCAGTAATGTTGTCAGTACTCGGACAGTCTTGCGATTGTGTCATACGTGCGTAATCAAAAATAAACATTAATACACAGATTAAACAAAACAATCGTGCATGCAGATATCATGCGGTGCTTTAATTTAAAGCAATCTTTTTACGTCTTGGTTTTGAGATTACCAATATAATGACTATTTCATTGATCCGAAACCAGTTGCTGTGTAGGAAGCAACATCTACTATATTCATCCCCATTCCAATTCAATAATTACCATCGACAGAGACTATAATATTAAGTTTCAATCAAAAATTGCATTAGGATCTCTGACTGTTTTAAGATCAAATAAGGAATCACATTGCATCGTCATCGATTACATAACCTTTGCTAACCATACCAGTCAGATACCCCAATAAAAAAATGCACGAATAGATATATCAACTGAATACACCGACGGACTTATATAGAAATAATGGACATATGGGGGGGAGTAAAGTTATAAGGGGGGGTTGATAGAATAGTGTCGTGGGACTGACTTATGCCGATGCCGATGCCGAAGGTGGAGACGACCTTCTTGACGAAGTTGAGCGTGTGCGGCGTGACGGGCGCGTCGGCGACGGCGGCGCGGTGGTGGAACGCCACCACGTGGCACTTGGCCAGCCCCGCGCGCAGCTGCCGCAGCACCTCCTCGTACCAGTTCTCGCGGAACCACACCATCTGCACACATCAAACTCAATGTCATCTTTATTCAAATAGGCTTTCTTTTGAATCGTCACTCTTTATCTATTTTTTAAAAAAACTTTGGCTAACTATGTCCTCTACACCACAGGGTCTCTCACAGTATAGGACTTTTTTCTTTTAAGTAAGTAATAGTCATAAATTATACTCCTAATGGAAACATGACGCATGATAAAAAACCTATATTGATAGAAGCCCTCAGCTGCAATCAACTGTGAGCATAAATAACCGACTTGACAGCCCTTAAACGACGCACTCAATCCAAGTTTCAAGGTCATCCTATAAGTAAAAACTATCCCAAATTCTTATGTATGTGTTGTGTATTGTTACCTGATCTACGATGCCCTCTAGCGAGGAGAGCACGGTGGGATGTATCTCTCGCTGCAGCTGCATGATCTTGGAGCAGCGCCACATGGGCAGCGTGGCCTTGATGGGCCCCGTCTCGCTGCCCGCGGAGCCGCCGCTCGTCGACGAAGCACCCTCGCCCATCTTGCTGCTGCCCTGCACACACCAACAATTACTATTAACAACGACAAAAATCACACATCCAAATTGCACTTGCTTTTTGTTGACAGAGGTAGTTGAAAAATGAAGCCTTAATTTATGCTACTATTATTATTGGGATTATTTTAAAATTGTCGCAGAAATAATAATTTATCTCATTCATTTGTACACACTTTGATAGTAGTTGTGTCCCTTTTAAACAGAAACATGCTTAACATTTTTGAAAATGTTCCGTTTCGTATAAAATAAATTTACTTACAGCCGAGGTGGATGCTTGATGTGGTAGGTGTGCCGCAATGTTCTCCGCAGTCTTGTGTCTCTCACGCTGTTCGATCTTCAATGTCAAATAAAGAGTACGGATTGGGAAGTACACCGCTTGAGGATATAATCGGCCAACCTAGAAAAATCGAAAAAACATGTTAATGACTGGTCAGCGTTATCTAAACAGTATTTGGCCTGATTTTTTTTTCAGGAAAACCATCATATTAATTTTTAATTAAGACAGACATAGACTTACAGACTTGATTAAACAACTTTTAACTGTAGATGCCAAAAAAAAATACTTACATGGCTAAGAAGGTTCAATATGACGTTTCCATCGTATTGAACAAGGCAGGCGAGTAATTGCGGTATCCATGGCAACCATTGTATTGGAGGCACGCCCACGGAGTATTTATCAAGTGCCTCAGCTAAGCTGTTTTTCTCGTCGTCGAAGCTGAGCATCCATAACACCTACAAAATAAACATATTTTTGAATTTGTAAAGTGTACGGATTAAATTTATTTTATTATAATTATTTTGCTACGTGACTTTACTGATTACATAATGTGGTGTATGTTTTTGAATTTGACATTTTAAATTTAAAAACTAATAACTAGGTATATTCGCATATGTTTGTACCTTAGCACAATACTTTCTGGACTTGGACTCATTCTGGTGTCGGCAAGCGTGTAGGAAGCACGTCATCGCCGAGACGCCGACTGCGATCTGTCGCGGGTCCCGAATGAAGATCTGTTCCAAGTAGTCTCCCCACAGAGCCCACGCCTTCACCAGCGTGTCGTGAAGTTGCACTGCTGCCGCAAACGCCTTGTTAGCGTCCTCCGAACGTCCTAACTGGGCCAGCAGAAGCCCTTTGAAAGCGTAAAACTCCGCAGTCATTTCTTTGGTAAAATATTTGAAATTTGTTGACTCGATCATATCCAGTCCTTCCTGTAATTCGTCTTTTCCTTCGGTCCACGACATTTGTATGTGACATTTAACCTGCTGTCTTATCTTTTGGAAGCAATCCACGATCGGTACACTAGGTATTGTGTATATGCGGTGGAGAGAATCCAGACATACGCCTGATAAGTTGTGCTTTCGCGCTATCTTCGCAAAGTGAATTATGGCCTGCGAAAAGAAAGAAATTTATTTTAACTAACACAAATATTTGAGGTATATTACAACTTTCTGTATTCTAAAACGCATTTAAGATTTCTCCCGACGCTAAAAGGTGATATTGAATTAAAATTTTAGAGGCTTTTACGCTGGTTAATTTTATACCTTTGAATTTTTAGCTGCAATATATTTGATGTTTTATAATGTGTACGCTTATGTTACCTGTGCGCTGGCGTGCACGCCCAGCATGCTGTGGTTGGACGCGTGGTCGGTCTGCGAGTCGTAGTGCGAGGCGATGAACTGGTAGTGGTGCTGGCGCCACGTGAAGATCGCGCCCCAATGAGACAGCGGGTCAGCCACCACGGGCAGCCGGTTGCGCCAAGTCTTCACTATCGCTTTCATGTCATGCAGGGACGTCGGCCGACTGTGTAATAGGCCCTGCATGGGAATATCACGAAAATCAGGAAAAAAAAACTTAAAATATGTACAATGTACATTTACAAGTACAAAGGTATTTAAGCCGTATTTTATTTGTCAGGATTTATTTTACTGTGTGTGTGTCCATGCGCGTGCGCGTGTGCGTTTGGGTGTTCGTGTCCGTATGCGTGTACGTGTACTGACGGTGTGTATCTGCGCGGCCTCGCTGAGTTCCATGAGTTGGTGCGCGGCGCGCAGCAGCGGCAGGTGCGCGTGCGACACGAGGCGCGGCAGGCGGCGCCACTCGCGCAGGCACTGCGCCGCCGCCGCCTCTGCGTGACGCTCCACACCGCCCAGCTGCTGCTCGCCGCCCGCGCAGATGCACAGGTACCCGCGGTACAGGTTCACGGCCCACGCTGATGACCATACAAATTATCAACCCTCACTCCTACTATAGTGTGCTCACAAATTTAACAGATGTAATAAAAAAAAACTCACCTAATTCTTTGGGACAATTATATTCAACCTCGGCCAGAGCTTCTTTCATAGTTGACCAGTTCGGATTCCTCCATGAACTTTCTAAGATCAAAAACGGATCACGGCCACTCCTGCTCAGGCCTAGTTCCAACAACGAATCCCACTGATTCAACTCTTTTGCGCATTTGAGCCAGTGTTGGGTCCAAAGTGTGCACTCTTTGTGCATGTTGTATGAAGATGGATTAGCTGCATAATCTTGTTTCAGTTTAGCCATAGCCACATCATAGGCTGCCTGTAATCAAATATTATAAAATTATTATTATCCGGAATGTTAATAATATACAAAAATATCAAAAATAATTTTATACTATGTTCATAACACCCTACCCAACATACCTGTGCTTGCTCAAAGAATCCCTGTTGTTCATAAGCGATGGCGACGTTGGTGTCGCGGTATCGAGCGTGCTTCTGCCACAAGCCAGACCACATGTCCTCCTCTTGTAGCAGCTCGTACATATCACTCAAAGAGTCTAATATTTCCTGTGAATTATTATCATGAGATCAGCAGTATGCGGACAGACAGTCTTTTGTTAACCGACTCTTTGTTTCTGAGCTGCTGAGGTACAATGTTGATTAGAACATATATAATCAAATAAAGTTCTATAGCTTAATGATTAAATTGAAATCTATAATTGCTTTCGACCTTATCTTGACGATGATATATCTAATAAATTGACCATAAACAATGCTTACAGTTGGTGTTGTGGACTCGACATCATAGTCATAAATCTCAATAGGCTCTCGAACTCGACCACTTGCTTGTTCAATTGCCATCTGCTCCAGATTCAGTGTCATGCGATGCCACAAGTTGTGCGTTTTACCAAGATACTTCATCATCGGACTAGAAAAGAAAAATTAATTATAGTCATACTAATTAACAGATTGGCATGATTGCTTTTATTTACAGAATAGTAGTGTACGGTGCTAGCGCCGTACATCGCACTGCGCTGTGTCAGCGCTTTACGCCACACGCAAAATATAATAATTTTACCAACCAGTTCACGTGCGACCATTGCCCGATTCGCGTGTCCTCATAACCATTTTACCAGACCATTTTACCAGACCATTTTACCATACCATTTTACCATACCATTTTACCACACCATTTTACCATACCATTTTATATTATTTTATTATATTAATATAGTTTGAATATACCATTTGTAACCAACCAATATCTTTCCATTTACGAACCATACGTAAATACCTGTACGGACACCAAACCCCGTACATCCTGGTCCTTCGAGCCGGATTCGTTGGAGCACGAAAACATCGTGATCCTTCGAGCCTACCAATCTAACCAATTTACCAATCTAACCAATTTACCAATCTAACCAATTTCGGCGATCCATCGTGGTTCTTCGAGCCTACCAATCCTACCAACCATAACCATAACCATCGGGGTCCTTCGAGCCTCCGTAACGGCGGGACTTTCGCGAGTGACGTCATTGTTCACGTGTTAGTATCTCGGACTTACGGAAGAAACCAGTGTTGTGTGGAGATAGAGACCATTACCAGTAACCAGTGTCAAGCGAATTACCAATTTCGGCGACGACAAACCAACAAGAACAACATCATCGAGACAAAACCAGGTCACCACGTGCCAGTCTCTGAGTAAGATCGTTCCTTTTTTACTCTAAAATGTCAACCACAATGGAGAAGATCTTGGCTAAACAAGACCAAATTATGTCCGCGATGGAGACCCTTTGCGTCAATTTTAAAAAAGACGGGGCGGAGCGTAAGACTCCAGCCTATATTGAGAAACGCCTCAATACTTTAGATGCCTATTGGAACGAATTTCAGACTAATCATAATAGATTATGTGCTGAATTCGAAGAAATTAACCATAAATATTTTACTGAAGATTTTTACCAGAAAGCTCTTAAGTTTTACAATGACTTTAAATCGCTTATTAAGAGGTACGTAAGCACTGAACCAAGTAAACCATTGCTAAAACCAGCGACACCATTACCACTCACCTCCGAGCGCCACGAGGTTCCTACAGCCCTTGGCGCGGGAGGTGCTCCTCGCAGTCCTTTTACCATATACTCTACCACTCAAGGTACTTCTAGTAGGATAGAAGAAATGTTGCGGAAACAGAAAAGTAATTTTAAAGCCTTTTCTCGTACGCTAGATTCTATTGATCTCGATAGCGCTTCCGAACGATGGGAATTTGAAGACATTTTAAAATCAATCCAGTCGAGGTGGTCGGCAATAGATTCGTTGCACTGGGAGATCGACAGTGAAGCTCTTGTTGACAACGAGGAGTATGAACTGGCTTTCTGTGAATATGAAAAGCAATATAATAAAGTTAAAAGGCTGGTTAACGGGAAAATATGGTCGGTTTCATATAAGGAGAAATCCACTCCGAAAATGGACATACCGATATTTAACGGCGATTACCATCAATGGTTATCCTTTAAAGATTTGTTCTGCGAAGCCATACATACAAACAACTCGCTTCCGAATGGACAAAAAATGCAATTGTTAAAAAATAAACTAAGAGGAGAAGCCGAAAGATTAGTGCAGCATTTGCGAATTAAATCCGACAATTACCAAATTTGTTGGGAAATTCTAAATAAAAGGTACAACAACATGAGGTTGATTTTCAACTCACATGTTCATATGCTTTTAAATATTCCAACTATGCAACAAAAATCTGCAATAGTCATCAAAACCATTCACGATACCGCCACAGAATGTCTTAACTCTATAGACGCAATGGGGGTAGACATAAGTCATTGGGACCCACTCATCGTTTACATTCTGTCTCAAAAATTAGATTCCGAAACCAAACAGGAATATATTGAATCGATGCCGGATTCCGTTCGTTCTTAGAAACAAAATTTACTTCATTGGAAGATCCAGAGGTGAAGCACGCCTCAGGACGCAAACCAGATCCAGTGAAACCATATCAACGCTTTTCATATAATGAAAATCAAAAACGCGTGCCCCATAAATCACCATATATTAATTATAACAACAATAAATTTTTCCAACATAGACCAGCAATTAATCATTCAACCACGAAACATGCCACTGTTACTACGCAAAGAAATTGCGTACTTTGCAATAACAATCATGCATTATTTCAATGTAAAGCCTTTTTAGAAGCTATACCAGAAAGTAGACGACAAATAATTGACAAAAACAATTTATGCAAAAATTGCTTAATTAATCACGCAGGTAAAGAGTGCAACTCGGTAAAAACTTGTCGATTTTGCAATCAGAGACATAACACATTGCTGCACAATGCTTACGTAACTTATTTACCATCAACATCTACCATGAACCAACCAGGTCCTCCAAAATCGCATGTATGCGTCGCGAACACATCATTGGACTCTATGCCTAAGCTACTAGCCACGGCTATGGTCAGAATAAAGGCAAGGGACGGCTGTTACCACATCATGCGCGCTCTTGTCGACCCATGTGCTGAATCCTCCTTGATATCTGAAAATGCAGCGCAAATTTTAAGTCTACCAAGAATTAAACGCAACTGTGTTGTAATAGGAGTTGGAGACAAAGCCAACAACAGCAAGGGAGTTATCAAGTTAACCATATCTTCGTTACACAATAATTTTACTTTTAATACAGACGCATATGTTATGGCACACGTGGTCAGCAATTTACCAAGTAGCTCATTTGTAAGACCATCTTGGCCGCAACTTAATAAATTACCATTGGCTGATCCAGAATTCAACAGGAGTAGACCTGTTGATATGATATTAAGCGTAGCTGTTTATGAAATGATAATTCTTCCTGGTCTGATCTGCAAGGATGCGTCTCTGCCAATAGCGCAAAATACGGAGCTAGGATGGATCATAAGCGGCACAATCAAGTCCAACCAAAAGTACTGCAATGTTGTCGTAATGGATCTAAAGGAGATTCACAAGTTCTGGGAGATAGAGGATATCTCAGATAATTTTGTAAATATTTCAAGTGAAGACTACCAATGCATGCAACAATACCAGTTACATACAAGACGTCAACCAGATGGACGTTACGTTGTTCGATTACCAATTAAACCAGAGATAACCGAGAAATTGGGTGAGTCTAAAACCAAAGCTATCGCCCAATTCCGACATCTTGAAAAAAGATTCTCAAAAAATAAATTTATTGCAGAGGCGTATAAAGACTTTATACATGAATATATATATTTAAACCATATGATTGAGGGCAAGAGTAACCAGACACTCGAAGTGTATTTACCTCACCATTGTGTAATACGCGCGGAGTCAACGACCACTGCGACGCGTGTTGTTTTTAACGCGTCAGCAGAAACATCGACGGGTTATTCGTTGAATGACCTAATGTATCGGGGACCAAATCTACAACAAGATTTGTTGTCTCTCATAATAAGATGGAGGCAATACCAAATAGCCTTCACGGCCGACATCGAGAAAATGTTTCGGCAGATACTCGTTCATAAAGAAGATCAAGCTTTCCAGAAAATTATTTGGCGAGATCACCCGAAACAACCACTACGGGAATATCAATTAACGACTGTGACTTATGGCACAAAGGCGGCACCATTTCTAGCGATGATGACGCTAAAACAATTGGCTAAAGATGAGCGCCAAAACTTTCCGGAAGCGGCAGAAGTGCTGGAAACCAGTTTCTACATGGACGATCTTCTTCATGGACATCATGACCTTAAATCTGCTAAAACCTTAAAGGCAGATCTAATAGCACTTTTAAAATCAGGCGGATTCAATTTAAGAAAATGGTCATCCAATATACCAGATCTATCAGAAGGACAAGAGTCAACGGATATGAATGATCAGACCTTTACATTTAGGCACCAAGAATCGACGAAGGCTTTAGGTTTGCAGTGGCTTCCACGAGAAGACCATTTTATGTTTCAATTAAAAATAGAACCATCCGATATATTTACTAAAAGAGTTTTACTTTCCAATATGTCGAAAATATTCGATCCTCTGGGATGGCTTTCACCAGTTACCACTAAACTAAAACTACTTTTTCAAGAAGTATGGCTATTAGATTTGAAATGGGATGATGTCTTACCAGATGCCATCATCTCTAAGTGGAAAACCATAGAAGACGACATTAAAAATATCAACAACATTAAAATCCAGAGATGGTTACAATGCGATCCAAAAAACACAATAGAGTTGCACGGATTTTGTGATGCCTCCGAAAAGGCTTATGCTTGCATAGTTTATTGTAAGGTCAATAACTCTTTGCAGGGATCATCAGTTGTCATAATAGCGGCGAAATCACGAATTGTTCCCGCAAAGAAAA
This sequence comes from Cephonodes hylas, assembly GCA_030295005.1. Classification (NCBI taxonomy): domain Eukaryota; kingdom Metazoa; phylum Arthropoda; class Insecta; order Lepidoptera; family Sphingidae; genus Cephonodes; species Cephonodes hylas. Next base: position 4,948,725 of record AP025364.1, on the reverse strand, counting down.
CCATTTCCTTGCCAAGATTAGAGTTATGTGCCGCCGTTTTGCTGTCTAAATTAATTAAAACCATAAGTCAGTGCTTGTCCAAATTTAATATTAGAGTATATGGCTGGTCCGATTCAACAGCTGTCTTAGGTTGGCTAAATGGAGATATTAGTCGCTGGAAACCTTTTGTCGCTAATAGGGTGAAACAAGTTGTTGACGTCATACAACCAAGATGCTGGCATTATGTACCGTCAAAGGAGAATCCAGCTGATTGTGCCAGCAGAGGTATTACCGCTAACCAATTAATTACGCATCCTATTTGGTGGCATGGACCAGCTTGGCTTTCCGCGTTTGATGAAAATAAATTGAGTAAAAGTGAAACTTATAGTACAAATGAAGATATTAAAAAACCAATAAAAATATATATTTCAACAACGAAATACGAGAACGATGTTATTGACTATATTTTGAGCAAACACAGCGATTTTACACGAGCGACGCGAGTGTTAGCCTGGATGTTACGTATGACGTCTCATATACGTAACAAGCCATCATTTTTAACCATTGCAGAATTAAGAAAGGCAAATATTATATTAATTAGACATGTCCAGAGACTGGAGTTCTCAGAGGACATTAATTATGTTAACGAGCACAAGCAAATTAATCCAAAAAGCAAATTGGCCAAATTAAGACCATTTATTGACGACCAAGGCTTATTGAGAGTAGGGGGGCGCATAGCGGCCGCGAATATACAAGACAACATGAAACATCCCTACATATTACCACATAACCATCATTTAACGGACATGCTCATAAATCAAGCACACAAATTAACTTTCCACGGAGGTGCACGATTGACACTAGCTTGGTTGCGTCAACAATATTGGATAATTAGTGGAAATAGTGCTGTTAAGAAAAGGCTCAGAAAATGCATCAAATGTAACAGACATAATCCTATTAAACAGGAACAGTTGATGGGGTCCTTGCCTGCAGCTAGAACCAATATGTCTCGACCGTTTTACCATACGGGAGTAGATTTTACAGGCTTTGTAGATGTTAAGTCCGCAAAGGGACGTGGTATAAAATGCACCAAAGGCTACATCGCAGTTTTTGTTTGTATGGCAACCAAAGCCATACATTTGGAACTCGTCTCTGACCTCACTGCTTCGGCCTTCATAGCAGCGCTCCGTAGACTCGCAGCTAGGCGGGGAGCTCCCGGTCACTTATACAGTGACAACGGTACAAACTTCATAAAAGCAAATCGAGTTCTGCAGGAAGAATTTGTTAATCTGAAATCAATTATAGATGACCAATTCTATGTTGAGTTAACCAAAATGCAAATTGAGTGGCATTTTAATGCCCCTTCATGGCCTAGTGCTGGTGGACTCTGGGAAGCAGCAGTAAAGAGTCTTAAATACCATCTGAGACGAGTGATTGGAGAACAAAGGTTGACGTACGAAGAGTTTTCTACTTTACTCGCTCAGTTAGAAGGCTGTCTAAATTCGAGACCACTTTGCCCATTAACTGAAGATCCAGACGACTTAGATTTTCTAACACCAGCGCATTTTCTAGCAGCTGGGCCAACATTAACCATTGTCGAATCGGAAAGGGATCAACGCACCAGATGGCAGCTCACTCAAAAGATATACCAAGATATCTGGAAGAGATGGCGCGCTGAGTATTTAACTCAGCTGAACGCACGGTCCAAGTGGCGACGTGCACAACCAAATATGAACATTAATGACATCGTCGTCATACATGACGCGAATAAATCGCGAATTTAATGTCAGAGGGTCATTTTTCTGCCAACTTGTCCGGTTGGCTTATAAAATGGCACGGGTACGCGACCCCGGCTCCTCGAGCCATCATTGCTGCATTCACTGTCCTTTCCGCAGCTTTGGTGTCCCTTCCCTTACCCTTCACTGGTGGTAGGGTTAAATATTGAGTATTCATTTACTCAATGTTGTACCCGAGCGGATTGGTACCACCGTCCAGTCTATTTCTACCGCAAAGCAGGAATGCGTTCCGGCGGAAGGACTGGATAGCCGTTCCCTCTATGTCCCTCCCCCTACCTTCTTGGGTGCTGGTGGGTTGCAACGGCACTACTCCAAGTGGATCTGGTGGGGTGGCATGCGGCCTTGGGGGTTGAGGCGGGGTACAGGGAGACCCGGTGGGAACGGTTTCCGTCGGCCGCCTGCCGGTCAGTAGGGGACCTGAACCCGGGGATTCGCTCTCTTTTAACTCCCGCCTCGGGAAGCTGTCCCGCCAACCGGCGAAAATCCCGTCGTGCAGTCGTCGTGCCAGAGTGGGAGACTGGGGTGGATCCCGGCGACTGTACGCGGGGGGGCACCGGGGGCCCTTCCGTGCCTCGCGGAGGCCACTCAGTCGGTCGTGTGCTGCCTCACCTTGAATTTCTTTATACTCTTCCTCCATCGTTCAGGATTTGCCGTAAACCCACCGCACCCATCCTTACCTCCCTCCCACCAATCTCTCAAATGAAGGCAAAAAATAAAAGTAGCAGGCAACCCACGGCGGAAAATTCATCCACGATTCCAGTGGACTTCTGCAATGTCAGGGGTCTACACAGCAACCTCGACGCCGTCCATCACCACCTCGAGACGGCGCGGCCTGCCCTGCTCTTTTTAACGGAGACACAAATATCTACCCCTGACGACGTATCGTACCTTAACTACCCCGGCTACGTACTGGAACATACATTCGTTCGTAAAGCCGGGGTGTGCGTCTTCGTCCGGGGTGATATTTGTTGTCGCCGCCTTCGGGGCCTCGAGCATCGGGACCTGTCAATATTATGGCTCCGCGTAGACTACGGGGGTCGTACCCGCGTATACGCGTGCCTTTACAGGTCCCATGCCAGTGATTCGGGGTCTTCTCTACTGTTTGAGAACGTCCAAGTGGGGACTAGTTGCATACTCGAGCAGTGCCCGTCCGCGGAGGTGGTGGTCCTGGGTGACTTCAACGCCCACCACAAAGAGTGGTTGGGGTCCAGGATCACTGATCTCCCGGGTCGGTCGGCCTACGAGTTGGCCCTGGCATATGGCTTCTCACAGCTGGTAACACAGCCTACCCGTGTTCCGGATGTTGAGAGCCATGAGCCCTCTCTGTTGGATCTTCTGCTGACTACTCATCCTGACGGATACAGGGTGGTGATCGAAGCCCCTCTAGGGTCATCTGATCACTGCCTTGTCCGTTCATGGGCCCCTGTTGTGCGTCCCAGTCGTCCTTCAGCTACTGGGACTCGCAGAGTCTGGCGTTATAGGTCAGCAGATTGGGATGGACTGCGCGAGTTCTACGCATCCTACCCATGGAAGCGGCTCTGCTTCTCCTCTGATGATCCTGACGCCTGTGCGGACTGCGTAAGGGATACAATAATCCTGGGGATGGATGTTTTCATCCCCAGTTCCAAAATACCCGTGGGGCGCCGCAGCCGACCTTGGTACAACCAAGTTTGTGCCGATGCTGCGCGCCTCAAGCAGTCCGCATTTAAGGCATGGCAGGAAGCCCGAAAACGTCGGGATCCTAACTCGAAGGAGGAGAAGCGAAAATTCAATGCCGCTTCTAGATCCAACAAGAGGGCTATCGCTAGGGCCAAGGCGGAACACGTTCGACGAATTGGCGAGCGACTCGAAAGTTATCCCTCTGGAAGTCGAGCTTTCTGGTCGCTCGCCAAGGCTGTCGAAGGTAATTTTTGCCAGCCTAGTCTCCCGCCACTGCGTAAGGATGATCACAGTCTGGCCCATAGTGCAAAGGAGAAGGCCGATCTCCTGGCCCAATCCTTTGCCTCGAACTCGACACTGGATGACGGGGGAGCCATTCCACCAGTTTTACCCAGGTGTGAGAGTTTCCTGTCTGACATTAGATTCAATCATCGTGTCGTCAGACGGGAGCTCGGGCTTCTCGACATCCGAAAGTCGAGTGGGCCGGATTGCATCCCCGCGGTGGTTCTTAAGACGTGCGCCCCTGAGTTGACCCCCGTGCTAACGCGCCTGTACCGCCTTTCCTACAAAACCAACAGGGTCCCAGCTTCTTGGAAGGTCGCACGTGTCCACCCAATCCCTAAAAAGGGTGACCGGTCGGACCCTTCCAACTATAGGCCGATAGCGGTCACATCCCTTCTCTCCAAGGTCATGGAACGAGTAATTAACACTCAGATCCTGAGATACCTTGAGGATCGCCAGCTGATCAACGACCGCCAATATGGCTTCCGACATGGTCGATCAACTGGCGATCTTCTCGTGTACCTTACGCACCGCTGGGCGGAGGCCTTGGAGAGCGGGGGTGAGGCTATTGCCGTCGGCCTAGACATTGCGAAGGCGTTCGACCGAGTGTGGCACGGCGCCCTTCTGGCGAAGCTTCCAGCATACGGGATCCCCGAGGGACTCTGCAAGTGGATCGCCAGCTTTTTGGATGGTCGGAGCATCCAGGTCGTCGTTGACGGCTGTTGCTCCGAGACCATGACCATTAATGCTGGCGTTCCTCAAGGTTCGGTGCTATCGCCGACACTCTTCATCCTGCATATCAATGACATGCTTTCTATCGAAAGTATGCATTGCTATGCAGATGATAGTACGAGTGACGCGCGATACATCGGCCAACAGAATGTCCCTCGGAGTACCGTTGGGGAAAGACGGTCACAACTTGTGTCTGAAGTCGAGAGCTCTCTGGGGCGGGCTCTCGAATGGGGAGAAAAGAACCTAGTTCAATTCAACCCTACGAAGACACAAGTTTGCGCGTTCACTGCGAAGAAGGATCCATTCGTCATAGCGCCACAGTTCCAAGGAGTATCTCTCCAGATCTCCGAGAGTATTGGGATCCTCGGCGTCGAAATTTCGAGCTTAGTCCAGTTTGGGAGTCATTTGGAGGACAAAGCCAAATTGGCGAGTAAAAAGTTGGGTATCCTGAACAGAGCCAAGCGGTACTTCACGTCGGGTCACAGATTGTCGCTCTACAAGGCGCAAATCCGGCCCCACGTGGAGTACTGCTCGCATCTCTGGGCAGGTGCCCCAAAATACCAGCTCGACCCACTTGACTCCTTACAGCGACGGGCCGTTCGCATCGTCGATGATCCCAATCTCACGGAGAAACTACAGCCGTTAGGACTGCGGAGAGACTTTGGGTCTCTTTGTGTGTTCTACCGGCTGTTCCATGGGGAATGCTCCGAGGAACTGTTCGGGTTGGTACCGGCATCGCCGTTCTACCATCGCACCACCCGTCACCGCAGTGGAGTTCATCCATATCACCTGGAGACGTACCGTACGCGTACGGTGCGTTTCCAGAGGTCATTTTTACCACGTACGTGCAAGCTCTGGAATGAACTCCCTGCCTCGGTGTTCCCCGAGCGCTATGACATGGCCTTCTTCAAACGAGGCTTAAAAAGAGTATTCTCCTCACGGTAGGCAGCGGCGTGGCTGTGCCCCTGGCATTGCCAAGTCCATGAGCGGCGGTGACCGCTTTCCATCAGGCGGGCCGTCTGCTCGTCTGCCTGCTAAGGCGTTTAAAAAAAAAAAAAAAAAAAAAAAAAAAAAATCTTCCGCCCGGAAAATGGGCACTGGGTAGAATTATAGAGCTCCATCCCGGACAGGATGGTTTAGTACGTGTCGTATCTGTACGAACTACAAACGGCATCATAAAAAGACCTATAGTAAAACTATCTCGTTTACCTGTAAATGAAGATAGCACCAAGAACATTCTTAATAAACCACAAAGTCAACCAACCCTTGAAGCTGCAACCTCATCAAAACCAAAAGCTAAAGGTGCAAGAAAAACTGGCATACTACATTATATCACCTTAGTAATGATGTTGTTTACATTTTTAATTTCACCAATTAAATGTACATACCACTTACAACATTTCAATAGCAATCAAAGTCTGTATTTTGACCAAATCCCTACGGTGCATATTGTTCAAGATGAATGGAAGCAAGTAGTTTTCTACGATTTGGAACCGTATCGACAAGGAAACAAGTTACTATTTAAGTATATAAACCATCTGGACTTATTTTGTACAAATAGTACTATTAAAACTCACTGCGAAGCGATTGTATTACAATTACGTCACGGCTATACGAAACTCGAATATTACAACAACTTATTGTCGAGTCAACAGTTCCCAGGCCAGCGCGTGCGACGTCGTCGCGGGCTCATAAATGGCGTGGGTAATATTGCACGCAGTCTATTCGGTGTACTTGATGACCAATTCGCTCAACAATATATAAGGGACATAGATCTTATAAGGACAAACCAAAACCATTTACCCGAACTTTGGAAGAAACAAACCACGGTAGTAGAGTCCGAATATAATGCATTGAAAAGAATGAAATCTTCTATTGACAAACAGCACAAGATGTTTACTCATCATCTTGGCCAACTGGAAAAACATACAGGCAGATGTACCAAAAATAGAAATACCTCTTATTAACCATAATATGAAACCAAAATAATTTCAAGACCACGAACTAGAGAACATAGGCACTAAAGTTAGGCAATTAAAATCAGACACAGGCCTTAAGAACGAGATCTCATACCACGACGTGCACCACTACGTCGCGATCTACAGAAGATGTGCCGGTGACAGCAGCACTAGCGCCGGCGGTACCAGCGCGTCTGAGCCGCCCGGCTCTGCGCGGCTTAACCAACGCCGCGTACCATTATAGTGTCAGTGACCAATGTGTTAGTGTATGTGAAAAAGCAGAGCAATGTGTGCAAAATAAGTGCGCGAGTGAATCTAATTACGCAAAACCAGAACCTAGTGTTCGCGTAAACAAATCCACGTCGCCTATTTTTCATAAAGTGCATAGTTATAAACCATAAGGACACTAGAGCGTAGAATAAGAATTGTTTATCATCTTGTCGCATTCTCATTCATAACCATCATCACCACTAATTTCTTTCTCGCTGCGGGAGCATGTACGGTGCTAGCGCCGTACATCGCACTGCGCTGTGTCAGCGCTTTACGCCACACGCAAAATATAATAATTTTACCAACCAGTTCACGTGCGACCATTGCCCGATTCGCGTGTCCTCATAACCATTTTACCAGACCATTTTACCAGACCATTTTACCATACCATTTTACCATACCATTTTACCACACCATTTTACCATACCATTTTATATTATTTTATTATATTAATATAGTTTGAATATACCATTTGTAACCAACCAATATCTTTCCATTTACGAACCATACGTAAATACCTGTACGGACACCAAACCCCGTACAAGTAGTACAATGTTTTGGAACATTATCCATTTAAAAAAATATATTTTTATTTAATTGAACTTACGGTTTAATGCTGACAGGTGGATTGCACCTAGCCAGTGCTTCTATGAATGTGTTGAGGGCGCTAAGTGGTTGATCTCGTTGGATAACGTGTACTCCAGATATAATGAATGGTACGATTTCATTCATTATTGTCTAAAAGAATACATCATTCATTTTTAAATGAGTTTTTTTTTATCAGCCTTGAAGACGAAAATTATGATAATAAGTATGCAAAGATCTATCTTTCAATTTTCATAATTCTAATTGAATAGGTCATTTTTTAAATTTTGTCTGGGTAAAAAAAATATCTAATGTTAAATGACGTATGACATAACGATGAGTATGTATATGTAGTACGGACCCCGAGCTGCCGCTCGTCGAGCGTGGCCCACAGCTTGGGGAAGAGCGCGAGCCAGATGTGGTGCGCGAGCGCGTCGTCCATGTGCGCCAGGTGCGCCGCCGCCACCACCAGCTGCTCCGTGCGCACGCGCCGCGCCAGCTCCAGGAACTCCCACTGCTTCGCCACGATCTGCGCCAGCGTGCGCTGTCTGCGACATACAACACACAGCTATATACATATTCAATTAGACCTAGCCGGAGTTACTGTGTATACCTCGGGTCGTCGATCATACATACGAGCCATTGGCTGTTTTCGAAATACTGTCCAAATTATGTATTGCTACTGAAAATATTCTAACTGATAAAAACAACAGAAATTTACCTGACCCAGGAATCGAGCCCAAGACAATACAAAAAAAATCGATTACACGGTAGGTACTCATTTTGGTATAGCAGTCTATAAAACAGCGATTTAATTTTAAACACTTTCATACTGTACAGATTCACAAATTACGAAAAATATTATAATTACCTATCTGGTACATTCTTCGTAAAGTCCTCTTTCTGATTGGAGCTAGAATCGAGATCCATATCCAGCACATCTTCCTTGTCGGTGTCAATAGAGTCACTGAACCCATCAGTGGATTCTTCTTTAACACTGCTATACATCACGAATGACTTCCGATCCTCGCTGTCAGCTTGATTAATGACCGACGAAATACTCGGAAGGAGGTATTTCGGATTCGATAGACGAATTTGTGTGCCTAGAACAAAAATCAAGTTACAGAATATTTCTGACTCAAAGGACGTTACATTTTTTTTCAATTTTTAACATGCAACGGTGAAATTCGTTGAGAGCTTACGCCAAAATCCAAATTTTATTCGCACTTTGAGAACCAATTGAATAGAGAAATTTTATTGTAGAAATAATACGATGCAATATACCATTAGCAACTAATTAATCCTTTGTAATGTATTTTTTTTAATCGATTATTATTATACAACACAAATACCACTTACTGTTAACACAAGTGACAAGGAGCAACTCCAAGCACTGCTTTATCCAGAAATGTTGTCCGATGTGCTCCCAGTTTTGTGAGCAAATGATATAGAGTAGTCGATCGAATATGCGCCGGCGGACGCTTTGGTCGTACACCTCGAAGAATTTGGCTCGGATGTGAGGCTGCGGACAGCGCAGACCCGCGAGGAAGGCCGGCTCGAGCTTCATCGATAACTCCGTGTTTTTCAGGTGTTCATCTCTGTATCGTTAAATTGTATGTGTTTAAAATCTTCACAAAATTGTACCAAAGAAGCTATTATAAGCTTTTTTCATTTTTAATACGATCTTTAGAATTAATCGTATTTTTGCGTCTTATAATGGGCATAAATATAAGTATTTAGTGTATAATTTTACGTACAAACTAAGTATTACCTGTAGACATAATTAATCAGCTCCAAGAATTGTGCGTTAAGTTCCAAGTCGTCAGAGAATCGTTTCTCGACATATTGCATTAGTTTGACGAGCAATATCGATTTCTCTCGCAAAGATGGCGGCGCGCTGGCGCTCGCTGAGGAACCCTTGTATGTCACCCACTCTTCCACCATACGTATTATGGCTTTCATAACCTATAACAATTTAAAATTAATTATTATTTTCTACTCTTGGCCCGTCTACGTTTTTACCACTGCCATAAGCAACGGAATGTATTTTTGATGCAGTGATGTAGTTTTCTTCTAACATGAGGAATTAAATATGTCTGATGATAATATGTTTTATGTGAATATTACTTGTGATAAGTACTTTACATACTGACCTTAGGATCAGAAGTCTTTTCAATAAGACCCACTAGCACTGTTCCAATGAAAGTCTTCTTAGTGTCCACTGGCATTACGGAGACACGTGCTTTGAGTAAATCCAGGGCAAGGATCTAAAAAAAATATCTAAATATTTATTGACAGTTACCAAAATCCTTGTTTATGCTGGCGCTTTCGTTCCTTGGTAATTTGTGTTGTGTGTTGTAAAAACGTAGGTTATTTATTATTAGGAACCTGTCTACACAGACCCGTAGTCTCTTATATAGAAACCTCATCACACATTTCATAACGCTAGTTGTATAACTAACCAATAAGTCGGCAATAGCAGCGTCTGGGTTGGTGGCGACGTGGTCGCGCGCCATGCGCTGCAGCACGCGCATGAGCGGCATGAGCAGGCGGTCGATGTAGCTGGGGCTGGACGAGCAGCACGCCTTCAGCATCATCAGCGGGCCCAGCAGCGCGCCCGCGCCGCCCGCGCCCGCGCCGCTCGCGCTGATGCCGCCGCCGCTAGCAGACTTCTCGTACGCCGCCAGGCCTTCGAACGCGTACTTGCTCACGCACGCGTATAGGGTCTCTAACTCTTCGAACTGTTAATACATTTTGTTATTGTGCTTTGTGCTAGTAATACCAGTGAACTAAGAAAAATACATTTTTAACAAATTTTACAATTTAATTCAAGTCAAGCAAGTTCTATCGCTTTTATTTTATTTAAACAATTTTGTATTAAAAGTGCATGTTTCATGCTACGATTAAAAGCATTTTCCATATTATTATTTTTTCAAATTTTATAACAAATATTTATATAATTGAATGTTTAAGTACTTTGGAAGCTTGCGCGGCGCCGGTGGGCTCCGTGGGGAATATGGCGGTGAGTTTGGCGAGCAGGTTGTGCGTGAGGCGCACGATCTTGGCGTTGGAGGAGGCGACGCAGGCGGCCAGCCCGCGCTGCAGCGGCTTCAGCGCCGCCAGGATCTGGTCGCGCCGCAGCACGCCCAGCAGGAACACCAGCAGCTCCAGCGCCGTGCACGCGTTCGCACACGCGCCAGTGTTCGAGTCCGCGGTGGAGAACACCTGCGATAACATCTTTGTTATATTTCTATGACAATGCATTTCTTAGATATATAATTTATATTGTAACATATTTTAAAATAATTAGCACAATACATACATGGTCTTGAAGATACAATTATCATATATTTCATTGCAAACCACATAAGTTAATCTCTTAGATGAAATTATATAATGCAAGATAAAACGATTTACTTTATCCAGCCAGGCGAGTTTAGGTTCGCAGAGATGCGGCCACACGTCTGGCTTGAGCGCGGTCTTGAGCAGCAGCACGCAGCGCCGCGACAGCTGCTCGCCCGCAGTCGCGCCGCCGCCCGTCACGTTGCCCTCGTTCACCTGCTTACCGGTACCAAACGAAACACATTTCAAAAACGAGTAGATTTATTTACATACTTCAAATGCTTCAGCATAAATGATATAGCGAAAATTAATCTTTTTGTTTAAGTACGCAAATCGAATCAATGATCGATAATAATTTTGTAGACTTTTTTTTCTATTTGAGCGGGTATTAACAACTCTTTAACGTTTTCTGTCAATTAAACTTAAGCCAGACGGCTTAGCAAGAGGTTTAGAAGTGAGCATCGGGTATAAATAGAGACTTAATGTTGACAAACACCACAGCTCATCCAACTTAGCTATCACTATATTATATTATTGCAATCTCTCTCCCCCAACCTGTTACAAGTGAGATGTACCTGACAGGCGAGTCTCAGCAGTAGGTTGACGACGACGTCGACGTGCTGTCGGTCGAGCGGCTTGGCGGCGTCGGGCTCGTGCCGCGATGTGCTGGCCTGCGGGCTCGCCCACCCCGTGTTCAGCGCCTTGCGAGCCTCCGACCCGCTCTCGTCGGATGACACGCGCTTCATCGCACCGCTCGGGGACACCGCCACCTATGGTTGTGCAAATTCATTTACACTAGATAAAAAAAATGGATACTTTGGTACAGATAAAAGATTCTAATATAAATATGTGACTTTATTCAACAGTAACATTATTGCTCAGTCAACAGCAGCTTAGTTCAGTGTAGTGCTATTAAGTACCACTTGCTGAGATACTATTACGATGCCTTTCACTATATTTATGGCACCCTGTACCAAACCGTCGGAATATTATTTACTATTCCTACTAGCACATATATAAGAGCACGTAAATTATGTTGTAGGAATAGGTGGCGCAGTATAGTAAGAAGCCTGATGACTGTTGGTGCAGAGGATCACAACCTTCAGCAATGAGGTATCCGACAAGAGGAGGAGGGTATTATGTTGTGAAGTGTATATAGTTTACATTTTGTTTACTCTTAAGTTTAATTTAATATGTGAACAATAAAGTTTTAATAAATAATTATAAATAAATAAATAGTATGACGTACGACGTTGTCGTCGGCGGCGTGGTCTCGCACGCGCTGCAGCTCCCACTTGAGCGCCACCTCGGCCAGGTCGACGGCGAGGCGGCGGTGCTCCAGCGACGCGGTGGCAGAGAAGCCGAGCCGCTGCATCGCGCCCACCATGTGGCCCACCAGCGCGTGACGCACCGGGTAGTACACCTGACACACGAACAACACAACATGTTATATAAACTATCATATAAAAACACACAGTTTGTAATTATATGTCACAATACATAAATTAAGTTATCTAAGGTATTGTTCTCAATCAGAGTTGGGCATCAATCAATTAAGTTTTAATTGAACTAATCAATTGACTAAAAAATTAATTGCAATTAAATTAATTGAATTTGAATCAATTGCAATTAACCATTAATCGCGCGTTACAATTGAATTATTTAAACTAATGCACATCAATTGCAGCTCGCGATTAAATTATTGCAATTATTTTTTTCAATCGATTGATGATAAAATTAAAACTAACAATTAAATTTTGCTATTTTGTACGGAAAGGTGGTCCGCAAACCTTGTAGATGTTTAACGTTAATTATCTCATATACTCTTTATGACTAGGTAGGGACACTAAACTTAACAAATTCGCACACGCATGTACCCAATACTTAAACTAATACTTGGTAAAAAAATTAATTGTTAATCGTTAATTGTCAATTTTTTTTTGGCAAAATAACTAAAAATTGATCAATTGTTAATTGTATAAAACCTTGATTAATAATTAATCAGTTGTTAGTTGCTGTCACTGCAAATACAATTAATTAATTGTTAATTTTTAATTGTTAGTTCAATTAACATTTGCCCAACACTGTTCTCAATAATAGTAAATGTGAGAACAAATAATTGGGCAATATTAAAGTCTTTAATAATTACAAAACAAATAATATTGTGTTGAGACACATTCGATTTCCTCGCAGCTTAAAAAACATAATATTGCACCGACCTTATAATGTCTAACAACGAGTTGCAGTATGTGGAAGAGCTGTTGCACGGAGTGTCCGTCCTCGACGATGATCTTTTTGGTCCAGTGCGTGAGCATGGTGTTGCCGTCCTCCATGCGCTGCGGCATGGCGGGCGTGAGGATCTCCAGCGCCTGCCGCACCACCGAGCGCGCCTCCACCGCGTGCGCCTTCAGCAGGCTGTGGAATACTGCCACAAACAAATATTATGTTAGCCAAGTTATACATAGTGTAGGACACCCTCTGGCTAGGTGGGGTGACGATATCCGCAACGTGGCTGACAGCGGTTGGATGAGAAGAGAGATCGAGTCTAGTGACGTGCCATAATATAGGCCTATGTCCAACAGTGGACGCAATGAAAGCTGATGATGATTAAGCGTATACAAGATGTGTTTCACACCGTGATCGGAAACGTAGGCAGGTAGTAGCTATGGTGAAAACCGTTGGCGTTAAAAAATCCCGACGGTATAATTGTCGCTTAGCCCTTGACAATTACAGCATGATGATCGAATTGCAAGACATGATTTGCTAGATGCATCCCATCTCATAAAGCATTGGCAATGTATATTCGAGGGGATAAAAGACAGCAACGTGGTAAAACTTTGGTATAGTGTGACCAAAAACTATGCGGTCTCATTGGCGCAAGTTCGTTGAATAATATAGGAACAATTTAATAAAATTTGTAATGCTAAGTAAAAGTAGTATGACTATACCTTGCAAAACTATCCGCTTGTGGATAGCGAATTTAGCTATTATATGACTCAGCAGTAAATGTCCGTGATACCTGAAACAAACATCAAGCATTTGAATGATAGAAATCATTTAGGCAAAGCCGAGACGTCTTATTTTTTTTATTTATGATGCTCATTGAAGTTAATCAGATTTCGGAATTGAAAGTGTAGTTTACTTAAAAATAATTAAAATCACAGCTCGCGACAGATGGCTCAACAAATTACTAAATTTGTGAGTACAAAACACAGTATATATTTTGAAGATACCTAGTGGCAGGATCGACAAAGTTCTTCCCGAGCAGGCAGGGCCAGGCGAAGGTCATGAGTCTGCGCAGCTTGTTGCCCTGCTTCTTGTTGTTGGCGTCGTGTATGTGCGGCGACGCCTGCTCCAGCAGCAGGCACGCGAACTGCAGCAGGGAGATGCGCACCGCGTCCGAACACGCGAACGGGTTCTCGGGGTCGATCACCTGCAAATACATAACTATTGTTAGGAAACTACTAAATAATAATAAACAAAACATTTGTCTTCATTTTTAAATACAAAGCTATAAACTATCAGCAAACAATCATATTATGGTATAATATAATAATGGTATCAGGATAAGCAATTTATTTTATTAAATTGAATTAAAACACACTAAAACAAAAGTCTTATGTCGTGAGGATTTTCGGTGTCACAAACACGCAGTCCCGAAGGAAATGTTTGTGGATCACATAAACATTTGTCACGCAAGGACAACCGCGGGCTAACAGTGCGGGGATAGAAACCGCGGCCTCGACGTCGACCTGGCCGATTGATGCCAATTGCGCCACGAGGGTGACAATACACATGTATTGTATAATACATTAAGTGTATCGCATTTTAGAAACATTTTTAAATAGAAATAATACAATATAATTTATTTTTAAGTGCATATTACTTACGTTGTTAATGAAGACGGACACGACATTATCAGGATTATCCTGATACGGAGCAGGTGTTCCGCCAACAATCTTCTGGCCCTTGTCGAAGCTCACCGCGAAGCAAGGTATTAGTATGGTTTGCAGTATTTTAGCCTTCAACTCCTGCGACATGGCATCACTAGAGAAATGGTCCACGAAGCGGAAGAACGCCGAACGTTTCCACTCTACGGTGTAGTTTTGCGCTATCGTATTCTCAAGGAAATCACGGAGGAACTGTAAAGACGACAATTAAATAAGTATCAGTAAAAAATAACAATATTTAGAATGACAACAGAATAAAGAATCTCCCACGAAATCAATTACACGATAGCGTGTTTTCACGGCAGTAAACCGTAAACCGCAACTAGATTTGTTGTAATTAAACCTTTGTTAGAAAAAAGGTATTTACGAATCTGTATGTCTTACAAAAATACCTCTTTTAGGTCTAAGGTGTGTAATGTTCTATTCATTAACTATAAAAGGAACAACTACTATTGATACATAATGTATTACCTGGAAGTCGGGTATGAATCGATCGCACAATGCTCGCAGCAGTTGGAACAACAGATCTATGTCGCTGGGATGGTGACAGAAGTAGTGCAACAGGATCTTCACAATCAACTTCGGCTCTTTCCAGTGCAAGCAGTCAACAATTTCCACTTTCTTGTGAATCTCCTATTAGGAAAAAGGAAGGAAATATTAGTTTATATACGTATTTTATTTCAGGAAAACAACAGGGTTACTAAACATTAAAATTAAAAAGTAAATCATAGATACGATTAATATAAAAATATTATTCACAACTTACAGATTCTTCAATAAATCCATTTTTATGAAAGACCTGTTAGAAAATATCTATGAAAAATCTTGATTTCGATGTTCATTTTCACCCTAAAGGTGCTGATTAAATTGACATTGAAAATAATATAAATAGTTTTGAATAAAATAATTACACTGATACATATCAATTGAAATCTCCAAATAACTATAACATAACATCTCTCTACAGACTTACATAGAACAACAATACTCACATGATACTGGTCGCTGGACCATATACGCTTGAGCAATTCCACCAGATCCCTCTGCGTTGACAGCCACTGGTCATCAAACTTGATCAGCAGCGATATAACCCTGACCGCTTGGAACTGCATCTCAGCTTTATCCGCTTGGGGCAGCGCTGTGGCCGCTCCACTGGTATTGGCTGCCAAGAGTTGGAGCAATCTGGGCTTCTTGGACGTCTGTAGAGCCTCCCTGTATGCTGGCCCAGCATCGGGATGCTTGATGAGGAACACCAGGAACCTACTCCACTGCTGATCCTTTATGTTGTTGTCACTGAGTATGAGGTCCAGGGTCTCTTTTGGATATCTAAAATGAAATTAAAATTAATGAAATGGACATCTAGACATGGTTTGCTTTTGGTAAAGGATATGGAATAGTGCAAATAAATTTAAGATTAGAAGGCCAAATGTTAACTCAATAATTTTACTTTACTGTAATCATTGTCTGAAATGCTGATTTTTTTTTCTTTAATAACAATTCCTATTTACCTCATTAAAAACTTCACGAGAGGTTCTCGGAATGGTGATCCAGCTTCAATCATAAGCGATTTCTCTGTATGGAAGATAAGTCGACAAAGCACGTCTATGAACCGCGGCGACGCTGCCGGTATTTGGTGGAATATCCCGATCAGTATGATTATCTTCTGTTCGTTTTCTGTGTTTTTCGAAACACTTTGCAGGAAATTGTTTCCTTAAAATTAAAATATATATATCAGTTATACACCACAACAAGACCAAAGACACTAATTTTGTGTCAGATTTTTTTATAACTACCTCTATTACTCTGAATTGAATAATCCAATAACTTCTTGAGCAACTGGAGGAGTTGCTCACAAAGCTTTTCGCTGAACGTAGAAGGGAATAGTTGCGTCAAGTAGGAGAGGCGCTTGGCCCCGTTAACACTAAGGTGTCGATGGTCGCCGAGAGTCAACAGCAGTGGCCGCATCACAGGATGGACCATCTCCATGTCAATTTGGAAGCCGGACAAGAACTTCTGCATGCATTCGAAACCAGCCTGGGGACGAAAGTAATAAGTAAATAGTAAGTTAATTAAAATTTTCAATTTTATAACCAACTTCGATTTTTATGATAGATAGAAAAAAACTATGCTTTAAGCATTAAAAAAGCTGACACACATGACCAAGATCAGCCAAGGATGGCTGGGCTAAGTCCTTAGGTTCAAATGTTAGGTATTGGGTCATTGATTTGCAAGTCATTAATTAAAATGCAAAACATGGGTGCTCTGAGTACAGACTACTATTACTTTGAAACTAAGCAATGATGGTCTGTTCTTCTTTAGCATACTAGACGATAAACTTTCCCTTTAAACAACTAATACCTGTTGCAGCTCCGTATCGTTTTTCTCCAGCGATTTATACAGCACTTGGAATATTTTCTCCCGGCAGTGTTTCTCCTGTATGTAGTGGCAGGAGGCGAGCGCCCGCAGCGCGGAGGCCCGCAGCGGCACGAGGTTCACGCCCTTGTAGCACGGCAGCTTGCCCAGGATCGAGTCCTCGGCCTCGCACAGGGATATCAACTCGCGGAAGAACACTTTGTGCTCGTTTTGATTCAGATCTAAAACATACAGATTGTTATAATTTTTTAAATATTTTTCATCAATATCTGGATTCAAATTTCGGACCCACATCTTTTATCATTAGAAATACATCTCACATAAGACATAGCAGAAATTTTGAAATGTAATATAATACGCACCTATAGTAAAAAGCCGTGGTTTCAAAGTAGTACAGAATGTAGTTCCATCCATGAGACCCATCTGCGCATTCGCAGGCTGGTGACGGAGCAAATGCTTCTTGGGTGGAATTATGTCTGCCAACACCTCCCGATGCGGGTCCATCACTTCGGTCACAGTCTTCTTTTGCAGTTCCGCTATTAATTCTAGCGATTTCATGGCCTAGACAAAGAGATAATTTTTTATAGTTATCGTAAGTAAAAGTACTAAGATATCCGCCTTGGTAGTAATCTATTTACGGTAGGTATTAAATGCTTCATATGGAGTAATTTTATGAACTAGCTAAAAATTTTGTTTTACTTGCATAAATAATGATATTTATATTTCTTGTGAATGCATACCTGTTGTCGAACAAGTAGATGTGGGCTGGTGACTTGTAGCACGAGTTCCTGCAGTACGTCGTGCAGCGCGCGCGCCCGGGCCGCCGCCACGTCTCCCTCGGGCTCCGCCACCTGTCCCGGCGCCACGCCGCCCGACACGCAGATGCGCACCAGTCGCTCCAGGTTCATGGTCGCCATGTCGATCGCGCCCGAAGACACTTCACCCGTCAAATCCATCATCACAAACAGAACCGCCTTCAAGAACGTGAACACGTGCTTGTACACCCACTCCGGCGCCATTTTCTCGAACATAAACTTGACAGCGATACATCCGCCGAGCTTAGCATACCAGGCACGCTCGTAGCACAGAGCCGACATACGTTCCGCGAGGTATTCCATCAGGGGCAGGCGACAGGCGCGTTCCTTACTGCCTAGGACCGTCGCCGCTGTATTTATCATCAAAACCAACGCCAGATGACCGGGTTTACACAATTCTTTCTCTTCGTGACCCATTACTACAGCAATAGCATCAACCAGCACTAAAGCGTCGAGTCCCTCTTTAGGTGCAGATGAAGTAACAAATGGTCCTGCCTCTTGAGCAATGGCTACCATCGTGTAGTGCCTTACTAATGACACCATCGTGGGCAGAACGTGATGGCGCAGTTCTTTAATGGCTGCAGCGACAAACATTCCAGTTAAGGCTGTGCGATGTGTGTTTCTTACAATGCTGTTGCAGCATTTGTAGTATGGTCCGTTCTGCACTTGGATTTTTCCGTCTAGGAAACTTGGATGGTTGAATAACTTTTGTAACGTCACTTTATCGTCGTCCAGGTTGAGTGACGCAGCGAGGTAACAACGAAGCACTTCCCAGCATTGACGTCTGTAGAACGGATCAGTTGTACTCGATTTGAGCGCCGAGAACGCTGTCTCGATCACTTTGTCGACTTCGAAGTCTATCTGCTTCGATTGGTCTTGGAAGTAAGCCTGCACCGCGGGCGGAGGAGCATCTGTTTCGCGGTACTCCAACCTCTGCGGTTCTATCATCATCTTGCGGTTTCCACCGCCAAACTTGCCAAGAACTCTAAATGCTATTCTCGCGACTTCATTGTTGTGTAGAGTACGCCAGAGCGCTTGCATCAAGTCAGCGCGCACTGGCTGTATATGTTCATATAAGAAATCTGGTTGCAGATTGTCTACGCAAAGTTCCAGTGTACGCAGGCCCTGAGATATGAGCGTGTGAGAGCCATTTAACGCAGACACCAGTGGATCCATCAACATCGGTAAATAAGGCAACAGACTACTCAGTCTTACCGGAACGGTCAAGCACAGTTCAACGAAAAGATCTTTCATGTGCTGCTTGTGAAGACCGCTCTGCAAACGGTTCAACCCTTCCAACAAATTGGGCAGCAACGGCAAGAACTCCTGGTACAACAAGTCGTGACTTCCACCGCCGATAGAACGGAACAATGCCCTTAGGAGAAGGAAGTAGTTGTAGGGCTCCTTCGCCGTCATGGCATAATCCATTGCTTTGTTTACAATACTATGCAGATGGGGTCGTAACATTTGCTCATTTTCTGTCGGGAACAAACTGACAGAACCAAATACCAGTTTGAACAATCTAAGGTATAAGTTAGACCTTTCTAAATTGGTGCCCATTTCTTCCATTCTTTTCAGAAGATACTCAACAAGAACAGTCGCGAATATTGGTGAGGTGGCCGGGTTCGACAGGAACGTGTTGGCAATGATTTGCAACGTTGTGTTTTTGTTGATTCTTTCCACCATATGAGATATGGTAGCTGTAAATATTTCTTGAAATGTTTGTGGGTTCATCATGGAAAACTACAAAAGAAACAAGAGATTAATGAAAAATGGAATCAAAACGAAAATGATTACCTACATAACAAATTAACCGTTTACTAAAATTTAAATCTATATGATTAGGTGTATTTGCGAACGTTTATTTGACAGTTCGAATAACCAACTGCGATACTAATATCATGTCAATAAAAATTACTCCTAATTCCTAAAAAACTCCTATATCATTTTACTCGACCCTATAATAAAACCCACTATCCTTAACTGATGTATATAGTAGTGCGAGTATTGGTATACGTACGACTCCGCTGAAGTGTTCGAGCACCTCCTTCTCCTCCTTGGACCTGACGTGCGGCTGCGCGGGCTGGTGCGCGGGCGCACGCGGCGCCGCCAGCGTGTAGATGTCGAGCGACTGCAGCCCCCACCGCACCAGCCGGATGAACACCAGCGTCTCGCGCGCGCTGAACTGCTTCTGCCCGGTTATCGTCGTCGTCGACGTGCCCTCCGTCGTTGTCGTCGTTTGCTAACAATACAAGCATACATTATGACGTCACGCCTGCATTACTAGAATAAGTTCCGCTAGGTATGTAGCAGTCTACTGCACTGCTATTGCACAACAATGCACTTCTGATATTCCTAGAGTTGTATTAAAGTAATAAAAAATTAAGAATAAAAATATCTGGTATTATAATTGAATCGTTAGTGAATATCTCTAGATTAAACTAACATTAAAATATTTAAGCTAAGATCAATTCCTGATTAAAACAGTATAAAACCAATAATCTTCAATAAAAAAAAAAATCTTTACCTTGCACGACGCACATCCCCAAGTAATAGTCTTTACGCCGCAGACTAAGGTCTTCACCAGGGTCCTATAGTCGCCAACGTTGAGATTATTTATTTGCGAAGTGGGGAATCCTATTTTGGACTTCTCCTCGGCCCGGGCGATGCTGTCGAGGAAGTCAGGCGGGGACTTGTCGTCGTCGATGCGCGGCTCGGCCGGGGTGGCGGGCGCGGGCACGGCCGGCGTCGTCGGCGTGCTCGGCGCCGTGCCGTTCGTGCCGTTGGCGGGCGGGATAGTTTGCTTGCTGAAATACAATGTACGTACATAAACTCACGCCTGTATTCCATAAAGGGATGAGCAAAGGTGTAGTTTTGAAACCCACCTTTCGTCAAGTACGACCTACGTAAATCTGACTTCGCGCTCACTGAGGACATTATAGTCGTATAGACATAATATAATAGTCTGAAATTCTGTCTTAATTATTAGTACTTACGCAGCATACTCCCGACTGGAGGCAAAAGTGATTGCAGAAAAAAAATAATATCAGATTAATTTAATCAATATTAAATACTTCATTAAACTTTTAGCGTTCATCACTCACCATTTGGCCATCAAAGCGGGCAGTTGTAGTTTGGATATGGTTTTGAATTTGAGCACGAACACTTCCAGGATCCTCATGAGTAGCTGGCGACCCTGGGGCTGCGTGCCGGATGCGGCGGCGCCCTCACTCTCGGAGCGCTGCCGTATGCAGTCCACCAGATTCAACAGCAACTTGCACGACATCGTTTGAATACTACAAATAACATCATAGTTTTTTATAGTGTGACAAATGGAAATGAATTATTTGAATTTTTTTACTAGTCTTCTTTTTACAAACCATCAAAAGTGTTAGATGAATTTTGATGCACATTTATCCAGGTAACCTAGAAATGCTATCTTTTTTATTACATCTACATTAAAATAAAAAAGTCACTGGTTTAACTGTGTATTATACTTGTTTATTTTGGTGTCTGTATAAGTCAATTTGATTTTGATGAATAAAGACTCAAACTACAAATATTATTTTTTGAATTTTGAAAGGCACACTGAGCCTTTGGCCTATGAACCACGGTTACCACCAAGATTGCATTTACCTGGTGGGAAGAGATTCATCATGCACATTCTTGGAGAACAAGTGCGCGGCTATAGCCAGGTCGGTGAGGGGCAGGTGTTGTCGCACGTGGTGCACCAGGTCCGCCAGCGTGGAGTACGCGAGCGGCCGCAGCGACTCGTGCACCGTCCAGCCGCCGCCCAGCAACACGTCCTCGTCGAACAAACGCTCCATGTACGGAACGAATTCTGTATGGTACATTAAATTACTTTAATTAAATTGCATAAAATTTACTCATTTACTATAGGAATTGATAAACTACCTTATGAGTAACAAATGAATATACCAAAATATATGTCTAAAGTAATAAATGTCTCCATTAATATTTATTTAGTTTGAGGAATTAATTTCTTGAGTGTAGTAAAATTGGCGGCTTTGTTTTGTTTTTGTCTCTTTATCCATAATTTCTTTCCCCATTCTGTTTGAAAACCAGGGAAGACACTAGAAACTTTTAGTAAAAATAACCGGTAAGTATATTGAAAGCAGATATAAACAGTACCAATTGAACAAAAATACTATAATAAAATTCACTCACTCAGTCTTAAATCAGTAGCAAGAATGTGGCGTGTGGCAATAACTAGTTCCTTCCTAAGATGAGCCACTTCAGCAGGGCACAAAGTCAATAAACCAATTATGCCCTTGACCATCAAGTTAGCATGATTTGCTATTGTGTCTTGGTATATTCTAATAATATAGGCTAAGAATGCCAAAGTTTTTATTTGTGCTCCCATGAAGTCAACAAAAATTTCCTTGTTAAATGATGGTGAAAGCCTAGAATTAAAAACAAAAATATTTAGTTTTGCAATTATTTACTTTCTTTATGACAGCATTAAAAACAATAAAAGGTTTCTTTTCTACCTGTGAGCAGCAGAAGGTTGCAAGGTTATAGTTTCCATTATAAGTGGAATGAAGTTACTAACTTCTTGATGAACATTTACTTTGTATAACTGGTACATCAAAACCACTATTATTGGCAATTCTTGTATAACCTTCAGTGATAGCACTGATCTGGGAATAAGGTTGTACTGAAAAAAGAAGTATCATTTACATTAATTTTAATAAATAAACCAACAATAGTGTAAAAATAAAACATTAAAATGACAATTTTCCACTTAGTATTTTATAAGTATCTTAGTTAGAAATAGCTTAGTACTTTCTTGCATGAATATGTATTCAATAGAAATACTTACAGTAACAACACTTCCATCAAGCAACTTTTTTTCAGTATGAATTGGTGTAGTAGTAAATGTTTCTTGCAGCAGTTGTTCAATATTGACTTCAGACAAGTCTTTCACTCTTATTATGGGTCTGGGTTCAAATATTTTAGGAAGATGATTTGGTAAGTCTGAGTAAATTCCCTTTACCCATTGGAGGAATTTGTGTATCTGTATGGTAACAAAATTATACATTAACATTACAAGAATATATAAATTGTATATGTAAAAAAATTCCTTGTGACATATCCCTGAATACAACTAATATAACTACAAAACAATATTAATGTAATCCTTAAGTGGATAAATTTATTTGGCGTAATTGTGTAATCAGTTGGTGAAATATGAGTGTAAAATGCAACTCCAACTGCCCCTTTGAGGAATACAGGAGTGGGTGTACTTATGTATAATTCTGAAGTCAAAGAGGCTTTATCATTGCAAAACCCAATTATATTTTTTGAAATACAAGCTAATTAAGTAGTTAGCAGTGATGGCCTCGAGGTTGAAGGAAAACATCGTGATAAAGCCTGCACACCTAAAATTTCTTAGGTGTGTAGTCCGCCAACCCACACTAGCCCAGTGTAGTGGACTATGGCCTTAAACCCTCTCAATGGTAGAGGAGACCCATGCCCAGCAGTGGGACGTATATGGGTTGATAAAGAAGAAAGAAAGAAGAGCTAATTAAAAAATATATAAACTCACATCAACATCAGAACTGTAAGCAGGCCTGTACTGTTTGTGCAGCTCCATAAAAATCTTTAGGCACACCAACACATTCTCTTCATTTTCTATTTCCATCAACTTCAACATCAGTATGAGTATACTCTTAACATATTGCCTTAGTGTCTCACTAATTGGCAAGCGGTGGATCATTTCCAGTATCAGTTTCCTAACTTGCTGTATATTGTACTCAGCAATAAAATGAGGTTCTCCATCTTGGAGTATCTTGAGAAATATTTTCAATGAATGATCTAGAAATTGAGGATACTGTGGAGAACCAAGTATAACCTGAAAATAATATGACAAGTTACAATATTGCCTCATGATTTTTATTCAAAATTATTCCCTTTTATCTACTATATAATTTATCAAACCACACCACAGGCATATCAATCTTTAAAAGTATATCCTAATTAGAGGATTTACTTTGAAAATTAGTTTGTTTTTAAATTTATTTTACATCTTTTTACTTTGAAGTACAATAAAATGTGTTTATAAGTTTTATTAAACTATCATTTTGAATATTGAAATGTCATTGGTCCTAAATAAGTATACTAAATTTTGAGTTAATGCAATATTTTAAAAGCAGTCAAAATCATGTCCAAAAATTTTATAATGTAATATAAATATAAATTGAGATTGAGAGCAAGAATGTAATAGGGATTTCAAAAGATGTAAATTATTTTTCTCATGGCATGCTAGCAACTACTTTGAGCAGGGAGTTATGATCTTGCAGCTCTAGTTATATGTCACACATATACAATCTGCTATAAGCTGCTTATAATGACTGCCAGTCTCACTTTGTACTACTCATTAAAGATTATGGTCTAAACTGGTACATACTGCTGGTATAGATTCACAGGTCTTTACAATGGATATACAGCATAGAATTCAAATTCATTCAATTTAAATTAAGTCAAGTCATTTGGATGAAAAATGGAAATCATAATTTTAAACTTCTCCCTGTGGCTATTAGGTATTCCTTAATTTAGGAAGTATGATTTATTAATGATCTTAAAAAATCTTAAACACTGGATCCAAACTAATTCTAAATAAGAAAATTTTAAATCTCATATTGACATGTTAATATTAATACAGATAAGTAAACACAAAATATTTTTTGTATTCAAATTAATATATATTCATGATATTTGAAATAATTTGTTTCTTAGTTTACTGTCAAGGAATATGCCTGAGAAGTGAAAATTGTAGCCCACAGAATTGCACAACAAGTGTGTTACTACACAAGTACAACAGACTTGTTGAATGTCTATTCAAACTCTCATAGTGACTTCTATCTTACAATGCTCTTATACCAATGTGTATGTTGTTTATTTGTTTTGTTTTCTATCATTATTATTGTTTCTTACACCGATAATCACAAGAACTTACTAAAACAATATACACATCACATAAATATAACATAATCCTTTTCATCTCTTGATACACACACTTATTTGAGAATAGTATTATATTTAAGGTTAAATATTCAGTTATCATTTAAGATGAATGAGGAATATAAAAAAGATGCAAGACTTACAAACTTTTAAGTTAAGAGCCTTCATGTTTCACAGAATAAAAGTATTGAGAGAAAGGGAAATAGCTTTCATCTCAAACAAATTTTAAGTGGTGTAAAAAAGCTAGAAGGACTAAAAGGTAGAACATATTTTGTTATTTGAGACTTTTGTTTTGATTCTATTGAAGTACCTTAATTGTATGGTATATTATTTTAATATAAAAATATTTTTACAGATTGTTCTGCTCTTTTATGAAATATTCTAGCTATTGGGCGTAGTCTATTCTGAATGAATTACGAAGAATTAATCAGGACATCATTAATTAATCATTATTGTTCATTACCACTAATATTTTAGGCTGTTTAAATTTTTATTTTATCTCAATACTGGCGAGGAATGTATATGAAACTGATATTTTATAGTTCGGAATTAAGGCATAATGGCTCATGAACTAGGAGACCTGGCATTGAGTGCTAGATATTCAACAAACCTCAAAATTTTCGCTGAGTTCCTGTGCAGCCTTGAGTTTAATTTCATCCTTAGCGCCGGGATCAGCCAGCATAGTCACATAGCTGCGATAAGTGTTCATTTGGGTGTGCGGATCCCCGGGTCCACCCGGGGCCATCGTAGCCATCATTAAATTACACAAAACATATCGTTAAATATCACAAAACACAAGTCTAATGCGACATAGTAGAAACCTAATTCTTTAATATTCACAACGTCTTATTAGCAGCATGGAGCTGTATATTACTTGTATAGCAAACAGTTTCGGTACCTACAGTTCATTTTTTAAAACTACATTGTAGACACATCTAAAAAAGAAACATGTACGAAACTAACGATAACTTAATCAACACGCATTATACATTTTTACTCTACTGTTTTCAGTAAATACAAATGAAAATACTAGCACAATAATAAGTTGTAAATAATAAAGTTAATTTATTAAAGAAAACATGGAGAACGCCGTACACTGCTGCGCCGCCGTGCACACAGATTACTTCTTTTTTGCCATGCACTAGCCGGGAATTGGGTCACAGAGTACAGATGACACAGGTTGGGTTGACATTATATGCTAGCTAACCAATCTTTTCATTTTATGATTATCCCTTTCTTTTCCAAATTTCTATAGGTATATAGGTACCTAGTAGTGCACTACAATGAACTTCTTGGTAAAAAGTGAAATTTATAAGTCATGAATGTTTCATTTAATGATGTGCCAACTCGGAAAAAACAGAACTCGATTTAACTCGAGTTAAAATCCACATAACTCGGGTTGAACTCGAGTTAACTGACAAATGAATGTTCTTTCTATAATTTTTACCAGTTTATTTCCTCAGCTTCGCATTAATAGTTTAAAAATTGGAACAAATGACATTTTTATCTGTTTCAATTCTTTCAGTTTTTATATTATTTATTTATAATGAATTGACAGAGTTATACAAATTAAAGTAAAGAAAATTATTGTTTGAAATCATTTATTTATGTATTTTTGGCTTGAATTTTATTTATAAACATATTTATATTTATTATCAATAAAACTATGAAAATATATAGCAGTCTTTTAAAATAAAATCAGACTAACATTATGATGCGGGTATGTACAATGTACATAGTTATATTTACAGGCTGATAATTGTTTTACAAACACAATATTTTCAAGAAAATTAGATAATTAGTATCACAAATTCTTTTCTTAGTTAAATTATATACTTATAATTTAGTCTTAAATACATAATATGTGACACTTGTTATGAATCAATTAACGAACATAGTCTCCCACAAATGATCGGTAAACTACGCTCCATGTCGGTTGACGGTTCCATTCGATTTACGAACTCGAGTCAGAGAGAATTCAACTCGAGTGGGTTCGAGTTACGCCCAACTCGAGTTAGCTCGAGTTACTTACTCGAGTCGACCATCACTAGTTTCATTTTCCCAGTTACAGGCCAACATTTTTTCAACATATACCTACTTACTTAAAGTAACGTAACTAAAGATAAGATTAATACACTGTGTGTATGTACTATAAATTTCTTTTCGTTCACAAAAAAAAGGAGTTCTCCATGTTTGTTAGGAATAAATTATAAATAAATAATAGTTTGTGGCTGAAAAAATTAGGATGATTTAGTCGTTCATCTTCTTTGTGGAGAGTAAAAAAAATAAAAAATATCTGTGGATAGATGTTATGGCATAAAGTTCTATTGTTTATTCCATGTCATCGCATCGATGGATGCTTTTACAAGTTACATTTTATTTTTGTAAATCTTAAAAATGGGTTGAAATTGAATTAAACTTAACGTGTCGGACGTGAAAAAGTTATTCGTAAACGATCTAAGACAAATTAAGATGCGATCATGGCTGCTTTTGCTACGTTGTTAGTCATAACATTTTGGCTTCGGTGCACTATAGTGTATGGTTACGAGTTCATATCACAATACCCCAATCAGCAGAATGAGACATTACAGTTTTATCATCTAGCTGTGGACAGAATGAGTGGACAAGTGTACGTGGGTGCGTTAAACTGGATTCACCAGCTGAGCCCAGACTTAAAACCGATTCATGTAGTGCGGACTGGACCGAAACTTGATAATCCAATGTGTCATGCTACCGGTTGTACTTCTACGGATATTAAAACTACGTGGATCGACAACGTAAACAAAATATTAGTGATCGATCAAGAGGCGAGAATAGTGATCGCGTGTGGATCAATTCAGCAGGGTTCGTGTTTCAAGTACAAGTTGGGTGATATCTCGTCGGAGCCAGAGTTCGTCGCCGTCAGTGTCGCGGCTAATGATGCTGATGCGTCTACGTATGCGTTCATCGGCCCGGAAAGGTACAATTCGTGGGACCGCTCCAATGTGCTGTATGTGGGCACAACATTCACAAACAATGGGGAGTATCGACACGACGTTCCTGCCATTTCTAGTCGTGATCTTATGACGCTAGATCTCGCCCAGTTCACATTCTCAAAACAGAGCTTGATACAAATAGATGTAAAGTATAGGGACAACTTCTTAGTGCAATATGTTTATGGGTTTAATGCCAGTGATTATGCATATTTTTTGATAATACAAAAACATTCCCATCTTGCTGGCAATGAGGAGTTTGGGTATGTGTCGCGATTGGCTCGCACTTGTGTCAATGACGATAATTACAATAGTTACACAGAAGTCACCTTAGAATGTCATGTTAGAGAAGAAACTAGTGATAAGAGTGAAATTGTCAATTACAATTTAGTTCAGGATGCGAAAATAGCAAAGGCAGGTTCCAATTTGGCCACCCAATTGGGTATTGAAGTAGGAGACTCTATACTTGTAGCATTGTTTAGCCCATCTAAAAGTATATCCAATGAACCAATGACAAAATCTGCAATGTGTGTGTTTTCATTGCAAGAAATAGAAATTAAGTTTAATGAGAATGTTCACATGTGTTTTAATGGTAGCACTAAGGCCCGTAACATGGGCTACATATCAGGCATGATATCAGATGGTAAATGTCCCAGTGTTGGTTCCACAGGTAACATACTTAATTTTTGTGAAGTTGGACTTAAAATAAGTGGACTTTATCCTATTAAAACAATGTCAGTAATTAACTGGAATGATACTCTTATAACAAGTGTGACATTATCTGTAACTGGCCTACATACTGTAGCATTTTTAGGCACTAATAATGGCACATTAAAGAAAGTTTTAGTTGATGCTGAGAAAGCTTTAGAATATTCTAGTGAAGAATTACTACCAGGTCAAAGAATTCTCCCAGACACAACTTTATCGCCATATCAAAAAACTCTGTATGTGCTGGCAAAAAATTCAATTGTACAAATACCAACTGAAAAATGTGCTGAACATGGCAATTGCTCTTCATGCCTAGAGTCTAATGATCCTCACTGCGGCTGGTGTTCATTAGAGAAACGGTGCACTGTGCAGAGTATGTGCCAAAAAGGGACTCAAAGTGCACCCAGGTGGCTTTCCCAGTACACAGGTCAACAATGCATAGATTTTGAACAGATTTTACCAGACAGAATATCTATGAATGAAGTGACAACAGTTCAACTTATTATAAGAACATTACCAGAATTACCCTTTGGGGCCAAATATAAATGTGTATTTGGTAATACTCCTCCTATAGATGCAGCAGTCACATCAAATGGATTAGCATGTCCTACCCCTGATATTAAACATAGACCAAAAATACCTCCAAATCAAGACCATGTATATGTGCCCTTATCTGTCCATTCATCAGAAACTAACAAAGACTTTGTTTCTCGTAACTTTGCATTTTATGATTGTGCTAGGCATACAACATGTCATTCTTGCATAATGAGTGATTGGGCTTGTAATTGGTGCATTTATGACAACAGATGTACCCATGATATTTCTGTATGTCAGAGAACCATAATAAGTGGTGAGAACAATCCAACTAAGTTGCTTAATCATGGCATTGGCCATTGTCCACGTATAAGGCAGTATAAAAAGCCAATTTTATTACCAAATAATGTTCCCAAAGAATTGGAATTAGAGGTTGAAAATTTGCCTCATTTACAACCAGGACACACTGGATTCCAATGTATAGTCAGCATTGAGTTGGCTAACATGATTCTTCCAGCTAGAGTGGAATCCAATCATTATATTGTGTGTGACAAAACAACATACTCATATGAAGAAGATGTAGGAGAATATAATGTGAGTGTTAAAGTTGTTTGGAATCATAAACATTACATAGACACTATAACAATTACATTGTACAAGTGTGAAATACTTGGATCTCACAGAGAACATGCTGATTGCTCTCTATGCATTACCCGTAACTCAATTTATCAATGCACCTGGTGTGGCAATGCTTGCATCTACAGTGAATCTTGTATGGAAAATCCAGTAACAGAATGTCCCAAACCTAGAATTGATATGATCAAACCATTAAGTGGGCCTATAGAAGGTGGTACCGTGGTCACAATTGAAGGAAGCAATCTCGGGTTAAGAGTTGAAGAAGTAAAAGGAAAAATTCGTATTGGGGATGTTCCATGTGATATAGTCGATTTTGAAGTGTCAGTAAGCATTACTTGTCGCACTGGTCCATCAAATGGCTCATCAGTAGCTCCAGTAATAGTTGAAAATGACTCTGGGTACACGGAGTCATCTGTTCTGTTCAGTTACAAAAACATTAAATTGCAAGGTGTTTATCCAGCTCTAGGTCCTGCATCTGGTGGAACTCAATTAGCAATAGGAGGCCAACATTTAAACATAGGATCCTCAGTTTCTGCATTTCTTGATGAATTACCTTGTTCAGTTAACAAAACACAGACATCAAACAGCAGATTGATATGCATTACACCAAAAGCCAATGTACCACGAGTTATTCATACTCTTATGGTAGTAATAGATAATGCCAACAGAACATTACATGGTGATCTATTTAATTATACAGCAGATCCTACTATAATGGAAATAAAACCTTTGAAAAGCTTTGTCTCAGGTGGAAGAATGATAACAGTTCATGGAACCAACCTTCACACTATACAAAAGCCTCTCATGAAATTATATTATGCCAATGAATTGATTCCTGTAAACCACACTGAATGCAGTGTATTGAATTCAAATCAAATGGAATGCCCAAGTCCAGCCATTAACAGAAAGTATGATGAAATATTGCAAGCCACCAAATCACAGACTAGCACACCACAGGTTGCCATGAAAGTAGGTTTTGTAATGGACAATGTCGAAACTATGCATGATTTAGAAAAATATTTTAATCCTCCCCGTACCCATATGGTATTTGTCGAAGACCCTCATGTGTATCAATTTCCTAATAGAATAAAATCATACAAAGGTGACCCATTGGTTATTGAAGGAGAAAATTTAATTAGAGCCAGTGATGAATCAGATGTTGTTGTAACCATTGGAACTCAGCCATGCAATGTTACAAGTTTAACTATGCAGCAGCTATTATGCACACCACCCGAAATGCAGCCATCAAATACTGATGAAAATGGTCTACAAATAACAGATTTTAGTTTACCATTAGTTGTAGTCAAAGTCGGACGTAATTTACGATTTCCAATTGGTTATCTTCATTATGAATTACTTAGGAATTATAATTTTCCACCAGAAGCTATAGCAGGCATTGCAGCTGGTACATTCTTTTTGGTTCTAATATTTATGATTGTATTAGTCATGTACAGAAGACGAAGTACAAAAGCAGAGAGAGAATACAAAAGAATACAGATACAGATGGACACTTTAGAGAGTAATGTACGGTTGGAATGTAAATTGGCATTTGCAGAATTGCAAACTGATATGTCTGATTTGGCAGCTGATCTTGAACATTCGGGGATTCCTACTTTGGATCATGTTAATTACGTCATGAAAGTATTCTTTCCTGGAGTGTCTGACCATCCAATTTTAAATGTCCAAAGGCAGTTTATAAATGCTCCTAGAACAAACTATGACGCCGCAATGATCCAATTTGAACAACTTCTGAATAACAAGAGTTTTCTTCTGTCTTTTATAGACACATTAGAATCGCAAAAATCATTCAATATAAGAGACAAAGTAAATGTTGCTTCGCTATTGATGATTATATTGATGGGTAAAATGGAATACGCTACTGACATTTTAAAGTCTTTGCTTTTAAGGCTTATTGATAAGTCAATTTGCAACAAACATCCCCAATTGATGTTAAGAAGAACTGAAAGTGTTGTTGAGAAAATGTTAACAAATTGGATGGCTCTCTGCATGTATTATTATCTAAAGGATTATGCCGGATCTTCGTTATTCTTACTTTTTAAAGCTATAAAACATCAAATAGAAAAAGGTGTAGTTGATGCAATTACTCATGAAGCTAGATATTCTCTTTCCGAGGAAAAGCTCCTGAAAGAGCAAATTGATTATCAAACTGTTACGTTACATATAGTACAAGATGATTTTGATGAAAAAGTCCAATGTAAAGTATTAGATTGTGATAGTATTTCCCAAGTCAAATCTAAAATATTAGATGCTCTATTTAAAAATACTCCGTTTTCCTTGCGCCCATCCGTCCACGAAGTCGATTTAGAATGGCGCCACGGACGAGGCGGACATGTTACCCTCCAAGATGAGGACGTAACTACAAAGACAGTTAATGGTTGGAGGAAGTTAAATACGCTGTCACATTACGGGGTAAAAGAATCAGCAGTCATGTCGCTTATATCGCGACAAAACGATAGTTTCAACACGCCGTATAAAATACCATGTAAAAACTGTACTGGAATATATTGTTCCAATTCTCACATACGAGTTTATAACAGCGATATTACAGATCAAAATGTTCATTATTATCACTTAGTGAAACCTATAGAGTATCAACATATAATAAGCAAATCTTCTGAACATAGCCATAAAGCCATTCCAGAAATATTCCTCACAAGATTATTATCTACTAAAGGCACTGTGCACAAGTTCGTTGATGACTTTTTCAGTACAATACTCACCGTAAACGAAGTTTTGCCACCAGCCGTTAAGTGGTTGTTCGACCTTTTCGACGATGCGGCTAGATCGCATGGCATTTTGAATCCAGAAGTGGTTCACGCATGGAAATCTAACAGTTTGCCACTTAGATTTTGGGTAAACCTCATCAAAAACCCCGATTTTATTTTCGATATAAATAAGACAGCAACCGTTGATTCTTCTTTGTCTGTTATCGCACAAACATTCATGGATGCTTGTTCCTTAAGTGAACACAGACTGTGTAAAGATTCCCCATCAAATAAACTTCTTTTCGCTAAGGATCTACCCACATACAGAGACATGGTGATAAGGTTTTATCAAGCTGTATCTCAGTTACCTCAAGTGACTGACCAAGAGCTATCTACTTCTATGCAACAGCTTTCTGTGGAGCAGTTAAATGAATTTGACACTTTATCTGCCTTAAAAGAGTTGTATATCTATGTCAGTAAGTATAGAGAGCAAATTGTACTTGGGCTAGAAAATAAAATGCACTTAGCTCATAAATTAGATAATATAGCCTGCACTATGGAAGGTGATCCCTCATCTATATGCTGACTATATGACACCATAAGTTACGATTTGATTGCATTCACGTAATTTGTTTGTAAGGCATCTATTTTGTAAAAAGAAGCTTTAATTTATTATGAATATTCAGATATAAACCCGATTATATGTAAAAAGACTGTAAATTATCTGTTCCCCAACTCTAGCTAGGAGTTTTAAAACTATTTTTTGGAGTAAATAAAGACTATGGATTAGTTATTATTGATTTTCTTTAAGATATGAGTATTAAAAATGTATTTTGTGCTGGATACAAAACATTTTTTTACAAGAAACTTAGTTCAAAATCGTATTTTGTCAGAGTCTGACTGTTATAATGATATTAACTACAATGTGTTGCTATTCTGAAATTATAATTGGATTTAAGAATGATAATGTTATAAAATAATTGATAATTTTCTGCCACTTAATTTAAGGATCTTTATAATAATTCTTATTTTGAAAAGTAAGTCTGTAATGTGTATAACAGAAATGCTGATGAACCAGCACTTCGTTTTAATAGTCAATAATGAATCTCGTTTTAATTAGCAAGTGCTTTGATAGAAACAAGAACAAATCTTTTATGTAATATAATTGAAGAGAATCTCGAATATTTCTAATGCGTTTATTCTCCAGTGGCCATACCTTAAGTGTCCATGCTATTTTTATAATTGTTTAAGTATATAATGTATTTACTGGTCTTTTAGAAATGATAAATCTTATGATTTCGTATAAAATGTAGATCTGGCACTGAAATTAAATTTTATAATGTAAATCTAATTTGTATGTATCTAAATACTTAACTATTGATGTGTATTATGCTAAGATGTATGTGTAAAGAGAGTTAAGATTTAAGGAAAATGTTGTGATATTTGTATTTGGAATATTTATAGTGAATATTGCTGGCTTTTTTATTTTTATACTTTAAACTTCATTTTTTATTAACTCTGATGAAATTGCTGAAGAACATACTCATTTTGGTAAACTATAGTATTTTGTTTACGAAACTGCATATTTTGTAAGGAGTATTTTAAACTATGATCTCATTTTTATTGTTTGCTCAATTAAGTTCACAATATGTTCATTTTAGTGAAAACCTTTTCATGCATTTAATATTAACAGCGAATGACGTAACAATAATATTCCATTTACAAAATATTTTAAGATATACTTAGATATAATTTGCTAGAATTTAAGACAGCGTAAAATCACC
Organism: Cephonodes hylas; assembly: GCA_030295005.1. Taxonomy (NCBI): domain Eukaryota; kingdom Metazoa; phylum Arthropoda; class Insecta; order Lepidoptera; family Sphingidae; genus Cephonodes; species Cephonodes hylas. Next base: position 4,914,640 of record AP025364.1, on the reverse strand, counting down.
CGTCTCTTGAAATTTTATATTATTGACTTAGAAATATACTTATTTATCAATCCTTTTGTAATAAATAATTTCAATATGAATGGGATAAAACAAGAAAAAAAACTGTTTATTTTATTTCATAACATTTATTAGATACATAAAATACCCAACATTTATTTAGGCAATTCTACACACAAAGCCAATTATAATATCACTGATTTTCTTCTTTAAATAATTTTATTATTGGATTTTTTTAAATAAGTGTATAAAGAAAAGATCATAGGTTATTAAATTGACAAATTCTTTTTTGTTAATATTTTAGCCTGTAAGAATATTCTAAATCGCAAGATTTTCTTCTGCACATCTTTCATATTATTCAAATCAAATCCATTTTAGGTATTGGAAATAACTAAGTCGTATTATCAGTCATTCACAACAAGATAATCAATAAATAAATGGTCCCAAAAAATATAATCAGTAAGAGCAATCAATGGGCTGTCTTGTCAAAATATCGGGATAATTCTATTATAGTATTTAATCATCCAGAACTATAAAGTAAGGACAGTTATAATCCCATATTCTGATTTGATTGTTATTTCTATCAACATGGCCACCTGGACCAGATGCTGAATGAATGATTGCTCACAAATTCTCCGCAGTAAAAAGACATTATACAAGCATATTTGTGCAATAAATCTTACACTGTATACATTGGAATCAGATAATTATTTGAATGTGGTAAGAGCCACGAAATGCTATGAGTATGTTGAGATCATTAACATAAAAGATATCTACACAATACTCTTCAAATATAGAAGCTGTGTACCAATAATATTTTCGGATAAATATAATCACAAAAAAATTCTAACATACCAGATATTAATTTTTTTCTATATCAAAATTTCTTGAAAGCGAACAACGAATGTCTAAGAGCATGTGCATGTAAATATATTGTAACATACAATACTCTACATACAAATAACAGCTCGGTAAATTCTTTAGTTCATCACGAATAAACTCGCATACATGTTTACGCACCCAGTGCCAAAATCTCGTAGTACTTGTACACACATACATTTTAAATTCTATGCCTACATTATTCATGAAACCAGTAAACAGATTTTCACTTGTGCTCTATTTTAAAATGCTCTAATATAAATAGCTGTAAAAGCAAATACAATTCTCATTGACCGCCTGTTTATATAAAGATAGCTGCTACAAATTTCAGTATATAAAGAAACGTAGCTGTGACTAAAAAGAACAGCACACATTTTGCAGAAATAACTCCATAAGTGTGTCGTGTCTTAATGTTTATTAAATATAAACTCATCAATAATCGCATACATAATTCTGATCACAACATTAAAATGCGAGGTTTGTTTAGTGGCCCGTGCCTATCACAAACTAAGAGACGCTACAGTCATACAAACATCCATACTTAAATTTGTATAATACACATTAGTCTCGTTCTGTAGATGAAACTCGCAGTCTCTCGTTCACGGAGTCGTTACCAAATAATTACGCCACGAAAGAAACCAAACATTTTTTACACATAAAATTGCAAACATTTTTTACACATAAAATTGCAAACATTGTTTTAGTTTTATCCGCTATATTGGTACATTATTTTTCAAGTGATATCAATCACTAATTTAATAAAGTAACCTTGAAATCGCTATGGTGAGTCACAGATCCAATCATGTTAAAAGAAGTTGATACGATCACAATCGCCATTACAACAAGAATATTAACAAATATTTGTAATACAATGTCTGTATTACGAATGAACAAAGATATCTCTTGGAAAGTTGGCGAAATTTTAATTCACTGATTTCGTCAATGGAATGTTTTGATATGGCAGTGTTAAAACCTTAACATGCAATTTAGTCACCGCTACGTTTTTAATGCGTGATAAATAAACAAAAAAATATTTACGATCAAACGAACATGCTAGGAACAGAAATGAAGAATTGTGCTTCAAATTCATTTGTACTATCATGAAGAAGCATACCACAATTTCCTTTTCTGTGATATGAAACTTCCCTATGGCTACAACATACTCGATAATGTGCCATTTCATTTAATCACAAAACAACAAATGTGTTTTTAAACACAGTACTGGACTCCTGAAGACATCATTTAAACTACGACTAGATCACAATGTTGTATCAATTAGCAATCATTGCGTAAGTACATATTGTTTAACGACCAGCGTCACGTCCAAGGATCTCAATCATTATCACAAAGTAAGGCGTCAGACCTGCCCGTGTCTGGTCAAGTCTTTTGCCGCTTATATCCGTCATGTATTTAACTGTGTCTTCAAAATGAACCTCGTGTTGTCATACAAAATATTTTCAATAAAATGCAAAATACATAAATAAAATCACCAGCTACATATGTATGTGAGGGCCCACTCATACCGCACAATTAGCAACAATTCAATTTTAAGGCTTCATTTAGGCCTACAATAAATATCGAATATAAAACGGACGTTTAAAGAATGACATTATTCTACATTACCTAGGCTCGCTTAACAAGCAACTAGAATCAGATCTTTCGAATTTTCTCACATCTATTGGCCCTTTTTATCGACATCCTATTATCAATAAATAACATTTTTCAAAATTACGCCATTACTATAAACATACACAAAATATTTTCATATCTTACTTAGGGCATGTTATGAGGAACCACTAGTTCCGCTACTAAAACTTTGGTAGGTGCACACGCCTACTTGAAGACCACACCAAGGCATTTCTTTATCTTTCAAGACATTTAAGTTTCACACACACAGGATAATTAACTGCCATGCGGGAACTATCGAGCGAGAGGCCAAATAAAAATGCGAATTTTGAATGCTCAGTCACAACATCAATGTAAAAATACGCGACGACAAAAATAATGTAAAATTTACAGTTAATCCTATGTAAGTGAGGTTTTCGTAAATAATCTTGAATACGGTGTGTAAATAAATTACTCTGTTAGTAAATATCTATGCGCTCCTCGAGCCTACGTGACTAATAGTTAGTTAGAATGATTTCTGTTGTATCTTTTCGAATGGGTCTCGGTAGACGATGGTGGCGGATTTGATGAGGTCTGGTTCTTCGTCGGAGCCGTTGTACTCGTTGGCGAGTGTCTCGGCCCCCTTGTGCGAGCACTTGTTGTGCGCCATGAGCAGGCCGCCCGCCAGCCCCACCAGCGCGCGGTCCAGCCAGTTCACGGGGTTGGCGTAGATCAGCCCGCCTTCATAGAAACCCAGGTGCCCGCCGTGGGCCAGCTCTAGGTACATTGATTTCTCGTGTGAACCTGGAAAAAGATTTTATTTTAAACATCAAATAGTTACACTATTATAAATGAATCGTGAATGAATAAATGAAGCGCCACAGAGTGTGTCGTGTGATTTAAAGGTCCCAGGTTTAATTCCCGGATCCAGCAAGTAGTAATGGGGTTTATCATTAGAAAATTCACAGTAGCAACACGGAGTCGACATGGACGTGGGAGTTCAGATGAGGGACATGAACCTATTGGCGCAATATGGGTGCAGAAATGAACCTCTGCATACTTCTACGAGGAGCAGATCAGGTTGAGTGAATATGCATGGATCTATGTGCACTTTCTGACTCACGACATTTAGATATGAGACATATGCGGATAGGTATTATACTATGTCTGAGTACGGAAATTAAACCTGTCTTTTCACAACCGGATTATTATTATTTGACAAATAAAATTTCAAAATTATAGTAGCAAATTCTGAATGATTTCATTCGAATTTTAACACAGTAGTGTTATCGATATAACCTTGAACCTCTGCGTCACCAGACTTACGAAAAAAATATTTAAAATAATGATAAGTCGGTTTATAAGTAAAACACGAATCATTCGACAACACCGTGATTAGTCAACCCACTCGGCTATCCTTATCTGAGGTGTATGGAATGTTGGTCGTGTTAAACACATTAGTCCTGTTATAATGGGACTTAGTAAAATAGGAGACTCATAGGGTTCGATGAACTTTACGTACACATACATTCCCTTAATCCTACATCCTGGTTACCGCCAAGTTTTTTGGTAAGGGATTTTGTGTACTTTTTTATTAAAAGAGTGAATTACTCAAAATGCATAGGATTTTTGACATTTCCCAGTTCGATGTAGCATTTGTTGGAAACAAAATAATTGTTAATTTTATACACGGTTGTTATCAATGTTGTTTGGTGTTTGTTATCACATTGATGGCAAATTAATTTACAAAACTTTCCAGTAGAAAAATATAAATAAATAATTACACCCAACAGTCACATACAGTAATACAGGTCTGATTCCAGAATCTTGTGTCGTTGGTATAAGAAACTACGAGAGAATTTACGGTCTCACAAACATCGATTGAACCGGCGGCCTAACATTTCATAAACTGGTGTTTAGCCAACTGGGCCATGGATCTGTAAAAAAAAACTATTATACTTACTGACAAATTCCCGAATAAGTGGCAGCAGTGGTTCGGGAACAATGGGGTCGTCGCGTGCGTTGATGAATATCATCGGTGTTTTGATGTTTTGCAAGTAGAACGCCGACGAGCTCCACTTGTACAATTCCGCCACTGAATCGAAGCCGTGCACCCTCCTGCAATTATTACATCGATTAATTGCTATGTTGCCTAACGCACCGGACGATACTAAATTCTAGCGATGATAACACAGTATTGGAAATTACTATGGACTATACATGCGAGAATTATGGTAAAAAAGAGTGATTTTCTACTTTTTTTTTGCAGTAGTCATTATTACTTGACCAATGTAATGTGTTCTTATGAATACGATTTGATATTGTGTATTTATGTATGTGTATTAAAAAAATATATCTTTAAAGACGTAATAAGTGACTTTCTGACTAATTTAATCTACAGTTGACGTTACAGAAACATGATAATACTATTACCTACTCATATTTTATGTAAAATATGCTATGAAATATTTTTTTAAGTTTTATTACTTCAAAAGGTTCTAATATATCTGATACCGCCACATTTACAAACTTCTTTTCAATTAAAAATAAGGTTTAATACAAATAGGTTGTATATCAATATTCTAACCTTGAGTAAGCCTCGTCAAGGTCAGGCAATGTTCCGGCCGAAACGATCATTTTCTCATCTAGCGTGCATCGGTTCTTCAATTCGGGGCTCAGCAGCATTCTCTTGTGCCTCGTGATGATGTTGCGGTAGTTGTCAGTCATGATGTACAAATAAAAACGCCTGAAGTTCTGCCATTGCAGCAAATATACCATGGTGCTGGAATTAGATGAATTTGGTTATTTCGATGTATCATCATCTACAGCCCAAACCTCCCAATGCTGGACACGGGGCCTCCTCTACAATTGAGATGGTTTGGGCCGTGTTTGGCTAGTGCGGATTAACGGATTACACACTTATAGGTGTGCAGGTTTCTTCACAGCAATAAATTGTAATATAAGTTTTATATTGCCTATTTTAAGCTCTTTAGCACATTAATTATATGTAGGAGACCCCCATATTTAGGAATACCTGTGGAATACATGCATGTCTGATCGTCTTGGGAACTAGTGCTTATACTTATGAGACAATTGTTATCTTTATTTAATAGCGCAAAAAGTAAGAAATCATTAGGTATTCGTAACTTAGATAAGAAAGATGTATGCTCATTCCCTATTACGTCATAACTTAAAAATTGCTGCCGAGTGGCGATACGCAGCTGTAGATACACACTTCAAAGGTTACAAGCGTAACGATAGACTCATTCATCAGGGAATATGAAAGTGAAAATAGTGCAAATAAAATACTTTCTTCACAATATGAAAAATGTTTTATTGTGACGCAAAATAACGAATTAGGAACGCTTATTGCAATCTCTTTGTCATCTACAAAATAACATCGTAGTGTGACAAATTTGTGAGTGCAATATTCTGTATAACATTTAAACAGGTGTTCCTTCGCAGTGTTTCTATGAATTCTATAATTAAGTCATCAATTTTCCTTTTTCAATGTCGATGTAAATAGTACATGAGAATGCTTATTTGCTTTGCTTTCGTAAATATAATATTTATTTTAAAATTTATATACTTAATTGTATAGTTTTATAACTAAGATTGAGTAAATCTTACGCGATCTGCTCATAATTCAAAATTATTTAAATCAAATTTAGTTTTTTATTTAAATACAATCTGGCAAAGCACATTTCAAGTTTGGCGAATCATTGTAATAAAGTGAACATTACGATTTAAGATATACGATAAGATACATGTAAATATAAGTAACGGAATACATGTACATTATTTTAAAGCGAAACACTTGGCTAGAATTTTAATTATCATTTTTCAACGGCAACAGCGGTTTGTCTTATTCAAGTTGACATAGCCAATAAAGAGTATTTTCTAAAATAGACTATAAATATAAGAGTCAATAAATATTGAACGACATTCTGTCTACCAATTAAGGTTATGTCTTTTATTTATTATTTTAATTATCACCATCAGGATTCCATATACAGTATACTATTAGAAGAAAAATGTGGCGTGATCACAGGTCAGAGTATATCAGCTTTGAACGCAATTTATCTGCGACTTCTTTAATTGGATATTTTTATTTCTCGAAAATTCGCGAGAAATATCGATAAAAATTAAATAAGAGAGGTTGAGAAGGCCTCCCCTAGACAGGCCTAGTACCGACTACAAAATAACAACTAAAACATGTTTAGTTAAGCTCTGTTGAGTGACCTACAACATCTGTGGAAGCAATTTAATTGCGTTGTGGGATAATGACAAATTAGGTTTTCTTAGATTCGCTGGGCTTCATTACATCAATACTGTGCGTGCCGCCATTGACCCTGGAGCACAGGAGTAACTGTGGTTCGCGTGTGGAAGGCCAAAATTTCTTAGAAGCAAGATAAAACTCGTTATAGTTGAAAAAAGTCGTAAAATTTTGTTAACTTTGCGATACCTCGTAATTCTCAAGAAATTGTTTTCGAAAAATACTATAGCGTAACAATAATCAATTACTTAATTGGATAACTTGCATTACTTCAATAAATTATGTCACTAATATAAAAAAGTGTCATTAACATATACAAGGGCAGGAAAGAATTACTTATTTATCGTACCTTTTGCTTAAGACAATTCGTTAAATCTGAGGTTTAAATATATAGCGTGCGTTCGGGAGTCTCCCATAGTTTATAATATGACAGGTATAATAGGTTTACATCACAGTGTAGTTTTATCTGTGAATGACACTGTTATTTATTTACACAAGTTTTGTGAAAAGCGAAAGTTTAATCGTGTCTTTCAACCCACAGTTTGTTTTTCTAAGTGCAAATTGACCGTAGTACGGCACTGTTGATAACCTCGACCGTTTCGTACGACGCGAATGAGACGATCGATACAAATTAATATATTTAATACTTACTCAATAGCGTTGTATCCCTGACATATGGAAATGCCTCCTATTATGTTGTTCGGTCTTTTCCTGTCTTCGCCCAAGTATTTCGTAATCAAGTTGCCTCCAAGGCTGAAGCCGACTAGAATTAGCTTTGTATTGGGATATCTTTCCAGAAGACTCTCCACCATGTAGTTGTAGTCATCAGTGTGGCCTAAAAGAGAGATGATATGTTTGGGCTAAATTTTACACACGAAAATAATGAATCATCCTCCATATTTATAGTTATTTAATATGATGATTCAATTGTTTAATTTTCACAAATAAATATGTAAAATGATCAATAGAAAGAATGGATCTTTAACCCACTTATTTGTATAGTGGGTTCTTCTAGAAGTTGGAAATTTGCACAGAGTGTATTCAGACCATATTAGCTGCCTTAGTTTCCGATCACGGTTTGAATACACCCTGTATAATAATTCGACAGTAATATGAATATTAACAAACGCAATGATTTATGCGGGAAAGGAAAATAAAAGTGGGTAAAATTAAAAAACTAAATTTTGGGCGCTGTAAAGTTTATAATACACTGAGGGCAATATATGAGTAGTAGAAGTGAGGACTCAAAAACATGCCAATCATAATGTATCAGAATACCAATTAAGGTCAATGGATGTCTGATCATTTCATTGTTTAAACGTGTTTTCATACAATCGATAGCTGATTATTGCTGAGACAATTAAAAATAATCCAGGTCATTTTATATGCAGGTTCACCAAAAGTATTGCATTTGTTTGTAAATACTGTGCCTTTCAGGCATAATATCAAGTACCGATAGACATAAATCTAACACGAGTACAACCAAGCAAAAATACTAAGATACTAACGGAATGTAATAAATAAATGACTGTATGCAACAGTCACATACATAGTTCTTACCCCAAATAAAGATACTAACCTTGAGTATTGGCTATCAGAAACTGCGAGAGGCTTTACGATCTCACCAAAACTCTGATTTTTTCAAAAAACAATTCTGCGGATCATACAAGAACCTTTGTCTAGGTGCGGAGTCGAACCCATGGCTACTTATTTCGCAGCTTACGAAATAATAAAAAAATTGATTTAAAAAAGTCAGTAAGTTCTTTTACGTTTCCGACGATAGATATTTTTTGCATATAACCCGCATACAACTAAAACGATATTTAATCTGGAAATTCAAGGAAAATTACACGATTCTTGGAGCCTTCAAATATATCGAGGATCAATACAATAATCAATACAGTACAGTAATTATTTCAGCAATGTTGTTTTTAGAAAATTTATATTAACGAGAGACATTACATAATAAATTTCATAAAATATAATTATAACTTTACTAAAAATAAACCGTAATAAAACGTCCAAATCTTGTTTCAGTCTGTCAAGACAAGTGTTCAAGACGTGTCGCATAAGATATTAATCGAAAGCGTTATAAAATTGTGATAAATGTATTAATATTATCAAACTTTTGCGAATAGTTGTAGATGTCTTTAAACGTAGATAAGAATGACGGATAGGCCTATTTAATAAGACATTTAACGATTGTAAATCTATATTTACATATGGAAAATAGTCGTGAGAATATAGGTGACACATATTAAGTACATGCAATTGCATATTTAAATTATAGAACATTAACATGCCAAATTAAAATTTCAATGTCGATAGCCGCTAAATGAGTGTTTTGTTTTGATTTAATCAAGTCGGCCGTTTTTCAATATTGAGCAATTCGCATATGGGGAATGTGGTTTTTGCGTAACATACACTAAGATGATCAGCAAATATATAATGAAATTTAAAATATGACTATAAATTAAGCGACGATATAAAGAGCCTTTTCGATTAATTTAGGATGTTTATTAAAAAAGCCTACCAACACAAAGTAAACCCTATATCTCCTAACAATAGTTAGTATAAATAAGAAACTGAACCAGAACTCAGAAATCCATACTATCCATCCCTACTAACATTATAAATGCGAAAGTAACTCTGTATGTCTGTTACGCTTTCACGTAAAAACTACTAAATGGATTTTAATGAAACTTTACAATAATATAGCTTATACATCAGAATAAAACATAGGATACTTTTTATCATCGGAAAATGTGGTATTCTCGTGGGAATGGGTATTTCTGCATCTACTGAGACAATCAAAATTATTTTTGGTATGGAAATAAACAGGAACCAAGGAAGTAACATAGGATACTTTATATCCCAGAAAATGTAGTATTCCCGTGGGAATGGCTATTTCTGGATCTACCAAACCGATTTGAATGATTTTTGGTAAATGCATAAATAGGACTCTGAGAAGTAAAATAGACTATAACTTATTTTCTATCTGAACTCAACCCTGTAGTCTACGCGGACGAAGTCGCGGGCAAAGCTAGTAATGTATAAAAATGCTAAAGTTCAAAAGAAATTTTGAACATTTTTCAAACACTTCACTTCTTCTTATGCTCTTGACCTAGACTTTGATTTTTAATGTTCTCGCAGAAAATATTGGCAAGTTGACAACGACATTAAAAATGACGAGTTAAAACCTTTTAAACAACCAGTGTTTTGAAAGAAACTGTAAATTTTATACTACTATTTGAATCTATGCCTGAAAAAGACGTTAATGTAAGTTGACCGTCCATTCGATCGATGGAAAACATAGATTGCCCCCTGTCGTGTTTTTCATAGTGACTCATTCGTTGTAATTGTGTGAAACTGCAAGTGCTGTTGACGTCATGTCACCCTGATGTGTCCATGTTAAGGCGACGCCCAGTCAAGGTGTTACATGTTACTAGTCAAATTGTCCCTGTATAATTACGGTTTTCAAAGGTTAACAAGGTTGGAAACCTGCTTAAATATGTACGTCAGTTTTTATTTAACCAATTAAATTAAACACCGTATGTCTTACAACAGGAGAAAGAGAAAGTAAGGCAGATGGGCCATTTTTCTGTCTTTTTAGTTGAACATTGTAAGAAAATTAGGTAAAGTAAGTTGTTTTACCGCACAAAATCCCTTCGGTACGTAAGGTCTGCTTTGAGCCGGTATCATCAACTTGATATATTAAGTGCTCTAATTATATACCCAGCTTCGACATTTATTCGACCTTAATTAACGCAAGGTATGATTTAATTAAGTTAAAGGAATGTATCGTCGTTGACAATTCTTGCTGTTATCAATGTCTGAGGGACTGGACAAAACATTATTTCGTAACCGAAATCGTTAACCACCATCATCATTGGCATGGGCCTCCTCGACAGTGAACTTGCAAATAAAAAAGAAATAAATGTATAAAACTTACATCAATGATCACCTGGTTTTATGCAATGTATACGTTAAACCCTCTCAGTTATAAAGGAGGCCCGTGCCCAAAGATGGAACATATATAGGCTGATGATAACATACACTAGCGATTTCTATTTCGTTGCAGAATGTTTGGTTACGGGGACAGCAATATTTGAACATTTATTTCATTCAAAGAAAAAGACCTTGAATAAAATGCCATGCCACAAGAGGCATCTATTAAAACTATTAGGAGCCTGGTATTTGACAACATCGATGGAATATCGATAAAAGCAATAACGTTAATAGAAGTATATTGCAAAATGACGAGCACTTTAGACTAATAGCGATGAACACACAAACATCTCCTTAGCTACAAAATACTTCTGCTCAAAAAATATATATCTAACTACACAAAGTACGTTTCACTGAAGAGATATATAATATGTACGTCAAACTCACGAGATGTTATTTTTAATTGGGACTTAGGATAAGATTAGGCTTTAGTCCACAACGCTACCCTAATGTAGATAAATGGAAATTACAGTTCGTAGTGAACTACATAAATTTCAAACACTTGATAACGTAAGAATATTAGGCCTTCAATATCTGAATCAGAGTTGGCGTCATGCGGATATCTAAAAACAAGTTTAATTGAACTACCTACTGCTTTTAACGAAAATACTCAAAACGTCATAAATAAGGGGCCGATTCACGAACGCATATCCTTTTGCATTTGGAAGGGGCTCTTGAAAGCTGCAATAAAGATGCAAATAATAACTATAGAATTTAGTGACTCACCGTACGAGAATATTCGTGTTCCTGTGACGGGAACGCTGTTGAGGGCGCCGATGTGGTTTAGCACCGCACATCTGTACCCGTGGCATTGCGAATAGTGCACGTAGGTGCGAATGTACACGCTCTCAGAAGTGTTTCCAATGCCGGGACAGATTGCCACCGTCACGTCATCTACGGACAATACGTAATAGATAACAAATCATGCAAACAGCGGAGAAATGACTCAAGGTCACAACTCACTTAACAATACATAAGTAAATATAATAAATGGCACATATTTTATCAATGGTAGTGTCAATGTTTCAAGTTTGCAGAATAACAGAAAACGGTTTGACTTGGATGATACTATCATCTCAAAGAATGAGAGATGTTGTTTTGATTGTGACACTTTGAGCGGTGTATAAGATAACCGAATGCTTAAATATCATTTTCACTCCCTAAGCTTTTAAACTACCATCCTTTTCCAGCACTTAAGATATTGAAGTGCTAGATCGACAGGTTGCAGATGCATTCACAGAAGATAATTCTTTTAAGAAATAACTAGACTCATTTAGGCCCAAGTCTCACAACAGCAAAACCCAAAACAGAAAAAATTATAAATTTATCTTGGCGTGAAGATTGAACCATAATCCTCTCACTACTGTTGTTTTCTCAAATGCACCGCTAATAAAATTATCAAGAAGATAATATAAAGAATGATAATAACGTGAATATATGGCAGTGGGAAAAATCGATTGGTGATCATTGCACCGAGTTGCGTCATCGCGTGACTCATGAGACCAACTGTGGAGTATGATACTATTCACGGCACATATTCACCACAAACTATTGAATTAAAAAAATGATTCAACAGGTAACTTATAGGTACTTATGTATATAATGTATGTAGTATGTTGCCTACAATATACTGCTCCTTGTCTCGCTTACATACAATCCATATTAGTCGGAACAAGACAACCTTGAATGATTAGATCGTGATTTGTACTTTTCCCTGTATATATCTGCCTGTGGTTTGAAATTCGTACTTGTCTATTTAGCGGTCGACGAATGTAAAATATAAAACTTGCTAAAATAACTGTTGTAAATAAATCTGGGAAAATTCTGGTGTAGGAAAGAAACCGGCATAATTTTAGTCGACTATCTTCCAGCAAAGGATTTTTGTATCTCAACGAAATGTTTCTGGAAAAAAACCACTGATCACACTGTATAAAAAAGCCGGCAGAATTGTTTTGATTGATAAAAGAGAGCGTGTAGATTTTACGCCTGTTTCCCTCTTCATTTTAAATGCTATATATTAACCGTCAGATGTTTGCGTGGTAATTAGTATACAATACGGAACTTGAATAACTTAAGAAAACGTAAGCTATTCAATATGTATACTGAAATCAATGGGTGTGTCGTCCGGTCACCCACCTTGATCTACATTTTATAAAACATATTTAACAATATAACCCCAATAAAATACGCGATAATGATGTTTGATATGAAATTACTTTCTTCTAAAAATATATATAAGAATAATTTGTAAATGCATAATGAGGGAATGGTGTGTCACTAACAGGTTTTGTATATGCTAAATTGTTTTATCGTTGAAATATTAATGCTACTCAAACAGTGTCCTTGACAACACATTAGTTATCTGAGAGGACTTTGCAGGAAAATGAGATAAAAGCGTTACTAACAATACTATATGCAAAAAAGTATGCGTTTTTATAAAATCATAAATTGCATTAGCGAATCGAGGATAATATAAAAACCCAGTCTGAGACTTTGCAAAAAAATAATAATGGCATTCATAAATCTACCTACGGCTACCTGTCCCAAAAAAATCATCAGTCAAGTGATAATAATTTATTGATACTCAAAGTAAACGTAAGAAACACAAAAGTTGAATTTTTAAAGTAGGAAAGTGTTTTTAATACAATATCAATTTTCATTTCATGTACCTTTATGCAAAATCTAAAAACTGAAGGAAAATATTTGGAAACAATTTAAATAAATGTAATTGTTAATAAAAATGTCAGACTCATTTATTTAATCAGAATAGATAAAGAGAGTTCTAGACTTTTCATGACCTTTTGAATAATAAGTGATATTGTTAAAAACATACAAATATATCTGTGATCGGTTGGCAATCGAAGTTTCACATGGAAATCACTCATTGAAAAAACATTCACTGAAAAATATAGGGCGGACAGAAAACCGTATCCAAATAGATTACCCAAAATTACAAAACACACTCGGATGAATATGTTTAATGTTATAAAAATGAGATAAACGCCAAGAATAGATACTATAATAAATACATCAAAGACAATGATTAAAGGAAAGCATTTGGTATGGTATGTTTTAATCGTCTGAAAGTTATATGACTTAACTAATCTATGCGGATACATATATCCGTGACGCAACATAACGTAATTAATAAGTGGATTAGTACATTACACGTTGTTAAAATTCTTGCAAAGCAACTAGATAGGTCAAACATTTTATCAGTATACAAGCGCGGTTTGGGCTCTTTAATCTTTATTGCTTTACTTATAGGTGAATCATTTTAAAAACAAACCTTATCAAAAAGTAGTTTATTACATAAAGTACTCGAAGTTACTATTTGAATCATACTATTCAAACGTTATCAATGGGTAAAATTAAATTGATTAATGAATCCAACTGCAACGGAGAGAACTATGTGAATGACAGTTCTTTGTCCTATTATGCGAACAAGACTGCAATGCAAGATCGAAATGTCACGACACCGACGTCAAGAAATTAAAATAGATTTTGAAGGTCTTAAAAATAGCAATCATTTAGAATACATTCCAGATATATTTTTACAAAGACTTTGTATGCCAACAAATAATAATTTTAGAAAACTTTTCCATACATTGACACTGGATTTGTTGGGACTATGGGAATTGGGCTTGCCACTAGTACCTTCACAGATTACAGACCCGCGTTCTATTCAATCCTTTTCATTTCAACGCAGAAGTTTTTCAAAGGAATACCAATATAAGAACACGAGTACACTTCACAGTAGAGGGGCATTTGCACTGTATGGATCGCCTCTCGAACCTCGAGAACTAATTAAAAGACCCGGCATCGCCGATTGCAGGTGACCTATTCGAGTCGATTTCAAGATACTTTATAGACTAATAGGCACGTGATAGGTAAGTACATACACATGTATTGATTAAAAACATTAGTATTCATTATTGGTCTGCACGTGTAGCCTTTAATTTAGGCAATTATAGGACAATTTCGACATACATTAAGGAACTGGATGGGAGAATAAGTTTTATACTAATTATCTTAATAAGTTCTTTAACATATCCAATCATCATAATATTGAACGATACGAAGAGGAGAATAAAGCAAGCGATATCATCGGGACGTAACAACACATTTGTAATACAAAAGTAGGTTCTCGCTCCATTGAATTGAAGCATATCTGTATGTATTGTTGCAATATAATGTTAATTGAAAGTTTCCCAAGACCGCCCCAACCATACGAAGACGAAGCAATTAGATGCATGTATGTTACAGTAAAATGGGGCAGCGAAATTACACTCAATCGCTAGTAGGTAGCCATGTAGAATGTTTGCTGCACGCGTTTCCAAGAAATTACATAAAATGGTACAGCGGAATAGTTATTTTATACAACTGAAAGTGGTTACTATAGTTATTTATATATAAGTTAGCAGATAAATTGCATTACAATCATAAATATCACAAGTTTGTATTGAAAATCATATAATTTTTTTTTTTAGTTTTATATTTATGCATGATATGCATTTCTAGCATTCAGATATGACAAAGATTTTGTTGTCCACTAATGACATACCTATATGTAACTTTAATATGCTTTTATTACGGAAGTCATAAAGTATGCGGAATACTGAGGCACTAAGATAAGGTGGTAAAATGATAGATCTCGAACCGCTAGTTCCGTTATTGATATAATGGTATTCAGAATAAGAAAACCAAGTGTGATGAGTAGGCAACCGGGTTGGAACATGATAATGAATAATAGTACTGTAACAAAATATTTGCATCGGGGAAATGCCAGATCGCGTAATACAATCTATTTAATTTGCCTCTCGTTCCCCAAGACAGTACAAAATTCTACATAATTTAGACTAAGTACGACATAATCATTAACTGTAAATAAAATGGTTAACTTACAACATTATTTTAACTGTCACTGTGACATTAAAGTTGGAGATTTTCTGAAAACTGTTTTTTTACGAGTCCATATCGTTCAAGATTGAATTAAAATTTTTCAGGATACAAGAACTTTTAATGTGTTGTTTTTGTTGGCAAAGGATTTACAGCCCGTTTTGAACAAGGTTTAAAAAATCAATAAGCAGAATAAGAATATATTGTAAAAGCTAACTTTTTCTACCAGCCATATATTAGATAAAGAAACTAGAACATACCTTCATGCTCCGATCCAACAGGCTCGTACAAGTCGTATGTGAGGGTAGATTTGTCGGGCAAAACCAGGGATATGCGTCCTCCAATGGGCCAAGGACACCGAACACGACCAATCAAGCTGTGAAGAATCGTCTGAACGTGTCCACTGAAGCCCCATAGTCGGGTTGGAATGTATCTGTGAAAAACAAAAATATTCCGGCTTATAATTGTGGTGAAAATGCAAACTATATCGTATAAAGGAAAGTTGCACAAAAATATCACTAAAAACACATTTTTTACTAAAATTGATGATAATTGTTATTATAATTTGTTGTATAACTATGACTTTGGTTACATCCTGTAACATGTGTGAATAATGTGATTGAGAGTTCCTGAAATATTTCTCAGATAAAGCTGTGTGAATGAGATTCTACATAATATACAAAGGTTTTATGTATCTCTAATAGGAGTGCAAGTATCTAAATAATTGAATAAAATTCATATCAACATAACAACATAGGCAAATTACTTATTTCTATGATGCATTTGTTGATTATTTTTCCCTATATAATTTGCAAAAACATGTTAATATATAATATTTTAATAATAAATAAATAATATTCTGAAACAATGGGTAGTATACTCAACAAATAGAAATATTAGGATGTATACCAAATACTATTCAAATTTATATGACTAATATTTAGGAGAATAGTACATAAATAATTTTATGTGCTGATAAACCTACAATTATTTCATGTGGATGTAGATATTCAACATTTGTATGATATTTATAATTCCAAGACACATTTGTGCCATGAAATATAAATTATGAAGAAAAATAACTAATAATTATGTAAAGTGAGAGTTACAGGCTGTTTTCCTATGGATTACTAATAAGTTTTGAGTCCAAAATGTTATTTACAGAAACTATAATCATAAAAGAAGACATATAAAAACTATCTTTATTGTTATGATAAATTCACAGGCCTTGATTTCATTGCTAAAATATATTGTAATCCAGAAACAAGAAAATAGACAGCAATTTAATCAATACTATAAGTGTGCTATAGGATGATAAAAGTAAACTCAACTCTAAAAACTATATATCTAAGTCATTGCCCAATTAAAAAGATTATTGAAATACAGGTAGATGGGATATTGAAGGCAATTAGTATAGACTTAATATGGATGCATCTGGAACTAGAATGGACCGCTACATTTTTACAAAATATGAAATATATAAAAATTAAACACTCAACCTCCATGAACCATTCAGAATGGCAAGGTAACTAATTTTGAACTAACCCAGATTAAATGGTACAATCACTATTTACATAATTATACTTTTGTCAATCAGGTCAATAAGTCATTGGCCTTAAACCACTAATTGTAATTAGTTTCTATGTGTACAATTCGATGTATGTATAAAGAATATACATATACCACTATATACTTTGCTATCAGTATTAACCTAAAGAAAAATAAGAGCAGGTCACTCAACATCCTGCATGAAATAACATTTCCTTATCAGCAGAAGAAATCTATTTTGCAACTTTATGATTTAACAAATAGCTTGTATTTTTAATAATAGCTATAGGATAGTAATTATATAAGAAATTCCGACAAAACAATTCTTTAAGTCTCCAAACATAAATATTTGTAAATATTGACTTTACTGACTCACTTATACTGAATTTTCTTCTAACAAAAATTTAATAATTAACATGTACATTAAAAAAAATGCAAGACATGGGGAAGTTTTGTTATTGCTAACACATTTCATTAGCATGATGACAATAATATTGGCTAGTTCTAAAGAAATTACACCAAAACAAACATGTTCTATCTTAATCAATATCAAGGTCAGTGTCATATTGTGATTCATGTCTGTTTTAAATAGCTGCTTACATCAGTTTAATCAGGTGCATGAGACCAACCTACTAGAAAACTGAATGTATCATGGTAATAGTTATTGGACAAATTAATATTGTTTACATTGTATGCCTAAACAAACAGTGAACTAGCTTGGTGCCATAAATAAAAATAATACCTATACCCTAAATCCCTCTTGCTAGGTAGGTTAGACATAAGTCTAAGAATTAATGTATAATCAATTCTTGGTATTCAATTTTAAAATGAAGAATCAAATGCAAAACATCCCAGTAATTATTATAAACCTCTTATTTAGTTTTAAAAGGCGTAATAAAATTTTCCTAGTTATTTAAACAAACTACTAGTTGATATATGAGCATACTGCAGATTAATGACTTTCTCCTGTTTTAATTGATGCGAGTATAAATGAAAGGAAACAATGATAACACTGAAACAATTCAGTTTCTTTGTATACGTATGTGTCAAATTATAAGTATGCATATACAGTATTTCTCATAATTCCATGGTATACAGATTGAAAAAAGATGAGATTTGTTTATTTACATAAAACTAATCCCATTTCATGATTCAAATAATGACATCATCGAAATATTGATTCTAATCTAACATAACTCTCCCAACAGATTGGAGCCGAAGGCCGGCAACATGAATGAATATCATTGGAAAATATATATAAACACTTACGGTTCATTCAGGAAAGGTGAAACAAATAGGATGTTCTCAATAAAACTTCTATCCCTTCCATAAATCACGGGTTTTTGGGGTTGGCTATTCACGTTCAGTATTCGGAAAAGTACACACAATATAACAGCAACAACAGCCAAGAGAACCGTCGACATTTTCAGATAATCGATCAGTAAGCAAAGATTGATAATAGGGAAGAAATATCTACATAATATCGGTAAATATTACTCCTCTAATTCTAGAGGAAGTAACACACATCCACCCGCCACACAACACGACAGAAACTACAAAAAAACTACTAAAAATTCTACAAGTTCTAGAACATATGATGCTTTTACTTGATTGGTTAAGATTTCCAGAGATACTTCATTTATTGGCGGGCAATATGGGCTGATGCGAATCGATTGGCTAACGAGCTGACAGAGCAGTTGTCAATTTGACAATGACAAATTCAAACTAATGTCACGAGTTATCACAGATAATAGCAGAAAAACTGTGCAGAATTAAATACCTATTCGACTTTACAATAAAGCTGTTCAGACCTTCTCTAGATTCCATCATTTAATAAAAATGGATTCCATTGGTATATCTAGTGTTTTAGAAGCTGTTGCTGTTGTTTTAGAACTTTAATTTATAAATCCATGGCAATGAGAGAAAACCTTTTGCCGTATTCAAGCCCCGTTTGCGAACTCCGTGCTCATATCGACATATCTCCAGATGAAAAAACTCAATTAACTATTTGCCCGACACAGGGTCTCAAGATTGCACGTCCCACACCTATGTCGTGCGACTAACAAGGCGTAGAACATAACATAAAAAACAATACTTAAGTACATACAATTAAATATAGTACTCAAAAGCTATCGAATCGAAAATCGGAAAGGTTGCCACCTATTTCTATATCTAATTGATCGTTTTGGTTCTCTTTTAGAAGTTACGTGGTAGGTTGAAAATCAAATTGAACACATCGCATTGACCTTTTTTTATTGGACATCAAGCGAATTCATTTTAGGCTTAAGTATTCTTGCGTACCTATAGATAAAAGAATAATATTCTTTTCATATCGACAGTCCCATGGCGCAATTGGCTAAACACCAGCTTGCATAACAAGAGGCCTCGGGTTCGATCCCCGCACCGAGACATATGTCTATAATAATGATCCACAAATATTTGTTTTGGGTCTGGGTGCTTGTGACACCGAAAAGTCTCTCGTAGTTTCTGATACTCCAGACACAGGAGTTGTACCCTAGTGTGGGATAAGAACTATGTATTAGACTATTGTGTTTATTTATTTATTTGACAGGCGTCTCAAAGCGGAAAGAGAAGACTACTTTCGATCCAAGTAGGCGACGACGTTGTGTTGGCAGTTGGCACCCTCACGCGAATACCTGTATATTTATGAAGCTGGTACCTATACTTAATAAACGACCACTACCTGTTCATCTACCTGTGTCTCGTAAATATCTATATTGCGATATTATTTGTCTTCTACATTTTGGTATCAAAATATTGCTACAATTATACAGTGAAAACCTGTTATAACGACACCGCTTATAACGACGGACCGGTTATAACAACCGAATGGTAAGGTCCCGGCTCATTCTATATAAAGTAATTACTATCGTTTATAACAACTATCGGATATAACGTCCGAAATATAAGGTCCCTTCAGTGTCGTTATATCCGGTTTCGACTGTATAAGACAATTACAAAAAAAATACATTTTATTAAGGTGTAGCTATTTATAAATGTATTTTAACTAGTCTTTAATATGACTTGCTGCTATACAGTTATGAGATAATAAATCAAAACACACAGACAAATTAGAACATATTTTTTATTAGAGAAAAAAAATGTCAATCAGCCTAAAGTAACTAATTACCAATAAATAACAATATGCGAATACTTCATCATGATTAAACGCATAATTCGCACGACATCCTTTAAATAAACAAAAACAAAGTCCTGTCTGAGTCATTGGTATGTACTATGTTGTTAATATACCAATAAATTGTTTCAGTACACACAATGTAAACAATGCTAACCATTAATTATTGCATACAGTGATCAGATTATGAAATT
The DNA here is from genome assembly GCA_030295005.1 of Cephonodes hylas. Classification (NCBI taxonomy): domain Eukaryota; kingdom Metazoa; phylum Arthropoda; class Insecta; order Lepidoptera; family Sphingidae; genus Cephonodes; species Cephonodes hylas. The sequence continues at coordinate 4,894,077 of AP025364.1, read as the reverse complement.
ACTTAATCTACATATTCTATATTGTATTATACCTCTAAATATTCCAATCTAAACTTCTTTAAGAGGTCCTTTAATCTATGTATCTATTTGTGACACCATGTATACATAGAATATTTTAAACAGTTACCAATAATAATGATATATGCAAGGATATACAGATGTATATATTTTGTGATTTCAAGTGAGCAACATTTTAATAACTATATTATGTATATGAAGTCATAACTTATAAGTCATTTGTGTAAGGCATAGCTAAGTCAACAAACTAGGCACAGTACATTAAAACAGGCATGTGGCAACATAAGTATTTCTTTCAAATATCGAAACTAAAATACGTCCACATTGAAAAGTTTATTTACGTAACTTATGTCGGATAATAATATACTCAAATATATCTAAAGTTTTGACAGTTATTATTGAGAAATGTTAATTTTTTTCTTGAGGGCATACTGAGTTTGATTCCTTTAACTAAGTTAAAATTATAGTATTAAAAAAGGATGACATAATTGATGCAATAATCTTTCATACAAATGTGCCACACACCTGGGCGGAAATACAGTCTGTTGAAGTTATTTTTTGATAATCAGTTATTTTCGCTATTATAACATTCTTACACAATAAACTACTTTCAATATGAATCATAAGGGATTGTATATTATTGGGTTATTAAATCAAGAGATCTAAGGGAGATTATATGAACAATTTGGATTTCAACATTACAAAGAAGTCTTAAAAATTAGCAAAAAGCTATAACTTCGATTTGTAAAAGATCCTTATAAAAATATTATAGATAACTATAAATATATTGCATACCTTAGTGTCATATTAGTGTACACGCCATAGCGATAAACTTAAATACAACAAGTAATGATTTATAAATAACTATGACGTATTGTTTTCATCCGATGTTTGATCCACCAGCCTTTCCATGTCAATAAATATCTGTACATACACTTAGTAATAAACATTATTCAAAATAGATGGGAAATCAGATGGTGCAAAGAAGGTACAGCGATCTGTCACCAGCACCGCTACAAATAAACACACTTGCTCATACACACACAAAGATCAGAAGGTACAAGTAAAACTAAACATATCTATCATATAAAATTAAAATTGTGATAATACTCTAAAGTAAAATAATAATGGCAAAATTTAAATTATCGGCTTACTAGCTACAGCTTTGTGTCCTATAAACAACTACAATTACTGAAGAAATATTAACGCTGCAATATACATACTGATACTTCGATACTCAATGCATATAATATTATCACAAAAAGTAAAGTATAAAAAGATTAATTCCGCAAGACAACGAATTTATATTTATGCCTGCATCAATATTAATTATATTCCGCACTAATTTACCTTAGTCCGCATATACAATATGAACTTATTTATTTATCATACTGCTAAAAAAATACGCATCTTGTATTAGCCATTGTCTGAAATTTGTTTAACTAAATCAATTGCCAGTACATCTGAAATAGCGCAAACAAATTTTAGACATTACACCTTCAGCCACAAGGATGATCTCACTTGGACGACGACCAGAGTGTCGGAGTATAAAACACTGTCGAGTATATCTCTACATAATGATTTCTTGACGATTGAATGTATTCAAAACTGATAGCACCACCATTCCTAACAACCATTTTCAATTGTTCATACATATCGCACAATCTTACTCTAAGCACAACGTCACGATTACATATACACATTGTACGAGCGCGTTCCGATCACACAAATGGTATGCCGCTATTGCCAGAGTTGCATACAAAAATTGAAAAAATAATATTTCGATTCCGCAATATTTAGACGCTTAACTGTCAGCCAGCACACTTAATTATAACAAATGAGCGGGATAGTGTCACTAGGCATTACATAGTAGCATTATAAGAGTCCGTGTTTACTATGATATAAATGAGTTATGCGTATATGTGGGGGAGCGGACGAGGCGTGTTGCGTCAGCGGATGAGGCAGGTGAGGCACAGGTCGGCCGACCCGATGCAGTCGTCGTGGCAGAAGGCGCCGCACTTCTTGCACAGGATCATGGCGCGCAGGTTGCACACGCACGCGTCGTCCGCGCCCACGCTGCGACACCGCGCCACACTCTGCAATCCCACAGTTCATGATCACCATCACATTCATACAAATTTTTATTTATTATAATTGGTATAGTATTATATTTTTATGTCTCATGTCGATATTATGTCATTGTCTCCTTGTTAAATAATTCAAACAAAACTCACAACATTAGTATTTTGGTTGGTTGGTGGTGCACTCGAAGCTCTAGGTGCCATGTTTGGTGTTCTCTGAACAAGAATGTATTGTCCTACGTTGTTAGGTCGATTCTCGTTCATCTGTAACCAAAAGAACAGAAGGCTAAAGGCTTAGAAAAATCTTATTTTGTTAACTATTTCGAAACTTTTTTATTTAAATCAGTCAAGTGGGTTTGGTTTGGTTTTTTATTTTTTTTCTGTAGATTTTATAGATTTGTTTTGAGCGTTTTTAAGGCGATTTTTGTAGAGTATGATTCAGCTATATCTAGTAGAATTTCAATAATAAATCTAAGGCTAAATCTAAATAAAATGAAAGTATGTGATGTAACCTCATTATGCTGCATGACGGAGACTGGCAGTTGCCTGACGAGCACAGGGGGCGGCGGCGGTGGCGGCGGGTGTGGGTGTGTGTGTGCGGGGTGCGGGGGCGGGTGTCGGTGTGCGCGGGGCGCGGGGCGGGTGAGGAGCGCGGGCGGGGGGCGCAGCTGGCCGCGCAGCGCGTCCCGGTTCGGGCTATTCTGGATCACCGCCTGGCAGATCTGGTAGCTGCGCTCCAAGTTCACCGCGCCCGGCGGCACTTTGTTCGAACTACGACTCCTGGAAATTATTAAATTTATCTGTGTATTTTTCAAAGTTAATAACAATGGAGTTATAAATATCTCTGATTCGTCCTAATAAAAGAGGCTAAACAATGGGGGGAGGATGGCCTAACGGGGTACATGCTATTATCTAGGTTTTAAGATCAAACTCAAAGCCCCTCAAAGACTAAACGATAGAGGCTATCCACAATTATTTATTTATATACTTATTATATCTGAGCGTGGTGTTTCCAAAAAAATGTTATCACAAGCAAAGACTTTCAAAAAATACCTGTTAGATTCCTTGCCAAGCTTTGCTTTCTTTCCGGCAGGCCTAATAGTCTGCGTCAATGTAGTCGAATTTACTGTTATATTAGTGACGGTGGTACTCGTGACTATCGTAGTCAATGGCTCAGAGTCCTGTTTGACAGAACTCTCTTTGCCAGACTGGCAGCTTTCTGATGAATTCGAAGACTCGATGTTGAAGCTCGGATCTCTGTCCTCTTTGTACAAACAATGTTCTTCGTTCGCGTTGATATCTTCAATGCTTGTTTTGGAGTCCTCACTCACGTACTTTGAATTGTCCGTGTTCATATTTGAGAATGAGTTTAGGGTCATCACGTTCTCGTTGTTAGCCCAATCGTTTTCGTTCTTCCATGTCACTGCTGATGTTTTCGGTTTGGCTGCATCTTGCATGTTGTCGTCTGGATACGACACCATCTGTAATACAGCGTAATAATGGGTTTACATCACCTGAACAAAGCGCCACTGTAATAATTACAATCACAAAATTTTTGATTTAATCTAATAACAAATCAAATGCAATCGAATAAAATTAGTTAATTCGAGTCCCAACCCACGTCATTCAATTCAATGATATAGAAACACATTCTCCCGGACTCGTTATAAACTATTTATTATAGAAGTATTTGAATCATAAATCTTTAAAACTAGTTTTAATTAGATATCTTAACCACGTTATATTTCATATTACTGACTGCATTTATTTTGATCTGACATTAGCCCGATATCTTTTATTTGCAAAAAAGTGTGATACAGTTGACCTAACTTAGTATTCTAAACCCGTGGTGGTAAACTGTGAAGAAACAAGCCGACTTTGATACGTTTGAATTTTTTTTCGGAAAATGAAAAACGGCGTATAAATATGCTGTGAATTAACTTACCGACGTATTTGTCACTTCCATCATTGGGATCGAGGAATTATGCGTCAATGGCATCGTAACAACCGCAGTAACATCTGTAAAACAACACACATTTTATTCTCACTCGATAAACAAGTATATATTGCCGAAAAAAATACACACAAACATGCTTTACAAACTGATCAATATTAATTTCTGTCAAATAAAAAAATCAACAAAATTATTCTAAAGTACCCACAAATTATTGATATGTTTACTTACTAGTTTCACTCATGTACGACGATAATTCCATCAAGTTTGGGTGTGCTGTGTATTTAACATCTTCACTCTCTGCAATGATGAAAATTCAATTTTACTTATTATTATATCAATAAAAATTATACTGTGTCCTGAAAGATTATGTTATAAAAAATTCTTGCGTTTTACAGTAGAAGTTTTTGATATAAAGCATTTACATAGAATACCTAAACCCTCACTATATTTTCATAATCTTAGGCAGAATAGTTTTTCCCAATTTCATAAGCTACTAACACTAAAAATGAGTGAATTGCCATGCAGTGATTACTAAAATCACAAATTTTACTAAGGTTTGTAAGAAAATGTTAAATATAAAGCTGTGTGAAGAAATATAACTTACGGGATGTGAGAATTGCTAGTCCAGTTTCTAAAATGAATGATTCTGCATCCTTAAAATGTTCATCATAATAATTCTGCTGAGGTCTTTCTTTTTCCTCACATTTCTCAGGTTGTATACTTTCGTCTTTAAACTCTGTTTCTTGACTAGGCTGTTGGGTCTCACACTCCACTTCTTGAGTGACCTCAAAATTTTGACAAATAGTTTCTTGCTCACTGCTCAATGTATTCTTATCAATTGGAGATTCAACACATTGATCTACTATTTTAAATTCTTCTTGATACTGTTCATGTGCAAATTCTTCATGGCTTTCAGGCACTGGTGAACTCTTGACGTCTTCTTTCTCAATTTCAGTGTTTTCTTCCAAATCTGGTACTGTATTATCACATGGCACATCCATATTTTCTGTACATTCAATTATAGTAGGGTTATTCATATTTGGATCAATTTTCAAACTTGACATTGAAGACTCACTTCTTTCATCATATTCATAAATTGATGCTGTTGCTTTACTGTCTTCGCTATTCGTGTCAACATGGTCTTGGCCTGAGTACATTAGTTCATCATTTGGGCAAATTTGTTCATTACTATAATTTGTCTCGCCGTCAGATGAATGATTGCTTCCCATTTCAGGATTGTGAGGCAGAAAGCTTGCATTATCCATAGCATAATCGCCTTCAAACCTTATTCTCTTTGCAGAATTATAGTCCTCATTATCATCACTCAATCGTTTTGAAGGTTCATGTAAATTACTATCAGAGTCTATAATTTTTTCTTCTTCACAGTCTTTTGAAGTGCATGATTCTTCAATAGTCACCACACTAATATCTAATACTTGCTTCAAGTCATTGCGCTCACCTTCACCATCTGGTAATAAAAGAGGATCAACAGGCGTTGTTGATACAGACTCATCCATTCGTTGTGTAGATGATGAGTCTGAGAAATGTATATCTACATGGCATTCTTCATAACCTTGGCTGTGACTTTTTATTTGTTTCAGTGGTAGTAAATCAGGGACTGGTGCACATGATTTTACACTAGATGGCACTGTCTCGTCTACACCCTCATCAGCTTTAGCAGATGACCTTGTAACAGCTCCCACAGAACGCATTCTCTTGCTTGTGCTTGAGGACTTACTCTTTTTTATCTTTGGAACAGTACTACTGCTTGTAATTGATGCAGTAGGTCTCAATTTAATAGTTGTTTTTAATGATGGTCGATCAGAATTCAAATTTATTGAAGATTTTTCTTTCCTCAACTTCTCACCCCAGAAAGGTTCAAAATGCTTTAATTTCCAGGGATCTATTTTACTTTTCTCCTTCTCAGCTTCAGTCTTCATTTTCTGTTGATTTTCTGGTGTGAATTCTCCACCAGAAAGACAGTCCTGCCACTCCAAACAGGCACGGGCAAAAAATTCATTATTAAGACTAGATGAATTCAACCGTCCTGATGGACTTAGCCTGTCCACACTAGGTAATAGCTGCCCTAATTTATATTGATATAAAGGCGGAAGTAATGAAAATGTGTGTTTATTGAGTAATGCTCTGAGATTTGTGTTGACTAAAATTGAATCTGGTGTTTCTAGATCAATGCAGCCTTCCCTTGTTTGCTGCAGCTGAGCAGCTGTTGATAATTTTTTGCCACTACGTTTTCTAGGTTTCATGCAGAACCCTGGTATACTCGCCAAAACCTCCCTCATTGTGGAAGGTCTTGAATTTGCACTTGAATCTGAGTATGAGGTGGCTGCCGTCCATTCTCGGGTTTCTGGCGGTGGTGGGGGCGGAAGAGGCTTAACAATAATTCTTGGTAGGGGTCTCGTATGATTAGAACTCTTTTTTCTTCGTTTTGACTGCTTTCTGGACGAGTGCTTACTCGATTTATCGACATCATCGGGAATGCGTATGACTGAATATTGTTCATTGTTATTTGTAACGTATTTACTGTCAGATGAATTTTCGGAATATTCCATATCGTTGTCTGCTGCATTTAAAGGAGAAACGTCAAGTTCCATTGTTATGTTACAATATGAAGTAATAAAATGAATATGACTGAATGCCGATAGTACACACTATATTCAACCCATGTTTTTTCTCCAGAAGACAAAATATTCTACTTTTTTCAACTTTATGATAATGCGTAATTCAACATCACTTTTATGGTTTAGCGTAGTTTTTTTAGAGTATTATAGCCATTCAAATTCCTTTTCATAAGATTGTGGGCAAATCCAAAATGTCACAACAACAACGCAGAAAATGGATTCCGATCTAAATAATGTTGCCAACTACACCTTTATTACGATATAAATGTCAAATGATAGTTTATCGAATCAAAATAGGTAATGACTTTTTTTCGATTAATGAATTTGAATGTACGAAATTACTCAAACAAAAAGAAAAAAAATATATATAAATGTATACACACGGTTAGAGATTTAGCTCTAAGTTTAGATTATTTCTTATAGAATTCGTCACCACCATTAGTCAACTTTTTGGTGGACGTGGGTCTTTATGTCCAAGTTTTTTTGAAAGATATAGTAAAAAATATATATTTATTTATTTTGTTGTTTTTTCTTATTCAACGGAGTAAAATTGTGTCGGTGTAACAAGGCAAGCAAGCTGGCACGAGGCGGCATTACCAACATCATTTTCCCTTAAAATTTCCCAATGCTTATTTTTTTTATTTTAATAAACTTATTTTTTGTATCTACACAACTTCAATTACTTACTTGGAAACATGTAAAATCATATCGGAATTATTGGTAGGTACCTATGTAGTTGAACCACTACATTCAAAAACATAAGGTGCCCCATACACCTTCAATAATATTGAACAATATTCTGATTTGCCCTATCCCACAATATTCTGATTGTACAATATTATTGAACGTGTAGGGATAATATTGAAACATTGCGCCGTGATTGAACAAAAGATTGAGGGAGCTTAATTTTTATTGAACAATATTTTTTTATTGCGCTGTGTAGGGTTAATATTGCGCAATATTTTTCATTTTTTTTTTTCTTTTCAACAAAATCACCAGTGTGGCTGGCGTCAAAACTTCGTCGTCAGACATGTTGCTCGCATGAAAATATTGATCAGACTGGTTAGTCAATTTTATTGACAGAATTAATTGAACGTCTGGAATCAAAGGGGGTGTTCAATATTATTGAACAATAAAAAGATTGTTCAATATTATTGTAGGTGTATGGTGCCCCTAAGAGCTGCCCCCTATGGTTACGGATAAAATTTCTTCCAATATATTTCTTTTTTAATATTTACATTTGTCTCTCGTTAATTTTATTTTTTGTAATTTGCAAATAATCTTCAAAGAATATTCTTTAAAGAATATTTTTCTAAAACAGGATCAATAATAATCAAGACTTAATGATGACGATTTAAATTTAGCTGTTACGATTATTATATTCTGTAAGCATTTCCGGTTTCCATTCTCGGTTGGCACTGCAATAATCCCGTTGACGCCATTTTGTTTTATGCTTTGAATGGCGTTGGTTTTTGTAAAGTTACCGGCATACAAAAACAGTAACAAAGAACTTATGAAATTAATGTAAAGTGAAAAGAGTTCTATATTTTATACAAGATTATCAAGTGTGTTTAGTATTCTTTGCTGATACAATGGGTAGAGGAAGGTAAATAAATCTCTTTGGTTAAACATGCTCTTTTTTTTAATTGACGTTACATTTATTTTAGCTTTAACATTACTATGACGAAACTTAATATGTGATGCAATGTTTGTGTTTATTATTCCATAGGGACCGTAGCCGAGATCGACGTCGTAGCCGAAGCCGTAGTAGGAGTAGAAGCCGCAGTAGAAGTCCGCGTTATGGTCTCGGTTCGGGGGGCGGAGGTTACGGCGGCGGTGGGCGGCGCAGTAATCCCGGTGCAAGTCTTCGGAAACCCAAATGGGACCTGAGTAGACTAAAGCCCTTTAAGAAAGATTTTTACATACCACATCCTGATGTAGAAAACAGGCAGGAATCGGATGTGGAGGCCTGGAGAAGCAGTAATGAGATAACTTTGAAAGGCAGAAATATACCAAAACCAACATTAACTTTTGATGAAGCTGGATTCCCAGATTATGTGATGGACGAAATCGAAAAAATGGGATTTGCTAAACCTACACCAATTCAAGCACAGGGTTGGCCCATTGCACTGAGTGGATATGATATGGTGGGCATAGCATCTACAGGATCAGGAAAGACTCTATCATATATTTTGCCTGCTATTGTACACATTAACAATCAGCCAAAATCCAGTAGAGGTGATGGACCCATAGCACTTGTTCTAGCTCCAACTAGAGAATTAGCCCAACAAATACAAGAAGTCTGTGACAAATTTGCTAATACCTCAAAAATTCACAATACATGTTTATTTGGTGGTGCTCCGAAAGGACCTCAGGCTAGAGATCTTGATGCAGGAGTGGAAATTGTTATTGCAACCCCTGGTCGGCTGCTAGATTTTTTGGAAAGTGGAAGGACTAACCTAAAACGTTGTACCTATTTAGTATTAGATGAAGCTGACAGAATGTTGGATATGGGTTTTGAGCCTCAAATTCGCAAAATTATTGAACAGATTAGACCTGACCGACAAACCCTTATGTGGTCAGCCACTTGGCCTAGGGAAGTACAAAGTTTAGCATCTGAGTTTCTAAAAGATTACCTTCAAATAAATGTTGGTTCTTTACAATTAGCTGCAAACCACAACATATTGCAAATTATAGATGTATGTATGGAATATGAAAAAGAAACAAAGCTTAGTACCCTCCTTAAAGAAATTATGGCAGAAAAAGAGAACAAAACTATAATTTTTATTGAAACCAAGAGAAGAGTCGATGATATTACAAGAAAAATGAAAAGAGATGGGTAAGCAGCTTAACATTTTTTGCCCAAATTATATTATCTGTTGTTTTTATAAAATTTTTACTTATATGTTTCTTTCATTAGGTGGCCAGCTGTATGTATTCATGGGGATAAATCTCAAAATGAACGTGACTGGGTACTACAAGGTGAGAAAAAATATTATGTAAAAAATGAGATATCAAATATTTTTATTTATTTAATAGAATATATTAAACAGCACTACAATATATCAATGGAATTTTTAAGTTTAATTCAGTAATCAGATTGCTCAATATGTTAAAATCGGCAAGAGAGATTGATAAAATTGTAACAAGTGCAAGAAGAGGTAATGGAGAAGCGGCGTGTGGCGGAGGCGTGTGCCTCGGCGTGCGGCGGGAGCGCGCGGAGTCGGCAATGTCTGACGAGATGTCTGCATGTGCAGGCGGCGGGGAGCTGCGGGCGGCGGGCGGGCTCGGCTCGCCGCCGCAGACTGCGCCGCACTGCGCCGCCTCTAGTTGTCGGGGCTAAGCCCTATGCACTCGTGACTCGCTCCCGCGGCCGGTCCGAGCCGCTTCTCGCCGCTTCTCGCGTGGGGCGGCGCGAGGCTGTCCCTCGCGGCGCCAGGCCCGCACGTAGTGCCGTATGGCGCCGGCACCACGCGCTTCCTTGCGCCTCGATAGCGCCCCTGGCCTGTCGTGCTTGGTGTTCGGTGTTCGGCTTTCGTTTCTCGCCACGCCACCCGGCCGGCTTCCTCTAGTTTTTCAGTTTGATAGTGTGCATTTGCCACCATGACTCACTACTGCTCACGGAAAATATGTCCTTCGTAAGTTTATGAAAGTAGAGCATTATTTTTTTTTTCATTCTGTCTCTTAAGGTTGCCAAATAACGATTATTTCTTTTAAATATGCATTAGTTATAATCTATGACATTATAAAATAATTTGGTTCTTAAAATTTTACTTACAATGTCAACTGTACTTCAAAGTTTTGCATTACCCATTTTGTTATGGAACCTTAGGAGATTCAGAATGTGAGTCTATGGTTTATTATGGCGATTGCAAACAGAATCAATTACATCTAACATGTAAAACAACACAGTTATTATTATAACACTATCATCAAAGCATGAAATTTGAAGATTCCTTGTGATATAATTTATGACTCATTCTGTTAAGTTTGTTGAGAAAACACATGAAATTGACCTGCATATTGGAATAAGCACCATCTTATAAAATCATCACAATCATAAGCGAAAGTAAAGTGTAAATGTTTATATGTACTTTGGTTGATGATTTATGTAAGTAATTCACAATATGAGATAATGGATAATAAACATACTTGATTTTTTTGATTAATGTAGACTATTTGAAGAATAATACTAAGTATTGTTTTCTATACATACTAGCATTGTTGAATTTTTTAGGTTAAGAAAATGTATTTTTCAAATTAACAAATTTTTACAGATTTTCGAAGTGGAAAGGCTCCTATTCTTGTAGCAACAGATGTAGCAGCTAGAGGTTTAGGTATGTTTGAAATGAATTAATTTAAATGACCATTTCTGTATTATTTATTATTATGAAATTTTATACAAGTTTTTTTTCCTAGATGTGGATGATGTTAAATTTGTCATCAATTTCGATTATCCAAGTAATTCTGAAGATTATGTACATCGGATTGGGCGAACAGGGCGCACTAATAAAACCGGAACTGCTTACACTTTCTTCACTCCGTCTAATGCAGCTAAAGCAGCAGATCTTATATCTGTGTTGAAAGAAGCCAAGCAAGTCGTTAATCCCAAGTTACAAGAACTTGCAGAACGTGGTGGGGGCGGCGGCAGACGTAAGTAAAATCATTGAACGACATGGTTTTTATGTATGTTTGTTTTTAATACTCATCGTTACGTCGACAAAAAAGTTATTTTATGTTAAGCATTATTTTCGTTTTTGAAAAAATATAACGTAAGGATTGAATATTTTAAAATTCCAATATCAGAGAAAAACTTAGTTCATGAGTTCGATCTCTGCACCGAGGCAAATGGGTCTTGTAGTGGTAGTTTGATATCAACGATATAAGAAATATCTTGGCATGGGACTGTGTGATGTATATATTTTTCGGGTGGAGTTTTTTGTTGTTTAATTGTTGAAATCTGTCCTCAGGTCATCGTGGTCGTGGTGGAAGGTACAGACGTGGACGCCGATCGCGGTCTCGTTCCCGGTCGCGCCGCCGCCGCTCTAGAACCCGCTCCCGCTCGCGTTCGCGGTCACGCGATCGTCGTCGTCGCCGTCACAGCTCCTCGAGATCATCCAGAAGCAGATCTTCACGATCATCGAGAAGCCGCTCGCGTTCCCGTTCACGCTCGCGTAGTCGATCTCGCTCAGGCAAGTGTAGTCTCACAAAGGATTGTACCGATATTGCGCCGCAACAGACGCCGCAAGCTTTATTGCCTACACCGAAAACACTCCTGCCCACACCTATTGGACCCCAACTTCCCATATCCGACGATAAGTCTAAAGGCAAGCGGCCTATGTCTCCTCCACGTCACAATAATATGCCTTTCACACAAAAAAATGATTCGTCACAAAACAATATAAATATCAATCATAATAATTTTAATTCTAATCAATCACAACATTCAAATCAAATTCCTCCTCTGATGGCTCTGAATCCACAGATGAATATGTCTGTTCCTCCTCCTCCTATGAATGGTCAACCATTTGTAATGCCACCATATTTCCCTGCTGATCAGTATGGCATGATGATGCCTGCATTTGCTCCTAATCCGATGATGCCCAATGGGGGTTGGGCAGCACCTCCCCCACCCCCTCCTCCCCCTCCCCCCACTTCGGATCCCAGCTCCAGTGGTGTTCATGGGCGAGGCTCGGGACAAAGCGGGCTCGAGTTAGATTCCAGAAAACGTGGAGCTCGCTCCGGCGGGCTCGGTGACTCTGTCACCTACGGTTCGACTTCCGGCGGACACGGTACAGGCGGCGGCCTGGGCTCTGGCGGGCTCGACTCTGGCTGTGGCCCGGGCCCGCGCGGTGGCCTGGGCTCTGCCGGAGGCCTGGGCTCTAGTGGCAGCCTCGGCCCCGGCGGGGGCCACGGCTTCGGCGGTGGCCTAGGCTCGAGCGGGGGCCTGGGCTCCGGCGGAGGCTTCGGCTCAAGCGGGACCTACAACTCTGCCGGGGGCCTCGGCTCGGGCGGAGGCCTGGGCTCTGGCGGCGGGCTCGGCTCCGGCGGGGGCCTCGGGTCCGATGCTGGACTTGGCTCCGATGCCGCTTCTACAGGCTCCCGTTCAAGGGGCCGTGATAGGCGACGTCGTGGAAGAGGACGCAACCACGACGATTATGACTCGGAAAATTCGAGTTCCGGCGGTCTTGGATCTCAAGGACTCAGTGGCCCCGAAGGTGGCGGCCTGGGTCAACCGCCTGGCTATGGATATACCTCTGGCGGTCTCGGCTTACCCCATGGGAGCCTATTGCCGCGCATGCTTCCTCAAAACGGCGGCGACATGGGATCACAAGGTGCTAATTTCACAGCTTTTGGTTCATATGGTCCTAAACACATCAAACGGGACAATCAACAATCAAATGATCCTAATGACGGATACGATCTTACTGGGGTCAAAAATGCCATGGAATATTATGGCCAACAAAATATGGGTCCCGGCAGACCATTCGGTGTCGATACAGAACAGAGCGATCAGAGTGGTGCGTTGGCTAATGGCTCCATGGGGTACAATGACCGCCAGAGGAATCGCCGCCGGTGAACATCTGAGGTTTGTTATATTCGAACCAATGCAAACTCACCTCGAAATACATACATGCGGACTAGATATGACGCCTATTGCTTTTATAACTATTTGCGTCTTATCTGGCTAATCTATTGTAATAATGTAAACCTTAATATGATTGTTATGTCATATCCTAATGCAAAAAACAATAGGTCAGATCTTGAGAACTAATTTGAAATATTTCTTTTACAGAAAATGGATACAATGGCGACTCTCGTCGACGCAGAAGACGATAAACTACTGTGGATCGTTGACCGTCACGAAGAATAATCGGTTATTCAATCAGACAATTCAAGTGAATGCCATTCCATATGTATTTAATAGAGGATTGTTTCGATTTTCAATACTCCCGTAATTCATTGTACATATTAAGTAGCAATAAAGCGTGTCCTAGTTCTAGGTTTATCTAGAGAAATCTAGTTTTTTACATTTTTTCATTAGCATTTTGTAAATTGCAATATTATATTTCATATACTGAATATATGCATACATATTTTATTGATTGTGCCATTACACAGGCACCTGTATATTATTCTAACTTTTTCGTAGTATATAACATAACCTTTTTCTGTCTTACGATGTTTAAATATTAGTAATTCGTTTACATCATCGAATTGTAAAAAGTGATTTTTGCTTAAACTTTTCCTGAAGCTTTGATTGTATTAGAAACGGTCGAAATAAATTGTATTATTAAGAAATATTGTTTGCATTAAGCAATTATAGATGTTGACCTAAACATTTAAGGTATCCTGAATTTGATCTTGACTAGCATGAGTGTATTATTCTTTAAGTGTGTATGTACTTTATGATTAGAACAAAAATACAATTTTGCACTATTTTAATTGCGTTTTCTTTTTATAGCCGTAAGTCCCCTATACACGTCGTCCATCGTAAAATAGAAGGATATACCTAAACAATTGACAAAATTATGTAAATGAAAAAGTAATTAGCTACTGCTGTGCAGCACATGTGCCAATGTTATGTCTTTCTAGACCATATAATGTAACAATGTAGGACAGACTTAAAAAGTTTTTGAAATGTGGTTGGATTTTGGTGATGGTGACGGCCTCACACCAGATAGTTTTTCATTTGTGTACTATTCTAAAAATAATAAATTTCTAAGTGACTCGATATATGGTCGATAAACGGTAATCGTCTCGCCTGGATTCGACATGACAATATTTTGGGAATCGTGGGTGTAAAAGCCTCAGCGTAAGTAAAGAGATCTGATACTCGATAAAGGAATAGATAGCTCTGCGAGTAACAGCTGAGTTTTTATGAAAGCGAATGTATGGTGCAAAATAATGACATACCGTAACCATGGTATTTGACGGTGTTTACTACGACACGTCTTTACTTAGTGTTATAGCAGATAAAGTAAATTGGTAGTAAAATAATAGAAATGAGTTTTTGTGTCGACTTAGTATCTGAAGATTCCTTCTATGAAAATATAACTTTAGGTGTCACAAAATTTCTTGGTTAGTAGTTCAATCCGGCTAAATGTAGACTTTAATTTTCGATTATACCAATTACATTGTGGTACCTACTACAAGTATTTAGTGCACTATAAATCAAAATTTCGTAAATTTTACGTACATTCTAGTTGGTACAAAAATAAATAATATCATTGTGACAGGCTTTCATATAAATATTTATTGCATTGAAATAAACAACAAGGTACAATTATTAAAGCATATATTGTTATATTATGTACCTACACACATGTTGAATTATTAGTAAGAATTAGCTTTATGCTTTGGTAAAAACTGAAATCCATCCGGCACCGGCCCTAATAACATTTCACTTATCTTAATCCAATCAGCACAATTGCCAGATGCCATTAATGTTTCCAAGTCATCTCTGCCGAAATATGTAGGAGGTCTTTCATTTATTTTTTGTGGGGGTCTCTCCAAGAGTCCAACAGGGACATAGCGGTATAAAAAAGAAAGCCATTCTAGTAGAAATTTTCTTGTTGATTCTACACCTTGTGTATCAGAGCCCCAATGTTCTAAACCATAGTTAGTGTATTTCCTCAGAATATCAAATCTTTCATTGCTTCTTATGTCCCAAATTTTTTGTTCTTTAATTTCTGTAAATATCCAAGGCTTAATTAAAGCTCCTCTACCAATCATTACACCTTGGACAGTGGGTGCTATTTTTCTTCTTTCTACATAATCCTCATAACTTAAAATATCTCCATTACCAAATACGGGGATTGGTGCTGCTGCTTTTGCACAAGTTTCTATATATTCCCAATCTGCAGATCTGGTATACCTTGCTTCTCTAGATCTGCCATGGATTGTTATGAGGGCTGCACCCCAATCAGCCATTTTGGGCACAATTGTGTGAGTTATTTTCTTATCTTGGTATACACCAGTTCTCATTTTCACTGTAAATGGTATTTCAAGCATTCGTGAAGCACATCTCACAGATGATTCAAATGATGGTAGCCTGTGCATCATTCCACTTCCTCCTCCCTTCTTGTATATCAAATCAATAGGACATCCTAAATTTAAGTCTATAAAATCTAATTCTGTGTTTTCTTGCAAGAGCTGTGCTACTTTAGTTATTGCATATGGATTATTTCCACATATTTGTGCCCCAAACAAATCTTCACATTCATGTCTTTTAACAAGAGCCCATTCTTGTTTTAGACCTTTAAGTAATGATTCACATAAAGCCATTTCCCCACAAGTAATATCTGCTCCAAACTCTTTGCATATCCTTCTAAAAGGTAAGTTACCCACAGTTGTTAATGGGCTGAGATACAATTTATCACACCAGTCAATAACCTTTTTCTCTCTTGGAAGTAATCGGATTAAATCTTCATCTGTTACTGTTCCACTGTATACTACTTTTATGCTATCCTCAGCAATATTAGGTTCTACTGGTACTGTATCTTTGGTTAACGGCTTATTTCTTTTATCTAAATGCTTTACAAGTTTTTCTGCAAGACTGAAATCATACTTTTTCTTTTGCAAGCTTTGTTGTAGAGGTGGTTGGAGGGTGTTTTTAGTATCCTCTTTATATTTTTCTAATTGATCATTATTAACTAAATTATATCCTTCTTCAGTTATATGGCTTGAGCCAAAGCGACATGAAATTCCTCTAGGACATCTTCCACGCAGTTGGAAGACATGGCACTCAGCTCCCAAATCTTCTGGTTTAGATTGAAGGTACTCTTTTGCGTCATGTATATATTTACAATTAGCAAATTGACATTTTTTCAACTGTTCTGCAGATGCAACATCTACTATACTAGGACAAGGTTTATTTTCTTTGTTGTCTTGAAAAGTCTTAGGTCTGGCCTTATTTTGTCCTCTTTTTTTGTTTTTAGGGGCAGCATTATCTACATTTTGTTCTATTTTAGTTTTCTTACTGTCAATATCATCGGAATTACCATTACTGTCCAATTTTCTTTTAGCTGAATTGGAATTGTCTTCCACTTCATTTAGGGTCGGTCGCTGTACTATGAATTCCTCTTTAATTGCACATACGCCGGCATTAGACATTATTGTGCCCTTGTACGATAAATTATATTTAGTAACTGTATTTATTAAGGCACACTCTGCAAAAAGATAAGCAGTAAGTGCACTTTTTAGGTTATGTTTACAACACACGATGTTAAATTTCCATTTGACATCTATCTATCTAACAATCATACTGCCAGAACAGAAATTGTATTCAGATTCCGTCAAACGCAAAAAATAGCCGACTAGAGATCAGGAGCTATGACGCTAGTGTATTCTAAGGTGCTGATTTTAACGATAATAATAATTAATTAAATTAAAAAATAAATACACTATCGCTAACTTAATTTAGTACGCAGCTCCTTATTTCTACTGACTCTATCCGCACACTGGCTCATAGAAAGTTGACGAGAAAATTTAATGGTCATCTACACATTTGAAGATTATATATTAATTATATACTATTAATTAACACTTAGGTTCATTGTAGTTCAGACGTTTAGTCAAAAAACCTTTCCAGGTTTCCGTGAGTTTTGAAAATGGGTTTAAAAAAATAACTAAACACTAAATATACGTACCTAAAAAGTCCTGACCCCATATTATAAAAAGGGTTTTGTTGTTAATGACTTTTCTAATTTTTACTTTGGCTACTAGCACTGCAGTCAGACAGTTTTTTAACGATATTTCCTCTCTAACCAATTTTGAAAAATTAAATTGGAAAAAAATTCCAGCGATGTATTTTATAAATTGAATGGCTTTGGATTCTCGTAATTTGTAGTTTATTCATGTTGTGGAGGTAAAACGGTTAGATAAATATATACCTACTAGATATTATAGAACGAAAATTTAAAAAAGGTCATCAGGCTTGCTGATTTTCAGAATCAGATCCTCGCATATGCAACGTTAATGTGGAGCGTCGATCTCCTTGTGATCGAGTTGCTCTGTCAAATTGGGAACAGAGACACTCTGCAGTTCTGCCAGAAGACCTCAGGAATTTCTACGCTTCCAGTGACGGCTTTCAGCTGACTTGGCATTACAAATATTCAGGAAAGTATCTTATATGCAGTTGTTTTTATTCTGGTATTATTTAAAATAATATCACATTTCTTTTACAGCTGACGAAATCCTTCCGGTCGGATCAATTAAAGTAAACTCATTGAATGAGCTCTATCTTTCTCCCGGTTTGAAGGACCTGGTGGATTTTTCACTCACAAGACAGAATGTTGGCTCTCGGCCAGTGCTGAACACAAAAAGCAAAGTATTTGAATTGGATACCTGTAGAACCATAGGAAAGGTATATTAATCTAATGATTTTATTAGCAGTCAGTCTCACAAGAATATGATGTTTGTTACAAATCGTTCAGTTGCAAAAAAGATCCTCACTATATGATATCACTTTTTTCTAAATTCTCTCAGATAAAGGAGGCTAGTCAGCGTTAATTAAAGTATAATATTCGAGTGTATGTTGAAGGTGTGTTTGGTGTACACCGGTGGTTCGTGGTCGATATGGCTGGTAACACGCGAAGGAGCGTGGGGATGGTTGGCGGACTCGTTTACCCACTACTTCCGAATGGCTCTTGTACATTTGGGTTTGCCGGGGTGGCAAGCTGCTTTCGCTAATTTGCCACTAATTCCCTGGGCAGAGGTATTACTTTTTAGCTTTGATTAACTTTAGCATTAACTCGTAGTCTTGTCTTATCATTACGTCTACTAAAAAGTGAATCTCAATGAAATCATTTTATTTTTTGTAGCAACTGTTTTTATTACTGGCACCGCATTTGCTGGAGAAGGCGGATGCTGAGAATAATCCACTTACAGCCGGAACCGAAACAGGATTGAATCACATTGACCCAAATATATTCAAGACTTCGGTTCGCCATCATAAAAATGCACCTCGACAGAATAACTCATAAACATTATGCAGCATTCGTGTTTTTATCTATTGAGATGAAATGAACTAATAAAAGTATTGAAAGAGTAGAATATTAACGGCATTTTTATTTCAAAGCATGAAAATAAAATAAAGCGATGCAGTTACATAATGTATATTCTCGACGATAATCGTTGACAATAAAATTTTATAGCTAATTAACAAAACAAAATGGACGGAATGTGAGATTCTTTGATGTACAAGCTACTTACACTATAAATGTAGCTTAAAATTAATACAGCAATATAATACATACCTAGTTTAAAAATGTATCTATTACTTACATACGATTTAAAGACAAACGACAATAGCAGTCATAGAGGGTGATGTAAAATATAATGAAATACTATATTTGTAAATGCGTACTAAATATCACTTACGTCAACATGTAAGCGAAGATACACCAAAATCTATAAATAGATATACCAAACAACGACACAGCATACACAAATTAATATTAGCCACTACGGTCCTAATTATATAAAACTAAAATACTATAAGATATGCCCTTTATCTTAACTGTGATAAGTTGTTTTCGTGATGTATTTGTAAAAAAAGTGTAAAAGGAATTTTAATTTTTTATTAAAAATAGACTGAATCATTTCCATTTCATGAGAATATTTTATTTTAAAGTATATTCGAAACCATTCACATTACAAACTATGTCCATACTCGTAATATTTAATACTCGTAATAAGACACATTTGACATTTATTTCGACAATTACCGCATTAGTATCGCCATTGAGACTGTAGAAGCGCCGTTTTACTAATACCACTTTTTTATTGACAATGTTTTTAATTTCGTTTTGCAGATTGTCAAGTATTAATTTATTCACAAGTCTCAAATTGGTGTAGATCATTCGTACAAATATTCTATCTAAATAATGCAATCACTTAGGTGGGATATCCAACTCCAAATAATTAATGAAGAATGAAATGTCAAAATATTAACATTGAAGGACATTGCCAGTAAAGAAAAATTGTAAATATAAATTTTATATAAATAAAACAAGAATATAAAATAAAACAAGAGACTGAATTGAGTGTATAAAATAATACTTAAAAATTAATTATCAACAGAAATTTGATAAGTAGCAGCTTCACATAACTTTTGAAGTCTTGTATTGCATTAGAAGACAAACTATAAAGATGTAAATAAATACAAAATGTGATGCAAACATCATAGAAATTAAATTCATTGGAATGATTTTTTGTCTAATACATTTTGCATGTGGCACTTTACTCATAACAATAATTCAAGTAAATCAATGCACTTATCTCTATGATGTAACTTATCCGCTTAATAAATATATTTTTATTTTTTGTTTTTTTTTTTTCTTGGTACATATGAGTGATGTTTATTATCAAATATAAAGGTACAAAAAGTGTTCGGCCTTTTTCATTAATGGCAATTGTTTTAGCAAAATTTGTAAGGTAAAAAGTGATGTAGAAAATTACGTTGCAGCTCGAGGCACGATGGGTACGTATGGATACTTAGGCTTCAACGTAGCGAAATGCTTAATCCACGCTGGATACAAAATATTGATTACAGTGCAGGAAGACGCAAATGTACCTGTCCTTTATCAATCGTTTGCAATCATACAAATCACATACCCACAGTTATAAACACTGAAATATGGGATGCAGGTGGTACATATTTCCCAATCTTCTTCAAGACTGATCATAGCATTAATTAAATATACTTTTATCGAGATTATTTCAACGAACACAAGCCTGCTTCAGTCTAAAAAGAAATTGCTACCAGCTTATATTAGGAAAGATATTTTGGAGCTAAATTGGGATTGTTTATCGTCCTTGTGTAATGTAACTAATAAATCCAACTGACTGGCACCCATTGGTGGTCAGTGGAGAGTGAATGCAGCGCGTCCATGATTTTGGAGAATGTTGTGTCTACGTTATGGTTGGTTATCGTGAGATCAATGTACTTCTCATACTGTCGTTGAATCCGAGCGCTCTCTTCGAGGGTTTGTTTCATGTCTTCTTCCTGTAAATATTTTGAAAATGTTTCAGAGAAATAAAATTACTCATAAGGTTCAAGGTTACTTAATTAAAATTAATAAAATACACTTTGAAACGAAAACAGTAGTTAGAACTAAATATATTTTTTATCTTAATAGATTTCTTTTTTTGTAAATAATATGATTCCGTAGTTCTATTACCTACTATAAAAACGGTAGAAATCTTTTTGTCTATAAATCCAATTAAATGATTCAAACATGCGCATTCCCTGTAAACTACCATTTCGAGACAACACACAATAGGTATAAATAAACATTCAAACCTAGAACAGTACAGATGGGAAAAATTTTAGTAATTAATTTTCTAGAGCACAATGAAATTCAAAATGCAGCAAAAAAATATAAAAACACTACATTAAAAATTTTGAAAAATTTGGACACTGCCTCTGAATAGTTTTTAAACTATCTTCCTTTCCGTCAGCCTATGTTAATGCTGCCTAACATAAGCCTCGTCCAAAAAAATAAAGTCAATGGAACTCTTTAAAAGTCTTTAAGCAGTCATGGTATGGCTGCATAAAAAAAAAAACAAAAAAGCCTTACCTCATAGAGCGAGGCGAGCGACTCGAGCGTGCGCGCGCGCCGCGAGCTGTAGCGGATGGAACTCTGCCGGTCGAACTACGCCGCGCATGCAACACGCAACGGACTACTCAACCGACTCTTACTTACATACACTACATAACTATTACTAAAACACATTTTTTATAAATGCTAAAGAAATCTAGTAATAAAATAATAATAATAGCGTAGTTGACTAATTTTGATTTATTGCAGCGTTAATAAACGAAAATTCTGCTTATATATTTTTTTTTGTTAAGAAATAATTAAGATTGAAAAAGGATTCATATCTTCTCCAGTAATGAAAGAAAATAAATTCTGGCGCATAAGAGCGGTAGCAGTATTTTTCAATTACGACATTTAAAAAGAAATCAACGCTGCTTTTGCACAAGCATGAATAAAAATATACAAAGGCAACTACCCTATAGGCCTTTTAAATTCATAACCAGTACATTCAACTATCGCTATGAAAAATTCAAACACATGTAGGGGTAATTTATGAAACAATACGGCAATACATGCTAGAAAGAAATAGGACATTTTCGATGATGGTAATAAAAAAGTAATATAGCAAAATAAATGCATTTCACTCACCATTAAGTTGCGATTTGAAGCGTATGTGAGATTTTTCAGTTGTTCGATACCAGGTGCCGCAATCATGACGACGAAAGGCAGAAATTCACTACTGTTGTGAAGTAGTTTTAAAGATTGAGGAGCGCAATCCAGAATGCACATTTTACCTGAAAATGTTTACACTTCATATTATAAAATGAACTTTGATCCTGCACACTATTTTATACGTATAAGCCTATATTTACAGCTATTTGGAGATAATTATATTAAGAAAATGTATTTAACACAACGCTTTCAAACAACACTTACACAAAATGTGAGTATTTCTTGAAAAAATTAGCAAACCATTTAATTTTAATACAAAGGAGAAAAAGGATGAATATTGTCAGATATTCATAAAAAATAAATAAATATTTTTTTCTCAATATCATGCCTTTGTGTCGGGAAATGGATAGATGCGGGCTGCACAAAACCGGGATAGATGGCGCTTTCTTGGGAAGGCCTACATTCAGCAGTGAACGGCGATAGGCTGAGTATATAACATACCTTCCTTAATAACAGCCCGTATGGAATCTAAATGTGTTCCGTAGAGATTTCCATTATGTTCTCCGTACTCGAGGAACCTGCCGGCGTGTGCGTCTCGCTCCATCTCTTCGCGGCTCACGAACCAGTACGACTGACCATTCTCCTCCATCGGCCGAGGAGGACGAGACGTGTCTGGAAATAATAAAATAATTGAATGTACTGCTACGAGTAAATGGTCATTAAATTGTATATTGCACGGATGATAAAAAAATTGAAAAGAATAATCAAAACCGGGCCACCCAGTCGAAAGTTCGAGGTAACAAGCATAAAAAAATATGAATTGATTATAATTTATTATTTTTAGAAGTCGGCTAACAACAAAGCAGTTTGTAGGTGTTATTAACAGTAAGTATAGCATCTGTATTTTCTGCCTTTTATTATTGATATAATGTAGTAAAACTATAATTGTCGTCAGTGATGATATCATTATAATTTCAATGGATGTTATCCGTATGCCAAGACAAGTACAAAAAGAGCTTAACAATAGCTACACCATAATTTTAAACACTGCTAAACCAAAAGATATGCTGGAATCACTAAAAGCGGTATGTATCAGCCAATTATTTAATTGTTGTAATTTTAAAATATCGTGTTTAGGTGCTTTAGATGATAGCAACGAAGCAATTTTTTGTGACACTCTCATCATCTCAATACTGCGTTATATAAAGGTTTTAACTAGTTATGAAAGAGCTTATGTGATGACTAGAAATTACAAACAAACCGCAAGATGCTGCATGTAAAACGGATACAGTTACGGATATATTTTTATTTCGGATATCCGATTGTTTCGGTTTCGGTTAAGGAGCTCCATAACATCCCTTTTTTTTTTTTTTTTTTTTTTTTTTTTTTTTTTTTTTTTTTTTTTTTCATTCGAGGGGAAAGCTGCTTATGGCTCTACCTCCCGCCAGCCCTCAGTGAGGGGGGCAGGAGGCGTATGTCGGGGTCACCGGCCATCCAGCCCGGCAGATGTTAGTGCCGGGCTGGGTCCCTAACCTACCCTAACCTACACCGGCATACCGACCAAAACCCCCCGGTGGCCACCTTCGCGCCAAGTAGGGCGACCGCGGTGCGTGGGTAAGAGACGCCCACAATGGTTCCGCAGCCGCCCAGTGCGCCTCCGAGACGAGAGCGTCTCGGCCTTCTCATAATGGAGTCTTGCCACAGGGCAGGGCGCCGGGTCTAATTATCTCCATTGACCCGGCGCTCCATAACATCCCTGCTATAAAGTTTGTTGTTGATACTCACGCGGTATAACAGCGCCGAATCTGTCGGGGTGCTCCTGTATGAGGCGGTTCTTGAGCGTGCGGCGGCCGACGCCGCGCGTGCCGACGAGCGCGAGCACGCGGCGCAGGAAGGGCGGCGTGCGCGCCACCTCCTCGTACAGCGCCAGCTCCGCGCCCTCCAGCGCCACCGACGAACGGGACTCGTACACGAACTTCTTCTTCTTTTTGGATATCTGGAATTACATACATCATTGACTACATATTTATGTCGTCCGAAAGGGGTAGGAAGAGTTGTATTTCTGCACCAATATACAGGGTGTTTTCAGACCGCCATCGGAAACTAAGGCAGGTAATAGCTACGGTGATCACAAACCCAGTGGCATAAAAAATAAAAAAATTGACGTTTTCCATACAAATCACGTATATTTAAGACTAATGGTTGTATAGCAAAAGTAAAAAAAATTAATTCTAATTACGCCTTAGAAATTGAATCTTAAAAGTAATGAGATAATATTAATCATAACATCTATACTTCCTATGAAATCAATCTATCATATTTCAATACATTACTCACTTTAATATTACATTAAAGGCTACTCTCAAATGAGTCATTCATAAAACACAAAATTCTACATATTGACATGTACGATAAATTATTGAGCGTACTGTTCAAAACAATACAACAGCTGACTCAGGGGAGCCGTGAGAATCTTTAAATTTATTATTGCTAACAAAGCCAATTGGACGGCATGATTCATATATGAGTGCAATGTTTGTCAAAATGCTTGCATCTATTTTAGAATAATGGTAATGTTATGAGAAAGATTTATTATTCGGGAAATCCAATAAAATGTATGCAAATGATGCATGATACAATCAATTGTACCATCAATATTTTCGAGACAATTTGTTATATAACAAAATATGGCCATGTAACTATTGATAATGTTTGTCATCAGAAATGGCGATCCTTGTATGTACCCGAACAGTAACTTTGTCAAGGCAATATCCATAAATAAACTGTTTGTAATTTTTTTATTTTTGACTATTTTTTATTTGTAACAAAATGAAACTTACCCGGGCGCCGCAAATACTTATTTTATGGACGAAATCAGCCTCTGGTGGTACATATGCTTTACGTCTTTCTTCTAATTCTGGCGATGGTATTAAACCAACGACATCGGGGTTTTCTACATGACTGGCCTGCCACCAATTTGGATCTTTTCTATCTGATATCTGAAAATATACAGATATGTTAATATGACTTGTTACAATTTTATTCAATTCATATGTTATAGAGATGTTCCGGATATGATATTTCGGATCCGGATACGGATACGGATATAGGAATAAAATTATATCGGTTTCGGATTCGGTTACGGATATGAAATTATTTCGGATTATCCGTAAGTTTCGGATAGTTTCGGTTACGGATATTAGATTGAAGTAAATTATAAACACAAAGGCGCGCGAATGCTTTGGAAGTTGAAATTGCCATTGCGCAAAATAAAGGCTCCGAAGTATTCGCTAAGCCACACACCTCTTGTTGTCACCTGACAAAACTCAGAACACAACAAGGCACCACCGTCACCTCAGTCCCAGAAATTCTCGAAGAGGTCGAAAAGTATTATGGAAACTTATATGCTCAAAGAGCAGTTCCGCCTGTGGCCTGAACGTGGATGATCCGCGAGCCAGACTGACCCGCCACTACTCAGGCGAACTTCCCGACATCGAATTGGGCGAGATTAGAATGGCCCTCGGTCAACTTCACAACAACAAGGCTCCGGAAGATGACGGAGTAACCACTGAGCTTCTCAAGGCAGGAGGTACTCCTGTCTTGAGAGAACTGGTCAAGCTTTTCAACTCAGTCATCCCAACTGACACAACACCTGAGGCATGGAGCAAGAGTGTGGTGGTTTTGTTTTTCAAAAAAGGAGACAAAGCCTTATTGAAGAACTACCGCCCCATCTCACTCTTGAGCCATGTCTATAAGTTGTTCCCGAGGGTCATTTCGAATCGTCTCGCCCGAAAATTCGATGAATTCCAACCACCGGAGCAGGCTGGGTTTCGGAGGGGCTTTAGCACCGTAGACCACATACACACACTAAGGCAAATAATAAAGAAGACTGAGGAGTATAACCATCCCTTATGCCTCGCGTATGTGGACTACGAGAAAGCTTTTGACTCCGTCGAGACCTGGGCTGTTCTGGAGTCCATGCAGAGATGCCAGATTGACTACCGCTACATCCAGGTGATGAGAAGCCTATACGGAGCCGCTACGATGGCCGTCCAAGTACAAGAACATAGTACTAAGCCAATCCAATTGCGGCGAGGGGTAAGACAGGGAGACGTCATTTCTCCGAAATTGTTTACCAACGCATTGGAGGACGCTTTTAAGACACTCGACTGGAAAGGACGGGGCACCAGCATTAACGGCCAGTGCATCTCTCATCTGTGATTCGCGGCGGAGTCTCTGCAGGACTTGGAGGAAATGCTTAACAGCCTAGACCGATCTTCAAGACAAATAGGACTCGGGATGAACATGGACAAAACAAAGATCATGTCCAATCGTCATGTACTCCCGAGGCTGGTTGTCGTAGGGGATGCCACTCTCGAAGTTGTCCAAGAATACATCTACCTTGGCCAAACAATTCAACTGGGCAGGCACAACTTCGAGCAGGAGGCAGACTGAAGAATACGTCTAGGCTGGGCGGCATTCGGGAAGCTTCGTCATATTTTCAAGTCGTCGATCCCTCAGTGCCTGAAGACGAAAGTCTTCAATCAGTGCGTCCTACCCGTAATGACATACGGAGTCAAAACGTGGACACTCACCAAAGGTCTGGTCCACAAATTCAAGGTCGCCCAGCGTGCTATGGAGCGGGCAATGCTTGGAGTTTTTCTGGTGGATAGAATTCGTAATGAAGTCATCCGCCAGAGAACCGGAGTCACCGACATTGCCCGCAAGATAAGCACGCTAAAGTGGAA
Source organism: Cephonodes hylas (assembly GCA_030295005.1). Taxonomy (NCBI): domain Eukaryota; kingdom Metazoa; phylum Arthropoda; class Insecta; order Lepidoptera; family Sphingidae; genus Cephonodes; species Cephonodes hylas. The sequence continues at coordinate 4,867,416 of AP025364.1, read as the reverse complement.
GTGGGCTCGCCATGTCTGCCGACGTTCGGACGGCCGGTGGAGCAGACAAGTATTGGAGTGGAGACCGCTCTTAAGCAGACGTAGCGTGGTACGTCCTGTAGCACGATGGACCGACGACTTGAGAAAGGTGGCGGGTAACGGCCGGATGAGAGCTGCTCAAGACCGGGATGGTTGGCGCTATCTTGGGAAGGCCTACGTTCAGCAGTGGACGGCGATAGGCTGAGTTATATAAACACAAATAGTATGTAATAATTTGGTTTTATTTATAGGTTTTATCTATTCATCAGGTGTTTTGTTTTAAGATGAAGTTTCAATGAAGTAGTGCCACCCCCTCCTTTCCGAGAAAAGTTTCTATCGCATTATTTACATTTTGCTTATTCTCATTTATTTGATTAAAAAAATGTCCAAATGAAACTTGACTTTGATCGCATAATATCACAAGACTTAAGGCTAATTTTAAGCTAAGTATAAACTTTAAAATAAAACACTAACTAGATATGTTGTTTATGACAAGAAATAACAAACAAACTGCAAGATTCACGTGGCGCGCGAGCGGTGAAACAAAAACCTGTCGAAACGTGTCGTTTTATTTAGACTCCGCCCCTATCCGGAACTATCCGAAATTTTAAATCGGATACGGATACAGTTACGGATATTTTTTTATTTCGGATATCCGATTGTTTCGGTTACGGTTACGGAGCTCCATAACATCCCTGATATGTTATTTAATAACGTTACTTGTAATATATCGCCTTTCTTGAATTCCAATCCGATTTCTTTGCAAGGTATCAGACTATCTTCTTTAGGGCAGTAGTCAAACAAAGTCCGCACGTAGCACTGCAAAAAAACATACAGAAAGATGACACATCTTCTTAAATTGGATACTCTTAATAATAAACAATAAATTCTGCGTCATATTACTAGAGTTCATATAAATTTCATAGAAGATTCAAATAAAAAATCATTCAATAAGCATATAATTATACAAAGGAAGTTACTATAAAAGATAATTAGTCACTCAAAGCTACTTACATTAACTAATATTGCCAATAAATTAATAATGTATACATTAATAAGATGTCCATTATATTAGACAAAAATGTGTAATTACTTATTACTCAATTACAATATGACAATAAACACTGTATTATTAGTTTCCCTAAATTAAAAACATTTTATTACATAGATCATAATTTAGTGTAATAATGAAAGACATAAAATACCTATAAAAATAAATACATTCATAAAATAAAAATTGAGAGTGTTGGGCTACGAAGAAGACGGACGAAAGGCGACTGCATGCAGCAGAAATGCGAATTTTGCGATGGATGTGTGGGGTGACACGAATGGACAGAGTGAGGAATGACTATGTTAGAGGAAGTTTGAAAGTAGCTCCGGTGATAGATAAGTTGAAAGGAAACCTTCTGTCGTGGTATGGTCATATTATGGTTTTAGTCGGTATGCTGGCGTAGCCAGTGACCCCGACATACCCCTTACGGCCTCCCCCGAGGTACCGAACAGGGGAGCTTAAGGCGCTTTCCTCTCGTGATAAAAAAAAAAAAAAAAAAAAAATGTTATGAGGAGGGATGAAACGTATGTTGGAAAAAAAGTGATGAGTATGAGTGTCGATGAATGGGCTACCAGAGGAAGGCCAAAGAAAAGATGGATGGAATGCGTGAGAGGTGATATGAAAGAGAAAGGGGTGACTGAAGACATGACGGCTGACAGAGATATTTGGAAGGAAAAAACATGCTGCGCCGACCCCAAATAGACTTGGGAAAAGGGCAAGTGGATGATAATAATTCATAAAATAAAAATTATTTCAAAGTCTCTATGGTTTAATTCCAGTACTAAGACAAATGAACAAGCTTCCACATACAAACTTGTGTCATAGTAAGAAATAATAAGTGAATGATATAAAATACATATAGCTTACACTCAGTTTATTTGTTAATTGTGTGCTCTTCTCTTTAAGGTTTGGTCCTACTTTAAGTGTCACTCGGTCATTGGGCTTTGAAACTGCTTCCTTGAGTTGATCTTCAGAGTCAATGTGAACTCCATCTACTTCCAACAAGACGTCTCCTACAGACACCAAGGCTTGTTTGGCAGCAGCACTGCCTGCTAATATCCTGGCTACAATTAACTGCCCATGTTCATCAGTTGTCACCTAAAACAATCACATTTCATAATATAGCTAATATACTTTATGTATCTCTCTTCCACACATTGATAATAAACTCATTAAAACCTAGAAAGTGTAAAATTTAGATTTGAAGTACTATATACAAATACTATTGACAAAAAATAATATAAATTAGAGTAGAAAATAATTTTATTACAGTTATAAGCACAAAAAGCAGTGATGGCCTCGAGGTTTGGGCGCGCGGTCGAGAATCTCGGCGGTTGCGGGTTCGAACCCCAGGCACACACCTCTGACTTTTCGAAGTTATGTGTGTATTCACATTGAATTATCACTTGCTTTAACGGTGAAGGAAAACATCGTGATGAAACCTGCACACCTAAAAGTTCTTAGGAATTTCTTAGGTGTGTAGTCCGCCAATCCGCACTAGGCCAGCGTGGTGGACTATGGCCTAAACCCTCTCAATGGTAGAGGAGACCCGTGCTCACCAGGGGGCGTATATGGGTTGATGATGATGATAAGCACAAAAGGCTAGATCTCAACTCAATTTTGTACTGTATGTTAATAGGTTTCTTAGTAGGATGTTATTGTAAATCTTATGGGAATTTACAAATAGAATCACACATATTAAAAAGAAATGAATACCCAAGTACCTAATATAGTTTCTACACCAAAGTTAAGAATTTGTAATTTAATAATAATGCACTTTTATTTAATTTTCTATTGTTTTAAATTATTTTAATATAAAGCACAAAATACAGTTTGTAAAAATGTTGTTAAAACCTTTTAATTTTTGCTATATTGTATATCTTTTGACATTTAGAAACTAAATAGTATGAATAATAACCTGAAAATAATAAACTTACAGTTAATCCTAGGGGCTGGCCAGGCACCTTCCTAAGGCCCACCACTTTGACAGTCTCTACTGGCATGTCTCCGTTTTCCTCCGGGGTTACAGCAGCAGCTTCTTCTTTAGTTGGCTCTACTCCAGTATTTTCCTCAGTACCAGAGCCACGCTCCAACCAAATTGCACCTATTTGGTCATGGGCATCTATTAAAGCCTTTAAACAATAAACAAATTTAGTTTAGTTGATGTTACTTTTATTGTTATAGTAGTTGACAAAGACTTTGGTCAATCTTGTTGCTATAATAATTATTTTATATAAACAAACTGTTTTCTAGATTTACATTTTGACTATAGTCAAATATATTGATCAACATCTGATGCCATGGATATAGCAATGGACAATTAATCTCAGGCAATCTTTTGTTGGCCTTTAATAATAAAATTATGCGTATAATTACCTTGAAATGCGCCCTGGAGACGATGATAGCTAATTCAGCCTGTTCAATAGTTCGTATGTTGTTGCCACGATACTCGCTAAGCGATCGTATAATGTTTACATTGCCCAGCGACACAGGTTTTACGACCAACTCCTCCTCCAAATCAATGGACTGTAATCACAACACTCTTCCTTAATTAACACTCAACAACACTTTTGTTTTAAAACTTAAATACAAAATTGAATAGGCGTGGCACATCAATCAACAACATTTTTGAATGAAAAAATTATTCACTGTACCCAAACTATAATTATTACAATAAAACAATATTTCTTTAACAGTGTTTTTGTTATCAATACTTAATATAGTTCGAAATTATGTTTATCTATAGAAAAATATTTAGTTGCAATAACAATGTACACACCCACACAACTGGCTTGGCTTTCACAAAGTATGCTTCCTGTCTGTTTCTGACAGATAGTATATCGTTATATTTATAGTATTCTTTGCAAACTGCTATTTCGACAGTTGCTCTACGGTGTAAAGATTACAATGATTCAAATATTTATACTTACGTAGTATTTGGTGTCTATTGAGTCAATTATTTTAAAATATTTAAATTGAAAATTGTTCTTTGTGTCAATTTAGCCCATTTCCGAACGAAATAGGCAGATTCTTGTAATTTTATTACCTACTTCGAACAATAATATAACAATAAAAGTTTTTATAAACAACCTGGCCTCTAGTTTTAAAATAGCTATAATTTTGCACTCTATTATACTAAATCCTTCCAATTTAAATATATAGTTCTACAAAAAGTTTTTAAATTGTACTATGTATTCATACTTTTTTACTTTTTAATTAACCATAATAGTTTAACATATTAGATTAAAGCAGTGAGTAAACTCATTTTTTCCTTGTTGTTACATATTGTCCCTTTTATGTTTTCGTATATTTACCTCATATTTTCTGGCAAAATCAGGGCTTTCTACGATACTCCTTAAAAAAATTACTTCATGATTGGCTAAATCCTCCTCAGGTTTTTGTTCTTCTTTTTCTAAAACATAAACATTGTTAATGATATTAAATTTTTAAAATCAAAATCATAAAAAGACGAAAAATACTATTGCTTATATTACTTTTTGTCATAAAAAATATAACAGGTTTAATACAAACTCGCTAAACACCTTTACAGTCTTGAGAAAGAAGTAACGTTAAAATGGAATTCAAAGATGACGTCAACCCATAACGGGTTGCCAAATATTTTTCGACGCCCTACTACGGATTGGCCCTCGAGAAAACTAAACAAAGCTTTAGCATATTTGTAGTAATCCTTCATCAGAGAGTGGTGTAAGCTTTGGTAAGAATCTTTTACCAAAAGAACTCACACAGCCGTATCTGTTAAGGGGTTGGTAGGTGCATTGCTTTTTAGGAGCGTATGTCTGGAGACTCTAGAGCAAAATTATAGATTCAATACTACGATTGATAATATTTTATCGGAAAATCAACATTTTATCGAATCGAGAATAGAACCAGAGAACTCACGACCGCAACTAATTTGGTTTATGTAAGTACTACATACGCAAACTTTTGCGCGAGGGGAGTCTGTGGAATGTCTATTGTAAGTAGGTAGTTGTTAGCGACGCTGATTACATATTCAATGGTTTATGGTGTTAAATAAAATCTCGGTAAAAAAATGTTATAGATATGTGTGGTGTATTTCTCGTCATAATGCAGTTATATCACAAACGTTCACGAATATTTGACTATGTTGAGTTGATCATAAGAAGCTCAGTACGATCTAAACACAATGCTGATCTGCTGATAGGGAAAACAGTATAGTTATTGGCCAGTTAAGCGACCAGTTGGTAAAAAAACATAAATAAAAAATTATATCCTTACTGAAAATAAATAAAACTCACGACATTATGTTGCTTTGTTAATGTACTACAAAAGAAGGTACTTTATATAAACTTTCACTATACATGTTAAGAATAGTGTGAACTCAAAAATATTAAACTCAAAATCACAGCAATTGGCCATAACATAGTAGTTATAAAGAAAGTAAGTTATATTGCACCTTTAATATGGTTATAACGCATACAAAACCATTTATTGTGAAGTATAAATCATTGACAAACTACATATTCATTTCAAATATAGCGCCAAAAAAATATGCAGTCTTAACATTATTTTTAATCGCTTAACTGAATTTCTGCCTCCGGCAAAACATTACACATCGGAAGACAAACAAACCACATACCTAGCGGAATTTCGATGAGACTTTATGACAGAGAATAAAAGTGTCGCCATTATATAATTTTTAAATCTACTATTAGTATAGAATATTGCTAGTTTTTTGGTAGCAAAGTTGAAATGGCTAATAACTGTACAGGGGCCAATAAATATACTGTCTCCCCTATGCGATTTTAATCACTTCAATAGTTAACAAAATATACATATAGGTACCGACTCTCAGTCTCGTAGTTTCAGTTCTCTGCCGGTTATAATCAAATATATGAAGAAATTATAGTACCTATTTACTGTATGTGATGATTACAGGCCAGAGCATGCTAAGCAGTTTGTGCAGTATTTTTTTAAAAACAGTCACTGATAATACAGATGTGTAAAGAATACGTGTGGATGAACCTTGTATTATTCAGTTTTATAATATTTCGTTACCGTTGGTGTGGCAAGTAAAAACCCCTAGGTGGCAGCACATGAATTAAAAATATTGTGATAATAGAACTTAGAAGATAGAAGCAATCTATCTAGACGAAACTATTCGTAACTAATTGCAAACTGGGTGACAAAAGAATGCGAAACATTTTAAAGTCAGTTCATAAAGTGAATGGTTTGTAGTATAAACAGAAAAGATATTCCTCGTTATTATAAACTCAAATTTGTCTTTAGGCTGAGTAGTACCTGTTTGCTGTATTATCTAAAAGTAAAATATTAGAAATATTTTTCCCTAATAAGTCATTTTGCTAAATTGTCATTCAGCCGTTCACGGCTTAACGTAGGCCTCCCCAACAAGGTGCCAGCCATCCCGGCCTGGAGGAGCCTTCATCCATCCTTTTTTCCGACACCTTTCTCAAGTCGTCGGACCACCCTGCTGCAGGTCTTCCCTCACTACGTCTGTCTAGGGGCGGTTTCTACTTTAACACTTGACAACACTTTAGTAGATTATTTGCGAATATTATTATTTATTGCGTTTTCATAAAATATTGGTTTAATATGTATGTATGAATCGTGGTTATGTTTTTTAACACGTTATATTAAGACTCCTCGATAATAATAATCTTAGTTGATTAAGTGTAAGAAGTGTCTTAATTTGGTGCTTCATAATCTCTGCTTACCCCATTAAAAGACAATAGTGACTTTAGGTGAGTCATTTTCATCAGTTGTATTGCTTTGTTTTATAATAATACAAACTGAGCTTATAAGTTATTATTTACCTGTGTTTATTTTTCATTGGAATAGAATATATCCACAATATAGAAATTTTCTCTACTAATATCATTATGTCGGTTACTTTAGTTCTCCTAGGGATCTCCTCATTTCTGATTCAATCACGTAGGGAAACCCCGAGCATAGCCCTCTCCATAGCTCGTTGAGCGACTCTGAGCCGTCCCATAACGCCTGTAGTGAGAGGCCACGTCTCAGTGCCGTAAGTCATCACTGATAACACACAACTATTGAAGTTGTGTGTTTAAAGTAACCGACATAGCCCAACGGATTAGCTCGTTGAAGTGGCAATGGGCCGGCCACATGGCGCGGAGAACTGATGGCCGATGGGGCCAGAAAGTTCTTCAGTGGAGGCCACGTACAGGAAAGCGCAGCGTGGGACGTCCCCCGACAAGGTGGTCCGACGACCTTGTCAAGGTCGCGGGACGTCGCTGGCTGCAGTAGGCTTTCGACCGTTCCCGGTGGAAGTCATTGGGGGAGGCCTATGTCCAGCAGTGGACGAATATTGGCTGTTGCTGATGATGATGATGATGAATATCATTATTAACCTATAGATTCATTCATGGTTGTTATGCAACCAAATTATTATAATATATAAAAGAAGACGCGGGAAAAGAAGTAATCATTTCATTTATTTTATAATTAATTTGTCATTACAAAGCTTTACGCGTGTTTTGTCCATAATCATCAAAGTACACGACTTTGATTTGATGATGATTAGTAAATTATAAAATAATCACGTTACTAAGGCGTGTGTCACACAATGTAGTATGTTGCGTAACAAAAGACCGTTTGAATTTTCTTTATTAGTTTCTAACTCTGCGTGTATACTGCTTACTTTGTCTTATCGGTAAGGTCAAGCAAACTAATGCTTCGTTTGGGTGAAGCTTTTTGCTTTTTCTATTCAATGTCTCCGTTCGTATTAGTCGTCCGATTGGTAAAATGACAAAAATGCAGAAATTGTCTTATAGTTTGGATGTTGCTTACTGAAATATGTAATTTTTTAATTCCCCTTACATCAAATCATTACTACTCTTATGGCATGATTTTATTTGATAAAAATATTAAAGACAGACTTTAATATTTTTATCAATTTAAAATCGATAATCTGACCGTTTTTCTAGATTTTGTCAATACTATGATGGTTTGTTGGTCGTGCTCTCAAGCTGAAATCGCTTTTAAATTGTTTTTTTTTTGGGATCATAGCGACGGATGAGTGGAAAACATGTTCTGAAGTGGAGACCATGACCGGCTCGGCAAATATAAGAAAACCTCCAGCAAGGTGGTGGGACGACAAATGTATGTATGCAAAGCAGAGGTTGGATGCAAAGGGCTGACGATTGACACTGGGGTGACATAGTAGAGGCCTATGCTCTGCACTAGACACAAAAAGGCTGTTGCTACTGCTAATAATGATGATAATGCTTGCAAAAATCTTTAAAAATGTGACGAAAACAACAGTTTATAGTCAGTTGATTATATGGCGAATACTCAGTGTGTATAAATCCTTTATATTTTATTGTTAATGAGTGTTATTGAAGTTACAAATGGTATTCAGCTATTTAATTGAATGTTTTTGTCGCATATCAAGTTTTATGATAATTTATAAGCAATATTTTATAATTCCAAATAGGTACTTACATTTATAATGGAATGTTAATTAAGTAAAGCATTGGTATACTCGTAGTTATGATGGTAACAGGAATTACAAGTCGTCAGGTCGATTTTAATGTCCATAGAAGTGAATATAAAGTTTTTAAAATTAGTTGTGTTTCCGTCCGTCTACGATCTGTAAAAGGTCGTAGAAGGTCGCCGAATGAGGGTGCTATCTACAAGTCGCTTCGGAGATCTTTAAGAGGGTGGCTTATTATTGATTTAGCTGCGGATTGAAATTGGCTGAGATGCGTAAGTTTAAATTAATTACTTACTGACGGGATTAATTGGAAATAGCTACTTAATATAAGCAAGTAGGAAATAGAAGTAGAAAAAAAAAGCATTATTATAAACGTGGAAAGTTGCGTGACAATAACTATTTTAAACGAGTGAGGAAATTATAAATATAATGTGTTTTATTTAAGGCCATCCGATTTTTTTTGCAAAGATGAGAATTAGCTTGGGAAATGACGTCTGTACATATTCACGACTTACCCACATCCAGGATACCACAGAGTTATTTCGTATAACAAAAAATTCTATGAGAATGTTCGTTCGTCAAAAAATAATATATCTGTGTTTATTATGCTGTGAAAATCGTATTTTGCCCCTGTTTTTCCTCTTCTTTAATAGGGTTTCATATTTTATGCAGACTATTGTTTAGTCAAAACAAAAAGATTTTATGGCTTTATACTTTTTTTCAACCGAATGATTTATTAACATTTTTAGTAGTTATTTACGTTGACTGTAAATTAAAAGATAACAAATAACAAGTGAAAAGTATAACTTAAAATAATATAAAGTACTTTTCGTACTATCAAGAAGAATTGTCATTAATATTTTTAAATCTCTCAATTCTATGTTAAAATAATAAAATGTTAATAAGATGAACAATATAAATTTATTAGCTATGCACTGCTGATTTCTATGAATATAATTTTGATTATTTTTATACTACGACATTCTTAACATTTGATGGTTTTGTGCAGTTTTATGATACCATTACGTTGAAGTGCAGTTCGGAACTAGAATAAAGGGTGACCTCATTTGATAGTAAAAATGTTTATTTCTATGAAACGAGATTGTACTAGTGGAATATGTTGGTCCATTTAATTTATTTATTCGCCAAGTTGCGATCGAACGTTATGTGCAAAACATTTTCAAGTAAAATTTAAAAGCTGGACTAATAAAAATACTAAACATGTATTTAGAGTTAGTAAATATCCATTACGTATAACTTATAGTAACGCCATACCATATTGGTGGTGATTGCTCTCCCCATGGACTGGTTCGAATAGGTCAAAGCCACTGTTTCATACAAAACTGGGGTAATGCAACCCCATTGTGCTTTTTCTTAGGGTAATATAAAAGGGGTAAAACCCGATATAGGTAACGATCAACGAAATAGTCACGATTCAGAATCAGCCTATGTAATAAAATGACTGGTTAGCGTTGGCTATAGTATAGAGATAGTTTTTCGTGCGTCGATTTTTTATGGACACTGGCCATAATCATCATACCAGGACGAAAAAGATCAATGTAACACGAGAAATATTGTAAAGATTTACCGCAATGCTATTAAACATGTACGGAGTTCACTAGGTCAGATTTATGACACAAACGGAGTCAAGTTAAGTGTATAGCAGACAGTAAAGTAGCAGCCAAGTCGCTGAAGTGTCGCAAAAACCAGACGGAAAATAGCACAATAGCTTTTTATTTCTAACACATTAAACGGTTGTTTGCATACATTTCATGCAGTCTGATTTCATACATATTAATATATTATATACAAGATTGCGTTTATGAATAGGTAAGTATTTAAATAATTATATTTCTATTCAGTCGTTTAATCTGCATGCTATACTGAAATAGTAGCGGATTTTATCTCAAATAGAAGGAAACGAAACAACAAATTTTGAGATGATTTATAGTAAAAAATAAAATTCCGGACTCTATATTGTGGAAATCGGTTTTCCTCGTAGCCACTGACACCTACTGTGCAATTTTATTGCGGAACTCCACTAACCCTAACTGTCTAGACAGAATATAGTTCCAAATCTATAAAAACAATAAGTTCTTTTATATATTAATAAATGACACATTTATTTATTAAATAAATTTATCATTCCTTTAATAACTCAGGGAGCCTTAAGTGTTTTAAAATAATATTACGATAAATAACTCTACTTGTGCTTAATGTATTTTTATGTATATATACGTATTGTGAATATTTGTTACGAAATTATTAGGTCATAAATCACCAATAATGTTTGAAGGTTAGCTACAGTTTTTCCTCCAACATAACATTACCTTTTCGGTGCGTATACAATCTTTAACTGTGATTCTATATTCTAAGAAAACATTTATATTCGTTCGATCGTCATACGTCTATTTATTTACATTGCAATATTTTAGTATGTAATAAATAATAAAAAAATTTTTAAAATCATCCAGAATGTTTCCTGTCAAATATTGACTTTGAGGTTATACCGGGAGAATTACATCGTTTTTCAAATCGAAGATCGAAGTTTTCAGCCGCGTCAAGACTAACCTTCATCGGGCGGTTTGTTTCCGAACGCCAAATCTCTGAAACCTCGCCAATTGACGGTGTATCGTCCGCTGCGTCGCACCATCATCTGGACCGAACAGTAAACACGAAGCGTGCACACTCGACCGGCAAACACGTTGCTAACTAAAGGGCGGACGGTGGCATTACCCGGCAGATATTCGTAACAGACATGCGCGGTATCGATGCGTGGCAGGCGACGCGTCACGAGGCGGCCGCGCCATCAGCTGAGCGGCTGCGTCACGTCACTACGGCGCCGCCCGCCGTCCGCCGCCCGTCGCACAAGCCGCCCGCCTTCCGCCCGGCGAGCTTGCTCGTGCCCACCGCACTGTCCGCTACGCTTCTCCTACCATCGACGCTCGCTGCTTTCACAGGAGGAACAGAGACTTCCGATACTCTGAAATAATCATACCCGGAACAGTCCCCTTTGAAAGCTATTTTGCAACTGAAGCCAGACTGCAAACTCGTATTTCTGAGTTCACGTTGCAATAGTTTTGTAAGTCGATACAACATTATGTCTAGCAGAGCGACGTGCGTTTTACTATAACTCTAAAATCTTTATTGCACACTTAAAATAAATACTATTGCGTAGGTTAAAACATTTTATCGAATGCCGATAAAGTGTGTAGTGATGATTTTCTTACTTCATGAAATTTAATTTGTTTACAATAGTTAAAAATAATGTAAATGGAGAAAATAGGATCCATAGAAAGACATCTTATTTACAACTACGAAAAGTAATCATAAAGTAGGGCGAACATAAAAAAGTTACGATCGCATCATAAAAATTGCTCTTCGCTCACATTTTGATACAGCTTTTACATTTAAAACTTAATACACTTATTTTAGGAGTGCCTACAGTTTTTTCTTTCACATTTAGCACACCCGTGTTTATTTAAAACTCTTTCCGGGAATGTTAATGAAAGGACTGTTTTAAGTCACTGAACCTTACATTGGAAAAAACCCGATTTGTAAAGTATTTGAAACCGAATTGTGATGAAACATCATCCATCATCAATGATTTCAAGTAAAAATTGTAGGAGTAACGTATAAAACTGACATTATTGATTGACTACCTAACAAAATTTACTTATAAGAAAGTTTAGTAAACAGATGTCTCTTGAAGAGCAGAAAACAATATTCGTTGTTGTTGTAAAATGGAAGTACATACAGACTGATATTTATGTCATGTCTGCCTAAAATTAGATTCTAGTTGGGATTGTCTGTCTAGATATAACAAAATAGAATGTTGCGTCTGGATTGCAGACTTAAGGATATTGACTGTAAATATATGTGTTACCTACTTATTTTTGCAATGCAACATATTCTTCAGTGTTCTTAAGAATGAGTACTGAGTTTTATAGGTTTCAAGTAGCTGAAGTTACTATTTAAACTGAAGGAGGAACTGAAAGTGGATCGAGATTATGTATTCCAACTTATCAATTAATGTCAACATTAGGACAGACCGTTTAATGTATTTTTGACATGATTCACAGCGAAATATAAAAAATGAGGTAACCCGATTTTATAACATACTATACTTATTGTTTATAAAATATAGTATATATAATACTTATAAGTACTTGTTACACTGATTGATTTATAGACTTAGTGGTTGGCGCGTGCTCGGCACTGATAACGTGGGTCACAGGGTGCCTTTATATAGAGAGGGCTGGAGAGCCCTATCATAGATTGCGACCGTTGAGCTACATGCGTCGACGCTCTTTCTTACATACCCTTAAAATTAAGTGAATTTTATTTTTAAAAAATGCCGTGGACGAGCACTAACAGGTAAGTTATTACAAGTGATTATCCATCAGATTTTTTTTAATAATATGTCAGAGAAATAATTTATTAATACAATAATTATTCTCTATAGAATTTATGCGAAACCTACAAACACAGCAACCGAACCTCCAGTCGTCAATGTCCCGGGCAGACCGAAAAGAGCCCTTACTGCAGCTGAGGATTCGGGCGGAAGATTCGAATTAGTCGACCATGGTTACGGAAAGAGCTCTGTAAAATTGCTCCATGTGCATCGCGACGGAGAATATCACAGAATCAGAGAATTTGAAGTATTTACAGAGCTGAAACTTGCATCGGAAACGGCGTACGTGGTTGGAGATAATAAGGAAGTGGTAGCGACTGACTCACAAAAGAATACAGTATATTTATTGGCTAAGAAGTACGGAGTGAAAACACCTGAAGAATTTGGAGCAGTCGTTGTGAATCATTTCCTGTACTTGTACAAGCAAATCACGCAAGCGAAGTGCCGCGTGGTGGAATACCCTTGGGAAAGACTGCAAGCTGGCTCACCACATAATCACGCGTTTATTTTTTCACCGACGGCGAGGAGGTGGTCTGAAGTATCACAGTGTCGTCACGGTAAGAAATTATATCACATGATTCAATTTTATTTCTGAAAATGTTGCCTTCAATGTGACACTTGAATGTGACAACAATTTAAAATGATTTGTTGTTATATTTTGTTTACACATTCTAATAATTTCTCCATTCAAATAAATATTGTTTATTTTTAAACAGAGGCAGTCATAGTGAAATCTGGCTTAAGTGAGCTTCGAGTGTTAAAAACAACACAGTCTGCGTTCGTGGACTTCGTTCAGGACGAATACACAACTCTCGCTGATGCAGCTGAGAGAATATTCAGGTAAACATAGATCGAATTTACATATGTTTACAATATCTTGAGTTATTTTCGGTATCAAAATATCCAAATGAAGATGAAGTGTAATGCATAAAATGGGTGAAATTAATCGAGATTTTAGTGTTTAACATTTTGTTTGTTTTTCTTTAGTACGGTCGTAGAAGCGGAATGGATATACGACAACATGCGTACCGCTGACTTTGACAATGCATGGTTGACGGTCAAAGACGCAATTTTGGACAAGTTTGCCGGCCCTCCTGACACCGGTGTTTATTCACCTTCTGTACAACACACTCTTTACCAAGCCGAAAAAGTCGTACTGGAAAAAGTTCCCGAGGTATGTTTAAAAAGGAAAATCATTTCATAAATGATCTTCGTTGGTAGCTCAAATTTAAAGCTTTAGCATACTTATTTTGTATCATCATTTTTTTTATTGAACTAATTATATGTAACGTTTTGTTCAGATCTCATGGATCAAGATGACGATGCCGAACAAACACTACCTCAACATCGACATGTCGAAGTTCCCTGCAAATGTCACGAAAGGCGACCCTCGACATTACATCTACCAGCCTATCGACAAGCCCGCGGGTCTCATCTATGCACAACTACGGCGCCGGCCGAAAAGTAAATTGTGATATTCAAACCAACTAATTGTTAATTAAGTAAAATTGTGATAGTATTTGTATTATACGTTTTATCTTAGTTTGTATTATGATAAGGTTTTTTAAAAGAGTGTGTTGTTACTTCATTGTATGTTGAAAGCTGAATGTGTTTTTATTGAAGAGTAACAAAATTTTAAAACAAACTTATTTTTGTTTTTTCTTTACATTTGCCCTAGTTTGTTATAATGCTACTGAAAGCTCGTAAAATGGGACCAAACGACTTGCAAATATTTATATCAAAATGTTTAAAACACAGATGATTTAATTATGATCATTAACGTTATGTAACTATTTGTTTAATAGCAAATTAATACCCTATAAAGCAAAGTGAAACATTCTTAATAAATGTTTTAACCGGATTTCATATTTCGTTGAAATAATTGTAGTAATTTTACTTTTTAAATAGTATAAAGTAATTAAAGTACTTTACACAAGAGTGCACAATATAAAGGGAAACTAATCGATATTACATTAATACAATACAAATATTGTATTTATATAGGGCTTAGGACTAAGTTGTCATAGAGTAATCTACTCTTTACTTTCCTTTTGTTGTTGCTTTCCTAGTTGATCCATTCACTGTGAATTTACTGTTCTGAGATAAACATTAAAAAATACATATTGAGTATGAAATTCAATACTTTGTTTTATTCTATTGACTGACGTCTTTTTATTCGCTTCTCGTCAGTCCATCACTAAAAAGATGGTGGTGCTTGCTACTAGTCGATGATGTTAGTCACATTCTAGAATAAAAAATCTTACCCACCACATGTCGCATATATTATCCTATGAAATGAATTATTAAATTAAGTCCGACCAGCTAAAATGCGTCATCCAGTGTCCATACCGTATAATATGCAAAAAAATCTTACACTTTTGGGGCATTTCACGTGAAGCGGACAGGGAAAAAAAAGTGAGGTTCTGAAAATCGTTCATATTCGGCCCATTTATATCTCTATTAGGAATGAATGTGGACACAAAATATTTTTTTTGTATATTAAATATTTCACAAGTTATGGGCTTCTAAAGAATTGCCGTAATTGAAATATAAATTTTTTAAAAGTCGTTTATCGTATTTAACAAATTTACAATAAAATATTTAATATAGCGATATATATTGGAAAAATACTGTCCTTTTTAATGATGAAATAAAATTTAAAAAAATATTTTTTTTCATGTCCTAAACCGGAAGTAAACTTTTCAAACCTGAATTTCAGTGACTTCGGCCGCTTTTTTTTCTTCATTTTTTTTCCAAATATAGCTTAAAGTGTACTAAAAATACACGAGAAAATTGAAAATGGAATCGCTATAAGTTTCGGAGTTAGAATAATTAATGTACCATCGCGACGCATTGGGCGTGATATCTGACGCTTTTAAGGTCGAGTATTTTGCGCGATATTGCATTAAAACTCGCAACTTTATTAAAATTTTATCTCGTTTCAGCGTAATTTAGCTCTAAAAAAGATATGGAATAAGTATTATTAATAACAAAATCCAGTATCAGTAGTTTTTGCGTGCAAGAGTAACAAACATATATTTCATTCCATATTCTTACAAATTTTTGCTTAAATAATATTAGCAGACTATATATATTAATATTATGTCATCATCATCATCATCATCGACATCAACAATCCATATGGGCACGGGTCTCGTCTACCATTGAGAAGGCTTAGGCCATAGTCCACCACGCTGGCCTAGTGCGGGTTGGCGGACTACACACCTAAGAAATTCCTAAGAACTTTTAGGTGTTCAGGTTTTATCACGTTGTTTTCCTTCACTGTTTTGTTAAGCCAGTGATAATTCAATGTGAATACATACATAACTTCGAAAAGTCATAGATGTATGCCTGGGGTTCGAACACGCGACCGCCGAGTTTCTCGACCGCGCACCGAAACCTCGAGGCCATCACTGCTTTAATATTATGTACTTAACCGAAATATAAATTAATAAAATATTATAAAGAATAAAAACATTTTAAGGAAGCAGTAGATAAAAATATTATTTGCGAAACACGATAAATAACGCAATCTGCAGCGTAAGTAAGTAAGTAGTAAGTGTCTTCCTTAAAATGTTTTTATTCTTTAATAATATTTTATTAATTTATATTTGGGTTAAGTACATAATATTAATATATATAGTCTGCTAATATTATTTAAGCGAAAATTGGTAAGAATATGGAATGAAATATATTTTTGTTACTCTTCCACGGAAAAACTACTGATTAAATTTTGTTATTAATATTACTTATTCCATATTTTTTTTAGAGCTTAAATACGCTGAAACGAGATAAAATTTTAATAAAGTTGCGAGTTTTAATGCAATATCGCGCAAAATACTCGACCTTAAAAGCGTCAGATATCACGCCCAATGCGACACGATGGTACATTAATTATTCTAACTCCAAAACTTATAGAGATTCCATTTTCAATTTTCTCGTGTATTTTTAGTACACTTTAAGCTATATTTGGGAAAAAAATGAAGAAAAAAAAAGCGGCCGAAGTGACTGAAATTCAGGTTTGAAAAGTTTACTTCCGGTTTAGGACATGAAAAATATTTTTTAAAATTTTATTTCATCATTAAAAAGAATAGTATTTTTCCAATATATATCGCTATGTTAAATATTTTATTGTAAATTTGTTAAATACGATAAACGACTTTTAAAAAATTGATATTTCAATTACGGCAATTCTTTAGAAGCCCATAGCTTGTGAAATATTTAATATACAAAAAAAATATTTTGTGTCCACATTCATTCCTACTAGAGGTATAAATAGGCCGAATATGAACGATTTTCAGAACCTCACTTTTTTTTCCCTGTCCGCTTCACGTGAAATGCCCCTTTTGAAACATTCCAGGTAAAGAATGGATATTTTTATAAGTTATCTGGATAACTTTAGAGGAACACACACACATGCAAAAAAGTTTTTTTTTCACGACTCTTTCAATCACAATGTCACGAGAGTTTACTATTGGTACTCAATAAGTACTAAAAAGTTCAATGCACCTTATCTCCTTTTTCAGTCAGAATAGGTTATTGGGGTAGCTGTATATATGCAAGTATCCATTCGAATATTAGTGTTTGGTTTAAGTATGATATTGCAGCGATTTAGGTGGATATTAGAACAAGTAATAAAAAATGAAGTAATATTTTTTCTTTTATTACATATAAAACACATTGTTTCTTACTTTCACTACTTTAAGGAACTATACGATGTTTTTTCATTTACAGAATACAATACATTTAGTCTGTGTAAAATAGACAAGTACAAAAATCTCTTAAATTAAATCACCAATTGAAATAGCAACATTATTTTGAAGCGTTTTTATGTTGTGCGTATTTTTCTTATAATCGAAAACATTTATTTAAAATCAAATACGTTTGGTTCCGATGATCTTGTCTGCAAGGGCGTAAAGTTCTTCCACCGTCTGAAAAAAACAATATACGTAGTTATTGGCATATGTATTCTTTGTACGTTAGACTTCGGCAAATAATAAACAGTTCAATGGATCGTCAGAGACTGGCACCGCCCACGAACCCTCTTCAATCATTGGTGACCTCAATGGAATGAGTAAACTCTTTTGTTTCAGATTTTAAGTGGTATCCATTTCGAAACAAGGCGGTAAAAAACATTTTAGTTAAGAAAATGTATTATGACATTTTAATATTGTCGATATTATAACAAATTGATTAATTTTTATTTGTCGATAAACAATTAAGCAGGTTAAAAAAAAGTTCTAGATCCGTTATACTAGGGTTTGGTGCAAAAATGCTAACAATGTCACGTTTTTAGTTTTTTAAGGACTCAAGGAAAAAAGAGAGACTATCTTGTAAGCAAATGAGTTCTACCGCCCATTAGCACAACATTACGGCATGGTGTAGCCAAGGTGTCAATTTTAGAGAAAGGAAAACAGACGATAAAGAGCGTAGAAATATGGAAGTCTTAAAGCTCTCTAGAAATTGTTTCTTTGATCTAACAGCAAACCCGTAAGATACTCATATAAAATGCTTATTATAAGTACTCGTAAGTTTAGTTCATACGATAAAATAAAAGTGAGGTACTGTTTAATGAAAAATAAAAGTAATGTTTGTTCAGTAAAATTTCATTTACGGATTACCCACCAAACCTATTTACGACTCAGCAGGTTAACTTTATGAACACTAAAACTATAAATTCGCGTGTAACACCGTATGAAGACAACGACCCTTGTAGCCAAGTTATCGCAGTCAAATCTGCAAGTTGTAGTAGTACTAGGTATTCGAATTTATATTTTTTGAAGACGTTTGATGTTGCGTGGTGTGGTAATGATAGATGATATATTCTAGTATGTTGTAGCTTTGACACAAAGTTGACGAAATATTGGTTTAGAAATATACATACGTATGACATCTACTATTTACTTTTATTAATAGTCTTTGGTTTTCATTAGAATAATAGTTATTTTAGAGTCCGTTTGAGGAGGTCATATACTTGATGACGAAAAAATATCTTACTGATTTAACATTGCAAAGTCTTAATAAAAAGTTTATTGTTTATTCGTATCAATATACGTCGTACAGATTATCACAACAGAACATAAAGAATATCATAACGCTCCATTACAGACAGTGAAGATTGTTTGTTCATTTTCCAAAACGTAATTGAGGATTTATAAGCGTCTAAATATGTTTCATAAGCTTTTGCAATTTAGGTAAGTACTGCCTACGAACCTACTTAGAAGCACGCAAAGTCGTTTCAGGTCCTTGGCCTAGTAAATAACAAATAAAGTCTGGTTTGCGGCTTCGTAGAAACAGATTTATTACATATATCACAAGTGAAGATGTAATATAGGTTACTTTTAAAGAAATTATTTTATTTATCAAATAATTCCTGAGAGGCTTTCCTGGTTTTTTGAGTAGAGATTTTTTCAGAGTGTTTTTTATTCAATTAAAATAAGACCTAATTCTGGTGAAATGTGCTAAAAAGAGTCAGCAGACTTTGTTGGAATCAAAATTAAGCTAGCCAAAAATACATTTTTTAACGAAGTTATGTGAAAAGGACTCGAATGGATGGTAATTCTTCTGAAAGAACTTATATTCTTTTCTATTACAAAAATATCAGACATTTACACTACAACGAGTATGACTGATATTTATTAATTACAATGCAGACAGAACTGATAAGCGTGAGAGGTTGAGTTGAACGGAGCGTCTCTATCTATATTTCAAAATGGAGTAATTTATGTCTAGTTTTAAACTAGGTATAGCCGGTTAAAAATTAATGAAGCTACTATCTTATATGAGAGTGTCGCTTCATATTTCACACGAGAATAATAACGGCGCGTACGATGGACGGACTGCCACCGTCTCTATAATATATAGTAATATTATATTAGTTATAGGTATATTCATTCACGATGTAAATAGAGGAACATTCTTAATTAAACACAACTAATGCTTGAGGTGAAAATAGGTAAGTATCGAAAAAGTTTTAATTCTAACACAATGTACATAGGTACAATTTGTAAATTTCAAATTGATATTAATGTGTGTCTGTATGACTTCAATAATAAAGATTTGGATTACATTTTAAAACGCTGAAATATAGGATTTAAATATAATTTGATGATGAAAACCTAGTTATTAATCTTATTATCATGGGTTGGCGTAAAGGTGTAATTATGTGTACACTGTATAATGTATATATAACATCGTTATTAAGAATAAATGAATTACGTGTTTAGTAATAGTCAACAAGCACGAAAAATAAAAATAACTTATTTGAGTACCGTTAGAATTCCTTTTTAAAGACATAGCAAAAATCCTTTTGTGATCAAATCAACTTTGAAATTAGTATTATTATCTTTACTATTTCTCTCTTTCTCGTAAGTTTCTCTCGTTCCTTATAAACACCTTCCGGATTATTTGAAAACACCCAACAGATAAGCAAATCGATTCAGCGATCAGTGACATGTTCTGGATGATTTACACATACACGAGTCTAAAGTACCTTGAATAGTGATATCATGAATGCACTTGGGGTCATCTTGAGCTAGTATCGATCTAGTTTGAACTAGATTGACACGAGCCCCGTGTCTGTTGCTACATTAATGTGCATCTGACGTTTCGTATTGAAGGTTCAGAAAGGTGACGATATTACCAACCGGACCTCATGACACACGGTTATCGACAGAATATTACCAGATTAATCTGGTTTGCGGAAATTACGTTTACATTTAAAGCTTTGTAGCTAAGATATTACAGTAGTTTGGAGTGTAGAAGAAAATGTATCATAATGTCCTATATGGGTAATATATAAAAGTATATATAGAATAAATACATAGTATAAACAAATATTTAAGGGCGTCTATTGATAATAAAAATCCTAAACTTACCGTTAGATTTTTCAGATTCTTCACATCATTGGTTTCGTATTTGAGCAACGCAAATTGTTCATCTGTAAATCGGACGCCTTTTTCGATATCAATCTGCTTTTGGTTTTCTAACTCCTCGCGGCATTTCGCAAAAAGTTGTTCAGCTGTTAATTGTTCGCCTGCCTGTTCTTCTTCTTCGGTTTCTGGCTCTTCATCCATGGACTGAAATTGGTAAATATGAAATGTAATATCGATTTTTGGAACAGTATTTTGCAAATCTTATTTATACCAGAAAATAAAGTCTATAAGAACATTCATTATAGTTAAATATACCTGGTCGAATTTCTGCGATGCCTTAAGTTTTCTGTAGTACGCGTCGGCACGTTTCTTAGACGCTTTCGCAACTTCTCGATTAACCATTCGCCAGAACACGAATACTGGGTGGTTAAATAATTCAGGAGGACATTCCTTAAGAGGTGTTTTCCCTACTAGAATAAGCCGCTTTAATCTTTCCATCTCATCAAGCTGTCAAATGAAATACAAAATGTTAGTAAATGAAATGTGTTTGATAGATCAAAACGCAGTAAAAGGCCATTATTCTAGATTTCCACACGCACATAGTAATATATGAGACTGCTACTTTGTAGTCAACGATTGCTAATATCAGCAATGTAATATGTGTAGACTCTATTAGCTAAAACAAGAGACGGTTGATAGGACGCATTAAAATGTCATAAATTTCATTATGAGAAAAGCAAATAGTCGTAATGGAGGAAGATGAAGTGTTAAATAATAGGTTTGATGAGTCTTAATGAAGTTTTAGTTTTGCTTCTAGACTATAAATGAAGGCTAAATCAATTAGGAGAAAACTGTGTCATTGTACTCACTACTCGCGCAGAGATCCTTTTATTTAGGTTTTCTTCATTGACTGCCCGTATTCGATCTTCCAATTCAGTTATATAGGTCTTGTCTGTGAGGCGTACTAGATTGGAACCCATATGTTTTTCCAATCGGGCCCGAACATGCGGGTGCGCGAAGCTGTCAACAAAAAAAAATATATAATATGTGGTTAATTTTAGGTGATGCTATATTTAAGTAACCTGCGAATTGTTGAATGTGACTATTACTGTCATCAACTTTTTATACACTTTATCATTTGTATTCTTAGCTTCAAAGTGATGATAAAATAAATTCGATGGAGGTAAGCTTGTCGATTGAAAAACATTGAAAGGAATAAAACACCTGTTTGTTTGTGTGATCACTACATTGAACATAGCCGTTAGAACTTAAACGTAGATTAATTTTAATCTTTCTTTGTATTTTTTGCATTTTGTTTCCTTGTATGAGAAATTGTATAATCGCAAACTCGTGAAGTTACACAAAAGAGTGCTACAACTGAAGTGCGCAGTTCTATGAATGGGAAGATAGTGTAAGCTATTATGTTACAAGTGTTCCGAGTATACTTTAATTACCACTTATTTTTAGTACGATATGGATTTTTACATTGACATGGTAACTGGTAAGTGTAATTGATTTAAACAAAAATAATATGAAGCTATTTTGTGTTTTAATGAGTATCCTAAAAGGAAGGTATGTGAATTTGTAGTATTCAGCACTCACCACTGCCGCGAAGAAGTGTTCGATTGCTTTTCCGAATACGTTTTGAAAGTGTTTGTTGGCGCCGCGAGACACAAACACTCGGCCTAGACGGCGGGTCGTCGCCGTAAAGTTTTACTAGTTTTGACGCTAGGTGCTCCGTGTCATAGTTGAGACCTTTATCGTGGTGTACGATGGGCCTGGCACGGTATGGCACGACTCCCCTCGACACCACATGTAGGTACAAATTTGGTGTGAAGAAGCCTATACACGCGATGCGCGCGTTGATCAAAGCCCCTGTTTCTTTAACTTGATTATAAATAATCTTTTCTATTCTATTGATATTCTAATTGACTTGTTTATTTAATCGATTTTTGCAATAGAGGAAATCTTGAGAAAAGAATATCTAAGCTCCATTTTATGGCCTCTTTTTATAGTCTCTAACAATATTTGTATTATTCCTGAGTCGTGTCCTACTTTTGGGTTTATAACTAGGCAATTAAGGCACTTTTAAGTGCTGACCAAATCCGCTTTTATTTTTTTTCAAATATGTAGGAAGTGAGTTTAACAACTTCTGATGGCGCCGTGTGGTTTACACGATTATGTGGTCGTTGGAGAGCTCTTACACAATATAGGTTGAAACAACGCTACGATAAGCTTCTAGCTGAATGTATGCACTGAAAAATATTGAGTGTCGATTAGAAAATCTAGAGCACACATCGATTTATACTGAGTTTATTTATTATTGGAGCCAAAAGAATAAGCATGTTTGTTGGTTTTCTTTGTTTGTGTCCTTATTTTTATGACTTTTAGATTTCATACTTTGATATTAGATTAGATATGTTTTTAGATGTTATATTTGAAATTATTGTAATTGGTGTAACAGTACTAAATAAATAAATAAGAAAAATACTTTTGTACACATACATTCTTGCACCTACAGAGGTGAAGAGTACCTTCGAGTAGTTGGCATTTTTGCTTCCAAGTTTCGCCAAAAAGAATGATTTCCAGACCCAAAATAGCTACTCTATGTATATTTTTTGGAATGTATCACTGCTCGACGCGGGAATCGAACCTGAAACCTATACTTCACACGTGGCCCATTTAGGCTTCTAGATCAACGAATCGGCATAATAATAAATGGTTAATTTATCATGATAAAAAACTGTTTCACATTCAAACAAATTCTATTGCGAATATATTCTGCCTCTCCAGCTCATCATAAACGGTCCTTTATTTAACGTGACTGTTGAGAATTCCGCGAATGTTATACATGACACAGGTATCGTTGAGTTATCGCTATTGTGTGCATTGAACTGCATACTTTCGTATAGTAACTTACAACCTACAATACATTTCAAATTTTACAAAAAGAAAAATTATTCGCGAGTCGCGACACAATGTTGTCCATTAGCCTCTATTTTGTACTTTAAACGAATCACGACAGTTTGTAACTTTATACACAACAGGGGTGCGAAGCGAAACTCGTAAAAGGGGAGTGAATGTAATAGTGGTGTAGATAATGAGTGTTGATACTGAGCTTTACAACTTCATAGAGATGTCACATTTTTTAAACAAATCTGTTTGGATGAATTTTATACAACCCAGTGGGTTTTGTTGGTTTAAAGTAAATTAAAATGATGTTTGATATGAAGACGGATTGAACCTTCCTGGCAATTATATTATAAACTACATCTTCCTCCCGGATGAGATTTTAGAGGGATTATGATAAACAAAAGCTTATGAAAAATTTAAAAAAATATATAATTTAGTGGTGATCAATGGTTTTAAAGTTAAAAACAAATGTATCCTTATTGGTGTGTATTTTTAGACATGCTGTTAATGAGAATGTTTTAAAAGGTAACCGAACGGGAACGGCCACGCGAAAAAGATGGGAGAAGAAATCTTAACTAAGAGGCATCAGGCCGGCATAGTTGTGTCGAGTGGGGATGGTTCACAGTAAACATTAATTGCCAACATTTTTTATGGATTTCGATATAAAAAAGAATAAGACTGCGATGAAGTTGTAATTAAAAAAAAAATTCTTAGCTCTATGGCCAATGGTTAAATTGGTTCGGTATACTTTTCTTTAGTCGATTAATATTTCACGAACTTTTCAACGCAAGGTATACAAAATACATACAATAAAAATACGTGGAATTATTGAACAATACAATAAAATATAGATATCCAAAATCAATAACATAAATTAGTATGTATACTTTTTGACTTTTGTTTACAGCGCGTGACCTAGGAAACGTTTGATTACGTTTATCGCCCAAATTATACAATAAGTGGTTCATTGTATTTAGAAAATAAATTATAACATATTGTATAAAGAGCATAAAAAATAAACACAGAAAGCCTAAATTCACTGTTGTGTTAATAATACTACCTAGATTCCAAATAACTAAAAATCTATCTTTCTATCTCTCTATCATCATCAATCTCTATTCATGATCATATGTAATCTTTTCTCCAGTGTGTTGAGGAATCTTATCCGTGAAGACTGAAGACCTGAGGTCTTTATCTGTCAACGTCATATCTATCAGTCTGGTATTATGAAGTTTTTGGTGGAGAAATTTCTAATTTTAAAATATGGGCATGCCCGGAGAATTTATTGTGGCTATCACTAGACACTACGAGACCGAAGAGATAAACAAAAGACGCGGCACCCGCCAACTATGTAGGTGATGTTTACTCAGATCCCAATATACATGTGACGATACATTTACTCGTCACGTCACTCGTTGACGTCAGGCATCTCTGAATTTACCAACGTTAGTACGTTTGACGGCCTTCTTCCATTGAAATGTTGTCCATTTTATTTCTTCGGGTTCACGGTATAGAACATTACGTTATATTATTGTATTTATTTATGACTCCAGTGAAACTGATCCATTGTTCATTTATTCTTTTATTTTATGTTTTATCATAATATTGATTAAAAAGTTCTATACGACCAGTAGGAGTATTATATCCATATTACAAGAGCCTACCGACTAAGAACATCAATTACGTTCATTTAGGACTTAAGGACTTAGTTGTTACTGGTCAGCTGTAGAAGATTTTGCTAGACAATCAATATCCAGTGGTCGTAGATGCTATACGAGATTCGAAAAAAACTGCTTTTTGACTTGGATGGATCTTAATTACCTTGATGTAACGAGAAAAAGAGTAGCATCATCATTCTTATTAACTACTGCTGGGCAAAAGGCCTCCCCCACGAGTCACGGCTGAGAGGGCTTAGGACTTACTTCACCACGTCGGACAGACGTGAATGAAAACAGTGGCTTGATATTGTGTAAAAGAAGAAACTGTAAACACCCTGGAGGCATATTACTACACACTTTACCATTTAAGAAACTATTTAATGTCGAAATTACGGAAATAATAATAATTATAGCCAACATATTACTTTTCCTATAGGTCAACGCATACTTTTTTAGAATAATGTCTAAGAACTCCGAAAAATAGTTACAATTGTAGTGGGTGTGACTCATCTGACGTATTGATCACGCTATTTGCCAAAGTAGCTAATGATTCATTTGCAATTTTATACTTGACATAATTATCGAAATCTATTTTATTGTTTGCGAATCACTATAACTTATTTGCAAAAGAAAAGAAAAAAAACCTTCTCAGTAATAAATTAATTAATCATTGTATGCAAGTATTCAAATAATAAATTAAGATTCCATTTCGATCTTTAAAAAATCTGTAGGTAGGTAAAATCAATCACATATGACAATTTATTGTTTCGGGTAACACAGCTTTTTTCAACGAGTACTATCAGATTTTTCTGGACTCTGAATGTTTTAGTACACAAATGAGCGTCTACACAAAAGTATACAACCAGACTGAGCGTCGACGGATTCGCAATTTGCGTCCGATTTATTGTGAATGGTCCTCCACTAATTGATGTATTTTAATTACACTCACACTAAAGATGAGTTTGTAAACTAGTTTAATGAATTAAACAACAACCACTACGCTTGTTAAAACTGTCAGCAATAAAACAGAAAGTAGCTTTATTTTTAAAGCTTTAAACGTCACACATATTGATCCATTTTAGAATTTATCTACTTAACACATTTGCTTCCACTGAAGATTAATGTGTTTCTGTGCATTAGAGAAATATAAAAGTTTTAGTGTTCTTTTTACTAGCCGCTCAGTGTATGTTTTAGGAGTACTTCGGTGGTAAAGGCAAATCTTTGCCTTGAGTATTTAGAATGTTTTCCTTAATTTTGCCATATTCATCGGTAAACAACTTTGTATTGGTTCATATTTAAATAATATACAGCCCACAAGTGTTTGGTGATATAGTTACTATGAGACTATTAATAAGCGTTTAAAATGGATTTATGGTTAGATGTTACGAAGTTTATAAAGAAATGTTTAGGCCTTTTAGTACAGTATTTTCAAATAAATTAAGGTGCAAAACGCGAGCTACAAAATCAAAGCGGTGATTTAATATGTAGTGAGAAACTCTATGTTGGTGCCGGGAGATTGACGTTCATCGTACATTTCGGTAATAAAATGTATATTTTTGCAGAGTGCTTTGTATGTTTTTGTAAAACAAAATGTGTTTCGATAAGTACGTTATGATTTCAGCAGGGTAAACAAGAAAATCAACAGGGAATCTGCTGTACACGTATTATTTATTTTATTACACGCAAGTTATCATTTCTGGTTAAATCAATAAGTATAAGAGTAATGAGTGAACATTTCATTTTTCGATACATTATTTGTGTAAAGTTTGAAAAAACTTATGCCAATAGTACCCGTAACCTATTTGTTTTTAACTCTATTTTAGTAAACTAAATCTTCAAAGAATTTAATTAGTCGGACTGCATTTTGTTTTTAGTAATTGGCTTTTTATATCCTTGGAGTTATTGCAGTGCAAAAAGAGTAATCACCAAGTAATTTAGGCACTAAGCTGTGTCTGGATTCTGGAATTCGTGAGAACAAGCAGCAAGTGCTGATAACGACTACAGCGTGCGAATTAAACAAAATATTTATATTTAAAGAGTAAATCGATGTGTGAATGACGCAGCATTGGTACAAATATATTAAAATCAAGCACTCTTAACTTTTACTAAATGAACTTACTAAACTATTGAATCTTTTGGTGATTTATGGTAATTATAAATGAAAGTCATTGACTCCATGAAAATATTTACAGTTATATTTTTAGTCAGATGGGTCAAGAATCGAATTTGAAATTTATTCGCACTTCGAGTAATTTGTTAAGAGTTCGACTTCAAAGCGTGTTTACAACTATTACAACGTACGCCGTAGTTACATCAAAGATCAAAGTTACGGGCGGAACAAAGCTCTCATTAAACTCTTTCTAAAATAAGCACCTGCATGAAGATGCTCTCCGGGAGCTGTCGATGGGCACAGCGCATTCGTCGATATCGGCTGCGGATCGGCGCCGGCCTCGGTCAGCGAGAAGTTCGATGGTAGTCCAGAAACCCTCAGATGCGTTCGAAGATGTCCGCTGCATGGTTTACGGATGATGGTTGACGTTGCAAGTTTCCGCCGGCGAAGCTCAAGGTGCAATGACTGCCACCATTAGAGTGAACCACCCTTGCCCCAGCCGCGCCGCACGTGTTCACACGCGATCATTAATCTCTACCCGACACCTATCATGAACAATTTGCCGCGCCTTTACGGGAGCCTATCGACACTTTTAGTTCTTAATTACATTTACTTGTTCGTTCGCGCCTCAACTGCTAATTATTGTTTGAAGTATCAAATTTCGCGCTCTACTTAATGATGTTGAAGGTTACCGCTCTATGAAGTCTTTTTATACAGCATAAAGCTTATGATACAATAGCACTTAAATTCGACCTAATCAAAAATTGGAATACTAATCTTTCCAAATATTTTTTTATTGATAGTTTAATGATTCGTAATCGAATTTATTATAGAAAGTAAATAACCACGGATGGTAGCTATACTGGTGGGAAACGCGTTTTTACCAGGATTCCTTGATGCACAAGACAGTCGTAGTGGACAACTGGCTTAAATGTGACAAAACACACCGTTTTACTAGTTCATCCTGAGGTGACCCGGATAGCACCAACGTCGCCGGTCGCGACCGGGTCAGCCGGATGTTACGCCAACCTTCGCAGACTCATGATATTACTTACATTTTTCATTGGAGGAAATTCTTTCATAACTATTGAAGCGACATTCTTAGGAAGTTTAAACACGCAGTAACCTAGATTTGCACATAAAAGCTCAGCAATAAGACTCAATATACCCTGCATCACTATTTGATAGACAAAATCAACGAATGCAATGCAAATAGCGGGTAATAAATGTACATCGAATGTGAAATAACTTTGCTCCTTATATGTTTTATGACTTCAATAAAGACGTTATGGTAATTGAACCGACTGAGGTCACGTAAACATACACTCAAATATTATTCGACAGGACTTCAAGATATGTTTACTGTGTTTAAAAGTGTTGAAAGTGTAAAGAGCCATTGAATTGGTTCTGTAAAATAGAATTCTTTAAACGAGTTTCATAAAGTAAAGAGAACAATCTACTGATGAAAAAAATATTGGGTTGTAAGTTGAGATAAAAAGTGTTCGAGATTTTCGAACAGCAGTAAATTAAGAAATGAACTGCGAACGTACCAGACGGAATGTTAAAATAGTGTTGAAAAAAATACTGCACTTACGCATATTGTATGATTTTTGCTTGCCACCACCGCGGTAAGTTAGGCAGTTGAAATCTTTTCATCTTTTTGCGACCCATTTCTCCTTCGCCAGTTTCATCCTCCCCTTCAACCTGTTATTTGAAAGCAATCTTTCTCTTAACATCATTTTGGTCGGAAACCATCGGCATAAAACATATGAAAGCTTCAATCAAAGTCTCTACATTTATGTTTATGAATATACGTTCTAGCATCTCTTACATTAATTTTGACTCTTTTATCTTTGTCATCCTTGTTTCCTCCGTCGGTGTTCCCTCCCCCCATACTTGTGATTTATAATTCCGAACTAAATTTATAATCGGTCACTTAAAATTTTAGAAAAGAATTTTGATGAATTTTTACTGATAATTTAAATCATTTTCCAAAACTAATTCATAAAAATTTAAAATCCGGTAAAAGCCTGGACAATTTTGGCACTAAATTTTGACTAATCCGGCCATTTTTATGTCTCTTTCAAATTCGTTTTTTTTTCAATTTTTTACACTGCCAGTTTCCTTTCGTAACAATTGTTTTCTTGTTATTTACTTATATACAGAAAAAGAATTGTATATTTTTTTGTAGCTTTTGTAGTTACTACTTATTTGTAAAAGCTATTTTTTCAATTTTTCGTATAAACGAATCATTATGCTACGTAATTTTGAGTAAAATTCAATTCATGTGTCTTCATTTCGTGGTGAAACCTACTTACTTATTTTATTATCAAAAAGTTTAATAATGCTTAATCATAATATAATGATGCACTTGATTTAAAACTATTTGCGAAACGAGCGGCCGCGGGTTCGATCCCCGACAAATGTTTGTGTGATCCACAAATATTTGTTTCGGGTCTGGGTGTTTGTGAGACCGAAAAGTCTCTCGTAGTTTCTGATACCCACGACTCAAGACTCGTATCTTAGTGTGGGGTCGGGACTATGTATGTGACTGTTGGGTGTATTTAATTTTCCACACTTTACTTGATGTTTAAAATAATACACGTTGAAATATTAACATCTTTATTTATAAATTAAATTGCAGTCTTCTTACAAAGTCCTATTATTGGCTATTTTCAATATTCTTCATTAGATATGAATTCTTATGTGATGTTCTATGTAATTCCCATTGACGTCTTATTTCAGGTTCTATTGGACCCCAATCACTTCTAGGACGACTGCTGTCACGTAGTCTCTGGAAAGGAAATGTATTTACATGATATTATTTTTCACCTTCCCTCACTATTGTTATAAATAGGTACGATTTTTTGTTTTGTTTCGTTTTACACCATCTTTATATTAAACCCATTATTGTGAAATATTGCACACGCGTTTTTAAACTTACAGAAAAAGACATAGACTATAAATTATTGTTTAGGAAAAATTTGATACGAAAATCATGCAGATAGTTTATGATTCATAAATTGCTAAAAGCAGCGAGGAAACTACGCGATCGATCAGGTTGCCATTAAAGGATCAGTGAGTGTTAGAAATGGCCAGTTTATAGTGATTCTATTTCTGATGTGATATATTGGTACTGCAGATCTGCAGATCTACAAATAACTAATAACAATGAGTCGTCTCGAAATGTTGCCAACAAACTATTTATCAAATATTACGATTTATCCATAAATATGATTTTGGATCGAATATTTAGGCTTTTATTGAAACATTTTTTGTATTTTATACAAAGCGCTACATATGGCGTATTTATGTAGGTCGTTTAAAAACGACATAGTTTTTGTAAGTAGGTACTTGAGCTAAGGCTAATTGCTAGCTCGTGACTTTTACTGAGGAGTATTAGTATGACCTAATTTTAAATAACCAATTTACTATTATTACGCATGCAAATGAATGTAGTATAGCTGTTATGTGTAAGTATGCTGTTTTAAGGACTTTTTATTTGCTTGCAATGAAAAAGTTGTGTATTTATTGTTTACGCTCAATTTACAAAATAATTTTACTTATTTTTATACAGCTAATAATTTTTTTATTGATTATTTGTTGTTTTTGTTTGTTCAAAGACCTTACAAGTAGTAAACCCTACTATTTGAAATATTATTCTCGGGGTTAGTAGCTTATATCAGTTTAACATTTTAGGCTAATAAACATCAAGCTGCGTCAATAAGAAGTGGATTTTTAACTATTAAGAAAGTTAAGTAGTTAGTAAATTAAATAATTTATTAATGCATAAAGTATGGGAATTCGGGAATTTGTAAGTTGTGGAATCCGGACAGGCCAATATAAGAGGCTTTAACAATGAAGTGCTAAGACTTCTGTGTTTGTGTGGACTAGCAAATCCTAATATAAAATACAATGCGAATGAAACACAATATATTACTTATTAAAAATAAATAATTACCTCTACAAGAGATCCTTTAGTCTGTAATAATAATTTCACTGCGTATATAGGAACACAAATAACTGATATGAGGGCCACACACCAACCAGCAAAACTTGAAACATCTACGAGGGAATAAATTGTTATCACCTGAAAGGTTAAGGTTCTATTAGTTAATTATGAACTACATACGTCATACTGATACATCATCACTCCACTCATCAGCCTCTCTTACAGCTGATAGTGTTTAGCCCTTAGGTACTTCATAACGCTGATCTAATGCATTTTGCTTTAACTGGCTGACTTTCACTATTTAATTTTTTATATTAAAAGTCCATTGTCTTTTTCATATGCGGGTTTTCATAGTTTAGGATATTTAGCAAAGCATTAATTATTTACATGTTGCGAAGTTATTATAATAATTTAAATGATTTGCTGTGTATCATTTTAAATGATTATCAATCACATTAAATGATTTTAACTTGACCTAAAAAATATTTTACTTTCAAGCTTCTTCTTCTATAGACATTTTTTGAAATAAAAAATAGAAAAAAATCATATGATTAATGATCTTTACCAGAAGAATCGACGGGACGATGTATTTCCATAGAATAAGCCATGTTACGCTCAAAGGCTGTCCTGTCATGAAAAGTATGTCATTGGCCAATTTTTTTGAGCCATAGATATAAACAGCAGCGACGATCTCCAACGCGCAGACTGTTGGCACGCTAAGTATGGCCACATGGGAGTCCAGCAACTCAATGACGTGCAATCCACCCTGTGATCACATTTTTTTTATTAGAGGGAGAAATTATTTTAAAAAGACTTACGATCATATTTTTGAATATCAATTTCGAAGCAGGTACTGCTGCGAATTGGGAAGTGAAAAGTATTTTAGTTGCAGAGGTGTAAAATTGTTTTATTCCCGTCCTATCACATACAAATCTTATCTTTTTTATTTTAAATATTTATCTGCTTTTTTGTTTGTCTCCTTAATACATTATCTCTAAATCTTTTCATGAAACCATACACTAAGCGTATTTTTCAAAAATGTTCTCTCCCTTTCCCTTTCGTCTCTCTCTTTTTCTTCAATTTCAATTTTAGCAGTAAAAAACACGTTCATTATTTCATTTAACTTTTTCGTTAAAATTCATCGAAATTAGTTTATAATATATATTCACTATTGTAACCTTTTAAATATCAGAACATAAGTGCCGTCAAAAATTCTTCGCTATTTTCGGTTGCAAGCCGTTGAAGGCACAGGAATTCAGACGGGCATTATCAAGTCGTGTTGGTTATAATGGCATACTGTTACTGAAATAAGTGGATTTGCGCGTGTGGGCCGAGATTGGATAGATATTGCGAACAACAGTATTATCAACCAAATGTTGAACTTTAAAACGTATGTCACGCAAATATGTAATTCAATTACTATGCTACAATGTTGCAATAGGTCTAGAACCGTTTGAATAGGTACAATTTGCTATCGAACGTGAATCGTTCCCTCTGATCGAGGTTAAAGATAAGCTATAAAATGGCTACATATCCATGTACTTAAAGCGAGTAAAGTAGCTTTGTAAAAAAAATTAAAAGAGGCTTTCTTTTACTTAACATTGATTTCTTTTTACTAAATGTAATTTTTATATTATAGTCTAATTAAAATATTATACTTCTTTAGTTATTTCTTATAGACGTTTTTTTTTTTGTTGCAGGGCTGTATGTTAGCCAAATGGAATAACGGCTTAGGGTTTTGGGAAGAGAATAGAATCGTGACAGAAAATCAAGTTAAATTAAAAGTATTAAAAGAATATCAAATTAAATGGGCCGGTCATTGGCCGCCGGTTTAAAAAAAGTTTTGTATGTATAACATTTTAAAAACTAGAATCCTAAGAAAAGGATATATAAAATGTCACGGTTTATTTATAGTCTTTTATTCGTATTAGTATTTTTTTAGTATTGCGTACTGTTAATGAATCCAAGAAAGTAATATTAATAATTAATTTTATATAAGGAGAAGAAGGAGACCCATAGAAGAATTCAGCTGGGTTGGGCAGCATTTAAAAAACTTCGTCGAGACTTTTCGTCACCCATACCGCAATGCCTTAAGACAAAAGTCTTTAATGAGTGCGTCCTACCTGTCATGACATGCGGAGCCGAGACGTGGACACTGACTATGCGACTAATCCACCAATTTACGGTCGCTCAGCGAGCCATGGAAAGGGCTATGTTGGGAGTTTCTCTGAAGGATAGAATCAGAAATGATACTATCCGACAGAGAACCAAAGTCATCGACATAGCCCAAAGGATCAGTGAGCTGAAGTGGCAGTGGGCGGGTCACATTTGTCGCAGAACTGATGGCCGTTGGGGGAAACGTGTACTGGAGTGGAGACCACGGCTCGGCAAACGTAGTGTAGGACGTCCTCTGGCTAGGTGGGGTGACGATATTCGCAAGGTGTCTGGCAGCGGTTGGATGAGGAGGGCCGAAGATCGAGCCCAGTGGCGTGTCATGAGAGAGGCCTATGTCCAACAGTGGACGTGAAAGGCTGTTGATGATGATGATGATATAAGTACTGAAAAGTCGGAGGATGACACTAGTTGTCCACCGCTGGGATGGTAAATCGCCCTAGAAAACTTGGAGGAAAGCTCACAGCATTCTGTCTGGTGGCCATAGCCAGCAATTAAATTTTGTAGCCGATGATAATAAAGATATTGAATAAATAAAGAAGTCCATGTATGTTTTTTTTAAATAAATTGTAAGACAAAACCTTCACAACCCAATCGAAGCCCTGGACAATAACTCGTAGCAGATAAACCATTCTTACTTACCTCAGTACTACATACAATTGATAAACTAAAAAGAATGACACACGTAGCAAACGTTAAAGTTCTCTTCTGCGATTTTAAACTCGGAAACTCGTCCAACATTCCAGAGATCAAAGCTTCTATCGTCACGAACTGAAACAAAAATGCAAAATTGTAAGGAATAAACTGAGTTATAATTTTATTATTGACAGTGTTGTTTAAGTATTGCAAAGATATTTTAAAAGAAATACATAGTAGTATATAATTTAGTTCAGGTGATTGTATTTTTGTTGATTATTATTGATTAATTTTTTTGCCCACGTTTTGCAGCTACAGCTTTGAGACACGTTTCATCCCTGCTAATATTGAGACTTTCCCAATGATGGAATTTAAAAATGCAATAAAAAATATCCATAGACATAAAAAAGAATCGGAATACAGCTCTGTCGAATAACAAAGGCTGGATTATTTATTTAAAAAACGTTGTTAAAAGTATAAAAGAGTAGTATTTTACTAGACTAGTATTTTTAAGTATAAAAGAGATTAATTTTGATGCAGAAACAAACAATATTATATGTAGTGTTTTGCTCTTACCATGGTATCGATTCCAAGGAAAAACAGCATAACAAAAAAGGTTATAGCCCAAAAGTTCGGAGCGGGCATTTTTGTCACCGTGGCAGGATAGGTGACGAAAGCCAACCCTGGGCCAGCAGTAGCAACTTGGCCTACTGGTACATTTGTGCGCTCGGCAGCGAATCCCAGGACAGAGAACACGACAAAACCAGCCCATATGCTCGTCCCACTATTTACTAAAGGTATTATCACCGACGACCTAAAAACATATTAAAAAGAATACATAGAAAGCAGTTCACCTCATGGTAAGTGATCACGGCTAAGCATATACAAAATTAAATCCAACTAATAGTGTACCAATACGTTAAAGAGAGCTATGTAGCGTTTGATGTAAATTCTATAAGTTATACAGTAATATTCATTAGACTCGCTACACACAATATTCCCAGCATGATCTACGGAAAGCTGTATCAAAAATATAGGTACCGTAAGTTATTGTAGTGAAACTTGTTAAAACTGGACATGCTCACGAGTCCTCATGTAGCGTTTGATGTAAATTCTATAAGTTATACAGTAATATTCATTAGACTCGCTACACACAATATTCCCAGCATGATCTACGGAAAGCTGTATCAAAAATATAGGTACCGTAAGTTATTGTAGTGAAACTTGTTAAAACTGGACATGCTCACGAGTCCTCCCCAGCCTGGGCCGAGAGAAAAGAAGATTTGCGTTGCTGCATCAGCCCATACCTGTTATTTAAATTGTTTTGTTTAAAGTACTCTTAACGGATGGATTTTAAGTAAAGTGTAAGTAAGTAGAAACTTACTTTCGGCTTCGCTAGCTGTTCCCAATCAGGAAGAATATAAAACATGATTCCCTTCCAAGCGCCGGGTAATGTAATTCCGCGGATGAATAAAGCACACAACACCACATACGGGAATAATACGGTAAAGTATACAATCTGAAATATATAAATACATCAACACTAAGAGAGCGGTTCGTGGAAAAAGAGCATGCTGTGATTGAAGAAAAGGCAAAGTGCCAAGTGGTGCCAATTAGTGTAAAATAAATGCGAGTATTACCTTCCCGACGCTCTTGACCCCGTTACAGATGCAAAGATACACGAGAATCCAACAAATAACGTTTGACCAAAACACCGGCCCTACTATACCCCCAAGTTGAGTTATATCCGGAGAAACCTGTAAGAGGCGTCGGCTGTAAGAGAATAAATGTAAAATTCATTTATAATGTTAATTTTTTAGTGATTTTTTAAAGTCTAAACTTAAAACTTCCGCTTTGTGTCAAATGGCAGTAAAAATAAAATATATCTAAAATAAACACTCACTGAAAGTATTCGTCTTCCGGCGTCGCGACAGAGCCGTTTGATGTGAGGGAACTCGTATTTCCTGTGATCTGAAATAGTTATAGCATACACCATCGATATTCTGTCTATCTGTAGATTATAAATTGTATTAATCCTTGAGTCTAAATTTAGCTTACTTCGGTGCATTTCTCAGTGTTCCAGGAATTTCCACAATTTTGCCAAGGTAGTGGTGAACTCATAGAATGATACATGTAAAGGATTGGATATGACATTATTGCTGAGAAGTATACTGATGCTATTACATTTAGCACAATGACGGCGTAGCCTGCCCCTGTTACCAAACAAAATTTTGTAAGAAATATTTGACAAAATATAATTAGTCATATATCACATCATACCTTTGAACAAAGGACTTATATTAAAAACTGAAATGCAGCCAGCGCTTGCAAACTGTCCCAGTGTCGTCTCCAAATAAACAAGCGGTATTCCGCATAAAACTAACGTAAAAAAATAAGGAATCAGGAAAGCACCTGCAAATAAAAAACAAAATATGGATTTATTTTTTTTAACTTTAGGCTATTATAAGTAATACCGTACCTCCTCCATTCCTATAACACAAATAGGGAAATCGCCATAGATTCCCGATTCCAACTGCGTAACCTAAACATGATAACAAATATTCACGCTGGTTGGCCCAACGGTCAGGTGTGGGACCGGCCATTGCAATTCCAAATATTTCGCTCTTGACATTAAATAAAACAAAACACAAGAATGCTTCTGGTCAAGTCACTTCTTACTACAGGGGTCCTAGTGACATGAGGATTTAAGTAGCGTAAACGGTTTACAATAGAATAATGGCCGGTAATACCGG
Source organism: Cephonodes hylas (assembly GCA_030295005.1). NCBI lineage: Eukaryota > Metazoa > Arthropoda > Insecta > Lepidoptera > Sphingidae > Cephonodes > Cephonodes hylas. Next base: position 4,830,409 of record AP025364.1, on the reverse strand, counting down.
AGACACTCTATATCATTGCTTCTGTAACGATACTGCACTTTATAAATTATTATTTCCTATCACTTTCGTTTCAATTCAATTTCATCATAAGAGTGACAAAATTCTCGGTCACCTTTTACGTGTTACAATATTGTCTATTTATCTTTACTTACTAATATTATAAAGCTGAAGAGTTTGTTTGTTTGTTTGTTTGAACGCTAGGATCTCAGGAACTACTGGTCCGATTTGAAAAATTCTTTCACTGTTAGATAGCACATTTATCGAGGAAGGCTATAGGGCATAGGCTATATAACATCACGCTACGATGAATAAGAGCGGAGCAGCAATAAAGAATGTTTCAAAATCGGGGAATTTTTTTTCTTTTTGTGAGCTTCCGCTGCGTGCGCTGCGGAAACGGTTAAAGTTTCGCTAAAATAATGTATGACAGAAATGTTCCTCCAAAGTCCGCGACAGCATATGTCTATTCTTTAAGGTTGGCTCACTATAACATTTTTTATCCTAACTAAATTTATTTTAAAATAAAGTTTTATTTGTGAAGGTGTTTTTATAAATATGATATTAATCCTTATTCAAATAAATACATTATTCATTACAAGTATTTAATTTTAAATAAAATTGCCCTTTACATCATTTGATTTCACGGAGTATCTTAGAAGATATTGCAGTTTTAAAATATTGATCAAGCGCGCAATAATGATGCACAAGGCGCCGATCGACGCGTTACGGTTTCACGTTTGAACAATTTGACCGAATTGTATGATTTTTAGTATAGAGATAAATAGGACTCAGAGAAGTAAAATAGACTACAACTTATTTTCCTTCTGAACTCAACCCTGTAGTCTACGCGGACGGAGTCGCGAGCAAAAGCTAGTTAATAATAATACAAAACGTAGTGATACAAACAAACAATTTTGTAGTTAGAATAAATATAAATTAAAGCAGTATGTATTTCAAGCGCGTAATGTGTCGATTCCAAAAGAAAAATGACAAGTAAGATTATCTGGGGGCATTTGTCTCGAAGATCCAAGATCAGTTTCTGGTTTTCCTTTTGTTGGTTTAACGGGAAGCTGACTGTATTGAAGTACCTGGAATATAGATTATTGCATGAATACTTTTTAATTCCAGGTAAATACTTCAGGCAACAAGCCCGATTTAGTCTTAGATTATGGATTCAGATCCTACCCATCTAAATTGTAGAGGAGGTTTATAGTTATCATTAAGACGGATAGGAACGGAATTATATGGATCTTCATAAGTCAAAGAAACTCTGGCTCCTATCTCTTTTAGAAATTTTTAAATGTGCACATCAAAAATAAATTAAAGGAGAACAAAGGAATACGGGCGTACTAACGGAAAGGTCGCCGTCACCCCAATGGATAGCGTCATTAGTTCCCAACGAGTCGTCCCAGTGAAAATGTTGAAACGGTTGGCTCCAATCAAGACTCCTCAGAGCACATTTTACTGACGCCAGAACAGCTCTCTGTTCTCCTGGGCTTTTTGCAAATTGACCACTCTTCTTGTCAGGTTTTCCTTGTTTTACGGTACTAGTCTAAATAGCATAAGGAAAAAAAAAACACAGTAGCATATAAAAACAACTGCCATAGTTATTATACGAAAAATATTAATATCAGTGCATCTTATCTGGTTATTTTAAATATAATTTTATAATTGCGTGTAATGGACAAGGGATTTATCTTGCCGGTTTTTTTTCGTTTAAAAGATGGAACGAAATGTATTTTTTATAATAACTTCGTGCAGTTCAAATGAAATTCTGTGTTATATTATGTACCAAATACCTTACTTGTATTTAATATATTGTAATAGTACGTACCACTGAATAAATAAGTCTTACTGTGATAACGCTGCGAAATGTGTCCCTCAGTCCCACGAGGTCAGGACAGAAAATTCGTATCGTCGGTTCTTGAAAATTCATTACTTTGTTCCACTGTATTTTATTACTTTCGAACGTAGTGAAGTGACAGATTTCTCGGGAATTTTTCGTTGTCAGTTTCCGATAAATATCTGACTCATGAGATGACTCTTCGCCCTCTAGGAGGAATATCGGTGCTTTTGAATTTATATCATAAAGTAAATATAATACCAGCAATTTAAAATAAGCTTGAATAGTTCCATTAACTCTTCTGTGTAAGAAACCCAAGTATTAAGTAAGCTATGAAGTATTACATACCCACAACGGTTTTACTCTCGACAGTCTTAGATGACAGTTTTGGTAATGGCCATTCATCATCTTCAGGAGGTGGTAACATTTCTGTTAGGGATTCGTTGTGGCGAAACATTAAAAATTTCCTCCTTGCGGAATCCAGCAACGGTATTTCGAGTTCAACATGGAAAGTTATAGTTGCTCCCTAATAAAGATGTTATTGTTGTAAAGTAACTAAGTTCATAACATGAAAATTTAGTCTTATATTATTTTTTTTAAATATAATACCTTTTCTGGTTTAGGTGGCTGTGGTGCGGACATAATTCTAAGAACTGTAAAATTAAAATACGAAGAACGCAAGTCATCTGGATGTGGCTCATATGGTTCCACAGATCGATCTGTAGGAAGTATTTCTCTTGAATCCAGCCATTTTAAACGATGTAATCGCATAGTAACTGTTCGTGCGTATGCTGCACATACCTACGAAATAATTTATTTAAGTATGCTGTAGAGCGCCATCTATACAAAACTTAGTGTACTTTTTTGTAAACAAGTGAGCTACCGAACAAGGGTTCCCAGCGAGCATTAATGAGGTTAAATTTTGCAGTCTGATTAAAACATCTAGTAGTTGTTCCAGGTTATAGATGTCATTGTCAGATAAGTCTAAAACTGTTAGAAATTGTGGCAAATTAACTAATCCATTTATGTTATCTGAAATAATGAAACAAAACCTTTTTTATGCTAAATCAAATGTATCTTACCGATTATTTTTAAATATTGTAGCTAAAGTTTTAGTATCAGAAAATAATGAAACTTTTTCACTCGAAGTGCGTAATCGAGAGGCTCCGGGGTTTATTCCTGATGCGGGCGGAAGTGCTATTGGGTTTTCGCATTAGGAAATTCTCGACACTGTTTGTACTTCGTTACAAAAAAAAGTCGGGCCTTATCCAGCCATGTTTATAAGTTTATTTAATAATACAACACACACATTCTCGCCTGTTTCTCCGAAGGAGTAGGTAGAGTCACATTTCGTTTCACGATCCAATATTCTAAAATCTTTATGGTAATACTCTACGAATATTTTTTTTTTACTAACTTACCGCTAGTTAACAAATTCCGCGATAAGCCGAGGTACAATAAATCAATGGGTAAATATTGGGCAAAAGGCTCAACATTGCGGACTCTGTTTGCTTGTAGCTCTAAAATTCGTAATCCGCTCGGAATAAACGAGCAGTCAATGTCTTCAATGTAATTGCCGCATAAATTAAGTGTAACGAGATTTTTAAAATCCAATAAACCGGAATCAAGTGCTGTCATCTGGAGGAAAAATGCCATATATTAAACAAGTTAATAAATCCATATAAATTAATATTAGTACTGTTACCTGTGAATCATTAACTCGCAATACTTGTACCAATTTTAGATCTTTCTTCAGGATGCCTCTATCACCACCTTTAACTGCTTTTTTAATCAGTTTTACCAAATCATCAGTAATGGAGTTGAAACTACGAAAACATGTTTTTCCTTCATCATTTGAAAATTTTTCATGATCCCATAAGATAGTTGGTAGAGTAAATTCCCAGTGTTGATCAAGATTTAAATTTGAGTCTTCATTAAGAAACTCGTGCAGGAAGCTCATTTTAATTTTATTATCAAGTGCTTCAGAGAAAGTCACTTGTGGTATATCATCCTTACAGCAGCGTTGTTTATGGTGCCTCGCTGCTTTTTCTACTAAAGTCCAACTTATACCAGTTTCAATACGTTCCTGAAATCCTGTAAAACGAAAGGTAGTTAAAGTGCAAAATTATTGGCGTGTTTATGATGTTAATAAAATATAAATATAAATCGTAATTCGTTACGATTTATACCTTCGACTGCATCGTCAGGCACAAACAAAAGCGTAGCATTACTGATAGCAGGTCGCGCTACTTGAGGGGTAGGTTTTTTGACTGCTTCTTTCGGCTTAGGTGGCATTTAGATTTTTAGTTCAATTCTTATAAAGGGGCTGACATTAAATTGTCACATATTTTTAAAAATATTTATTGACAATTATTTGACTAGAAAAGTAAACAAAGATGTCACTATTTATTATATTTAAATGAAAAAAGAGCCCTTATAGTTATACTTTATTTGACTATGTAAAATTATTTGTAGCTATGATGTTATTCGCTTTACGAGGAATTAAATTTCATATTAAGGTTTGCAAAGCGACCAATAAAGGAAAAAAAAAAAATTCAAAAGTTTTGTGGTTGAAATGTGGTATCGCTAAAACAGTTTTGTTTCGCTCGTAAATACTAGATGTCGCTTTAAAACATATGTTCTTTCTGCACATGTTTAAAAAGCAATCTGTGCTGCGATTTTGCGACAGACAGCTGTCAATGTGAACGTCATACTAAATCTTGTTCGATATTACTTAGCTGGATGAATGTAAACCGTAAAACATATACAATTGGTAGTATACGAAGGGACACGCATCGGACATGTCGTATTCGTTACATTCATACTGTATTGACGAATAAACGCGTGTGAAATTTTTCCAGTCGTCTTTAAGAGTGTCATTCCTCATGCTGGATTTTTGGAATGACATTGACATACGAGTGCGCGGGAACTTTGATCGGACTTGTTGAGCGAATCTACGGATTTTAGTAGGCCAGTGTTTTGCTAAAGTTATGTCGAGTGAAAGTAAATTGTTTGATGTAGTGTAACATCAGTGACGTATTCATAACCAGTATAAACACATGCCCTCGCGCAAATGCCATAAATGCGAAGAATTTATTTCCGCACAAACTAGTCTGCGAAGTTTTCAAGGATTTTTTGATACAAAGGTAAATATTGAATTAGCTGATTATAATAGTAAGCGGATGATTATTCTCATAGATATTTTATTTATTTATAAGGTCAGATTAGGGATGTTTTATGAGTGTAAATATTGTGATTTTGTTAATTTATCAATGCCTCTGGGATGTTTATAGAAATGGGTTATTGGTAAATAAACATTTTCCAGTTTTTAATTTTTCTTAGAAATATATGATGGAAATTTGAAAGAAACTATAAAAAATAATAAATTAAATAAGTTGACTAGCCCAGTAGTTATTTGAAATTATCACTAAGATACGGGAATTTTAAATTTAAATCCCCATAATCAATCAATTTTTAATAATACACGAATTTCAATGAGTAAAACAAAAAGCATCAGGTTGAGGTATCACTACATGTTGTTCCCCATAGGACAGGCTAGAGATTATTTTCGGTTATTAAATAGATTTACAGACACTATGCTGCTATTACAAATAGACGAATGGAAAACCTATTACAGTCAGTTTGATCCGAGAACCGAATTCGGGAACTTAAGATCGCACGCCGTATGCTTATATCGCGGGGTCAAGGAAGGTGATAGTGGTCACGACGAAAATTAATAGTTTCTAATTTTTATTTTGTAACCACATAGGTAAATATTTGCCATTGTGTTCGATTCAAAGTGACGGTCCTTTTTTTTCTTGTCTTTCCTTCTGTTTGCTTCATGTGCTCTAGAGGCTGTTGTAGTTTGCGCAATGTGGGTCTCCTAGTCGATAATGATATATTAGTGTCGGCTGGTTGACTTCACACACCTAAAGAATTCCGTCTGTTTTTTTCTTGTACATGCAAATATTCTTCGGAACGTTTCTTGACCGATAAAGGTTAAGATAACCCATTATAAGGAAGTCTCGACAAATCAACGGTGTATGCCCTCAGTACCAACTACGAACCCAAGGATAGCATATAGACAGCCACAAACGATTATTACCTCCTTTAATTCCTGGCTTGGGCAAAGTGTTATTGGGTTTTCTCATTACAAAATTATTGTAGTGACAGGGTGTTTTCAGATATAATAATATTGCCGCGTAAAAGTCCTGTTGGTGTACGATGCTGCCTTCCTCTCCAGAAATACAAACGTGGGAGTTTACGTTTGTATTAATGTAGATTTTAATATTATATTAAGCCTTCTAAAATAAAACATAATCAGAATGCTGCGCTTTAGCTTTCTAAAAGAGATTCTAATAGAACGCAGACGAATAAGCGGTCATTAAGTGGTGGTAACTATCGCAATCACTTCGTCAAAATGTACACAAAATTATTCACGAAATATTCTTATCTGGACACTTGGTTTACATTGCAAAAGTTTGAAATTATTATTTTTTTTCGCGTCATTCGTAACGTTTTCTGTACTTTACGAAATTAAAACAGCTTTTACTATTATTTGAGGAGTTATTAAGTTGTATAACATCGCTGGGACATCTAGTGACTAATACTTGATAACAAATTCTTTTATTTTATTTTTTTTTATTTTAAATGAAATAATTTCTTACGTCTATAGTTGTTGTTAACGTTGTAAAAAGTGTTTCATTCATTACTGATATTTGTAATCATAAAATACATTTTCCTTATTTACGCATAGAACAGTTGATACATCAAAAAAGGTTATAAAAAGTTGATAACTATAAAAGAGGCGAAGTTACATTTATTGATTCCCATCTCACTTACAGATGAAAAAAGCCTAAAATAGTGATACGTTATTTGTGTGTTGATAAAATAATTTTCTTCGCTAATTAAGTATGTGAATATTGTAACAAAGACATCGTCCGTTGATCTGGCAGAACTATACTTAACATTGCGTGAGGAATTACGGATATGTTTTGCACTTGGATCCTGTCCAATATATCATTACATCCCATTCAAATATTGTGACGTAATGTGAAAGACATTGAGTACTTACGTGTTCGACAGTGGTCGTTTGTTTCACCATGCCTTTTAGAAACTATAGTGTTTGGTGAACAGAGATTGTACTATTAAGGTTTTGAGTAATGGCTTGCAAGAATATATTGCATATTGATTGTTTAGTAGTAAAAGTATTTGTCTCGAGAGAATTTTCCAACCTTATCAATAATTTAAAATAAAACTAGAATACGTTAAGAAGGTAAAGTGAACACGTTTCAATACAAGTCATAAAATTATTTTTAATTATTCTTTCGAGCATTACTATATTTTTCAATTTCTGTAATTTTTTTGTGACCGAAAAACGATTTTGCCAAATGTGATTACTTTCGAATACGCTGACGTCAAAAAGCAGCTAGTCATAAACACAGAGAAGAAATCGATTTCGCGAACCAATGTATGCATGTTTCATATAGCCGAAACAAATAATACGTGGGCATTTATTTAAAAGCGTTAATAAGAAAAAGTTACATAACAACCACAACCTACAAGATAATAAACTGACAGAGAGCAATATGCTGTGTAATAAATAAATGCAAGTGCTTGACATTCAATTATGTGGCTGAAGCTAGGTTGCTTTACAATTATGGCATTATGTCCGAATGGAGCTGGTCAATTTTGCTAACTCAACGATGCGTGTCGTTGACAAGAGTAAAGTGCATCTGTTGCCAGCATGCCGCCGGCAATGATGTCGAGGAAAATTCTTCAATACTGGGATGTGTTATTGGTAACATGGTTTGTTATATTTCCTAGACGTGGCCATAGAAACTTTATAGTTATCATATTGCTCGCCTTTGATCGCCGTGGGTCTTGCGTTTACACTACTTCGTCATCGGTGTCCTAAAGTTATTACTAATATCGCGTTTTTTCTAAAATTTCTAATTACTGCAAAAATTTCGTTCCAAATTTTAAAGTTGAATGGAACGCCAGCATGTAGCTATAGAATAATATTTTTATTCTTGTAATATTTTATCTTATATAGACAATCAAAATTTTACGACAATTACCAGCCATTAATTCCATATTTAATTTTCAAAGCTCTAATTTTTTGAGGTTAAAAATGTGAGAAGTTATATATGTATAACAGTACAATCCGCAATAGGTCAAGGTTTTGTGTCAAAGCTTCACATTCTCAAACGTTTTCGTTTGAGGACATTTTCTAGACTATACATAGTCATATGCAATAGACTTACAATAGGATGTTAATCCTATGATAGTTTCGTATTCATTCTGCGGTTAACCAACATTTGGCACGCGCTGCAATTGACCGCATACGAGCACAGGATATAATCTTAAAATTTTCCACTATTGGGAGAATGTTTTATACGTCAAAGATATTGTTTACCATTGCGTCGTTTTATTGATATCCAGTATTTCATGTAATGTTTTTTTTTCTTATAATAATAATCAGATCTATGTGAATTATATTAAATTGGATTCTGAGCCAAGCAATAGATAAATACATTCTATATTATGTCACCAGTGTCGTGTGACATTGAATAGCGTGGTTATGTCTCTTGACGGAACCATTTATAATGTTCTAACAGGAACTTACCAAAAGCACTCAAATTTTCATTTTAAATAAATACCCGTGGTTTTATATAAGCTTATATCAATTTTGTGTGTGACACACTAACATGGGTGCGTCGCGCTCCGAAACTTGATGTTAAACATCTTTACTTTTCTGGACTACTGGTAATTTCTTATGAGCCTAAATTCTTGTGTATCAATTTCTGATTCTTTGATCCCGAGGAACATTGAAAATTCCACGTCGGGCAAAGTATTAATGTATTTTTCGTAATGGAAAACTTACTACCAGTACCTTAGAACACTTGCCATATAAGAGTGAGGGTATAAAAAAATCAGCTCTACCTTGTACCTAATCTTTGAAGATTAGGTAGCAGTGAGTATATAATTTAAAGAGTAGCAAAAGGATCGCTTAAAGTTCATATTTTGCTTACGAATAACAGTTACTGGCGTCGTGTAGAAAGCTAAAAATAAACTTTATTATTATGAGATGAATTTTTCCCGTAGTAAAATGTTTATAAACTCCGATTGTCTAGTTCATTACAGAATGATGTAACATTTTATATTTCACTTTAAGTTCTACTATAAATTTCGATCTGAATACGTTAGAAGCGATGTGAATGATAAGAAAAACATGGATTTCACGCCATGTTTTTACTTCTATTGTTCTACATTATAGGGCGTAAAATTTGCATTTAAAATATAATAAAAAATATAATGATTTTTTAAATTATCTGTGCCATGCCTGGGAATCAAACTTGCCAGCACCAAGACTATATCTCGATAAAGCGTGCGGTCGCTTTTTCCGCTGGTGTCACACACCACGTTATCTCGTTATTGTGATTATAAAACACGTGTAAACTATTAAAGGTTATAGATCCTTTTTACCTCCTATCCTTTTTACTGGAATGCTTAGTAGCGGTTAATAAACATCGATTTTATGTTTTTCCTAAACCGTTGTGAACTATTGTAGTAAAATGAATAAAAACACCGGAAAAAAATAACGCTATGATGGATGATAATGTATTCATATTTATCTTATTATGTGATAATGTTGTCAATTGATTTATGTTATTATTGTATCTAGTTTCTCATAGTTATCTCTTATGGTAGTTATAACCGGAAAAATGATTAAAAGAGGTGTAAAGTTTGATAAGGTGTATCAAAACTAAATATGTGAATTAGTTTATAGCTCAGCTCGGGTTTAGCTATGTGAATACTGATACTTATATTATGTGCCTTATGGGTGTATTTAACAATTAACATAATAACGCCAGACCAAAAATGAATGAGGTTTCTTCGCCACAGAAGAATGTTACGACCGTTTAAAAAAACCTTCTTTTTGTTAATTTCTCTCAAGGCGCTTTACATTCATGTTAGGGATTGTTTAAATAGCCATTTATCACAACTGAACATGTTTGCTTTTATTATTCTTAATTTTAATAATTCTACCATGAGCGGCACTTATTTTTTCATAAAAATAATTCGAACATCTTTAAAGGCCAATTTAAATGAATTTATTATTATAGTACATAATATGTGATTTAATTGTTGCATAAAATATCTTGACATACATATCTCATACCTCTTGTTCATAAAAACATCCTTACAAAAAATTCATCGTGTCAGAGACAAGTTTTGCAAGGCTGAATCGGTACATTCGCACGAGAAGTGATGGAAAAATACATCATTGCAAAACAAAAAGTAATGGCTCATTGCCATATTGATATATTATTTAATGAATTATGCTAATTATGATTGGCAAGAAATACACATTTTGAACTCATTCAGTAGTGCCGTTAAACGTGTCAAAACTAAATCTATAAATATATTATACTAGCTGTTGCCCGCGACTTCGTCCGCGTAGACTACAGGGTTGAGTTCAGAAAGAAAATAAGTTATAGTCTATTTTACTCCTTAAAGTCCTATTTATGCCCATACCAAAAATCATACAAATCGGTAAAATTATTTAACCGTCCGGTCAATGACCGGGTACCCGGGTATCCATTTTAACTTCGCAGATAGAATTTAATAACTTTTTCTCAAAAAATTTACAGAACCGTCTGGATCCCCAAAATTTAAGTAGATAAGGACCCAATTCTTGTTAAAAATAATTATAATTAATTATGTAATAATAGTAATTAACATCCAAACTTGATACCTCCTTCGTTCAATGACCAGGCACCCGGGTACCCACCGAAAATATAACGCATGAATGTCGATAATACACAGTAAAGAAACTAATTGTTTAAAGAATTTTAGTAATTTGACTTTAAAAATAAATAACAAATAATATAGTTTATAATTTATTTTATTCAAACATTATTTTTTATGAGCAATAGCAAAAACAGTAAGGAAAAAACACATAATTTCCGTCATATTGATATTAGTATGATTTTATTTTATTATTTATTTATTTATATTATTTTTTTTTTTATAATGATATACGGTATACCTACTGCTACTCGGAAATAAGAGATTTTTTTTATCATGACGCATACCCAACACATGTTCGTCACAAATAGGCTTCTAAATTGCCAAAACACTCGTGATAGCCAAAACTATCGTTTGAACTTAAAAAACGCCGATTGGGATGCATATAGTAAATTACTTACAAATCTATTTAGTAAATTCACATTCTCTCTAGACCTCCAAAAAGATTACAACAAATTCATTGATAATATATATCTGGCTGCTGATACATGTATTCCTACAGTTAAAATCAATCAAAAACCTACCAGTAAATTTTCACCTAAGCCTTACTGGAACTGTGAACTATCTAAGTGCGTAGCTGAACGTAGATTAGCGTTGACCAAATTTAGACGAAATCCCACGCCTCAAAATTACGACTTTCTTAAGAACAAAATTCATTTGGCCCAAAAAAAGATCCGCGCAGCAAAAAATCAGGCTTGGTATAATTTTTGCTCTTCAATGGACTATACCTCAACACAGACCCAAATTTGGAGAAAAATGAAGTGGTTTAAAGGCTGTAAATCAACATCGGACTATATAAATGAGAGCGAAGCTACATCTTTCCTTCGGAATTTAACGCCAGATTTTGTACCAAATTCTGAACTGTCTTTCTTTTCTCGCAACCCTGTTTTAGAAGTTGCTATCAACATAACAGAAGTACAAAAATGTATAAAATCTAAAGATAATGCTCCCGGCTGCGACCATATTTCATACTCCATGATAGAAAAATTACCCGTAAGAGCAAAAGTGATTCTCTCCGAACTTTATACAAAATTTCTTAGTCAGGGTTTTGTTCCTGAACAATGGCGCGACATTAGGATAGTGCCAATTCCCAAACCAGGTCGCATTTCTCATGACACGTTGTCTTTACGCCCAATATCTTTGATTTCGTGCCTATGCAAAGTTTTTCATAACATTCTAATGACTAGATTAGAATGGTATATAGAAAAACATGGCTATTTATCTATAAATACGACAGGTTTCAGAAAATGTCGGTCCACTATAGATAATCTTACCAGGTTGGTCTCACACATCCAAATCGGATTTTCAAAAAAACTTTTAACCACCGCCTGTTTTCTCGATATTAATGGGGCTTACGATAATCTAGATGTTGGAGCTCTGTTAAAGATAATGGACAAAATTAAAGTGGGGGCGAAGATCTGCAATTATATTTATAACTTTTTAAAACTTAGAAATTTACAGATCCAAGTTGGGAATCAGGTGATCAAGCGTACATGTTCTCGAGGACTGGCACAGGGTGACCCGTTGTCACCCCTTTTATTCAATATCGCAACAATGCATATTTGTCTAAGCGTTAGTGGCGTTCATGTTTCGCAGTACGCTGATGATTTCGTAGTTTATACAACTTCCTCCGACTTATCAACAGCCCATCAGATTCTACAACCAGTATTAGACAAAATAAATGAAACATTTCTACAATTAGGTCTCGAAATTTCAATTTCTAAAACAAACGTCTGCGTTTTCAAACGGGGAGCATTAAGGGAGTCAATAAATTTACAAATTAAAGGCGTTTCTATCCCACTTTTAAGCACTGTCAAATATTTAGGTGTTTGGCTTGATCGATCTTTGAGATGGTCCAGGCACATCGATGTCATCCGAGACAGAACTTTAAAGTTTGTAAATATCTTCAAGGCGCTTTCTGGTTCTGGTTGGGGAATGCACCCTAAACATTTAAGACGTCTGTATATTTCGTCAGTTCGAAGCCGAATGGATTATGCGTGTTTTTTGTTCGACAGCAGCAGTAAAACCCATTTGGCTAAGCTAGATAAGGTTCAAAATCTTTCTATGAGAATAATTGGCGGCTTTATTAAAACTACCCCCATTCATGTAATGGAAAATGAGTTACATCTTCAACCATTGCAATACCGAAGACATTACTTAGCAGGAAAATATTGGCTTAGACTGAAATCCTATACAAATAATAATATTATTGTATTGTTGGAAGAATTAGCATTATCCTGCAGGCCGCATCTCTGGAGACGTAATAAAATTCCGTTGTTGGTAAAAATTCAAAATTCGCTTGAAATGCTCCCAATTCATGTTAGCCCACAGTTAGAGATATTTTCATTGGCCACTTGGGTACACAGATTGGATTTGTCGAAAGTAGTTTTTCTTAACATCGAAAACTTATGTAAGCCTAAGAAATGTTATAAAGGCGTCACCCTTAAGGATTTATGCACAAATTATTTAAACACGAGCTACGCTAATTATTATAAGATTTTCACAGATGGATCTAAAGAAAAGTCCAGTTGTGGAGCGGCTTTTTTTGACCCACAAACTAATGCCCAACTCCAACTAAATATAGATCCCAATACAAATATCATGTGTTCAGAACTGATAGCAATTGAAGAAGCTCTGTCGTATACTCAATCAATTAATTATGAGAATTTCGTTATTTTGACCGACTCGAAAAGTGCTCTTCAACATCTGATTAGATGTACGACAAGCTGTAGGGGCACCCCTATTGCATATAATGTCATTAGATCCATCTGTGAACTCAACTCTAAAAACAAAAACATAGTGTTACAGTGGATACCGAGTCATGTTGGCCTGGAAGGCAATGAGACAGTGGATCGTCTAGCGAAGGAAGCCTGCGACATGGGCGTTAGGTGTTCGTACAAAGCAAACTCAAACGATTTTCTGTGGGTAGTCAAAGATCAATGCAATAAATTGTGGCAGGAGCATTTTAATCTGAGATCGTTGACCAAGGGTATATGGTACCGGACTATACAACCTCATCTTTCGCGTCGCTGTTGGCTAGACCAGGCCAACATGTCCCGCTCCGACACCGTCACTGCGGTTCGACTTCGCTCCGGACACATCCCGTTAAACCATTTTCGTCATCTTATATCTAAAGCCGCATCACCTAACTGTCCTGATTGCAATAAAGTGGAAGATGTTTACCATATTTTATTGGAGTGTGTCAGGAATGAAGCCGAAAGATGCACATTATTACACAAATCTTTTGATGTTGGTATATGCAATAGTATTCTTGCTATACCAACATCAAAGGAAGCGCTGTTGCTATATAAGATCGCACAAAAAGGCTTAAGATCATGATTGTATGTATATTGCTATGTAACAATGGGGGTGACGTAATCACTGCGTGATTAAACCCCTTTTTTTTTCAAATAAAGAATTAAAAAAAAAAAAAAAAAAATAGGCTTCTCACATACTGAACATATTTTTCTTGTTTTCGCGACGTTTTTGTTATAATTCTCTTGAAAGTACTGGCATCTTGATTATCTAGTTGGTATCGTTTGCGCATATGGATTAACAGCGCGGCCAGGAAAAGTTTTATTCGCCATTTTTGTTGAGAAATGCCTCCAAATTTGAGGATTCTACGAACGATTTATAACGAAAGGAGTACGCAGTTCTTTGCCCAATAGCCGATAAAATAATCATCGCTCATGCCATTTTTTAACAGGCATTTATGATTTTCATTATTCAGAAGATATGGTGAAAGTCAGGTGACACCGAGAATATTATCTAGATATACGCTAGAGGCCATCTATGCGTTGCATTATATCAACCAAGCATTTTCTCTATAGTGTCCACTCCAGCTTTTGAAAGTCATAAAATTCAATAATTGCGGGTTGTTTCTTTGCACCAATACAAATTTTTGCTTCGTGATACATTGACGATAATATAATTAGTACCTTTTTGGCACATAACTGCACATAGTTATGTTTTTTATGGAAATTAAACGCAGTAAATAATGGCCACACGCGTTTTCGATGAGGCTATTGCTGGTGGAATAAATGCCTTATTTTTCTTCAAAATGCCAACAATCGTCTAGATCACGATAGTAAACATTTTACCAATGGAAGAGTAGTAAAATATTTATCCAATAATAATGGTATCCTAGTAATGTTTCTTCTCGATTTTTTATATGGAATCACCAAGTTTGACAATGCTTTCACCAAGGTTTTTTCACGTTACATATTTATTAATATTTGTATATATATATTTACTTTAACAGTAGATTTTAAACGTGATTGGCAATAAGTTAAGGTAGTACTGACATGTAACGTCTGTTCACTGGGGTTCTAAAATTATTGTTTGGACTGAAGGGCCGATTAGTCCCAAATAGGTCCCAGAAAGGTCTAGAACCTTCTATGGGGTCTATACACTGTGAATAGTGTCCATAGTTATTTAACATGCCACGTAGATAGCTTACTAATAACTTTTCTACCGTCACATTATATGTGGGTACCCGGGTACCCGGTTATTGAACGAATGGTGAAAGTTTGGTCATTGACCGGAAGGTTAAACGTGAAACCGTAACGCGCCGGTCGGCGCCTTGTACATAATTATTGTGCGCTGGATGATTATTTTGAAACTGCGATATCTTCTAATATACTCATCGAAATCAAATGACGTAAAGGGCTAATTTCTTTTAAATTAAATACTTATACTTAATAACGCATTTATTTGGATAAGGATTAATATAATCTTTATAAAAATACCTTCACAAACAATGCGTTATTTTATAATAAATTTAGTTAGCATAAAACAGGTTATAGTGAACCAACCCTAAAAGTTAGACATATGCTACCGCTGACTTTTTTGTAGATATTATCAAGCTCTACAACTTTTCTCTAGGACTCAACTATATATCTTCCATGGGTAACGCAGCGTTTGCAAAAAATGGTTTCGTTCGCCCGATTTTTCTCCGACTTACTTCGCAAATCCTGCTACAACAAAAAAGTCATATAATTTTTCGGACTAATATATAGCCTATGGCACTCACAAAGAACGTAGCTTTCTATTGGTAAAAGAATTTTTAAAATCGGTTCAGTAGATCCCGAGTTTACTTTCTACAACGTCACAAACATACAAACATACAAACTCACAAACCTTACCTCTTTATAATATTAGTATAGATTTATATACTTGCTTTGTATGCAAACTAGTATTGTAAATGCGAAAGCAACTTAATCTCATCGACGTTTTTACGGCTAAATCGATGACAACTTTTTGATGATTTTTGTAATTCATATAGATAAGAGTTTTATTTAGGAACTGCTTTAGATTTTTACCTTATACACCTAGTGTCCCTGTCAAATGAAAACCAGGAATTGTGAAATCACAATCAACTCTTTGTCACATAGATTTTCCCAAAAACTAATTATAATTATGTTTTGTTTCAGATACGCTCTCAACATGGCGTTTACTATGAAAGAGGGTGGGTTCAAGGTGGGAGACTACGTGGCATTTGGCATCCTCTGTGTCGCTTCTTGCGCTGGGGGTTTGTGGTACAGTGCTATAGGCTCGCGAAAGAAGGCGGTGGTCGATGTTAAAGACTACCTTCTTGGTGGAAAATCAATGTCTACATTTCCAGTTGCGATGTCGCTCATAGCGAGGTAAGATTTGTTGATGTTTAGTCAAAATACACTTACTGCGGGGCTGAGATCGTACTTTTGGAAATAGAAAATATACATAATTGACTATGGTGATGTGTGCTATTTTGACCTGAATGCAGATTTGCTCAATAAACTCGACCGACTTCTTAATAACTGCATTCGATTCGTATTCAACCTCCGCAAATACGACCACGTATCTATCTTTCGATCTCAACTTAAGTGGTTAACAATTCGCCAGCGTCGTAATCTACGTGCACTTACTACTCTTTTTTCTATTCTCATGTCTACCTCTCCACCTTCTTACTTAACGCCCTATTTTCAATTCTTACACTCTAACCACGAGAGATCTCTTCGCTCTACTAATAATTTTCTCCTTCTTTGCCCATCCCACAAATCTGGCTTTATTGATGCCTCTTTCTCAGTCCAAGCAATACGTCTTTGGAATGCGCTCCCTTTAGAGATCAGGATGTGCTCGAATCGCTGTACATTTAAGCACAAGGTTCGGGAGCTGCTAGCTAATGAAAATGCAGAATCTTCAGAACAGTAAATTACCGTATTTCTAATATATATTTATATTTATATGTATATTTATGTATTTTGTATGTATTTATGTTTGTTTATCAATGAAGTATTTATTGTATTATGTGTAAGTGTATTTTGTATCTAGTTACACCGTAATTATATTTACACACCTGCCTAACTTCATCTCTGCATCACCCTAGGTTCGACTGTAAGAGAATGCCATTGGCATTAAGTCCACCTATACTTAATGTATGAAGTGTAAATAAATAAATAAATAAATAAACTCAATAGTCAAATACATACATATTATGTAGTGCTGACCTCACACTAGATACAAATTTGTGTCGCTAGAAACAAAAAGTACAAGAGACTTTGATCTTACTATCACCCAGACCCGAAAATAATATTAGTGGATCACATAAACATTTGTCTTGGAGTGGGGATCCAACTCGCAGCCTCGCGGTTGACAGGCTGTTGTCTAGCCAACTGAGTCCTTTGGCTTTTAAAGAAGAAAATTTTAGCAAGTACTAGTTCAAAGGCTTATACTGAAAGGAGAGAAAATGTGTATAATATCAGTCTCACGTCAATCATTGTAGATTGATGTAGGTGTTTGATAACAATCCTTATCAAGTGTATCGGAATAGATTCAGATAGAAGGGCATATTTGCGACCTTCAGCATTTTTAGTTTTACGTCAGTATTCAGAACCCGTTCGTAAATCGTATGATAATTTTCATAATAATTCAGATATTTTTTCGCAAATAATTTATCACCGAATTTTTGCAAAGTCATAAATGACTCCATCATACAAACTACAGTAAAAGATAATTTTGACTTTTCACTCCGACTTTGACTGTGTTTTAGGCTGGAAGTATTTTTTTGCCTCTCTGAGAATTAAAGTTTTTTATATTTCTCTCTATTGATGTATTTTTTCCCATAGCTATGTATCAGGAGTGACGATCCTCGGCACCCCGGCTGAGATCTACAACTACGGTACTCAGTACTGGTTGGTGATTATTGGAGTTTGTCTCAGCTGTGTCATGGTATCTACGGTGTACCTGCCAGTCTTCTGTACGCTAAGATTGTCTTCGTCTTATGAAGTGAGTATATTTTCCTTGTAAATATACTGACCAAAGTACTTTTTCGACTTTTGGTGCGACGTTAAAAGTCTTCGATAGATTAGCATTAGGATTAGGTATTCTATTAAGTAGATGGAGACTTATGCACTCTGTGCACTATTTGTTGTATAAATTAAAAATCACGTTTTCACACAATCAATTAGTAAAATGAATACCATTAAACAGGTATCTAAAAGTGGTTGGTGCATTTTGAATTTTATTTCTCTTTTTTTTTGTTAAATTAACTGTTGAATGAACTTTTTAATTAATTAGTTTTTATATGTTGAAAGTTTAGCAAAAAATACTAATGAAAATGTGCCCTGGCTGTTTCTTAGGATATAACATACATATCTTTAAATTGAATAGGTAACTATGACGTAAATGATGTTTATTTTTTTGAGTTGTATATTAAAACATACTAGTTAAGACGAGAAAACCGCAGAATAATGCCTATTGTTTCATTGAATTACCTTTTTGGTGTGCAAAACAAGTGAATGCCACTATTTGCAAAAGACATTCTATTTGCATCCATTAACTAGGCCTTATCGAGGTTAAACAAAGCGGCACTCATGCCTCTTAGCAATAAAACAGAAATCAGTTAGTTATCGATGTCATGTCGAATTGTATCGGATAATTCGTCATATAAGGCTCCATCTGTGTATGTTATCTCTCTGTCACCTAGACATGAGAACATTGACAAGTGGACTTTGCTCTCTAATGCTTAATAATAATGTTTAAGTTGCGTTCACACAATATATTCTATTTTTCCTGGTGTTTCGTATGTTATACGCATTACACATATTACATGAGTATAGAGTGGGTATGTAGGTAAGATGAGGCAAACATCTAGCGTCTGTGTGGGATCCAGTGCATACTCGAAGTTGTGTTTAAGCACCCACGTTTGGCTAGCTGTATTTCCACTGAAAAGGAGGCGGAATCCTTTAAAAAATTTCAGGCACTTTTCTAGATTCCATGTTGATTTTAAAATGTCCTTGTAGAAAAATTCAATATTACTTTACCTTAAGAGTAATGACATTTTCTTGTATTTTATTTTTATAATTTTTTTGTTTAAATGTACTTTTGAGTCTCGGTTTGATTACAGTAACATTTTGAACTGAAAAGGTTTTTAATATCTTTAAATGTTTTTGTTAATTAAATTGATAATGAGACGAATTATCTATTTATGTGTTGCATTTTAAACCTGTTAAACTGCAAGTAATTGCGCATTTTGGGGAATTCGGTTTAAATTTGATTTTCTTATGTAGGTACGGATGCCTTCAGATCCGAAGCCAAACGTAATAATAGCTCGTGTTCTAAATATTTGGTCTGACTTTAAGTATGTTGAACATTCAAAGATATTAAGTCTATAAATAATTGTAAAGTTAATTAATCTCGTTTACCTTCTTTTAAAAATAAATGGCAGTTACGTAATTTTGTCACTAGATTTGTTCTTTAAATTGTCTTGTTATTTCGATTTGCTGTGTAATCCGAGCGTTTGCTAATTACCGTCATCACCAGACTCAATTTTTAGTATTTTGAAAATAAATTCCACAAGAAGTATTCAATTTAATACATTTTAGAACGTTAAAAATACAGTGACTGCAGATATTCACGAAAAATATCTGTCAGGTCGTAGCGGACTCTCAGTAAAGGTGAATATAACTAACGCACGTTTTTTGTTTCAGTATCTAGAGCTAAGATTCAACCGGCACGTGCGAGCCGTCGCTTCCATTCTGTTCTTGTTGGACGAGGTGAGTGATCATTCAATACATTCTGCATACGCAAACGCATAAATTATTGTAACTCCTAGCGCTAGAATTTAATACGTTTAATATGTGGTTCGAAATACATAAATAAAAAACATATGAAATTTATTTTACATGAAATATATATAAATATTACGCCATTTTTTGCAAAAAGAAACCTCTCACGCACTTTTTTATCAGATAATATTCCGGTAGCTTATCAATGCGTTCGCCGTTCATGGGCGTGTCAATATTGAGAGCTTGTCATATATTCAAAAGATTAACAGTATTATGTTAGATGGAGATTAGATATATTATATATCATGGATTCCGCATATTTGCGTGGGCAAGATACTCGAGATTAAACATAAACGGTCTCTGGGTGGCGAGAGATAGCTATCTTTTTGATCTTGAAGGAAAAAATTGAATTGCACTTGTTTACACCTACAGCAAATATAAAGACATATTCTTAAGTCATTTTTCGTAAGCTTAAAATACCATTTAGTAGGCGGCGATCATTTTGCCGTTTTTCGAGATGTTTCAAGAGTCAGACCTGCTTTTGAGAAATCGGTAAAAAAATAACACCAGGTCTGATCAAGGAATCGAACTCAGGAACTTTTATCTCAGGTATTTATTTTATACCGTGTGGATAATAAGGCAGACTGAAAACAAAATTTATGTAGTGAAAAATATAGAGTTAAACCCTCAAAAATGTACAGGATGCCGTTGCTAGCAGAGGGACATATGACGTATCCCATATACGTCTGCTGATGACGAAAGTGTAATTTTATGAAATTGAAAATATATGTATTGACAAGCATATTACTATTTATTTTAATGTCGCCAAAATAAAGGTATCTAGAAATGCTACTTAACTCAAACGTCTATTTAAAATATGCACACGTGGCGTTAAGATAAATGTCTACAAAGTTTCTTCCATTGTGCTTCATACGCTTATATTAGGTCGGCAACTAAGTGAGTGCGGATTTCACTCATAGATGGCTTCAGTTGAAATTTTAGGTTTGCTGGCGTAGTCCAAGTGTAAAACACATTTCCTATTTGATAGTTGGTAATTCAGCTATCAATCAGTAAAAAAAGTTTTTTGATCGGTTGCGTAGTTTTCGTTTGGTGTTCGTTGAAAAATGGATAATCAAAAGGGAAATTATCGTCATATTTTGCTTTTCAATTTCGCAAAGGGAAAAGGCATCGCAAGCTCACAAACAGTTATGTGCTATTTATGGTGACGAAGTCCTAAAAGAACGGCAGTGTCAAAATTGGTTGGACAAATTTCGTTCTGGTGGTTTTCACTCAAAGACGAAAAACGCTCTGGTCGTCCAATTGAAGTTAATGACAACTTTGTGAAAGCAATAATCGATTCGGATCGTCACAGTATAACTCGTGATATTGTAGAAAAGCTTCATGTATCACATACATGCATTGAAAACCACTTAAAACAACTTGGCTATG
The DNA here is from genome assembly GCA_030295005.1 of Cephonodes hylas. Classification (NCBI taxonomy): domain Eukaryota; kingdom Metazoa; phylum Arthropoda; class Insecta; order Lepidoptera; family Sphingidae; genus Cephonodes; species Cephonodes hylas. Next base: position 4,809,259 of record AP025364.1, on the reverse strand, counting down.
TTCAAAAACTTGAAAATCCGAGATTACTTAGTTGCCAACCCAGGTTTGTCGCCATAAACAGCAAATAACTGTTTGTGAGCTTGCGATGCGTTTTCCCTTTTCGTAAAAAAAAAGTAAAATATGACGATTATGTTCCTTTTAATTTTCCATTTTTCAACGAACACCAAACGGAAACTACGCAACCGATCAAAAAACTTTTTTTACTGATTGATAGCTGAATTGCCAACTATCAAATAACAAATTGTGTTTTACACTTGGACTACGCCAGCAAACCTAAAAATTTAACTGAAGCCATCTATGAGTAAAATCCGCAATTACTTAGTTGCCAACCCAATAGATTAGCGTATTGTTATAACATCTGGAATGACTAAGTATTGTAATCTTATATAGCTTTATCAAAGACATAATATAATGTATTAAAAGTTATTTAAGTGACACGGCAGTGATCGCAACGGTGAGTGGTGAGCCCAGTGTGGTCGAGATCGACTTGAATATTGTCGCTTTAGTTCTACTACCGCTGAAGTAAAAAATGACAACTTAAGCGGTGTTAGAACATAAGCGACGATATGTGTATTATCTCATTAAAATTAGGTCCACTGAGTGATTTAGTTTGGTGAAGAAAAATCGTAGATGTTTTTTGCCAGTCGACGCTTAATTTCACCGTATTATGTTACATTAACTATCAGTTGTCCAAGTGATCACTGCCGAGCCAGGATCGTAAAAATTACTCTCCACATTATTTGTCCACTTTTAAACATGTGCTTCGCGAGCCTTTCAGTGCCATACCTATTGCACATGTATGCTATGTAGTACTTCGACAAATGTTCGTAAACGATTCAAGTTGTAAGTAAACAAGTTGACGCAAGTGATTAGTTGCGAAAAGTTATCTGAACAACGTAGAAAAATAATGAAATATACATGTGACAATGCCTAAAATATGTGCGTTGAAAATAGAAAATGACACATTCAATGATTTCGCTATAATGACCTACTTACTTCTTTGATACAAATACATATTATATTGCCAATTCAAGCGAAATGTGTTGTTTACATCGGTCACTAAATAAAGAAAAAATATCATTTACCAAACTCGACATAAACTGGATGTATCTTTTTATCGATTCACCAACGGAATATATATGACATCAATAAGTTATCGGGATTATTGGTCGATACTAATTGACAAGAACGTCAATATAACTTTGACGTCATACGGTTGTATTCGTTTTTAGTGGTGTCCATGGTGTTGTTTAATCAGCAATTCGTATTACTATGCAGTGAGGTCGTTCGCTTCACGTATGTACATTGGACTTTGTACACGGTCCGTCGCTTTATTGTAAAGAAAATCAACATCAATTGTCACAGACAGATTGCCGGAACTCGCGTACAATATTTATCCACTAGGTTAGATGTATGGGAATGATAATAGAATTATTCTATTGTGTTTAATAGAATAATATAAAGTTGGAATGGAAAACTTTAGCGTTCGTTGCTATTATAAAACTATGGGCATTATGTCAGCCTCACTAACACTATTAGTCACATTAGATTAATATTATTGAACCTTCGGGCTGTCTTATTTGATATCAGGAAAGGGGATTAAATAAGGGAACTAGAAAGGGATCACTGTAGCAAGACAAATATTTGTGTATTGTGTTGTTTGTGTGTATTCCATAAATGGTGTACATATTTGTTGCAAATCTTCGTACATCTTGGGTTGTCCGGTATTCCCTTGTTTACAATATAACTGCGTTTAGTGAAAAAATATAGTTACAAATATTGTTTGAAAAATATGTTTGTATTTTCAATACACATAACAATAATTTAAATAATGAATGACAACGTAAAGTTGAAGTGTTGGTCCTTAATAGGCACTGATATTGCGTTAGGATATTGTTCATGGTTCATTGTGTGACGCCAATAACTATGAAATGAATTATGAACTTAGTAGAGATCAATAGGAACAATATGTCGCACGCTTAATAATATAGTGACCTAATTCAAAAAGCCGAGTCTAAGGTAAGGAAATGGGAAAAAAATGTTACTTCGTTAAATACAATTTATAGAAAATATAAAAAACATCATCATGTTTAAAAAATATGTGTACTAAATAGTTACATTACATACATTACAATTTTATTATTTAATCCGAATATATTTAATCACAAAGTGAATAAAGGTGAAAATACAAAATTTTGAATTAGGTCACTATATTTTTAAGCGTGCGATGTATTTGAAGTAATCTGCGGTAATGCATTTGTTACCTATTTTAGCGTCTATTTTTTAACTGTATGTATTTGTCCTTTCTTCTTTATAAATTTTAATGAAGTCACAGCGATTGTGCAGGCAAAGTATGAAAGAACATCTGAGCGGAGCGGCAAGCTTTTAGACATGACTAGTCTTTGGCTAATCGATAATAATTAATTCGTATCTATAGTATTGGTGCCTACGCTATCATGTGCAATGTTTGCATTGCCAAAATAATAAAATGAACATCAATCAAAATTATTGATACACTTGAATTTTATATCTATTGAAACACATTTCTATGCAGTATCTAATATGTAGTAAGTTATATTCAACAGCTGATGAGACATGAAAAAGAAATGTTTGAAGCTACGTCACGTATTCTACACACGTACTATTTTTTATACTGTACTATTTTTAGCGTATTCATTGTCGTACAAGGTTATTTGGTCATTATTGTGTACTTTGATCGCAATAATTCGCGAGATGACGATGTAAACAGAGCAATGCTTATGATCTTCAATTGGTAATTTGATAAACTCGGATTGGTTTGTTGTCGCTTCGTAAATTGTTCCGCATGACGACGTACAAGAAAAACAATGCAATATAATAAATGTTATAAAATCTTTTCTGACTTAGAAATAATATCCAAAATATTAATTTTGATTTTTTTGTTGTTGAAATGATAATAGAAGTAACCTTATTTCAAAAACATTAGATTTTCTATAATGCATATAAAGGAATATTTCGTGTAATGCTAATAACCCTGAATTAATAAAACGAAATGCATAGTTTAAATACTATTATAAACATGTCCGTAATACTTAGTTTACGTAAAGGTCTCGCCCGGGTCGCTTGTTGAATAAGTTTGGCTTGTTGACAAACCGACGTGGTCGTACGTAACACGTGTATATATTAATGTATAACGAATTTAAATAAAAAATATATTAATTATCGGTGATTAAATGCATATACATTACTGATTTTTCAATGTAACTCTAATATAATAGCCAGTGTACATATGTAATTATGTACCTATAATATATTAGTCCATATTTGTTTTTGAAAATAATCGTGTTTGAGAGTACTTCACAAATTACAATACTGATACATAATATGTAAAGTAAGCTTGTTTAGTGGTGTAAAGTTTTATCTCTTTGAACTACAATTAAAGCTTGGTAATTTGCAGTTAATACGCTACTTTGCCAAAAAAATCTGTCATAATGATAAAAAATAATGTACTCCACCTAAGTATTTAATAACAGATATTTATAAACTTGTTGGTACATACATACATAGCTTTCAGCTCACGCTTATATATGATATCGTGAGCGTAGAAAAACCGAAACATTTTTCGGTTACAGAAACAAATATGTGCGTGGTTTTACGTAGCAATGTGGTCTACGGTTATTTTGCAGTTTTATTTCAGAAGAAATGCTTTACAAAATAACTGAAACAAAGATTGAACGTTTAGAGCAAAATTATCAGTGAAAAATAGCAAGCGATTCTCTAAGCCTTTATGGATGATGGAAATGTGTTTATACTGACAATCTCTTATACAGAATAATAGATAACAGTAACATTAATCTTAGGTCTTTACATATTGTTTTGTGTTACTTTATAAATAATATTGCTTTATTGTTTGTTACAGGTACTTTTTCTTCCAATGGTGGTTTACGTTCCAGCGTTAGCATTCAATCAGTGTAAGTATCGACATAAATTTACGAATATTAAAATAATATCATGCACATTAAAACTCGGTCAGGTCTGCAAATGAATGTTTAAGCATAGATATTATGTTCCTTGATATCTATGCCTATTATAAGCCACGAACCTGCCTAAGAATATCGGGAGTGGTAAAAATCATCGTATCGAGGAAAATTAAAAACGAATATTCATCGAACCATATTCTTTCCATCGTTAACTTTGTGGAAGAATCCTGATATAAATTTTATGTGTATACGATTGATGACGTCAACTCCAAGCAATTGATTTGTATTCACTTAAAGGTGGTTCTTAATTTAGCTGCCCGTTTACGTTTGCATTGAAATGAGATCATCGCGAACACATGATAAATTACATAAGTCTGTTTATTTTTTTTTTCTTGATAAGCATTAATTCATATAGTAAATCATTTATTGATTCCATTTCGTAGATTTAAATAGATTTTACTTGTAATGTATGCATCATAGTAAGTATTTTTTTTACGAAAAGAGTTACTTAGTCCAAATTGAAAAAAAAAACAAGAGCAGTGTATGTTGATCAAAAATTTTAATACAAGGCTCTCAAGGCGGGAAAAGGTCACGTATAAAAAAATGCTATAATATTAAAACTTTATTTTATATATGTTTATGCTTGAGCTATTATAAGTAAATGTTGCCAAGAGTAAGTTAATATATAATTAAATATATTATATACTAGCTGTCCCGGCAAACTTCGTATCGCCCTACCAGCCAATGAATGTCTCGTTACTTATTAACAGAATCTAATTTTTAATTACTTAGGTTATATCATCATCCCCTTGCCCTGGTCCCAATTAATTACTTGGGGTCGGCGCAGTATCTCTTCTTTTTCCACACATCCCTGTCAGCCGTCATGTTTTCATTCACCCCTTTCTTTTTTACATCTTCAGTCACGCATTCCATCCATCTCTTTTTTGGCCTTCCTCGGCTCGCCCATCCATCCACTTTCATGTTCATCACTTTTTTTTCCTACATATGATTAATTCCTTCTCTTAATGTGCCCATACCACGACAGACGGTTTCCTTTCATCTTTTCTATCACAGGAGCTACTTTCAGACTTACCCTTAAGTATTCATTTCTGACTCTGTCACTCCGTGTTATACCACACATCCACCGCAACATTCGGCATCTTTGCTGCATGCAGTCGTCTTTCGTAAGTCTTCGTCGTTGACAATTTTTTTTTCTTTTTCCCTTGACCTACCATTTGTCGTACCTACATTCCAACTTGCATACCTCAATCTCATTTCCCGGGCTAGTGTCTTACGTTGCCCCCGCCCGGGCTGGTGTAACAAACCTTGCCCATTTCTCATAGGAACCGGGTGCTGCCCCTGCGCGTCGGCTACGGGGGACGATCTAGGCCCTGTCACCTTTCTTATTATACATACTGTATAAATGTTTTGGCAAATGTTTTACGGCCGCCCGCCTGTCTGACACCAACTCTCCTTGGGGCTTTAGTTCTTTTGGTAAAGGGGTAGAGATAGCGTGTGTTTGGGTACAGGATATTGCAGGTAAGGATATTTGGCCTGATGGTAAGGATGCCACAGTCCCGGATAAGGAAGTAGTGGTAGACTCCAACAGCTCGGGGGACCGAGGTCGCGAACTCATAGCCCTGTTCCATGACTGGCTAGATCAATGGAAAAGGCATCCCCTGACCATTTATCAATATTTCTTGAAGGAGATTTAGAGTATTTTAAATAATCAAGCATAATAAAAAATTAAAAATTAGGCACTACCAAGGAGATTTGTTACACAAAATAAATTTCTGAACGCACGCCTTAACATTTGACAGCCAAAAAATGTCAATCCATTGTCATGAGAATTCTGCATTTTTAACATCTAAAATACGCAATAATTCGAATGTTATAGATACATATTGTCGATTCAAAATGCTTATTTTAATAAGTTCTTTTATTTGAGGGGGCCTCTAACTGCATCGACGGGATAAACATTAAATGACAGGAAATTTTGTATGGTGTTAAAGTTCAAAATGACTTAAGTATCATTACGAACCTTTTGTATGGGAATATAGAAAAGTATTATTTTTAGACCTTTTCAGGCAATTATTAAAATGTATCTCTCCGTAAGAACAATCCTCGTACTTCAAGGAATATTATAAAAAAAGAATTAGCGAAATCGGTTCAGCTGTTCTCGAGATTTGCGCTTAGGAACACATCGAGCAATTCATTTTTATAACATAGAACTCCTCCACTACGATTTAAACTTTATTGTATTGTATTAAAGTTCAAATTGACTTATTTATTAAAACGAAACTTTTGTATGGATAAAGAAAACAATGAAAAGTCCCACGGGAACGCTATCGAACGGGATAAAAAGTATCCTATGTCCGTCTCCTGGCTCTAAGCTACCTCCCTACCAATTTTCAGCCAAATCTGTTCTGCCGTTCTTGAGTTATAAGTGGTGTAACTAACACGACTTTCTTTTATATATATAGATTAATTTCATAACTGCTTGTTACCATGCGGTTCATTTTATTTATTAATAAATATTTTTTAATCTTCACAATGCATTTACATATTTTACTGTATGCAATTTATTTTAATTTTTGCAATTAGGTACCTACTTGGCAAAATTAATGTTTTTGTCGGTTTAAGCGCCATATAAATGTTTAGCTCACCTACCTATATGCTTCGTTTATTTATTTTGTTTTTTTTTTCATTTATTTAGTGACCGGAGTCAGCGTTTATGTCGTGGGAGGCGTTATGGTTTTAATATGCGGCCTGTACACTGTTTTAGTGAGTTACTTTTTATTTGCAATTCTTTTTATTTCGAGATCAAAAAATATACTGCATAACAATTTGGGAGAGAGTCAATTCTTTGCCTAGGTGCCCCATTCTTATTTTAAATCTAATGTAATCAACTCATTCCGAATTAATCAGTTCTTAGAAAGTTTTATTCTCATGGTCATTTATTGTACTATTTTTGGCTGGATACGCATACGAATTCACCGAAAGAATACGTTTATATAATATCATAAATTATATTGAAATAGCAAAACTAATCTTTTTCATCACAACCGTGAAATCAATGTTAATTTCGCTTTATAGTTTTAATGTAGTTTCACAAAAAATGTTATGTGGAACATAGAGCAATTATAAATTTACTGATAAAAATTAAATTGTTTAAAATTATTATATTATTGGCTCCGTCGTCAGTTCTGTTATAGAGTCCGAGCTAACCAATAAAAATTACAATTCTTATACTGCCTTATTGCTTCATTTTTGGGATCTGTCTGAAGATATAATGAAATCAGCAGTATAGCAAGCAACACTACGTCTAACTACTAAGTCCATGTTATACGAATGCTTATGTTGTCGATAGTCTCGCGGGTTCAAAACCAACAAACAGCCCTATCGCGGTTTTTATGTTTTCTATGGAAGTATAATTACGCTTTTTAGATTTGTTTAATGTATGTGTGTAATATAATAAAGAGATTTGTGCCTATGTAAGATTGGATTGATAAAAACAAACTAAGATTATGCTTTCTTTCGGGAATATAGAACAAAATGTTCTAAACTTGTTCATGGGCGGAGTGGGGCCAAATTGTTATTGTATATTTCCTTTAGATTTGTTCATATAAAATATGTTACGTAGGGCGGTCTCCGAGCGGTGGTATGGACAGATTCAGTGCAGACTATGATAATGTTCATCGGCGTGTTTCTGGTGGCTGTGGCGGGGACCATCGCCGTGGGCGGCGTCGGTGTGGTCGTGGACATAGCTAGTTCCAACGGCAGAATGGATTTATCTAAGTAAGGGCTACTTTGGTGGTTATTTCAGGAATTTTGTTAAGGAACAATCAACAATCATTAAATATGTTGGTCTTTAAATGAATATACAGGGTGTATTTAGACCGTTATCAGAAACTAAGGCAGGTAATAGCTACGGTGATCACAAACCCATTAGCGTTTAAAAAAACCCCAACAAAAAATAAAATTTTTGACGTTTTCCATACAACCATTGGTATTACATGTACGTGGTTTGTATGGAAAACGACAATTTTTTAATACTTTGTCGCGATTTTCTTTTACACCAGTAATAACTTTAGATATTACCTGCCTCAGTTTCCGATCACGATCTGAATACATCCAATATAGATGGTGTGCTCAAGTAAACTTAGCAAATATTTTTTCGTGTAGTTGGAGTTTCTCCCCGTACGAGCGTCAGACTGGTTGGGGCGCGATAATTGGAGGCTTCCTCTACTGGACCTGCTTCAACTCCGTCAACCAAACCATGGTGCAGCGATACATCGCCTTGCCCAGTAAAAGGAAGGCTATCAAGTGAGTACACGTGCCGATGAAACTTTGAAATAAAATAGTGTTTGATGATCTATTTTTGATATATTTATATACTGAGAAAGTTACATACATTTCAACTCCTTTAAATGGTCGCTGTTTTTAATGGATTTCTACTATGTCTTGTCCAGAAATTACAATTTAACTTTCTTAATTTTTTAAGAAAAATCTTCTTGAAGACTCCGGAGCTGCCAGACAAATTATTTTATGACCACAAAATTTGTAGTGGTAGACGGTGAATTAATTATCCTACTACTGTAGCCTAATCTACGTTAGTAAATTACGACATGTCTTTGATCAGAAGTGTTGGTCAGAATTGAACAAACATTTTGAAAGGCACTTATAGGGCTTCTCAATCTGTTTAAAAGCCGGTGTCATTGACAAATGTCAATTATATCGATAGTAGGCGGCTTATCGCGTAGGGGTAGAGAGCGACTTTTTAACCCTTTATAGCCCCTGGTGACATTTCTGTAACAAACCCAAAAAGTCTCTGTAAAATTTAAACTAAACATTTAAGATTTGTCAAATCAATATCAATATATTCTTAAATAACACACCGAACATTTTAGCATCAAATATAAATCATAGGTAGCGTAACTTGCTCCCTTTTTGGCTTTGAATTTCGTGTTTTGATGAAAATGCCATGTTTGAACTTGCCAAAAGTTTAAAATTTATAAAAAAATACTAAAAGTATATAAAATTGTATAATTTTCGTTGATACCCGTAGGTAAGTAAATAATTTGGTTTATATATCGTTACCAATTCATACTTTTGATTTTTTATATGTAAAAAGTTACTTTTTAGGTTTGTTACATTTCTGTAACATTGAGTGATAATGTCATAAAAAATACAACTAATGTATATCCATATATTGATGAATTTTTTCTCCTATTTTTTAAGATAGGGGTAGTATTTACACAAAAATTAGATCTATAATATAAGCCTTAAATAGGACTTCTAGTGGAGTTCTATTCGAGGTATACCTTTGTGTGGATGAATAGATTTGCTCCACTAAGAGAAGAGACAATTTGAATAGATATATGCCAAAAAAAAAAAACACAATTTGCGTTGAAAGTTTTATGTACTGAGCGTAGTTTCAAGTTTCGTCTATAATATTGAACCTGAAACAGGAACTGAAAGAGTTTTGCTCCTGGTAGAATAAAAAAGGAGCATCTTTAAACGTCGTATTTAGAATGACGCGGGCATACCCAGACATAAGAAATAACAACGATATTTGGATAATTACTTTACTTCCGTGGCTTGAAACTTTACTGGAGTACTTAGCAGAAGTGGATATATCTTGGACTTGGGGAGTCCTGGGACCGTACGGAATAATCTCGTTCCAGATTCCAAACTACCCCCTGACGAAGATGTAATAAAAAGTAATGTAGATTTTCTGTTGATTACGTAGCAAATATGGACGCAATTGATGTGTCAAAATATATATGAAAAGACAACAAACTTGTCACGCTTCTCTCAACTTTTGCTGGTGAGTGGTCGAAGGTCCAAGTCGTTACGATAAGGCCAATAGAAGTACATCAACATTGATTGGTCTCATATCGTCGAAGAATGTAATGGGTATATTGGAGGTGTAGATTTTATAAACAGGATTATGGGAACTTATAGTATTATGACACGAATTAAAAGATGCCAGGTTTGGATGTTTTACCAATTATTAGACCTAACCATGGCCAGTTCTTGGCTGATGTATATGAGAGTAACGCAGACTAAACTATGCAATGACAAACAAATGTCTTCAGCAGATTTTCAACTTGAAATTGGAGACTTTATGTAAGCTATGCTAGAATCCTAATGTCCAACAGCGATGATTAATTGAAAATGAAATACAAGCCAAAATCACAAGAGTCCGGCGCAACATGTCCCCCCATTGACGGTAGGGCAGTATCAAATTGGCTACTGATCGAATTAGGTTGGAAAATCATTTGGCCCAAGTTTCTTCGATGTCCTCATGTAGCACAAACAATTTTTAAAAAGTTCGGAATAGTAGTTGTTACAAAAAAAAAAAAAATTCTGTTAGATCCTTCCATACTACGTTAAAACATTTTCATCCATTTTAACCCAATGTGACAGTAATGTTACAAACCCTAAAAGATCCAATACATACGGAATAAAAAATATTTTTGAATTTCCACGAAAAACGTGTTTTTTTATTTGTTCAAGCCTATCATATACCAAAGTATTATAATTTTTTATGATCTTGGGCTACGAAGGGTTAACTATTGGAATTTCGAAAATCAACATTCAAATACAGAACATTTTCATTATTTCGTATTGCAAAAGATGTGTTTTGCGCTGCTTTTTGTTCCGAGTTCCGATGTACCGAGGCTGAATTATTTAGCACACTTTTTTTTTAAAGATTCAAAACTTTAAAAAATCAAATTTTAAATATAGAAAAAATATTTTTATAAGAGCGAAAGATAGAAGTAATTACATGGAACACCTAATCGATCATAGTAGCACTTGTGTGTGCTTATTGCTATTTTTAACATAATAAATCAGTTGAAGGTGAAGTGTATTTTCAACTGAAACCAAATGTTTATGTTTGTTTGTCTTTTGCTTGCATTCTTGGAATATTACCAGAATGGCTTTTGTTTATTTTTTTAAAAGCAATTGCGCCCAATTATAATGGACGAACTTATCACTTTGTTTTGTTTTACATACATATAATTATCTAGTGTTTAGTGAGTTACTTCTTAAATTATAGATTACAATGAAAATAGGATTTTTTATACTAACTAATTTGCGTGACAAATGAGGTAATTGCAGATATAATATAATCAGCTGATATAACGTGAGAAAGGTCATGTGCAAAATTATATTCCTTTTTTTTACATTGTCTAACAGAAGCGAAATAGAAATCGTTTTGAGCCATTAATATTCCTCATACAAGAAGCACACTGCAGGTCCTTATTCGTACCAGTACAAATTTTGCGTGCTGTAGATATTTAACTAACATCAATCCGATTCAACGCAATCATTCCTTTAAGTGCAAGTGTTCTGTTGCCGATGAACATGTCTAGTATATTTAAAAAGAGCAGATTTACATTACCGAACTAGAAATGTTCCCGAAAAGCGAACTGACACATAACTGGTCAAATGTGGGTGCAGAAATGTAAATAGCCCTTTAGGGAACACCTGCGTATGCTTTTGCATGTTATCATGAGCCTGCATACGTCCCACTAATCAGCACGGGCTTCATATACGTAGTTTGATATCGAAAGTTTTAGCTCCTACAATCGGTTTCCAGCGCATTAGCCATATTCTGCGTGGGTGCTATACTGGCGATCTCGCTGTGCGTGTGGTGCGGGCTGGCGGCGTTCGCGGCGTGGACCACGGGCGGCTGCAGCCCGGGCGGCGCGCCGCTCGTCGACGACCGCCTACTGCCCGCCTTCGTCACCTACGTCGCCAAGCTGCAGCACCTGCCGGGACTGGCGGGAGTCTTCCTCGCTGGCGTCTTCGGGGCTGGACTTAGGTTAGTAGATTATGGGCTGTTGATTTCATTTGATTATGTCATGACCTTTAGCAAAGTTGATGTGCATGAGCCGATAAAGGTGTTTGAGTTGTTTACCAAATTTCGACAGGTGGCGCCACTGTCATTCAATGACTGGACCGATTGGGATAAAATTTGCTTTGTATATTCCATTGTGATGGATGATTTCAATAAATTAAAGGTTTACCATTTTTCCCCCTAGTTCGTTGTCGGCGGTGCTGAACGCATGCGCGCTGGTGGCCATAGAAGATTTGCTTCGGAGCTGGTTACGGTTGAAGCTGAAGCCGTTGGTAGAGGGGCTGCTGGCGCGGTCGGTCACCGGTTTGTTGGCGATCGTGTCCGTCGTTATGCTCATTGTCATCGAGAAGCTAGGCGGTGTTCTCGGTAAGTGTGTTCTAGAGAATTTGATTGTGTAAATGAGTTGAAAAATTGGCGATTACGTAGCATATCGTTAATCTTATGTTTAACACGTCATAATGTATACAGAACGTAACGTATTACGCAATGTTATGTTAACGCGACATAACCATAACTGTATTTGGTTGTGATTTTTTACTAAAACTATAAAGCATGGCATGATATATGGACAAATTTGGTCGGCATAAACGGGTAGGCAGGTGGAAATTCTTAGAGACCCACTTTCGGCTTGCTTGATGGACTACATACACACGCTTCCGTTCCCCTTCATACTGGCTAGCGTATGGTACAGCCAGGTTCCCCTTTTTGGCCACAACAGTAGCAAAAACAACAGCTTATTTGGCCCGAAAAGACAGGAAATACAGTTGGTAGGAACCCCGGTTGATGTATGCGTGTGGTGGTGACTGGGCAGGCGTGGCGACGGCGCTGTCGGCGATCGCGGCCAGCACGACGTGCGGCATGTTCACGCTGGGCATGGCGTGCTGGTGGGTGGGCCCGCGCGGCGCGCTGGCGGGCGGCGTGGCGGGCGCGCTGCTGGCGGGCGCCACGTCGCTGGGCACGCAGGCCGCCGCCGCCGCCGGGCTGCGCGCGCCGCCGCGCAACATCTCCATGCACTGCGCGCTCAACGCCACCTACGTGTCGCCGGCTGATAAACTGGTTAGTGTCATCGTCGTCATCGTCATCGTCATTATCATGGTCTTCATTATTATCATCATCATTAGCGTGGTCGTCAGCGTCATCATTATCATCACTATTATAATTATCATGACCGTCACCATCATCAACATTAGTACAATCATCATCATCATCAGCGCATATACGTCGCACTTCTTGACACGGACCTCATCTACCATTTAGAGGGTTTAGACCTTCTTCTACTGTGCCATAACAATATAAAACATTTCCAACAGGATCCGGAGACAATATTCCCGCTATTCAGAATCTCGTACCACTGGATCGCGCCCCTCGGCTTGGCAGCTACTCTGCTCGTGGGCTCGCTGGTGGGGTGGCTGTTCGACAAGAAGGAATCAATAAGGATGGACGCCGAACTGTTCACCCCAGTCATATGGAAATGGCTGCCCAAGGAGGCTCATGAGAATATTGGAAGGATTCGCCGTGAGAAATCACCACACGAGGAGGTGCCCCCACACGCGGCGCCGCTTATACTCGCCAGGGTTGATAAGGTATTTATAGCATCCTTTTTGTTATCATTAGCGTTATAATATATCAGCTTGCGAAACCAGAGATCGCGGGTGGGATCTCTGCACCGACACAAATGCTAGTGTGATTCACATATTTGTATGTATTTGTTTCGTGTCTTCGTGTTAGCAAGACCACAAAAGTCTCTCGTATTTTTTCATACCCACGACACAAGACTTGAATCTGAGGGTGGGGATTGAGCTATGTATGTGACTGTTGGGTGTTTTTATTTATTTATAGAATTGTCGTTGTAAGAAGCCTCACTTAAAGAGTACGGATATAAACATCGTGAGCAAACCTATCCAACTATTTTTTTAGCTTGGTCGATTAAGGTATAAACCCTTTTTGGTTTTAAGGGAGGCCCGTTCCCAGAAATGGAACGTTATATCGGCTGATGATGATATAAAAAGTCAATATACGTATAATGTTGTTGGTACTAAATGGGCAACATAATACTATGTTATTTGATAGAAAATGTAATAACGGCTTATTCATTTTTAAAAAATACAGCCAATAATGTGTTTTGCGCCTGACAGATTCCTATTAGCAAAAGCTACGTGTGTAACAATTGCTCTTATGGTGTATTTTATTTCTTTTATGCTGTTTCTAGATCGAACTCAATGGAGAGGCGACCAGATGAGGCGACATTGGATTAAGGGAAAAAAAATAGGCGAAAGAAAACATTGATTACATTCTGTGGCGACATGGATTCTAGTCACAGAAACTTGAGGAAATATAGGAAAATGTGTCTGCGGTGTAAGATAGTGATGTACTAATACTGTACAATTTATTTACAGTTTTACAGTTTGGACATAAGTCCTTTCAGGCAATACTTGTTTAAATTTATGGAATTATTATTAAAATTGTTATCTTATTTGATTGGTATCTTAAAATTAAGTTAAACGTCATTTTTTATGATATCTGTTTTAAAGTTTCCTTGATGCACATTGGACACTTACTAAAATTGAAAGTCTTACAATTGTTCTATATGGTGTAGCAGTTACATTTTGTTAAACAAATAATTTTAGCACAACTTTATTTACAATGCGTATATTATATACATTTCCTGAGGAATGTACTAGTGCAAGTATAAATTATTTGCAGTGATATTGTTATCTCATCGTAGGGACCAATGTTATGTTTTGTTGTGTAGTCTGTTGTTGCAAAGTGAAGTTTTCAGAGTATCGAAATCCCAGTATTGTTATTGTATGTCTTACTAGCGTAACAATTGTGTGTTTTGTTTTAATGAAGGTGACACCTCGCATTCTATGGATTTCAAATCCATAAAGTTTAGAATCGAAATCGTAATATCGATAAAAGTAATCGATTATGTTTCGAAAGCAATAAAATTGAATTGGGCGAAATCTGATTTGCGTCAATTTTTTTTAAATTGCTTTCAGAACTTTTACATAATATAATGGTATATTTATTAAATATTATCGATATTTATTTACTATTTAATTGTCAGTGACAATAATTATTAAGGTGCTAAATTGCCTCACTTCTTACAAGTATAGGATAGGTAATTAATTAATAGTATTCGCATACATGTATATAATTATTATAAATTAATAATTTAGTATTAAATTGTACTTACGTATGGTAGAATTAGTATTAGACAATAGCGTCTTGATTCCTCGTATTTATTAACACAAATACTTTGTACATATTTTATATAGAAACAAATAAATTATTATTTTAGTAGCAATAATAAAACGCAATAATCAATTAAGTTATTCTGCCGTTATGAGCCAGTTGAATTTGCATAATAGGTTGAAAAATAATATTTGTCAAAGTTCCCATATTCATTTGGTGCACAACTAAAAAATATCGTATTGTTTAATTTGCAAATAAATGCGCCCGCAGAGAGCGATGATAGTGACGCAATTCAATTCCAATCATCCGTTTCGAAATAAAACAAACAAACGTAAATTACATTTTTATATGAATTTTGATGAAACCGCCTTGGTTTGTTGAAATTGGAAAAAGTGTCCATTTAAATTTGGAAGTTATGGAACCGACTGCTATTGAATTTATGTGATTCGTCAAACTATGTCCTATAAAAGTAAATTCTTTTTAATTTTGCTTGCTCTTGGGTTTTAAGGTTGAAAAGTGTATGTAGAATTACAGCTAATATCTCCATGTGAAGTATTATGAATTTATTCTATTTATGAACTTAAAAACACTCGAATGTTAGCTTATTAATGTATCTTTTACTTTAGAGACGTAAAATAAGTAATGTTTTCGAAGAAATGTCCTCGACATTTCATAGCTGAAATCGCAATTTAAGGCCTAAAATTGATAGTTCCATGGTACAGTTGGGTTTTTAAATGTACTGAGAAGAATGATTGTTCCGAGTTTACGCGCTAGTGAGAACGGAAAATCTCTCGTAGATTCTAATACCAGCAGCACAAGACTCAGAGGTAAGTAGATAAGTCTAAACTATATTTACTTTACCTACAGGTAGAGCTATGCAGTTACGGGTTTTGTAGTCACATTTTTAATATACCAGATATGAAATAATTAATAATAAAAATTATTACCTAATACATTAACGTACCCCATTAATAGCACCCCACTGCAACTCAAGTAGAACAGGTACAGTAAGCAGCTGTACTTTGCCAAACTATGACATCTTACCTCGTTTGAAACAATAGTGTATTGAAGATTTTAAGATCTCGTACGTAAATTGAATAGAGTTGTGATTATCAAATATTTAAGAATCATAACATCACAAATTCATCTTAGATGGGAGTCGGAGCCGTGTGTTATAGATGTAATATTATTGCCATCATATAGCAAAAAGATTCTGGAGTCTCCAACTGACTGCTAGCGAAACTTTGGTAATTTGTAACCATGATTAAAAGTATTACAGATTCCATTTGTAATACATATTACGGAATATATAACCAATAAATAACATTTGATGATAACTTATTTTGATGAATTATAGCCAATAAAAAAATCCAAGCCGATTTGGTCTCAAAGTGTTAAAAGATCTTAATAGCGCGTTCGATCCCCGCATAAATCATAGTCATATGAATAATAATTACTTTTTCTAATGTGATTTTAATTCAACTTTTATTAAGTTTGCGTTCAGACAAATATGCTGCCTGCATCATACCAGCGTGAAATTTGTGACGGTATAATGACGATAAATGTTGTGTATGGTCTAAGATTCAGTTTTAATACGCCACAGTTCACAACTTTAATGTGGACTAAGTACTGTATTTATATATTAGTTCACCACTTAATTTCTAGAAATGTCAACCAATTAAAAGGTGTTTATGAAATAAAATACAAGCTAGTTCCTTTTTTCAGGGCTTCCGATAGTTTACATAATAGCGTAATTTTTATATGGTTATAATTATATTTGTGTCTAGCAATATTGTAATTCTATCAAACAGTATTTGAGGCCAATTTATGTTGTATGTAACACCGATGTTACGAAATATATAAATTAAGCCATAAAGTGTCCATACATATAAATTTATTTGTAATGTTGTGTAAATGTGTTGTGCAAATTGTTGTGAATTTGTCGAATTAAACAAGGCCACAACTGGTGGCACAATTCATATTCAGGCGCCGCGTATAAAAGGGGAATTATTTCTAGGACGTGCCACGATTCCGTCTTGATAAAGTTTGGAAAGTTATAAAATTGCGTGGAATTGTAGACGGCGAAATAAAGCTATTGTCACATTTGAAGCGTTTTTTATTTATTTGCTCTAGTACTATATACATATATTGTCTATTCAAATGGAATTAATCTGGTTTGAATAAATTGTGGTCACCGTTTTAAATATGAAACAAAAATCGTTTATTATGACATAACATCGTGGAAAGGACTTGAAGTGCGTCTTTTTCGACCCAAGTATCTAAAAAAAACTACCAACCAAGCTAAAAAGATTCTAAACTGCATTATGTTCATTATTGGTCATAGAAAGATGACGTTTTTCTACATGGGTTTAAAGAATCTAAATTAAAAGTAAATACTTATTATCCAATACAGCATACTTTAAATAATTTAAATAGAATAGCTAGAAGTTAAAAGTTAGAGCCTTTCATTTAGGTAGGATGTGTTTTAAATCTCTACACAACTCTAGGTAGATTTCTTGCTTGTGTGCTTAATTTTCCACAAAAGGAAAGCATTTCCCCGAATATCTTGAACTACTCACATAGCTCAACACTGCGCTCGTAAACTGGTACACTTTTCTGCACTCGCTCATTTCCATCTAGCTGCATCCAAATTTTAGGCCATGGCGCATTTTTTAAATAAGGTTATATTGAAGGAGGTTTTATATCGGTTTGTTAGTGTTCTGTGTGCAGAAGGCTTAACATAAATAGTCAGGTGTTGGCAACAGTCGGCGCGAATGTGGGGTGATTTACATTCGCCGCGCGCCGCTATTAAAAGTGCCACAACACGCGCCGCTGTGGGATGTCTTCGGGATGTACCGCTTAACTACACAGTTTTCAATGCGTGACAATCTTGTATTCAAAGGCTACATGGGTAATGGTTTAAGACGTGTTTTATTCGACTTTATTTGTCAAGAATCTAAGATAACGCAACCACACAGTCCTATGATCATATTATGAAGAAATAGAGAAATTTTCTAAATAACCTCCTTTGTTTCATTTCTTTCCTTTCTGTTATCTATAAAAGTTGAAGAAACAAAAACATGAAGATAAGACCTTGATTTGTATTTAGTTACACAATTTTCTACTCTTTATATTATTATCGATGAAAGTAAATATTAAAAAAAAAATTAAATGAAATTCATGAAAACTAAATACCTATTTATATAGGTATTCGAAAACGATCTTACGTTTATACGTAAGATCGTTTTTTCATTTCAGTGCAATTTAATGTAGATTAATTGTAAAAAAATTAATCAACCCCTTTATTGACCCTCTAACTACATTTATTTAGTTAAAAAACAACACCCACAAATGTTAATCAAATAATAAAATTCTAATAGGCGAATCGACGATAACTATTCAATAAAATAATTTATTACCAGCAGTAACTGCCAATCGTTTTACAACAGAACGAATTTGTTATCTATGTAGCATTAATTGCCTCGATTGTCAGTTGTAAATACAATAATTTTTCATCTCTTTGTTTTATTTATATCTAATATTAACTCAGCATATTAGAAGGGTCTAGAATCTAGATAATCTTTATTGATTGTTGTCGTTTATTTGATTGTCATCGTATATTTGCTTTGCAAGCTGGCGGAAAATGAAATAAAGGTGGTTTAGACATGAAGGTAATTAATTTAAAGAATATGTTTAAGTTATGTCTTAAATAAATAACCTTAATAAAATAACCACATATAACAAGCGGCAGAATAAATATCGCAATGAATTCATAAGCGGAATAAACTAGGAGGAACATTGTTGGATAGTAATTATGGTAAGTTTTATTGGTACAAATATTATTGTTAGGGTATTCTAATCTCAAAATCGCATGGTTAATATTAAAAATGCAAAACATATCTAGGAACTAGCATTTACATTGGTTTTTATCGATAATCATATTAAAAAGAGCAAGAATTTGTATTTTGGTATTTTTATTGTACCAAATAAACTCAAAAAACTCAATAAATTAGTCATCATCAGCGTATTGCTGTCAACGGTTGGTAAAAGTTATTCACATACTTGCCTAAAGCAACGATTCTCGGCCGTCGCCCCCACTGTGAATATCGTCGCTTCACTAATTGTCTGGCCGCTAGTTACACTTAGATATTTCTGATTTCAAGGAAATTAAGAAGTAGGTAAACACAGTCTACAAATACATCGTCAAACGTTGAAGCAAATTATTCCCCTGAGCAATAAAATCGCAAATTTCTGACAAAAAGCGTCGTAAAACTGATTGCGGCGTCGAAAAGCCTCGAACGGAGGCTCAATCGTAAACCGAATTGGCCTAAAGCCTGTTTAATTGCGTACACCAGCTTATAATTAAATATGCGTAAAACGGAATACACCTTTTCCTTATTTCTTGTTACGTAACTTCTGAAGGCGCGATTTTAAACAAGATATACCTATAGTTCTCTAGCCTAATATCACATCATCATCATATTATCATCAGCCCATGCACGTCCCACTGTTTGGCACGGGAATTCTCTAGCATCGAGATGTGATTAGACCTTAGTTCACCACGCTGGCCTTGTGCGAGTTGGTGGACTACACACCTAACAAAATACAAAGTAGGTACTTTAAAAGTACTTTTAAATTAAAAACAGACTAGGTCCCTATAGAGTTTCGCCGAGATTCAATGCTCGGTGGCATATTTTTAAATGCCACTCTCGATCTTGGTGTACAAAAGCCTTTAGAGGCGGGTGTGGGATGTAATAGTCTTATGGATAATGTGGGTATAAGAAAAACTGAAAAGGGGTTTTTTTTTACTGGATTAGTATTTCATGGTTTATGTATTATATTTAGATATAATATCATGGTTGTATAAAAGTATATCGAAACTCGAGCGCTGATGATAATATGAGGTAAATCTTGATTACTAATTTTCTGTATTTATTGTTATGTAGTTATGCACGTATATTTGATAAGACAGGTGATTGAAAACCATGGGTTGTGAGCTCTGGGGCATGCAAAAAATTCGCGGTAGGATCTAGAAGTCTGGTAATGTGTCTCATTAAATTCAAAATTTCATAGGAGTTGAAAAAAATGATTGACGATACGTGGGTGTCAAGGTACACCTGCCTTTTATTACTCTATAAAGGCATTTATACTCGTATCGTATAATACATGTACTTATAATTAATTTATTCCATCAATATTCATGTCGTAATAACATTTAATTAAAAGCGTGAATTTATAATGCCTCTTGCAAGTTGATGTTAAAGCTAATGCCTTATTTGGCACTTCTTGTATTATATTTAATTTTCCGTTGATGAACCAAGCACCTAACAATTATTATTATAAACTTTCTAAATCTACTACCACCGTTTGATAGCAACGATAAACTTAAAATAAATGTCCATATATTAATATTATGACAGGCCTTATTGAAAAATGTAATTCCCACTTTATATTAAGTAACACACCTGCCTGTTTACACGTCATTCGTTTAATTTTATGACATTATCGAAAACCAAATTCTTAACCGTGTTGTAATTTCCATAGGTTGTAAACAATAAATGGCGTGTCGCAAGAACAACATTATTTGTGAATTTATATGCATTAATTGTGACGTTGGCTCAGTGGTTGTAACAGATAATGAAGCCACCCGCGGCGGCTGTAACGCAACACAACTTTATTGGCGTCGTAAAAAGCACGCGGCCCATTGCGGTGGATGCCCAATTAATTAATGAGCCAACTTCAAAATGAATTATCCCCAACGGGCTCGAGGTGTTTCGAGTAACGGCTTCTGCCGGTTTTATAAGAACAATTTCATGTCACAAAATTTTATTGATTCTCTTGTTAAGAGCGCCAAGATAAGCGAACGGTGAGCGTTCGATCGGAAAACCGTGGTCATTTCTTATCAACCCTCCCTCTAAGGCGGCTATTGGTCAGTTCATCGCCTCTTTTACGCCCTCTTTACTTAATCCCGAGAAAGAAAACATCTGGTAAACGCTTATCACACAAAAGGTTTTGTGTTACTTTGTGAGAGCTGTCTTCAAGAAGCTTTAGATAAGAAATCGTGTGTGTGTTAGCTTTTTGTTACATGTTGTTAGATCCTACATATGTCATAAAAGTAGATTCATACATCGGTTATACTTAAAATTAAGGACATTTTACTTATAAAATGAGTTACAATTACGTTAAAATGAAATATTCTGAATTTGATCCTCGATTCATATGACGTTTTAATCGTCATATGAAAATTATAGAAAGGCTCTCAATATAAGACATTAGTTCAATGACTTTCCTCAAGCTGTGGTAAAGCTCATAATTCTTTATTTTTTTTTACCCAAAAAATATTTTCATTTGGTGCCACATTTAATCACACTATACATACAAAGTTCTTAGTTTACTCTCGAAGTTTCTATACTTCCACTGTTTAACAAAACGCTCATTAATGCACAAGTCCTTACAAAAAGTATAACATGCACATTAGTCTTGAAAATTCATGGCTGCACGTTGGGTAACTATACGTATCTTAGCGGGCTTAATCGTCTGGTAATGTGGACGGGTCGCGTCGAGTGTCGCTGTTGTTTTAATTGAGTTTTCTTCCCTTTGCACCTTTGTGGCGACGAGTGGTGTCACCCTCAAACGACGTGTACCACGTACGAACGTAGAGCCGCGCCGCCGCACCGCCGCGATCAGCCGAACGCGAGTGTCAATGGTTGCCACTCGTCCATTACCGACGATGGTTTGTTAGCAAATTAATTGTTGTTTCCATTGCTTTGTAATTGTTTGTGATTGCATTCGATTGTGCTTAATTTATTAGTTTCGAATACACATTGTATGCGGAGCGGTTATAAGTGATAATATTAGCTGACAATTATATATGATTTAACCAGTTTTGTGTTTATTAATTTTTATAAATGTGATTTATATTCTTCTTTAATATGTAGAAGAATTAATTAAAAAAAGTAGAAAGAAGCCGTTTTTATCGAGAAAAAAATATACACACACATAATCTACGCTATTTAAGTAAGTTTTCCGGTTCACTCTCCAGTATTCACAAAGCGTTGTCATCTTATTTAATCGCCGCATTACATGCAAAATGCATCTCTTACATGTAAAACAGTCCCGGCGGGTATTTAAATTTTCGCCTTTCCCCGTAATTCGTTGAGTGCAGACAAAGGCTTTCACAGGAAACATTGTTAATGTGTTGCTCGATGCATTTTACTTGACACACCTGCTATACATCTCCCCGCGCGCTTTGCTTTGTTACACTGTGTGGAAAATTGGAAAAATGAATAATTACACGCATCATTTAACATATCAACGAGGCACGCTTAATTGCGCTCGGCTTTCTTTACGCTAATGTATTCATAGAATGCAGTTGCTATTAGGGAAATGTTTCATAATATAATTTGCGAATCAAGTCGTACTTGTGAATTATGGATGAGTAGCTTTTTTTTACTTTCTAAAACTTGTTCTGAATTCCTTCATGCAGTACTGAAGGGTCTTTGATTATAGGTAAAAGTTTAAGCAATAATCATAACTACTTTATATTAAAGGCTGTTTCAACTTTCGAGTGTAAATAAGATTCCAATTTCACTTTTTAAAAAGAAACACAGGTGAAATTAAGCCTTTGGAAATAAGGAGACGGCGAAAACAGCGGCCAAAACAGACAATTCAAAATACGAAGAGTCAACCAACGAATTTCCGACATGTCAAAGTAAATCTCTGGCCGACAATACGAATGGCAATAAAATCCTGCGCCTGGGGTTAAGCTAGCGATTGGTAAGCCCCGCTCCCCTACCACGGACGTGGCAATTCGACATGTGATCGTTTGGGATACTTACGCTTATTTGTTAGACATATATAATTGCACGAAAAACATGTTTTTTTTTATTAGGTAAATATTGTGAACGGGTTACAAGATAGACTTATTTTAATTGTTAAAATAAATGATTGATGCTTATAAAAATATAAAAAAATCCTTTAAAAAATACGTGGCTTTATACTACAAATATTTTTAAAATAATAACCGTGAAGTTGAAATATTTAAAAAAATATAAAAAACAATAGCGAATGGTTAGTAGTGGACGTCCTAAGCTGTACAAAAAAAGTGTCACTTTTCGCAGTTTTCGAGAGGATCCAGTAAAACGGTGTAATTTGTGAGATAAGCGGCGGTTTAATAGCGGCGAGCGTTGGACGTGCTGCGATACCGATCTGTCCACGAGGGTGTCATCGATACCAACCATTTGTACTAAGGGCCTGAGATAAAGAGAACATTTTTTACGCTCTTCAAACCGAATTATCACTATCCATTGTATTATTTTACTATCTACTTTTAAAAAAGTTATTTTTATCCTCATGTATTTATATAACATGTCTTTAATTCAATAAGTATCTTTTTAAGATGGTAAGACAATGAATTGGTTGCAATAGTAAAAATATTTAACCACATTACGTGAAGAACAAAAGCTGAGATAAGCCAGATGTAAATTCTTTAGGCGGAGGGACAACAGCTTAACGCGGCGGGCAGTGGAGCGAGACTTTCCGGCGGGCGCCTCGTGGGCATTAATTGAACTCGGTCGCAGCCACTTAATTTTCAATAGTACCCAGGGCGCCTCCCGCCAGGTGGACGCTTTGTGCGCGCTCCTGTTTGCTAAAGTCCTCGTATTTATTTTAGATTCCATTGTGCTACGCTCTGACGCTTTGTCGGGAAATAGCCCTCTCGCGTACCACCGCTTTGTTACTTTTATTAATACGTGAAACATTTATAAAACGCGACCGCACCGGCGAATTAATGAGTTTTATTGTTGAACAGAGAGTAATGTTCTCGAAATGAAGCGCACCCGCAGTTTAGAAGTCTAAATTCATGCGCGTGGAGCGCGGATTTTCACGTTTTAATTTATTCGCCCTATTTTATGATGGCGCTCATATAGCAATATGCTGACGTAACAAATAGCAGGTCTGCAGCACCTGCTGCTTACGTTCAAGGTATTAAATTGCTGAAAAGAGTTTGCTGTTCACGTGGTTGGCTAAGGAAAATGCAAAGAATAAGAGAGCGTCGCAAATAATCCGCTTTATCCTTCCATACAAGCGGGTTCAAAGAGCAAATCTGGAGATGTTTACGTTGATCCCGCAACAGGACGAAAGCTAAATAGCTGGGCATTCCGTTGTCGGACCAACAAAAGAATTTAATAATGCGAGGAGGGCAGGGCGGGCCGGCCGCGGGGCGGGGCTCGGCCAGTAAGCTTATTATCGCGCCGGGCCAGGGTCGCCGCTCCGCCGCACCACCGCGCCGCCAAGAACATATTTGCTTTGTTGAATGTCAAACGTCGGCCGTCGCCGCTGCCGCCGCTCTCGCAGAGTCAATACACAGTTTGTGCGCCCGCTTAAACATTAAAGAGCTCGCAATGTTTAGCTACGGCGCAAATTAAAATAGGCTTTATGCCAAATCTAATTTGCGAAGCAGGGAACCGAAGGCTCGTTTGAGGAGCGCGCGGCCGCTCACCTTAAGGTAGATGTTTATATTGGTAATGGAATTAATTTTGCTTTTCAATTTACAGACATAATTGACATTATTTCGTGAATCCCGCATCAGTTGAATCAATGTTTATAGAATTAACGCGAGACAAAACATTCCGAGGAAAGCTTTTGTCATGAAATGATTAAAGCTATAAATATTAATAATAAGAAATTCCCGTTATCGCGTACACATATCCAAATATTACCTGCTTGTTTTCTATGTACTGTTTTTTTATTGCCAAATAAACGTCGTAATATTCAAAATAGTATACCTAGCAGAACTATTATACACTTAAGAATATCTTCTTGATACCTAAATATATGTATACATGATCCACGTCTTGTGGAATGTATCGATGTTTTTACGGCTTAGTTGATCTCAACTAATAAAAGTTAATCACGATTAAATCTTGAATTAAGTCCCCGGGCTAAAAATAAAATACAATTATCACATTTTGATAGCGACACTTGACGTATATTTTTACTAAAATTCTACTAGATGTCGCATACTACATAGTCGCATTTTTTATTATCATCGTTTTCCTTTTGTTTGAATTTGTTATTATATTTATTTTCTTAATTTCTAAAATTCTTTCTTGTACATACTATAAATAAAATAAATTCTATGTTGAAATATTGCAAACATCACTGAAGGCATATAAGCAACTTGGTCATTTATTAATAACGAGTTGTAAACCACAACGACCCCGCCGGTCCGTCCGAAGTAACCCAAGTTGATTTCCGAAATAACAACACGGATCATTCACAAAGTTTAAAACTAGCTTACATTAAACGAAAATGTATTAAAGATTCATCGGGGGTTCGTTAAGTTACACCTAACCGCAGGTGGAGTGGCGAGGAGCCTTTGCCGGCGCTCCTGAATAAGTCAGCAGCCGCCTTCTAAATCTTACGCGCTAGATGTGACAGCTTGTTAAACTGATAGGTGTTAGTCAAATGATTTTTTTAAATTTTTTATTAGTGCAGCATTGGTCCTCCACCCACAAGGTGTTCTGTTGATCTATTAAAGATCGCTGGTTGCAGGCCGCTTTCGACAGAGCGCTTTGGAAGTCTTAAGGGGAGGTTCATGTCTAGGTGTGGACATCTTTCAGCTGATGATGATAATGATAGTTTAACTTCTCAAAAAGAAATAGTTCAGAAAATAGAAAATAACAATGCATACTCCTTAATGCTCTTATGGAAAAACCAAATATTACTTATGTCAATCCGGATATCCACGAGCCAACAAAATATGAATAACTCAATAAATCTGACATAATTGTAATGAAAATAAAAATATTTCTTCTAGAATGTCTATGGTTGTGTTACTCGTAGGCATTCCTCTACGTTTCGTATGTTAAAGGAGCCCGGGATATTTTGACGGATAACAATTTTATTCGGAAACATTTTAGTGTCAGTCAGTCGTAAAGAGCATGAATACTTGGCGGAGTAGATACAACTTTATAACAGAAATTGCGATGTTTCCTCCTAAGATGTGTGGAATAATTAAACAACTATATTATTGCTCGTAATAAGTCTGCGAAACTTGTAGTTGGAAATGTATAGGGAAGCCTGTTGCCAAGAATGTCTGTTCGGTTATATGTAATATTAAATGACTTTTATATGACGCCATAAAGATAAAGTTTTCTATTGAAACTAGTAACTTTTGCCTCCAGATTTTGCTATTTTTTCAGTTAATGCTTAAAAATAGTTTTTAATAGTATTTATGGTCTTAACTATCTTGTATTAAAATTCATTAAAATGGGCCAAAAGGCTCATTATAAAAGTAAAAGAGATAAACTTATTTCCTTTTCATTTATACACTAGGTCAGATTTTTGTGTTTCTCGTTCTTAAAATTTTGTTCTTCAATCCTGATTAGAAGGTAGCTTGTGTATATCGAATTATTGTAATTACCAAATGCCGCCAATCCGAATCGCAATATTTACACATGAGTTTGACCAGGTAAATGCAACGGTAATGAGAGTTTAAAACGTGAAATTAGAGTTTTTGCCGTGAACTATCGCGCCGGTCCGGGAGCCGCAGCGGGCCGGCGCGGGGTAATCGGTTTATCTGACCACAGACCGCGACCAGCTCAAAGGACCTTCGCAAAAAGCCACCCTTTGACTACGTCTTCAAATATTTGCGTCGAATGCCGCAACCGCGCATTATTTTCAGTATAAACATTCATAATCCGTCCACGAAACTCGGGGTCAAAGCTGACTTTGGTATTTCGAAAAATTTGGAATGCCCGCTCGTTGGACGGTTTGTAATTCGCAAGACAAATATTTTGGAATATAACCTGATCTAAAATTGTTCGATTTTTAAAAAAATGCTTACCTCTTCAGACCATACACCTATTTGGACATGAAAGAAAAATGTTTGACGCAACTTTGCTTGTAAGGTGGTCAACATTGAAAATCCTTCAAAACCTCAATACATTATTCTTGTCGAAATGTCTTTAGTCATCTTAAAATTATGCACACAACTCTTGATTACTTTATCACGTTGCTTGTCACTTTATCCTGTTGAAGACCAAATTTGTAAAAAAGCTAACTTGTTTGAAAGTTATTCGAAAAGAAGTGATTCAGAAGAGAAAGTAATTAGAGATAAGTTCTATAAAGTACAGTAAGTAAAGTAGCTACAGGCCATGTGGTTAACCTAGTAGAATAAATATCAACTAAATAGGTAAACAGGTAAATTGATTCGGCATGTAATGCATTTTAATTGCAATTTTATTCCTATTACCAGTTGCGGGATTGCCTGCGTTAGTACTAACTTTATTATTGAACGTAGACTTTGATAAATATAAATGCAAATAGATATGAAAACAATTCACCATAAATACAGAAACAAATGAAAGTTTATATCTCGATAGAGTACGGTATGAACAACAGTCTAAGATAATTTTGCATTTGTTTAAATTGATTCCACTTTGGAGAATGAACAATACTTTGTGGCATATCTTTAAGAAATGCATAAGCATTCATACGCGGAGGTCAATTTCTATCATCTTGTATTTCTATCATTATTGATATTCCTCGATCCAAACAAACAATTTTAATAAAACTATCCTTTTATATTTTACGTTCAGTGTAAATGGATAACCCGGCACATCCAAAAATCCACCGCGCACCCTTCATTCAAACGGGGCCCGACATGCCAACTTTCATAAATATCAAAGCAGGCTTACGAAAACAATTTCTTGGGAATCCACAGGCAGCGTTCACACGTATCTGTTGGCGCGTTGGCTAACACAATTTTATTCGAGCATAAAAAACGAGCTCATCATGCAAACGCCAAAGTGAGACGTGGCTTGCTCCCGCGGTAAAACAATTTATCTGCATCGACGGCATTACGGACGCCGCGATGTGAATAAAATATGTCTCCGCTGTCAGTCGGCCGGAGACCTTGTCTCATTCGTCTCGATACCGGCCAGGGATGATGCATGCCCTTAAATGTATGTCGCATTCACTGCTCCACCGCGTTTTGTTTTGTCAATTGTGTGACGTATACAAACGACACAGATCATATCTTTACATGCATTGAATGTCGTTTTAAATAACTGACTAATGTATTGATGTTGATATGGAAAAATTTATGTCTTCGTATAAAATTTTATTTGTGTTTAATAAACTCAACAACTATTGCTTACGTTCTGATGGTTGTTTGGTTATTATTTTACATGTAGCAAAGTTTTTCACGTAATTTCTAAAGTGTTTCCAAAACTGCAAGAAAACTTTGAAGAATAATTAACAGCACTGTAGTGTAGTTGGCTGGACATCAGCTTGCGAAACCAGAGGTTTGAATCCCGCACCCAGACAATTTTTACTAATACATAAATATTTCTTTGGTGACTGGGGGCTTATAAGATCGTAGAGTCTTTCGCAGTTTCTGATACCCACGACCCAGGATTTGTATCCTAGCGTGAAATTAAAACTGTGTTTGTGACAGTTGTATGTATTTATTATTAATATTGTCCATATTTCTACAGTAAAAAAACGATCACAGGTTATTACCATGCAGCAATTTACTATTCAGTGCGCTTAAAACATTGATGTTAAGACTGATTCGTAAAATAAATAAATCTCTGGGATTACACCAGCTTCAGTCTAGATGAATATTTTTGAAAACAACCCTTACTATGTAAATATAAATCTTAGGAAATTTTAGGAAGTAATATGTAGTTGTGATAATAACCTGTGAAAATTCTGTAAAATTCGATAAATTACAATACGACATACAAATAACAAAACAAGACCAAAGGATACACTTGTGGATACATCTACTTCATATTTTTATTATTTATTATAATAACAATATTACATTCGAGTGGGAACCCTGACGGTAAATGTGACGGGTGAGGAGCGCCGGGCGACATAACTCCGAGAATTAGGTCTTCACGTACATTCGCGTTTGTATTTTTGCGTAACTCGCGAATGATTGGTGTCGGACATGACGTCATGGCTGGAGGTGCTGCTCCACTGGGGCTCAACCCTTATGAATATTAGTGAGCATCGAGATGTTACAAATGGCGGCACATTTTCTTGATTGGTAACGGTAAATTATTAACATGTTTATGCTTACGTTTGTATGCCTAAAAGAATTCTAAAAAGGAATTAAATTGTAAAAGGAATTAAAAATTGTAAAAAAGAATTAAAAAAATACTATGCATATTTTGGTGGTAACCTGTACTGAAATATTATTTTTAAAAATAACTTCCAATTTATGTTTTACTTCAAAAGATAGTTAGGGTGAAAATAATCCATCGTCTTTATTAATCTTAGTTCAAACGCAGTAAACTCTATCACTGAAACGGGTGTCAAGGTCTATTCTATATCAAAATCCTAATTTTTCATGCAGTTTTATTTGGAAATGAATTTCATTTGATGAATATTCACAAACCCATGCACCATGATCGATCAAATTCATTATTTAAACTCCGCGATTTGGACTCGCGCTTTGCATTTCCCGCGCGCAAACACGAATAAAACCGTAATATCCTCCGTTCAAATCATAAAAATTCCGAGTTAAATGCATGACAAGTGTATTTTTCGTTCGATCGATTCGCCGGTGGAATGTCAAACGGGTACGTCTGCTTAACATTCCGGGAACGGGGCGGCGGGTGGTGCAAAATAAACTCGTGGAATAGCGCCTCGTTAGCGTATTAGCGGGCTTAACACGATTCTTGCCTTGAAAAAGCGGTCGGTTATTCTCTTTACTGTTCTCTAAGCGACGGTTTACACTCGGAACTCGGTGTGGTCCGCAGTAAATGCAAGTTTTGCTGCGGAAACTTGGTCAGACGGACATTGGAGAGTGTGACGCCAGTCCCGTTATTTTACTTTCGGTTTACAAACAATACGAAACAATACATAATATTTCTGTTAAACATTTTTAAAAGATAATTTTGTAAGAATTTCACTTCATAACTGCGACAATATGAATATTATTTAAGTCAATATAAGCGTTCAAACCCTCCAAAAGACTTTTGGTACGATTCCGTTTCTCTTAGGTATTTATTAAACCACCTACCATTGTAGCATATCCTCATTATCACCCTTAACATATCCTCTTCTGCTCTGTACCCTTTTAGTGGTATTTCATACCACAAGTAAGATTTAAAGTAAAATCCCTACCTTTAAGTTTTCTGAACTTGGTATCTCTTATACTTTTGTGAGAGTGTCTAAAAGTAGTGTGCACATTACGGTATGCAAAAGCTTAATTATTCTTCTCTTGTATAAGTCCGTCTGAAGAGCGAGAGAGAGTAAGAGGTAACTAATAGACAAGTTATGACTTGAAATTATGGGAAATGAGTTAAAATTCAGTATGTAAACCGACCCTTATCGGAAATTTAGACAGAAATCAGTTACGGTTGTCGGTTACCTATTGCAAAAACATTGACGACAAAAAGAGATATTCAAATGTTGTCGTTTCTTTCATCCCATATATTATACTCAGCCTATTGCTGTCCACTGCTGAACGTAGGCCTCCCTAAGTAAGCGCCAACCATCCTGGTGTTTTAGTTTTCATTCCATAAATCTTACCTAATTGTCATAGTTTTCGATACGTTTACACCGTGTACAAGTTTTATTGCAATAAGTATTCACTTAATCAGAAGCATTAACTTTAAATATAATTGGAGGATGCTTGCACAAAAGTATTAAACAGAAGAAGCAAGATTCTTAATTGTGAAACCAGCTGGTGAATTTGTCAAATACATATTTTAGCTCTACTTTCTACTTTATGTTTTATTAAAATAAAATACGAAGAACGCTATGCAATATTTTATGCTTTGTATGTAGCTGAAACTTGTGTTTTTATTTTGAATTTGATTTCGCAGCCCTTTGTAATGTCCACGTTGACGTTATAAAGAGCGCTTGACGTTTACTGTCAATACCAAAACAACGCGCGTCACTGAATAAGAATAAAGTTTTACTCTATATTCTTTTTTGTTCGTACTAAATGAAATATTAACAATTATAAAAAATCATATTTCTGAGTCCACAAGATATTACGAGTCTTTGTACGGATACTTTTCAGTTTAAAACACTCAGAATTTGAAACCAATATTTTTGGATTATACAACCTGAATAAAAAATGTTTCTTTACTGGATAAATCTAATGTTTTAAAACTTTCACTACTACACGTACTATGTAGGGCGTAAACGATATTTGACTAATATGGATTTCCTCATGGAAAAAAACAATACTTTCCAGACGCAAGAATAGAAATTAGGATCTTACAAATGCGTACCTCATTTCTCTTGACGGTCTAAGGAGACGGCCGTTCTTCTGATTAAAATAATTTCCTTTTGTGTCTCAGTTCTTTACAAAAATAATCTCATTATTCAGCAAAAATAAGTCTATATTCCATATATTTTAACATTGCGATGAAGCGATGACAGAAACATAAAATAATTCCCCGGCGAAGTCCTGTGAGACAGAATGTCACCGCATTTAAAGCGATTTCAATATTGATAAAATAAATATTGGAACACGTGACCGAAGACGCGTCGACGGCTACGTGGCCCGCTCACTGCTCTGCACCTGATATTTGCGTTTCAGAACCAATGGCTCGATGTAATTTCACACAGGAGTGGATATAAAATAATGTTATTGTTGGATAAAATGTGAATGATTTATTTCGATCAATCTTTTTACAAAAGTAGGAGGAGGGAGAATTTTACTTTTGTTATTCGATTTGAATTAACTAAACCCTATTTGAGGTAGATCTACGTTTGTAAAGCGCTTGATTTTATTAGTAATAGACGATCAAACAATAAATATAAAACACTATTTACTAAGAATGTAATTTGGTAGAGCAACGCCGTAGCTTGTATTCTGCGATAAGTATATTAGAGGATGATTTGTCCAAAATTAAGTGGATGAAGGTTGATGACGATGTTGCAAGAGTTTCGTATGAAAAGTATTGTTTCTGATTTCCAAGCCCTTTCAAAGTGTAATCAGCAATTACTGATTCCAAAAATCGGTTTCAGAGTGCTTAGTAACTAGAGAGTGTATAATTTATTATTTATACCATTATACCGTAGCGACGTAAGAAAGGAGACAATTTGTGAATCCTATTAAGAAACATTAGATTGAAAAAAGGCTATGACGTGTAACAGAAAATGATAGAACGAGGAGGAATGAATATTCGGATTTTTTCAACCTATTTCACTACAAAGGATTTAAACATTACGTAATTAATTATACATACTATATCAAAATATTGTGGAAGGCTTTAACCTTGAGAAGCTACAAGATTTGATAAAATTCCAGTGCGTTTTCTATAAACAATGACATTTGCAAGTTGCAAGGCACGTGAAGCCGTAGTGTTTCCTTTAGTGTATTATCTAGTATCAGTTGTAACACCTCCAGCCACGCTATTGGTATCTCGTTCGCATCACAATGGATCTTGCAGATAACATCATACGCGCTCCGTCGATACTGCTTGATATTGTGAAATCATTACACACATTTAGATTTAGTTGTAATTTTTATTTTGTCTTGGTATCCTAAGCAATTTTAAGGATTTTACTTCGTGTTTACGTAGACTTATGTTAAAAAATGCAATTATTTTTTGTGTGCGATAAAATTACTTTATTGTTCCTTTTTTAAACATGTTCTTGCAGGTATTATTTTGTTTCACGACAATATTAATTACTATGAGTTCTAATAATTTGATAAGCAAGCAAGCCAATAAACTAAGAAATTAATAAAATAGTGGATAAACAAACTATACGTGGATAAGGCATTAGGATATTTTATAATATGAGTTTACCTAAGCTAAATGAGTCCCTTGAATTAAAATTTTGCGAACTTTGAGGTAGTAGCTTGCCTGCATTATCATTTAAAAACCTTATGTCATAGACAATCACAATAGAGGTTATAGAGAATATTTGGTTCCATAAATCATGAACTTCTTTGCTATTTCAAAATTATTGAAAATTCATAACAAAAAATAAACCTTTTTTGCGTTTCATATGATTATTGCATAGCCCCTGCACTGTCGTTGAAAAATATTATGCGATTTGTTTTTGAAACAATATGTTGTGATAGCAGCTTGCTCTTTAAGGTTATCGACAAACTATCAAATTTAATCGTTATAATTCCAGAAATCCTTGAACAGGGGTTTGCTATCGGGACCAAAACGTAGTTACCTTGTGTAATCTGCGTGTTATTGTAAAATCCTTGGTGTATTTGTGCGATTTCCGGCGTTGGCGAAGCTGTTTATTCAAGCGGGAGATCCCTTCCTCTTGTGACGGGCAAAGTAAACGGAAATTCACCAGTTTCAACATTACTTATTGGTGACGGACCATCGGAACTATCCGCCGTCATCCGTGAACGTAGATGTTAGTTCTGTTTGAGAGGAGCTCGCCTTTTCTCTCTAATTTTACTGTGGATATACATCTATAGGTATACACCTAGGTACTGTTAGATTTGATAGACCATTGGCACAAAGGGTAAAGTTGTAGGTTGTATTTCCGCACTGACGGACTCTTTAACTGCTATTTATTGTAGTCTGATTGTTAACCCTTCGTAGCCCAAGAGCATAAAAAATTATAATACTTTGGTATATGATAGGCTTGAACAAATAAAAAAACACGTATTTCGTGGAAATTCATAAATATTTTTTATTCCGTATGTATTGGATCTTTTAGGGTTTGTAACATTACTGTCACATTGGGTTAAACTGGAAGAAAATGTTTTAACGTAGTATGGAAGGATCTAACAGATTTATTTTGTTTTTTTGTAACAACTACTATTCCGAACTTTTTAAAAATTGTTTGTGCTACATCAGGACACCGGAGAGACTTGGGCCAAATGATTTTCCAACCTAATTAGGTCAGTAGCCAATTTGATACTGCCCTACCGCCAATGGGGGGACATGTTGCGCCGGACTCTTGTGATTTTGGCTTGTATTTCATTTTCAATTAATCTTCGCTGTTTAACATTAGGATTCAAGCAAAGCTTACATAAAGTCTCCAATTTCAAGTTGAAAATCTGCTGAAGACATTTATTTGTCATTGCATAGTTTAGTCTGCCTTACTCTCACATACATCAGCCAAGAACTGGCCTTGTTCAGGTCTAATAATTGGTAAAACATCCAAACCTAGCATATTTTAATTCGTGTCATAATACTATAAGTTCCCATAATGCTGTTAATAAAATCTACACCTCCAATATAACCATTACATTCTTCGATAATATGAGACCGATCAATATTGATGTACTTCTATTGACCTTATCGTAACGACTTGGACCTTCGACCACTCACCAGCAAAAGTTGAGAGAAGCGTGACAAGTCTGTTGTCTTTTCATATAAATTTTGACACATCAATTGCGTCCATATTTGCTAAGTAATCAACAGAAAATCTACATTACTTTTTATTACATCCTCGTCAGGGGGTAGTTTGCAATCTGGAACGACATTATTCCGTACGGTCCCAGGACTCCCCAAGTCCAAGATATATCCACTTCTGCTAAGTACGCCAGTAAAGTTTCAAGCCACGGAAGTAAAGTAATTATCCAAATATCGTTGTTATTTCTGATGTCTGGGTATGCCCGCGTCATTCTAAATACGACGTTTCAAAATGCTCCTTTTTTATTCTACCAGGAGCAAAACTCTTTCAGTTCCTGTTTCAGGTTCAATATCATAGACGAAACTTGAAACTACGCTCAGTACATAAAACTTTTAACGCCAATTGTGTTTTTTTTTTAGGCATATATCTATTCAAATTGTCTCTTCTTTTAGTGGAGCAAATCTATTCATCCACACAAAGGTATACCTCGAATAGAACTCCACTAGAAGTCCTATTTAAGGCTTATATTATAGATCTAATTTTTGTGTAAGTACTACCCCTATCTTAAAAAATAGGAGAAAAATTTCATCAATATGTGGATATACATTAGTTGTATTTTTTATGACATTATCACTCAATGTTACAGAAATGTAACAAACATAAAAAGTAACTTTTTACATATAAAAAATCAAAAGTATGAATTGGTAACGATATATAAACCAAATCATTTACTTACCTACAGGTATCAACGAAAATTATACAATTTTATATACTTTTAGTATTTTTTTATAAATTTTAAACTTTTTGCAAGTTCAAACATGGCATTTTTATCAAAACACGAAATTCAAAGCCAAAAAGGGAGCAAGTTACGCTACCTATGATTTATATTTGATGCTAAAATGTTCGGTGTGTTATTTAAGAATATATTGATATTGATTTGACAAATCTTAAATGTTTAGTTTAAATTTTGTAGAGACTTTTTGGGTTTGTTACAGAAATGTCACCAGGGGCTATAAAGGGTTAATGTCTGTAACAAAAAAAATGACGATTGTTTTAATATTGATATTTAAAAATATTCTATTAAAGTAGAGGACTCTATATTTTGTCAGTTTTAATTAAGTTACGCCAGTGTACGTATGCAACGTCGGCCGGCTTAATTTAGATTATGTATGGGTTTATGATGATGACGTAGCTGTTAGTAGAATAAAATCCATTTTGGTACCAAATTACATTAATATTGGAATAATCCTTTTTTGTGACCATGTTACTTATGTTTGTAAATTTCTTTTATTGAAAAAAGAGGCAAACGAGAAAGCGATATCAAGTGGTTAACGTCATCGATGAACACGCATAATACTAGAGGAATCATCGATGTGTTGCCGGCCTTTGAGGAAAATAAAGTTTCTCTCCTAGAAGGTCGCCAAAGCATGTCTTATTGAAAATATCGCTGAAGAAAGCTGATTCCACAGAGATGCTTTGCGAGAAAGAACCACCGTTTGAACCGCAATGTTGAGAAACGTCATTCATGCAGATAATATGATGTTTGATGGAGTAGTTACCCATGTTAATACGTTCATCCCACTGTTAGATACAGGCCCCTTCTACGAATTAGGATAAGGCTTATTCTATTACTCTCGAATATAACGGGTTGTCGGAATACAAACCTAGAAGTTTCCTAAGCGTTAGATTTTTACAGTAATAAGTACAAGAAATTTGATTATGTGGGGTAATTTATTAGATGAATTTTCATCTTGAATGAAATTGGCTTACTCTAGTTGCTAGCTTTTTAAGTTATTTATATAGCATTGTTAATTATAATTACGTAGGTATTGTCAGGGATACATGAGTATACCTACTTTTATATTTGCTTTATTTAGTTTTTATGTTTGAAATTATATCATTTAAAAAATACAGTATTTAAATAATTTGGCATTTTATTCAAGTGTATAACAAATCAAATGCAAAGCTACAAACGTATTCCTAGGGACTTTTATTTTTCTTTTCATTTACATACATATGTAAACAAAGGAATTGTTACTGATAGTTTGACTGGTCAGTAGTATAAAAAATATTTAAATATATCGTAATGATTATGTTAAAAAGATGATGAAAATACTATTTAGTTTTGCAAGATGACGAGTAGGGCAAGTTCACACGGAAATGGAATGTTTTCTATTCCAATCACAATTTTTCCCGGTACCTAACAATAGTTAAGAAAAAATATGTTTATTATTAAGCAAAATAAATCCCCATAACATCAGTTAACTCGTTCCCGTCATTTTAAATGTGTTCTGGCGTTTCGTTACTAAAGGACAGAAATTGTCACACATATTTTACTTATTTGCATTAACATACATACATAAACTCACGCCTGTCTCCCGTTAGGGTAGGCAGAGACTATAGAGCGCCAAATGCCACGGTCCAAACACACCTCTTTCGCTTCCTCCACTGACTTGCATTAAATAGGCTTTATAAGAAAATATTTAATGTCATAGACACAATATGATACTGTTTACTTTTAAAACAATATTCTATTCTACATATTTCTATTTCTTAGGTGTGTAGTCCGTCAACCCGCACTAGGCCAGCGTGGTGGACTATGGCCTAAACCCTCTCAATGGTAGAGGAGACCCGTGCTCAGCAGTGGGCGTATAGGGGTTGATGAAGAAGATGAAGAATGGCTTATCTTAACTCTAATTAAAGGGATCTTTATGTAGGAGTTTTTAATGTAGGCGGTAAAACACCTCGTTGTAAGCTTAACAATCCTATCGGCTATATTTACTTGGCACAAAAAAAATATTGTTGTTAAAAATAGACAACTTAAAAATAAACTGTACGCTATTGACAGATTTTTTGCGTCGTTACTTCTTGTCGACCATAACATGGTCAATGAATAGATGCGGTCATAATATTTGTTTCTTTGGTTCCTGATTAGTTGTAGGTTATGAATCTTT
Organism: Cephonodes hylas; assembly: GCA_030295005.1. Lineage (NCBI taxonomy): Eukaryota > Metazoa > Arthropoda > Insecta > Lepidoptera > Sphingidae > Cephonodes > Cephonodes hylas. Next base: position 4,771,970 of record AP025364.1, on the reverse strand, counting down.
TTCTCAGTTTGTGTCCAAGAATGATGTGTTATTGCAATTGCCTTATTTGATGCTTTCCTTTTCTGAATAATCGTGAGTGAAATGCTCATCAGTCAGTATTTCTTTCAATTTTACAAGATTTACTGTTATAGTAGGTACACGTTCAATAAATTTAGTGATAGAGCTTCTCGTAACCTTCTAAATGGCTTCATTCTTGTTCTATAAAAAAGATTCGAACGTGGCATCAATTAAACCGGCGTCACCAGTGAACTTGACGATCGTGAGTTTTGCATGTGTTCGCTAATCGTTCATGTAGCGGCCAATTTGGTAGTGAATGATCCGCCGGCGGCCGCTTTTGTGCCTTGTTCTCGATTCTAATTGAAACTATTTTGGACACAGGACAATGCGGCATTGTCCGCGTGTCCGGTAGTGTTTGCCGCCTTTATTAATTCAGGTGGGCGTGGTCGCGTGTGGGAGGGGCCAGGGCGGGGCGTGTTGGTGGGCCCGCCCAGCGGCGCGGCCGGCGTGCGAGGCGCGGGCACTCGCGTCGGCTCTCAGTCGGGCTGTTGACTCGACGTTTGACGCTCATCTTCGCGCGGCGCGGTGCAAGTTGGCAACATTGTTTACGATAACATCTCGTACGCCGCACTGTCGGTCCAGTGTTGTGGTACCGTGCGGGCGGGAGGCGAACCCACGTGGCCCGCGCGCTAGTCGCACCACCCCACGCACACGTCAAGTAAGTCGCTTTCCCACTTACAGGAACTTTTTATATGACAAATCAATGATTACACGTATAGAAATTTCTTTCAACTTTTACAATCAAGGTGTACACGAATCAACTTTCTAACTCCACGAAAGCTATAGTAACTTTTGAAAGTTGCAAAACACTTAATTACCTGTCAACTGAATTTGCATAAAATTATTGGGCAAATAAAAAATAGTTCCTCAAAACTGTTATTAGCTAGTTATTAACGAAATAGATTTTGAAGCTGTTTAAAAGACAAATAATTAATATTGTCACTATTGAAAAATATAACCATAAATAATCTCGTAGTTAATTACAAATTTATCACAAAACATACTATCACTTCTATGAATTTGAATGCTTTAACAAACATTATTTTCACTTAATTAATGTGATATAGAAATCAGGTGAAAATAATGTTTATTTTTATTAATTTAATATTATATTTATAAAAACGATAACTTTAAATTTTTCTCCGAAAATATTTCAACACATCTTAAAAATAAGTATAAGTTCGATCAATTCGACTCAAGTTATCAATACATGAAAAAAATGACAAAATAAATTTAGTGAGGTGCTTTAACACTTCCATTCAAATTTTACTCAACTTTAATTTTCCTATCACTCCATTTAATTAAACTGCACGAAAATAAACAAAAGTCCTTTACCAAATGAAAGTCGCAATTGCTGGTATATAAAAAAGTACGCCAATGAGCCTGTCATTTTGGGTCCAATGGTGAATGTAACAAATGAGTCTCGCTCCGTATGTTTGGGTTCGCGTTTTTCCTGTCGCGGGATAAAAATGTCCGCCCGCCCAAACCGTGTCCCGGCGTGGCGCCCGGCCCGCGCATATCTACGCAACCAACGCAGGGATGCTACTCACAACATGGTGGTTGGAACTTTAATGGGATTAAATCGTAATTTTATTTATATAAATGAGTTAATTATATTTTGGTTCCTAAGTTGTATTTTAAATGAAAGGTTTGGATAAGGATCGAAAAAAAATGATACTTTAATTTAAAAAAGCTTGAAAACATTGTGGTGTCACGTACATAGTACATTTCGAATTCATATGTTTTTAGTATAAGCTTGTTCAATTAAAAAAAAATTTTAAGTGTGCATCATTTTAGAAAAACTAAGAAATCTTTTATTTCACCTGGATTAAAATGTTGAGAGTAGAGTATAGAAGCAAAAGTGCCACTCATTCATACATAAACATTTCTATCGAGATAAATCCAATTCTTTTTCACGTTCACAAAAATGTATTGCAAAAGAGCTATTCACTCATTTTATAAATTTTCTTATTTTTCACCATATACAAAAGAAAAACACAAATAATTTAAGCACTGAAAAAGTACTACATAAAGTCACAAATCACACTCAACAGAATGAAGGTTTCGTGAGGCAGCCCTGCTCGCGCTGAAATCATCGCTGACAATGTCGATTCCGTTTTATTGGGCCGCGATCTTTTTATGGCAATCGGCGCGGATCGCTTTCCCATCTCGATTGGGGTGCTTTGCCTTCGCGGTTTGTCTTTGCCGACTTTTTCGCCCATTCAAAGGGAATTTCCGATTGATACGAACATTTTTCTTTCAATTTGTTTGTGAATTAATTTTATTACCGACGTTTCTTTAGGCGGCTAATAAAGTTGGATATTACAGGAGTTTATGTTACGTAGTGTTGTATAGTGATATTGTAGAATAAAACTAGGGAATGTATCTAAAATAAACTGTAACCTATTATGATTTATATTTTAAGGTATAAATATAAATAGATCTGTACACGGATATGTTGTAAAATAAATTAACTTATGTCATGCATATATTAGAGCCAATTACAATAAGCCAACTAGTACGGCTTAGTAAAATTAAGGTTTTCATAACAGAAATTTTATTTCCGAGCTTCGATCAAAATTTTATTACATCTAAGCGTTTCGCAAGCATAAAGAAACTTTAGGTCATAAGCATTAGGCTGTGTTATATGTATTGAGAATACGTTCTCACGATTTTCCCCTTCGAAGATCAAATTTCAAGCGTTTCTAATGCTAGTAATAAAATGTATGCGCAATATTATTTGTACAGAGGTTGTATGCCCTCATTTTCACCGTAACTTTTATTGGTTATTACCAGTATTTCTAGTATTTAAATTGACAAGGCACTTGTGAAACTCAGAACTTTACTGTATTTAATTTTATACCCGCCATTTATGTAATTGGGTATTTCTTAATGATATGAATGAAGCACCATTAAAATATTTTGAATTTTAATATCTTATTTTGCATATTTCTCAACGTGCAAAACTAGTGCAACATTTTAATATCCATTTCAAAATGTGCATAAAATAAGTGTTTATAATTTTGCTAATTTATTAATATCGTTTTATGCATTTGGATATTCGGAATCACGACAAAATTTTGCAAGAACAGATTTTAATTAGACGGGCTTTAGTTCAAGTAGTTTAGTAAGCTAAAATAGTTATTTTCGTTTATTTGTGATATGTTAGTCGAATGCAAATGGAGTGAGTGATAGGTCACAAATAAAGTAAGATAGCAGTAGATATTTCTCGATATCGCATCGCATAATGAGGTTGGCGGTAACTGGCGGCCGCGGCGAGATAACGAGCCGCGCTCGTTACGTGCTCGTTACGGATTAGGGAGATGCGACATCGACACGGCACCGACACGGCTCCGACACTGCCGCACAACACTCACCATTGTCAATATTCGGGAACAACGATTTAGTTAACGATGACCTTATCGATATGACACAATCGATTTAATGTGATGAACAATATAATTTGTAAAAAAAATGTTTTGATGTAACCTGAAAAATCGTCTCCAAACCTTATTTATAATTTGCATGTCACATAATAATAACGAAAAATATTTTATACTAAAAATGTTGAGTGAAAAAGACTTTTTGTGTGTTCTTTTTTTAACTTAAAACAATTTTAATAATTTGCTTTAATAAAATGTAACTCTAAATTAAGTTGCAACTTTTAAGTTGTGAAAGTTGTTAAACTAAAACTAAATGAAAAAAGTTCACTATTTCTAAATTCAACTTGTAAAAATACTAAGGACTATTCATATATTTTGCAATAGACTTGATCCCTAAAAGGGCTAAGGTGCATTATGCAACTAAAAACTTTTAATTTTGTCTTTAAGGTCTACTTAACGGGGGCTTAGAGGTCTTTTAGCACTCTGTTGGCCTCAACTGATAATATAGACCACCGACCGGGGACTACAACCTAAACTAACCCTCACGGAATACTCGTGCCGTGAGACAACGACGCACTCCTTTCTAATTATTTTAAATATAATTAAAATATTTTACATCGCGCATACAATTTAAGTAGCCATCAGTCAAAATGTTCGCTCGACGCCAGTAATGTTTCATAGCAGCTTACTAAATTAAGGCTTAAAATTAAGCTGGGATATGACACAAGCTGTCAGCTGTAACCAGTTTAGTTGGATACTGCGGCGTAAATATTAACGTTTACAATATGTACCGGCGATGAGTCATCCTCTCATGGATTATGCACTATATTGGATGGTATTAAGATTATAAGATCATTGAAGCACGTAGTTTCTGCTAAACACGCTAAAGGTGCTTTTTATATTGTACATTTATTTAGGATATTGCTTATGATGCTCACTTGAAAGGATGGTTAGATAGAAGGGTTCCTAAAATAAGTGTGTAATCCTACAATCGATAGATTAATTCAAAGCTTTTTTTTCGTGAATGTTATCGTAAGAATTTTTACGATGTCCTTATTACTATCGCAACTAAATGAAATAAAATTAAATTCATGCATAAGTAAAACCCGACATTATATGAATAAAAAAATAAATGAAGTTATTAATTACATAAAAACCTCACCGGTTATTCGAATGCAAAATAAATCCGGGGCTTAAAAAGTGAATGATGGAGCGTAGCGAAAATGAAAAGTCGAACTTATTACTGCGTTAACAATGTAAAATTAAACCAGACGCGAAAAGTTGTACTGGGATCTGGTAACAAGATAGTAGACACCTGAAATCACGGCGAGCATTGTTTCCGAATAACAAGCGGAGGCGAAAGGATTCAGCGGTCGCATTAAAAACAGATGAGTTTTAAAAAGCAGTTCCCGCAAATGATGCTAAATGATCGAGGCACACCGGCGGTTTGGGCGCCCACGTTCATATTTTATACCAGTTTTAATGAAATTATTTAAGTTATAGAATATATTGGTGTGTATAGAAATTCTATTAGACGGTGTTTGGTTTGGTACTCTTGAGACTATACTTATACTGTTTTTGGTAGCATTGGAATAAATGGAAATAGCTGATTATTTTGGTTCATTTAATTACACATTTGATTTTTGTTTCAGCTATATCCATTTTTCATGAAATGTTTTACAGATTTTTTGTGAAAGGCCTTTTGCTTAGTTAGTTAAATGCAGCGATTTTTTTAAATTCAGGCACTCCAGGGGAAAAAAAGTTTCTTGAAAACGTATATGTAATTGTTGCGTATATACAGACAGAAAAAAAATAATTTCATGCATTTTCTTTACAGTGGTCACAACATACACTTTTTCATTCACCCTAATAAACAATCAAATTTAACTACAACTAAAACTATTATTCCACGTATATTACGACTATTAAAACCATACAGCGGTTATATCGCACGCAGCGTCCGGCCCGCTCGTCTGCGCGGCGTGCACGGCCGATTGGTTTAGTTAGCAGTGAGCGTCGCGCCTCATTTGCTCGCCGTGGAGCGACCCCCCCCCCGCCCCCGCCGCCTCGACACCCTCACACCTGCACCCCCGCCCGCGCCCTGCGACTTGTTACCACTCTTTTCACTCCAACACCCCTTCTAACTATCCGTTGATGTGATAAGTCAGTGTCATAAAAGGATTTCGAGCACGTTTGGTAGTACAGGTAAATTTGTAAGTAAAACCACTATCATGTTGTCACGTCGCGTTGTATCAGGAAGTACGACACTCTTATATGTATAAGCGAATCAAGACAAATATTTGTGGATCCCAAGGATGTAACTCGCTGCCAGGGTTGGGCTTTCGGGCTTTCGTTTTTCAGATGGTATAAAAAGTAGCCATCTCCACCAAGAGGGCTATCAATTTCTCAGAAACATCCGAAAAGACGATTCTTGATACTTTTTGAGGTTGAGTAAGAAAAAGAAATAAAATGAACAAAATTCTATATGGTAAATTAAGCGAAATATAAAAATTCAGACGCCAAACTGATGGGGTCTACGACGATGTTATTAAACGTCGTGTGTGATGGCCATGATCACCGTCGTGATGGCCACGAGGCGCGCAGCCGAATTATAGCTCGGTGCTCACGAGTTAGAACCCCAGGCACATACATCTTTGACATTTCAAAGTTATGTATGGGTTCACACTGAATTGTGATAATTCAGTTTAACGATGGAGGCAAACTGCACACCTAAACTTCCTAAGGATGCACTTAGGTGTGTATTCTACCAATCCGTACTAGGCCAGCGTGGTGGAATAAATCTTTATCCCTTTGAGATATCATCAGAGCTAATGGTGCCAGACAGTGGGACGTGGACGACCTACATACATATTTAGACTGATCATAATGGTGAATAATGTATGAAAAATATAGTTCAACCATTTAGGTATAAATTGACCTTTGTCCTGAGTATTTGGACCATACTTCACCAACTGTTTTAAATTTAATGTAACATAGCGCGCTACTGCTATTGAAATGATTAAAAAAAATACAATAAATCTTTGCCAAATTATCTTGAAAAACTTTTTTAGCTTGCTTGTCGTCAACTTACACTAGGACTATAGTGGTGGCCAATCACCAAAACCAGAGTTGGGTTTGAAACTGCGGCCTCTGGTTTCGCAAGTTGATGCCTTGCCGAGTATGCCAAGGGGCTGTCATCATTAGCCCATAGACGTCCCACTGCTGGACACGGGCCTCCTCTACCATTGAGACGGTTAAGGCCTTAGTCCACCACGTTGGCCTAGTTAGCGGACTGCACACCTAAGAAATTTCAAAAAAAAATTAGGTGTGCCGGTTTCATCACGATGTTTTGCTTCACCGTTAAAGCAAGTGATAATTCATTCTTAATATAGGGCTGTCAATGTTAATGATATTATACTTTAACAATAACTTATTCTCATTCAATATGGTTTAAATTTTTTTTAAATTTTGGCGAAGACCTCGAAGGGTCCTTAGGGTAAAACACAATTTTACTTTTTTTTGCAAAATATTTGTAAATTTATTTTAACTATATTTGTGTTTTGGTATTTTGGATGTTGTAATGATTGTTATGATTACTTATTAAATCATTTTTAATCATCACAGAAAAAATCTCACATGTATCAATTCCGCTATGATATTATAAAGACAATATCGCACACTGCAAGCAAGTGATCGCACATAGAAACGAGAGCGTTATTGAATGTGAATATAAAATATTCGAAACGTTTAAAATGATAAAGGAATGGCATAAAAGTGGAGAAAGGGTATCGGTGGAGCGTGGCCAACAGGTTGACGGCGCGGCGGACTTTTAATGATCCCTTAATGATTGAGCCGCGGGCTCCACCTCACCACACCACACCTCACCTCACCTCACACCACGCGTCACTCTCACTCAGCCACAGCGCTGATAGTGTTCGCGTTACATTTTCTAATGCAAACTTAAAATTTATTCCACAATAATATACTCAAGAAAAAAGTTTTAAATATGGATTATTTATCTTTAATATTGAGAATTTTAAGTAACGTTGAAGTGGCATAAACAAGTTGACGTATCCGAACGGATATGGTGACAGGCAAGGTGTAAATCCCGCCATAATGACAGATAGTGTGTCGCTTTTCATATATTAATATAATTTCTATATCAGGTTGGTGTGATAGTTGTAATTGTTAATAAGTAGTCAATAGAATTTGGGAGAATTTGGCTTTTACCATGCCATTGCTGTTAATTGCCTATGTTGTACCATGCTATTGCTGATGTTGGTGATTATGATGATGATGATTATGATAATTATAGCTGCTGTTAATTTTCAAAGAAAAATATACCGATTTATTATTAAAATATTTTTGTCATATTTTCCCTCTCTATACAAAAAATATCTAGGAAACATTGCGGCAATCATTTCTATGGAGCTTCTAAATCGTGTCTTTAATATTTCTCATCAATTGACCTTTACATAAACAAGCAAGTAAGGGGTTAAGACGTCAGCAAATAGGCGTGACGCGGGCCGAGCCTGCGAAGGGTGACAACTCAAGAGTTCGTCGTTAACCGGCCTTAATGATTCCATAATGATTGTGCTCCAGCCAAACTCTATATCTAAGATTTAGATGAAATAAATATATATAGGAATTGTATTGGTGTGATGGCTACTTGGTATTGTAAGTATACGGTCGAATGCAATTTTATTCTTTAATAAAGAAAAAAAAAACAGACATAAGGGCTAAAAAAATCTTTTTTGTCAAACAACAGCAATTGTAGTTGACTATGAGAGGAAGGTGTGTAAGCAGAATATATCCCTGGAATACTGTTTTGAAATGATTTTTGAAACTATTTGAAATCATTCGTGAAATAATTTAAAAATCTTCAAACAATTCGTGAACTCTCAACTTGCCCTAGGGGATATGTTTTGTTTTTAACTATCTATGAGTACACTTGCTATGTAATAGTAACAAGTAGATGCAGATTTTGTCATTTAACTCAAAAAGATTTTAAGATTTTGAAAGATACATTGAATTTGTAAACTTGTCCTTCATCAACATAATCCGTAACGATCAAAGCAGTCCCTGTTTCAGTATACGTGTGTGGACATTTAGAAGCGCAGTATACATCCTATGCGAGGAAGTGTGTTGCACGTGCGGCGTACCTCTGCCGGCGGCGGCCCATTAAAAATAATCGATGCTTGTGAAAATATCGAGGGCTTTTCACTAATGACATCGCGGGAAAACAAAGTGAACCAGCCGCCTCGCGCGCCTCGCGCCGCCTCGCGCCGCCTCGTGTCGCCGCGCGCCCGACCGGCGAGTGCACCGCGCTCAGTGCTCGCTCTCAACGCTCGATTTGCGCTCGAGATCTTGGCTTCACAAGTGTCATAACTTAAGGAGATTTAGGCCAACGAATGCTGATTTCAAATGGAAAAATTTACTATTGATTTGCTACAATTGCGCATTTAGTTATTCCAAAGCTATAGCTAAAGTTTACACGACTGCGAACGGCATACACTTGGTATAATTATTTATATATTGGAAAGTAATTTCGGTACATCGCGAAACAATAAGGGTGTAAGGGAGAGTCCTACAGTACCGGCCGGCATCCAGTACTGGCCAGTTGCAAGTTCTCTGATTTTATAATAGATAGCACTGAAACTATTATCGCCATTTGGGCAGGACGCTAATCGAAGGCAAAGACCCAAACGGCGTCGATTTTGCACGACAGGTTTACCGTCATTGCAAAGAATTGTGTTGCGTGTAATGGACGTACGTTGCGAAACTAAAATTCAATTGCTGATGTGCGGAGTTTGGAGAACTATTTTAAAACCACTCAATACAGGTATGTATAACACATTTATGTGGTTACCAAAACTGTATTTTAAATGAACCGTTGTGCATTATTTATTTGCTAGTAATCGGACATATTGTTTATTTCGTTTCCTACAGTACCGGCCACATCATTGTCCTACAGTACCGGCCATTCTTTAAGTTAATTTTTAATAGATTTATCTTGCTTGCAGATACACAAAAATGGAAAAAGATCAAAGAGAGGGTACGACAAAGAAAAAGAAAGGTACCTGGGATCCTGCGAACATGCATAAAGCCATGGAACTGGTGCTGAGTACCTAATGCAATGAGTGATGGTCAAGTCGCTGATCGCTGTCAGGTACCACGAACTACATTAAATGATCGAGTCAAGGCTATTCATAATAATCAAGACATGTCTATCGAGCCAGTTTTGGGTCTTTACAACAAGACTTTCTCACCTGAGTGCGAAGACAAATTAGTAGAATTAGATTTAGAAGAATTTACTACTCGGAAAGGATGTTGACAAGAAAAGTAAGAGTTTGTTTCCAGGAAAAAAAGCTAATAGAAAAGGTAAGGACTTTGCTGTCAGGACGAGACGTAAGCAAGATATCGAACAAAGATAGAAAAAGATAGAAACCTGATTGCTCCTAATAACCCGAATGAAGAGACTTTTTGTCCTTTATGCCTTGAATCTCATGATGAAGATTGGATATAATTGTAAAAGTGGATATTATACGGCTTGGATCCATGAGGCTTGTGCAAATATATCAGAGCTATAAACTCAATATATTTGTGATTATTTTTCAATATAAATGGACATATATTAAACCAGAACGTTAGTGGCCGGTACTGGAGGCCATTTTTTTAAGTCAGATTATTCCTATTTTTCTAATTGTAATATTAAAGCTGATTATTTCTAAAAATATCTGTATTTTTTTTTCATTTTATTGGTAGTTTATTAGTTCCTTTATATATAACAAGAGGCATTGAGCATGTAGCCTTAGACATTTCGATTATATTGTTGATAAACCTTAAGGTGACGGTACTGTAGGACTCTCCCCTACTAAAACCAGCCAGAAGCACAACGACTGCGGATTTCGTTGAAGCCTTAAGTAAATATATTAGACAATTTTACGAGTGCCGTAACCCGAAGTATGTTACTCGAATTTGGTGTTTAATAGGCTAATTCAAGTGGAAGATGTTTGCGGAGTGCCGCCCGCCGCCGCGGAGCACCGCCGAGCCCCTCGCGCTACCACTCTTCCGTACCCGCACACCCCGCGCACTCCAACACTTGTTTTTCCTACAAATGAAATTATTGCACGAATAAAATATTTTACTGTCTGTCAATTTCTGTCGAAATTTTCCTCGAGATATTAAGCAGAGGTTAAAATTTTATTTGTGCGGAGTTATTGCCTGGGTGCCGGCGTCTCGGCGTGATGTTGTTAAATTCTCCGCGGTACATCGGACTCGTTCGTGGACCATTATTACTTGATGTAAGGCAATGCCTACAAATAAAATAAAATACTCCCTCTTATTTATAGCCTTGGAGAATATTGAAGGGGCTTAACTCGCGTTGCTTGTTTGGTGGAATGGATTGTTATTTATTTATATAAAAAATAGGTGTGAAAAAGGAACCAATTGAAATATAGCACTTTATAAAGTGATCGCTCGCATACTTCAAAATGTCAGTAGAAACAGAACTATTGTATGCCGTCGTGGTTCCTAGTTTGAAACGAGGTCATTTATTAAAATCCCTCAACATTTATTAGACGCTGGAACGAAACTGGTCTAGAGGTGCTTGAAATTCTAAAATATTTGTCACATGCTTAGGGTTTAACATTTCGCATGGTAACAACTGACTACTAATATCCATTTTCACTGTTGTTTACCTAGTGAGTTCAAAAAAAGTCCATATTATACGTAGGTATAACTTACTGACAAATCTAAGGAGTAGAATATAAACAACGTGTAAACTACAACACTATGTTTTAATCTTAGCACGATAAAATGATTGGTACTAGCAATAAATAGCAAGCACTTGGTCAAAATTGAGTGCAGATTGTTAAAAAAAATAACGATTATTTCAATAGTTTATACACTTATGGTAGCCCTTTCACAACTACTCGTATATACAGTAACATAGGAGGAACGCACGCTAACAAGGACGATTATGGGATTGACACCAATCAATATTAAACTATTTTTAAATAGCGGCAGTTTTTACAAAAACAGTGGAACTGGCCCGTTTAAGTTGGCCCATTAGTACTGCAGTGACTTTTGGCTAAGACCTGGCTTTACCACAATGCAATAAAAACCTTAAAACCAAATTTTATCCCACAAAAATAGTTTTCCTCTTGTCGTTGGTGGTCATATTGGGCAATAAGATTTTTAATAGTTCGTATATTTCATAAAATGCCGGAAACAGCAATTAACATGCCTTTAGACAGCCATCATATTTTATACAATTATCACTCCTACGAAGAATTACAACGATTTTCCTACGACAAATCGTGATCCAAAGTTAATTAAAAAATCCACATATACTCTCTAAAAAGGAATAGTTTTTAAATGCTTTATGGATGTAATAACTTGAAATTAATTTCAATCCTATGATTTTTACTACGGTGAAGATTAAATAAAGAAATTAGTCCTAACACGGGAAATGTAGGGGAGAATAGAAATATTATTTTCGCCGAAAACATTCACTTAAAAAAGGATAAAATGGAAATCATTTAGTGAAAAATGAAATATCAACTAAGGGACACTTGATCACATCGCTTTCAAAAGCGGAACCGAAAAACCATTGACAGCGGTCGAAATAAAATATTTTCATATTCTAAACACAATTTCTAAACAATCCGCGTGTATTAACCAAACGTATAAAAAGCGTATATTGAGCGGCGAGCGCGGCGCGCAGTGCATGAAAATATTTGCACATAGAGCGGTGCTGGCGGCGCGGGCGATGCAGGCGCGGCGCACCCGAGATTGAATGAATCCATGATGCGAATAGAGTTGTATGTAACAAAGGTGATGTAATTGGTGCATTGTGCGGGGCCGCGGGCGAGCATCGTTACCCTTTCTTTCGCAGGCGTGCGGTTTTGTCCGGACTCCGTGCTTGCTAATTAACTATGAAATTAATTGACGCGGCAAAGTTTCCGAGTGAAACTTGAATTAATTGGCACGTCCGACTTCAGCCTAATTAGGAGCTTGAGGCTTTTCAGTATCGCGCTCGTTGAAGCCGTGAAAAACACACAAAAGTGTTGTGCTGGCGTATAGTTAGTGTGCGCGTAAATTTACACTTGCGCGAATCGAAATGTTTGCTGTGCACGCGACGAATACTTGTCGAATGTGTGTCATTGTCTGTGTGTCTTGTGTTGCACGTGGTGATAACCTTACTCTTCAGTAATAAACAAAATTGTCCCGAAATCGTAGCAAAAGTATGTCTTAAAAGCCGAGCTTTGGATCATTGCACTTTTCAGAGCCTTTCATAAGGACTCTATATTGACAGAAACGGACATAACAAGTAATTTGAAAAGACAGCTTTAGATTACTCAATAATATTTTTAGTGGAGTATACCAATTTGCCGCTTAGCAGCAAGACATTACAACGTGACATAAAGCTTTTGTAATTGTCGAACATGGTGAACGACTTAAATACAGAAAACCGCTTTGATACAAATTAAGCTCATTACTAACTGTTTGTAACTGACATTAAATTTGTTCGTAAACAAACCGTAGAACAAATGGGAATATTCCCACACGCCACCTAGAATTAGGGTCTCTATTAATGCAACACGTAACTATTATTTTGGAGTAACGTTCAATTTAAAACACCGTGCAACACTATTATTTAATTCAAAGGCTCACAATACAAACAGTCGTGGAGGGGAGAAGGGCAAGGTTTGTCCCGGGGCGAGGGAACCTCCATAATTAACATACATTATGAATTATCGAAAATGACCCAGTCCGATTCCCCTAATTACAAGTTGGCGGGCTCGCCACGGCGCGTACAAGAACAGTAATGAATAGCTTTGTGTTTTATTAATACGTGTTACCAACCTTTATTAGGTATCTACGAGATGAACCGTACATTACGTCCCCATTATTTGTTAATTGGGTACGAGTGTATCTTGTAACAAATGATACACGTGTTTTCAAGTTGACCGTGTAATAATGTTTTATTTGTATTTTTTAGTATGAAATACAATTTACTAAAAAACCAGCATAATGTTATAGTAATTATTTTTGCAACATAGTATTCAAACTATAACGTGTCCTTACACGCTTGCTATTTATTGCTAGCTTTATTGTCTATTGGTTAGAAAACATAGCTATTGAAATGTGCTTTTAAGATTTTATAATTATGCTTTTTGAAACGAAAGAAATCTCATTACTAAAAATGGTCATTAAAAAATTAGCTTCGAAAATAAGTTTAAAAATAACTTTAATAAATGAAGACAAATATGAAAATTACAACTTACAACGCCAACATAATTACTCGTTTTTCTGTATTTATTCTTCAAAAATATACTTACAAAATCATTTGAATTTCTGTTCCAATGAGTTTGAATGTAAATACATTTTATAGTATAAATAGAAGATGTATTTTTCCAAGGCATTCAGTGGTTCTGTGGGTGTAAGCTAGCGCGAGCGCGGTTTGCGTCGGTCGCACAAACTGAATGCCAACCGTCCTTCTCCCCAGCCCCCGAGTCGCTCACCAAAATATTCCCCTGTTTGTACACCAACATTCGCCTGTATTGCCTGTTGATATAACTGTATTGGTGGTGCATTATTCACGCTTACTTACCCACCAAATATTACGGGTAAAATATGCAAATGATTTTGTTAAAGGTTATTTGTTTAACAATATTGACGATGAGGTTTTTCGGTATTGCTATAAATGATTTAATGAACTGTCAGTTTTTGAGGTCTGTTGGAAAATAGTCACGAAGTATGGTTTATATGTGTTATACGGGTATAATAAAAAAAAATCAATTTTGCCACGTATTCTCGCGGCAAAATCATGTGCCCATGGCTAAAGTGATATTGGATTTTTGCAATAGGGTTTTTTGTCAAAAAGAGCCTGGAATGTGGGTCAGAAAAATAAAATTCCAGTCATATAAAAATTATCGAATTTTAAACACAGAAAATTCTCTAACGAGTTTCTTAACTTCCACACCACCAAATCGAAAATCAAAAACAATAATAATAATCTTATGTTTCTATCAAAAATAAAAGAATCATGATTGTTAGTTTCCTTTGAGTAAGAACACTTAAACTCTACACCGTCAGCTTTTTCGACAATAACCTAACTTCTCGACGTTGCAATTTTATGGAATCAGTTTATGTGAATTTGTCTTACATCAATGGTGTTGAAAATTATAATAATTAACTTTATAACACTCCATAATGTATTCGGTGATATTTTAAATAGACTTAATGGCTTTAGCTTGGCTTTTTTTTTCTGTTCGACTTCGTTATAATATGAAGATTATTGTTTACTAGCTGACCCGGCAGACTTTGTTCTGCCAAAACGATAAATGAAAGACCTAAACTTTTGTATAAAATGATTTTAAAACAAACAAATCGGATCCGTCTATAATATAAAAATGAATTGATGTTCGTTAGTTTCACTAAAACTCGAGAACGGCTGGACCGATTTGGCTAATTTTAGTCTTGAAATATTCGTTGAAGTCCAGGGAAGGTTTAAATGGTGATAAAATATGGAAAAATTGCGGGCAATATGATAAAAACAGGAATTTCATTTTCCCATATAAACTGTTCTATGTAATGTCCTGTCAAACGTTAAATATTTATCCCTTCAATGCGGGTAATTGTTCCCTCAAATTAAAGAACGGATTTAAATAAAGGTTTCGAATCGACAACATATATCTACAATATTCGAATAATTGCATATTTTACATTTCAAAAATGAAGAAAAGTGTCACTCATTAATAGGGATTGACATATTTGTTGGTTGTCAAACATTTATGTCCGCGTTCAGAACTATTTGTTGTGTAAAATATAAAAAGCCTAATTATTATTATCTCCTTAGATGTGCCTGGTTTACAATTTACAACTGAGGGCTCAGTAATTAAACCAAGGCTGAAGCCTTTATAAATGGTAAAAAGCCAAATAAAATTCTAGTAGAATGAAACGCATTGGAAAAGGAAGAGAATATGTATTACAAAAATAGATAAATCAATTTGTACAATCTGTTTATATAAAAATGAACAATTTTCCTTTCTGTGTCTGTATTTTAATTCTCTCTCTCTGGTCATCAGTGCGGTTAGCACGTGAGGTAGCTCTTCGTACATTTGATTGACTTCCTAAGTCAGGTCGTCTTCTCCTCGGCATCGTAAATTGTAAAGCACAAAGTCACTACCACAAAGGATTACCAAATTAAAGAAAGTTCTCGCGTACGTAGCCACAAAGATAGAAGGATGCACTAACAGATCTCGTAACACAATATAGTTATAATTTTTTCCGTATTCTGAAGTGCGACAGGATGGATTGACATATTATATTTTGGTTCTCAAATCTATTGTCAAATATAAAAAAGGTAAAATACAAAAAAATAAAAATATAATCTGACAGATCAACAACTGAAGTTAGTTGTTACGGAACGCGATATAAGATTCTCCAACGCGCACGCGAATTTGAACTTTATGCAGCGGTAATAAATTACAAATTGACTCTCGATATTATTTAGAAAACATTTGTATGGGAAATAGAAAAGGGCTGTTTAGAGGGATTTCCCGGCAATTATTTGATTTTTTTTCACCTTTTAAACCTTCCCTGGACTTCAACGAATATTTCAAGACTAAAATTAGCCAAATCGGTCCAGCCGTTCTCGAGTTTTAGCGAGACTAACGAACAGCAATTCATTTTTATATATATAGATATAACATTCGAACTTTGCATTTAAAAATATATGTTTTTAATTATAAGTTTTTGATATACAACTTATATCTACCTTTTTTGTGGCCAGTGCGCGGTAGGCCATATCAATAGACCAAAGAGTTTCGCATATTACCACGCTATTAATATTACCAATTCTATACTGCTGTAATAATCTGCATTAATGCACCTTTTTTCATTTTAGCTTCTGTTTCACCTGACTGCACCCATTTCCGCCGCTCTTGGAAATACGATATTACGTAAAAAAAGGAAAAAATAGCTCATAGTCTCGTTTTCTAATAGAATTAATCGACCTCATCTCCGCGGACAGACACGCAAGGGCATTGTCTCAAGTTAGCAAGGTGGCATCGCGTGCCAATTTTTTTTAAGAGCTGAGACGCCGTAGTGACCGCTAATGACCGTTTCGACTGCGATTGCGGAATCGGCTCGTTGGCGAGAGACCATTGTCGCGATTGTTGCTGCTTGCTATTGAGATACGATCGGCCCACGGCTCTTTATGTCGGTCTACATACGAACGCGCCTTTGCACTTATGGGTATTAGCAGATAAACTAGTAGTGAAAACTTTTTAGGAGTTAATATAGAGTTTATAAAGATTTTTAAAGTTGCAAGCATGGAAATTTTTAAAACTAATTTATGGGACTTAAAGTGTTTTTTTTTTGGAAAATTCACTATGATGTTGAAATCTATTTTGAATAATATTTTTAAAGCCCTCTATTCGAATCTGAGAACCATGGCACGATGCACATATTAACCCACTGAGTTAATTAAATTTCGAAAAGAAAAGGACAAAAAAAGATACTATAAAAAACTGCATTATTGTATGAGGTATCGCCCCATACCACGCACAGATGAGGGTAGGCGTAAAATTAGCAAGGAGATCCAGACGCGGTATTGACCCCTAATGACCGTTTCAACTGTAATTAAGGGATCGTCTCGTTAGTGAGACAATTGTCACCATTGTTGGTATCGAGAGGCACTCGTTAGACGGCATAGAGATTTTTCTAATTGCGCGGTTCGGTCTATCGTCTGGTCTAATGGTTATGTCATTCAAACTAATATTCTGGATTTGACTTTCAAAGCGATTAAAAGTAGTATAAATCATTGTTCATTTATTGTTCTAAAGGCGCCAGTTTCAATTAAGGGTAGAATTTTTACTTCTGATTTGACAGAAAGAAATTAGAGAACACACAGGAACCATTTTAAAAGATTTTAGGAGTGGAGCTATAATAAAAATAGTAATTTGATTTAGGTCTTAGTCCACCACGCTGACCTAACATAGTGCCGGTTGGTGGATTACGCATCTAGGAAATTCCAAATGACTTTTAAGCGTGCAGGTTTCCTCAAGATGTTTTCCTTCACAGTTAAAGTAAGTTATAATTAACTGTATACGCACATAACTTCAAAAAGTCAGAGGGTGTTGCCTGGGCCTTAAACCCAGGACCGCCGAGGCCCTTGACTGGGCGCCTATACCTCAAGGTCATTACTACATTATTATGCACTTCTTATTGATTATTATTATATTGCTATTGTCATATATCTGTCTTCCTTTATTAAGGATTGGATGGCAGTCATAATATTTGTAATAGAGATTTCTGGCTAAAGCACTACTCGCCCCATGCAAGGAAATTTTGAAGTGAAATGTTATAATATTCATAGTTTGCGTTTCCATACTCAGGTTGAGCGCGTAAGTTGAGTTGGTAACGCTAACACACCACTAATTTATGCACCGGCGATCGCTTCAACAGCACTGCTTTTCTTTGTTGTTGGAATTTTAGAAATTAGTTTAACTTTTGAAGTTACCACCTATAGTTTATGTTTGTTTTTGTTAACCTATTTTTAAGACAAGATGATTTAACTGTGCCACTTTTAATTAAATTGTTATTAGCTAATGTACATGTATTTTCGGTAATGTAATAAACAGGTACCCAAAACACGGGCTTGCCTATATTGGGACCTGTTGATACTCAAAAAATGTAAATGTCTTGTGAAATAAATTTCATTTCATTTCATTTCAGTTTGGAACTAAGTTTTGAAAAAAACTTATAATTAAAAATTAATAATAACAATTCACATATTATATCATTTATATGACGGCGGTCTGCAGGGGTAAATTATGAAACAATTCTTTTCATCCTAAAACATGTTTCCCTTACAAGTTAAGGAGCGTTTTATAGTTAAGATATCGTGATAATTGTCCTTCTAAACCTACTTATGTATATTAGCATTAGATAAATATATTAATAGAATATTAATTACAGATTATATAGAGATGTTATTGATATTTTACCTTATGGTTAGTGGAATTCAATTTAATTACCGATGACTAACCGTCTTCTTTACGCAGCAAATTAAGGGTTTTTTAAATATCAGTGTTTCGAAAATGATAGTATAGAAACTGACACTAACCTCTTTGAATGGGTTGGCCCTCTCGCTTCTCAAGGTGAATTCTATGGTAAATACAGCAGCCATGCTATTTTGTAAGATTTTCGTTATTCACAACCAATTAAACCACATAATAATTATGTGACATAGCTACACAATTTCAATTTTCAATGTATTTTATTACACACGGAAAAATCGACCCTTGTGCTTGCGTACTAAAAATTAAGAGCATTCGTGGTAGTTCGTCGTGTGTCAGACAACAGCTCACTAAATAACGCTTAAAACACATTGACAACAAGGCAATTTGTTAGCCGTAACAACAATAATACAACAATCGTACAACAATAAGCCATTAGACAAGTTGTGGAAATTTTCCGGTTATTTCCGATTCACACCGATTGTTACGGCCGACGTGGTCGTTCGAAGGGCCATAACTCGACTCAAGAGCCGCTTCGAGTGGGGTCTATGGCCTGCGACCGCGGACTGATATATTTATAGTGGATTTGTGGTACATTTACGTCCTATATAATGCGAAAGATTTATTGGGTGCGGTGTAATTAGCACGAGTTTAAATTTACAGTCCGAGTTACTGGAACCAGTTATGGCAAGTTCGCTTGCGCTAATGAGGCGTTTGAATGGTGCCAAGTATTTATCGATCATTTGAATATATTTTAATGCGAGACACACTTCTCGATTTGCCGCCATTCGGATTAGTGGGTGTTTCTTGTATGGTTTTAATTTGTGTTGCATTCTAAGAAATATGAAGAGTTATTGTTTATAATTATACAAGTATAACAAAGTAAATTCGATGTTTATCTGTCATAAATTAGTATAAATAAGTGTGTGCAGGCGAATGCGCCGGCGCCGCGGGCGCGCGTAAATCACCCACAACCGCTTATTAAGTTGTTACGGCCGCCATGTCCGTGGCCCACGCGTGCCCGTCGCCTGCTCCGCGCGCTCGGCTCTCGGCCCTCGCACACAAACGCCCTTGTGTTTGCGCTAGTTCACTAATTTGTAACATCGATATATTCCTAATAACTCCGCCGGACCTATTTCCAGTGCATTCGCAGCCGAGCTGTATAATGAAAGAGCCGTTGCCCCTTCGACTGTTATTAGAATATCATCGCTCATAATAAGCACGTGCTCGTGAGAACGTAATAATTATTAACACTTGCGAAGTTTACGTGGTGGGAACTTGATTGGCTCGTGTGGAAATCAAAACAGCTTTTTATTTTACTTTAAGGATTTTATTGCCTAAAAACTTTTTCTTTTGCGAGAATGTTACATAAGATTCTCTTTGAGTAGGCGATGACACAAAAAATTAAAAAAGGCTATTAAATTCCACGGGATTAAAGTTCAGATTTACATCACCAGGTTATTGGTAATTATGAACCGGGATATCTGTTGTAAACATAAAACAAGTTGTGGCGTAATGTTATCGTAATCCTTCTGTAGAAAGTCGACGTGCAAACTGCGCCTCTAACGAAAGTGTGAAAACCATGCACTATTGTGCACTTTATTGCCACATTATATATAGATGAAGATGGCTAACGAGTAATGTGAATGATAGGCATATTCTAAAAGAAACTTAGATTGTGATGCTTTACTAAACAGAAATCAAATCATCAACCTATAGAAGTCCTACGTCTGGGCACGGGTCTCCTCTACCACTGAAAGGTTTTAGGCCAAAGTCCACCACGCTGGCCTAGGGCGGGTCGGTGGGTTTTAACTTTATACATACGCTCATCGCTACGGGGGAAGGTAGAGATGAATTTTTATGTACGTTCCAATAGGTGTGCTTTCAAATTACATGCCTTTTTTGCTTCGGGCACTTTTAATTGTGGTCTTGTAACTTAAGTATCTGCGGTGCATGCAGTCTAGAGTTTAGGTCTAGAGTCTAAGTTTCAATTCGCGACTCAGGCAAAGTGTTTTTGGGTCTTTCCAGTACAAAGAAATGTAGGTACTTCTGCCTGCCCCTTCAAGGAATGCAGACATGAGGATATGTACGTATGTATTACTTTTACTTATCACTAGGAAAGAAGTTGGTTAATTAACTTATTTTTGAATTCCTTGGTTCACTTATGGAGTCACACGATTGTGATCGAAACACTGCTTGAAATAGTTTGATATATGCCTTTTGAAGGTGGCTACAACCCTTTCTTAAACGCATCTAAATGTCCCCGCACTATTGTGCAAGAGCAATATATATGAAAGTTGCGCGCCTTTGTATAGATGCAGACAACAATGAGCCATTTCGAATTAGCTATCGATTTATCTCCGAATGGTTTTCACGGCCCCATTGCGAGTCCACGCCCATCTTCGTATATGCGCCGCAAAAAGACTATGACGAATTATTCGACGTTCATAATATTGTTTCTCGGTACGTTTTTATCGCGGGCCTAGCCATTTGCGCCTGCATTGTGGCCAGCATTTGACGGTGTTTTTGTCCGGCATTGTAAGCTCGTGCCGTTGGCAATTTTAAAACATTCTAAATATATTTAGAGGCACTACGTTGAATCGCAGAAGCAGAATTGAAATGAATGGAATGCACTTTAAGGAGCTGGCAGAGGTCTATTTCGACATCGAAGTGGTTTAAATTCCACATTGTATGGGTTTATATCTGTCCGATAAAAGTACCAGGCCGTTTTACAAAGTCAGTACTACTCAGAATTTTTTTTAGAAGAGCTTACACCTATGCGTATCCTAGAAATTAAACCCGGAACTTTTTCATCGTATGCACATAGTTAGTCATTAGGTTTTAGTCCTTTTTTTTAGGTTTTAGTCCTAGGTTTGCAATATTACCTTCTGTTGGAACTCTGTACTGCGCTATAAGTTCATATATTTCTTGAGATTTTTCGATTAGGTAACATTTATTTAAAATTGCCTCCTACCTTTTTGATCATTGAATATATTCATTTATATCATAAGTTTACTAGCTTTAAGTAGCAATTTTTTAACGGTAATTTAAGCAACCTTTGTTTTTAAATCATTTGGGTGAGTAACAGATAGATAGATAGATTTAATAAGTTTAACATTTAAATTGGATAATAAAAATTATGGATAGACCGTTACATAATATCTTTAAATTAAAACACATAATATATTCCTATACCTCATACGGGTAATTCCTCCATACATTTATTCAGGCTGTGCATTCATGATATTAGTTTTATCTCAAAACATTGCGAATAACTATGATTGTAATATCAAGTTATTTACAAATCCTTAAATGGTAACCGCTAATATTCTAGGCGGTTAGGCTAATCATTGTTAGAGGTTAAAAGTGAAAGCTTTTTGAATTCAGACGACCTTTGTTGTGACCTCGGATGACTTGTAAATATCTTATTTTAATACACTTTATAATATTTTATTAAAATTTCGATTATTTTATCTTGATACAGATAAGTTTTATCTTAGTACAGATAACTATGTTTAAGACTGGCATGTAAATTAAATTATTTTATGAGGTGGACTATAAGTACCTTTATCGGTATATCGAAGCAGGTTTTGCAAGTACATGTTAGTTTCTTATCAGCTTATCACCACTAAACTTCACTTATAGAGAATTAAGTACATAGAGCCACACCATAGAAAACTATCAGCTCGGAACTGAGGTGGCCTACTGTGTCAAGTAAATACACGTTATTTGTATATATTATTCACATTATTTATTTCAGTAGTGTTTCGTTCGAAAAACGGGATTACCGCAGGTCTTATTAATGGATGTCTTAATAAAATATTAATGGAATAAACAACTATGACTAAAATAAATAAGATGTACACTAGGGGGTCTTGTCGGGAGCTCCGTTCCAGATAACCTTTGCTACTAGGATAAAAAGTTACAGCAGCTGCCTTCGAAAATTGCAAAAAAAAACAAAAGTTATAACTTAGTAAACACATAAAAATATGTAGGAAATAAAATAAGGTTCTAATAAACAGAGCTGACTTCTTTCGCAGCTTATAGGTGGACAAAATGCAATTTGTCTAAAGGCCTTTCTTTAATTAATACTTAACATGCTTATCAAACTTGTAGTCTAATGTAAAACCGCTATTTGTAAATGTTTATTAGTAAGTAAATCAAGTATCCACCTCATGGTTAGTTAGATTAGTACTTTCCTAACCACTTGATAACGGTCAGTGATTTATTGTTCAAGTGGATATTCATTACTGGATAATTTTCGATCAACGGCTCTCGAACCACGTGGTGAACGTTGCCGATGTTTTTAATACAAAGGTTTTGTATGGTCTCTTATGTTCCGCAAATGACATTGAAGTTAAATAGTTCATGATTTGATGCTGTTTTGCTTTGATGTAGTTTTGTTTTGAATACTATCATAATTATTTGTGAAATCGATTATTTGCCTGTCACTAAGTTAGTATTAAAAGATAAACTTTTTTTATAACGAGTAAAAAGAGTATTGACCTCAGCGTTTGGTACTTCGGCGAAGACCGAGAATGTCAGGGTGACTTAAGATGTCTCCCACTTGGCCCTCTTTCGGACGCTTATTTGGTGTGAACGTTCACGACTTCCACGAGGCCATGCGCTCGGCCGCAAATCTCGGGATCGTACATCCTCTGTAAGGGCCCACGTCCCCTGTAGCACCGCCAATCATCCCGATACCTTCTAATACTCGCTGCTCACGACAGCCTGAAAAAGACGAAAGCTTTTCGGTCTCACAAATATTTTTAATTTATTAGATGTGTAGTCCGCCAATCCGCACTAGGCCAGCGTGGTGAACTGAGGCCTAAACCCTCACAATTGTACAGGATACCCGTGCCCAGCAGTGGGACGTATCTGGGCTGATTATGAAAAGTTTATTTCGGTGCGTGGACCGAACCCGCGGCCTCTCATTAGTAAGTTGGTATCTAGCCGTCTGTGCCACGGGGCTGTTTTAGAAAGACCGTATATAACTTAGTTTTAAGTTTTCCTTCCAGCAATAAACTCTCGGAGCCTATCCGTGAATCTCATATATAACGCCTAAACAGTACACAAACTTCCAGCTAATGTGAGGCCTATGCCTTACAAGCTTCTATACTTTAGCCGTCATCGAATAAAGAGCGCATTCTGATGAGGTCCCATCATGATAATACGCATCATTCGGGTTAATAGGGAACGCGCCCGCCCAGCCGCCCGACCTCACTCCCTAATTATATTTTTTATTTTAGGCCTATTTTAATGAAAATAAAACAGGTGCTTAACGACATTAACAAAATTACCCTGCGTAGATAAAAATATATTTGGTAAACTTTTTTGTATGTTTCGTGTAACATTTTCAGCGTACAAGTAAAGTTTTCAGTAATAAAAAGGTTCTAACTAAATAGTTGGGATCTGCTCTAAATGTTTCACTATAACATCTTATTAAGTTGCACACAGTGAAACATTTTAGAACGAATCCACCACACAAAACGGAGGCAAGAACAAAGAATTGATTGTGTAAAAATTCTTGTTCATTCGTGAATTTTAATAAAGCAAAAAGTTTGTTTGTAGTAATATTTGTTTCTCGGCTCATTTCGGCGCTCCCTGGCCCCTCCCCCCCGCACCACGTAGCCGCCGACGTGCAGCGACGAGCGTAGAAGGGCAGCGCGATGTGCCGCCTGCTTTGCACGTCGTCATTTCCTCGAAAGTAATTCAAATGGAATCGTGTGCGCCGTTATTAAATATTTCATAACTTACCTCGTCCCCGGCCCGCGCGCGCCTCTGTCTCATAGCCCCTCCCGCCCCTGGCGACCGCATATTAAAGTCATAAAAAAGGGTTGTTTGATCTATCCCCTAAAACAATTTACATATCTCGGCTCAACCCGCCGCTAAATTATTTAATTAAGAGAGGCATAAGTTTTTATTATTTTAATATGTAGGATATAAAATTGTGTTAATGGAACAATGCCGCCATCGCGGACTGAATTTTAACCCTCCGTAGCGGGGGATTATGAAAATCAGCTCAAGTATACGTATAGAGAGAGAGCTCTAATTTAGTTTCTCATAACTCGCGTCTCGTGTAAACAAACATGCGACTTGACCGTTTAATAAATCGCTCTAAATTTGTACCAAATGAATTTTTAGTAAACGAAATGTGGAATTTTTTACTTCCCTTTTTTACGATGTAAATACGGTTCAGTGGAACATGTGGCATTACAGTCGCGTTACACAAACCGGCGCGGTGCAATAAACATTAGGCGCAAATAAAAAGCGGCCACGTGCCATGTCCGCGAATGCCTCGGGAGCACTGTGCACTCGGTATGTTAAGCAGGCCGGTAATGAAAACTGCTACGAATACCTGATTACTCCGGCCTCCGATCTTACTTCACTACGTACGACACACACGGTTCGACTGTGCACAGTGTGCACTTTGTAGAATTTCTTTAAATATTTTCTACGCCAACAAACACAAACCATGTTAATGTGATTATTAGTACGTGGTAATATTTTCATCATCTTTCATGTTTTATTATCTACTTTTGTTTAAAAAAATATGAAAAACGAAGACACGATTGACGGAATGATTTTGTAAAAAAAATAATAAACTTACTAATCTTACAACATCTATACTTTGAGTTAATGTAACTAAAATCTGTGAAATATTTCGCTTCTTTTATATTCAAATGAAAGGCGTCTCACTTCTAAACCTAAGTCTAATAGCGAATGCAATAAAAGCTCGCGCCGTGTTTAGTCGCGCGGCGGCGAGCGTGGAGAGTGCGTCCGGTCGACAGGTTGCTTGTTTTTGACCACCCCGGGTTAATGAGAGCATTTTTATGTGCTCTCGCAATGAGGAATGCAAATTTGGCGGCGGTTACCAGCGCGTTACACTGTCCATTGTTTTAACGCGCCTCGGTTTACGCCACCCTTGGACTTTTATACCTTTAAATACGTTTACCCCCTGAATAGCAGCCTCTCGGACCCGTCTTTTGTTTCGCTTTACGTTGATATTAACTCTACATACCCCGCACTGGGACTCCGTAATCGTAGTTTTAATGTTTAATTACTTTTTGTGTATTGTGCGCTTCTAAATGAAATTACGCGGTGCTTTGTTGTGAGATGTTAATGTACTCAACGGTTTGGGAGTGGATTGTTGGTTTTGTGTTGGTATTTTTATTTTGAATTTTTATTGCAATTTGGAATTATTTGTATTATATCTCCAAATTAGTATTATTAAGTACAAAAGGTACTTGCTTTAGCATGCAAGTTTAGCTGAAGGGCTTTGTTTCAGATTCCGTTCTGTTGCTAAGATTTTTGTACGAAAAGAGACAGCCGAATTAAATATGTATTATTATATTTGGTGACTATTTAAATAAACCATAACATCTTCAATATTGTTGGAGTAGCACTTCGGCATAGCACTCTGTGATTAAATTCTCAATTTTTCCACCATTTAATAACAGTGATTGAAATGTAAAAACGAAAAAGAACATAAAAGTGATGAAGTTTGCGCTTTCACGCAAATTATTTTATTGTAATCAATCAGTGGATTGCGCGGTGCACCGGCGGGCGACAGAGGGCGCGCAGGCGGGCGCGGGAGCGGGAGCGGGAGCGGGCGCGGAGGTGGACGCGGGCGCGGGTGACTCGCGACACAAGCCTCCCAAATTGCGAAGCTACCGAATGAACTATGTTTTCATTTCAATTTTTCTCAACAACGAATATTGTAAATGGGAACGTGCAATTTATTTCATTCACTAGCGGCTGATTGCTTATGATGTGACTGTTAACAATATTTCAGACGCGATGTTTGCAGAATTTTTAACCCGTTATACTGTTATCAGTTATGTAGCTAAAATTAATGCTGCTAGCATGTACAAACAATAAGGAATTTTCTTTGTCAAGTTTTAACTCATGTGACATTACCAAAACGGTTTTGTAATAAACATTAAATTGATGTTGGGACACAGCAAACAATATACTTTTGGCAATAGTCGGTCGGTAACTGGCCCGAAGCAGGTTCAATTACGGGCTGCGCTGCGGAGCCAATAATTGGCGCCAGGGCCCGCGACAAAGCGCCCACAATGGGCCCTGATTAATTTCCGAACTACACCCGAATTCTAACTAGCAAACACGCGACGAACGCTCCATGAAACCGGTACGAGAAAATTACTTCGCCGCTGTTTTGCACTACGGGCAGACTATATGCACCGCCATATAAGACCGTGTTTGCACTTGCATTGTCTCGCCGGTGTATCCTAAGCTTTATGCAGGAAAACTGTGATTGATGCGGGCGCTTCGTGTTCGGTATTTTTTCATTTAACAGGATATCAGCGAGGAAATTTTTACACGGAAATATTTAAAACAGTATATAGAAGATTAAAAATATCCCCCAGGCTTAGTAATTCGCGGATATTCGCGCGGTTGAAGTTAAAATATTCACGTTGTGTATGACTTGTGGATTTTATTTTGTGTTGTTTGTTGAATTATATGTTTGAAAATTAAGATAAGTAGTACAGCGTAAGCCATCGGTTAATTAAATATTATTTTTTTACTCATAACGCATATTGGTTGCCTGCAAAAGTACGCAGCTGGTTAACGGAGATTTACAAAGTCCATACCTAAAATAGCATCAAACCATTGTATGGGAATTGGATAACTTATATTTAACGAGACTAACACTCAAACTAAATTACGTATGCACACTAAATTTAGCCAAAGAGAAGACAAAATAATGCATAACTTTCATATACAGTGTTTGTATTACTAAGATCAAATTTCCGTGACGTAGCGTTGCATTAATGGGACACATTTCACAATGAAATTTCGACACGGCAAACTGCTCGGCGATTTTCATTAGGATAAATATCACTTAATTTACATTTGAAGAAACATGACAAGCCGACAAAAGCTCGGTTCCGCGAGATCGTGTTAATTGAATCTCTGGCTATCTGATTATGCAACGGCAAGTCGGCCAACGAGAGTGAGCGCCCACTGCGAAGGAAATTAAACGTCATTCGGTCACTTTCTTTAGTTGAACAATACACACTTAATAACGATCCTTGTCTGCTAATCTGCGACCATTACGCCGCTTTTACACGAGCCATTGTGATCTACTTTTTTGTTGTTCCAGCTTGGTTATATGTAGTGGGCCTTTAGTTTAACTAAGTTTTGTTTCGGTTGAAAACAAATTGGAGATTTATTATAAAAGCTAAAGCAGTAAAAAGTTTAGTTGATGGCGATAAGATAAGTACTAAAGAGTCTTTTCATTTGCGTATATATTTAGGTACAGTCTACACTAATGTTTCGCTAATTTTGTTTTTCGTCCAACGTAAGAAATTCCCGTTTTTGGGACACATTTGTATCTTCCATGCTGCTACTGAAAATTTCCAAAAAAAATCCTATTAACCCACACTTTGCCCGGCCTGGGTATCGAACCCAATGCACACAGATGCCGCGAGAACTGGCGACAGTCACTAAGTTGTTCTAATGAGTAACTGCAGTAAACCCGCAAAATAGGTTATGGTGTTTATGTAAACTAATAACTTAGCCATCCGACAGTCGGCTAACTAATCTGCAGCGTTGTGTTACGCACGCTGTGAATCCGTGCATCGGCAGGAAATTAAACGCCGACACACGCCTGCTCAGCCGCCTTGTCTATGTGCGCTCAATTAGCTTGCTTACTGCGGCTTACTACGCGCCGGACTTGGAATGAATTTGATGGAGTTGCTGTAAGAGAAGATCTTCATTAGACCGCTCCTTGGAACTTGCTTGCTTTATGTTTAACGTATATGTTAGCTGTGGTAATATTTGGATAATGACTCAAGCGTGTAAGCGGGGAGATGTAAGCATATTTCTAGCTCAGCGTTAGTCAGGTATGTTTTAAATTCTAACATAAAAGTTATGAATACATTGGCGATTTCAGGACCTATTTCAAAGTCAGGTAATAACATTGATAAGTTCCGACCAGATAAATATGTTAAATCTTACCAAACAAGTAAAAAATCGGTTAAGGGAAGGTCATGAAATTCTCGAAGCATAAGGTTAAAGCACAATAAACTAACTTTTTCAACTAAATTATTAAATTTTACTGAACGCACTAACTAAACCCCGATGACCTTATTAAATTTATTGACTTTTCTCAAGTAAGAAATAACCGTCTTACTATTTGACGGAGCACGAGAAAACTCTACTATTACTTATTATAAAACAAATAAAACTAACCTACTTAAGCCCCCACCTACACCTACAATGCTCCAGTTTAAAAATAAAGTATAAAACGAAGCTTGTAGAGCACGCAATTAGCGCACGCGTTTCCAATCAGCGTCTTGTTAATTAAGGCATACGTTTGTGAAGAATGGAAACAGAAGCTGCGGTGTTCACTCAAAATCCGCCTGTAAATAGAACCGTCGCAGTTTGAATGACGTGAGGACGGGCTGGCTCGCAGGGCCGCACTGTCCAACCGTTTAATTTCCTGCTGACGCCGCCACTGATTGTACAAGTCGTGCCGTTGTTGAGAAGAACTGCTCGGACGGTTAATGCGTTTGGAACTGTTTTATGACCTCGGGCGCCCTCTGCCGGAAGATCATTGCAGTTAATTAGCCTCCGTGCTGAAAGTTTATCGTGCCAACTATGAGCTTGTTCAGCGATTGTTGCTGCAATTAATTGATAATTCTCGACGAAATTATAAAGTGGAGCCTTTCTGTGTTTACACGTGGAGTAAAGTTTGTCACGTGGTAAGGAGAGGTCAACTGTGGTCAAGTAACGTTAGATGACGTCAATGGCTCGGCGATAATATTGGCAAAAACCTTAAACGTAGAAAAATACGATAAGCATTGCGGTTTGCTAGGTAAATTGTTTAGTATCTTTTTTTGCTTACCAAACATTTATACCAAATGTACAAATATTTGACTCACTTAGAAGTTATGACAAGTGAGATTAAATTCAGAGTCTTGGTGAAATTATGGTGTAACATCTATCATATTGTCATATCTATTTATGTCTATAGGAAGGTGGAGTGGATATTGTACATCCACTTCTCATCAAGTCTTTTTCCAGATTAAAATAATGGGCAAGCTATTGGTCAGGCTCATTTGCGGAATTAATGCACCTTGTCCTAAAAAGTTATCGAGGCCGAGGACACACTCGTGCCGCAAAAGAAATAGGAAAATCATATTATAAAAGCCTTTTAAACCTTTAACTTCATCACCGAGACTCGAAAAAAATATTTTATTTATATATGATTATAATATGCATAGTGTCTGCCCCACCGAGCCCGCAGCCTTCCGTTTAAAGAATTCATTAATAATTAAATCTCATTACGTCATTATTTAAAATTACATAAAATTCCTTGAAACACAAATAGATGTCGCTAGTGCGCGCCGAAAATAGTGTTTGTCGTGCGTGGTATCGGTGCATCTAGCGCGTGGTGGCGCGGCGTGCTGGCCGGAGGTTGCCGCGCCGTGTCCGCCCGCCAATTAGACGCCGCGCCAACACCTAATGGCCCATTAACACTCGCTTTACACCACTCGCATCGCTTACATCCATCTACTCGTTACACCAACAATCTTGTACACCACGCTCCCACTTTTAGGATAAGGCTTGTTAATTGATATAAATCTTCGCCGGAGAAAAACTGCTTTTAGTTTGTTCAACTTGTGTTTTATCGAACAACGCTCGGATAAGTGTTGCGTTAATTACAGTCTATTAGTAAGAATCATTTTATAGCTTGTTTGGTTTTTAAAATAGTTTTGTAAGACGTAACACAAATTTTTGTACATTTTAATTTGATAATTAAGACGGAAAATAATAAAATTATACCATAAATATTTTCATAAAAAAATACACAATGAACGTTGAATATGCATACTTTATAAGTTACGAGCAACGATAAATCCAAGCCTGGCGATTCGAAATCCGTTTAATGACTAAAACCAATGCGAGCAATTAAGCGCGAAGAAAAAGGCCAGTGATGTAAATTAATGTTCCAAATACAGGAAACATCGCAAATTAAACTGGAAATAGACTTGGTAGCGTTAGGCCAGGTCTTTTAAAGCACGCGAGGGGCGATGGCCCGCGATCTGGCGAACGTTTCGCGTTAATTAATTGGGTATTTTCACACGTCAGCCGCTAGATCTTTCCAAATAGATCGGTGCGCGCGACCCTTAATTAGCTATATCTGTCCGGGCGATCGCTGCGCCCGCGTACTTCGCCACGCCAATTTGGCGCTAGACTTCCACTCGCTATGGTCTCAGATAAGACGGCTAAAACGCTCCGTAATAACCTCATTATGAAATATATGGTCTTCTTTTGTTTGTACGATTGCGAACTAATGCAGTGCGCTTCGGCTCTTACTCTTACAAGAATGCATTTCGTTTTGTAAACTTGTTTCGGTATCCATATTCGTAACGTTTTTACATAAACCACTATTGTAACAAATTCGATGCGATCTTTTTACTGTTGTAATATATTAAAAAATTGAAGATAAGAACGATTTAAGGATGTTTTTACTGTTAATTGAATCTGTGATGGCCTCGAGGTTTAGGCGCACGGTCGAGAATCTGGGCGGTCGCGGGTTCACACCCCCGGCACACACCTCTGACTTTTCGAAGTTATGTATGTATTAACAATGAATTATTATTATCACTTGCTTTCATGGTGAAGGAAAACATCGTGAGGAACTTGGACACCTAAAGATTCTTAAGAATTTCTTAGGTGTGAAGTCCGCCAACCCGCATTAGGTCAGTGTGGTGGACTAAGGGCTAAACCCTCTCAAGGGTAGAGTAGGCCCTTGCCCAGCAGTAGGACGTCCATATATGGACTGATGATGAATTAATTGAAACCTAACGATATACATACAGATATAGCTTTGGGCAAAAATAAGTAGGGCACATGAAAAATGACCATCGGTACCGACTTATTCAAAATTCAAAGGTGGGCAAAGGGAATGAGAAAGTAGAAGTTAGTTAAATTAATAGATACAAATAACCACTCATGGTCAAGAAGTGGATGCAAAGCTCCTACGTTCAATCATTTTATCAAAATATTAATACAACACGACATCATTTATATATATATCTACTAAATATTTAGAATTAAATAAGTACAATGAAGACAATATTTTAACATTTATATTTAAGAGAAATACTAATTGATGTATATATAAATTGTTGAATTCTAAACAAGTTTCTATATGGTTCAAGTGTTGATATTAGGAAAAAAATAGTAAAATAATAAAATTGTTTATAGTGACAACAAACTTAATTATTGGGATAACCTAACGATCTTTCTACGAATCTTACCATTTACATTGATAACATTACTTTTTTTCAAACATATGTATGGAACAGCAACGCTTGTATTATATATTTTAATTTAGGTATAATAAGCGTCTAATTCATGTCCGATACGGTAATAAGTTTTCCTACGGTCACGTAGCGCCCTTAATATAATAACGAGAATGCGTAATAACTCCTAAATTACAAATATGTGGCTTTAATGAAACAAAAGGCTTTCAGGTGAAGACCCTATTTCAAGAAAAATCTTAAAATAAATACAGGCACATACATAGTTATGACCCAGCGCTAAGATTAAGTCTTCTGTGATAGGTACCTACTAGAATCTACGACAAACTTTTTGGCCTCACATACACCCAGTCACAAAACAATTATTCATATTTTTTCTCGCCAGCTGCGCCACAGAGGCTGTCAATGCTGAACATCTATCTCCTTAATTTGTAGGAATTAAAAAGATAGCAAGACGTCATCTACATCTTTCTGAGTATTTTTGAAGGACAAATATTAAGATTTAATGAATTACCATTGTGTTTTACCGTTTAATATGATAGGAAGTAAGCTTTTTGCGGAGATATTTTTCAAAATTCGTGCTACTACTGAGAATTTCTGATAGAAAGGAAGTAATATAATGAATAAAGTAAGAATTTTATAAAAGTGATTTATATATAAATCCTAAACTAACCTTTAAATATTTTCCCTCCTCTTTCATAATCGACAGTTTTGTAAAGGGATTTAAGTTGTGTACATTGGTGAGTTTAAGATCTACTAGCATCTTCGCAGTTGTCCAATAAGTTTTGTATATTAAGTCCCTATCTAGACGTAAACTATGGTGAACCCAATAAAAGTATTATAAAGAAACAGTAATATAATAGGTACTCATGATAATTATAGCGCATGATTCAGTCGGCTATTAAACGCGGCGTTGAAATCCGGGTAAATACATAATGAAGTTTGTCGTGACTGGGCACTATTAGATATCAGTTTCATGAGACGCTTAATGGCAGTAAAATAATTGCCGTCGTCATTGATCAAGTCGTTATTCTCGCCTCTAATACCGCATTCAAAGCCCGCCTCGGCCGTGATTAGAATGACAAGCGGCGAGTGGGCCACACGTGTTCCTCTTACCCCATTCTCCCCGCGCTCGCATCCATGTCCATCAGAAAACAATTACCTTTTTGTCGGCACAACGTTACCGCTAATTACAATAAGTGATCATTGACTTTTTTAATTACGCCGCCCATTGACGCGTCGATCAGCGCGGCTAATAGTTGCCAGTCAGTGCATTTAATAAAGCTCGGCCGACGCCGCAACGCCCGCCTCCACCGCCACAAACCTTCAAAGTTTCCTCTCGCGGAATTTATGTAACAAACTTTTTTATCTATTTTCGAACAACGTTCCCTAATGAAAAAGGATAATGGACCAAATACAATCGCACTCGCGAATTAAAACTTAAACATTGTGCGCCATATGAGGAATCGACAAAAAGTTAACAACTGTTAAAACTCGAATTTTAATGTCTCGAGGCTTGACCGAAGAAAATGTTTATACAGTATGACTTCACCGGGCTGTAACCTGTTTTGTGCTGTGTAAGCGTACTCGTTGCATTCCTTTCATAAAATGCATGAGATGTGCGAGCGCGGGCCCGTATGGCACGGCGCGGCGAGTGCACGAGAGTGCAGGCGAGCGCGGGCGGAGCGCCCTGCGCGCCATGCCGCCGCCACGCCACCGCCACACCACCGCCACACCACCGCCACTCCACCGGCGCCCGTGAGAAACCTATGTTCCCGACCCCTAATTACGCTTTATGCGATATCGCCATTTAATTAGCAACATGTTTCCCATTCCAAAACATTAATTAATATTTTCATCAGAGCTCTCCACATTTAACTGTGCTTTTATTACTCATCGGAGATTTTAATAAAGATTCTCGACCACCCTCGCTCGCGCATTACTGCTTAAAAATCTCGTTATGAAATGTTTATTGCTGTCGACGATGGCGATCGCTTGTTTCGTTGTCCACGTCTTTCCGATCGGATGTTTTAAATGAATTCGCTTTATTAACTGCCGATGAAACGAGATACGTTTTTGCGTGTAATGTACGCGCGCGGAAAGGGCGACAAGTGTCCGACATAATAAGTGCGGCGCAGGGGCGTACGAGCGTGTCACATTCGCAACTTTTTGCCGCAATAAACATATCGCCGCAAGTGTTTCTCGACGGCGAAACAAGAAGTTAACATCTCGATATAGCTGACGCGGACGGCTGAATTCGCCAGATAAGGGGCACAATTAATTCAATGGTCAGCGAGTAATTGTAGCAACAGATTAATAACCGATCCACGTACCGGCCGACAAATTGTGGCAGCTGACCGCGGCCCGCGGCCCGCGAGTAATGGCGCTGCCAATGTGACATCTCTTTTAGTGTCGCTGTGTCGGCGACGGGCGCAGGGCGCGGCGCGACGCTGCACTCGCCACTCGCCACTCGCACATTCGCACATTCGCCACTCCAAGCTTATTAATGGCCAGTAATTTATTTGACGTCGAATATGCGCCGGTGGGTCTAGTCTTTATTTTAGTCTTATTTGCATAATTGGAATCGATGAAATTCCTGTTATTCCGCAATGTTTAAGGTCCGAGAGCGTGAGAACATCCCTCGGAGGAAACTAATTACACCGAATGTGGCTTGGGTCTTCGGTTAATTAGAGACGGAGTGGTTCAACCCTCTTAATTAATACTTGTGCCTAGAAGGCCCTCATGCTTACCTCGACTGTTTTGTTTGAATTGTTAATTCGTGATAAAACATGAGTGGGTATTGTGTTAACATTATAATTAAATGCAAAAAGAACCGTAGAACTTTCCTTTTAGCCTTTATCCTCCTTGTGGATTAAAGCAAATAATTATTTATCATAAATAATTTATTATCTACTACGGAGGTCCATTCATTTCAGTCAGTAATTAATTGCTTGTAGCTAATAAGAATGAAGGATTTTCTGCTGCTAATGACGTTAATTGTTGCCTTATTAAAAATGCACATTGAGCTAGTCGAGTTCGTTGCAATTCTCAATAAGATGCAGTTATTTGGATTTAATTAGAATTTGATAAAAACACGTAGTCCTTGATAGCGTTCGTGTGAATATGTATTCATTTATGTTTTTCTATCAAGTATTTGCATCAGGTTTTATTTATTATACTTTGCTTTTAATTATTATGATTTAATAGTGAACAAAGAGTTATAAATTAGAGAAACGTGTTTTGAGTGTATTTCTAATAGTTTCCTGATTGAAAGAATAAATTGAATTAGAAATATCCTTCTAAAATATTCGTAAACAAATGTCCAAAACTTATTTAACGTATATGTTTTTGAGAAAGGCAATACAAATGTGTTTATTAAGATACGTTATTCTTATAGACATGCGAGAGTAGGTGTGTGCGTAGGAGAACAGTGAGATACCGTGGAAGCTATAATGTATTTATTTTCATTCACAATGCTTTTGTTGTTTATGTGACGTGTTCATTCCGTTATATCGAGATATTCCCGTTGACCCATGGATACAAAAATTATATATTAAAGTCCCGATACACATTTGATGACCAGATATAAATATCTATGTTTCTATTAAGTGGCGTAGTAGTGATAAAAAAGGTAAAGTGGTTTTTTGAAAGTTTGATCGTGAGTTTTAAAGTTATAGCCCAATAGGTTTCCTTAAGATTCGAGCTTTATATCTATTTGGTATATTAATGTAAATCAGAATTCCATAATTTCATTTCATTTATATACATATATATACTCAGCCTATCGCCGTCCACTGCTGAACGTAGGCCTCCCCAAGTAAGCGCCAACCATCCCGGTCTTGAGCGGCCCTCATCCATCTGCTACCCGCCACCTTTCTCAAGTCGTCGGACCATCGTGCTGCAGGACGTCCTTTGCCTTTAATCATTTCATTTATTATAAATAAAATAGAAACATTCATGCTTTATAACAAACTGAAGAACCACAGTATGATAAGGCTGCATGAAAACCCTTCTTTTCTCCATAGAGAGAAAAATGAACTAATATGTTTAATTACGTAGTTTGATTATGTTGATATTTTCTGCGGGTTTTATGTCCGTTACAACACGAACAAGATAAGAACACACTTAATTGGCGTAATAAATACTTGCATACGTTATTTATAAATACTAAACATGTTTGTTTTAGGTTTTTTAATGAACAAGTAATAAATGACGGGCGAATTTGGTGCGCCGAGAATAGCTTTATTTTGTACGCAAAAGAATATTATAAAAAGCTATAGTTGCAGACACCATTTTGCTGTGCTCTAAATTTGATAACACAACAGTACTCTGACATACTTCTATCGTTAAAAAGTAGCCAAAAGTAAGTCATCATCATCATTATCAACAGCCGATATTCGTCCACTGCTGGACATAGGCCTCCCCCAATGACAATGACAAAAGTAAGTATCAACATTTATTTGGGAAGCTTTTGCCGTTTCTCATGCATATGCCCCGAGTCCAGATTGGTACTGAGAATTTCCTAATGGAAAAACTGAATACAATCTACCGCATCCGAGAATTTATGGCATCGCAGACTCATGACATTGTTGGAATATTTTTTCAACACTAAAACTGTAAATTTTGTAACTTTAACTGTAAATGTAAACTTTTACGAAAGCTATTTTGCAATTTTGAATTATGTGATTTTTCGAAGATCAAAATTTTCGCTTATAACATTCGATTACTATGTATTGTATACAATATAATTATATCTAAATAAAAAAAACCTTCATAAAAGTACACCGCTAGATATTTCCCGAATCTATTTATGGTTT
This sequence comes from Cephonodes hylas, assembly GCA_030295005.1. Lineage (NCBI taxonomy): Eukaryota > Metazoa > Arthropoda > Insecta > Lepidoptera > Sphingidae > Cephonodes > Cephonodes hylas. The sequence goes on along the minus strand of AP025364.1, from coordinate 4,735,383 downwards.
AAGGAGCTTCATCAATTCAATTTTTTTTATTGGTGATAAAATAAGTTTGGTGTTAAGCTTTGAGGATTTTCATATCAAGTTTACATTATGTTTATCAAATTTTCACGATTTACGTCAGTGTTTTTTTTCTATCATCAAATTTCAAAAAGATGTTTGTATAAAGTACTTTATAAAGTTTTTTTACCACTGTATATTACTGGCAGGTTGGTCACAAAATTAAAACGCAATGTGTCGTACTCGGGGACAATGCTCATTGAATTTAATTGTCGCTAATCGTCGATTAAATGTATTCTATTCACGGCACTGTCTCATAAAGATGCAACAATTTGTTATAAGTTCATTTATTTTTTGTTACTGTTAAATTCCATTTATTTTTTTATTACAATTAACATTTACAGGTGGATGGTTAGGGCTGTAAGTGATATTTAAACTCCTTTGTTCTAAATATTTGTAGAAATATTATTACTTTATACTCTGCATTTTTCTGCTGGTTAGGTTGGCCGTACCTTTAAATTTCAGTTTATAGTGTGTGCCACTTAAAAAGCCCGTTTGTTAAAATCCCATGCACTAGGGGGCAAATGATGAGACTTATAGAGAATTTAATAATAAAAACGGCTAAGTGCAGGTTAGGTCACGCATAGCATAGGTTTCTATAGTCACATAATGGCACGTGGATTTAGAGAGCTGGATTCGCGTTCGTATACAAGTTAAACCTTTGTATTTATTGAAATAACTAAGTCATCTGTACCGTTGTACCTTTTTTACAAACTTCATCACATTAACTACCATTACCTATCTTTTCGGATTTTTCGAGCCAGACAAATGTATGGCTAAATAGCTTTTAAAGAGTGGGGGGAGGCGGGTTAAGACCTAAGTCCACCACGCTCACCTAGTACAGATTTACAAACTAATAAATTCCTAAGAACTTTTACTTGTGCAGATTTCATCATAATATTTCCTTAAAACTGGTATACCTTAATCAAAAAATCGCTTTAACGATAAAACTAACGAGACAGTCACTTACACAAGCTTATTAATACTGTGTACGAGTACCTACTTACATTTCCTAATACGTCGCTGTTTCATATTTAGACACAACAAGTTGTCTACTAAGGTGCTAAGTTATGGACTAATAATGTAATTTTGTATCCGCCCCAGACTTGGCAAATATGGCTAGAGTTACGTTGAAACCTTTGAAACATTATATCAAAATATATAAAATATATGTCGTTGAAAAAGTTAAGCAGTTTATGTACAGGTAAGAGCAGCGTTGGATGTCCACCCACAAGGTGGGCAGACGATTTGGTGACAATCGCGCGAAGCCGCTGGATGCAGGCCGCTTCCGATAAAACACTTTGGAAGTCTCTGGGGGAGGCCTATGTCCAGCAGTGGACGTCCTATGGCTGATGATGATGTTTATGAAAAAGTTATTTATACCTAATGAAAGCGACAAAAGATTGGTGTTTTTTGGAATTCATGAAGTTATATACACGTATATTTGATTTATTTTTATAATCATGGCATGGAAAAAAAACAGACGAGAGACTACAAATAGGGCTTTTACTTGTTCATTAAAGTAGATAAAATTACGCCCGGATGAAGCCTGTGGTTAATAATTGAGTTTCTTATATTTTTTACAAAAAGAAATATGGGTCTTTTTTCTTCACTAATTGTAAGATTTGAACAATTTTTTAAGAATTTTATAATTTGAGGGTTATTTGTGATTAATTTGTTGAATAAAATATTTAAAACTACTGATACTACATACCTCTTAGGCATAGTTTTTTGGTAGAGTTTATAGGCTTATACAGTATAATAACAATATTATATCTTTAAAAAAAAGTTACATGTTAACATTAACAGAAGTTTGTAACTTTTTATTGAGACGCCAAGAATATAGAAGTAAAGGTATTATTTATCGCCTGACCTTAATGGTAAAATTGTAAACTTTTAAAACAACAAAATAATCTTAAACATTAGAAAAGAATGCCCAAACAAAACAAACGAATGATGACATTGTTGCAAACGAATATCGAGTTTAATTTTATTTGGCTCGCACGCAATCTCGCAGTACAAATAAGTATGCAATAGAAAGTGAATAAAGTTTATTTACGACGTGTCCAGTGTAAAGTCGTAAATGGGAAATTGTTCTCGGTTGTGGATAATGGCGTATTTAATGTATTTGAGGCTGGACGTGGCGTATTACCTAACCGTGATGTCGCGAGTGCGGGTATATGTCGACCGAGGACATGACTCTTCGATTAACATAAAATCGAGGCGAACACTCGCGACCCCGCGTGGGCGCGTGCTCTTGCGCATCTCACTCACATACAGAATAATGGATGCCTTCCCGGGCCCGCCGCCGCCGCCTTGTGTACACAAAACATTGCTCGCAGCCACAATTAACTCAATCATGTTATTACCCACATAATAGCTTAGACATTTCGTGATCGCTAAACCGCATTTAGTCAGTTAGTCATCTCGGAACCGGCCGATGTTGCAACTACGTCAGCCGAAAAATAATTAGCAGTTAGCGACCTCGCGTCCCAGCTGCGAAGGAAAACCGCACGAGAGCCGACATTGACCCGCGCCGCGTACCTACACGGAATTCGACGCTTTGTATTTTTTCACTCAATTTAAACCATAGCTAGGTGGTTAATTGGCGGGAGCAAAAACGCTCAAGACGTTTATCTACACGGCAGCTCGGTGCGATTCTCATCCGGTCGGCCGCACAGGGCGACCGTTACCAGTTACCACTTACGAGATCAATAATTCATATCCAATTAGTTGATTATTGCAGGATACATACGAGTAGTTGCGTGTCATGCACGTTACAGAGCTGTGTTTCAATTAATTTTCCTGCTCAATTTAAATAGTGGTTTACAATGTAGTACGATACCGACTGACATGTTTGATGCCGAGTGCCGATGCGACGCACTGATAACATTCCGGTTCACGAATCGAACACGAAATTCTTGGCGTGGTCAAAGCCGAGGCGAGCTTCAGGGATACAACGGTTCCATCTAGACGTATGTTTGAATGCGGGGAATTCGCAGACGATTGATGGAATGGCGTGTTCCATTGCTGTTAGTGTGCGAATCTAGTCTTCAGACGCGGTATCGGCGCGCAATGGTCCGCATTCCGTTGCTTGGCGACGTGGCGTATGCGATGAGAGGTCTCGTCATCGGCCGATAGGAGCGTGACAGAGAATTCGTCGGTCGGCCGCCGGTGGAATGCGAGCGGTAATTGATTTGTCCTGTGTAATCGTCGGCGAACGGGATTGACAGGAATATCGAGACGTCATGCTAGCCAACGGATTGTGAAGATAGTAGTGGTCGCGCTACTCGCCGCGCGCACAGCGCTATTAATAGTATCCCTTTTATACAAATAAACATCATTCATTACCAAGTGATTTAAAAGCTTTTAAACCTCTTAATAACTCTGCTTCTAGTTTATCAACAATTTATTTGACTTATCGTCCACAGTGACATCTTTTTAGTTATGTAAATTGTTGATTAAAGTCATTGAAATTCTAATTCAAATATCTTAGTTTACGAAGTGGCCAAATTAGATAATCAATGAGACACATAACTAATGTTACTTAGGAGTCGTCTTGACCTTGTCATCGTAACCGCTTCAGATATTTTCCACTTGTTGTTATATATTTTAAATATTTTTTTGCATTTTTATCTTGCGGTGATACATATAAATGTAGAGTTATTCTCCTCTACGATATATAATATATTTACCGACAATTATTATTTGAAATCACAGAATATATAACATAAACAGCTTCCGTCAATTAAGATAACATATTGAAAAGGTTATGGTAAAAATAAAGGATCTTAAGCTCTAAAAATAAAGGTTCACTTTTGCAAAAAAACACGTACCACGTCATCAAAATTTAATTATAAACAATAATCCCTCATCTCGGTTATCCTGTAGTATAATTCATTAAACTAATTTAAGTTGTGGTTTACTGCTAACATAAGTGTGACTCACATTTATACTAAGAAACGATAAAACGTTAAAATAACTGTACGAGCCAAAGGTCATACCGATGCATTTTATAGAAACACATTTTATTAATATAGTAACTGTTACTTTTAATCTAAGACTTTTTTATTGTTCTACGTAAGGATTCCTTCTATGACGTGTGCAAAAGATAAAGTTATCTCAAGCAAAAACATAAGAATTCGCTATTTGATCTAGTTGGCGTTTAAGTTATTCTTTAGTGGGCTAACGTTGATATTATACAGGACAAGTGAGAGTATAACAGTTTTAGAAAGTTTCATGAACGCAATTTTAATCATCAGCCCACATGTATGTTCTACTATTGGACACGAGCCTCCTCTATTACTGATGTAGTTAAGGCTTAAGTCCACTACGCTGACGCAGTGCAGGTTGGCAGACTACACATCCAAGGAATTAAAAAAAAAAATTAGGTGCGCAGATTTCCTCAGGATGTTTTCTTTGATTAAAGTAAGTAATAATTCAATGTAAATAACGAAATTTTGTGTAAATTAATTGCTGAAGAGTAAAACGTAACTTTTGCTTTGACTTGTTCCATAATCGAGATTGCCATTATATTTGAAACTAAATCATAAATGTCCCATGATGCGAAGATCCCTTATAAATAAGCTTTTGAATTTCGCTAAAAAAGTAAATGCTATTGAGTTGCCTCGAGTTGGCAGTTGTGAATCTCTCGTGCATTAACACTACACATGTAATGCAGCTTAATATGATCAGTGTTTTTCGCGTGGCGCATTCTGTCAACGATAAAATATTGGTAAAAGCACACGAGAGCGCCGCACGCGATCCGCAAACAGGTTGCGAACGGTAACAGCGCGAACTCAAATAAAATTAATATTCATAGCCGTTGTATTTATTGGCTTTCAATTAGTATAATCTTAATGGAGCATTAACATATGCGCGAGCGACGCGTCGGAGCATTACCATAGCCGAGCTGGTGTTGCCAGGGCTACGGATGCGCCTCGTTACAACTGGGATTAAATCCATACGGCTCAGAAGGATATATGTATGTGTAATCTTTAATAGTGGTTTGCTGTAGAGATTTATATTTTTATTCGTCTCTATTTTCATTAAGTAAGAAAAAATCTTTACAGAAAAATGATGCACTATATGTATATTAGCTTTATGACAATATACACATACAATGTACAATTACTCTTATGACAATAATTGTAGGTAGAATCAGGCTTGTGTCAGGTTCTAAAAGTTCTTCGTCATTCAGCTTTTCATTTATTTCATAATCAGTATAAATTAAAGAAACAATGTTATGTTGTAGAAATTAAAATAAGAAAGTTAATTGCACAACAAGACGAACATTTTTATTTGTGGTAATAAAATTGTTGTAAGAGTTATGAAAATCTTTTTATAAGGAAACATTTATTTATGTCATTACAAGTTGTAAAGACATGCATATTGACAGCATATTCATAAAATTCTACTCACAATAAAATATGAATATCTTAGTTAGGCCTAGGTGACGCAATAGCAAACAGTTATCCAACTATAAAGTGGACAAATTACCAAGAAGTGGTAACATTAATATGAAAGTAGGTAAATTGGCATTACAAAATAGTTGCAGTGCCACGCACGCGCACTGCTGCATTACTTCTGCACATCCTGCTCGCAGAACGATACTAATGGACGTCTTAAAGCGGCTAATAAACGTCACGGATGTTCGCTGCCCCAGTTAACCTCAGCCGTGTCTAAAAACTACTTAAATGGGCAAAAGAGTCAACTTAGCTGGCAGCACTGGTCGCGGAAGGCTCGCTGCCGATGACCTCCGCCGACCGGTTCCCGAGCTTCCACCGCACCCCCCACCTGCCCCCGCCCCACCCCCGCGCAGCCCCCCCGCGAGACGTTTCATTACGTTATTATTATATTAAATGCTATAATACACATTGTAGGCATTAGTCCGGCCGAGACGTCGTCCTAAAGGGTAATGTATGGGCCGCGTCGCTGGCTCTCTTTACTTTTATTTGTACGGCCTAAGGATTAGCGTGGTGATCTTTATGGCCGTTTTGTGCGGCGGATTGTTCTGCGTTAAGAGATTTTTCATTATTACTCCTTTCTTGGTATTTGGCTCCGGATGGAGGCATTGCTTTGTGAACATCACGTTTCGCACGGCCGTCCAGTTGTTAAACTCAATACATTCACCGTGTAACTTGTTGAGTCGGAAAACTTTCTTCTGTAAGCGATGGCTCATTTTTATTACTGAATTGGCAAACAAAATGACTGAAAATGGCGAATTTGATTTTAAGTGACAAGTTCAATCATAATTTAAAGTTGTTATTGTATTTTTGCGCTGCAGCACCTTTGCTGTTATTTTCAACAAATACATACTTCTCTTACTTCTGAAACTTTACTGAGGGTTAGTTACGGCTTCTGATCAAGCAAAAAGTTTTATTGGTAACTGAATGGTTTTTAAGTTGACGCTATCGAGTATAACTACCATGTATTAAGGCCAATAATACAAATCATACGGATTAATGGAAAAAGTACCTATTCCAAGAGCTGCTTAGCCTTGAGATCGAGTGTAAATAAACAAGCACATTTGTAGACTACATTTTACTATTTAGAATTTCCTAAAAAAAAGATTAAATTGTTTAATAACACAAGCTCGACCAGAAAAAAGAAGAAAAATCTCTGAAATTAACAAAAAAATACCTCTTATTAATGTTATCTTTGACTCTAAGTTATTAAATACGGATGAGGAATAAGTTATTATCAATTGAAGTAAAATAAATACAAAAAGATAATACATTTTTTTAATTACTATGAGCATATAACGAGAAAAAAAAATCAGAAGAAAAGATTCAAACGCGTTTGTCACATACAGTTTTTTTCTCTTTCTGACCCCTTTTATGCATTGTACGTTTGTAATTATTCAAGAAAGAAAATGCATTTTAATGCCAAAGTTAAGCCAAATTAAAGTGTTATTTAAGAAATATTATTTTTTTTACTTTTTTTAACTTTTAACGACTTATTTATTTTCTTCAATTATGAATTAGGAAAAATCAGAACACCCTTTCGTTTAAATCCCAAAAGGGATATAACCACCTTATATGGGGGATACGTTTCAAAGTTTAATACATATATTAAGCTTGTACTAAAAGGTACGAAGAATTTCCTATTTTATAACTTTAAGGACTCCTCACCCGACCCAAGAATTTAAGGCCAGGTCTCCTAAGTCACAAAGAGAACACTTGTTTCGCAGAACCAAACCGCCACTTATCTCTTACTTATTAATGAAGTGTTATCCAGTAAAAATAATATTGAGAACACAATCCGAAACAAAAGACATGCTACCAAGACATCAAATTTACAAGCAAAACACGAGTTTGAGATGTTCTATAGCGAAACGAAGGAGGTCCATTTAACATTGCGTCAAATATTTGTGCAATCAACAAGTGTTTGTCTTGGATGCGAGTGTCGTGTGACCACATGCTGATTGTACGTATATCAAGGAACACCTAGTTTGTGCCATACTCATGGATTGCATACAAGCTTTGTTATGTTTGTCTTAACATTTCTGTGTTCCGCTTCATAGAGAATAGTATTGTTAACTTGGACTTAATAAAGCTCGCTTGTTATTGGCTGATAAGTAATCTCAAAATTTGTTTTTTTTTTCGCTCTCCTCTTATCATAATGTCTAGTTGTATCTTCGGTACACCAGCGCTTGCGATTAAGATTTGGACTTTAGGGTCATCCAAAGATTTTTTCGATTCGTAGAACTTGACAGTAGAAAACAGTTCATCTGTATGTATACTTTTTGTAAAGAATAGATATTGGATATATAGATATCCACTGAATTATGTAGGGTTCATGTAATGTACCTCGTAACCAATAAACTAGTAGTATCTCTGGTAATGGTGTCGATTATAAAAACGTCTTGTTATATCTATATCAGCCCATATACGACTGGCACAGGAATCCCTTACAACTGCGGAGGGTTAGGCTTTTTATTAAGAATTCTTATCGTACTTAATGGCTGTAGTAAAAAAAAGAATGTATGTTAGAATATATTCTTAATGTCGTCGCAAAGAGTAACAAAGAATTACAGTAAAAAAAAAATAAGTAAAACTTTTACTCTACCTCTCTAATGTTTATTAAAATTTAGTGGTTATTACCTCAAACATTTCCTTTAGGACCTATCGACCTATTGCTTGAACATGAACACTTTTGTACTTGTGATCTCGCGGCTCAAAAGTGCGCATTGCGATCTGAAGGTCTCAGAGTCACGACAGGACAGAAAGATGGGGTCAAAGTGTTATTGGGATCTTTTATTAGAAAATTCCCAATTGTAGAACATTTTGGAAAAACATTTGATATAGAATAGAAATACATATAAAATAGATTCGCCCCCTTTTGCGTGGGATTAAAGACACAATGATGAAACATTAGTGCAGGGCTTCCCAAACTGTGCAACATCCGAGGGGCGTCGCGAGGCGATCGGCAAACATTCGCTGTCCGTATTTTTCTGATAACCTTATATTACGCTAACTACTGCTGTTTTTATTTCCAGTAAAGTAGGTAGTTTTGATGATGGGGGGGGGGGGGGTGCGTCGCAAGAAAAATAATAATTCTGTAAGGCGTCATAGTGTAAATATGTTTGGAAACCCCTGCATTAGTGTATTAATTTTCCTCTACCTATAAATAGAAATACAGGGTTCTCTAAGATAATTCTATGCAAGCTGCATGGAGAAAGTAAAGTAGACAGATGTAATGTTTATTATGAAGTCGAAGGTTAGTTTAATTACAATTTGTATAGATTGCCTGCATCCAGCGGGTCCCTTCAACCTTTACTGGGTCGCCGGTTCACCGCAGGCCTATTTAATGCCAGATTGTACGGTGTTTGACATTCGGTATTTAAACGCTTTGGAGGTTTAGTGTTATTTCGCGGTTTGTAGATGCTCTTATGAGCCATTTTTAATGACACGAGCTGCTTGAAAAGTAGAGCTGAAGATCTGGAGTTGATCATTGTCATCAGTCTATATGAGTCACACATACTAATGCCTAATTGCGAATTTCGTAAAATAGACAATCATACTAGTCAATGTTACAAGTAGTGGAATATATAACAAGTTTTGAGGTAATGAGAATGCTAGAAGTAAGCACATATACCTTATAAATTTTAAAGATACCCGATAAGATGCAAAACGATACTACGGTTAATAGTGTGTCCAGTCCTTTAATTTACTTCTGTCAAATTAAGCTGATGCCTCGCATTGCATGGATATACAATAAAACTACTGCGGTATTAAAGACTTAATATGCGTCAGGGAAACAAAAGAAGATATATGAAATGATGAATTATTGGGTATATGTCACCGCCGCACCAAATCTAATTAAAGATGGTGCATGGGCCGCGGCGGGGCGGGCGCGTCCTTCGTCTGAATAAAGCACGCCACAAAGTATCGCGTTACATCGCGCGGTGCACTTGATCATGCCGTTGTCTGCGCTCTTTTATTTGTCTGTTTGGGTCCTGCTTTATTTTTATTGTTACCGCTTTGAACGGCGACCGCTCCGACCGCGCCGACCGCACCGCTTACTCGGCGCCCACACCGGCTCTCCATCTAGACCTCAAATTTGATGATCATTTTCTGTATCAATAAGCTTAGTGTTGCAATTGGGTATATCTCGTTGTTGAATTCATTATAATCGGCGAAAGGGACAAAGTGCAGTAGCCCATCCGATCCGAATGGTATACTAGATACGCTGAATTATTGGATTGTCCTTCTAATTGCCAATACCTGTGAAATATGTCACCTACTGTCATGTGACAGTTATGATATAAGTGACAGATTCGAGCCTAAGCAAACCAACGAATGTAGAAGAAAAAATGAGAGATTTTTGTATGCAGAAGAGTTTTCTTCAAGCATTTTGAGCATATACATCATCTTCATTCACCATCATCCTGTGATTTTTTTTAATAATATAAATTAAAATTAAAGAGCTGATCGTCGCATTTGCCTCAGAAACACCCTAATAGTTTTATATAACCAAATCTGGCGTCTTGAACTTCTTAATCCCCGTGTTATTTATAAGACGTCTTAAGCTTGGTTGCATTCCACATTAAAAACATATTAGAGCAGTCGTTAAACTGAATCACGGGCATAAATCGAGTTGGCACGTCAAAATATCAGTGGTAATAGAGCGAGTGGAGTGCGTGCGTTCAGGCCGCGCCCCCACCGACCAATTTATTCGTCGGGACGTCAGATTTCGAGGGCCTCGTTACGACTAAGCCTCCAATTAGACTTATCCCTAATTAAGAGATGCCAATAAATTACCCTCCATCACGGGCTAACGAAGACGCGCCGCACTAATAACGCTAATTGATTTTGAGTAATGAGCTCGAGTTTTGATGGAGCTGATTGGGAACGTGAGGGTGGCATCGATCGCGACTACGCGCCCGACGCGAGATGCCGCCGCTCTCGCCTCTATGCCCATACTTCTGGGAGCCTTTCTCCTTTGGACACACTTATTTCATTTAGTAATTGCTTTTAGTGGACCTCTGTTTGCTTTTCTTTTAATCCAGTCTTAGTGCTGATTTTGAGTAATGCCGCTGATCTAGAAGACTTATTTGCTAAATTAACCTACATGCCTGTAACTTGAAAGGGTAGGCAAAGATATAAATCCCTAAATTTGTTTTTAAGTACCTGGAAATACGTGTGAATTGTTTTTGTTACTTTTCCACACGGTTCTTATAAAAAAATAAAATGGTTCTGCTTATAAAAAAATAACAAATACTACTTGCCCGATCCGGGAATCAAAACCTTGACAGAAATCGTATTTTAAAGTTAATTAGTTTATACGACCCATTTAAATAAACAAACTCAATAGCTCATATCTTAAAGATCTATTTTCGCATATAAGCGGGCAATCGTAATTTAGCATCTAATAGTTTCTAAGCGCAATTTCCTTTTAATTGAATTTAATTACCATAATGAAAGCTTGCGTTTAATTACTTGGAGCAAACGCTGAACTGCCTTAAAATATAGTCCTGTAAAAGCATTTCAAATGTAAATAAATATTTTATTCGCCACTCATTCGCATCGACCCCTACAACTTCACGCAAAAAGAAAACTTTTAATTATTAGCATGCAATATTTAATGGATTTCAATAGGCGTGTCTGTATCTATTAAAAGCATTTCTGTGTCGCTTTGTTCAATAAATAACCATGTATTAGTAATAAATAAAATAGTGTCTGCTTCATCACGAGCAAACCTTCTAATTGGATGTTGAATAAAAACTTGCATACATACGTTCTTTACAATGACCCTTTGTAATTATGTGCGGGTTAAGTAGATACTTGCATTACCTAAAAAGGCAACAGTGAGGTGGATGAAGTTGTTCGAGATGCGCGGCCGCAACGTGACCAACAACTATCCGGCTCTATCTTCGTTTCCTATCGATACATTGGTCGCTATCACAATCTCATTATTCCACAATCCGATTACGTGCGTCCTTTCGAGCCTTAGATGTGTAATTTATTTTAATAATACGTGTAAACTGATTATCAGCTCCTATTTCGGATGGCTCTGTGCTTTTGTTAATGCCCTACTTGGGTGTATTAAGGAAATTACCTGGATAGGAGTTACACGTAACGGTAAACGAGGCGACGTAACTCAGAAACATTATGTGCGTTTGTAATTCTATGTAAAATGGAAATTCTGACAGTTATTGTTAATATTGCGAAGTCTACGAGAGAACTCTGTGCATTATAAGTTACCAATACCATATATTTATTATATCAATTTTGGGTTTATTATCTTTGTAATATCGGATCTTTCAAATCATCATTACAAGCCGAAGAATGTCCACTTCTGGACATATGTAGATCTCCCCCTATGATTTGGAGGATCTTTTAAATATGGAAAAATAATAAAAAATACAATTGCATTTGATTCTATCTTCTGGGTATTTTTATAAGACAATGGTCTAGTTATTATCATGATTGTGGTAGACAGGAAAACCCAATGTGAGACGTCCCGACTTTACCTTAAAAATATTTGACACTAAAGAAGCTATTCAACTCAGTTCTCTGCTCTCCCATTCAACAAAAATGTTGCCTTCAAAGAATTTCCCATTCTCATATCAAAACAACATTACCGGAGTTATCTAAAATCGATTATAGATCGTTATCATTTTTATCGTGCATTAGAATCGGAATGAAGAGTATCGAGACAATTAATTAAGTCGGTATTTTTAACACGGCCCGTATTAGCATACTGTCAATGTTAAATATAGCTTCTATGGTGAATGGCTAGACTCATCGATATAATCTTAATGTTTGATAATATCTTTGGAAAAAATATTTTATCATTTGTTGTTTAACAGACGAGATAGAACAAAAACCGAGTGTATATTAAGATGTATGGATGTACAGGGGTTCAGGATAGTTCGTGGATTATAAAAGTCTCTGCCTTCCCCCCTTGGATACAGGCGCAGTTGTATTTGTATACCTCATTGATTTAACATTATTGTGCGAAATGCGATTAAAAATCGTAGGCAAGTTTTCCAGGTTAGGCAATAGTATAGCTACTAGAGCACGGAGTTTAAGAACATGCCCAATAATTGCAATTAAAGGTATGGAATATTTATGTCATGGGATGTGTAGTGTTTTAGATAATTTGTGATAGATTCATAATAAGCAAATCAGACGGAATGAAAGAAGTATTGGGTGTTTCTCAATCAATAAGTTTAATGAAGCAAGTCCAACCCACACCAACGGTAATAAAACTAGGTAATAATAATAAGCGAGATATTCGAGTAAAGCGAACTTTCACGTTACAAGGCGAACCCGTTGTGATTAATTAGCAAGGTGGCTAATTAGCGAGTAGAAGTCAACTCATTAGTAAGCGTAATTGAAACAAGCAAGTCTCGGATTTTTTCCCAGAAAAATCTCCAATTAATTCTCCTATGAATGAATTATGCTGAATACTTATAATGAGTTTATGATAGGAACAACAGACCTCTTTTGGTCCTGCAGTTTTTGTTGTAAAAAGTTGTTCTGCACAAACTAGGCATCTCAACTCATTAACGTGTTTGAAATTGGAATTATTTTTCACAGAGGTGCATTATGTATGTACACGATCGATGAAGCTTTATTAATCAAAATAATACAAGATAAAATTAGTCAGAGCATTCTTCTCACAATTGTTCCTTTTTACATCTAGACGAATAACCAACTCCTTGGATACCAACCAATACTTTATTATCACCTTTGTCAAGGTTATTAGAAGGAGGAAACATTATGGGCTGACTTATTCAACACTAAGATGGTACGGCAATGATATGCGTTTACGATATTTAATATTTTATACATATTTAAACTACTAGAATTAATTATAAGTAAATTTAAAATTCTTTTCCCTGGCATCGACGGAAAAAACACATTATATTCTTGATAGTGTCTATTGTATTAGAATAACTAACATGCATATATAATATTTTATGACATACTAATAAATACATCAATAACAGTTATCGTCAAATGTGAGGTCCAATAACCCGATCAATAATAATCGATAAATATTAACTTTATTGGCGTTGCCTCATTATAAACAGCTATATTATTACCAATAAATTATAAAAAGCTTTTGTAATTGTCAGCTAAATATACATTTATATTGAATAGGAATACGAATTTGTTCGATTAATTAAAGAATTTGTGAATGAGGATTTTTGGATTTAAATTTAAAATAAATAATACTTAGAACAATCAAAACTCATGTCTGTTGGAACAACGTGTTTCAATCGTATATTTGTATGTAATGTCGTGTCTTATTAATATATCGTGGGAATCAGATACTACAAAAAGCTTCATGGTATCACAAACATTTGGGCAGAAAACCAGTCATTTTTGAACTAAGCACACATTTGTCTCGAGATAGCGTTCGAACATGTGACCTCTAGTTCCATAGACTTAGAGTCTCAGCAATTGCGCCATACGGCCAATAACGTTTGACACCGCGACATTCCTTACATTGATTTCCTTTCCCAGATCCAGCGTTGACTAAACGCTAATCTTGAATGTCCCTTCACCATATCTAATCTTCTTTTTTGTACCAGTCTGACATTTCATTTATAATTAATTAATTCATTCCAACCATTCATTCATACTTTTTTTTTTTTTAAATAACTGAGAAATATGTGTTTTAGTGCCCGTGCGTTAATTATTGAGCTCTACATTAATTAATATAATGAAGACTTACAAGTAAACAATGAAAAACATTTTCTTACGTCAGTAGAAGCACAGCTTACCCGCAACGTAGCTGTGTACAAATAAGGTCTTGTTGCTCTAATTAAAGGTTAAAACTTTAACTAGAAAGTTACAATGAAAGTTGCTCACTTTTATATCAAATTTTTAATTACGCTCTCGTAGATACTGAAACTTAAATTTCATTACAAGCTTTGTATTAAATTCTTTTGCGAATACTTTGTTATTAATTATAAATTATTATGAACGTTTAGTTCTTGTAAATTAGTATCAGTATCTTTTACAAGTTACTTTTAAGAGTAGTGGAGCTAAATTAAGATGAGTTTATATGTTTTTCTACTACAATCGATTTAAAATAACGGTTTTGCTTTCCTAACCTCTTTCTCTCTCCATATCCATATGGGTGTATATTAAGATATCGTTTTACAGGAGTTCGTGCATTACTATCTTTCAGAAAAAATAAATCTTTCTTCCTTAAAGACAAAAATACGAACGAATCTACCGAGAGAATATTCCATCTTTGTCAATTTTTTCTGGTCGAAGAAGGCTTCGAGTTGGATCCTAAATCGGAATTTTGTCTGTTTAATCGACTAATTTTTGTTTCAAGTCTACCTCAATATTTATTAGATACAGTTGTCACGTTCAAATCAGCCTTCCCACTATAAGGAAGAAACTGTACGCAGTTTTAATTTATTGTCTTATTAGCTATTAAATTCTATATAAAGTTTACAAGTCTAGTCTAGTATATGACCTCCGCTTTTGATAACGGTATGAAGACGGTATAAGTAAGTGATGAAGAAATGTGTATTGTAAAACATTCCACGCTATGGAAATATTCACTCTATTAAAAAGATATGGTCCGAGCGTGGAAGTGCAATAGGATGAAGGTAGAGGCGAGATTGCATGCCTGTCACAGCTAGAGTGGGCCTCGCTTATCGATACTCCTAAGCATTCTATACATTACATCGATAACGAAAGATAGAGAGGTCGTAAATCCAAATGTCTCTAAATACCATCATTATCTACGTTTTTATTTTACTTCTTTAACATTTAAAGCATTATTTATGTAAAACTGCTAAACTGCCTTTTATCGCTAATGTATTCATTAATGCTTAAAATATTTTATTAGTTAAATTTATTTTATATTTAAATTGCAATCGGACTTTTACGTCAGGACCATCTGACCAACGGTCGCGATAACGAGTAGATATTATCATCACTTCTGTCACTTTTATTGTTATTACAATTATTGTCGGTAAAAAACGATTTAATAACTCAATTAAAAAGTACATCAAATCAACGTACAGGTTTTTATTCTGAGGTCTGTTTAACTGTTGAAAAATGTTAATAAAATTAGTTTAGACGTTAAATTTGCAAAACAGTAATGATATAAAGTTGCACGCGGAATGAATTAATGCTATTAAACAATGAACGGATTTGAATGGTTGAGATTCAATTTAGCGTGTCGTTTGGCCACTTATCGAGTATTGTTGGTCCGAGACGGGCTCATCCCATCCCTAAAGCCGCCTGGCGGGGGGTGTTCCATGATTGATGGCAGAATGTGTCAGAAAGAGACGGGGCCATTGCGGGCCATCGGACCTCTCCATCGAGCCACAGCGGGCCGGCGGCGTAATTGAATGGCAATTACCTGGCCTGTAAATATGACACAAGCGCGTAATTGTAGGAGTGGAACGCGTGAGGCCCGAGACCGCAGTGTGAACGCAGCTTTCGTATGAAACATTGGAATCACGTGCGCTGCTTTTCTTATCGCCGCCGAGCATTAATTGTAGCGATTTTAATGACACTTTTTGTGTTGTTTTAATATCTTAATTTCTTTTGTTCGTTTTGTTCGGCGTTTCGGAGGTTGCAAGAGCCGGTTCGAAAAACCTTCACAATACGCGTGATGTTTTGTCAGTAGTCTACACAGTGGTGTCATATTTTTGTAACACGGACAAGGTGTTTCGCCTTTTGTTACACTTTTATTCGGTTCGGTCCTGTTGTTAACGCGCTGTCACTGTTTTTAGTTTCCGTATTTTTGGTTTACTTTGGTTTCTTCTGTGGGTATATTCGTTAGTAAATTGAGAGTGTAAGAGTAAAAGTGAGAGAGTGTGTATCTAGATGATGAGAATAAGTAACATTGGGCGAAATGTGATTGAAAATATGCACTGCCTACTCGAATAATACGCGAATTTTAGCAGTTGATTCATTATGAACATAGCAGAACCATTTTTTATCACAATATATTGCAACAAAACCTGTTTCACATGTATCCTTAAAAATTAAATTGTTGCGGAAAATACGTTAATCATTCTTGACACGGAAGTTCTAATACTTCAGAATATTCGTACATAATGTTTGCATATATTTTATATGGTAATTAAATTTAACATTTACATATAAATAAGTATTTAAAAAGCAGCAAGCCTGGCGGTGTATAGGTTATTGTAAGTGCAGTAAGTCATATCTGCACAACAAATATTTAACATAATATACGAAAAATTTAGGTGCAAGACAAGGTATTTACTACAAGGTAAAATATATTTCCCAAATCTGAAATTAGTCATAGTTAGGTACCATACTTTTTTGTATAACGAGTACCATTCATAAAGTATTGTTTCGTTTTCCAGGAATAGTGAATGCCACGAACTGTTATTTTTAAGTCGATTTTATAAATGATCGTAACAGATTACATATAGGAAACTTAACATATTATTATAAAACAAAGTTTATTTTTGTATAACAAGTATTTATCTTTAATCAAAGACTCCTGTATCATTATATATTTCTATGTCCACGTCTGACTTTCCTTGTTTAATTTCTAGCCTAATTTAATGCTTATATTAAATATAATATTTGTAACAAACACTCAACTCAGTATTTTCTACTACACATTTAAATTCGCGGCAATTTGTACTTGACACGTATAGAGAAACGTGGCCGAACAGCTGATGATAGAGTTAGCTTACTGCGTTTTATTTCCACATGTGGAAAGCCGTTGGGCCCGAGGCACCTCCGCCACCTGCCGCCCCACTAACACAGAGGGTGCCTCAAATACACGTGCACTTATAAATCGATGCAATTGTACTTACATCCTGTTGCAGAAATTAACCGATATTATGAGTAAAACAAAACAAAGATGTCTGTGTCGCCTTCAGTATGCTAATTGAGTTTGTGTTTATGTGAATTTTTTACCGTCTTTGTACTAAATTTCTTACATGATTTTTGTTATGCATATGTAGAAAATGATAATGTACATGAATATGTATGTTTGTATCACCTGGTCTCAATTGCCGTAGACTGCCAATATCTTTCTTCTCTTGACAACGAATCTAACTGAGATTTTTATTTATTTATTTATGAATTATGTATGTCTATGTATATAAGACAAAAACTAATATTCCACGTGCCCCGGGTTTCACACGAACCACTCGTTTGTGCCAATTAAAATATTTCTAGGACATTGATTCAATTAAAATTCGACACGGCTAGCTAAATCTGGCGTACACCATACCGACATGACAAAACGCCAGGAGTCAGGTTTTAATTGGCATGGCGTCGAGTTCGGGCCAGAGGAGTGCAGGGGGTGGCCGCGTGCCGCGCGACGGCAGGGGGGGGGGGACAGGAGAGGATCGCCTCTCACCCGACACACAGTTTTTCTCTCACCCTCCACGAAGCAACAGGTGAAACGATGAACTGCCGAAATTCCCGAAACCGAGATTATCTTTTATCATACAGTTACGAGGAAATGTATTTAGCGGGCACTGTACGAACAATAGTAAATAATTGTCGTTAATCAATGCCACTTGGGTATCAATCGTTCATTAGCCGAGGCCGTGTGGACTGCACAATCAGTCATTTGGAGCGTTCTCACGGCTCATTAAAGTCTTTTTCGTTATACGGCGACCGCGTCTACCGTTTCCCGGAGCACAATGAGCGAGTGATTCGGCGGCGAATAACGAGGGCATTTTGTCGGTCGCCTCTCACGTCCGACGCCTTCCGACGCTCAATGAAAGTTTACCTGCAGCCGTAACGAGCGATTTGTCCCCTAGCCCCGGGCCCCGGCCCCGCGCTCCAGCCCCAAATCAAAGCCCATTCACATCTGCATGCCGACACAATGCTGGCAATTAGGCCACGCCAGGCCCTACAATCGAACGTAATACAGTGCTCGTTCGGTGACGCCACGGCGCGCTCCTCTTCCTTCGATCATACCTTATTCATTATTTTCTGATGATTTGGCAATTAATGGCCTGAAGGTCTGGAGCTACGCCGTTCGCGTTGCAGTTATATTTTGCGCGCAATGTAAACAATGTGTTTTTATTGTAAAAATCGAGATAGATCGCGCGTCGTCATCGCCGAGAAAATGTGCTTTTAAATTACAACGCACATATTTAATTTAAACATTTTGGATTCTAATCATTGTACCCACTTGCTAATGCGTCATTCAATGTTATTAAAATAAATTTGATGACCTTTTCGACACTATCACGATATAACATAATAATAAGTATTCTAATGCGGCGATGATGCATAAAATAAATTCGCGTATTCCAATATTATAAGTGACAAAATAATTACAAAGATTACCTATTATAGTATTCATGTAAAGATATAATATAATATTTACCGAATATATGCATGTAATGAGAATTTATATTGGTTTCTTCGGCAATAAATCAATGTAGTAGTGGATAATTTGCCCTCAGGGTCCACATGTCGGCGTTCCATAAGGTCAAGCGTTTCGTACGTCCCGTCATCGCTTCCTTTGTGAAGGTAATTTGCTCGCTAAGGTCCGGGTCAACTACGCACAATAAATCACAACACCTGTTGTATCCCGATGACATTTCTAACACTCAAATATTCTATTACTACGCTTCATCTGAGGAATTTTCTACGTTTTCAACAAACTAATAACATTTATTCAAAGTGCTAAAGTGCTTTTGAATTAAAGTGGTTCGGACGAGAATAGAAGAGTGTTGTGTTTATTGCTATAAAGCTTTTAAAATGAAACCATGAGCTATAAAATAATTAAAATAGGAAAAATGTTGTTTGAATGAGAGTTATGCGTGTACCTATTTCGAGGGCATTTGGCACGTGTCCCGCTTGGTCGCGAGTTTACTAAAGCTCGTATTATTGTCTAAAGGAGAATCAATTTCGAAGAATCACTTCGACCGCATGCAATTTGGCTTTATTTCAATTCATTAAAGTTCGAATAAGCGGAACGAAGAGAGCTAATTTCATTTTTCGTTCACTGTAATTATTATAAAAAAAGATATTGTATATAAAACTAATTTATATTTTAATTTAACATGAACTTTAATTGCTGTTTCTGATCAATACGTGACTCAAAAGCCGCGAGCCGAAACTAATTAATCCTTAGCAAAAACTGACTCAATATGTTTTTAATTTCTATGTTGTTGAATAGTTTTTTTCTGTGGCGGCGTCACCACTGCTAGGTCCTGGCAATCATCGCCGTCTTCAACATTTAATGCCCACATAATGTATCACAACCGTCGTTTGTTTCGCACCGCTTTTACAACCAGCAAAATAAATGCAACCGTGCCGCGCTCTGAAATAATATCCCAGCTTTTAAGTATGTCGAGAATTGCGTATTTTAAACTGTCCTTGTATTTGACTAGTATGTACCAACTTAGCTGGAAATATTAAAACACTGTTATACCCCGATAAAATATTTAAATTGTTATTAGTAGTGTATTTATTTAGTCTATATAATCTCGAACTGTCAACCCTATCGTCAAAATTCATGTCTAAAAATAGAAACACGTCTATTGACAAAGTTGAAAAAACTCATCTCGGTGCAAAATGGCACGTAAAAGTAACCCATTCACCGCTTCGTCAACAATTCGAACAATATTTTGAACAATGTCGAGCGGAGCCCAGGCACTTTGTGACAATGACCCAATAATTAACAGTCGACAATCGCGTGCAAATGTCGTGTGGGTGACAAGTTCAGCACACGGGGCGTCTGGTGCGTCATTAAGGAGCATTCACGGGGTCCGACAATATTCTTCATTTGCGTACCGGCGACCGTCATTTGGCGCATTGTGACCGACACGGCGGCTCCAAAGCTCGCCCTTAAATGCAATGCAACGATGCACTGTGCCGCCGCCTTAATTGTACCCTTGTTTTGCTGTTACCACCGCTTCAGCTCGCTAACGGCACAATAGACTAATTTTGGAATCACGTATAAATTCCCTGCGTTTAGTGTGTCGAGATCTTCTTTGATGTTCTTTCAAAATTGTTTTCAAGAGGTGTGTTTTTGCGTTTAGTGCGCAATGACTTTTTCATTTGATGTGTTCAAACGATTGTAGTTAATTGTGTCGTGTGGGTCTCGCAATGACGTATACAACCGGGGCTATTTGAAAACGATACAATCATGTAATTGTATTTATGAAGTAGTTTCCTATTTCATTGCTTTTTAGATTATAGTATGTGGTAACTGCACTTTTTTAATAGATACTTATTTATTTTACTATTATATTTAAAACGAGTATTAATTGATTTCAAATAATTAAATAAAATCGTTATCTATATTGATTACCTGTTAGCCATAATCTTCTTAATTTGATTTGAAAAATAATAATTTAACATATAATCAGTCTTCGTTTGGCTATATCTATGTCTACTTATGTACATGACACTACTCCTAGAGTCATGATAAATTGTCGCCGTCGTCAAGAAATCGTGCTATTTTTTACTATTCGATTGTTCTTAACGAACATTTAAGTCTTATTAGGCAAAAATTAAAGTTTATTAAAGTTTATTAAAAATATTTTTCAATTGTGTCCTAAAACGTTTTATTTAGACTATAATATGTTTAATTTAGGAATTTTTGCGAAACGCCGCGAAAGTTTTAAGATTTTACTATTTTTAAACCTTCAATATTCACCCCACTGCTGGACAAAAGCCTCTCTTTTCTTCCTCATGTAACAGAGACATCCCACGTGGAAGAAGATTACAGTTTACTTTAATATAACCTTCAGCCCTAATGCAGCGGGTAACCAATTTACATAAAACTCTAAACACGTTCATAAAATTTAATAAAAATACGATAAAAATATAATGTGTTACAATGTCTGTTATAAAATTAGGATAATGAGCGTTAACAGTCTATCAAATTATAAACTTCCTGAATGAAAGGTGCGTTCACTGCACTAATTAAGAACTATAACATTAGTAACACGTTCACCTGTCCCTCTGACTAATCTGTCCCTGTTTGGTCTAACATTCATTGCCGATACACTCTACTCCACTGGAATAAAGTCCATAATTGAATGCTTACCCTCGATTCAAAGTATCTAATAGAGCAGGTTGTGTAACGGTACATTTGTTTTCGTAATAAAAGCCTCGATATCTTTCTCGTCTGACTCATCGATTACCACATTATATCCATCTAGACATAATGCCCATGATTAATAAGCCCCATTAACTTTAAACAAAGATTAATTTCGAAGCGGAGCTAACTCTGCGTTCTCATAAAGATATTATCCCCGTACCACGAAAACTACGGACGTCAAGGGTATCTGTTTATGTAATCAATTTTAAATATTACGTTCAATATTTTATGGGCGGTCAGCTCGGAGATTTTTGATAAATGTGCTAGGTTTACAACATTCTTTCTTATCCAATGGCCACGTCATGTACGAGTATCATATATTTTTATCCGATGGGTATTAAATTTAGCACATGGCGTTAATGCATCGTAAAATTAGTAGTGAAAATGTGTCGAATAATTGCCAATTTCGAGCGATTATTTCGTTATAACTAAAGTATCAAAACGTTATTAATGCATTTTAATACAATATTCATTACCTATAACAAAGTTGAGGTGTAATTAAAAACTGTTTATTATGGTACATGAAAGGGCGCATGAGTATGCGCCTGCGCAAGCCGCCCACGCGCTCCTCGCTGTGATCGATCGAACGAAACCCAATTAGCTCGATAATGCCTCATCACTGGATTATTGAATTAGACCAAAAACGGACCCACCTCTTTCTTGTAATCTGATGAGAGATTTCCTGTTCTCATACGTTGGAAACAATGGCCGACAAAAAGCTTTTAAGTGGTTTTGGACCACAGAGATTATTTATATGGTGTTTAATATTAAATTGGCAATCTATTATAACAATAGCAATTAGTTTCTATAAAAACAAAGCCAAGATTAGTTTTCTGAGAAAGCTAATCATTAAATTGTATTATTTGTTATTGCTAAGCTAAAAGCTCAGTCTAGAGTTCCATGCAAGTACAATCGCGTACAATATTAAAATAAACCAAAACAACAATTGTTTTGAAAAAAAAAGAAAAAAACACATGTAGTTATGTTTCTATTTAGCTATTTTTTATTTTATATTTTACCTAATGTAATTTAGTTATTTATGTTATTGACGCTTGAAAAGATAATGACTTATGACTGTTATTTAGTTACGAGCGGGAATCCCTAATTGTGATTATTGTCAATGTATTCTTAGTTTAATTAGTAACGTGAAGTACACAAAATTTTATCAAATTGCCTTCGTAGCTTATGCTGTTTATTTTCTTCATTACCCAATTATGCAAAAAAAAAACTAAAATATAACATAAAAATAAAATTATTGATCGTTTGTATATATTCAAAAGTTTTGTTTTGTAAGAACTTTTCCCGAGTACCGTTGTTCGTACCGACAAGCTGGAGCCAATACATTGCACATAATTACGTCGTATACAATAGCCTATTGCTGTCAGCAATTACGGTAATCTGTAAGTAATATATTGTGATTATTTCATTTCTTACAAACCCACTCGGGCCATACATCAGCGGCCGGTCGCTTTCCATATGACATCGTCAAAATAACTCACTCAGACTTTATTTTACTTCAGTATGCAAATGCACTCCAATTAGCGGGTCTTACGTTTCTCGGTAGGTAATACTCATTATTTCAAGTTGGGATATTTTTTCCGTGCGCGTACGAGCGCCGCGTACCGTAGCCCGCGGTTTCGTAATTAACCATGAACGGGACGGATCCTTCAGCGTTTGCTTATTAACGTCTAATCTTTGTTGGCGCCCGTCGATCTTAATTAATTCAATTAAAGTATTAAGGAGTAGGTGAAGGTTGCGGCTCTCACTGAAATTTAAAAACTTAACGTCGCCGTCCCCGTAACGACTCACCGAGTATACAAGGGGGAGGCGAATTAATCAAATAATACCACGGAGGTGAGGGGCCGGCGGCGCCCCGCGCCCGGCCCGCCCCCCTCCGCCGCCCCGCGCCGACCGCGTGGCTCAGTCGCGATCGAAACGCCGTACGGGGAAGTGTCGTCGGTCCCCACAAACACAACTACTTTTTTCGAAGTTGTCCATACAGTTTTGTTTGAAAGTTTCCACAAGGAAGTTTTATGTGTTCAACCTTTTATTCCGTCGAACTCGACATCAAAGAGATTGCACTCGGCGTGCAGTTTCTGCCGTTCTTACGTTGGTTGTGTTTTTTTTGTTATTGTTAAGTTTTTTTGTTTGGTGCATCGTGCCGGTCCGGAGACCGGCGGTCCCTTCGAGGCATCAAGCCTGGACGCGCGGCTAACAGGCCCCAAAGGACAAAGCCTTTAGGTAACTATTTGGAGAAGTTTAGTGTCTGGTGTCGGAGTATCGAACGTTTGTGGCACCGCGCTGCAATGCAGTATGTTAGTAAACACACTGCATCACCTAATGTCCTGTGTCACGAGGAAACTACGTATTAATTAGTGTTTAGTACGTCGCGAGCTCACTTTGTAGGGCCTACGGTGAAACTGTGCGGAAATAAGTTTTGACAGGCCACGTGCGCCGCTTCCTCCACTTTGTTTACAAACTTAACAATGCGCAGTAAAATATTATAGAGTGGAGAAAGCTCACAAGTCTTTAGTATTGAACTAGGTGCCGTGAAGTTTCTTAAACTAGGATAAGAATTTTATTAAATCGAAGCGGTGTTAATGGAAGGTAGATTGGTATGGGAGCGGACGCTTAAGCTGAGTTTGGTAATTTGTTTAAAAACATTTAACTATATAGAACACGAAAATAGATCAGACCTGCTTTCGTAAGAATGCGATGCTCTTAAAAGTGTGAATTTTAACATTATTGGACAGCATCCAAACTTGCAGCTACTCGCAGACAATGTTTGAGAACATCAATTAAGTCTCGAAGACATGGTCGCACACAACCCGTCACCAATATTTTCGGAATAATTAATTAATACACAGCTTGTGAACACGGTACTAATTATTTTACCATCAGGTGAAACTCAATTACTAAGAGATAATGAAATCATGAAGGATTTATTTACTTTCAACATCAATTTTCTTTAAAATAAACTTACTTTTAATTAAAGCTTTAACGAAAAACAAATAGAAAAGAGAAGCGAGAACCCTTGCGTACGAACCGGAGTCAGTGGGACACTTGGCGGGCCCCGACTCGCCACCGCTTAGGCCAATTTGCGCCTTACCGCCAACAATCATTTCATTACTCCGCCACATTAGTGCACATGACTCACTAACTCAATTCAATCTATGAGTCTTGTGCTTTGTCTGTCTGTTTGTGCCGTTGTTGAATAATTTCATCAAATCATTCGTAATAAGACGGGTTGAAATTAATTTAAAACATGTCTAAGCAATATTATACGGACCACTTCATTTCATCGTTGGTTTAATTAAAAACGAGTGCCCGCACCCCTCCCTCCTTTTCGGGTTGGAGTGTCCCCCCCCCCCGCGCTCGCCCGCACCTCCTACTCCCCGCGCCCCGCGTGGGCGTCTCGCCCCGCTTATATTTAGATAATTGTACAATCATCTAAATTAATGAGTCCTCTCGTCCGGTACTGGCTTCCATTGTATTAAGTTTATGGTCGCCACCCACCGGATACACGGTGACAAATTTAATTTAAAAATTCTAATTAATCCATTTATCATTACGCTCATTCTTTATGCGACGCCAAATATTTTTTCCTATATAATAATTAAAAACAATTTCTAACATGTGAATGTTCAATTAAAATTAATATAAGTATATTATGAAGATTTTTATTAAAGTTGTTCCCAAAAAAAATAACTTTTTACCGTTCGATAAAAGTTTAAACTTTACTTAAAGACTTAATTGTTTGAACAGATTTTTATCCTGTCGCTCGTGATGTAAAGCACAGTTAATCATAATATTTTAGTCGTGTATCTGTACAAAGAGGTGCACAAATCTGGGCGGGTGTCGGAGCTCCGTTGACGACAGTGATAGAGCTCAATGCAATTAAAAGTTTCACTACGTGCGTGGCCGCGGCACAGCGCGGCGAATCTACCTTAATTTATGCCAGCGATAAGCTCAACTTAAGAGAGCCAATTAATTACTTATATTAAACTAAGATTGTCATTTGCATTTAATACATTTTTATGACCGTTAATGTTCAGCGCGATCACGCACTAAATGAGTAATTAAAATACTATAAAACCCACAAGTATGGATGAGTTAAATATATTACATATAATATCGCAATCAATGACATACATATAGCTATAAATTTCGACAAATATAAATCCAGCTGAAAAGCTTTTACCTCATAATAGATTGGGACATGACAAATGCATTGATGGGCAAATCAAATTAGGCGTGCGTCGTATCCATCATCCCATGCCCTCGCCAAATTAAATGCATCAGAAGGATGGTGGCGGGCCGGACTCCCCGGAAGGCCGCCGGCGATCGGTCTAATGAACCCCTACCTCCCCCGCAGCCTGATTTATTAACGAATTAAACGCATTCTGCTGCACCCCCGTGCAAACAACCTAACTTCTACACCGAGATTATTGACAAACGCTCATATTAAAATCATTTCACAGATTTAATTAAATTTACACAGACGCGGAAAGATCTAACAGAGGCCAGTGACTTGTGTTTTGCGTTGCATGCATCGAGTGTTTTAAGAATTTTTATACAAAAATTACATTAATGTGAATTAGTGAAACAACGTAACCAGTTCCGCTTGAGTCGACCAACACATTAGTTCCTTACGCTAAGAGCAACTAAACAACTCGCTTATGCAAATAAACCCTCAGAATAACAGGTTAGTTCCACCGAGTTTTCGAAAGTTCTATTATCTTCACAATAATAAGGCATAAAATCCGCCATCACATATATATTCTGGAGCAATATCTCAATATTTTTATAGCACGTGTTTGTGATGTTAACAAACCGATTTAATGCTCTATCCAGACGGTATTCTAAACGGGGCGCGACAGGTGCGCGTTCCCATGTCTTATAAAAGCATTTGTGAGGGGTATTTTAACGCCACAAATGAGTCTCGATTGTTAAGATAAGAAGATTACGTCGCGGTGTCAATGGCGTACGAAAAACTCGCCCTCACTTACATTAACAACGTATATTGAATAAACGTATGTAGGAAGCATATTATTGTTGCATCTATTATTCAGAACAGCCGGCCGGGGGCGCGGCTGCTAAATTATTAAACAAGCGTTACGCCACCCCTATCTTCAAATTCTCGAGCTTGATGTCTGAACGATTGGTTGCAAACTTGATAAAAAGTAACTTTCGTGTACAAACATTGTTGGCGTCACGTGTATGTATATTCAAAGTAAATCTGAAGGAAGTGTTTAAGGCTCGAAATGGAATTCTCATTGAGGCCGTGGGCTAGCCGTGGAACACCTGCTTTGATATCGCGCAAGCCCTCTCCCCGGTTCGTAAGTCCACATTGAGTAAACCGGTTTCGATTACAGGTTATAGCTACCTACTTATTCGTTTGGCGGAAACGAACCTCTCACATAGTTGTGCATATTTTCAATACGATATTGTGGCTAAAATGAGGAATTTATTGTTAGTTGGATTGTGTTTTAGGTGTTATTGTTTAGAAATCGTAAGTTGTATCAAAATTGTAAGATGCGTTGTTGTAAGTTTTGCACGCGAATCTAGAGTATTTTCTAAAAAAAAATAGATTATTTAATATAATATTATCATAGGTTCCCTTAATGATTTTCAAAACATTCCTTGTTTACACTACTTTTTCACGTTACATACTGTATCTTATAACAATTCTTACAAAATCATCGCGAATTTAAATGTAGACAAAGTATTAACATCTCTTAAGTCTGCGCATTAAGATTAACCAATAATATTGTCATTTAATACATTTTTGTAGTGACGTAACTGTGTTTACCGAATGATTACCAATGTTAGCCATGTTCTGGGAACAAGTGATTCGACTGCCATACAAAAATAAACAGTCAACCGCGGTTTATTTGTTCTGTAGGTAAGAGGCACTGTGGTAACGGATAGTAATGATCTCCGGAGAATCTCAGAACAAGCTCCTATTATGAAAGGACTTGTTTGTTTAAAAAGCCTCGTGTTAATTTCTGTATGGGGGATCTGAGAATGCATTCACCTGTTTTATTCTACTGAATGGAGATGACTTTTTAAAGACATTTGTTTGAGAAATAATTGCATAATTTTAAAATTTATTGAATCTTTGTTTTTAAAATAAAATTGTGTTTATTAAACAAAAATACATTTTTTGTCACTAAGTTTATTTTAGGATTATAAACTAATTGTCATGATGGATGGTGATAGGTGATATTTTATCCTGATTTTGCAATTATGCATCAAAATCAACAAATTCGAACTAAATTTGACAAGCTTCTTCCGTGTTTTTTACAATATTAATCAAAATTGGTTCAGCAGTTCAATTTCGTATAACAAATAAAGATGATTCATAGTAATATAATTCAAAAGTCTTTATCTATAGATGATAGAGTAACTAACTCTCTAGCTTATTAATGCAATTATGCTGGCTAGTCCAATAGCTATAGGCTTGGCTTACAGGAATCACACAAAAGCAAACTAACAAAAATGCCGACAAACTGCAAGATGAAAAGACTGTATTACTTTACCTGTTATACAAATAGAAAAGGATAAGTCTGCTTGCATTCACTTTCCTTTGAAATGTGTAGTCTTTTGCGAAATCGCTATTTAACACTCTTTTGTTTTGATGACCTATTGTAACAAAAGTATAAACTCTTTTGTCTTTAAAAAAAATATGATGTATTTTACGATATCCTTGGCATGCTTCCTCTTAGCGCCCACGCTTGACCAATATTTACCCTTATATGATAGTTGGAAACCTTGCCATACTGCTAGAGGGTGGTCTAAGAAATTCTTCTGAATGCTTATGATTTCATGAATGACGCAGAGTCGTGCGTAGTCCATTAACACCACCCTTTGGTCATTGACGCCTAAGCGTAGCTACATATTGACTTGGAGACCTGAGTCATCTTTACCTTTATGTACTGTTGGTCTTATCAATTGAATAGACTTTATCCTGGATTTAGGTAGGTAATGAAGACAGCGGCTCTTAAATCTTGATTTGGAAATTGAAAGGGATAAGAAAAGTCTAAAATTCCACGTAGCTATATTAGTAATTAGAAAAGCTTTTATATACTGTCTTAGAAGGCTAGTTCAAAATATCGTTTACCAATAATTTTGAACTAAAACAATTTTAAACATTGAATAACGTCCCATACTGTGTTTACATAGACGCAATAATAATGATGACTAAAACTGTCTCATACAGAATTGTGAGCTTTATCTTTATGGATATAGCCCGATGGACATGAATTTATCCAAACTACATTAAGTCGTAAGAGCCACAACAAAAGTAATTTATTCATTTTAAATCCATATTCCTCAACTGTAATGGCTTATCCGTTATATTGAATTAAGGACTTTTACATTAGCTCGACATTTTACCGGCCATAAAAACGATTAGATGATAATAAAAAACATGATTTAAGGGTCGTATAGATATCGCACCATGCTTTGTATGGGCCTACTTTAAATTACTTAATCCATCAATATCTAAATGACTCATTCTATCGCTCTGGCAGTTTTGAATGTCAATCATTGAAAACCTGAATGCGTGGGAAAGAGACAGCGGTATAGAGTTCCATTGATTTAGACAGAGAGGAAAAGCGTCCTTAATTTCTCCGCGTGCGGCCACTCGAGTAGTGCCAGTCATCCTATTTGATTGTAGAGAGAATTTTGTGTAGTAATTGGTACTAATTATTGTTTTGAGGGCCGTTTTTTATGTTACTTTAATATGAATGTATAATTTATCTTGATTCAAGAACTCACATGTTTGTTTAATTAAGTTCGTGACTTTAAAAGACTTAATCAAAGCATAATGAGGAGATTTGCAAAAAAACACACAGTTCCATTGACCTCCCGTGTTAAGTTTCTATAATTATGTGTCGATGACCTCAATAAATTCGATTTATAATATTCTCACATACTTAGTCATTTGTAATAAGTTAAGAGTCAGAATATTATTATATTCTATTCTCAAAGTACATGTTCTTCTACATCTTGGTTCAATTATACAATTAGGTAGGAACAACTTCGAGAAGGAGACCCAAAGAAGAATACAGCTGGGCTGGGCAGCATTTAAAAAACTTCGTCGCGTCTTTTCGTCACCCATACCACAGAGCCTGAAGACGAAAGTCTTTAATGAGTGCGTCCTTCCTGTCATGACATACGGAGCCGAGACGTGGACACTGACGGTGCGACTGGTCCACCAACTCAAGGTCGCTCAGCGAGCAATGGAGCGGGCTATGTTAGGAGTCTCTCTGAAGGATAGGATCAGAAATCATGTTATCCGACAGAGAACGAAAGTTATAGACATAGCCCAAAAGATCAGCAAGCTGAAGTGGCAGTGGACCGGTCACATCTGTCGCAGAACCGACAACCGTTGGGGTAAACGTGTTCTGGAGTGGAGACTGCGGCTCGGCAAACGTAATGTAGGACACCCTCTGGCTAGGTGGGGTGACAATATCCGCAAGGTGGCTGGCAGGGGTTGAATGAGAAGAGCCAAAGATCGAGCCCAGTGGCGTGCCATAAGAGAGGCCTATGTCCAACAGTGGACGAATAAAGGCTGATGATGATGATGATTGACATAATTTCACAAAACTGATAACTGTTGCCCCATGCTTTTTAAAGCGGATCCAAGGTCAAGGAGTAAATACTTGAAGCGAATAGTCAAAACAAAAATCCTCGACAGATACTTGTGAAACGTAAAAGTTATGCAACCCATTAAAACGACATCTTTAACATTTGTCACGTATTCAAGAGGGGTATTGGTCCCAAACTAAATAAATCAAAAACCTCTTGTGTGGTCCCAACATACACAATATTCTGATTTTTCTACGTATTATACGACCGCAAAAACGATTTCTAAGTGTTGCAATGAGTTGATTGGACGTCCAATTTGATCGAAAGTACTAAACTCAAATTCGTACCTCCATTTTACTACACTGTCTGTTTTAAACTTTACTAGAACAAAACTATTAAAGTAACATTTAAACCCTATATAAAGCAAGAGCACAATTATGAAAGTCAAAACTTGGCATTTGTATTGCACAAGCGAGTATTGTTAGAACTAGAATTAATAGTTATCCTTGGCTAATAACGGCAATAAACGTAGAAAAGACGAAGCCCATATTTCACCGGTTGCCATGGCGACAGGTGCGCCAAACAACATCGACCTGCGAGATATAAAATAATGACTGAGAAACTACGGCGCACCGTATCTCCACCGAATCTGAATGAAATAGATTAATCAATTATGATACTCAATGTTTCCTGTATTTTAAATGTGACGGGTTTATTATATTCCGTTTAATTTAACGCTTTCGTATCATTTATCATCGCAGAATCGTAAGTTATCTTAACTCGTATTCTTACGAATGCAATTAGTTGAAGAGAATGTTTCATAATATTAAATACAAAACAAGTATGCGTACAAAAACTTAAGTAATCAATAATAATATTTTTCCTCATTTGTATCTTTGCTAATTAAAGTGTCCATTGTATGAGTTCGCTCTTGTATATATTGCCGATTAATCATGAATAATCATATGGTAAAGTTCCAACGTGTGTGGTTGTATGGTCGTTTTTCATTTATTATCTTTATGGCGGGCTGAGTTAAAATAATTAAACGTTTTATTGACGTCTTAAAAGTCGTAATGGGAATTTCTTTTCCTTAAAACTTATGAAAAAACTAGGTTTATTCGAGTTAAATTTAACATTCCGGTCTTGTTGTTAATACACCACTTACAACATTCCCCGCTGATGTGAATAATTTATTAATAAGCAAAAGGAACAAAACGGGCACAAACGAGCGGTGTACACAATATCAAATCATAACTTGGGAACGATTTGTTGCTTCATTATCGGGGCGTCCGGAGCGCTAACAGCAACTAAGTAGATAACAATCAGCTGAAGGCTTGTTCGAGACACGAAATTAATTAAAACAAGTTTGTTCGCGGATCCTATGCAGGGTGAACAAAGCCATGCTGAGTCACTAGGTAATTACACCACACCAGACGCCGACGAGGCGCCTCAAATCTAACATTATCTTTTGGCTCATTACCGTAACCTTGTCACTACGCCACCCGAAAAGTTGCGAACACTAATATCATGCTTATTTAATTACCAGCGAGCTTTAATTGGATAACCACTTTGAAAGGTCATTAGTTTATATAAAATACAATTCAGTTGAAGGATGCAATTGCGTCGTATAAATCCTTGCGCTAATGCTTCGTAATACTAAGAGTGCTTCACGTGATACGAACAAGTATGATACGAATATTCATATCTGTGTTCCAAGTCACGTCAAAATTTTAATTATGATGTTTGGGATTCTTAAAATTGCACGATGACATCGCAAAGGGTTACCAAAATTATTCTTCGGCAGTTTGGAGTCGCTGATATTTTTTCGCGAGCTCTCCCAGCTGAATGCGGTGATCGCGCCTTGTCATCGGGAATTTTAATTATATACAGTGATTAATTATGTGTAACGAGTAAGTCGGGGATGGCTCGCGATCGCTGATTGATGACGATCCGCGAACTTCTCAGTTTTGCGCCGCTTCTTCCACCACATTGTCTCGTATTAATTGTTACTTAAACGTTATATTTTGTTTCATTGTTCCTCGCGTAGTGGGCGATGTAATTTGATTTATTCGTTACACTGCGTCATTGTTGTTATTAATTTTATAATGGCGAAGACAATGCTGGTATTTACGTTCCGTTGCACGCTGAATCATTCTATTTATCTAATAAATTGTAATTAATGTTCCGTGTGGTGAATCCTGCTATAATTTGTTGTAACAAAAACACGACTTATAAGAATAGCACATATATTCGTATTTATTTATTAAGTTACTGCAACTACCTTCATATTACTCTTGACACACAAAAATGCCCACTAAATAGGTAAATGTTATTTTTTTTATTTAAAAGGTATTTATGTCCCGTAGAAAAAACTGACGTGTAGGCATGGTTTATCTCCATTTCTTAACACAATGAGCCATCTGTTACTGTGCCGATAACTGACGATATCCGTGACCCATTGACAGGAATTTTGAGTTACTCAATCATACAACAAATTTGTATTTTAAAATCTTCAACAACGTCGATATTTATACAAAATTCTAAACAAAAGGTCACTTAAAATTCTACAAGAACAAAAACGCTAGTCAATGTCACGTTTTTGCGTATATGAATGTCCAGTTTTATGTTTACAAAATGTTTAATGAGCTCACCTGACGAATTACTGTTCCCTCTTTGATATATGATTACTTAGGAGGTTGCTTTAGCCTTGAACGTGATAGAGGCCTCTTGGTAAAATCACAAACAGCAAACATACGAAGGAAAATTCCATTATCATACTTTTCAACATACAATAGACACCGTGCGATAAAAGCAAGACGTTGCAAGATGCATGTCTTTTCCAATAGATTATTAGAAAAGTCTTTAGGAAAGGGCATTTATAAATTTCGTTGGGCGTTTGATAGGTACTTGCTTTTTGACTCGCTTGCAATAGAGGCCTCTTGGGGCGAGGGTTGATTGCAGGAACTGGGAGTTCTTAAGTCAAGCAAGGGCAAGAGACTTGTAAGATACTGAAAATACATGTACATTCCAAAATGAGAAGTTCATTCCACTCGTAGTACTTAACCGACAGTCGTTAACAAATACATACTCGTAAGTTAAGGAGAAATGCAATAATTCCGAACAATGCGACGTGGGGAAATATTAAACAACGCTAATATTTGACGAAGTGGACGCGTCCAGTCCGAATGTAAATAGATTACGGCGTGTGCTCGCAGCGGCATATATTATTAAACAAGCGATTACCCACTAAATTTAGATCTGCATAGAATAGACATCGAACGATCCGGGAAACGCTCGCGCTTCCTGCAAATCGGCCAGTTTTCACCAAATTATGCGCATACATTTGTCACTGCCATAAATCCGATGAAATATCAACTAATTGTCGAATACAGCAACAGTTTTGAATAACAATAACGGTCGAGTCACATTGGACGACCTCGGCGGAATAAAAACGTTATTTATGATGTACGATGCCGCTGATTATTTTGCTTGAAGATTAATGGTGTATAATTTGCAACAAACGCATGTAATTAAACACGGTTTGGCATCGCCGTGGGTTTGGCTTCCCGAGTCGCTTCGTTTTCTGCAGTTTATCTAATCTGCGCAGGGCGGGATGTTTGCACGCTGATAATGCGGGGAATGGCCCTTAACGGATCGTCAGTTTTGCGACACTGTTCCACTTATAATCGTTCTAATCTACATCAGCTTTTACCTTGGCACGATACACACGGATTTCTGCTTATTTCTTATCACTCATTTTACTAGCGTGCAGAAGCCTTCGCCAAGTTATTTTATTACAGTTTTAAGAAGCCATACTTAAAGTTATTTCATAAAAATGCAACTCTTTTCTTTATGTTGAAACACTTTTATATCTTGATGAGTCTATTGGCACATGCTCCACTATACTGGGTAAACACTGCATAATGAATGCATGCTTTTTCATGCGCTACGTTTATTAATGCTAATGGTCGCCTCATTAGATGAATGATTAAACACAAAATCGGAAATTAATTCAAATACATTTCCAGAAACTGTTCATCTAGGATTTCAATTATGTTCATGATTTCCTCGAAAATTATGAAACAAATTATCAGCAACATGTTTTAATAATCAATTTGAATAATTCTGCATAATTCTCTGTAACATGTAATGAGAAAATCTATGATTAATATTTTTATCGCCTCCAAGAAAAATAATTTAAACTTCAAATTCTATTACTGTTATAGGCACTTTAAAAGCGATAAAAATAATTTCTTTCAAAATATATTTAAGTTGGATCTCAATACAAACAGGCAATACGGGGTAGACCGGTAGCAGGGGCGCCAATCTAAATTGGCAACGGTTCGCGAGGGGTCGTCCCATACGTTAAATACGCAATTTGGAGCTCTATACAATGAGTCAAATGAGCTCGCTCCGATGCAATCAATTACGCATCTTTTTACATTGGGGTGGGTACGGCGAGTTCAGTAGGTTAATGCGACAAAGCTCGCTGTCGACACCTATAAATATTGTAAGCAATCATTTTCATCTTTATTGCATGACATTCATTTATTGATGCTGCTTTTCGTGTCGCAAATCACGAGAATGTTTCGTCTCACTTCGTACCAGGCACAGATAAAAACTTTGCAATTTTCATTACTCATTTGCCCTTGATTTTTAAGTTCAGACTAAGTTACATGCATTTACACTATTGTAAATTATAAATCTTTACTTACACGTTTCTAGTCTTATTAAATTAAGTTTGAAAAGGCATTTCTAGCAACAAAGTGATTATAAGACCTTGAAGTAATTTTAAATCCAATAAGCTGCACCATCTGCGCAGGAAAAAACCGACTTCGCATCTTACATTGGAAATTACGTTCTAACATCGTGCACCTTACAATGTTTTCCTTCATCCTTAAACCGTGATTCCCGCACTAGCGCGGCTTTATTAGTTCTACAATTCTTGCTTACTTCTTTTTCATTGCCACTGGAGTTATTTGCGCCTTAAACAAGTATAGGGAACATGACATCGCATTTATTAAGCTTTTAAAATAGACATACGCGGCCATTTGTTTGTTTAAAAAATACTAATTTAAATTTTATAACGCAACAGTGTATAAAAAGCGTATGGAAGTTGGAAAAGTTAATTTACATTTTTCGGCTTATTTCGATGCTTAAAGGCAAATAGTGAATAGTAATTATGTAAAATAGCATTCTACGAAACCTTTCATAATTAAAAGATATCATCTAGGTACTTAAACCTATTTATAAAGGTATAAACCGAGTAAAAAAAGCCAACTGGGCAGATATACTTTTGTTATCACTGAAAAGTCATTACTACCACTTCACTATATAAATTCACTATTACGAGGCACAAAAATCTCAAATCTAATTTGGGCAATTAATCCAAAGATCGACAAAAATAATAAATTTGTCTAAAAGTGCATTAAGCAGGCACAATTTTAAACTGTCTGTAACGTCGTGTAGTTCTAAACGGCGCAGTGTATAACATTAAAAGGCATGTATTTACGAGTACAATTACCTGCGACTGTTCGCGCCGTGAAATGCGTTTCCGTACGAGCCTTATCAACAACCATCTTCCGGTGACCCCTCACTATTGTACACTCACAGCTCTTCTGATGTTTACTGTCGTTTGTTTCCAGTTCTCAACGTTTATTAACATATATTTTATGGGAATGGTGGGTGATAAGCTAGGCATTCTTTGTTTTTAGGAACAAATTGTTAGTTTTTGTGTAAAAAAATAAAAAGTTTGGTTAAACTGCTTATATTTGTTATTAAAAACTAAATATTATTGTGTTAATAAATTTTAATAAAACTATCTCAGTTATAGAGAGGGCCTGTGCCCAGCTGTAAGACGTATACCTTATACGTCTTACAGCTTATGGACTGATGATGATAATTATAATTATTGTTTGGGATTTTTGTATTAAGGTTATAATAATATTCAATACACTTGTAGATCAAAAATTGTCTTACATTGTGACCACCCACTCTAAATTTTTTATCCCTTTAGTCAGATGGACTGGTCGGTTGCCTGGAAGAAATCACCGGTAGCATTAAACCGACCATTTGTGACACTACCTTATTAAGATGTTACCAATACCTGTTGTTTTTATTATTTATATGGTGTACAATAAAGAACGTATAAAAGCGATCGAAAATTTACAACATACAGACCCTAAAATCAAAACAAAAGTGAATGAAACAAAGTTTTGTTTATGTACACTGTCAAATCAGCAATCAACTCATTGACTGACATCTTTATCTCATTATTTTTTATTTCTACACATTACACAGTAAACATTAACGCAGATTATAAAAAAATGCGTAATTAAAGTTACGAGTCTTTTTAATGCTTCGCCAATGAAACCAGCAGTTCGTATAATAGGAAGATTCTTTGTGTCTGTATGTTCGCATTTTCCAAAGAGTGAAAATTAAATGTAACATGTCGACTAAAAATCATAAAGTAACGTGAACTCGTTAAAGTACTGCGCGTCGCATGAAGTTTTAACGAGCCTGATCTACAGACCTTCGCGCTACTTAATAGTTCGCTTATTACCACACATATTTGCTTAAACATCATTTTTGCTCT
Source organism: Cephonodes hylas (assembly GCA_030295005.1). NCBI lineage: Eukaryota > Metazoa > Arthropoda > Insecta > Lepidoptera > Sphingidae > Cephonodes > Cephonodes hylas. The sequence goes on along the minus strand of AP025364.1, from coordinate 4,698,587 downwards.
ATTGAGCGAAATGTTGCCTGTGTACAAAATTAAATTGTAAAAATCATTATTAAATGGTGTCTTTAAGAGTATCGTGTTCTTAGTAAAAGGTAAAGTGTAGGGGTATTTAGTATAACTGGTAGTTTTTAAAATATGTAGTTTCAAAACGAAAAGATTACCACCAGACCAACTTATGTGCATATTATCATCACTTGACATTGCGATAAAAATCTTAAGAGGCTGGAACTGGATCAGGCCTCAGGATTAACAGACTTCTTAATCTTAGATTGAACTTTTTTCCACTTAAATTATCTACTAAAAAAGCACGATTTTAAATATGGTGGTAAGTGATTACCAGATCGTCATAGTTTCAGGGGCATTGTTGGTTGGCAACTCATGATCGCGAACAATGCACGACCTGCGCCCGCGCACTTGATCGCGGCACTCATATGAATTATTTATGTAAATGTGTAAGAGGACCTCGGCTGATACCATGAACGGTGTCAAACTTGCCTTTTGCCTACAATGTGTAGTAATACTTGTATAGAAAATCGAAAAAAAATCAAGCAAGATTTATTCAACTAGTGGCCAATATTCAGGAGTTTTCTCCCTAATAAATGTTTTGTGGGTTTCCCTTTAATAAAGACCGACTGTTTAAAGCCAACAAAATTCCGTATTAGTCGTTTGAATGACGATTGATTGTATGACTTAAACAAAATGCTGATTACCTGATTGAACTTGTTAGTGCAGTTTGTATTGAACTACCTACGAGAAATTGTAAAAATGTTCTAAAATAAATTTATAATAAAATGAATTAATTGTATTAACACTTACAACGTCTGGCGCATAATCACAAACGAGATTACATATAATAAATGTAACAAGGCAAATCGTTTCGTGGAACCGTATTTGCTTATAAACGGTATGAATTATTTTTTCGCTATTATTATAATGTGAATTGGCGTCACCAAGTCTGGGGGGACAGATGGGGCCGCGGCGCCCCGCAGCGTCCCTCGTTAACTACAAATACATAGATACATTTATTTCCATCCATTTTACCCCAATACTTTCTATTGTAGTGATGCGACGACACTTATCATTTAGCTGTGAAGCGTTAATGTCATTGAGTGATTATCAGATCCGAGCCAAATTTTGGAAAAGTATTAATTTCTGTATTGCTAATTCGTAGCTACTTTCTATCGATCAAAAGATAATATGTGGCATACTTGTTGCTTATAGAAGACTTCACTCGTTCCATTAAAATCAAAGTTGTTAAACGTCACTAAAATATTTGAAATATTTTTCGTCTTAACTTATTTTCTACTTTTCAATTGTGATATTTAAAATCCCTTATACATGCACTTTTCTTTGCTCACCAAGTGAAAGTCCGTGTTTGCATATTGTGTCTAACAGACTTTTACCTATCCTAGAACCATTACATTGGTGGCACATATTAACTATAACTTGATCTAATCAGTGCTGAAATGAGCCGAAAAGTATTGATCTATGGTTACCTAGAAACAAACCACTGTAATTGATGTCGAGCCATGCGAATTTCTATGAAATATAAACTTTGTTTGTTAAACTTTTAACAAAGACATTTTCCCTTGTTAAAGAAAAGTTCTTCAGCAATATGTGGCAGTCAATAGGATATTATACACTTAATTGAATGTGACTTTAAATTTTATTTGTTCCTCTTTGTTACTTTAAAGTCCCTTGCAGGTTTAAAATGTTCTCATATTGCATGGCTATAAATATCTCTTTCAAATGCCTTAATGGGTTCAATCATATTTGTAACAATGTGACTTAAATTTTAATAAATGTATTGATAAAAAAAATCGGGAAAATGAAAATTCGGGAAATAATGTTTCAGTAATATTGAAAATTCTCTTCCTAAATACATTGTACATTGACACGAATCCTAAGAAGAAAATCATAATCATAATAAGGACTATGACGACTAAAAGCCAACTGTGAGAAAAGTGTCTTGCAAAACAATTATTTTCATTGAATGTTCTCCTTTTTTATTTTGTCTTATATTTTCTCAATAAGACCTTCATAATTTAGAAAACATAAGGTAGACTTTTCGGGTGTAACTGGTTTTTATTCTATTCCAAAATCCGACTCTTTAAAGTAAACTTCAAAATCAGCAACTAATTGAACAGAAATTAATCAATCGACCGCGCAGTTTCCTCAACTACATGAAGAAAGGAATGTTCAACACATGTTTCATTTTACTGGAATAACAATAAACAAACTCCAATTATTACCACTTATCTGAAAAATATTGACGCAGACGCCACTAACCGTCTAAATACGTACTTGGGAGCCATAAACATAATACACGGCGCATCCATTCCGTGGCGCAACATCCGATATGAAGCTCTAAGTGTAAAATCTTGTTTTTTGTTTTGTAATTTTTCACATAAAAAATGATTTGGTTGGCGTTGTATGCGCGAGCGTCGCGGTCGCCGGTCCACGAGTCCATGAGCCGTATCTCCGGGCCGGGCGGCAACAAAAGCGTTATCTTATCATTACAGCCCCATCCCCGCCGATAAATTACCATAACTCTCATTTACATGCACGTACGTACCGCGCACCATTGTTTACGGGTGCCAGATGACGGATTTTCTTCCGCTCTTCCTCTGCCTAACCCGCCATTTGTCTTACAATTTGTCTGCGCACCTATACGTTTATGGATCGTGAGTCGTGACTCACTTTTATTGGCTTAGGAAATAAAAATTAGCATTTACATTTTAGGATTTGCAAACAAAGACCACTCTAAAACTGCTATTAAAGTGTTTCATTATCACATCATATCTGTTACACCCACAAAGCTTTTATAGGTGCCAAAACTAATATTTTAAATTATAACTTTATTATCCAAATAGTGTGGTGTAAAATTTAGATGCTTACTTAAAAAGAAGCGAATATGTTTATCTATTTTGTTATATTATTATAATCAAAGAAAGTTTTTTTAATTAATAATTTGATCCGGAAGATCGAATACCTTTTGAGGCCTTCAAGTAGGTTGCGTGGTTCTATCACTGCCTGGACCAATACTTGTAGGGGCAAAAATATTTGTCCGGTTGACGCGTTTACTCACAAATGCAATTTCAACGTAAATAGTTTTTAATGATCAAATCAAAAAATTATTAAATACAAAAACTCAATTATATTTTTTCAGTACTCGTTAACGCTGCGTGTTTTTATAATGAGTCGAGTATATATACAATTATTAAGAATTTATTCATATTTCTATTCCTTTATAAATTCAAACTTCGAAGCGACGAAACTTACGCTTCTGTTATAATTTTTTGAAACAAATGATGCTCAATGGCAAATTATTAAAAGTTGAATGCTAGTTAAATTCTTGTGGTGCAATAATATAGTCATTTGTATGATAAATTATTAGCTAGTGGAGTGCAGCGAGGCTAATAACATGCGGCAGTTTAAGGTTGCCTGATCCGATCAAACGTTCGGTAGCATAAACATATTTCGAAATGAGATCTGCCGATACCGAGTACTTAACCTTTAGTTCACTTGTTTACAATGAAATATTTTGCCGTTTACATGTACCAACGGTTTTATAGGTACGTGGCCTTGAAGTACTTATGAGCAGTACTCATCCGATATTAAGGCGTTAAGATATGAGCTCGATTCTGAAGTAAGCCCATCGGAGCGCGATCAAATCTATTGACATTTAGAATTCCTATCATCGTTCAAAATACATGGGGCGATAATAAATCCTTTATATGGAAAATGATCACTTTTACGAAAGATTTTTAGGAAGCTCAGTATCAATTAGGTTGACGGGTCTAGAAGGTGCAGGTGGAAAGTGGCAGACGACAAGCTTGGAAGGAAATATGAAATTGAAAGGCGTAAACTTAGTTTTTGTTACATTGCTTTGTGAAAAGCAGTACCTCTCTCCAATCAATGTTATAGTATTGAGCGTATAGCTATTTCTTCATTGAGACATTTCTAAACAAAAAATACAGTGTAAAGTTAAACACATTTAATAAGGGTAAAGACCAAATCAGCAGACTCAATATGTGTCCCTAATAGTGGCTACTTGACTATCCAGTAGTGGAATTGTATGTAATGTAATCGGATCAAGAATAAGATTGTAACAGGTCCTGTGTTTATAGATATATTAACGCAGGTGTCATTCAATCGGCGTGTTGTTATTAGCTCTATACAAGACATTTACATAATTACGAATAACAAACACTCAATATGGCGTTTGTAGCACATATTCGTACGTAAAACTGTTAAACAGATAGGGATCCTCATTAACTCTTCCACCGACACAATTACGCTTTGCATTCGCTACGTACAGTGCGACGTAATGTTTTAATGCGCACTCAAATTTGGGGAGCACTGATAAAATGGGAAGCAAGTCTTAAATTACTCACTTACAGAGTAGTTATCCGAAAGAGCTTTTAAATCATTCACAAAACACTAATGGACGTGGGGTAGGGGCGCGGGGCGAGAGCGGCGGGGTGCGGCGCGGCGCGGGCCGGGGGGGGGGGGGGGCAAGCAGATGTAGTCCCTAGCGAGCAATGAAATGGAGGTATAACAATATAAAGGTGTGTGTTTGAATTGCCGTGAATTGCAATTCAACAAAGTAGTATACGTAACTTTGAGATCCTACTCGCGGGAAACCATATTAGGACTATGTAATGCTCTGCTTTTAAAATGTTGCTGGCTTTTCAAGTCTCTAATTAGCCAATAGGGATTATTGCAATGAAAGCTTTCATGTTACCACTATCTGACGATTATAGCGCAATAGATGCAGATGTTATACTTGTGAGTGGATTTTGATACAGTGATGTCCAATGAAAAAACCCTCTCAATGGTAGAGGAGACCCGTGCTCAGCAGTGGGCGTATATGGGTTGATGAAGAAAGAAGAAGAAGATGTCCAATGAAACTATACTCACCAAAAATAAGTTACGATTTGAGCACTGTAGAAATCTAATAAATACATTGCTTCCGTCTTAACAGTTAGCATACTGATGGCCAATTTAGTGTATCCCTTTTCAATGGTTCTGGTAATTAAAATGTATTCAGCTAATCTACTTTTAAATTTAAGGCCTACCTTCGGCACACTATAATACTTTCATTGAACTGTTAAATTATGAAATAAAATATGACTTAAATATTTATACATACATACATACCTCACGCCTATATTCCCCGAAGGGGTAGGCAGAGATACATTTCTGCACCCAAAATATTCAATATTACAATATCTTTACTGACAAACCGTTATTCAATCAATCGTATTAAAGTACTATAGGAACCCAAGAAAGACGTAGCTGACGTTTATATGTAGATGTTAGTGATCTAAATTAGTGGTACGATTACGCATGCTATGGTCAGATTGTGATAAATACAATGTACAAGATGCGCGCCAGAAGCCCTTTAATAGCGCCCTCGCTCCACTTACAAGTTTTGTTTAAAACTGTTTACATTGAATCACCATCACCAGACAAGACCGGTCGCTAACACTGGAGATGTGAAAAATTACAAAACCATTCTGCGTTGTTTCCGTGTTACTCCAGGTACTGTGTTGCGGGGTACTGTAGCAGGAATAATAAATGTCGAGGGGTCTGCTAGGGGAGACCGAGTGCCATTATTATCGGCGGCAATTTAATTAGATCCCCTGCGTTATTACCACTGATTCGTTTTATAATGCCCGTCTAATATCCACCCTACAATCGACGACTGCAGCGCTGTTTGTTGTAAATTTAGATTTAATTCGACGTTTAAAATTACTGCTTTTGTTGACAAATTATTTATATCAACTGTATAATGTATTATGTTAGTCCTTGTAGCTGAAAAGAATCGTCGCGTCAAAAGGTAATTATGTGTCCACAAACGAAAATACTCGTTTCAAATAACACGGTGCGGTGAACACCCCAGCATAAATTTAAGATCAAACTAAAATTCTGTGTAAAAACCATAAAATTACTTTCTGAACGTCGGAATCTGATCACCCGATGTAATCATCCGCGCCGATAGGCTTCCGGCTCATCGATATTTGTAACGAATCGTCGAAATTTAATAATTATCCCGAACACGACTTCATTCACCAAAAAACTCAATAAAAAGGTGTGAATGAAATGAGGAAGACTCCGCGGCGGCGATGCAACATCGGCGAGTTTTTTGGTGCGCGGTCAGCCGGCCGGCCGAGATGGCCGCCGTCGCCGGTTTGAGTTCACGTGGCGTTTCCAACTCGTGTAGTAGATAAGATTAAAAGTGGGTAAGCAGCAATCAGTGCGTAACAAAACTGGTCGATGGAAGTCCAATCGGCGTTCATTCATGAGGCGGGATGCCTTCACGCGATAGTTCCGGCGAGACGTGTCGACTGCGGAGCGAATCTCCACCGGTAATAACACTCGCTTACAATACACTCATTTGCGATCCGATCGGGCCTCATTGCACCGGCCCGTTAATAATTCACAATTAGCTGCTACGTGTCATTCGCAGACGATATCATCGGCTTTTTATACCCTTGTGTCTTTCCTATTCATGTTCCGACGACTAAAGCTAACAGTTTGAGTGCATTTTCTCAATCGGATTCAGTTAGTGAGTGATGAACGTCCCACTCTCGGTAACATAAATTCCCAGAATCTACGAAGTTATGATGGAATATTAGATAAACTTTATATCCTATGGCTTTGATCTATATAAACAGGTCGAATCAAAGTGTAGGAAATGTGTTAGTAGTATTTTTATTGCCGGCCTTAAATTTATAGTCTGTAGGTATACGCATGCGCCTACGCAGCTGCTCTCTCAATAAAATGGACATTGAGCGCGGACCACTGTAAAATAAATAAGAAAACATTTATTTTAAAATCACGTACAATGTAAACCAGTACCATGCCACCTTTATTATAACTGCAGATGAAATAAGTAATCTTTTTGGGTTGTTATGAGCACTCATATTTTTTCACTATTACTGTATTCTTTACATACATGCAAATACAAAGAATATTCTCAGCTAGATAGAGTTCTATTATTTTACCTTAACCCTTGGCTGTTAAAGCGAGTCCTAAAGTCTCAGCTGAAGACAGCAAGTTTAAATAAAAATATATGTAGCTAGAATCAAAGTTTAAACAAAAGGCTTGTTCATACATTTAAATTATTGTAAACAACTCCTATTAAACATATTTTCAAACATTAATTAATTATTTATGATTACTTATTTATGTTCATGCTGTGGCCCTATTACGATTAACTTCCGTCAACTAATCAACTGCGCAAATTGTTATTCATAAGTAATGCAATTATGTGGAATTAAGGTTTTACATTTAGAAAATCATATTTTATGCCATAAACAATTTGGATTGAACGCAATTCTAATATTTTCCTTCAATTGGTTAACTTTAGGTGGATTATTATTTAATATCTTTCAAGACAGATGACAGTCACTCGTGTGTGGCACCCGTCTTTGTGCAGTCGAAAAATCCCTGGTTCGACTTCAAGATTAGGTACTCAAGTTTTGGCTATCCCACTACGGATTTCCCTAAAACGGAGCATTGAAATTTGCTAGCTCAACGCGTAGGTTCCTCTCTAACAGTATTGAATATTTTTGGCAAAATTAAAATATATGAAAATGTTGGGATGCCAATGATTCCTATAGTTCATTATTCTTATTTTTGGTCAGAAGTAAATTATCGTCAGTATAATATTGCTTTAATATATTTATTTAATAAGCATGAGATTGTATTTTAGCTTAAAAATATAGATCACGCACGAACGGAAGCTGTTTTGATTGCAACCTTGATCTGATATTAATTTTACGCTTATTTTCACCTCGCCTTCAGTGACTCATGCGCCTGCGCAGATACGTGTACTCTGTGATCTTAGGTAATCTGCGCGGACATTTTGGAACATCACACCTAGACCATTAATAACAATTTGTCGTTAAGAATATGTTATAATTTATGGGACAGGGCTTAGTAAAATGGCAGATAGATGTTTTCGCACTAAATTTATTTGACAATCTACATGGTATTTATCTATATATTAATTGCAAATAACCTCGTTCCAGAAATATAACAGGTAATTTCCTTATCCCCTCACACATATTCAGTCCAATGGGTTAGCGGTATACATTGACATTAATTCTAAATTTGAAAAATCAACACCAGTCAACTATTTTTAATTATTATGGGAATAGGATTAGACAAAAGCCATATAAGCAATATAGCCCAAACTCTAGTTTTTCTTGAAATTTTACAATTATTTTGTTGTAGGTACTCCACCGAAACACAAACTATTCACATTCTAGACAATTTGTTCCATACTAAAGTAAGCTATCATATCGTAATTATTAAGGTATGCTCGCCATTCGAATCTACCGTAAAAGCTATTACAAACGCTATGCCATGATATAATATATCAATGGGTATCTCGAAACTCATATACCTATTTGCATATTCAGCTCTCACCACAAAGAAAAGTTGCGTGGGAAACGTGCATGTCATTAGAGAGTGACTTCTAACACATGTATTAATTATCATTAATAGAAGACAAATCATGCATTATAATTACGTCTTTAGTACGTGTGAATGAAGCTATCGATCAATTTCTTACTTTACATTTCCCCTCAACGTTAATTGGAATAATACGAATAATGAAGGGCTAATTTAATTTAATGAATGCATTCCAACTCAACAGATTACCCACAAGAATTCCCCATTAACCCAAACTCCGTAAACATTAAACACATCTCAAGAATCTACCTGACTGCGACATCTTTTACACCGCGACACGCATTGTGTACCTTCATCATACTTTTTATTAATTCTCGGAGAGTTGTAACGTTGTTCCCGCGCCGGCCCCGTCCCGTCCCCGTCGCGGCCTCGTCCCGTGCTGCGAGTGCCGGGGGGGCGCGGGCCGGAGAGGGCGGGGAGGGGGGGGTGCCCGGAATGCGGTCTACCTGCACGGGACCACCGCTAATCAATTTAGCTTTTATTATCGCACCAATAACGCTTCATTACAACTTCTAGATTTATGTTCATGTTGTTTGCTTTGCTCTCAAACGGTTTTTGTGGGATGCGATGGAAACTCTCCTATCGTAGTTTTTGTGACGCGTCACCATCGGAGATTGTATAAACATCGCTTGTTATTGAGTAAAGTTCAATTGGTGTGTTTAGTAGATAGCAATTTAAATAACCAACCATAAAAAATACAAACGAGCTAAAAACAGATGTGTTCCGCCTTTCACTAATTGAATTCAATCGTAATTGAAAATTACAGTCTCAAACTACACTGTACTGTAAGTAGGTACTTAATAATGAAAGCTTTCGTACGTAACGTAGCTACAAATCTACTTACATTACCGGCGCTCATGTTGAAGTTTACGTTTTTATAACAACCTATTTGTTAAAATGAAATAGAAGCAAGATGCAATAAACTCAAAAACTTTTTATACCAATCTGTTGTATATTTTTTAATTGTATCCACATCAAATACGAAATTGTAACACAATACATAGTAAGAGACCACCTGGCAGCCGGCCTGTCAGGCAGCAAATCAAACGTCCATCAAAGGCAGACATTTATCCCGTCTAGCAATATAATAAAACTTTTAACGCGCTCGTCAAAATGCGTTGAAGTGTGATGTAGGTACTGGGGCATAACACTCTTTACCTGGTTACTTACATGCAACTGGCTGACTTGTAACGGTTAATGTCATCTTGTATTACTTTTTATGACGGCCATTTTAGTTTTATTTTTTTTAGTCGGGAAGACATTGTTGAAGGCCAGTTCTAAGGAAATAGACATTCAAAATAACTGCATTTACTAACTAAGCACGATATAAATAACAAATATATAATTGTTTTTTGCGGCATCGGCATATGAATAACCAATAAAAATGAGATTATGTTTTTCAAAGCTGTAAGAACTGCTATTCCTTTGTCTACGTTGTAATTATTTTAAAAAATACACGTGATTACTAAACATTGCTATAACTAACGTGTTGCAATTTCCATAAAGAATATTACTTAGCTCATTAAAAATATAAGAACTGGGCCCCCGAGAACCGTTACATGAGTAAGCATAAACTATTATGTTAATGCGTTCTAAAGGTTTTTTTATATATAAAAATAATATAAACATCAGTGTTCATATTATAAGAATATTGATCCTACATCTTTATACATACCAATGGCGGATTGTCATTGTATCGCATCGCGCGCATCAAATTAACATAATTAATAAACAACAAAGAATATGAATATGTATGTCGGATGCATGTTTTAATATCGTTCAGACAACACTATTTTTATTGTCGTATCTTTAAATTCTGTATTTTTTCGCCTCAACAAACTTTAGTGGACCGCCCGCCGCTGTTATCCCATAGACCCTGTCTATCACTTTTTATGAAATTTAATTAAATTTGGAATTGTTGTCTGGGTGCAAGACAAACGTAGCTAAACGTTTTCATGGCAAGTTAAATAACATGGTTCAAATCGCGTGTCGGGAGTATTTCTAGCTAGCGGAAGTTATTAGACGTACGGAGCTTTAAAATGTGCATAGCAACGGACAACAGTGTTATTGCTATCTATGCGTACAATTATGATCAAGGTTCTCCAAACGTGGATGAATGAAATAATATTTATTGATTCTATAAAATGTCAAAGATTCAGATTCAACCATTTAAAAAGTTAGTTTTGCACACTGTTCAGAAGGCAGTCATCACTAGTATGGGCAACATAATTTAATTTAGTGTTGTTATTTTCCAATAAAGAAACAGTTTACAATTTTGACAAAAAAAAAATCTTCCGAATTAGAATAGCCAACAAATATTAATTCTTTCTCATTTACATTCCGAATACAGAGGGTATTGTTGTTCGCGTCCGTAGGAACTACCTGTCATATCCCCTACACGTGCTCTCTGGGTGGTGCTAAATGAACAACAACGCCGAGTACCGGGCGGCGACAAATAACCTGGCTCAGCAGCCTAACAGCTTGCTATAGTTGGAGGTAGGAAATGACCACCACAACCCGTTATCTTCAGCCGAAGACCGGGAACCTTGGCTTAACCGCCCGGGTTAAGAGGAAGAAAACCTCAATAAAATAATTACCCCAATCCTACGGTGAAGACCGCGCCAAGAGGATGAATGGCTGAAGGGATTTCAGTTATTAGCGCTAACCTTGATGAACCTGGCGAACATCATTGTATATAGCCTTCTCTCAGGAATGGCGTCACCCTGAGAGCGACCACCCTATCGTCCTTACTCGTGGGAATAATATGTGTGAATCAGTAAACCCAAATAAAAACCAAAAAACCTACATACAGCAAGTGTTTCACAAAGGAATTCTTGAACATCGACCAAGATCCTCTTCTTTTAGCGGAAGTATAGAATGTGAGAGAACAGAGACATCCAGACCTCAAGAAACAACTCCTCCTCTCTCAGCATATGAAGTAAGTCCAGAACAGGAAGAATTTCCTCCAAAATGGCAACGTGTTCCGACATCCAAAAAACGTAAAATACGAGAAGCCTCCCCTCCCTCACCTCCACCTACTGAGACAGCGAACAGATACTCTGGCCTACAAGTGGACCCTCAGGACGACCCCGGTTCAAGGAGCGTTAATCCAAATAAACCTCCACCAATTGTGCTCTATGGAATCGAGGACGTCAATGAACTTGCCAAGCTTATCGAAACAATAATTCTACCTGCTGAGTTTAGATTCAAGATCGTCAATAAAAATCTTCTACGGCTTATGGTAAACTCAACAGACCATTATAAAAAAGTTATTACACTAATTAGACAAAAAGGATTAATAGGTCACACCTTTACCAGAAAAGAAACAAAACCATTTAGAGTTGTTATTAAAAACTTACACCATACTACTCCTCATGAAGCAATAATTGAAGAAATAGTAAAGACAGGTAACCAAGTCCGTGGCGAGATAATTAATGCACGTTTTGGAGTTGATAAAAAACCCTCAAACATATTTTTTGTTAACCTGGAGCCTCACCCTAATAATAAGTCCATAAAAGACATCCAATACATCTTTCACCAACGAGTTAAAATTGAAGATCCTAGAAAATCCAAATCAATCGTTCAATGTCAGCGATGCCAACAATACGGGCATTCTAAAAATAATTGTATGAGACCATACCGCTGCGTTAAATGTGGGGAAGGACATAAAACTTCAGATTGTTCTAAAAAAGATAGAAGCTCGCCAGCTAGATGTGCTCTGTGTGCCTGGACCACCCGGCTAACTATAAAGGCCGCCAGGTATATAAGGAAATCTTAGCCAGGAAGATGAAACAGAATACAAGACCTAATCGCCCGACTAACACCTATACTGATGGCCACCAAGCACCTCCAACAAATATCTCACCAGACGTAAATCCTAACCCAAGTTACGCAGAAATAACCAAGAGCACCAAAACCCAAAAAATCCAAAAAATTTAAATGACAACATCAATCATAAAAATCGTCGAAATGCACCAAGTGATAACAATCACAGCCAACAAACTCTAACAGTTGAACAGATTCTACTAAAACAATCGGAGAAGATAGAATTACTTCTACAACAGATCAGCACACTACTTAATCTTCTTACTTCCATCATTCCCAGACTTACTAAATAAATGGCGCTGCTCAGGATTGCAACATGGAACATAAATGGCCTATCGCCTAGCATCAATGAACTAGAAGCACTAATCATTGCCAACAAACTAGACGTTGTTCTCATATCCGAGTCACACTCAACCAATAGGAGTAGTTTTCGTCTGAAAGGGTTCCAAATATATCACTCGCCACACCCAGATGGTGGTGCCCATGCCGGGTCTGCGTTGGTTATCAAATCGAACTTAAAACACTGCCTTCTTGATGCCTATTCAACTAACCACCTACAGGCCACCAGCGTACGACTTGAAGAAAGCGCTGAAACAATTACCCTCTCGGCTATATACTGTCCGCCAAAATATAACATAACTGATAGTATGTTCTCTGACTACTTCAAAACTCTTGGCAATAGGTTCATCTCTGGCGGAGACTGGAACGCTAAACACACTTTTTGGGGCTCTAGGTTGACTGTCACAAGGGGAAGACATCTGAAAACTTGTACTGACCTACATCACTACCATATTTTGTCCAGCGGAACACCTACATATTGGCCCACAGATACAAGGAAAACACCTGACCTGCTAGACTTTTTCGTTACCAAAGGCGTAAATAGTCTATTTACTACTGTGGAACCCAGCTTAGACGGATCCTCAGACCATACTCCCGTCATACTAACACTGTCTACAACCGTGGTGGAATGCGAAGAGCCATCAATGTCATTGCACAACAGAAAAACGGACTGGGATTGTTTCCGTTCATATCTTGTTGACCACATCAACCTGAAAATTCCTCTAAAAACCTGTGAAGATGTCGAGGATGCTTGCAAACTCATCACAAACACCATACAGGTTGCAGCATGGGAAAATACGCCAACTTTAAAAACGTATATTAATTCACTACCCAACCACCCCCTCGAAGTCAAAAAGAAAATAGCCGAGAAACGGCGTCTTCGACGAATATGGCAAACCTCGCGGAATCGTTCTGACAAGTACCTGCTGAACAAAGCCATAAAGAGCCTAAAAATTATCCTGGCAGAAAACAAAAACTCCCGCCTCCAAAAACCTCTTGAGTCGCTTTCGCCAACTGCACGCGGAAACCATTCTCTGTGGAAGGCATCTAAATACCTAAATAGACCTCAAACGCCATCCTATCCCATTAGACGGGAGTCGACCTGGGCACGTACCGACCTCGAAAAATCGGAGGCTTTTGCTGCGCACCTAAGCCAAGTATTTAAACCTAACGAAGAAAACTTCGAAAACAACTTGGATGATATTCTTAAGCAGGATATCCAATTGTGCTTACCTATCAAACCAACATCACCAAGAGAAGTCGCGAGAGAAATAAAATTACTGGATTCAAATAAAGCGCCGGGCTTCGACTTAATTACCCCAACAATCCTAAAAGAGCTTCCAATGAAATGTATCACTTACCTGACTTGCCTATTCAATGCCATCTTCAGATTGTCTTACTTTCCTAATCTATGGAAGATCTCGGAAATAATCATGATTCACAAGGATGGAAAACCACCACATGAATGTTCCTCCTATCGACCCATAAGTCTTACTCCAGTCTTATCCAAGCTATGGGAAAGGATTTTTCTGAAAAGACTAGCTGAAGTAATGGAGGAGTTTAAAATTACACCCAAACACCAGTTCGGCTTCCGTAAAGCCCATTCCACCGTAGAGCAGATGCATCGGGTGTACCATTGCGTCAGACAATGCCTGGAGACCAAAAAATACTGTTCTGCTGCATTTTTGGACGTACAGCAGGCATTTGATCGAGTCTGGCACAAAGGACTGATATATAAAATTAAGAAAAAATTACCACATTCGGTATTTTTTATTATAGAATCGTATCTCTCTGACAGATACTTCCTAGTCAAGCACGGGAACGCTAGATCCTCACTGTTTCCCATTGAAGCTGGTGTGCCGCAAGGGTCTGTACTTGGTCCAGTCCTATACAACATATTCACATCTGATTTACCAACCTCAGATGATGTCACTGTGGCTACGTACGCTGACGACATTGCCTTTCTCGCTGTGGATAGTGACCCTGTGAAAGCTAGTGAAAAGCTTCAAAAGCTTCTAAACAAGACCTCGGACTGGCTTGATAAATGGCGCATTCAAGCTAGCGCGCAGAAATCCACCCACATATGCTTCACCCTCAGAAAAGGAAATTGCCCCCCAGTTAGGCTAAAACACATTACCCTACCTCAAACTGATTGCGTGAAGTACCTGGGCTTCCATCTCGATAGACGCCTTACATGGAAAAACCACATAAAAGCCAAAAGAGATCAAGTTAACCACAAATTTCGCAGCTTATACTGGATGTTAGGTAGAAACTCTGTGCTCTCCCTAGACAGCAAAATTATGATCTACAACTCCATCCTTAAGCCCATTTGGACATACGGAATCCAAATATGGGGAGTTGCCTGCAAGAGCAATATAATGTGCCTTCAACGAGTCCAGAACAACATCCTAAAAAATATTGTAAAGGCTCCGTGGTTTGTGAGGAACGACGAAGTACACGAATATTTAAATATACCAACAGTGGCATCAGAAATAGAGCGCCATAAAAAACTTCACATTGAGCGCCTAAAGTGTCATCCAAATCCTCTCGCTTCAGACTTACTCCGTCATGTAAATGTGGTTAAAAGACTAAAAAGGCACCACATAATCTAGGTTGACAGCGTGGCAATGGCTAGCTGCTCTTATACCCCATATTGCACAAAACACAGCTGATAAAAGTCTGGCGACTGATGGCAGCTCAAGAGGAACACAAAAAAAAAAAAAAACATTCCGAATACTTACAATAAACAATAAGTCGTTTTGTCAAACATTTATACACAATTACATTTTTGAAGGATGCGTAATTGAGAAAGACGTACCCATATTGTTTTAAAGTTTCAAAATACCCTTGGAACGTCATTCTCGCCGGCCCCAGTGCCATTCAGAGTAACATTAAAACAGGAGCCATTGAACTTGAATTTTATCAATGAAATGACTCACTTTAATCAGTTGTCAACAGACAGATTGATATCCGACTCCTTAAACAGCAAATAGTGTTTTATAGAACTTCCACCTTACTTATGATAAGATAATCGGATTATCTTTTAATTAAATATTTGCGACTTGGTATTTTTATTTTTATATGAACAACAAGCGTATAATCATATTTTATCTTTATGACTACTATAGTTTCCGCTTTGGTATCAAGTTCTTGGTAATTAACATCTTTGTCTTATATTTATGCAACTGTATCTGCTTATAGGAACACTATAAACAGATACAGTGATACAGATACAGATTTGACAGCTCGGTGGCGCAGTTGTCTAGATCCCAGCTTGCGAAACGAGAGGCCGCGGTTTCGATCCCCGCACCGAGACAAATTTTGTGTGATCCAGAAATATTTGTTCCGGGTCTGGGTGTTTGTGAGACCGAAAAGTCTCTCGTAGTTTCTGATACCCACGACACAAGACTTGTATCTTAATGTGGGGTCAGTACTATGTGTGTGACTGTTGGGTGTATTTATTTATTTATTTATCTCTTCCTGGCAGTGCTCGATTTAAGAAAACTTCTTTCCTTTCTTATCCAGGCAAGTATATCTGAGGTGTAAGTAGTAATACCGACATTTAGTACCATGCAGTGCCGGATTTACCTATGGCGGGGCCCCAAGCAATCTCAAGTTTTTGGGGCCCCCGTTCTAAAATTTGACACCCCCCCCCCCCCTATTTTTCAAAATAACATAATACAGCTAATTTTGCAAAATGGATATATTATTCAAATATCTTACAACTTTCTTAAAAATTACAACTTTTTCCTACTTTTTTCAGTCGCAAATTGATTAATAATTTCATCGAAGTCAAGTTGACGAAGCTTGTCTTTTTCGATAAAAAGTAAGCCTAAATCGCTTACTTCTTCTTGGCACATAGATGAGCGCAAATAATTTTTGACGCGTTTTAATGCGCTGAACGATCTTTCTCCTGTACTTTTCTGTTGTATAGTTTCTTTTTTTTATTTCTAATTTTTTCCATTTTTGAAATAAGAAAAAAATAAAATTCAAAAAAAATTCGAATTTTTCGGGGCCCCTCTCTAGGCGGGGCCCCAAGCAATTGCTTCCTTTGCTTCCTGGTAAATCCGCCACTGGTACCATGCTTCGTAGTCCATGTGGCCTTTTATATGAGAGTGTACGGCATCATGTAATACTAATACTGGTTGGATATCTGTTATTGAAATGAATAAATGAGGCGAGAGCACACTCGGCAACATCGATCATATATTGTTTTCTACGCTCCTTTTTATTCATGACATATTAAGTCAGTAGTCGTATTTCCATATAAACCCCCAAAGCCCAGGTACCCTCAAAAATTCCGAATTATAATCTTTAATATGTATATCTTTTCCTCACGACAACAATTTGATATATAAATGGGAATATCCTGGCCCACAATAAACAAATATAAACCAAACATTACACAATTAACGTGTATCCATTTTGAGTTTTTATAAAAGTACCACCACTGACTAATGTCATAACATAGTAATTTATTCATTCTAAGTGACAGGATTAAGAGTTGCGAACCCATCGAATGTGTAGCTCGTATTTTCCCGTTGTGCTTAAAACACGTGTAGCAATTAAAAAAAAACAAAACCTTGTATCTTTCCTATTTTAGTACCGAATTGTGCTCTTTAATTAGTTTAAAAATAAAAATGGACGCAACGACATCGGTGGTCTCGGAATAACAGCTAATTAGCTAGTAATGAAATGAATACTGTGTGGTCTTTCAGTAATAGTTATTATAATTAATTTTTAAACCTTATTTTAGATAATTGCTATTTTAATACTATATTTTTAATTTCTTAATCTCTCTGATATATGTAATCGTGGTCTAATCTCGGCAAGAAGATATGGGAGATATTACGAGTAATTTGAGATTACTATCGCATGTTTTTAATTAATCAATGAGTTGCATATCGATGTAGAAGATGCCGCCGCACTGGTATGTTTTGTTCATTTACAAAAAAAAAACCTTTTTACGTCTTATTCCATTTTTCACACTTTTATTTTTTCTTAAATAATTGTATTCAGAGGAGTATAAATTTATTTAAAATTACACTAACGAGCATAATCTTTAATCTTCATCGATAGATGAAATTAAAAGCTTCTCCAGCTCTAATAAGTTTTTAAAACATCGCTAATATTAATGTTGCCTTTGATCGCAAATCTAAACTAGAAATAGGGCTATAGTGTTAATGGAAATATCAATTGATGGCAACTCGTGTAAACAGTTTAATGAAGTGTTTGATCGCCGCAATCGTTTCTCTAACTAACTTTTGCGGACAACTTCGTCCGCGCACCCACAGCCCACTCGGTTGCAAATCTGAACGGTTTTCATTTACCTTAATCAATTATACATATTCGATCTGATTGTTGAGGATAATTTTTATATTAAGTGCCCTCATTACAGTAAGTGTGGTGCATAAATAGACGAAAATAATAACAGTAATTAAAAATTAAAGATTAAAAATACAAGAAGTGTGCAAGGAAGATTGCAGTAAGCTATTTATTAGCACTTAAACATCATCAAAAGTCATCCCAATTTTTAAGAATTTTTATGAATCGATGCTAGAAATAATTTGTTACCTTAGCTACGTTAATGAATAAACTAATTTTATTGATCATAAACTTTGATATTTCTCTTTAAAAATAAGTTGTGTTGACCACTTTATTAATACTATAAAGTCGGCAACGACGGATAACTCCAAGCAGTTTTATGATAATCTACGCAAAAAATCTAAGCTATTAACGTCTCCAAACCAGAATGGTCATTCCGACGTTTAGTTACTCAGGAGCGAAGGTCGGCAATATAACTCAAAGCGATTTATATCATTACTGTAGCGACTTGACCCTGCGGGAAACAGACGCGGCCTGTTGACTAGTCAACTATATATTACGTACAAAGATTGATGGTAATCGGTCGGAACTATCATATCCATTTGCCTACCAAAGTTCGTGACTGTTCTCGAACCCCGACTCGCCGTAATGAGGCCGCGAAGGCACCACTATTAACAACACCAATTGAGTCATTTGTTAAGCGGGCCGCACAAAGAAGTTTCATGTCAGCTAATTAGTGGTATTATTTGATTGAAATTAGCTACATTTATTATAATTGAATCTTTTATAATCCGAACACTGCCCGGAGCAATGGAAATTGATCAAAGAGTGTAATTAATCGTCCAATATTAATAAACGGTGTATCGGTTGTCGGAACAAAGTAAAAAAGGAAATTAAAGTATTGCCATTCAGTATCGAAGAGTAAGAGATGATTCGGAAATCAAATATTTTGCAAACACTTTGAGGTTGATACCAATAGTCATCTGTATTTTGTTGATTTCATCGAAAGATCGTATTTATTTTTTGTAATTGTTTGTAAATCTATTAGCATTTATATGCCGCCCTATTAGGCATTTCCTAAAGCTGTCAGAGTTAAGTTCTTAGTCCATTAAACTAGTGGGAGCTGATGGATCATGTATCTGAGAAATTCCTTTTTGATATATGCAAGTCCGCTCGATGTGTAATAAGTCACCATTTAAGCGAAAGATAATTCATAAAGACGCCGGTTCTGAGATTTCAACTTGCAACCGCCGCAAAGACTACAAACTGTGCGCCTTACGCGTAAAGGCCATACATACGTTGCGAGTCCAACAAATTAAGCGATAATATTTCTCGCGATATCTAATATCTTCTAACATTTATTCCCATATAAATCAACCATTAAATGTATCAGAAACAATCCATTATTAATAGATATTGTGTACAAAACGCCGACATTTAACAGTTCCGTATGTATATTAGCTAATATGCATTGCCATTTCACGTTCTATAGTAATGGAAACTTAGTAAAGGGAGTGGGAACTTAGAACAAACTGAATGTTGCCGTGCAGTTTACGAAAATAGGCCACGTTTCCAGGAAAGGGCGGGAACTGATACCGAAAATAGATCCGTTCTTAACATAGAAGAGAGACATAACAATATATCAAGGAAGAAGTTTTGTGCAAAACTATTCATATAAGGTATTAAAATATTAGAAGGTAATTTACTGGTAAAAAACTAATGTTATGTAAAGTCAAAAAATATTTTTAACAAAACCTATGGCGTCCTTCTATTAAAAATATTGTTTAATTTTTCATTTCTATCACATCGAAATACACATACACCAACAATCAACATACATCTGCTTCCCCGCATGATGTCATTCCTCCTCGGACTTAATGAATACTATTTAACAATAACCAGATTGGACAGTTTTACTGCCAAAACACAACATAAATAATACAAAATCTTTGTTCTCTGCTGTTCAAGATATATATTCTTCAGACAGCGGTGCGGCCAGTGATTTAATACAACTAGATTTACGACGCTAATTATAATTGCTATCATAAAAAACTTATTTTCGGGACATAATACCTGGCTTTGAGCCAGCGAAGACCTGTTATAGTGTTTAATGTTGCGGTTGACATCGCATGCGCTGGCTAACGGTGACCGGCAACCGCTTAACTTTAACAGTTACCGCACAAAAAATATACAAATTACTTTTAACGCTTCCCACTTCGCTTGTACTTGCATATGTCCGTTATTATTGCACCTTGAAAAAACAAATGCACTGTCTGCGATATTAGTCTTAAATTAGTCCACAGTGTTATGATTAAAACTTGTTTCATAAATAAGGATGAAGAAATTTTAAAATTCCGTGTTTTCTTTTTCAACTAAGTATTTTTTTTATATGTTTGCTCTCTCGCATAACGTCTTTAGTGTTCATTATGAAAAGCACAGGATTTAGATGATGCTTTTAAAAATAATACTCATATCTACCCGTTCTACATATATGTGTTAATATGATTAAGCCAGTACGGTGGACCACCTATTAAAACATGCAAGTTTTATAATAAATAATTTATAATCAATAATAAAATTTTGAGGAAGTATAACCTGTTATTTATTAGCCGATTTTCAAATTGAAGGAAGTTAGTTTTAGATTTATTATCTAGTCGGAAATATTCCGTCGAATGTAACGTTTTAAATGAACATTTAATTCTAACTTGTTGTGACGTTACATGCAAATATGTTTGAATTATAGTCACCATTAATTTCATACTGTGAGACCCCACTTTACATTGTGTGATTTTCATCCTTCTGTGAATCCATAAAAATATATTTGAATGTAAAAGTATAAAAACAACTTAGTATACTAATATTGTTTCAGAAAATATGGGATCCTTAAAGTCAAAAGCATAATTTAATATAATACAACCTCTTTATTTGTCACAATATTACAACTTTTTTATAAAGCTTGTTAAAAACTTGATTATACGAGTGGGATTCTGTGTAAATAAATCCTCCATTTTTTTAATTTCCTTAAAATGTTGATTTAAAAGAGATTAAAAGCTTAATTGATTGATTGAGCAATCTCAAATCCGAGATATCATATGTAGTAACCATAATAAGTAACAAAAACATATATTTGTTATAAATGTATTTACAAATATATGGTACAAGGGTTAGGATATACGAGGAAAATGCCTGTTTCCGCAACAAAAATATTTTGCATTATGTAGTATTGTCTGAATTTATTACGACACTTATCAGTAGGAAAGCATATAATTTACACGCATGCGCTCGAAGCTATAAATTACGGGGAATCGCAGTTATCGCTAGCGCTGCGCAGGCGCATGTACGATACGCTGTGATCTATCCAAGTTTTGTGAAAGTAGAACTGTTTGAAACGCTCGTAAAATAATAAATAGTACGTTTACCATATTTATTCACTTTAACTGTTCGTTGATCAGTATCTAAGCTATATTCATAACATAGAAAACTACTTGACTATTGTAATTAAAGTACAAGGAAATATGTAAAATAGGTGAAACTTAGAGCAAAATTTAATGCTATAAAAAGCATTGCCACAACTCTTTCATCTAACTAATATAAAGATTTTATTGAATAAATAATATCCTGTCTTAACACACGCTCTCACGCCTATATTACTTAAAGAGACCGGCAATATGACGTAATCCTTAGTATTTCTTCACCAAGAGCCCCACCCCCCAGCATTGTACTAGATAACTGGTATAAACTGCCATTATAAAGGTCTCGATCAAGATTTACAATTTTGTAAAAATCCCAATTCTAAAAAATATTACGAGGTGAGTCTCAAGTTTGCAAGCTTAAACCGTCTATTTCCTGCGTCTTTAAATTAAAGATAGAGCATAAAGTTTTAATTATATATAATAGTGGCCAATAGTTATAATTATTATCCTTTCTTAAGCAGTGGGTATGAAGGTCTATTTAAGCTCTTAAACAATTCAAATTAATTATATTTTATTGTCCCACTCCAATATGTGATTATGGGCAATAAAAGGGATATAATTGTGCTTCTTCCAGTTTAAATGGTTTTAAACAAAAAGCTCATGGAAGAGGATGATAGGATCGATTCATTATAATATGACCAGTAAAATGTGCCTACATATAATTTTATAGCATTTCATTTACTTGGCTTCTATTATATCTATAAACAACCTCATTCTTGACTCTTAATCAACGTGAAAATGTAATGAAAATCATTTTTGGGTATATATTTACAAACAGTTTCGACATGTTAACAAATGTGGATATGATAATAGAGCGGCAACAAATTGCTCATTTCTTTTCACGGATCTCTTTTTAAATAATTCAATTAAAAGGCAAAATGGTTGAATTATTATTAATGGTCGTATTTTCTCATCTCACTTATAGTTGTAATCTTGTTATTTTAAATTGTCCGTAACATTGAAATAATTAATGAAATCCTTTATGATGCACTATGCCAGATGGATCGAAAGAAATTTCTATAATGTGCAAATATTTGATTCTAGTTTCTGCGCCTATGAGACTGAAGATTTGTAGGTACCTACGACGCATGTATCTTGTGAGGTCAAAATTATGTACTGACTGTTGGCTGTAATGTCCGTTTATTTATTAATTATTATCATTAATAATCCCGATGCAAAAGTTATCGGGTTATTACAAACTATTTAAATTATATTTTAATATAGCATAAAAGCGTGACTAAAAGCCACGTAAAATTTATTTAGAAATACTCAACATGAGGAAAACGTAGTCACAAATTCTATAAAATGTCCTATTTAAAAGCAGGAAAATGTATCTAGAATTAGTCGGATATTTAAACATTTACTTATCGAATACGGTAAATTCGCTATAAAAAGTACTCATCGTATGACTATATTGTTTATTAGTACTAAGAGGTTAAGTGTTGTCTTTGCATACTAAACGCGACCAACTGTAACTTTCATGTCTCTAGCAAAACATGCTTATAATTTTATGGCAAATATCAACAGCAAATTTTCAAATTAATTTTACATGGTAATCTATGATTTATAAATATAACCTTAAACTTCAGTTTCAGTATTTATCATCATCAACCCATATACGTCCCACTGCTGGGCACGGATCTCCTCTACCATGAGAGTCGAGAATCTCCGTATTTATAATTTAACTTAATTCTCATAAGTTAAAATGTATTATTAATAAGCCTTACGAATACTTGTCAGTTCGGCTTATCTTTCAAACTTTTAACGAAAATACCATCTATAATACTTTCGTGCTGTTTCAATAGGTCTCTTCATTATTACACATAATTATTAGTATTATCACATTAGTATCTAACTTGTGAGCTATAAAGTAAACATTATTCAACTTGGTCTACTAATAATGGAACTAAAATATAGGATCCAGCCTAATTACTTGACCTATGAGAGCCGAAGACAAAATTTTTCAAGATTTAACCCATATACTTAAATAGCTAATTAAAAAAAAAGTTTTACAAATAAAAATCTGATTGGGGAAGCAAATCCATTGCCTTATTAATAATGATCCATGTTCGATGACACTGCGATCAATGCGCCATTAACATTCTGCTACATAAAAAGGATTCTCACAGAAATATTGATGTAAAAAACTGGTTGGCATTAACAACGATACTCGGTGTATCAATAGCGAAGTGTCGAAGATAATACGTGAGAAATGATTGCGCTGCGCAGCAACAAGTTTACAAGTGCATCCCGGCCGCGGGCAACATTTGTTCGGAAATTACACACTATTCGACTCTATCACGAATACTTAATATATTTGTCGGACGAGGCACAATTATGGTCAGTCCGGCGTGACGAGCCGCTCCGTTTACCACGGAATCTGGAAACGATAAACGCTCGTGGATGAGGCACGCCTCTCAAAAATCATGTTTATATTCTTTTGTGCTCAACGTTTTTGCCATTCTAAATTTACTCGGCTAACGATAGAAGCTAACAGTTGCTAGCTTGTTCTTTGAGCTTATGTTCGGAAGTTTTGATCATTTTCATTTAAGTATCGAAAGAATTTCCTGCTCGCCATAGCATTGTTTAGCTAACAGAAAAATAAATAAAAATGCTTAGCGACTAAAGTAGCCCTTAAAAATATTAAAACAAATTATATTAAGATAGTATGCAGGTCTTAAATCAGTAAGTGGATGAAGTTATTACTTTGTATTTTAACATTAATTTAAAGTACTCAAATAATTTAGGACTGAGGAGGTATTGTATATTAATCGCCTCCTCCACGACTTCGCAGCTGGCATGGCGTGCTCGGTCCGTCGCGTCTAATTACGGGTGAGAGCGCTCGATCCGTAGGAGACAATGTCTACACTTGTACGGTCATTATTACGTGTTTTTCGTCACGACACACCTGTTTGCCGCCAGTGACAAATCCTCAACCATTAGTGTACGACAAAACGGAGCATTTAACGTTTTTCACCCTTTTCATTTACAATTCATACTTGCACTATAATTTACGTGTTTAAAATACGCTTTTGTTACTCAACTTTGTTACATGTTTTCATTAACACAGCGATACAGCTTAATAATGACGTTACAGCAATTTAACGAGTTTATTCCCTCTTAAGAGTAGTTTGGTCTTTAGTAACTTAAGTTGTTTAATAGATACGGTGGATTGGAACCCTAGTGTGATGCCGTTAACAATGTTATATTTCCAGAATTATGTCTTCAATCTACTTGTACTTATCGTCTAGAAGGTTACGTAGCAGACTTTTACTAATCAATGTTGGGTTCGTTCAATTCTTCGTACCATATCTCCAGTATAAATTATCTTCTAACAAAGCTTTATTCTCTGATGATACGCAAGCGTAAATAAACTTTATACAAACACGTATTTCTATAAAGTTACACTGAATGTGCGGAAAATTTGAAAGGTATACCCCTAAATAGATATAATAAGAAGAGGAGTATAAGTAGACTTGAAAATAATATTCCTCTGTGCCCAACAGCCAGACTCTGATTTAAATCACAAGCTGATAAAGCTATATTTACTTTAAAGGAGATCATGTAATACATCAAAAACGACACGAATCTATAAATTAAAGTAATGACTTGGTCAGACACATAACCTTCTCAGTCCGAAGCGGGAAGAACGGAATAACAAAAGTGTCTGCATTATTTTACGTTCAATAGTAAGATTAGCTCATTTGAGTAGTTCATTGGCATTGAAAGCGAGGACGAACGGTTTTGAAATATTACCATTCTGGCAAGGTCCCAACTTGGCTTTAATTGCTTAATGC
The DNA here is from genome assembly GCA_030295005.1 of Cephonodes hylas. Lineage (NCBI taxonomy): Eukaryota > Metazoa > Arthropoda > Insecta > Lepidoptera > Sphingidae > Cephonodes > Cephonodes hylas. The sequence goes on along the minus strand of AP025364.1, from coordinate 4,673,344 downwards.
GTTCTAAATGTAACTGAAGTAGTTAAGTACTGTGCGCGAACTAAGTGTTTCCTATTTGTTTTATAATTACCCTTAATATTTGTACGATCCAGAAAATTTAATTTAAGTTCAACTTATTTTTAGAAGCTTTTGCTAGCGACTTTAGCTGCGTTAAAAAATATTTTATCATTCAGTATAAAAAAAAGTATAACTATTTCTAGTGCCGAAATAATAATAGCAGGAAAAAAGTTATAATACAGTACAGTTTGACTTAAACCGCTTATTTTTAACATTTAAGAAAGCTATACTTAATCTAAACATTGATCTAGTATTTGGGTCAATCAACTTTTAAATGTACCATCAATGATAGATTTTATATATCAATTTTTTTTTCTTAAATTTGTATATTTTATACGTATTTGTTGTTGATAATTATTTATATTTAAGGAATTCAAATAGAGCAGAACAATTTATGGTAAATTTTACTCAAAAATTCACATGACTGTAGTTAAGATAGTCCCTTGGACATTTAAAAATTCAGTCAAATTGTTAATTTACTTTTAAATATTAGAATCATATTTGAAAAACCTTACTGTTCTTTTAAAGTAAAAATGACGATAATGTGTCTTTAGGAGATAAGAAAAAAGTGGTTGTCCAGTGGACATAGACGTTTGTCCATAGGAAATACTCGGGTGTCCAAAGGGGACTCTATGATGAAAATCGCATGTATTTCTTCTTTTATGTAATAATAAAACAACTATTTGAAAATAATTATCAGTATTAGAAGAGAAAATATTGAATAATTCAGACAACGATCTTGGATGTCCAAGGGACTGGTGGTGATATTTATTAGTCTTTCCGCTCCCTGGTAATAAATAATAATATTTTGAATTAGGTCTTACGCACAGTAAAAAATATACATTAAATTGAATATATTCCACTTTAATTTACTACAATATATAAAATACAAAAGTTTTTGTGCTGGTTGTCCAGTGGACACACAATAAAGCCACGCTCTTTTTCAAAATACACTCGGTCGACTGGCGCCGCGGAGAAGATGAAATCAAAATCGGGGCTGGATGAATGTTGTCACGAAATAAATCGACTTGAGTTCCAGGCAGTAGTCACGCCATAAATGTTTGGATTTTGGAACTTTTTTACCGTTGTCCGGTGGAAGTCAGAATAATAAAATATAATAGGGACTAAAATAAACATGCAAAAAGGTCGTTAAGGTTTTAAAGCAAACAAAATCTATTTACTAGCATCATAGTAGATATTGTAATTAATAATTATGTTTCATTGTAATGGATTGCCATATATAATTTTTTTGGAAAAATTAATGTTTCATTGTACTAACCTACTGGGGGACAAATTTACATAGTACTGATAGGACAGATAAAAGTTGATTGACCCATTTCTCAATGGGAGTTCCCGAGCTCGTTACCACAGAATATATATTTAAGTTCTATATTTTATGTCCTATAATTTAATAAATCACAGGCTATAACCAATATTATGAGAGACCATCATATTAAAATTGTCGAGGCAAAAAAGCCAAAGGAATCTCGTGTGTACACAAAGCGTGCAGAGTATTCCCATGATTTGTACAAAATTACCTATAATCAACGTTATTCCCTGCTTATTATCACGAAATGGTCGTTTTAAAATACTCAAATGTGTATGAAGAGGGTGCTCATACAGTCACGTACGTTATTCATATTCTTGTGTTGGCGAATCACGCTTTGTGTTGTTGCTTGGTTTTTCTTTTTTTTTTCTAAAACAATTTCTGGAATTGACCATGGATTTACTATTATATCCATGGTGCTTAACCACTCTCACGTCTGTATGTATAGAAGAATTGTTACAGCAAAATTTTGTCCAGTTCCACGTTTAGTACCCTTGTAATTTTCGCCAAAATTAAGGGGACCTGCACGTTTCTACTCAATGTGATTCGGAAAGTTACATGCATCTATTCTGTCTACTCCGACAGAGCTCTACCGTTTACAAAATATTTTATTCTAATGTAAAACTTCTAAGTCCAATTCATTTCCTTCGCTTTACTGCCTCCCTTCCTTCCCACAATCTCAGCCTTGGCTAGCCTAGCTTCACAAGCTTCTTTACGGCTCTTTGCTCTACACCTTCCCCTAACATGTTTAAGTGTAAATCAATTTTCAAGGAAAACGGCAATACACTTTGCGGTACGGAACGGTTGTGAGGAACTTTGGTAATTACATGCAAGTATATTTTTTTACTATTCAATGATGTTTTAGTAATTTGCTCAAAACATTTGTCATGAGGCTTTCAGCTGTCAAATGAAATGGCCAACATACGTTTTTACTAGATAGAATTCGTATAGGCTCAATATAGTAACATTGAGAACACACAGCATCAATCTAACTCGTAATGGATTTAAGCTATAAAAAGGGTTTTAGATCTCCATTAATAAGTCAATAAATTATACCAAATCGATTGCACGGGCGTTCTATATTTATGGCGCGCTTTTCAGTTCACTCTCGACTCAGTTCGTTTTTAAAATATAAAAAAAGTTTGATTTTATTATTAGCGATAGTATACGATTTTGGTCAAGTGATGTCGAATTTAAGTTGTGGTTTAGTTTTCAACGCTGGTGTGAAGTGATGATCCTCTTATTGAGAGGTTCTGTTTCATGCTATTTTTTTTTAATATTAAGCTTTGAAAATATAAGCTATATTGCAATATAATGCATTCTTAATTTAGGATTACCATTTTCGTCAATTTTGTATTCAATATATTTTTAGTCAAAAGAGATTTTGTTGATGATGATGAGATTTTGTTTGTCAAGCTATGGCGCTCTGCAGAATAGCTGTGGCATGGCCCCGTGGCCCCACCGCATACTTAAACTACTAATTAGTAAATGTGTGTCAACTTTTGTGCGTAATGGTGAGTACATGTTGGGAAATTTAAAACACAAACCACAGTTAGGAAACTGTTATGGGTTTTTTCAAAGACCACGAAAACAAGACCGTTTTACACTAGGTAATTGCGATAATTACCTTTGGAAAGCTGCAAAATCCTTTCATGGTAGAGATGTTGCGGAATTTTTTAGAAGGATTACTTTAATGCCTAACTGTCTTAATATTTTTATTCATTTTTTAGATTAATTTTATGGGCAGTGTAAATCATCATCATGACTCATGAATCGAATTGAAGACCTCTTGATAATAGACTTCAACTTATGATGAAGCACTAACGAAGTAGATATATATTTATTTGTTTTCAGTTCCATTGATAAAAATAGTTTTGATTACTAGCACTCTTATCTAATTTATAGTCTAGTAACTATGTATTTACTGTTAAAAGGTTCAAGACATTTTTGAAGTTGAGTATACATCCATCAAAGAGTCTTGCCGGCCGTTTTGAGGTCACGCTGAATGAATAATGCGCTGGGCCCATTAACGGTCATTATATGCAAATAATATTACACATTAGCCTCACAGATACCATGAGCATTTGCGGTTATTGATATTTTACAATCATCAACCTCGTTATATTTCGTAAGTTCACCAAACTAGTAACAGTACCAAAACTGACTAGCAATTTAACAGCCTACATTCCACGGCTTCTTATAGCCTGGTAGACTATGGCGGACTTCAAGTTAATCAATTCTAGTGGAGAATTTATCGGCTGATCGCGCACTTAAGCCTCGATGCTACCAAGCACCACTCAATACAATAAAATATGATCATTAAAAATGATACCGGTGTCTAAATGGCTTCAAACTCATTGCAACTTTGCATTTAATCTAAAAGTAATACTCACTATATAGTTACTAACGTGTAAAAAAGTAATGAACAATTTGCGCCACTTCATGTGTTTTTATGTAACCTGTTTCGTTCATTTTCTTGAAGAAGCTTAATTAAACGTGCCTAGATATAATTATGAATATTTTTATTATAACACTCATTATCGTGAATGCTTTCTGTGGCTAATGAAATAAATTATGTTTATTACAATTATTTTGCAAGTGTGTATACTAGTGACTAGTGAATACGCCTTGCTCCTTGTGAATAAGATGATCTTTATTATACTGAATTTTTAAACCAAAATTACAGAACACTTTTTGTCACCGTGTCTCTACCACGGAATCTTGTACTGCACAGGATATACAAAAATCTTTGATTTTTTTTAACCATGCAACAATAGAACACTGCTTAAACTACACAAATCCGGAGCTATGATGTAAATAAAATACAATGAGGCCGGCATAAACTTTCGAATAGACGTTTTTGGTCAATCGACATACTGCACTTATTACTACGCATCGATGTTGTCAATACTACGTTTCCAGAATAAAGCAATGAATACAGCTTAAGCTTAAACGAAACAAAGAAAAATATGAAACTCTATCGCATTACGTATAAAATACTCATGATATTTTATTAAATGATATTCATTTAATCTTTTGATATGCGCCCTACATTGTTGGCGGGAACTCGGTTATCGCACTCGCTTTAACTTATTTATACGGACCGCGACAATTAAGTCATGAAAAAATTAATATCGCGTACGATTGAATAAAATTAATCATTGGCAAGTCGCGACCGTCGATAAAACGGGTATTTTACGTTCCCGTGGGCGAGGAGTGGGCACCAATTTGTCCGCAGTTTTTTAATTAGTACGAATGTGAGAGAAAACGAATTGGATTTATGCTTGCGTCCAACGTGCACCCACTTTATAATATTAACACTGCGCGTATATGTGTACTAGGAGAGCCTGCCAATTAATTGTATGCGTCTGCGTGTTAGTTAGTCGGCCTTGCACAGAGTACTTCAATGAAAAGCAAATTCAAGTAATGGTGTTATACAAAAAATACATTAAACTTTTTTTTAATAATTTCAAGTCTAAAGTATAGATCCCAGCAAATTCACTTTCTCGTCCCTTTCTACCTGGCGTATTTTTTTTATTACGAAATGGTCTCTACATATGGCCGAAGTACCATTTTATAGCAAGATGCCGGCTAACACTATTTCTTGTTTTCGTATTATATTATATTCATAGTGTATATAAATTAATAAATAATATACCTCATTTGTAGGAAAATCAATATTCCCAAAAGTCATATAGTAGTCTGATCCCACATTAAGATACAAATCTTGTATTGTTGACATCGAAAACTGCGAGAGATTTTTCAATCTCAAACACCCAGATATGAAACAATATTAGTGGATAGCACAAATGTTTGTATTGCTTCATTTGCTTCACGAACCAGTCTAGCAAATGCGCCATGGAACCTGTACTTTTTTCAGTTGTTTCGAGAACTCGTGGACGGGCATGCAACTTTTAATTTAAACAAAGCGAAATCAATCACACACGCGAAAAACCAAGTGGGAACGAGGAGTAGTGGAGTGGTGTCGGCGGCATGCAGGCGGAGGGTGCCGGGGTGCGGGCCGCGGTGCAACGTCTTCCGCCCCCGCTCCCGGCTCTAATTAGGCTCACATTCTCATTCCGTTTTCGCGTTTAATTTCGCCGGCGGTTTCGCCTTAATTACGTTATTCGCGAGCGGGCGGCGCCCCCTGTTGTTGAAACCTTCCAGTTAACAGTGACCGATACGTTTACTCACATTAGCTTTATCGTTTATTGGTGTTTTTTATTTGTTTTATGCTTTCATTTAATGATGCTGGCTGGTTCTTTTTCTATACTCTACTACATTAAAAAAGTACGTACATAATTGAATATCGATGTGAAAGTTAAGCATTGTTGTCGATAATAATGCGTGTCTCAACATAAACATGAATGGGTATAACAAGTAGTAATAGATTCCGTTGGATTCCGCACGTCACGCCGCTTATTGTCGCTGACAACTTAAAAAGTCCGAGTACGAGGAAACAAACACTCACTAACAAGATGACTTACAGTTTCGCGGCTCTTCGAACATGCAGTTCATCGTTGTAATTGAAAAAAATCACTTAACAGGTAAATAGAGGGCCGGGAGGCTCATCGCGCCGCTTTGTTGTCGGGCGGTTGCTAATAAGATTTTTAAACGGCAACAAAGTATCCAATCAATGGGGCTTGAATAATGAAAACGGCACCTGCCAAGTTCCCAGGCCACCCCGCGGGCCTAAACACGCACTGTGTTACGCGACCTCACCCAACGAACACCAAGTTCGACCGTAAACCGATCACAATAAAGAATATTTTTCTATAAACAGCTCATGTCGTGTACCGACTAGACATAAGTTTGAGTAATTATTCACAATTGTATTCCGTGTCCTAAAACGAAAACTGACATTATTTTTTTAACTAAAACAGCGCATTATGTAGAGGGATCCGGTAATATTTGAACAATTAAATAACTTTTTTTATTGTATTAGACCAGTCGTCATTATTTTGGCTGGTAACGTAACTAACGTTTAAACCGGCTTACACAAGAATATTATTATGTTCATTTTTTCAGTCATACGGCCACTACTACAAATCCAAGAGCAATACACATTCTGCCATCAACGTAAACATTATCGACTATAATTGATACAATTTCTTGTTTACGAAATGCAGGCTCGTGACGTCACAATATGTCTACAAACAATAACAGCTGGCTACACAACCTTGAAAGGAAATTACAATAAAGTGTCGTTGTTTGCACACATAAATAAATCCACGTCTTAATCTAAATGCGTGTTCAGAAAATTAACCAAATACAGATGTGGCGCGTACTCCGGGTGCGATTTAACGACGTGCGATAGGTGCGCACGCGACGGCGCTCATTAGTGGGCACGCAACACTCCGGGCCGCGGCTCCGCACGCCATCGCTGGCCTGCAGCCCGCCCGCCAGCCTGCAGCGCGCCGGCCCCGCGGCTCGCCCGCCCGACAACAAGTGTAATGGGCTTCCACACCACGCGGCCCGCGCCGGCACTCATGCAACCGACGCTGCTTGTGGATCGCCGCACTCTAACTCTAACGTTTATCGCTTGCGAAACCGTGTTAAGGCTGTATTCCAATAAATTCACTGCTCCGTTTGCACAAGATGTACGCCAAGCAAGAATTAATCCAAAAACACAGCTACAACCCTTTATTCTGTCGGACACAGAAATTAAGCAAATTACATTCAGCAAAGCAAATCGTTCCAAAAGAAAGGGCTACTGAAATAATTGTCTACTTTACTCTCAGAGAAATAGAATTACAATCTAAATTAATTACGCTTTTAAAGCGTCCGTTATTCTTAATTAGTTTCTGCACCGCAGCGGAAGCTGCCGCGCCCGACTCGCGCTCTCTTAATGAAGGGTAGTTTCAAATCAGTGCGTTTGATCAACTCTGTGCAGTCTTAATTACGGCACCCGTTCCGCGCGGGACAATCCGGTTATTTATGACTACATAAGCTTGATTATTCTTTAATGAATACTTGTTTTAAAACGTTTAATTAAGTTTTATGGCGACATGGTGCTCAGACGACGCGGGCGTCCCGCCGCTCCGCCGGCCGCGAGCTAATTGGATCGAGTTGACGCACTGCTCGTCCCGCGACCCGGACCCGCGCGCCCGCCGCCCACACCTTCACCCCTTCCTAATTGTATGAAATTGCTAATTGGAAAATTTTATAAACGCGGCCACACGCACCCGGACCCGTCCTCTTTGACCGAAAGCTGTGAAGGAAAATTAATTCAAAGAGTCAACGGGCCGTCAGGGTAACGAAATATTCTCGCGTCCAAATACTTCTCATCACACGTACAGGCTGTGTATTACAAATATAAACACGAGTGGCATTTGTTAATTGCATTTGTTTGTTTGTCGCAGGGCGTGTAGTCGTGGTGGTCGGTGCGAGCGGTCGCCGCTCCAACCGTCAAGCTGGCAGCCAGCGCGTTGAGCATGAACCCGCACTACCACGGGTACGCGGAGCTCAGCTCGCCGCACCCGCCGTCGCCGGAGGCCGCGTTCGCCACCAACGGACACGACTACCCGCACAACAACAACAACCCCGCTCTCAAAGAATGCGCCGGCTGCGGCGGCAAGATCGTCGAGAGGTTCCTCCTGCACGCGCTAGACAGATACTGGCACCACGGCTGCCTAAAGTGCACCTGCTGCGGCCAGGCGCTCGCGGACATGGGCCGCTCCTTCTACTTCAAAGGCGGAATGATATTATGCAAAAGCGATTACACGAGGTACGTGTTTTTCTATGCTATCGCCGTAGGTCTCATCTATAGCAACTAATTGGAACCTTTTATGGAACGGTATTCGGTGTTCTCCAATCTCGATCGATCTTTTTCATTGATCATCGATAAAAGGTTCAGTTTTTAGTCCGTCATCTGCGGATGACAATGGCGTGTCTGTCAATCGCCTAAAAAAAGGTATACCGAGAAAGCCGCGGGCGCATTGTTATGAAAATGCTTTAAACTTTCGTGTTGTCTACCTGAGCGGGGAACAAAAAGTACGCAGTTTTGCACACAACGAACCATCGGCGTCGTCTCGCAAACCAACTAAATTGGTCTCGTTAAAGAACGCTAAGAACTAATTTAGGAGGTTGGTAACGAAGTTTTTCTAACTGTTTGGATTTTTAACGTTTTGTGATACGTTGATTGTGTGTAGGCGATTGGATTAACGAACTATTTTAAGAAATTAAGCTGATTTATTTGTTGTAGGACTGAGTTTATTTGCTTTTCACTTTTTACATTTGTTGCATTTATTTAAGAACAGATACGTATCTGTTTTAGTTCATCAACAGGAATGCAATAAAATGTAAAGAATTCTGATTTCCACTTTTCATTCGCAACAAAAATGTAATCGGCGCTGCAATCACGTCGTTAGTGCATTCGTTCTTCATTAACTATGTGTGTTTTTCACTTTTTATTGAATACCAGCTCTACTACTACAAACAGTATTATTAATTTCTGTAAGAAACAAACGTACGCACTGGGTAAAAAATATCCAATTAAGCTTGCCTTATGCTGTCAAAACAATTTACATATAGCAAGTATGGCGTGAAAAATATCGGAATATTTTTTTTGAGAATTAATTTTACAAATCCTTAAAGTTTAAAATCGGACTGACTGATTTCATAAGCATTACCTTTAACGAAATCGTGAACGAAAATAATGTTTAGAGACGAGGGAGTCGCGGCGGGCGCACGTGGACCGCAGCTGCCTCAAGAAGCGTTAATTAACCAAATGCAAGGAATCCGACCCAATTATCACAGATTATGGCAAACGAACACAGATTACTATCCTCATTATTGCTTTCGTTTTCCTTATTCAACGATAATGGCAAGCGTTTCCGATGTAACACCGTACAGATATATTTAGGTAGTGTTTGACGTTCATATAAATTCGTTTTACACTGATTTCCCTTGTTTACCGGCGGTTGCGAGCCAAACTAGAGCGAAGAGTGGGCCGACCGCGGCGCGGGTCGTGCGTCGTAGATTCGATAAAGCCCGTCTCACAGTTGACAGAGACGGCGCGGCCTAACGAGCGGGGAGCGGCAGGTGCGGGGCCACAGAGGGGGATGAAGAAATGCGGTTCCGTGCATGTCTCTGCTGATTGACCCGCGTTACTCGGCAAACAACAACTAACGAGTCGGCCCCCGCGCCTCCAGGTACTCTCGGTAATTCGCTCGAATCGCTCCCGCGGCCGACGACTCCACTTGCACGCCTTCCCTGATTGAGACTCCTTAACAAAATTAACGTTCTCTCACGCAAACAACCGCCGCCTTTATCCGTCGCCTTTTGTCCCGATATGATGGATTGCGGTCTCGCTCCACAAAGACGCTGATGATGTTTCGTGCTGCTGATTACTGTGTACGCGCCGAATTAGACGCCCCGGCTTCGGCTGCGACAGACGCGACGTAACAGTGCCGCTCTTATTCTTCGTATGTGTCACCTAATTCGAGTTTCATCATGATTTATAGCGGCTTCATTGTCTTCGTAGTCATTATCTGCTCTGGTTGTTGGTAGAGCTGTTCACGAAATATTTCTGATCGGAATAGGGTTTATTATAATAATTGGTATCAAAACTTGCAAGAACACTCGTAGCACGTAGCAAGTCTACGAGTCCCAAACGTGATTAGATTTCTGCGCGCCTATGAATGTTTGTATTTATATTGTTTATATTTCTCGTACGTGCAAACACCTTTACGTTGATAAACATTATCAATGCAAACATAACTTATCTGCGTAAACATTCCTACTCACTATGTCCCACTTTTGAATTGATACAATCTTTAATCATTTCACTTTTACAAGAAGTTTATATAACAGAGAATAAATAATAACCTGTGAGCACTTATATAGATCTATGTATTTATATTGTGTAGAAAAAATCAAATTCCATAGCTAGAGTGTATGCTAACTACACTTTATAGCCTATACGAGGTTAAATTTCAACTTAGTAATATAATAAAATTTTATTAAAATATTAAAATGCTAGTAGTTACTGCGGCCAGGTGCTTTTAACGGCATCTTAACGCTAAACGTCGTCAATGTAATGGCGTTGTTCAAGTCGATCAGGCAGCAGGACAAGTGAATAAAGTTATAGTAATTTGCGAAGTAGTTGATGTATTAAGCCATTTTGGCGCTAGTTAAGATGAAGTGTCGGTCGGCGCTCGCTGCGTACATGGAGCACGTCCACGTTGCCGTTGAAAGCAGGTTCGTTAGGACGCGTGCGGGCTCCGTCAATCAAGGCAATTGCTGCTCAATCGGCAATCAGCCGCCCGCGCGCCTCCCGCGCCGCGCCACTAACGAGACGCCCTGTAAAATACCAACACCTTACCCATTCTTATTAACTTACCGCGTTTTAAATTCACAACTTGACATTTTTTTAGCACACAAGAGTATTTTTGCCATATGTTGTTTAAAAAAAATTGCATATTTGACTTTACTGTAATGATCGATTTCATAAAATCTGAACTGATAAACACTATCCGATCTTTAACCGTAACTTTTTTTATTTACTCATAAAAAAACAGCATATACCACTTAGTACTTATAAATGTACAAAAAATCACAGGATGTAAAATTTCAATGACTGCCATTTTTTATTTTCACGTTCTAAAGTTCACACATACGATTCCAGGTGGGCTTTCAATTGCATATATAACAAGGAAGGCATAAGCGAGATATGAATCAATAATATATGTTATTGGACGCGTGTCGGGCGGCGCGGCGCGGGGCGGCGACGGCGACGCGGCGTCCAATTTGGGCGCTGCTCGTTAAGTCGCAAAAGACGCGCGGTTTAATTGCAACCGCTCGCCTCTAATGAGGCCCTGTGTCCGGGACTCCGGCGTTTCTCTTGCGCAAATTGACATTGTACGTAAATTGATGTCGGCCGGCTGCGATGCGCGATGTTAAACACTGATGTCACTGCGTGTTAATTAAAAAATAGAGAATATGCACCGTCATCTTAATTAATTCGTGTGTTTGTATTTGTGCAACATTACGTGGCTGTATATTCCCGAGACTTTGTTCAAGTCTAGCTTTACTTTGTATCAAAGGAACACAAACTCTAATTAACTGTACGTGTTAAATATGCATTTTAAAATGAATTTGCAAAATTTTTATATTTTGAAAAAATAAGTAAATCAAATTGTCGACAATGTGACAGTCCTAGAGAATTTATAAGTTCGTTATTAATTTAAATAATAGCGAACAATTATTTTAAAACGCTATTCTGCTGCTATTTTTAATTCCAAAGATATAAGATATTCGTCTAACATCTATCTAATATCAGCTATCTTTTTGACTTCGATTTGAAAACACACTGGCTGGTTCATCCGCAATTAGCCTGTTCTGAGAACAAGCTCGAAGCTATGGTTGATCTATTTAAAAGGCATAGACAGCTGGATGATTGGATTACGTCGGATGGTCGCATGGTCTGGATAAATTTCGTTTGCGTCTTTGTCAATCCATCGGACGATGTCTCGAACCACAGTCAGTGGAAACTAAAGAGCGTTCGCCAAACGACCAATCTTTGGAACTCGATTACCAATATCCATATCTGCACCGAAAACACTGAAGGATAGCTCGCTTTCTGAAGATTAATCTTGGATCTATTCATGCTGCGTGTGCTATGACAAGATTTATAATCAACTAGTTATGAATGCATTGACTTGGTGTGCATTGGCTTTGATAACATTTAAGGGTATGTTAAAAAATGTAATAGTAAAAATGAAAATACAATGTAACGTCACGCCTGTCTTAAAACTTTAATTAATGTAATGATTTGTTGTTACTGCGCGGCATTCATAAAAAAGTAACACATAGTTTATGAGGAAAAATCAACAGCTTGATTCCTTTAAACGCGTTGAATGATTTGTCGGAAATATATATTGATAGTTATTTAAAACCATGTAGTTATGCTGATGTAACAAAACAGTTTGCATTGTAATAAATTAAGTCGGATATTCTCAGCATAATCAATTAAGAAAGTCTTTTTAATCGTTAATTACTGTTCTAAATATATATTCGCGCAAGGACGTCGGGTGCGACTGTAAAGCCCGTTGCACACTAAATACAATAGTTAATATAATTTTCTTTTAGTATTCTCATTTTAGGTTATAGAATCTTTTGATACGTCTCGCGTTTCAATTTCAGGTAGTTTGTGGATTCTTTTTTAATTACTTTTTATAATGATATTATTTACATTCTTCTGAAGCATTCCCACTACAATCGTAACCAGTTTTGCTTGTAGGCATTACGATCGTCTTCACATAAATATGCAGAATAGCTGTCAGACAAATTTACACATCCTAAATCTAACCTTTATCTATACCCATATATAAAGCTGGAGAGTTGGTTTGTTTGATCAAACACGCTCATCTCAGGAACTATTAGTTACAAAAAAATAAGCGGATACTCCTTTTTCGGAAAATTAGATTGCAAATGTCTTGAGTATGAGTTTGTCCAATCAAAGAAACAAAGGATTAAAAAACTGAAGAATGATAGTTTTAATACGGCAGATAATCAAGATAACATGAAGAAAACTTGGGTGGTCAACATTGTTGAATTGTGAAATATGTAGTAAGTACAAAAAACTGCACATTTTTTCTCGAAATTAGCATTCTCTGATTCTCACAATACCTTAAATCGCTGATAAATATAAATCTAAAAACATACATTAGCTAATTAGAGATAACGACATCAAATTTATTTTAATTGAATCGATATCTTAACTCCGGAAACTTTTAGCTACTAAAATGTTTAAGAGATACGACTCGTGGGAACTAATTGCCGTAATGTATCCTTTGGTTTGAGCGAATTAAATCTAAATCAACTTGCTTAATTGAATAGATAAAGGCAAGGAAATTAAGAGCAACTTTCATTTCTGAAAAATTGAAATAAACAATTTCTTTCCTTGCTTTGAAGTGAAGAAAAATATACTAATTTTTTAATGGTTTTGACCAGAATTTGAAATGAATCGTCATCCTAGCATGATTGTAAGGTGTCTCAATCAATCCCGCAAGCAATAGCATACAGGTATGTTTCTTATATCAATTGTAGAATGATCATATTGGACCCATTTTAGTTGTTGCTACGTGTTACTAAAACGAATCTTGTTTCTTGATTAAATTAGGTGTTTTTAGTGAGTTTTATACATAATTTAAATACTGTCTGTTTTTATATTGTTTGTTCGTCCTTCCTCAATCGAATTGAGGCCCCGTTACACCCAGACCCAAAAAGTGGCCTCCCTTCATCAGTATCATAACTTAAAGGGATAAGCCTTCATGTTGTTTTATGTTCCATTTTCTTATAACTTGCAACTAACTAGATCACTAAGTACATTTAATTTTCTTATTTTTTTTTGTTAAATTTATTTTAATTTGTTGGAAAAACACTCCTAAATTTTCAGTATGTGCGTTGTCTGCTCATATTTTTTGTACCCACTTGGGTTAGAAACTCTCGGTATAGAAGCGTCTTAACGAGCCGTTTGCGTAATACATTAGTCAAAAGCAATTTAATGGTCCTGTTGAGGACGTGAAATGTGCCTTCGACACGGCTCCACAACGTATGCTCACTGCCCACGCGTAAATCAATGCAGAATGCAGATATTTGGTCGCTGACAACCTCAAATACCAACGCACTTTGGGACGTAATCACGTTTGAATTTAGCTAGGTGGGTAGGTAATGTGAAACAGACACCACACTTTCAATTACTAGTCTACTAATAAGATCGAAAAAACTCGTAAATATAATTTTTTTTCGCGATTTGAATATTAAATAACCGAAATAAAATATGTGGAGATGAAGTTTTTTAATCTACTGCACTAAGCCAGTGCCTACATGTTTTGTAAATAAAGCACACTGCCCACAAAAATATTTTAGATGTAACCACAAAATGATCTGTATTAAATAGTAGACAAAAATATTTAAATCACTAGTAAGGTGAATAATTTAGAAGGTCGTTTATATAAATGTGCTTCTATAAAACGTGTTTTTGAAAATATATATAAAAAATACGTAAATATAAACTATAAAAGTTATTGAAGTAAACATTCATACGTCACTACTTACGCAAATTTCTTTATGATGTTTGTTGTTTTTCATTAAGGTATGATAAAAGAATGTTATTCTGTACTTTAACAATAACAATTATTGTATTTAATGTGTTGTTGTGTTATTGTCTTTGAATCGCAATATGATAATTTATACCTTAATAAAGGAATGAAAACCTCTGTAGTTATTGAAAACTCAGAAAAATAAACAGAAGCAGACTTTAAATATCGCGGTATAAAAAGGATTATGCAGGCAAACATTGTTTATTAGACATTGAGTGAGGGTCTTTATCATAAAATTTAATATTATATAAAGTTGGTGTCACATTGCTGGTACCGCCCTAATTACACCAACCTAAACAAAAGGCAGGGTAATTCATTCGCAAACACATTCAATCGTATCGTAATACTTCCGAAAAAGCTATGAAATAAAAATAAATACACAAAAAGTACCAATTTTTCTAACTCATAAATATATTTTTAATTAATGGCAAAGAGAATATAAAACCAAACTAGCTATAAGTACATGAATGTCCTAATGTGTATAAAAAGTCTCCATTGTGTATTTAAACATGATGAGTGGTCGGAAATAACTCGTCATGTACTTGTTCGTTAGGTAGGCACTAGATTATGTTAGTATTACTTGGAACCTAATTGGGTATTATTCTTTTTTTGTACAGCATTGCGTTTGGAAAAATAAATTAACAATAAAAATTTTGAACATGTAATTGTGGCCTCTTTGTTAACGTCAAATGCAAATGTATCAGTTGGCGGGAAACGATTATATGCATAGATCTTCCACTTGTCAATACAATTAAACCAGCCCGTTTGATTAAACAGGATAGTTTAGAATTGCAATACACTTGCGTATGTCACTGTGACAGGTTGACATCTTAAGTATAGTTGTCGTCGTTCATATTCAAAGAAGTAAATATATTATTTTTTAACAGCTCGTCCAATAAAGTTTGAAAAGTTATTAAAAAATCGAAATATTTCGGTAAATATAATGAAAATTCAAAACTTTGTCACATCAACAACATTGTCGTTTTGTGCAAATATTTTGTATTTTAATTTGAAAGAAAAAAAAATAGACTTTGATTTGTCTAATAGGCGTTTGTGGCTAATAATTGTAACCTATTTTATCAAATTATAACATTATTAACCTATAATAGAAGTTAGTTAATTATAATTGATATTTAAAAATCAACTGATACAAGCAAACATAATTAGTTACATAAATGAAAATACATTATACTCGAGCAATTATAATTATGCTATGATGAAATCGATCAAGCTGCTACAGAAGTTGCTGCGCAATTTTTATATATCTTGTACTCTAGCAATAATTATATTTGATTTATTACCGAGTTACTTCATTGGACTATTTAAGGAAATCATTATAATTTGCAATTACAGTCTGCCATTAAAATATTAGTGTCAGTATGGTTAGCTATACTGTTTTTTCATTTGAGAATAAATCATCAAAAAATTCATCATTCAAAAACTATTTTTAACGGAAGTAGCAATAAAAATATTTAGATATTTCAGGTAGTCCAAACTTAAAGCGTAGTCCATTCTTGTCTCAACCAATATTTCAACGTAATTGCTCGAGAAATTGATCTAGCATGACCATAAACTACAAAGCTGTGTAGTCGACAATAGATTTTGTTAGTGTATGGGCTGTACAGGACACCGACGGGCTGCATCAACTCGCATTCAATATCCTACCGATATTTGTCTTCATCAATTTAGTGTCGCCAGCGTCATCGACATGTGTGTTGTTCGTAGAACGGCACAAGTCGTGTTCCACAGAAAGCTACGAGAAATTCACGAGATGAACCAATCTTGTACATGCACGGCCAAGTCTCTGTTACATTAAATTGATACTGTGTTTGGGTTCTTAATTGGACGCCCTTGGCTTACAACTAACATTGCGACGCTGGTTGCACACTGCAAATACACTACTTGATATTCAAAAGGTATTTTAAGCTTAATTATCACATTTCGATTAATTATATTAGAGTTATGTTTGCTGAATAGTATGAGTGTAATTAAGAAAATTGCTGAATTTTACGGCGCGCGGAGACAATGTAAACTTTTTACGTTTTGACTTGTATGCGAGTAACGTGCGTTTGTTTGAAAGTGAGTGAAACTTTATTCAATTAACCGACTCCTTCATCACACTCCAAGTTAGGGACTGCCGCTATACGTACTATAAACTCATATGAGTTCCTGTCATATGGCTTTAAGGGTAGCCGTGGAGCTTTGTGGTAACATTATGCGATGAACGTTTATTTGTATCAAATTCATTAAGTTTTATTTTAATGGCATTGTCGCGCTGATTTTTTTGGTATAAAAAGATATTTAATTAACTAACCGTTTTGTCTGGAAATATTTTCCGCAAATATTTAGTAGTTATACATTTAAATGTATATTAATTAAAAATTCTTATTTTTGCATATAAGCTAAAAAATATCGGTAAGGCAAAACAAGGGGTTTATTAATGGTATATTTAAAAATATGCAATTCAAACATATCTTCAATATTTTCGATTATGTTTACTTTTACGATATCCTTTCAAAACAATTAATTTAAAATCATTTTCCTAAATTTAATATATTTTTTTTTGTTATAGAGGGGAAAGCTATTTATGGCTCTACTTCCCGCCAGCCCGGGGGCAGTGGGGGGCGGGAAGTGTATGTCGGGGTCACCGGTCTTCCAGCCCGGCGCGCGGCGACGTCATGTCCGCGCAGATGTTAGTGCCGGGCTGGGTCCCTAACAAAATCCCTATACCGGCATACCGACCAAAACCCCCCGGTGGCCATCTCTGCGCCGAGTAGGGCGACCACGGTACGCGGGCGAGAAGCGCCCACCGTTATCCGCAGCCGCCCGGTGCGCCTCCGAGACGTAAACGTCTCGGCCGTCTCGGAGTTGTAGGGGGCGCAGTGGCACCCCCACTAGCTTGTTCGGACGCCCCGGTTGTGAATGGGCGCCCGCGACGTACACAGGCCACAGTGCCGCCGCCCCTCTCGGGGTCACTTTCAGTGAGGACGCGCTGCCCCCACAGCACGTCCAGCGACCCCAAGGGCCCCTTTAAGTCGCCTTTTACGACAGGCAGGGGATACCGTGGTGGGATTCTAACGCCCCCTTTCCACAGGGCAGTCCTAAATTTAATATTGCTTCAACCGCTATAAAATATTCTTAATTGAAATGTATTCAATAATGGCGCGATAGTCTGTTTGCTCATCTAGAAATACACATGTGTTGTGTATCGATGCACTTACCACAAGGCGGCCGACGCAGGGCGCTACGGGACGGGCAGGGCGCAGGGCGCCGGGGTGCCCACCGGGAGGTGGAGGTGGAGGGGGGCGATGTGATGTTAATTAATAACGTCTGTCTCACGAGCGGTAACGACGCCGTCACGACTACATTATTTAGCCACCTGATTAGTTCGTAGGGGGCACCTCGCCCGCAGCTCTAATTAGCGAACCGCTCTTGTACAGGACCCGGTTCAATTTGATTTGTAACTGCAATATCGCTAATTGGAAGTAGTTTGTAATTGATCATTCCGCACATTGATGCGGTGTACGTGTGCCGAGCCGCAGCGCCGACGACTATTTACATTTAAATGAAATATTAAAAGCGCACCTCACGCTCGATATCGCGCCGTGTCAACAGCCCGACCAGTTTTATTTCTATTCTATTATTAAAGCGTTTAATTTAGGGCAACAGTTTTACACACAAAACGATCAAAACGCAATCTCTCCGTCCGAATAGGAAACCTATTGGAAATTGATATGGGTGGAGCGCACGGGCGCAATGCCGCGTCGCGCCTATGCAGTCTCGTAAACGGTGTCCGCGCGCTCGGAAACGGCCGACGCACTGCATCGCCATCGGTCAACATTGGACTCTATGCGGGCCGCGTGCAGCTCACGTCGGCTCGGCACCCGCCCGCCCCTGGCGACGTGTTGCACGCGCCGCCGAATTTCGTTAATAAATAAACGCAGTACCCGGCGTCCGGCTCGCCAGTAGAAAAATAGAAAATAACCGTTACGCCCGAAAATTTGGCGCAAGTATGACAGCAGAAGCTGGCGCCTGACATACACAAATCATTATTCGATAGCCACCGCTGTCAAAGGAATTTTTAATAATGTTTGCATCACATTCTGTTAGATTTTACACATGTTAATATAGTCACGCTGACATTTCATCGCCAGCTACAATACTTTTGTTTGTTTTAGATACACAATTTTATTGACATGGGAATCCCTTTTCGTCGAACATTTTTTAAATTCTATTGAAATGTGTAGCTCAGGCCTTACTGATCTGTACTGATACGTTGATTTAATTAATTTGTGCCGAGAGAATAATCGGGCGCCTATGATGACGATCAAATCGTATCAATTAAGGGGAAGCACTCGGTAAACTCGCTCGGAGTGTCGGCACCGACGTTAGCTAGTTATAGGTCCCGCTTCTGATCTTAATTAACCTCATGTGTTAACCTCGCAATAACTATGAGACGCGTGCTCTCTGCACTACCAACTTACTACGACTTACTTATTAATAACAGAGGCATGACGGCACCGATATGTAAATTTATGCTTAACTTTATTGGAGATGCTTTAATTATGTTCCACAGCGCCCATAATTTTGTTGTTTACGGCATTACTTTACCGCTAGCAAATAAGAATTTGGATAATCTTTATTCACTGGTCCCATTAACGTGGACTCCAATGATTATAGTGTCTTCATTATTCCGCTTCGTAAACATAATGTATCAAGTTGTAAAGTTTACGGAGTTACATTATCTCGGCATCATGAGGCTGGTTAGAAGAACAGTAGTTAATAAAATAATATGGCAATAAGGTTAGTCGCGCCGCAGTCCGCAGCCGATGCGGCGGGCGGCGGTCACTAGACGCGTCTATTTCGAAACTTTCTAATACCTAGTTCATCAACAAATTCATTATGTCGTAAAACGGCGTGCGCGAGACCGAAATATCGCGGGGATCGTAAAACCGCTCGTAAAGACGTTTGTTTACTAATTCGAGTGGTGCAGGTGGGGCGGCGACCGCAGCACGCGAGGGATGCTGCTAATAATAATAGTGTACAACTAACGTAAATAAAATATAAAGGGACAAAACGAAGACGGCGCGACGCGGCGCGGCCTCGCCGCCTCATAGTGTAAACTCGGATCGTTAATAAGTAGTGGCGAAGACGTCGCAAGCCTCCAAATTGCCTCCTCCGCAGGTCGCAACTTTTAATGAGGCGAAATTCCCCGTCGATATACCCGTCTACGTCGCCTTAACGCAACCTATTCGTTAGCAAAAACGGGCCACGCTAACACGCGATTAGAATACACCCGCTAAGCCCGTGGCACTGTTACGGGGTGGGTCGAAGAAGACTTTTTTAAAAAGACTTTTTATTAAAG
This sequence comes from Cephonodes hylas, assembly GCA_030295005.1. NCBI lineage: Eukaryota > Metazoa > Arthropoda > Insecta > Lepidoptera > Sphingidae > Cephonodes > Cephonodes hylas. Next base: position 4,653,489 of record AP025364.1, on the reverse strand, counting down.
AATTGATATTTATTTAATATATATTACAAATGGCCTACACCCGACGAAAGTCCGATCAAAAACTGCTTGAAAATAGCAAAGCACTAATATTTATAATGATTGAGTATTGGATTGGTTTCCTATTGCATTGACGTCAATGCGATAGGAAACGCAGCGTTTTTATTTTATATTCACGCCTGTTTTAACAAGGGTATAACAACCCCCCCGTTAAGATCGATCATCACTCATTATAGTGATGAGAGATTAAGAGATAACTAGACGTGAAGATAATATTAATTGGAAATTGATTTAATGGAAGCTATTCGGACTGTCATCGGTTTACAAATAAAATAAAATACATTATTTATTCGAAATTAAGAACTAGAATAAAAATAATTAAAATTTAAGAATTTAACATTTTTTTTTTTTTTTTTAAATATCGATAAAAATACGTTTCCTAGGTGTAACATAAAAATGAATAATAAAAGTAATTGAAATCATACATTTAAGAAATAGAAAGTTACGTGACTACTTTATAGAAATAGAAAATTAAATTATATGTAGTAAACGTAAATTAAGTAAGGAAAAAGTTTATGTGTTATGTTTCTTGCCGTTTCTTCTCCAAAGCGATGGCACGTTTTGGAGCGGCACTAGTTAAAAAAATAGCATAATGACGATTCAAAAGAGCTTGTAAAAGTCTATTTGAATAAAAGAGATTTGACTTTAGTAGGTATGACATTTGTTATCATACATGATATTTCTTTTCATAGGAGATCGATGTATGGTAACATCGATTTCCTCTGAAGACGACTCTGACGTCTTGGTATCGTCCTTAATTACTATCATTTGTGTGGACGGCTTTTTAACGCATTTGGTATTGTGGCATTGGTTAAATATTTGGATGCATCCTGATTTGCCTTTAATATCGGGTCTGCAAATTAAGTTTTTGGCTTTATAGAGAATAAAAATAGAAAATACTATCCCAAATAAATAGGTTATTGACATGTAATGAATGCCATATTTATCGAAATGAGATGGATTTTCTAATCTGTTCAACTCGTTTTCAAAATGGTCGAGATGAACACTCGCATGAATTAGCGAGTTTAAATTGTCGATGTTATGCAATTGTTTAAAGGGTAATTTGGAAAATGTTTTATTTACTCTGGATTTTTCACAACAATCGTCCATTAAGACATTAAAATTTGATATAATATTAGTTGAGTTTCCTGCTAGAATTTCAACTTTAGGCGAAAACTGCAAAGTTTTAAAGAACGCATTACAATGTTTTCTCAATTTTAAAATGCCAGTTCCAAATAGAGTTTTTTCAATTTTATCCATATTATCGTTGCAAGTAATATGGCATCTACCTGGTTCTGATTGTACAAAAATCCATCGGTTACCAGAAATTTTGTGGAAGACATCAATTGAACCATGTAATAGTTTAGTCTCACAATTACTTGGAAGTTTTCTGACTATTTCACTTAACAAAGTAGTTTCACAGATAGGATTGGCTATAGTGGAATATATACTTGTCAACGAACACATATAACATTTTTCACCGATTAGTTGGCATTTGTCTATGTCGCTTATCAGTGAATAGAACATATGATCAGCTGTTATCGCTATGTAGGAGCTGGTAGGAGAAATTAGGACGAAGGTATTAGGTTTAGTAATGTCGTATGGGACAGGAAGAGGAATGACATTGAACAAGTTATAAGTTTGGGGTAATACTAAAGGTAATTTCACTACAATTATGACTTTATTCTGGTGATAGTAACATATTAATTTAGATAAGTCTATTAATTCGTGAACATTCTGTAAAGTCAAGGAAACAGGAAGTTCGTATTGTCTTGGAAGGTTATTCCTGTTTTTGTCTAGTTCATGATATAGTTGATGGGGACTAAGAACCGTTGGATGTAAAATATTTAGTTTCGCGAATAAAATGGCATTGTTCATATCGTCAATATCGAATGAGAGCGTGACAATAATCGCTTCTAATGCATTTAATAAGGAGTTAAGCTCAGCCGTAATTTGCGTACTATCAATGGAATAATAAAGTTTTTCTAAATTACTATGGATCGTTTCCATGTTATTCAATAAGTATTTTTCGTTTCTATTTACTTTGCTGATAGAATTGTTAAAGGAAGATATGGTAGATTTTATAACATGGATGTTATCTTTCATTAAATGAACTATTTTCTGTTCGTCCGTTTGGACGTCATCAATCGCTTTAGAAAATTGCGTTGCGTCATCATGATCTAAAGTACCGAAAAATGTTTTGAGAATAGTGCCTCCAAAATCCATAAGACCTCTTTTAAAACGAGCGCTAGGTTTTTCGTCAGTTAGCAAATACGAAATGGACGAGAATTTTTTCACATTGTTATTGTGTTGATTTTGTAACGCCGATAGTGAGTTAGAACACTCCTGCATAAATTTTTGTGATGTGAATGATTTACAAAGTGATTCTATTTTTTCAAATAAAAATTCAATTTTATTGATAGTGGGCTTAACGTGACTGATGTCAATATAAGTTATTATGTTCCAGTCATCGTTAGTAAATTTGACATCGAGAAGTTTGTCGAAATATAGACCCGGACTTCCTACTATTGTCGAGACGTATTCGGGTGACGCGGATGCATGAGCTGATCTGGAACAGAATGAACGACTATGATGTAATGATGTTTTATTGTTGTGGTATATGAGCGGCGGCGAGTTTAATTTCGTCATAATGATGACGAACATATTTTCTTCCTATCAATAAAGTGACGGTATGATTTCCGTTTATTTTAATGATTTTAAATGGGCCTTTCCACACTGGCATTAATGATTTGTTTTGTTTGTGGTGACACCTCACGTATACCATATCATTTGCATTATATGTGATGGGCTTTGCGTGTGTGTCGAAGCGGGTTTTAGATTTTTCTTTCGACGTTTGAATATTTTGAAGGGCCTTCTGGCGACTGTAATAAAGTCGGTGATTTAATGCACGAATGTAATCTGTGTATGTATTGTGATCAATGTTATCGATACTGCTAGGTATATATGGCTTATATCCAAATAATAACTCTAGGGGTGAAAACCCTGTAGTGCTATGAACGTTGGAATTGTAAGCGATCATCGCACTGGGGATATATAAATCCCAAGTGTGTTGATTTTCACCTACGTACGACCTCAAGTATTCTTTTAACGTAGCGTGACTCCTTTCTAAAGCGCCACATGTTTGCGGATGATACGGGGAAGCTAAGATGTGTTTAATACCGAATAATTTGGCTAATTGTTTGAAGACGTCTGAACAAAAATTTGTACCCTGATCTGTTATAAGCATTTTAGGTATTCCCATGTGAGAGATGTAATTAACTAAAAGTTTTGCCGTCTCCTCAGCGGAACATGATCGCATGGGATATGCTTGGGAAAATTTTGTTAAGTCGTCTTGTAACGTTAAAATGAATTTGAAGTTATTTTCGTGAGTTTCCGGAAGGGGACCGACGAGATCTAAAAATAATTTTTCGTTAGGTCTAGTCGCGGTGGATGTTATAATCATAGGCGCGCGATTGGTATGCCTAAGTGGCTTATTGATTTGGCAAGAGCGACAATTTTTAACATATTCTTCAATATCTTGCCGCATACCTTTCCACCAGAATTGGGGTTTTATTCTCTCGAGCATACGTGTACTACCGGGATGACCAGCAGAAGGAGAATCGTGGTTATCCTTAAGAATCTGCTTAACTTCGTCCGGTGTCGGGTATTTAATTGAATTGTGATATATATGCACCTTGATACTAGAATTATGAAACAAAAACGATATGATATTGTAAATTTTATTAAACGTTAGCTTACTAAATGGATCTGAGAAATCTGATATAGCGAATTCGTTTTCCTCCGGGTACCAGTATTTTATCATTTCTCGGTAATCACGGAGTAAATTAAATATATCTTTGTAAGTCATTTCGTCAAAATGATTAAGACGTACAAATAAATGTGTAAAAAGATGTTTATCATTATCTGTCGAATAGAATGTATATAATTCTCGTTCAATATCGCGGATATCGGGTTTACTTGTAGACGCGTTTATGATATCTAAGCAGTATGGCACGGATTCATCAAGATCGACCGATGTTGGGTAGGCAATAAGCTTACATTTTGCTTTGAGTAGAGATTCATTATGTTCTTCGATAACAGTGTCGTATGATATTCCTGCTTGCTTATTTATTTGGAGGAATTGTTCGTATGTTTCCGATATCGACGGCATGTTGTGTGAGTCATCGTTATTACCAACGGCTGGTGTTGGATCACATGCCAATGAATTAGGGACATTTATATTTAAGTCGTTTTCTAAGGTGTTTACCGGAAAGCGAGACAACGCGTCCGCGTTTGCGTTTAATTTGCCTTGTTTATACACTATCTCATAATCGTATTCTTCCAATTTAAGGCGCCATCTGATAAGTCTTGACCCGGGATCTTTGACACTAAATAACCATACGAGAGGTTTATGGTCGGTTATAATTTTGAATTTACGACCATAAAGATAGGGCCTAAAGGTCTTTACACCGAATAAGATAGCGAGAAGTTCTTTTTCTATCGTTGAGTAATTCCCTTCAGCTTTGTTCAGAGTTCGCGACGCATACGCGATCGGCTTGTCCTTACCTATGTCACCTTGCGATAGAATGGCACCTAATGCGTAATTCGACGCGTCAGTTGTTAATAAAAATTGGCGACTAAAATCGGGGTATTGGAGAAGTGGAGCTGAGGTTAATTTATTTTTTAGAGTACAAAAAGCTTGTTGTTGATCCTGTGACCATTGGAATACGGCGTCCTTTTTTAGAAGTGAAGTTAAAGGTTTTGTGATTTTGGAGAAATTTTCAATGAATCGACGATAATATCCGACTAGACCGAGAAATGATTTTATGTCTTTAGGAGACTTAGGGATTGGAAAATGTACGACAGCTTTGACTTTTTCTGGGTTAGGCGATACACCGTTATCGGTAATTATATGACCTAAATAACTAACTTCGCGACGTAAGAATTCGCACTTATCCGGTTGTAATTTGAGGTTAAATTGACGAAGCCTGTCGAATACTAACTTGAGCTTTTGCATGTGTGACTGAAGATCGTGGGAATAAATGATACAGTCATCTAAATACACGTAACAATGAAGTCCCTGTAATCCCGACAACACCGTGTTCATTAATTTTTGAAAGGTTGAAGGTGCATTTTTGAGCCCGAATGGCATTCGAGTAAATTCGTAATGTCCTGATGCGCTACCATTAGTGACAACTGTGAAACCCGTTTTAGGAGCATCCTCGGCCTTAATTTTGATCTGATGAAATCCGCTCACGAGATCAAGAGTAGTGAAATATTTAGAGTGTCCTAACTGATCTAAGATATCTGTTATTAAAGGAATTGGGTAAATTTCGGTTACTGTAGTATCATTGAGCTTTCTGTAATCTATTACAATTCGCCACTTTTGTTTACCGGAGGCGTCTTGTTTTTTGGGAACAACCCACACGGGAGCGCTCCATGGCGATATAGAAGGGCGAATTATATTTTGATCTAACATTTTTTTTATTTGGCTCTCAACTTCACTTTTGTGACACTCAGGAAAACGATAAGATTTTACATGAATAGGCGCAGCATCTTTGGTATCGATTGAATGCTCTATGGCATTCGTACAAGATAGTGGTTCACCTTCCAAATAAAATATGTCGGTGTAACAAGAACAACACTCGAGTAGTGTTTTGGTCTCTTCATTATTAAGATGAGATGTTCTGATAAGATCTAGTACTTTTTGAGATCGGTCTAAGTGAGAACTATGAATGTTGTAAACGTGTTCCGTAATGTTTTTATTGAGTTGTACGGATGATTGGACATCGAAAGGAATTAAATGAACGCGATAATCTTTTATAACTACGTCAGACTCGGTAGTATTAAGTACTGATATATTGACTCTATGGTTTGGCTTGACTGTAACTATACAATTGGCTATGTAAACACCGTCCGATATGCTGTGGTCAAGAACTAGGCCTTCGGTAACGTTCATAAGTTCTGATGGTGAGTTTAAAATGGGACATTCGATAACTGCCTCCGAACGCGAAGGAATAATGTAACTAGGTTGAGAAAAATAGATGGGCAAATAATGATTTTGTATTTTGAGGCAATTTTCGGAATATTTGATGTCGGCATGAAATTTTCTTAGAAAGTCGTTGCCCAAAATGCCATCATATTCTAATTGTATATTTTCGTTGATAGCGTGAAATTTAAAAACAAATGGAATAAAGTTTGCACTACTTTTATTTGAAGAACATTGAAATTCCATTTCAAATGACCCTAGCGTTTCACAATAAGAATTTTCCGCATTAAGACCTTTAAGGTGTATTTTTTCGTTTGCCATTAAAGGTCTTACTTTAAAGTTAGAGAGTTTCGCTATACTAACGCTTGATCCGGTATCAATAAGAAAACAAAGAGGGATCTGAGAGTACTTAGTGTTTAAGAATATATGAGGTAAAGATATTTTATTCTGTAGTGTGTTTACCTCATATAAAGGAGTAGAAACGTCTGACGTACTTATAATCTTAGATTTAGATGATGTATGGACTCGCGGCGAAACATGTCGAGCTCGGTAATTTGGTTTTTGATTCAACGAAACAGTGGCTCCCGAAGGAGTGTGTTGAGGTGTAGAAGATTTAGGACTCAACGAAACAGCGGTTCCCGTAGGAATGTGTTGAGGTGTAGGAGATTTAGGACTCAACGAAACAGCGGTTCCCGAAGGAATGTGTTGAGGTGTAGAAGATTTAGGACTCAACGAAACAGTGGTTCCCGTAGGAATGTGTTGAGGTGTAAGAGATTTAGGACTCAACGAGACAGCGGTTCCCGAAGGAATGTGTTGAGGTGTAAAGGATTTAGGACTCAACGAAGCAGTGGTTCCCGAAGGAATGTGTTGAGGTGTAAGAGATTTAGGACTCAACGAGACAGCGGCTCCCGAAGGAATGTGTTGAGGTGTAAAGGATTTAGGACTCAACGAAACAGTGGTTCCCGAAGGAATGTGTTGAGGTGTAAGAGATTTAGGACTCAACGAGACAGCGGTTCCCGGAGGAATGTGTTGAGGTGTAAGAGATTTACGCGATAGGTCGATGTTACGATTTTTAGGTATTATAGATTTAGAAGTTAACATCGTCTTTGATTGTGACATATTGATATTTGAAACGCGCTTGGAAACAAAATGATTTGTGCCATTATTTCTCGGAATGCGCCGGCACGAGTTCGTAATCCGAGGAGCTAGTTTAAATCCGATACATCATTGACGTTGGCGTGTGCCATGTCATCGTATGTCGGCAATGACGCCAATGGTAGCGGCGGCGCTTCAGAAATATGATGAGCTACTTGCGCATGCAATTGTTTACGCCTTTCGTTGTTAAATTTGCGTTTGCGGCATTGTGAAATATCATGGCCCGGATTTTTACAGTATTTACAATAAATCTGATCGCGCGAATTTTGGGGATGTGATTGCCTATTTTGCGGAAATCGAGAGGCATTAGGACTAAATGACTGTCTAACTGGAGAAAATCGGGAGTTATTCGGTTTATTATTATTTATAGACTCCGATTTTAACGCACTCCTTGAAACGAAATTTTGTATTTTTTCTTCCTCAATTGCAACGTTTACGGCGTCGTTAAGGGACTTTGGATTTCGACAACGCACCAAATTACTAATCTGCGAATGTAATCCTAACATGAAAGTGTGCAACGCTAAGTCTTCCGTCATAGCTAACCGACCTGATAAATCTTTTTTTAACGTATCAGAATTATAAATTTCTGTCTGTAGTTCAGTTAGACATTTCTCAACCCTAAGCGAAAATTGTGTTACACTCTCACTCGGTTGTTGCTTGCAGGCCTGGAGATCTAGGAATAAATGGTTATAGTGTTTCCGTTGCCCAAAATTTTGCCTTAAGAAACTCTTTAATGATTCAAAGTCGTCGAAGACTCTGTTAGAACATGCGATTTGGGCTTTACCCTCTAATTTGGTTTTAATAAATTTAAAAAGTAATGTTTTTTGACTAGGTGATGCTGAATCTAAGGCGTCTTGACAGTTAGATAAGAAGGCTGTGAGGGTTTCGCGATCACCATTATATGAATTAATAAACTTGCATAAAACATTTAAAGAAAATTGTTCACTCATTATGATTTCGGCTGAAGCTACGTTTTTCTTTGATTCAGTCATTTTAACTGGGAAAAAGAGAAATTAAATAGAAAAATATATAAAATTATGGAGGAAATTAAATAATAATTTAATTTGGACTATGTTGGGAAAGAATATAATAGTTTTAAATAAATAAGATTATATGGATAAGGATAATTAAGGTAAGTATAACTACAAAATATTTAAAAAGGATAGTAAGGTCGGAGGATTAGCGATAACAGAGATAAGATGTTCTACTTACAGAATCAGCAGGAGCACGGCCACAGCGGCAGACATCGGGAAACTCGTACAGCAGTGGCGGTGGAGCGGCACGACAGCAAGGACAGCGGCTGCAGCGGTGACACAGGAACTACGGCTACGCTTCAGCAGCACGGATCACAGCAACGCTTCAGTGGCACAGGAAACAGGGACGCTTCAGCAGCCAGAAACGCAGCAAGTTTTCGGAGACACGTGGCACAGCAGTTCAGTGACACGTGGCTACGCGGAGACACGGAGATAGGGCAACACGGAGATACGACGAGACGGAGGCACGGAGATAGAGCAACACGGAGACACGACGAGACGGAGGCACGGAGATAGAGCAACACGGAGACACGACGAGACGGAGGCACGGAGATAGAGCAACACGGAGACACGACGAGACGGAGGCACGGAGATAGAGCAACACGGAGACACGGTGACTCAGCGACACGGCGATACGGCGACAAGTTTGTCGAGGCGTTGGTTTATGAAGCCCCGGAGTTTTTGGTTTCTTTACGGTGTAGGTCCACGGTGATTGATTTGCGACCCTTTATACCAGCGCGATTCTTCGATGTTTCTTGGCACTGGTATCCCACTTCTGACACCAATGTTACGGGGTGGGTCGAAGAAGACTTTTTTAAAAAGACTTTTTATTAAAGAATTGATATTTATTTAATATATATTACAAATGGCCTACACCCGACGAAAGTCCGATCAAAAACTGCTTGAAAATAGCAAAGCACTAATATTTATAATGATTGAGTATTGGATTGGTTTCCTATTGCATTGACGTCAATGCGATAGGAAACGCAGCGTTTTTATTTTATATTCACGCCTGTTTTAACAAGGGTATAACAGCACACTTATTACGCCCAATATTCACAACTTCAGGGATTAAAGACCGTGAAATAATAATTTATATTTGTTAATCGATCAATATAAGCGAATGTGTCGCTTTCCGGGTTCAGTCTGCGTATATCCGGTTATAATGACGCCGGCACAATAGTGTCTATCTGTATGGGACAATAATATTAATGTATTGCGAGACCACACTTTTTTGACTGTATTACAAATACAAAGGTAATTAAATAGGGAATACATTCTTTTTATTTCTAAAAATCTTAATATCTTTCTATTGGTCACTAAACAGATGAAATAATATTTTTCCTATTTTGGGAGAAGTAGAGTTTTAGAGTATTTTATAGCAATGAAAAATATAATAATATTGAATTTATAACTGATTTTTTAATAAATATATACAAATATCTATGAAGAGCTTTTTGTGAAACCAAAAAGAGATTTAAAATTTAAGGTATATAAAAAATATTAAGACCTATTAGGTAGTATGAAACTCAAAGTATCTAAACAATATTTATTAATACATTTACTCCTTCCCAGTGCATCCTGAGCCTAAACCAAAAAGATGGGCCCTCATTTGTGGCGGGCTTCCTCTGTGTTGTTGTCACATTAGCGAATAACTGCGCGGCTAACTTTGCCGATACGTTAATGATGTCGGCGGGACGACACAGGCAAAAACTCCCTTTTGTCTCGCACATACGATGCGCCCACTGCACTGATTACAACACTAAACACGCCGTTTGATACCAATTATAACGAAAGGGTAAAAAAGAAAAAATCTATAAATATTTGTATTTAATTAGATTTATACATACACTCATGCCTGTATCCCCGAAAATGGTTTTTCAAAGCTCTGTTACACGTTTCAAATAGAAAAAAATATTTTAATACCCTTTTCCTCAAATTTGAACCAAAGATCTCTCGATCGCTCGCTTCCCTCTTTGCCGGGAAGCGATGCAATGACGTAGTAACAATTGAATCATTCTGAATTATAATAAAGCTATGATCTTATTAACCTAAGAGGTTTAAATTCTAGTAATGTCTAGACCTCAGCTTAACTAATACTTATACCTTTTTAAACTTTTTACATTCGTTCGTTCGTTGATAAACAGTTATTCGATATCTCTATCTGCCTAAATAGCCGTAAATGTATGAGCCTATCAACCTTAAAATATAGATTAAATTAGGGTTTTAATCCTATATTTTTTTTTTATATTTTACTCAGATTGTGCACTTATGACTTTTCATTTCTCTTACTATTTTTATAGCCTTGGCTAGATCTGTATGTCTGTCTCTACTGTAATTAAGTGAAAATTTCAACACAACGAAAAAACTGCTGCATCTATTCTGCAACTCAGTACCAGAAGACACAAATGCTAAAAATTTATGACACATATAATTTACAACAAATATAATTTTAATTTGAATCGCACGTCGTCAACGGAATTTTAAAACCTTAAAAGTCGTCACGTTCTTTACGATGGACAATTTATACATGATAACAGAAAAATTGCTTTTTCTAGTGTCAATTTTATAACGCGAACATAAGAATTGCTAACCAAGAATTTTAAACCGTATTGATAATGGCGGTTGTAAAACAATTGAAGGTCACGCATATTAAAAGACTGTCGTAATTATTCTTATTTCAATAAAGCTAGAGTCGAAAATTGCTCCTACTTTACAGAGTGAGAAAATTATAGTAATGTTTATTCATAAGCCCGGATTGTTCGTTTTATAATCTACAACAGAGTCTACTTAGCGGCAAGAAACTCATTTTTCAACTTCATAAATTATCGGCCGATATCCGAGGCTATTTTCCGACGTTACCTACCGTAATGAGGTTGTAAACAACACTGTCTAATTAAACTCCTTAATCGCAAAACTCAAACGGTAACCGCTTTTAAAACAAAACCTCGCAATTTTCGAGCGACCACCGCGTAAATAGCCTTCGTTATATCGGAGCGGCGATCGCGGCTCATTACCTTCGCCCCCTCTCCCTAATTAGACACCCTTCCTTCGCGGCACCATGCTCTCCCCCGCGCACTCCACCGCACCGCCGGATTGTTTTCTAATAATTCCTTTATTTCCGTTCAGGTTAAACTTCCAATTATCCTTTTATGTTACAAATCAATTCAATTGGGGCATAAAAGTTCTTTAGAAAGCAAAAATATTTTTATTTCATCAAATGCAAAATATTTGTTGTATTCGTGGTAGTAATTATAAAAACACTCGTAACACGCTTTGCATACATGGAATATAAATTCAAATGGTGAATTTAATAGGTTCCCAATTAATCGATTCGCCAGGTAAGAAATTCAAATTGGCTCTCATTTCCTGTACCAACGAGAGGGTGCACGCACCGAGCACCTGTGTGCTGCATCCGGCCACGCCAATTACTGAGCCTTTTACCCTAAATAAAGCGCCCTAACGATCGGAGCTGGACACTCGTTAAAATTTGTGTCGTCATTAATATCGCATGTAAATTGTATGTAACATGACGCAACCGACCCCAGATTGCTTTATTTTATTGGACATTCAATTTCATGGCGTTTCCGAATGTGGGCCATTAAGTTATGTACAGATTTAAGATAACAAGCGAGCGTGTCTTAGCGTGAAAGATGAAGTGTAAACGTCGGCGCCCGCTCGGAACAACATCCCAATGAGGTATCCTAACTAACAAGACAAACACACTATTCAAGTTTCAAACAAACACGATGGGAACGGTGCACTAAATCGCTCATTCACAACCGATTAGATGGTTAACGATTTCATACGTGGACATAAAAAACCTTACAATCAAGTGTAGAGGGTGCATTGTCGCTGCTATAAATGTCGCGACTGGCGGCCGATAAGATCTGCCCGACAGTCCCCGACCCGCACCTACTTATTTATTTATTTAATCAACTTGAGCGACAGACAATGTGCCATTGTACACGCTGATTTATTGCCCATCGTTGATCTATAATGGATTCGATACTTGTTTTATAAGACTCAGATTGTTAGTGTGGTAGAAATTAATTGTTTTATGCTTTTGAGCTCGAGATGGCTCGAGAAAAAATATATTGCCTTATTCATATTTTAATCGTATTTTTCTTCTTAATTATGGTTTGTCTATGAAATTAATTAGTATTGAATAGATTAAATATTTTGTATATAGGCTCTGGGAGTAAGTTGTCCTTTTTCACTCAATTTATCGCAAAAGAAACTAAATTTAACTCGGAAGTGATCATTTTGTTACACAATGACAGCAAACTTGTATTACGACCCATTTTCCCGTTCGCTAGCTGTTGGATCTTTGTTTATAGTTCTTTCCTCTGCTAACAATTTGGAAAAGTTTTTATTAAATTGTCTACTTTTAAATTGGTTCTAATTTTAAAGTTCACATTATTAAATTATTCTTTATTCAAAAACATAGCTAACCTTTTGTGAAGTCTATAAGTGTAAGTAGTATATTAAAACTTCACTGTTAGAGATATATTTTAAAATATGTGAATCAATTTGATTTTTTTTATAGCTTTGTTACGCTTCTTAATGGCTCATAAAGATTTAATTTATTTTATGACCCCATTTTATATTTAAAAAATTATATCTACATATAGATAGCGTATACCGGAGTATGTGGGAACGTATTGACAAAATTACTACGCTCGTATTAGTTTTCTATGCAATTTATGAAATAAATGGGTCGATTAAAATATTTTATAATTCGTAATATTTGTGTTTCGATAACTAATTAATTATTTTAACAACTTGTTTTATATTGCAATTTATTATTTATCGTATCGCTTTAGCATGATTCTTGTTTCTTCGATTTTTTTATTGACATTAGAACTATTTTGCCGGTTTTTATCATATTTTATGCCGTGTTAACCATTCAAATGAGATGCTCTTTAAATCTGGCCAATGTGAAGTTAATTAATTAATGGACTGATGTCACTGTAATTATGATTCGTCTTTATAGCACTTTACAATAATAGAATAGAAATGTTATATTTATTTTTGTAAATATTTAGTCATTTATGGTAATTTAAAATCTTTACAATATATGGGAATTAAAAAAAAAAGCGTACGGTTCGTAGTGTCAATAGGTACAATTATTTGATTGAGAAATACGAGTACAAGAATATTTAAGTATTATTATTTTCATTGTGTCTTAAGAGACACCCCATTGTTTTTTTGCACTTATTTTCACTTATTAATAGCATTCTTTATTTAGATTTATTATCTATTTTTACTTGGTTTTTCTATGAAAACATTTTTATTTTCCTAGCTTCATTCAATATAAGTTTTTCCTGTTGTCATTTTCACCGTGTCTTTATTTTGACCATTTTGTGGTACACATTTCTGATTGTACGAGAGGAAATGTACTCAATCTGTATATCAATAAGACAAACTTTGTAAATATCACCAATGATGTGTTAAACTTTAAATTGATTTCTGTTATTAATTAGTAGTAGAGCCACCCCGAAGTCACTGTGTCTGCGGCACGAACGGGGCGGCAATAAAGGGGTGGCACTAATGTCTCATTCAAAAGCCACGTGAAGCAATGCTGTTGTTTCGTTCAATCAGTGGTAAGACCAATTTTACGGATAGCTAATAATAATAATACTATGTTTCCAGAGATGGAGTGACAAATCTTGGATATAGGTTTTTGTCAGGTGGCAGTACACTTCCCCGCAATGCGTTTGTCATAATATGTGATCAATTTGCGTAGACCGTATCACAAATATTTTAAAATAAATATTTTGAATGTGGAGATTTTAAACTTTGAAAATATATTTTTAATAATATTTAATTTTTTTTTATTTTATAATATTGTATTTTTAAAACGCAAGGACAATAGTGCCGTAAGTGTAATTTACTTAAAACACTGCAATGACAGCCAGCATGCTCTTAATTGAAGTGTAAAAGATTAAAAATCCCATAACAGTGCAGTGTTCACGTAGCTGTACCGAGGCTGCCATATTCGCTCGTCGTTTTGCATTTAAATTAAAACTATTCACAATATTAGCATAGAAATGGGTTCGATGGCTAATCGTTGCGGTGTCAAAAATGTTTAATTAAAAAGATTGATGCTTACCGGTGGAGTGGAGCACCAGAAGTACAGTCGAGTTGCAAACTTATCTAATTAGTTAGGGGCGGGTGCAGGGCCCGGCGGGGAGGCGGCGCGGGGTGCCCCGAGCCGGCGGGGGGCGGGGGAGCCGCGCCGGGACCAGACGGGGGCAATTAGCGGTGATAGTCGATTAGCTCATCGTGCGAGTGCGGCTTTTGACAAATGTTTCCAGTAATAAATTATTATTATTTATGAGTATTACAGATAATTGGTTCAATTAGTTATTTGATAAGCGATGATGCCGTGACATGTTTAACAAACATTACATGCTGGATGCAATTAATTACCCATTGTTTTGAAATGATATATCTCCGTCGCGATGTAAGGGCTATTGGATACTATCTGAGTAACAAATTGGGGTGTACGGTTCAAATTAATGTTTTTAATTAGAGACGAGAGCGTTCACCGCCGTATGTTGTCATTGTTTCTATTAGGATAAGGGTATTAAATATCTATGGTATACTAGTTAAACGGCGGTAAATATTCTCAATAGTTATGCAGCACTGTATCTCTCTTTGTGTATATCTACGCAGATTTTAAAAACAAAATGTAATAAGAAGAGACCAAATAAAATCATAATAAAGAAAAATATTTTACAAGGAATCCGAATCCGTATTTTATTTATTTTATCATAATGACAACAAAAGAATTCTGCATGATATGTTAAAAAAATCGCACAAATAACCCACACCTAACACAAAAATGGTTCCACAAGGAATTATCGAATTTGAACCTGCGATCTTCTAATTTATAACCCATCACTTAGTAACCAATCTGCAGTTACCTTAATTTTTTTTCTATGAAACTTTTTCAATATATTTTTTAAATCATATATTTAGCTAATACAAACAGCATTGACAATCCCCATGCATATAAATACTTCGCAACGGTAGTTATGTAGGCCACTTTAGAAGATTGATTAGTGAAAGTTTAGTAATAAATGAAGGTCCGTAATACTGAGATAATTAATTCTTAGCGCAAGTTAATTGATATTGGTATTAACAGTAATTAGAAAACTTTACCGTCGGGTGCCGTTGTTTTATTTACTTTATTTATGCTACAATAATTTTATGTCTAAGAAATAAGAATATTTTTTATTGCAAATTTAATTAACATTGGATAAAATAATTGTTTTCATTAATTAAACACAAAAATATTCAAAAGACTCAATAATAAATAACCACAAATAATATAACTTTAATATTCAGTAAACTTCACAAAATTTAAAATAGTTCAATCATATGCTACAAGATGTCGCCCTATCAAGTTTCTGCCAATTTAGTTTTACGAGTCAACATGTACTCCAATCAACTCTTCACTTTAAAAACCTATGCTAGAATTTGCTAAAAAATATAACTTAAGTTTTTCATACGGGATTTTTTTATTTCTCTTTCACGTTGAGCACTCGTCGATGTTTTCGTGCGTTTCCTCCACTTCCAAATTTTTATGTTCCAGACGTGTTATTAAATTTCATACGTCGTTTTGTTTACGTATTGGGTTATAGTATTGAGTTTTTAAATGTTTTCGTTAAAAAAATATATAATGGGGGACTAAGTACGAGTAGGTACATGCATATTTTTAGTTATTATTTTGTTTTGTATTGTTTTATTTTGTATTATGTTTGTATTATACGATTTACTTATAATTTCTTCTCCAATTGAAACAATCTAGTTCAGCATCAATGGTTCGAAAGTATTAGTCAATTAAAAACAGATTTCTTTAAAATAAAGCTTATGTTTTGAAATGAAATAAAACTTGTGATACACAAAACTTCGTACAAACAGAAGTAAAACCTCTAGTTTTAAATCCTCGATGTCTATAACTACCAATTCTACTCCAAAAATACTACCTTAATGAGTGACTATCTTAAATTAATTAACCTAATTTACAAATTAAAATCGAGTAAGTAACAATAATTTGTAGTGTTTTAATCATGTTAAAAATAAGACACCCAACATGGGCACTAATTAAGACGTCTTAAAATAAACCGTTTGAGTAATGCTTAATAGGTGCATAGTCTGCTGAGTTATAAGGCCGATAACCTCAGTGACTTAGTACCGTTTATGTCGATGACAAGTCGAAAATAATTGCAGTTTCAGTCAGCTTGTGAATACACTTAATGAGTTTTATGGTAGGGGTCCATGTGAAAGTACGCTAATAATTTTATTATTATACTCCTGACAATAACTCTACAAATTGTTTAGACAATTACTTTTTCTTTACGTCCAAATTATTTGTTTACGAGGTCTTTTATAACTACAGATAGAAAAAAGATATATCTAACTACTGAGAAACCTTACTACTTCACATAAATGTCGTCGGTCTGATCTATTACTTCTTCACGCAAACTTAAAAAATATTGAAAAGCTTTTAAGCAATTTTATGTAGTAATAAAATTCACTATAACGAACGATCACAGTTCTCTCCTTTTTTAACAAACCCGCCGGTCGACAAAGTATGTCCCCTCTCGAGAATCGCACCCAGCATCAATTGAATTATTTACAAACGTCTTCACGTGATTTGGGTCAGTAGAAGCAATTAAGTGTCGGTAGACAAGGTCCTCGGTCGGCAATCACGCCGGCACGCCCGTAACACTTGTCTAGTTTTTCCACGCTAGTACTAATAGTTGCGCTAAGCGATGGCCACTGGAGTAAAACAAGCGTTTAATTAAGGGACGCTCACCTCACGGCCGCTGTTGTCGGCCGGCTCATCGCATGCGCCTTAATTAGTTCAGACCTCCCTAACGGGCTTATTTTGTTTTTCTCGGATAATTTTTAATTAAACGCTTGATTAAAATGAAAGTTTGCGTAAGTAGCGAGCGAGGAACAATCGAGCCAGAGTTTAGGATAATGAATTGATGGTGTTACTTCGCTCGCTTGCCGCTCGCTAGGGACTTAATTAAAAATCGCCGATAGAGTGTGTAGAGGGGAGTTTGAAACGAGTTTATGGAACTTAGTCCGGAGGCTCTGTTGTTTTACTATGTCAATTTGAATACGAGATTGGCTCACGGCGCCGTTAACGAATACATCTCTTATAAACAACATTCCGCTTAATTAATATTTCATATTAATAACCATTCACATTGTTCAACTGTGCCATATTAGCTTGATTTATATTATGCCCGTAATTCTATTTAGCAGCTAATTTATGTATTCTCAATTAATTAAAAAGAAATTGATTGAAAACAAGTTCTTATGAATATCAATATTATGCTAATGAAACGCTCACCTTAATGATAGGAAGTATTAAGAGCCTATTTGGAACGTAACGGCTAATTTCATTATATTGGAATAATATTAATTAATAAGAAACCTATTCTGTGAGTCGTTGAATATTATGTAAATATTGCAATGACTAATCCTAAGCTTTGCACAGGTTTGTGTGTATATAATAATGGTTCATTAAATTTTGTTAATCTATTTTAACATAACGATATGTTTTTTATTTTATTTCATCCACAAATATTTGCAATTGATTTGCAAAACGAGCGTCGAGGAAAAAACTATTCTTTTGATATGGTTAAAACAATAGATATTCATAACATTTTAATTAATTAACCAGATGCTGATAAATACAGTGTTAACCTTAAAGAAGAATGATTAAGAGGGTTGAACCTCAGTCCACACTACTGGGCCAGGTTTTAAAAAAAATCTCTATGCAAAACTCAAACTGGGTGCATAATCTCGGTGTATAGTTTAATACTGTTATATATGCTATAGTTACTTTAAATACTTTACTCACGCATCTTCACTTCATCACATGCTTTATCAACATTTAATTAAAAACTCCAATGAGTATGTTCGGCTAGTTAATTAATTTGCTATCTTTTAATCTCTTTCATTAGTGTATGACGACCTGGTCGCGACGAAAGATGTTTAAAACTATTTTTTCGAGTTGACAAAATATTTAAATGCGTTATGCATTTATATGCGTTATGTATAACATTCTGAATTGAAATGCCGCAATCTTTGACATGCCCATGGTACTACAAGAACAAATTTTGAAGACTTGAAATATTAGAAGTAGAGTTATAAAACACTGACAAACTTTATCTTTTTTCCATTTCCTGTTCAAAATCTGCATAATCACGTAATTTAATTTATTTTAACTAGTTAGCATAATTCAGAGACGATATTATTTAGTAAAACATTTAAAAGCGATAGCGAAGAATTATACATTAAGTTGAACATAAATTAAGGATTTTTATATTCAAGAAAAAATTCAGTCTTCGTGGAATAAAATTTGAATTTGGAAATTTATTTTGAATCTAGTCCTTACTGTGCAGCGATGTTTGATAAATAAAAAACGTAAGGATACAGATTTAATTCCGTCTTAGCGTCAAATACTTGTAACACCAACAAGCCTCAACTTAAGTAATTACGCAATCGTAAGGTATACTAATAGTTTTTACTTAGATAAATAGCCACATGTATGATATAGTTATGATCGGTTTTCCGTCGCATTCAAGATAGAGGTACGTATCGCGAACACGTGTCATTAGCAAATTGTTGGCTTGTCGTCGCCACGCGCCGCTAACGAGTTCCATGCTAACGATGCGCTAACTCGATACTCTCAGCGCAATGCATTGTATACCTATATCGACCTCCATCTTGCCAGTTATACTCTGTGCAAGAACAAGACGTACGGGCAATTGTCAGAAAACAGTACGAATTTTAGTATTGTATGTTCATTGGTCAATTATGGATTGTGAGATCAATTCCCAGGGCAATTTTAGGCAATATAATAGTTATAATTCAAAGTATGCAGACGATAATAAATAAAATTGTAAATATTATATATATAACATACAACAAAATTTGCCGAAAAATAAAACACAATTTTTTTTAAAAGTTAATTGTTGGTAAGTCAAATAAGGATAATGGAATTGTTGAATTTGTAATTAAAACGCTTTGGTTAATGCAAAGTTCCGTCTCAATAGAAAAGTCTAGAAACTGATGGTTGCAAATGGGTATTGGTTTGCAGGAAACGGATTGGCAGCCCCTTTATATTGTGCAAAAATGAATGAGAGCTCATTAATCTCGCACAACTCTTTTGTTTAATGAGGGTATTGTAACAAAACACCATTAGTAAAGATGTGTCTTCAATATCTTCCAACATGGAATTGAAGTCTGACAGCGACCGGTACTGGAAGCAACAAGTAAGATATCCCGTTTCCGGACGCATCTCGGGTATTCTCGGGTTTATTGAGAGGCATTCGTCTCCGAGACTGGATGGCCGCAGCGCCCGCCGCCTATCGCTCACCGTCTCCACGAAAATTGCCCACCGATACCCTAAACGGTCCATGTATGGTTTCATAATAAATTGAACTCACTTATTCAGTGTACAACAATCATTTTTTATTAAATTCTTAAAAAATCGATGAAAAATGCATAATTTTTTTGAAATTTAGACGAGTATAACCAATCCGGTTTTGATACAAAGACTTTTATTGTTTTATAACAGTATTTTAGTATAAATGTATGTATGAATATATAGTCTATTTTAATTGACGTACCTGCTATACTATACTACATTTAAATGAGTCGCGCAAAATTTTCTCGGAATAACAAACCGTAAACGTTTGCAGCACTAACACCCTAAGTAAAACATTAACGCCAAACTCGCAATCACAAATATAACTCATTCGATTAATTAACTCATGATGAGTGTTTTCCGTGTTAATAATAAGTGATAAAAGTGGCACAAGCATCTGCCTAGTGCAAATTCTACTTAGAATTTTTAATAAATTACTTACATACCAAATATTTTGGATTTTTTTGGCACCACAATCAGTCATCCGACTATAGCTTGATATCCATGAAAAAAAAAACTGTAAAATTAAATCATAAACTTTAGTTCCACAAATATTGGCAAATATCGGAAACACATAAAATGTCTAATATGAACTTAAAATTAAACTTCGGTTGATTTCTAAATGTACTTATCATTGCAATAAATTATGACGCCTTGAATCATCGTAAATAACTTGTAGTGGATACTCTAGTACTAGTACTCCAAAACAATACATGTATATCTCACCTGTCATATTCTCCGTTGACCCCCTTCCCCCACACTCCGCCTCCCCCTCCCCCACGCCGAAGCACCCTGATGCTTGTTGAGAGGTTTTAAATTATGTTCCATACAACAATTCGAAGTCGACACGTACCACGAGGCGGGCGCTCCGTTAATGAATAAAATAACATGTCAAGATACAGTCTTCATCTTAAATTAATGAGGATTCACGGGGACGTATTCAATTTTACAAGTAATGAAGGCAAATAAACTTCGACTATGTATAACGAGGTTGTACGAGGCGCCAAACTTCCACATTTATTAAACTCGCGCTAAACAAACTCGTTAATTAATATCGGTATGAAAGGAAACCTTAAAGTTGGTCCCGATTAGAAATTCTTCAAACTTGTAACTACACAAATAAAATTACGAATCTCGGTTGAGTTCCCCACTACCCAGCCGGGTCCTTTATCAGCGAACCCTTCGCGCCTGGTTAACATAATACACATCCACTGAATAAAACAAATTTACGTGTGTTAATGCCTTTACATTTTAATTAAGTCCGTTCGGGGAATTACTGTGCGATGTTTGAATTATTTAGGATATTATATGTTCATACTAATTAATTATAACTTGAATCAATTTCTCTTATGTCAATTATAATTCCTCAAGTCCCAAGTTTTAACGACCCTTAATAAAAAGTTTGATTATGTTTTCGTTTACAGATGTGTTACAAGTTTACTTTTATTAATATAATTTATTTTATTTTATAGTCATTGCATGTAATTAGAATCATGAAGTAAAGGTTTTGAGTACAAATAAATCGCAGTTGCCACTTGTTTTTTAAAGCGATACCTTCATACGAATATTTAAGCGCGTGGTTGATTTTCGTTCTAGTTTGAAGTAGTTTTTGATTTCGAAATTCCACATTCGACCTTCATTTAGTGCAGAACTTACACGCTTGAACAAACTTCAGTGACATAGATTACTGATATCTGGAATTTTCCGTTACAATTTGACATTCAAATATTTATTTAAATCAACTTATTGACACGAGTCATGATTTGTAGCCTTCGAATTTCATTCCTTGGATATCCGTTAGGTAGGAATAAATGACGTGACGTCAGAGATTTTTATATTTGAATATTGCAGTGGAACACGGCGGTTTGCGTTTCGTCTATTTTTACTCGTGTAATCCTTAGTTATATCTCCAACACACGATGTTCCCGCGAGCGTCCAACACAAATAGATTCGTACATGTTTGTCTTGGCTCGGTTTAATTAATTTTACCTTCATACGCCGATACTGTTTGTCGGGCGTTCCTTAATTGAAAACGCTCTTACCGGAGTAAATGAAACGAAATCCTATTTGCTCCGAGTGATTGAAGCGAATTTATCTTTTAAGACTTTCAAAATTTATCTTTAACCCGTTTCCAATGTGCGGGATTTTGATTAATCCAAATACGACGAGCGACGTAGGTGGTGCATAGTTGCGACTGTCATTTTTTGCAGTTTTCTGTTGGTTTGTCGGCCATAAATATTCAGGACTGTTGTAAATAATGCCGGCTCGTCGGCGACGCTAATGGCGATCGCAATAATGACTCATTAAGTATTAAATACCGCTATTACTGACACGACCGCTATTGGATTTTCAACGTAAAGGAAAATGAGGGAAACTGAACATGTGTTTAATTAATAACTTACTTCTAGCCTCATTATTTCTGTACTATTATTGTTTTACGTATAATTTTGTAATTTAGAATCCTGAATGTACCATTAAAATATTTTTTACGCGTAATCCATTTTAACAACACTGCCATAATTATAATATTTCTATGCAGAATATCGCTTTATAATTAAATACGCTTATCAATGTATTTAGAAACCGACATAAACGTAGAATAATAAAAAGCATTTTGAACCAATTAATTAAGACATATTAAACTGGAGCTTCCGCCCAATCACGTTACTGTTTTTTTTATCGCGAATCACACACGTAATAATGACATTCATCAAAACGGCAATAAACATTGTCTTATCTGAGGGGAACTGTTCACACGTTTTATTGACTTATAAACCATTCAGTGCAACCGTTTTATAACTTATTAATATTGAACAAAATCGCCGAGGAAACGATTTATCGGATTACCTTCTCGATCGCGCGGCGAAACAGTTCCCAATCGTATAAATACTTCACAATACACTGAACAACGATATAATCTACAGCTCACTGCCTAATGAAGTTAATAAGGAAGTCTTAAAGAAATGATCACTATCATTATATTTATTTATTGAAATTAGGTGTTCGAAGAGGAAAAGAAAAATATATTTATTATAGACAGAAAGATTTTACAATGGTAACAGAAAGAGTCGTCTTCACCATTAATAATTTAATTATAATAAATCCACCGTTAAGATTTTTTAACAAGGCAGTTTAGTGTTATATCTGGGAACAGGTCTCCTCTCCGGCGGAAAGGGGCTTTGGGGTTAATTCGCAGTCAATCACGGTATACGGGATTTACGATCGAAGACATCTCTCGTGGAGACTTCTTCACGACACTTTAAGGGCTATTTAAATGATGATAATAAGGAAGTACTCGATACTCATCCCTCATTCAGTTATATGGTACATTGCATTTAATACATTAGACTTCGTTCAGTGTCCTTGAGTTGCAAATTATTTCCATTCTCACTAGAAAATTAGCAGTACACCTGCTCTTTACTCCCTGAAAAGCCAACCTCATAAAGTATACATAAGATAGCAATATAAATAAAACGTTTCGCTATTCTATTAATACAGTAATAAAATTAATAAATACAATTAAAAAATCAATACGATTCCGATAGATTTTTTTTTATTAGTCTCAGATAAATATATAGATTCGCGAAGACATAAAGGCCATTTTATAGCCACTAGGTAAATTTATAAATCGCTATACACTAAATTGAGTAGACACTTTCAAATGATTTATTGCCGATGTCGTTACTTTGCTTTATTATCCATTTATCAAAGCTTAACGAGCAATAATCGTGGCATTTTAACGGATTAAAGCTTGCTTGTTAAAATTGTTACCTCCGTCTAAGATCACTCAGACCAGATAGCAATAATTTTAATGATAATTTTAAGCATTCCCATTTAATGAGCCAGTCGTTTAAAATATCTAAAGCGGCGACGCTGAGGGACTTCGATAGATGCTCTCTTGGAACCTTTAATGGCATACAGAATGTTCCATAACGCATCTAACTATGTGCTAACATCCTGCCTCCAGCTTTATCAGATTAAAAAATATTTTGCAGTTCTAAAGGTGTGATCGCAATGTAAAAACTTCCAATATATACCGAAGGAAACAGGACATTAAGATTTCTGATTTTTATAGCTCCAGGGGTTTAATGGCTTCGTATAAAAACAATTAAATATCTACGAGAATAGCGGTGTTAAAGAATGCACGACTACTTTGTTGCGAATGTATCGCGGACTATTCCAAGCGTCGGTATGAATATTTGTTCCAATCTAATGGTTGTGAGAATATTAACATTACTACGTGAAATATATTGCAAATAAATTTCATTAATTGGGCACCATAGTAATATATCTTTGTTATTTGAATATTGTTGTTGTGTTTTGTATGTAGACCGGTTTCGACTGTTTTATGCCTTAATTATATACTATGTAATTAATTTTAATTCTTTATTAATTTATTCTGGATATTACTTCCGTAAATATTATACCAAGACATAGTCAAGATATACTCAAACTTCCCCCCTACTCATAGACCTAAACAGCGACAATTACAATTTGCATGCATTCCATTGCGCTCTGTGACCTTAGCAAGGTAAAGTGTAGTGGATGAATACTGACGATATGTTTGGTTTGTTGCAGAATGTTCGGGTCGGGGGGTGCGTGCGCGGCGTGTGGGCAGGCGATCCCGGCCAGCGAGTTCGTGATGAGGACGAACGCACCGCAGCAGCCGCTACACGTCTTCCACATAAAATGTTTCGCGTGCTCCAAGTGCGGCTCACACCTCATGCAGGGCGATAGGTAAGACAACTAGCACTGATGGGGAAGAAACCCTCTTATAAGTTCGGTGGAGATGTAATCTCTTATGATGATGAGATCTCCTGTTCCCGAGGAGAGATGGGCAAATATTTACTTCTATAACATGTTTTGGACACTGACATGCCCTTTTAGAAAAGGATAGTTTATTACACAAATTTCTATACTCCCTAGTGCTAGTACGACAAGACAAAAATAAAAGCTCAGAGCTTCTCGATTGCGTTCTCATGAGGCCTTATAAACAGGTTCAGAGAAAGATATTTATGTACTTTACCCAATAATATAAAAAAATAATTGGCCAGTTATTCATCAGACGCTATAAAAATTCCGTGTTATATAAAAGTATCCGTCAACTGTGTTTAAATTTATTATGATATATTGAGTCCACGTCTCTTAAATTTAAACATTTATTAACATCTATGACCTACATTTAAAACGTAAATAAACAGCTAATTTGACGTGATTAATTCTTACTCCACTTTACTAGAAAGTTTTACTAATTTATAAAAAAAGAAATTAAATACACTGTCACTTGTCTATTTTATTTTACATCTATCCAAGAGCATAGCATAGTGAGAAAAATGCATGTGAGGATATACTTTGACGATTAGACCGTCATTTATTTTATGTATACAACTTTGTGTAAGTAAAGACAACACAAATAAAAATAAAATATCACGCCGATAGCCAACAATTGGACACTTGTAGCTTCTTTATTTTTCCCACTCCAACCACGCTAGGAAAATAGATTTTAAATGTTGTTAATAGGCAATTGCCACTGTTCCCTATTCTTCTCAGTCCGAGCACTTTAGGAAGACTATAGATGATATTTTTTATCACCTGTCGTCAGGTATTATATGCTCGCCGGTTCCCTAGTCTGCGAGCAAGACTGGCAGAAGTTGATGAAGAGCGCGAACGCGGCACCCGGAGCGACGGCGCCCGTGCGCAAGGGCAAGGTGGGCCGTCCGCGCCGCTCGCGCGAATGAGCGCCACCCGCCTACACGCAACACCACTCGCACAGGGACTATGAAGAGGTACGTACCGAAATGTTACACTACATACATTTTAGCAATCTATTTTTTTTATCTTCATACAAAATTCGAAGTTATGATGTCGCATACCAAGTGCTATATAAAGGAGAGTCATTTTTCACAGACGAAATTTTAAAATTTTCCTATAACATAGAAAATTATCTTACTTCACCATAAAAACTACACCTTAATGTTTTTCAAAAACTATTCTTACTCCACTACACATGCCCAGTGTGGATTGGCGGAAACGGTTCTTTCGATAGTCAATTTATTCATCAGCTAGTTTTCTTAAATATGTTTTGTCACAAAAAAGTCGTGAATTTATTAAATCTGCTTACAATACATTAATTTGACGTATACCAAACGTATTGAACTAGATCAGTAAAATACGATTGCTTGTTAATCGTCTGACTTAATTTAAGCCGGGACGTTTTAAAATTCAATACAATCACAGTCAAATCTCAGAAGATAGATAGTTAAACCAGTATTGAGCGACAGACTACCGTTTAGCGATAGTTGCAATTTCAATGATTAATTATGCCAATCCAGGTTTACCTTATATGTAGAGCTCGAAGCATTTAGAGGAAACGGTTGATAAAAGTGCATAAATAATTAATGATCTATTCATTAATTAAAATCGCCCGTCATATGAGCATAGATTGAATTGCTGCTCAGACGCCGAGTTTTTATAATATACTGTTGTAAAGACGTTAATGGATTCAACAAAATATTCGAGTTTAAGTTTGAGGCCGAAATAGCAGAGATAAAGCCAATAATTAATATTATTAAAAAAGCTATATGATGTACTTTCAGAGAAGATTTTACACCCTAACTAAATTCAGTTCTATTACTCGCAGTAAAATCTCGGTTCCCTTGCGATGATAGGCGGAACTTTTATATAAATACACTTCAAAGTCCCATACATAGCTCTGACCCTACACTACGATAAAAAAAAAGCTTGTTTCGTGGGTATCGGAAATAACAAGAGATTTTTCGGTCTCACAATAACTCGTCTCGTGGCAGGACCGAACTCGTTGCCTCTCTTTCGGTGAGCTGGTGTCTAGCCAACTGCGTAAAGGGGCTATCAACCCAAAGTTCGTAAAAGAATTGCGTTACCAACCCATCATCTAGCCACCTAAAGTAACAATTGAACGGTATTGAATACTGCTTAAGATTAGCTAATAGATTTTTTATTCGAAACCATCATCGATCATGTCATAAAAACATTTAAGCCGCAAACAAGCTTAATGTTAACGAAGGATTATTGTTCCCGAGAGCTCCACAAGACGTGTGTAACCGATACATATAAACACGAGTTAATTTGTTCAAATGTCAATCAAGGTTCGATTTGGCCGGCGGGCGGGTTGTAATTAACGTAATTAATTTACGTTAGGAAATAATTAATGAAGGTGTAATCGCGACTTGTGTTAATTATACGCAAAGGTCAGGCGTGATCCTGACTATTATTTTAATAAAGGTCACATATTGTCTTCACAATGTTTTTCAATCATGTCATGGTTGAATAATCTTTTGAAAGTTATACTATGCCAGTAAGTACACTTTAAAAGTCAACTATCAATAAATATATTTTCAATTACAAATTGTAAGACTGTATGGTCTGGTATACAAAATTATAACTTTTCATAACATTTAATGCTAAAGTTATTAAAAATTACATAAATAAATAAATACACCCAACAGTCACATACATAGTCCTGACCCCACACTAAGATACGAGCCTTGAGTCGTGGGTATCTGAAACTACGACAGACTTTTCGGTCTTACAAACACCCAGACCCGAAACAAATATTTGTGGATCACACAAACATTTGTCTCAGTGCGGGGATCGAACCCGCGGCCGCTCGTTTCGCAAGCTGGTGTCTAGCCAACTGCGCCACGAGGCTATCAATATACATATGACCCAACAGTTACATATGTACATAGTCCTGACCCCACACTAAGATACGAGTCTTGTGTCGTGGGTATCAGAAACTACGAGAGACTTTTCTGTCTCACAAACACCCAGACCTGAAACAAATATTTCTGGATCACACGAACATTTGTCTCCGTGCGGGGATCGAACCCGCGGCCGCTCGTTTCGCAAGCTGGTGTCTAGCCAACTATTAACAAATTTATACACTTTTATAGCATGTTCACTACTAGGTTCCGACAATATACTTTGAAATGATCTTAATGCCTTAATATTTATATTTAATTCTTTTAGCACTACAAAAGGGATAAGAAGACGATTAAATCACAGAGAAAGTTATATTAAGTTAAAGTAAGAAATGCATACAATGAACAAAACATGCCGGTATTTAAGCAAAACTTAGAAGGTTACGATTAATATAGCGAATATTACTAACCAAGAACCCTAGACAGGTCCTTTGTTTTCCACATAAAATATTAAATAACAATAACTACGTGTATGGGATTATATATACAACTTATGGTTAAAGAACCAGTAAAGAGAAACAGACTAATGTTAGCGATACTACGCAATAAAACAACTCAACTATGAAAAATTTACGTCTATTATTTTCAGTGATAAGCTTAGCGAAACTCATTTGAATACATTAGAATTAATTAACTACATTTAAAACGATACATACATTAGCATTTGTAAAAATTAATTAAAAATTACATTAACTTAGCGTTATAATGCCGAATACGCGAAGCGTGACGAAATACAAAATCAGCTCCCATTTCAAAGATAAAATATTATTTCATACAAAAAATGTACATTAAAAATATATGCAATGTCGGGTCATTAAAAGTTTAGGCGAATTATCTACTAATAGGAGCTATTTACGTCTTGTAATTATCACTATCAACTTTTAGCTTTACACATAACATATACATAATATTATGTACATATAATATTCTAATCGTAGCCTAAAATAAAATTCGAAGAATATTTGTGTGAAACAAAAATAAAACAGAAAATTCCAACACCCAGGTAGAAAACTTCTATCGTAACGTGAATAGAAGATAACATCTATAAAGTTTGCATATATCCGCATAAAATCAACTTTAAAATTCACTAATAAAAAATCACACGTGCAACGCAAATTACAAGTCGTTTTGGC
This sequence comes from Cephonodes hylas, assembly GCA_030295005.1. Lineage (NCBI taxonomy): Eukaryota > Metazoa > Arthropoda > Insecta > Lepidoptera > Sphingidae > Cephonodes > Cephonodes hylas. Next base: position 4,624,921 of record AP025364.1, on the reverse strand, counting down.
TTGTTTAAAAATTCAAGAGACGTAAGCAAACCAGGGATGCCTGAGATTTCGTTGGCTATTTGCACTTAAGAAAAGTTACAGACAGAATCTAACTTGATCTCCAAACGGTTAGTACCCGTCCATGAATTTATTTACTTATTATTCTACCTAGTAATACCAAAGATTTTTTTATAAATAACAGGTGTGAACGAAATTTGTATCAAGTAGCTAAAAATCTGAGTTGATAGTTGTTATAATTTTACCTTGGTAAACAACTTTTAAAACTTACGCATTGCTAAATGGTTTTATAAATCATACATTTTCTATTTCATATCAAAAAAGTAAGTACACGAAAAATAGACCAGTGAAAACAACTTTAAACTAAATATTAATATTACTATAAATCTTTACAAAGTTCAATGATTCGGTTGAATTTAATAGTTTGTTAAAAACCATCTGTTGTTCCCAAACTTGTTGAATCTCCAATTTGCACCGGAGCGAAAAAAGAAACCGATGATAACTCTTTTGAAAAACCGGACTCTAAAGAATTAATTCAATTATGAGACGTGCGAATACCGCAAAGAGAAGTGGCGAAGAAACACAATTAAGCTGTTCATTGAACACTACACAAAGACTCGCTTTGTTTATATGAGAGAGCCACTCGGCTGGAACACAACGCACTAACTTTGGAACACATCATAATATTCTCGGCTACATTTTATATACATGACCGCTAAGTTGGCCGAAACGTTTCCAAAGTTATCCTCAAACGCTGCTAATGATATTTATTAGGTGTTTAAAGCATTTTAATTGCAATCCTCGCAGTGAAGAGAATAGTTGATCGAGTTAATTATCTGGTGGAGGCGGCCGCGGGCGGGCACGGTCCGATCGCCGCGGGCGCCTCCTCGTCTCGCTCGGCCTGCAGGCTGCAGCTTGTACCCGCTCACGGCGCTCCGCACTCCCCGTCCCACAAAATGCTCTGCCAACCAATTCCAAAGTTTAAATACATCCAAACTTATTTCGGCAACTCATAAAACTATTGTCCAGCCTTGTTAATGAACTAACTATTCCCACTCCTCGTCCGCAGTTTATTGCTAAACGAGTGACGCGATACGAAAAAATAAATAATATTCATTATGCTGTCGAATTTGTTTCGGGCAGCTATCAAACGCAAGTCTCTATTACAACCGCTACCCCTTTAATAAAACTACATAGTTAATAACAAAGAGGCGGTAGTTTGTATTACTTTGTGCGGACGTGGCCAAAGGCACAATGTTAATTGGAAAACACCTGAAAATGACAGCGCCTTTATGGTGGGCATGTTCGGCGTAAAAATCAAGTCCGGGCGCGGAACCACCCCCGCCAGCCGCCGGCTCAAAGACTTGACCGTTCACCCGGCGGCTTTGTAACACGATTACGCCGACTTGTCGAAAGTTAATTAAATAACGTTTTTCCAAATTACCTGCCGGGCTCGACATCAAAGTGCCCTCGTACTCGATTCGAGAATCTTTCCACAAAGGGCTTGGCTGCGGGCGAAGTCCAGCGCCTGTGATCTCCACACCGTGACGTAGTGCGCCGGACAGGCTACGTCTTCAACGCTTTGTCGATCCCAACTAATTTATGTTTCTTGAGAGCTTTGTTGGATGCCACTTCACTAATTATAGACAACAATCTGTGGTGCCTTAAATCGACGAACGACAAGTGAACTACTCACTGTGTCCCACGTAATCGCGTAGCTGACGCGCGTTACGCAATTCGGTAAGGTCATTACACCGGCCCGTAGGCATTTCCACCTTTCATTTTCTTCTAATTTTAAACTTTGCGATTATGTCGAAAAAAGTAATTTCGTGTAGAACTACTTTTTACAACTAACATTTTTTGTTGCAACACAAAATTGCTTGCATAATAACCACATTTAAAACCTCATCATCTCTTGGACAGACGCGAAACTGTTACTTTTAAAAGTACCGGTTGATTCGGAAGCGACGAATATTTAATCCCGTTGTGAAGTTATGGAGTTGTTTACATTATTTGAAGAGTTTTTGTATGTTAATGATTTGATTGGAAAGAATAATACCCTTCGTGAGAGCCGGCTGGCCGACGAACCTGTGGTTGCGTGTCGCGCTCCATGATTTGTTCTCGCACCTAATCACTGGCGTTCTAATTACACGTTTCGATTTACTCGATAAAAAACAACGATCTAAAAACTTGATTTATACGTGTGTATGAAACGTTATATCGCCAACGTTGTGGGAATTACTACTCAATTGAAGCTTATTCGATTGCAAAAGCCAACATTAAGCAACATTTGACGCAAAGTGTATCTGATAAAAAATATTTATGAACATATTAACTGTATTTCTTTAATTTAAACCAAAAAGGGATACAGGCGGTGGTGATTTAATTGTAGCTAAATATGTATATAAGTGTATGAAAGCAAAACTCGATATATACAAACCCACGCAAGGTCATAGTTGAAATCTAAAAAGTTCCAATAGCAATATAAGAAGGCTCCATATTTTGACTAATAATATGCTTTCGTTACATTTAAGTTAAAATGTAAATGGCGGGAAAAGTTAAGATACTAACTTACCGGATCTTATAAGATCAAATTCAGGCGATTTTTGGGTTCACTTATAAAAATTAAATCTCCATGAGTTGATCCGCTGTTTTTAGCAAACAGGTAAAATTGTATTAACCGATAAGAGGTAGTGTCTCACATCCATATTCTATCATAGTAATGCTGCCTATTCAATCAAATGAATGACGATATTCTCTAAAACAAAAGACGCAAAAGCATGTATATAAATACGGTAATAAACAGTAATAATTGCACATATGATTCGATCCGCTCTATAATTTAATCATAAACAAATATACTTTATGGAAATTAATTCAATTTATTATTTTAAATTTGAGTCTATGCCCCGGTGCGTGACCAATGGATGTCTGATACTTCCAAATAAGATATTCGTAATGTTTATTAATGTCACGATTGCATTACAATGTTCCGCTGTAACTCCCGTTAGAAAAATATTTCTACTCGTTCTAATTGAGCGATTTTCACAATAATCTCGACTTGCATTCTCGCGTTCTACGAATCGACAGTGATTTCAAATGTTTTTATTATGTTCAGGTTATCGTTACGAAATATTTTTCGTTTACTTACAGTAAATACGGTACACTATAAGAAGCTCGAAGAGTCGTTAATTAAATTGTGCGATCATAGATGGCAAACAAAATAAAAAGTATATTAAAATTCAATAGGAATCATAAGTAGAGCTTTAATTAAATTAGACACTTTTAAACACAATTTTTTATTATATTACAACTTCTACAAAAAATATTAATTTTTAACTACAGTGCTTCAAGTTTAACTACAGTAACAAAGGATTGTCTCAACCGACTGCCCCACTGAAAACTAGCTTACAGCTAACTTAACTCATTGTCATCATCAATCTTTATATGTACTTATGTCTTACTGCTAGGCACGGATCGCCTTTACAACTGAGAGGGTTTAGGTCTTAGCCATCACGTTGGCCTAGTGCGGGTTTGCCATCTACTGACTATTAGTTCACTGTTGGAAATGTCTAAAAATACATATCCAATATATACTAATATTAAGAATGAAGACGCGCCTTTTTATGGATATATATATTGTTCATTAAATCATTTACATTTATTATTAACATGATAGTAAGATATGGTATGTTCGTTGCCAAAACAGTGTAAAACTCACGATAATTACATCGTCCAAAAGCGCAATTGTCAATAAATAGAATATCTCAGCCAACATACGACACAAATTAGTGCAGAACTTAGATAATTAACACAGCAATAAATACAAAAGCAATTTGTAACAGCAATTATAATACTCTTAACAAGTACGGCGTGATAAAATCTATAGTCCTCATTATTTTCTTACTTTATACAAAAACTCATACGGTAGTAAGCGCTCATTAATACCGATGCCAATTAAAAACATTCCAATTAAACGAATCAAGGTGACTGGGGATTTTCTAAATTATTTATATAGTTTTTTTGTTGCGTGTTTATTTATTTATAATAGAGCTCTGTCTGTTTATATTTCTTTAATTAGGAGATATTCAAATTAATTATTATGTTTTGGTTTCCTTATTGATTTATATCAGACAGATATCTATTAAGATATAAGTTAATCGTACAACTAATTAAATCGATAATTACGTTTCTTAATTATTAGTTTAGCTTGTAATGTGACTTGGTTCTATTAATGTGCAATTAAATTAAAATAAATGAAATTAATTAAGTTAGTTTATACGAATACTTAATTCATCTAAATTCTAATGTAATGACATATTTTGTAACCGCTTAATCTCAAGCCCGCAATAAGTATTATACCTAGAACTGTTTGAATAAGAAGACTTATAAACAATGTAAGGGAAAAGAACAATTGGGCCAGACAGCCTTAATTGTTTTCAATCAAAAATAATAGGAATAATCATATCTGTTGCTTTACTTCGGTTTTCGGGGAGACAGTGGTAATACTCCGGTTAACACATCAACCCGTGCTGAGTAACACAAGGCCTTATATATGTGTGTAAACGCATACATAATGAAACCCCACAGTTTATGAAGTACACAACCATTAGACCAACGAGGTAAAATAAACTCTACGGCGCAATTCATACTATGTGCTCTTTGGGAATAATTGGTATTAACTTTGATATTTAAAACTTAAATTGCGTTTTATAATGAAACACTAACTAGTCAACTATCACGTAGCGAATTTAATTGGCATTCATAATTTATTGTTCACGATTACGCGAATATAACAATCCGTCACGAACTTGTCAATAAGTAAGCAAAATTACATATTTCTCTGACTGTATTTACAATACAAACGAGCGTATTTTCAAAATAAAATATTAGAGAAATAACATATTAAAGCCACATTATAGTAGGTATAGAAAATATTTGGTTGAGCACTTATTTAGGCAACTGCAACATAGTAAGCTTAGACAAGATATTTAAGAACAGGTATCTAAAATACAGTAAGTCGAAAAGTTATTAATATACACACTAATGACAAAAGGTATCAATAGAATTGATCATTTTAGTATATATTTTCGCATAAAGGGTTACAGGGTCGGTCTCTGATACATACGTGGTGTGTAGCAATACGTCTCTGCCCGTCCTAAAGTGACACAAGCGTGACTAGATGTAGAATTAATTGGCATCCGATTTACGTCTGATCGCCTAGCATCAATTATTTCATGATATACATAAGGCATTAGTTCCACCGCACCAGCCAATCGTGGTTCAGTTGATAATCGTCATCACACCTTGGAATTGTATTATACATGGAATATAGTTTGCGATACCGTTTGATATCTTCTTCCTGTAATCCTGTACATAGTTCAGGTATTATAAGTCTTAGAAACTACGCAACAGACCGTCTCTCTCCACTTGCTTCTCTATTTGGACATCACCTTGTTTAAAAGTGCTGTTGCGTGTTCCTTACTGTGCTAATTTACAAAAAAAATGAAAGATTAGCGTTGTGTGCCACACGATACAATCCGTAAATTGCAATCCATTCCTTTCCCAACTAGGCTGTCACTTACTTTGCAAATCATATGCAAATAAATTAAATAACCATTCACACGGAACCCCAATAAAAGCATTGCAGTAATTACGCACAAGGTAATCCGCTCTAAACTAAGTATGTCAAGAAATTAGAATTTAATTTATTCATAGGGTCAGTTCGTGTCTAGCTTAGTTACAAAGAGGCACTTAAGAAATTAATCAACTCGTTAACATTACCATTACTTGCAGCTATTATAACACTGTTTGAAAACGGTGAATCTCATGCTAGTATTTACATGCGACTAAATACAATTCGATTTTCCGTAGTAATATCTTTAGGTGCCGTTTATTAACGAAAGTTAATTTACTAGTAATACAATATATTCAATGATGATTATAATGTAACCATGTGTATTGCATACAATTTTTAAATTATATCCGCATATATATTGTTAAAAACATTAAAAATATACACAATATATTTACATACGTATGTATGTACATATATTGTAGATATACTAGATGAAATATTGCTTGGCTACTTTATGATAGTCATTCCAAATTTTACCCTAATTTAAAGTTGGCAAAGTTGAAATTATCGCGACCTTTTTAATGTGATTCACGTACGCAGTGTACTAAGTCAAGGTACTGAGATACTTTATAGCGTAGTTTACAAGTCTTACTACACGTAAGGCGTAAACCCATAAGCGTTTTTATAATTATCAGAAAACGTACTAAATCTTTTTCTTTCAAAATTATCTGTAAACATTTTTTAATATTTCTTACCTGTTATTTGAATATCTATCTATCAAGTTTGAACATAAATTGACTAATTTCTTTTGAGAGAACGATGGTAGTCTGATATAAAAGCGGTTGTGCAAAAATTAAAATATACTAAATATTACGTTGAATATACCTAGGTTAAATTAAAAATACGTTGGAAGTAAACCCAGAGCTAGCATGAAATAAGTTTTTGTGATGTATTAACGTAAGCACACTTTTTAATGCATTATAAAATGGGAGAATGTGTAAAGAAAACTTTAATTAACGCGAGTCGTTCACATGTGGAGACAATTTACGTGTCTGGCTCTAATTTAAAATTAATACCGTCGGGCTGGTGGAAAATTTGAAAAGTTTGAACGACGTTGCCGGGCCTTCGCTCCGTCGATTGCATTTTTATACGAGTAAGACAACCTCTTAGCTTATTAGGGAAGCCAGTTATTAGAGTCTGTGGGATTTCTCTGCGGACGCGCCTCGTGGCCTCGAAACGACTTCGCTCCACTTAATTAGTTAAATGGATACCTTGTTTTCCTTTTCTATTTTTTACTTGTTTCGTGTACAATAAACCTAGTTCTCGCGGTCGTGACACAAAAATCGCTGCCACCATTCAAATCCGGTAAATTGAAACAGAGCTTTCTGCCATTTAATTCGGGATCGGGAGCGCAATTTAGGGCAGCGTCGGTGACGCACTTATGCACCGGCACATTTCCCACAGGCCGCGCCGGATCCGCATCCGCACGCGACAAAGGACATCCGCCCACAATAGCTCCATTAAAATAATGCAAGTAAATGAGGATTTGCGGAGACGAGTCCGCCGAATCCGCTTGCGTCCGCTCGATTCCGCCCGCTCACAATGCGCGGCTAGGCCTCTCGGCTGTGACGACGCTTAAAACACTATACACGAACATGTTTCATTAGCTAAGTGGGAAGGCTTTTGGTGGCTGAATCTGTGTAATGCAGGCAGCTAGACGCAGCGTCGCTTTTACTTAAACGTCGTAATTAAAACGCCCCCTCCCCGCGCCACTAAGGGCGCAGTTTAAAACTCGGTTCAACTAGTTTTGAGTGGCCAATTTAGTTTTAGTGTCACTTCGTGTTTGAGATATATATTTTTTCACGCTGTTTAATATGAAAAGTGTGTTGTTTTAGGAGACATTGACAACAATGTTTCGTATAATGTTGCTTTCAACTTAATGTGTTGCGGCTAAGTGAAACGTTCATTGGTTGATTTGCGCAATATCGTCGATACGTGTGGGTGTTGCACGGTACACATTAATACCTTTATTGATAGTTTACGAGCAAAATTGATCGGTATCAACGATCTTAATCGAATCGCGGCTGCTATCGATTGATCGCGTGTCGTCACTCTGATCTCTAGTAATCGAGTTAATTTAATTGAAACTGAGTTGAGTAATTAATTAGTGGCGAATGAGAGCTCTCAGCCGGATGAACCGTACCCCTGCCGCTGCTGTTTACTGCGCTCATACATATTGAGCGACGACGAGGCGACACGATAACATCGCCGTCTCACCACAGATTACACTAACGCACAGTTCAAGCATATCTGCGCTTTCATACATCAACCGTCTTTTGGCAACATTTAATTAGGCAACTGAAATACCCTTCCCATGTGCCACGTCACAAAGAAACGCAATAAAAAACAGCCTTTAACCTAATTAAACGGCGTCGAATTGAGGGGGACTAAAAGTTTACTTTACTCAAAATTTATGCCAGCTTGTGTGTTACGAGGGTAATTTCTATATCGCAATGAGAAAGACAATACGGAATTTTTAAAAATATGCACAGTTTCATGTGACATTACTATATAGGATGTTTTTATTACAGCCTAAAGCAATCAATAAGAGTAACAATCCTCTGAAATAAAATTGGTGAAAGGAAAAGATGGCTCATAAAGGCATGTCGTCTCACATACTCTGTGCGTGATTGATTCAGCTGAGAGCACAGCGAGTCGTAGTTAATAGCATTTAATCCCGCTAAAACGTGAGGCGATCCGTCATAATGAATATTTATCCTCCACAGAAGTAGACGCATACTTTTATGACGAATACATATTTTAGTAGCCGACGTAATTTCACTGATTACTTTCTTTAATTTTTGTGAAAACATGCAGCCCGTAGGTTTGTATGTAAGTGTATTAAAGCTACGGGAAGAGCAAACATTAAACGAATGAACATTTAAACAAAATACTTTTTTCAGTCTTGATTTTTGAGAACGTTTATTTTTACCAAACACTCTGGGCGCTTTATGAAGGATCTTCTCGCCTATTGCTAACGAATGTCGACCAAGTCCCTGTCCTTCAAAATGTTATTAAAGCTAAATACATCTATGAATACCTCAGATTCGATATTTTTGTCGATTACGCACAGCTATTTTTGAAAAGTTAAATTTGTAAAAGTCTTATTTTCGAACAAATATAGAAGAATCACCTCGTGCGATTTCTGCGATTTTCATTATAAGTCATAGGAAGCAATTCAAATACGTGAACATATCTGTAAAACGTATTCTTTATTGTTATTGTTGCTTTTTTTATCCCACACTCATCCAAAGTTAATGTGGTTTGATGTCATTGAGGCCGTGTAAGAGGTTTCTCGAAATTCATTTATTCAATTTATAAAAAGATCTGAAGTTTTTATTAAAATTTATTTAATTACACACATTTATGTTTTCAAGCTGTGAATGATAATAACAATTCGTTTAAGTGAGAAATCGTGTAAATTTTAAAGTGTAAAAAAATGATTTTATTTCACTCCGTTAATTTTCATAACTAATTTCTATGTATTGTTAATTAACACGAGCAGTTATTTAAATATACTCATTTTTCGCACATCTACTTTTTTTTTGTTTCATACCAGCACTGCAAAGAATTTACTTTGCAAGATACCGCTTCTACCGCAGATTTAGTGTTGACTGTAGTAAGACAATAATGTCTCGCAGTTTCGTATCAATATCCTACAGTTCTAAAATAATTGATATTTTTAACTCATCTAATCTAACTATGCAGTCCTAAAAGACCAATGACTCGCATTGTTTTTCTCTAACACATTTTGTTTGACTAGTCAGTGATCACTGAATCTTGCAACAGTACATAAATAATCTTTTACGGCCGTGCCCTGAAGTCTTGGTAGTGATATAGATCTAACCTTACATTACTTTATTTATTTCACCTCACATAACAGGGGGTGAGCTTACTAACCCGACTTTGTGCTGAAACAAATAAACTAACCTGTGGCATTAAATCGTAAAGAGGCCTCTTAATCATGTTTTTAATAAATACAATCAATTGAGCCGTTTTTAAGTACTCTCTTTCATCCGCTCTACACATTTTCGTAAAAAGTAATAAGTACTTCTTTTTTATATTTAATGTCTCCATCCATTAGTCATATGAAACATGTGCCAATACAAATGATATGGAGGTTTATGAATGACAGACGGTTACGGCGATGGCCGTCCGGGGGAGGGGGAGGGGATGGGGGCGCCCTATGAAGGGGGGACACTAATGGATTACATTCGCGCGAGTGAATTAGGATATTGTCGTGCGATCTGTTCCGGTGCACTCCTTTATGAAGCATCCCTTTCATGCGTCCCACAAATGTGCCTGTCTTCCCAGATTAAAATTATTAATGCAATACTAAACTTACCTGACAATGTCGCGCCGAGGTGCTCGTTATAAACTTTCTATTAGGTGATAATACTTTGAAAATATCGGTGACATTTGAAAAGTATTCGCTTTTGCTTGTTCTATATCGTTTAACGAGATCCAAGTTGAAAGAGGTATTATAAGGAATAAAAAACATTAATTCATATTTGTTTTGGGTCCCCCTATTGCTTAATTATAATTATAGATACCAGCATCTTACATAAAATTCCATCACAGTTATACCAAGGTTTTACAGACATAAACATACATCCGCACCGCACTTAGTGTGATAACAAAATTTGAGCAATATAGAGATTCGAATGTAGCATTCATTTGTATAAAGAAAGAGAAGAAAGACGCGATACCGCACGTGACACGGAAACTCAGCCAGAATGTTGGCAGTGCCAAACTGTAGCCTGCTCGGTACAAGGGTTTCAACTTATCAATTACACCGTTCGCTACTTACCGCGCGGAAAGGGCAAATTGATTTAATGTAACCAAAGTGCTTTGACGAATATTATTAACGTCTTTTTCGCCCTCCTTTTGTGGGGTAATGCACGCTTTGTTCTTTCTCGCGGTATTGTGTAACATCGATTCACACTTATCTAAACCTAGAATGTGGCTGCTATAACTTTATTAGCCCCATTTGCTTTCAGTACATTTTCCGGTAATTTATATTAATACTTAAAAAATATTTGATATTGGTCTATGTCTGTCAATTGTCAATTTTAATTAGTACTTCCTTCTGACTCATGTATATAAAGGAGGTGTACTTGTACCCATGTCCTCCTTAAGATTGAAGATAATCGATGGCCCAACGCAATATACGCGGAAAATATATCGTAGCGCGTCGAAAGTTATTTAATTGACGGTTGGTGTAAATCTGTCACATTAGCACTTCCTATGGTGATGCGAGCTCGGCGGGCGATGGCGTGCGAATGGCTCGCCGATATAATCGTCGGGCGAACGTTAATAAATACGTCGCGTACAAGTCCTCTCATTAGAGCGCCATAACTCCTCATTAGCGGGCATGCTAATTAATGTGACGTTTACGAGGAGCCCCGTCCGTAACTCACTCCACAAACGCTAGTCGCTGCTCGACGCCCCGGGCCTCTCCCACTTCGTTAGCTCATATTTCGTTCGACCTGTATTTCTTCATCGAGACTAATATATGTTTTTATTTCGAAATAGAATGCCATGCGTTAACTAACTCGTTAAGGCTGCTGTTGAAAGGTGGAAGTACTTTTTTAGGTGATACGGCGTAATAAAAAAACAATATATTTTATAACAAACATTTACTGCTGGTAATTTGAAGAAATGTTGTAATATATTTGTCAAGTTCGGTTTCGTTAAAAATCATAATTAAAAAAAAAATCTTCAAAATACCTTTTTATGTAAGTATTAAACAAATAAATTAGCATATAACTATTGTTATATTTCAAATTGGCAAAAAGAAATGCAAATAAAAAGACGCAAGGTCGATGGCATCCATGGAGATTCCGACGCACTTATGTACGTTTATGTTTTTGTTTTATTGTATTTGTATTAAAAATACCTCTATAAATTACTTTGGAAATAAATATTGAATTTATAATAAAATTACTCCCATAAAATCAGTTTTAGCATTAGGATTAAACATTAATAATTATTCAGTTTCTTTACTTAGTTGGAGTTTCTTAAACATACCTATATAATTAATAATGCTGTGGGAAGTAATATAATTAAATAATATATACATTTACGTACATAATTAATTCAATTGGACTGAGTAATTAGTTTTTATCGTTGCGGATAATTTGCATAATTCTTCAATATGCGCACGCAAAACGAAGTATGCACATAAGCTAGGCTGAGTACAGCGACTGTGAGAATGAGATTAAAATCATTAAATCTAAGTTTTATAATGTCAAGTGGCGCATTAAGGTGCATTATTTGGAAGTTAACTATCCGATGTGGTTTACGTGCAGGTTTTATTAGCATCGGCACGGCGCGGCGCGGCCGGTGTGGAGCGGCGAGCGGCGATATTATTACCAGCGCGACCCGACCATATCACCACCGCTCCATCGGGGATCAACCGCCGCAATTAAAGCTTTAGGGCGAAAGTTGAACGTGAGATTATAATCGCGTACATAATTTTAAATCAAATTAACACTTCAACTTTAAACCGAGGTCATTAATGCCATTACAACGAAACAATATGGAGTCGTGACCGCGCCGGCCGATATCTAAATAATAAATAAATAGACGTGCGGCTATCGCGGCATCGCATCTCAGCGTTAATGTTCGGCGCTGGAGTTTTATAATTAACAATAAATTCGGTATGTTTTTTGTAGAACCGCACCGGGTCCGATGCAACATCAATTTTTCCCGCCAACCTCGATATCGATCTTAATAACATGGAGCATAATGTGACGCTAGGGTGGTCTCTCGGGCTCATTTGCACATCATTATTAGCTCGAATTCACCGATCGTCGGAACGGCGCGTCGCATCGGTACAATACTTGGAAATAATTGGTAGAGCTAATTGTGTGCTTGTTAGGGCGCTCGATGGCGCGCTTCCTGGTAATACTTTCAATCGTTCAAAAACACCAAAAATACCGCACGGGCTGGCACTCGAGGCCCGGCTCCGTTATCTCGTTATCCTAATGAAGTCTACGCTAATGACGAGTAGGTAAATAATAGGGCGGCTAATGGGGGCTTTATCATTCTCGAGTGCGCTCCAGGTAAGGGCCAATTAGAGAGGCCGCCATCGGTCCATATTGTTCGGCGCAGTACTCGCTTCGATTACGATTATTTCCGAACGACTCTCGGCACTGATAAATTGGACAAACTATTGCGAAATGACGTCCGTGGTTTGCGGTGCCAACTTTAATTTCCTGTTAAATTGTCGTATATCACGTGTACAATAAAGAGGCTTATTAGTTACCCACGTAATTGCATCGCTTTGTAATTTGTCCAGTGGTATTCACCTGATTGTTCTAGCCGTGTTGTGTTTCATGTCTAATTAAAGAATTCCTACATAACCTACTACTTTGTGTGTTTACAATTAACTACCTCTGCTCGTTGTAATCACTTGCTTTGAGACCATTAAGATTTTAATCTCGACTAAATCTATTGCTATTTATGTATTTACTTAATTTATTTAATAACGATCACGTGAAGATAAGTAGGTACATGTGTGGCCTCTACCAAACGCAGCATTTTACGTATTGAAAGCAAATACATTTTGTTTTATATTTAGTTAAATATAATGAACAATAAATAATTAAGCCTTTAATAAGCAATGTTCTGTCTTGTTTCTATAACGTCTTAATATTATTCACTTAAGAAGTGTTTAAATAATAAACACGCATAAAAACATTTAGTATTTAACATTCTGAAAAATTGATTATAAGTATCAGTTTCATACGTTTGCAAAACCACATTACATAAAGCTTAAATGAAGAGTGTAATTCCACAGCCTCAAAAAGGCAACATTAAGATACATTTCTATTGTGGCAATTCTTTTAATAGATCAAATATATTCTTCAGCCTGTAATTCTCCGCACTATCTTAGCAAGTGCGTCCTTGTGTCATGCCGCTAGTACATTTTCAAAAAGACTGCTTAAATTAAAATAAAAGCAATTTAATAAAAAAATATTTAATCTACTTAACGAAGCTCCCGCAAGAGCGACTGTCCAGGCCGCAGAGATTTTTAGTTTTCGTTACTCACATATTTCACAAAAGAATATTAATAAAGAGACAACAAATTGTAAAGTACGAACCGGTCTGAATAGTATAGTGCGGCGTACAGAGCACAGTGCACGGAGGCAACCGTCTCAGTCCCCGGGCCGCTGCAAAACTTCCAGCCGCTGTTTTTTATTGCGCAGAATTTAAATGCATTTTTGATGTTACGAGATGACACGCGGCGGACGTCCGCCCCCCGCCAGCGTCGCCCCGCGCCCTATAATTTCCCAACTTGAAACTTCACTACGGTATTAAGCCTTGATTGCTTGAAGAAACTTGGAACATTTTGCCGTATTCTTCGAGCTCCCAGAAGATGGTGCAGCGGTGGCGCAGACGTTTATTACCGATGATTTGAATTAATTTGAAATGATTCCACGAGAACAATTTTAGTTCTCGCCGAGAGACGTATTTAATTCAGAGGTGTAATTCGGCTGTCGTATTCCACTTTGTAAAATGATCGCGATGAATTGAAGCACTTCGAATGTGCGGATCGAAAGGGATACCGTGTATTTGGATTCTATATTAGGGTTTTCAATTAAGTAGTTGGGGTTTAGTTTGGACCACATGAGGCGCGCGACACGACAATACATTTAGCGGTGGAAAGCCGCACGGCGAGGCACCTGGCTCGCGGGCCGCGGGCCGCGGGGCGCGGGACCACCGCTCGCTGACTTCTCTGCCGTACTTTTTAACGCTTACTAAAAGGATAGCCGTGTTTGTATCGATATCTGAAACCAATGATATTTTCTCATTTATTGTTTCATTAGTTGTTTATACATAGTATAAAACTCTATTACCTGATCATAATCCCAATGAGCCGTTGAAAACATGAGTACCTATGTTTTCCTAAAAATAAAAATTAAATTTCCTGATGGTGGATGTCGTAACAATGCAATTCCAATTATCAACTGCGAGTAGCTGAAAACACGTTTCCTGATACTCATAATACATTCAGGCAAACTAGTTACCTACTATCGGCGTGCTGCATTTATTTACTATATTTGAATTTTAACATGTTCTTGTCACTAGTTCTACATCCGCACTTGATAGCTTTTAGGTTTTAAGTAAATGGTTACGGGGTCTGTATGTTTATATTGTACGTTTAACGTATGTTTTACTAAAGAAATTATTAATTTTGAACTCTTATTTTTACTCAGTTATTTACACATTTAAGACGATTAGGTTTACATCAACACACGGTGCCAAACGGCCATCTTTTAAATAAACCTTATTCATACGAACTCTTATTATTAAAATATGTAATCAGCTCAACCTGCCAGCTTGTAGTATCAGTGGGGAGCATCTAGATCGTTCCGCATAGCAGTCAAATTTAGTATGCCTGATGGTAACAAAGGGCCGTGTCGTAGGTGGCGTAGCACCGCCGCAATCCGCGTCTCCAATTAGGCTAATGGACACCACCCGACCTGCATTCATACTCGAAATCCTCCATACCAAGCTGCAGCTAATTTTCGCCTTAAACGTCACTGTTCGCACAAACCGGCGTTGAAACGTCGCGACTCACACGCCTTCCACAAACGACTACACGTAATTAATTGAATCGCCATTTTATTTATGCGTGTTCGAAATACCTACATGTAATTAAATTAAAAAAAGCTATGATACAAGTATATACACAATTAATTTAATTGCGCAAATGAATAAAAAAACTCAGTTGGAAATAATTGCCTTACTCTACCACTGCGAACATCGTAACAAGAGCGGAGAATATTGTTAAAAACAAAATATTTTATCGAGATACTCCGAGCTAATTATGTTTCTCCATGATAAGCGCTAAGTGATTTTTTCATGTGGCAATTGTTTCCGTCACGCTGTCGGACGCTCGTCTGCGCAACATCCGGCTCGGCGTGCATCGCGACTCATTACTTCACTAATGGAGGCCTTAATGAACCAATCTAACAGATTGCTCTCGAATCTTCAGCCAACACCGCTGATTTGAAAGCACCCTGCGAGCTGCGACGCTCCTATCTTTTAAATTAAATACCTACTGAACAGAAACCGGGGCAGACGACGAGTTAACGTGTTCCGATTTTCATAATCGCAGCCATATTTTGATAATTCATTTCGTAAGTTAATTAATCGCGCAGAGAGGCTAATGCCGACTGTGCAATGATCCGCATTATTAAAGAAGCAAATTAAATTTGTTTGGCGGCGCGACACGCGGGCACTAATCGCCAAGGTTAAGTCGCGACTTGAAGCAAACTTGTTCACAACTCCATTTTGTAGCTCCGTTTGTGCGACTCGGGAAGTTATATTAAAAGGTCCACAGTAATTTTCTTGACAAACACCATGAATAATGAATGGCGCAATATAAAATTCGGATTGAGGAGGGCGCGCCGTCATGTGTCCCGACATGTTTGTCTCTCTTAATTCTGTGTGTTTTTGCTAATTGAGTCCCGCTTCGGCATCACCTGAGCCGTACGCCTTCATCTTTTCCTTCGCGTCTCGGCAGGATCAATTATTCATTTAGAAATTTTAATTGAAGACTTGTACAAAACAAACAGACACAGCGGCGGACCTGGCCATATGTCACATGAAACAATGAGACCCTTTCCTTGCATGCTCGTTGTGAACTCAATCAACTCTAAACTCAACATAAGGCGCAAGATTTATGATCGACACAAATCGAATTCACTAACAAACAATATCGTATTCGGAGCCGTACGTAGCATACGATACGAGTATATCAATATTGCAGGCGCTATTAATACGTCCGTCTCATGAGCGGGCGGCACTCCCGGCGACCCCCCACCGCACCCCCACACCCCTCAGTCGCCGCTCTTAATTGAATGAGGAGAGGGAATTGTTTCCCAAAATGAAACAATTAATTGTGCAACGGCTATTCCGCCTTACATGGATAATACGTTCGTTTATGGCCTCCTAACGCGGCTGCACGCCGTCCTTTATTGGACACACTCTAGGAATTTGTGTTCATTGAAACTCGTATCCAAAACTTAATAGAGAATTTATAAAGATGTCTCTTTGTGTTCCGGCTCTCGGAGTGTTTTCGCAGCTGGCCGTTACCATATCGCACTGACGACGTTAAAAGGCTTTTATTTTGTTATGCCGAACCATGAAAATTTCGGTTGAAGAAGGAAGCTCGTACATTACGCTGCCGTTCCGCCTGCGCTGGAGAGAACGATGCGAACAGCCACTATGCGCTGGACCTGTTAGTTTCAAACGAGACGTTTAAAATGTTCATGGTCAGGTCATAGCACGTGTAATGCGGTTATACCGCGTACAAATTCAACGGTACACGCGAACATGTGGCGCATTCAACTCGAAGACGCGTCGTAAAAAGCCTTTACGCCTCTCCGCGAGAGCTTCCCCAAACTTTTCATATTCCCCGACCGTAAAACGAGCCAAAAAATACGACCAACGAAAAACATTGTAAATAGAAGGTTATCGACGCACCGTACTCGTCTGGGAATTAGTTTTAAAACATAGTTTTTACTGTGCTTGCCGGCGTCCCAGATTACCGGTTTTTCCGTTTTAATACTGCGCTTCGGAGCGGTTTGGGTGCACATTAAATTGGCTAATTTAATCTGGTTCAAACTAATTTACTCAGTTTAATAATTCACGGCGGGATTTTGCGTTAATTGTATTGTTAGGCACACGAAGGATAGTCGAATGATGAGATATGAGCAGAGTGGTGGAGTCGGAAGCTGTACTTGCGCTGTTTGTTGTATTGCGGTGCCCGGGCGGTGCTCGGGCGGCGCACAGGCGGCCGGCGGGGTGGCCGTGTGCGATACCGTACCGAGGGGCACACATTCAATTTGCTATTTATCCGGGAATGGATCTAAGTCATTACTTAGCTGAGCGAGAGAGATGGGAACGGGATGCACTGGAAATTACACAATGAGCTTCAGACTACCGCCATTCACCAACACTGACGGATGCATTTTGATGCAGTAATTATCTCGATACCTTTCGTTTACTATGGGTAAAAGAGAAGTATCAGTAATATTCAATTCATTATACCTATTGACATAAAGTAGATTCGCTGAAAAAATATGTCATTTTATTATAATCCTCGATACCCTATTACAAAACATCACGTGTTACTATTAGTAATGAATGCAATGACAAAATCCGTAACATTACACCAACAACTTATATCTTTCAATTTTATGGTAACTAATTCGCGAAGACTTAAAAAAAACATTGAGATGTTTTTAA
The DNA here is from genome assembly GCA_030295005.1 of Cephonodes hylas. Taxonomy (NCBI): domain Eukaryota; kingdom Metazoa; phylum Arthropoda; class Insecta; order Lepidoptera; family Sphingidae; genus Cephonodes; species Cephonodes hylas. The sequence continues at coordinate 4,607,022 of AP025364.1, read as the reverse complement.
ATTGTGTTTTTAGTTGAGTCTCTAAGCTTTTACTCCTCATAAAACGATAGGTTTAACCGTAGCATAGAGTCACAAAGGCAAGTTAAAATTTGCAATTACATAAACTCAAATGACGTCTGTCTGTATATCTGGCTAGGTTATTGTGAAGAGTTAGTCGCGGGTCGCGGTGGTCACGGTGACCGTCCACCTTGAGAGGAGCGGAGGAGCCCGCCAGGGTGTCGGGCTTGCGGCCCTCAATCACAGGAAGTGCGCCATCTCATTGCGGAAGTGGTTTGTGTTGTCGTCCCTCTCGCACCGCCGGTCTCGCCGCCCGCCGCCGCCCGCCGCCGCCCGCCGCTCGTTGTGTTTTGTAAACTTGCGCCTCTAATGGACGTGTTCGTTTGCTTGATACGCCACGATCGAATGCATTTCGCTTGATGAAAAAAAAACCATCGAGGAATTCACGTGCGCTCCGATATTTTTAATAAATCTATCACTATCATCAATTTTAGTGTCATTTGCGTAATGAACACGAATACTACGCTTTTTATATCCGAAAACTATCACGTAAATTGCTCCGCTTCCGTTGCTTTTTCATTAATAAAAATCTGCAAATAAACTGAGAGCGGAGTTCACGTTGTGTAATTCACTAAATATGTACATTAAATTTGATTACATTTTGTTTAATGTTATTTTAAGTAATTGCAGTGTTCCATTTTGTGGAATTAAAATAATTACGCGGAGTCTTGTCGGGGTTGCGATGTTATCGGCTGGGCGGCGGTTACGCACGTCGCGAGGAATGCCGGCTCCACGCGCGCCCCACTGCCCTCACTTCACAACACTATTGTTGCGGAACTTCTTATTTCACTCAACTTGTATTAGCTCTCTTTCATATATTTGCATTTCACGTTTGTTATTTTACATCCTCATATTAAAATATCTCAAATAATTATTTCAATCACATATGTTTTGGCAAACCCTTTCGTTACATTTTATTGATAAATAAAAACTTAATAACATATTTATATGTACCAGTCATTACCGTAGTCCAATTGAATAAAATATTATACATATATTACGCAAACTGTTTCTATCGTGTAGTATTTTCTAATCCCCTTTTACTACTAATCAGCGGTTTAGAGAAAAGAGGAAAAAATGACCAAGTTTTGGTTTGAGTTTCGACTGTGTTCTGGTATTTGGAAGTCGCTTGTTCATTTACTACTACCACCATGATAAGAAACAAAAATATTATTACTCCAACCAGCACTAGGCCAGTGGCTGACTAAATAGATAAATATATACAATAAACATAATAGTAAACTTGTAACAGTACCATTCATCAGCTGTACAAATAACACACAGGTGCAAGTTATAAGACCTTATAACAATAAGACACGGCCGATTACCAATATCACTACAATATTTGAAACAACTTTTATTTTCTATACGTACTTATCTATTTTAATCAGTTAGCCTATGTTTACATTCAAGTATTATAATAATAATATTGATTTTTAGTGAAGGCAGTAGTATAGGTACTATTGTTATAAATGCAAGAGTATCTCCGGCTGTTTGTAAAGCTCTCTAATCTAACGATTTTTCGATGCTTTTTGTATGCAGATTTAGCGATTTCAGCGATTTTCAGTCTATATCAGAAGGGAAACAAAATGACGAAGAATAAAAATTATTGCTCCGGAACCAAACTACTATGAAACCGACAAATCCGATGCTATAGACCTTAACAATCGTTTTATACCGAAATATGATGGTGCAGCTTCGCTTCAATTAAGCTACACGAAACAGTGCAGGATTTTTCGCAATAAAATCTCCATTAATTGCCGTGGGTATCAATATATGAAGACAAAAGCGAAACGTGATATATTCACATAACAGCGCGTGTATATGTTGAGTGTAATTTAAAGTTAGGAGTACACTAGAGTGAAACGGAGTGGTGCACTGATAAGGGCGCCCGATTAAAATGAATCACAACGGTGCCGCTAATTGGGCTGGCCTGGCGGCTCATCCAATTAGCCCGGACTTAGAAACCCGTGCCCGCAGGCCGCCGGGACTGGCGCAACCCCCGCTCTAATCTACCCCGTCTGCGCCGGTAATATGAAACGTCACAATCTTGTGTACTCGCTTTAAAGTTTTATGTGTCGGCCGGCGGTAATTGAACTCAATTGAGACTTTATTACGGCTAACGTGTATCTATTTGTACGTTCTAAATACAGTGTTTATTCCGCGCTGGATCAGTTCGGTCGGACGTGTCACATTGTGCCCCGCAGTACAGGCCGGATGACGCGTAATTTAAGGATACATTTTGGAATGTTGATGAAAAGTCAGTTGTTTAGGCGAGGCGCGGTAACGACTCGCTTCAAGACTTCGCGACGCCTTTAATGACATCGAAGTCGGTGGGGCCGGGCTCGCGTGCGCAATTCTTGTTATTTCTTTATTACAAAGGAGTGCCTCATTAATTTGGCAGCAGCCCCTCAGGGTTGAGAGAGTCGCGAACCCTTGACCTCGTTCGCGAGAGCCGCGATACGGCGCCGAATTGAAAAGCTTACGCATCTAGCGATACATAATTAACGATCCTCATTACTGCGTAACAGATACCCTGACGCTATTCCGCTTCTAACTACGGCTGAAGGAGCCGAGGACGCGTCTCTGCTGAACGTAGCGGCTCTCGGATACTTTGCGAACAAACAGCCGTCGCCCAACAACTGAAAACGACATAAAAGTCAAACTTAGATCATTCCAATCGCGGATATAATTCGTTGACTCATCGTTCCAGTTAGACAGTTTCTATTATCCTTAATAGCGTCCGTAAGAGTTTAAAACGGCTCGAATAGTAAAACTTGTTCTCGGAAAGTGTTCGCGGCCCATGCACAGACGGAATAGCGCCAACTTCGATATTGGATGCCGTTTTATGGGACAAATTCGATAGCGACGCAAGCTTGTGGAAAAAGACATTCGTGATGGATAATTGATAGTTAAAATTGTGAGTTGGAGTTAATTTTGAGGAGAGCCGCGGACGTAAAGAGGCTAATGAAGGCGCAGGGCGCGCGGCCACCGCGGGCGGACGGAGCGCCGTGTCCGCGGAGTCGTGCATTTTTAATGGCTCACGCTAGCACACTCACTATTAATATTTACCGAACACGTCAAGAGGGTGCACTTTACCTTTTAGTTAACTAGCGTCCGGCCGTTCATTAAATTTTCACGCGCGTCAGTTTCGGGCGAATTTTCCGCGGCGCTGACCGGTCGGGCCGCCGATAACGAGAGCGGACCTCGCTCGTTACTCGCGCCCGCGCCCGCCTCCGCGCCCGCACCCGCCGCCGCGCCGCCCCACAACCTAACCAAATTTTATTAATAATAAACTGTAACTGAAACGGTGGCTTTGAAGTAAGAGACCGACTCGAACACTCGTTATCGAAAATTATGCGAATTCCTTTGACGTACATACACAGGCAAATTATTGTATTTCTACGAGCAAATCGATGTATGTATGTTTAGAATTCTATACAGAATCTCAAATATTTAAATCACTTTTATTGAAAACGTACTTATTTAATAATCCAAGAAAAATAGTCAATATTACTTATTTGTCAGAAGATACCTGGGTATATCTTATGAAATATAAATTTCATCATTAATTTATCATCAGCCTTTCACTTCTACTATTAGACATATGTAGGTCTCTCCTATGGCACGCCACTGGGCTGGATATTCGGCCTTTCTCATCCAACCGCTGCCAGACACCTTGCGAATATAGTCACCCCACCAAGCCAGAGGGCATCCTACGCTATTTTTGCCGAATTAGAAATAGTTGAAAATAAATAAATGTTTAGTTTACCCAATTTTTATTGTGCTTGTAAAAGAATAAAACGTAAAAGAGAGATTTATAAGTATACCACAATAGAATTTAGTTATAATAACGCAAGATTTGTAAGACAGCTATAAAGTTGCATGTTTCAGCTATTCCTTTAAACTTTTCCAAGGTCTACCATCTGTACAAACCAGCACAATTACGAAAACTATTATGAAGAATAATCCTTGGTAATTTTATTATTGTTTGTTACTAAATAGAGTATTCGACAAAAAGACACTAATTGTATATTCATGATTTTTTTTTTAAAATCGCATTCATTGCATACTGTCTTTTATTACGTCATTCGACAATTAAATGTTATACTATTGTATTTAAGGCTTTTTAAACATTCTAATTCGGACTAAAATTAAAAATAATAAATAAAAGGAATACAACGTGTGCCCATATATTTCGCTACAAACAGTCCTCACTAAAACTGGCTTGTTTCATTTGTGCAACATTAAATGCGGTGCAAACAGATTAACTAAACTGAAACGCATTATGAAGACATCGGAGCGGACGTGAGACCGCTGTATCGTTGAAGGAGACGTGTTTACCACAATTGAATGATTAATGCATATCCATTGCGATATGTGTTGAAAATCGCTGCACCTATCACGCGCAGTATTCATTCTAGGCTTTTCGCTTGCTGTTATGCTGAAACTTCATGTTAGAAATCTACTAATCGATTTAATTAACTTTGTCGGAATTTTTAATTCAGAAATAAACTTTATCTACAAATTTTTCCCGTCGTAATCATAATCTATGCCCAATAGGGACAGTGTAGCTTTGTAATCACTACAGCAGTTCTTACGTGCCTTAGTTCTTACTACTAGCTAGTTTCGTATAAAGTCAGTGTACCTACATCTATCACGGAAAAAGATGGTATGTCTGCAATACTTTCGCATTTCCTAGTCTAGCTTAGTATTTAGGTGTTAGTTGTTGTTGGGAGTAGAGTGTTCCGTGGTAGCCCGTGGTGGCAGAGTGTGGAGTGCAGACCTGTCGCCGGTGCGTGTCGGGGCCGCATGAATAAGCAATGAGCGCGCGCGCACGCTACGCGACAAACTGCCGCGGCGCACGCGATCACATCGCCGCCCCGCCGTTTCGCCGCCCGCCCTAATTTATTACCGCCCGCCTTAGCCAAACGCTCACTATCACTCTTATATCTTACCTTGCCATATCTTTACGCCCGCCACCAATTTATGACAATAGATTTGATGAATTGGGCTATCTACTATCTTAATGTCTGGCTGAGATGCTTAAGCTAAGTTTGGATCGTAAATGCTTGTTAGCTGATATTTAAGTATGTTTTTTTATATAAACGTAGCCGTTTCGCACAATTTCACTGATTAAGGAATAAACTATATCTAAAGATACTTTGCTTTATGAGTTCATTTTGTGCTAAAAACTGCCCCCATATCAGAAACATGTCTGTAACTCTATAAAGTGAAGGAAATGACATATATCCAAATAAACCAAGCATAAATTATTGAATTAAGCATGAGAGCGATATAGATGGTCGAGTGGAACATCGTGCTGGTCAGAGTGATGTCGCAGACAAGTGCTCCGGCTGACAAGCCGAACTGTTTGCCAAGCGCTCGACTAAGCCTACAACTATTAAATTATTTAGGCGCAGTCTTGCATTGTCTCGCGAAAGTCTGTCGGCGGGACTGTCGCCCGCCCGCCAATATAAACAGTGGTTACAATCGAATAGGAATGTCCCAAATGTGCGGGTATCGCTCGCTAGGAATCGTTTTGTATTGAGTTAGTGCCCGAACGCGCCCGTGTGTTTGCTCAACTAGTTAATGGAATGCCGATGGGCCATTGTGCGCGTACAACCGTTTTCTATTCAATGCTCCATATTAAATTGGACATATACAAACTTAATTTCTTAAAGGCACTACCCGAAACGTTTATTGCTTAAGTAGAGTAGAAAAAGGCTTTTATTTGCTGGTAATTTCTGTTCGATGTTATGTTATAAAATAGTTTCGGCTACAAATGTTACAAAGATTATAGCAATGCAGGTAAATAAGGATTAATATGTTTAAATGAAGCAATAAAGATATACTGTACTTAAATTTGACGGACTATGACGTCTTAGATCTTCGGATAAACAAACCCGCTACTTTTTTCACCATAAACAATCATTTACTACGCTACACATTTAATCGTCTTAATAAATTTTATCTTCACTGTGACATACGTATCGTTCTAGTACAATATACATTGGAATAATATCAAATGTAAGCATAAAAAATTTGCTTTCAAAATTTGTTTGGTATTCGTCATAAAGTTTGTTCCGTATCAGTGGTTTTACGACAAACGGCTGCTGTAAACCTAAATAGTATTCGTCGTATATGATTACCGTTTCGACTACAAGGATATTTTGTATTTATTGCTTACATCCGCTAACAAGCGTGGTACACGTTCAATTCACGGTTTAACCATTTTACTACCAAGATTATTCAAAATATGTATTTTATATACGAATCCTCGCCTAAAGAAACAAGCAGAAATATATTTCTATTTTCTGCACTACTTTTGAAAGCTTTGCTTCAGGTTACTAAAGCAGAAGGTTCCGTTACTGAAATATTCTTAATAAAAACAGGACGAGTCTTTGTCTGACTCGAGATTCAAATCTTAGACAATTTGGGTTTGCCTGCAAATTTATAATAATTAGTAATTATTTTTAGTGATTTATTCATGAATCAGTTCACATGTTTCAATAATAACTTATATACTATGACAACCACACTAAGCGCAACCTGTGTTGTGGCTATCTTAATATAAATTATAATTTGTTTAGTTAATATTGTAATGTTACATTGTAGTACGTGTTACCATGAAATTAATTAAAGAAATGAATCCTAAAACTGCATTACTTCCACCTGTCGCTATAGTTGCTGGTGGTCTAAAGAATGAAATGTATCGATATTGTATCCATGGCACAATATCAGGTTTCGGTCATTACGGCCTGCAGCCCGGGGTCGCCCGCCGACCTCCTTGCCCTTGACCCCAAGAAATTGCACTTCGCTTTTACTGCTAATGATCGTTTTATACGATATTAATACGCTTTTAACATGTAAAAAAGCATAGCGACGTTTTTAAATTACTCAAGTAAAACATATATTGCTTGAGTAATTTATAGAATTGAATTATTACGCAATTTTTATAAAGGTAGCTAGGTATTAAATTCACGAGATACATACTCGTATATCAATTGGTATGTAGTGCGACGTCATAGAATTATATACACATTACAATGACAAGTGAGAACGCTCGTGAACACCGAGACTAATTGTTTGTTTGTTGTGGAAACAAGACAACGTTATTGTATCGGGGGATAGGTAATACGTCACCTACACAAAGCTATACATGTTTAATTAACGCCATTCCTAATTCATAATCCGACAGTGATAAATTAGACAGTTCCGTCCGCTCGTAATTAGGTACGCAATTATCGCGACCCGTTTGAATTCATTAATACGGAAAGTAGGTGCGCTGCGCCGACTGGTGCGGTGCGCGGTGGGCGAACGTGATTTATTAGTCGCGTGGCACTGTCTCACCGATTCTAATTAATACGGCATTACTTTAATATCGTCCGCGGGAGCCTGCCCCGTCACTGCCCGCCGCCACGTCCGCCGTCCGCTACATTTTTAAAAGCACGCGGCGTGAAATAATTAATCGGCGCCGCAAGATCCTCATATTGCTCCCCCGTTCTATTATTAGGCAATAAGCGTGTTTTCCGCGGCGGCCGGCGGTCGTAATTGGAAACCCTATACGGCTATTTAATTTACCTAGCCGCCTGAGCCGCGCCACCTGGCTCGATGGCGAAACAATTGCCGAGCGCCTAATTATATTTTAATCGCAACATGGCTCCAGCGCGGGGCGGCGCGCCGCGGCCGGTTTGGGGGCCGCAGCCGCCCGCCCGTGGGCTCGTGGGGGTCACACCACTAATTCATTTGTGCGGCGAGCCTCGTCCAGCGCGCCGCGCCGCCTCCACTCCTTGTTTATTCTCATAGGAGAGTTTAGGTCTCCTAAAGCAATACCGACGCTTAAACATATTAACCAAAGCGTTTACGTGAAGGGTTTAATTATACACTTTACGTTCTGGGCTACAATGGCGTCAAGTTAATTAAGTTCTGCTTGTTTAAAGTCTTTACGTAGATTGTAGCTTTTGAATAAATTTAATTTATGCATGAAATTTCGTCTTTTTAATTCGTATTTGCATTGTGGTGTGTGCATTCGCGCGGTGCAAGCGGGGCTAGCTGCGGGCTCGCTCTGGCTACAATTAAAATCGTCCCGCGATCAAGTGCAATAAATATTAACGTTACAATATCATTGTTAGAACAAGCCTTGCACGAGCAGCTGTTGCCGCCAACTATGCCAATTGTGTGGAGGCTTTTGTAGGCGGCATTAACTATGTAACAATTATTACAATAGGCACATACCAACGCACTTACTAATCAATTCACCGTCCGATCCGTACCATTGCTACATATTTGTCGCGATGCTCGTCGAAGTGAAGCGAGTAACAGAAACAATATGAACAATAATTAAACGGTATGTTGTATACAATAGCGAGCGACGTTAGTATCTGGTGGCGGCCGCCTACGTCGTGTCCGCAATCAATTTCTAAACGATGTGAGAAAAATGGAAGCTGGGGTGGTCTGCGCCGCCTGCCTGATATACAGCCACTAAATGCTTTAGAAACAATTACTTTGAGAAATATCGCCGATCTACAGCTATTGTGTTGTCTAACATTTATTTTGCAATATTTTCACCCTGTGAAGCAAAAGTTGGATGAGTAGAAACCTGACAGGAACACAATTTTACTATCAAATAAGGGGGCGTCCATAAAATACGTGAGATGATTAAGGGGGGGAGGGGTCGAGTTAAATCTCATCTAATATCACGTTGGGGAGAGGGGGGGTCTCGACAAATATCACGCAATTTTTTTCTGATTGAAACAAAAAAAAATGTAGTATTTTGGTCCATTAAATCCAAATTAATTACTGAATTAGAGTAGATATTCTTTTTTTTTTAAATCACAGTAGCTAGATTTAAGTATTCTATTGTTAAATTTTTATTACATTTATTACTCTCAGCAATATTGATTACTAGTCTTAACTAGTCGTAAATAAAAGCACGAATTTAATTGTTTTTTTCTTTTTACAATAACAATCCAATGCGTTTACGTAAGAAACCCACATTCCGAAAAATCTCACGTGAGATTGGGGGATGGGGGAGGGGGTTGAATAAAATCTCACGACATCTCACCAAGGGGGGAGGGAGGGACAGAAAATTTAAAAAAATACATCACGTAATTTATGGACGCTCCCTAATTTAATCACTACATTTAACGTGCCATTATCACAGCTTAATTATTATGTTCCGTTATTACATTACATTTATTATCATTTTATTGCAGAAATTCAATGTTGTATTAAAAGTAATAAAACGGAAGTTATTCTATTTGAAATTGAGATAACTGTTACTAGTAGTAAATAAACAGGGGCATGTTTCACACATCCGCAGTGATACACTAACGCGTGAAAATTATAAGGCAGTGGGTTGTTGGGCGACGTGCGATGCGATTTAGACGCGAACTGCTCCTGCGCCCGCTCTGCATTAGCGTGAAAGCCTTCTTGTACCGGCCGGGCGGGAGCAAGCTGCGCATTGGCCATTAGCGTGATTAGAGAAGTGCCCCCCTACCCATCCGCGAATTCTTTAGGCCTCTCATCTCATAATACTACATATTTTATTATTTATGCAACATCTTACTTCAATACACTCTCGCGATTATATGGAATAACGTGATGGTTTTATCTAACGCTTGAATTATGATTGTTCACAGATGATGGCATGTTCGTATTTGAGCGCGGCTGGAGCGAAGCCGGAGCCCAGTAATGCAGCGTGTTGGACCCCGCCATTGGTGCCGAACTGCCCGCCTTCGGAGCTCAAAGCCCCGCCGATGCCTTTTCCACATCCTTTTGTAAGGCCGTTGGGCGGAATGAGCCTGGCGAGTTCGTCGACGCCGACGTCATCCAGCCAGTATCAGGAGCCAGCGCTCGACCTGTCCACCACGTCGCCTTCTCTCAAGTCCCATCTCCCGACCAGTGAGGAGGAATCAGAGTGATAGTGTTGTGCCAGACGATGAACTAACGGCGAATGAAACTTATTACTCCCGACCCGTCTCGTCACCGAGTAATAATTTTCCACAGCCAGTGAACTGTTAAGTTATACTTAGTACCTAATACATATTTAATTTCGGTTGTGAAAATGGCAATTTATGTAAAATTTAACTTGCTGTATGTAAATTTCCAATTACTGGTACATAACAGATGTGTTTAACACAAGCGTGTTATCTAATGTAAAAATATAAATGCGAAGGTTAAATTCTATGGCATATCTAATATAGTAATACGTACTATATATTGTGTATTGTATTGCTCGACTTTGAACAATATTTTTTAAATCAGCGATTTGTAGTCATTTATTGAATCAACGTAATACTCTAATACATTTTATCACATATTTCTCTTCAATTTGCACTATTTACATGGCGTACTTTACACGCACGCAGGTATTGTTTTCTTTATTGGAAATAATATTTTTGTGAAGCTAAGATTCTAATGTTGAACTTACCACATATCCACTTTCGAGCTCAATAATTTACCAATGACATTGACTCTTGGCTTACGTCTGTTGCCTCTACATATGTAAAATTCGGATCTTCGCAAACAAAACCTGATATAAAAATAGTCGCTCTTGTATGATTGTGTGGCTTCTTGCCATTTACGATATGTTTACATATTTGTTTGACATTGTAAAATGTATTATTTTTGCGCACGTGTCTCTGTGATTTACAATGATGTAAATATATCGATTTTTGTTATTTCATTATAAAAATTACGATCCAATTCAATCGCTCGTTAACATTCGTTCATGTTGTAAATATTAGTATAAACCTAGTAGTCATAAGTAGACACATCTTGTACCTAAAGTTTGGGCGCAAAACTTCGTAGCAATAATTTTGATGCCAACGTCTTTAAACTTTAAATTCAAGTTACTAACGGTCTCTGTATATATTGATCTACGTTCTACTATCGATTTACTTGTTCGAATCGATTTTTAATGTATACAGTCGTATGTAAGTAAAATTAAACGCTAACATTCCCTTCTATGTGTCTCTATACTACGTAGATAAGTCAATACATCTTTAATATACCATAACTTATTGTTTTTATAGAATAATTGTCAATGTGTCGAAATGCGTGTATTATAAACGTCGTGACTAAATGGTTTTTTAGTCTTTCAATATTACTTTCATAATTGGTGGCTATAAAATATGATGAATGGTTGTCTATAGGTGTTATTTCGCCGGATGAGATATCATACAACACAATGTTAGCGTTTAGTGAGTCTTGCCATCTAAAGATAATGTTTAATTTACTTGAAACTGCACAGGCTTGAGGTTGAAGGTTGAACAATTAATTACCATCTTTTGGACACTAATGTGACCTCAAGTCTATGGCAGTTTCTTAGAAGAAATGACAGTTGTGGTGTTACCATTACATAAAGAAAGAACACACATAGACTAAGGACGCCGGTGACAGAAGGAGAAAATAAAATTTTGTAAATTAATGCTTTGTTTCAATATTTACCTGTTCCCGATACAGTGAAACTAAAAATGCACACATTAACTCATATAGTACTCACACAAACAAACAAGCAAAAAGATCTGATAGTTTTTTTTAATGAGTTTTTTATTTTATTAAAAATAATGCTGGTTAATTAATTCATTGCATTATTAATTATACACATATCTGTCTAGTTGATTAAATCTTGACTATTGCTTAGCATATAACATTTATAGAAGTATTTATGTATGTATATTGTAAATAAAATGTTTTTAGTATAATATTTTTAATAAAAAACATGTCTCCAAAAATTAATATCTCACAAAAACTTTTCGTGAATTGCTCTAAGTTTACCAAATCTATTATTTTAAATAAAGTAGGTACACCTACTGAAGGTCACGATTATTTTCTAAGATTATTTTCTTATTAATTTGACGCTATTAATTTAATTAATCTGTAATAAATCTTTTCGAATCATAATAAACAAAATTTTCTACCACACTACATATTTTTGATTTTTATCTATCGATAAAAGTATTTGTAGTAAACACAAACACTTGATTTGGAAAAATAAATTAACAAAAAAGCATAAAATATTTTACTACTCAGCCCCGAGAATTATAAGTGCCAACCAGAATAGGTTTAAACGAAACATTGCCCGTAGCAAATGCGATCTTATTTAATGACCATAATTAATTAGCCACGGTTTTATAATTTATTCCAATCGTAATTAATATTCTCCCACAATTTTGCACAAGAAAAGTAAATTATATTAAAATTTATGTCTGGTCATGGGCCGGTGTATTGTCTCAAAACAAAAAAATACAGGAAATTATGTACATCCCAATGGATTAAAAGCAAGAAAACATCTGGCCAGCACTGTTTAACATTGCAAATTGAACGATTATGTAAACAAGCCTTCCTGTACAATTTTCTGAAGACATCATAAAAAAATAATATAAATAAATGCTTAATTATGCAATTTTAATGTACAATCAAATTATATTTCATTATTTGAACCGAAAATTTTAACGTATAAATGAATAACGTCACATATTTAAATATTGTGATTTGGTGATAAGCGAAAGAAAGATTAGAAGTATTCGACAAAAGAAACAATTACTTATGCTGGCCCGTTCGTGACCATCATCAGCATCGTCAACAGCCTTACTACACATAGAGTCGGTAGATAACGTTTTTAATAAAAGGTTTATGTCAGCTAAGAAGCTTACTATTTGTTCCATAAAACGAAGGTGCAACTTCCATACTAATTGTTTATTGTGTCAGAATCATCAGAATTTGTAGACATCTTATTGCAATTCCCAAGCTATAATGTAGACTTTTTAGCGCCATAAACAAAAATTACAGTTAACCTCGAAGTTTTGTCAATCTTAGCTTGTCCTTAATCTGCAAGGATGTAAGGAACCCTTCATGCCTCAAAATATCTCTTTCAACGGTATGATTTTGACATCGACATAGATATCATGACCACGATATAAAACATTTACCTATCCATTTGCTTTTTTTTTCATATGAAATAATTTTAAAAATCCTAGAGTGAAGCAACCATTGCGGAAGAAAACGGATTGTGCTTGCAACTGATGAAACGCAAAAACACCTAAATAAACTTATATATTTGCAAAACCTTGAAGTCGACTTGGTAACAGAACTCTTATAAACCACCTAATATAATATTACCCGTTGTTCAAATTATGTTCAATTTCATTTATACTAGCGACTACCGCATTCTTCGTGATCGGTCTCTGCCAGTCAAGTCTTTCATAGACTCAAAATTACGATCAGACTTTAGTACCAAAACTTTACTGAATTCATTTAAAATTATGTGTAAAGAATCTTAATAGATGACAATAAATTTACATATTTATAAAAATGAAAAAGACATGAATAATACGCCATAGATCAATATATTGCTCATGCAAGAGGACAACGACGTAATTAAGTTATAGCTATTTAGTAGAGCGTTTTGGAAGTGTAATGTTATGTCCCTATCGACAGTCATTCATTTCACTAAAAACTATTGTAAAAATAAAAGTGTTTTTTGCATACATGGAACTTTCGTAATATAAACTGATGAAGTAATTTTTGATCTTTTGGTAATTGCGTTGTTCCTCTATTGGATCAACGATATATCGAAGATGGAAAGTGATTTTATTTCCATCAGTTTGTCTTATTAAATCCTAACATATTTTAAAATGTAGTTGAACACACATATTTTATTGGGACTATTATAGTCATATCGAAACGAATTCTTGTGTTTAGAAAAAATATTGATGATCATGTTGTTGTGGGACCAAAAGCCCATCAGTATTTACAAATGCATGACGACTTTTTAACATAACTAAAGATTGAAGTTATTTCATTAAACTCTTAAAATTTACAAATATTATTAATCTGTGCAAGGCTAAATTTTATTTATAGCTACATTTACTAAAAAAAAACTTAACGCTAATACTACGAGGCAAACGGCAATAAAGTGAATAAAAATAACTTCAGACAAAGTTAGCTCCTCGTAAGATATAATTAATGTTTAAACCCTTCTCGGTGCATATAAAACCCGTTGATGGATCGAGTGACAATGTATACTATTGTACGCATCCCCTCATCCATCCTTTCAGGAATAACGTGACAAATGTCTACACACACGTTCACGTTACAGCGTCGCTTCCATTCAATGATTCGGAACAAAACGCATCGTATTGGCCGTTCGTTCCTGTTATATGAAACCAAATCTGTGTATCATATCTATTCCCTTACTACTTAATACTTTTAACGCACGACAAAGTGACTGGTGGAAGGTATGATGGCTGTGAGGATTTAGGCGCGCGATCGATACAATATCTGGGCAGTCCCGAGCCCATATCTGTACATATCCCATATCTGTCCCCGGGTACATCTCTGACTTCGAAATTATGCGATAAATAATTTAATGATGCGGACTTAGGAATGCTTCGAAAGTCCACTAACACGAACCTAGCCTATTAGACTAAAATCTTACCCCTCTCATTTGTAGACATAGCAATTTCTCACCATACTCGTATGAAATAAACACAAAGCAACTTCGCCGGCACCCCGGAAATAGGGACAAAAAAAATGTCAACTAAATCAACAGTCGATACGATATTAAGGTTTATCTGAGAACGGACCACTTTTGCGTCAATATGGACCGCTATAAACTTATAGCTCAACACGAAATTTAGAAATATTCCTGGTGAATGCCATTAGGCATACTATTGCATTGACTAACAGCTTGTTTCGCAGCCGCTAAACTATGTTCGTAGAGTTGAGTGGTGCCATCTATCGGTACATTGCAAAAATTACTTAAACTGATATTTGTGATATTTCCATACATATAATAAAGTAGTAAGTATAATAACGTAAAGTAATCTTGTCCTAAACTCTCAGCTTATATGGCAATTATTCATGGGTACAAAATTTTTGAAATACTTACATGATATGTTTTTTATAAGCTGCTTTATGCTTTCTGCGGTATACGGCGACGTGTGGTTATGTAATATATTTGGTTTTTCCATAAGCAAATTCTCATTTAGCTTAGACAGGAATGAAAATACGCTCTAAAACCGACAATAGTCACATTGGATTTGAAACAGCCCACCAAAGTGGGTGTACAAAATAAACCCGTACGTAACATCCGGTCTAAGTCCAGGTCTAGAACATGTCTAAGTAGTTCATCAGAGATTTAAATATTACCTATCTTTTTTTTTTCTGTCTATGAACCACTTGTCCATAGACTGTCTTGGACCTACATATTATATCTATAACAATAATATAATCGTCCTTTTAATTTAACGCAAACATGAAGCGGAACTATTGAAAACATATAATTATTGATTTATCCCTTTTTTGTGTCCTTTCCAACACAATATTGTTAGGTATGTATCCGGAAGTTACAATTCTAGAGTACAATTACTAAAACAGATCACATTTTAATCACATTTTAAGCAACAATATGACGACAAATTACGAAATACCTACCATACAAATAAAAGTTAAACGATTCAATATCGAATAACAATAGTTACGGTTAACTGAAATACACAGACGAAAGCAACTCACGCCTGTTGGGCACGAGTTTGGTCCGACAATTGGATTATCTTGTTGTATCGGCAAGTCTTTTACAAACGACCAGCTAAGGGGATAGTTTACAAAACTGTACGCCATGGGAAATATTAAATCCGACACACTCGGGAGCATGTTTTTATTCTTTATAAGCTTATACACAATACGACATGATATTAAAACGGATTTATTCATATGAGAAACGTTTCACGCTATATAGCTATCTTATATATTTTTGTACAATGCAGGTATTGCAACCATTTAAAACGACTATGTATGAGCTAAACGTCATTAACATAATCCCACTGTGTGCGCATTCACAAATGCGGAGTATTCAAGCCTTACAAAAGTATTTTATAACGTATTTTTTTAATTTTCAATGGCACTCATTAAAAATTTCCGACACCGAAACCCTCGGGTTTTGTCGGAATTTGTCCGCCGGCAGGACCAATTACGTCGCCATACTTCCTTCCTGACAGACGCACCATCAAATATGTACCGCGGCCTTTGGCGAAAAATGGCGAAAAACGGCAAAAAATGACAAAAAAAAGACTAGAACCGTGACTGACGCGTGGACTATACGATGAATGAATGATGGCCGGTACAGAGACTAATCAATAGAGTCGCCTGCAGGGTTCTCTGCAATATGCACGCCGGTAACGGTCGCAACCACGCTGCGAGTGCAGCGACTAAACGTGCTCCATCAATTATTTCCATGTAATACGAGCCCTACTAACAAAGTACTTCTGGACAAGTAACTCTTCACACATCCAATACTTTTCGGCATCCAAAACTAAGCAAAAAGACGAGCAGCAATAGTCTCTTAATTATGTGACTTTAGAGTATTCATCACATAAGATGTTAAATTGTAGCAAATAAGTTAACAATCACTAAGTATTGCAGGAAAATGAAATATGCAAATAGAATTACCGCCTTATCAATCAAAACCAAGCCGATAAATTAGTCATTTGTAATCATAACGGAACATATAGTTGATATCTTGAGAGTCCCGTGGGTGAGTTAGCTAGCTTGCGAAACGAGCGGACGCGGGTTTGATCCCCGCAACAAGGCAAATGTTTGAGTGATGTACAAATGTTTCTTACGAGTCTGAAAGTTTTAAGACCAACCAGACTCGTAGTTTTTGATGACCACGACACAGGATATCCTATTATGGGGTCAAAACTATGTATGTGACTATGTGTACTTATTTATCTTCTACTTTTAGAACATAATATAAATAGTTGTAAGTGGACAGCGTCACGTTGTGTACCGATGCTGGTGCAGCTATGGTACACGTGTGAGGTTATGTGATGAGGTAGTAGCGATGTAAATAAAACGACTGGTCTTGGTGCCTGCTAATGGGTGACTCTGGGTGATTACCTTTTGTGCAATAATCTTTATTGGTATTTATATTAAAATCTGACCTAGATTAGGTTCGATGACAATGCTGACAATGTTATACTGACTCCACATAGTATTCAATGTTTCTTGATTGGTCGATTAAAAGTGATGGGCCCTTTCCCTCGAATTATCAAAACTGATATTTCAACCAGTCTCTTGGCCACTTTATTTTTACCAGCACGATGTAAATAAGTACCTAAAATATAAAGGTACTCTTAGCTCTTCGATCAGATTTATTGGCATGCCCATGCACGACTATCCTGAAGATTGTTTCAATCGCTCTCCTGTTGTTTTTTTCGGGTTCTTGGTAGAAATCTTCTAGAGTTTCGGCCTCTTCGGATGTCGGTCATGGTATGTGCGATTCTTCTTCTAAATTTACAACGAGAAATATGTCTAAATCTTGAGTGACAGGTATGTGCTTATTGGGTAGTTAATATTTCATTACAAACAAATTAAATTAAATAAATAATTATAATAATTATAATGGCGTGCCATGGGAGAGGCCTATGTCCAATAATTATATTCGTCCAATGTTAAGCTGGTAAAGTTTATATTAACTGAGATTTTGGTATCACATTTCAGGTCTCGTTATAATATTTTGCTTATTTATTGAAATTATTAAAAATGTTTGTTCTGCATGTTCCTAGACGAGAACACAGTAAGGGTCACTCGGGCCCGGCGTCCGCTGTACACCCGGTGCAATAAGTTTTAACTTACGCTTAGTATGTTTAAAAAGCTCTCTTTCTTTTATAGAAAATAATGTACGATTTGTAATACCCTTGAAAGCAGTACTTGAATAGCAAAAAAAACAATGATAAACGGGAAAACCTAACGCATAATGAATGTAAACCTTATTCGGTAATCGCAGTCATGAAAATTGAAACGTGAAGGTATCGTTAATCGGAAAATTCACGGATATAATAACTTATAATTAATAAGTAAAAAAAACTATGGTACACATTTTTTTTTAATCCAAATATTCGAGTTACTCGTTGAAACATTAAGAAATAATACTGCAACAACTCGAAAATAACTGTCAACCACATTTGTTGTTTTTGTTACACATATTCCTACTATCATGGCACTTAAAATAATAACTAATTATATTATAGAATGCCTTTCAAAGATTATAATAAATGAAACGAGAAATAATTTATAGAAGAATACATAATGATTAGACTCGTCATCATTAACAATAACGAAATTCATAATACAGATTTTTTGAACTATCCGCACATTAAATTTACTTTCGTGAAGACAATCAGACTAAACGTGATATAATTAATTCGCGCTGACCATATCCTATCATTTGCCTTTTTTCGCAAGATAATAATGACAACAAGGTTTATTTTACCATAGAATCCCGCATTCTTAGATATCCTAACTTTCTTCTTCCTGTTTAAAGTGGCCCTAAAAATACAACACTAACGTACTTTATATAAAGAAATATGCGAAAATAAATATGTAATGTGTACTAAAGGTGAATCGAAAGCTTTTGCCTTCTTCGTACGTTGTCTCTTTCCAGTCACAACTTATTATAATACACTTTAATAACAGCATACATCATTATGTGTTGTCCAGTGGGCCACATAACATGCTCCCGTCTCCTACACGATCATGTCACAAAATTCACTAACAATCCAACATTTTCACAATAATAACGTACCGAAGACTTGTGTGACGTCCGACTGTTTTCGTTATGTTAATAATTCAATAACATTCTATGTAAACGTCTGGGTTTATTATTCAAATGTATTTAGATAGTTCAAGGCTTTGATGGTGTGTTAGACAGGTAAATACAGAGCTCATTATAAATTGTGCCTATTAACTCATATTTAATTTTTTTTATAGATAATAAATATATAAGGCTTTGATAATGTACTCTGAAGTATAACACCATATTATTATGATGTACTTACTTTATTACACGCTTTTTATTAGCTTCACTTGTATGTATGTATGTTTGTATGTTTGTAACCGACTTCTTCGGGCGCGATTTTGACCCACTTTAAACGACTAGATTTCGTTCAAACTTTTGTAGATTTATCGATGACCGATGACAATACACTAATTTGATAAAAAACCGAACTAAAAAATAGAAAATAAATAAAAGTTTAAAAAAACTAAAAAACACGCTTTTCATCGAAAACCGAACTAAAAAATAGAAAATAAGTTTTAATAAATTTAAATTAAGTATAGTATTAAAAATTTCAATAAATATAAATTAATAATAGTGTGAATAAAAAAAATATATTTTATTTTAAAAAAAGCGTGGGATGCTTTTTAAGATATTATCAAAATGATAATCACTCTACTCATATCTGCCAATAAAATATTTATAACTATTGACACCATGCACCCCACGCTTTTTTTTAAAATAAAGTATTTATTTTTTTATTCACATATTTATTGAAAATTTTAATACTATTCTTAATTTAAATTTATTAATACTTATTTTCTATTTTTTAGTTCGGTTTTCGATGAAAAGCGTGATTTTTAGTTTTTTTAAACTATTATTACTAAAGTGACATTACTTTGCAAACTACTTTTTAGATTTGTATAGATTTTTAGAATTTAGACTCAAAATCCACATAAATCTCTATTCCCACTTTAACTTGGTCATTATAAAGTATGAACGATTTATCGTTCGCGACTTTCCAGAACCAAATCCGCACCTTGTCATAACAAGTATATGAGGCAATAATTTTGAGAAAGTTCCTTCACTTAAAGGATGAAAATAATATGTCTTACCTGATACTATGTTATGATTGTCCTAGGCCACGAAATGAAAGTAAGTGTATTAAACTCTGATTGCCTCGCACTTCCCGCCAAAGGTCCTTTAATGGTTTTTGTTTTTTTTTTTGTTTTCACGATATGTAGTCGAAGGAATAATAATTATACGGTCATTGAAGATTTTAGTTGCTTTAAATTTAAATTGACTCCTATTTTTCAAAAATAATTTATTATTAATAATTAATTTGGGTTAATAGCGTTTTTTATTAACCAAACCAAAAAATATGTTTATGTATGTGTAACTAATTATACAACATAGACTACATTGAATATATTATTTCTCATCAAAATTTATATGTTCGTATCCCATTGCCAACTATCACTAAAAAAGGATCACCACAAAGGACAATTACACATATTAATTGGATATTACATTACGTTAATTGATAAAACTCAAAAAAAGATTAAGGCCAGTTTTTAGTTTTTGTTAATAGTGTAGAAGGTTGTGTACATGAATATTACAAGCCTTGTTTAACACTCACTATATTATGTAGATATATTGTAGATTTAGACCACGTTATTTTTTGTTTCTGCTGTATGCCACTATATGCCGCATTATTATCCTGTGTATATTCTTTTGTGCTTATTACGTAATTTATAAGAATTATTTGTTAAAACGTCTTTAAAAAACTTAGCAAAGTATTTCTATTACATTAATATTTAATTATGGGTTCAGTAAATAGTTTTAACGTCTTGCGATTAAATGTGACACCAATATTGAAAGTAAATCTAACAGGATGAGAAAATCCACCACAAATTAATTGAAGTGACGGTTGTCTGACATAGGACGTTGATCATGCTAATATTACCTACTAAAAAAATAAACAGAAATATACTGTAAATGCAATCATTATAATAGTCATTATTTATTCTTCATAGAACGTAAATATAACAGTAGTTTCAACCATTATAAATAATAAATTAAACCAAAATGGGGCACAAAATGTGTACAATCATACCAACGCTAATTGTATCCGGTTAATTCCCGCAATCAACTTGGTAATAAATTAACGCCATTACTAAATTATTCCCAGTTTCTAGATTAATCTAGAAGTCGGGCCGCAGTCCGACGCGGCCGCTCTTACATTATTACAGCATTCATTAGAGTTCGCTAATTACTCCTTGCTTTAATGAATAAGCTCTAATGAACCACTTTCTGTTAATTAAAGGCGGCGTGGGGGCGAAGGGTGTGCGCGAGGGTGTGGGGGGAGGCGGAGGAACTTTTCTCCGGGCTCTGATTGCAAATGTGAATTTGTGTAAGTCTGAGTGGAAAGAGTGTTCCCGCTGAAAAGGGGTAATGAGGCGGTCGAGTGAAGCCGAATTACTTCCAACTACGCTACTGGATAAGTTACGTTTTAGATTACAAATTGCACGCCTCGTGACACTGAGTGCTGAAAAATGCATTTACACTTAATTAACTTGCTCCGTTTCGAAATTAAATATAATCAACATAATTTTAATTAGTCGTATGCTTTAAGCACTTAACGTGCTGAAAACATACTTGACACAAAGAGAACGAATTTTATTTTAACAGTTTTAAGCATTTATCGTAAAAATTGCTTGATATTTTAACAATGGGCGCTACTCCAAATACATCATAAGAATATGAAACTACGCGATCGTCCTTGGAAAAGTGTCTTTCTAAACTTTAAACAACTTAACCAATTTCTATGAATTTTAGAACAAAGACCACTTTAAATAGAATCGTTTTAGGTTAATAATCATACATTTTGTGATGCGTTGTTTTAAAGGCTGACCTGCAGAAATTTTTAAAATATTACTTAGGTTCTTAAATGAATCTTCAAAAAGACGGTTTACAAATATGTATTAATGCGAACAAAGAAGGGCAAAAAGTAAGAAAAATAAATATCCATTAGCTATTTTGCTCAGTTTCCTTAATTTTAATATTAAAAAAAAATATCCTTTGAAAATTTTGATTATTGTGTGGTACTTATGTAATGTCCATCAAGGCGGGTGTGGTCAGCATGGTAAACCAAAGCATTTGATTTGTCTATGTGTTCTCTCCCCTTCACAAATAAAAGAGATCAGTTTCCAGAGGTGAAACGCATACGTAATATAAAATTATTTTATTGGCATTGGCACATGATAAAAAAAAGTCTTATAGTGTTTTAGAATCGTTAAAAGTTTACACTATAGTTTAAGAGAAACTAGAACTTGAGATAAATGAAGGAAGAACAAAGGAAAGTAAGGATCAATGTGCTTGAATCATCTGAGGTATTTGAAAGCTGTAATGTCGATTGCTATGTCGTGAAGCACTTGTTTGAAATCCACACAAGTAACTTTTGAATATTGTTAAAAAAAAACTATTAGCAACTATTACCTAAAACTTTACTGACAGGAACCTTTAAAACCCATCAAATACCTATCATATACCTACCACATGTTTTTATTTTAACATAAGAGAAATTCCGCAATTCCAATTTCCGCAATTCAATTCTTTTTTCGATGGAAATGGGAGGGAGCTGTAACTTCAAACACTCAAAACGAGACCACGTATCCTGTCGGCGTTACTTTTAGCTCTCTGTCCTAGTAACGCGCTCAACAACGCCAGTAGCGGTGATTAGGATATAGGTAGGTATGTATGTATAGGTTCAGAGAATTCAGGTAGAATAATGTAAGGATACCAATATGTAATTATTTTCGCCATTGAATCTTCATGAACAAATAACTTCCTCATTCATTAGGAGCATTTCTATTCAAGTATCGATTATTCATACATAACACATATGTAACGGACTCAATTATTAATGTTAACGCGAGTATGAACACATCGATAGGAATTCATGAATACTGTCGACGATTATTTTCGTAACAAAAGCAATTATATAGCCATCAGTTTAGGGTTAGGCCTAATATTTAGGTACTCGTAACGAAACTATCGCTCTGTCTACACCTGTGTTAAAGTTATTTGAAATTGATTTTCACGAAGATAAGTGACTGAGTGATTAGCAAAAAAAAAAAAAAAAAATTTAAAATTGGATACATTTGCTATCGTAAGGATATCTCAAAATCAGTCGGGTAACATTCAGCTAAGTCTTTCAATAATTATTTATCAGACCTCGACCTTAATACATTTTGGTTTAATTGATTTTAAAAATAACGTCTTTGCATGTACTGGTGTGTGAATTTCTGAGGCAGAAATTTATATACATATTTGCATAATTTACCTATTCCTTCCTTTGAAAAATTTCCGTTCAAGCAGGATGCCTAACAATCTCAAACTTCTTACATACTATTCAACTTATTGGTATTATAGAAATGAATTTGTACTTTTCTGAATAAGGTCTTTTATGGGTTTGAGATGCACTGACAAAAATTATAACCAAAATTATAATAAATGACTAAGACTAGATTTCATCAAAATTATACGTATTAAAGGGAAATCAGAGTTATACCGAAAGACCACTGCCTCGTAGTCTCGCGGTAAAGTATGTGCCGTGCGATCTAGAACTCCTGGGTTCGAATCCCGAATTAGGAAATTCTCAGTAGCAGCACGGAGTCTGGAAATGTGCCCGAAAAATCTCGGCGGCCGCGGGTTCAAACCCCAGGCACACACCTCTGACTTTTCGAAAGTTATGTGTGTATTAAAATTGAATTATCACTTGCTTTAACGGTAAAGGAAAACATCGTGATAAAACCTGCACACCTAAAAAAAAGTTCTTAGGAATTTCTTAGGTGTGTAGTCCGCCAACCCGCACTAGGCCAGCGTGGTGGACTATGGCCTAAAACCCTCTCAATGGTAGAGGAGACCCGTGCTCAGCAGTGGGCGTATATGGGTTGATGAAGATACATACCTGGCGAAATGTGGGTGCAGAAATGTATCTCTGCCTACCGCTTCGGGGAATATAGGCGTGCGGTATGTGTATGTGTTCATCGAATTTTGTAGATCACATTAAAACAAAACTTGGATGGAATAGATTAATAAAATATATTACCGCATCCGACCTAGTGCTAGATAGTGTTTCTAATTTATATTTTGACCCAGTTATAAAATATTTCATAATAGCTATTTATTTACCTATAATTCGCAACATTTTTTGTGACAAATGTTGCAACAAGTTCCGCTTAATCAACCGACAATCATCTTTTCAATAAGGATGCACCTAGTCGTAAATTAACTAATCGGCTGTAATTAGAACCTAAACAACGCAAACCTACCGGGGATTATAGTAACAGACAAATATTAATTGCCGATTTACTATTTGCGAAAAACTTTAAATTGATACCAAACATCCACTTAAATTCTAATAAACAGGAATCTGATGAAACGGCTGCCTCGGTCTCACTATTAACCAATTAACGACGATTTTAGGACACGTTACGAAGTAGTGCGAATAGTCAATGAGCGTGGCGGTTGGAAGGATAGTAATGGACACACGGGGAGCCAAGGAGTATAAAACCGTTCAACGAGGTTTCAGCGCAACACACGCTTCAAGCGGTTGTCTTGGATAACTCCTATTATTTAACACTGAACCCACCTGTCAATATGTTCAGTTACATTGCGGTAAGCGGCGATTTTATAACGCACTCGTTCCTCGGGTTTCAGTGTTTTGCAAAATAAAACTATCGATTTATATTGAACGGCAGGTCGCTTGCGTATTGGGAGTGGCGGCGTCGGCGCCTTCCGGGTATACCGGCGCATCGCTCGTCACTGCAGTCGACAGTATGGTGAGTACTTTATATGCCAACTAAAATTTAATTTTTGCGTATTTGTATTAAATTTGTAACGGTTTGCAGTCGATTCCCCGCTACGGGTTCAACTACGCGGTGAACGACCCGATGACGGGCGACCACAAGGCGCAGTCGGAGTCCCGCGACGGCGGCGTGGTGCGCGGCTCGTACTCGCTGTCGGAGGCGGACGGCACGCTGCGCGTGGTGGAGTACGCCGCCGACCCCGTGTCCGGCTTCAACGCCGTGGTGAGGCGGCTGGGCCACGCGGCGCACCCGCAGGCCCTCGCCGCGCCGCCCGTCCTCGCCAAGCAGCTCGTCAACACCGGCGCCTCCGCACTCGTCGCGCCCGTCGGCGCCGTGCACCTGGGAGGTCTCGCCGGACTGGGTGGAATGGGCGGTATGGGCGGAATGGGCGGACTAGGATCGTACGGCGGACTCGGGCTGGGTCACGGCGGCGCCGGCCTCGGACTCGGAGGTCTCGGGCACGCCGGACTCGGGCTCGGAGGTCTCGGCCACGACGGACTGGGGCTCGGAGGTCTCGGCCTCGGGGGCCTTAGCGGACTCGGCGGCTACGGCGGCGGGAAACACTGAACGATTCGCACCGACAGAAGCCATCGAGCCTCGCTTTAGTTCCACGAAATCAATCACTTATACTGGTCAAATATAGTACGAAGGATGGGTGTTAGTAAATAAAAGTATCGATTTACTGCTTTCGTTTTTTTTTCAGGAATAAATTACAACACGTATTAATATTAACTACACAAATTATATTTCATAAATACCATCGACACATTTATCCTTCGCACGTAAATGCACATAATTTATTTGAGCGGATACACGAGGCGCGGGTTTGCGACGGCCCACACCGGAGACGTACCGTTTCTTTATTATTTACAAAAAATAATAATATATTGTACCTATAATAAAAATACATTATATATGGAACGTGGTCGAAAGAGCCGCCACTCCGGATGCTACGCCCTGCGCAGGCGCCCTTCGCCGAAGAGCAGCAGGCACAGCCGGTCCACCAGGTACGCGAACACCATGTCGGCTATCAGAACTTGCACTAATATCACACGATACTGAAACAGAAAACAGGCGTTGCATTACTCTATCAACAATTATATTTTTTTCTATTTAGCGAAATTAAACTACAATTACCAGTTACAGTTGCATAGTTACAGATTACAACGTCCAATTTCATTATGTACCTACTGCACTAAATCATTCGTCTATCATGCTATTCAATGCAACAGAATGTGATTAATGGCGCTCTAATTGATATGTTCGAACTATTATTTTTGTTTCTTTTAGTGCAGCCTATTTACTGAAGGCATAAATGAAGAAGTAATCACGGTAAATTATAGCGAGAACGTTTAACTAACAAATAAATTGTTAAGATATTAGCAAGGGGGAGGGAGGAGGTTGTCTAAGTGTCATATTGTGTGATAAGCGGGTGGGAATACTTACATAAACATAAGAATCAAGTTGTTCAGTCGGTTACTCGCTCTACTAGTGCTAGGCGGCAAGCGCCGACGACCTAATTCCTCTTGAAAATAAAACTAAATTGAAGCTGCTGCTTTTCGATTCAATAATCTCTAGATAGAAAATTGCAAAATATGTGACGACACACTAAGGAGGGGGGAAGTCGTACACAAGTGACCAGCTGTGAAAAGGACGGGGGAAGGGTAAAAAAATCATGAATTTCGTTTGACGTAATTTATGGATGGCCCTCACAGGCCTTTTACATACATAGTAAGATTAATTCAAACTATAAATCGAAAAAAATATATAACATCACTATTTGCATTTATCCTCGCATCGTCTCATTTCCCTCCGTTTTTTTTTTAAAGTTAATATCTTGAAATACCAAGAACGCAGCCGCACTTATTAGTCAACACAATTCAGTTTAAAGTTAACAGCCTCTTTTTGTGAAAATATACAAATTCAATTACTCACATCGGGTGGGAAATAAACAATTTCGAACTTCTCGGACAAGTCGGGCAATATTCCCGCGGCGAGCGCCAGCACGGTGCCGCCCGACACCACGATGCTGTACAGCAGCGGCTTGTTGTCCGACAGACCTTCCATGAACGGCTCTCCCTTTACAACATTAGCGCATTTTAAACATATTGTCGCTGGCTACAGGCGGATTCCGACCAATCCCGGTGGAAGTCATTGGCTGATAGATGACATAGTAATTTCCTAAAATACGGCAACCCTACTATCAATCCAAGCATCCAAAATAAACTAAATATAATCATCAGCAACAGCCTTTTCACCTAAGAGGGTTTAACCCTTAGTGGCTAGTGCGAATTTATTGACTACATACCTAAGGAACTTCTAAGAAACTTTTGAAGTATTTTGCAGGTTTCCCTACAATGTGTTCCGTTATCGTTTTTTTAATTGAAAATACGAAAAAAAATTCGAAGTCAGAGGTGGGTTCCTGGGGTTTGAACCCGGGCGCCTAAACCGCGAAGCGGCACGTGTACGAGTATATTATACGAGAATCTAATACTTCTATGTCTCACAAATCTAATTAATTATCCCACTTTGTTAGGGGCTAGGGCCATCAAAATAGAAAACTCTAATTAAGATACATATGTATAGTGCACACGTACCCTATAATTAATGGCAAACGTAGATATCTGCAGCGCCATGGAGATTATATAAACCGTACTGTTCAACAGGTCGGCTTCAAACTCGCGCTCTTCATCCTCAGCCAAATCCATGTCCAGCTTTGGTTTTGTTTCTCTAAAAGGAAAAAAATCATTATACACACATATGTTAATACAAATTCACGCCTGCATTCCCGAAGGGGGACATTAGGATGCATTTGTCTATTAACTTCCATGTAATCGGGGTCTATTGCCGTTCTTCCAGCAAATTTATTGGCTTAATATTTGCTCAAACTTTGTTCCCGTCCTGGGATCAATAAATTGCCCTACGTAAAACTGTTTTGCGAGAACACAAGGCAAAATAAATGTGTTTATTTTCATAAATATAGTACATATATTAATTTCTTTTATTGATTTTATCATTTTAAAAAACACTAATTTTCTTATTTAATTGAATTTATATTTAATTTCTACTTACCGTCCCGGCGATCGCGCAGTCGCTTCGTTCACCAAATATATAAGGCATAGGAAGTGCACCATGAATTGTGTCAGCACCGTCATTATTGTGTACACGTTGAAAATGTTCGGCAGGGGACGCTCTTTGGATAGTTGCTTTAATGGCTGAAATATATCAATCAATAATGTTACTTTCATATACTTTAAACTTCAAGTGAATGCAACATTAGGTAGTAGTTTTAATTTTATTTTTAAAAAAGTACATGGGCGACTGAATTGGTCTCGAGAAAAAGAAAATTCCTCAACAATCATGTTTCTATGTGCTACAGATATTTGTCATTCAGTCGTGACTGTGGGCATTTTAAATTTGATTTCAATTACGCTTGCAATACCAGATATCTAACTGACTTTATATATGTATACTATAAATAATATAGTATACTATTAATGTATATAATTAATGAAAAACCAACCTTGGATCTGGAAATGAATAAGAAACAGGACGCCAGTAATAAGCTCTGCAGTGTCGCTTGCGTGTCGCTGAATTTGATCCCATCGAGATATAAAACGGACTGGCTGTACGCGAGTATAAGAGCGTTCAGTGCGAGGATCTTGAACATCTGCAGCGTCGTCACCAGCGTGCACCGACCTTGCTTGATTATGTGACATACTGGCGACAGAAGTGTACAGGACATAAATATTGATGTAGGAATATGCATTACAATTTAATTATCAAAAGCTGAGTATAAAAGCAACAGTTGCACATCTACTTGATATTCTTAAATAAAATAAGCCATTAATGAAAAAATTAACTTGATGTACATTATATCATGAAATAAAAGAAAGCTCAGTAACAAAGCAATTTTTATATAATATTTATTTTTTTACCTAATTTTTTATCATAATTGGTAGAAAATGGTTTCGGAATACATATAATAGAATACAGTAGTAATCTGATAAATACATTTTTGAAGCAATCAAAACAACGTTATCATTTTAACCTACACATTTTATCTTCAAACTATGAATATTATTAGGTAACTACAGTGCATTACGGACAAGATAAATTGGTGGAAGTAAAAAAATATTGCCGATGAGGAAACAAAAATACAACATAAAAAGATGATGAAACTCACTGCAAAGTATACTGGAAAGGCGACTTGTAAATGGTGCAGCGACGCTTGCGTCTCCCAACCTCACTAGTTGCGGCTGGTCGTCCTCCTCGAGTTCCCGCATGGCGCGGCGCAGGCGGGCAGACGCCTCGGCGCGGGGGTCACGCGGCCGCCGCCCCGGCTCGGGCTCCGCCACACGCTCCTCCCGCGCCCTCTCGCGGACACGCTCCGGCGCATTGGCTAGGATAGCGACACCCACCTGGAACATGGTACACCTACAGTATAGACAATACCAGCGTCCCGACAACAAACTTCAATACCACTTCAACATTCACATGACTATACACTTTCGCATAATAATATGATCAGCTACTAAGTCAATACATTATTTAATTTCATATGACATTACTAGCTTCGCCTGATGAAATGGATCACTATATGTTAGAATATTCTATCTTACCTACCTTCATCAACCCATATTCGCCCACTGCTGAGCACGAGTCTCCTCTACCATTGAGAGGGTTTACGCCATAGTCCACCACGCTGGCCTAGTGCGGGTTGGCGGACTACACACCTAAGAAATTCCTAAGAACTCTTAGGTGTGCAGGTTTCATCACGATGTTTTCCTTCACCGTTAAAGCAAGTGATAATTCAATGTGAATACACACATAACTTCGAAAAGTCAGAGGTGTGTGCCTGGGGTTCGAACCCGCGACCGTCGAGATTCTCGACCGCGCGCCCAAACCTCGAGGCCATCACTGCTGCATGAGAATATTCTATAAATTCTGATAAATATGTTAATGTTTATACTTCATACTTACATCAGCATGTTTCAAAGCTCCGACATCATTTGTACCATCTCCACACATGAGTGTAGTGTATCCTAAATATTTCAAAGTTACTATTACGAACTCCTTCTGCTTGGGAGCAAATCTGGCAAATACTTTAATATGCGGCATCAATTCCAACAAAAACTTTCGATGACATTCATTAAGATATGTTAATCCTTCGCCAGTTATGCACAGATCGAACTTAGTTGTTAATTGTTTGGAAGTCTTGAATGGTTGCACTGGGAGGTCTACTTCTGCATCAATGGATTTCCAACTCCAGACTCCTTCGTCTTCTGATAATATAAGTGTTTCTTCCTTTTGAGTAAACTTAAGCTCCTTGGCTACATGACACGCTGTGAGGGGGTTATCTCCAGTAATCATGACGACTGAATGGGATGCATTCACGATTTCTGCTATAGCCTTTTTAGAATCACTCTTCAGGGGGCATGATATGATAACAAATCCTGCGAATGTCAGGTCAGACTCGATATCCTCCCGTGAAAAGTCCCTAATTTGTTGTGACGTTAATTTTCCTAATTGTCTATAACCTAGCGCCAAAACTCTTGCGCCTCTTCTAGATAAAGTTAAATAAACGTGATCGTAATGACTAGGAACCTCTTTGAGCATCGATTTAATAGTTTCAGGAGCGCCTTTGACGCTACTGACATAATACGTTTCCATGAAACCACGCTCATTGACTTGATAACCAGCAATCACTGACATCCTTTTAAGGGCACTGGAAAAATGATTTCTATGCACAATTTTCAAGCCAGGCGACTTTCCTTTCTTTGGTACAACAGCATCCCCTTTGGTAAGATTCCATTCAGCAGCTTTTAAAGTTGCTTTTTCTAGTGGATCACCAACAACACCATCATCGAGTTGGACGAGAGAGTGACATGATGCTAAAACTTGCACAGTCTCCATAGGAGCTTGCGAAAGTGGAATCACAGTAGCGTCTTTGTGATCTCCAATACCTGCTACACCTTCAACTACCAAATTGTCACTGGTTAGTGTGCCAGTTTTATCGAAACAACAAATTTCTACTTTTCCAGCAAAAGGTATCCTGAATGGTTCCGTACAAAATACGGCTAACTTCGATAGCGACAACAACGAAGTATTTACTGCCAAAGACAACTCAATACTTAACTCTGGTGGCACTACAGAAGTAAGAATTAAAGTACATTCTAAGAATAATTTGTATCTATTTCTTTCTGGGTCTTCACATCCCTTAATCCATACATATGCAGCAGCGGCAATGGCAAAAATCAATAAGAACATAATGAAGCCAAATGTTTCCAAATTGTTGGCTGTGACTCTTTTCACACCAAATAAGATTGTTCTTAAAAGTTTCCCTTGTGAAGTATTGAAACCATTTCGTATGACATAGCCAATACATCCATTATCAGGAGACTTCAAACCTGAAGTTACATTTTTGCTTGGTGATGAATGTTGAACTATCTTAGTACCTCCAAACAACATGTGCAGTTTACCATCTCCTTCAGGATCTAAGTTTTGCTTTAGGTTCTTGTCATTTTCTATAGCCTCTTTCATTTGTGGCACACTTTCACCAGTTAACATGGACTCATCTACTATACAAGAACCTCTTAACAGAACTATGTCACAGGGAACAAGATTCTCATTGACTGATCTTGTGAGAGAAACAATATCTCCTGGTAGTAACTGATCACTCATGATTTGTCGCCATCTCCTGTTCCTATACACATTAATATTGTATGGCTTGTTGCCCATTTTCCTTATCTCGGCCATGTTTCTCAATTGTTGTTGCACTAATGTGCATTCAAACATAACAAGCATGACAAGAGTGAATATAGAGTAATACCAATACTTATCCAAGCACCAGAGTGCCACACAAAATACTTGGAACACAAAGAACGGTGCTGTGGCCCTTTCCTTGAACAGTTCCATAAACTCAGGTACAACCTGAAATCAAAATTATAATTCAATAAAATAACATGGCAAATTTGGCAATTTAATTACTTAATATAGGCTTTTTCCTGCTTTGGGAAAACTATAGACTTTAAAAATTTGAAAGCAAGATCTATGGTATTTTTGTCAATATAAAAATATGTTTAATTAACATAGGCCTATGTCCAGCAGTGGACCAAAATGATATAATTGACAGTGAGTATGGAAGTAGATTCATAAAACTTGATGTGAATGACTTGGTATCAGGCAGAGATGGGCATCAATCAATTAAGTTTTAATTGAACTAATCAATTGACTAAAAAATTAATTGCAATTAAATTAATTGAATTTGAATCAATTGCAATTAACCATTAATCGCGCGTTACAATTGAATTATTTAAACTAATGCACATCAATTGCAGCTCGCGATTAAATTATTGCAATTATTTTTTTCAATCGATTGATGAAAAAATTAAAACTAACAATTAAATTTTGCTATTATGTACGGAAGGGTGGTCCGCAAACCTTGTAGATGTTTAACGTTAATTATCTCATATACTCTTTAAGACTAGGTAGGGACAATAAACTTAACAAATCCGCACACGTATGTACCCAATACTTAAACTAATACTTGGTAAAAAAATTAATTGTTAATCGTTAATTGTCAATTTTTTTTTGGCAAAATAACTAAAAATTGATCAATTGTTAATTGTATAAAACCTTGATTAATAATTAATCAGTTGTTAGTTGCTGTCACTGCAAATACAATTAATTAATTGTTAATTTTTAATTGTTAGTTCAATTAACATTTGCCCAACACTGGTATCAGGCAATAGACGGCAATAAATTTAAACATAATACAATTCAGTCTGATGTCTGGTGGGGTCATGTAAGAATTTTTTTAGATAATTTATTCAGCAAATACGGGTTTTTTACCATAATCATTTCATTTTTTCCAAATTCCTTTTCAGTTAGATCCAATGATTCATCATCTAAGAATCCTTTTGATTCCATGTACTCTTCATATATCTTGTGAATAGGGAATTCAAGTGTTCGGAAAATTTTCTTATCCCAATCATACACATACTTGCTTTTTTGGAATATAAACCACACATCTGGATTGATACTGTCTTTTTTAGTTGACTGAAATAGAAATAATAACATGGATAATCTGAATAAATAGATAGATGATCACTTAAAATGCTTATTTAATAAATATTTTAATTAATGAATGTATATTTCTTCACTTTAATGATTAAAAATAGTAAACACTAACATAAGCCATTACATTTTCTCATTGTGGTTTAAACAAAATTACATACCTTTGTGTGATGAAGCTTGACAATCTCGGACGATCCATTATTGGACGTAGGTACAACCTTAACAATTTCTGCTTGAATTGGGTCTTTAACCTATCAACAATATGCAAGTCAAATTAATAAGAATCGCTTTTGAGATACGTGTGATGAATTTACCAGTAAGAATTACTTACCGAGGAACACGACAGGAAACACTGGATGTGGACACTCCAGTAACAACACAAACAAATTAAAATTTGTAAAACAGCAACCGCGGACACGGTTACGAATCCTGCTTCGAAGTTGTCTTCGAAACCGTAAACGACGATCCAAGAGTAGAATACCACTGGATAAATTATTAAGAAAGGCAATATTGTGCCTTGTAGAACAGTCGGCACTGCTTTAAAAAGCTGTGTATATTCAACTAAATCGTCCAGTGACGAATGTTTCTTATTAGATCCCATGGTAGTATATAAGTTGAACTATGAATGAAAATAAGTAGTCCTCTCAGTTTCCCAAGATGTTATCAAGCATAATTGAATACATGTCAATGTTAAAGTAATTTAAGATTGAAACAGATTTTAATTTTATTGAGTTTACACCGCTTGACAGATTGACAAGCTGAATAGACGAGGGGAATGTGCGGGGAGAGTGATCAGTGATACCGGAAATAACGTGCCAAGTGTGCGTGTCATTTGTTTCCATTATACGCAGTCTTTAGCTCCTTGCATAAAATAAATTGTAAAACCTCTAGGTAGGTATCAAACTTTTTTTAGTTCATTGACTTAGGTATACGCTTTCTTCGCTTCATGAAGACACTTCCATTTTTTAAGCGTAGCAGGTTTTAAACGCATAAAAAGTTTTGTTTACTACCAAAATGAAAAATTAAGTAATACAAAGTTTAAATAATTTTTGAGAATAGTCACTATGGTATATAGTGGTTGCTGGCAGTACATAGGTATTATGTTACCAAAAATGAACTGTTTAGCATCATATACCTAATGACTTTTTATTTTACCTAAAACTATGAAATTGCAGATACTATTCACTAATCGATACCTAATAAAAAAGGATAAGTAGAAAAAATCACGATGACCATGTTTCGTATCGTAAATTCTTAATTTAATCATCGCTTAAATAATTAGGTATGTTTCTAAGTATTCAGATTAGATCAACTAGCTGAAATATATTTCTTAAATAGTTTTTTGATAATTTCTGAAAATAATCTGTGCCCTGTGGTAAATCTCTTTGTTGTCAATAAAGAGCGCGAAACGAATTGACAGAAAGTTTTACGTACAACTTACAAATTATTCCTTGTGCTTACTGTTGTTTAAATAACTCGCGAATATGGATTTTAAATTAAAACGAAAATCTGTCAGAACTCCAGTTATTAGCAGTTCTTTGGAAATATATCCCCATGATTTGCAATTGTATAAGACACCACCGACATGCGATATAACACTTCAAGAATTCGAAACTTTGGCTCTAGAAAGAGTAACACTTTTACGAACTCTAGCAACAGCAACAACACTTAAAGGACTTAGATTAAATTCAGAAGAATACACGGAGTACGTTCTAGGAGAATTAAGATCGCAAGGTCTTAAATATTATGCCAGATTGTGTGAAAATTCAACTTGCAGTACAAATGAAGCAGATGTACAAGCGCGACGTAAAGACCACATTGCTCATTTCATTCTTAGATTGGCCTACTGTAGAACTGAAGAGTTACGAAGGTGGTTTGTTGCTCGGGAGTTAGAGTTATTCAAAATGCGATTTGCAGTTATGAGAGGTGAATCTGTAGAGGTTTTCTTCAAACTTAACAATTTGTGTTATACTAACATTTCTGATGAAGAAAAGAATGAGATTGTTCATTTTCTTAGAGAATCATTACCTTACCCAAACATAGATAATATGAAATTTTATAAAGTTAAGTTTTATGAAGTATTGGATTTGGTAAGGTCTAGAAAAGTATACCTTAATGGAGGCTACGCATACATACCGCATCGAGATTTTATATCCGTTCTTTCTGCATTATACCGAACACATTTAAGACAACAATTGGCCATTGCAGCTCAACATCTAGGTGAAATTGAACAAGATGAACGTTTGGTTAGTCTATTAAAGGGATTACATCAATCATATTCTGGCAATGATTATAGTGATACCAAATCCATGGTACCTATAGAATCATTAGACTCTCTTTCACTTAAATCATACCCCTTATGTATGAGGCAATTACACGAGCAATTGAGAATGGCACATCATTTAAAACATGGTGGAAGATTACAGTATGGACTTTTTCTGAAAGGTATTGGTGTGACTTTAGAGGATTCATTAAGATTCTGGAGAGAAGAGTTCACGAAAATTATGGAGCTTGATAAGTTTGAAAAGCAATATGCTTATAATGTTAGATATAATTATGGTAAAGAAGGTAGTAAGAGAAACTATTCTCCATTCAGTTGTTTAAAGATTATAAATACACCTGTGGGGCCAGGAGACTGTCATGGATGCCCTTACCGACACTGTGATGCAAGCAATTTAAAAAATAAACTTCAGGCATATGGATTTGATCCACAAGGTAAGTATTTAATGTAAATTACATCTTAACAGTATGCCATTAGCATTGATTGTCTAGCCCAGGGCTTCCCAAACTGTGCGTCGGCAACATCCTGGGGGTGTCGCGAGGCGATTGGCAAACATTCGCTGTCCGTATTTTTCTGATAACCTCATATTAGGCTAACTACTACTGTTTTTATTTCCAGTAAAGTAGGTGGTTTTGATGATGGAGGGGTGCGTCGCAAGAAAAGTAACAATTCTTTAGGGCGTCATAGTGTAAATAAGTTTGGGAAGCCCTGGTCTAGCCTATATATAAACAGTATTACTACTTATATACTGTTCTAGCCAAGAAAAATAAAACACAATAACATATTTTTATCTTAAGTAATGTCAAACCACGCTAGGCAAGTATAGTGAGTTAAGGCCTAAATACTCTAAATGGTTGAGGGGGGCTCATGCCCAGCTGTGAGACATATGGGTTGGTGATGATGATGATTTTAAACAAAACCCTTTTTTTCCAGCTGTTCATGAGGTAGTGGACTTAGCCAAAAAGGGTCATTTTCAAGTTGCATGCAGTAAATACTTTGATGCCGTACACAATGCTGATATTGGATTGGGTATCAACCATCCTAATCAGTACTTTGAAGAAAGTCAAAAGCTTATCAAAGGTGTTATAAAAATGGAGCCAAAAGCGGAGAAAGTAGCAATTAAGAAAGAAAAAATAGATGATTTAGAAGGAATGGATTTTGATGAACCACTGTGAAAGTGTGAATTCATTGAGACATATATTGTATGTATCTTAGTTAATGTTAAAATGATGTTTTGTTTCATTAAAGGCCTTGCTTGCCTTAGAAGAAGCAAGATAAAAAAGATGTAAATTGAGAGAAATTGTTGAAATTCTTTTAAATTATCAGGTTGTAAAATGTACATGTATGTAATATTTGGTTATTCTAAGGTAATCTACAAGATCTTATAATAAAATAAACAGTTTTTTATAATCATTTATTTGAATAACTATTTCCTCTTCACATACATGGCTTTCTTAGTCATGCGACCACAATATAAACCGAATATAAAAATTAAGCCTACCACAGACATACCTACAACTAAAAAGTATTTCTTAGAAGGAGATGTTGATATTTCATTATACATATCACCCAAATTCTCAATAACATTCATCTGCAAAAAAATATATAATCATAACATTGGTATGTGTGTATTTTTATAGATATGTACAAAATTATTTATTTTATTCTATAAATATTGTAGTGTGACAATTTTCAGTGGTTTAAATTAAATTTATTTAGAACGGTTGTAATAACTTATTGAGAACTATAAAATACTGGTGTAACAAGGCCTCCCAACAACTTGGCCAACTGTACAAAAAAAATAATCAAAAAACATTACTTACCGCTGCAACATGCCTGTACATTTCAAGTCTACTAGATAAAGCCTTTTCACAGTCTGCCTCTAGTTTTCTGTTACTATCATTGAGAATTATTTTTAGACATTTTAAACCTGGAAACAAATCTATATTAAAACAGCTACTTTATAAAAACAACTTTAAGAGTTAAGAGCGAAATTCCTTACGTCTGCCCGCACCATGTTCAAGATCTTTACAATATTTCAGTAAATCTAATGCGCAAGCGCGTTCTAGCAGAGGATCTGCTTCTATATCCACCTCGGCTTCCTCTATTATTTGAGCTACTTCTCGGGCACATTCTGCTGATACGATTTTATGATTAAGTAAAGCATTTTTTAGACATTCTTCTACCTGTAAATGAAAATTATACTTATCAATTCATATTTACAGTCCAAAGAGTCTGATTTTGCTGACCTAGATTTTTAGAAAATCATCACCTGGAAACTTATCACAGAATATCATTTACGCACACTTTTGCTCTAAGGCATGCAGTTGTTCTTCGAATCTACTATAAAATGTGTATTCTAACTAGTGATATAATTTGTAAAAAAAATGAAATTTTTTGTCGAAAAAAAAATGATGCCATAGTTTGCGATTGTTCAATGCAACCCTTTGCGATTGAGGAAGATAATCGGAGGCACATTTGATAGTGGAGGATATTCATATCCGTCCTAATAATGATAAGGTGTCAAAATGATTGTCAATGACCCACGCAATTGTAACGCGTTCCAGGACTTGCCTATCTATTCCTATCTATTTAATAAAAATCAATACTTATTATATTGTTTTAATAATTTTCAAAGATCTTTGTGGTGAAATGACACAAAACCGAGGACTGATCATAGGCATTCCGCTGCTAAATTGTGCCAGGAGATTTGAGTACGAGAATGGGCTAATATTTAACTTTGTGTGAAGAATCTAGGGTCAAATGTTTTTACTCCTGCCTTACTGTTATTGTAACGCACATACGTGATACGACAACCATTGGCACACATACCTACCTACTGTCGTGTGACATGTTATACAATTTACAAACATCCACACATAATCAGGGCTGGGCAAAATACATGCTTTACTTTAATTGAAATACTAAATACAAAATACTTTATCACAAGTAATTAAAATACGAAATACAAAATACTTTTAAGTAAGGTATTTGAAATATAAAATACGAAATACAGTATTTTAGCTATTTGTAATTAAAATGCCAAATACAAATTACAAAATACTTAATAAGTAATCTGCATGGTCTGGAAAGATGAGAAAAAGATTCATCATCATCATCATCATCATCAGCTTATCGAAGTCCACTGCTGGACATAGGTCTCTCCCAATGACTTCCACAGGGATCGGTTGGAAGCCGCCTGCAGCTATGGACGTCCCGCGACCTTGACAAGGTCGTCCGACCACCTTTACCATGGCCGCTACCGTACCAGGAAGAGTGGGGCTGCCGGGGACTGGAGGCCTGGTGCTAGTTTCACTCATTGAGAGGATTATGCCGTTTCTCGCCACTTACCACTATTGCACTCATGGTGGTTAATTGTATTTTAATATTAATGTATTTTAAAGCCTCAAGTATTTAAAATACTAATTACAAAATACCTCGGCGTCAGGTATTTGAAATACGAATTACAAATTACATTTTAAGGAAGTAATTGAAATACAAATACAAAATACGTATTTGTATTTCAATTACGTATTTTAATTACAAGTAATTAAAATACTGCCCAACCCTGCACATAATAAATGTTTATACACTACGTGTACTAGTATACTACAAAAATACTGCAGTTAGGAGTTTTATACCATTAGTCATTAACTTTCAAAGTGTTACGAGTGTGCATAAGGTGATAAGCTCATGTTAATTAGTTTCAAAAGCCAATTTTTATCTGCATATACTAATTAATAATCAGATCTTATCTCGCTACAAATACTTTTGTATATTATTTTTTCATAATTATTTTTCCCTTAACTAATCGCTCTAATGTACCTATTAAATATTACCACAAAACATAAAAATTGACTACTGTACATGCAATATTCCAATACGTAAATTTTATGTACATGATAACTGTAAGATCCTAACAAATCATAAGCGACTTTCTTGGGAGAATTCTCACCTTCATAAAAAACTTAATTATTGCAGACAAACCATCGGTATCTTTATTAGAATACATAATTAGTAAATTTTTGATTCTTATGAAAGTGAAAGCGAAATACAATAAGCTTATGCTGATCGCGCAGCATAAAATAGTATGACCGAGAGGAGTTGGGTTCGACACTGTAAATGTACCCAATAAATGGCTATAAAGTCACGTATTAGTAACTGGAATTTAAAACATGACCCACGATACCTAGCATCGTCACCTTAAGTATTGGGACATGTGTTTGTATGTATATTGTACTATCACTTGATACTTGAGGAAAATATTGGTATTTAGAATATTTTTAAGCGCATTTTTGTAGGGCTTCATGCCAATTTATTAATGTGAAGTATTTTATGGTGAAAATTTGTTAAGATATCGAGAGTTTATGTAAAAAACAATTGAAACCTTTTAATACCTTTCCATCAGAAGTAGTGATATCCTCTGGAACTGCACATATTGTTTGTATTTCAGCCTTACATAACTTTCCTAGTAAAGGATCTAGTCGATAATTCAATGCTTGTTCCTTCAATATATTCGCTAATTCGTTTTCGCACATTGTTGTCAATTTGGATTCCCTGAACTTCTCTTTGAGGCAATATAGTACTTTGCCCTGAAGTTCAACATCCTGAGGTTCGTTAGCTGCAGAGAATAGAATTTTAAATGAGTCAAAAAATTAATCAAAACATTACTTTACCACAAACGTAAGAAATATAAATTTTTGCTACTTACCAATAACTTCTGAACAGAATTTACTTATATCAGTTTTACAACTATTTATCAAGTTTGTATTAAATCTGTAATCAGTGTTTTGTTCAATCATTCTGTTCACAACAACCACTTTGCAATTTTTTTCGAAATCTATTTCTTGGCGATGACTCTGGAAAAAAAAACCTTTTAAGTAGACCTTGTTTTCATATACATTTTTCTCTTAGGAATATGCAGACTTACCTTTAAACAGTCAAATATCTTAGGAGGTTCTGTTTTATGGCAATACAAGTCAATCATGTCACTACATGTTGTCATCAAATGATAATCTATAGCACTGTCTGTAAACTCTTGTTTTCTTACAACAAATAATGCTTTCCTGCAACCATCAGTCAGTTTTCCTTTTGATGTCTGCAAACATTCTAAAGCTGCAGATTCGCCATGTGGAATAGCAGAGCACCATGTGTCTAATTCATATTTGCAGGCTTCTTTTAGTTCTGGGTCCAAATCTATACTCTCTTTTTGCTGAAATAATTGACTTCTTAACTGTTGTCTACAGTCTTTCACTATAGTATGTTTTCTCCGAGTAATAGTATCATTTCTTACAATCTCACTCAAGCAGGCTACCACTTGGCTTTTGGTTTGTGCCTTAGGGCAAAACCTAACAACATATGGTTTACATGCATTTTTAAATTTTCTTGTAAATCTGTAGTTTTTAAGAGCAATCAATTGTTCATGTTCAATTGCTGCCCTACATTTAAGGTTGGATTTAACTTCTGGGTCATTCTTATGAGATATCAAACATTCCATAATATCATCTTCATCTTTTTTACTCTGAAGTTCAGAAGAGCATAGCCTCTCAATTGGAACTCTACAGTTTATATTAACAACTGCATTTAACTCAATGTGACCACTCTGAGTTTCAGTAAAATTAGTTACTATTTCTCTGCATTTAGTTGTCAGATCTTTAATTTTACTCTGCAAGCAAGATATTTCCTCTCCTTTCCCAGTTGTATCTAGACAGAAATTTGCTAAATCATCCATACAAAAATCTTCTATTTCTGGCAACAAATCTACACTTACAGCTCTTTGGCGCATTACTCTCTTCACCTGTTGCTCACAGGCAGGTTTGAGCTTGCCTTTGAGGTCAGAGCTGTAGGCATAATTATACAAACATGGGAATATCAAAGGATCTTTTTCAGATTGTTGTTCACTTGCATCAGCCCACTGGAGTTTAGCTTTGCAAACAGTTACAGCATCATATTTACAAGCTTTATATAGTTGAGGATCTAGTTTAAAATCTCGAGAGACAAAATATTGTATTTGTAATAATGCCATTTCGCAGTCTGTAGACATTAAATCTGTTCCTAACTTTTCCATTAGACAAGACATGACTCTACCATTACCACCATCAATTTCCCTACATGCCCTATCAACAACAGGTTTACAAGCTTTTCGTAGAATTGGATCTACCCTCCAATCTTCACCAGGATCTGCCTCTTGTACCAAAATTTCTAAAGATTTTTGACATAACATACTAATCCTTTTTTCTTTCTTCCTTCTTGGCCTAGCATGTTCCATCAAACAATGTATTGTCTTACCGCCAGCTTCAATACCTTTACACAAAGAAGTGATATCATTGGCACAATTTTGCATCAGTTCTGGAGAAAGCCTGTAGTCATCCATTAACATTTTTCTGTGATCAGTAATTTCAGCTGTGCATTCTGGTGAAATTTTTGTGCTGTTATTCCTTGATACATTTTCTAAACATAATAAAATTTGTGCAAGCCTCACATCTTTGTCATCCACTACACCTTTTCTACAGTGGTATTTTCTAATGTCTTCTTTACAGGACTTTACCAACCCTCTACTCATTTTATAGTTCATAGCAATATTTCTTTGATCATAAAATAATTGATCTTGACATTTTTTTCTCATCCCTGTAAATGTTAAAAAGTTACAATTACAAAGTAACAATGTGTTATAACATTATTGATCAATAACTTTATTACACAATTTACACACCATTTTCATACTTATGTCTCAACAGACACTTATACATCAACCAGGATCCTGGAATCTCATCAGGACAAAAATTCTTCTGTTCCAAATTACATGCAGCAAACACAATTTTATCCAACTGGAGGGTGCTGTACTTCATTTCGTTTAATGCTGTTATTTCAGATTGACAGTCAGAACTAAGAGAATGCTCATAGTTTTGCAGACACTTTAATGTCTCTGTTTGTGATAAACTTTTTGGATCAGGTGATATTCTGCCACAATTGTGACCCTTAACATCAGTGTAACACTTTACAATAAAGTTAGCAGTGATTTGCCAATCATTAAATAAAAGAGATTCAATTTTGTTTATCATCCGATAACAATTTTTGTCAACAGCACTGGGCTTCTTTTTTAAAATGCAGTCTATTGTATAATCTGAAGGACCCAGACAATTTGATATCACAGAGTCTTCTTTACATGGACCCCTGAGTTTGTCATACAGAAAAGAATTATCTATTAGGTCGACTTGATGGGTCCATAATTTCTGTTGACAACTGAATGGTATCTGCGTTTTATTGTATGAAGCGTTCAGTGCGCACGATATAAGAGCGAAGTTATCATCCAAGTTGGAACATAACTTGTGATACAAAGCACATTCGCTCGCATCCCAATATACATTATCTCTTGAGAATCTGTCGACGGATCGCCGAGTATGAACATCTTTCACAAATAAAGCACACGCTGTTACCGCCCAAATTAATGTCTTCATTATAAATAGTATCATTTCTGTATGTACTACCGGCTAATGACTAAATGACCGCACCAAAGATTTAATTATTTGTTTAACATAATGTCGTAGAAAACTTACATCGCACCGTAACGCAATTAAAATGGATGTATGATTGGCGTAGACAATTATAGTGAAACTAAAATGGAAAACAACTATAAATTATTATTGTAAACTGTATCTAAATAATCTAAACTAGGTAGCCGAAACGAGTGAATGAATGGCTTTTATTGTTTAATAATCAATGGAAGAAAAATGACACTGACATTTTTTTTTCGATGACAGTGACATTTGTTAATAGATCAGGTGTGTCCACACGGATAACGGAACAAAATTTTTAAATAAAATTAATTTACTTTCACGGGTAAAATGTTATTGGATTTCTCATCAAGAATATATTGGAAGCCCATAGAGTCTGAATATTAGTCCAGGCGCACTGTTACCTGCCACAACACAGCAGTTATTTCGGTGCTTTATTAATGAAATAATTTACAGCAGCTATGGCTCAGTTTCCTGCCCTTTTTATTAGACTGCTGCCATCCACATTGGAAATATAGTCACCCCACCTACCCAGAGAGCGTCCTACACTACGTTTGCTGAGTCGTGATCTTCTAAAATATGAATTTATTAAATAAAGTTTTTTAATAGTAATATAACCACAGCACGTTTGCTGTACACCATGTAAATTTAATTCTGA
Source organism: Cephonodes hylas (assembly GCA_030295005.1). Taxonomy (NCBI): domain Eukaryota; kingdom Metazoa; phylum Arthropoda; class Insecta; order Lepidoptera; family Sphingidae; genus Cephonodes; species Cephonodes hylas. The sequence continues at coordinate 4,563,995 of AP025364.1, read as the reverse complement.
ATACACCTGCTTCTTCAAATATACATGTCTGTAATTTTCATATGCGCTTATCAAATTTTAAGTAAACACCTAAGGCGTATTTGATTGTGAATGCGCCTTAAGTTTTTTACAGTTGTAATATGGACATTTTTATCATGTAGATTAAAAATAAGATGACACTATCGTTATTATATTCCAACTTTTTACAGAGTATAAAAGTCTGAAAAAAATATGATTAGGTATAATAAAATTAAATTAACAGTAAATTATGTGTTTTAAGCATATAATTTACATTAAATGTCGTGTTCTATTATCCAAAAGTAATATCCGATTTAGAACGGTAATCAAAAATATTGATTCTTTTTATTAATCGATGTTTGTCATTATTTTGTATCGATTTCAGAGTGTTTCCTACAGTCCTACACTATTCATTTGTGATACGACAGTTGTGCTGGAATCGGTGTTTCGGTGTTTTTAATTTGGATGTGTCATTAATTCGCTGTTTTTATAGTACTTATAATAATAAATAGTGTTAAGATATTATGGAAGACTTTGTGGAAGTAAATCAGATATCGGACTTCATTTCATACCTACGTAGCGTAAGTACACCTGAACTAAATATAGTATAGGTTTCATTGGTTCAGGTATTCAATACATAATGATACGTTCAAATCACTAAATAAATTTGTATGTATAAAGAGCGTTACGATGTGCCTATAGTTCAACTATCTACAGCCATTGACCCTGATTCTAGAATGTTAGATATTATTAATTAAAATTCGTTTGGTTCTACGTACCGGCTTAGTTATGTTAGCAATGAGCAGATGAACTGTTTCGTTTCATTCATCACGCGAAGAATAGAATCACACGGATTATAAATAAAGGTTACATTATGTATTTTCATAATGTTCTAAAACAGACAGAAGCCCATTATAGCCTCTTTGACTGTGTTCTTTTTCTATCATATGATGTAACTAATGCTATGATTTTGTTGATTTGGGATTAAAGTACTGATGTATTCTTTTCATGGTTCAATTTAGTATAGTATTTACTGATCAACAATTGAGAATAATAAAAACTGTCAAGTTGATCACTAATTAGGTGTTTTACAAATAACAGTATTTAATTGTATTATATTTAATGTATTATTTTGAGTATGGTCAATTTTATAATTATAATTAAGCCAATAATTATTAGCTTGAGGTCATTATTAATTTTAAAAGTTTATTTTTAAAGTAATAATTTTGTATTAAGTTAACTATTGCATTAAATTACCTAAGCTGTGACCTCTTAGCCATTACCTGTTAAATTTACTGGATTAGTATACTTTTAATATTATCATGTTTGAGTAATTCTAAAATATAATGACCACATTATTTCAAATGAATTTATTATATTAATATAGCTGATCTCTCAGTACAAGAGTAACAATTCAGAATAATCAATCATATAGCGTATAATCAAGACCACTATGTCTGCTTAATGTAGCTACTATGATTTGGATATCCTTGATATTTAAATGTTATATCAAACTCTGGTTTATCATTGTCTCGTTAGCACTTCCTCTACTTATGGTAGAGGTACTAAAGTATGATTTTTAAACAGAAAGTACTTTAAACACACTAAAAACATAAAATTAATACATTTATTAACAATTTCATGCATGTCCACAATAGTACATTGTAGCTTAAAGTTGACTTAACACAAACCCAGGAAAGAATTGTATTGAGCCATAAGACATAGGACCAAATGTGTACCACACTTGAATCAGTATCTTTAATAAAGCACTTAATTAAAATACTAAGGAAGATTTCTTAAAAAGATCAATTGTTTAATAATGCCTAATGGTTGACTAAACTTATTTCACACGATTATTTTCATAAATCAAAACCACTCCAAGGTATGTAGCAAGTTATCATTGAAAATCAATTTTTATTATAATATAGAGAAGTAGTATTGTGTTGAAACAAAAGGTAAAAATAGGTATAGAAAATTACAAGTGGCTTAGGTGGTTGTTTTCTCTTTTATGTCGTAAAAATTACTCACAAACAGTTCTATAATTAATTCATTTATTGTCATATCTACAATACGCCTTACTATGCATTGCAGCTTGTGTGAAGCTAGTTCATCAGTCTTTGAGTTATATCAGTCACATTATACTTTATGATAACAATGGATAATTACAATTTTTTATATTTGTTATTATTACAGATTGAATGGCGCGATCCGTTGCTCATTGCATTGATATCATTTCATATAATAGTAACATTCACATGTTTCTCAACTAGAAACTATGGAAACTTTCAAGTTGTACTATTTATTGTATTGTGTGAGTATATCCTTACATTATTTATTATATCAACAATAGCTTACATAAATGTGTAATTTGATTCATTTTGAGTCCATTGTTATTTAAGCTTTATTGTTGCAGTGCTGTTGGTATACTTTTCGGAAAGCATAAACGAAGTAGCAGCTAGAAACTGGGCATTGATTTCAAGACAGCAATATTTTGACAGCAAAGGTTTATTCATATCAGTGGTGTTTTCAATACCCATTTTACTGAACTGCATGATAATGGTGGTAAGTTTGTATGACATATTTAAATTTTAATATGCTGTCATGAATAAAACAAAAATTGTTATTGTTCCTAATTCTTCATTTGGCTGAACTTGTAAATGAGGCAATTTGCAAATGTTGCGGTGTGTTGGAGTTCACATCAAGGTTAAATAGCTAATACTGTCTAGTGCCTCACAGTATTAAATTTATATTTGTAGTTTACCTGAAAATAGCTTCAATAACTCTATAATAAATACATCATACTCATATATGTATATGAGTGATAGTGAAAGCATAAACCAAAACCAAGGTCAGAGCTGCTTGGTAACAAAAAAAACAGATAGATAAAAAAGATATGCATGGTTGATGGAACATATTTATTTTAGAGTTGAGCACATATAATCATGGTTTTCATTCACTGAGTACTTAAACCTGTATTTTTAAACAGAGCTGGCTTAGATATTCACCTCCGTTTGCTCTTTCTTCTTTCCTTTCGTCGTTTCATCAGCCAATGTGAGAATTTACAAAAGGTTTGAATTTTGATGATTTCAATTGGGATTAGACTTACCCAATGTCAGTATTACTAGATACGCCCAGAAATGTGAGCAAAATAAAGATAACAAACACACATCTGCTTAATATTTTTTTTGACTTGAAATTATTAATAATTCTTTCGTGCCATCACTATCTCTGCTGTCCACATCTTTTTTACAATTTTTATCGAAACCAGTAACTTTTTACACTTACGAGTGAGTAATTAGTGATGGCTTATTGCAGTAATTGTTGTGCTACAGGTTTACGGTGCGTTATGGCTTTTAAACTGCGTTTAAAGTACATATATTTTATGCGTGGTGAAGATGAAGTTTAGGGCTTAGGCGCAAGGTCTATTTAGGCACTATCTCTGCAATCAGGTGGTAGAATGCCAATAAAACACTGACCATTTTACGGAAAAAGTTATAGTAATCATATTCTGCATTATTTTCGTATGTCATGCTTTGTGAAATTTACTTTGTAACTATCTTCAATTTTGACTTCCGTGCTCATTCACGCGTGAATTGCATTTTCCCGGCATCAAAGTACATACAATTTTACCTATCAGTATAGTTAATTGTCCAATGGAATTTTACCCCACAATACAATTTTTAAACGTGTTTAGTTTATTTTCAGCTTATCGTATCAGATACGAGTAATGTTTACTATATATTTACATTAGATTATATTATGTCAAACTTAAATCCCAGCCATAAAAGTTTGGTGCAACAGGTACTAATTTAGTTGCCCTGCACTGTACGTACAAGTAACAGCTCGACTTACTTGACTAATCACTATTAGCCATGAAGTGTTACATCTTACCTTCTTTGATTCTATTGTTAATTCAATAAAACTTGAATACTTTTAGTGTTAAGTATCGCCAGTGGTTTTAAGTTCCTCGCAATAGGTAGCGAGGATGGATTGTTGGTGTTTTTGAGCACACTTTTAGAAGAGTGTGTATTACAATAACATTTTGCAAAACCGATAGTCGAACACGAGACATTCGTATCTTATGACGAGCAGTTATTCGGGAAGACAAAAGAGACAGTGCAATTTAACAGAAGCTTCTAATTAAGCTAATTTTAGAAATAGATAACAAAGATAAAAAATTAAAAAAAAGGAACACGATAATCTAAATCATACGTCGTGGTTGTTTTAAATGGTTTATTAAAATATATATATATAAAACGAACATATTCCTCCCCACGATACGCGATAACGAAGACCTTTAGTTTACAATAAAAATTACAACAAGTCCAACTTGGAATTTACGATAAAAATCTTTAAATAATTAGTTTATCATGTCAAAAGATATGAATGGTTATCATGACTGGTTACTTTTACGATTATGTTGTTGTTTACCAACATGTTTACTAATCATTGATAGAGAACATCGACACTCGATTCTCATCACGTGATTGTTGTATTGTCGCAAACGAATGACGCGTATTCTACAGCAATTATCGTATTACTATAAGTCCACTGACTTCTAAAATTTCTTCATCAAATATTGTGAAATTTGAAGTTTAAAATGGAATTTTTCAATTTCTTTACTTCATAGAATAATAATAGACCAGGATCCGTAGTATATTTTTTGCAAGTGATTACTATCAAGCTGATTTTCTGTGAGTAGCTTCATTTTGATGAGCCGCCCAACAATTTCCTGTACGAAAACTCGATTTGTGGTTGGTAACATGGGTATGAGGGTTCAAATACGTTGATTTGATGATTTTCAAATCAGCATGATTCTGAAAATCAGCTTGATAGTAATCACTAGCAAAAAATGTACTACAGATCCTGGACTATAAAGTTTTAGACATTATAATTAAAATAAAGCGTTAAAATTCAATTTTACACGCCTATTAGTTAGTATTAAAAATTGTTTCACTTTGGTTGTTTCGCTTTTGTGTTTTATTTAGGCGCGAGTATGGATTTTGATTAATAGCGGCATACATATAATATTATAGTTATAGATGGTTAAAGTTATTGGTTGCTGTAATTTGATAAAACCGGCATTTAAGCGAGTGAAGGCGCATACAAAAGCAGGAATTCAACAAAGATTAAAAAATATCAATTGCATGATACTTGTAATTATGCATGTGAGCAGTCGACCTTGTGAAGCGTTCTTGGCGTCCTCGCATAAAGTCGTTGCCATAAAAAACGGAAATATTTGGTTGTTACTGATCACTTCCTAATTTTATGAATGAATATAATCAAGGTAATATTTATTACGAACAGTTTATTTCGTTAGTAATGTAATGATACAAATCTTTTTTATCGTTTTTTTTAGAAGTCATTTACCTCCCTATGCATGAGTTTTCTAATGTTTACATCGTCATCGTGAAAACATTAGCATCGACGTCAGTAGTACGATAACACAGTACTTATATCACTGATTAATATCCCAAACAAACTGTTCCTGTGTTGCCGGTAAACGTATTTCTGCAATGTTTGCAAGTAGCCTTGAATTTAAATCTTGATTCTTTTTTTTTCTGCTACCTATTAAACCTCTTTCTTTTAACTCGACGCTTTTGCAACTAGTATCAGAGTCCGCCTCCAGACTTTATGACCTCCGTCTCGGCCGATTCTTGGCATGCACACTTGTGAGTTCAATGACTCGTGTTATGACAGCAACCAGCGTTCGCATTGTTTAGACATTGGTTATTCGATACCGCTGTGTAACATCAAGACATTTGATGTCATAGAAGACCGTGCCATTTCCTTATACATCGGCGACACTGACTTCTGCATCGGTTTCCTTATCACACAAGGTCGTGGTCATTACGAATGCTTTGCGGTTTCGCGGCTCAAGTATGTGAGGTCTAACTAAATAACTAAGGGATTTGAATTTGATGCCAGGTCGGGCTAAGTATTATTAGATTTATCTATTAAAAATCTCAATAATAGCACGATGTCTGGTAATGTGCTCGAAAAAATGGCACTAGGCACTAGGGAATATAGACAAGAAGTGGTGTACTGGTTTGTATATGCTTATTTTATGGATCAATAAATTTCTAATAAATGATGTGTCTCTATGTCCTTCTATTTCCTGCCGAGCGTAGAGTCATTTCGCTGATGCTTATTAAACTGCACAATAATTCAGAACATCAGATTTCTGCAAATCCGTACGAGGTCTGGTGGATTAAAGCTATAATCCATTTGACATTGATTGTGCAGAAGCCTCGTGCCCAACAGCGTGACAAAATAATTGTATGGCTGGTATTACCATTAATATTGTATGTCGCATTGAAGCCATTACAAAAATGTGGTTGATCTTTACGTAATTTTATTGGCGTTAACATTTTCCTTATTGTTTAACCGACCTATAACAGCAGTTAATATGTAGTTGTTGGTTACATAATGTACAAATTCTGCATCCATTCTATAACAATGTTTATGTGAAATAAAACTTGATTCTATTGTTAATCAATGACTTATTCGGTTTTTGTGATCTGATTCTCGTTTTAATTACATAATAAGTTATATTACATGACGTCTGTTTTAAAATGAATGTAATCGTAAACTCGAAAAATATTTACGTATGTATATGTTACACCACTTCCGCGACGAGTGGTGATAATGTATGTTGTTCTAATTATCTATCAAAATCAGCTGAATACGTCACAATGCTGATGAGCAAAACCTCTGATGTGGTTAAATATATTTGCCTTACTCCATGACGCTAGCTTCGTACATGCAGGTAGACTTGATATGCCTGAGAAATCTTCATAAAAATGTTGGACATGCAGAGTATGAATTAATAGTAATGGTCAATTATTACTTTCTTAAATTATCAGAACCAATTATGTAGTAAAAGTTAATCAAAAGAACTGAGCGAAAAAATCTGTCATAGTGATTGATACTTCATTCTCAGCCTATCGTCGTCCATTACTGGATGGAAGCTTCCCCAAGTAGGCGCCTTTCTCAAATTAAGCCTGTCTAAGCCCGGTCTCCACTTCAATACTTGTCTGGTTAACCATCTACACTATCAATTATGTGTGAATCATAATTACTATTATTTTTTTCAGGGTTCATGGTTATACCAGTCGACTCAAATAATGACAAATTTGAAAAAAGCGCAGTTACGACAACGTTTGAAAGAGATGAACATGACCAAGGAACTGCAACAGCACGCCAAGTCAGAGTAAGCGCAATGTGTATGAAAGAGTTTGTATATGTGAAAAAGATATAAATATTTTTGCTAATATTGTGACGGAAACTGTTGAATGTCTATTTCGGTGGTTGACGCGTTAGTGTCATGAATGTGAAAATTATCATGCATAAAAAGCGTCCACTGATTAAACGATTGTTGTTATTGTTAGGTACGAACGCACCGTCGGTCCGACCTTTGTGACTTATCGATCGTCTGCATTCGATACATTATTGATTATATATTTAGGACTCGGTCGTTAGGTCATGGTCAGGTGTCGCATAGAAAAGTAATGAATAACAAATGTGTATGTTCAAATGTGAGGTATGTTCGTGGTAAATCGTTGAAGTTGTTATGAAATTGTTAGTACTAAGCCTAGTCCCTGAGTGAATATGAAATGGCCGATATTGATTAGTGTAGTAATTTTAATAGTAATGTTCACCGTCTTGGCTTTATGACAGTAAAAAATGTAATTCCTGTAGTGTCCTAGTTCTTAAAGTTCTAGTAAGTACTTAAATTTTAATTTATGCCGTGTCTGCTTAATTAAAAATTCCATCACTTCATTTGTTCAAGACGCACCTGTGACCATTTTATGTTCAGATAATACAAAATTTATTTATCTTACTTGATAAACTATATAATATTTTCGAACACTGGACTTTGAACACCGTGACATTCCGTCGCATATTAAAATAGCAGGAATCTGTTTTGATTCGCATTTTCCGCTCGGTTGACGTTCACGTGTAAACTTTTTTAATGTCTCTTCTTGTCTTTGTTTACTGTGTTTTTATTCAAACCTTTGTGACTGTTATTATTTAAAAGTAATATACATTTGGAAATGGTCAACTTCAACATGCATAAATTGAAAGTAGGCTGGATCAATATCGTTTAGTTCCACATTCAAAAGTTTTTTTTTAATACAACCATTAAAGCTCCAAGGTTTGCGTTTTACGAGTTTTTTTTTTATGTAGAACCAGAGGTTACTTAAAAGATTTTTGTCGACTTGTTGAATATTCTTGCCATGACATGAAATCACATATTGTTCAGAATGACTGGCGTAATTGTGATTACATGTTGTAAAAGCGTTGAGTAATGGAGCCTATTAATAATGCATGCACGCAATCATTTATCGTAAAACGGAACGTTTGCGGTAGCAATGATTGATGGACGTTATTTTAAATATGAGAATACCTAATTATAAATAATTTGTGTAACTAAATACAATTCGATTATTCTTATCACTCTTAAATAAATTCGTTCCATTGGAAAAGTAACTTTAACATCGAAGCGAGGCAAAAATGGATTGTTATATTAAAATCAAATGTATTTTTTACTGATGACTACAATTATAAAGGCATAATTACTAAACTTTTTTAATACCATTTCATCGAATTATCGGTGCAATTTTAAAATATAAATGTATTTTGTTATTTAAAATAGGAATACCGTTTGAATAATGATATGGAACTGTTCTTTTTGTTCGATATATTTGCTCGTACTTATTGCAATGCCTAGTTATTATTCCAATTTTATATTTTGTACTATCGGCCTAACCCACGTATATTTTAAGTTTGTTTATATTTATGTATCAAAATGATTTTTAAAATGTTATTTTATTCCAAAAGTAAAATAATATGATGCATTTTATATGTTTATGTACTTAAGGTGTAATTATTATGTATTCTATTTTTATTTGAGGATGAGTGTTTAAAATTTTATTGTTCTGATTACATACAATCTTTTCAAAAGTCACGTTACCTTGGATCCTTTTTGTGATACAGCGAAATGTAACTTCACACTTCGACATAAACTGATTGAATAACTTTTAGATTGCACGCGATCTAGTGTTCGAGATAGTTAATACAATAGGCATTTCGAAACAAAAGACGCTTTGGAACCGGTTATGGTTCGGATGTTTTGCTAAGGTTTTGATGATCCTCCTTGTATAGATACTTTTAAATATTAAGAAGGGCCATCAAAAAAGTTGTCTTAGTATTTAGCATTTTATTCTCACAGAAAAGATCCGAGCTCATTGAATGTTAATTAATTTAGGTAAATAAAATTCAAAGACGTTTCCTAACTAAAGATTCCATTGTCTTTTAAAGGTTAACCTATAAAAAATTAACTTTAAAATTTCATTTATTTTTAATCTTTCTGGCTTACGAGTCTTCAAACTATAAGGTGTAACATTAAAATGATTGTGATGATATAAATTTACCATAAAATAGACGTTACTTTTAATTATAAGTAAATTTTCCTGCGAATTTATCTGCGATTATTGTAATATGCGCTATTCCTCTTTTAATTATTTTGTAATTCCATTTAGTTAAGTCCCTTAACATTGCACTTATTGTATTGCATTTCACGTTTTTAACACATGTGATATTTATTTTATTTTATATGTTGCCATTATATATGTGTGTGATATGAAAAAAATGTTTTATATATTTGTGTGAAAGCCTTGCCTACACCTGCTCGGTCGCTAGTATCTGGAGTAGAATATGTTTCACTCCATAATCATGAAGATAGGACTAAAATGTCGGCGACAAATTTGTGTAAAAAACGCATTGGGAAATGATGTTTCGAGGAACAAATACAAATTTACGTTTGTGATACTGAGAAAAAACTATAGAAAAAAAAATTTACCAGACCATTTCACCATCAACAACCCATATACGTCCCACTGCTGGGCAAGGGTCTCCTCTGCCATTGAGAGGGTTTAGGCCGTAGTCCACCACATTGGCCTAGTGCGGGTTGGCGGTCTACACACTCAACAAATTCCTAAGATCTTTTAGGTGTGCAGGTTTCTTCACGATGTCTTCCTTCACCGTTAAAGCAAGTGATAATTCAATGAGAATACACATATAACTTCGAAAAGTCAGAGGAGTGTGCCTAGGGTTCGAACCCGCTACCGTCGATATTCTCGACCGCGCGCCTATACCACAATTTGTTAGCCTTTTTCACGTTAGCTAACACGTCCAGGCTATGTGGAAGTCTACTGACTTTCAGGTTACGGGGGTGAGGCTAAGGCGCCCCATACACCTTCAATAATATTGCACAATCTTTTTATTGTTCTATAGTATTGAACAACCCCTTTGATTCCAGACATTCAATAAATTCTGTCAATAAAATTTACTAACCAGTCTGATCAATATTTTCGTGCGAGCAACATGTCTGACGACGAAGTTTTGGCGGCAGCCACGCTGGTGATTTTGTTGAAAAGAAAAAAAAAGAAATATATTGCGCAATATTAAGCCTACACAGCGCAATAAAAAAATATTGCACAATAAAAATTAAGCTCCCTCAGTCTTTTGTTCAATCACTGCGCAATGTTTCAATATTATCCCTACACGTTCAATAATATTGTACAATCAGAATATTGTGCAATTCCCCCTTCGCCAGTATATCGACTAATAAACTTCGCTGGCCACTCTAAGACTCTAAGTGATTCGTTTCATTCATTCATTCATTCCTCGTGTTGGAGTTAGACTTGTGATTCAATTTTGATTGTTACAATGGCTTTTAATAGTCGCAACGTAGACATTTTAGCGATCGAATACGTGTTAGGCTTTAAACATAGATTAAATTATTATTATTCTTGGTTTATTATAGAATGGCTTTAGAGTCTCATTAATATATTAATGAGTGTATATAAGATTAAGTTTTTCACCATCAGCAATATTTTTTTTTACTGTACTCATGCTCATAACATTTTAATGACATAAATATGTTTGTTGACACAACTTAAAATTAACACTCCTAGATCGGAGGTATATGTATAGTGAGGTTGGGTATTAAGGAATTCTTAATTCTACAATTATAGGTTGGCAAACAAATCTTATTAATCAAACGAAATAGATGTGTTTATCAAACTCAAAACTCATTTATATAATAGTGCCATTTTTAAAATAATCGGCATGCATATACCCATAACGTATTAGAACGAAGTATGTAGTGGCGCTGTGTATGTGATAACATCATTATAAATAATCATGGTCGTAATTAGAAAACATTAGGGACGGTGGTATAATTATAATACTATTGTAATCTTAAAACTTATACTCACGATCCCAAGAAAAATCTGTTTTATTAAAGTATTTTTGATTGGGATACAGTTTTGGGTATTTCCATTCGCTTTCCATCAGTTTTCTTTCTACGACCCTACAGTGAACGGTGCAATATTATTAAGTTCTTAGGAATTGGCTAGGATTTCAGTTTGTGAAATGGATATAGCGATGTAATTAGTGGCGATCTAATTCGGTTCCTTGCCGTAACTTGTTATTGAACGTAGTTAATTACGTGATTCTATTGGAAATTCGTATTGGGATTTTATGGATGAACACTTTATAATTTCGCTCGGCTTAAGTCAAATCCAATTATTGGTGAAATTAATAAGATTATTTGTGTAAATTTGAATGTTGTCTCATTACCTACAATAATGTTGACTTATTAAGGATTCATATTTGGTTGAATGTTCATAAAAACTTGCTTACTCTTAGGGCTTTTTACTTTAAATATGTAAAATGCTTTAGACATTATATTTCATTGATAAGAAACACTTAGTTTACAAGCGTCACAAGTGTTAAATATTAAGCGCCCTTTCCCGTTACGTTAAATTTAATTACCACCATAATGCAACAAATGAAAACAATTTCATCAACAATTTGTATACATACTCGGAGATCGTGTATAGTTTTTATTATTTTGTTTTAAGATTACGTCTACCTTTATAATAACTTTCGTCCTGTTGTGACGTTTTTTTTTGCGCTTTTTTATATTGTAAAGCAGTGAAACATTTAGGCGCATTTTATAAATAACTTTCACAAGTATTTGAGAGCAATAAATATAGCGTAAAACAGATCTTGGATTAAACTTTTAATCAAATAAAAATCTAGGACAGAACAAACGCAGCACTTTTTTTGACCACGCTTTGTAGGCTAAATAAATATCTTTTGAATATATATTGAATTGTCGAGATATCATCCTAAAAACAAACTTGTTTGTGGCAGAATCTTCTACTAGCAATCACGGCCGTCGCACTATTATTGCGTCCATAATATATTATTGATGTGAAAATAAATTTAATTAATGTCACATCGGTTTAACATGATGTTTTTGACAGCTCTCGCCGACACTTATGTCATACAAAGTAATCTGTACAAAGATTTGTGATTTTGTTGATTTAAAATTCTTTAAGATCATTGCATATCACTGATGTGAGATATAATATGGAGGACAATAACAGTTACGATATTTTAAAAACAAGAATCCTTTGTAAATAGCTCCTTTAGAAAATAGTTTATTTTATCGACATATATGTTGTAGCATTAAGCAACTGAAATTTGTTAGTGTTGCTGTCAAAAATGTCATGTTTCTTCGAGATGAGTGTAGCATCTAAGACCGTGTTGCCGAGTTGTAACATATCGAAGACTGAGTTGTGTATAGCTTGAAATGAGTCATAATGTTTAAGTTCCAATATCTGTCTATAGTTCTACCACGCTTATATTAATTTATCTATTTTTATGTGAATGAAGGTCGTATGTACATTAATTTATTCGTGGTAGGGCTATATTCGTTTTAATTTACCGTATAGGTAGTTGATAATGCTTACCGCCACTTACTAACAAACTTAATACTACCGTACATAATTATATTTGTTTTATGTATGCTTAAATAAAAGGAATTGATGGAAAACTGTGTTTTATTCTTTTACTCTTATCCGTGTCACTTTCATACGAAGTTTAGGTAGACCTTAGACACAATGTTTCGATTTAGATTTGATAGAGTAACGCATTTTCGGAATGCCAAGCAACAAATCTAATATATCTAAATTTAAAAAATATTTAAGGCAGGTGTGACCAAGCCTTGTCAAGTAGATTTTTCGTTTAGCAAATCAAAACTGAAATGTATTTGGTTATCAAACGTTCTACTAACAACAAAATAACATTTTTTTTTGTGTCCTACAATCTAAAACACAAAAAAGCCGTTCTTTTAAAAACGAATATGAAGAGGCAAAATAAAATTTAAAAGACGATAAAATCTTATAAAAGTATATTACATATCCACAAAAACACATGTATATACATATAGTATCTCTAACTTAGTATATACATATAGTATCTCTACATTGGAAGGTAACATTCAAGTTAAGTTTCCTAATTCACGAATTATATTAGCAAAAGTTAACTGTAATATGCAACTGTTTTGTTAGTATTTAGAATTATGATCTAAGAATGCTTTGGCTGCTGTATTGTGTTTGTTAAATTCATTGGAATTAAAAATTCATAATTCTTTGAATATTGCTTTGCAATTATGCATTCACAAAATATCAATAAGAAACTACATGTATTCGAAGGCTTGTAGCGTAACATTTTATATTGGCCCTTAAATGTATTTATGTGATATGGTGTCAACTGTCATTTAAAACCCATTAGCAGCTATCTTCTCTTTGACTTCTTTCACCATGAGTCTCACTAAGTTGTCTAAATCGATTTCTGGCTTCCAATCCCAGTCGCGCCGTGCTTCACTGTCATCGAACACTTGGGGCCAGGTATCAGCTGAAAAAACAAATTTCAGGGTCAAAACTTACTTCACAATTTATTTCATTTTAGATACTTGTAAAATTAAGAATTAATAAAAATTTGCAACCGTAAGAGGAGAAACTTTATTCTCCTTTATCGTGCACATTTTTAGACACCATGCTACCGTTTGAATCTCAATTACAACTGTTACAGTTGGTGGACTCGGTTAACTTTGGAGGTGACAAACCAAATATAGGCATAGGTACCTATTAAATTGAAAGTGAATATATTACCTATCTCTTGTCTGCTATCAGGCTTATATGAGATCTTCAACTCCGGCAGATGCTTGATCATTGCTTCAGCTAATTCTTCTGGAGTGAAGCTCATCGATGTGACGTTGTAGACTCTTCTGTTCAGTCTTTCATTGGGAACCTCGAGGTATTCAGAGAGGGCACGCAGGGCGTCCCTCACGTGCATCATAGGCAGTCTCGTATCTGGTTTTAAGTAGCACTGGTACTGGCCTTTGCGAAGAACGTCATGGAATATGGCAATGGCGTAATCTAAAACATATACATTTGTGTTTGTAACTGGTGACAAACATCGGAAATACCGGGGGAATAATCCATACGTTTGTATTTGATAAAAACTTCACTGAGTCTTAAATAACTCTGTTTAAGTTAGTTATATAATCTAAATTAAGCTCCAAATATATTATATAATACCATTAATGTGTATTTAATTTATTGATTTATGAATCATCTAATTAAATCCTTTATTTATCATAATGAATAAAACAACATACCAGTAGTGCCTCCACCTGGTGGGTCGCTTGAAATTACTCCTGGGAACCTCAAACAACGGAAATCTAAACCAAATTTGTAGTAGTAATATTCGCCCAACAATTCTGCGTGGACTTTCGACACACCGTACATAGTCCTTGGTCTCTGTATAGTTACATTTGGCGTTGGATTTCTTGGAGAATCAGGTCCAAATGCTCCAATCGTACTGGGTACGAATATCCTCAATTTATATTGTTTGGCAAGTTCTATCACGTTGTGCATTCCTTCTATATTAACTCTTACTGCTAAAGGAACATTTTGCTCTCCAATTGCACTAAGCAAAGCGGAGAAATGGATTAACCAATCCACTCGGTGGTCGACCACAATCTTTTGCAGTCCTTTAAAGTCTAAAATATCCACAAATATGTAAGGTCCATCTTTGATTATTTCCTCTGTTGGCTTGATAATGTCCGATAATATAACGTTGTCCTTTCCATACTTGTTTCGAAGGTACTTGGCGCACTCGACTCCTAGTTGACCTAGGCCCCCTGAGAAAATATCGTGTCCTAGATAATTTCTACACAAGTAAATAAATATCAAACAAGAATAGGTGTATTGAGGTAAGTAAATATGTATTTATTTTATCTCAAATAGATTACAACTAGAAACATCTGATTACTAGATCTATAAATACGAATCGACCTATAATTACTACATTTTCTTGTATACAAAAGAGTCATTCATTACCTTTTGTAAAAGGGTATTCTCTGGAAAGACACTACTAGTATCCTAGGTTTCATATCCGTCTATTGATTTACGCCGGTATGATCTGATCCCAAACATCATACCCTTAGGTACGTGTGTCAATATTTCTTTGCGGCCTTTACACGATGTATACAGTAGAGGCAACCGACTGGATGCTATCCGAGCGGATATATTTAAGTATTATCGAAATGAACCAAGGAATTACCAATCTTAATCAAAAAGAGGCAGAACAAACATTTTAAGTAAAATTATTAACATGTGAAAAATTATTTTGTCTTATTTAGTATTGGACAAGCGTGACAAGTTCAGGCCTTGGTCCTCGACGTGGTCCTCATCTATACCTAAGTAAGCTCATGATGAAGGGCTGATATTGATTGATCGATTATGTAATCTCCGGGTAAATTATAATATTTTGCGAATAATATCAAGGCGTAAAGCATAAAATGTTAGATAATATCTGAAGGAATGAGAACAACACAATTACATTGATAATTGTTATAAAGTTATTACGACAAACAGAGTATTATTACGTTGCGTATTTTACAGCACACCGCACAGGTAACGTAAACATGTTTGTGAAATAATAGTTTGCTCGTCATTACTGCTTCCACGTGTCTAACTCGAAAACGATATTGCATATTCTGTTACATTTTTTGTTGCTTTAGGTGCAAACTATATCCCATATTTATTTTATATCTTCCATGAATGCTGCCAACTGCGAAGCCTCTTATTTTTATATGAGACAAGCTTTTAAGCTACCTTTTTTTCCCCGGAGTATCCTCTTACTTACCCTGACCAAATATTTGAAATAAAATTTGTACCTACTTCACGAACCTTAAATTATTCTAAATAGATAGTGAATAAACAACAAACAAATTTTATTGTTTGAAATTTTAAATAGAAAGCACAAGCTTTATTTTATGCGGATTTATTTTGTTAGTTGAAATTAATCTTTTAAAATAGCTTTTCTATTTCAGATTTATTGGGCGTATCGAGCTTAAGTTTTCTTTTTTGTTACATTTAATTATTGTTTAATCACCGTTGGATAGGATAAACCGCAAATTGTTTAAGATTTCTTTTATCAACAACGTAGCGTTGGATTTTGATGAAACTATATACGTTAGATGTATTGCAAATAAAGCAAATTTATCTTGCTCAAAATTATTGTCCGTTTTTTTTAAATCTCTTACTTGCCATTTGCTGCAGTGCTGCGAATCAGAATATCGACCGGTGGATACCATTATCTACTATCTATATCTTACTAGTACACTCAATTAAAACTATTTTATGTAGCCTGAATACTTAAGGTTGGAACGCGAAAAACTTGAATATACCATTGAGTGTTTCATCATATTAGAAATGATTTTTTATAACAGCTAAATACAAAACAGATCTAGACCTTGTGTACTTATCAAATTAACTTTTTTGACAACTGTACCAAAATGTGTAAAACACTTAATTTTTCTCATATTTTTAATGAAAAACTATTAATTATGTACTGTAATTTGATTGAAAAAAACACGCGAGTGAACGTCACGTGAGCATATACCGTTCACTTTCACTTTAGGTAAATATCGGTGCATGAATCCAGTATGCGAGATTGATATCTTTAAAATGCATAAAAAATAATCTTTTTCCAAGATTCGAAATTTATTACAAAATTTTTGCGTTTCAGTAACATACGAAGACAATTGTTTTTAAAACGTTGAACTATCGAGCTTCCTTTGCCAAAATATAATAATAAATCAAGAAAACAACTTACCGGTAATTAAAATTTTCGGAGGCTTGTTATGGAAAGAGTTAACAGAATACAATCTTACGTTGTATTTAATTGCAGTCCTGCATACATTACGCAAAAACATTTTATCACGACGAGTGTGAATACGACACGATAAATCACTGTGTGAGTCCAACCGTTACTGGGTTCAAAGCAGGGATCTATCGTGTTAGGAACTGGTTGTGAGGCTAGGATATTAGACTGGGGCTTCGAACTGTAGTGGGTGTGTCGCGTTTTTGTCGTTCTTGACACTGAGATGTTTTGAAGTAAGATATTAACACACCAGTGTAGCTTTTAAGCGTTAGCGATACCCAAATATGCGCGCATCCAAGGCAGGTGTGTCCGAAGCGCGAGACGTTGTTTTTTGTTTGTGTAAGAGCGCCACAAGCTTCATTCCTGCAGCTATTTTTTACACCACCGCCTTTACCTTGCTTTTCTTTATTGTGTTTTATTAAATATGTATATAAAAAATTACATAAATAAAAATAATAAAAATTAAGAAATGGATTAAAATAATGTTTCTTAAACTGGATGTTGGTAGAGAAATATCCAATAAGTTTATATAAGAACCAGTCAAGAAGTGATATTAATGAATTATTATTACTTAATATAAAAGTATTTGCTCCAATCGCACAGATGTCTCAAGGTTAACAGGATACTAACAGGTTTTTAAAATTCGCGAACACAAATAACTACGTCGTACGTGATTTGGCAATTTTACATAACAAAATTTTACTTCTGTTTTTCATTACACATTCGCTTTTATATCCGATCCATTAAGACAGAGACCGTAATAAACGCCAAATAAAAAGCTCGAGATAAAAATTTGTATGAAAATTGGGGAAATTGTTGAAAAATGCTCCATAAATGATAAATTTTATGAAGTAAAAAAGAAAATATTTTTTTACAAAGTTCTTGTAAATCCAATTTTTGTAGGACTTACAATAAATAAATAATGCATTATTAGGTAAAGCATCATGACAATCAATGTTTAGCTAGTTGGTTAGATAGTTTTCAAATCAAGTGTTACTTGAAGAGATAGTAAACTATCTATTGCATAAAACTTGTCAATATCGTTGGGTATAGTTGTTTAGGAAAAAGGAAAGTAAAAGACTCAGGAAATTGTTCCTAAAATCAGATATGTATTAAAAATTCTTAAATAAATGGAATAGGCTCAGAGCACTCTCAGAGCCCTTAGATTTAAAAGGTTCAATGATTCTTTTAAATTCAATCGGTTTTATGCCAAGGTTTTTTATTTTAAAAATATGTTATGTAATGTTTGAGTTACTGTTGAATTGACCAATTATGGGGGTACTAATACCTACTACTGGATATTAATATCCAAATAAGTACCTAAAACAGATGATCTCAAATGACAGATTCCCCTCTTGGCTATGGCAAAATTTGCATTTTGTCTGTTTATCTCATTATGAATGTTTCATCACTTGACGAGAATGATGAATAAGTACCTATGTTGTCCAATTAAAATATAAAATTATGAGATACGTAATTTACCATCTTTCTAAACTTGATATGATCATTTCAGTTAACTATATTTTCTTAAATCATGACTAAGCAGTTTGTAGATACATGTATGTATGTGTGTCAATGTAAATATTATTCGCCGATGAGAACATTTTTATTTTGGACACGTGCCTACCTATTGTATGTACGCAAAACGAATTTATGGAAGAGCTGTACTAAAGAAATATAAGAATCACATGATTTAATAATATTAATTTAAAAATAAAAACATATTAACCTCTAGAAAACATCGCGTTACGAGAGTGATTTAATATGGCATATACCTAAGTATAACGTTATTTCGATTTAACCGGTGACAAATAGTTGTTTTAAACAAGTGAAGTGTTTTTATACTATGACATATTAAAAACAAAAAAAAAATTGGCGCAATTTTGAAATTTTAGAAAAAGAATTGTAGTTGTTCAATGAAAATATTTTATTCTGTTCATAAATGTCCACACAATTTTTGTGCCCAAAGGATTTTTCCTCTTCAAAGTAATAAATACTTATCATTGATTAATATTTAGGAAGCACTCTTCTATTTGGAAAAGTAATTTTTAAGTAAATCTTTCATAAAGTAATTGCAATAACACTCTGAATGCATTCAACAAATTATTGTCATTTAGGAGATACGTTGAGCAATTAGAACGACACATACCAATTCCATTGTCCAAGCCACCACCTTCCTTATTACCACATAGAACGATTTAATCGAGATAGCTCGCCTAAGCATTCTTTATTTTGCAATATTGAGCCAAAGAGTAACTGTTTACGGAAGCGTTATTCATTTCACAAAGTAGTTTAAAAATGCCAACGTACTTAGAGCATTGAATATGAACGTAAAAAAAACTAGATAGTCATTTCAGTTATCCCGATTATATGATACATATTATCATCAGCTGTAAGACGTCCACTACTGTCCAGCAGTCAGGACAAGTAGTCGTATTAGAAAGTAAAAAGTAGTAGTAATACTTCCAAAGCGATCTTCGGCTTTCTTCGAATATCTTTATATCGTCAGCCCACCTTGTGGGTGGACGCCCAATGCTGCGATCACCGGTACCTGGGCTACACTGGAAACCCTTTCTGCTCCAAAGGTGACGACCTTTGGTGAGTTCTACGAGCTATTTGCCCTGCCACTCCCGCTTGCTAATCCTTTAATGAGACAATAAAAGAAACGATTTACAAGTAGATGATTAACTTTAACGTTATTTAGTAGAAGCGTCAAGTCATTTTTCAAACACATAATCTTATTACGAAGATGTAAGTATAGTACTTTATGTGAGTATTAAAACGAATATAATAAGGTACAACAATTAAATATATTTGATCAACTGATTACATATTTTTACATCTGTACCATCTAAAAGCACTAAAGTTTGTTATAATTTGTAACAACTCGCAAAACCGAGGGCATACAATTTATTCACGTTGATATTGGATCACAATCGAAGAAAATGAAGTCTTTCAGCACACACATGCATAAATAATGTATTAGGCAGAGGTGTATTTTTGCATCCTCTTTTCAAAAATGTAGGCTTTCAGTCAGGTGGCAATCCTATCTCCCTTTTTGGATCTCATATTAAGGTTTCGTGCTGCTACTGAAAAGTTCCTAATAGTGAAACTTGCAACGCTGAGGACCGGCACACATTAGCAGACCACTAAATTATTTAAATAATATTTATCATTACCTTTAATATAGTGTGTTAACCTACTTGCACGTCTATGGTACATTTGGTAGTCGCCGGTGGCACGAGCCACAATGGTGAAAGATAAGTTACTTGGTGCGCATCGAGCTGTGAACCGAAAGTCTGGTGTTTACATGCGAAATACACTTCATATCCCAGTCCGTGTTCGGCTACCATAAGCCTCGCTTGTGATTTATCCAAGGATTGTTCATTCGTGTTTACAAGTTGTGTAATAGCCAAACAGGAAATCAGTCTATCGCCCCGTAGTTTATGAAGGCAATGGATGTTGGGTCTTTAAAGGTTGGCATTATTTAGTACATGACAGACACTAAAAGGTTTTGTTTTTCTAAAACCCAGTTCTACAATAGCATTATTATGTAAGTTCGCGGGTGAAATATTTACTATGAATAATTTCTAGTTATGATGTAAACAGAATTACAGCGAGCGTAATGTTTATAGTATTTATTTAGAAATTGTATTGTTCTCGAACCAACTTACCTTTTACTGATGTAAATATTTACCGGTAAACAAAATATTGTTACGTCTCAAGAATAGTAGCTGTTACTTATGTGCACGAGGTTGTCATTTGATACAGGAGGTTGATTTCCTTACTGTAATTCACAATTAAATACTGCATTTGACGGATTTATTTAAAAAAAAATAACCTAAGTGAAGAACTAGTGCTACTTTTATAGCTCCGTACCTGTGATGGCTAGATACCAGCCTGAGAAAGGAGAGGCCGCAGGTTCGATCTCCGCACCGAGACAAATGTTCGTGTGGCCCACAAATATACATACATAATTATGTTTCTGAGTGTTTGTCAGACTGAAAAGTCTTACGTAATTTTTGATACCCACAACACAGGTCACACAGGACTTGTATCCTAGTGTGGTAACAGAACTATGTATGTGACTGGATGTATTTATTAATTTATGGTTATAAATTTCGATATAAACAGTTTCCAGAGCCAGTTAGGTCTTATTTATAAATGTCTATTCTCATTATTCGTTCCGTAAGAAAGATTGTTAAGGCCGAATTTGCTATCTAAAGTAGGATATTGGTTTCCGCCCCTTTGAATGAATATAACAGTATGAATATGATGTAAAAATCCGTTATAGTCAAACATGACTAATAATACGTAAGTAAATATTTATTGTATTTATTTTTATACTATTTGTACAACTTATACTTTTTATATACCTACAACATCAACGAAAAAATACGATGACTACTGTCTTCGTTCTAGGCACAATCTCGCCTAGGTCTTTTCTCTAGCTGCGATCTCTGCCAAACAACCTACGGGACTGGAGTTTATTACATTTATTTTATGGAATTGTTCAGTTTTGTTTAATGTTAGATATATCTTTATAATCAGAAAAAAAAACAAAAGTCTCACAGTAATTTAAAACACTCTTAAACTAGAATTTAGAATATTGATTATGTAGATGGATCATGTGATCGTGTCTGCAGTTTTTTTTTGCTAGTGTTTATTATTATAATCGCGGCTATATTGATAACCAGTTGCCGGAATGTAGTCATGAATATAATGAGAGTCGTTATTTTTATGTTGAAAGAAATAAACACCCAGGACGGGTGTCTAACTCTATCACGTTTGTTTTGGCAAATGATCCAGTGTTATTATTTTTTCTAAACATTGGATATAGAAAAAGGAGCAGGCAGAGATTTAACTCTACGTAATTTTGGACCAGTCTCTACGTGTTAAAAAGCGAGTTTATATTTATTTTTACAGCACAATTCCAGATTCTATTAAAATAGCAGGTTACTTAACATTAAAATTAAACAAGGGATCTCTAGATACCGTGCCACATATAAATAATTACTTAGAGGTACGCAAGATTATTTCGTTTAGCAGCACTTGACTGTTGTAGAAATGGCAAGAGGCCCCCGAAAGACTTACAGCCGAAACACGCAGTCACACCTGTATTGCCTCCAAGGGGTTAGCAGAGGTCCATATTTTCATATTTCGTCAATCATGTACGAGAAAGATTTTTGTAGCTTTAAAAATTGTGTTCCTTTCCTAGATTGTAAAAATTGCTTGTATGAAGAAGTGTGAGTTTATTTTGCCGCCATTCTTGCATTTTATAGCTCAAAGGGTTTAAGGATCGTAGATTCAAACAAAGCAGTTGTAAAAACTAAAAATACGTAAACTATATCTTCTTTGCCTAAGTATCTCTATCGTCGAGATGATGTGTGCCACACGACAGTTACGGATAAGTGCGGTAACTGTACCATAATCGCGAATCGTCCCGTTGGCTGCCTACGTTGATATGTGATACAAATATCCACATACCTGTGTAACTATGCTTATGTTATTAAACTGGAAGACTTAATTTTTTCATGCAATACCCTTTATGCTTATAGAGTTTATATTAAATGTTGGGCCTATTACTGGATAATTATGAATAATTTCATTTCATCATCACCATCAACCTAAATACATACGTTCCTCTGCTGGGCACAGGCATTCTCTAATTACAAGAAGGGTTTAATGCCTTGGTTCACCACGTTAGCTCAGCTCGATTTGGCGGACTACGACTTTATAAAATTCTTAAGAAATTTTAGGTCGGCAGGTTTCCTCACTGTGTTCAAAATTAATTGTCATATTGTAGAAAACGTCGACAATATTTAATGGGCCATATTTCAAATGTCCACAATCTAGAATGCCCCGGGAATCGAAGGGACGCCGGTTTGTCTTCAGTACCGAGACAAATGTTTGAGTTATTCAGAATACTTGTTAGTTTGATTTGATAATGATATAAACATGTCATAAAATTTTGGACAACAACTTATTAATTTAAATAATTGTTTACTAGACCTTCAATAAAAAGTTCATACATTTAATAATTTAAAAAAATGTGCTAACAGTCGTAAATAGTATTCCCTCGTTCTAGCCTAATCATAAGGAAAATGTTAGATCTGTCTCTGTGACATTGATCATCTGAATATTACCGGAAAACCGGCAGTAGAATCGTCCCCCATAACGTGGGACTGATTAGTATTATCTCAGTGCTCATCTCGACCACTGAGCCAACCTTTTGGCGGGCAAGGGCCAAAAATGCCAAAATAAATGTGGGAGATTAAAAAAAAAAAGGCGGGACGCACTTGTGATATACATCCGAGATTTCTAAAAGAGCCGGGCCGCAATTATGATGTTTTAACATATTTTCACAACATCCGTTGGCCGCGGGTTGCCGACCACTGATCTAGCTGATACATCACGGCTAGCACGGTAGGGTAATATAATAGTAATTGAAATATGCAGAAAACTTGTGACAGCCCCGTGGCGCAGTTGGCTAGACACCAGCTTGCGAAACGAGCGGCCGCGGGTTCGATCCCCGCACCGAGACAAATGTTTGTGTGATCCACAAATATTTGTTTCGGGTCTGGGTGTTTGTGAGACCTAAAAGTCTCTCGTAGTTTCTGATACCCATGACACAAGACTCGTATCTTAGGATGGGGTCAGGACTATGTATGTGACTGTTGGGTGTATTTATTATACTTAATTAAATTTATTATTAATTATTATAATTTACTTAATATATCTCGTTTTTGATATATTTTTGCTCACAATTTAAATTGTTTAAAGTTACAAACAATAGGTAACCAAGTACGTGTCGGTAATATGGTTTCGTTTAGGAAATAAAATTATATTTGAATATATTTCACATTACTTCGCTAAGGCGAGCAAAACGCGTTTTATTTCGCTGAAGTTGCTTCCCGCATAGGGCAGTAAAGATCTCGTAATCAAATAAATTAGAATTATAAGAGCGGAAAATCACGATGGTCTCGCGAAGAGACAAGACACCTTAAAGTTAATTAAATATATATATAAAATAACTGAACTAACTCTTTGGAATTTCTTAGGCGTGTAATCCGCCAACCTGCACTAGACCAGCGTGGTGGACTAAGGCTGAAACGCTCTCAAAGGTAGAGGAGGCTCGTGCCAAGCAGTGGGACGTAAATGGGCTGATCACAAAAATAACTGATAGGTATTTCGTAATAGAAAAGACTTCAAAATATTTCTTCTTCATTATTTTATTCCGACTCGGTTCATATGCTGTGTCAATAAAAATGTCTATCAGAGACATTTTTATTGACACAGCATATGAACAGCATATATAACAGCATAGATTTCATTGTTCTTTTTTACTTGATATTATTTCGGCTTTTGTCCCACACTATTCAATGTCTTAATGCTTATTACAGTCTTTCAGCGCGTCCATTCATACAAATCATGACCCATATTCGTTCAAGCTGTAAATTACGTAATAGCCGACAATGACGTAAAAATCACACACCATAGATTGCAAACTCAATGGAGAATTAGTGAAAGTACGGCTCAATCAGCGGACCGTTGTGCCCGGACTATTGTTTCCATTTGCATTGTTTTTGTTAACGTTGGTCCTTCACGCCACTGGATTACGTTTTAAGTATTAGAACAGTTACTGCAGCGCTGGTGTTGCAATACTCTTGCAGAAAAGATACTATATTTAAACAAACCCTTTAACACTTCCTCAATACTTTCAGGTGATAATAATAAAGCAAAAAGGGTGAAGATGTTACAATGAGCTTTAGAACGGGACTAGAGGAATGGATCAGAAGATAGTACAAATGATCATATGGATTATTTTAGTAATTGTAGCGTCAAGTTCGGGTCAAGCGTCTGTTTGTCCCACACCAGAATCCATACTTCCTTGTATTTGTACAAATCGCCACGAAGATGTACAAATATGGTAAGGATTTGGTACGATAAATAATTTATTATTCACTTTATATATAAGTAAATATATGATTTCTTTCCTCTATTTCAGGTGCACACACAGCGATTTATCTCAAGTTTTAAAAGGCATACAGAAAGTAGGAGAATTTATTCGAAAACCAATTGACGAATTGATAATAGAAAACAATTATCTACCATCTCTTCCTGGGAAAATATTTCATAATGTAAAAATTTTAAGGTTGATGCTTCGACATAATGGATTGGAAAGACTGTCGGGTGCATGGTTAGAAACGCAGGAAATGAATTTAGTTGAAATATATATAGTAGAAAATGACTTGAGAAATCTTCCGGCCGAGAGCTTGATGAAACTACAAAATCTCCAAGCCGTTACCGTGCAATCACATAATTTGAAGCGGATTCCCGTATTTTCTAATGTGCCCAAGTTGAAATATATTAACATACAGTCCAATAGCTTAAATGCTATAAATGAAAACACATTTGAAAATTTACCTAATTTAGAAAAATTATTTATCCAAGGCAGTCCACATCTTCGCATATTAAAGGAAAATGCATTATACAACTTGCCAAAGTTAAAGAAATTAGAGATAACAAATTGCGGTATAAATGTGATACATATGAGAGCTCTATCTTTAATGCCCTCCTTAAGCGAATTGTCTTTTAAGGAGAATAAAATTTCCGATGCCACTATGGTAGGGAGAGCGACGAGGGATCTCCCTATGTTATCACATTTAGATTTGAATTCAAATTTAATTGATAAATTAAACGAGGGAGCATTTGTTGATCAACCCATGTTAGAAAAACTATTCTTAGCGAATAATAATATAAGTATTATCCATCATGGTGCATTTCACAGGGTTCCAAAATTGCGAGTTGTTGACTTAAATTATAACAAAATAAGGCAAATCCATCCCGAATCATTTCTGCAACAGTCGGGAAGTGGAGTGGAAGAACTTTACCTCATTGGAAATGAAATAATGCACATTTCTGAATTCCGTGCTTTGCTTGATGCTCTACCTAGGCTGAAGTTTTTAGATATGAGCGAAAATATGCTTCAAGAAATCCCTAGGGGCGCCCTCCGAGGTCATCCGAGTTTAGAAAGATTACATTTAAATAAGAATAGTATCAAATTTATACAAGCGGATGCATTTGTCGCAATGCCAGCTTTAAGAGAATTGCATTTAAATAAGAATTCTCTATCCGACGTGAATGAAGGTCCGTTTTGGGATTTACCAGTCCTTAAGGGGTTGGATTTATCGTACAATAAATTCCAACGATTGCAACCAAAACTATTGTACAATCTTCCAGCTTTACGCAGAATTAATTTTGCTCATAATCAGTTAGCTATAATTGATCCAATAACTTTTATGGAAGCTCCTTTATTGGAATACGTTAATATATCTGGGAATTCTTTAGTTTCTATTCACCCTGCTACGTTTCGTAATTTGCCAAATTTATATGAATTAGATGCCAGTTCGAATAGACTCATAGAATTTGTGCCAGGTCTGCCTCGTGGTCTGGAGCAATTATATCTACAAAAAAATCAAATTACGAATTTACCTGCACCACCATCTCCAGATATGGATCTACCATCTCTGAGAACATTAGACATATCTAGTAATGGGATACAAAAGATTCCATATGGCAGTATGAAAACTCTTCATAACTTACATCGATTTTACATGAAACGAAATGGACTGAGGCAAATTGACACCGCTACATTTAGTGACTTAGAACGTCTTGAAATTTTGGATCTCAGTGAAAATCAGCTACTATCAGTGCACCCTAAAAGTTTTAATAAACTGACCAATTTAAAACAAGTGTATATGCATGGAAATAAGATTGACAATTTCGATTTTATGACAATTCAAGATAATACAGCGCTATCCATGTTGGACTTTAGTAAAAATAAACTAAAAAGTATAGGCCCGAATATAGTCAGCAAAGCATTAGACGTAGAAATACTGAATATTTCTTCAAACAACTTAAACGTACTTCCAGCAAACTTAAACATGATGTCGAAACTAAAAATTTTGGATGCTAGTTTCAATTACATTAAACAATTCGACGGCAATTCAATCAATAATATGCAATCGTTAACTGATATAAAATTGCCACATAATAAAATAACAGAGATACGCTCTAGTACTTTCAAAGATCTTAAAGATTTGGAAACGATTGATTTAGATAACAATAACATAGAAATTGTACATCCTAAAGCAATTTCTAATTTGCCGAAATTGATATCAGTTTATTTGAGTAGAAATCATATAATTGATATACCAGATCGGGTGTTTTTTAATCTACCAAAGTTACGAATTATTGAACTTCAAGGTAATCGGCTGCAATTCATATCGATACGGGCATTCGAAAACATGCCTTTGGTGCAGTATTTGAATCTGAGTAACAATCATATAACAAATGTAGATAATTCGGGTTTAAGACAACTGTCCTCGTTAGAAGTGCTAGATTTGAGTTTCAATAAATTAACTAGAATTACTAAAGAATCTTTCCAGTACATGGAATGGCTGGTAGAGTTAAATTTGGAAAATAATTTGATATGCCAAATCAGCGGTAGACCATTCGACTTCATGCCGAGGCTTAAAGTCCTTTCTTTGAAACGTAATAAACTGTCTACAGTATCTGAAGCTACCTTCGAGAAGTTACGAAACAACATAGCTATTCTAGATATTGACGGTGAGTTTATCTTAATTCAATTAATCCTCTTAATAATAACATTGATATACCCGTGGCGCAGTTGGTCATCGACGACATTGCGAAACAAGAGGTCGCGGATTCGATCCCTGCACTAAGAAAAATGTTTGTGTGATTGGCATTTTTTTCTGGGACGTTTGATTGTAAGATCGAGGTGCCCCTCGTAATTTCGGATACCCATGATATAAGACTAGTATCTTAGTGTGGGTTCAGAATTATGTAGTTAACTGTTGGTTGTATTTCTTTTCTAATATCACTTTTTTAAATTATAACGAAGTCTCCCTATCGCCTGTCCTATGTACCTCGTTCGCCTTGTGGCATGAGTTCTCGAGGTTCTCTGTCAAAAAAATCTGGTTCCTATTCCGAGAGATTCGAAGTGGTTAGCAGAAAGCAACACCTATTTTTATATATTGTCTATTTCTTTCAGCTAATCCATTAGTATGCAATTGTGGAATTATATGGCTGAAATCATGGTTGCTGGAATCGACTTCAGTAGGTCCAAAATGTACAGACGGGACTTATGTGAAAGGAATGCCTTTTTCACAAAGCGACTGTTCAAATATACCTGTTAATGAAGCCATAACACTATGTACAAGCCAAGAAAACGATGCATTGTTGCCTAATTTAGCAACATCGCAAGTGTTTTCGTCGCTGGACAAAATCAAGGATTATACAACACAAAATAAGAACAATTATCATATCAATAAGATTCAAAATAGACCCTTGCCAGAAGAATCGGACTACTTTTACGATGAATATGTCGATTACCCATACAATGAAACTTTATTAGACGGCGTCAACAGCGATATAGGTTCTGTTAAAACAAATAAAACACATGATGCTTTTGGACAAACACCTACAATTTATGCAGATATGAAAAATACAAGTCTCAATACACCTGCTTCGAATTCGGCCGTCTCCATAAAAGTACCAACTAGTGGTTTTACATTTTTCGGAATGCCACTGCCCTCTATAGATATGGGGAAACTATTAAATACAGGACGCAAAGTGGATTTCTCTGAAAACAAAACACCAGTATTACAAAGCAATAAATATAAAATTCTAGAGCCTCCTCAATTCGAAACAGGTGGTTTTACTCCTATGCTACCACCCACAGCTGGTGGGTTTGTACCAATGTCAGATTCGGTACTTAATGTTTCTCATGCTGTGGCTAAAAACCAAAGTGAAGTGAATTATAGTAAACAAACAAATATTGGACTGACTTTTAAAACATCAACAAAAAAGCCACTGATAAAAACCATTCCTAATAACACAACCCACCAGAAAACGAAAAGTGAAGTTCATGAACTCCAAACTTTCCTTGATGATGATAACACTACTCATGTAGCTTACAACAGGACAAAAAATATTGAAGAAGAAAAAAGTGCTCCTAATAATTTAAGTAAATACAACCTTATGGAATCCAACTTGACAATCACAGAAATTACAGAAAAGGAAGGCTTACTTATTACTACAGATACAAGTAATGATATGTCATTACAAGCATGGATGGAAAGTAGTTCTGTCTCATATACTATGCCTCCATCAACATCAAAACCACCAATAAAGAAGCACATTGTACCCCAACCCACTGCTCTTTCTGCTGTACTTATACCAAGTAACATAGAAGCTAGGAATTTCTCAAACAGACCAGCTACTATTACCAAAGTTAATATTCCTCATATAGAACAATACAATACGCGAGAAAGCTTTTCTCCTGTAATAAACAGGGAGGGAAAGACAAGGTTCTCAGATATAGAAAATCTAGGCAATACTAAAACAAGACATGTAGATGGGAAAGAGTGGTATTATAAAAACTACAATAATTCTAACTTAAAACCATATATTGCACCTGGCATACAATCAAAGAGTAGTATTTTAAGCTATAACATATATTTATTACTATTTAGTTTAAATTATGCTTACTTCACCATGTAGTGTCCAGGAATCCTATCACCAAAATAAATTAAAATTTATGCTTTCTGCTGCATGTTAATAATGTTTAGAACTTAAACACAGATTTTGCATAAGCAGTGTTTTAAGCGAAGAAGAATCAATAAGGTTTCAAAGCAGATGATAATTATTTATTATATTAAAAACATACTGAACTTATTAAGACAAATATTTAAATCCTATAATTAGCAATGTGTGTTTTATGTAATAAATAAAACTACAATAAATACTGAATATCACCTTTGGTTTCATTTATGAAATAAAAGTATGTTCATTTTGTTAAACAACCTTGCACAATAATCTAGTAAAACACATAACAGTTGGCAATATAACAATTAAGATGTTTATCACTGTTCACCACAGAATTATGATTTTATATCCTTTAATTTACAATCAAAGATCTATCTACACTCATTTATTTGTTGGGGCTTCTGTACTACTGCCATGCTTCTCTTTTTATATGAATGATGTCAACATTTACCAAAATTAAATCAGTAGTGGAGATTACTTTTTTATTAAGCATTTTTTTCAATAAAATATTTCTTCATTTTGTCTAAAGCTTTATATCTATGAGATATTTTGTTTTTTTCACTTTTTGGTAATTCAGCATATGTCTTGTCATAACCATCAGGTTGAAAGATACAATCCCAACCAAAGTCTCTTGGACCTCTTGGAGAGACAATTTTTCCCTGTGTTATGCCTTGGAATAAAACTACATCAGCATCTTCACAGTTGCCCGTGCAATATGCAAAGGTACACACAGCCTCTGCCGATTTGTCCTCCCATCCTGCTAGCAATCGCGTCAGACCTTCCGGTTTCAATTTGTCTAGGAACCATTTTATATAGGGCCCGGGTAAACCACCTAGGGCGTTAAAACATAATGAAGAATCCTCCACGATAACAGGTTTTTTTAACAACCGTGCAGCTTCCTGGCATTTTTTTACTGAAACTTCGTCCATTTCTCCTTGTAGCTCTGGCAAGTCTAGCTTATGGCTAATAATTTCCAAGGGAAAAGTATTACCTAAAATTGCTCGTAGTTCTTCTAATTTCTTTGCATTTCCGGTAACAAATGTAAGAGTTCGATGCGTCATATCTTTGATGTTTTAGGCTAGATATCACTGTAAGGTAGGAAATTGTATACGGTAATGGCAACAAGTCATTCATAAATTTAAAACCACATGTGATTTACAAAAATCTATATGAATGTAGATATCATGTCAAAACAAAGGTGTCAACTGTCAATGGTCTAGCCCAGGGCTTCCCAAACTGTGCGTCGCGGCAACATCCTGAGGGCGTCGCAAGGCGATCGGCAAACATTCGCTGTCCTTATTTTTCTGATAACCTCATATTAGGCTAACTAGTACTGTTTTATTTCCAGTGAAGTAGGTAGTTTTGATGCCGGGGGGGGGGGTCACAAGAAAAATAATTCTATAGGGCGTCATAGTGTAAATAAGTTTGGGAAGCCCTGGTCTAGCCAATGGTCAAATGTCATTTCGCAAATGACAATGGGAAACCGGTAGGCGGCTCACTGAAGATAGCCCCGAAAAAAATTTTTTTTCCTAATTTTCGACTATTTTGCTAATTAGTCGTTTATTCATCGTTTGTTCTTGATTGTTCGCCGTTAGTTATTGTTTGTTCTTTATTTATTAATAAAAAAAAAAAAATTAAAATCTACCTTCAAGTTAGCCCCGCTATTGCAGTTTTTAATATTATACTATCAAAAATTACTTATGTCGATTGGTTTTTTTGATTGTTCGTCCATAAATAATGTTTGTTTTATTGCGAAATTGCTGATTTCTGGGTAATTAATCATTTTAATTAGTAAAATACATTTAAGCAAAATGTGTTCACAGCGCATGCGTCAACTACAAGTTTAAATTTTAAACGCGGTTTTAATGGTTGTAAAAAAAACAATTAGGTGCAATTAGGTATAAATACTACAAAAGCAACTAATTTGTATACAGTACAATTCAAAAAATTAAATAAATAAAATATTTTTAAGATAATTTATGTGAAACTAACAGCAAAGCTTATGTTTACCATGTAGGGCAGGTGACCCGGTTTTGGCCATTTTAAGAATTTTGTAGACTTTGAGGCTATATCATTTTACAGTTTTTGTTATCACGGACATATTTCTTGTAAAAAGTGATTAAATATGTATAAATCTAGCCTAAGGATACATTTTTTTTCATAATGATTCAATGGAAAAATAATCCTGTAGAAAAGAAAAAAAATGGGAATTTGTGCCATTTTTGGCCAGATTTACCCCATTTCTGGTCACAGTCATGTGCCAGTTCTGGCCACCAAAATTCATCAAAAATAAAAAGCAGATAATTCAAAGTAATAAAAAGTTTATTCAAAGATCGCATATTTTACGACCAACAGTCCTTATTTATAGAAAAATAGCTAACATAATATTGATGACAATTATGAAATATAATATCTCAGCTTGTAAATTAAATTCTTTCTTCTTCTTCTTCTTCTTCATCAACCCATATACGCCCACTGCTGAGCACGGGTCTTCTCTACCATTGAGAGGGTTTAGGCCATAGTCCACCACGCTGGACTAGTGCGGGTTGGCGGACTACACACCTAAGAAATTCCTAAGAACTCTTAGGTGTGCAGGTTTTATCACGATGTTTTCCTTCACCGTTAAAGCAAGTGATAATTCAATGTGAATACACACATAACTTCGAAAAGCCAGAGGTGTGTGCGTGGGGTTCGAACCCGCAACCGTCGAGATTCTCGACCGCGCGCCCAAACCTCGAGGCCATCACTACTTGAATTAATTCTGAATTCTGGAATTCTGCTTGAATTAATGCTTGAATTTCGATGGAGGCATTATAATCGTAACTCTGAAAATGATTACTTATATCAAAAAAGCTAAGTAATTAAGGCCAAAAGTGGGGTTCTACGTGCACCACTCTTGGTCAGTCATGTGGCCAAAGATGGGAAAATTCATTAATTTCGGCTCCATTAGTGGCCACTCTCATAAACTCACTTAATAAACAAATAGCGATAAAATATTATTTGTACCACTTAGACAGTGTATTCTTTATGAAGGATTAACATAAACATTAAAAAAATAAGAAGGGTTTAAAAAATAGTGATTGATTACTCACCCTCTCGCCTTAGCGTTTTTGCTAAGACTTATAACAATCGACGCTCGTCCAAAAATAATGACTTGTTGGATTGAAGTGAAGTTTGACACATCAAAGCTGTTAACGCTATCAGTTTTGCCAATATTATATATATTTATTCCCGTAAACCTTAGAGTAATATATTTGTCTTTGCCTTAGTTATAACGATTTGAAGTTCTAAATGGCCACAAAGGGGTCGGTGGCCACAACCGGGTCACTTACCCTACCTGTTCACATTATTTACGTATAAATATTGTCTCGATTGCGCCGATACTTTATTTATTGCCGATAGTCAATAGACAAGAAGTATTCAACCGGTCCATTTTAAACACATGATAAATATTTTAATTATAAATAATGAGGATCTAAATGATCACAATTATGTATAAAAATAAGGTTATGTTTATGTTATCATTACATTTTAAATAAATTTTTAATAGGGAGATGCTCAAATCATACCCACCCTACGGACTTTTAGTTGTCGCATGCGGTGTGAACACATTTGGCTTGAATGTATTTTACTAATTAAAATGATTAATTACCCAGAAATCAGCAATTTCGCAATAGAACAAACATTATTTATGGACGAACAATCAAAAACCAGTAGATATATGTAATTTTTGATAGCATTATATTAAAACTGCAATAGCGGGGCTAACTTGAAGGTAGATTTTAAATTATTTTTTTAAATTAATAAATAAAGAACAAACAATAACTAACGGCGAACAATCAAGAACAAACGACTAATTAGCAAAATAGTCGAAAATTAGGAATATATTATTTTTGCGGGGCTATCTTCAGTGAGCCCCGGTAGGCGGTAGGTCATGGCTCATAGAGTAACTTTTAATACTGGGTAGTAACTAGTAGGTAGGTATCTCAGAAAGAATAAGGTTACTAATGACTATAAATACAAAGTACTTTTTATGTCTTTACAGATTTAAACTTTTTTATATATTGCACTAGTGAAGTAATAATAATCTTTTTTTTATCTTTATTGAAAAGGGTTTGGTCACAAAATCACAATATCACCCTTATGGTATACAATCAAAATCTTACAATCTATACCTTATTCACGATAGCTTGATTTTTTTGGCAGTTATTATTTTTTGTATGTATTTTATATATTATATAAGTATATATTTATAATTAATAGTTTGTTTGTGTATATATTTATATTTTAGTTATTGCTTCATTATTATCATTTTTTTGTTTTGAGTTTAATTATCTGCATCATTAATGCCATGCACCTTTAATCTCTGCATCACCCTAGGGTTGACTGAGAATTCCTCCGGCATTATATCCGCCTTTATATGAATTGTATAAAAAAGCATTAATAAATAAATAAAACAGTGTGTCCAGAGTAAGAAAATAATTGAAAAGTATTTTGTTTTTTATTGTCAGTAATTAAGTCGATAATGTCAACTTATTTAATTGTATTATTCATAGACAAGCCTTTTTTGAGCAGAATAGACAATGATCCTACTTTTTTATAATGACTGTCAAATTCCATTAGTTTGCCGACTGGCAATTTTTCATATTTACCGAAATAACAAGCATTGTGTCCACTACATTGAAGTAATTTGTAATACTTTCGATTTTATTGAGACGTAATTAATTAATAAGTACAAACAATGCCTAGTCAAGAAGTAGTAACCACCAAGGTGGTTGTTCACCCTTTGGTATTACTAAGCGTTGTGGACCATTTCAATCGTATGGGCAAGATTGGTAACCAGAAGCGGGTTGTCGGTGTTCTTTTGGGATGCTGGAGAGCTAAAGGTGTTTTAGATGTCTCAAACAGTTTTGCAGGTTGGTATTTCCAAAGCAGGCTCCTACGTTTCTTACTATATTGTTGTTTAGACTTCCAAAAGTTTGTTCCCATCTCAATTATTGATTAAAGTTTTCAAGCTTATTTCTCGTTTTATGTTAGTTCATGTTTTTTGAGTTCACTATCATCATTATCAGCCCATTTACCTCCCACTGCTGGGTAGGGACAACTTTTAAAATGCTTATATACTAATTTGCATATTGCTACCATGTTTTACTATTATTGTGTTTTAACTTATTTCTTGTTATTTTAGTCATATTTGTCCTTTAGGGACCATTCTCTGCAATTGTAAATGTTATCACTTACTTTTATTAGTTATTTATTTTCAAATGTGATATAAACAATAAATAGTTTTTCATATTGTTTTATGGCATCAGACTCATCAATGCTAAAAGAACTACCAAACAGTATAGATTAGCATATAATTATTTATACTTTTTATTTATTTCCAGTTCCGTTTGATGAAGATGACAAAGACAAATCTGTATGGTTCCTTGATCATGACTATTTGGAGAACATGTATGGAATGTTCAAGAAGGTTAATGCCAGAGAAAAGGTTGTGGGTTGGTACCACACTGGCCCCAAATTACATCAAAATGATGTGGCTATCAATGAGTTGATCAGGCGTTATTGTCCCAACTCAGTCCTTGTAATTATTGATGCCAAACCTAAAGATCTGGGTTTGCCAACTGAAGCCTATCAGGCTGTTGAAGAAGTGCATGATGATGGTACACCTACCACCAGGACCTTTGAACATGTACCAAGTGAGATTGGTGCAGAGGAGGCTGAAGAAGTTGGTGTTGAGCACCTTCTAAGAGATATCAAGGATACAACTGTTGGCAGCCTCTCCCAACGCATTACTAACCAGTTGCTTGGCCTTAAAGGTCTACATTCACAGCTATGTGAAATCAGGGATTACCTTATTCAAGTTGGCCAAGGTTCTTTACCTGTAAACCACCAAATCATTTATCAATTACAAGACATATTCAACTTGCTTCCTGATATTGCAAGTGACAACTTCATAGATAATTTGTACATCAAAACAAATGATCAATCTCTAGTAGTATATCTGGCAGCATTAGTTCGGTCAATAATTGCTCTTCACAATCTTATCAACAATAAGATTACAAACAGAGATGCTGAAGAAGGCAAAAAAGATGATAAGGACAAAAAAGAAAAGAAAGATGATAAAGATGAGAAGAAAACAGAAGACAAGGCAAAAGCAGAGAAAAAAGAAAAAGAAGAGAAAAAAAAGTAATTTAATTTAAATAGTATTAAGTTGTTTGTAATGTCGAGTTATTATTAAATAAATTGTATTTACTAATAATTTATGTTTTTTTTTTCAAAAAATGATTGAACAATTCAAAATGTAACCATATCAAATTGGTGAAGTAAAATTCTTACTTTGGTTATCATTTTTTTCTGTGACCTCGGTGTTTTATTGGATTGAGTGCAAAGGCTAATAGAATAGGGACTTTTTGGCGTTACGATTTTAGGGTTATTATAATCGTATGAATCATATAATTCGGTACACAGAATAATCGGCATACCTGGAGTGATAACACCTTTGTATACCTACGTATTATCTCTGTATACGATATGTTAACTTCGTATCGATGGCGATAATGCAATCTGTAATTTGATAATACACTCTTTCAGCAGTCTTACCAGAGATGTTACGCTATTCTTGTGAATGTTGTGAAAAATGTGTCTCTTTGTGAAGTGAATCTCAAAAGTGAT
Organism: Cephonodes hylas; assembly: GCA_030295005.1. Lineage (NCBI taxonomy): Eukaryota > Metazoa > Arthropoda > Insecta > Lepidoptera > Sphingidae > Cephonodes > Cephonodes hylas. Next base: position 4,527,596 of record AP025364.1, on the reverse strand, counting down.
TTAACAATGACTGACCAGATACGTCTTGCCGTAAGTAAAAGGATAACGATGTCCATTGCAGTATACGGATTTTATTGATTTTCGTGACCAAAAATGCAGTGGTCGAAATCTTATCTTGTGCCTAAAACAATATTAATTCTGAGTAAAAGATAGGCGCTTCCTGTGTATATATATTTTTTAACAAACGGTACCTCAAGGATTAGGTATTTGATTTGTATTATCGAAATAATGAGTATAAATTGAATTCAATCATTTTGAATTAATCCTAACTTCCGGGTTGAACTTAATAAATGGAAATTGAAAGACTTTGTAGCTTTGTTGATGAGCACTATCTATTTAGGGTTAACTTCATTTATATCTTATTTACGCCTAAATATGACAAATAAATTATTCTTATTTAAATCCTATCTAGAAATCAATACTTTATTTGTTGGTCAGGATAATGGGTTTTATAATTAATTTTCACGTTACAGAACCTGGTTTGGCTAAAACCAGACGGCGGCACGGAATTTGATATTCCGGTTGCTGTAAAAATTCTCAACTCTTCTGGTGATCTTATTCAAGTCCAAGACGATGATGGGAAAGTATATTCTACAAAAATTCAAAATGTCCTTAAACCATTACATGCTACCTCTGCTTATGGCGTGGAAGATATGATCACCCTTGGTGAACTTCAAGAATACACAATTCTAAGGAATCTTCACATACGATACAATCAACAATTGATATACGTAAGTTAGTTTTTCGAGGATTCCGTGTTGCTTATCTAGATATCACCCATTGTATTATGTCCCATTTTTAGGCGTCCCCTACGATATGTTACTAAGTATCTAGATACTTAGAATTCGATTTACTAAAAATTTCTTTGAGTCAAACTTTTAAAGCTATAAGACACTCTATAGCAGTTTGAAGTAAAAATCAACATGTTTCATTATATAAAAAAAAAACAAATCATTTCTTAAAGTCGTTGCGCAGTTGGCTGGGTACTAGCTTGTTAAGCGCGAAGCCCGCAAATCCAATACCCGCTTCGAATCAAAGGTTTGGGTGATCCTCAAACATTTTTTCGGCTGTGAGTGTTTGTGAGACCAAAAAGGCTTTCGTATTTTCGGATACTCATGACACAACGCTTGTATCTTAGTATAGGGTCAGAACGTTATTATTTATTTAATTTAAGCCCCAACTTACAAGTTGGATTTATGGGACTTGTACTTAACTAAATATACAGGGTGTATTTAGACCGTGATCGAAAACTGAGGCAGGTAATAGCGGTAGTGATCACAAACCCAGTGTCGATATTAACAAAAAATAAAAATTTTGACGATTTCCATACAACCATCGGTGTTAAAAGTATGTGGTTTGTATGGAAAACCTCAAAAATTTTATTTTTTGTCGAGGTTTTCTTTAATGCCTGGGGGTTTGTAATCACTATCGCTATTACCTGCCTCAGTTTTCGATGACGGTCTAAATACACCCTGTATGTGCTAATTAATATCTCTTATCAGATACAGCATAATCGATGTCGCTGTTTTGATGCTCAATATTGCTGGTAATTATTGCGCCTGATATGAGCCATATTTGTAATCAATGCATATTTCTCTTTTATCGATTTAGGTATATGCTTAATGCTACCTATATGATAGCGACGTTTGAATCATTAAAGAGAGTTAAAATAAGTGATACCTATTTTTTAATACTTTTTACGTTTGTAACATAGCACTTTGTTTTTGATACTAAGGAGGGTTAAATAATTGCATTTACCCTTATTTAAGATACCTCAACTATTAATCATAACACACACCGATGCATAACTAATAACTAAACATACACTAGTCACTAAGTACCTACGTCCATTATTATTTTCTTTACAAAATGCATAAGTACCTATTTTTTCGCTCAGCCTTCCAAACTTCTTAATTAACACACCAATATTGACGCGAGGAATAACAGCCATCTTCTACCTGGAGACAAAATATAGTAATGGATGACTTTTGAGTAATGATGATCCTTTAAAATTCGTTCAGAACTACCTGAAAGTTAATAAATAAATAAATACACCCAAAAGTCACACACATAGTCCTGACCCCACATTAAGATACGAGTCTTGTGTCGTGGGTATCAGAAATTATGAGAGACTTTTCGGTCTCACAAACACCCAGACCCGACACAAACATTTGTGGATCACACAAACATTTGTCTCGGTGCAGGGATCGAACCCGCGGCCGCACGGTTCGTAAGCTGGTGTCTAGCCAATTGCGCCACGGGGCTGTCAAATAAGAAATATTTTATGCAAATTGTATGATATTAGGAATTATCTATTCTATCAGCACAAGGAGTCTGCACTAGTACCCAATGGTAGATTTTCTATTTGAGGGGATAATTAAAGGAAGTGTGTAGTGAAACAAAAGTTAGTGTTGATGGGAGTATTTACTGTGGTCGAAAAAGAAGTAACAGAGTAATACATTTCCTAATTAAAATTTGGGTTTCTCTTAGTATGCGTATTTACGTATAAATTTACGTGTATTTTTATTAAATGGAGTTTCTTTTTTAGACTTACACTGGTTCAATGTTGATTGCCATAAATCCTTATGAAATATTGCCGATATACACTATGGATCAAATACATTTTTATCAAGAGAGGAAAATGGGAGATATACCACCCCACATATTTGCTATAGGAGACAATTCATACAGAGAATTAATGGAAACGTCGTCTAATCAATGTATTGTTATAAGGTACGGAAGTTTTTATACTTATAGTAAGTGTAGTTGACTCATAAGAAATAGAATTTAATATAGCTCCGTTTTACGTTTCTAGTGGTGAAAGTGGAGCTGGAAAAACTGAGAGCACTAAATTACTGCTACAATATTTAGCAGCAGCAAGTGGAAAGCATTCTTGGATTGAGCAGCAAATTCAAGAAACTAACCCGATTCTTGAAGCATTCGGAAATGCTAAAACTGTGAGGAACGATAATTCATCCAGGTTTGGAAAATATGTGAACATATATTTCAATAAGAAAGGTATCATTGAAGGTGGAAATATAGATCAATATCTTCTAGAGAAGTCGCGTATAGTGTTTCAAAACCAAGGAGAAAGAAATTATCACATATTTTATTCATTGGTTACCGGATTATCAGCGGATGAAAAAAAAAGGTTGGAATTGGGCAGGCCTGTCGATTACAACTATTTAAATTCAGGAAGAATGTTGACCTGTGACGGACGTAATGACCCTATGGAATTTGCTGATATTAGATCTGCATTTAAAGTTTTGAATTTTCCCGACGACGAGGTTTGGGGTATTTTTAGTCTGTTGGCTGCAATTTTGCATTTAGGAAATTTACAATTTAAATCATTCAACCTCAACAATATTGAATCTTCAGAAGTTGCGGATCCAATAAATGCTAATAGAATTGCCTCACTCTTAGGAGTTAATAAAAACGTACTTTGTGACGCATTGACACGGAAGACCTTTGTGGCTCATGGAGAAAGAGTAGTTTCCATTCTCACTTCGGCATCTGCCATAGAAGGGAGAGACGCATTAGTAAAAGCTATATACGGTCACATTTTTGAATATATAGTTGAAACAATCAACAAAACCTTGCACAGAGACCAAGAAATATCTAGTGGCTCAGTTGGAATCTTAGACATATTCGGCTTTGAAAATTTTGAATCAAATAGTTTTGAGCAGCTGTGCATTAATTATGCAAATGAAAATTTGCAGCAATTTTTCGTAAAACATATCTTTAAACTGGAATTAGAACAATACGAAAAAGAGGGCATCACATGGACCAATATCAATTACGTGGATAATCAAGAAAATCTCGATGTGATCGGTATGAAGCCGTTGAATTTATTATCTTTAATCGATGAAGAATCAAGGTTTCCAAAAGGCACAGATATAACTTTACTTTCGAAACTTAATAGCAATCACAGTAACAGAAGTTGCTATATATCAGCAAAATCGACGCATGAACATAGATTTGGCGTAAAACATTTTGCCGGCGATGTATATTATAACGTTAAAGGTAAGTCCAGTTTCTGTTTGCCTCTAAAATCTCAAAACTCAAATCAAGGTCAAATCTAATTACTTTTTGCAGGTTTTTTAGATAAGAATCGTGATATGTTGACGGCAGATCTAAAAGAAATGTTGTTTGATTCCTCCAATACATTCCTCAAAGACTTGTTTGCTAGCGAAGTATCCACATCTCACAGTGGGAGCCGGAAACCTATATCATTGAGTTATCAATTCAAAACATCCCTAGATTCACTTATGAAAACACTATATGCATGCCATCCATTTTTCGTGAGATGTATTAAACCAAACGAGTTCAAAAAACCAAGGGTACGAACAGAATTTTAATTTACGCCATAAAACTATTAATAAAATTTCTTTATACAACATATTAATTATTTTTACAGAATTTTGATAAAGCATTGTGTGTTCGTCAACTCAGATACGCTGGATTGATGGAAACAGCTAAAATAAGGCAAGCTGGTTATCCCATTAGGTATTCATATTCCGAATTTGTCAATCGGTACAGACTTGTAGTACCTGGCATACCACCCGCAGAAAAAGCAGATTGCAAAAAGGCAACACAAAAAATTTGTACCGAGGCACTGAAAGACGAAGATTTTCGTCTTGGTCATACTAAGGTATTCCTCAAAGACTATCACGATGGAATTCTTGAAGATCTTAGACACAAAATAGTTATGGCAGCTGTAATAAGAGTTCAAGCTAATGTTAGAAGAATGCTATGCAGGAGAAAATTCCTCAGAATGCGTGCTGCTGCCTTAACCATTCAAAAGCATTTCCGTGCTCGTGGTTATAGAAGCAGATATCTTATCAGAAGAAGAGGATACTTACGCATTCAAGCGGTCATAAAATCTAGAGAATTAAGAAAAACGTTTGTGAACTTGAGGAGATTTTTCCGGAATCTACAAGCTTTTTGCAGGGGCTATCTCGTAAGGAAATTGGTCAAAGAAAAAGGCCCGATTATCAAAACAACATTAGCACAATTTTACACAGAAAAGAAAGAATCTATTCAATCTGGTATTAGCGTAAAAAATGCCGAAGACGAATGTGAGAAGAAAGTAACAGAATTTATGAGATCTATATGGATTGCGAAAGAAGCTGTTGTCGAAATCAATTCCCAAAATATCACAGTTATTGATGACCGTTACGTTGACGATGTGTTTGGATTTTTGAAAGACAGTAGCACTCCTGCTGGCACGGTCCGTGGTACTGGATTTGGCGTGGTAAATATCATAAACACATACATAGGTATTTAAATAAATGTTATTATTATTAACTTTTTCTTCCTATCATTTTAGACAACAACTGTTAAGCCAGATGTAACGACAATCATTCCTATGTCTCAGGAGATCGAAAAAGAACAATTCGACGAATATAACTTCAGAAAATTCGCAGCAACTTACTTTTTGGGCAACACTAGCCATCAGTACTCGAGACGACCACTTAAACATCCACTCTTAGATTTGCCATCCCCTATTGATAAGCTCGCTGCGCACGCTTTGTGGATAACAATTTTAAGATTTATGGGAGATATAGCAGAACCGAAATATGTCGATGACAAAGTTGATAATGTTCCCGTAATGACAAAACTTACGGATACTATCGGACGCGCTTTCCAGAAAAGCAAGGAGTTCGAGGTAAGCAGGAAGTCGTTCTTCTGAATCATATTTTTTGGCTTTTAATTAAGTCTATTCTTTGATTTTAGGAAATGTTAGCAAAGGACACTGAACACAACAGGAACAAAATTTTATCTGTAACATTAAAACGGCAAACAAAGCTGAACGAAGAATTCATGAAGAATTTGATGAATGACGAATCTACCAATGATATGTACAGTGATTGGTTGAATGCACGCCGTAGTAGTAATCTAGAGAAACTACATTTTATAATAGGCCATGGAATAATTAGGAAGGAATTAAGGTAATAGTCCAGGGTCGATAATTTTTAAAACCAAAAAAAATCATAATAGGATGAAACCCATTAGAAAAGGAGGGAAATATGATAAAAATGAAAGGAAAAATAATTTACGGGCGATCTGAGGTTGGGAAGGGGATGGGGGTGAGGTTTTAAGGGTAAAAAACGGTTTTTCTCGATTTCCGGCAAAACTAAAAGTCCTATCGAAAAAAGTCAAATGGAAAAGTTGTAGATAATAAAAAGATCTAAAACTTTTGTATTTACACTTTTTTCACATAACCTCAAAATTTATGTGAAAAATTCAAAAAACTAAGTTTTTGGTTTTTTATTTTTATCTTTTACAAAAATTATTTTTTTTTAACGAAATTTTGTGAAAACTTACCTTTTTATGTCCCAAATACGCTGTAATTTATTTGATTAAAAATATTTATTTTTTCACCTTATTTTGAATTAATATCGAAAAAACACCCTAATTTTCAATCGAAAATTCACCCGTCAAAATATCAGCTTTTTTCAAAAAGTTGGTATGGTTTCTGTTCGTTGAAATCTCTACTTTCCGATGGTGAAAAAAATATATATATGTTACTATGGTAAATCTTCTCAGAAAACGCAAAAATTAATTTCAATCTTTAGGTTATGTTAAGTTAAGCATACTATTTTTTAAAGAAAATATTACGATTTTTATGGTTGAGTTGATTGATACAGATAAAAATAGAGATAGTATTTACCTTCCTATGCAGATTCGAAAAGTTTTATTGTTTTTTTAAGTAAACTTGTCACAATTATCTTCAAGAAACTCAGCGTGCACGTGTATTTTTATAAACGATGTAAAGTATACAAATACTTTACTGTATTTCGAATACTGGTTAGGCTAGCGGTTGTAACAGCTGCTACGAAATATATAGTATATAATAGTAGGTATGTATGTAGTAAGACCCAGACCGGCGGGTCTTAAAACTTTTCGAATCTGCATAGGAAGGTAAATACTATCTCTATTTTTATCTGTATCAATCAACTCAACCATAAAAATCGTAATATTTTCTTTAAAAAATAGTATGCTTAACTTAACATAACCTAAAGATTGAAATTAATTTTTGCGTTTTCTGAGAAGATTTACCATAGTAACATATATATTTTTTTTCACCATCGGAAAGTAGAGATTTCAACGAACAGAAAACATACCAACTTTTTGAAAAAAGCTGATATTTTGACGGGTGAATTTTCGATTGAAAATTAGGGTGTTTTTTCGATATTAATTCAAAATAAGGTGAAAAAATAAATATTTTTAATCAAATAAATTACAGCGTATTTGGGACATAAAAAGGTAAGTTTTCACAAAATTTCGTTAAAAAAAAATAATTTTTGTAAAAGATAAAAATAAAAAACCAAAAACTTAGTTTTTTGAATTTTTCACATAAATTTTGAGGTTATGTGAAAAAAGTGTAAATACAAAAGTTTTAGATCTTTTTATTATCTACAACTTTTCCATATGACTTTTTTCGATAGGACTTTTAGTTTTGCCGGAAATCGAGAAAAACTGTTTTTTACCCTTAAAACCTCACCCCCATCCCCTTCCCAACCTCAGATCGCCCGTAAATTATTTTTCCTTTCATTTTTATCATATTTACCTCCTTTTCTAATGGGTTTCATTCTATTATAATTTTTTTTCACTTTTCATTATTTTTAAAGGCTTCTACCCTGGTCTATAATACCTACAACCAAAAAAGAATTTTAATAAAAAAAATACCTCATAAAAATATTCCCATACAAAGGAAATAACTGGTATTTCTCATGTTACAGGGACGAGATATTCTGCCAACTTTGCAAACAATTGACGAATAATCCTTCAAAGACATCACATGCTCGCGGATGGATATTGCTTTCATTATGCGTTGGATGTTTCCCACCATCAGAAAGATTTGTGAAATATCTGCGTTCATTTATTCGCGATGGTCCTCCTGGTTACGCCCCATACTGCGAGGGACGACTAGTTAGAACTTTCAAAAATGGTCCACGAACACAGCCACCAAGTTGGCTGGAGCTTCAAGCCACTAAAACAAAGAGACCAATTTTATTAACGGTCACTTTAATGGACGAGTCTATGAAGACGATCCAATCGGATTCGGCGACCACCTCAGAGGAAATATGCCACCAAATAGCTGATAACATTGGATTGACGGACACGTTTGGATTTTCCTTGTATGTTACTTTGTACGATAAAGTACTTTCACTTGGGAGTGAAGGAGAACATATCATGGATGCAATTTCACAGTGTGAACAATTTGCTAAAGAACAAGGAACTCCAGAAAAGAATGCTCCTTGGAGGTTGTTCTATAGGAAAGAAGTTTTTACTCCATGGCATAACCCAGTCATGGATCCAGTGGCTACTAATTTAATATACCATCAGGTAGCTAAAGGAGTGAAATTTGGTGAATACAGATGTAATTCAGAACGAGATTTAGCTATGCTAGCAGCTCAACAACATTACATTGAATATGGATCACGAATTGACCCAAATATCCTGAGAAAAGTTATCGTTAATTACATACCAAATCAGTTTATTCAATCAAATGATGCTGCTTTATCTAAATGGGAAGCTCTTGTTATAAAATCATTTGAGTCATCTGATAGTATATTGTCAAGAGTAGACCCGTTAAGGTGTAAAGAGGACATTGTGATATTTGCGAAATTGAAATGGCCTATGCTATTTTCAAGATTCTTTGAAGCAATCAGACTAAAAGGTGATGCAATAAATAAAGACTTAGTAATTATAGCTGTTAACTGGACTGGTATATACATTGTTGATCAATTAGAACATATTCTTTTGGAAATGTCGTATATCGAAGTAACATACGTGGCATTTGACGAAGATTCTGAATTTGATAGCGTAGGAAGGATAACTATTAGGACTATTCAAGACGAAGAATTTGTATTCCAAAGTGTCGACGCCAGCGAAATGAGTTCACTTATAATTTACTTGATTGACGGGCTGAAGAGGCGATCTGTTTACGTAATAGCACAAAGTGATTCGCAAGGTTTTGCAGACGCATCATCATTTTTGCAATTTAAAAAAGGTGATCTTATAGCCTTAACACAAGATTGTACCGGAGAGACTCTAATGAATGCTACCTGGGGACATGGATTGTGTAATGGAGAGGAAGGATTATTCCCAACAGAGCAAGTCTACATATTACCAACGTTAGAAACGCCCTCTAGTGCAGTACTAGATGTATTTAAAAAAGGAAATTTAAATAATGATAAAAAACCTTATTCCAAATACAATACCGTTCAAAGAAAGCGAATGCATACATTAGAAAAGTATGCCCAAGAACATTTTAGAGAAAATTACGACATCAACACCACAGTCTCACGGCAGTCAACTTTAACCACTGCTAAAAAAGTTGTCGCTGGCGATTTATGGGCCCATAGTCGAGAACCATTACGGAAACCATTATTAAAAAAACTTTTAGAAGACGAAAACCTGTCGAAGCATGCTATTGCATCATTCTTTGCAATTTTGAAATACATGGGTGATATGCCTGCCCCAAAACCAAGATCCGCTACTGAATATACTGATGACGTATTTAAGCACGCTTTAACTGAACCCGCATTACGAGATGAAGTGTATTGTCAGATAATGAAACAATTAACTAATAACAGGATACAACTAAGTGAAGAAAGAGGATGGGAACTTTTATGGTTGGCCACCGGTGTTTTTGCTTGCGGACAAGTGTTAATTAAAGAATTAGTTGAATTTCTTAAAACAAGACTCCATCCTATTGCGAAGGAATGTTTAAAACGGGTATTTAGAACACAGAAAAATGGTCCAAGATTGTACACACCTTACATTGTTGAAGTTGAAGCTATACAACATAGAAGCATGCAGATATACCATAAAGTCTACTTCCCAGATGACACCGACGAAGCTTTTGAAGTCGATTCATCTACTAGAGCGAAGGATCTTTGTGAACAAATAACCGGGCGATTGAATCTGAAGAATAGTGACGGTTTTAGTTTATTCGTGAAGATAGCTGATAAAGTATTTTCAGTTCCTGACAATTATTATTTCTTCGATTTTGTCCACGAACTGGTTGAATGGATGAAGCAGACGAGACCTTTGCGTGGTGGTACGTACTGATTATTTGTTCAAGTAACATGATATAGGTAATCATGTAGGTATGTAGGTATTTTGTTGTTTTTTTGGCGAACATAAAACATGTGATATAATGCAGGCAAGTACTATTTTATTAGGATATTTTGCTCGGACAAATTACTTAGAGGTATCAGTTCATACACGCGATATAGTTGTGTACTCACTTTCATCGAGAGAAGCTAGAATCAAGAATGACAATACATACCCAGCGGGCTCAAGCAATTATTGAAACAACTCTTAGGTCTATAATTCATTTCACTAAGAATTAAATTTTGAGGCAATTTAGTACTTAGTGGGTCGTCAGCTTCAAAATGTTACTAATTAATTATATACATTCCTTTGCAGCTGGATCACAAATGCAGATGAATTATCAAATATTCTTCATGAAAAAACTCTGGGTTAATACAGTACCGGGTAGAGATAAAAACGCTGATCAGATTTTCTACTTTCCCCAAGAATTACCCAAATATTTAAGGGGTTATCATAAGACGTCTAAACAAGATCTTATTGAACTAGCCGCACTAGTGTACAGAGCAAGATTTGGAAATGATCAGACCCTACTTTCACAAATATCGCAACTGTTAGAAGATTTCATACCACCTGACATGGTCAGAATTCAAACGAACTCTCAGTGGAAGTCAACTATCGCAGCGGCTTATTTGAAGCAAGGTGCTATGACCGAAAACGAAGCGAAAGAGCAATTTTTAAAGAAAATTTACCAATTACCTACATTTGGTACAGCATTCTTCGAAGTAAAACAAACTTCTGATCCTACGTATCCTGAAATGGTTGTTGTGGGAATTAATAGGAACGGAGTAAGCCTCATTCATCCACAAAGTCGGGTAAGCAGACGATACATAATATAATCTATAATAACCCATATACTTGCCACTGCTTTTCAAGAGCCTCTTTTACCATTGAGAAGGCCTTAGTAGGCCTTGCTGACTCAGTTCTGATTAGAAATATATTATAGACGAATCCTGGATATTTTGAGTAAATTTAAGATTATTGCTAATGGAAACGTGTGAGATCAAACTTGCCACCATTGCGATTCTATCTGATCATGATACTACATAAGATACGGTTACTTAATAAATTATTTTTTATATTTCAGGATGTCCTTGTCACGCATTCATTCTCGCAGCTATCAAATTGGTCCTCAGGAAACACATTTTTCCACATGACAATGGGTAACTTTTTACGTGGAACTAAGATCTTGTGTGAAACTTCATTGGGATACAAAATGGATGACCTCATATCGTCTTACATCGCACTGCTACGACAATCAATGAAGCAAAAAAGTAGAAGATGATAAAAATATGTATATTATTGTTTATTGTAAATTAATGTAATTTTATCTTATGTTATGCTGCTTTTTAGATTTGATAGATATGAATGTTTAGGACCTTTTTGTTCTTACCCTAATTGTTATTACCATCTGACTATAATTGTATGTAATAGACCAATATGCTATTAAAGGATTTACGCATGTAACGAATTATTAAGGCTTTTTCATCCTCTTAAAAGTACATATGTTATAGTAAAGTGTAAAAATAAGATATAGTCACGGATTTATTTTGGGACACCCAACTTTTGCATATAGACAATGACATTGAGAGGCATTAAGCCCATCACGCTGGGCTAGTATAAGTTGTGAACTTAATAATTGCTTAAAGAATTCGTTACAAAAAAATTGTAGGCACAAGCATATTCATGCTACTTGCTTGATAATCCATACATAACTATATAGTACGAGTTAATTCTCTAGAAAGTAGTCAGGGTCAGCCAATCTTTGGTTATTATTATACATATTGCCAGATTGAATGCTTAATTACCACATTGTTAGTATCTTATGATTAAAACTAGATTGAATGGGTCTGTTTTTGGCTCATGGAAGATAGCCCCGCAAAAATAATTTTTTTCCTAATTTTCGACTATTTTGCTAATTACTCGTTTGTTCATCGTTTGTTCTTGATTGTTCGCCGTTAGTTATTGTTTGTTCTTAATTTAAAAAATAATAATTTTTAATCTACCTTCAAGTTAGCCCCGCTATTGCAGTTTTTAATATTATGCTATCAAGAATTACTTATATCTATTGGTTTTTGATTGTTCGTCCAAAAATAATGTTTGTTCTATTGCGAAATTGCTGATTTCTGGGTAATTAATCATTTTAATTAGTAAAATACATTTAAGCAACATAACCTAAAAGGCATTTTATCAATTTAATTTTACTGAGAATTACTTTTTACATTGATTATTTTTGTTCAAAAAAGTATTCTTTATTGATAATGCTCGTGAATAATTATTTTTTCAAATGCTTCTCAAACACTATTTATGAGTGAGCACATAATTTTATTTATTTAATTTTTGAATTGTACTGTATACAAATTAGTTGGTTTTGTAGGATTTATACCTAATTGCACCTAATTGTTTTTTTTTACAACCATTAAAACCGCGTTTAAAATTTAAACTTGTAGTTGACGCATGCGCTGTGAACACATTTTGCTTAAATGTATTTTACTAATCAAAATGATTAATTACCCAGAAATCAGCAATTTTGCAATAGAACAAACATTATTTATGGACGAAAAATCAAAAACCAATCGATATAAGTAATTTTTGATAGTATAATATTAAAAACTGCAATAGCTAACTTGAAGGTAGATTTAAAATTATTTTTTTAAAATTAATAAATAAAGAACAAGCAATAAATAACGGTGAACAATCAAGAACAAACGATGAACAAACGACTAATTAGCAAAATAGTTGAAAACTAAGAAAAAAAATATTTTTGCGGGGCTATCTTCAGTGAGCCCTGTTTTTTGCCTTTTCCTAAGAAAAAATAACAAGGATGACAATCATGTGTCAGTTACTCTATGTTTCAAAGCTGTATGCGTGAGACATCTTTGCCTAGCCTACAAAATATAAATAAATAAATTGTTTTGTGTACGCGGCTTAGCTTAGATAGATTAGCATTAACTTAATATTTACAGAGTTTATTGTTTTGAATGTGTTATAGGGACTATAACTTCAGCGTGGCACTGTTTATTATCTTATATTTTTAAAGTAACTTAAAGGTATGATTTGGATTTATGAAAATGAATAATGTACCGACAGTGTTATTAGAAAATGGTATAGATTTAAGGTTAGTAATTTAAAAATTAATTTACTTGTTTCTCGTTTATTGCCTAATGAAAGTAAATGTATCCTAAATAATATCAAAAAAGATTTTTTTTCCATGTGTGAAATAAAATGATTTTTTTTCTAGAAACAAATTACATTACACACTCAAAGTTGAAAATATTTGATTTAATTTTGTAATATATAGAAATTTCTAATTAATTCTTGTAAATTATCTGATTTGTGTTCCCTAAACCGTGTCGTAACAGAATTCTCTTCTAAAGTAGCCATGATTTTCTTAATTATCTATTATTTTTAAGGGAGGTAATTACTAAAGGATCTATTCTCCACATCAACGAAACTGATCATATAGCAGAGTTTAATTCAGAACCCAAGAACAATGACTTTAAGGCAGTTGATCTTATTGGAAAACCTGTTAAAAATTTTAAAGAGTTTGAAAAAACATTGGTTTGTATAGATGAAGATGGATTTGTAAAGAAAAAAGTTTTGGAAGAAGGCGGGGGATTAAGTTTACAAGAAAATCAAACTGTTACAATAATTTTTGCAGGGTATTGGGAAAATGAAAATGAGCCATTTGACTTGACAACTGAGAATAAGCCTATGGTATTTATTTTTTTTATTAATAATGTTACATTATTTTAATATTTTAGTTTTGGAGGTGGTTTTGATTACAAATAATTTAGTAAGTATTGGTGACAGTGAGGGATTTACACATTTACGGCCAGTAGGTTTATCAAATCCCCTCCCCACCTCCCCACCCTTCAGAACTCAGCATTTCCATATCCTACATGAAAAAAGAAGGCAAATGAAAATGTTTTATAATTAAAAGGGTAAACAATTTTTTGTTTTAAACCTCCTGAGTTCAAAAGAAACAATTTTTTTTGAATTTCCTTTTGATTTTTGGCCAAATACTTCTAGGTATGATAATTAATTTACAAAAAAAAAAAAACATTATGTAGGTTATATATGTTGTTTGGTTTCATGCAGAAAAATATGGATTGATTTGCTTCATATTTGTTTGTTAAATGTTCTAAATTAAAGACTTAAGTACTCAGGAGGTTAAAAGAAATTAAGTTATAAAAGGTTTATATCAAGTTTTAGTGCAGTTTCATATCTGTGAATGTTCTCCAAATCCTGACTTCACAGAAACAATGAAGACATTCATAATACAGCATCTAGTTTTATCAAAACACTTTTTGCAGAAATGTGCCCTTAAAATTGTATGCATTCATGTACTGGGTCAGTTTCTAAAACTTTACGTTCCTATACTTTTTTTTGAAAATTGCCACCCACTAAAATCTGCCGCCTTAGGCTTCAGCCTACTCAGAGTGCTGGTAAATCCACCATTGATTAGTGTATTTATAGTATTAGTCATCTGTCATAAAGAGATTCTGCCCTGCAGTAAGAGGGTGTTAGAATCCCACCACGGTATCCCCTGCCTATCGTATAAGGCAACTCAAAGAGGCCCTTGGGGTTTCTGGGCGCCTCTCGCTCACGTACCATGGTCGCCCAACTTGGCGCGGAGATGATTTAGGGGTTTTATTAGGGATGAAAGTTGAAGACCTTTTTTAGAACTTATTTTCTTGTACGAAAAGGCATCTGACTTATTTACGTACTAGCTTTTGCCCGCAACTCCGTCTGCGTGGATTACAGGGTTGGGTTCAGAAAGAAAATAAGTTGTAGTATTTTACTCCGCAGAGCTCCATTTACTTAAATATGTGAAACCGTAACACGCCGGTTACGCCATTATTTTAAAACTGCCATATCTTCTAAGATACTAATTGAAAACAAATGATGTAAAGGGCAAATTTCTTTTAAATTAAATACTTATAATAAATAGCCTGGGACTCCGTCCGCGTAGACTACAGGGTTGAGTTCAGAATGAAAATGAGTTGTAGCTATTTTACTCCTCAGAGCCCTATTTATGTCCATACAAATCGGTCAAATTGTTTAAACGTGAAACCGTAAGACGCCCGTCCGCGTAGACTTCAGGTTTATGTTCAGAAAGAACATAAGGTGTAGCTATTTTACACCTCAGAGCCCTATTTATGTCCATACAAATCGGTCAAATTGTTTAAACTTGAAACCGTAAGACGCCCGTCCGCGCAGACTTCAGGTTTGTGTTCAGAAAGAAAATAAATTGTAGTTTCTTTACCTCCTCAGAGTCCTATTTATGTCCATACCGAAAAACATACAAATCGGTCAAATTGTTTAAACGTGACACCGTAACGCGCCGGTCGTCGCCTTGTGCATCATTATTGCGCGCTGGATCATTATTTTAAAACTGCGATATCTTCTAAGATACTCATTGAAATCAAATGATGTCAAGGGTTAATTTCGTCTAAATTAAATACTTATAATGAATAACACCTCTGACTTTTCGAAGTTATGTGTGTATTCACATTGAATTATCACTTGTTTTAACGGTGAAGGAAAACATCGTGATGAAACCTGCACACCTAGGAGTTCTTAGGAATTTTTTAGGTGTGTAGTCCGCCAACCCGCACTAGGCCAGCGTGGTGGACTACGGCCTAAACCCTCTCAATGGTAGAGGAGACCCGTGCTCAGCAGTGGGCGTATATGGGTTGATGAAGAAGAATGAATAACGTATTTATTTGGATAGGGATTAATATAATCTTCATTAAAAACACCTTCACAAACAATACTTTATTTTAGAACATATTTGGTTAGCATAAAAGAGGTTATAGGGAAGTAATCCTAAAAGATAGATATATGCTGTCGCGGACTTTTTTTTAGAACTTTTAAAGTAGAACAATGTTGTCAAACATTATTTCACTGTACCTTTAACCGTTTCCGCAGCGCACGCGACGGAATCTTTCAAAAGTCAGAAAATATCCCCGACTTTGAAACATTCTTTATTGCTGCTCCGCTCCTATTGGTCGTAGCTTGATGTTATATAGCCTATAACCTCCCTCGATAAATATGCTAACACTGAAAAAAAAAATCAAATCGGACCAGTAGTTCCTGAAATCCTAGCGTTTAAACAAACAAACTCTTCAGCTTTATAATATTAGTATAGATAACGCATTTATTTGGATAAGGATTAACATAATCTTTATAAAAACACCTTCATAAACAATGCTTTATTTTAGGACAAATTTGGTTAGCATAAAAGAGGTTACAGTGAACCAATCCTAGAAAATAGGCATATGCTGTCGCAGACTTTTTTTAGAACTTTTAAAGGAGAACAATTCTGTCATACATTATTTTAGCGTAACTTTAACCGTTTCGGCAGCGCACGCGGCGGAAGCTTTCAGAAGGAAAAAAAACATCATCGATTTTAAAACATTCTTTATTGCTGCTCCGCTCCTTTTGGTCGTAGCCTATAGCCTTCTTCGATAAATGTGCTATCTAACAGTGAAAGAAATTTTCAAATCGGATCAGTAGTTCCTGAGATCCTAGCGTTTAAATAAACAGACTTATTTAAATTCAGAGGTTATTCTAAAATGGTATTGTATTTTATTTGGTAGGTTAAAAAATTATTTTGAGTTGAAGTAGGATTTCTAAAATCTTATCTATACCCTCATCTATAATTTGATGTACTGCTAATTTTTTTATTAAAGTTGCATTTATTTCAGATTGTTGATCTCAAGGATAATGGTTTATTACCGGGTCTTCAGATAGCCATTAAATCAATGCTGGTTGGTGAAATATCAGTGTTCCTCCTCTCATACCAAGTTATGTATGGTGAAATGGGAGTTCCTCCACGAATTAAACCAAAATCAGACTGTGTATTTTATATAAAATTAATGAAATCTATACTTACGCCACTGCAGGGGTAAATATTTTGACTATTTTCTAAGACATAATTTTTTTTTGTTACATTCCATTTCATGTGATGGCCTCGAGGTTTGGTCGCGCGATCGATAGTCTCGACGGTCGCGGGTTCGAACCCCAGGCACACACCTCTGACTTTTCGAAGTTATTTGTGTATTTACATTGAATTATCACTTGCTTTAACGGTGAAGGAAAACATCGTGATGAAACCTGCGCACCTAAGAGTTCTTAGGAATTTCTTAGGTGTGTAGTCCGCCAACCCGCGCTAGGCCAGCGTGGTGGACTATGGCCTAGACCCTCTCAATGGTAGAGGAGACCCGTGCTCAGCAGTGGGCGTATATGGGTTGATGATGACATTCTATTTACATCTCATTTCCAATTGCATTGCAAAACTCTTACCATATCCTTCTTACTAAGTATGCAGCATGCTATACCAGCTAGTATGAAAAAATATAAGTTAGGTAATACTGCATTATTAAATTGACTAATTTAACCAAGAATCCATTTTTAGGCCACTCAATATTTCAGAACCAAATATATTCCATAGAGTTCACAAAGAGGTTAATGTACTTTACACATCTGGATACACATTATTCAAAATGTCAAATGTTAATGGAGCAATAAATCTGTTTAATAAAGCAGTCTATATGCTACATAATTGTCGTCTTGCGGATGAAAATGAGGAAAAAACGCAAGAGAAATTACTGAAAAAGTTATATCTAAACTTAGCCATATGCTATAATAAAATAAAAAGGCCTCTAAAAGCATGTACAGCTTGTAATGAGTTAAATAGGCTGAACAATCTGTGGAATAATGGTAAAGCTCTATTGCAGAATGCTAAAGCTTTAACAATGATTGGTGAATTTAGTGAGGCTGAAAGGAGGCTCAACTGTGCATCAAAGTTATGTTCAGATCAACACATAATCAAAGAGGAACTTATGTTACTTCAAAAAGTCAGAGATGCATGTGACCAAAATAAAGTGGTGGCAAAAAGTATAGTCGGTGCAGCGCCATGTGATTTAAATGAAGACTTTAAACAAGAAGTAGAAAATTTTATTAATATGTTTAAGAAAAATGATAATTTATGTAAATTTTCACTTCCTGGGAATTTTACTTCTGCTGAAATTAAATATATAAAAGATGTTTGTATAAGGGAAAATTTATTTTGCAATAAAATTAGTGGCAATTATTCATTACATAAGGATGACAATGACTCACTGTCAGAAGAACTGGTTATTAAAGAAGAAATAAATCAAAACAACAAATAAAGTATGTCCTGTTTAATAAATGCTATGAAATTTGTCTGATTTATTAAATACTTATTAATTTATTGGATTTTGAGCACTTTCAGCATCATCTATCATCCTTTAACACTTTCTCATCAGTACCTTGGTACTCTGAAGTCGTGTGCATAGGTACTTATGTTTTCTACATAATTTATCAGTGAATGAGCTCTTAATAGCCATATACAATTTATACACCACATTAACAACGACTGCCTCGTGGTCTTGCGGTACATGTATGTGCCGTGCGATCTAGAGGTCCTGGGTTCGATTCCCGGGTCGGGCAGTGTTTTTGGGTTTTTCCATTAGGAAATTCTCAGTAGCAGCACGGAGTCTGGAAATGTGCCCGAAAAACGGCAATAGGCTCGCCCCCTGTTACGTGGGACTGAAACATATCTGGCGGAATGTGGGTGCAGAAATGCATCTCTGCCTACCCGTTCGGGGAATACAGGCGTGAGGTATGTTTGTTTGTATTAACAACGGAATGTCTAGTATAGATATTAATTATAGTTATCGATTTATAAAAGTTTTATCCGGTTATAAAAAAGGGTGAACACAACCACACGAATTTTTAATATTTTTGAATGATGATAAGATCTTAACATGCAATATTGTCAATAAGTATACTGCATCCGATGCCTTAAATTTTCCGCATATTCACGGCTGTGTCCTCGATTAGATAGATAGAATTTTATTATTACATGTGGTTTTATTATGATCCAGACATGTAGAAAGATGGTCCACTTACAGGCACAATAATTCTAGGTTCCGTTCTACTCAGAATTTATCATTGTAAAAATTTATTACTGTTGATCTGAGAATACAGAAGATAGAAAGAGGGAAGTAATAAATAAAATTTTAACATAATTAAAGTTTAATGCGTAATTACAATTTTCATATAGCTAATAAAGTACTACAATCTATTGGTGGAACCATATAATATTAGTCTCTTTCAAATGCAACAAATAGTATTTTTTGTAAATACAAATGCATCATACAGAAACAACCCCGATTTCAATGTTCATCACTGCAGTTTTAACTTCTAAATCTTAAAAATTAGTTTTGTGTAGGAAGATTTAGCAGAACATTCTGTCCTTGAGGTAAGTAAGTGACGTTGCGTGACTTGGATAGTTGATAAGCAATATCCTCTGCGGCTTCAATACGACGGAGCTCGACTAAACCTTCACCAGCACTGCCAAATGATTTAGCCAAAAGTACAGCAGCTTGGGCGTCACCCTCAGCTGCAATAACAGCGGCCTTCTTTTGTTGTTCTGCCTTTTCTACAAGGAATCTGGCTTTTTCTGCCTCTTGTTGTGCTACTTGCTTCAATTCTACGGCCTGCGTGAATTCCTTTCCAAATGTCAAATGTGTAATTGAAATATCATCAAGGATCAAACCAAATTGACCTGCTCTCTCAGTTAAGCTCTCATTTACTTTTTGTGACACCACCTGCAATTGAAAGAAATTATAAGATTAATTAGATAACATTTTAATAATGAAAAAAAAATTAATCATGTGTTGAGGATGCATCTAGAAGATGGATGACATAATTATCATGAATCTTTTTATGCAATATGGAATGACAGCAGAATTTTTTATATAAAGAGAGAGAGTCAAAGCCTAACAATTTTAGCTAAAAGTGAAAAACATTAGTGTTGCAATCAACCTTTGATTAGAGTGATCAATTAATAAAGGGTTATAAATATAAAATAATTGATGATGTAAGAGACAGCACCATGGCGCAGTAGGCTAAACACCAGCTTGCGAAACGACACGACGTGGATTCGATCCCCGCACCGAGACTAATGTTTGTGTGACCCATAAATGTTTGTTTCGGGTCTGGGTGTTTGTGAGCCCGAAAAGTCTTGTAGTTTCTGATACCCAAGACACAAGACTTGTATCTTAATGTAGCGTTATAATTATGTGTGACTGATGGGTGTATTTTTTTATTTATATCTTGATATGTTTTTACTTTCTCAAATGGGTACAAAGAGACATTTGTACACCCATGTTCCATCATCATCATCAGCTCATATACACCCACTGCTTAGGTCCAGGCTCCTCTAAGACTTAGAGTTAGGTCAATTATCATTTTTCGGAACATTTTCAGACTTTGTGCTCTTATACAGAATTTCCCATTGGAAAAGCCAATAACACATTGCTCAATATGGGAATAGAACTTGGGACCACTAGGTTGCATAGCACATAAGTGCCAGATTTATGCAACACAAAATACATGCAACTATTAAACTAACTTTTTTAAGAACAACCCCAATATTACCAACTCTTAAAGTGAAATTTGATATTTTAATGTTAGTTGAAATACACACTCTATGATGCAGATAGATTTTAGATAAAAACTAAAATTTTTAATGTCAAAACATAGAAATATTTTGGTTTTGAGATGGTTCTCAGTGTGCGCTCAAGATTCAAGGAGGTTGCGGGATCAAATCTCTGGCACACACCACAGATTTATTATTGTTATATGTGCATTCACAACAAATTATTAAGTACTTAGTATTACAAAAAATTACAAAGTATTAAGGGAAAATATTGTGAATAAGTCTGTAAACTAAAAGCTTTTACCAGCACATCTGGCATGGTGGTCTAAGGCCTTAAACTACTGCTGATGATGATCATGTAGAAATATTAAAGAAACAACAAAATTTAAAACACAAACCTCTCTCTGTGTAATAAGCTCTCCAGCATCAAACTGGGCAACAACTGCTTTCAGGACCTCAGATGTGATGGATGGTAACACCCTCTCGTCATAGTCCACACCAAGGATGGTGTAGATCCTAGGCAGCTCATCAGGGACAGGTCTGAACAGGATACGCAGTGTGATGTTCACGTTTTGAAGATCTGAAATTTGATAAAAGTATATTACTTTGAGTGATCAAAATAAAAATAAATGGTACATGACATGTAACATGACTTTCTATTTAAAGATCTGTAAAAACACCTTAATTATAAATGCATGAATAATAATAATCAGTGGTATCTATACAAAAACACATAATAAAAAGTAATATATCCATATACAACATCATTATCATCATTAGCAGTGATGGCCTCGAGGTTTGGGCGCGCGGTCGAGAATCTCGGCAGTCGTGGGTTCGAACCCCAGGCACACACCTCTGACTTTTTGAAGTTATGTGTGTATTCACATTTGAATTATCACTTGCTTTAACAATGAAGGAAAACATCGTGATGAAACCTGCACACCTGAGAGTTCTTAGGAATTTCTTAGATATGTAGTCTGCCAACCCGCACTAGGCCAGCGTGGTGGACTATGGCCTAAACCCTCTCAATGGTAGAGGAAACCCATGCTCACCAGTGGGCGTAAATGGGTTGATGAAGAAGAAGAAGACTAAGATACAACATCATTTATTCACATAACAACTACATGTTTGTAGTCAGATATCTGAGTATGCAGCTCTTCACAAGGCAAAAAGAAATTGTAGTCATAGGTGATTTTGTATAATTGAGTGTTCATAATTTATCTCTTTGATGATAAACAAGTAAGAACAAATTAAGTAAAAGAAGTCAAGTAACTATGAGAGTAATATAATATTATACCACTCTTATAGTTTTCTGAGCTTTTTTAAAGATAATACAGTGAATTAATAATTTAAAAAATGCTCAATTTTTTTATGCTTCATGATCTTTTTAGATTTTCAGACTTAATACTTATCCCTAAATATTAAAATCAAAAAAGGATTGAAGTGATTACTATTATATGGAATCTAAATTTTCCTAATACAGTATACAAAAACACTACATGTATGTCTTAATACTTAAATTCACTACTTATTGGGTAAAATTATGGTGGACATCAGGACACCAACCTTTACTTCCTGTGATTGTGGGTACATTCCGTGGCCTTGACCTGATGTCAAATATGATGGGTCTCTGTACCCACGGGATAAAGAAGTGAGTGCCTTCACCAACAACCATGTTCTTGACTCCAGCAAATCTGTCAAAGATGACTGCCCGGTGTCCACCATCAACTGGAATTGTAAAAATCTTATTGGATCATGGCATAGACTAAAGTGCTTCGTAACATTTTAGATACTGAAAATAATTTTAATTTAATTTATATTCCAATATTTGTTGTTAAGAAAAGCTAAAATAAGTGTATGATGTTTTGAATTATTCTGATTACTTTTTAAATATCTAGGAGTAGAAATTTTTCACAAATATTATAAAAAGTATGTACCATTATAAAGAGCAGAGTTGACGACACCGCCGACGAGGGCTACGCCAAGGCCCACCTGGCCAATGCGGTTAAAAAGCTGCGCTGCCATATCTGCAATATTAATTTAGTTTAAATAAATATCTGCTGCAGGTTGCAGGGACAGACATTTGACACAAATCAATTTCCCGACTATAAATGTCAGCATTTGTTACATTTCCATTTAAGACACTTAAATAACCACAGAACGCATGTACATGAGCTAAACAAACACCATGTCTATTTAAACTTCTTAAAATTACCTAATTCCACGATATGTTATCTAACCTCAAAATATAATTTCACAATCAAAAATAAAATTGCACATTTTACAGTTCATAGAAAGTTTTATGTGAGTATGAAGTTCAAATTATACCTTTTTTTATTTTATTCAGTCGTTTTACCACAAAATTACGCAATTCTTACAAAGATTTTCATAAATCCCTACAATCCAAGGGTCGGCAGTAGTAGGCACAGATAATAAAAGAAGTACGCACCATAGACTGAAAACAAATATTTTGCGTTTTGTTGTTACTAATAAAAACGCGCAAAATGCCTGAAACATATTACAGTTTTTTTAGTTTTAATTGTATTTTTAATATTTCAATAAATTTTTGCTTATGCGACTAATTTTTCTTTATTATAATAAAATTAGTCAATGTGGTAAATGATACTTGTGATTTTCTTCTTTTTCTTAAGCGACTTATTAGAAAAATGAGGATGTTTTCACTTCTAGACCCCGAAATCAAACGAGAAATTTCTACTCATTGTGGTAAAGAATGTTGTTGACCCTATGAGGCTGTTATTGTTAGTATATTTGCGGCATAATGCGTTAGAAATAATTAATACATCAACTTTATTTAGCTAGCATAAATTTTGGACCAGAATTTGCAATTACTATTCATGTTGGCCCAAACAAACATTAGGCAAAACTGATTCTCTATTAGTTAAATCGGCAAATACACCGCTAATTCAGTTAACGTGAACCAGATGGTAATTGAACGAAAAATAAACAAAGAGGGGTCCTAATCGGGCCGCGTCTGTTGGGGGTCGTGCGGTGGGTGGCTCAATTATGCAATAACGACCAATAAGCAAATTATTACTTAAGCACTTATCTTTATAAATACATGACAAGTTGTTTGTGTCAGAGATTCGTAAATGGAATTCTAGCAATGTAGCTTGAGAAATACGTTCGATCAATTCGTCAATATTTTTTGTTTAAACGTGGGAATTGGGACCGTTGTTAATGAAATTTATGATCGTAAAATTATATATTTTTGGCTTATCTGCGTTTAACTGGTAAATAAATACGAAGTCAATAGACGAGATATCTGTACGGTGACATTGTTTTCTCATCAAATTAATGTTTATTATTATTTTTAAACTTCTGTTATCATTGAAGTAATGTCGCATTATTTTTGTGGCAGTGAAACACGAACAAAAAGGAAACTTTGAAAAAGGACCGTTATTTATTGTGTAATGTATTAAACTCTTAAATTGAATTAGTTATGACTTAGCTCCTTAAACCTAATTTTTTTTACGCAAAAAAAAAACAAATATTTTTAATACTTTCAAGGCAAAGTAACGCCACTACATTCGATGCCTTATTCGCTAGCTGCAACTTAGCGGATTTAAATACGATATCGGACAAGCCGATATATTTGAGTGCAATAGTAAGTGTTAGTTGAAAATGTTTCGAATCAGTTGATTTTGTTGGAAGCACACTGCAATTAACATCAGATCATTAGGTTATTTATTCGACTTAGACTATGCTACTAAATGTAGCATGCATATCATTACTCAAATCATGCAATACCGGATTGATCCTTTCACCGAGATTAATGTTTTCGTGATCCACAAAATAGGTATACTTGTTTCAATATTGGAAGACTTTGGTCTTCCTTCAGCTTCACGTAGTTTTTGATACACACGACATATGACTTGTATTTTAGTGTGGAGTAAGAATGTATGTGAATATTAGGTGTAAGTTTTTTTTTAAACCTGAAATCCTTTTAGCAAAACATGTTTGGAAAAAAACTATGTTTGCTAATTTTATTTATTCACTGTCGCATTTTTATGAAGTTGTAAACAGGGCAGTATTATTATATCATTTGCCAGTATTATTTATTCACTGGATGTAATATAAAGTGATTAAGAATTATGCACGTGAAAGTTCCTGAAGTGAAAAGATGTTGCTTTTGCATTCCATTACGGCAAGGGATTATTGTTTTTGGATACATTAATTTAGTAAGTTGGCGTTAGTCATGATTATAATTTCAATATCTTTTTTCAAATGTAATATCAATTTTCCGTTATAAACACATTACTTACATATTTATTGACAAATCTTTAAAACATCTTCAGTAGAGAAATTGCTCGAATTTCAATTTTTGCAATTTTTTCAATTTTTTGCAATGCCAGTATGTGGTTCCTTATAAGGTGAATATTTCGTGACGAAAAACGTAAACACACTATAGTTGTTTCGGGTGCCATTCCCAAGTTACACCAAGAATTATTGGGTTTTTCCAGAACGAATTTCTATTAGCTGTAAAAAGTCTCGACATGTGTCCGAAAAACGGGAATAAGTTATGCTATTTCAATAACGACTGACGAAATATCATGATTGTTTTATTGCAATTCCATAAACACCTCTCAAATCCCATGATTGATATGTATTTACATGTAAATTATAATTTCTGTGTCCGTCCTCTAGATAATTTCCTTCGTCGTGGTCACCGGTCTGGTTATCACGACCGAATTAAAAAAAAACAAGCCATCCGGAGACAATTCGCTTGAGGTCATCACCTCTACGGTGCTGTTCAGCGTTTTGGGAATGAATATAATACTAAACGTGGTTTTATTAGTAGCTGGGTATCAGGTATGGCTTATTTACTTTTCAAAATAGTTGCTCAATGCGACTTGGGGTGAAACTTTTTACTTTACCTCTCTCACAAATAATTCCGAGAACAACAACGTCATCGATAGAAATATTGTTAAATGTTGTGTTATATTTGATAAAAAATGTTATGAAATAGCATTTAAACATAATCATTAGTCCATATAAGTCTTACTGCTTGGCATGGGCTTCGTCTACAACTGAGTGGCCTTGGGCCTTACTTTAACATGCTGGCCTAGTGCGGTTGGCGGATTACACACCTAAAAATTCCTAATAACATTTAGGTGTATAGGTTCTTGACCATGTTTTCCTTCACCGTAAAAGTTCGTGATAATTCATTGTAAATACACACATGACTCCTGATATGTCAGATGCGTGTACATGGGGGTTTGAACCCGCGACAGATTCTCGACTGCTTCCCTAATTCTCGAGGCCAATAATGCTACATCTAAACATAATATATCTTCATGATATAGTTTATTGCGCATTGGACCTAAACATCCTTCGTAAAATCAAGGAACCATCAAATGGCAGATTAATCTTTTTTATTTATTTAATTGATAATGAACTACACAGTGCCATACAAACCTTATCTTGCTTAAAATAAGTTAAAAACTGGGTTATATACATAGTGTTATCTTTGTGATCAGTAGTAATGAGGTAAAATTATGATGTGATATGTATAAGTAAGTATGTATAGATCCATATAATTAAAGTCTACTAAAAGAGCAAATCTGGAGCGGGTACTACAAAAATTAGGAAGTGTAGACTTCCATATGATTTGAAGATATGAAGTCCGACATTTAAATAACACATACCTACAGTGTGTATTCAGACCAGGATTGGAAACTGAGGCAGGTAATAGGCAAGGTGATTACAAAACCCATGTCTTTTTGACGTTTACCTAACAAGCACATACATTTTAATTTTTAACCTATGTTTGTTAGGTAAACGTCAATTTTTTGTCGGATTTTCTTTAACGCCATGGGGTTTATCTGGTTTCTGTTATTTGCCTCAATTTCCGATCACAGATATAATACACTCTGTATAAGTTGCATATCCTTTTTTCTTTTATTTCCTTTTGTTTCTCGATGTTAATTTGATTTCTGTTTTCAGAAAGATGTATCGATGTTGCGCCTGTACAATTTCTACGGCACGCTCATTATCCTAGCGTCGCTCGTACCGACAATCATTCTGATGTCTCGTTTGATGTTCGTTGATGTTTTTGCCGTTTTGTTTGCTATCGGTAATTATGGTGTTACACCTAAGTTTTTGTTTCATTTTTTACTATCATTACCAAAGTACGTGTCGAGTTGACCGCATGCGTTGCCTTGAAGTGCTTACAAATGTCAGTTTTTCTGAATTTGTGTGTGGACATTACCTATGGTTTCTACAAACTGTTTGCTATGCTTTTTATATAGTAATTCAGTTTTATAATAGCCGGTTTTTTTCAGAGTGTGAAGTGAATATTTACAGGGCATAATAACATACATAGGTCCTCTTATGGGGTCTTAACAATTTTCACAGTCGTCAAAGCTCACTAAACATGTTTCTTATCAAAAATTTTGTAGTAAAACATTATTTAATATTATTTGGGCCCTTATGAACAATATATTTTTATTTTTCAGTAATGCAATGCTATGTCATTCTACTAGTAAGAAGTGAAGTGATGAAGTTAGAAATTGAGGAATTTCAACTGAAAGGAGACAGTCGACACACTGAAGAGGTCATAGATATATCCGATCATGATACGCTATTGTGAAAATAGATAGGTCAATACCTTTCATAACTTATTAAATTAATAAATACAAAAATCTTTGTAATGAGCAAATCACTCTTATCCTTATCTAAACCTTGGCCGAGTCTCCCAAGAAAAAAATGTATAATGTTACGAAAAGTCTCGTCAAAAGAGTAAGAAAAGTCTTGTCAAAATACTTATTAGGTATACTTATATTATACACCTCTAGAGAGGTACATATTAGTCACACGTAACATCCATATTACGCAAAAGGCGTAGGTATTGCCGTTTTACGGGAACATTTTCAGATTTCCTGCTGCTGCCTGCTGCTAATGTTGAAAAACCCTATAACTTTTTGCCCATTCCGGAATCGAACCAGGTAGATTGCACCCAACAAGATTGAGTCCTGAGACCAGTCTAGTCCAGTTGAGATGCGTTTACTCGTTATGCATAGAAATGTATATATGCATAATAAGTTATCCCACATACCATATAACATACCGTACTTGTAATAAAAAAGGAAAAATAATTACTATCTCTTTATGCCGAATAATCCGAATATGGACTCATTTTGACGGGACTATGATTGGGCAACTGTCAGCTTAAAGGTTAAGGGCACTATAAAAAATGTTGCAAAAACTATATACAATATGACTGAACTCGCGAGAAAAAAACTAGTTATAAACAAATGAATAGTGTGGGACGTCCTGTAGCACGATGGACCGACGACTTGAGAAAGGTGGCGGGTAACGGATGGATGAGGGCTGCAGAAGACCGGGATGGTTGGCGCTTTCTTGGGGAGGCCTACGTTCAGCAGTGGACGGCGATAGGCTGATTAATTGAAACAAATGAATTGAAGATACAAAACCAGTTCGTGACGGAGCAGATGACGTCATACTCTTACGTTGTTTTTGTCCCATAAATAATAGATTATTACACGAGTAGCAATTTCGCAATGGTCGCATAAACGTGTATTTTCCGATAGCAATTATGTTGTCAATATGCTGGAGATATAGCAACTTAGCAATAAACTTGGACGTATGGTAATAACAGCCTTGGTTTAGTTATGAAGATGTTATAACATATTCTTTTGTTATTTTAAGTAACTGAAAAATGTTTTTGATTTTGGAAAAACCACAAAATTCTTTTTGCCTACATTTCATTAAAAATGTATAAATAATAATATATCAAATTACTGTTAAAAAAAAACATACTTACATATATGTATATCTATACGTATCGGGGTATAGGTCGTGTCTGCGACCTATGAAAAAGGACGTTTGAAAATGTTGTGAAATCACAACCACTTTCCGCTAGCTTTGTAAAATGTACCAGCATGTAGTGCATCGGGTAATTTTCTAAACTCTGTACTAGTAGGCACTGAAGAACTTCCATTTTAACACCCAGTCTCGGGAATTGAGACAAATTACTTTCGATATTATTAAACATGGATTTGTCGGACGGTCTGAAAGAAATAAAAATATTTACACTACGTTGCGGGAAATTACCCCCATAAGTTAAATATATTTTATTCTTTACAAAGTGACGTCACACTTCTTATGCAAAATGAGAAATAAAATCATGACTAAATTGTATTCTGATGATCACATCGAAATGCCTACATTAATGCGCATTATAAATTTATACCCAACTGCAGGACGAAGGAAATGTCTTATTAAGAACACAGCAAAACCAATTCACGAAACAGTACGTACTCTGCCAAGTATTCGGAGCGAAATCCATTCAAAGCGACTGTTTTTTTGGCAACGCACGACTCTGCGGTACGGTAATAATAACATCAAATTATTATGTATTAAAATAAAGAAATAAACGTTAAATATTTCTACATTTCCATGTGCGGGAGCACAGGTGGGTGCCCGCGGGATAGGCGGTCGTGACTTACTCTGACCCGTCCATTGTAACAGCCAATATTCCTTCATAAAAAGGAGTTTTAAACGCAACGCAGTAATGGTACTCGTATTTTGTGCACAAAATTGGCGATTGCACCAAACACGACGATATTTGGAAATAAAAAGACACCGCTAAACCACAGAAGTGTTCGATCTAAAATTACTCGGAGCGTCTAGTGTTTAATTGCGGTTTTAGGCGATTATAACAGTTGCGTATGCGTGTTACTTTAAGTTTAATAGTTTTAATTGCGGTGGATACGGATAAAAATGCATTATTATAGTATTTAAGTTTTTTTGATTTAATAAAATATATTTTTGGAATTCCATTATTATTAAAACATTATATGTTATCTACCTATTTAGGTTTTCAACTCTATTTTAATTTTATTGTATCTGTAATTGATTTTTTCCTTTAGATTTTTATATAGCGGTCTTAGCAGCTGGGATGTTTTTGATTTATTCGCTACTCGCTAGTCGAAAACCGTTCACGTAGTTTTTGCGAGTGTTTCAACAGCCCTCTATATCGCCATATAGCTTTATGTGATAAATGTATCCGTCAAAGTGGTTATTACTATAATTTCCTATGTTTTACGGTGCTCGAAATGTGTGTTTAAGTGGCAGCTGGTATCCGAGTGAGAAAAGTCTGAAAGCCGCAAACGCACTGGGCGGGAAGGGCACGATACTTACCTACCGACAGTCGTGAGTTGTTCACACAATGTTGTGTATCAACACTATTTATGGTTTTAAAATATACTTATTCAAATTTTAATCTTGTATTTTAATTGATTATACATTTTTCTTTTGGAAAATCACTCTCGAGAATAAACAATGTATTGTACGTGACAAATATAACTTCAGATAAGTTGATTGTTAGAGGTCTGATTCAGTGAAAGTCATGTATGTTTTTGGTTGGAATTTGGAAATTGAAGGTCAGGGTAACATTAATAGAACTGAGACGGGTAAGATGACTATTTCTTGTAGTCTCTGATGCCGACATGTTCAAATTGTCTATAGCCATTGCTTAATGATTCATACCTAAGGTAATTACGAATTGTTGCACATCATCTTATATATCTCCAATCATATAAACGTGATCCTAGACATTGCGTTAATTGGGAACTCATTCAAATTTCTTACATGATTTTAATGCATTTCCGTATGCCTCAAGAGTAATGTAACGAAACAGGAATAAAAAACGGCACTTTGGCTACTTTTAAAGAACTAGCATTTTTTAAACATAGCGCCAAGGAGTCCTGTAACGGAAAATGCACTTATTAGCCGAAGAGGGCGCGTTGAGAGCTGTGCCTAATGGTTGCTATTCAACCGCTGAATGGAGACGCAAAATTGCCAACAATTATATTCTCTCGCAATGATAACCGGTGGATGTTCTCCAACTCCGGACTGAGGTAAGAATGTGCGCCACTTATTATACGTATGCCTTGCACCGTCTGCTTTCTCATTTCGGTAAGGTAGTTCGTGTTTGGTTTGCGTAGAAAATTTCATTGACTGGAAATCTGTCGTGGTATGTAGGGAGCGTGTACTAAGAAATTGTTAATAACAAAATGCTAAGATGACGACTGCCTCGTCGATATTCCAAGAACCATGCTGGTATCTAAATTATGAAAATCGATGATGTTTTTCAGTCTTTTTAAAAAGTTTTCACTGGTTTTTACACATCAACGCTGCTATTACTCTATATATACCCTTGGCTCTGGGCGGTCCTACTGCAAAATTGAAGAAGACATATTTCAGTACCATACAAGATAAGTAAACACTTTCGAAGTGTATCTGATGTGTGTTTGCGGCTGTGACGTCACAGGTAGGTGGCAGGTAGGCAGGAGCGGAGATAGGATCCGGTCATCCTGCCCATTTCCGGTCTTCACGCGGCCGTGACGCTTCCGGCCACGCGTCGCCGCCGTCGCCACAAAGACATACAGCTGACCTAGAAATGTTCCTATTAAAATAACTGAAGGAAAACGCTTGAGAGAAACCTATGTCTTCATAAAACAATGGCATGAAGCTATCTTCATAGATAGATATTATTTTGATGATTCTCATTTGTGATTGACTTCTTAGAAGGCACTGTGCTTGAGAATATATACAAGAAATTCGTCACGTTTTATTTATATAATTAGAATTCATTATCATCCACATCTTTATTTGAAGACAAAGTGGCTTTATATGTAATCAGTTATCAATCGCTAATATGTCATAATAATTCTATTGTTCATTCATTTTAAGTTTTTAATCACTACCAAGAATATAGATTGAGTTTACACCTATATTTCAGAGATAAATATTTGCAGAGGTATGTGTGTGTTTACACCAAGTTTCACTAGTAATTATATTCCACTCATCAGTAATATCAGACTGATATAATTACTATTTTGGAGTCAGTGCTGCCACTGATAACCTAACAATACTTTAATTGACCTGAGCACGACATACGGTACTTTTTTTACACGAACTTAACCACACGTCTCGGGAACACAAGTTTTTCACACTCGAAACCAGCTCCTAGTCTTGTACCTAAACAAGTAGGTACTTTATCTATCATACAAGTCCCTTATCAGCTACCTACTACTAACGCTCCATAAACAGTATATAAGTATGTCCCTTCTAATGAATCGGTCGGTTTCCGTGGCGCGTCACGACGCGGCGTCTGCGAGATGAGTTTTGTGAAATGAATTCGTTCGCGGCACAATTGAACACGCCCGTTGTCGCCTCTGTCGCCGGCTGTCTTAGCCACGGCCACAACGGTGGGCCGTGGGCCGGACGTTTCAACGTCTAATACTTTTCACAACTTTAGGTATTTCATGGCATTTTAATATCACGTCATTTGTACTTGATGTAGTACTTTTTCCAGCCAATACGGTTAAAAAGGTTGTTGCCTGTTCATAATCCGGTGATTATTAAGAGTTTGTATCTAGTGAATTTTAATATTTATAACAAAAATATTCATTTATTATCATCATCAGCATATATACCTCACAATACTGGGCGTTTCATTATAGCGACAAATTAATGCCAATATTTAAATTTACACGTTGTTATTCTCATACCACGGGTGCGAAAGTGATTAGTGAGTAGGTATGTTTGTTACGCTTTCATGTTTAAGTATAATGGAAAATGGTTCAAGGACACTTAAGTAACTTTGTTTTTTTTCTGTAAACAGTTCGTGCTATTGATTTAAAAATGATAATATTTCTACCGTCATAAAGCTTTCATATTCAACAATTTATTGTATTTTGTTGTATGCCAAGTATATACATAAATGTAAACGGAAGTACCATAATATATTTAAATTGAAGTAGGTAATAGAAACAAGGTGGCAGGAACCGCCAATCGTTCGTCAGACATCCACGCACAATTTCATAATATTGACAGGTGCCTTGAGGAGCACCTGACAGCGGTCATGCCCATATGTCGGTCTTCGATTACGCTCCCTTAGACCCGCACGCGATCGACACTACCCACAACTGCTACTTTAACATACATTAAAACATATTTTTAGCGAGTTCCTACACATATGCACATACAACCAGCAATGTATGACACCCAACTTGAACTCGTCATTCCCAGAATCGCAATATAAATATATTGTACCTTCCGACGCAGCGCTACTAAAATTTAAATAAAACGGTAAGTTAAATAGTGAGCGGTTGTTAGTCGTAATTAAAGTCGTGTTTTGTAGCACGCCCTCTTAATTTGCTCCCCTTTTGTGTGGAGGGGACACGCCATGTGCCAAGTGGTTTGTATTCTCATCTAGTCTTTAATCATGTCCAAGGATACGCTCAGTTTTAACAGTCAATGTTATTAGCGTCCACTAAATAATTTAACGTAAACATACAGTGTGAAAGTAATAATTGGTTTTACAATGTGCTTTATGTTTGAAGTATTGCCGCTATTTACGTATGCAACTCCCTTAGGTAATAATGGCAGTGGGTACAAGTTAAATACAAGGGGTTTACAACTCACATGGTGGAAAGGTAAATATGTACGTGTCTGTGAAAAGGCGAGCTTATTTTTGGTCATATTAAAAAGTCTCCGTGCAGCTGCTGAGAATTTCCTAATGGAAATATCCGAAATACTGACCTCCCGAATCCCGACACTAGTATATTTATCCAGAAAAGCCAAGGAGGCGTTCTTTATTATTATTTACAATTAATATTAAAATTACCCAATACGCAAATACCCATGTTACACATTTTCAAAATGTTTAGACGTTAAAAAACGGAGACAATCAAGACGGTGTATTGTTGTCGAGCAAATTTTTCCGTTCACACGTGACGCCGCGCTAGTTTCTCACAATACTTATTTATTAGAAATTTAGAATAAATAAATGGCTTTTGCAGCGTGGACAGGCGTGACGAAATGTGTTTTTTGTTTTTAACATCATTTCTCAACGTGATATGAGCCACAAAAAAGGGTGGCGACGGTGTTACCGCCTGAGACTAAATGCCAGAGAGCGCGACGAATCTCGTGTATTTGACGCGTTTGTCTATGAGCCACAGTGTTGCAACTAAAATATTCTTAAGTTGCCACACTATCATCATGATACATGTAAGTGATCGACAAGTATGGTTTAGAATAATATTAGACGAGCAGTGTTGACTTTTTACAATTCTATATGTTTCCGTTCAAATTCATATTTCCCATAATAAAAGCCTCAAACTATCCCAATCACTCTGTCTAAACCGTTGAGTGTAACTATGGGGTACTCAAAGTTTGCTTAAATATAGACGATCAGTGGGTGTAACCACAATTTGGTCTTTCCTTCTTCTTTCTTTATTAAAAAATCTACGCTTTGAGCATAATTACTTCTCATTTCTTTGCAATTAAAAACAGTATTCTGCATTAATATCAACAATGTATCAACTAAAGAATATTGCAAAAGCAATTGTTCATGTGGCAAGTTACGTATCTGTTGTGTATCCCGGCTATAGTTTCTATGTGTCATCATCATTAGCCCATATGTATGTATACGTCCCACTGCTGGGAAGGGGCCTCATCTACAACTGATAGGATTTAAGCCTTAGTCCACCACTTACGCCAAGTGCGGGTACGGGGTAGGCAAACAAAGATCCAAAAACGCTCATCAGGTTTCAAATTTCGTTAAAATGTGTAAGTAAAGTGATTTACTGGTAAATATATTTACTTTTGTATTCATACTAGCAGTATAAATAAACAGTAAATATATATATATATATGGTATATATATATATGGTCCACACGAGGATAGTTGGCCACGTTAATAGATTGATTAAAACCGACATATGTTGGGATATTGGGCGAGTCCCGGCTTTCCGTTCCAGTTGCCTCCTAATTTGGCGCGTCTAATGGAATCCTTTCAAATTATGGTGAAATTGATTTGCTTTCTGTTTTGCCTAATTTGTTACCTGAAAAGTTGATTGTATTGATTTACAATACAGAACAATTTGTTCTTCATCCGCGCTTACTTCGTACTTCTATATAGCGCTAAACTTTATGCGTATTCTTTAACACACTTCACAATCCTTCCTTCATTCCTTCTTGCTGTCACTGAGAATTTTATATAAGACTTAGCTCGGCCTGCGATTCGAACTTAAGACCTTCCGATTGTCCGCCGCAGAACTCCAATGGGAATCAACGAGGAAAGGCCTGATGATGATTATTACACAGTACGTTTACCCGTCATGCGTCTATACAATTACTAGGAAATGGCGGTTTGCCTTTACAATAACATCGCACATGTTGAGACCACATATACAGAACTACGGGCTAATGCGGAGAGCCACGCGCGGCACGCGGCTTTCACATTTCTCGAATAACTTGGGCCGTTTAAAATGTCAATTACTTAAAATAATTTTCGGCGGTGTGTCGTCCGTGGAGTATTAGCTCCGGTAATGGCACATAATGACAATGTGTACAGTGCACATTAGGAAAAGCCCCCGGCCGCGTCTCTGCGACGCGAAACATTCGTTCGCTACCACGATCCCACACGATTCGATCCGAATAATCGAAAATTTTGGTTTTGTTTCTTTGCTTGAGGTCAATGTTTGGTAAATGCTACAGGAAAATGAGCGTTTTTTAATTTATATGATAGTAAAAAATCCATGCTGATGTTTTGTTGGATAAGAAGCCTTCTGGTTGTTTCCTTTTTGTGATCTAAGAGCTACGATGTCCATAGATTAGACTACTATAAGAATGGGCTAGCTTCATCAGTAGCACCTTTCAGACTTCCCATGTTAAGAAGGTCCCACAATCGACATTTTTTTATTAATTCAGAGGGTAAAATTATTTATTTGTTGTGTTAAAAACTCCTTTTTATATTCTTGTCAATGACAGAAGTCTGTTCTAAATTGCGATTGAAGAAAACCTTAAGACTTTTTTTATTTTTCATGTTACGAGTATCAGTGATTTATTTCACTATTTACGTCTAGAAAATTAGGTTTCGAACAGATTAAATAAAATTAGGCTATAAACATAAAGGTACAAACGGATGTATGAATTTAAGAAAATATTGATATAGCTCTGATGCTACACGTGGTAGAGGATAGCCGGCGTCGCGTGAGTTCGTCAACTCATTAACAGCACCCGCTGCCTTAAGGTTACGCTTACGGTGAGATAACTGGAAAATACGAAGCGTCGTGATCGGAACCCGCGGGAGAAATACTTTTGTGCCATTTCGACTGACGTGCCTTTTAATTTTGTGCCTTCCTTCAGGGCAGGGGGCACACGTCTTTTCAAACACTGCTCTACGTCGTGTGCTCATATGAACTGTGAGGTTTGGAGACCGACTTTGGCTACACTCAATTTGAGATAGGTTAGTGAGAAAGCAATGCGCCCACAATTTCCAAGTTCATTTGCTATGATTATCACTTTTCATACATGATGCGTTGGTCTTTCGCGCGTTTGAAAAACAATTGAAGTACAATATATTATAATGCGTGCCATAATGTCGATGAATATGTACTTGTAATGATGTGCCTCGTCACGTAGCGTAATAAGTGCAGGCACAGACTGGCAGTAAACGCCAAATGATGATATACTTATCATAAATTTCTTTAATATAATAGCAATAAAGATTATGGGCTGCAATTTTTTTTTACTAAAAATCGTCGAGGAGTATGTTGCGATTTTATATCAAGCATGAAAGTGTGATCAAGGTTTGAAGGAAATCGTTATGGAAGACTTAAACGTATTATATGTACGTTAGAACTAGGGATTGCCAAGAGATTTAATCCTTGGATCCTGACAAGCGTTACTATATTTATTATGTAACTAACTAATCTGAGTTCAGAGTTAGGGCAGTTGCAATTGAGGATGTTCGTTTGTTAATTTGCATCTTAATCGTAAACCTAATTCAGAGGAACACAATTGTGATAACGTGAAGTTGTAATATTTAAGTTGGTGTTCAGAGTACCACAACATCTAGCGTTTTGTGCCTTTACAATTTATGGAAAGTTGTGAAATTCGTGTACTTGTAATATTACCACATGAGATTTTCTTGCAATTTTCCTAGCACACGCATGTAGAATATCTAATTTCGTGGAGAGTTCATATTCCCATGAAATCGTATATTATGTAAGTTGTAGATATGTAATATGTATACCCGCTATACAGCTAATTTAACACCACGACATCTTATGATAAGCACAATGTAAGTATTATCAAAGTTATAGCACGGAAATCACACGATGCAATGATGCTGACTTTAAGTGCAAGATGTTAAACAAAAGGCCTGTCCACATTTAAATACAATTCTTCTTTTGTTTTAAAACGATTTCTAGTTCCGAGCGCAACTTTGAATCCTGTGTTCATCTTATGGGAACACTTATTACAAGTATACAAACCCTTTCCCTTTTAATGAGGATAAATTTGTAACGCCTCTTAAAACTTTCAGAGCAATATGTTTTATGAATGTGTTTTATATTAAATGGGTTCCAATAGGGTCCTGCTCCACTCCAGCGCAATTTTATATAAAAAAAGACTTAAAAATCATTCAACTCGATCCAGAGGCTTAGGCATAAACAGGCGGACAGCCATAGGAAAAGTGAATTTCATATATTTATTTAATATTGATGGACTAGAATAGATTACATATTTTAGGTAGGAAACATAAAATTGCAATCTGTGCTAGCGCCTGGGTGGTCGTTCGTAACCGTTTCTGACGACACGCCTAAAAACTCAAAACATAATCCTTAAAAATCCTCCAACACTAATAAATAATATGACTAAAACATTACCGAGCCGCACGTCAAACGGGCCTAATCTACGATCACATTAACGGAGCAGATATGTTAATTCGGAAGCTGCATGTAAAAAACTAATATGTTTAAAATATCAGATGGACGGACACAATAAAACAAACAGGGCGAGCAACATTAATATCGACGAGAAACAATAAAAAGTCGCCGTTTGAATAATACGAGTACACACGATCCGGACGCGTATCGGACGCACACATCTCGCGCCAACCTGCGCTTGCGTATCGCATTACACATAAAATATTTATTATTTATAGCTCGTAATTAATAAAAACACACGGGAGCTACAAAAACAAGTAGCCGGTGTGGCGAACAGGAAGACATAATAACTCAATCGGCGCAACATTGCTCGCCGCGATTTATTTCAGTCGCAGATTGGATCTTCTACTGCGCCCACTACGCTGTATTGGACACAAACATTCGCTCGCAGTAGCTTAATGTTGTGACATGATACGTAATCTGTGGCCGCTGCAGCGCTCTTACTCAGAACTTGTCTTACGCCTTACTATTTCTTATTGTTTTATTCACCGATGCAAACTCAGTGATATTTAAAAATAATAGGCCTCTTTAAAAGGTGTAATTTATTGTTTAGAGAAGTTCTTTGATAGTTTTGATAATTCATAAATGGAAAAAAAAACAAGGACAGACATAATAAATTAATTTAAATCATTTAATCAATCAATTTAAATCTCAAGCACGTAATTGCCTTCATAAAAAGAGGTTGACAATCTTTCCATTGAGTGAATAATTACATAACCCATCCACATAATATGTAAAATAAAGCTGCACAATTTTATGTTCACATCTGCTCATATCCAGAAATGTAAACAATAAAACAAATTAATACCGCGTATTTTATCCACATTGCTGGCCATTTTGAGGCGCGTTTAAGCAACATTTCACACTAGCCATAAGAATTGCAGTTTATTTAGCTGACAGAAAACCTGCGAGCCGCTTAGTTTGGCCGACAGTGTACCGCGTGGGTTTGATATACGAGCATTGTATGTGTGGAGGGACTTTAATAAAGTTCTCATGAAAACGCAACAATGTGGCCGCGGTAGCACTAACTTAATCTAAGAGAATGAATCTGCAAATGAAATCTGCAACAAACTGGCTTAATCTTCAACGGTATGCTTTCCTATTTTGGCATGTATATTCTTGTAAATCCAAGAATCTATGTATTCCTGTAATTCATTTTATGCGTTGTATTTCAAATTCCTATGTTTAATATTACCTAATTTATTGGGCTTGTTATTGGGTAAATTAGTTAAATATTATCCGTCTAACAGTTCTGTGTTTTCATTCTCCAAAATGAATAATCTTCGTTTCAAATGTAACTGCAGGACTGGAAATAAATTCATTTTTTAAGACGGCTAAGTAATTTTTATTGTATTTTTAAATGACACCAATAAATGTTCTTTACCTTTTTGGAGAAGTCATTGGCGTTAATATTGAACATGTAACAAACGGGTGTCTTTTTGAGGTGTATATATACGCAGTGTTATGTATACAATAATAATATGATCCTATTGCTATGACTGGATCAAAAAGAGACTATGTATATAGAATAAGAATTATACAGTATACATATATCGATTCAAAATTCATATACAAAGAGCATTTATATTAGTCTCATTAGAATGAAAATTACAACACGATAGAAATGGTTTATTTGTTAACCTTTATCGAAGAAGAACCAACCGATACCTCACAATCCAATAAAGCAATGGCGTCGACTCAACACATAAGTACATATAATCCTATCAAACATGTTTTGCTACTGAGTAGGCAGTAATACTCCTTTTAATTGGCTCCAGATCGGATTCCCGTTATGATTAGTTTAATGAGATCCAAATTGATACACTCAATAGATATCGCCACATAGAATCGAATGTACTCGAGTGTGTGTACTATTAGATTAAGCACGATGTAGTTATCTGATAACATGATTGGTTTGTTTTTTTATTCTTTAACGTCGGTGAAACCGATTTCGCCGGTGTAAAGAACTTTTAATTACATATATAATGGATACTAATAAGCGACTAAATTCGAATGCGAAAACATGTTATTTAATTTGTACTATTTCTAAGATTAAAAGGGTAAAAACATGGTATAGGATGCCGCAATGGTACAAAAAAGATTTTTAATTAAGATACGCCTATGCATGTACGTAAAATGTGTTGATTTGCATATGCACTTACTTTATTCCACCCATATAATCATCTGCCTATATACGTCCCACTGAGCACAGGTCTTCTTTACCATTGAGAGGGCCTTAGTCCACCACGCTGGTCTAGTGCTAAGAAATTAAGGAATAGAACTTTTGTACGTTAGCGAAACATTTTATCTGGGCCTACATTTCTGCAGTATTTTTAAATCCTACGGAAAAGAGGTTTCCCATTTTCAGGAACATTTCCTGACTCCGTGCTAATTATGATAATTTCCTAATAGAACCTTTTGATCGCACGGCATATACACGTGCTGCGATATCAATGAGCCTAACTTCAAATGGGTTCATAAAAATCTGGATAATGATTCGTCGTCGCTAGTCAATCCGTGAAGGTGTTAGTTGAGGACGGTTTTTATTCTGAAGTTTTATATATCTAAGTAAATATATAATACATTCCATACCGTGTCTTACCTGGTTAGCACGAGTTTTTATTCACTTACAAGTTCTTATTTCTCTGTATATCCTATTTTTGGAGCAGACGTTGCTGACTACTGCTCTTAGTTATATTTACAAGCAAAGTTTGGGTTCGGTTTGGCCGGTATTCATCTGATAAGATTAACAATTTAATCGGACAATCTGGGTCATCTTATAGACAAGATTTCTTGCTGGGAAATCTTACACATGTGTGTATGTTTTCTATGTGCTATCCTTCATCATCGATTTGCATAGCACCCTAGGAACACATAAAATTACGAAATGATGCATCAAGCGTATAGGTTTAATAACATATTCTAAGGCCATCACGCAGTATAATCTTATGTACGAGTATGCAAAACTGCGAAAGAGTGCTTTAATACTTTTTAGTTACTTAATGCAAATAATTCTCTGAAACACTCATATTTCCTACACTCTGGCCAGTTTCAACTTAGGTCTTATCTTTACGACTATACTTCGTCCATAACGCATGAAATCTAGGTTTCCGAATGGCGGAACCATAAAGAATTTTATTATTCCTTTTATAGGAATATTCGCTTTAATTTTATAGATACTTCCTGGCTACCGTTATATCAGCGGTGTTAATACCAGAAACGAACACTTATTTAGTTACTTTTATTTTGCTCATATCGTGCTTCAGACTAGACTTTTATGTCATTTGTTGTCCCCATAATTTTAAGAATGCTCTAATTTAAAAAAATGGCATCTTCGTATCCAACTTCAAAGCTAATATTATTTTTATTCGAATAGATTTCTACAAGATTTTTAAAATCGTCTTACTATTGCCGCCTGGATAGCGACTTCAATGGAAAGGGTTAACGATTAATTAACGTCACACAAGTAAAACCCAATCTTTGTTCAGTCATCTCTTGAATATTATCAGAGGGTAAATCATATTTGTAACGTAATTGAGATATTTTACGAGTCGAAGAGTTCAAACATTCAAAGAATTATTCGCAGATTCCCTGAGGTAAGGGGATCAGAGTGAAATCATTAAGAATCAATGCTTCATATCTACATCCAATAGCTTGGTATCTCACCACACTTCAATATTATTAGAATATATTACTAGGATGTTATTAATTTAATAACAAACGTAGGCGGCATTTGAAATTAGTAGCAGTAATTTGAGTTGCATCAATAAACATAATGTTTATTGGTGATATTGCTTGTAAGCTTACGTATCCGAGACTGATTTAAGTAGCTTTCAATGGTATAAAGGTTTTATATATGTAGATTTTCAAACCGTTTTCTTCCCATTTGCATATTTTTGCGATGTGATTATTATTTATATTTTAAAAATATTTGGATCAAGTGAATTTACTCTAGCATGAAATAGGCATATAAATAAATATTATTCGATGTTACAGAGGACGATTCTCCAACTCAATTTGTCGAGTCTACTAAAATCGGTCCTTTATAAAGGCTAAATAAGCATTGGATAGTAAAACAAACATAATATCAACATACAAAATGTAAAGCTTTTATACAGTATGTGATTATGGTTTCAATTATAGTGACCTAGATATTCTCTAATGACAGTGTTAAATAGTTACACGTAATTGAATATTAGGATTATGGCAGCAATAATGTACGGTGAAATTATCAAGACTTTTACTTGTAATTGCCCAAAGCGAAGCCTTAAACGTTGATTAAATTATTACACCTCGTAACTCTATACAAAATTCGAATTCATTATACAATTAAGAAAAATAAGTGGTGTATTATCAAGTGTTAGAGCCGATGCAGACTGTAGAAGCGATTAAATCCATTGTTACAATAGCTGCACTGGACAGCAAAAGAGAAAAAATAATATGATAGAGATGTTACAGGCTTGAATTGCGTGCATTGATGCAAATTATACGAGATGATAATACTTTTTGTATCCATTTATTACTTCGATGAGCTTTCAATAGGTGATATAGTGTTAGGTGTGTTTAGTGGCCATCTATTTTCGTATTACCATTTGGGAGTACAATAGAAAATATAACGTTAGTCACGTCTACAATTTTTAGTGTTTCTTTTCTAACAATAGGTGATGGTAAAAAAATTGCGATCTCGTTTTACTTGTTTGCATAAGAAGCAACCGGTGCTATTTGCTGGGATGATTGGATATTAAATTGTGCATTAT
The DNA here is from genome assembly GCA_030295005.1 of Cephonodes hylas. NCBI lineage: Eukaryota > Metazoa > Arthropoda > Insecta > Lepidoptera > Sphingidae > Cephonodes > Cephonodes hylas. Next base: position 4,485,453 of record AP025364.1, on the reverse strand, counting down.
GTTGTTACTTTTTGTAAGTACTCCATTTTTATGTTTAAATTATTATTTTATCTGCATTTTTTATTTTAACATTTATTTTTCTGTATTGGTACTTATGATCCAGAGATGAACCAGAATCATCATTTGGTTGAATATAAGTTACGAGACACTAAATCGGTGGTTGCTGAAAAACTTTAGTTTCGATCCAAAAATACCAGTTATAACTTTTTGAAAACACTACTTGTAATGTTAGGAATTGTAATATCTGTCTTTGAAGTATAACAATATTTACATTAAAAATGGTGTAACGAAGTCCCTGTAATGTATTAATGCCGACGTATCACATTCAATCATAATTTGTACATTTGTTTGCCTTATAAGTTCTCTTATTAGAATCGGTATTTTTATAAGTCCCTATTATGTGAATTTTGAGTACTTTATGTAGGTCAGATGAGTGGTGCAGTAAATAAGGGCTCTTAAAACGCTAGGACTTAACAGAATTTCAGACTACTGACCCCTTACATTCCATTCCACGTTTACGTTTCCACAAAATTTAATCTAGTAAAACTCTATCAATTGTAGTGCCTGATCTTGTTGTTGACGTTTGAGGATTGTTTTTCATGGATAAATTCAGTTTATCTTTAAAAAAATCAATTAGTTTCAAAGATTTTTCTGATGTAAAATTGATAATTAAATCTCCACTTAAAATCATCAGTATTTTATCATTAAAGTTACCAAGTAAAGAAGTACCACCACTTGTGTAGGATAACAATGAATGGTGAAGAAAATTAATAATATTGTCCACCTTTTGATTGGGATTTTCATCCCGTTTTCCATTTCGCATTGAGCGATAAAAAATTATTGAATTATTAAATCATCAACTACTGAAGCTGGTGACTCATGAAAGTCAGGAGAAAGAACAGAAAAAAAGATTGCGCGTAACGGAAAAACGTGACGCAAAATTTTTTTCCAACGCCGATAAAGAAGTTTCACTTCAAAAAAAAAGTTAAGGCATTACTATCACTCTACAAAGGTTTACTTATGTATCAAAATTAGGGAATGCAATCCCGACTCGAGATTGCAAATTCGAGATCCCGCGGGATTAGAAATGTCAATCCCGCGGGATCCCGGAATTTTCGGGATCCCGTCTAGTTTTAAAAAAATAATTAATTTGGATGACTAAAGAAACTAATAACTGCTTGTTTGTGATAGTGAGGTTAAGTAAAATAACATAATAAAATATGACATGACCACGTCTCTGAACTTCGTGATAAACTCAAGTGGGTATCTATGCGCCTTTGCCGGAATACTCGTATTCTTTTGCTACTTTTTCAAATTTTATTCAATCCCACTGCTCCCCGTTATCTTAAATATAGGTTCCGTTTTCTAAGCGCTACACATGCACGACCGCTTAGGTCCTCAGAAAATTTAACACTTGAAATAAGCATAGCACCAAATTTCTTAATAATACTTTTACAGTCCATGCTGCACGTCTGTGGAATGAATTGCCACTAACAATTCGTAAAGCTAAATCGCTTTCCACTTTTAAAAAACTTATTAGAGCTTACTATTCTTAACTTTATATTTTATTTGGTAAATTCGTATTCGTATGTGTATGTCGTTTAGTATTTATATTCTTTTATTAATAGTGTTGCTTTTATTTCTGTAAATTACTCATGCAATCTTTACACTAATATCTTCTATTCAATGTTAAGTTAACATATCTTCTTTTTACATTCATGTATGTTTATGTATGTATTTGTTATTGATATACATTATTAGATTTTTTTTCTGTTTCTATTTTACAATTCTGAAGACAACTGCCAGAACTACGACCTTTCATTCCAGTTGCGTAGCTTGTCTGGAAGAGATCGCAGCTAGCGATAAATCGTATTCGTTATGCTTCATTAATGTTTTATATTTATTTTATTGTATAGTGTACAAAAAGTACATAAATAAATAAAATAAATATTACTCCAAAGAAAATAAAATCCTTTTTTTTAATCTTACCAACCAAAAATAATTATCAGGTTTTAAGGAAATTAACATAGGTAAATTAGATAATCAAAATAATAAACATGTTTCAAAGAAATTAGGAAGTAGTTACCAAAAACAAGTGATTTTGAAAATGACTCCTTAAAAAACAAAGGCTACCAAATAATAGTATCATCTGCTAAACGGCATCTAATGTCCTTTGCAATGTATCGCGCTGCAGAGAATGCCCTCTCCGACTCAACACTGGTTGGCAATAGCGTGGCGAAGCAAGTATATGCAAACTGCAAAAATCGCTCCCTTGTTCCTCCACACTGAAATAAATCCTGACTACTGCCGCCCAATCCCGTCAATCTCGAACGGGATCTCGTCATATGATGCGTCGGGATTGATCCCGAAAAATTACTCGGGATCCCGCGGGATCCCGATCTCGCGGGATCGGGATTGCATTCCCTAATCAAAATACATTCATTAGTTTGTAACAACGACAATTATTTTAAAATGCGAAATAAATTGTTGGCAAGGCCCATGCTGGCTGGTAAATACGGTAGCTGTACAATAAATCTCTTACAATCGACGCCCCCGCGCACCGGATCCAATATATTCCGCCGCCGTCCTAGGTGGTGGCGCGCTGCTCATGATTCAATAATACAGGTGTACTCATTTTTGTCTGGGCTTGTTTCATATTTACTAAAGAACAACAACTGCTAAAGTTTAATTGTAAGGTGAGATTGTTGATTATTTTTTTACTAGAAATGCTGATAGTGTTGTTTATTTAAAATATTTTTATAGAAAATTATTATTGTAATGAAAGAAACTTATTTTATGTTCTAGAGTGATCATTATACAGTGCTAGTGTTAAAAAAATGGTGAATCAAGATATTACGTTCGGGCTTACAACCGGCTAGCTTATTGACAACTGAGCGAGCTATTAGATACTTATTTCAATAAACCCAACATGATTAAATCAAAAACGGCAACATTTTTGCATCCTCCGCGGCGAAAAGGCAAAAGAAGGGGCCGTGCTAATAAATAATAATCAAAACGATCTTGGAGCGGACTCACGGGCCGCAGTTTCATGACCACTTTCAGTATTAAAATAAAGTAGGTAGCAAAAACCGCGTTGGTGATATCCTTTCACGGCGGAATAAATCTCCGTGCGGCCAGTGGGACGGCGATAAATAACACTGCTTAATGTAGAAACGGGCCGTGGCAAGGCCTCCGTGCGACATGTGTGTATATTGCTTTATTTTTATTACGCTGTTTGACCACCGAAGTTTTGATGGGAATTTGTTAGGATGTGCTCGAAGGAAATCTATAATTCATATTTGTACATGTAAAGGGCGTCGTCGTGTAAGAATTTTCCTGTTTTATCTACTAATGCGTTTTAGAAATCACAACATCTTCCCTTGGTTTAGTGGAACGACATGGGTGTGAATTACTTTGATAAGACAATCTTCAAAGATTTCATTTAAGGGAATTCGCTTATGAGTTTAAGTGAGTGGTAATTAGTGACAAGCAAAATTATTATTTTCCTACGCCCGACAATCGCAGTTCTTAGAGCTTTTATTCAAAACTATCACGTGTATATATTAAAAAGAAGCAAGACCATGTTCAGCCCTGACTGGAGCAAAGAGTTTATTTATATTTATAACATTTCATTAACCAACCTCCGTATTCTGGTAAAATAAGACGATATTGGGACGATTTATATATGTCACTAAACAATAATCTATCTAGTTATAGGAAGCGATTTCACAGAACTACCTTGGTAGTAATGTAGATCATCGTAATGTGAAATTCATTTCCTCTTGCCGTACGAAGTCGTGGGTGGTTGGCAGTTTCCAAGAAATTACAATACAACTGAATTTTGATATAGATCATTTATAGTGAGGAAGATGCTAACATCGAAATATGAATACGAATTTTTTCATCTAACTTTTAAGGTGCAGAGTATAGTTTGGTAATGTGTCCCAAAAAACATAAGTTTTTCCTATAAATGTAGGTCTTCTCTCTGTAACTTGTGACTTTAAATGCAGGTGGCGAAATATGCACACATCTACTTGTACGATACAAGCATGTCCCCTGAGGAATAAAAGCGCGTTTCTCTTTTTTTATAAAAAGTATCAAATAGGATATCAATTACCAAATTGAAAAAATCGTGTGGTAAGTTTATACAGTAGCTATTGGTTACGTCGGAAGTAAAACGTTTGGGCGCGTAGAAATGATTTTTTATTAAATAAATAAGTAATATCTTAGTGAAGTGCACCTAGAACCGGATCGTTCTCCGGTTGAGGTACGAATAAATTTCAAATGTTAGAATATATTGAGCGTTAAAATTTCCTTCCTGTCCAATAAAAATGGTACCGGTATAGCGACAACTTACCATAGACAGGTTATTTGAACAGAGCTGCAGCGTAAGCCGTATTATAATTTAAGTGGCAGTCGAACTGGGATATGTAGATAATCTACTAGAGTATAATTCGTATTTCGTATATGTACCTATATTTCTTTATGTCATTATTTATTTTTATGAAATTAAAAGTTGCATATTTTCATGACTGACTGATATTTTCAAGACTGATTTTCATCAAAAATAAGTATATCTTAATTTGAAATTAGTAATTTAGTGGGCTCTTTGTCTTTATTTATTTCCTTTATGTTTAAAATGATCAGAAATTGTGCGTATGTTATAAAATCGTAACCTATCCCATGATTGCATCTCTGAATCACCGTCCAGTATCGTATCTCGCAGGAAGCTGAGCAGGTCGTAATAAGTCGGACAAATAAAATAATTCCCGGGTAAAATATACACACTAATGTGACTAATATTATAATATCTTACGTTCAGGACGTCTACTAGTAACGCGGTGGAAGATTTAGGTGCGCATTGGGACTTTTTATACGAGAGGTCGCCAGTTATTTTAATAATTAATTATTAATGTTTTGTGACTTTAGAAATGGCGAAACATGAATGAGATGCATCCCTGCCAACCACTTTGGAAGTTTAAGCGAGGGTTTGTATGCCATTTTTTAATTCATAGGAATATTTTAGTGCTGCAAATGAAAAGTTGTTTTATAGCTGTATCGTTAATAGGCTATTAAAAACTTGTAGCCCACACGGTCAATTTACTAATATTTCTTAATTGTTTTTAGATTACGGATTAATCGTTTATTTAAAAATAATATGGTGTTATTCAATCATTAAGTTTTAAACGTGGGTAGTTATAAATAAATAATGTGGCTTAACTAAGTTAAAATTTTAACTAGTTGAAAACCCTCTTTATGGTAGAGGAGGCCCGTGTCCTGCAGTGGGACGTTATGGGCCGATGAGCGATGAGAAAAAAATACTTTAACTGTATTGAATTTTAGATAAAGGGTCCACTAAATCTTCTTTATGTAAAGCCTATTTGAGCCAATGAGATACACGAAGTTTAAAACAGCACAAGGCCCCACGCAGGTAAAACAGAAGTGTGTTAAAATCATAAAAATTAACACACTCCAATTCAAATTTGGAATTAAATTGGTAGAATGTAGTTCAGTGTTGCATATGTATGCGCGCGCGCAGCAGCCTCTCGTAAAGCTGGGACCACACGCGGCCGGAGGTGTGAAGCAGCGTCCGCGCGCCCCGGGGGCCCCGCATAACTCACGAGCAGCGGGGCGCCGGCCATTCATGCCTACCTGGACACTCGGGACCCTACACTCGATACATCGATGCGTAGACACACTGTCTACTGTCGCCTCACATCTCACCTGCACTTGTTTCTGTTCGATGCTTTCACTGATTCGCCAACCTAGAATTTTACTAGGATGGATTGAGTGACAACAGTGATTGGTGTAATTTGCAATCTTGACTGTCTGGTATCTAATAATAAAAGCGTATATGAGGCCACAAACCTTTCTCGACGCTAGATCATAAACTTACGCGACATTCATTTCTGGAATTGAATCTGAATTAAAGTCTTAAGTCTATTAAAACGTCATAAATGTAGATAATTGAAAAACATGTCATTTGGAGCTGAAGGTAATGCGATAACACGCCCATCGAGGAAACATTGAAATATTAAATTAAACATACATTTTTACCGTTTGTAACGTTGAACGAACAATATTTATTTTTACCGTTTCATATAATTTTAGTTCCTGTAAAATTATGGTTTCGTACAGCACTTACGTATTGATAAATGAGATTCCAACAACGCTCTTCCGCTACGATGATGTGGAACGGTATAATCATCGTTGAACAAACTTAACCAAATATAATTCGTCCGGGACACGTATCTAATGACACCCGCCATTCGGCAGTATGTGCGCGCGTGGCATCCTACAATTTAACTCTTATAAATTAGACGTAACCCGTTATTTAAGTATCGGTAGCGGTGTGGCGTGCGTTGTTATTGTAATTTGATTTCTTTCACGAATCCGACCGTGCACCATTTGGCCGCTAATAGGGCTCCGCCGCGGCTCATCGCTTAAAACGCCAGCAAATTGACTTAAAATTCAAAAAAAGTAATAAACTATAACCATAAATTTACATGAGTTAAGCGGATTTGACGTGAGCTTCGTGCAATTGGTTATTGCTCATTATGATAATTCGCCGCTTTTAAGCGTGGCTCGGTATCACGTGAGAGCGCCGCTTATGAACCATAACGCTTCAAGTTGGGAGATAACGAGAGATATTAACTGTTGCTTATGCCAAATTATAGTGTTACAACACATTGTACGAATTAGTTGAAGGAAACGGGTCGGTATGATTTCTGAATGCGTTGGTGTGAGCGGAAACAAAACTGAATATTTAATTGTATTGCTGGCGGGACAGGTCGTAATTAGATAAACAATAGCTTTTGATTATGTTGTCAAAACGTAAGTTGAGAGGCGTGGGTTGTTGGTGCGTCGGTCGCAGTTCGCGAAACCCGATAATTTGTGATTAACTGTTAAGTTGATGAGCCAAGGCCAGGCCGGACGTGACGTCATAATGCAGATGAGATCGTTGACGTGCGCATGCGCTGGAACCTCGCGTTTCCCTCACTCACTGATGTGGGAGCAGTTTCCGCTTCCGATTTGACATTATTTGAAACCAACGTGAGTTATATTAATGTGACACGCTATTCTTTTAATTCATCACGGTTTATTAACAAGTTTTTTTAGTATGACCAATGTTACCAATTTAAAATTATCTATACTTTTTGCTGTTACAGTTTTCGAGCGACGTCGCAAAACTTATTGCAGAAATAAAAGCATGACGATATATCGACGCAGTGAAAGTTAAAACAACTAATAATATGTTACCTACATTAAACAATCAATAAAGACTGCGTTACATAAACGTGTTTTTTTTTAATAAACTTATTTCATGTACCAGTAGAGTGAAGAGATAGAATATAGTATATATTACGTCAACGATCGTCGTACATAAAATGCAAAGCCAACCTTGGCTTACGAAAATTGTTGCATTCAGGGATAAACCTATGAACATCCAGTTTTATACAGAGTACTTTATAGTAATCTGTATAAAACTGGTATACTGGTGTACTATAGTTTCGAAGTTATGTGTGTATTCACAATGAATTATTACTTACTTTAACGGTGAAGTAAAACAAAGTAGGGAAACAATCCGCGAACCCGCATTAGGCTAGCAGTAGGCCTGTGCATTCGGATATAAGTGATGATGATGACGGTAGGTTCAAATAGTAAGAGTAAATACAATTGATCTTACCACACGATTATCTTAAATAATGGCATGGCAAGGTGACGTGAAAAGTTATTCTAAATAGAAATTTGCCTGATGCAAAATTTTACGGATCGTCTTTTAGCTACGCATATAATGTTCGTCAATGAATATCCAATAGAGATAGTCTACTGGGATGAGGCACATCTCCGTGTGTTTTTACTAGATTTTTTATCCAAATGGATAACATTCTACGGTCAGCAAATCAGACTTTCTTCACTTGTACGCCAAGCTAAACGCAACAACATTTACGTAATCGTTGGGACAATCGCATTTCAGTATAAAATCTCTATCAAGTCAAGATCCAAGTGCATTTAAGTTGAAATAGCTTAAGTTCGTCATGGCGCCACAGTTCCAAGGAGTATCTCTCCAGATCTCCGAGAGTATTGGGATCCTCGGCGTCGAAATTTCGAGCTTAGTCCAGTTTAGGAGTCATTTGGAGGACAAAGCCAAATTGGCTAGTAAGAAGTTGGGTATCCTGAACAGAGCCAAGCGGTACTTCACGTCGGGTCATAGGTTGTCGCTCTACAAGGCGCAAATCCGGCCCCACGTGGAGTACTGCTCGCATCTCTGGGCAGGTGCCCCAAAATACCAACTCGACCCACTTGACTCCTTACAGCGACGGGCCGTTCGCATCGTCGACGATCCCGATCTCACGGAGAATCTACAGCCGTTAGGACTGCGGAGGGACTTTGGGTCTCTTTGTGTGTTCTACCGGCTGTTCCATGGGGAATGCTCCGAGGAACTGTTTGGGTTGGTTCCGGCATCGCCATTCTACCATCGCACCACCCGTCACCGCAGTAGAGTTCATCCATATCACCTGGAGACGTACCGTACGCGTACGGTGCGTTTCCAGAGGTCATTTTTACCACGCACGTGCAAGCTCTGGAATGAACTCCCTGCCTCGGTGTTCCCCGAGCGCTATGACATGGCCTTCTTCAAACGAGGCTTAAAAAGAGCATTTTCCTCACGGTAGGCAGCGGCGTGGCTGTGCCCCTGGCATTGCCAAGTCCATGAGCGACGGTGACCGCTTACCATCAGGCGGGCCGTCAGCTCGTCTGCCTGCTAAGGCAAATAAAAAAAAAAAAAAAAAAAAAAGTACCTACCTACATTCAAATTAGAAGACAGTGTTTAGATTGATCTGGTTTGATCAGGATAGTATTATATTATAAGAATATATAAATTTAAAAAGTATTCTGACATACATGATAGAAATACACGCTATAAAAATAAGTTAGTAACTTATAAGACCAGGCTCCACAAGATCAGCAATTTTTTAAGGCTTACTGTTTACACTTCTACAATAAAGTCCCTAGTCATATTAAGGCTTTTAAGTATCATAAATTTAGGGAAACTACTAAGAAACAACTATGTAACAAAGCCTACCATACAATATCAGAATTTATGGAAGTTAACGAAGCCTGGGCATAATTGAAATGTTACTGTAATCCCAGGTTTGACTGGGTCTACTTTAATGGACATGGCTGTACGTACTTAATTATTGTTTTAGTAATCTGTAAGCAATTAGGTATGTCATGCTCGCTGAAACGTCTGTGCTTACGGCGGCGTCGTGTGCCGGGTCGGTCACTTCCCTATGAAATGGTTGAGGAGGCCGATGGCTGGCACATGCGTCATACTCGTGAACGGGTGCTGTTTGTGTGGACTGGGCTGCCTGGTTTTCTTATTTCCATTCATGAAATTTTAAATTGGTTAAATGACAGTCTCTCCATTTAAGATGACTATGCTGTTCTAATGCAATACAACATTCTGATCTTGTATCAATGAGCTGCTCTAATTCGGGAAATTAAGTCTTTGTAACAATATTGTAAGCTATCTCTTGATTGGAAAAGAGCAACACTAGAGTTTCTTGCCCGTTCTTATCTAGTGATGACTGCCTTCCGCACAGGGTGGTAAAATTTGAAATGACTGAATCTAAGTGATGTATTTCATTTCATTACTATGCTTATGTCCTTCCCTCTGTCCTCTGACATTTTTAATTCAATTTGCACGAACACACACGTTATCTTTTTATATCGGTGATATTCGACGTGGGTGTTCTTGTCAGGGCCAAGCGCGACCAGGGTAGACCGACCACCTTTAATAACACTTCAAAATTTGGGATTGCTCGAAAATAGATCAATTGCGAAGTGGATTATTTTGATATTGTAAGTACTTGAAACTTAGAAATAAAGACGTAATTAGTCAAAAATAAGTTATACAACTTTAGTCTCCATAACAAGGATTTTTTGCAAACCTTATCCAAATGTCATGTCATAATTATAATATGTGGAAACCTAGAAACAAAGACGTAATTAGTCAAAAATATATCATTCAACTTGAGTCCCATAACCCAGGGGTATATACCAAGTCCATCCAAATATAATGACGATTGACAACTATAATGTGTGTAGATTTTTTCGGCATGGTACATGTATTGCCAACAATGTTTTGGTGTGTCGGGTCGCGCGTGGCGGTGCGTTGAACCCGCGCACCTAATTGTTCCGGATGTGTGACAGGTACAGGCCGTGGGTGCGACTCGCCTGTGGTCACCGCACGGAACGACCTGATCCCATAGATACCATATTTTAATATATTACCATTAAAATTGACGGAATCTATGACGGAATTAGACGACGAGAGCTTTGAAATATTTCTGTTTTCTTTTTCAAAACAACCAAAATGTTGTAGTTCCCTACATAATTATCACTGTTTTAATTTTCGCAAAGTCCTTTATAGTCCGCAATACCCATTTGTGCATACATGGTATGAGATAAATGATGCACTTCTTTTAAATACACTCCGAGATTCTTCATGTCAGATACGTATTAATTAAACACTTAGTTAATGAATGCCTTCGTAATTCCACGTACAGACACGCGCAATTAATATAATAGCGTTACTTCAGGCCATATACCTACATGGTTTCTTAGGAATTCGGTGAAAGTGTAAGTATCATGACTCTATGTATTGTAGAATAGAGAAGAAGTCCTACCATATGCCTCATTAAAATTTAACTGCAAAGGAAATATGGCTCGGTGTAAGGCTCCATAATAGAGTGATACTCTATGAATTAATTTTGCCTATCTTAGGAAAGCATCGCGTGGAATGGTCGTTCTGTAATACAAAAAAATATGCTCAAATTGCTATGTGACTAATTAAGAATACAGAGTTGAAAAAAATATTTAAAAACATAAACCCCCAGCGCGTATGGCCAATATGACCACAAACGAATCTGTTAGGATGGTTTTACACCGAAAGCTCGTCATAAAAAGTCGTAAAACGTATTTTAACATCCATCCGATAATCAATCTAACACGTCATAACTTTGACATCCAGCCTGCCTGAACCTAAGTCCATATATTACTGCAAGTCATTGGAAAAGTAGCTTTATGTACTAGCTTTAAAGTTTATTTAATCTTGTACTTCTCTGAATGCAAAAGAAAAACGTCGAAGACTTCGACTGACCAAATGAGTCTCTATATAAACATGTTAATTTATAATAAAATTGTAGTTTTTTCGATGCAGCAAACATTTGATATTTACCTACAAATTGGTGAGTAGTGGCTAACCGTATTAACGGATCCATTTTCGTATTGTTTGTAGATGATAAAATCTTATATCAAAACCAAACACTCGAATGAAGGGTTAAGTACAGAAAAAAAGATCCATGAGAATGCCGCTTTTAATAGGTGGAAAAATATGTTTGTGAAATATATAACATTCGAATTTAAAGCAAAGGATTAAAATATAATAAAATAATGCGTTTGTTAGTATAGTTCAGAAGAGCTCTGTAACACTTTTAACTCATTTAAAAACCGATTTGAATTTTACGATTTCAATGCAGTCCAATAAAAAATTAACTGGAATTATTATCTAATCTTTATTGTCAAATTAAAAATCGAACGACAAGCAACAGAAAAAAATAAAAATCGCTAGTGTTGGTAATGTGAAATTCATTCGAACTGAATGCATGACATATGAGCGAGCTGATTACGATCGATTCAACATCAATGTGGAATGTATCATAAAATATTTATCGATATTAAAAAAAGAAATAGAGCGCAGTTCATAATGAGTCGGACATCAGAAACAGCCGCGTCATCGCAGTGTGTGGCGCGGGCGCGGGCCCTCGCTTACCGAAACCTTACGGAATTCTATTAAATGACTTAGAAACTAATTTAATTATTGCCGAAAATGAATGTTGGATGACTTGACCACACATGCGGGTACTACTTATATTCAAGTATAATATCTGGAATGTGTTTGCTTTTGGAAAGGCAAGTTGTATTGCTTTCACCAGAAATCTCTTTGGTGCCAACTGTCCCAAGAATGTTTGGATGATGGGTAACCTTTTTTTAGTGTAAAAACAAATGTTTAATTATTGCTATTTGGGCTTGAGACCTAAAGCTAAATTGTCTTTGAACCTGTACAACGGGAAGGGTTATTATTTATATACGTATGTTATTATTATTATACGTCCCAGTTTAGAGCATGGGCCTCCTCTATACCTTGAGAGGGTTTAAACCATAGGCCACTACGTTGGCCTAGGGCGGGTTGAAGGACTACACATGTAAGACATTTCTAAGATATATTTTTTTAGGTGTGCAAGTTTCATAACGATGTTTTCCTTTCCTCTGATGTAAAGGAGACACGTACCCAGCAGTGGGACATATACGGGCTGATGATGAAACGTTAAAGATCAAACAAACATATTTCATAACTTTTTATCCCATGTCGATTGCCGTTTTCAGTTACGTTTTAAACTGTATGTTACTAATACTTGGAACATTTTAATGAAAATTACAAATTGAGTTTTAGAATGTAGAAACTATGGGCTAGTGGTAATAATCTGTATATGCCGAATACATGTTCCACACACAGTACACACAAATGAATACACCTTGTATCCACAGCATCAGTTTTATTAATCACGGAGCACAAATGTTTTGATTTATGAATGTCGGGTTCGCTTGATGCGCAGCTCGCTCTGTTATTGGCATCACCTGCCTTATGCCTGCAATGTTTGATTAACTATTATGTACTGGCCACTATGTAAGTACGTTTCATTTTACGCAATGCATTTACTTTTTTAAAAGTGTATGTTTTTCGGACAGAATTATATTGGTTTTTAATTCGTTGTTATTAAGTTTTGTGTGAATTGTGGGAGTATGTTTTTCATAAAAGTTATTTATAAAAGTGTATTTCGTTGCAGCTTAATTATAACATGAGGCTCCATGAAAAATAAATCTACAGGATCGACAGAGTGAACCTCATCAGTGATTGCTGATAAATGTCCTTCAATCGAATAACATTTGGAAAATGGCTAATATTTTTTTGCCTTAACACTATGTATAATAACAACAAAAATATCGAGTCAATCGAAGTAAACAAAATGGATATAGCATCGAAAAATGAACGCTTAGGAAATTTCATCGTGATAGATTCAATTAAAAATGTCAAAATGCAACAGGTAGTTCATACGAACGTCGCTCGCAAACAAAAGAGGGTCTATATTATTTTCATCAAGCTGCACATGTGATACTAAAAACTTACAATGGGCAGTCAAATATTAACACATTTAATTTTAATCCGTGTAAAATGAAACTGTCAGTATGTGGTACTTTCGTATTTGCAAGTAGTTCTTGCAGGTGTCGCGAGATGACGCGATATTAAATAAGTATTAAGACGTATTTGATGTCTGCACTTTTATAATTACAGCATCCGTGGTGCAATTGGGAGGAAACCAGCTCATGAAGCAAGAGTAGGGGAGACTGGGGTTGGTTGTGACATTTTTATTTCAAAATGACATATTTTTTTGTTGATTTGCTTGTTTTACCTAACTATAGGTTTATTTGATTAAGTAACTATTCAAGATTTTAATTTACAATTAATTTTATGTAGGAGGGTAATATTAAAGACACAAATGAATGAATTCTAAAATAAGAGACGTATCACATTCAACCCCGCGCCAGGGGCTGGTTGTTACAGTATAAGGGGCAAAAAGTTACAAGACAACAAAAACGTATCATAAGAGTTTTTATTTGGAATAATAATCATAATCAGTTATTTAACTTTACTTACAACATAATTAATATTTATTCAAATCAGTCTAATGTCTCATTAAAACAAAAACATGGTTTTCTAAAATTAAAAACAAAACAACGTAATTATTTTTGGTTTTGTACCTCGTGAGAACAAAATATGCATAATTTCAGACCTTAGAACATTATAATTATCTGTCTATGAACAATATATACCTGTGTATGAAAGAACAATAAGTATGTATTAGGTATAGGACTCATTCTGCCCTGTGGCAAGGGGGTGTAAGAATCCCACCACGATCTTCCCTGCCTGTCGTAAGAGGCGACTAGTAGGGACCTGTGGGGTCGCTTAATGAACGGGACCCTGAGACGGGCGGCAGCACGGTGGCCTGTGTCTGTCGCGGGCGCCCAGCCATAATCAAGGCGCCCATACAAGGCTTGTGGGGGTGCAACAGCGCCCCCTATCACATCGAGACGGACGGGACGCTTTTCATCTCGGAAGCGCACTGGGTGGCTGCGGTTTAATGATGGGAAACTTCTCGCCCACAGACCGTGGTCACCCTCCTTGGCGCGAAGGAGGCCACCGGGGGGTTTTAGTCGGTATGCTGGTGATGGTTAGGGAAAGGTTAGAGACACAGCCCGGCAATAACATCTGCGCGGACCTCACCGCGCGCCAGGCTGGACCGGTGACCCCGACATACACTTCCTGCTTCTCTCTCCAGAGGGGGGCGGGAGGTAGATAAGTCCATAAGGAGGCTTACCCGTCAATAAAAAAAAAAAAAAGGTGTAGGACTCATTAACAAAAATAACTGACATATGGCACAATCCAAAGTCTTTTGCGATGCCACGATTTTTTTTAGTTTTGTCCTCCTCCAAAATAGCTGCTGCTTGTTCGTAAACATCTTTAGATATTTTGACCCGCTCTGTTTTTCCTTTATATGTCCTCATCCTACAACAAAAAATAAATAATTACATAACATAAATTATATCAGTCAGCAAGAAGCACTACAACGTCACAACCTGCCCCGAACAAATGTAACTTTTAGCCCCGACGCCAAAAATGACCCTTTAAGGTTACGTAGTGAAAACATAAATGTATGTAGCTGAATAATGGCAGTTTCATCACAAAACGAAAGAATTAGTGCGTAAATTATATAACAGATACATGTCTGCTTTTATAGTATTTCGGTTGTAGACCAATTTTACTAAAAAATGAAAATGTTACTAACCTGCAATTTTAATGGCAGCACGTCCGGGCTCCTCACACAAAGACAATAGCGCCACTGGCTCTCGCGGCGTGCTAGCCGACGGTGGCGTGAGTATTTGTCTCTTTCTAACGCCAGTATAGCGTTTTCTGGTTCGCCAGCATTGCCACTGTAACTACCTACCCCTGTCACAACCAGCCCCAGTCTCCCCTACGCATAGAGTACTTCAGTACATCGATCGAAGAGTACATCGATCCCCGCACCGAGACAAATATTTCTGAGGAACTCAATAATTGGATGTATTTCCGACTGTGAATTACGAGGTATTTAGGTCATACGAATAAAAAAAAACAATAACACTGCCGCCCCGGAAATCGAATCTGAAGTACAGATTAAATCCACCCTGCCAAATTGACATTGAAATGATAATGTGTTTATTCGTAATGTAAAAGAAATATATTTCAAATTTTACCTTTCATAATATTTGCAGAAATCATAAATATTTTCCCACATCGGCGAACATTCTTGCTCTCCACTAGCTACGGATCTAGACCTAATCCTGCCATAATTTCCCTTGCGAGGATTTAATGTCTCCAGTTCCGAGAACCAGTACCATCTCGCGGTGCATACAAATATTTTTGCCGAGTGCAATAACAGGACGGTAGCTATCACGTCAGTTGTAAATCTCGAAGGCGGCCGCACTCAAAGAACGCAATCAATGTTAAATCATAGTAAAGTGACACGTATCGATATAACGCTCGGAATGAAGAGAAAAAATACACGCCCAGAGAGAATGTGAAAAAGATTCCGACACTAGATCGCAGCCGACTTAACCCTTGACTCCGAATACGTAAGCTGAGTCATTTATCAATAAGTAGGCTGTCTATAATATTGTACAAAAATTAGACAAGCTCCTTTTCTATTTGTAATCAACGAATCTAATGCCTCGACACATCGTAAACCAAAATGTAATGACGTTATACAATGTAAAATTTCATACTGATATTTTGTGTTACAGTTATGCTTTGGTGTAGTCTTTGTAAGCGCGGAGTGATGGTGTTACTAGCATTAATAAATATAAATCTCTTCATCTGGTGCATATAACACGTAGTGATGTTGAGTGATGGCGCGGCACGTTTGAGCACGGATTCAGGTGCGTGCGCGCAACGACCGCCGAGCATTTGTCACTGTTCCCGCCGATTATTCATTTCATTGAAACATTAACGCTTTGGAGAACTAATCACGCTGACTAATGGAGCCCCCCGTCGACACTTCCTAAGTTTCACACTCGGTACGTGTGAAACCGCACTAACGACTGACGCCCGCACGTCAGCTCTGATTTTGTGGACGAGAACGAATGATCTCTCTTATGATCAATGAGCCAGCCAATTAACTGATGGATCGGAACAAGTGACTTGTGGAATTGAACTCAGGGAAAAAAGGATGCGAGGTGTTATTAAAAGCATACATTGCATACTTCTGCTTGTTTATACAATCGTGGTTCTAACGTATTTGAGCTCTACGACAAACCTCGGAATTAGATTATATAATTTACCGATGAGATAGGTAAAAACATATATCTTTAACTTTGCTATAGTGCAGTTGTACCTACTTGTTTCAGGAGCTAGTTTAAAATTTCGTTTAACCTTTTTTCATTACATACAGCATAATATATCTTTAAACTCGAATCAGAAACGACATTACAATCAAACTGCTGCGTAAAAATCTACAAACCACATTATATGCATGTTAAGTTTTGTCGTATGTACCCATATGTACGTGTACGAAGGTTTTTGTAATCTAGCTAACTAAGTGCGGTGTCGGCGACTGGAGGACAAGTTTCTCAATCATGGTAATGATAAAGCGAAGTTTTATGTGCGGCCGCGTACACTCAGTCTGTGCGGACGAACGCACAACCAGGCAAAAAAGTACACCATAAACATAACGTTTATGACGGCAAATAAAGCTCGCCATCTTCCCCGTAGTCCCGTAGTGAATTATTGCTTTATTGCTTCAGAAATATTTCACAAACAGAAAATATTTTATGATTCTCCAGTTAAGAGCGGTCGTATATCATTTTAAGCCATAGATAATAAAATTCGTAAGTCACCATGAGCGAGACAAAGGCGTAGATAGGTGCCGCGGAATTGATCTTATGGATCTTATATTGAAATGGTAGCACTCTAAAGTCTAATATAACATGATTTTGATGCGCAAGGCGAGCAAATGAGCAATACCCGACCGATTGATACAAATTTCTGCTACCTATAAATATTTACTAGCTATGCATAAGGAAACTTCTAGGGCTGTAAATTCCCTTCTATAAACTTCGGATAAAGTTTTAGACTAGTTAGACTAGTTGGTACTGTCAACTTAATTATTTTATAAAAACGAATTTTAAATTTGAAGACAGATTGTGGTTACTTATCGAGTTTGCCTCAAATGATGTTATTGTTTTTCGAAATATTTTTTTTTTATTTATATTTATTTATTTATTTATTAACACTTTATTTATTTACACCACAATAAAAATAAAACGAAACAAAAGAAAAAGATACACAGTAAAGGCACAATAAATAGGCGAAATATCTGTTAGTTAACAATATAACTAAGTTTTTACGACAGTTACAATATAGGACAATATCGTGGATATGAAATAATGTTAAATTGGACAAAAACATTCGTAGACCTTTAAAATTAGATTCACATTAAAATACCTTTGTTAACCATTACTAGAACTTATAAATCGATTTATACTAGCAATAACTTCGGAAATTGTTATGATATGTATATATACGTAAACATTTAATGACCACAATACACATGAAACAACAATAAACAAAAACAATTTAACATTTCGCGAACGACACTCGAGGAATTTCGCGTTTGGTACGAGAGGTAAACATAAAATTGGAATAGTTAATGCTCGGCGAAATCGTTAACCAACTGAACACTGTAATTGGAAGACATTAAAAATATCCACCGTTGTTATAGCCGACTGTTAAATGTTTTAACACGGGCATTAGTCCTTAGTATTTGCACACGTGTTACAATGTTGTGCGGTGGCATCGGCTCTGATACAACCACTTATTACATATCACAGGCCCATTGTAATCCCAACTGTGCACTTTGTTTCACATATCACATTAGCATATTTTGTTGTAAACACTCTTGTTTGTTTTGATGTATCACTTTCGTTCCGTTTGCCGTAGGGAATAATCAATTTGCATTATATGTTATGTTTCAAATCTGTTCGACGAATTTGTTGTACGTAAATACTTAGAGCTCATTTTTGAAATATTAAAATATTTTACATGCAGTTTCGTATATTGTAAATAGTTGTATATACATCGTGTTCCTGGGCTAATGTTTTACCAGAAGTAATGTGTTAAATGTCGACTTAAAAGGGTAAACCGATTGTTGCTTCGGACATTTTCAGACTTATAAAAATTTTGAGATAAAAAAAAAAAACAAACTTTGCTGGAGTCATGTTGCTTACAGAAAGTTATTCTAGGGTTTTCTGTTGTAAATTTACATTTACTATACTTTTGTTGAAAGGTTTGCAGTTTTAGTCACGCGGTCGAACATCCCAGCAGTCGCTAGTTCAAAGATATATGTCTATTCACAATGAATTATCCCCGAGTCAATCAATGATGAAAAACATCGCGAAGCAACCTGCGCATTAGATATTTCGTAGTTAGTAGTCCGTCAACCCGCACTAGGCTTGCGTGGTGGAATAAGGTCTAAACCCTCGCAGCCATAGAGAAGGCCCGTGCCCAGTAGTCGGACGTGTCCGTATGGGCCGATGATGCGTGTATTTTCTTATGAATGTGTATTTTGTAACAGAAAAATTCTTGGGTATTATAGAAAAAAATGTTCATCTGATTATCTTTTATCGATAAAGCGGTAGGTTTAACTTTTAATATCACGTCGTAGAAAAAGTGCGAGAGTGTGGGTGTATTTGATGCACGAGCTCTAAGTCTTAGAGGCGTGACGGTATGTTGTCTATCAAATTGTTGTTTCGTCCACACGATACAAAATGAAAAAACTCATACTAATTCGATCAGCTTCGTCCGTTCAATGTGACGCACGGGACGACACAAACAAATGGCAAAAAGTGGGAGTTTCCAAAATTCGTGTTACGAAACTTTTGAAACATATAAATAATGTCAACACGGTGTCGCGTCGCCGATTGGTCGCACTTTAAATGTTGTTCGAGACAAAAGAAAGTCGCCACTTTCTTGGAATGCCGGCCGACAACAAAGTTGTAGTTGTCATTTGCGCATGCGTCACCAGTTCTCGGAAGGTCGAAGGACTTGCCGGTGATTATGAAAAAAAAATAGTGCATTTATTTTAAATGTTTGCGGTGTACTCATTAGGATCGTTTTGATGTATTGTGATTGCGTTTTTTACGCTATCATCATTAATGCTTGTGACCTAACGTGAAACAAAAACGTTTAATCGAGCTGGTAATACGAAATCCTGTTGCCTTTTTTTTTATTATGTATCACTTTTTTGTTTCCTTAATAGGAAAATTGTTGATGGGTGTCCCCATCCAATCCGAAATTCCAGCGACTTCGTTACGCGGCGTAAAAAAATGCTGTAATGTTCGCATCATTAAATAGTGTTTCGAGATCTGCCACCACATACCCGGCTTTAAGTAAGCAGGCTGAAAAGTATCAATAACATACTGCATACTTTGTATAACAATATCGAAATTACCGTTTAAAGTAGATACCACTTTTAGTGTTTATATGTAGATAGACGACATTAGTCGCATAGTAGGGTTACCACAAAATTTTCATACTCAAGGCCATGAGCCTTGAGTTCAATTCCCGGGCCGAGCAAACTGTTATAATATTTCATTCGACCAGAAAAATTGCATCACACTCGCCCTATGTAGCGTAGGCCTTAAAAACAATTGAGAATAGAAATGCAACTTTGCCTTTTTCTTCGGGAAAAATAATATGTGTGACCTTTAAACGCTCGTGGATTTCAAGGAATGTTAGAACATACTGCCACAACTATATTACGTTTACCTACCTGTACTCGTAATGTCGGAAAAATACTTATTTAGATTATCAAAACATAAAATCTGGTTATTAAATGTGACTAATGAAATACCTGCAATAGCAATGGATTTAAATTCTAATAAAATACTCTACGTTCGAAATTACAATATTCGCTCCGCGTTCACGTTGCTAGTATTAAACGAGTCAACAAAATTAGAATTGGACGAAACGGTTATAACTCGGCCGAATGCAGTGGCACTATTAATACATTAAGTCGATTTGCGACGGTTGTTCTCGTAATTTTTCAGCGTTGGCAGTGCAATCGGAAGCGCACCGGGGCGGGTGCCTTTTTGCTTGTGCAACAGTCGCGTCTCTGATGGTTTTCGGAAGTTAGGTCGCCACGGTCGCCATTCGAATATCGACCAATATTTCACTTTGTGACTTATTAATGACGCCGCGATTGTATTCGGGGAAATTTTGCGGACATGAAAAATGAAGGTGCTATTTTGAAAAAGCCCGTGATTTCGCGCTTTGACAGTATTTAGTTCATTAATCACCTGGCGTTAGAGTGGTTTGTGTGTAATATATGTTGATTGTGAATTTAAAATTGAAGAATAAATTATTGTAAATGGAAAAATTTGGGAGCAATAATATTGGCCACAAATAGCATAATATATGGTATCACTGTGATTAAATAAATGTTTGACTCCGTAAGAGGATCGAGCTGGCTGCCTCCTGTTTCGTATGTAATTAATGAGAATGTATTAGACCCACATTACGTTTTAGCCTTTTAGCGTTACTTGCCTAGTATAAAAAAAGGCAAAGATCTTCAATCAACTCGTATTAGTTTCGTTTAAAGGTGTCATCAAGCGAGTAAAGCATCTATTTCTCAACGTTCTAGTTTAAAATTACAAGTTTGTTTACGTTATTGTGGGAATTGTCCGCTTTCACGTGTACAATGAAACGGAATATCATTAAATTATTACATATGTTCCCCAAATTCACGTTCATCAAGCCGTGAGAACTTATTGTTTGGCGCGACGTGTAATCTTTTAGTATTACGCTACGTACAAACGTCAAAACATTAACATGTCTCCTCGTGGATTTATTTTGAGATTTTAATTTACGGTTGTCTCACGCACGTTGCAATTTGACTTGACCATTCACTACAATGTATTGGTTTTATCCTCTCCTGTTAATGCTTATTGATGAATATTTGTACGTGAGGAACTACTTTCGCCTCAACTCATTTTGTATAACTTGCATTTACGCCGGTATCCCCAGAAGAACAGGCAGAGGAGCTTTACTAGCGTTTCGCCAGTGAGTTCTACATTTTAAGGGGCTAGCCCATTGGCATCTTTCAGCCCGGTATCATCCTAATCCTCATCATCATCATCAGCCCTTACATCTCATTGTTCATGGCCATGGGTCTTCTCTACAAGTGACTGGACCTAGGGCTTAGTCTACCATGCTGGCCTTGTATGGGTTTTCGGACTACTATGTTTTAAATGATTCTTAATAAGATTACACATACAGCATAAATCGAATCAGGGTCCCCATAATCAGAAGTTAACATAACTAGCATTTAGCTATGAACCTTAAATCCGGTAAAATATTAATATAACTTGTTAATGATTTTTAGTGTAGCATAAATTAAATTACAATGTATAAGTATCGTATGACCTAAGAAATAAAATAAGGATATCTAAAACATTAGTACCAGTATAAAAGTAAACGTGACAGGGTGATGGATGACACACATAATTGCCGAGTGGTCGCGTCGACAAGCTAAAACACATTACTTACAATTTTTCATTATTTATTCTTAACCAACTTACAGTTCTCATAATCGGGGCTATTACGGCGCTCCGCTAAGCGGTAGAACCTCCTGGAAGTGGCAGCTATTTGTATGTTTTTACGAGTTATATACTCATGCGATTAATTCGAAGAAGTAGGAAAAGATGAGCTTCTGCATTCTCGTGTGTTGTGATGTGTTTTAAATCACACCTAAATGAAATTGAGAGTACTATAAATGTCATAGCAAGGAAAGTTACGTTAAATAAGTTTAGTTAAGTTACATTAAATACGCCGCGGAGCCAATGGGCAGCAAATTATATAGTCATGTTTTCAAATAAATAAAGCTTTTTACCAGTACGTTTTGAATGTAATGTGTTGTTATAAATCTTATCAAGAATGGTTGTTTTGTAGTTTCAATGATTCTCATTTCTTAAAAAAAAATCATAATCATCATCATCACCCCATATACGTCTCACTGCTGGACACGAACATCCTCTAGAGCTGAGAAGCCTTACATGAAAAGGATAAAACTATTGTAAGTCCGCCCATGTCCCATCCAGTGCGTTGGCGCGTGTTAACAAAAATCAGGTAGCGCCGCAGTCCGGTGCGTGTTATTAAGGCAGTAATTTAAAATGGACTCTTGTTTTAATTGAGTTATGGTTACTGTTATGCCTATTAAAGTGGGCGATATTTTTTCGTGTGTATCCGATTACTTGCCGTGTAAGTAATAGTTCTACTTTCACGGTTAAAAATAATTTATTACAATTAAAAACTGATACATCTTTTATATTATTCCGGATTATTAAATTACATGTGTGTTGTTATTAGCGAGTTATTGATTACATTCCTGTGAGATAGATTACTACTTGGAGTACTTTGCTTGGAAAGGGATTTCATGAAACTTGAACTTTTGCTGCATACTCAGTGACTCACTTACGACTTTATTCCGGAAACTCCGGCGAACATGCTTTATTTCAGTGGACTAGAGAATTAAATAGAAAATGTACTATTCTAGACTTGAATTAACAACCTCTGTTACTGCAATACGATACCTTTACTACTCAGCTATAGCTCAGGTATTGGTGCCGATTAACTAATTAATAAGCCTCAACACTCGTATTACGCAGTTGAGATCTTTCAACATCACGTGTATAATGATACAGTATCACACTTCGTAGATCTATCGGACTATTCAATTAACTATGTTTTTGTATTCAATTCGCGATAAACATCTCGAAGGCACAATTTGGTTTCCAATGTGATATTCTTATTTTGGCAATATCTTGACGAGCGAGACGTGGCGGAGACGACCTTAATCAGACTTCATTAAAGTTAGCATTTAAAAGGGGTCATTAGCTTAAATTTGAAGGTTAAAATCTTTACGTTGAGAATTAATAATATTGAGAATGACATTTACAGAATACGATTTCATCGCATGAGTACTTCCTCAAGTTTATTAATTACGATATGTGAGGTTATGTGTGAAGGTTGGTGGTATAAATAAATTTATACACATTTTTCTTACATCGGCTGAGCATCGGTAGTGTAGATAATTGCAAGGTGACGTATTAAATGCGTAAGAATACATGGAAAAAATTACAATAGTACGGTCTTTCTAGATAACGTTAATGTATGAGATAGCTCTTTGGACTTGGAAGAACTCCAATAGCGCTGTTAGCCCATAACAACCTAAAGGAGAGTAAATGAGTCATCTAAACAAACGCAATGTAAACACGAGATGTAATGGAAAAGTTTAAAGCGCTTTCGTAAAGGCGTCAGAGGCGGGCCGCGGTGATGCAACTGCGAAAAAGGCATTTACAACTAATTAAATCTGCCCACGTCGTGTGGCGCAATGGACCCGCCTCCACAACGGACGGTTAGATTGTTTTAATTAGAAAGGGTTGGGATAAAATGCTAGTACATCGGTGTTGATTTTGATTGTAAAGTTTTTTCGGTTAAATTGAAATGAGTTGCTGAGGTTTGAATTACAAGTAAATTTACGTTAACCTCTCTAGTCTTCAAATTATAACCGATGTATCATTTTATTATTTTGTTGCTGTAATATTTTAAATTTTAATTATTATTATTATTCTTTTCTACTGATTTGTGCTGTTCGTGTTGTTATTATATAGGATTAAAATTTAGTTATGTTTTGTATTAGAGATTAAGTGATACCTAACTGGTTAATTGTTATGTTTACTCGTGAGCGAATACGATAGATTCAAATTATTATATTGATATATTCTATATATATATAAGGTCAGGGGATGCCTTTTCCATTGATCTAGCCAGTCATGGAACAGGGCTACGAGTACGCGAGCTCGGCCCCCCGAGCTGTTACAGTCTCCTTCTTCCTTATCCGGGACTGTAGCATCCTTACCATCAGGCCAAATATCCTTTCCCTCAATATCCTTTACCCAAACTCACGCTATCCCCACACCATTCCCTTTAAAACATAGAAATTCCCAAGGAGGGTTGGCGTCAGGCAGGCGGCCGGCCGTAAAACATCTGCCAAAACTCTTATGCAGCATGTTTTGTCCTTCCACACAGGAAGGAAGGACAAAACATGCTGCGCCGACCCCAAACAAGAATTGGGATCAGAGCAGGAGAATGATGATATTGATATATTCTTCTTCTTCTTCTTCTTTATCAACCCATATACGCCCACTGCTGAGCATGGGTCTCCTCTACTATTGAGCGGGTTTAGGCCATAGTCCACCACGCTGGCCTAGTGCGGGTTGGCGGACTACACACTTAAGACATTCCTAAGAACTTTTAGGTGTGCAGGTTTTATCACGATGTTTTCCTTCACCGTTAAAGCAAGTGATAATTCAATTTGAATACACACATAACTTCGAAAAGTCAGAGGTGTGTGCCTGGGGTTCCCTAATATACTTGTAGAACAATTTATTACATACGTAATCCTTGTATACTTTTTCACCTCTTGTATGTCCTGTACGTGTGTAATTGAATTAAATAAAGAAATAAATAAAGTTTATTATTTCCGATCCTCATTAGAATAGGTACATATGGTAAAATATTATCATACTATATATAAGATATTGCCAGCATAGACCCATTCTAACGCTTTTAAAGAGCTTTTTACAGGTTACTGTACAGTGAAAATCTCCATACAATTCATCAGATGATATGACGAATTTTCTTTATGTAAACTTACCGCGATGATCTTATAAAAAATCCTAACGCAATGGCTGCATGAAGGGCATTCTTCTTCTTCTTCTTCATCAACCCATATACGCCCACTGCTGAACACGGGTCTCCTCTACTATTGAGAGGGTTTAGGCCATAGTCCACCACGCTGGCCTAGTGCGGGTTGGCGGACTACACACCTAAGAAATTCCTAAGAACTTTTAGGTGTGCAGGTTTCATCACGATGTTTTCCTTCACCGTTAAAGCAAGTGATAATTCAATTTTGAATACACACATAACTTCGAAAAGTCAGAGGTGTGTGCCTGGGGTTCGAACCCGCGACCGCCGAGATTCTCGACCGCGTGCCTAAACCTCAAGGCCATCACTGCTTATTAAGCAGGGCATTAACTTTCAAATAATTTTAGCATGGTTGATGGATTCTAAATTAAGTATGTATTGAGTTACATACATACTTACATGATCTCACGCCTATATTCCCCGAAGGTAGGCAGAGGTGCATACTTCGCCGGTTATGCATCAGTCCCACCAGTTAATAAGGGGGGAGCCTATTGCCGTTTCTCGGGCAAATTTCCAGACTCCGTGCTGCTACTGAGAATTTCCTAATGGAAAACCCAATAACACTTTTTCCGACCCGGGAATCGAACCCAGGACCTCTAGATCGCACGGGACCTAGTTGTACTGCGAGACCACGAGGCACTACTAATACTGTACTATCGTATAGAACGAAGATAAGAACCAGAAAAGAATATTAGAACTTTTTAGAACCTGGTTATCAGCGAACAAATTGTGGCCGTGGGGCTCTACTTGTTGTCTTTCCGTTAGACAGTGGTACCGCCCAGATCGAATTGACCCATTCATTTTGCGGTCAACACTGGACATCGAATGGCTCTATTAAATATAAATCTTTAGTAAAGTAGACATTTTGAGTACTTAATAGCGTGTGTGTCTTCATATATGTCATACTAATTTATCCATGTTAGATGAGTTGTGGAGTAAGTGTTTCAATGAAATTGCTTTTAAATTAAAGGTTTTAATGATTTACGTAATCATATTTTAAAAATACTTTTTCATATTATTATCAATGATGGATCAAACAAATATGAGTAATTTTTATTCGATTACGGAAAATAAAGTTAATCGACAATGTATATTCAACAGTTCACACATTCACAAGCTATTGCTGTTATACCAAAGGCAATAGTGCGAAACATAGTACATGAGATAATGACGTTACTTATGGTAAATTAAGTGAGGTCGGCGTGATTACAGCGGAGAGCTTCGTCTGCAAACCGCTGACATTAAAGCAAGGACGCTGATGACTTAGCGTGCACATTGTGCTGCTAACAGTTTAATCAACTCTCTAATGAAGAAATTGCAATTTACACAAATGTAGAGCGCTTTGGTGCGCGTTGCTGCGT
Organism: Cephonodes hylas; assembly: GCA_030295005.1. Classification (NCBI taxonomy): domain Eukaryota; kingdom Metazoa; phylum Arthropoda; class Insecta; order Lepidoptera; family Sphingidae; genus Cephonodes; species Cephonodes hylas. The sequence goes on along the minus strand of AP025364.1, from coordinate 4,459,110 downwards.
GCGCGTAACGAGCGCTCGTCAACACCTACCGATAGCATCGCTATGACTGGCTGGAAATTATTCCGAATCGTAATTACGGCGATTATTCACGGCCGGCCGGGGGCGGCGGCCATTTTTCAACAGTCACCGTTCTTAATTATGAGCCGCGCTGGACGCCTGTCGAAGCTTTGAGGCGCGCCGTCACCCCGGGCCGACCGCGCCGCCGCGCTAGCGCACGACCAGCTACACACGCCGCGCTTATTCTCACTCGCGTTCGACATCCTTCATACTCGGAGAAGGAGTAGTCCTAAATGTCCATCACTATTTTTTTCGTTTTCAACACTTATGTTTTAATAAAGATAATTAATTTTCACTTAGGATTCATTTACTATTGAAAGACGAAAATGTAATAAAGATCCAATTTAAATAACAATGACGATAAATTCTGAATGATTAACAATCCTTTGGAATAAAGTTGTTTCTAATCATTATTTTATTTCAATGTGATAATAAAATGTATGTAATGTTTGGTAATAATAATACGAAAATCTAAACAAAATACAAATACTGAAATAATCTGTAACATGGACATTGGACAACGAATAAATCACTAACGTAAATCTCCAGCAACCAGAAAAATTCCTAAAAATGTCGAATCGAGTAAAAACAAGGTGCGATACAAAATCGAACGCTTCGATAATACGAGGGAAGGAACATAACCCACACGAGAGCCGAGCTAGTGTTTATTTATCGTTTTGGAAGGCTTAGAGAAGACAGATGGAATGTCTTGTTTTTTACTCCAAGATGAGGTGTAAAGTAGAAGTAATCTTTTTATTTTTAATACAGTATGTAAACAAAATCTCTTGCGACGATAATTTTACAACACGCGTTTAGTGGCAAGTGTGGTAATAAAGTAACAACTGCTGCATATTGTTATATGTTAAGGAATTAGTAGTATTTATGTATATGTTAACGAAGTCGCCATTTTATTTTATTTACTGTTTGAGTTGTTTTGCGGATACCTATGACAGCTTAGGTACCTAAGCAACTTTTAGAAATCACAATATGTGTTACCTTACCTTCGGTAGTAGGACGTTCAACATTCTGATGGCGGGATATAGTCATCGGATTATATAGTGAAAAGTGTTTATAAGTTCATTTGTTAATATGCCGGAATTATTACACCGATTTGTGAGTACCACTCAACCTATTCTAGTTTTTTGCCATTTCAGCAATGCCTTAGTAAAAATGTAAAACGTATTCAGAGATGTAACTGATCTATAACCTGCGTATCATTTTTAATAAAGTGCCATTTAAAATATTATCGGCGTATAATATTTCGGGTCTGGACTTAACTTGGCATAATACATTTATCTCAATCTAGGGTTGGGTCTACATGTCTATAATTAAATATTTCTTTCTTGTGTAGGCAGGACAAGTATTTGAGAGTATTAATTTGTATAAATTTATATACCAATACTTATTTCCCACACTGTTTAGGTATATCTATTTACCGCCAAGATTACTGGTATATAAGGTGTTACAATTTACAAGAAGAAAAACGGTACATTCTTATTAAAAGTAGGATAAGAGAATGATTAAAAGTGCTGCAGTGCGAGCTCGTGAAACGACTTCTAGATAATAATTGAAATAGCCGTCTGGTCACGACTATAGCAAGTACCGGCGCTAACAAAAGTGAACTATGAAATATTTAAGAAGCTTTTGTGTTTGAGTGGAGCGAGAAATTAAAAATCTGCTAAGAATAAAAACTAAAGTACTTAGTTGTACGGCGTCTATTTTACCTAAATGGGAAGCGAAGACTTGCACAAGTAGACTAGTTTCTTTGAAACGGCGTAGAAGAAAAGACGTTTGACGCAAATATTAATGTTTACGACATCTTACTGAGAGCTCTTTATATATTTCTCATAAGAATCTGAAACACAGTAGCATGTATGTAGTGTAGCTAAAAACAAACTTGATAAATTAACAGTACGTTTATATACTCACATACAATTTTACATTGATAAATTAGCTAAATTTAAATATTAAATTTAAATAAATACATAAAAAGGTATTATTTTTGTTCCATGTTACATATTTAGTTAAAAATTTAATTAACTATTATATAAATTACTTTTTCTTTGCGGTTTCGCTCACTTTTTACCTCAATGACCAGACAATTATAGCATTGTTTTGATAAGAATGTATAAACATTTTTTAAGTCAAGTATATTTAAAGAAAATTTAATTAAACAGACTTGAAAAATTCACAGCAAATTACAGTCGTAACGTAGTACATGATATCTTTTAAATACATGAAAGATATTATTACAACAAAACTTTATGCTTTGACTTTAACGAATCCACATAATGAATCACTTGTGTGTGTGAGTGGCCGTGGCTGGCCCGGGCCGTGCTGACGCCAGCGCGTCTAATCGCCGTTTATTGGAGAAAACCGATTACGGACTACGCCACGGCCGAAACCGTTTCGACATGTCACCAGAACAACAGATTGTTTCATACCTACCGACGTACTCAGCCCGACAAACTAAAAACCTGTAATGGCCTCGTGGTTTAGGCCGACGAGTCGAATTCTCGCGTCACGGGCTTAAAATTTAGGAACACACCTCTGACTTTTCGACTTTTTGCATGATTATGTAGATTTTTTTTACGTTCTTAAATTTAACTTGAACATTGTAAACCGGCATCTTATATTTGTCTGAAAATAATGGTAGTAACCGTCTGGCGTCTACCCTCACGAGGCCGGCCTGGTGGACTACGGCCTTTTCAGTTGTAGAAGAGGCCCGTGCCCAGCAGTGGGACATATATGGGCTTAAATAGATAGTTCTGAGTCAACAGCGTACATAAAATAAGTGACACTTAAAGAGCTGCGATGGAACACTGATAGTTATTTCACGCGAATGTGGAGTTCATTATTTGTCCATTCAGAAGCGGGAGGTAAGCTTAATAGTTTTTTGAAACTAGTACTGTTGTGTTGCCGATTAGTTACTACAAAATGTCTTGCGTATTAGTTTTAGGTATAAGAATGCGTTATAACTCGTTAGTATAAATCAGATATTTGCTCTTTACGTTTTTATGTTAATGAATTTAAAAGTTTTTGGTGAAGATATGTAGGGCCCTAGAGAAGGATGGTGATAACTGTTTTTAATTCCATTGCTTGACAGAATTTATTCAATCGTGAGTGATTCCGAGGGCTGTTGATAGTTATAATATAAATGTCTTAGTAAATTCACCGCAGACGTGTTCAGTAAGGTCTCGCTTGATTTCTTCCGCTCGTTAATCTGTACATTCTAGTTTCTCACATTAATTCCACGAATAATACAAGTTACATAATACGCCTATTTATTGGATATTTTCAACTTCAAATAGCAGATATGGTAATAAAGCCTATTGTACTTTCGCATTATTTATTTAATTATTTCTTGTTTGAGAATTGGAACGAACGAAATGGAAAAGGATTAAATACACCGAGAGTGACTAGAAAGCTTTTAATTTCGATTTGAAATGGAATCAATTTAGAAATGAGTTTTAGGTATTGGCAGGTAAAATCTGAGTTATTGAAAGTTGGGAGCGTCATTGCATGTCCGTACCTGGCGCGGGCGGCCGCACTCAACTGGCGAGTCACGGAGGGCGCTTTCGGGTAAAAACTACAAAAAGTAAATTATATTGATGGAATCGAGCCTGTTTGATTGATGATGAGTGAGCATTTTTTAATTTATTTCGAGAATTCGTCGACCGCGCCGCGCCGGAGGTCACATACACCGATCCACCGATGTTTGTACCATGGGCCGCTTTGACGTATCCCGATAGCGTATGGTTCCTTACAATTATATAAGACGTTATTATGTTTTTATTGGTCAAATTCTATCGTTGCCAAACAAGTGAAATAGTATTCTTAATAAGCCGTGTCAAAGTTCGTGAAACTAAAATAACGTACATAAAATGTGTAAGAGAACACAATAATACCTAATATTCAGAAATCCAATAATTCCGATCATCAATATGCTAATGCTCTTGATGATAATTTTGTTATAAAATCAGCGGCTTTTCGAGAAATGTAGGTTTTATGTCAACAATTCATCTACAGTTTAACAGTGAATAATATAAATCAATGCGTATAATAAATGTTTGTAACAAAAACGGTGTTTACCTTTTACAATGTTCGATTTAAGGGACTACGAACGGAATCCTATCGTATAAAAAAACGTGGACAAAAACAACAGCGCGGCGTGTCCGACCCGCGGTTTTTTCACCGCCATATTTTGGCTTAGGTGTCTATTAAAATTAATTGACGTTCGTGAAATTTGTGCTCTAACATACGTAGAACAATGACTGTGCAGTGTTGCAGATGAATTCGAAAATGTGTTTCGATTTCTCTCTCAAATTGTTATTTAACTAACACAGTTTTTACTCTCTCGTTTTAATGATACCGCGCGTTGTCTTTTTTCATTTACCGTTAATAAAAATCAAACGGTTAGGTTTTTGCAAAACATGAGCGAAATGCATCTTGCATTTTATTACGTTTTTTATGATAAAACTTAAAATCTTTGCTCTCAATATAGATGGTAGTGTACTCGCAGATGCAGGCTGTTTGGGGTTTGGATTTTGTTGGTTCGATTTCCACCCGGGAAGGTCAATTCCTGTTAGGGCTTCATAACCAACGTGAACTCGAATATTTTTGTCAAGGGCTGAGGAGTTCAAGCAAGTGATATTTGTAAACGACGTAAAAACATTATACGCTGATTCTCCTTCACATTAAATAAAACCAGAAAAAATGCAATAAAGATTAATTAAATTCATTATCCAAAAAACGATCCGGTACTGACCGTCATTCACCAACCACTTTTTTAAATTTTCCTTATTTACATTTTTTATGTGGTGAAATAATCTATTTATCAAAGAGTGACGAAAACCACTTGCATACATTCCAGAAAAAGGCACATTTGCTCTAAAATGTTTTATTTTAAAAAGTAAGCGTTTTTTCATTTTTTGGAATGACTTTAGACAAGAAACTTTTGAGCATTTCATCAGCTTGTATTCTTTTTTTTAACACACCACGCCTCTCACTACTATCGTTAAAACTGCCAACTGAATAAAGAGCAAATAATTCACAATATAACTGTTAAAACACTTTTTCGCTTTCCAAATGAATATCAATACTATTTAAGTTATGCAATTAATTTGTATCGTAAACACATGTATTTTATTTGTACGCGTGGCCTTCGCGAGATAATGGGAGGCGGGTACTAGTACAAAGATGAGCCAAGGTGAATTTAATCAGTCAGGAAATGTACGAACATATTTTCCTCACTCATTAATTAATAATTGCGTTTTTATTATATCTTTTTGAAGTCTGCTGTCATTGCTTTTACAAGGCAGTATGTACTGGTTTAAGCTACCGTATATTTGGTTGAATTATCACTTCATTCAATGCTGAAGGAAACATCGTGAGAAAACCTGCACACACACCTAAATGGTCTTAGGAATTTCTTAAGCCTTAGGCCTAAACCTTCTCAATTGTAGAGAAGGCCCGTGCCCAGCAGTGTGGCGCATATAATAGGCTCCTGATGATATTTGGCTGCTAAAATAAAATTATCGTGTGATAATAGATAAAATTGTTGTCGTTTTTTGCCAGTCTGCATTTCGATTTGATTTATTACACTATCACCTGCCACTGTGTAGGTACTATTCATCTTCGATTGATATTATGATCATTACCGTCATTAACAGTATGTATAGTACAGTATATCAAACATTAATTTAGTTTTTTTTTATCTTTGCAAAAATCGCTGCCATGGTAACAGGGTTTTGATGCCCGTATCGATCTTCATATATATATTTAATCTGTATATGTATGTGGTCTTAATTTGTGACGCATTTTTTTACCTTGGACGATATAAAGGTTGACACAAACGTCAGATTAAAATAAAATACCAAATTTTCCTTGTTTTAACATGCTATCATGTCACGAGTGTGATGCAACATCTTCGTACATTGGCTAAAACGAGTGAAACCGGTGTTTTTCTGACATAAATTCCTTAAAATGTGATACATATATACATCCGTAGTCGTACTTCTATAGAAATCCAAAGCCCAGCTTGTCTTAGAGAATTTTGAATAATAATCTTTAAAACTTTATTTAACAAAAGCAATCACATAAATAGGAATATCTTGACCGCATTAAGACTTATTTATCATAGACTAGGCATAAAACTATAATTGTGTAACACGTTTGGGCTTTTATGAAAGCACTGTCTTTGATGTCTATGCTGATTCTGGTATTATTGGCAGTAGTGTGATCGTTTTTCGCCCGATTGGAGTACTTTGAAATTCTCACTTATTAAGAAGAGAAGCAGTGATGGCCTCGAGGCTTAGGAAGCGGTGTTGGCTTGAGGTTTAGGCACGCGGTCGATAATTTCGGCTGTCGCGGGTTCGAACCCCAGGCACACACCTCTGACTTTTCGAAGTTATGTGTGTAATTCACAAAGAATTATCACTTGCTTTAACGGTGAAGGAAAACATCGTGATGAAACCTGCACACCTAAGAGTTCTTAGGAATTTCTTAGGTGTGTAGTCCGCCAACCCGCACTAGGCCAGCGTGGTGGACTATGGCCTAAACCCTCTCTCAATAGTAGAGGAGACCCGTGCTCAGCAGTGGGCGAATATGGGTTGATGAAGAAGAAGAAGAAGAGTAACACTACACTATTAACTCTAGGTAAACCTGCCTATTGCTATCAAAATCCACATTGGCTACGGCGAGGCATATAATCGTTATTCGATTTCCATTTTTTCTTAACTTTGTAAATACACTTAGTAACTGAAGTAATTAATATACATCGCGATTATTTATACTTAAAACTATACTCACCTCATTTTTCAGCTTTTTAAATATTAAATTCAACATTATACAAGTGTCGTTAACACGGAATATATTTTCATTTTCACAAATGTTGGTACTTTCATATCGCAAAAATGTTTTCTAAAGTTAAACTAAGACATTATAAAGAAGACAATGAAGTAATTGAATACAAATTTATATTTATCCTTATTTATATTACGTTTGGTAAGTTTATATGTGTATGCCGCCAGAGTTGTAAGCTATAATTAAATTTCAGATCAGTCAGAATTCGATCGGTTACGTAGCTCTTAATAAGGAAATAATGAACACTCTCGCCTATTGAAATGACAGGTAGATACTAGCGTTTGATTTTATTGGATAATCGTAAATCTATCATCAGAATGTTTGATCTATCAATACTTGTTTCGGGTCTGGATGTTAGTGGGACCGAGAAGTCTCTCGTAGTTTGTAGTGGAGTGTGATTGTTGGATGAAATTATTAAATATACTTAAATTCTCATCCGTCAACCAACCGCCAACCCGCACTTGGCCAGCGTGGTGGACTATGGCCTAAACCCTCTCAATGGTAGAGGAGACCCGTGCTCAGCAGTGGGCGTATATGGGTTGCTGAAGAAATTCTCATGATTAAAATTATATTTATTTATAAATACCGGAATTCATTATATTGAAGTCATTGGTATTTTTAGGTGGGTTTTAAATTATATAATATCCCTTTCCAAACAAACACGAATATCCTTCTATAAAATATGATAATTTACCGGTAGAATGTAGGTATTATGTGGTGTAAACACTCGTTTACACATAACAGACGTTACTTGCCGTCTCCGTGAACAAACATGTGTATATGGAGCGCACCTGAACAAATCTACGTCATTAAGACCGCAATGAATTATTGAGTTTTACCTAGATTTGACGGCCTAGGTTTATCTAAAATATGTTCTATTACATTCTAGTTTACTTCAAAAGAGTTCGAACTTGAATTGATAGATGTCGCTACAAGAAAGTATGAATTTATATTTTGTAATATATTGTATAATATATTCTTTGCCCACGACTTCGTGTCTATCATTTTCATTTCGCAAAGGAACTTACTTTTGCATTCATTATAATAGATTCACTAGAATTTTGTGTGTGTCGTGTTTTAAAAAAAAAAACTTTTAATTCTTATACCAGTAAGTTTACACACTTATCGTATGATTCTGGGCTCATTACATCCATATATCCAAGTATTCTATAAAGACATTCTGTAAATACTAGTCTAAGCTTCTACATATGCATACTTGAATGACCATTTTACAAACGAATTATTCTATACATGATCCCTTTTCTATTCGCAAAAAGCATCACCTGTACATTTCATCTATTTAAATGTAACTCGTTGTCCACTTGACCCCTTGGGACTTTCACACATTCTGGAATCCCCTGAATTCGATACTGTTGCATTAAGCAAATAACAAATGCTATTAACAAGCCGTTTGTCATGTTCCTTAGTCGAGTTGCTTTGAGTTATAGAATGCGCATTCGGTACCGGTCGTGATTTATCTAAGTCTATAACTGGTTCCTTATTTTTGATAGGGTTAAACAAGAAAGCTTGTAATGGCGATAATTTTTGAGCGTCACGATGTTCCTTTTGTTGTAAATTTGCAATAAATTCTGGTTCTTGGTTTTTGTATGTTCGCGATTTGTTTCGTTAAACATGGAAGAAATTTATTTATAGGATAGGGCAGCGCACGTGATTTTGTTATAAAAATCCTGTTTCAAGATCATCGCGGCTAAGCATCGTACATATAGCCTCTGAATATTAGTCATTAAGTTGTTCGCAAAGTTCACCTATTATGGTATTGAGGTTTACAAATCGGTATGCATAGGTTTTTGTACATTACCTGAAATTCCTTAGACGTTTACTACAAATACCTTATTATAATATTTTATTTTACACCTCACTCGAATAAGGAACTTAACGCATAAATTTGCCCTATTACTGAGCTATCGAGCAAACTCGTGGTAAGCTGGCGTTCCAGTCAAACGCCCAACCGATTCGACCTACACGCAACAACTCATTGCAAAATTGTACGATCACAACACAAAGAGGTGACAGAAGCACCGTCCTACTTTAAATCAAAATAACGCGGTGGCCCTAAAAATTCTATAGTACGAGAGCGAAAGTTGTAATTTGCATATAACAATGCAACACCTGTTAGGCCGCGCCGCCATGTGGGCGCTCGGTGTCCTCTCACAATGCTCTTCATTCAGAACGAACAGTTGCACGGTGTAAATGAACCTTTTTTATCATTATGAATCGTCAAGGTCGCCTCCTTTATGCTATCATGTGGCTTGTATTAGATCTCGTGCCCAACACCGACTTCATTGGGGCTGTCGTCATGCTAATTATTGACAGTCTTTTCATTGTCAGTTTCGATTATGTAAGGTTCTGTTGTGATCATAGCTACACATAATAGATTGTAATTATCAGCTCAGATTAAGTACTAATCGCGCTTTCATAACGTTGCAATTAAGGCCTAAATTAGATAGTTTGCTTTTAAGAGAAAGTTAGGGACACCTTTTTGTACTGGATTTTTTATTTCTGGCTCTTAATTGTCATCTGAATACAGTTATGTTTCATTGTTGACAAAAGCCTCACTAATTGCACGTTGCTGAGTAGGAATTCCGGTGCGTTTATCCATTCCCACCTAGAAATAGTCGCCGCTTCATTTTATTTTAGGTCATTTGAACTAGTTTATAATAATGATTATACTTTTAAGTCGTCATAACGAGTTCAGTTAGAAAGCATGCTTATCTTCAAACGACAAAAAAGTGTACCTGTCGTAAATAATTTCGCGCAATTTACTCCACACAAAACATAGTAAGGGTGAGAAATATCGGCAAATCTACACGACGATTAGCAAGTTAAACAAGCCAACTTATCACACTGTTATCGTCATATCTACACTTATATCAGTATACAACATCAAATTTACGATCCAAAACATTTTCCGTGGCGAGCTGGCAATAAAGGATTCGGACAATGAGAAGCGGTTGACAAGTGATCAATTGTACCATTTTTGCAACTGAATAGTTCATAATGGGAAAGAGAATCCGGTTCTGTAAGTTATTAAATTACAATAATTCTTAGAGGTAAGGAAGGGTTGCGATGACCGTTGCGTGGACCGGTGGGACTCTTCTATATATTTTTTTATGTTGGCGCAGTTCGTGTGTGTCGCTTCGTGTTTGGCGCTATTAATGAGTTTGTGGTCAGTCAGATTATTATCTTCCTGTGACCGCAAATTACGTCTTTTGTTGTTACTTTTTCAAGCTAATAACGTTATTTATCTTAATATTAGAACGCTTAAGTATTTACCGTCGGGTGGCTTTTGAAATCGGTTTTGCACTCCATTGCTTTGACGCAATATTTTTGCCTAATTTTCTTTTAGCTGTTTCTTTTTTTTAATTATTTATAAATATATCAAGACCACATCCCAAACAAGCGGGTTAAGGTTTATTTCTAAATCTGTGTTTCAATGGCTGTTTTAGGACCCTTTGCAATGTAAATATTTAGGACTTCATGCTGTTATTGAGCATTTCAATACTGAACTGCATTGTACAACAGGAACTGAACCGTTCACTTCTCTATAGCACTTCGTCTCTGAAATGCCGAAAAACTTATTGTATGTCGTTACTCTTATAAAAACTACTTAATTTTAATAATTACATTTGATGTCAAAGTTTACTTCATAATGACACGTACTTTTTACTATGCAATCAAAAACTTATAACAAATTATATTGTAGAGATCAACTTAGTATGAAATTAGTGTTAGAAATACCTATTTTGAAATTACCTATCCTATCGCTTAAGAAAGCTGAAATCATGTGCCATGTAAGAGATGACATGACATTTTGAACTATTGGTGATGGACGGGAAGCGGACAACTGAATAGAGGACTGACATTCAGCTTTATGACAGCTTACTGTACAAGGTTTTTTTGTGGAATAGGTTATTTGTAGTTTAGCTAACTGCACGTTGGACTTGTGGCATGAATTGTGATAGTCCTGAGTTTGTAACCAAGCATTATGACATAGGATATACTCGCAAATCAAAGAGAGAAACTTAATTAACGAGGCCTACTACTACTACAACTACTTCTCTATGAAAAATATTACTCAAAATGTGATAAAGTGCTGTATCTATGTCACTGTGCGTAAAAATACTTCACACAAATATGGCTTCAGGGAAAAACCGTGCAACAATTGAAATCATTATGAGCTTATAAAATAAATAACGAAACGGCAACGGATACGATTTGTTTTGTTCCAAAATACCGTAACCAAAATTACCAAATCATTGGAGCGTTCTAAAATAGACGATAATACGGTAAACTTTTCCTTATTTTAGTCAAGTTTACGTAAGCGCATATCGCGACTTTCCAGCTTTTTTTTGCCCGTTACGAGAGTCCGTTACGAGAGTGCCCGTTTCGTTATTACGTAGACGTTTTGTAACGTTCGTAATTCGTTACAACGGCGGTTGCGTAATCGCATCTAATATTGTCCGTTTTATTTCACACTTGATTGATTACTTCAAATTGTTTTTGGTCTTGTGCATGCAGACTTGACTAAATTAACATCACAAAGAGAAAGTCAGTAAGGTTAAGTAAAGCATACAATATATTTAATACCTAAGTAATTGGCTTTTTTGCCCAAAATGTGTGAACGTTCAACTCTGTCTAGTCGTGATCTATAGATCTGTCTCGGTCTGGGTGCGCTCGCTTGTTGTTGTGTTACAAAATAGTGTATGGAGCAGAAATCCATAGAATTGAACAAGACGTATATTTTTTAGGAAGCTGGTTGTACTCTTTTGGTCATTCTTAGCCATTATATTATTTAATAAAATAAATAATAAATAAAAATAAACACACCCAACAGTCACATACATAGCTCTGACCCCACACTAGGTTACAAGACCCGATTCGTGGGTATCAGACACTACGAGAGACTTTTTCGATCTCACAAACACCCAGACCCGAAACAAATATTTGTGGTTCACACAAACATTTGTCTCGGTGCGGGGATCGAACCCGCGGCCTCTTGTTTCGCAAGCTGTTGTCTAGCCAACTGCGCCACGGGGCTGTCAAGTATTTATACAGTAGTAGTAGTATAAGTAGTAGTATTCAATATACTTTCTATTCTTAGGAACTAAAGGCTTAGTTCTGTTAAAATATATTTGGTAAGATAGTTTATTTGTACGTAAAGCTCATAAAACATCACAAAAAACAGCAAATATATGAAGTAAACATATCACCAAAACTGCGAAAAGCCTAATTTGTCAACAAGTCACCATAGGAGTGTCACAAGGATTTCAAATTCGACAGCGTGCCGTGTATAACTAAATATCAATCAAAGTCACATGCCGTCGCATACGTACCGGGCTACGTCACGCGAGGTAAGGGTGCGGTAGGGGTGTGAGGGGTATGCGGCGGGGTGCGGGAGGGGGGTGCCTTTCCCACGGTCTACAGGAAGCTTGGGCAAGCGCTTGCAGGCGCTGCGGTTACGCCTAGGTGTAATTAGAAGCCGCTGCTTGCTGGTTAGGTCTTAATGTCTTAGAAAATTGCACAAAATGTAATGTTATACTCGATCGTAGTTTTCGACTTTTAAGAATTATGCGTAGATTTATCGTCATTGTAGACATTGGCTTATTTCGTCGCTTTATGATTCTCTAGGTGTGTTTTAAGTCCGAGATCTCGCTTGATGGATATATTTCCGGATACCTTGTTGCTATCCACAATTTGCTGGAAAAACTCGATGTCTCTCGGCTCAACGCGACATATTACTGCATATCGAGCAATGCACACGATGCATAGCTGTTGACAGCCTGTATAGCGGAGACCCCGGTGTGACCTTCACAAAAATATTAGTTTTTGGTCAAGGCAGCTAAAATCCTTCATAATTTCTTATACTTACGACACTAAGCTTTCAATTATACCTTAATAGGTAAAACTTATCTTTTACAGTAGTTTGAATTTCTTTATAAAAAAGTAATTTTTAGAATATAAAGTCTTAAAAAACATCATACAATACATAGTTTTGTTGCTGGGGTATAATAGGCTGTTATTCAGGAAAGTAACGGTTATCGGATTGAATGTCGTAAGCTCAAAAAAAATGCAATATAAAGATTCTAGTCTTCATAAGGAAATCGAACCTGCATCATTCGACATTGCTCACTGCGCAAACAACGCGGACAGATTAAGATTAAGTTTATCCACAATAGCACAATCCACATCCTAATCCACATTATCATTTTGTAAATAGTTTCTACGTCCAATACAAAGGCTTGCAAAACAGCTTTCGAGTCATTTCCTAATCATGACTTGCACATTTGGGTTGCCACGGACAGTGTGTAATGACAAAATGTAATTTGTGTTACGTTAGGTACAGTTAGATTTATTTCATAATTTACGAGAAAAAAAACTATCAACTAATAACTATGTATACAATTTATAAGTCAAGGCAATCGGGCGTGTTAGTTCGTCAATAAGATCAAGGTTTAATTCCTATGACGGATAGTGTTATTGGGTTTTTATTGACATCGGGAGATTCAGGATTTGGTTCTGCAGTTTGATGAAAATCTCAGGAACATGAAATCTAAAATAAAATCTGTAAATGGCCTTAGCCTAACTATAGCTATACTAGAAAACATAGAATCGCCTACTACTATGAAGGCCTGTAGAATTCATATAGTTATACATAATGATTTTAATGTAATCGTCCATATTGGAAACTGCGTAGAAATGTCGAAATATTCAGACTGAGGGTAAATATTTGCGGGTCGTGTTTACATTCGTGCCGCATACCGATACGCAGACACGCGGAAACTGAAACAACTTGTAACAATATTTTGCGACAAAGAACCATATTGATGAAAAAAAAGTATATATTTTTTTATTTTTTTTTTATAAGCCATAAATTGCTATCAGTTCTGTAATTTTTAGTTTGTTTCATAAAAAACTAAGAAATTGTTTGTGTAAAGACATTGATATGTATTTGTATAAAGTACCATATTAAAATTGGATTTTGAATACTTACAAAAGTATTGCACAATATTGTTTAACAATTACGAAGATTATATGTGACGTAATATTTAGATTTTATGCGTAAATTTTCATTAAGAGAAAATGAAATGTAATAATTAATTAAGCCTTCAATGCTATAGCAAAACTGTATAATTTAATGCGGCAAATAAAATCAATGTTTTATTATTAAATACGCAGTCACATTGACAACGCATTCAAACGGTTCCGGTTTGGTGTAATAATAATTGGTGCAAAACAGCCGGGATGTCCTGTGTCGAATCATAACAAACATTTCATACCGTTATTTATTTGTTATTTCAAGCGAAATACGCTTTTAAGTCAATGGGGTACGGACTAGACGACTGGAAAGTTAAAGTAAAGGATTTTAAAACATCCCTTATCCGCGTGACGGGTCAAAATCGCGACTTATTTATGCCATACAGCTGGGGTTTGTCAAGAAAAAAATAAGTTAAAGAATCGACGGGGCCCCTCAGCGGAGCCCCCTAGACAGGCCACCCCTCGAACGGGTTTCGCCACCATAAATCCCACGTTCGTTGAAAAGATGTTTTAAAATGCGTATAAAATTATTCAGGGCAGAAATAATTCGACGCCGAAATTTATTAGTCGTCAGTTTGCGAAGTGCACGTGTATTCTTTTTGTAGGCGATGTTGTGTTTTGTAACTGCCTCCATTAAACGTCAAGTATGTACTCGTAAATTTCAGGCAATTTCGAACGTTAAAGAGGATTTTATTATGTAAAGTACTTCCTTACGTCTTGAGGGGAGTATGGTGTAAAAATGGGTGTAATTTACAAGGCAAATTTTTACACATATTTTAATTTGTATATTTTTTGTCGTTATGTTAAATGTAATATATTGAAACATTTGATGAAATCGGCCCTGGTTCGGTATCCAGGTAAAAAAAATAGATTTGGTTTGTTAGCATATTTAGTAGTAGTAGCACGGAGTCTGTAAATATGTCCAAGAAACAGCAAGAGCCTTGTCCTCTATTATGTGGAACGTAAACCAGCTGTTAAAACTCGGGTACAAAAACACGCATTTGCTTAATCATTAGAGGACACAGTCGTGAAATAGTATAGATATATATGTGAGCTAGAGTAGGAAACAACGTTTAAATGATCTTGATTTTAATTTTTTTAAATTTAGACTGTCTGCATCGATTCCCAATCAGTTTTTAATTATGTACCGTGAATATGAATGACATCTACTTATGAGAGCGAAACACCTGAAGCTTTAATTGATTCCTAATAAAAGTTACACAATGCCCCAATTGATATAAGATGCCATTAAAGTCAATGTAGAAGCTGTTCCATATTCAAACATCGATACTCTACTCGGTATTCATAAATCAATAAATAAACAATCTCTAAATCGTTCAATAAATTACGATAATTACTAAAAGACCGTATCGGAACAACAAAAGCCGCGTTTGTAACAAAAGGGACACCCAAACAGACACGCCCACTCGCCTGGTGACCCAGAGAACCAATAAAACACTCAAAAGAACGTCTTAATTAACCAACAATGACTCAATAAAACGTTTCAGTATCGTCTTATGATAATCAAAGAGCGTGCATAATGGAATAGCACAATAAGTCTCGTGCTACGGCCAAACAACGCTCCACAGACACCACACAATACTATATGACTTTTTACAATGCTGCGGTGTAAAGAACACTGTTCTGTACAATCGTGCGCGTAAATTGTATTATTGTGAGTTCGATGACCCCTGTATCACTGAAATTGGTTCGCAAATTACAATACTTAATAGCGGACAAAGCTGGTACAGTTATTGATTATGTTTGTAATATATTTTGCATTACATTGCGGGGTGTATTGATTAGTAATTATTCGCAGAATTCGTTGTGTTGATACATGCCCAGCGCTTGAGTGCCGTGTGTTTAATTCGGGACAATGTGATTCAAACATTGGCTGATACAAAGACATTTGTCCTAATGCTTCGATTTGTTCAAGCAATATTAGTGAATACAGTGAGTGAGCTAATGACTAACATGGTTGTCGATGAGATATACATACATACATATATTCGTACTAACCGTCCAGTCTAAGCCACGTCTTGTTAAACATAAATGCCTATGTCTTAACTGTAAGGTTCCGTTTAGGTTAAAATAATTACTTCAGCGATTCAGACATGAAAGAGAATCAGCATTTGTATATAATGTTAATAAAATTTTATTTATTTTTATATATAAAAACATGCTATTTCCGTTATTATTGCATTGGTCGGTATTAATGCGTTAACTGCTTTATTGTTGATACTTAATTAGGGCACCACTGAATTTACCATCAGGTGCTAATACTCCACTATGTATTTCGAACAGTCACATACATAGTTCAGGTTGCAAACTAAGATATCGTCTTTTGGGTATCAGTAACAACTATACTTATTTTGTATCACCCACTATTTTTTATCTTTGATTTTCTCGAACTGATTTTTAGGCAATTACGCCACGAAGGTGGTATGACGACACTATTCCAGGGTTATGCAAAACATCTATACCTGGCTGCGTTTTCTCATTCCACAGCCAATGTTATACGGGCAGTTTCTAGGTCGCAACCCTGACCTTATGTATTGTACGAGTACATACATACAAACATAGCCTCACGCCTATATATTCCCCGAAGGGGTAGGCAGAGATACAATTCTGCACCCACATTTCGCCAGGTATGTAGTCCCACGTAATAGGGGGCGAGACTATTGCCGTTTTTCGGGCAAATGTTCATTTCAGTCATGTATTGTAGTTGTTGAAAAATTATTGTTATTCTTTAAATCAATAATCAGCGCGCTTACTATGATCAAGACTCCGAATATACAGTGGCGTAAAATACCTGTTACCAGTTTTATAAAATTAAAAATAAAACTGCCGCCGAGTCAGTCGCTGTTCAGAGAATATTAAAATATAAGTTTACCTATTCGTTATGATTGCTTTATCTGTATTAACCCATACACGTCCCACTGCTGGATGAAGCTACCTCTTCAATTCACAGAAGTTTATTTAATTTTCAAATATACTCAGCCTACTATTGTCCACTGGTCAACGTTGGTTTCCTAAATGAGCGCTAACCATGGTGGTCTTATACAGTCCTCATTCATTCGTTTGGATGCTCCATTGGCAATTGTTCAACATCATGATTATATCCGAGCAACAGTAGCTAGTGACCCTACAAACATTCAATTCAAGAAGTGATAATCCAAACCCGCTTCTAATTTTTGCTGACACAAAACTACAACAAACGATTTGCATAATTATTGTTGAATCACAAAAGAGATGTATTCAAATAACTGTTGCGTATGATAATACCGGGGTGAACGACCGCATTATAAAACGATAAGTGAATATGGACAGGTGAATATTTTGAATGTCTATCGGTTTGTGACATTTATGTGTAAATTTTTACTTTGTGACTGTACCGCTGCATGCCTTTTCTGTTTACCTTTTCTTCCTGATGGCGCGTGCCTTGAAATTAGCATAAAAATTATATAATGGCTCC
The DNA here is from genome assembly GCA_030295005.1 of Cephonodes hylas. NCBI lineage: Eukaryota > Metazoa > Arthropoda > Insecta > Lepidoptera > Sphingidae > Cephonodes > Cephonodes hylas. The sequence continues at coordinate 4,441,658 of AP025364.1, read as the reverse complement.
TATCAATTTGTCATTTCAGATCATTCGCAGTGCATATCATTACGTCATCAATAGATTCCACAAGTGCACGATTCAGTGGAGCGAAAAGATTGACCCCTGAATTCCCGGTACATTCTTCGCCATTGAAAAGACATCAACGAGAACGTGTCCTTAAGAATGATAAGATTATGTTAATAGGAGAGGCGTCAATATATTTAAAGGGCAGTAGTGGTTGCTAAAGTATTTGGGTGTCGATTTTATTTAGGGTATTGGTAAATTAATTGTATCACAAAAAAGATTGCCAAATATAATATTTACATATACACAATAAAAATTGATACGGTGGGTAATATAGAAAATATGGGATATAAATTACCTAATTTATTTGCAACAATATGCAGTAGGAGAGTTAATAACCATTTCGTAATAGTATTTATAATTACTCATGAATTCCTAGAAAAGTTAGCGTATTCCTGCAATAGTAATTTATGTATGAGTTTCTAAACGTACTATCTTTATGGTAAACGGAAGCGCAAATTTCACAGTATGATTGTTTTATTCTAGTTTAGATCAGTTAGTTGTTTCATTAGATTAATTGAATATTAATTTATTTACAGGTCAAAATTGGTCTTCAGGCTAAAAAAATTGCGGTCGATCGCATGGATTCATATTGGTTTTGATACAAATATTTGGTCCTGTAATTTGATTTGGAATGTAAAAATTTTTAGAGAAGCAATCCTAATATCCTAACGAGGATTTGTTTGCACAAGATTTTTTCCGATTTAAGACCATCTGCAACTGATATGGGTTTGTTAATATAAATAGGTGCTAGGGTGGATATTTCATTGCATATAGAAATAATCATCATCAGCTCTTATACGCCCCCATGCTAGGTATTGACCCCCCTTTGCAACTGAGAGGGTCTAAACTCTAGCCTAGTGCGATCTAATATCTAAGAAATTATTAAGAAACTTGGGGTTTGCAGGTTTCCTCGCGATGTTTTCACGAAAGTACGTGATGATTCATTGTGAATGAGATGATCAATTAGATGTAACAATATGAGGCTAGTTGGCAGTGGACACGCGATGGTGAACTACTAGCTGTAATATTATACGCGAACCGAAGGAGTATCGGGATACATGTACCTAGTAAAATATATTAAAACGATCGTCACGCCCTGTCTTCGCTTTGATAAAATTAAATGACAATTATCGTTTTAAATTTGTTTCTATATAAAAGAAACATTCAGATAATTCCGCGATTACCGCTTCTGTTTATCAAGTATATCACGTATCCCTGGAGTGGTATGTAACAAAATAAATATACAACAAAGTGTAAATTGGACTTTAAAAGAGAAATATGTTTAAGAGTGGTTTTTGTTGTATGTGCTCTTCTTACCTGCACTAAGTCAGTACTGCGGACTGAAACCTAACCACTGTTTTAAAAAAGAGCACATTTACTATCTGGCAAACATTTAGATAAAATGATTAGATGATGATCATGATCAGCCCATATACGTAGCACTGCTGCGCATGGGCCTCTTGTATAACTTAGAGGTTTTAGGCCTGAATCCACTACGCTAACCTATTGCAGTTTTCTTCACAGTGTTCCAATTACAATTATTTTTGTAATAAAATAATTATTAGTTTGCACAGTACCCAGATCCCCAGTCTCCCCGGTCGCGCTCAACGACGCGTGCAACCGCGCGGACGCAGGAAGGCGCGTCTCATCTCGCTCAGGATGCGGCGGCGCGCGCGACCTGTCCGATACCAACCCGCCCGATCTCCTTTCCACGTGTAACTGACCTCTAGTACAATACTCCACCAGCTGTTGGTGGTTAATGGTATCTAACGTCATAGAAAATAGCGAAAGATTACTGACCACATATATAAATCCTATACCGGAAGAATGCGTAGATTTATGTTGATGTATGCTACTTTATGGTCTAAAGAACAACCACTCTCAAATGTAGAGGAGACCCGTGCTAAGCAGTGGGGCGTTTGTACGTTGATGTTGATACTAAAATAGTAACTTTATAAGTCCATTTACGTTTTTCTGTTGGGCACAGGCTGCTTCGTTCGTTGGTCAAGTGCGGGCTGACCAACCACTAAGTTGGTACATCTTAATCTACGTCACGTTTGTGTTTTAAGTCATTAGTTACTAGGAGCGATTTTCGCTTTCCGAATTTGCTACTACAAATGGCTAACCCGAACTCTGCTTGCCGTGGATTGCACTTCTGACTACTAGATATCACGATATATAGTTGTGCTGCGAGTCTACGGGGCAGACGAAGCCAAATTGACTAACAATCCGAGTCGATGCATTTCGGATGCCAAGGATGGCGCAAAGGTAGACTGAAAAGGTGATCGAAAGACGCAACTAATTATAATTTTATTGGCACTGCGAGGTCGAGCGCGATATTAAACAATTTAGCACCTTAGTGTGTAGTATCCTTTCCCAAGCGATTTAGACATGAAAACTAAAGCAAGATATGGACTCAGTTAGTTTTGCATTTATAGTATTAGATAGATAATATTAGTCTTGCCTTGTTTTTATTAGTTTCATCCAAAAGCATATCGGAATACCAGTATTAATAGGCGTATATTAAAAGTATGGTAGCATCCTTCGGTCGGATACCGAATGCGTCAGGTCGCGGGACGGGCTAATGGGCGCGCTTCCGACACATGACGCCGTCAGCGTCACTCGTCACGCCGCCGCACTCCTTGACGCATCTTTGACGCAAGTCTGCAACTTGCAGCCATTGGATGACTTGTTATGCAATTTGCGTGATTGCTTTTGAGTTCTATTTTTAAATATTACGTATTTTATGTTGGTATCTGTCGTCGCTCGATAAATTAGCATATAGGTACACCTTTGCATCATGTAATGGTTGGTCGTTGTACATTGGATCCCATATAACTTAATAGAAGTAATAACTAGCGATTCTCAATTGAATGTTAATAATGTTACGATTTCCAAGTTGGGAAAAGTATTATTATTCACTGTGTTTGAAGTCTTAAAGTAAGCCGTATTAACGTCATTAAGCTTGTTCCCAACTTTAAAACACACGGCGAGACACGCATCTCTGTTGACCACTTCGTGACATCAGATGTTAGGTGTATCATTATCAGCCCATATACGTTTCACTGGTGGGCATAGGCATCCTCTAAAACTTGGAGTGGTGAGGAAGCCTTTCTCCACCACTCTGGCTTGGTGCGGGTTGGCGGACTACACACCTAAATAATTCGTAAAGGAACATATCAATTTCAATATGGCCAATTTGCCATGCTAATATAAACTATTGACGTTTAATTTTCAAAAAGCTGATTTCGTAATCATGAGTTCTTAATAATCAAATACGTTCATGATTTATTAAGATTTCCTCGTACAGCATATTTGTACGTAGTCGGTTCATTGCATTCTAAAACTATTTATAAAATATCTTAATGCTTCGTTGAATTGTTTAATTTGTTTGTTGCGAACACAATATGACGCAAGAGCGTAATGACGTAGGCTTGGGGGCAAATTTATAATTGACATAGATGTTATAGTCTCATTAAACGAGAAACAGCTGAAAGAATAAGATAAATTATTTGATCATTCTTTGTCTTATCAGTACCTGATAACATTTTATGCTGAGAAAATACCTAACGTAACCTATCTCAAGTGACAACCTCCGTTGTAAAGTTGGGTTGCGAAACGATAGAATGCGGGTTTGATTCCCGAACCATGTATGTATGATCCACGTATATTTGTTTTAGGTCTGTGTTTGTGAGACCGAAAACTCTCGTTGTTTGTGATACAATACATACATATATTCGTATGACAAAAAGCCGCGATCTTGCGATAAAGTATAATTACTACCAGCCTTTTTTTATTTGTTATTGGATTTATGTAGACAAAGGCTGAAGACCGCTAAAAAATACCGCGTTATGACACTCGCTTAAGGAGGCTCTAAACTACAATACTACTAAAAGTAAACTTTTTTTTAATTAACTACAAGGTTGATAACTAAACTATAAATAGTATATATTTACAGAAGGCTTGTCGGTCCGGTGAGCGGCGCGGATGCTGCGCGGGCGCGCCGCCGGAAACGGAAGTCACGGGTGCGTTCGCTCGCTCATCTGTGGAAACACGGCGGAATTACTAGGTTGGCCGGCGTGACACATGTTCGTAATTAAATGCTCGTGAACGTACATAACTGTTTGTTGTAAAACTATAGTAATTAGAGGATGTGGTTATGAAATATATTTTTTTGATGTGTGATGAAATATACAGCCTCACGCCTGTATTCCCTGAAATGGCAGGCAGAGGTGCATTTCTGCACTTACATTATGGTAGGTATATATCAGTGTCATGTATGTAATAGGGGGCGAGCCTTTTCCTACACATTTGGGACACATTTCCGCAATCAGTACCGCTTTTGAGAATTTCTTAATGAAAAAACCCAATAACACTTTTCCTCAACAGGGGACATATACCGGGGTTACCGGGATCAGGCGGCACATATTTGTGCGCGAGACAACAAGGCGGAATATAAAAATCTCTTTCCTAATATTTTATTATTTTGATAAAACTAATTAAATTAATAAAACAAGACTAAGCCATTATAAGGTCATTGCAACATCATCATGAATATGCATGTAATTTATGAGTAAAGGTTAAAAGATCTCGAATGAGCAACCACTGTTTTGAAATCAGTTCCAATAATAACTATGCAAGGTTTCGGCAGGATATTTTTTATTTAACTTTATAAAAATAAATTTTTTTTTTATTTTTTTTTTTGTAAATACGCGCGAGAAATAGTCTTGCATTTGTTCTGTACGTCATATCAATCTCTATTTTTGACACTCCACGTACAATATTTTTTATTTTTATTTACTCCAAACTAGTTAACGTGATCACCTTTTTCTGCAATAGAATATCGGAATCCTTTGCTTATTTAAAATCAATCCGTGAAACAAATTTAGCACCGCTCAGGCGTATCAAATAAAGGCGGCAATAAAGTAAATAGAATTTATAAATAACTGAACACAATGTAGCAGAACATTACACGATTATCATTTGAATGCAGTTGAATGCAGTTTTTGTTGCGTTACTCGGCACGCTTCGCGAAAACCACGTCCTGCAAAAGAAATTAGAAATGCGAGATGATTTGTGGGTAATGTCACCGCACGATGACAGCTAGGAACTTTCATTCGTGCGCTAATGGAAAGCGGCGAGGAGCGTGACATTAGCGGGGCGTGACCTCTCGCCGTGACCGGTCGTCGCGCCGTGAAATCCGTCAAATCGCCGTGCGCCCGCGCAGCCCGGCGCGTCGTCGCCACGCCGCTTGCCCGTGTGCCTGTGCTTTACTTGTTCAAGTACTTTTAGGGCATTCGACATTTTTTGCAATTTTTATGTATGGCTAGCGAATTATCAGATCGTATTTTGTTATTTTTCTTAGTAGGCACACTTACAGGGTAGTGTTGTGTAGCTCCCCTTGTATGGAGCATAATTTTATGTTCAATTTCGGAGTTGCAGAATTAAATCGTCTCTCGATTATGCTTGATCATACAGGTGGCATTAAATATTAGAATAAAATAAGTTATTGTGTATTCTAAAAAAAATAGTAAAACAATAAATTCTATGGCATGTAAATATATTCTATGAATCAATTGATTAGGATTTAATCGATAAAGTCTTCGTATAACACGCAAAATAACTAGCTTTCTTATTTAATTTTCGTGGTAATGAAAGTAGAAGATATGGTAGGTGGCAATGAAGAAAATAAGTTTTGATAATATTTGTTAGTATCTTAAAAAAATATTATGCATTGTTTCTTACGTACTATGGAATGCACAGAACAGCTGTTTTTTAATCAATAATCTAAAAAAAGTCTTTATATAACTTTAACTGTCTCGTAAAGTTCTGTGTAACACTCTTTAAATGACCTATAAAAGTACTGACTTGCCATTTCAGCCAAAAAGTCTCCCTATATAACTTACGATGAAAAATCGGAACAAAATATCGTAAGGCGTAAATGTCTGTGTTGTACTGCAGAGCGCATGTGTGACCGACCGGCACGGCCACTCGCACGTTCCTAATCGACTAACAAATTAGAGATCTCGCCATACTTTTCCATATTTCACACTTTTCAATCGCTATAAAAATAATGTGAGCCTAATGTGCACCGATGTTATGCGCATGTCGCATTTACCATTGAGAAAGTTGTTTATGATGTACGTTGTGTGAGGAAAATCAATACTTATATCGATGAGTAAAATTGGAAACGAGTTCTGTACTATCTATTGGTATCTGCATGAGGCTTAACACGTTCCATTGCTAGGAAAGGGCCATCTCTCCCAATGAATTGCGTGAAAATACAATATGGATCAGTCTAGGACTTGAAACCTCGACCGCTGAGATGGCATTTCGGTTCTTTATGCGATGTTACAGTAAGACCAATACATTGGGAGACATGTAGATTTTAACCTTTGTTATAATTATGAGTTAATGTTCTATAGTAACCATTAAGTTTATAGCACTCATAGTTTTATAGAAAGCTGAATCAAAGACATTAACAACTATTATCATCATCAGCCCAAAGACGTCCACTGCTGCAAATAGGCCTCCCCCAATGCCAATATGAATTATAAACGCGTCAACGGTGGAACGAAGTCTCGGGGAAATTCCGCACCATAACAAATTTTGTGCGATGAATAAAATGTGTCGTACATGAACTAAAAAAATATCGATTACTCCCTAAAGTTCAGTTATATTATGTACTAGAGAAATAGCAAAAAAAGTTAATTTGCTAAAAAATTGGAAACTTATGTAAATTTGTTTAAGTTTTAGTAGTTCTGTGTTTGTTATCCCCATTTTTAAGTTAATTTATAGATTTGTATCTCCGCTTTTCGTTGTCTCTCAGGTAAAAGAGCTTATAGGTAAATAATTACATTGACATCTGGATATTATCTAATAATCAAAATAGTACACTATTTTTCAAACAAGTAAATACTACAATAGTTACGTTGTTCGTCATACCAAGTTCATGTCGCATGCACGACAGTGTCTATCCGAGAGGACCTGAATATAACATTACTAAATAGGCTACCACGCATTCTCATAAAATCGAATTAGGTTTAATCCAATCATTTGAAGTTTTGTTATTTATTTACAATAATCTGTTATGCTACACGTATAATACTTGTGTTTGCATAATACGGTGTGCAATGTGCAATATAAATATCATCACCAGTTTGTGAATTTATTATGCTTCAACGCGTTTGTTTGTTTCCAATGTAGCAGACTTTGTAAACATATGTTTAGCGGTATCGAAGGCACTGATGGATTTTATGTTATGTTAGGTAATGATTACAACTTATAAATGAATAAAATATATTAAATTTATTACGTTCATAATTGTTTGTCATGAATAAAACTAATGATATTTGAGGTAGAAATAGCTGCTTAATTTCTCTAATTCGCAGAGAATATAAGTGGCGATGGCCTCGAGGAATAGCTGCGCGGTCTAGAATCTCGGCGGTTGCGGGTTCAAACACCAGGCGGACACCTCAGACTTTTCGAACTTTTTTATATTAAACCAGTGCATCTAAAAATTCTTAGGAATTTCATAGGTGTGTTATCCGGCAACCCACACTAGGCCAACGCGGTGGACTTAGGTTTAACCCCTCTCAATTGTAGAGGAGGCCCGTTTCCTTTAGTAGAAAGTATATGGGCTGATGATGATGATGAGACTAGAAAGCTAGTGTCCTTTAGAGGAACGGATATATATGGGACGAAAGAGATGTTGAATAATAGTTGTGAAAGGAAATAATTCATATATTAAGGTAATTTTGTTGAAACTAACGGTATACAGTGCAACAACGACAGCGCTAGAGAAAGGAGATGCATATGTTACACACAGTGGGCTTGGTATATGTGAATATGTGTTTATTAAAAAACACATGTAATGACTACTGCTATACCTGATGATTTTTGTGCCGTAACTTGCGTCATCTATCACTCTCTCACTTCATTTTCTAAACAAGAAAATCACTTATCTCGCTTTAGCAATAATTTCGGGAAAAAAGTATGAAATGTGAAGTTTTTATCGCGAAATCAGTTTTGATATCACGACGGCGTACCGAAAACGATGCAAACGACAGTCACGTAGACCAACTTGTCGGAGAGCGTCCGAAACATTTCAAATTCAAAAGAAATCGCGCTTATTAATGTGGAGATGTTTCGGTGGCGAATGATTCGCGGGCTAACCGAATTTAAATTATGGCTTTTGTCGTTCTTTTTTAATTCCTTCATAATTTGGTTTCTATTATTGGAAATAGAGAAACGTTTTGAATAGTGATTTGGAATGGGGTCACCGCGACCTCGAATGGGTTTCTCGGAATTAGTATTTATTAGTAAATTGATAACGGATCAAAATTACTAATTCAGTGCAGTTCGTCTGTGACGTGCTTTAATGGCTCGCATCGGGAGCCTGGGTGGATCCAATTATCATTGTATTCGATTGACTCTGTGGCGTAGTGGGTCAGAAACCGGCTGGACATGAGGGGCCGCGGGTTCGAGCATCGCGTCGACTACGCTTTGTTTTATGGGCAAAGGGTATATTTAGTAATAGACTATAGGTGTAACAACTACTCATAAAATATGCTTAGAAATAGGTATGTGAATTTTGTTTAAAATAATACGACTTGCCACTATAATATGTGTGTAAACTTAGATGCAGTAGTATATTCTAAGATTCGAACAACTTGTTCTGAGGCTCATAGTCTCAGCAGCAGTGATACGTCTGCAAATCATAGTATAAAATCACGCACCTACCAAAATAATTTCATTGGTGTTGACCGAAACCGTAAATAATAATCCACTAAAAATCAGCTCTAAAAACATGTAGGATAATTACTGGCGGGGAGCGGCCCCCATAAGGGCTCCGATCATGAAGTACAAGGTTCCATGCCAAGTACGGAGGCCGAAATAAATGCGGTACACTATGGCGTGTTTATGTCATGGAAGCGAGTTTGTGCAAGCATTCACAGATTTTGATGGGGTAGATGTACTGTCGAGAACGAAAGCGCCGACAACACTTTTTGCCGCCCGATTTCCATTGAATTTTAAAACTGATGCTTTTTATTACTGCACAAATAACTTCTGTTTAGTGGAGTCAATTTAATGTGAAACTTTTTGCGAGAAAATATTGAGAGCTTAATTTTTTACTCAGTGTAGTAACTTCGTAGTTTCGAAAATCATTAAAAAATCTATTTTTTCTTTTATACATCGTGGCGTAATTTTTCGAAGTTGAGAATTTTTTTTGTACCTATTTAATATGAAATGTGATTGAAAATGTTATTATAACGTAGTAATTATAGTGTCTTAAATTTACAATAAATAGCATTTACGTATTAAATTCCTTTACTCTTAGTGTTTAAATGTTGTAGGGAGAGAGTGTACAGTTATCGTCGACTGTACGTCGCGGGGTGGGGCCCGAGGGGTATACCGCGGCAGGGGAGCGCACACCTGGCCGCCGCAGCTGCGCGCGCGCACAAATCTCACGCGCAGCTTCCTCGCCGCGCATGCGTGCACACACACACACACACACACACACATGCGTGCACACTACGTTGGCACTGCGAGTGCGTTTCAGTACATAGAGTGCTTATGCGCAGTTTTATGGTTGTTTCACCGTCGGATGATGAAATAGACACGGTACCTGAGTTTTGCCGTTTTAATATGTATGTTACTTCATGTTTTGCAATTCATGTGTTGTTCAGATGACAAGTTTGGGTTTCATTCTTTTAATATAAATTGAGTGAAAGTTATTTAATAAACCTTTATTTATATAATATTCATTTACTTTGCTACAAACGAAATACAACACAGATTGGGTTTTATCATAACACTACTTTAAGACAGTTTCACTTTAAAACAGATTCAATATAAAATGTAAATTAATGTATGTTGCAACGTAATTGCATAAAATTTTAGGTATAGATCAAGCACGTCTTACATCTGCATTCGTGGTAGAACGTAAGCTCATTCACAGCTTTAAGTGTATAGCTACAAATGGGGAAGCTTCTCAGCTTGTCTTTAGTAAATAGAAAAAGTCTCGCATAGTTTGTTTACAATTGCGAATTTCACATCCATAATTCCTGGCGACAAATATGTATGTAGTTAAAGTCAAATCTTCTTCATTCAAATAGACTTTTACAAGTTCTTTTGAATCGTCATTTTTTGATACTTTTTTATACTGTTTTTTTAAACTAGTACTGTACTGTACCAATATTGGTTGGAGCTGGGTGCCGAGTTCCTGGTTGATACTAAAGTGAGTTTATGATGAGGATAAATTATCATTGTTGTTAAAAGCTATTTTAGCGGTATTTCAATCCACTTTATGTTCTTTTCCCTCTTTGATTTGCTCTTTAATTTTATAGTTTATTATTAAAGCAAAATCCGGAGAGTATTACAAGAGTTACTGTTAATACTAATAATAACACGCTTAGCAACAGCAAGACTTGTCACCTGTATTACTTTGGTAATTGAAAAGTACGCTCAATAGGGATGCCCGTATATAAAGTAGGAACAAAAATCTCAAGAACTGAACTTGAGAATGTTAGTAAACACGGAGAAATCACAATGGCCGCACAAAAATGTGTCACGAACATCGCAAATCCAATTCATTGAAGGCAACGCAACAAGTTTACATTAGCACACAATATTTTCGCCGCAAAAGCGAACCATCTAACTGTATCTGAATGGAGCATTCCTAAAAAACATTTCTTACAAGTTGTATTGTCTGTACACAATCACGGGCGCCGTTTAACAAAGCGCGTTTTACAAGTGTACAATTCACGCGATAGCTCTTTATGGTGCCACCAATTTACTTAGAGCCGTTATGTTCACCTCGCATGGCCCTCAATGACCCATTGTGTGTAGTTTAGAAACGGGAAGGGAAGTTCTGCGTATGCTGGCTAGGTCTCAAAAGCGTGATATTGTTATATTAATAGTCTACTTTTTGTGTTGCGTGTGTATTTTTGTGATTAATACAATTATTATGCGTGCCTTCGGTTATAGACGTTTATTGTGCGATGATGTTTATTGGAGCAATAGAATTGAGAGCACAAAGGTCGGGTTAATCGGTTTGAGGTGTTGCTTGTGCTGTGTTTTGTTTAGTTAATAAGCGTAGCGCTTATTTAATAAAGCGTTTCCCATTACTTTGTACTCGTGGTAATTAAAATTATGTCTAGGGAGAAATGGAAAATGTAATACCTAACGACGAAATATTCTAGTAGTTCCTTCATTGCTAATATTGCAGATTTTTTTCATCAGAATAAGACGTAATAATTAGGAACTGAATGGAACTTTAAAAAAGAATGTTCTTTTGTGGCCTATGTAGGCCATTTGTTTTGCCTTTGAATCGTTGATGTTAACACGCTTCTGCCATCCCGATTGTCCTACATGTCACCATTGTCACAGTCAATATCTTCTAATATTAAAAAAGTAAATAAATATTAATGTTTTTGTACCTTTATTACGAATAAACTCAAAACGTTCAAACCGATTTAAATGATTTTTGGACATGGGACTTCTGACCTTTTTAGTACATTTCCCGCCGGTTGCTGCTATAACCGCTACTATTAAACGAAAACATGTCTCTCAAACATACACTCAAAAAAATTTTAAAATAATATTTAAATAACACCTTGATCTTTTATGGTCTTAGGTCTCCCAAATGAAAGCGCGATGATGCTTTTCTCTGTGATATCTATATAATCTTACGAAACAAATGATTCGTATACCTCAAACATAACACCTACGTACAAAAACCAACGGTATATAATACACAAAGTATGTATGTACCTACATGCGATGACCGAGTGCGATACCCAAAGTGGTGCAAGTACATAGCACACGTGCGTGTGGTGTTGATTTTCAGTAACCAGAGCCCGCCCTGCCGCTCTCACGGCTGAAGCAAAAAATACCGGTAACTAAATACAGGACGGGGGCCGCGTATGTACCTATGTGCTCCGTATGTAGGGCCGATGGAAACGGTCTTAAGGTTAGGTACCGGCATGTGGTGTGGGCGGTTGTTAAATACTTGCCTATATAATTCTTCAGGGTTTTTTTTAGGAAATATCATTGAAATTAGTTGAACTAAGTAGCGAGACGAAGGTAAATAAGTTACTTTTAATTGATTGGATATATATTTGTGGATATAATAGTGGCGTAAGAACATGCGCGGTGTTTCAACACTACCTTGTTAGATTTAGGTCCTTATTTACCTATAAAACCTTAAAGCTAAATATATCCTGATCAAACAGCACACATTTTGGAGCAAATGTCCAGAAAAAATGTCCAAAATACCCTGGCTTTGTTGTCCGTGATAACTTGTAATTAATCTGTAATTCTGTTGTATTTTAATACACGCCATTGATTGCACTTCGTTCTATTCTCTTATATATACGACATAGCTCATAAGTTTCATGTATGATTCACATATCTACATTCTACAGGACGTGAGAAGTATGTTTATGTGGTACATACTCTCGCTAAGATCCCACAGATCGTCCACGGCTCATTCCGCAATCGACACAAAGGAGCGGAAACTGGCGCTCAATCCAACCCGCTCAGATTTAGTTTTGAAGACACGCAATAATAATAGGGTTTTATTAAGCGCGGGTCATGTAACTGTAGGAAGTGATGGTAGGATATCCGATAGAGTGCAGGTAGATTTTTGGTATGAAGCAATTTTGAGAAACAAAAAATAATGGAGTCCCAAATTTGAGAAATCAGCGTAATTAATAATTAAATAGTGTGTTTGAGGTTTATTTTAATTGTATATTCAATATTAATTATCACGTATTTTAACGGCTAAAGAAACCTTCATGAGGACACCTGAACACCTAAAAGTTCTAAGGTATTCAGTTCACCAACCTGCTCTTGGCCAGCGTAGTGGATTAAGTTCTATCCCTCTCAGTTGTAAAGGAGACCTGTGCCCAGCAGTGTTAAGAGTATAGGCCGCTGACAAAACTCGTAGTTAGGGATCGTAGATTCTTATACCCATAGAGATATGCACAAATATTACGGTGGTTTTGGGCCTGTATTAGTTATTTTTATAACTATATAAGGAACACAGTTTAATATTGACGTATTATTTTTCATAAACATATGGTATATATCTGCCGACTGGGTACGAGCCTGTTGTGCAGTTAAGACGAACTTTGACTTATTCCACTATTTTGGTGTATTGCAAGAAGTACCTTCTATACATTCTGGATTTCTCATAATGCTGTATATTACGCTGAAAATTATGATTTCGACAATATACGGAGTCCTTATGTATCACCTAACATGCATGTTAGTAAACACACCCAAGAAACAGAAGATTGTATAAAAATCGAAAAACAACACCACAATAACTAATACAACTCAGCTTTACGGCCAATACAATAAACACTCGCCGATCTCCTTGCAATATTTGTGGCGTCATTAGTAGACGGACCAAAGGACGTGCACCTTTGCCTTATAGTGCCATACGTTTATGATTCGACGAGGAAAATTTTTACCCAACACCTTGAAGGTGCGGAGGGCAAAGTGCCGAGTCACCGGCGCGGGCGCATCGGCCCGTGGGGGAGTGGAGTCTTTGAAGCGACCGACTTCGACATCGCTCGATAGCAGACAAAACGACAACCGCTGGCAGATGCGGGCTCCGGCTATGAGCTGTAGCGATTAACCCCTTTGTTTTTAAATCATAAACTTCATTTTTTGTGAGGCTTAGAACTCGATTCTGGAAGTCTTAAAAGAGAGAGGAAATACTCTCTTTTTTTTAATTCTCGATATTTGTATCTGAATCCATCTTATAGTTTCTGAAATGTGCCATAGAAGACTAGATATTTTGTGCCCTGTTCCTGTTGAAGCGATAATATACAAATCCATAGTCAATTATAAGCGTGGTTATTTCTAAGGGATACAAAAACTGACATGAGGCCTCCGGATTGTAGATCTATAGTTTTACAAATCCTTATTTTTCTAAAAAATCCGAAAATGCTGTAAAAGATCTGCCATCTGCCAATCTCTTATTATGTTATAATATATGACAAAACTATAGCCATAGTATATATACCAGAATATTCGTACGTCAATTGTCATGGACAATTTAGACAAGCGGGTCGTGTGGACCTCATCGCCCATCCACGGCCCCGCCTGTGCCGTGTCCCGTGGCGTCAAAAAACGACGCCGACGTCTCCTCGACACTTGTGAGATGATGGTGTGAATTGAACGCTAAGATGAGTAAGCTCGCCGCGTCCGATAAACAACTGCACGAGTGCTGTAATTGGTCGGTATCTCCGTATCATTTGTAATCTCGGGATATTTTGTCATTTCATTACCACGGAATATAAATGGTCAGTTGCATTAACAAATAATAATTTCGTGTTTGTATATGTATTCGAAAGGTTTCCAATAAATAGGAATTTGTTTTGTTGCAGAGGTTGCTCGGCACTTAGTACAAAACTTCTAGAGAAATGTGAGCATGCAAAAGTGTTGGTAATCATGGAGGAAATTGCGAGGAATTTTTGCGAGAGCGGCAAACAGGGAAGGCCTTAGGATTTCAACATCTTTTGGTCAAATTGTTACAATACAGTTTATATTCACTATACACTGATGATGATAGTAGCTATGGAGATATATGGCGTCTTACCAATGTAGGAAAAAGACAAGCCACTAAAGAAGCACGGAAAAAAATCGTAAGCTGTGTTTCAAACCATTTACTTTTGTAATAGCACGTTTCACTGTAGTGATAAGTGGTTGCACGATTTGTGAAAATTTCTACTTATAAATAAAGGTTTCGAGTAACCAGATTTCTGAGAACATTTATTTCTACAGTATAATTGAAAGGAGTATAAACGAAGCGTTACAAGCACGGCTATTCGCTTCATTTTCCACGAACTACAGTAAACTATGTCGCTTTGGGAAATGAGTTCCAATAAATAAACAATAAAATAAGATTCTACATCATTCCTTTTATTTTTCTACTTCGCGTTGCACAATAAATGATCTTGTTAAGACAATAATTTACTGACTAGCAGCTGTGAGCCATTTTACCAATATGTAATCATCGTCAACCCATATACAACGCTCTGCTGGGCACAGGGTGCTTCTAGGATATAGGCATTAGTCCGCCACGCTGGCCTAGTGCAAGTTGGCGGACTACACTAAAAAAAACTACTTTTAGGAATATCTATGTTAATATAAGTGGATAATTCATTGTGAATATGCACATAACTTTAAAAAGCCTAAAGTGTGTGCCTGGGATTTGAACACACAACCATCGAGATTGCCGATCGCGTGTCTAAACCTCAAAGCCATCACTACTTACTATTATTCACTATTGGAAAGTCTATAATCTAGAACTGTAGAGAAGTTATTCCAAGTTCGTGAGGGCGTGTGTCACGTGTCCGATTGTCTCCTCAACAATAAACTTGAATATATTAATGACATTAGCTCCATAATGGCACACGTCACCGTGACTGATATTTCCCCCACGAGCGCAAAACTGTGAAAATAATTCGAGTTTATGCCTTGAGTCGTTTGCAATGTCGTATATTTTTGGTAGGATTTTGTTAGTAATTTTTAATTTGTAATGTGACATCATTACCTGTTGGTATGTTGCAGAAGTAAGGACAACGAGAAGACATAAACTTGGTGCTTCCAACGAGAATTTCCATATGGAAAAGCCAATCATACTTAATCAACGTGGATACTGAACCCTAGCAGGATCGCCGTGACAGTTAACAGGGTAATGCTTTATTAAGAGTAATCAGCATTTTTTGTTTTTAAAATTAAAACATAGCCACGAAAATCGTACTGAAAAAGCAATTAACTCTATATTAATAACCTATTAATTAATTATTAGTAAGACAATGAGATTTTTGCCTATATTTTCATTTTTATGTTATTGATATTTTCCTGCACATTACACTCGATAATATCGATGCAGTAATGATTATAATACACTTGTATACACAATGCAAAGTACAGTCGCATACAGTACTACATACAGCGAATTATTTCATTTGTGTGGCACTGTAAATTCTTGTTGTTGCCGTTAACAGGCTTTAAGACTACAGATTCACATTTAAGACCTTTCTCAGTTGTTTTGTTAACTCTTTTAGTAATTCAATAGTCATAATATTGCGATTTTCTGTCTTTAATGGGTACACTACTTTATTTATGATGAAATATTACTGACTTATGACGACTACCGAAGATCTTTACAATTATACAAACAGAAGACTACTAAAATTAAATTGCTGTTACACACATATCTCTTACAAAAAAACATGCAATTTAGACCTATCTTACTACATTCACAAAGTTTCACTTAAATACAATTGTATCTATTAGAAATTTTGATATTGATGATGTAAAGTTACTTACAGTTATAAAATAAAATAAATAAATGTATTTCGAACTCGACTATACAAGCGGGTCGTTGATGTCGCCTACGATTTTCATACATAGTTGGTAGCTACGAATTTTATTGTTTCCACGATGAATGGTGCTCAATACAAATGCCGTTGAAAGACTTCAATTGATTGAGCCGTACCTTTGTATGGCTTCAATGTTTATACGTATTACATAATTTGTTAATCCATATTGATCTTACGTTTTCTTTGATAGCTCGTGGATATGTCTTTGTGTTTTTAATTGATGTCGCGATTCTACTGGGACTGAGGTTAACAACGTGTGTGTGTGTGCGCATGTGTGTGTGTTTGTGTAGTTGAGTTGTTATTATGGAATATCCATACATATTTCGATGTTGTTTTTTCTCCTTAGGGAGTTATTTAATTTAATTAAAGCAAAGTGTTTATGAAAAAAGTGAAGTGGTATTAACCAATGGAAGGAGACAATTGGTAATTCAAGAAAAGAACATAGAATAAAACGAGAATTGGAGGTTAAAGGGGGTCAAGATTTCAGTTTGTTGGTAATTTCTTTAGGTCAATATCAGTTTTCCGAAGACTACTTCAGTAAAGCTATTATTACAAAGTAGACTCGATGGAAAAATTTGTCGTATAATAATAAATGAGGCGATCACTTTGAGGAATCGTATCGTTTTATAAAATATGATTAAAAGAGAAAAGGTGCATATATATTTCTTCTTATTTTCTGAGAAACTAGATTATTTGTAATAGCTACTGTTGGTAGTTGGTATCCCCTTGGATAACGTATATAAAAACGTATTGGAAAGCAGTAGATTTAATAAATTAAGTAATTGGATAATAAATATAAAAATTAATTTCCGGTGGCACTGCTACCAATTTTATATTTTCAGAAGTAGTTAAAGACTTTACCCGTGCCCTGATAGTGTTTTACTACAACTTATAACCATAATAAGAAACGAAAACTATCGGAGTAAAAGCTAGGGACACCAAACCTCTAGTAGATACAGGATGTATATATATACTAATAGCTAAAGTAAATAAACAGCACCGGATAATCTGCAAAAAAGGCCGAAAATAATCCTTTCCGGCGAGTGAGGCCAGTTGGAGCTTTCGGCAGACTTTGTGACGCCGCGGCCAACTGATGAAATTGGTAATCGTTCGGCGGCACGCCAAAGTGCTTCAGGTGCGTTAGGGCTGCCACTTGGTGTACGGCACTTTATTTTATGTTTTCATGTGCTGTGATTTGTGTGATGGGTATGGAAATGTTATCGATTTGGTGTTACTTAAAAATAGAGAAATTTAAGGTCGTATGTAGTATTGAAAGTTTTATCTAAATTTATTTTCAGGCGCTTCTTTATCTGTGTATATTATAATATTAATTTAGTATCTTTGCTTTTGGAATAAAATAAATATAATGTTGTGTAAATAACAAAAGATTTTTTCGTCAGTGGAAGCAGATTACAAAAAAATACTTTAAATTAATTAACGACTTTGTGATATTGTCAATATTATAAAAAGATTTTGTGCAACTTTTTGTTTGATTCTTTTGTTCTTACGAAAAATAATTTAATAATATAAAGAAAGAAAGAAAGAAAAAAAGCATTTATTGGTAGTACAATTTTCATACAATGTTGCAAAAACATAGATACAGAAAAAGAATAACAAATAAACAAATTAAATTACACCAGCAAAAGCACCTCCCATTCAGCTACATGTTGCAGTAACGCGTTAACGATGCTGCTACAAAATATGTACCTGTATAGGCTACATAAATATGATATTTACCATTAAAAAATGAATTCAATATATTTTGACCCCTAGGCTTTATTAAAATTATTATGTACTAGAAAACACTATAATTATCACTTCGTCAGAGTTATAGGTCCTAACAAGACAAAACAATTAATTCAGTCAACACTTAACAAGACTTTGAAAACACTATAATACTTCGGTCAAAAAAAAATTAAAACTCAAAAAATGTAAAATAGTGCCAACCCTGTTACTAGTTTCAAATCATCAAGTTATCTTTGCAGATCGCATGTTTCGTGGAAGAGGATTACTGAGTTTGCTATTACTGCGTTCTAGGAAGGTACATAACCAGGTAGTCGATCCTGTGCTTTCTTTGTCCTCAAATTCATTTATATTATAATTCCACGCCCACAGCAAAGTGAACCTTAAAATTATAGAAATTAGATTCGAAATCCGCTGCTCACAACTCACAAGGGATTTGTATGGTACATTTTTCAATTTGTGCCAATATTAGCGTGATTTTAAAATTGTTGCACCGTTATCTATGAATGGTATTTAATTATGTGTTTATGAATGACGTAATTTGCGAAAGGAATCGGTTAAATGTGCAGTTGCTTGGGGAATTCAGGTGTAATAGACAAAAGTAGAGTTACAAGTATTAAGTATTTGTTGTAAATGTTTTTAGAGTTCGCAAATTATTAAGGTCATATTTATCTTCTTTGATCCGTACATGGTATACAAGGTATATTCAGATCGTGATCCTATGAGTGTATCCATTATCGTTTAAAGTAAGAAAAACTATTTTACATAGGATACTTAGGTGTTCTGGGGCTGCCAACCAGTATTGAATGAAGACATTTTAAAAACATGGCTTGGTAGACGAAGTTCTAACCTCTCTCAACCGTAAAGGAAGAACGTGTTCATAAAATAAACTAATGCTTTGAATTTTAACGATACGTAGTTAGACGGGTCAGAGATTTTAGGAAGTACCAGTGGTATAGAAGAGGTAGTCATCACTATCAGTTTATCAGTTGTGATAAGATTTCTTGATGACTCAATCAGTGCGTGATTCATCACTATTTAGATTAAATAGTGAATACTTTTTCACTTAATCATTTTTAAAAACGTAAAACTTTTAAAGAACTTCATGATTTCGCTATTGGAATTTTATCAGTGGTATTTTGCCAGGCTTTTTAAAGGGCTTTTGATGATAACATTGGAATATTTTCGCCTGATTTAAGACTTGCTTCTAGGTCTTACTTCGTTCGATGCCAATTTTGAATATCCTATTTCAACAGAACCGTCTCTTTAAGTTTCATTAGTCTATACCTAAAACCAACTAAATTGTTTCACTGGTTTCCATATGAGTGCAAGAGTTTTCTTTCGCATTTATTAGCAAAAAATTACTAGCCATAAGTAGCGTTCGAGTTACAATGCCCAAGACTAAACAAAGCACGTGTCGATTTGTCGCTGTAGAACACAACAAAATAATTTACGGCTCAACAATAATTGTTTCTTGGCGCGGCGTCTATAAAGCGTTCCGTTACTCATAATAACATTACTAGTAAGGCACTGTAAGAACCACGCGTCAATCACGAACTCTACTCGCACCGTGTTATTACCACCTACAGAACATAGTGTGTCAATTAATGAAATGAAAATTAATGATATTCGGTAAGGTATGCAAATGATTGGCTGGGGAAAGTGCGCTTTCATATATTTGTTATTTATTTATCAGCTCTTTATTTTGAAATAGGTTATGGTGTAACATACAAGTTTTTGTAAATACGGTTTGAAGAGCAAAATTGAATAGATGTTAAGTTTTTATGCAAGGTTTGTGTTAACCTGCTATGGTAATTGAGCTTTGTAAATTACAAAAAATAGACAAGCACATATTTGGTGACCTGAATTTTACAAAAATAGAGCTAAACAATATAGAAATAAATAAAATTATGCCCTCTTATTTACATCAATTGTACAAACTGGAACCACAATATTCCACCTTCCATGATCGCTTCCCGGACAGGTATGTGTAACAACTTGAAACTCGAAGATTCAATTCTATTCGAGAACAAAATCCTTAGCTACTAATATTTGTTAGTGCCATAGTGGGTCAGCGTGGGAACTGTGCCGATTTCGCCCACCGCATGTGGAACAAGTCATTTGTCCCGAATAATTACCGAGGCGATTATTGTAACCATCCTAACGCGTGTCGACGCATAACATTTAAACGCACTCCGCCCACCGCGGCGCACACGGAAAAATACCAAATAAAATAATAAAATAACTTAGGAAATGGCGAGGGACGGAGTTAGGTATTGTTTGAAAATCTTTTTTAAGTAATTAAAATAAATTGGAGACTCAACGAGGTTACGTTGGTAGATTATTTCATGTTCGTAATTTTTTGTATCTATGGATGTTCTGTCTTGATATTGTAATCGACTAAATTTTGACGCTCGGAAGTATCTATTGTGGACAAGTACATATTTTTTTCTAAACCAACAAAAATGAGTTTACAGCAGCAAAATTGTGTTGTTACCATTTAATAACATTTTCATATTAAATAAATTAAAAATACTTATAGGGGTATTGTAAACCTCCCTTAATGTTGTTGTAATGCGTTCAAATCACTTGGAGTGTGGCGATGGCCCCCAGTCATTCAGCTCAATGTGGCCCTGGTAAAAATAACAGCCCAACATGCGAATCGGACATTAGTAACGACCGTAATATCCCTTTTGATTTTAAGTAATTTATATGAAATTACGTGTAGAAAACTTTGCTTGGCGACAGAAGGGTGCCTTGATAAATGATCGTTTTCTATTCGATTAGCTAGATAAATGCAGCCGATATGTATCGAGATTGAATGATCGATTGCGTAATAATCGTCTAAAAATAATATCTGGCCGATTTATCTGTTATGAATATTTAATTTTGGAACGCTAACGATATATGTTTATTTAAGCTACTGCTGCATTTAGTATAGAATCGTCTTTTAGGGAGTACTATGCTTATTATTTATTGAGTGTTCTAACTATATAAAAAAAAATAATTTTATAATTATAAAAATAAAAATTTCATAATTCGTAAATGATTCTCATGTTTTCCAAAATTCGAATTTAGACCAAATCCGCGACAAACCTCTAAAAAGTCTGTTTTCATCCGATTTCAATCATTTTACATTGGGCCATAAAAATCAAATTAGCAGTTTTTTTAAACCACCATTTAGGTAAAAATGAGTTTGCATAAAAGAAGTGAACAAAGTACAATTCCACCGGTAAGTCGGGGGCCGGACGATCAGCGATAAAGCCGTGAAATTGTAGGGCGCGAATAATGTAATTAGTGATTAGTACGGCCTTTTTGTATTGCTAATTGCTGGTAAATTTAATTACGACTTATTTACAACTAAACACTTGACTGGGAAAAATATGAAGGAAATTGGGCGTGAAATGATAATGAGTACTTGTATTAATAGAGTCTGGGATAAACGTACTTTTACTTTGAACAACAGATATAAGGAGTATATTTCATACATACATGACTAGTGTGTTGATGCTTTCTGTCCTGATTATGTCGGACCTGTCCCGTTTTTGATGACAAGGTCTTGTGCAGTTTTGTTGTCAGTTTTGTTTTTCTAAAGATGGGAAACTGAATATGCGTGTGATTTCTAACAGGCCTGTTTAAATCTAATGGTCAGAGGTAATAAATTATGAAAAAATATTTTATTATATTTATTGTTTTCTTGATTTCGATAGGCTTCTATTTATTTGATAATGAAGTCCAGTTTTTCCAAAATAAAGAACTTTGAGGTAAAATAACGCTAGTTATTAAAAAGTTTACAATTTATGCTGTGGAAGCATTTGCAGACACAATAACCATTTTTGAATACTAAAATAAATATATTGTAGATGATCGACCAAATATTAAATTATTCATGATTTAATTAAAACGCCTAGATGATGTTGATCATGATCAACATGATAAAAGTTGTTTTATCATATTTACAATCCGATGAAATTGTCAGGCACACACCTCTGACTTTTCGAAGTTATGTGTGTATTCAAATTGAATTATCACTTGCTTTAACGGTGAAGGAAAACATCGTGATGAAACCTGCACACCTAAAAGTTTTTAGGAATTTCTTAGGTGTGTAGTCCGCCAACCCGCACTAGGCCAGCGTGGCGGACTATGGCCTAAACCCTCTCAATGCTAGAGGAGACCCGTGCTCAGCAGTGGGCGTATATGGGTTGATGAAGATGATGATGATGATGATGACATTGTCAAAGTCGCATTGTTTTATAAGTATTTATAAGTAGTAAGGTAGAAACTGATTTTCCCGTCTGTCGCAGTGTACCGTTTCAAATGACAAAACATTGCTTCAAATTGAGTTATTACCGGTCATTTGCGACATTCTTTCTATAAAATATTCATGTCATTTACAATGAATACGAAATATCATTGTGTGTGTAATTGTTACAACTGTTTTAATATTATAACACGTACCTTATTTAATCGGTGTCCGTTGCGTGAGAAACGCAACCGGCCAGTAGCCACTTACTACCCAACCTTACCAATATCCATGTTCTATCATTGACGCCAAATTGTTTGCAATTTTGGCACTAATTGCTTTAGGAATAAGGGCGAGTTTGGGATTTGCTGTTGTGATTTTTGGTGAATCCGCAAGGTTGTCAAGCATCAGCTAGTGCGGAGGAAATGTGCAAGGAGCATTAATCAAAACAGAATTAGCTTTGGCGATCCGCTCCCAACTGTCCGCAACAGAATTTATATCGGTGTCGCAGGGGGAGTAGAGTAAGTGTGCTTTTAAGATTTTCTTAAGAACTACAGTGCCCATATATTTTATATGTATTCTTATTGAGAAGGAAAAAACCTTTTCTTAATAGTATATACCTACTTCATAAATAGACTGCCAAGTACCTACTCTATATTAAATATTGAATACAGCACTTCAACGTTCACACAGGAAACATCACTTAATTCTTCACATTAAATTTGTTTTTCAACAGCATTTAAAAATATTAGCTATGATCCTTATTCCTATACATTAATTAGACATTCGCATCATATACTTATCATCAGCATCATACACATAACTGCATCTCGTATTTAAAATTCACCTCTTGAATCAACATAAACTTATACCAAAATCCAAAAAGGGAACTTACGTGATTTTGTCACGTCACTTAAGAGCCGAGAGCGGGTATCATGCGAGCCACCTCCGCGCTGCTGGGTACCACATAAATACTGCTTAGCGCTCGCGACACTCCAAATTTTAAAAATATATACAAAAAAGAAAAAACCCGTAACGAAGGAGCCGGGCGACATAACTTTTTCAATAATTACCGGTGGAGCCGGCGAGTAGCGTTACTAATGCCTGAATGCCTCATCCAACTCCAAATAATTATGTTTTGTACACATCGTATAGATTCTGACATAATTTATCTGTTAGTTAACCCTTTTAACTGTCTCGTTGAGTTAATAAACGAGGTCGCCTGTAATCCTAATGGATGGTTCGATGGATATTTTCATGGGATTCTTTTTGTGTTTTGTGCAAAATATATTCATGATTTATATAGCTGTTTAACGGAATATTATTTTCGAAAAATAATTCATTATAAAAGTATTATTTTAAAATTTAAATAGTTTAATTTTTGATTCCTATATTTTTCATAAGTTTATGTTCAAACGACAGACAAATCTTTACATTAATGTTTTTTTGCAATACCTACTTTTTTATGGCATAGTAAAGTGTACCTACCTATACTGATTAAGATTAAAGCGTTGAGGTCAACCAAAACAACTCCCTCGGGTGATGTCCACACAACTGGGGACGTTCGCGGCTATACGTAATAGAGATGATCAAATAAATTAAGCAATTTAAATTTGTATTTGAGAAACATAGTCAACATTTCCATTTAATTGTTAGAATAAATTATCACCCAATAAAAGTTTGAAGAAAGGTGAAAGGAAAACATCGTGATGAAACCTGCACACTTAAAATTTCTTCAAATTTCTAAGGTGTGTAGTCCGACAACCCGCACCAGGAGAGTGTGATGGACTAAGGCTTAAACTATCAAAATTGTAGAGGAGGCTGGCACTCAACAGTGGAATGTATCCATATATACGCATCAGCTCATGCTGAAGATGAAAAAAGTTTAATCCATAAAAGAATTACACGCTAATTTCTAGTAGGTGCAATATCAAAAATTGCGTGATATCCATATCGCAATAACGAGATGATTTCACACACGAGCTACTAAACTAAGTTGTGGGTGCAGTGGGCCGAGACCTGAGCGCTGGTATGTGACACCAAAACGTCACGGCAATTAAGGAATCGGCAAGCTCTAACCTCGCTGTCAGACGACCTGCATTGGGCACGCGGCTGATTGGCACATCGGGATTATAACTATACTGGATTGGACCTGTACTTATTTTTATATGAATGTCGTCATAGGTTACAAAAATATCGCGGTGCTGAAATCTTAAAGGAATTTTAGCGGAACCTTTTGTACCTTTACATAATGTTTTCTTCACAATAATTGATAGTTATGATCAATGTTTAAATAGTAGCCAAAGGCGGATTAAAAACTGGCTGGACGACAAAGTATTCCATGTAATCCAATACAAGCTTATAATTCATCATATAAATAAACTAAAAGGCCTCGTACTTCAATAAGTTACGAAATCTCAAGCAATAGAGCTTTTGTATCCAATCTTTCTATTTCTGAATCAATCTGAACTTGATTGCCAGTAATAATTACACGAATTTATTCATCGTCCGGCCCTTGATGTAGATGCGGAGGCGGGTCCAGTGTTGGTGCGTTCCGTGTGAGCGCTACGCTATACGCTACAAGTAACATTTATCATATATCATGCGCGTTCGACATCTCCCACCGACGTTTTCTCTTCCGTGGGTGACAGCGCGTTAACTCCACGAGGACTTTATTGTGATGCCTTCACCTACTGTACCGTACTGTACTGTGTTGCGTTAGCTTTGGCAGGTTTTATTTGGAAGACATTTCGTAACCTTTGTTCTTTATGCAGTCGTGTAGTGATCAGTACGGTAAGTGTAGCATGTGTGTATGTAAACTAATATGTGGAAGGTCGAACATGCTATCAGTAATTGAAAATGGCGGTACTTACATAAAAGGCCGAAAGCCCAGTTTGCCTTTCGAAATTCCCAGTAATAATGTTTCAGGTTTAGAAAATAGACATTAAACAATCAGCGTGTAATGCTTTTGGGCTTCTATAGAAGTATCGTCACTGGAATTTGGAATGATGGTTTGTTACTGAAGTACTTAAATACAATGCTAAACACATTAAGCTAAATTAAAAAATGATTTTAACAACTCAACCAACATAATACGATTAAGCATACGCGTTATCGGGATCAATGGAATGTATGGGGCTTGTCATTATCCACATCATTGTGAGCAAAGCCGTAGTATAAATTTGATTATTATCACTAGTAGTTTCATAAAAATCCATTAAAATAGTGTTGTCTTAAATTTTACGATGTAAATTGTGGTGAACCTACCTCAATTGTACGAGCAAGCACATTGGAAGTTACATTTTAATGACGTTTGGATTTTCAAATGGTGTTTTCCTAGAACTGAAACGTTATTGCATTAGCTGAGAAATGACTTAGTTCAGAATTGCAGCGGGTTTATTGAGAGGTGAATTTTATATGGTTTTTTAGCCTTAGATTGGTAATAGATAGCATGTTGACGTGGGATCGAGCATTTGGGTGCTTAAAGTCGTGCAGTTTTTTGCGTACTGGCTGCTTTTTGTATTGCAGCTGATAGTAATGCAGTGAAGTTCATATAGATTATTGAGTGGCAAGGAACTGCTAAAATCAACATGGTTCAGACGACACAATAATGCAGATGTGACGCTCATTTTCGGGATAAAGGTATTTTTAAAATCATTGCAATAGTTACATTAAAAGATTTTTTTCAAATGCATGTTCGTTCGACCCGCGTGTTATCATCAATCCATTCTCGTATACGTTCTAGGAGTAAGGCTTAACTACTTGATGCTGATTGATGCGCTATTATGAGCTTTTTACATATGTGGTAGTTATCTAAAGATATTTCTAGATGCAGGTTTCTTCTAGTCCCTTTCCCTCAAAAATATGTCATAACTGATCAAAATGTTTCGATTTCGAAGTTATGTGTATTCACATTGAATTATCACTTGCTTTAACGGTGAAGGAAAACATCGTGATGAAACATGCACACCTAAGAGTTCTTAGGAATTTCTTAGGTGTGTAGTCCACCAACCCGCACTAGGCCAACGTGGTGGACTATGGCCTAAACTCTCTCAATGGTAGAGGAGACCCGTGCTCAGCAGTGGGCGTATAGGGGTTGATGAAGAAGAAGAAGAAGATCAAAATATTATAGTCTTGAATAGGCATAGGTGCTTGCATAGTAAGTTGTTTTTAATATATATCACGCCATAATAACAATTAATTGAAACAAAATCAATAACCTTTTATATGTTCCAACTTGTTGGACCAGATTTAGACAATTTGTCACTTAGCGGTCTAAATTTAGCTTGTCGGTCGCGGCCATAAGTCACTGTTAACCGCGTTCGGTATCAAAATATATCTGTGTTGAAAATAAATTCGTTTGTCTTAATAAACTGTGCTCCAGATATTAATGCCGGTGGAAATTACTTAATTAATATATCGTCGATACGTAGTACTTAAGGCTCATTCTCGTATTTGTAAAACTAAATCAAAAAGTGTTATTCATGTGGAAATAGTGGTACAATTTCTATTGTTTTATTTTGTACATTTCAAACGAATCGTACAGTTATTGTAAGACTGACTGGACGCAATAGGAGCGACAACCCTGTTCCAACATGACCAAACAAAGCATCATCAGATGATCCGCTTGGCTACCTTTTGGATGAAAAAGCATCTATAAAAGAGAAAAATAAATAAACGGTTAACCAAAAGGGTTTCACTCAGAACTACAAGTTATTAAATTAATCTTCACTAGATAAGGTAGCTTATAGGTACCAATTGTAGCATAATAATGTCATTGTTGTATGGCGTTGTAAAATTATAAATATATAGGATCGCGTCCACAGCAAGGGGAACTACGGGCAAATGATAGCGAGTACGTAGGGCCGGTCCACTCCATGTCACTATTGTCACTGGAGAGACTCTCACGAATGTTTGCCACTTCACGAAAAGAGGACGACTCCGTGCTTTACAGCACTTATTACTGTAAACACCGGTTGTTTTAATAATTTGTTATAATTACATACAATCATAACAGTGTGACTAGTCGATTTATACAAGCAAGCAGTTAGGTATAGCAATAATTGGACTAAATTAGGTGAACTCGTGGTAGTGCAAATATGAATAGATCTTTTCATATTAGTTTGGTTGATTGACAAAAGTAAAACTTGATAAAAAGTTTAGTAAGGTCCCAATAGCGATACATGTTAAGAAGGAAATAAGAATAACAGCAATATAGGTTTCCGTTTATACATGGTAGTGTATGTTCAAACGCTAGATTATCGAAATTTGTAAGATAGCCAAAACATACTCTATCATACAGCCATAGTTTGAAGTACTTCTTGCCCAAGGGTAAATACAAAACTCGCAGAGATGAAGTCGTGCGTAAAATGTAATCTTACACATATTTTTTGCATCCCGCTGTAGACGTCATTCCACAAGACAGAGTTTCTTATATGAAATACATTATTCATTTATTGATCGATGTCCAGCCAGAGCGAAGTAAAAAATACCAGCAGTAAATTTTGACCTATTTAATAAACTAGACGTTGGCACAAGCACCTAACGCAATAATGCATTGCTATCATAAAATGATTTGCGGTTTGCGCTTGTAAAATATTATTTATCATTCTACGTGTCTAATCGGCCAGTAAACCTTGTAAGCGAGACTGGTTTTTTAAATAAACAAAAAATATAATTGATCAGCGGAAGCGATTTTATTGGTGTTTGTTTCGTACAAAGTGTGGAAAAACAGATCAGCTGTGGATTTGTAATGCTGTTGTTTTTGGAAAAAACTGTCCACGGTATTTAAACGGATTTATAATCTTGTACAATTGAAATGAAAAATTCAGTGGCGGGATCTATGATACTTATCATTCGTAATATTCTAGATGAGTCGATAGATAAGCCCAAACATGTTACTCAGAAATGCATTTCTGCATTGACGTTTAGCCAATTGTGTTAGGTCCTATGTAGAATGGGTCAAGTCTATTGCCGTTCTTTGTATACAATGCATGTTGCTGCTGAATTTACTAAAAGAAAATAACAACTACTTTTCTAACCCAGGAAATACTCTGAGAAGAATTTTAATAACAAGAAGACAAATATTAAACAATCTTTTATAACTTAACATCATCGTCAGTCTTTGTACGTACGTCTCACTGCTGGGCACGGGTCACTTTTACCAAGCTGGCTTAGTGTGTGTTGGTGGAATACACGTCAAAGAAATTCCTAAGATTTTTTATGCGCGTACATTTTCTTATATATATATACTCAGCCTATCGCCGTCCACTGCTGAACGTAGGCCTCCCCAAGAAAGCGCCAACCATCCTGGTGTTCTGCAGCCCTCATCCATCCGTTACCCGCCACCTTTTAATTATAATATAAATATTACATTTTACATTTGTTACATTACATAATATTACAGTACATTTTCTTATAATATTTTTCTTCACCGGTAAAGTTAATAGATCACCGATAATGCATTGTGACAACAAAAATCGCTTTGAGAAGCCAGAGGCGGTGGCTTGCGCTTAAACCTGCGACCACTGATTTTCGACTGACTGTGTGCCCTAAGCCTTGATGTCAAATATACTTATTGATTGTTTCCTACCATCAGCTCTAATAGATTTCCAGCTACGTTAGTCATAGTTTCCGTCAAATTTGTCCGATTGATTCGTCTTTTTTTCAATATTGTCACCATTTCATTTAGAAAGTCAACGTAAGGATTTAATCTATAACCATTATTTTGGGGACAACATCCAAGAACCAATCAATTTATTTCATACTTTTGACTACATTTTATCAATATTTAAATATAGTTAATATTTCAACGGTACCTGAATTATTCATAAAAAACTAACATGACTGCTCATTGGAAACGATTTCTTACGGTCACATAGCAATGGCACGAACTTAAACATCAAAAGTTTTCCTCAAGCAAACAGCATTAAATGTAAGAGGGTGTTTTTCTTGGGAAATAAGTCACTTTAAAGTGTTTCGTATACTTGTACAGCATATCTATAAAACCCCGCTTGATGACAAACAGTGTAGGCAGTAATAAAGATTTAGTACCAGACATATCTCCAGTCCTGTCATGCCCTCACGCCGGCCTACTGATAAAACCCAAGCTAGTTACAATAAAATATCCCAAGTGGCAGTCCAATGTTAACCAAACTTGACTATGACCTATACCTACATGAATAATACTAGGATAGCAGAAGACAACACGTCATCGGTGCGCCCAGTATCGTATAAAGCATTCCACATAGTGTACAAAAAATAAAGGCTTGAGTCCATCAGAGGCTGTTGGTGGCTGTGTCCTTCGCTTCGTCTCCAAACTTTCTTACAACCGGTCGGAGTCACGGAGCGCGTGCTCCGCTCAGTTTTTGCCGGCCGCTGGGTGCCGCGCGAGCAAGATATTGAAATAATTGCTTTTTCAACGGCACGCCGTGCAAATGACATTCGAGATGGAGGTCGTTTTTTTATTAGACTATACGAGAAGGAAAATTGTCTATGATGAAATGTTTGATTTGTGATAAATATTATAGATGCGGTTTATCAGTTGTTGAGTTGCGTTACGTGTTGCTTAAATGCATTACGTGGGTCATTTTATGGATTTATTTAATTTTTGTGTGTTTATGTTTTTATACGCGAGTAACCTGATGAGGACGACAAAGGTGGAATTCTGCACGTAATAGGGCTGGAACTACTTTTCCTTTTTAATGGGCACTATTCCAAACTTCGTTTTTTATTGAGACTTTCCTAGTCAAACCAGTCCCAAAAACATTTTGCCTGACCTGGGATTGAAACCCAGGCTCTCTGGATAGTAACAAACTTGTACCGCGAGTGGTAGTTTTAATGGTTTTTCGATTTTCGATTCTGGGATTTACAAGCAATATATTCGACACTATACGTTAGTGACATCAGACATGCTACTTTTATACCAGATGTTAGTATCCTTACGAATGATCAAAATCCGAGCAAGTAGGTATAGGTGAATTTTAGTTACTCCAGTTTTTTACATCTCGTTGTATCAAGTTTTGAAGTACCCAAATGAAATTATGCCCAAAAGCTAGTATATACAAACTTGTTATTTAAACTGGTGTCATAAACGGTAAGGCATTCTCCACATGCCTGCGTAATTTCCGATAATTCGTGAAAACAATAAAATGATTAGCGACACGCCGAGGACACAGGAACCGCGCCTGCGCAGACTAATGAGGGCCAGCGGCAAAGCGGTGGCAGGTCGGTGTTAAAAACCCAAATTGTTGTGTGAACTTTCACAGATATCGGATATTTTATACTTAACGCGAAGTAAAATGGACAAGAGCCGAAAGTTGTTTTATTTCTTTTAATTTCAGATAAGAATCGATGGTTCGATCCGAGATCGTTCGATACCATAACTTTTATGTGACGGCACGTGCCTCAATCGTAAACTCGAAAAGCAACAATAATCAGTAAATTCTTGCAAACGGAAATGTTATTTTTTTTTTAAAAACCGGTCCAATGTTAGTTCTATGAAATGATTTTAAATATTATTTCTGTATTATTAGGTGCTTCTATATTACAAGTTTTAATTTATTCAATATCATTGTATTCGGAATTAGCAAAATATTAGCGAGTTTTCTCTAAAATTGTTTTCTGAATATGACATAAACGTTAATTATGTAAATGAGTGTAAAAACGTCCGTTTTCAAATGGATTCTTGTTCCGATCAGGTCCGTAACATCGCCGATGTCCGCTGCACCGCACTCTGAAGATTAACTGCGACGAATGGGCGAGACAATCCTCGCAAGACAAAGGCTCGGACTGTTTGTCACGCGCCGTAAATATTTTGGACAGGGTTTTACGGGGCCCGTAGTTTTATGAGCCTTTCACGCTGACACTATTGTTTCGACCATCGTCCGGCTGATTAGCTATGCTTCGAACCAGGGACCTTTTAAACACGTCAAAACATTCTTAGGATTTCGGGAACTGTTTACAACCGTCGGTTTTTGTTTTAGCTCACTTGATGGTTCAATTAGCTAAATGTTTGGACCATTTCGGGAATATTTTTTGCTAATGGATGTCATGATATATTGCGTGGAAGGCGACGAAATGACGGTGTCCCTTAAGTGTTGTGTAAATGTTACCACCTTGTAATAGGCGTTATTATGCAAATTAAATCTTTTCTATAGAAGTTTACTCCTTCAATTAGCACGTATTCATTTAGAATGATTAATTAAAATATATACTTACTTATATTTTAATTTAGTACTTATTATGTTATAATGGAAATATTGTCAATCCCTATTATCTAACTGATACTTACCTGAAAAATATGGACGTACAAATTCGCCTTTTAGGGGAATAGAGGCGTGAAGTTATTAATGTATGAATTAACATGTAGGTAATTATGATTTTGTTTTATGTAAATATAATATTTTTCAGGATTGAATAATTCCGCCGTTCTTCTGGTATGTAGAGCGTTACCACCCGGAAGTATTAGTCGATAGTGGACTTGGAAGGCTCAATGTTGAGATGTGATGTTTGCTTAAAAAACAGCTTCGGTTCTGAGCGGGTGCGCAATGTGGGGCGGCGCGGACGGCGTCAAGGCTGCGCTAACCTCGCTGTTTGTGGAGCGTGACGGCGACGTGTCGGCACCCACGCCGTCACGTCACTCCGCCTCACCACCTCACAATCTCACCATCCAGCCACCCAGCAACATGTATCAAAACACCCGTTGGTCGTCCCATTAAATTCACTGCATCCCATTCCATTCGCGACACTCGTCAATTGAATAGACTTGATCGCGACTCTAATACGTTGGCTTTGCACACTAATAGATAAAATTGTGACAATAGAAATCGTTCCGTATTTCGTGATGCTCATAATGAATCTCTCCATTCTAATGTTATGTACAAATAAGCGATAGTGAAACGATCATGGGAGCGCGTGCAAAAAGCCCATCGCTCCCGCATCATTATGGAATTAAAGGTAAACAGGTGTGAAATTAAGCTCACTTTTTGTGCGGCTAATAGATTGCGCCGCACTTTTCCGTCCCGCGGCGGCCCACTTACGTAATACCCGACCATTAGACTCGTACAAATCACCTAAACGCCCAGTTTAAAACGCTATAATTTCGCACTAAATAGAATGATTTCGGTGTTTCATCTCGTTATAAATTTCCACTTTTGTTTTTTAACCCCCGCGCCAATTACAGGCGGCGTTATTCTCACAAAGGGTTTTTTTGTTACAAATCCGACGGTTGATTGATGGACGATTATTTTTGGGTTTGATCTGGAGACGCTTCCGAGTTGTTTTGTT
Source organism: Cephonodes hylas (assembly GCA_030295005.1). Taxonomy (NCBI): domain Eukaryota; kingdom Metazoa; phylum Arthropoda; class Insecta; order Lepidoptera; family Sphingidae; genus Cephonodes; species Cephonodes hylas. The sequence goes on along the minus strand of AP025364.1, from coordinate 4,408,919 downwards.
AGGCGATAACAAAAATCGTTGTTTGTATAGATTTCGCTTGCGTGGATAGTGGTAACTTGACCAAAGAAAATATAGTGCAACTCACTCTAGCGCGAAACTGCAAACAATCGTTGGGTGCACAACAAAAGCATACTTACGTATTTAATTAGTATTAAATCCAGGCGAGTGGCAAGCAGAAGTTGAACTGCATTGCCACTTTCAGAAATGGGACTCGACGCAATATATAGTGGTAGGAACGCGCGCTTTTGCAACCATTTCACGGTACTGCCGGCAAATATGGACCAAGACGAATCCGTTCTTAGTTGTTTGCTAACCGTTTGACCCGACTCCGCTCGCTCCCACTAACCCACTCTACGAAGAAACTGCTGTCTAACCACATTTGATTTTAACACTTACACGATGTGACATAAAGTGCAATGTCCTATCACAATGGCTATTCATCTCTTTGATGTAATGATGTGTAGTCAGTATCGACTGTTTATTTACTGCGTGCTGTGTGAGATATACAGGTCTGATGTGCAAACATAAGTACACGGGAAGATGAGTCGTATTCGATTGAAATACAGTGTACATTTCTTTGTATGGCACTTGTCAGTTGTGAGTTTCTACATTAGGAATAGTATGGATTGTGTGACTGGCAGAAGAGTCTTCAGAGGTACCGTTAGCGCAGACCGTTCAATAAATTAATTCGGTAACAGCCGTGTATTAACACTAACATGGTTGTTACTCGAGGAATACTTCGCTGGAATTTGGTCTCACCTATCACTTGAATTTCAGAGTGTGAAATTGAAAAAAATATTTGCAGTGCTTGTGAAAGTTTCTTATGTATAAAAAAGGATTGTGATGAGAAAATTGAATATTCGTAAGTTCCCACGAGTTGTTTTTTATATTAAGTATTAGAGACATCTTGTTGTCGGTCTGTCTGGTTGTGGATGTGCTTAGCCCATTCAGAATTCTAGAAATTTGGCACGATGATGTTCGAATTCGGTAGTAATACTTTTAGGCAGAGAATTCATTGCTATCACCAAACATTGTTCAGTTGTTCAGTACAATGACGTCATGAACAGGAATCACTTCTGACTGAATATAGCCTAAGGTCAGTTGATGTAAACATCAAAGTAATAGGTCAGGTAAATCAACGGTGAACTCAACTTATCAATATGCCCTTGAACCAGTTCTAGTATTTTATTCCGTTGATCTGAAATAGTTCACCCACTTTTACGGTTAATTGAAAAAAATATGGAGGATAATTCCCGAGAGTCAAACAAAAGTGGGAAAAAATATATATGATTATGAACATATTTTGTTTCTTATGATGGCATTTTAGTATGAGGTGCATTGATGTCTATTGTCTAGTTTAGTTCCTTTGACGTTAAATGTGAAGATTAAAAAAATGAAATGATAGTTTTTTAAAAGGCTATTCATATGTAGACTACTTTTTTAATATAAATTTGGCTATTCGATTCAACCAGATTATATAGTAATGGAACACAAATTCTTCTAACTTATTATTTGAACATTACATTTGAATATACATTTTTATTTGGGTATATTTATTATATGAAAACCAAACACTTGCTTTGCGTTTAGCATTATAAGATGAAATAAAAATATATTTTTATGATTGAATCTTAATTTGAACGTAGGCAGTGAGTGTTTACTTATTTTAAGACACATAAAAACATTTAAGCTTACTTATAACATATTTTTTATTGGCACACTTCAAAGCCTTGGGAGGAAAATTTTACTACAGCTTTGTAAATGGGAAGTTGGCTTGTTTACAAATAATATTTGTAACGTTACTAAGGGTTCATTGAATCGTGGAATAAAAAGTGACAATGAACTTATATTAGGTACAGATTATCGAATATCTGATATTGCACCAAGAATTTAACTTACTGATAATGATTACAGCATTGTTCACAGCTTTATACATTCACTGAATCTTTTGCCATAAAGCACCAATTTAGTTGAGGGTTACTAGATTTTCAGAGGGTGAGACACAATTGATTTGATATCAATTTTTTAAATTTTCGATTCCGCAATGGCAAGACGAAGTGACATTTTACAGATATGTTTGCAAACTACATTTATACCTCAATCATGTGGGTGTAAGTATTCATAGGCTACTTGTTTCTTTTATTTTAAAAGAAATGTAAATGATTTTATAGCAAAAATGAAAACGTAAGTTGATTCATTAAATAAACAAGACACACAGTTAAATATTTTTACTGCTAACGTTATTAAAATAAATTGTCACAAAAATGTATCTTTAAAGATGTCATTCACATTTCAAGGATCAAAACAGAGCTAAAGTAGAAGTACTAAACCTTACAGAGACATGTCTGAAGTGGAAGAACGTTGGATGAAATTGTATCAACATTTTTAACAATTAAATGTGAAACAGACTGACTTCCATGTTTACGATGTTGGCTTTATTACATCCGTTTCCTGTCAATTGAAATAGTCAATACCATTTATCCATCTGGCTTTATGTATCTTTGTATCTCGATGGATTCGTATCCAGACGTAGCTTGTCTCACTGCAGGGAGTTGAGGGTTAATCCTCGATCCTTGAATCTGGCTCCGAAGATAAAGAAAAAGATCGTGAAGAAATCGGCATACTTCTTGTTGTAAGCAATATTATTTCTGGGGTTAATTCGACTTACTACATTAGTCTGTTGCAATGGGATGACGTAAGGCCTCTCAAAAGTTCGTCAGTGTTCATACATTAGAAGGCTGATGATGTTGATATCATAAATTCTGCCTTTTCAACCATGTGAAGAAAAGTTCAGTTAAATTGTACTTATTGTTGGTTTTACTACAAAGTAATCAAATTCACGTGTGATTATGAAAAAAAGGCATTCGTAGAAATTTATCGCCCGAGTCGGTTACGAAGTATGTATAAGAATAAAAAGTTATTAAAAATAAAAAGTTAATAAAAAGTGACCGGGATGGTTGGCGCTTTTTTGGGGAGGCCTACGTTCAGCAGTGGACGGCGATAGGCTGAGTATATATAAGAATAAAAAGACAGGCTAGTGGTGCGCAGAATTGGAGGCTGATAAGGAGCAGTTTTCAACGATGCTTCATGCTGGAATTATAATATGGAGTTCTATAGCAAGACCTTATTACATACAAACTTCGATACAGTTATTGAGTAGTAAATTTACAGTTGTAATCACTTTACTCCAGTCGATACTACTCTGGACTTAATGCACTTTCCATCAGAAGCCAGAGCGGTCACTTTGCCGCCGGGTAAAAAAAATAATAACAGAAAAATAAAAGTGTCTACTCCACATTTAAAACCAGTTCCCATTGGTAATATTTATAGACACAACACGAGTTTTGTCGACATGTAATATTTTGGTTGGAGGCGCCGACGCGTCTTGCCCCGGTGCTTGAAGTATCCTTCACACAAAAATTGTACAAACACTTGTACCGCCCTCGTTCCTCCACCATTAATGTGATGTTTTAGGGAATTTATATGCTCAATTTATGTTGAGATTTTCTTAACATGCTATCAGCTGTATTTGTTAAGAAAGTTTGGGTCTCTTACCAGTGGCTTGTGGCTTCTTCACTCGAAGTCTTAAGTCTCATCTCATCTCATCTCATCAGCCTATCGCCGTCCACTGCTGAACGTAGGCCTCCCCAAGAAAGCGCCAACCATCCCGGTGTTCTGCAGCCCTCATCCATCCGTTACCCGCCACCTTTCTCAAGTTAAAAGTCTTGAGTGATAATAAATTTTTGTTGAAACTCGATGAAGTAAATATTAAAGTATTTGTTCTTGTCTTCGAATGTTGAGAAGTCAATGACTTGTCTTTTGTGGATCTAAATGTTAAGGGTACCTATACTCAGCTTGGGACTGATACGTACCCACCTGCCAATATGCAGTAGTTCACTTCTATCAACTTCTTCGGCGAATACCGGTGTCAGATTATGTATGTGTGTATACATAAATAGTAACACGTATAAAATATTTAACAGCTTGTGTTCAGAAGGACTAACACAGCAATGAGGATGTTCATACAGGCACGTTCAGAAATTTATATTAAAGGATGAAAAATACGTAAACAAGTCATATTTCTGGATAAAGTTGACAGATGACAAATTTTGAGCTTCGTGAAGAAATTCAAAGCAAATGTCAGCTTTACCAATGTCGCCTTCCAGCTCTGCCGTCCGCGCACATTCACCACCTAAGTTACGCACATACCTTGTTTTTAAAACAAGCCTTACGCCACCTTACCAACCAATAGCCTCTTTATTTACCCTTGATGAGGACCTGGATACCTGGACCTTGAACCTACAAAATTAAATTAGGCAACCTATAACTTTTGTTTGTTTTGACATCCATAACCAAATCTCACTTAATCCCCTACACACAAAATACGGATAAAGGATTTGTTTATATTATAATTTATAATGAGTACATTAATTGCTACCGGGGTACTCCGGGCATAATAACGAGTACTAAAACAGCAATCAACGTCAAACATAAATACCTTTACTGCCTTATAAGATCCGTGCCGTAGAACATTTGAATAAAGTGCCTGCGTGTTTCCCCACTCATAATTATCTGTCCGCCTTACAGTTTTGATTAAATTAAAACAAATGACAGTCGACAGTTTGGCTGTCAAGTTGGCTGCGGCCGGCGCCGCGTGGCGTGAACGACATTTGTAAATGTTGTCGAATACACACAACGTTCTCGAATTGTATGTAAGGTAAGCTGTTCACTTCCCACGCGAGTGCAGAGCCAAAGTAAGTATTTGAAGTGTAAAAAGCAAAGACGGTAATCAAAATAATTTAGTGGAAATCAAGAATAATGTGGATTTGTTTTAATTATTGAAGTAAATGTATTATTCAAAACATAATTTAGAGACAGGGTTCCGTGTTCTTTGGATGAGGTCTTTACCAGCCGAAACATTCGCTTATGCATAAATGATATAGAAGAACTCGATTCGTTCAACAGTGCCAGACGAATAGTTTAAGATATTCATTTTATCTAAAACCATAATCGAATTACTATCAACTCTATTTTATTAAATTCTAACCAAAAAAGCTGACCTTCGTTTTATAATATGGATATCATCAATTAAGCTCAAGCTTCGGCCTTGATGATTCAAAGCCGATGAAGATTTTACAATAATCAATAAGTAAGGTGTAAACTGATGTAAACACAAACACGCGAACGTAACTTTGTACCTCATTACATTCAATGACGCCAGCATATAAAAGTGGTACAAATAAGTACTATAAAAAATGCAGTAAACATGTGTTTTTCGTTTCATCATCTATATAGTAATTTGATTAATATGCTTCTAGTTTTTGCTTACGCATTCTTGTTACGGAAGAAGAGTTATAATTTAATACGACTTTATTATTTCTATGAAGTTTATGAGCAAATGAGAGGCACGTGCCATTATATGTTTCCAATAACTTATAGCAATTGATTAATTATACCTAGCTACGGACTTTATCTTTATTTTTTGCAATCACAAGTTGATCATCATCATCATCATCATCATCAGCCTGCATATGTTCCACAGCATGCACTTTCTCTACAATAGAGAAATTTTATGCTTCAGTCTACCGAGCTGGGTTAACGCGAATTGGCAGACTATACATACATATATGAAATTATAAATACTTAAATTGCTTTCCTTTAAATTACGTGGTAATCAATTTCAAATTTACACATTACTATGTAAGGTCAGAGGTGTGTACCTGGGTTACGAAACTGCATACGACTAATCTAGACTTATTTGGGAGATTTATCCTTGTATTTTTTACAGGCGATTCTGAGGTACCTAGGTTATTCCTCCACCTTTAATTTTGACGAAATATTGGCTAATTAATAAATACATAATTCTACTATAACATAAATTTAATCCCATCAGAGTAAAAACATATCTCTATCAATTATTTTGAAATTAACAAGGCAAGACGAACAGGTTTTTGATGCGTGTAAAAATAAATGCCGTAAAAAATATACAACCGTTGAAAACTACCGAAAACAAATGAGTGTTCAGATGTCCGATAAAGTAATCCGTGTCGTGGTTATACGTTTTTAATTATTCGGTGGGTAGGATCCGCCCCCGGCTAATGACTCTATTGCGCGCGATTTATGGCCAGCCCTCGGCCCTTTTGTTTTTTATTCCCAAATACTTGTTGATCAAGATTTTTTGTAGGAGCTCTAACTCGTGTTTGATGTACGGTTCGGTAGCTGTCTCATAGTGATGTCAGGGAAATCTTCTCTTTTTTAATGAAATCTTAAAAATCACCGTAAATTAATTACATACCTATATTGCGGCAAAGTAGATTGAATTGCCGAGATGTTGATTTTTTTATATTTCGAATGTGTTGTTGAACCGACAGCCATTGTTAAATTAAGCGATGACACCGAATAATATTTTTTAGCGCTACTACCCACCCGATACTGTTGTTACAGTATGTGCTCCAGAATCAAGAGCGGCACGCACAGTATTGACGCCGAACACTGAAACTCAACGAATCTAAGGGATCCCAATTTCTTATGATAATCGAATGACAACGCAAACGATATCAGAAATCTTCTTTTTATAATCTTATGTTGTATTACGCAACTATCTTTATCTTTCATTAGGTCTGAAACGTACTAAGCAAGCGCACATTGACCATCCACCGCAATAGAAGAGGATTAGACTTAAAACCAACTAGCTGACTTAATTCTAATAATAAAAGGCTGCACTTACTTGTATCTTCTTTTGACAATATGTGAAAGAATAGGAATGCACTGGAATCAAACCCACAACCGTTAAATTGCAATATACAATATTAGCGTGCATACAAAATATTCTTGAAAAAAAAATATTACTCGACTTATCAAAACTATTTCAACGTTTCAGTTAACAAAGTTAACATTTAATTTGTTGTTTAAAACCATTATCCATTATGTTGTGGGTAAGTGCGCAACCGAAGTAGCTATAAAGATATTTGTGTGAATCATAAAAAAGTAATTATTACCTTATCAGCACAAAGGCTATCGTTTTAGCTTCCGCTTAGGCTTTCCCGGATAACAATGGACACGACCTGCCGCTTATAGAATTCTCGGAAACATTTATTCTCGTAAAAAGTATTGCTAATTTCTAAAAATGTTTCGCCCGAATTTGCAGACTTGTGTTCATCGCTGGTGCCGGCGAAGGTAGCTCTTATCTGTGAAACTAATCGCATATTTTCTTTTACTTTAGTAATAAAATTAGTTACGTAAGCTTCGAGATATTTTAATTGTGAAAGTTAGTATATTAGGATGACGCTCAATCACACCAAAACGGCATTTAGACGCAATTTTGCACTTTGGTGATGTGTTGATTAACAAAGATTTCTTATATAATTTCGTTTACTAGTATAAAATAATATTCTTCATCCTATAAAATATAATAGTTTTTGTTGTTATATCTTTTTCTGATGGTCCATTTTTTTAATTTAAGTAAAAAAATAGATGTACAGTAAAAATTTCTGCTGCTACTTTTCAAAAGTTCGAAAAGTCATAGGTTGCCTTTATTTGGGTATTTTTCTACAAGCGCTTTTTATGCAGTCGTTAAAACTAAAGTATATCTCTAAAATGGATGTAAAGGAAATATTTTGCGTTGAAACAGCTGAACTGTGTGGGTGAAAAGTGCTTTTGTAGGTTACTTTGTTTTATGTAAAGTTTTTAAGACGACCCGTTACAGATGTGACAATACATTTTCTGTTGGTTGATTTTAAAATAACACCGATCTGTAATTTCGTGGTATATTACATAACACAGAACAGAAATACAATTTATATTTTACATTCGGAATATTTTTTCTTTTTATTTTGTTTCGATGTCTGGATACTTGGAGTATTGATAGATTTAATTTTTGCCGCTTACTTTAAAATTGAACCAAGCAGAGCAGTATTTAAACGCAGATAATAGTATTATTAGCTTGTGCACAAAAACGTCTTTATAATGAATTAGAAAGCACCTTGTATTGATAAAAAGGAATGAAAAAATAGATGATTTTATTGAAAGCGAAAGTAATAGACTCGGAAGCAGACTCGCTTAGAGTTTCTGTCTACACTTAAATCCTTTCGAGCTGTGTGGCTAATGAGTGGGTTCCATTTGGACAAGCCACGTTAATTTTACTGGTTATTTTTGGATATTTGATAGCTAATGGGCTTTTCTTACAAAAAGCAGTAAATTATTACTATTTTTATAATACTATCTATAGTTTGGTCAACATAGAGACCCCCCATCAGTGGAATATAGCTGATGATGAATAATAACTATAGATAACGCGTCTTAGTGATAATTGCGATGTTTGGCCACAAGTACAGTTATACGGAGGCGGCTCGTTTGTGCAAGGACGGGGTAGGTTTATGACACCGTCCCGTGTACCCCTTTACGATGCTTACTTTCCCAAATGTGCATTACCTGGAATACTTAGGATTCCGTGAATAATGACGTGGAATTTTTGCTGTTAACGGTTTTGAGTATTAACAACATTGTATTGCAATGGATATAAATAATGTTTTATATGAAAAAATAAGACAGAAATACGTGCTACTGCTCTAAAACTTCCTTCAAGTAAATGAATATGAACATAGTTAAATGTAGGCTGTTTTCTTTTAATAAAATATTTTTTTAAGTTACATTCATAATATTATACACATATGTATGTACACATTATTCTTCTTCTTCTTCATCATCAACCCATATACGCCCACTGCTGAGCACGGGTCTCCTCTACCATTGAGAGGGTTTAGGCCATAGTCCGCCACGCTGGCCTAGTGCGGGTTGGCGGACTACACACCTAAGAAATTCCTAAGAACTTTTAGGTGTGCAGGTTTTATCACGATGTTTTCCTTCACCGTTAAAGCAAGTGATAATTCAATTTGAATACACACATAACTTTCGAAAAGTCAGAGGTGTGTGCCTGGGGTTTGAACCCGCGACCGCCGAGATTCTCGACCGCGCGCCTAAACCTCGAGGCCATCACTGCTTTTACATTATTAGCATCAAGTATATGTAGATTCAAACTGCCATGGCAGTAAAATGAGGTATATCGACTACAGAACCAAAAGAACATGGTTCCGTTTCGGCCTCACCTTTTTCAGTATGGCCACTAGTTTGTTCGCAATGTGTTTGTTATTACAACAGAAATGCTAAGAAAACATTGTAAACTGTGGGAAAGGATAGCTTTTATCCATGTTCGCAGAGTCCGATACAAAAAAATACTAGAGGAATTCGTCTTGCTATTAAATAAACTGAATTACTATTAAAAAACACACTAGGTTTTCTCAATTCATAAATGTTCTCAACAGTTACACATGTACCTACTCGTACATAGTTCTGTGTCCTGAGTAGGTATCAGAAATTACAAAACTCCATTTGATCTTACAAACACCCAGACGCGAAACAAATATTTGTCGATCACATAAACATTTGTGTCGGAGCGGGGTCGAACCCGTGGCCTCCCGTTTCGCAAGCTGCTATTTAGCCAACTGCGCTCCAGACCCTGTCAATACTATCATTATAACACAAAATATTTAAAACACTTAGCAAAATATATTCTCTAATTGCAAAAAATAAATGGTAAATATTTAGTGTTGAGTAAATAAGCGTAGAACGGCTATGAGTTGCACTACCTGAGGGAGGAGCGGTATACCGTTACGGTAACAAGTACCGACGTTTAACAACGCTCCGCAACGCTTCCGAGAAGGTCATGCGCATTAAACTAAGGCTAAAATTCCACTTAATTTTTTCTACGAAGTTCGCCGAGGCACATAACTGCAACGCCACAAATTTTTGACCAAGGCTGAATGTTTTTTTCAACATCTAGATTGTTTTATTTAGCGCAAAAATCTTAACGTGGACTTGAATAGACAATAAACACTTCTAGATAAAAATTTAAACTGTTTTTTTTTTTGTGATCAGTGTCAATTAAACCGTTATCGTAATTTCAAGGATTGCAACAAGTTAGTACCTTGCATTATACATTTCACCTTTTGACTACTTTTTGACATAACTCCCTCGCAAAGTCGGGCCTAGTCGGCAAAATTTTGTTCAAAAATTGATTTTAAAACTTGCGGCGTTATGATTGTTTATGTATATTATGAAACTATAAACTACATTAACCTGTTCAATGTTCAGATCTATATTCCAGAATAGAATAGCAGTTACCGCTAGCAAATAAAACATGTAAATTCTATTATCTCAATGACCGTAAGTTGCTCAGTGGGCGTCTGCACATACCCCATCCCGACTGAGCCGCAAATACAAACAAATCCCACATGTTGCCACCCACAGAATCATTTAAACCACTTAATGACAAATGAGACCAAATATTGACAGCGTGCAACATAAAAACAAAGGGACCGACGCCGGGGGCGGGCCGGTGTCGATCTCAAGAACAAATACGCCAATGTTTGACGTACGAATTACGTGACAAGTTTACTTCGGTGTTGACTGTTCCGCCTGGGAAATTGCGACATTGGAAAAAAATTTGGGCCAAAGTTGGGCCAAATGTGTCGTGCCGGCGGATGTGGGACGGGGCAGCTGTAAAGTTTACGGACGTGCGATTCGATATGATTTGTGCGTAATTATTTTTCGGTATATGATATTTTTCTTTTCAATGCGCAGCTGCGAGACGGTTAATAAGCTGTTTTAAAATATTCGTGCGAACGTAACGTAGGTGAAACTTTACCTATTGCCTATATCTCCATGCTCTTAATACTGTTTTACTTCTCGCTTGATAACGGATTGACAAAAATTTTTGTAAATTACTAATTTACTAGTAAGGATAAAAACGTGATGAGTTTTGCGACTTCTTGTCTTGGTTTAAATCTAGAAGTGAACTTTGGCGCCCATATTTAGGCTAATTATGTCTAAGTGTCAAATAGTAGGCTAGGAACCTTTTACAATTTTAAAATCATTTTTTTAGATCTCAAGCTGATGTTGAGATTTTCGAAATAATAGTCCATAACACTTTTCTCGACCCAGAAATTAGTCCCCGCACTTTACAATCAGACATCACAATTTTCAACGAAAAAAACAATATTAAAAGATATAATTGGCTTATTTCTAATTTTAACAATGTTATTAAAGTCAATTTACATTTACTTTACGCAGCAATTCTTAGCCTCAGTAGGAAAACGTTAATCGTCATTCCATTACAGTGCAATGAATGACATAAGCGGGTAAAACGCGACAATGAGCGTCAAATAATAGGTCTGCCCTAATCGTCGGCGGCGTGATGGAAGGCCGATGTCGGTCGAATGATGCATCTCGCGACTGTTTCGTATTGGTGATTTTACACGCAGTTTTAGTGCCGGCTTGACCGGTTGCTGGTTGTATGGTGTATTTTTATTACTGGGTTATGTCTTAGACTGTATGCGTAGCGGTGTGAACTGTGGTTTAATGTGGGTTGAAGCTTGGTTTGGACACTAAAATGTAATAAAATGTGGTGTTGTAGGACCTCAAGTAGGGTACCTATAAGATCTGTTTATAGTCGCGCTACCGATACAGCGTTTTTAAGCATAAAATAAATGATTTTGACTTGTAAACAATCAGCCATTATAAAGATTTATGTATGTGGTTTGTGGGGTTTCTATTAAAAATATATTTTATTTAGAAACATCGAGACTTAATAATAATACATGTTTCTAAAGCGGACAGTCTCAGTGCGGTATTGAATCCGCTGCTATCTATTTCATGGCTTTTCGCGTACTGCGCCTAATGTTATAAATTGCTGTCACTATAGGTACATACATATATATAAATATGAGAATTATGGCATTTTTATGCAAATATTACATTCAAGTTTTTGAATTCTACCTTTTAAATTTCGTCTGATTTATTATTTTATAAAAAATAATTGGTCATAAGAAATAATATTATTATCTAAAAATAGAGGACTAAAAAATAATTAATATTTATTAAGCAAATGTAAATTTTTATTCGACCATTTCGTTTTTTTCACTAAACCACTTTGTACACTGTATCATCTATTTCTATAAAATTGATATAAAAGCGAGCTCTACACTGACATATTATGAAAAAAAAATAGCAGTGACAGCCACGTTTTCTCACGGCTTTGGTATCTAAAGGTTCTGGGTAAGATTCTCGGATTGCGAATAGTGTTATTGTGTTTTCCATTAGAAGTCTCTCAATTGGAATACGAAGTTTGGAAAAGTAGATACCCGAAAAACTGCAATAGTCTCGCCACTTATTATGTATAACTGATATGTGTGTAGAAATGGACGTCTACCTACCCCTTTGGGGAAAATAGGCGTGAGGTTAAAAATTAATACTTGTTAATAAAGATACGTGCCGTGGGTATAAGAAACTATATATACACTTTGCAGACTTGCTTCTACGTCCAAGAAACTTGGCAGACATCATGCATCAACATTCTTGAAGCGAATTAGTCGCCACGCAGAAAGAGGTAGAATACTATAAATTCAAAGTCAGACGAGATTGTCCTGAAATTCGTGTGTTTGGGTGTTTGTGATACCAAAAGTCTGTCGTAGTTTATAATAACCACGACACGAGATTTGATTTTAGTGTGGGGTCAGAACTATATATGTGACTGTTGCTTGTACTTATTTATTCATTATTTTCATTTATCGCGTTCAAATTCTTTGGTAAGCAGATATCTTTTAAATATTGCAATTTAATAGAGGGTAGTTGTAACGTCGGTAGCGCATTATCTCAATGTAGCTTATGCACCAAGCATATGATTAGAAAGTAGTTGTGGCTCAGCAATCAGCGCAATGACATGTCGCGAACCGTGAGACAAAACACTGCGGCGACCTCGTGGGAACCGTGATTGCCCACCCCTGCGCCCTGTGCGGGTTCGATTCCCGCTCGCGGCCCGCTCACGCTGCGTGACGGTAGGGTGCGAAACGCGAGTTGCCTCTTACATCCGGAATTCATATTTTCGTGTAAGCTATTAATTTTGTCGGCGTTTTAATTTATTTTAATTACGAGTGGGCTTTATGTTTATATGATCTCAGTTTTAGGGTGGTAGAATGTAGAAATGTTATGGGGATGGATTTGGAAAGGTTTTGTAGGGCAGTCGTGTTGCGTGAGACCGAGAGTCAGTACATTCAATCTTTGGATATTGAAAAGATCATTTCATTATATAAAAAATATACTTTAAAAAACTACCGTATATATCTACACATCTTTATAGAATGCTTTCCTTTACTAATCTGAGTGATATATAATTTGACAACAGGCTATAACTTATAACATTCGGTGTCTAGACCTCAACACATCCGAGGCATTACACAGAGGACTAATAATGTAATAAGACTATTATGGTAGCTCAAAATAATATTTTTATTATATTGAATAAACAATAATAATCATCATTTTAATTAACTTAAAAAGCACCTAAATACCTTCATTTTTATACCGATAACTTAGCAATCACTTTTATATTATGAAAAAAAAATCCATTTTAAAATACTATCCTAGTCCCTATTGTATTAGAAATGCATAACCCAGTATTAAATAACAAGTGATTCAGTCTCCAAGCGCTCAATACGCTTAAGTCAGAATGAAAGACAACATTCAAGGACAATAATATTATGACCTGACCGACCTTTGTTTAGGTCATACGTAACGGAATATTGGTTGACAAGCTTTTCATATCAGACTGGAGAGTTGAATACTTGAATTGTTTAAGTTATCTTTACTTTTGTGATATTTTTATGATAATAGCGAAGCACCGTGGTTAAGTGCGGGGAAAAGGTGCAAGTAAGGATCTGCGGGTTCCATTCTGGACTGAGGTAATTCATGTAGGTAATATCTATTTCAAATTTGATTGTTAGGTAATTTCATTCAATTGTTTGAAATTTAAGAATAATTACATGAAAATTATTTTCTTTCAATTATATATTTTTAGTAAACTTGGTAAATTGAACTTAGTCTTGTTTTTGTGTGGGTGTTTTCGGTAGTAAGTTGCAGTTTAAAGGTACCCGCGAGGGAAGACAATTCCGCTATTTGACACGGTTTTACATTCCCTCGAGTGCATAAAATATACAGTATTTTATTGCTAAGTAAGTCAATAGTAATTAGTCATTGGTCAGATCGGCTCAATCTAACAAATAGATATAAATAAATAAATAATTACACCCAACAGTCACATACATAGTCCTGACCCCACACTAAGATACGAGTCTTGTGTTGTGGGTATCAGAAACTACGAGAGACTTTTCGGTCTCACAAACACCCAGACCCGAAACAAATATTAGTGGATCACACAAACATTTGTCTCGGTGCGGGGATCGAACCCGCGGCCGCTTGTTTCGCAAGCTGGTGTCTAGCAAACTGCGCCACGGGGCTGTCATATACTACAATTCTTGTCCTAGGCCAATCCTTAAACATAACACTCGGCGGCTTAATTCATGTATAGTCATTTTGCGTTAGTAAATATCTATGAATGTGAAACAAAAAATGTTTGTGAACGTTTTGCTTTTATTTATTAAATTTGGTTTGTATTGAGTCATATAAACGTTTTTTAAAAAGTGATGATCCGTGCACAATATGTATGTAATAAATTAGTTTTTAAATGTGTCCTATTTCATTTACAAAAATCATAAGTAAAATAAAAATAATTAGTTCGCTTTCTTTAAGTAATCATGCATGGAGAAAAATGCAATTATAATGAATATTTATATCAACACTCAGTTTTCGTGACCCGCCGAGAAACCCAACTAGCTCAGTGTCTAACTGCAGTGCGGTTTAAATAGACATTAGACTATTTTTTTATTCATATTGTTGCATAGCAAGTAGATAGTACGCCTGCAAGTAGATAAACAGATGGAGATAATATTTTCCTTTATATTAGATACTTAAAGATAAGTGATGTATGTACGACTTTTCGAAGTTATGAACAAAATATGTTTTTTGACAAATTTATGATTTGCACATGTGATAAATTTCGACTGTCGTGGTCTATCACAGGTACATAGGTCTTTTAGAATTTTGTGAGTGAACTCACTATGGATTGCCACGCACTTTGATGGTGAAAGAAAATGTTTTAAAGAAAATTACACGTTAAAAGATTTTAGTAATTTTTTTTTATTTATTAGTTCACCAACCCGCGAAAGCTAGCGTGGTGGACTAAGGCTAAACACTGTTGCTGCCCAAGTGGACTAGAGCGTGTGTAACTTTGAAGAGAACATATAGTTCCAAAGTCAAGTCATAATATTTTATGTCAAATATATTATGAGTATGTAGGTATGTGTGTGTATAATGTGGAGACTACATCAAATAATTAAATAACCGACAGCAAGCTCATCTTGTGCTAGTGTTGGACAGAGCCCAAGTTATCTTGTGATGTATTATAACAGTCAGATGTATAAGTGGGTACCTACTTAAATAATATATTATTTTGATATTTTTAGAGTACAAAAACGTAATGAGTTGGAGATTTGAATTTTGCAAGTAATGTGTTAGTGTACCTGTTAATCTTAATTGTGCTAAAACTATACAAATATTCAAAGTTTCAAAGTATGTCATTATGAATACCCACACACTTCGTAAAGTATGTGAATATGTTTGATAAGAATCTGCCACTACCTAGATTCCGAGAGAAGTATTGAAAATTAATTCACAATAAAAATTAAAAATCAGAATAATATAAATGCAATTTCCTTTGGCAGTAGTAATGGAGTGTCTATTACCGCGTGCCTTACACCTCACTTCACACCCTTGGCAAAATAGTGTTTTAAATGAGAGCCGCTTAAACACCAGGGCGTTTGGGATTAAGTCGAGGCGATCCCTCGGGAGGAAAAAGTGGCCGAATTCTATCAACTATTCGGAGGGATTTGATTAAAAACCTCACCCCTTGCGTGTTGACAGAAATTGATTGAAACGAGACGCCTACTGCCAATCCCCGTTAATGTCTAGTGAAAGTAAATTAAATTTCGCTTGTGTGTTTCATTTCATTTTTAGATTATTTTAATTAAGTGTTTGTTTATTGTTTGTTAATAGTAAAAAAATATGTTAACGTGCAAAACTCCTTATATTGTATTGTTAATCAAAATATTGTATAATATTTTTTGAGAATTTAAGTAATGATTATTAACTTCCTAAGACTAAGTATCATAAGACTTAAAAAATACTTTAGGTGCTTTATAGGTCAATTGAAAAGATTTATAAGTGATTTAAAAAAAAATAATGAAGTTAATTTACGTTTACGTTCGAAATATAATGAGTTACAGCATTATTGTATAATTAGTGCTAATATAGTTTGTATTTAAGGAAACTATGGATAATGTAGTTTTGAGATGGATTAAATTTTCACATTAAAATTGTTTAGATAAAAGTTGTAGTTTTATTTATCAGTCTTCGTTGTTTGTACGAAAAAAAAAGTTCTTTTTTTATATTTTTTGTTTAACTACTTGCATGATAGTATTACAAATAATAACTTTTTGTTGTTCATTATAATTTATAGACATCTAATAATTATTAACAAATGTTGATGTTTTTTGTTTTGGTTAAAAAAATAATTTTGTTTTATCAATAATTATTAATTTTTATTTATGTCATGTGATCAAGTGTAAAAAGTTATTAAAACAATCTCTCTTGATGGAACTTAATAACAAAAAACGCATTTAAAGCAAGTAAACATTTAAGAGAATACATCTCTTGAGATTATTACAATTAATTGAAATTATACAAATAACTTTACTGTTTATTTTTGTTTTTTTTTTTTTTGTGTGTAGAAAGGCTAACCAAATTATAATAGTTAATACATTTTTTATTTACATTTAAATCACAAACTTAATTATGTAAAGTGATAGAAGAATTTAGTCAATCATATACCTAAATTTTTATTAAATTATATAATCTGAAATCTTTTTCTTTTATTTTTCAATTTATGTTTTTTATTTAAAAATGGTATTAAAATGTGATTAGATTTAACACGCGACTGATTAAACTTTGGTTAAATTATTTTTTTTATAGAAAATATTTTGAACAAAAACAGAGCTCCTAGTTTCGTTGATGTCTTTTCTATGAAAGGTGAGGCGTTGGTTGTGCTATCCTTACCGCGGCAAATGCACCGAGTTAAAAAATATTTTTCTGTTGTTGTAATGTATGTGTATCGCATATTTTTGCATGGTGTGAGTGTTGTTGTTTGTTTGTACAATTTGTCCGGCGGTGTGTGCGGCCGAGGCGCGTCGAGGGGTATCACTTGGGAATGTTGAACAAAACAGCATATACAATTTTAACGCGTCGTTTATTGATAACGTCATCTTTTCTTCAATATACTTTTGTGTCCACTGACTATATAACACTCACTGTACATTTTCGTATTACAATATTTTAGTCTTTCGAGGCTTATAACGTTTCGTTTTCATATAACAAATATTTTGTACAACGCACGACGGGCGTACGAGTGTGGCGTCGTGGCACGACTTATCGCTATCTACCTACATTACCGACTAACTCCAACGTCAACTCTAGCCTTTAACACTATATTTACAAATTGTTCAAATTTTTTTGGTATTCGAATTACCCCATGCGCTACTTCTTCTCTCATCCGTCCTACACTCGATCCCTCGCATCCTTCCGCACGGCACGACTTAAAATATTTTAACTTAAACCATGAAAAAATACAATAATCGTAATATAATACAAGATAATTCATCAACAACATTGAATGAGGTGGCGCGCCGTGTGGCCGGCCGCAACTCGACGGCCGCCCGACGGCGCCCCACCGACAACAGTCCGCGAACACTAACGGCAAACGGCGGTACATTACCAAACAAATAAACGGACATACCCACGAGTATGTACGGCCGGGATAACGAGCACTGTCCTAACGCGAAAACTGTCTGGCGACAAAGTCACTGGTGGCGAGGCGCGGCGCGGCGACCCGACCGCCTCATAGCGGCGGGATGTCGATGTCGCACGCGAACGGTGACTCTCAGATGAGCGGCATGGCGCGCTCGCCCACGGCCGCGTACCGCTGCTCGTCCGGCACGTGGTACATGTTGATGATGTGGCTGAGGTCCTGCTGGCCGTACTCGCGCTTCATGGCCAGCTGCTCGTGCGCCTGCGCGTGCGGCGCGAACTCGCGCTTCAGCTGCGGGCCCGGCTCGTGCGCGAACTCGCGCTTCATGCCCGGCGGGCCCGGCGACACCGGCTCCGACTTGGCCGACGAACCGCTGGGCGAATGCGACGCGCACGAAGGCGGCAGCGCGTACCCGCCCGGCGAGCCGGGGCCCAGCCCGTACGCCGACGGCGACGGCGGCTGCGGCAGGTACGGCGAGCCCTGCCCGCCGCCGCCGTAGTACCCGCCGCCGTACCCGCTCTGCTGCATCTGCGACACGTCGTAACGCGGGTACCCGTACGCCTGCTGCTGGTACGCGCTCGGGTCGTGCATCATGTACCCGTTGGGCATGTATCCGTTGGGCGTCATCTGGTACACGTCGCGCGGCTGCTGCGCCGCCGGGGCCGCGCTGCGCTGCGCCTCGCCCGCGCCCAGCAGCCCGCCGCCGCCCAGCGGGTACTTCTCCTGCTTCTTGGCGAGCGTCTTCGTCTTCCTCCTCGGTCTGTACTTGTAGTCCGGGTGTTCCTTCATGTGAACTGCGCGGAGTCTCTTCGCCTCGTCGATGAACGGTCGCTTCTCGGATTCCGAGAGGTCTTTCCACTGCGCGCCGAGACGCTTAGATATTTCCGAATTGTGCATCTTGGGGTTGTCCGAGGCCATCTTCCTGCGCTGGCCACGCGACCACACCATGAACGCGTTCATGGGGCGCTTGACGCGCTCTGTGTTGGAGTTCTTGCTGGTGGTGTTGTTGTTGTTGTTGGTGGGCTGGTGGTGCTGCGGCTGCGGCGGCGCGTGGTGCTGCGGCAGCGGCTGGTGGTGTTGATGCTGCAGCGGCTGGTGCTGCGCCAGCGGCTGCTGCTGCGGCAGCGCCATCATGCCGCCGAGCGCGCCCAGCGACCCGTAGCCGTGCTGCAGCGCGTGGTGCGGCGGCACCGTGGCGTGCAGGCTGCCGCCCTTGAGATCCGTCTCCATCGTCAACATGTCGTCTTCCTGCGGCGCGTACAGCTTGCCGATCCTTCGTTCACCGTGCACAACGAGAGAACCGTCGGTCGCTCACATGGACTCGCGGCGTGCGCGACTGAGTAACGCTCGCGGGACCGTACGGCGCGGAGGCTACGTGCGTTGTGAGGAGGCTCGGCGGCCGGGCGGCGGCGACGGCCGGCTCCCCCGCGCGCGCGCTCCAGGCCCCGCCCGCCCGCCGCCCGCCAATCGCAGCGCGCGCTGCGGCCCCGCCCCGCCCGCGCGCTCCCACCCGCACCGGCCTGCATTTTTAATCGCGTGGCAAGCGAGGTGAGCGTACGCCTCGCCGCCGCCTCATGCAAATCTCAATGTTGTTTGCCGACGGTAACTGCACCGTCTCGGCCTCACTTGATGTTGTAAACAACGCATGACTTGCATGTACTGGCCCGCCGCTGCACTACACACCACACTACACACGCTCGACGACCACTCTGTATTTTTCATGCGTTTATAAGTACGGCACGGGGCCTACATTTCGCAAAAACGTACGGCGAGCGAACGGTTTCTTAATATGCAAACGGTTGGCATGAAATCGTAGAAAAGTTTGGTTGTGCGGTGGCGGCGGTGAGCGCGTGTTTCACACAAAATGTAGGTTTCCACATAGGTACGCGGACACGTACGCGCGTCTATTGGAGTTTGTTCAGGTGTAGTCGCCGTAAGTTCAAGGCCCCGGTGACAATGTTGGCATCAATGCTGTGTGCGGTAGAAAGAGGAGCCGCTTACATAAAAGATGAAAGAGGTGCGTTCATACCTCGCGGCTGTCGGCGGCCGCCACGAATGAGTTGTCAATTGATTTACTATATCATAGTGCGGCGTGCCGTTTGTTTGAAGGTCGCCGTAGTATTTGGTAACACTCGGTGCACGCGACGATACTTCTATTATAATATTAATAAAATAACATAGTAATAAATACTTTAATGTACAAAACAGTGCCATACTGAGAGTTATGAACTTATGTCATGGTTTGTGTACAAGAATATTATATAAATTCAGCTGTTATATGAGATTTTGACGTCACAATTTTCTTACATACGTTTGTGGGAAAGTATTTCAACATTGTTTTTATGCGGCCGATTTGTTTTCGAGCTGAATGTTATATGATAGACCCGGGCTTCGACACTCAGATTGACAATGTGTGATTAAAAATATATAATCATGACACCGTAAATTCTTTGGGTAGAAAATGGGTAACATGTAACTTAGGTCTTTCATTGTGTGTAGGACTTGTATATTGCATGTAATGTTTTTCCATAGATAGGTTTGTTATAAAGGTAAGATGTATTTCCATAGGTAAACATAAAGCATTTTTAGAAAAATTGAGTATTATATATATAAATAGGGTGAATATATATTTCTTTTTAAAAATGCTGCCATTGGTGTCTGACTGATAAGAGTTAACCAATAATCAAGTACCTGTATGATAACAGTCATGGTGATAACTTTACCTGTAAACATGATTATTAAACACAAATGAGCTATGAAAAGCTAATTTAAATAAATGTCGTAATATTTTTTAATACTATTCAGTTAGCAGGTACTGAAAGTTTTCAAATAGTTCCCATATAAGGGTATAATAATGTTTTCAAATATAAAGAGAGTCTAATGTATAGCTTTTTCTGTTTTTTCACTTCAGTTATTACTTATTCTGAGTTTATTATGCTAATGTACAGCAAGTTTCTGAGACAACAAATAAGGAAATATAGAATTTAATTTGTGAAAAAAGTATATTTCATATTGACCTTTGTGATGCATTTGGCTAGTTTATTGTAAAACGGAGGGTAGCGGGTTCAATTCCCGTTGTTAAAAAAATTGTGATCCACAAATATTGGACTGAAAATTATCTCGTAGATTAGGCCCCGCTATATAAGACTTATCATTTACATTGAGCTGAGTCCTAAATTCTTGACTGTTGAGTGTATTAGCTTATGTATCAAGTCCCGTATTTGATGCTTACCAAACAATCTAAATGGAAAGAAAAAGTAAAACTTTTTTTAATTAATAAAACAAATTTAAATTTTGTCGATATGAAATTCAATAAAAAATTCTAATTGGTAAAAACAAATGAGTACCTATGTAAAGTTAAAAATACGGTTATACTTTCAACAACAAGTTGGAATAAATGACCTAGAAACAACAGTTTATAAACTCGCTTATATTCTCTAAGGGGTATGCAGGGGTGGATTTTATAAGCCTAATGCCAATTGACATTACTCAGGAACATTTCAATGCCTTTCGTTAGAAAGAACTGTTGACTGAAGACTGAACCAAATGTTTCATTAAACTTCTCATATATAAATTATTTCAGTCCAGTTTTATTTTGTTTTATT
Organism: Cephonodes hylas; assembly: GCA_030295005.1. Lineage (NCBI taxonomy): Eukaryota > Metazoa > Arthropoda > Insecta > Lepidoptera > Sphingidae > Cephonodes > Cephonodes hylas. Next base: position 4,387,505 of record AP025364.1, on the reverse strand, counting down.
TATAATATGGAATATTTTTAATAGACAGAAAATGTACCTATTTGATTATAATTCTTACTTCATCATCATCATAATCATCATCAAACCATATACATTGCTGGGCACTGGTTGCTTCTACAACTGAGAATTTAGGCCTTAGTCCACTACGCTGTTCTAGTGCGCGATTATTCTTACTTCAGTATTTATTTAGGTAAACTATTATATCATTCAATGAACTTTATATTATATGTAACCCAAAAAATACTTATGTTTGTTAATGTAAAACATGTCTTCTGCAGCACGATGGACGACGACTTGAGAAAGGTGGCGGGTAACGGATGGATGAGGGCTGCTCAAGACCGGGATAGTTGGCGCTACTTGGGGAGGCCTTCGTTCAGCAGTGGACGGCGATAGGCTGAGTATATTGTAATTAGGGAATGCAATCCCGATCCCGCGAGATCGGGATCCCGCGGGATCCCGAGTAATTTTTCGGGATCAATCCCGACGCATCATATGACGAGATCCCGTTCGAGATTGACGGGATTGGGCGGCAATAGTCACGATTTATTTCAGTGTGGAGGAACAAAGGAGCGATTTTTGCAGTTTGCATATAATTATTTCGCCTCGCTATTGCCAACCAGTGTTGGGTCGGAGAGGGCATGATACTATTAAAAGATACCATTTGTTTTTTAAGGAGTAATTTTCAAAATCACTCGTTTTAGGTAACTACTTCCTAATTCCTTTGAAATATGTTTATTATTTTGATTATCTAATTTACCTATGTTAATTTCCTTAATACCTGATAATTATTTTTGATTGGTAAGATTAAAGAATAAAGGTTTTTAATTTCTTTCGAGTAATATTTATTTATTTATTTATATACTTTTTGTACACTATACAATAAAATAAAGATAAAACATTAATGAAGCATAACGAATACAATATAGGCACATTAGGCGGTCTTATTGCTAGCTGCGATCTCTTCCAGACAACCTACGCGACTGGAATGAAAGGTCCTAGTTCTGGCAGTTGTCTTCAGAATTGTATAATAGAAACAGAAAAAAGTCTTATAATTAATATCAATAATAAATACATACATAAACATACATGAATGTAAAAAGAAGATATGTTAACTTAACATTGAATAGAAGATATTAGTGTAAAGATTGCATGAGTAATTTACAGAAATCAAAAAAACACTATTAATACAATAATATAAATACTAAACGACATACATATACGAATACGAATTTACTAAATAAAATATAAAGTTAAGAATAGTAAGTTCTGAGAAGTTTTTTAAAAGTGGAAAGCGATTTAGCTTTACGAATTGTTAGTGGCAATTCATTCCACAGACGTGCAGCATGGACTGTAAAAGTATTATAAAGAAATTTGGTGCTATGCTGAGGAATTTCAAGTGTTAAATTTTCTGAGGACCTAAGCGGTCGTGCATGTGTAGCGCTTAGAAAACCTATATTTTAGATAACGGAGAGCAGTGGGATTGAATAAAATTTGAAAGAGTAGCAAAAGAATACGAGTATTCCGGCAAAGGCGCATAGATACCCACTTGAGTTTATCACGAAATTCAGAGACGTGGTCATGTCATATTTCATTATGTTATTTTACTTAACCTCACTATCACAAACAAGCAGTTATTAGTTTCTTTAGTCATCCAAATTAATTATTTTTTTTAAACTAGACGGGATCCCGAAAATTCCGGGATCCCGCGGGATTGATATTTCTAATCCCGCGGGATCTCGAATTTGCAATCTCGAGTCGGGATTGCATTCCCTAATTGTAATGCACGGTGGACTCCAGCATATAGACCGTATACGTATATACATATCTACACAATTACATATATACCTTAATTGGTAATCGGGTATTAGAATCCCATGTATATTTCAAACTTTACAAGTTATTTATGTAAATAGGAAATCATCATATATACCTAAATGAAGTCTACTAACCTGCAATAGGCCACAATGGCCGACTAAGACTCAACCTCTCCTAATATGAGAGAAGACCTAGCATTACCATAAGACCTGGTAAAAATATAGATTTAAATATATTTTTTTACAATTTACCATATACTTATTAGAAAGATCTCTTGAAGTAATTGTTATAGTGAAGTCTATCTATCTACATAAGGCCACATTAGTCGATTAAGTCCATGCTACCTTACTTATGAAGATGACTTTACCTCCTTGGCATTTAAAACTCAAACTTCTGCAATACCGTTGATCGTCACTTACTAGGCTTCCCGTTTCTTATTGCGTATTGGTGGAGTTTACACAAAAATCTTGTACAATGTTTGTTATTTGCCAAAGTTTTGCTTGTGCTTATACAACCATCATTTGTGTGCAAATTTATTAATGGTTAATCATTTTTGTAAATTTTTAAACAAATTTGAGTCAATGGCGGTACTTCCAAGAAAGTCCAAAACTTCACCTTGCTTTATAAAATTCAGAATAATCTTGGGCCTTTAAACCTTTATTCAATAAAAACAACTAGAAGTATGAATGAGAATATTCTGGCTTCACACTAAACAATTACAATCTAGTCATTTAACAGTAACGTGTGGCGCTTTTGGTCTCCTATAGAAGTACCGCCACTAATTTAAATCATATATTTAACACACAATGCATAGTATTTTGATACTTGTCCCACGTGTAAGTCTATGTCTTGAGTATTAGATCTGAAGTAATTAGATATGAACTGGATATTTTTGCCTGGGTAAGTCATGTATTTGGGATCGAATCTACGATCTATAATATCTTAAATAGCGTTGTTAAGAAGTTTCTTATATTGTTTGGAGTGAACTATTCTAGTATATGTACGAGTATATTTTTTTATTCTGACACTCCAAATACAAGAATTTAATTATTTCGTATAGTATACCATTATTCAATTCTAAACTAGTCGATATGTAAACAAGAATTGCCAGTTGTGACAATTACGCCGCTTCGCATAATGACCTGGTGTTATGACCGATTTTCTATGGTCAACCATTATATTTGAACCTTTATCAAATCTTAAATCATTGCTCATATCCCGAACTACAAGACACAAAATCTTTTATCATATGTGAGTTTGCAATTAGACTTTCCAATTGGTAATTTCTTTGGTTTCTTATTTGTAATAGAGTATGTTCTTGTTATGCCATCATTATTGCCATAGATGGTGACAATTCACCCGAACCAGGATTCGAATCTGTGAAATATTTGTAAGGTCTTGATGTTTGAGTTACGCGATTTCAGTAATATAAAACACTGAACATGCATATGTTTCTCTTCAATGTATAATAATTTATTTATCGTCAAGTTACAAATCTACATATGAAAGCTGATTGTTATAAATCGAACCCAAATTATCTGTAAGTTCTGGTATGGCTTTAATAATTATTAATAATGTTAACTTTTCCAATATAACTGTCACCTTATGAGAAATTTAGTGAATCATAAAAAAAACTACTGCAAGAAGTACTTCAATATTAAATAGGATTAAAATTATTGTCATTTCAAATTTGAAATTACTTTTGCATTAACTTAAAAATATAGTTTTACAAAGTACGTAATTTAGAAGCTTATTTTAAAACCGAATTAAAAAAAGGCTTAGGATATTTTCTACTTAATTTCAGGTAAAAGTTTTGTTATATTCTTGGAATGTAATAATTATGCTTAGTCATAGAATTATCTCCCTTAACACATTGACATAAGGTCGTGAATTGTGAATGTAGTGTTAAACTATTGGTTTATGACTTTACAACGTCTTAAACGCTCTTTGTTTTAAATAAAGATTTATTGCTTTATTGTTAAGAATATTTAAATGTTTGGTTTACGATCATTTACAGCAAGTAGTCGCACTTTCACTCCACCCACAATTGTTGGGGTAATAAAACACATAAATTATAGCAGATTTTTATTATTTCCTAAAAGGATTTTATAACAGTACAGTTTTTTATAAACTAATTATAATTATAAACGTTTATCGCATGATACACTTACAACTTATATCAGTACATTATATTATCCCATTATACAATATTTAATTAATAATTGTAAAACAATTCATTACATACGATATCCTTGTATACTTTATCACCTCTTGTATTTCCTGTACGCGTGTAATTGAATTAAATAAATAAATAAAATCTACTAAATTTATTATCAAGGTAAGGCTATTTACTCGATATATAAAACCAAAAGCATATTAAAACGGCTAGACCATGCTAATTTTATATTATTTAACATAGGTAAATTATAATGTACATTTCGACATCCAGAACATATTTTAAACAAAAGAAGAATTAATTTAAAATCATTACATTTATAAATTTAATTAATCATATTGAACATTTACCTACAACAATTACATTCAAAGGTATTAATTAAATAAATCATTGTCAGTGACACAACAACCGTCCATAATTGGATCTTAAATTATTTCGAAAATAGTAAATACTTATTCGAATATTAAAAAAAAGCATCAATTTAAAATCGGAACAAAATAATCGGTAAAAAAAATACTAAGTGGTGTTAGTCGCGCAGTGGGCACAAGGCAGTAGGCACACAGCCGATCGTAGATAGGTTAGGTCCATTCTGCATTCGTACTACAAAACTGTCAGAGCGTGAAACGGTTTTCGCGCTGAGTGGCGTCGGCGCCATTTTGCTCCAGTTTCAATTTAATGAATCCCGGTTTAGAGTCATGGCGTTAAATTCGGGATTCCATTGATGTGTCCCGGGATAATCTTTGCTGTATACCGCAAGGGATTGGGCAGTCAACGTCCCTGCAAATGTTTACACGTAGGTATATTTTGTGCCTGTGTGCTTTTGGTTAGCGCAACCTCCGTCGTGGATGGAACAAGGATATAAATATATTATTATTGTGATTTACGTATGTGATGACTAGATGACAACCAGGAGTTATTAAGTGTTATGTAATTAAACTGTCAAATTTAGTTACATCGCTCAATACGGATAATAAAACAAGTATAAACATGAGTAAAGTAACGGTAAATCACAATTCGAATAATATGATGAAATAAACACGCCAACACGCATTACGTACATAATTAACAGAAAGTTAAATCTATTGACGGCCACACACGTGTAAATCAACATTTTGTACGAAGGTATGAGTGTGTGATAATTGATATGTTGCATTCATTATTCCATTTCTACTGACAATAAAGAGTAGCAACGCTCAAACACCTAAATATAAAAGTGCGTCGCTCGTCAGAAGCACTACAACGCGACTCATCCAATAATTGCCGGGGTAACGCTTGTGCTAAATAAAAAAGCGCCCATCAAACTTCCTGAGCGTCCTAATTGGCGGGAGGTGTCACTAATGACAGCGGGAGAGGCGAGAGGCGTGAGAGGCTGCGAGAGGCCGCGACTACACCGAGAGGCGCATTGCAAATTAACAATTATCGCGCGCGGCAACACTGATGTGACGTGTCGCAATATGGCCGCCGCATTGTTGCCGCCAAGTGATTATTTTAAATTTTTGATTAGCAAAGCAGTTTAGTCGAATGAAGTTGCAGTAAAAAAGTCGCTCAAATTAACTATCTCACGCCAAATTATGCATGAATTATAAATAAACAATAAAAATACCAAAATGTAATAATATTTATTTTCCATTCATTTATGATTCATTATTGTATAACAATATATCAATAAAACTTTTATTTGAACATTCTTTTCATCACTTAATAATATAATAGAAAAGACATTTATGACAGTTTTATAGTCATTTATTGGTTTAATCAGATTACGTTAGAGTTATTTATTCAAATAAATTATAAAAACTGGATGCTGTGACGGTGGGCGGACGTATAACATTGAAATTGTATCTTTTGTTAACTGGACGTAAAGAGAAAAATACATAAGAAGATTTATTTATTACGTACAAAAATCTAGATTGGGGAAGTCATATTTGGTTTTCAGGTGGCGGGATCTCAGTAAGAAGATTACCAAAATATATCTTTTAACAACTACATATTATATTTGTATATGAAAACAATATAAACATCCACATTAAGATCTTGTTTCGGTATTGTCAGACAATGCGAAACACTTTTCAATCAAAATAAAACACAGACTCGCAAAAAATATTACAAATCACATATAAATTCTGTGGAAATTGAGCCCTAGGGCTGTTGGCTCATAGGTTAATGTCTACACTAAGGAGACCAAATAACAATGATATGGAACATAGTAATCGTAAGTACAAAATTGACAGCCCCGTGGCGCAGTTGGCTAGACACCAGCTTGCGAAACGAGCGGCCGCGGGTTCGATCCCCGCACCGAGACAAATGTTTATGTGATCCATAAATATTTGTTTCGGATCTGGGTGTTTGTGAGACCGAAAAGTCTCTCGTAGTTTCTGATACCCACGAAACAAGACTCGTATCTTACTGTGGGATCAGGACTATGTATGTGACTGTTGGGTGTATTTATTATTGCACTTACATTAACGTTCAGCTTAAACAGAACTAATAAATTTTGGAGTACAACTAATCACGCTCGATTCCAACGGTTGGTATTGGTGTACCGCTAAACTCTTGTGTATATATTTTGTATATGCTGAGATAAACATGGATAAAGATAGAATTTTAATTACTTTCAGAAATTCATAGAGCGTTTTCCTAGGAAGAAACTCAAGACAAAAATCTCTACACAGAAATATTCTAAGAAATAGCACTTAAAAATACATTCAGCATTAACAGTTTGTATCATAACTCGTAGATAAGCTTAGAGTAGTTTAATGCTGGTATTTACTTGGAAATCGCGTTTATCAGCTTTAATTTTATTTATAACTGTTACTGAAGAATAAATAAAGGCTAAAACGCTAAGGAAATGTTCATCTTCTCAAAGATCTTTAAAGGTGTACCTAAACTGAAAGACTACCTTACCATAATTTGTCAGTATAGTGATATCTGGCGGTATATCTGTGAACTACGTCGCTTTGAAAGGAAATCAGTAATTGTAACTTACTTATTCAATGTGATAATGGCAAAACTTTCTTTTAAGAGGGTAGATATTTTTATAAACTATTTGACGAAAAATAAATGACTCCAAGGAAGTTTGGAGTTCTACCATGCAGGATAATCTTCTTCATCAACCCATATATGCCCACTGCTGAGCACGGGTCTCCTCTACCATTGAGAGAGTTTTAGGCCATAGTCCGCCACGCTGGCCCAGTGCGGGTTGGCGGACTACACACCTAAGAAATTCCTAAGAACTTTTATGTGTGCAGGTTTCATCACGATGTTTTCCTTCACCGTTAAAGCAAGTGATAATTCAATTTGAATATACACATAACTTCGAAAAGTCAGAGGTGTGTGCCTGGGGTTCGAACCCGCGCCTGCCGAGATTCTCGACCGCGCGCCTAAACCTCGAGGCCATCACTGCTTGCAGAATAATATTTCCTACATTTTTCATATACTTTAGTCTCTACGATTCCAAATTTGAGCGACTTTTAAAAACAAGACTTGTTTACGTTTGACTTTACATTATGTATGATTCTGCTTGTGAACAGTTTTCAGTCATGATGGTTAGCTCTGGTTGCGTTTATGTTCTAAAAAGAATACACCCAAAAGTCACATACCTAATTAGTTCGGACTCCACACTAAAATACACGTCTTGTGACGTGCCTTTTGGTTTCAAAAATAAAAACAACATACAAATAATAAACTATGTACTGAAATAGAAATGTATCAAAAAAAAATCACCAGATTAATCCTCAATTACATCACTTAAACACAATATCCATAAAATATGTTAACCACCAAGTCACCTTTCCCCCTTGCAATACAGTACACATATGCAAAATAATACCATTTATTATTACCGCTATTTCTGCAATATACGCAAAACCAGTAAATCACTTTAATGGAGCAATCAAACAGAACTTTCACTCAAGAGATACATCATACAGATAGCCATGCATCGCAAGTCGGAAATCTCGGAGGCGGTACGTCATAATGAAAGGCCAATATTGGACTGAACACTACTTCAGTGGACACAAACAAGACCGCACGTAGGGCCGCTATCATCTCGCTTTGGGTGCACCACCCCACTGTACCATATCTATACTGATATACTACAATGCTTGAGATCAGTCTCTACTTGTATCTGAAATTTATATTATTGGCTAGGTCTTGTACGGTGGTAATTGTAGGTTGAATGTTATGGAGTCGTCATGTTAGTGAACTTAACAAAGAATTAAAATTTATAAAATGTGTCAAAAAGTAAAAATAAAAATTTCTTTTAAAATTCCACTTTGAACTTATTACACAGTTTACATGACATCAAAGGTTGTCTCGAGATTTACTTGTAAAGATGAACAAGTAAATTAAATAACTTGATGTCATTAATTTTAACTAACAACATTTCCAAACTAAGTAAATCTCGCGACAAGCTTTTAAATTGGTTGTTTTCGTAGACACCAAGAAGAATTCCAATCTTCAGCGAATGAAAACCTAACTACCCACGTTTCTTGAACAACTATACGAAAGCATTTTATAGATCTAAAAAGGAAGTTAAAAAAATCCCCTCTAAAATATTATTTACTAGGTCGTAGGTTGTACTCATTATGCCGTTTAGTCCCTTCTGAAGCGATCCTGAATGCCTTAATCAGCCTTGGTCACCCTAGATGACACCATTAATAGAGTAAGTTTACATTTGTATCTATTATAATTGCTAGTATTCGCTCTACGGTTGACTCTGAGAATCAACTTAGCTTGCGTAGGAAGAATCATTGTTACTCCCACTTGCAAGTCGCAGAGATGTCTGTCGAAAGTCTAGGCTTTATATAAAAACCCGAGAGTTTCGAACTTCAGCATTGCATAATAAATACATTCTTGAAGGCGATGACTAGAATATTAGGTTTTATGCGATCAAGGCTTTCCTAAAGAATTGAAATCTGATCGAATTAGAAAAAAGACATTCGTTTGTTTATACAAACCTCCTTAAAGACCTGAATAATAAAAAATGCATAATAATCCATAACCAGTTCACAACTATAATCAATAAGTAGTTTTCTAAGTAAAGTTAAATGTCATTGCTATCCTAAGATACAAAACAAATAAAGACGTAAGACTAAGAAGACTTAGAATAGATTACAATTCTTCTTCTTCTTCTTCATCAACCCATATACGCCCACTGCTGAGCACGGGTCTCCTCTACCATTGAGAGGGTTTAGGCCATAGTCCACCACGCTGGCCTAGTGCGGGTTGGCGGACTACACACCTAAGAAATTCCTAAGAACTTTTAGGTGTGCAGGTTTCATCACGATGTTTTCCTTCACCGTTAAAGCAAGTGATAATTCAATTTGAATACACACATAACTCCGAAAAGTCAGAGGTGTGTGCCTGGGGTTTGAACCCGCGACCGCCGAGATTCTCGACCGCGCGCTCAAACCTCGAGGCCATCACTGCTTTTTTTAGATTCAATTACAATTGATTACAATTAATGTAGGTTTAATAATTATAATGTATTTTGTCAATTCAGTGGATTATATGATTGGTAATTTGGGGATAGCATAATTATTAACAAAAAAGATCATACAGTTAAATTGGCATATAAATAATAATTAAATTTAAGACGAAAGCAATATTTTTAAGCAGCATTAGAAGATTGTAAAATCTAATCTTTAAGTAAGCTTAAGTCAATAAGCCCATCATTAACATTTTAACAGAGCTTTTAAAATTTCACACTAAATTGAAAATCCCCCATAACCCCAAAACTACAATTTTTTCATATAATTTTAACACGAAAATGAACGTTTCGCCACACTGTAACAAAACCTTGAATGCCCATCTGAATGTAGACACTGCCGACATTTTAATACCCCGACCCGTCACACTTGAATAGGCCTAGTACATATCCACCGTCCAGTGGGGTGCTGCCGACCCACCCGGGGGTAGAGGAAAGGGAAGGGGGGGTCCTCTTCCGGCCGCTGTCTCCGTCTCATCAGGCCTATCTTGGAGGCGAGCTGGCCGCAAATTAAATAGTAACGTGCGACGGACGGCCTCTGTATGTGCTGGACGTATTTTAGGTGTAGGCATTTGGTGTAATGTCTGGAAATATTAACGAAATTCAAATTTTAAAATTGTAAGAACACATATACAAGCACATAACGTCACTCCTATATCCCTCGAAGGGGTGAGTTTCTAAACCCACATTCCGTCAGGAATGCATTACTACGAGCTGCTACTGAGATTTTACTAGTGGAAAAGCCATGGGCACGATAAATGAAGCCCTATGCACTGATCTAAGTCTCATCCATATTTATGTCAAAAGTAATCTACATAAAATGATTCCATAGCCTAAGTATAAAAGCGTTAAGACAGTCAATTGACATGTTAGACTGGACTCAGCTTTAAGTTGTGTAAGTGAGCAAATTAAGCATATGGGCCTTTTACAAAATAATGGAATTAAAATTAAACTGTAACACATATTTGCGTCATTTATACATAACATATAAGGTGAACATTTATGTTGTAAAGTAACTGAATAGTTTAGTACTGATATTAAAATTGATATCGATATAACGAAAATCGTTATACGTTCCATTAATTTTCTATAAAATACAATAAAATCTATGAAATAAATTTGATAACGGTTATTTTAACACATGACAAATTGCTACATTAGTACTTATTATGTGTAAAGATCAGTATCGCATTGCGCTGGCACCTGATGAGCGGTATAGTTCATTCTAAGTACTGTACTGAGTGACAAGAGATGTATAGATACTTCTCACTGGTTCCTTATGGTCTATACTGGTCTATTCGTAGACTTGAGGCCTGCTGTACGAGATTCATTGTTCATGGACCTGTACAAGCCTGTATGATGATTATTTACCATCAGAACCTGGCTGGCAGTGCACCTAATCTATGCAAAAAAAACAACATAGCAAAATCAAAGTCGAAACCAAAAGGTCGTATCGCTCAGTTTCGTTCTACACGAATCTCAACTATCTTGACCGTGATATAACAAAAAAGCACAATGACTTTCAGCGTTAATTGCAAACATAAACAAGTTATTATACGGTGTATATTACATTCCGATACACTCAGACATTTGAATAACGTAATCGGCAAACATCTCCATTAAACATCTCGCTTGATCAATAACAATAATTAAAGGCTTAAAGCCGCACACGACACAAATATAAACATCAATCACGACAAAAATAGATTTTATTAAAATAATGCAACCAAATTAAATGGATAGTGGCTTTGTAGAAAGTGTACGAGACCTCTGACTTTAGCAATTACTCGCATTGTCCAAGCTCATTGTACATACTGACAAACAGTTATGAGTAAACAACTTCATTGGTTGGTATTTAATTAATAGACGTGTTGCATGATGTGCGATATTCGATTTTAAATGTGCCTACGCATTCTTAGTTTAGTATAGTTACCAGTTTTAGTCTCAATGAAAGAATAAGCAACAATAAAAATAAGATTATAGTTTATAAATGAGAAAATATTTGTAATTTATGCATCTTTAATAGAAAGTATATCTTTATGTATACGGCTATTTATATATGGATATCAGTAAATGTTACCCCATCCGCCACAGCGACCTGCCCAAATATACCGCGTTCTGAAAGCAGTCCGTTGTCATCGTTTCCCTTGGCTCGCACTGGGATGTGATAACACAAATAAAGAATGAGATTTATTCAAATAGGATTAAAATTATTCCAGGTTTAAAATCCTGCCTCTACTTTACATTCTAGCTCCGCAATTAAGGCTAATTAAATAAATATAAATTTATGGTTTCCTAATATGAGTATAATTATATTCAATCCAATGTTACAATGAAGCCATTATAGTAAAAAATAATAAAGAGGACATATATTTCCCTAGTTCCAGACAGCTGTATGTTCATTCATATTCAAGTTAGTTATATTTCATATTATATATGGGTAACTCTTATAAGAAACATGTAAAGTTTTGTTGCCGTCGGAAGGCGGAGTCATAGTACTTACATTGTTATTGTTATGGCGGATTAAACATACAAAACATCTACATAAACGTTATATTATATTACTCCCATGCAATTCGACTTTGACAACTATAAAAATATATCTATTTCTGGGAGAATTTCGAACCTTTGACAATACTTAGTACATATCTTACTGTTGTCTCATACGAAGACTATCCGATAAGACGAACTTATATCTAAACATGATCACTACACTTAGCGTCAATAGGTCCAGTACACCATGTCGGGCTATAGGTGTGTAGGTATGTATGGCAGGCGAGGCGAGTGGCGCAAGCACTCGGCCGCTCCACTCGTCCGGCCTCTCGACACGACACACGACATTGCGCGCGCACATACTATACAAAACACTAAAAAGAACAAAATTTCCGCGAGGAAAACACTCGTTTTCCGCGAGTAGCGTGCTCGCGTCGCGCTCCCAATGCCCAGACTAAACGCGAGCCGTGAAAAAGCATCGCCGCAACGCGGACCGACAATGGAAAGCGGTAAAGAATCATAATAATAACAATGACAACAATGTGAGATGCTATAATAAAGAGTCGCGGCATTGTGCCACGGTCGGCGTTCGTTCGAAGGGTCGCAGGAGATCGATACTCGCCGGATTGTCTACGGCCGTGCGTGAGCCTTTGTCGGCCGTCTCCGCGCGCGGCCATTCATCCACCACTCCAACACTCCGCGAACGCTAATCTTACCACTGTTTTCTTCTACACGTCTTTGTAAAAAAATGTCAACAGTCGCGTTTCACAGAGCTCACCGGAACTTTTAATCCATAATCAAACATAATATACCCGACGAAATGTTTGCTGTGACCCACGACCCTAATAATATTTAACACAATTCTTGGTAATTGTTTGCTATAAAAGTTTTATGAAAACTTAAAACTAATCACATTCTATCATCTAGTCACATTGCCGAAGCTTGAAAGCATAAGTTTTACCAAGAATTCGATTTAATATTTCATTCAATATATAAACTGCTTAATTAATTTTAATTTTCCAATACCCAAAAGGCGGAAACTAGCCGACAAAGGAGTGACGTAATTTCAGCATACGGATGTGCGAAGTGTGGACTGACGATGTAGGACTGTGCCGATATACCGAGTTTAATGTTATAATCCGTCGATCGACCGTTATCATTAACTCGATCGCGCACACCTCCCGCCGGTACGCAGATTGCCTGTAACGCATTCTTACTATGGACATAACCGTTTCACCTAGATCACCGCGATACGATATGATTTAAAAATGGAACCGATGTTGTGAAACTGAATCGGTGAAGTAAATTACTTTTTGCTTTTGATTTATTGCATGTTCATAGAACCTAATCGAACAGTTGGAACGATTACCCACAGTATGTTGCTATTACATGCTGATTCAGGTACTAATAACCTATGTGAAGCATTGGTTTTTGGCCAATAGAGAAGCCCCTTTAAAGGTTGAGCGCATTCTTCGTAAATAAAATTAAAATATTACATTACTTATAGTAAATATTTTAAACTAAGTATTACTATAAAAATATAGGTCTTAAGATGTCTTTGAAACATTGCATTATTAGGTTTTCTAAGATCACATTGTTATAAATTATGTACAGATATAACACAATTACTGGTATTAAAAGTACGCAGAAGTAACTCAAAACCTATTTTAATTGAATATGGTACATGTATAACACCTACCTTGGGAAAGAACATAGGTTCCTCTTAATAATTTGTACATGAGCAAACTAGGGCCTATCCCCTAATGGTACTATAAGTATTTAAAAAAGTAAGAGATCATGTCCAGACTATGAGTAGCTGTGTTGCTACATATAATTGCAGACAGGTCGGCGCGGGCCCAGCACAGCGCCCCGCGGCGAGCGTCGATCACCGGCCGGGCGCGCGCGCACCGCAATTAAACGTCCCTATCGACACGATAATCCAATTATACAACTGCACCCACCAGTTGTCCGTCACAATCGGCCGATAGCTGATGGAATCATACAAAAGTGTGATTTGATAAAAATACGATCAACATTGAGAATATGTATGTTTGTTTCTGTACAGCCACATGGAAGTGTCAACTTTGTAAGCTACATCGAAAGCTCTTTACAGAATCTTTTAGGAAAAAGCACTCCGAACCTAACCTATAGTAAGGCCTGCTTATATTGTTGAACTAGGCGAGTATCATTTTTTTACCACAATAATACACAACCATTAGAATTATTGCACCTTACAGGCATTGCTGTAAACTGCTGGTAAAACCTGGGTATAGGAAAACTCCTCTTCCTGCCCTGAGAACATCCAACTTATGGTTACAATGGTTTTGTCAAAAAGAAGATCTGCGGGATGGTATTTACGTCAAATAGAATCGTGCAATGATGTATGGAGGAACAAGCCTCTTATTTATTCCGTTAACCCTTAATTAGACACCGTGCTGTATGCTTCTCATTACAAAAACAAAAATTGAGTTAAAAATTTCTATCATAATAGATGTAGGATACTGAAATATGTAAGTAGGTTTTTCTGGGTAATTTTTCTAGGACCCCTCACAAGCTAAGTAATTTGTTTTCGTCGCTAAGATGTTAAATGCTATCATTTAACAAATTAAGGGTTAATAGAATTGGCAACCATTACGTGTAGGTTTGTCGAAAAATAACTTCATGTAGCAGGAGGTGACGAACAGTTGAAGAGAAATGACTGTTAACCTAAATAAATGCAGTGTTACCTGAAAATAATAAAGAAATTGGTCTGTTATTTAACACAGCATCAACTCCAATAAATTAAACAATCGGAGAAAAAATGTATAACCTGCCGTGCTATAGAAACAATTGAGAAATTTATAGAAGTAAAAGTTTCAACCTACGCACGCCTGCAATGAAACGACATTTGACATTGATATCATATTTCAACTATATTGAAGCGGAGATTTCATCACTTACTTAATATATGAAGTAGCTACAACGGACCTATTCCGCTGGCCGAAAGGTTATCGCAATTATAATAGTAATTGCACACCGGCCGATGATTTTTATTGAGCGCCTCCACGATTTGTCAAACGGCGTCGTTTCGACATAGAATGTCGGTACGAAGCAACGTTCGTGATTGATGGATAAAAATAACGCAACTCGGATTGTCGGCTCCGAGGACCTTTCTTGATGCAACTGAAGCAATTATAATATCGTGATCAACGTGTTAATGACAAGTGATACTTGAAAATTTGTAATATAACCGTTAATTTTGTCGGCTATTTTTAATTAAGCACGATGACTAGGTGCGAGCCGCGAGGTGCCGCTGCCTCCGTGTCGGTCTATTATTAATTATTATTTTGATCGATCACGCTCTATCTTATTTCATTAAGGATCCGATGCTTTTTTTTATCTCAGTTCAAGTTATTAATTACGACCAAAGACGTCAATTCGCGTGGAGGTTTTTTGCTTTCGATTTTTAGTGCGATCCCGATAATTTAAACTATTATATACATACTACATTTATTTTAGTTTCTTTTATAAGTTATTAATTCGCTTCAAAAATCTTTTTTTATTGCAGCTCTTAGTCTTTTCATAAATTTTGTATTTAGTCCAATCGAGTTTAGTACATAAAAAATATTTTCTTCTATATACTGTGAAGTTTTCGAAATAAATATTTATTGCTTGCCTCGGACAATACTGTTGTTAAATAGAATAATGTATTATTTACATGTTGGCATATAAAAATTGTATGTCTGTGATACTCATAATACGAGTATATATTAGGCATGAGGTTATTAAACTTTTAACATTTTGTTGCCTGGCATATTCAAAATTTTATCTTTTCATGCGAATTCCTGCAAATACAACGCAATTTAGTGATGAATTTGATCCATCCGGTCCAAAAAATATGATAATAATATCTCTAATTCAGACAATGTACCACAAATATTCAATAGACAGTCCACGATCAGCCAGATAAATTCGATACACTGAGAAAACAAAATATTGTAGGTAGCACAGGTACGTAATCTTGCGCGCTCGAGATTGCGATACACGGCGAAATTAGAGATAAGTTTATCCCTCAACGAGTAATTCGTTCCCGGCCCGTAAAGGAGCATTATCCTTACGGCCCAACGAGTTTTCGCAGAAATCAATAAGCCCAAGGTTTTTTAAGAATATTTCTTGAGAAACAAACATATTCTTGAATGGTGCAGTCAAAGACGCCGCGGATTAGCGACCTATTTTTTGCTAGTGTAAAATTCGAAACGTTTTCGATTAACGAGAGATTTGGCGCGTACCGATTTTGGATAGCTTGAACAATGGGCTTCCGGGGACTGCTGATCTTAGGTGTTGCGTTGGGATAAGCTTGGATCATTTTACTTGTTCAGGACAGGTTATTTTCTTGTTTAGGAGATATCTAGAAATTTCTCAGAATGTAGATGAGAGTTATTCTGAGGATTAATGTGGCTTTCACTTTTTTATCAGGAACATCAATAGAGCTAACTTGGCTTACCATAATTACGCGTAGAGACTAAGTACGCAAATCGAAATGCTTGTTTAAAGAACCTCACGAAAGATTGGCACCTTTCTGTACCAGATTCTCAGAACTGGTCGGCATCTAACCTTAAGTTTTGCCAGCGTCATTCAATCTGTTACCACATAATTGCTTCTAATTATTCCTATTATGATGTCAATTACGAAATTCCATATCATAGCCGAGGCGGGCGCTCGACACCAATAAAAATTGTAACCATCATACCATTAAAATACCATAACTGTAGAAATATTCGGAGCGCCTAACACCTCCGTGATGTCAGCACATTTGGCGGTGCGATCGCGTTGTGATACCGACGACGTATCGATCCTATCGCGGTGACTTGCTGCTATGCCCAAGTACATGACCTGTCCAGATCGAGAGAATGGTGTTATTTGATTTAGTTTTTTTAATGAAAGTGAGAATCTGTGTGAAAGGAAACTGCATCGGGTTCTGCAGTTGGGTGACTTTGTTTTGGGTTGACTCTTGAGATCCATTTTAAAGTGTTAAGAAGTTGGAATAGATGTCATCTGATCACCTTAACTTAGGCGGGATGGTAAGAACTAATATGTTTATTACTGAAAGTCGTAACGAAGATCTGATTAAGATCATGTTATTGAGGTTTTTAGGATGTTACTTAAGATAGACCAGATCGAACAGGTCTATCAGCATGCATTTTATAATATTCAGAAGTAGTCGTTAATTGAAATGTATAAATTTTCCTATTCTCATATCTATACTATAATATTATAAAGCTGGAGAGTTTGTTTGTTTGTTTGTTTGTTTGTTTGAACGCTAGGATCTCAGGAACTACTGGTCCGATTTGAAAAATTCTTTCAATGTTAGATAGCACATTTATTGCGGAAGGCTATAGGCTATATAACATCACGCTACGACGAATAGGAGCGGAGCAGCAATAAAGAATGTTTCAAAATCGGGGACATTTTTTCCTTTTTGTGAGCTTCCGCTGCGTGCGCTGCGAAAACGGTTAAAGTTTCGCTAAAATAATGTTTGAGAGAAATGTTCCTCTTTAAAAGTTCTAAAAAAAAGTCCGTGATAGCATATGTCTATTTTTTAAGGTTGGCTCACTATAACGTTTTTTATCCTAACCAAATTTATTTTAAAATAAAGTTTTATTTGTGAAGGTGTTTTTATAAATATGATATTAATCCTTATCCAAATAAATACGTTATTCATTACAAGTATTTAATTTTAAATAAAATTGCCCTTTACATCATTTGATTTCACTAAGTATCTTAGAAGATATTACAGTTTTAAAATACTGATCAAGCGCACAGTAATGATGCACAAGGCGCCGATCGACGCGTTACGGTTTCACGTTTGAATAATTTGACCGAATTGTATGATTTTTGGTATGGACATAAATAGGACTCTGAGAAGTAAAATAGACTAAAACTTATTTTCTTTCTGAACTCAACCCTGTAGTCTACGCGGACGGAGTCGCGAGCAAAAGCTAGTTCACAAATAAAGGTATTTTAAACCACGCATTAAGTCAATCAAGTTTAATTTACGTTCATTGTACTTGGTTTTTTCTCCTTAAGACTTAGCCCATGTTAGTGCAGCAAAGTTATATAATTTAACCATTAGTAAATAACAATATTTTTTCTTTGACATTCAACATAAGTTGCAAAGAACAAATTGTTCATAGAAACTTCGCTATAAATCTAATTATTCAGAACAATTTCCAGTGGCATACAGTAAAAGTCCCTGGAATACTTTTTATGCACATTACTCGTTACACAATTTATGCAAACGCTGACATAGAAATATTTATGAGTTTCTTTGAATACATGTATGAGGTAATAATAGACAAAGAAAACACAGTATTCGTATGTAGGTAAACATATTTTTGAGATGCTGTAAGATCAATTAAATGTCTGCTTTTTGCTGACATAAAGACTATCTTTGTCACCTGGTCTTCGTACATCTTATGATTGCACTATGTACGAGTATTTTATAAAAAAAAGGTCTTGAAGAATCTTGGCAAGAAAATAATACGTATAATATTGAATGACGAATAAGTAGGTAATGGCTAAAGCAGATACGTATGTAAAGAGTACAAACGAAATAACGCCCTAACCTTGAATAAAGGTACGACTACAGCAAAAGATTGATGACGACTGAACTTTGGAAAACGTGTTAAATAAATTCTTTAATTCTTTCTAGAGTCGTCTAGTGCCTTCTCGTTTTCGGAAGATCTGGAATGATATCGATTAGGGAGATGCTTCATCTGTTGGTTAATTACAACAGAGCCAAAAAGGTGAAATATTCGTGTTTGTCCATTTAAAAAGTCTGTTAAACTACTAAGTCTTCTTTGGGAAACTTAAGGTACCGAAGTAACTTTATATCATGCCTAATTCATTGCAATTCTTATCAAGGTTCTTCATGCGGAATATTGAAGTGTTCATATGAATTTCGCTGCTTTTAGAATCTTTTCTCCATACAATCAGTGGTATTCTAAGTATTCGTTGCTGTATTTTCTATCCCGCTCGTCGGACGTGCGATGTGAGATCTACCTGTAAGTGTATCGGGTTTTTTCATTGGTCATCAATTTTGACATAATTTATTACTGTGCGTGAGAAATAGTTTAAATACTTTGAAGTGATTGCCTCATTTTTATGGCCGTAGTGTAAAATATTTTCAATTTTTATTTAGTACATCAATTTAGTACCATAAAAAATTTTAGCCATCCATTAATTGCGAGATTGTTTGTTATATTAAGTTTATTTTTTATTGACATTTTTAATTTGTTATAAAGCGCTAAACTTAACATTCAAGAGTCAAAAAGAGTTTCATTTCAGATGAAACAGAGATCTGTTTCCCACAGATATGAAACAGAGACTGATAACATATACATATTAGATTTTCAGTAAGTACATCTGGAGGCACTAGGTATTAAAGTGGCACAGTTAAAAAGCCATTACCGCGCACATACCCTTCTAAATCAATGTGACAGGTAAGCAAATAGAACAAAACTCGTCCTTCTTCTAGGAATACCGAAAGTCGTCGCCCATAAATCACCAGCCTCCTGACAAATGGATTCTACGGTTTTTTTTTCTCGCCACTCATTTATTAATAGGACAGGGAATGTTTCGGAAAACCAATAAAATGTGCCCCGTCATATACCTGTCGGCCGCCAGACAGCGTGGCATTGTTCCTTTGCCTTCTTTTTTTTTTAATTGTACGCTGTGAACGAAATCTACCGTCATGGTAAGTACTGTATCATTAGATTTAATTTTATTAAAAATCAATTTTGTTTATGGCTCGTATGGTCAGTGCTTCGCTTACAGCTACGAGTAGACGTAGGGGGTGAAGGGATTATTGGGCTTGTATTATTATATTATCAGTAAGCTACATTTTACTCCAAGTTTGGACCTACTAAAACATGTATGTATATGTTTAAATTCTACTAAAAATGCGTTATCTCCTTATTACGTTTTAATTTTCATGACTTTCTTATCTTCTAGCAAGATGGGTAGCGAATTTCAGTCAAAACTGTTGCTCAAAAAATTCCCTTTAAAGTTCTTCTGTTGCTCTAATCAATACAGCTACAAAATTATATTTAGGTAAATAAAATAATAACAATACTAATGCGTAGTTAATAAACTTTTACGAGGTAGCATGATTAAATTAACTTTGATTTTGTAATATTTAAACTGCTTACGTATCCCCATCCCAATTGTAAATTCCGAAAGTGTTACACAAAAAAATCAATCCCACGAATGTCGCACAAATAAATTTCGCGACTAACCTATTTTTGTGAATGGACATTTTTTGTCTCGCCGTGCCGTGTCCGCACAAAGCCTCATTCGAGGTATTCTACGCGTGTGAAAGACGAGCCATTCTCTCGCCCTTAAGTATTGGACCAAAAATAATTGTCATTTCCTCCGGCGGGCGACGCATAATGGTCTCGCGATATTGTTCTTTCGCGCGTTCTTGTGCGCAGGCCTCCGACAATCGCGTCGCGCACTCGGGATTTTTCGACATAATTCCGACACTTTCACGACGATTGGCTTTAATAGTGTCAAATGAGTCGCTCGAGGTGGCAATTTGGCCTCTCCTGGATGATGAAATAGTGCCCGAGGTGTAACTGACTCTACCAGGAGCCGACAAAATACCTAAATTCATATTTAATACATTAAGTAATAATGTTTATTAAATCCATGGTTGACCTTGTTTTAAAGCTTTACTAGATGAGCGACAATTACAGATAAGTGTTTTATACATTTATCTGAGATCTCCGGTTTAGTGTTTAATGTTATCGTTATAAAACTTAAATTACCACAATTTAAGTACGTAAACATTTAATTTAATACCTAAAAATAACATTATCTTAATGTTAATCAAAATAAATTTGTAAGATAACTCTACTTCTCAATACGTCGGAACATCAATATGAAATTCCATAACCAATAGTCACCCCCTAATGCGATACACGAGCGGTATCAAACTCCCTTCTATTGTATAAAGTAATCACGGGAGCAAATGACAAGTTTTGGGTCAACGCATACGTCCAACTTCGGCGTGCAGTTTACCAAATATTATTTGCCAACCGTATTAATATTGCCAGTTGAATATTATTGTTGGACTCGTGTTTTTCAGGTGCATAGTTATGTTGGCCAGGCGCCAAGACGGAGGGAGGTTGAGAGGGTAAAGTTAGAAACGTGGGAGGTCACAGCACTAATGGCTGGCTGTGACAGGTAATGCGAGACGAGACAAAGTGCATCGCGGATGACAGAAAGCTTCCCCGATACACCGCATCGATATAGTTTCTTAACAGATACATCGGTTGGTACGTTCTTCTATTTTATTAAATTATGTTTAAATATTTTTCCGTCGCACGTTTGATGTGAATTTCCATTAAAGTGTTTCCGTGTAATGTTTTAGATATGGTAGAAGAATAACTTTGATAAGTTGTATTTGGCAAATGAATTAGTTATGTATAGGTATGTATTTAATAAAACAGACAGAATGTCGAGATGTTCTGTCCTGATAAACTAACTCACTATGGAGTTAAAGTTTTTAAGTATAATATTGTAAATTTGCTTGACATTATAAATCAAGCATTTCTCAAATTGATAGTTAAAAATTTACATCCATATTTAACTTTCCTTTTTCGGATAACCTAACCTAACCTTTTAGAAAATAAATTTTCATATTTGAGTACAGTATAAAGTTTTAATAAACAAAAAGGATTTGCAAAAATTTTGATATCTCCCTAAAAAATCGACGGAGGTGTTAAGTGGTACGATGAAAAAACATTTTTTTTCGGACCACCGGTGATGTCAATCCTATTCGGCAAAAAAATTATAATTTTAATCACTGCAAAAATACCGGAGATATAACCGAACATATAAAAAGAAAAAAAAACATTGTTAACATTTTTTGAGACGTTTAAAAATAAACGTTTATCCTCACTTTTAATCCCAAACAGATTCAATGTACGACCTCGATTTTGTAAACAAATCCTCCTGTTACACACGATCGAAAACTATTCTCACATTTTTTGTAACTTGAGGCTTGGGAGGACACCTGTGTAATCCTTTCAACCCACATAATATGCCCTTAATTCTGTTGATAAGGCATGACATCTAACGCCTTTGTGCGCCATCGGGCCCTTTTCTGGTCAATTAAGGGCCTTCTTTTGTCTTCTAAAGGAAGATGACACACTTCTTTACTTTACAAATGGAAGTCAGTGTTTTGAATGGTGCTATGATTTAATGTGATGTTTTGTTGTCTCGGCGATTTATTGGTGTAAGGTGTCATGATTGAAAAAAACATGTCGGCGGTGTAAAAATACGGAGGTTATGGAAATTACTTTTGTGAATTAGTTTTTTATCACCCACTTATTGGTGGCGGCGGTTTTGTATCTATTTTTGTGAGACTTTTTTACATATTAATAAAAATCAGAAGAAAAAGGATATAGAAAACCACGATAGTTCAGTTTAAGAGAAAGCATAAAGTCTTTGGTTTAGACAACTCTAGGGCGCCGTTTTCAAGTTTTTACGATGTATTTACAGCTTCGAATTAGTCTGGTTATATGTGGCAACTAACGAAAGGTTAAATTTACGACAGATCTCTAATAACTAGTAAACTAAGTACAAATTTATCATTTTGATGTATTGAATCTAAGTTGAGAGTTTACACAACTCTCTCTAAAATTTTATTCTTACGAATAAACCCTACTAGAGGCTCTTTGTGCCTTGGGTGAGTGTTAACATCTCGCAAACCCCAAGTCGTATTTTGACGGTGACGAAAAACATCGTGAGGAAACTTGCACGTCTAAGAGTTCTTTTAAATTACTTAGGTGTGTAGTTTACTAAACCCGACTAGGCCAGCATCGTAGACTAAGAGCCTTTTTACTTGTGGAGACATCCCACATGCAAACTGCCAGACTGTTTTAAAGACTTTGGCAGAACATGACGAAGGATTAAGAAACAAAAATATCAATATAAAAAGTACTTACTACTTAATTTATAGCAAATATTATAACATAAGTAATGTCGTCATTTAAGAACATTAAATGCGTATTGTTACAATATGGGTATGTATTAGGGTTCATAGAGAGGGTGTGGTACGTAATGAGAAATTTGATCCTGTCCTAAAGTGCATTTAGTGTTAATTGTTCCCAGCAGTCCACGCAGCGATTATTAATTTATTGTTGCGTCAATCTGTTGTGGTCTATGTATTATGACATGGTGTTACAAGGGAATCGCTGCGAAAATCAAATGCTAACTCAGTTATAATGATGAGGTTTTGGTTATTCTTGAGTCTTAAAAGCCTTATTCTTTCCTGGTATTAACCTGGCACGGGTAACTCTATATCATTGATTGATTGTATTGAAATGGCAGGTAAAAAGAGCATTACCTCTCCACTATCGATATATGTATTTGTGTAGTCTCTAGAAGTAGGTAAGAATTATGTTCCAATCCCTGTAACTAAAAAATATGATTTGTGAAATGGGCCTTCTTGCCATGCTATATATACATATATGAAAGAAAATTTCACTAGGGTTAATTTTTCCAATAATTTCTTTTAATTATCTCATGACCCACGAATTCAGATAGAGGGAGCATACAGCCGCCAATATAAACTCGATGCAATCTCCACTAGGGAATAGTATTTTTGTGAGGATCAAAGCGATCGCGGCGGCACGTCAGTGACGTCACTTCCGGCAAGATGGCGGCGGCGGCGCGATTGTTTGATGTGCGAGAAATGAAGTGTGCCACCTCTCCCCGCTTCCTGACTGTCGGGGTGTCAAGATACGGGCAATGACAACTTCTGTTTGAATATTAGACGGTACTTTTATGTTGGTGCAAATTTTTTTGTACCTACCCTCGTATTGTTTTTTTGATGTATTGTTTGAGGTTTAATACGCTGAAATACGAGATATGCTTCGAATTGGAATGTTTGCGCACACCCACTCGTGTGCATTAATATTTTATGGTGTTTTCTTGTTTGAGTTACATTGCGGGTTTGTTACGGAAATTACTTACCTATGTACATTAATTGTAACATGCATTGAGCAATGTTTAAGAGAACAACACCAAACTGCAATAATATTATAC
Source organism: Cephonodes hylas (assembly GCA_030295005.1). NCBI lineage: Eukaryota > Metazoa > Arthropoda > Insecta > Lepidoptera > Sphingidae > Cephonodes > Cephonodes hylas. Next base: position 4,363,440 of record AP025364.1, on the reverse strand, counting down.
ATATAAAGTCTTATGAGAATTTGGGTCAATTTGTTTTTACCTTATTGAACTGTAAAAAATAATCGAATAAAGAAACATGAAACAAAAACTTGATTCGGTCACGTACAAAAAGCGTACGTGTAATGTTGACAGATGTATAATATTAATTTAGTCGTACCGGTGCGTCCAACACGGCGGATTTAAATTCAATTTCATATCGCCGTATTGAGTTATATAGAGTATAATCGCGTTACCCAGTCCACTAGTGGGGATTACGTGCTTTTTAATAAAGTTGCGCCGGTAGGGGGCGACACTGGGGACATTTTTACACAAAGAGGATTACTTCGGCCGCGTTTATCTGCACCTTACAGCTCGGCTTAGCCTCCTAAATACTCCCTCGTTGAATGCGCACCCGTTTTACGGGTAGCTTGTACGCGTACGTATTTTGCGCTTTATAATTTCATGTCTAGACTTGTACTTTTTGGCGTCTTACTGGGTGCAGCTACGGTGATAACGCTGCTACTTAAAACATATACTTATTTTATGAGAGCCCCGTGGCGCAGTTGGCTAGACACCGGCTTACGAAACGAGCGGCCGCGGGTTCGATCCCCGCACCGATGTGTGATCCACAAATATTTGTTTCGGGTCTGGGTATTTGTGAGACCGAAAAGTCTCTCGTAGTTTCTGATATCCACGACACAAGACTTGTATCTTAGTGTGGGGTCACGACTATGTGTGTGACTGTTGGATGTATTTATTATTTATTTATTTTCTTAATTTTTAATTGGCTGCTATGTAAACCGGTTCAAGTAATGTTATTAAAGAAAGTTAGAATCTTTAGAAGTGTAGTGCGGTGTTGCAGCGGCCTTGGACTGCAATATGAGACTACTTAAACGAAGTGGTTACACGGATACTTTGTCGTAAAGAAATACTTTTGCGTTTAATCATGTAAGTAATAATTCCAAAGGGCCAACTTACAGGTGATTCTAAATTAGAGCAGCACAAAGTGCTTGTTAACATCCGGCTTAGAAACTTCCAACATAATTCTATCAAGTTGAGAGTAAAAATTGTAACCACATTTGTAGCCAATCGTATGTAGCAAAACATCTCAACACACGTAAGAACTTATTCCCGTTCCGTCTGGCAAGAAACAAGTTCCAAGAAGCTATCATGAGATTAGCCTCAATCTCTCCGGACGAAACAAACAGTCGTCTGCGCAGTGGTTGAATTGAATAATGGAGGGTAACGACACCAACAATGCGCAGCGCTCGCCCCGGCCGACACTCCAATTATCTACTTGTGCGTATGCGCACGCTGAGAATGGGTTCCGGGGACTCATCCACAAACTTGGCCTTAAAACAACCATTTGCTTTTGTTTATTCTAAATATAAATTGAGATTCTATTTTTTAATTTAATTGAATCATGCCTGAGGTAAGCAAACCAGATCTCTACCAGATTGAGCATGTCTGGTTTCGGCATGACATGGGATATTTTGAAACCATTAGTGTGCCGCCTTACTATTTTACAGCTTTTACTTGTGATATGAAGTTAAACAGAAAATATTGTAATAATTTCTAGTACCTATAAGCTTTCTGAAGCGTGGATTTAAGGTACGTCCTGTGGTATGGTGGTACATAGTTTTTATTGGAGAGCCTATTTTACACTTTGACCGTGAATGGTATTTTGCAGTTGACCGCATGATGCAATCTACGTTTTAGTAGGTAGTGGACCAACGAGCTCTATTTCCCATTACAAGCAATACTACCAATAAAAAATTAAAGGTGTGATTACATTTGTATTTGTATGAGTGAAATTCATTAAACCGTTTATAAGCTGATAAGTCAACAAAAAAGGTTACCTATAATATTTAAATAAGTTGAAATATTATTATGGCATTACTCCTTCTTACAATCATGGTTAGGGAACTTTTACCTTAAACATTGGTTAGGTTTGTAGCTATCTTGTCGTCAAGGTCTTTTTTATTAAGAAGAGAAATTTTTGAAAATTACTGTATGCTAAATGTATTATGTACCGTCGGTAATATTTAAAGTATATTACGGTGGCTATTGTCAATATCTACGAAAACCAAGACTGACATTCTTGACTTGAAATCAGCACTAAATGTTATAAGAAAGGTATTCCCTATCTGTTCGGTTCACTTGACATAAATATCCCCATAAAAATGAGTAGCCGTATCGCGTGTTCCCAAATTACAAAACCCATCCGACTATTTAACAAAACGGATGTAAAACAAAAATACAAACAGCAATAAACGCGCGTTGGTCCCATATGAATATCAATTTGTTTGCTCCACGACAACGTCATTAAATTAGCGTCGAAATTGAATCACAAATGCGACAACCTTGCCGGTGCGACGTCCCGCGAAACTTTTCCTCCTATTAATTTACAAAGCATCTCCTTTCACTCGTCCCGAGCGAATTTAACCCTTCCACGGAACATTCAAGACTTAACTTCCCTCGCTGAAAGCGTAAGTTTGTTCATTATTTTTACATGTCATTGTGTAACTGACGTGCCGGGGCGCCAGGGGAAATTGGACGTTATTACTTGCGCGTAAAGTAGGTATTCGTTTAAATGGCACGCGGGGGTGTATCTGGTGAAATTATGATGCAGTCTTTATTCGTGAGCCGTCGGGAGCGGTTGCAGTAATCACCGCGTATCTCCATCCAGGGGTGGGCTGTGAATAGAGCCCTAATGAACTGGATTTAGGAGTTTTTGTGACGGCGACTCGTCAGCTCCGAGGTGCAGCCGAGCAATTATGACGGACTAAACAAATGTGCCATCGGTTTGTACACTGCGTCGCCGTTGTGTCTTTTAACTATTCAATTGGGAAGTAAACAGCACTTTGCAAAAATATTTAGGTCGCTTAGTATGCAACTATAGACGCAATTCATCAGTAGAGCATAGACTAATTATGTATAGTAATGAGGAAAATCGAGTAGAAATATCCTAGAGTGTAATATTTAGACACTGATGGTAGTTCAGTATTGTCCTGTTTACTATTGACTTCGAAATAGTGTATGTAATATTAAGTCAGAAAAGGTTTTAATATTAGATTTTATATGGCTCTACGTATGTACTCGTAAATACTTCTTGCTTTAATTTAAAAAAGACAATTCATTAACACATAACTAGCGTTTGAATCTAATATTCGGAGATCAGAGTATCCATGATCCTGGTATGGGAATTGAACTTACTGCCTTACACTATTCGGCGACAAATTCTCAACAACAAGTCCACAAAATAATGTGTCGATATTTTGTCCAGTCATCAAGGTATCAAGGGATACAGCACACCGCGACTAGTAGTCAATCTAAGGTTTCATTCGCCTCGATATTTCAAGTCTTGTGAAATTATTGGCCCATTCTCTATGTAAGTACATATAGGGCCCGCCATTATGTCGGGGATCGCGTAGAACGACCTCCACACAGCCAATCGTTGTTAATCTTCTTAGAGAGGAGCGGAATTATTTGGACCCTAACCACCTAATATGCTTACATGATAAAACATCGCAATTGGAAGCTTTGTTGGACGTTCTCGCAATTAAAATCATTCTTGGAAATGTTTTGGGTTTTTTGTCCCAGGGATAAAGTAAGTGGTTTGTTGAGTTATCATTTGGGCTTATAGACATCTCCAAATCTTAAGAACTGTGTCTGTCTTTCCGATCCTTGAGAGAAAAATTCATTCCTAAAACACTGTCGGTACTGGTAAGTATACTTAAAACGTTATTATGGAGAACAAGAGGGTCACATGTGCAAATACATTGTATTATACAAAAAGAAACTGAAACTATGAACTAAGAAAAAAGGCCTACTCCAACCGTGGCAGCATTCTTGAAGCAGTTTTCAACGATTAAAATTAGTATTTTTATAAGGCTGCATATCGGATGATTCGTGCTGCAGTCCAAGCTGGTTTCAGCTGTATTTATAGCAAATTTAGTTTATTTAGGTACTTTTTGGCATACATTGTAAGTCTCAGGTATAGAGACGTGCAAACGTGGCAAACGTGGCCTTCATGAGTGAAAAAATGCATCTCTGCCTATCCCAATAGAGACACAGCCGTAAATATAAATGTATATTGTTAGTAACATCATTCTGTACAACACAAAAATATCCCGATGTCAGAATATAACTCATTCAAGTTTCTTTTGTGCCAGAGAGATGTCAATGTACTGTCTCAAGTACAACATTTCGCCGCCACAATTGCGTGGTGGGGTCATCGTCGAAATGTCAATCATACGCGGAGATTTAGTTCCATTCATTCGGCTAAGTCGTCGTATAAGTGAACCGTTTTGAATTAGCGTGTAGAAAAAAAATGATGGTAATTTTATTGTAATTGCGAATCGAAGATTGCTTTGGAGGCTAGTGTACCACCTAAAAGGCTGAAACAATATTTATGTTTTTTATTATATTAAACTTAAAGGTATAGATAAAAACTTTTGTTTATAGAAATATTCCAAAATAATATTTTACGATCTCTACATTACCGCTTATAAAAGGCTCGGACACGTGATTTTGCTAAACTATATTTATATTATTATTCCGATTAGTTCCATTACTTTCATCTATAGTTTTAAGGATTTATCAACTTTTAACGTGAACTGCTATCCTAAATACACCTTCGAAACTTATAAATTAGATTTTTTTATATTACGATTCACTGTTGGAAACATTCACATTTGAACCCAAGTCCAATCGCATCGCAAGCCGATTGAACCATACGCGCTAAGCTTGCACGAAAAATCACAAAAAATCGCTCACGCACGACTTTGTACGAACACATCCATAGTACGTAGCGTGTATCCTGTATTATCTACACACATCTAAAACATAATATGCATAGTTACCTACTCGCTTACTAACAAAACATTCAAATGTAAAAAGGCCTAAGCAACACCGCCTTCGCTTTAAACAAAGGTCTTTATGCTATAAAAAATAGAGGTGATATTTGTTTGTTCAGTCAGTGAGCGGCTGTAAAAGATGAGTCTGTTCTTATTTATTTACGGCGGTGCGGCGAGCGAAGTGGAGCGAAGATGATATGAATGATAAATGACCCTCTGAACGGCCCCCTTCCCGCACGTCCCTCAGCCTCCCCCCCCTCCCCCCGCTGCTCCCGCGTTCACACGTGAACACATTCTGTGAGGTGTTCCCTCATTCTGGTTGTCTAAGCCGAGATAACCATTTTGAAGAATATGTGACGAATATTGATATCATACAGAAGCCTCAAACACGACATACGTAGATCACTAAATGTACAGAGGCTGTGTGAACTCGTTTTCTTTTTTCTTCGCCTAGCATGCAGCCATAAAAAGTATTCAGATTACATTTATGACATCATTTAACCATGGCATAAATACGTAATTCACAAAACACGAGTAATCCAATTGGTTAATTATATTAATTCTCTATTTTAAAACCTTTATTTTATCCTCACTACTAGTACCTATCCTATGACGTTACAATGATAACGTGATACACTGATGTAAAACACAAAATTATCATTGAACGCCCTTAACATTTGGATATCTTTTCTATGTGACATTTAAAAGAAAAATCGAAATATCTCATAAAAAATTGCTAATACGATTTCTTAAAGATGCTTTAAGCTCTTATTGATAATAATCAAATACATCAAAGTTAAATATAATCGCAAAACATGCACAAGCAGTATCTCCTTATAAAATAAAAACGTTGGATATTTAAACCGCAGTGAGTTTGTTTTACATAAGAATGTACGAGTAAATGTAGCGCTCGTCAGCCGCGACGATCTTAAATCTCAACGTCTAGCCGGAGTCATCAGAGCTACACGGAATTTTTTCAAGCCAATAGCCGTGCATCAACACGCGTGACGCGCCGCGCGATTGGCCAGCACTTTTTGTTCCATTTTCGAATCCTTTGTTTTTATTGGTTGACACTTAGCTAAGACAAAGGGGCGATTGTGTGTGTGTGTGCGTTCGCTGCATGTGGCGGTGTCGATGTGTGCGTTAAGACGGGCCTTCCTGCATGTATCCGTTGGACATCTCGCGCGAGTACCGAGTAGGTACTCACCATTCTATTTATGTACGACTTCTGTAGAGTAGTAGCATTTTAGAGAGGTTTTAGTAAAGTTCGATTTGTCTACATCACGTATAAACAGCCATTGTTTACGGACGCATGTAATCTTTAATAAAATTGGAAATATATAAAGATATTATGGAGTTTGTCTATTGTAGATGATTTGTTATTTATACACGTGATTACAACTTTAACTTTGCGAATACTAATTGAAAAACATACCTTTATCGTTTGTTTGTTTTATTATTTAGAATAAGATTTAGTTTAGTGTTATATGTAGCTTGAAACAATTAAACATCCGTAAACTTTATGTCGCGATAAAACAAAATAAGTATTCGTATGTATTCCTGCCCTAACGGCAAACTGTTAATATATTCCACCTGATAGCAAATGCAAATAATTAATTATTATGAATATCTAGCACTCCTAATAGGCTGTGATAATTTCTATTTAACACACTATTTCCTGACCATACCATAATACCCCCCTGCTTATACAACTATTCTTTAACAATTTATTCAATACAAATATCCTGTCCATAATCACTTCGCTTTCCAAGGATCCTCTTGAAGAACATATAATAACAAGTCATTCATATCATTCGTTGAACAAACACAGGTATAACTGGTCCAGCAGTCGCAAGAAGTGACTGAAAATAATTGAAGTTCACCTCCAGACGGGCTGTATGATTAATGAGCGGGATTATTCAATTAAAGACTCGGCAGGTGACGCCCGAGGGGGTAGGGGGTGGTTGGAGGGAGGAGGTGGGGAGACTTGTCCCGGCCTTTATCTTCCGTAGGCTACTCCAGTTCGCAACCCTTGTACTAGCTTACCCACTATATTCCCTATTAATAGGTCATACTTGGAGTTGTCTTTTTGGCAGCTACAGCCCTTTTCGTGGGTGGTTTTACGTTAATACTTTAGTGTGCTCGATAAAGTCGCATCAGCGGAAGATGAGAGTAGATTTCGATGAGTTTGGACTAGTTAGAGAAAACATTGTTTGAATGTCTCTATCGGTGAATAAAATTATCTGGGGTAGTTCATAACTGGACTTACGGTTTATTCATATCGGAAAGCGGTACAAATGTAGAGTTTTAACGTATAAGCCGAATATGTGTGCTACAATATAAGGTAGAACAGTGTATTTCAACATGCCGATAGAAAAAATACTTCGTGCCGAGCCGATGTATCAATATTAAACCAATAATATTGAGTATTGTTGTCATTGTTGGCTCACGGACGTTCTACTGCTAGGTACCGGACTCTTTTACAACTGGCCACAACCTCACCGGCCTTAGCAAACTACACGACTTAGAAATTTCTAAGACCTTTTTAGATACGCAGGTTTCATATACAGAGAGTATTCAGACTCGCAGTACAGACTCTGTATCCAGATGCGCAGATTTCATATACTGAGAGTGATCCAAAACTAAAATCATCATAGCTACGGTTGCGGTTACTTACGAGTTGTTTACATTGACGTTAAAAAAATCCCGACCAATAATATTTTTTTTTGGCATTTTCCTAACAACTATAGGTATTAAACATTTGTTTTCAATAATACAAACTAAACAGAAAATAACGGTGTTAATTTCCATTTCCCCAAGCCCGTGCAAGGCGCCGGCGACATTGGCACATGCACGCCACTCGGTCGGCTAGATGGCCCTCCACGCTGTCACCTCTCCACATGGAGTACTATCGCTGCACATTCGTGTTCGTGGGCTCGTTGTCACCAGCTCACGTGGCTTGGGGTTTGGTCTTTTAAGGGTTCGACAACGGTTCGAATACTGGTTTTTGAAGGTTGAATTTATAAGGGTAAATGACGATCCAAAGTTTGAGGTTATATTAGGTCGACGTAAGGAAGATAATATAGTTGAATGGAGTGTAATTTTACTTAAATTGTTCTTTAGTGCTAATTTGCTCATATGACTGTGTTATGAATGAACATACCCCACTGCTTTAACCTATTTATGGGGTTGATAGAAACCAGGCCATAATGTTGTGATCAGGCGACTTAAACGCACATTATTTTCTTAGTTTGATCTACATCTAAGGCTTAATTATAACGAATTATTTAAATAGAACTTATATGGACCACCAATATTATAACTGATTTTCTAATTTATTTTTTTAATAATTTTAAAATTCACTTAATGTTTTACTTACCTACTGGTATTTTACTTAATAAAATATGCAATTAAACTACGTGAAAATCAATGCTAATTTAGTGAGCAGCGAATGCCCTCAAGGTTTAGCGGGTGCGGCGGGGACAAGGGGATGGTCGACGGGTTACGCTGGTAATTAATGATTTTTGTTCAACCACCGCAGCGGGACAACCGACCTAATGTGGGGTCGATAAATGGACCTACCCGACCCCACCATACACACGTAGATATTTCTAGAACCTATTGATATCTCTATGGACTTATAGGACGATTTATTTTTGCTTTTGCCGACTTCAAAAAAGGAGGAAGTTACCAATTCGTCTGTATTTTTTTATGTTTGTTATTCAATCTTGATATAAATAGATGGAGTTTAAGTCTTGGTCTAGTTTAACTTGAGGGGAAGTAGGTGCATGAATACTAAATGCGGCATGATAAGATCATCATAGCATTATTAATTATACTAACCCTATTTTAATGTACGCATTAGTTTCGTATAATTAAGTGCTCTTGCGGCAACAATACTCAAAGCAAACGTCTTTCATTGACTAAAAAAATTGATGCTAGTGTGGATTTAGAATACCATGGACTACCATAATCACTTTATGAACTAATTCAGCTACAAATTACCTATTTTAAGGGAGTCTTCCTATGTGATGGGTTGAAAAAATCGATTTTTTTTTTTTTTCATAAATTGTTCCCTTAACATGCTAGAATACGGTAGTAAAGCGATTTTAGAAAATTCGAAGTCGTTTTAAAGACACAGCAGGTAAAAGGAAGAGCGGTTCGGAGCGCTGAGTTGGCAGTTAGAGCCCGGGCCTTTATACGTGTACCGTCGTACTTGTGTAGGTACCGTCGGCTTTATACGTGGCCTCCCTTTTATTCATATATCCGTTTATACAAGTTTAGACACGTTTCTACAGACTTAAACAGAAATTTCTATTGTTATAATATTTTACCGAAGTTATTTTAGTCTTGGTTGAACTTCGAAGAGAGCAACAGCTACAAATTATTTTTTTTCATAATGAGTGGACGGAAAGGAAGTACGAGTGGAAATGTTCATCCTGGTCGTAGTAAAAAAAGAAAGTTTAGTGGAAACCGTTTTACCCACCAAAATGATACGGTATTTACATCAGCATCGGCCAAAAAACTTAAAAATAACATGAACATGGAGGTTCCCATCGCTTCGAATTTCGCATATTGCATTTTGGAGTTTGTTTCTGTATTTGCTGCAATCTCTGAAATAGTTATATGTAAAACTTGTAAAAGTGACGTGTCTATTTCGCGATCAAGTTTCCGAGGCCTAGGCTTTAGAATTCTTTGATTTGGACTTTCGCTCCTAAACATCTTTATTCTGGTCCCAAAATTGTTGAAATTGCTAGCTACTTAGCAGTTATTATCTTTAATGAAGGTTATCAAGGTATTTTAAAAGTTATGTCGATTATGGGATGCCCTGTTGGTCGTGAAGCCCAAGCGTATGTTGAGAAACGGGATAAAAAGCGAATCTTACGTTCTGAGCGGCGCGTAAGTGATGTCGTTAAACAAGCCAGGATTGACTCAAGAGCTGAACAATCTGCTTTAAAAGAGTTTCACGAGGAAGAGGAAGGAATACTCTATGGACCAGGCATCGCCGATTGAGAGTAAGTTGATATTTTAATAGTTTTTAACGGACTTGAAACTTTAAACGCGTTTTTCTCAAAACTGTGTTTTTCAAACTTTCCTCCATTGTATCTCAGAAACGGCTGGACCGAATTACTTGAAATTTACAGGGCACACTCAATATATGTAAACGCATGGAATGAACTATTATCGATCGAAAATTTTCAAAACTTCGATTTTTTTATAGCAAAAAAACAAAAAAAAAAACGCCTAATTTGCAACTTTTATTTCAAATGTCTATCAAAAATCCAATTTTTTTTATATTCATTTGATTATAGGTCATTCCGTGCTTTTAAGCCTACAAATTAAAACGCCGTTTATTTATTTTTTTTCAGATAAGCCGATCAGCCGGAATCGTGGAGGAAGTGGGAGCTCTTTTTTTCGAGGCGGGGGTGTTCAGAGCGCTATAACTCTAGTTTGACTGAATATTTTTAGCTGAAATTTTATATTTATACTGTCCAAATATGTGTTAATAAATGATAAAAAACTTGAAGCTCTAAATATTTACTGGTCGTAGAAAAAAAATCCTAAAATATCCCTAAAAAACAGGCCGTCACATAGGAAGACCCCCTTAAATCATATATCACACTTATACATGTTTGTACTGTAGCAACACGGAGGCATATAAACAAACATAATTAATATTCTGTTTAATAATAAATCTCACCAAAACCTCACAAAATCCCCGGCCCGAAAAATCACAGCAAAGCTTTAATCTAAAATCGTTATGGTAAAAAAAATGTTTTTTACCCAAACAAAACATCCATTAAACGCGAGCTCTCAACCCCATCCCTTCCGCAGTATTATAATAAATGGCGCAATAATGGCACAATATAATATTAACACAAAGTTAAACGCGTTTTTATTTCGGTGCCGAAACTTCAGCGCGGCCCGGCTGAGCGTAGCGCGACGCCATTCCACCTCTTTACGACGCGTTCTCAAAAAATTGCTCCAGGAACGAAATAAATCGCAAATATTTATCAAAACGCTAACCCCGGTTCAGATGCGGGATGTGCTGCAGGGAATTGTAAACGATTGCAATAATCGAGTCGGAAGTTACAATCGATAATAGCTGCGACAATATCCGTATTCGAGAATCGACAACAAAGCTTACTCATAGGAAGAACCAATTGGCATTTGAAGTAGAAAATTACAATAATTTGAATTACACTTTTTTATACGGGCAAGAAAAGGCACGAGGCTGCCTAAATAGAATGTCATGTGGCTAAACACATACTATGTTTCGTTACTCTATACCCTCTAACAGAGCAATATTTAATACAATTACACACGTACAAGACCTACAAGTGGTGAAAAAATATACAAGGATAACGTGGTAAAGTAAAGGTAACGTGGTAAATGTGGTAATGTGATAAGGTGACAAAAACATTAATATACGGTTTCCAAAATGAATGCTATTGTACTTAAAGTATACACGATGCGTACATGTACATATGTATGAGTTTAGTAGAGTCGCATTTAACACACGAAAGGTTCGCAATAACTAGATCATAAAATATCGATGCAAGTATCATGAACATGCCCAATTTAAATCGGATAAAAAGTATCGATGTGCCATTACGATCGTGACATCACTACGACAGGGTTGACAACTTGTACGCCAGCGGTCATTTTGTTTTACAGCGTGAGCTTGCCGCTTTTACCGAATTATGAAAATATGTTTCCCGCAAATCCTACAGGAACGTTTGACATTTTAAAACAAGGTAATAAGTGGCCGTGTTGTCGTTTACATTTCCACATTGACAACTTATTTTTGGTTATGTTACAAATGACGACTGAATTTTGGCGTTCTGTTCATATAAAACCACATTTTCATCGCGAGCTATGTTTTTAGTTATTAGTATCTTGTTATGCATTGCCGTCTTTTGTTTACAACTTATATGAACCCTATCAACTCTTTCTGACTTGAGAAATTGTACTCAGCAGTCCTCAGTCAAACAAGTACCTATATTTAATGCAACGAGACCATCGATAGTCTTTTGATTATTTTCGAACTTAATGTATTCACGGCAACTCTCCAGCTAATAAAACAACTCTATGACAAAAATCAGATACATACATAATATAATCATAATCCCGCATCGATATCCCAACTCAAACTATACCATCAGTGATCCAGATTTTAGTATGTAAAAATTCAAAGTTACAAAAATATGTGAATTTATTCTTAGCAGTCTTGTTCGACAATAGCCGGCTAATGAATTGATCGCGTGAGGGCGCGCGGTGCGGGGCGAAGGGCATGCGGTGTGCGGGGGGCGGGGGAGGGGGTGACCTCCGGGTGCATTCGGATGCATTAGAATCGCTTCCGGGGACTCCTTGTCGCCCCAGCTTTTTTACTCTAATGTACATTTGCATTTCGAGCTCCGTCGAGTTTGGGTAGACGGGAAAAGTCGGCATAATTACCCATAATTCACTTAATGAAATCAAAAGGATTCAATAATAACTTACTTATTTTCCAGATGATTAATTTCAAAATCAAAACAGTAAATTGAAATTCTGTATATAATACTCTCAGTTGAATACTACTCACGTGAAATTGCGTAATGAAAAATAAAATGAACAGAATTTTAAAAGCAGTGCATGCAACATCAGTTTCACATTTTAAACGCAGTAATTATTCAAGCAACGGCAAATTACTTGACATTTACTCAAGGCCGCGTGCAGAATATATTTTTAAAATTTCAACCAAAACCGTGTCGCGCAGACCTTAACGATAGAAGGGTAGTTGGTGTTTCCTTTCGGTGGCAGGGCCGGGGTGACCAGGGAGGGTTCTTTGTGTTGCGATAACCGGAAGCCGAGGGCTCTGAGGACCGAGGGTAATGTCAACTGAGAGGTATTTTAAGTTTCTTCTCACGAGAGTGTTGATTACACGCCACGAAAGAATATTTAATGTGAGCACTTCGCGTTAAATGTGAAAAATGATGCATTTATTTTGTAAATTTACTTTTAATTTGACTGCGAAATTTAAATGTGAATTTTTTACGTGAATTAAAAGTTGTTGGAGTGGCGAGTACAGGGTTAAGTGTCCAGACGCTTCGCGGAAATGCCCAGGCGACTTGCAACTACGAGTACAGACCGGCTGTATGGTTACTCATAAAAATAATATAGTTTAACATAATATTTTTATGATGAAATATTGCGCGATTTAATTTAACTTTTTATCTCAACGATGCGACGTATAGTGGTGTTTTTGGGCTATTCAGATTTGACTATCATGCTAATTCGGTTGTGAAATATTCAGTTAAAGTTTTTAACAACAAATTGTGAAAATATATTCACTTAATGCTAAAACCACTTGTTTGCCGTAGAAGCCTAAATATTAAACTAAAAACATGTACTCTTCGCCTGAGACAAACTAGTAGCAAATATTTTTAACGCGCATAATAATGCAAACTTGTTACATCGGAAATTCCAGTGTTGTTTTGACAATACACCGTGCTTAATGACGTAGATAATGAATTCATCAATATGCAAAGATTGGTTCCTGAATATAGCGCGTGACGCATGGGTTTTGTGAAGACGGTAAGTTGTCTATGAAATTATTCGTACCAGATATGGTCAGTCTGGGAATACCGGATCATAGACAAAAAATATGTATGTAACTAATATTAATCGATCTGCCTTTGTTAGTATAATATAACAGTTTGCAAATAATTGCTTCGGTTTTGTTGTTGTTTTGAGTTTTACTTTTTACAATAATTTTGTTTAAGGTCAGTGAATTATGGCTTAAGCAGTCATATAATATAGCCACTGACATGAAAATGTATGCAGTAAACGATGAGGGGTATAGTCAGTTATCATTCTAATGGAGCAACTTAAAATTTGCAGGTTTAAAGCCCGTGACTGTTTTTTAGATACAAAAATAGAGGATGTGGTTAATCTACTGTGTACAATCTCTCCTTTTATACAGCCTTGGAAGATGAAGAAAGGGAAGTGCAGTGCATCCATCAGAATATCGACTAGCGAGAAACAATGATAATTATTATATAGATGCGTTGTTGGTTACAAGTCTCTAAATAAAATTTAGAAATAAAAAAAATATAGATGCCGATATATAATTTCGACACAAACATGCAGGTGTATTCTCATTTAACGACACAAAAAATTAACTTATATACAATAGTCACTATTGAGTTAGATAATAGATTGTCTACCATGAGAATTTTTCACATACTTTGTTATAGTGTGACGCACCTTCTTTGCCATTAGATATCTAATAACAATTCTCTGTCCATCGCGTCAAAAATTGGTTATGTGACAGATATAACATAATAATACACGCCGTTCTATTGGTCACATTCTATTGGTCGTAATGTACATTGAAGAAACGGGTCCACTCCGGCAGCGCAACCGTCTGCTAAATGGCTACTTTTAGTGCGAACAATAATAATTTTAGTTGGAGTGAGTGCGCCGATAATGACTACAATTTCCGACGATTAGCCGAACGTCGAACGGTTTTTGCCGGACACTTGGTAAAAATGGCCATGATCGTCGAATGCACTAAATGTAATGGCGCAAATTATACCAACTACGTTCATTTTGCTCAGAGAGTCAGAAATGTGTAAAAATATCATACATTATATATAATACAATCTAACATTTTGTTAAATCTGGTACATGCTTTTCAAATATATCTTCTTCAGCAATATGGAGGAGTGGCCCATTGTTTCCCAAAATTGACTGATAATGATGTCGTAATAAATGTTCTAAACTTTTAAGCTTCACTTGCCTAGCAAATTCCAGGTGATTGATAACTTTTTAATACTACCTGACCCAGCAAAGCCAATGCTTTGCTTTGTGTGTCAATACACTTCTTATCAATATGAGATTTAAATGACAAATTAAAGGGCTTTAAGTAAAGATTTTTTTTATCATAACTAATTGTATATGACCAACAGGTTGAATTATGAAATTACAAAGGACTGTCGTATCCTTATTAGCGGTCCCTTCTAGACTGCCCAGATGTATAACCAATACATTTACATATAATTAACTTTTTACATATCATTTTCACAGCCCAGGTCATAAGTCCCGCCAAAGACGTCAAAGCACATTAATATGAAAACATTATCGCGTACATATCGTGCCGACAAAGCGACAACCGGCGACCGTCGCGGCACTCTCCAGTCTCCACAACGGAACCGATCGGAAGCGGCTCCCATGCGACACGACTTATCCATTTATCCGCAACCTCCCATCCGTCGTCACGTAAAGGGGTTACACCGGGACCAACACACTAGGTCTGCCTTCTTACATTTTGATTGTTGCAATTTTTCTTTATAAAAAAGTATAAGATATCCTTATGAAATTAGTATGACTTAGAAATATACACATTAGTACACTCATCATTAGGATGCAAGACTTCTACGCATAGGTATGAGTGACGAAACAATTTATTTAAGTAAAAAAAAAATAGTATTTAAGCAAGGGTTTGGCAGCCACTATCAAACTACTAGATATATCTATATCAGTATTTATCATCATCATCCAATGTAAGTCGCACTGCTAGACATACGACTCTTCGACAACCCAGGGTTGGGGGTTGAGGAGGGCTCAGGTATTACTTCACCATGCTAGCCTGTTGTGAGTTAGGTATATCAGTAACATATAAACCGTATAATATATAATCAGTATTTATATTTGAATTAAATCAGTGCCCTAAACTGGAAATATGTAGTTAAAACTATAGAGTGGCACACATAAATAACACTCGATTGGGGCTCCACTTAAACTGGTCCTCAAGCCCTATAAAACCCGACCATTACGAATACTTTTTTAAAGAATAGAGGCGTAATGTTTTTGTAGTGTCGACAGGAAATAGGCACACGTGCATAAAAATACTTCATCGAGCGGAATAACGAGTTACTTTTATTGAAAGATTTGTGAGTGTTGCTATCGGATCGACCTACAGTCTGTACGTAGTCATTATTTAAAGGAAAATACTTAAGTTTTTTTTTCTAATATACAGTTGTGTCCCCATTTGCAAGATTTAAATAATTTGTCGCAATGGAAATGAAAATGATTAAAAAAATATTATATATTACCTAACCACAAAAGTGCCTATTAATTCGATCGCTTTCTTGCCTGAGTAGGCAAAACAACTTAAAATCAAGACATCAAACTTCCGTTTTAATAATAAATACTAGTAGAACAGTCCAGTAATTTACACTAAATATTTATAGAAAATATATTTTTCTCTGCATAAACGAAACCTTGCTTGCTTTCACAAATAATACCTACTGATAAGGATAAAAATGTTTTGAAAGATAAAAAATTAAATCCATTTTACGAACGGGAAATGTAAAGCATGACGAATTTCCCGCCCCTTTCTTCGAAACATGTTCGAAATTTAAATGGTAAAGTAGAAAATCAGTCAATAAGGTCACCTGTCAAAGCGCTCCACCGTCCACCGTTAATTTTAGTTGCTTTACCATAACGAACGACGTTCATCTATCATTTTGCTTTTAAAAGGGTAGATGGGGGTTGACGGCGATTGAAGCCTTTCTTATTTATTCCGCTATGGCCTCTCGGCCAAAAATACGGGAAGGCATGACCTACCCTCAGCTGGGAGGGTAGTGGAATCTACAATATACGTATTATGGGGCATATTCTATTTTGGAGAATTATTTTTACAAAGAATTTGAACTTTAAAGTTATATTACCTACAATAGTTTCGGCCAAGATGTCTAGTGACTCACGTAAGCACATCTTTCTCGAAGAAGTCGACATATTTCTCTTGTTAGAGACAACATATCTGTTATTCATTTGAATCGTATTGCACTCGGAATTGATACCAGGTGCAATACTTTTACCATACAAAAACACAAAAATAAATCGCAGACATTACTTTCATAAAATTTATGTCCGACATCGTATTTCCCAGATAAAATTGATTTCATTAAGCATAGTAAAAACGTATAAAGTTTATTGCCAGTGTTTACGAATAAATCCATTGAGCCCGAGCGAGTAAGGTACTAATAACTAGTACGGGTAAGTTGTGCTAGCGCGGTCCAGAGGCAGCGCGCTATAATCGTATATCTTGTCTTTGTACGGCGCTATTTATGGCCACCCTTATTTTTATTTTAATGCTGATGCGCGCGGTGCCGCCGTGTCTCGCCAGCCTCGCACAACTGGCCACAGCTTCTTTATTTATCTATTGTAAATTAACTTGTCTTATTAGTGGGGTATTGGTTTTTAATGACGGCCATATTTAAATGTATATGCCCGGATGAAGGGGGATTATAGTATGGCCGTATGACCAGATTGTTTTGATTTTGTTAACTGTAGTAATTTATTCCGCAATGTTTGTTATAAATCTTATTTATAATCTAATACTGTCTTATAAATCTCAGGTGCGGTATGGTTATTATTGGCAGCCTAATCGCTTTGCTTTTCTAATGTCTAAATGAATCTTAAATGAATTTTATAACGCTCATACATACCTCACTCCTGTCTCCCATTGAGGTTGACGGAGACGTTGGAGGTCTAAATAGCACGGTCCTAAAACACTCCTTTTCCATCTTTAACTGACATAATCCTATTGATGCATGCGCTTTGGTATCAAGAGTTATCTATATTACTCTTTATATTTTATTACAGTAACAAAATATGATATTTCAACTGGCGAATCTTGCAAGTTTTAAAGGAAGCCAATAGTGGGCCCCTCTTCAATATTTCACGGGCGTAGGTTTCCGATACATGAATTTTATTAACTTTCGCCCCCCGGTGACGGATGGAGTGTTATAGTATTTGTTTTACGCGTCATCAATATGCCACCGGCAGAAATTGTTGGGGTTACACCAATAAAGCGTGCTGTTCGCATGATTCAATTACTAATGGTGTTGTGCGTGACACTGGGTTATATTACTTAAATGGTTTTAATAAGAGGTGCGGTTATTTTGAATAGTTCTTAAGACGACTTTGATTAATATATAATTCAGGAAGCTGTAAGTTGTTCATGTACTTACATTGAAAGTATACAATTATGCCGCTTATTTAAAGAGTTAATTTTCAATCAAATATCCGAACTTGGATAATACGTTCTTTTATACTTAAATGCTACATGTTTTTTTATTTAAAACCTTAAAATCAAACATACGACAGAATATACCAAAGTGTATAATATAAGATTTCGCAGAGATTCAACATCTAGAAAGGTGTTACAAGTATTAAAAAATGTATTCAATGTTTTACAAAGCCCTAAATACCAAACTCCAAAACTTCTATATTGATTCAATAGGGCAAATATATTCAAAACAAACGTCAGGGAACGATGAAAAATGCCCCCGACCCGCCAAATATGCCATCTAATAATGAGTTTTTAAATAAATAATTTATAAGTCCGGCGTTATTTGTTGAAGGGTGACTGGAAGATTTCTAACTTTCCCCGGGAGAAATTGGCTAAAAAATTCCTTGGCAAAATAAAATCGAAGAGCTGCTTCCGAAAGTTATCGAAGTTCCCAACAATCCATTACACCGAGTTTCGCAAAAAATTGACTCGGGCGAGTCTTGGAACTTATTATTTTGATTGAAAAACATCGGAGTTCGTCGCCTGCGAGGAAGTTTCGCGCTGCTCACAGATACCGCCCTCTTTATGTGCTCTCGCCACACGTTACACATTGTTAGCCCATCCTTATTATTCTAATGTGGCCTTATTTATAATAACGTTCACACAATCACGCTGCCGTCAACTTGACATTGAATATATTTACTTTTGTTTATCACTAAGTATTAGTATTTGAAGTATTAGAACTTTTAATGGTAGATATTCCTATAGTTTTGGGTCTCTAGTGATAAGCTGACTAAAATTAATTAAATCTAAATTAATGCGTGTAGTGGTAAATTAATTTAATAAATGTAGTAAAGTGGTATTTTAACTGTCAGAACTAGATTGTCTTTTTCAGTTATGATATTTTTCCATTTATGATTGATTGAATTTGACACTTATAATTTAAGTAATTGTTTAAGTTTTTATCTTTCACTCCAGTCCATTATGTCCAATCAATTTGCATAGGTGAATTTTATAGCTAAAACCTTTTTTGACAGTCGATCCTAAGATGATTGAAAGATGAGATGTTTCTAGATTTCAAACACAACAACAACACACAAGCGTCAACTCTACATAATTAAGTTCTGCAAGCAAAATTCGAACCATCAATTTGACCATTGGAACTTCCATCAATCCTGCGACTCGGCCGACAACTCACGTAGGACTAGAGGACAGAGCCGGCAAACTAACTAAAATCGCCACTTTTAGCGTGAAGCGAGCACTAAACAGCAAACAAAGCTGACGGCGGCGACGGCGGCGGGCGAGCGGCGTCCGGTGCGCCACAAAGCCTTTGTGCCCGCCACACTGACACGCTTTTTGCGTCGCCGCGGCCGCTATCGCCCGATGACGGCCAGCAGATCGATAAGAGCCACTCGGCGGGAATGCTCCATTGTATTACTGACACTACAGTCTCAGATGTGGAGTGCCGGGGCCCTAAAACGCGTCACGCGGCGTCACTCCGCTGGCGAGCCTGCAGTGCGCCCGACAGGCCCACAGGATGCTAATGCTGTTCCTATTGTCGTCGTATCTAGTGACGACAGTGTTTTAGACACTAATTTGTAAATATTTATTGCGGTGCATTCATTAGAAATACTTATTATATTGTTCGTTTAAACCATACACTTATAGCACGAGATTAAACAAGTATTGATGAGTAAACAACTCCGATGTACCTATGCATATCGAGTAATAGTAGATCGCTTTAGAAACTTTAGAGTAAACTTAATTGTGGAATTTAGAAGCGAAAGGGATAAATAATATCAGTCGAACATTTTTAAAACTTAATTTTTAAACGTTTACTATTTAATAACAAATGACAATCAACAACTGACAATTCCGAATACTATTATTTCTAAGTCACTACGTCACGAAGTAGACGTAACTGAATTAATATAAAAATCTTGAAATGACAGTTGGACAAGGCCAGCGCGACATTCGTTTGGCAATTGTGCAAGAATTCGTGACATAATCAGTGTGGCCCGTTATCTGAACTTGTGACCTTAACGTCAGATGGGAAACTGTTTGCATGATCAATCTAGAAACCTGCTCTTAATATAGCATAATTTTTTTGCCTAAAATCAGGTGTATATTCATGAAGATTGCATTCTAAATAGAATATCAACAGGCTGCGGTGACATTTCACCAGTTGCAAATACATATTTCTCATAGCCTGCGGTTAGCAGTGGAAGACGATGATTTATAAATATATTTATTTACATGTAAAGGTTAATTCGCTACTGCGTCGGGTTATTAACGATTGTACGTAGGTAAAAACCTACTCAAAATCATAAAAATAAGATTCCAGTCAAGTCAAGTAATTCAAGATCAGTTATCGAAAAAAACTCTTGAAAACTTTGGCTTTATTTTTTTAAAAACAATACTCTGCGAAACAGTGGTCTGTATCGAAGAAATCAATTCAAAAGTTCAAGTTCAAGCTAGCTACTGGCTCTACCACTTAGAGAACACTTGTAAATCTTCATAAGAATATTTTATTATGGACACATGTAAGATGCCTCTTGTTTTCTTTCTTTTAGTTTTGTTTCTTTTATTATTTTTGTATTAACAAGAAAGTATTAAATAAAAAAAATAAAATAAATCAGATCAAACTCTTTAAAATGGATAACCATGTTGACAATGCATGTAAAAAAATCAGCGTGACTACTTTTGTTCGTATTTTTTTCTCGGATAAAAAATGCATCATTAAACAGATACTCTTTCCTTATATAGTATATATTGTATAGTATATCTTTAAGAAACCACAGCTACAAGCAGTGAATAATATTTTTCCCATTCGTAAGATCTCATGTAAAGGAGAGCATACACTATCCGTAGACACGAAGCCCGAACTGAAATGTGTACGTGCTCGCCATAATAATTGTGTGGCTGATGTACAAATTAACATAAATTAGTTATTAGTGGCGCGTGAAGTACGTGAGTCATGTACGATCTGAATGCGAGTGCCGCGCGGGCTCGGACGAGTCTCACCGAATAAACTAAACTGCATACCATTGGATACTGCTCAAGATATTGTTGTCAAACCGTTGTGGAAAACTTTCAAGGTTATTTATTTAAACACAATTTTTTGTATTTAAATCCTACATGGGCATTAACGCTCTTATGTTGTAGGCAAAATTTGTCTTTTTCATAAATTAATTTATATCTATTTTCTTACTTTAATGTATTTAGGTCTATTTATATAGACAACAGGCTCGGCCCCTATTCTAGTGTGAGTGATAAAAACTTGGCAAAATTTGGGTACAGAAATGTCACCACAGCCTATCCCTTTGGGAAGGAAGCACAGGCGAGAGGTTAAGTATAGATCTATTTATTTAATCGGCTGTCTTGGTAGTTCTGCGGTATGAAGTGATGGTCTCGAGGTTTATGCATGCGGGCGAGAACCTCGACGGGTTAAAACGCCAGGCACAAACCTCTGACTTTTTCAAATGATGTGTTTATTCATCATAAATCACGACTTACTTTAACGGTAAAGGAAAATATCCTGAGAAAACCTGCACATCTAAATATTATTAGGAATTTCTTAGGTTTGCACAGGCCAGTGTGGTTGACTTAAGTTAAAAAAACCCTCAGTTGCAGAGAGGCTACATGCCCAGAAAGGTAATTGTCGATTCCAGGTCCACAAAAGTTCTAATGTGGGGTCAATGCTTTTTGCGAATCTGTTGGATGTTTTTATTATCTATTTATAGAACTTTTTACACATAATTTCCTATAATACAAACCACACTCATCTTTTGTTTAGAATCATCAATGGCCTTTCAAAATATGTATTCCTTACAAATATTTTTATCTTTACATAACGTAGCAATTCATAGAATTGATGTTAATCTCACATCAATGAAAATATTTGTAGAACGACCCACGTACGATTTACCTTGTTTCGAAATGTGATTTTTTATACAAATTTGTGATTCTCTACATCAAAGTCCAGAGATTGGAACAATTATTGGATTTTCCATTAAGAACTAGTGTTGGAAACTTAACTAAATAAATAAATATCCCCAACCGTCATTTACATAGTTCAGGAATGGTATCAGAAACTACGAGAGACTTCAGTTTTACAAGCTCAGACTCGAAACATATATTTTTGGATTGTACAAACAGTAGTCTCAGTGCGAGGGTTGAGGGTTGAACATAAGATATGGCTGGTGAAGCTTTGGTGTAGAAGTGTTAGTTACCCTATCCCATTTATGGGTTTGGATGCCATATACATTATCAACAAACATCTCACTACAATTTATGTATTAATCCATGCACATATACCTTGAGTCCACCTTGTACTTCAAAGGTAGGTTATAACTACGTCCGAGATTGTATTCCAGCACCACACGAGCCTGAATGTAAAATAATACGAAACACATGAATAGCATGCGAAAGCACGTCTCCCCTGCAAATTCAAACCGAAGACAAGAGATTCCTATCCAACCTTAATCCTAAGACGTTCCAATCGTGCAAGTAACATACCGTACAAATATACGCTGGGTGTAAACCTTCTGTTGTTTGTGCCAATACGGGGCCTACGGTGCGTCAGTCACGTCGGGCTCGCAGGCCCCACTCTCAGTAATCGCATCAAGATAGCCGTGAGCCGCCTTTTGACCAGCTTCATGTGTACGTGTTTCCTTGGGACGTACGTGTGTCTCGCAAAATATATACATATCTTGTGTACCTTGTTTGATGTACTGCGCCGAAAATATATAAAATTTACGAAGCCTCGTAGGTAAATACCTATGCCATTTTGAGAGTAGACAGGAATATGTGTCGAATGAAAAGATGGTCACCTTGGCTAATAAGTTTTATCTGGAAGGGTTTACTAGGTACCATGGAACTCACACAGTAGCCTTAGCATACAGTAATAAGCTAAAAGAAGTTATCTTCAAGTTATCTTCTTACGAGTTACACAATCCTTTTTTTACGTCTAGATACCTATAAAAGAAGTATAGCAGAAAATTTTAACACAAAGACACTCTTTCAATATAGATAGAGCTGGTGAATGTCAGTACGTAGTGTCATCGTAAAACATTTACGATTGAATATTCAAATCGTTAACTAGCCTGTGATAGCTGGAATGCGATGTGAGGTCACGCAGCTGTCTAAGTACTGGACGAAATAAATAAGCGTGTAGAAACGAGACGCGGTCACAATGGCCCAACAAATCAGGGTCACGGAACTAATCTCTCCGAATGAACTTGGTAGGTGTTTCCATACATATGTACAGTTATATTTGGATATTTTGTGTAGTATCGAAGACGTGACGAAATGTTTGATTAGCTGCTTAATAATTTCTTCATTACATTTTATCCTTTGGCTAAGATAGTCCAGTAATACATTGTTTTTAAGCTTAGGCTTTTAAGCTTAGCGCGGAAGAGACAGAGGTAAATTAATTGATCCATTTGACTACCGAATTGATACAGATCGAAGTAAAAATTAATTCTCAGCCCTGGTAATTTACCCTAATTATCCCTTAATTTATTTAAATATAGAGATGGGTTACTTTTTGTCATCTTATAAGTACCTACATTCGTAAGTTAGACTTCAAATTACTTCTAAATAATGTAAATTACAATATTATAATAACGTCTACACAACATTATCTTACGACGAGCCATACTAAATATAATTCCACTCGGAGACAGTGAAACTAATACGAGGCACTCAGGATGAGTGACATTAGTGTACAAAGTGATGTCTCGGCGAGACGGGCGAGGCGGGTCTAGGTATATTTCCGAATTCCCTCACGCACGGCCAGAGGGCGCGCTCGGCGGCACACCAATACGTCCTTAATGCGATGGAGAAATAATTTCCTAAAATGCAGTGGATTGAGACGGGCACAGGTACCCACCCTATATATGTGAGTAGTTTTCGCGGGGCCGATGTCAATTTAGTTTATTAAACGATGACAGAGCCAACGTAAGGATGTATCCCGAAATAGTATTTCGGGTCACGTGAGCTCTTACGGGGTCGGGTCCATTTCGCGATGGAAATTATGCTGAGGATACATATTACGTACCCACTGCTGTAGTTCGTAAGTTGAAGGGTTATTAAATACATTTGAAATACTTTTCATGTTAAAGTATTTGATTGGATATTGCTGATAAAATACACACTCAAAAAAGGTATACTTACGACATTAGGTGTACCATTTGTGTTGTCTTTTGTTTTTGGAATGCTTGTTTTAAGGGAAAAAAATCTAAATCAATTCTGTCATTGATTTAGAAGAAAAACCGACCTGCCCGTTTCTGGATTCGAACTCACCACCTGATCGTACGGCTTTCACTTGGTGTCATGGAATCAACAGGACAATACTGGTGACCAGTAACTGTGTTTGTTTGCGTGTTTCAAAACCACTATCGAAAAACAATCCAATGGACAAAGGAAACAAGCGGCCACAATCAAATGCATCGGACAAATCCGGCTCGAAGGCCCGAGAGCCAGGTACAAAGATTACGTACGAAACATTCTTATACGTGCATACTATCAAATGTTCGAGTTCCCATTGTAACGTGGAGCGTTCCCGAGCAATATCGCAACTTGAATACTGAGATTGCAAAGCCTCTTGAACCGTCTTATCTGGCCAATAATAATAGCAAAAACATCGGTTCCAACCAATACGTTTTCTCTTGAATTATAAGACGATCTTGAGACTGTTCTCAGATATTGTTTATTCGTATTGTTTTACTAATCACATTGTTGTTTTTGCTGTTGCTTTTTTGTTAGATGAGCATTTTATTTATATGACAGAGGTTAAAATGAGTGTTATACCTATATTAATAAAAAAAAATAATAATCATAAAAATCTTTATTTATAAAAAGCGATTTTACACATAAATGAGAATATCCTATATTATTTGATACTTAGTAAATAAATATTAGTTCAACAACGATAATTAGTTATAATATTACAAATAACCTAAAGTTATTATGTAATGTATTTCAGTAATAGCAATAAGTGAAATATTTGTCGCGGTGACCAAAAAAATTATAAAAATGTTACTTTCACTACTTATTGGGTTATAAATTTGTGTACCAGCCAAGTTCACTTTGCTTCATAAGGAATATGAACCGTCAAAATTAAATTCATTAAATTGTGGAAAGTGAATAATCTATTTAGTTCGTAAAACACGACAAATACTCTTGAATGAACTGTATACATTTGTTATTCAGAAGATAATTTTGGATTAAAAACTATTTAAGAAAGTCGAATAGGTATTATAAATGTGGAGACGTATCAGACCGGGTGGCGTGAGCAGGGAGACACAATCTAAACACTCATTGTAAAGTCTCCATTGGTCGTAGCGAAGTGCCGATCTTCGATCAATGGTGGTACATATCGTTTTAACAGGTTTCGTAGATAGTATCCTCAAATATTTTATGTTTATTATTATGAATGATTTTAAACATACATAACATTGCAACTGTATTAACCGAAAGGGTAGGCTGAGGTGCATTGTTGTATCCCCATTTCGCCAGGTATGAATGAGTCCCAAAAAATGTTTAAAAAAGTATTAACAACAATGTGAGAGTACCAAGTATAATGTATCAGTCGGAGGGTGAGGTATTAGACCATCGCATTCGTATGTCCATCGCATTCGTATGACCATCGTATTCGTATATTCGTAAGTCGAGATACTTTTAGTATGAGAAGTCTGCGTAGGAGTAAGAAGGAGAGCTTCTAAGAGCCTAATATTGATATGATTTTTCACACGAACACTATTTATTTTTCTTTAATATTCGATTAAATTGCAGTAAGTTATTATAACAAAACATTAGATTCTTATCAGTTCTTAGATAACGAAAATTGCAATCGTTTTTTCCGAAGCATATGTAGCAATATGGTCCATTTGTGAAGTAGTCCATTACCAGGCAACATGAAGTAGACACACGAATGCAAACTACATCACATCGATGAGCACTCGAGGGAGCCTGCGCATGAAGGGGTACGTTTAAATTATCAAACAGAAGCCACTTGAAAACTGCAATGACACATGTTAACGTTTCGGCCGCGTGATTGCGTTCGTAGTCGACCGGTCGGACGATTTGTTTGGCGATTTGGCGAGCTCCAAAGAGTTTCCATGTAAGTGGGTGATAAAATGAAAATGAGTGATTGTTTGGTAATGAAAAATTAAATAAATGTGATAACAATATTTTTAACGTATTGCTTAACGTTAACACGTTAATTAAAAAAACTGCTGGTGTTTTATTGATTTGTTTATTTGTGTGATATATTAAAATTAATAAGTATTTTCATATGAAACTACATAAGATCTAATACACGAAATAATATAATTTATAGCCAAACATATTGGAGCTTGTTTTCAATATCTCATACAGCAGGAGAAAATATTGTTCCATAATTCCGTAACTTATTTGCAATCGCGGAGGTGGACGTCACTCGGCACGCAAACTCTCCAGGACGCACGCAAAACGAACATTTTTCCGAACGGAACGCCCTCTCCACGCAAAACTCTATAAAAACGTCGAAAAAAATAACAGTAACATGGCGTATAATGACAGCTGGTCCACTTGAGAACAAAAGGGGGGAACCGAGCCTCGTCGAGAAAAAAATAAATGAAGAGTAAAAACAACGCGTACGTGCGCCGGCGGAACGGTGGAGCCGCCGCCCGCCGCAGCCCGCCGCGGCCGCCGCCCGCGCGCGCTAATACATTTACAATCGCGTTCGATTCGAGCAGTCGACTCCACGATCGCCACGCTTACTCCGCACAAGTGGACTCCGCCGATAACGCGCCATTGTTGCCGCGCACATTCAGACTCCTCGCCACTCGGCACTCGCCACTCGCTACTCCACCTGAAATTAGGTACCGGCTCCGAGGAAACTCGTTAAAAATATTACTATATATCTCACGGAGAATAGCGCCGCATTCGTGTTTAAAATGCGAATAATAATCGTAGTATTCATAAAAACCCCGTGCACGGAATGTAAGAGGCCGTGTTTTGCACGTTATAATTTTTACGCCGAAAGCGGGCTCAGGACTAGCGGGCGCTGTTTTGTGCCGAGTGTAGGCTCGGTTCAAATGCCGCGTACGGACCATTAGTTGATGAGCGCACGTGTACGCCCGCCCTACGGCACACTCCGCTCGCGCCCGCCCGCGCCGCGCCCGCACCGCACCGCGCCGGGAAACAGTTACAATTTCCAGCTGAAATATGAAAATGTTTTGTAGTTTTCTGTTTAAAAATATGTTTTGGTAAATCTACCGTTTTCACGCACAATGAGTTTTCGTTGGAAACTTTGACCATGTGTTTTGTAAGCAGAACAAATATTTCTATAGTTTTGCTTTACACTTTATACATTACTCTATTAAATCACAACGAACAAAAGGGTGCTGTGTAAATTAAATTAAACAATTTAAACATTTCCTCGCTATTTTTAATTGTAATTTGTAAGGCATATAATAACACCAAACAAACAAATAATCACCGACACAGGTACAAAAGGGTCTTAAAATAATTTGCATTTCAATAAACATTTTAGTGTGTGCGTTATCACTTTAATCTAACCTATTTAATGTGAAACTTATCAACGTAACCGAACTGTCGATGCCCGCTTTGATCTGCGGGCTTCATCGGAAACGAAACTAGGGGGACTATTCCTAAGTCAGTACAAATGTATGTCGTGTAATACCACGGAAAATTTGTTTTTTACGAAAAAAATACATCAAAGAATAAAATACTTTCGTGGAAGGCATAGCAATAATTTAAAAAATTAAGGAATTGAAAAAATGTTCGATTTAAAATACTGATTTTCATTATTTTATAGTTTATCTATAGATTTCAGAAGTTACCATTCAAGTAATTATTACGTACCTAATTAAAAATCTTAACACAAATGTGAAAAAGTATTTTTGTTTCATGTATCATAAAAGAAAGCTTTTTTGGTAACTTGAAACGTAGAAATAAAAAAAAGAGCTATTTAAAGCCTACTCTCCATTTTTTTATCAATACGACATTTAATCAATTGAAACATGCATCAGAGGACATTAACGCTGACGCACACATATCATTACCGCTAAACTACGATCAGTAATGAGAGGAGACACAGAGAATCGAACCCCTGTACGAAACGATATGTGTTTTATATGAATTAATTCCTCGGCTGACGGAGCCCGAAAGCGTTTTACTCACGGGCCAGATGGCGCGCGGACAGATCAATTTGATGATTGCAAAAAAACCTACTGCGGACTTTTTGATGTCGTACGGTTTCGCGATGCGAGTGGGCGTTCGCGAGGCGTGCTCCTTTTCATACCGTTTTTATGGAGCGCTGCGAGAATAAACATCAATTGGTTAAATTGTTTTCTCTATGCAAATTCTGGGTAGCTGTGTTTATGGGTATGGTGACCGTTACTAGACTACTTGCAACTTCGTGGTAACTATAATGAACCGATCGGCAGAACTTTCTGATATGTTTGTGTTATCATAAGTTACAGCTTCACCTGATTGATCAAGAAAAATAAATGGTTTGGAACCATATATCTTTGTGGGTGTGAGTATGGCAACAAGCAACGATTTTTATGTAGCTTGTCTTTATCATGTTTTTAAGAAGAAATATATAACTTTTAATAGCATGATTCAGATTTAACTGTATTTTTCATCAGACAGATCACAGTAGGTCAGGAATCCTCAAAACAATAGTTGGTATTTTATTTCACCCACAATTCACTGCCTGTCTTGGTTCCATAAAAAAACCATCATCAAACACCTTGCAGATAATTTTCCGACTCAGAATCAAAACTAAAATATTGAATAATATCTAACTTATATCAAAGTTTATAATCATCTACGTCCACATGCAATAAACACAAAATTTACTCATAGACTTTTTCTTACACAACCCTAAACAATAATCTTTATTAATACCTCCTATCAACTAATACAGAGAGCAGACTTAATAAAGACATCGACATCCATTGCAAACAAAGTATTAATAGAACATTTTTGTATGTGTCGGGGTGTACGTGATGGAGGGTAGATAGCGTTCTGAGTGACGTGTTTAATAAGCGTTATCTCGTCTTGTTCGGCTGTCTCGTGTGCTCAGACTATGATGTCACGAGGAACAGCCATATTTCGAAGCGATGCAGTTGCATTTGTTTTTAGTATTGAACCACACTCGGGTGCTTGTGGTTTGTGATGAAGGAATAAAATTTAATCTATGTTTGGGAGGTTGCTTAACTGGATTGTAAAATTATAAAAGTAAATTAATTGTAAATAACAAATGAATAGTAATTGACAAAATTTTAACTCTGCTGTGTGGGTAGTTTGAGATTGTCGTAAGCAAAATTACAATGTTATGGTGAGGGGGTTGGAGTTTAGATTCTGTCGTTTCTTTTCCTTTGCAGTAGCAATGATAAGTATTCATCCCACCTTCTCTACCATTAAGAGGGTTTAGGCCTTAGTCCACCCACCAAAGAAATTTTTAAGAACTTTTAAATACGCAAGTTTCCTCACGATATTTTAAAGTACTTGATGATTCATTGTGAATACGAAATTGGAAGAGTCGGAAAAGTAACACTAAACAAATTTCTAAAAACTGCTCACAGCAACAGTTTTAATTTTACATAACGAAATACGGTACAACCATTACAATATTTATTCGAATATATTGGTAATTGTTAGCACACACAATAACCAGGTTGTTCATTGAATGAACTTGGCTAGAAATAGCTCGCGCTTACTTACGATTGACTTTGAACTTCACAGGTCACCGTAATCAAACCGCTGAAGCCGCACAAAGTACTACGAGAGTCACTCCTATGTAGAATGAATTGCCTACCTCCCATACACATTAAGGAATTATTCATTTACTGGAATACTAATTACTTGAAAGATTGTTTGTATATGTTGTAGCAATTGTAACAGATAATTAATAAAGCATGTGAACATGTAAGAAGATAGATTTGATTTCAATGTTAATAGAAGAGAAATATTCAAAAAGTAACGAACTCATCTAAAGAACGAACGAACGATCTAAACTCATGAGTAGACATAAGTCAGATAAGTTCTCTCTATTTGAAATCTGCGTATCACTCCTTAGAAACAGACATACATATGTTTGTCGTTGTATACAATCGCGACTACTCCGACATTAGTGTAATTAAAGAAAACCAATAAAAAACATGCAGATTAAAGTTGGTAATAAAGTGCAAGTTTTAAAAAAGAATGTTACATCGCAGTGGCCCATTGTAGTGTTACACAAGAAGGGGAGATCGGCTGCTCGGCACAATCGAGAGCCCCGATGAAAGTCGCTAAGAGACACGCGATAACATCGCACTACAGTGGATGGCATGCGACCACTGCCCCTATCGCCCCCATCGACTCGCCAATAATGAGTCTACAAATCGTGACGGAAATTGAAAGAAAAAACTTCCCAAACGGCAGATCTTATCGCCTCTTCCTAAACGTTCTCGTAAAAATATTAATAAAACATAACTTTTTCCACCCAAACCCACATTAAACTCCGATCCCGTAGGAATTTATTGACAATTACGCGTCAATAAAAGGCAATAAAGTCACAAAGCGGCAATGTCCACAGATTTGAATGTCAATTGTACACAATTGTGTAATTCTGTTTGGTGGAGGCTCATTTTGATTGTGACACTAGTAATACAATTAAAAGTTGACTTCTGCTCGTTCAGTTTCTTTGTGCCGTTTATTATTATGATAAACAGACCTCTGGCTATTGTGTGGCAATTTAATCCATAAACGTTTCCGTTGCCCATTTACAAATATTTGTTTCGCTATTTTGGTCAATTATCACTACCATAAGATTTTTATGATGATATGATGGATGCATAATGTGACATAAAGTGTACATAAATAACTTTGGAATTCAATGTTAGGTATATAAACCTTGATTTTTTCGTTTATGACGACATAAGTTCTTAAAGTATAATGTATTGATACTTTTTTTATAATTGATATGATCACACATCTCTTACGCCAAGAGCGGTACAATAATGCAATTTCCAATTTTACTCTAGCTTTTTTATAATTCGAAGATAAATCTAATACCAAGCTTATAGGATAAGGACGTAGAAATTAATCAAGCATTGAACCGTGATAAATTAAAATGAGCCTGCGAATGTCGCGTACAAACATCTAATAAGGAGAGCTCGCTTAACCTTATCTCCGATCGAGGAAGTCTAAAAAACTGCTGATGGCGTCGGAGGGGGAGGGGCAGGGCGTGGGGGACGGAGGGGGCCCGGGCTCCAAGAACAAGAGCCGTCAGTGAAATAGAGATAGATGAACAGTGGGAAATGAAATTCTTTGTGGCATCGCGGTCCCACAAAAAATGCACAGATTAGATTTTTCCCCTCGCCGAGGACGGAGGGTAGATGGAGGCAATGATTTTTTACAACATTCGCCGGGATATATATAGGAGTTTTAGTGTCGGGATTTGTTGTAACTGCCCTCTGTTTGAGACTTTTAATTTCCTTGATTCGAAACGCCTTCATTATCTGTCGCGTCGACGTCTTTACGAAATGTTTATTTTAATAAAACATTTAATAGCATTATACATCACGCCTAAATGTGCTCTGTTTGAAAGCAACCTTGAATACATCTTTAGAATTTAATTTCGATAGAAAGATAATAATTTGATTAAATAGAAATATTACAGTCAATTTTTTTACGTGCATAGAGAATGGTAACAGGATACAAAACTAGTAACAGTCTGACCCGTATTACGCAGAACACGAAAACCAGAGCTGGCCATACCTAACTGACAAAACAGTCATATAATTACCCAAGCCACTGTCCAGCCATCCGAAAAAGCATATTCCAATCCTCGTATTTATTTTTAAGATGAGCAAAACACACAGCAATATTTCACGCGCGTCAGGCGTACACATTAAGTTCACCACAACCGCGGCAGGGCTTCGAAATTACTTGGCATTAGAGGCGTACTTAGCTCGCGGATTAGATGCAACCCTCCGTAAAAAACAAGGGGACAGGCTTCAATTGATAGCGGCTCGTTTACAGTGATTCCTTGCTTGTATTAAATCTCTTATCGGTTTCATCAACAGAAATAAACGAGGCTATATCGAAAGCTATGTATTTGGCTGATGTCTCTTATTATTTATTAAATAAGAGTTTAGTCACAAACTTGAGATTAAAATTGTTTGAAATTAAGACGGTATTTTATCAAGTTAAACACCACTCGTCAACAGTAGAGTTTTAGAAAGCTGATCTATAGCTCGTACAGAACATACCAAAATACCTTCCGATTGTTATTCCTTCATTGCCATATTTATGAAAACATTGTAGGATTACTAGATATTTTGATGTCATTAAAAGGAGCGGAATTCTTTCTAACTACTTATAAACTAACTTCTATCTACTTATAAAATAAAATACTTAAAAAATATTTGCGTTAGCATTTAAAGATTCCAAGAATTTGGTCTTTAGTGCCCACGTGTGCTATGTGGAAAACAGCAACTTTGGAAACAATACATCTTTAACCTAAAAACCTTTTTCAATTAAATTAGTTAATCGATAAAAATATATAATAATAAACATCTAAATAACTATTCGAATTTGCTCAACCCCATTAATCCCAACATCCAAAGAACTATTACACCGAAGCAATCAAAACGATTCTTTCCTAAATACCTAGCCGGGACTCGATCGATATAATCCGAGGAGCTGTGTCACCGCAGAACGTGTGTCATTTGGGGAAAATAAAGCTGAACACGAATTCAGTAAAGTAGCACCGCAATTTGTTTAGCCACTTCAAAAGCCGGCTTGTGGCTGCACGATACAATCCCTATTCGCTTTGGAAATTGGCAAAATGCTTGATGCAAAACATCTGACATAAAAAAATATGTGGAATTAGGATAGTGAAGTCTTTGCAGCTATTTTCGAAGGCAATCTAAGCATATGGTGTAATTTACGATGTCTACTTGCTTGGCGCATTACTTGTTCTACTTTCTCGTGTATTTGGCTTATTGACACCATTTATAGAAATACGAGTAGGTATTTGAAGTTTCCCCGGCGTGTATTACT
Source organism: Cephonodes hylas (assembly GCA_030295005.1). Lineage (NCBI taxonomy): Eukaryota > Metazoa > Arthropoda > Insecta > Lepidoptera > Sphingidae > Cephonodes > Cephonodes hylas. The sequence continues at coordinate 4,330,473 of AP025364.1, read as the reverse complement.
CGATGAAGTAAAAGTAATCATTTAAAACAAATTCTTGGAAACTTCTTTCATTCATCCACGCCAAAGTACGCATTTTAAACAATATAAATCAGACTTTCCGTAAATAGCTCGAAGGAAAATCGTTTTAGCTAAATATGCAGTATTTTGACTATAAATTAGCTCATTAGGCGGAGACAAGTTGCCCCTGCAGGAGTAAACGGAAAGAAGATCGTTTCCCGAAACTAATTACCAAACACGATAATTAAAAAAAACAGATTTCTTCGCCGACTAAGGGACGGGGAATAAAGAAAATGCAAAGTGTCCACCCGAAATTTCCATGACAAAAAACCTTTTTTTTCCGTATCGCCCAAAATAACCATTGTCTCGTGCGAGTTTTGCCCGTTATTTTTTTTCTTTGACGTGTCTCATTTTCATTTTTATCTCCTTCGTCGAGGTTTTTAATAAGATATGCAAATTTCTGTGACACGAAATGTCTTTCGTCAATATACGCTGGTGCCTTTATGTAGAATTAAATATGACTTTCATTTTACTAAATAAACTGTTGGGAAAGATACATTGGTCTCATAGCAACTAAGAGATAACAATCATTTAGCATAGAGTTGTTCTCATTCGCTCCAAAGCTGTTTATGATTCCAATTTCAGACTTAGATATTATATAACGGGGCATTTGATATTTAAGTTTTAATAGAATTAATAGATCCTGTGGTTAGTTATCGTTATGTTTGAAATTTAATTTACCGTTAATTGATTATGAGGCATGCAACTGAGAGGTCTCAGGTTCAATTATGAATTCAATTATAGAGTCGTAATCACATTGATTACTTCTTTGGGAAACCATGTGTTAAGTAAAGATAACTTTAATAATACACTTAATAGACCAATAGCTAAAACATTTAAAAAATAGAGAATCATTAAAAAACATGCATATTGTCACAACACGTAATGTATTCCTATATTATTTATGCTAAAAAAGGTAGAAATAGAGTTTATGAATAAAATATGCATGGTAATAGGAAATGAAAACTTTTAACAGTCACTAAGTAAAACAGAGATATTTACCTTTTATGTGAAGCTATACAAAACGTTTTTTAGAATAACTATCTTAGTCAATTGACGCGACGTCTTAAATTAAATCTTCAATTCCCTTTTTTCATCGGCGTCCTGTGCAAGACGTTATCTCAGCAATCCCATTAAAACACCGACATAAAATTAATTAAAACGGCGCAACTATACATTAGGTCGACAGCGTCTGTCACTTTCAGCTCGACCCACTTACATTGAGGGCCGGTGGGGACTCAAGAACCGACCACGTGAGCCCCACTGAAGTTCTATTGATAGAACACTATATATTAACCGGACATGCCGGCTATGAAATCATTTTACCTTCGAGTGTGGAATATAGAGCCTATTTTCATCACTGCTTTATGGCCTTGATACATCTATCTTAAAAAACTAAGATGAATTGATTCTGATGCTCATTTTATTAGCGTAAAAGTATAAGAGTTCAAAATTATATTGTAATAATTTCACGTTGTAAATTTTTTATTTAATACTATTCGAAAGTGTCAATTAAAAGGTTTTTGGATATTGGCGAATGCTACGAGTACAAACGTCTTTGGTGTAGGTATCAAGCACTACTTTTCTCTAGTGCCAAACAAGTCACTAACTTTACAATATTTTTTTGGTAGCATATTGCAATGCCAAAAAAACAATTATAAATATCTACAATGACCCCATGTGACACCTTACCAGTGAGGACTTAAAGAACAACACACAAAGAAGCCACATTAAAAGCCAAATCACCCCTGCAAGGGTTCGCTAAATAAATAAATAAGTGGTCCGAATATGGCGGGAGCGTAATAACAGAAGGCAAACAGCATCGGAAGCCGTGAGATAAAATCGTATTGCGTTGTCAAAAATAAATGAATCCGGGGATTAGTCGGGGACACGGCGGCCGCGCAATATTGTACCGTGGCGCCCAACGTGGGACGGCAATAAGCCGCCCTGCTAACTGCGCCTCGACACTTTCTGATGAACATTATTTCAAAACGAATCTTCGGGGTCATTTCGATCTAGTGTTATTGTTTATGCAATTGTTAGTAGGTATATATTTATAATTCTTTTATCATTTTCGTAGTGCTGTGCATATGCATAGACTGTTAAACTCGTGGGTACATGGTCTATATTACGCTTATTAATTGGTATCGTTTTTAAAATATATTTGAAATATCTTAAATCATTTAATGAACAACATTTAAATTTAATATAAAAGCGCAATGCAAGTTTCACCACAAGAACTTGGATAATATTCCTTTCGATAGAGCATGCGTAATGTAAGAACATTCACATGGTTTGCTTGTTCATAATCCATAATAATTAATCTTAAACCGAGTTTAATATTATTTCAAGGCACTAGGCAATGAGTATAAATGCAGTAAAAATAACCGTGCCCCTCATTCTTTTGTAGATGGATATCAGTATCGAGTGATCATGACGAGATAAACTACTCGCCCGATTTCGCCGCAAAGAGACGGCTCAACGGACGAGCTCACACAGAGCTGCCGCGTTTTATTCCGATCGAATTTACCTTCCCATGGAAATACGATGGTTATTCTCATCGTATAAAAATAGTAGCGCGAGGTTAATGGACGCCTATTAGATCGGAATGTTTTTCTAATATAAATTAAACGATGAACGATAATATCATTACTCAAATACGATTCCTTCCACAACTTCAAACAAATCTCCAACAAAGTGTAAATGGAATAAAACCATTGAAAAATAAGAATATATGAAAAGGTCGCAATTTATCAATTGCGCGTCAAACAGTCGATCGGTTGGGCATCATTTTTATCGTATTTGCGTATAAATAGTGGCGTCGCGACGCTTCGAGCCGCCGCTAATGATACGGAAAATGACATCTTATTTCGACGCGTAAATCGAAGAAAAAATCGCTCATCTCTCGCCCGTCTGCATGAATATTTTATAGGCGCGTCAACAGCGAAATGACAGGTTTTATCGTTTGAAAATTCGACGAAAATTGCGCGAAATGACGCGTCGATATTTTTTATTTAGTGAGAACATCCTTCCGCCAATCAGGCGCGTTCATTGTGCCGCCACAATGAGCTCTCCCTCGCGCGCTCTGCTTCTCCAGCCTAATTTTTATTTAACTTGCGCGCAACAGATTATTTTGCTTAGGACATTGTGGAATTGTATTTGAAATTTATACCGCTTTGTTACTGTTTGTAAGTAAGCATTTTCTTGTTGTTTATTCTACTCATTGCTGGTAGTACTTTGTCATAACTCTAATCAAAGCGTCAACTAGTCTTTTTGAGCCTATCAACACCTCCATACTTCACTTCATAATAATCCGATTACCACAATTATTGAACGAATTGAAGCATTCGTTGGCACAATCGAACTTTACCGATGTCTGTGAACTATGAAACAATGTACTGCGAGGAGCTTCGCGAGATCAAACGGCAACCTCAATACAAAATTGGCTGAACGTAAATATTAATGTATTTGATTGCTTATTAGCGTTTCGACATTACATGTGTTCGCATTAGCTTTGATCGGGGTGGGCGTCGTGACGTGTGTTCTCGGGCTCCGACAAATCTTACGCCGTGTGTAGGGGAACTTTTACTTGGTGTTTGCTTACTTGTGTAATTGGATGCTTAATATCATAATGGGGGAGGCATAGACGTGCATTAAGAAAACCCGATACTTTGAATAACTGTCAATTATTATAGTATTATAGTTGCCTGGAATTTTATTTGTAAAACAGTATGTATTGTGTATACCATTTAAATAACGGAATCCTAGTAGTTATTTTACTATTTTTAATATTAACATTTACAGCCAGCCGACCTATATAATCGTCCATTTGTTTCCAACAGATTTAAAATCCTATATCTGATTTATTTTTTAAAGACTTGTTTTTACAACGGCGTCAGTTTGTAAAAACATTGGATTTTCTTTTTCCTCCTTAGCAACCGGCTTAGGCCGAGACACGTCGCTCGTGGACGTGTGGCCGTGATCTAGATTTTTCTATTCATAGTCTTACACTTTAGGCGCTTGGTTACCAACCTACACCTTAAAACTAACATGGCTAGCATAATGTGGTATGTTTTTGGACCTTCTATGTAAATGATGCTCAATCCACATCCAATTTCTATGAAAACTGGTTGCAGATGTATTGTGCTATACTTTCAGAGATACATCATTTAATGTCTGTACGTTATTCTGGTAGCATTTAACCTCCTTTGCTTCACATTCACATCACAATTATTTATTTTGGGTGTGGATATTTGTGAGACCGAAAAATCGTAGTTTTTTTTACTTACGATACAAGACTCGTATCTTAGTGTGTGGTCAGAATTACGTATGTGACTGTTGGGTGTGTTAATTATAACTATTTATTTATTCGCATTAATTTAAATGTTCACTGTCTTATTATTAGACTAACGGAGTTCTACTAACCTGTACTACTCCAGCATAGACTAATATCCAACCCCTCTATTCTACATCTATAAACACTGCATAAAATAGGGCTAGATGGCAATAAGGCGTGATCCAGCTAAGTCTCAACATATTTAGTAAATTTGTTCGCCGCCGAGTGGGACGGAACACCTGCCGTAAAGATAAGCCTGTCGTGTCGCGTAATATTCCCCTAAACTAACTTCTTACTGCCTCCGGTGCCATGGCGACCTACCCTCTTCCTACTTTGATCGCTATGTATTGCTTATGTACTCCACGCTAATTTCGAGGGACGTGAATTTCATAAAGCCTCTTATGTAGCGATGTTTGATTGTATGATAATAATTTCGCGTAAGGAAATTTGGAATGGTGTAATTTAATTTTGTTAAATGCTTACCTAATAAGCTATGGACTGGTAAAAAATGGGTATATGAATATGCTGTAAAAACATTAGGCTTTCATGTAACAAGAGGTAATAAATAGGCACTTCTCAGATTATAAATAATACACTTACACAAACATTAACTCACGCCTGTATTCTCAGAAGGTGTAGGCAGAGATGGATTTCTGCACCCACTTTTCGCCAGGTATCTATCAGTCTCACGTAATAGGGGGCGAGCCTATTGCCGTTTCTCGGGCACTTAAGAAAAATATCTAGCAGACTCTACATTTCATACATTTTAATTCAATTCTTTCTCTTTTCGATATTTCGAACCCACCAGTGTTGCTAGACGTCGCACCTAGGATAAAGACCGGATCTAACAAGTCACTTTTAAATTCTGGTATACATGTATCAAACTATAGTCGTAATACGACTGAAAGTGATGGTGATCATCACATTAATTAAATTATAATATCTACTCAGAAAAACCTGTAAGACTTTGAAAGAGTTATTATCTGTACGAAATACCTATAAGTATGCCTGCCTTGACTACACAGAAGTAGGTTTAGCCTTACACATTAACTTATATTACGATCCAGCCACAACTACATACATTATCGGCTCTAATAACGCTCTTAAACCACTACATTTACTCTAGCACCTCATCATTACGCTTCAAAAATATCTCACCACCCACACATGTATGGAATATTATAAACTGGCAACACTTGAGCACTGTAGATGTCTCCCGCGGGCGGTAGATGGCGTCGCGACCATATTGCGAATTAATTAAGGAAGTCATTACGCACCGATAGCGCATTAGCCGCACGCATGCCGGGAAATTGCCGGCACAAAGGATATTTCCTGCGTTTTCCTGATTTAAAGCAATTCACGGATTTTGATTAAACCCCCGCTGCTACACCGAGATTATTCCCCTTTCAATGCAAAGAATGGTTTATTTCAGACACCGTGAAAATGAATTGTATTTCCTTATGCTATTGATTATGTGAGAGTACGTTGTTTATGCGTAAGTGGGAAGTAGGACTGCGATGTAGAGAAATTGGATACAAGTAAATATAGTTTATGGTGATTAAATTTATACGGTTATATTGACTTAATGGTAATATTTAAACCTTTTAAAATCACCGACTTTTAGGAATTTGTTGGTAAAGACATGGTAACTCTTTTACACCATGTTGATATTAATTCTTGATATATTTCGATTGATACAATAATTTTTATTTTATATTGAAAATTCTTGAGCCTATCTCAAAACCGGAGACGGATACAAATACTAAGCAATTTATGTTCACGGTAATATCACTTATCAAATGTTGTTCATATCGATATTTTGTCATATACGGGTACAGTAACAGTCAATTCATACAGATAGATCAAGCTGTTAGGAGTTAGCGTGCCTCCATCAGTTCAACGAACAAAACTTTAGGAGAAATAGATATGATCTCTTACTTTTAACATTATATTTCAATTTAACTCCACAAGCGTATTCTAATATAACACAGATACAGCTAAAACTATGAACAACAATCACAAAGTGTGAATGAAACTGAAAGATTTATTCAACGAGATATAAATTGAAATGAAAACACCAAATAAACATTGAAATGCGCAACTGAAAGCCGCCGGTACAAAGGCGCGGACCGAAAGGAACTATGTTCATTAGCAGCGTGTGAGGAGACCGGCTGGCGCATCGCAACACCAACTTTAGATCGGCGCAATAATTATTTATTCCGCTCACTTACTATCCGACTCGGTGGAAACTATTCAACGAAGAAATGCTATTTCTCGTTGGTCAGATAAGACGTTTGATTCCCTCTATTTTCGCCCGGACTTTAATTATGGCCTCTGGTTTTGTGTAAAATAGTTGGCGGAGTAATTTAATCCAGATATCAGTATGCGGGGCGGCGCGCGGCGACGAGAGGTGGGAGCCAATGAGCGCCGACCGACCGGCCACTGCACCGTCTTCATACATTTTTGTGTTCACTCTTGTTTATTTAACTTGGAAATTGACTTGCCTTTATGTAACAATACGTTGAAGTTATATATAAGAGCGAGCTATGTTTATATAAGATTTTTTATATTTATTAAATATTGATTATAAGTTCAAAGAAACTATGTGTTTTTTTTTAATCTCATTTATACAACCTGAAAATATTATGTAAAAAATCTGCCAAATAAAATATACCCTATTGTCGAACAGAATATCAGCTTTTCCTATTATTGTAAAAGATAAAAACTAAGCCGCCACGATAAACCATGGCTATGTAACTTTAAGGCTGGAAATTTATTTAACACGTCGTAAAAGATTTCCCACGAAATCTCTGAAATCCAAACGGTAAAGTTGTTTTGTTTCCCCCAACCGCCCTCAGCTTCACTCGTTGAACTGCATAACTATAAGAGAGCTCACAAAACACAATATAGCGCCGTAAAAAATAAGCGCGCATCAGACTTGAGCATGTAATTCTAGCGCACTCTTCCGGCCCGAACAAAGGAGAGAGGGTAAGGACGCGAGTTACTCGACACCATGTACCTTACGCAGATTTGTTTCTCGCCATCCGATCGCAACACAATGGAAAACAAACTCTACAACACACGCGTACGATTTACTTTACATCAAGACGGTGCGTCACTATCATGCTTTTCGGAACTGCACTCACGCAGGAAATTCGTGATAGTCAAATTATAGTCTTACAGGGAGCGTTGACAGTAAATTATAACATTTTCAACTGTTTTATAAAGAGTATAAGGTATCATTTACATTAACCGGAAGGAGGAAGGGTCCCCGTGTACGGCGGGTACGTCACATAAGAACTGCAAAAGAAAAATGTACCTTTAACGACGACGTGAGGATTCTCAGAGTCGACATAAGAAATAAGCCGTAACAGGATGTCATTCAGGATAATACCTCTTTCGCTTTATTTCTCTTCAGCGGCTCAAATATATATAGGAGAGCATCTACTCTTTGTAGCGTGTTTAAAAAGATATGACTATTAAAATAAAACACATTAGATACAATAAGGTAGGTACAAATATGAATACAGCAAAATTAGCGCCAAGTATAGCTCATACACAACATGTCCAGAATCATTACAGATTTACTATCATAACTGCGATATTATTATTAAATTAAATAAATTCTCTAAAGGAATTAGCCACACCAGAAAATTTATTATAGAATTTATACCTATATTATAGATGCTATGTCATCGTACGTCCCCACCTTACAGTCTCATAATTACAAATTTTTGACCCCATACTAAGATACAAGGTTTGTCTCGTGAGTTACAGAAATGACCAGAGACTTTTTAGTCTCACAATATTTGTGGGTCACACAAACATGTACTCGTCGTGGGGATCAAACCCACGGCCTCTCGTTTAGCAAGCTGGTATCTAGCCAACTACGCCATAAGTGGAAAGATTTATTTTGTACTTTGTTCTGATTACACTGAGACTATGCCACTAGATAAAAGAAAGTCATGCACAATATTTTCACTATGAAATATTTTCGTAATACCTAAATAATTGTTTCAATACAAAGATCGAACCCGCGACCTCTAGATTCACAGTCTATGTCTTTACATTCATTTTGTATTAGTAGAAATTCTTGGTAATAAATGCAACGCTACCATTTCACAAATAAACCAAAAAATATCACTATTATGTCTAAGAACGTCTGTGTCCTTGAAAATATTTCTTGCATTTTCCTCATTTATACTACCAATATTTCTCCACACAACAACGCAATCCAAAGACAGAGTTTATCCCAGACGGGTGGTAGCCCGCAGCTCCTTGATACGAACGAATCATCCTTACATAATGACAAAAACAAATACGCCCACAATAGCCGTCGGCAGGTAAAAAAACTGTATCGGGTGCATGTGTGAACGCGATCGTACGCCCGCCGACCCCCTGTAGACGCTTGTAGGTAAGTAGCTATCGCGACTCCTTTGTTCTAGTAGCTGATTGGAGCCGGGGCCGGAAATGCGTGTCACCCCACCCCTTATTGGTCCGTTTCATTTTCTTAGCGCGAGAGAGACGAAGCTAGGCGAAGTGTGTAGTTAAGGATACTGATCTGTGTAAAACGGTAGGTAGGTGTCGTCGTGTCCGACCGCCTCGTCCGCTCATCACGTTTGTACCGATCTAAGATAAACTATTCACAAGTCGCGCGGAGTTGGCGAATTGTTTCGCCGTAACTTGACCGGTTGGAATTTTATGAAATTGTTGGTGGATGTTTTGTGCATATTGTTAACATTGGAATACTAGAATGCTTATTAGAAATGCAAGCTAAAATAAATATTTGATTTAAAATGAAATTATAGCTCACTGACATGCAAAATCTAAGAATTGAAGGTGTATGTATATTTTGTAATACGTCTTGTCTTCAACTGGCAGATTATTAAGAATATATGTATTTATCAATTTTATGAAATTTATCCCCTTCATTAGTCAATAGAAATAACTGCAAAAAAACAAATATTTATATCGGTGTAAGAATCGAATCCCTCCATTTAGTAAAACTAATGAACCGGAATGATATCATCATAAAAATGTAAAGTAGGTACTTCAGTACCACTACTACAACAATCTCGCATCAAAAACTAGCTAACTCGCAAGGACTAAAACGGCATTAACAAAGTTATCCAAACATTTGACGGTGCTAAGACCAAGACTAATATATAGTATAATCTGTTTATTATTAAAGGCCAGTACACAGTGGAGGCAGCGACAGGCTAATCGCCACTTTATCGCGCGCCTGTCACCGCCAGCGCTCAATTCACTACGCCGTGTCCTCCACATTGTGTGCACAGGGCCTTATGTCAACGGAATAGAGACTATGTTTTTATTATATGACGTTAAGTGATTTAAAATTGCATATTAAATTATGTAAATATTGCGTTCATTGAAAGAGACGGTGATTTGAAAAGTTTGCTTTGTAAGTTACTCGTGTGGTACACGAAAATAGCGAAGTGATCAAAAGCAAAATAATATAATAAATATTATTATTAGTTTTGGTTTATTAAGAAAGTTGCATATTTAAATATTGTTGCAAGCTTCATGGTTCTTCTGCAAATTTTATCTATAAAACATCTAATAGTCCTGAATCATAAACAACGTAACTTTATACAGCATATCATAATATTAACTTATTTTTTATGATTAATTATAATTCAACAGTTCCGAACTTAGAAACCATTAAGCAAAATCTCACAAGCATCTCCAGACATGACTTATTGACAACAAGAATAATAACATATCACATTAAATTTACCTACGTCTACATGTATGTATATATATCATAAACAAAACCTTAATATGCAATAATTATTTTTTTCCTCTCATACCAAATATTTTGTTTTTACATTCACTACCTGTTACATAAGGCTGATGTACATACAGGTCGGTACATAACCGGCAATGGAGACAGGCAGCGGGCGGCTAATCGGTACTCTGTCATGTAGCCGTCACGGGCAGGCGCGGAGCACGGGCGGGCACGTGTCGCCGCGGCGCCGGTGCGTGTTACCTACCACATCGCCGCCGCGCCGACACCGCAAAACCTCCCTGCTACACTTTAATTAAATATTCATTAAATATGTTTTGTTATATTCACGTATAGGTTGTAATAATAGTTCGGCGACTATTTTTAACAAGGAAACATATGTTTGTTAAATAAGTATTGGTTGTGTTTCAAGATGTTATTGTGTTAACCATTATGGTCAAATTATCTGACCGACATATTATGCGACCAATATAATTCTGAAATTACCTACAACATATAAAACATACTCTGTAATTAATACATGGTAGAGTCACGCTATAGTCAGCTTCGACGACGTTAAATATTGACCGACGTGACCGAACGTCTTAAAGAAAACCTAAGCGAACCGCAAACTGACTGTTGTATACACATTTACCCTTGATTCTGAAGTGTCAGATAGACTGACATGTGTATATTTCTGATGTGATGAAAAAAATACACACATTGCTGCACCCACGACATGCCGATACTATAGAGGACAAACCTATTGTCATTTTTAAGATACGAGACTTACCCATTACTATTGAGAATTTCCTAACAGAAAACCACAAATCTAACTGGCCCGGGAATCGTATCCGGGAGCCTTACTTCGCTCGGAATACATTATGAAGTGTCACGAGGCAGTGTATTCTATTTTGGCATGACATCTAGATAGTTCCTAGTTGTTCAATTCCAAACTACATTTATAATTGCTAATCTAGCCTTTTTGAACTTCTTTATGTTCGTTTGAAAACATTAATTGAAACGAATATCAATAACTGTGTGTGAAAGCTCTAAAATATTCTATAAAACTCAACTAATGGATTCAATTTTATTCTTCTTCCTCGTTCCCCACTGCTGAGAATCGCAATCACGTATAATCAGTCACTAGAGGTGGCTATGATATACTCAATGGGTAAATAGGCATCAAATATTCACAAGAACATCCTCAAAATAAATATCCTGGTAATTTCTTATTTTTGAACAAAAATATATTTCCATTATAAAGCCTTTCATAACTTTTCACTGTTTGTAAATCATATCATTTTCACAATCCGATAAAAAAAGCTGATATAATTTGATAATACTTGCTATTACGACATACTTTCAAGGATTCTCCTTGTGGGCACGGAGTTTTGGCATTGATATTTCGGGCAGAGGTTTTCACAAAAGTTACGTAAGCGGCGGCCGAAGTTCACCTAAAATATAAGTATTATTTATTACTCTTGTAAAAGTAAGGAAGCCTGCTCAGCATACAACAAAGGCGGGCGATTCCATGAAGATTAAAACCCAAAATAAATGTTGCCAAAACGGCATACTTACCTAATCGAGGTGCTCGTTATGTAACCGAAATTCACGTGAACCGATCCTAAACATTTTTAACTTTTAATTGAGTTTCCACACTTAAAAGGTTTTGATTGAAGTCGCCGTGTATTTTGGCGAATTGCGACATGCAAAGGACTCGCCCTAACTTTGAGTTACGTTTATTTACCAAACGTGAAGCAAACTGTTTATAATTATTTGCAACGTTACATGATTCAATTATAAACGACGGCTATTTTTGCCTTTCTTTTAAACATTAACGTTGTGTAACCATTCATGCCGTAACAAATAAAAGAACGTTTCATAATTCTTGGAATACATTGCTTTATTACGTCCATCGACATAATTGTGTCGATGGTAATGAAAATTGTTGAATGAAGAAGTTACAATTAAACTCGCTAGAGAAACAATTTTTTTTATTTTGCAATTTAAGCTTAGGGAAAAATGAAAAAAAAAATGATCCAATATTTTTTAACTTGTTTCGGAGATAGAAAGCATAAAATAATAAACATTTGTTCATATTGAAAAATACATAGAATCAATATCAATACAAATTTATCTATTATTTTCACGTCAACTCAACAATTTAATCGCATGTTCAAATATGACAGTTCAAGTCTCAATACTCCGAAATACAAAACCTCAGTGTTAAGAGAAAATCCCCTTTGAAGCGATACACCACGAACGAGATATTCCCTATTGTCACATTCTTACTCGCGGGAGGTCTGTGTGAATATCGATAAATTGATATCCAATGCGGATAATCGATATTTGTGTTCGATTGTAGTAGCACAATAGAACTGGTGACTCACATTGTACAATATTATAAAATACGGATTCGAAAACTTAAAAAGTGCTTTTGATATGTTTATCAACCCTTTTCGAGGGCGGATTTTTGAAAATCGAACAATCGCTGGCTGGTGAATGGGGGCGATGATTATCGTTAAAAACCTGAGGTTAGTGACAGGTGAGATGTCAACCGCATGAATGGAGCAAGTTGGCTTGAATGGTTTGAAGAACTTGACCCGATAAGATAGTTTATTGAAAAGGTGCTTACAGGTAGTTAAAGACGTTCTTTGTTGAATTGTTTATTACAAACCTTGTACAAATATTTTTTACGATCTTTATCTGTCATCTAACATTTTTTATGGTTTGGTTGAAGTTTTTACATTCACTTATATTTATTTTCCATGACTGCACTGAGATCTTAACACAACTTTGGTTCTGTAACTTAAATTTAAGCATAATTACATTTTAACTCAAAGTGATAAATAGTAGAACATCCGATTCGAACTTCGTCAAGAGACATGATGACGATGATGGAGTAACTTGAATAGGCCGAAAACATGTGATGATATTTCTGTGGGGTAATTTTACACTGAAGCCATTTCTTACTACAATACAAAGTTGTGCTAATATTAAAATTGGCCCACATATCCCTAAAATCGGTTGTATCTCTAAATGTAATACATAACAGCGGGCCGGTAACTACGTTGTTTCGAAAATCTCACATAAGTTCAGTATTAAAACAAGCGGGGCCTACAAAAGCGATACTCTAAAAAATGCACTGGAAAATACATCGCGAAGTTTCTGTTGAAAGTGAGGTAACGCACGGAGCGTTGCAACTAACCAACCGTGGAGCTAAGGAAACGACGCAATTCATGTGACATGGCGATTTATCACTCAGCTGTAACCTTTTTGATAGTGAAACTTCTTTATCAACGTATGAGAGAAAAAAACAAATGAAAAAACGATTTGTGATTACGCGTGTTTTTGTTTTTTTCTATGTATAAATGGGCATCGCACGGGCTATATAAGTGGTATTTTTTTAAATAAAAAGCCCCGAATATGGTGGCGGTACTTCTATCGAAGCCCAAAAGCGTTACACTTAAATTGTGTAATGCCAAGTTTATAATTGTTTCTTGGGGTGTCAGGATATTCTAATTTATATGTTAAATCGCTTTTTTAAAATGTACATTTAAATCTTAAAGATATTTTTTTGGAATTTTGTATGGCAAAAATGGCTTTTGGGCTTCTATAGAAATACCCTTACTGCCCTACATTTTTTCAAATGACAAAGCCATGATGCAATCCGTAGAAGCATTACGTCATATTACGTAGAAACGTTTCGTTTTGATAGTAAAAGCAATTGCTGTATTCGTAAACCAAGTTTATTCCACTGTAATACGTCGTGTTCCGGGTTAAATTGTGAAAATGCAACCACAAGTAACCATGTTATATTTTTTCGATATCGTGACGTCATATTGCCAGCTTGACATGTTACTTATGTGATGTCTAGTTTGTAATTGTTTATTGTGGGGTCAGAATATTCTCATTTATATGTCAAGTTACTTTTACATAAAGAATTAAACCTTAAAGATTATTATTCCGAATTTAGTAAGGCAAACTAAGCTTTTGGGCTTTAATGGAAGTACCGGCGCAGCATATTGCGGCAGTTGGTAAGAAATATCAATTGGTTGTCGAATTTGGAGTGAATCCGCTGTCCTCTCATGTCGTAAGGCGTCGTGGAGCTGAATAGCTGGTGTCGGCAAGGCGAGCGCCTACCGCTGCATATTTATGAAGCGCCTCAAACACTATAAATAGTTGATACGAGCCCGGCCTCGTCGGGTAATGGAGTAAATACAACGACACACGCCGCTGTAATTTGTGCTGAATGCCAAATTTGCTCCTTCCACTTGTATAACATATGCATATTGGGCATTCTATGTAAAATCTGGATTTAACGACTACTGGGGACCATCGGGGTTTAATACATATCGTGTAATTATGATTTTGTAGGTGTTAGGTTTCAGAAAGTAATTATATTTTTTTTTTTTTTAATACTTTTACGACAACACACTTCTTGGTTACCATTTTTTTAAGTATAATACAGCCTTATAACACCTATTATTATAATTTAGATAATTGTATGATTTTTAATTATACCACACTTTTAAATAATACTTTTTTTCAATTCTACTTATACTAATAAACAAATGAATTTTATATTCACAATATTTTTTCTTGTCCAATACAATGATACGCCTCGTGTTCTAACTTACGTATAGCTATGTATGTGTGTATGTGTCTCATCTGTGACGTGCGGAGACGAAGACCGGTGTCATTATATCCGAGCGGTAAACCGATCCGTGTTTGAGACATTTATTAAGGCCGGCGAGCCGTCGGTCCGACCTGCCGAACTCACGACGCTCATGCCTGTACCCACCGATATAGCTTAGATAAACGCGCACATAACTATGCAAACTACTTCTCACAACGTCTCGCACGTCCATTACATCTTAAGCGATTCCCTTGCGCAACTCATTTTAAACTTTAAAAAGCCCGTTGTAGAGACACAGTTGGCTCGCTCATCAGCCGATGTGTTAACAGACCGACACAACCCACTATTAACTAGGTACATACGCCAAGAGTGGTGGGAACGCGACGTGAATACGGTATGGGCGTTGTAGTGAGCCTTAAAAAATTAAAGCCGCCGACGGTACTTAGAATGCTAAGTAAAGATTTGAATGGTGCGCAACGTTCCCCGCAACGTGATGTCGACTTACTCGTGTCACGTCTGCGGCTTATTTTTTTGGTTTGAAAGTCGGACGTGCTTACAGACTTCCTTTCAACGTGGAGTGGAATCGATTAATGAGCCCCACTTTTGAATTGGAGTCGGGTCACATAGCTAATTTTTTCCGTGCGACAATCTCCGCCCTTGTTCGTATTGTGTTCATAAACGTTTATTAATGCGATTACGTGCTGTGTGCGATGCGAGAGGGTGCCGTGTCCACTAATATCAGTTTGAGCAGACAGAGGGACGGAAAAGCGTATGCGATTTATATACCTGTGCGCATCCAGGTTATTTTTGCCGAGACTGTCAATATTGCAACGTACAATTCTGGTCAAGTATAGAGAAAATGCGTGATGCTTCGGGCTTAGTGGTCGATGTATGGGAAAGAGGCACAAATGTTCGTGGTCGCGTAGTGGTCGCGCGGCGGGATAAACTGGGCATTGGCCGAGCGTGCTAATCTGCGTGGAGTGTCGCGTGTGATTGGGCAGACGGCGTTGTCCAATTTTCCGGTAGCGACGGCCGATATTAGTTAGACAACTGGTGTTGCTTAGTAACTGCCGCTTATTTCCCTGCACTCCGTATGCGGCTTTGTCAATGTAGTGGACTATTTTGTCTGGCGATGGCAGCAATTTTTGCTGACGGAAATCGAAAATTGTTTCTGCTATAGAGCCATTGCGTAGGATGTATTCAAGCAGAAACAGTTACCAGACAAAAGGAAACGGCTTTTGCATTTATATTAGCTAAAAAATATCATCAAATTTTATCCCCATATTATTCAACATTGATACTGAAAATGGACAGGACGTTCTTCAATTCCTCATTTCAAAATCACCTGTCCAAAAAGGGTAAAAAAAAATGTGCATAATCCAAAATAACATGATCTAAACAGCAATTTGTATTCGCAAACAAATCAGCGAGTGCAAACAGCGACCGGTGGCAGCGCTGCAGCGGCTGGACCACCGCGGGCCGCTCTAATGATTGTTTACTGTGGGAGGGCGGCTAGTTACCCGTTAATGCAATATTAATGCAATTCATTAAACCTACAATTCAAGTGTGCACAGCCCTAACCCCTCGAGTGGGAACTCCATGAAACAAGGATTTGGAGGATATTTTTGTTTTTTTTTTTGTTTTGATACGGACAATACAATGTAACTATTCATGAAATAGGAAAAGATAGATTTATTTCGTACTTAAACCTGATTCTTTAAGGAAGGGTGGAATAGTAAAGGTGGTAAACTATTAATTATTAACAGATATTGAAATAATATTATAGAAACTATGATATATAATTATTTTAATCGGCAGTAGATTCAATTATATAAAAACAATATTCTATTAAAACTATTGTTTACTAACTATTTTTTGTTATTGTAACATAAAACCCCATTTGTATATATATTAATTGGATTAAAATACATTACTCTAATAGTAAAATAACCAATAGATAGAATATATAAGTTTGTAAAAAATGGTACCTATAACTTACAAATAAAACATGGTCATCCTATTGATTACATGGTTGCAAAATTTTATAACATACATTCTTTTTCGTTGCTAATGAAATACAGTTATTAACCACAAAGCGAAAATTATTTAAATTATGCATAAATCCTATGAGTTTCTGGGCTAGATAAAATTTTTATATACATATGTAGCTTTAGTTTTATTTTAAACTAAATTTAATGAAAAATCTGTCTTATTGGTCCTGCCGCATAATTTACAACGAGCAAGTGAACTGACCCTGCTTAGATTTCCGGGTTATGAAAAGTGTTATTATTTGTTTTCGCAATAAACGATTCTGTCACTATTATGAATAAACTTATAACTTTTTCCATTCTAATGCTAGTTTTTATTAAGATAAATTCTTAAGAAAATGAAGAATTTCATTTTTATAATTATTAAACCTTAAACGTAATTTTAAAAACTAGAATGCCTTATAGTTACTGTACACACCAGTACCTGTAGTAAGTCTTTAAATTATTAGTTGGGCGACAGTCTTTTTTGTTCAATCATAAAACAGATATAACATTTAATAAAACAAAAGTACACAGCAAACAAACGGTTGGCTTAGCAAAACTAATTCATCTGCGAATTATACAAGCAATGCCAGGGAACAAAAATTAATAACGGACAAATCGACCGCCTGCGGGCCCTATTACACGATCAAAGTAAAAATATATGAGGCGAAGGAAAAGAAACCAAACATATGCCCGGGTAAATATTTGGAGTGCGAACTGTTCCCTGCTCCCGGCCGCTCCCGGCCCCCACATTACGTCACATTGTTCCGCCGATCGATTAGCCGTCCCGAGACGTCGGCGTTTCATAACCAAACGACAAACGCCATACATTTTAAAATTACTTTTATTACGTGCACGACATTTCGTAAGATATATTGTATGCGTATTGCGAAATTGTTTACAAAATTAGCAACGCGTAATTCACGTTTCGGGGGCTATTTTTGTGTCGAAAGTATCGCGAAGCCCTTGAAACAGTTGAGTGGAAATTAATAAATTCAGGAACTGAGTGTTACATAATTTTGTGTGTAGGTATTGTGCATAAAAGTCAATGATATAATGCATATCTTAATATTTTTTGCAAAGCATGTGTGAATGTAATCCCTTCTGTGCATAGCTCGATTTAAAATCGCAAATCTCCTGTCAGTTAATACGCCGTGAGAACCACTTCTCGATACGAGTCGCTGATAAAAAAAAATATTTCACAAAAAAATACTCCAATTGCTGCCCCCGGGTGTATAATAGTGATTGAACTAACCTGTCAGGCCCATGTTAAGTGGTTTTGAAGGAACCATGGAGCCATTGTCCGCGAACCAGTAGCGTGTTTTCTTGGTAAATGTTTGACTTGGGAATATTTACTCATCAACCGATAATACTTATGTTTGTGTTGAAAATTTCTGCAGTATTCAGGGAATATTTTTGTAGGTGAAGTGTTTAGTAAGCCTTTCCCATAAAATATTTTTTTTATTACCGCATAATGGCTGTTTACAACGGAAATGCTTATATGACAGTGAATCGACTGCGCCAGACGATTCTACGATATTTATTTATTTATTTATTTTATATACACTTTATTGTACACCAAAAAACAACAAATAGAAAATAATAATAATAACAATAACCAAAATATTAGGTACACAATAGGCGGTCTAATCACTTTCTGTGATCTCTTCCAGACAACCTATTTTACAATAGTAACATAAAAGAGGAGATGGTACGGGTAATTCATCACAAAAACAAAAAAAAAACAACATAAATGATGTACATAAACAAAACAAAAAAAAAAGCAAACAAAACAACAAAAAAAATTAACAAGTAAAAACAGACAAAATAAAATAACATAATATATATATTTATTTAAGTTAAAAACTGGAAAAAGCCTCATCTATTATTTTTGCGAATAAAAGATTCTGATGAGTCTCTTAAATATAGGAAGTGACTTAGCTTGTCGTATTGGCAGTGGTAATTCATTCCACAAGCGAGCTGCATGTACCGTGAAAGAATGATTTAGGAAAGATGCGCTATGCCTAGGTATGTCTAGTGTTAAATTCTCCGCGGATCTTAGCGGATCTACGGTAATTCATAAAATCTATACTAATTTTATAAACATGAAAGTATATCTGTGTGTTTATTTTACTCTCATCCCTTAAGCAAACAGACTGAATATTTTTATTTTTACGGATATAGATAACGCATTTGGGAAAGAGATAGAGTAGGTGCACAAAATATGATGAATACTTGTCTTCCAATTATTCAACAGCAAATAACCTTTTTGATTATAATAGAAGTTTGTGCACTATAGTGATATTGAGATTGTCATTTTAGGATCCCGAGAAAATGATTAGTTTTTGATAAAACATTTTAGCGCACTACTCTTGTGTTTGAGAAGGGTTGACATACGTGTAAAGCTTTTTGGATATTCGGTCTCCATGAAACTAACGCTATTTGGCATCTTCTCAAGAAGCAAATAGTACCGGATTCACCAGAAGAGACACATTTTTTATATGGTTGCATCAATATTTTTCTGATGGTAGAATTTTTACATACAACTGAATGGTAAACATGATGATACGTACTAGATCTGTGTAACGTAATTTTGGTTGCTTTTTTAATGAACCTGTTTAAATTCCTTCATTTTCCAGCAGCACTATATGTATGGACATAGCCATCATATAATTCACAGCACATTAGAGCGGGGTCAGAACTTTGTATGTTACTGTTGTGTATTTATTTATTTACATTCTGATATAACATCAATTGTGCAGAACTACTATCAATTTACAATACAAGCGCATACATATCAAAAGATATATACATAAAAAAAAACATTAGCTAAACACTATAAACCTACAAAACATGAATGAAATAAATGCCAACAATGTAAAATAAACGGCATCGGATAGTACTCTCAATTTCAATCGAGACGCAAGTCGCATCCAAACGATTCAATCGCGCATATGTTAGCATTGTCCTGTTTCACAATGGAGTCGGCGCGCCGCTGCGTACCATTCAACGAACAACCACAAAAGTCTGTTTTGCTAAACTCCTTGTATGCTGTAACATTGACCTATTGAGCCACAGGTGAATCTCACAAAGCGTTTGTTTGGGTGTCTCCGGTGAATTAGCGCCTGCCACCTACACACGTTAAACCTCTTTAGTCGTACAATTATCGGATTTTATACTGGACTGTGGGTTACTGAAATTACTAGTTATGCTTGTACGTTGATTGCGTTTTGCCTTTAAGTTTAGGTGGATTTTTGCAAATTAAGCTATTTGCGACACTATAATGGCAGCGATAAGAATACCTAATAGACTGCTTTATGAGTGAAGTACATTTGCAACTGTTTATATTTAAGTAAACACACTACAGAGGTCTGTTCAATCGCCATGGGCAATAACACAATCAAATAAAATAGATATTTATCAATTGCGGCACCTTTTCTTCGCCGGGATAAGTTTTCGACTTAGGATTAACAGCCCCGATTCGATGTGCGAATTAGGTTTTCTTAAGTTTTTATCGAAAAGTCTCAGTCGCTTCGAATAGTATAGAACCTTATTCCTTACTCCCTGTAGGTCCTAAATGAAACTTAACCATATAAAACGCTGAGATTAAAGGTAACACAAGCCAATTACCGTAAAGCGTTTGTGAAACCTAAGAATTGTTTCAAGGAATGTCTTAAATAGGTATAAGACATCTAACCTATCGCAATAGAGGAGATCTAGGCATAGTAGGTACATATACATAGTTAAAGACCCTTAAAAAACAAATGACAACGCATATATTACTGAACTATTTATATTCATAAAAAATAACAAAATTACCTCCAATAACTAATCCGCAAGCCAATGTATCATTACATAACAGCGTGCAACACACGTATACATGTGTACACAGACATAAATTCGCCACAGACGTACATTACCTATTAATTAATCGGTCTACGCTAATTATACAACATGAGTGCCTACACGATCGGTCGGCCACACAAAGGCGGCTGTAGCACGGCCACACACACATACCGGGGCGAGTATGTACATGATAACATTGATGGATTTGACGGAGCGCCCGTGTCTTTTGGCACATAGGCGTTCTTGAACGCACATAGGTATTCAAGACATTGATCTTGGCGCACAATGCTAGCCTGGTCACTGACTGGTGAATGCTTGTTCTCAAAGGCGAGCTGCATACGACAAACTGTATTTCTGTGACAAAATCTAGTACAGCTCACTGGCGACTTGGATATCGCTTTCAGTGCACTGATGCGTTAAACAAATCATGGACGAGAGATTTAATTCGTTTCTAACATATGAATGTTAAAGAAATAATTTAACTTGTTCATAAAGTAATAATTTATTGCCTAGGATCTTAAAAGCTCCCTTTAAAAACAAATAAAATTTAGGGTGAACATTAAATAGAATACCGTTGCAGATTTATCGTCTTTAGATGCATTACAGACTCTACTACATATTAAGAATTTTCTTATAGAAAAACCGAATCGAGCTTTGTTCGACCCGAAAATAAAAGTCAAGACTTTTTGACACACGGTTGACATTAAGTTACTTCAGTACCTAATTGTTATTCGTTATTACATACGTATTTCATACTTCTCAACGCTGCAATTCTTCTTAATGCAGTCATTCTATGATTCCATATAAAAACTTCATATAACTTCATAAACCCTCCTAATTTGTCTCCATGCACATATTATTGCACGGAGATACCCACATTCGGATTTGCTGCATCATTACCGCTAAATACACAATTAGAATCACTTCAATTTTCATTCTTAACCGTGGAGTTATTTTCATATTCAGCGGGTTTTCCGTGGTGGGTGGCTTCCCGAGATGGCTGGATACTGCTCGTCTGTTTCGACGTTTGTACCTGTCTATTGTCGGAGTTTATGCGGCGAATAAACAGTTTTGGTAGTTTTATTTTTGGAAAGATAACATGGAACTCCTCGAGCGTCGAATACACAGAATATTGTGAGGTTGTATGTAGATATTTGCTTTAAAAGATTTGTTTTATGTTTAAAATTATATAATGGTTATGAAACTGATTTTGTTTAAGTAATTTGCTGATATAATCATACGTTGCATTTAAGTTACAACTACCTGCACAAAACTATTACTGTATTTAGTAATAGTTTTAGTTATTATGTCATGCAATATTAAACATAGACATAACTGTACGCTTTTTGCGTAATAACAACATCTTAGACGTTTACTATTTTGGTACTAGAATATCGAATATTAAGACCGTAATAGATATTGGTCCTTTACTAGCTTGTCAAGCCGATACGCGGTACAATGTAAATATCAAGACTGGTGAGTCGCGGTAGGCGCCGTGAGCGCGCCCCCAGTTCGGCTGCAG
Source organism: Cephonodes hylas (assembly GCA_030295005.1). Taxonomy (NCBI): domain Eukaryota; kingdom Metazoa; phylum Arthropoda; class Insecta; order Lepidoptera; family Sphingidae; genus Cephonodes; species Cephonodes hylas. The sequence goes on along the minus strand of AP025364.1, from coordinate 4,308,294 downwards.
TGAAAAATAAACGCATCTGTGGCAGGCTAAACGGGTAATGCCGCTCGTTATTATCATAATAATGTGCACAACTCAGACACGACCTAAAAAACTTTTCGTGGAACCTGCAATTTTTCGCGTACACTCGACTCCGTTCACATCTCATTCAAGTTAGCTTGTTCGATGTTAAAAAAGTTTTAATTATATTTAGTTTCTACATTATACGTGCGGATAGCTCTGTGCAGTCCATTTTACGTGTTAGGTTTTCTTTATCTAGGCTCTTTCTAATTTTTAAATTACTTAGCTAATTACCCAGGTTGAATGAATAATACTTAAAAATAGCTTTAACCAGATTTAAAAACGTTTTTAATGAGCATATACTGCGTATGTTAAACAAATAACATGATTTTACTATACAGCAATAACTTAATGAAAGATAGGTACCTATATTCTACTGCGGCTCCTTATAGCATTGTCCATTGATAACACATAAGCATATTATTTCCTAATTATACTCTTCGAAATAGATTATTTTTCATGAAGTACTAAATCACCTATTCGCGGTTCACAACAATTTAAAGACTACAATAAGCACTATACTCGTGCTAAACTACATTACCGTTAGAAACATCATGGCGCCTTGCTAGACAAAAACGTTGACATTCACTAACAGTTAACACGTTCACAAACAACCTCAATGACAATGAACTTGGCGGAGGTAATCAACACGTAGGTAAGTGCGATCAAAACAGCGACAATATACCGCACTGACAGCCCATCACTCCGTCTATATCCTCAAAGCGTTCAGCCGGATTAAGAATAATTAGCCAATTTGTCATTTTAATGTCACATGCCATCACGTACTCCGCGACGGAAAGGAATAAAATAAATTAAAAAAAAAACATTTAATCCAACTCTTGCTCGATACACTCGAGTCAGAAAAGGTAAAAACTACAAGTCGGCATAACTCACGCGTCTTTGCTTTTGTGCGGTTTAAAAAATAAAAAGGATTTAAAAAAGGAACATTAGTCCATGCGACGGATCAGTCATCCGTTCATTTCGAGGCACAACACGTCCTTTTGGCTCTTTCAATGCTTACTTTGCCAGTTATTTAGTTCTTGACACGTAAACTAATGATGATTTGATTTTTGCTTTTGATATAAAAAGGCATCGGAGTATTTATAATATTCATAGTTCAAAATGGAATGTAGCCAGTCTGCTTGGTCATTGATTTCTTGATCCTTTTTAAACGTTCGCTGAAACCTTAAAAGGTTAATTGCTATTGACATATGTCAAACACAGGAAACCTTATATTTATTTAATTATAAGTGAGACGAAATAAAATGCGGACAATTTACCTTTGTTATTTCGTGATCAGTATTTAAATAGCCACAACAGAAGTAGGTAACTCTTACCGTATGGAATGGTGTGTGTTTTAATTCGGAATTTATTTTCCTTAAAGTATCTTGGCTTAATTCATAGCTAAGTGATTGCATTTCTAAACCTTTGCATTTATTTCGAATAATATTGCAGAAATTCACGTCCTGTCTTCGAGCCGTTAATAGACATTTTATTTTAATACTGAATTACGATTAATACTTGGAAAATCACAGATAAAGGCTAAACTAATTAATTAAAAATAAAAAGGGTAAGCTCAAAAAAATGCTGGCAAGGGGGATACCACATATATGATTCAATAACAAAAGCCAATCACTTATAAGATCTGGGACACTTTCTTCTGAATAAAAAAAATTAAAAAAGGAATTACGTATCTAAAATTGTTGTACAAGAACGTCGAAGGTACATTTTTGAAATCTATTTCATATACAAGGCTGTCTCGAAATAAGGGCTCTACCAAGTAGAGCCGAAATAGGGGATAGCAATTTTCACGGCCATAAAAAACGATAGCAAAAGATCAGGCAAATAGATGGCTATTACATTTAATCACTTCATAGGTGTTAATTATGGCTATTGGAGTAAACACAAATATCCTATTAACAATTTAACAGACATCATTATTACACTGAAACAAACAAATTAACCATTTTTCTCGCACACACGGATCCGGCACATTTTACCTGAAGATAAAATGTTTGGAATCATCAATGTCAACCACCCACGTTCGCGTCCAGGGTCCGGTTCGTCATCCAATGATTAATACTGACTCTCGACTCATTAGCTGAAGGGCTTAGCAACGCCGCCGCGGCCGTCCCGAACCACTTAATCACTCGAACAAAGCACTACCTACTCGCGAGAGCAGCCGAAAGCATCATTCTTCGTCAAGAATGTGTGGAGGGTGGTCGAAATTTCAAGCTCTTGGCGAGAATGTTACCAACTTGAACTTACCGATTCGGAATAATACCTACTAGTTTTAATCAATAAAGAGTTTAATCAAAACTGGTGCGAATAACAATTAATTATCACGTTTTTTAACGATATAGGAAAACATCGTAAGGAAATCTGAACACTTAAAAATTACTAGAAATTTCTTAAAAAATTAATAATTTCCGCCACCCGCATAGATCAGCATGTTGGAATAAGGACTAACTAACTAAGGATGACAGTAGAGATATAAATTTTGCAATCGTAAGATCCTCTGTAGAATCAAGTAAGAATGTTTTGTGTTGATTTCTTTAGCAAGACAAATCAGTAATTCAATAGAAACGAAATGCTAGGAGTAAAACTAGTAGTTTAGTTTATGGTTACTAAAAAAGTTAAAAATCAATAAGCTTTGACATAATTGAACTGATATTAACTATTTAAATAACATACGAAAAGTGATATATCCTTTGGTAGCCTATGCATATATCCAAATTCACAAACATTGAAAAAAATAACTTATCAATATTTCTTAGCATATATTTTAAATTGTCTAACAAACGCTTAATCCTACAATTTGGACAGTTCTAATGTACTGCAAAGAGACGCACGCAGTACATGTAGGCACTTTAAAATTTGTACCCAACTCTGTCTGTGCTGGTACATAGTACATAGTGTAGTTATGTAATTATAAATACTTTCTATCCAAATAATTTAAAGCTTTAGGTCTGCCTATTAAGCCATGCATATTCTCTATTCAGACATACACACATACCTACATAAATTCCTATATGTATTTTAAATATGTATTTTTTTACAGTTTTTATAGCACTCAATATTTTTGTCTTTTCTACGTTGTAACATAGAATGCCTATTAAATGAAACAATTTTTATAGCGGTTATGATGTGATCTGGCAGATTAGGACAGTTGCAAGTTACATTTCCAGAAACCCACTGCAAAGTTCCATAAAAATATTTACAGAAAACTCACATTTTCAAGAGCTTTCTACAAGAATATTTCAATCCACCTACCTACTCATATAATGACACATTTGAATGGCTGACTTCAACTATCAAAGCAGTTCGTCCTCTAACCTCTTCCATTTCAAATTCACACAAAAATAAGGCACGGTGAGTAACAATATCCCGATAGCGTATCGAACGCGCATACAACCCCGGCACAAATCCTTGCGGACAACAACCGAGCCGCCGTACCTATCGGCCTGTTTAATTACCATAATTAATTAGATCCCGCCGCGCAGACGTGAGTAGAATAGACGATTGATGCTGGTAACATATAGCCATCATTACAGCGGCGAGGTGACGAGTACCGTATGGTGTTTTTTAAAAGCCCGTCATTAGTAGGAAGTGGGTTTTTTTTGTGTCCATCGGCTGCGTTCGCCGCTATCATCCTCTGCGATCAATCATCCCAACGTAGCAATATCAAAGTTTTTTATTTACGCTTTTTTTAAGTAACGTATATTTGTGCTTGGAAATGGTCGGCTATGCGCGGTTTGATTGGTATATTGAGTGTTAAATTTGTTATAAGTCATATCGCTCGTGTGTACTCAAAGGGGTATGCATATTATATACTACCACGTGCCAAACATTTAGGTCAATACAGTCAACTTTTTATACGACGTGTGTGCAAAATTCAAGAAATTTTCAAATTTCGCGGGCAATATTCAATTGTGAAATTTCTTTATTTTGTTATGTTGGTAAACTCGTCGCAAACGTATGCTTACAGTTTCAGCTATATATCCACGTTTAGATTGCTTGTGAGAGCCATAACGGTTAGAAGTAATGTATGTATACGTACGATAGCCATCCATCAATAAGCTAACCCATTAAAAATATCAATAATGCAATTAGTAGTTGCGGTGGTGCGTCGGCCGGCGAGGTCTTGAGTGCGCGCGTGCCGCCCCTACACTAATTGTGCGTCACTACAATTTGTTATTAACACTGCTTATGAGGAATTCCATGCTGTGTGGATATTTGTTCGAATTAACCGCAAGTTAGGGGAATAAAGTTGGTAGTTAGTGGGTGAGCGAGTATAAAAGTGGACGATGTACTTCATGGTTCATGGTGGTGGGTGAATTATAGTGTGTTTAGATCAGCTATAGTCAACCTCTCGCCGGGCTTTTGTGGTTGGCCCAGTTGTTATTTTGTATACATTGATAGTTTATTAATTAGAGTAATAATCGCGAGTGTACATAAGAAATCATTACTTATTGCTTTGTTATCAAAACGTATATATACCTGCTAAAGAAAAAGCAGTGAGTTAACTGCTTATGATTAAATGATCTCCAAAGTTTCAGATCTATTTATCTTATAGATAACTGAAAAAGAACAGCTTTGTTGCATTTCATTGGGCAATAATGCGATTTTATATTTTATCACAATTTCTTTTTCATTCAACAGCTCTTAAGTAAACTTATTCTTTCTTAGACTTCTGCACAGTAACTGAGTCATATTCTATGCAATTTTTTGTTTATTATTAATACCACAAAACCATCTTAGTATAATTTTTAACACCTAAAAGGTGAGTGAAAAATTAAAATAACTGAAGGGAAGCCCGCTTTGTAATGATTAATAGTGGAGCGGAAATTACGAGGTCAGGAGCGAGTCACGCTCTAGGTACCGCGTGATACCAATTACCGATTCGGTTTAAGTCTAGCCAAAATTTTACGCATCGAGACCTGGGCGTAGGGCGAGGACCGAGCTGACAGCGGACTACTTTGATAGTAGTTTCGATTGCTAAGGATTTCGAATAGTAATACGACAACATATTCTGTTGCTTAAAATATTATCGGGAATACTACAGAAGTATTAACGAAATACAAAAATAAAATTCACTTATAAACAAACTTATGAAAAAATGACAAAATAATTCATCATACGTTCATCATCGTTCATCTGCTGGCTCGGTCCACCACGTAGGCCTAATGCGGGTTGGCGACAAAATTTAGGTATGTCGATTTCCTCACGTTATTTTCCTTCAACGGTAATGTTTATTATTTATTATGAATACATGCGTAAGTAACATAAACACACTAATAACATTGCTGATAATACTTTACAATTGCCGTAACTACTGTCGCGCTATAATATCTCTATTCTCAAACAACTGAAACAATAAATTCACACTCGGATAGACTTGTCGACGTGTACTGCAGATAGACTCACATTTCAGCGAGCAGTATTGATAAATCTCCTTCATTGCTAAATACCAGACGACATTCATCTTTGTCGGGGCCCGCACATTTTTCACTTTGTTTTTCTCCAAGTGCTTACAAATGAGAAGCAGCGAGTTACCCCTCATTGCGTCGAATTCACCGTCGATTAACCGTGGAATGTATTTATTTAGGGTCGCACTGCTTTCCGCTCGAGACCTTAATGCCTGTGAAATATGACGTCCGAATGTACGATCCATGGTCAGCCTTAAATATTTTGTTTGGGATAATTTCTCATTTACGAAACATTGGACGCTTTTTACGTACATCCACGACTACTGTATGTAAATTTCTGCGCCCCTGTATTTAATTTACAATTATGTTTAAGACTACTGTGTTTTTTGGCCTTTCTAGACAACGTTCTGCTCACTATGTTAAGACTCCTTGAAATCGTAACTTCACATTTTCAATACAGTTTAATTAAAAAACATTTATTGCAATCACAGTAAATACCTCCAAAGCAATGATTAGGACATAGTTTCCATGGTAACCAATGTTAATACCTCCTGCAATCTCATTCACGCCCTGCTTTTCAATTACAATGCCGGGGAAAATTAACTGCATGAGCGATTTAATTAATCAGGTGACAAATCCAAGGTGCCCTAATCACGTCGTCTAGTGATGTGTAGTGTAATTTGGCCGCAGTAATCGGTTCACACGTAATTATTATACTTAATACTAATTATGCTCATATACCGAGGAATGCGCCAAGAATTAAGAGAATTGGAGTAGTAGAGGATACTTTTCGTAATGTGAGTGAACCTTTATATATTTTACGTCCTTGTTTTTTTCTGATACTTTTCTTAACTGAACAGTGATAGTGTTTTGCCGTTATATTCTCACATGCCTGTAGGTTCAAGTGCTGCAGTAGTCTATAAAATATTTATTAAGTAAAGGGAATGGCTTTGTACTTTCGTATGTTTATAACGAATAATTTAAAAACTAACTTAGCTTTTTGAAACAAGACCTTGTGAAACTATAGCATACAAATTCACTAAATTGCGCTTACGCCAGTATGATAAAATTAACACATACGATAAAAAAGCACGTGTTCTGTCGCGTGACATTCTCGTAAAGTGAAATGATAAAAAAGCAGTATATTTACGAGGAGATGCGTGAAGATAGTGTGCGTTACGCATTAGTCGTGGTAGGGCGGAGCGCAGGGCGTACCGGATGCGTATTACTCGCCAGCGGTGGCCGGAAATCGGCAATATATTGCGATCGCCGCCAGTCGCCAGCCGCCACCATCGCTACTCGCGTAAATAACCGCCTTGGGAACTCCTTGCTCTGATTAATCACTTAGTTGAAGTAAGTAAGCATAGGCTAGTGACGAAAATACGACTAATAATAAAGCCTGTATGCTAAGGAGTGCTGGAGAACAAGATCTCTTTGAAAGTGGCAAATGATAATGGTTAATACCCTTCTATGTTCTAAGTGTAACTTTTTCAATACCTCATCCGATGGTTATGAAGTACTGCACTCTGTCTAACATACTGGATATCATTTTACGTCTTGCTTGTAGAAAATGTCACACGTCATTTATCCAAAACTTAAATTATAATCTTATCCGAATATTAGTGCTTGCATTGTCGGAGCATTTTTCATTTAAACAAAAAAGTTTTAGTCTATATAAAAATTGCCTGGGATATCCCCAGCGAGCCATCGGAATAATAAGTAGGCATCAACACATTTTACGAGACACGTAATCGGCGATGTTTCTCGCAATCTCCCTCGTGATCTACAATGTCGGGTGTAGGTAGGAAATCATTAGTCGAGGCCAGCGATGGACCACGACATTTATTTTACGGCATCCGGCTATAAAAGTGATCCACTGCTTGCATTCTGCAGCGCTGACCCGACGTGCAGTCATTGCATCCGCGAATTACTGGAACGGGTATGAAAAACTTCCCTGTAAAAATATTACAGCACATTCATTCTTTGTACTACGGAGCAAGAGCTGTAATGAACTATTTCATATCTAAGTTAATAATTAGCTCTAAAACATGAACATTTCTTCTTAACTTTTGACAGTAAAAAGAAAGTAAGTAGTAAAAAGGAGTGTAAAAACGAGTTAAAGAAATAAAAAACGCTGTCTTAGATTTTTTTGCGGACTAAAAAAGTAAAAAACGATAAATCTATGCTGAAGTTAAAATTCACCTAAACTGGAAAAGCGTGATAGAGTGATACTACTCCTTTATAAAAAAGCGATGTATTATTTAGCTCTAATTCCTCTCTTCTCCATCACTTTTGAAATTATTTTAATAAGCAATAAAGTGACAATACTTTACTAAATGTATGCACTAGTTGCACCAAAATTTCTAGCTATTTATGGCCGACTTATGTACGACGATCAGTTCTACCATCTACTGCTAAAACTATACTACTTAAGATTAATAATTTAAAGAGAACAGTCCTTTCAATAATGGAATAAAGCCAAGCCTCTTCTAGTGTGAATATGTATCCGTGCTAGCTGCCCATAGTCCATGTCCCCACGGAAGTGATAAAGCTTTTTGGCTAAAAAAGCATTTGGGCGGCGATGGCGCGGAAGCAAAGTGGAAATATCTCTACTCCGAGATTATCTTCAGTTGGTTTTGGTGCAGTTTGGTTACATGGAATATGGAAACGATGATTTCTGATAGTTGCATGAGTTGAAAATCTTATATATTAGCATGTTTAACAAAATATTGTATTTTTTTATATTATTAAGCCATGATAATTTTTGACCCACCTTAATACTTAGTTAATTACATTACACGCGCTTTAAGTTTTGTGTACATAATATATTTTCTTTTCTACCTTAAGAAGGACTCACCTCTCAAATAGCTTTTTTATGTCATTAGTTACGGACTATTTAAACTTAGTCTAAAATATGCATCACTAAAATATTCTTAGATAACCTTAACTAATACTTCCGCAAATTTAAAATAAGTGGCATTAGTAGTAGCAAACAACAATTATGATGACGCAAGCTACACATTGGTACACAAGTAGGTACCCAGTACAAGTACACCAGTTACATATTTCTACTGTTTATAACCAAGTTTTGGCGAAGCTGTTTTGAAATCTCATTTACTATAAAAATGAATATTGAAAAGTATCGTGAAACATCCACCAACACCGGATTGTAGCGTGAGGCTAACTACTGATTATAAATACGGCTGATTTTAAATCTCGATTTTTGTTTTGTTTGATTTTTTCTTATGTACATATCTAAAATCACATAAAAACTTCTGTATGAAGAACATTGAGATTTTTATAAAAAAAATCCACTCGATCGAGACTGAACAATACAAAACCAATAAAGTCTAGTTGAAGCACACTTAGCGACAATAAAATCACTCAACAAATTAGTATGAACGGTGCTAGACCGAAATGTACAGTGACAAATGAACGTCGAATAAAAAGGAAATGAATCTGATCCACAGGAAATAGGACATTGATTCAATTGTCCGCGCTCCATTGTTGCCGTTGAACCATCACGGTCAGTTTTAACTATCAATGAGAACGTAAGTACTTCGCTTCAACTTACATTACATGTATATGGGGGGCGGATGAAATAAACACGGCTATTTAACTGAGTAATAAGTAGTTTGCATCTCGCGGCAGTATATCATCATACGGCTAATATGAAATTAGATAAAAGAATGTGATATTGTTGCGTATTTAATTTTTATGAAGTGTGTAATGTCAGATAAGTGAAATAAAACTTGAGATAATTTCATTGTTTCCTAAAAAAAGTGTAAGGAAATGACTAGGTACGTTTTCACAGTGACCATCACATCAGTTTGATTTTGTATTAACACACATACAATAAATTTAATATTTTATATATTGCACGTGGGTAAATTAGACTTATTGCATATAATTTGGATACATAAGTTGGGCGTCTCTATATAAAACTTTTAAGTTTAACAACAACTAACGTACTCATAACTTAAGGTATTTTCTAAGTACCTATTTGAATTAATTTCGCAAAACCAAATAACTCTACATTACATGAAAGTAAAACCGCTTCTATGTAATGAAATCACACTTTTTAATAACAAATTACTTACATAACGTGGTCTATGTGGTAAATCCATGAAATTAATCCTGAAACAAAGAACACCAGTGATTACAATACTGTCATTATTGTTATGGTCCGTAGCTCTCTATAATGCAAAAATCAATTATTTAACAGATTTTAAAATATTGGGTCTATTAATAGTCTCATTTGTTGAAGGCAGAAATCGCGACAGTATACGGATTCCCCGTCCGCATAAGGCTTTTGTGTTTCCAATATTGGAGCAATATAGACTTACTAAGTTCCTTCTTCCACACCAACACATTGGACATATATAGCTCTGCATAAATAAAATATTTAAAAAACTTTTATCCGATATAAATGCCAATTTTCCACTCGCAATTATTAAACGAAAAAACAGCATTTTCCATACAAACAAGTAAGGACAGAGCAAACGATCCGGACAATTCAACCTTCGGCCACCCCTTGAAATCATAATTTTAATCACAACTCCAAAAAGAGAAATTAATCAGGTCTCAGTGGAAAGCACTGGCTCCCGGGCACCCCTGTTAGAAAATGATTTAGTCCCGGAGTCCATCGAACCCCACTTTCCCTGCAATTAGTTGCGCTCGGAACAATGTGCAGTGATTTTTAAATGATCGCCCGTCGCCATCTGGCGTGTTCAGTGAATGCTCCCTGCTAAAGTAATATCGGTAATTGCTCGCTAGTCATACACTAAAATGACAAGCTACACCGTAAGTGATAAAGGTATTGTTTGTTTTCGATGTAAAGGGAATTAAATATTATTCAATAAAAAAAACTTCCATCGTATATACCTTTCTTTTGTTTACTCCCTTTCGATTGGAGCGAGGCAAAGTGCAGATCTAGAAAAGTTTTGTCTGGCGGTAAAATATGATGAAACCGATTACACAAATATCTAACCTGGGACACAACACTGATGTTCGAGATTGTACTGCCTACTCGAATGAATAAATTCAAGCAAGAAAAGCTATCTGTCTTAAATTGGTTACCTTCAAAACATTTTTATAGTTAATTAATTATTATCGATCAATAACTAATCAGTGTCCGTTCTTGTAGAAATACGTTGAACATAATTAAATATTCCGATCAAAAAATATCAAAGGCACTTAGCTTAATTTGCCGGCATTACGTGCGTTCCAGCGTTTATTGGCGTCGAGAAATTAATATTTCGCGCCGATATCAAAAGTTCACGCTCAACTAGCCACCCCCGGCCGGCAATAACTACTACGGGCGAATTGTCGCAGGTGAGCAAATGCGCTTATATTATTATTTTTTACCTTCTGTGAGATCAAAAGTCGCCGTGGCGACAGACCTGGGCGGGGGAGGGCGCAGGGCGCGCGGACGGGGGGTGTATGGATTATCGCGAATTATTCACGTGCCATAAAGCGCAAATTACATTGGTAGCACGTGCCGAGCCGTATGCTTTGTTGAACGGGTCCTCCTCAGTTGTGTTTAAACAATCATCGGATTTTAATATAAAAATCGCAGAGGTGACCCGAAGTGTGTTAAATTCATCTGTATTTAAATGCCTACAAAGGTTAATGAAATATGACTACAAGCCTACCTACAGAACCGAAAACCGAAACCGCTTCTGAAAAGGCGCACTGAAAATCTTAGGATCATGTCTAGAAATGGACATAAAAACATTGATATTGAAAACAGCTGACAAAAATTTAAGTACGTATAACAAAAAGTAAACCATGTAAAAAGTACATCGCTAGAAATATAGTGAGAAACTAAAATTTTTGTCCAATTTTCAAAGCAACTTCAAAAGGGTCTGAGCACATTAAACCAAGACCTAACCGCATTCAATCATGAAAAGAAACATACAACAAAATACAAACAATTATTTCCATTAATTTTCCCTGATATTACTTATAATCGTAATTGAACTGTTCTTAAGCAAGAGAACTAATCTTATTTTCTAAATTAGGTTGGATAACCACTTCCCAAATTCAGAAGTCCAACAATGGCCACAATAAGCCATACTTTAGTCCTAATTACAAAATTACCTAATTACATTACGTATACGCTATTGAACTTCATAGGTGCGAGTGAAATGTTTTCCAGGAAACAATTAATTCGGCGTCACTAAACAAATAGCATGATCCGACTGGTATGCGAGAATTGTGGTAGCGTTGTGCGAGCGCGGCGCGGGGCCGGCGCGGGGGCGACACGGGCACGACGCGGGGACGACACGGCGCCGATGCGGGGACGGTGCGGGAGCGCGTGCTATTCGAGCACCTATTAAATTCTGAATGCGAGGTTAATCCGCAATTACCGCCTAGTTATCGCCGGAAGACGGCGGAGATAGTTAGGGCCCGGAAAATATTCCGTTCACTAATTATTCCGCGTAATTAAACGCGAGCATTATCGCGCGACGCCGCCGCCACCTGGCGGCATTGTGCGAACGTGATTTACTGCGATCCCGCCGCGATTCCGTCGCGATTCCATGCCGGATCCCTGGCTCTTTTTGCACCAATTAATTATCGAATGCTCGTGTTTAATAATTGCTGTGAAATTAATGTGAAGAGGTGTGTCTAACTACCAGGGCCGTTGACGCTTTCAACATAATTTTTTTTAAGCATTCTTTTAACATAATCATTAATATTGGTTATATTTATCGTAAATAACATTTGATGACTTATAAAACTTAGTGCACATAACGCACATGTTTATTATTAATGGTTATTATCGCTCACATAAAACGCACCTACCAAAGAATACGTCTGGTTCCTTCAGGCGACAGCGCCGTACGTCGTATAACAACACACATCACACATTTAGTCATCAAACGTCCCTACAAACACAATAGCCGGCGGGCAAGATGAAAAAATAATAGGCACAAAGCGCGAGGCGTGTTATCAGCGAGTCCCTAGGTCCACTCTTATTACGGAACCTCGTCGGCCTCTAATTTGCTCCCGGAGATTTTCCTCTTATTTTCCCGTCGCCTCCCTGTAGGCTGCAGCCTACTTCTTGAAATGAATCTTTCATCCGCACAAGTGAAATGTTCTTATTCAACTCGTGTTTGTTTTTTGGTTTTATACACTTTTAATATCTTCGTTTTTGTGTTAGGTATATTAAGTCTAATATTTTTTTATCTAATTGAATTAAGGTATGTTTTCACACAGTTTATATAGTTTGAAAATTCCCTTACAATTTAGAAGGCAACGAATAATAAAAAAATTACCCTTGGTTTAAGTACCAAGCTGTCCAGTTAGAAAAGAAGACCATCTTTCGTCACAATGAAGATTAAAACAAATTTAAGTGGTTATTCAATGTAAATAATACAAACAAACCTTTACAATTATAATAAAGAGGTGGGTGTTTAGCATTGTTCGCGTAGAACCAGTATGTTTGTCTATGTAATTTATAACAAAACTATTCGCATTCACTCGTTATGGCGCATCGACATGAATTGCTCGTGCGTTCATGAGAACAAGCGCATGCCCCCAAGGCAGGGGACCGCTGCACCGCATAATAACTAGTAATAAGAGAAATTAACGAGGCCTTTATCTTCCTAATGACATCTAACGTACAATGTACCACTTATGATTTACCATAGACGAGCAGGAATAGACAGGGTGATTTTGCCATTGGCGCATCAATATGTCTGGCATTGCGTCTCGAATTAATTATCTAAACATCGTATTTAAGTGGCGTAGCAACAAAACATTATTCCTTGAGAGATCATTTGAAAGCAACGGCACGCAATCACGCAACGCGAGCAATTAAATTTAATTAATACCGGCATTATGAAATCTTATATTTTCTTCATTAAAAATAATTTCATTCAGAGGTATATGTAGTTAAATACAGTGTCTCTTATACATGTACTTAAGTAAAGCTCATTAGTAATTAAGGGAGGGCTGGCGTGGACGCGCGGCTAAATATTTTCTCGAGTCGCCCGCCCAGCGCAGTAATTAAAAGAGCCGAGCTCGGGCCTCGGGCCGCGCCCGGAGAAAATCAAAAATTATTATTGTTCACGCACATTTTCTTTGTGCTTAATATTTTCGACAAAATGATTCATTAATAATCCGCCTACAGTACGCTATTGGCCTACTCAAATCATTGGGGTTATATGCTTGTCTAAATATTTCTTGGTTTATTTTTAGCTATACAAAGACTTACTTTTTATTTTCATCTCGTGAAGTGATAATTAATATTTTTTTTTACTTTTAATTAAATATTAAAACCTATATCGGTTTAAAGAATGGGAAAACAAAGCGTATATTCAAAAGGTCTACGTTTCCTAAACGAAAAGAAAGCATAATGCTGCCATTCAAAATTTGATCTGTAAATTCACCACCATCAAACCAAATTATACACAGAATGACAATAACATTCCCTGACAATAAGCCATTCCACTCGAATAAAATCCTACTCTTAAAACTATCAATAACGGCATTACCCTGCATACTTCAATTAACAATCAATTAAGCACAGTCAATTAGAGCGTACTCCGACAAATTAAAAAAGCTTAGTATAATTTTATTGCGGTTTAATAAGTGCAACGTCTGCCGCATCCGCCGTCAAACGACATTTTGTTAATGAGGTAAAGTATAACAGAGGCGTGGAGAGCCGCGTCATTAGAGCGAGCGGCGGCGGGCGCGGCGGCGGAGGCGGGCGCGGGCGCGGGCGCGGGTGCAGGTGCCACAAAGCCCCTGAATTAATGACACCTCGTGAAAAGTCGAGATGAGTTATTTTCGAGAGGAAAAGGCGAACGTAAAGTGGCGCGGTTGTTTTACACGCGCCACGGTGACGTTTTGTTTGAACTAACGAGGTCAATAGTTGAGCGACGTTCACGGCTCGAAGCGCGCCGGTAACAAGTTGTACGGGGTTTTGTTGTGCCTACCGCCTAACGCTTGCGGGTTCTCGTGCAACCTGTGGACATTCGCTAGTGCAGTAATTAGATAATACAATGAAAATATTATTGCTTGTGGAACTCGAAGAGAGATAAGCGAGATAAAACGGTAGACGAATCAACAGACGGAAAACGTGAATTTGAATCAAGAAATAAAGTTTAAATACCAATCATTAAAATTTATAGAGATCCTGGTTGGAAAATTAAAAAAAACGGTTTGTTGTTTTGAATTTGATATCATATAGAACTCAAGATCAAATGTCAAGGAAACTAATTTCAAATTATCCAACCAAATAACCACCACTTTATTAACATTACGAACAACTTATGTACCATAGCGCACACATCTGTAACTCTACCCCGCCACAAGCGCGTAAAATATGCTCCGTGCCATATTTTTACCAAAAAACAACTCCCACGCATAAAAAGCGCTGTTCACAACAGGAATACGTCACTTGAAACCACAAAATCGGGAACGGGCGAATTTATCAGAGGCGCGTCGTATCGCGTATCGGCCGGCGGTACATCTCGACTTACTTAAACAGAAAAAAAGAAAAAAACAAGATTGATCATGCTCGCTGATAATGGTCGCGCTACCGTTTACGCGCCCTTTGTTCTGCGTGATAAAAACCCAGACAATACAAACCGCCTCGAAATGTACCACTTGACAGATAAAAGATATGTGCCAGAACACGTTTTGGTTATTGCGTTCCCAAGGATGACGGGCTCGTACTTGTCCAAACTAATAAATATAAAAGAAACTATCTGTCTATGTTACCCGTAATGGCCTCGAGGTTTAGGCGCGCGGTCGAGAATCTTGATGGTCGTCGGTTCAATAGCATCGTAAGGAAACCTTCAGACCTAAAAGTTCATAGGAATTTCTGGGATGTGCAGTCCGCCAACCCGCACTAGGCCATCGTGATGGACTACGACGCACATAGGCTGATGATAAATATGTTATTATGACTTAATGCATGGAAGCTTAAAAAAAAACAGAAACCACCTTTAAATAATATCATCAAAATTTAAGGAATTTAAATACAAGCAGTAAATTTTGCAGTGGTAGTGTTACAATAATACATAAGGAACTTTTCCGATCAGTACCTACAACTATGTGCTTTAACCGTTTTATATTTACTAAATGAAAGTGTATATAATATTATTTTTAATATAATACTTTGAAAAATGATCAGATAAATAAATACATATTATATAAAATAAATAAACATGTTATCAAAAAAATATAAAAGCAACGAATTTAAATTTTATTTTAACTATAATATATGAATGAAAATTTAAAAGGAACCTTATGGTTATTAAACAATCTCGCTATAAAGTCTTAAGTGATAAATAAAAGCCTAATGGGATAAAGGCAAATAGTTGCGGTTAAAGGTAACTACAGGGCTTTGAGGTGTCAGAATAATGTCATTCAATGTCATTATCCTGTTGTATTTCAAATAAGTTATTTTCATACGCACACGTGTACAAGTCACCTCTACCGTACACTCCCGAAACGAAATCACACGGATCTACATCTAAAGAGTACAGACAAGCACAAAACATTCAACCCCAACACCATATTCAAAAATTCTGAATTGCCAACAACTTTTAAGCGTATGTAAATTTTCGCCCAACATTGTCGATTACAACTGGTCATCTATATTAATTCCGTGCTAAAATGCTCGAATATGCGCAAAAAAATGTTGACAAACTTTTGGGTTCGACTGTACGGGCGCGCACCTGGGTCGCCGGGGGCTCTTATTCAAATGCAAATCAAACGTTCCATTTTTAAAATCTACCATCTCGGCACTCCTTGCTTCCGGAATGACTTATGTCCAATGCTACTAACACAATCCTTTAATGCTTACTGCAATTACAGCCGTACAGCTAACATGATTAAATTGATTTTCGCCCGTTCCTATTGGCGGTTAATACGTTTCGTTTGTAAGTACATCTGTCGTTTGGGACCTTTTAGGGTAAATTTCGAGTACCCAGGTGTGCTCCCGATCCGGTTAAGGGAAGCGTCGTTGTTAGGGATTCTCGTATGAAATCGTTTAATGGTTTGTTTTTAATTTCATTTCTATATTAAAAGCGGAGCGATGTAGTAAATTACTGATAATAAAATGTTTGAGTTTTATTGGGAGTATTGTAATTCGATCGGTTACGTTCACAAAAGCGCCGAATGGGGCGGCGAGGGAGTTCCACGGTAGGACTGTGGGTGGGACATTTAAATACTATTGTAGTGCCGTAAAATTTTAACCTCTTTAGGCCTGTACTATTTATAATACTATTCAATTTGATATCATAATTGGGTTAAAATTGTATTTTGCTTTGTAATGCTTATTAGCAGACATAATTTTATTATGTGAGTAATTACTCATCACAGCACATAAGGGTCAGTGCAATCTTGCTAAAATTAGCAAAAATTCATCCAACTTTACTTTGAGGACACAAAAAGCAGCAAATGTATTGTAAATTAAATTGCCAAAAACACACACGATAAAAAGGTGCGTGCGAAGATTGGGCCCGCATGGGGTCAGTGGCTTCAAAATCGGGCAGACGGCGCGGCACCAACATCCCCATTAAACAACACTGGGACCAACAATGGTGTACACTAATGCTGTACATTTTTAACATGCTTATTTGTTTACTATTACATTGCGTAATTGTGTGGTGGTAAGAAGTGATTTTGATCACATGAAAAAAAAAATATTTAATCAAATATTTTTAACAACCGAGGAATAGTTACAAGAATAGAGATCTTATCATTCAACGTGATTGCAAATAGTCAACCACGGTTGTCTGCTGATATTTATATGCAATATAGTATACCACGGAATAAAAAAAAGGAAACGATAGAATCAAAATGAAATCAGATGTCTAAATTATAAAACCTTTCACATAGTATCATTCTAAATTAAATACCGTCAGTGGAACAACACACAAATAATGTAGTCTAATAATAATAAACAAATCGCAAAGATATATAATCACCTACGTTATAACTCTAATAATAGTAGAGCAGGTACATAAGTATACATAAATACATTCGAGGCCTGAAACTCTAATATAAACATCAATTCAGGTACCTAATTTAGACGTCATAGTCTTCAACTAAACAAAAAATAATTACTTCTATCAAGTAAATAATGCAGCAAACCTTCCTCATGATCGAGATCATATAAACCATTATCAAATTGTGAATGGACTCGCCAATAAAAAACAGGATACCCCTCAGTAACAATCCGAAACATTTAACAGCCAACATGTGGTCCAATGTTCGTCAAACGCGAGAACGCCAACGTGCGATAATTAATAGCATTCATAAATTTCGACCCAAAATGAAACAAAAATGCGCGCAATTGTTCGAGATAATGGATTAGACGTGTTAATATGAAGATGTGAACTTACGCCACACTCGGCCAGTCAAATACATTGCGCTTTACCAATGAGGTTTTATACGAAACCTTATTAAAGGTTAATTGGAAAACGTTTTTTGAATTTCGAATATTGTCTTTTGCTTCAGATTTTTTTTTTGGGACATTACGATTTAACCATTTATTTGCCAGCCCGTAGATTTAGCAAATTTTATAAAACGGAAATTGAGATTTACTAAAGTATCACATCAGGCCAGAAACAACAGGTATTACCTACATCTATATCGAGTATCGACCTATTTAAGGCTTCATGGTAGCCGTGGCCCCCGTCAAAATTTAAACGGGTTGACCTAATGCGTAATAATAGTGTTCGCATGTCTAATGTCTAATCCCTTTATTTTCATCCACACTGGAAATGCATTTATAGCTCTACCTATGAATAAAACTAGCGTCCACCGAGGTGTTATCTCTACAAACTATTCATACAATTCTCAAGGCTTCTACTTACTGACATAAAATTGTTCACTTATTCCTCTATGGCAAACCGTAATACATTCATATTAAAACGTAAAAAGATTTATAAACAGCATCACAAATAACCACAGTTCGCTACATTCCAAAAAAGCTAACATAAATCTAATATAAATTCCCATAAATTACACATGAAAAAGTTTTTTACAAATCATATTTCGCCACGCAAATCACAAAATCGAGCAGCACGTACAAAAAGTATCATGCATCCATCGGGGACGGGTCGAGGCCACACAAAGGGCTCTCGTAGTTCACCGATAATAATAGCTAATAGTTTTCTCAAGTTCTATACAAAAATGATTTAGTGCGCTCAAAAGTAAGGCAGTAAATCAAAGAGCGATCTCGAGAATCGTCCAATACTCGATCGCATAATGATCTGGGACACGTGCTTTCTCATTATTCCAAGTTATTTCTGCTTTCGTGATTTAAAATAAATAAATTTTATAGCGCCATCTGTCATAATGGAGATAAAACTTGTAATGACGTCGAGCGGGAGTCAACTCTCGCGCGCGTCAATCTCGCATTGACATTTAGTGGCGATGTAACTTAACGTCACTGGTAATGCTGCAAGCAATGATCTTTTCCTCATTACCTTTCCGCCGTTCAATTTATCGCCCTTCGCATATGAATATTACCGTTATGAATAACACACCCTTCATATTTTGCATTAAAAATTTACAATAATTATATAATACTTTGAATGTACCAAAACATTTTAAGCGTATCGCTTTGCTAGGTTATATCAGCGGTAGAGCCGGCTTACAAGAGTTTAGGTTCGGAGTTTTTGTCTGTGTGCTGCACCTGAGACTTGCGATCTAGTTGCATTTTTTTAATTGTCGTTCAATTCAAATGCGGTTTTTTTTTGAGTAAACATATAGGGTTTTATTTATATGGTTCTACTTCACCACACATATTTAGTTAGAATGTTTCAATACAGAAAAACTTTACAACACAATTGTCAGCTACATCATAATCACGCTTAAGCATTTATTACACGCCTTAAAAATAATGTCTGTTTTTTTGGATATAATATTTGTGAGATAATCTAACAGTGCACTGTGACGGCCGATAATGCAGTGTGACGATGTGCACACACGAAGCAACCTTGGCATCGGCCGTCGTTCCGCCTCAAAGTCATGTATTGAACCGAACAAAAAGCAATAACAAATTACGGCCAAGCAACGACGATCAGTATCCACTCGTACATGCCGACTTACAAATCTTGGCCTCTATACAAGACTCTCAAGGCACATCCACTTGAGAACATTCAATAACACACCCGAAAATACGTAACGGGGGCTCTCCACTCGAAACTTCATCCAGGCAAATTAAATTTATACACGAAACGTAATAACAGAAGGCATCAAAAGGCCTCCACTGTCCGTGTGGAGCTTTCCTTTTAATTAGACCCTAAGTACTCGTTAAAAAACAGGATCTTCCCGAACAGACAAAGCGCGCTGTACCAACAAACAGTGCGAATGTAAAAACGTCGGATAAATAAGTGGAAAAATACAGGTAAGTCCAAGAGGGGTTTTTGTACAGTCCGGCCGGCCACTTAGGTCATCCTGCGAAATAAAGGCCCAAGTTTTTTATATCGCTTTTAAATGCGAGGCCCGTACGGCCAGCCGGACCCGCCTCCTCCCCTTCGCTGCGATAATGTGAAAGGAAACAAACGAAAGAAAATGTTTCCGAGCGCCCCGTTCGCTTTTATTGAACCGTCTTTTTCGTAGTTTCGATTGCAAATAGTTCGTGTAATTCAGTTAGCTCGCTCCCAACAGTGCCAATAAAAACTGAACACTATAAAATGTCTTCGGAGTGAAGCTCGTCTGCGCAAAAACGCGATGCATTTACAAAATCAGCGAGACGCGTGCCGAGTACAGACTTATCGTGCCGTTCCGTTGGAAATGGCTTTGCGCCGACGACGCGCCATTGTTTGCGTATTATGTTGCGTGAAATATTTTGCAAATCTTCTATCCTATAAACTGCATTGTTGTCACATTTATTCGTTATACATTACAATTAATATTAAGTGTTTGATAAGATCTTGATAAGGTTCCGATCAGGAGG
This sequence comes from Cephonodes hylas, assembly GCA_030295005.1. NCBI lineage: Eukaryota > Metazoa > Arthropoda > Insecta > Lepidoptera > Sphingidae > Cephonodes > Cephonodes hylas. Next base: position 4,287,879 of record AP025364.1, on the reverse strand, counting down.
GATTGGTCAAATTTATTAATAACAATACAATTGATATTAAAACCAACAATTTGAAAACAGTTTATATCTACGGTTACGTTCTATCAGCCTTGTTTAGCCAGGCGACTATGAAAGCAATATGAGGCTAATATATTTTTAAATCCCTTTTGTTTAAGTCCCCGTGTGTGAAGTTATACATTTTCAATTTGGGCGGCCCGGGCGGGCTGGTGTGGGCCGGCGTGGGGACGCGACCGTTTGAAGCTGTGATTAGTAATTGCGGTGGGGCTTATAGCAAAATAATCTTGCTGTTACCGTTAATGAGAAAACATTATGTTTCAGTTCGGCGAACGTTCAATGTAAATTAATTTCTTTTGACTTTTATTCCTCAATATTTAATTACGTTTTCTGGTGCGTTTAAAAGGAAATGCCGTTAATTAATACCCTTAGTCAAATTATTGAAAATTAATTTCAAGCATTATTTCATAAGAATCAAAGAACAGAATAAATATTATGAAAACAATGATAATTTCTTACAATTTGACGAAGAGCTCTAGTGCCTACGTATAAGACGGCGTAGATTGATTACACTCATTCACATTCATTACACATTTTCGATTCCAGAAAAATCTTTGGAAGTAGGTTAGGGTACTGTACTTTGACGATCCCCTATTCTACAATACAATGTAATGTTAGACATAAATGAAATTAACATCTTTTTTCCAATACTAGAACCAATACTATAACAAAATAAATAATACCAATTCTATAACAAGACGCCATAGCCCCCTTCTATATAATTAATCCACCTTTAACCTAATAAAAAAAATGACTAATTTTGACTGTGCAGAATTACCTGATATGATAGTAAACATAACAGCAAATCCAACGTAATAATTAAAGTGTAAGAAATAATAGACTTTTATTATTGTCTAAATCAAAAAACAAATGGATGAAAAAATATTTAAAGCATTGTCAATAACAATAGTAATGTTTAAACCTAAATCTAATATACCTCGTCGTGCAAAACAAAACGAAACATAGATACGGTTACGCTATCAATAAATAAACAATAAATTGTTTTGGCAAACAACTCGAGTCGCGAAGTTAACTCGTCAGTCGAAGCCGATTCACTACCGAAACTTGGAAACAATATCGAAACCAACAAAATGAGAGTATTGTGATTAACCTTTCAGAGAACACCGATAAAGGTGAACAATTGTTTATTGAAAGCCTAGGGCATAAACCGTTGTTACTAGTGGTCGCCTGTCTCTTTTCGAGTTTCAATTTTATCATCGAATGCTTCATTTTTTTATAACACATGTCGAACATCCGAGCATCACATAATGATCAGTGGAAACCACCGCTTGTTAAATATTGTTTTACTTTATGTAAGCAATCAGCATTTTCGACATAACAAAATGTATTAAAAAAAAAATATAAAAAATAAGTTGTAAGCGATATTCTCCTTCCAGTTGGTTAAAATGAGGATTTCATAAGTCCGACTGTACGTTTATTTTGTAGTCTGAGGTTATTAAAAAGTACTTCAGACTACAAGATTAATGATAAAGAACATTTTAAATAAGAGTAAGCGATGAAAAAATGCATTTTCAACGATATGTACATTTAAATCTTTCAAGAAATTAATCTGGTTTAAAACCAAAAGATTTTTTTTCCTTACAACGACCAGTTTCTAATTTTCAGCTTGGCAAGTGTAAAGCTAACATATCTTATTACTAAACGAAATAAATGTTAAAGAATTCTGATAAGAAAAGAAATTACACTTCTTTTTAACATCAATGCCCAAACATTTTGATTAGTTACATTGCGTAAACGAAACGTTTACCAATTAGAATAACCTAACATTGTGGTTATTAATATTGTAATAATAATTTTATATCTTTTCAAATATATCAATCATTTAATAAATAACTATTTGCTTTAATACAATTAACTTGGACATATCTGTACCAGGAAACCATAAGGAACTCGAAACATAATCACTCTCGCGACGTAAATCGACGTATTATAATAATTTAAGACACTGTTTGAATTAGTTTACATTAGTAACCAAAGATTTCCAGTTAGGTTATTGTACGGACAATGTCACTTATACAACTAAAGGGCACGATCTTAGCAAACTTCTCTTGTTTCGAACAACTTTAAGAAACTTCGCCGAAAGAATTAAAGGAAAAATTCCGACGTTTTTATGTTTAATTTCGCGGAGCCCCTTCACTTAAACAATGTTTAGCGAAACAAACTCTAAAAAATCTTTTTTATGTGTCTTTTGTAAGTGATAAAGTAATTGTTTAACTCCTGCTAGCAACATTGCTTGAGGGCTTCTTGCTAAAATGGTTATATAATTTCATCATAAATTAAAGGTCACTATTATTTTTTGTCTCTTACCCATCTTTTTAAATATGATTTGAGGGAAATGGTTATCTCTTACTAATTAAAAGATTTTTTAGTTCAGTCTTTGTAAAACTTTAAATCCTTAAAGAAACCGACGACTGACAGAAGGAAATCCTACTTTACCAATTGATACTCTAAAATCGACTTCACAACAGTCATTATTCCAGTCGCATAACGATATTACATATGACGTTATGTTATTGCAGCTGAATTTGCTTTCGTTGACTTTAACAGTAAAATGAATACTTTTATTGAATTTAGAATAATTTTTAAATAGGTACGATTGGATACATCCACACATTTTTCAGTTAAATCATTTATGAAAATAATAATAAATTAGTAGTTACAAGAAAATAAGTAATTATAATTAGGTTAGAGTGCGGACAGTCGGCGCGAACAGCAAATTCCTATTGTGGCGTTATCGGCGCTCCCCAGTCGGGCCGCTCGCTGCAAGCACGCAGACCGCTTTAACACCCTTTTTATTAGGCCAATTTTTAATTTCATCTCGGCTATTTCATTAATTACTACTTATAAAATTTACGACTTTATTGTTTCTACTTCATGTCAGTTAATCATTTAATAATTTTAAATCTTTCCTTTAATTTATAAAGCTTAAGATGAATGATGATTTGATAGTACCTAAGTAGATTGTAATCAACTAAGAATACTAAACAAAATAAAACCTTGGGACCGCCTCAGTATGATGCATGTCATCTCTAGGTCTCAGAGTTAATCCCGACAATTGTCAATAGTAACAGGGAGGCTCGAAATGAATATGGCCGAAACAATAATAAGATCGATCCCTATTTAAAATGCGGATAATAGTTTTATTCATACATTTGATAAATACTTGGGTTTTAAAATTCATGTCCGCCTTGCCTTATCAGAAGGCAAGACAAAAATTTACAAGAGGAATGATAATTTGACGATCCGAGTTTTTAGTAAATATGGTTCATATTCATACAATTTTCCTCCAACGTGTAGGTACTAAAGAGAGTCCCAAGGAGGGTTAGCGTCAGGCATGCGGCCGGCCGTAAAACATCTGCCAAAACTCTTATGCAGCATGTTTTGTCCTACCTTTCTGTGTGGAAGGATAAAACATGCTGCGCCGACCCCAAATAAGAATTGGGAGCAGGGCAGGAGAACGATGATGATGTATAGGTACTAAAGAACTATTTACACCCTACACGAAATATGTTGATATGAAAAACCTAGCACACCTACGCGTTCCGGAGATCATTTCTATTTTACGTTACTACATATTAAACGCAATATTGTTATTAAAATTTCTATTGAGAATTTCAGTCAAATTGAAAAACCCCATACGCAGTCAATATTTGAACAAAACATCAACAAGAACCGGGCATAATTCAATCAAACAACTTTCCAATTTGGTGGAGTAAATCAAAGATGGGGCGCACGCATTTGCCGAATATCGCCAAGTGAAGATAATGGCGGGGCGACACGTGCGTCCGCACACTCCATCGATTCGCAATACGTACCCAATCAGGATTATACAAATCCCTCGCGGCTACCCGGGACGGGGAAATAATTACGATCGAGCTGAGTTAATCAAGTGCCGTCGAGAAATTGAGGAAAAACCGCCACTAATATGCCCGTTACAATATACGTTTGCGTTTACCTCAAATCATTTGTTGAACGTTTACGTATTTGCTTAAAGTTTAATTTGTGTTTTTATAACTTGGATGTAAGGGTTTTTTATGATAAGTTTTTATTTGTAATAGACTACCAATTCCAAATATTTATGGGCTACTAAATACGTTATCAAATAAATTTTAGGAGAAGTGCCGGTACTAAATTATTAAGTCATACATGCTCATTCGCAAGGTAGCTGGCAGTGGTTGGGTGAGGAGAGCCGAAGATCGAGCCCAGTGGCGTGCCATACGTAGTAGCCAATATAAATAAGTAAATGTTTTTCAATGGTAGAGACATCTCTATTTCAATATTTTATTTAAAAGAAAAGTATAAAAAGGCGCATATAACGTTTTCGTACATACCTCAATTTGCATTTCAAAATTACCCATACATTAAACCCGGAGTGGGGAAGGTATTCGGAATGAGTAGATATATAATTGAAGCCTAAAGGCTAATGTTCATCGGGACGTGATGAAGCGTCGCGCAACACATCACTGGGCCCTATGACCGAGCCAATGCACCATTGCACACACCCCGCCCTGCCAACTGTGCATATATATAACGGCACATCAGTTCTTTATTAGTCAAATGGAATGCGAGAAAAGTACTCCATTCAGACAACAAGCGGCAAATTCGGCGGGTCGGGGTATTTAAAACTTTTTGGAATGTAAGTTAAATTTAGCAGTTTTATTAGAATGACGATTAAATTGATTTAGTTAAAACAAGATAGGTACCTTTAAATTTATATTTATAAAAAGCGTCTAAAAGGTTAAAAAGTAGCTGTAGTTCAACCCGAATTAGGAAGATAAGTCACCTCAAAACACTGTAGCATTTTTAAGACCAGGAAATGCTCCTTCGAGTTATTGATGCTACGGGCTTGCCACTTATTTTCTCAGTTAAGAAAAATATCGTGAAAACCAACGTACTTCCACAGTTTTGATGCAGGACCATCTAAACATCTTTGAATGCGTCTGATTAAATATCGAATTAATTCTTACTATTATTTCAACATGACGTAAAAATTTCCATCATACAAAAATAGTTGAGTAGTTGACATCGTATTCTCAACAAAAATGTGATGCTCGGAGCAAGGGAACGGTTTTAAAGGCGAAGTTGAAGTACGCAAACTTAATAAAAGCCGATATAAAATGGTGGGCGACCTTTACCTACATGGCACAGACAAAACTTGCGCGGGCACGTGTGCTTTCACCGCGCCTTTTCACGTCCTGAATCGTCGAGTTAGCGTGAAGCGATCTTCGTCAGTCGCTTCAGAACTTCACTTAGCGAATGAATGCTGGCCGGGACTGTCCTCGAGCCCATTCATGGAACACCCTATATTTTTAATGTTAGGTATTTCTATTCAAATCAAAGGGAGGTCCCAAACGCTCCCGAGTGATGTGTGGGTATCGATAGGTTTTGTCGATACTTCATTTTTCAGTAACGGCTTAAATTTATTATATTTTAAGCTCAAAATTAACATAACAAAGATCAGGCGCCAAAAAATACGTAATTATTTTAGACGTTCTCTTATTTTTCGTAAGTTTTTTTTTTCATTATTAAGTTTGCTAATTTAATCAATCCAAGTTAACAAGAACTGTATTGTGTCTAAAAAATTTCACAGCGTTTTGTTTCGCATTCGCAATTGCTATTTTTATTTCGTTTAAAACACATAATTAAATTCTTTCTTAATAACAAATGAGTGACACTTAACACAATATATCTATTTTAAACTGTACAGTTTTGCGTTCTACAAGTATTACGCACGGATATCTGTAGAAATGTTGTGGCTCTATTTTTCTTTACAATACCGCTGTAAATTTGAATACTTCCGCATAAAATAAAATGAATAAATCTTTAATGAAAACCATTAAATTTTATCGAGAGCGATACGATAAAATGTCAAGGTAAATCCAGCACTAATCGAGAGTAAAGCTCCGTCAACCAATTACTCAGAAAGACTCGTATAGCGCGGAGGTATTTCAATTTGGCTTATTGGCTCATGTGCGATGGATTTTGACATCTTTTCCCCTGGCCGGCAGTCATTTATTTCCATTCTATCAAACGGTAATTACTTGTAAAAATCCTTGGTGAACCCTCCTCGTTAATATTAGTCAATATTGGATTACAATACAAACATAATATCCCTTTGTTCCCAAAGAGGTAGACACTTTTCGCCAGGTATCAGCCATAGGTCTTAATAGGGGGCGAACCAATTGCAGTTTTTTTTGACTCTATAATTCTATTCCAGAATGAGGCAATCTATAATGTTCCTAGGACGACCGGATTTTATTACTAGCGATGTGGCCACATTAATTGAATATTCATTTTTAAAAATACAACGAAATTTTAATTAATTTTACCTCATCATAAAAGTAGGCATAAAATTTGCGTTACCATTTTCATTATGGCCCTGGCTAAGTTATCTATCTAAGTCGGATTATACACGCCTCACTGCTAAACAGTATAGAAGTAGATTACGCGGGATTGGATTTAGTCAACTCGGCTGATAAGACAATCACTTCAAGAGCAGATATATACACTTGTAAAAACTCCTCACAAATTAATCATAAGATATTTTTTTCTCATTATCACCAAGTCCGCTGCTAACTATTTGTATCCATACATTAACCGGTTGGTGTATGTAAATAAAAGTTTTCTTTTATTCATTACAAAAAAGATGCCACTTATATGCAACAAGAACGAAAAAAACAAGACGTAGTGATAGCCCGCCTAAAAATTTATATCTATAAAGCTTAAATATAAAAAATGCCACCAAACCATTGTATTCATTTGCTAATACTTCAGTAATTCACGGCAGTGTGTCCGCGGTGCGAGCGGGTCACACTATCGCGTTCTAGTTCATTAGGCGGGCGGCGACGCGCTTCTATCGCCCAAAACTACTCATTTTTCACTCGGCTTGCACCGCACGACACGCGCGCTTTAACTAATTGAGTACACCGGATCATTCGTGACCTATAGCTAAGAATGGAACTCCCCTGGGATGGTTATGATCAGCCCGTGATATTAGACGACAGCTCAAAATGAGTACGCGACTAAGGAAAAACCTCGGCATGAATTTATTTTAAAAAATTAAATAACCAATTAGGTATATAGCATTGTATTGCTATATTTATTCATTAAGAATACAGATTAAATAAAAAATATTGACACATAAAAATCTTTGATATTTTCGGTATACCATTTTTAACTGTCTAGGTGTTGCAGCTTATTGGTTGCATAAAAAACTCTATTTAGCTGAAATAAAAACCAATTTCCATTTAAGAAATCTCAAATAAGTTTTCATTGTTTGGAATTAATTACGCGCGTCATACAGTAATAGGAGCGTCGCGGGCAGGGCACCTGCACTGTTGGCACAAATTTAATTTACACTACCCCCCGCCAATCGAGGACAATATTCAAATAAGGCTTCATCTATTAACGGACCCCGTGGCGACATGTTCCATTATCTATCGCCTCCATCTGTGGACCCTCCGAGCGTACCCCTGCCCAGGAATCGGTCTCAGACTTTTTAGCTGTTATTGAAATCGGCGATCCGTTTTGACAAGTGCATTGTTCACACATACCACCTTTAGTTCTCTTTGGAAGCTAAATACGTGCAAATTTTATATACAAGTAGATAACTGCTAATTACGTATGTATGTAAAGGAATGGTTTAAACGTTTTAACTTGACTGATAGGTGCATTTATTATATCTACTTGTACAGATTTTGATCTGCTGTAAAAAAGGGTTGAGTTATCCGCAAATATTTCACTTTGCTCTTAAAAATCTTTCTAAGTCAAGATCAATAGTTGCCATCTAATTCGAGGGCAGATGAATGAAGTTATATTTCATGAATATAGATATATTTCATCAAATACTATGATAAATAAGATTACCCAACATCTCATCCATCCCCCCATCGGACTCTCTACATCTCCTGTGAATAATAATCTACAAAGACAAAAAAATTGCAAAAGAAGATTGCCAAGGAACAAATCTTTAGGCTGTAGATACATACAATTAAGCTCTTCTTGTATACAAATCAAGTTAAGCTCTTATGAAGCGTTTTGCAAAGGCAAATACTCCCTTATCTGAGAAGCTACACCTAAATCAGTTAAAACCTCATATGATTTTTTAATCAAAGTTCCAAAGAAATCGCGAATTTTCTTTCCTTATCGGCAAATAAATGCTGGCAAATATAATGCCCCTCGCCCCACATGCGGTGTAACAAGGCGGGTCGACGGCGGTAGTGTTTTTAATAACCCCTTGCGGTGTCCCGCTGAGCTCCTCCAAATGTATATGACCGTGTCAATCATCTGTGTCAATGAATTCGGCTTTCCTTTATGACAGCTATGCAATTTGCGATTTAATTTTCACAGTTTGTGTTATGTTTAACATGGTTTATATATATAGGAGTGATAAGGTAACGTTGTCTGTTTTAGATTAAAATATTTATGCTGTCTCTAATAAAATCGATACGGCTATGTCGCCCTAATGTATTTTAAGAATTCTTTTTTTTTTATTTAGGTACATATGTGTAGGTAAATTCTAAATTCATTAGAATTTCCAGTACATAATTGCCGCTAGTCATGTTTTCCAAATTCATCGAAATCACAAATGGATTTACAGCGTAAAAAACAACAGTTTCGCTTCTAAAACAATTTGAGTGTTTATTTTTAACAATAAATCATTGCAACTAGGTATATGATTCTAAAATTTGTAGAATTGAATACTAAAACTCGTAAATTCGCATTCGTAAAATGGAATATACGTAATTCAGCAGTGACACGACAGCAGATATTTGGATGTTTAAATTCAATATTCATGAGTTCCATTTGCGGCGTGATTTGATGGACCGCCGGCTGCACTTTGTGCCGCGCAGAAATATTATTGCTCTGTACTCGGATCATTGAAAATCGTATGCCGGTACTTGGAACAGTTTCAACCGATCTATCTGCTGCAAGCCCAACAATAGACAGCAATTTGTAAATATTGCGCGCGGTTTTTTTTTATCAAAATTCGTCATGTACTTGCGGATATTACATTTTTGAATGTTGTGAAATAAGGTAGAATAGGTAACGTGGATTTTGTTTATTTATAGCTTGTTTTGTTATAACTGTATTTGAGGTGTTATGAGACAATTAACTCTTTTGCCAACATGTGTATAAGACATATAGTTCCTAATATAAATTTTGTAGTTATTTTTAAAGCTGTTTTTTTTTAACGAGCTTTTATGCATATTTCTATATGTTTTAAGTATATTTCAACATTAAATGCGTCTTTGCAACACAACACCTTTTCGTAGTATTTGTACACACAATTTCTGCAGTTGATTTAAGCTAACTTGACAGAACGAGGGTGGAAATTAAACAATAGTACATCAACGCAAGCTCACCCCTCGGTTACAAACCACAAGAGAATATCATAAACGTCGGCTTAAACATGCGTCTCGGCGGACTAAGTAAATAAAAACATAATAAAATAATAAATTCCGCACGACATATGCCTCGAGACCGAATTTAGATGCTGTGGAAATGTGGGAATGTAAACGATTCATCGATCAACTTGTTGGTCGATTTTTATCACGAAATTTAATGGTTTTCAATAGTAACATATATGTTATTTTTTATTGTTATAATATAGTACAACTTTTTGGAAAATTTTCATATAAGTTAAGGGTTACGTTACTTTCTGAATTACATAATCAGTAGATTAATATATTTTTAACAAATCAAATTTTATTAGTAAAACATAATAAGACAGGTGTGATCATGTATCACATCCGGTGACGTTATAAAAAAAACTACGTTGATATTTTCAACATTTGCATATAAAAAATAGCGATACAAAATCTACATGAGTGATGGCGAACATGGCAACATTGTCAATAAAACAAACATTTCACAAAGTTTTCCCGCAGCGAACCAGATCGATCCGTCAACAAATCGAATGGAAAGCTGGCGACGCACTCGGTGTAATGCCGCTCCCCCGCGATGCATCGAGTGGTGTATCGCGATCGAGACTAGAGTAATAATCGAGCCCTCGCCGTGGTGTCCCGCACTCAATCTCGGGGATTTGTAAGCACTGGGGCGCACTACACCTCCGGACACAACGCTGCTCGGCAAATATCAACCTTATACCAACACCAATAGAACCTTATTAAATTACAAACACGTAAAGCAAAGTTGGACGAGGAATACACTGTTGGGGTGACAATCCAAAGAATCGTGGACGGTTATTGAATTTCTTTGCATTTTTGATTTGTCCCTTCATTTAGACTATTGCTCAATCACAACATGAATTATTAAATCAATTTGGATTCAATAAACCCTTACGTCTTTTCCGATCGTTGGAAATTTGACAATAATTTTATTTGAATAAATAAAACCGTGTAAGGGTAAGTTCTGTTTTACAGAATCCTATATAGATGACTTCTAGTATCAAAGTGAAAGTAAAACAGCATTGCATGAAGATTCTGTATGTTCCATGAAAAATATGTGTTGAATAGTTTTGCCATTACACTGTTTGACAACCATTCGTCCCATTACTGGGCACGGGTCACCTCTACAAATGAGATGGTTTAGGCCTTGGTCCACCACACTGGCATAAACTTGTAGGTGGCTGGAGCTTTTAGGTGAACAGGTTTTATTACGATGTGTCCCTTCATCTTAAATGCAATTGATAAAATTCTTTGTGTATACACACGTAACTTCAAAAGGATAGAGGTACGTGCCTGGGTTTGAACCCGCGCCCGTCGTGATTCTCAACCACGTACCTAAACCTACGACTCGTTATGCAAGCCACAATAATAGTCCTGTCCAAATGTCCACCAGCCTGCATTGCAAACCTATTCCAAAACAGCAACTAACACACATCTCGAATATCAAAATCGTTGAGCAAAAAGTCATTTCAACTAAAACGTTTATCCCGCGTCTCGATCTCTTAAAGCCAGATTACTTTTAATCTCCAGTTTACATCTGTCACGCTAAGACTTCATTTTCAATTACCGCGGCTGGCGACCGAAATTAATTCCGTCATATCTCGATTTCGCGATACAACTAGCGGATTACTCGGCGATTTGCTTGTGCCATTCGGTAGCAATCGCGTCAATGCTGTCCGATTTTGGCAAAGAATAAGTATCGACAGATAGTTCAGGATCATTTGAAAATCATTATTATTTGGTTATACGAGTATGTGGTTTGAGCGGCATTTAGAGTTTTCTCTTCGTTCTGTAACAGAAACATTACAAAAAACTGATTCTATGGTCGTATTTAGGACTGGTGCGAGGGCAGGTATCTTTACTCTATTTGAAAAAGAAGTAATATTGACTATCATTTCAGCTTCATTTTTCCATGATTAATGAAGTTTACCTACTACATGAAGAAATTACGACAAAATTTTAATCTACAAAATGTTTCAGATCAACGACGGGTCTGTTGCAACATAATCTTTGCCAGTATTTGGCCTATTCGCGACCGTGGGCGCGGCGTCGCGGTAATGGCACGCCGGTGGCGGCACGCGCTCGCATGCGGCGGCGGGCGGCGGCGAGTGCCGAGCACGCGACCTGCGCCCGCGCACCGTGCGCGCCGCGTGCAAGCACTCCCATCGATTATGTGCTACTAGACACTACAGCGCCATGAGAAATACTCCAACACCACGTCACCACTGCGGTGTGACACATATCAATCATATTCGAGCTGTTAAATGTTCTGATATTATCAACATCTGACACGCGATTTTCAATTATTTATCACTTCGAGTGTTCATCCATTCGAATAAAATTGTGCAAATGTGTACATACAGCGCCTTATAAAAATGTTTATTCTAGGATGATATCTTGAAAACACTTTCCATAAGTCATAAATTTTAATAGTTCAGTGTCACCTCTGTCACTTACAAATAATAATATCCGTTTAAATGAATTCGTATTATTCATCGGGCGATATAGCAGATGAAAAAACCTCAGTGAAAATCGCTGTGAAATTTGTCACGTCAATAAACTTGAAGAGCTCTCGCGAGCAGCGTATAACCGCAAAATGCCTGTATAACGTACACAGAGCTATACGAACGCGTTGAGCGAAAAGTAATATTTAGGTGTCAACTGCAGGCGATAATCGCGGGGTAAAAAATAGGTGTAGGAGCGGCGGCGGCGGTGCGGTGCGGCGGCTCGGCGGCGCGCCCGCGAACTATTTCCACCCTTGCCGGCTGTATCTGGCCGTTTATCGGCCGATAGTATCTGAGTGAGACATCGCCGGTGACGTTTGAAATATGATCGGCGCGGTCCCGGGGGCGCGGGACGCCACGTGCGACGCATATTCAAATGAGAATCGCACGCGGCGGAGACCCCCGTGTTGGCTAAATACACCCGCCGCCGCGTCGCGCGCCCGGCCCACCCACTTACCGAGGGTCGGTCCTATGTAATCGAATTTGAAAATTATTCTAAAACACTGAATAATGTATTTCGGAGGGAGCCGTCGGCCGGAGGCGAGGCGGCTCGCGCTGATTTTTAAAATAAATTAAACTTAATCAAGTGGGCTCGCGCACCTAAACGGATTAACTCGGCGCTGATTTGACTTCGAATGTTTGCTTAGTACGTGAGGGGTGATGGCTTAAAGGTTATTTGAAACAGTACACGACAAACATCATTTAGCCGACGCCGGTACAACGCGCCCATATGCTCGGAAACGTCCCTCTGCAACAGATGAGATCAGACCATTTATGCAACCAGTTCTTTAAATAAAAGACAAGTGTATACTTACATTACGGGTTCCTTTAACTCTGGTGTGACTTACATGATCAAATCTCAAGAATTGGATCTCAAATCTCAGGATGGTAAGGGTTCAAACCTGTAGCCTCTAGTCTGTTTTTTACAAGTCGGTTTCGAGAGTATTTATAAGGCCTCTAATCAATGTTCCCAAAAGTAATATTTATAACCACATTTTCTCTTTTTCAAAAAAATCCTATTTTTTATATATATAGTTTCTAATTCAAACCAAAAACCCAAAACTACTGGACTTTCTACATACTATAACGTTATCCAAAACATTTTTTGTGAATCACATAAATATTAGACCATATCGGGGGTTCAAATTCACCTACAATTGTATACTATTTTGTTTTTCTACTGCAATGCCCACCCATACATAATACCTTAAACATATGTAGGCTTGGAGACAGAAGAAACATCAAGAATTTTGTTCTTGAAATGAAACTCGCGAATAACCAGGAATTTGGGTCCGTTTAAAAATAACCATCACTATTATCAAATTACCAATAATATTGTCTATGAATATATTAGAAACCACAAAGACAAAAAAGATACAGATAAAACATATTTTTTAGCCAAAGGGACGCAATAAGTGTCAATGACCTCAAGAAAAGCTTTAAATCAATCTCACACAACCCTCCGAATCTCAAACATTCCAACAAAATTTATGAATCGCAAAAATTGCCCAAATTCATATTTGAAAATTAAATATTGAATAAAACAATATTAGTTCATTCGCTACATTAAGTTTTATTACGCCATGAATACATTGAACTTGGTGCGATTCGGCACGCAGGGCTGCGGCCCCACCATTAGCGCCCGATATGAAATTAAAATTAAAATATATAAAAAATACTACGACGAGCACTCTCCACAGACCGCTAAGGGGCAGCCCTAAAGATTTAACTCTACAGAGAGCTATGCAGTAGTTTTGGACCAACAAAAGTAATATATTATGCACAACTAGTGCAATGAGTACGGGACTCGCAAGTAAGTAGAGACCAAGACCAAGTAGAGGCCTGCTTTTCGCCAATGAGCAGAAGATTTCTTTCACTTGTTCAATGACAATAGGTTGAACGACTTGACTTAGATATAACAATTTTGATAAGCCCTTATATTTCATCAAGCCGACTCGTTCCAATATTTTCTATGAAATGTTTTGAAAACGTCAGTCATCCAGCAAATTCTGTCTGTGTCTGTGAATTTTCTTTATATGTTACTTATTGATAGCTTTAACAATTTTTTCAGACTTAAGAAGAAATTATCAATGAATGAGTTAAAAGAGATAAGAATCCGACGATATCAAAGATATGACTACGATGATCAATGAAAAAAAACATATTTATTTATGACGACTAGCGACTCCATAGCTTCGTTTGTAAACTATCATGTAGCGGTGTACTGTAGGGGTGCTACTCGATGATTTGGTTTTTCGATTCGTTACGCCGTCAAACTACCCTCGAAAGCGTACCCTCGAATATGTTCCCTCGCCTTGAATATTATTTATACGTTTGTTAAGTGGAGTTGTACGCGGCCGAGAGGATTATAGCCGTCAGCTTAGTACTTCAACAAACATCGGTTATGATTTCAAATATCGATCGAATTTCAACGGTGCTCCAAGATTTTTTACGTATCTGTGTTTCTATTGTGGAATGAAATCATGATTGGAATTGACGAGGATCTGCGTGGCTAACAATAGGGCAAAAAAACTCGTTTCATAATATAATAATTCAGTTCGAATTTAGTTCATCTGAACTTCTTGACAGTGGCTTCGTGCATTATAGTTTTTGAATGTTAATTCGAATTTATTTCATATTTGTAAAAATAAAATGTATGTGGCAAAAATGTTCAATAATGTTTAATCACTTGTCTAACAAATGAGCTAATAATAAACGAAGCAGGTGTTAGGACATACATACCTATGTATGTGCATGAAGTATATATATGTAAATGTACATAATATGTACTTGACACATATTTCTAGATATTTCAAAATCGGGGTTCACAAGGATGGAAGTCATGTTGTACACAAAACAATTACAACAACAACTCTTTGGGGATATAATCGTATGGTTACGAATTAAAATTAAAAATAACAATCAACGTACAATTAAACTTTGCTCTAAATAAATAAATACATACACCCAACAGTCACATACATAGCTCTGACCCCACACTAGGTTACAAGACCTGTGTCGTGGGTATCAGACACTACGAGAGACTTTTTCGGTCTCACAAACACCCAGAGCCGAGACAAATATTTGTGGTTCACACAAACATTTGTCTCAGTGCGGGGATCAAACCCGCGGCCTCTCGTTTCGCAAGCTGGTATCCAACCAGCTGCGCCACGGGGGCTGTCTACAAATGTACAGCTAATTAACAACATTCTGTATTTACACATGAGAATTGTTTTACCTTACAAATACATTAATTGTGTTTTAAAATGTTAAACTAAAAATGTGTACAATATACGATGTAGTGAATGTTTTAAAATTTCGGCGCGGAATATTTGTTGAGCCTCAGAGGAAACATGTGGAGGAAAACAGAGGCGCTCAGCCTCTAAGCAAGCTATGGTTAGTTATACAGAGCAAACATATTTTCTCTGGAGACTGGAACGGTGAGCAAACAGCGACCAACATGAGTGAAGGTTGGCCCGTGTTTACCGACGCTGCGTCGCCTGACTTCATATATTAAACATGGCCAGGTCTACCTAAGCCAGCCTCTGTCGTACGCCCCACCTATTATTTCACGTGACTAGGGCCGTTTCTAGGACAACTGTTCCCTTGCAAATTTAATGTCCACTAATGTAGCCGTTTCCCCGCAATCGTAGTAATGAATACGTTTCTCGGCAAATTTACATGGGCATAAAAATAAGGTCGAGGCAGTTAACACGTTTATCGGGCGCTCATTAAAGCGGAGGGAGATCTTGCTTCGGAGTCGTTAAGCGCGCAATAGTTCGCGAGATCCTCGTAAAAAATATCTCGCAACTGACTTTACGAGCGCCCTTTGTGAATGCATCATTAAATTTCCATCTAAATTTAAATTACGAACGGTGCGTTCCGACGCGCTCTCTCTCTCACGTGTTTCTGTTTTCCCAGTCGGTGGAAATGTTATAATTGCTGCACAGAGAACGGAGTCGAGTCGAGAATTTGAAAAAAAGATGACGTCAGTCGGAATTATCTTCAGCGCAGCGCAATTGAAACGGCTTTGCGACGGGCTTAGTGAAAAAGTTGGCGTTCGTTTTAATAATTCCCAGCTCCGGCGCCTCGTCAGAATGCCGTTGTCACTTCGCGGATTAAGCTCCGACACGGTTGAGTTGAGATTTGAGAGTTATTTTAATTTGCATTTTTCGTATAATTCGTAGGAGACCGTGACGTCGCTGACGCTTTTTCACATAAAGCTCTGATGTGTTTACACATTGAACTTTTACGACTTTTGGATGGTCCAAGGGAAGAGGGTTGTAGTCATTTGTATGCGGAGCCACACTCACCCGGGGAAGGCATAAAGTTAGCAGGTGAAGAGTGGGTATCGGGCGGTCATGCTATTTAGATAAGAACATTTTCGTGACCTCGCCTCCGTTACGATAACACTCCTGAGTACTTTCCGAGAAAGTTTGTTGCTACAAGATTTGTGTGTTGTTGAAGAATAATACTAAAACAAATTGAACAAAATAAGGAAAGCCGCAAACAAACAAGGTCATTCGATTAAGCGGAATGATTTGCGAATCACTTAAAAAAATCTAAATGCCACCATTTTTCGGCTTCCCTCCCGACTTCTGTCGTTGGAATGGCGAATAAACCGAGTTTTGAATAAATTGTGAGAGTGGATAAAGCAATATTTGTTCACCTACCCTCGCATTACGGCAGCGGCCATTAGCGCGATGCAAATAACATCTTGTCTTTTTTACTTCTTTATTTTTCCTCCTTGGGCGCGAGCTTGTGCTACATTTCTTTCGCTGGCGCACAATTTAAAATGATCTTGGATTTAAAGCTGAGTCAAATACTTATGATTTTATTTTGTTAAATTTATTGCTAGATAATTTCACAATACTAGTTATTGTGTTTAATGCAAATTTAGAAATGATTAGTAATTTTAATTAAGAGTTAGAAGGATGTATCACCACTGTCTGAGGTGACGACCCTGGTAGTTGGTACCAATGAAAATATGT
The DNA here is from genome assembly GCA_030295005.1 of Cephonodes hylas. Lineage (NCBI taxonomy): Eukaryota > Metazoa > Arthropoda > Insecta > Lepidoptera > Sphingidae > Cephonodes > Cephonodes hylas. The sequence goes on along the minus strand of AP025364.1, from coordinate 4,270,899 downwards.
AGTAACACGTTTCATTTCACAATTCTTTTTTATTTCAATAACTTATCAAATAAAATGAATGACAACAATCCAGTTGTGACCCATGTATTCAAACCTGGCCAAAACTCCACCCGGAAAAACCACGTGACTTTACCATCACGTCCTTAAAAGCACGAAGACCTTTCCAAAATATTTTTATTTTTGCAAATTGCATTCTTTGTAAGATATGAAGCGGGTACACGAGCTATATCTTCCTCGCCCCCTCAGCCCCGTGTACTTACCGCGAAATCCCTACAAGAGTGGCTACAAGCCCAAATGGCGTCGACATTTGAACATCCGAGTGCGTTTTAGCCCCACTTAAAGCGTGGTTTATTTGCAAGCCAGATTGCTTGGCGGAGGACACCGTTATTTATAGTTGGGGGACTGCGTTATTAAATTTTTAGTCAAAGATTTGTGGTATGATTTAATGCCGCTAACAATTTTGTTATACATGTCTTGCGTATCGGGCGTTTTTATCGCAATATGTACTGTCAAATTTTGGTGTATTTTTTTTGTTTAGGTACTTTTATAGCTTCAAAGATTTTAGCCAGCTTCAGTCGTACTCCTCACCAGATGACAACATCTCTTAATTCCATATATTCTATGGTGTTAAAATACAAGAGCATCGGCGATCCATACAGATTGTTACACAACCGCAAAGATCTGCAAACGCACGTTAAAACTACAATATAATGTTTTGCATGGCTGATAGGAAATAAATTGAGAGAATTTTTTACGTTATCAGAGATTCTCGGCTTAGATTCACATTTGAAAATCAGTCCCTTTCCAATACAGTCACTAAAGGAATTGATCGAATGTTGCACAAATTGACTGACACAAATTACCCATAATCCATATTAACATGTAATGATCGAAACCACCTTTCAAACGCTTCAAATTTCAGCCTCTGATTCAATTTCTCTACTTTCTAGCTTCATATTAACACCTGTCTAGTAAACTAAGATATGCAAAAGACGTACAGGCAAACATGCAAGAGTGTCACGGATGTATTAATAGGCAATTTATATGCAAGTAGTAGGTGCGGAAGCGGTCCGCGCGAGGCGCCCGAGTGCGCAGGCGCGCCGCGTGGGCGACGCACATAACTCGCCCGCAACAAGACGCGTGCACGCCACCGTTAACTACCGTCGCCGGACGATACAGGATGCTGCCCTACTGTACCCATTTTCTTTATATTATTGAGTAGTTTACCTTAAGTACCAGTCCACGAATTTTTCTTAACTCCTGTATGCCTTAAGCTTAGCGCGATGAATCTCAGCAATTGATGAAAGGTAAATCTCTTGTGACTTGATTCTCTTTACAGACGACCCCGCAGTTATCATCTTTAAACAACTGTTTTGTGAAGTTGATAATTATTATTTGTTTGAAAAGAAATCATAACGTCAAAGCAATTTGTTCAGTGATAATGACAGTTAAGACTTCCTGTCTCGACCATGACTGACTGCGAAAATAGAAGTTGAAAAAGTCAACAGTAGTGTGTTATAATAAACGACATGGAAAATAAGGAAAGACGAAAGGAATTAACCCTCTAAAAATGCACGATGGAAGAGTATGTGTTTGTGACAGTTATTTGCAAATGACTTTAGAAAAAATGCTCATTACCTGCAATCTATATATTAGAGAAAACTCTAGGGAAAATGGGTCAAGGAGAAGTGTAATTTTCTGATTTTAATACAACTTTACCTATTCAACAAAACTCAATTCCTGTTAAACAACAAGCAGCATCATTGAAAAGTATACGAGACGGCACTTAAAATTAAACTTACTAAAATACAGACGTTCGCAGAGCATCCTCTACGCGCATGAATCGAGCGAGTGCACATCATAACTATATCCTCGGGACAGGTACAGCACGCCACCGGATCACTCTTTATGGCCTATAAATGTGTAATTCACGCCACCTTAATCCGGCCCTGTTCGTATAAATCTGGATTAGCCGTGCCCACTGCGATTGTGCGCGATATCTCCTGATTATGCCGTTAACAATTGTAATTGAAAAATAAAATGCGCCTAAGTTCGCGGATGGCCGTGTTGTGCTATTGTGCCCCTTTTAAACGTTGCATGATGCGGAATGCATATGATTTTAGTGAACTACCTCGTCTTAAGTGGAATGGGTCATAGAACGGGTTTGTATTGGAACTTTTAGTGGGACTATTCAATTATTGTTGTAAAAGGATTTTTTATTGTGTCGAGTTATGGTTGGCAATCTTAATATTTAACATTGATCGGAATAAAGCCTTAGACGTTAAAAACCAGTTTTGTATATACATCGGAATGTTAGATGGCTATATTAAGTTGCATGTTTACTTGAAGATAGCACTTTGGAAGAACAGTCGTGCAAACTTTCAAAATAGAAGATAAGACAATAACATCAATGAGTTTTTACGAATTTCAAAGACTTTCGACGCGCCTAACTTGACCACTTAACAAAAACAAAACGTAGTGTAGTATACGACTTATTGTTTTTTATTACCTATCTAGTAAAAAAATGAAGAACTAAAATTAAATTAAATTGATTTGTTAAACATTATATTTGAACACCGCAACCGTAATAACACCTCCTTCAGAATCAACAAACATCTCAACATCATGTTAACACTTAACACGAAGCTTGGAAGTTTGATATTCGGGCGGAGTGTGCCCCAAGAAATCCAAGGAGGAAACACATTGAATAGCACATGCAGGTATTTATCAAAGTTCACACGTAGGGTCTGTAATCGCGCTGTGCCGACGCCGATGCCGACCCATATTTCACTAGCAACACGCAACACACAGGAATGTTCGGAAGTGCGAAATCTTGCCGCCGGAGATACTGGTATACTGGATCTGACGGTAGGGTTAAGTTGAGCCAAGCATTTTGTATGTATTTTTGTAATGGAATTTTTTAACAGTATCATGTCATCTTCATTCAAGTGGCTACAATTTAAAATATAAAAAGTAGTAATGGACAATTTTTTTGTTAGAGTCGATTTGTATTTGTACTTTAACGTTCTTCATTCCTTATTGAGGCCAAGGCGAACCACATTTAGCTGGACAAAGACTGGTATTAAAACGATTTTGATTCTTAAGCCATTTTATATTATAGATCGTACCAAACAAAATTTGTGCCAAACTTCCAAACATATACATCTTCTTAGTCCTTCCTCAAGTCCAATCCACTTTAAATGAACCTACCATAAAACACCACAATTACATAACATATAATGTATACTCAAGCTACGCCCCAAAATTTTATCTGCTCGCTTCCAGTATCATCCGATATCCACAACACTCACCTTTCCCAGGGTGGCTGGGCCTTGTCGACACAGCCCATAAATTACCTAAAACAAGCGGCAGATGCCGTGGGAGGCACCCTGCCCCCACCCCCGCCGGTAATGGGAGCATTAGTGGGACTAATGGCCATGGACGGTGACGTTAGCACATAAATTCATGTCAAATTTAGGACACGTGAGATGGCAGCGTGCGTGAACTGCAGGCTTGTTCTACTGTTACCATATTTGACGGTATGAGTAAGGAATAAAATATAGATACCTACCTTTATGTACTGAAATTTCTTAGTGTATTCATATTTGATGGTATGAATGAGTAATATAACGTGCGTTTGGTTAGTATAATATGGTATTTTTTCATAAAAACAATCCACTTGTTACAATAAATACTTATTGGCTATGATAACAACACTAAACATAGCCAGTATCGCTTTTACACTGAAAGAAACGTTTGAGTGGTCTGAATGCTTATTTAGCGGTTGAGTGTTGAAAGACTAAAAAGTATGTTTTGTTGATAACGCTATAAAAGACAGGACCGTAGGTACCTACTATGTGACAGGTACGTGTTCGACTATCGGGCTTATTGTAGAATTTGTGTACATTAGATGTTATTTAACTAGTTTAAGAGATTTATTTTATCACTGCTTTTAATGACAGATACTATTTTAAGATCGAAAACTACAGCTAAAATCATATGGTAATTAATTTAAATTCGTCATATTTACCATTAACATCGCAACAATCATCATCCACAATAAAATAAACAAAATATCCTGAACATACGCTTGGCAACAGACAACAAATCAAACATACCAGTTTCGTGAGAATTCGATCCCCATGCGCATTGCACCCTAAAAACAAAGTTACTCCCCGCACAGTGGGGCACTAAAAATTCCTCATAATTGAATGAATCAATTCTATCGCCATTAAATCTAGTTACCAAGCATATTGTGCGAGCAAATTTATTTACCTAATAACCTCCCCAGCGGTGCGGCCCTTATCCCTCTCCCGATTTATCTTACGTGATGCGATATTCGGATTATACCTGCACTATAAAAAGGTCGCGATGGGCTTTTTATATGAATCGTTTTCTTTATTAATTTAATTAGATATCTAAGAATTGGATCCGATTTTTCCATAAATGGTTGTATACTTCTCATATATTTACATGAGTTTTAGTAGATGCTAGTACAAATAATAAGTGTTTTAATTTGCGTCAGTTTTTGATACTGTTGGTTATATTTACTACATCCGCCAGAAAATATATTTAGTTAGATTAATTGTTAATGTATCGTCCGTACGCCAAATACATTTTAAGCCTCATTCAATAAAAGGCGACTAATACTCGAATCCCATACTCCGGGACCGGATGGCATACTCCTGTGTAAAAATAAAAACTATTCTGTGGATGTCTTCAAAGTTTTACGGTTTTTTTATTGTCACACACTTCGTGGATCCTGTTACTAGACATTTGACCATGATATTCAACCCAACAAATATCTGCATAAAACTCATTGAACCATCGCACTCAAGATAATACGACGCAGGTAAGTTCAGCAGAAGTTGGCGCGCCTCACATTTGAAACAAGAATAAATATTTAATCCGAGCGAAGAAACCGTCAGCGGCACGTCTCGAAACTTACATCCATCGGGCGGAACCCGAGCAAACTTGCGAAGCGACAACTAACGTAAATTAATACCTGACATAAATTTGCCATAACTCCGGCAAGTTTGCGTTAGGCTCGGAGTACAAACGAGGTACAAATCTCGAAGCCGGATGCCAGTTGGCCTAATGGCGACGTAAAGCAGCGGGGTCTGTCGCGACCCTCCCTTGTAGGCACTCGATCTTATCAATTTGCAGGACACGATGCTCGAGATAGCGAGCGTCTCCAACAATTGTTATCTCTCACACCCCATGCGTGCCTGGTACGTTAAGAGACTCGCTCGATGAATTCGGTCTTTATGTTTTCGTAATGATTTTAATCTTTTAAACTTCTTGTGATTTTTATTTTACTTATAAAATGCTTTGCTAATATTATTTTTCTTTTTTTTGTCCAACACAATCAAATAAGTCGTAATTAGCAGTTCTGTCCTTTAACCATCGCCTCAATATCAATAAATTTAATTCCAAATTATATTATTGTAGATTATACGATACTGTTTTCAAGACAATTATCTCAAATGACGTCACAATTATTTCATCGCCAGACATATTACTAGGAAAATCCTCACTAGTAACACGAAGCTTTGTAAAATTCAACACGACGATTGCGAACTAAACGAAACCCTTTTATCAGCGAGGCATTAGTACTTCTTGCAGCCGCCCGCGCGGTGCCAATTGGCAGTAGCGTCACGTAGCCGACGCTAGTGGCTCCGACATCCAATCACTCCGCGATAAACTAATAAATCGAAGGCGCCTGCGCATACATACCGCTGTTCCCTGTAATGCTATTCGGGTTTAAAATGAATATTTACAACGTATGTGGGGAGTGTAATTTTTCATACGAGTTTGTAATAAGCTACTTAAGCCTTTGATTTGTGTAAATAAAGTACTAAATTGAAGGTAATAAAGACTCATGCAAAATTAATTTTAGATATGTATTTATAGATTTATGGCATCCAATGATATAGCGAATGAAAAAAAAATGTGGACCAGCACTGCAATAAGGTTTTAATAGCATTGATGTGTCAGTGCTACGATGTTAATTATATGTATAATTATAAAATTATTACAATATACATATTTGAAAATATCATCAATCTGTATTTCTTTTATACTTTCACACAGATTGCATGCTGTTTGTTTTATTTTTACTAGGAAATAAATATTATATATTGCAGTTACTCTAAATGCTATAACCACTTGAATTTTGACACAAAAAATTCTAATGAAAGTAATAGAAAAGAGCAATAAATTATAATAAATGAAACCCGATATCCAAGAATTCACTTATGCATCGAGCTTTTGCCCTAAAATATTAATGTACAGCTCCTGTTAATATTTTCATGTGAACAAAATACCTTCATGGTAAATATAATCAACAGTAATTACCATTGCAAAATGAATATCAGCTCTCCGCAAATATGATAAATAATTTTGCTTCCGATGTGAAATACATTGTCAGGACTAAAAAAAGTATGTGATTTTTCATTTATTAATTAATACAAAAGAAGTACGTTCGTAACTAAACAGACATAAAATGCAGAAATTAAAAAAATATATGCGTATCTCTTTTCAAATGTGTAATTGGTTCGGACACAAAATATTCGTTGCAAAATCATTTCGCTAAAAAAGCCAAATCAACAAAACTGGACAGACGAATAAAATGGCAAAAATATAAATATTCGGTTAGCGACATGAAATGTTTTGCAAAAATTGAAAACATCACAACACGGGAGAAAGACAAGAAGAGAAATTAAAAGCTCGCACAAAAATATGAACGTTTCAACGTGGAAAAGATGACCATCCATCGCGAGCATGGAGTCAATTTATCACCGGGAAAAATGAAAACTCCGCTCTCGGGTCCATTAAAAATAGTCGCACATAGTCGCATGACCCATAAAACGAGAGAGCGACGTGAAAAGGAAACACAACTGGAAAAAGTCTGCCAAGTGTGATCACGGAGCGTCACTAGGTTCCGTACGTCTAACTACATATTTTTTAATTACATATATATGTACATATTGCATTCTAAATACTTATAAGATAAAAGTTTATGACAGTAAGGAGTTATATTATGGAATCGCAAAATGAATATAAAAATACAAAACGTCTCTACTTATACGTCTTTACTGAAACGCTGTTCTTTAATTTACTACTTCTTTTAACCTATGTTATTTAACTTTTAAGGCAAATATAGGTAAATACTTCATTGCCTGCTTCATAATCGCAAAAATCTTTTGTGTAAACTATCGAGCATCTGATCCAGCTTGGGGATGAAGGAAGGCATTATTATATTTATAATTTATCGGTTTTTGTCAGAAAAACGCAATAAAATACTACGTGCAACATGCTCTACCAACCTTTTTAAGCCACAGGATTTTTCCTATGCCTATGGTTTAATAATTTGGTTTAATAAATGTATGTATGAGTATATGATTTGTAAGTGGTAGAAAGATGCTGTAATAAGCAAACAGCTTAATACCTTTTTTCTCGCTAACAAAGCAAACCAATGTGTAAAATAAAAATACTTTATTATTTTGTTTGTTGGCATGGTATTTCTTTCCAAACAGATGTTTGCTTTAGATAAACATGATTATGCTAGTTCTATTAGGTAGAAAAGAGAGTTATTTTTTTATCAGATCATAAAAGTCTTGTCTAGTTTTAAGACCGACGATACAAGACTTGTGTCTCAGTGTATTCAGAACTATGTATGTGGCTGCTGAAATGTTTATTGTTTATTTATTTACACGCAGATAATACAATCAATATCCAAAGGTCCAACATCCACTCGCACGGGACCCTAGGAAATTCGCCACCTCGTCAGCCGAGGCAGCGGCGGCCAAAAAAGAAAACCAATTTGCCCGCATGAAAAGGTTCGATCCAATCGCGCTCTGCCGTATCCACTCATTTGATATTTCCACTCGCCCGATAGAAAACAAATTACAAACTGTCGGCTCGCCGGATTATAAGTAGCTATTTATTTTTCTGTCACCTGTCGCTCGCCTTCATGGAAATACGCTGAGTTTGAGTTTTCCTATTAACGCCATTTCTAGTTAGTATGATAATCGTTTGGAAATTCACTGATGTTATTGGATTATTAATATTATGAACGAGATTGCAGATTACCTTGCAGGATTTATAATAGAACTACTAAAGCGTGTGAAAGGACGCTAAATAGTTCACTAAAGTAATTCGCTGACGATTTAAAAGAGATCTTTTCGAGATACTGAAAAAACTTATACCATATTCGCTGATTCCTTTTAAAATGCAATATGGTCTTTATATGCGCTAAATATGAGCACCTGCGTGGCAAGTTTTAAAGTACAAAACAAATGACACTCAAGACTAATATCCGATGCATTTATGAACAGACACTAAAACCGTTTCCGTTTTTTTGCGATTCAATTACGAAATGTACGCACACCATCTTTATATTCAAATAAAACAATGATCAAAGATCTTAGAAAACATACCGAATTTTTAATTCTTTAATAATATTTATTCCAAACAAAATAGCAACGCAAAGTTAAATTTAATGTAATGTACCTTAATAAAACTTGTTAATCTTCCAACTTCGGAGGATTATATTGAATAGATATCATGAAATATGTATTTATAATATGAATTCAACTGTCTGACGTCTCCCCTCCGTTGCCATGACAACCGCATCATACTTCCTACCGTAGAGAATGAATGAAGTGTACCACGGATGTATTAAAAATCAATTAAAGCGTGTACAAGATTGTATTTGGCGTACAATATTTGACATAGAATACAATATATAGATATTGTAATGGGTATCATATTTTTCAATGTAATATTATAGAGTATCATTAGAGTATCATTTCTCTCTCTTATTTTGGACTAAAACTTAATACCAGTAAATTGTAGAGAAGACATATCTTAGTAGTAGGAAATAATATATCCATATGTGTTAACTGAAATATAATAATAAAATCAGTTTAAGCTATAAACGCCTTTTCCAAATTTATTTAGCTAAATCAGTTTTAACTTGCTGTAGTATTGATCATATTATTTTTAGAGTATTGTTATCGTCAGAAAGACTCATACTCAGGTAAGCAGATATGAATTATAACTATGGTAAATGATTAGATAGGTTAACAGTCTGAGGAATGATGTTTTTTTGTGCTCAAATCGATGCTTATGTTGTTAAGTGTTATAATTAGAAGAGTTATATCCACCAATTTGTATAGTCAATATTTTGAGCTGGGTCGGCGTGATAAAGGAAGTTTGTTGATGTTTACAGGTTTTTCCGTGAAAATTTTCGTTGCAACATGGAGTTTGAAAGTCTATAATAATCGTAATTAACGATTACGCACAATTTAAACCATAATTGGCAAATATTGGGTGAGAAATACACTTCACAATACAAGCTTTAATATGTGTATGTAGACATATATTAACGTAAAGAATTTAACCCAAAAAACATCAATTATGAACCTACATAGTACACACAAAATTCTCCTTTGAACTATCCTGAGCATATCTCATATAGACCAAATCACTAAAACACTACATATCCACATACCACATCTGTTACCGAACTCGATATTTTCACCTGTTGGGCACATTAATGAGAAAGCGTTCGCATTTTAACGGCTCGCAGGTTGATAAATCATATCGGAGAGATTGATGCGTCGCTCTGTGAAAGGGAAACGGCTTTGATTTGTGAGAGTGACGGCAGTGCGACGTGACAGTGGCACGCTGCCGCGATTGTCACAATGGAGTGACGTCACGACCGCCTCCCGCCCCGCACAACTTTCATACACTAATATTGATTTACAAATTAATGTTCTTTGCGTTGGTAATATGCGAGGTAATGTTGCTGATAGCGTGGCGAGGAAATTCTCTTCTAAGACTATTATGGATCTTCAAGTGCCAGTGTTTATGTTTTGTTAATAGATAGGTCAAAATAATAGATAAGAGACTAGGGTTGCTTGGGAGTCAACACGTCATTATTGCATAAAGTTTACGAGACATCATGTAAAAAATCCGTGACAATTACGAAGAATAAGTTTAGCAAGTGCGAAAAAACATAGTTGTATCATTATAATCATTCAATAATATACTTATTACATTTAATTGATTTTTACTCGGAACTATGTACATACATCGACAATACCATACTCACAAATTACCATAGAATGATCAGTAAATTCGTCAAATAAAAAAAACACAAGAGTATAAATAGAGTAGAAAATGATTCCTAGAAATTTCATTAAAATTCCGCTTCGTCAAGTCGGGGTTGATCGCGCCCAGGGCTGTCAAAAATAACACTTTAAATAATAAAGATGCAAGTTTTAATTACTGCTTCTTTCAAAAGAAAATGTGCCACTTCATGGAAAATTGGGACAAGTTATTGCGAGTAGAGCAGATAGCAATTGTTTGCGAGAACTTCGTAAAGTACTGCTTTGCTTTTTGGCATTATTGTTATACAAAGACTGCTGTTCCGATGTTTAAACAAAAGACGATCAAATAATGTTCAGTTTAATATTTATTTATCTGTTATCATAAACATCCAAACGTCTATTATCATATAAACATTTGCACGGAACATTTTCCACATGCAGTAAGAAGCCATTTGCTAACTTTGGCTAAGTGAAAAGCCGTAGTTCGGCTAATTACTTAATTCCAAAGAATCTGAGTTATGTGCATTTTCAATATTATACAACTTCATTACATATTATTTGACATATATACAATTACAATATAAGTAAAGGTTTTGACCAGAATTTTATCAAATTTAAATCAATTTGCCGCTATTTCAGTCTTTAAAATAATTAAATTATTTAACCCAGTAGATGGAATAAATTATATAAAACATTGCTCAAAACACCATCCGAATGGCATTATATTTTTTTATTTTTTTTCACTGTATGTAACAACCAATTTTCTTCAACAAAAAACACAAGCGACGAAAAATTAAATTTCCCAAAATCAAAAACCACATTTCTTCTACAGCCCATCCCTGTAAATCAAGAAGGGCCTGAGGTGTGGGCGAGCGGGCGCGGCGGATTTGTCGTGGCCCGGAAACGGCAGGGAATTCATTTGGGCGTAATAGGTTTCCTGCGCCGGCGTCCGGCCTCCGTCCGGGAGCCGAACGGCGTCCGCCACGCAACGGAAGCGCCGCGCAATACCTCCGCACTCACGTTTCAAATCTTCAAATTATACTTGGCATTTTTCTAATTCTTTCCGCTGTACTCCAGTCAGGAACAGGCCTGATTGAAAATACACTGCATTCATAACACATGTCTGTACTAAATATTTAATAATGATTGTACTTGTATGAAAATCATATATCTGTGTTCTATGCTTTAAGTGTAATTATAAAATCAATTGTGTTACCTTTTATATTTAAGAAAAAAAATACAAGCAAAGCGAAAGAATTAAAAACTTTTTTTAAATGAAACTTCTGCGTAATGATTTCCCAAAAATATTAAAAGGCAAGCAGTCGATTGAAAATTACACCGTGCTTCAATATGTAGGAATACTTATTTTTCACTCCATATATGCAATGGCTAATGTACAGACAAGGAAACGAATGATATGCTGATGAATGATGTTATAAAATAAATTCGAGATTTTATGTCCATCTTCTTATTTTACTACAAACGAACATGTAGCTATATACATATAACTACGTCACGTTTTAAGTGATTAAGCCGAGTTTAAAATATTTACCCTAATATCATCAACATTGAAATAAGATGTAGATGCTAAAGCACTACGGATATACTCTTAACCCTAAAACAACAAAGTTATTTTGACACAAAATCAATTTTGAAAATAAGTCTTTAATTTCCTCGAAAGGAAGTTCGCAGACGAGAGGGTCGTTTCATTAAAACTTGTGTGACGTGTCATTAAGCGGCAGCCTCCTTAATTATTAATATTCAAATCGTAATACCAAGTTACGATGAGTGAAAAAGCAAAGACGTGTTAACTTATGAATAATTTGGCGAAAGTTTCGCCCGTAGCAAATTTTGTTGTTTAATCTCGCGAACACATGCACGGCTTCGTGTTGTGTGCCGTGTAAGCGGATAATACATAATAAGTACAAATGTCTCGAATCCCTGTGAAGTCTCAATTTAATACATAATAGAAACACCTTCAAGGTTTTTGTTTCACAAGATCAACGACCGCTGTTCCTCATGGCGATACGAGTTGTGCGTACAACACCCAACAATATTATAATACCTAACAATCCTTTAAACTTACAAATGACATTAAAGGCGTTTCGACCTTTGCGGAGTTGGTAGAGGACGCGACGTGTTTGATTGATTTTCTCGTTTGTACCTGGTAACAAGCTGCGCGCTATCATACTCCTTGCCTCCTTTTGTTCTCCGCATTGCGGATGCTTACCCGATATCGTAATGGAATTTTTATTTTCAAAGTTTTTCTTCTTAAAATTATAAAATAGAAAAAGGCAAACTAAGAGTCGGCGAAGTATGGCGACTCTGAAAGGATATTAACAGCAATTGACACCACAGAATTTCAAGTGGCCACAATGAAATACGCCTTTCATATTATTAATACAACATCATTTAAATGTTGAGCACGCGTACTGTACATGTAATTAATTAATAAAACTCCAACACATTCACTCACCACTGAACTCAAATAAAACAAAACCCAAACAACTCATAAACCAGTTCGTGAAAAAAAAAATAAAAGTACTAACGCGATTTACGTTCAAGAGAGCGCAAAATAAAATAACACGGAATAGGCGCGGTTTCGTGCCCGAGGGCAACGGGGTTGTAATTTCTCTAGATATTTCATATTTTAAGCGTAGACGCCCGCTGGCGTTGCTACGACGACGTAGACTCGCACTGCGGCTACGCCGTAGACGAGTGACAAAATCGCTGTGTTTTATATTTATATAAGTTTTCTGCCAGCTGAACGGACTTGAAATCAACTTATATTTTTATCAAAACATTTTTACAATATTAGAATATTTTACTAGTAATTACTTGATTTCAAAAATAGATACAATTTAAATTATTATGTAGTTAACGACTAACATATTATAAGGAAAAATGTATACCCAAAACCAAGAAAAATACCCGTAACACATACATAATACACATTTAGGTTTCTTCTTAGAAGGAGTATCTTACATCTTCATTTTCTATATTCATCACGCAGATCTCGCTTAAAGTTCGAAGCTGGATTGGCTTTCTTACAATATTCTGTATTCTGATAAGTTTCTGAACAGAAAAAATCCTGCATGATATGTAAGCATAAATTATTTATAATAGTTTTAATTCCGAATGTGGAAAATGGTTTTTGTAATAAATTTCTTGTATCCAAATTCCATTTTATGCTAACACATATAGAGAATTAGATACTGTACAAATTGAATAAAAATTACTTCTGCTTAAAGAAGTCGAATGGATGAAGGAAACTATCAACAAAATATTCATGCGTGTTTAATATAAATTACCATGACACGATATAAAACTATTCTACGAGTTACGGGATGACATTGTTAATATCAATCTTTATAATTCATAAGAAATAATCTTACAACAGTCAATTATACTATCTGGCCATTAGATTTTGTATTTGAACAAATCATTTTGGTTCCATACTTAAAACACTAAGCAACCGATCTCCTCTTTAAAATTCAAACGTGACATCAAACACATTCGTAGCAAAATAACACAATCAAAATCCAGAACAAAATCCAACGCAGCGAATTAAAGCCAGATATTAATCTACGAGCGGCATCCGAGGATTCGCCATTTTGCGCCTAAATATGATAAACTTTCGCCGAATTTCTTTACACCTCCCCCCTTTTGCTTGAAGAATACCCCACGCTCCCCGCCCACCCCAGAGTCAAGTCTTACGGCCCCGCTTTTAAACTAAGCTCGTTAATTAATTACAGCCAAGTCTGGCGAGGGTACCGCTATATAGCGCTATGTGCCAATTTAATATTGCACTGGGTGCTGCCACGCCGGCAACGCTGTACCACTGCTATATCAATTATTCTTTTTAATATATTCCATTTTTTTAAATAAATTACGTATTGTTAAAATGTTGTGTCTTTAATGAACGTGGAACAATATTTTTAGCAACATTAATTAGTTCGAATAATAATAATTTCTCGAATAATAACAATTTTAATTAGCTCGAAAGCGGTGATTCGACCACCACGCGAACATGAATATTTTCAACAACTTCATTCTAACGTCTTTAATTTGGGTGTTTATAAGACAGATAAAGTCTCTCAGTTATAAACACTACATGTTTCTCTAGCTGTTTACTTTACTGTTAGCTCATAGTATGGAGAGAGCTGTATTTTTTTCATATCAGTTTGTTTATTTAAAAAATCTTAAGTAGCGTTCTAGTACCATATAAATATATATGCAACAATCAACAAATCTAGTTTCAACATGAAACTATGTGTGTTGGCACAAGCTAAGGAACTAATGTTTGCATTTAGCTTCAAACATTTTTATGTTGGCTACTTCTGTAGCCAAGACTCATATTGGCCTTCAAAATTTTTCGTTACCCTAAATACTTACCAATCTTATCTCCTTGGATACCACTTCTGATCAATACAATCTTGATGCTTTATTCATGATATCTGCCTCTATTACAAGCACTCTCGAATCTACATACAAATAAACGGTATAGTAACCCCATAAGTACGTAAATCACGAAATTATTCACAAATAATATTAATTACAAAATCACGGGCCGAGTAATACCAAGAACATTTCCTCGGCTCCATAATTAATTGCTACTAAATTCGCCCCAATTTGAATCCGGTTACCAAGTCCGCGAAGAAACTTACGACGTACATAAGACTTAAGGGCAGGGCCGGCCGGAAGGAGGGTAAAATGGCGGCGGAGGGCGCGACCCTCCCGCTGGCAGGGGGAGGGGGGCCGGGGCCGCGCGGGGGGCAGAGGAAGGACGTGAGATTTACTCTAAGTAATTGCAGTAATAAACACGCAAATATATCACGGCGGGGTAATGAGAGGAAGCGTCGAAAATTGCCGACGCAAATTGCGTGTGTGAGATAAGCTAATTTTTTTTGTTGAACAACTTGAGGAATCTCGGCGTTTTGTTTTTCCATTCCGTTCGTCGCTGGGCTAACAATATTTTATTTCGATGCACAAAAAACCTCATTATTTACAGGAATTTAAAGAAAATTAATTGATTTAGGTAATATTTTGTGTTAATCTATGCATTCACCAATTTTTTATAGCCATAGTGTCGTAGTCGATTTGAAGCTAACTGTATTTGATAATCAAACCCATACACTAACTTGACCAAGACTAAGTTTAAGTACCACTAGTGGTCACCGGTCTACATTGATAGTCTTCACTGATGCGGAATGTAGACATGACATACATGAAAGACGATTCACGATATTTTCTTTCATTGTTTTTGTTCCGCGCAATCTAGAGACAAAGTGTTAACAGCATAGATTCGGAAATTGTGTCCAATAAACTGCAATAGAATCGCCCTCATTTACGTAGGATGAAAATGCGATAGGAAAATATGATATTGATGTAAAAATGCAACTCTACCGACCCCTTTGCAATATACAGGCGTGGCGTACATTCCTTTCATTTTTATTTTGTATGCAGAACTTTGTAAAGTAAGGAATAAGTAATTATTCATCATCATTAGACCAAATACATACGTCCCACTGCTGGACATAGGGTAGGCCTTCTGTTATAGAGGAGGCTCTATAACTAAGGTGGTGTAGGCCTTAGTCCACTACCCTGACCTAGTGCTCGCACTAGGCACTAACTCGTTAGCGGACTACATCTCTAAGAAGTTCCTAAGAAAATTTTTGGTGTCCAGGTTGTCATCACGATGTTTTGTTTACTTTGTATTCACAATAAATTTTCACTTATTTTGAAATATATATACACATATAGTTTCGAAAAGTCAGAGTTGTGTGGCATCATTACGCATTTCACATTTAAATTATGTATGATATATCAGTATATAAACAACATAAAAGTAACGAACCAACACTAAACTTCAACAGAATCAACTTAAATATTGAAAAGGTACACAAGATTAGGCATTTCAAACTATCACTTTCAATTCACGCCGCTCGAACAATATTTACAACACAAAGTTGCCGCCGCTGCGAGTTTTATCAAAGTTCGCTATCACCGCAGACTATTTTAATGTTAGTTTCGTGTTTTCCAACGCTCGGACACAGATATCAACTCGTACTTTGTTATAAGTTCACGAGAAAAGTTATGTACAACATTACAAGGGAAAGTGTTATTCAATTCGCATCTGTGATTTACTGAGAGATTTAAACACGGCTCAGGCTTTTCTAAGTTATAAATGTTTTAATAAACATAAAATTGTTATTAAGAACATGGTAATCGAAGAATTCTTTGCATGGAATTTTTAACGTACCAGCACCAGGCCAGCGTTGTGGCCAAAGGATTTGTGTCTATTAACGACAACTATCATACATTTACTCTAATGTATCTGAGATATACAGATTGTATACCACTGTTTTCCCTGTTTTTTTTCTGCCGGGAAATCGAACGCACAATCTCTTCTTTAGACTATTTGTGTCTCGTTTGATGATTGAAACTGTACAACGATCCTATCCAATTTACAACTTTACGTTACTGCAATTTAACACTAGTCTCCTAGTAGGATCTGTTTACGGTCCATATATATTATTTCCACTAAATTATTACCATAGTTTCCAAAACATACCATCAATTTTGTCACAGGAGTTACGTTTTTTTAACGGTGTAGAAAGACCTCCTCCAAAAAGACGTCTAAACAATTAGAAATCTGTTTACCATTTAATAGTCCTAGGGAGATCTATGAATGCATGGAACAAAAAAATCACTTCGAATTTTTTCGAAGGAAAACCATGTCCAACAGTAAACATAGTAACACAGACTTATCAAAGTCTACAAGTATATGTATGTATATTTGCATATACTATATGTTGATATACATCTCACGCTTCTTAAAGTAATCGGCGACGTTGCATAACATCTCCATATTGAATGAAATAAATTTGAAGAAGAAAGCCAAGAAAAGCAATTACCCAACCCCGCTCCACACAAGGCAATATAAACTCAGTAAGATAGTGATAATTTTTGGGCAACAAAACCAAGCCGCGACATAAGAAGCAACGCTGCATTAATTATTCTGGGGAGACAAGAAAGGGGCCGCCCCATTTCCAATATTTATGTGTTGTCGATGACTGCGCGAAAATATCGGGCGTCGACTGCTTTTTAAAACGAAGAAAGGGCCAAGAAAGGCCTCCGGGAAACCGGGCCTTTCTTAATGCACAAACAGCACTCGCTGCCTCACCTGCCCGCCTTGATTTATTGGATGGCTTTGTTCGCCGCTCGTTACAAGCTTGTTGTTGCGTTTTTAATTTATTTCCTTGGTGAAAATTCGCACCTTCATATTTAGTTAGATAATGGCTGTGATGGGAGGTAATGGTCTGCCGTATCTGCCAGTTTTCACTCGGCTTTTTGCCTTACACTTTTTCTCAGGACAGTGCCCTGATGTCTTAAATAATAAACAACCAAAAACTTCAACGCTTTTTAGCATTAACTTTGTACAAGGGCCTATGATTTCATGACTGAGATAATTTAAACAAAAGATATTAGCAAGCGTTCATTGCAATATTAGTAGGCATCGTAATATACGTAGCCGGTATCGGAGCAGCATTCTAAACGCATGTTAGACTTTTGTTCTAAATTCAAATTACGCAGCGAATATATTACAGAGGCGTGAGGCGGGCGAGGAGCAACAGCCAACAACGGCAATGGTCCGTGAATGAATGTGAATTGGCGTCGCCGCAAACGGACTCTGCCGATTGCCGACGCCACGACTCATTGACGATTCAACGGCGCGCTGGCAAATTTACTCGCAACTGTATATATTTGGGACAATCTGCGGAATGCACCTTGGCTTGTACAGTGACCGTCCCTTCGGCCAATAAATAAAACCTATTTACATTTTGGAAGATGAATTTTGATGTTTTGTTTTTTACCTTTCATTTTGATGGAATTAATAGACTAGCACATAAGTGATATTTTGGGGCCTAAGTGAAAAATTACCATTAAATGAAACTAACCAATGTTATTACTAATTAGCAAATCAGAAGCAATCTCCAATACTTGGAATCTCTATGTCTTTAACTTCTACATACACATTTAACTAGCCTGACCCAGCAATCCAACCATGGAACGCTAAATTACCACGTGGTACCATCAATAAAACGAATACGTTGGGTACCAACAAACACCCTCTTCAGCTTACTTAACACCACCTCGCTCCTCTATCGCGATCTATACAATACCTAATCATCATTCTCATCAACATTTCATGCAAACCATGCCTTCAAATCAAAATATAACATGTAAATCACATTCAGGGTCGCACAATATGTAATAGAACAATATAAAAGTTGCGCCACACCGCCGTGCAAGACGCACGGGCTGGCCGGAAGCGCATTTGCATGGGCGGACGCGGTTAGCATCACAATGCGCGGGCTCTCGCAGCCGATATTTACGCTACTCCATTGATTGGGCGCACGATATTGTGGCCACCGATTGGGAGCTTGTTTCGTGCATAGATAACCGCGTCTGATTATTGCGTTTAGTACTAGTCTTCGTTTGGGTTCGGTGTTTACGAAATTTTCGTAGAATTACCTACTGAAGATAGAACACTTTGTCTCTGAAACGTCTTTTGTCTCATGATGATGATGAACTGCTGAAACTATGGTTGCGTATATTGAACAGACTTGGGTGCAAAATGGTTCATATTATATTACAGTTGAAGCAACAGTATTGTTATATAACGACTGATCAACTTGCCAATCCCAACCTCGGTTAGAAAGAATGCAGAATATTATATTGCGAAAGGCGAAGTGTAGAATCAAAAATAGAGTATAATAATTTTAATTACACGCGACTAACAATCGAAGTATATTTCCAAATATTTTCAATAGTAAGTTAATTATGCCAATTCCATACATCCCTAGTATCAGTATTAGTGTAAAGCCGATGTCAAGGAAATTAACGCTACGATAACATCCACCTGCGCGTCACAGGCCATATCATATCGCAACCCGTGTCCGCATTAAAGCGACATGCAAAATTATACACAAGGGGCGATGACAGGCTGTGATCAGGCGATCTTCACCCTTCCCCATCAGTCATAGCGGCCGTCAGACGGCTAAGCGACCGCATTCAAATTGCCATCCGATGACGACGTGCTTTCACGACCCCTGCCTTGTCTATGGCCGAGCGGTCACAGATTAGCCAAAGAGCGGTTCGTATGTATCTGCCTACGATACATGATTCGGTTTGATATTAATTTAGTGTCTGAATTTTGTTTTAAACTGTCTTATCAAGCAATTAAATATACAGTTTATCTGAAGTCGCTTATGTCCGTATTACATTAAATTCCAAGTATCAAAATTTGACCAAACAAAACTATGATGAAAAGGATGACTAAGTTATTTGAAACAGTAAGAGATCATCTTAAAAAATTGACAATTACCAATGATCTAGTTTGACAACTACAAACTTACGATTAGATGCCAGTCCAGTCTTTTTAAGAGCCAGTACAAAGTGTTTATCGCCACCAATAAACAATTATAGGAACGTAGCAACGAATTCTTTGGCTTCATGTTTTCTTCTGTGGCATTTATTATAACTTGCCATTATATTTAAAAAAATAACAACACACCAACAATTTTATATCCTTAAGGTTTCTGATAAACGTTAGTGCACACTTATAACGCAATAAATACATACTTAAAGAGAACGTCGGCTCTACAAACTTAGTCTTTACATCGGCCTTGTCCGGCATTACGCAGCGGGGACATACTTTTTACGTCATTAGACATCGGACGGATCACCGGGACTTATGGCGGTTACGCTAAATCGATTATCAACCGTCACGTGTGCCGGCCTTACGACTTTAACCCAAAAGCTTTTTATAATCAATCTACTAGCTATAATGTTTTGAATAAACAGTTCTAATATTAGAAATAATATGTATAAGTTTTTTTTAAATACTCCTTATTGACATAAATATTAGTACGGGCGGTATCATAATATTATAATTAAATCGACGTAGTTGAAATCTTAATTAGAATAACAGAGATTTAAATCTATGTATTAATATGTTATCTTATAGTTAATAAGTAAAAGAATTGTAGTAAATTCTGTCATCAACCCATATACGTCCCACTGCTGGGCACGGGTCTCCTCTACCATTGAGAGGGTTTAGGCCATAGTCCACCACGCTGGCCTAGTGCGGGTTGGCGGACTACACACCTAAGAAATTCCTAAGAACTTTTAGGTGTGCAGGTTTTATTACGATGTTTTCCTTCACCGTTAAAGCAAGTGATAATTCATTGTGAATACACACATAACTTCGAAAAGTTAGAGGTGTGTGCCTGGGGTTCGAACCCACGACCGCCGAGATTCTCGATCGCGCGCCTTAACCTCGAGGCCATCACTGCTTGTAGTAGTAAATTCATCTAGTTTTAAATACTAAATCTAAGTAAACTATGAGCCACATTTGTCATTAGGATAATTTTTGTACCTTTTTCACGCTTATTGATAACCTACACTTAGACAAGATGTGAATGATATTTGGATCGCAATGCAGACACGGAGAGAGCAAACTTCGCCTCTTCAAATAAAGACATTTAATTAAAACAGAAACGAAATGTACCAGCATAATACAAAGGTGCTCCGCAACTGCGTACAACGTTCATTGAAAACGTAACGGAAACGCGGCAATAAACATTCATTTCGAAATTAAACACACCTACCTGTGTATTTACCATTGAGAAATCACTAAAATGAATAAAACAGTGAGGAATTGGACGCCGTAAATTCGCATTCGACGAATCGACGAATATCAATTTGGTTGCGGACCGTGCGAGGTGCGGGGTGCGGGCCGCGGGGACAGCGGGGGCGGGGGGGAACCGATAAATAAAAAAATATATAAAATACACAGTACGACGTGAACGCGGTGAATGGCACTTGTGAAAAATGGACTTGCCGCTCTTCCAGGGAAGCAATCATTCAAACTGCCTGTTGTCTGTTTGCGCCTCTGCTCTTTTTCGCTACCATGTATATGTATATTGCAATTTTTTTCCGCCGATGTCACCGGCAGAGTTCAGGTGCGGGGACACGTGGTGCGGGACAAAGAAAACAAATATTAATAACTGGCATTTTTTAAAATTCCCGTTTATTGTTGTCAATATTTCGTAAATGATTTGAGTATGATATGGCGTTTTTTGCTAGCGCTACCTTGCTCGCTTTGTTGTTGGCTGTTTCGGTGGGTGGGACGACGTTAACGCAGCTAAATTTTGTATTTTGTTGTTATTTATTACCTAATGGACAGGTTACAGTAGCGACCAATATTAAAGTATGCATTCATGTACACATTTACAAAATAGCTATTGATAACAAAATAATACTAGCTAACTAATGAATATACCACGAATTTTGTAAATATGCTTAGAAGTAGTAATCTCTCCCCGACCAGGCAAGACCACTTCGCCGAGCCAGTTTTAAAAACCCTATATCACACACACACACACACATTTTGTTATCACATAGGATGTAAATTATATTTACGCGATTAAGGCAGTCATCAAAAATAAGGTATTAATTTTATATTAATACAATAAACCGATATATTTATAGATCTAGGTCAAATAATTATCATTGCAACATAGTAATAATCAACTTCATTTGAGTTAAAAACTAAACCACAAATTGTCACTAACATACCATAACTAAAGTTAATTACATCATCATTTTAAATGCATCCAAACACTAGTTTTCGTAAACAAAAAAGGAAGAGTTTTAAATAATCATAGTTTTTCCTTATTGTGATGAACACTGAGCATTAGGTACAATGACTTATATTTCCATCAGCATGCCGAGTACTGCGTCGCCGAGTTGTGTATTTCGACCCTAAAAGCTCCATTTTTCCTAATTAAAATAATGCCTTCTTCTCATTCTTCCTCTCCCCATTCATTAACCCAATGTGCTGTAGATAAACGCTGTTTCGCTCCGGAGAACGTTTCCCTACAAATATGCCGGCCTGTACCCTCGTGTCTAAATACGATGGGAATTTTTACCGTTCGTTTTTCGGACACGTTTTTTACAACGTAATTTTTCTAATTAGCTACATCTTTGTCGTTTCTAATTAAACTTATCGTCGTGCTACAATCATTTGAGTTTTGTATATAAACAAGAAATAACATTTTTATAATGAATAGTGATTGTTCTTTGTAGTAATTTTGACGGATTGTACAAAAAATGGAGGGCACATATTAAACGCGACACGCATTGTGTACTCTTACGATGCAGAATATAATAATGTTTACTACGAGTACACTGTTACAGTCGATTGCGGATAATTATTCAGTCCTATCATGCATAGACAAAAATTTGTTTAATCAAAATCATTTATTTCGGGTCTGGGTGTTCGTGACATCGAAAAGTCTTAGTTTCTGATACCAAGATGCTGATTTGATATTCAAATGTATGTAGGTGTGTGAATGTGGTGTATTTAATCAGTAAAAAAAATAACATTGACGATTCAAGAGAAATTGTAAAAATTGACTTTATTATTTTTCATATCTTAATAAGTAAGTTTCTTCACAAGATATTCCTTTACTTTTAATAGAAAACCAAATTTATATGATAGAAAGCAAATTTCCAAAGGTACAGTTTGGAATAAAACATGCGAAACTCATTTCAAAAGTCCATTAGACTAAAAAACACTCCGATATATGATGCAAACAGGCAATAAGCAGCCCTCTCGATCCAATAAGCAACTCGTATTGGAATCCAGTCGGCCGCGACGCAGACAGTGGCAATTTTTATTTTTCTGCCAACACTCGACCTCACATTTAACCCGAATTCCGGCAAACTGCATAATTTCGCCACTAATGAGAAGAGAGACGCCGTTCGTCTAATTAGCGCGGTGTCGGTAAGACGCCCACTAAATACGCCGGTGTAGGAACACCATCCACTTTCTTTCCCGCATTACGTCCTAGATTTTCCGCAGTGCAGATTTTAAATGCGGATCAAGGTTTAGGTATGTATTTAATATACGTGGCAAGTGGTACGTATATGCGTATTAAACGGTAATAAAATTCATGTTGCTGTAAGAGTTTCTTGCGCAGTTTCTTCGTCACAGCGTTGAGACATTTTAAACTGGCGATTCAAAATTGCTTCTAAAATTCTTCATGAATACTTTTTTATATTGTGATTTTGAAATATATGTACAATTACTATTAGGTACTAGTCATTTATATTATTAATTGTTAAAAGTGGCAGACCCAGGCTAAAACTAGCTTGGACTGAAGTTTTAGTGCCGGTTCGACCACTGATCCTAAAAAACGAATATTGTTGAGATTTTTAATGGGTGGAAAGAGTTGATAAAATATTTAAAGACCTTTTATAAACTACAGTATTCTATGGTCCGTAGTGATGATTTAATATTATGTTGCATTTACGAGTGTCATTTATTCCATTGGATGATCAAATTATGAAAAATCATCATTTATTTCATTGCGCATTGATAAAAACTCCGCTAACATAAAAAGAAAAGCTTCAACGAATAATGAAATTGTGGAACTACTATATTTAAAATTCCTTCACAGATGCTATTCAATTATTTTGTCTTACCGTTTCTATTTGATAAACGCACGGCATGATCACATAACTACTCTCAATTTTAATATAAAACCATTAATATAAAACGTTAAATAAACCAATACTCGATCAAATTTTGATTCCAAACCACTAAAGTATCCAAAAAAATGACATCCGCTCTATAAGGACCATGGTAACCCTAAGCAGGCAAGGAGTTGCATTCCATCGCGGCCTAGGCGGCACGGCGCGGGCGGACGCGGGGCGGGCGCGGGGCGCGGGGCCGGCGGGGGAGGCGGCGGGCGCCGAGGAGCGTCGAAGAGCGTCGCTCACCTAATGAAGTGTTTCGCTTTGACACGCGTGTTCGTTAGCAGACCACTTCACGGCTTGCAACCGGCTCTGTTCAGATGACAGCTTCCTCGAATTTACCACTTAAGTGCCGTGCGATGTCGCTGCACTCGTTAACTAGTTCGGGCTTGTTTAGTTTTACCTATATTAATTGGTGTTAAATCATGTTTCATCTGTTTGCGCGTCGCTTCAAAAAAAATATTTTTTTATTATCTCTCTTATGTTTGCAATTGCTATTTTCTTATATGCGAACTTTATTCTATGTACGTACAAAAGAAATCATTTTCATTTATTTATTTTCTCGTGATAAATGACTACACCGCTACATAATTGAAAAAATATATGTATATAGAGTATCGACAGGGCATCCAGTGACCCCAATCTCAACAGTCCGTCACACTTCTATGTCACACTCTAGTTGGCAATAAAACAATTCAGAAGTTTCGGAGTTATAGAGCCGAATTCAGCCGTAAAGCTAGCTTGACTAAATTGGACCCACTCCCTATCATAAAAACCAACGGTCTTTTTAATTTGGTTTAGAAGATTATAACATATAAATAATGAGTTATAGTTTATGTAGCTTAAATTAACAATAGCATGTTTCCTTAAAACATTTAACACAGGATATGACAAACATCGCTTCAGCTAATTAAATGGAACAATATTTGTGTTGTGTTCCGTACAAAATAATAAACTAAAGAAAGTGGAAGCCGCTGAACTTAGTATAATACTTAATTGCGTTCGATGTCCAGGGCACAATGGTGCGCGTAATCAGACGCTGAGCCGACTACTATATTGAGTTATCAGGGCTGCGAAAAATATTAAACACTCCAATTTTATCTTTATTGTCAACGACAAAAAAATCATTTTTATTTAAACACAATTTCAGGGCTGGATAGTGACAATTTTCTCATTACATATCTTATTTAATAAACTGGTAAAACAATATTATTACGGACACATTGCAATCTTTTTTTGAAACTTAAAAGAAAGCTGACAGAGATTTCACAAACTGTAATGACCATGAACCAATTAAATGCTGTAGATAAAACTAACTTAGTTGTTTTATGACACTTGAAGAAAGACTAAAAACTCTACAATTTAAATTCTGATTCTTAATTTATAAAATTAGCTAGCAAAACAAAGGAAAGGATCACTTGAACCGGTATACCGTTCAACCCTAACGCAGCCCCTTAGGTCTCCTAATCCAAGTATACAATTTTGAACCGAAATGGATTGTCTGAGACTTACTTTTTTTATCACCTCTTCTTTATCCTCTACAACTGGTTATTGGCAAAAGGGATTTTCTATACTTTTTTGCTAAAGTTTTGCTTTACCACCAACAACTTTATATTAAATAAACACTGCGCATTAAAAATTACATTTTTTCCCTCAAATACTTTTTCTTTTATTAAAAGTTATGTTTTTTATTGGCAAATCAAGTTAATTCAACACGTTTCCGTTGGGGTATTGTTAAGTCGACAATATTTGTTGAACAATTAAATGTTAGATTTCTAAGAAAGTTTTAGTACTGTTTGCTCAAAAACAATATCAACAATTTTCCGTAAATAATATTGTTCGATAATTAAGAGACAAAGCCATTTTAAAACACCTTGAAATGTACATGACGTTCCAACTTCGTATACAAAAAATATTTTGCAACACTACCAACGATAGCGTAGTTTCAACAAATTTTCATAAAAAAGGTCCTTTAAAACCAGATACTTAGTTTATTGTGGCAAAATTAAACTCAGGGGCTGGCTCAAAGTTTCCATTGGCAAAACGCAATTATACTTGACGGTTTTACCGAGGTGAGGAAGCATATTAAAAAACATGAAAGAGTTGTCAGCCCTCGAGAGTGGAGCAGACACTGATGGCTATTAATTAGAAGGGTTGGATGAAGATATTTCATTATTTCTTTCTCGTCTGCTTTTTACTCGTTCGAGCCAGGGGAGGGCGTTTTTTCTCTGCGATGAAACTTTTTAAAAATGGAAAAGTAAACTCCATGATAAATATTAGCGACACTTTCAGTAATTTATTGTCCAAGTGTTTTTGCTTTGCATATAAAATGTGGTGGTTAATTTAGAGAGAAAAATTTGCCTTTACTTTTTAACGATAATTCATACATGTTTTTTCGTCTTTTACAACTCGTATCATGGGAATAATTAATAACATCTAACTTTATCACACTATAAACTTAATTGTGTTCCATTGCAGAGCAGTGGCAGTGCATCATTAAAATTTTCATGTCGCGTATATAGAGATTATATTATTTGTCACGACATTTAATACATCATGAATTGTAGATTTGAAAACTTTTTCATACCTACCGTTTTTTTATATCATAAAGCCATAATCAGCTTACGATAGGTGAGAATTTACTCTCAATGGTAGAGGCGACCCGTGCTCAGCAGTGGGCGTATAAGGGTTGATGAAGAAGAAGAAGAAGAAGGTGAGAATTTTTCCCCGCAGACAAATCCATACAACTGCTACACCAAATGAAACTGCATTACCCCACAATTTTGTCCTAACACGTTTATTAAAAGAGAACACATACTTTTGAAACTCTAGAAAATTCTTCAAAATGATAAATTCCTTTTAGAGATTATTTTTACCTATGAAAAAATACTTTGACATCCCAACCATCGCTACCCTACAGTAAAACGTACGAGAGTGCACTTGTCAAACAATCTTAAAATCAAACTCAGCAGTTTGTTAACAAGGTGCTAACTCCAGAATTTATGTAAACTGCTCAGAGCTCTACTTATCTGAGATTAAAATCTGGCTGGCGGCAGTAGGCGCCGGCAATCACTCCTCAGGGAGTCTTCCTTTATTTGCGGGAGCTTATCAACACTTAACATATCTGCATATTCATTAAGAGATCAATCAAATTATTGTGTTGGTTCCGTATGCGCGCCGCCTTTTGTTTGCTGACATTGCGTGCGTAACTTCGGATCAACGTTTGTAAAATTACGTTGTCTTGGGCTGGTTTACTTTTACGTTGAAATATTACGGTAGGTTGATGGCTTTTTCTCCTAATTTGAAATTATATTTTAATTTTACTGCAAAATGTGAAAAAAGAAAGTAAAAATTATTCTTAACCATAAATAGGTGCTTTTAAAACGACGGTCTTGCTGAATAAAAAATTCAAGCTGACTAAAAACAAATATTATTATATGCTTGGTAAAGAAATCATTTTGAATCTCCAAATTAACAGTTGTGTGCGCTCAGTCCAATTGCGTCTCATGCACTATACAGCTAATATACCTATCCAATTAAAGACAAAACAGACAAAAGACATGGAACGATAGTGGAATTTCTAAGTGGACACATAGACATGCTTAAAAAAAATGACAATGACAAAAAGTGTAGCAAACTTCTCTTGTCCATTGTCACACAATCTATCAATTCACCTGACTTCGTACCGAGTCATTGTGACAAAAAGATTTTCGTTTCACATTTCATTCATAAAATTCGATCATTGATTGTTTTAAACAGACTCCTCGCCGCCGGAGTCGTTTCGAATGCGCACATTGTGATTTGAGAACTGTGACAGGAGCCGAACAATCGCGGGGACCCCCGGGGTCCGTTTCCGACCAGGTGTGCCTTTGGAATTTGCGCCGAAAAACTGCGATTTAACTTGAAAAAAAATGCCATGTATTGTTGTAGTTCTGAGTAGTGCGCTCGCGGCGCTTGCGATGTGCCGGCCAGGTAGGCGGGGGCGAGCGCGGACCGCGCACCGATTTACGACCTGCCTCTACAAACACGTCCAATATAATTTATAGTCATATACTTTAATGTATATAGCATGCATGTATATATGAAGGTGCTGAAAATTTTATAGAAATACATATTTTAAAAAGGTTCTCACGAATGTGGAATTAGTAGAACCTTTGGCAATAAAAAACCTATTAATATCAAATAAAATTGAGTTAAATAATTAAGAAACTCATTATTAATTACACCTACGCCTTCCACATTAAGTATTTTAATCGTGTCAGATACTTTAATATTTGAGCTATAATCACTCTCTTTATCAACTTATTTCGCGATAATCTAGACTATTTTCGAATTAGTATATTTGAAAAACACCCTTGTCTTATGATTCTCAGTTTTAAGTTATTTACTACCCGAGGGTGAAAAGCAGATTAAAAATGTATATTAGAGTTATAGATCCAATTATTTGGTACCTATTTACCTCATAAAAAATCACAGATATATGGCGTAGTAAAACATTGAATCCAAGCCCACCTTGACGAACATCCCTAATGAAATACGACATGTCGTAAACATAAAAATACGACTACGGCGACAATTGGGATAATTCAGTTCCCTGCAGGACCATGGAACACCCCAACCTTGAACACAAAGAGCGATACGCTATTACCGCATTTACGTCTACGCAATAAAGTTTTTAATTGCGTGAGTATTGGAGCTTTGGTAAATCACTTGAAACATTATTCTATTATACTTCGATTCATAAGGTCAGTGTCTCTACGTGATGAATGAATAAGTTTTAAGAACTGCCGCACTGGACACAGTTTTGTACAATGAAACCGAATAAAAACCCCGAAGCCTTCACCTGGGGCATCCCGCTGAGTTAAGGAGTACTTGAAACCCTTAAAATACTAACCACAAGCAAAGGAAACATTAAACAATGAAAGCGAAACTAATGCAAAAGTATAACTTATCATGTACTTGTTTCATGAACAATCATACTGTTAGTGTTAATGCACAATTACCTAAGTCACATCGAGTCACCGAACGTGAGATGATATCTCAGGCACTTCCTTAGGACTTTATTACCCCAGTTGTTGTAATCACAGTGGATTTTTTCGTACTTTAACAATAAAAAAAAACATCGTAAGGAATTCTAAGCTTCTAAAAAAATATAAAAAAATTATAGGTATGTAACAAACCAAACCTTTACTATGCAATTTGAATAGACTTAACTCTGTTAAGTTGCAGGGGTAGACCAAGACCTAATTTTACGATCTAAAAATCAAATTCCCATGCGAACTTTAATTTCTTAATAAATGTATTGATATATATGATTTTATAATTTCAATAAGTATTATATGTTAAAATAACAAATATATTTTGTGATAAACCGGTCGTTTCAACCTATTTTAAAACTCTTCTAAAAAAATTAATTACACGTATTAATCAGCATCCATCACAGCCAATTAAAATGGCCAATCAAAAGCTATCAAATCTAAAATTCTTTTCTTGCCATGAAAACGGTTGATCACACACGGCCATAAAGACACACCAAAGCAGGACAGGTGTGGTGCACCCAAAACTATGTCACAGCGACATCCCTAACACCACAAAGGGAATCATCGTTAAATCAAAGCTCGCTAGACTAGCCAACAATAAGATTTTCGGTGGGTATTGTCGTCTCCATTATTTTTGGCCACGTGGGACAGGTGATTGCTGCGCACGCGCACAGCTGCTCCCACAAAAACCCTCTGTCGGCTTGCGCAAGATTATAATCGTCTTTTTTTCTCCAGATATGATGACAGTCCTTTAGGTATTTCGCGCCAATCTAACGGCTTCCCGCTGTTCGCGCAGCTGTTCCATAGTTTTTAATCAAATTCACACTTAAATCCATTAGTTTCTAAACACATTAATAACATCGTTTAAGTTTTGGGTCCAGAATAACTATTTTTTTAATATGAATATTATGCTATTTCATAATTCTTGAAAACTATTTTTTTGCTTTATTTAAAATTTCGAATAAAAGTATTTTAACGACATATATGAATCTACCAATACTATTCTACGTTCAACTTCTCAATTATTTTCTTGATATCCTAATACCTATCTACGACCAAAAATCTCTAATAACGCCCATGTATATCAAAAACATAAAGATCATTATTATAAGCTAGAAACGGGATTATGGGCATTTAACCGCGCAGCATGCTAATTAAAACGAATGTATACTACACAAGTGCAAGTTGACATAAAAAAATCCTTACATAACACTAGGAAATATCTGCCATCAAATCGTTTCTCAATTACCGGTATTACTAATTCAAAAGATAAAGAATCTAATATATTTAAGCGATTTGAACCATGAATGGTATATAGTGATGTACTGTGCATTAGAATAGGCACGCGATAGGAATACGCGTCCGCGATTGCCTCGCGTCTCGTGTCGTCTCACAATGCCTTACAAAACGCACCACTACAAAACGATTACCCTCTCGCCGGTGAGAGGTTTGGAGCGCACACCTATGCTCACCGCCGCTGTGATTGATACTTTAGTTCGTATTTTCCTAAAACATTTTGGTAGAATAAAGTACAAAGATTACCAGAAATAACGTTATACCAGACACACTAACTTTAGAAACTGTGTGTCCTTAAAACAAATTCACCTTGATAATAAAAAGTTTAACGATGTTTGTCAGATTTCTTATGAAGACTTTATTAGAGATGTTCAGTCGGCCAGCCTACAAATCGTTGAAAATTTACTGACAAAGTACCTAAACAATAGTTCTGCCATATTATGTTGACAGTTTGCAAAATGAAATTGACAAAAATCGTACTTATAATTACTTGATCTTCTCATTGACACGAAAATATAAAGGAAAATATTAATTTCATAAACTACAGCTGAGGGCTATAATTATAATTAATGTTACATTTTGGCTATATAAAAATCTAATCCAGGACAGTTTGATATACGTTATATAGCGCGAAATTTCTCTATTTTTTTTTTCATTTCAACACTAAGCTTTCACCCGCGAATTTGTCGCGAATAAAATAAATACCGAAACGATCAAAACCTCCAACACCATATTCATATTCTCTTATTTGTGAGGTGCCAATAAGTGGTTTCGTGGAAATATTTCAAATCAGAGCGAGCAATAGCGCCGCTATAGGCAATAACGATTGACGTGACATGCATGCGACCGTGTGCCGCCTGCCTAATATGTCGCTGAAAGGGACCTGTGGGGCCTTTCACCCTATTTATTACCTCTGTGTTTTGGAAATGCCGCGTTTTCATATGCATGTAACATCGACATGTATGTATGTGCCATATACTGATAAACTTCCCGCGACGGTTTAGCCCAGTTGGTCATTGCTTGAAGTTAGGGTACTCACATTCTTTTGTGTAATACATAAAATAGGTATGTGCTATGACTACCTATAATTCCAAGGCCATATTTTAGTATGTTTCATCTGAAAAGCCCCAAAAAAGATTTCATAGACAGAAAAATTGAAAATGAGATTTTTCTTGAGGCAATCCCTTTCTATGAGGTTTTTGTTTACATTCAGCACGGAATATGTATTTTTACATAGAAGAAGCGTTCCTTTCCTTATTAGGTGAGTCTGAAAAACTATACCTGACGCTACATTAGTGTGAAAATACACCTCTACAAATCTTATAAATATAAAACTAGATCTCAATCCACTAGACCATGCATTGTACTATTATGCGGAGTTGCATGATCGCACGACGGATAAAGGACTCAAAATTAACGAAAGAATGAAAACAACAATGATTGGAATCGGCACAAAAGTACACATTGATATAAATAATCAGTAACAAAAAAAGTTATTATTATCCGGAAAAGATAATAATGAAAAAGCAATTACACCCGCATGAAACAAACGTTTAGAATCTCATTAGTGGGCGAGTTCGGAATGCGCTCGGGCACAATTCGACGAATGCACGGGCGTTACGAATATCCCAAAACGCGAATCCCGAATGCCGAAAAGCCGAATGGTTGGAGGGAGCCCGCTCGGTGACATATTGGAATGTGACTCCATTTATCCCCGCTTCCTATTGGAATCCGGAGTGACGCAGCAAATTGGAAATTGCGGTTCCATTTTTGGCGTTATTGATAGATAATGCCACTTGTAACATTGGTTCGGGAAAATGACAATAATTTTCCACGAAATTTGCATTTATTTGGCGCGGTTATCGTTCCGTTGTAAGTTAAACTTGACATTATTTTTCGGATAAAAACTGCGTATTGTAAAAAGTAAACAAGCAAATTTAAAAACGGTTTGATCTGTCATGTTAAAATAAATACAAATGTAAAGTCTGCGGTGCCGTAATGCAGAAAACTGCCCCGGTCGAAATTCGGCACGGCCCGTCAAGTTTGTCCGAACACGTGAAAGTGCACGCATCACACGTCAAAGCCCGGTCGGGGCGACCCTCGCGTGCTATATTAAATCACATTTTGACAAGTGTACCGTGAAAAATTAATCGAGTGTCGTCGAGTGCGCGGGCGGCAGAAAAAATGAAAACATGATGGCATTTGGCTGGGCCCCCGAGCCAGAAAGGTCAGGCGGGCAGCCGCTCGTGAAATGCCTCGCGTCTCGCCCTCCGCCCTGCGGACACGACTGGCGACTGCCGGCCGCCGACTGCTCCTCGGGGACTTGCCACACTAGGCACCACTTTATCATTACAATATGAAATGGACAAACAAATGAATTACGATTTGTAGATCATCACTTCACCAAAGTGATATTATAAAGTTGCTTGACCTATATTTTTATGTATTTTGGCAATACGTTGTTTAAGCCATAATAATAATTTTTACATCGCCATGGGTAAACCTCAAGGCAACACTAAAATCATATCAACATCTAACGCAATAAGATCCCTCATATCATCGATATATAAATTTAAAACATACCAATTCTATAACGATAAAGATAATCAAGTGAATATTTCACCGGCGCGTCTTATGACGTACGGCATTGTATAATTAAACCGGCGAGGGTGTTTACTCCCATGATAGTTACCATTAATACTTATCTGACACGATATAACGCAATTAATCTCGCGAAAACTGTTTTACAACGTGAGAAGTAACACTTGTCGAGGGGTTTGTTAAAAACAACAGCTGCCAAGTGTGAGCTGAGCCGCGGTTATGTGGTGTTGTATTTTTTTATTAACTCTTTTTACAATAAAGCTGACTGTATTTGATATGATCACAGCTGATTGTTAGCTTTTTAGTCTATCTGTCTGTGTGTTTTTTACGACCTAAGGTTAGCATGAAGAACCAAGTATTAGTATCTTATAAGCACAAATTCACGTCAATGTATCAGATTTATAAAGTTAAACCAAAACTACCTTTAGAAATTGTCAACTTTTTTACGATATCTTAGACTTGCATATATCAAAGACTTGTAGAAAAAATACATATGTACGTATGTATAGTACAAAAGGTAGGTTTTCCCATGGATGGCCCGCAGTATCCCTAAAAAAGATATTAGTGAATATCCGCGGTCGATCCATCACGGCCGTCAGATTAATGTTTTGATGTATATGTTACATTACCGCGTGAATAGAATGATCGGTGCGTACACACCATTCTACACTCACACTAATATTCGCATCGGCTTAATTATACGTGTATATTTACCGTCAAACTTTCTTTATTCACTTTCATAAGAAATTGACAGTCAGACAATAATATGTTTGTAACAACTTAGAGTTTTCGAAGACTTTAATCTAAAATATATCCCT
This sequence comes from Cephonodes hylas, assembly GCA_030295005.1. NCBI lineage: Eukaryota > Metazoa > Arthropoda > Insecta > Lepidoptera > Sphingidae > Cephonodes > Cephonodes hylas. The sequence goes on along the minus strand of AP025364.1, from coordinate 4,237,419 downwards.
GTATAGTAGTGGGATTTATACGAGCCAATACCATGTAAAAGCAAAATATACGAATATAGTATAGAACTAAATTTCGAAAATAGAGTCATTATAGCATAATAAATGAACTTTAACTTTCGTATTCTAAAAATATTACAGAACCCAACAACCCGACCTCAAGAGGCGTTAGGAGTGATGGCAAAGGCTAAATATTGATAAATTAGTACAAGATGGTTGGCCCGATATCTAATGGGCAATTTGAATATCTCATCAGCTTATCGCCGTCCACTGCTGAACGTAGGCCTCCCCAAGAAAGCGCCAACCATCCCGGTCTTCTGCAGCCCTCATCCATCCGTTACCCGCCACATTTCTCAAGTCGTCGGACCATCATGCTGCAGGTCGTCCTACACTATGTATGAATTAAATTGAATATGTAAGAACTAAATTCAATTTCAAGATTTCAACATGTAATGATTTGAAAAGGCAGTTAATATAATGGCAAGGGCGAGAGAAACAACTACCTAATTTTACAAGGCGTTTTTTACATTTATACGAAATACGTACCAAAAAGTTATTTCAACACAGTAAATAAACGCATAAATTATAAAAAAGGGTCAATTGTTTGATGGCTTATTTATAGTTTTCTTGGAAGTGCTTGTGAAAATATTTTCCTTCTCTTCTTTCGAGTGTATATTACCAACTGTCGCTTTTGTATAATTTGTTGGACTGTAGGAAAATTTTATGAATTGGTATTTGTGGTGGGGAGGTCGAGAAGATCCTAGGTGAAACCGATGAGTATGCATGTAGATGATATTGTCAATCGAGAAAGCGAAAAGTGTGTTTAGACCGTAGCATTTAGCGCTCTATAGTCTCTGCCTACCCAACGGGAAACGGGCGTAACTTTATATATGTAGTATTATGCTTTATAGTGATTATATTTTTCATTTATATACTGTTTTAATCTATGGAATGGTTGCTATAATTATACATATCATTATGAGCACAGAGTCTGGAAATCTGAAAACGGCAATAAGCAAACCTAAAACAATTAGACAACAAAAAAATACACCTCTGCCTTCAAAGCTAGGTAAATCTCTGTACCTACACAAATATGAATAATAATTTAAAAAATCATAATAAATTTAATTATAAAATTACATCGTTAGGCTAGTAACAGTATCCACGGCGTACATTCACCTCGGGCGCCCCTCATCAGCATTTGACCACAATGTTGTTTCCACTCGCATGCGCCCATAACAATATCCGACACTAATAAAGGTCTCAATCCATTCAACCATAACGCAATATTGTCTACTCTAATTGGCATTAAAATTCGCCGAAAGAATTGAGGTAACCCCCAAACAAGCGCTTATCGTCACATCAGTGCGCTAAGGCCCGCGCTCCTCCCGCAGCCCTCCCTTTGCAGCTAATGAATATAATACATGGCCCCCAGGTATTGTAACAAGGGAACAACAAAGCCGACGCTTGCGTTTGTCTATGCTTAACACTGAGAATACCATTTGATGATTCGATCCTTGACGAATGTTAAAGGTAATTCATGAGGTACTGAAGATATTGTATTTATTTTTGAAACTATTAAGAATTGTGGTAAAGTAAATAATGAAAACGCAGGTCATAAAACTACTTTCATCGCAAGCCTACTATATCTAATTAGTTGATACTTTTTCACAAATATAGCATCGAGTATCTAGACTACTTTTGATCTAGTAACGTAACATCGTGTATACCATTTTACATCCCGTGTAAAAACTGCTGACTCACTACCGTGAACTTCGAATGCGACCTTGACACATTTGCAGCAGATATGAAAACCTCGGCAGGTCAATGAGGCAATAACGCCGCCGGAGTGGTCGCGCTACACTTTTCTTGTTCACGTTGGAATTGACGTAATCTTGATAATTGCTGTTTGTGGCGGAGTTTGAGTCCCTAGCAACGCGGTGAATGGCCACCGTGTTTCATTTCATAGATACAGCCTCCCGAATGTATTCCATATTCGAAAACAAAGTGATTACGTCACGCATTTATTTTTATAAGTATGATATTCTGTTCTTAGAAATGATTGGGATGAATTTACAGGAATTTTTGACGTGCTGCGTTTTGGATCATGTTTGATGGGATGTTGTATTATGGAGAAATGTATTTGACTCTTCAGGATCTTGATTCAGGGAACTTTGTTTATGTTATTATGATCTGGTTGGAAAAATATTGACAACCTCTAAATAATTTTGGTATTATCATCATCATTTTATTTCCATACTGACTATAGTACATAGATACAGAATATAATTGAAAGATAAATCATGAGAACATAACAATCGTCAAGCTAATAGAAGGTACATATATAATACCCACGTTTTATAAAATTCATAATTAAATTTACACTTTCATGTTACATATTCCGTGTGATTACTGAAGCATTATAAAACTTCAAAACGAAATCAATGTCCACAGACGGGGCGAGCCCCTCAAGGGCCGCGCCGTATTATAACCGAGCATAATATCTGCGTCGTCACTCGAGCGCAATAAATACCCAAATAAAGCGCAAATAATACCCAAATCGCTCATCAGCGGTGCGCAACCCTCCCCGACTATAATTATCTATAATCAGACTGTACCCCGCGTACAATCAGAGCGGCCGATGCAATTATTACTATTACTATGTTTTGCATACGCTCATGTGATTACCCCTTGCTGACTACTCATTGATTCGCGTTTGTTTTTTATTGATCACCAATTGGTATTGGGTTGTGGTACCATTTGATATGAGCATGTGGTACATCTGCCGTAGATATGTGGTAAAACGCATTTAAGAGATAGGTACATCATCATCATCAGCCCATATGTACATGCTACTACTGGGCACGGGCCTCCTCTGCGACTTGAGAAGGTTTACGCCATAGTCCACCACGCAGGCCTAGTGCGGGTTGGCGGACTACACACCGGAGAAATTCCTAAGATAATAAAGGTAATAATTATAGGTATGCTAAAGGAAATTGTAATCATTGATAATGCCTTTACAACGTAGATATATATACAGCCAAAACAGCCACCGAAACCCAGTACCGTTCATAAACACTTTGATTTACAGCCAAAAAACGTCCGCATGGAATACGAGGACAGTTTCGGCACGTCGTCATAAATTATTGGCCGCGGAGGGCCGGTTGACCCCGACCGCCAGTCGATTAAGCATCACCGGGCTTTCTTCAATTTCATATTTATAAACGGGGATTACGCAAAAATGCCAGTGTAATGGATCACCTAGCAGGACTAACGTCCACCGCGGGGGTGGGGGGAAGGCAAATTTGCGAGGGGGGGCGGCAAGGGTCTGATCGCCGGACTCATCCATCAAACGCCTCACGCATGTGAATTGGGGCGTTTTATCTGGAGATAGCCGCGCTCGGGCGCCTATTTAAATATTTCGTCGTTTAGCCTCGGCTCGGAGGTATTACGCGCTGTGGCTAATGGTGCGCTAGTGAGCCACTATGTTTGTGCAATGTTTGTGTAAGGACATGTTATGTCTATCGGTAAAGGTAAAGCCCTATAGAACTTTCGCTGATAACATTTTTTATGGTCCAGCGCTTTAGGTTTGAATCATCAACAAATGTTTTTAATGATAAGTTTAAGCGAAAATAAATTTTATTACCATTGGCATGTAACATGACTTCAAGGCATGAATGTATGTCTTATAATCAATAGTCAATCTTCATCCAATCAATACACATACACCACGCTTGCGGTGGTACGCGGTGTAATCAAATTACCGTGATAAAAAGCTTTAGTTTCTTACGCACATAATAAAAAGCCTAAAACCGAGTGAGTGAACGCACACGCGCATTCATTTGTCGGTCACGATGCGTCACTGAGACACGTGAAGACGCCATTCCTAAGACGAATGGAGGCGGCGTCGAAGCCATCGACGTCACGACTTCACACTCACAGAAATGACACGCCATTTGTACTTGCACTGTGCGTCTGCGTGAGCGAGCTACATATTTTGTAGACAAAGTATTATTTATTAATATAGATATTTTAAAGTAAATTTGTTTATTGATATACATAATAAAGAAAGACACGCAATGATTATTGTATTTACGTAATAGGTTCATATTCAAAGCGAGTGTCAAAAACTACGAGAGACCTTAATATCTCATTCAATCTTAATCTGCTACTGAAATTTATTAATGATTCAGTCATATTGAAAACACACAAAATAAAAATATTTTAAGTCAGCCTCGCCTACGATTACATAGTCAAACTCTTGGTCAAATTCATATTTTAACATAAGTGACGTCCGTTGCGATGTTTTTCTTCCCCTTCTTACGTTTAGACAATCTCTCGTTATAAACTTTTAATATATCTAAAATACAGTTCTCTACACTTTTGCCTGCTAACGCGTACATTTCTACGTTTAAACAATCTTTAGCAATAAACTTAAAATATGTAGAATACAACCCTATACACAGGGTTGGGCAGTATTTTAATTACTTGTAATTGAAATACGTAATTGAAATACAAATACGTATTTTGTATTTGTATTTCAATTACTTCCTTAAAATGTAATTTGTAATTTGTATTTTAAATACCTGACGCCGAGGTATTTTGTAATTTGTATTTTAAATACTTGAGGCTTTAAAATACATTAATATTAAAATACAATTAACCACCATGAGCGCAATAGTGGTAAGTGGCGAGAAACAGCATAATCCTCTCAATGAGTGAAACTAGGACCAGGCCTCCAGTCCCCGGCAGCCCCACTATTCCTGTCTCCTGGTTAAGGTAGCGGCCATGGTAACGGTGGGGCAGGGGGTACTAAGAATCCCTGGGTTGGCTCCGGCTACCACACCCAACGACGACTGGCCATGGTTACACACAACATACGCACTTTGAGGACAAACGAGAAGATTGTTGATTGAATTGAGTGGATAACACTGGGACATACTGGGGTTGTTGGAAGTTCGAAAAGTCGGGGAAGACATGACAATCCTGAATTCCGGTGTCCCGAGGAGGAGTAAGATTTCTCATCCATAGGTCTCTCATTAACAACATCGTATCCAATGAAAGTGTGTCGAACAAGGCAGTGTACCTCATACTCAGAATATTCAAAAGATATTCGTTGAAGGTCATACAGGTATACGCGCCGACCTCGACACACCCAGATGAAGAAGTAGAGGAGATCTCTGAGAACATACGTCGGGCCATACATACTTCCAAAACGTACTTCAATGTTGTTACGGGAGACTTCAACGCAAAGTTGGGCATGAGAAGCGATGCGCAGTTGAAAGTGGGGCAATTTGGACATGGGCAACGCAACCGATCCCGGTGGAAGTCATTGGGAGAGACCTATGTCCAGCAGTGGACTTCGATAAGCTGATGATGATGATGATGAATCTTTTTTCCTCATCTTTCCAGATCATGCAGATTACTTATTAAGTATTTTGTAATTTGTATTTTGTATTTTAATTACAAATAGCTAAAATACTGTATTTTGTATTTTATATTTCAAATACCTTACTTAAAAGTATTTTGTATTTCGTATTTTAATTACTTGTGATAAAGTATTTTGTATTTTGTATTTCAATTAAAGTAAAGCATGTATTTTGCCCAGCCCTGCCTATACACTTTTACCTATCCCTGTCGGCACGTGAAGACGCGCCATTTCCAAGACGAATCGGCGCGATCTTCGACACTTGACAGTTACGAAAATGACTCGCGCTTGTGCTCGCACGGCTTACGAGTACGTGACTCACGTTGAAATACAGCAAAAACGGTTACTATGTAATGGACTTTTTTATGTGACGTATTATTAGGGACTAAAGGAGAATTTCAATCAATAAATTAACTAAAGAAAAATATATATGTTAGAATAAACTTTCACTTATAAACTTTGACCTGATTGGTCTATTACTGGGATCGAATGAGGGATACAAACAAGTCTTGTTTTTTGATACGAGGCGTACGTACTAAATTAATTGCCGTCTCTCTTGTATCTTCCTAAAATCCGTGTTGCAGAAAAAATAAAATAATCCAATGATACTTCTCCTATCCTACCCAACAATCAAACCCAATACCCCTCCATCCTAGAACAAGAATTTCTAACGTGAGATCGCTTCGGCATACACATATAAACATATACCTGATATAACTTCCGTACAAAGTTGCATACAAACCCACTCAGGGTGTCATAATCACGGCAATACTCTCAATAAACGCTACAAGCAATGCGATTACTACAAAATAATTTTATTCCGTTTACATTTCCTATTGTTGTTGTGAACAATGCTCGGTGCACTACAGATGGCATTGACCTTAGGCCAGCGGCACACTGGCCGTAAATAAATAGCTGAAACGTGCTGTACCGGTGTTTAGGTCACATTCGTACATAACGGAACCTCTCAACTATTGAAGCTTTTTTGTGCAGGCTAAGTCTGTATCGGTCGCGTGTTCCGCTCGTTCTATTAGCTACAAGATGTTACTGTCCGTTTCGAACTACGTTTGTTAAGTGAAATTGGGTCTGTATTTATTGTCTTTGGTAAAGATAATGCAGAGGAATCGTTATCAAAATAATATCTATATTTATTAAAACTATTATGTGTCACTGTTGAATAAAATACTTTCAACATGTCTTTCATATCTATTTGCTTAATCTTTTACAAAAATTTCAAATATCGCACGCGCAAGACATAGTTATGTTATTCAACATACCTGACCTCATAAATTTACAAAATAATATCAATATAGTCTTCGTAAAAGTTATGACTCTACACACTTTGAAATTTTCTTCTGCTTAAATATCTACTATTTCTACGTAAAAAACCATCCAAAAGGACAACTAGTCGTGGTAATAGAGTCCCGTAGACATACGTAGCTAATTAAATTAAAGGAACCAACATAATATCTGTAGGTATAATTATACTATGTGTAAAAAACTCTAGGTTTCTACGTAAATAGTAAAAAGTAAGTTTAAAAAATCTCTACAAACATCCTAGCCCAAAGATACTCTGTTGACATTGAAATTTCATCTAAGTAGGCGTTGGTAAGTAATTATTTAAAATATCTCGCATAGGCCGTGAGTTCGAAATTACTGCAAACCCCTAAGTTACATATTAATATTGTCTCTAGGTATTTTTTAACATTAGGAAAATATCTTACGTAACAATTTATCAAACTCTTTAAACCAATGTGCAGAAATTTAGGCCCATCTGCGCAGCATCGATAAGAAGATAGTCAATAAGAAAACACAAAGCTAACTAATAAGAATAGGAGAAATATTGGGTAGGGATTTGACGATGATTCTAAACAAGCTTCGTCTTGTGTCAAGATCGAGAAATTGATAATTGCTTAGATTATTTTAATCCAATCAAAGAATAAATAAAATACATTCGATATTCTTTCACGTAAACAAATTACACACGAATATATAGCATACAATTTTTCTTATATTACAAAATCTGAGTAAGCTAACTAATTGTCTAAGAATATAAAACTAACTTCTTGTTATATTTCGTAAACTTAACTGTATAATGCAACATAGATGTAAACCGTAAACAATCATACACAAACTGCCTATTAAAAAGCAATAACCATAATGTGATTGTATTATATCAATTGGCGCTACGTAAAGTTACAAACATAAAGATTATTCCATTGTCAATTGAAATACAATTGATTGAAGGTGTAGATACAATCGCAGCAGGTGGATGAGTTCATTACAAATCCATAAAACAGATATCGATATTGTCTTGTAAGCAATTCAGTGTGAGCTTTTCTGAAGTTTATAAATAGCCGGGAACCCAAACAAATCGGCGTACGTGGCGGCAACCGCCCTTGAACTGCGCTGCGGAGGCTCTCTCGGAGTGCCGGAGGCTGCCTGCGCGGCGCGGGGGCGGGGCCCGGCCGGCCAATCAGCGCCCCTTCACATTTTTCAGCCCCCGCCCGCGCGGCCGGACGCTGCCCAAAAACAAAAGGATCAAAGTCGGCGAAACCTATCTCTTTCTTTGTGAGGCCGGCAAACGGGCATCGATGAGAGGATAGATACAGTGTGTCGCGCGGGCGCGAATCGATACGCGAGCCCCGCGGCCCGGGCCGGCCCCCGCCCGCGCCCACACCAGCGCCACGCGCCCCACGAGCCCCACTCGGCCTGCGCCCCCGCGCGCCCGCCGCCCCCGCGCCCCCACCGCCCCGCGCCGCCCCCGCGCCGGCCATTTGCACCCGCGTGTTTACTATTATTATTTTATTGAACGGACGCGCACACTCGCCGCTCTCCGCTCTCCGCTCGCCATACAACGAATATTTACAAATCATAAGCCTCCGATTTGGAGCAATTAAGCGCCTATCTTACGGCCTCTTTCGCCAGCTCGTTACCGGCCTCAAGTGGCCTGCCTACAATTAAATGCCACTTTGTACTTGTTCCTCATACTAATTGTATACATATTTACAACGCTTGAGAAATCTAAATCGTTTTCTTAAAATTTATATTTAACGATCGCATTATAAGTAGATATAATATTATATAAAAAGAAAAAAAAGAAGTTCATAATTACTCAAACATAAACATTAAAATTATTATATCATATAAAAAAAAAAACAATAAAAAATATTTTTTTTGTAATGCTATACCAAATATAAATATGAAACGTCGCGTATTCATGATTACATTACTGAGAGATAGGATTTTATTTATCCGCTTAAACAATAAGGACACACACGTTATAAACACTACATGTAAGAATGTGTGTAGAGTAGTAGTACCTAACACTTAACTTCTAAAACTGAAACCTTAACTGTATAAAAATATATCAGGTTCAAGCCCTCATTAAGTAAACCTATCATGTTATAGGTAGGTACATTTATTGTATGCGAAAAAACAAACGACTGAAGAAAAAAAATCTTAACTGGAATTAGTATGTCTTTTAAGTGTTGAGCGTGCTAATAAGACGTATTACCTAAGTTCGATTCTCTGGTCGATCACAATGTAATTTATAATTACTCAAAAGCCATTTCATTGAATCACTGTTTATAACCAGGCCTGAAAACAGACTACAGGTGGTACTTAACAACTCAATTGGGGAAATATATTCGCTCAGCAACAAGTAGAAAAGTAGAAACATATCATATAATAGGTATGTGTTTATATATATTAATCTGATTCATCATAAGGTAGCATAGAAACAGTAAATTACCAATAAAATAGTTTTATTAAAAGTAGAGTAGAGTAGTGGTGAACTCGAGGTTTAGGCGGTCGAGAAACTTAAAGCTCGCGGGTTCTAACTCCAACCGCACACCACGTACTGGTCGAAATTATGTATGTAGGTAATCACAATGAATTGTCAGTTACATTAACGTTGAAGAAAAACATTATCAGCAAATCTGAACACGTACAAGTTCTTAGGAATTTCTAAAGTGTGTAGACCGCCAACTCGCATTAGGCCAGCGTGGTCGGCTAATACCCAATCCACCTCTATAGCAAAGAAGGCCCTATGTGAGCTGATGATGATGATGAGTGTACGTTTAGTAACCACCATTCGTTCACTTCCTAACTCTGCGCCATGGTTTTACTTCCCGGCTATATATCCTATCCTTCAAACTATAAATTTGTCTAAACGCCAAAGTTTATCCGAATCCTTTCATACGTTTTTCCGAGATTGATTAATTATTTATATGTACATCTAAACTTTACCTTTTATAATATTAGGAAACTAGCGACCCGCCCCGGCTTCGCACGGGTGCAATGCTGATATTTAATGGATGTTATCATACATATAAACCTTCCTCTTCAATCACTCTATCTATTAAAAAAAACTGCATCAAAATCCGTTGCGTAGTTTCAAAGATTTAAGCATACAAAGGGACTTAGGGACAGAGAAAGCGACTTTGTTTTATACTATGTAGTGATATAGTACACATTTATTTATTACTTATAAAAAATCGTAACTAAAAATATTATAAGCTATTTATACTATTAATATGTTTACTGAAAGTTTAGAAGCCGTTGTTGTGTTAACTGCTTGACCGGTCCCTTCGCGTAAGTGAGTGCCGTGCGTTCTTCGGGTCCAGGATTTGATTCCGTGGTCAGCCAAACAAATATTCATTATCTGGCCATAGACGTCCCACTGCTGCAAACGGGTCTCGTCTTCAACTGAGCGGATTTAGGTAGGCTAAGAACTGTAAGGTTTACAAGTTTCCTCACAAAGTTTTTCTTAAACTTTGAAATAAGTAATTATTCATTCAAAACACATACACATCTTTCGAATAGTCAAAAGTGTGTACCTTGGATTTGACTCCGCGTCCACCAACTTTTGCGTCCGCACGCCTACGTCTCAAGGTCATCACTAAGGTGTGGTTTATTCATTTTATTAAGAAATCCACAGTAGCAAAGAATAGCTGTATCCACCTATTGCACTTTAGTAACACGGGCTTGTGTGTAGTGTGTAGGTATATTCCATTATGTTTTGATAGCTAACGAGTTACCCATATCTGCGAACCCGCACTAGGCCAGCGTGGTGGACTAAGGTCCCAACGCTCAGCTGTTGCTCGTGCCCATTAGTGGGACAGAATCTAATGTACAAATTTATTGTCAGTACATTGGAATTTTTTAAAAAGAATGAAAATATTTCTTTAAATTATATTACAACAATATTCAAATAAATCGAAATCTCCGTTGCAATGTATGGATTTATCTTCGTTGTACGGGAGGCGTAGATACCTTAATTTATTGTTATCAATAAACACAAAATTAAAGAAAAATATAATAATTCATTAGCACAAGTACTGTTCTGAACATTATTGCGTTTACAAATTTAACAGGCGCTGCAAGACAGAAATAAATTTTAATACAATTTTTCTAATTATATGTCACGTAAAGTTATTAAATATAAATTAAGACGCTAATATCTTCGTGTCGTAAGAAAAACTAATAATAAGGTTTGGGAGAAAACCTACGTATTAAGATAAGTAGGTATTAGCCTGTTATTAAAAAAAATACATAATTGGTTGACCGAAAATCAATTTTCCACGATAAAGAAAAATGTAATACAAAGTTAAAGGCTTACATAATATATTTTCATTTACTCATAAAAAAAATTGTGGGTTATTATAAATATGCCCCGGTGTTCTTCGGGTAACCCAGGATTTCCGGTAAGAGTCTCGAGTAGAGCGGTATTATGTGGATTTTTCATGAGAAACTTCTCGGATTCACCATGATATCCAGAAATTCTTTATTAAAATAACATCGTACAACCTGAACTGCACGTCTGACTAACCCTCATTGAATACAGTCGTGAGTTTATGTCCAATATTACTTTCATAAAAGCCCAAAAGATTTACACGTCAATTGTGTAATGTCCAGTTTATAATTAATTTATAGTCAGGATATTCTTATCTATTTGTCAAATTGTATTTGTTACGTGAAAATTTCAACATTAAAGATTATTATTAGGAATTTTGTTGGGCAAATTAGGCTTTTTGGCTTCTATGGAAGTACCGCCTCTGTTCAATATATAACATATTATGTATAGAATAGGTACGTAAGATTTTTGCTAACAAAGGCCTTCTTATATGGTCCCCGCCCAACAAACAATAGATTTTACAGTTTATGGAGTAAGCTGTGCTTTACTTTAAGCACCTCTCATTTATGATATTATTTTTTTATTGTTTATACACACGCAGTTATTAATAGGTACCCACAGGGGACACCTATGCCAGATACGCGTACAGTGATGTACAACAATTGATTAATAAATAAATACACCCAACAGTCACATACATAGTTCTCGCCCTACGCTAGGATACAAGTCCTGTGTCGTGGATATCAGAAACTACGAGAGACTTTTCAGTCTCACAAAAGCATAAATAAATACGTAACACAACAACTTCACAATATTCTTCAATTATTATAAATTGTTGTTTTATCTCATAGGTATTTTAAAATGTTTCACAATGACCATTTAATGTTTTAAGAAAATTATTCCCGCAGAGAAGCACGACTGCAAACAGCATTAAATTGTTACAATTCCTAGAAACTTTCCTTGTTCCTTTCTTCGACCTACATTCACAATACTCGTTTCGCGTTCAATAGGAAAAAACATGCCTGAGAAGCGCCATCTCTAAAAACATAGCAAACTGCATCAACCATCCGTGTAACTACTGCCATCTACCCTATACTAAACGAAGCATCAGACGTTTTGTTGTAGGTTCACTCTTTTTAGATAGATGGCGCTTTAACAAACCATTCCCTTGAATTTACATATTTTTTAGTATATCTCATACATAACTACGTTTTTAAATATGTTTTGTTACAAATAAATTGAAATCATATAGTATAAATGCTTTAATCGGAGAATATATTTCTTGCTGCGTAATAGACTGCTTTACCGACAGTGCTGTATCCGGTTGGCGCTCGACGACATCACGCACACTCAAACTCCGTTTGTAGACAACTTCACTTCATAAATGTTCGATCTCTTTCAACTACGTCGAGGCTTGTGCTTTTTGGGATTACGCTTTTCGGTAATTATTGTTTTACTGCTTGGCTACGGTGTATTTTCTGAATTTCCAATAATATTCTAGTCAAAGGTGAGTTTCGTGTTATTTAGATAGTATCGTGATCGTAAAACCGTAACAGTTTGGCGCGGTGGTTAGATTCTGTCAACATAGCTAAATGTTCACACGCAGTGCCGTTTATGCACGTGTAATTACAATTAGACGTGATTTTCGGTTTGCAGACATGGCTCTGAGCGTTGCGCTACCACTGGCTGGCTTGGAGACAGATAATTTTAACTCGTTCAGCTCTTTCGGGCACATAATCGAGATAGCGGGCCTGTCTCAGTCGCAATCAAGCCCAAGCCCGTCCGTCTCCAGTGAATCTAGCGGTATCGGTTCGCTGGGATCGCTCAAGTCGGAATCCGTAAACAGTGACTCCCTACCGACAAGTCCTCAGACAACAGAAAAGGTTAGTGTTAAATATTTGCATTATTTTGTTTGCGTACGTCCTGTCCTTGACCTCTCTATTTTCATAATATTCCGTAATGGCGAATGTCTATATTACGCTATCAATGTTGTGTACATTAACGACGTGTGATAATGGAAAGATTTTAGTGACGGTGATAATGTTTAATAAATTAAAAGCCGTTTTGCTTCCAAGTGGATTTTGTTTATAAAGACAAAATGTCTACCTCGGGCAATCGGTCCTTGCCAAAATTAATTCTGCAACTTATATTAGTCGCACATAGCAACAATCCACCAAGTTACAGCAACACGCCCATACGATGTACGCTATTATAGACAGTATGTCTTTTACATTTGGATCATAATAGCTTGCATACTTTGGGGCTAACTGTATGACTGGCAGTATTCTGAGTTTAAAGTGAGATAACGCCTACAACAAAATAAAATAGTTTATGAGTTAGGTTTCTATTATTGATATTCGAAATGATATCAATAATGTATGATAATTTTTCAGAAAATATTTGAGCCGGTCGTGCAACCGCAGCCACGTCCGAAGGAGATTAAAGCCGAAGATGTAAAAATTTCATACGGGGGCCGTGACATCCTCAACCTGATGGCCAATCTCACTGATCCCCGGTGGAGCTATCGTGCCACCGTCCTGCCACCAAATAATCCTGCATTGTTCTTCGCCAACCGCTCCCAGTACCACAGGCTGGGCCCGTACGGAACTCGCACGCAGTACGTAAAGGACACTTGTCGCTTATGCGGATTCACATGGGTCGTAGCTGCCACGGATTGATGTGACAATGTGTCAGCATAAACTTTGAACAAACGAACATTGAATGGGTATGACTGGGACACATCAGGGTGCATATCAACTTCTTCAACTCTCATTGTCACTTAATGGTGCTTATATTACCATTATTGATAAGCCAATGGCTTTAGTTCACTTACTAATTTAGCGCGATAAATTTGTGATGACCTGCCAGTGTTTGCTACATGTGATGGAATGTTTTGCAATTGGTAGATGTTTTTTGTTGATCTTATTTATTTAAATTACCATTTATGAAGTTTTATACATTTTCTACTAATTTATAAGTATGAAATCTTATAAACTGTGATTTGTTGTATTGTAAGAAATTTTAATGAAGTTTTTTTTGTTGAACTAAAGCCAGTGGTTTTGTGACATTTTCCTAAATGTAGTATGTGCATATGCTCGCCTGCTGTGCCCTAGCTCTACGGATGACTGTGGAATATGTATGTGGCTATCGTCTCGCACATTCGTAGAGTTACATTTTAAACGTGACTTAATACTGTGATCTTAATTTAAACAAGACAATTTTTGACAATTCTGTGAATGTAATGCGTGACGATAAGACTTGTTTTTGTTTTTAACTTATTTGATTGTGTGATAATGTTAGGCTTAATTAACACTTATGAACTTTGCAATGCCATAAAGAATTTGCAGATTTATTCCGTGACAGCATTTTTAGGTTCCTTTTTAGAAAAAATGCAAAAGACATGATTGAATCAAAAATTTATACTACAATTCTGTTAATGAAATAAAACTAAAAAGTTAGTAATATATTATACTACATTTAGTTCCTCTTAGAAATGTTAATAATTTGTTATCCAAAGAATATTATATTAACTATAAATTGTTGACCTACACAATTTATATTGATTAGTATAAAGTATGGTTTAGTCTTTTTGACCAATGGATTTTGTATCCAATTACTCTTGAAGCAATATTTAAATTTTAGACATTTACAATGTCATTATGAGCTAGTACTTCCCACCATTACATGTAATAGTTATTATTTAAATATTGTTTATTAAATTCTTTAGTTTCTAGAGATAATGAATTAGATATATTCCACAGTCATTTATCAATAGGATCGTCATTGTTTAAACCAAAAGGCTGCTTCTCGGATGTTATTTAAATTTACGATTTTGACGAGATAGGCACGAATTTAAAGCCAAGCTGTAGGTTATTTTTAAGGTATAATTATGATGATTGTTGGATGTACCGTCCGAACATTACATAATAATAGTTGTGACATATAATCTAGATGATATGATCTTGACACATTACCCTAAAATCAATTTCCTATCAACTCAATGTGAAAGCTTGAACAACTCATTTAATTGTATGACGAGCCCATTTAATATGTAGTCAAAATGGGTTATCAGTGCATATCATCACAAATTAATTCAGTGATTAGATATTCTAAGGTATTAGTAGTTGTTATGGACCGTTTTAAAACGTTCGAGTCATTGATATGCCCAGATGCTGGGTTTCTAGTGAAATTATAGTAAGTGTCATTAACAGACTGGCAATATCTCTATCTTTGTGCATATATAAAGTGTAATATTTGTGGTCTCTTAATTTAGTCAAGATATTTAATAGTGTGAGTCTCTTCAATTACATGTAAGTAATGTATAACATACTAACTATAATGTGTAACAATTGATACTGTCCTTTTGTGCAACTTTAGTTTTGCTATGTTGTGATCAGCTTTAAATTGGAACTGGAGTATTTGTACACAATAATGTTGACATATTTCCCACAAAGTTATTTTTATAAAAAAAAAATGTTGATATGAGACAATACAGTATGTAGTTTTCAAAATTTTCTTTATATTGATATTGGAGTTCTCTTAAAGGTTTGGCAAATATTTTGGAAGGGACCAACATCAGTGCATTGTTTTCCCTCAATAATGTTATTGTTTCAATCGACGGTAGAAAAAATCACCATCAAAAAACTGTTTTGTTATTGCAATCTAAATTTATATTGCATTTTATCAAGTGCTTTGTGTTGAGTCATCGCTGCAAAATTATTTCAGTTTTTTTTTTACCTGTAAATAACTGGGCTATGAACACAAAACTTAAGTAGCAAAACTTTACAAAATATTTATTTATATATTTATGATTCAGTGGGTAATGACTGAACATATAGCATGGATCTCAGAATGCAGCTAACAATGATACATTCACAATGCCTCTGTGAGAAGTCACTCCTGAACATCTTGTTGGCGAATAGTTTGAATTTAAATAAGTTCAGTGGTGTCTTTGCTTGCCTAGTGTGCTATATCCTCAGTCACACGCACTCACAAATGGTTGTTATTGGTTATATTGAAATCAAATGTTGCATTCAGATTATTTTTAGTTTTACTTATAATATGACAAAGCTGCAATCGAATGTAGTTGAAAGGAAAGTATTTGGAGCGATACGCACAGATATATAGAGTAGCTGTTGTTGTGAAAGTCTCCTTATAAGTTTAGTATGTGATTCCCTGCTGGCCACACGGCGCGGCGCCGTCACCCGCGGCATCTCTGCCGCGACCGCGACAGGCCGAGGTGCGATGCAATATTTGCATTCCAGTTTTGTGTTTTTTAAGTTAGCAGCCGAGGGTAGTAGTTGTTAATGTTTATTTAATCCACATTGCCAAATATTTTGGTTGTTGTGCTATTTATTTAACAAAATTTTCTAAAATATCAATTTAGTACCTTCCATTTCTATGTGTCTTCAAGTGATTTTTTACAATGTTTCAATCATTTCAATTTTATGCATTTTATTTTGTTTAGTCAAATCATATACATGATATTATACATAACATTATTTATATGTTATATTATATGTATTGTTCATTCATACGATAAAATATTTTTTTCTGATTGAACTGTAGTCAAATGACAGTATTTTTATAACGAAAATTGTATAAGAATGAAGGGTTTTTGCCTCGATGTCGCATCCGCCTCTGGCAAAGTGAAGAACCTTGCGAGAGGCAAACTATTGCACCTCGTGTGGGAATCGATGCGCTGCCAGAGGCGGCCGCGTCTCCAGTGGGTATTACGTATATCTGATAAGCATTATGTAGGTTTAGCAAAATAGAATTAACTCGGAGATGAACTCCAAGTACCAAAACTTTATTGGTTTAATGTTGTTCTCGTATTATGGTGATATAGTGCGTCGCGCGCGGCGCAGAGCTCAATATTTTAGTAACCCTTAAGAAAATTAATACCTCTTTTGAAAAAATAATATATATTGTATAGTATATCCAATCAATAATCACATTATGTATTTCCCTGTTTATTTTGATGTGATATCATAAATGACTGATCTGAATTTAGTTTTTAAGTTGGTTATTGATATGCAGTGCTATTTCGAGAGTGTAATTAAGATTTAATATTGAAAGTGCCAATGCTCGTAATTTAATCTTTGACTGTTCCTTTATCGTAGCTGTTGATGAGTTCGTCTTCGACGAGGCGCGCTCGCTACACCATTTTCGACTTCAGTATAAGCAATCTTTCATTATCATTAAGTTTCCAACAGTTACTTTTAATAAGTACCACGTAACGTGCACAATCTCAGTAATGCTTGCAATATTATGTGTAACATGTGTTATTCCTCACTTATAATTTAATTCAGCGTAATGTTAAGAGTACAATATGAAATGATGTTATATCATTCTAGTATCAAAATTAGCCGAAGATGTTAATATTATTATTAGTTAGGTAAAATTTTAACATAGCTTCATATAATTGGGATGTTTTAGTATTTAGTAGTGTATAATTACGGCGTAGTGGCAAACAAAATGTCTCGTGAGTGAAGTGAAATAATGTTAGTGGCAATAATACTCGATGTAAGCCCTGCCAAGAGAGTTGTACAGGGTCGCGCGCCGTCCGCGCCCACCGGCGGCCCGGCGCATACACACTTGAACGATAGACACTAGGCGTTTATTTGTTGTAATTATAATAATAGCCGTAGGTATTTTATCGTACTTAAATAATTATTCTTGCGATGCCTTAATTCTGGTTGTCAATTAGACATGTCTCTGCCTAGAGTGTTATCATTGTTTTTATTTATTTTAGTTTTTGCTGTTCCGGCTTTCTCCGTGAACTTCCAGTCCAGGCTGTTCTTTTAAAATGATTTTGAGGTCGATTTATTTTTACCTAAGTGTTCTTATTAAATGTTACCAAAATGTTTTTAATAAAATATTTTTATATGTATAATACTGTTTTATTCATTGTCATAGAAGTCAGCACAAATGAGGCATAATGTGGCACTTCCACAAATTGTTTGCTACAATATCTACGCCTCCAAAATAACTCATATGACTGTATAATACTAAAATAGTTCGATGTTGTTTTTTAGTCCTGAGTGTGATATAATTTTGTCAGCTATTCAGTGTTAACTAATAAAGTTGGTCACGTTTTCTTTGCGTAAACATTTATTTTGGGCATTTTGCCAATAACGATAGAAATTAGACTTGGTCGCGATAAATTATGATGTGTCAGAACATGTATATTTTTTTAGTTGATGCTTGTTTTTGTTCTCAAATTATCTTTACTGTTAGATAAAAATAACATTGTTTACATACAATTTTGTCATAATAAACTTGAAATAATGTAGGTAAATTTTCCAATTTTCGTCGTATTTCTTAAAATAAAACTGAATGTTCGCAACTATATGTACAATATAATTATCTATATAAGATGAGCAAATATTTTCTCACCATATAATAACATTGCATCAATACTATCAATAAAATGTAATGTAAACATAGTTGTAATCGAAATATATGTGTAAAAATATAATTCTGTGATTAAATTGATATTTGATATAAGAACGGCCAGATTTAATACTAAAATATAGAAAGTTCATATACAATACTAGTTGCATTTTATTTATCGAATTCACAAAATGGATGCCGTGTAAAGGGACGCCATATTTTCCATTACACTGAATGACCGAGCTGAAGACGGTGCGGGTGAACACATATGCGCGCAGATCAATACTTCCTCTGCGATAGCGCCCTCTAGTTAAACCATCTCATACTAAATCGGATTGCGAGTAAACTGCTTTTTCTGCGTTTTGAACACGCTACTCGTAGTTTGCAAGCGTTTGCTACAGATGGCGCTATTTCACGTATAAATAAAAAGTGGTTTTAAAAATTCTCACCAGGTGTTACATTAGGTTCGACCTAAACAAAATTATGACAAAATGCTTGTCGGAACAACGAAGAGGTCATTGGAGGCAAGCTTATTACTGTTTGTCGATCATTTTAACAGATTTCGTGTTGAAAGTGAGTGTTTTTAAGGAAAATCACTACCCAGAAATCGAAACCGGTACCTCTAGCTCGCTGTTCACATACTCGTGCAGTGAGACGATGAGGCTCCAGGTCTTCAAGTTATTAAAAAACTAAAGAAAATATATGAAATTTTAATCATAAACTTAATGTTGGTTTGAAAATATTGGTTTTAATATTTAATTTAAGGGATGTATTAACTGATCAGCAGAAGCAGTGATGGCCTCGAGGTTTGGCCGCGCGGTCGAGAATCTCAGCGGTCGCGGGTTCGAACCCCAGGCACACACCTCTGACTTTTCGAAGTTATATGTGTATTCACATTGAATTATCACTTGCTTTAACGGTGAAGGAAAACATCGTGATAAAACCTGCACACCTAAGAGTTCTTAGGAATTTCTTAGATGTGTAGTCCGCCAACCCGCACTAGGCCAGCGTGGTGGACTATGGCCTAAACCCTCTCAATGGTAGAGGAGACCCGTGCTCAGCAGTGGGCGTAAATGGGTTGATGATGAAGATGAAGATTAACTGATCATGTTCATCAGATGTTTCAACTCTATTACAAAATGATTCTGTAACTTATTTATTATATAAATACGGCGGGAACTGTTTATTTTTGAGAAATAAAATTAAGTTACTTTTAATCTTTGTGTCTATATCCCAAATCAACCAAATCTATGAGTCCTTTACTTTATTCACAAACACTCAGAATCCAATAAGGTCCTAGTAGCAAATAGAGCGTTGAATGGTCAAAACTACTTCTAATTATCCCTTACCTTTTTTTTTTTTTTTTTTTTTTTTTTTTGTTATCGAGGGGAAAGCTGATTATGGCTCTACTTCCCGCCAGCCCGGGGGCGGTGGGGGGCGGGAAGCGTATGTCGGGGTCACCGGTCTTCCAGCCCGGCGCGCGGCGACGTCAGGTCCGCGCAGGTGTTAGTGCCGGGCTGGGTCCCTAACAAAACAAAAATCCCTAAACCGGCATACCGACCAAAACCCCCCGGTGGCCATCACCGCGCCGAGTGGGGCGACCACGGTACGTGGGCGAGAAGCGCCCACCGTCAACCGCAGCCGCCTGGTGCGCCTCCGGGACGTTAACGTCCCGGCCTTCACGAATTTGACGGGGGCGCAGTTGCACCCCCACTATCTTGATTTGGGCGCCCTGGTTGCGAGTGGGCGCCCGCGACGTGCACGGGCCACAGTGCCGCCGCCCCGCTCGGGGTCACTTTCAGTGAGGACGCGCCGCCCCCGCAGCGCGCCCAGCAACCCCAAGGGCCCCTTTGAGTCGCCTTTTACGACAGGCAGGGGATACCGTGGTGAGATTCTAACGCCCCCTTGCCACAGGGCAGGGCGCCGGGTCTAATTGTCTCTGTTGACCCGGCGCCTCCTTCTTTGACGTCTTTGACGGGCGGGATCGCTTCTCTCGCGATCCCGATCCGCGCTCTCCTTCTGCGACATGACGTACTCGCAGAAGGAGAGCATAGCACGCCACGACCTCGGACTCCCGACCATCGAAGAGACGACGGCCGGGAGCGAAAGGTCTCCACCGATAATAGTGCGGAGAGCGCTGCGCTGCACTTCCCAGGCTGGACACTCTTCTAGTGTGTGCTGGGCTGTGTCGTCCAGACAGTTGTCACAGTGGTGACACACGGTTGACTCCTCCTTCTGTGCCACCCGATACAGGAAATGGCCGAAGCACCCATGCCCCGACAACACCTGCGTCAGGCGGAACGTTGCCGCACCGTGGCGCCTGTCTACCCACTGGTCGAAGACAGGACGCACTGCCTCGACGGTCCTGGCACCAGCACTGGGATTCTCCAGCCTGGTTCGCCATTCCTCCACGGCGGCCGTACGGAGGGAGGCTTTCAGTGCCTCAACCTCTCTCGGGGCCAGTCTGTCCCCGCAACTTGACGCCTCCTCCCGCTGATGGAATAAACGCGAGAGGAATTTGGCGTCAAGGTCCCACGGTAGGGACCCGGCCAGAACGCAGGCCGCCTCGTAGGAGATCGTGCGGTAGCCCCTGATCAGTCGCTGCGCCAGCGCACGCTGAGGCTTGCGCAGAAGAGCGACGCAGCGCTTGTTCAGGGACTCGGCCCAAATTGGGCTCCCGTACAACGCCATAGACCGCACGACTCCCATATACATCCTTCGGCAAGGGATGCCTGGACCTTCCAGGTTGGGCAGCAGGCCAGAAAGAGCGCCTGCCACCCGCAGCAACTTCGGCTGCAGCATCTCAAAATGGGCGCGGAAATCCCAACGACTGTCAAGCAGCAGCCCTAAGTATTTGAGCTGCTTGCCGATGGGAATTCGCACGCCCTGAACCTCGATGTGGGCCCCAGCAGGTGGTCCCATCCGAGGCCGGTGAAAGCAAATGGCCTCGGACTTGTGAAGGGCCACCGTGAGGCCCAGCCGCCGAATTCTCCTCGCCACGTTGCCAGTACCAACCGCGGCGAGGTCGGCAGATCCCTTACCTTTAAACAATCGTCAATCGTCATAATCGTAATTTAAATTACACCTAGGTAAATTTAACATTATTGCAAACAAAAAGATTATTTCAACAGAGCTGGAGAATCGTAAAGTTGTACCTATTTAATAAATTAACTTTACCTATTACATTTTTAATTATTTAACAAATTTTTCCTTCAAAGTTAGGTAGATTCCCAAAAGGTCTATTTGTCGGCTATCTTTACCGCTTATCTGCAACTGAAAGGGCTTAAGCCTTAGTCCATCGCGCTGGCCTAGTGGTAAACTTACAAACTTTTCAGGAACTTTTAGGCGTGCCGGTTTCCTTATGATTTTTTTCTTCACCGTTTAAATTTGTGATAGTTTATAAAAATAAGCACACATAGCTTCGAAAGGTCAATGGTGTGTGCCTGGGGTTTAAACCCGCGAACGTCGAGGATTTTTAACTGCGTGCTTAAACCTCAAGGTCATTAGTACTTCCATTAGTATGTTTCCTATTCTTAATTTAAGTATTATACGAGCTTAAAAGAAGTCCGAAACTGAAAAAAAATG
This sequence comes from Cephonodes hylas, assembly GCA_030295005.1. Lineage (NCBI taxonomy): Eukaryota > Metazoa > Arthropoda > Insecta > Lepidoptera > Sphingidae > Cephonodes > Cephonodes hylas. The sequence continues at coordinate 4,215,376 of AP025364.1, read as the reverse complement.
TACGGTCTAAATAGTTTATATTACCAAAAAATAATGGTTAAAACATAGTGACAATGAGAATCATTTCAACCTAAATTTTTGGTCATACTGGTGACGCGTAAGAGGTATAATTTACATTCATTGACTTAAATATTACTGAAGAAGTATATAGCGGTAGATCTACGTCATGGCATTATGATCTACGAAAACAGCAAACTCGACGGATTAGTACTTCTATTTCAATGTTAGTTTTGTTTCTATAACCTGTATGCTATAAGGGTTATTACAAGGGTTATTACAACTTAACATTTAGGAGTAGATAAAAATGACGTATTTGAAAGTGTATAAATATAATATCACAATTCACAAATGACTTACTCGTGTATTATATTCCCGTGTCGCAGCTTATGCCAATTAACTGCCTCTGCACTTCTCGCGTTTGAAATAAGGACGTGGGCATCGACGCTTCAAAGGGATAGGCAGAGGTGTAAATCCACACTGACATTTAACCAGTCGTGTTTTAAGTCCCACATTATAAATGGCAATTGATATTTTTTTAATGTGTTCTTTGATGTATACCGAGATCATTCCGTAATTATCAATTGATTTGCATACACAGAATCTCACACACCTCCCCCTATTTCCCCGAAAGGGTAGGTAAAGGTACATTTCTATATAAGTGTTTTGACAAATTTATTACATTGTAAATCATTAACAGGTGGCGACCTAATTTGTTTTTTAGCATATTTTCACATTGCGTTCCTACTGCTAGAATTGTGTTCCTCTTAGAATAATCGCAAAAACACTTTTCCCAACTTGTGACCTCTAGATGGCATAGTATATACTTGTGCTTCGAGACTACGAATAGTCTTGCTTGTATTCTTTCATAAGACTACTTATTAATCACTCACATGCTCTCAAAAAAAGTTCCCAAGACCAGCGGTAATTCTATAATCAAGTAGCTTTTAATAAAGCATGTATTTACACGGCATTCAATCCAAATGTACGCTTTAATAATGAACGTAAACAAATACACGGTTGAAAGCTAGTGATAAATAAGTTATTAATTTTTTGCAATAACAATAACCGTCGACTAGCCGCCAGCGGCAATCTCTCTCGATATTATTCGCGACAAAATATTTTCACCAACTAGATAGGTACATTGTTCGAAATCATAATGGAATATGAATTGTTTTTTACGCTCAACGCTATAACAGCAGCAATGATGTTTTTGTTTGGAATATTCACTTTTGTGTAGACATAATGGGTGTATTCATTCAAACGGTAGAAACTGAAAAGTGTCTCTTTTTATCAACGCCACAATGGGCGAGAATCAAAGAAATTACGAATACCTACAACGGCTGATGTTCTACGATCTTAAATAAAGACGGCGTTCTACTCTATTGTTGAAATAAAATATATTTTTTACGTTACTCGTGTTTATAATTCCTTTTTTTTTACAAATGAGGCAGAAAGTATTCGGTCAAAAGCCAAAAAGGGATTAATGTAGTAACTTTATGTAAGCGCAAAACATTATTTCTAAAAGAATGTGAGTATCGCGATATATTATGTTAGTGGATACCGTAGAGGCGCAGGTTCAAAGAATTTAAAATAATCATTACTTTTGTTTATTTAAAAAGTCTATCTTGGACATTTTATGCCTTGTGTTCTGAATCTTCCTTAAGTAGTGGTGTTCTCAAGGTATAGGCAAGTTGAGAGTCGCGGGTTCAAACCCAACACACAGACCTCTGACTTTTCGAAGCTATACTTATATTGTGTATTCCCAATGAATTCTCAAGTATTTCAACGGTGAAAGCAAACATCGTGAGGAAACTTGTACACACCAACCTGTGCTCAGCAGTGGAAGGTGATGGACAGGCTGATGATGATGATGATAATCAAAATCTATTAATGTCATTATTATATGCCATTAGGAAAAGGTACGCTATGAGTTAAGTAAGTAAAGCTAAGCCCTCCATAGGTACGATTTTCTTCGAGGTCTTAAAAAAGCATTCAAAGTATTTTCCTCTCATTTAAAATGAATACTCTCTATGCCATAATGACTTTTAAGTACTGTAATGTCGTATGACTTTGGCCCTAGGGGGTGACTTTGGCCCAAAATTGGTAAAAGTTTGGAATTCGCGCCACACTTCTCCTGCAGTCTGTTTCGAAAAAGTACGCATTAAAATCAGCAGACAACAAGCACAAGTTGTCAGTAAAACAGTGTTTCGAGCTTGTGGTCTCTACTTTGATTGGTTGATTTAGCTGTTTTCGAAAAGTTTGTTTATGGAGCAAAATTTTGTAGTGCAAACTTTCGTCTATAACTAATAATTCGAGTGAGTTCCCTTCTAAATATTTGGTTAAAAGTGTGGTACTTATGTCAGTGACCCTCGGCATCGCATTTTTTTCATCAAGAAATTTAACTATTTTTGAGATATTGCGAAAAAGTGATTTGGTCAGAATTTTAATCAATTTTTGTTTCACTTTGGCCCATGGGAAAGTTGGAGCAAGCACGAAATGAAAGCTGCCTAGATCAAAAAATTGCTAAAAAAGAAACTGAACGTCCTTGCTGGTCAGTCAATTAGTGCAGCAGGTATTGCAGAAGCAACTTCATCAGGCTCGACGCTCAAACCACTCGCCAAGCCTAAGAAACGACGACAACAGACCCGTGATTCTATTACAAGTTGTAGCAATTGGACGAGCGAAGTCTCGTCTACTCAAGAATTACCTGATGATGACGTCGAGGTCGAAGATGGATCACAAATTAAAATGGACATGACCCCACAATACTATAACTAACAATAGTTTTATGGTATTTTGATCAGTATTATTTTCTTATCTTCTCTTGTCAATTGTAACAAATAATAATAATGTAACAAATAACAAAATCTTGTAACAATAACGTTAAAATTACCTTGTAAGTGCTTTATGAAGCAGTTTTTTCTTTGTATTCCCATTTTGATTTTTCTATTGAAAGACTGTTAAGAGCGCGGTAAAATAAAACGTATTTGTTAACATAAGTATAAAAATATTTAACTAAAGAAAAAAAAAGTTGCTCTATTTGATGTGGATTTGTATTTTCTCACCAGTAAATATATTTCATGGAGTTTAGTTTGTCCCAGCAGCAACAACCTTGCGATTTCACAACAAGAAAATGAGTGGGCCAAAGTCACCCAAGCCCTAGGATGACTTTGGCCCAAAGTTTGACAAAAAATATATATACTAAATCTTTTAAATGGCTACCAAATATTTGTGTGTATAGTTTCCTTATATCCCCAGTAATGCATTTAATTCAATAAAATAAAAATATAGACAAACCCCTTTCAATTGTATGGTGACGGTCAAAACCATCCGGCTCGGCAAACAATTCTCCCTTGACTTTTGTGGATAGCTGCGATTCGGATCGGAATAGCTATTACGATTTGGTCTCTGATGCGTCGTCTTTCTTAAGCAAAATAAATGAATTAGTGAACGATCAGGGGTCGCGAATCAACGTCGCGAATAAGTCGGCAATTATGGACCTTACACAACGCGTCACAGGCATTATTTCGTTACTAGCAATTAAATCGTCCTGCAACGAGACCAAACTTGCAAATTTACAGCGGGAATTTGAAAACAGTAAAAATGTGCGCGAACCTGCACCGATAAATGCGTCTTACGCGGACCGCGTTAAGCTCAAATTAGCAAAACCGACACCGGCAATTGAGTCGCGCGCGCCGCTGCCTTGTGTTGTCGCATACCCCGCCGCCGAACGATCAGCTGACTTTGCGTCATCGTCTGCGACGAAGCAGGCGTTAATGAAAGTTATAAAGCCTAGTAACGACGGTTTTCAAATTGTAGGCGTCAAAAAGACCGCGAAATCTGGAGTTGTACTTCGTGTCGCGAACGAGTCTCAAATTAGGAAACTCCAATCGGTAGACGCAATAAAATCAGCCGGTTTGCGTTTAGAAAAACCAAAAGGGCGTAGACCACGTATTTTAGTCAAGGATGTACCGGCGTCAATGGAAGATCGCGTCTTCGTCAGTGCTTTGTACAAGCAAAATATTAAGGGGGAGCTCCCCATAAAAGAGGAGGATTTTGCTAAGTCAGTTAGGGTAGTCCGTAGGCGTGTATTAGATAACGGTCGCAAATGGGTCGGAATTGAAGTGGACTCGGAAGTTCGAAATCATCTTATGTCCACTAAAGACAAATTATTTATTGACTGGGCGACATGTAGATTCTTCGACGACGTCGAACTAGTCAGGTGCCTTAACTGTCAGCAGTACGGACATGTGCATAAGTTCTGCACGACGAAATCCCCGACTTGCGCTCTGTGTGCCGGTGAACACGATTCGAGATCGTGCCCACATAAGGGTGATGCCGCGTTCAAACCTATTTGCGCGACGTGCAAGAAGTTTAACAAACCGCACGACCACCGGTGCGGGTCTCAGGAATGTCCATCGTACAAACATAAATTGCAGATTTTATTACTTTCAACTAATTACTGATTGTAAATGGATAGTCTCACGATCGGACAGCTTAATTTACACAATGATAGGGCGGCAACGTCGGAGTTAAATATCTTAATTAACGAATATAAGCTCGACATTGTCCTCGTCCAAGAGCAGTACCAACACGCTCGGTTACGTACTAGATTAATACAACTGGATAACAGGTCGCGAGCTGGCATTTACGTGTCGAGTTCTGTGTTTACAGTCACATCAGTGCGTAATCTTATGACGTCACACTGTGCGGTCGCGGAGGTTACTACTCCCTCAACTAAATTATACGTTGTGAGCTGTTATTTTCAATACTCGGACCCCGTGGGTCCACATTTATACCATTTGCGGCATGTCCTGAGGTCTCTTTCGGGAAATAAAATAGTTGTTGGCGCGGATGTCAATGCGTCTTCCACTCTTTGGTATGGCAAATTAAGACCGACCGATTCGGAGCGACGCTGTGCCGTCGAAGACTTCATTGCAGAATTAAATTTAGTAATTCATAATACACCCGACGCACCACCTACGTATAGCAGTCCTATGGGCGAATCTTCAATCGACGTCACACTTTCCTGTGGAGACGTCCATCTCGACAAATGGCGTGTTATACCTGACGCGTCTTGTAGTGATCACCGCCTGATAGTGTACGAGTTTTTACCTGGATTTACACGAGGGCATCATAATAATTATTACAACTATAGATATAAATTAAGAGGGGCTAATTGGGAGTCTTTTGGCTCGCTTTTTGCTAATCATACCAGAGATTTCACTCGCAATGAACTTTCAGCCGAAGCTTGCGCTGAAATTATGACCGATACCTTTACATACTGTGCGGATATGACTTTCGGTCGTGCATTTGTAACTAATACTCGCAGATGTGATTGGTGGAACAATACCTTAGTCCACCTTCGTCAACTATTTCGTCGAGCGCGTAGGAGGTTCAATTCGCTTAGGAAAAAGTGTATTAATAGTGATTTACTTGAAAGTGCTTTTAACTCTCTAAAAGTAGCCAGATCGCGTTATAGAGCCGCGATTATTAAAGCAAAAGGCGATTTGTTGCGAAGAGTAGTTGACCGTCTTAATGCTGAGGGTCCCTGGTCCCCCCTTTACCATGAGTTTAAAGCTAATAAATCAATTGATTCAGCATATATTGAAAACATAAAGGTTAATGGAACATACACTACTGGTATTGAGGAGACCACGGAAACCTTATTAAACTCACTTATTCCGGACGATAGCCTTAATAACGATTCCGCATATCATAGTCAAGTACGACTATGGGCCTCCGTTTCACCGTCGACTCCTGATTCGGATAGCCCATCTCTTCGCGAATTTCTAGAAGTAGTTAGCTCCCTGCCGCTTAATAAAGCTTCTGGAGATGACAAAATTTCCAACAAGATGATAAAGGAAGCGTGTAAACTGTCCAGTGTCGCTATAATGTGCGTTTTTAATCGATGTATAGCTGAGGGTGTTTTTCCGCGAATTTGGCGGTGTGGTCTCATTAAACTTATACCAAAAGGAGGCAATAAGCCTCCTGAAGACCCAAAATCCTATCGTCCTATAACGTTATTACCATCGCTGGGCAAGCTACTTGAACGCCTTATTGTGCCTCGCTTACTACCAGGCGGACCGAAATTCCACGATAATCAATTCGGTTTTACGATTGGTAAATCAACCGTGGACGCAGCTTTATCGGTTAGAAGAGCGGTTAACAAATCGGAGCATAAGTATGTGTTAGGGATATTTTTAGATATCTCTGGTGCATTCGATAATGCCTGGTGGCCTATGTTACTTCTGAAATTAAAATCTCGTGGTTGCCCAAGGAATATATTTTCTATGATCAACTCTTATTTTATCCATGGATCAACTAAATTGCGCTTAGGTCACCACGCAGTGTCGAAGTCACTGACAATGGGTTGCCCCCAGGGCTCTGTTGTCGGCCCTTACTTATGGAATCTAGGCTTTGATGACTTTCTCGCGATTCCTTTACCACCGTGTTGTTCTTTAATAGGATATGCGGATGACGGACTCTTACTCATACAAGCGAATAGTAGGTCCGGTCTAGAAAAGTTAGCAGACACGTGTCTACGTTTAATTACTCACTGGGGTGAAAGAAACCGTCTCTCGTTCGCTCCCCAAAAATCATTTCACTTGCTGCTGAAAGGCAACTTGAAAACCCCGCCGCGTATAAAATTTACTAACGTCCTTATCAAAAGTAAACAATCGGTTTGTTACCTAGGGCTTGTTCTAGAACGAAATTTCTCTTTTATTGAACATATAAAAAGCGTCGGTGAAAAATCTAAAAACAACTTTTATGCCTTGACGAGGATATCAAAGTCAACCTGGGGTCTGTCGTTTAATACCTTAAAAGTAATTTATGGAGCTACATATTTGGGTTGTATTTGTTACGCTTCTCCTGTGTGGGCCGATAGGGCAACTGTCGGCGCAGTCAGAAGGAAATTGCTCCAGAGTCAGCGTTTGGCGTTGATATTTTTGTGCAAGGCGTACAGAACCGTTAGTACCGAGGCTTTACCTGTTCTTGCGGGTGTGCTTCCAGTCGACCTGGAAGTACAGCGTCGCGCCGCGTTATATTTTACCAACAAGCAAAGTATTGATAGGGATTTCCTTCCATCGCGCGACTTTTCAAAAATAACTCGATTATTTAAACCATACGCCGAGATTTACTCGGAATTAATAGAAGAATGGCAAAACCGATGGAAGCTGTCTGTAAAGGGACGTCATCTCTATCAATATTTTCCGTCGGTTAGCGATCGCTTGGCAAAAACCTGGCTTGAGATTGATCATTACGTGTCGCAATTTCTAACGGGTCACGGCAATTTTCGTAGCAAATTATTCTCATTTAAGTTGGTTGATTCTCCTATGTGCCAATGCTCAACACATGATTGCGAATATGAACAGTCCGCACATCATATCCTTTGGGAGTGCAATCTTTGGTCGGATGAGCGTAACAGTATGCTCAATAGTATGCATGTAACGTCGGGTGTTGTTTATTATACAGACCTCGTTGAATCTAGGAGGAATTTCCGTGCCTTTCAGCGATTTTGCCATGCCTATTATTGGAAGTCTGTATAACAGTTCGCACGTTAGGTCCAATTTAAGCAATAGTTATTTATCCGTGGTGCGCTAGTTAATTGCGTCAAATTTTTGGTAATTGTAATTGTCTTTCTTTATGTGAGGTTAAACCTCATAGCTCAATATTTTGTCACCCGCTTTGCTGTGGAGGGAAGTGGACAACTCTTTGTTTTTCCAACTCCTCCTTTACATTGTTTTTCTGATTAACTTCGTTGCGGGATTATGACAATTTAGGTCCCCTTAGATTCGCTGAGCTTCATTGCTCGGCGCCAATACTGTGCGTGCCGCTGTTGATCCTGGAATACAGGAGTTGCAGTGGCGGGTGTGTGGTGGGATAGGGAAAAAAATTGTATGGTGAAAATAAAAATATTGCTGAATATTGGGCCAAAGTCATACGACTCTACGGTAACTACTAAAGTATTTGAACAAATTAAAATTTCGTAGGTAATGAAATTCAAAACAATACAACAACAAATCACACTTTTCAGCTGGGTAATCGCAAAGTTTCCATTCATTCTTCATTCATTCCTCATTCGTTCACCACAGAGTAGATCACTAAGACTCATTGGTGGAAAAGCAATTGCCTCGCGGGTCGCGTGTCAATGTGGTTACCGCCATGATCCGACGCGCTGTCAGTAAAGTGGTGTCACAGAGTGGTGACTGGCGAGCTCAAAGGGCGCTCAATGCGAGCCGCTAAACACAAGGGATGCATGTATTGCCTCTCAAGCTCGCGCATCTGACGTGATATACTTTGATAAAAATATAATATATTAAAAATTAACGATTTATCATTATAATGAAAGATTATTGCTATCTACCTATATACTTATAAAAAGTGTAACATACCGGAGTAGCCTAAGTTAGTGAGTGAAACGGAAATTAAGCATATCAAAAGGCCGCCTTGCTACTGTTGCTCAGTGCGAGCGTTAGATTAGCAGTGTCGAGATACCTATGTCAAGATAAAATTAAAGGCTTCGACATCAATATAAAACTGGAATAATGCTATAACTACTACATCCGGGACATCGATCTACTTTAAGAAAATAAGTCGATCAGGCTTTATAGACAATATTGCACGCCTTTCTCATCATTCTAGAGAGACATACATATAAAGAATTAAGCTAAAAATAATTTTGAATACAAGAATGTGGACGTGTAACGCGGAAAGGGTTTGTAAAACGTTTGAATAGGCAGAAATTGAAAGCAGCGGGGCGCGATGATTGCCCCACGCGTCTTCTACAACCTATTGACATTCATGAGACGGCGGCTTATTTTATAAGCCACTCATCAGTGACACATTGGAATATCAAAAATATTAATTCAATACCCAATCAACGCACGCGGTTGAATTCCAAATGAATACTTTACACCCACCACAGAGTACAATTTACTTGCGAAAAATTGAACAAAATTGGATTCTCTTCATTGAATATGCCATGTATAAAAAATCTAGAAGACCAAACTGACACAATGTTGCGTTTCTTTCGATAAAAGGATATACTAGTACTTGAATATCTAGTATTATTTTGTAGCAGAAAATACAAATTAGTACGGGTTTATGTATGGTATTGACACCACCTAAATTATAACCCTTAATAATGATTTTAATTTAACTTTGCAAATTTCAATAATGCAACAGCGATGTCTACGAGTTAATGGGTATCCAAGATTGTCCGAAATCTAGCGTTATCACATTATATCACTATAGGAAGGCGTATAGCTTTGGCATATACTGAAGGAACCGCATTCCGCAGTTAGATGTGAGTCCTACATATGTATATGACATTCCTATTACTATTTATTTGTGCCAACAACGATTTAAATAATAAAGTACATGATAAATCTAAATATTTATTATTCTATGCATTTATAACTAATTATTAGAAATAATAGCCTTAATAATCGCACTTCCAAAAGAATAAAACAATTAAAAAAAGTTGAATTACAATAACAGTGACGAAACACGCAAGCTGAATTAAACTTTTCGTATCCATTTTTTATTTAGTCTCTATTAGGTACGATCACACAGGGAATGCCGCTAGCAGGTTTCCTTACACTAAAAACATGGCATTCGCACAAAATTATATTAATCCGCCTGAAAAGAAACACAGTAGAAAAGAACAAATTCGCATTTTTCTACGAATTTTTCTTTAAACTCTTGTCGAAAGTTTTGCAAATTATACGACAAAGCCATTTAATGTGGAACAATGCAATGAAAATGAAAACAACCACAGCATTTGTATGTCATAGTTTGATAAATGTCATTCGATTTCTCAGTTTACATAAATCATTAAGAAATTCTCTTTGACTATACCCTCATTGTACTTTATTTCAAAACGAATTTCCAAATTGTAGACAAAAGAGTTTCTACTTAAGTGAATATGTTTAAAAAGTTGAGTATTGCCCTTTTAGGAAAGAGTACCTGTTTATACAATAAGTCTCTTGCGTTTTGAATAGGAATCAGAAAATATCGCTCAATGAGCAATGTTAAACAGTGGCCCATTGAAACGGCTGAAGCCTTTAGAAAATCACCCTCCTTTCGAGTCGCTTTTTGCTGCCTCTATTTACGTTTTCCACATTTTCCATATAGAATTTCATGTTTCTGATGTCGGACGAGGTTTCTATTGAAGTCTCACACTCGGGAGTTGTGCCAGTTCAATAGTAAATTAACACTATTCAAACTACACTCGAAGATTATTCTTTATTTGCAATATTTTTTATCTTTGTCAACAACATAATTTTATTTCAATAAATGACTAATAAAGACAACAAAAGATATTATTTTATTAGAGGTCCTGTTTTGTGATAAGTTCTCACGATAAATATAATTTATTCTTCCTCATTATAAATATTTACTTTAGTATGAATTTAAGGCTACATTTATTTAGTTGAACGAGTTTCTTACAAAAAAATGTCCAAGATGATTAGGTTTATGGCAAGAGTAAGATAAGCGTACCCCGTAGGGCATTCGAAGTAAAATTTCGGATATGTGACACGACTACAGTTATTAGCCACCAGTTATTGCAAAATAATTATAGTGATCTATCATTTTCATTCTGTACCTTGAGCTACAAAGTATCACAGTTTTCATCGCGTCAGATCTATGATCAAGATGTTAATCCTTTGCATTTTTCCTAATCGACGATACAATAATATGTATGTGTAGTAACACAATTCGAGCGGCTTTTGTTCGGTCCCGGCCACTCTGCGGAGCGTTCTTTCAGAGGCGGCTGTAACAACTGTTTCTGGAACGATAGCCTTACAATACCAGCGCACTATTGTCGCTCAGTTAATTGTTCCGCATCTCATCTAGCTGAGAGTCAATTAATAGCGCTGAAACTTAGTGTTGTGCACCTATATTTACATGTGAATGGAAGTTGAATATTTAGAGGATACAATTCATACCATTAGGTACTATTTTATTGTTGATCTTTCTTAGGTATTTACAAGGTATTTGTACTTACAAATACCATTTTAATGTAAATAGGTATGTACCTATTTAGGTAAGTCAGAAAATTACTTTTCTATAGCCCATTTACGTTCACTTCTGGGCACGGGCCTCTTTTGAAAGTGAAAGAGTTTAGGCCTTGGTCTACCCTGCTGGACTATTCCGGGTTGGCGGATTGACAAAGATACTCATGTCTAATTCTCCTGTTTGCTTTTCTTTTCTTAAATTATTCCTATATAGTTTTAATTAACATTAAGTTTACAAAAAAAAACCTTTAGTATTATATCATAGCGGGTGACGCCAGCTGAATGGTTAAGATAGGTGAATCTTAACCATTCAGCTGGCACTCGTTTAAAAGGAATCTTGAACAGCTCTGGGAATAGATCAAATGTCCATATGTTGCCTAAAACTATTAAAAACCCTTCCTACGTCACACACACATGTCATAAACATATGCTCTGATTAATGTAGTAATTAAATGTTTAAAAGCTGAAATACATTCAATATAGAAGATTTCATAAAGCCATTCATCCCGCTAGCTAAGGAGTGAATCTTTATGAATGCGACCAAATTGTATGAGAGTAGTCCTCTTTCAAAACTTCCCATGAATAGTGTTAATTCGCTATAGCGAGTTTGCTCGGCGCTCGTCAATGGTCTATTTGGAGACTTGAGGAGCGCGCCGCCGCACAAAGTCGCAATATTGTGTATGGAAAATGTGGGAAATATGAATACCGTTCGGGGAAATGACACAGCATGAAGGCGGTATTGTGGAGAAATAACTGTACTTGGACGTGTAAGTTTCTCTTACAACCTTCATTCATGCCTATTTTCTTGAGTATGTACTAGTGGTGTTTGTTGGCAATTTTATAAGATTTCATAAGATTATACGTCGTATCAGTTAGTACTTTCAAATGAGAATGAATGAGAGCAGTTCGAAAAAATTATCAAGACCTATATCGCTCTTCACAATACAGGTACTTTCAAAGTGAGTGCTAAGAATACATTCAATGAAAACTAAATTTACATCAGAATTAGAAATGCGATTACAGGATTGACCAATAAGATTTATTCATATAGGTACCACTACCAGCTTACAAAAATAGAGATAGCTTTCGGGCCAATTCCTATTCAGTCGAAGATTGGGTATTTAACCTTATTTTGTACTTGAATGTTCATCGGCCTACCCCAGGGCAGATTTACTTTATATAAAAGAAATTCATAAGAATTTTTGTCTGTGCAGATTTCCTCGCGATATTTTCCATACTGCTATGAATACTGCACCTTGATTTCAACTCGACCGTGAGCCTCAATCTCAAGGCGGGATGACAAATAATATGATTTAGTACAGGTAATTCAAGATTATTTTTTTTATATACATTGACGAATTTCGCGAAAGAACGCTTCGAAAAAATAAACCTAAACGTCTTCGCAGAAAACAAAAGACTCAAAAGAAATCCTTTTGTATCTTATCTAGCCGGTGGTACGCACAGTACCGGTCCGAAAATTCAAGTTTTAACTCATTATGTAAAACACAAAAATTACACTCTTAACCCTTGTCAGCTGGTTTTTCAGGCGGTCTACCGCATTGCTTCGGAGGCGAAAAGGAAAAACGGGGCGTGCCGTAACAAAGGCTAGTGCACAATGGGGCCGCGCGAACAATGCTAACTAGAGGAGCTCGCGTAGCTTGTATCATTTGGAGATAAAGATGGATAGGTATCGATGTGGACTATAATAAGTGACAACCTTTCAAACGAAAAATAATGGCCATTGGACAACAGAGCTTGGGAACGACGTAAACAGAAGTGGTATTGTTATAATACGACACGAGTCAATCTCTGTTTATTTATATATCAATAGCTCAGGTAATGTACACAACTTATTACTTATTAAGAATGATATGTTAGCTACACATTTCACAAGTATAGTTTGTTTACCCTCCAGTCACGGGTAAATTGTAAAATAATTTTCAAACAGAATTTCTTCTACAGTATCTTGAAAACTCTGGCCGTCAACTTCTCAGCACCGCACCATATAGAGGTGCTACATTGCATCACCTTTGTTCTATTTATCGTCAACACAGCTCAAAGGGAAAGACATCATCCGCACTTTCCAAAGCCGTATTAAAATTCAAACGACACTTAGAACATTGCACATCCGCAAGCTCAGCACTAACGACGGGCTCCACAACAATGTGCCCTCTGAAGAGCTCCGAACAATCGAATGAAGACAATAAGCAGCGATACTCCGAGACAAAAAGAGGCGAAATAAAGGCTCACTTGTTTCCTGGCCGCATTGTGAGGAACGAGAGAGGGCAGAGACAAAAGCGTAATGTGCCACGGGCCCAAACAATGGGGACTCAGCCATTATTGTTACTGTAGCAGCGCTTTAGCGGAATATGTACGTGGTGGCAGCGAACTTGACATGCTGTGATGGCCTTGCCGGCTGTGACGGAGTGACTTTGTGCGAGCTACGGCCATGCTCACATCGCCGCCAAATTGTATACAAAAACTAGATACATAAAATACTAATCACTTGTAAACCTGCTTTCCGATATTTTGTTGCAAGAAATAAATATAAATAAATTTTAAATTATCAACATCACACAAGTAGAAAAAATACTAAATTTTATTTAACTTTTTATTTAACGTGTCAATGGGTGATGCAGGCTTTTGGAATTACTCCCTATAAAGACTTGTACCTAATGAACTTGAAACGCGCAGAAGAACGTTGCGTTCCACCTGTTGCCGTTTCGGATCCTTGTTTTAAAACGAATGAATATTAATTACAAAAATAAAGCGTGTATTAATATTTGAATGAAGTGGATACTGCATCATAAATGAAATTGTATTTTAGAGTAGGTACGAAATGTAACTACTTCAGATGTAGTTGTACTTAATCAGTGATGTATGTATCTATGCTATAAGACATTAGGCTACAGAAGGTTAAATTTATTTAGCGAATGTTACCTATCCCCTCATTAAAACGACATCAATGCTACTTACCATTCACTCACAAACGTAAGGATCAATCAATCTTTACAATAACCCTCTAATTCAGCACGGATCCTCGAGCGACCACCGTGCATCTAAAAGTATCATTTTGTTATCGGGGTCAAAAAGACCGACCGCCGCCGCGCGTTTGATCTTTCGCTCTCATGATTTCTGCAGGGCTTGGAACACACTGTGGGTTACATCATTCCGAGATTCACATAAGAAGTTTGTATGATGAAAGTTATACGCTTGTCAGATCGTAGGCAAAGGTAATATGTCTTTTAATAATTTTAATTTGATTGTATGTAGTACATAATATTTTTTCTTCAGTACATTAATTAGTAAAATTCATAAAAAATATTTTTGATAAATAGAACACAATTATTATTGTGTTAAATAAAAATATTAAGAAGAAACAAAAAATTATAAATAGCAAATGTAGAACGCTAATAACCTCTTAACCACAACATACATGACAAGTGACAAAATATGTATGTCTTTACCGATCAGCAAAGTAAATACCTACCAAATCCTTTCTTAATTGATAACATCAGTGAAAATTGCTATTTGATTACTCTGTACCAAATTTTCATTTTTTAATGCATATTTTGTCCACAACGAGCGCTTTTCGTTACGGAGTGCAATGCGCACCACGCTCGGACGACGATGAATAGAGCGGCCACAGGGGTGAATCCACCATTCATACGAGACATGTCTAAAATTCAATCTTTTGCTATAATAATTTAATCAGTTATGTTGGACCCCTTATGGTTTTGAGTCGGTAAAATACATATTATAGGAAAAGGAGATGTTCTTAGGTTGAAGCTGTAAAACGTAGCTAGTATTTTCGGGGAAGTAGCCCTGTATCATAAAAATTGATGATGAAACCCGGACATCTAAAATTCCTTAGAAATTTCTAAAAATGCGATCCGCCAACCCGCACTACTCCAGAGTGATGGACTAAGTCCTACATCTGCTTAATTGTAGAGGAGGCCCATGCCCTGCAGAGGGACGTAAATGGTCTGATGTTCAAGTGCCATATTTTTCGTAGTATTAGGTAAAATTCTAGAGGACTCACCGTCATGGACAATCTATAGTCGGGTCAAATTAAGCTGACCTACTGAGGTGTTCCTTCACACTACTGAAAGGATTCCAGGATTGCTTGCAGAAAAACAACTTAACTAATATGTTCAAGTAAGATATTTTAGCTGTAATACTAAAAAGTTTTACTTAAATTGTGTATTAACATTGTCGTATAAATCTGAAACAAATAAATTAATTGGTAATCACCAGATCCGATCAGCACAACCCTATCTCAATGCGCAATTAATAAAATTTTGCTATGGACATAAGGGGTCCTTTGTCCACTTTATTCATATGCTAACTCTGTTCGACTCCTATTTTAGTCGAGAGTACTTCATTGTGCTTCAAAAACAATGGAGAAATTGCCATGCGACGCGTGCAACTGCGAATTATCTGCATTTGCGGTCTATCTGTGATAATATTTAATCAATTAGGACAGTATATATTGTTTTGTCTTAAATCCATAGATATATAATAAGTACACAGTAACTTGAAGTATCCTAGATTTATGACAGTCATATCTTATAGGTTACTTTGTAGAACGATTTGCTTTATAAGTATCCGTCCTGTCGGGCGCAATTGCTGAAAAAAATTAAATTGAAATTAAATTTTCTCCTCAAAAAGAATTATTAAACGTAAATATACGATGTTTCCTGCATCGTTATAGTGTGCAATATCTATTGCACTATCTAGTAAGCCTCCATCTATGACACTTGAAGATGTCAGAAGCGCGTCTCCTGGACTCGAACTCAGTTTAATTTTTGCACCAGCGTATGCGCCTCAACCTAAGGTTTCAAACATTAATTAGATTAAACATTCAAATATCACAATATTTCAAGCGTTCTTACCCTTTTGTAATTTTGTGTAACATGCATGATGGGTGTGCAATATTAACTTCTAAAGATTATATTGGTCAAACTGACTGCTTCGTGATCGACTTTTTGTAGTGAATATGACCTGAAATAAAAACACCCTTTTACCGCTGAAAAATCTAGACTTTAAAAACAAGCCTTTTAAAGGGTTTATTTTATATTACATTAATTTACATTACATTAATAATTAAATTACATTAATTACATTAATAATTAAATTACAGTATACATACTATATATTGATTTGTGACATTATATTTATATATATACAGTATAAGTATCAATAAATATAATTTAATGCAAAATTGAAAATAGAGCTGAAATCATGTCCACGCAACTCTTTTATATTATTCTTGATGTGCAATGTCAGACCATATAAGTACTATATTGTGATTCAAAACTCGATTGTAGACGGGCATCATTATCAACATCATCACAAGCCCATATACGTCCCACGGCTACACACGAGCCTCCTCTACAACTCAGAGTGTTCAAATCTTAGTACACCATGCCAGCCTAGTGCTGGCTGGCGAACTACACTTCTAAAAATTTCCTCAAAACTATTTTGTTTAGCCTCGCAAGTTTCCTTCACGGTGTGTTCCATAACCGTTAAAAAATACTGTGATATTTCATTCTGAATACACACATAACTGTGAAAAGTCAAGTGTGTGTTTCTGGGGCTTAAACTCGCGACCACCGAGAATCTCGATTGTCCGCCTGAACGTGGTCTTACTAAGAAATTCTTTATGAAAACATCTCGGGTTTTCCGACAATGTTATTCTTCTACCGGGGTCCGTGATAGTTTAATATTGAAGCACCCATAAAGTCACCTATAAATTTCGTGGCGTTGTCCATTAGAGCCTATGTCAACACTTATATTTTATTTTTTAAATTAACGTTACTCAGTATACATACCTAAACATAAATGTTAATTATTAAATTGTGTTATCTTTAATTAATCAAATTTATATACCTTTTTAATGTAGGTCTTGCAAAATGGAGACTTCTGTTAAGAAGTGAGGCGTCGCAAACACAAGCTAATGCAGTAATTAACTAAACCAATCAACTATTTGCTCCACACAACTATTAATCAACATTTAAAATCAATCATGAACGCAATACGAATCCTTTACCTCACTTATCAACGCAGAAGGTCAACAGTGCTTAGTCACTATCTACGTGCGAACAATGGATAGTGGTTCGAAACTCAGGTTCGCTTCTATTGTAATGAATTAATTAATAAAATCAGGGTGGGGGTGCGTCCATTGTCCAGCAAGGATGGATCAGATCTCATTAACCAGTCATTGTGGCCGTTAACAATGGCCGGCTGGTCAACGCTCACCTTAGCGTTGCCGCGGCGTCATCGCACCGCTACAGTTTCATGTGGCTAGCGCCTATTATATTGGCCATTTTGAATTCTACAGGTTTAGTTTGCCTGCGGTGTGTACGACACACAATGACAATGAAAATACTGTGGATAAAATTAATTTCTGCCGACTTAAACCCAGAAAAGAGACAAAGTATAAGTATCTAAATGTCACGTATACATATGTACTCTATGTTTTACAATTATTTGATTATTCTGCCAAGTTGAAAATGTTACAAAAACTGATGATATAAGTCGAATTTCATTTTGAAATATCGAAAAATATGCATCAGAAGGTAGGTACTTTGCAAAATTGTCGTAGCAAACTCGTAGACGACCGTAGACGGCTACGAGCACTAACTAAATTGACCATCGCTCTGCTACACGTACGCAATTTTCCCTTTAACATACAAATGCAACATCAAAAATACTCAAACACAAATAACCACCCAACACCTATTCATTACAAAATAAATTATATGGACCCCCCTGGGTGAACAACCCGTAACAAAACTACGCGGCACCCGCAAACTGAAAAGGAAAAGAACTTTCTCGCACAAAAGTCTCCGGTATAGTACAATAGATGGCGCTTGATCTAGATAACGATATGTTAACATTGTCACAATGGAGACGGTAATGGCGCGATTGTACTGCTTGGCACAATGCTTTTAGATGTCACCTCCAACAATGGACTCGTTCGATATCTGCTACTGTCGAGCGGATTCAGCCAAACGGTCGAATCGAACGAAAATCGTTTTAGTACCGCACGAATAGCTACAAACCTAGTGGGTCTTTTGATGTACGCACAGATACCACTGTTCAATCTAGTAGTTTATAATATCTTATATGTATGCAATATTTTCATACCGTCAAGCTATTACAAAGCTATCGATATTCAATTTTTACTAGGGCTCTGTTTTTATATTTACTGAATGCTAAGAACCGGATACAACAACTTTAAAACAAATACATCAAACCTTTTTAAGAGTTCGTTTACGAAACCGAACAAATTTTAATTAAAGTTACAAACTTTGACTTCAGTTATTTAACTCCAGAAACAAATATTTTTTCAACCCTAATTCTACTTTGTTATTGAGAACGTAAAATACGATACAAAAGTATAATCATAACGTCAAACGTTTCGGAAGTACTGTGAAGATAAACCTTACAAAATACTCGAAAATTGGCCCATCTGAAAATTTGTATGGTACGGATGAAAACGTCACATATTCACGGACAACATTAAAAAATCGATGCCCTCTCATCCATAAATGAGTCATCAACCATTTGTTAGGAGCTGAATAATAAGCGATTGATAAAATCGTCCGACTGCCTGTGACAATTCGCACTCGAATCCGACGCAACAACAATGGTTCCGCACCGCCGTTATATCGTGGCCCGCCTCCCTGTTCGCGCACAAAACTATATTTCACTCCAAAAGGGTGTGAAAGGGTGTTTGGATAGACCAACGGATGCTGGTCGCGAGGCATAAGCCACCCACCAACTATTCAGCGTGATGTTATTCAACCCGCGATGGATCACAATTCCAGACAACATTGTATGGAAACAAATGAAGTATTCAAATAATGGATGTGATATGATTTGTGACAGTTTGTTTTTACATATAAATACAACGGAGTGTTGTGCAAGCCAGAATGTGGTGTTATGCACAATTTATTACATAAAAATCATAGAAAAAGGGCTTACGAACATACATAAGGGCTTGTAGAGTTTTCATTGACTTGCACTTATAATAAGTTGAATTAAAACATCGTTCTTAGTTATTTCAGCCCGAGGTGGATAGCCAATACACAGACGGAATATACTCACTTGCGTGTTTAACGAAAGCAATGAAAAGCTGGGTCGGTCCATCTATACCACAGAGTAATATGACTACAGCACGGCTTCACTTTACTTATTTCATGAAAGATTTAAAAGTAAATTTTAAATAATTCAAGTAATACCAGTACTGATTTATTATTGCATTTTTCTTATATTTCTGGTAATCCTTCTTGGTCCCGCAGCACTAGTCTGGGTCGCGTGGTTAAAAGCACCCAAGATAGATTTCTGGGCTGGTAAATGTGTAGTAGGGGTTTTCCCTATTACGTGGGACTTAAAAACAACTTAAGAAATTAAAATAAAAAAGGCACCTCTGCCTGTTACTTCGGGGATACAGGCGTGATTATGTTTTTGTATGTTTATTTAATACTTTTATTTTTTTTTCCTAAATTTCAACTAGCGCCTGTTTTGTCAACACTAAATTTCGAATTTAATAAATAACCCTCAGTTCGCTGCATTCCTATCAAAATGCCTCTACCATAATATAAAATTTAGATGCAAACCACATTGTACCTCTCATCTGCAATGTGTATATTAACAATCAAATATTTACATTCATTAATTTATTTAAAACACACCTGGAGAAACGATGTTGCGAAAATATCTTTAATACATACGATGAAACAACTTTAAAGTTCAAATGTTTTTAATCAACCATATTCAATACCATAAAGTTACTCATATTTTAATCTAATCACAATATGCATTGTAATCATAACTACGGAACATATCAGAGTACATAATTACGCGCTGTAGATCGGTTTATGTTTAGGTCCTGCGTCAATACAGCAAGATGAATATCAATCGACAACGGAAACGTAGATTAATGTATTCCGGAAACAAATATAGGCTATGTGATACAGGGTTTACGCCGGACTGACCCGAAAGGGTTGATTGCCGATACAATGTTATGAGTTATTGTGCCTATTGACTTGCTATTAGAGGGTTGGTCGTTGTAAAAACGTCGAACGACTTGTTTAATTGATGTTAGGGGATGTCGATATTTTTATAAAGTAATGGGAAATCGTATTTTTTCATTTGTTTACTGAAAACAACTAGTATAAGCGGCGTACTATACTTTAAAAACTCAAATTATGTCAAGATAATTCGATTTTATTGAAGTGACTATTCCAAGAATTTTTGAAACATCAATTATAACAAAAAATACTAGTGGTATATATATATATATCAAAATGTCTATTGTAAGACTTTTCTTATAATAAGTGTTGTAGCAAAAATAATTTTCCCTGTCTTATTATTGGTAAAACTATCGTTCTGTGCACCTATCATTTTTGAGATATACTTCTAACCGTAAAGACTTACCTACGCCTCACTAAATACAAGCCATAGAACACGAATTTCGACATTTCTCAACTACTTATCTTGAAGCATACTGTGGCATCATTGGCTTGGCCGCTCTACACATGCTATAGAAAAAATTAAGAAAAGGTAAAAAGATTTCGGGGAAAAATCAATTATACACATAACATCCAAAATTTTAAAATATTATCAAAAGTGACAAAAACTGGATCTAAGATCCATATAGCTACTTAATGTTTGACACTACGAGAAAATAATTGACTCCATTCATTCCAATTTTACAACTCCTGGTTTCGAAGACATGACATTTCAAAAACTCATTTTTGCCCTATTCAAATCACAACACGTTTTTCCGTAAATCATTCATACGAAATCCCAATATAAGCATGTAACAGTTTATAATAGAAATAGTACTTAGTTGAACCACACTAGTTTTCACTTTCACAGAGTGGGTTAGTACAACCATAGTGCCACAGATACGTCACGTGAATCCACTGTACGGTCCTTTCGACGTGAGAAACTGCCTACGGACAATACTTTTAAACCGCGCCAAGTCATTTTTCTCTCCCCTAAGCTGTTTTAAACGAACGCAATGTATGCATAGCTTCACATTACTTAAAGCGTCACTTCGCACTCAATGATCCGCTTAATCATGGTTTGAATTTAGTATTAAAATGATTATTTTTAATTTGACTTACGAGTCTATTCATGTTCTTCGCGTATTAACAATAGATTACATCTATTGTAACATATTGCGGTACACACATATTATTTGCCTTATTATTGTAGTACAAGTGTACATTGTTCATACTGATAATAGGAAAATCTGTCAACACGGGAACAATGCAGGAAGTTACATGGATCAGGAATTAGCAGTCATTGTCCTTGGCACAATAGACCGCGGACTGCGGCGGCGGGCGACGTCGGCGACAGCATACAACATAATTAGATAACACTACTATTTCATATAATTTACTAACCAAATTATACATTTATTTACTCCATTTTTATGTATATATGTATCGTTTCTGCTCTTATCATTAGTTAAACAAGTTTCAATATATATGTCAACTCGAGTATTTTAACGTCGCCGCTGGGGTCAGGATCATAAGTTTATCGAGAAAGTTATGCCTTAGCCTAGTAATTGACAAATATTTTTCTTTCTTCCAGCACCAAATGACCTACCTTAAGTTTGTATAGTTTACATGCTAAATTTTGACAAGCTCCGTGGGAAAGTCGGATCAACATTAGACTTTCAAACAAAAGGCCGCAGGTTTGGTTTTGTATTTTTTTAAACATTAATTGACAAATTAGCAACTCTTCATCATCATAAACATAACGGCTCATTGACAATGCTAATATCCATACCGGTGCTTTATTGACTTCCATTTACATAACAAAAAAAAGTGGAAGATAAAAAAGCATAACGGGTCGAATTCCTATTAGACCATGGTAACCAGCTGGTCAAGCTGACTCGTTTAAATTAACCTACGCGACAACAATATGGCTCTCCATATAAATTATACATATAATGTGTAAGGCGAGCTACATACTCGAAAATAATTTCCCGCGCCGTGAAATAAGATATGCGTCTTGTTGGGCCCCCACAAAAATATGGATAACACAAATTGAGTGTTTACTGTGCACTTTATTTTGAAAGCTTCCGCTCTCCACTCCACACACTTACAGTGCAACATCTTGACTCCCTTATTTAACTATTCCCCACATGTTCAATATATAAAAATCTATGTTACATAACCACTCAACATGCTATGCAGGCTTATACCTACAATTCTAAATTACTTGATAATTGACTCCGGAGATAAATTAAAAAATCGGTGTAATAGAAAGCAGTGAGTAATGTTTTATTTTTACATGCAGGCAGGATTCAACTCTTCGGTGCTACAGTTAGAGCCGACTTCTATTATTTATATCATTAAAAATTCCTAATTCATTTATATAAAATAAGTAAATATAGCATTATTACGTGATGTAGACATTTACTCATGTTTGTTAAAAATACTGTAGGTACTACATCAAAAACCCTAAATCTGCAACCTTTTGACCCACACAATAAATAACTATGAAGCACAGTGCGTTTTCATTATTATAGCAACAGCTCTTTAAAACTTTACCATCGATTTCACATCATTAGACTGGCCTTTGCATAAGACTGCAGGGAGCTAAAGCATAAATTGCTCATTTTCTTAAAACAAAAAAAATACTATGTACCTACGCCATACGGGGGAAAAAACGCGCGACGAGATAACTTAATGAGAAAACCCTTCACAGCTTACTCTTTATTCATAAAGAGAAACTAATGCTATCCTGTGTAAATAAGTTATCCATCAATTTTGATATGAATAGAGCGCCGGCCAGTCGTATGCGTCGCCCGCAACAATCTCAATAGAATATACGTCGTAGGTACCGCAGTCCGACACAAAGTTCTTTTGTCACGATTATCGTGGAAAATCCGATCGGGGGAAGTGTGGCGGGCGCTTTCAACATCGGCAAACTGCATTATGAGCTATCTGAGCTATTGTTGTGAGCGGCGCAACTCTATGTATAATCCAGTGTTTCGCATCGAATGGGACGCTAACTTCCATCGATATCTCCAGTCGCGCGCCTCTTAAACGGCAAGTGCCGACTACCAACTACTTCGAGCTGCCGTGCAACTCAGTTTTGTTGCCGGTTTAAGTTTCGTAAACTGTTGTATAAGCACTCAACAAACCAGTGTCGTTAAAGACGGTATGATTGTAAAGTTTTTTTAAATCTTCTTCATTTACGTTTGTAGAACATTGCTTGTCACTGAATATTGCAGATATATACAAAGACAAATAACTTACAAAACGCGGTCGCACAATACCTTACCTTGCTTATGCTTATATACTTACGATTACAGCTCGCAAGTCAATATCACATGTGTCGATGACCCCAGCTTGGATGGTACAATGAAAAATACATTGCACATTTTTCAGCAATTGATTTTCTAGTATTTGGATCAGTAGTAGTTGTTATAACAATATAGCGTGTTATAGCTATCACTATGTCACACTAGTATGTTTCAGGGACGCAAAAAGTGAGAGAGTGCATATTCATATACAATATACATAATTGTATTTAGAAAATGTATAGTTTGCAAGTACTATACATTATGGAGTACCCAACTTTCTCGTTAGCAAGTTTCCCCATGATGTTTTCATTAAGCCTCACGTAAAAATGTCCCGTTTGGCTTTATCATCTATTAATCGACGAGGCGGCTTTATTTTATCCACTTTTTAATAGTAATCGTGTGTGCATACTTCGAGAGAGACGATGCATATCTGTAGTTACCATCGGGTACCGACGCTACAATTTGCTGCCCCTGTATGTAAATAATAAAACGTATTCAACTATGAATTGTATACTAAGAGTTTTAAACTCGCAATGAAAAAAGAAAATTCTTTAAGCAGTTTTTTGTCTGATTTATAACATTGGATAATCTACTGAAACTATCACAATCTTTAATATTTCCCAAACAAAAATTATGTTTATACTTTATCTACGATCTCCATTCCGAGACTATAATCTTTAGTAATTTTTCCAACAAACGCACACGATTTGCTATCCTTCGACTCAAAGCGACATTAGGTTATGAAAACTTAGTTTACAAAGGCCACAAGTTTGCAATTTCATTCGCAGGATTATAGGCGATCCATTGAAAATATCCATAAAAGTCGAACATTACCCGAAACAATGGTGGGTGGGCCTCGGTATTAGGTGCTTGCGCGTCTATTGAACAACTTTTGTCCCATTGTGTTGTCCAGTGAAGGGAGGCCGGCACAAAGACACGGCGCAGACATAGACCAAAATTCATCAGCAACACGATTGTTTGCTACATAAAGGACGACATTGTCGACAAATATGATATCGTAATACAATGTGGATGTAATAATTAGAGCACTAAGATGCCGCGTTAAACCTTCGCTTACAACTTTATCTGTTACGAGTTATCAAATACAAGTAAAGGAAGTTTGTAGTCCCAGTTTAGTAGGCAGCGGAATGGTTTCTTAAGATCATCTTTTTGGATTCGAAATACACTCCTTGGATCGTGGTGAAATTAAAACAAACTGACGGTTTTTGCTTTTTCCTTTTGGAGGGCAGAAAAGCTCTACAATTCCGCATGGAGAGCATAGCAATACTGATAACTTTCAATCGTAAGGAAATAATCGTAAAATAATCAAAAACTGCAAAATATATATTCGATTATATATTCGATTGCTAGCACTAGGAGAGTGAATTACTTTTACGTAAGAAAGTAAATTTCAAACTGCCTGAAACAAAAAAGATTCAATGTTAATTCGTCAAGCCTCTTCAATAAAAAGATATACGATTATTACTTACACCAAGTCTCTATATTTACAATCTGTTTGGCTGGTACACGTTTAATTTAAAAAAAAAGTTTTCACCCATAAAACAAACTTTTATGACAACTTTTTCAAATACAAAATGATATTCACATATACAAAAGTACAACTACATCGATTCGGTCATCTTGGATGCGTCAAAATGCACCCAAACAATGGTTTGTCCTGTCCTCCCCTACGCAAAGTATTATTTACGTACCCTTACACAAACTCTTTGTTACTGGAAGCACCCACGCGGCAGAAATTGTCGCAAGCTTTTAAAAAGAATTAGAATCGATATCTGGGTAAGAACCACCGCTATTGGATTTTGCTGATATGGCATTCGTATTAATTTATTTATGTGCGAAACTGAAAAAAAGAACCTATATGGTAACTTTTATGGTCTATCTACCTGTATCTAATGTATGTTGAAGCTATTAAGAGCGATAGTTAAAACGATTTTATAAAGACTTAAACTAAAAACAAGGAATAAAGAGACATTGCTATAATACTGTTTAGAGGTGACAAAATAAACAAGACCAAGTCTATCGTTTGTAATTTAGGGTTTTTAGACCACTTACACATTCACCTGTTATACTATACTTGCCTCCACTACCGCACTAACGGGTTTTTAATCCACGAAGTTGTTCTGGTTCTATAATTTCCAAAAATGCATACAAGTAATCCCCTACCCTTATAATTTAATAGATAAATATAAAAAATTGAAAGAGTAAAGAAATTCCTTTTGAATGAAATTGTTTTTTCGCTATTACCACATTTAGTAGAGATGATAAATCTTTGGCGCACCATACCGACGTGTACCAAAGTGATTCCCGGTGACAATAGAACGTGCCGGCACTTTCCCTTTTTTCGTATTTGAACTTACTTAAACCTTCCATAGCTTGCGGTTTGGAACATTTGTTCGGTTTATTTGTCTGCGGATTTCCTTACATATTCTAACCGAGTTGTTTAAATGCCGCTCGCGGACTTTATTACTTTATTGAAAATAATGTCTGCAACATTTTAAATTTGCATTATTTTCAAAGTTCCTTCCTCAGACTTTTGAGATCTATTTCGTATCTGGTAATTAAAATAATGGAAATAATAATATTTGATATGAAAAATAGTAATCGAAACTATGCGATGGTTATGTTAAATTTTACGTTTAAGAAACTAAATAAACATTAAAATTGTTACAAACATCCTCGATTTCATGTTGTATCGTGTACAAGTATGTGCCCTACGTATAGTACGATTGATATATCCTCTATTTTTCCATTAGGTAATTCTCATTACAAGCAAAGAGTCTAGTAATAGGTTCGCCCCCTATTACGTGGGACTGATACATACCTGGCGAAATGTGGGTACAAAAATGCACAAGCTCTGACTACCTCTTAGGAGAATACAGGCGAAAAGTTATGTATGTAGGATCCTAAAACAAATGTTCGGGATCCTTTGTAATTAGCAGAAATCAAAGCAATCTTTCTTGTATTCTTTTCATGATAATCTTTATTTAAGTTTAATAATGAATGACTAGATTTATTTGACTCAATAAAATTGTATAATTATTTCTTTAGT
Organism: Cephonodes hylas; assembly: GCA_030295005.1. Taxonomy (NCBI): domain Eukaryota; kingdom Metazoa; phylum Arthropoda; class Insecta; order Lepidoptera; family Sphingidae; genus Cephonodes; species Cephonodes hylas. The sequence goes on along the minus strand of AP025364.1, from coordinate 4,188,945 downwards.
GTCCAATGAACCATTAAAATAAATAACAAATGTAACAAAGACGGCGAGTAGATTAATAAAATAATTTAATTCACGAATGCACCTTTTGCATTTTACTTTACTATTGTATGGGTTTAAACATCAGGGCTTTAGTTGGAAAAGGGCCAAAGCGTCGTTTTTATCGATTCGCCTAAACAATGACCGGCCGATGTGACACAATAGTTATGAATGGCACGCGATGTAGATTAAGCATGGCACCCTAGCGAGGGATCAAGGGAAGGCCCGTGGCTGGATCTTATCAAGCGACATTATGTGAAATTATCAGTGTTTTAAAGTAAAAAATGATACTTTCGTATGCGTTTATTTTATACACGAGCTGATGAATACGAAGACAAAAATTGAGGCAATAAAAAACAAATATAGTTTTTTTTAATATTACATTCATTAGTTGATGAATGTGAAGACAATATTGAGACAATAACAATTAAATATAGATTTTTTTTAACCACGCTGTCACAGCTTTCACAATATAAATGATCCATCAAGCCACTGAAACTCTCGGCGCGTCTGCAGAACACTTGATGCTGTCATGCAATAGGAATAACTTTCAATTAATGATATTGTACAAATAATCCAAGGTTAGTGGGCAAAAATGGCCAAGAAAATTCATAAGGATTGCCGTTTTAGAATACTAAATCTACTAGAAACTAATCTCACTGTCCAATAATATGCAGGTTCGTTCCTTAGAGTTTTCTGAAACCATTTAATTGAATGACTAGACATAGTAAATATTGTCATTAAAGAAAACCAATTCATTTAATATAACTTAACTTTTTATTTTTAGTGTTAAAATTATTCGCTCGTGTTAAAGTTTTCTTAATTAAATCAACATTAGTGAAATTTACCGTAGCCCATTATGACTAGCACTAAAATTCTACCTTTATATTCGTACCTTTATCGTCCTTTTCATGTGCCTTCTAACGACGATCAAATATTTTTGTTTTACGAGAAGGGAAAGATACAGCCCGTCTTAAACCTACATTACCTCTTTACTGTGCCCTCTCTACACGTCGCCTACAGTATTATTACAAATGCGAAAGTAACTGTCATTTACAAGAAATTATTGAATTAACAAAGACTGTTAATGTAATATGAGTAACAGCCGAATAGAAAACTCAATACTTTTGTCCGCCGATTCGTACCTACCCGGTAGATCGTACGACGCACGTTTATGCCGCGCGACTAACAAATTCGTCAATAACACTGCTACGGTAAATTATACGAGGGTGCAATACTAAGAATAAAACTTCTAAAAGAGTTTCATTTGAGGAAAAATTAAAACTTTCGTCAAATTCTTGAAAATATATTTTATATGTTCATTTATTTGAAGAACGTGTAGGAAACATCCCTATAGCTGCTTTTAAGCTGCGACACATTGTCGGGATTTCGCCACATCTTTGCCACAAAAGACCCAAAGAATGAGAACTACATTCAAGGGAGACTAAGAAAATAGGTTAAGCTAGTAAGCATGCTTGCTTAAATCTAAATCACTATGAGAATATCTTTATACACACCGAATAAATATACACATTTACCCTAGAGTCTAATAGTAATGTAGTGTGAAAAAAAACTAGTTTAGGTAATGTGCCAATATTTCCTTATAGTGGTTCTTATTACATTTTGCACCCATTGAAATTCAATCTGTTAAAAAAGTACGAGTCCAATTTACCTAAATCGATTGCTTACTTTCTAAGTATATTTTCAATCGCTTTAACATTATTATAAACTTATTAATAAAAAGTAAAAAAATCTAACCAAACTAAAAAAAATAAAATAAGCTTCAATAAATGCTAATATGGCATATTTTAAATAGGAAATAAAAATAATATCAAAATAATCCTTCTACTCATATTCAGGGAGTCAAAACAATGTGTAAATTTTTTGTTACAAACTAGCAAACATGATTTTTTTATTTATTTATTTATGCTTTTTACACGATATGCATGAAGGCGGACATAATGCCAGAGGCATACGTGTCATTAGGGAATGCAATCCCGATCCCGCGAGATCGGGATCCCGCGGGATCCCGAGTAATTTTTCGGGATCAATCCCGACGCATCATATGACGAGATCCCGTTCGAGATTGACGGGATTGGGCGGCAGTAGTCAGGATTTATTTCAGTGTGGAGGAACAAGGGGGCGATTTTTGCAGTTTGCATATACTTGCTTCGCCACGCTATTGCCAACCAGTGTTGAGTCGGAGAGGGCATTCTCAGCAGCGCGATACATTGCAAAGGACATTACATGCCGTTTAGCAGATGATACTATTATTTGGTAGCCTTTGTTTTTTAAGGAGTCATTTTCAAAATCACTCGTTTTTGGTAACTACTTCCTAATTTCTTTGATATATGTTTATTATTTTGATTATCTAATTTACCTATGTTAATTTCCTTAAAACCTGATAATTATTTTTGGTTGGTAAGATTAAAAAAAAAGGATTTTATTTTCTTTGGAGTAATATTTATTTTATTTATTTATGTACTTTTTGTACACTATACAATAAAATAAATATAAAACATTAATGAAGCATAACGAATACGAGTTTTATCGCTAGCTGCGATCTCTTCCAGACAAGCTACGCGACTGGAATGAAAGGTCGTAGTTCTGGCAGTTGTCTTCAGAATTGTAAAATAGAAACAGAAAAAAAATCTAATAATGTATATCAATAACAAATACATACATAAACATAGGTACATGAATGTAAAAAGAAGATATGTTAACTTAACATTGAATAGAAGATATTAGTGTAAAGATTGCATGAGTAATTTACAAAAATAAAAGCAACACTATTAATAAAAGAATATAAATACTAAACGACATACATATAAGAATACGAATTTACCAAATAAAATATAAAGTTTAGAATAGTAAGTTCTGAGAAGTTTTTTAAAAGTGGAAAGCGATTTAGCTTTACGAATTGTTAGTGGTAATTCATTCCACAGACGTGCAGCATGGACTGTAAAAGAATTATTAAGAAATTTGGTGCTATGCTTATTTCAAGTGTTAAATTTTCTGAGGACCTAAGCGGTCGTGCATGTGTAGCGCTTAGAAAACGGAACCTACATTTAAGATAACGGGGAGCAGTGGGATTGAATAAAATTTGAAAAAGTAGCAAAAGAATACGAGTATTCCGGCAAAGGCGCATAGATACCCACTTGAGTTTATCACGAAGTTCAGAGACGTGGTCATGTCATATTTTATTATGTTATTTTACTTAACCTCACTATCACAAACAAGCAGTTATTAGTTTCTTTAGTCATCCAAATTAATTATTTTTTTAAAACTAGACGGGATCCCGAAAATTCCGGGATCCCGCGGGATTGATATTTCTAATCCCGCGGGATCTCGAATTTGCAATCTCGAGTCGGGATTGCATTCCCTACGTGTCATACGTGTTCTAGATACGTGTGCATAGAGAATTAAGCAATCAAAAGTGTGTGAAAAAGATATGTTGTAGAATTAAAATGATTATACAATAAACATATAACCCGTTACAACACAGTGAACAGCATATTTAAGTATTATATTCAGATAAAGCTCTTTTCTTATACCTAAATAAAATTATTCGCAAATTTAGCAAAATTAAAAGTCAATAGAAAATTGGACAATATGGTGCGCTCGAGGTAATTGTAAATGGAAAGTTGAAGTACCTACTTAACGAAATATGAAATTAATTATTACAAACATTGATAAAGCCATTATTATTTAAAACACTTACGTTTAAGTGTGTTAACAGATGTGCTCGTATATTGTTAAAAACCTTTACTAAGATGTAAATGTGATATCTACATTATTCAAATTATCCCATTGTCATAACTGTGTAACTTCGTTACTGCAATCTCTTTATATTTCGTTAACACCCACACTGACGATCTAGAAACTCGAGAATAGGCAGCTTTTCAACAATACCTATTGTTAGTTCGTAAAGGGCAAAGAAAGATTGTCTACGACATAAAGGATGACACTGTAATATAAATAGCTATTTTCCAACATCTATAGCCAAGGTCCTGAAGAATACAAACAGTTGGAATTACTACTACGTCCATACAATTGATAGTAATTCTTGTTTGAAAGAGTAACATATTAAGTACCTATGTTTCATGTCGTCGATTTTTTAATTTTACCGGCTCCGCAGAGACCGCACTTGCAAAATACCTGCAGTGCGATCCAAACAGATAATAATTGTCGTTCAATGGTAATAATGATTAGGTAGCATCCGCCGCCTATTTGATTTTATTTATTAAACTCAAAAAAATAAAGAAATTCAAAACGACTTTTAACAAATGAAATAAATATGCGGTAATAGCATATGTATTGATCATTTGTGTTGTTTAAAAATATCTGCTAAATTTCAAATATGTATGTGTATTTTTAAAGATAACCTTTCTTCGCCTTATACTAGAATCGAACTCAGTGAAAGATATTCGCGTACAAAATCCACCTGCAAATACCATTAAGAAGCGAACAATCGGCGCTCTGATGAATTTCGGTTTATGTTCCACGCGGTGGAGTCTTTGTGGCTCTACTTTCAGCAACACAATAGGGACAAAAGTTATTCAACGACAATGCGAGCACCAAATACCGATCGCCCCCCCTTCGCCCCCAACGCGGTGCCTAACCATTGTTTACTTAATACTCCACTTTTATGTACATTATCGACAGCATGATAAAAGGTGTAATCGCTAAATTAAGTCAATAAGCCCAAAAATATTAGTGTTTTTTTTAAAACCCTTGAATTTTATTCAACTATTGAAAGTGTTCATATTAAAAATATTTTTTATTTTCACCAAATATTATTTCAATATTATATTATGATAACTGCACAACTAAAATCCGCACAAAATTCAAGTTGTCATTTTTTTAAGCTAATGGTCAGAAGAGATAAATACAGCCACTGAAGAAACTGCCCCGCGATGCGAAACACCTTGCAATGCGATGTAAAGTACAGACTTTACATCGCATTGCAAGGTGTTTTTTTATTTCCTTATAAAAGTAAAAGTTCTGTCTAGGCTTCGCAACAAAAAAATCAAATCATAATAATAATTTCAGAGTTCAGAAACTTAAAAAATCTCTTCGTTCGATTGGACTTGAACTACTAATTTCGCTTTCATTACTATATTAATCAATTTTATAAGAATATAATCATTTGCATTCCTATAACGGTGATTTTAAAAGGAGGGCTAAACAAACAATAAACTAATTAATCTTAAAATCATGTTTAATGTGTGGGTTAAAAAAAATGCAAATGTAACTCTGTGTCCGTCACGTTTAACAGCTTCATTCATCAACCCATATCCGCCCACTGCTGCGCACGGGTCTCCTCTACCATTGAAAGGGTTTTAGGCCATAGTCCACCACGCTGGCCTAGTGCGGGTTGGCGGTCTACACACCTAAGAAATTCCTAAGAACTCTTAGGTGTGCAGGTTTCACCACGATGTTTTCCTTCACCGTTAAAGCAAGTGATAATTCAATGTGAATACACACATAAATTCGAAAAGTCAGAAGTGTGTGCCTGGGGTTCGAACCCGCGACCGCCGAGATTCTCGACCGCGCACCCAAACCTCGAGGCCATCACTGCCTTAATCGGTAAATAATTTGATATAGATGTTACCTAGGCAAAAATACTTTCCCAAAGGAATTGGTACCGAACAACGCTTGGCCCATCTCGCTAAATCTGACACCAAGCTATATTTTGTAACTTAAAAATGGCCGATCCTTTACAAATTCTCAATGATTTGTATTAGTGGGATAGAATTGTACTTGTATTCGTCATCGTCAGCCTATTTACATTTTACACCCATTTTGCTGCCCACGGGACTCCTCTACCATTGAGAAAGTTTAGGCCTTAATGAACCACACTGTTTAACATAACACAACAATTTATGCAAAACTGAAAGTATGGTAGATAGAACGTAATATAGTTTCGTTGACACAAAACTGAAAAAACATACACAGTACAATATATAGTCTTAAGACCTTAAGATTTTGTCTGTACTTATAACATAATAAATAGGCAGTATTTAAATTATATTATAGCGGCACACTTAATAATATTTGTACACGTATAACATATTTAGAATAATTAATTCTAGATGTTATCACTTAAGTTTGACAAAGGCGTAGAACAACACAGTCTTTTACTCAGTCGGATACATTGACAGATACGCACTAAAGGATAATCCTATTTTTTACACAAATTTTGTCTTTTCCAAATTCTTATTAAAGCAGTCCACTGTCTGCGAGATGACATCACGCTTAACAATATTTCGACAGTTACTATTCACGTCGGCGGCATTGTTACAAAAGCCTCAGCGTACCTACAAAAGCTGTAAAGAATGAATGGGAGTGGGTGAGGGGGGAGTCAATTCAATAGGAGAAAGGAGGGATGTGTAGTTATGTAAGTATGTTTTGTGGTTCGTGCCGCGGAGCGAAGTTAAAAGAAGTATATTTAAAAAAAAAAAACGTTTGAATAGCAACTGTCATTGTAGAAATTTTGCTCGTTAATACAACTAAACCGAGTTACAATAAATGTGATTGATGCAAATAGATCATTACTAATACCGATAATGCTAAAACGGATTTTCTAAAAAAATCCACCCTGTTTGTAACATATATATAACTCTTAAGTAAAATTATGGTTCAGACATCGGTCCTTTGAGAAACTTGCGACATATAACCCAACAAAATAAAACCTAAAAAACTTCCACAAAGGTTTGAAAACAACATTATTAGCCATATAAGGAGAAATATCGTTTACAGGCACAATGAGGCGTTGAATGCAACACAACTTACAATCAAAGACGATGTTAACCTTTCGCCTTCACACGTCTTACAGTTAACACTAACGCTACCTCTATTGAAATAAGCATGACTAATGATTTGTTAACAAGCAAAGCAGGTTCTTTTTAGTAGTCCCTACGTCGCGGTTCTAAACAAAACTCGCACACTGGCTTGCGGTTTCACGAACAACTTTAGTGTGACCCCACAAAGCTGTGGAACGTCATTTAAATGCACACGTTTCATTGGCTCTGAATGCTTCAGGGAAGTAGAAAAAGAACGGGCCAATTACGACGCTTTTGTGACGGGACCTCTTTGGGTCTCAAGTGTAACTTTATGTGCGGGGATCAGAGGTTTTTATTCGGTTTCCACGGCTTCTGCATTCTTTGTGTCTAACAAATTTTTCGATGGAAAATAATGTTCATTATACTTTTATTTTTGCCGGCGCATTAACTTTCTTACAATTTTTTATTAATGTTTGCGCCGCTTATTTTTCAAAAATAGATTGCATCCAACGACGTGTCTGAAATATAAAATGAACTTATTTTGACTATTTCTTTTAATACTTCAAATTCCCTCATTATTTTTAATCGTATTTCATCTAAACGTGAAATATTCTTTTTAAATTTTACGTTAGTAATACTCTTAAAATTATAAGATTTACCATTTCAATAAATGTCGCAGAAGACAATTATAAAGGAAATTAGAATAATATAGAATTATAATATCTTAATAAAAAAAAAATTGGAGTTATAAAATTAGTCTCGAAATAGCAACGTAAATGTCTAATGGGCATCTGCGGCCGCCCGCCCAATGCGGAATGACCGCCGTCCGCAAAGCCTTTTCGTATACTCTGTCTTATCCTCTACTCATTTTTGCTACTTCTTTAAATACTTGAACATATATTAATTGCAGAATTGAGATACGTTTTACGAAAATATAATATAATAAATGAACTATATTTTACTATCGTTTAGGCATTTAGTTGTAGTCATTTTCTAGTAAATATTTTCCGGTAAACCGCGGTTATAATGAGTGATTTCTGTTGTAGTTATTTTAGCAGGGCGCGCCGGTCAAAATGCATTTATGGCGTTTGGCCGTTCGTTAGGCGGCCGTCAATGCGACTCTCGGTCCACCGGCTATAAATTTAGTATTGAGCGGACACAACAACAAAGCGCGTTTTGTCTTGCAAATGAAAACGCGCACATTTCGCGGTATTGTGCGCGGCTGTTTCGGTGCCCGCCATTATTAACGGCGAACATGAAAGACAAAAGGTTCGTCTGCAGCGCTGAGGCTGGCCTAGATAGCGGATTATTGTACTAACACAATAGCAGCGTTAATTCCGCGACTATACCATTATTTTGTTGTTTGCAACTTTATCGCGTTCATCGATGGCCGCAGTGATCGGTTTTTGTTTACAATAGTCAAATAACAAATGACAGCTTCGGCTATTGTTGCTTTATTCACAAACGCGACCGGTACGGCCGCTCAGTGCGATACATTTATGTCAAAAAGTAAGGGAAATGTGCACTAACAGCGAATTACCTGCGTTTTTTTTTACCAAGTGAACACAAATGATTGAAAACATTTTATTGTACAGTAGAAAAGAATATAAGAATAACATAAAAATTCTATAACAATCACATTAATAATAATTACAAAATCAAATTTAATTCTATTATATTTATCTATCTGGCGTCACCTTAATATTCATGCAACTTAATAAAATTAAAAATAATTTATGATAGAGAAGTAAATTTCAATTAATTTTGTTTACTTTAATTAACTTATCTTCATAGATTTAATTAAAAAAAAGGAAAAGTAAGATTTACTAACACTTGCTGTTATAAATAAAAAAAAAAACAGAAAAACATCAAACAAACTTATAAAAAATCTATTACTCACCATTGAGAATCCAATAAGGCAAAAACTTCCGTGTGAAAATTCCAATTTATTGCACATGATACACATATACACACAAAATCCACAACACTGAAAATAATTCACGCATTTCACAAACCAATATTAAAATCACAACTTGGCGGGAAAGTTAGCGGAAAAGTTCTGACGAGCAAAGATCACTGGAACGTAAAGCCAAGCGGGTGCGCCTGTTAGAAGTCATGCACAGACTGTGAGCCGGCCGGCACAGCGTAAATGCCTTCACCTCGTGATTCCCGCGCACAGTTGGCGCGCACCACAAACTCACCCTTTCAAATTCCCCTGCATGATGCACATTTTAAAATGCATTGTTATAAAACAATAGGTATCGAAATTGATTAATTAAGTGACAGTTGTTTCTCTTATAACAGCAATGAAATATAATTTTATATGTATTGGTTACAAATATTGTTTAATTCCATACTTAGCACTGTATTACAGGCATGATTACATCAATATTAATTACATAATTGCTGTATATTTACACACATTATCATTTTAAAAATAAAACCCAGTCCAGGTTTTATTTTCAAAGTGTCGTAAATGTACACAGAAACAATTTTAAAATACACGCCTAACAATATATTGAAGTTTACATATCTTATTCGATTTTTAACTCCATTAAGGAACCTTATAGGTATTTTCATAGTGAATGTATGAATACCTTATGAATAGATAAAACGTAGCACTCACTACAAATAAGATATGCGTCTCATCAAAAGAAGGAGCTGGAGCCGGGAGCAGATACAATGTCGAAACATTGGGTAATATGTCCGATGACAATGGTGCGAATGCGAGACACAAAGCCGCCGAGCGTATTGTGTGAACCCGTACAATACCCCTTGCATACATGCCCCGTTTTCTGTTCTGTGGTGAAAAAGAAAAACAAGCTATTTTAAACTCTGCTACATAAGTAATAAAGAATTTTAACTCACATTTAAAGCGCAAGAATATCATATGCGCAATATACAGTGTGTATTGCGTGTCAAAATAACTGATATTAATGGAAATTGTAGTTTTCTGATGAATCGATCTTCCATTATGTGATGGCCTTGTTTATTGTTAAAAGATCATTCTTAGGTCGCTAATTGTTTCCAACCGATTAAACACGCGAAATATGTTGAGTTCCAGTAATTTTTGAAGTATCCGGAACTGTTATAATTAATAACTGTAATAAAAACATATTCTCGATAATTTTCATTATTATTGTGCTGTACTTTCAATGATCTCAATGAAAATTCAGAGACTGGATCGTAGAATCTTCGTAGACTTTCGTAGCACTGATATGGAGCGCTCGCTTATTTTTTTGGCACCATACTGTAAATCGTATGATTGTCAAAGAGACTTGAATAAAAAAATATTGGTCCAAAAATAATATTTTTGCTGCACTTTACTGTACCTATATAAAAATCAAAATTAGATACATACGTGTTAAATACTCTTTTAAGCTGTTATCCTCGAGTCCTCAATTTTATTTTAAGTTCTAAACGCGCTAACTTGTGTTTTGTTTAATACATATATATGTTTGGCAATCCTGGTATCGAACCTGGGAGCTCTATGTCATGCGCGTCTATTTGCTATGTCGCAAGGCCATTGGTATAATGTTGTTTGCTACTACGTTTATCTTTACAATTTAGCATGATATCACAAAACAATTACATTATTTTGACCCGTTAAATACTAAGGCACTTTATGAATCTCATTGGCTCTTTAGTAAACTACGAGTACATACGAGTATAGCAGCACCGAAAATCTTTATATTTATTTATTTGTTATTTTTGCTTGCATACATTGTGTATGTATCCTACACCTCCTAAGGGTCGGCAGAGGTCCATTTCATCACCCAAATGTACCTGATACTTGAGTATATCCTCCTACGTGGCTAATATGGGGCCATTCCATGTCGCGTTTTGGTTACATTTCCACATTATGGCTGCTGCTGAGAATTTCCTAATGGAAAACTCATTAACATATGGCTGACTCGGAAATCGAAACTAAAACCTCTTATCACATGTAACATACTTTATTGTGCCGTAGGGCCACAAGGCAGTCTTTTATTTTATAAACCCTCCATACCGACTTTAAAGATTCTTACGTAACAAAATTGATTAAGGAACAGAAAGTACCTAAACGCGGCAAAGTTTTTCACGCAACTTTCGCTATTGCATATTAGGTATGTGTTGCAAAATAAACATTCTTTGTTACCGTTCTTGTTATTATTATGAAAAATATTGAAATATCCATTCAATAGATTGCCGTGGAAAACTTAAAGAGCAGATAAGTACAAGGAATAAAATAAGTGTGTAGTTGAAATAAAATAAGTTTCGCGGCGGGGCATTGTGCAGAGGGCGGCCGGGCGGACCGCCTCCTAGTCCAAACAGTATTTCCATTGTGTCTGCCATTACCTAGCCCTCTTTTCGTCTTTTGTATTCGACTCTTCTATTGAAGTGAGACCTTCCCAATGACGTTTTATGACCGCTTTGAAGTATTCAAGATATTCTGCCACATCTACATAATTCTAATATATGGCGTTTGTGCGCCGACACAAGTGTCTATTCTTTCATAATTCTATGCTATATTACCTACGCGCGGAACAGAATTGTCTCTTTATTACATTCTTTTTGCAGGTTTAGACGAATTTTGATATACACATAGACGGGACCTTGGAAACAGTTGTAGGTTATTAGTAGGTACCTATAGTAATAGGCTCAATCAACGTCCTGCAATATTTATAATTAAGCGAGAAAGCTCGGCAAAAGCTTTACTAAAAAAAACCTAATATACTTACATTAAATACTAATGTGATGATAAACCTTCATTAATATGCAAAAGTGAACACACAATTTAACTGATTTTCGATATATAGGGGAAACTGGGGACACTTGATCCCCCCTTTTGTTTTACAACCCTCATTTTCTTAATATTGGTCGGATTTTAAATTTGTTGGTACTGAAACACGTGAAATTTATTTGGCTATACTATGTGTGATACCCAACGATCTTAGTGTATTAATTTAGATATAATTCCACTATAAGTACGAATAGGTAAATGTATCTAATGTCCACTTGATCCTTGGGAATATCTCCCGAATTTGAGGTCGATATGATACTATTACAAGGAATAAGTTCTAAAAGTATGTTCTAGATTGCTATAATCAAATTTATTTATTTGCCCATGCAATGAATAACTTTCCAGTATTATTTAAACCATATCTTTTTAGTTTTATAACTGCTAACTCTTTTACCGTACCGCTACAACATTTACGAACAATAACATCATTCACAGCCAACGCCAATATTTGTTTATCGACAGGTACTATGTTTCGAGTACCTTCTCTTGTTTTGTAAATTCGAAGCACATGATCCGCCAGGATCCGCCTTGATTCTGGCGGATCACGTGTCCCATAATAAATAGGACCATGTGTACCCAACAGCACTTAGGTTCCAAAACATTTAATATATAAATGTATTTTAAGATTTACACTCTTCTCTGTTACAAAAGGCTAGAAACATGGATAGATATTGTATTAAAGCAGTGCAACATCGTAAACATCTTTTCTAAATATTTTTTAAATCAAAATTAAAACTTACAAAAAAAAAGATTCAGCAACACAAAACATACATCGTGGCAGGTATGCCACTATTTAAAAGTTGGCGAGTACTACATATTAACTACCAGTTTAGCCACTCTAAACCTTTTAATTGCACTTGGTTGCTACTTGCTTTGTAAACTTAGTGTACCTAGTCTCCCCTAAGGATCAAGTGTCCCCAGTTTCCCCTATACTATAGTTTTCTTAGATTGAACAGTAATTTATTTACTGTTCAATCTAAGAAAAACACCCGGAAGAATCAATATCGATGTTTAAAAATAACTGGGCTGTCACATTTCGCCAGGTACTTATGTATCAATCCCACGTAATAGGGGGTGAGACTGTTGCCGTTTTTGGGGTAAATTACCAGACGCCATGTTGCTACTATAGATATCCTAAAGGAAAAACTCAACAAAACTTTTGATCCGGAAATCGTACCTGGAACACCTAGATCTCACGGTAGATACTTGTGCCACGTATCGGCTCGACCGGATTGATATGACTGACTCACAGAAATCCGCCAAAAGCTCTGGAACATATTAGATGTGTGCGATTGCGGTGGCCCCAAAGTACTGTTGATAGTTTCACTTAAGGTATTCACGACAGAAAACATCAGAAAAAAAGATAAGCTGATCTATCTTATATTGAAATAAAATGAACTAATATTTTTTTTTAATGTCAAAAACATCACTTAGATTGAGACATTTAAAATTTTTTTACCACCCTGTACGTTCATTTAGGTTTCAAGAAAAACCTAAAATACTAGAACTATTGATTCAAGAAGTTAGAGCTATCAAACTTATATTCATAATTGCTGACAGGACTTCAAAACTTAAGTCTTGAAAAACTTAAAAAAAAATAGTTTTCGATATTTGTATTTTTAGGAGAAAAAACATAAGCGCTTTTTGTATGACGAAAAGCCTGCCAGACCATTACAGTAAATTCTGCCCCCAATGAAAGAACAAACGGATAAAATACAATCAGGTTTGACTTATTACTTGAAATTGGGGATAAATTAAACTCAACCATCAAGGATCATTTAATATTACTGAATAGTAAAGTAGTTGAAAATCAGATTCAGAGATAGAGACACGGGTAGAGCAATCAAGATATTAAACAAACAATTGGATACAATAACAGCTATATGCACAACCGCTTTTTTTCGCAAAATTAAATTAATGAAATCATACTGAATCACACTATGCCGCGTAATTCAAAAAACATCTCACGTTACAGGCTCCGCCTAGTGTGACAGGTCACTTAGTAAACTTGTTATAGTGTAATATGGCATAGGTTTGAAGAATTACTTTTGTTGTAACACAGCAAATTGAAACAAATAAATATTAATATTAATATAAATAAATATTAATATTTATTTATTCCAATTTGCAGCAAAGTCCAGGGTTAATCTTCCAATATACAAAACTCAAAAATATTATACATGTATTCATCTGTGCCTTATTTAATCTGTGGCAAGTTTCATTCGATCGTGCTTCATTCACTCTATGCTCAGTTCCCGGCTCAGAAACCAAAAGCAAGGGATTAAAAGAACGCCATTTTATATTGTGAAATGTGGTGTGGTGTTTAGTGCGTTACTTATTTAAGCATTATTAGTTTTTCAAAGTTTTGTTTAAATACATCCAAGATAATTCCGAGGTATTTTTTTTAACTTATTGTATTAGTAACTTCTACCCATAACTATGCTTTATTCCTTTTTCGACATATAGAAAAATGCAAGATGGCGGCAGCTTACTCTCACTTTTGTTGCAAAAGCAAATGCCGGTAGACAACTTCAACTTCATAAATTTTACTTATTTTCAGTTGTAAACATGGAACCCACTCTGGATGCGTCCTTAGTGGCGCAATCCATAAACTTTCATGGGCAGCAATTGCAAAAAACGTGGGAAGGCGAGCGAGGAGAAGACGACTTAGCCAAAATTGGCGTGGGCGCTTTAGACTTTGCTGTTTACCAGTCGAGGCACAAGCACCTGACGTTCCAGGATCGTGGCAAGAGGCTAAAGTTACATCAGTTCATTGCCAAGGAGGCTAATGCTTTATTTGATTCTTCGGTCATGGAAGAGACGCCCACTTCGTCGAGCCTGGGCACAGAAGCTGTCGCACCTGAAGACAGTACGTACACTTCACTTTGTTATCACATTTCTGTGTGTAGAGTAGTACATGTTAAATATGTACAAAACAAGCCAAACAAAGTATTTAGTTTAATCAGTAATGCTACGATTAAATTTTTGCTACTAGATAATGTGATATATATAATTACCATTCACTTGATTGACATAATGTACTACAATCTAATTTGTAATTTTTCTTTCAGATTTATTTGCTTTAATGCCACCATTTGAAACATTCCTGAATGTGGACAAGGCAGCTAGATTGAGACATTTTTTTGATGTAAGTATTAAACATCCTTTCAATTCTTTCAAAGAAATTATACAAGGAAAGAATATGTAAACATAAAAATAAATCTTTAAAGATAGTAAATTTCTGATATGTTTATGTCCATGATTTAATAAAAGCATACCTGAATTAAATTAATGCTTCATATTGAAGCAGCAATTTTGTAAACTGGTTGCTATACATAGATGCTAGATAAATACTATACAAGCAGAGTAACAAAAATTAACTTTTTAGGTTTCTAATCAGTGTTGAAAAAGAACTTTTGAGGCGAACATTATATTAAAATTTAACTTCATTTAATGAGCTGCAAAATTTTTAGTAAAGTAGTATCAAGAAAATACTTATGTCCAACCTCTCAACATAGAACTTTCTTAAAACATTCCTTAAAAATATTATGCATACAAAAAAAATTGTAACAAATATACAATTTTTTACCAACCATTAGCAATTTATAATAAAAGGGTATTTTGTTTTTCTCTAATCAAAATAATATTTGTAGAATGTGAAGACTGGAGAATTGATCATTGGAGCTGTGATCAACCGGACCGCATCTGGTATGATGCTAAAAGTATTATGCACTGCCGGTCCTACGTCCAGATATGTTGCAGACATCAATGTGAAGGTAAATACTCATTTCATAGTATTTTGGTTAATTGCATCATCTTGAGAAATAATTGTCCACCTTTCTAATCTTCATGTTATGATTCATTTATCTACTGTTAACCAGACATTATTACATACATATTTGTCATTGACACCCACACAAACCTAAACAAGTTTACTATTGATGTGCCTCCGGAAAACATACAGCATTGCTTTGAAGAAGACGTGCATACTTACGCGTAAACTGCGGACTTCCGGTACACCAAGTCATCCGGTTGTTACAATTTTATGTGGCGGTAGTTTTTTCCCACCAGCTAGAACCTACCTTTGGAGGTGCTGTCATTTTTCAATTCATAGCGTTGTGTACTTTCGCCGAGTGCGGACGAAATTACTTAGTTCATTTTCATGTTACCACATATATAGTAAAATACATAGTTTTGATTTCTTATAAGAAGCAATATCAAAAAGTTTAGTTTGAAATTTTAAAAAATATACGGTGAATCGCAAATGGATAGTTAGTCGGAAGGCAAGATCGATATTATCGACAAGGCCAATCGACCAATGCTTGTAAATTCGCCGGCATCCGAGAAGGAAACAGAACAAGATAAACGGGGACTCCTCTGGCTCTGGCAGTTCCTCGTGCAGCGAGTGGGATGAATCACCACGTAGAAAACGAAGTCGTGTCGCACAGGTAACCGTCGATCCTAGTATCGATGAGTTATATGCCCGGGTGAGTCTCCTCATTTTATTATTATACAACAAAGTTGCGTCTACAATCTATACAAGGACAATTATATCATGGAAGTGCATGACTAAAATAACAATGACTACGCAACGAATTTACTTAAATCATTAAAATTGCAAAATTGTTTTTGACGAAAAGAGGGTATTATATGCCGCAAACAAAAAACGTGCGCAACAATTACGTAATATTTAGCATTTTAATTTGCTCCTGTGGTAGCACATTCTATACAAGAATTTCTCTATATACAAGAATATTAGTAGTTACGTAACTTACTTTCCCAGGTTTCTTGTAACCAAAACATTTACGATGAAATGTGTTGTTTCTATGAGGGAAATGATCTTTTGGCTACCATCGAGGAAGCAATTGCGGGTATTACCTATGCATTGTTTAAATCAAAGAGAATTATTAGTCTGGTTTAAAAGGTATCTTTGATTTGGACCCACATATGTCCATATGATTTTATTTCGGACAATAATATTATCGTTATGTATATAATTAAAAATTAATAATAATGCAAAATTGTATAAATAGTGACACCCGCTTTATGCCTCCGATCTCTCCAGTCCATCTAACATTTGCCTGAGAGAAATCGCTGGCAGCGGTAAAGCCCCCATTTGTGACACTACGTTATTTCGAGTTGCTTAAAACAATGCAGTTTTATTATGGTGTACAATAAAGAATAAAAATAAGTAAATAAATATTACCGAAGCTTCCATAAAATATTTTTCAACAGACGGACTGTTGATTCAGTAAATTGTTTGCGGTAAACGAACCCGATAAAGGTATTCAAAGGTCTATAGCTAGTTTACCTCCTAGCGATTAATTCTTGTTCAATAAAACAACATTAAATGTTCAGATTGCTGTTGCGAAGATTAAATTCCTTGGACGTCTCAAGTTTACGGTTGTCATCGCAAAGCCAAATTATAATAATAATAATATCAGAACAATTGTTGACGAAAATAACATTGGAAATAAAGCCGTTTGGACCGAAATCGACATCGGATAAATTATTCAAGGTCTCTTGAATCAAATCTTTCTCGAAAGAGTACTCAGAAAAATTCTCGAGTTTCATCTCGCAACATTTTCGTCAAAAGAAACGCGATGCTTTTGTCTGACAAAAGGCGATGCCTGATATTCGAGTTATGACATGAATTTGACTTCAGACAATTCTGTACAAGATTTCGGCTACCGAGGCATTGGGCCGTAAAACTAGATGCCACGTGACAATAACAAAATCACACCGGCTGTTTTTTGAGAATCAGTTAAGACCATTTATTGGAATGATATGCCAGCCTTTTTGGTCAAGCCTAAACGCCACATCTGTTTTTGACGTGTAGGGTCTCGGCGACTCTGTGCACGAAGGAATGTCGAGTGCTAGATGTTTCTAGACGACTTCCTTATGGTCAATCAGGACCATTTCTAAGTTATGTTCTCAGGCTGCGGAAGCCGTGAGGCACTTGGAACTTCTGGGTTATATTATCATTACCAGAAACTTTATTTTTTGGACCAACCCAGGATTGGAATATCTGATTATTCGATGGCAAATGGCAAAGAACATCATATTCCTTTGAAAAACGAGAAAATTCTCAACGATGACTTAGATTGATGCTCTGAAACATAAAGCCGAATGAATCTTCGTAAATAACAAAGCATGCTGGGTTATTTAAATTTTGCTATTTTTGCCGTGCCTCAGGGCAGATTACAAAGGCGCAACGACCAAGATTTTATAGCTTTTCAACAAAAGCCAAACGAACCAAATACAAGATATTCCAAGAAATTTGCGTTACAAGAAATGGTAGCGCGGAGCTACCATCTACTCTTGATCAATACTCAAATTACTCATTTCTGAGCGGCGGACGCTACGGATCTGAGTTAGGGTGCGGAACCCTATTGTCCGGCACATGGACATTTCGCCAGAAAACGGTGGTATTGCTACAAGAAGGCATTTGTACACAGTCACAGCAGTAACCAGGCCAAAGCGACTGGTTTAGAGAACTCTCAATTATGCTCGTACTATCAAATGATCAAACCTTGATAGCATATATACGAAAGGAGGGAGAAACAAGGTCACTAGCCTTACTGGCTCCAATTTGCAACCAGTTACGGTTGACAGTTAATAAAAATAACCATTTGACAGCCCTTGCCGCTATTGGTTGAACACCGCCTTGCGAAAAGCCGCGGGGTTCGTTCCCTGCACCGACCACTATTTATGTGATGAGCAAATATTTGTTTCGGGTCTGTGTGTTTGTGAGACCAAGATGAGTCTCTTATGGTCTGATACTCTTGACGACTTTTTACCTGCTGTGGGGTCGGAGCTGTGCTTGTGACTGTTGAGTATATTTATTTATACACTTATTATCTCACAAAGAAGTATAATACATATAATAGCAGACAGGTTTATGCGAGAAAAATAGCCTGCAGAATAGCATCTTTAGATTCAAGCGACTTTAGAAGTCTTTCAATAGTGAGACCAACCCTGAATAGAGCTATTTGCAAGTTGGAAAGGTGCTATAGTGAGAAAATACGACTCCATAGAGTCCAATCACTAGATAACATAGATGCCTACAGCAAAACATTGAAATTAACAAAAGTATTCACACTTCCTAACCTCCTACCAAGGGTGCTCCTGCACTCGTACAGTGTGAGGAGAAAATACTCATTTCATTATTAATAGCACTCAACCACGTGCTATCGGGCCAATCTGCCTCATGCTTTTTGTTTTGAGGACCTGACCAGCAAAATCCAGGACCAACCACAGTTACCCTGGAAGATGCAAAAATGTCATTACCCCCTCTACAAGGAGATACTTCAATCTTGATAGGTTGGAAAATGGGGGGGGGGCAAAAGAATACTGGTAAAGAGAAGAGAATACAAGGAACATCTCATAAGTAGCCGGGAGAGAATCCCACTATGTCATCATACCTACCAGTCGAAGGAAATAGATAACATGGTGTTTCAAGTTCCTCAACCATCTGAAATTGATAATTTTTTAATGGTGGTTTTGTTTTTGTTTTCTTTTTCAGGAAAAATTATATAATGCAATACTTGTTTATAAATTATCAATTTTGGCTTTTTGTGGTCCATATATAGAACAAGAAAAAATTACAAATTTAATTATAAAGCAAACAGTTAAGTAATTAGGTTGGCCAGACCAAAAAGTTGTACTTTCACTTGTGGCTCAAGAGTGGTTTTAGAATAGCGTTTTATCTATCTCCATAATATACTCGTTTTGAAATAGCTCCTAAAAACCTCAACGGTTCTCAGGGAGTTTTAATAGTCCATGATCTTACTGTACTTAGATTTTAAATCATAAATTTTTTGATAATGGATCGGAATTTTGATTGAACTTAAATACTCCGTCATATATATATTAATCTTCATGGAGGCTTTCTTAACACTGTGTTGTTAACAGCTGCATAGTATTTTTGATTACATCACTAATGAAATAAATAAAAAATTACAGAATGGGGCACAAATACCACCAATTAACACAAACAACCTTTTAATTTCACTATAAAATAAAGTAAAGACAGTCTTTAGAGCCATGCTCCAAATTGAAATGGGAAGCATGTTTTACATAGATATTTGAGTTCATCCACCTCCTGTAAGTTGTAGGTCGGTTGTAGTGTCTTCAGTGGGTTAGAGATTGAGCCAATTACTAGTGGATGGATTTTATCTCGTGGTCACCAGAAATCGTCTACCACAAGCCTTATTGAACATTGTCGTGAAGTTAATGTTACTAACAACGTAGTAAAGTATTTTTATTTTTTTTTTCCATCCTAATTAGTTAAGAGTTAAATATTGACATTTTATTTAACTAATTATGGAGTTTATTAATTGTGTATACAGTACTGAGTACATTCTTGATAGCCCTTTTTGTCTGTCTACAATCAGTTTAGTAGGTATCACTTTTTATACTAATAATAACATTAAATTCAATCTTATTTCCGATTATTCATTATTTATTATTATCATCATAGCGTTGTGCTTTTACTAATCACCAGCAGATAACAAACACGTCTTCAAAGCAATGCTGTATGTTTTCCGGAGGCACATCAATATAACGGTTTTACATAACAATAAAACCGATATTATGTGCCGAGAAGGAAAACATACAGCATTGCAGGAAGTTCTTCCTGGTGAAGACTATGAATTGAAAAATGACAGCACCTCCAAAGGTAGGTTCTAGCTGGTGGGAAAAAACTACCGCCACATAAAATTGTAACAACCGGATGACTTGGTGTACCGGAAGTCCGCAGTTTACGCGTAAGTATGCACGTCTTCTTCAAAGCAATGCTGTATGTTTTCCTTCTCGGCACATAATATCGGTTTTATTGTTATGTAAAACCGTTATATTATGGTTTTATATGCATAAGTTTAAGGACTACTTGTATTTTAATAACCAACATGAAACAATCCAGGCTTATTTTATTGGTACACTAATATAGAAAATATGATGCCATTGATGTTGTTATTCATTTAAAAGCTCAATTATCTAATTCCTAAAGAGAATAGGTCTTACTCTGAAGTACTACCCTAGTGAGGAGATATAATAATATGTGTATGTGTAAAAAAACATTTTAATTAAAAAGATATTATTATACATAATGACTTGTCATTAGATATAACAACAAAATTGCCTAGATAAATTAATCACTTTATCTAGTTATTGTCATAATAATGAGCCAAAATTACCCAAAGTAATAAATAGGCCATTATTAGGATTCATCATTAGTAGATATTATAAATAATACCTGATGTCGGATTTATTATTAGGCTGTAACATATATGCTTCAGTATTTTCTTATATCTTATTTTTATGAATTGTCTGTTTCCCTAAAGTATTTTACTTCCCTCTTTTCATTTTTCGCAAAATAATTCGGGATTTTCAAACAATCATGTTAAATCATTTAAAGCTTGAATTGTTAATCATTCAAGTTTACTTATCTAAGTCCCTAATGGCATTATTAATTAAATACAACAAAACATTTTGCTTCTTGAGAATTTGACATATAGGGTTGTCAGATTAGAAGATGTGTACTATTAACAAAATTGTAATAAATTTCTAGTTTCTTGATAGCTGTTTGCATAGCATAAATAGGGATTCTTTCCAGTTTAAGTGACATTAGCCATGTGTTTAGACATTCACGGCTTAACCTTCAGTGAAAACTTTATCAACTGCTAATTACTTGGTTCACACAATTCACAATTGTTTTAAAATATTCATGTGTGTCAAAATGTCAATATATTTCTTTTAACTACATTTTTGAGTCATGTTTAAAGTGCCACCTGAGCAAATAAACAGCAGACAAAAGCTGATCTACATCCCATGTAAAAAAAATTCTTGTACTTTAAACATTTTGAAATAAATCATTGTTTTACTACTTGTCTTAAAATGGATGTAAATAAAACATGTTATTTTACTTGCAGGCATTTTTACCAGTAACAAATATCATACCAGCAGTGGACAAGAAAAATATATCAAGAAACTACCTGATGAATGACACTGTGTGCTGTGAAGTGATAGAAGTAATTCCAGACACTGACAAAATGGTGTGCGGCATGAAGGGTGTGACCCGAGGCCCAGATGATGCTCCTCCAAAGCCCCCACTGGGCCTCCTCAGCACTGACGACTTCCCAATGGTCTATAAGTATGTACAACCATTGCCATTCACATCTACAATTAACCACCACATCCTGCACTGCCTTGCAGGTTTTATTAACACTTGCAGTGTTATTTTGTTCTATATGTATTTATTTATTGTAGTTTAGAAGCTTTTAAAACAGTGGTATTTATGTTTAACACAAGATATCTCTTACATGGAAGATTCATGATGTTGATGTGATTTATTCTTGATGTCTATGGAAAAACATGGAGTTTTAAAGAAGATAAAATACTCTGGGTGAATATACAAACCAATATCAAAGAAATGAAAAACTTATCTGTGAAGATATAATATGAAATTGGATTACATCATGTAAATGGATTTTATGATGGCAATTTGTGGAATTTGCCTTTCATGTCTGTCTGTAAATAATGTTGCAACTTAGAACACACAAATTATTGAACTTCACACATTGATTCCACAAATATTAAAAATTGTGTTGAGCTCATCGGTGGGTAGGTATAGAAGTGTTTGGATACATGTTTTCACTGGTTTATGATCACTTTTCAGTATGAAATCACAGTTCTGCAAATTTATGAAAAAGATTGTATGACATTGTTTAATTTTTACAAACAAAAGTCATACATTTGGAATGTAACAGGATTATTAAATGATCAGGATCACCTTACTACTGCTCTGAATATTTTGAGGATAGCATCTAAAAAATGTAGACATTTTATTTTTATAAAATTGACAAGGTCAGTACTATACAGGGTCAATTGAATCTGATGTCTAAACGAAACAATGTATACTTCTATATTAAAGCTAATATTTAATATTCCAGCATTATCTGAGACCTTATGACTGGACTTTTATAATGAGCATTTATTGGATGTTGGAGTTGTTTTTTTTGCAATAAAAGGACTTGGTACCGACAGTTATCAATTTAGCTGATATATGAGGCTCCCCAGAAGGCACCATAGTTTGTCAAGATATAGCACCGCAACTTATTTTTTCGTCTCGGATAAAGTTGAGTCAGACCGTTGGATCTCAAGGACGCAGCTCCCTCTATTTTTAGGGTGTTCTTTTCTAGGTGTAACAGCGCTTTCCAAGACCCATTTGTCACGCCACCCGCAGTATATTGTGACTGTAGCTGAGATGTTTTGGTAATTAATGTCACGCTGTCGAGGCGACATCACATTACATATGAAATTCTATTAGTGTGTGAAACAAATAAAATACAAGTAAAATAACGTTTTTTGAACAGCTCCGTGGGAACAGGTGAGGAAAACGTATGTGTGACATAAAACAAAACAACTACCATTAAAATGCTTAAAATTATTCATTACATTTTGCAAGATGTCGTCATTACTCTGTCGATTAAACGAGGATAAAACATTGCTCTTAACCACAATACATGATTTTTATGATTTATTTTTTGATAGGAAAACAATGGAAATGAAGGGTGAGAGCTATGAAGCTATATTGGAGAAGAGTCCTGGCTTCAATAATCCCAACTGCGTCCAATATCTGTCTGAGCTACTTGGGATCTCCAACATGCACTGCACAAATTTTGCTACACTCAGGTAATTAAATACACAATACTAAAGTAGTCTGCAATAGACTTTATTAACCACTAAAATAAATACAGTGTGAACTCTATGTAATGTCACTCGATTTAACAATAAACTCTATAAAGCGTCAAAATCACTTGGCTTGGAATGGTTCAGTTTTCCATCCGTACAATGATTATCTTTTCTTTCATTTTATTGCCGTTAAATAGAGTTAACACTGAATATACTTAGACTTTACTCACAGATGAATATGTTAAAATAGTGGTATAAACACTGTCAATAAAAATGAAATAAAAAGCAATTTATTATGCATTATTTAAACATAGAAACAATAACAAATGCAACATGCAATGTTTTATGATAGAAGAAGGCCTTTGTTGTGGTAACTGTAGATTGTGAGTGGCTACTTTAGTTATTAACTACTGGACAAATAAAAACCCTCATATTTAGACACTATATGTATATCAAGTTCACAGATTTTTTAAAAATTGAAATGCTCTGTGGTTTAGTACAAATCAGAATGATTTACTGACATAGTGACTGCATGGCTGATTACACTGGTCAACACGATTTTTGGGTCTGGCTCCTGAATATGAAATTTTAGTTTCTCCTATGTCACAAATAAATAAAAAAATATCTATTCCGATCAAAGTTTGCTTTTGTAGAAAATAGAGCAATTTTATGAATTTTAAAAAATGTATACAATTTTTTATGTATTCTCTTTAACTTTATTTAAAATTATAATAAGGTTTTTTTTATTGAACACAAAAAGTGTTTTTATACAAGAAATATGACAAATAATAGCAAACAAATAGAAAATAACAAAAAGTCGAGTTCAAAAACGATTTTTTTAGTTGATCTTTTATGCATGTATTGGCTTTTTTCGTATGAACCCCTAAATACCAGTTTGGACTTTAGCATTAGATAATTTAGGAAAGAATCTCTTTAAATATCTAAAAGCTCCCGAATTATGATCTAGAACTTTCAAAATTATCTTCATTAGACCTTTTTTTTTCTTTTTTTTTTTCACGAGAGGAAAGTGCCTTAAGCTCCCCTGTTCGGTACCTCGGGGGAGGCCGTAAGGGGTATGTCGGGGTCACTGGCTACGCCAGCATACCGACTAAAACCTCTCGGTGACCATCACACGCATTTAGGGCGGTTTTGCGGCATCTCAGGGCCAGAAGTGCCCTAAATGGTCCGCTGCCGCCCAGCGCACCGTCCAATTTTGGACCCCTCCAAATTGGGAGGGCTTGGTATGCCCTCCACTTAATCTATTTGGACGTTCGCCTTTCGGGAACGTCCGCGACAGTTAAGAGGTCACGTCCTCTGCCGCCAATCTCGGGGTTGCATCTTCATTAGACCTAACTTTATACATTACGGCGGTATCAATATATCTTTGGGCTTTACGATTGATTTAGCATTCATATTATGTTTTCCAATTTGAAATTAAAGTCGATCAGGCCATATACGCCGTTGGTAATATTTTAAGTCTGCTCTGCTATCCCATAAGCATAGGTGACAAGAATATTTGGTTTATCCGCCTTATCCTTGCTTTGATAAATTCACCGCAAATAAAACAGAATGAATCAACATATTCTTTACACAGTCTTGTTGCCATTTTCTATCTTAATACGACATAAAAGTCGGTTGTTATAACTGTAATAGATTTTTTACAAGCTTTTATTTAACTTCACTTTTGTATGTATGTATGTATGTATGTATGTATGTATGTATGTATGTATGTATGTTTGTATGTTTACAAATCTTGCAATGAAGATTTGAACCACTTTCAATAGACCGATTGTGCTGAAACTTGGTATACCTACGTAACTTGGATGACAATACAATAATATGGCACCATGGAGCTGGTCTGATGATGAGGTTGGAAGATGACCATAGAAACATCGGTTCTTGTGGACCGATTGAGCTGAAATTTGGTATGTCTTTGTAACTTCGACAACAATACACAAATATGGTATCATGGTGCTGATCTGACGAAGAGTTGGAAGATGCCCATAGGAACTTCGATTTTTGTGGTCCAATTGAGCTGAAATTTGGTATGTCTTCGTAGCTTCGGTAACAATACAAAAATATGATATTATGGACCTGATCTGATGAGGAGTTGGAGGATGGCCATAGGAACTCCGATTCCTATGGTCGAATTGAGCTGAAATTTTGTATCTCTTCGTAACTTCGGTAACAATGCAAAAATATGGTATCATGGAGCTGATCTGATGAGGAGTTGGAGGATGCCCATAAGAACTCCGATTCCTATGGTCCAATTGAGCTGAAATTTTGTATCTCTTCATAATTTCGGTAACAATACAAAAAATGGTATCATAGAGCTAATCTATTGTGGAGTTGGAAGAAGCCCACAGGAACTCCGATTCCTTTGGACCGATTAAGCTGAAATTTGGTATACCTATGTAATTTCGGTGACAATATAATAACAAGGTATCATAGAGCTGATCTGACGAAGAGTTGGAAGATACCCATAGGAACTCCGATTCTTGTGGTCCAATTGAACTGAAATTTGGTGTGTCTTCGTAACTTCGGTAACAATACAAAAATATGGTATCATGAAGCTGATCTGATGAGGATTTGGAAGAAGCCCGTAGGAACTCCGATTCCTGTGGACCAATTAAGCTACAATTTGGTATGCCTTTGTATTTTCAGTGACAACATAATAACAAGGTATCGTTGATCTGGTGTCACGAGAAGTTGGAAGGTGCCCATAGGAACACTAGTTTCCATGGACCGATTGAGTTGAATTTCGGTATGGCTATGAAATGGATAGACTTAGAAATATTTCCAACTAAAAAGTTAAAAATAAATTAACGGTGAAAAACATATTTTAAAATCAAGCTTTTATTATGCACGAAAAATTAAAAAACTAAGAAAAAAACTAAGAAAACATTCATAAAATTCGTAGTTTTTTAAACTTTACAAGTAACAATTTACAAAAGTGTTCGGTTTATCAGTAGAAGTATGATACATAAACATATATTATCTATAACTAGTATATTAATAGTCTTAAGTGATTTAAAAGCTTGTCGCGCAATTTCGTTAATGCAAAGACCTCGGCCGCGACGAGCTTTTAGATCACTTAAGAATATTAATATACTAGTTATAGATAATATATATTTATGTATCATACTTCTACTGATAAACCGAACACTTTTGTAAATTGTTACTTGTAAAGTTTAAAAAACTACGAATTTTATGAATGTTTTCTTAGTTTATTTTTTAATTTTTCGTGCATAATAAAAGCTTGATTTTAAAATATGTTTTTCACCGTTATTTTAATAG
The DNA here is from genome assembly GCA_030295005.1 of Cephonodes hylas. Lineage (NCBI taxonomy): Eukaryota > Metazoa > Arthropoda > Insecta > Lepidoptera > Sphingidae > Cephonodes > Cephonodes hylas. The sequence continues at coordinate 4,162,350 of AP025364.1, read as the reverse complement.
TAATGGACAAGTAAACACTCACTAGTGTAATTTAGAAATAATTATTTGCAATTAAGATAATAATCAAAGTGCTACCACCCATTGTTTATGATTATAATCAATGAAAATCTTCAAACGAACTTATCGACATAAATCTGACAAAAGCAAACTTTAAGACCTAAAAATTGATATCCGAGTATTTTTCGATGTTTGGAATCAGAATCGAAGCATTAGAACAGAAACCCAAAAAAATTTTTTTTTTTTGTTGACCTGTGTTATATGACGAACATACCTCTAAATGTCAATAGCTAATGGTTAATGTTTACTAGCACATTATCACAATTTAAGGAAAAGCAAGCTAAGTCTTTTTTCTAAGTTCAAATTGTCGAAATTGATTTAATATTTTAAGATAATTTAAATATAAAAGTGTAATAGACAAAGTAACTTTTGCAATCACAACATTAGTATATTTTAATTATTAGATCTAGTTCCATTATAACTTAACGAAGAATTTGCTTCATTTAGTGCACTTTATTCAGTACTTGTACTATAACCAACTTTCCAACAGAGGAGGATTCCCCACATCGGAGTATGCTGATGAACTACGACAAGCACAAGCCAGCAAGTGGGCATTCCGTTCAGTGGCAGAAGGCATAGAACATTTCAAGGCTGGGAGACATTCGGAGGCATTCCAGTGTTTGAATAAAGCTTTAAGTATCGATCCGAGAAATGTAGAAGGACTCGTTGCACGAGGAGCATTGTATGCCAACAGTGGCACCTTTAAAAAAGCAATAGAAGATTTTGAAACTTCACTAAAACTGAACCCGAATCACGCCAATGCTAGAAAATACTTAGGAGAAACGTTAGTTGCTCTTGGCAGAAGTTACGAAGATGAAAATAAGATCACAGAAGCGCAGAAGGCTTACGAAGATTGTTTAGCCATCATACCATTCCACGAAGAGGCTCAGAATTCTTTAGATTTTCTAAAAAGTAAAACGTCTACTGCTAAGCCCTTGATAGAACCAGCAGAGTTACTATTGCCCGGGCTAACTGGAGCGAAGTCTTATGAAATGAAGGAAACTATAAAGCAGCTATTGAATTTAACGGAAAAGAAAGAGAAGAAAAAGAAGAAGAAGCGGGGCAAGGGCAAGAAAAAGCGATCTAGCAGCTCATCGTCATCGTCCAGCGATTCTTCGAGCTCGAGTTCTTCATCCGAGTCGTCCTCGTCTTCATCGGAAACAAGTGGTGAGACATTCTTAAAATATTTAATAGGGATATTTTTTTTTCCAATTTAGAACAACAAAACTGTAGATTGGATAACAAATAGTAAAACTTTTAAAATGTTCGACCTACGAGAACATCTTAAGTGATATATTTCCGATAATTAATAAGACAGAAAACCAGCATGGTCCGTCACAGCGGTTAGTGCGCTTAGTTATTTGCCTATGGATTCGGAATTGTCTATATGTTTATAGATTCGGAAGGTCCAAATCGTAAGAAGAAGCGTCGCTCGCAGTCTCACAACAAGCGGCAGCGCTCGCTGTCGCCGCTGAGCAAGCGCATGGCGCAGCTGGGCGACGCGGACTCGGGCGCGCGCACGCACAACTCGCAGTTCAACCACCCGTACGGGTACCAGCCGCCGCCGCCCAGCGACGAGCCCGCGCCGCCGCCGCACCGCTCGCAGGCAGACCTCGACTACGAACTCAAGGTACATACTGCAAGGTACACATCGCTGGCTCACTACAAGGTTCTTATGTTACGATTTAAGCGCTTATATTCATAACTAAATAACTAACATAGAACCTTGTAATAATGAGCCAGCGACATCACACATCATAACTCGTTCCAACTACAATTACCATTTCTCATCACAAATCATCCTTTAAATTATGACTTAACAATCAGGTACGCAAGTTCTTGGAAATGACCAAAGAAGACTCCGACTACGAAGAGAAAGTACGTAATTTCCTAGAGGAGACAGCTCAATACAAACGTAATCGCAAAATGCAAGAGCTTGGCCAACAACCTCAGCCCGGAGCAGATCATGACAAAAAAAAGAAAAAGAAGAAGGATAAGTGAGTTATTTTTTTCTAAAGACTGTTTATTTACTTGAACTAATACTGTCCTTTAACATAATGGGAATTTTAAATAGCCTGTTGGCAGTATTACTGCGTCCATCGTCAAAATTAAGTCAAATTGTTTGAAGTCAGATAGCGGACAACTGAACTTCATGACAGTAACACTGAACTGAAAACATAATTCATAAATAAGAGTTGATTAAACATGCAGGCTGTAAATTTCTGCTTTTTTTTTGGCTAATCTTAATGCAGAATGTTATCTTACTATCCAATCTTGACACCTTACATCAATCTCCAGGAAAAAGAAGAAGGAGTCTAAAAGGAAGCGTAAAGAGCAAGAAAGAGAAGAAAAGAGGAAGGCCAAGCTAGCCCGTGCAGCCGCCAATAATTCAGAGTATAATCTACGAGATTTGGAGTCTATTGGTGACAAAAAGCTGAGAGATGCTATAAGGTAGTATATTTACATTTTTTGTAGGTGATTTATGCTATGATTTTTTTTATATACTTGATTGTTAATTATACAGGAAAGAACTAAAAGGAAAATCCAAGAGAGAAATGAGTTCGGATGGTGAATATGAAAGAAAACACAAAGATAACAGGTATAATTCAAAAACATTTATTAAATATCGTTACTGATAGTCTTAGCTTCTTTACGACATTTATTTATCTAATATGCTTATAATTTTATCAGACAAGGGCCGTTGCAACAATCGCGACAAATGTGCAACCATTATAATATACATTCCATTGGCACATTATTGTATGAAATTTTTTGAACACTAATATTTTTGTTGCCAGGATCATAGATGACGGCTTGGACGAATTGGAGTCAAAACTGAACGCATACCACGTGATGGTGGAGAAAGACTTGCTAGGCAAGCGGGACCCGCGCGGGTCACTGAGCCCCATCGACCAAGCGCCGCCGCCGCCACTAGAGAAACCCAAGTGGAAAATGTCCATGAGTGCAGTCAAAGACTCGTTAGTTATCATTCTTTTTTTAATACTTTCTACTCGTGGTGAAACGTTTTCCCTAGATGTGTCAGACTTATAATACAACTAAATTTTGTCACTTAGCTTATGGGGACTCATAGAAAAATGAAACGAAAAAAGTTACCTGTTTCAGTATCCTGACAAATCTACGCCCATTATAAATGACATTATTATTTAGATTTTTGTTACTCTAACGAGAAGTCTACTAAATGGTGTCGTATAAAGAGTAAAATTTGCGATCCAAAATTCAGTGTATTGTAACCCGTGCAAAAGGCAACCTGTTGAAACATACATTAGAATAGTGAATGCTTATCGAGATAGGCATATGGAATTACCGGGGGCGCCGGATCACACCCTCGGAGTCCTCTGTATTTCTATTTCAATTCACAGAACAACAAATAGTATGGTTTGAGTCATCGAAAACATTGCCGATTACACAGACACATTAAGTGTGGAGATCTATATTGCAACTCCTCTTTACTAACTACAGTTTGATAATTGTGAATGTGTCTATAGTTATGTTTTATTTGTAAGATACTGTAGTTGTTACTTTCTCAGTAGGGTTAAGAAAAAGGAAACTCCAGTAACCAAAGGCTACAAAGAGCGCTATGCATTTGAAGATAGTTCGGATGACTCTCAAGATAATTCCAAGGTAAGAATTGCATTTATGTATGAGTACAATTCTATAAAGGCAAAATAATGGCATTAAATTAAACCATGTACACATTTTTGCAACACTACCAAGCTGTTTTTTTATTGTAATGAGACTACAATCACGAAATCGTTTAAATTAATGTCATGACGTGGGGTTCACCTGTCTTTTTACGCTAGTCACCTATATCCCTTCAATGATTCTGACTCACATTCTTGAATAATTCCCAAATGTTTGAGAAGACTTAGTACATAAGAAAAATATTAAGATATAGACAAATGTTACACAGCCATCGCCCTCAAGCGGAGACAAGAACGTGTCGGTTCGCCGCGCCATGGCGATGAAGGAACCCCAGCCGCCGCTACCGTCCGCGCCGCCGCCCGGCAAGCGCGAGCCCGACCCGCCCGGCACTGAACCCGCGGCTCTCCCTCCCGTGTGTAGCACACTTTACGCTTCACAACTATTTTCACTTTAATAACTGTCTACTCAGGAATACTTACACTTTACTAACAATTCATTATAACTATATCTTCCTTTACAACCTGAATTACGCTAATGTGTATGTTTCCTTCATCAGGTGCGCAAAGGAAACATAGTGCTCGACAAATTTGGATCATTCCGCCTTGCACAAGAGGGCGAGACTCCAGTATCTGTGGGCGACGCTAGACCCGAACAGTTTGTTACGCGAATCAAACCTCCATCGCCTTCGGGCCGTCGACCTCGATCGCCACCGTCACCACGACGCCATTCTTCGAATTCCTCTGAAGATGACAGACGCTCTCCGAAACGCTCTCGCAGCAGGTACATACTCATCATATCATACACTTTCTGAAATATTTTTTTGTTTAAAGTCTATCCCTAATCCACGAACATAATTATTTGACATCGCTCCTTAACATGAACAACATCGTGTTCATGTACGGTGCGTTGGCCTTACGTAGAGAAGAGGCTAATTTCTTCACAGCAAATAAAATAAGTTATCATTTCAAGCGATATGTTAGACTAACTGATCTTAGTTCTTATAAATGTATTATTAACAGGTTGCCATCATAACAAACGAAATAATGGTCCTTTCATTGTGCGTACAATAATGATTACTATTTCTCAATATCAATTATATTTGCAGGTCACGCCCTCGTAAATACAAATATCGATCTCGTTCAAGATCACGGTCGCGATCTGGCTCGAGCGCGAGCGGCTCGGTGGCGTCACGTCGCCGCCGCTCCGGCTCGCCACGGTCTCGCTCACGCTCTGACGCTTCTCGCTCATACTACTCACGTAGCCGATCTCGGTCTCGCTCGGGATCTAGGGAAAGGTGCGCTTTTATTAATGCTTTCGCAGTAAATAAAGTAAAAAAAAATGCTTAAAGTTTTAACAATAACTATTCTGAATTTTTAAACATTGTATGTGCCACAAGAGGCAGTCTCATTGAATATTTCATATCCAAAATTTCGTGAAAGAACTAATCGATTTATTTCGCTCTATCCATTTGTTTATCTCACAACTTCATTTATTATGCTTTATTCCTAGGTTCCGTCGTATTCAACGTCGTGGGAACTGGCGCGGGCGTGGAGGTTATGAACGTGGTACCTACTACCGCCCGCGTTTCAACACATACAATGGCGGTGGACGCGGTCGAGGACGTGGTGGCGGAGATTTCAGACGTGATGATGGAAGGAGATTCCCCAATGAATGGAGGGATAACAGATCGCGTGGCGGACGACCATTCCGGCCAAGAAGAGGTGGTGGCGGACGAGGTCGACCATTCAGGTGAATTTGTTTTTAACAAATTACATATTTTGTTATAAATTATATTTTATTTAACATAATTGTATGTTATAGCGGTTTTCAACAAACAAATAAATGTTACAGAGGCGGTTTCCGTGATTTCCGTGACAGAAGAGGAGGCAGATATTCACGTTCACGCAGTCCCGACAGAACACGCAGATCCCGGTCATACAGCCCAGAAAGACGTGACAAAGACAGAGATAGGTAAAGTTGAGAAAAAATTGAATTATATAAACAAAATAATTATCCCATAAAATATTTCTTAAAAATATTCATAATCCGTGCTTAAATTATTACAATGTTTTAGTTACTCGCGTTATTCTGGTCGTGACAGTCATCGCAGCGAAGGAGAATATGAAGAAGAAAGATACGTCGACAGGAAGGAATACGATGGAAAGTGGGCTGATGGTAATGAGCCAGAAAGAAATTCTCATACTGAAGAAAAACCAGCAGAGGAAGCCCCCAAAGAATAAATAAAGAACCCTTGTCGATAATACTAAGAAATAGATAGTTTATGATTTTAGTGTAAAATTTTTTGTTAGGGTGCTATATTGTTTCGTTTTTAATTATTAACACTGATCAATTTGCATGCAACATTCCCATGCAACTTTTGCATTAGCACCTATTTTGACACTGGTAATGGATTATATATTCATGTATTTGTATAGTAAAAATGTAATACTTCTTCATAATATAGATGTACAAAAAACATGAATATTACATGTTTCCCTAAAATATGTTCAAATGTACTTTTTTGTTATGTTACTACAGATTATTATCTATTGTACAAAAGACATGTAGAAAAGTTACTATTAAATAGTATTATTAATGTTTGGATTTCAACAATATTAGAACTGTCAGTGTTACAATAAAATGTGCAATTAATCATTTTGAAAATAGACCGGTATCATTCCAGACTAAAAATATCTTCTATTATAACAAGTCATTTATATTAGTTTTGTTTAAGCGAAACAGATTTTGCCGAATAAACTTAAATAAATATTATAATTTACCTTTTATTTATGAAATGGCGGATTGTCCCTTTTTAAGCTAAATGCAAGCTGTAGGGCTCATGCATTTACAACAGTATTTGACAGTTCAAAAACAACATAATAAGCATACAAAGAAAAAAATGGCCAAAAGGATTAATTTATTAAGGGTGCTTGCTAAAAAACGATTTTATTCACGTAATATAAAATGGGCTTGAAATTTCGACAACTTAAAGGTTCTCCAAAGTAGATCAATAATGTCGATTCTAGTTTGAGATTCATTAAAATCTTTGTCATTTACTTATATAGATATTTATTCTTAAAAGGGCATTATCAATGTCTACGTTCTACTAAAACTGAAAAGTGGGGTGAGCATATTTGCGTTTATCAGGCACCATACTGACGTGCTATCATCAACTTAAACCACAGCGATGGAACATTGTAATGAATGCTTCACAATACAGTTACTTCATTCGGTTCAACGATCCTATGATGAAATTCGTAGAAGTCAGGAGACGGCGACTTAGATGGCACTATTGGGCGTGTCTGTCTCATTAGCGTATATTATACTAAAATAGCGGTTATTGCAATTTGCTAATAAAAAACCTTATACATTTTTGTGTTATTGGTACAAATTGTTATACAAGTATGCTCATTCTTGCCATTCAAATAATACTCCAAAACTATTTTTGTCACATGTAAATTTAAAGTCAATACTGAAACATAGGAGTCTCAGTGGCAAATTTTTAGCACCAAAACTTACCTACTTATAAGTAAAAAAATTGACATGACACTGAAAAACCAAAATTCCAGTAGAAAATTATTAGTATATTAAGTATCCTTGGTGTAAATTTGTTTTATTGAACCCACGGTCTTGTAATGGTAATTTTTTTATTGTTCGCCATTCTTTAGTAGGTAGCAATAGAGGGAGATGAGCATCGATAATAATTTGTTACGTAAGCCATATAGCTTTCGATATTTCTGTTAGGAATTTAGATAAAGGATCTGTATTGTTGCCGCTCGTATAGTAGCTATTATTAAATTAAGAGATATTTAAGTATTATTATCTAAACTGATAAAAATATATTTATCTGTTAAGCTTATATACTTTTAACCAATTTTGATTACTTCCATGCAGAGATCAATAGAAACATAGTAACGGCTAATTGCCAATACTTATTTCAGAATGTTAATTGATTATTTTCAAACAAATATAGTACGAAAATAAAAACAAAGCATAAACTCCATGTGTATATATTTTCAAAGCCATAAAATATAGCTATAATAGTGTGTTATGCTTGCTTCTTCTTTTTCTTTCCTTGCTTTTTGGCAGTCTTATCTACATTCCAGTACCAACACAACTGCAACACTATGGCACCATTAGCTACAGTTGACACACAGTAAGTCAATATAATAATAAAGTCTCCTGTTTCTTGTATAGATGTAAAAATTCTTGCTATACTGCCACCAAATAACATGAAGCATGTTATTGCTGACAATTGACCCGTGCTGCCATTCTTATAATTTGTCATGACTTGAATTGACTGTAAAAAATAATACATGATTTTAATATTGATAATGAACACAACAATTATTATCCTGTAGTATTGACAAAAAGTTACCATAGTAATAATGTATTAAAGTGTGTTAAAAATATATTTTAGATCCAAAAATTGCAAACCCATTTCAGACTCAAACTAAGATTTATAGCTATATGACCTAACCATAGAAACATATTGACTTTTCTGCAACCTATAAATTTACATTTAGTGTACAAGTTTAACAATTTTCTGTCATTATTCTGTAAGAGTATGATGGGGCTATAATTAATTAATTGTTGCCACCAAAAATTATAAGAAAATTCAATTAACAATTTAGTTTATAAAAATTTAGTTGGTTACAAACCTTTGCAGTGACAATGATGGGTACATTTACAGCTTGCATAGTCCATAGAATGTCTGTTGGTGTGAAACCACCAATCAGAGCTGACACAAGGCCAACATAGGTTGCTAAAAATGCTGCAGCTTTAACTGGTGCACCACCATAGTGCAATACCAGACATGCAATAATTGCTGTTTGAATCGCTAAAAATGTTCCTTCACCCCAAGCACTATAAACAACACAAAAAAATGTAAAACACCATATTACCTATATTATATGAATCATATTAATTTTGAATTTAGGAATTGTGTAAAACTCTATAGAAAGCCCAGTTATTTTTAATTTGTTAAAACAATCATTGCATATTAGATGTAGTGGTGGACTGAGACCACATACTTTTATTGATTCAAGCCTAGATTTATGTTAGTTGGATTTAATATGTTGAACTGGATTTATAAACATAGCAAAATGCTTCAGAGTGATAGAAAATAAATTTAAAAGGCATAAGGTCACAACTGGCCTGCCAACACCTGTCAACATAACATAGGTAATTACACAGTACAAAGTACAGAACACCATTGACTTTACATATTGTAATTCATAAAATTTATAATTTTCTCATAATACCACAATATACATTGATTAGTCTATTCTCACTAAACATAGGTATTTAAGGCTTAATTGATATCTAAAATATATGTACTTTTATTATAATCATAAAAAAATACTGATAGTAACTTATTTGACATCATTCTCACCTAAATGGAAAGCCCATAACATAACTGTATGCAAAGTTTGCAGTAATTGCAAATAACTCCAAGTAAACTCCATATACATTTATTCCTTCAGCGCTTTTATTGCTAAGTATCTTTAAAATTTGGGGCACTTTCACCAATATCGATCCGGCGATAATGCCGATGCCGAGTCCTTTACTTAACGTGGCTTTGAAACACGGAACTGAAAAGAAAATGTACACAAGATATTGTAACATGAAAAATACCCGTACATTTAATAATTATATTAAATTAAATTACATACCGTCAAAAAAGTTGTACTCTTTAAAATATTCATCGTAACACTTTTCAGATAACACTGATAATAATAAACCTTTCAAAAAATCCGCCATTTTATTATATTAGTTTACTTAAAATAATAATAGGAGATTTACTTAATTTAAAATACCAGTGGCATTATAATAATTGCACCAATTGTGGTTTAGTGATACAACTACACAATCAAATACATAAATTGATGCAGACTGATTATGTAGCTATCATCTCTTAAACTGTTTGACATTTGTCATTGCGTGACGTGTAAAAGCAATAGTAGGTAAGAGTAGGACTGTTGATAAAATATCGATATATCGAAATATCGATATTATTATTTAGGAATATCGATATTTATTACTAATATTTTTTTGGACGATATATCGATAGTTCGATATTAATATGTAGGTATCGACATTCGATATATTTTTTTTAAGTTTTAATTTTCATTTGTTTACATTTCATATTCAGTCAAATATTTGATTTCTTATTTGACTTTACGTCCGCATCCGAACGTATTGCTTCCACAATCAATCTCTTAGCGCCTAAAAACCTTAGTAGTTAAACAGCTGAAATATAAAACAACGAGTTTTTTTTTTAAACTCTTACTGAAAAATATTGGTGTGCATAATTTTTATATTAAAATTTAAATTTTCATACATTTATAATAAAATTATTTGTTTAATAAATAGGTATACTGAATTTGAACGGTGTAACTTATTTTTGAGCCAATTTACAATTGTTATTTTGAAACAGTAAAAAAATATCGATATATCGAATTTTTTTTTTGATATATCAAACGACGATATTGATATATTTAATAATATCGATATATCGAGAATGCGATATTTCAAAAAATATCAACAGTCCTAGGTAAGAGTCTGAGTTTGGCAGGAAAGAATAGAAAATAAATGAGGGCTCCACTTTAATTATAGATTTAAATCATAATTATGTAAGTATACTTTTAAGTATGCATTTTAGTTCTAGATTTAGGTAAGAATTTTGTGAGACGTCATTTCATTTTGCAATAAACCATTTTTAATATTTATGTATTTTTTATCATATATTAAATTATTACTGGTAATATTAATATAAAATAATTAATTTTGATTAATATTACCTACATAATTACAGATCAATCAATTTACTCAATGGTCTATCCCTGCGTTTTCCCGGTCGCGACCCGGTACCGGACCATCAAAATAAAATACCTGGTATGCCAAATAAATACATATGCCAAATAAATAGTATAAATACCTGTATGATAGATATGCAAGTTGCATAATGCAACGTCTAAAAAAATATGTGGCCCAAACGACACCACATTAATAAGGGCCGGTACTCACTGACGGCATGGTATGGCAAAGGATTTCTTTAGTAATAAAGCTATTTTGAATCTTATTTCAAGGAAGTTAAAATTCTTGTTAATTTATTTCGATACGCGATGGCGCGGCACGTTGTGCAATGACGCGGCATGCCGCGGGATACTGCGGTATGACTAGTCTTGCTCTTGCCGTTTCATTCCACGGCATGCCGTGGTGCGTTACTGCCGTATAGGCGATCGAAAATTGGTTTTGGTTATCATTATATGCGATTTTAGCAAATCACTTAATTTTTCATAGTCCATTCTGTAATAATCATAGAATTTTCGCATGTCGTGTCTCAAATCATTAAACAAGTTGCTGAATTTACCATTTGTAGATCTTGTTTTCCAAAAATTATAATGCACCCAGAATTGTCTTTTCGTGAAATTAGCAGTTCTTATTTGTCTCTCTTCATCTTAAGCTAAAGCTATTAATACTAGATAAATTCCAGTCAACCATAACGACACAACCAACTTCGAATTCGCGCGGAGCAAGACTGATACCGGAGTGATTGGGCTTTCAGCCGTAAGCGGGATGCCACGGCAGTCGCAGAATGCCAAGGCATACCGCGGAATGCCACGGCATGCTGCAGTAGAATCTGCCGTGCCATGCCGTCAGTGAGACCAGGCACCAAGTTGACACAATATAGCATATGAAAAAACTTGTACCATTCTACATTTACGAATATTGTAATATCAAATATACCCGAGAATAAAGACGAATGCAGGGGTGTGTTGGGATCACTGAACTTCTCGACTTAATGCGGTGACTGACCGCAGGAAGTAATGCTTTATTTTATTCTTCACGAATAACTATTAACATCGGCATAGGTACTAACAAACATGTCCAATAACCTTTGTTCTAATATGGCAAAAACGATATACTCGTATACAAAATGAGAGGGGCCTACTATTATACTGCAGCTATCCGATGCGTCTCCAAAACGATTATAGTTTATAATCAAGATTGGACAAAATACATGTTTTGCTTTAATTGAAATATAAATTAGAATATAGTGTATCGCAAGTAAGTTATTGGAAATACAAAATAAAATACTGATAAATGTGAGTAAAATTGCGATACGGGTGGTGCTGTGGAAAATGATGGTGCTAGCGGGTTTTTCTTTCAGTACAAAATGTTCAACAGTCCAAACATAACCAAATCAATTAAACATCACTCTTTGTAATGTTTTAATGAAACTCTAGTTACTTAGATAAAGAAGTTAATTTATTAAAATAAAAATTTACACTAAATTATGTCTTTGATGCATTTCTAGCGCATCGAAATTGTGTATTAACACATTGGAAACGTTTTGTACAGACCCTTATTTAAAACAAGTATGTACTTAAGAACTAAATTTATTTAAACTGATTGCGATACTTCAATAATTTATGAAAACGCATTTTGAATGTAAATTGTTAATCATTTAAAAAATGTATAATGTAATAATCGTAAGTTACATACTTAAGATATGGGAATAAAACAGTATGAATTTTATTGTGATAGTATAAAATAGTACATAATATTTAGCATCAATGACTCAATTACTCTTAGGGAACTATTCTTAAATTTACAAACCTTAATAATGTACACATTATCACTTAGCTCTGCAACAGTGGATGAAGGCATAATTTTACTTCCAGGAATTAATTTGACTTAAAGAAGTTTTGCTATCACTGTTGGCAATCATACCAGCAACAATTTTGTTATGATCGCGAACATTTGAAAGATATACCAGAAATATATAAAAACATAAGTTTGTATATTTCTATCAACACTATATAATTCTGGCATTTACACTGAATAGTGTAATAATATTCTCATTATTCATGACATACATTTTTCGTTTGGTAGAACACCACACATCATTGTATGATAATCTGATGAGATCGAAGTTTCTGATCTTTTACAATTTTTGCTGTAGTTTTACAAAATGGATATACACTGCAATTTATTCCAGAATTGTTAAATTAATGCAAACACTTTTAAGAACAAATGGATATCATAGACTAAGTGTCTGCACCCAAAAAAAAAAAAAAAATTTTCTAGGTTGTGGGAAACAAATACAGGCAGAGACAGAGGAAGCAAACGAGCGAAGTCAAACCACCAAATAAAATTGTATACAGAATGTGATACCAGTAGCAGATTGTAACTTTACTTTCTCTCTTTCTTTGCGCCATTGCATTGCATAAGAGTAAATTTGTTACATTTGACATTTAATCAAACTCTAAGTGGAATAAAACTGCACCAAGAAATATGTTAAATGTGGTTAGTATAGTTTTTCTGTTTGAATTTATATCTGGAAGGCCATTGTTGTATCTAAAAAACTAAATGAAATTTTAAAAGTTCAACACACAGTATATTACTGTACACCCATGGTGTTAAGCGGTCACTCAGGACAATGGTTTCAGACTGAAAGACAACTTAGGTCTAGAATTGTTTTTCCCCAAAATTTTTTTTTGTTCCTCCTTTATTCTCTTTTCTTGTTCTTTTTTCAATTTTTGTCTTTCTTCATCCATTTTTCTTTGTTCTTCAATCATTGCTAATCTCTCTTCAGCCTGTAAAGACACAATATGAGGAAATGAAATAATAAATACATCACCTATGAATATTGAATTGTCGATGTCTATGAACTGATATATTTTATGTTTTTTCAATTTTGAATGATTGTGCTGAAACAGTACAACTTTAATTGATAATTTTTAATTAATTGGTACTAATCAAGAAGGCAAAATCTATACTAATATTATAAAGCTGAAGAGTTTGTTTGTTTGTTTGTTTGTTTGAACGCTAGGATTTTAGGAACTACTGGTCCGATTTGAAAAATTCTTTCACTGTTAGATAGCACATTTATCGCGGAAGGTTATAGGCTATATAACATCACGCTACGACCAATAGGAGCGGAGCAGCAACAAAGAATGTTTCAAAATCGGGAACATTTTTTCCTTTTGGTGAGCTTCTGCTGCGTGCGCTGGGGAAACGGTTAAAGTTTCGCTAAAGTAATGTATGACAGAATTGTTCCCCTTTAAAAGTTCTAAAAAAAAGTCCGCGACAGCATATGTCTATCTTTTAAGGTTAGCTAACTATAACGTTTTTTTATCTTAAACAAATTTATTTAAAAATAAAGCATTATTTGTGAAGGTGTTTTATAAAGATGATATTAATCCTTATCTAAATAAATACGTTATTCATTACAAGTATTTAATATAAAATAAATCTGCCCTTTACATCATGTGATTCTAATGAGTATCTTAAAAGATATCGCAGTTTTAAAATAATGATCAAGCGCGCAATAATGATGCACAAGGCGCCGACCGGCGTGTTACGGTTTCACGTTTAAACAATTTGACCAATTTGTATGGCTTTTGGTATGGACCTAAATAGGGCAGGACTCTGAGGAGTAAATAGACTATTTCTTATTTTCTTTCTGAACTCAACCCTGTAGTCTACGCGGACGGAGTCGCGCGCAAAAGCTTAGTGTTACAATATTTTTTTTATCCACAGTTAAGAGAAATAATTAATTATTTCTAAAGTAGTATACTACAAATACCAACATAAATAATAATTCATAGCATAAATGAAAAATTAAAAAAATTATTCTTATTTGAAATACCTTTTACCATTATTACTATTTATATTTTAAGTCTACATGTACTAACTCTGTATCTTTGCTATATGTAATTTCAGATAAGGTGCCCAGTGAGAGTGGGACACTATTATATGTCGGGATTGAGTTGTAGGAATACAAACTGCAGTGTAAATGTGTATAAAATTATCACACTCACCAATTTCCGTTGAGCTTCTTCAATTTTTTTATTATTTTCTGCCATGATTTCCTCCAATTCTTTCCTTTTACGTGCTTCCTCCTCCTGTTTAATGAAAATTGAATATTAAAACTCTTTTCCTTTACATAACATTGCCAATGCAGATTAAAATTTCCTTACAATCCAGATGTATGTTGTTTATGAGGTACATACACATATAAGTTTACCCATTTTATACATACATAAACAGTCAATGTATTTTTTGTCATCACAATTGCATAAATGACGTCTTCAATACTTTGTCATTCAGCTGACAAATTAAGGATTCATGATAGAGGCATTCTAGAATTGTATACCCATCATGGAAGTGTACAATTTCTAGAAGATCTGTGTGTATCCTACCTATCTTAAACGCAAAATATATTTGTACAAAAAATAGAATCAAAAAATACCTTCAGCACTCACGTCTGGATCCTCAAGCTGCACCTCCATAAAATTCTTACGGCTTCAGGTTCTTGATCAGTCTTCCGACCTGACTTATAGACTACGTGACTGCCAAGGACAGTCAAGCGAACAAATTTTAAAATGCTAGCCGGCGCATTCACGGCAATCTTACAATGCGGGTTTTATAGCTACACTGCCTTGTGGGTGTGCAAATGATATGTATGACATTGAATGGAGATTCTAAGTCAAAAGAAGCCAGGGGCCTCAGTGAGTGACAAATATAATTTAACATTACATGTCAAGAAACAAAATTTCTTGTAAGCACTCGAACTACACCTGACTGGACCTTTAACAGATATGATCGAAATAATACTTTTATTAGTTTCTGTTCATTTATCAATTGTATGATTTTACACTTAATGTGTATTTTATGCTGCGAGAACAATAATGATTGCTATCGCAGTGGGAGGTGTCATGTGCAAGGGCAATGACCATTGCGTTTACACATGACTGGTACAAAAACGCAATAGTTACCTGTCTAGCTTGTTCCTCTCGCCTTTGCTGCTCTCTTTGCCTTTCTAATTCTTCCATCATTTCTTTTTCCATCTTCCTTTTAGCTTCTTCCACTCTTTTCGCCACTTCTTGTTCTATTTCATCTTTTCTTTTTTCTAATTCTTCTTCCACTCTTTTTTTAACAAGTAACTCTATTCTCTTTGCAGCTTCTTCTTCTACAACCTGAAATTAAATTCCGAACATAATGAGCCTAGGTAGATGAAGCTCATGATAGCATATTTTTATTATAAATACAGTAATAAGTGTAATAAAAAGTAATTTTAGGATTAAGAGATGTCCATATCAAAATTATGAAATATATTTAACATACACTTCTGTAGTTCTATGAATTTTTAGGTGTTTTGTATGCAAACAAACTGAGGGGTGTTTACATTATAACTTGTTATTTCAACATAATGTATTTAACTATTTATCGTTATTACCACTAAAATGAAGGTCATAAAAATTTTGGAATCTGGATTGTTAAACCAAATTTTTGTGAGTAGCATTATCAGCTGCTTTACTTATTTGCTTCGAGAAATGTTTCCCTTTAATATGCTTTATTTCACCTTCACGGTGTCAGTTTGAAAATAGCTTTGCACAAACAGAACCTTTTGTTCAGCTTCGCGAAGACGTCTTTGTCGTTCCATTTCTGCTAATCGGTCAACCTCGTCCATTTTGCTGCGTCCTTTAGATTTTTTCCTATGCCTACTGCCTTCGTACGACCCAGTACTACTGCTTGAGGAAGATACAGAATGTGACCGTTTTCTGTAATCAAAAACATTTATATGAAATTATATAAAGTTTAAAACGTATAGGTAATGAATGTATATTACGCGGTTAATAATTATTTACCTCGATTTAGAGCTACGTTCTCGTGATTTTTCAGCATGTTTAGAACTTCTGCTTCGGGATGTCGACCGATCTTTAGATCTACTCTTCTTGCGCGAGTGTTTACTGCTTTTATGATGGCGCCGTGGAGATTTACTCCGTGATCTAGAGCGACCCATGATTCAATTGATAATTATCAAATCACAAACAAAAACACTTTAAGTCGGGAATATGCCTTAAAACTTTAATCACACACACACATTGCCGTATTTGACAACCGACGCCATTTCTTCGCGTTGCTAAAATGAAGTGTTGCAAGTATATAAAAATATGACTTCTCGTTTAAAATGATATACCTACATAACTTCGTTTACAGTAATTTATGTGGTTACTTGAAATATTTTTATGCCGGTTTACATTTTTTGTCTAAATGCTGTTTTTATGGAAATGTGTTTACACCTGTAATATTTTTTTATTTTAATAAAGACTATTCAGCAATCTTAAAAAAAGGAAAAGGAGGTAGGCATAGTCTATTATATATTCTGACTTAAAAATATTTCAACATTATAAAATTATCATTTTACTCAAAATCATGATAAGCTATGATGAGATTAAATAGTATAGTACCTATTTAAAATTTTTAAGACTATCATTTTTGTTTCAAGCCATGAATATCTGAATCATGAAAATCTTTCCAAATTATATCTAATAGCACACGGCAAATACTGCTTCAAAGTCGAATTTTAATAAATTAATTTGTAGGCACTCTCTACATACGAATTAAATTTTGTCCTCAATCCTTTATAGAAAATAGTTCATGTTCGCGGCTCCGTCAGCGTAGACAATTGGATTGGGTTCAGAAAGCAAATAAGGCGTAGGTAGACTCCACAGAGGCCTATTTATGTTTAAGCATAAAAGACCTTTAACGTTGTTGTCGTATTCATCATTAATAATAAAATCTGTGGGAAAACTTTATTATTACACGCTTTTTTATTAGCTTCACTTGTATGTATGTATGTTTGTAACCGACTTCTTCGGGCGCGATTTTGACCCACTTTAAACGACTAGATTTCGTTCAAACTTTGTAGATTTATCGAGGACCGATGACAATACACTATTTTGATAAAAAAAAAACGAACTAAATAATAGAAAATAAATAATAGTTAAAAAAAACTAAATAACACGCTTATTATCGAAAACCGAACTAAAAAATAGAAAATAAGTTTTAATAAATTTAAATTAAGAATAGTATTAAAAATTTCAATAAATATAAATAGTAGTGTGAATAAAAAAATATATTTTATTTAAAAAAAAGAGTGGGGTGCTTTTTAGGATATTATCAAAATGATAATCACTCTACTCATATCTGTCAATAAAATATTTATAACTATTGACACCATGCACCCCACGCTTTTTTTTAAATAAAATATATTTTTTTTATTGACACTATTTTTAATTTATATTTATTGAAATTTTTAATACTGTTCTTAATTTAAATTTATTAAAACTTATTTTCTATTTTTTAGTTCGGTTTTCGATAATTTTTCGAAATAAAAAGTATCCTATGTTACTTCGGAGGGTCCTATGCCAAAAATCATTAAAATCTTTTCTATTTGTATTATTAGTATAGATTAAGACTCGCATTCATCATCAACCAATATACGTCCCACTGCTGGGCACGGGTCCCTTCTATCATTGAGAGGGTTTAGGCCATAGTCCATCACGTTGGCCTAGTGCGGGTTGGCAGACTACACACCTAAGAAATTCCTAAGAACTTTTAGGTGTGCAGGTTTCATCACGATGTTTTCCTTTATCGTTAAAGTAAAGACTCGCATTATAATATATGAAAGTTATTTATTTATAATATCCAATATTTTATATATGTTTATATAGTTCTTTGGTATATTCCTTCTGTTTGTCGTTAATAAATGAAATTATTTTTGACGTAGCCTGCAACATACTGTCGGAAGACTTACATTTAGACTTTTGTGTTTTGCTCTTTTTATAATTCTTTTCTGTTTTTGTTGAAGATAAACCAAGAAGAGTCTTTTCAACACGATTAAACTCTGCATAGCTTCCCTTGCCTCCGGGTCCGTCATCCAACTCACTAAATTGAAATGATTTCTTGTGTTTTATACTGAATGTCTTTACCGGTGCATAATCAATATGTGATTTCATAATTAAAGATTTGATAATAGTTACGCTGTTGTTCTCTACAACAGATATTGATTTTTTTAACGATTTTGAGTGATCGTTTTTTGAATTGCAGTTCCGTTCTGATGTTATCCGATTCAAAAGCTCTTCCAATTGTTCAGTTATAACAGTAGCCGCGGCACTTAGTTCTAATTCTGATTTAGTATTGTGAACTGATGTTTGTTTTTCATTTTTATTTGAATCGCAGTCTTCATCAGGTTCTATCATAATATCAGTGTCGTAATATTCTTTGAGTTTATTTAGTATAGTTTTCACGTCGTAATCCTTGTCAATGTCGGCGTTGTCGTATATCTCGGTGAGTTGTATGTTACCCCGATAAAAGTATTCTAATGGTAGTGTGTAACCTCTCACACACAAATCAGCAGCCCCTCCGTAGCGTGGGATGGTCATAGGTTGGCGGTAGATACATTCAAACTTGCCTGTCGATGCGTTGGAATCCGCAGCATAATCAATAACAACTGAAAAAGATAGGTGTATACTTCTTATACTTATTCAATGAGTTTTTTTTACAATTTGCCTCAACGTTACTTCAATGATGTGTATTAATATAATAAATCTAAGAATATTATGCAGTGGCATATTCCCGATTTTATGTATCTTGTCTACGAACAAGTCTACGAAAATATTATATTTATAAATAACCATTTTATTTTCTTATTTTGTAATAGGTGGGCAATGGCTTTGAAGCTCTATGTAGCTGGTAGCATAATCTCGACGGTCGAGGAATCCGAAATTTAGGTGCACCTATGATTTTTCGAATTTAGTTTTGTATTCTCAATCACTTAAAGGGTTTTCAACAAGATGAAGTATGCCATCAATTCATGATCTAATTATATTAATTCAGAATTTTGACAGCCCCGTGGCGCAGTTGGATAGACACCAGCTTGCGAAACGAGAGGCCGCGGGTTCGATCCCCGCACCGAGACAAATGTTTGTGTGAACTACAAATATTTATTTCGGGTCTGGGTGTTTGTGAGACCGAAAAAGTCTCTCCTAGTGTCTGATACCCACGACACAGGTCTTGTAACCTAGTGTGGGTTCAGAGCTCTATATGTGACTGTTGGGTGTATTTATTAATGAAGCAATCACCTCATGTATTTTTATACATTTTGAAAGCGAGAAATTTCTTATTTTGTTCCCCACGGATGTCAAACCCGCCATCCACCAACGTAGAACTCAAGTACCTAATCTTTGCTGCAACTATAATACTCGTTACTTACGTCTTTTATAGGATTGTGTAACAAATAAACTATATTGCGGTAGTTACGTTTCAATATTAAATTTAATTATAAAATACAAAATTACCTTTAATAATATCTGATAGGACAGCAGGGCAGATCTTGGCGGTGACATGAGTGGTATGATTCAAGTCAGGACAAGAGTTAATTTCTATAAGCCAAGGCTTATATTCTTTATCAAGGATAAAATCACAACCGTATAGTTCGAAACGATTTTTGCACACTGGCAGAGAATCTTGACAACTCAACATGGTTCCGATAATGGATTTTCTCATACCAGGATAGATTAAATTGTCCCAAACTTTATCTCTTCCAATTCTGTTCAGATAGTCTTTGTATTTATCAAGGTCCCACATATTATTCTGAGGAAGGTCGGAATGTCTTCCAATACAGTTTGTATATTTTCTCTGAACTGCATTATTCGTCAAATGTATAGATTCATGATAATTTTTAAGGCTGTATTTCTGTGAACTAAATTTCAAGTAGCAATCTCTGTACATCCATATTACAAGAGGGTACGTACTGGTGACTAAATAATATTGCCTGATGTCGAATTTAGTGTCATGTATCAACAAAGGTTCCTCTGAAAAAATTAAAGGGCCCATATAATTATATAAAAATACCTTAAAATACAATTGACGATTATTTCATAAATACAATACCTATATACTTTTGAACGACATATTTTGAATTGGCTTTATTGAGTATATTCGTAATAACAGACAATTTAGAAGCCATTCTGATACCTCTTCCTCTTGAACAATGAGCTGGCTTGATGATCCAGATGTTGTGACATCCTTCGCAACTAAGTTGGGGGCGATATTTGTGGATCTGTTTCAGTAGAAATTTGGCATAACCGAGATAAAGAGGCAATTTATTATCTTTGTCGACTTGAAATACATCGTCTTTTGAAATTATGCGGTAATATTTTTTCAAAAAAGCATTCCACTGGCCAAGCGTTGCGTTTGTAAGAGACCGATCAATGTCCTTGTGTTGTTTCCTAAAAAGATATTCTTTACATCTATTTAGCGCAAATACAACTACATTTATTGAAATTGTGCCTGATTCAACAAACACTGGTCTCTCGTTGGCAACCATAGAGAGTACCCACTTTAGTAAGCTAGTGCATGCAGTAATTTCGAAATCTTTAACAAAGCTTTCAATTTCATCGGAATCATAGCTATTATAGCTACGGGGCCCAGTCACTTCGGCCACATCTTCTATGTAGAACCAATAGTTTCTTTTCATAGAGGAGCATAATCCTTGTTTAGTGGTCCATAATGCGTCGGATTTTAATTTATTTATTAGTGTAGTACATTCCTTGGTCATGTCAATGGTTGTTTCGTGTTGTTCGTCTTTAGTGCGCCAAATCAAGTTAGGTACATATTTTTCTACAAAATTTGATAGTAAAAGTCTTTCTAGTTCACCGTGAATTTCATTTTTATTGGAAAATGTACCATTTCTGATTTTGGATAAATTCATATGATTTGGCAGAATTTTCTCAACCCATCCTCGTTCCTGTAGAGCTTTTCTAACGGCGTTACAGGAACCGTAAATAGAAAATATTCTATGATGCTGTATAGCATTACTCGCCAAATTTTTGAGTTTTGAATAACGATTAGTTCTTGTTTGGCAACTACAAATGACGTAACTTTTCTCTTTAGGCGAGAGTCCCGTGGGACGATAAAAACCGGTGTAAGCCATAGACTTCAATTTTCCTTTATCAGCAATACGTAGCGCACTATTCGCAAATCTATTAAATGGTGAAAAAATTCTTCTGACGTCTCCTTTGTCTTTAGCCTTGCTTTTCTAAAAATAATTAATAACATTATATGTTATAGAAATGTATTGTTCTTCATTATATTGATATTTAATTTTTACATTATTTTTTGTGATATTTTCCCTTTCTTGCCCCTGCGTCAGTGACACCGTTTATATAATTATTGCTATTTCGTTTAATTTGGTCCTTGAGAAATAAAGAATGAATGGCTTGCCTTTCATTAATATAATTCAAGTTATTGTGTTTTTTATTTATAGTAATTAGTTTAAAGGGAGTTAAGAATTAGTAAGCTGAAGTGGCAGTGGACAGGTCACATCTGTCGTAGAACTGATGATCGCTGGGGGAAACGAGTTCTGGAGTGGAGACCAGGGTTCGGCAAACGTAGTGTTGAACGCCCTCTGGCTAGGTGGGGTGACGATATCCGCAAGGTGGGAGGCAGCGGTTGGATGAAGAGGGCCCAAGATCGAGCCCAGTGGCATACCATAGGAGAGACCTATGTCTAGCAGTAGAGACGTGAAAGGCTGATGATGATAATGGAGTTCGATAACTTACCTTCTGTTTCTTGAGAGTACCTTTCTTTTTAACAGGCATTATTAAATAGCTTGTTAATCATTATTTTGTGAACCTCAATTTATTATTGTACAATGTATGGAAAATTGGGCTTATCAATATTCACTCACAATTTAATAAATCAAGAACAATTGGATGATGAGGGCTATTTAATTTTTATTAAATTCATATAGTTGGATGAGTGCATTTTTTTAATTTTGTTACATTACTTTTAAGAAATAGTGATTTGGATCATATTTAACGTTGTTTTGCTTGCACAATTTTTTTATTGTTTTAGTTAAAATCATAATGTCACATGGCAATGTCATTGAATGTCATTGTGACTTAAGAAAAGGAAAAAAGTCCGACTTTATGTTTAAACAAAATACTGCAGCGATTCAAAGGAGGGAATTGGGAAGTAGGCTCCAGGAACTGTAATAATCAAGTACTAAATTAATCAATCATATTTTAATGGGATAGAATTTGAAGATCTCAACAAATTATGTGAAAAATAGTAAATCTTTTATAGCCAAAAGCTTTTTGAATAATATGTGAAATTACACTTGAAATAAAATAAAATATGTTACACGTTGCTTCGCGTTTTATGTTTTGTATTAGATGGAGTGTCATTAAGTGGTGTCACCACAACTCTGTAAGGCGCATATATGGAAGTACAACTTTTAGAAAATGTTATAGACTTTTTAGGTTTGTTGTCGACGTTTATTTTACATATATTCCTGCCTATGGCACTCAGCTTTTTTACTGGATCGGAATCATTGTCGTTTTGGGAATTAGCTAGATCCAGAGTAGACTTGTTTTTAGAGCTAAATAAATTAAATTTTGATTGTCTAATCGGTATGACAGATTCAGATCTACAAAGAAATTTGTTCTGGACTGAGATGGTTGAACGAAGAATACTGGCAGTTTCCCTTTCCCATTCAGCTGGATCGATATAACAACGCTTGTTGCCCACTGATGTGTCCACTTTAGTTTTCTCTATTTTACGTGCTGATTCCGTCCGATATTTTCCTGGGTGGTTGGCAGATTGTCCTTCATCAGGTCGACAGCATGAGTGAGGTACGATCCGTCGTTTATATTCTGTACTTTTTTCTCGTCTTCCGCGGTGTATCCTAGAAGAGAGTGTGGATGATTTACGATTTTTTGTAGAATTTCTTGATTTAACAGCTGTAATGGCCTGCCGTACCGTGAGGGATTCTTTTGGTCCTAACAAAATACCATCCTTATTTGTGGGAAGAGCATCGTAAGGATTGAGCCAACTTAAAAAGTCTGTAATTATTGGACCATTATATTCTGAAGGCATGGTTTGGTCGTCTGAACGATTAGCATCACCGGCTGGTTCTCGTGGTGCCAAAGGAGTAACACTTCTTGTTTCGTGTCTCTTTTCTTTCGATTTCTTAATGAGCTTTTTTCCGTTTATACATAAAGATAAACCAAGGTATGCTGGAGCTTTTGGAATCGTTTGCCTGTAAGCTAATTCGAATGTTCCCGTATCTGCATCAGGATTGTATCGTCGATCGAGGACCACTAAAACAAAAATAAATAATAAATATAATGTGGCAAAATTATTTTGATTTTTTTATTACATAGTACTGCATGGTAAGTTTTTAAAGTAGAAGAGTAACTTTTAATTACCTTTAATGACGTCTTCTAGACATTGTGGACATAATCGGGCAGTTACAGAGGTTGTTGGAGCCAAGTCAGGACTTGAATTTATTTCTATGAGCCACGGCGTAAAATCTTCAGTTAGCATAAAATCAGCTCCATATAATTCAAAGCTGTTTTGCCTTTTGTCCATTGTTTCTTGGCACGCTAACATCGCTCCAATTAAACATTGCTTGATACCCGGATAGATTTTTGATTCCCAAAGCTCGTATTTTCCTATCTGCCTTTAAAGATATATATAAAATTAAAATTATTGTACTCAGCAGTAACAGAAGTAACATCGTTATTTTGTGTAATTTAATGACATTAATATTGCAAGCGGTAATGTGCTTCATAAAAAAAAAAACAAGTTAATGATCTTGTAACTCATGTCTGAATCTCTTTTATACTACCCAACAATAATACTTGAAAAATTAAAATTCAATAGTTTTAATGTAGTAGAGTTGATAAGGTGTATGCACATAGAAGAGGCACAAAGGGCAGGTCATACTCATGATCATAGTGTGCCCCAGGACTACAGCAATAACATAAAAATCTGATATGTGTGCCAAAAAAACAAGCGTATATTTACCGGAGGTAAGCTTTGAAGGTGTGACAGTCCCACATATTTTCATCAGGCAATGCTTTATCTCTGCTGCCGTTATTCTTATATTTTGTTTGAACGGCATTGTTCGTAAGGTGGACTGACTCGTGATAATTTGACAAACTAAATATTTGGGAGCTAAATCGTAAGTAACTGTCTCTGAAAATGAAATATTCGATTTGTCATAATTATGGTTCACCTTGGAAAAGAAAATTAATTGTTTCTTACTTGTAGACCCAAATCGTTAATGGTTGGCAGTTCGTGATTAAAAACCATTGTCTGATGTCAAATTTAGTATCGTAAATTATAAGTGGGTTTTCTGAAACCAAAACAAATTTTAAATAAAATATTCATCAAATTTTATTGGAAGAAGAATGATTGTAAATATACCTATATATTTTTGGACAACATATCTTGTTTTCTGTGCAGGTACGTTGATGAGACCTATAATGTCTTTTATGTTGTTCATCAGTTGTATGCCTCGGCCGCGACATTTGTTGCCGGGTTTTACAATCCATATATTTAAAACACCATCGATATCAATTTGTGGCCAGAATTTCGTCATAGTTGCTAAAACTTTGGCCGCTTTCCTCTCAAGTTGTCTGAAAGTTTTAAAATTATAAGAAAGACGAAATTAGCAGATAGTTTTTTAATATGCATGCAACGAAGATTGCGGTAGCTTACGCCATCATAAAGCATAGCTATTAGCTGAACATCTTCAAATTTGTTGCGTGACTTCATACTTACGACTCATCGTTTAGTAATCGGTCTTGATCATGATTGTTATAACTGATTAAACTAACAAACAGTGGTGTAACATCATAGATGAAGATGATGACATATAAACAAATACCGAAGACATTGGTAATACATAAACAAAAGTAGAATACCTAATGTTAATATTTTTGTCTTCTATAAACTTTGCTTTTTCATGGACTAGTAGATAATGGTGGGTCAGGAATAAATCCCATTCATGCTCCCACACGTGAACTTGGTCTTCTGTTTCATCTATGTCTCTATGAGTGAAGAACGAAATATATTCGTTCAACCTGCTAATAGCAAACTCTATAGAGCTGAATGGAACCTTTCCATGGGTCATGACGAGGTTCTGCTCACTATTTGTTTGCAGAGTGACGGACAGCCATTTGAGTATACTGATGCAGGCTGTTATCCGAAAATCGTCAATGAATTCCTCGAGACTGTCAGAGTTGTGAATGTTGTAAGAGCGAGGAAACTTTGTCAATGCAACTCCTGGCTCAGTATACCAGTGCATCTGGGTCAATGATGACGTCAAACCTTCTTTTGTTGTAAAAATTGATCTGCAAAACCTAGGCATAAGATACACATATTAAATTATAGAACATAACATAATATTATGATACATAGAAAGCAATTGTATATGATTTTTTGCAATGCTTTTACATGTCGTTAAATGTTGTACTACCTGCTAATAACAACGTCTTTATTGCTCAGCAACCAGTCGTACTTGTCTCGTTTTGTGGTCCATAAAAAGTCGACTGAATGATGTTCCATAAATTTAAATAGAATCATTCTTTCCACTTTCGACAATTCCTTGCAAGTAGCTTTTTTGGGATCTAAATTTAACGGGGGATGGCGGACCTTAAACATATCCTTAGTAAAATAGATAATTATAAATTGTACTGTTAAAATCAAATCTCTTAATTAAAGCAGACAGCAACTAATAATAGTATAGTTGATTATTAACTAATAATTCAAATCAAGGTTTATCATGAGACTTATTTAAAAAAGAAGCTTCAGTAGCAATAAGTTAATAGAATTATAGTGGGTAGTACCTTATGAGTCTCATATTTTTCTATCCAACCTCGCTCTAGTAGCGCTCGGCGTACAGCAGGAAACCCTCCTCCTTTTATCATGAACACCTTGCGCTCTTTCATTGCGGTCTCGGCAATCTTCTTCAAATCATTCCATCTTTCGTTGCTTACCCAACTTTTGTATTGCTTCAACTGCTCAGACGACGATGTTGTTTCTGAGAAAAGCAACGTCTTATAATCCCTGTTTTTTTGTTACTAGAGCAATATCAGAATACAGAATAATACGATGATGTGTGAATAAATAAAGCTTTTTATTAGCCGATATTTATGAGAAAAAATGTCGACTGATGTTTAAATCAGTCAATAATATAAGGATTAAACAAATCGTTAAGTCTTATGACCAGACATACCTGGACCATTTTCAGACTTCGATAGGGAAATAGCACTGGACGGTCGCAATTCCTTCTTTGCTGTGCTTTCTTTGTGCAGCTTCGAGTCTGATGCGCTCTCCTCAAGTTCCATCGTTACAGCCATGAGACTCGCTTGCAGTCCACAAACCTGCAACAGATCTGTTGCTTCATTTTAGATCTACTACATGGAGACGTCTTCACCACGCGAAAGTTCACAGTGAACTGGTTTGCTAAAAATAAACTGATAGTGCAATAACCTACTTTTATTTTACCCTACATCGGGAGTCCTTGGCTATCAACGTGGCATCCGCGCGCATCACCGCCTGGCACCTGTACGAATGACGTCACACCCGTGGTACTTCCTTTGCAAATCGTGCACAATGTAGTTACACGGAAATTAATAAGCCTGAAATACGTTACCTACCTTTTGAAGTCAGGTCAGCGCTCAGAAAACTGGGTTAAAACAAACGCAAAAACATTTATAAAAAGTGAGTAGATAAATTACGGGAACTGTGAATTTATTCGACGGGCATTTTTAATACTGTCAAACGTTGAACGTGTGTTGTATGAAACGTCCTACAAGATTCTTTCCCAGAGAATTTACACGCTTCGAAAAAGTTCTTTGCATAAGATACTCTTTAGTATTTATTTACCCGTTTTATTAAATTAAGTAGATTATATAAATCTACATTTTCAAAAATAATATTAACTCTTAATTATACATTCGAAGTGGGCACACTAAAATCATGATGGCCTCGGGGTTTAGACGCGTGGTTAAGAATCTCGGCAATCGCGGGTTTGGACCCCAGGCACAAACTCCGATTTTTTTTCATGTATTTACAGTGAATTAGTTTGCACTTATCAACGTTGAAGGAAAACATTGTAATGAAACCTACACACCTAAAAGTTCTTAGAAATTTCTTAGGTAGGTGGAGTCCGCCAAGCAGCACTAGGGCAGTGTGGTGGATTCTGGCCTTAACCCTTTCAATGTTAGAGGAGGTCCATGCCCAGCAGTGGGACCAATATGTGCTAGCGATGCAGTTACGTTGATGCTGTTATAAAAAAAAACATCCATCCTTTTCATAATCATTAGCCCATATATGGGCCGTATAGCTAGGCACGAGCCTCCTCTACAACCACGCTGGGCTAGTGCGGGTTGGCGGACTACATACTTTGAATTTGCGAAAGTAATTTAAAGTGGCCGTAAACAGATGTTTCATGTTACTAAAACATTGTAATTTTATCCAAAAAATGAAATTAAGAAAATTACGATCATTTCGAACTTGTTCATTTTATGTAGTTACCATTGTACGTACTAGATGGCAGCACATGCTGTGTATTGGTCATAAAATTAGAATTTAGCAAACTTTTGGTTCAATACCCTATCAAAACATTTATTTGATAAAAATACTTAGCCGGAAACAAAATTTTAACTATTTATTAATAAATAATGGCTACTGTACGATGAGATTGCCGCCATTTGTTCAACTTCATTGCGCAATTGGTAATGTTGTCTACACTGCAATGGTGACAGAAGAAGACAGGTATCGATTCTAAATGTTGGCAGTACTGATTATGACATGACATGAAAGCAAGATGGCGAGTTCATCTCCGTTTGATAGTTCTCTGTGATAATTCACACTATTGATGTCATTTTTCGAACTTATTTCGTAATGAACTAGCACGTCAAACATACGTGAAAAAAATCCTAAAGTAGTGTTAAAGTGTTTCGATACCGTATAGGTGCTCGCGTTTAGTTAGATGTGCATCTAACCCACCTGAGGAATGTTGGTTTTTCAGTGATTTGTGAGTGATTCGGTCAGGTGTTTTCGTTTTGGTCAAAATTAAAATTTTGTTCTTGCGCAGTGAGTGAAGTTCCACATTTCAGATGTATTTGTGTCGTGGGGATGCTAGATGTCGGGACTGTTTTCAATGTTGGGAAACAAAAGCTTGAACTATTTGTTTTGATAGACCGTGATAAAATAAATTGAGAAGGTCGGACAGAGTAAGAGCCCGATCGGAGTTATGGCCTTCAGTGAGGTGAGTTACTTTTGTGCATTTAAAGTATCTTTGTTGAAACTTCCTGGTTGAAAAAAATACACTTATGTTAGATATTTTTTGAAATGATATTTTACAGTTTTTACATGTGTGCTAAAAATTGCTTAACTAATAAGATAATTCGTCGTTATCAATTCTTCAGCAGGATTATAAATTACAGTGATAAAATTATTGAATAAATAATAAGTTTGCATGCAATTAATTTGTTTTAAAAAATGTATAAATGTTTTAATTATATTTGGAAGGTAGATTAAGAGCTAAGTAATTTCAAGATAAATGCAGTAAGTTTGTGCATCAAATATACACCATTGCATTTTGTATGCTGTTCTTATCACAACTTTTTATCAATTTATTCTGTTGATGATGTCATCGGTGAATATCAAGAATTATAAGTACTTTAATATTTTTATAGCAGCATAAATTCAATGTGCAGAGCTTAAGTGCAAAACTCTCAGTAAATAAAATTATAATAGTTTTTTATTTCAACAAATTAAGTATATTTTTATGTTATTTCTGGTTCAAATGTACTAAAACCTAAAATATGAAACTAAACTTGTTTTCAAAGTAATATGTTGTCAATGATTAATAGATATTTAACAATTTGACTTTCTATTAAATTAAACTTTTTTATACAACAATTTGATATTATATACCAGCCATTTCATATAGTCACTTCAATTATTGCAAACATTAATTTAATGGAAGTATTAGTACTGTTCAACTATTTTAATAATTTTTTGACAAATGTCACAATCAACCACAAATATCTCAATGTTATTTTTTTTAATTAAAAAAAATGAAATTTTATTAAAATAACAAATATTCAACATACTTTGGAAATGTTTGAGGAAACTTATAAAACTCATATTCTTATATTAAATATGTATTAACATTAAATAAATGAATGCCTTAAGTTATTGGTTATACATTTGGATTTATATTATGAGAACATGTATAATGGTGCCAGTTTTGTGTTTCATCAACATATTTTATTTAATTATTAATATATTTTATTAAATGGGAAATATTAATATATTTTTTATTAGTATATTTTATTAAATAGGAAAGTTGTTGAACTAGCAATAGTTGATTATTGTTTGTTAATAGTCAATTAATACTAACTAATGTTGTGTAATAATAGAAATTATTTGGCTTGGTATTTGACGGCTAGATAATTATCTAATTAGCAAGACTTTATAGTATTTCTAGGTAATATTAATGGTACTGCTAATGTTTAGAAATGATTAATTTTTATTTGATTTTTTGGTAAAAACTCCTCATATCCTCAACATAAAATGGAGCAACACTCCACATGCATTATAATGTTAATCATTGTTCCTTAACACATGTCTTTAGTTATGCCTTCCTGGTACCTTGAAAAAATGTGTATTCATAAAGGGTACAATGGTTTGCATCAGTAATTTTGGAATGTGGATTGTCGCGCGCGTCAAAGACGCTGCGACAATCGTGTAACAACCGTTACCGATTCACACGGCGCGTTTGTTGTACCTCGAGCTCTAGGTGGAATATCCTCAGTGGTTGGTGGCGTTTCTTAGTTGTGACGTTTAGCGGCATATTCCCACGGTTCGATTGTTATTCCGAACTCGATGCGGTACCGAGCTTCGTGCGTACCCGTGCTGGCCAGTGCCGCTGCGTGAGACTCTTTCCACGTTTTCCTAAATAATCGTAAAAGTGGGTCCGAAACATTTACTATTGCGCTATCAATACAATAAAGGCGCCAGGATAATAGACGAATATTTTTTTGCCTTATACGATTGCAGAATGGCACAATATACGCTAAAACATTCGCGCATTAATTTTGAAGGCCAATTGCCAATACCGTTAAATATTTATATATTCTAAACATTTGCGCTAAATATCTAGTTGAGAGCTAAATGTCGGAATGTGTTTTTTGCGAGTTGTTCTAATACCCGCAACCATTAACAGTTAACCGATGAGTAAGGTAAATGTTACATTAGTGTTTGCATTATGCGACAAGCGTTATCTATGTCGGCCGTTGTTTCCTCGTTGGGCCTCGATCACACCCGCATTAGTTTGAACATTGCATTAGGCAAGCTACGCAACATTATTAAAGCACTCCATGCCTCTATGTTTTATCAATAGTATGAGCTGTTAATTGCATTGACTATTTTACTTATTAAAAGCAGTATAAAATACATTCAAAATGTAGACATAGACGCGCCATGTTGTTTGTGTTACGGCGCCACTAAGTTTAATGAAATTCCGAGTATTTGAGTCTCCGTGTTTGGGAATTTGCTTTGGTGGCATTCCCTTGTATTGCGAATTTTAGCTAACCCCGAGTCAATACTACAAATGCCAGAAGATATTGGTTTATACGATCCCAGTGAGCCATTGTTTTAATGTATTGTTTGTTAAGTAATGTGCATAAATTGAGTCCAACATTTTTGTATAATTAACATTTTGAACTTTATACTAATTTATCAAGCGTTGTAACGTTTTTTACTAGTAAGTTTTAGAAACTGCGTAAGTTAATGACAATTTATTAAGTCTCTTTACGTATACAGTTTATAGCCTTAAAAATGGGATACAATATTCAATATCACCATCATCACATTGTATCGAATTGAGCAAATCTCGTTAGACGTGCGCGCAGGGTCGTCGACCCGGACTTATCAACAATCAAATTTGTAGGGCTCCACGGCCGCGTGCCGTTTGTTTCTAGTTTTATTTGCATGGGAATTGTAAGCCCCGCCGAAAAATAAAACAATGTAATCTTAATTACGTGGTAGTTAGTGTACACCGTTTGTGTTAGAATATTTTTTCTTTAGTTCGTGCAGACGGCAATGTAATATGAAGTTGGATAATTTCCAAAACAGCCCGTGGTTTACTGCTACGTTTGTCGTACTCTGTAAACAGCTATAGTCAGACATTCTCTTTTTTGTTTGTTTTTGTAAATGTCACAATTGCTCAAAGAAATCCCATAGGAATGATAAGAGACGCTGTTAGTTTTTTTTTCATCAAACAAGGACAAGTTACTTAATCACCTTTTCACTAAACATATTTACTTAGTCCGTAACAAATTAATGTAATGCCTTTAGTAAGGAATGAGTCCCGATATATTATTTGGCAGTTAGATGACTTAAATTGTATTATGTTTAAATATTTTTAAAATAGTCTAGTGTTAATATATTTTAACACCATTATTGTTTTTGATCACCTATGAAGTATTGAATTGACATCATATACTTGTGTTTATAGCATTAACACACTTATCAGTCGACCGCGTTCACCTTTGACCCTTACGGGTACGTTCGTGATCTGCGTGAACTATTATGGAACTCGATAGGTGAAAGGAGGTACAACGCGGCACTGTTGCCTCGCTTCCCCTTGTGGTACCAGTTTGTTAATGTGACCTAGACACACCTTACTCGTTAGCGTAACTACTTCGATACCGAAAAAAGTCTTTAACGAATTATACGTATGTAGATAAAGTATTATCGATGTAATTTTATGACACAGTGTGGCAAGTTTAAGGTAATTTATGCCACGGATTTATTTATCCTAGATATGTACATATTCTCAATGTCGAGCTCGTTCAATGCTAAAGTGAAGCTTTTGAAACTATTTTTTTCTCAAAAATATGAACGAACGGTAGCCGCTTTTTTTTAATGCACGGAAAAAGGAAAAGCGCGATTGTGAGGAACGGCAAAGGTTGACCTGAATTCAATACAAGCCACGTTTTATTTTTAAAAGTTGCATTTAGTATTTTGATACGCGTTCCAAGCTGAAATGGTTTAATAATATAAACACGCGTGAAGGAATGTGGAGCGAAATTGGAAAGCACCGTGTTGTCGCTGCTCTCCCACTTCGGATTGATTGTTATTTTAATGATACATTCATTCATTTATTCACTTCTATTGCAAAACTGTGTCAATCATTTTAGACAACGATGACATTTAAATCGTGGTTAGTTAATATTCAGATATCAATCATCAAATAAATGTCCTTTGCTGAATATATTTAGTGAAGCCGTATTCTGAGGCATTAAACGTATTTTAGTACACTAAAATTGTGTTACGTGAAATGTCAACCTTCTGCTCGAAAACAACACTACTAAACGAAGTGTTGCACCGACGCGTGCCTTAAATATTTACTCGAGCCCCGGCTTGTAGTCCACACCTTTCCATCAATGTACATAAATTACTGAAACGGGTATACAAATGTGTGATCATTATATATAAAAAAAAAATACAGCACGCAATTGAAAATCTCAACACTTCGTAAGCCTTAGTAACAACAAATTTAAAACAACAAACTGTTTGTCAATGTTGCGTCGTCTGTTTAAAAATGTCATTGTTTACATAAAACTTTTCAAAATAATCTGTGTTTATTAGTGCACATTTGTTATTCTAGCTGCGAAACACGTCATCAGGTGACGGTCTTTTATATTTTTTATTTATTTTGTTTATTTCCAAATTATGGGAACTGAGAGAGCACACTCCTTACCTAATGTTAAGATAACTTTACCGTCTATAAACATTGAAAATTTCAACAAATGCAAGATATACAAATTCCATCAAGAAAATGATAAACCTTTTACTAAAAGTAACCTCACCAGGTTAACATTGTATCGTGTCAATATTATTGCCAATTCAAAACATTTAATAGATGCCGTGGTGTTTAGTGCCTATCTTAATATAACCCACTCATCTTACCATCCTTCATGAATTTGTAAATAGGTATAAGGAATGTGTCCACGCGATGCAAGTATCTCTCTCTTTCTCCCTTATTATTACCCATATATAAAATCTTTGATTTATTAAAGTCCGACGCAAGGCAACAGTATTGCTTTCAGTTTTACATTGAGTGAAGGTGTCGGTGATTCTCTAACTTTACTATCCATTTACACCATTCGTTTCATACATTTTAAGTATATGTTATGTTTGGTTCCGACTAGTTTTTTCCTTTGAATTTGTCTTATGCAGGTAGGTAGTCAAGTGTCTAAGTGAGTAACCTCAGATAATGAACTTTGATCATATACGGGCTTGTCCCAACTCATCTATCTTCGCATGATTGCACTTTTTGCTCGATATGCGTTTGCTACGGGACATTTTGATTGGAATTTGCATTATCTCGTGAATAATTTTAATGAAACCTGAACCTTAACGTGCTTTATAAACTGTTGCACTATTAAGTTGCAAATTATACATAGGTGTTTAGTGTTCATTGTAAATAACACTAAATGTTACGTCGAAGAGTTGTGTGTGTAAGATTGAATTCATTAAATATTACTCGATGGAATGCAAAGTGTGTAAAACAATCATGATGTTCCGAATTCTATTCCGTTAGACAGCAGGTTTTGAATGGGCCACACGGAGCGCATATATTATGTTGACCGGTAGGCAACAGTGGTTCATTGAGTAGAATTTGAATCTGATTATCTAAAACTCGTGTTGTATTATAATGAACGTTTAAGTAAAAAAATATGAGCTCCTGCTATAAGTTGCAAATATGTTAATTGTTGATCGTAAGCTTTCACTAAACTATTAGAATATAATATCACTTAATTATTTCATTTATCTTAAATGCACGCGCCTATATTGACTACGTTTTTGAGATTTTATTAAATATCCCATTGAATTTGTAAATGAATTTGAGTTTTTTAAGTAATTTGCACGTTTAAAGTTGGCTCAAATGGTTTAAATACTCGGGACGACAATTCTTTTGTTCTGAATTTTGTCGCTCAGTGCGCTTCATAAATCGTGACTTCAATGTTCGTGGCAATTCTCTTAGGGCTTATGATGTGTCAATTGGATACAAATACACGAAAAGACCAATTTAATTTTTTCATCGTCAATTTGTATAATTAATAAGAGGATTAATGGAGACAAATAAAAGCAAATCTATAGAAAAAGCTAATAGATTTCAATATGGATAATAGATATCAAACATTTTTTTTTACCGTAAAACAACTTTTAGAACGACGCCTAGGTGTTATTACTAAACTAACATGAAGACAGTTAACTTTAACAGTTGTAGTAATGTTGACAGTTGACGTTATCTAACATGAAGACAGTTATTTTGACAAAAAGAATAATAATTTAAAATTTAATGATTAACTACATTTATAATTCATATGACGGCATAATTCATGATGATAGCCGATGAAAACCTCCGGCCACTTACCCGTCAATAATTACATGGCAGACTTAGCGAGTGGTCTGTGTTAAGTAATTGGATTTGCGTGTAGAAGTGACCTTGGCTTTATATATTATTATTATTTACATAAGTTTGGATTTTCTTATATTACTATTTCTAACTTGTTATATATGTTGTTATAAATTTGACAGCCCCGTGGCGCAGTTGGCTAGACACCAGCTTGCGAAACCACCGAGACAAACGTTTGTGTGATCCACAAATATTTGTTTCGGGTCTGGGTGTTTGTGAGACCGAAAAGTCTCTTGTAGTTTCTGATACCCACGACACAAGACTCGTATCTTAGTGTGGTCAGGACTATGTATGTGACTGTTGGGTGTATTTATTATTTATTTATTTATGAAATTGAGAAGCCAAATTTTCGGTAGTAATTTGCTATTTGACTGAAAGAACTATTAAGATCATTTCATTAATGATAGCTTTTATCTCTTATTTAAGTGTACTATTAGGGCGGTGGAGGGATAATCTTTCTTTCTGACGTCATTGCTTGGCCTTTTATACTAGCTCGAGGTTGCTCATGACGTAAGCTGAATCCCCAAAATTTTCACACCATGCGCCGTTGACAAATATATTTTAACAGCTGCCCTTGAACGACTAACCTTAGATTTCCTATTTGAGAGTCATTATGTATTGAGTATTTCGGTACGAAAATTCATCAAATAAAGAGTGGGTGTTAAGCCAAAATCCTCGAAATGATCGCGTTTCATAGTCGATACTTCGTATGTAAATGCGTAAAATTCGCAGTTACCTGGCAAGCGTTGCTCTCAATAACAACCGTTCTTAATCGTAAAATGTTTATCGTCTGGTTCCTATTGGAAATTCGATTAACTCCGTAGTAATTTTCTTTATCCTATTTAAAGTACGAATTTACTTTTTTTTTAAAGAAGGTACAGATTGAAAGGTCGATATGCAATTAATGATCTAGATCGGCCACCTTTTGAACAACGGCAACGGCAACGGCCAGAAAGTGGAAAAATATATAAAAGTCCGCACTTCCTACAAAACAGTTTATACTAAGTATTGTAAACTTATTTTTAAAACATCCACGGACGGCATGTGGCCCGCGGGCCACGTGTTGCCGACCACTGATCTAGATTCTAGATTAAAGAATTAATTGTGCTTAGCTATTGTTTAAAAATACTGAATAAATAGAAAGAATTAATGTCAAAATTTTTGAATAATTTATTTAT
Organism: Cephonodes hylas; assembly: GCA_030295005.1. NCBI lineage: Eukaryota > Metazoa > Arthropoda > Insecta > Lepidoptera > Sphingidae > Cephonodes > Cephonodes hylas. The sequence continues at coordinate 4,126,296 of AP025364.1, read as the reverse complement.
TATCCTTTAAATATGTGCATTGTTCTTATCTGTATTCGTATACATTTTCCGTCATAAACACAAACATATTATCTTGATTGATAAACTTCTCAAGAATTTTGTTAAAAGGATCATTTATTATTATAAGAGAATAAATTTAGTTTTGAATATTTTAATGATGATAGATTTCTCATTTGAACGCAAAATTTTTGCGAGATTTTGTTGAACAACTCATGATAAAAAAGATGCAACATAATGTTCATGTCACGTCGTTGAAATATTAAGGCCCCAAAGTATATATTATTTATAACCATTAACCAATGATTCTCAAAATGTAAATGAAGGATTGCCTGCTGATAAACCGACCGTTCTAACGTTCAGCTCAGTGTGTGCTTGAAGTAAACATTTGTTTAAAGTCCATTGTCCTAGGGCCTGCTTATTTGCTACGTATTCGTTTTGTGTAACACTTCTAATTGAGGAATATCTTATATTAAAAGTAATAAATACGCTCTGTTTTTTCTTAAACCTTTATTTGTCCAATTTGTTTTACATTAAACAATGTAACAATAAATATGTATTTCCTATTTAGTTGCTCGAATAAAATAGCAATTTGTAAGAGATGTAACATGCCAAGTAAATGTACAATCGATTTAGTTTCCAATCTCTTAACACTATGTGTTGGCTCTGTGGTCAGCAGCAATTTGCATAGTTGTCTGTACTCGGCTGAGAGAAACTAAAAATAAGGCAATTGATAAGGCTTGCTGATTCGCTATGAAGTATGAACACAGGGGGTCGGTCGGCAACGCTAAGAATATTTCGTCACAGCATTTCAAGTGTTTATACAACACGTATAAAGCATTACATATTCAAAATATGTCTGCGGAATACGTGTTAATTACGCTCTGAACGTCCGACAACTGTCACATTAACCTTGACGATATCTACACCTGAATATATACAATAGTTTCCAGCGCGAATATGAATGAACGGTCAATACGATATTTATGAATAGGATTTTTGTTGGCTTTTATAAAAATAGTATTTAAAATTATAATACTATTTACGCGTAAACCCTATAAGTTTGGCGCGTAGTGACGACAACCTTAATCTTATTAGAGCTATAAAGAGCAGAACACAGGAACAAGACCAACATTACGTGTAATAAATGTTATAGAAATGTAGAGTTTTAAGGATCTGTACGTCTCTAATTAATAATTTACACTAAGATTGTTTAAGACCGGGATGGTTGGCGCTTACTTGGGGAGGCCTACGTTCAGCAGTGGACGGCGATAGGCTGAGTATAATATAATAATATATACGATTGTTTAGTAAACCATAACAGTGAGTGAAAACTGTTGACTATCAAACAGAGCATCACCATACTAGGTTATCATTAATTCCGATTGAGCTCATTCTAATCGACGATTTAATGTTGCGTGACTATACGAGGTAGCCGCGGGCACTTTCCAAATTACCTGAGTCCATTCAAATACATGCCTAGCGCTCGCTACGATAACCTTGCGGATTTGAGTAATTAGAGAAATACAGACGAAGCTTGAGGAAGTTATTTCTTTTTAGCAAACAAATATGCTACTTTATATTTAATTAACAAATCCAAAATATATGTAAAATTTAAGTTCAACAGGAAGAAGATTTATCAACTTGAATCCAACAAAAATTATGAATTTCTTTTCAATAACTAATTATGGTACTTTGTAAGACATTTCGATAGATGGATACGTAAACTTTAAATTATAATTCATAACCCGACGTCGGATATTAAGAAACTTTATATTGTAATGAGCAAGTGTACCCATTTAGTTTGTTAAGCAGGGTTAAGTTACCGTATTTATCTTATAAATCTTCTGGGCTTACGTATGAATCTGATGTTTTCCAGTTTACTTGAAATGAGTTTAATCGCTCACCCTCGGGAATCCGTTCGTAAATGGCGTCGTGTGTGGAATTTTACTCAAGGTTTATTAAATTAAATTCAATCCCATAATATATAATCACCAAATTAAGTTCTAAATGTGAGCCCATGTTATTAAAAAGCATGTATCTTCATTTAAGTGGACCAAGATAGACGCTTGGAAGTATACATTATGGTTTGATTATACCATATTGGTTGTCCATTACCTGAGTAGCGCAGGCCTGAGTGGAAGTGATCTTAATTGGTGAGAGTGCTGTCTCGTCTTATGCTCACATTAAAGTTATTTATAATTGCCGTTGATAGCGTATCGTATTAAAGGGGAGTTGTTTTGCATAATCACGCCGGTGATCGTTTTAAGTTAATTGACTCGTTTATATCAACACGAGTTTTTGCCGGGGGATTTGTACGAGCGGTAGGGTCGTTGCGGTGTTTGTATTAATTGTTTTAAGGGCTTTAAAGGATTGGGGGACACGGATTAGGAATGTGGCCTCCAGTTAATTTGTACTTGGGAATTACACTACCTTACGAGAAGTTCGTTATACCAGTGGTACAATAAACATTAAATCATTAAAGAATAAAAATTAAACGAGTATTTTTACATATATTTCGGATTTGTTAATTTAAAGGACGCCACTAACATATTCCATTATACAAGGACAGTTAGTCAAATTGAAATTAAATTTGCCCTTTATATTCAGTTTACACTAACTTGTTACTCAGTTCATGAATAGAAACAGTCTGCTGAAGAGTGTCGGGGATACCATGAACTAACCGACTTTAATGTTACACGTCGATGCCTATTTAATGAATTTGTTTTATCTGGTGCTAACCACAACCTGAATAACGGTACACAGGAGTAGATTACCGTCAGACCAGAGGACACAATAATATAATATTGTATGTTGCATTCACACAATGTAAAGCATACACGCACCCGACGAACAAAGAGTCAGGTTTCACAGCAAACTCGTCATATTTTCCTATGAAACGTGATGTTTTTACACCAACTCTTGAGAGGAAATGATTCGTTTTATTCGCTAGACTGGCTGGCGTATTTGTTTATGTGATTATTTCGATATGTGATCATGGTAAAATCGAATACTATCTATAATTCTGTAAAGTATACTCGTTACAAGCACCGAAGTAAAACTTGTTTGTCTGTTTATACTTTCTACTTTCAATTTAGATAATACTCACATGCAAGCGGTTTAGGTCGCCTGGAGGTTGTGCTATTAACTGTAACTATTTCTGAACCTAAATGCAATACACTGTGCGTTATTGGTATCAGTTGTTTGTCTTGTTGCTTACTAATTCCTATTTGTGTTGTTTATCGTGAACTGCGATAGAAGTACTTCTCAATCCGGAATAATTTGTGGCGTCAGGTGTATATTCTAAACCTAACCATAGATTGCCTATTAATCTATGTCCATTTAAATTCGTTAGGGCGATACGTGTCGTTTCGCCATTAAACATATTCCCGTCTTTGGCTTTATTATAAATTTAATTCATCTGTAAGAATGCACCCAAGGAAAAAAGTCCTTTAGACTGTTCTATTATACTCTTGTATTAAAAAAACAAGTTATTGTTTTATACTTTTTTACAATTTAAAAATAGGTCTAGTGTAACACGGAAATGTTTCGTAAGGATTAATTATACATATACATCAGTTTGGTAATCGGCGGTTTCGTAATACGAATTTATTTTCGTGTCCCAATTCAAATGGTGTGCGTCTAAACATTTCGTGAGATAAATCGTGCGAGGAGCCCTATATATATAAATGTTGAGATGTGGCGGTTTAAAATTGTTTCTGGCGTAACTTCTTTTAGCGGATACTTTGAAACCGTTGTGTACCTTGTGTTGGGTTTAAAGTGGAACGTCGCGTGTCGCGCACACTGCTCTATTCTCATTTGCTGCACTTCGTACCAGGTACAAATAACACTTCCAAACCAATACTGAGCTAGATAATCGAATATTTTCCTTCTAAGGAATTGTCTCAAAGATGAAGTTAATAAAATTTGTTTTTCGCTCAATATTTAAGTAAAATATTATTTTGTATTGATTTTTATTTCGTTTACAATACTCTTTGTGCAATTAGTGTGGTCCCTTGCGTTAAGAGTATTTTATTTGAAGTGTGAGAAGACGCACTTGAGCCCTTTTTTGTTTCGTTATCCTGCTTTAGAGATGAGCGTTTGAAGTCGGTTGTATAAACACGTGTCAGTGAATGTGCAATATGTGTACATTTGGCTTATTTTATACTGAGGAGGCATTTATTTAGGTATTTTAGCTTCCTCGACCACGTAGATTAGAAGCCAACTGGAAAGCAAGCAGGTTTTCACGGGTTTCACAGTTAAACAACAACTGCAAAGTTTTTCTAAGAGTCTGTATTAAGAAAAAAAAAAGTATTATTGTTGAAAATAAATTTACCTGTGGGGGAAAATAAGAAAATAATTACCAAATGATTTATAAACTTTGTACTTCAACTTTAGTCCGCTCGACTGAAGCGTGACTAATTTCATTTGAGTCTTCATTAAGGAAAAGCAAAGGGTGTCACAAATTTCAAATCAATTTGCATGCCGGCAGTGATCACCTTTAGAAATTTGCATTTTCATTAAATCTCAAAGGCTCGCTGTTCACTTTATTAAATCGATCTCGCTGTTCATTTTAGTGTCCCGTGCCTGCAGAAGTCGTTTAGAGACCTGTAATACAAATGTTCCATGTCGTAGACACACTTCGCTACTAGTCTTGTTTAATCGCTTTTTAATCTTCATGCATCTATAATACTGCTGTTAATACGAAGCCATATTATTTCCTGGTGCCTTACACGTGTCAGCGTAAGGTGCAGCATACTGTGGTCTTACATTCCGTTGTTGAAGGTTCAATTTCGATGTTGATATGGCTTATGATCGATCTCCTGCTTTCCCGTGCAATACCGGTGCCACCTGGCATGTACGGCGCGGTACGTTGCCGGTCGGATATTGTACTCTTATAGCGTCGTCGGTCCACTTAATGTGTTTCCGATGTGACGCAAATGGTCTGTACCCCCACAAGTTAGTCGGTAGGCGCGCAGGTGCAAACTGTTGTCTAACTGGGACAGTTTACTGTCACCACACTGCATTCAATGCACATTGTGAGCACAACGCCTGTATGAAAGATGATTCGAATGGTACGAATGAGTTTCTGTACATGCAATGTACGGGCTTATTACATTTTGCTAGATATAAATTTTATGGCTAAGCTTTTAGGATTGTTCCAAACCCGGACTTTACAATAATTAAAAGAAAACTGGTCTCTAGGCATAGATGTATTATAATTCGCAACTTCTAATGCTATGGATGTAATTGTAGAGTCGGAAATTTTAATTGCATATAAGTTTCAACACTTTAAGAACTTATCCTCGTGAAAACATAACCGTGGCAGTAAATTTTAAAGTTATTGTGTTTCGACGATTTATGTGGTGAGTGTTTCCAAACTTTAACTTGGAGACTCGGCGCGTGACTGCAGTCTGAACTATATATGTTGTGGGCAATGTGATTAATTTGGCATTATTAATAGTGCCCGGGCAATATAAATAATGCCCAATAAGAGCGGGCGATGTGATTATAAACAATCAATTTATCACATTGCCCGGGCATTATGGATAATGCTAAGCGCCTATTGGGCAGAGTGATGTAAAACATGCTTAATACTTTCAAATGAAATCAATTATCGGGTAGAGTAATAATAAAAACATGTTTTATAGTTTAGTATTTATTTTTAAAACTTAATTAATTAGACTTCGGTTTAACATGGATCAATTTACGAAGGGCTACATTTAGAAACTGTAGTCCATAGTAATGCAGTTTGGAAGTATTTCGCACTCGCTTTCACTCACATGTTGGTAGATATTGCGAGTAAGCTGCAGCAAGGAATTAGAATAGAATACTTCTCAGCGTGAGTAATTTAAATTATAAATCTAACTAAATCGAACTAAATGGAAATCACATCTCCGATTATTTAACTTAAAATTTACTTTAAAGTTAAAGAGTCTTAGTAATCAGTTTCATAGGTAATAATAAATAAAGGGTAATATTAAAAATAACGTTGAAAACAAAAAAAAATAACTACCTATGAGTAATTTAGTACTTTTAACACAGTAATCAAATCGGTCTCAATATCTGAATTAAAAAAATAATAGTTTTCAGCAGATACTTCAAACTTAACAATCAAATAAAACTTAAAAAATAAAATTTAAACCACACACGGATTTATCAGTGATCATGAAACTTAAAATCAATTCTCAAGTTTAAAGTTCAAAAAGCTTTTTACGCTTAAGTTAAAAAGCTTCAAATTATATAAAAATTTAAATAATTTAAGTCATAAGCTTTGTTTAAAAAATCAAAAATAAGTTTGTAAAAAAGAATAAGTTGATCTATTTATTAGAACAACTGCTGCTGTGATTGCATTTTAAGCACCACGTAAAAATTTACATTTTAATCACATTGCCCAATCATCATGTAGCCATATTCATAATGCCGGGCAATGTGATAAATAGGTGAGTTTAGATTGTAATTAATCACATTGCCTATTCTTATTAAGCATTATTTATATCGCCCGGGCATTATGAATACTGCTTGCATTAATCACTTTGCCCATAACATATACATTTTCGCACAAATTCAAAAAAAATTCAAGGCGTATGACGGTATGCCTTTAACTACGAAAGAGTGGAGCTATAAAATCATTCTATATTTATATAAATTCTGTTTTAAATGCAATGGGAAGTGATTTTACCACTTAATTAGATATTTGAGTTATCAAATTGTAAGCAATTTTCATATTATGAGCTGAGGTTATTTTTTAACAAGGTTTCGTCTTTCAAAGTAACATAAATCACAGCTACCTGACACAGCTTTTAAGCTGTCCTGCCTTATTAATTTGCGACGAATTCTGTAGTTAATAATTAAGACAATTTTGGTTTTTCGGTTGCCTTTTAGCATCTGTTATGAGATTTCATAATACTTAAAGTATAATTAATAGTTAAGGCAAGCGTCAAGGCGATTTCTTGATGTTTCAAAATTGATTGTTAGTATTAAAAAAAATTAAATTTGTATATTAATAAATCATCCTTTTATTTTACATTTAATCTAAATAGCATCTAATTATAAGTGCGAAACTATTTGTCATTTGTTTGTTGTTAAAGCTGCGCACTGGTAAGAATAGAAATCGAACAACTATGACATAATTTCAACTGATTTTGATTTGGGTTCGATGGCAAACGAATTGCAACCTGGACATATATAAACAAAGGTGTTTCATATCTTATTGTTAGGAAACAGGAAAGTAGTGTCCGCAAAGCTTGTTGTCGTCGTATGGTAGTATTTCCAAGGTGGACTCGCTTTTCCGAGCACAAATTTGTATTATGTATGTATTAATGTCCCTCGGAACTGAGCTGACGCAACCTTTTCTGGTTATTTTGAACAAAGATACCAAACCGCAGTAGGCTAGGGAGACAAAAAAGATTGACGATGATCTTTTAATTCCTACAAACCAAGAATTGTTATTTCTATAACAAGTGTTATAAATGTTAACGTTTTAACGTTGTAAATATATCTTTTTATATCTTATTAACAACTCGCATAAACCTTCGTCTTATCTCTTTATATAGACCATTTTTAACTCTCGTTTGTTTGCTCAGAATGTTATTTTGTTTTTTTACCATATCTGTTATCTAAGTCAAGCGTACTTGTAGCAGGAATGTGATGTATCATGATAAAATGCGTTATCATCATCTTCATTTGAGCCTAGTACTGCAATAATATCAAGAATACTACCATCAAAACCGCTAAGTGCAACATAATCTGCAGTATAAAACTTCTAGAGTGATACAATAATATATGTAATGCAGATAATTGTTAATTTAAATGTACATTTTTAAAGAATATGATTATGATTTGTGTGGTTAATAATTTTATGAATGCGCGAATTGCTCAATTGTGAGGCGTATTGTTCTTGTAATACTTGAAACATAGTTAGTCATCAAGTCAAGCGCAGGTTGTACTGTTGCGTGTGTAGCGCTTTTTCTGCCTACGCACCAAATCGTCCTTGTCTCAAGGAAAAGAGTAGTGAAAGTGCTATTGCTAGCGTAAAATAAATTAAGTTTCCAATTTTGGACACAAGTGTATCTATTCATTTTATATGAATTGTTCAAGTTCCGGAATTTCAAAACAAACATGGCTAAAATTCATTATTATCTGTTGTGAATTATTTCGTTTTACATCTTACTAAATATGCATGTATATTGGTGTTAATGCCACGAACAGACATCAAGTATGGCAATGTCAATAACACAGACGTGATGAGCCCAATAAAGGATCTAACGGACCGTAGACCGAATAACGTATGTGGGCCGCATGGACTAATGTCGAACGCGTAGCATTGCCGTAAATGCGAGGAATGTGTGTGTAGTTCATAAAGGTCAGTATTCAGTGCACGGCTACGCGGGCGGTGACTCCTCGGGACCGTCCACCCGTTGCCGCGCTGCGCCGTCCACACTCGGAATACTAATGCCTTCTATTGTGAGTTCAAACAAGACGCCAGCAGTTTTGCTTCAACGAAAGTTTTGTAACGCCTTTGTTTTGCTGACTTTCGCGTTCGCTAACTGGAACGTTCTTTTGACGGATTGACTATAATATTACCAGCAGTTATTGCTTTTTTTTCGTTGCAGTTGTCAGTCTTGTTTTTGTATTTAAATTTGTTTTCGATGTTCACCTAGTCATACATATTGATATATATGCTTAAATATTGATATAGCTGTTAAATGATGGCCAAGCCGCTGCACAAATCCATATTATGCGTACTATTGTCTTTCAAGGTGATAAAGATATGATTAGCCCTCAGCAGTTATACGACAATGAACGCTTAGAGAACCCCGTACATGCACTGTTGGTTAGTTAAATCTGCGCGTGAGTTTCGCTGCGTTGCGCCGCTGCTTCAGCGGCCGGTGCACGCTCCGCTGGCGCCGCTCACCGCCCGCTCCCCTCCGACACCCCGCGGTCCCTTGCGAAAAAATCATAATGCAATCGGCAGGACGGCCGGTGTGGAACGCTCGACAACTGTTCGCAACACGCAACCAGTCTACATTCAAATGCGTTGAAACTCACACGCCGTCCATCACGATGGATTAGTTGTGTCGGGAAATAGATTTCTCTTGTGCTCTTTACTTGTCGACGTTCGTGCAAATAACATACTAGTGATACCAATAGTATGTTCGGTTCAAAGTTGCCATTGAATGGTCCAATGTCATTCAGTGATGTGAACTTTCGCACACGATTGTTGTTTTTGTAGTTTCGTCGCGTTCCAATAATGTACTTGGCAATAAACTCACTTTGTTTGATCGTCTTTGTATTGATGGACTTATATGGAAAACAAAAGTAACGATTTGCATTGTTATTATTACGGTGAAAAGTTAAAAGAGCCGCACAGACATTAGAATCGATTTTAGGGTTTCTTTTGATTTTCGTATGGGGTTATAACATTTTCGAAAAATTTTCGTTCATTAAATTAGATTCACTTCATGTCCGTCACAAACCTTATTAGATGGAACAATTGTCCATCAAAAATAAATTAATTCTTTACGCGTCTCAGTTGCGTCCGGTGACGGTTGCTTTCGAAGTGTTCATGTTTTTAAGTTGTCTTTCTAACGCGAACAGTGGCCTGGATCACTCGCTACCGACTGGTAGCTGATTGGAAATGTGTGCGTTATTATCAGTGTTAAATTTATAAATAATACGGATTGGTGAATTGGAAATTATCAAGGTTTTTATTGATAAGTTGATAGTTGAAATTCGCGGAATGTTTAATGTCAGTGTTCAGTCCTTGTGATGGAGTGATTGGTGTTGCGTGTAGTGCTTTCGTGTGACTACAAGTGCCCGTACTATGTGGGGAGCGGCGGTGTCGAATCCTCCACATTACCACTATGTTCAAGGACCGGGGAGTCCAGTTTCACCAGGTGGGCCGGCGGGTCCCATCTTGTCTGGTCCAAATGCACGACATTTACGGCCACAGTCGTCTTATTCTCTACCACATGGGAGTAATGGACCTGGTAGATGGGGTTGGTCTGGTAACCACGTATCGTCGTTCGACCGAAGGCAATTAAAAGTCCCTCCGCAACCAGCACGTCCTGCGCCTGTAAGGCCTGTCTCTCACAATAGGAATGGTGGGAAGAATGTGAGTACTAGTCGATAAAATTATTAAATCAAATGATGTGTCGGCCTCAAAACATTTTGTCTGTTTACGTTAGAGTGCATTTTAACACGTCGTCGGCTGGTTTCATGTCCTGGTGTAACGTGCGTGAATCGGAATGGTAGTTTCGCATAACTGTAATTTTATTTCCTTGTCTCTTGCAATGCGTGTCGGATGTCGGCTGGGCACGCGTCACCCGATACTATCGGGATTTTCTCTACTACCAATGCGCTCGTGATCAACCTCTATGTTATTATGCATTGATACCAGACATAAATTATAGGCAAAGCTTGTAATCATACAGACGGTATTTAATTTTGCACATTATCTTTAACGATTGCTTACCGTGAAACTTTGTCGCTTTCCAGCGGTTTAAGCTTGCTGCCGTACATGTTTTATTTACGTAACTCTTACGAAGGTCTGGTAAAAAATATCAACCATTCGCTGTTCGCATACCCAACGCCCATTTATGGTGTCCCGGTGTAAGACGGCTTCCTATATAGGGTAGTATCTAATGAATAGCAAATGTAGTCGTAACCGAGGTTGTTCTCGTTACGGTACTAAAACTGACGTAAAGGTATTCTATCTTTGTACGGTTTCACAAGCGGCCGTGCAGTTTCGGCTCTATGATAAAGCAATAAAGATGTAATTGGCGAGTGGTGTGCAATCACAGTTGGCGATGAAGGACAAAGCATGACCGAATATTCAAAAAAATAATTTCAATTTTAGAAAGTGAGTTATAATATTATGTACTTGCGTTAAATAAACAGTCGACGGTTTAAGTGCAAACCACCACGATTATATTTGTACTGCTGTATGTAAGTTCTCCAGTGGAGGCCACGTACTGGAAAGCGCAGTGTGGGACGTCCTCCGACCAGATGGCCCTACGACCTCGTAAAGGTCGCAGGACGTCGCTGGCTGCAGGCGGCCTTCGACCGATCCCGGTGGAGGTCATTGGAGGAGGCCTATGTCCGGCAGTGGACTAAGATTGGCTGAGGATGATGATGATGATCAAGGTATAAAAAAGAACATGAATAGTTAGTCTTCGAGCAATGTTGGTTGATTCGAAATATTTTAACAAAAAGTAGACCAACACAAATAGACTAGGTAGTCTACGTGGCACTTTTAGTCGCCTATTTCTGCTTTCGAGCTGAGTATACAATAAAAAGATTTTTTAGGAACTCAATAGTTATAAATATAGTAAAAATTGTTTTTCATTTTTGACAGCCCCGTAGCGCAGTTGGCTAGACACCAGCTTGCGAAACGAGCGGCCGCGGGTTCGATCCCTGCACCGAGACAAATGTTTGTGTGATCCACAAATATTTGTTTCGGGTCTGGGTGTTTGTGAGACCAAAAAGTCTCTCGTAGTTTCTGATAGCCACGACACAAGACTTGTATCTTAATGCGGGGTCAGGACTATGTGTGTGACTGTTGGGTGTATTTATTTTATTTGAACTACACCTAAACTAACTTGTTCTCTTAATACCAAGATCGATCCCTATAACTGTTGACTCTTACCATTTTGATTTCTGACGTTATAATAACGTCATTGCCGAGGAATATTATTTAAATTAGATCACTCTTTAGTCTTGATCGGTATCAGATTTTTTTATTATGTTATTCGATAAACATGAAATTAATAATTTAATCATTGTTATTATATCTGTTACGTGCCATATATTGTTTTATTCAAGGTTTTTTTTCGGAAATAAATATAGAACAAGTCAGTTAATGAGCTCTACGATGCTCTTTAGACTCGCCATGTTTTGACAAGTTTTATGGCTTGGTGAAGGTTCGTTTAAAAGATACTACTTTAAGTTTGTCCACCAATTTGTCCAGAACGTAATTTTCTTATACATGCTTAATGCCGAACGAATACTTGCGATTAAAATTGTAAATCAACATACGGAATTATTAACACATATAAATGTTGCTCATCAACTGAATTTTTGGACGTTATCTCACTGGATACTTGTGTCATGCGAGGTAGCAGACAAGCATTAGTCGTATACGCTTTGACTGACTTCTAAATAATACAGGTAGCAATTAGATAGCTTAGATATACACATACAACTACGCGCCAAAATATGCAAAGTAATTTTATCGAATGTCCATTCAACTTTATCTAAGTTGTATGTAACCTAATTTATTTTACTCTACAAGGATGGCACAGTTATTTGATGGCAAGTTTAGCTAGAGAGAAGAAGTTATAGGTTTTTTTTATTTAATTTTAGTAACTTATTTGTCTTGTGTCATCAAAATGATATTTATTAATTTCGTGATTATTTCTTTACGCGCTGATGTTTTCGATAACATGATTTATTTTATCTTGCGTAATCTTACCTATTTCTCGTGAATGAATCATCACACGATTAAACGTTGAAGGGTAACGATATGATGAAACTCCCATCTATAAGAGTATATCTGCAAATATTCTTATATTTTCGTATAAAGTAATATAAGTTCGAATACCATATTTGTTCAATCGATTAGTAATTACAACAGACAATTTGATTACAAGCAAATATAATTCGTAATTTTTGCTAAGGCTGAAATTATTTACCAATCATCATTTTATTGAAAGGGAAACGATTGGTTTTTTCTTGTTTTTGGCATTGGTGTTAAGTGTTGAGACTAGTTTCAACACATTGTCACTAGCCTTGATTTCACAGCGTGTACTAGTCACGTAGCACGCAACTATATCGCAATTTCGTCTATTTGTGACCGCATATCTCGTTATTACATCGACTAGATTACAGTGGACATATCGCATTAATTTCACACTATTCTAGGTAAAAATAATCTAGGTGGTGTATTTTCATATACAATATATTGATAATGGCTTGTACAAAATTATCTTAATTGAAAAAATCCGTTATCAGTAAACATAAGCGATACATATACGTTTTACGTAGAATTGATAACATTTTCGTGAATTTCGAAAAGCTTTAACCGATTTTTTTTACCAAAACTCACTTTATGTTTTTATGAATATTCTTATTGGTGTTATATTGCTGCATTGAATGGTAATTTTATTCATCGCGGCTGTCTTGCCACTCGACACTTTAGATCAGAGTAATATGATTTTGTTTTTAATTACAATCCGATCTTCACTTTGGAACAAATTGTTACTTATATACTAAGTGATATTATTCTGAGATAAACTTCAGCAACATCAATAATTGTGTCATTCTTAAAAATAGTTTTATTTTTGGATGACCCTGTTAAAAATCACGGCAAATCGATACAAGTATACATCTCGTAATCAATAGAGATTATCGCTACAAGAATTTGCATTAACTTATCAGGCGAGGGGCGATATATCGCAATGGATTAGAGTAGATTAAACGAGTGCTTGCGTTTGAAAATATGTTTTCCTATATTATCACCAAACAAAAGCTATCCATAAAATCGATATTAACTACTTTTCTGTATTAGGCACGGATACGAATTTTCTTAACTGCAAATTAGTGAAGAAAAAGTAAACACTAAGTGAATTTTGTTAATTAAGTTAAGAATTTAATAGACGTTGGAGGTATACGTCGTTGGTGCGAAGTTGAAAGTTTGAATATTCTCTTAAACATTGTTGTGTCTGAGAGCTGTTTATAAGAAAATAGCCTGGCACCATTGCAGTAAATTTAAAAGTAAGGCTAGGCGTCATAAGAGCTCATAGGCGTAATAATATTGCATCTATATTAAAATCGCTGAAGCAGATCGATATCATTGCTCAATACCGTGGAAACATGGCATTAGCCTTGCATTTATTATTCAAGATAAGAGCGCCGTGTTTGCTCACTAATTAATGTTTCGCAATATGTTCAATGACAGTGTAGTGACGTCCTACTGTTGAATTTTGTGGGAACATTAATGAAATTGCAATGAAAGTTACTCTAGTATTTTTTTGCTGTATAATAGTTCTGAGATTCAATGCTCAAACGATGTAACTATTCCCGATAAATGTACTATCATTCAAAAGTCACAAACAAGAAACCAGATGCGTATTGGCCCTTCCCTTATTGCAAAACTCTTACAGTTCGATAGGTCACTAACAAGTTTCACACCGATTGCATGCTGTTAGCGTTGGGCTGGTCCGATTATCATAATAAAAGAAACAAATTACAAATATGTGATAAATATCCTCATGAAAATATTAACGTAGCTGATGTTTCCGTAGTTACTATTTTACGGTATTCAAAATTATTTGCTTCACATTCTAGACATATTTACAAATGGTTGTATTTTGGTAAAATTTTAGAATGTGTTTTAATTATTATTACCTAAGTTTGTAACCGATCCGCGGCAGTGTAATAAAAAAGTTAAATTGTTATTTATTCCTTATCGCACCAACATTTAATTTGAGGTGAAAACTTTGAGCGTCAATCTAATCTCTTAAAAGGCGTCTGTGCACTTTTAACAGGAAAGTTTTAATGAGTTAGCGGTTTTATTAATTCAAATTTCAAGAGATGAAGATATTATCAGGTCTTGTCAGTTGGAAAGTTTTCCCTTTTTGGTTTTAAAATGAGTTAGGTGTTGCAAGTCTTAATTAAGCCTTAAAATGGGGCCGCGCAGTTTCATTTTCATGCTTTCATTGTTAATTCCTTCGTTGCTCTCTATATATTTTTTTAAAGCACAGGCATACCAGAGTCAAAAGTCACGTACCTTTTTGCCGCGAAATTTTAAAGCATCGCCTCTAAAATCGTCGTTGCTACCGAAACTTAATAAACCCTTTTTGTTCGGAGATGAGCCTTTCGTTTTATGATCCCCCATTTTCGGGCCTTTTACACGTAGCATTTAGAGATGTTCCGGATATGATATTTCGGATCCGGTTACGGATACGGATATGGGAATAAAATTATATCGGTTTCGGATTCGGTTACGGATATGAAATTATTTCGGATTATCCGTTAGTTTCGGATAGTTTCGGTTACGGATATTAGATTGAAGTAAATTATAAACAAAAATAGTATGTAATAATTTGATTTTATTTATAGGTTTTATCTATTCACTGTGTTTTGTTTTGAGATGAAGTTTCAATGAAGTAGTGCCACCTCCTCCTTTCCGAGAAAAGTTTCTATCGCATTGTTTACATTTTGCGTATTCTGCATTTATTTGATTAAAAAATGTCCAAATGAAACTTGACTTTGGTCGCATAATATCACAAAACTTAAGGATAATTTTAAGCTAAGTATAAACTTTAAAATAAAACACTAACTAGATATGTTGTTATTATCATCATTCCCCTGCCCTGGTCCCAATTTATTCCTTGGGGTCGGCGCAGTATGTTTTCTCCTTCCACACATCCCTGTCAGCCGTCATGTCTTTATTCACCCCTTTCTTTTTCATATCTTCAGTCACGCAATCCATCCATCTCTTTTTTGGCCTTCCTCGGCCCGCCCATCCATCCACTTTCATAACCATCACCTTTTTTCCTACATATGATTCATCCCTTCTCTTAATGTGCCCATACCACGACAGACGGTTTCCTTTCATCTTTTCTATCACAGGAGCTACTTTCAGACAGTGTTGGGCAAATGTTAATTGAACTAACAATTAAAAATTAACAATTAATCAATTGTATTTGCAGTGACAGCAATTAACAACTGATTAATTTTTAATCGTGGTTTTGTACAATTAACAATTGATCAATTTTTAATTATTTTGCGGAAAAAAAATTGACGATTAACAATTAACAATTAATTTTTTTACCAAGTAATAGTTGAAGTATTGGGTACTTCCGTGTGCGGAATAAGCCTCTTAATACATTTACGGTACCAAATAGAACTCCTTAACAGCTTATAAAAAGGGTGGGCCAGGAAGCATCTTTGGTAGAGTTTATAACTGTATGGAATCAAATAGCAATGCGCTGACGTTTGTTGCTATATTGCAACAATATGACACGCAGGCGTTCTAATGGCATAACTTATATATTATATTGCAACAATATAAAGCGCGCGCGCGCCGGTGCTTTTGAGTCTCGAAAATGACCCTAAAATAGCATAAATATGACAAGCTTATTAACTTGTAATTTATCAAAATTTGCATCAAAATCTTTAAATGTTATTAACTATTAAGACAATAGTATTTCCTAAAATAATTAGTAATTAACATATTGTTAGGATGGGTCTTTCATCAATTTTAAGGGTTTTGAAAAGTACTGTTTATACTCAAAATTCCATTTACTTATATTATCAATAATAAAAAATACCCATTTTACACGGCTTTATGCACCTGAATATTATTAAAAATAAAGCTACAAATGGTGTTATATTGAAGGGAAAGCAATTGACATAAGTTCAATTGCATTAAAATAAATACACCAAGTGTTGGATAATATTCTAACCACAAGTTGAAACCCTTTTTAGGCAGACAATTATTTTATTATGTTTTCAGTCTTAACTGAAAACCATTGAAATAGGGTATTATATAAATAATGATAATCTTTAAATTGATTCAGAAAGCAAAACATATTTATATTTTAGGTACTCAATTTTAATTATAGAATCAGATAATGACAACTAAATAGTTGTGGATTAATTGGTTTTAATTAATAAGAGAATTAGAATATGAGAATAGCCTAAAGTTGTAAACCATGTGCTTGTATGTAATTGTCATATAAGTAATTATTTAAGATCCTGTTTGTAGGAGATGAAATGGAAATTATTGAGATATCACATGAGCCACTTGTAACAGTTAACTACAAGCCCTCAACTTCTTGTAATAGTTGTATTGGGACATTATAATAATTAACTAGTAGTCTTTATAAGGTCAACAAACTGAAAACAAGAAAAATGTGAAGCAAGGACCTCTGATATTGGTGAAATTTCATGTAGGTAAAAAAATAAACAGTACCCAATTGTTTTAATGCCATTTTAATAATACTCAATCATATGAACCATTGTTTGTTTTTGTAATTTAAGGTAAGAAGAAGAAAGTTACCACTATAAAGCTGTTAAAACAAAAAACAAACCCCTAAGGGAAAATTATTTTTAAACTCAATTGCTCAATGCGCTATTGAAAAGAAGATTTATGACAGAAAAACTCCACCTTGACATTTCATTATAAAAATTAAAATAAATAGCGGAAATTAAACCATAAGCTTTTTTAAATTTATATGTTAAATATACACAGCACCTCTTTATATATGTAATACTGAGGTACAGCTTTGTATCACAAGTGTCAATAAATACTATTCAGAGTTAAAAGCCCAGAAATGAAAGAATAATATATATTGATGCAGGGAATAATCCCACAGCCTGTTGTATTATAAGCTGGCATCTACCTAGAGTCTGTTAGATTATTTAGCATTAAATGAAAGGAAGTTTTCAACTGTAAAATAATTATTATTTATTGTTCTATTTGTAACATATAAATTATCATGATATATAGTCAACTTGTGACTATATTGTGGATTTCTGGGATAGTGATGTTTCAATTATATTCTCATGACTACTTTCATAGTCATTTTTTAAGTATTGAATATTATGTAGACCTGTACCTACACGCCACAGGTAAAAATCATTTTTTAATTTTATTTGTAGGCCAAGTTGGGCACATGAAAATCTTTCCTTAAGCATGTCAGAAACTCTTTCCACAAGGTCTCAGCTCTTTGTGTAATCCTGTTCACCTGGTATTCTTTATTCTGGATTTAGTACAAGAGTCAAAATATATTTCCTGCATGTGTCGCAACATTAATTTTGAATCACACACTATTTGAATGTTTAGACCTAAGTAGCCTCTTCTGTTTCTGTATGATTGACTGATGTAGCCTGCATGCTACCTGAAAACATCAAGTTTTAAAGTACAAGAAAAATATTTACATCAACAATAGCAAAACTCTATAATAGGTACATACCAGGTGACTTTAGTTTGATATGGGTGTCATCAAATGCACTAATACCGGTTTGTATTATTATGAAGTTACTCATCCTTCTTGTAATTGGCGTGATGTTGTCTTTAAACAAAGGGCTAAGGTGTACCTACAATCTATACAATCAATTTGAGAGTTGAAAATTATATGCTGGATCGTTCTTAATGTTAGTCTACTCCTTAAATTTCAACTTGCGAAAAGTCTTAGTTTTTGAGATATTAATTTTTAAAACATGTTTGAAATTAAGCGTATTTTAGCTTCGTAACACGCGGTTGACATCTTCTCGACGTTTTGTTATTCGTTACGTTTGGTACTCAGTTTAAACTTTTTTAAACTCTCAAAATAGTTTTTGCGTATTTTTTATATTTTAAGTTAGTTTTTTCATTTTCATTTTGTATGTAAAAGTATTTTTCACCTCAATTTCGTTGTGATATTGACTTTTATTAAAGGACCTATTTTCTTTAAAAAGGAGAAGCAAAACGCAACACTAACGACGCTACAAATAATGATAACACAAACGAAAACAAATTGAAAACATTCAACGACATTTAAAATAAATAATATTTTATTGGCAGCGTTCTTAACAATATTATATAGTGGCCACTGGCCAGGTATATTAACGGTAATGTCTTTACTTAAATGAAACAAAATACAATACACATTCATAACAAACGGAAAGAACTTTTTTTCCCAAATTTGCTGGAGTTGCATATTCAGGGCAACCAAGATACTCTTCAAGAGGAATCTAACGAGTCCAAACTTGATAGGGTTGCGTCATTTAATTACGAAGTTCATATAGCCACCTTCCAGCTCCATCATCAGACCCTGGTTACCATATGGTATCATAGAACTTGTTAAAACGAATCAAATGAGCCCAAACTCGATGGGGTTGCGTTGTTTAATTGTGGAGTTCCGATTGCCACCTTCCAGCTCCATCATCAGACCCTGGTTACCATATGGTATCATAGAACTTGTTAAAACGAATCAAATGAGCCCAAACTCGATGGGGTTGCGTTGTTTAATTGCGAAGTTCCGATGGCCACCTTCCAGCTCCATCATCAGACCCTGGTTACCATATGGCATCATAGAACTTGTTAAAACGAATCAAATGAGCCCAAACTCGATGGGGTTGCGTTGTTTAATTGCGGAGTTCCGATGGCCACCTTCCAGCTCCATCATCAGACCCTGGTTACCATATGGCATCATAGAACTTGTTAAAACGAATCAAATGAGCCCAAACTCGGTGGAGTTGCGTCGTTTAATTGCCCTAAATTTACCTAGTCATAAAGAGTATATGGGATAATTAACGTTAAACATCTACAAGGTTTGCAGACCACCCTGCCGTACAAAAATAGCAAAATTTAATTGTTAGTTTTAATTTTTTCATCAATCGATTGAAAAAAATAATTGCAATAATTTAATCGCGAGCTGCAATTGATGTGCATTAGTTTAAATAATTTAATTATAACGCGCGATTAATGGTTAATTGCAATTGATTCAAATTCAATTAATTTAATTGCAATTAATTTTTTAGTCAATTGATTAGTTCAATTAAAAGTTAATTGATTGATGCCCAACACTGCTTTCAGACTTCCCCTAACGTATTCATTCCTCACTTTGTCACTCCGTGTTATACCACACATCCATCGCAACATTCGCATTTCTGCTGCATGCAGTCGTCTTTCATCCGTCTTTTTCGTTGCCCAACACTCTGATCCATACAGTACGACAGGTCTTATAATGGACTTGTATATTCTGCCCTTCAATTTGAGGGGCATTCTGGGGTCACATATTGTGGATGAGACCTATCGTCATTTCATCCACCCTGAGTTGATTCTCTGCCTTACGTCCCGGTCTATGTCTCCGTCGCTTTGCAAAAGTGACCTGAGGTAGCGGAATTCGGAACAGACTGGTACCGGTATTCCACCTAGTGTGACGGACACAGAACTTGAAAGACCGCCGTAGTCGCAAAACTATATGTTTTGGCTTTGCTGACTTTAAGGCCAACATTTTCAAGTCTATGCCGCCACACCTCCAGTCTGTTCTGCACCTCGTGGCCACTTTCTGACACCAGCAAGATGTCGTCAGCAAATAGCATGCACCAGGGTGCCTCTTCCTGTATACCTGCCGTAACGGCATCCATAATCAACAGGAAGAGGTAAGGGCTAAGAGCCGACTCTAGATGCACACCAACAGCGACATCGAAACTGGCCGTAAAACCGACCGCAGTTCGAACTTGATTACCGATTGAGTACCGCAGATGCAGTACATGGCCCGAATCAACTGCAGGTACTTCTCAGGCACACATTTCTTCTTAAGGGCCCACCATACAACTTCACGCGGAACCCGATCATAAGCCTTTTCGAGGTCAATGAATGCCATATGCAAGTTATTGTGAGCTCTTCTGTATTTTTCGCACAGTTGGCGAATTGCAAAAATGGCATCCATTGTCCTACGGCCAGGCATAAAACCGAACTGGTTCTGTGAGACCTCACACTTCTCTCTCAGTCGTCGTTCAATTATTCTCTCCCATACTTTCATAGTGTGTGACATTAACTTTATCCCCCGATAATTGTTGCAATCTTGCACGTCCCCCTTATTTTAAAAAATGGGCACCAAATAGCTATTGCACCATTCATCGGATATCGTGCCGTCCTGCAACAACTTATTGAAGAACAAAGTCAGCCACTTCCATACCTCTACTGGTATTCCATCTGGCCCAACCGCCTTTCCATTCTTCATTCCATTCAGAGCATTCTTAACTTCATCCATCTTAATTTCTCTCACTAATCCCATGTTTACCGGTATGTGTTGTTAATGACAAGAAATAACAAACAAACTGCAAGATTCACGTAGCGCGCGAGCGGTGAAACAAAAACCTGTCGAAACGTGTCGTTTTATTTAGACTCCGCCCCTATCCGGAACTATCCGAAATTTTAAATCGGATACGGATACTGTTACGGATATTTTTTTATTTCGGATATCCGATTGTTTCGGTTACGGTTACGGAGCTCCATAACATCCCTGGTAGCATTTTAACAGGAAATAATGATGTTACCTTTTCTGCCGTGCCTACCTTCTTATTCCGATAACTACGTTTGATGTCTGAATTGTTAGAACGTTTCTCTGAATATTTTAAATGAACAATTTAATGATTGTGACACAGATTTTATATTTGCTTTAAATATAGATTTTGTTTGATAACTGTGTAACTTGATCTAACAACTTTATTTTTTTAAAGATCCGCTGTTAATAAATATCATTGGCATAGATAGAAACTATTCATAATGTAGCAAGTCCCATGTTTTATTAACCAATTCCCAAGATTCTTTTTCGAATAAACCTTTTACTTTTGATACTTAAGGGCTTATATTGGAAGAAGGAAGATTTAAGCTCCAATATGCTGTGTAGTTGTTCATTAGTAGTCGAGTCACGTCGCCCGCCAACTATGTCTCGTGCCTCAACCGGGATAAAAGTGTCCACGTGCCGTTTTTATTTTGCAACAGAAACTATCATGCTACAAAATACAATCTTACGTTTTCCCCATTTGCATCGCTTTATACTTTGTAACTTTTTCCATTTTGTGTTTTCAAAACGTTTTATAGTTTGCGTTCTATTGGTATTGCTTTAGACTTTATTAAGGATTTACATTATAGTTTTATAAATATTAAACGTTATAAATAATTTGAATAAGCTGATTATTTTATTATTGGAATGATTAACTTAATAATAATTAAACTTTATCTCTTGCTAGTGTTTAATGTCTTCTGATGCAAGAGAAAATTAGTCAAAACATCTGATGCTTATGTCAGATGTATTCAACTTGTAACGCGGGTAATACTATTTATTACAAGCTTAAACGGATACTTTCACTGTTCTCTAAATTAGGTCACTAGTCATGAATATTTCGTTTTTTTACACAGATTTATGCATTTGAAATGCAGAGATGATCTCATAAAGCTCCGACGTATTAGCGTGTTGTCACATATAATCTAAGAATCGTTGACATTTTTATTAGAGTCACTGCTACGTTTGTAGTCTAGACTAGAAATTCCTTTGGTGATATTTTAAATAATCCTAAGAAATTTAAAGTTTTTTCGACGTAAGTCGTATATAGATTGTAACCGCATATTTTAATTAACACTTTTTATTGCATATATAAATGGCTTGTGACTGCTATAACAAAAACGTATTTTTCGCATTAAATGTCCAAAAATTCAATTAATTAACCTTTTTGCTATTTTTATTGCTTCTAATGCCCTTAAAGTGCACAATAGGCTTTAAAATGCATTGTGTTAATGTAGATTACTAAAATTGAAATAGCGTGAATAGCGTCAGTTATAACCGCATCGCGACATTAGCTTCGGATGCATCTAGTCTGCGGCACGAGGCCTTGACTCCACGAACAATATCATCTAAATGGCAATAGGTCTCCTCTCTATTCTACCGGTTGACATCACGACATACCACATTCCATTGAAAATACTATGTTTATTGACTTTTAAATATTATGAAACTTGCTATCGATGTTGTCCTTTATGAGACTATGACTGGTATTACCTACTTGCTTAATTCATTAATGAAATAAATAAAAGAAAATTAATCTTTTTTTAAATTTTATTTTATTTAGCAATTAACAATCATTAACACGTTTGTAGATTAATGATTAATGACGTCCATATAATTTTATCACATTAACGTTTTCTTAGTAATTTTTAACGTGTAATCCTTTGTTATCGAATTCCATGTTTCGGGTTTGCGTAATATAGTAGGATTACAAATTGTAAAATCATTTTGTTTTTCTATTTTACGCCGGTCATATACTTTGTTATGTATAAAACGTCTTTGCTTTTATCGTAAAAGCCGAGGCATGCTTGAGTTTATATAAAAATCGCAATTATTCAGTTCGTAGCCCGTGTGCATGAATATTTTACATTCACGCCCATGAATAATCAATCATCGCTTTTAACGTGCTATTTGCGTATAAATAAGGAACCTGAAATAATGCTTAGATGTTTTTTCGCCTTTCGTTCTACCTCATTTATTCTTTGAATCATCGCGCGTGTCGCAAAACATCCACAGTTTTTCACAAATTGTATCTTATCGGGCTTTATATCTTTAAAACATGGAGTTTTAATAACAGCTTATTTTATACAGCTAAACTAAATATTGGGGCTGCAAGTTATAGTGAAAGTGTTTAGTCTTTAAGTTTTTTAAATAGATTTGATAGAACAGCAGTACAAATCTTAATAAGTACAATTAATTACAGATTCTGTAATCAATATTTTTTATTTAAATTACCTATTACAGTTGGAAAGAAAAATGCTTTAAGGCGTACTTATGATTCCGTATTTTTTAAATCACATGGATCTTTGGATAAAAACCGTAATATTCTGTTTTTTTTTCACCAGAGGGTCGACCCGGAGCTGATCTTCACGAAACAAGAGAAGATCGGCAAAGGCTCGTTCGGCGAAGTGTTCAAGGGTGTAGACAACAGAACTCAACAAGTAGTCGCCATCAAAATCATCGACTTGGAAGAAGCCGAAGATGAAATTGAGGACATACAACAAGAGATTATGGTGCTATCACAGTGTGATAGTCCGTACGTCACTAAATATTACGGATCTTATTTAAAGGTGAGTGATGACGAATATTTTTATGAAATATGAAAATCTAGGCTACAATATTATTAATTTTATTTATTGCATAATGTACAGTTTTTAAAATAGTATCACTATATATACAGCCTGTAATAGTTTTAGTTCAATTAGAAGTAACTTGCAACTTCTACGCCATCAATGAGTTCAAAGATATTTATCGCCTATTAAAGCTAGTAAGGAGAAAATCAAACGTTGCTCACTTGTACTCCATAACCATGTGTCGCTTTACGTTAAGGCACATCTCGAGATTTTCTTTGAAGCACATATTTCGTTTTATCGTGTCACTCTCGAGTCGAGGAGCATCAATCACTGTCTTCGTAGCTGGGCCTTCGTTTGCTTATCTGGCCCGGAGCCTTTGTAAAAGACAAGGATCAGGCGTAATGGACCCCATTACAGTGTATTCTCATGTTGAGCAGTGTGTTGTCTTCTAACATTATCTCGTAGCGGAGGAGTATTGAAATATATCATTTGTAAACGAGCTGATCCTTCGTTTCTATTGCTTTGCATTTTTTTTAAGCGTTGGCTTGCGTGACAATATTGCCCGTATCCAACAGCGAGACGCATTATACTGGTCTGCAGTTTCGCAGTATTGTTGCTGCTTAGCCAGATGGAATATCGGAAAGTGCTGCCGCTTGTTGTCGTGAAACAACTAAAGGATAGTTGTAACTGGCTATTTTGCGAAATTGTCATTTTCTTTCGTAATTGTAAACCAGTGCCACTATTACCGAGTCTAGGTAATAATAGTACATTGATAGTATCGTGACTGTGTGAAATAAGATTTCGCTTCGCAATAGCCGAGCAATTTAACTATGCGTTATTGAAATTAACGTTCAAACGATTCTATTTATTACTTAGTGTCGCTTACGTAATACTCTGGTTGAATGTCACGAAATTCGTAACGAACTTACTACAGAACATTCACCCGATAGTGTAATTTGTTCGCGTGCTCTACCGCGATGTATTTAAAGCGGAGCCCGTCACGAAGTATTTGGGGTCAGAACACGATGCAAACACTGAACCGGTTCTTTATATCGAGGTCCATAATGCAATCCATTGAAACCGCGCTCATGGCATTTTACATCATATCGTATATTATGTGCATTAAAATGTACCACTGCCAAAAATGTACGTAAATGTACCAATTGAAATGTAAAATTACCCAACAACTAACAATTTCAACTTGCTTTCAAATTATGACATGCGGCCTCATTTCGTGCCTTTCTGTTTATTTTCATTGTTGACTGATAGACGAGCGTCGAACACCCTAATGAGTGGGTAAATGTTTACTTTCATACTTTTGAGGTCTAGGTTTCATTGACTTTGTTGTGTAGTACCTAAACAGCAGCTATTATTATTTCGGAATATATAGTAAACAGAGTTAGTAAGTATAAAGTAAAACAATATCTTTGGTCTCCTTATTCGTTTTAAAATAATGTTATAAACTCAGCAAGGAAAAGCATTTCATAATCCAAATGAAGTCATATTTTTTTACCTTTTAGGAAAGATTCTATTGATAGGAATATTTAAAAGGTACACTTTATCCTGGGACCATTTGAAAGCACAGTCTGACCGGGCGGCGCTCCCGCCGGTGTAGACAATAATGTCTGCTCTGTTATGACCATATTTGCATTTTTATTGTTCCGTACGGGAATCCAGCATTTTAATGTACGTTTGATGTCTGTATAGGAGTGTAGGGGATGATCTGTGATTTACATATATTGCGCTAATTTTACAGAGGTTTGTTTCACACTGAGAATATTATCCTGTTTTGTTAACTAAATGAATAGTTTATCAAATTTTGTAACTGGATTTTTATGTTCTGTGTAAATCCAACAAAAAAAGTGTTTTTTTGTTATATTTACTGCTAGTTATGTTTCACGCAAGAATAGTAATGTTGAACGATTGCAGCAAGATTTATTATAAAGTCATCAAACTCGTTGACAAATGTTACCGTCCTTTTGCAATGAAATACCCGTTACTGATGTTCACACGGAAGAGTTGTTCGCCGTAGTTTGGTGCGTTCGGTTCCTCAGTGAGCGCATCGCGCCGGCTGTAACGTTTACGTTGCCTATTGCAATCTTGACACACTTTCCAATGTTGTTGTTATGCATGCCTTGCAAAATACGACGCAATGTACGCCAATACGCACCGATGTAAATCCGCAATACATCTTCGTGATTGTCTACAATCTGAACATTGCAAATTACTGCCTGAATGGCAATATTTTGACATACTTATTCGTATTGCAAAATGCTCATTTTAGGTACGTCCTGCCATTTGGTTGATATTATTAATGTTACAGTTCACTTTATCTTGTAAGTACCTATTTCTTACACGTAAGTGTCTTTTATACTCACATCATAGACTTTATGAACTTGTTTAATTCTTTTAAACAGATCTTAATGTGTTTAAACTGGTACAGCAAATGAAAAAAAACGGGTCACCCGATGAAAATTTCAGTGGGTATCTGTTTTAAAAAGAATAGAGAAAAGGGTAATATCAGACAAGGGGCGGGGTAGATGACTGTGTTGGCAAACACAAACTGTATTGGACGAAATTTCTTTTAGATATCATATTTATTCTCCTCCCTATAGATTTATTACAAGATTAGAAAATCAAATAAAAAACTGGAAATAAATAGTCAATATCAAATATCTTTATTGAGGGCGAAGTTTTATTGACGATTGAGTAGTATCGAGTTGAGTTTATAAGAGGTTATAAGTATAATACAACATACCCAGCAAAAACTTAAACAAAATTTTCGTTTTCCTTTTTGAATTGAAGAGTACGCAGACACATGCATATTTGAGACAGGATAATCACAGACAGACAGAGATTAAATTTTCATCCGACTCACAATTTGTGTAAACAAAAGACACGTGTCGCGCAAATAAAAGGTGTTGACATACGCGGAAGCTGTGGAAGGGGGCAATGCTCAATTAGTTAATGAACATTCTGTTACATATGGCCACCTCGTGCGAGGGTGCCGCTGAGGACGTCATAATAAAAACTAATATATTATAGGATGTTTAGCGCTATTACGATGTTTGTTGTGACAAGCCAAGGCCAATTCGGTAATTTATTTTTCATCAAAGCTCATTTTTGTTGCCTGTATTGTATGGAATTTGATTGAATTTTAATTACTTAAAATTACACAGAAAACAATAATATTCTCGTATGTATTGTAATCTGATATACATACTCAATTAATAAATTGCTGAATAACAGTATAAAGTTAAAATAAGTGAAGTTAACTATTTTTAACAGTTAAATACAATCACACAAAATGAGTTACTGATGTACACTATATGATATGTATGTACGTCGATGAATTACTCTCGGCCAGCAGCGTTTGCACGTAGTTTGCTCTTGGGATGTTTTAGTCTTGCGCAGTAAACTTGTTTAATTACTGGCTTTATATTGTTTATTCACGAAATAGTCGACTCGCGAAATTTGTTTGCGTTTAATTTAACTGCATCGTACTGTTTTTGCCATTTGTTCAGCGGAGAAAGTGTAGTAGTAACATTGCGGACGTGACGTAATAGCAATCATGCGCGTAGCGACAGCTTGCCATATACAGATATTGTTTAAAATTGCTATCAAGGCAATAGTTATTCAACAATTCGTTACAATTTTTTAAAGAAACCTTATGTGAAGATAGTTGTTGAATAAAATAAAAATAATCCATCATTAGTTTTTAAGCCACACAAAGATAAAGTATTGTTTGTACAGCATCCTATCCTAAGATATGATGTTCGATGATAAGAAGAATGTATACTTCAGATAGTATCTGCATTATAGATCTCTCTGAAAGAATGAAATCACCAGTTTGCTGTCAGTGCTCTTTAATTTATGCATACACAGTGACGTGGACGGAAAGGCCTTGATGCTGGGATTGCCACGTTTACGTCAGCAGAGAATGAATTTAAACATGACGTGAATAAGCTCTTCTAGAGAGGGTTTGCAGAGGGTGTATGTTAGTGAATGCGGATCTCGGGCGAAACGGCGGACAGAGGTGAAGGACGGCCGTGAATTGTGACTCATGCGGCGCTATTGCCTCAGGGAAATATTAAGAATAGCGTGCTTAGGTATAAGCTGAAAATAGTTTGTTTTTGTTACTTGTGTTACGGCTTCATGAATGGTACAGTCATTCTATTTAAGGTTCGGTGATAATTTGAAATCATCTTATCTACATTTGTTGATTCTGTAACAATAATTCCAAAACCATTCAAGATTATTATATTTCATAATTTTGTTTCTAAAATATTGCTATCAATGGTAAAAGTCCCAAACGAACTTAACCAAAAGTCTTATCATGCGGCACACCACTAATGAATGAGGTTTCCCAGTACTTTAAGTTGGTAGGTATATAATAAATTTATTATTAAAAAATAGTGTTAGGTGTAACTGTACGGGCCAACGTGGTGTGATTAATATACAAAACTAAAATGCCTTTTTTGTAGTTCTCGAATACTTTTGGACAATTATTATTAGTATAATAAAGTATTTATTAGCATCTTGTATAATATTGACAATTTACACGACTATTTCTTCTGAAGACACTGTCATTACTGTCATCTCTATAAAATTAACATCAATATGAAAGTAGCATTTCACATCCATTTCTTATATTGCTATATTATTTATATTAAGAACAAGGTAAAATAACCATTAGGGGCCATACGATAACTATAAAGTGCATGATGTTATACGATTAGAGCTACCCTGACCTTTTATGTACTAAAGCGGGGTGTCAAGGTCTGTTCAACCCCGCTTTTATATTCAGAGCTATCTTGAAACAGTGTCATTAATTGAGCCCTTGATACAAAAGATCTGGACTGGCCACCACAATGTTACTCTATGCGCAGACACGTTGGGAGAAAACCAGTCTGCCTTTTGTTGCGTTGTCCATCACGTTGGCCCTGTGCGAGTTGATTATTCGTTGTCTGTTGCTATTTTAGTACCACAACAATCACCGTCCAATATTAATGCATGTTCCAGAGCTTTATATAAAATTAAATAACGCTTTCATATTCTCTATGTGTATATTTATAAAATTGTTTCCGTAGAAGTCTAATTCTATACTTCTTATTTCGAAATGGCCTTCAGTTCGACTGCAATGCGGGACGGGCGCGGTTCGGCAAAGGCGGGGGTACAGGAGGGGATACCTTTATTCTGAACTTGGAAGGTCAAACATTCAAAAGCTTGCAAAGTTGTCTTATATGTGACTGACCTCTACCATTCAATTTGAACTCGAACAAGGTCCAATTTAATTTAAAACAACTCAAGTCTCATACAATAACGTATAAGCAAGTTCATTTTACCTTTCTATGTGATGTTTATGCTGCGACGCTATCAAAGTTATAAAAGTCTCTCTAACTGTACCTCCAGCGGCGTCTAAATTCTTTTCTTTCTTCGAAGTTCAATAACTCGTATCTTATTGGAATCTTCACGTTGAATTTGTTTTATTTTTCGACTAGACGACGTCGACGGCTGCGTACTGAGTAAACAACTTGTAACTCGTGCCGGCGTCGGGTTGTCTTTTATATTATCGACTAAAAATATTTATTTCGATACTAGTTCACAGTGTGTCAAGCCTCTAGTCCAAGGCCGTGTAGTTCATATTTTGCTTGATTCATATCTTTCATTCTTTAAATATCGCAGACATGCTCGTCATCGCGACGTTATTACAAAAAAAAAAACAATATAAGTTACGTATCAAGTAAGTTACGTAAACAATATAGTATAATATAACTGGGCTACACTAAATTCAGCTTGTACTAAAATTACTTTGGCCTTGCAGTGTTTCTCGTTTGGTCTGAATCTAAAGATACAGTTAGTGTATTCTTCGTGCATCCGTAACGGTGTACCAGATGCCGATTGAGAAATAACAGGTGAGCGAAATTGCGTAACAAGCTCATTTGGTAATCAATTATTTAATTTATACATAAATATAAAACGAAGGGTCCTTATAAATCATACTATGTATAGTTATTGATTTGATTCCATCACATAAAAGTGATAAATTTGTACGATAGACATAGAGCTCAAAATGACTTTGTCTGCGGCTTAGGAATTTAAATAGTAAACAATAACATTCGATATCATTACTAGTTTTCTACAACAAACAAAAAAGCTTGGTTTTTAAAACTTAATAATCAAACTAAAAAGACGTTATGTGCCATAATGAAGAGTGAAATGATAGTTTTACTTGGCTTTTAATGTGATGATCCGACGCGTAAGTTTGCACTTGAACGAAATTGCTCTGATGTTCCCACCTCTCGGTTGCCAACATCCACTTGTCAATATTATAAATTAATTACATTACCACCATTTCCGCCGTTAACATTTCCACAATTTGTCGCCGTCTTCCGGCTCGCTTTTTACCAAATTACATTTTGATTCGTCGAGCTTCCACCGCCGAGTGGTTTTCATTGAGGAATGGTTTTCTTAATTTGTCTCGACTTGTATACGAATGAATTCGTGTATTTAAGAAGTCGTATAATGAGATCACATTCAGATCTTATTTCGTTGTGATGAAAATCATTTTTGAGTTACCATGTCGTGAAATGGCTTTTCATATTGTGATTATGATTTTGTTTAGGGTATTGTCGCTATAAATTCTATTGAGTTTGGTTTTATATCTTATTTAAGCTGTAAAGTAAGTTCTAAAATCTACTTAAGTTAGTGTAAGCATTGATAGAATGGCAATTAGAAAATTCAAAATAAATATGTAATTTGTGATTTCATTGCTTATGTACCAAAAGGTATTCAGTCATTAGTGAACGTAGCTATACAATATAGGAAAAAAAAGTATAAAAATGAGCGTGCGTCAGGTGACCTTAACGAGACAATATAACCTTGTATAAGTGTATAAAGAGCATTAGAGATTTTTGTGTTATTATGTTCATTGTTATTGTCCTCGGGTGCGTTTGCCATGTAATCCTCATAAACTTGCCAGGGCGAGCGCTAAGCGATAAATGCTAACGACCCGAAGCCCCGGTTGGATCGTTTGCGGCACGCGTAAAGAACGTTGTCCATTGCGCGCAAAATGTAATCAATTAGAGACACGTACAGAACGCAACACATACGTTGGATAGGGACGAAATGGAATGACGTTGGACATCGTTTCGGACACCTGTTTAATTTTACCCCTCGTGAGCATATACAGTTTTTTCTTGTAGCATTTGGATTCATTTCGTATGTCTCAAATAAATCACCCAGCTAATTTACGAGCCTCACATTTGCATTATAAAATTAAAGTTGTGATAAAATCTGTCCTCTTTTGCACTGTCTGTCATGAACTTTTTATTTGTTTATGATATTATGTTAAGTATTATGGCAGTGCAAATGTTAATAACTAACGCCCCCACAGACCGTGCCAATTAGAAACAAGTTGCTAATAGCAAAAAACATGTACGTAATAGTATACGAGATGAGTACGTACAGGTGATCGAGATTCCTGCTATTGTTAAGTGGCGACATTGTTGATACAAAGCAAGGTAACTTTCACTTCTAACATATAACTTCATTGTATAGATGTGTCATGTTACAGATATGTCATTCACTTTATTGTCAGTTTTCATATACTAGCATAAAACTCAGCAGTTGTAGAACGAGAAGGTAGTTTCGATGTCTGCTATCAGTTTTCTCCTAAATGATCTAATCATCATTAAAGAAACAGCCATAATTGTCTGAATTAAGATCACCTACATTTAATAAATTTATAAGTTACACTTTTATCTCCTATAAAAGCAGACTGCATTTATCGAGGACACATTTACTCCTCAAAGTCTTAAGTGCCAATTTAATATCGGAGTAATGTTCAGGTTAGGTGGTAAATCCTATTACGGGGCGTAGCGCTGCGGCTTCCTTAATAACTTAAACACTACATCGGCGGTCTGTAATTCTCGTTCACAGACTACTTGCGAATCAAACAGTGTGTTTAGCCACAAATGAAATTATGCTTACAAAGTATTACCACTATTTGCATATTACATAAAATGCTGTGAACTAACAGGCCTTATACACACAAATGATAGTGACTCATTAGTGTAGGCGAGTCTTAGTATTGCCAATGTAAGTTGGAACAGGATATTCAAAACGGTTTGAAATTTATACAAACTGAACAAGTAACAATTGTAAAATTATATACCAGTTCAAACGTTTTTAATAATTTAAAACTTGTTTAAATAAGCATGACTGAGTATCTTGTTTTTTTTTGTTATTTAATGCTATCTGAAAAGTTACTGTTTATCATACTATTGAAATAAAAATGATAATTAATTTAAATAACTGTCTTTGTCTTACGTAGGTTCATAAGTCATCTACGCCATGGTCTACATTTTCCTTTTTTTACTAAGCGAAATACGTCTGTAAGCAATTACGTTTGAGTGCTTCTTTAAATTTGGGACTGAAATTAAATAAGGCAGCAACGTCTTCGATAAACTCTGAGGACTGAGACAATGCTAGTGTACATAAGTAAGTACCTTTCTAACTTCGTCAAACATAACTGTGTTAACATAACTTTATGTTTTCCAAAAACAATCCTGTGATGTTGAAAAAATTTAATGTTGTAACTTTTAATGAGTACCAAATTCCATTATTGACGTCGAAACACGATGTTATACTCTGATAAATAATTTATATTTATAGGCTTGTTATTCAGTCGTTCACATCAAGAATTATTTTAAGGTCACACTTTGTGCTTATTGTGCCGATGTAGATGAATATACGTGTTAGCAACGATGACTCTTCATTTCTTTTTTGTTGGCTATCGAATCTATTGAGGCAGGAGAAATGAACTCGGTCTTGCTCGGGGCGATTCAATTAATCTGCCGTTTGATTACATACGCCCGTGTCCTGGCCTGCTCTTGCAAAAAAAGATTTACCGCACACTCGAGGCCAATTTAATTTCAAATTTTATAAAAAAACTAGCTTTTGCCCGCGACTCCGTCCGCGTAGACTACAGAGTTGAGTTCAAAAAGAAAATAAGTTTTAGTCTATTTACTCCTCACAGTCCTATTTACATTCCATACCAAAAGTCATACAAATCGGTAAAATCGTTTAAACGTGAAACCGTAACGCGCCGGTTAACGCCTTGAGTATCATTATAGCGCGCTTGATCATTATTTTGAAACTGCGATATCTTCTAAGATACTCATTAGAAACCAAATGATGTAAAGGACAAATTTATTTTGTATTAAATACTTGTAATTAATAACGTATTTATTTGGATAAGGATTAATATCATATTGATAAAAGCACCTTCACAAATAATGCTTTATTTTAAAATAAATTTGGTTGGGATAAAAAACCTTATAGTGAGCCAACCATAAAGGATAGACATATGCTGTCGCGGACTTTTTTTTATAACTTTTAAAGGGGAACAATTCTGTCATACATTATTTTAGCGAAACTTTAACCGTTTCTCCAGCGCACGCAGTGGAAGCTCAAAAAAAAGAAAAAATGTTCCCGATTTTGAAACATTCTTTATTGCTGCTCCGCTCCTATTGGTCGCAGCGTGATGTTATATAGCCTACCTTCCTCGATAAATGTGCTATCTAACAGTGAAAGAATTTTTCAAATCGGACCAGTAGTTCCTGAGATCCTAGCGTTCAAACAAACAAACAAACAAACTCTTCAGCTTTATAATATTAGTATAGAGTTTTACTGTGCATAAGTATTATTGAGAATGTGATAAGGCGACTTTTGGTTACTCGGTAAATATAATTTATACATTCAATAAAAACTGTTAGACGATGTTCAATTTACAAACATATGATTAAGCATTCGGGTTCGTCGTCCTTTAACGACCTTGCACTAACTATAAATTTCGTTAAATTGGTTGCAGTGGGCGGTATGTGGCAGGAATGCCGATGTGCTCGGTTTAGTAATGAAAACAGGCTGTGATAAATGTGCCCAATAGTTATTAAGGCTATCTTTATGGACAGCTATTGCTAACGATAGAATCTAAGGTAGAGTTTAGCTCCTAATGCCAAATATAAATCTGATCAAAGTATGTGCAATGGTCCCACAAAAGAGGTAATATAAGGTTTCTCGCCAACTAAGCTTCTATATTCAGCTGTGTACGCCACTTGACCAAGAGCGTAATAGATTTTCGCGACCATCCCATTTCGCTTTACGTGTTGGCTCCGCAGGTGATTGAAAGACGACGTCTGTCCGTACCGAAGGCAACAGATAAATTCCGGATTATCCGAACGCATTCAGCTGTCTGCTTCGAGAATGGAAATTTGCTTCTTAGTCTTCCACTTTTATTCGCTTTTATTGAATTGCTTATTTGAAACAGGAAAGTAGAATTATTTGTTGATTCCTTTCAAAGAATGTTACGTAGCTAAAATATAAAGCGATGGTCTTACTTTTATATCTGATTGTATTGATCCGCTTGCTTCTAAATTTGCCGCACGAGAACTGATCGTTGAAAATTATGTTATGTATATGTAGGTCGTGGAAAATGTCGTTAATGCGGGACGGGAGGCAATTAGGGCAAACCAATAAAACATGAGCGTACGAACACAGGTCGTTCCTCCCCGGCTGATGCACCACCCGCCGGCTCCTCGAGCCATCGCGATAAAAATACGTTTAACTCTATTAATAAGTGACTTCCAACGGCCCACTAATTATGATTTATAGATATTAATATATGTATTGTGTTAAAGGTCAAAAGCATCGATCATCTGCAACATAGACCGGAGAGCAAAGGTCAAAGATAATTATTTTCTTTTGACTGGTGAACATCTATCTTATTTCAATAATTATAGTCGCGTACGATGTCCATTTCTTTTTAGAATTAAAAAGGCGAATGACCGTTACATTGTTGCTGTATATGTATCGCGGTTTTCCTAAAAAGGTATAGTTAGTGCAGCGGAAGACGGCGCGTCCCCGTGGACAAGGCTGTTGTCGTCGTCACCGATGTCAGAGTTAAGTGTCGTCGCTCTCTACATATCCGCACAAAGGCCGCTCTCTCTGCTTTGTTCCGCCTCTTTGTTTGTCTTGACGAAGGCCCAGAAAAAAACTTTAACATGCCGATGCGGAGCTCTTACGGACATCCCTGACAACAAGCCACCAGCTTTTATTGGAGCCCTCCATTCATTTGAATAAGTTTTGATTAATGGATTTATCGATCGTGTGAAAAGGTTCGCTAGAGATATAAATAAGCTTTAGCGGGTCAACTGTATATGTATTCCATAATGTGATTAGTGTGTGATATTCCGTTACCTCAAATAAAAGTCCTGTCCTCTCAAATATGAAGCGACGGCGCGCGGAAATGATCCATTGTGGTTTTGTCACTCTATAAGTCTATATCGTCAGAGTATGGGGTCCCAAGCTATATTTGTTATAATGATGTGTTGAAGATGTTTAGGGGGATATCAAATTACCACACAGATTAGATAATAAACATCCATTCAATTTCATTTAGGTCAACTTTGAGGTGTATAAAAATTTCATACATATTTCTGCTTATTACATTAATGTCCTCGTATGATAAGGCTGCTTTGTGTAGAAGTGCTGTTAGGAATTATAGCGTCCTACGTTATTTATTTCCTTATTTATCATAACGTAATTGCTATATCATCTCATTAAAGACAAGACTAATAAAAATAAATTATTATAGTAGTCGGTAATTTTCGTCGATTCGTATTTAACCTTTTGTTGGGTATAGGAAGCGCATAAATACGATGTACCGCATTACCTGTTTTGTGGTCTTGTCAACAAAGTACCAAATTGGAAGTACATCCTACACTTCAATTGCCTAACCGACATTTAAATGTCACAAAAAATAGAACAGGTGCGTTGCCACCATTGAACCTCATTACCCTTTTTAAATGAGCAGCTGTTTGTTCCCGTTGTAATTGCTTTTCATTTCTTCATCTAGAGTGTGCTTAAAAATAAACAGGAACAATTCGTATCTTCGACAGTAGTTGCTTTTTCATAAGCCGATATTCATATCTACCACCAGTATTACCGTCAAAAGACGCAGTTATCGGAAATGCATCATAAAATTTCAGCAGTTATATCTTCGTATCTAATCGTTTTTATATTTTATCATCGATAACGAATTGCTTGATTTTACTATCTGAAAAGTAATCGAAATAGAATTTCTAAAGATATAGCGTGCAAAACTATTTCGATTTTAGAAGTACGATACTGTTTTATCTTCATTTTTGACATAAAGGTTTTCACACACTCATATTCGTATTGTAGGATTCAATCGACAGTTGATATGACGCTGTAGTTATATAGGTTTACTGTTAAAATTGTCCATTCATTTGATATGACAAGAATTTAAATTTTCAGTCATTCTTGTTTTTAAATATTTTATATGTTATCGGATGTGGGTCATTAAATATTTATATGTGTGGCGAAATAATTGCTTTCGCTTGTAATGATTTTATGGATTACCAATCTTTTAAAAAGTGTTGTTAAGGTACCAATAGTTTAATGAGTACGTCCTGTCAAGCGACACCTTAGCCATAGTGGTTTTGGTTGTGTATTAACGTAGCTGTTACGGGATTCGGACTAGGGTGCAATTGTTCATTGTCACCATCGCAAGAGTCAACGACCGAGTGACTGCACGGTTGACCGGTCCTGTTGCGATCTGATTGTCGCGCCAATAAACGATTTGCATGTGTTGGTTGCGTTTGCGCACCCATGCTCCATTTAATTGGTGTTATCAACTTGACAAGCCACAGTTATTTTGCCCATATTTCAACATAGGTTGGATCGAAGAATCCTAACAGCCAGTAGTGCTTGAATCTCATCAAATTCCGTTGTGACGTCAAACCTGCGGTGAGGTAAACTTCATTATAGTGTTTGAGTTTCAAAGCCGATGCACGTGGGTATGTGTAATGGATTGGATTCAATTTCCTCCCGCTCGAGCTTTCCTTCCTCTTCCACTAAGAGGAACACTGTTGTATCCTACAAATCTGTTAACTATTTCAAATATGTTGTCGTTATACGTACATTAAAACCTGCTTTTAAGTTTAATGACTTTTTTCATAATATGGGTTTGAATGTAGAACTTTTATCTTAACTTAATCTTAAAATTTTGTTTAACATTCGATAGTGACCATTTATTTTTAAACTTTTAGTATTAGTTTATATTTGTTTTTAAGTCATTTATGTCCAGTACTTGATGCGATAATTTTACAAATAATCCAATAGTGTATTGATGACATCACATACGGACAGTGTAGAGCTTCTCTAATTTATGAGCGATATCCAGAAATCAAATTACAGGGCTAACTGAAAGTTCCATTTGTAAGGATTCATGAAATAAATTGGTCAATACAGAACATTCAATGTACAACAACAGCAGTAGTAAACAAGGATTTGTAAATAATTCGATTTATAAATGAGTAAATAAAACTCGATATATTACATTCATTATTGTCAGCACAATTGTTACCGAGTTTCTGATTACATACGCAAAAGTTTTAAAATTGAATTCTCGCCGCGACCTGCCTTATTTGTGGTGCGTGTTAATTGTTGGGCCTTTGGTTTAACGCTTAATTGCACAGTTTTATGGGTACAAGCCAAATTACGAAACAGGACTCGATGTCAAAATATCCGGCACAAACTCTACCTACTATGCTTCGTATTATGTATCGTTTTCTGTCTGTATACAATACAGCATTATTGCCTGTATGAATCAGAGCGCATTGTTTACCGCCACCGTACATCTTGATTGCATATTTGGACACGTGCATGTGTTGCGAATGGAAATGTGAAAACTAATCGCAAATGATTTATTGGATGCACATTCAATGACATTTTGTGGTCGAAACGCGCTGCCAACCGGCGTGTGTTTACCATACGGGTCGCGTGCTTTTCCAATAGATGCGATGATTCAAATTCATTATAAGCAACAAAACATTCGACGCGTTAGTGTTATTGATACCTATTTAAGTACACAGTAGCACCCGCATCTATTGACATGGTGTATCGAGTGTTTGTACATACGATAATGGTACAACCTAAATTCGCCGCGGGCGGTGCAGTGACTCACGGCGCACGTTCGTTGCATGTTAACATTACCGTCAGACGAGGATCGGTTACATCAGATTCCGTCTAGATTCATGCATATGTACTACAGTATCTTATACTAAAAAAATGTATATCTAAAAATACGAACACGTAATTTATTAAAAGCGAGGTGCGGGAGGCGAATACGTGTTTATCGGTTTCGTGATTTATGTTAATGCACAAACATAAAATTTTTCTATAACAACATGGCGTATAGTTGCATCCAAGGACTTTTGGCTTTATTTAACAACGTCTTTGTTTGTATGAGACAATAAAAGTAAACTATAAAATAAGCTTATTGGGTAGCTTTATGCATTAAATCTTGCGCACAGGTAGTTTTTAAGCGAGCAAATAATATTACTTTTATTTATTTTTCTTTCGTGTGATCTCTTTTGTCTGCGCTATTAATTTGAAATCACTTCACTTTTATATAAGTAGTAATTGTAAGAAAATTTAAAATATTGTTGATGTACAACCGCATTATATTGTATTGTCACGAACATGCGCCATTGAGTCAAATATTGAACAATTAGAAAGATAATATAATAATTAATTTTAACTTGACGAGTTTAATAAAATTCTTTTTTATGTATATCGGGTTATGATAAAGGTATACCGTTTCGTTTTACTTGCGGAATTAATCTTTTCTTAGTTATGAATAACCCGAATCACATTAGTTTTTTTCAAGATATTTCGATTATCAGGGGTTGCTGTTATAATATAGAAGACTATACATATTTTTATGTGAACGACAAAATTTGAAAAATATTGTGGTGCAAATTCCGAAAAATTGATTTGCGGCAGAATCGGTCCCTGCAATTAAATTGGTGACTTTAGTTGTAACGATTGATGTATGTATGAAAGATGCACATTATATTACTGCGGGAAATAGAGTTTTAGGGAATACTTGTCCACAAAAGAGCATTGAATCATTGTTGTGGACAGAGGCCTGATACCTTCATAGTACAGGTTGATCAAGATTTACTTAAGTATATGGGTCAATCAACTTTTAAATGTACCATCAATGATAGATTTTATATATCAATTTTTTTTTCTGAAATTTGTATATTTTATACGTATTTGTTGTTGATAGTTATTTATATTTAAGGAATTCAAATAGAGCAGAACAATTTATGGTAAATTTTACTCAAAAATTCACATGACTGTAGTTAAGATAGTCCCTTGGACATTTAAAAATTCAGTCAAATTGTTAATTTACTTTTAAATATTAGAATCATATTTGAAAAACCTTACTGTTCTTTTAAAGTAAAAATGACGATAATGTGTCTTTAGGAGATAAGAAAAAAGTGGTTGTCCAGTGGACATAGACGTTTGTCCATAGGAAATACTCGGATGTTCAAAGGGGATTCTATGATGAAAATCGCCTGTATTTCTTCTTTTATGTAATAAAAAAACAACTATTTGAAAATAATTATCAGTATTAGAAGAGAAAATATTGAATAATTCAGACAATGATCTTGGATGTCCAAGGGACTGGTGGTGATATTTATTAGTCTTTCCGCTCCCTGGTAATAAATAATAATATTTTGAATTAGGTCTTACGCACAGTAAAAAATATACATTAAATTGAATATATTCCACTTTAATTTACTACAATATATAATATACAAAAGTTTTTGCGCTGGTTGTCCAGTGGACACACAATAAAGCCACGCTCTTTTTCAAAATACACTCGGTCGACTGGCGCCGCGGAAAAGATGAAATCAAAATCGGGGCTGGATGAATGTTGTCACGAAATAA
This sequence comes from Cephonodes hylas, assembly GCA_030295005.1. Lineage (NCBI taxonomy): Eukaryota > Metazoa > Arthropoda > Insecta > Lepidoptera > Sphingidae > Cephonodes > Cephonodes hylas. The sequence goes on along the minus strand of AP025364.1, from coordinate 4,086,833 downwards.
ATCGACTTGAGTTCCAGGCAGTAGTCACGCCATAAATTTTTGGATTTTGGAACTTTTTTACCGTTGTCCGGTGGAAGTCAGAATAATAAAATATAATAGGGACTAAAATAAACATGCAAAAAGGTCGTTAAGGTTTTAAAGCAAATAAAATCTATTTACAAGCATCATAGTAGATATTGTAATTAATAATTATGTTTCATTATAATGGATTGCCATATATATTTTTTTTGGAAAAATTAATGTTTCATTGTACTAACCTACTGAGGGACAAATTTACATAGTACTGACAGGACAGATAAAAGTTGATTGACCCATATAATATGAATAATAATTGATACGAAATAAATATTTTGAAAAAAACATGGAAAAGCATAAATTAGAAATATGACTTTTTAAATTTATAAAACTTGGCACTTGATTACCGTTTTTACTTTATAGTAAGTGTTTGACTTCAATGAACTTACGTCGTAACTGACAACGCAAAGATAAATATAAAATCACACGATCACATATTTATGGAATGAACTCAGCTTTTAAATAGTCTCAATGTGATTATGGTTGTAGTTTCTCCCCTTTTTATAATGCTATTCGTTCGCAATAATATTCACAACAGTTGCCAAGATTCCTATTAAAATCATAATCTAGTTTAATCGAGAAGGGAGTGGGATTTGCATTATGTTTACAACCGTCTCTATATTTAGGCTTTAGACATTGCCCGTAAACGTACACCGTTGCATTTGTGAATTAGGGAGCCTGATTATGAATTTATTTATAAAAGGGACACGATGGATCTCTTGGCACGCTGCCTCGTCCCATATAACACGCGATATGTAGGGCAAAATGACCTGCACAATAATGGGTTGCCGGTTTCAGCAGTCGCTTCTATAATTATATAAATTGAGAAAAATGTGGTTCAATTTAAATTGGTATTAATTTGAGATAATGTTTATTTTTTTTACTATACATCTTCCTCCGGATGAATGGATTAAGTGTTTTAAAAAAAAATTCTTCTGCTGACCGACTGATATTGTGGCATTCAACACTGACGAAGGCAAATTGCTAAAATTGCCCTATCACTCATGGGGACCGATTTAAAGAAAAATAACATCACAATTTTTTGCGTACCAAGTTAAATTGCGACCTAATTGATTAACGAGATAATTAAGGCTTATGCCGAATGAAAAAGAAATGCGGCACTGCCATTGAAAAAGTACGAACAAAATAAATATAATATAACAAAGAATTTTAAGGCTACGAGATTACATAATAAAAGAAATGTTCCAATTAAGAAGACTAGGTTAGTGTGCTCAGTGCGGTATTACGGTGTGCTATATTTTTTAAATAATTAACTGGTTTTTGTTATTTGTGTTTTTTTTTATATTACGTACAGAATAAATTCTGGTATGGTGAGGCTAACAAAGCCGCCTCTCTTGCTCCAGTAAAACAGTCATTATCAGCTTGATTTTAGTAAAATATTTGTTAATTGGTATTATGTTGCGATAAAGTGAAATAAAAGAAAAATTCTATTGCGATGCCGAAAACCATAGTTTTAATTTTTTAGGTCGAAGAATTTCTACTTGCTTCTTAATTGAAAAATAAATTTAAAGAAAGTATCCAGCGTTTCTTTAAACGTACCATCACGGAATATGGTCATTAATTGTATTAGTTTCCACTAAAACATTTTCTACTATCGGTATACGAACAGCAAATTCCAGCAGATCGTAATTACTGCAACATTGCTGTTGTAACCTATTTGTTTGGTCCGCAGTTATTAAAAAGCACTTTGAGGTCTAGGCACTGTATTTTTTGCCCGTTGTAGATGATGACAGTATAGCTCGCCGATATTAATGTTGCACACGATATTGTGCTCACCGCAGCCCGTGGGCCACAATCAAAGCAAATGATTAATCATTGCGACGCGATAGCACGTTCCACACGTCACAATACAAGTTTTAATTTGGTGACGAATTTCTTAGTTAGCATTTTCTTCTGCTTTTTTGTACCTTAAGCTGTCATTCTCTTTTTTATAAACAACAAAGCGTTTGTTTTGAACACAAATGAGTGAAATTAACTCAACAATTTTAATCAATTCCGGGTGCTACATCCGTGTGCCAAATAGCTTTTATCAAAAACTGGTGTACTGTATGAACTTCGCCTTCAACTTTTTGTACCATTCAATATCGTTCCCAGGCTCTGCGGGCATGCATTGCGATTTTATATATGCGCGTGGATCTGTGGCTCGTGGCTAGCCAACGGCAATACAGGCGTATCCTATCCATTGTGCGCGGTGACAATAGTTCCGGTGCTAATTCAAGGACGGTTTTGCTATTGTCCTGTGGATGGCTGCGGCTCACAGTGCCTTGTATCTCCTGTTATTTATTGACATATCTATTTCGCCGGAACACGCATTGTTCGACTAAACTAGAAGACTAAATCGCGTCTAATGTTTATCTTTAATATACCTGCTAGTACATAATTCTCTATACATTCATACAATACTTATGATGGACGGCAGTGTCGCCTATTTTATACAAATTCAATAACGTTAAAACATTCAATGTATTAGTAGGAAAACATGAGTAACATTTTTATCAGCTGAAGTTGTTTAGCAATTGTGATAATAATTTCCGCGTTGAGGTAGGGTTCGTCGTGGCCCGACATTATGTTATAATGGATCGGTATTCGCAGTGGTACCATTTGTGGGTCTCGATACTATCTGCCGGCTCGTCACGATGGATAATGCCTAGAGCTCCGTGAGCGCATTATAAAATATTACTTTTAGCTTTGTCGGTGCTCTTGCATAATTTTATATCAGAACTACTTTCACTCAAGTATAACTAGATTACAGCTTCTACATGAAACTATGAAAATTATTTATGATGCAGTATTTTTGTTATGCAAATGCTCGCTAGAAATTCTCAGCTACAAAACTGGCTAAATTGACTTTGAAAAGTTTACTATTCAGCGAGCTATCTGAGTTGTACATATCATTTTAACTTGTATTTGATTGTATATACGGGCGTATTTCCACTGTACCCGCAAACAAGTTTTATACGTTTTAGGTTGCGGAGTTTGAGAATAACGAATCAATAGCATACTAGAGATAGTGAATTAAAAAAAAATAATTCCTCAATATATTATATAAATTAATACTCTACGTGGTACCGCAAATGCTCTAAATATATTTTAAGCATTTCGACTCAATACTATGTAGTTAAATAGACCATACAACAGTTTCTCATTAAGTCTCCTATTTATTAGGGAAATGAATTTTATTGGGACTGTGGTCATCTTAATCACGTCGTGAAGACCCTTGACAAGGTTCATTTAAATTAGTTGAATGTACTTACACGCAGATGATCTACGAATGGGTGATAAATCTTGGTTTGAATGCTTCGCAAGTGATAAGCAACATCTTGCCATTGTAACAGGTTTTCTTTACGTAATTATGTATCTACTAGTTAAAAATATTTACACATTGGACTAATATTTTTATTGCAGTTAATAATTTTGATTAATGCACCTTGTAAATATATTTTTTGTCTAAAATTAAACGGTATGCAATACAAAAATAAAAATAAGCCATTAGTACGGCGGCGTAGTTTGTAGCTTTGCTTTAAAAAATATCTGAGGTTAAGTTCAATTCTATTACAAAATAAAAATGATCATGGATATTAAGCTATAAATTGTAAGGCGAGTAGTATGATAACATCTAACTCATTTTATTAAAAATATGTTCCTTATAGTCAAGCATTTTGCTGAGGAAGTATTTTACTTTTTAGTATAATTTTTGCGCCGCACATCTAATAATAAATGTTAGATATATTATCTACTGACGGGATGTGCACGTGTAGCTTGATGCAATAATGCCGACCGGCTCGAAACTGGATATGCACTGGCTTATCCCGGAAAGCGACGTATTTGCCTACTTTGACGGGTTGTATGGCTTGTTTGTGTTTGAGTGTAGTATCTAGTACAAAGATCACTATTAATAATTGTGTATATATTTATTTGAGTATGATGTAACTGTGATTCCTATAAACGATTATATATAGAAAATTATTATAGTAAAGTCAAGTTCATGTTTCACAAGATTTTCAACTCTATATTGCAAAAAAATTGTATCCCCTCGAGGATCAAATCAACAGCAAGTTGTCACAAACACTAGACTTTAGTTAATGACCCACGCAGGTCGTTTTTGTGTCATGTGTTTTAATCAATATAGTTGGCCTCTGAAACCCTGGTTTATGGGTAGACATTTACGAGTCACGATTAACAGTTGTATAGTTCAAATTAAGTACAAGGGTTTACAGCTTAGTCGCAATGATCCGTGAGTTGGCAATATTTTACGTGCCAATTTTCGTCCTTCTACGAACCTCCCACTAATAGGAAAACTTTTAGATGCCACGACAGTTTGGCTGCCAGAGCACGTTTCATTGCCAAGATATTGTTTCTGTGATCGTTGTGTTACTTACAAGTGTGACATAAGATTTCTCATCTGAGTTAGTAAGATCGTCGCCGCACTCAAGTAATTTGTACAAATTATGTTTATCGTCTTTCGGAAGTCCTATTTAAAACTTTTTTTTATTGTTACAGGTAATTTTAAGAGCATTGTTTCGGCAAAAAACTTAACCCAACAAGCAAACAACGATCAAGGTGTAGTATCAATGTTACTTTTCATGACCACTTGAATAAATTTTAAATATTTGCTCGAAGACGTTTGTTACAACACGAATAAGCCCTATATTAACCCAGGAATGCCCGAATTATTTTTTTCTTGTTTTTCTTTAGTTTGGACTCGGAATATTGTTCAATTAAGGGTTCTTAGTGACATGATTTTAGTAATTTTTTTTTAAATAAGTGGGAAGTTAGGAAAAAACCGTGTTTCCAAATGGACACACTAAGCGCTGACAGTAGCTAAAAAGTTGAGAAGATATAATTTATCATGTAGGAGTTATTAGATAAAAAAACACGATTTATCGAATGAAAACATTTATTATTTTTTATGATAGTCAGGAAAACATGGTACGCAAAGGCCGACTTACAGTATAGACCGACACATCGGCTCTTTTTCATACATTTTTTTACATAATAAAATTTTGGTAAAGTATTATGTACCATAGTTTCATCAAATGAAAAATTTTGTTCAGGCACAAATTACTTCATGAAATTCTCTTTTATTCTGTTCATAAAGGGACGCAACTTCCACATCTTGTCATTTACATCTATTTCATTATTATCGTCACAACGCAGATAATGCACTATTTTCTCGAACCTATTTCGGCGCATTGATTCGCAAATAAGTTAATTACGGGTATCTACCTCGGTGCTCAAATAAGGATGTCTGTTTGCGTTAGGTGAATACCTGCTCAAAATAAGAATAGCAAAAAAGCATCGCATTTTAGCAGCAGTGATTTTAGGATCAGGAGGAGCGACGTAAGTTGACTATGGTATCGGCAGTTCTCCAGCTTCTTCCTCATCCTCAAATAAAATGTCCAAGAATTCATTTAGGCTTGGACCCTAAATGAACTCTTGGACATTTTCCCCGGTACTGGTTAAAATCGAAGAACCTAAAAACAAAACCAATTTTATATAATGACATCCCAAGTGCTTAGCGTGTCCATATGGACTCAGCAACATTAGACGTATAAATATAGTGCTAAAATAAAACTAAACTATCCTTGACCTATTTCAACATATAAATACATTATTTTAGAATAATATTACACAAAATTTATATAAATCAATTACATAATTAAAAAATTATGTTACTTACTCTCGTCCTGGGTCCATTTTTTCCGCTTTTTTGACTTTGGTGAGAATTGAATGAATTTTCCCGCGAATTTTGATTTTTAAATGACATATTAATGACATGTAAAAGAAGTTTGACATTTGATAGCACTGTATGACCAGTTAATTATTTCTAAACAAATAATGGTTTGCCACAAAAAATATTTTAGCAGACCTATATTTTTGTGTCCATATGGACACGCTAGGCATTACTGGGTTAATTGATGCTATTTAAATGATGTAGATTGTTTCTATACCGCAAAACTCTGTTTTAACCAGAAAACACTATATTGATGAGTCTGCATAAGACACGCCTCAGTATATTTGATAAAAACATAGTATGTTTTTAGCATTTACGCTTAAATTCTATTCTATTTTAACTTAATGAAGTAGTCTGTTTTTTTCTTTTCTAATTCTTCTTAATTTCTAAGCCTGTTTTAAGCCTCCACCTACATCACGCTGATTTCCGCAGCGCGTCTTTCGATGTCAATAATATGCGTTTGCTGCCAAACTACTTGCCACAGACAATATCTTTTACTAATAAATTAGTTGTTTTGTAAAAAATCGTATCATCATCCATAGTAAAGTTATTGTAACGGATTTTTCGTATATTTTAATACCAACAATCAGGGCTGCCAGCAAATAAATCGCAGCTATACGGTTTAGTATTTGCAATTATACAAAATTAGATCGCATTATACATAACCATTGCACCATATGCAACTCTTGTTTTTTTTTTAGGATAACAGTTAATCAAATGCTCGGAAAATGGGCCCTCCAAAATAGTTCTTGTTTTTTTTTTTTTTTTTTAGGATGATAAATGCACAAATTATTGAAAAAATGTGAACATATGCCTTTGTATCGTATTATACAAAGTGGTCATGGATACAATACCCCATCCGATTATACAAGATTTGTATCCAATTATACAATCTGGCAGCCCTGCCAACAATACCCATTTACTATACCATCATCATTAATAACTACACAATTATTAACGCTACAACGAGCGATAATTTGCTGCTTGCCTGGCTTAAATAAGCTATGATAAAATGAGGCTTAGTTATATTAAATGGCATTCTATAAGTATGATATTATTTAAGTGGTGCTTCCACAATCAGTTTCTAAATAATTTAACTAATGAAGTCATTATATGACTCATTAAATGTGCGGTTTTCAATAATGCTCAGCGTGATTGTCATCGCTGCACAACATTTTGCCATTATTAATATTAATATGTCAATTAACATAACGGCATAATAAAATTGTTTTGTTTCATTTCATTGAAAGACCCTTTAAAGATGTATTAAAATTAAACTTTGACAAATATGTGACATTTAATACGCGTGTAAATTTTTGTGTTTGAGGAGCTGGTTTTCATTAAGATTAAGTATATGTATAGTCGTGATGAACTTTATGACGTAGTAACATTGATAGAATAAATATAAATGTCGCCACTATTTACCTATGTAAAAGAAAATTCATTCTTGTTGAGTTTGTCCGGTTAGCATCCTGTCGCGTTTATTCGCTTCGTTGCTTTAACTGAAGTGCAGCGGGCACTCTTAAATTGTTTACGTCTCCCTGGTTCGTTTCTTCCTTGACGGTGGCTGTTCCACAGAGCGACGTCTTACTTTGCAGCTGTTTTTTATTCTGATCCATCGGAGAATGTAATGTATTTGCAAAGAGAGCGACGATATTAAAATTGCATTCATTTCCCAACGTCTCACACAAAGTGTGCTTGAGCGAAGGTGGTATTTAAAGCTTCAAGATAATTCAGCGACACTTTATTAAGAAGTTTAATTATTGAGATTTTATAAGAAACTCCACTTCTTTCTTAAATATTATTTAAATTTTTAATTAATCATATAAATTTATCATTTCAATAAGATTGAAAAGTTACAGTTGAAATTGACTTAGAAAGAAGTAATCAACGTATACAACATTTTTGCAGAATGTTACGCACAGCTGTTTTATATTTCCTATCTTTGGTAATTTAACTACGTATATTGGCAGTTTTTTATATTGAAATGTTGTTTATATTTAATGAAAAGTCTTCAGCATGATCAAGGGCCGCAGACAAAAGCTAAATTTTGAAATATAGAAAGATTAAAAAACCTGCGCGTCTGTATAAGTGGTTGTGCAATGGAGTTATTTCGTGCATCGCGGGTCTCATTTCCAGTGTCATCGTGCAGTCCGATTGCAATTTCACAGACTTTTAACCGGTTATTTTTGTATAAGCAATAACAGAGCGCTATCTCGGAAATTTTGCTTGCTTACCTTTTTTCATCCCGTGTTATGTTCTGATATCTTTATTTAATACATCTCCTGTTAAAATTTGCCCGCGGCGTCAGAGAGCTCCTGGCGTCGAGTTAAGTGAAAATCGCATGAGATTTAGATAAAATTTTACTTATTTCCTCGGGTGTTCTTTTATTAACTTTTCTTAATATATGTATAAGCCTCGCTGCTTTCTTGTTGCAGTTTCCTTTCGGTACGAAGTACAAATTGAGATAATAAATTTATTACAGTTGGCGAACACATCACAACGTCATTTATCAATTTATTAGGATGTTAAACTTAGTCAATTTATCGTGGTTGGCGCACGCCGAAAGCACATCTGCACGGACGTCAGTGTTTGCGCAATTCCACTTGTTCAATATTCATTATTGCATTTAACATCGTCCTGTATGATTAAATAACTGCAAGTTTGAGTTTTTTAATCTAGAAGGCATGATAAGGCTTTACTTTAGATTTGAAAGAGCAAACTAAACGGCAAAATCTGGGTCAATAAAATGAGATTTTTATAATTGAAGCATATCAGTTGCATATTGAGAAATTCAAAAGCAAAATAGTTTATAGAACTTTTGCATCAAAAAAATAACACTTTTAGGTGTATGGGTGTTAAATATTTTTTGATACAAATTTAGTTAGTTGTACGAGTAAATTTATTGCGGATACTATTGAGCACGTGTTATGCATAAAAATTAATATGTATTCGATCAGAGCATTAAATATCGGGAAGTTTACAAGACTGCATCCTGAACAGTTTATATTTGTACCGTTTCAGTAACCATTCTTATAGATTTTGCACTCGTCGAAGTGTTTAATGTATTTATGAGTAATAATTAACAATATAGGTTTGACAAAAGTTTAAGCCTTTTGTAATATTATAACATTATTTGAATAAATTGTATCAGAAATAGTTATTTTATGTCGTGCTAAAAACAAAAGCCAGTAGGCATTACACTTGTTGAATTTTGTGGACGGCACTTTAATGGAACTTAATGGACGTGATGTTTGTATGGTGATAATATTATGATGTAATGTATGAACAACATGCGATAGTTGTAAGGTCAGATTTTTTTCATATTCAGTAATCGCCTGTCGTTATAAAAGGTTATGAATGGATCTACGCGCTAATTGGGTGTCATATTATTGATTCTGTTGCATTTAACAATATGAACTTAGTTTTCAGACCTTTACAATAGACACGAGTAATTATGACAAAAAACGACCTGCTTCTGTCCCCCGTAATTGACAAAGTATCGTTTAATTGAGTGTAATTTGTGTCCAATGTAATGCTAATCACTGCAATTAGTCAAAAATAGTCGTAGAAGATGGGCTGTCTTGTACAAGTATTCTTGGTTCAAATGAGAAGCTGTTAAACATGTTTCACTTATTAAGAGTTAAGAAGAATCGTAAATGCCTTGTTAACGTAAAATGATTGGACAATAGAAATACAATATGCTTAAGTCAGTAATATGTGAAATATGACACCGTCCAAAAAATTCTTATCAATTCCTCGTATTCCGCAAAACGTAACAAGCCCTCTTTACATATAAGTGTATGAGATTTCGGCGAAGACTTAGTCAATTTAACTGCTGGCTTGCTATCTCTGAAATAAAGACGAATATATTTTAATCTACATACATTTCCAATCATCTATTTCCTCATATCTATGTCTATTTCCCTGTTAAATTATTGTGTGTTCTCTAAGAGCAACTTTTAGCAAATACAATACTCGTAAATAAGCATTCAAGAACATGTGTTATGAAATCCATAGGAAGCGTTATATTAATAAAAGGTTTGTGATGCAAAAATAGATGTTATGAAACTCGTAGACTCCCAATGTGCGAGTCGACACTCGATACGTAACTCATAATGAAACTCCTACTAAACAAGAACAAAAGACATCCGGCTAGAAACGCGATCTCAACTAGATAATTGATCGCACAACAAGAACACATTTGCCATTTCATATCAGCACATCCTTACTTTATTGTCTGTTTAGGTTATAAAATTAACCTATTCCACCTACAACATGATTGGTAGAATTTTATGTGAGCTTAGTAGATTTATGGCCTGAACGGTCTTAACGCTCTATAATTATTTCACATTATTTTGTGATGCATATTTCAAAAGACACTTAAATGCTTTGCACGTGACCGTGATCACTTGTTGTAAAGTAAAATGTGTCACAAGATGGACATTTCTATGCAGACGGAAACGCGTGCGAAACCTATATAATTAAAATGAATATTTATCATGCTCCGTGGACTTGGTAAATTTGAATATAGCGATGTCAATTAATTGCTAATAGAGGTCCGTGTCGAGTTTGTAAGGCAGGCCAGACGTCGGACCACGTGCGAGTGATTTATCATGCTCTGGTCTTATTTACTTACAGCCCAGTAGACATGTATTGTAGGCAAAGACTAATGATTTATTGTAACTTATACATACTAGCCAACAAACTGCCCGCTTGTACTTGTTTACTGCCTGTGCTAGCAAATGTTAAAGGTGATATAAGATATATTTTTTTAAATGAATGAAGTCCCAATGCAAATAATGGTCGAATGGGGTGCCACAATTATTTTTACATTTACTTAATTAATATTCTGCAGAGATCGATACTAAAAAATAAAACCAATTTATAGACCGTTTGCTTTTTACATTACCTGCCACTATACTTGAACACTGGCATAATACGAACCAGTCTTTGCGTCCAACTGGGCTAGGTGAGATCTCTGAGAATGTTGTTTCTAGCTTCACTTGCTGCGAATGCGTAACTTGACGCAACTAACGTTCGCAACATACAATCGCTATTTGTTATTTATGAATGCCGTACGTTATATTGATGAAAAACATGTGTGTCAAGGTTACGTCAAAGCTATACTTGAAATTAATATATCGTCTGTGTACTGATAATAAATAATTATTATCCAAAATATTTGTTCAATAAAATGTATATTTTAACGAGAATATAATTCTTAAGATTAAATATTAAGAGAAGATTAATTTTTAAGATATCTCATTTTCCTTTAACAGTAACCTTGTTTATTATTTTGCCATTATTGAATGTCGCTCACATATTTCAATTTTTGATCTACTGTTCTGTAATAACAATGACTTGTTGATTTTGTTCAATAACAAAATCTTAGAACCAGGTTAGTAGTGGAAAAAATAGGATTTTCATATTTTGTATACAGTTTTACAAAATATCAAAGGTTGATCTGGGAAATTGGGGCCGAGAGATAGACTCCGCAGTGCGCACCTTCTAAAGTATTTTTATTCCAATGAAACTAATGAAATTGATTAAAAGCGAGTGCTAGGGATATATTAAAAACAGAATTCATTTTTTTTTCAATTGAATTGAAAACATATAATGAAAGCTGTGTTTGTTTTAAAATAATGGAACGTTTTATACACGAAACACAGACAATTTACTACGAGTGAGTCATTTACGTGCGGGACAATAAAATTGTTTATACTACAATTATGAAAGCAATGCAAATGAAATTATTATCCATTGCGTGAACGTTAGTTAGAAAGTTTATTTCGTCACTTATGTGTAGGTATGAGTCGATATAATGGCTTGTAAAACGACATCTATTGTTGGTAACGGTTATGAACAGGCAATGAATGCTACGTTGTATACTTGTCGAGACGTGGGAGTCACTATTGTGATCGCTATAGTAAGTGTTGTAAGCGTAAATGATAAGCCGATGAGAGTCGTGATTAACGTAGGGCAGAGAAATCTTGTGGGTGGGAGTAAACTCTGCGCAGAAAGTGTTCAAGTGTAACGCAACGGTAAATCTACATTACCTATTAATGTTAAATGTATTGTTAAAGTTTATTGTACAAAACGAAAAGTCTATAGACATTTTATTGCTAAACGTAAGTTACGTTATTCGCAAATATTTATATAGATCATTGTAATACTCTCAAAGACAACACAGACATGTCTTTTAGTATGGACTTCAGTTATTCAACAGTCATATTAACCTCTCAACGTATTATCAATAATTAGCTCAATTGGTATTGCGTTGTTATGTCGTTTAAGACCTTGTTTCAAAATGCGAATCAGTAATGTTCAAGGATTATTTATTGTTAAATTAATTGCATATATACATTTGGAATTATAAAGATCAGCTGTTGCGGTGATTCACTAGACCAGTCGTGGTAATAGTAAAAGTATGTTGGCCAGCCGGTTTTATTGCTGGTCAAGGACCATTGGTTTTGTTCCCCGTGCTATTGTCTCACTGTCAATTGGGTCTTATCTATCACTTGTGGTATTAGATTTTAATTTGAGAGCCGGTTTGTCATCTACTCCACATTCAACGGTTCTTTGGGACGTAAGAGCAGTATGTATTTTATTTATAATGTTTTCCATTGAGATTTTATTTTGTTTTCATAAAAAAGATGTTAAATATATTTTAAAGGAAAACATTTCATTTAAATGTGATTAACTAATTCCAAAAGTAGACTCGTAAAGTTGCGGGTAAAAAACAATTGTTGTGAGTGTTCAAGTTGATCTTGCGAGGCAACGTTCTATGAATTCCGAGCAACTTCGGTTCGCTTTATTGCTTCTCTGTGTGTTGCAGTTTGGGAAATAAAGTTAAGTATTCTCAATACTTAAGCTGAAACATGGCTCTATTTTTTCAAAGCAAATGAAATTATACGTCGTTCTTTTTTTTTATTACCATTTTACAAATAAGTCTTTTATATTTAAACGATATTACGAAATGTATCGTATGTTAGAAATACAGACTATTCAGTAGGCCGTGTTTATTTACATAATATTTGGTTGTTGGCTTCTAACACACGTAGTCAGCGTTCGCGTCAATCGTTATTTCGCACTGTTGTATGCTTCGCCGTCACTGCTTTCCAAAAGCGTGCACCCTCCAGAAGTCGATTACGTGTTCCATTGTTTGGTAGAATGGAACACATCTATTGTCTTACCGCAAACCGTGCCAAATGCGTCCCGAACCGAATTATTCATCAACGTTCTATCGCAGTTTGTGTGTGTGTGTGCAATTGAAGGCGTGTTCTCAGATTCTCTACAAATGTCGATTTGTCACGAATGTGTCTGAGTTTCGATGATATCTCCTAAAAACTCTCAGGAAAATATTGCGGATATACTAAACTACTTAGAAAAACTATTCTTATATTTTTTTCGCCTTTAACCCACATCAAGCACGTTATAATGTATTTTTTTACTTTGGTTACATTAATCTGTTGGTGTGTGTTGTAACTCAAAGAACGATTCGTATTTCAGTAACCTTCCAGCTTTTATGTTCGCAATAAACTTTGGCGTGTTTGAAAAGTCTTAAAGATTACCGCTTTCGGGTACCCTTTCGCACAAATTTACTTAAAGTAGCGTTCTTCGTTTACAAGACCTAAGTAAAGTAAGGGTAGAGTGAATTGTTAGAGAAAACACTCAAAAGATCCATTTATTTAGAAAGGTTCTTTCTCGCTCCGCTATCGATTTAATAATATTATAAAATGCGTATAGTAATTCTGTTACCTAAAAAGATAACCTACAGATTTGAGTGGTATCATGAATGCCGTATACAAAATCTCATAAACATGCGCAACACGTAAATCCTACTGTGGGGATTTTGACAGGGTTTTCGCTATTTCGCCTAGCTCGTCCTCTGTAATTGACTTTACGCTACGAGCCGCCAGTGAACGTATACGTTTCCATCTCGCACACCACCAACCAGATTAGACACATTTGCATTCCATCAATATCCGAAACCCTCAGTTCGGGGATTGTGTTTATCGTCCCGTTACAATGCGATTACTATTATGCCATTTCCTCTGAGAAATATTTTTGGCAAGTTATCAAACGGCCTTATATCAACTGCCAATCGTAAAGTTTCCACGTCGGTTAGCTTTCGCATAAATATTACAACGTAAACAGTACTTTGATCCGAATTTGTGTCCACATAAAAACCAATATACCCATGATATATCACTGCTTCAAAAGCTTTCGAACGATATTACTTTTTCCGATATTACTCTCGATTTAAGTTAATCGGATTTATTTGAAAATGACTTAAATTTTTTAATGCGAAGTGGCTCTTTTGCGATATTATAATTTCATTGAAATATATTCTTACATCGCGAAGCAAGCATATTTTAGGAACTATTGTCTGTACCCGAGCTTTTCTAGTTCACCTACTGAGAAATGCCTATTTCCATGCAAATGATGGTTATCTAAGACGCGAGAAGCATTGCTCACATAACACGTGTTATGCGACACATAGTTTTAGCGCGGTCGCAGTAATTTATGCGTTCACGTCTCCCACTTAACACACATTGTGTTATTATTATGACTTGCTTTCACCACTATGCTACTTTAGTGTCGGCCTTATGCATGCGCTGATGAAAGACATAATTTTATTTAATAGACTAAATACATATATATTTATTCCAGTTTGAACTGGCCCAAATAACACGAAGAATTGCAGCGCCACACCGTTCAGTTACAAAAAAATAAAAATTCGTGTAAATAAAAGTAAAAAAATAGTTTTTACCTTTCAAATCGCTGATACCGTGAGGTTTTGATTTCCTTGTTTGTAAATAAAAAAGATATACTATCTATTGAAGAATAAACTTGCCTGAATAAAAATGGCCATGACTAAACATCCACCAACTGTGTTTATGCGTGCGATTTGCTTATCAAAATTAAATTCCAAACGTTTCACAATTGGTCTCATTGATTGATTTTACAGCCAGCTTTGCATAACACCTTTGGCATTATGTATATTTTTAATTATTGAGACTTGGCTGTGACCAAATATTCGAATAAATTAAACACAGCCATGTCATTGGTGAAAACGAGTTTTGTAAGCCGTCAAAATATATTGCGTCATATCATTAGATCACGAAGCTTGGAATTGTCTCGTAAAAGCACAATGCGATTATATGAGCCACTATAACTTGAACTTTGTTACACCTTTTACGCTTATTTGGTTTTTATGAAAATGTATCCTCTTTATTTAGCCTTTGTGGGATCATAAAAGCAGCCAGGCACGCACATTAGTTGTGTTATTTAATAGAATCCCGCTCGGACTAGTTTTATGTAGTATTCATGTTTTTCTCCCCGCACTGTGTGAGTATCTACAATATTTATAGAGACTCGCAAAGATGCCACGCTGTTCCTTATCTGTCTTCCATCCTCCGATGGGGAACTTTACCGTTGGAATTTTTCTCAAACCGCTATCTATATGGAAAATTTAGTTCGGTAGGGATTCTTTTGAGTCTAATATATTATGGTAATCTTTGCCTTTACGCTTGAACACACAAAATTTATTGAAAGCTTTTGCATTATCAAATAAATTCAGAAGTGCTAGTGTGACACATTCAGAATAATGTTTTATCCTATGATATTCGATTAATTTGTGATTATTATATATTTTATGTATTTTAAGTTAGGAGTATTTCCTTGTAAGAATTAATATATTGTAGGAACTTCCCGTCCTTACCGATTGATAAAGTGATGGTTCTGTAAAAACAATGTGGGCTCAGAAACAGGCTTGTGGCGTGACGGTGTGACAAAATGTAGCACGAAGCACTCGGCGTGCGGTGTCGTCACTCGTTACATTCCTCACCTTGCGCCAGGACGCCGTAGAGAGCACTCACAGGGATTTTATGACGTGGTGCTAGTGACGGCTTTATGGCCGGTGGGACGATGCCGAATGAGGGCACTTGTACTCTTACACCGTATGCGATACGTGACACTTTATATATTTTGTTACATCTTTTATTTGTTACAAAGTTTACAACAGAGTTATAGAAACTTCTCACGAAAGCTAAGCTGTTCGAGCTATCATCAAATCTTTCAACACAAGGCTTGTGCGTGCGGACGTCGTATGAATATTTTATTTTGTTATTATCGCTGACTTATCGTTCGATTATTCACTCTTTCAACTCGAAAGGATTTCCACTTTGTGCTTTCTGTTTTAGCAAAATTTTAAAACAAACAAAGACAGTGTTTATTGTGTATTATAGTCGTCCAATTTTTGTAGCAGTTTTCCTCTTATGGCACTAATGTAGCGAGAAATATTTTATTTACCCTCTTAAACAGTAAAGTGGGAGTGTAAGTACATGGCGTTGTGGGAAGTTTGCTCGGGAATATTCGCTCCGCTGGGATAATTCCCCTGTAATGTTGGGATTACACCGCGTCTCAGGGGCCAGCGCTGTCACTTAATAAGATATGGCAATGTGTCTCGGGATGTAGAGTAACTAAGTAACAAAGTTTTGGTACAGCCGAGCCGTTTAGTTTACGAGAATTTTACCATGCATACTTGCTACTAAGGAATTAAATTTAGAGGAACTGGTATGCCAAAATAATTTTGTTATTGTTTAAGTTATGGCTTTTGCTTACACATATGTGATTAAACTTAAAACCATTACTTTCGTAATCACGACTTGTGTATAATTGCGTCGATCTATAAATAAATAGAAAATGATAAATTCGTGACTAAAATAGCCTTCAAATCTTGTTGAAATACTGGACAAAGTAATTAGTGGAGTACGGACTTACACGAACACAACTGGACGTTGCATAAAACAACATTTCACTAAAACCAATCTCGGTCGTCACGAGCAGTAACATTCCGACCGCATGTCCCTGCAAATACGGGAGTTCTTTATCACTTTTGATAAAGGAAGCAGTGGGAATGTGATTTCGTCTAATACCGGCTTTTAGGGCCGATTCCCCGTTTCCTTTCCCGTGGACCGCATTTGGGGATTCGTCCTTTGGGCCGCTCTTATCTCTGAGGTTGCCAGATGTTTGACGCGAAATTGGATTTCTTCCAAGGTAAATTATAATAAATTGAAAAGTAAATGTTTGTTTTTCGTTCTGTGGACAGTTGGTGGCGTTTAAGTGGTTTTTGTTTTAAGATGAATTATGTGAGAAGTAATCTTTATTGATTTCGTCTGAAGATTGATGACGCTGATATTTCGACATTGTCATTATTGCAAATTTTTACATTCAATTTATATACTATCTTAAAGGTATCGCAGACATGTGTTTACGACTAATTTATTTTTAATGTTGACGACTAGAATTGGTTTCAAGCTGGCAGTATCATCACCGCGAGAAAATAATTTTACCTATAACCTCTTTTGTATTTAAAATTCAAAAAAGCAGCAGTTGTTCTAATAAATAGATCAACTTATTTTTTTTAAAAACTTATTTTTGATCATTTAAACGAAGCTGATGACTCAAATTATTTTAATTTTTAAATAATTTGAAGCTTTTTAACTTTAAACTTGAGAATTGATTTTAAGCTTCATGATCACAGATTAATCCGTGTGTGATTTAAATTTTATTTTTTAAGTTTTATTTGATTGTTAAGTTTGAAGTATCTGCTGAAAACTAGCGAATATATTTTTTTAATTCAGATATTGAGACCGATTTGATTACTGAGTTAAAAATACTAAATTACTCATAGGTAGTTCTTTTTTATTTTATTTTTAACGTTATTTTTGATATTACTTATATTATTTATTATTACTTATAGGCATTTGGCATTATTCATAATGCCCGGGCAATGTGTTAAATCGGTTGGTTATAATCACATTGCCCGTTCTTATTGGGCATTATTCATATTGCCCGGGCGCTATGAATAATGCCAGATTAATTACTTTGCCCATAAAATATACACTCCTGTGAAAAAAAGCTAGACAAACTCCTTGAAAGTTGTATACAAAGTCCATAGATGCGTAACACTGGGTTAGTAGCGTCGAAAACAGTCATAATTCATTGCCCCATTACGCCTGTCGTTTCTGTAAATTTATTCTGACAAAAACTAGGCTATAAATAACTTCTCGTTTGGCTAACTTGCTAGACTATTTGCAGCACTATAAATGGATTCGATTTTAATTTGATTGTAACTTTGCTCTACGATTGAGCGAGGATCTTTCACTGGGGAGTTAGTTAGAAATCGTTGAGAAAAACAGAGTGCCTAGTTGTGTGAAATTGGATAGGTTTATAGTTTCTAATAATTGTATGATGGTGAAAATTATTAGCCTATAGTTTTGAAG
Source organism: Cephonodes hylas (assembly GCA_030295005.1). Taxonomy (NCBI): domain Eukaryota; kingdom Metazoa; phylum Arthropoda; class Insecta; order Lepidoptera; family Sphingidae; genus Cephonodes; species Cephonodes hylas. Next base: position 4,068,710 of record AP025364.1, on the reverse strand, counting down.
AAAACTATTAACATTTAGGTTGTAATGAACAGCAATGTGCTACTATGCATTGTATATTGACATGTATAATGAACGCTTTTTTGTACTATGCTTATGTGAAATAACTTTTTAAAAATTTCCTTTCTCATTTGTGATCAGTAACTCGGAGTGAACCGCGTGCAATGGTGTTAATTTTCTTTGCATGGAATACCTTATTTTGCACATGGAAAATACGAAACGTTAATAATTTCTTTCCTGCAAACTTAAATTGGCCGCATAGCCGTTGTTTACAGGCAACTAACGGCATCCAATCGTCCGGGAAATTATTGAGGCGGGGTGGAAGTTGGGCGTCGGGTGGAGCCGACGCGTTGCCATGGCGACGCGGACCTTTGAATTAGTTAAACGAATGATGAACTCTCACCCTTGCCGCCGCTGTAGATTGTTCCATTTACATTCCACTTTATAGTATTTAGATTTTATTCTGTTTAGACATTGCAATTAATTATATGCAATAGATAAATGGATAAGATAGGTACGAGTTTTAAGATACAAAATTTGAGTCTAAATTATCGGAAACTATATACGGTCTCACAAAACCCGATAGTGGAAACAAACATTAATTGATGAAACAAATATTTGTTTTAGTGTGGGTAAGCAATGCTCAAAAGTAATAGTTCCCTTTCATTCTAAATTTCTAATGAATTTATTAAGTTGAGATACATAATTATCCAATAATTTTTGTCTACACAAGTACGTTAATAGGGACCTATAAAACCGCAAACATTTTCCTTATTCATATCATGACTTCCTTGTTTCCCGATGTTTTATCTAGAACCGGTTCAATCATGAGCCAATAAACTGCCTTGTTTATGACGTACCTTTGCACAAAGCCCTTTGTGACTTGTTATGTAACAATATGCTTCTGTATATAATTCACGCACGTTTGTACTAATTATGTGTAAGCACTGGGCTGGTAAAACTTTTGTTACAGTACAAACACATTTACGAAACTTCGGTACAAATGTGACTTTATTAGTCCCACAATACATTAAGGTATACACAAAAGACTGAACATGTTATGAATTTGTTTAGTTTTCCATGACGTGCTTTATATGTTATTAGCATGGTTCACTTTTACCCCCTTAATAGGAAATCTTATGTTTTGATACGACATCTTTTAAAATGAAACTTTTGTATCAGCTATTTTCAGTTCTTCCGATATTGCCCTACTGTCGCTTCTGATAACTTTCTCGTTGAATCATATTGTTAATCTCCGCTCCCCTGAGGATATCCTTTTCCATATTCGATCTCTATAAACAAAGCTCTTTTTCCATGGTTTACAAAACATACATAAAAAGATAAGTATAGTTATATATAAGCTCAAAACATAATAACAATCGGAAAGCCGAATAGCATAGCAGTTTGAAAGTTGGCTTTATTCGTTGAATCGAATCAGTTTAGGTTAATGCCATTGTCTGGGCGTTTTGTTATGTGATAATCGACTTTTTTTGTACGAGCTCATTGTCAATGAGAAATACTTGTTTCAAAAAATAAAACCTATACTATAGTTTCATGCGAACCTACAGGAAAATCATGTAATAAAAATACGATAACCGCACGTCGCTTGAAACCAAGCTGCATCAAATGTCCACTGATTAGTTACATTGTTTGGAACATAACTATTATATAAAAAAAAAAACAGAATATATATTTATAAACAAGCCGCCCGTTGAATTGTATACGTCATACACGGTGGTTTGACATAAAGCTGCAAAGGGTAGAAGAATAAAAAGGTAGTGTAAGGGATATCAAGCAGTATCATCTAACGATGTATAAGCTGTGATATACAGATGTTTTTGTAAGACAACGGCAGAACTAGTCGGTAGTCGGTACGTACAACAGTGTTAATAAATGGCACGGAAGTCATTCTGGTTAGATACCAATATATTTATTTTATGTGTATACTAATACTAATATTTAAACAGGATATAATAATTATGGCTACCACATTTGAGTCGAACATTTTCTTTTCCCTTTAGTGAAGTGTTATCAAGACTCCTTATAGTTTTTGTTATCTCAAGTATTGAAGTATGCTGAATCATGCTATTTAATTTCAATAAATATTTGTCGGCGACGCCAGTTTATTACAGAGCAGTGGCTGTGGCGTGTAAACCAAACAACCTCAGACATGTCGCCTGCCTACACAAGTATCTATAGTACCAACGACACACAAACACTTGTGCCAAAGGACTCCTCGTGTGGAACAATGTTTTCCTTCGTTCTATATTATCATATTGCACGTTGCTTATTATTTATTACATAATCTATTAATGATAAGTCGCCTTTAATTATATGCGGTATTAATTGCAAGTTTTTTTTTATTAAACTTCGACTTTGTATCGGTTTGAGGTCCTTTAATATTCAACGTATTATATGTCGTTTAAGGCTATATAAACTCATAAAAATAACAAAACGTTTGTACACGTCGGAGGGTTCGTAATGAAGCCACATCATAATAAATGGAGTTATAATGAATTAACAAGTTTAGCGCGGGGTTAACTTCCATAATGAAACGACTATGTAGTCTTTGTAATCCGTCTTGTTAAATGTCTACTTTGTATGTACAACTTTGCTTCGTTAGATACCCTTATTTAACTTCGCCCAGAATTAATAGTGCAGCCTTCTTGTTTTACTTTGGATGTCGCGACGGCGAGGTCTTTGACCGACGCCATCGAGTTACCATGGTAACGGATGCCTACATGATACATACGTGCAATATGCCTTTGGGCCACCAGCCTGAAAGAGCTTATTATGAATGGAGCCTTTTGAGTTTAGTATTTTTTTTAAGGCAGCGTGCATTGCTATACATTTCGGCTTCATTAATTTTTACTATTTCCATGGGTAATTTCTGAAAACAGCATTCAGGCATGTTATTTATTCAAGACTCAACTACTTATTTTTTATTTATGTAGAATATCTATGTATGTATTTTTGCGTTTACTGTCTTTTCGTTGCATACAAATTGATGGAACATTTAGTGCACACAATAAGCTTTCTTGAATATATCTTGATCGTTATTACTGGCAGTGCGCCTGTACCATTTTACATAACATTATTCCCCCAGACACACTGGGTAAGATCTGCGGCGTAAGGCACAAATATCCCGGGCGGAATTATTTATCTTTCCATTTCCAAAGTAACTTGCGTTCATTGCCTATTATATTAGTCGAAGCGAGCCCACATTACCGCACGTTTGTACACAGCTTCCGTTATCGTGAATTTTGTTAGGGCTGTCAACGGCAGAGTAGTTCCGAGAAAGTTTGGTAAAAAGGGGTCCCAATTTGAATACTTTTCCGTCCTTTATTTATTATGAAAATGTCAGATAAACATCCCACGGCGCGACTGTATGGAAACGATGTTTTTCGCTTACATTTTGCTTATTTAGGGCATTTTAGCAAAGGTAGTATTCCCTTTTTACCTGCTCTTGTTTGATGTTTTGTTGAATTTACGGCTTTTACGCTTTTCAAGTTGTTGTTCCCGAAATTTTGCCGCGTGTGGGACGAATAATAGGCGAGATATTTTATAAAGATATTTCCCTTTGGTACATGTTTTGTATTTTACAAGACATGTTTCGTGTAGTTAGTAATTTGCGAATAATGTAATTGGCTTCTCTGAAAGACACGTACAAGGGTCCGACAAATAAGAGTGATACGCAGGCACTACATTCATTCTCATTTAATTCACTGAAAGTACCTATACACTGGTTTGTAATCTTATTTTGTCTTTTGACTTGCATATATTGATTTATGAGGTTTGTTTTAGTATTAAGTGTTGGTTAGTCGTAGGATTAGCATCGACCCTGGCGTGTGCACGTTAGCTGATGGAGCGTGAATGGGTCGCGCCGGATCCTTGCTCCGCTGCACCTATTGTCATCTCTTGCGCTGCATTACTCGTACGGCTACTGTAAATTTAATATATATTTTAATGCACCGCCCTCGGTGTTATAATAAATCACGATATGCGCGATCCAAAGATTCATATTGCAGAAATGTGAAGACATTGTTGAAACGGTGCATGCATATATTCAGCACGACCGTTTTCCTACGTATTATACATTCATTTATGTAAAGTAACTCTTATAAAATTCTCAGACGTACTCTAAAGAATGTATAAGTCGATTACAAATCTCAGGAAATGGTTGAAAATAAGAATTTTCTTTTATGCGGTTATCTGAATCCTTTTGTTACTCCACGAGGCTTTATCTTTAAATGAACTGAATGTCGGTTTCTTTTGTTAATCACAGCCAATTCAGAAGCATATTCGAATTTTAATCATTGCTTATTAAATATTCATAATTCGCGATTTGAATCGACACAAATTTGTCTGTAATTGACCTATTGATCATGTAAGAATTTACTGCTTAACATTATTATTTTATTTATAATTCTTGTCACAGCCCATATTACAAAAGCTCTACTTTTGTTTAAAAAAAAATGTACAATCTATTCATAAGCAGTTACGCGGTATTTGAAAATGGTAAGAAATTCTAAGAGGCCTTCATTTTCCCACCCAATACTTTGCTCGTTTATTTAAATAATAACTCATATTCTAAAGTTCCTATCGCCTGTGACAGAAGTTTGGCAGTAAATTATGATAAGTCTAAAATGGCTTGGTAGTCGCGAATATGCCAAAAAGTATTTCTCATTGGATGGAATACAATTAGTCAATTTGTCACGTTGTAGATTTAACTGTGCTATTAGCTGATTGTTTTCCCCGTTTTGTTATAACTAAGCATTTATCAATTTATATTTGTATCGATTATTCAAAATAATATATTTGCGTATGTTTTTATCAGTAGGTATTTGTTAAACAGCATTGCGCATTAACATTTTATTAAAATTAAGATAAAATCAATACCACTTCAGATTTTCACTCCTACAGCGGCTCTCCTCAAACATAATTTGATCTGGTAGGAATATACCCAACGATCTCATAAAGGTCGCAGAAAGTCATAGGATTCAAGCCTTTGGAAGTTTGGCGCTTTGGAAGTCTTTGGGAGAAGTCTATGTCCTGAAAGGGACGTGTTACGGCTGATGATGATGAGATAAATTGACTAATTAACAATTGTAAATCTTTTTCATCAAACATGAAAAGTGACAGAAATGGCATCTAATAGAAAGTGCCTTGTCCAAATAAAGTGTAGACACTCGATAAAATGTCACAACGGTGCAATAATGCCTCTATGATCTTAACCGCGAATACGCAATCTAATTCCGGTATAGAAACCAAGTACGGTCGTAGCAAAATAAGTTAATATTGCAATTATTGTAATACTGCAATTGTAATTTATAATCACATCGTCATTTTTTGTTGATATAAAATTGTAATTAATAGTATTTTTATTGCGTTTCAGGGAACAAAATTATGGATAATAATGGAATATCTCGGAGGCGGCTCTGCCTTGGACCTTATGAAGGCGGGTAGCTTCGAAGAAATGCACATAGCTGTCATATTGAGGGAGGTGCTGCGTGGCCTTGACTATCTGCATTCCGAGAGGAAACTACACAGGGATATTAAAGCGGCTAATGTTCTACTTAGTGAAATGGGTGACGTCAAACTCGCTGATTTTGGTAAGATATTTTATTTTTTATTTTTAATAACGTTATATTTACTTGTTTTTTTATTACATTTGAGCGGTATATTATTTATTCTACTTAAAAATCTTATTACAGTTTGCTATTTTCTTTGTGTCGTTCGACGTAAATTTTCGCTCAGTTATTGTCAAACGATTTTGTTCAATTCAATATGAATGAAAGATAAACGATTCTGCGGTCCGGTTCTGTTCCTAAATCTCTCACGTAACATTACCATGGCCAGAATGTCATCTGTCAGGAAACGAGTTATTATACAAACTTCACATCCTTTTTCTAGTTGATTGGTTCCAAAGTGATTTATGGTGACTTTTAAAAGATTTTGAAAAAAAGAAACAATTTATAAATTATACAGAAATGGTTTCGCTTATCGATTGGTAATACCAGCTTGTATTTTAGCAGTTTAAAATTTTATGAAAAATTCAATTACCTCAATTACTCCTCGAATTAATGGAGTCTTTTGATGTGCGAGTAATTAAAATCGTCGTAAAAACCACGAAACAATCAGAGCCAGTCCGTTAGGTTGCATTTGCGCAAACCGGTTTCCTCACCCACTTGTGTATACGACGCACGTGGCGAAATTGATGAGAATACAACCTCATAAACACTCGCAGATGTTCGGTGCGCTAAATCAAGTTGCGACATCCGAAACGCTCTTATGAGGTCTGAACCATATGTCCCCTTTTACAATCACTCTTCTGGGTCACACTAATATATTGTCTACACTTTTACACTTTTTTTTCGTGGTATTGGTCCCTGAGAGATTTATCTACAAGTGTTTTGCGTACGTATCGTTTGGATCTAGAAAGGACGTAGTATAATTTGTTTCCCGCTCCTGATATTTTATTTACACGGCACGGTAAGTAAAGTAACGAACTGATTACTCTGGTGCCGAGACGTGACCACTTTCGCGTGATTGTAATGGAGTTCTCTAGACTCTAGGTAGAGTCTTAAGCAATATTAACTCAATGTAATAACTCTTTGGTAATAAACAATAAATCAGAGTTGTTAAGTTCGGTAAATTTGCATCTTTATTGAAACTCATGTGCTAAATTCATATTCACGAAGGGTCACGTTCCTGTTATACGTATGCGGTTGATGTACTACGTAAAGTTATATGACCATGTATTTTTTATTGCCTATTGATAGTATGATACGATTATTGTTTAGTGACGGGTGGGCGACCGCTCCTTGCCGCGCCACTGTAAAACAAACCGACCGTGCCCACTCGACATGAAAACTACTCACTGTTTATCGTTTGCAACAGATCACTCGTGTACAAGAATCCAGAGCAACTATAATTAAGAGTAAACATGCAAAATGAAAAGAAATTTTAATTGAGATATTTCGAAAGGCGGTCGGCTGAATGATTCAAGGGGTGGTGGCTCGGTGATAGCGAACTGTTGACCGTAGGGTTAGCATTAAATAATGAGGGGCATTATAATCGTTTAGAATGAGGGATTATGTACCTCGCTCGGCGGCGGGAGAGGGATAATGTGTTGGAACCACGTGGGAAACTTTTCAATTAACAGACTCATTCACCGTACTTTCCTCTTAAATATATAATTGCTCTTCACTTAATTTGGGAGTATTTTAGTGGCCTCAATGTACAGCGTTAATGAACTATTATTTAAATTCATATTTATTTTAGATTAATATTCCTTAGGATTTTGTTGTCTTTCTATTCTGACTTAACCTTCATTGTGATTATGACGATAAATTATGTCCGTCTACTATAAAAGGTGCGGTATACAGTAAGTATGTAAAAAGTGTAGCCGTTATCTCCTACAATGACCATTTGAGCAAGGTCTAAAGTGTGGATAAAGTTTTGATTAGAAATGTTGTTTCTTGACTTACTTTTATCGTCTCGGTGAATCGTGTTTTTCTCAAGTTTATATCGAAACTATCAAAAGAAAAGTTTTTACATTATAAGGTATATATGACAGGATAATATATAACATTTATGACTTCATCCACCCACAAGTTTAATATTTTCTGTACAATGTACAAACCCTCTGGCAGGGTTAAGCGTGTTCGTCTCGGTAATTTTTAATCTGTCGCAGGATCTCTCGATGTCGGTCACATTTTCGCTGATAAAAGATGTTTCAGTATAAGTTAGAGCTGCATTACGGGCCGTAGTCGCGCTGGCGTTCGGCCAATGTTTGAATCGTTTGCGACGCGGCTTTGTGAGGCGCTAAAGTAAACGCGCAACGCCCTTTTGCATTTAGAAGAGTACTGTAAAATTTTACAAGCGTTCTCCAAACAAAGTGGTGTCTATGCAAATGTTTTGTCACTTAGCGTCGAATGTTACTCCGTATTCGCCTTTTTGTCCCGTTCGGTTGCTCCGAATGTGTCCTCGTTTCACGTAGTGTTCTCGTGTTGGGCCGCACGCTCGCTTTGGCTAATGGACAACACTTTTTTCCAAATGCCCTTTCGAAGTTGTAATTTTGTTTCGTTCACAATAACCAGTATCGTAGCTCCAGACATCCTAGTTGTAATATTTGGTACAATTATTTTAGTAGGTGAGTGTAGACGTAGCGTATTTTTAACACAATTATGATATGAAATATGTTGTATCGTTACTTAATCGCAATCAGTTGCGCGTTGTAATAATTTGAATTCCCAAGCCGGGAAAACGATTTGCGTCTCGATTTATAAACATTACCCCGGCAATAAAAGTATGCAAGCATAACGTGATTCAGGATTCGGGCTTCACTAAAGTTTAATGCTTTGGGGTAAAACGACGGATACGATGACTCATAAAAAAACCAAGAGGAACTCGCGTTTATATTGCCCACAAACGATGTTTACCTAATACATTTTTTCTAAGATTTATTCTTGTCAACTTAAGCAAATAATAACATGAGTGATTTAACAAAAAGAAGCCCTTAAAATCTTATTAGTTATAGTTATTTTGCCATCAATTTTAAGTGATAGATCCGACCTTGAAAAGGTAAGAGTTGTTTATAAATTCGTAAGGGATATATGCGGTGTATCACTAACAACCAGCACATTGATAAAAATAAACAATCATGACTCAATTCCTTTTACGCTAGCTTTACTTCTAGATGGTACTTGGCAAAATATGTATATAGCGACGGACACTCGGCAGATTATGATGAATAATTCAAGATGAATATTTTTCATTAATTTTAAATTATCATATGCGATAGATATTAAATGATTATTTAAATCAAATTATGAATAATAAGTAGTACCCACCGACGGTGGAATGTGTTTTACGAATAATAACGTAGAAACCCGCTTATCGTCGTATGATTATTTACTAAGTTCATTTCTTACAACACGGTTTCTATTTTCATATTGGTGAAGTTGCTCATGTCAATTTTTAAAAGTAAATAATTATGTGACAGTTTCAAATATCATTAAGGCACATCCGGAGTGCTGTGTGGGAGTTTAAGACTGCCATATTGGCAATAAATGCTTACGAAACCAATAACCAGCAAGCGCTAGCGTATATGTTTAATGTTTAGATATTTTGTGCCGAGTAAGGAGTTATTGATTTGTATGTGATTTGCCGTTTTTATATATTTATAGAATACCGCGCCCATTACACTATTTCCCGTAATATCGTGTCTACATACACATACATCTATATCTCCGAATGAGCACGCAGATGCGTATTTCAACATCTACGTTTCATCAGCCGTCTTCTAATTTGTAATTGCCACGCAATATGAGGCAGATATTGCCATTCCTAAACATCTTGCTGCAGCTGAGATTCTAGGTTCATGTATTTGATTTGTAATTATTAAAACTTGCATGTATTGAATTGCAGGTGTCGCCGGCCAGCTGACAAACACGACGAGTAAACGCAACACGTTCGTGGGCACGCCGTTCTGGATGGCGCCGGAGGTCATCAAACAGTCATGCTACGACAGCAAGGCGGACATTTGGTCACTGGGAATCACGGCAATCGAACTGGCTAAAGGCGAGCCCCCCAATTCCGAGCTGCATCCTATGAGGGTTTTGTTTTTAATACCCAAGAACAATCCACCGCAACTCACCGGTAGTTACTCGAAACCCTTCAAAGAGTTTGTCGAGGCGTGTTTGAACAAGGATCCAGAGAATGTACGTTTTTAAAACTTGTTTTTATTATTTTCGACGCAAACTATTGCGTATGTTACTCGTGATAAAATATTAACCTCGCGTGAGCTGATACAACTTGTTATTCTTATCGCAATCGGTATTATTTTCTTAAGTTATGGGGAAATATTTTTACTGTACGTATTATTTCGAATCGTGTTTACAGTAGATAAAGAAAATGATACAAAAAACCAACGTGTCTTTAATGACGTCATTTTTTCTCTAATTACAGAGGCCGACGGCGAAGGAATTGCTTAAGTTCCAGTTTATTAGAAAAGCAAAGAAAAATTCTTATCTAATGGATCTTATAGATAGGTATAAGAAATGGAAGGCGCAACGGAGCGAGGAGAGCGAAACAGAATCGGAAAATTCAGATTCGTGAGTATTTTGTCTCGTACTTTTTACTCTTACCTTACCGTATGGAAGATGGATATTGAAAAAGCGCGATCAACCGTTGATAAAAAATGAAGGAAGTTTCACTAATGACTACGGCGGATATTAATGTTTGTACCATTTGTGTGCGGTCGATAAAATTTCCCAAAATATGTCTCTATTTAATATATGTGTTTACTTTTCCTGAATCTTGTAATAAGTTTTCATGTACCTACTTATACAATTATAATTTTTACGCATAGAATAAGCGAATGCTATTGAACTTTACTTTGCTCAGACCTGGCATAATGTGCCACATCTACTTTCATCTGTCTTTATTCGTTCATGTTGGTGTAACTCAACCTTTGTCCAAAAAATCGTCAATTTGGGCGTAAAATACCGGAAAACATTAATTCTTGCTACTTTTTTCTTTGTTTATCTAATATTATCCACTAGAGGCTTAGCAAAATCAAAATGATCATAAATTACCCCACAGTTAATACCCCGGTATAAGTTCTCTTTAGAATACTAAAACATAACTTATAGAACATGTTTATAATAAATAGTTTCTGATTGTTATAATAGAAGAGATTATATGAATGTCATGTGTCACAAACAGCGTTGTTTGTTGTTGTGATTTGCCTAGTAGCCCTAGGTTTGTACGAAGGTTGCCACAGTGCCCCTCCGCTGGTTATTAATGTGAGTGCGCGGCGCGACCTCGCCGCCGAGCCGGAAGAAATTCCCCGCTCCCGTTCTGCTACATTTGAGCTAATGCTGTTTGAACTAGCTGGTTCCGATTGTTGTTCTCATATGCGTCATGCGTTGCGTGATATACTGTCGACGTGTTCCGAACTATATATCGGTTGCAATGAATTGAATACTTTCATCCTTTATTTTGTTACATCGTGGATATTAGGAACAAAATCAAAGTTCAGATATGTAGCTAGTGTGTTTTGGAAAAAAATCCTATAATGAAAAAAAAATCCGTTACCTTTATCGTGTCTTTAATGTAATGGAGGCATTAGAGATATTTTTCATGTACATATAAGGGTGTATCTCTAGGTGTTTTTTATTCTGTCAGAAGTACCTAAATGGTGCTTGTAAAGTACCTAAATTTAACCATGAGAAGTGAAACTCTATTTAACTTTTTAAAAAAATCGTCGACCTCTTCTTGTAATATTTTTCCTCTATTCTTCTGGTATTATAGGACACAAACCTACTTATATTTGTAGGTATGTAAAGGATGTCTGAGGGTTGAAATATGTTGTATAACAGTATTGTGTGTGTAGAGAGGAGAGCAGTCGCGGCGAGCTGGAGGCGGACGAGCCGTGGATCATGACGGTGCGCGGCGGCGCGCGCGCGCTGCACCCCGCGCCGCACCCCGCGCCGCACCCCGCGCCGCACCCCGCGCCGCACCCCGCGCTGCACGCCGCGCCGCCCGACGACAACAAGCGGCGCGCGCACCACGACGACATCGGTACATACAAACACGTTGTAGTAACATTACATTTCACATGCCCTATGTTGAGTTTTCGACATTCATTACCCGGGCTACCTAGTATACGTCCTTGATAAAGATTTTTAATCTGCGTAAAAAGAGCATTCTGTTTGTCATAAATCGAAATCGGACATATAGCTCAGTTTCAATAATGTTGACAACAGTCTTGTCTTTTTGTTAAAATATTTTGAGGAAACCAGTACAGTAGGACCTCCTTAAACCGAACCCCTATTAATCATAACACCTCTGTAATCCGAACGCCCCACCCCCTTATTTTTCTAGCATTTCTTCATAAGGAATTTCTATCCGCCATTGACCAAGGCTTATGTTTAACGTGTACGTTGCAGCGGCGGTGGGTGCGGCGGCCAACGTGTCGGGCGCCAAGCACAACGGCGCCGCCAGCGCGCGCCCCGACGACCCCGCGCCAGACCCGCCCAACAACGCCAACGAGAAACCCACGGTGTGTGCACACATATACATACATATACATACTTATCATCACCATCAACCCATATACGTCCCACTGCTGGGCCCGGATCTCCTCTACCATTGAGAGGACCTCTACCTCTACCATTATATATACATACTAACATATATACTTATTTTTTAAATGACAAATCACAAGCCATGTCATTTTCTATGTACAGTACATACTTAACACATAACACAATTAGGATGGCTAAAATCGCTTTACGTGTCAATAGTGGAGATGTGTTGTCTAAATTAGAATTTCTTATTTGAAATCCGTACAAAGTGCAGATTTAGAATTGTCACTATTTCCATTTTCTAGTACTACATTATCCAGTATTCGATCATGTAAAACAATATTTAAATAAAATGTAAATGATATATACATTCATCATTATGCAAAGATAGAGAAAAACAGACATTGCTTTGCTTAGTTATCTTCGTGATATGGGACAATGTTACTCCGCTAATGTCCGGCTGATAAGGCAGCAATATTAATAGTAAGGGGGTTTTCATTATCTGATATCACACGCGGATGCTTCTTGAAAATTCCTTTCATATCTAAATAATCACGCCTGTATCAAATGCTATGAAGACAAAGCATTTGATTTTGAGACGAGTCTTGGCTAAAGTAGAGATGGCCTTGAGGTTACGGCGTATAGTCAAATAAAAAAAGTCTGTAAACCTCTGACTTTATGAAGTTACGTACGTGTGTATTCATGTTGATTTATCACGTACTTTAACGTTGAAGGGAAGAATTGTGAGGAAACTTGCATATCTAAATTGTTCCAAGGAATTTTCTCAGGTGTGTGGTACGCCAGGCTGCATTAGCTAGCGTTTAGATATTGTGCCCAATAGTCGGATGTACAAAGTTTAAAGATGATATTCAAATTTGTAGTTACCAAAAAGAACTGTTACCAATGACAATACAATTAAATCTACTTATTCGCACTAGGTAGTAGTTGCGAAAGTCGAAAGGGTTTCACATTGTATGCCATGGTTGTAATTGGAGCAAATACTAGTAAATTGAACTGAGCAAAATTAATAGCAAAGTAGTAATGGGAGGGGGGAGGACTATCTCGTAAGATGTGATATTTCCTTCAATAAAATGGTCTAAATTTAATACAATTGCACACGATTGGATTCATGTATTTGTAATAAATGTGTATGTTTGTGCAGTCGCGACAGGCGTCGTCGAGCCCGGTGGTGGTGGAGCAGCGCAACTCCAAGGAGCGCGAGCGGGGAGACCGGGGCGAGCGGGGCGAGCGCGGGGAGCGCGGGGAGCGGGACGACAGGAAGGAGCGCCACGAGCACGCCGCCAACAGGGACAGCGCGCCATATAACAAAGCGGTGAGTCACATACCAGTTGCGGTACCTCTATAGAAGCCCAAAAGCCCAACTTGCCTGAAAAAATATGCATAATAAATAATCTTCAAGATTTAGATATTTATTTAACAAAAGTAATTTGACATATAAATTAGAATATTCCGACCCCACAAATAACAATTATATATTTTACATTATAAATTACGTGTAACGATTTCGGCCTTCTATGGAAGCACAGTCACACACACTGCTTACAATATAACGACACTTTATAAGGATGTCATTATTGGAATCTCAGTATTAATTAATTTCGATACTTGTAAGTCTTTTGCATGTTCTAATTACGACGTAGATTTAAACTAATTTGGTTTGAGTGCAGAAATATGTGTAAAAACTTACTGTTAATTAAAGTAAGACCTAACGAAAATTATTTAGCATTATATTTAGTGTATGCTAGTATATTGCTAATATAATATTTAATCGCATTACTGAAACTATTTCAGTCGTCACCTCTGGACCATAGAGGAAACAATAGTGAGGAGAAAGTGCGGAGGCATCCATACCTGCAGCAACTTATTTATCCGCTCCTCAACGAGGTATGTTACCAAATTCTTGTTTATACAAGTTGTAGACAGTCAAATTTAATCAATTAATTTTGGCAGTACGTACCAAAGATCTTTTTTTTTGGCAGTGGTATATACTTGAAATTATTAAAATATTGCAATATGGGTAAAATTACCGTTATAGTTTTATTCTTATACGAATCTGTGTATTTGTTTTCCAATAGGACCCGAAAACATGAATTTATGACGAAATATAATTTTAGACTTTTCAATTATTGTATTAGATGTGATTAGATTCGCTTGTCTTGTTCTCAATTCTATTTGTGGTCGGCGCAGTATCTTTTAGCTTTAGAAACATCGCTATCAGCCGTCGTGTCTTTAGTAACCCCCTTTTTTATAGATTTAATTAAAATACACTCCATATGAATGCGTTAATATAGCAGTTGGTTGCGTGCAGGTGTCTCGCGCGCACGCGGGCAGCGCGGGCTGCGCGGCGGCGGTGGAGGAGGTGCGCCGCGCCTTCGAGCTCGCCGAGCGCGCCGCGCCGCATCTCACGCGCGCCTTCGTGCAGCAGGTGATATAGCGCACTCTACTGCAACTCACTCTAACTGATCATTACTCAATCTTACTAATTGTTGCTCATAGTCACTTATTTTTACTTAGTCATAAGTAATTGTTACTCAAGCTAACTAATTGTTGCTCAATGGAACTTATTGTTACACAACATGCTAAATGTTAATCCTTTACATATTTAACATACATAAACAACTTCTAAATATTTGCACCGTAGTCCGTAGACCATATTTAATTATTTACCGGCATATTTTAATAAAGTCATGGCACGTATTTTCATTTATGTATTTGATCAGACTAAAAAAATGGCTGTATGACGTGAGTTTCCTTTGCGTATGTTGTAAAAAGTAAGTATAATGTTGTATGTGTTTGCAGGTGGTACAGAGGGTGGCGACGCCGACGCACGCGCCCGCCACGCCGCCGCACTCCGCGCCCGCGCACCACTGGATGAGGTAACAAACATTTATTTATTTATTCATTTCAATTTTGTTTGTACACTCACATACAAGTTTTTCCCAATGCAAAACCCATTACAATTAGGTTAATTTTTGTTATTTTGTTAATAATTATTTTTAACTAAAATCAAATAAGACATTATATTTAACGATTAAAAGTCCAAGTTAAGATTCTTATGTCGGTATAACCTATCATCATTATTACTATGTGTCAATAACGGGGCCAATACATTTATGTCCTCAAACGTGTCTTTAGTAACAAATTTAATTCTCGACAGGGATGTATAATACACGAGGACGCAGCAGCTGCCTTCACGCTGCGAGCCGCCTGCGTGTCGCGAGCGTGTCGTCAGCGTGCCGTCAGCGTGACGCCAGCGTGCCGTCAGCGTGGCGCCGGCGTGGTGCCCGCCGCGCTACTTTATTAGCTCTTAGCTCTTAAACGCTTTGTGCCGGACCCTCACATTCTAAATTATCGATGACTGACTCGGGTCCATGGTTGTTCGTGATAACCATCTTCAAACTGCCTTCAAGTATCTTGTAACGGTTAGGATCGTCGTATGTATATTTGCAAAATAAACGTTAATCAAGCGAATTCGCGTAGTTAGGGCAAGGTTCTAATATGATTTGCGTATTTTCAACTGATTTCGTGTAGTTGTAGGGAAGGTGTAGGAGGTGGGTGTGAACAGATCGCCGCCCGGGGTCGGACACATCGGCGAGTATGGAGACACTAGGGCCGCCCGCTCGCGGCAGCAGTACGTCGAGGCGAGGGGTTGGCGCGCGTTGCCGCAACCGAGTCACAAACTTGCAATGCCATAGTGTAATAAATAAAAACGAAACTATAACGTAATGAATACTTAAGATGGTTATGTCTTATAATGTTTTATATTATGTGCATTATTTATGTAAATATGATTTAGTGGTCGCGAGGCGCACTGTCGCAGGGGCGGCAGGCTGCTCGCGCCCACGTTCACTTTCACTGTGAGTCGTTTAGCATAATTATATCTCGCGGCTGTTTGTTGAATGCTTGTGTTTGTTTTACATTGGTATTGTTTCTTTTTCTAATTTATAAATATTCGTGGAGAGCTAATTCGCTATACTTCGCCAATATTTTGCCATAATGTTTCCTTTTTTTCTAAAATATACTTTTGCTAACGCGTGGTTTGTGTAGAAAAGTCTGATTTGTATTGTGATCAGTCGGCGGAATTACAACGTGTTTACGCTTTAGAGATTGATGTTTGAAACTCTGTTTAGAAAACGATAAGTGTCATTCCAGACAAAAGACAATATTGTCAGCATTTATAGAATTATTTGTTTGAAATAATTTGAGTTCTAATTATGTTGTGAAGTCGTAACACCTGCGGACCGCATCTGTTTATGAAAATTGTTATAAAATTTCGTAGTTTAGTTTTGATGCTTAGAGTTAGTTGTGTATTCGGCTACTTACCGGTTTAAAAGTATAGTAGTGACTAATATTTGATTTCTAAAACATACCAACACTGAATGAATACGTTTGTTATATAGTCGAAGAGTAAGGAGAAGTTTGAAAGTATTTTTTGGATATAAATTAAAGACACCAACGACCATGAGGTGTCACAAATAAATATAAAACATGCTTAATATGCGACAATATTTAGCAATCGGGAAGTATATAGAGTATTTTATGAAGACTACAAAACAATTATTATTGCTGTGTAAAAATGTAAACCTAATGTAAACGTGTAAATTGTGTAGTATAATATAAAGAAAGCTGTTTTATGAAGTGTTCTTATAAGCATATGGAGAGTAGTTATTGGTGTTTCAACGAGACGTGGCGCGGGGAGCGAGTCGCGCGCACACGCTGTGCTGCACCGTGTCACACTGTGCGGCATTGTGTTGCTCTGTGCCTTGTGTCGCGCTGCATTGCACTGTATCGCACAATGTAGCACTGTGCCACACTGTGTGGCACTATGTGGCACTGTGTGTCTCCGTGTGCGGATCGCTCCCGCGCGTCTCGCCTGCCTTGTATTTTTGTTTGCCATGTGATAACATGGGAGATGTTTCTTTGATTTCGAACGGAGATCAAAAATTATTTTTCCACTTGATCGTATTGATAAAGCGTGTAGTGTTAGAGGTGGGCGATAATTGTTGATTATTGATTAAAATTAGGTGTTTGTGCATTGGATCGTAGGAGACGCGTTAAGTTGGTCGGTGTCGCGCCGCGGGCAGACGTGTGCGGGTTCGGTTCCCGCGACGTGTGGTCGCGGCGTGGCGCGCAGTAGCGGGGACTAGTTGTTTTTATATCGGCGGAAGAGAGTTGTCAGGATCGCGTCGTTTGGTTCATGGGTATTTGTGATCATAATTGCATAGTTAATATAAAATTAAAGTGTATATTATTATTAATATAAAGTCTGTATTGAACCGGTAGTATTGTGTAGTGGGGTGGTTTCCAGCGGCACGGCGAGATATATGTTGGAATACGGTCGCGCCGTGCGGCCGGACCGCGCCTCGCCGGCCCTCCATTCGTGCACCAAGTTACGGCTGCCGACGCCTACCATTAGTGATGGTCAATTAATGTTCGGCGTCTGCCATTTCTAACACATTATGTAGGAAACAAATTTGACTCTGAATAAAAGAAGTTATTTAATTTTGGAAGCGTTTGTTTTATTTATTATCTAACCTGCATTTGATAGTTTGATACCTGTTGTTTTGTTAGTAGTAATAATGTAAAATATTCAATCAGTATTATAGAAATTTTGTTTTAAGTCTGTTGTTGAACCACAAATTAATTAATTGTAAATCATTCATCTCAAGTGCGATGTTTTCATGGATAAATAAAAATTTGTAAAGTACAAAATGCCATTAAAATTATGATAAAAAACAAAATTTCAGTTTAAAACATTTATTATTGACTAGCTTAACATTACACATATTACAAATTTACAAAAATATAAAATGCTATTCACGAGATTTTTTAAGTAAGATTAACGACAGAAATCTACATAAATACAGTTTTATAAATATTAAAGCTTCAACTGAACTCTGCATACTAAATGGAAGTTGAGCAAATGAGATTCTGTAAGGAGAAAACGTAAAATTTAGTAAAGTTATTAATATTGCGCTTTATGATTTTAATTAATTTATTATTGAGTTCAGAAATAGCTTCAAAGTATACAAGAAAAATAATGTGATGTGAATAATTTAAACATGACTTAAAATTAACTAATCATACATAGCCTTTATTTACAAATTATTAAAATACTATTTTACTTAAAAGAATCTAAATATCTTGGATATTCAATGATTAAATAATATTTACATAAAGTAAGCTAACAAGTACAATAGCGCAGTGTTAAACAAATGGTTTTATTTTGCCTTTTAATTAATGTATGAAGTATTTTTTATAGTATGAATGCTATAAACTGATTTTTTAAGTATCTTAATCGATTACGATAATTTGCTAATTTTGCTATTTTTTGTATATTTGCATAAGAGTTAATTACTACATTAGTGACATGGAATAATAAGTAATTTTGAAGTTAAACCATGTCCATTTGTATATTAATGGACTTTTATGTTATATAACAACATTTGCCGCTAATATATCGCAAAGCATTCATTACTTTCTACATTAAATACTATAACAACGCACATACTAATTAAATCAAATTAAAATAAACAAACATACATTTCCACTTGTCAACTGTTAATGTTTTGTCTTAAACATACATGTCAGGTCATGTTTCCAAACGTTACACATTCAAAAATACTGATTTCAATAAAGAACTTTGGTCCAATTATGCCAAAATAATGTTCATAATACCAAATACACAACGATTAGCCATTGAAAATTTCCGTAGCTTGTAGGAACTCGTATTGGACATAGAATATTCAATAAACAGAACATCCACATTGTATAGCTTAATCAAACATTCGATACACATTCAATTCTTTTGATGACACAAATATCTAAAACAGGTAATTTTTACCACTAATTTGTTGCATTGATACAAAATGACTTTTATTTAATTATTTCAATACAAATTGCCCGTTAATAGAAAGTATGATTTGAAGCCATTTTGTGCCAGAATTTGAAACCGTTAGTCATCAAAAGAGCAATCCCACAAAGGATCTGCCCACGAATATATTGCGATACGCCCACGTTCTCAATTTGCTAAGGCGTTTCCACTTCCTAACAGAACTACATTGTTGGTATTTCCTTATTAATCATATAAAATAAGGCACCTATATACGTATGTTATTGTCATGGGTATTTATGGTAAGCACATTCATAAACAGAAAATTATATGAGGTATGATTTTCATATACAATTATTGTCATTTGAGGCGACTATAGAGTAACTATTAAACATTGTAAACGATGTTCCGTGGCAGATTTCAATATCGATAGATTTAATAACTAAATAATCTGTTTTGTCTTTTGTTTTATCGTAACTTTATCACGATTACTACAATTATGCATATCAAGTTATTATAACAGCAATTGCGTCAACATCGCACAATGCGGGGTACGAGCGTGTTTACTATTAGATAACGAATGAAAGAAAACACTAAACGGTGACTCATCGCGTCATCTCTAAGTAAATCAACATAAATATCACAGAGGCATTACATAATCCGTTATTAATAACTATAAAGTACATTATAAAATGTAATCTACATTACATTTGCGACGCGAACACCGGACGAAAGCAATTTCTTCATCGCACCAGTGTTGATCACAGGCAGTGTTGGAATGGGCAACGAACGCAGGTCCGCATCCAGACCGATAAATACCAACACATTTTTGGTCCAAAAATGCGTTCGTTTTAGGTCTGAGGCGGCCCGGCTGACCCCATCGATCAGGACTTTAGATGACTCAGCCAGCAGGTGAACACCTATGGGGAAAAAAACATTTTAATGTATGTGAGAAGAGCGCGTGCCTTCATGACTCAGAGGTTATGTGACGCAGAATGTGACTCAATCTAGTTAGCCGTCACAAATGGCACCGAATATCTACTGCCCGGTGTTGTTTGTATTTGCCTTCAGCGTTATGACGAACGCATTAGTGTTATTGGGAATTGAATACTGATAGAGTTATAATGTGAGGAATAATTAACCGAGAATATCTTCGAACAGTGTTTTTCTGAGAAAACTAACAAAGGAAATATGTAGTAAGCATTTTGTACTACTTATTTAGGTGTAGGTACCGTCATTTGATTAACATGTTGGGATAATACCTAATTATGACAAAGGAACTTTCCTATCCTTTGAGGAATATCGCTGCTCATTGATTTATAAAACATAAAGATAATCACACGACGCTATTAACATATCGTTACATACATATTAAATGAACGACCCAGTGTTAGTTACGTAACTACATTGAAGTAGAATAAAAATGATCAACTATAAAAGCGTTGTGTGGCTCTTTCATAGTTATTACTTTGTATGTAATGGAAACGCCTGTGTGATAGAAAACAGCGGGACAAACATGTCCTTTATTAGACGAGACATCCTGCGCTCCGAGACTTGACCTTTTATCGGAGCGCAGCGTGGTATCAAGTGGCCAGTGCACGCATAAAATGACCGGCATTCATACTTAGCCAGCCTAAAACGGGGATGCGCCTTGATTTCGTCAGACGCCCGAGCTATATTGGTCTTGTATACGTTTGGAAAGTTAAGTTATATGCGCAGCGCACTCCCACTGAGATGTGAGAAGTGAGATAACTTTGAATTGAAACTTACTACACGGCCGTTTGAATGTTTCGTCAAGACAATGCCATTCTTACAGTGGTTTACGGTACTTTTGAGAGATTTATAATAGTTTTACATAACGTATTAGTAATGTTATCATCATAGTTTTTATACATGACCTACGCAAGATACGGCGATGATCCGTCGACGGTACTGGCAGGTTTAGTGTTACATACTAAAACCTATTTCTCACACCCTACCAAGAACATAAAATATCCCGTAAGAGTTAGCTACGTCAGTTTACTCCCCTTAACTACAGCTTTTTCATTCACTGTCAGTATATACTCTGCTAAGATTTATTTATATGTGGGTAACGCATCTGTTTTATTTAAATCTTCAATCTCCATATGTAAAATTAGCATGCTTTAATTGGAAATAACGGAATGCAATGGCGATTCATGTACTTACTAAACGCAGTACCGTTAATTCTTAAGTTTGTTGGTATGATTATTAGGTCGGATGTCAATAAACTCTGTTTCCAATAAATCAGCCAATTGATGTTAACAAGAGCAGATGAGCTCGTCACTAATTAGCAATGCTAATGACACAAATGCGGTTACTCTCGATATTTGAAGGGTTCGCTCCGAGATCTTATTGAAACTCGTTTACAAATATTTGTTACGAAATGTTTGTTTTCTTCACATTTCCTAACATCTTACATATACGAAGTGATTGCTTAATGGCATAAAATATATAAAAACGAGATCTTGATAATCACGTTTTGAACACAATCTATAAATAAAATGTAGGCGGTTGAAAATACTAAGAAATCGACTACCATGAGATAAAGAAATGCTCGTTATACTTTAAACATACACGTATAAGGTTTTGGTATGTAATTAAAGTAAGGAATGTAGTATGTAAGACATTATATAAGTATAACCTGCGTACAAGTAAAAATGCATTTCTATTGGTTAAAAACCCATTCTAATAGACGGCGAGCCTACTGCCATTTACCGGGTATATCTACATACTCCGATGTCAATATTTATTTACTTATAGAGAGCAAAATAACATGAATCAAGTTTCGTAAATGAGATCCCCTATCCTGATTTCACCTTATTTGTTGACTTAAAAGCAACACATACCCTACTATGACTTGTTCCTGTTCTCACGTCGTGTGATATGGGTAAGTCGTATTAAATAGAGCAATGCAGCAATAAAACGTAACCTAATAAACAGGATTACTAGCTGTAATAAAAACCTACATCGAGGTGTGCATGACTTGAATCGAATTTGTTGGTCACGTAGAGCAAGTAGCGTTTAAACAACATCTGAGGCTCCAACTCATAGTTTGATGACTCAAACTTATTGAATGGGTAAATATGTACACGTTCTGATTTGAATTATTAAATACCAGCAGCAATACCTACACATTCGGTTCGTTAATAGAGTTTAAGAATACTCATTATTGATTGTGGTCAAGGATACTTAAAACTTTTTATTGGACATTTTAACAAAATTGTCTCATTGTTCGGTTAGGAGAAGCAGCAAAATGATTTACAATTTTATATATATTGCAACTTCTAACAACAACTGTTTGTACATAGTTGTTGACAGATTGCAAACCGGAAAAAAAAACATAAACTAACTAATGCTATGTGGTCATAGAAAATAAGAATAAAAATGTGTCATCGATACTATTATTATGAGCCTTTGTAATGTTTATTCATACATAGTTATGGATATATGGACATAACCACACCCAGAAAGTGTACTTACTGGAGTGATAAAATATCACTATTAGATTTGTGTACCTCTTTCGAAAGGAACCATAAAGAAACAAAATGAGATAGTCTGAATAAATCGAGGCTAGTTTAACGGTGTTATGTACCTTATAAACGTTCGGAATTACAGCGTGGGTCGGACAAGTGTTTGTAAATTGCAGGAAACCGTACTATTTGTACTACGAGATCACTTGCAAATTTTGCACGTGCTATAACCGTAATTTTGTATCAGTGGTGTAGGCGACGGGAGCTATCAGTCGTTGTGTACTTTAATGCAAAAGCTAGCTTAGCGTGCGCTTTCTAACAAAATCTTTCGGTCCAGTATTAGGGCTAAATTAATCCACGTTTCCTGCTGTTGCAAGTGGTTGTGTAAACAAGTACCCGCGCTTTATTAACACGGATAATGTTGAAATAAATCATTGTGGTTATATTTCTGCGTAATATTGATAGCCGTGACGACAGTGCATCGGAATTGACGTTGCTTACCCTAAATACATGCTTGTTTGATAAACGGTGTGGCCAAGTCCATTGTTCACGAATTATATTATTTGAATACTACATACCATGCAGTATCCTCTACTGCCATACTTGCACCACAACTTAATTGTTGTGCAATTATTTAAATATTTTAATCAATTCCGACTCGGTTGATTGCTTCCTAATGGGTCAATATTCAAATAAGTAGTGTTGAAGAAATATTGTACATAATACTTTTTATAACGCTTTAAACTCATTTGTCATTGTAAACTTGGTATATTCATAGATCTCATGCAAATACTGGCATAAGCTTATAAAAAAATAATTGTACCTCCTCTTTGAGATCGAAGCCTCATTTCAAAAAAGATACTATTCTCTTTTTATCACAATCTACGACATTTTGATCTTATGTTATCCAGGGGCCAAAGTAATATTAATTAACCACGAATATCGAATCTACAACATTCAGAGCATTGCGCTGCGGCATTCTAAATAGAATTGTCACGTTAGTAAAAACATAGGTACCTGCATAAAGTTATTTGACACTGCACACCTTAAACAAGTTCAATCCAAATTCTTAAATATTCTTAAACTTTTTTCCAACCTGTTTTTGTGTCACAATACAATATTACTTGCACTTTGTTTCTGTCGAGATCGATTAATGAAACGTCTATCACAGTTACTTCTCTATCTAACGTCACGATTTTAAAATACAGTTAGGTATTTATTGCATGTATTACTTCTTGTCACTAAAGTTGCTCGACTAGTCTTTCTATTTTTTTTTAAGCGGCAATCTGTCAGATTATCTTAAAGACATTAATAATAATAAAAAGCTCTTTGAAACTTGTGCATTAGTTCAACTCTGAAGAGATACGACGGAGAGCGAAATTGGTTTGGATATGCTAAATTTGAGATATCGCGGATCGTTTAAATTGACTCATGACTCAGTAGATGTATAGAAACTGCATGAAAGCGATTTCTCTCAGTCAATAAAGCTGAGAGCGACTAAAACAAGTGTTACCAATTGGATTAGACACGCCGATGTTAACAGATTAACTATTGCCATTGCAAATACAACTATAAACTCATCCACAATAATTGTTTTAGAAAGCCTGTATACATTTATGAGTAAGCTTGAAACCACTTATGGTATTTCAGATGTTATGTGAGACGATTAGCTCTTAACTTAAAAGAATCCTTAAAAACCAGCCGAATGTAAAGTGGTTGTACGTTGATTTACTAGGAATGCAGCAGAATGCCGCCACAAGCCGTGACCCGATGTTGTGAGGACTCGTGAGTCAACGATCTTACACCACTGAATGCTAAAAATGGACACGTGTTGAAAATTAGACGTTAACGAAGGGATAAAGCAATGCAGAATTAAATTGATCCTAACGGCTACATTGTTCGGTTTACTTTTGTTAAGAATCATGTATCAAAGAAAATGTAATTTGTAAATGTAGTTGAATGTCCAGGAATGTAGTCAAATTCTACCTAACTATATTTTATGTCGAGTCCTAAACAGGTCGTTAAATAAGCATGTCAAGGTGTGAGTTCACAGAGTGTATCGAATTAAGAGGTCCGCGATTACTAGAGCGGGCGGCGTTTACTTTATATTTAATTGACTAAACTCTTAGCAAAGTACTTTGAATAAATTGAGTTAGTAGGCATTTAACAACTGCCTTTGCCCTTTTTGGGAATATATTACAGTGATATTATGTCATTATTAACATGTTTTGTCTAAGCCTTCTCTTCATACCAGGTTTACCAAAAAAAAAAGTTTTGCATTCACAAGTATTTGCTTTAAATAAGGACTTTCTGCAGTTTTGTTACAAATATAGGTAACCATGTAACACTGTAGCATATTGCTCATCAGTTTAAAAGTATTTTTATAACAGCGACATAGAAAGCGATATGACTTTTAGTCTAAGCGGAGTCCACAGTTATCGTCACAGGAAGAGCTCGTTATCATTCATATTAGACTTTGGGATATTTTAATGAGATACGCACTGAGTGGCCCACGTGCGGTTTCGTTTGTGACCTCGACATACCAATTTGTGGGGCACACAGAATTGGGACGCACTTTATTGGGATTCATTAACAATAATCGCATTAGTCCACCAATGTAAGGTACTTCGGGTTTGACATTCAATTTAAAACTATTTGCAGTATTTAATTCATAATACAAAAGAACTTATCTATATATCTCCTCTAATTATTGATGAGCATTGTAAGACAAAAATATATTTGAAACATATTATGTTTGTAATATTAAAAGAGTCGTTCTTATTCTTTTTAATGTACGTATTTTCCTTAAAAGTTTTAAGAGGTGCTTCTGTATATCTGGGGTTTATATGACATTTAGAATTTTTAGTAAGTTATATGTTAAGCCACAGCCTATTACTGATTTATTATTTAATTATAAATGAAAATAGTTGACACATAGAGTTTTATTTTGGCGCACGAATCATGTTTGGATAAACCGGATACTTTAATTCGCAAATTTTTATATGTTTAAGGGCATGTGTCAAAAATGATGAGAACAAATATTCTTATAAATAATTAATAAATTAACCCAATATGAAGCATAAATTCAATGGTAATCATTGTTTTGGGAAATCGGCAATTGCAGCTATTTGCAAAACTTGATTGCTCGCAATATAATATGTACATATGCGTTATCCTTGATTTCGTTTCGAAGTTCACTGAGTGTTGTTCGATAAATTTTCGTCATAGAATCATTGTAGTCATGCAAATAATTGAATGATTATTATTAATAATATTGAACCAATGTCAACCTACGTCGACGGAAAAGTAATTCGTTTTCACAAGACTATAAAAATATTTACAGTTCTTATTTTATTTTATTTTTATTAACTTAGCACACCAACAAAGTAATTACATAATGCACAGGTTACAAGTTATCGTATAAAGTGTGATACAATGTTATTACCTTAATTAAAGGCATGCATGACGTTAAAATATTACATTTTGTGACAATGAGAACATAAAAAAGGGAAAAATACAAATACACTGTTAGCAAAAAAAAAAAAATCACAACAAATTAAGTAGCAAAACGAAATAAAAACTATAACTTAATACTAATTTTTTAACAGTAAAATAATTTAAATTTATAAAATATGATATACAATTCAATCGTTATAATCAGGCTATAGGAGATATTGAATTTTTATGAATAAATGAACTAGTCCTCAATGTTTTACAACGTCAGCATATAATTGTAGTAGAAATGCACAAGATTAAAAAAGTATCCCAATACGTATCTGTAGACTTTGATCCGTGTATAAATTTGAGAAAATTAACGTTATGAAGGGCCAATAAATTGCGTGACTACTTATCGCATCCCCTCTTAATATTGCAAACGGAAGTATAAATTAGCACATTCAGATCGCTGCATCGTGAGTCGATTCGGGAGCAGATGTTCCTCGCTGGGATGACGTCCGTAACTCGTATTTAACTATAATCCACTTTATTCAATTACGCCTCAACGTTTTCCTTATTTGCATATTATTTGAAAATATTTCAAAGCTTTATCTATATTTTATATGAAACAATGACGTGCTTCCTACCTTCTATTATATTGGGTCCGAAAAATCGAACATGGTGAAGCAACTTCATTTTTTTAATATGTTCACGTAATTAAGGAAATACATTAGTTAAAACGATCCATTGGTTTATCATACTGAGTCCTAGAATTGAAAAGGGAAACCAGAATGCATATTTAGGACTGTTGTGTAAAAAAACACAGCTTACAAATATTGATATAAGCAAATAACTGGAATTTACTACTTCATTGGTCCTGGGGCCAAAGTGCGGCATAAAATCGAGGGGTGCCGAATCTAATTTAGGCAAACTGTTGTGTGGTTTTTACAATAAAAAACTATCAGTCACTACTGACTCTAGAAATATGTATGAATAACTGCAAAAGTCTTAGTCGCAAATTGTCAAGTCTGTAAAGCAGCTGGCGATTCGTGGCGAAACGTAAGAAATCACTCAGAGACGTATATTGCCATACTTTGGTATTAGTTAATTGGGCTTGGCTTATATAAGATAAATAAACAAACATATTTTGTCCACATAAAAGGTGCATTAAAGAGCTAAATCCGAGCAACTGTACAGCTGTTATTTTAATTGGATAATGCATTATTATTAAGTGTCCGAGTCAAGCCGAGGTGCCCGCAAGCTGTTTTTATTTCCTTTTTGGGATGATAAATGCTCCCACATTGTCCGCGAGAGTTTTTGCGTCATTAACGTCATTTAATCACTTTTTTTATTCGCTATGCGCGTACTTTGAATTTTCTTGAGGAAATATATAGTGCAACACAATTTATACTGGTACTGTAAATCACTTATTTTTGATTCTCAACTTGCTTGTGGTAGCATATTGACAAAAATCTTTACAGTACTAGTGGTGTAAAACCCATCAAAATAATTCTCGCATTGCGTTGTGGGACCTGGCAGTGCATACATACTAAGCCAGCAGAATTGCGCAGATTTGTAAGAAATAATTATTTTTAGCTCACCCAATATAAATTTGGGCCTCGACTGCACTTGTCGTCGCGATCGGTGCAAGTTTCTTTGTTGTTATAGTAAGAAAATGAAATTTAAAAGCAAACGTTTAGTTTCTCCAATTTATAATGTGTTAGAATAAAAGATATATTATTACTTAATATAACTATCGACTTTTATATTAATGATCATTTTAATCGTATGTTTTATTTAAATTGTGAAATTTTCAAGTGAGTGGTGGCTAAGTGGTGAAATTCTGACACTGATATATTGTTTATCTAAGCGATATTTCACTTTCCTTTATGGTCATTGAAGGAATAAGTAAGTTTCAAATTGAATCTGTTGCAACTAGATTTTTGTTATGAATATGAATTTTTGCTTACACTCAATTTATTATACTTACATATTGAAAACTGATGTTCTTCAGATTAACAAAGAAGGTAACAAATGTTATACATTTATTGTTTTCGTAGTCGCTAAACACTTTATTGTGGCGTTGTAAAATAAAACGAAAAATATTATACATATGATGACACATTTATAAATAGGATTTATGAATGCATGAATATAATATTTACTATATACTTCAAGGAAAACTATTGCACCACCTATGTAATACTGGAATATATGTGAAACCATACCATATGCACCTGTTTCCTTATTTAGATGTATCCAACAATATTCCCGGAACATTTCCTCGTTTCAATGAATATGACTTATACTATCATAGGAATTTTGGTTACGCACAACGTCCTGCCATCTATGGAATTTTTACGCATGCAGGGTGGAAATAGACCGTGATCGGAAAGTAAAATATGCAACAGGAATACAGGGATAAGTTAGTATTATAATATGTATTTTATAATCAATGTTTACTTTGCCTATCTTTGTTTTCAGTCACGGTCATACCCTCTAGGAGCATTTGAAAGTTTATTTATTCTTAGATGAATAAAATCATCTTCAAAGAACCATCTCAAATTTTCGCATAATTGAAAAATATCCAGATGTCATAGGCATGTGAAATGCAGATTTATACTAAAACCGTGGCATACATGGGCATCCATAAAAGATTTTTATCCATAAAAGATTTTTATTTCGATAAAGCTGCTTCTATAAGTGTCAAACTGTCAACTCAGCTGGTAAAAACGTACTTAACGGCAGGTCACGTTTTACTTATAAAATTCAAATTTTAAAGTTAACATTAGCTCCTCAAGCAATCTCCTCCTTAAGTGTCCCCCCCACACCTCCGATATTGTTCACTCTTCCTTTTTCATCCAAGCCATTCTCCTATGGAATGCACTCCCTCTCGAAATCAGGTCGGCTACAACTCGCTTGGCATTCAAAATAAAAGTTCGGCAGCTTTTTTCAAAATAAATTTCTGGATAATATGTGTGTTGTACGACTTCTGTTCTTTTTCCCTCTTTTATATATGTATATATTATGTTTTATGTATTTTATATAAGTATATGTAAGTATATATAGTATATTATTTTATATGTGTATCTATGTTTATTTAATTAGTTGTTATCCTTATCTATTAGTTTTTGTTTAGAGTTTTATTCTTTACGCTATTTATGCACCTACCTTTAATCTCTGCATCACCCTAAGGTTGACAGTTAGAGAATGCCTCAGGCATTATGTCCGCCTTTATACACATTGTATAAAAAGCATAAATAAATAAATAAATAAATTAGCTGGATCATTTATGTTCCCTACTTGAAAATATAAAGTCTACCAATCCACATTAATGTACTAAAACTTGGTGAGCATTCATTAGCAAACCTATACCTACTTTGTAGTTATGATACCCCTATTTATAAGGTTGTTATTGTCACAACATGAGTAATAAGTATTAAAGAAGAATTCCCCGATGCAAAAACAAGGATATGTAAAGCTATGATTTATTCAGTGGAAGTGTTATTAGTTTTGCTATCCTCTAGAGTCGTTTAGGGCTTGGCCGTATACGGTGTGCGTGGATTGTAAGGAAATGCTTGTTAAGGTCGCTCAATATCTCTTTGTCACATTATGTACTTTATTATTGGATAATTATTTTTGTGTTTACCTTTCGCTTGGAATTAAAGTAATCATGGCCTAAATTTCAGTGTCACCTTTGGAGTTTTTTATGAAATTATTGTTTTGAATGTCCCTAATAGCGACACACAATACATAAATTTAGCCTCAAACACTATCATATTATAACAATGAAATGAGGATCATGCAGTTTTTCGTTTCACCGCTAACCACAAACATATATTTCGCCTGCCAATTTAGTACTTTTCCATCCATCACGAAATGTATGTATCAACCGTTAGGTAATGTACTAGTGCTTGTCCGGAGATGGATTCCTCCTGATAGATACGCCTGCGAGAGTTATTGGCATTTAAGTGGGTCCCAGACACTCGACGCGACGTACTGTGAGGTCAAGTTTTAACTGTTCGCGTTCACTGAACTCCAAGGAAGGTCACAAAATAATTTTAAAAACGATGAGCGCACCTTTCACGCTAATGTGTCGAACGGCCGTGAATCATGTTCCAATTGGCGAACATATTTGTTGTGCATTTATACCCGGACCGCAACGTCCCTAACCGGCGTTGTTAGCGACGCTTCTATTGTCAAATGTGTGAAGTGGACGAAAATGGTAAATTATGACACTTTAAAATTCGTATCGCAGGTTGTTGTCACGCTAAAGATTTTCGTATGAGCACTTTGTTAACACAATTTTACTGGATGTAGTGGCTTTATTGACGCATTCGTGCATTCTGATTATAGAAGCTCTATGTACAGCATGTTCAGTGACCTCAAGATAATGCCGATGGGTTAAAACGTAGCTGCATGGGCAATGAATCACGCATAATTCACAAGATTAAGATTTCACTTCGCTACTCGCTGTGCTGTTTACAATAATCGTATTAAACTGTCGAGATTGTATACGGATATACATTCTTGGTTCAAAGTATTTTAGACATGTTATTTAAAAATTTTACGTTCGTACTTTGCATATAAGACGTATGTATTTCCGTGAGTAAGTGGTTTCATATGAATGCATAGATCCAAAAGGGCGTATACATTAAAGTTAAATTAAAGGAAGTTGATAATACTACAGTCCTTTCATTCTATAGCATTTCCGGCTGTATTTTTCTAGGAAATCAGTCGAAGATACCACTGGATACGCTCAAATAGATTATAATGTTGGTAAATAAAACAAAATTATCTTGCAGTACAACGTAAGGCACTGACATTAAAATGTTATCAGCGGGAACGCAACGAGGCCGCATTCTGCATCTAATTGATTTATAATAAGTAATAAATTAGAATGATATCTGCGTACTGTCGACACCATATTTTAGTATTTATTACTTTCAGGAAGCTTTTATACCCATATATTTTCAAAAACATTCGCTCATTCAGGTGTAATTTGTGCTATAAAATTTGACAGTGGTCCAATAATTCTCAAGCGACGAATAATTAATCTATTCGTACATGTTATTATATTACTATCAAAATGTCAAACGGATACAAGACATTCCCACAAATCTAGAGCTCGTATCAATCGCAGAAATACGAATTGAGACACAAAACACGATTTATTGATGTTTGATAATATCGTTTACAAATTAATGGATCTGAAGGCAAATACAGGGCAGATATGATAAGCTTAAAAATTATAATAATAGCTACATAATGCAGTAGGCATAATGCCATGTTTGGATCTCTCATACTATCTAGTCCTAAGACGTCACTTGAAATAAAAAAAGAGTTTATAAAAGATTCTGGTACTCACCATAACTACCATTTGCCGTAAGTAGGGTTCTTGAAGGAAGACATGGGCGATTTGTAGAGAGGATTCTCTCCAGTGCAGTCTTCCGCGTCGATGTTCTGGTACTCAGGGTCGGAGAGCGGCAGAGGAGGAACCGTGTTGAAGTGCTTCCACGCCAGCACTCCTCCCACGGCAGCCACCGCCGCAATGATGCCCAGGATACCCAGGATCAACGGCACTGTGGAGAGACATAATTAAGTTAGATTTTTCTAGAATAAAATCAAATTATTTATTGGTTTAAGATCACGACTCTGTAATTAGGTTGCATGAAAGGACAAAACAATTTCGTCTCAGCAGTAGTTACTAGGTCATGACTATTTGATACTGTAGTAACGTATTGTAGTGCATTTACTGAATGGACCGCTTATAAGTTGTCCTAAATTTGTAAATTGTATGGGTAAGTAAGAAAGGTTCTTAATGGTTAAGTATAATAAAAAATGTTTTAAAAGAAACTGTTTCGCATAACAATCGTACAATATACAAGGAAACATAAACACAAAAATATGCAAAAAATCGTATATCGGAGTGACAGAATGAGGCTGAGGTGTAAAGATGACTCAATGTCATTGTCGGACGACGGCTTCGGATCAAGGCTCCATCATAAATAAAACACTTAAATTTTTAACACAAATAACTTCGAAACGCATGGTTTGTGGAATTAGTAAGACCAACATATAGGTTGTTCGATTCCTAAATTCGAAACTAATACCGAAACGGCATGTCCAATGTCGATAAATAAACGTTTTTCAATAGTCGGCATTAAAATATGAATAGCGGTGCATTTTCAATTATGCATAGTGCAGTTTAACAACGCGGAAAACAAATGGCACTCATAGAAACACTCGTTTGGTTTTGAAAATTTGACTCAACGAATTTAGGACGTGAAATAACATACAAAATAATTCTAAACCGAACCAGTCACAAACGTGATCATATTTCTAACCCATTAATAAGATGCAACACTTTTTGAATTTCGACACACTCTAAGTTGAAACAAATATTTGCGGATCACACAAAGAACTTTCGCTCACAAGACGCTCTTTGTCAATTGTAGAATGTTGACGTGCGATGTCGGAGTATTTCTAATAGTATTTGATAAACTCTTTGTTTTTGGCAGAAAATACTAAGACACGATTAAATAAGATTAAAATTCTGCGTGGAACGGCAGCTGGCAGAATCAAGTACAAGTCGAATGTTGGAGCGACACAAAGACTTTATAAGGGCAGGCTGGCACGGATACTTGTAGCTCAGCCAACATTATCTACTCGGGGGATAACGTTTTGATTTATAATGCCGTAATGGTACGCAAGTGTCTATTGTCAAGTGCAGTGTGCATAGATATGTACGTAAACTGCCACAATTCTATGATAAATGGCTAAATTACGTGGTATAGACATTGTTTCGCCTTGTGTTTTGTGATTTGGAATAGTAAGCGTATGAGATCAGATTGTAAGGACTAATGTATTATATAGTATGTATTGGTGGCATTCCTAACTGTTTATATCATTAGAGAAAGCTAAATAGTTTTGTATTTTATATTGTGGAGAAAATTTACTTATACGGGCAAAACCGAGGCTCCAAATAACTCAAGTAGTAGAAAACTGTTCTGTATTAGATTTATGTTATTGTAATACCGATTATAAATACATCAGTCTAGTTTTATCGGTGTATTTAATTATTTTGCAATTTCACACGATTCTTATTGGTCGGTGCCCGTGTGCGTCAAGAGCTTGGTACATCGAGTTTGTTTTATTATACAATGACGTCACACACTTGCACTTTATTCAAGCTATAGAAAGTTAGAGGCCTAAGTTAATAAATTAATGTCAGTCGTAACGTTGTCTATGTAGATTACAAAATGTTATTTAAAAAAATACCATGAAGTAAAAATTACAGCATCTTCGTATCCGATTCTCTTAAGGAAATATGTGCATACAATATCCACTTGATAAAGACATGTTCACTTATACGTACGTAGGTATGAGTATAAAAAAATGTATGATGAAGCTATTCGAAAGTAGGAAGTATTTGCAATGAATCATCCATCATTGAAACGCGAAGTATAAACAAAGACAAGTTGTATTCCGACACTGATTCGAGGTCAGCAACAGCAAACATTATTTAACTGATTAAATTGGTTCAACAAATAGAGTCGTCGCGTCTCCGAACTAATTATATTGTCAAATAACAAGATAAAACGCGTTTGGGACGCCTTCTCATTAACTATCTTATCTGATGTAGATATGGATAAAAAGAGCCTTGAAACAAAGCTTAGGGCGAACTTTCACAATATTACTAGAACGACATTCAATACTATATATAATATTCAGGTCTTAGAATCTAACAATGATATCAAATAGGGAGATTAACTAATAAAAAAATAGTGCCATCTCAATTATACGTAAACAACCTTACGTCTGTATTCCCCAAAGGGGTGCATTTCTTCATTTACATTTCATTCGGCATGTGTCACCTTCGTATGTATTGTACTGATGGAGCTATAATATTAATGTATTTCTAAAATAATTCCTAAACCTGTCCTGCTATCGGAAATTAACAAACAAAAATCGCAATAATACTTTGCCTGACCTGGGACCCCTAGGTCACAAGGCACGCACTTGTGACGCGAAACTACAAGACAGTCAAATTATTCTGATAAGCCTGAATAAAATATCAGTTCAATGACATGCAATTGAATATGACGCATTTAGAACTTCGCTAAAAGTGGGAGGAGACTGTAATTGATAAATAAATCACAGAAATACATAGATAAAATCTCTGGGCCCTTGTATATTAACGCAGCATTATGGACCTTATCTTTTATCGAAATTAATATGACAAAGTAAACTGTATCGCTTAGGCAGTTTGATAAATGACTAGTTCTTGCTAAGTAATGAACGTAGGTCTACAATCATGTCATTTGTTTTAACTAACGGTGACTGTAATAAACCTAGATTATTTGCCATTAGTCCGGATAATTTAATCTTAAAAGTCAATCGATAAAAACGGGCAAAATATTTTTATTATTTAGTAATACAATAGGAGTACTTAATTAATGGGACGCTTTTTTTAAATGGCACCATCATCAGCGAATACAAAGATATATTTTTCAATGCTATATGATATTATGAAGCATAAAAACTTTAGCAATAAAATAAACGTTGTAGACGGTTATTCTTTACTAAAATTTAGTAGCTCTCCAAGTTTCGTTACGACGATGTTCGAAAAAAGTACTTATCCACACTATTCTTAAATAATAAAGACGAACAAAGGCAAGGTCGCGAGTCGAGTCTCAATTGATTTGACATCGAGTTTAATTTTTAATTCACGTAACCGTAAATCAATTTAATTATAATTACTCGGAGAGGAATATCTATCATAGGTTTTTGGAAAAGATACACAAATATAAGAGAATATAATATTAAACACGACGCGTCCATAACGCTGTCGCAGTAATACACAAGAATGTTGATTGTGTTTGTTATTTTAGGATGAAACTGTATAAACAAACGTATAGAAAGGGATATTAAATGATGGAACACAACTGGCGATGTTGTATTCAAACCGCGGGCTGTCAGAGAACAACTGTGTAAACTTGTAATACATTTAGTTGTTGCCACTTGCTACTGACTTTACCAACTTTGGTATGTGTTATCTTTTACCTGCTGAGTTTGTTGATAATAATTTTGTACAGGTTATTTTTCCAACATTTAAGTTTCATATTTTTAGAATAAAATACATTTAAAATAGAGATACTTTTACACATTACAAATTGGTAACATTCTGTAATGTTTAAGAACTTCTGTAGAATGTTTGAGAGTTTTTTAGAGTTATATTCGTTTTGCAATATCTATAACTGCTGAAATCAACATTGAAAATGCTTTCAGGAACTAAAAATTATACTCGATTAGTTAATATTTTTTTCGAATGTTAACGTAACGCTATCAGTATAAAAACCAACCTTTAGGCCCCGCGGTAGAAGGCGCAGCAATGATAGTGTTGCAAGAACTCTCCACCATGAAAGTGATTTCATAATTCTCATCCCTCTTCGCCCAGTACTGGATGTAGCACCCATCTACCGTCTCATTGCATTTCACCCAGACTCTTCTATTGAAGCTGTCCTTTGTTTCGGTGTAGGTCTCGTTGTAGGCGATCATGGCCATCTCTAGGTTGCAGTCGGGGCACTGTCCGATGGTGTTGTTGACGAGACAAGTCTCGCAAGTGCTGGCGGCCATGCAGAGGTCGCTGCAGTAGTCGCTCTCGTCGAAGTACTGGGAGCCCTCGCGGTCGCGGTAGCACACGCACGTGTCGCACGGACCGCAGTAGCCGTTGCCTGAACATTCCACCTGTGGAGAAGGGCTTGGTTTGGTATTTGCTCTTATAGACTTTTTTAATAGACTGAACCGCAAAAGACACGATGATGATGCTCCACACGTTAAGAATTAAAATATCTATAATGAAAATATCTTTATCTAAAACATAATCACTATTGTTCATAGTTGGCTAGGTCTTAGTTTGGTATGCAGACCAAATTTTAAACAAATAGAAATAAAATTTGACTATGGTAATATTAGTTTCATTCGGGATGTTGAGAGTCGTTGCAAAAATAACTTACGTCGATTTTAGCAGGGTTGGTGCACTGCAAGTCACCACGTTTCCCTTCGCATATTTGCTTTTCGCAAAACTCACCAGTCCTAAGGAACAAATATAAACATAAGGTATGTAGATTAAATTAGTAAGTAACTTACAAGTAAGTAAGTTCTTTTATTTAATTTTATTTCAAAGAAACCGGGCTGCAGTCGATGTCAAAAAAATTATAATTTATCGCCAAACATCATCTAAATGTTATGTTTATTATAGAAACCCCCATCCTAATAACACATATATTGTCTCCAACGCGACCATAATACCGAAATTCCAAAACTGCGCCAGAAAGACTATCAGCTATATCAATAAATATATGCTATATAGGATGCTGGTCAGTATCGGGAGTGGTACAGTTAACCGATCGGCTCAGACATCGCCTGCCTTTGTTCCGCAGCCGCTCTCTTTCTTTAACTTATATGTTATTGAATGAAACCAGTTTAGTTTCACCGTTCCACCTGGGTGTACGTGACCGGCCACACGTCACGGGATGTTCCCTCATTCAACCACTTGAATCAAATGGGCCAAGTGTCTCTCACACCTAGTTCAATGACTCAAA
This sequence comes from Cephonodes hylas, assembly GCA_030295005.1. NCBI lineage: Eukaryota > Metazoa > Arthropoda > Insecta > Lepidoptera > Sphingidae > Cephonodes > Cephonodes hylas. Next base: position 4,032,232 of record AP025364.1, on the reverse strand, counting down.
AATATATATAGTTGCGCCAATATTATTCGCAAACTTCCGTGTAAACGTGCGACATAATTTCCGACTAGAAATAGATGTTCAACGTAATGAGCGTAACTGTCGTGTTATTTTTGTATCTGGACCACAATGATTCCTAATATCTCTTTGTTGCCGTTGTTTGTTCAGAAACATTGTGGGTGGAGTTTTAAATACAGATGCTCAGGTAGGTTGGCCCATTTTGCGGGCTCATATTTACAGTCACCATCATCATCACTAGAAGCGAATACATTATATATATGCACACAATTGCAGATTTTAGTAAGAAATATCGGTGTGTTTTAATATTGTAGCTCCGTTTTAATTCAGCATAAAAAAATCAACACAGCACGGAGTTCATAAAAGCTTAAGACAAAACATAGTTATGACCTCGCTGTCTAAACCTTAGGATTTAACATAAAGTTGTCAAAATCCATCGATACTTAGCTTTTTAGGTTTTTTGGCTTGAAGGTGATAGTGGGCATCAATAGTGTTTTCTCTGACTCAAACTAATGTTTTCAGCGTTGTTTAAAAAAAAAAATTAGGTACTCACCACCCTTCAATGCACCGGCAATGCCCGCACAAGTAGTCACCCTGGTAATTGCACTTAGGTGATTTTTCCTCTGGGATGCAAAAATCAGGCTATAACAAAAAAAAATGATTATATCGATACATATTATTAACATGAGAAACATTAGAATTGTGATGTATTCTAGGGCAATTTTATTCATAAATCGACCTATCCGCTGTCCGCAGAATAAAGTTATATTTGCAAAATCTTAACTTCCCTTTCCAAGCGATTTCAAAATTAATTGGGCACAAAATTATCTGTAACTTTTTTTGTTCTTCAAACAACAACAAAAGTTATGGTTGTTATAATTACTTCACTAGTGCAATATATAAACAAGTTTAACTCTATGAAGACATAAAAAGTACTTTGGTGCTATAGTTATAAGTAACCTTATTCTATACATAGGCCGAAATAATATTTTCAGTTTTTCCAAACAGCTGTGATCAAATCATTGATGAACTGGTTGAAGAAAAAAATTCTAATTTCTATAATACTTACGCTGCTTGTAGCTTGAGGGTCGCCTTTAATCGCTCCACTTGGGCCACCCTTGGTTGGTTTGCCTTTAATCTGACCCTCACCATTGGGACGCATTTTAAACTCACAGTATTCTCCAGACCTGAGAAATAAAATATTTCTTTACCAACAATATACTGTTTAATGTCTCTACTACTCTAAAGTAACTGATGTGGCTTCTACGGCGAAGTAGTTACGCGTTAGTCTTTGGCTTAATGAGAGTTGATTACTTAACAAACCCGAGACTTTCTGATGGAAATCTTCTAAGATTGAATTCCAGGGGAATACATTCGCGATCAATTAGTGTAGTTCCAGTAAAGCGCGTCTGATCCTCTATTCTATCGTGCAATTTATCACCTTATACAGTATAGTGAGACACGTATAAATATTCATTTATTAAGTTGGTCATCTAAATAAACCTACCATCCGTTAGGGCAGGTGCAGACGCCACAAGCGTAGCTGCCACGCCAGTTGCACTTCGAAGAGTCCTTCTCCACAAACTGGCTGCACGCGCATGCGCACGCGATGTGGTACTTGACGGTCACGTCAGTTATATTCCCGATGGTCACCTTCGCGTATGCGTACTCGTAGACCCCGCCGCTTGACCTACAGAAGTCCCAGGTTGGAGTGGCTTCAATGGTGGCGATGCATTTGGATCCATCGCAGTCGGTATGATGGAGCGACACATCAATGTGATCGTTCTGTGTCGAGTTCATGATTGCTACGTTTACCTGTGGAAGGAAGTTGGTGTTATTCCTGACTCGTAAGGTCAGTTTCGGGCGGAGTCTATTTCATACGTTAGATCTACACAATATTTATTTATTTATTTACTCTTCATACATTACATGTAAAGGTGGACTTAATGCCTGAGGCATTCTCAAATAGTCGAACCTTAGGTGGTACCGAAAATCATTCGAAATGTCTATTAGGTTAGTTGTTAAATCGTTTCCGTAAAAAAAAATGATAGACAGAAGCTTTAATAAACGGAATATATTAAAAGATTCTGGTGTCCACAGTATTAAAATTACAGATCTTTTTACGTGATAAAGAGTGTTGGTAAATAACGTTAAGCACACACCAATATTGAAACTGATCGATTTGTACTAAAGACCGTATAGCATTCAAGTTAATTGGAATAATCCTCAAAAGGAAATTTTTTAATCTCAATTTTAAATAGGCTGCATAATGCGTAAGTCTTGAACGAATTATTACAATTATATAATTGGCTTAATTGCAAATCATATTAATGGTTAGAGATAGCCGTAGAAACTGTCATTGTCCAAGTCATTGTGTAGTCTCCCAACGCGTGGGCATCATTTTAGGTGCAATTAAAGTATCATTACAAAGAACTCATGTCATTTGGAATGTTTACATTGTTATAATAAACATTTGTTGCATTGTTTGTAGAACGCTGAGTGTATTACATGTTAATGGCACCATTATAACTTGCTTGGCGCGTGTGAACGTGCATACAATTACAGTACGTGATCGGCTTGTCATTGTTTCTGGTCTAATGCTATAGATGAGGTATTGAAGTTTAATTCTGATTCGATAACCTGGTATCCTTATTGCAAGATTTTATTTAAATTCAGTATTGTGGATTCATAACCCATAGATGTTACCTTTACCCAAATTTAAGATTGCACCTTTAGTCCCTTGGTATTAATGTGTGCTGTACCAGCGAAAAGTTCTAAGGAGTTAGTATTGATTTCCTTGCCGTTATAAACGGAAATAGGCTCGGTATCCATTAAATATCTAATATATGTGATATGAAATGAGAATATAGAAATAAATCTCTTCTTAAGTACTTGTATACATTAATACGATCTTTAGACAGGTTTCATTCATTCTTTTCTCTCAGACAATTGTGTAAAAAACTACTTACTTTTACTTCGGCTGGAGAATTGTAGGGAATTTCCACTTGCGCAGGGTGGTTTATGTAGAGTCTTCTCTCTTTCAGAGGCTGCTGCGTGGTGTGACTGCTCGGTATCATTGATGGAATCTGTTCCCGGTCATTAGGACACCAGTCGTCGTCCGGTGATGTCAGAGAACAGTGGTCGCTCTGCAAAGGAGAAACGATTATAATTTCACGATAATGAGTATGCTAATAAAATATTGGGGCGCCTTTGTCTCTGTCTAATAATTTTACGAGATAAAACCTAGCCTACATAGAACGTCAGATAAATATCTTTGCACATACATCACTAATATCAGATCCACTATTTAGGCATGAATGCTTATGCAGATAAACTCACTTTATATTAATATGGATGCCTGCATAAACAATAAATTCCTATTAAAATGCCTGGTTGTATGTAATCAACGAACCAACAAACATTAAACAGGTATTTTATACAAACAACCAATTTAATTGTGTTATGATTATATATCATAACGCCACACTTGGTATTGCAATTATAATATCTTGCGATATTATAACCGAGTGGACATGTTTAATTGAACTATGCCCTTATTCCGTGTTGCTCTTTATGGGTCGTCGCCTGATTCCAAGACAATTACACAAACGCTTGCTTTAAACGTTATGACTGTGATTGGATGTAGTTAGAAAGGCGTTAAGTTGCTATTGGATCAGAGTGACAAGTCAGAGAATTGTAAAAAATATACGTTGACGTAGACGTCTGGATATAAATCTTACGGAAATATTTAATAGGGATACTCATAAGTCATGAGATAATAGTAAAATTAAAGTACGAGAATTGATTTCGTTTTCATTCACTCACAAGAGAAAAGTAACATTGAAAGCAAATAGACATATAATCAAGGACATAGTGCAGAATACGAGACGAGCATCGATGTTTAAAATGTTGTTACCGTAGTTTCACTTAATACATTTAAATCCTTCAAACGAAACGACGGGAGCATAGTAACGCGCTATCAATGGGACCATGCAATATTCATCTCCACAAGTTAATTCCGCGGGCCTGGGCGCCGTAGTAATACTGCAAGTGACCACAGAACAACCGGTATTGCATGCCTCGCACCTTCACTACTACAATATTATTTACACAAGTTAACGTTCATTAAGCACTCTTTGACTATTCATATTATGTGAATTGACAAAGAAATCGTTTACAACAATTTGCATTTGAAACGGTAGCGCCTAGTATTAAAACAGAACAGTAATTCGAGTTTATTTGCAAGCTAACCTGCAGTTTTGACCGATATGCAAAGTAACTAAAATATCTTCGGAATATCCGTAGGAATCTAACTTATCTGTATTAAATATTAGCACATTAGGCGAGAGTGCTCTTTAAGCTAACTTCCTATTTCTTATATTATTCAAGATGATAGAAGTGGTTAAAGACAATAATTTTTATTAGTGCACAAAGCACCGGATTAAAGAATTTAGATCCGTGCTTAGTTATCATCATAGGATTTAGTGGCGTCTCAAGTTCTGTACGGGTAACCGTTAACAAATGACAACGAAGCGGTTAACATAATCGAAGACAAGGATAGTTCAATATTTATGTTATGTTTCTTATGCAGTTAGTTCTAAGAAAAAGTATTTATTAAATAAATATTAAAAAAGGTTTGTTTATTTGGGCATTTAAACACATTCAGCCGTACAATTTGTATTATGAATGTTTTGGGTAGTGTTGAACAGTTTATAGAACGCATAAATAAAACATGTGTTCAGAGCTGCGCATGCAAATGCCAAGCGAAAAGCAACATGAGATCACTTTCAACGTAAAATCGTAAGGGCTTGTGCCGCTCGGCAATATTCATGTCATATAATTATAATGCAAGAGCAGATGGGTGTGGAACAATTTTACACCCACACAAAAAGAGCAGCCGAGTTAAACTGGCTTAGCAAGATTCAGAATCCGGTCGTTTACCTGCCGTGCAATTACTATTTTATCAGACGGCCCTCCTTAGTTTTTTGTGACTACCGAATTCGCGATCTACGCGTGAGGTCTGATTCTGTATCGAGATTCCATTTCTTTCGATGTTAAACCCATATGAATGCACTATAATTCGTTTGTTAGGGTTCCTTTTATACCTATCGTATTCCTACGTACCACGTTAATCAAAGGTTAAAGATTACATTGCGTACACGCTGTTTACAACTTTCATAGACGCATATTGCGAAAGTATTTCACCAACGCGTTGCACATCATCATTAACCCAAAAGATTTAACAACATTTTATATTGAAATGATAAATATTTACTTTTCCATTATAATACTTTGTTTTGTTACAGACGTATAAAAATAATATTATGGTGCAATAAAACTGGCTTTTGATAAACAAAGGTAGCTTTCCCTGCTTTATTCGTCCTACGTGTAGGTCTAGTTATAACTAGCAACACAATAAAAAGGGCCGTTAACCCTTGGGTTGCGCAGAAACCGCCGATGTGGGTGTCGCGATAATAGTAGAGATTTGATGATTATTCCCGCTCTGTTTTGATCGACGAGATAATGTGCCTTCTGTCTTTATCACTTTCAGTGTGGGTGAGTGGACGGGCGATAGTCACAGTATCGTACTCTGTCGGAATAAGCCGACGTGTGGGTGGCACGAGATATAAGCAGTTACAGAAGTGTTGCCTACCCGTTGCGACACCTAGCGTGGGGAAACTAACTTATATAAATCATGAACGAGGTTTTACGTCTGTCTTCCTGTATACTATATGGAATAACAAAACTTAAAAGTTCATTAGAATTTATTAGTCATTTGTGCCAGCTTACAGGTTAACAGAAATTGTTGAGTCAAATAAGTTTCCAATTATTGTTCATAAATTCTTAGTTTTTTGAATGAATTAATGGTTAACGTTTTCTGACTTTATTATAGTTGCCTGATATGAATTCAGTGCTGGCGTGGTAGAGTCAAGTAGTGAGAGCAACTATCAATCGTTATATTATACAGTCATGCGGTATCTGGCGCATCTAAATATTTAGTTTATGTAATATCATGTTCATGATTAATTTATTCTTTTAATCATTCAAAATCTACATTTTAATTAATAAATCTTACGCCAATAATACACATGAGGTTTTTTTTGTAACCTTTAATACGAAAAAACTAATAAATAAATTATATACTCGTATTATGTTTAATACATAAAGTTACAATAAGAGCGATACTCGACAAATTTAATAAAACCAAGAAGAAGATAACTTATTGTTTTCCTGTCACTGACATCACCCGCATTTTATTCGTGGTAATTCCATACTTCTTTAGTCATCTTGCGGTGGTAATTCTATAAAATTGTTATTTTGACACAGTAACACACCTATTGTAAAGAGTTTGTTAATATTGAACAAGTTTTTTGCAAATAAAACATTTGTACAACGTAAAAATTGAAATTCGTTTTGTCATTCACTAGACAACAGGGTTTTTCTTTTGTTGTAGTAGCAGGCAACGAGAACAAAAAAGTCCTTTTTATTGGAAACTTTATTTATCGAATAAATTAATCAATAATATAGGAGTCACAGCTTTTTTTTTTTTTCTCTTTATTGATTATAGAGGGTTTGATCAAGAGTCACAGCTTACAGGAAGCCTGTAGAAACATGTATGTGACTCGTTATGACGGAATGGGGACGAATGACGTGCATCACTCCATTAAAAACATTCCGATATAGAGAAAGTATTGTAGTTCAGTTTTGCAAGCTGTAATTATGTCATAGGGGAAAGTGGGGTAATTGGGAACACCTAACTTAAAACCCTGTAAAGTAATAAAAAAAATCATAAATGTAATCAAATTTTGATTGCAACATGAACGTTACTTATCTGGCTACAAAGAAATTAACTCAAAACTCTTGGAAATAAACTTTATAATAAAAAAAATTAAGAAAAGAAAAAACATATGCGTTCGTATTTACCCGACATCATGTGGGGTAATTGAGATCAGTCCGCGGGGGAAATAGGAACGATATGGGGTAATTGCGAACGACTTAGTAAGTACTATAATTATTTAGTTTGGCACAAATCACAGACATAACCCCTGCTGCATTGGCTGCTGGTACATTTATCATGTGCCCAGTTGTTGCAAATGACGGACATGATCCAATCTTCTGCTGGTGGAGATTCATATTCTTCACCGAAAAATATGCAGAAATAATTCTCTTCATTTTCGTTTCCTTCAAACTCCTTTAAATTTCTGACCTCTATCCGCTGAAGTAGTGACTTTTTTTTTGTAGTTTTAGTGTTCTCTTTCGTTACAATCTTCTCTTTTTGAATTTTCCTTTCAACTTGTCTTTTCTCTTTTTCCTCTAATTGATATTTTATAGGTCTGCTGGACAAAATCTGCGATTTTTTTTATTTCGTCTCTTAGAAATGGTTGTTTTTGGAATGACAGGTACGTCAGTTATTTCGGAAAGAAGCACAGAAACTGATAGAGGAGTAGTATCAAGGGGCATACCCATAACAGTTTGATTTATAAGATCAGAAGCGGCGGCATTTTAACTATGATTGTCAATAGGTTCACTCCGTTCACTCTAGCTTTGCTCAACTGGAGTTTCACGACTGCAAGTACTTGACTCTAAAGTTTGACTGACGTTATGTTATGTTCGTAATGTTGTTTTGGTAGTGAATATTTGATCGCTGTTTTGCCTAAAGAAAGCTGTTTACTTCTAACATCTTGTATTGCACGGCGAAGATTTTCAATTTCGTATCTCGGTGTGGTTTTTCTTTCGTAATGTCTAGGCTTCTAAAACAATATCAAATATACGACACTTTACATGATCAATTAACTATTAGGGGTAATTAGGAACGTTCACATTTACCCTCATGATGCCGTTCCTAATTACCCGAACTTGGAAAGTCGAAACAAAATGATCGTTACTTGTGGTATTATTGGCCGTGAACTTAAAACTACTTGGAATTTATAAACAGATAGTACATGTAAGATGGCTACAAAATATGTTGTCGTTAACCTCAAAAAGATACTTTTTACACTGATTTTTACTTACGACAAAAATTGTAACAAAATTACATAAAATATTGTTTGACTCACCGTGACGAGATGCGTGGCTTCTCTCAATCACAATTTTGCGTGCATACTAAGGGATGGCAAGCGCATCGGCTTAGATGTGTACGGGCGGTATAGTGCAAGGGGTGTATTTGATATTCAACTGTTCTCAATTACCCGCCGTTCTCAATTACCCCACCTTCCCCTACGTTCTATAACGGAACTGTATAAAGCTAGACTTTATAACAATTCGACAATGATAGGTAGTTTCAAAGTAAAAACGTAAGACCATAACGTTGTCATACCGCGTTCTGTTTAAGTGTTGTTCACAATTAAATTTATGTCGTAGCTTCGGGCATAGCGATGCCACGCCCATTTTTATCGGCTAAGTTCATAAGCAAACATTTTATACTGGTAAGTAAACAGAAAAAAATGTATCAAACACTGTACAATGTTCATGTTGCTTGTCTTTGGATTAAAGTAAAAAGGAAAAAAGAAAGATTTTCAACATTCCTAAAACTAAGAAGAAATATTCGTAGAGACCGCAAAATGGAATCTGTTGACATGTTTTTAAGTCTGACTATACAACCTTCATTATCCACGATGTACGACTATACTATTATACTTACAAAACATACAAACTTTTCATATTCACATACAGACTAAGTTAAAGTTTCTGACCACATACGACAACCATCACATATCTAAAAGCAAAACCTTTGTACTACACAAATATGGCACTAAATACAACACTCCGTGGTGGTCAGATGTAAATACTTTAATTATTACGACCTTACATTCCAATGCCCACGCGTTGTCTTGTAAAAAAGGTACAATCAGACACTCACTCGTATCCACATATATTTTCTTATATGTGAGGTCAGCGCACTTTTGAGACGGCGAATAGTAGACTGGGTTTCGCAGACGTCGTAAACACAGTGGAAAAGTCGATCAACTCTGGCGACACTCCAAATAAACGTCCAAGTGTTTTAAAGTGCATTCTTGTCGGGGATTAGTAACTGATAAATGGGTGCAGTGGAGCCCAATTGTTATTCGATTTGGTCGTTTCTCATAGGATTAACTTTATAAAACTGTTTACCTAAAAAAGATTTTACGTGTCCACAGAAAGCGTTTATATACAGAAATAATTTTACGCAACAATAACTACAATTGAAACTTTCTAATGGACTTAATATATTACTATTGAGTAGAGGAATAACTACTTATCACACGCACCTCTCGCTACACCTACAAAGGCATAATAAAGTAAGCTTGTAACTGAAGTGTCTAATACCATTACAGAATTCCATTGTTACAAGTACTCACTCTTAGTGTATTAGAAAGATATTTGCCGAAGAAAGGGGTCTAAATAGTGTTCCTTCATTTCATAATCGACTTCTATCTCATTAAGCTTATGGCTGTAAAGTGTACTCTTGGCTTTAAATTTTGCACGTGCACGATGCGATGGTGCGATCAATTCAGAATATATGTAGTAAATGTGCCCGAAGTTTGGAGCCCATCTATGTTTAGCAAAGTTACCATGATCAGATTGAACAAAGCTATCTTAGACGTAGAATACCACACAGTTGATTGCTTTTCAATTCAATCATTTCATACCTAATTACCCAGTAATTACAGGTTAATTTGTTTTGATGATGTGTTAATAACAATCGATGACAAGATATAAACAATGACCGTATTACAGCCAAACAAAGAACCTTCGATGACGTTAGTGAACGAGAAAAAAGCAATTTGCCAGCTGTTAAACCGAGACTGTGTAATAGAGATTGCATTTTTGTGTACAACTAAGGCCAGTTACGCTATTACGATATAGCTCAGACATTCACTGAGACTCGACTGAGCTAAAGTTTGAGACTGTAAGTACGTTGTAGGCGGTGGTTGAAATCACTTATTTCGTAAACAGTCTAGGTTGGTTCGTTATATTAGATGGTTAATGAACCTCCTTAATGTAACTTCCATATATAGAGAATTGCGATTGTATGCAAGGCAAAATGTTAGTATTTCAAACCAAAGATGTGATTTATAGTTATGTTTTGTCTTAAATGTCTAATATCATTAAGCCATTTGCACATATGTGATACATAGTGCCACGGACTGCTTAGTGGAAATGTCGCATATATAGTAGGTATAGGTTAGATTCCTATCTGTTGTAATCCTTCGCCGTTAAATGATGCATATCTAAATAAAATGATGAGCTTCTAAAGTTTTATTAACACGATAAGCACTTGAAATATCTGATTTCACGCTTGCCTACGGCATATTGATTGCGCGATCATATCTCACTGCTCAGAAATAACGTGCCCTTTGTGCATGTTTTTAAAGGTAATCGTTATGCAAGCTGTGTTAACTCAAAAAACTGAGATGTTTCACGCATATATTGGTGTTAAATGTGTTAATGGGCAAGTGGAGCGGCCGGGCTTAATTGCACTGATTGATATGCAAGAGCTTCATTCATTACTCACGTAGGTACCGAGCGCCGTTTTCGGAAAACGTTCATATCTGTTATCAACGCTGCATCTTAAGTAATTAGCGTGTTAAATGAAACCCTACAGATTTACCGGCTCGGCTTTATGCTGCGAGAATTAATTGTTATCGTTTATATTAATTGCGTCCTTTTTATACAATTACAAAGAGGACTATTATGAAATTTTACTTTTAGTTTGAGAGTTCTTTAGTATATTATATCCACGTTTACCATATTTCTACTATAGTGTTAGTAAATTATAATGACAATAAAAATAGTCCAATAACTTGCAATGATTGATTTAAAGTGGGATACTGAAAATACTTTAATGCTTAATGCAATTTGACAAACCTGGTTTACTTGAGTTTAGAATGATTACTGGGAGATTGTGATTTGTGTTCCCGTCACATTGCCCTTTTGCAAGGTAAAATAAACGCAGGTGAAACAGAAATAACTTTGTTCACTGTTCTTACAGAAATTTAAATTGTTTTTTTTTTAAACTGTGACAATAAATTTAAAAATCTCTATTTTATAAATTATTTAGCAATTCTACTTCAAGTAATAATAATGCAATCGGGCATTATGCTGGTTCATCGTTTTATTCATTGCATTAAAGAATTGTACAATGACATTAGCAAAAAATTACATCGAATCATGTCATGGTCAAGTAATTCCGATACAACAAAGAAAATTTGAAAAAGTTGATTCGAATTCATTTTGTCACTAGTTGAATTAACGGTATAATAAAGTTGTTGCTTGTTGCATCTTGCTTATAACTGGAAATTTAATAATTTTATTTTCCGTTTTTGTTTTGTTATTTGTAATACATAATATAATAATAATGTGTTTAGATACTGTATATTAAAAGTCGCTATTGATTTTATGTTATACTTTATAATTAAAATATTTGTAGCGCTGAATTTGTTGTTTCAAGTTAACATTAAAGTTGTAAATTATGTAAGGACCACTAACTTACATTTGAAATAGAACCGAAGCCAATGTAATACAAGTGTCAAGTGACAAGTTAAGCAGCTTTCACTTATCTGCACCAGAGCTTAGATTGTATTGGCTTCGTCATAGATTAATTGCAAAAAGGAAATAATTATATTTCGTAGAAATATTCGTACGAAAAATATTATTAAGATGTCTTCATCCAACTTGACTTATTGTTAAATGAACAGTTCTTAACGCGGATAAATGGGTACCATAATATATAATAATTATAATTGTGTCATATGTCACCGGTCCATGAAAAAAGAGGTGGGTCCCTGCTCCAAATGTCATCGGTAATGACAAAGTTCATGCGGTATACCAACATTACGGCACAAGCGGGCCGCAGCCCCATCAATCAATCGCAAGAGGTTATGATTAAGCCCAATATTAATTGCGTAAATAACAAAAATAATATCACACGTCCCCCACCGCTTGCGTAACGGTAAAGTTCAAGTAAAACGTATGTATTTATATGAAAAACGTATCGTTGCAAAAATAATGGGCGTTGTACAAAAGGGACATTAGCGCATGATTGATGACAGTGTACATTTCATCAAGTCTATACGTTTTAACGATTATACTCATTTCATGGTGTCGTGCACGAATATTGTGCAATGTTTTAATGTGTATAACACGAACAGATATAGGTCGGCTGTGTGTTTATAATTTCTCGGAATGGTGTGATTGCGCGGATGTTTGTTGGTTGTGCACTTCTGCAAGCACGATCAGAACTTATTTCCACGCCGCGCAGGCTAAATCAACACGCTACATTGTAATTATTAGAAAACTCCTTTTATTGCAAACTGTAAGGCGGATGTTTTCCAAAATTCTAACTTCCTTTCATTATTATGTTAAATATATAAATTTAATGTGGAAATATAGATGAATATACTTTATACAACTTTCTTTCTTTCTGACATGGTTACAAAGGAACAGATAGTCTATTTTCAGTGCTTAAAACAGTAACTAAAGGAACACAAATCTAATTTACTGGTTTTAGGACGTAGATGGATATATTTACAATCTACAACTTGTTAGCAACATATTAAGCAATAAATCTACGGATAATTCCACATATTCTGTTAAAGGAATTACTTTGTTTAGTGCCAAAGCTGTGGCAAGCACTCACGCCGAGCCGCCACATGTATGATTCATGAATGATTTATTCAACTTTCTTACAATACCACCTACAGGGCACTACCCACGTCGACGCTAAAACTTAGATTAGTTAAGTGGTGCATTCATCATATGCATACAGGGATCCCAAGGAATTCGAATTCATTCACTAAACTTTGTATCGGTTATTATATCAATAGTGATATCAAGCTTGCAAGCAAATGGCTCGACATATCGCCAGACACCGGCGTCGTGCCAGTTATAATGTAGGCAATTTGTAATGTTTAAAAAAGATAACAATTCGGGCAAAGTTCGACGCCTCTGCAGCGGGGATGCACTTTACATGGGAATGGCACAGAGCCAATAGTTCCTTCATGCAAATTTATTATGGTAAAAATAACGATGATTTAACGCCTGTCTCGTGACTCATAGGAGACAAAGGCTCCTTTCCTTTACCTATTTGTGGTTAAGTAGCGGATATTGGGAAATGGGGTAACACAGGAAATTCGACTATCGATCCATACTCCGCGGCACTTCAGCTGATTGTGTATCAGCATAATATAGGTTCTTACGCACTATTTTTTTAGATAGGTCGATGTTTTATCAAAATATAATTTAGTTGCAGCCCACAAATGAAACATCACCTGACGTAATCAAACCACAAACATACCGGTAACAAACATGTTTGTATTAAATTAGTAAGAATTGAACTTCGACGTTCTAAATGACCTATTTTCGTTCGTCGCCTATTTTCCTTGTAACTGTGACTTTAACTTACTAATAAATAATTATCGACACTCGTATTTACTACTTATTACTGTTATAAATATGCGTATTAGAAATTTTGTTCATTTAACAGTTCTGATTTTCGCTAATAGAACGTTAAAAATGCACGAATGTTGCTATTTCATGAAACTTTTAAGTGAATTTTAGGTAAAACATTTGTTTAAAAACTTGCGAATAGTAAAAGTTTAATGGTTGCGAAAGTGAGGGTAACAGTTTGCTATCAAGCAGTCCTATTTACCAATAATCTAGTATAATAAAAAAAAACACTTATAGGTCAGTTATTACGCAAGTTTCAATTAAGACTGCTACGTGGCTCTACCATTATAGAGACTTCAGTTTTCCAGTTCCTGCTTACTTTAACAAATAATTTGATAGCTAAAGAAATATATTTAAAACCAAATATAAAAGAAGACTGTCGAGGAACAAAGGTACTTATCCAACAGAGACAATCGTTTCTGTTCCACTCATATTCAGGAGTTTTGTGAGGTACTATAGTATTATTATGAGATTACCATTTGTTTGACTGTTTGATACATTATTAAAATACTAGCTTTTGCTCGCGACTCCGTCCGCGTAGACTACAGGGGTGAGTTCAGAAGAAAAATAAGTTGTAGTCTATTTTACTTCTCAGAGTCCTATTTATGTCCATACCAAAAATCATACAATACAGTCTAATTGTTCAAACGTGAAACCGTAACGCGTCGATCGGCGCCTTGTGCATCATTACTGCGCGCTTGATCAATATTTTAAAACTGCAATATCTTCTAAGATACCCAGTGAAATTAAGTGATGTAAAGGGCAATTTTATTTAAAATTAAATACTTGTAATGAATAACGTATTTATTTGGATAAGGATTAATATCATATTTATAAAAACACCGTCACAAATAAAACTTTATTTTAAAATAAATTTGGTTAGGATAAAAAACGTTATAGTGAGCCAACCTTAAAAAATAGACATATGCTGTCGCGGACTTTTTTTTAGAACTTTTAAAGAGGAACATTTCTATCAAACATTATTTTAGCGAAACTTCAACCGTTTTCGCAGCGCACGCAGCGGAAGCTCACAAAAAGGAAAAAATGTCCCCGATTTTGAAACATTCTTTATTGCTGCTCCGCTCCTATTCGTCGTAGCGTGATGTTATATAGCCTATAGCCTTCCTCGATAAATGTGCTATCTAACAGTGAAAGAATTTTTCAAACAAACAAACAAACTCTTCAGCTTTATAATATTAGTATAGATACGAGCTTAATTGTGTAAAGCAAGTATGATATTATTTAGAAAATACACATATGATCACTGCAGGTCTTTGCGGTTGCTACGGTTATGTAGTTCTAATTAAAAAGTGTCTGTAAATGTTGACTTTCAATAATATAAATATACCAATCATATTGGGACGAGTATTATTCCTACATCACGTGCTTGACTTACTGGAAATCCCGTCACCCATTAGACACTTCACGTTAACTAGATCAGCTTTTGTATCCATTCGAAATGTATTTAGTGTGACGTATGAAGCGACCGTAATAGTGATATGGACGGGGTAATGGAGTGTACAGTACTTTAACGTTGCGAAATGATTAGTGTAATTAGTGTAGACACAATTAGTTATTCACTCATATCCATTTGTACAATACAGTTACATTGGCAATGTGCTTGACCCGCCGCTCGTACAGCCGAGCATTTATTCGTTCGCCTTGAGTACCGAACTTTTTATATCCGAGTTCGCAATTTAAATGTCAAGAAAAAAACTAATCGTTTAAACTTCGAATGTTTGATTAACAAATCGAAAATTTGCGCATCAGTGATTACAATACTAGAATTAAGTGTAGACATTTGTCGCGGTCGTTGTAAATGAACATCATATTTTCAAATAAAATTGTAAATGTAAGATAAATAAGAGATAAACTAAAATTAAGTTTATTCGGTATTCATAGGCATCAAATATATGTCTCTACTAATAAAAGTAAAACCAAAAATTTTCCATGGTTCAAAAAAGTTGAAGAGAATTATCAAATCGCCATTGTACCTTTTCTAAGTAAGGATCTATCTACGATAATGTAAAATATTACTAGCCACAAAAATTAAACGTAAATAAGCTATAAGAACAATTGCGGTAAAAGGTTTTTTATCATCGAGTGTCCAAAAATTCCTAAACTAACTGCTACATAAAAAACTAACATTAATAGAGCAGCATTTATCTAATAGAGATTTTAATTAATAAGCAATAACGAAGAACATTAAAGTGTGTTGCGCAGTAGAAGCCATCAAGATTACAGCATAGAAATCATTACTATACCGACAATGTTTTGCTTGTTACTGGGTACTTAATATGCAAAGTCGATGTACAATTTGAAGGCTGAAATATCAATATAATTGAGGCCCTCTATGAATATATTGTGCATCGTAGATGAGAGGAAAATACGCCTGTCTCATTAGGGAAGACGGATTATGAATGAACCGGGTCCAGATCAACCGCATTCTCGTTTACGGAAACCTGATTTGTAAAACAGTTTCGAGCTGTTTTTTCCTGTAGAAAACATTGGTGAATAATTTAGTGTCTACTAGGCTTTCTATAGAAGAAACAATTACTTTAAATTCTATCAGCAGTCTATGTTTAGCTTGATTCAGATGATAATCTTACATTTATTTATTAATTATGAAATTGTTATGCCCATTTAACAGCTTGTACTGTATTCAGAAGTTTAATGAGTAACCGTCTTTGTCCCTTACATTACGAGATCAGAGACTATAAATAAGTACCGCTGCTATTTTTAGATAAAAGGGAGTTTATGCTTACACTGGTTTAAGAAACCTATTTGTCTTTGCAAAGTCGCCCTAATCCTTGTGATTGTTTCCTTTTGTGTAGGAATATATTGGAAAATTAAGTTTAACTTTATTAGAACCTGAATGTGTTTGCCATATTGTTAGTTGATATTTCATTTAAATAATAATTTGACTCCAGATAAACTTGATAACTTAATAAGTGCTAAATGTAGTGGTTTATAAAAAATATATTTCATAAAGGGAGCTCATATCAAAGTATACTTTAGTACTTTATAGCTTTAATTTAAGAGAACTATTAAAATAAGCTGCACAGTGTAAAAAAAGTCTTTCTTATTGGCATGATATTTATTAACGATAGTCGCGAATATTAGCAGCCCTTGTAATTTAAAATATACAATTGAAGCTAGGTACATAAATTTAATATGAACGTTACACACAAAAACAAATATTTGTTGTTTATACAAACATTTGTAGCATCAGCGCGATGATAAAACTTAAAACATTTTGAACAGATTGCTTGTCACTTTCTGTGTTTTATTAGATGTACATTGTGCAAGAAATATTTAATTTATTTAATTTACGTAATATATTTAAGGTATTTTAAGACTATTTCAATATTAGATTTGTGATAAAATAAATTTGATATAACTTAAAAGAAAATTACCTAATGAATATGCCGTCATATAAGACGATTTCATCAAAGTTGTCCTTAGGTACCCTATTATTATTATTATAGTATACGGTTTGGAACATTGTATAACAATTAATTATCATAAACGATTGGTGTGTCGCGTTTGTTAAGTAATATTGAAGCCAGTATCCCAAGTGCGGTCGGGATATCTAATCAAAGTCTGGCTTGTTCCTGCCCACGCGAACGATAATTGATTGTTTTCGCTCTAAGTGAACGAAAGTGTATATTAAAATTTCCTGTCTCGTAGATGGAGTATAAGCAAGCGATTTAAGATGAGAAAACGTAGGTTTGATATGGGTCGGGCAAATTTTACTGTAAATTTCCATTAGGCAATACTTAGTAGTGTATTGAGTCCGGAAATCGGTAAACGGAAATAATCTCGATCTTTATTATTTGGGACAGTAAAATGCCGTTTTAAAATACTTATTCAATATAAAAGATACGTCGAAATTATTTAAAAGTCAAAGATGCTATGAGGAAATCGAATTTTGTTGATTTTACGTTTGAGAAACACTCGATGAGTCAGATTCTTGTGATGAAAAAATGCTGACGGATGATTACAAGTATAAGGATACGAAAACGAGTTTCTAAAATTATGAAAAACATGGGCTTTTTCACTGTCAAGTCCTTTAAAATATCATTGAAATAGCATGGATGTAAAAAGTTTTAGTAAGAATTAAAAAAAATCTAAAATGAGGTACTTAGAGAAACCGAAAACAAGGCGTCAATATATAGCAATAATGAAATAAGTCAAAAAATTCGATATAAGTAGGTATATATTTGATTGTCATTATGTAATGAAGTCGAGATAAAAGGCCCTGGACAAGATATAATCAATTTATGATAGTGTTAAAAATAGTTTTCACAATTCGTCCATCGGCCGTCATGTTTATTGGATCAATTGTTTCCTTCCGTTCAAGCCGCTTTGTTCGAGTATTTTTTCTTTTCTTAGTCAATTATTGTCCTTTTAAAGTTTAAACACTGCGCTATCCTGCCTTTGTTATATAACTCCAGTCAAGAAACTATAGCTATTAGCAATATGTTCCTTAAATGGTTAAATAAAATCGTAAGTTTAGTCATTACATTTTCAGGAATTATGCGGGTAATTGCAACAATATGAAAGATAAAAAACTATAATTATTTAATTACCCCAATTTCTTAATTACTTTCGTAATTAAAGTTCATACAGTGGTAAGCAAATATTGAAATATGTCGAGGTAAATTTTAATGCTGTGTTAATAAACAGGTTTCAACTTGCATTACGTTGTAAAAAATGAATAAAAAATGATATTCTTACCACGCGTTCCTTGCACCAAATGCCACCCTTTCTCATGCATTCGTCGCAATTCCCAATATTCATTTCATTTGCGTAAACTATTTGAATTAACATTGCCACAGCAAAACACAATCGCGCCATTTTTTTTCTGCCTCGCCGGCCAGTCACTAATATTTTTTAAAAATTCGAAATGTATTCAAAGTATCGCGACTTCGTGTCGTAAATTCGAAATTCGAACACGAGCGTTCCGCGTCAAGTGCCGCCACAGACTGCTGACGACCTTTCGCGAGACTGTTCACCGCTACTGTAAGGGGCCCCATACACCTACAATAATATTGAACAATCTTTTTATTGTTCAATAATATTGAACACCCCCTTTGATTCCAGACGTTCAATTAATTCTGTCAATAAAATTGATAAACCACTCTGATCAATATTTTCGTGCGAGCAACATGTCTGACGACGAAGTTTTGGCGGCAGCCACGCTGGTGATTTTGTTGAAAAGAAAAAAAAAAAGAAATATATTGCGCAATATTAACCCTACACAGCGCAATAAAAAAATATTGATCAATAAAAATTAAGCTCCATCAATCTTTTACTCAATCACGGCGCAATGCTTCAATATTATCCCTACACGTTCAATAATATTGTACAATCAGAATATTGATCAATATTATTGATGGTGTATGGGTCCGGTAAGATGAATCATCCATCAGTGTTGCATCCGAGGAAAATTCGCGGAAATATATTACGTATAGAGGTACCGTAAAAACACGAACGTATTTATTGTCACGTGTGCTTATTATCACGGTATAATATCCGTAAAGTTTGGTAACTTTAACGTATTAGATTCAGAGATTTTTTTTCAATTATTTTAATTTTGTTTGATTTTTTTTTTATTTTAGGCCTTCTCATTATTATTATTTAATGCCAGTTCCAGTTTTACCAGCCAGTTTTTTTTCGTTGATTTGACTTTTTTAAAGGTATTAAAAGCATATCATTTATGTTTCGTATTTTTTTTTAATTTTAGTAAATTATTGCTTACTAAATTTTTATTTCTTATTTTTGTTCGGTCTTAACCTCCTTCATATATTTTTGTAATATTTTATTTAACTGCCACTGTAACGTTTAGTGAAAATCAATTATAATAATTCTTCATCGTTTGACACATCTTTTTTTAAGGACACACAGACACATTTAGGCGTTGAGGTTTAGGCGTGCGGTCGCGAATCTTGACGGTTGCGGGTTCAAACCACAGGTACACGCCTCTGACGTTTTGAAGTTACGTATGTGTTCATAGTAAATTTTCTTGTACTTTGACGGTGAAGGAAAACATCGTGAAGAAACCTGCGCAACTTAAAGCTTCGTATGTGTGTAGTCCCTACAAAGGTCTAAACCTTCTCAACTGTTGTTCCACGCGACATACTCGTTTGCGTCATTATGGTGGGTTTTACAATTTACCTACGATACGCAAATCCTGCCCTGACGGTAATGAAAAGGTTATTAATAGCTATTAATTAGGGTATTCTGAGATTTTAATTAGCTGTTTAAATCAATTAATATTAATTCACCGGTATAACTAATACCTCTCTGCCTGTTGAGAATTAAAAAAAAAGTAAACAAAAATTATTCAACTTTTGTAATCAATATCAAATAGACTATCAATAACTTGTTAAAAAATCGTAATTCAGTTCTTCTACCGTAAAATGTGAGATAGACATGTAATACCAAGTCGATCAATTTTTTTATTTCTTTCTAAAGGGACTTTCTGTCTTAAGTTATTACGTAATTAGGTAACGTGACAACGTATTACAATGACCATATAATTAATAATAGTCATTTATACGTTACATAACAATATTGACTTGATATTGTTCATTCTGTTGAAATAAATAAAAAAAGCAATTAATTTTTATGTCACTGACATTTATATTTAACGCGATGCAACGCAGTATTTTTTAAATTAGAACCGTTGCTATTCTATTTATAAATTTCTTTTGTTTCACTTCTCGTATGTCACAGGACACTTAAAAGAGCAAGACTAAACTAATAAAATTAATAGGAGCATGGGTAAAGTCGTAAACTGGAATCAAATATACTATCGAATCGGACAAGTCGACAAAATCGTGCCGGCCAGTTTTAAAACAGGTTTTCGCGAAGCCCCGGCACACTTCCATTGACAATCGTATCCCCGGAGAAATAAACACAACAAAGGACTTATCGGCGTTAACCAGTTACCGTAATCGTATCTTCAATCTTGTTAACCACTTTGTAATATGTAAGTTTTTTTAATCTATACTTTAATGTATATTCATAAGATTAAAACGTTAATGTATTTTCTCATATATTTAGGGTCCGCTTACCTTCATTTAAACTAAAAACAATCGGATCATCGAATACCTGGAATTGAATACAATATATCACAGATTCTCAGCTTATACCTAACCACACAACAAATAAAAGTAATAATTGATTCATTCGATCTATTGTTTAGGGTTTTTATAAAATAATTTTACATACTGACATAAAATTAATAATTATAAAATTGGAAAAAAATAACAACTATTATATAATAAGGTATAATGTTAAATTTAAAAGCAAAAAGAGAGTCATTGTTTCTACTGCAGTGGTGTTGAGGGATTAACCCATCGACTGAGAGCGTATAAAACGCGGCTTCTTAGAAATGGCGCGTCCGAAAACGGCTTTCCTCCTCGGTGCACGGCAAGCGTGCAGTGTGGCCAGAACGACCCGGATTCATGGATACTCGGACCTCTGTCGGCTTGGCGGTTCGACACGGAGCCAGACTGAGGTGATCGCATGGAATCGACTGCGTCCGCACAACTGCCCCCCCTTTAGGCTCGTTGCGCGACACGGTGGGGTGGTATTAAGGCAGTCCCACCCCGGTGACTGCTTCCCTGAGTAGAAACGGACTCCCCGATCTACACGGCCCTTTAGTTCTATATATGCAAGTCGCCGCGCAAATGTTGATACCGCGATTCAGGATTCGAATTTGAAATGCAACTTTATTCCATAAAATGGTATGTTTTTCGTTACAATATAGCTTAATTATACTATTTAGATATTATTTTTGTTGATAAAATGCATAATTATGGAGAAAATCACGTTTTTCGTTATCGCGTTGAGATAGCACGATATGATTTTCAACACGTGTGACAGAGATAGCTTGACAGACGGTTGTGTACTTGAGCTCAGTAACGCCATCCCGTATCAATGTAGGGAAGCAAGAGTACCGACTTTATTGATAAAATATTCGTTATTTCACTTCCTTATTCATTTGAAAACGTAAGCCAACATTAGTATTTATGATGGTTATATTTAGCTTGCTAATGATAATAAAGACTCAATTTTAATAGATAAGTAAAAATATCTTGCTTTTTCAGAACGTTTAGGCCGATTTTGAATGTTTTTCTTGAATCTTTGAACTAACAATGTATAATACTATAGTAGAAATTAATCATATTTTTTATCAACCGTTCAAATTGTGTTACAAAGTTCAAATAAAATATCTATTGTATTATTTAACCCACGAACCACAATGGTAGTACATGTACGCTATTCTCGTATATGGGTACTCTAAAGCTCGATAAACCATAAATTATATTAAAAAATAAAAATGGCAGATGCTGATATAGTTTGGTGAAGTTTTTTATTGGACTAAAAAAAATATCAAAATAAATATGGGTGTTACGTTGGTATCAGAAACTATGAGTGACATTTCGCTTGCACAAATACCCAGACCCGTAACAAATATTTATGAGTAACACAGACATTTGTCATGCTCAGCTCGGGGATCGAACCCGCGAACTCTCGATTCGCAAGTTGGTAGCTATCTAACCGCGCCATGGTGCTGTCGAGTATTCTAAAACCGTTTTCAAGGTCAAATGCATCTCGACAACATCAAAAGCTGTACAGCAGCTTATACCTAATAATTTAGTAAACAATTTCCGCCCCGTGGCGCAGTTGGCAAGGCACCAGATTATGTAACTAGAAACCGCAGGTTCGATCCCCGCACCAAGAAAAAGGTTTTTGTAATTCATAAATATTTTGAGCGTTTACGCGACATACGACTATTAAGTATGATATTTTATGTATTTATTCAAATCTATTTATTTCTCTATTTTTCATGACCCGTGCGTGAATCGAACACGGGACCTCTGGGTCACACGGCAAATACCCGTACCGTCTGACCATATAACACTCAATGAAAAAGTTATTTTTCTTTCTGCGTGTTTGTGACAAGGAAAATATGGTAAAGTACTTTGTCAACGCACTTGCCGTATTCCCTATATTATGTGTTTCACGTTTTAGTGTAATTGTTTTGTTCCGCAGAGCCGATGTGTTATTCATAAGTGTACATAGAAATTGCGTTAACTTCTTGTAGGTAGCCCTTTCGCGGTGAATGACAATAACTATTCCACATCCTATGTTTACGTTGAAACATTTCTCGCCGCTTGGTCAATCGCTTTAATTATACGATACATGGAAGGGACATTAATCTTCAGTATTAAAGAAGGTCTAATCGTAACGTAGGTCAATGACCTCAAATAAAAACTTTTTTAGGTCATGTTTTATTTGTCTAAAGTACACGTCCAGAACTTTGTGACAAATGATAATTATAATGCCTATAATTGACCTGATTGTTCCTTTTCAGTCACTGAATCTCAAAATATATTTTTTTATAAATCAATATAATACTGATAAGGTGGAAACTCTATTAAGGAATTGATCTTGATAAAATCTTGTTGCCTTGATAAGGATTACTTTGGTCACAGAATCAAGTGAAATTGATATCTTTAACATGACAAAAAAATTAATTAATTCATTCATCCATATATTTTCTCTTTTGTTTACTTGAAATTCGAATCACCCCGGCATATTACTAACGATTTGTACCTAAAAACTCACAAAGAATGAAAGTAGGAGGTGCAAATTTATTTACCAATAGAAGCGGCTATGAGTACAGAAGCGAAGTAATGTTGGAAGGGAGGTTTAGTTTAAGCTCGCGATATAGAATCTCGGCGGTCGCAGGTTCAAACCTCAAGCTGTACATTTATAAGTAATCCTTTGATTATTCGAAGTTATGTATGTATTCACACTGAATTGTCACGGATATCAACGGTGGAGGGAAACATCGTGAGTAAACCTTCACACCTAAAAAGTTTTTGAGAATTTCTTAGATTTGTAGTCTGCCAACTCGCACGAGTCCATTGTGATGGACTAAGGCCTAAATTCTCTCAAATCTAGAGGAGGCCCTTGCCAAGCAGTGCGATATATTTAGGATTATGGTGAATGTTAATCTTGAATATTTTGACTAAAACATATCTACCGTAGAAAATTGAATATAGTAGTAAATAATATTAATAGTAATTGAATAAGTAGAAAATATAACTTCATATTGAAAAAATAAATACGTCATTTACATTGAAATAAAGTTAACGGAGTGAACACCGGTGCATAAACAAAAATATATTTATTAAGTATGTGCAAAACTTTATGATGATCAATAACGTAATGGGGAATCCTATTTGTTGTAAAGGGAACTTTAAAATACACAGATCGGAACAGGATGTACACATTAATTAGGTATTACTGACGCACTGTGCCCGTCTACCTCGCTTCATGACATCATGTTGTTGTTTCAGGACAACTGGGAATTTTACCTTGTTCTTAAAATACATATATTTCCCCCCACGGTCATGATCGACAATGACAGCAATACCTTGCCCCTTAAAATGTGTGTGGTTAAGACCCAACGCCGTTATTCGAAGCGGAAGATTTATATTAGTTTGGTTTATCATAATAAAGTCTGATATTTCAGGTTAAATTTGATCAATATTGGAATTATGTATCATCGCGGTGTGAAACCTGGGCTTGGTCACGTTAATTTGCCTAATATTCTGCTGCAAGGCAGCTTGTGCAACTTCAAAATAGATATAAGCAAAAAAAGGCATAAAATTTAAAAACTTATTTCAGATTTATAAAGTAAAATGTAAAGTGACTCTGTATGATCCTAAAGTCGACAATAATTATTAAAAAAATAAAAACATCCAACGCTTTCATACATGTGTCATGTGAACACGGCACTAAGATACAAGTCTTTTGTGGTGGGTATCAGAAACTACGAGAGACATTTCGGTCTCACAACCACACAGAACCTAAACAAAAGGATACCTTAAAAAAGGTTGATTGTTAGCAATGGAAAATAAAGAAACTAAATTGCTATTCGTTTACTAACAGGCGTACAAATCTGGGCCATAATGCTGTTTTTGTATGGCGCAGTTATTATTATTTTACGGAATAAATTGTTAAATTGCAATTATGTTAACTTCCAAACTTATACGTTTGTTCGAATTCACACTCCAATAGTCTTCAATTGGGTGGTAATATTTGGTATGTGATATTCATCTTTATCACCTCATATAATGAGTCCCCCTGCATAAAATATGTAACCATTTTAAAACTCATAGAGATACACAAAACAAAGGCAAGTAGGAACAATTTATTTATTTCACTATATTACAAATCCGTATTACACCATATAAACATTTCGTTTATTGTTTTTTGTAGCCTTTAATTATATAAGTAACCAACAAAGTAGTGTTCTTTACAAAAATCATTTGTGATCACTTAACATCAATCGATCCCTTTCTGAACGCCGGGTTGCTGAACGTTGTCGTCGGGGGCGTGTAAAATGGATTGTCACAAGGTTCCGTCAAGTCTTCTTTATGTCGTTCTACAAAGGATTTGTACTCCCTTCTATCACGAGCCTCCGTAAGTAATTTCCAACCGATGAGTGTAGCGATCCCAATAATAATTATCAAGAGCAGAGTAATACCACCGTACACTGGAAATAATAAATACATTTATCTATTGATTGGTTAGATCTTTCAACGGTCTGATAAGATTATATTGATGTTCGAATCAGGAGATATTGTAGTATCGAATATATTGCCTGCTGAAAAGAAACGTGTTTTCTGCGTCATATATTGGTTCTTAATGTAAGGTTAATCTAAGCTCACCGGTAATATGATTGAAAACGGTGCTCTAGAGCTCAAGAACAATACTTACTGGACAGTAATAAAATTGTTTGAACTTAAACTCTGTGATCTTTTTTTTCGAATCACACAATAATATGTTTGAGTGAGTGAATACAGGTCACATCCTCATTTTCGTATTTGCTTTATAAATGATGGCGTAGTAAAGACACAGATAGAGAAATGCCACCATAAACAAATAGAATTACAATAATGAAAAAGCCGAATTGTACTTACTCGAATAGTTTTTAATGCAATCCTTGGATTCCAAAACCAGTATATCAATCCCATAATCTTCATCGTCATATTTGTAAACGAAGCGAGTGTAACAACCTAATCCCACTTTGATGTCGGGACAGAGATTCCAAACACTGCCATTGATGTGTTCTTCACTGAATTCCTTCGTAAATCGCGGTCTTATCCTGTTGTCCCTGCATTCGTGATGACCCCATAGTGAGAGGGCGCAAGTCTCCAATATGCGGCACTGAAAACTTGTGCACTCTGGACACGGCAATATTCCGCAGAATATATCTTGTCTGTCGTATCGACTGTCCCATTTCGGTAGATCGGGACATTGGCACCTGCCGCACGAGCACTCACCTCTCCCATTGCACATCTAGAAATAACATACATATGTACACTTTCGCTAGTATTCTTCGAAGAGATTGTAAGAGGTTCAATTCAGCACCAACATTTCGCCAATTGTGGTATTGTTCCGCGTAATAGGGAGCGACCCTTTTGCCGATTTCAGTCGCAATTCCAGACTTCGTGTAGCTATTGACATTTTTGTAATGGAAACCTAATAAGATTTCCTGACTTGGGAATTAAATCTAGAACCTCTAGGTCCCACAGCACATATTTATGCCGCAAAGCGAATATAAATAAAATATTATAAAAAAGTTTTTAAAATTTAGTTAAAGTGAAGAATATTATTAAATAGGTATTCTACTTCGGATCAGAACGGTACTATGAATCTCTTGTAGAATTGTTGATGTCAGTTATGGGTCTAAAACTTGTGTACGGCAGTATTAGCTGACTTCGATTACAGCAATTATATTGGATAACCGAATTGACGTTCGAATGAGTGTGGAGGCCATTTTATGGGTTTAATAAGTTGAAGGTTAAAGTAATTAAGATACTAGACTACAATTTACTAAATTAACATATTTTCAGACCGTATCACATAATATTTGAAGGTAAAGTAGTAAGGATACGGACCCATTTGGAAGTGCTCACCTTTCCATTGGGTCCCTTGCATGTTTTGTTCGACAATGGGCACTGACATTCGTCGCCAACCCAGCCATCGAAGCAGTCGCATTTACCGCACACGCATCGCCCATTGCCCGAACAAAAGTTTTCATTCACGTCCCGTGTGCAGCTGTCTTGATTGCACTGGCAATATTTACCCTCGTACCTTTAAAGAAATACATAAATTAAGACACACCCACGAGATTTCTGAAGGAGCTAGTTACGCAATAGGGCGGGAGTCTTTTGCTGCTTGTCAGAATATTTTTCGTGTCTGGACCGACAAATTTATTAATCAACCCTAGGTACTACAGATCTTGAAAAATTATGTCTATTATGTTTCATGTCGTTTTTATAACATACTTAATGATTCTTTATGTTTGAATTGTTATTGTATTCTATGAATATATTATTAAACACCAAAGACCCTTGTATACCCTAATTAGTTCATAAGAGTTGTGTACAAACCCCATGTTGCATTTACAGGTTCCACAAAAACAGGAACCACGGCCGCTGCATATATCGTTTGTCCCTTCGGCGATGCAAGTAAAATTATCATTGTATTTATTCTGCTCATTTCTCACACAAGCGCACTTATCCCCATATCTGTAAAGTAGTTATGAGTATTATTCATTAATTATTTTAATGGTTTTAAATATTCATCAAAATAACATGTTTAACATCATGTGCGTGTAACATCATGTATTCTTAATGTTTTGGTCTCGTATCGATCATTTAATAAATGAAAATTTGATGGGCGTAATATAATAGATTAAAATTTAAATACAATTTCATTGAAATAAATAATTACTTTCAACAACCTTTTGTCACCGCATTTACAGATGCCACATTCTTGTATTTCTCCATTGCAAATGTCAGTTCTCTGAAAACTATTTTCACATTCGCAATTTTTAATGACCTCCACATCTAAGGTAAGTTTCTCGCTGATTCCTTCTATTGCCACTTCAACAGTATAGTTATCAATTTTATTATACTCCAGTACTTTTAACGTGACTGTGAATTTTTGTTCTTCTTCACTTTTTGTCGCGCACTTGTTATTATTTGGTTGTGTGCAGTCAGGATCGAAAGACACCTTAATATTTTTTCTATGCCCGTCTTTAACGTTAACTTTTAATTTCACGGATTTTGTTATTTTCTGGAAAAAATGTGACCTATAAATAACGCTATAAAAATCGTTTTAAGGTAGCAAAAACTTGTAAATTAAAGTAACTTTTTTTACCTGATATATATCTCGTAAAATGTTCACCAATTTGTCATCTGATATTGAGTTTTTATCAAAACTCTCAGCTTTAGACCCACTAATTACTTTACTAAGTTCTTGATAGACGTATACGTATTTGTCGTCGATGACAAATAGAACGATGACGTCATGTTCTGCAGCTAGTTTACTGATCATGCTGACTGAGGGGTAGTCCATTTCTAGTTCTTTTGTGTAAACATTGTTTTCAGTATAGCATCCGCCGTCGTATGGTTGGATAATGCCGGCGGTTTTACCGTCTCCTGCTGCATGATAGGGAGCATCTGATAGAAACACGACTATTTTCCTTGATTCGTTTCTCCATCCGATTATATCCTTGCAAACAATGACCTGTGCTAACGCGTCCAGACCGCCTTCTGGGGGATCTCTATTTGTACCAAAAGGCATATTTGAAATTGTTTCTTTAAAATCTGAATAACTGGTTGTGAGTTTTAATCTATGCCTGAATGAGTACACGTTGTCGCTTATGGATTTACTGCAAGTATGGAAAGATTTATGAATTTATGTTAACCGTCTCGTTCATAAGCATTGTATGTACTCGTATAAGCGTTGTAAAGGCTGTTACTAATATTTTATCTGTTTTAAGGCTTATGAAGCTTGGTTTTTGCGTAAATTATTACGTATTTGTTTTTAGGTTAGCGTTAGGACTTTAGGTGTAGAGAAAGGTTTTGAAGTTTGTTAAGAAATTATATAATATACTTTCTATGCCGTTACGCTTATTAAGTAAAGAATTGTGGTTGATTGTAGTTGACAAAACTTGAAGTATTTTTAATAGAAACTTACCAAAAAGGCAAAGCATTTTTATCTATAAATGAGCCCATTCCTAAATATACATCACTTGTCATTTCTTTTATGGCATTGTATATATTCTCGCTTTGTTTGGCCGCCGTATCTTTAACTGGTATCATATCTCTGGATGCGTCTAGTAGAAAATATAAATCGACGGGATAATCTTTGGCTCCCTTGAAAGAGAAGTTGAAAGTGATGGGTTCACCAACTCTGACTTTTAACTTGTATTTTTGCGGTTTTATTTGGATAACACCTCCTGAATCCGAACTGAAGTTGCGATTGTGATACTCTGGTATCATTAAAGAATTGGTCGGATTTTGTAGTTCTTCAGGACACCAATCACTGCTGTAGTCATTCTTTAGCTTACATCTTGTACCCGTGAAATTGTTCTGAGAAAAAATAGGTACTCTATTACAATCATACCAATACTATCAGGTTCTAACTAGAATCTGACTTAGGCTATTCAAAGCAAATCTCAGCTTATTCAGAACCACATATGCTGTGATTGTGTTATCTATAAAAAAATAACTACTCCCCCAAATCTGGACGCAAGCCTTCAATATGGCTGATGATAGTTTTTTGCAAAATTGAGATACCATATCTCATTGAGCCCCACTGACGTTAGAAATTGCAAGCAATATCGCTTTATATTAATAATACACTTGTTGGAAAATAAGCTTTATTATTTTATGTTTGTGTCATTAATTTTCAATACATCATATGAAACATGTTGTCTGTTACGGAAAAATCCAATAACTTGTGATTGCCGTTAATCGGGACAAAAAACAGGACAATATGCTCAGTAATTGAATTAATTTTGAGCTCATATTCACGAAATATCACATATAGATTTACCATAATTGTAACTTTGTCGTTTGTTGTAGCAAATATTAGAAAAAAAATATTTCTCACGCCTATCTCATAATCATTAGATAGGTCTTTTAATGATACAGTTAGGGCACAGTTTTTTTTTTAATTTCAATCCTCTAGTTACGCATTTATATGGACAAATAAAAAGTAATGATACTTTCGAAATTCGGAAAGTTTCGGAGTCAAAGAATGAAGATACCATTGAGCTTGAAAACTACTGCCTCTTTAGAAATATCACAGACTTATCTTTTTTTGGTGAACAAAATTTAAAATTATAGTTTTGGTCATTAATATGTTCGGGTCATAATATGGCGAGCACTTCGTACCGGTCAGAAAAAATGCCTTAAAAATACTCACATGCGCACACCAAACACAGTGACTCGGGTCTCTGATACAATCGCTGCATGTCATTTGTTTTTCACACGAATTTGACAGCGTGTACCCATTGAATAAAGATACAAATATTGTAACAAATATAAATTTGTTCAGCATGATTTCTTTGTGAACATAACTAATGTAATAAAGTGCCTGATTTAGCGTGTACATACTACAGGAAAAAATATGCTGTATACATTGTAAAGGTGCGTTTACAAATTGTTTCTTTAATAATGTATTTTACTATTATTACTTAAAAAATCGTGAATTATTTTTTTAATCATGTTGCAAAATGTAACGATTACGAATAGAAATTAGCCAAATATTATATTTTAGACTTAATGTCAAACGTTATCTTCCAGGATGTATACGGATTTTAATTATAAACATAATTCATTAAAATTAATGGCTTCCTTAAAAAAAAATAGTTGGATTTCTCTTATAGTGTTGGAAGAAAACATTATTATTGCAAGGTATTTCAAATATTGGCCCATCTATAACATTTCTAATAGGTACAACACTCTAGAATTAGAAATCTAGCCCTAAAAGTGATAAAATTCATCATAATTCAGTCGTTTAGATCAGCGACTTAGCTTCGATAGATTTAAAATAGGTATTAAATGTTATCTTTTAGAAGCTTTACGAACTGTAAGTTAACTTTAAAATGATAAATTCGAACAGCCTAAAGTATATGACATATGTATGTACCCCGAGCTTTGTACACATCGATATCGATTTTCCTCAATTAACTTGTGACAAACACAAGCAGTTTTTAATTGTGTTTCGCCAGTCGTTTGAGCGTAATGATGTGGACTGAAAATATATTATTTTTAATTTTATGCGTGAGTTTTGTAAGATGCCAGTCTGTGTGCCACAGTTTAGCGACGTGCGGAGAGTGCATTGGGAGCGGATCGGAGGAAACATGCGTGTGGTGCAGCCAACCGGTAATCTGCAGTACTTTGTTGCATTACGTCACTCATTTTTAGAGAATTAGGGGCGTGGCTAATGAAAACCATTATCACAAATAGATAAAATAAGATGCAAGACTCGAGTATTAGAAAGTACGAGAAACCTTCCGTTATCATACGAAAACAATATTGCGATTTATAACATTTGTCTCGGGGACCAAGCCCGTGGCCTCCCGTTTCACAGCCTGGTGTCTACTTATGTCAAATGAGTGATCCAGACTATTTATTTCGGTCTAGGCGTTTGTGAGAAAATTCTCTTGAAGTTTCTGATATTCACGTGACGGCACTGGACTTGGTATACCTATTTATTTAAACCTTGCAACATCTTAATATCCTTTCAATCCAAATGACCCCTTAAAAAAAGGCGTAAGCCGTGGAACTTATCGCTATACGTTTGTACAAATAGATATCAAAGTAAGATATGTTTATATAATATTTATTTGTTGCGATTTACGCCAGTTCAATACGCCTCTAATGTTGCACTTTATAAGTTATTCGATTTCAACGTGAATAATTTTAATGTGTTAACTAAACATAGTTACTTGATGATATTTTCATCTTCTTCTTCTTCATCAACCCATATTCGCCCACTGCTGAGCACGGGTCTCCTCTACCACTGAGAGGGTTTAGGCCATAGTCCGCCACGCTGGCCTAGTGCGGGTTGGCGGACTACACACCTAAGAAATTCCTAAGAACTCTTAGGTGTGCAGGTTTCATCACGATGTTTTCCTTCACCGTTAAAGCAAGTGATAATTCAATGTGAATACACACATAACTTCGAAAAGTCAGAGGTGTGTGCCTGGGGTTCGAACCCGCGACCGTCGAGATTCTCGACCGCGCGCCCAAACCTCGAGGGCATCATTGCTCATATTTTCATATAGGTTCAAAATTAAATTGTGCTACTTTTTGGGTTTTTTTGTTTTGATTTACATCTATATTATTATTCGTATGTATTCAGTTACAGACTAGAGTGTTCGAGGGACTAATTAATATTTAATAATGTACGTAGAAATCGCATAAAAATAAACCTGATACAATTTACAGGAAACTATTTGTATAATTCGTCACGTAGAGTCATTACTGCAAGCCTTGATTTTGACATTTATTTTACCGCTTACTGTAGCACCGAACACCCAACTAAAACAATAGCATCTACTCGTAGTTCTCGGGTTTACACAGCCATAAGAATGTCGTATAGTACAGATTCGTAATTGTTTCAGTCTATATTGATTCGCTTTCACGGTGCGATTGCTTTAACGGTGAAGGAAAACATCGTGATAAAACCTGCACACCTAAAAAGTTTTTAGGAATTTCTTAGGTGTGTAGTCCGCCAACCCGCACTAGGCCAGCGTGGTGGACTATGGCCTAACACCCTCTCAATGGTAGAGGAGACCCGTGCTCAGTAGTGGGCGTATATGGGTTGATGAAGAAGAAGAAGATATTGATTCGCTAACCCCACTTTCTTCCAACCCGCACGTGGCTACTATGGTTGGCTAAGGCCTAAACCATTTCAGTTGTAGAAGATGTCCGTGCATAACAGAGGGACGTACATATAGAAATTGGTGGTGGTATCGATGACATAAATCTTAAAAATGTTATTCAGATCTTTTTCAAATAGAAAATGTATTGTGTTGCTCGAATTGCATCTTTTGTATTTACAAATTATATTACCAGATTTTAAATCATTCAATTCTTATAACATACTTTTTAGAAACTCAATGACCCCAGCATGCAAAGATGTCAGCCAGAAAGTTATATAAATGTTAAAGGAAAACAATGGTGCGATGTAAAGCATATTGTAAATCCGCCATCGGTTCGTCGAATTGTAGAAGATAAAGAGTTTGGAAACACCATCAATAAGACAATTATACAATTTAAACCTCAACGTATGGAAATCAAAGTACGTCCGGGCGTTCCTGTCCCCATAACGATGGCGTACAAGCCAGCAGAAGATTTCCCCTTGGATGTGTATTATCTAATGGACAATTCTTACACAATGGCAAAGCATAAAGAAGCATTAATTTTGCAAGCGTATCAAATATTTAATGAGCTCACAGCGTTAACTAACAATGTACAACTGGGCGTCGGAAGTTTCGTTGAGAAGCCTGGTTTCCCATATTTTGATAAAAAGTAATGTATATTAACATGTATTTTTTGTTTATTACGGCCTCAATTATATTAAAGGTTTATAGAAGTAATTCAATTGTATTTTTTCAGCAAACAACCTGAATCCCATGCGTTTGTAAACATATTATCCCTAACTAAAAACATGAACAAGTTCCAAAGTGAAATTAACAACATTAAAATCGGCGCTAATTATGATGATATGGAAGCTGGATTGGATGCACTAATGCAAACAATGGCTTGCGAGGATCAAATCGGATGGAGAAATGAGTCGAGGCGCATTATTGTTCTGTGTACCGACTCACCCTACCACAGTGCCGGCGATGGCAAAATGTTGGGAATAATGAAACCGAACGACATGAAATGTCACATGAAAAATCAAATGTACGAGTTAGAAATGGAACATGATTATCCGTCCGTAAGCCAAATTAATGAAATAGCCACACGTAAAAAGTTCACTATTATATTTGCTGCTACCGCTGGTGCTCGAGAAGTTTATACTGCCTTGGCGAAAGAAATCATGGGCGCAAGTTATGCTGAACTGAAACCGAAATCCAATATTGTCGACATCATAAAAAAAGCCTACACTGTAGGTATTCATTGTAATATTTTTTTTGAACTTATTTAACATGTAGTTATAACAAAAAATTATTTTGTTTTAGGATAGTGTGCAGTCTGTAAAACTAGATTCTGAAACTCCTCCGCACGTTCAACTAAAAATCGATCAGAACTGTGAAAGCAAACTAAAAAGTAATTGCTCAAGCACATACTCACAACCCATTGTTAAGATTCCTGCAACCATAACGGTACGATACTGTCCCCCTGGCAATAAGAAGAGCACATTTTCAATTGGTGTTGTGGGATTAAATGATAAATTAGATGTCGAATTGGAAGTAGTATGTAAATGCCCCTGTGAAATTGAAAATGATATAAAAAGTTCTGAGTGCAATGACGCAGGATTCATGCAGTGCGGAGTTTGCAATTGTATTGATAAAAGGTAAACTGAAATGCTAAGTATAGTAAAACTCTGTAGTATAATGCTGAATTTCTGCTGATGTAACTCAGCAATGGCAGAAAAATATTAATGTCGTTACTTTCAGATATGGCGATAAATGTCAATGCACCGTCACATCAGAAACAGATAAAAGAAGAGACGTTGAGAAATGTAAAAAGAATGTTGATGATATAAACGCTTGCACTGGGCGAGGCCAATGTCTGTAAGTATGCGCTAATTTTTGTTTGATCACGGCAAAATACGTACCCAATTATTGTTTCATAAGAAAAAATTTCCAAAAATGAATGGTGGGAATCTTATTACTACGTGTGTTAGTTTACAGTTTTGGTGTTTTATATTATTTAGCAGTGATGGCCTCGAGGTTTGGGCGCGCGGTCGAGAATCTCGACGGTCGCGGGTTCGAACCCCAGGCACACACCTCTGACTTTTCGAAGTTATGTGTGTATTCACATTGAATTATCACTTGCTTTAACGGTGAAGGAAGACATCGAGATGAAACCTGCACACCTAAGAGTTCTTAGGAATTTCTTAGGTGTGTAGTCCGCCAACCCGCACTAGGCCAGCGTGGCGGACTATGGCCTAAACCCTCTCAATGGTAGAGGAGACCCGTGCTCAGCAGTGGGCGAATATGGGTTGATGAAGGGATATTGGGGCCTCTTAATCCGCGTGTACGGTGTTAGCTTACGGTGTTACTTTAGCGATCGCTTATAGTAGTTATCGTTCAAACATTAAGTTTGTAAACAGATAGCAACTGACCTATTTTTGATATCTCCAAATTATTTTTACTTTACATAAATGTTATATATAACTTCTAAAACATGGCACGTCATAATACATGTCGTTATGTGTCATTATCATCAGGATGCTTTGACAATAATGACTACAATCTTAATTGCTATTATATAATTTTCGCGTCAGGGCAAACCATTAATGTTATAGTGACCCTCAAATCGTGTAACAACGCAGGCGAGACCCTTGACACTACAATAACACAGTACCTAATTACATGTCTGCTGTCGTATCAAAAGATATTCATTTCTTGTCACATACTGTTAAGATTTTCAGTGAAACTATTGAAAGATGACCGGGATCCCGCGATTTCCTATGACCTTTTTGAGATCTATAGTTCCATGACTATATATAATTATATGAGTCTACCTGTTTATATTTGTAACTTAAAAATGAAGGATCTACATATGTTGGTACATACTTTGATTAGATGGACTATATTGTTAGATTACGTAGGTGCTTGTCAGTATTGATTCTAAGTTGAAGATTTTATGGTCTTAGAGCGGTAAAACGTATTGTAGCGGTCGGAAAGTAGTTTCTTCCCAACTATTTTTACTCCGGTTTAATCTTTTCTAGATGTGGTAAATGCAATTGTGTGGACGGCTACTCTGGAACTTATTGCGAGTTTGACAATAAGTTATGCCTTAGTCCGGGAGATAAACTGTGCTCGCACCACGGCTCGTGCTACCTCGGCTCATGTCACTGCGACAAGGAATGGATTGGAGACGACTGCGCTTGCCCAAACCATGATCGTGGATGCATTGCTCCTTACTCTAGCGAGGTAAACTTCAAACAAAAACGGTTTATCAAGGATTTTCATAGTGCTCGTATTTACTTCTACATACTTTTCTTTTTTAATACGATTTTTTCCTCCACCTGCGCTAGTATCAATACTTTCATAGAATCTATTATTGCAGATTTGTTCAGGCAACGGTAAATGTGACTGTGGTAAATGCAAATGCAACGAAATAGAGGGAAAAAATAAAACATACACAGGAGTGTTTTGTGACATGTGTGACGATTGTCAAGCCAAATATTGCAAGGACCTTGAAGACTACGTATATTGCAACTATGAAAATACAAAAGAACATTGCGATGGTATATTCAACGATACAAAATCCTTTGAAGTGGACATTGTCAACAAAGCCGAAATGAATTCGGATAAATGGCGCAGAGCTGCTTGGTGTAAGAAAGAATTGGAAGACGGTAGCTTCATAATATTTAGATACTATCACGACCCTGATACTCATACACTCAGGATCCGTATTCAAAGGGAGCCCGAGAAACCACCAATCGCCAATAAATGGAGTAAGTTATGATTTGTTGCCAACTTACTGACTCGTAAAGCAGTAGTAGTAAGGTAAAGCATATGCTAGCCGGTAGTTTTCAATACACAGAAAACAGGCAGTAATATGGAATTACAATTAATTAATTGTACGCCCATAAGTAAGAGAGATATATTTCTCTTCCTACCCCATTGTGATATAGGCGTTAAATAATATATCTTGCATTTTCAGTTGCCCTGGGCAGTGCAATACTCGCTATCGTACTCATAGGACTCCTGACGTTGATAATATGGAAAATTCTTGTGGACCTCCACGACAAAAAGGAATATGCCAAATTCGAAGAGGAATCTAAATCTCGGGGGTTCGATGTGTCATTAAACCCTCTCTATGAAGATCCTGCAATAAACTTCTCCAATCCCATATACAACAGAGATATAAATTAGTGTAATAAGTAAAATGCGTTTATAAATATGATTAAAAATACAATAGTTACTTAAAATTTATTTAGTGGCATCCGCACTTGTAATAAATATGTATAATAAATTATAAAAATATAAACACATAAAAAATCGTTCACAATTTTTTTTACAAAATATCAACAGTACACTGACACATTTCCGCTGTGAATTTATTTGGAAGTTATATTTATTGCGCTCTCGCGAGAGTCATGTTATCGTAGAAGTATTTGTATTATTCTATTGCCGAAACATTTCGCTGCCCTCTCAAAAATCTCGGGAAGGCAAAATATAAAACAGGTTTTAAAATGGCGTATGAATCATCAGAATTTGACATTCGATAGTCCCGATACGATGTATAGAATGTCTAATTCTGGCGCAGGTGTCATGTAAATTATTTTTTCTGGGTCCGTAGCGCGTGGCGATCGTGTGGCTTGCGCAGGCGCGTTGGAGGCTCATTACTGTAAAGTTTCTTTTCTCTATGCTCCTCTATATCAAGTTTTGCTAAGACAGCCTGCAAAAAGATCAAACGGATTGTAATTTTAGGTCGTCTTAACCCTCTGCTTTACACTGGCTCGGCAAACCCATAAACAAGAGACTGATCTGCCAACTGATGATAATGAGTATTACTGGTCAAGAAACAATTGCTACTCACTCATCAGGCTCTTTACAGACTGCGATGTACTCGTGTATTATTATGGCGGATAATTGTGATTTTGGTGGGTACGAATATCCTCTACAAGCAGATATTACTATTTATAAAAAAAAAACGATACTTGTGGCTTAGTTGAGCCTGCAATACGATCCTTGTGGTCAACTAACTAACTGTGAGTTTCGAGTCTGATCATATGTAAAACGTAAAAAGTCTATCGTACTTTCTGATACTCACCGCCCAAGGAATTTGAATTTACTGCAGGGTAAGAAATATTGAAAGCTAATAAAAAAAAAAGCTCCATGTTTAAATTAAATATTACATACTCTGTTGCTCTCCGTCTTCGTGCGTCTAAAACGTATGTTTTGTGTGGGGGGCAGGAGGTCTCCTGCAGATTTTCTCTCACCCAATGTCAAGGTTTCGGTTCTGGACTGACAGTTACAACTGAAAGGGTAAAGGTACTAATAATAAAAATTTGAATTTTAGTAGGATCTATAACTTTAGTCTGCCTAAAACCCCACTGAGTCATCGAAGTTAAAATAATGTTTTTTTCTAATTAAAACAAACCACAGATATTCCTTCTCAGTTTTGATTACTATGAAAGTTTAAATGGTACCCACTGAAGGTCCTTTTCGGTGGTGGTAGACGCTGGCTCCG
The DNA here is from genome assembly GCA_030295005.1 of Cephonodes hylas. Lineage (NCBI taxonomy): Eukaryota > Metazoa > Arthropoda > Insecta > Lepidoptera > Sphingidae > Cephonodes > Cephonodes hylas. Next base: position 3,994,511 of record AP025364.1, on the reverse strand, counting down.
GAGAAGTAGCGCATGCTTCGGGTACAGGCGTTTCAGTTCGCGATTTTTGCTGTGTATTGCGACACACTGCTTCTCGCAGTTCTTGGAGACGACGTCTTTCTTCTGCCACCTCGCGGTCAAGCTTAGCTATGAAGGAAATCATCAGCATTAACTTTTATCATTTACGTCCCATTGCTGAGCACAGGCTCCCTCCACAACTGAGAGGGTGTCATGGCCTACCCTTACCCAGTTCAGTACGGTGACCTAGTACGGATTTGCCAAGAAACTCTTAAGAATTTTTAAGTGTGCAGGTTTCCTCATGTTTTTATGAAAGTAATAACGATCTTCTATAAATGCATGAGAAGTCGGTTAAAAACTAGGCATAGTGATTGAAGAGTAAGTGCTCTGTACTGTTATTTCGATCAACAAAAGATGTATAATTGTTATCACTTCTTCGCAGCCAAATCCTTTTGAATCAAACTGGCCTTACCATGAAATTATTACCAAAGGTGTTAGAATAAAAACAACAAATGTAATTCGTGAATTACGAGCATCTGATTAATCAAACAAGTTACAATTAATCCCTTGGTAAAATTTAGATATTCCTAACGTGAATATTTAATGGGTATTTATTGGTTTATTTATCACTATCATTACCTATCAATTTCTGGTAGCACGTATTCCGTGCAACCGAAAAAATAAAAAAGTTTGTGAATTTATGTCAAATTTACTAACTCAGCTGCTGTGTGTGACGTTTGCTCAACAATTCATGTTCCAGTGAATCTATTCGAGTTTGAAGACCTTCTTCTCTAGTCAATTTTATTTTCCATATACGGCACACTTTGAGGTGCAGAAATGAAAGTTCATGAGCGTCGAGCGCCTGACATACAAACAAATATTTGTCATGTATGTACATTATTTTTATCTACCTATTGCAAAAAGTAGTATAGTCAAAGTCAAAGTCAGCTTCATCTTTATTCAAATAGACTTTAATAAGATCTTTTGAATCGTTACTCTTATACTATTTTTTTTTATTTTATAATAAGCTTTTTAAATAGCTTACGTTTAATTGATTCTTTAAACTTCTTCAAGGGAAGCTTCCCTTAATTTACCCTTTGATAGTTTGTCTTAGAATGTAATAGAATTACATATGTAGTTGGATGATGTATGTATAGTTTTAAATTGTAGTACATACTATTTTATTTTATTTTAAGGCACATTATCTTAAAATTTCGACATGCATTACTCATATTCGGTTCTTAGATTCGGATTTTTTTTCAAAACAGATTTCTAATTTAATAAATAGTGATAGTTACCTCAACATTTTCATTCAATATCTTATTAGCTATATACTTCATGTACGTATGTTCGGCCATTTTTCTTTGTTCCACGTTGACTTGTTCAAATATGTGTCGAATTGTATCTGATAAGTTTACGTCCAGTGTGCAAGTGCATGGGCCATGGGCTCTAGCTTTAGGCTCCACATTCAGCGCTTCGATCGTGGTTCTTGCTAACAATTTTAAATCACGATGTTTTCTCCGACGTTTCACTTCAGAGGTTGAAATTTTGACCGGCTCCTTCGTAATAAAATTAAATTATAAATTATTGGAAACGTACTCTATGACTACTACGTACTTTAACGCCACAAATGTTTGTTGACTTAGTATTTACATTAAAGTCGTCAGTAGGAATGCGGACTTTCCCCTTATTATTATGAGGGGTGTGAAATGCAATGGTCAAAAGGTATGCAAGTATGTGTGTATATGAATTATATGCATAGCCACAGAAGATTAAGATTTTTTACTGGGAATAAATGTTCTTTTTTCGCATTATACCTCAACAAGATTTAAATTATGAGTAAATGATAAAAAATGTTGTGGTAGCGTCAGTTTTAATATTTTCCACTTCACACCTTTCACACACTTGACTCACACCTTCAACTATGTAGGTTTTTTTATAAAAATATTCCGTAACTACAACATACCATAACAAAACCGTTCTTACCTCCTCTAAGCAACATGAACAATCTTGGATTTTTGACTTCAATGTTCGATTTTCTTTCTCTAATTTTTCTGCTTTACGCATTGCCTCTATACTCATACTTCTGAGATTTTCCACCTCATTTTCATGAACTTTTATTATATCGTTTAAAGTTTCTTCATGCAAGCCTTGTATACTTCGAACACCTTCATTATGTTCATTCATTATACTTTTGATATTACTGTCGTATTGCATTTTTATCGCTTCTGTTTTTTTCTTAAAATCCCTTTCAGCATTTCTTAAGGCATTTGTTAAATGCTGTATTTTATTTTCATATTCTTCATTGATATCCATATTGACCATTACACTTTGATTTACGAATGATTTAGATTCGTAGTAATCGCTACCAAGATTAACACTTGACTCACCTTTACTTCCAACAGGTATGTTATTCAATTTTGAATATTTTCTTTGTGATGGTGTTTGTTTTAAATTATCTACACTTCGAGCCTTTCGCGTATCAATAACCACATCACTTAAATCACTGAAATCGTTTGCAGGATTTAATTCTTGTTCTACTGAATTTATAATGTAGTTAAGTCCAAATTTGCCACCAACTGGCATTTTATTTTTATCGTATATAGAATCTTTCTTTTTTTTAACATCTTTAATAAGTAAGACATCAGCTTCTATTCGGGAAAGTCTATGATGAGAATCACTAGGTTTCTGATATTGTTTTTTATAAGACGGCCTTGATTTTTGTACATCTTTGCTTTTCATTTTTTTTCTTGAATCATCTTCATTTTCTGGTTGTTTATATTGGTAAGTTTCAAATTGTTTTTCTTGCTTCAATGCTGTATTTCCTAACATATCTTTAGACTTCGTGCCATGAGTTTCATAGTATTTCATATCAGCGTAGTCGTCATTATAAATTGCGGGTAACGAAGGCGTATCATTTATTCTATTTGCGGAATCGCTCTTAATATTGGTAGTTGAACTGGAAATTATTTTTGGTGACGGGTAGATTCCCAAATTATAGGAATCTAATGATTTTTTGTCATCTTCCGATGAGTCTACTACAGAAGGGGTATCATTTTGAACTCTGGGTAAACTAATATTCAATTTATACTTTACACTGTCATCTTCATTTTCGGCATCTTCGTGTGAATAAGAATCAACTTTTGGGCTATTTTTGGTTTGATTGAACTTGAATCTTTCCATTTCATCAGCTTCCATTCTATTAGGAAGTACAGGGAATGCTTCAGCAAATGCTTTTGATTGACCTTTAATTTGTGAAGAAGTTTTTTCATCGGATATTCTATGAGTATTACCACTTTCGCTATCTCGATAAATAACGAATAGACCTTTGTCTGTTGTATTTGACGTTGATTCTACTATCATATCACTACCTTTGTGTCTTTTATTTACTTTTTCTTTAACTTCTACACTTTTACTATTCAACCTCTGTTCCGGGAAATCTTGTTTGATATGTTGCGGCACATCATGAAATGTTTCATTATCCATTAATTTTGAAGAATTCGTATGCATTGACTGTCTATTATAAATATCAATCAATTTATTATTAGCACTTGAAGAAGTGTAAGCTTTTACCGCATTATTAGATCCTCCATCAGCAGACTGGTTAAAGACTTGAGCGCTTAGGTCACTCGGTGCTGTATTATCATTGCCTGTGTTATTACTTACGCTTGAAATAGAATACTGCTCCATTTGACGTGTTGTCAGTCGTTTCATTTTGTAATTTAAATAGCTGCTTTTCACATAGTCGAATGTAGGCTCGATATTTGCTGTTAATACTTGCACCTCTTTTATAGTTGGCGGTAATTGTTTTGGTAGATTTGATTTATCTGACTGGGAGAAAGAATTCTTGCTTTGTTCTACGTCATTTGATTTTTCTTGAATTCCAGCTCTTTCATATTCCATATACTGGGGATAACTTTCAGTCTGCGACGCTTCGTTTTTCTGTAATTTGTTACGCGCAGCCTGAATTTCTTTATTAGATTTTGGTTGGTTTTTCCAAGTTTCAAGCTCATTTCGTAAATCCTTAATTTCTTTACATTTGTTTTCTAAATCAATTTTACATTTATCCATAATTTCCAACTGACTAAGCTTGTCTTTGGACATATTCTGCACTTTTGCTTGTAACTCTTCAATTTTTTCTGTCGAATTTTTATATAGTTCCTGAAGAGATTGCATTTCGGATTCAAGTTTGGAAATATAATTTTGTCTGGTTTTATTTAATTTATCTATGATTAAATCTTTGTTAGAGATTTCGGCTTCTAAATCCGTAATAATGGCCTGATTACGTGAAACATGTTCAAGTGTTTTTTTCAGATCTGCAAGCTGATTTTCCATAATTAATCTATCCCTTATGGCTTCTTCCTTTTCCTTGATTATTTTTTGTTTTTCTATTTCGACAATTTTCTTTGCTTCGTCAGCCTTGGTAAGAAGAAGTTGAGAAGAAGTTTGAACTTTGAGCAAAGTCTGTTCTAAAGTTGTGCTTTTTGAACACTTTGCATCAATATATTTTCGAATACGATCCAGTGAATTTAAAATATCTCCTACATTGCAGTTACTTGGTGATAAAGAGCTATCGCCTACATTGTTGAGTTCTATTTGTTTTATGTCATCAGCGATCAGCTCTCTTTCATTTTCTAAAGTTATTATTTGGGATACATATTTATTTTGGTCTACTAAAGTTTCTTCAGTTTTTAATTTTGTTACCGACAACTGTTCTTCTAGCTTCATATTTTTATTTTGAAGTTTAGCTAGTTCCATCTTCATGTTATGAGTTGCCTTAGAATCTAAAATAATATATTTATCGGTAAATTTATATGTAAGATAAAGAAAGTGTTTATAAAGTATTATATTTATAAGTAAATATTTTGAAACAGTACGGTGCGCTTCCATCCTTTTTAAAGACTCTTCAATTTTATGTGAGCTATTTTGTTTGATTTCTTCTCCAGTGTTTACTACCTTTGCCAAACAGTCTTGCAATTTTCTGACTTCTTCTTCTAATTCATTAATATGGTTTTCTAAAATTGCAATTCTATCGTCACGAGCTAACAAATCCTCGCTGAGGTTTGCTATTATATTTTCCTGAAAAACAAGTAAGATCAAATTAACATGCGATAGCAATCACTATTCCAATAACACCGAGCCAATAGAATAGTCTGTCTGTCTGTCTACGCCTACCTCACAGGACATACGCGTTTTTCAAGAAAGCATTACAATCAGTGTGAAGTGAAATGACTTGATAGTAATATTTTACCGATTCATCCAGTCTATCCAACAGTTCTCTAATTTTGTTAACACTCTTATTTTTTTCTTTTTTCATATCTTCAATCTCTGCTAAAATATCCGTGTAATCCTTTTGCAACACTTCGGGTTTCATAGCGTCCTGTAAATAAAGCGTTTATTACTAAAAATACCCGAATGGAGATTTATTTACTTTAGATGAAGCAATCACCTGTTGTCGTGCCCTTATCAAAGCATTTTCTAAACTTTCACTATGCAAAAGTAAAGTTTGGCTTTGACTTTGTAATTCAATGTTTTCCTGGCTTATTTTTTTGAGATTAGCTGTGTTATCAGTCAATTCTTTTTGTAACAACTCTTTTTCTTTTACAACTGTCTCGTGAGCAATTTTTAAATCGCCATATTTCTTTTTTAAAAGTTCGTATTGTCCTAATTTATCAATTAATTCTGAGCTCTCTTTCCTGATTGCGTCTAAGCTGCTTTGAGCGGCTAGTTTTTCAGATTGCAGCGTTTTTATATTTTCTGTTGTTGATTCTTGCTGTTGTTCAAAACTTATAAGTTTTTGATACATTATCTTGTTTTCTTCTATTTTATTTTCTAAAGCATCATGCAAATTATTAAATTCCGAAGTCTTACGATCGTAATCATTTTGCAACAACTCCTTTTCCTTTAACAGATCTTCATAAGCCTGTTTTAGTTCTTTCAACTGTTTTTGTAAAACGGCTTCATTTTCTGATATCCTCAATAAGTTTTGATTTTGTTCTCTTAACTGAATAATATGATATTGAAGTGTTTCAATGCTCCTCTCTTTGTCTTTTAAATCTGATTGTAAATCTTGCATTTCTTGACACACATTTTGATAAGATTGATTCGATTTAAGTAATTCTTCTTTGAAATTCTCAGTGCTCTCAATTTTTTCCAGTAGTTCCCCATTTTCTTTTTTGGTGACTTCTATGGAACAAATTGCGTTGTCAAGTTGACTATTTTTATCTAATAGTTGGTTTTGAAGGTTTTGTTTGTCTTCTAGAAGTTTTTCATTCTCATTTTTCAAATTTACTAATTCTTGTTGTAAATTTTCAAAACTTGAAATTCTCTTTGCCAAAATCTCACTTTCTTTTCTTTTAATTTCAAATGATACTTTATATTCATTCTTTTCTTCTTCCAGAATATTAAGGCTCCTTACGGAACTGTCATTGAGTTCGCGAAGTTTTTGTATTTCTTTTAACAATTTTGAGTTATTGTCTTCTCGGATAGCTAAGGTCATTTTTAGGTTTTTATTTTCTTCTATAGTATTTAAAAGTAAACTTTTTAATTCATTATAATCTTCAACTTGCGCTTCAAGTGTTTTAGATATGTCATTGCTTTTATGTATGACGTCGTCGTAATCTTTTATTTTTTTCAGTAATTCTTGGCTTTCTTGTCTGGCGAGTTGAAGTGATGTCATCGCTTCTGTTTTTTCTTTTACCAACGTATCGATATTATAGTCACATTTTTCTCGAAGGTCTTGAAGTTGTTTTATTAGTATATTGTTCTCAGAGTCCCGATGTTCTACTTCTTCTAATAAATTATTTATTTCTTGAGATTTCTTATTTATCACGTTCATTAAATTCTGAATAGCGGTATCTTTTTCCTCGATATCTTGTGATAAGTTTCTATTTTCTTCCATCAGCCTTTGTGCTTCATCTTTAAAAGTCTCTGTATATTGCTCAAGGTAGTTGTTGCGTTGCATTACTTTCTCATATGTACCTACGGGTAGGATTCTCTAATTATTGTGACAGGTATTCTAATCGCAAAATAATATTCAAGTTATAAAATATAAGTTTAACATACATAATTTTATTACTTGTTGTCACAAGAACTCCGATATATTTTTGAGTCATCACAAGGCTGATGCAATATTTACTAAATGTAATATAATATATATACGTTCACTGACTTAACACATACATAAATTGTTCCTTATACTTTAAAAATGTAGAAATATAGTATAAGATTAAAGGTTTTCAATTTACGTAATAAAATAATCTATTTTTCAAGATATAGCGCTAGTATTCCTATATAAAGCCAAAAAAAGCTTACAAACATTTTAAAGCGTTGAACTAAAACGCGTTCTTTTCATTTTGCTGATATTTTAATTATGCAATTTAAGTCTTGTACAGATGCCAAAAGAAATGGGTCTTCTAATCATATGGAACTCAATTCTTGTATGAATACATGTATATAAAATTAAAACACTGTCTTGAAACAAAATGTCACAAAAGTTAATTTGTAAAATGAACATACGAAAAGTGAGATACAATGATTTCCGTCATTTCTAAGTCTTTTTTAACCCACAGATCAACAAAAATTATTAAATATCCTCCGTGGACAGCATGTTGGAGGCTCAGAAATATTTGGGCAGAAGTTATTTCACATGGGTGGACGCGGACAACAAGGACAATCTAAGAAATCTATTATGCCGAAGTAAGGCTAGGCTTTCAATTGTGTATTTAAAAAAAATGAGTATTAAATTGTAACATGTGAATTGTAACGAAAAAAAAAATCTAACTTTTCCAATCCTCAATCTCCATTCGCAGTTCATTAATGATTTTGAGCTTTTCTTGAAATTCCTCTTGTAAATTTTGTTTCTCCTCTTCGTTACAAAAAAGTGCATCTTTCAAATTTCTTATTTGTTCCTTTAAGGCCTCATTTTCGTCGATGAGCCCTATTTCCGGCGAGTCAGCATCAGAAAATGGCGCCTGAAAAATAAATTCACTTAATGATTTGAGATAGATGAAGTTTCTCGTATTTGTTGTAAGTACCTACCTTATGTTGATTTTGCTCAAGTAGTCGGTCGATTTGCAGTGTCAAACTTTTTATTTGTTGCTCTTGACACATGACTGTACATTCTGTTTCTTTCAATTTACATTCTAAAATATTTCTTTCTTTCTCAAAAGCTATTATTGTATCATTTAATTTTTTCTCTAACAAAATATTTTCATTCCTCAACTCTTCGATTGCTTTTGATTTAATGTTATTGATTTCCGCTTCAGCCTTGAGCTGTGTCTCTAAGTTTGAGGCTTCATCAGATAACACTAAATATTGCTCCTTTAACTCATCTAGATCTGTAGAGCGCTTTTTGTAATGTTCTTTTTCATTCCATAGAGTTTTGTATTCTCTTAATTGGCAGCGTAAACTTTCAAGTTCTGTTTCTAAGCCTTCATATTTGTAACACCTTATTTGTAAGCAGTTCATTTCATGCTTTAAAGATTCGTAACATGTCATCAAGTCATCGTAATTGATTTGCAAATTTTTTAAACGGTTTAAATTTACTTCTTCGATTGTGCAGGTATCCACATTACATTCTTCATCTAATAGCGTTTCGTCTTTAATTGAACCACTTTCCTTACTGAGAATTTCTTTCATTTCTTCGTTTTCCATTATATCGGCCACTAACTGCGCTCTTTTATTGTCAAGACTTGGCATTTTCATTTCTGCTGAGGTGAGGGCATAAGTAGTTTCTACTCTCGTAGCTAATTCAACTCGATAGCACGAACAATCTTGGGATGTAAGTTGTTGTGAACAAGGAGCGATTAAAGCGAGACTAAATTTCTCAAGAACTTTTAATTTAAAAAGGATCTTTCCTTTAATGTCAACACACCGTGTATCTTTGCCAGCAGCCTACAAAGTAAATAAGGTTATGAAAATTTTTAAATAATCTCATTTACATTATATTATTGTAGAGTATGCACCAGTAAATTCAAATACTGCTTATATTTGCCATTTTGACTCAGCGTGGCAAAGATTTTTACTAGTGCCGTGTGTATGTGGGCATAAATATAGTAAGGTTCGCGAACATCGTTTTCCATAACCTGCAATAATTTGAACGTTTTATTACTCATTTCTTTACTTTGCGTAAAATTCTAACTCAAACTTTTTGCGAACAGACCGCTATAGTGTTTTGCATAGCGTTTAACTTCGCATCTTTGCCTATAATAGAATCCTGCATTTCTTCGATCCGCCGATCTGTAGCATCTGAAAATTCACAAAATTAATTATGATGTAAGCTTAAGTAAGAGATTGTATTGATTGTACATTTCCTTACATGTACTTGCATCACGAGAGTCCGAAGAGTCTCCTATTTGATTGCTTTTTGTTATCATTTTCGGCGTGTTTTGTTCTCTGTCTTGCGGCCACTAAAATATAAAGGGCCTTAGAATAAAACATAATGCAACACGTAATACACAGGAATCTCGTGTACTTTATCGATGAAGGAAAACATTTATAGAGAAAGTCTCGAAATTAGGAAGGAATTTCAAAGGTATTTAGTCACCCAAGTTGCAGTAAACCAGCGAGGTTGTATAAGGCATAAACCTTCAGTTGTAAAAGAAGCCCGTGTCCAGCCGTAGGACGTATACAAGAATAGACTTCGTACAGGCTGATTATAAAGATGTTTCTCTATAAATCATAATTCAGTTTTCTAAATTTTATTTGTAGCCTGATTATTTTAGCAGGAAAATATATTTACCAATAAAAATGTTTATTTACCTCATCGGTCCTATATTTAGCAGGCTGAAATAAGGAAATTTTTAGTAAACTTATTATGTTCCATCAGTAATATAATATTGATACATTTGGCGCGGAAATTCCAAACCAATGTAATTTTTTTTAGAATTACCTCATCGCCTCTTGATTTGCCAGTCTGAAAGAAAATAATATTTTTTTTTATGTTAGGTGTAGTAAACAAGTTTTTGCTGATATAATTATAAAATAAATTTGCAATATTACCGATACCTTCCTAACAATTACTCACCTCAAAGGCTTCTGAATCAACACCCTGAAAATGTTAATAAATATAAGTGATTAAGCGTAGTTAATGCTAGAAAGGCAATTATCATTTCATGTAAGTCAATTGAGTATATAAGATGTGAAGACCTTGTGTGAACAACAAGTACTTAGCAGATAAAAAAGTTTAAGTTCATAACCAAAATTTTAATTTTGCGACAAATCCTGTTAAGCTGTTATACCGTTTATTTATTCTTGGGTTATATTTGGTAACTTATTATTTACTGACAATATAAATCAATAAATATCAACTAACCTCTGTAAAACCAGACAAATCCAAGTCCAAGCACTGCAAAAAATACAAACGCGTGAATATCATAAATTAGATCAATGCACTATTTTGAAACTTTTCTTACCATTTCATCCAATTCTTTATTTGCTGCTTTGATAGCGGCGTGCTGCGAATAAAAATGTTAAGATAAATTTTCTGTATCCTAACTATTGATTATAATAAATAAAAATTCCTCACAGCGTGTGCAATCTCGCATTTTTGTTCGCAAGTAAGTTCAAGTAGGTCGTATGCTGCTATCATCTGCTCGAACTCTTCGATTTTACGTTTGAGCCGTGCTATCTCTGCGTTTTTGGCAACCATCAACGTATCAACTATGACATTGGTCGGAATATACTTGGCAGGGCATATGTCATTATTCCTTTTGATTATCTCCACCAAGTGCTCCGTTTTGTCCGAGCAGAAGTGCGACCAAGCCCTCGCGTCGGTACATGACGAATATGCCTTGAGCTTGCCTTCGTTCCTCGCTGGTAAGTCAAACAACTCATATTCGTTGAACACTCGTTCTCGTTTAGTTATAAAAGACATTATTTCTAGATATTTCTATATATAAAATATATGTAAACATATACATGTATAAATATATGTTATTGTCCCCCGTCCATTTTCAAAATAACGATAAAAATTTATAGCTTATGACAAAAGTTATATATTGAAATTATCAAAATTTTCTTGGGAATGTCATCACAAAACGAGACGGAATGGCGGTTTCAATTAGAACGTCAAAGTTTCAAATTATATTTTCTTTTGTTTCTGTAAAATAACATGTATGTTGAAACTCATTAGAGAATGAGATCTCTTTTATGAACTTGTAGGGAGCATTAGTTCACTAATATAGTAATTATGATGTTCAAGGAATTTTTATTTGAAAAATGTTAGAAATAAAGGGATACCTACTTATTTAATTTTTTTATCGTGGCCAGTTTATTGCTGAAAGAACATACTCCTTTGAACTCTTCCTAACTGATTTATGTCACTTTATCAGCATACGATATTTGGTTCTCAAAATTCATGTCACAAAATATGAATGGAACAATAATCCGTAAATAATTCCAGTGCTGTGTCAAGTCAATGAATTTTGTAAATAATAACAGAAACCTAAGACTTTTAACACGAAACGAGGGTAAGATTAAATCCTATGAATCTTGCTGTGACGTGACAGCATGGAGTCATGATGTACAAAAGAAAGGACGTTATCTTAGGGAATGGATGAAAAGCGATATGCCCATTTGTACAATACCCGTCTGTACATTAGCTAGCTTTTTGAGAATCATGACTTGCAGAAGTCGTGGTAAGGTAAGGTATCTTATCTATCACCGTTGAATTTAGCTATACTGTTCCTAAATAATAATCAATGTTTATTATAACAGACGACACCTAGATGTCATCCTGATTGTAAATCTAAAATATTGTTGGAAGCCATATGTACATCATGCCATAGTATGAAAGAATGTTTGAAAAATAATGAGGAATTCGAAAAATACTTTGAAGAGGTATGGAAAGCTATAATACTTACACAGAATATGTTGCGAGCAAATGAGACGTAAACGAAAAACTGATATTTAACATTCTGGCTCATTGACCTCTTTGCATGAGTGTGCAGCGTGCAGTCGTCAGATCTCAAGTGTCATTTCAGTTTGGAAAAAAATATTATTATTAGGATATTGGAAATAAAAGCAACAAACTCTATTACAGTCATGAAATAACCACATCTGTGTAGATCTAAAATACATCCGTCGGAACGGGTTCGTAGAAGTTAACCTATGCTTACCTGTTTGGGCATAGAGTTTATTTAGAAACATAATAATATTCATAAAAAATATGTCTACATGATACATTTAGACAGCAGCAGTGATGGCCTCGAGGTTTAGGCGCGCGGTCGAGAATCTCGGCGGTCGCGGGTTCGAACCCCAGGCACACACCTCTGACTTATCGAAGTTATGTGTGTATTCACATTGAATTATCACTTGCTTTACCGGTGAAGGAAAACATCGTGATGAAACCTGCACACCTAAAAGTTCTTAGGAATTTCTTAGGTGTGTAGTCCGCCAACCCGCACTAGGCCAGTGTGGTGGACTATGGCCTAAACCCTCTCAATGGTAGAGGAGACCCGTGCTCAGCAGTGGGCGTATATGGATTGATGAAGAAGATACATTTAGTGACGTAAGTGGGATGATTGTTTTAATATTTTAACATTTTTTTAAGTTCAATTTTTCTTTCTGATCTTTAGGAAGAATTCGAAACAAGTCATTGGCCCTGTGAAAGATGTTTAGATGCATTAAAAAGCATTAAAATGTTTTGGAAGATCCTCGTTGAAAAAATATTTAATATTAATATGTCTAAGACCACCGAACATAATATACAGGATAATAATTTTATTCGAACAAATAGCATACGGTCTGTAGCCAAATTGTGGCAAAATGATATAGTTAATCAGGCTATTTTCGTTAAAAATATAACACCACTCGGTACAGGACTCACATCTGTGAGACAAAAGACGCTTATAAAAGATGAAATTAAATCTAGTGGACATACGATTTGTGAGAAGCCTTGTATATTAGTGAAAGCCGCAAAAAGTTCTGAAGATATTACCCAATGCATCAATGTGAAATCAAAATCAAAAATTTCCAATATTGATCCGAAAAAGAGCGTTGATTCAAATAAAAAACATTCACAGCGCTCTGGCAGAAAAATGAGCAGATGTACTTCTGTCAAAGTAAAAACAAATGATGTTGGCTGTCTTGTGAATTTCGTCGAAAAAGATAACGAGGAATTAAAAACATTTAAAAATAATTTTGATGAATTACAGAGCAAATATAACATTCAAATTACAGAAATAGAGCGATTACAGAAAGAAAACACATCATTAAGAATTGAGTTGCAAGATGTTTACAAACATTTTATTTCTAAACCACCGTTATGTGCTCATGATTTGTTAAATACTAAATTTAACACCGATTCAGTCCCAAAACCGTTTGAAAAGTGCATGGAGGAAAGTATAGATGCTAAATCAATTAGAGATAACGATTCCGAAATGATTATTACTATGAAAAACTGTAAAAATGAGGTGAATTATAAGAAAGCACTTTAGTTTTAACGCACGTTAACAATGCTATTAATTTCTATTACGTTTTTAGAGTCACAAACATGTATCGGTTTTGCAAGTGCTTCATAAAACAAATGAACCTTTACTTACTGATCCAGATTCACACGGTCCATGTTGTAGGAATGAAGATCCTATATATCTCTTGGCTAAAGGTATAAAATTAAGAAAAAAATTGAACAGGATTTAATAGTAAGTAATTTATGTTTTTTTGGAATTTTACAGTGCAAACTACATTTGGTGCAATAGTACAACGAGAAATGAATATTGCATCTGATAGAAGACATCGATCAAGGTGTAATATTGAAGCTACTTTTCAAAGAATTAATTCGAGTAAATCAGTGCCCTCGTGTTCTACAGTTTCAGCGTATACTACGAATTCAGAATCAAATTTTGTAAGTATTATAATAATGGTTGCTGAAGCTTCAGCATTTTATTAAATAACGATTAATAATAGATATGTCACTTTATAGATCGTGACCAGAGATATAAAATGAGGGAAATAAATGAGGATTTTTGTGTAATGTTGTGTGGATTTTTAAATAAAAAATAACATTTGAACGTTTATTCTGCGTTTTAATTAAAAACTTTCATTATTTTTAACATTCGGTGATAAATTATGTCCGATGCGTTTCTAGCGAACACAAAATCTAAATGGTTGAACTCTGACATTGGTACTCTAAATTTTCCGATAACAGTTTTGATTTCCTTAGATAATATGTCAACGTCTTTTGGTGTAGACAGCCAGTCGTTATTCGCATAGTGTAGATAAATGGGTGTTGTTATTGCACTCAAGTTGTAAGCCGGTGGGCTGAAACTGCCGTAAATTAACTTATTCTTCAGCAATCCGTGATCGAACTGTCGAAATTTCCCCGATTTGTAGGACTGACCAAAGTGAACCATTTGTCTCGTCGAGGCACCAGCAGGAGTGTGTCCTAAGACAACTGGTAACATTACCTGAAACAAAAGATCATTTTAATAACTATTTATTTATAATCTCTTTTTTGCTCGAATAATTTAATACATACTTTAATGCACAAAGGGAACTAAAGAACAATTAGCGATATTATCACTGAATGCTAACTTTAAGAGACAACCATAAAATAGACGTGAAAAGTAATATTTTTATACTGAGAGAGATGAAATAAAGAATCACTTGAAACAACAAAACGAAAAAGGTCGGATGGTGAATAACTCGATAAGTTCAAAAATTGATTAGAATGATTGGAAATTGACCTTCAGTACCCATGGGAGGTTACTAATCTGACTGCTGGTTTTATACTCTTGAAGGCAGAAAAAGGAGAAACGATGTTTTATGCAAAAAAGAGATTTTTAAATGGAAGACATATTAAGAGTGTATCACATACTTTGTCTAGTTGCTCATCGTTGTAACCACAAATAAGGAACAGTAGGTTGGTGCATAAAACTTGTGTTATTGCTTCTTCAATACACAACTTTTGACCAGCCAGTTCATTCAATTTTCCATTTTCGAGGATTTCATTTGCTCCTATTAGCTTGAATAAAACCTGCAATATTCACAAAAACTTATGTTTTTAATTTTTATTTAACAACATGTTTAGAGGAACCCGCAACAAAAGATTTTTATTTGTAAGATATGTAAATTAAATGCAAACATGCACCTCTTTGTGAGATTAAGCTTTGAATCAAAAAAAGTAATTTAAAATTATTATTATTCATTTTAGCAATATGTACCTACATAGGTAAAATCATTTCATAGTAGTAACTTGTTAAACCGCTTTTAAACAATTGTACACGAAGTTTTAAATTTGTGAGGACTATATAATATATTTGCTTAATTCCTATCATTTAATTATCATGCTACGGATTAAATAATCGCTTAATCACAAAGAGCTGAAATCGATCATGTTATTAATATAATTTTGAACTAGCTAAACGAATATCTATCATCATAATGTATGACGATAAACATAAAACAGTAGCGTTAAATACTGATATCAACTAATGTTTACAAAACAATAACCTCGAGACACATCGATAATATTGATAAACTTACCTCTAAAGAATTAGTGAACGGTGCTATGGCCTTTATAAGCGGACTTCTAACGTTTCCTATGAAAGCCACAGGGGCTAGTGCGTGCATTGCCGATATTTTATCATTATATTCAGGTCTGGTTGACGTCATCACCCAAAAAACAGTAGTTCCTTGAGAGAATCCTATGTATTGAAGTTTCGGTACCCCAGTTTCTTTGAGGACGTAATCGATCATGGCCGGAACGTCGTAGTATCCGATCTCGTGCCAACTGAACATCCAGAAGGAGGAGGAAGTTGGCTTCATAGAGATGTGTCTCCGGGAATATGTATTGCCTCGGGCATTGCCCATCCATACATCGTAACCTTGATCGGCTAGTACATAAGCTAGAATACAGAAATGTTGCTTAAAACAAATATACAAACAAGCCAAATCTCAATATACCATAACGAGTGGACCATTCTTTGTTTTCCAACTCCTCCTTTACATTGCTTTTCTGATTAACTTCGTTGCGGGATTATGACAATTTAGGTCCCCTTAGGTTCGCTGAGCTTCATTGCTCGGCGCCAATACTGTGCGTGCCGCTGTTGATCCTGGAGTACAGGAGTTGCAGTGGATATTGTATGCAATCAGATATTGGGTGTTTATAGTTTTAGATCACCTACTCAAAAACGTGTATTCATTAAGCTATGTTGAAGCAATGACAGGAATTAACGGTTTATTGCCGACCACAATGATAAGGAAAATCAATTGTTCATAAACCCCTCATTGTTTTAATCATGTTATATTTGCAACTTCGTAAATGTTAATTTTTCTACAGCTGATAGGTACGAAATGTAATTTATGTTGCGTTTAGATATATTATAGTGAAAAATAGCTGTTAGCACAATTTTCATGTTTTGGATGCAAATTTATGACCCATAAGCGATCATCCAGTGGCGTGCCATAGGAGAGGCCTATGTCCAACAGTGGACGAATAAAGGCTGATGATGATGATGATGATGATGAAGCGATCACCGTATACACGATAAGGTGAAAACCTAATATTTACGGCCCTCGCAAGATATGTTATATTTAAGGCGTCATACTCGTATGAACCCACCTCTAGTAAGATAAGGTTTGCTTAAAACTTAGCAATAAATTGCGTCGATTGGTGGGACAAACCTCATTCTCCATCTCCGATCGACGCTCCATTTGGGTTTATGGGTATAAATAATAATTGTAGGTTCGAAGCACCCTGCGTAACGGCTACATTTATTTATAACAATATTAAACATCGCATCGCATTTCATGAGTCATAAAACTATGAAAAGGTTTTTTTATATAACTATTAACGGCTACATTTATTTATAACAATATTAAACATCGCATCGCATTTCATGAGTCATAAAACTATGAAAAGGTTTTTTTATATAACTATTATTTTAATAATGACCTCAACATATTAACCCCTTACCGCATCGCGGATCATATATGAACCAAGCCATATTTTTATGAATATCTTAAATTAGAAAATAAAATCAGTCGTTTTGTGTATAGCGTATCAAATATGTTCAATTTCTCTGTCATAATATTATGAACACCGTCATTTATGAGTATATCTACGAATTCGCTCATCATTCAACATCGACGAATAGGTTTGCCCTTGAGCGCGTCGGTTTCTGTTACTTGAAAATTCCGAAAAAAATATTAAATTTCTAGTTATCGCTATTAGATAAATATTACAAAGAAGAAAAATACTTAAAGATTATTGATAAGGTAAGTTTTTCACATTTTATACAATTATATAAGCATTTTTGAGTATTTAATTGTATGGACCAAATTTGGTACAGCATGCAAAAATATTCTTTTTCTATTGTGTCTTATTTGTACCGATATGCAAAAATGTAAATAATGTTTATTGTATTTTAGGCAATCTGAAGGAATATGGACCCTTTACGGCGTTATCCATACGATTGTCGAGGATTTTTCGGACAGCAGTGCTGATGAGGACCTATCAGATGACGAGCAACTATTTTCGAGCAACAATTGACAACACTGATATATCAGTAGTGACCTGGTACGACAACAGAGCTGTGAACTTAGCTTCAACTTACGTTGGCAGCAAACCAGCATCTGAAGTTCGACGTTTCAACAAAAAAGAAAAAGCATATCAAAATGTATCATGTCCAAAGGCAATCACGGTTTATAATAGACATATGGGTGGCGTGAACTTATTGGACGCTCTTCTTGGCTATTATAAAATTCAGATTAGATCGAAAAAGTTCTACCACCGCATATTCTTCCATATGATTGATATGATGACAGTTAATGCGTGGTTGTTATACAGGAGAACTTTAGCGGATTCAGACCCATATTTACCTTTAGCCGACTTCAAATGCGCAGAAGCGAAGAAATTGAGAGGACCAATTGCTATCATGCCGTCTAGAGATGTAAGACTGGATCAAATAGATCATATGCCTGTCTGGACCACTAGACAGCGGTGCAAAGTGCCAGAATGTAATGGTAGGTCACATGTTGAGTGCCAAAAAAGTAAAGTGAGCTTATGTCTTAATGACAAAACAAATTGTTTTAAGTTATTTTATACAACATAAGGTGGCTGGAATACTTTTTTTTTTCAAATTATAACATTTCTTTTTTAGTTAACCCAAAAATGTTATATAACTATAAGGTTATTAACTGATAAACAATATCGTATTAAATTATCGTTTTAAAGGGATTGACGGGAACTGACTGCAATTACCGAAAAATATTTTGTATTTTTTGCTCACTGGACCAAATATGTACCAAAGTGGAAAAACTGTATATTTTCTACATTTTTCAATAAATTAAAAAATGGTGAAACACGTGTTTTTTTATTTCTAATTTACTATCACATATATTTTTATCATCAACCAAAAAAAAATCATGCGGTAAAGGGTTAAACATCATATTTAAGACAACAGAAATTATATCTACATTAAACGTATGATTATTGACTCACCAAGCCCCTTGCCGGGTTTCATTAAAATCCATTCTGCTGACGATGATAGCAGGCCGTGTTGAAGAAACACCACTTGTCTGGATACGTTTCTGTTATTAATACCGTGTGGCACGCGATGCATTTCCAAAATGTATCCGTCTTCTGTGTACACTCGATGGATTTCGCACGGATACCCATACTTTCGTATAAGGGAGAACTGTATAAAAAAATTGTTACTTTATAATTTGTTTCTGCGTTGCGAATTGTTCAATTGTCCTCAATGATTTCTTGCCTCTTATGGTACTTCGACGGTTAATCTTAGTGTTACTCTAGTTTTCGATGCTATTAAGTTTTTAGATGCCATTTTAGATAGTTTTAGTTTCATATCTGTATTATCTAAAAGGTACTAGAACTCGTACGCAGGTTCTTACATAAAAAAATCGTTAGTTATTGGACAGCAGTAGAAAATTTACTATTATAATAGCAGAGTATTTTTTTAAATTACTTGTTATGCTCAGTTTTTCTTAAATTAAAATGCGCGGAAATCAAATTAGGGCTTTTCGATCTTACACCGTTTACTAATGTCTTGCGCCAATCAAAATTAAGGATCCGGTAAAAATCATAACAGGATTGCGGAAGACCTTATGGTTGTCATTTTGCATAAGAATATAAATTATTATGTGGCTTACACTGTCCAAACGCGCGTCTTCTAGTATACTTTGGTCGGTTCTGTTAATTGAATCACTTTTAAATAATTTGGTACTGTACACTTGGGATGTTTCCTTCGATATTATGCCAAGGGTCAAAATAATAACGATCGATAGTTGCATAATTAAGTAAATCTAATAATTTTCTAAGCGGACTGTTTATTTATGTAGTCTTACTTAAACTACTGATGTAATCGCTCGATTCCCTATATTTGAGACGAGATTGTCAATTGATACGATGTATGATAAGCCCAATTTTGTGTGAAAGCATCTTATACTTTTAACATAGAGTTGATTTTTCCGTGCTATGTAGAATATTTCGAAATTCATAGTATTTACCATTGTATTTTTGTGAATCATTCAAGAACAATGATATAAAGAAGGTTTGATAAAAGTTTCATAGACAAATTTGCTTTTATTACTTTTAAATGCATTATACATAGGTACTGTTTGTCTTATACCTATTATATAGATAAGAATTTAATTAGCTTTGGCTTAGAACTAGAAAATAATAAATAAATAATACCTAATGATGAAGATTACCCCTAGATTTTGCAATACACAGCTGTACCGAACCCACAAGCCTATTAAACTACCGTTATTAATTTGTCTCCACAAAAAGATAACTTGTTGATTTCATAGACGAGGTAAGTCGACTTTCTGTTGTGACGAATAGATTTTGAGAAAAGCATGAGCTATTTCGATTTATATGATAATAAACGTAAACTGGCTCTTTTTTGATAAGCGTTCCAAAACCTTTATAAGGTCCGATGATGATCTATAAGACGCCTTTTCTATCAACAAACGAATTCTGTGACGGAATCCTCATAGCTTTAACCACAGGGCGAGGATACTAAAATGCTTACACAGCTAAAAAACTGGCCTTAAAAACATTATAGTTTTGAGCTTGTATATTTTTCGAATGATCTACTAATACATAGCAGCATATTTAATACAAATTAAATAGTGTATTAATTGTTTATCTGCAAAAACGGCACTTCCTAGGAGAAAAAATATTAAGCGCCTTAATTATATATTACATTTTTTGCTCCAATTTTTAATTTTAAATGATTATTTAAGTACGGTCTTGTTTGGAATCGTCAGTCAGTTAGTCTCAATACATCTATGATGATAAAAGTGCAATGTGGTCGTATTTTAAATTTGTCCGCCTCGCAAAATGTATTTTTTTTTTAAGTTTTCTGAAACAAGCTAATGGCCTTTTAAGTATGCTAAATGTTTGCTAAATTGACATTCTCAGAGTTTAAATGTAACGAATGGAAGCATGAATTGTCTGTACAGTTATAAGAGAGTGTCATCTGAATTTTTTGATTGTTGGCAACACTGATCTTTAAATTAAGTTATCTGTAGCATTGTTTTTCTATTGAATTTCGCATTTTGTATTTATTCGTAATTTGTTTATTTCTTTTATTTAATTAATCTAGCGTTATCCTGCATGTAGAATTAAAAGGGAACATGGCAAACCAAGAGATTAGTTTAAAGTGGAATGGATTTCAAAGCAATATACTGACGAACGTGAAAGAATTATACAGAGATGAGGGCTTATCCGATGTCACCCTGGTTTCCGAAGGCCAATGTTTTAAAGCACACAAAGTTATTCTATCAGCAAACAGTTCGGTTTTCAGGTCCATATTTCAGGTAGGAGTTGTGTTAAGTTTGTGCTTCAACTTGTGTTACTATCAAATGGTCTAACGCCCACACTGTTTTTTCGTAGCAAAACCCCCACAAGGATCCTATTATAGTGCTTCATGACATCAACACGGCCTCCCTCCGTACTTTGTTAACGTTTATGTACAACGGCGAGGTCAATGTGACCGAAGATTTTCTGCCAGTACTTCTTAAAACCGCGGACACGTTAAGAATTTGTGGCCTTTCAACTGGTAACGAGGTCTCTAAAGATGATGAGGTATGTATAGTGGTCTTCTTCAATCCTTACTATTTAATACTTATCCATTAATCAGTAGATTGTCTATCAGATATTACATATAATTGAAAATTCTTTGAAGAAATAGAAACAACATTGCAATCCTTAAAGCTGAGTATTCAAATAAGGGAAAAATTAATTATTTATAATGCTTGCCAGGCATATTTTTCGTGTGGTTTGTTTATGTGTTTCCATAAATGACAAGGACTTGGTTGTTTATATTTAAAATTTATTTAATTAGTAGAATTTCAGTAGCTATTAAGTCCTTAGCTATCTTTATAGATAATAATGTTTCACTTCAATTTCATCAAATCAAATAATGAATTGGGGCTTTATTTAATTCAGACTTTGTTTGTTCATATCTTTTTTAACAATCATATTTATTGCTGACTAAAACTAAATACTAAGTTTTGGTTTTCAGAAATGTATGTCAGCAACCCAAGGAAAGAAACGCAAGAAAAGCGAACATGAAGACAACAACAACAAGTGTAAGAAGCCAGCCAACAAGTCTGATTCAGCGCCTGCAGCAGATGGTGGGAAGAACTCTGTGAGTTTTACTTTATGTTTAAAAACATTTTAATTTTGCATATGGAAAATCCTATTAAACTTACAAAAAAGAAAGAAAATAGTATTTATTTGTACTTCTTTTATTAAAAAAAACAAAGTATTATCTAAATAAATTTTATATCTTTGCATACAGAACATAACACCAAAAGTAGAACCTGTTGATTCACCATTAACTGACTACTCCGGAGAAAATACAAATGACACAGATATTGCCCTACTTGATGATGCTGAGAAAAAATATGTACTTATGTCTGATAATAACTCAAATAAATCAGTTTGTACTACGGCACCAAATGACCGTAATATTAAGAAATGGGTGAGCGAAGTCAGCAGCACTCAACCATGCCTCAATGTGAATGAGAAAAGTAATGGAATTGATGAAGACAGAGAAACTATAGAGATTGATAAAGAGGTAGAAACTGTATTGCAGAGCGGAACTATAGTTGAATCCTTGAGTATAACCACTGAGAATCTCAACACTGTCTCAAGGGAAGCTCAAAATTGTAAAGGTAATATCTTTAAAGCAGTTTTTTTTCGATTGGTTTATATACTTATTTTTGTTTATAATTAACAAAAACATTGAACTGAAACATTGAATTGAACAAATAATTCTTTGTATTTATTAAACTTTACATATAATATTCATCAAAAAATTATATTTCACATGAAATCATAATATTTTTACATTTTTTGAAAACAGTCTACTTATTTATTCTAATTCATTAATTCTGTCTTTTAATTTATAGTTAATATGTAACATTTATTTTATGTTTTTCAATTTTCAGACAAGACTAATACATGTTACGCAAATCCATCATTTCCATGTCCATTTTGTCCTCGTGTATACAATAGTTGGGGTTACCGGCGAAGACATGTGAAATCAAGGCATGTCACTAACAGGTATGTATCATTCCTATATCAGAGATTTAGCGTCTCCGGAGAATAAGAAATTCAACACTTGTACTAACAAGTAACAACAACTAGGAAGAGATGTCATAACTTGACTGTCCTTGCCATGTATGGGCTGGCAATATAATTTTGAAATGGCAGTTTAGTGTTACAAACGCCACAGCCACTAGGCTTTTATTATAGAGCAAATCAAAAACAGAAAGTTACCGAAGTTTTTAACTACTCAAACAAAACTTTGGTTTGGTTACTAGACGCACAATGCTAGGGCGCTATTGCAAAACAATTCTTCAAGTTATAAATATTGTAATATGTAATTACCTATGTTTTCAGGTTGTCATGCAAGTGGTGCGTGTCAGTGCTGCCGTCCACGGGCGCGTGGTACTCGCACGCCACGCGCACGCACGGGGTGCCGCACGAGGAGGCGCGGAACTCGCTCGTGGTGATGGTGGAGGCCCATGCAGTGCTCACCCTCAACGAGCCCAGCGTTACACAGCTACTCGGACAAGTCAGCATGGATGCAACGGTCACTGAGAAAACTAACTAAGGCAACATGTGGTCCGCATAACTCAGGTGTCCATTTTCCATTACTATTCATTTAATCACCTGATTTGTTCAAATATTTTTGTAGTATAATGAGAAATTTTCTTGAAGCAATATGTCTGTGTATGTAAACTTGAAGGTTGTTTCTTCAAAGAACTTTTTGATGAATTTGGAAAATAATGAGCTGTTGGTCATTTTTGATATTTCTTTACATAATTAATGAAACATCTAGGAATGTTTCAAGTGAATAATGAATGATGTGTGGGTGGTTGTAAAGCACTCTGACCCAGCTCAAAGAAAATATAAATTTATATTTAATATCACTTTATTAATCTTATAAAAAATATAATTACTAATATTATACTATATTGTATATGTGACATTGATGAATATTGAATATTTTTTATTGATTTAAAGGAAACTTAACAAGCATCACTTGGGTGATATTATAATATTATGTTATATAAGTATATATTATACCTGTTAATATAGTCGACGAATATGTAAAATGCTATTTTCACTGCACATACTGGAATATTTAATATTGCCTTACATATTATAGTTTGAGTTTGCTAAAAAAATCCAAGTTATGTGGAGTCCTCTTCCGTGAAAGTCCAGGGTAAACTTGGCTTGACAAGATTTCAGCCATATCTTCGCCTAAAACAGGGACTAAAATGGCATTAAAGTGTTTTTTTTGTTCAATCTTAATTCGTACAGCA
Organism: Cephonodes hylas; assembly: GCA_030295005.1. Taxonomy (NCBI): domain Eukaryota; kingdom Metazoa; phylum Arthropoda; class Insecta; order Lepidoptera; family Sphingidae; genus Cephonodes; species Cephonodes hylas. The sequence goes on along the minus strand of AP025364.1, from coordinate 3,970,706 downwards.
AAGGATATTCATAGCTTAATAAGTTTCCTGCTATAACATGGACGTAACACCATCTTGATGAGTCCTACGATTGATTGCAACAGAGGCCAGTTTGGTAACCATCATGTCCATAATACGGCCAGTAATATATACATACATCAGTTATGGAATGTATTTATTTTTTACGTTTATTTATAAGATTTACACCTGGTTTCTGAAGTTCTGGTTAGCGTCAACAGTCTTCTGCTAAATCTGTTATTACTATTGTGCATGCATAAGTACTCAACTTTTTCGCTAAATGTTTTGCTGATTTTAAAATTCGGGTATTATAATTCATATATTCTAATATATATTATGGAATAAATAAATCAATAATATATTAAAGTAAAAATGTGCATGTTAATTTAATGCTATTTTTTTGTCATTTTTATTTAATAACTACTTATTACCTTCTTATGCCAAACATTACATACATTCTTTTCCCATTTTTGGCACATTATCCATAGCTGCTCAGCTCCTAGTGACTACTTAGCCCGTTGAAGCAAAACAACAAACCCTTCACCTTCATAAAAATATGGTAGCTTATATTATTCATGATTTTTCTATTATTCTGAGCCCGATACTGATTTCACCACTTACATATCTCAGAAGGTTAACTTATGACAGATTCAACGTTGTTGAGAGTTTCAGAAATTGGGTGTTAGTGTAGAAAAGTGATTAACACAATCAACAAGATATTGAAATATTTGCAAGAAGTTTCATCATACATATTTGTATGTAAAAATATTTATATTTTTATATTTTAGAATCATGTGAGAGACATGTTTTTGGAATATCCTTTTTTTAATTTGTTCTTTCCTACAAAAGGAAAGAATTTAGTTTAGTGTGGGAGTTTGTTGTCTGTATAGCACCAATCGGACATAATTGTAATAATATTTTATATTATTTTGTACATATAATGTCATGATCTCAGTGAAACGAAGTCAGTCGAACGTTAGTCATAAGATTCATAATGTTCATATTACATAATGTTTGTGAGCGTGTGTTTTGCTGTTTTTTAAGTTTAGACTTGTTTTAGAAAATGTATGATAAAATTTGAGTATTGTCCAAAGTTAGCATGTATGATTGTCAAGGAAAGTAGGCTATTATCTGGTAAAGAATAAGCTAGCTTATTTTTATGGCTCGTGAGAGATTGTCGGTCTTCTCTAGTCATCAGTATTTACTTCACGCAGTGGCGGTACTTCCATAGAAGCCCGAAAGCCCGACTTGCCTTACATAGTTCCGAATAACGAACTTAACGATTGTTTATTTATAAAATAATGCTATAAACGTGAATGTGAGTACTAACCGGTAGGTATTTATTAGTCCTACGTACCAAAAAAAATATGCTGCTACTAAATAAACATTTGGGCTTGCCTTAGTTTGACACCCTAGGCACGCCACTGACTTCACGTACCTGACTTACCGTCAGGAGGCACGTGGTAGTACGTTTTTCGAGACAATGAAAAGAACTGTCATGAAGAAGGCTGCATTATAAAATACGGTCTTTTGTAAAAATTACCTGATTCCGTCTGTACTGTACCCCTGCAGGCACATTCAATAACACTAAGTATAAAGTTCTTCGTATTTTGATTTGATTTTGACACTTCGGTATAAAAATATTTAGGTATGTTGGTAAAGGTATCATTTTTCATACACCTGTTTAACCTGTTATACATGCTGATCTTGGACCGTAACTCTCATCTTTAGTTTTAAAGTTGTTTCATTGAACTAATATTCGAAAGACGCACTATGATATTTTAGTTTTAAGTACACTGTGCGGTTCTGTAAATTGTATTATAATGGATTAACTAGACAAGGATTTGATTCATGACATATATTAACCCTCCGATATGATCTGACTTTGTTCCTAATGTTATTCGCTTTATACTTTAAATGGTATGCTCACTTATAATTAATTTGGCATCAGGACCGTGTCAGATCAACCATGACCATATTTGGTTGCAAAGCAATGACATGTATTAATTTATTATTTATATAGACAAAACATATTTGTTAAGTAACATTTCTTTTCATTCTTTAGTAAGAACATAGGTCCATAAATAGTTTATTTATAGGAATCCATTGGAACATTAAATCGTAAATGTTTTTTTTCCTCTTTAACATTAGGAGGAAAGAGTATTTTTTTTATTACCAGGACATAAAATTACAAATAAGTACTTATGTCTCGTATTGTTCAATATGCATGTCATTTTGTAGTTCTATTTATTAGAACCCGTCTGGTGCTTGTGCCTTTATGTTTATAAAGTGCTAGACACTATAGTCAATTCTTCTACCTTCTTAACCTTGTTTCATCTCTCCAAAATAATCGTATAAACAAAACTAATATATTATATATAAATTACACTATAGATTTTGTCAATTTTCAGTGAGAACATGCTTAACCATAAACATGTACATATAATAAATTTGATTAATTTATTTCCTCACTCTAATGATGTAAAAATGCTAGTTTAATACATACCATTGCATTTGCAACATCATGTCCAAATATCAAATCATCTCTTCAACACGACTGAATTACTAGAGCATAAGGTGTCTAAAATTAAATTTAGTTTTAAAATGCTTATATTTTTATAACGCTTTTGAGATATTTTACAATTAATATTAGTTTTAAGTCAATTACTAAGATATTTGGCAATAAATTTAGAATGTGATTTGTAGATGTAAAGATATATATGGAAAAAAATATACAGACAGTATTTAATATGAGGCCTAAATTCTAAATAAGGAGATAAAATTATTCGAATGAAAGCAAACAAGAATATTTTTTGATTTTTATATTTTGCAATTAAATCTATGTAGTCATTGAAATTTTGTGTTATAAATCCGCAATATTAGGACAGAATTTCACGCCTTATTTATTAATGTATTTGAATACCATCAACTCGAAGTCTTTAAAGTCATAAATCAATTTAAGGTAGGATATTGTTTTTTTCATAATTTTTAGTATCTTTTGTTCATTCAATTTTCCATTCTCTAGTCATAAATATATTCCTCAAACATTAATAAATATGGCGTGTATATAATATTTCTGGAGTTGGAATGATTGTGACAAAAAGTAATTCACATATAGTTACTGACATTTTATATTAAGTTTATAAAATGTCCATTTATTTTTCTAAAGACACACATTACGATGTTTGAGTTTTAAGAACTGCTATGCTATAGATTGGTTATTTTTTTCTACATATGATGTGGCGCCATCTATCTGAGCGTCTCACCACACGAACTATTATTGTTTATGTCGGCAAATAACTGGATCTTATATCTGAAACATATCAAACTGTACAAAATTAAAATGAGCTTGAATGAAATGTTTCGAAGAATTTACTACTTATGATATGAAATCGACGAAAATATTTGCACTTAAAATATTTTTTCTCATGTCACGTATTGTCATTAATGGAATTGTCGAAGATAATATTTTTTATTTTATAGATTCATTATTTACTTGGCATGACATATTCACAATACTAATTTGGTGGACCATAATAAATAACAACTTTCTGTGTTGAATTTCAATTCGATCACACTCTTTAGGCTAAGTAATTAATAATAAGTTACCAAAGCAATTTCGATTAAGATACGTAAGTGTATTTGGATTTGAAAAAAAAAGATTATATATTTTTGTATAACACGTGGCGATGGTCACTGAGAACGTTAAATTTAACTTAATACGCGTACGTGCGCTTCTTTGCACATTATATAGAAATAAACCCATTCTGCTGTCAAATTTACATAAAACAAGTGTTTATTAAATTTTATAACTTTTAAAAATATTTTTTGGCTGAATACGCACGTAAAAAGAAAATAATTTCTCTTAATGTGCAAAGTGGCTCTACGTTATGATACGCCATAACTCGCTTTAAGATTTATTTTGTATTTAATATACTTAACTCTATTGAGATATAAATTATTTACTTATCAATCATAACAATTTTATATGACTTAACAAATGTATGGCTTTAAAAACTTAATTGTCAACTTGTAAACTAGTGTTACGCCATAATAAATTAAGAGATGTATGCGGACTTCCAATGCAATGGAGATTAAATATATTTTTTACAAATCAATTTTGTATTTGTTTTACAAGTCTGATACCATTCCTTCCACGGTGATTCCAGGCGCAATTTGAACCTTTTCACTATCAACTTTGTTGTCTGCGACAGGGAATATTAATTCGGGTCGCGAATCCCTTCTGACGAAAGCCAATACAATGTCTCTGGAGTCTTGTCTGGTTATTTTTTTTTTACTTAAAGTTCGCTGTGGGGGGGAGGGAGCGGCGTCTCTGTGTGTGGGGGTGGGCGGGGCTGGTCTCTTTCTAGGCGTCTGGGGAGCTGAGTCGTATGGAGATGGCGACCTAGCGGGTTCATAGAGAATGGGCGATGGAGATCTACAGGTGTTTGCTACTGACGGAACAGGTGGCGCCCTTGCCTTGGTCGGGGAAAACACATGCTTCGGAGCGGAACGTCTCCTCTCCAGGGTTCCGTTGTCGAGCTCACCCAATCTTTTCATTGAAGCTCTGTTCCGTGGAGTTTTTTTTAACATAGCTTGGAAATTGAAAGGCGGATCGTCCTCGCTCATCTCACTGGTCGGTCTCGCCATGGCTTGTAATTCACGAATAGGGTTTTGCATGGGAGGTGCAGCCCCGCCGTATATCTTAACAGGTTTCTTCGGCTTAGGGGCGGTATTTTCTAATACATCAGTGTCGTCGCGAGGTCCGTCCCAAGGCTCTGGTGGGTGGTAGTAAGTGGTCGGCGGCTGGCTGTGTTTTTTTTTGTAAACAGCTGGCCGTTTGCTGCTTGCATCTGCGATATCTTCCTCGGCTGAGGGACTCTCCTGTATGTCTTCGAGTTTGTCATCAAGTTTCTCATCTGGCGGTAATATCGGCACTGGCTGTGTGGGGTCTCTGCAGAACGGCACGGTTATAAGCGTCTGAGTGCTCACCGACGCAATTTCGATAGGTGCTGAGTTAAATCGACGTTTCAGTGGATCGTCCCACTGCTCGTGGTCCGAATCGTACTGACTGGCAAACGTGTCGCTACAAGAAGAAAGTGGTGCGTTAACATTATCTAAATACGAAGAAAGTGTACTGATAGTCAAAGTGTATTGATACTAAGCTGAGATATTAAAGTAGGTATATAAAGAATGGAAAAGTTGATAATAATGTCAGTAAGCATTAGAAAGTAATTTGACTAGAAGTCTACTAACTTCATATATCGAGTACCTGTTCCTCTTTATTCAGATTATTGCTCAAGAATTTTCGCTAAAGTAGGTATTTCTATAAATAATATGGGACAAATCTTATCAAGTACTAGTCGGTAGTAGTAGTAGGATAAAAAATATTAGCAAAGAAACGAGGGTGTGAAACAGGTCCTTAATGAAAAAGACTACGTTCTATCACGTAAAACCATCAATAAATTCACTCACGTGCTTTTCCCAGCAGGGTCGCACATGTGCATGGTGTCATAGTATTGTAGCTGGTCGATTCTGAAAGGCAGTTTCCACACAGTAGGCGGGCTGGTGCCGAGGAACGCCGATTCTTTCGCTTGCGGGTCGACCCGGTCCAACAGCACTGGCATACTCGTGCCAAGCAACGCTTCCAGTACTGCCTGGTTGTAGATGTGCACCTAGGATATAACTTAAACTATGAAACTCATGTTAAGATTGTCTTAATAAGTTAATTTGGTTGGGGTTAGACAAAGATACAAATTAATATACCAAAAACTACTAAAAACTGTGATATAGACGAAATAAAATGAAAGGAAGATAAATATGTATTTGTCACGCGGGGAGCGAACCAAAGCCTCTTAGCTTATAGGCTATGGCCCGTATATCCCATCTAGAAAATCACACATTTTTTTAGTTATTGAAGTTTTACAAGAAGTACAAACTGTTGCCGCTAGATGTCGCTACGGAAAACAGTGAGACATTTTAAAAATTAGTTCATATCTAGTTATTTTGGTAAAGAAAAAATAATAAGCAGCGAGAAATACAATTAATATGTCATTATATAGGGGAGTATATATTTATATACCCACGTTACTCAAATATGTCAAAAATGTGTTTTTTTTAGAAAATAATCATGACGAAAGAAATTTTGTAACACAAAGATTTTTTTTTTTTTATTAAGAGTACTAAAAATGAGTGTTTTTTTTAGCATTAGGTATACCTATTGTAACAAATGATACCTGCTGTGAAAAATGCACCAGGTCTTGATATCGTACAGCTCTGTATTGCAACAGAACTTGGAATATCGATCGACTTTTCCATTTCATTGCGAAACGTTTTAGGAACGTTGCAGTTTCCTCGTCAATCTGCCCCGTTGTTTTGCTTATTAGGGGCCCATACGCTTTGCGGACGATATAGCCTCGATATGCTGAAATTTACGAAGACGTTACAATTCCATAACGAGAATTATAATTATTAATAGTTAGCCTTTTGTACCTTTTTGTATAAGCAAAGCTGCATCATCTTCCGTGACGTTCAGTGATTGTTGCTTTTTTAGTTCTTTAACTGAAATAACGTTTATATGTTACGATTTGGGCAATAAATTTAAGTCGATGGCTTCAAAGAGGTAGGTATTTGATACTCACTGTGCATGATTTTCGCTTTGCTTTTTACTGCTTTCCGCCTGGCCAGAAAGGCTCGCATCATGCATTGCACCTTAATTATCTTTTTCACTTGTGTTTCGTACAGCCTGAATGAAGACATTAAGGTCAGTTTTTGATTTGATACGATTGAAATTAAATATACTTTCTAATCAACGTCACCTGGACAAGAACTCTTCATTATAGTACTTTAAGAAGACTTTTGTTTTGCCAAGCTCCCATCCCTCCATTTTAAGTCTTATCATTAGTAACCTACAATTATCTTTTGTGACTTCCACGTTTTCATCAAAGTCAAACGCTAGGAATCGATATCTGTAAAAATTATCAATATTAAAGCACACATATTTCTTAACTAATATAGAAGATATAAGTTCTGGGTAACCAAAATAATACCTTCGAATAAACTCTGCGAACGGAATTCTACATGAGAAGCCGTTTCGTCGTTCCTTAGCTGTGTCTAAAACAGCAAGGGCCCTGAGTTGTTGTCTCACGATTTCTGATTGGAAACCTTTCGGAGAGTCCTTCAAATCAGGTCGGATACATCTTACGAAGTGAGTTCCTCCGCTGCCCGGACCGACCGACAGTTGTTTAAGGATCTCGAGACTCGTAGCCCGGTATGTTGCCGCGGCTGTTCTCATTCTGTGTACTTGAGAAAATTGCCCTTTGGATCCTGTGTTAAATTTCTGTAAATTGAAATTATTTTTATCAGATAGGATTTGTTTGGATTTTTATTTTATGTTCCGTACGTACAAGACGTTTCTGTTTCGATTTATAAGCAGGGCAAAGTTTGTCGAGTGTTGCAATTAAAAAATAATTATTTAGTAAGGGTCTAGACCCTTCTACCTTTCTAGAAAGGTCGCCGAAAATAAACTTGTCCAAAAATAAAAAAAAGTTACTCGGGGATGCAGAAATGCATACAACTTTGCCTTTCTTTACAAGGTCATGAGCTAAATACCTTGTACGTAATTTCATTAAGTATATAAACTACTCCACTATCGAAGACTTATAAAATAATGTCTATGCAGTGTATACGCAACGTGTACTATTTGTATAGGTGATAGAGGCAAAGTATAATTTAAAAGTGACTCATAATGACATTATGTTGGATACAAAATATTAATTTGGTTTAACTTTTACTTTTTGTCCAACCTTGGAATCCAGGACCTTTCCATAGAACGCGTTATCTGCTTCCGTCAAAGAAATAGTGAGTATGTATGTCTTAGTGTTTACTTTGTACATACCCTGGTTTTGATATTCTCTGTTTCTTTCTCGGACTTCGACTTAACAACTGCGACTTTGGGCGGGCCAGACGAAACAGTCAGGTTGCCGGTTTTGGTCAATTTATTCTTAAACAACTGTTTAACTGTTATGTTTATCGACGCCCTCATAGTTTCTATCATTTCCGGGGGCAAGAAGTCTTTGTTCTTGTCACCCATTTCTCTTGCATCATAGTTTACTTTTCCGGTGAAATGTGCTACGCTAAACTCATGACTTCCAGACAGTTTGACGTATGGCCCTTTATTTGTTGCCCGGATTGTGCCTGAAAGAATGTGATAATTTTGGTGTATAATTCTCGAAAAGTAAAAAAGCTATATACCATAATGATGTTTAAAGGAAATTATTAGGACATATGATTTTAAAGTTTACTTTATTACTGATTCTGCCAACCCGGACTAGGTCAGCATAATACATTAAACCATACCCCTGTTAGTTAGAGAAGGCCGTGCCCCGCTGTGAAACGTATGTGTATAGGGTAATGACGATATTACTTACTCATAATAAACTCCTGACCGCTGCTAGTACGGCTCGCTTCGTCCAGAATGTAAAAAAGCCCCATAGGTCTTGCCATAAGCTGATCAACCGATTGTTTATTATCATAGTAACGCAACTCTGGCAAAGGTATTCCTTCTTCAGCCGCTTCCTGCATTTCCCATGCGAATATGCGTTGATTATAAAGGAACTGAATTTGTTCGTTTGTCGTGTTCACAATAAGTTGCTCTAATCTATTTCTGTGGTAACATTCAAATCCGAACATGTCTAACAAGCTTACTGAATATTTGTCGCCACTGAAAAAAGAAAGTTTTCTCTTAAATAAAGTCAATTGACCAAAAAATATTTCAATTCAAAGTATAGGTACTTACAAAACTGATCGCATAAAAGATAATTTTGAATTAATTAAATTTATCATCCAATCAATAAGCCTTTTATACAACGCGCTGGCTAAAGTATCCCTTGCATCTCTTGCTTCATCCGTGGAATGTTTTCTTTTCAACGCTGTGCCACTTTCAATCAAACAGTAGTTCATAAGGGCCCAAAGAAACTTGACTTGTTCTAACGACAACAGCTTAGCCACTTTCTTAGCTTCTTCTGGATTTTCGATTTCGGCTGAACCATTCTTTCCATCTTTAAATCGAACATTACCTAACACTAGAATTGAAGCTAAAACGGTTTCTAGAAACGTAATGTCTTCAACTTCTAAATCAACGGCTTTGAGATTTTCTATAAATTCGTTATATTTTGTAACGTTATCTCTTGGGTTTTCTCTGGCGCCCTTCATACCTCTCCCTGTTTCTTCCGAAATTCTTAAATATCTGTGTTTCCTATTTTTCTCAAGACTCAGCTCATCGAGGCGATTATTTGCTTCCATAGCGTCGTAAAAATAATAAAGCAGATCAAAATTTGCATGAGACCTAAAGATACATTAAAACTTTAATTAAATGCTTATATTTTTCTTAATTTGCTTAACGTGACGATACTTACATATCGGTAGATGAAACCCGCCATTTTTCCAATTGATAAAGCCAAAATATTGCTCCGCTCAGCTTGCCAGAACTGCCATAAGTAACTTGTATTTGAAATACTGCTCTGGTCGAATGTGGGTTAATCGGTGTTGCTGCAGAAATAGCGGCTTGAATGACTTTTGTAGCTCTTTGTATTCTCTCAGCTGTATTATTTTTCATTGCACCAAGAAACGTGAGATGAGTCAGTGCATGAAACATATTTGTCGTTTTTCCCGATTTGCTTTCACCAGAAAATACAATATGTTGCGGTTCGTTGTGGTGTAGAGCGTTTTGGTAAGCACTGTCCGCCACAGCAAAAATATGAGGCTTGTTGTCGGATCTTGACTTGCATTCGTATTTTCTGTGGTACTATAAATTAATATTCTAATTACCTAACATGTAATCCACAAATTTAAATACAAAGTAAGATGGTTACTTACACTTTCATTATAAATATCTTCGTCAGTGTTTGGATTTAATATGAGAAGAATATCCCCAATGAACGAGGTGAACGCCCCTTTCATAAGTTTTGTTTGCAGTTCCGATACTAATTTCTGTTCTGTCAAGACTTCTAACGCTGCGAGATCTTCCACTTGCATAACTTCAGGTTTCGGTTGACCCTCGGTAATTAATAATCCGTTTTTCATTATCCTTTCACGCATTTCAGTAGGTGCTTTGATATCTTTAATGTCGTTTGCAAGTTTTTTCAATTCTGTCGATAGCTATAAAAAGTATATAATTAATTATGTAGATTTCTAATAATTCTTAAATGAAATATTCAATTTATTCATTATTTATTTACATGAAAATCATTTTCGGGAACTTGTTGTATAAACGGATGCTCTACTAATTCCATCATAAAAGGTCGATGCTCCGGATTCTTCTCAAGACATCTGGAAAAAGACAATTTTATAAATAGATTTCATTTATTTAAATGTGTCAGGAATATTTAATACAGTAATTACGTGAACTTACTCTGCGATGAAGTCATTTATTTCGTTGGACCACATCGAAGGTTTAGACAAACCAGGTGGCGGATTTCTGGTTATTTGAAACATTGCTCTAGTCGGATGCATATCTTGAAACGGCGCTTTGCCGTCCACCATTTCAATAGTAGTGATGCCCAGAGCCCAAACATCGACACGATTATCGTATCCTTGCTCGTCGCTACACGTCACAACCTCCGGAGCCATCCAACTCGGGGATCCAATGTTTGTCCTACTCTGATCTTGCGATGTTTTCAATTTGCATGACAATCCAAAATCAGACAATTTCACGTCCCCATCTTTCGATATGAGTATGTTACTGCACCGTATGTTTCTATGCATCACATTGTTCTCGTGCAAATAAACGAGAGCCTAGAAATGAATACGAATTGATTGGACCAATCGGAGAAGTCGACACTCAATTTGACGTGGAGTGATGGAACAGCCGCCCCTAATGTGTTGGCTGCTCATCAGTTCGCCGAGACGGGCCGGCTATACTAATGTCAGTGTCAGTCAAGTGGCCCACGCCCCCGAGATTCATTGGGCTTATTTGCATGCGTATCGGGCCTCCGCGCTGTCACCGGCGGCCTGTCCGCGCTCCTCGCCGGCTGATATATCCGAGTGCTTAATGCGTTCATTACGACCGTTTACTTGTTAGAGTTGTACCCGTATGTGCTCGATGTTTTCATCATTTATGTATCAACTATGTTGGGAAAATTTACGTTGTATTGTTTAATTACTACCCCAAAAATGTTAATCAAATTATTACCGGATAATGCTAGTAGGTATCGTTTAGAGTAATTGTAATTCACAGTAAATATTAACGTGTATAATAAAGAAAGCTAAGCCCCATTTACCAATGTAGGTGAAGAGTGTTTATTACAGATTTGACGGTATCGACGTTCCGAACACACCCATACACACAAGATTACATCACGAATCGGGCTTCGATGGTACCTTACGAGATGCAACATCGATAGATATGCGTGGAAGATTTGCCGAACGTAGTGAGCTGAGCACCGGTATTGTGAGGCAAGTGGCTTGCATAAAGATAATACGCATTTAACTTTATCCAAACCCTTTGGAGCTCAAAATGCCAATAATAGTTAATGACTACGAACCTTGGCAAGAGACGCACAAGGGAGAGTTTCGAGTGGCAGTTCGCAGTCAAAGGGCTCATCGGCTACCGCGTCAGAGGTCCGTATATCTTGTGTGTGCGAGCATTATTTACGATAATTGAGCGATGCGCCGCGATGGGGGGCCATCACGGTGTTGTCGGGCGCGCTCCGACATTCGCATCGACAACTTCGACTGTTCCGTCGCGAATCACATCAAATAAAGCGGCGTGCATTTTAAGTAATGGCCCTAGATTGTATTTCAACGTACGTGGACATTCGCCGAGCAATATTTTATTCGACGTCACGCGAGCAACAGAAATCGCGGAGACACAAATCCGAGAACAATTGAGTTTGCATTCAAAGTACCCACCAATTGATTCAGCGGTTGAAAGGTAGATTGGCAGGCCCTTTGTTTTATAAACAGGCATCTCGAGTAGAATGTGACGAGAGACATGTTTATAGTCAGTCGAATATGGGCTTACCTTGATCGTATATTTGAGGATGTAAGCTATGTGTTCCTCGGACATTTTTCTGTCTGCTGCATGCAGTTTTCTGACAATATCGATGACTGATCCAAATTCGCACAACTGGAAAGCAGCCATGAATCATCGTTTTTTTGAGTCATTTTATGAAATTTTAAATAGGGTTGTGCGACTTGTTCTTACTGACGTTTAATTTGATGTAATTATGACACGTTTATTCAAAATGTTTTAAAATTATCTTACCTCGAGTACGAACCAAATTTTATTAATCTCTTCATTTTTTTCGCAAAACACGCCATAGAATTGGATTAAGTTTGGATGGCCAGTGTAGTCTCGGAGTATCAAGTACTCCTTTAATATATGGAGTTCATTTTCATCGTTGTAGGTTTGTACTTTGACGGCGACAGCTTTGCCGGCTGCTTGTGAGTCGGTAGCCCTGTGTACTTCTCCAAAGATACCTGAACCTAACTTGACGTCTAACTTGTAGCGTTCCAAAGGGTCGGGCAATGAGGATATTTTCAGGCCGTCTCTCATGATGGATGGAGCTGTAATTAATAGTAACAAGTACTATATTTTTTTATTTTTCAGTTCCAATTTTAAAAGCAGTAATGTGGGTAAAACATATCTCTAGTTATTTTAAAGGTAATTGCAAAAGAGAGGCAGATGTCCAACGTACAAAATGTAACATAACTAGTCCCGTCCCGAACCACTATTCACCACTAATTAGTGATGTGTTGGACCGTCAAAAATTTATATCCGCGGATCCGGATACGGATATCCGGAACATCACCACTTAAGATGGCTTGACCTTGTGTTACGTGATCATCTAAGCAGGGATAGAATTAACTAAAGCACTAGGTCTCATACGTTTCAAGCGTTACCACACACAAGGAAATGTAGTAAAACAAATTTTGTTGAATACTTTCTTTTTTGTTTCAGAAAATGTATTGGTTATGGCATAGTTGGGCAGCATTACCATTGGGAAAAGAAATCCACTAATATTTGCAGGTCTCAGTGCTTGTAAGATCTAAAAACTATCTCATAGTATTTGATACCCACGACAAGTCCAAGACAAGATTGAATAGTCCTAAGCATGACTAGCAATTGCCGTGACTCGACATGAGGTCAGAACTACATAGGTTCTAGCATAGTTGCTAATGTACAAAAGTTTTACTTACATTAGTCGACGGTGGTTGAGCGGGGCGTCCTCGCCTCACTCACAGTTAGTGAACGAGTGTCGCACCCAGCGCAGACAACTCACAAGTGCCGGGGCTTCAGGAATTAGGGACAGAACGCTAATCTCGTAACAGTATTAACTCGTAATACTCCACGACCTTCCACGATGCCATAGCTAACGTCTATTGAGGACGCGTGAAGGTTTTAATCGAACTAAAGTGTCATAAAGAAGATTACAAAGAAACTTCACACTGGAAACTTATGTAATAGCGTGACGATATGTAATGTTGATGATACATATAATTCTTGCGATGTAGTTGAACTAATTGAATATACAGCACACATACCATCAATTCATCATGACGTTAACAATCCATTACAAAACTGTTTGGCATCGCGAAATATTTCAATCAAAACTTTAGTATAACATTAAAACCGTAACTGATACGATAGAATTAATGAGTCCGCTTTTTCTGAATGTACCTAATCCATCTTGAAATTTGCTAAAATATATTTCGCTGTTCGATGGAGCACACTCGACATTGAAAGCGAAACATCAATAGACACAACACAATAGAAAACACTCCGGGCCCCTTGAAATTGAGACGCCGTAAACCTGTCAAAGGAATAACTCTCAGTGATCTGACATGTCTGCTGTCGATAATACAGTTAGAAAAGGATGTTCACGTCTTCAGATTATGGATACAGTAATTTAAAGATCACTTTAGTTTATTTTCGTAAAAGGGAATTTGAATAGAGTATGTCCGATGTTTGCAGTAATATTGATGGCTTTTGTATGATAATTACTTACAGAAATAGTATTATAATAAGAATTCCATTTAAGTTTCAACTGCCTGGACTTTTATTTAAGGTGTCAATAAAAGGATATTATTATAGGAGAAAAAATGAGTATCATTTTGCATAAAGTTTAACATCTAAATCAAATGTTTAGGATATCAATAAAATAAATAATAAAGCTATATTAAATCGCTGTTTTTTAGGAATAAGGTTTCTATGCGAGAATTTTTCTGCTCTAAATCTTTCTATAGTAACGAAATGTTCCAAGAGTGAACTCAAAAAACAAATAAATTTGAGAATAGTACTTGATTCAAGTTGTTTATTGATACCGACCGTTCTCTCCAAAGCGTTGAAGCATCACAAGGGTCTCTTGATACAAGAGCATCAATTAGCTGTTAGTAATGTAATAATTCTCCCCGGAATATTTCGAGTGTTTTGTTTGGTGTAAACAATCGCTTCTGTTTAGACTTTTGATTTAATAAAAGTGGGTTGACCAAATAATATTCTTTCTGATTACGTTTTAATCATTGCAGAGACAATATTTTTGTGAGTGCGGTAGTTCATTGTAATATACAAATGTGTAGGATTGGCAGAACTTCATTCGATCTTGGATAGTTCGAAAAAAATGTATATAGAGATTTTCTATTAGGAAATTTGCAATAGCTATAAAAGGGAGCGGTAAACGACATGAAATTGGGCTATCATTGGGTTTATAATGTCTTTTGGGTTACAGATGTGACAGATAAATACGTTGTTTCTTTAAATCATAATTTACCGTTTTATGAATAAAACTGCTTATTTGTAAAATCATAGGAAGTAAAATAAAACAAAAAATAATTTAAGTACACTTTACTTAATGAATCTTAATATCTACAATAAATAAGGTGATAGAGTTTCATAATTTATCACGGTTAAGGAATGTTACGTTACGAGTTATTTACCTATATACAATGCGTTTTTTTATGTTACCTAAATGTAAATTTAAAAGTATATTTTATAATAAACTAGTCAGTATTAGAATAGATGCCTTTTTTTTAATAAGAAAATTAAGATTAAAATGTCTTTTTTAAAATCAAATAATTCCTGTCTTTAGATATATTTAAATATTACACATATAAATCATATAAAATAATACACTAAATATTGAGGTGAAAAATTCTAGACTATAAAATTACCTTAATACCAACTATAGATACAAAATAAATTCTGCGGGCTCCGAAATCACTTACAATAATTCATTAAGCCTGTCTTTATACATAGCTAAATCATATTTTTGTCTTAAATTAATACTGATTGTTATTAATAATTGAGTAACAAGAAAATGGTTTATATACATTTATTTATATTAAGACCCTAAAACTCGGTTTCGTTAATATTCCAGAGCCGTATCTCTTTTAGCATAAACATTGATATTATAATAATGTAAATTATGACAATTCAAAAAACCCACCTTCTCTATATAGAAAAGGAAGGTTGTTTCCTGACTTGAATTAAAGCCAGTATAATCCATGTTTTTCTGGTTGAATAGCTTTAAATATCAATGCCTCCTATATGTGTATAAATTTTTTTTTTATATGCTACATATTATACTGGCAGCGGTTGGATGATGAGGTCTATTTGATTAACCACAGTGACTTGGCATAGGAGAGGCCGTTGAAAAGCAGTGGACGTCAGTATTTTTGGGACGTGAGAAAGGCGGATGATACGTTACATTACAAATATCGTGTTTATCATGGAATGTTCAGTTACCTTGCACATGGTAATTAAAGACTAAAGAAGGATTGACCATTTCAAATTAAGCAGCTTGGTCAATCTAAGTTAAATAGATATATCACTGGCTCCCTATTACAAGGTTCTATGTTACACATTAAACACTTATTTCGTTACGAATTCTACGAGGTTCTGTAAAATTGAACTAATTTTAACGAGTTATAAAGTTACATTTGTACATGTGTCAAAATACAATCTTAAACTAACTGATTGGATTATGGATATGATTTTTTAAGTTATTAGCCGAGCATATTTGAATCGAACCAGCCCATCCCCTATTTCGATTGTGCTTGATACTAAGCTTTGATGAGTAGGTATATGGCAAGCCTGCATTAAAGCGAAATGCAAAGGCTCATATATCGGTTATTATACGTCCGAGGTTACTATAGGTAAGTCGAAATAGATTGTCGACTGGCAAACAATTCTGAATATAATCTCAATGGCATCGACCTACACGATCATCCCGACCAACAATCTCAGAAAATTCACAGTTCTTCTTTTCTGCTATTAGTGAAAATGAATTCACTTACAAATAGCGACCCACTTATCGTCCTTGCACCTCTGGCAGTCGACCCTGCAGCACCAGTGGAAGGTGCAGTTGCAAGGTTTGATGCTGGACTTTCTGATGAGGGCGTGGCCTCGTCCGCAGCACAGCAGGTCGCAGGAGCCAGTCCTCGACGTCCGTCCGATACGGCACACGCGACCTGATGTGCCAGCGGAGTCGGTCTTGGGATCAGCCTCGCAGAAACTTGGAGATCTAGATGTATTAAGATGGTTAGTTTCGTAACATTGAAATGTGGAATATTTTGAATGGGGTATTGAGTTAAGTTAATCTTTGATTTTTGTACAATTTTGTCTTAAGAACTAGGGGATTTAGTTCTTCTAATGTTTATTGAACTTTTCTTTGAAAACTTAAATGAAGCAAACATTAGTGATGTTAACTTGTCAATAGATGGAGTGTTTAGAGAGGTTGTAAAAGAGGAACCCCTAAAATAGACCTAGAACATCTCAGCTTGGTATTTCATGAATTATAGTTACTTTTCAAAGAATAGGAGACTGTTTTTCGGCGCTAGACGGGCTCGGCTCTTCCTTCTTCCTCTTGGACGTCCGCGTAATGTTGAAAGACCGTTATTCAGCTCTTCTTGGGCTACTATCAACGCCTAAAATAAACAAAATATATAAATAAGAAAAAACGCTTAACCAAGCAATCTTAAATGCAAGTCTCGACCGCTTTGATTGTCCCGTGGTTTAAGTGTTCGAATGTGTACCTACCTTTTCTAATGAGTATAAAAAATTATAAGAGAAAATAAAATGTATGTAATTGACGTAAACGATCACATGGTTTTTCTCCGTATATTTGCGATGACGAATGTACATTGTCTACGACCTTAGAATAGTCCTACCTTCCGATACTGGCGTTTGATTGTGGAAGCGACTACCCTGAAGTCAGGCGTGGCTCGCCAGCACGTTCGTAGCTGGCAGCTACCTGACAATCCGTGACATTTGCACCTCACTTCCATTTGTGATGACAGGATCTGCAAGAGAATTAATTTATTGAGTTCAAATTTTGTAAAGCATTTGTGAATTAAATCTAGGAGACCCTTGCAAAGAATTATGTTTTAAAAAACACTAAACTAATTGCCTTTATGTGTTGGATATGAACCATTCATATAAGATTTCAATTAATTACTAGGTAGCCAATAAATACAAATAAGTAAAGACGTATTGTTTATAAAGAAAATGTAAAAACAACATCGCATGCCCACTTGTCGTTTCAGACGTCTGGCATTAAAATTGTTAATATTGTGGGGGCAATTGTTATAAATTGAAAAAGCGGGCAAGGATATTAGCGTGGCGTGTGTTTAAATCTGCTGGGACGGGCAGCCTCCGCCGCGCAATAAATCTGCGCCGTAACATACGTGCTCGCTGCCCACAATTGTACCCCCGCCGCACCTAGCTCATAACATTTACATAATTAAACGCCTCGGCGCAATCACGCTGACGTCTTAATTTCGCCAACGCCTGCGGCCGAGCGATTTCCCAAATTGAGTCGGGGCAAAAATTCAAATAAATCGGCGTCCCGTCCCGCCTCCGGTACCCGGCCGGACTTAATAACGTGGTATTAAGAGCGTTCGCGATAGAATTCGCCACCCAAGACGTTTGTAATACGTCGTAATGAAGCCGGAGTATTAAAAATGGCCCCGAACCGCTTATTATGTTCTCACCTCGGCGGGCGGTTCGTGAAATACGGCGGGCTAATGTGGGCCCCGGGCCGCGGTCGAACGGTCGGCCGGCCGGACACACCGAGCTTTTCAATATGGCTCGCTGCTGGCGCTATCCGACACGCACCTACCGATTATTGATTGTGTTGCATTCTTGTTCTATATTCTTAATGTATTAACGGTTCTGGATCAGTTGTGCGGAGTGAAGACGTCTATTACTTTCAGACAGCAATCTGCTATAACTAGGCTCAACGGGTTTTTATTTACTGGAGACTGTGGCCTGTATGACTCAGAGACGTATTAAAGACTTTCTTGTTGTACATAATAGGTAATGGTGGTCGCTAAGAAAAAACATGTTTATAACGATTTTGTATTTCGTAGGTATTAAAAACTACGAGAGACTTAATGGTCTCATAGTTTGTAGGTAAGACAACCTTTTGCCCCGGTGCTGTCAAAAAGTCATTAGTCAATGACAAAAACGTGGTTTACATTTGTACATTCACATAATTACGACTATTCATTAGCTATAAATCTAAATTTACAGACATACTTCCATGCAACTCTTAACTCAATAAATACTTAAAAAATAGTCCCATCAAAACACTCAAAAACTTTTGTTCAAGTATCAAAACATTTCTATTACAACTAACACGTTTCATAATGTCTAACAGTATTTAATTAAAGCCATTGGAAACAGCTCGAAGCTACCGCCTCAAGTGCCTAATGACATCGTGTTTAGTCTCAAGCCTGACTGAGGTTATTAACACATCAGTCATAACGTAAATAAATCAAGCTTCAATAGTGCTTGAAAGTAATTTAGATTGATGACAGCTTCGCAACACGATGATTGCTCAGCGCAATAAATTACTAGTATCTGATGAAAAGTACTCGCCAACTTGTGAGCAGTTAATGAGTGGCTCATTACGTAACAGCGTGGGTTATATAATGTTTTTCTACAAGGATCTGAGGATATGGGAATTGGTTGTTTTTGTTGCGTAGGTACGGCAAACGAGCAGTGGGATTATCTCCTTAGATGTGGTAGCTGTGAATGAACAACGAAATAGTGATGGTCAAGGAGTCGAGCCTAACAAAATGATTTGGTGAAAGGTAATTGAATAGTGGTGATATGAATTTCTAAAACTCAATTAAAGAAACGTCATTTAAAGAATAAATAATATTTATGAAAAAGTGTTAAAAACGTAAAAAAATGAAAACAACAAAAGTGCATTGTAAGTCGATGTCAATTTTTTTCATATTTTTGTATACATTTTATACTCCATGATTAAGAGATGAGCATTTACAGGGTTTTAATTCAAATTCAAGTTTGTCCTATTACTTGAAGTTAATTATTTACGCGATTACATTCACCAAGAACAGTTTCGATTTAGTAAAAAATGCATTAAAAATTTACGAGTGTCATTTTAAAAATAAATTGAAGAATTCTTAAGAATTCTTCTTTCAAGAAACTATTACCACCGTCCAAAGCATTCGAACAAAGAGAGCACGTCGAGCAATCGAGATATGACAACACGTTTTCCATTTTAATCACAAACGTTGTGAAATGTGAATCACAACGTAATCTGGCCAACGATTAACGACCGACGTCCAACGCTAATAGGTTTAAGATGGCCGTGGCTAATCCCAACTACAAATTAAAGCATTATTTGAACCGCACACGGCGGCCTGTGGATGCACCACTAAAGTTATTGGAAACCGCCAAGAATGTTATCACTCTGGAATGGAGCATTCAAATGCCCATTACAGCACGAGTTATGACGCTTACGCTATTGGCCGTGGTAAAAATCCAGTTGGAAACGAATTTATTAACTAGATTGGAGCGAATTTATGTCGGATAATTGCGTTTTGTTATGACTACACTTGCGTTTTAGTCACCTCGCTGGTTTTTTGTATTGAGTTGAGTTTGAAGCATAGAAGTGTGGACTACTAAAAATTGTCGTGGATCGTAGGAGTTTTTTGACATTTCAAGATTAAAGTACGGAACCATTAAGTTTAACCATTAAATTAAGTTGATAATGTTGGCGTGCCTTAACCCCAAAGAAAACAATTACACCAAAATTCTATGTCTAAGATGTATTAGTCGGATCTTGTCTATTGGAGTAAGATCCAACCTCACTTAAACGTATAGAAAGCTATTCGTATAAGAGCTAATAAAATACTATCACGATTTTTGTTAATTTAATAGGGCTTGTACAACGGTAACGGTACGGTAAATGACTATTACCGATTATGATTATGATTCTCGGAGGATATGTGTGTTACTATGTTCAAATGGATAGGAAACGGAAAAGAAATGTAAGGGGGCATTAAGTATTATAAGCCCTCTGGTAATATTTGCCGTCGAGGGAATGCTAGGTCAATGCTATTGCTATGTGTAAGATTCCGTGAGATAGTACTGGCTGATTTACATTGTTGCCAGAATAAACTACATAGTGGCAAACTACACAGTAAATCATTGATTTTATGTAGCGCAAATATCAAGATTGCGAATTTTTCTTTGCTTATTCTAATAAAGTTAGGTTTGAAGCTCTAAAATACAAATAAGCGCAAGAGTTTATTTTAATCAACATTTTACATCGATAAATAAAAGTGTTCAAGTTATTATGTTGTGTAAAAAATATTCATTCAAAACCATTAATCGATATCGGACAGTCATCGACACATAACAAAATATTAACTCATCGAAACTATTTTTTGTAACGTAATTATCACCTTGCCTCTCTAATGCGGTACCTAATTTCTTGTGTGGGTCGATCTCGCATCTTTTATAGTCCCGCTGAGTCGGCCTTTAGGCGTCCTCTCACACCGAACCGTAACAAAAATTAAAATATTTCTATCTAGTATTTTTTACTTGGTCCATCGTTGGTAAGTAAAATCGGTCGTCGTTGCGCATCAGTATGATTGGAGTGGAATTTATTTTGACATTAATAAAAATATCATCACGGGGGTTATTACAAGCGAGCGTGTCTAACAAAGAGATCTCGTGGTGGCTGTTAATTATGTGGCCGGGAACAAAATGTTGGATGCCAGCGGAACAATGGTGAAGTGTGGGGTCCCAGACCACCGGCCTCGAGATCGCATTAATGGGTCAATTTACTTTCGTGCCGACATAGGTCATGGTTATAATTGCTATATTAAATATTTGATAAATATTATACACGTGAGTTAGATTGCTGGGGTGGTAAAAAAGCTAAGTCATTTTGACGGGGTTGGTGTGTGTACACATTTTGTTTAAGAACGAATGCAAATAAACAATGCTGGTTTAATAGTTTTTCGATTTTTATTCTTTTTACCATCTAATTTACGTTGTGTCAATGTGTTTTCAAACCAATATTCATATTGACAATAATAATATGGCAATTTTCAGTATGGATTTCTTCTACTCGTAGTTTAGTACTTATCCATCGTCATGGTGACGAATTGCAGGTTGCTAATTTCTCTATGTTATAGGAGAATGGGATTTCTCTTTTTCTGATTTTATTCTTATCCACCATGAATATAAGTGCATAATAATAGGAATACGTACTATTTTGAATAATGAGTGAAGAAGTGAGGGTTGCCAAGAAATGAGTCTTGATCACCACATTTTATGCGGCCTATTAGGAAACTAATATCTTCTTGCGGATCCAGGTACTTAGCATGCTTTGAAAATTCCTTTCAGCTAGTTTCGTACCATAGGCATGCAGTTATCCGGGCTACCAATACTTTGACGACAGTAATCGGCACAGCACAAAGTGCATACACAAATAATATTTAATTAAATCAATACATTAACATAAACTCGTAGTACATTTGCCTAATGATTTGGCTTATTAAATATCTATTCTAATAATACTTTGGTCCGCCCAGCGTTGTACATGCAACATTGTCACAAACCTAATTATTGCCTTAAAGGCGGAGTATGAGTGCGATCGTAACTGTCAACTGACCCGTAAGTTAATGGTAAATTATGTTGAAATTAAATAACAATTCTGCATATTACAAACTAGCTACCGGAGTGTCCTAATACCTCGTTATTACAGCTTTGACGTTTTAATCATAGGTTATTTTAGATGGTAAATTAATAGTTCAATTTTTGCATGAGCTCTTGAAAGACAGGTACTGACTCTGGGCGCTGTTTTACCTGCGTACATTTAGGTGGTTAGTTTCTTGAAATTATGTCGATTATGAAAGCGAAAATGAAATAGAAAAAAAATCGTTCTAATACTCATTGATAATGTAAATATCGTGTAGGGCAGCAATTATGTATTTTATGATGTCTCTTGCTCGAATTAGTGATAATTGCGTAAATATATGAATGTATGAACATATATATCTCTTTGTATTCTGGCAAGTAGCCGTTTTTTAACTTTTTACATTGAAAATTTTGCAATCTTTTGCATAACGAAGTACGAAAAAATATTACATGTACAAAATATGTTAATAAAATAAAATGATTTAGTAATACATTAAGTGTTACGTGAATAAAAATTTATACGAAAACTCAACACATTAAATATTAATAGTCGCTTTTTATATTTCTATGGCGGATATAAAGGCATAAATTCTAATACCTAAATGTAAAAACAACATAATTATTTCACTATAAATGTCACGACGTGGCCGACGGCGCGATATAAATTAAACGCAACACGTCCAACATATAATTAACAACTATAAAAGTATAACAAATTAAATAATTTGTACCTACGCGTCGTGTTTGTATTATACAAAAAAACTTTACAAACGTAAATTGTATTAAATCGTAAATCCCCTTAATAAGTAACCACGGCCTGAGGTATGCCGCTTTAATGTCAGATTTGGTTACGGACACTAATATAATATTCCTAACAAACTTACTGATACAACTCTCGAAATACATCTCCATCCTTAGCTCTGAAGATTAAGTTCGAGTCATCATTGCATTTGATTTTATCGACGGTAAATGTAAGTTGGTAATGTCGTATTTAACTTCAGCTTGACATGTTTATTATTAGACGGAAGAGGCCTATTAAATTATTAGAAGTAATCCCGGTTGGTAGGTCCGGTATTTTGGCTTAGCTGTCAGTTAGTCGGTAGTGTCTACGCTTGTGACAAATCAGGACTTAGAGCAAGTTACGGTAACAAGTTAAGCCTTGATACATCGAGGCAGGAGCTATTAATACGCTGTGTTATTTAAATGACATTAAACTAGGAGACATATTTAACATTGATTGCAAAATAATCATCAAAATTAAACAATTCTAGCAGGTATATCTGATGGTAAAAACGAACCGTAAACATCATTCAGCAATGAAATAATATTACGAGTAAAGGGTAAAATATTTCAAATTATATTGACGAAGCGAGACAAAAACAAAACAAACACCCACAAAACCGTTTGCACCGGGCAAAAATAACTCAATAAAGCGTCATAAAAAACTTTATTTCAAGAAAATCATGGCAATTTGAGAGGCGAATTGGCATAATCAAAACGGAAACCCATTAGGGCGAAACGTTCTCGCGTCCACATAATCGATTTAACATAATGCCATATAGGATACAATTTATAGCACATAAACCTGGGTGTGATCGCCGAAACAGCGAGCCAATACAATATAATAAGATATTTTATAGGCATGTACCGGTGCGCTGCTACGGCCACCCACATCGGTGATTAAAGAGTCACGCCCATCGGCCGCTCTCCAATTTCAACCAAACTTGACGCTTCCATGTAACAATTTAGACACCTACGCAGGCCCAGCTAGCAGGGTTGGGCTGAGGGTGGTCTGCCTCGGGCACACCCCCGTCATTCATCAATACTATTTGCAAATAGCGATCGTTGTTAGATTTGGGTTGATATTACATGAAAAGATTAGTTAATGTAAATAAAAGGTATGTTAATATCGCAAATTTGCTTTGTGTCGATTTTGCATGAAATAGTTATTTATTGTAAATAAAAGTTATCTTAAGATCGCAAGTATTATTTGGAACAATACGCATCGTTCCGAAGAAAACTTAAGAAAGTCTTGAGGAAAACGACCACTACTGTTTAAAAAGTTGAGATTAGGATATCTGAAGTTATAAATTTTCAAAATTGAACACCAGATCTTTCGTTTCACATTCGAGTTCAAAAAACGCAACGAAGACTTTCGATTCAACACACTCATTCTTAAAAAAATGTACCTGTGTTAAAGTGAGGTAAAAAATTAAGAGAAAGCGTTAAATCTTCGAATAAAATTATTTATGTTTATTTCATGCCCAAGCTCAGTTAAGTAAAATTGCTAAATGAAGATCATTAAAATGGGACCGGTAATGAAATTGTGTTTTATATTGATCACTTAATCAAAAGTACCTATTTTTTATAGTTGTTAATAAACTTCAAGTTCTTTATTACCGGTTGGTTTCTTCAATAGAAATTTAGCCCGTTCGCAACATTTGGTATTAAAGTCAGTTATGTTTTGTAAATTGAGCTGTTCGCGTTTTTGTTTCTATTGTTCTGGATCATCTGAAGACAGTCATTCTGATTACCTCATTGGACGTGACGATACGTCGATGATGTAATGATCACCAAAAAAAAAACTACCTATTGAATAAGTTGAATCTTATTATTGAGAATGTTGTTGGTTATGTGCAAAAAATATACTTTATAAAGTACTGTTTTTCGATGTTTCAACATAATTCTGCACTGCGCTTAGGTATATATTACTCCTAAAGCCAAAATTATCATCATGAATTTCAGATGTGGAGGAATCTAAATATTTAATACAAGTACTTCGAGATATTCATGTGGAATTTGCTGCATTTGGCATACCAAGGTTGAACGTGAATATAATATTACGTCGTAAAATATTTTTGCAATAAATTTACAAATAGCGGCTTTAGCTTCTTTTGGTTCTAAAGTTATAGTTTCCCGCTGTTATACGGTACGATCGTGTATATTTTATGAAATATTTCAAACATAAATATCTTAGGAGCTAAATCTAAAAATATCTGTATAACCTAATTCACATTCTTAGAAGCAAAATGATCAAAACTTAAGCGATGAATGTCTGCAATATCCAAAGGTTACAATTTCACTCAAACAAAAATGGTATAGCATCGGCGCGGTTCGTTCATCCGTTGCATTGCCTCACGTTTCGTCCGTACCATTAATTCAAGCGTAATTTGTGATGCACCCTAGCATGATGAAGCCGCCGTATGCGCTGGCTGCGCCTCTAACGAACTAAATTGAAGCACCATCAACCATCAGCTGTGTCTTTTCAACCTCTCCACAAACTTGCGTGAATTGTACATCAAAGGTAATTGGGCAATTCTTCTCTTTGCATTGTTTTGTCACGTTAATTCGCCGTAAGTTTCATTAGGAGTGTGAGGTATTTTCTAAATACGCAAGTGCTTAGGAAGAGACACTCAGAATGTATCTTCATTTGATATGGATCCCAGGAAAGTAATAGAAGAACTAAATAGTCGTGTCTGAGAAATAGATTTCAGTTCAAGGCTAAAACAGTTGTAGGACGAGTTATTGAATATTTTGTAAACGTCCAAAGTAAGTAAAGAAAAAAATCTTATTTGTAGTCTGCCTCTAAATAAATCGATTATCATGAATATAATTAATAACGCAATATAGTTGGGAATCAATTGTTATTTGGAAGTTTCAGGGTTTAAAATAAAAATACTGTGTAATTTCATTGTCATTGGTAATATTGGTGGCTTGGTAATTGAAATATATCGCCATCGATTCAATCTATCACTGGCAAGCGTTTAATTTAGGGGTATCTGTTTTGCCTCACACGTATTGAGTTTGAGACGAACTTAATAAAGATAAATTTGCCTGCTTTAAACATGTTAATATAAGGAAAAAGCTCGTATTTATTTACGGATTTACGGATGATCCCAAATATATTCATTCATACCTGTATTCTCAAAGAATGGGAGTGAGCGTATTGCCATGTTTTCGTACATATTTCTATCATCCAAATTATCTCAAATATTTTACTGATCCGGTTTAACCCGAGACATAACAGAATGCTGCATATGTCTTTCACTTTCACTGGTTACCATGTATCTATCTGGTAGGATAATTACAACCATACATATAAACGTTAGTTAATTTACTCGTAACTGCTACTTAAACATGCCTTGTCTTCGATTAGATAATAGACCAAGGCATACTTAGAATAGACCAGAGCGTGCTTAGGTGCTAGCTAAATTAACTAACGTTTGAACAACTGAAAATATTCAACTCACCTCACCTCACCTCACCGATTCACTATGGAATAGCACTCGCTTTAACGGTGAAGGAAAACGTAAAAAATACTTGCACGCTTAAAATTCTTAGGAATTTCTATGGTGGTCTGCCAACCTGTAGTATGGAGTACGAAACCTTCTCAATGGTAGAAGAGGCCCGTGTCCAGCTATGAGACGTATGTAGGTATATAAACTGATGATGACTCACCGATCGTCCAGCATTATTGTTGTGAACGTTGATCTTCGACTGCAGATCGTCAACTTGTTCTCTGACGTCAAGAAACTTCTTCGAAAACTCGATCCCAAAAGCCAGATTGTGGGAACAGCCGCTCCACTCCCATTTGTTGGCCCGCGCCCGGCCGCGTGGGTCGTGCGAGGCCCGGTAGCCCAGGGGGTCACACCCACAAGACAGCAGGCGACCCTGGGCACACGCGCGGGCAACTGAGTGGGCAACTCCAGCCGCCGTCAGCGCGTATAGGAATGATGTCTCGCGAAAACCTGGGGAAATTGACAAATTTAGATAAAAAAACTCCTCAGTTGTGGAAAAGAACCGTTAATTTTTAATCAAAAACATTTTATAACTTTAGGATTGTATTATTAGTTAATTCAACATAAGAAATGGACATAAAACACGCTTTGATGCTAAAGAAAAATATTGCTAGGAAGATAGCACGCATTTGCAACCCGAAATGTCGTAAAAGTGTATGATGTCAACCAATATGCATAAAGTTGAAATAATGAAAGGTATATTGGTAAAAAGAATTTATTCGTAGACGCGAGATATTTCCATTTTATTCAGTACTTAGCTTTCGCTTCCTCCGCTAAGATTAATCTCTGCAAGGAGTCATTTATTTTCAGCTCAAGAGAATCATATTTTCAGGTTTGTTTAAAAATATATGAGATTTCATTACAGGTTTACTCTTGTTTACTTATTGATGAATAATATACTATAATATGGCCCTAATTATGCATAAATACAAGCCAGAAGGAATTTAATATGTACTGTAACAGTATTTATTGATGGCTTAATAAAATATTTATAATATATTATCAAGCCTAGCTTCCGTTTCTCTACCTACTGATTATTTAGTAGAATTTTACGCTCCACTGCGAAATCGTTAGCTCTCACGTCCTATAACATTAAAGATTTTATGCTAAACGTTGGTAGCAATTAATTGTTTATAATACATAAAGATAATAATTTCGTTTCAATTTAAATTGTCGGCCGGATGGACCACACAGGAGATATACACCATTCGCATGATCCTGTTAAGCGAATCCATGTTATCTATGAGAAATACATGATATTGGAACATGTAAAGCTCTTAAGCAATGAAATAAATAATGTATTTGAATACTGAGGACGTACATCGAGCTTGTCTGCTCTTTGCATAAAAATTATAGAGCTGTGTCATCACAGATAAGTAAACGCAGCGATCGTCGTAACGTTTATAGTCGATATAGATGTGATAAAATTAATTTCAACATGTATAACGTTATAAAAACAGAATGAATACACGACTGTACGTGTTATAAATTTTTCTCGTTGTTCTTGATTGAATAGATCTTATGTGTTTTTTTTTTGTGATTTTAATGGTTGCAAATAAGACAACGAACCACGAAGACAATAATCTGCTAAACCTAAATCTAAATTCGATCTATAAAACATAAATTTCTTGGAAAGAATACATTCCTAGCGGTTTTTCTTCCGTTTATGACCGTATAGTGGAGCGCCGTAAGGTTTATACCTCGGAATCCAGGGCCAGTCAATGAATCTTAATATAAACCTTGAAAATATGTTTTTAATAGTATATAGAAAAATGTTAAAAAAAAAATTTTTCGCGCTCTCAATTTTTTTTTTATTATTATAAACATTTATTAATTTTTTGGAGTTTTAATTGATTTATATTAGTGAAAAGTCATATTTTAAAAATAACAACTATTACAAACTTGAAAACTTGATCTTGGATCTTTAGGGACTGCAGGTATACCGATGAATATAAATAAATACAAAATACACTACTGGAAAAAATTAAAGGATCAAAAAATAAATCCAAATTTTTGGGCCGTAACTTCGAGAAAAATGGTCGTACAGGAAATTTAAAAAAAGAAAATTGTAGCTCCAAGTCTCTAGTTTTTGGATTAACACATTAAAAAATTGTAGCATCAGTGGTTTTTGAGTGATCTTAGGAAAAGCAGCAACCTAACGATTTCAAAATTTTTAATGCTTCTTTTTTTTCCATACGGGCGTGGAGAAAAATGTTCTTGCTTAACCCTTATAAAGATCGGATACTTTGTTTATTTAGCTTTAATTTCTATCTTTTAACACCTCGATATGTTTAGTTCTCGCCGAGATATCAGTCTACAAATGGAAAAGGATCCTTTTGTCTTTAATTATCGATATCTCAGCAATAAATAATTGTACACCAAGTTTAAGGTGCGTTTCAAGAATTTGAATAAATATCCTTTAATCACCAGCTATTACTTTTTCGAAAAAACAAGAATTCTTCTTGTTACATGAATTTGAAAATGCATAAAAAAATGAGCTTTAGATGGTGTTTTGGAAAATCGAGCGCTGGATCGAAAATATTGTGAAAACCAATAATGTTAAGTGTGCGTTTTACAGTTCAATATGTCCACAAAAATCCTACAAAGTGCCAAATTAATCCATCCAGCCATTTTTTTGTTTCACTCGATCGAATTTTTGAAAAAATAAGGGATCACGTTTTTGCTCTGCAAAGCTCATAATTTAAGAAATGAGAAATATTCTTTTTTAAGAGCTTTTTTCACATTTTGTTGTATAGATTTGTTGTTTTGGGGCAACTTGAGGAAATTCAAGTCACCAACGCCAATATTGCCCTTTGTTGCTATTGCGTGTGATTAAGGAATTTTCGAGCAACAATATTCGCGAACGAAATATTGAATTAATTGGGCGTTTGTACTAAAACTTAAAAGAGTATTTTTGCAAGTTCAAACATGGCTTGGAATGCGGAATATTGACACCGCAAACAATGACGCAACGACCAGCTCCAGAATCTTTATTAAAAATTATTTTTTGCTCATGCAAAACAGGATGTGGAGCATCTTGTGGGTGCAGGAAAAGTGGATTAAACTGCACTGCAGCTTGCTTAGAATGCAATAGTGAAAGCTGTGAAATGTACACGATGTAACACTGTGAATAGTTAATGATAATTTTTTTTTGTAACTTATTTTTTACGATAATCTAATAAATTAACATTGAAGTTACTCTGCACATATAATTTATTACAAATAAAACTAAATTTTTCACTATAAAAAAAATTTCTCTCTTCCGTCTCTCATTTTTCAGTGAATTGTTGTTAAAAATTGTTGTAAATCGAGATCGGTCAATTTTTTTTTTTTAACTTTTTTATTTGAGGTTTTAATAATGCAGTCTCATACTTGATATACAGATTCATTGACTGGCCCTGGGTTCCGAGGTTTGACCATTTTTATGTGTTACGGCACTCTACTAGTATAACAAACACCGTGAGAAACAACTATACAAATATCATGTCAGATAGACATTACAAGCTTCGTTTACTCATTTGTGTTAAACAATAACAATTAGTAAAGACTCATATAGTTCCACGCTTTGTTGTGAATCGGCTAACGAATCGCCGTGGTTAAACAAATTTGTTACAAGTATTTGAATAAGTTTGAGATACTAGCCGTTTTTAATCACTTTACGATGGTAGAAAGAGTATCTAAAGGTTGTGAATAAAAAAATATCTATGCCAATTTCCAAAAATATGTTGGTCAGATCGTAATCAGATGTACAGTGTTTAAAGTCAAAGTCAATCTTTATTCGTATATCTTTTATAAGAACTTATGAATCGTCGTAACTACTACCGCTGCCTCTACTTTTCAAGCATTATATTTGAGTATATCCGGACGACAAGAAATAAGAATTACCCACTCTATGAATGCTTCATGGTCTCGGGGTAAAAGTATGTGCTTTGTGATCTCGAGGTCCTGGGTTGAATACCGGATCAGGCTAAGTTTTATGGGGTTTTTCGATGAAGAGTTTCTCAGTAACAGCTCTGAGTCTAAATATATGCCCGCGAAACGGTAATAGACTGGCCCTTGTTACGTGGAATAAAAATCATAAGTGGAAAAATGTGGGTGCTCAAATGCATTTTAACTTTAACCTTCGCGGAATACAGACATATCACACGACTTTATGTATGTATATACATTGTACATTTACAGCGAAATGATAATAATCATATTTTTAAGTATAACAAATTTTGAAAAATATTTTTTCTTTCGATTTGCAAGGTTGGTCCTAGTGCGCTTGCAGAACTGCATGATATTTGCATATTTTGCCGTAATACATTGAATGCAAAAGGAAAATCGACCGTGACACGGAATGCAAACGCATCCAGATAAGTAAATATCAATGGTCGCAGTTGTGTTTGGTTCTTTATTTCCCTTATTCGGTGTGTGGTCGCGTCGAGAGCTCGCTTACATACGTATTGCCATGGCTAGGAACCAATAGTGATTTAAAGCTACGGTATGCATGTTGAACAATACCGATGGCATTTTTTAAAAATAATAGTGTTTCTTAACACTCTAGTATTCAAAAATTTGAGTTGATAATTTTTTTATTTAGTACATAGATAAGCAATTTTGAAACATCATAAATACCGTAGGTCGTGAAATGGCGAATTTGGTTGTAATGTTGAATATATAAACCATTATTTTCAGAATTGTACCTAAAATAAAATAATATGATACATAAGATTTTTCATTGATTAAGCAAACTATTTAAAAAACCCCAATTTGATAAAAAGTAAAAAAACAAAACAACCATCTCTCATATGGAAGCTAGCGACGAAACGACATCGCAAAAGAGCATAAATCTTAGTTCTTTGATTTTTTAGGAGCATTGATGATTACAGCGTTCATTACCGCTCAACTGAATACCTTTTAAAGTGACAATAAATCCATAGCAAGCGTAGAAGAGGTGGCATTGCGATCGTATCGAGACACGGTATTTATCATACGCACGGTGGAAGCCAGTTTGGATTTATAGGAACGCGGAACGTCCACGAACCAACATCTATCTGTTTTATTGCAATAAATTAAATGGTGAATCCATTGGCTAGATGTTAAGATAAGCTATTGCCCTCGCACAATGTAATCTTTTTACCTTAAATAGTGTGACGGAGAATTTGCATCTGACTTAGGTCAGATTGTTGCTTGCTTAGTTTTAATTGTGTTCGTATGTAATGGTTGGTCGGTTAATAATGTGCTATCCTCGCTATTTCATTGTATACCGAATAGGCATTTGGCTTATTTTAAAAGCCGTCTCGATTTAATGGGCAATTATGTCGGTGAGCCGCGATGCCACCTGCTTGGGCTTTTCGCTCGCGTCCGTGTATCGACGTTTTATGGATAAACTTAATTGTTAATTGATGGATACATTCGTCGGCCGATTCCGTGAATGCTGCGTTGATTTTAATAATTTTCGATACATCAATTTATACTGCGCGGTGAGGTACAATTATTGAATTTAATGACTTTGTTACATATACAATAATAAATCGTTGGCAAAAGTGTACTTGAATTGTAACATTTTGAAAACAGTTAAAAATAAAATACTCGTATGCGTATATTCTATTTTTATGAAGGCAAGTACTTTAGTTCTTATGTAGATTAATATAGACTTCCATTTCAACAGTACAGTACGTAATTAATCAAAAGCAAACTCCCACGAGTCGGACGTGCACTATATCGATAACTCTCGATACTAACGAATCGAGTAAATTAATTCGATTGTAGTGAGTGATTAATACGAGGATCGGTGCGTTATCTCCACGGATTAGCGGCACTCGGCTCTGTAGTGGCTTAATTGACGTCCACAGATATGCTTTATTAAAATAATGGCGTTTTTATTTTCTTACCAGACGTACGATATTCTCTTTTTCGTCTAAGTCACGGATCTAAATTATCGCTTCACTTTTCATACATATGAGCAGTTAAAGCGTATTTTTTGTTTTAATATTGACAGAAATATTACCACGAAGTCACGATTTCTATAATACGAACGAAATTAAAATGAGTAATCGATATAAATCGATTAAAGCCTTTCGCATGACGCAATCGCATTATTCATTAGTCGTATTTTACTATTTATTAATGCAGAATGATTGATCATTAATTTTCAGTCATAATGTACGGAACTTAATAGATATTTGTAGTTAGGTCATCAAACTCTGTCGTTAATAACTGCAATGATTTAGGATGATTCACGTTTTATAAAACGATCATCATTAAATTAAGAATTATCTCGCCAAAGTGATCGCTTCGATGAATTAATACGTACTTGTGATCTTAGGTTCATTTATTTCTCACGATGTTATCAATGGCTCTTTTAACTTTTATGTTGCTTGTTTTATAGTGTATGGAATGATGTAATAACTTAACAGTTTTTATTCCCTGGGTGACCATAATGATTCTAATTTTAATTTATGTACCAATTTGGGTGAATTTGGTATAATTAACTTATATCTTTAATTTCTGGTTGTATATTTGTATTAAATTAATAAATTTCAAATCGAGTGAGAACGTAGAATTATATGTTTTAGGGAAAGTAGTATGCCATGTATGTTACTTTCGAATACTGTTGTGAGTTATCTGTTATATGAATGATTTTAGTGCGGAGAAGGTCAGAGTAAATTAAATTGGATCGTTGCAAAGTGATTGAATTAGAAAGGGAGCGATGGAGAAATTGAATATGGCAAGTAAACGAAAAAGTTGGATAAAGAAAACCTTAACTGTAAAGTGTTTTTTGAAAGTATCAATTTATTTATTCCAAATAGAACTCTATATAAAATTTGAAACATATATTTTAGATTAATCAAAAAAGAAATCTACACAGTGCATTACATTAAGTTAAAGCGTTGGCCAAGACTTTGTAAGCAACTCGTGAAATACTGCCTTGAATGTGGAGTTACAAAATTGCAACTCAAAGCTCAAAGCGTCCAAGAGGATACGATGCACATAGATTCGATGGAATAAGTCGCAAGCTGTAAATATGCCACGACATGCTTTTCACTAAGGATCGTGTACGGGTCTCTGATGAATGTAACCGTGTGCCGGCCAAATAGGGTTATGTTATTGTTTATTTATAAACTGTCCGAGGCCAGGACTGGCGCTTTTTCCGAGTGGCCAGTGACAAATTTATATTTGTCGATCGTCGAAATGCGATAGAATCGATACGTCGCGATTTATAACTCGGTCGATTGATCGATTTCGATGATTCCGTGGTACGGCGCGCTGCACTCGGCGAGTTATTGTGCCGTTTCAAAGATTTGTTCCTTTTTCAAATGTCACAAACTGAAGCGGTCGTGTAACTGTTGTACCAAATATATTTTAATATTAAGTGTTTCGTAGAGTTAAGGCTGTCCTTTGTGTACCGTATAAATAAATCCAGTAAATATCTCATGGCTTATAAATAACAGATTTGGATAATTTGAGTGTTCAATGCTTAAATGTATCTTATAACTTTATCTTGAATGGTACATACTAATTCATTTCAGGTGTGATTAGTCGGGAGTTGGTCACGGTGACACAATACGTTCGTATTTCTTTTGATTCGCAGTTACAACCGTTCACACACTCTTTATTAACTACCTTAGAATCGATTCGGCGCGGCTGTCGTTAGACGTAAACAATTATTTGGATTCGACTTGATTAAAATTCAAACACGAGAATATCTATCAGGTTGAACGCGCCGTGTAGGACCGTGCTTGTGTTTTAATTACCATCATCCCACGTTTTAGTGTCAATTTGCGCCAATTAGTCGACCATAAGGTCGTTTATCGAACGCGATCGATACCCGTGCCGAATTCGTTAATCGACTTTAATGAATTCCGATTAAACGTGAACGGACTTTTTCCGATGAAATGTTTTGAATCGCGCACGGGTGACACATTTTAAATTCTTTCCTTACACTTGTCCCTTCGCTTTTTGCCCCGTGTTTGTTTTAATAATGCATGACGTGCGATTATTTTTGTTACATGTCGCCGTGTAAGAACCGCTTGACGTTCGCCAAATCCTCCTTTTGCAATTGTATACGTATGCAATCTGATAGCGCATAATTAATTTCGATCAAGCGATTCGTTGTTTAAATTATTTAATTAGTACCGTCCGATGATAATTTTGTGAGGTGAATATTTTTTATGGTATATGCCGTTTATTAGCGCGATGACGCAGCGAGAAGGAGCAGCGGCAGAAGTTAATTACGTATACCGCGAGTAGAACACGATGCGTGCATCACCTTTACGAAGGCGGGATTAAATTGGCAAATCCACGTTCGCCATAAAAGGCGGTGGCGCCGACCGGCAAAAACTGTACAGCTTAAGTAAATACAAATTTCAATCATCACTGAACGTTTTATTTCATTTGAAATTCTTTATTTAAATGTGGGACATTATAGTTAATCGAATGCGCATAAAGATATGTTTTTCCGGGGAGCGCCGGCGGTGGTCACTTTTTCCATTGGCAGGACATTGTTATTGATGCGCGCACGTCGTTCTGTCTCGCGCTCGCACCAACCCTTGCGCGCAACTCGGCTGAGTTACGAGTTGGCTCTCTGTGACTTTTAAAACAGTTTTTCATGACGCTTCTCGCTTCCACCGGGCCTTGCGACCGGCGCCAAAATGAATGGACGGCGCAGTTTTTTTTTCTCTCGGAATTAGGAATCGTTCGCATAATGCCAACGGTTAGTGAAATGATTTAATCGAAAATGTAAATTTTAACGGAATACGGGTGGATTGAAACTTGTTTCCTATTCATTGATTAGTAAGTGTAAGTCATTAACTTTGGGAAACAGGTGGCGTGTTGTAGTACCTACCTAAATTCAATGTTTACTTTATGGACAAGCAAACTATGGTGTCTAACGTGCAGAATGATTTTAAATTCATTGTATCCTACATATGTACCTCAATATTATTTACTTCTAAACAATTACGAATAATTATTGATTGATTGGTTTTGACGAGATTTTTGTTTTTACAAATGAAACGAAAAAGTGTTTTTTACGTCTAAGGATAAAGTTAAATGTATTTATTATATCAATTTATTACTATTGTCTTCTTTGTAATATACTACTGGCACTCGAAATTGATCTATACTAAAAAAAATATCTCATTCACAAAACGATTAAGCTCCGTTAACAAATGGTGTAATGACCTCTGAAAGCAATATGGAATATTAATGTATAAAATATTCATCAATAATTTGGCAGTGGCTTGGAGGGGCTTTGTGCCAATTAAGGCGAGCCTCGAGGTACACGGGGTCGTGTGTTGCGAATCGCTAATTACCGAAACAGGATGATAAGCCGCCCGTGACGTCACCTACGTGGACCTCGCCCGGCGCACGGGATGAATTATTCTGTTATTGTTTGATGCGGACTTATTTGTTCTAACCTCTTTCGAATGCGTGAAAAAATAGAATGGGTTTTTAAAAAATAATTTTACGTAGGTACTGGCTGAATGTAGGGTGTTTTGAAAGAAAAAGGAGTAATTTATGGATTAAATATATCTTATATGTACATATGTGATAGATGAGATAGTCAAATATGACTGCCTCGTGGTCTCGCGGTACAAGTGTGTGCCGTGCGATCTAGAGGTCCTGGGTTCGATTCCCGGATCGGGCAAGGTGTTATTGGGTTTTTCCATTAGGAAATTCTCAGTAGCAGCACGGAGTCTGGAAATGTGCCCGAAAAACGGCAATAGGCTCGCCCCCTATTACGTGCGACTGATAATTACCTGGCGAAATGCGGGTGCAAAAATGCATCTCTGCCTAGCCCTTCGGGGAATATAGGCGTGTGATATGATGATGATAATTTTGAAATATACAACATATTAACATATTAACCGTTAAATGGGGTTTAGGTCATAGATTTCTAAATCGGTCAGCATTACGATGTGTTTGTTCTGCAGCAATTTCCGTTGATTAAGAGATGAGAAAGATAATATAGAGAATAAATATAAAATTAGTTGAATCATCACTCCATTAACACTTGGCATTATGTGAAATTCCGCAATATCACCAACATATTTCTCGATTTAATTAACCCTTAAAAGCGGCCTCGTAATCCGACAGAGAACATAAAGGTGAAACAAAAAAGCACTCGGCGTCACGTCTAAAACTGGGAACTTTGGACAAAATCATGTTTTTATGGGACCTTTTGTGTGTTTTTTCTCACAGTTTAGAGGCATCTGAAGGAGCACGATTCGGTAACGCACCGAGGATGATGTTATCGCGACCATTAGAGGGCTCAGCCATCGCTCGAGACATTTCGACACGTTCCATTTTTATTTTAAATCCTTTTAGAGTTGTTATTTTAGGCCAATGATTGCGCTTTATCATCGTACCTTTGCGGCTCGGGTATCTCCGCCGCCACCGCAAATAATAGCATTAATATTATGACGCGTCAGTCAAAATGTCCGCGCGAATTAGTGACACGTTCTGTCATTTTCATAAAAACCTCTACAAAAAATGATTGTTAATAAAGATGTCTGATCGAGGCCCCAATTCCCACGACACGCGGTCAGATAAGACGCGTCGTTCCACTGTATCATGTTTTTGCAGCATCATAACCCGACATTGTCGCCGGCACTCCGTCACACGCGGACACGTCGCTGATATAAAACGCCAATAAATGTCACTTTTTTATGACACATTCGGCTGTTGGATTCTGGTCACGTGCGGGCGCGCCGTCAGATGTGTATCGACGCATGTCCGCCACCCTGGCTGCCCCGGCGCGGCTCTGTCGCTCTGTCGCCGTGTCGCGCGCCATTCTCTCACGCCGCGGCCGCGACGCACGACGCGTCTCGCGCTAATCTCCTCCTCCATCGCCTGGTGCTGCAACGTGTCCCTACAATGCTCTCATTAGACACAATGGTGATTAGGTGGTAGGTGGGGCTTGCATTGTGCCAGCGTCACGCGCAACAAGCGCGCTAACGACGTGTGGAGGATCTCGGGGAAGCGGAACGAATCCCGCGCCTATCCAGAATGCCATCCGTCCGCTGTTCTCTTTCACCGATGTGACTACGCATTCCGGCAAAAAATTCAACGGTCCCGAATCATTATTATCTTTCTTCGTCGATCATCGATCGCTATTATTCTATTTAAAAGCCTCTCGATTTGTTCTTCGCTTTTTTTGGTTTCATTCTCCTGTCGGCCGTTTCAATCCGGTGCCTCAACAATGGCCACGTTAAGAAAGATGTTTAAGTGTTTAGTAACGCTGTTTTTTCACAATTTTTCAATTTAAATGCAGTCGTGTCGCTGAAGAGCCGGAAGGTGTCGACACGCCGCATTACCTATACTAATAATGTCAAGAGCACAATGGACGTAACGTTCTTAACTTTAATCTTCGCACATTACCAGTTTTTATGATCCGTGATTATACTCTGTATCCGTATATATATATTTATTCTGATTCATAGTAAACATTCGCGTTATCGACCGAGTTCAATATTTTTGTATTTAATTAAAATATTTAACTTTATTTCCCCATGTGAAACTGCAGGAAACGAGAATCGCTTTTTATAGCTCAAACCACTTAGTAACTATCTTACTCCAGCTTAACATTTAAAACGAGTGTGGTCTGCAGACTGGGACATGTATGTAGTCATACAGAATCAAGCAAATTCTTTGAAAGGGCTCGGGGCAATTTAGTAAAGATATTAATTGGTGAGGACGCGCGCGGGTGGGGACGCGGCGGGTGCGGGTCGGACCCACACGTAGCGTGAAATCGCGGGCCCCACCTGGCCACCAGCCATCTTATTATTTGTTGTCTCCCATCCTCCATGCTCGTAAATTTCCACGTCAACGTGTGCGATGATTGTGGAAAAAACGAGGTCGACAAAGCTTTTTCACACCAGACACAGACATAAAGGTGGCCTCGTCCCGTAAATACATATGAGAGCGCGATGCATAATACTCGCCGCTCGACGGACTCTCTCTTAATGTGCGTGTATAATTTTTCATCGTAATAAATTCGGATTGTAATGGCTGATCGCGATTGGTTTGAAATTTTAGTTGCGTTTATATCAATAAAAAGAAAAATATAATAATAAAAAAGTAAAATCTCGTGGAATTACACATATCGGGACTGGTTTTGGCATTAATCGACGTTGCTACCACCTACATGTCTCAAATAATCTCGTCGTGTTATTGGTTCTCTTTTACTTGAGCGTTGTGATAAATAACTTTGTTTATTGTCTCTCCGACGTTTTTATATGTGTAACAATAATTTTTATGTGCTGTAAGTAGTCGGTGTGAGGTCGCTGCGACAGCTCAATCAAATGCAGCCCTGGCTTGGAGGCTTTGCGCGTCAATTTGTCACCAGTTCAACATTGCTTTAATAGTTTGTTGGCTATAAACTATGGTATTTCGATGGAGGTTGTGCAATTAGTCCGCCATAATGATAGATAATGAAATATTTGTTAGTATGGGTCGAGGTGAGTTCGTGTGTATGCTGTTGATTAAATTCTGTGAAATAGTAAATTATTGTCTAAAGACGTGTGGGATAACAGCCAAGATTAACGGTTAGTGAGATAAATACTTGCTGAATTACTTACGTAAAACATATAATTTGATAATTTTCTTTCGAAGTAGCGTTTGCATTTAGGAATTTCATAAAATGTTTACTTCAAGTAAGCGATAATGAATTGATTCGTTACAGGTAAAAAATATTGCATTTTATGTACGGGTCGGTAAATGGCCGTTTATCGAGCTCATTTCTAGAATCCAAGATGCTTCTAATATAACCTATTATATTAATAAGCATCATATACATTTACATCCAATAAAATGTATCCTGACTCGAATCGAATTAGTTCGAATTAGTAATCGAGACAAATTAGTTTTTTTTTTATTATTAATGTATGTTGCGATCACACTGTTGGTAAATATGAGTGTTCATAGAAGGAATTACGTTGCAAAAATAGAGACTCCGTCTGTGGTGCAGTTGCTTAGATCAGAAACATCAGGCCATATACGTTCTACTGTTGGGTACCGGCCTTCGAGCTTCGTATAGGACTGATCAGTCAATTAAAAAAAAAAATTATATGTATACTATGACGTCTCCATTCAACAAAAAAGTGGTCAAAACACGTTAACCA
Source organism: Cephonodes hylas (assembly GCA_030295005.1). NCBI lineage: Eukaryota > Metazoa > Arthropoda > Insecta > Lepidoptera > Sphingidae > Cephonodes > Cephonodes hylas. The sequence continues at coordinate 3,931,338 of AP025364.1, read as the reverse complement.
ACATCCAATTAACTGGATTTGTTATAATTTACCGTGCGCACACTAATTTATAGTTTGTTGGCGTTTCGTTAATTAACCCACAGTCATCTTCACATTTGTTCAACTGCTCTTAAAATGGCCTCTGTTAATTGTTACCAAAACGCGTGGTATTTGAAACTATCGCACTAATACGCGTGGAATGGAGTTTGTGTTTATGTTGGTTAAAGACTAATGAAAGCGCAAATAGTAGCGTAAAAAAATGCCGACTTAACGGGAGCTCATCGAAAATTGGCAACATAAATATTTTTTAACATAAAACTTGAAAAAGTAACCGTATTAGTGATTAACCCAATGTACAATATATTATGGTCACCAATTTGTACATAAAATAATAATAGGAACACTGAAAATAATAATTTTGTAATGTTACATCGGTCGGACGGAAAGGGACGTAACATCGTTCATATCGATATCCACGTCGGTAATTTTATTGAATACTATGATGATCATGGCTGTGCTCCTTTTTCTTATTAAAAATTGTTTTAAATATAAAACCAATTTTATTTTTCGACCTTAATTTTTACATACTGCGTTATTTTTGGACCTCCCGTCAACTTAAAATAGGTGGTTTAGACCATGAAACTAAACAACTTTTCCAAAGAAACATGGGTCGAAACGTGATAAATAATTTGACCCTCCCATAGAAAACTGCTCACGTGGTCGATTTCGTGTAGAAGGTCTGAATTTTTTTTTCACTTTTCGACCCGTGTTTCTTTGGGGAAGTTGTTTACTTTCGTGGTCTAAAACACCTACTTATTTGAATTTGGTGGGAGGTCTAAAAATAAACCTGTTATATTAAATAGGTACTTATTATAACCTACCATCGCTTATCTACATAATGTTTTACATGTCGAAAGTAATAAAGAATTTCACAAATAATGCAGTATTTTAAAATGCAATATTTTTGAACAACTAGATATTTTCTGTTTCCCATCATTAGTCGATATGCCAAAAGAATCAACTTATCGTGAATGAGATATAATGAAATAATCCAATAACACTGGCCGACCAGCGATTGAACCTCAGGTCTCTACTTATACTACTCCCAAAGCGCAGTATCAATAAGTATTCCTTCATAAGTAATTACCTCTCCTCATAATAGCACTTCCATGAGGGTTGCTGCTCTTGACAGTCAAACTGGAGCAGTTCCATCGATGCCATCTGAACTGGTGCTGGCATTCTTTGACTGCCAGTTGTAGACCCTCGAAAGCTATGGCGGCTGCGTCAGGCGCGTCGTAGCAGACAGACCTTTGTTCCCGGGTCAGGCCACCGACCAGGCGGCACGTGAGAGCCGAGTTCAGTTTCAAATGAGTTGGCAGCATGTTGTCTCGCGAGCTGGAAATGAGTTATAGATATAAATACACCCAACAGTCACACACATAGTCCTGACCCCACATTAAGATACGAGTCTTGTGTCGTGAGTATCAGAAACTCATTCTGCATAATCAAAAAATATTTTGTGGTTAATGTATGTGATGTGACGTTTGTAAAACTATTTTGGAGAATATAAATAAATATAATCTGCTGAGCACGAGGCTCGTTTACCATTGAGTGGGTTTAGGCCTCAACCTTTTTTTGTTTATGCCAGTATTACACTCGATGTTAAGGTAACATTTTTCAAAGTAAACTTCTCTTGATACATGCGGAAAATTAATTTTGATATTATTAATTTGTAGTCTTTGATGTTTTTAAGCTTTTGGTAAACGCTACAAATTAATTAAATAAACTATACATGATTTCAATAAAAAGCAAACAAATTTTAATAATGTGTCCGAGATGTCCTAACGACATTAATTAAGACAGATTAAACGATAACGGATCACCAAAATTTACAGCTTCATCGGTCAATAAATAAAACTAGTCGTGGTTAAAGATTACGTCAATAATGTTCACATATTTTAAAAATATTGCCCACTAATTGGGCGCTTCTTATAACAATTAATGTCGCCATAATTAATTTATACCAAAACAAGATGTTATCACACACATTCCGAATATTTTATAGATGAGATAATTTGTTTTATTCCGCTACTAATGTTGTTTTATGAAACTATAAATGTAATAGTTTGTTTTAAAAAATTAAAACATTTAGTCACTTTGATGCAAATCCCTAATAATTGTGGAATGGATGCTATCTAACTTTAAAATTGCTTACGATAACTTAAAAATGCCAATTCCTCTACATATTCCATATAAAGTCATACACATGGATTGTACAAAAAATAATTAAAAAAAACCATTTATATAGGATTTACACGATATGTAAGCTCTGCTATATCCAATAAAAAATCTTTGGAATTCCCAACAATTTTTTTACTACAAAATTGATCATGCTTAGTAGGGGTAGCAAGCCAAACATTCATAAGGTATTCCTTGATGGAACTAATAAGTTTAAAAGAATTTTATTTATAATTCTACTAGAAAATATTTGGTGTTGTGTTCTCGCTTACGAGCTACTGTAAAATTTCGTATAAATTAAATTTTTTGTGTAGGAAAAGCTTATTGATCACAGACATATATATGTACATACATAACTTCACACATATATTCCCATGTGTATGTATGTATAGGTTTTTTTTTATAGAGGTGCGGAAAATACTTTTTGCGTATCATCAGGACCAGATGTTATGCCTGGTATGTCGGACTCGTACTATGTGTGTGTAGGTATATGTATGTATGTGTAGGTGACCTGACTATCGTGTGTCCGGCACTGATACTGAAATTTTTCTAATGCAAATACCTACTATGTTTTTTTTTATACCTGGGTATCAACAACAACTCTTTCTTTACATCTTTTTCTGATTAACTTCATTGCGCGATCAATTAGGATCCTTTAGATTCGCTGAGCTTCATACCCAAACGTCTATACTGTGCGCTGTTGATTCTGGAGCTTAGGAGATACATTGGCGGGTGTGGACCTACCTAAGGCATAAAACCACCCACTGTCACACACCCAGAGTCTCAGCGTGTTTCCAAAACCGTTTGAACCCGTGTAGCCTCACGTTATTTTTTACTGCTCTACATAAAGGTGTGTGTATCGCGACCATCGCGCGTCCATCAGATGGCGCAGACGTGACGAGACACTATTTAATCTATAGCACTTCCTGTACACGTTAACATCTTAAATATCAACACATTTTTTTGTTTCCCGCATTCAAACTGGACGCGAATGCTTTAAGTTCAGATCGACGGGATAAAACGTTTTCACATTGTTTTTAATTTTTTTGAGTGTTTTTTTTTTACGGATTCAAGTGCTTATGGTTGTAGCTAATATGTAACAGGAAGGTATACTTTGACAGAAGTTGTATATATTAGAAATCATTTACGGAATTTGTGTAGAGTTTCGTGACTGAAGTTTTATGCCAGGTCCTGTAAAATATTACGAAATTTGCAAATACAGTTGTATATATTCAATTTATTCATTCGGGATCACTTATATAAGGATAATGCTCTCGATATCTTAAGCCCTACCTGTCATATTATGATCGTACCATTAGTTTAGGCGTTGGTGCTTAAAATTTGGCGAGTGACAATATTATGGACACTTGAACCCAGCATGTTGAGGACCATTTTTTTAAATCTTAATTAAAAGTTTAAACTGCTCTTGATAATGAGAATTTAATTACAAAAGAAATGAATCCCTCGCAATTAGTCTTGCCCTTAAGCCGGCGTGTACTTGTATTTAAGGCGCGCCGCAGACCATACTCCATCTATTTAGCTTTGTACAAATATACATTTCTTATCACTGAGCCGTATGTATGTGGGAATTTGAATGTCAAGACCGAAGCGGAGTTTTCCTGCTAGCGTTCTGTGGGCTTTCACGACTGCAGGTCATTAACCTTAGGTCACCAGATGGTTGGGGATAACCTATGGTTTGCTTATCGATATGATTTTCTTACAATGTGGTATTAAAGGACGTAAATAATTTATTTGAAGTTTGAATGGGTTTGGGCGTCTTCTTTTGGGGACGATCAGCGTTAACATATTTTAATTGCACGTAAAAAACAAAGTCAATTAATCAATTTTAGTGTCTATTTCTGATATTAAAATAATAATTATGCCTAGTAGACTAAGGTTTGTCTAAATTATAAGATCTCTAATGGAAACTATGTCAAAATATTTTATGCGACACACTGTACCTATATTCTGCCACATATGTCTATACAAGCGTCAAATTAAAAAAAAATAATGATTTTATTCACTCATACGGCCTGTGTAACTAAAGATTTTAGTACCATAAGTATATTGGTAGTTTTTCCACCGTATTTGCAAGTATTGTAACACAATATTGAATATTGTACTTGACTTCGTCAGCATCCCCAGTACTGATATAAAAGCTTCGAAAGAATGGCCCTTATAATGTCCACAAAAAGAGTTGAAGGCAGTTAAAGAGCATAAGTGTTAGTGTTGAGGCTCCAAGCGCCGAGGAACGCTAAAAACAATCGTAACAAAAGTTAAACACCGTTTTCCGTCTTTACATAACTGTGGGTTATCACGCCTTCCCTTCCCACGCTCCGGCGTTGTTTTTAAAGAGTTAGCCTTTAGTATTGAGGTCGTATTAATTGGAAGGAGCTTGCTTTGACAATATTTTTAGTTTTTCGTTCACTAGCTTATACGAGATTGAAAACTTAGATAATAATAGTTACGGTAATAAACATAGTAAAGCTAAATTAACCTTGAAAGAAAAAATATGACGTGCCTTTAATTACGATAACTATTACCTGTCTAAGTTTTCGATCGCGGTCTGCTTAGATCCCATTTAGGACTATTTATAATGGCATAATGGGACCAGCAACGTGTTTACGTAGCAGGGAAATTTTACTTTTCCTGAAGCGTGGCCTAAACTTTTTCCTGGCATCGTAACTCTGAAAAAGACTATAGATTCGAGATAGTTACGCAATACTTAGTAAATGAAGAAGGATGAAAATGCATCTAGGTTTTTGTTAGCAGCCAATCCAGGAATGTATGACTGATAATAACAAGACAGACTACACCAGCGTGACAGTCGGACTCAACTCCTAAGAATCACTCAATATTGAGAAGTAAGATAGATGAAAAACATCTTATAATACCCATGCAAAAATATTCGCAATGTCATTTGCCCCGAGAATTTAAAAAGTAAAAAAGGACGTGAAATTTTTGAAAAAAGCACGTCTCGATCGTTGCAGTGACGATTAAATATGTAATACGGGCCGGAGATTAGTGGAACGCCGCAAACAAAAAAAGGCAACTAAAGGCAAGTCGTTAAACCCCGGTGATCCAATTAAAAACATACGCAAACTTTATAATTGCTTTAAAAATACCACTTGAACAGATAAAAACAATAATTTCGTACTTTAATACTGGCTATGGTAAAAAATAATAAATCCGCGGCCGGTGCCCGCTTGATGAAACGCCACGGATAAACATTCAGAAAAGTTATTTCAATACAAATTACAGCTACTTGCGTTGTTTCTCTCTGCGTGCCGACAATTCTGCAAATACTTTTCTCTTCTCTAACTCTTGGATTTATTATCGTATGTTCGTTGTATCCGTCCCCTTAAAGACAACTTTAGAGCCGATGTCTTAAAGTCTAGAATTGCTTGCAGTTTGCGCTTACATAAGCCCATTGTTTGTAGACGAGCTGGCAGCTTGATTGAAATTCCGTGTACTAACATTGTATATATGTACTTAGTGCCTATTTGTTATATTAAAATCTACTATGAAAAAGCTGAGATAAAGCATTCACCACTACCATTTGTTGTATTTTATTAACTATAGAAATGTTATGCTCGGAATTTTGACATTAAATTATATTGGGCCGGTTGAACTAATTCCATTTGAAATATGCGAAAAAGAACTGACTCTCCATGCCGGCATCATAATGTGTGGTGTGCGATAAAGAGATACTGAATTCACTTACTGGGTCAAACAATTTCGACAGCCAGAAAATCTTGGCGAAAGCACGGAGTTTGCAAAAGTATAAAAAAACAGAACGCTCTAACTCATGGGATATAAAACGATAAGCAAATCGTGGGTTTAGAAGCACACCTCTACCTGACCTTCGAGGATAGATCATAATCAACAATATTAGCCTTATACATACGTTTCTTATGCCTTGATTCACCACGCTGGCCTATTGAGAGTCGGCGCACTAGACTCCCTAAACCTTTGAGGCCTCAATACAATAGTAAGAATACATACGTATTACAAAACGAACTAAAATGATGCAAAAATGAATGTAGCTTTAAGATCGCTGAGAAGTAAGTGAATAAAATACCCGGAGTAGTGGCCCTTGATTTGTGGCAAAGAGATTGTTTTAAAAAACTAGCACAGGCAATTAGTTCGATAAGTGTTAATACGCGGTTAAATTGCGTGTATTGTCTTATCGAGGCTTAACGTGTTTTATATTCGTCGCGCCCGCCATTAGTACGGGAATCTCCGAGTTAAATTTATTTAACGTGGACATTCCAATTCGTTTTATTTGAATTAAATTTTATGTTATGCTTCTTTATATCGATGCTTGATATTGTTAGTTACAAGAATGTATAGTAATTCTAGGTGAGAGACTTAAGGATTTCGAGATTTTAGTAAGTGTATGAGCAGTGATGGCCTCGAGGTTTGGGCGCGCGGTCGAGAATCTCGGCGGTCGCGGGTTCGAACCCCAGGCACACACCTCTGACTTTTCGAAGTTATGTGTGTATTCACATTGAATTATCACTTGCTTTAACGGTGAAGGAAAACATCGTGATGAAACCTGCACACCTAAGAGTTCTTAGGAATTTCTTAGGTGTGTAGTCCGCCAACCCGCACTAGGCCAGCGTGGTGGACTATGGCCTGAACCTTCTCAATAGTAGAGGAGACCCGTGCTCAGCAGTAGGGTTATAATAATAATAATAATAATAAAAACTCTTTATTCATTTACACCACATGTACAGAGATAATATTACACAAAAACAAATAAACTTAGTGAAATAAATTGGCGGCCTTATCGCTAAAAGCGATCTCTGCCAGGCAACCTTGCAGGAGAGAAATATGCAGACTGGACGTATTGGCGGTGCTCTATTAATAAATAAATACATATCAATAATAAACCTACATGAAAATATGTACTTATATACAAATGAGGAAAAAAAAAAATACTATATAAAATAAAATAGACTTACATACATACAAATACTACAAATACAAAAAAAAAAAAATACATATAAAACAACTAGAAATAACTATCATAAAAAATCGCAGTTTCCGAGTTATTGTGAAAGAAAGTACGACCTCAGTCTCGATTTGAATACTTCCGGCGAGGACGACAGTTTAATGTGTAAAGGTAGCGCATTCCACAGACGCACCGCTTCTACCGCAAAGGAATGGTCATAAAAAGACGTCCTGTGAGCCGGGAACTTCAACATCAAATTCTCCGATGACCTAAGTGAATGAGAGTTAGTAGTATGAAGGAAATCAAAACGTTCCTGAAGGTAGCGCGGGGACGAGGGATTAAACAGGACACTGTAAAGAAGAGACAATATATGAACATTCCGGCGAGAGCGAATAGGAAGCCACTTGAGCTTAACTCGAAATTCAGAGACGTGGTCATATTTGCGTAAACCAAATATAAACCTTATGCAAAAATTTTGAAGACGCTCAAGCTTGTTTAGCTGGGCCTCGGTGAGATCAAGATAGCTGGTATCGGCGTAATCAAGGATAGGGAGTAACAGAGACTGTGCAAGCGCAATTTTGGTGGATATAGGAAGAAAATTACGCAACCTGCGTAGGGATCCCGCAGAAGCAAACAGTCTGCGACTGACTGAAATCAGTTGTGGCCCCCACGACAAATGACGGTCGATGATAACCCCAAGGTCTTTGACAGTGTCACTAAACGGGATGTTTATCCCGTCAAGAGACAACTGGGGTAGTTGCGACCACTCGATTTTGTTATAAGTTCTTTGGCTACCAACTATTATGCACTGCGTTTTTGTTGGGTTCAGTTTGAGGCCGTATGCGTTACTCCACTCCGATAAGACGCGTAAGTCGCGATTCATAGTTTGAATGGCGTCATGTAACTGTGGGAGAGGAGCTTGGCAATATGGCTTGGTTATATGGGTTGATAAAGAAGAAAGAAGAAGAAGAAGTAAGTGTATTACGATACTTACTTGGTTATTGGATTACTAAATAAATTCTTAAAGTCATGGGGTTCTAACTTACAAATAACATCACTTGTACGATTATACAAGAAAGGGTTTCTATTTAATATGTCTACAATTTTTGAAAAATTATTAAACCTTATACTGTTACCACCGTGTTTTACTCTTCAAGGCTCAAAAATTCATCAAAATCAACCTTAGCCAAAAACCCATATATACGTTTATAATATTAGAATGAGATACAGTACCTGAACAATAGTAGAATAGGTACGAAGAATAGGCAAGAAATACCCGCATTGTATCATTAACAAGAAGTAATAAATCGCTATCCATTTAACTCAGTCGCTTAGTTAATTGCAAACGATTAGAAGACCGCCTGAATAGACACTTCATTTACATAGAATGGAAATATATACTCCTAGAGGCTTTTTGTAATTGATGTTGTACGGAATAATCCAGCTTGTAATTAAAACGCGGCCTTAGGATTCATTAGGCGTTTATTTCTATGCTACAAGTACACTATGCGTGTTGTAAAGTCTGAGTCTCATCAGACTGGGTACTAAAATTTGTATTTAGAAGCCAGGCGGGGCATGAAATTTTTGTTTTCATCTTTGATTTCACAACAAAATAATCTGAAGGAACTTATTGTGGTAGTTTATAATCAGTTGCATTTAAAAAGTTGTAAAATAGAAATAAAATAAAAATGAACCTCTATTTACATGTAACATAGGAAATCTAAAGAAATACAAGATTTCTAGGCTAAAATTCTCCATTTTTTGGTATATTGAAATTAAGATTTTTTTGTGGTGCACGAAGGCCTAAGACTTCTTAGTTTTTGAGGATACCTGTGCCCACCGCTGGGCATATTGTTTATTGGCTGATGCTAATAAAAAATAATGATATATTGAAAGGACACATTTAAACGTCCTTTAAAATTTCCTTTCAACACACATGGCTGTATATTCTAAGTTTCCTTTGCCTGCAAGCAATAAATTAAAAACTTAAACAATAGACAGTTATATCCTAGAGGCAGCGATGCAAATTGCATCGGATAACATAATTATCATTGAGTATGAGCCTCCGCGTGGAATATCAATCAAGCTACAACGGGCCGATTATGCGACCACGTGCAGTGGCATATCGTTCGCATTAACATACGGGACAAGTAAATATCGCCTCTATTGGGTGGGCCCGACGATTGACACCTTTTAAATTTGCATTCATTAACATTTATTATTCGCGTGACATTATGTTAAGCTTTACCGACTATGTTTCGGCAACTTCGAGTTGGGTAGTAAAGTGCTGGCTTTAGTATTAATGTTGTAGTTAAAATTGGTATTTAAAATATTGTCATGTGATAAAATAAAAATTTATTACGTTTTGGAGATTACTTTATACAAAAATACTTACTTTATTGGACAGTATTTTATTGTAGAACCCGTTACTTGTTTTAAAATCTAAACACAAGAAATCATGTCAAAAAGATTTTAGATTACGGAAAACCATATATTGAAAGTTATAAAAACATGACTTTATTAATATAGGCATCGTCGAGATAATTAAATGAAATAGTTACATTGCCGTCTCGTGATAGTTAATTTTAATCGAACTGCCCTTACGAGCAGCAATGTATCACGACTTGTATGATCGTTTAATCACTTTCGAGCGCCTACTAGCATCCGTTTTGCATGATTGGGGTTGTGGTGTATTAATTTCGCATTCAACACGGCCCCTAATTGTTTGTGTATTGTCTTGTTGACGTATGCTCCTTACGAAAACTTACTTTGATATTTTTGCTACTTCAATTCTTAAACTAGCATATTATACCTATGTCGTTCGCCAACCCCCACTAAGCCAGCATGGTAGACTATGGCCTGAAGCTTCTTAGTTGTAGAAGAGATTTGAGATGATGATACCTATGTACTGCCCGGATTAGAAATAAAGAAAATAATAATAGAATACTTTTAGGTATGTAGGGTCCATCAAGATTTTCAATTCTAGATAAATAAATATTTTAGGAATTTTTGTATGAAAAACAAAGAGGTACTTTTTAGGCCTGAAGTATCAAAACAAAAGTATTCAAAACAAAAGCTTTGTTATTGATATATGAAGGTATTTAATGAAAACCTAATAGCCACGTTTCTTATAAGGTGAAATGAATAATAAATAATATTTTGTTTATTAATAATACAATAATAAAATCGACAAAATTTTACCAATAAGAACCAATTAGACAGTATTTTTTAGACGTGGCTGGTCAGGGTTTCACATAACTACTAAATTCTTCATGAACAGCTCTCAAACATGTAAGTGATGACCATAGAGAGACCAAACATATTATGTAAACATAACTGCACTTGGTCGAAATAATTATGATAAAAATTTTATGTATTCACGTCTTACTAGTTAAAAAAATACGTACACATATCACAAAAGCTTTTTTTGTAAATGTCAAAGGGGTTGAATGTCGAGAGCCCCTTTGTGAATGAAAGTTTTAGAGTAATTACTTTATTGTACTTCATGTCTTTAATGAAAAAACATGAATGAGAAAATATTTTTTCGTCCACTTAAAAAAAATGTTATGTAATTACATGTCAAAGTATATAAATAACACCAAAAATGTTAACAAATATCGTACGCATATTAAAAAGTATACCGTCATTATATAATATGTACTTGTTATATTAATGGCCAATTAAAGAGACTTACCTTGCCATTTTGAACAAAAGAAACATTGAGAAAATTAAGGACGCATGAAATGTCTTTGGCATTCTGTATTCCGCAGCAAAAACTTGTTTTTTCATGTTGGCAACACTAATTTATCTTTGCGCGGGCTCATTTTAACTTGTCACTTTATTGTCAACTTTTGAAATTTCGTCACACCGCACTTTGAATTTGGAACACCATAAATACAGCGAAGGTATTGCAAAAACTGTTACGATAAGCAATAGAGGTTGTGTTTTTTTCCAAACTCCGTGGTAATGGAGAAGAGTATTTCCGAATTCGGTTTTGGAATATGTGAATGTTTGTCGCGTTATGTATATTTTTGCATTTCCGTGGTGTTTGTTTACGTGTCAGTGGGCGCTCCGTCGGCGCGATGCCGTCGGCTCGTGTAGAGAGCGCGGTCGGGCGCGCATGTCGGTGCGTTGAACGCGTGGGACGTGAGGCGTTCTCTTCGCGCCGCCCAGACGTCGAGAAAAAAACTAGGGGGGCGTCTTCGATACGGCCCCACCTACTCGCTCATTATCCTTGTTTACGTGTATAATACCACTTGGACACAGATTTGATTTTATTGGGAATAGGCGGCCGTGTGTACACAATGAGGTCTCGTTTGACAGTGGCGCGATGGATGCGCTCCCTGCCTACATAACGTCGCCCCACGCGTGCAGCCCGGCCACGGGACACATCACTTCATATAAGGGTTTCACTGACTCACACCGGGTTTATATGCGCATTTTTGTGTTTAAGTCACATCTCGGTTCATTTTTGCCTATATTTTGAAAATAATATACAGTTAACTTATATCAAAATTACATTTGAAAACGATCAATTTATTTATAATAAACATAACAACAAAAAAATTTATCACAAAAATAAAATCATCAATTATACTACACCAACTAGCTCTATCAAAAAGCAGTAACAATAAAAATGTAATACCATCAAAACAGATGTAATAAAAAATTAAGTAATCGAGGGGGTTGGAATCCGCGTGCCCATGACAAAGGGTTAAGGGTGACAAGTAACCCTTCATTAGGGACGGTTTAGTCGCGTACGCAACATGCTATACTATACTCAATTCATGATCTGTTGATATGATCGCGAATGAGAACATGAATTATTTATTAAAATTTGTTATATTCAAAATTATGTAAGTAAATTTAAATTAACAAAAGAAATAAAACAGTTTTTAATCCTCACACTAATGAGCTAGAAATACTTTTGAGTAATGTGTCATCCTTAGATTCATATTATGACACGCTTGTCGTCAATCTAATAGTGCACTCAAAAATCATGTATATAAAAGGCGTCTTCCATTTGGCGTCATATTATGTATAGGGAATGCAATCCCGACTCGAGATTGCAAATTCGAGATCCCGCGGGATTAGAAATATCAATCCCGCGGGATCCCGGAATTTTCGGGATCCCGTCTAGTTTTAAAAAAATAATTAATTTGGATGACTAAAGAAACTAATAACTGCTTGTTTGTGATAGTGAGGTTAAGTAAAATAACATAATGAAATATGACATGACCACGTCTCTGAATTTCGTGATAAACTCAAGTGGGTATCTATGCGCCTTTGCCGGAATACTCGTATTCTTTTGCTACTTTTTCAAATTTTATTCAATCCCACTGCTCCCCGTTACCTTAAATATAGGTTCCGTTTTCTAAGCGCTACACATGCACGACCGCTTAGGTCCTCAGAAAATTTAACACTTGAAATAAGCATAGCACCAAATTTCTTAATAATTCTTTTACAGTCCATGCTGCACGTCTGTGGAATGAATTACTACTAACAATTCGTAAAGCTAAATCGCTTTCCACTTTTAAAAAACTTCTCAGAACTTACTATTCTAAACTTTATATTTTATTTGGTAAATTCGTATTCTTATATGTATGTCGTTTAGTATTTATATTCTTTTATTAATAGTGTTGCTTTTATTTCTGTAAATTACTCATGCAATCTTTACACTAATATCTTCTATTCAATGTTAAGTTAACATATCTTCTTTTTACATTCATGTATGTTTATGTATGTATTTGTTATTGATATACATTATTAGATTTTTTTTCTGTTTCTATTTTACAATTCTGAAGACAACTGCCAGAACTACGACCTTTCATTCCAGTCGCGTAGCTTGTCTGGAAGAGATCGCAGTTAGCGATAAAACTCGTATTCGTTATGCTTCATTAATGTTTTATATTTATTTTATTGTATAGTGTACAAAAAGTACATAAATAAATAAATAAATATAACTCCAAAGAAAATAAAATCCTTTTTTTTTAATCTTACCAACCAAAAATAATTACCAGGTTTTAAGGAAATTAACATAGGTAAATTAGATAATCAAAATAATAAACATATTTCAAAGGAATTAGGAAGTAGTTACCAAAAACGAGTGATTTTGGAAATGACTCCTTAAAAAACAAAGGCTACCAAATAATAGTATCTGCTAAACGGCATCTAATGTCCTTTGCAATGTATCGCGCTGCAGAGAATGCCCTCTCCGACTCAACACTGGTTGGCAATAGCGTGGCGAAGCAAGTATATGCAAACTGCAAAAATCGCCCCCTTGTTCCTCCACACTGAAATAAATCCTGACTACTGCCGCCCAATCCCGTCAATCTCGAACGGGATCTCGTCATATTATGCGTCGGGATTGATCCCGAAAAATTACTCGGGATCCCGCGGGATCCCGATCTCGCGGGATCGGGATTGCATTCCCTAATTATGTACTCGCTACGATGATCGTATATAAATATCCACTCAAGTAGAGGTGCTAAAGAACACTCTACTTTCTCTACTTAGACTTAATCATAATGAAATAAGGGATAATGATTTATTGTTTTGAGTTAGATGTCAGATTACAATATTACCTTAGAATACGGCATAGGTGGTTTCAACTTATTTAAAGTCGTCACTATAGCGAAATCAATAAAGGACGTTTACCTATCAAAAGAAAAATTTTGACTCCGAACTCATTCATAGATCTAAAAATTAAAGTATCATAATTTCTTATTCAATTCCCATGGGAGCTTTGTTTTTACTATAGCTATCATGCTCCTTTGAATATACTGTCCCTATCCAGTGGTTTTACTCCCTTAAAAGTCCAAAAGCGTTGGACCTTAATTTTGTAACTTCTAGTTTATAATCGTTTCTTGTGGGGTCAGCGTATTCTCATTAATATCAAATTGTTTTCGCTTACTAAAAATCTAAATTCTAAAGCTTAAAAATTGTCATTCAAAACTTTCAGAAAGGTTGGCTTTTGGCCTCTATCGAGGTACTGGCATTGAGTCTACAATTAAAAATAATTTACCAGAAATTTTGAACAGTACCCTCTCAATGGTAGAGAAGGCCCGTGTACAATAGTGCGACGTATATGGGCTGATAACGTAACATACGGTAACATTGCAATAGAGTAATAAATAAATCTGCAATACCACAATTAAATAAAGTATGAAAAGACGATAAAGGCGCAGATGGGCATTATGCGCGGTCAGGGCTATGCAAATTGCACGCTTTGATCTTGCAGCCACGCGTCGCCTCTCCACCTGAGCACTCTCGGATTTTCAAATATTAGTCTTATTTCGTTAGTTGCCGGTTTCTTTGCTGGCGTAGGGCTGTGTTCATCGTCTAATGTTTGTTAAATACATATTTAATTTTTGATAGACTAAGGACAAAAGTATCGAATGTATTTGTACATTATTACATACTGCCTCTTTGGGAGAGTAACTGAAAAATCTATGAAATAAATAAGATGTGAAATGTTATCACCTATTCTGTATTCCAAAATGATCTGATTCTGATTATGGCCGCCTCTCTTATTAAAAATCTTCAGAAACTGGTGCTATTGATATTGGAAACTACCGCAGTAGAGTTTAACTTCCGAATAAGGTCAAATTAAATAAATAAATAAATAAATACACACAAGTCACTACTCATAAGATACAAGTCATGTGTCGTGGAAATCAGAAACTACGGGAAACTTTGACTCGGGAAAATCTCACAAATACCCTGGCTCGAAAACAATTATTTGTGGATCATACAAACAATTGTCTCGCCAACTGCTCCACGGGTCTGTCACACAACTTGTCTCTACCACGTATAAAATATTGGTAAAAAAACAAAATGGAGCAACCATAAGGCGATCAGATAAACGATGAGGAGCCATTGCGATCGCGTACGGGAATATTAAAGACGCGTAAACAAATGATTTAAATTGTTTGTTTCGATCAAATCAGGGGAGAATAACGTGCAGCGATCAAAGAGTTTGAAACAAATCAGATATTGTTACATCCGTGATAGACTAAACTACGAGAGATATTATTTGTAATTATCCAACGTATGGTAGATTTAATTTTAGAATTTCAAAGGCGTTATAGGAATGTTTGTCTGTATGCCAAACTTCCGTTTTATGGGGAATTCGGTTATTACTTCTAGTTTTTTAAATGTTTAAACTATATTAATAGATGAGGTATCTGGTTTTGCAGATGTTTGTTAAAGTGTGAATATTTCATATATTCGTCATAATATTCAGTTTAGTTTTTAGTACATCAAGGGCGTATTACCAACCTGTATTCATTTTAAGAATATATGCTTTTTATATCTGATTGCCTCAACTAAATTGGGGAAATTGTTGACTTTGAAGTATGTATTTGGTGTAATATATTTGTTGATCATATTCGTATTACAATGATTTGAAAATATCCACGTTCGTTTCTTTTACATTTTAAAATACGCAGTGTTATTTCAACAACCGCGTTAAGTCACTTTTAGTTATTTTTGGGCGCAATTCCAGACTTCGTGCACTTGCTAAGAATGTCTTGGAACAATCCAATAACAACAAATTTATATAATCAAATTGTGTTTGTCATATTTGTTCCGATATTTTTTAAATAAATATGACATTCAATATTTAACATTTCCCATTTGTTTACAAGATAAATTTAAATTTAATTATCACCAATGTCTGTGACACTAATGTGTGTTCACGCTACGCTATCGACAATATTATCGTAAGCTATAAAACTCGGGGGGTCCCTGGTATTGTATCCAGTCATTTATAATATAACTTTAAACAAGTTATTGGCTAATAAACTACTGATATTGATGTTTTTATTAATAAAAATGTCTTTAATAATTTGCTTCCTTGGTTGGCTTGGAGAAAATTGTTTTAAAGAGTTTAAGTTAATAATTATGATACATTTTAAAATTAAATTATGTCAAATGTGATTAAATGATAAATGTGTACCCAAATATTATTACAATACCCAAGTATTATTACAAAGTTTGGTAAAACAAACACACAAAGATTAGTGGTTATGTTGTGTGGTATAAGATCAACAGGCTTCGGGCTTGAACTCCGGCTTGGCCGAAATGTTATCTATCTATGACATGTGTTGTTCTCTGCTCGGAATCTGGGAATGAGACGAACAAAAGGCCACAGATTCGCTCCTATGTGTAACTAAAAACGTAGATGCTGGCCTTTCCCTAAGACCTTTTAGGTCTACAGGTTTCTTCATGATGTTTTCCTCCACCTTTGAAAGTATTTGATATTTTCGTATATACATAAAAAAATACATAACTATGAAAAGCCTTTGTATTAAATTTGCGACCGCCGAGAATCGAGGCCATCACTACTTACTCCTGCTCAAAGTATCAAACTTCTTGTTTCTAGAAAACATATGTTAACTTCTAGTGTATTTATAAAATATTCAAGAAATAATTATCGTCATCAAGGCTCTGGTAATGGCCGGTAAGTACGACATGGCACCTTATTTCTACGTTAAACCGACAAGTTCTAAACACAGGTGTCGCGTCTATGACTAAACCGTAATATCCGCTTGCTTAGGTTTTGCTAGCATTTGTAATGTAGATAAACTGTTAGGATGTGTGCACATTTTGATGCTTGGAGGGATTTTAACTATAATCTTGGGAGTTAAGGCTAAGAAGATTAGGTGGTCGAGAAACTCTGTCGCAGGTTCAAACCCAAGGCACTTTGATTTTTTGAAGTTATGTGTTTATTCGCAATGAATTATAATCATTTACCTACTTTAGCGTAATGGGAGAAGGTAAGTTGCACATTTAAAAGTTCTTCGAAATTTCTTAAACGTGCAGTCTGCCAATCCGCACTACGCCAGTGCGGTGGGCTATGCCCTAAACCTTCTCAGTTGAAGAGCAGACCCATGCCATGCCATGCCAAGGTTTAAATAGTATTTCTTTTGTAACTTCTAAATAATATCCAAGAATATGCTGTATGAAAAACCACAGCTAAATTTAATTAAAAAATATAAATAAAATGTGTTATTATTACCGCAGCTCGCCATAATGATGTGAAGCAAGTGTACATCCCACCTAACACAGATATGAGGTGGCGTATCGTATTGTCGGCAAATGAGTACTTATTGTCAGTCATTAGTACGTAAATACTCGTGTTTAAATAAATATCCTACGTCCATTACGCGGTGGCTAGATTACCACATTTATCGCCGGGTTGCCGTTAGTATGTGGGTAAATCTCCCGATAATTAGGGAAATTTTTAACGTAGTGGGAAAAATATATTTTTTATATAGCAAGGGAAAATAAAGCAATGCCTATTATTTTATTCACATTCATAGAGAGTATATCTATGTCGATGTAGCAGTACAAGAAATGCCGTGCGAATTCGGGATTCCTGGTCCTTTCCGGCTTGGGTAAAGTATTAATGGGTTCTTCCATTGAGAAATTCTCAGTACCAAAACGGATCCAGGAAATGTGTGCCCGGAAAACGTTAAAAGTCTCGCTTTCTATAACGTGGGAACGACACATACTTGTAAAATGTGAGTGCAGAAATATACTACTGCCTACTCACTCGGAGAATCAAAAGCATAAATTATTCTGATATTATTGCTTTTCATTAAAAATTAAAAAAAAAAAAACAAATTACTAGTATAATCAAAGGTCCACAATCGTATGTATTTATGGAGGCGTAAATAGAAATCTACTTCAACACTCTCACTACGCCAGTATACTTTCGCTAACCAAACAAATTTTCTAGCTCCGGGTTTCCAAAACCATTAGGCGTATTATAACAATTTCCGGTACATAGAGTTTCCCCTTCCTACGAGGAAGTGAGTTAATAACAGCAATAAACAGTATTTTAAATAGCTGAATCCGACTTTGAAACCTGAATATGGTGGAATAATAATACTTAATTTTTAAATGAAGATTTAGTCCAAAGTCAAACAATATTTTTAACTGCTGATAGCGGCGCTACTCTGTCATTTCGCCATAGTTCATTCATTCTTCAATAGTTAATGTTCCAGTAATATCCTAAAACTTATACATCTACATTGTCAATTAAATTAAACAATAAAACATATCCCTAAATCAGTGCAAAATATTTAAACCCAGCCACACTGAAATCCACACTCGCAGGCGATTAAGCGCTACACACAGCTCATCGCTCGCAGCTACTGTCACGCATCATTTTCTATCATTATCAATTACCTCGCGAACGGATCGCGACACCGCAATATTGGCTGGGAAACAGCGCTCCGTGTGTCGGTGTTGCCAGTGAATTATGAAATTACCCACCGCACGAGCGATATTCTTTTTACTTCTATTTTTTTGAATTTCGAACACATGTTTATGTCTGTGGAGGTTAGATTACTTTTTATGGGAACACGCATTAGAATGTTCGAGATTTGAAAAAAGAAGTATCTTTATTGTAAACTTTTGAATGATTGTAACACATTTTATTAAGTTAGACAATTTAATAATTTTCTCGGTCGTATAAAGGTAAAATGATAAACTAATAAAGAATTTTTAGTGAATATATTAAACAACAGTCATAAAGTTTACACGGCTGTCTACCACATAAATAGTGAATTTCTCATAAACCCACGCTAATTATACTAAATACTGTTGAGACGGTACACACAAGCGCAACTAGAAAACTTTAGGGGGCCATATAAAGGGGTTATAAATCAGTGGAGGGTCGCGTTAGGGTGCGTTCACACCGCACGGTTATGGGATGGTCCATTTTAATTTTACTGGTCTTTGAAATCAATATATTCTTTGAATTTTCAAAAAAAATAGGTATAAAATGTTTTTATCCAAATTTCAATACAGGGTGCAAAACTGTATAAAAAAAAAGTGTATTATTAATTTTTAAGGGCCCCAAAAAACATAGTACCTACTTAGTTATTTTCATTGACCGGTCAACGTTTGGCAATATGTGGAATTATAACATCAAAAATTCATCATTTGTTGATTCGTTTATTAGTAAACTAAAACAACTATGCAACGAGTATTTAAAAGCTTTTAAAACTACACTTTATAATTGAAGCAGAATCATAGATTTCGAGCTATGCAAATTCGTGCATACATTATTATACAAACTAAATACTCGCATACATTACTAATCTATACTAATATTATAAAGAGGTAAAGTTTGTGAGTTTGTATGTTTGAATGTTTGAATGTTTGTATGTTTGTATGTTTGTATGTTTGTGACGTTGTAGAAAGTAAACTCGGGATCTACTGAACCGATTTTGAAAATTCTTTTACCAATAGAAAGCTACGTTCTTTGTGAGTGTCATAGGCTATATATTAGTCCGAAAAATGATAAGACTTTTTCGTTGTAGCAGGATCTGTGAAGTAAGTCGGAGAAAAAACGGGCGAACGAAACCGTTTTTTGCAAACGCTGCCTTTCTCATGGGAGATATATAGTTGAGTCCTAGAGAAAAATTGTAGAGCTTGATAATGTCTACAAAAAAGTCAGCGGTAGCATATGTCTAACTTTTAGGGTTGCTTCACTATAACCTCTTTTATGCTAACTAAATTTGTTATAAAATAAAGCATTGTTTGTGAAGGTATTATTATAAAGATTATATTAATCCTTATCCAAATAAATGCGTTATTTAGTATAAGTATTTAATTTAAAAGAAATTTGCCCTTTACATCATTTGATTTCAATGACTATCTTAGAAGATATCGCAGTTTCAAAATAATCAAGTGCACAATAATTATGTACAAGGCGCCGGCCGGGGCGTTACGCTTTCACGTGATTTGACCGATTTGTATGATTTTTGGTATGGGCATAGATAGGACTCTAAGGAGTAAAATAGACTATAACTTATTTTCTTTCCGAACTCAACCCTGTAGTTTACGCGGACGAAGTCGCGGGCAACAGCTAGTGTACTATAAAATGAAACATTTAATTTTATTTAATCAGATAACATATAATATCATAGTCACTGTATTAAGTGATTAGTCTAATATTATCTATATCTGCGCGAAAATGCTTGCGTTTCTCATCATCAGCCCATATACGTCGCACTGTTGGGCACGGGCCTTCTTTACAACCGAGAAGGTCTAGGCCTTAGTCCACCACGCTAGCCTAGTTGATGGACTTATACTTTTACTAATAACAAATGCGTTAGTACGAACCTTAATACCGAATGTCATACAATTTTAGATATTAAATCCTAATATCAAAATGCGAATAACAAGTGACAATAGAGGTTTCACACCAAGATCATGGGTTCATAAATTATGGCAGCCTGAACACGACCAATCTGTATTCTGTACTGAGGCCTAGCCTGTTGTAGGCATATATTAATATATGTATAACGTGTGGTCAAACATATCCTTATTAATAATATTATTATCAATTCCCAAACAATAACAGGATAAGTGATTATATTCTCTATGGTCACGTGCGCCCTTATCCTGCGCGTACGCAGCTCCGGGCGGGATCTCGTTAGCATGTGTACGCGACATTTCACATGGGCTAATTGCTAGAATTTAGCCATCTTGATAAACTGCCCCGACTCGGTATACGCACAGGGCAAAGAATAAACGAGTGTGAGGTTTATTGCAGATGCGTTACTTCGTTTGTGAATTAATCTTGCGAAATTGAAGAAATAAATATAAAGGAACCATGTAAAGAATGAAACGGTTTTGTTTTTGTTTCGTTAAATGCAATTTTGGAAATTAAGTATATTTTTGTTGTAAACTGGATGCTTATCGCCAATAACCATTATTGACAAGAAAAGTTAAAACCCAAGCAACAGCAATTGAATAAGGAACAGGGAAACGAAATACAGTAAAAAAAGTAATCAAGGAATATTATAAACTATGGCATGCATCAATGAAAATAAATGTTTTATATTCCTCCCACACATTCTATCTGTAATTCTACCTACTGTCTCATCTCTATTTATAATCTTGGAAACGTAATATCTATCCGATCGATTTCCTTCCATTAGCATTCTAAACACTCTCATCGCAGTCTCAGACGATAATTGAAACACGGCTATAAACTTAGCACGCTGTGACACAATATTTATGGACGTATTACTGATATTCTACTTTAATAAATATCTAAATGAATATCGTGATTGTCTTTGCCTGTCTGTGTCTGTATTTTTTTATACTTCACTTCTAATGCGAAACTAATTTAGAATGCCACTTGATTTAAAACTAAAATTTTAATCTTGAGGTTTAAATGCTGCTAATAAGGCTCGACCGAGATGGATTTTTTGTTCTCGGCCGAGACCGAGACCGAGACCGAGAATAAAATAAAGTCTCGGCCGAGACCGAGAACCGAGACCGAGAATAGACAAAGTGTGATGTTTTTTAATACTGTTAATTTTTTTAATACGCTACTACTACTACATGTCCCTCGACATAAAATTGACCAGCTCTCCTAAACAGTTGTTCACTTGCTTAACTAGTAGGCGGCGCAGTTAAAAAATTATTTGTCGCAGGCTTAAGCATTAAGCAACTTATAAGGTGACAACAACCAATACTCAAAAATTTTTTCTTTGATTATCGAGCTTGTACTATATTTACGCATGGCCACGCGCGGTAAAATTTTAATGCCGATTCGAAAAAAGTTACAGTCTCGGTTATGACCGAGAATCTCGGCTAGAAACAGCCGAGAACCGAGACAAATTTCTCGGTAGGATTTGTAGCCGAGAATGCCGAGACCGAGACCGAGACCGAGATCTCGGTCGAGCCTTAGCTGCTAATTAAAAAGTTCCTAGTGTTCTAATAAAAGAGGTTGTATATCCTTATATAGTTCAAACAAGAATTCTATTTTTAAATGGTACTTGTTTAAATACGTGTTCTATATTTTTAATCTGTGCATTTGTTTTTTTATTAATAAAAAGGTAACTTCTAAAAAGTTTTATATCTCAACACAACAGGTTTAGAATAAATTACTGATAAAGTATGTGTCTAACAGATATGTACCGCGGATATTTGCATTTACCGCCAATTGATAACTCACGGAGCTGCGACCATTAAAGAAATTCAATGCACTTTATCTTAACCGTCGCGATATATTAAATTACTTAGTATTTATCGTAAACGTACTGATTCTATAATACTGTACTATGAATATTTTTAGCTTCAATTTGTTCTTTATGACTTTAGTATAAAATTCCCTTCTAGTACAGCATACGGTGGTAATTAATGAGCTCGGACTAATTTCGTACTGTCCTATCATCCTTATGATGGCATGATAATAATTGGGTATACCTACACCTCGGACTGAAAAAGAAAGATCTTTTTCTAAAAAAGGTCTAAAATACCAAAGAGTTTCTAACCTACATCCAGCTTTTGAATTACGCAAGAAAAATATTACGGACTTCAAAAAATGGGATGTACGAAATATTCTCCTAGGCAATTAGCTGGGCCTGGTCCATCGGAGGTCGATGTTGAAACTCATCAAGTGATTCATGGGGATGGCTCGCATACCGCGTGTCATTGTGTTGATGAATGTATCATGTTTGAAATCTACTGGCTTTGGGAGCTTAGATGATTTCTACCAGGTTAACATAAGGTTAACATTGATATTTTTAGAGATATTATAGATATTGGTGTGTTAATTACACAGACCTCCTTGAATCTAGGAGGAATTTCTGTGCCTTTCAGCGATTTTGCCATGCCTATTATTGGAAGTCTGTATAACATTTCGCACGTTAGGTCCAATTTAAGCAATAGTTATTTATCTGTGGTGCGTTAATTGCGGCAAATTTTTGGTAATTGTAATCTTTCTTTAAGTGAGGTTAAACCTCATAGCTCAATGTTTTGTCACCCGCTTTGCTGTGGAGGGAAGTGGACAACTGTTTGTTTTCCAACTCCTCCTTTACATTGCTTTTCTGATTAACTTCGTTGCGGGATTATCACAATTTAGGTCCCATTAGATTCGCTGAGCTTCATTGCTCGGCGCCAATACTGTTCGTGCCGTTGTTGATCCTGGAGTACAGTTGCAGTGGCGGGTGTGTGGTGGGATAGGGCACAAAAAAAAAGGTTAACATAAGTCTAGTAGCGTTTGGGAAAGTAATTTCAAGCCAAATATGTTATTATGACATTTATGTATAAATACGATTTAGTACAATAAACAGTGATGGCCTTGAGGTTTAGGTGCACGGTCGAAAATTTCGGCGGTCGCGGGTTTAAACCCTAGGCACGAATCTCTAATTTTTCGGAGTTATGTGTACCTATTCATAATGAATTATATCTGAGCGTTTCCTAAGAGTAATTTAAAAAAATATGAAAGACAAAATCTTTGTCAAAATATTGTCTACCTCATTATGATTATTAATATCAAATCATCGAACGATCATCCATTTAAACGTGTCGCGTTACGTCATCGTAATTATTTTAAGACTTTTTTTAAACTTAAAGGCACTATCTATTACGTTCGACATTTATCTAATCGCAGCAAAAAGTTTAGTACACCTATAAATATTTTAATTAAATCACATTTTATCCCAAAGCGGATATTGCAATCAAAACAAAACGCTAAGGAATTAATACATAATTATAGTTGTATATTCAAAGCACGAGAGAGATGAGGTCCTAGATGAGGTCACGCAGACAGGACACGGCGTAATTTGTCAGTGGTGTATCTATTGTATCTATTCATCGATAGACTTATCATGTCAATCGATCTAATTTCATCAGTTCGCCCGGTGAGCGATCGGCCGCGTGGTGGGAACGCCACTGCGTGCTATGTCATGCCATAGACTAAACATTATAAAAATGTAGAAGCGACAGATGTGATCCTACTAGATTATTTTTTTTACAAGTGTTGCGTTGCAGTACTGGAACATACGTCTCTTCAGTTATGATTTTTTTGTCCCTTGTTAACAATTATACATGTAGACTCGACTTTTATATCGAGAGCTGTACTAAATCAGTTTAGGAGCCTCTATCATGTAATAACTCTTAAGAAAAAGATTTCCCAAAAGTGAGTTTCGTAATTCAATAGAAATAATATTATACACCTGTTCAGAGATTTCATTTATCTCTATCTCATTCTTTCGGTGACAAAAATATTGTCTCTTAGATGTTTGTTCCCTTTAGGCACAATTCAAGCACATGTCAATATTCATAGACACTTAATTATTGCGACCACCAACGAGATATCTGTCTGGACATGAGAATATTTGGATTGTGGTTTAATTACCTCCCATTGTGCTCAGTGATTCGACTTCATTGTGCGGATTGTGCGCCACCCGAACTCTCTACCACGTCTCAACACAAATCATATTGTTTGAACATCCTTGTAATCGATTTAAAGTTCACTAACATTATTAGGTGAATGACATCTCGTTGCGCCGATTTTTTGCGAGTAATCTCTAAACGTATCCTTAATGTATAAATTTTGGCCTTTTTATACGTCGCAATAAACTTTGCAGTTCTTGCGTGCCGTTTATCTACTTAGGTGTTCACTAAATTGTATCATTAATTAAGCAGACAGAATTTCGATAAGCAATTAAAAGCACTAATCTCTTACGACTCAACACTTCACTTATAAATACGGACGTATAAAACTCTTTGCTCTCTAATCTCTATGGATTTAAATGAAAAGAAAAACACAACAGTGTCTACGGTCCGTAAACAATAAAAACTTAAGATTGTTCGTGAGCGAGTTCTGCGTAGAGCGGAATTGTTTAGCGGCGAGAAATTTCAAATTTGGAGTTCTGGAATTCGGAATTTGAAATTGAAAAAGCTGGAAAATGTAGCGGCGCGGCGGCGGGAGGGGGCGGGGGCGGTGGGCGTGGCGGGGCGGGGCCGCGCGGGCCCTAGCGAGCCGTGCGTTTCTTCGAATAGGTGTTTTATCGTCGCGACGCAATAACACGCGTGCCTATCATTGTTATTTTTGTAACATTGACATTCTGTATGCGACATGATAAAAGACCTCGCGGAGTAATGGATTTATGAATGAGTTGGCGGACACGTGACGTATGTGAGTCGCGTATGTGTGCGCTCGCAACAATTTTTATTACTGTACCAAATACGATGTTCTTGCTTTACGTATTTCATAAGAATATTTAAGAAAGTGAAAGCTACAACATATGAGACACAATTGGCACTATTTATTAAAAGTTTTTTGTGATTTAAGTTAGTATATTTTTAGCAGGTCTTTACTGAAGACAAAGATATGACCCCAAAATGATCGCTTAGAATCTTCAGATTTATTTGAAGAAAAGTAGAGCTTCCACTCCATTTTCTTACACCATCAAAATTCCTTTACATATAGCCGCTACAAAAAATCTTTAAATTCCGTTTTCTATAATTAAATTAAAACCAGAGAGCCCGACGCGTTGATAATACGCAAATCATCCATACTCGTCAAGATCACTTTGTCTCAAACGTCAAATGACGAGATGTGGAGTGCTCTGATAACCATCATTGACGATCGCACAAACTTACCTTTGCCGCTCACAAACTCTTATACCTCAACAATTGTCATACATAACGTGTTTTATCAACGGCAAATATAAGTTTGCGCGCGCTCCTCTCCAGCCATTATTGATAATCATGTCAATCGGCTACCCGTGAGAAATATTTTAAATGGAAGATGGTAACTATTAATTTATACGATATTATTACGATTATTATGTAATTGTAAGTTTGTGCCGGTGTAATTAATTTCGGTATGAGAGCGTGCTTTGTCATCGCGTTTTTGTGACGGCTTTTGTTGTGATTTTATATTTAAATTGTTGGTAAACCGAGGCGCATCTAGTTTTTTAGGCGGTCGCGGGTTCAAACCCGAGGCACATCTATGACTTCTCGAAGTTATTCACAATGAGTAATTACATGCGTTAACGGTGAAGAAAAACATTGTGATGAACACCTTAATCTTCTGTGTACTGTGAACTAGGACAACGTGGCGCCCTAGGGCTAAGGCCTAATGACCTTGTTGATGGTAGAGGAGGCCCGTGCCCAGCAGTGGGACTTATATGGGCCGATGACGAAGACGATGATCTCATTTTCAGCCTACCACATGCTTATAGTACCCATCATAATCATCATCATCTTCAACAGCCCTTAATTCGTCCACTGCTGGACATAGGCCTCTCTTATGGCACGCCACTGGGCTCGATCTTCGGCTCTCCTCATCCAACCGCTGCCAGCCACCTTGCGGATATCGTCACCCCACCTAGCCAGAGGGCGTCCTACACTACGTTTGCCGAGCCGCGGTCTCCACTCCAGAACACGTTTACCCCAACAACTTGCAGTACCAACTTATAGTACCCATATAACAAGTCTATCAAAGGACATTCTTTTCAGTGGGGATATCCAAATATTGAAGATTTCCCGTTGCTTCGGTATATACGAAATTTTTACATACATATATTACGGCATTATAAACAAAAAATAAATACCGAATAAACTTCACCAACGGGTTTATAAATCCCCGCTGTTACTTGCCTTAGTTCCCGATCACGGTCTGAACACACCCTGGACACTATGATTGGATTTTCCGTAAGCGTTGTTTACTTCATGACTTGAATATTCCTAGAAACTATTTCAGATATAATATACCTATAAACTACAGTAACTATATTTAGATCGCTGAATCCATATTTCCACAATGCGCACAATCTTTATCAACCCATATACGCCCACTGCTGAGCACGGGTCTCCTCTACCATTGAGAGGGATTAGGCCATAGTCCACCACGCTGGCCTAGTGCGGGTTGGCGGACTACACACCTAAGAAATCCCTAAGAACTTTTAGGTGTGCAGGTTTTATCACGATGTTTTCCTTCACCGTTAAAGCAAGTGATAATACAATTTGAATACACACATAACTTTCGAAAAGTCAGAGGTGTGTGCCTAGGGTTTGAACCCGCGACCGCCGAGATTCTCGACCGCGCGCCTAAACCTCGAGGCCATCACTGCTGCGCACAATACATAATTCCAATGGAGCGGGCAATGCTTGGAGTTTCTCTGGTGGATAGAATTCGCAATGAAGTCATCCGACAGAACCGGAGTCACCGTTTGCCCGCATAAGTACGCTGAAGTGGAAGTGGGCTGGCCATGTCAGCCGGCGGTCGGACGGCCGGTGGAGCAGATAAGTGTTGGAATGGAGACCGCGCTTAGGCAGACGTAGTGTGGGACGTCCTGCAGTTTGACAGCACGATGACTTGAGAAAGGTGGCGGGTAACGGATGGATGAGGGCTGCTCAAGACCGGGATGGTTGGCGCTTTCTTGGGGAGGCCTACGTTCAGCAGTGGATGGCGATAGGCTGATTAAGTTGAGATATTTCCACATAATTTACTCTACTAACTACGCGTTAGTTGGGTTCTGGTGCAAGATTACACACTGTATTTTACCTGTATACAAGGTGATAAAGACCGTGATCGGGAACTGAGACCGGCAATAGTTACGGTAATAAACAACCCTTGGACGTTAGACAAAGTACGATATTTTCAATGTTGGATAGTTAGGAGATCGATTTTTCTTTTTTGGATTTTTTTATCGTCAATATGTTTGTAATCATCGTGACTATTGTTAAAGATTCGCTTATAGTTTAATACACTCTACATAAACGTAAAACCAGGTCCTTTAAGAGTAGTAAAAGAACTCTATTATAAAATTCCTATTGCGCAGTTGGCTAGACACCAGCTTGTTAAACGAGAAGCCGCGAGTTTGATTCCTGCACCGACAAATGTTTGTGTGATCCATAAATATTTATTAGTTTACACTCAGATGTTTGTGAGAACTAAATGTATCTCGTAGTGTTCTGATCTGAACACTTGTATGTGAGTATGGGGTCAGAGCTATTATGTGACTGTAGGATTCTTATTAATTTACCTCGAAAAGGGGCATAATTTTGTCGAGTTAATAGATATGTTTAACCTTTCATTACTTAAGTACTGAACTACTTAAGAACTAGAGTACTTTGCCTGCACATTATTTCTGTACAAGTACGAATAGAGGCCTATTGGTACTTCTCCCATTTCACCAGTTGAAGGAGCCACGAGCATATTTTAGACTCCACCATCATCAGTATCAACATCAGTATTACGAAAAATCTTGTAAAACTTTACCAAACATGGGAATATAACCCAGATCCTATCGCTCCTTGGTACACACTATTACTTTGAAAATTAAAAGGCCTTCGATACCTACCATTACGTTTTTATTATATTGCTGCTGTAAAAGTAAACGGTGACCTACCGGGTCAATAATCAGAAATTAATGAGTAATTCAAAATATGTATCGCGTAATGCAGGAACAGGTAGCTTTAAGGAGAAGTAATATACTCTATCTATATTAATAATAAGGAAAAACTAGCTTCTGTTCTCTACCTTTGGATCAGGTAATCGCCCCTTCGAAGTAAGATAATTAAAGGTGACGAAACATTAAAACTGTACCAACATTAGTAAACGAAGAAGTCAACTTCCGTCAATAAAGATATGTTTTATGGCGACTGTTCTCACTTGCATTAAGCACTTATCGAGCGACATTCGGCCTGCGCAGACGCAGCTTTCCTTTTTTTCATTCAAGATACAAGTTGAATTTCTACGAAACCATTAGAAGAGTGTCGCATTCCGTTTTATCATTCATAAGATGTTTTCGTAATAAATATAATTTTACAACCGTCCTAGCCGCGATGTGATCTAGGTCCATTTATTAATTTTATCACTTGACACCTCGTTCACGTGCCACTTATCTGGTACTAAACCTACACAATTTACTTTCAAAATCACATTAACGTCAAACGTAGTTCGGAACTTCTGCTTTGTGTAAAGTGCATTGATAATAATCTGGTCCATTCTCAGCCGTGGGAGGGAGACGGAGGTACACTTTGAGGTGAGTGTGAAAGGGATGGGCGATGGTGAATAGAAACATCAAAATTTTACAGCATTTTTATTGCGTTCGCGCCGATGCGTATGTTTACAAGACGCGTCCGGCGAGCGCCGAAGCCAGTAGTTGCTTTACTGAATACTGACCGAAAACCACTTTTTTCGGATGCCTATAAAAAATGGAATATTAAACAGTGAGATACAGGCGTTAATTAGCGTGTGAAAATACTAATGTAAATGTTATAGATGATATGAAAATGGATTAATTTTGAAAATGTTTTTTAACCGCTTATATGGCTTTTTTATGGTATATTTATTGATTCGAACAACGCGGCGTGTAAACATAGTGTTTTAATGCGTGTTAATGCTTGCTTTTAGTTGATTACGCGTTTAACAACTTTTGTATTTGAGATTGGATTGGGCATATAATTCGCGGGAGTACGGAAGTTTCTAGAGTATTGAGATCCAGAAGCGAACCTAAGATAAGAAAAAATATCGTTGGCTGTTTCGAACTTATATGCGTTAGATAGCTAGGACTGCTAGGACTAGTTCCTAGGTTACTTCTTTGGTACTAAAATATTAAACGGGAAATGAAAAATTGAAATATGAAATATTGAAAGGGGCCCGTGTCAAATATTTGTACGTGATAATGGAAGATGTATGCCTAAAATATTAATTTTACAGAACAAAGTCGTATAAATAGAAAATGAAATAAATCAATAATATCGAAAAATCTCGTTAAGTCGAATCTCAACTAGCTGTAGACTTCCATTCATGTCTCTCAAAATGTATAAGAATGAATCAATTATCTGTCTGTCTGAGCAGAAATCCTCCATACGTCGAATAATCGATGTTTCTTCATGACATATGACTTATAGAGGTCCCTCTTCATAATATCATGCTTGCGGACCGAAGCATCGACGAATGTATGATAGACAAAATAGACTATAGATACTACCGACAAACATATTGTATGAAATTTAATTGTGTATTTGTTGAAACTCTATCTATAAGACTTATTGGCAGACTTCGTGTGTTTTATTTTCTTTTTTACACTCGCACTAAATATAACGTCACCACACCTGATGGTAAGCACGATGCTCTCAAAACAAAGTATCAAATGGCAATTGACTCCCATTTCTTATCAATTGAAGACGGCCTAGTTTGTATAAATATACACTGGTTCTTAGGTTACAACACCTGTGTTTTAAGCCCTAAATAATAGTAATTGCTGTGCTACTACTGAGCATTTTATAAAGATAAAACTATAACTCAGACGGAATTGAACCTAGGACCAAACAAAAATTTTCAGGGAACACATATGACAATCTTAGGACATTACTTTTTGATTGATTTGTTTTTACGTATTCACGAAGTCACACAGGGTTCAGAATCGAACCCCGATAGGCAAGACCGCTCTAAACAAAATCAAATTATCATCTTTAAAAAAATATACATAATTAGTAGAAAGAACTAGTTTGCAGAATATATCTTGCGTTTACGCAATAAATTTTAATGTAACATATTTTTATGTCATCATGTTTTGCGTCCAAATTAAAAAAAAAGAAACACCAACAATTAATAAGTCAGGTTTGATCAAATCACTTAACATTAAAGATCCCAATAATTTTGAATTCCGTCCATTCGTTAATTACAAAACCAACTTAAAGAAAAAGAATTTAAAACCAAATAAAGAGATTAATTTATTGCACCAAAGCTGTCCCTTAATCCTATAAAAGCGTACACATTGGACAGGATGGAAAAATTAAAATGTTGATGTGGCTAAATAAAATATTGGGCAAATAATGGAAGGGAGCTGAGGGCGAGACGAATTCGGCACGCGGTGGAACATTGTGAGAAACCGTGGTAGGGGACCCGGAATATTTTTTTATTGTTCAAATACGTGTTCCGACTCCTTGGTGCATGTTTATTAGGAATTTTTGAAAAAAGAATAAATTTAAATGTTACTGCCAGTTTAGAAATGTGTTTTTGTTTGTGGTGTTCACGCGCTGTGTTGTGGTAATTCTTTATGAATATAATTGTACTTACGTCGTTTAAAAAGGGAAATAGTATGATTCTAATTTCTAAATAATCTCAGGATGTGTGATCAAATAATTATCAATTATACCGTTTATTAAGTATATAAAAAGTGTATGCGTTACTTACAGAGAGTAAGTTAGAAATATGAGGGTAGTATGAAATGTGTTACTAATTCAATAATTTTGTTGCATATTACCATATACTACAATAGGTTTGATAATTTCGACTAAGGCTCTCAAGCACTGCTGGTGTAGTGGTATCATGCAAGATTCCCATTCTTGCGACCCGGGTTCGATTCCCGGGCAGTGCACTTACGTTTTTACTTTTTGTAGCTCTAAGTGTAACCACAAATATGTCTACATAAATATTACGTCATAATTTTTCGTATAAGTATTAAAAATTAATAACACCACAATTTTGATTCATCGAATGAACTAGATGCGACCCAAAAGAGACATAAATAATAAAACAAGCCATTTAGTTTTATTTGGCTTGTCTAATTATTTTAACAAGACAGACATTTTGCCAGATAAAATGCCAATCATACTTGGGCGCGAATGCGGTAGGTTGATATGGGAAAGGCAACCGAGTGCTAAGATTCTCATGCGAAAATATTCCGACGGCAACCCATGGGAATGGGACAAATTTATAAATTCACGTTTGTATTCGGGTGAAATGCTTGCGATGCGGTGACTCATTGATGAATCACCGTCAATGGAAAGCTTTTATTTGGAGTAAGAAAAAATACTTTAATGATTTTGTTGGTAAAATTTATTGACTATACATGTAGATACAATAGGACTGTTTTTATTTTCTAGATTTTTCTGAATTTAATAAGCACTAAGTTTTAGTGAACTGTGTATTTTGTGACAATAATAAAGTATGATTTGACAAAATTAAAAAGCAGTCTTGACTATTACAGTCAAGACTGCTTTTTAATTTTGTCATATTAGCCGACTACGGTAAAGCCAAAAGATTTATTGAAAATGATTTTGATAAGCTATGTATGTATGTTCATCTGTTCTTTCATAGCTCCTTAACTAGATATTTGATCTGAAAAAATAAGATATGCGTATACGATAAAAAAATTTATCACACCTATTGCCAAATATAATATTTTCCTACGTACAAAGACGTCGTAGGATGCAGGTTGCTTCTATTGATAAACCTTGAAATCATTGGTGGATGATAAGTCTGACAAACTATATTTACTGATAATTATATTATATTTTCAATCTCCGTAAATTCGATCATGTCTCTTCCTACCGATGCAAACTAAAATGGCTACCGATTCGTCAGCGCCGTAGTTTGCACGCTCTTGGTACACTGTTTTCTATTTTATTCTCTCCCAATCCACCTTCTTATTTAACCCCCCATTTTCAATTCTTAGGGTTGTCCCACACCAAAAATCTTTGTTCTTCGTACAATCTTCTTCTTCGTTGTCCTCCCCATACTTCCAATTTTCTTCACTCTTCTTTCTCTATTCAATCCATCCTTCTCTGGAATGCGCTCCCGCTCGAAATAAGGACGTCCACTACACGGCATTCGTTCAAAATGAGAGTCCGAGATCTATTTCTCAATAAACTGGCAGAGTCTTCTTGTTGAAGTTAAGTGTATATATTTACTTATATTTATTTATTTATATTTTTAGTATATGTATATATGTGAATATATATTATGTATTATGTATATGTATATTTTTAATAAGCTTGTATATATGTTTGTATCTTGTTTTTGTTTTCTTTGTTGATTTCACACCAACCATACTTCATCTCTCCACCACCCTAAGGTAGACTGGTAGAGAATGCCACCGGCATTAAGTCCGCCTATATACAGTTTTGTGTATGAAGTATTTAAATAAATAAATAAATATTTAGGCTATACATGATAAATTAACCTAACACAAATTATATCGCAATAATTCACTAATTAATTATAATAAATGCAACAATCTTGCCAACAGATGGCGCTGTTAATAAATTCCCGGATAACTGTTCTACGTTACGTACAAAATACTTGATAAGTCACATAATTCGCTTCATATAACTTTTTGTAAGCTGTGTCATTAATTTTCATGCTAACCCAGTATTGTAATTCAGAGTCCATTGTGAGGAATCGGATCCGTGTTTCGTCGAAATAATGTACGTCAGAGGCCCATAATGAACTATTAGGGAGAAAAAACATGAATCAGACCATAATTGTAAGCATTTTTTACATAAATGATTCAGGTGCAATGAATCACCGGGTGGAAAAACCGCGAGGCTGCCATCCAGGACATTATGTGTTTTAGGTCTATCATTTAGCGTATAGACATGTGTGATTATAGGCAATTCATTTATCGCACATTAGTAAAATTATAATGTATGGATCACATTTTAGAGTTTATTAGGAACCCGGGAACCTTTACGATCGGTCATGAAGACATGATAGATTTTAAAATAGTTAATGAAATGGCAAACTGTTTTTTAACTATTAACACAATGATTTTCTTCATAAAAACCATAAAAATTCAAGCTTTAAAAAAGTTAGGAGCGTATTTTATCTGCCACTCATATGCATCTCACTACCCCGAACTTCTTTTTAAACTGAGAAGAGGTAAGCCTTAGTCAACCACGCTAGCCTGATGGGGTCTACAAAGGTACCTACCTAAGAATAAATTATTATAAATTAAAAAAAATGTAAAATTCAAACAGTAGATCTCCAAGCCATAAGTAATCTGACTTAGAGTTGAAATAAAGTAAAAATAACAACACGCAAGTACAGAGCTCTTAAAGTTCATACAAGCATAAAACCCGAGTGGGTCAACAGTGCGTTTCTATAAATACGACTAATTAAGTAACGTCATTTCGCCGCGAACTGGCCCTAATAAAATATTATGTTATTATGAATTTGCTGTTAAAGTTGGTTACAACCGCGCTGTTAAACGCACGCTCACTGCCTCCGAACGATTTGTGTGGACAATCTATTACAAACTTTTTATTTTTTTAGAAATGTATGCCAGTGTATTAAAAAAGTAGCTGAAATACTGCAAAGCTCTTTCTATCCCTATACCATACTCTATACATTTATTACAATTGGTTAAGCAGTTGAGCTGTATTAAAAATCAAACCAAAGTTCCTTTTGCTACAATTAAGGATATAGCCTAGCTTTGAATAGAGGTTTTGTGACAAATAATCTTGTTTCACATGTAAGAACTCGTATCTGTGACAGTTTTATGTACAGGGTTCAAATTTTGAAAAGAATTATTTGGTCACAGAATATACACATAATAACATTGATTGCAACAATTCTTCTTCATTTACATTTAATAATTACTTATATGTTTATGTAAAACTCTGGTGAATATTGATTGCATTAAAATTATATAAAAAAAGATTCTGAATCTGTATACTAAAAGTGTTTACAAATCTCCCATATTCTTTCATCCGATCAATGAACAATGAGTCGTAAAGTTTTATCACGCGCTGTAAATGAGCATTTTTCAAGGGGCACTAATTATTTCCACATCTCCACTCGAACAATCCGCCACAACAATTGATTTGACGCCGCTTTTCACTTTGAAACTCACAATCATAATATGTTAATGGTCATTATGTTACAAAAAAAGGCTACTGCCCTTTTTTATTCTGCCATGTTTGAGTCTCGAAGCCCAAAAGACCTGTTCCTTTGTAAAATTTAACGAAAACTTTAGTTGATTTTTTGGAATGCCAATGACTTTTGCTAGCAAATATTTTTTTGAATTAAATAAAAGCAATACCTTTGAAACAAATTTAAACCAATAGATATTTTAATATGAATTTCAATAATAAAAATACAAGCGTTGAATGTTGCCTTTACACTAGAAATTGACTCTATTTATTCATTTAGCACTTACACACATATCAATTTACAACTTAGTCATATGTTCTAAGACACTCGTAAACGCAATAAACGTAAATAACGTTGTTCAACTGAGACAAAACACTTAATCCTACTGTCTTAATCAATAAAACATAAAACACAATTTCAATTAATAAAAGGACGCATATCAATAGCCAATAGAATCTCATTCCGTTTCATATCAGCCATCATCGTCAGCCTTTAGCAATTTCTATACACTCAATAAGCATTTAAATGCAAACATGATAGGCATTTATCCGGGCACCATGCAGCAGCAAATTGCCACCAGCCGATCTGTAAAAGGGAATAAACGCTCACAAAGTTATTAAAGCCCGAAGCCTTCACATCACTTTGTCAAAGCCTTTCTACATGCGTCATTATAGTCACAATTCATTAAAATTATCATCAAGCTCATGATTTCAATAGGGATGTCCATCGACCGCTATTGCAAGACGTTATCGACGTCGACATCTCAGATCGATATCTCGACATTCCTGCACAGTCACTTGACTAGGGTGGCATCACGTCTCTTTGTGTTACTGCTATCTAGTACCATATTAAGCGTCTAATGTATGGAATTTAATTTCTAAAATCGTCCGCGTTGTGAAATGACGGTGGTGTGAGCGTTCGTAATGGCGGTTACGACGTTTCGTTTGGAACAACATCTCATGACATTGCTCGTAAGTTGAAAGCTAATCAAAATGTTTTAATCGATGATGCGATAACATTAGTGATGTGCGTTTTTATGTCGTGTCGCACGGCGCGTATCGATGATTTGTGTTTTATTCATGAAGCTCGGAACTGTTTTGAAAAGTTACGCACATCAGTCATAATGACAATGACATGAATCGTTTAAAAATAACATAAATAATATTTATTAATTAAATATGAGCCTTTCACGTTGTTTTATCATGTTCCTAAGCTGTAAAAATGTAGATAAGAATACTGTGTTCGTATAAATATGAATGCTGAAATAGAATTATAAGCTTCGCAATAAAAGTGTCTAATTCGCTATAAAATAAACCTAAAATATTTTTACGCGACATTCTTGAATAAATTTTAATTTATGTGCGTTAGAAAACGTTGTTTCACTTTCTTTTATGGGTGTTTAATTTTACTTTTAAATAACTTAACATCTCACAATGTACCTAATGTAAATTAAATTAGATTTAATTCATAAATTATTTGTTTTAATTGTTTTTATGTTTTTAATTTTATCGAATTTATTTAATAATTTTAAATTTTATTATAATCGATTATTTATGTTAAATGTTTTATTTTGGTTAGAGCTTATTTAATTTATTTATATTTTATAAGAATTGATGTTATGTTAAATGTTCATTATAATTTATGTCAGACCAGGGTCTTCTGGTACAAGTATGCAAATACTTAAAAGAAGGCCCTAACACTGTATCATTTGTATTCTTTTGTATTTTAGTAATTAATGAATGAATGAATAAATTAAATAAATTACTTTAATTAAATTAAATAAATTACTTTAATTGTTGTTGTATAAACAGTACTATGCTCGAATCTAGACGAAAACTACCTACATACTACATCTTATATATTTGCCAAATATTTATATTTATAATGGTGTTTGCTTGCCTTTTAACCCGATTAAAGGTAGATTTTTAGATAACGATAGCCGTTTTTGCGTGTGATGGAAAATATAACTTCCGAATATTATTTATACCGTGACAGTGGAGACATACAGAGGCCTATTTGGCGAGTAAAGATAAAAAGAAATAATTAAGTTTCCTCAGTATTAGACCCAAACATAGGCTTTTTGGATTGCAAGGCGAATGGTCGCGTCGTTGGTACCACAGCTAGCACTTTTCGGACCTAGGGTTAATGAGATAATAATTATGTAAGAGGCAATACAAGTATGTTTCAGTTACTTTTTCACACGATTCGAGTTTTAAAAAATATGCATTACCTTCTTCTTCTTCTTCATCAACCCATATACGCCCACTGCTGAGCACGGGTCTCCTCTACCATTGAGAGGGTTTAGACCATAGTCCACCACGCTGGCCTAGTGCTGGTTGGCGGACTACCCACCTAAGAGATTCCTAAGAACTTTTAGGTGTGCAGGTTTCATCACGATGTTTTCCTTCACCGTTAAAGCAAGTGATAATTCAATTTGAATACACACATAACTTAGAAAAGTCAGAGGTGTGTGCCTGGGGTTTAAACCCGCGACCGCCGAGATTCTCGACCGCGCGCCTTAACCTCGAGGCCATCACTACCTATGCATGCATTACCTACTTACCTTATATTGTCTTACCTTCTATTAGGCAGTATGTCAAAGTATAGAATATAAGTAACGATCAAAGCGTTACAGTAAAGCATTTTTTAATTGTCAAATCTTGACAATTCATTATTATGATTAAAATATGGCGGTCACTCGACATCGATACAAAAGCTAACACCGACACGTCACTAGACGTAAATGAATTCCTCGCATTACATTAATTGATTAGTTGGATATTTCTTATTGAGTGAACAATCTCTAATTGAGATTCTAAGACATCATCTCCAGGTGAGACCACCAGAAACTTATTCGCTGTATCTACAAATTAAAAACATCCAATTGAGTCAAAAAAATTTATATACCTAATATACATCCGTCTATGGAATTGATGATTTTATACGATATTGTTAGAATTTTATCACAATATAAAACACTTGCACTTTAAGACTTTAATCCAATGTATATTATTTTTTTTATTAAATGCTTATATTGTGATACTCAGTAAGTTATTTTGTGGTCATTATAAAAAAACAATCATAGCTAACGGGCACACATATGTAGGCTTGACCCTGCACTAAGATACTCCTCTTGTACAGTAAGTGTCAGCTACTATGAACGACTTCTCGGTCTCACAAACACCTAAAACCGAAACAAATATTTGCATACAAACATTTTTCTCGGTGTGGGAAACAAACCCACGGCCCTCGTTTTTCTATCGCGTGTCTTCTCACCTGCACCACGAAGCTATCGACAAGATACATTTTTGTTTAAGATTTTATTTACTGCTGGGTACGGGCCTCCCGTGCAACAGACACGATAGACAATATTATGATATATTTTATAGAAATACATCTCATAATCTATGGAGACAAAACACGATGAACCCTAAAAAACATTATATACGCGAGCAAAATGTTTCCTTAATTCAATCAATTAAACCTACTAATCGTAAAAGAAAACATTTGAATACACGAATATTAGCGTGTTATAATAAAATTTGTTCACAAATGGCCCGTTTTATTTATATTTTATTGTTATTTTATAGTGTCGTGTTATAATTAAATATCCTAATGAGTTTTTTTTACTCATTCAATATGTGAACCTAATCTGGAAGTTATTGCGACGTATAAACCTGTGCCTTGCATAAAGAAAATATTTTTATTGAGAAATTAAGTGTCTTTTGAGTTTTATATAATTTTGGATTTCATTTGTTAGATAAGATTTTATGGCGTACGCGAAGATAAATTTAAAACACATCTCAACACATTGGCTTTTTTTATTTTTTTGTGAAATTAATATGAGATACGCATACTTCTGTTATTTTTTTTAAGGTGCATGGTATTGGAATTTATTTGTTACGACTACTATAGTAGGTATATCTTAATTCTCAATCCAGCAAAAACACATTTTAGTTCTTTTTTAATACTATATTCATTTTCAAGAGTAAAGGACAGAAAAGTTACTTGCATAATATACACTAAACGCAGAATCAATGAAATCATCTTTAGCATACGCTTGTGAATTATTAATGAAGTGCAAAATATTAATTTTAATTTTATAACTTTCTTATATAAATAAAAATTATAAGTTAGATTAATTTGGGGCCACTATATAATAAAGCAATAATTTTAGTATAACTCACAGGCCGAGCTTCACTATGTTATCTAAAGAGTCTTAATAACAAAACGTACTTTACTCATATATTTTTTAATAGTTGCCTTCATTTGTTTTATTTTTAAAATTAGAACCATCCTATTTTGACAGCTACCGTTAAATCAATAAGTCTAATACAGTCAGTCGGGATGAGACGCAGCGCTGCGCTCTGTGGTCGGACATCGGAATCGTTTTAGCTGCTGAGTGCTCTCGAAATGTTTGTTTGAACTAGAGTGTCATCCTTTTGCGCTGGGGAGTGAAAAATCCAAGTGGTCTATTCGGTTCGCCGTGACAAGTGCTCGGTATATCGAGTAGGCTTGTTAGGTAGGGTTGTCAGAATTTGATTTAGATGACGAGCTAATAGGGTTCTTACCGGCTTTAGAGGATGAAATAAGAGGGAACATGAGCTGCTGTTACTGTGAGAAAATACGATTAGAAGTGGTAGTGAATACGAAGTTAAGGCAAGTTTCGGCTTTGGAATAGAGTTTGGGTTAAAGTTAGATTTTATATTTTCCCGGTGGGGTAAAGTAAATTGTAGTTAGATGAAGTACAACGCGTTTCAAATATTTATTTTATTACTTAACAACGTGAATGAAGTATGGATATATTAAAGTTATTAGGTTGAACGCAGATATGCAAATACAAAGTCTTCTGTGAGACTGTGGTTCCACCGCAGTCTTGGCGTCCCATTAATACCACAGTTCTATCTGCCCGCGGCGTGGCTCTACCACACGGGTTTCTAACTCAGAATTAAATAGTTCACAGTCCGTGTACTCTTTATTCATAAGCTATAATTTAATGTAAGCCAGTTTTAAGTGGTCATTTCATTTAATAGTCCCCTGGCAATAATATCAAGTAAAGCTAATTATTAAGCTAGAATTGCGAATCCACTTTAAAATTTGTAAGTTATGAAATGTATTATTTAATTGAACGTTAATTTAATAATTTAAATCGCCGTGGAAAATATTATTTTTTACTCAAATATGTGAGACATTAAATTGGTAATTGGTTTTTATGGAGTATTAAGAAATGTAACTGTATCTGCCTCATATGTACATAATATGTCTAAATGCTTACCAGGAGCTGATTTTATTATTTGAAATATTATACTTATTTGTATACTAATTTCTAGTATTTTGAGTCAAGTAAATACTCTATTGAACCTTAAGGTTTACTTGTTGATTATTTTTATTTTTCATCATCAGCCCATACGTCCCAGAGGGTTTAGGCGTCAGTCCTCCACGCTAGCTTAGTGCGGGTGTGTGGATGATTATATACTAGCATAACAATATTATTTAATTTGTCTTAGTAAGCACTAATATTAACCAACTATTTTTAATTCATTGTTATTTTTATCCTCGAGCCCTTTAATACATCTTCTCAAATCGATTTTTAGCGCACATTATTGACACAGTTAATAAAAAGAAACAGACTCTGTCCACCTTCTTATTGCCAAGGACATCAACACAAAACACCAAAGTCATAAATGATGCAAGTACCCCGCCCGAAACTCAAACCCACGACATTACCGTCAGTTATTTACTGCGTGTTGACCCACAAGACATTTTAAAGAACATTCGTCTTACATCTCAATACTCACGCCCACGGTACAAATACGCCAATTATGTTAATAGCGGTCAATTATCACGACCAAAGTCGTGTGGTGCGGTAGGCGTATGCATACTTCGGGCACACATTCTCAAACTTTGTAACTCTCGCTCCATAAAAAAACTTATAATAATCATCAACAGCTGAACTATGTCCCACTACTGGATATGGGTCTCCTCTACAACTGAGAGGACTTAAAAGCCTTGGTCCACCACCTTGGTCTAATGCGGGTAGGCGGACAACACACCCATAAAATTCCTAAGAGCTTTTAGGTGTGCGACTTTGCTCATTATGATTTCCTTCATCATTAAAGTACGTGATGATTTCTTGTAAATAAAAAAAATATAATTAATATTTTAAATTCGTTGATTTTTAAATTCGTGGTTCTCTAATTAGTTGCGCCCTGGTCACTCTATGGAGGTACGAATATTCTGCCAACAAATCACGTTCAGCAAAACCGTCGATTACTTGTAGGATTTTGGCTTCATCCTGGTCAAAAAGGCCAAAAGAAGACATGAGAATGGCCCCATCCCTGCCAAAACGTGGATGTTAAAATACCTGTTCGAGGGTACCATAATGCATTTTATGTACCTACCTTACATCTATAAAGATCCTTTAGAAAGTTGAAGAGAATGAGAAGGTTGTATTTTTTTCTACCAGCCTTATTATGAAACGTTTTTACGTCCAAAAAGTTATTCTTAATGAATTTAGATTACCGGATATACGAAACGACTTTTTTCCTGAAAAAATAAATACAGATTAATTTCCTAAGGAATATATTTTTATGACTATGCTTGATAAAGTCTATATTTAAACGAGCGAAGTTATGCTTAAATAACTAACTTCTAGCGATAAACTTTCAGATATGAAAGTTTCCACCGGATGCGTTTACAGCAAATACCTTCCTTTACGTAATATAGCAGTTAGAAGTTTATAGTTTTATAGTTCTAGTCTAAGCACGTTAATGATTATTTTATATTACTAAGACTGGTAGCCCGTAATATCTTAAATTAATATTAAAAGAAAAAGTTTTTGATAAGTTTTATTCATAGTTAATTTATACTGTGTATAATATTTTTTTGACAATTTTCGTTATTACAAAAATAGTCGATTAGGAACCTTTCTTCGCGTGAAACCTTAATATCAAAATCCACAGTTACCAAACTGTACCCTGATTTATTCAGGTAATATAGTGAAGTAACAATACTGAATTTATACTCTACAATGAAACACTATGAAATAGTAAAAGCAGCTTGTTATTATTATCATAAGCAATTTAGCAGTAACTTCTGGACAAAGATATTCTCCAAATACGTTCAGAATATACATTTATTAAACTTCGGTTATAAAAAACATATAAAGTAGTGGGGGCAATACCAAGGAAAAGTTTGAGAACCAATTTTGTCTAAAATATTGTGTTAATGGTTTCGGTAATTATACTTGTTAGAAATACTTTATCAATTCACAAATATTTTGGCAGCGGCGGGTTTTGCATGTGTAACAGACAAGTGTTAAGGCATAAAACGTGTCTACAATGACTCACAGATAAACCACTGTTAAATAGACATTCTGTTACAAATTTGGGTAAGTTTATTCAGTGCTTGATATGCTTAAATTTAATTATTATTTTTTGTGTTTTTTTTTTCAGTACAATTTTTGATAAATAAAAACATAGCTAAAGCTCTATCAGTTAGTTTAATCCTGCAAAAATACTAATAAATTCACCAATTAAGTTTTTTTCCCTAAATATATTTCCAAAAAAGTTTTAATTAGCTATTTTTTATTCCTAGTTGATTTAATGACAGCCAGTTAAGAAGCATTTTAAAAGAATCCACTCCGAACGAGCGGCGCGAAATGTGAGCAGCGCAATAAATACTCTATTGTTTATAATTAAGAAGCTCTTCCTACTTTAATGGCGTAATAAAAGGCGCAAATTACGCTGCGATTGTTTTATTAGAGTAAACTTTTTCAATGATCTGATAGCATGTTTATACCGTTATAATGATCAATGTGGGCTAGGGGATTTAATGTTTGTTAGGAACGCAATAAATCAGACCAAGTACAAGGTTCTTAAATCATTGGATACGCTTATACAGTTTAGTGGTTCTGCTTGCATTTCAACCAGGTAATTAGCTTTAGTATCATTGTTTATAGTGTATTTTTATCACACTTTAATAAATATAACCAATTATATTTACACGAAAAAATGACAAATATTTCTAGCTCTGTCTTAATTGGTTCAATAATTTATTCCGAATAGCACTGCAATGTATAAATATCTCGTAATATGTGTAAAATTTCATGAATGTCATATGGCGAAGCCGTTGAAGAGCGCAGGTGTAGGTAGACGAGGTTTGTTTGTTTAACACAATTAGAGTTTCGCACGTGTACTCTAATAATAGAATGTGTTCCGAACGCTCCTCACTGTCCATCACTCGGAATCAGGCAATGTCTGGTTCGTATTAGTGCTGCCCTATCGAAAGCTAAACAGCTGTGCTTTCACACATGAAATATATGCATTTATTTTTTTATATTTTCCGGTAAATTTCAATCATAACGCCGCGTAAACTATTAAACACAACACTGACACATTGACAAGCATTTAATTACATTGTGTAACTGGATTAAGCATCGTAAGTCGATTAATCATTTGTAAGCGATAATTTATTAAATCGCCCACACAAGTTGTTAACATAGCATACTCTCGTATCCCCACCTTTTATCTCTAATCACGCGAAGCCTAATCTGCTAAAATCTTAGCCAAAAT
The DNA here is from genome assembly GCA_030295005.1 of Cephonodes hylas. NCBI lineage: Eukaryota > Metazoa > Arthropoda > Insecta > Lepidoptera > Sphingidae > Cephonodes > Cephonodes hylas. The sequence goes on along the minus strand of AP025364.1, from coordinate 3,888,155 downwards.
AGCGCGAAAATCGTTTTGCGCTGCGCGTGCGGCGGGGTGGGCTCTCAGGTGAGCGTCAGTCCGCGCCGCGATCTCTCGCCGACAGGGATCCACGCACGACACGCCGCGAAATTTCGGTACTCTTTTCAAAAATCAACTCACAGCTTGTCGTAAAAATATTAAAAAAAAAAAACGAACGAACCGTAACAAAATTTGACGTTAAAATTTAGACACGTGAAAATGGGTCTACCAGTCGCGGAATAGGGGACATTTTAATGCTTTTTCCGGTGCAAAGTCATGGTTAAAGAGAAGGTGCTTGGGCAGTGATGTCCGCCGAGAGATGCGACCTGTTGTCATCGCCGCTTGTCTGCTGCTGCTCGCGCCCATCACCGATTCCTGGTGGTGAGTCCTTTACATGTAACACAAAAGCTCCATACAGCCACATAACCTCATTTTTTCCACAATTTAATTCCATTTAAATCCAATAAATAAAATAAAAAAAGTAATGCAACGCACCTTATTCTTTATATTAAGTTGAGGTAACCATTATTTTTGGAAACATTTAACCTCAGTAAAAGTTCTCCGTAAGCAGCTGTTTCGTTGGTGCTTCGGTTATAAATTCTAAATACGAATAATATAAACAATGTTTTCTATCCAGTGGCTTCTGCTTATATCTGAAGTTGTCTACTGTTTGTTGAAGTTATTACTGATTATCTCTTCACGGCAAAATAACTGTAGGCGCAGATTCCATGCGTTAATATTAATGAAATGAATGGTAAGTAATAAGTATACATGATTTACCGCCATTGAATAACACAGCCGAAGACTGTTACGTATAAGTAAACTACTATTGTGTATTTAAATTTTCTGGACAGTTTGTCAATAAACGGTAAAATTAGCGTGCATACGTTCAGTCATCAATTAGAGTTTCATGCCTTGTTTACCCGTAAAATATAAATTATTATACTATGAGATTATAATTCTGATTCGTCTCGGCTTTTATATTGCTTACAATGCACCATGTTTGTATTGTCTTTTGTCCAAGTTTAAATCAAATTGACTGACCAGGCGCACCTTAATTCTTATAGCTTCCTGATAAATAAAGCTTTAGGACAGTTTTTAGTATTTCATGACGTAAGTTTTTTCTTAGTTATAAAAATAAATGTAGATATAACCTCAAAGTAACTCACTGAAAGATCAGGCTAAATTGAAATGGGTACTTGAGCTCTGAAAGTAACTCCGACTAGAGCAGCCAGCAAAAAATATATCGAACAACATCTAATATCGCGTTACATCATCGGTCTAATACTATTACGATTATTTTTTGTCTATGACCTGCATTTATAATCCCGATAATCGATAAATCGTTTATAAATCTACTTTAATGCGGAATAATAATCGATGCGAATGACGCCGGTAAAAAGTTTGACGAGTTTCAAACGTCGCGTGTCGAATCGACCAGGTCTGGCCACAAAAAAACATTGAAATAGCAAATATAATCGCAGTGTCGAATTTATAACTGAGAAGCGCAATAAAGTCTATTATCAACTACCTGATCAGTGAGTAATTTTGATACGGAACTTGTCTTACAGGAGGAAGTCAGTTGGTTTATGGTTTCAATCACGGAATTGTGTACATAAATATTTTAGGCTGGCTCAGCATTGTGGGTGAATGCAGCATTGACTGGCGAATAAGCTTAGTACTCACTAGTCGACATAACCATGCCTGCTTTAGTTATGTGGCAAAATTAAATCTTATTTGTCGCAATTACTATCAAGATGAATACTATTATCATACACAATATTTTAACTAATACTTGTATGACATTAAATTGCTGCTATGCAATGATTCAATAATAAATTGCAAAATTAATCTGTGATCAAATTGTTCAAATGATTACTACAACCAATATTTGCCTATAATTTTATGCAATTTTACTTTAGATATAAATCCAACAAGATATTAAATGATGTATTTGATTGCTTTAATTGTAAGTAGTTAATGTGCCTAGACGAAACATTATTGAGTAAAGCTTCTACGTTATGGCTGTCAATGAGAATAATTATATGTTTTCTGAAAGCCAATCAATTTTCTGAACATTGTCTTCGTCTCATTTATACCTATTTATGCATACATATTCCCTTTTTTATTTTCTCATTGTGATGATGTGCAGCCGTTTACATCAAGTTTCAGGATATTTCCGACGTTAATACTCCAACTTTGCTTCATGGTTTTTGAAACATAGCGTTCTTCTATCGATCTCTTGGAGAATATTATCTAAATCCAGATTCTTTTCTTCAGTATATCTTGATTATATAATGCTAAAAATTTCGAAATAAATATCAGTGTAGAATTAAAACGGGATCAAAGTGAAAGTTAAAAAGTGACAGTAAGGCATATTATCTCTATTCAGATCTTTTTTATATGAGTCAAGTCCTAGCGAGCATACAAATGATACATTAATTTCGTTTTCAAATCCTTTGAGGAATACCGTATGACTTGATAAGATCTAGTATATGAATTTAGGTCTATTATATAATAATGGTATTGCAGATGGATCGAAAAAGAAAGGAGAGATTTGGAATTGGTAATAATTGAAATACTTAGATTATGAATGAGTTAGTGAATAGGATTCTTACTTTTAGTAATACTTAATTAAAGAAGGGTAATTGACTAAATAGCAATATAACTATAAAAGATAAGTTTTTGCTTGATTTTTAAAGAAAAACGTTGAAATCTTAATTACATCAGAATGCGTAAGAAATTGTTGAATTTAGTTTGAAACTTATTTTCAGCGATTTTTGATGAAGTTTGGAAGGTCAAGACCATCTTGGAATTCAGGTATAAGCTTTTCTACCCTGTTGGATGAAGTGTGTTCAATCCTTGGATGAGAAAACCTTGACTGAGATGAGCTGAGTGACTTGAACTCAGGCCAGCTGCGAGTGGATAGTCAATTTTTTCAAACAAAGAAATAGCGTCAGATACCAAAAGCATTTAATCATTTGAGGATACACGCAAAGATTTCGACGTATTACAAGAAAACAAAGCAAAATAAGCTAATGAACGTTCTTTTTTGGCCAACAAAATAATAATTTCCCATAATAAAGGCACGGACGAGAAAGCGTCCATAATCGGTGCCCATGAACGAGATAATAATAAATTAGTTATACGTTGCATAAATCACGGGGCATGAAATTCAATAAAGTCATATTCAACAGCGTACCACCTCTGTGGAGACTTTAATTTGCAATTAATCAAGCCTGCTCTTAAATTAGGAGGTTCGACGGAGGTAAAAAAATGATTTGATCGAAACGGGCCGCGTTCACATCGAGCGCGCCTTTGGTATCGCTCACGACTTGTGTAAATATACTCATGCTATTAATGTCATTATGAGTTGCTTTTTTGTACAATTTTATGTCAACTACTTACGTTTGACCGTATGTAACGTGTATGTTATCACGGCTATAAGTACTAAAATATAGTAAGTAATAAAATGGGACTAAAGACTAGGACATTTGTTTTATCTGCTAATTTCGTGAATTACCGGTTTTATTGGATACTACTGCCTTCGAGTACTAAAGTAAAAATTGTATACTAAAGTAAATATTGTAGCACTGTTTTCTGTTGATAAAAATTGTCATCAAGTATTTTACTTAAGAATCACGATTTACTGAATTACGGTATTTTATTTAAAGAAATTATAATTTCTTGTCTAGTGACTAAAAGATTCTTGGTAAAATTTGAGTGATACAGGAGTTAGATTTGAAATTTTAGAGCTTTAATCAATCCTCATTCAAACTAACATCTTTTACCATATTGCACGACGATACGAGACTAAAACCGTTGATGATGGATACTGCCTTACAACAATTTATGAATTGCAGTAAGTCAATGGAGTTTGACGGGACAGCCAAATGACCGGTGGTCACCCACAGCTTTGGTGTTGAGGAATGACTCAATTTTGCCAATTTTAAGCCCTCCGCGCAAAGTGATGGATTGATCTTAATGTCGGTTTATAGAGGTTGCGTCCACGTTTTTTGCGGCCGGTAATTATTGATAACTTATAATTTGGTTTATATTGGGTTTTAACTTTATTAACGTCTGCACTAAACGACAATTTGCGGGCATTACGGTTAAAGGCCGCGGATATGTTACGTAAGGCGGTGTTTTAAATAATTATACACTGATACGTAGACTATAGCTAGATAATACAACAGGAGTAAAAACACAGACATCTTTTGTTCATTCGGATTGTCTTATTCTGTTAAATGACCTGTAACGTAAGATGCTGAGACTAAACGATGACTTAGTATCGTTGTCTAATAAGCTTATGTTTCGTTTAAAACAAATTACTGCAAAGACATTACTTATAAATAAAGACAAATTGAATGACATAATATCAATTCGGCCTTGCTAAGTAATCGAATGTGTAGTTACCAAGCAAGCCACATTTGATATACGATTTAATAAAACATTTTAATGTCATAAAATACAACGTTTGAGTCGGTTTTTGTCACACCGTCGACATTGATTACTTTATGTTAATGTACTCGATTAATCCAATTAATTTGCAGCGGATCGGTGACGTAATTGATTTGAAAAGTAATAAGTACAATTAGATGTTGATATTGAACGCTAAGGTTGTAATAATAGACATGTGTAGCTACTATTGTTTGTCATGTTTCTAGTATTATAAACGCGAAACCAAGTTTGATAGCTTTGTCTTTGAAGGCAAAAGTGATCAACCAATTATGATTTTATAGAGATTTGTTTCAAGGTTTAAAGACTTAATAAGCGAATTTTGTCCTACAATAGTGTGAAATTTCCTAAATAAGATTGCTAGTTTAGACGAAAGTGAAAATTGTTGCAATATTTCAGAATATAGAAATTGATAGTTTGATAATTTGGTTGAGTCAAATTGGCTGGATTTGGATCAGGCAGTTCATACAATGGTTGTTTATATGAGATAGTAGTAACTGAAGTTTTATATACATTCTTCTACACTTCTTTCGTGCACATTTTTAAGAAATGATATTTCACCATTCATGACAAGACTGTTCATCATCATCATCATCATCAACAGCCTTTCACGTCCACTGTTGGACATAGGCCTCTCTCATGGCACGCCACTGGGCTCGATCTTCGGCCCTCCTCATCCAACCGCTGCCAGCTACCTTGCGAATACCGTCACCCCACCTAGCCGGAGGAGAAGACTGTTCCCTATGTAAAAAATAAGTATCAACCTCGAACTACTAACATTACATGCAATATAATTAATGTAATTCCTATAATTATGCTCACAATCTAGACATTAGCTTTTGAGTGGCCTTCATGACTAGAATGATTAACGAATAACATACCACTGATTATTATAACCGATCATTTGTTTGGTCTAGTTGCAACATAGATAGAGCAATTTGCGCATAATTGATGTGGAGTATTTGTGAAATGGTCAGCAAATATTATATTGCTATAGTCCTATATAATTTATGGGTTTCTAAAACTTCAGTCAGGTGCTGGATTTATCTGCCAATTCAGCTTTGACTAATTTATTTGCTTTTATAATCTCTTGGATTTATTGCGTTATTTTACTCTTATTCTTCTGCTACAAGTGTGCTATTTCGTTCGAGTTCAAACCCGAGGGTTTGACTATCGTATCTGGCAAAGCGTTTTAGTTTTTTCCTATTAGAAGATTTTTAAGAGCAACACGGAAATTACGTGGCGTGAGATAATAGCTTTTGGTCAATTATTTACCTATTTTTAATAAACAATTAAATCGTTGCATCTGTATAAAATCTGTAAAATTATTTAATCACTTCGCTTCGATACATATTCACAGCCCATGAGCGACTGCAATACTTATAAAATTCTGAGGTATGTAGTTTGCCAACTCGAATCAACATCGTTGTAGACTAAGGCTTTTTGGTTGTAGAGTAAACCCGTGCTCAGCAGTGAGGTAAATATGAGGTGATGGTGATGAGGAATGAAAAAAAAACATTAAATATATTGGCATAGTGAAACCGCGCTGGTTATAAATATGGATGTTAAAAGTATCAGTTTTGAAGTTGATATTCATCCATATAGGTGGCGATTAAAACAAAAATTTATTATGACGATCAAGGCAGACACTGTACTAAGGCTAATTATTAATTATCGATTTATGTCAAATTAAAAATATTTTTAAAGAAAAAGATAAAGTAACATGATTGGCTTTCACTGATTCCGCAACTATCCCTTACTATTAGAAAACATTTGATTGAGAATCAATGCAGAATATTTAGCTTTCGTTTCCTATACAAATGATATTAAAATGTAAAACGCTCGAGTAAAACGGTCCACGATCAAGTTCAGTAAGTAATGTACGTTAGGTATTATAAATTAATATCATCGAACACAGATGGGACATCAAGATAACTCCACTTAATCGTGGGTCGAGACATTAATAAAGTAGTGGGTAGACAATTTAATTGAATTATTTAATTGATATGTTTTGATTTTATTATGATTCCATTATATTACAACAAAATAGTAGATCGTTAATGGATAGGTGGCTTTAATTCTACATCTCGCAAGATTTACGATGCAATTAATTTATTTATTTCACATTAAAATACTAGCTACCTATCAATTATGTTAAGGGGAAGGTTTTTATGTCATATCATGTACAATTTACTTTTTTTGCTTATTTTATGCAGAATGACATTCGAACAAAAAAGCCATGATACATACATAGTGGTATTTTTTAAGAAGACTTATAATGACCAATTCGCGAATATGTTGTGGATAGTTTATACAAATCTTCCCAGGCGAGAGTAATAATTTCATTAAAAATATCACCAAGTTGTATTTTGTTATAAATGAATTATCGTGTAATAAAACGCATCTCCATAAAAATCTAACGTCCATTAAAATTCATACTAATCGCCGTATACCTGAAAGCAAAACAGCAAATTGACTTTCGCGTTTACAATATTAGTTAAATCAAATAAATCTCGAACTACTAACTAATATAAATAATACAACAAAAGATACGACATTCTCCTTAAGGTGTTGATAATAAACACAGTAATATCCGCTTTAGTAACTACGGCTGCAGTCAAAACACTCGAAACTCGAATTCCGGTTCTCTGACGACAATAAAACTTGATAGATACTTTTAGTTGCAATCGGAGTTGTCATTCGTTACTGGTTCTCGCTGTCACTGTCTACCTAGCCCAAACCCAATAGTGGGTTTGGTTAAATGTAACAATTGGTTTAGAACAGTGGTAATGTTCCAGTCCAGCCGACACATTCATGGGGTCTTTTGTTTTATATATTAGTCTTATCACCAGCTCTACTGGCTTGGATAAGTCTGGGTTCTGGAGGATTGGTTAAACCACGCTAGTTGGAAAAGATGAAAATTTTGTGTAGTATTTTCTACGGACCCGTTTTCTTCTCTAAAATTAGGTGTTAATCGTTTGTTACAATGGAGAATACAACAAAATTGGTAAGAAATAAGTATATTATACATTATAAAATACAATAAAGTACTTATTAAAACAAAAATAGAAGAGTACGTTTAGATAAAAATAGCCTCCTCTACCGAAGCGTATTTATCTACTATCTTCTTTAGGTGGCCGTATACTAATAATTTATCCAAAAATCAATGTGATATTGAGATCACAAGATAGAGGGCAGACGTCTAAACAAACAGAAATTTCAAATTTGTGTAACACAATCATAACTAACACTAGTCAGAATATAGAGACGGTAGAAACGTCCTTTAAGGCTTCTTCAATAAACAAGGAAAATCTGTAATACTATCTTCAATATTAGTAAGTTATATGTATTTACCACAAAGCAGTGATGGCCTCGAGGTTTGGGCGCGCGGTCGAGAATCTCGATGGTCGCGGGTTCGAACCCCAGGTACACACCTCTGACTTTTCGAAGTTATGTGTGTATTCACATTGAATTATCACTTGCTTTAACGGTGAAGGAAAACATCGTTATAAAACCTGCACACCTAAGAGTTCTTAGGAATTTCTTAGGTGTGTAGTCCGCCAACCCGCACTTGGCCAGCGTGGCGGACGATGGCCTAAACCCTCTCAATGGTAGAGGAGACCCGTGCTCAGCAGTGGGTGTATATGGGTTGATGAAGAAGAAGAAGATGTATTTACCACAGCTTGTACAAGTTTATATAACTGTGAATCTACGTTAATTATGTGACGTGACGACTCCATTTAAAGTTATTGTCAAATTTTACAAGTGTGAAACAGTTACATGAGAATATATTTTACGGTGATACAGGAATATCTGTGAGAGTCATATAATTTTATTAGAGTTTGTACAATATCACACCTCTGCTTCTCGGTTTATGTTAGCTACACATGTTATTCAATTTGCTTGTGATATCTAAATGCTTGACGAAGTGTTAGTTAATAATAGTTTCACTCATTTTTTAAATCATCGTGCAGTATAATATGTGTATTGTAGCTGCATATTCATATTTCGATTATAGATTTTACTTGTTTAATCAAAATCAGATTATTGTCTTTATATATGGAATTTGAATCCGTCACCTTATTTGAAAGACTTCTCAAGCTTTATGCGTTGTCTAGAATCACTTGCCGTTATCCCATTTGATCTACATCACTATTGCTATTAGGTGCCCTGTCGTAGAGAAAATAAGTTGTATAGAAAACGTGATTTTTTTTATTTTTTGTTGGGAATTTCTTTAACGCCAGGTGGTTTGTGATGGCTTTATCTAATAAACAGAATTGAATAAGATAATGAGAAAACATTGAATATATTCAGCTATCACGTCTTATAAGGCTCAAAAAGCCGTTATTAATTTCAAAATTAGGCTTATCTGCAAATATCAAAAATATTTTACTCCTTTTTTTCACACAAACGTAATAAAGTGAGTTTTAACCTCTTTCTACATTAAGATAGCCTGTGTCTAGGTTGAAAACCTTGAATTAGTTCTAAATAATACTCGCCTCTTCTACTAAGCATCTAATTTGGAGTTTGTATCCGTAGAAAACGGTGTTCAACATGCATTTCAACATACTACTGTAGGTAGGTGCCGTGTTTATTTCAAGATGCGTAGAAGTGGGTTTGTTTATATATTAATTAGAGGAAATGTTGTTGTTAGCCGGCTATAGCAAAATCCGTCAGAAATTTCCTTGTAAATAGACCTGTTAAAACTTGTGAGCGAGCCAAAGGCTTGAACCACATATTCAGCTGTTGATTTCATGTTTTTATAGCTGATAGGCCAGTGAGTAAATAGTATTTGTATTGAGTAATTTAAATATTGATCAATAGAATTAAAGTATTGTAAGACGGCGTAATATGACGTATCATTTCGTAAAAAAAAATGAAAAGTTTTGGTACTTAATACAATAAATGCATTTTAATTTAATATGAAACATTCTCTTAAAAAGTACATGGTAATAAGTTGTCATATGCGAAAGATTAAATTCTCATTTATAAGGATGTGCGTACGTCAATGACTGATTAACTACTGTGCAATCAGGCGACTTGACTGGCATATTGCCACTATCTTACAAAAAAACAAAATGTAGCTACAGTTTCGTTCAAAACTAGCTTAGCTTATAAATGCATGTACGAGTATTCGCATATTAACAAATTACGAATGATCAATCTCTCTAAACACAGCAACAGTTAAGCCTATTGATACATAAGTATAGTATGGTAAGCATAAGTATGTATCATTCTTAAATTACTTTCTTTTTTGTTGTTTAGAGTGTAGATTTGTAGAAACTTTTTTTTGTAAGTATATCGTCCGTTACTCCTCGTCATCACCATATAATGATTGATACTATGTACTACTGATACGATCGACAGATATTGTCGAAATTGCATGCACCTAGAGAGGTATGTATTTGTAAAGCGGTAGCAGAGTTCTAAAATTTAGTTTTCGTCACGGGTGTGAAAAGCTCCTCATAACAAAAAGTGTACTGTCAGTAATTGACAAAAGACATACCAAAAGACCTACTGTAATTAACAAAAGACACGATCTGTTGAGTTCACGCCATAAACAGCTGACTCCCTGCTTACAAATCTCTGTTGTACACAGCCCTAACCACGAAACAAACGAGCTAATCTTTCTAAACCATCCCAAGCCAAGCACTTGGAGTAAATCGTTAATCGAGCTATTAGCAGACTCTATGCTATGTTTACATTCCATATAAATTTTATTGAACTCAATGAATGCGACTAGATTAACCTATGATTAGATAGCAGTCTATTTTCCTATTAGTAATTCCAATTCCGAGAAGGTTATTAATACGGCAATGAACGCAAGCCCGCGGTTTAATAAAATCTCCCAGATAACTTGCATTTTCTCGTAGAACGTACCAACTTATGTTTACATTGATGAATTTTGTATTAAATTTGTTTTCAAATAGCTGTTCTCAACGCATCCAATCATCTATCCACCCTTTAACGCGAAAGGACGTGAAGATAATATATCTGACGCAACACCTCAGACATGCGTACACAAATTATGATGGAAAACAGATAAATTTCTCATACACACTCGTCCGAAGTTAGTTTTAATTGGCGCAGTGTTTATTATTTAGCTCTCAATCAACATCACTGTACTATTGCAACATTTTTTTACCATTTATTTGTGAACGCCAGAAACAATACTCGACCCCACTTTCAATGAATTCGAAACAGATGCATGTGTTTATGTTACGTCTGGCGCTGAATGGAATAGATTGAAATTTTACTATTTCAATAGTAATTTTTTGGATACTGTTTTATTGTTCACAATGTTAAGTATCTTCTTCTTCTTCTTCATCAACCCATATACGCCCACTGCTGAGCACGGGTCTCCTCTCCATTGAGAGGGTTAATGTTAAGTATAGTAGTGGATTTTTCTGTAGGTACTTGTGGGTCTAGCTCTGACCGGGCACAGTTTAAAATTCCTTGCTGATTCCCGGGGAACATTGCATTTTCCCGTTATAAAACGAGCCCCAGCTCCCTCTCTTATTTATCTACAATACATATATACCAAAAATCAGTAAATTCAGTGCAATAGTTTAAGCGAGGAAGCGTAATAGACAGTGTTGCTTTTACTTTATATTAGCACATAGATTAAGTCTTCTTCCACTACCGACTTCTTATTCCATAAGTGACAGTTTACCGAAAGAGAATCCTTTGGCTTGTTCGTTACCAACTATACCATCTCTATGTATTTCTCATTCTAAGGTTGCTATAATACAGTAGTAATCAATTTCCATCTAGTAAATGATGGCAAACGAGCTATTTGCGAAGCTGATGAATAAAAAACATTTATTACAATCTACGGAATAAATGGAGATCTAAGAATGAATGAGTGATCGTTAAGGCATTCACAAAAACATAAACTGTGATATTAAACACACAAATTAATTCTCCAGTCTAGAGTTTGAAGTAGAACGTATGTGATATTTCATAATCTCATTTGCATGTTTACCGTGTTGTAAATTCATTATTTTATTGTTTAAGCAATGTGAAAGGAAAACTAGGTTCTAGTTGTAGTAAGACGTTGGTTTAGTGACGGAAAACCTTTTGTTTACCCTAAAGTTATTACCATAAGTAATATACTTAGGTTTTCTTCATACGTTCTATCTCTTGATTATGTTTTGGAAATTTTGATGTGATTTTGTGGTAATTTATTGTGTATTTATGTTTAATAATAATTGCTTTCTTTGATTTCTTGGTCGAAAAGTATACGTGTGCAGCGTGCGTGGATATCACAACGTATCAGGCTTAATTTCAAATTTGGGCAGTTTTATTAGAATTTTCAGACCATTATCATCATCAGTCTATATACTTTTCACTGCTGAGCATAGACCCCTATACAACTGAAAGGCTTTGGCCTTAGTCCAATATGCTGGCCTTTTAGCTATAAAATTCTTATTCTAAAAATGAGCCCAAATTCTGACAACAATCTCGCTTTCTATCACAAAGTTATAGAAACTTGGATATAATTTTTTTCCTCTACCTCACTACTGCGGATGACACATACTATACGCATACTTATATACAATATACCAGGACGAGTCCAGCTGCATTATGAACGATCATATCCCAAGTAAAGCATGCAGAGTAACTAGTCCATTTAGCACCGAGAGTAGTGCGATGGCCTGACGCCGCTTGCGCCGCGACCGCCCGCACATGTTTGCGGTGCGCTTAGCGGCACAGCGTTAACTGGCTGTCGTTGGTGCAAAGATTAGATAAGCATGCAGATGAGACACGACATAAGTGGTCGTCATTTATATTGAGCAGGCAAACCACCATGTGAAATTTTTTGTGATCGTATAATTTTATTTTTGTGTTGGAATCTGTATAAGCATATTAAGATATGAGCTTAATGTTGAAAATTTTGACGAAATTTCTATCCTCAAAAATTATTCAAGTAACAATTATTCTACGTGCACTTTAAGTAAAGAAAAACCAGTATGGCTTTAAGTATGTCAGCTATTTATGGATTTCGCTTAGGTCAAATAAGAAATTGACCTTTTTGTATGTAACCTTTTTTTAAGTTCTTGTTAGACTAAAAACATCATAACAATGATATTGGTGAAGTAAATTATATAAGAATCTTTAAGGCAATTTTTAAAAAAACTTTGTAGCTCACTCATCAAAACAACAGAACCGCTGAAATATCTTTAAAAAAATATCGTCGTGCATATTTTTAAGGTATTTTTTGCTAAAATTAATTGCGTACTAAATTACAGGCTATATTGCTAGTTGATAATTTATATTTTTTTGCAGAAAATATGGCCATAGTAATTAAAAATGTTTTTGGTGACAGAAATTAATCGAACGGAAGCAATTAATTCTCGTATTATCTGCATTTTTACGTGGACGTGTAATTTAAATCCATCAAGGCCTGCTTTTATCAAATATATTAATGTGGTCATTTTTAACACTTGCTAATTACTTTCAATCATTATAGGCCACAGTAAAATTAAAAAAATCAAGTGCACCTAAAATAATTATTATCTTTTTTTGTTAGCTATAATTATTTATCTAAAACATATATCTGATGATTTTAATAATCTTTGCCCCTGTAACATTCAGAGGACAGAGCGCGTCATTGTGCGTAGAGCTCCACCAATTATCGCATCTCGCACCCATTATGGACGGGCTCAAACTGTGGCGCTAAAAATATCTGGACTACATTCATTAAAATATAACTACGGATTTGTAAGCGAGTATTACTATGTCGCTGAAAACTTGATTTTAGTTGAGAAAATATTCAAATGTTTTGTTGAAATATAACTCTCTTATCTTCAAAACAAACGGCTTTGGTCACGATTCCCCATACTTTTAGAGCTTTTAATTCCCGCGCAATGCTTTTAGTATGGTGACAATAAACACGCTTGAATGAGGTTCAAATTATAATATATCCAGTGTAAACTGGACATTTACGCGTCACAACGCTTTCGAAAGCGTAAAAATCCTTCACAATGGCAGCGCGACCATTTCAGATCCAATTTAAACGACACTGCAAACAAAATAACACGGCACAGCCGCCATGAGCGTCCATGATGCGACCGCTAAAATCTTGCGACAACACACATAAACTTTTAAAAGTGTTTGCTCAGATACAGTGACAGAACTATCTAGTCTGACGATTGCGGACTGTTGACAAATGCCTTTGCTGCATTTAGTAGACTTTTTTAAACCCTACTGGCTGGAGATAAGGTTTAATATCAGTTGGTGTAAGTGTGCAGTGGACGACGTATAGGTAATGGTAATGATGTTTACAGTTAACTCGTCATGTAGTCGCTAATCGCGACGAACTCGCGCGTTAGCGCCTCGCCCGGTGTCCGCAAACATTGTCATTCATTGTCACCCTCGTTGAATGGGCATCAGCCCTTCCTGGTGCATGTAAGGGTCGTTTTTGGTTACTATGTCGCCTAAAAGCATTCACATGTTTTTACATACTTCCTGCGTCTTCGGCAGTTAATAGACTTAAAACAAGGAAGGATGAATTTCTCAATTACGAAGTTAATGTAACATTTCATTTCACTTTTGTATGCATAATATGTTTCCTTGATTTAAAGGAAAATCACTGCGTGGAAGTAAAAATACACAGTGATTTCTACGAAAATGATTTAAATAAATTTGCTTTTAACTTACGCGGAATACAGAACAACTTAGCAAAATAAAACGCAAATAATAAATCAACTACATATGCAATTAACGAGCTTTGCGAACAACGCACATAACATTTATATAGAATAAACTGCATTTTAACTCTGCATATACTTTCGCAGTTGTTACTGATCTTTTCTACAGTGTCGCGTCAAGAGACACCCTGATGCCAACAACGACGCTGTTCGAACAGAGAGTCAATACGCTAGAAACTCCCTTTACTCGTCACTTCATACCGTCACGATGTTCTGCTGAGACATTAGACTTCACAACATCATCAGACTTCTTTGAAGTAACCTCCTGGTAGATATTGGGAAGGGAATTCGACGACATTTATAGTTGGTGCCAGGGTAGTGGTGACCTGGAAGGTGGCTTTGCAGGCCAGCACGCGTAGTCTTTTATAGGAAGAGGTGAAAGAAAAAATCTTAATAGCATTTGCCAAAGACACAGACGGTAGAACGCCTTCAGCTAGATTTTTTTAACTCTGAAGATTTTTGGAGAGTCCACTTACCGATTTAATATTCTGTAGCCGATATTGTTTATGAAGGCGATGTACAGAACTCATCCACAAGTATTTATTAATAGATAGAACAGGGTGGAACAAATGAGGTGAGGAAAACCCAAATTACTTATGAGATGACTATTCTACCTTTTGTCTTGGTAAAACTATTTACGTAAATACTTAGCAATCGTCATCATTAGCTAAAGGAAGTCCACTGCTAGACATAGGCCTCTCTCAGAGACTTCCAACCCGCCTTCCAAGCGCGGCGAGAATCGGCATCCCAACATTGACTTAGTAATACGAACGAATCAGTTGCGGAGGAGACTCGTCTTCAGCAGTGGAACGTACGACTGATGGAGTTAATAATTTTGAATTACTTGCAGTAGCGATTACAAGCTGCTTACAAACTTGTTTTCATTATTTTATTTCACGTTCTTTGTAACATACATGGAGGTTATACTAAAAAATGACAGGAAACCAAGTTTCCTTCACAGATTGAGGTGCTAATTGATATTTGCTTTAATGTCTCGATGAAAAACATTTCCTTGTAAGATTCCTACATGCGTAAACTGAACTGCATGCAGCAGAAATGCGAATGTTGCGATGGATTTGTGGGGTAACTCTGACTGATAGAGTGAAGAATGAATACGTTAGAGGAAGTTTGAAAGTAGCTCCTGTGATTGATAAGCTGAAAGGACACTGTCTGTCGTGGTATGGGTATATTATGAGGAGGGACGAAACATATGTTGGCAAAAAAGTAATGAGCATGAAAGTTGAAGGATGGACAAGCCGAGGAAGGCCAAAGAAAACATGGATGGAGTGCGTGAAAAGAGATATGAAAGAGAAAGGCGTGACTGAAGACATGACGGCTGATAGGGATGTGTGGAAGGAGAAAACATGCTGCGCCGACCCCAAATAAAAATTGGTAGCAGGGCGAGAGAATGATGATGATTCCTACATGCGTAAACTATACCAATACCTCAAGAATGAATTTTTCAATAAATAAGATTAAAGCAATATATTCTGGTATTATTATTCCACAAACAGCTTTGAATGGCGGAATATAAGCTGTCGTAAATTCTGCTTGATGCCGATATTAGATGTCTACCCAGTTACCAGTATTTCTAAACGCACCAACCCTAAATTTGCCATCGCGCTTTCTTATTTAACAAACGAAGGCAGCCAACAATAAATCGGGGACTAGTTGGTGCCCGTAAATATCTCGTGTTCTAATAAACAGTTTGAATTGTGTCCGTGCCAAGTGTAACTCGAGTCTTGTTGTTGACATAGGTCAGGGTCGGAGGACCGCTTGTTAGTTACGTCTAGAATTCAGACACAAATTAGAATAGCCGTTACGTCTGTGATGAATGGACGTTGCGGAATGATTTGTCGGTGGCTGCGACGCAAAGTTTCTTGGTTAATTAATATTTTTTGTTTTGTTTTGTGCCAACCCTATTTTTACGATGGTTGAGAATATACGCTTTTAGAATATTAATTTTGTGGTATATTTTACATTACTTTTATGACGAGTTATTAATATTTTTTATTTGGACAGTACGAAAAAAAAATCAAGTAAAAGATGCAAAAAATATTTTATAGAACAAAATTCACAAAAAGAATTTCCAATAATTAATTAATAAGAAAGACAAAATGCACACTCGTAAAGCTAACAAGTAATAACTCAAATAAATTTTCCTCGGTAATGACACGTAAGTGGTGTAAATCTGTGAGATACAATACTGCTTTCCATTTAATTGCGCAGGTCATAAATAAATTTAATGGCACGGTCTATAATTGTCAGTAATTAAATGTCAACACATCTATTCTTGCGTGACATCATAATAAAATATATTGGTTGTTGCGAGTAGATTTTTTTCTCGATATTTAAGTGGATGTTGATAGGTTGTTTTTTGTCCCTGTTGTTCGTGCTGATGACGACACCACGTTGGTCCCGCGAAATAACTGTAGTTATGAATAAGTTAGTTTAGATTCGATTCCCGGGTCGGGTAATACGGAGGTTTAAAATTTAAAATAGGAGTGGAGTCCGAAAAAGTGTTCTAACTGTAATAATGTCATCTCTTTTACGTGGGACTGCCAATATGTAGTCTTACAATAAGTCTTATTATCTTGAAGACTTGCCGACTGAATCGGACTTGAGACTAAAAAAGGGCGAAAGATAAATGCAGGTTTAAGCTTGTCTGTGTCTTGAAAATTTTTAGGTTGCAATGAAGTCACGTCGTCGCCCCAATATAAGAAGTGTTAATTTATACATTTTCTCCCAGGGCTTAAATCTAGATTTTATTGGGCAAATCACATTAAGAAAAATACACAAGAAAAACTTTACTGCAGAGGTGTAGGTACCTTTGCCTACCCCTCGGAGGATTTAGGCGAGAATGCATATATAAAAATAGTAGATAAGCAGAAACATAACCAGTCTGTAGGTGTAAAAACTGCGGCCGGCGTTTAAGTCACGTAAGACATTTGCAGATAAATCATATCTTGTTGAGAATAAATCTAGTTTTTGTCTAGAGCAAGGTAATTTTATGCGAGGGAACAAAAGTCACAAAAGGACTTTTTATTTTACATTTGACACTTTTGTACGTCTGATGCTTATCAATGGTGTTTATAACGGCGCTTGAGATCTCTACCTACCCGCTTAAAGCGAGCCGTGATTATCCGTCTTTTAATATCTCGTTGGAAAAATAAAGGCAAAAAATAATGCAAATTTTACACGATAAAGACTACGTGTTTGGTCATGTGGCGCGAATTTTCGTGTTCGTTTGAGAGGTCTGAGGTTTGATATTGAAGTATACCAGGGAAAAGCAAAAAGATTGCTGACAAATCGTGGCAATAAAATTAATAAACTGCCTATCTTTTCTGCGATACATACTTTAATGCATGACGTAGGGTACTTTTCTTGTTCTAAATTAAAAAAAATAATTATAGAGGGTTTTATAATAATTTGCTAAAAAGAAACCATACAATTCTAGATACCAAGCATTAATATAATTTATAATGAATCTTATTAGCTGAATGTCTACAAAATATTTTGCAGCTAAATTATTGAGCTATATATTTCAGCTGAATCTCAGAGTATAAACTATTTGTCGACTATTTGTCACAGCGTCTCAGTAGAGGCGATAAAGAAACCGATCCTTGTTCAAACGAAGTCCCAGAGACGAGAAGTGTGACAATTTCACGCGGACAAAGTATACAATTATAATATTCCCAGAGCCGTCATTAGGGACACTTCCTCTCCACGGTTAGACGAGTTTTCACACCAGATGGTGCTTTGAAGAATAATTAATTGACATACAACTTATCACAGCTAATTTATTCGTCTGGATACGCAGAGGTGTGTCGCCAGTTTGGCAGTATTCCACTTAACAAACCTCTAGCGAAAACCAACTTTGACACTGGGTGAAAAAGTTTCTTTTACAACGGCTAACGAACCTGTCTACTTCAATACACTAGGCAGTAAGCAACATCTAAATTGTGGCCAAAATAAATTCGAATCCGCTCAATGACGTATTTCGTAACAGTACTCCATATAAGTTTGACAAATAATATTGCAAATATTGAATGCAAACAATATATAGGTTACTGGCTACGTGTTAAAATTTGTGAATAGACTTATGTACCTATTTGTGAACCGCACCCGCCCACGACGAATGACGCTCATTGTGGGCTCATATTGTGTAAATTTGTTATAAAATCGTCTTCATTATAGAATACAAATTGTTGAATGACAATAATGTTCATAATAGATTTCATTAGCATGTTATCGATACAAATCGGAATATAAAACATCGTGTCTGTGTTGTTCTATTCATTAACATGATATTATCAGTTCAGCTGTTTTTGAATGATTTTATATTTCCCACTCGGGAAACATAAACGCGAAATAAAGTTGACTAACATGGCGACCTTTTATTGCAAACATTTTTCCTTTTAATGTTTAAGAATTTTATAATCCAATTAGTCAATGGTTAATATCTAGCGTCTACAATTTCTCATCTCATTTAGACATTCTAAGATTATTCTCAATTATAATATTATGCTATTAATTAATCGTAATTATCATGTAGTTTCTAAGTACTGATTAAAAACCTTTCCAATTAAGTCATAGAGAATAAGACTCACTCTATGGTTTGAAAATTATAATCATTAAACATGCTTGAAAGATAGCTCGTACATTAGAGAATAATTTTAGCGCTATCTCGTTTATTATTAAGTCATCAAGTTAACCAATTATTTTTATTCTAATGACCAGTAATGAACACATTTTCTTATAGCGAATACCTTACTACCATACCTTTTTAAAATAAATAACTTATGAATCACATTGTTCATATAGTATTATTGTAGTAACCGTCCACTCCTTTTGCTTGTGAAAATTGCTCATTAAATCCAAAATTGCTAGGTGCAAATTCAACATTTCCTTTCCACACTGAGATATTTAACCCGCTTTCGGACGAAACATGGAACAAAACAAAAACCCTATATTTCTCTTACGAAATTTCTAAAAAACCACCCACTTTTTATTAACACGTTTATATATTGCGAGAAACGCACGTGAGAAAAGTCTGTAACTCGGCGGACGCACGTCGGCCATGTCAGGCCACGCGCATTCAACCGTCATTCGACAATTGATTGATACAACTAATGCAAGCGCGAGTAATGATTCCTGCGTTTTGTACCACACTTTGTTGTTTAATAGTTTTATTTATGGATGGATTATTCCTCTTCTATTAATGATTTTACTATGAAATATTAGTGTTGAGTTATAGCTCTGTAGTCTACTGGGATAGCACGGTTTCTCTTGTGAAAGCACTTTAAGAGTTGTACATATATAGTGATGAACTAGATGGACTGAAATCATTATGCTATAATTTCATGAATAACAGCATCGACAGATTACTGTACTAGGCCATGATACCTTTAAAAAACGGGGAGATTAAGGAGAAAAGTAGAGCTTCAACATTTCCTATGTATGTATGTGTGAATGGAGGATATCAGGCAAATAAAAATAGTATCTCCTATTATTTGGTAGAAAACGTGTACCTATACTAGTGCACAGAACGGATTAAATATCTAGATTCTATTAAGTCGAATTCTTGAAATTCTTTAAATCAATAACAGCTTCAATGAAAATATTGCCTTACCACTTAGCTGTTCCAAAGAATGGCTTCTGAAAAATTCGCTCATCGCCTCTTGCATTCCTGTTGGCGCTCGTATTTTACTTTCGCCTTCGGTTTGCGGTGACTAAGTGCTAATTGATTTCTATAAGTGACCCGGCTCTGACTCATTATGTATGAATGTTGAGATTTGAACTTAAGTGTGTTGGGAAAGTTAACTTCGCTATGTCGAGACTTGTTTACACAGACGACAGGGTGTACTCTAATGATAGTATTAGCAGAAAGGCGATTGGAATCTATAAAAGCTGTTAAAGATGTAGATTTTCTAGTTTGTGATCTCCTGGTAGTAAAAAGATATGTAAGTAATTTCGTTCGCAAAATTGAATGAAAATCTCGTGAATGTACCAGACTTTTAATTAAGAGAATTTAAGAAAAGTTGGACATATTTTTTTGGCAAAGGCATAACACTTGAAGTAAGCTAAAAACCATTAGATCTCTATGTGATAGTTATAATAATGTAAAATAAGACGTACGTTCTTATCAGTGGCGTGCCTAGGGTGTCAAACTAAGGCAAGCCCAAATCTTTATTTAGTAGCAGCATATTTTTTTTGGTACGTAGGACTAATAAATACCTACCGGTTAGTACTCACATTCACGTTTATAGCGTTATTTTATAAATAAACAATCGTTAAGTTCGTTATTCGGAACTAAGTAAGGCAAGTCGGGCTTTCGGGCTTCTATGGAAGTACCGCCACTGGTTCTTATGTGAATTAAAGAAAACCGTCAAATATTTCATACACTACAATATTCCGTCCATGACAATGTTAAAAAAATTAGGCCACTAAAATACAATAAAAAAATATTTTTACAATCACTTATTTCCTGTAAATGAAGTGAATGAAATAAAAATATAGGCGTACGTTATGTTAAAGCAGTGTTTACAATGTAGACACTACACAAATAAATCGCTTGATATTTCCACATGTAGAAACAATCCCGTCCCCGTTGGGAATCCAATAAGAAAAATAAACTGAAAAATACCGATGTATTAGTGTATGAAGTATTATGAAACAGCACGTTACCGAAATGTAAACATCGAGTCCAATCTTCGGGGTTAATAAAATCATTCAGACGCTTTAAACTAGAGCTGACGGCCGCTGCCAGCTCATAACTTACCACCATCCCGACATTTACTGTTGTACTCGCATTTTTACTGTTGTAGTAAAACAGCGAAGGTCAATTACTAGTAGATACAGTTAAATTCATGAATTATTTTGGTATACCTGGAAATTTCTGATCGCTTACTCACGTACATGTTAAAGTTTCCGTTGTTTTTCAGTCATAAAAATTGAAGAGTCGTAAAAACTTTGTTGATTTTAGAACAGCATCTTGCAATCAATTTTTACTTGCATCATATAATCAAAGATTTATTCATCTTGGTACTCGCAAACAACTGTTTACGCTGCTGGAACGTATTTAATACTTTGCGAATAACTATTAATATTATAAATACTTTTTCCGAATAGCCAAGTACTTACAAAGCTTACAAAGTAACTTATCTTGTTAACTTACTAACAATAAACACTTCGAAATTCTCCAGCCATAGTAAAGGACACGTACGACTAAACATATTGCGATCGGATATTGTTAATAAGGTAATTAATGTTAATCCATAAATCATTGACAAGATAATCCATCTCGCATCACAAAGTTGGTGAGCATTTGAAAAATTCTAACAATAAACACGACACAGTAAAATAATGAAGATTGATCGGGTTCTCAAGCGACCTAGCTCGCGCTCCCGAAAGATATTGATTCGCATAATATTGAAATGATTTTAAACAAAAGTGTTACAATGAATCGATCCCGGAACATAGTCTACTGGCGGGTCTAAATTTATTCGGTGTAGCTTCGCACTGGCATCGGTGATCTGACAATGAACTCGTATAGGATAAACAATGGATCACTCGGCGCGCCCTGGCGCTGCTCCGTCGACGCGGCCCGTGGCGGATCGTAAATCCACACTTATTTAAAAAGTACACTAATTCTATTCAATGAGTCTATTTATATGTCTGTGACTGCGATTGTTTCAATGCATCATCGTATGTGTCATGTTTGTGATTCAATGTATGTAATCGCGTAATCTGTTAGTGTAATTGCATCTGCGATGATATTTGATGAATAAATCTTTAAAATAGCTAAATCGATGTCATTTACAATAAAATATTTTGTGATATGCAACATGTAGTACTAGACAATTATTATTGAGTAGTTATTTCATCTCTTTCAACTCAAACTCTCCCATACTTGTTGTTATTTGTCTCCATTATCATAACACAAATCGTTATCCCCAGGGCGTCTGGCAGCGCCGTGATCCTCGACCCTCGGATGGTTTGCAAGAAGAACAGGAGGACGAGAGGGCGGCTCGCGCAGATCTGCCGCAACGAGACCGGTCTCATCAAGGAGATCACCAAGGGCGTCACCCTGGGAGCCACCGAGTGCGCCCACCAGTTCAGGAACCGAAGGTGGAACTGCACCACACAGAGACGCAGCATGAGGAAGATTCTCATGAGAGGTAGGTAGACGCTAGAGGATAGGTGAATTTGATTATGTAGAAGGCAAAAGGATGAATGGTAAAGTATTTAGGTTATTATCTCGGAAATTTTTATACATTACTTATAATACATTATATTACCTTTATTAAATTAAGGGAAATATATGAGACCGAAAATATGGAAATATGATTTAAATAGCCATTTAGGTCCAATCAACAAAATTTTGTTTACTTTTTCCCTTTCTATTTCGGTTAGTTGAGATCACTTATAGGCGGGTATGGTAATAGGAATGACACAACCGCAGATAGTTGTCAATGGAAACTTATTAATCAACTGATTGCTTTAGTGGCATAGTTGGTTAGTAGTCAGCATGTGAAACGAGAGATAGCGGTTTCGATTTCCGCACAGAGACTTGATAAAATTTCGTGTGACCAAAAATCCTGGGAATCTATGGAATCGAAATAATGGACAATCCACGTATCTGAATTTAAACCTGTGTCTTACCATTAATGTATTCATGCTATATTTTGAAGGCAGAATATACTAATATCTTGAATAGTGGTCAAATTAATTTTATCGTCGTGAATGGAGTATCATAAAATTAGCTCTAACATTAATACGTCGTTATGACTTTTTGGCCACAATAAAACACATTGGCGACAGGTATTGGAAATCATAAACTCAAGAAAGGATTAACCAAAACAGAATTCATACGTCAATATATCACGGGCGTCAATTAAAGCCCATTAAAAGTTTGCACAATAACGCGAAACCGAGTTTTATTATCTGAGAACCATTAACCCAATGAATCACGTATTATTGAATCGTGGTTCCTATATGCGATCGTTCGACAAAGCGTCCACGTCCGATAGATATATTATCGAAACGGCCGCGATGAGTTCATCAACATTTAAGATACAGTAAATGTGGGACGAGCGGCTACCTGCTGCCTTGATTAGTCCACGGACAAAAGAATGCAAAACGTGTTAAATCGCACAGATGGATATCGGAGCCTAATTCGATTAGGCCAAAACAGTTGATTTTTATTCAACTGCTCGTTTATCTAAATGCGGTCCAGATAGGGATGAGCAAACGGATGTCATGTCGATATCGATGCATGCGTTGCATGATATTAAAGTACGTCAAATTTTTCTTAATATTGGTTGACGATATAACAATATAAATTAGATACGTGACAGTAAATTATGATTGGTTGTACACAAACCAAAAAAAACAAATCTCATACGCACACCAAATTGAATGTTTACGATTTTTATGACGTTATTTTCATATACGAAAGAAGATTTATGAAACATTATGGTGGCACCCACGTATTAATTGCGCTTATTAATGAGCGTTCGGATAGAGTTTTGAGTTTTCTCCATAACAATATTTCTGCGCCTACGCACGGTATCGACTGGTGGCAGCACTGAGGGCCGCCCATCCGTCGACGTGCATTCATTTCGGATTCATTAGCGTAAATTAAGTGGTATTTGTCAAAATTTCGTGCGCACACAAAATATTTATATACCGAACCACCCTGGGGGCTTTTGGAACATTCGTCAATAACTTAGCCTCGGCTGTGCCCACACCTTTTTAAGGCAGATTATCAAAAAAGAAGCCAAATTGTTTATTGCTCGCACTCAACTATAAAGTATAAAATACTCGTGGTTATTAAACGTCAACGCTTGTTTTTACGACTTTGTTGGGTATCGACAACCGTTTTGCTAATGTAAAATACATTAATTACACACTTTATTGCTGGGCATGATAGCTTAATTTGGTGCTTTTGTTTCTTGCTTGACGTTTTTTTTAGCGAAACCCATACCGCATTATCGTATTTAATGAATTCTCAAGCTTCTAAATCCAGGATTAAAATCCATTTTGGAGATAAGAGCAAACGTCGTCTTAATACTAAATTAATTATTAAAAAGGAAAAATAAATATGGAGGCGCGTGGGCGGTGGATCCCATGGGGAGGCGAGCGGGGCAGTGGGTGCCGAGGCGAGGGCTGCGGGGGCCGGGGTACGAGGTACGGTCAACAAATTAGGTTAAAAGCCTATAAATTGATGCGAACAGCTATGGGTGGCGCGGGCGCAACGGCCCTACAGAGCTGAATTAGTCCCGGACTTTTTATCACTTGGTGACAAGAAAAAATATTGAATACAGGGTGATCTGTGGCCGTCCCGATCCGGCAGATATCGGTAATTAATTCAACGCATAAAATTTTAATTGCGCGCATGCGGAATGAGGTGTTTGTAATTCTGGGAATAAAAGTTTGTAACCAATGGCATGGAAGTTTGGAAACTTTGGTATGGTCAAGACTTGGTATAGAAGGCATGAAACATATTAGATATTTAATTATAGGAGATATAAGTTTTTTAACATGGCTTCTTTATTGTTTCTTATTTAGTTGTAATTTTCAGATAATTATTTCTATATGTTTATTTCTTTACCAAGGCCTGTGGGGAAGGACTGATGCGTAACCACTTTCGATCAGAGTGATGCTTTTCTTATGGTTTAGCTATGGAACGATACAAGTTAATAATATACAATGTTACATTATTTTTTGCTACGGTGATTCAAGTCATTATTTGGTTTATTGCCTAGGGATATTTTGTACGATTATACACGTGACGGGAGTCGCGATAGCTAACTAGTGGTTTCCCAAACCTTACCTAAAATACTTGTTCTTAAGTCCAAAAATAAATAAGTATTTTTATTGTATCTGTATAACAATTTTATCGTTTAAAGAATTCCCACATAAGGTTTAATTTCAATATATGAACCAGTATTTTAATAAAGAATAATTTGTCTCGTCTCCGGTATAAAAAATAACTAAAAATATATAACCGCCTGTACACACGTCAATACTCATGAGAAAAAATAATCATCGTTAATTGGTCCCTTTCATTAGTAAGTCCGTGGTCGGTGCATTCCTCTCCTCGTTGTTTTTTCGGTGTCAAATCCTTATCAATGAAAAAAGGACTTCATTCTTATTTAAATTTCTTTATCAGTAACACTGTCCGATGACCGGTGAGTAAAATAATGTTTCACTTGCCTACTTAAAGATACTTCACAGTTACTTTTTTAAATGACAGCCAGACGTGTGACATTACGATACGAAATTTCAATTCGAATAACGGCATAGGCAACATTCTTACCGAAGTGTTTGGGGTTGTAAACAAAAATTTTACGAGCATAAATAAAACAAAATTAAATTAAGATAAGTTGGATCAAAACAATGAAGCACGTACATAAAATTTCAGCGCGATATCGGATCGTAAATAGTCCGACACCTTATCTAGCCGAAGTGGACGGCGAGGCTGATTTCCACTTAAACAAAACAGCCTAATTAAGCTATAAACCAAGCCACAAACACAGACTCCGAAAATATTGGGGATCCGAGTGAGTATTGTAATCTCGGCGGGTCATTAAGTGACGACAGTTCGCTGTGAGCAGTCCGCGGGGGCTCGTAAAGATTACAACACGATAAACTGACTACTGGACCCGACGGACCTCACACATGCCCCGGGTACCCCATATAAATACCAAAGAATGGCTTCATATCGACAAAAACTCGGCGATAAATTTGGCGCCCCTAAACACGTAAATGTTCTTAATTATAGTGTTATATTCGGGGTGCTCCGGTATCTAATCTGTACTCTTAAGGTCGTTCAGTCGGACCAACACTCACGTTCGTTTGTATCTCTCGGTCATTTTCTATGGAAATATTAAGTATTGGGTTGGGTATCGATTTTGGAACTTGAGCTTTTGAATTCAATTAGTTTAATGTTCTCGCTAATGATAGATTTTAAGCAGACAGGAATGCCGTGTACATAATTATTTCTCATCAACGATATGAATGCTATACTAGAGAACTTTATTGGATGCAGGCTTTACTGTACTACGCTAATCTAGATTTTAGTGCGTTACTATTCTCATGGAAAGGTGCAAGTATGCAGGTTCCTCTTAAATCTTCCAATACAAGTGCAATACACGATGCACTTAAAGTTTCGCAAAACTGAATGTGTTGTAAGTATTTAATCCCACAATTGACGAGATACTGTGTCGGAAGAGCGCGCTCCCAATACGCGAGGCCATTACCGATTATAAATTTAAGTAGTATGAATAAATCGTCCATTACTTTAATTGCAAAAAGGTCCATTCATTAGCAACACTGTACGCCGAGAACAGAAAAAAAGACTTTACACAAAAACACAAATTATACCGAAGCGTTAATAAATCTTTAAAATCCACGCTTTAATTTTATTAAAGCCTTCAAACGTGTCTGACAAACGATCGCACAACGCCGTATAAAGGCAATACTACATATTTATAAGATCTCGATATAGTGGATGTCAGCCTTATTGGCTCATGCTCGATAAACAATAGGCCCTTCTGAGTTATTTGAAAGTCAAACATCAACCGAGTGGTAATCGACGTCTCAACCACCGAAATGTTCGGAGACCCTATCGCCACCATCTACCAGAAAACTCACAGTATCCGCGTGCTGTGACATTTCAACCTCTCTCTCGCACTCGGCTCGTGTCAGATAACCTTATCTCGCTCTCAACTTAATGCCACTTATTTTTTTTCCTTCTCCGAGGACAACCGGCCGTCTGTCAGTCAGTAGTGACAGAAGCGCGCGACACACCGACAACCCGCTTTTGTCACTGCTCGCCCCCACTGCCAAATTAAAGGAAATACCTCCGTGCACTAAAATAGGCGCTGCAGTCCGCAATAACATTCGCGGAAATTTGACTTTACAACACAGCTTCGAAATAACTGCGTGGTAAAGTGTTCCTTTTACATTTAATGACAAAAAAGGAAGGGAAGTCGTTTGTTGGCGAGGAATTCAGGTCGGACGATGTCCACTCGCCGTCGCAAGAAATGCGATTACCGTCCGCTATGACAGCAAACAGCTTGAGGGATTGCGTTGGGTGCGAGTGCAGCCAGCGCAGAGCGGGCGGGGCAGGGCTAGCGGCCCCCCGACACTGTTCCACTGTCGCAGCACGGAAGTATCCCGGCGTGACGCGGGCACAGCGCACCGCGCTAATTAAGTGTTAAGTAGCAGAACACAGTGCACCCGCACGACACGCTCCCCGAAGTTATTCCGGCCGCCGCTTCCGAGACGCACGCATTAACAGAGCTAATTATTCCCATTAAACGAGCGCAATCCATTTAAATTAGCCATCGGACGCGGTTGAATAAGGTATTCGCGTTTTGTGCGCGGCTGAATGACGCTCGGCCCCTTCCGGTGGGTGGTTGCTGTCACAACACGCAATGCGCGTCGCGGACGCACCGCAGCGCATAATGAGACGCTTACTCGCATTAGCTAAAGAAATTGACAAGTGAACAATAGCGGCCCGAGGGAAAAAACGAACGCGAAAACTGCAGAAAGAGCCGGACAGTGTCGTATCGTATTACCCGACGTAAAATATCTGGGGGAGACGAATGAGAAACGATCGTTCCATTTAAATACGGGTACGAGACGGGCGGGTTCGCGTGCGTTCGGTAGCGTGAGAATGCGTTTTGTTCGGCGGCGACAGCATCCCGCGCCCGCGGCCGCCGCCCTGGCCCGGGCTCGCCCTCGCCGCCCGCCGATAAATCAGCAGCGCGGGCTCGGCGCAGCGCGGGCGCGGCCGCTCCGCTCGTATATCGGCCGCTCGGCTCACAATGGGTGCGCGCTGACACCGGTGACACTGACGCAATTACTCGCGTGCGCCGTCTGCCGGCGGCGTGACGTGCGCGCAGCCAGCCGCCACTCTCACCCTCTCCGCACCACCCCTCACCCCTGCCGACCGTATTTATTGCGCTAAATATTTGAATTAATCAGATGAGATAAAATGCTCGTGTTCGTTTAAACATTCCGATGCGGTCGCGGTGACAACTCGATGTATTGTCTTCGCGTTGAGTGAAAGAAGCTATTTTGTTTTTTTTGGCCGCGCACAATTTATTCGTACTCTCGCGCAGTTAAATTGCTATATCAATAACGAGGCAAATTCAAATGACTACTTAAGGACACAAAAATACTATCTCATTGATTTTTTTAGACGTATGAAAGCCCTCTAAGTCATGAGGATTTAAAAAGATGATGAGGAGTTTAAAAAAAATCTAGAGATATCAGTTATGTTGTCAAAAACATGAACATAAGAGCTTGATTTCAATTCTGAGATCTAACATTTTGTACGATGAATAATTATAATAATAGCGATTTTCTGAGTAATCAATTTTATTCCCTTCTTTTCACATTGAGCAATAAGTGATTATGTACCACTTAGATGTACTCATAAAAAATTGTTTGAATTTTGAGTAGTCGTCTCTTACGTGTGACCAAAACATCAACGAAGAAACATCCCTGCCATCCTTCATAGATACAGTCGAATTTAAACATCTATGGAATCTTGTTACAAGCACGAACTAATATTATAAGATAAGAATAAAATGAAAAATAAAAATTGATAAATTGCGATGCTAAACACTTTTCTATCAATGAATAATGTATGTTTTAGCTTTATGTACGTGAAGATTCAATTGGAAATAGTAATGTGAGTTATATCACGCTAATGAAATTAGCGGGGTGCGCGTGCGCATAATGCATCTATTATACATTCATGAAGTAAACGATCTGCTGTAACATTCAATTATAGAATGAGGTTTCATATGTCTCTTACAAAAATATTAACATTATAGTAAGTATTTAATAATGTCTTTGTTTTTTTTTCTAAGTCGAACCTAAGAGGGACGAACCTATTGCCGTTTTTATGCTCATGTGCATATATTAAGACTCTGTGTTACTACCGAGAATTTCCTGATGATAAATCCCTTTTCTATTGTCTTGTGTCCCAGGTCTAACCCTGGGACTGCTAAATCGCATAATTATATCGAAGAACTAATGAAGCAGTCCATTAAATCAACAAACTAATTACCTAATACTAACAGTAAGATGAAACACATTTCTTCATTTATCTATAGATAGAAAAATAACCCATTTGTAAATTAAGTTGCTCTAAATCTCAAGCTACGAACGAACATCTTACTCAGAGGGCAGAGAAAAAAAAGTTAAGGTAATGTTATGATTGCTTTACGGCCAGCCACAGACACACATTTACGAGCAGACACACGATACTTGCCAAGGAAGCGTCCCTGAGCGATGGGGGTGACACTACGCGGTGGAATTCGCAAGGAATTTATCACAGTTTTTGTTATGAATTGTGGCTCCTCCTATTACTTTACTACTGTGGAATATGAGGACTTTAGGAATAAGCTCGTACGTTCTTGAGGAGGGTTTGTTGTGGTCTTTTTGCCAAGAATCAGATATGGAAGCTGTGATAAATGCGAAATTGATTTGTAGGTTGGGATTTTTCGAGTAAATTTTGATTGTAGGGAGATAATAGACAAAAAAATAAAAAAAGGGATGCAAAAAAGAAATATACATAAATACTAATAAAATCATATCAGAAAAGCTTAAATAATTCATTTTTTATTGTGCTCCTGTGATTCATGCTTCATTTTGCAGTCCTAATAAAATTAGTTAAACAGAAGTATCAAAAGACAAAATTAACATAAATATCAAAGGTAAAATCTGGACAATTTTCAGCTCAGTCTACCAAGCGGCATGCTATCAATATCATGCAAAACTGACCATAATTTACGTCAATATCAAGCCGTGGATTGTTAGCGGATGGAGACAAGTGCGAGTCTGCGTCCATCTCAAATCTAAAATTCCTGAACAGAAGTGCGTGAACAGTTAATTTAAAGTGGCCTCAGTTGAGCGCGACTGCGATCTGTATCACGGAGCGAGTTTCAGTTTATCAGTTTCTAGCGGGAACGTCCGCCCGATTTGAGTGGGGGTCCGCGTCACGAGAGCTGGCGGGTTTGTGTGTTTGAATTAAAGCGTGGATGTAGCTTGGACAAATAAATATATTGAATAATCATTATTATTTCACCTAAGGTGGCCTAGTGCGGGTTGGCGGACTACATACGTAGAAAATTCCTAAGTAATTTTAGATGTACCTACCTACATTGTACATATTACATATCGAGCCACCAAAAATTAAAAATAGTAAAAAGTTATCTTCGTTGCGCGATTACCATGTAGAAGAACATTGTGAAAGAACTACTTGCTTGTCAAACTATGTAGAAATACTGCAGTATCTTAACATTATCCTTAAAATTTTCAACTTGATAATAGTTTATAAATAGGTACATAAACATCTATAAAGATTAAAATAAAGTAAAATTGTTTGAATGTGCGGATGCCGTGATTTATTGTCGATTCCAATTAAGTTTATATTCACTTTAATAATATTTCCGTAACTTTAAGTCATAACTAAACCGTTAGGTCTATTTTGACGATTTCTTTTAAGTTTGCCAAATCAGCCAAGCCTAGTTAAAAATCCAATTAGACTATAATATAACTCGCTTAACTCCCCTGCCTTAAGTCATATCGTTATAAATAAAATTAAAATTGCAAAATTCTCAGCAATTTCACATATGGGCTTGAGTGAGATGATCTCGCGGACGGCGGCCGCGTTATCGGCACAATTTGACGCGGCTCGAGGCATTCTCACTGTTTTATATCAATATAATTTATGTTGTTATTACTAGTGATTAATGTTGTAATCGGTAATTTATAGTGCCAACGATTATATTCTCTTATGTGATAATTATAATAAAATGGATGCGCTTTATATGAAGACGATTCAAGAAAATTGCTTCGTTATTTTGAGCTTGATTATTAGTTTATTAACGTCAATATGCTGGGCACAAGCTTGCTCACTTAAGAGGAGTTAGTCAACTAATGCGATTTCTTTTACTTGACATAACTTGAGTTTTATCAAGCACTCGAATAGGCTACATCTTTAGGCTATATTTTTAAAGGATGACAGAAATTCGGAGAGAAAGAATAGTTTTGCGTGTGAATTTAGAAGTGGACAAATGGAATACCTTCTTTTAAGGGCTGGCAAAGCATTGACCGCCTTGAAATATTATGAAAGTCTAAACGTGTTGTATCTTTATGCTATTTTAATCCATGTGAACTGCGACTTACTGTGGTGTCCTAGGTAACTGTAATGTTTTTGATATCTTTGACTTTTCGAGATTTGGTGTATATTCTCAAAGGATTACTTTAATATGTAAGCTTGCAATGGTATTTCTAGCTACACCTTTTACACAAAATTGTTCTAGAATTCAAACATCAAACATGTTTCGTACAAATTTTGTCAACATCATTGAAATAGGTATCTACATAAGAAACGTTCGTAAACTAACTAACATTCTAATAATATTGATTAGAGAGTATGATGGAAGATTGGTCTTTCATAATACGGGTATGTGTCAACATACCTACTTATAATTTATTAAAAGTGAAACGTTCTTATGGTTAACAATACTTTATTTGTATGGTATATGAGATCACATTTCATCAATCAAGTGCGTTTGTATGCAGTAGTATCTTCAATCTTGAAATGCTTGCTTCTTATGTAAAGTTACATTAAGGCTGAATACATCACCACCACGAACGTGAAATAGTGGAACAGAATTATAACATCCATAATTTATCAGAAACATTGCTATGAATTACTGCATTTATTTTTCAGTTAAGACATTGTATACCACATTGTTATTGACAAGTTTGACATGAACAGTGGTCTATGAGCGACATAGCAAGAAAAAAGTTTTTGTGCATCTGCAAGGAGGTCCGTTTCAATTAATTGCACGTTTCCTGCAAGAAGTGGTCGTGCGGACACTCAGCGACGTGCGCTCGCTCCGCGCCCGATCATACGCGATCCACTTCCAATTACCGAGCCGAGCTGAGGAAACCCTGCGCAGCATTTTCATGAGCCGTCCACTATGAAATCGCACGTGCGAGTGATTGACTGGACCTGAATGGCGGAACGACTTCCAAGTATTTTGAACCTGCAAAAACACAAGAGTTATTGAAGCCGTACAAGCTTCGAGTGTGAATCAATTCGATTCCATCGCTTTTATTGATCGATCGACAATTTTACTGAATTATTCAGTGAACACGAATACCGACATTCCGCGAGCGCTCGTGGCATCGCACGCAAAAAGCCTCACGCTCCAAGCAGCCGAACATAATCGGCGGCGGACGTCGTGGGAGTGGCTCGAAACTGGACATATTTTGAAGGCAAGAGACGCACGAAAAAAGCAAACGTTCGGTGATGAGAATGTCATGTCCCCAGTTGGGACGACATATTTGCGAGTCGGGGCCGCGTTTTGCGATAATTACAGCGCATAACGCGGGCGGAGCGCGCGGAATGCTCGGGCCGGCTGTGAGCGTACCGCCGCGGAGTTATAATGACGAGCGAGTGTCGCGACCGCGCTGCCCTATCGACAGTGAAGCGACGGCGCAGCGCGACACAAAAACGCCAGCGCGGGCCGGACCTGTTCCCATGTCGCATGTCGCTTGTCGCTTGTCGCGCCGCCGCAGCGCCGCAGCGCTAGCCTCCCACTCGCCACCGCGCATTCTTATGCCGCTAGCGACATGTCTAGAAATTGTCATTCCGCACATAATTCCAGAGGACGCATCCTTGTCGTCCGGTGAAATTTAATCAAAAATGCCAATGAAAATCCCGCGATGACGGCCGGTGACGCGGGGTAATTACGGCTCGAATTCTTCAGCGGATGGGTGTGCACTCTCGCTTTTTTGTCTCACGTCAATTATATAAATTGTTGGTGCAATAAATTTTGCTGTATCTCTGGGGACGGGTGGCGGGTTGGCGGGAATGCGGCGACGATACGCCCGTCGCGGTGCATACGGGCCCAATTAGCATGGGATCGATAGGCGCGGCCGATGGCCATCTCCTGTCAACTGCACCGCATTGCGCAAGCACCGCCGTTATCTAATCTCTACTTAATGAATGCCACGCTACTATCATACAACTAAGCTCCACTGTTTGCTAATTCATATTGTGGATTTATTGGCGCAATTATAATCACTACTTCCTTGAGACAAACTCCGCGTCGGCCGTTTATTGACAAGCAGCCTTTCGAATAGTAAACAATTTCCATTAAAGTAACGTTGAAGTACCAGGGTAATAAAAGCAATAAATATTTATGTTTATTTAACATGTCGCAAATTCGTTTCATATTTTATGTAGTAGGGCCATGTCAGGCTTAACACAAGGAGAATTGTTTGATTGGAAAATACCACCGTCTTACGTCTAATCTAAATAAACACGATCACAACAGATACACAATTTGACTTTACTCTAAGACAAGGGTCTTGACTCTTGAGTCCTTGGTGTCGGAATCTACGACAGACCTTAGTCTTAAAAAAACCATGATGAAAATAGATCAGGCAATATTAACGTCCAATTTCGACTATGCATTAAATTTTGTATTGTGAGCTTTACGACAAAAGTCACAGTAGTAGCATACCCAAGTTTTCAGTTCTAATTCAGGGAAATGATTTAAGCTTATACAAGAATGAATCATCTTTGTGTGTAGACCGACCAACCAAATCGTCTAAGCAAACCTCTATAATTCTGTATGAAAGAATTGTACTTTTCTGAACCATAGGAAAATGTTGCCTCAAGAAACCTACACTAGAATCGAATCAGTGATGGCCAAAGCCTCCTAATCACAGAAACTGTTTCCAATATTTCCGATATAATCAAATGTAGAACTTACTCATTGAGTGTCTATAATCACGCAATTCCAAATAGTACCGTGTCGCAATAAGCACTAAACAATCGGATCGCATGACTAACACTGCAAATGGTGTTACAGGTAATGACATCAACGCATTCACAAATACTTGGCATTTAGTCTGACAAAGGTCCATTGAGTTTATTGCCAATATTATTTGATGACAGTTCACATGACTAGAAACATTAATTTAACAGTCAGAGATCGTTTGAACGAAGCGACCTACTACGTCTTGAAGGGATAAATTTTATTTATTGTGCATGAAATATGTATTATGACCGCCGGCTGTTTGCGATGAGTTTCATGGTGTACAAGTGCTGGAGCCACGCATTATTGAACTAAATGTACATCGTATTTATAGGTTTTGGGTAAGATTTTTGTTTCCAGGTTTGGTGAATGGGATTGCCTAAATTCCAGTATATCTGTGCTATTCTTTCGTAATTCATTCCCGTTTAATTTTACCCAAGTTGATAGGATCAGCAAACCATAGGAAAAGATCTATCGCTTCAAAATCGATCGACTTTTTCTATAAAAAATGTGCGTATAAATTATGTATTAAAATGTAATCTGTTTATATTTATGAATTATTATATTTGTACACTTGCTGCGTATCATCTCTGTATCACCCAAGGTTCGACTAGCAGAGAATTTTATAATCATTAGAACTATTTTTAAATAAAATAAATAAATTAGAGCCCATCAGTCACAAAAAATACTCCTAAATAAACTCAAACGTAGTTTTATCTAATTTATAACATAAAATCATCAGTTATTTTTCATAAAGTACGTTCACATTTTTATATTGCCACATGCAAATCTCACTATTAATAGCACAGCATTACCACAACAGAGCTTGTGAAATATCTCATTTAATATTTATAACATAATTGACATTCTTAAGCAATGCTAATAGCCCCCTAATGCAGCCGCCTGTTGGCCACGGATATGCACTAACGCTTTGCATTAACTCCTTACAATAAAAGCTCGCACATCTAACTCTCAAAGGGATAACGTCATTACCATCCTTTATAATGTCCACCAATAAAAGGCAGTATTGAAAGGCTTCGATAAAGTCGTCGACCCGTAACAAAAACATAGCTCGCGCCGCTGATGTCCGGTGCATATTGAATAGTACCAGCGCAGCAATTTTCACATTATTCATGCACTGTGAATATTCACCCAACATAGTTTGACCTCCCATTAATTGTTATAGCCAGGTGCCTGTTAACTCACCTGACACACGGACGCGTCGGCCGGCGAACATAACTCATGAAGAATATTATTGCCTTCCCGTCAACAGTTACCTTTTATTGTGTCGTCAATAGTTTAAGTGTATATGCGACTATATGTATATGGTATATATATAAATAAATGGTAATTTATTTTATTTTATGTACCCTGTAATTACACTATTAGAATTTACAATAGACGCTTTCCTGACCGTTTTGATCAGAGGTTCAATATACTGTTGTTTGTAGTAGTAAATTGCAAACAAAGTCTTATTTAATATTTTAATGAAAAACTTGGAAAAATATTCTTACAACAAAATAAACTGATATCTCCTGTATTTAAACTCAATTGATATAACTTTATTGGTACATATATACACACATTTGGTTTTGATATAATCGAATAATGAATTAAAAGATCCGGTAAAATTAACCACGAATACTAAAAAAAGCAATACTTTCACATACAATCAAAGTGCTCTATAAAAAGTTGGTTGTTCATCAAAACGGTACCACACGCCCAAATGTTTTATGGATGGGACCTTCGATTCGTGAAGCTCATCGAGTTTTATTACAAGACTCGTGTGAATATTGATTTTTGGGTCAACAGCTTCACTTTGTATCGTATGCCGTACTTTATGCGTGCCAGCGCTTATTTCTATACCCAGCGACGGCCGCGTCGAATGAGACACTTGGCGATAAAACGCTCGTGATGTGCGAAATACTCGCTATTGTTTGACAAGTACTGCGCGTACAAGAACACTTGCTTAGTCCATGTTTCATTGAGCTTCGTCTTATAGAAATTTAGCATTATATATTTTATGTTTGGTTTATATTGTGACAAACAGAAAACTTTGAAAGTCTTTGGGGGAGGTGTAAGACTAATAATGGACGACATTAGGCTGATGATGATCATTGTTGAGATATTAAAATTTATTTTTTAATGATTTTATTTATGTATGAGTATAAAAAATAGATTAGTAAATATTTCATTGTTATGGCAAAAAATTATAAGTCATCGCTCACCTTCTCTCATATGAAATTTGCTCCCACTGACGATTTAAAACGAATATAAATAAGTAAGACTGAGATGGTTAGGAAGCAATCATTTTATAATAATAGTAAAGCTAAAAACCTTATTACCTATACTCGACAATTTACGTCAATTTTGTAACACTCATATTAATATAAACGAAGTAGTCTTCAGAAATATGAACTCAGAGCTCATTTTATTCTGGTTATTATTAACGACAATATCATTGTTATACCGAACAATGTCATCTAATAGAGGAACAATAGAATGTGATTATATTTATATTGTCTTGTCTCGGTACTACGACTGTTCTGTAGCCGATGGGCTACGGGGCGTAGCGTACGTAGCTTGTTCAACATTTCCGACTTACAAGTACATAGTACATACATATGTATGTATATACATATGTTGGATATAAAAACAGGTTTAAAAGGGACTTTTGCACGAATTGATTTTAAAATTCCGTCTACAGACCAAAATTGAATTATGCCCTCACCCTTTTGTCTTGTAATAGGATTTTTGCGTTAATCATTACGTTGTGATAAAAAATAATTATATTAAATTAATTTATAATAAATGGAGATCAACTATATTTTAAGATTTTTGAGTATAACTAACTTTAGTATTTTTTCACAGATACAAGAGAGACAGGCTTCGTCAATGCCATAACGGCGGCTGGCGTAACGTATTCCATTACTAGGGCATGCACTGCCGGATCTCTACTGGAATGCTCGTGTGAAAAGGTATTTTTTTATGTCATGATCCTAATGATTAAATTACTAAGGAACATAAATTTTGACAAAATAGTTTCAACTGCTATCTCAAAATACTATTTATTTATATCCTTTTTTGTACACTATACATGGAAAATAATGAAGTAAAAGACTAACAATAATAAAACAATATAGGCACAATAGGCGGTCTTATCGCTAGCTGCGATATCTTCCAGACAACCTACGCGACTGGAATGAATGGTTGTAGTTCTGGTAGTTATCAGCAGAATTATAAAAAGAAACAGAAAAAACAAATCAAGAATATATATAAATAAAATTACATAAATATATAAAGAACATATCGACGGCGGAAAGCAAAAACGTCGTAGTCCACAAAATGTGAATTTTTTTTTATTGCACTGTTCGAATCAGAAAAAAAAAACTGCTTCGAATGGTCCCGGTCCCATAAATCTAGGATGAATAGATTAGAAATTAACATTTTAAAAAAACAGGTTTTCACGTAAATGCCTGCATTCAAAAACGCTGTAAGCTACAGAAAAAATAGTAATAAGTTATACTATGTTGATTACAACAATTTCGCTTTCTGTAAAAAAAGGTACATGTTGATGATGCGGTCAGTAGTGCTGCGTTTACTACGTTTTCGTCGCTCGTGTTTTTATGTATCTTGCATTAAGGACGTTTTAGTGAGTAGTGGTATAAAGAACCGAACCTATTACTACATTTGGTACGGTTACCCCAAGTTAATTACCCCAAGTCAGTAATTATTGTAGTTTACACCATATCTAAGAGATGGGTTTCATTAAATAACCACGTTTACAACGTTCAGTTGAGCAGCCCTAATTCAAGTATAACTGCTTACCACGTTTTCGCTTTCCCTAAAAAAATGTATTTGACCCATCTCTATACAACTTGATGTGCATTTACAGCATTTTAGCATTCTGTAAAAATATTTCAAAATGTCGTAGTCAACAATTTTTTGGCAAATAATTGTTAGAATGAGATTTGAGAGTTAGAATTATATTTAGAAAAAAATAACATGTCTAGTGTCCAAAAATCATGAGTCTAAGTTAAAAAACACGCTAGTAATGATTTTTTGAAAAAATATGTAAAAGTTTTTTGGCTCTGGTGAACATTTCCATTTTTGTGGTTTACTACGTTTTCGCTTTCCGCCGTCGATATAGTGAGTTTACAAATAATAGAAGATAAAAGTATAAAGATTAGATAAGAAAATTACATAAATTAAAACAACACTATAAATAAAGGAATATAAATACATTACTACATACATATACAAATAAGAATTAACGAAATCAAATATAAATACTTATAATATTGTCATCTGCATGATTAGACGGTACGACAAAATGCGAACTATTGACTAATACTGAAA
The DNA here is from genome assembly GCA_030295005.1 of Cephonodes hylas. NCBI lineage: Eukaryota > Metazoa > Arthropoda > Insecta > Lepidoptera > Sphingidae > Cephonodes > Cephonodes hylas. The sequence goes on along the minus strand of AP025364.1, from coordinate 3,849,760 downwards.
ATGAAAAGTCGACTAACAAGGGTATACACATAATATAGACCACCATGATCACTATCAGATCACCATGCCAGAGACCATACCCATGAAGAATTCTATGACGATTTTTATGGCGTATTTATAAGGTGCAAGCCAGATTAAAACAAAAATTCCATCATCTGCTCCAGTTGAAAACATTTTGAACTCTGCAACAAAACTAGGCCTTACCCTAACTTTGTCTTTAATTTAGGGCGTACCGAAGCCCCGCCGCGGCCGTGACTCCACGCCGCCCCCAGTGCCCGACTCTCAAGCGTCCACCGACCGATGGCAATGGGGCGGCTGCAGTGATAACGTGCGATTCGGCCTCAAGAAGTCCAGAGAGTTCATGGACAGCCGCTACAGGAAACGAAGCGACATAAAGACCCTTATTAAATTGCATAACCATAATGCTGGGAGGTTGGTTAGTAAGATTTTTTTCTGGACGTCTTTTAACTTGATTTTAAGTAAGAATATTGCGAGACACACTTGACCACAGACTATGGATTATCTCTACATAAAATATGACAGTCCATTGTCTGGTAATAAGGCACTTTTGGAATTGGAAAGCAAATTAGATTCATGAAGGACGTATCCATGAAAATCATATTGGTTCGCCTTTGCCTCCTACTGCATATCCTGTAAAATTCAGTAAATCTCAATTTCAATCGTCAATATCTTGACACACTTTCTCTTTTGTCGCAGCAATATCAGGTAATTTAATTTTTTTTTAGGCTATCAAAAATAACATGAAGATAGAATGCAAATGCCACGGGCTGTCAGGCTCATGCACGCTGCGGACGTGTTGGTGGCGAATGCCCACCTTCAGAGAAGTCGGCGACAAACTGCGGGACAGATTTGAAGGAGCTGCAAAGGTTACTACAAAGTATCAGTCCTTTACTACTGCTTAGATGCTTTACTTTTATCCAGTAAATTTTACACGAAACTAATTCAAGTCATTGAGCAAGTGTCGTTCCATAACAAAAAATTTGAAAGTATAAAATTTCCGACTGAGTAAATAAATAAAAACTGCAGTAAAGGAAACATGTTTCTATTCAGTTTACAAACTTTATGATGTTTAACAGGTAATCGCAAGTAATGACGGTGATAGCTTCATGCCAGAGAGCCCTAGCATAAAGAGGCCTGGTAAGAAAGATATCATCTATTCAGAGGAGTCGCCAGACTTCTGCTCTGCCAACATGAAGACTGGCTCTCTAGGAATTCAAGGTCGTCAGTGCAACATTAGCTCAGCCGGTACCGACAGTTGTGATCAAATGTGCTGCAGAAGAGGATACGTGGAAACCTCCGTGACGGACACTGAGAATTGCAATTGCCAATTCAAATGGTGTTGCGAAGTTATATGTCAAACATGTTACGTCAAACGAAACATACAAACATGCCTATAATGTGATAGATAATGTATTAAATGTTTAATATTAAATTTTTCCTACTTACATCCTTTTGGTATTATTTAACCATCGTTATAATTTCCTTTACTTCCTAGTTTACTGAAGGATAGGTCTGTTTTTTAGACTTCTTTTTATTTGGCGGTTTTTCATCTTCATTTGATTTATAGTCAGATAGATAAGAAAGAGGATCATTTTTAAAATTGATTGTTTTCTTGAGGCTTAAATGTGTGAGTACAGGATTTTCAGCAGATGATTTATCAGGATTTTCGCCTGGCTTATGTTCTTCATTATTGGCTCTACTATTTTAGAGAAAGAAAAAAATGTTTTATCATTGGCCATAATGAGAACAAATATAAAACAAACAATTAGCAATTATAATTTACACGGCTAACAATGATCCTTTCATTCAGCTGTATGCTGCAATTCCACTTGCACGGACCAAGTGACAACCGGACGCTACACAACACAACATAAAAACTATATACCTTTATTAATTACAACCAAATGTTACAAATAAAACAAATAACGAAGCCAAGCTTGTCCGCTTTTAGGATTTCTTCATCAACACTGTCTGCTATTCCTGTATACAAGGAAGGCTTTCTGCGAGGTGTAACTCCCACATTTTCTGGTTCATATGTATCAAATTTGGTCCCGGGTTCAAAAATCTTATGACAATTGGTAATATTTCGTTTCTTTTTAGAAATAAAGTTATAAAGCATTTTAATTTTCATTATATCTTTTACACTGAATGCATTATTCTCTCCAACTGTAACATCCTCATATTTTTCCTGGAATACGTTAATTTTTATGAAATATAATCTTAATACCTTTTTTAAATAATAATGATAAGTAGAAAATCTACCTGCATTTCTATAGTCGCTTTTCCATTTAATGAATATTTATGAGAATGATAATGACTAGCACTGGTGAAATCGTATTGTAAGTCGTGAAATAGCCAATCAGTATCACTTAATTTAGCAAACAGTTGTTTCTTATCTGAAACAATTTTTTTCTATTTTACGTAAAGAAATGGATAATGTGCTATTTCTTTATAAAACCATTGGTTTCGTAATACCTGGCATAATATTTTGATCTACAATACGAATGTAGTCATCACGATTGGGGGCATTGTGCTGAGGTGGAACTCCCGCAATAGCTAGCACTGCCTCTGCCATTTCTCCGCCGGTGCTCATGCAATCATAACCTAATGTTACTTTCTGAAAACACAGGATAGAAACACAAGTGGTATTGAGTTTTACATTAAAGTTGGAGAAACATAAGTATTTTTTGAAATTCCGATAGGGCGTTGCTCAGCAAATGATTTCATCGATTTTGAGCCAGGTAAACCTACAGCTGAGTATAGATCTCTCTAATTTCATTTTCCACTTATTTTGTTGACTCTCTTGACCACACAGTGGTCTGTCTCTTATCGTTATTACTCGTTCAAAAATGAATAAATGAGGCTACGTCGGTGATTTTAATATTGGACGATTTGATAAATACCTGAACTCCTTTGGTGGTAAAATTTTTCGTGTTATGATCACCACAGCCAAGATACCCACGACGGTTGATGAAGAACACCCATCTGCTGTCCTGATCCTCTGGAGGACTGGGGAGCTCCAAGAAATTCAAGCTGGTGATGCTGCTAACCGTATTGAGAAATCCTCGTATTCTATCACCTATAATACCTTGTCTTGAGTAAGAGACGATGTTATAAAAATATTAAAAAAAATGATAATGTAAAATTTGTTTTGTTATAATAAATAATTTATTTATTTATAAAATAATATTAAAGGACGTTGAAAAGTTAGTAACTAACTTTAACGTAAATTACTCCCGTCAGATTCATGTTAAAACAGACAATTTACTTTAAGCAATAACTTTTTAAGCTCGATAAAATCTTATCTGAAAATTACTATAACGTTTATTTAAGTATCTACATAGTAGATATGTAATAACTATGAAGTTCTAAAAAATCACTTCTAAGATTTCAAGTGAAGTTGTAAAAATATTTTTACACCTTCAAGCTTACCACTATAGGAATGAACATCAATATAATAAGGTATCACGCCCTGGGGCCAAATCTTGAACTTGACCATTTCTTCGTCCGTTAGATCGAAACCGGGTTCCTCTTCATAGGTTCCTTCTGAAGGATTGACTTTTACAATGGAGTCGACGTCTGGTGCCAGAGTAGACATAATACTATCTGAGGGAATTGGATTTAATTTCTTAATTGGTGGCTGAGTGATGACTGTCCCTGAAACAGGCAATGTATCTAACATTGAAAATAACTCTTTGACATTAAATTGGAACAAAGACATTCCGTTGAGGATGTTGTGCAGGAGGCTATGAAGGCAGGAGGAGGAGCAGGAGGCTAATAAGGCTGCATGAAAGTGATGACGGGGATGATTATTCTCGCAGTCTATCCAGATATGATAATTGATAGTGGTGATGATGGAATTGATGAGAACGATGATGATGTTGGTGAAGAGCATGATCTCGGTTGCTCATGTTGATCTGCAACAGCCTGGGAAGACTGGGCAGATTTGTGCGATACGATGCCCTTCCCCAGAATACGTAAGGCAGCCCGGGTTTTGAGGCCCGGGGCGAGATTCTCCGTCGCAGTTAGCTTTGGTACCCGCCTGGGGTATTGTCCTGTTTCTTAGTCGCATCTCATTTAGGTTATTACTAGTGCTTCGTTGGTCATTGGTGAGTGTATAGCTAAAAGCTGACCATGTCCGCCCCTCACGTGGCAACAGATGGTCGTGCCGGACGTGACGTTAGGTTTCTAAGGGGCTTATTATTATTAAAATTATTTGGTTCGCAAATATAGTCATTTTAAAATATAAATTTTAGAATCTCAAATGTTGGTAATAAAATTAAATCGGTGGATCTCATGTTGATATCTCATATAATAATTACTGTTAAATATGCTTACGTTTTGGATACATCACGAATAAACAAATGAAAATCGAACATTTCCGCACCAAACTGGTCAACATTTTGAATGAAGCTAATATTTCGAAACAGTTATTCTTGTTTTATTACATTTATACACATAAACGTGATAAAAATAAATAGGACTTCGATAAGACACCTACGCGAATTACGTGGAATAAATTTCAGCAAGGCAGGATTGAGTCGAACATATTATATTTAACTATGTATATTCTTACTATTTTAATTATATAGGTAACTTTCTTGCTTTAAAAATTCGGTAGTCCGATCTAAGTCAGAGCGATGGACTAAGGCTTAATCCCTCTCAGTTATAGAAACGGTCGATGCCCAGGAGTGAGGCATTGCTGGCTGATACCTATACATTCTATAGTAGACACTGATTCCTAGATTTTATAAAACTAGAACATGTTTTATTAGTAAACCAATGCGAAAGATATTTTTTTTGGCCCTATCCCACCACACACCCGCCACTGCAACTCCTGTATTCCAGGATCAACAGCGGCACGCACAGTATTGGCGCCGAGCAATGAAGCTCAGCGAATCTAAGGGAACCTAAATTGTCATAATCCCGCAACGAAGTTCATCAGAAATGCGAAAGATATAATGTAAATCCACGTCGTCCGTAACACAAAAATGGTTTTGCGTGAAAAATGTTTAGCACTATGCTCGAAGACCTCAATCGAATCTCCCAACAGGTGGGTCTTAAAATGAACATGGAAAAGACGAAAATCATGACATATGTCCATGTTGTGCCCACCCCGATCGCAGTTGGGGGCTCGACTCTCGAAATTGTAGACGAATATGTCTATTTGGGACAAGTGGTCCAGTTAGGCAGGTCCAACTTCGAGAGAGAGGTCAATCGTCGAATCCAACTCGGTTGGGCAGCGTTCAGGAAGTTGCGAGACGTTTTCTCGTCCGAAATACCTCATTGCCTGAAGACGAAAGTCTTCAATAGTTGTGTGTTACCAGTGATGATATACGGCACTGAGACGCGGCTCCTCACTAAATGCGTTATTGGACGACTCAACGAGCTATGGAGAATGCTCGGGGTTTCCCTACGAGATCGCCTCAGAAATGAGGAGATCCGTAGGAGAACTAAAGTAACCGACATGGGCCGGCCATATGGCGCGGAGAACTGATGGCCGATGGGGCCAGAAAGTCCTCCAGTGAACGTCCCACCACAAGTTGGTCGGGCGACCTTGTCATGGTCGCGGGTCCTCGCTGGCTGCAGGCGGCTTCCGACCGGTCCCGGTGGAAGTCATTGGGGGAGGCCTATGTCCAGCAGTAGACTTCGATTGGCTGATGATGATGATGATGTGAAAAATGATTCACAGCATTTCAGATTCAACCGCGCCGTACATATTCTTTATGACAGATTTCTTAGTTCATAAACATACATTTTCCACCGAGGTCGATATTCGTGAGAACGCGCCCGCGACCTCCATCGACCACCTACACCGCACGAGTTTTCACTTTCAACCACTTTTACCACTCAAAACCAATCCTTATTACTCCACAATAATTTCTTTGATATCTTTTTTGACGCCAGTACGTCTTTTGTAAGAAAATGAAGAGATTTCAGAATATAAGGACGCTAATTCTTTAGCTGTGTTTACGTCTGTGAAGGCGGACTGTAGTATATCAATGCTATGTATTTTAAAAGCGGTAATAACGTTATATCATTACCGTGTATGGTGGTTACGTGTATTGAAGATAAAAGGTCTTGGTTTTAATATTTTTTCCAAAAGAAAGGTTTATTACCGTTTATTACGGAAATTAGATTAATATCCAAATAATCATGACATATAAAATATTAAGTAGCACTTAAAGGTCGTAGGTTTTAGAGTTTAAATACGAAGAGGGATTTTTGCGCCAACCATTCCGGTTTTAAACAGCCCTCATTTAACTGCTTCCCGTCACATTTTTCAAGATTATGTTGCATCATATAAGAAATAAATTTCCTTAAAATCTAATATCTTGTCGTTTTTTGAAAATAAAACTTCGAAGAAATCTTTACAAAGTTGAGTAAAAGATTATTAAATCATAAAGAGGTAAACATTTCTTTATTGACTGTCACGTTCTCTCAATTATAGGAATGCGGGTAGCAGAATACCATATTTTCAACGGGTAGTTTTATAATACCAGTGAATTGATATCATATACCTACTGTACCTGGTAGGTGTAGTTATCTTCAAGTTATATTTTCATAGTTATAAAATAATCAAGTATTTGGTGTTAGTTTTTTAGTGGTAGATAAATATATAAACTATCGTTTAAAATAGTTTAAATGTTGTTGTACATCTGTTTTTCATCACTAACTTTCCAGTATAATCAATTTCGTTTGTAATTATTGTGTATTGTATAGGTCATTGATTTTCTTTCTAAACGTAATGCAACTGGAATAAAAATAACAATTGACACGAGCCGTGAATGAAATTTGCAATCATTCTTAGTTGTTGTCGTTTTACGTTGCGAACTTATCATTAGCGATAGGGACTTAACACATACAGTGTTTTATAATTTTTATGTCGACATTTATCAGTGGTTCGTTTTTCTTATTTTTTATTGTTATATGAAATTATTGGTTAACCAACCTGCTTTTTTTTCGAGGGGAAAGCTGCTTATGGCTCTACCTCCCGCCAGGCCCTCGGGAAGCAGGGCAGTAGGCGTATGTCGGGGTCACCGGCCATCCAGCCCGGTGCGCGTCGGAGTTATCTCCACGCAGATGTCAGTGCCGGGCTGGGTCCCTAACCTGCACCGTCATACCGACCAAAGCCCCCCGGTGGCCATCTTCGCGCCAAGTAGGGCGACCACGGTACGGCACGGGCAAGGAACGTCCACAATGGTTCCGCAGTCGCCCAAACCAACCTGCCTACTTTAGGCTTTCAATATTTAGGATTAAAGATATAAAATAATTTTTTTTTGATCCATTTTGTATTTTTAGTAATCAATATTTTATTATAAATCCATACTGCTAATGTACAACCAAAATGTTATAATAGTGTCACATAATCCCCCTCTTCCCCCTCCCTCTTCTGGCCCTTAAATGGCCCATGGACGATATATTTATATTTAAAAAGTACATAAAATACAACAATAAGATTTGAGATGCAGACGGTATCAGCTGATTCCATTTATTACCCCGTTTTAACAAATTTAAAAGGCTACATTCACATAAATGACTTAAAAATATCAGCCCCGTGGCGCAGTTGGTTAGACACCAGCTTGCGAAACGAGCGGCCGCGGGTTCGATCCCCGCACCGAGACAAATGTTTGTGTGATCCACAAATATTTGTGTAGTGTACCACTACATTAAGAACTCTTTCGTTACAGAACTGTATAAGCTCATCTAATGACAGTTAAGAAAAAGTTAAGAGGGAATCCGTTTTCGAATTTAAAAATGAAGTATTGTCATTAATATTTTTACATACGTTTACACAGATTATTTGCGACCGTCCTACAATACACTCCTACATTGGTGACCCGCCGACTGAACACCATGGCAGAAAAAGAAGATGTATTAGGAGGAAAACTAGATGTAATCGGAGTAAAGATAATGGACGTAGTGACGACGACCCCCCAAGTAGCAGCAGCAACTTCACGTACCGGAGCGTCTTCAGAGGCAGATCAAATAGCGGCCCTCACCAGGCAAGTGGAAGCACTATTTGTAAAGCTGGATAGAATGTCACGCCCGAGGTACCGGCAAAACTCACACCGCCGTGGACGCTCGGCTTCGACCAGGTCATCGTCCAGTTACAGAAAGTTTCCAAACTGCTGGTACCACAATAAGTTCGGCGCGAAGGCGCTTAAGTGCGTGAAGCCGTGTGATTACGCGGGAAAAGCCGGGGGCAGTCGGTAGATGCGACCGACGGCTGTCCAGGTACCGGTCGCTTGTTCGTCACGGATAGGCGCTCTAAAATGCAGTTTTTGGTGGATACGGGAAGTGACTTGTGTGTTTTTCCAAAATCTTACCTGAAGGAACACCGTGTAAAGACCAATTACGAACTCAGTGCGGCTAATGGAACTGTTATTAGTACATTCGGTTACATTCACATAGTGCTTAACCTAGGTTTGCGTCGTGACTTTGCTTGGCGATTTATTGTGGCCGATGTAACTAAGGCGATTATAGGCGTTGATTTTTTGTCTCATTACAACCTTATTGTAGATGTTCGTCACCAACGCCTGATCGATGGTAAAACTACGCTCGCAGCCCCGGGTTCACTCACACTTGATAAAGACCACGTTTCTTCTGTTAAGGTAATATCTGGTAATACACTATACCACAATATACTTACCAAATTCCCAGAGGTTACTCGACCTCCTGGTTTACACCGCACACCATTACACAATACAGTGCACCACATCCGCACCACACCCGGACCACCGGTATCTTGTACTCCGCGCAGGCTTGCACCTGACAAGCTCCAAATCGCAAAGGCAGAGTTTGAAGCTATGTTACAGATTGGGACTTGTCGACCATCGGAATCAGCCTGGTCGTCACCGCTGCACCTTGCCCCAAAAAAGGACAACGGCTGGCGTCCCTGCGGTGACTACCGTATGCTCAACGCCCGAACAGTTCCCGATAGGTACCCAATCAAACATATACAGGACTTCTCGCACAGCTTATCAGGTTGCAGTGTTTTCTCCACTATAGATCTGGTGAAGGCATACAACCAGATCCCGGTTCATTCAGACGACATCCCGAAGACCGCCATAACTACGCCGTTCGGATTATACGAATTCCCGTTCATGACGTTCGGGCTTCGTAACGCCGGGCAGACGTTCCAGCGCTTCGTGGATGAAATGTTACGGGGTCTGGATTTCACTTATGCCTACTTAGATGATTTTTTGGTATTCTCCAAGGATCACGAGACTCACCAAAAACACCTGCACCTTCTTTTCACCAGACTTAAAGAGTACGGTATGGTAGTAAACACAGCCAAATGTGTTTTTGGTGCCCCTCAGGTAACTTTTTTAGGGTACCAGATCTCTGCAAAGGGGACCGCTCCTCTCCCTTCCAAGGTTGAGGCCATCGCCAATTTCCCCGTTCCCAAAACAGTGAGGGAATTGCGTCGTTTTTTGGGGATGGTAAATTTTTACAGGCGTTTTATCCCCAACGCTGCTCAACACCAGGCGCCACTAAACGCACTTCTCATAGGTTCTGTGAAAGGCTCACATCCTATTGACATATCAGGCACAGAACTCCAGGCATTTCAAGCTTGTAAGGATGGTCTGTGTCAGGCCGCCTTACTGGCTCATCCTAAGTGTGACGCCAAGTTGGCATTGGTCACAGACGCATCGGACTCGGCCATCGGTGCAGTGCTTCAGCAGTTTGACGGTAACGAGTGGCAGCCATTGGCTTTTTACTCACATAAATTAAGTACCGCGCAGCAGAAGTACTCACCATATGACCGAGAGCTCCTTGCCATTTACGAGAGCGTAAAATATTTTCGGTACATGATTGAGGCACGCGACTTTGTGATCTTCACAGATCACAAACCGCTAACATTCGCCTTTCATAACCGAAAAGAAAACTGCTCTCCCAGGCAATTCCGACACCTGGACCTTATTGCCCAATTTACCACGGACATCCGTCATATATCGGGTAAGGATAATGTCGTAGCCGACACCCTCTCTCGTATTAACGAGATCGCACAACCCATAGATCTAGACCAGCTGGCAGCAGCTCAGCAGTCCGATCCCGAGCTCAAGCGACTCATCGAGGGTACTACATCTCTCCGGATTAAAAAAGTCTCCTTCCCCGGTTCAAGACATGACGTCTTTTGTGACGTCAGCAATGACTCTGTTAGACCTTTCGTTCCCGACGTATTGCGGAAGCAGGTCTTCGACAGCTTTCATTGTTACAGCCACCCAGGCACTAACGCCACAGCAAAGTTAATCTCGGACAGATACGTATGGCCCGGAGTCAGGCGAGATTGTAGAGAGTGGGTACGCTCGTGTCAGGCATGCCAGCGTGCCAAAACCACGAGGCATGTTAACGCACCACTTGCCTCTTTCAAACTTCCAGCGGCCCGATTCAGGTTCGTACATATAGATCTGATCGGACCGCTGCCAATCTCTCAGGGTTACCGGTATTGTCTCACAGCCGTTGACCGGTTTACCAGGTGGCCAGAGGCAATACCGATAGCAGACATTACCGCCGAGACCGTAGCAAAAGCCTTGGTAAGCGGATGGATATCCCGGTTCGGATGCCCAGCAGACATAGTCACAGACCGCGGTAGACAGTTCGAATCCGCGTTGTTTAAATGTCTGTCGCAGATTGTTGGGTTCCAACATCGCCGAACCACCGCGTACCACCCCGCTTGCAATGGGCTCGTGGAAAGACTTCACCGGCAGTTAAAAGCTGCCATAGTCTGCCACGAGACCATGAACTGGGTAGATACACTTCCGTTAGTGTTACTCGGGATACGGAGCGCACTTAAGGAAGATTTACAGTGTTCTTCTGCTGAGTTAGTGTACGGCGAACCACTTCGCCTACCAGGGGAGTTTCTGGATGGAAAGGCCAACTCTGACTATACTCTAGACTTGACTGAGTTTTCGTCGAGACTACGCTCTATAGTTCAGAGCTTGCGACCTGTGTCCACCTCCCAACACACCAGCAAAAAGACCACCTTTATGTTCAGAGACTTAGCCACTTGCAGTCACGTCTTTCTGCGTGACTGTACTGTCGGCGGAGCTCTGAAACCCTCCTACATGGGTCCTTACGAAGTGGTTCAGCGCGGAGATAAGACATTCACCATATTAGTCAATGGAAAGGCAGTGACAGTATCGGCAGACCGCATCAAGCCGGCCTACATATTGTCCGATCCGAAAGAATGCACTAAGACTGCTTACACACAAGCCACACTCACACATCCCAAACAAACAAACCTAACACTTAAACATTCAAACGTCCAGAACTTACCGAAACCAGAGAATCGAACTTTAACCACTCGATCAGGACGTAGGGTGAGATTCTCAGTTTTTTATCGCCCTTAACCAGGTCTCTGGAGGGGGGTGATGTAGTGTACCACTACATTAAGAACTCTTTCGTTACAGAACTGTATAAGCTCATCTAATGACAGTTAAGAAAAAGTTAAGAGGGAATCCGTTTTCGAATTTAAAAATGAAGTATTGTCATTAATATTTTTACATACGTTTACACAGATTATTTGCGACCGTCCTACAATACACTCCTACATTTGTTTCGGGTCTGGGTGTTTGTGAGACCGAAAAGTCTCTCGTAGTTTCTGATACCCACGACACAAGACTCGTATCTTAGTGTGGGGTCAGGACTATGTATGTGACTGTTGGGTGTATTTATTTATTTATTTATTTATTTCGTATATTTAACATAAGCTCAGCCGGTACCGACAGTTGTGATCAAATGTGCTGCAGAAGAGGATACGTGGAAAAATTGCAATTGCCAATTCAAATGGTGTTGCGAAGTTATATGTCAAATATGTTACGTTAAACGAAACTTGCAAACATGCCTATAATGTGATAGATAATGTATTAAATGTTTAATATTATTTTTTCTTACTTACATCCTTTTGGTATTATTTAACCATTGTTATACTTTCCTTTACTTCCTAGTTTACCGAAAAATAGGTCTTTTTTTAGACTTCTTTTTATATCGCGGTTTTTCATCTTCTTTTGATTTATAGTCAGACAGATAAGAAAGAGGATCATTTCTAAAATTGATTGTTTTCTTGAAGGCTAATTTTGTGAAAACAGGATTTTCAGCAGACGATCTGTTAGGACTTTCAGCAGACATTTTGTTAGGATTTTCGCCTGCCTCATGTTCTTCATTATTGGATAATAGCTCAGCTGCTTGATTTGCCGACATTTGTAAGGAAAGCTTGTCTTCTGTATCCTTTTCTTCAACAACACTATCTGCTATTCCTGTATACAAGGAAGGCTTTCTGCGAGGTATAACTTCCACATTTTCTGGTTCATATGTATCGAATATGGTACCGGGTTCAAAAATCTTATGACAATCGGTAATATTTCGTTTCTTTTTAGAAATAAAGTTATAAAGCATTTTAATTTTCATTATATCTTTTGCACTGAATGCATTATTCTCTCCAACTGTAACATCCTCATATTTTTCCTGGAATACGTTATTTTTTATAAAATATAATCTTAATACTTTTTTTAAATAATAATGATAAGTAGAGAATCTACCTGCATTTCTATGGTCGCTTTTCCGTTTAATGAATATTTATGAGAATGATAATGACTAGCACTGGTGAAATCGTATTTTAAGTCGTGAAATAGCCAATCAGTATCACTTAATTTAGCAAACAGTTGTTTCTTATCTGAAACAATTTTTTTCTTTTTTACGTGAAGAAATGGATAATGTGCTATTTCTTTATAAAACCATTGGTTTCGTAATACCTGGCATAATATTTTGATCTACAATACGAATGTAGTCATCACGATTGGGGGCATTGTGCTGAGGTGGAACTCCCGCAATAGCTAGCACTGCCTCTGCCATTTCTCCGCCGGTGCTCATGCAATCATAACCTAATGTTACTTTCTGAAAACACAGGATAGAAACACAAGTGGTATTGAGTTTTACATTAAAGTTGTAAAAACATAAGTATTTTTTGAAATTCCGATAGGGCTTAGCTCAGCGAATGATTTCATCGATTTTGAGCCAGGTAAACTTATAGGTGAGTATAGGTCTCTCTAATTTCATTTTCCACTTATTTTGTTCTAAGTCAATTACAATTTTAATGACGTCTCTTGACCACACGGTGGTCTGTCTCTTATCGTTATTACTCGTTCAAAAATGACTACATGAGGCAACGTCGGTGATTTTAATATTGGACCATTTGATAAATACCTGAACTCCTTTGGTGGTAAAATTTTTCGTGTTATGATCACCACAGCCAAGATACCCACGACGGTTGATGAAGAACACCCATCTGCTGTCCTGATCCTCTGGAGGACTGGGGAGCTCCAAGAAATTCAAGCTGGTAATGCTGCTAACCGTATTGAGAAATCCTCGTATTCTATCACGTAATACCTTGTCTGGAGCAAGAGATGATGTTATGAAATGATTAAAAAAACATGAATTTATATTACAAGACGTTGAAAAACTATATGTTAGACTTTAACGTAAAGTACGTATGATAGGTTTATTTAAAAAAAAAGACAATGTAGGTACGTGTACAACATAACTGATAAGCTCAATAAAGTCCTATATTTTACTAAAATCATTTCGACATTTATTTTTTTATCTACATAGTAGATATTCTTTAATAACTATGAACTTCTAAAAATTTACTTCTAAGATTTCAAGTGAAGCGGTTAAAATATTTTTACACCTTCAAGCTTACCACCATAGGAATGAACATCAATATAATAAGGTATCACGCCCTGGGGCCAAATCTTGAACTTGACCATTTCTTCGCCTGTTAGATCGAAACCGGGTTCCTCTTCTTTGGTTGCTGCTGAAGGATTGTCTTTTACAATGGAGTCAACGTCTGGTCCCAGAGTAGACATAATGTTATCTGAGAGAATTGGATCTAATTTCTGAATTGGTGGCTGTGTGATGACTGTCCCTGAAACAGGCAATGTATCTAACATTGAAAATAACTCTTTGACATTAAATTAAACATTTTATATTACAAGCTGCAAGGATAACTAAGACACAATGAAAAAAATGAGCTTTATACTATAAAAGCAGCTTAATGATATATTTTGGTAGGATCATAAACGTAACATTGGATATGAACTGATTGTGAAACAGATGAGACTGTCATATTAATAAAAAATAATATCCAATAATATTTAAATCTGATAGTTTTAATAGTAAATTTAGATGATGGCAAATTACTTAATTATTTTGGCTTATTTCTGAAACAATTTTTTGCGTATTTTCAATATCCATAACTCAAGAAAGTTCACTATTACTGTAAGGACGGCGGTACCTTCCATAGAAGCCCAAAAGCACTACATGTTTATAATGCAATGTCTATTTTATAATTGTTAATTGTTAAGTCAGGATAATCTCATTTATACGTCGAATTAGTTTTGTTAAATAAAGATTTGAGACTAGCTGTACTGTTGGGCTTTTTTGGAGGTACCATCATTGACTGCCACGTCATTAAAACAACACAGATTTTATGCAAAATCTCATTATCTTTTCAAATAATCTGTATCCGGTGTTTAAAGCAAAATATTTGTGTCGAGACAAATTGTCAACTGTGGCATTTGGTTTTTCCTTAATATCACGATACGTGGGTGTTGGTTGATAGCAATCGCCAGCCTCCTACATGTTACGTGTTTAGAATCAACTTTAACACGACACGTTCTAAAATGTTAATGACAGATTTACAACTGACGATATAAATTGGACTAGTGGTAAAGGGGTTGTGTTTGGGTATAAAACATCAAATATGTTTTAAAGCCTAACTGTTTATTAATAGAAATGTGTTCGTAAGTATCTAGAACAAAATAATATACTAAAAGGAAGGCAAACTGTATTCCACTGAGTAATCTAAATTTATAATTTAAACTGACATACTAGATGTCACTAAATTTCAAAATATAGACTTGTAATAAAACACGAAAAGTGTCAAAAATAAAAATTTGTTAAAGCGGATGTAATCAAAAGAAAATGAAACAAGGTACTCTTGGTTTATGTCATACTTACAGTACTATCAAATACCTATTATAAGTGCGGCACGTATTTATAAGGCAATTATTTGGTTCGTAAATATGGTCATTTTAACATATAAATTTTAGAATATCAGATGTTGGTAATAAAATTAAATCTGTGGATCTCATGTTGTAATAATTACTGTTAAATATACTTACGTTTTGGACACATTACGAATAAACAAATGAAAATCGAACATTTCCGCACCAAACTGGTCAACATTTTGAATGAAGCTAATATTTCGAAACAGTTATTCTTGTTTTATTACATTTATACACATAAACGTGATAAAAACAAATAGGACTTCGATAAGACACCTACGCGAATTACGTGGAATAAATTTCAATAAGGCAGGATTGAGTCGAACATACATTCTATATTATTAAACTGTTTTAATTATGTCGCCAGCTATAGAAAAAGGTCCATGCCCAGGAGTGAAGTAGAAAGTAAATTCTTAAAAAAACCTTAGTTTGATGGCCTAATTTAACATGATTTAACTCTTCATGAATTTTACGTGACCTTATGTTATCATACAATTAACTAAATAATTATGAACCCCTACATTGTACTTTAATATTCACCTAGGTATGGATTTTTTATCTTCTCTTCATTCGTGATCAACTCAACGGTATAACTCTCTACCAAAGGACTGGTTTGATGCACTTCGAATCCGTGTTCAAGCGATTCGGCATATTGCCAGATATGCGGTATTGGTAAAAACTTGTTCCATTTCAAAATATCAAAATTGATTGCCGTCGAACCAATGCGGAGGATACAATGTAAATGCACATTGTCCGTAACGCAAAAATGGTTTCGCGTGAAAAATTATTCACGGCATTTCAGATTCAGCCGCGCCGTACATATCCTTTATGACAGATTTCTTAGTTCATAAACATAAATTTTCCACCGAGGCCGATATTCGTGAGAACGCGCCCGCGGCCCCCTTCGACCACCTACACCGCACGAGTTTTCACTTTCAACCACTTTCATCACTCAAAACTGAACCTCAACACTACACAATAAGGTCCCTTTTTTAACGCTAGTGCGTCTTTTGTAAGAAAATGAAGAGATTTCAGAATATAAGGACAATCGTTTAATATGGCGAACGTCTGACTGTTTAAAGTTTAATTATGTACTTTAGCTGTGTTTACGTCTGTGGAGGCGGACTGTAGTGTATCAATGCTATGTATTTTAAAAGCGGTAATAACGTTATGTCATTACCGTGTATGGTGGTTACGTGTATTGAAGATAAAGGGTTAGGTTTTAATAATTTTCTTGAAAAGAATGAGTTCCTACCGTTTACTTCGGAAATTAGATTAATAATCATGTAATGATGACACATTAAATATTAAATAGCACAAGGTCGTAGGCTTTAGAGTTTACATAAAAAGAGGCATTTTTGCGCCAACCATTCCGGTTTAGAGCAGCCCGTTTTAATTATTATATTAATTATTTATTCATTTAACCGCTACCCGCCACATTTTTTCCTCAAAATCTACTATCATGTCGTATTTTGAAAATAAAACTTCAAAGATTTTTGTATGAAATTGAGTAAAACATTAAAATAACATAAAATGAGTAACATAAAATGAGGAGGGCCGAAGATCGAGCCCAGTGGCGTGCCATGAGAGAGGCCTATGTCCAACAGTGGACGTGAAAGGCTGTTGATGATGATGATGATGATGATGATGATGAGTAAAACATAATTGCATTATAAAAAAGTCAAAAATTATGTAACAACTGTCATGTTTTATCTATTATTGGTATGCGGGTAGCAGAATAATTTCAACGGGTAATTTTATGTTTCCAGTGAATTCATGTCAAATAGTATACTTTGTTGGTGTAGTTTTTTTTATAATATTTAATTTATGAATAAAGCAATTGGGTATTTGGTCTTAGATTTTAAGTACTAGATTTACGGTCTAAGTACTATCGTTTAAAAAAGTTTAAATCTTAAATGTGTTAAATACGTCTTTGTGTGTGGTACTTCAATTTTAAACAATGACTTATTCGATTCGCATTATGCAAACAGGTAAGGTATTATTACTGTGTATAAGTTTTGTACTAAGTTCCTCCTCCTTACGACGTTTCAAATAGTAATATGTAAGTCTAATTGTATGAATGTCTCTTTCAAACGGCTAAACGGTTTTTGACGAAACTTAGTATAGAGAAAGTGCACTTCAAAATTTATTGGCCTAAAGATACTTTGTAGGTCATTGATTCCTTACTACCCTGTGGCAATGGGGCGTTAGAATCTCACCACGGTCTCCCCTGCCTGTCGTAAAAGGCGACTCAAAGGGGCCCTTGGGGTCGCTGGGCGCGTTGCGGGAGCGACGCGTCCTCACTTTGGAAATTGGGAAATTGGAAATTGGTATTTTGACAGTAGCATCGCAATACATACACGCAAATCTTATGTATGTCCATAAGAATATTCATAAATTTAAAAAGTTTTCTGACATACACGATAGAAATACTCGTAATAAAAATAAGTTAGTAACTTATAAAACCAGGCTCCACAAGATCAGCAAATCTTTTAAGGGTTACTGTATACACTTCTACAATAAAGTCCCAAGTCATATTAAGGCTTTAAAGTATCATAAATTTAAAGAAATTACTAAGAGACATCTATGTAACAAAGCCTACTATACAATATCAGAATATATGGAAGATAACGAAGCCTGGGTATAAGTAAAATGTTATTGTAATCCCGGGCTTGACTGGGTCTACTTTAATGGACATGGCTGTACATACTTTATTATTATTTTAGTACCTTGTAAGCAATTAGGTATGTCATGCTCGCAGAAATGTCTGTGCTTACGGCGGCGTCGTGTGCCGGGTCGGTCACTTCCCTATGAAATGGTTGAGGAGGCCGATGGCTGGCACATGCGTCATACTCGTGAACGGGTGCTGTTTGTGGGGACTGGTCTGCCTGATTTGCTTATTTCCATTAATGAAATTTTAACCTGGTTAGATGTCAGAGTCTCCATCTAAGATGACTATGTTGTTCTTATATACAACATTCTGATATTGTATTAATGAGCTGCTCTAATTCGGGAAATTGAGTCTTTGTATCTGTATTGTAAACTATCTCTTGATTGGAAAAGAGCAACACTAGAGTTTCTTGCCCGTTCTTCTCTAGTGATGACTGCCTTCCGAACAGGGTGGTAAATTTTGAAATGACTGAATCTAAGTGATGTATTTGACATTTTATGGATTCAATAAATATTATTTCATTTCATTTCATTTCATTTCACTGAAAGTGACCCCGAGAGGGGCGGCGGCACTGTGGCCTGTGTACGTCGCGGGCGCCCATTCACAACCGGGGCGTCCGAACAAGCTAGTGGGGGTGCAACTGCGCCCCCTACAACTCCGAGACGGCCGAGACGTTTACGTCTCGGAGGCGCACCGGGCGGCTGTGGTTGACGGTCGGCGCTTCTCGCCGGCGTACCGTGGTCGCCCCATTCGGCGCGGAGATGGCCACCGGGGGTTTTGGTTGGTATGCCGGTATAGGGATTTTGTTAGGGACCCAGCCAGCCACCAACATCTGCGCGGACATGACGTCGCCGCGCGCCGGGCTGGAAGACGGGACCCCGACATACGCTTCCCGCCCCCCACTGTCCCCGGGCTGGCGGGAAGTAGAGCCATAAACAGCTTTCCCCTCGATAACAAAATAAAAAAAAGGTAATTGATTCCCTTTAAATCATTTGGATAGCGTTGACTCTAGTGGTGAAAGAAATCTGCTATCTTTTTTTGTAATATTTTTTTTAAGCCTGTAATAGGGTCTTTCAAAAAGACATGTGATGATGACAACTCGATATTTATCAGTGGTTCAGTTTTGTATTGCGTTTATAGGAAATTAGAATAATTGGTTTTTAAAACCATGTTGTTTAGATTTTAATATTCAGGATTAAAGGAATAAAACAAAATATTTTTTGATCCATTTTGTATTTTTAGTAACAGCTAATCAATATTTTAATTATAAATAGATACTGCTAATGTACAACCAATATGTTATAATAGTGTCACATAACCTCCCTCTTCCCCCTCCCTCTTCTGGCCCTTAAATGGCCGATGGACGATATATTTATATTTAAAAAGTACATAAATTACAACAATAAGATTTGAGATGCAGACGGTATCAGCTGATTCCATTTATTAACCCTATATTAACAAATTTAAAACGCTACATTCACATAAATAACTTAAAAAATATATCGTATAAGGTATATTTACATGCGTAAAATTGATTTTGAAATGGCTATTTGATGAGGCGATTAAAATTCATTTAAAAAAAATAGAAAACGTCAGTTATAAAAATGATCTTTACACGGTTAAAATGGCACCAATTCGAATCAGAGTTAACATTGCCCGTTCCAGGTTAAGTTAAAATACTATTTTTATCACATTCAATATCATGCTAAAATTCAAAACAATTCCATATCCAGCCATGGATATTACACTACGAAAATTAAAAAAAAACTTCAGTCTTTTAAATCCGACGCGGTATCAGCTCTTAGTACTGGGACTTAGTCACTGAGTTTTAGTATCAGTTATGTATTATTAGTGACAATACAAGATACCTGTTTTGGAAAAAACACCGATTGTTTTAACATCGGACTCTTATCTAAAACTAAAATGTTACTTTACTTTAAAAACCCAACACGTTTTTAAAATAAAGTAATATAAATTAACTTAAAGTAGTTTTAATAAATATTTCGCTTAAACACACATCAGTTAGTAGGCTCGTTGCATATCATACATAACTAAGCTCAGTATTAAGCTATCTAGTTCTTACGAGCTACCTATTTTTATATCACATATGAAATATCATTTATCTCAATAATTTTACCATTAATAAAGCTTTCCCATATTGGCAAACTGTCGAATTTGGAATGTCAAAAGAAGTGTCACGTTTGCCGGATAACTCTGCCAAAGAACAGTCAATAGAAATTTCGTCTGAATTTAGATAAAGCTCGCGCGTACGAGTCGAGGAATCTTTTTGAATTTCCAGTCACCAAGTCAACAGTTTGCGACAAGATCTGTCTAACAACAATAATAAATGCGTTGGAACAACAGTAGGTACTGCAACAGTAACATGCACTTAACCACTAAGAAACATTTCGAGGACGAGGCGACTTATAAAATGTATAACAAGTGTCAAGCGGGCTCGCGTGCGTCCTTATCTCGGAATATCGGCCGCAACACGCATACAATATTATACGTATAATACTGATTATTTAATTCGTTTAATATTTAATTAAAATTCTCGAGAGCGTTTATCTCGTAATGTGGGACACTTTTACGATGGCGCTACTGGCTTACTGATAAGGGCCAAACGCAACCTCCGCGCCTGAACACCCAAGAAGACACTTTATGCAAATGCTATTAAGCCACAAATTCCATTAAGCGGCTTAATTATTATATGAAATTATAATTACAAGATAATTTTGCTGTTGATTCTCAAAACAGTTATGCGACCACGCACCCGACGCGTTCGACATAAAATAGAAAGTATTTATAAAACTCGAGTGATCGTGCCCGCCGTTTTACTATTGCCAATAATTACTTGGAAAACAATATAAACTTTGGAATGATATTAAGAAATACCATTTAAAGTCTGGAACTTTTCATTGGAGCGTCTCCTCGGAACGTTCAGCCGGCCGTACACAAGCCGCATTCACAATAAATAAATTAAGAAGCTGACTCCGAATGGAAACAAATAAGCCCAATTTCTTTATAAAACGGTGATGACAGCGCGACATAAATAAATCGTCGATAAACTGGTCTCATTAATTTCCAAACGACAGTGTCCACAAAAAAAATAACTTTACTAGATCACATGTTCGCACTTAATAGCCAAATAAATTAACCGAACGAGTAGCTTACTTTAATTTCACGCCGGATCAATTATCGCGTAGAAAAGAAGAAATAAACAGTGATACAGAACTATTTACATACGTCAACATGATATACGATTTCGACGACTCCCGTAGATGAAAAAGTGAAGCGATTATATACACGGTCCGTTATCTGTCTTCGAGTACAAAACAGGTCCCCACTCGAGCCTGAGTCACAGTCACAACCGTCCAGCACTAGTTTCTCTAATCGATCACAACATTGGCGTCCGGTAGCCTATAAGCACGTGTGAACCACTTTTTCCGTGCGACATAGTTTACATTTAACTTCGCAACACCAATGGAATGTACAATTACATCTTTCCACTACGAACATGGTCTCGGTCCGGTAGCCGCGGCCGCAGCACATGAGGTCGCAGCCGTCGACGCCGATGCTGGTGTCGTTGCACGCGCGCCCGTGCGTGCCGGGAATGCCCAGTCTAGGGTTCTTCTCGCAGAAGCCCGGCGACGGCTCCAAGTAAACGAGGTCTTTGGAGCCGGGCGACTTGTGGTCCGGGTTGTGCGGCCGCAGCTGGAACCTGTAGCGGTCTCTCCGTGGCACCCTGTGCGGCGCCGCGTCGTTCCTCTGTGTAGGGGCTTCCAAGTCAGTATTGGACACCATGACGCGAGACGCGCCGTCGAAGCGGTCCTTCAGCGAGTCGCCCACCGAGCGGAAGCTCGGCAGCCGCATCCAACACGTCTTCACGGTGCACGAGCCCGACATGCCGTGGCACTTGCACTCTTGCCTCATCTCAGTTTGCACGTGCTGCCAACAAAAACACACAGTAAACATCTAATATTCTAATTTATTTGATCGCAGACGTGGACCTATAATGACGTCCGAATATCTTTAAATTCCTTCGATAAGCGTCGATACGGTGTGATCGATGATCTTTTAAGCGCACCCCATCGATCGCATCTCACGATCGAGCAAATTGTTACAAATCGTGAAGAGGTGGGCCGGTCGTCACCGCGCGTGGACCCACCATAAATCATACTACACGGACATTCATCATTCTTAGAAGGTAGATAAATGACGCGAGGATAGGAGACAGTAAATATTTTCCTACGGGCGCAGGCGGGCGCGGGCGCGGGCGAGGTGGCGAACGAGCGCTTCGGAGAACATCGCCGCACATATTTATTCATGCACATGTAGATAGACGGTCTCGCTGCACGGTCTAGTGTCCAAATATGTGTTAAACAATCGGAGGAATGCCGTGAATATTCATCAGATGGACACCCAGTGCGTCCGTCGTGACAAGAATTAAGCGTTTTGGTTAATGACGCGGCCGGGTGGCTCGAGGCGCCCGACGTCCCTTATTGATGAATTTAGGGAAGGAGCGGTCGGTGGGTATGCAAATGTACGTGTAAGGTGGGAGGGAGATGCGCGAGCGCAACGAATGAGTGCGTGTTGCGCAGTCGCCGCGCGAGGGGCCGATCCGTCCGCCGCATAATAATTAATATCACACTCGGGCTACATGTCAAGTGGCAGCCGATCGATCGTCACCCGTAATGGTAATGTAAGCACGCCACGGTGACAATGGCCGTCATTGGGCGATAAGTGATTGTTTGAGTCCGGCGGGCGGCTGATTGGACGCGGGGTACGGAGAGGTATGACGGGACTCACCGCTCGGCCGGCCTCGTTGTTGTGCAAGTTCATCTTCTCTCTGAGGGTCTTGCCGCGCTCGCCGGTGTCGACGAACTCGCGGCTGAACCTGAAGCCGAAGCCGATGTTGTCGCTGCAGCCGCCCCACTTCCAGACGCGCACGTTGGCGGCGGCGGCGGCGCGGGCGCGGTGCGGCACGCGGTCGATGTGCGAGTAGTCGCACGTGCACGACTCGATGGAGCCCTCGGCGCAGGCGCGCGCCACCGCGTGCGTCACTCCCGCGCTGGTTATCGCGTAGATAAACGCCGTTTCACGACAACCTGCGTGACAATGGAAAATGTTTTATTGATCAGCTGTTGCGCGCTCTTAACCAACCTCATGAATTTAACATCTAAACATAAATATTGAAAAAACACGAGCCGGATTAGCTGGAGTCATCCTCTCATACATAAAACAAAATTTAATCATTAACGGATTTAGGTGCATCGGAATAGATTGGCCCGCGTCATATAATAACTCAATTGTATAGTATATTATTCAACTGGTTATTACGTTTGGCAGGTATAAATATTTTCCGTTGGCATGTGTGGTATCCGTATAATTAATTCATCCCAACAACAGAGGGGTCCATATTTTAATCAAATTTTATTATTGCTCCGGGTACAAGGGATAAAAAATCTCGAAGGTTTAAAATATTTTAGGTATTATAATTTAGACACGCAAAACATTTGGTCTCATCAGCGAACTGCAATCGGAGGGATCGAATTGGTTTTGATTGCATTTTTTCGAGTCTGCATCAACACCAGCAACATTATACCCGAAATTCCTCTAATACAGAAACATTACTTATCTTCTAATAGCCTATCCGGATACATTCTTTGTCTTAAACGTCTTTTAATATATACCCTTGGCCCGTAAAACTAAAAGTATGAGCTCTGATTTTAAAAGAAGGTATAATCAACGACCAACACTCAAATCATATTTTTATTCATGTGCCATTAAACTTTGATGTGCAAAATAAAACAGTTGCTTTGTAATGATATAATTCAATTTTATCATCACAATGTATATATAATATACTTGTAAAGAGAATGAACAAACGGCTTCGTCATAAACAATCTACTGATCTGGCCTACTCTAAAAAGCAGCAGAAAGAAGACAACGTTAATGGAAATCGCGCGATTATAAATAAAGATAAACTTACAGGAGATACAAAATATACTGTTATAACACATATTACAGATAAACCATCCATCAAACATTGCACAGAGATTTCACACGGGCAAATAAATAAATCGATACACGCATCCCGTACTGAATACTATAAATAATTAATGGTCCGGCATTAGAATCAAATACACATAAAATACAATTAAAAGAGAGAGTATATCTCACAGATTGAAAATAAAAGAGATGCCTACCTACCAGAGAGATTATAAATTTGATCATTACAAGTGGTACAGCGCGCATCGAATTCTCTCTCTTAATATCGATTTAATAGCCGGTGTACTTTAACGATTAATATCGAGTCTTTGTCTACGCGGGATCGATATCGCGACGAGACGATATTATTAACGGATAAATGCCGGCACACAATAATGAATTCCATGGGTACGCGATTAAATTTACATTCGTTTAAAAAAAAACTCGTAAACTCTCTTAACTGTCGCTCGGAGATGTATCGATATTAATGCGCGCGTACACATTGTTATTTTACGGTACAACTGGTCTATTGTGCGGAGGTCAAGGTTGGCGCGGCGGGTCGACGCATCGTATAAAATAAACGAGAAATTAATGTAAGTCTAAGAGAAGTGTAATGGCGTGTCACCTCTGGGGCTAATGCATTTGGTAATATAGTGCGGCTCGCGCGCGCCTTTGGTGGGCTTCCGGCCACCTCGCCGGCCCACTATAAAATCGAATCTGAAAAAACGAACGGACCCCGCCATGGATGTAAAAATAATAAGGAACGCGTATTTGTTGTTATTTATAATAATAATATGTGGAACGGGCCCGGCGGGTACCGGCGAGGCCCGCGCCAGCTTTATTAAGGGCTCAATAAGCAAATGAAATCATTTTTTTATTGAGTTGTCATCGTGCACCGATATAAATTACGGCGCGCACACACTGCCGCGGCCCGGCTCTCCGTTTCGCTTTTTGTGCTTCCCTTTGGGATGTTATACAAAAGTATTTTATTCAGCAATTACTTGAGACGTTCCACCGGGAATTTTAATGTCAATTTTGCCATCATTCAATGCTTGGACGAAATTAATTCACCGTATGTACGTACATAATGAACGAATAGCGTATCGTGTATTTATCTTCCATAATGACTTGGAAATGTTATCTGTTCTGAATGACAATTATAATGGCGCACGTAGGTATATAACGTATGGATAAAAACACTCAGACCGGTAATGTATGTATTCGTGGCATACATACAATGTACCAAGTTGTGATATTGATTTCGAGTGCTTAAAGGTTAAAAGACAGGACAGATAATATATAAGAAGTTACGATTTCAATTCTAAATTGAACTAAACTTTATGCGATTTGTTATTCCTTTTATTGATACTCTACTAAAATAAAGATCAAGTTATGTAACAAAATTGCTATTATAAAACCGCTTATGCCGTTTCAAACATCATCTAGGCCAAACTGAAGTAATTTTGAGTAATGTTTGCAGTGAGAAATTATTCACGGAAATATCCTTTAGCGGGTCATGATGTAGGAGGTCGGGCGACGGGGCGCCGGCCAGGTGGTCAGGTGGCGACTCCACCGGCTCAGACCACGTGCTGGGCACCAACGGGCGCGTCTTCATAACGCTTAGATAACTGTCCTCACTTACAACAAATGTCAACGAATGCCCGCTGTGATTCCGACATGGCTACTTTTACTTTATCTCGTCAATGATCTAACGGTACGACGACGCCGGCTCTATTAAATACATAAACATCAACTGGATATGATTTTTAATTGGTCTGTGAGAATTTTAAGGCTCGTCCGATGATTCACGAGCGGGCCTAACCCGTTCCGCAACGCACAGTAGTCGCTCTTTGTCTCCGTTTTAATATGGAAAATATTTGCGTAACTACAAATAAATCGTTCCAATATTTCACCGGAGTGGCCGGCCATCGATTCCTCGCACAACAAAGCCGATTGTCGCGTTATGCGAATAAATCGCGACGTAGAAAAATTATGACAGATGGAAGGAGGCTTCGCGTCCGAGAGGGCGCATTAGTCACGGCATTAAATAAAATGTGAATTCCCACCACGGGTCTAATTAAGCCCGAACAACGCTAATCCGAGGCGGGCGAGTGGCGCAGGCGACCGCGCGGCCGCACCGTCTAATACAAATAACGATTAGTTTCCCACTCGCACCAACAAAGCGCACGCCATAAAATATACATAATTAAGGCACGCTATTATTTTATTGAAGCAATTTTGCCCCATCAAATCGCAGTCAAATAAGAACAAACATGAGTAATGTGGATCTATAAAAGTAAATTATTATTATAACTGATAATAAAGTGCCGTCCGTGGATTATCTGTGCAGATAATAAATGGTCCCGTAGCGGGTTTACAACGCGAGCACCGAGCGATAATTCCATCCCGACGGATTGCCAGTTAAGGCGAGGCGTTGAGAATTTATAAAAGTCAAAAACTCGTAAATCCGAGGCAGCAGCGACCGCGCCGGAGCACCGTCCACTGTTAAAATAAAACTTAATCACTGTTGACATTTGACGAACACCTGGCCCCGCACCCCGCCGCACCCCGCCGCCCCGCCGGGACCAGAACCGCCATTAAATAATTCAAAATTAACGCACTAATTAAATATGTTCCCGCCCGCGTCCGCATTGACTCATCACGCCACGTTTCCTCTCCAAAAGATTAATAAGAAACATTGACTTATGAGTTTTTCGCGCGTCGCGCCTCTCGTGCCTTATTTATGACGACTTGCATTATTCAAATTTGATGAGACGTAATTACTCAAAACATTCATAAATCACTGGTTTTATAATGCGCCGTTTGGCCGGTTTAGAAATCGCGTCGGGCCTGCTTTATCGTAATGCGATGAAGTCATTGACGTCTTGTTACTTCTATCTAAACACGTCTTTTACGAGAATATAATGACGTTTTATCTACTCAAAGACGAATCGCTTCTATTATAAGAGTGGTGATTTTATCTGCCATTAATGAAATACGGAGGGGACCCACGCTTTACAAACTGACAAATAAAATAAAAGGCAATTTAGACGTAAAAGTACAACGGCACGGGGCAATAAAATGCAATAATTCATTTTCGTTATGCCATGTATGGGTGATAATTTCACATTGAGCCCTCAAGCCGAGAGGCCGGGGCGACAATTCCAAATTACGTCGGTCGTATATCACTCATTGTGAGTGGCACAAAGCTCTCGACGCTACGAGCGGCTACCAGCGGCTACCAGCCACCGCTGCGACACCCATTCACACTATTAACGGGGGCATTTGTTTTCAAACTTGACAAAAAACACCGAAAATAATTTCGTTTCGAGTGAGCTGTCCCCTGTTGGTCGATAATAAAAGGTCGATACATAAATATCGCGCGGGACGGACGGCTGCGAGGTTTAATCGTCTCATTTCAGTTTCACAAAACGCGCATTACCTCAAAAAACAATTCAAACGCCACAAAAACCCAAAACGCTTATCTAATTGAGCTTTAAATATTTCATCAAGGGCATTTTATATCGGCTTTATTTTTGGTGTGGATCGTTTTATACGTTTTATCCACCCACGGCGTAGGAATTCGGGGGCGCACACGGTACGCACCAAAACAGGAAATATATTGAAAAAGGCCGGATTTTATCGGGCGAGTTACCTGCCATTAGGAGTCGTGTTAGGTGTAAAGGTGGCTTCCGTGGACCTCGCACCGGTACATCGTGCAGCGGAATCGCTAAACTAAGCCGCGGGGGGCGCGCAGCGGGACCACCGGCCATATATTTTTCTATTCTCGCATCGACAATGACGCGACGAATATAGGGCTCGCTTTTGTTCCGTTGTCATCATTTGTGTTAATACGATCCTTGAGGTTTACGCCACAATGAGATGAAGTCGTCCCGCTGACGTGTCAATGGTGTGACAACGTGTAAATTAGTTGTTATTCGTGTCCCATCTAGGGGGCCATTGTGCGCGGCGCGGCTCGTAATCACACAACGACTCCTTTCTATTTCCCGATGTTTAGGTGTTTTATGATTTTTGGAAGTGGCATGATCGCGTCGACGGCGAGTAGCGTGTCGGCGGACTCCCGTGGATCGCACGCCCGTTTTTATGCCTTTCTCAAATGGACGTAATTGCAATGTATTAAAAAGTTTATCGGTGGATATTTGCGGCGCAGCCTGTAATATGCCCGCCGCGTGATTCGCCCGCCATGCCTGCCCTTAATAAAGTAATATGCTCTAAATGCACACGCATATAACATAAATTTTGTAATCTCTTTGGTCTTTTTATCATGTGAAATTATTACGATGGTGGTCCGGTGCCTCCCTGTGCTATATCTGGCTTTTAATTTAGAAAAATGGTACTCAACTTTTATAGGTTGCGCGCTCGAATGAAAGATCAATATTTATATTTGCTCTAGGCGTTTAACTTTATGACTTTTAGTAGTTTAATATTTCACCTAAGTGGTTAATGTATTCGGATGAATAAATGTTGTTAATCGACACAGTGCATATAAACATCAGAAATAGGTCTGTGCTTTAGGCAGATTACTTCCATTTCGGCATTTAATGTTATTACCATCATAAATATGTTGGCTAATAATTTGTGTTTTTGTGCTCGCGCAATCTTCGCTAGTGTTTGCGCCTCGGGCTTGAAACGACCTCTGCTTTTTGTTTACGACAAACTTAATATTGTGTAAACACAATAAATTGCATTTTGTTACCAATTTATCTGTAATCATTTATTTTTATTTCGTAATAAACTTGTCCAAGTTCAAATTTGATGATTATGGATTTAAAATTAATATCGATACGATATTTCATTTAAGTATCGCAGACTTTATAAATGGAAAAATCCGTGTCATTTTATGCCACGTAAGAACTGAATGTGAGGAGGCATGAATAATGGCTTGAATCGATTAAATCGTGGATGTATAGGTTTAATTATTCGACATTTTAATGTTGTGCGACCTCGCTCCGTGATTGTAATCGCATCTCATACGGCGACTGACTTTTTATTTTTTAAATTTGAAATCAGAACATACTTGGAGCAGCCAGTATTTTTTTACCTTATCCTCAACTTTTTTACCAGTTTGCTAGTTGTTTCTCGCAGTTATAATTGTAGAATTGGGGACGGCGTACGGCTATGGGAAACGAGCACGCGGCATAAGTACTCTGGAAGCGCCTTTATTTACGCAAGGCACATTTAGAGTCGGCAAGCGAAGGCGAACTAATAGAAACGTCTTACCGAAAGGTCGCTTGCACAATTCATTAACATTGAAAACGAAAGGGTCAATAACCGGAGCTCTGGCACTCGCCACCGACGCACGGAATCCCGATATAATGCCGAATTCGAAATGAGATCGAATTAGTTCGAGATACGGGAGCGAATGCTCTTAGTAACGCCGATAACCCCCTAATGCAGCGCGCTGAACTTCGATCCAGGGCCGCTTCTTTATTTATACCTTCACTTTTATCCGCATCAATTTGATCAATGCAATGTTTATTTTTTATCACAAAACAACTTGTTATTAACAAAAAAACAACATAATGAAAACGAAAGAATTGAAT
This sequence comes from Cephonodes hylas, assembly GCA_030295005.1. NCBI lineage: Eukaryota > Metazoa > Arthropoda > Insecta > Lepidoptera > Sphingidae > Cephonodes > Cephonodes hylas. Next base: position 3,820,442 of record AP025364.1, on the reverse strand, counting down.
CACAAAACTGCCTTTTTTGCTATTACATCGTGTAATTCTTGTTTTGCAGAACAGATGTTCGCGAACTCATAATAAGGCGTATCGCGTACAAAGCATCGAAATCGGACACCGGAGATAGGGCAGCTCTGATTCGTGAGACAAAATAACATTTTACCATCCATAAAGTGGTCTGTCAAGGGATTTTGAGCCTTATTGTCGTTGTGTTTGACGTCGCTGGTTCATTATTCGTTTGTAAAAATTAAAGCTATAATGCGCTTTAAAAACATTTTAATTTAAACGTACACCTTTGTAAAGTTCTTATTTTATTTTACAGATGTATACTAATTACGCGGACACTAAAATAAACAACTGCCAATACAAAGAGTAAATATTGCTTTTATGTAAAATGTGTCCAATGGCTCATAATGTGTATAATTCTATTGAGTTAGGCTGGCCGACTGGTACTGCCGGCCTAATGGCCATCTATTCGCCGATATCTATCTATCGATAATATCTTACATTCATTCAATTCGACCAAATGGATCCGACTCGCAGAATACTGTGTCGATGTTTACGGAATGGTATAATGCGTACACATTTTACATTTTTATGCAACGAAAGGAATCAATCGAAGCGGAATTAATATCGGATTAAGATCTTAATCAGTGCTAACTAAAGCGGGATTGTGTCCAATACAGAAACAATATAGAGAAGATATATTAACATTTCGTTCAAAAAGGGCAGCAGGCTTTCGAATTAGGTTGTTTTTTTTTTTTTTGAAAAAGGAATACATTTAGAATAAAAAGAAAAAAGAGAATCATCGACAAACGGGATCTCAAACGTCACTCGGTCGCATGTAATTGATCCAGGATGTTTTATCTTGATGAGCCCTTTTATATGTGCCCCCGACGCGCTACCCTCCCGTTGAATACAGATAAAATCTTTTAAAAAGGGTTGCCAAGTAAAGATATCACTTAATTTGTAGCCTCTCTTTGTAACTGGAATTAGGGATTTATACAAAACACATCTCTTTGTCCGGAGCTGCTTTTTGCGGGGTTAAACAGTACGCTCGAGAATACATCCGATTTTTAAAGATTAGATTCTTTTAATGTCTCAATGCTCTGTAATCTGCATCCTTAGTATTTTTGAACAGCATTTAGGGCTTATCCTCTTAGCCGTTTTTTACTTTTTGTTCGCTTTGTTCGGAGATATCAAAATTGAGACAAATGAATGACGCGTGTGGCTAAAATCGTCTCGGCGTTTATCTTTACGTTTTATATACAATGCAAACGTGATTTGAGTATTAGCTTGACAAACCTCATTTAAATTAATCTAATAAATCGGGCACTTACCTCTGTCGACGATTTTGCCGAATAAATTCTTTCCTCGCAGGAAGTTTCGTGTGGAACAGTTCCATCTCCTGAATTTGAACTGGTGCTGACACTCGGCTACCGCCATGCTGGCGCCCTTGGCAACGGCTGCTAGAACGCCAGGGTTCTCTCTGGCCAATCGTCTCTGTTTCCGCCTCAGTGTGGCGTGGACTGCGGGGTCCATGTACAGAACTCCAGGCGATATCGGCGATAAGTTATTTGGTTCACCCGCTTTGGCTATGCCCCTGCAAACAACGAAAGAATTGCAAATAAAAACTCTAAAAAACCGTACGTCGTCCGAACACGATAACACTGATTTTTGTCACTGTCGCGAAGACAATGCCTGTTAAAGGGTTCCAGGGGGATAAAAAAGACAAACAAAACCCAAACGCCACTTAAAGCAATGGGTGCAACTCGAAATGAAATGCTCATTTGAAAAGGTAAAGACAACAAACAATTGACGAGCGAACTGTCAATCCGCAGACGTTTAGATAAATATTTGCGTCGCGCATTAATCCTTAAGGGCCGAGCGGGTAAACACTGGCTGAGAGCGATCGAGATCACGGCGTGTTGACTCGGCCGCGGCTCACTATTCCACCGACAATAAAAAAACCACTGCGTGCACTCTCGCGCGCTGCGCCCTCAGTTTGGAACGCTGGAAATCGTATTACTTTTCTATTTGCCTTTCTTTGTAGTCGAGTGTTACGTAAATATGAACGTGTTCGTCGGAAATTCTCATTTCCTTCGAGAATTCATGGAGACGGTGTGACGGTCTTAACATATTGTGCGCGCTTGAAACAACGCGCTCCATCCGAAAGTGTTTTGTCTCGCGGTGACTTAATGCAAACAGTTATATCGACACAAATGTAGACACACTCGATTTTACTAATTATACTTGAGTAATTATAGACGTTACGTCACCTGCGCGTAGGAGGACAGTCGATAGCTTATTCCTCGAGCGATTGTCGATAGTTTATAAATAAATTAACACCTATATTGGCTTATTCTATATTCGGCGACACCACAGTGGCAACACGTCACGACATGACATTACCATCCTTTATATTAAACGATACGATTGAAGGCTTTTATGGTCAGATTATTCAAGTTTTTTTATGTTTTTTGTGCGCCATTCCTGTGTGGTCATGTTATGTTTGATCGTCCATTGGAGTATAATATTAGATAAACGGCTTCATTTATCATTATTACACATTATATTTCAAGTTTTAAATATAAATTGACTCGTTATTTTGACTATTTGTGAGAGGAAGTAATTTTTTCCCGACGGCCTAATAGATGTCGTCAACTATTAATTTTACGTTCGAAATTTCACACTATTCGAGACAGATTTATTGATATTGACGTGTGGACGTGCAAACAAATTATATATGTGATAAATTAATTTTCAATTTAACATGAATAGCATAAAATGTGAACGATCACTGTTATTGGGAGCTATAAATTCGAGCCACGTCATTGACACCTACGGTTGCTTTGAAACAAAAAACAAAGAATGTCCATATTAGCCTCTCCATAATAAAAAGTCCTTTGCACTTGTCACGATGGTAGAAAACCAAATAATGGAACAAGCCGCGAGGTCCTCGGGAAAAAATCCTGAATGGCTTTCACGGGCAAACGTGATGTTTGGACAGCGATAAAGCTTGTGTGAATGTGTCAAAATATCAAATATTGTCTTTGGCCAAGTTGTCTCGTTTGGGTAATTAAACCTAATTACTGTGGCATTCTGATGGCGTTTGAGAGTTCCTTATTTCATCTGCTTTAGTAATGTTATTAGGTAATCAAAATGTTTATAATTCACACTAGGAACTCTCGTATTGGAGACGTTTAAAGGTACTTTGACTGGTATAACAGACCTACTGTCTAGATTAGATGATCGCGTAGAAACATCAATAAGTACATATTTCTCGGATAATGGTTTCAAACGCGCAAAATCCTTGCGTATCGGCATCAAATCTACTTCCTTCAATACAACGCAACACTTGTTCTTAAACATATCCATTTTGCTGACGAGTTTTGCATACAAAACAGCCCTTTATTATTTAATTTGTTGACTTCTTACGAGGCGTCAAAATATCAAAGCACCAGATCCAGTGAAGCAAGCCCTGCTCCTGCTTTATAGAAGTATCGAACTAAGAGTCTTGGTTTAATGGTTAGGTTTATCTGCAGATCGTGAGGCCAACGCGAGATTTCGGCCGTAATGTAATATGGGCTACGAATGATGAATACGAATGAAGTAAGGTGTGGCGATTTCTTTTGTGCTTGAGGCGATATGTGTGGATTTTATGGTGCGATTGTCCCACTTAACGTATCTTTGGGCCCGTGGGCTTAGTAACAGTTTCCGGGTTGGTGTGCCACGTAACTTTTACATTAAACATTGTGTAATGGTTATATACTTATTATGTGATAGTAAATTGGATTTTAATGTTGTTTTTGGAGTTTTGAAATACACGAAATTAAATCTGCGTCGATAGTTTCAATGCGAAGAATCTATTCTTATCGAAATATTGATAAAATGCGTGGATTTGAACCCGCCTCATGACCCCGGAGGTAAACTATTTAAAAACATAAAGTGCAGTAACATAAGTATCGTGTTGTAAATTGAATGACAAAAACTAGTTTCTTCCGGCAGCTGGGCTGAATGTGTTTCGTAGGTAAGGGGATAAGTATTAATGGTTTTGTTTCATTTTAATATTGAACTGTAGGCGTCTAGGGATATATTACTTTATGTTAATTATTTTAATGGAGACTATTTCACTTATTAAAGTATTTTGGTAATCTTATTTCGATTGCCTTAAATGGCAATTGTAAAAAATGTTTTTGAATTGAAATTTGGATAAGCATTATTTTTGTGTAAAATCATTGCTTGTATTTATAATAAAATCAATTATTTTATAAACTCTTCATCTATTTACCAATTATTTTGCCGACGGAGCTCAACTTTTTAACATAGGAAAAAGAAATTAATGTTTATTTAATGCAGATAGACAAATTCCATATTGAGCCTAAAGAAGTTAAGAATACGCTTTTGTTTTTATAACATCCAAGAAGAGAATAACATTGTTCTTTTAAAAATGGGATAATTATAAAAATTATTTCCTTAAAAATAAAAATTATAATTAAATGTAACCCACTAGCATATTTTTATAAGTTTTACAACAGAAATATTGTAGAAAGTTGATGATTTTGTACAAAGAATTCACGCGCCGTCGGCTCTCGGAACAGATAGTATCACGATTTGATTACTGTTTTATAAGAGTTTTAATATTTTGTAAAATGTAATGAACATTAACTTAAAAGATTAAATTCTTCATAAAATTATTTATGTAATAAATCTCCTGTTAATCTTTTACACTATCGCGCTTAATGTATGAAACGGATAATTACAAATATTTGCACCGATTTCAATTATTATTGTTTAAAAATGTTTTATTACATTTGAATAAATAAAATCTTAAGATAAAATCATATTTAATTCTAATACTACCGTTATATTTAAGTAATAATTAACGTGTCGTATCATTTGCCGACGGCCGCTTAAACCGTGTGATGCTTTGATTAAATTATTGTATTTTTTGTAAATACCACAATTATTGAATTTTTATTAAATTATTAATAATAATCAATTAATTCAAACTTAATTATTATATTGGTATTTTTATTTTGATCAATTGTATTTTTAAAATTTCTCTGTTTTAACTTTTTTGTGCCTTTTTTATCTAATATTAATTATTTATACTAACAAGAGAAGAGTATATTTGTATAATGCAATAAGCACGCGCCACTGTATGTTTGCTTTGATAACACTAGTTTGATAGAACATGTAACTTATAGAAACGACGATAAAGATTTGGTAGTCTAATTTATCTTATTATATTAAAATTAAATAACTCTGTATTCATAAAATAACTATTAATAATTAATAGTGTTATTAAAAATTTATTTAATAAGTAAGTGATTCATATGTGAAATCTATCTATTAAATCCAGACGTATTCTATTCAATGTTTGGTTGTAATATGAAAATATTATAAAGCCAGTCGTTTGTGTTAAATAATGAATGTGATGGGTTATACCTGTTTATACAGGAGTCCAATGCGCACAAAACAATTATCATAACATTAATTAAAATGCACTTAAAATGATGAACATTTATTGCAAGTTATTGCAAAGGCAATGGAATAAATTAAGTAGTCAATCCATTGATATGACTCCATTATAAGAAAAACGGTAATTTGAAGTTCTCATCATAATAATTATAATGAGATGAGATGTGATGATAACGTCAACTAAATATTACGTTTACATTTGTTAGCATCAACAAGAAACATAGTTATAAAAATGTACGTTCTGCATTCAATTCCGTATTAGGTAAAATAAAATTAAAATATTAATGAAAAAAAAAAGACAATCAAATATCAATGGAGTCTATCCGAAATAATTGTACGTAGATTCAAAAACTTCACACCTTATTACCATCAAAGGGACTTTTTAATTAAGGCCTCATTGAATGAAATCTTTGTACCAATATTCCTAGAACGCGTCATAATAGGTTACTAACAGCGAAACGAATTTTGACAATGTTATCTTATTGTTGACAATTATTTTGTTCTTAAAATAAACTAACTGATTACAGTAGCGTATTTATAATTTAGGGGAGTTCCCGGTCTATGAAATAGTGTCTGGTCCCGTATTCTACAGAGTCTGTCTACCTCAAACTGAGTAGGACATCGAATCGCCAAATCTATGGAGCTGACTTGATATAAATTGCGCTTATGTTGTTTAAATAATTTGGTATTAGTTTATATATTTATTTACTCAAGGAGTTCTATTGAATAAAAGTTATGTTGAAGGCAAGAAAATACTATCTTCCTAAAGTAAACTTTTGTTTCAGGCTTTTTTTTAACATTTAGTACCACCTAATACCACTACATAAATACTATACTATTCTAATTAAAATTGCTGATTATTTTAATCTGTCCGAAGTAAGCAATGCGCCGTGGAAATAAACAATACGCAAAGTGCGTAAACTTTCGTCGAAATTAACCGATGCTAATAAAGTGCGTAAATTTCGAAAACGACTGCGTTATCGTGATCTTAATTAAAAATTTACGATCCGCCACACGGATGAAATTCTTCGCGCACCGGAGTGTACAATTTGCCCGAAATTAATGTAAACTTTTGATACATAGCTAATTAGCGGAGTATTTATGCATTTGATGCGACTTTTAAACGTCCCGCGTGAGTTATGAACTGATTCGGAGCTGTTTTATTTGTTTTGAATTTAAATTTTAATTGTGAATAATTTTATTGGGCTCAGTTTTGCCTGGTCGAGGGTTTTAATTTTTTATTAATTGCGCGACGTTTAAGTGCCGATAAACGTCTGATAATTTTATTATTGTTAATTTCGGTACTGGGGGAATAAATCCGGATTAATTGACATGTTAGTGCAAGGTATAATTATTAGACATAACACTGAAAATGATCTAGAAAGCTAAATGATTTGATCTTGAATATACGTATGTGCAAAACGCTAATTTCTATAATTAAATACTAACAAATTGTTTTCATTTTAAATAAAGACTATTATGACTTTGAACACGTAACATATGCAAATCATTTCTATGAGAATAAAAACTCTATAGAGAAATAATAAGGCAGGTCGCATACCAGCAGCGATAATGCGTACAAATACAGAGTTGATGCTCCCGTCAGTCACCGAGACGACACGCCACCACATACGAATGATAACACGCTACTCGCGATAAAAATGTCTTGTTACAAAAATACTTTTATTGCATACACTTTTGCTAATTGAACAAACTTTTACTTGTGCATAGACAAATGCTTTTTCAGTTATAGTTTTCGACAGTAATTCAACTGTCACTTAAAATATAGATACTTTAAAATATTGGTAATAGTTTTATTTTAAGGTGTTGGTTTGTGTTTGAAATTAAGACTAGGATTTCAATGCGGTATAAATGTCTGCATATTATCGAATGATGGATTGAAGACAGACCACAGTCTCTGCACTAAAGCAGATTTTAGTTGTTTTCCATAGATGAATTACAACCAATTGTTTTTATCACACATGCAGTAAACGTCGCACATTATCTAAGATATATTCCTGAGCGTGTAACAATAGCATAATTTTATTTCTTTTTTACTGAGATGTTGCTAATATAGTCTCAAATTTTAAACAGATATAAAAATTTTATAGCTTTCCGCGATCGACCTTGTAATGCATGATTGATCGTGTTTGATCACACGTTCAAGTCTCACTTTAACACTTGTTTTTGCAGACACCGTAATAACAATGGACATAACAAATAGTTTCATACATTGTTACAGCCGTAAATCATAAAGTCAAGTTGAAGGTACAAACATTATTACTCTCGAGAACGTTAATTTTTAATTCGGATTGAGCATAAAATTTTAGTACGCCATTATCGATCTCGCACAAGAACGCTTACATCGTTTAATGGTTCGCTAATCACGATATGTGGGAAATAAGCAACATCTGTCAGTGTTACATTGTATGCCTACGGAAGAGAGCGCGATCAGCTTTATTTGAAGTAAACATTGCGGATTGATAGTGTGCGGTCGCCTGAATATGTAGTTTGCAATGCAAATTTTTATCGATAGTGTTTTGTTATTGATAAACTAGTACCCGGGTGGTTTTGAATTGGTTATTATGAACTATTTTAAGTCAGACACTAGATTGTTATGACACTTTTTAGCTATCAATTGTCTTTGTAAAAAAAATATTACTTGATTTTGAAAAAGATCTTTTTAACTAGTTACATTACACTTATGCATAATACAAGTATAAAAAATCCTTTTTTTAAATAGCAAGCAAAAAGATCAAATTTATCTCAGGTAACTTCTGGTCCTATTCTAGAGCTTTTTTCACTGATACAAAGACAGTGAATCTATGAATATCGTAAGGTATATCTTAATGTAAGCGGATTAATATGAGCCGAATAGCTACAACAAATAAGAATGCACTTGACTTAAATTATCACTTAGAACTTGTCACATTTACATGAATTACTTGAATGAATGGCATGAATTACTAAATTACTATTACTATTACTAAATTTTAATATTTCTAATTACTCCATAAAATGCTAAAGATCGTAACAGATTGTATTTACATTAGTGGATATTAATTTATATATATCAACTACTGCACTTATAACAATCGCGACTTACTAATTGAAACTACGTAAACACGATTGTATACGAGAAATGGACAAGTCACGAACGAAATGAGAATTATAACTATTTACACAACAATATATCGACCTTATTAATTCTTATTTACATATCAATCACTATCGTGTGATATCAACAAAAACGACTACAAACACTTGTTTGACGAAAAATTAAAGTATAGATAGACTAACTGACCATAAACACTTGTTTGACGAAAAATTGGAGTATAAATAGATAGAAATCTTACCACCACATACTGCCTCGTCCCCTTCGAGGCTTGTTGGCAGCTTCACACCTTAAACACAGAACAGTGATCACAAATAGCCACAGACAGTTCATTCTGCGATGGGCGGAGCGCTCTTCACATGAGCGCTAGCTATGGAGGCACAGTGACGTCTGACGATCACCGGCGGGCCGCCGAGGCGGGTCCATGGTGGGAGGTTTACCTGCAACCACCGCCCGATTCGTCTCGCACTTTTTTTTTCATCCTCCACTCATTATTCTTAGGTAATGTTGCGATTCATCGGTAAACAATCGATGTGATTTTCGAAATCGATTTGTGTATCGATTTTTTGGGTGGGATTTACTGAGGATTTTTTACGCTATTTGACTGTTTATGAATAGTTTAATTGATATATTTTTCGGATAATGAGATCAATATTCAGTCAGTCAGTATGTAATTTGATAACAGAAATGTTTACTATATATTAATACCAGTCTATAGTATTTCAAGGATTATAATTATCAGGAATGCGATATTCAATTTTCTTATTATATTTGTGTAGCCCACTCAAATTCTTACATCTAATATCCATTAAAACAACTTATAAGCAATGCCTTGGGAATGATGCCGGCATAAATGATCTTATTTCTGGGTAACGTTAGACCACAAAATGGAAGTGTAATATATTCATGTAGTATAAGAATGATTTTATAATAATATTATTGATTCAACCAAAATAGAAAATGAATTGAAACCACTAAGTTGGGAGAAATGTTAGTTTCCTGTGACAAAACTACATGAATTTTTTTCAAATATATTCATTTGTGTATTTTTCTTTAAAGATAGCATTCTAAGACTTATTTCCCAAAATATTAATATCATAAAAAAATCTAAAATTCCAATACATTTGGTAATAAGTTTTCTGTGTTGCGTGGTGCGCGTGAGTCGGCAGTTGGGGCGCGGTGGGAGGGGCGAGCCGGCCAATCAGCGAGCGGCGAGGCTGCGCGCGCGCACTCGGGCTGCGGACGCGCACACGTGGGCCTGCGCAGCGCCCACGCACCACACACCCTTCTAGATTCAAAAATATTTGGTTTTTTAAATCGTTTGGGGTAGGCCAGCCAGTTTTGTAAAAAAATATGAAGAAAAAAAACATCTACAACCACAACAACATTTATGTAGTAACAATATTTGTAAACAAATACACAAGCAATTAAAACTTTTATAAACGAGATTAAAAGATTTTTTTTAACTTAACCTAAGACATAATAGGCAATGAAAATGCAAATATATTATTTTCTGTATATATATTTATATTACATCGCAATTTTAGCGCTTAAATTTTTGTCATAGATAAACCAAACTCAATATGTAAACAAATTTGCTGGTCTCAACTGCTACGCGCCTACGAAACATTGCGTGGCCTTATAAAGACTTCAACGCGGGCGGTCGTACCAAATCACAATGTTATAACATGTTTGCAAGTTAAAAGATCTTTTGGTGCAAATATTATTTGTAACATTTTTTTATTAATACATTTTAGAATATTATACGTAACATATTGCAATTCTTTAATTTATGGTCGATTAAATTAAATTTTATTTCGAGTAGCCTCAGCATGCAACAATTTGGTAATTTTTTAATAATTTATACGAAATTTGTATTTCTGCAATATTCTCCTCAAGAATGCCAAAGCTATGGAAACATAATCAGCAAAGAGCTTGACTGTTTTAAAAAGCTGCTAGCATAATAAAGACTTATGCCTTTTATAAAATTACATAGGTATTTTATTTTTCTGCTTTTGCTCTTCTGCAAAATTATCTATCTTTTTACTTAATACCTCAACCTAAAAGGTAGACAATTAAATTTCCCATTGACAGTAACATTCATTGAGATCGAGTTTTAATTGTACACGTCCATAAAAAGACGATATATAGGGAACATCTTATCACTGATCTTTAAAATGATTTGCCGAAAATAATGAAGAAATAAGGATTATCGATTTTTTCCTATCGATCAAGCAAAGCATTGCTAAGTTGTTGGTTCAATATTAAATGACAATAGGGTCCCTACCAGTCCTGGCTTATTTATTTTCGATACTAGTCTACTATAATATTTTCTTACTATGTCTTTGTACCTTTAGATCTTGTTCTTTATTAATTTAGAATATTCAGTTGTAATTTATCGTGACAATCATAATTTAGACTTAAATTGTAATTCTGTGTTCATTCATTCCATATTAACGAGGTTCCTTCAGCATAAATTAAAAATTAATTTTTATTTGTTTTAAAGTAACACTCGTGTGTTTGCTCTCGTGATATTAACTCACGCATACGACCCAGTATAGTATTTCCTGCATTGCTTTAATTGGCTTCTTTCAGATATAACGTAATAGTTAGAAAGTACAATTGATTAAAGCCAACAGCTCAACTAAGTAACAGTCGTATCTTTAGCTTGGCTTGATTTTAATCACATCTAAGTTTGAGATGGATCTCTTAGCTGACACTCGTTATTTCAGATGCTCTAACAAATTTAAAAAAAGCTGAAATATATATATAAAAACTAAGATATTTTGAAAGCATTTGTCCTTAAGTGTCTGAAAAAGTGCATGAAAAAGTTTTGAGCACGTGCCCCGCGCACGTGTGTCATGTGTTGAGTTGTGACTCTCGTGAGTTAATTGCACATCCTTGTAGGGACAGATGTTCGGCCGGTTATTGATTTTCGATGTTACTTTTTTCGTAACAATACTGAAGCTTAATGGAGTCCTGTTGGTGTGGTTTACATCGTGAGATAATGGAGTTTATTATCAGATCAGTTTTGATTCGAAAATCTTGTCTTGTAGTTAGAACATAAGTCCGTCAAAATTGTGCATTAAAAATGCACCTAATATATAAATATGGTTACTGAAAGCATTCAGTTGTTATGCAGAGGAAGGATTTTATTCTTCTCACAAACTATATTTGGAACGCTCTACTTTTATCATTACATTTTCAAAAACCATAAAACTAGTTTACCCTAACCAGTCTTATCATAGAACACTATAAACAAATCTGCAACCTGTACAAACGTCAACACGAAAGTCAATAGACCCAATTGGCATATCCCTTTTCCTCACAATAAGCTGTTTACTCAAAGCGCATCGTGTTTACGCGTTTACTAAGACACTACTGAAAGAAACAACAGCCACCCGTTAAAAACAAACCAACCAACAAAAAAATACCTTATGATTCATAGTTCACTTCCCATCCCTCGCTTATCTCTTACGAAACGCAAATATCACTCCTCTAAGACAATACAAAACTTTACAAATAAGTTCTATAAACCAGCAACGAGAGACGTGCCTTACCGGAGATTTAACTTCAACTCTATGCAATAATAAATATGGTATAAAATGGATTGAAAACTGAATCGGACATGAGCCTCGTACTTGTTCATTGTATCTTTATTGCTCGGAGTGAGCGTAAATATCAAAGTTTTATTATGTTTAGAAATAGGCGCGGTAGTATTGAGACGAGCCGGTGTGGTCGCCTCCCATAGTGATAGGAAAAAAACCATCCGCCCCTTACGTTTTATGGCAATGACAGCTTCAATAAGTAGCCGTTAGACTTCCTCCGGGAATTGTGAAGGCACCGCCAAATTCAACACTTGGGCCGCCAGCAGATGATTTATATCCAACTGGCAATATCGACTTAATGAAAATATACGGTGTCATCCCCCTTTAATCCTTATTTCATGGTGTTGATATAATGGAATATTTTTGACGATTGGGTTCGACTTTTTTAAATCATGAAGCGCTGTGAACTGCTCTTTCATTGTGGATAAAAAACATATTTCATGGCGTGGTAAATTGACGCGGTAATTATGAAAGCCTCCTTTGTAATTCTGACATCTTATTGGTATACTTTCGGTGCACTCTTTTGTATTTTCTCATGTTCCGAAATTTTATACAAATTATATTTATGCCCAAAAAGGCTTGGACTCAACCTTTTTTTTTTATAAAATATTTGAATTTCGAAATACATCGCACAATCGATAAACATCGATTATAAAAAAAGTATTCGAAATCGTCGTAAATACCCAGTTCGATATCTAAATTTAAAATGTAATAAAATGCAAACAAGTGCCCCATTTCCGTGCTAAATGCTACTCAAATTAAGACCACTCTTGCTAAATAAAAAAGTCGATGACATTTGTTAATTACCCCCAATCTATAAGTCTATTAGACCACCGCTTAATTCTAGCCAAAATTAATACCACGTAGGTGGCACATGCCACCAATAAAGTTACAAAATTCGCGGAGGTCTGTACCCGCAGCGCCTAGCGTGAGACAATCAAAGATCGCACATAAACAATCATAAGAAATCTCGAATTCATTTCGCATCAACGCAACGGCCGGTCGGCTAATGGCCGTTCGAACATTGTTTTCGGACTGGCAAAAACCGCAAGTAAAAAAAAATTGAGACATCGAAATTCTTGTCCGCATTTAGCCGCGATAAAATCACCGCCCTCTCGACACCTAGATGATGAAGTTGCAGAACAGAAACATCTTACACTGCACGCATGAAGTTACAATAATTTAAACTAAAAATATCTTGTTCTATATAATGATATCCACACATACGATTTTTTGATATCTGTTATAATTTGTCCATGGTATATATGGGTATTTCTTATCAAATTTCGAAATTGCAGATATTATTATTTTTTTTTTTTTGTTTGATATAAAATATTTTTTTTTGCAGAAATCTAAAATGTAGCTATAAGAGTTTTATTTATGAGCAGTAGTCTTCCATATTTTTGTCCACAGTCTATATAATATGAGTTTCAAAAATAAATTAAATGAGGAAATGATTAAGGGAGTGAGGGAATGATTTTTAAATATTTATAATATTGAAACAAATAATTATATATGAAATTATGTAACTTTTATTATACTGAACATTAAAGTATCATATTCTAAACAAATGTAACTCAAAACTTTGTACTTATAGTCAAGAAAAAAAAACAAAATTAAATTATTTTAAAGAAAATAGAACAGTAGGTACTACTAATCAAACTACTAAACTTTTTAAACATTGTACTTAACATTTCTCTTAAAAATATCTTCTCTAGACTAATTTTTAAGCTTTACTTATTATTAATATTGATTAGTCTTTATGAATCACATGTATTTTTTAGTATTTTAAATAAGAGATTATTCAGTCTTAACATCATTATTAATTGCAATGTCATGTAACTCTGTAATGACGTAATTTCCCCCCTTAATTAACTTTGGCGTCTTTATTTTCTGTATAACGTTATCCCAGCTATATAACTGTTCGTCTTTAATCGTAGGCCATCTCCAAAACTTCAGTCCTCGCTTCATGCACCTTACCATTAAACCATCTTCAAAAACAGAAAGAACCTCTCCAGGATAACTTGCCTTGCCCCATTTAACCAGGACATGATCTCCAATAGCAACAATCAGATGGCTGTCAGAAAGATCAGTAGGTTTTTGAATGCGCGAAGAAGACGGTAGAGATACTTGGTGATTCTCATTATCTATCAAGCTGTTTCAGTCTCAAATATCTTTTTTTGTATTTTTCGCTTAACTTAACTGTATTCTTCACTCTTTTTTCCAAATTAACAACCCTTGCATACAAAATAGCTCGTCGTCTTCGCATCTGACGTCTATTACGAGCAGCTATATCTTCTCTACTTCGCTGCAAAACAGATGGACTTTGTGGAGGTGTATCATCAAGTACTCTTTGTAAATCTTTGCGTGCTATATCTTTTTTATCCCTATACACTTTACTAATTTTTTTTCCATTGTTTTCGCTTGTGTCTAAGTTCTCTAGCATTCATAGCAACGACTGATTTTACCTGACCCTTCTCTTTTTTTTTATATATTTTAACCTTTCCTTTTCCCGCAGTTTTTTCAAAGATTCCGTATTATTTTTCATTTTTTCTCGCCTTTTTCTGTCATACTCTTTCTTTTTCAATTTCTTTTCTACATCACTCAACTTCTTTTGTCGTGCCATTTTTCTTTCATATACAATACCTGTTTAAAATGAAATGCCGTGAAGCACAAGTCGAAAGAAAAAAATAAAATAATCTTAAAGAATGCTGTATAAGCATTCCCTCATACGACCGTCATTTTCTCACTCCTGAATGTAGTGAGGGAATGACCGTGAGGGAATGACGAATTTTAACTAAAGCTACAAAAACACCGGTGCATAACCTCAATTTGCTTTTAGCGTTTTGAGATATTATTTTACTCCCAAAAACGCATAAAAATCACAAAACATAAACACATATACTAAAATACCTTTTACATAAATGTAACGTGAGGTAATGACCGCCATAAATGTAATGCTTAACTATTTTGAACGTAATATTTTTTTTTCACAAACTCACCTATTGATGAAAAGAAATCGCCATATTGAAACGTTTGGGAGTGTTGCCAGTTTAAAAAAACTTAAGGTTGCGTTCATAAATCTCTTTCGATACGATCAGAAATCGAGAATCCGTAATACGGTGAGGGAATGATTTTATTTTGCGGGACATAATTTAAAATAGTATTTTTGTTTACGTATTCGTCGTAGTGCAATGAAAGTTTATATAAACAATAACACTATCTTTCTAATATGTTCACAATATTTAATTTATAAAAATATTGTTTTATTTGAGATGAGCAGGCTTTATAGTAAACGTTATTGGACTAAGGGACAAGTGAGGGAATGACTTTCAGGGCAACAAACTGCCCATATTTTTTTTTTCATTAGTAGTATCACGTTTTCTTTTTTAATAATAGTAGTATAGACAGCTTGCATTGAAATAAAAAAGTTACATCCATAATTAATTCATGTGACTCAGCAGCAATGACTCAGGAATCAAATTTCGAAATTTGATAAGAAATACCCATATATAAGGAGCTGTTTTGAGCATTCTGATGCTAATTTCTATGTTCATACAAGGCGAAGTTGTTAGTGGTATGTATGTTGGATTAAATATATAGTTTAAAGATCTCAAACATATTTAAGCAAGAAAAGAAATGAAATACGCACAACTGGTACATGTTCTTACAACACATGTAACAAACACGCTTATGGCACATTCTAAAACTTCTTTCGACAAGTGACGCATCTGTTAATATTTTAATCTATCTCACGAATGATATATCGAGCGCTCATCTAGACTAATAGCGTTTTAATAATCATGGGTTAGTCATTGAGAATACGGCACCGGACAAAAAGGCGTGAGTGATCCCTGTTCGGCAGAAAAAAAAGTTAAATAAAAAGTATTACCTACCTACCGATTCCATAAAATTCAGCTATGTTCGCAAAATGTATGTACTTCAATAAGGCTTTTTAAGAGGAATTCACCAAAAGTTCACGAATTTTACATGAAAGTAATCATTCTTTTTCATGTTATTTTCATGTCATAGTTCAAGATCAAAAACGATATTTTATTTTCAGCCAATTCTACTTGGGAATGCTAAAATGACGATAACTTCAAATCCTATTATTAGCTACAGACGTGGGTTTGTATTACTGCAAAGACAAAAGATTCCACAGCTCAAGGCATAATAGGCAAGTGTTAATCTCAGCAGCATTATGTCAATCATTCAGAAGCCGTGTGAGATATTCTGAATGTCATGTTATAATTACTGCTAGCCATGAAGCCTCACCTTGAACGTCTGGCACGTAATTGATTATTAAATGTTCATTACAATATGCTAGGCGTTTATTTGACAGCGTAAATGGCATACGAGCCGTCTGAGAATCAAGAACTTGAATATTCAATCTTCAAATGTTTGTCGTACTAATTCATTCAACTACTTCGCAAATCTTCTTCAGTTTTGACTAAGGGCGTAAAAATGTTCTGACATGCGTTTAGTGTCTTCTAGTACGATTTCAGGGAAAGTTAATTGAAAATACACGCCGATTTTATTAGAAGTTTAATCATCAACCGTTTTCGATAAGGTATTATTAGATCTATGAAAACTTAAAAAAAATGACAAGGCTGGCAAAATAATTCAGACCTCACTTTCCCCAACCGTAATAGAGTTTCAAAATATTTCGACATAGGTACAAAAATATATCATTAATAGCTTTCATTTTCATCTCCAAGGATCAGTCCAGTCAACGCACCTTTCCAAAAACATTTCTAGCAATTTCCTACTCCCAAAACCAGTATCGCCTGGAGGTAAGTATCGATTTCACTTTCATACCATGTGGGCATTCTATAATTGTTATACAACATCCGCACTGGTTCAAGGCCGCAAACGCGTCCGAGACGTGTCAAAACTTGAAGGAATCTGTTTAACACTATTACACCATCGTTGACTAGTTTATTATATGCTTAAGTCCAAATGAGCCTGACTGTATGCTGATGAAAAATCTAGCAATATTAATTGGTATATGATTTTGAATTTGCATTTTAAGTATAACTCAAAGATTATGTAAAGATTTTATGTTTATAATAAATTTAGACGCAATAAAAGCTGATGATAATGGTGATGATGATGTATAACTCAAAGGGCAGACTGAAAGACTATTGAATACACGAGAGATTATGACAGGACACTTCATATTTTCAAGAGGTATAGTCGCTGCTAAGCAAAGATTAGGTTCATCACATATTGTAGGTAAATGGGAGTAAGATTGGGCGATGAAGAAACTGAAATACAGTTCTTGTAAGTCTTATTGGTTTTTCTTTCCAGCAGAAATGAGTACAAAAGTATGCCCAAAATAGGGAAGACGCTAGTGAAGGCATCCACTATTACGTATGCCCTCCGTCATACAATATCTACTTAAACTTTTGTCCTGTCTCTATATGTTTTTTTCGGCTAACCGTTTGAAATCAGATGAAATAATCGTTTATGTATCGTAAAGACAGAACAGTAGAAAATATGATACACTGTTCCATATATTTTAAAACTACTGAAAACATTGTATTTTAATTTTTCATTGAAAGATCTAAAAGTAGCCCCTGACTAGTTTAATTTTAGAACTCAAAATTCTACGTTGTATTCTCATTGCCATAACAACCACCCTGTCGTGTCAAGGTCAGAAATCATAGTAGACGTGAAATAGATCAATCACCAAATGACTCATCGCAAAGGTCATTCATGCAAGGTCGTATCGTGTGTGATTAGGTCCGAAGTAACATTTTAGCCGCTCTGGCCCCGAAGCTAAGTTTGCTCAGGTGGTAATTAAAGGCAGATATTTAGGATTCACGAGTGGTACAGACCAAATAACATTTTGATAATGCCTCGCCAGACGATAATTTATCATGTCGGTTTGTTGTATTTTGATTGCGGTATTGTGTTGTGCTTTATTTATATTCTGTGTTTATTGCTTAGAATTAGTATTGAGGTTTTGGTTTTCCATTTTTGAAATATAGGTTATGTTAAGGAGCTCGATTCATGAGTTGGAAATAGATTGTTATTCTAGCCGAGATTTTGTTCGACTATACTAAATCGTAAGTTCTAGTTTATATAGCAGACATTACAAGGGGTTCTTAGAAAGTTAACATTATCTTGTCATTATTCAGATGACGTTATAGCTAATTATAATATAGTAGAAATAGAATAATTTAGTATATTTTATATTAGAATGTCATTAGTTTTTTTAACCAAAAGGTGTGTCCTATGAACTTTGCATACAATCACTTAAAATGCATTTAGTGTAAAGAAATATTGTGCAATTCTGATTTCATCATTACTCATATCGACACAACAGTCTAGACATACTTAATATGTAAAAGATAGCCAGAATAAATTGCCAATTTTGTCTTAAATGAATGCGTCAGGGTAAAATTCATATCAAATTTAAACTTAATACGATTTTTGCGATTATCAACACCCGTATTACTCATAAATTCCTCAAAAGCATATAAATGAGTAATCCCAGAGTAGTGAGGCAGGATGCGAAGTCTCAGCACGTCTGAGGTGGGCTCCGAGCGGCTGAGGGCACGTCGAGCCAACAATAAAGTAATTGATCCGTCAAGCGGGCAGCCCGCGGGCGGACCACACCGCAACGCCTTAAACACGTTATTTCGCGATATTCACAGCCACGCAGATTTATGAAATTATAGACGTGCTGCATAGACGTGGGAATGGCGTGACAACGCTGAAGGAGAATGAGTTGCTGAGGATGATATGGTCAGACAACCGATAGGCTGAGGTATGTAAGTTGATGCAAGACAAACTAGAAAAAGTACTTCATTCGAAAATTATGGCTACTACTAAGATATAATCAAAATAGTTTTTTTACTAGGTGGCACTATACTTAAACTTCATTCATTACACACTATAGATAATACGAGGTGGACGATATACGAGTAGTTATGTACTTCTGTATCTAAGTGGAATTTCCGTGCTTTTAATTAAACTAGCAACTCATACTAGCCTCCTCAATATTTATCTCTGCTGTTTTAATTTTCACTTCTTCCGTTGTAAAAGAATGAACGTGGGCATGATTCCTTGTATGAAATTAGTCCCTGGAATAAATATTAATTTCAAGTTAAATACAAGCTGGGATTCATTGGATTCTCGCTATCCAATATCTCCCGTTCCACTAACACCAGCCTCAAAAAAACACCAATCCCATTCGAAACAATTTTAGCGCAAGCTATGAAGCTTACGATAGGGTATGAATCCTATCGGCTAATTAAATTGTATACAAAGGTATTTCTAACCACTTTAGTGGGTCTGCGCGGCGGTTGGCGCAACATGTAGTCGCGGTAACAACAAAACACATTTTAATATAATTAAGACGCGTCCAAGTTCGCGCCGGTGGGGCCTCGACCGCCCGCGCCTCACATTAATTTATTACACGCTGACCGGGTTAAAATGTTGCCAGATTAGTGTATTAATAGATGTATTAGCCGTAAATCTCGCAAACAGGGGGTATTAATGTCGCCGCGACTATTGGGATGTTACGCGGTAAATTATGTGTATGATTCGCTTCAGACTTTTAAGATACATTGTTGTATTTTTTATTGTAGAATGTTGTCTTTGAGTCTACAATTTGGAAGCTTTAGATGGATTCGGTAGTCAGTTTTTAACCATTCAAATACTGCGAGAGCTAGTCGTAATGTAAATTGAAAATCGCCTTTAACCTCAGCTCGTCTGAATACACTTCAAAATCGAGCTTAGTCAAAAATGATGCTAAGCACGGGCCTCCTCCATACTTTAGAGTTAAAGCCTAAGTCAAAAATAACATCCATTGAGCTATTTTGCATGGTTCTAAAAATTATATGCAGCTTTCCACATCCATTCAGCCGTTTTTCAATGAATGAGTTAATACTCATACAACCGTCATCATGCTTTCGTGTTTATGAGTATGATTAAAGCACTCGCTCGAATACTTTACAAACGTCATCAGCAGTAAAGTGCTAGCAAAAACCGACCATTCGCGGTATTTCCGTTTAAAAAATCATTAAACGCTCTGCCATAAACTCCGATATAGATATTAGCATAAATAACGATTTTATCTGCAACCGAGACCGAAATTAGGTGGGCATTAAACGCGTGTGGTCACTGTCCACGCAACAAAAAACATTATTGTGAATCGAAATTAGCGCTTATTCTTAGGCTGTGTGGCATGATTATTTGGTTTATAGCTCGGACATTTAAACTTGGAAGCTTATTTACGTAATAAAAGTTTGCGTTAAAAGTGGCCAGTAGCAAAAGATTTTTTTTTATTTATATCAATCATATAAGAATATTTTTGAGTATTTTTACGATAATTAAGAATAATAAAATATAATTTTACTATATTCTTCATTAAAATATTGATGGATAATGACTTGTGTTATGTATTTCTTATAGTAACCTATTTCTCGAACCTCTCAATACAATAAGGCGTTCTAAACTCAAATCGTCTATTTTAAATCGATGGCCATTATAGACCTGTCAAATAAGACACATGGACAATTCCATTTTCAAAAATTGGCCATAGACACTTGGGGTTCTATAATAATTCGGCGCCAATTTGAAAAAATCGATGACATAACAAAGATATCAAAACCCTCAATCGGCCCGCTGGAACTAATAGCTGGCCGATTGTACCCCGAGTAAAGACAGAGAGCGACGACGTCTCACTTTCGACCGTGTGAATCTTTGATCTTCGGCCGGAGGTCGAAAAAAAAGAAAAAGGGCAATGGCGGCCATTGAAGAAATGTATCGAAATGTTAGTGTGGGAGCGGGCGCCACTCTTTGTCGTAATAATGAGTCGGTATTTCATGTAATGGTATACAGTCGTTCGCTGAAGGCTTAAAATGAATTGTATTGTTACTTAAATATGTTATTATTGGAATTGTATTTCTTGCTGAATACTACTATAGAATTAAAATTATTTTTCTCATTAGTAAACTAATATGAGGAAGCAGCAAGTAAAATTTAAATGTAAATTTTCGCAAAATTAGTCATAGTTTGAAACCAGATCGCTGGTCATTATTTCGATCATAAATTTATTTTTTTACCTGCATTTACTCATCGTTATGTTTGCAAATTATTTTATGGCCAACAGTAAGTATTGGGCTGTCAACCATATTGTATGATTAGACAATAAATTATATTTTGTAAACGTGTTCCCTTTACATCCACCTGTTTTCACTTCTACAAAGAATATTATACATTGTGAAGTGTGGTTCGGCTTAAAATTTTACGACGGCCAGTGTGCACATCGTCTTTTATTAAAAAAAAAAATTTAGTCTATGTCACTAAAGTAGAACCTATCTAGCCATAAATCTTAAAATCTTACGATTTATTGCATATAGTTATAACAAAATATAGTGATGGATATTTAATATTTTACTAGCTAGCATAAATTAAAATAAGGTTACAAGCTGAAGTCGATTCTTTAATTTTCTCGTTTAAAAAAACAAATATATTAATGTAAACAATTTTGAACCCGTCTGTACTTTTCCATTGACAAGTGTTACTTGATTTAGTTATTTCAATATAATTACTTTACATTTGAGCTTGTAACAACATTTGGAAATAATACAATATGGTTATGGTAGAATGTCTGCTGAGAAATATCACAATAAAATTAAAGATTCTTCATATTTCTTGTTTGGTCGAACGTAAAGACTTTGTGACAGTCAAATACGAATACGTGGTGCACTTAAGGTGCATTTAAGGTTTCAAGTGGTCTGAACTATTAACGAATTGAATTAATTCATTCACGAAGAAGGCTAATTCCTTACAGTGAAGGAGGATTACCAACTAATTTTAAATGATATTTTAAAACATAACTATCGAAAAAAGTCACGAAAGAAGGTGTGTAGCGCTAGCGTTCTATCCTTGTTACTCAAGGCAATTTTTATACCGTAAACTACGACGTTTATATCACTTTTAAATGAAAATCACAAAAAAAATAGTAAATTGTCAAAATATTTAAACCGTCGTAAAAACCTCAAAGATAATATAAATTAATCGTATCCCAAGACACAAACATACCACATTCCTTCCCAATACACTGGAAATATAAAGCAATAAAGCTAGGGTCGAAAGCAGTGAACATTTCGACAAAGCAATCGTAGTTTTGACAAACTAAATGAGCCCTATCTGGGCACTCAATTTAGTTTTATAACACTCGCCTACTGCATCGTGTTATCACATCGTAAAAGTACCGGAAAGGGCGGTTGTATAGCCTCAAATTTGTTAGCTTGTAACATCCAAACGTTACATCCAAATTCTAGACAATTGGCTGCATTCTGTACTTAAATGGTGCTATATTCGCCTTAACTTTCATACACGTATCAAAAGTTTTACATTTCTTTGATCATGACATTTTTTCACATACGTATATATAAGTAATCTTCGCCTGTATCTTCATAAACGGATAGTTTTGATCTATTCCTTCAACTACGAAGAAAAGAAATTTCTGTTTTTCGAGAATATTCTTGGGCTTCGTGCTGCTTCTGACAATTTTCTAGAAAATATATATAATGTTATGAGAAGCTATAAACTACGTACACGGGCCCCAGTGAAGAATAAACTCTGAATATATTTCTCCGTTACATTCGCATACAAAAAATCCGCATAAAAGCATACAGAACCGTATGTTTCCAAGAATATAGTTTTAAACTTCACCTTTTTAAATATCTAGGTACTTTCAATTCTCATAAAGGTGTCCATTGATGAAAACCAAACACAGAAAATACACAAAAACTTCGTGGAAAGTTATCAGATAAGAAATCATTGTTTCCGTAAAACGTAAAATGGGAACGGGCGGTGCTTTTGTCCCATCAAAACAATGGCATATTAACTAAATCCTTTTAAACGATGCCTCAAAACAAGAACAGCGATGATCGACGAATTCTTTAGAAGACACCGCTTTTAGAACTCTGATGTTTCAACTAGATATTGCGTTGTAAATCATATGAATATATTAACATAGACACTTATTATTTAATACATATTGCACATGTATTATACTTTAAATTTACCTTTATTTTTCTTAAAAATAACCTTAAATTTTAAGCTTGACCGTTAATTGATTTTACCGAGTTTAACCTCCTTGGAAACATAAATAATCTCAATATGATTTCGTATTCTCAAATTTCGAACTGCATAAGATCTCCTTTTTAAAAAATTAAATTCTTATATTTTATTTAAGATAGTAGCTGCCAGCAATATTTAAATATGTAAAACACCCCAAAATACCAGATAGCCGAGGTGTAAATTGGGTATTTACACTGTCATAGTACAGTTACAAGTTTTATTAGGAGCCGGCTGTAAAGTTTATTGAGTTGGTTGCTGTGGCTCGGAATTATTGTTTCCTTTTACAATTCACATTTGCACTTATTTCGCACAATCACATGGTTAGGTTCCAAGAAGGATTATGTCTAGTTTTATTGCCTCTTACCCTATTTTTTAGTAAACAAAGGATTATCCTTTTTACTTGCCGTATGTTTGCTAATTTCCAATTGTTCGCCAGACCCAGTAATACTGCCCGACAAAATAAAGAAATATGCTTGCAATAAAGCGAATGGGCTCGATTGTTTTTAACATAACAAATAAGCACTTGTATTGTTCGAACATGTGCATAGAATAGGTGTTGTCTTTTAGCTCAGCCAGGTACCTTTCACAAAGAATAAAGATATAAATAATAATAAATCTCACTGCAAAGTGTCTCTGTTCGTAAATAACAGAAGATTCAATATACGTCTTTACGGAATCGGAATGGCTAAGTATTTTGGAGGATAAACTTAGTTCGTACAGAGGAAACTGTAGTTTTGGCAGGTCTGAAATGTATTTCAGACCTGCCAAATGTAATTTTTTTATTGAAGTATTCATATAATTTCTAGTATACTCTATCAAGGTTTAATTTAATCGGTAGAAGTTTCCGCTTTAAAAGCTGTTATTTAATTTTTATGCAATGTTTTGTGATGCAAGAAGATTTTATTATTCAGGATTACTTTAAGCCGTTAAGACGTAATTAAGACGGCGAATTGAAAAAGTTGTAAGAGTTTTTTTATGACATACATACATACATTTTGCCACTCACAATTACAAATAATTCTAATTTTAGATACATGAAACTCTGACTCATTATGTGTCTATTAACAATAATCCCAATAAAAATCAGAGTACAATAAACGGAAGTCAATTTCAATATCAATACCAACTGGTTCTTTTCAGTTTTCATAGTAAAAAACCATCCAAAAGCAATTAATCGAACGCGCTTCGAGCAACATTCTTGAACATAAAAAATATGTTAACAACTAATTCAACAAATCATTACACCTCCCACGCATCAGGTACGCGAGCACCGACATTAATAGACACAGCATTGTTGAAAATAAAATAATATTCCACAATTAATCTTTGGAACTCACAATGAGTCTGACAAACGCTTACTCATTTTGGCAACGTTACCGAAATGGACAAAAAATAACAAAGAGCGATTTTAACAAATTAGGCGACAAACTCGTCACATTTTGGAAGTAAATTATATTATTTAATGCTTGCGGGATGATATTGATGGGATGGGGCGGGGCTTAGGGATGTGCCGGGATCTGTTCTCGTCGATACTGCGGTGCATCGACTTTATTTGACTTCAGGCATGGACATCGAAACAATAGGGTATGCTTGTAATATCTAATAGGTCTAATATCCTGTATATTATTAATGCAATTCCAGTGAATATTTTATGGTAAATCTCTCTGAAGAATGGTAACTACCATTTTGTTACAATTATTCCTAACTTTTATGATGCGATTGAAAAAATGTGTTGTGCTAATCGCTTTCGATAATCGCACAATTGAATGCGAAGCTTTCAACTAATACCTATAAGCTGAATTTTTGACCGGTCAGTTGTCCTAACGCCATCTATCGTACTTTTAACGAATCGAAGTCCTATCTTCGTTGGCAATGTTTCTTTACGCTAAAAATTACTTAACTTAATTAGACTACTAGGGATGACTATGACGTAATTAAATTTACGACAAACTGCAGCAATTAAAAAACAATAATTAAATAAATAATATCGGCTGCATAACAACATTCATCGATATTTCCATAACAACAGCACTACAAAACCACAATTTCTCAAATGAAAATCAGATGAGCGTCACGAATAGACCCACGGGGGTGAGAGGGATTCCTCGGGAAATCATTCCTGTAGTACGTCTATCTCTGTCACACTTAACTGGATAGAAAGAGAGGGACAAAAGGAATTTATTAAAACATTACAGTGTGGAGTGTTCATTATCGACGTGTGAGTCCAACACTGCTTTCACGCTGCGGACGGCTGAATAGATAATTAGAGTATTTTATGTTATAATACAAACACGCCTTAGTGTAGTTGGAATGTTTTAAACGTATATGGAATACATGATACAAAAATCTCTGCACTTTCGAATTATACCTTTGCCTGTTGTTCTGGCAAGTCTTAGGTTTGTAAAAGATTGAATCAAAAAACACATTAGTCACATCAGTTGACAGCTAGTTGGTCAATACCTAATATAGCATAAATATGACTTTTGAGATAAAATAGGTCAAAACAGAAAAATAACAAAAATTTACTCTCGCCTACTACTGGCTACACATTATCAGTACATAAACCCTGTTTCTGTCGTCATACAATTTTTATACGAAACAAAATCACTTCAGTCCACTACAGACCCTTCGTCATTCACGTGTTGAGTATATTTTTTTAAATATCTCTTTCGTATTGTAATACACGCCGACCCGTTTTGTAACATCATAATAGCAATATCCTGTCCATTGATTGTAAAAGTTATGAATTTCGGCAATTATGTCTCACCTCCCACGCGATGAACACAAAAAAACTCGCACCCGGCGCATCCAAATTTTCTTAAAAGATCCGACATCTCTCTTATAATTTATGTTCAATTTATAAGCGAATGCGGTAAAAATAATAAGAACCTATTTAGTATTTTTTTTAAGTCGTAAGAAATTTAATTAGCCATAAGTCTATATTTTAGAGAGTAAGTACATATAAAAATAAAGGTGTTAAAAATAATATATGGGTCTATTAGCACTGATTATAAAATATTGAAAAATGAAATGATTTGTCCCATCAAAATATTTTAGATATTCACCTGCAAAATATATGGAGCTTAATTAATTATTTATGATCATTCTATCATGATTTTGCTATTAAAAAAACCATATCATTAATTATAAACTGAATTTTAAAGCTGATTATTTCCCTCTGCCGCTCAAAGACAACAAACAAAAGGACGTGCCGTATTTTATGAAATCAGCTTCATGGATATAAATCTACATATATCTAAATGTACTTTGATATTAAATGCATAAAAAATTACATCCACATATCCAAATCGCTTTCGCCTATGACTTGTTCCATGCAAGAATCAGTAGTTTTTTCTTATTTTTTTCCTTTTTGTGCCCTTTGTGCGAGCTAGCGCCGGCACGAAAGCATCCCCGAAGGTGTTCCAAGCGTAACCCCTGTGAACAATGAAGCATATTTATTTTTACGCCGTCCTGTCATGCCTTGACACTTTAATAACTGTTTTTCGTAATAGTTTTGCGATTTCGCGCATTCCATTTGTCAATTAATATGCGTCTGTTAGGTTTTTATCAATGACTTGAAACACGGCGTGTGGTCTGCGATATTTCAATTATGTCAAAGAGCCCTATTTAGAGCCTTTATTTGGTACCACAGGTATTTAATTAAAGACCAGCTTAAAAACAGATTGGTTTCGTGTTCGAATTATTTTGCAACCCAACATGAATATGATTCATTCCAAGTTAATGAATATGATTTAATGATACAAGGCTGATTCTCTAGTATAGAACCAAAAGTGCGAACTTGTCCGGTTTAGTTATTATATAATCTTAAAAAGTTTTTCTGGAGGCTCTAAATGTACAGAAATACCACTAGTCTGAACATTAATAGACCGGCAGCATAGTTTCAAAAAACTCAAATGAAAGTAGTTTTATTTCCTAAGGTTTCGTGCCCATTTTCTCTTTTTTTTTCCCTGAAAATCAAACCTGCGTAAAAATCTTTCGTGTTTTCGCATTCCTGTCTTCAACCTGGCTCCAAGGCCGTTTCCCATGAATGAAACATTTATTGGTACTAATTCCGTTAATAGAAAGAAAAGAATGAATGAACTTTTTAAGAACAATAGATTTTGGAGTGCGCCCAATTTGTACAGCGACTGAGTGGCGCCAGTTACGATTGCGTAATAATGCTTGAAATTAGAATTAACTGTTAAGTTTTTGTAACTTTCATGTCACAAGAAGTCCTGTTATGTCATCCATGAGAAATAGAAAATAAAAAGAAAGATATTAAATGATGACAGACACAGCATAATACACGTGAAATAAGAGTATTTATAACTGACCATATCGACATGGTCATATAGGCTAGGCTGGGGGCTCTTCTAGCATGGACTCAGTTTTAAGCCTTAGACCGCCCCGCTGGTCTTGTGCGACTTGGTGGACTACACACCCAAGAAATTCCTAAGAGCTCTATAGTGTGCAGGTTTCATCAAAATGTTTTCTTGCCCTCTGTTACGTGGGAGTAATGAAGGCAGCAATGTATCTCTGCCTACCCCTTCGGTTAATACATGTTTCATATATATAAATAGGCATTGGCATGACAAACTTCTGTATCTTACACACACGTTTCGCCAATCGTAGAAATATTAACGTACGAGGAAGCGAAACTCGAACCCATTCTTGCACACAGCATTAACAATCAGAGAATCAACAAATGAGACAAATTGCAAAAAAAATAAAATATCGAAAAAAAACATAAAAATGTCAAACCACAATTAAGATTGTCAAAATAACATCAAGGCACTAAAATGTGGAGAAGACGTCGAGACGAAACTGCAACAGTCGTTTGGCGATTTTTAAAATGCAAAATACGAGCTAAACATTCATTAAGAGTTCTAAAATAATCGGCCAACAAAAAAACAACGACGCCAATTAACGATATATTTGGGGACTGGCCGTTCAATCAATTCTGCATAAAATGAAAATGCGTTTGAAAAAAATGTTTATTGAATGCATTAGTTAACATTTTTATTTTGTAATCGTTTCGACATGTGTTGATATCGAGATCGCGAGGCCAGATAGAGACGCCATATATACCCAATCGAAATTAGGGGATGTGCACAGAGATATTGCAATTAATTATTATGCAATTTAACCTTAGACACTTTAACTAGTTTATCAACCACTACATAGTATAAAACAAAGTCGCTTTCTCTGTCCTTATGTCCCTTTGTATGCTTAAATCTTTGAAACTACGCAACGGATTTTGATGCGTTTTTTTTTAATAGATAGAGTGATTGAAGAGGAAGGTTTATAATATGTATGATAACATCCATTAAATATCAGTATTGCACCCGCGCGAAGCCGGGGCGAGTCGCTAGTATATTATATTATGCAGTTGGCTAGACACCACTTTGAAGGAATAAGAGACAACGGGTTCGATCCCCGCGCTGAGACCCAAAAACATTTGTTTCGGTATTGGTTTTTTTAAGGGATCGAAAAGTCTCTTGTAGTTTCTAGTACCCCCGAGGCAAGAATTGTATTTTGTTGTGGGATCTAATGTATGTGACTGTTGGGTGTATTTATTTATTTAATAATTACGATTAAATGATGTTTAAGTATTGGTTTAAAAACAACTACCTGACGACAAAAATTTTTGTTTGCTTAGAACTTTTCTAGCTAAACAATTCTTTACCCGAGTCGAAACTGGGACTTTTATATATTTGTATCTCGAGATCACAAGGGATATTAAAGACAATTTTCCAAGTGACATATATGAAGGAACCGTCTAAATAAGTAAGGCATCGTTGTGAATGCACGCCATTGAGGAGAAATGTTTATCATTGATATCAGTGTCACGAAATTAAACGGAAAGCGCACGGCTCGGTGAGAAATTCGGCTACATTCTGCGATGACGGCCGATAACTTGTGATTGAGAAGTGAAATTACACGTGATACGAGCTAAATATTTGATTCGAAGCTCGTACAGAGACGTAAGATTTTATGTAGTGATCAAAAATGATTTTTTGAAATTAAATTTTTACGCTTAATTTTACATGGGCTTAGTAACATCCCAATTACGTTTTGATACAGCTTTAAATGTTCATAAATCATTTGTTTCGTTTTAATTGATTTGCTTGTATAATTAGGACTGAGTTTTTTATTTTGATCCCTTTCATTAAAAAGTTTACAACAGAATATAAAGATTTCAGCAAAATCCATAAACTTTACAGGAGTAAAGTAGGTAGCGTTAATATCTTCATTTATTAAAATATATGCATATTATTCAGATATTATAATCGATACACATTTCATTCCATAAAGACAGAATAAACAAATATACATAAATACTTATTCCACTCCACCACTGTTTATTCGGTATAATGTATGAGGACTGACCACTTGAGCAACTCCAACCGCTTTAACTCAAGTTAATCGTTGCTGTCATCGACGGAGCAAACCACTTTAACGCTATATTTTAATTCAAGTGGCAAAGGCAAAGCACACACTCTGCCACCGTATCAAATGACGTGTATTAATTATACAATTTTAATTGAATTTAAAGTTTAAATTCTTTTTTCAAAAATATCGCTCTTATTGAATAAAATAATGACACGTTTTTATTGGTGAATTTTTTTTTACTTTCTTTTTTGAGATTGAAAACATTCTTTAAATATTTTTGAGTTAAAGTTTGTATAAAAAATCCTTACTAAGTTAGCAAAGTTAATTTAAGTTTTTAGTCAGTAGCATTTGTCAGTAGTAAGAAGATAATAATAATGTTATCTACACCAACATAACAAAACAAAATTCAAAAGATTTCTGCACTAATTAGCTGAATATCCATAGACTAAAAAACGTAATGCAAACTGAAATGGCGCGAAATAAAAACATGGCGGCAAATGCGCAGGTGTAACACTTGCAGTACATACTTAAGCAACATCTACTAAAACATGAACGCACATTCTTTATATTAATTAAAAATATATACATTTAAACGAGATCACACTTACGAATGTCACTAAAGATAAATATCAACGTGTGTTAAGAAAATATTTTCGCACGCAACTCGCTCGCTGGTAATGTTGGCCATACGTTATATTTTTTAATTGAAAATATATATCACGGGACCAAGGAGGCGTTAATTAAGAGACTTTACTAGATACTGCGAGAGATTATGCGAGGATTACATTGTCGCATCTGCTTACAATAGTTTTAAATATGCTGAACCGACTGGATATAAACTTAAGATCATGATCGGTTTATAGAAATTTTTAACTAATTTTAAATTCACAGTAATGCGAATTGAAATGTATTTAGATCATTGGTTGCATTATTTTTTCTCGTCTCACATTTACTTACATTATCGCTTAATATTTCGTATTAAAATATATTCACGAATAAAATAAAAGTGATTCCAATTAGCGACAAAACAAACAATCGAATGGATTTACGCGTATACGGTAAAATACGATTTTTCCATGTTGTCACTGCACCTTTTAAATTATGCATTGCAACGTTTTATGTATTATTTAACACTTAGTCGGGTTTCGACACATTTCTTGCGGACTCCCCGTAGAGTCTCCTCTTGACATATGCTTGGTACATGGCGCGGGATAGCAGCGGGTAAAACAATTTTGAAATCAATTGCGGTATAAATATATTTGCTACACATTTCGTAATGAGTTAAATTCTTTGTATTGCAGATATAGTGTAAAATAAGTGCGTAGATTTTTTTAAATAAAAATATCTGTCGACACCAAATAAATAAAATTGAGTGGATAAGGAAATGATGATGATGAAGTTTTCAATAGGAGCAATATTTAGTAATCGCTGTATTAAAATCTTTTTACTATATCTTGCTGACTCCGTTTCTGTTTGAACTTTCCTAAATGATTAATAAATATGAATATTTTTTTAAATGAACTTCATCTTTTTTATTTATCCTAACGACTTAAATCTATCCGTATTTTTAAGATATAAAAATGAAAGTGAATATTCTGGCCGTCTACACTCCAGCGCTCGCAACTTATCACCAAGGGTTGACTTGCAAGGTGTCTGATATTTTTTTCACCAACGACATAGGATTGACAGGTCGGACGGGTTAAGAACTGATATAGCAACAGTGTTTGTCCATCAACGTGGGTGACGAACCGCTGACCACTTTTTGTATGACCAACTGAAGAAATTATGAGGCAGCGTCCGAGCTTTTTGTTGGGGATATTTGTATAGTCGTATGTCGAGACAGATCACGCAGAAGGTTAGGAATAGATTATTTTTATGGCTTATTTGTCATACCACTTTCCTTGGGATGGAGCATTCGTGTTTACATGAATAGGGATTGATCTGCGCAAAATATTAAACTAAATATTAAAATTAAACCGGTAATGCCGATCTTTACAATAATCTCGTGATTTGGGTGTCTACATTTTTATTTAGCCCTTTCCCACTATTCGTAGTACGTATTCGCGGTTAAAGGGTGAAATATACTTTAAATATAGGCAACTTCAATTTCTTCTATTACATATTCTAATTGCAAGCGTGTTTTTCTGCGATATTTGTGGCCTGTGCCCAGCAATGGTTCGTATATGGATTGATGATATTTTGATAATTAATTAAACCTTACATCAGGCTATCCGTAATATCACAAATGGAGATATGTCGTCGTTACAATCAATCTGCGATGTCTATTCGACAAATGCTCTCAACAAGCGTATTTTACTTCCGAACTTAAAACAAGTTACATTGACCAAAGAGCGAGAATCTATAAAACATAGTGACTCAACTGGTCCGTATGAAGAGATTAAAATTATTAACAAACTTAGCTGGGACCCGTCGGCCGTCATTCCCGATTATCAACGGACATCACTCCTCCCGCTTTTAATTAAATAATCAAAAATATTCGATCGCTCGCTCTTGGTGCACCACAGTGCGACGCACTTCGGAAATGTAGGGAAGTATAACGAGGTAGAATCACGGCGTATTGATTAAATTACAAGTAATTTTACTGTGAATCCGAAATTTGCTAAAAAAACATCGCATTTCGTCACTCTAAAAGATGCCAAAAGGTGGGCAAATATATACCACTGCCTAACCCACTAAGTTTGCGAAGATATAGGTGAGAGTGAATACATATGTAAAGTATTGGAGAAGAGCTGGAGAAGAAGAAAGAAGGTAATGATCCTAAAAATGCAATAATATGATGTCTAATCGAAAATTTGAAAATTTCGATCGCACGTGCCAAATAATATCAAGGGATAAATCAACAAAGCAATATCTATATTTTCATCAGCGTTTTGTTTTGTGCTAGTTTATCTCATAGCATTATTAAAACTACTTATCGATTATAAAGATTTTAAGTATCGATTAGCTATAACGTGCAAACGCAATCCCCTTTTCCTTTTAACATAACGCATCACGGCTCGCGAATAATACGTATGTAACTGTAAATTTCGTCACAAACAAATACTTGTGTAAAAATTGAATGTTACATTGTGCCCGGATTATACTCGTAATTCCCATTGAACGGGCAGGTAAGTGAGCTGTCGGGATAAGTATTTTTTAGTTAAGTCCTTACGCTCATAATTGGTAGCATTCGTTTTGGTAACAGACGATTGTGATCTTTTGTAACGCATCCCCGGCTTTGAACTCGACTGGACGTGTTTTTGAAAACAGATTTGTCGAGATTATTCTGTAATCCTTTATTAAGGGACTTGTGGAGATTGCGAAATATTCTTGTCGTATATGGTATACGCTTGGTGTAAAACTATAAATTTTGTATCAAATCCTAATGTTCTATGACTTCAATGTAATGTTTAAGTTATTATATTTTTCATCTCCAGCGCCCTTTAGTCGTCAAGAAGTTCCATGCCTCCTTTACATAGTATAGTTAATATAGAAAAGTGATGATTATAGTCAGATGAGTTCGCGACAAAAATGAACAGGTCCGACTAGGGTACAGGTCAAGAAACAAACAGTTGCGTTTCATTCTGTATATAAGACTGCCTGAGATACGATTTCTTGGTGGATTTTCTCATCCGTCCGATAACGACTACCATATTGCAGGTTATCAACACCTCGGCATCATTATTTCGATGTAAGTGAAAACGGATCCTGTCCAACCAAGACAATTTTACTGCAAATGTATTTACCATCAGGTGGCGGAATACACAAAAAGCAAAAATCATTTCAACAGAATCCTCTTCAAACCCTTCGAAAACCCATAGCCCTTACGTATTCTGCAACTCTTTAAGCATGGTAATTACACGATCCAACGAATTTCAATTACCTAAAAAAACACTGAAATCTCCTACCGGAGTAAGCAATGTGTGAGGTTCTTATAATTTGCGTTCCAACTCAAGCATTGTCGATGTGACAATAGATCTTTTTGTTTTTTAATCCTTTGGGTGCAATTTCAACGACCAGTCGTCCTTTGTAGCGCATAATGTGCTCAATTATGCATGCATTATTTGCAGCTATTAAACCACTAAATGAAATGGCATAATGCTTTTGGGTAGCGATTTAGGTGGAAATGCGTAACGTTTTTGTAGTTTTTTCGAAGATTTGTTTTGAAATTTTTGGTCGGTAGATGTCGGATATTTTGTCGTTGAAAAAATATTTGATGTAAGAAATAAGAAGTTTTCACAATGAAAAATGAATAGATTCAAAAAAGTCTTTAATACCTTTTGATAAGAAAAGTCATTATTCTATTTTCCAACTAACGCTTCTAGGTGTTGAAATAAAAACTCGACTATTCACCCAAAAAAAGAAAAATAGAAACACGATACGAATTCACACAATTAATAGTTTTAATCACTGAACACTCGTGGCAACCGCACAATGAAATAAAACGAGAGTCAACACGAATCAATCGAGGATTCCGCAGTGTAGCGACGCGTGTGATGCGATATGCATAATATCACATTATTTAACATAATTAATTAATCAGACTTCCATCCACTGACATATTGGAATATGACAAGGATGCCTGTGATTGTATCGGTGGGTTCCGTACATACAAAATGAAGGTAGGGACAAGATACTGAAACATATAACGGCGCAATACTTACTAAACTGGAAGAGTCGTTTGCATGGATGTACATTTATACATCTTCTTATTTGTAATGCAGTGATGGCCTTGAAGTTTAGGCGTGGGATCAGGAATATCAAAGGTTGCGGGTTCAAATCCCATGCACATGTTTCTCTCTTGACTCTCTCTGACTTTTAGAAGTTATGAGTCTGTTCACTATAAAATTTTCACCAAAGTTCATCTCTAAAAATGATAAACTAGTATTATAAATTAAACTATGAATATTCCGCCAGACATGTAAGTAATAAAAATTAAAGAAAAGTAATCTCTTAATCATTGTTTTATTACATTTAGTAAATTTCATAATTTACTCTAACCTATCCCACCACGGAACCCTGCAAGTGGACAGTTTGACAAAACAAAAAGCTAAAGCATTTTACGTCTCTATACAAGATATCGACAACTTCATCTGTTTAAGCAAACATTAATAATCGATCATGACATTTGATTTCCTCTCCATATTTATAAACACAGGCTGTTACAAATACATCAAAAGTTTATGCAATATTATTTAATTTTGACTGTTTTGTGGCATATAGTCTATTCTATGGCATGGCAATAAAAAAAATATTGGAATGATCTACAAATATTTGTTACGCGACACGTATCAGTTGTAAAGCGTCTTATAGCAACGACATAGGACTTGAGTTTAGTGAAAGTTATTTGGCTGTTGTTTCTTTTTTCATTATTGAAGGTACCGTCAAGACACTATAGCCAAAAAGAAAACGAAGATTAATGAAAAAACGTGATCGAAATATTTTTTAACTTTTACTAATTGTTAAATTTCTCAAAATTGTAGAAAAACGAAACGCACTTTATTTCATAAGTATTTTCAAAATTAAAGGCCAAAGTAGTATTTTCTTGAAAAGCATTTACCCACCTATGTTATGTGGGAACGTAGTTAACGTTGTTATTCAATGGCATAAATACTAACCACTAATTTAAACTTGTCAGAAAAAGTGTCTATGGTTCAGAATGTTTAAACATATCTCATAAAATAATAGGTGTAAAACTACCTCCCAAAATTACATTAATTACGAGATAATTAGATGCCATTCAGAATTTAATTTTACGAGTGTCACATAAATTCCCAGTTTCCCAACAAAATACACCAGTTTATATAACTAAAAGGTGGCCGATATCATATTTAAGAGCGGGCGCGAGCATAACATTAAGCTATAAAGAGTTTTGTTTAATGGTCTGTAATTGGTCGGAGTAACATAATTTTTATTGGCATTGTCTTGGCTAGCTAACGGTTGCCCCTACTAATGAAACTCGATCGAGACAATGAAATAATGATAAGGTCACTTGATAGTCGAATATTTTTTCTGCCAAGCTGCATTAGGCCAGCGTGGTGGACTAGGGCCTTCAGTTGTGGAGGAGGCCCGTACTTAGCTAAAACATATAAGAGCTAGTCAATAATCGATGTTTTTCTTTACATTTAATGAATTACTATAAAAATCTTTAATTTTAATAAATTATTATGAATAACATCAAGCGACCGGGTGATATTTAGACACACTTGCGTAGTAATTGTTTTACGCTTCGATGCCTCTAATTCATCGACGATAAACGACACTAATGTTTTCGTAGTGAAACTATTAATAGTGTTCCACACTGTGCAGAAAGTGTATCATAGATAAAACCATTTGTATGATTTAAAGACACGGGAATGCATAAAGCGGCTGATGAAAGTTGACCAAGCAAAAGTACTTAAATAAAATAAATACACCCAACAGTCACACACGTCATAGTCTTTTCACACATACACATAGACTTTTCGGTCTCACAAACACCCAGACCCGAAACAAATATTTGTGGATCACACAAACAGTTGTCTCGGTGCGGGTATCGAACCCGCAGCCTCTCGTTTCGCAACCTGATGTCCAGCCAACTGCGCTACGGGGCTGTATATGTATCTTTATAAGAGCGATGAGTATCCATTATACGTTTTTAAAGTCACTGCATAAAAATCTATCTTCTGTTAGACACTGAAAAACGACTCTTCCAGTCACACAAATGAAAAAACAGTGAGTAATGTTCGAGTTTGAACAAATAGTAACATCGGGTCTCGCTGCAGGGTCAATAAATAAATAAATCTCAACGCTGCCGTTTTTTTAACTCATTTTTCATTAATATCGTAATTACGTGTGTTGGCATCGAAAACAAACCGCAATTTTGTGGTCGGCCTTAATGGTTTATGGGTCAATTATAGGCGTCATAATAATAATGTAGCGCTCATCTTTAGTCCAGTAATGTGTGTCCGTATTCGTCATTCATTAATACTCAGTTTATTGTAAGGGGAAATTTGAATAAACGTGCAAATATATTCTTAGGCGTGACTCACGTATCTATCGTGAGATTTGCAGGCATTTGGTAAGGAAGGAAATCCGTGATCATCAAAGCGAAATTATATTGCTATTAATCACATTCAAATTGATGCCTGCATGTCGAATTTGGGGGAGAAAAGTTTTCTCAGTATGTGATGAGTCAAATTGGGGTTTTTACTAATACTGAATTTTTGCGTTAGTTTGCCGGGATAATAAGTACCTAACTGAGTTTAAAAGGCGTAAGTTATCGACATTCTCCCAAAATACTCCTCATATTTGTGAAATATGGTGAAAATATAATTAACTATAGAAAAAACTGGCACTAAAGTTTAAACATTACGGGTTGACATTACTATCTCAAAAAATTGTAACATGAGATACATTGATCTATTTTTAAATAAAAAAAATCGAAAATGTTAATTATATATTTATAATCATCGTGAATAAAGACCGAAACGTCACATTGTGGCCAATAAACATTTATGTATCCAGTGTTCAAAACTAAGAGCTTTTATTCACAAAATCGTAAAGAACAATACGGCATAATGACATCTATCGGCAAACGCTGGAACTACTTCCACGATCCTACACAACCGTCCCTGATAGTTCAATATATTACAGCAAATGTTAGCTCCCCCTGTGTATGCGAGCAAGGCGGGACATTTCAAATATTATGAGAAGGTTGGTATAGAGGTGAAATTTATTTTGTGCGCTCCCTCAGTTGCGGTCCGTAAACGTCGTGTACGATCATTTACGTGTGGACGGAGCCATCGTAAGCTTAAAAGCCATCGATTTGGTCCAAGTCATGCGAGAGAGCGATCACAAACACGCGTCATAGTGCTCGAGGTGTTTGCCTTCGACAAACAAAAGAACATCAACCTATCGTGACTAACATTTGTTTTATGATGGAATTAAAGTATTTTGTTAAGCAGAAGCTAGGTCGGTTTGTGAATAGTCACTAAATATGTAAAATTTATTTTGTAAGATTTTTTTCTATTTAATCTCAAAAAAAATGTTTGCTTAAATTAAATTTTACTAATAGAATATTTTCGAAATGACTGATCGGCAACAAATATTTTTTATATTGGTGTTTTCGGTGTGATTGCGAACAAATAATAAAAAAAATAACAGATTTCACAAATAAAATAATAACGCTGTCAATCACCAAATACGAAAGTAAATGATGTCTTAGCCTTGTCTCATTCTGTAAGGAATATTCATTATGTTTTGCCAAGTATATCAACCTTTCCACGCGTATAATATTTCTCGATCCACATGCATTAACACACGGACTAATAATATGATGTTATCGACGGAGCATCTTAATTCTGTTGCTGCAAAACATCCAGATTGAATCAAACTTGACTGACTCCCAGGAATCCGAGACTTTGTGCATTAAAAATAAAATTTTATATGCTTATGACCAAAATGCATGGGTTTATTTTGTCTTTTATCGACCATAATTTTATAAAAATATGCCTGTGTATTAATTGACTGTATAAAATTATATTTAAATGCAAAACTTAAAACGGCGCCATCTGTGCACATTGTCACGAACTATTTGTAAAGTAAGGAGGGTTAGCAAACCTGATTCCTATGTAGAAAAATCTGTTTGCTTTGTTGTTATTTAGTTCAAGTTATTTAACATAGATGTCGCTTTATGAGTTTTTTTAATATTAAAATTTTTACTAAGGCAAATGTACATTCTAGACATCAAAAATGTCTTAGTAAAAGAAAATAAATGAGATGCTTAAAGTATTCTATAATTTATTAATATAAAAAATAAACTAAACATGACTTGCATTCTCTGATATACATCTCATACGTTTATCACAGTACATTTCCGACATAAACATTTTTTTTTACAAAGTTTATAATATCACATATTATTGACAATAAAGTAGGGTAATAATTCTTAAATCCCAACAAATTACAGAAATTACCTTTTTACAGTAGAATATAGTTTAACTGTTAACTTATGTTACGGCGATTTAGGTATATGGTTTAGGTCTATATGCAATGATGTATGACAGCATACAAAAGTTACGCTTTTCATATACATTTAAACTAAATTTATTTTATTATCTCCGTAGAAATGACAGCGACAGTTTTCATTACATTTATAACGAAAAAAATATATGCGTCTGGCAATAAACTAGCGACTATATTAGTGAGTCACACTTGATGCACGTGTACACTTATAACTATTATATAATAGAAGCCTTGCTTTACATAAGTAAATAACAAATGTGAGAGAATTATTAGTCTGTCAATCACTAAGCTATATAGAATACACCAATTCACTGACTCGAGTTTTAAAGTTACCACGACTGCAACTAAGTCACTTGCAAATGAAATAATCCTCTTCAGTAATACAAGTATCGCATTGTACATAACAACAGTTCACCATTTTACATCGACATCTTGAACTGACATTCCTTTTAGAAGTGATGTAACCTCGTCCACAACACAACGTGGCACAGTTATGCCTATCCCTGCAAACCCTGCCTTTTGTACTGATACATAAATTGGGAGTTCTTTGCAAATATAGCAAAGTCTTTCTGTCCATATTCATGTTCTTCTTATGATTAGAAGGCGCTGCCCTTTTAGTAGAATAATTCACTATTCGTTGCTTCAATGCGTGATGGTAGTGTTTCTTCAACAAACCCATGGCAGAATTGAATGGTCCAAGCCTCTTCCAACAGGTTTTTGTGGTACAAGACCCAGAAAATCCGTGGCATTTACAAACCTCTCTTAATTGTTCCCCTATCGATTCTACTCCTACCATGACATCTTGCTTAAAAATTTCCGCAATCTGATCGCTCCCAGCATGTTTGAAGTCTAGGAAATTTCTAGTCATTCTTTTACCATGTCTAAAATCATCACCACATCCACTCACTTTCCAAGTAGAATTTCTACCAAAATTCCCGGCACACGGGCAGCTTATGAGCTCTCCTGAAGCGCAAGACTTTGCCACAGCGTGGGCTATCGAAGCGGCAACCAAAGCATAGATAAACGCCGTCTCTCTGTAAATCTTGTTAAATATCCTTCTTTTCGCCTTTCTGTTATAAATGAGGGAACAATTCCATCTGTCGTATTGAAATGTTTCTTCACAAGACGATATTGCCTGTTCCTTAGCGGCATTTAATACGTTAGCAAATCCGATTTCTCTGGTACACATTTTCGTTTGTCGTTTTGAAGCTCTCAGTAATTTGCATGCTCCGGGGTAACTTATTTGAGATCGGTCCGTAAATAAAGCTTCAACTGTCTGTTGTAGGGCTGGTTGAGATCTGTAAATTGGATAAAGGGCTCATCTGAAGTATCTTTTGGCTGAGACATGAAACGATAAATTGAATCGACACAAAGGCGGAATATGTTTTCCGAGACATTTTATTTCAAGAGAAAATAATTTCTGAGAATTATTAGGTGATCAAATCAAATCAAATTTTTAAAGATTACCAATTTTTCAGTAATGATAATGAAAAAGCTTACCCTTCAACAGATTCAGAGCCTAATATTGAAACGGCACAAAACAATAGAAACGCTAACACACTACAACTAAACATGTTTTAGAGATCTTACGAATCACATTACCATGGTTCACCTCTGGTACTCATGAGTGCAACTGGAATGTGAACTAATTGCGACAAGACAATGGCGCAGTGGTTATCGAAAAAAGGATGGGTCAACGCCAAAAATGGTGAAGGCAAACTTAGAAATCAGTGTTCATACACCGCCAATCTAGAATAAACATTAACGTGGCAGACGAAGTGTCTACATTTTAAATTATTTGCTGAAGGAAGTCGTTGGGAGAATCATTGGTAATGGAAATTCTGTGTGTTAATGACAATCTTAAAATAACGTTCACTAAGATGAAACAGGTTTAGTGGTTTAGTGTACTAAAAAGCTTGGAGATGTCATCACAGATCAATACTTTTTGAGTTTCATATGAACTAAACGCCAAGGTAAAAACATAATAAGAATAATAGTGGAGTGCCGTAAGGTTTATACCTCGGAATCCAGGGCCAGTCTATGAATCTTAATATAAACCTTGAAAATATGTTTTTAATAGCATATAGAAAAATGTTAAAAAAAATTTTTTTCGCGCTCTCAATTTTTTTTTATTATTATAAACATTTATTAATTTTTTGGAGTTTTAATTGATTTATATTAGTCTAAAGTCATATTTTAAAAAATAACAACTATTACAAACTTGAAAACTTGATCTTGGATCTTTAGGGACTGCAGGTATACCGATGAATATAAATAAATACACTACTGGAAAAAATTAAAGGATCAAAAAATAAATCCAAATTTTTGGGCCGTAACTTCGAGAAAAATGGTCGTACAGGAAATTTAAAAAAAGAAAATTGTAGCTCCAAGTCTCTAGTTTTTGGATTAACACATTAAAATTTTGTAGCATCAGTGGTTTTTGAGTGATCTTAGGAAAAGCAGCAACAAAACAATTTCAAAATGTTTAATGCTTCTTTTTTTTACATACGGGCGTGGAGAAAAATGTTCTTGCTTAACCCTTATAAAGATCGGATACTTTGTTTATTTAGCTTTAATTTCTATCTTATAACACCTCGATATGTTTAGTTCTCGCCGAGATATCAGTCTACAAATGGAAAAGGATCCTTTTGTCTTTAATTATCGATATCTCAGCAACAAATAATTGTATACCAAGTTTAAGGTGCGTTTCAAGAATTTGAATAAATATCCTTTAACCACCAGCTATTACTTTTTCGAAAAAACAAGAATTCTTCTTGTTACATGAATTTGAAAATGCATCAAAAATTTGCTTTAGATGGTGTTTTGGAAAATCGAGCGCTGGATCGAAAATATTGTGAAAACCAATAATATTAAGTGTGCGTTTTATAGTTCAATATGTCCACAAAAATCCTACAAAGTGCCAAATTAATCCATCCAGCCATTTTTTTGTTTCACTCGATAGAATTTTTGAAAAAATAAGGGATCACGTTTTTGCTCTGCAAAGCTCATAATTTAAGAAATGAGAAATATTCTTTTTAAGAGCTTTTTTCACATTTTGTTGTATAGATTTGTTGTTTTGGGGCAACTTGAGGAAATTCAAGTCACCAACGCCAATATTGCCCTTTGTTGCTATTTCGTGTGATTAAGGAATTTTCGAGCAACAATATTCGCATTGACGAAATATTGAATTAATTGGGCGTTTGTACTAAAACTTAATAGAGTATTTTTGCAAGTTCAAACATGGCTTGGAATGCGGAATATTGACACCGCAAACAATGACGCAACGACCAGCTCCAGAATCATCATCATAATCATCATAATCAACCCATATACGCCCACTGCTGAGCACGGGTCTCCTCTACCATTGAGGGTTTAGGCCATAGTCCACCACGCTGGCCTAGTGCGGGTTGGCGGACTACACACCTAAGAAATTCCTAAGAACTTTTAGGTGTGCAGGTTTCATCACGATGTTTTCCTTCATCGTTAAAGCAAGCGATAATTCAATGTGAATACACACGTAACTTCGAAAAGTCAGAGGTGTGTGCCTGGGGTTCGAACCCGCGACCGCCGAGATTCTCGACCGCGCGCCCAATCCTCGAGGCCATCACTGCTGCAAGCTCCAGAATCTTTATTAAAAATTATTTTTTGCTCATGCAAAACAGGATGTGGAGCATCTTGTGGGTGCAGGAAAAGTGGATTAAACTGCACTGCAGCTTGCTTAGAATGCAATGGTGAAAGCTGTGAAATGTACACGATGTAACAATGTGAATAGTTAATGATAATTTTTTTTTTGTAACTTATTTTTTACGATAATCTAATAAATTACATTGAAGTTACTCTGCACATATAATTTATTACAAATAAAACTAAATTTTTCACTATAAAAAAAAATTCTCCCTTCCGTCTCTCATTTTTCAGTAAATTGTTGTTAAAAATTGTTGTAAATCGAGATCGGTCAATTTTTTGTTTTTAACTTTTTTATTTGAGGTCTTAATAATGCAGTCTCATACTTGATATACAGATTCATTGACTGGCCCTGGGTTCCGAGGTTTGACCATTTTTATGCCTTACGGCACTCTACTATAAAATTAAAATCTATAACATATTTTTACAATCAGTTCAATTAAAACTAGGTCATTGTTAAATATTCAATAACCTCATACGCTTACACAAAACTAATTCCGATGATCGTAACAGAAGCTTAAAAACATCCTTCCTCGAACGTTGCAATGTCGCTACAAATTTTAATTCCCAATCGATTCCTATGCACACAGATGGCGTGAAGTCAGGGATAATTTCCTTTCTACGAGCCGTTTCCAATATGCAATCTGCTTCATAACGCCTAGAAACTCGACTAGACGTCCAGACAGCAAACGGCTTTTACGAGGTCTCAGCAAATTGGTACAATGGCATAATCTTTTGAACTATAGGAATTGAAATATATACAAACGTACATACGTTACCTCAAGACTGTACTCCTCGAAGGAGTAGGCAGGAGTAAGATGTATTCCTGCACGCATATTTCACCAGCTCTCTATTATTAATATTCCTATTAGACGGGGGTTAAAAAGCTCCTGCAGAATATCTAGCTAGTTATATGAATCGACTCACTTTCCTAAAATATTTTCAATGCTTTCACTTAACAAAATTTTTATGTCCAATTTCGTTATGTTTGAATTAGTTTGGACTTTTAATAATTCAGATCAATATCAGGGAGCCGATTTTTTTCTCCTTTCAAGTCTGCTAAGTTATTATAGAAAACTAAATCACTTACCCTTAAGTAAATGATTTTTTCATCAACCGGACAATGTAATCAAATTGAAGAAAGCGTTTTAAGAATTACGTTTGCAAGTATATCGAAAAATCTTTAAATACCATTAGCCCTTCTCTAAAATCCGCTCAACG
Organism: Cephonodes hylas; assembly: GCA_030295005.1. Classification (NCBI taxonomy): domain Eukaryota; kingdom Metazoa; phylum Arthropoda; class Insecta; order Lepidoptera; family Sphingidae; genus Cephonodes; species Cephonodes hylas. Next base: position 3,776,834 of record AP025364.1, on the reverse strand, counting down.
GTTGCTGTATTAAACCCTTGAGGAAAAAGGATTCAAATAAAAAAGCAATCGTAAGAATTAATTGTGTTCATTCATTGATCCGACTTTATTCTAATTACATCGAGTTTTTTGTTGGACTTCAATATAAAATCTGTCTTGAAGTTGTAAAACACATAATATAGGTAAATAGAAAACCCTCACGTCTGTAATTCGGGAAGAGGTAAGCGCATTCCTACTGCCATGTTTGGCCAATAAAGAACCAAAACGGTTAAAATAATATAAATTCATCCATCAGTCGCATAATAGACTCAGATATAACAAGTTTTGTGTCGTGATATCGTGATGAACTACGAGAAACTCAGTGTTACAAATATTTATGGATAAAAATTTACTTCGGTGCGGGGTTCGAACCAGCGGCCTCTTGTTTCGCAAGGTGGTGTCTCGTCAACTGCGCCACGAGGCTGCTTAGTTTCATCAATTTATATACACTTAACTACTCCTATAATGCGTTTCTGTGAAGCGTTCCTTACAAAGTGGTCTATTACCAAGACTCAGTGCACGTTTAATTAAATCATTGGAGAATAATAGCATTAGGCTGCGATCGGTGACCACAAATAGCGGCGGCATTCACGCCGTGTGTAATATTAGTTCAGTCACATGTTTCCAGTATTGGACTATATGCTCAGACGAGTGATAATCGTTACGTAGGCGAATACGAAAGTGTGAAGGTGGCAATTGTTTTTTATTTAATAAACAAACCGGTTCAGATACATCATTATCAGCCCATAAACGTCCCACTGGTAGACAAGGGCCTCCTCTACAACTGAGAGGAATTAGGTCGCTGCTGGCCTAATACGAGTTGACAGATAATACTCCTAAGAATTTACTAATTACTTTTAGGTGTGCAGGTTTCTTCTCAATGTTTCGTTTAATGGTTCAACAGGAGATGATTGTCAATATGGTCCAGATATATCCGGAGTAATTTGAAAAATTGTTGTAGCCTTCTCCATACACCCAACACCGTTGTGAATCATGACTTTTTGTGACCCCACTATCAGGTCATGACGCATTGTGACAGGTCTTACTGAAATAAGTTAATCTCTCTTTCTCATAACGAGTACCGAATTCATAGTTTGTGTACATATTAAGGCCTGTTAATTGCCCATATGAGATTGATTAAACTTCAACGAATATAACCTATAAACTAGAATCAGGACTGCCTGGTGCACTAAAGCCCAATCCATCGAAACCATAGAAAGTTTTCTACATTATAGTTATTTATATTTTATACCCGTGAGTTCCTTAAGTACAAATCATCATATTCAGCCCATATACGTCCCACTGCTGGGCACGGGCTTCCTCTACAACTTGAAAGAGTAAAGTAAAATAATTAATTCAAATAATGATGATACCCCCTCCATGAAAAATCCTTCATGAATCCCAGTTCGGCGCGGTCGGCGCGGATCGATACGGCACGGGCCGGGCGGAACGCGCGCCGCGATACCATTCACGTTGACACCGCGCGACCGTGCCGCCTGCAACTACAATATCCATTGTTTACTCTGTATTCAACAAGCTGGCTGCGTTTAAATTTAGAATAATGAATGAATAGATTGAGCTCTTGTTATGACTGCCAGTATTTCCTGAGGAATCATGATTGAAGTCTCGGTATAAGTCAATCCGTAATTTCTAGAGGTGTTCTGTTTTCGAACTATCATCGGAATCCATTGTTGCAATTTTGAATCCTCTGAAAAAATTACAAATGGAATATGGTACTTTTAATTTAAATGTATTATATATTACACTTAAGCTAGTGGTGGTACTTCTATTGAAACCTACAAGAGTTGCTCGTTTACATGTAAATTTATTTATTTATTGTCATCCTCTTACAAAAATTCTGGAGCAGAATTCTTTCACAATGTTTAGCTTATGACACAGTTTAACGGTACATAAACAATACCAACAACTGACACATCAAAGCCGTTTTATTGTGACGCGAAATATTTCTGCTATTCGCCGACTTAAGCCCTCCGCAAATCGCCTGTTCCATCGTTAACAACTTTGTATCTTTAGATTGTTTGCAAGAAAATTGTTACAATAATACGTAACAATAAAAGAGAAGTAACGTAAATTCGTGACTAAACTGCAAATCATACACAAATTGATCGTGGATTTCTTTAGTCTGTAAACAAACAACGCTAAAACATAACAAGGTACGATTATTATGGTATTCATGCGTGTTCTGTTGCCTCTAGGGAGCGATTACCCGGCCAAATGATGTATTGCACACATCCAGTGATAAAATGTAGTTTATAAACATCTTCATAAGTTTAGGGGTTAATAGTTGTTGATGATATCTGTAAAGTTTATACTTCCCAGCATTAGTTTTCGGCGTGCGATCTGGACGTCATGGAATCGATTCCCATTTGGTAAAAAATAATTCGTTATCAGCCCATATACGTTTCACTACTGGGCACGGGCCTCCTCTACCTCTGAGAAGATTTAGGCCTTAGTCCCCCACGCTGGCCTAGTGCAGGTTGGCGGACTACACAAAATACATTAAAACTATACTTCATTTTTCTCCCAAAATATTTAAAAACCTGCAAAATACGCTGAAATATTCCATTGTGGGCGATCGTTCATCTTGTCAATTATATATTTATACTGCAGTTGACAAAGTTATCGGTAAAATGGACAACGTAGGCTATCACAGAATGCCGCGGGGAGTAATTTAATGGATTGCACGTTTTACGCATTCCATGTACCCGTTTCGTTATTTATTCATATACATGCCTATTTTATTTATAAGTGATCGGCGCTCAAGAGGTCTGGGGTTCGATTTTAGAATCAGGCAATTGTCTTTTTGCTTTTACGAGGAACCAAAAACACCTATACAGCGTGGAGTATATCTCAGTCATTTACATGGGACTTAGAAACACTTACATACTTTGTTACTCTGCAAGTAGGGACTTAGAGACTCCTTGCGAAACACAAGGAAAGAAATTTAGTGGAATGGATGTAACGGTAAGAATATGAAATAAATTCAACTAAAGAGTAATACCAGGAATCTCTGTGAAATTTAAATAGCTAGATGCTATGAATGTTTCACTGAGCGGCGCTATAAAGGGAATGCTGTGAACTTGGAACGGCCCTCCTTTGAACGCTTCGCAGAATCCTTTCAAGTAAACTTGACCTACTTGTGAAGGGTGTTTCTTGACTTAATGTAAAAATAGATGAAATGATAAAACATTCGACCTCGGCAGATATTGTCACCGTTTCTAAGCACGGGGGACTTACTGAAGTAATTAAATTGTAACCTTTAAGAAGCAGGTTTTTTATCTAATCTGATCAAAAGATGTTACAACTTGCAAATACCTCACTACCACAATAGACACGACCGTAAGAAATTCGTAAAAGAATACATATTATAAAACCGTATGACACACACAATCTCTCGCGAACTCAACTAAACGTCACAATGCAGTGCTACAAACATACCTTCACACCAATTGATTGATATCTACGTTGAGTATGTTACAGTTTTTCAGGCACATTTCCAACCCTGTGTTGCTGCCGAGAATTTTCTAATAAAAACATTGGAAAAGAACCATTTTCGCTTTCCCCAACCTGGACCCAAACCCCGGACCTCTAGATATACACATATAGATTTCCGAGGCCACCTGACGATCCAGTACATACTGTATAGGTAAATTATATGTTCCAAGTTAATAAACACTTCAAGTTTGCCATCTTTAAGGACCCAATCGACGTTGCCAATAGCGAAACTCCTAACTCAATTTGTTGTGTCGTGTCGCGGCTAAGTTGGACTTAAGTTTCCCCCATCGGGGTCAATGAACCCCCCAATTTGTCTACACGTGGACGATCTATTTACAATATCATTCCAAATTCACGACACAATTTGAGGCTTTACTAACAATAAGTCAATTTCAATTTCAAATATAATTGTATTTCTAAGATAGATTGATAACTTTGGTGACAATTAGTTAGAATATGTGTATTGAGCGAGTTTCACCAATTAAGTTTGGACATGTTTAATATGTTTTTACAAAATATTTCTTTCGAATATGGTTGCTTGCGAAACCGAAACAACTTTAAATTTTACCCCTAACGAGTGATAAAACACACGTGAGAAAGTTCCTAACGATCACTATCAAAATCAGTCTGCCTTTATTCAGATCAATTTGTCATCGTTTCTGAATGTTTTACAGCTATGATAAAATAAATAAATAATAAATAAATAAATACACCCAACAGTCACACACATAGTCCTGACCCCACATTAAGATACGAGTCTTGTGTCGTGGGTATCAGAAACTACGAGAGACTTCGGTCTCACAAACACCCAGACCCGAAACAAATATTTGTGGATCACACAAACATTTGATAAAAGAAATTTTTAAGATTGAATATACACAATACCAGATATTTTTACCTCAGTTTCTGTCAAAACTTAAAGTTGTTGGATTTGAGAGTTCTTACTGAAGATTTGGAAGAACTTTTCTCAAAAGTAATATTATTTTTGTAAAACACATGCCATTTCGCTTGTATACCCAATTATTGTCAATGGCGTTTAAGTTCTATGATACAGGGGCGAGCCCATTCCACCCTTGCTCGACCTGGATATCGAACCCAGGACTAGTTAATGGTGTGACTCAAAAATTTGCCATAAGATCAACAAAGTAGTTACACTAAATAGAAATGTAAATAGTGTCTTTCTTATTCATCTATCTAAACTACTAATTCGGGACTTTTTTATTTTTAATAGATACCATCACGCTAACATTTATGTAAGAAATCATGAGTTTTACTAAGTAAACGCATTATATATTTTAAGATTCTAGAGCGATTTAGCCCGCCGTAAGGTTGAAAGTTTAACAAAACACATTAATTGCGTAGAGGGTGAAACCGTAGCACAGGTCGTTGAACCGTGGCGTAGCGCCAACTGTGCTACGCTACAATTGATCAGCAATATTGTTATGTAAACAACATTATTTTTGGATACATTCTACGAGGGATTTGATTGTATCTGGTTATAATGGGATGGGTTTGTTAACTTTATATTTTTGCCACATTTTCTATCTCGGTTCTTATCGGTTGTATTGTAGTTATGGGTTATTTACAAAAAAACGCTGGAACCAGTAGTAAACAAATCTTCAGTTTCTTGTATTTTTTTTGTAAAACCCCAAAATTTTATAATAATTTCTTTTTTGGAGTTTTTCGCATAAATACGTTAAAATCGCCTTCACTATTATTTTTCTAAGCTTCCAAAGGTCTGTTTACACTCGGACAGATTGATATGCAACCTTCAATTATTTCTAAAACAACGGTAATACCCAGTGTTCTTTTTTTTAAAAGCCCTAAAATACACACCAAAAAGACAAAACTGTGGGTTCCGTAATGCTTCCACCACGTTTGCTTTTTAAAAAGTGTGGTACAGGAGTCTCGATCGATAGGACGGTTGCGCTCCCTTACTCCTGTAGGACGCAGCATCCCATCGATCCCATGCAGTGCGCTCCAACCTTTATTTAACTCTCGCAACATTTAGCAAAGCGCTTCTAAATTTAAACTCAATGATTTTTTAAATTTTTCTATACGCCTTCGTACTTTTAAATTTATTAGTAGAGAAATAAAATTGATTATGGAATGTTTGTTTCTGGCAGTTGATGTTTATATTATTGTTTTTAGTAGTGCCTCGAAAGTTTAGGTGCGCGGTATAGAATCTCCGCAGTCGCGAATTAAAGCCTCAGGCGTACTCCGACTTCTCAAAGTTTTTTGTATTTACAATTAAATATCACTTATAGCCTAAGATCCCACCACGAAATTACTACATACATTATGACGTGAGTCAAACACACATTTTTACATTCGTGTATGAATAGGAGAATACACTGATATACGGCAGCCAGTGAAAATATGCCCGCAAGTAATTTTAATTAAATTAATTAAAATTAATTTTTGGAATAAAATTTCATGCACTTCGTTTTTAAATAAAATATGATCCACGTCATAGCTATGAATGTAAAGAATTCTAAAATCCATAGGTGCCGTTCCACACTCAGCCGCAACTACCCCGCAGCCAGGTGCAAACAGGTAACATTATGGAGTTGTTTTACACTCATAACGTGCTCGGATGATTTTGGTATCAAATTAAAGCTGATTTTTTTTCTAATATGATGATATATGTCTGCCTGCGAAATAATAGCCGCAAATTAGCGGTGCCATCTGTTAAAAACGCGAGATAACTGGGATAAAGTGTTCTCAGCCGGCACATTTAATAATATTTATTTCAAAAAATAAGTCGGATTCCTTCAAAATAAAAATTGCACGTTATCAAGTATATGTTTTTCTTTTATTTAAATGTTTTTAACTAACTTTTTGCTCGGGGATATGTTCAATTCAGTCAATTTTTTTTTCATTGCATATATTATAAATTTAACAGAATTTTGAGCCTCGAAAATGACTCTAAAATGAATTTGTGTCAACCTTAGCTCAGTTATCTTGTTGTGTATTCACATTGAATTATCACTTCCTTTAACAATGAAGAAAAATATCGCGATGAAACCGGCTCACCTAAAAGTTCTTATGAATTTCTTAGGTGTTTAGTCGGCCAACCCGCACTAGGCCAGCGTGGTGGACTACGGCGTAAAAACCTTCTCAAATGGTAGAGGAGACCCGTGCCCAGCAGTGGGACGTGTTTGGGTTGATGATGAATAAGTTTTAGCGTCATCTGGGCAAAAACAGTGTTTTTCGAACCCCTTAGAATTAATGAAAGACCCATCGTACAAATATGTAAATTACCAATTATTTTAGGAAATATTGTTTGCTAAAAAGTTAATTAAGAACATTTAAAGATTTTTGCGTAAATTTTGATAAGTAGCAAGATAACTGAGCTAAGGTTGACACAAATTCATTTTAGAGTCATTTTCGAGGCTCAAAATGCTGTTAAATGTATAATATATGCAATGAAAAAAAAATTGACTGAATTGAACATATCCCCGAGCAAAAAGTTAGTTAAAAACATTTAAATAAAAGAAAAACATATACTTGACAACGTGTAATTTTTATTTTGAAGGAATCCGACTTATTTTTTGAAATAAATATTATTAAATGTGCCGGCTGAGAACACTTTAACCCGGTTATCTCGCGTTTTTAACAGATGGCACCGCTAATTTGCGGCTATTATTTCGCAGGCAGACATATATCATCATATTAGAAAAAAAATCAGCTTTAATTTGATACCAAAATCATCCGAGCACGTTATGAGTGTAAAAAATCTCCATAATGTTACCTGTTTGCACCTGGCTGCGGGGTAGTTGCGGCTGAGTGTGGAACGGCACCTATGGATTTTAGAATTCTTTACATGCATAGCTATGACGTGGATTATATTTTATTTAAAAACGAAGTGCATGAAATTTTATTCCAAAAATTAATTTTCATTAATTTAATTAAAATTACTTGCGGGCATATTTTCACTGGCTGCGGTATATCAGTGTGTTCTCCTATTCATACACGAATGTAAAAATGTGTGTTTGACTCACGTCATAATGTATGTAGTAATTTCGTGGTGGGATCTTAGGCTATTACTTTAACAGTGGAAGACAACATCGTGAGTAAACCTGCACACATTTTTTTTAGTAATTTCTCAGGTGCGTAGTCCGCCAACCTGCACTGGGCTGATTGAATCGCTTTCAATATAGCAGACTCGTGCCCAACAGTGGGACATATAAAAGCCCGAATATTGTTTTCATACTTCCACATACTGTTACTATGAAAATTTCTACAAAAAACTGTTTTGTTGACATGACACTGACATACTACGGGGTGCTTTTCAATATAAAATTATTATGTCATACATATATGCTACAGGTATGAATATATATGCTTAATTAAGTACGACGCAACAGCTTAATTAACCGCTACGAGGTATGTATGGAACTTCAATTAACCGCATTCATGGCAAGGTCTGTTTGATTAACTCTTATGTTTAATTCTCAGGTAATAATGGAAGTATTCATACACGAGGGTACTTTGATTTAAATTTATGATGTAGTTACATAATGGGTCAACGAAAGGATTGGTAGAAATTTAATTCTACTTTCGCTTTCAACGTATTAGGTTTAAAGTACTACACAATTGATCAAATTTCCAAACTCCGTGGCGGTGCTAAGAATTTCTCAAACATTAAACCCAATATGCCTGACCCGGGAATCGAAACCAGGATCTCTCTATCGCATAAATGGCATGTAAAAACTAAAAATATATATTGTAAAATACATAGATACAGTGATTTATCCTTCAAAACTAATAATCTTACATTCACATTTAATATTTTAGCGACGACAAAAAATCTGTATTTAATTAAATTCAAATCATTCAGGTGGAAACCAAGTCTCTTGAAGTTTTGGAACAAAGGCTTTATTGAGGATAAAATAGGGTTGAAAAGTGAATTCATCCATAGAAATATCTACTGAATTATTGGCGAGATCGCTAAATTTAAATCTCTTTCTAAAAGTTTAGAAATTTAGTAAAATATTTAATAGTTTAGGAGTATTTTATTTCGAAATGTATTATTCTTAATTAATTCGTACGAATCGTGACTTGCCCTAACATTCTCCTCCTTCATTATAATCATGTTATTCATTATGCAGTTTAAAGTGTAATATACTATTTAATTAAAATAACTTACTAGAGTCTGCGGTTTTGTCTTTAGTAGGGGAAGTCCCTTCTTTTTTCGAAGTCAGTACTATCTAAGATTATTAATTATGATTTTTCTGTATTCATTTTAGTAAGTGTCAATGCGTCTAAATTAATTCCATACTGACAGCTAATAGACAATACAATAAAGTTACATTCATTCAAATACAGTTTCGTTTAATAAAATCCCGTCAAATATCGATACGATTTAAATATATTTTATTGGCTTGGCTGTGAGTTATTTTGACAACACAGCGGGGTGGTTTTCACCCCCTAGGCTAGACAGCAGACAGGCAACGGCCTGGCTGGCAAATGTTTCTGTAAATCTACCGCGAGTGCCAACGACTGTTTGAATCAATTAAATTGTAATTTTATATTTACGTTATTGATAGAAATTGTTAAATTAGATGACATGTTAATTTTGAGTCAGTCGCATATCAATTATAGTTAATGGTTCGTATTTTATTTTATCTAAAAGCTGTTTATTCTCTCTATTTCTATTTTATCAAAAGTATGAATCTGATAGATGTATATTGATGTTTTTTCGAACAAGTATTCGAATTTGCTAATGTTCGTTATTTATAATGTAGTAATACTTTTTATATCGATTTATTTTAACCCATTTGATGTATAAGTATTCTATAAAATATGTATATTTAACACTTTTAAGCAAGCGGTACAATTGTGGCTATGTCTTAATTGTCCCAGATAACAGTGACCGGTTATAATTTTTTTTTCATTAACATACCTTCTAAATGCGTGAAACTCGTGCATTAAACAGAATACGAGACTAAAAGTGTACAAATATTTTGCGAACAAAATATAATTTTGAGGTTTAAATACTCATAACATTATCCAAATATAAACCAGACGTCTCTTCGTAAACATCGCAGGACAGTCTCTCCATGCGTTCCACTGTACATGCGTCCCTACAACCACGCATGCGTGTGCTCTCCAAACAACTCGACAAAGCCAGACGACCGCCGCTGGCTCCACGCGACTGTCTCGAAACGCGCTCTCAGAATACCAGCTCGACAGTACACCAAGTAATTAATAATAAGTGAAGTGATCATTGTTGGGATGTAACTTTTGTTGTGAAGTGTACGCCAGTGATCGGAGTTTTGTGACTGGTGAGTTTTATTCATAAATTTAAAAATGGAATATAAATATTTATAAATGTATGCCAGCATGTTATTTTTCTTAAATCTATGTCAATAATAACAGGTTTTAATAATAATTTATGTATCCGAAAATTTCTGATTGAATGCTAAAGTCAAAAGCAGAGAAGTTAGGGAACTCAATAATGAACTTTGAGAATCGATAGGCGCGAAATAGCTTTCGGGTACATATTTTACTATACATATATGAACCTACCTAAACACCTTAAACTAACTTAAATATATCGACATTCTGGCAAATATAAATTGCTGAAAGCATAGGGAATAAATCAGAAATTGAATATTGTAAAAATAAATAATTAAAATTATAGTTATTAAGATTCAAATATGCATTTTACAACAGGCTAAGGATTATTGCGATCCAAAAGAAAGGAACAGCGCACCTGGATTTTATTTTAAATCCAGGTCATCAACAACTGCGCCACGAGGTTTGTCAACAAATAAAGGGAAAATTTGCGACATAAAGCTTAATGAACCTAAAGAAAGTAAAGTATTTACAGACTACAGCAAAACTTAGTCCGTGGTTATTCTTAAATCCTCAAGTGTTTTGGGCACTAACAAACAATACTTCTAAAGGATATTTTACGTTTTACCTCCTGATTTAAACTATATGCCTATACGTCGTCAAATGTATATATAATTCGGCCACGTTTTATCGATTTATCCTGGGATATCCTTAAATCAAGTTTCAAAGTTATTCTATTAGGAATTCCTAGTAAACAGCACAGTAAAGAAATGTCTCCGAAAAGCGTTCTACGTCGTCTCATGTTACGACGCATTTGAAACGCAACGTGCAAACGCGGACGCAGGCTTGCTACACCTTCCGACTTCCTTTTCAGGGATGCATTCATAAGTTCATTCATTTATATTCATAATTAATATGATGCATTGTATTCACAATGAAATATCACTTGCCTTTACGGTGATGATACCGGTATACCTAAAATTTCTTAGGGATTTCCTAGCTGTGTAGTCCGCCAATCCACACTAGGCCAGCGTGGCGGACTAGTGCCTCAATCCTATTAATGGTAGAGGAGGCCCATACCTAGCATCTGGATGTAATGAGCTGATGATCATGATGCTTAGGTTTACATAGGAATCTTTTACATATTACTTCGTATTTTTTGTATAATATTCTAGAATAATTCTTTTAGAATCCACGCATAGGTAAGTAGCATTAAACTTGTAAATAGTAAACCTCACCCGGAAGGTTTCCCTCGACAGTGAAGCCGATGAAATACAGCGGCAAGCCGTTTAGCCTCACCTCCATATAGCGAAGGGTCACCCGGTGGACATTTAGATGACTAATCAATACCGGGTAAATATTGCTCTTAATAGGGACATAGGGAATGTGTTACAAAAGGTGGATTTGATACTAATTTACAAATTACTTTAACAGATACATATTTGGGAAAATGTGTCTTGTGTCCAAAATGTCTGGCTCTATACTGTAGCGGTTGAGCTATAAAAATTTTTGCTAATTTAGTTTTACATATAATGTAAGTCAGAATGAACTTATTTTATCTTTAAGAAAAATCTCTAATTTTTATGACATGCCTCTCTTTACACCCCGTGAATTATAAAGTAAAAAGTTTTAAGGATATATTTGTCTCTAAAGATTCACATTGCGGCTGATCCCACCTTCGCCCGAGTGATATTTTGTCAAACAATTTGCTTATATCCTTTCTCAAAACTGCAGCTACTTCAAAGCCTATTTTGCTGACACAGTATTGAATTTAAATATAGAATGGTGAACAACAGACCGCGCGTCTGCTGATAAGCGGTGATTGTTTTTTATGGACATTAAAGACACACGTTCCTTTACTGGCTGCTGTCTGCGGTAGAAAACCCTTTTAACCTCATTCCTCGTAATCGATTTTAGGACGTTTCAAAATTTTAGTGTATAAATACCGCACAAAAAATAAAAGCCAAGTATTCGACTTACTGTCTTATTTGGTCTACAGGTATAAAAGCTAATATACACAATGTAAAAATAAATAAATAGACCTAAAAGACACATGCACAGCTCTGATCTCACACTATATACAAGTCATATGTCGTGGGTATCAGAAACTATGACTGGCATTTCGGTCTCACAAGCACCCACACCCGAAATAATGTATTTTTTTATCACAACTGTCTCGGTGCGGAGACAGAATACGAAGCCTCTTGTTCAGGAAGCTATACTATAAATCCATGATTAAATAAATAAAATAAGTCCCAACAACACATCAATCAAAAACATATCCCCATGACTGTTAAAATACCTTTATTAACAAACTAAAGTATGTGTACCTTTACTTTAAATGTCACGTGCACATACTGACTACTGAGCACATGAAGCATGTGACCTTTATTATTGCAGTTATTATAACAGAATGGAATAATTTTGGTACATTTGTCAAGATTTATTCAAGGCTATCGTGGTTTCGCGGTTGCTGTGCTTTGAGATCTGGAGGTCCAGGGTTCGATTTCTAAGACGGGCTACGTGTTATTGAGTTTTTGCGTTAGAAAATATGCTAGTGTAACAATAGGCTCATCCTATTACATACGACAAAAACTCAATTGGCAAATTGTGGGTGCAGAATTGCCCTGCCCACCCCTAGGTTATGAAAATATGTTATTATTACAGTACTGAAATAATTTTTAAAGAAACATTTGTCAACGATCAAAAAGTACGTTGGTTCAAAACCACTTAGCTATATTGTACAGCTAAGCGGAAGCAAATGTAATGGTTACAGAGGGGTTGCAAAGGGTAAAATCAATTGACCACTTAAAAGCCCACCCACTGCAAGATTGTATCGTGTTGATTAACTAACGAGGGATTTGTAGGGCTGTTGGATTACAAAGGTACATATTTTTAATTATATTTAAACTTTTTAAATTATTAAGTTATAGACATTGTGGCGTTACTTGATGTTAAGTATAGACGTTGCGTACGTTGCGTTGAGTTAGATTGCTTCAAAGACAATGATTCGCTGGTGATTTAAAGTCATCAACTTGGCAAATAATGTCAGAGTTTAGCTAAGTTCTATTTACAAAATTGATTTAATAAACAAATTGTCAAATACAACCCTCGGATCTCATATAATTGGAACAAAAGGCAATCGTCACTGAATAGAAAAGAAACTCTACTTTTCAACACACTATTACAAAGTAACAATAAACACGTATTATAGGAAGAAAGAAATAAGACATTTATTCATTTTCTTCTAGTTCTTTTTCGTCCTTTATTCGTCAACAAAACTATACCCTCAAATTCTATAATTCACATTCACGTTCACGAGCCATTTCCACAAGTTTTCAAACACAGTGGTGGTGGTATGCAGTGTGCATAACATCAAATAACTTTAACCTCCAGCATCCTCACTGAACGAATACAATGCTACAGCCGCTCCAGGGTTGCCTCCATTCAGCTTATTACCAGACAGAATACAGTGGGATCACCCCAGAATAGGTACGCAAGTTGGAATACCGCATGGCTCGACCACTGTTTAGAAGGAAAGCTTCATCCCTACAAAATAATTATGTCAAGGACATTGTATGCCGGCGTCCATTTTGAACAACACAAAGCGTATCTCGTATTGTAAGATCGCATACCGTTATTAAAGCCTGAGACTTACCAATGTCAGTTCGTAGGATATTTGATACAGAGAAAATTCCTAATGAAAAAACTAATTAACACTAGATAGCATACTTCTGCTACGAGACAAGGAGATTGTCCTAGTTACAGTATTTTTTTGATGTGCCATAACGACAAAGTAATGACCTTATACGAATTATTATTTATTTAGAAAAACAAGCAACATTGTAATACTATTTATAGAGTGAATTATTTGGCCCAAAATAAGCCGATGACGAGATAATTACTGCTTGCTTGTATATGCATACGTGAATAATTAACTAGTTTAAATTCGAAGCGCTATTTTGGTTAAATATTACTACAAGCTAATTTCGTGTACCATGTCAGTAAGGTACCTAAACAATAGTCCATTTATAATTTCAGCATAACAACATCGCTATTGATCGACGGCAAAAATTCTAATGGGAATTTCTGAGCCAAATAAGTATCCAGGATTTTTAAATGGGATTTTTTATATAGGTTATATGTTACTTTTTCACAAGTATCACTCAGCCAATCGCCATCCACTGCTGAAATTAGGAATCCCCAAATAAGTGGCAATTATCCCAGTTTTAAGCTGCCCCAAAACCATCCGCTACTCACCATCTTCTTCATGTCGTCGGTCCATCGTACTGCAAACGTTCCACATGTCTCTTTAAGTATGCTACATACATTTACTATAACCTTAATACTGTAGTTTAGTTTGTTCTCTGGGCAGTATAACTCTGTATCTCTATAGTCTATACTATAGAGATGTAGCTACGTGTAGCTTAATGAAAAGCATCTTTGCAAAAGCGGTAGCACTGAATTTTTCGCTTGAATTAATCTTTTTCTTTCAGTCTAGTTTTAGTGTGTCCAGGATTCGTAAATTTACCGTGAAGTCCATGTACACATACAGTAAGATAGTAACTAAATAATAAGTATCTAGAAACTTACGTGGATGTTACACGGAAGGCCGGCCAAGTGTATAAATTGCGGACAATGAAAAAAGGACAGTTTAACCAATTGGAATAAATACGGTACTAGGGTTTTCCGCGCATCCCTGCCTTCGTGCCAGTCCAAATATTTTATTTATTCTCCTACACGTGGCATACCTTAAGGCTGGGACGTGACAGAATGTATTTATAAATTCCTTGCGCATTTTTAGATTTTTGCTCTTCATTTTTATTTGCTATTTTCTTGAGATATTTTATAGGATTTGGAGCGCTGTCTTAACGTCTTACTGACGCTGTATAGGAATTCACTTGTCATCATCATACCATATAAATGCCACTGCTGGGTACGGGCCTTCACAAGAACTGAAAGGATTTGTACTTCACAAGTTAGTTACAACTTAGTTGGGGTTGCAGACTACACACCTAAGAAAATTTAAGAACATAATAATGCAGTTGCTTTATAGTCAGTGATAATTTATCGTAATTTTACATATTTCAAAAACTCGGAATTTACTCAATATATACAATGAGGGGTAAAAGTAAAAGTCGTAAGAAAACCTGTAGGATTATTTCATGTTCAATAAAATAAATCGCCTTGATTGTAAAATAATACAATCATAAACTTGCATAGTATTTATTCATATAATCTTACAATCAGCTTCCGAGTTCCGCATGCTATTTACATAAAGGAAATAAAGTAATGATTACGTATCTCATCTTCTTTACAGCTAACCACAATCAATAGCATAGATTACATATTACTTTGAAAATATCTGATTACTTGATAATATTTACACAAGAGCACTGGTTTTAATTAAAAAATTATTCTTCGTCAACTAATACTACTTACTAAGCCTATTACTGTTCTCTGCTGAATAAAGGCATCTCCAAGAAAACGCCAACCATCCCGGTCTTGTGCAGCCCTCATCCATCCGTTTCCCGACACCTTTCTCAAGTCGTCAGATCATCGTGCATTACATTTTCTTCATTTAACGTCAAGGCTGTTTATACATTTTCCATATAATTGAAAGTCAATTGAACGGATAGATTTGAACCGCTAGAACTAGTTTCAAGACATTGATTTCACTCGCTGAACTGAATTATTGGATTCAGATTATGTTGAAACATACAGGTAGATTTGGTTATAGGTACATTTAGGTTTCATTGAATTAGAATACTAGAGATATGTTTTTGAATTTTGGTTACTTTTGTTTTAATTATAAGGCTTAATTTTACGACTAAATACCATAGACCTACTGTTTTCATAAGCCTTGCTCAGAAATTTGAACTATCATTCATAACGCTAATGCGAAATATTGGAATTATTGTACTAAACTAAATATTGTCATTTCATCCGCGATTGAAAAAAAAAACTTAGAGTTTTAGCGCATTTTTAACTCAAATCCCTTTTTTACGATAAGTATGCAATCGTGAAGTTCTCTATTCGATTTTCTACTAGGATTGAGTCTATAGATTGCTTTCAGAAAATTCTTAATAGCGCGTAGACTGAAATTACATATCTGTTTATCTCTCCGCCTATACAGGTGTGTAGCTTAATAATAAAGATGGCCTAAATTACATAGAACAACGCCGAGTAGAACGAGTCTAAATTGTATTAAATCATAAAATACAACAAAAATTAATTTACCAAGCGGTAACCAACCGTAATTTTGTCGATACACGCTCATTACGTGGGATGGATAAGCTCTCTTCCCAGACCCGAATAATGAAAACATGAAAGACATTGTATCTTATTCCCTTATATTTTTCGGCGCTGGAATAATATTTTCATAACCCGCTGTATTCTTGGAAGATTTGCCTTCTCAGGATGACTGTCTGGGTAAATACGATCAGTAAGATAAACGCCTTAAATGGATAAAATAAAGATCTTTGATCGTTTGCCATTCATAAAATATATCGTGGACATATTTTATTTATTTTTAATACAAGAAAGTTCTTGCTATCTATACGAAAGAAATAAATATTTAAAACTTGTTTTTAAATAACTTATTTTATATGTATTTAGCATCCAGTTTCCGAAATATTTGAGGCGTCTTGATTTTCCAAATAAAATTCAGATATGTAAAATTTCACACAAATATTTAAAAATGAATATGTCGCCGGGTAGGCGACAAGCAATATCGGCGGGTAGACGACAGCAATATCGGCGGGTAGGCGACAAACAAATTGACAACACTGCACAGCACAGCTTTTCCCCCACCGGCTGAAGCTATTATAAAACGACGTGCACTACGATGGCTCGCGAGAGTCTCCAGTCTACGCGCGGACAGTAAACATCCAATTTACTGGGAAATAACAAGGAGTTATGATTGAAGTTGATTCTTTGAGTTACTTCTCATAACGTCCTCCCATAATAGTGATGTCACTGCTGTTCCGAGCAACATAGGACTGCGTACCTCTTTAGTTATATCATTTAATCATAATCATAAAGAGTTATTGTAAAATCAACCAGTGTGATGTCCGTCTTATTGTAATACTGTCTATATATCACTCCATTATCTCTACATTACTCTTATACTCTCCGACAAATACATTAAATTTCATTACTTTCAAAACAAATTTAGAAGTAACGTGAACTGTTGTTGACACACGACCATTCATCACAACTGCTTCTATTTACAAAAAAAAAACTACGTCACTTTTCTAAATTGGATTTGAAACTGTAAACATCGTATATCACCATACTTTATTCGGGTTTAAAAAGTTTGCGCATAGCGTTGCATTCAATCTTCGTCCTACAAGATAAAAGTTTTTGAGGACAATATTTGTTATGATTATGATTATTTAAAAAATAGTTGCCATTTATCATTGGTATTCAAGAGCTATTTCAGTCACGGTAACCATTAAACAAAAAAAACCCTTCGAAATGATTCATGTATTTAAAAACTACGATGCCACAAACGTTTAGGCCCATAAGTACCACATTCCCCTTTTATATAAACTTACCCTTTTGCTTCGGGAGTAAGTGAATAGTATCTTAAAATATAATATATAATACTTTTACCTAAAAACAATTATTCGCTAAAAATGTGTAGTTAAAGACAAAAAGTGTCAATACGTGTTAACACGAAAAGCTTGTTCACATTACGTCTGTATCTACAAGCTCAGAATAAACACAACGCGAGAGTAATAATTTATGAGTCTTCGTATTCCGTTTGTGGGTAACGTATTTATTCTGTACCGCTTGTTTCTGCTGTATTTTGATAACATCAGCACTTGAACTATCCACGCTCTAAGTTCATTGTATTTATCTTCTAATAGAAGCATGCAAGGTCTTCTTTCAATCGTGTTGGATTATGTGAGGTATCTTTATAGTTTTAATCATATTTTTGCCTTTGTTTTGTTGAAGGCTTTAATTTGTTGACTTTAATATTTTGTTTTATGGCTATATTGTGGTGTTGAAGTACAAGTATATACCGTACGATATAAAAATGTTGAGTTCGTTTTACTAAGTTTTCTATTAGGAAATAATCAGTATTAGTACGGATACAAGCAGTGATGGCCTCGAGGTTTGGGCGCGCGGTCGAGAATCTCGACGGTCGCGGGTTCGAACCCCAGGCACACACCTCTGACTTTTCGAAGTTATGTGTGCATTCACATTGAATTATCAGTTGCTTTAACGGTGAGGGAAAACATCGTGATGAAACCTGCATACCTAAGTGTTCTTAGGAATTTCTTAGGTGTGTAGTCCGCCAACCCGCACTAGGCCAGCGTGGTGGACTATGGCCTAAACCCTCTCAATGGTAGAGGAGACCCGTGCTCAACAGTGGGCGAATATGGGTTGATGAAGAAGAAGAAGAAGTACGGATACTGGAAATGTGCCTACAATTCAGCAATTGTATCACACTCCATTACGTAGAACTGATACGTTGCTAGCGTAATATGGGTGCGGAAATGTATCTTTTCAGCGAAAAATATTACAAGGCTATCTGTATTTAACCCTTAAACGAGTGTCTACCCATATCCACCAATACAATAATCTCTAATTTTCAAATATATTTTAGTAGAGTTACGACCATTCGTCTTATAAAACAGACTAGTAACAAACAACACATTGTGATCATTTCAGTGGCGCGATGTGTCAAAGTGTCAGGTACATTGTAGTGACATTTTGAGGACGATCTTTTATTTGAACGATACTCCATTTACTAACAAGGTGTTACGAGCAATATAAATAAACAATCCTTTTTATCCCACAATTGATTTTAATATTTGGCTAATGCTAATAAAGTATTTTATGGTATAAATTGCGATTGATTTGCAGATACGTAATAAGCCATGTTTGATGACCATCAGTCGTTATCGAATCAATACTAAATACAGTATTTAAGCATCTGAATAATAACAAGGTAGGTTTAATAATTATAATAGCAATAGCAACATTGGCCCTAGATTTATTTCTCGAATCCGAAAATGTGATACTGGGTATTTTCCACTAGAAAATACTTAACGCATATGCATGGAATCTGATTGCTTGCGGCAAAAGGCTGAGGAGTATTATCGCTTACGAGCGATTAAAAACATACCTGGCAGAACGTGCTTACTTCCCAAATACAAGTTTTAGAGAATGTTATGTACAGCATTATGAAGAAAAAAACGTAACTTCAAACAATTTACCCTGGTCTTTTAGCCTAATTAAATTACGAATATTCGTTTGTAGCTAAAAGTTAAGCTATTTTCGAGACTCCAAAGTACTTCACAAGTTTATATGTGCTAGTTATAATTAAAACAAGTTTCTAGGGCATAAAGTTTATAATATGTAGGTATTTTTTGTATTTTACCGATTACTTCATCAACCCATATACGCCCACTGCTGAGCACGAGTCTCCTCTACCATTGAGAGGGTTTAGGCCATAGTCCACCACGCTGGCCTAGTGCGGGTTGGTGGACTACACACTTAAGAAATTTCTAAGAACTCTTAGGTGTGCAGGTTTCATCACGATGTTTTCCTTCACCGTTTAAGCTAGTGATAATTCAATGTGAATACACACATAACTTCGAAAAGTCAGAGGTGTGTGCCTGGGGTTCGAACCCGCGACCGCCTAGATTCTCGACCGCGCGCCCAAGCCTCGAGGCCATCACTGCTTTTACCGATTTTTATTTTTTACCGATTACTATAAATTTATAAAAATTGAAATATATTTTTGCTGTTGTGGCTATCATTCAATTACCACCTTAACGCACATAAAAACGGTTAGATTAAAAATGAAAAGAAGGCCATACAATTATTATTCCACGCGTCATAGACGGTTTATTTATACGAGTAGTTACTCGTATGCTTTTTAATTTACATGTTGACTGCTGATATTAAATTATCAATATCGAATAGAAAAAATCGTTTCAATGCCCTAGGAACGCGAAAAGGTTAGCTTGACCGCAAATAATATAACAGAATTATCCCAATCCCAAAAGAGAGGACGAAAATTTACGCGAAATAGGAAAGGAAAATCTGCTCTTAAAAGGCAAAGACATATACGCCGTCGTAAATATATTTAGTAACAACTACGCACTTAGTAGCCCGGTGATAAAGGCTAATGCTTTGAGTACGTGACAGGAAACGCTTTGAAAGTTGCACTACTTTGATAAAAACTTGAGGGAAATCGAATTGCCTCGTTTGTTTCGCGACACAAGTAATGTGAGGCATAGAGAATTTGTGGTTCTTGTGGAAAATGTTACGAGGAAAATGTCACTACAAACTCACAATTTACTACGAGAGCCTTAAATACAACAGCCTTAAAGGCACCAGTTTAGGGAACACCTATGTCCAGCAGTGAACTTCTTTATCTGATGATGATGAAATACAACAGTTGAATTATGTTGATCATTAATATGATGATGAAATACATAAGTCAAATCATCATCATCAGCCTTTATTCGTCCACTGTTGGACATAGGCCTCTCCTATGGCACGCCACTGGGAATGTTTAATTTAATTTAAGTCGAATCATATTTAACATTAATTCAGCGTGAACAGGGATGCTACCCTGTCTCACAAGTCATAACACTATTGTTAGCCTCTTCATTGATACTTCTAGATTCTATACAGCTACATTCAATTGTTCTAGCCATCTTCCGACAGTTTCCATCGTTCAGAAGTGGTCTAAGCGGCGGCTAAGCTCTCCATTGGCGTTAAATTGTTGGATACTAAAGTACATATAAGAATACGTGGTAAAGAGTGAAATGTTAGAACGGAATACATTGTTGCTTTAGGGCCGAGCTTGGAAAGTAATGCTCTATTTTATAGTTTAAACAAGAATGGGGTTTAACACGTATGGAGATAAGGTTTACTTTATTGTGAAATAAAAACTGCACTTAATGTTTTTTATCTAAGTCAGGCCTAGCACTGGGTGTAACAATCCGTTATGTAAAATTGATAACGTAAATCCCGTTAAACAAATTTGCGTCTTCTAACAGCTAAAACTATTACCAGTGTCTGAATACGATCTGTTTGCTTCTGCATGTCCCTTTGGTAGGCATAAATCTCCCATGAAAATAAAAAGCATCGGCTGTAGATCCCACGCTGTTTTATTGTAAGCTGAAATTTTTGCCCTTCAGGATTCTTCACTAAGTTTTCCTCCATTTGTAATTGTAGGTATATATAGGTACTATAAAAATATTGCTTAACAAAAAGTGTGAAGTGTGCTTGGGATTTGAACTGGTGACCGTAGAGATTTTGTTGTTGTTGAGAAAAATACATTAATAAAACCCTATTTTATATACAGTGCAGACAAGTTAAAAACATTTTTATCCCCAGCAAAAATGGTTTTCATCATAAGAAGCTAAAACACGACAACGTCGAGTCATACTTAAGAGCGAAAGCAACCGTTAGAGAAATCTCTCAGGTAATTCTCCTTTTAAACGAAAAAAGAATATGCGAGATCTTAGTATTTAGGTGAGACGTGTTACAGGGGCAAATATGTGTTGTAAGCGCCCTTAGATGTATGAGGGAATAAATCTTAAAGCTATTTTTGTCGTGAGTTCTCAGGGAATAAATCTGAAAAGGGTTGTTACAGATTCTATATACGAAATTTATTCTTTGAACAATCATTTATGTATAGTGTTTCTTTGTTGAATGTTTTTAGTTACTTCAATTCAATCTATGGACTGTGCTAGTTGATCCTCCTGTATACAGATGTAGGAACGAGAGGTATTTGGTTGAAATCCCGATTAGGATATAGATAATTATAACTAGAATGCGAATTACAAAACAATAGCCCATTATAATGTGGCACTTTAAACAATGCTTGCAGACAGTACACCTACACCTATATTACCCCTTATTCTTCATTCTTCCAGGTATGAAGGCGTTAGTGTATACGACGCAGAAAAAATAAAATATAATTACAACATTACTCAGTGCTCTTAACGCGGCAGCTTCTCTCATACTTAGCCGCAGCTGAATTCAAAGCCTTATGAATAGGCAGCCAAACACGAGTTCATTTCTCTCAACGTCAAAGTTGAAAAAAATGTATGGCCACAATGTAGCGTCCCTTTCCATTGTGAAAAATACAATAGTTTTTTAAATAAAATATACGGAACAGTGGCCTAGGGATGTCTCGTTTTAATTGTCCCACTGGTGTGCTGCAGTTATTCGTTCTGTCCGCTTTTATTGCTACCATTCGGCACCGATATGAAACTTTTATTGGATTTCCACAAATCAAATTTTGTTGTTTGTAGTCACGATAGTTTATGACGCATTTACATGGCAAATGAACATATGGTGGCGAAATCTGCGCACTTGAAAATTAATTAAAAAATACACTCAGAACTCACTTACATCTCGTAGTTCTGGATATATGCGAACCGACACTAAGGGCGTGGTGTCAATTTGTTCCTTAATAAGAAGAAATCTAAAAAGAAACATTGCAAAAGAAAATCACAAAATGTGAACACATTTTATTATGTAAATTATAATCTTATCATAATTTACATAATAAGTTACTTTCAATCATAGAAAATCGTCACATTCTGTGAAATAATATCACTGCAGATTTCCAAATCTTTATATTGGAAAAGAGCAAATACGAGAGTTTGTGCCAGTAATGACTGACTTCTCAACGGAATGATAAATTAAATTTAGAAATGATTAAAGTTATGTATTTGACATTTTATAAATTCAATAAATATTACTTCATTTTATTTCGTTTCATTAGATAACCAATCTCTTTGAACTCGGCCACGGTTTGACCTTATTTCACTGAATTGACGCTTTGATACTATCTTCAGAATTAATCCAACCACTGTAATTAATATCTTAGAAATGAAAATTGAGATGCTTGTATTTTTAATAAAGATTGATTGGGTTTTATATATTAAGTATTTAGTTAAATAAATCATCACCTGCCGGTGTTATATTCACTACAATGGAGGAGGCAAAATGAAATAGATAAATAGGTACAGACAACAGTCATGCATACTTCTGACTCCACATTACGATACACGTTTTGCGTCGTGGGTTCAGAAACTACGAGAGACATTATGGTCTCACAAACACCCAGGGCCGAAACAAATGTTAGTGGATTACACAATTGCCTGGGTACGGGCCCATCGAATGCGCTGCCTATCATTTCGCAAGCTGAATGTTAAACCAAGAGAGTTGAAGACCCGGATCGGACAAGATATTAATAAGTCAATTCAAATCTGTAAACGTGACTGAAAGGTCAAAAATGGAAGGTGAAATTTAAAAAATATCTACGCATACTATTTTTGTTTCGTAAATAATATTCTAAAATCAAACTTAACTCTAGTTATCCAATAAGTGCTTGTTTCGACTGAGTATTTTTCAATAAGTTTTCCAAGTCTTGGAACAAAGGTTGTGTTGCCTTAACGAGAGGCCGAGTGGAGTGGTTCGCGCCAGGAACTACGAACATGGATATGCTTGTGAAGCAAATGGGTCAATTTGGCGGTAACTAGAATATCGATTACGTATTGGAAGTTTATTCAGAACAAACTGCCTGGTTCCGGAAAGTGAGCACCGTGGTAGTTTATGCATGAGTGTTGTTCGGGACTTTGCATTTAACACTTACTATATATGAATATATTTTTCCAGTTTGTCGCCTTAAGTTTCACAAAATGACTAAGTAATTAATATCATCATCATCATCAGTCCTTAAATATACGTCCCAGTACTGAACACGATGCTTTTCTAAAACTAAAAAGAGCTATGCACTCCATCACCACGCTGGACTAATGCCGATTGGCGGACAACACCTAAGAAATTCTTAGCTGTAGTAGAAAATGAGGATCACAATATTTGTGCCCACGTATTTGCTAATGACTTTTAAGCGATTAAAAAATGCCTGTAACTATATTCAGGACACCGTCTAGTTTGCATGAAAATTTTGACAGATCCTCTATAATTCAGATTTATACGTTACTTCTGTAGGACGTCCGTTTCACTAACTTTTTTAGACAACCGGGGTCCACGACGAGAGTTGACGGGACTGCGTTAAAAATGACATCACTAGATATATATCTATATACAGGGAATGGAGTCTTAATAGATTTTTGTGTATTAAGGTTAAGAAGTTCGTATTTTTGTCGTACGATGAAGTGATAAAAGCATAAAGCGAAGAAGTGATTGTGATTAAATAATCAATCAGAGTATGATATAAAATACAATATGGTCTCCACTTTAAGGAATATTTTGCAATCTTAAGTGAAACCAATCCAAATATAATGAAAATACGGTTGAATAATTTGAAGAGTTTGGAAATTAAGGCACGGTACTTTTATGACAGCTAGCTAAAAATGAGGCTGCGGGTTCAGTTCCGGTACTCAAAGACTTTAAATTAAAGCTTACAATTAACCACGATAAAAGTTTTTCCTATGTGAAAAATCTTATTGTGGGTTGAAACGATTTCTAAGATTGATGTATTTATATAGTTATATAGAATCTATGCACTCAGATTGAGCTGACTGACTGATAAGACATACATACATATGTGTATATCCAACATTTACTCATATTAGCCTCCATTAATATTTATGTTAGTTACTACTGAGAAGAAAAGGTAATATCGATTCCATAACTCATAGGCTCGTTGTTACCCTAATAAAAACGAGCTTTTTCCGCAACTTTCACATAAAGAAGCGTCATATAAATAAATCATCCAACAGTCACATACATACATAATTCAGACCCCACGATAATATACAAATCTTGAATCTCGTAATAGTCAAAGATATATACAATGTACAATGTACATATATGTAAGACGAACGTAAACACGATAATTTTAATAAATATAAACAAGTTCATTTTCTAGTTCAAGAACAAAAATTTATTTCTTATCAAGTGACAATACGTACAGCAACAGGAACAGTTTGCCGAAAAAGCAAAGCTAGCGTGAAGGCAGTTTGTAAAGAAAACGTTTACGTTTACGTTTACAAAAGTAACTACGAACTGTTTCATTTTACATAATATTTAACCACAACTTCAAATAAACTGTACAAAACACTAAAGATTAACTTACAAAACTGCTATCCAAAGAGTAATTGTGAGTGGGAGTAAAATAGCTCGACGTTTATATCCCTATATTGATATTTCCCCTCGCTGCCTCAGTAACCCATTATCGAAGCTATAATTACATTATGGCTGTAATTATGATACATATAATTATAGATATGTTCCTATAATTTCGATTCATCACCGCGACAGATACACTAATGGGTCGCGTTGTGGTTTAACTTGGTTGAAAGTCTTCTTCTTCATCAACCCATATACGCCCACTGCTGAGCACGGGTCTCCTCTACCATTGAGAGGGTTTTAGGCCATAGTCCACCACGCTGGCCTAGTGCGGGTTGGCGGACTACACACCTAAGAAATTCCTAAGAACTTTTAGGTGTGCAGGTTTTATCACGATGTTTTCTTTCACCGTTAAAGCAAGTGATAATTCCATGTGAATACACACATAACTTTCGAAAAGTCAGAGGTGTGTGCCTGGGGTTTGAACCCGCGACCGCCGAGATTCTCGACCGCGCGCCTAAACCTCGAGGCCGAACCTAAACCGAAAGTCTAGAAATACAATTTTAAAAAGGCATCACTAAAGAAGTTACCATACCAGCTTAAGACCAACTGTCGGACACAGGCCTCTTTTACAACTAAGAGAGTTTAGATCTTATTGTACCATGTTGCCCTAGTGAGGGTTGGTGGTCTAAACCCCTAATACATGTATAAAAATATTTAGATCACCGTTAAAGTACGAGATAATTCAATAGAAAAGAAATACCCCGCACATATTTTTTACCAGGCGTAAATTTATGGATGTACTTTTGTGTTCATCATAACCATATTTTATGTCTACAGTAGCTGAAAGAGGACTATAAAACTCAAAAGAAAATATTTCATAAAAATAATAAATTGCCTACATAAAAATATTTCGTAGATAAAATATTTACCATAAAATTATTCTAACATCAAATATCAGACTGCAAAAAGCTTTAAATAAACATTGCGATGTAATCACTACACTTCAGAATCTTGCCTTTTTCTCATTCATTTAAATGGATCGCGTCTTTAATCTTATTCAGAATACATTACGGCCTCGATGTTAAAGTAAACAGGAATGTGAAGTCACAAAAATTCTTAATCATTTTGTATATTTTAGCTGAGTAGTAGTAACTATTATGGACGGGGTATTTAAAAATACGGGAAAACGTGGGCGTATTTCTAGCTAGTATGTATAACCGAAAGGAGGATAATGTACTAAATCATGAATGGGACAACATAGAAATAGGTCACTCATGGCATAGAAAGATAAGCTGAAAAACTAATAAGTTATGTAGTTTTAAAAACGACAGATGATGTATAAGAAAAAAAAATAGTTATACATAAACTTGGCATATTCTTTTCCATTCTAAAATTATTCAGGTTTCTTAGTTTGATAAAAATCTGTTCTCGAAAATGTATGTCCTAAAATATATACATATATAATGAATTTAGTTATATGAGACGTCTTTACACGTTTGTGACCATGTCAGAATTATTGAGCTCGTTAATTTACCAGACAAACTTCGTCATGAACAATAAAAGGAAAGTAGTAAAAACAAAACGCTTGTAACATAATTGACCGATTTCATTGAAACAAGACGTAAAACAGACACGCAGACTAATCCAATTGTTTCGCGAAAGTATTTTATTCCATCTTTGGTAGACAATTGTATTTTCTTTTTTATTATGATAAAACCTTTTTGTAAATATCAGTACTACAATTCGTTATTCCATGTTTCGAACACATTTAAATTTAAAAAGCAGAATGATTGTTATTTTAAAAATAAAATTCCTCAGCGCTGCACTCCGGAAATTTGCAATAACGAAACGTTACAGTTTTAACAGCACAGCTGAGTGTAGCTATCCGATATTTGGATTGCCAAATTTTTAGATAACATTCGGACAGTTTGGGGGTGGCGACCAGTGACCTGAAACATGAAAGGAACGGTTGGATAAACGATCGACGGAACAAATAGATTTACCACTTAAATATATGTTTGGTATCCACACTTGGTTTGTTAATCTTTCATACATCGCAATAGTTAACCAAAATAATTGGAATAGAATAGAAAACATTATTCGTGTTTACACAGACCCGTAGCGCTGTAGTTTAGTCACCAGCTCGCGAAACAAGAGCTCGCGGTTTTAGTCCCCACACAAAATATTACGATATTGATACAAATGTTTGCGTGATCCACAAACATTTGTCTCTAGCCTATGTTTTGTAAGACTATGAAGTCTCTCGTAGTTTTTGATACCGATGGCACAAGATTCGGACCCTAATGTGAGGCCAGAACTACATATGCATGTGACTGTTATAATTATTTCTTTTGAATTGGTTTATATAATTTTTTTTCTATTTAAGTAACATAATGTAGAAAAAACAAAAATGTATTTTTACTTTACAAGCACTTTTTTTGTCTGTAAAAAGGTTCATTTTTTAACACAATTTTATAACTGCTTGAGTAATGTTGTTATCAAAAAGATCTACTAAATACGTGAAATAACCCTACTGCGCTTGTTTGCGAGTTCTATTGTTTCAGGCTCATGAGAAGAGTGGGTGTAAATAGAGATGTTTTTGTAATCACGTTGTATCCACAGTATTCTTTGCAGCTTTTTTTTCGAACACATATTCACATGTACATAAAATAAAACCCAATAAAACTTTTTCTTGGGTGAAAAACAAAAAAAAAAACGAGATATGCAGTATTCCTTGTAACACCTACATAGGGGAAAGTATGGTATATTGAACCACCATCTAAATTGGACCACCCTTACATCTTCAAAAGTAGTTTTTGAATTTTAATACTGGCAACACTAAACAAAGTGCACCTCACTTCATTGCATATCGGCTATATTGTTTTCTTTAAAACGTAAAGCGATTGTGTTTTATTTTCGAAATTTGATTTTCATAACTTTTGATGTATTTTTTTACGATCGGTGCTAAGAGTGTTATTAAATTGAGGGTAAGTAAACAGGTTATTTAATTTATATATTACAAGCATTATTTTGTTTACAATTAAACAAGAAATTATTTCCGTTATTGTAGGCTATAATATTTTTTAACATTTGTTTTTTGACGTACTTACTTCGTTGGTTAAAATGGACCACATGCAGTTAGGTAAATTGGACTAGTCCAAATTAGCGAACCCACTGATATTATACGATTAATTTTTGTAGGTATGTAGATTGCAGGTATGTTTGTGTGTTTTTTGTTCCATAATAATGTGTGAATTTATGTACTGATTGAATGTAGGTATATGGTATTGTAATCAAACTCTAGTAAAGGAGGTAAAGAAGGAAATAAAAAGAGAAAAGCGAGTGATAGTGAAGAATCTGAAGATGAAGAGGAAATCCTTGTTTTGGACGATTCTGATAGTAGTCTTGAATCAGAAGACAAAGAAAATGAATGCACCAAATGCAAAATAAATTATTACGACAAAAAAGGCCCCAAAGTTGATTGGGTATAGTGTGTACGTTGCCATAATTGGAATCACGAATCTTGTACCCAAAATCCACATATTTGTGATGATTGTAGTATGTAAAAATAATTTAAATATTTTGTGTGTTTCTTAAAGAGACTATTACGTTTGTAAAATTTTGTTTATTTACATTTTTTCTTTATATTTTGTCTTAGAGTTTATCGAAGTCCAATTTAACGCCCTCGTGGTCCAAATTAGAAAACTAGTTGGATAAATTGGAACAAAGCTCCGATCTCACAATTTGTTGATTATTTAATAATTTTAATAATTATGTTGATTTAATACTTAATAAACGAAAATTATATTAGATGTTCTTTCATTTCGTGTACTAAACATTTGTAAACAGTTACAAAAAGTCTGCCTAAAATGCATTTGAAAAAAAATGGTCCAAATTACCAGACTTTCCCCTATATCTACATACATAGCTTGTATAGTACAATGCACTAATGCTAAAGTTTTCCTAAGATAAAAAAGTTAGTCTGAACTTTGCAGCAAATGTATAAAAAACTAAGTAAGCAATAAACGTTCTTCTTAAGAAACGACGCACCAACAAATTATTTCGACGCAAGTTTGTAGCGGCGTAGCGATAAACTTTGTGCCGAGTATAAGTTCTTTACTGAGCGAGCACTTTTGAGTTTGTGTGTTTTAATTTCGTTTAGCAGACGTAGACGTGTTTTTGTTTGACTTTATAGGCTGGATCATAATTTTCGAACGTACTGTATAGGTTAGATATTGCCATGAACATGTATAGTTTTTCGATATTAATTTATTAGTTATTATTATCGTCTTATATATACTTTGGTTATAGGTTGATAATAAAACTGAAGGTCGTATCAGATGCCGAATAACACAGGACAACAAAATCAAACTTTTTTTGTGTTGCATGAAGTTTTTCAACTGTTTACTAATTTGGGTGCGCTGATTTCATATCTGGCCTCAGATTTTTTGTAGCAGCTCTAGTTTGTGAGATACAGGTACCGTCTTGAATTTACCGAAGAAGTCGATAGTTTCTATCAATAGCGGTGTAACTTAACCATTTCCTTTCTAAATTTCATTACGTCTTCCTCAATAAGGAAGTGGTTAAATAATCCTTTGATTGTTTTTGGATTATTTGTGGAGAATATATGTTCAAAAATTTCGTTTAAATGTGTCGGACTTTGTAAAAAAGGCATATTTCGACGACTTTGGGATTCTATTGCTGTTAAACGTTAAATCTTGTATACCAAGTTTGGTATGTAAAAGTTGTGTTGAATCCTTGCGACTGTGGGCCAACAAAAAAAATACCCACTTTTAAATTCAAAGCTCCTATGATTTGGCGTGAACTATCCAACTATCATGACGACTGTTGAAAATCATACGTTCAAACCATAAAAATTGCTCTAAGTGGATATATCCATCTTAAAATCTGCCATAAGACCAGTCTTGAGTGTTAGTGACAAATCATCACCACAGCAGTCACGTCCATCTTCGGAGAATCCAGACCAGTGAAGTGGACAAACCAAAAACGACGACGGTGGTAATGACAGTGATTTTATTTGCTACGGTAGTCCCCGACCACTAAATGATGGTCTAAATGACTTAATCAGGAACCTTAGACTGTCCAAAACAGCAACAGAAATTTTAGCTTCCCGATTGAAGGAAAGAAACATTTTTGGCAATAGGATGTCTGACGGCTGCATTCAGCACGCTGAACAGTTGCTGATACCCTTCCAGCGGCTTGGATGGAACATGAGTATTAAGCTTCACTACCTTCACAGTCATCTAGACCATTTTCCTGAAAATCTCGGTGACTTCTATGCGAGGAACAAGGAGAGCGCTTTTACCAGAATATTTACACTATAACGGAACGGTATTGGGGGTACTGTAATGAACATATCTCGGTTGACTATTGTTGGAGCATTTAAAATTGTACTCATAATACATCTGACTCTAGAAAATCCAAAAAAAGGAAATTTTATTCGGAATTAATATATTTAATAGAATTTTTAAACTTAAACTTTTTGCTTTTTCAATGAAAAGCCATGTCACTTCATAACTCCAAACCTAGAGCTGCTACATAAAAACGGCATATATTTTTGAAATCAGCGTAGAAAAACTGTTCAGATTCATGTATAAAATCTCATGCAACAGATATGCTGTTTTCCAGTGTAATTAACGAAGATCTATCAGTGATATTATCTATAGGCATATTGTCGTCTTTTGGACAAAACGCTTATAATAATCGTTATAGCCATATAAATCTCTCAACATCATTAATTCTTGTCTGTATATTCCAATTACATCTTGAAACAATTTATCAGTAAATCATTCTTACAATCAACATCTCGAGTTTCCTATCTTGAACTACGGTACTACTGTCTACTCATACGGTACAACTAATAAACTAAGCTTGTCTTGCGTAGTTTCGCGGAAGCGCTCGTTTCACACACCTTTGAAGAATGTTCGTTGAACTTTTCGGATCGAAGGCGTAGTGTGCGGTTGGCGTTCGTTAATTAACTGGTTGTATCTTAAGATTAATTATTGAAGACTTTAGTTTATTATAGATACTCAGTAGTTGAAGTTTAGTTTTAAATGGTAGACTTTGGTCGTAATAATGAGCTGCTGTTATTAAAAAAATATAATCTTTGTATCAATATTGTTAACTATTACTTGATTGCAAAAGAACTATACTAGTTTTGTGTCCGTTCCTTTCTGTCTTCTGAAAAGGCTGGTAAATAAAATTTAAAAACACCGAATCTAAGTGATATATTTGTAATTTTATAGATTCAATAAATATCATTTTATTTGATTATATTCCATTTTAATCGCCTAGAATCGTGGTTCAAATATGCCGACCAGGATGGTACAATATTAAATAGTTACTACAGGAAAAATTGCGTTAAGAAACTTGATTAATTTCATTCAGTGAACATACTTGCCGGAGTACAAATTAACTGGACGCAGGATATTCATATTCACCCGGATGATATATAATATTAATATCCACGCCCATATATACTCCAAATAAAATAGTAATTCGTAAGTCCGTCATACATATTCCCTTTCAGTTCCGTATAACATTAATATTTATTGCCTATTTGTTATTCCAGAGAGGGAAAGGTAATATCGATTCAATAACTAACTCACAGACTCGTTGTTACCCTAACAATAAAAGGAGTTAGCATTGCTTCTAACCATACTCAACTTTTCAAGCCAACTCTCCAGAGAAGCTTCACATATATTTACAAACATACCTCACGCCTATATTCCCCGAAGGGGTAGGCAGAAATGCATTTCTGCACCCACATTTCGCCAGGTATGTATCAGTCCCACGTAATAGGGGGCGAGCCTATTGCCGTTTTTCGGGCACATTTCCAGACTCCGTGCTGCTACTGAGAATTTCCTAATGGAAAAACCCAATAACATTTTGCCCGACCCGGGAATCGAACCCAGGACCTCTAGATCGCACGGCACATACTTGTACCGCGAGACCACGAGGCAGTCACATATATTTAGTTTACGTATGATAAAGCAACATACTGATATATGCACACTGTACATACACATAGCCTCACGCCTGTATTCTCGAAGGGGTAAACGTGCATTTTCGCAACCAATTTTCGCTAGAATGTATCTGTTCCACGAACAAGGGACGACTCTATCACAGTTTTCAAAGCTTAGCACGACTCGGAAATCAAACCCGGGACCTGTACATCGCACAACACGTATTTGAGCCGGGAGATCACGAAATAGAGAATGTCATAAAAATACCTAAATAACCTGTTTTGTGTTCATTAGTTTACCCTCTGTGTGCTTACAAAAATAATTGAAATTGTTTTAAAGAAATAAAAAAGAAAGAATCCCACTTTCCGATTAAGAGCCTTAATCGGAACTCGAAAGAATACATACCTTGCCAATAAAACAACTCTAACCAAGTCATGAGAAAAAAGTGTCAGAGTATCTTATTTTATTGTACTCCTTAATACAGTACTTAATCAGAAATCTACTAATAAATAGGCATCAACGAGGAGCATATAAACTGTCATTGAACGGACTTCGAAATAGGTCGCGCTGTTGTCGGCTGAGGGAGGCGCATCGGAAACAATGACCTTAATACCATAGTAACAGTTGCAACGCCCATCCATAGATACGTTTTGTTTCAACTTTACAACATACAAAAATCGAGCGAAATCATCTTGATTAGTGTTTTGATGTTTCGAATTGATTTAAGGACTAAATCCTGGCCTTTTTTGAGGAATTTTAGATTTCTATGTTTTTGTGTACATACTGTTTTGAAGAAGACCAAAAGACAGTTGAAGGTTGTCCCGTCATTATTTTGTAATAAGCTTCATTTTAAGGCGGTGTCAAAGAGTTAGGTGAAGAGAAAACAAACAATAAAAATAAATATTGGTAATAGCAGTATAAAATATATCGTGTGATTTTATTTTATAATATGGTACCTACTTTTTTGTATACAAAAAGTTAGTTTCTATATTTAATGTAATTATCTTTTAAAAAATCAAATTGTTTTTTAAAAGTAGATATTTGTTTTCTATCCAAGTCTGCTGTATAAACCGTAGCGTTTCTCAGGGTTAAAGTCCCGATAAAGACATGTAGGTACCTAGTATTTGAATTCTCATCTACATTTACTCCAACTACACCGTCCATTTAATACTGGCGAATCTTATACTCGGAATATGGTAAGACGATTCCCTAGTGATTTCAAATTGAGACTGGCAGTAACTACAGAGCTGTCCGTTCCAAGTTATCTATTCTATGAGATGTACTGATATTAGAATTGCTTTTATTTTATACGATTTATAATTTAAATACAAGCTTTTCAGTTTTCTAGTGACGCAGTAGATCATTAATAAATCAGATTATTTCTTACTAAACTAAACTTAAATGAAAACTAATATTGATTTAAACTGTTCTCATATAATTACTGCTTTGTGTCTCAAGCTTAATTTAGTAGATTGGTTAGGGTAAAGTCGTTTTCTCCGATAGGAAATACCATTACCATCGGGTCTAATAACTCTACACCTGTTAAGAGGAAACATGTCATACCCTTCTGACAAATTTTTACATAAAACACCATCAAATAATATTCACTTTACCAACATAGTGTCGCAATTTATTACCTTATATCATATTTAGTACAGAATAATTTACTAAAGGAAGGCAATTAAGTTTTCCACAGTGTAAATCTGAGACATTATGTCTGTAGTTTATTATCTCACGAGACAAGTTTAGCGACGCGGCGAAAATATCTCGCACCGTATAATCGTGCTTATTCTTTTTTAATTAAAACTTGAGGCTTACACGCGATTTATGAAATCTCCGTCCCAAGGTAAACATGAAATTTTACTCATAATACGGGTAGTCGCACAAATCCTCGGGGATTCACTGGATATATTAACATTCTAGTTCATTTTTAACGCTTCTTTACGGGTATATGTGTTTAATTAATAATGTTACGAATGAATAAATTTACATTATATTTTTGTCTCGTAATTGATAGAAAAGTTTAATATTTATGTGTCCCTGTGACAGGTTTTAAAGTTACGCTCGTTAGTCGCTACCAGAGGGAATACAAATTCTTCTACCTTTTATTAGTTTCATCTCATTAATCGAATAAAATTAAATAGCAATTTTATTCAGTCTTGTATTTTTTGCTGCTAGCCCATTCAACCCTCTAGTCCAAGCTAGTGACTGCATGTCTCTCTTAATAAACCGATCTAAGACCCAATTTCTTGGAAACCAAAATTATTTTCTCAAATGTTTTCTCTTTCCTGTTCATTAATAATGAATTAAGGGACCCAATTTTAAGGATAGTGTCGTTCAGAGACAGTAATCTCTTAATACAATGTAAGCGTTCTTCCGTGTCTTACTTTATGATAAAAAAATAATTATATTTATTTCAAGGCGAGGGGTTAACGCTTCGTGAATAATAAGTAGCTAATATTAAACGTAAGATTTTGTATCTTCATATCTTCTTTAAGTCAGTGAGCGTACTTAAGTGCTCCTCATAATATTATGAAGAATTAAAAAAAAAGGTTTTACTAACAATAAAGAGTGTACCTACAGACTTAAATAAATATTCGTACCTGTAAATATATACTGGGTACGCTTCGATGGGTCGAATGTGTACTTCTACACTTAATTGTCGGTCTGCCTTAATACACCTTAATGTGTCTCAACATTTCTAGACTTCGTGTCGCAAATTTCCTCATCAGTTACTCAGAAATATTTTTTTAATGAATCGAGTCTGGGAACCAACGTGCCCACAACCAACCTTCCAACTATAGGATCAACAAGGCACATAAATTCCACGAGTTTTACTGAAAATATAAATAAATTTCACTTGACTAATATCCCTACTTCCTGCCCGGAAGCGGTGATTAAGTGCGCACGTATGCACGTACTTAGGAACTTCATCCATAAATTATTCATAAGTGCTCCAAGATTTACGTTGGCAACTACAAGTTATTGTGTTTCCCTGACGCAATCATATATATACGTTTGTTTTGGCAAGACTATTTCTTAAGCCTTGGTAATATTGTCCTTCTTATAAGTTCGTCGTATAAGTTCTAAGCGGCGTTATATGTTTACTTATAACATTTTTTTATGACTGCAAGAGTCTTCTTGACAGACCACCGTCTGATGAGACTTTAAGCTGCCGTTAGTAGCTTGGTTTTTTAATTGTGATTAAAAACCAAAGAGGATTAAAATACATACATACATAAGATCACGCTTGTATCCCCGGAGGGGGAAGGAAGAAAAGAAAATATCTATCTACATTTCGTCACAACATTATATTATGCACTTTAAACCAAAAACGTAGGTTAAAGAACACACAATTTCGTACAAACACCTGTCAGTATCATACAATTATTACAATTACATCAATCTGTTAAATACCAATTCCTTTGGGAATCGTCCAAGAGTTGATCATAACAGCAAATTTAACCAAGTTGAATTTTCTTTGTCTAGTTTTCAGCAGTCTAGTATCGAACCGTCTGGCCGTCTAGTCTAGATTCAGTCGTAAAACCCGTGATATAAGCTCTGGTCGTGGCAAGTGCTGTCGAGGACATCTTAAGGACGAAGTTTTACATACTTTAATCAAGTAAACAAATCAAAATAATTGAATCGCTCTTGTGTTTTTTACTCTTTCAACTGTAAAAGTGGCGAATACAATAGGGTCTATAATGACTATATAAAATATTTCCAGAACTCTAAATTAAAAACACATGGTAGATACCTACATACTTTTTGATATATGTACATTCATTATACCACATGAAAATTGCCCACCTAAAATCAACAATTTACAAATGCTTAATGACTGAGATTACCAAGTCAATGCTATATTCGACAGCCCCCGTGGCGCAGTTGGCTAGACACCAGCTTGCGAAACGAGAGGTGGCGGGTTCGATCCCCGCACCGAGACAAATGTTTGTGTGAACCACAAATGTTTGTTTCGGGTCTGGGTGTTTGTGAGACCGAAAAAGTCCTGAGTAACCTGAATTATTAAAATCAAACGCAGTTTTTTTACTTTAAAGGTTTAATCTCCTAGTGTCTCATGGCGTCTCATGTTTATCGAGTAATTTCGATCGATTTTACTTTTGTATTTCTTAGCAAAAGAAGGCGAGCTGTTTGCTTTTTTTACTAGAGCACTTCCAGCCTAATCAATACTAAAATTTTGTTACACGTCAGGAGTCGCTAGTGTACCACTGCCGAAAAAACAATAAATCAACCAACAGTTGTATAGTTCAAACTCACAATAACAAAGATTAAATCCTTCTAATTAAAAAGTTACGTATACTGAAACAAAAATAGATATAGACGACCTTACAACCGCAATGTAATTTATTTTACTAATTTTTCCAATATATTTAAGGTACGGTTACACATGGTACCATTATAGTGCGACACGACATCTATAGGTCCTGGTTTCGACTCCCCAATCAGGCTATTGTTTATTCGACTTTTTCATCCTAAATGCTCATTAAAAACGCCAATGAACTTTACCGGAATTAGGTTATCTAGAACACTTTTACCAACCCGTTCGGAGATGTGACGTATTACTTACTGACTTACGATAAACCTATATATACATAGTAAAAACGTGAATACAATACACTCTAGGGCCTGTAAATTTATAACACAATACAAGGGAACGCTAACTCCAATACATCATACAATATGATACGAATATTAAACCCGTCATGTTTTCCCTAGAGCCAGACAGCTATACATCAAAATGTATAATAATATGTCAGAACCTTTGCTAGTAACAGTTGGAGAACTGAAGTGCGAAATTAGACGTATTTATCACTTATTATCCGTTTATTCATAGTAAAGCTTAAGATATATAGTATTTTCGTTTAGAGATTGCTCTCACAGTGTGGATGCGACAAGAAAATAGTCTAAATCACAAAGTGAATTTATAGAATGCAATATAGAGTACTGTTTCGTGGTTTTGCGGCTCATGTATCTGCCCTCTAGATGTCCCATATTCGATTCTTCGGTCACACAGAGTAGGTTTTGTGGTGGAAATGAATTTAATCGACTGGTAGTCGTTATATTTCGATTCTACATAATTAGTGAAATTTCGGAGGCCTAATAGCTAACACTTACCACTACTCTGTCAACCTTTGCTATGTCACTTTGTTTTTCAAAAATCGATCAGATGTTTAGTATCTCTAAGTACCATAGAGATTCATTAAATGTTTTTAGTAATTAGTAATACTGTTCATCAATATAAATACAACCGAGTTTAATGATCCCTAATCCTAGCAAATCTGTTCGCTGTATCTAAATCACGCAATATCCACCCATAGAATTCTCTAATATCCTCACTTCGTCCAAGGAATATTCTTGTACAACCTAATGAATATTTATAACACATCGCAATACAGAAACACGCTACTTCTAAGAGCTGAGATTAAAGGAAATCCATCTGTTTGGACGATATTCGTCTTTTGTGTACACTTGTATTAAAATGATTAATTCCTTCATTAATTATGTAATAGGACCTTGAATATTGCGTAACATGTAATCTATACTCCTTTCACGTACACATTAGATTATCATGTTTGTCTAGATTTGTTTTTCGATAACCATATTTCGTCATCAGCATCAGATTTCGGCCCTCCTCATTAAACAGCTGTCAGCCACCTTGCGGATATCGTTATCACACACCTGCCCTATGTTTGCTTAACCGTGGTCTCCACTATAGAACACGTTTCTACAGGTCTAACTCACAAAAACTAAGTCATTACTCACGTCATCCTCAATCGTCAGATGTTCATAAAGTTCGAACCTACGATTGCCGACCATTTTTCTTAACAAACCGCAAGCAATTCTTTTTATCTAATCAATCCCCTAAAACACAATATCTATCAAACAAGTCTTAGTATATCGTAGTTTAATGAAATTATCCTGAAATCGCTATTAATAACACAAATATTTACTTAACTATAAATGCTTGATTACTCCAGTACCTAATTTATCTGTTAGGTCAGACAGCAAACAAATTAAAACTTAGTAATTAACGTAGTTTTGTGAAAGCGGTAGGATTGAGTTCAATCTAAAAGAAAAATAAACGTACAGAAAAGTACAAAGGTAGCTTTAAAACTACTCTTCCACCTTAAAAAGAAAAAGGATTTTATTTCTTTGCTTTACTTACATAGCTTGTAGTTTCTGCAGTCCGGTCCAAATATTCAACAGGCTTAAACAAAAGCAGTATCTCAATTATATACGCATTTATATTATATATAGCACTGGTAACATAAATTTAAAATAAATAATAATACAAACAAAAACTATCTGAACAATCAAAGTCGTTTTATACATTGTGAATGAATATACATATTCAACCTATCTTGGTCTGCCCAAGAAAGCGTCAACCATCTCGGTCTTGAGCAGCCCTCAACCATCCGTAACCCGCCACCTTTCTCAAGTCATCGTACTGTCAAACTGCAGGACGTCCTACACTACGTCTGCCTAATCGCGGTATTCACTCCAACAAATGCCTGCTCCACCAGCCGTCCGATCATTGGCAAATATGACTGGCCCACTTCCACTTTAGCGTGCTTATCTCGCAGGCAAATATTTAAATATTATTATTGAAAATGAGAAAAATTGAACGAATGATGACACCTTATCTCATCTTCATTACATCAGTTTTGTACTTATAAGTATGTTTATTTACCAATCATGTACTTACATATTCGTTTGGCCTTCTTAGAGAAGAGAATTATTAAGTCTAAAAATAGGTAAAAAGGTATACGTTCTTTTTAAAAACATACCTGTAAATACTGGTCAGATATTACCTTAGTCACTTCCCAGTCGAAATTTCATTTGGACCTCTCGCGTATTAAATAAACTAAGAG
The DNA here is from genome assembly GCA_030295005.1 of Cephonodes hylas. Lineage (NCBI taxonomy): Eukaryota > Metazoa > Arthropoda > Insecta > Lepidoptera > Sphingidae > Cephonodes > Cephonodes hylas. Next base: position 3,738,034 of record AP025364.1, on the reverse strand, counting down.
CAATAGTATACAAACCTTCCTTTCCTTTCCGCTACCGCTACCCTTTCGGTCCGAGATTACTTAACAAACCGTGATAGTAGAATCACGAAAAACAGAAAATATTTGTGTATTTCTCCACGATAAATTTGTTTGAATATAAAAAGATCTTTTAAATTGAAAACATCGGTATTGCTAAGAACGGTCTAATATTAAAATCAGTAGTAGATACTATAAAAAAATCAGGTGGTTTAAAACTAAAAAAATATATATCAAATATCACAATGACTCTGCGAGGGTTTCGAACATTGTAAGCTATAGACAAAAAATAATTAAAGTCCCTAACTCATTTAGTTTAAAACACCAATTTTATGGTAGACTGATAAAAGAAATATTTTTTTATAGCGAACCCACTCCAACAATGAAAACTCTATAGATAACATTTATGACTTCAAAAAAAGCATCAGAAAAATCTGTTCAAATAATTTATGTTCACGATAAAGTAGCCCCAACATGTGCCCTTAGGCATAAATTGTTCCGTGACAAAAACGTCCCCAAAGCCTTCGTGTATTGAGGCCAACGGATAACGGTAATTTTCAGCACAGATTATCCGGCTTAAAGAGTAGGCACGTGATTTAAGTTCGTATAAAAAATTCAGCGAAAGTAAGTCCGTGGGTATCATATGATGTTAAATTAAATATATGTAGGCAATAAATTAATAAGTGCAGCCAACAAACACAGACTAATATATGCCTCGCGAAATTTAGATACAGATAAGCACCATGGGCCTTCTAGGAAAACAGGGGTAAAGTTCTGTATATTCTAATCCCGAACAAAGATAGAAGAACAATACTTGTATTGTATCGTGGGTATGAGAAACTTTTCATTTCAATTATTTGTGTCGGTTCCATGATCGAAACCGCCGCCGCTCGTTTCTGGAGTTGGTAGCCAACTGACAAATTATTAAAAATGTTATTAATGTAGACACGGTTAAGTCTATAAAATGGATGATTTTTTAATTCTGAAAAATAGAGTCAGATTAAAATGTCGAAATTTTAAATCACCCTCTTTCCCACTCACTCTATTTCTCATTATAATTTTATTTTGTAACCTTTTTGTTTATTTTATGTACTAACTTGAGTAATGTTTACACAATATTTTCTTAGGACGCTGACGAGGGTTTGTGTGTAGGCAAGCTAGGTTTAAATTTCAAGTACCTACCTACGTCGACAAGACAAAAATATGTAGTAACTTTAACTTAATCGCCGATTATAAAATAATATGTTGTCTGTCTTTAAGCTCTTATGGCACTTATGTCAACAAACGAAACGGAATAATTTAAGTTATATAAATAAATATAAACACCTCACGTCTGTGCTCCCCGTAGAATGCTCCTAGCATTTCTGCACCAACAATTGTACATGTATCAGTGTATGTATTAAGGTGTTACCTAGCCTAAACTAATTTCTAGACTCTGCTGCTATTGAGAATTGCCTTAAGTAAAAACCCAATAACGCATTGCACAACCTGGGAATTAAATTTGTGCTCTGGTTCTTAAATCACATATATAAGCCGCGTGACAATGAAGTAGTAAAACTTGTTTAATAATTTTCAAAATTAGAGATCTCATTAATAACTCAAAAGTCAATATAACTCTGTTCAACTTATGACTTTATTAAGGGCAAAGTACTATCATATAAACAGAAGGGTGATAAAGATCGTAGACTCCATTTATGAAAACATCAAAAAGGTTAAAAATAAATTCTGAGTGTTATTAAAACGCAACCAATCTTCTATGTGCGTCAGGGCATCTTTCAGTGATCTGAGTCGTTCAACTTACAAAAAAGATCAAAGAATTTTGATTTAGTTTCATAAAATAGAAAATTCATGTAATTTTAAATTCTGCGTATTTTGGGACAGAATTTAACGTATGTAAATTAATTTAATTTTGTACTTTCTATATTCATAAAGTAGCATTTATAATGTAAATTTATTTGTTACTTGACAAAATACACTTAATGCATTTATTTCAGATATTTACATATATTTTTGAATATCAAAACTTAGATATTAGTACGTGAGAAGTGGTACTAATTCTATCTCGCCATAAATAATAAATGTTTCTATGACGAGTCGCTAATGCATTGTTCGGATTGTTTTGGAGGAATAAAATATCCTTATGAGTCTTTCCCATATTATGGGTATGCAATATACATCCTGTGGTCGAAAACTAAGCCAGGTACGGCAAAAGCTACGGTAATTACAAACCCAATGGCGTTAAAACTCGACAAAATATATAAATTTCGATGCCTTAACATTTAAAAACTTTATTACATGATCATTGTTTCTGTATTTCTGACAGCAATTTATAATTCATGCGACTGAAACGCGCTCAGTAAAACGATGTCACCTCCACTTAAATTAACAAGTGAGGGCTTGAAAAATTTATAAGGATTGCGGTCGGGCTCCAACCGCCGAATATTCGCCTTTGTTAATATTCACGCGGTAACAATACAAAGGTTTAATCATTAAATATTTGTGGCTATCGCTGTTATTTAAGCGTTGGCGTTTTCTATCTATCTATATATAAATTAATGAACTAAGCTTCACGTATCAATTTACTAGCCCGTTTATTTTAAATTTTCTTTTTTACAAAGTTTGAAAAACTACTTCCTAAACGTATTCATCCCAATAACATCGAGTATTCTATTCAGTCAACCAGTAATTATTGTATGCAGAAAGGCATTTTTCTTTCTTTTAACCTTCAAATGCTAAGAAAAAATTTGCAAATACAGTTAATTACAGTTTTCCAAATATAGCATCAAGCTCTCGCACACACTCGTACAAAAATTCTAAAACGTAAAGAAATTTGTATAAGATCTCCAATAATATCCCCAGTATGAAAAAAATCTGACGAAATTGTCACCGTATTTTATGTTTTACTAGCTAACGGATCGGATACAAATATCACTGTCAAGCTAAAAGATCAAAGGTTGGTAGCTGTTACCATAAATTCCTTTCAACCCATTTTCAGTTTAAAAAGCCGTCGAGTAAACGCTTTGGCATCGTGTTCCGTTCACAGAGCTGAAAATCCCTTTAATCCTTACTTTTCCTCAATCCGATTTAAAAAGCGAGTATGAACGATCCACATATAGCGAGTCAGTCCAGCAGTTTGTTAGTTACATTCCCGCATAGAGAGGTCGCGGGTTCAATTCCGGCATAAAGACAAATGTTTTTGTGATCCACAAACATTTGTTTCGGTTCTGATTGTTTATAAGACTGAAAAATCTCTCGTATTTTCTGATACCTACATCACAAGACTTGTATGATAGAGTTTGGTCAGAACAATGTATGACACTGTTGAGTGTATTTAAATGTAAAGCGTAACATGAATGCAGGAATAAAGACCTGGCTACCCCTATATTCTGGATATGTCTCTGTGAGTGCAATAAAGCAAAAAAAAAAAAAAATACGTCACTAATATAAATGCTATGTATCTACATTTTGACAACAATAAAAACTATGAATAATATACAAATTTTCTACAAAATTTTATCAACGCTAACCTTAATGCTGAACTTTCGGTACAAATATATTGAACGGTAGTTGCTCGACCTCCCTCCAAATACAGACGGAAATACTTACAGGTCACAGGTCATCTGAAAATACACTGACCATTGTCCAAATCGAATAAATAGAGCTATTTTAATTCCCTGGGCTAAATCGAGGGCTCATACATTCACTGGAATTGGGTCGCATTAATTCCGATCCATTGGTTGCCGGGATAAACTTACTATAGGGGCTGTACCATTTCGTTTATATTTGACCGATCTTATATTTCCATTCGGGTTTAATTGTTTCGCGGACTTGTGGCCTCATTTAATTATCCTTTCCCTGGAAGTCTTCTGTTAAATAAATGGTATATTTTATATGGAATATGTTTCAATATCAGTTTTCATCAAAGTTCTGTTATTTTATTTAATGTTGTATTTATAAGGCTTTATGATATGGGGTAGAGTTTATATTACGATGATGTATAAAAACAGAATGGTAACAGTATTTTTAATTTTTTTTGTGACACCTTTAAACCCATACCTACTACACGTTCTATTTCATATAAAATATCGTTTTAACGTGAAATCTTTTATTTATTTTTATTTGACCCAACAGTCACACACATAGTCCTGACCCCACACTAAGATACGAGTCTTGTGTCGTGGGTATCAGAAACTACGAGAGGCTTTTTGGTCTCACAAACACCCAGACCCGAAACAAATATTTGTGGATCACACAAACATTTGTCTCGGTGCGGGGATCGAAGCTGCGGCCGCTCGTTTCGCAAGCTGGTGTCTAGCCAATCTCTCTCTTAGATTTAATGATTCAGTAAATTTCGGGTACTTTCAATTAATAATGCTTATGTAAGGGTTTACCACAATTATAATTATTTTAACCGTTATATAGAATGCCTTTAGGTTATCCGATATTAGAGACTGACAGTATTAAACTAAAGCACTATAGCACTGACAAAACCAAGACAAATGAATAGTCATTAATCAAATTCATACATAATTCAATGATAAATAATCTATATTACAAATCTGGGAGGGTAATTTCTACTGTAACACAAAAACATACCTCACGCCTATATTCCCCGAAGGGGTAGACAGAGATGCACTTCTACACCCACATTTCGACAGGTATGTTTCAGTCCCACGTAATAGGCGGCGAGCCTATTGCCGTTTTTCGGACACATTTCCAGACTCCGTGCCGCTACTGAGAATTTCCTAATGGAAAAACCCAATAACACTTTGCCCGACCTGGGAATCGAACCCAGGACCTCTACATCTAATCTAGGATCTAATTTCTACTGTCTGTTGTATAATTTTTCAACTATATAATATAAATACGAATAAAGACGAAAATTGTAAGAATATTTTATGACCCAGACTTCATGCGAACACAGATCATTGCGCTGATATATAGCAATACATTTATGTCATTTACGAATGCTTTTTGTAATAAAACAAGACATTAAAATGTCGTCTGAAAAAGTCGTTAAATTGACGACCGATAATATCCAATCACAGTGGTGATTTTTCCCGAATGTATTGTCGGGTTCGCCTTTGTCAATTTTTCTTCGTCAAAATGGGTCAATAATTATGAGATTATCAATTCTTTTTTTGTACAATATGTATAAAAATCTTATTCTAGTCTATTATCGAAATATATGCATGCCGAAAATCGACGTTCTTGTTCTCCCAAGGTATAATTATGTGCATAAAGTGGTTCTTGGTTTCTAGATCGGCAAATTTGTCATTTATTCTTGAAAATGCTCAGTAACAAAATGAATTCCAGAAACGGCAATATGCTGGCGTATACGTAGATTTGATTACAAATGATGCACCACAACATCCCCTCCACGAAACAAATATTTATGGACTCACCCACTATACATAACAAAGATTTACTGCCCCACAAACATTTGTCTCGGCGACGATAGGGATGGAATATGCGGTTTTACATAACACAGTCAGCTCTCCGCTCACGACGCCTCGGTTTCGCAAAACTTGTCAAATGATGATGGATTGAAAACATCAAACTTCGAGTAAAAGAGATAACTTTGCGAACTAACGAGGTTTTCGCCAACGAATTGCTATTGAATCACAAGCTTTATATGAACAGAATGTTACGAAGTCGAGGGGGTAACATTCACTGTATTACTTACTAACCAAAAACACGTCTTCAATAGCCTTTGTCTAATAGGAGATATGCACATATTTGGTGACATACAAAAATGCAATTTCTTTTCTGCCACATAATGTTTTGGAAATAACTAATATCATACATCATATTTTTCTCACCAACAAAATGTTCCTTGATTTTTTCTATTATAAAATTCTCAATAGCAACGTGGTGTCTATTAAGATGCCCGAAAAACAGCTCGCTCCGTACTGGATGACACAGAAAACATTTAAACCGTGAGAGAGACAAAGAGGTTTTTTAGAAAAAACATCGACACTCTAAAAAGAAAGACAAAGGCATACTCCCCGTATAGGCTTCCTAAAATGTATTTTCTCTTTATTGTCCTTTACTAGCAATTCACACTAATAAGCTAATTATTAACGCACACGTTAAAATAGCTTATGCTGGGCACGAACCATGCAGGATACACAGGAGGTAGCGTGAAATATTCACGTTGCCATAAACACACTCCATCTCATTATACAGAGTGTGCTCTCATTAGCCTGTTATTATACAGGGCGCTTCTGCAGCTTATTACACTTAATAGATAGTTACTGTGCTAATAAATAACTTACGTAACTGGCGTTAGTGTTCGCCTAACCATTTTAAAGCACCTGTTTATAATATTTGTTAGTGCACGGTGGACATTCAGGGCAGAGCTTGGCATTCTGACATTACTTTTGCGGAAGACCTACACATTATGTATGTCCAGAACTGTATATGTCTTGGGTGATAATTACGTTCATCCATCAAATCACTTATTAGTTTTTTATGTTCAAAATTTTATTTGACAGCCCCGTGGCGCAGTTGGCTAGGCACCAGCTTGCAAAACGAGCGGCCGCGGGTTCGATCCCCGCATCGAGACAAATGTTTGTGTGATCCACAAATGTTTGTTCCGGGTCTGGGTGTTTGTGAGACCGAAAAAATCTCTCGTAGTCTCTGATACCCACGACACAAGACTCGTATCTTAGTGTGGGGTCAGGACTATGTATGTGACTGTTGGGTGTATTAAAAAAAAAAAAAAATGTAACACAACGCATGTGATTGTCAGAATGGTAAATCTTCATCATCATCAGTTCATATAGGTACGTCATTAGTCCACCATGTTGGTCAAACAATTGGAGATTTATTCAATATCAATAAAATACCAGTTTAGCAATCTTTCAATTTCGCGACGCACAAACCACTCAAGACTATGTAGGAGCCATTATTGGTCAGTCTCCAAGAAAATATATTCTCGAAAATAGAATTCTATCAAGAATTTTTCCCTCAAATATCAATATTTTATGGAGAAAAGTTTAAAGTTTCGTTGGTGCGCTCGAAAGCGTATCGCGAACTCGCTTCAAAGGCTACAAAAATCCGCTACAAGTTATTCTGTCGCCGCTACTTTTACGATACAAAGCTTATATTCATGAAAGTGACAGAAAAGTTTTATGAATTAAAGTATAAGGGTTCCATTATTTTTCACGTTGACTGATGTATTCAACTTTATTTTTAGAAAAGTGTTAACTCATTGTATTAGAGTGCCTTGTAGTCTCGATATACAAATAAGTGTTTAGTGTCTTCGATTACCAGGTAGGGAAATAGGCAAAATGAATTGTAAGTATTTCATAATAATTCTTTTTATTGAAGAATATATATACACTTCTTCTTCTTCTTCTTCATCAACCCATATACGCCCACTGCTGAGCACGGGGTAGGCACGCTGGCCTAGTGCGGGTTGGCTATATATATATATATCATAACAGAGACTCTTGTTGTGTTATACATATCTAAATAGCAAGACAATAAATTAATTGTTTAATTAAGAAAAATCATGCCTGCGTTGTAATCTCTCGGAACCAGTATGCATCGTGTGATCTAAAGGCCCTGGGTTCGATTCTCGTGCTCAATAAAGTGTTATTTTCCATTAGGAAATTCTCAGACTTAGTACAGTCTTGAGGTATGTATGCCTGATAAGCGACAGTAAGCTCGCCTCTTATTCCGTTTGAATAACAAGACCCTGGAAAAATAAGGGTGCAAAATCATTTCTGCCCAATCTCTAGGCAGTACAGTCTTGTAGAAAATAAAGGAAATTGTCCATCCTTTAAATATATTAAGGAGTAAACATCGATATAAACTTAATGTTTACACTTCGTTATTCGTTTGGTTCGGCGATAAATACCTCGTTGCCTCGTTCACGGCTCAGTGGAGCGTGGTTTACGTTTGAAACCGCCATGGCTGGTGACACACAGACGCCCTGAACGTTTTAATTACGTAAATATATGGATACATCAACATTTCAGAACATCAGTCGGGTATAGCTCACCTAGCGGGAGCTGTAATGCAAGCTCTGTGAAAGTTGTGACTTGTGTTGTGAGATTGGGAATCAGGGAAAAGTTTATTCTGTTTCTATGATTTGGATTAAGTATACTTGTGATAGTTTTTTATGATATACAGTGGCTTGCCATATTATTATGGACAGTCACATTTTTTTCATTTTTTTTCTTTGAGCTCATTTAACTGTAATCTTAAGTGGTGTAAGACTTGTTAGAAGTCTGTTACACATTCACGATACCTCTTTAACTCAAATTTTAAGTGGATTTTAAGTGTTGGAGCATTCATTTATTTTTAAAATATTTTTAAAAGCGGGAGAGTCGCAGAATCGTTGACACGCGTAAAAATAGGAGACGTTAATAATATTATTTTAAAAAGCTATTTAGTGAGTTTGTGTTATAAATATTAATTAAAAGTAATTATTATTTTATTGTTATTGATGGAAAAGTATTTTGGCGTCAATTTTTATCACAATATTATTATTATTACTTTTTAATGGTACTCAGTACAAGTCGACGGGTTGATTTGTTTCCAAAAAAAAAAATCTGTGGTTAAAACCCTCGTCCTGCATCCGAATCATTCTCAAAGGAAGATAGCAAAACTTGCCGGAGTTTCTTAGTCCGCTATTAGTAAAATAAAAATAAATTTGGAATAAAATAAGCCACTTTTACCCAAAAGAAAAAGCAAATGTTGAAGAAAATTGATTACCACGCAATGGTCTGATTGGAAAATTCGGGATAATTGTTTGCAAAACTGAAAGAAAAGTGGTGATCTTTTAACGTTAATGGTTCGGGAATCTGAAATACCAGTTTTTAAGAGAACTGTACCGCGGAGGTTCGCAGAGGAAGGTCTGACAAGTTATCGACGACTTGAGAGACGAGTTATTATAACGTTCGTCTGAGAAACACATCCAAAAAAAGTAATTGTATGAATAATTTTGTGAAAAAATTATTTGAGAACATCAAAATAGAAGCTAGTATTAAATCTGACCATATTCCAGTCTTATAAGCCTTAAGCTTACAAGCCCAGGCAAGCCGTTTTTTTTTCATTGCTTCAGTCAAACGCAGTTTCTCAAATCGTCGATAACTTGTCAGACCTTCCTCTGCGAACCTCCGCGGTACAGTTCTCTTAAAAACTGGTATTTCAGATTCCCGAACCATTAACGTTAAAAGATCACCACTTTTCTTTCAGTTTTGCAAACAATTATCCCGAATTTTCCAATCAGACCATTGCGTGGTAATCAATTTTCTTCAATATTTGCTTTTTCTTTTGGGCAAAAGTGGCTTATTTTATTCCAAATGTATTTCTATTTTACTAATAGCGGACTAAGAAACTCCGGCAAGTTCTGCTATCTTCCTTTGAGAATGATTTGGATGCAGGAGGAGGGTTTTAACCACAGATTTTTTTTTGGAAACAAATCAACCCGTCGACTCGTACTGAGTACCATTAAAAAGTAATAATAATAATATTGTGACAAAAATTGACGCCAAAATACTTTTCCATCAATTACAATAAAATAATAATTACTTTTAATTAATATTTATAACACAAACTCACTAAATAGCTTTTTAAAATAATATTATTAACGTCTCCTATTTTTACGCGTGTCAACGATTCTGCGACTCTCCCGCTTTTAAAAATATTTTAAAAATAAATGAATGCTCCAACACTTGAAATCCACTTAAAATTTGAGTTAAAGAGGTATCGTGAATGTGTAACAGACTTCTAACAAGTCTTACACCACTTAAGATTACAGTTAAATGTGCTCAAAGAAAAAAAATGAAAAACATGTGACTGTCCATAATAATATGGCAAGCCACTGTAGGTACAATGTACATATTACTAATGTTGGCTAAATATGATTAGGATTGTACGGTAGGCATTGAAGAAATCTGTGTAATGGTATTAATACTGACAATGGCTATCTTTAATGACAGTTAAAAAAATTGCGTGCTTAAAGCTATATTCAAAGTTTTGCTATATATTCTTCATGTTATCATGTTATGTCTTTGATGACTGATTAAGCAATGTAAGTAACAATGTGAGATGTTTTCCATTTGCCAAAATTAATGTAAATACAAAGTTTGGCAATTTCAGTTTGTACAATGTTCTCGAATTCCAGATCAAATAAATTCTAGCGAACCCAGACACTTCGCAAGTCTAGAGATTCGAGATAAGAAGGACTAGAGTCGAGTGTCTCAAAGAGAGGCGAAGGAGCTATCAAAGCGCTGAAAATTCCAATACATTCTACAAAGTTCAAAGTTATTAAACACGACATTTATCTTTGTGCTGAATTAGATCTATAAATGTAATTGAAGGATGTATTTATTTAAAAAGAAAAAAATAAATTAAAAATTAAACGTCCTTGCCGCAAAAAAAAGACACAGAACATAAAAACAATTGACCTTTAGAAATGAGCCAAACCAAATGAAACGATTCGAAAATCAAATTACGAAATAGAAGCAAAAAATATTTTAGACAACATCAAGCGATTTCCTTATTGATCGACAGAATGAAGGGGCGGAAATGTTTTGCGGTCCGACTGATCTTTTCTTTTGCGAATGTTTGTTTGATATGTTAGTTTGTGTTTTATTTACTTTCGTCTTATTCATAATACTTATTTAGGTCCTCATTGATTGACATTAACGGTTTAAAATTGGAACATTGGAAATGGTACTATTTTATTTTGGATATTCACATCTAGTAAGAGTGATGCCAGTAATTCAGAAAAAATATTCGTGACGTTTCGATCATGTAATACGAATAAAGGGATATTAAATATTCTTGTATAACTTGGGGAAAGTCCCGGGTGAAACTTTGAATCCCGTGCTCATCCTAAGGAAACACTAAATATTTGAATATAAAATTTCCTCTTTCTATTGGTATACATTAAAAACGCCTGTCTTAACTTAAATAGCAAAGTGATTCGTGAATGTATTATTACGCGTGACCATCTTTCAATTTTATTTTATTTTATATAAACCTACCACAGATCCTTTCTCAAGATATTATCTCTTTCCATACCAAAAATCATTCAAATCAAGCAAACAATTCAAACTTGAAAGCGTAAAAATCAAACAGACGGTTAATATTGTTTTTGGAGTATTTATATGAATAAAATATTATGAAGTAGATAAATAATGTGGTAGCAGTATAACTTATCAATTTGAATTCGAATGGTGTGTGTTATAGCGATATAAGCGTCGACACTAACGTAATATTAGCTCATAAAAAGCTATACAGACGGAATAAACAATATATTATTATTTTCCCATAATGTGGCGAGTATTGCCAAGTCACAAAATGACGACTTTCCACCGTTTTACGGACGCTGTTAGAATTCCATTTTTGAATATTTATCAAACATGCCTGGTTTCGATATTAATAGATATCTTTGTTCATATATGTAGAATTCTATTTTCAAAAGTTGCCTTTTGCAATTGGCCATTATATTACTAAATGTTACTATAATCATTATTTATGTTATTGCCTGGCTAAAACTCTGTTGTAAGCGGTCTGCATTCAGCGACTTAATTCATTTAAGCTAAAAAGTTAGCTTAACAATAGCTAATGTGTAAAGACATATTATGTTAAAATAAAATAAATTTGTTTCTTAAAGAAAATAGAAAGTAAACTCGAAAAACTTCTTAAAAGAGAAATAAAACTAGTGTAAATTGCCCCCACCCATCAAGGAAATGAGTTATCTAAAGTGCCAACACGAAAATGATATAAAATTTGGTGCCATTTTGACCCTTTTTATTGGCTCGTAAAATTTTATTGCTGAGGGCGGAATTATATCATTTTGAGGAATACCTATAATAATATAATCAATTAACAAAAGTGAACAAATATTGAAATTATTTTTTACATCTTACGAAAATTTTCATTTCAATCTTTTAAATACACCTAATCACCTTTGTGTTCCAAAAGAGTAGGCAGTGACGATAGATCTCAACATTGATCATCATCATCATCATTAGCCCATAAACGACGTCCCACTGCTGGGCACGGGCCTCCTCTAACTTTGATATGGTCGACATTAATCACTCCTTGCAAACAAATTTCGCTTCAACTACAATCAATGTCTTCATAATTACTCACCAGTAATTTAAACACTTAGATCTTAATTTAACATGAATTGTTTAATGAACAGCCTTAACAGAAAGTAATAATTATGTGCATAAATTATTCAGAACGAGCCCTGTAAAATCTATTTGTGAACCCACGCCCTTCAATTTTCTGGAGTATGTCAATGTTCAAAGTACTTTCTAGAAACGATCAAGTCTTTTACGTGGATTAGTAAAACATTCCACCGGGAAATTACATAGAAATAATTTATTGGTAATGAAATTGCAAGAAATATCACTAGTTCGTTCACTTTAGAAATATCACCTAGGGATTCGTTTAATTTACCATCCGATATTAAGTACTTTTTTTTAATATAAAATTGTCTATAATTATTATTAACTGCGATTTTATGACTTTGAATGAAATTGCCCCTAAATCTGTAACAACCCTTTCTGCCTCGAAATTTTTCAAAAAGTAATTAGAACTTTTAATTGTGCAGGTGTCATAACGATGTTTTCTTTTCCTCCACCGTTAAAGTACGTGATAATTAATTAATTGTGAATACACACATAAAAGTCAGAGGTGTGTACCTGGGATTTGAATCCGTGACCGTCGAGATTCTCGATCGATTAAACATTTGAATACCATTAAATGGACTCTGTAGTGTACAAAGATTGACATAGACACAAACCCGTGTCAGAAATTGCTTCTCCATTCCTATTTCACCGGAAATAACACGTCATTTCTGCAAATGATGAATTATGCGAATGTTCAACAGTAAAGTTCGGAAATTGTAGCAGTTTCAGGTGCAAGAACCGGTTCACTTTGGATATTACGAGCAATTTCAGTTCCAAGCTAACAATATACATTTGCTGTAATCTCGCAATTACCAACACGGCTGAGCGAAGTTTAAATCAAACAAACTAAAGTAAACTGTGTATTTTTGTTTGTTAAGTCCAGTAAACATTTGGAAGAGTTATTGCAGTATTTTTTGTAATAAACAAGGCTTTCACTTCAAATATATTTTATATTGTTGGTTTTTCTTTTAGTTTATAAATCAATGCAATTTTCTAGACTGTAATCCCGAGGTGGGTAGAATTTCATTTCTACATGAGGCGACGACAATTAATTTCATGCAATATTTGCCAAACCCGTAGCGGAGTTAGTTCTTCAGCTCGTAAAACCAAAAGCCATGAGTTCGATTCCACCGAGACAAACGTTTTAGTGAACCACTCATGAGTGAGGACTATGTATGTGACTGTTTGGTGTATTTGTATATTAATTCATTACGTGTGTATTGCCTTTAACAAATACATTGTAACTGAATAATTATTACAAAAAGCCCAAATAGGTTTGAGAGGTTTATCAGATAATTAATCAAAGAGCCTGACCTTTTTTTGATTCAAAAGAATGAAGCGTCATGTATAGGATATTTCCAACATTGAATACAAATTACTCAGGGGAACTTACACGTGCCAGGAAATTCCCTCTTGTGTATACACAGCCGACATTGCTTCGCGATCTCGCTATTTTACTTGTTTCAATTACCTAGATAATTGGAAATTGTAGTGCACTGCTTGAGCAAAGTTTACCTAACTTAATGAAGTTTCAAAACGGGTAGTGCCTAAATCCACGTGGATATTGAGTGAGAGAGAAATCTTGGACAAATGAAATCTTATCGTCAAATTATATATTGTTGTCGTCTATAAGTATAAACTTTGATACTTGTCTGACGGATGCCTCATAGCAAACTCGTGCCTATAATAACAACGCTTTTTCGTCAATTAAAATAAGATGTTTTTAACACTATTAAGTAACAAAGTAACGCAAAAACAATACGATAACCTATGACGATATTATTGCTCGTATCAAAATTTATTCCGTATCTATTCACCCCAGTTTCATAGACGATAAATCTACTTGTGGACATTTAGACAATAGTCAGCCCCGTTATGGTCGAGCAGCTATATTATACATTAACCAATAAACACACTAATGGGGTTATTATGAGAATATAATCCTAATGCTCCAATGCAATAGGACATGTAAGCAATTAGCAATCAATAGATCAAATTCTCTTGTCCTTGAATGAAAGGGAATTATTTTCAATCCTCGCTTGATTGACATTGAACATAGAAACCTTTTCATTCAACAAGTACAAATTTAGGACGCCAGTTTCCTTGTAAAGCCACTTGAGTAGCACTTAATGGCCCGGTTTAATGAAAAAGAATTGTACGGTGTTATGATTTAATATTTATCAGCTTATTTATTACTCATGATTACTTATTTACCAAGCATTAGCCCATTTGCACATTTTGTAACTTCCATGAAATAACAAAATCATTACCGTTTCAATCAATCAATCAGCCTATCACCGTCCACTGCTGAACGTAGGCCTCCCCAAGAAAGCGCCAACCATCCCGGTCTTGAGCAGATTACCGTTACCGTTACCATTACCGTTTACTAGACACATTTTTAAAATCCGTTCTGCTACTTATACTATCCCAACAAAAAAATCCTTTAACTTCTAACATTTCAAGACACCTTTCGATAGATCACAGCAATAAAAACCATGTAAAAATTTAAACCTATTTTATATTCTAGAGTAAAAACAACAACTTCGCGTTGTTTTATTGAAACCCGTCGAACCTCATTAGTTCTGCACTGTTCCGGTAATCTGGTACTAGGTGCCTGTAATGGGTCTGGGCACCAGTAAAACTTCTTTTATTTTATAGGTAAAAACAGAATCACATTGTTTAATAGCTAATAGTACCGATACGTAGAAGCAGTGATGCCTCGAGATTTAGGCGCACGGTAGAGAATCTCGGCAGTCGCGAGTTTAAATTCCAGGCACACACCACTGACTTTTCAAAGTTTTGTGTGTATCCACAATGAATTATCACTTACTTTAACGGCATAGAAAAGGATCGTGGTGAAACCTGTACACCTAAAAGTTCTTAGGATTTTTTAAGCGTGGTGGACTAAGGGCCCAAACTCTCGTATTTGGGCTGATGATGATGATGATGACTATATCAAGAAAGCCGTCGTAATTCATTAGATTCCTACTAATATAGTATTCAAGTACTATGTGTCTGTAATGGATGTGTGAACCAGTAATCTCTAATAGGAATAAATCGTCACGTGGTGCGCCGGTCGCCCGCACTAGGTCACGGATAACCACCGAAGCTTGTGACTAGCTCACAGCTATGTTAATTAGTAAGTAGCTCTCAAATCAGTCATGTGAATTCTGCTTATATTAATGCCTTTCACACATCCTTATTGGTTGATAATGTCACTTATAACTGCAGTTTAAATGACGCATTCCAGCTTAGTAAGTCTGTTTTAGTTTTTTGAGGCCATAATTTACTTATGTTTCGTTGATAATAATTACATTGCCACAAACACGTGTACAAACTTACGGTATAGTATTATAAGGAAGGTTTATTTCAATTAAAAAATTTACAGGTCCAAGATTTAAAAAAATAAGACGATAAAAAGTATAGTTTAAAAGTCGTCTGATTGTTTCACTACTAATGCCCTATCCCACCACACACCCGCCACTGCAACTCCTGTATTCCAGGATCAACAGCGGCACGCACAGTATTGGCGCCGAGCAATGAAGCTCAGCGAATCTAAGGGGACCTAAATTGTCATAATCCAAAAGTTTCACCACTAAAAAATATTTACATAAGATGTTTCCAGTATCGTTAGTAAATACAACCCTACTTATATACACATTCTATGAAGTGAACATGTTGTATTAATAATTTAACGTGTAAGCCAATGTCATTGATATGAATCTTATTATGTTTATTCCCGCGTGCCAGTTACCCCGATCAACAAATATCGCATGACCAAGCCAGGTTATCGTACAGCATCGCCATTATTACAATAATTATCCAATTATTTTCATGGTTATTTATTTGATTAGCACACTTTTTCATGCCCTTGTGCCATGATCTCTGATGTCGTTAAAACTTGGGTTAAGATGTCGTGGAATTTTAAAATTTTCTACTTGGCCAATTTTCTAGCAAGATTGTAAAAAACAGAAGATGGAATTCAGAACATTTGATGATCAGGTTGGACAGCGCTGTGCTTAACACGATAATTATATACTATTTAGATTTGGAACAACGATACCTTTTACTTTTATTGTTCTCGAGGGGAAAGCTGTTAATAGCTCTACTTCCCGCCAGCCCCCGGGGAGGAGGGCGGGAAGCGTATGTCGTGGTCTTCTTCCAGTCCAGCGCACGGCGATGTCATATCCGCGCAGATGTTAGTGCCGGGCTGGGTAACCAACGATTCCCTACTATACTACAACTTACTTCTACCATGTGAGGGACATTGAGCAGTGTTTTGCAAATTAAATATAAATCGATTTAAAATGACACATTTTTTTACTAATAAAGTAAAAATAGAATACTAACGTTTAGAATACCTACAGCTAGGTTGACAGTTTACAGTACTAAACCTCTAACTGTCAACCGCTGCAAGCCGTCAAACACTCCTTGGAATTGGCTATAATATAAATAATTAATGGCCGTCGTACTCGCATAGGTCTGGAAACACACATAAAGATCAAGGTCTTACTGACAGTAAGACCGCAATGAGCATTCATCACAAATTGAATCACCACGAGAAACGAGACTAAACAGTATTTGATTCAGAAATAGGTTTTCAACAGTTTTTAATAAACTCGTTGATTTTAGATTCGTTTGCTGTTTATTTACCTTGTATTTCTGAGAATCCTTAAGAAATACACTGAAATTTATATCCAATCCCTGCCTTTTTAGGGTATTCAGTCACCCAAATCCCTTACAGAAGACCCGTGCCCATCAAAAGCTATAAATAATCCATTATCAAAACAGTACTCGAAGTAATTTCCTTAAATAATTAAATGTACTCAATTGGACGGTGATTTCAATCACCTACCCGTTTAAGAGCTCTTAATGTTAATTGGTCGTGTACTGTCGATAACATCTTGATGGGTTTTCGAAAGGGCTCCTTAGGAATTCATTGTTTGTCTCTAATAACAATTGACCCACTTACAAAGGACTGCTAAAGATATATAGGGAGATTTGAGGCCTTAAGAAAATGTATAAATTCATCATCATCGGTGTCTGGACATGAGCCTACTCTGCAACTGAGAGGGTTTAGGCCATAGTCCATTACCCTAGTCTAGTAGTGGTTGGTAAGAAAATCACGTCTAAGTAATCTTAGGTACATCTAGGTACCTACATCTAAGAAATTCAAGCAGGTTTCCAAGCGATGTTTTCTTTCACCGTTTAAATAAGTGATGATTCATTGTGAATACAAACATTACTTAAAATCATCTACTTGCACGGAACATAAAGTTTTGTACTAACACTTCACACTACCATATTAAAATAGATAAAATTCAAAGTAATTCGTTCAACACGACAAATTTGTTTTGTTACGAACCTGTTAAATTCCATATTACATAATTAGACATAACTTTGTAAACAAGAAACAACCTGTTTAAATTGTTTCACGTGATCCTTAAGATTGCCCAATGTGAAGTATTTATATTGAGAAAGTATCTGACTGTGTTTAAGTCACTAATCATAACGCCTTAAGCGCGGTTCTCTCGCAAAAAAAAATACAAAAAAATACAATTTCATAACAAAATATATTTTTATTCAACAATCACTTTTAAATTATTGTATAAAAATATCGTATGAAATGTAATTATTTTTTAATATTCAGTAAAAATTGTGAACAATATCTGGAAATGATAAGCAAATAAAACCCATTTTTCCAATGCTTACTTCATATCACAAGCAAGGAGAACAAAAATATTATGCAAGCTGTCTGGAATAATACTAAAACATCGTTACGAAAGGAGATGTAGTGAAACTTTAGTGTCTATGCAAAAGGATATATTTTATAACCTTAGAAAATGAAATACGGTATCTGAGAATAGACTATTGTGATGTTCAAAAGTGTTCACTTCGACAACTGCCCATACAAACGCATCAAGTTCAACGATGACAAGTGAGTATTATACACAATTTTAATTGAGAGGCCAGCAATGAACTGTTTGAAATTACATTTTTTTGTGCTAAATATGTTCAAAATAAAAAAAAAAGAACTGTAATGCGATGCATATATACTGCAAATTTGAACTGTGTAATCGGTTCCTCAGTCGTCCTATAGCATTAAATTCGGCAATTATCAATTTTTTAACCACAACATTGATGCCTTAAAAACGTGAGCCTTATTACAGTAAGAGAAAAGGATCTATGAAATCATCTCTTAATCAATTCCCTATATATTCGTTCACTAGATAATATATGTGGGTTCGATTTATGTATATAGCGTTATGATGTCTACCATAGTTTAATATTGTAACGCCTTAGCTGGCTTTATAAACAAACGGCTTGCCTCTGGGTGTAATTAAAAAAATGTTTGATAATACCTCGCTCATATAACGTGACCCTTTTCATTCGCGCGAAATTGTTATGTGTTGTACAGCAGTTCTTTCAAAACGTTTGTTTTTTCTGAAAATTCATAGAAATTCGACATCTATCTACATCTGGATAAAATATGATAACAGTTCTACAGAAATTAATTTTACGACTTTTGGTATCACAATTGGAGGTTTCTATTAGATCTTTTCTTAAAATACAAACTACATTCCATTTCTGTTTATCGTGTTGTGAATTCCTCGTATTGTTTGAAATGTTCTCGTATATAGGTATTCTCTGACGAAACATTTATTAACAAAAGTGTCTTTTACGACTAACCAGGACATTTTTATACTGATTTAAAAAAAGCAATAGTTTTGCTGGGGATGAAATATACTTGAGATAATCAAAGTTCAAAATGAAGCACATTTTCAGACACCAGCTTAAGAAAGGTCATCCCGTGGGTTCGATCCCCTTATCGAGACAATTTTTGTGTGATTCAGATTTGTTTGTTTTGGATGTGGGTGTTTATGAGACCGAAATACTAATACCCACGACACGACACAAAACGTAGATGAATATTCCTGTTGGGTGTATTTATTTGTACGTAATAACTAGTTAATGATTTAACATAATGTTTAGTTACTAATGATATCCCAAATAGATTTTAATTTCTCCCTCAAGAGAGCGATACTACTAAAAATCCCTGGTTTAAGCGAGTTTTAGCGATTAAAACGCAAGTGGAGAGGCAAAAGGGAAATTTTTAAGCGTATTTTCCGCCGACCGTTCTCACTACGAGTGCTCTCGCATATTGTTCAAAAATTCTCGCCGCCCTTTTATTGAAAATTTAATGACGTTATTAATTAGGGAGGAATGTAGATGAGCAAAAATCCCTAATTTCTTTGACGTTTATGGATTTTTATATGAGCATATGTTTGATTAACTGTAGTATCCTTGGCAGTATTAATCATATAAATGTTAACATAAAATGACGTCGATTATATCGAGCTTAAGAATATATATTATATACAATTTTGAGTTTATTAGGCTTGATTCATATCCTGAATCATATATCGTCTCTACCTTTATCACCTACTGGTCAGATACCATTATTATTTACGGTGTAGTTGTTTCTTATGTTTAAAATATGTGTTAGTAGCTACCAAAACTTATTTTTTAATGATAAATAAAACAAATATGTGGCTTTAAGACCGGTACAACTTTTATTGTTGTATCCAATATCGTAATATATCGAGTTATAACAATTGGAAAACTTTCGTATTCTTAGGCAATATTTGATCCAATATTGGACGATTGAGTTGGCAGATTTCGTGGCGCAGTTGGTAAGAAATAGTCCACGATAAGGGGAGGTAATAATACCCTAACCGTGACAAATATATGTGGACAAGAGTTTTTCGGGCTTGGGAACGAACACTCTTTGTTTTCCTACTCAACTGTTTATGTTGGAAATTAGGATATTTAATTCATTATTGTATGCTCTATTTCAACTTTTTGGATCAAATTCTAATCATTAAGACCATTTATGGGTTGTCATATCTTTTTAATAAAAACCCCGAACTAAATAAAGATTTAAAAAGAAAGATCATTTACGTCTAGAATTATCCTTGTGTCTAATTCGAGATGGCAAACTATGACACCTAGATATTTCTCGTAATACATTACCGTTTAGCGTGCAGGTTTCCTCACGAAGTTTTGTCTTTAATGCTTTGGTTAAATTACGAACCCCACAAAAAAGCACATAAATTATTGACTGTATCTTAAGGAGAAGATGACTATGGACATGCAAAAAAAATACAAACTATTTGACTTTAATTGAAACTAATCCACAGTATGACTGCAAAAATACAATTATGGATGACTGCAAGAATACTAGAAACTCCATAATCGCATCTAATGCAACTCATGATCTGTCTCAAATTGTCCTTTATGACACGGAAGATAAACATGTTAAGCATGTCTAATCACATTAGCTGAGGGTATGGGCGGACTATAAAACTGAAACGCTCATTTCCTCCATAACCGCAAGAACTGATGATCAACACCACACGTCATTTCAAACACTTCCTCATAATATTGTGCATAGCACACATTTACCCGAGAAGTAGGCCAGAGGAATTCAATCGAATAACGATGTGTAGTTGTTTGCTATGGCTTATCTAAGTTATTGTTGGTGGGCATCGAAGTTTTGGTGTCGAGTCCTTATTCAATACCCGTTAGTTTGACTACCATAACATGCATCCTTATCATCAAGAGTTATGGCCTCGAGGATTAGGCACACGGCTGAGTTTGAAATCTCTTTGATCGTATTTCAAACTACCACACACCTCTTTTCGAGGTCTTGTGTGTATTCAAAACGAATTTTTTTACATTTTGGAGAAAAAAATTATGCGTGAAAAAAAAAATCGTGAGTAAAACCTACACTCAAATTCTTTTTACGTTTTTTACGTGTGTAGTCCGCCTACCCGCATTGGGCTAGGGTGAATAACTTACTCCCTTTCAGATGTATTCTTCTCTACAGGATTCTTCTGCACATTATTAGAACATATGAGGGCTGTAGATGATGATATATGATACATACGTTGCGATGCAGTTCTTGATAATGTGCACCAGACTTTAGTAATAATAAATATTCGCTAGTACTTCTTTAATCTAGATACCAGATTACTACCAAACATAGTGCACGTACTGTTGAATAACATTTTAATAATACATATTTTGATACACCTACATCAAAGTACATATTTAGCTACTTATAGTAATAAATTTGCTTGTCTTTGAAAAATATTTTTTTTCGCCAAAGCAATACTGAAAGGTAAGTTTTATATTTATTTACATTACTAAGATGATAAAAATTGTCTCATCTATGACACATTTACAAGTATTAGAGAAGTACAGAAGACTTCCTTCGCTTTTAGAGCATGTAATCTCAAATATATTTTTTTACCTACGTCATAAGTTTTACATACTAAAGACTGGCAGAAAATACCTACGGCATTAAGTCCGCCTTTATACATACTTGTATATAAAGTTTAAATAAATAAATTAGTTTCATACATGTGTGCGATCGTAACTACGTACTCGTATGTGAATCTATTCATTTCAAAATCAATTAACGTGAGTTATCAAAATGAAAAATACACGTTAATATGATTTATAATAATGCATTTCTATTAAGGTACACCATAATAGCGTGACTAGTGAAATTCTAAATGATTAATGATCAAGGAAACAGACACTATGGAACACTTCATCATAATTAATATTCATTTGTTTCTAACGATGTGCATTACAAATGGAAGAATTTACTATTTCCAGTATTCCGTTTTCTTGTGACTAACAATAAACAGAAACATGTTTAGGGTAAGTTTTATACATATAAATTGTAATAAAATGAAATTAGATATACGGTTTTTGTCTACCAATCTACACTATACCAGCGAGGTGGACTAAGGCCTTAACCCTCTTAGATGTAGAGAAGTAGTCGCCTAGCAGTGGGACGTATGTACATGGTTTGATAATGGCAACTATGAAATCACGTCCAAATCAACTAAATCTATTCCTTTATGTATATCTATGCACATTGTTCATTTCCATTTGTAAGAAAGGAGAAACAAAGATTCGGCTTTGTGATATCTTATGTTTTTTATCTCTTTGAACGGTAATTCGAGTAATGAATAGGCCGCTATAATTATAGTCATCTTGGTTTTCTGCTAGAAGATTTAAAATTAATTTAATAATTCGAAAACCTTCACAAGGGTTACACGATAAAAGACACGATCAGCTAAATTTATTCAAAATAAATCTCTCCATCACTAAAATGGGTATTTAATTAACGGACAAACCTGATTCGTGTTATTAAAGACCTTTGAACGTCTAAATATTCATAGCCTGAGGTTAATTCAGTTAACGCTTCGTACTGTAAAATATTTTACGAAAAACTGTGATTATTCTTTTGTTAATTTGTAGGAAAGGTGGGTGTTTAAGATTTAATACTTCGCCTTGAGCCTTATGGCAACAGTATGTAAACTGTGATATAAAGGTTCGATTCCTGATTTGGGTATGTTATTTTTTTTATAAATAGTCAGCAGCAACACGGAGTCAGGAATTGTTTCTAAAAACGGCAATAGCTTCGTTCTCGATTAGAAATGTTGCGCAGAATTAAATTACTCCCTAAACCTTTAATGAACACAGATGTATGTAGTCAAATAGTATAAATAAATAAATTCTTTATTTCACACCAAATTATACAATATAAAAGGTTTCCCTGACTTCTGCACTAGTAAAAACTATGTAGCAGAAGTCGGTGTCCTTCCTTAAACTTATGTGTCTTAACATAAAAATACGATAGAACAAAAAAATACAGTATAATACTTAAAGCTTGGGTTCATTCCATCGTAGTGCTTGTTCACGGATGGATAGTCTTTATTAGATTAGCGGTCAATAGAACAGATCAGCGCTCAGTCATTGGCATATGCTTTCAGGTATGTGAGAATGTGCCGTGGATATATTAAAAGTACTTATCAAGCTGCTGTGGGGCTTCTAATGATCTAGTGTCTGTATATATTACATTATTAGCGAAGCCTTTAAAGAAACTATCTCTGTGTTGAAAATTTTGAAAAGTAGAATTTATTTCTTTTTTTGAAAGTGTTTGATCTAGGAGTAAGAGTAGAAGTGAAATGTCAGCATGCCGAGCATGCTGAACCCGCGATTAAAATATCATAATATATTTGCCACAGCCGCTTGTTAGTTATTTTATTTTCGTCAATATTATGTATGGTAACCTTTTTACTATCTCCGTTTTTATACCCTGTTTCTTTTGTAGGTAAAAAAAATCGTAGCCCTTTTTAAACAACTGAAACCTTTTCAATTAATTTCAGGCGCCGAAACGGACTAGGTCATGACATTTATTCCTAAAATTCAACAACAAAACCTGCTGAAAAAGTTTTTTTTAATAGGATGGCATAGTGATCTCTCCACGTTTCAGCCTGTCTCCACCTACTATCATCCCAAATAATGTCGAAGGTTTTGATACTAACCCTGGGATCTAGTGAGAAAAATACAGTAGCCGTCAATCAGGCTTTAAATTATGTGTGTTTGTCCCCAGGCCGTGGATCATGGAGACCAGGGCTGATGAGGAGGAGGCCCCGACGGACCCAGCGGCGCGGAAGCACACGCACCATGACTACACCGAGCAAGACTTCGAAGGTAAGTACCTACTTTGAGTGCATAGAAAATTTGTGGACTAGAAAACTGCCTCCTGATCTCGCTAGATCGGATTCAATTCGAACGATTCGAATTCAGTCGACTCGGATTCGATTCTCAGGTGAATTTTCCTAATCCTATCCCATACTATACACAAAATAAATGTGTTATTGGATATACATTAGAAAATTCTTAGTGGCAATAATAATTTAAAAATTGAGCGGTTTATTTTTTTGTAGACGTTATAAACAGTAGGTATTAACGTTATAAATATTAAATTACAGTAGGTATAGATTGGCCTTCTCATTTTGAGGTTATTATTAAAAACTAAAATACCTAAAATTTTGCGCTTTTGCGTTATCGTGAGTACGATGCGTAATGGATTATTCATGTGAACAATATTCATGCTGTTTAATGAAACCACGTGTGGTGTACCACAAAATGGCTGTAAACCTATTAAACTAATTTTCATTTCATGCATTATGCATTTTATTGTGCTATAAAGAGAGTTTATTAGGGATTTGGGATTTTTTGCATAGAAAAATAGGAAACGCCATGGCAATCCACATGTTATCCTAAAATATATGTTAGTTTCTAAGGGATGACTGGAGCACGTACTTTAAAATCATTCGATAGTTTATCACTAAGAATTGTGGCTTTTCATATATTCGCAGAAGTTGGGTTTTTTAACCTAAAATTTCCAGTGCATTCTGTTCTAATGTTTATTTAGATATCGGATACAGTTCGTGTTAAGCAAAGATCAAAAGCCATTAAGCCATTTGTTACTGCTTTACTCTATTTAAATTATCCTTTAGGCACTTTTCTGCATCAAGTAATGTATCCGTCTCACGTAATAGGGGCCGAGCTTATTGCCGTTTTCGGACACATTTTTAGACTTCGTACTACCGAGTTTTCCTAATGGAAAAACACACTTTACCTGACCCGGGAATCGTACTCGGGACCTCTAGATCCCACGGCGCAATCTGCCGCGAAAGTTAGTTCGAAATAAAATTGCTAAAACGAGGGTAGTAGGCGTTAGATACCCCTATAAAAGTGTATTAACGATGTGAATCAACAATCCCACGCGTTTTCGGAAGCGTTCGTAATGCCTAAGTAAATTTACCAGATCTGAATCGACGCCCACGCGCTCCACTTAATTGCCTCATCTCTTACCTAATCTCTCGAAACTACTACTAAAGTGGTTATCTTTATCATGTTACTAAATGTGTCATTTGAAATCGATTTGGTATAAAACCTAAGATTTTTAGTTTGTTGATTTGCGTTGCGTGTGAACGAAGTTGGTTTACGTTCGAGAAATTTGGATGTTAAATATAGTGGCCGTTGTAGGTACAGTGTAAATCCCTTAGTATGGCAATGTTAAAGAGACCAACAAAGTTCGAAACCACAATTTAGTGGCTCCACTCTGAAAAGGTTAGAATGTACTTGAATAAATGTGTATGAATAGCACATGGAACAGGCTTATACAGGGTGTATTTAGACCGTGATCGAAAACTGAGGCAGGTAATAGCGATAGTGATTACAAACCCCTTGGCATTAAAGAAAATCATCGTTGTTAAAAGTATGTGGTTTGTATGGAAAACCTCAAAAATTTTATTTTTTGTCGGAATTTTTAATATCGCCACTGGGTTTGTGATCACCCTCGCTGTTACCTGCCCTAGTTTTCGATCACGGTCTAAATACACCCTGTATAAGCCTGTATAATCAACCTTGGAACTAATACTGATAGAACGAAAAGGATAGGTGAAAAAAAAATATTATCGTCATTATCAGCCCATAGACGATCCACTTCTGTCTTGTAAATACTAATTTTCCTAATCCTATCCCATACTATACACAAAATAAATGGAAGCATTATCAAACTACAAATACCCGAAAGTTCCCGTCAGAAATTGGGTTAAGAACACAATTTCCGTCAAATAAATTAGCGTCAGAGGATCCTTAGTACAGCACAAATAGAGGGGAGGTTGTCGTCACAAAACGTTTCGAATTAGGTCGCACCTTTGTCGCGAGGAAACACATTGTTTCGTGTTAACGTAGAGATGTTTTATTCGATAAAATCAGCTGATAAGGCAAGGATTAATGCTCCGTATTTAACACACACAATCCTTTCAAAGTAGTATCAAAGTTGTGGTCGTTTATGATCTCTAAGAAAGTCTTTCGGAATGTTATGAAAGCAAATGGAATTTCTATAAATTTGTGTTTCGATAAATATGCTATCAATTAATTTTATTACCGAAATCTTGATAGCAGGAAGGGGCCAAAAAACATTCCATGTTTGCACCCATTTAAATATTAAGTCTTAAAGTATGTTTTCACGTTTAAATCATTGCTGAGAGGAATGAAATTTTATATTGAGAACGAAGCGAGTCTAAACATGATTACAGCCTCCAATATAAAAAGAATCATGAAAAAAATAATGATACAACTTCTACCTAGCCCTTCTGAAATGCAACGGTACATTTGGTTAACCCAGCGATCAGCCACAAACACGTCCATTATTACGAAGGAAATTACTCAAATAGCGATATGTGGGTGTAGAAATTCATATCTATCTTATAAGAGCTCGACACAACATGTATGTAGTCACGTTCTTCCATCTAAAACAGAGGCGCTTGTATCCTCACTAGCGTAGCAAGCTCGAACTAAATCAATTAAAATCTACGGATGAAAATAGAAAACGTTGAATTCTAGAGAACGTTCTTCGTAACCAGTGAAAAAAGTCTACACTGTGTGCTATACGAGCGTTTAATTGAGCTGTTCTGTCCAGTACGTGCAAATTCAATGGTTAAATTTATCGATAAACTTGTTACAGGTTTGATAACGTTATTCGATAGAGGGCGCTGTGGTTCATTTACTAGTTGGCCTACATTGAAGGGAATTAGATTACGGATTTGTTACGCAGTTTATATTGTAAACGTGTAATGGTTTTGATTGAAGTTTTGTCGCTTATGCACCATTTCTTTTTTAAGTAATTATATAAACTGTATTCACGTTGAATTATCACTTGCTTTAACGGTGAAGGAAAACATCGTGATAAAACCTGCACACCTAAGTGTTCTTAGGAATTTCTTAGGTGTGTAGTCCGCCAACCCGCACTAGGCCAGCGTGGTGGACTATAGCCTAAACCCTCTCACTGGTAGAGGAGAACCGTGCTCAGCAGTGGGCGTATATGGGTTGATGAAGAAGAAGAAGATATAAACTAGCCTCATATATCTCGCAACGTAAATGTGCAATAAGATCGAGGGTTCTCTGGAGCGATTGCCAACCTGCGTAGTCTTATTGGCATTCGACAGAAAACTTTCTATAGCTAAATGGTGTCTAGAAATGCCCTCGATAATAGACACTTTCCTCGCCCCCTAATCTGTGTGACGTAATACTAAACGTAAGGCTTAAATATATACGGATCTCGGCCATCATCTTTACCTTTCGTGGCAAATGTCTACTTACACACTTTTATGTATGTGCCAATTTTAGCAGTCTTGGGCAATTTTTCTAACAATTCTTTTTAAAATTACTTCCCTTTACGAGTGTACTTTTTTAAATGTATAACATTATTATCTTTATGGTGATATTTAAAATGCCTGCTCACAAAAGCAATTTTCATAAAAACCCGTCCCAGTTTTTACGATTTTCATTTGCAACAGAGATGTTTATACCTCAGTGTTGAGTCTGAAGCTACCAACAATGTATGTACAATTTAATGTACCCTCTTAGCGAAGTTGCTTCTAGAAGTTTCTGTTTTTATTGCACTTTAAAATTAGTACCATAGAGTCGTAAATGCGGAGTGGAAGATACACTCGATTTTTTAAACAATGTAATGTCTTTTGTCTTTTACTATTACCGGTTCTGCGATGAGTCACTTATGACCGGATTTTTTAACAAGTATTGCATACGTATCGGAATCTAATATATTTACTTTGATATATGTATATATTTACTATGATGACACAATTTATCCCTTAAATAGTAAGTTAAATTCATTAGTTTACTTAATGTGAGTTTTTTCTACTTATATTATTGTCGTACACATATAAAATTATAATTTAACATTTTACATTATTGACCTTAAAAAATAATTCACAAGGTCAGGTTGGGGTGGGAAAAGCAATTCCTTTCGAATGTTTTAATATTTTTTATTAAATAATCATTTTATAGCCACTAGGAAGACTGAGCCATTTTTTTCACGACTCATTCTCAAAAAAAAATCCTAAAGGTTTTACAGTTACAATGAATTTCATTCGCCCTTCAGAAGTATATCAAAACTAAGGAAAGCAATATATAATCCTGGTGTGTTCGGTACGTAAGCTTAAAGCTTCAAAAGCTTCCTGAAAGGTCGCATGCGAGCTAAGCTTTGTCAGTTAAGTCTTGACCTCCAGCTGTGAGCATAACACTACGGAATGAATTTTCATGTCGCGTATTTTCCTGCGCTTTTCTTAATGACGTCGTTTTTCTCACTCTCGTTGATGTTTTCTTTGAGTTGCAAGAATTTTTTATTATTTTAAAATATGTTATTTGAGTAATGCTAGAGGCTATCATGAGTATTAACGAGGGTGCGAGAGTTAGTCGGGATGGCCTCGAGGTTTAAGCAGGTCGAGAATGTCGGCGGACGCGGGTTTAAACCACCAGCACTTCTAACTTTTTTAAGTTATGCCGGTATTCATAATTAATGAAACAAAACAGCAAGTAGATTTTTTTTCACTTTGGAGGAAGGTAGCATGTGTGACTGTAGGATATTTTTATGTCTATTATAAACGCTATTCATCTATATGTATTAACTTTGATCACCAATATTAAAAGATAATGAAACTAGTCATCCTAAGAAAAAGCAATTTTAGTATTTGGGTACATAGTAATATTACGAGCGTATTTCCTTAAAAATTATCCTGCGCTGAAATTCTCCGCCAATAAATACGATACACGGTTGCAAAACTCCATTTCATATACTACGTTACATTTTATATCGAAATTGAATAGAAATCGGCAAATCCGTACGATTGCACTTGACCCGCACGCTATTTCGCTTCAAGACGAGATTTCTCGACGGCTTTCGTGCTTCGATAACGATGGCTATTTTTGCATCATCGATTTATGCAAAGCTTCTAACAGAGACGTTAATGTAATGCGAATTGCCTCGAGTGTTGCAATAAGTACGTCAGCGTGGAATGTGCAAGTCCCACCTTTTAAAATACCTACAATTAAAAAATACTGTTAAGCAGAGAAACGTTTGTCCATCTTGTTCTATTTATAACATATCTTTTATTTTAAAACGTTAGTGGTCCCCGTTGGTCGTATGTATGATCAACACTCGTATCCATTCTCGGGTTTACGCAAAGTATTAAAATGTTTCAAAAACATTCAGAGTTTTAGTAGTAACAGGTCTGTGACGTTAAACGTGCTCAGAAAAGACGAAAGGTTCGGGCGATATAGATACCCAACATTTCTGTTGAAACGAATGCCTAAAATTTCACCTATGTATGTACATCTACATCTTAAGAGATAAAGACTTATATACAGACTTGTATCTAGACCGTAATCGAAAACTGAGGCAGGTAATAGCGATAGTGATTACAAACCCCATGGCATTAAAGAAAATCCCGATAAAAAGTAAAATTTTTGAGGTTTTCCATACAAAGCACATACTTTTAACACCGATGGTTGTATGGAAAACGTAAAAAAATATATTTTTTGTCGGGATTTTTAATATCGCCACTGGGTTTGTGATCACCTTCGCTATTACCTGCCTCAGTTTTCGACCACGGTCTGAATACATCCTGTATAATATCGTCGACCGATCTATCCGCCAACGCGTACTAGGCCAGCGTGGTGGACTAAGGCCAAAAACCCTCTCAGTAGTAGCTCAGCAGTGGGACGCATGTATATGGGCTGATAATGATATAATATCATCTTCATATAATGTCATTCCCAAGGAGGGTTGGCGTCAGGCAGGCGGCCGGCCGTAAAACATCTGCCAAAACTCTTATGCAGCATGTTTTGTCCTTCCACACAGGAAGGAAGGACAAAACATGCTGCGCCGACCCCAAACAAGAATTGGGATCAGGGCAGGAGAATGATGAATGATATAATATCATCTAGACCACACAGAAAGTAGGTACGAACTTAAGACAAGGATATCTCCTATATCATACTATCTATTCTTATTAAATCATCTAGAGCTATAAATATTTTATCCGCAATAAAACGGAGGGTGCGAAAAGCGGTATTACCGTCGCCTCCTTCAGTAAGTTATCGTGTCGCATTTGTCTCAGTCAGACTTCTTGTCACCACTTTAAGATCTTTACAAAGCACGTTTTGTTATTGTTCTTACAAAATATAGAACAGCTACCCTAAAATGGTGTTATGAATGAAGTTTACAAGTTTTTCATTTGACGCCCATTTTAATATTGTTCCTTAAACGGTTTAAATTTCAATGATTTCGAAATTAAACGATTATTTTTTAGTGATATTAGTAAATATTTCTTCAAGCAAAATATCATAATGACTTCTATTAAAATACGTAACTCAGTAAATACCTGTACGAATTTCAAATTGCATTCCTATGATTTTGCCCCTTTACGCAAACATCACTGTATTTAAGTAAATCAAAACCGTATTAAAAAATCCATAGATTTATTGCACTCAGCACGAATCCCCGCCTTATCAATTAGCATGGAAGCTATCTATAGTGGGGCGAATCACATGTATGCAAATAGCAGCGGAAGCTACATTCAATCAGGTTACATCTGTAATTAGTTTTCCGCACGCTATTAGTTAAATGGGAACGAGGATGGCTTGCCATGACTAGTTGGGATTTATGTGGGACTATTTATAGTATGTTTATCGGGTAATTAGCTTAGAGGTGTTCGTCGTGGGATATTTATATCCGGACAGAATTGCTGCAAGGTACAGCCCGCCGGAAGCTAATTTTGTCGTTTCTGGCATTAGCATGTTTATGATGAACTTAGAAAGAATGATAGAAATAGATGGTTATTATCTATACTAATATTATAAAGCTGAAGAGTTTGTTTGTTTGTTTGAACGCTAGGATCTCAGGAACTACTGGTCCGATTTAAAAAATTCTTTCACTGCTTGATAGCACATTTATCGAGGAAGGTTATAGGCTATATATCATCACGCTACGACCAATAGGAGCGGAGCAGCAATAAAGAATGTTTCAAAATCGGGGACATTTTTTCCTTTTTGTGAGCTTCCGCTGCGTGCGCTGCGAAAACGGTTAGTTTCGCTAAAATAATGTTTGAGAGAAATGTTTCTCTTTAAAAGTTCTAAAAAGAAGTCCGCGACAGTATATGTCTATCTTTTAAGGTTGGCTCACTATAACGTTTTTTATTCTAACCAAATTTATTTTAAATAAAGCATTATTTGTGAAGGTGTTTTTACAAACATGATATTAATCCTTATCCAAATAAATACGTTATTCATTACAAGTATTTAATACAAAATAAATTAGTCCTTTACATCATTTGATTTCAATAAGTATCTTAGAAGATATCGCAGTATCAAAATAATGATCAAGCGCGCAATAATAATACCCAAGGCGTCGACCGGCGCGTTACGGTTTCACGTTGAAACAATTTGACCGATTTGTATGATTTTTGTATATTTAAGTAAATGGGGCTCTGCGGAGTAAAATACTACAACTTTTTTTCCTTCTGAACCCAACCCTGTAGTCCACGCAGACGGAGTTGCGGGCAAAAGCTAGTGACTAATATGTATAAAGCAGTGATGGCCTCGAGGTTTAGGCGCGCGCTCGAGAATCATACACCTACGACTTTTCGAAGTTATGTGTGTTTGTTTAAAGTGATATTAAGGGCATATTATAAGCAGCAATGATGGGCAAGCAGTGATGGCCTCGAGGTTTGGGCGCGCGGTCACACACACCTCTGACTTTTCGAAGTTATGTGTGTATTCACATTGAGTTATCACTTCCTTTAACGGTGAAGGAAAACATCGTGATGAAACCTGCACACCTAAAAGTTCTTAGGAATTTCTTAGGTGTGTAGTTCGCCAACCCGCACTAGGCCAGCGTGGTGGACTATGGCCTAAACCCTCTCAATGGTAGAGGAGACCCGTGCTCAGCAGTGAGCGTATATGGGTTGATGAAGATTTCTGGTATGTTTATCCCATAATTAGCCCAATGGTATATGTAATCGGATATTTATATCCGGACAGAATTGCTGCAAGGTAAAGCCGACCGTAGTCAATTTTGTCGTTTCTGGCATAAGCATGTTTGTTCAGAAACTAATAGGGATAGAAATACACTATAATAATGGTTATTTAATATGCCTTTAATATCACTTTAAACAAAGCTATATCATCATGCTATAATCATCATCAGACTCTATAGTAGGGGAGCCGACGATGCTAAATGGGGATTTACTCGAGCGTCATAGAGACCTATAGGATTGCAAAGCTTAGATGATAAGAAGAAAAAAATGTTATATGATATATATCTTTTCATCGGTGGGGAAAGCGGGTATAGATTGTTAAATATGTAAAAAAAAACTGATGCGTGGACATCCTCGAGCGCGTCAGATATTGATAGCATCATTGCCCTACGTATTTTTAATAATGTACGTATCTTAATCTGATCGTTTCCATGATGGGGGTGGTTGTATTTAAGGATTGAAAATGAAGAAAAAAAAAATTTTATCGAGCGCGTCAGATTTTCTAAGGGAGTGTTAAGTGCACCAAAAAAAAGCTCTCATTCAATAATCTGACGATTTCGATGTGACGCAAACTCGTGGCCATTCTCATAATATGCAAAAAAAAATCGCCATTTGGATATACTCAAGCGCGTCAGATTAAGATATATATGGTTCATCTTTATGTTCTATACGTACTGTCTCATAATCTGACGATTATCTAGAGGGATTCGGCTAATCTGACGAAAAAAAAAAATATTTTTTCAATTTTTTTAAATCATTGAACTTAATTAATTGAAAAGCTCAGGAAATAGCATGCAAATAAATAAGTGTATGTTTTTTTAGTACAATGCATGTATTTATAAAGAAATAATTTAAAAAAATCTTAAAAAAAATTATGTTTTATTAATTAACCATCATCTTAGTTGCAAGTAGATATTTTTCAAATAAAAAGTACTAATTGGTATGCCAGGTCATATAACCAATAAAATAAAAAAAGTTTGCGGGACATTGATGTTTCATTATTCTCCATTCATTGCTCATACATCTGTTAAATAAAAAAGTAGCTCCCACATCCAGTCTAAATAACCCAATTAAAAAAGTATAGGCTCATGCATTAAATGTAATGCACGGATGTCTCAGTGAGTCCGAAAATGTATTATATATAATGCATGGACAAGTAACGTGCTAAAATAGCAAAAACGCCAAAACGTTGGAAACACGTTGAAAATTATAGGTACGTTATGAATACGTTGGCGTCGTGGCATCAGAAACCAGAGTGGGGACGGAGTGAGAGAGTAATAGATAGAGAAAGAGTGCGAGAGGAATAGAAACGCGGAGAAGGAAATAGCATCACGCAGCTGCACTCATTTAACTTTATCGACGAATTTTTGTTATTTCGGCTTGCGGAAATCGTCAGATTATATATTTTTCGTTATTCTTGAACTATTTCCTTCAAAATAACAAACAATTAGCTACGCTCGAGAATGTCGAGATGACGTTTTTTTATTTACAACTTTGCTGCCCTCCCCTTGCTTTACGTCACGCTCAAATTGTCAGATTAGTGGAATATACACTTTTTAGGACGTTATTTACTCACCCTACCTTAATCTGACGCGCTTGAGAATATCCGATGGTCAATTTTTTTTTACTAATCTGATCCTGTATCCTTCATGGGCGGCCTTATATATGGGGCTCATGTTTGGTGGAGGTACTTAACCGGGTACAAGGTATCCTCCTGTATATTAATCTGCCGCGCTCGAGTAAATCACGAAATCCCCTCTTCGGCTCCCCTACTACTATCTTTCAATGTGGAAAACTAAAGTCAATATCTTAGATCTGAGCGATACTTAAAGGCTTATATGCATAAATAGTTACAAATATTTCCCTAATATAATTACAAATGTTATGCGCTATTCATTTCGCCACGCTGGCCTCGTGCGGGTAGGCGGACTACACTATAACGTGTTATAAATATAATACCAAATTCATCCAAGGTCCAACATAAAGGCGTCTTTAGGAAACTTTCCAAGGACATCAAATAATATAGCGAGAAGTTGAAAAACACAATTAAAGTTTAGCTTTGTGGGAGGACTTATTATAGAATTTCAAAGTATATTGCTGGCACAGCGACGTTCTAAGTTTATGTTTAAAAACCCTGTAAAAGTAATGTTATTTGCAAGTGAAATTTAGAGTTAACAATGATTTTATCGTAAACAGACAGTGATACATGTTTTGCCAGTTTTCATGTCCCATAAAATTGTAGGTTTACTATAATTGGGAGTACTATTTCGTTATTTAAAACTGTAGTGACCGGGCGAGCCTATTGCTGCTTTTCGGGCACAATTCCAGACTCTGTTCTGCTTTTGAGAATTTCTCTAATGGGAAAACCCAATAAGACTGTCATTGATCGAACCCAGGAGCTCTTGATCGTACAGTACATATTTGTACCGCGAGACAACGAGGCAGGCAATTATTATTCATCATCGTCAGCCCATATAAGCCTTACTGCTGGACACGAACCTCCTCTACTATTAAGAGGGTTGAGGCCTTAGTGTGACACGCCGACATAGCGCGAGTTGGCACACTAATTACTATTCTTAACGATTTACACAATTATGTGGGCCTGTGTCTGTTTTAATATTAATTTATTTTGAAAATAATCAACATCACAAGAATTTCTTTCATCGTTGAACCGAATTTATTACACTCGAAACCTTCACCGATATAAAAAACCTAACTTTCGGCTATCGGAAGGTACCTTCGTCGAAACCTTTAACTCATACAAGATGGGTTCAATCGATACACATTAAAACCAAGTGGACCCCGAGTTTTACGTTACAAAAAGCCTTTACATTTCAGTCGCGTCGCGTTGTGTAAAATACTGAGTGTATTCGATTGGAAAATATGTCCTATATACCTTACGTGCTCCATGGAATTCTTGAATTACGTCACAATACTGATCGGTGTATTCAAGTATCAATAATTACATCTTCAATTCTCCTATTTGAATGATAGAGTTACTAACTCCTCTATGTCGGAAAGGGTAGTCAGAATTGAACTTCTGAAAACTGGTTTTGCCAGATGTGTTTGTAGGGCACTTATCTAAACTCCGTTCTGCTACTGAGAAATGTATAATGGAACGACTCATTATTACTTTGACCGCCCGGGAACCGAATTCAAGACTTAGAGATAGTTATAAAGAAAACTTAATCACTTAATCATAACGTATCATATAAGGTCATCAAGAAGATCGTATTGTCAAGGTATACAGGCGCTGTGATTTGTAGAGCGTCTCCTTTGAAGCTTATTATATGTGCCTTTATTGAGCTTAAAATAGCAACATCACAATGAGAAAACCACATATTACTTTGATCTTAATTTTGAGAAAGTTTATAAGATCCTTAATATATTCTGATGAAATTACGTCCGCGGGAAAAATAAAAAATGTTGTCGACTCCAGACAATTTTCAATTTCACAAAGCAATTTGTTTCATATTACTTCAGAAGCTTGCGTTTCACGTTATTATTAATTTCATTCGACGCCCACGGGACCGTATAGTATAAGGTTTAAAACATAAATTTCCGATCCATTTAGTGAGTGCGATTACTAAAGACTTTGCAGGCGGAAGGATATTAGTATCTAACGCTGCGTTTAAGGTGAATAACTTTCGATCGGTTTTCTGCGAGATAGTGGAACTAATCTCGGCGAGCTCGCGTATTGTCAACCCTTTAAAGACAAATAAATTAACTTTTTATATCTTTTTGATATTGGCATAGAAGTGGATACAGTACCTACTATCTAAAGAAAGCATTGGCGAGAGAAATTGCAACGAAACATTCATATCGTTAGCAATACTAAACTACTTACCTGCGTACGTAACGTACTTTTATTGTTCTGGGATGTTAAAAACTATCCCAATATTTGTTAAAAACTGAATTCTCATCTCCATACCAAATATTTGATATAAACGCAAAGTTACG
This sequence comes from Cephonodes hylas, assembly GCA_030295005.1. Classification (NCBI taxonomy): domain Eukaryota; kingdom Metazoa; phylum Arthropoda; class Insecta; order Lepidoptera; family Sphingidae; genus Cephonodes; species Cephonodes hylas. Next base: position 3,702,117 of record AP025364.1, on the reverse strand, counting down.
TAATTGGACCCACACAAACCTTTGTGTCAATGTGCATACATTAAAACATTCACTCTCATGAAAATAAATTGTCCCTTTTTATTTACTTTATTACTTTATGTTTTTTTTTGTCAGTTACCCGTGTTTATACTTCCTATACTCAATAATGGCATTCGAATCAAATAAAGGCTGAATTATTTTTATACCCTTAAAAACGATGATCTTGAAATTCTATGAAATATCTTAATAATGTAAGACACCATTGGAAATAACGAGAATTAATAATCACTCGAGAAATATTATCAAACAGCTTTATTTAGAATTCTCGAGCTTTTTTGGTAGTGAATATTTTAAAATTCATACTTATTGCTCAGAGGTTTGAATATGATTATTTTGTTTCAAAATATTACAATTTTCAACTTTTATAATAAATGTTAATCTTTTTGGGTGAATGCACTCAGCAAATTCCGAAAGAAAAAAAATAGAAAATTCTGGAAACAAAAAAAGTCAGCACGATATTATATAACTTAAATTCAGTTCAGTTAAAGTTCTATTTAAATCTTATAGAAAGTAAGAATAACTGAGAAACCCTAAATTTAACTTTCTCTGCTTTTTTTTTCTTATTTAAGTGAAAAGTTTATTATACTCACATATCTTTGTTCCGCCAGCTTTAGACCTCCCTCAAGCTAGGCTTTGGCCTGAAATCTTTTATAAGATATTCTGACGTACTATTCTTATTCATTTTTTGGCGACTCTAAGCCCCTTTCGCATTAGCAAGAAGACCTATTAGCCTCCTTTGACAACAGTGGATGAATTATATTTCGGAATTCAGGTATCTCATTAGCCCAGGAATTACTTGACCTTATTTCCCAATTTTCTTGAAGAATTTAAAAATGGAAAGGATTATGTTACACACAAACACATGGGCACACATTGGTATCTGCAGTCTGTTGAATAAGGTGATAGTATCGGAATTCTTACCTTTCTATAGTACCTAGTATCTACATAACAGTATCTACTCCTACAACAAAATTGGGTGACTTAATGTAGGCCTAACCTATGAGTATATACAATAGTCGGCTGAAAATATAAGGTAAATTGATTGTTCGAACTACTTTATAATTCTAATATGTAGATGTAAATTTACTTAAGGTGGCTGCGTTTAACTTTATCTGTTTTCGTACGAAAATATAGTTTGAAGGCCTTAAATTACTTGTAGCCTAGTTTGAAGTTAAACCTTAGTTTGTTAATAGATGTTTTTACTAACAATAAAACCTTCTTTAAGGATGTTTAAATTGCGAAACTTTACGCAAGACACGCTTGTGTTTTGGTTGTTTGTTTTATTTTCAACTTCAATTGACGAAGGAAAACTTTAATGCCGAAGAAATTAATTTTATATACACCCACCTGCTTAGGTGTTGCTGTGGTATAAGTATATGCTGGACGATCAAAAGAAACCAGGTTTGATCCTCTGGGCGGGCAAACATAATACATTAAACATTAATATTTTTAATGCTGTACAAATACTTTTATTTCATGAATAGAGTTTATTGTACAGTGGTTATTAAAGATCAATAATAATATCTAAAGTCCTAAAGCATTTTTAAAGTACCTTGACGAGATTTACGGCTCATAAGATAAATTTAACACAGACGCGAAGACATGCAGTATTAAATAAAACTTACTTATTATTATGTATGTATGCGATTTTCGGCCTCAACTGCTAAATTTAAACGATTTCATACCAAACTGTTCCTCAAAATCATGTTTTGTTACAGGACATCGCGCTCACACGGTTTTCGTGGGAGTACATGTTCCTGCCCGGAGACATTCCCACAGGAAGCACAAACACCACCACCGCAACGGAGAAAAGGAGGCTGATAGACCTGGTGAGATAAATCTAATTGCTAATTGAGTTTTTAACAAACAATATTAATAAAGTTTTGTTAATTTTTAACTGTCATTAGCTATCTAAAATATTTTAAACAAATAAATGAAACACGTTAAAACGTTCACTAAAAGTTACTTAAAAGATAGAGCTACATTTAAAAGCAAATAAATTAAATTTGGAACTTAAAAGTAACGCAGATGAATAGCTTTTTCCAGTCTTCACTTTTCTTATCTATTACTAAAGTAATAATGTTGTGCTCTCTCCTTTTCAAAGTTTTGCTAATACATTGTGAAAGTTTAATTCACTTACAAAGTTGGAGTAATGTTAAAATGCTCTTAGGTATCTGAATGCGCTAAAGACGTACTGAGATATTGTTGAGAGTATGCTGATAAAAAAGGGTTTCCAAATAGATTAAATGTCTCAAGAAGATTGAAAAAGGGGAGCTTAGCTCTTGTTTTTCTTTAGGGAAAATACATTTAAAATGTAATTTGTTAAGGAGTAAAATCAGGTAAATTTACCTGGTTTTATTGTATAAAGCCGAAGTCAAAGACATAAAAAAGACAAAAAAAAAACTAAATACGACAAATCTTGTTCAAGTCAATCAATTCCACAAGCTACAGATTTTCAAACACAAGATAATTCAACTACAGATAATTCTTGAAATTATTAATGTACATAACAAATAGTCCTTCTAATCACAATGACACAATCAATGGTATGAAGTCAAACGAATCATGAACAGCTTATTATCATAGCGACTGGAAATGAACTAATGTAACTTGATTGTCGCCTGCAATTCGCACATTGTATGAAATTATGTTGTTTGTTACAAACAAGCGGCTCGTTAGATGTCGAGCCTTCTGCAATTTACTTACGTGACGTGATAAGTCCCTTTGCGTTGAAATAAAAAGACATGTTCTGCTGAAGTCATATCAAACTAGGCTTGTCTGGCGAGTAGTGTTTCTAGCAGTGGATATACAATTTTATGCTTTTACAAGTTAAAGATTAAAAATTGAAAGGTGAAAGTTTAGTATAATGACAATTCGCAATTATGCAGGAGCTCAAAATATTATGTAGACTTTGTGTCGAGGACATTCCGACTGTTTACAACCAATAGAAACTTGGGTACCATTGTCTGTCCTATGTTTACTTTAAAAAAACTAATTCTTGTATGATTTACGTGCTATTTATGTTTAATAAATCAAACATCAATCTTAATTTCACAAACTAAGTACTACCTATACATTTTATGTTACTATGTGCTTCCTCCATAATATGTAATATAATCATGGGGGAATAAAAACAGATAGGCAATGAATCAAATTTATTTCTTTTACTTCCATCAACGTCAAATATTTGCACTTATTGGTTTTATTGCGACGAAAAAAATTCAGGAAATGCAAAAAGGTCCCGGAAATTCAATTACAGTTATTGCGAATACTCAAGTACGAATAATGATTCCAATTCTTAGGGACCGGAATAATGTCACGAGTCAGAAGATTGAGTGTTACGGATGACGGAGAAACATGTAAGAGTTATAGATTATAGGAAGCCTGTCACTTTCCAAAATGCTATAGAAATCAATTTCTTTACTTCCTCGAGCATGAACCATCTGTCCATAGTGTAGAATAATTACTGAACTATATTTTTATTACTCCATGCCGTATTTGAACCCATTCCTCAATGTGCATGATTTCCATGATATTTGCTTAGAAAATAATATTTGAACGTGCTTCTTTCAACAAATAATTTTTTTTTTATATTGGATTTCATGGAAATGAAAATAAAATAAATAATATGACCAAACATTAATTTTTAAACCATTTTTCAGTAACACCGCCAGCTCAAAGGGTGCAATTTATACTTGGCGAAGATGTGGACGATGCGTCACTGGAATCGCATCCATTATTTTCCGAAATGGAAGAACTTGTGAAGGATGGCGACGAACTGGAGTGGAAGGAAACTGCACGATGGATAAAATTTGAAGAAGACGTCGAGGAAGGAGGCAATCGTTGGTCGAAGCCTCATGTAGCTACGCTCTCACTACATTCACTTTTTGAATTAAGAAGTCTCATTCTAAACGGATCAGTCATACTCGACATGGACGCAAGTTCCTTAGAGCAAGTTGCAGATGGTGTGCTTAATAATATGGTTGCAGACGGATCTTTAGGATATGATTGCAGAGAGAAGGTAAAAGATGCTTTGCTGAGGAGACATCGACATCAGCATGAGCGGCGAAATCATAACATGTCAAGGTTGCCATTAATCAGGTCACTGGCAGACATTGGTCGGAATCATTCTTCATGTAAAAGTGAGTTTAATTTGTTAAATTGATACCTTCTGTTATATTTTTTATAAATATGACTTTAAGTTCAGAGTGATACAATGGCCGCGTGATCCTATCAGATTTTCAGGAGGGTAACTCTCGACGCTCCAGTCCGAGGAGTTGTCGGAGTTCAACCTCATCTCCTCACACTGCCCTTCTCCATGCGTCCGATGCGAGAGGTTCATACTTAGCCGTCCCAGGTTAGCCAATTACGGGGATATGGTAACACTGTGTGCATATTGCTCACCAACTACACGCCCTTTGAAAATTCACCATGTTAGAAGTGCACGCACTGAAGCTAATAATAATATTGTACATATTGTTTTTGTCCGTTTTACACCAGGTTGTTTAAATGTTAAAACCTCCATATGTATAAGATTCCTCTAAATTGGCATTTATATTGCAGTGGAAGAAGGCGGTGCAACAAGTGGACATTCTCACAAAGGGGAATTTGGTCGTTTCCTAGGCATCCCTAGCGCGGGTACCGCTCCTCCTCTTCAATGTTGTTTCTATTCTAATTTATGATTTAAACACTATAATTACTTCTTCTTCTTCTTCCTTATTTCAATTGGTGCTCTTTTCATCTGCTGCTACATTGGTTTCCGCTCATGCTTACCTCATCCTACCAAAACTTATGTGTTGGGATTGTTTTTAATCCAAAATCACGAGAAAAAGGTTCATTACTTAAGGAACATAACAAATTCAAAATTATCTCATGTTGATGTTTGTTCATGTGTACCGTTTTAAGTCCAAAATGCCTCACGATTTTATATGCTTAGTCACAACATAATTATTTGCATATTTGCGGCTCGATGTGATTGTATTATTTAATTTGGTATTGTTATTATTTGTGTTAAAGCCCACTATTCCGCAGTGTATTTAGTTTTCGTCAATTTTTTGCAGGCGGCGTGAATGATGATGGAATGGTTAAAAGTCCTAGCAACATGTCGATGAATCGCAATCATAGTTCTGGAGATCTTCATATGAATGGAGACATTAATCACAAATGCAACACAAATTTTATGAGAAAAATACCACCAGGCGCAGAGGCTTCCAATATACTCGTCGGCGAAGTAGACTTCCTAGAGAAAACGTTATCAGCATTTGTTAGACTTAAAACGGGAACAATAATGGGTGATTTAACCGAAGTTCCCGTCCCAACAAGATTTATGTTTGTATTACTCGGACCACCGAATAGCAATTCCAGTTTTCATGAAATAGGTCGAGCAATGGCCACATTAATGTCGGATGAAATATTTCATGAAGTTGCCTATCGGGCAAAGAAAAGGGATCATTTGCTGGCGGGTATAGATGAGTTTCTGGATGCTGTAACTGTTTTACCACCTGGTGAATGGGATCCAGCTATACGTATTGAGCCACCAGCAGCCATACCATCACAAGATCCACGTAAACGTCCCACAGATAACAATCCCAAAGAGGAATTAGACGAGGAAGAAGAGGAACAAAAGCAACGTGAAGAATCTGGGTTAGCAAGGAGTGGCAGACTATTTGGTGGTCTAATTAATGATCTCAAGCGAAAAATGCCTTGGTATTGGTCAGATTTTAAAGATGCTTTGGCGTTGCAGTGTATTGCATCTTGGATATTTTTATATTTTGCATGTTTATCACCTATAATTACATTTGGCGGCTTACTTGGGGAAGCAACTGGTAAAAATATGGCCGCCATGGAGTCGCTGGTTTCGGGTTTTGTATGTGGGATGGGGTACGGATTCTTTTCAGGTCAACCTTTAACAATACTGGGGTCTACAGGGCCTGTTTTAGTATTCGAAACGATAGTATTTGAGTTTTGCAGACAAATCGGCTGGGATTATATGTCATTTAGATTTTGCATCGGAACTTGGATTACAATTATTTTGGTCATACTCGTGGCTATCGATGCAAGCGCTCTGGTATGTTACATCACAAGGTTTACTGAAGAAAATTTCGCCACGTTAATTGCCTTCATATTTATTTACAAGGTAATTTTTAAGAACTAGCTGAGATTAAAAAATGACTTTCTCTATTCGTATTTATTTAATCCTATTTTTTTTCAGGCCGTGGAGAATGTCATTTCTATCGGTAAAAAGTATCCTCTGAAAACAAGGCCTGATGAAGTGCTCAACTATGAGTGCTATTGTTTACCAAGCAATTACTCTAAAGTGCCGGAGCAGTTTAATTGGTCCTCTGTTGACAAGGAGTCTTGTCAGGTACGCGAGCAATTACTTAATAGCCTTAATGGACAAACTAGCAACTTTGCACCCTTCAAAATATTTACTTTTCATTGCTCTTGACTCATAAAACATAAAATAGTGCTTCATAGAATTTAACTTTACTTTAGATTAGATTTACCAGCTCTAAATTTATATATAGGATATGCTTAAAAACATAAGCTATTGCTTTCGTCGAAATAAGACGGAGCTATCATCAAAAGTACCATGTACTCATTTTAAAAATAAAGATTATAACCAAGGGTTCTGTAAACGTGGCGAAATTAAATTAAATACAACTATTATTCATTTTAGATGTACAATGGAACGTTAGCTGGAGGTGGATGCTTCACCAAAGTCTATGTACCGGACGTTTTCTTAATGTCAATAATACTTTTCTTGGGCACCTTCACAATTTCAATCATTTTAAAAGACTTCAAAAACTCTCTCTTCTTCCCCTCAAAGGTAATTACAATTCATTAATTTTTTAATTATATAAATATGGATTTTTCCTAACAATATACTATTATCTTTCAGGTCCGACAAATCATAAGCGACTTTTCTGTAATTATTGCTATTCTATCAATGTCATTCTTGGACTACAAAGTTGGAGTGAAAACTCCCAAATTGGAAGTACCATCGGAATTCAAACCAACGCTGCCAACAAGGAATTGGGTCATTACACCATTCAACGGAAATCCCCTCTGGTCATCACTGGTTGCGGTTCTACCAGCTCTTTTAGGAACGATACTAATATTTATGGATCAGCAAATTACTGCAGTTATAGTGAATCGCAAAGAGAACAAACTGAAGAAGGGATGTGGTTACCATTTGGATTTATTCGTACTGGCTATACTGATACAAATTTGCTCAGTGATGGGATTGCCGTGGTTTGTGGCTGCTACCGTTTTGAGCATCAACCATGTTAACTCACTTAAAGTCGAATCAGAATGCGCAGCTCCGGGAGAAAAGCCGCAATTTCTTGGTGTCAGAGAGCAAAGAGTCACCCACATCTTGATATTTCTGACCATCGGCTGTTCTGTAGTGCTAACTCCTGTCTTAAGTCATATACCGATGCCTGTGCTATTTGGAGTATTTCTGTACATGGGCGTCGCCTCACTGAAAGGCCTTCAATTCTTTGATAGAATTCTGATTATGTTTATGCCTCAAAAATATCAACCAGATCACATGTTCTTGAGACAGGTACTACTGCAATCTATATTTTTTTGGCCCACAGTGTTTGTATGTCTCTAATATTCTTCTTTAACCATTTCAGGTACCAATACGCCGCGTACATCTTTTTACGGCAATCCAATTGACATGTCTAGTCTGCTTATGGGTGATAAAATCGTTCTCGATGACTTCGATTCTGTTCCCCTTGATGTTGGTGGTCATGATTGGAATACGAAAAGCGTTGGATTTCTTCTTTACGAGGAGGGAGTTGAAGATACTTGATGATGTAATGCCAGAGATGACGAAGCGAAACCAAGACGAGTTACGGGAGCTTGGAGACGCTGAGGTGGGCTGGCATACAAAGATCTTGCGTCTTTGCCGTCGAAACTAACCTTTCTGGCATATTACTTCCCTTAGTTGCCCTTACTCATGTCGTATTTTTATTAGTACAAATCATTATTGTTTTACAAAATAAATTCAGTTTTATGTTCATGATGTTGTATTTTTTTTAAGTGTACGTTATCCTTTTTACATTAGTTTCACATCATTAATTCACTCACAAATCTGTTGTACTTGTACATACCTTATCAACCTATTAAGAATGTGAATCGATGTTTCCGTTTATTTAAATATGTGTAATCTCTCAAATATGAATAAGAATTAGGAAGGCTGATGGTAAATTTGACTGATATATATGTAAAAAAGGTTTCTTAAACGTAAGTAAAGATGGAATGTCCCTTGCGATCAAGTTTGGATGATAAAAGCTTCTTAGGCTAATACCTTGTAGGAAGCAAACAAGAGCAACCCGCCACAATACGAAGAGAACCTACAAATTCCACTCATCAACGGCAACATCATGAATATTCCGCTAACATCCATAAACATATCGGAAGAAGTGAACAAAACCGGCATATGGAAACAAGTCAACAGCAGCAACAAAATAAAAATTAAGAGTGACGGAAAGGAATACAAACAAAAATCTGGAAAGAAGAAGTAAGTGGATTTTACTACATGGATCTAATCAGCACTTTCATTAGCTTCATTTCACAACACTAGTCACTCATGATTATAATTTTTCTAAAACAATTTCAGTATAAAACACAAAAAACTAATGTCCAAAAACGCACAATCAGAAATAGAGAGGAGATTATCTACAATGGACGAGGTTGAGGAGGATGACCCCTCTGTGAAGGTGTGCGTTAATGACACCAAGTTTTAAGGCGCATGACATTACTCCCATCATCTACTGCAACCAACAATGCATGCAGCACATTGCCAGAACAACGCATGAAGTCGATCCTAGATTAGTTAGTTTAGTATTGAATCCAGTTCCTTTCAGATGTCCTGTAAATCGTATTGGAAATTTATACACTATAGTAACTAGTAAATGTGGGGACGATGCTATATATGTACAACACACATTTTCATATTCGAAAATCAAACCATTTTGTGTTGTAAACGTCTAGAAAGTAAAATATCATTAGTTTATAGACAACTTGTTTATAATTACATATAGTAGATGTTGTGACATGTATAGAACAAGTGGTAGACAATTTTACAATGTTTTACATAATTTAATACTCTTACAGTCAGTCACAAAAACTTGAAATTTTACATTCACATTTCTGAACATTCTATAAAAAAATTGCGCTGACGTAAGAGCGATAAATGCTAAAATTCCTATTGTAATCACAAATTCTTGTTGTATGTAGTTGAATATTAATAGTACACTATGTATGTATGTATTTATTATTGTAAATAGGAGTATTTTAAATCGTAAAAATGTTGGTGTGGTAGAATAATATTGGTGTTACAGTAGGTATAGTCTATGTCTTATAAAGTCCGCGTCGCGCAAACTCCAGTATCCTTGAAACATCTTAAATTAAATATTGCGAAATTTTAGTTTAACTTTTAATTTGTTTAAGTTTTACATACATTCCTGATACTTTTTGTTTTAGCTTCTGTTTTCAGCATTTTTCATTGAATTTAAATCTTGAAAGACATACATACATATTTTTAGTACCTATCTTCAGTAGTTTTATATACCTTACCTGTGACCGCATGAAATCGTTATTGTTCAGCACGTTTATTTATTTCCCTTATTTATTAGTTTAGTTTACACATTCACTTTATTATTTTTAACATGGTTTTCATGATGTCATCTTTAAACCTGTGGATTTTCAGAGCGATGTCGTAAGGCGCAAGGAATCTTGGAGTGGAGGCATAAAAAAGAATGAATCTAGAAATAATAATACATCTGCTGAAACCTCAGTGTAATGCTTACTTATTTTTATATTGTCTTTATATATTCTGCATTAAAAGGAATGTTAGTCAAAAAAACGGTTATATTTAAAAATATATTAATGTTTGTATTGAAATATGTAATTGTATTATCAATGTTTAAAATAACATTTACATATTGCTAGACAGTTCAATTAGTTGGTGTGCTTAAAAACAAATGTGAAAATGAAGCGTGATATTTGTGTAATCGTTGTATGTATGATGCTATATTGTAGAGTTTAATATCTGTAATTTTAGAGGCCAATTATTAATGTTCGGGCGGTAAAGACGTTAAATGCACCCATATTTAATATTAAATCTCACAAAAATAATATTCTATTGTCTATGTTATAAACTTTTCTACCGTTGTGCTGTTGACAGGCAAATTTAATTTTAACAAAGTGCCAATAGCATACCACTAGAGTTTAAATGTGTAACGTCCCACTTTATTAGTATAGTGCTGACAAAAATTGACGAATACCTATATGAATTAGTTGGCTTACAATATAAATATGACATCTTGTAGTTATTTGGGCAATAAAAATTGCTAAAATTCGAGCGTTCTTGCGGTCAGTAGGCTATGTTTTCTACCAATCTAACATAATATGGCATTGTTAACTTGCATTTGTCAAAGAAGTACATTGGCCGCTTTATCTTTTTGAAGTTGACAATTTTTATGAGGATATTTTTAGTCCTTCCTCTACATCTCTATTAGATATAGAATGTTATAATTGCAAAATATGTTTTTGTAATAAATTAGCAGAAATACACCCAATAAATAAAAATCAAATCAGTAATGCCAACTAACGACATCGTAAGTGCTAAAACAAATGTACGATTTTTTGTAGCAGTTCTAAATAGTCTTAATTTCAGCATTTAGCCAAGTAGATGTAACTGTATGTTCGCTTAATGTATAAAAAGTAATATTAGTAACATTTAAATGTAAACAATTATTTATTTGTACCTGGGATGTTTGTTATTCGGATTTGTATCGTTTTTCGATAACATTATTGTGAAGTATTACGAATAAATGGGTTTTTATAAATGTGACACATATTTTTATTTATAACCACACAACGCCATCTATTAGTAGGAAGGGGGAAATAAAATAGCATTGTAGAAATATGTTATAATAATTTAAACTAAATAATTCTTAAAATAAATCACTATACAGAAATTATGCTAGCATTGGTTGGAGGCGGTTAGTTTTTCTTTTTCTTTTGGTCGGGGAGAATTCCCATCTCCTCTTGGTATTTCCTGATCAGCTGTTCTTGTACATCGGGCAGACACGGCGAGTACCGACTGTACTCCATACTGAACTCACCTTTACCTTGTGTCATTGATCTATAAATTAAAATAATTATAATTAAAATTATCATATAACCAGTATATTCTCTCATTTAGTTTTAAAGATCTTGGAATTCCTTGGTAGAAGGCACGACCGTAAATCTCAAGGTCATCAGGACTAACATTGAGATATAATAAGGACTGAATATAAAAAACATTTCTTAGGTATGTAGTCCGCCTACCCAAACGAGGCTACCGTGATGGGCCAAGGCCTAAACTCTTTCAATGGTATGGTCTGTCGCCAATAGTGGGATGTATATGGTCTGATGATTATGATATGAGATAATAATCATTATGATAGTGACTATGATGAGAATTTCTTGAGTACGTCACTAACCTGAGTTCCCCCGCGTACCCGAACATGTTGTTGAGCGGCACCTCCGCGTAGATGGTGGTCCAGCCCTCGGCGCCCTCGGTGCCCGTGATGATGCCGGCGCGCTTGTTGAGCTGCCCGATCACGGTGCCGTGGAACTCGTCCGGCAGCACCACCTCCACGAACATTATCGGCTCCAGCACCTGCCACGCGCCCTCCTCGAACACTGGAATGTAATGTTACATTCATATTAGAAAAGCTAACAGTGAAGCAAACCACTCTCACCACCGCATCTAAAAGTTTCATACCAAAAACTAAAAATATTGTTATCAACCTGCACCAGGCCAGCGTGATGGATTAAGGCCTAAGCCCTCTCAATTAGGGAGGAAACTATAGGAAATGGGATGGTATATGACTTGATGATAAACAAGAAAAAAAAATGTTGATATGTATAAGAAAAAAACAATCACAAAAATAATAATGTTACTGAGACGAAGCGAGGCACAACTATTGATTCAAAACATTCTACATCTAAACTGATTAAACTGATTCATGGAAAGTCCATTATAATGAGCTTATAATATTTAAACACTTAACAAACTGTATTAAGAAACAAGCTTACAATGAGAGAACGAGACAACTGTCAACATTCCTCATCAATGCCTTTTCAATAGACACGACACAAACCTTTATTCAACCCAATTCAAACCCAAAAAAAAGTTAATAAAACTCCCATAACAGTCTTACCTTCCTTAACAGCCCCTTTAGCAGCGAGGAAGAAGGCGAGTTCACTAGAGTCAACAATGTGGTGGGCGCCATCTTGCAACCGGAATCTCACTCCTGACACCTTGTGACCGGACAGGTAGCCCTTCAGACACGTGTCCAGGAATCCCTTCTCCACTCCTGGGACGAACTGCTTCGGAACGTTCGTGCCAATTGTCTCGTCGATGAACTCCAGAACTGGAAAAAAGAAAAAAAAAGAGGTTACAGCGTCATCTGTTAATATTTTTCAGACCTATTTTTATAAGTGTTGCCTGGTAAAGTAGTTACATAAAATATGCTTCTTGATTTCCAAAAGATTGTTATTTGTTAAAATGCAATATGTTTTAACAAATAACTCATTCCATTGTTTTTCGTAATACCAAAATGTGTTTTAGAGGTAAACTTTTTGTAACAAGATACGAAACAAAGAAGTTAATCCTACTTAAAGATTTAAATTATTTTAGTGCTCATAAACATATTTTTGATGATTTTCATATGAATGATGATGATGATGAAGTAACTGGGTGTTTCTCAATGATTTTTTTTTAAGTAAAAATGGATGGAAAGTATACCTGTGTTCTGATGAGGCGGCAATGGCTCCATAATGCCGGAGACTTTAGCGTACTGTCCGGCACCGCCAGACTGCTTCTTGTGCAAATAGTCGAAAGCACACGGCGACATCATCGTCTCTCTGTTGAAATAATAATAAATATAAGTAACATAGTGCAGGATCCCCTTCGGCTAGGTGGGGTGACGATATCCGCGAGGTGGCTGGCAGCGGTTTGATGAGGAGGGCCAAAGATCGAGCCCAGTGGCATGCCATAGGAGAGGCAAAAGTGCAGCTGTGGACGTAAGAAAGACTTTTGATGATAATGGGATAAAAGAAAGAAAGGGATGTAGAAGCATCAAGAAAGTCCGTAAATATATTGAACGAGTATTTTGTCACCTGATACCATGTTTGAATGGCTCCATTCTAACTGTTAAACACAGTGTTGTTACTGTGGCTTACTGATTTATTTGACTTGGGTTTTGGTGTTTACGGGACAAAAGATTCTCTAACTGCCCTGCGGCCTGGCAGATTAAGTATGTGCTGTATTTATCTATAGGTACCGGTTTCGAATGCCAGAACGGGCAATGTTATTGGGTTTTACCATTAGAAAATGTTCAGTAACAGCAAGAAGTCTAAAAATGTGCCTAAAAAAACGTCAATATTCTACTATCAAGTGAGACTGATACATACCTTGCGAAATGTGGGTGTAGGTCTTAGTCAGAACTAGGTATATTTTAGGTTTAGATAGGTTAAATTTATTTTATTCCTCACCTGAAAGCGACCTTAGGTTTCCCAAGTTCCACGGGGCAGTTGTACTCGCGCTCCATTCTCTGCGCGTATATCTCGAGGTGCAGCTCGCCCATGCCCGACACGATGGTCTCCTTGTTGTCGGGGTCGTAGCGGAACTGGAATGTGGGGTCCTCTTTCGTGAACCTGGAATATTGACACAAGTCATACTGTTGTTAGTTAAAATTTAATAAAATTTAGGCATCTAAAATGAATAAAAATAATATATGGAATCCATAAATTATTTTTATTCATTTTTGAGTTATTTTATTTATTTGTAAGTCCATATTATGGACTTATGATAGTGTCGAGTCTAATGAGGTAGTTGGCTAGATAGCAGCTAGTGAAACGAGAGGCCATGGCTCTAATAAAAATTATGCGCACATTGTATATTATTATGATAAGCACAAGCGAATTTCGACATCCATGTTGGCAATTAATAAGAATAAGAATAAAAGAATGACTTAGGAATCATGGCAGTGTCCGAAGAACGAAAGGCATTATAATTTAGCAATTAAAAACTGCAAAAGTAGACATCAATTTGCAGATTTAGTGCTGCTACAATGACTTTCCTGATGGGTAAAATCCATAAGGCTTTAACTTGAGTCGGAACTTGTACCAAGGAATTCTCCAACACACTCCACACATTTGTACGGCTACAAATTAATGAAAAAGAAAAATTTAACTTACCTAGCAACAGCTTTGGAGAAGTTATCTCTGTCCTTATTGTTCTTCGGCTTGATGGACATGGAGACGACGGGATCCGGCACGTGGATCGATTCCAACGACAAGTTCAGTTTGGCGTCGTTCACGAACGTGTCACCGGACGCGCAATCTACACCGAACAGGGCGAAGATGTCGCCAGCGAGAACTTCGTTCACCTCCTCCATGTTGTTAGAGTGCATGCGCACGAGACGAGAGACTTTTACCTGAAATTAGAAAAGGAAAATTTGTTTATTATTTTGACCATTACCAAAACAAATGATGATGACTTGTGATGAACATAATGGTTAATAAAATGCGCTGTCTGATCGAAAGTTAAAAGGTGTCCAAGTTGTATTCGAGTTGTCGAGAAACCAAAGATAGGCTAATTATTATGCATGCAGACTCCGAAAAGCTACACTTAAATGCTAAAACGCTTAAATTTCTAAAATTCGGAATTAATTATCTAATATAGTTCAAAGACTCACCCTCTTAGAAGTCCTAGCGTTATAAATATAATCTCCCCGTTTCAACATCCCCTGGTAGCATCTCAAATAAGTCAGTTGTCCGAACTTGCTCACTTCCAACTTGAAAGCCAATCCCACAAATGGTTTGCTATCATTCCTTGAGGGGTCCAAAATGATTGTTTGCCCTTCATTGTCCTTGCCTTCGTTGATCATAGCTGTGTTCTCAACCTCTCCTGGATGTGGAAGGTAGGTCAGCACAGCGTCCAAAAGAGGCTGAACTCCTTTGTTCTTCAACGCTGTACCCAGAAGTACTGGTGTGAAAGTCCTCTTTAGTGTGGTTCTTCTGACAGCCTGCTTAATGTCATCAACTGTTGGCGTTTTCTCTTCCAGGAATAACTCTCCTGAAATGGGTATTGAATTTTAATATGGGTATGGAGATGCTTTAACAGCTATATTTTTAATCACTTTTAGTGTCGCATGCCACAGTGTTTTTTAAAGGGTATTCACAGTATCGCTTGGTAACATAATACATTTGTATTCTTATTTATACTAGCTAAAATGTTATTATAATAATATTGAATCAGTAGCTGTGGCATCTTACTTTATCTTACAGCGCTTTCATAACAGCGATAGCTAAAAAGGTAAGTCAAAAAATACATTGCAATAGCATAAACATTTTCAGAATTATACACCATCCATAAATATGATCTTCCGGAAGCAAATACAAATAATTCTTAAAGATTTAACATATTTCCTGTTAATAAATTCGTAAAAATTTACTTACCTAAATGCTCATCAACATTAGACAAATGCTCAATCAACTCATGTCTACTCTCTTGCACTTCTGTTCTCCTATCTTGAGGAACCTCATCAAACCGAATAACTTCACCGTAATCTCCATCAAAGTACATTGCCTTTTCTTCAATAATGTCAATTATACCTTGGCATTCCTTCTCCAGGCCCATTGGCAAGTGAATAAATGCAGCATTGTGGTTCAATTTTGATCTCATTTGTTTTAATACTCTGTAAATTATTAATACTCTTTTTATATGGACCCTTAATTTCAATCAGTAGTGGTAAAACAAAGAAACTCGACTTGACTCTAGCTAGCTATAAACTAGAAACTTGATATAAGGGTCATGAAATATAAAAATTGTTTGGTAAGCAGGGTAATGGTAGAAATATTGCACAATAATAAAGAAATTTAGTACTAGCATTACATATATGCAATATCCATCCAAAAAGCCCTTTATGATTATGGTTAACATCTATTATTACTTTAAGATTGCTTTTCATTTTCATTCACACCAGTATAAAGTAGAATGTGGCTAAATTCTCAATTTGGATTGTATATCATAAAATATATCTGATTATAAATATGCCAGAGTAACCTGAGTTAGGACATAGGAAAAACTTAGGAAGGACTTAGTAACTTTAGGAGCCCTTAGGCATTCATTTTAGACTTACATATTTTGAAAATGGATTCCTATTTTTTCATCAAGACAACTTTTAATTACAATAACTTACCTGTGAGGATTAGACCCCAATCTATCCAATTTATTGATAAATGCCAGGAAAGGTACATTGTATCTCTTCATCTGTCTGTTTACTGTTAAAGTTTGACTCTGAACACCACCAACAGCACATAAGACCAAGATAGCGCCATCAAGAACTCGCAAAGCTCTCTCCACTTCCACTGTGAAGTCAACATGGCCTGGTGTGTCAATGATGTTAATGTTGTGGTCCTTCCATATTGTGTATGTTGCTGCTGACTGAATAGTGATGCCTCTTTGTCGCTCCAACTCCATAGAGTCCATTACAGCTCCAACATTGTCTTTGCCTTTGACCTGTAAATGTATGGAATAATTAGAAATATATATAAAATGATTAAAACAAATGAAGAATAGTTAAGTCTTTTGAAGTATAAACAAGGGAATTGAATATCAATTAAAATGATTGTTTCAAGTTTGACATCACATTTTTCACATAATTTAAAAATCTAAAAATTATAAGACTTAAACAATATTAAGTGTAAATGCTTATACTTAACAATGAGACAATGCAATATGCACCTAGTACATTAAATCATGATAGATATATTATAAATTGCAATATTGCTTTATGAATTACTTTTTTTAATAAATTTTGTAATTTATTCATTTTCAATAATATTTTTTTCACATGGATATTACTCATTCAATTATAAAACTTACCTCATGCATTGCATCTATTCTCCCTGTGTAGAACAATATTCGTTCAGTTAGTGTTGTTTTGCCGGAGTCTATGTGCGCCGATATACCAATGTTCCTGATCTTCTCCAATTGTTTGTGTTCTGCATATTTAGCATGTGATGCATATTTCTGAAAAGTAATATAAAAAATATTACTTAACTTTATATAGTTAGATTACACGTTAATTCTACCTTTATGATTTTGTCAATCAGACATTTGTATTGAGTGTGGATTAGACCCGTAGTTTTTATTTTACATTACTATTATAAGCATATTTGCTTTAAGCCCTATAAAATGTGATAGAAAACTATAGAGTATTTAGTAAAAAACACATGTTATAATTACGTAAATTCTTGACCGGGAAACATGACTTTTTATACCAGTACAGTAAGTTACAAATTACGGTAACTTACCTGAATTTGAGATACATTGGATTTGCTGGTACTCCTAAAAATATTTGCTACTCTCAAAGCATTAATTATAGTCATTTTGTTTAATTAATTTATCACAGACAGAACACACAGAACACGAACAATTTCTAGGTTATCTTTATGTCAATGTCACGCAGTTTTAACAGCTGTCACATATTGTTATGTTTGCAACAGTGATGTCTGAAGCAGGTCTTAAATTAAGGTCTTAAGTTTTCTTAGGGAAAACTGATTATAATAAATCCGTTTATTTAATTTGTGGAGAACTAAGTCGAAAATACATTGATTAGACTAGTTTCAATAAGTACTATTTTGATAAATTATGTTTGTGAGTTAAAAAAACGTGTAAGTTTCAATGTTTTGTACTCGTAGTTCAAATAAAAATTTTAAACTAAAATCAAACTTTAAAATAAATTTGTAATATCTATAAGAAATATGGAAAAATGTAGTTGCAATGAAAGCTTTCTGTCAATCATCATTTTTATAATCTACAATTTTGCTTGAAGTTAGTAGCTATTGATATCATGAAGTTGGCAGCCATGTAAACGACAGCAGAAAACAGTTTTCTTTTCAGTTTAAAAAGAATATGGCCGTGTTAGGCCCGTGTGTGAGTGTAAATATGAACGGGCACAATAGTATTCATAGTCAGTTAACAAAATCATTAGAGAGAATTATCGAAGATGCTTATCTTAGTGGTGAATTAAAATTGAGTGGACGAAAGTTGAGAGAGTTCCCTAAACCGGTGAAATTCGACTTGAGCGATACAGTTGTTGCTGGTAAGTCGGTGTTTTATAAATAAATCTCGCTGCATTTGTAGGCTTATTATTTTATTTTGGGCTTGTTTTGTATATCGGGATGTGTGAAGAGTGTATAAGAGGCGTAAAAGTGTTATTTTAACGTGCCGGCGTTTACGGCGTCGCGTTCCGTTTATTTGTCATCAAATCGATCTGAAGCGATAACCACTTGGTTGGGATTATGAACCGATAGCAAGTTGCTTTTCAAGGAAACTTGAATTACAACTTATTTATTAGTTGCAGCAACAATAATCTTTAGCCTCAAAATTTATTTAGCAGTTTATACTAAATAAATAACAGTTATAAATGCTAATAGACGTATTAACTACACAAATGCAATTAAAATATTGGAATGTTTATTAACGTCGTTCGTATTTCGTAAGCCGTACAATGACCTAAACGCACAAATAAAGAGTTCGTTGGAGATCCAATATACAATTTTAATTAGAAGTTCAAAGATAAAAGTTTATCTTTACAAGAAACGTTTCGTATTATTTATATTCGTTATCAGCTAACCTACATTATATATCGAGGTGGAGTTGGTATAATGCTGGCATGGTAACATTTACACTGTATTTATAATCTTAAGAATATTAATTTTAAGATGGCAAAAAATGCATCATGAGCCGATTCTTTCCTAAATTCTGATTCAGGTCATAGGAGAGCAGAAAAATATTCATACATACATACATATTCTCTTGTGTCAGTATATCATGTCAAAAAGAAGGTAGAATTGCATTTCTAATATTAAAATTTATATTTAAAGTCATATAATACAAAATAAATAAAATAAAAATGATAAATAACTAAAGACTTGTCTTGTATTCATAAATTATTTGCTTGTGTAGTTTGCAACAAAACAGGAAAAATATAAATTCCGTTAACCATGTGGTTTTGTTTCAGATTGTATGTAAATAATGTTTGTATAGTATAGGCTCTTTTAAATTATGGCATGTTATATCAATTTAAATTGTGGCACATTTAGAAATATAACAACTTATTTAATATTAAATTCTTAATTAAAATCATTTATGACATGACTCTGTAAATAGGGTTTTTTGAAGTAAAAAAGACTTTTCATATAAGTAGGTATTTGGGTATTGATAATACCAAATGCAATGTGTGATGGAGCAAATTTAACAAGACTTTAAGCTTTATAATTGTTTGTTATTGATAACAGTTACTAGACACAGTTGTTGCACTAATCTGTCACTTTATGTGTTTGAGAATGAGTGATTGGAATTTTTAAGTCTTGGAAATTATAGATGTACCTACTTAAAAATCTAAAGTGATTGATGTCTACTATTTTATTATTACCACTTTTTTATTTTCCTCTACACATAGCTTTAAAGTACATACTGACTGAAAGTAGGGGATAAAAGCCACACATAAAGTAGGTACTTTTAATAGAATTTAAGCAAATAATTTTAGAATATAAGGTCCAGCATAAAAACGTTTCTTGTTAAAGTTGAAAGCTCACAGACATACAAAGGTTAAGCAACATTAATTCTTAATAAACTCCGCCAGCCTCCATCTAAAATGGTTTTCAGACCCACATGTATAATTTAAAACTTAAAAGGGTTCCAACTTAATTACATTGTCATAGTTGGTTAACAAACTGAGTAACTTCTTGATGCATAAGTAACCAGCTGTGGCCCATAGTCCCTATTATAATTGAATGGAATACACATTGAATTATAATTTCTAATTTTAAAATTATTTGTGAAATAATTTAGCATTTAAGACATAGATATTTGATAGTTGCATTAACAATAGTTTGACTTACGAAAAAAGCTTTTAACAATTTACGAAAAACCCGTAGGTATTTAAAAAAATATTTATACATCGCCTCAAACGCCTCGTGGTCTCATGGCACGAGCATGTATCGCGCGATCTAGAGATCCCGGTTTCTTTTTTATGTTCTGATTTTTTTCTGTCAAGACAAGACAATCAGAGACATATGTATTGAATTCATATTTACTCCTACTTTATCACTATAGTTTAATAAATTTATCATGAAATATCCTGGCAGTACGGGCACATAAATCTGTATGTTTATAAAAAACATGTTACCACATATTCAACTAGTACGTCATAATGACAACATTATCACCAGTTTGAAAAACAACAGTGAATGAATTACCCGCATGGTTTTTAGTTAAAACTTGCGCCATATGGTCATTAAAACAATATCTGTTGGAAACGCCTAACGGGCTATGGCACAGGCCGCGTCTGGTTTGTTGTGACTGCGGCCCCGACACAAATGCACTAAAAAATGCTTTGTGTATTTCAACAATTCGCTGTTCTTCACAGACCGCTGATCTCGTTTACGTTTTAAATTTCAAAATAAAGTTGTTATATTTTTCGTTTGTTACTAATTTAGATGTTAAATAAGTTTTTATACGCATATGTTGCAGCAAATTGTGTTAACTTACATCATTAGTATTACTTTGCAAAACTATATCTTTCTTTGGGTAACGACGCTACATCAGCCTATATTTTAGCATATTGCAAGGCTACCTCAATTGGAAGGGTTAGATCTAGTCAGTAAATCAGCTGACCTAATGCGAGTTGATACATCACATAAATAATTATTATTTTGCAGCTGTATAAATTTCCTCACGACGTTCGAACGTTTTTACATCAAACAATTTAATGGCGGCATATTGTATTTCATAGCGTAAATTCTGAAATTCTAAACAGCAATGCAGCATGTATTCATGTTAAAGAAAGTGGTTGTAAAATTGCCTGGAATGTTTTCTCTCGTGTATTCAAATATGCTCGCAGTGAGATGTCTGCAATGCATTAATCCGGAAAATCGCCGCGGTGCGACACTCGGCGGAACTCGACATGTCGCGTGTAAAATATAAATTCCAATATTACTTTTGAAATGTTTCTTGATGCAACTACAAAATGGTAGCGATTTTATTCTTTTTATTTTACAGTAACCGTTCTTAATGACGCGTAATCGTACTCAAGAAGTCGTCAACTCGTCATAGAATTCAGTAGATTTACAAAAGAATGTCCTTCCGAAAGTATTACTTACACAAGGAATGTTGACATAATAATATTTTTTTCAATGTTTATTTGATGCCATTTATAATTATTTTTTAATGTTAAATATTTTATTATCAAATTATTTTTCATAAATCAAATGCTTATAACGTTAAATAAATAGGTTAAAAGCAATCTTTCTTATACTGTGGCACGGAATGAAAAATGCCTAAAAACCTCCGTGGTGTCAATAAGAATGAGAGCAAATTTTAGGTGTTATTACGAAAAACTTCTGAAATACACAAGGGTGCAGAAAGAGTTGTATTCGTCGTTATGCAAATAAAAAAACACTTGGAAATTGTAGCCGGGAGCTATGTTTGGAGCTTAATAAACACGCACGCGTTCAGCATGACAGGATCCCTCCCGAGACAAGAGCTGTCAAGTGGCTTGATGATTGAATACGTAAACAAAACATCGAGTGTAACACTAATTGTACGTGAATGCAAGAAGAACTTGTATTCTATCCTGAAACCACATCAAAGTGATATGCTTTTATATTTTTTACAGTAATGTTTTTTTGGAATCATCTGTTGCTATATTTAGGATGTTCTCCATATTCATGATATTCCAATTACTCAGTTATTGGATTATAATAATATAAGTATTGTTTTAAAATTTCCCAAAATTAAAATGGATATCTCCCAACGGCATCTTACTTTAGAATTGAGGAGCCTTACACCTCGGATTTCTATTCTGGCTTAGAGCGACTTGGTGAATTTCACATGGCTGTCACAAGCTGTCAGTTATGTTTGTTACTTTGTGAAATCTGTACTGAGGGATTGAGGATTAACGAGATTTCCTGTTTTTAATTTTTAGAAAAATAAATAGAAAACGATGCTAATAAGTCCTTACTATCTTAGTAAATTTCTTTCTCATGGAAAATTAATCTGTGGACGGCAGTTGTTTTTGTGATTATTATTGGTCGGGATAACCTCTCATCATCAAATCAGCAGCTTGCACCTACAATAAAAAAATGCCCACATTGAGATCCCGTAAAGACTTATTGGTGTTATCAGAATGCTTGAGAGATTTATGGGTCAAACGAACATTTGCAAAAATCGAAAATGTCCGTTCCTCTCACACCTGGCTTCTAAATACGCAACTGCAGCTGCCTTTATCCTTTGCCAGACCCGTTTCTTAATAAATAAAAGCTTAAGAATAACATTTATATGGCACAGTAAGCTACTAAAATACATTTGAATCGTTGCACGCTATCGTAAAAGAGTCGAAGCTCGTCAATATAAATTTGTTCGTTCCTAATCAAGTATGTTAATCGATTTTACTCGTCGGTTGTTTAAGTAGCGGGTGTTTAGTGCGCATCCGATTGTGCCCACTTCAAACGAGAGTCGAGGCCTGGCGTTGCTGAAGTGGCTAGCCGATGTTACTAATAGGGTTGTCTGTATAGTAGATAGATTTAAAACACTTCACGACCTCTGGTATTTGCGTCATTGGTCCTGAGGTATAAGTGTGTTGCGGTTGATCGAGAGGCTTTAAGTTCGATTCACGAGTCAGGTATTGTCATTGAGTTTTTTTTATTAGAAAATTTAGTTACGCAATACATCTTTGCATTTTGTGTATCATAATATGTATGTCAACCTATCACTATGGTCTGTGTGTTTCATATGGTTTGCTCCTCTAATATGTTAAATTACAGTAAACGCTGAAATTTTATCGCCCTAAACCGGATTTTCAAGTAGGTACGGTATGTAATGAATTTTAAAACTAAATAAATAAAAACCAGACACTTGATAACCCTGGTGCTAGACACAGAGCTTTCGACACAAGTGGATAAACAGTAATGTGATAATCATACAGAAAAGAGAGAGTTGGCATTTGGTAATTTCTGCACTTAGTTATGTTTTATATTATTTAGTACCTATTGTTTTTTGGTATTTAGGATGTTCTATTGCCTAATTAACATAGACAAGAATCATCAATTTACCAATGAGCAATAAAAAAATTACGCGTCGTCCAGATCTCAGTTAGATGCCAGTAGCTGTTCATGAGTTTTTTAAGTCAAGAGCACTTCAAAATGTCCTTGTAGTATTTTTATTAGCAGTGAAGCAGTGATGGCCTCGAGGTTTGGTCGCGCGGTCGAGAATCTCAGCGGTCGCGGGTTCGAACCCCAAGCACACACCTCTGACTTTTCGAAGTTATGTGTGTATTCACATTGAATTATCACTTGCTTTAACGGTGAAGGAAAACATCGTGATAAAACCTGCACACCTAAGAGTTCTTAGGAATTTCTTAGGTGTGTAGTCCGCCAACCCGCACTAGGCCAGCGTGGTGGACTATGGCCTAAACCCTCTCAATGGTAGAGGAGACCCGTGCTCAGCAGTGGGCGTATATGGGTTGATGAAGAAGAAGAAGAAGTATTTTTATTAATGCGATCTATGTGGATTCTCGGATCTGACGTGTCTGCAAATCGCTTGATCTCATTAAAACCAGCTATGCTGTGCGACATTGGTTGTATTGTAAACGTATTAACTGATTGAAGGATAATACATTGACACTATTATTTCTATAAAATATCCGAGTTATCTTAGTCGTTTATAAAGCTGTATATCATCTAATGCTAGAACGCACTATCCTTCTACATTAAAATCAGAGGCGTGTGGTCGTGCCAATAACAAGGCCGGATACCTTGGAAATTCTAGCTCAATTATGATACTGAATCTCATCTATGTCTAATTGTTGGAGTTATTAACTATTCGTGTTACTAAATAACGCACGTACTTGTTATTGAATTTATGTTGCTGAACGGTATTTCAACTTGGTAAAAAACAGGTGCTCGTTCACTGATATTTATGTTGTCTAATCTCTGCCGTTTATTATATCAACAATAAATTGTACGCTTGGAATTACCGCGCCGGTTCTAGTTAACCAGATTGTGTTTAAGTAATGCGCAGATAGTTTAAGTTAAACCGTTGTTTCCGTTTTCAAATCTCTTATCTCGACTTGTTCTCGCCGTGCTGGGCCGGGTTTGGAATCATTTCCGTTATGTTTTACTGAGGCGGAGTTGACGAACAGTACTCTCTAAAGTTTAATATTATTTTCTGTCTTTGTTAGGTACCCGTTTCATTTCACTGTGTTTTTATATGGAATTCTATTTATGAGTATGGCTATTTGAAAACAAGTGTGAAAAAATAGGTTGTGTGTTCAATCTCTGCATCGAAACTAATGTTCAACTCCAGATGTAACAAGTCGGTTTCACTAAACTTTAATCCTGTTCAAATAAACATAATTGGTTTAAAATGAAAAAGCCCTAAAGAGTCTTCTATTTAATGTTTATGATATATCCAAAAATTAATTAAAGTTGCTTAACAAAGAGACTACAAAGTGAATATATTTCATGCTACAGAAAATGCATACCCGCATGACTGAAACCCCTTTAGGAAATTATCATTCTTTAGCCCGCACGCCTCGAAACCCTTCGTTACACTCCTATTCAAATCAAAATGCAGATTAAACTACAAAAAACCGAGCGTCCGTATCATGAATAACTTACTAAACGAAATATGCAAGATTTTTGGATTAAGCCTTTTAAAAATCTAACTATTTAAGTAAATTAAAAATCTGGGAGAAAGTATTATTCTAAAGATGTTCGATCTCAGATTTTTGCACAACCACTTTTTGTCCTCTGAATCATCCAACTATCGCATTTTCACTGTCTACGAAATTGTTTATACAGTCATCCAGCTTATTGCGACGATTCAAATCGCCCAACTTAAATGTCTGTGTAAATAATACTTGATAGTTGATGAGTTTATGTGATTTAATAAAAAAGCTGTTCCGTTTTATTTCCGCTTTAAATTTTTGAAAAGCCCAAGTTAAATTGAATTGAGAGTTAATAAATAAAACAACGTTTAGGTATGACTTTTCAGGTTTTACATTGACAATAAAAGTAAAAGAATTACAATCGGTATCAGGATCCGCATACGATTAATAACTGATAAAGTTTAGGTCAAGTTTAATACCAAAGTCAATATCACACATGTCCCTGCATATATTACGAAATCTGGTTTGCGGCCGAGGCAGGTGAAAGTGTGGAGCCACAAAATTGATTCGCGAAATGCAAACGAGTAGGTACGGATGCATCGATGTGACGTGTAAATGTGCACCGGGGCAGCTGCAATACGCTTATTATATTTTTTTGAGCATTTCGTATCACAAACAGCTTTGTTTTTTCGTGTAACTACACTCAAATTAGCTGCTAAAATTATACGTCTGACGGGGAGTAAATTCACACAGAAACTCCATATAATTTGGTGTTAAGATTTATAAATGACAAATTATTTGTATTGTGACTTTAATTTTCATATTGTTAAAAAAATCGTGTAAAATATCATGATTTTGATAAAATTATTCCGCCTCTATCAGCCCCTAATAATGCAACGCATTATAAAAGTACATAGTAGGTACGCACTTGTTAAAAAAAAAAACAAATTTTCAATAAATGTACATACAAGCGTAAAAAATCCTTTAATGTGTAAAAATAATGAACTCGACACTTTAGAAAGAATAAACACAATAATGAAGCGGAGAACAATGTTTTTAAAAGTTCACAGTCTCCATTCTCGTGTGAATTTCGCAATATTTCTTAGTAACTCGTGAGGATGCTAAGACTGTTAAGTAATTAAATACAATCGGTGCGGTAAGCATTGCGTGGATGATGTCATTATCAAGGTCTTGCGGCGCCACTGAGTTCACTTAGGGAACGTCACGAAATAAATAATTAATATTCGTAGGTACTCACCTCAGTTCCTCCACAAGTATAGGTCTTATGACAACTTGTAGTCTCGATTTGCTCTCTAGGTAGGGAATCATATGTTCTTTCATTAGTTATTTCTCAGTCGTTCTTTAAGACAACGTCGATTGACACACCAGAGGTGTTAATATGTTAATGTAGGTACCTAATTAATGTCTTTTTTCGTAATTTAACTTTCGGTTCCAGGCGGATTAATTTAATTAAATTATATTGAGACGGCAAAAAAATACATAAAAATACTTTTATCAAAAGACGGTCCGGCCCAGAAAACTCGTGATCATTCTTACCCTTTACAAATATAAATTCGATTTCGTGGTCTAAGGAATGGATGAATAAAATCAAACACCACCACTGTTACAAAAAACATTATTTTGTAAAATTAAAACAGTCCACAAGACGCCTGACTTGACCATAGTATCTACACTATGGAGCATAAAATTTTATCAAAAAGTATGAATGCCCGCGTTAAAACTTTATGCTTCTATTACAGTTGGCTTTACAGTATCTCTTTTACTTGCCAGAGATGTGAGCCAACACGTTATGCAAAACTGAGACACGAAATGTATACACAAACATTGGCATTTGCTCGTCCCACGCGTTTACCACAGGAAACAATAATTTTGGGTTTAGTGTCGCTCATGAAACTGAATATTTTACGTTTACATCAAACACGTGCGATCCAAACTACGTTTTATATGTATTGTTTAATTGTAGAGGTGTTTAATTAACAAATAAACAAGCTTGTAAATTTGTAATATACAAGCAAAATCAATTAAAAAACTTGGTTATTGAAACAACCCTAACCTCGTTCCTAAAATATTACTCAATAAGTAAAAACTTCCATAATTCCATAATTTTTATTGATTTATTAGAATCTACTTCTATTTTTGTAAATAATATTTTCACAGTTAATTACCTACATCGTTAAAATTTCCATCATATAATAGAGATTGAACTAAAGTGCTTGTTCAAGATTTTTTACTATGGAACTAAGGGGAACGTCCCCTAGACAGCTTATATTTTGCAGATAGAGTTGAATATGTGAATGGTATTAAAACTTGCTGTACCAGGTATTTTCTCCGCCCATTAGATACGTGTTGCGCATTTTGTGAACATAAACATTAAATTTAGTGGGCAGTTTGTAGCACGAGCGTATGGAGAAATCGCCGTTTCGTGTTTAAAACACTTGTCATTCGAAATCGCACAGTTTGCGCGAGTCGCCCGTGCGTGATGTGTAACCGATGAAAGCGTTTATTATCTGTTTCAATTTATCACGTTATCTTGTTAGAAAACTAGTGTATGTACTGTCACGTGTGTGTGTCTTCACATGTACTGTCTTGATCGTGCGAAATAGATAGATTCTTCACGCTCCAAACCTTAATTTAATTCAGTGATTAATAGGAAAATACAAGCGGACACAAATTGTTTTCTAAGCAAATCGAACAACTATTAGCTTACATGTACTAACAAACCTTACAAATTGTTGATCAGCAACTTGTTTGCAACTTGTTGCTCGTTAATAGAAATCCTTGTATTATACAGACACGGTAGAACGCATCCTGCGGTGAGTACAAGGAAAAGTT
This sequence comes from Cephonodes hylas, assembly GCA_030295005.1. Taxonomy (NCBI): domain Eukaryota; kingdom Metazoa; phylum Arthropoda; class Insecta; order Lepidoptera; family Sphingidae; genus Cephonodes; species Cephonodes hylas. The sequence continues at coordinate 3,674,476 of AP025364.1, read as the reverse complement.
AATAAAGTTCTATTTAATCCAACTTTGCATATAAATATACGCCAAGCTATCCAGCAAATGGCGACAGGTGCACAGGCTTGCGCGCTCTAGCGACACCGCTCCGGATACAGGGGGGCGATAACACCACCAGGTTATTCCATTCCACTGCCTGTGTAAACGAAGACAAACTCATTTGAAACCTTAAATATATTCACAATAAAGCACTTATTGTAACCGTAAAGGAAACACAAGTGGCGCTAGACGAGTCTACTAACACAAGAGGCGTATAATACTCGACAGTTTCCATTGAAATGGTGACAACCATAAAGGCAGGTAAAAGGTATTTCAATAGCCGGATGAGTGTAACAAAAAAAAGTAAAGCACAATACACCACGGTTCGTTAACGCATTAAGCATTTAACGTTCTCCTGTGATGGAAGAATATAGAATGACCTCAGTATCAAACAGGGCTGTCGAGAATAGCACCCGTCAAGAATATACGACCCTTTTAATTTTCCAATTCGTCGCTTCATTAGCTCATTAGTACTCACGGTCACATGACGTAAAATTGGCCGCTGCAGGGCAGTTCAAACAAAATATTCATAGCTGGCGAGTCCGAGCCAAGTTGAGCCTTTACAATGCTACAACTCAGCCATAGTTTTGGCGAACTTTAAACCTTACAATGGTTAATTGTTATTCAACTCTCATTGTCCGGTTTCCTCGTGAGGAATACTGATGCGAGTTTAACCGACTATTTATGTGAGACTGGAAACGGCGCCACGATACGTTAGAATCGAATGTTCTTTTCTGTCGACGGTGTTAAATATCGTAATGTAATAAATTTGTATGCAGGAGAGCCGAGCTTCCTCCGCGCCAGTGTTGTCTGGCCATGTCCTTTAAAATTTACATAGGTGTAGTCTGCGATGCTTAAGGTACGCGGCGGTTGTTCCCTCGTTATGTATTCTGTGGAAATTGGCTTTAAACCGAATTTTTACTGGATGTGTGAATTTTTGAGATGGTCGCTTCCGTTGTGTTGAATTAACGAGCCAAATATAAACGCCTTTATAATTACAAGAAAACAATTGTGGAAACAAGAAAATTGACATGTGATAAGTCCAAACTCTAAAGGAATTAATTAATAATACGGTAATGATAATTATAACTGCATAATAAACAACCTAAAAAGTGCGACGGCGATCGTAGCTTTCAAGTCGTATATTAACGTCAAATTCATATACCATGACAATGCGAAAACAGTAAGAACATAGCTAAAATATAGCAAACGGCTCGGTTTCTAAGCTCGCGTGCAAGCTAATCTCGTGGGAAATGAATTGATTCAATTAAGAATGAGTGGTAAATTAAACGATGCATATAGTTTTGCACAACTTGATGTTATCAAGACCAAAGCGCTGCGCTTTCAATGCTCGATTTATTAGACAAGGAGGATTGTGTTCGCAAGCCTTGAACCCCTTTCAAGCTTCATATGGTCTCGTTATATTTTATTATCAACTCGAACAATTGCCCAATTGTATCTTATGCTTCGCTTTATATCAAAACAACGCCTTCTCTTAGATTTTATCAGTTTCTCATGCGATTATAAGCCTTAGGAATTCCATATTTTAAGTGTTGATAATATAAATACCCCCCATGTTAAACGTCTGCCCACATCATTTAGCCACTGTTTTTCGCAATTCATATTAAGTTAATCTGTTTTAAAACTAATGATAATGATTTTTGTATTTGCTTTTACACGTGACTTGATCCACATGAATAGGATTCAAAGAAAATAAAATAAACTAGGTAACTAAAGTCAGTTGGTAGATTATAATGATCTGACATTTTTCTAACATAAAAATTAGTCTCTTGCCGCCGCTTAGACAAACAAACAAGCTCAAGGATATTTGATAATAGACTCAGTGTAATTATTGATTGTGTCGTCTTCTCGTCTCTAACGTTCAAGTTCATTTTACTCCTCCTCCTATTATAATAATGTTCCGTTTAAAGAGGTACATTGTCATCCAATTAATTAGGCATTTTGTAGCTAAACAATATCATGTCTTTATTCCGGCTAATGGCACCACGGCCTTTATTAATTTGCCTTAATTGCCAACATTTACTTTCGTAATGGAACACACGGATACTAATTTAGGTAATGGATAGAGGTTGACATTAATTTTATTATGTTTTGGAAGATAACACTGACTGAAAAAATTTACACAGTTTTGTAGGAAGACGCTCTAATTAAAAGTTTACAAAAATATGTATTAATTAGCTTTATCGAAACACAATAGGTTGAAAGTTCATAGTCAACTTCAAATTTACGAACTAGTACTTAAAGTTGTGGTAGATTTTCCGATACATTAAGCAAATGAGCACATTAGAATATTTAATCAATCAATCCGAAACAATCTCGAGGGATTACAATAATATTTACAAGCGCTGCTCCGGAGCAATAAGGGTAATTTATCACGTCCGAGCATATTCCCCAAGGAATATTCGATTTCTGCTAAAACCTTGGGGAACATGTGGGCATTATACATGGACACGTTCTATAAATAATGAAAAATGTCAATACGCCTCCACATGAGCATGGAGAGCTCCCTATTTCAGTCACCCCACTCAAGTCGCCCTTTGCGTTTCTGCATCGACTGCGGCCTATGCATCGTCACTGACCCACATTGCTGGCGTGAACAAAACAACTGTTGTGTATGCACTATGCTTAGGGTTGGTTTCCTTATAATGAGGGGAAAGTTCTTTTTGAATTTCACCCACGAACAATTCTTGCGCTGTTTCGCGCATTCGTTAACAAATAACTTGCATTGGTCGCCAGTTGCGTCATGTTCAGGTAAAAATGTCGTTCATTTGCATGATTGTGTTGATAATTATGCGAATGTCGGTTTGTTTACATAGTTTGTCGTTATCGTGAATTATTTGAAAATATTTTTAAAGTTGACTTGGGCCATTTAAGGCTTCTGATTCTTCAGATTCTAAAAGGATAAGAATAGTGTAATAGCTTGCCTGTTTTGGCATTTATAGGTTGAATGTAATTGTCCGTTGCCTAGTGGTTAGCTTTCTCAATTTTGTCGATATTTCCTGGAGATAATTATTGTACACATAAAGAAGTTAAATTACATTTCCATGAAGAAATTACCGTTGCATTCATACTCCGCCATTTACGATTAATACAAAACTTGGCGTAAACGTTGAAATACACCGCATAAAACTGACGTAACTCTGCGAACCCCACTCGGGTCGCAAGCTCTCCGTATTGCAGTGTATCGATACGTTAAGAAGTCGCCGTGAACCGCCCACGACGGCTTTCAAAGCCCTTGGACTTATGTAATTGCGTTTTACGCTCGCTGTGACAGCTTGTGTAATCTTTGCGGGATTTACGAGCTTAACTGTACACATTAGTGTTTGATGTATTGCAATAGTTCGCTTTGGTTTTGATTGGTTTAACTGCAATTTTATTGCATTTTTTAATTCAGTTGGGTTTCCTGTGTAAATTCAATTTGTATTTAGCCTACGTTTTAAATAATCAGCATAACGTAAAGATGGAATATGACTACGTTCGCGTTTTAAGGTTAGGGATATTTTAATTCAAAACATCATTACTACGGATTACAAAATATTCCGATGTGGTCTCGATATCTTGTGCCCAATCCCCAAGATTATTAGTCGTGTCTTCATCAACCCATATACGCCCATTGCTGAGCACGGGTCTCCTCTACCATTGAGAGGGTTTAGGCCATAGTCCACCACGCTGGCCTAGTGCGGGTTGGCATTAGTCGTGTATGTAATAAAATATATGTAGGTCGTGATCATCTCTCAGAGTTAATATCCGTGCGAATATGACGAAGAGTAAAGGTATTTCCGGTACTAAATCCATCTTTTAATAGGTTACTTATGGAGTATTAATTAGTCACCATTCGTTGTTCCGTGCAGTTTCTGATTACTACTCTTTCAGTGCGATTTTAATTAATTGAAATTATTATTACAAAATTGATTTGAACCATAATATCAACCCAAAACAGAACATTAACACATAGTCCACCACGCTGGTCTAATACGAGTTGGTTTATATTACCCGTTTTAGGATCTTTTATACCTATATGCCATCCAAAATTGTATGATTTTCCGTTTAATTTTTGTCGATCCAGAATTCCCATTAGTCAGTGCAAGCGACCATACTTTCCAGTAAGGAAACGACTGGGATGCGTCATTGCAGAACAGGACGCCAGCAAGCCGGTTACAATGTGACGTTATCTTGCAGTTAATGAACTTACTGCAATGCATTCATTTTAAATTAGAGTAGCGATATTTTTTACAGAACTTTCATTTTAGTGAATATACGAGTAGCTTATATAGTATAGCTTAATTTACATGCCTAAATTAGTTTTTTTTTTTCTTTATACCTGTCGACTGTGTCTTTAACGTAATTTCGTTTTGGAGTCAATCAACCCATTTAAAGTCAAGAATGATTTGGTACTGAAAGGATCTTTATAGTAAAGAGGTGTTCTCACGAATGCAAGTGAGCTCAAATTTAAAACTTAACAATTTATATTCATAAAGAGTTTTCGTGTATAAGTATGATTGTGTTAACAAAAAACGTCAAATGAAATTTCCAACAATACCTTACAAACTAGCATATGACTCTGTAATTATCGACATCGAGATCGAATAGTATGAAAGAGTATAATTACCGAAAAGATACACGATCGATCACATGATAAACAAAAACATTGGAAAAGCCTCCGTTGGCCCGCATGCAATAAATTTTAAAAATATCTCGCACAATCAACATTTTGGCTGAGACTGAGAGTTCTACCGTGAAATTCATTTTATGCAGACAAAGACGAATGCTTAGATCGCAGTGCCAGCTTGTACGTTGGGCAAGCAGCTTATGCAACCGTAGCTATTGTTTCTAGTACGTTTACATTTGATATTTTGTCTGGGCGACTAGACGTATCAAGATGATTCAGGTACGTGGTGCGCCAAGTTTTGATTTTGAATATGGAAGAGATCTGAATCTATAGATACGTCATTTGGAAAATATGAATATTATCTAAGAGTATATAAGACGTTAAGAAGTAACATATTGCGGTGAAGACAAACGTTACAAGACCTATATTCTTCGCTTTACTCCAATTAGTGGGTTTTTAACTTTGTCCAAGAAATAACGTGCAAGGAACTCATTAAACCTGGTAGGTTTGTCATTTAAACTTTGAACAATAGAAAAATGATGTCCCTAATCTGGCCCAGATTATCACGCATTTAAGACGATTTTTTATGCTCTGCTGTCAATCTGGAGTTTCCATCATGTTTTTTGTAATGACTAGCGGAAGCGTGGAATGGATTTCTTACACCAAATTAAACATTGAACGGAAATTATGACATAATAGAGATCTAGATAATAGAGCCTTAATGCTACGACCTCAATTACTGTGCCTTAAAACAAAATAGAAGGTTGTTTCAATTTGAACCTCTCTAGTTTTAGATTAAACTGTACAGCTTTATTAGTACTAAATCTGGTAAAATGAATTATTCAAGAAGTAGACTCAATCAAATCAATTCATTTATGCTATTATGGGTATTTTGATATGATATGACTACGAAATTAATACTACCTGGTTTGCCTGAAATAAGGTTTCTCGCTTATTTACATTCTGGACAATAAATCTAGACAACACAGACCTAACTTGGTGCAACTTTACTATTAAAATCTCCGAAAAGAGTCTAGTTATAGTAATTATAGTGCCCTACAAAACGCAACACGATAATGAGTTTTTAGCCAGTATAATTGATCGATCAAACGAGCCCGCCGAAGGCGGGCGAAGTTCGATCGAAATTATATGAAGCGTCTCGTTCGAAGATGATTGATAACATGTAGTACTGTTAGGTATGCTTAAACTTCACAACGTTTAGAGATTCAAATTTGAATGTTCCCGCCCTATACGCTGTCACCTCACGCGCGTCTCTCGGCCGACATATATTTCAGAGTATCCAAGCGATATCACAGTTTTATACAAGATGATTACAGGGTTAGGGTTCAATCACAACCAATAGCTTAGGATGTAGCTTCCTTTTTAAGGGTGGGAAGTGATCATCTTCGAACGAGACGCTTCATATAATTTCGATCGAACTTCGCCCGCCTTCGGCGGGCTCGTTTGATCGATCAATTATATTACGCGTCTCGTTCTCGATGATTGATAACATGTAGATTTTTAGAGTCTGTGATAGCGCCCGGTTTAAAATGCATGTGTATTCCTTTACATTTAAATGATACAAACATTTTAAACTAGCATAGTTTTACAAAATGCTTACCATCAAATACTAATGATAACAAATAAATACCCAAACAATTGGGATTTACCATAACTATATGTATAACAATCAACAGATAACATAACATATAGAATCTTTGGATAGAATACTAATAGCAAACTTATTATTTGGTTCTGTAAGGGTAGGTTATAAAAACGAGCGAACATTGTTGACTTCCTGTCCAGTCTGCCGTTCTCCTAATTGTGACAATATTTATTCCTTCCTATAGGCAGTAGACACAGAAGCATGTTTGGTACTGTATGCACTAAACTTGTTGGTATAAACTGGCTCTATAAGGTAAATATTTTATCCAGTTGCCAATTGTCTGAGCGCCTTCTGGTTTATGAGGCTTCACTGAAGAGATAAATAGTTTCTTATTTCCTGTTCCAATTGGCTGGCTCTGTTACCTGTAACTAGTGTAAAAGTATAGTGCCTACACAAACTTTTGGGCGTTCTTCCCAGCTTTAATGTCTTTATCCTATCAGGTATTTTAATCTGGAGCCCAGAGGAGCTCATAGATATCTTGCAATCTATAGGCTGTTATCATAATAGTGATACAGTAATATCTGATTTAATTTTCATAATAATTAATAATTCTCTAATTTACCCTGATTTTCAATGTATTTCAAAACTAGCTCTATATTCCATGTTCCTGAGTATCTAGGTGAAGAAGGGCATTTCCTTTAGGAGATGCCCTTGAAGAATCTAGATATAATGGTATCATAAGAGATGTTTCCCTTTGCTATGAGTGAGATTGCTGATTTTGATGTTTTAAGTACTATAACTTGCTTTTTCATTTAATATTATTGTCAAAATCAAAAGTCAAAAGTAATACTTTTATTTAATTTTATTCAATTATCTTTATTTATTTAATTATCTTTTATTTGTTTTATTTATTTATATATTGTAAGATCTTCTATTACATAAAAAGTGATTGACAAGTTACATTCAAAATTATCATTATTTACAGTTAATGTTAACCATTTAGTATTATCAGGTCTTTTACAATACATATATTGTACTATACTTAACTGCATGTGATCTTGCCACTAAAAATCGAAGTAAGGGCGCAAAAAAAAGCATTTTGAACCTTTTACTAACTTCTAAATGGTTTATACAATTTATAATTAAATTATTCTTTTCATTTGGTAAATCTACAGAGTAGAGAAGGTATCTGCATCTCTTACTTGGGTTTGTATGACTTTTCTTATAATTTATAATAAATCCAACTTTTCCAATAACACAATAAGATTTTTTAGATTACTATAACAGGATTCATATGTAACACCATTGCACAGTAAATAATCTAAGTAAATAAGAGATAACCATCCTTATAAGTGAATATTATTCATAACATGTTTTATGATCTTGATAAAAATATATGGTCTAGTTGACAATCCAAATGTAAGACATGTAAATTGATATAAATTACCATTAAATCTGAATCCTAGATATTTCTTAGTGTTTATACACATAGGGACTAAAAAAGCATACTAAATAAGTATCCTTTAAGTCTAATGTTGTCATATAATTATGTAATTGGTGAAATTAAGTCTTTAAGTATTCTAAGATATTCCATTTTGAAATGAAATTTGTATAAACTCATTTAATATTTGTAAATTAACAATAAATCTACTGGACTTATCTGCTGTTGTATCTACAGAAAAAAAAATATGAAGACACAAATTGTCTCTTGCATTCTGTACAGAATGAACATAACCAGAACATGTACATGTTTCAATAGCTCCCTTAGACAGAAGTGTGGAAATTTCTATCTGTATTTTCCTATATTCAACTGAAGTTATATCCCTTTATTGTATAATTATTTTAAATGTATAAATTGTTAATTGTATAACTAGAAATGTATTCATTTTCACATTTCTATAAAAGTGCCAGTATTATTGCTGAATATATATACCCTATTACTACCTAAATGCAGGGTTTTTGTGTCAGTGGGTGTCCTGGATTTGGTGGCCATGTTTGTCATGGCCTGTTGGCTTTGAACCTCACATTGCTCAATTGACTCAGAGGAAAATAGTTTCCCTCACCAACTTTTTTAGTTGGCGGTTTTCCAGATGTTTTAAGTAAAGTCTTACCTTTTTATATATTTTGGCATCCTTGATTGATCATTAAGTTTAGCACTATACAGATTACAGGCATTTGTCAGAATGTGTTTCTTCCGGAGTGGATTTAATATCCTTATCCAGATTTGGTGTGATAAAAGATTTTCTTGCAATTAAGTATTGAAGAAAGTCCGCCATAATTTGCCAGAGTCCCAAAGCTATGTCATAAGCTGCCTTTAGTCTATTCGATCCTCAAGATTTTCCATTAGCATTGAGATTGCTGCCTAAGGTGATATTAAGCCTGAACCCATACAGTTTTGGGTATCAGTGAAATGTTGATCTCTCTTTTTTGCATTCACTGTTTTGTATAGTCGCATCAATCTTTATTGTTGAAGTAGAAAGTAATTCCTTTCCCATTATTCCAAAAAAAAAAACTCATGTTTCCAGTCTTGTGGAGCCTGAATATCTCCCTCAGGTATAAGATAATAACTATAACAGTTGGAATTGGAGATCTGTATTTGTATTTAATAAATAATATTTGTATGAATTTGTATATTTTCTTTATTAGACTCAATAACATCTGTAAGAGATGATAGATAAGATTTGTATTGGGTACAGTCGATAACGACGTACTTGATTCTTCTGTATTAGACAAGCTGGTTCTTGTTGAACCCTACTCGTATGCGGGAATATCCGCCTAAAAACTATATGGGCAATATGTTTTAATTTCGAATGGAAATATGTACATAACAAGCTTGTTGCATGGATGTTCGTATAGAACTGAGCACGCTCGTGTGGAGCTACTCAACATGATATAGTTCGTATGGAACTGAGCACGCTCGTGTGGAGCTACTCAACATGATATAGTTCGTATGGAACGTTCATGTTTAATGATTCAGATTATGTAGAATCACCTACAACTCTTACCTGCATAAATGTTATCCTGTTTTGGCTTTGTACGAAATCCATCACCCATTTTGTTAGGCTGTCAATTTTTTCCTGAATTAACTTAAGTTTTTTACTTGTTTTCCGATCTTCACGGTTTCATTCCTTAGATCGTAAACGTGATTTGTTCATTAATCTTTTTGAATAACTCATATTAACGCGATTTAATCGCGATAAACAATATTATTTTGTTTAAAGAAATCTCGAACGTCAGAAGTTATTTGCACAACAAAACAATATGTCGGCCGAGAGACGCGCGTGAGGTGACAGCGTATAGGGCGGGAACATTCAAATTTGAATCTCTAAACGTTGTGAAGTTTAAGCATACCTAACAGTACTACATGTTATCAATCATCGAGAACGAGACGCGTAATATAATGAGCCAGTATAATAATGAGGTTTTAGCTTAGTTAAAGACCACCTTTACATTAGCAAGCACTGCTTCAATGGCTGAAGATTGTCATCATTTCATTAATATGTAAAGTCAATCAAACCTTATTACACCCATATGGAGGACTATGATCCTAATCCTATTACCACAAAACCACATTATAAAGCCTGATATTGAATTTATGTGCGTTGTATAAATTAATTGCGGTAATCTGTGCATTAGTCTTAAGGTGGACAAGGCAGTGTCTAAGCCGTAAGACATTGATAAAGTTGGCGACAAGTTTGCGAGCCCTCACGTTCCAGTTTATGTAACGTCTCGGTAAAGTTTAGAGAAAAATTGTTTTATCTTTAGTCTGGCATATGATGTAGATAGTCAATAGGTACCTGTATTGGCGGTGTAATAACTAAAACTTAGGTGCATTTATATACTGTTTACTAATATCAAATATGGTCTTCGCTTTAGAAATGTGTTTTAATTTCAAGATGAACAAATTAACGTCAACCGTGACATGACTAATTAAAATATATCAATAAAGGCACATCGTGCGCATGGAGCAATCCTGTCCAAAATTATAAAAATATTCCTTAATATAGGTATTTATCATTTATATTGTAAGGTTTTAAACAGATTAATTATTTGACAGAAAACTGAAATGAAGATGAGTCAAAAAATGATTTCCAAGTCCTTTACTTTCAGCTTCTTTTTACGCAAGAAGAGTCATAAAGATGTCATGCTATTTCGATCTATTTGGCCTGCAATGTGCACATATCCAGTTTCTAGTAAGAATCCCTTGCAGTGTCACTATAAGAAAAACCACAAAACATCTCTCACTTCTAATATTAAGAGGGTAATAGGCAGCTAATTGAACTAAGGTAGGTACCTACAAGCTTAAGACATCGATATCCCCTTATAAAAGTTTTGCATGTAAAGGGTTCACGGTGTTCCGGCGTAATATCCTTGTATAGTGTGGGACGGAACTTGGCTTCCTTTTCTTTCCACTTGGCTGCAACCCGTGGGCAGACGGCCGTCGCACGCTCGAGTAAAACCCATTGTTTCCACACATTGTACCCCTAATGGCTTTGACTTTACAAACATGTAATCATACCGAACGGATGACTAGGCTGCGCGAGTCGCGACCCCGACTTAAACACTTAGCTTTTCCTCCATGCGACATGACCTATTGATATTTAAAGCTGCTTGAGCTCCTTTAAAAGTGTTAGAGATTTTCTCTTGTAATAACGGTAATGCGAGAATTTCAGTAAGGTTTTCTTATGAGTATTTGGATGACTGATTTATATACTTAAGTCGATTTCGACTCGGCTCCAAGATGATTGCGGCACGGGAAGTATAAAATTAATTCTGATACTATAAAATTACGGAGTCATTAAACTAAATAGCAAAAACACAATGTTGTGTTGGCATCATATGCTTGTATCTCAGCTTATTGGGGTCGAGACTCCCGTGTTGGCCTAAAAGCGCTGGCGTGCCGTTGTCAAGGAAGATATACAATTCAATTGTCTCACAAAAGAATGTGTGAAATACCGTGTGGAATAAACGAGGTCAAATGGGCATAGTTATATGAAAAGCACTTAAAGTTGTTTCAAAAAAGGAGAGGCGCGTCTCTGTCTCTTTAATTTATTATGTCTTTGTTGTCGGTGGATTATAATAAATTTATGCATTAAACAGTCTTATAATTCTTATTCTATACTAAGATAGTATGTCAGTTTTAAATGAGAGGATGTTCAGTAAATTTCCGCACTTGATTAGAGCGTTCGCGCTGACAGTAAATCTACAGAATATGATTTTCATATTAACACTGAGACAAATCCACGAATATTTTTCGCGAGGCTAGGAGATTTTCAAGGTGAAATTGCCTAGATTGTAATGGTCACAATGCGAGAAAAAGATGGAATTACGTGCCAGATTGTGCGTGTTAGCGATACTACTGGCGATCGTTTTTAATTTCTTCATCATCGATATAATTTAATATTCCGCATAGCACACTCAATTATGTAACGTATTTATTACCGCATGGGTAATTTGTTTTGCTGCAAACGCACAGAGTTCATTGGCTTATTGACAAAACACAGGTCGCGTCAAGGAGACTATTCTATGCCTAATAACCGTGACAATGGATGGTATTAATTAAACATTTGTATCGTCGTTTGAATTCCTAAGATTGGTTCGCGTGGAATCGTTTATTGAATTAAAGAAAAGCTTTTGTATGCACATTAATTAATGTTTCTCTCGCATATTTTTTATCTTTATTATTAGTTGAACATTTGAATAGCAGTTATTTATAAGACATTTCGTTATAGTAATACCTCCAAAAATATTAGTCAGTACTCAGTTCCCACGAGTTCCGGGGCTTAGCTAAGAAAATTACCAAGTACATCTATAACGCGACGGCCATGGATTATTATTATCAATATAAATTAATGTTATTGAGACATTTAAGTGCTGCTGTTATGTATACACACCCATGTCCCCCGCAGATATCTATGAAGAGTCCGGAATGAAAATAAATATTTACTTCACACTCGAGGCTCTTGAACCGGTAAAACGTAAACAAACGCTTCGTTTCACGCTCTCAGTACTTACTACTTACAGTTACTACTACGAAGTAACGTTGTTTAGAAGATAATTATCGCTCACATTATCAGTGAAGGAAAGAAAACTTAAAGGAATATGTAATGACGACCAACTAAGGTCTAATTCTATCCTTTTCAGGGGAGCCCTTTGCCTTATGGTGATTGAATTATTTAAATTAACTTTATAATTTGAATCAATCGCAGGATGTCGTTAATTTACAAACAAAAGTAATAGCACGTATTTTCTACACAATGTAACGTTCCGTTAGTTATGCATTCTTGCTAATTAAACTTATATTTAATTTATGGGTTTTATGTCAACAAAAAATAAAAATACGAATACCTATGAAGGGAATACTAATATTCGCATTTGCGACCATCATATCGCAATACAATTACTTTACCAAACAGTTCAATAAATTCTAGTAAAGTCCATAATAAAATCTAAACACATACCATTCCTCGCATTGTTATGAAGAAGGCGATACTCGCTGGCCACGTTACGTTGTTCATGCTAATCTTGGCAGAGCGCGTACTGAAATTCGGGTCACATACACATGTATAGCTGAATGTATTCCCTCAGGAATATACACGCGTGTCCTACATGTGTTTGACTCATGGCACATGTATAGACTGGCGACGGTTTAATTGATTGGCGGAATGATGTATTACTGTAACAAGCGCCGTCTGAAAATCTACTAAACGAAAACATGTGTGAACAGTAGTAATAATGAATTTCGATGCTCATAGATTGGTTGGAGAAGCGTTTTGTGATATTGAAAAATAGAAGTGATAGTTCTAGTTACAATCGTGGCACTGGATTAATAGATGACCCGATACAATATTTAAAACAAAAAATTATACCCTTTTCCAGCATTTTAGCACAAATGACTGTAACTTCTAATGTAATTTATATAAATAATTTATACACGTAACAAAAACAATTCATGCATACAACTTAAAACTAACCGGAAAGGGTCGCTGTGGTAATATGGATAAGAAAGTCCTATCACCTGTATAAAAGTGAATGTATGTAATATCGATAATAATGTTCAACGACTTCGAAGCCATTATAGTAAATCATAACAAGAAAGATGACGAAGCGTGCAATCTAGCACAATCATTACAAAAGATTGAAATGTGTAATTTTTGTCCGGTGGTGGCTGCGTAAGTCGAGTAATAGTGCCATCAAGCTCTTGCGTGCAGGATACGGTAGACTGGAAATGTGTGTTATTAATATAATAATTTCCGCAAAATCCATGACCCCAACAAAAGATTGTTTGTTATTTCTAAAGTGGCAAATGTTTGGTATTTAACATGAAATAAAAGGGTGAAAGCAATAAACATAAGAGGAATTTCAAAGCCAGTTTCAATTTGCTTGATAATGGAATTTGACGCGTGCCTTCATTCTTTATCAAAATAGCCCTTCGGCGATGTGAGAGCGCATGTCGAGTGCGAGTTTGAAGCACGTTCTTAATTATGTATTCAAATCAGCTTGGATAATAGACCTACTGGGACGATACATTTTAGATTACATTTAAAAAACATACACTCCATAATATAAGCTGCTACTTTATTAAATTAACATAATAATTACAAGAAAGTAAAATTACTGTTACTATTCTTACAGAAATAATACATTTAACCTGACGTTGAAACAACTTCCCTAGGCATTAGACGAGATGTAATCTAAAAGTCAATAAATTCAGCTTCGTAACGACAGTACGACGCCGTAACTAGCGGCTCCTCGTCGTATTTCTCGAAGTTGCTTGTGTCGATAGCGTTTTTACATTTTGGCACGAACGGTGGAATTACTCGGCAATTCAGGATATTATCCCATTCTATTCCTTTGAACCACTTATGGTTCTTGTAGTCTAAAACGCCATTTTTCATCACGCCGAATCGTTTGGTAATGTCCACTTGAAGGGTATTGCGTACAAGATCCCTTAGATCCGAACTAAAACTAGACGGGCACCTATATTTACCAGCAACTATTTTTTCGTACGTTTTCATCGGCTCATTCGAAAAGAACGGAGGGTATCCCGCATTCATCTCATAAAGTAAAACTCCGAAGGACCACCAATCCACTGAAAACCCGTATCCTCTACTCAGTATCAATTCAGGTGCCAAGTACTCAGGAGTACCGCACAAAGTCCACGTTCTTCCTTGCACAATTTTGCAAAAACCGAAATCCGTTATTTTTAAATACCCGTTCCTGTCTATCATAATGTTTTCAGGCTTCAAATCTCGATACACCAAATTGCAGAAGTGCAGATATTCCAAAGCCAAAATGACTTGACTAGCGTAAAATTTCGCCAATGGCTCATCGAATTTATGCATTCGGCGAAGATGCATGAACATTTCACCGCCAGGCACGAAAGGCATAATAAAATAAATGTAGCTGTTATCCTTGAAACTACATTCCATGGAGACCGTAAAAGGAAATCGGATGGCTTCAAGAACGCGCTTTTCGTAAAGTGAGTGTTCAACTTGCTTCGTCTTAATTATTTTCTCCTTTTGTAATACTTTCATCGCATACAATTTATTGCTGTTAGAGTGTTTGAGCAATAGGACTCTTCCAAAAGCGCCTGTGCCGAGCGTCTTCACGCGTTCCAAGTCAAAAAAGCTGACGCTAAATTTTGATTTCTGACACCAACGATTTTCAAATTCATGTTTCAACTTTTTTAAATAGATCGTATACTGTTGTTGCTGTTCCTGGGTATAACCGTCGCGTACGTCTGCAGACGTAGACTGGGACCCTACTCTATACGAGGTATTCTTTGAGGGTCCATAAGGTTTGTTAGAATACATTTTTATTACTTATTTCAATGCCAAATGTTATTATAACACACGAGTCATGGCCCTCTAGATGTGTGA
This sequence comes from Cephonodes hylas, assembly GCA_030295005.1. NCBI lineage: Eukaryota > Metazoa > Arthropoda > Insecta > Lepidoptera > Sphingidae > Cephonodes > Cephonodes hylas. Next base: position 3,659,307 of record AP025364.1, on the reverse strand, counting down.
ATCGATTTTTCGTCAACATAAACCGAATGAGTTGTTTATATTTCTGAGAGGCTTCAGGTTCTATTCATACAGCCCGGGGGAGTCCTAAAATCCCTCACTTTAGTGAGATCGAAAGTACGAGGGTGCAGAAAGGCGGCGGCCGTGAGGGTTGAACGAACTGGCGAGGGGGCAAGGTGAAATCAGCTGTGTTTAGGGGTGTCACGTCGTGCCGCCGACAAACGGTCGCCGTCCCGACAGGCTTATTGATCAGACTACCACGTGCAATTTATATGTTTTAGGAAACTTTTGGTGCTCACAATTTTCATTGTACTTCGTCGGCGAAGTTTTAACAATGCGGCAGCTAAAATCTGAACATTGAATTGTTATAACGAAATAAAACACTGTTATCTCTTCGTCGAAGTTTTCCATTATAATATTATTGTCAAGGTTGAATCATGTATTGAAATGTCTCCTCTAAATCTTATACAATGTTACATGAAATGCTTTGGTATTTTCTAACAAAACTGATAAATTCTCACCAATAAACGAGCGATGATTCCATCAACTAGCAGTTTCGTTCATCCGTGCCTTTAATTTCCGAGAGACATTAGTCTCTCCAATCTGTTCAAAGATCGCACACTGTCATTACTTGATCTACTATCGCGTCTGTGTGTTATGAAAGTGATGTATCAACGATAAACAACGCAGATTGGTCGCGTTCCAGCCACTTTTAATCTCCATTATCGTCCGAATTGTACGAATCGTGTCAATTGTCTATCGATAAGCATTTCGTGTTCATTGGGGTCGAGTATTGCACCACACCTCTGTGCTATACAATTCGCTAATAAAATGGTATATGAGTTTAATAACGGAAATGGATTTTATTACTTGGTTCGTCAAAATGACTGCTGATATTCTTTGTTTTAATATAATTCATGGTATTTGCTAAATTCACTAATCGTCCTCATCTACGTGAACGAAATATTAAGACAATTTGGTATGCCGACATTGGTAAGAATAGTTAGTATAAGCTTGTTTTTTTTTATTCGTATCCGTCTTGTTCAAGACGGCGTAGTTTTGGCAACTAGATAGTCATATTTGCATTTAACTATTGACTTGCCAACTTGTATGAAAAGCACGGCCCTGCGCTTATCATAAACTGTCAGTTCCAATATATTGCCGTAATAGTAATTGCAATCGTAAAAAGGTTTTAAAGCTTCAGTAACTTATTTATTTCCTTACGTCTTTTTCTAATCTTTTATCAAGATTTTTTAAATTGGTACCAACTACCAATCAATAATAAAATGAACTGTATATTTTTGCGTTACAACCGCATGTTAATGCGCACTTAGTCGTAGCCGATGATTTATTTTGTACTCCATCTACAGTTAGCACTCCCTTTTATTACCACAATTTCCTTATTAGTGCAAAGTAATTGGCACATTAGATCTTATTGTGTGTTATTAAGGTCGGAAGTCGCGAGTAACGGGCAATCGCGAAAAGACAACTATCGCATTTGGCAGTTAAAGTACCGTTATCGAGACGTACTCGTAGGAGACTTCATTTTTATAAGTATGACGCATAGTAACATACTCGCATTGTGTACTATATCGATTAATCTATTTAGTCCTTCGAGCCAGATGTTTTCCTTAATAATACACGGATGATCCGCTTTGTGGTGTATATTCTGCTATAATTAACTTGGTATGTTTTATCTGGCAAACAAGACCGGTGGAGCGAGTCTATAAGGCTTATTAAAATTGGGATGAAATAATGTTTTCATCCATAAAAAGTTGTATAATTGAAAACAATGTACGCCAGAGAATACTGATGCTAAGTTCTAGCGTTGTTTTTTTCGATGCAAAGTCACAAATTTGTGGAGCTTTTGACGCGAATAAGAGACTACACAGACGCTTAAACGTAATTGCAATTTGAATCAAATAAACCGCGTTAACAATATTATTATTTTCTTAAAATCAATTAACTTATTCCATAATGCTTCGTCTACGTTACTGACATGCCCACGTAATAAATCCCTGTTAATCTTTGTATCTTTAATGGGAATTACGTCAGACCAACCTTGTCTCAAGATCTGATGTCGCGTGATTGACAAATGTCGACAGTTATCCGTGCGTGTTTATGTCACGGCTGTCGACAAAGTACAGCATGCGTTTGGATCAGCTGTTTATAATAATTTCTAATAAGCTCTCATGTTCTATTAATTTATACGATAGTAAACAGAACAGCAAATGCACCAAACACAAAACATCTCTATGATTTTAGGCCTCAAAACCTAAAACACTAATTTGTCGACAAACCTGTCATAAAAAATATTGATACTGATTCTTGATCAAAACTTTGTGAGACTGAAGTCAACATAAAATTCTATAGTTATAAATTTTGCTCATCTTTATCTGAAAGTTTGGCTAAAAATGTTTCCATTGAAAACTATCTTAGCCAAGGTGTCAGCTGGTTCAGCTTTATAAGCGTGAAGAAGTTACCAATATGCATGCACAAACTCACGAACTTATTTCTTCATAAACTTATGTAATTGTCCGTCCTCATCAGTTCATTGGTCTTAAACGGAAACCATTAATATTCTCCTAAAATAACTTGCGTCATATATGTATGTTCCCGGTATTTGGCCATATATCGGTTGATACGGATAAAGAAAGTGGAATCATATTGTCAACAAGCGATATTGAATACAGAGTTGTCATTGTTACAAATCTTCGAAGTGTACACGATGACCGATTGTTGTATTTACGAGTACAAGTTCGAAGAATTGTGTGTTCAATATGTATACTTTCAATGCTATCCGATCGTCCGATGCCTTACTGAGTATTCATAATTTGTACTTAGGTATCCAGGGTATGTCTCGAGATTACTGAACTTTTGCTAACCTTAATTTTAATAACGATTACTAGGTATAGATAAATTTATCAGGATCAAATAAATCACCAACATATATCTGGCGATAAATGTGGTGCAATCCAATTTTATTCTCGGGAAAATTCAATCATCTTATAAATACATGGTATTACATGTTTGTATAAGACTTGCTGTATAGCGTCATTTATAACATGATCCAAGAAGACTTTTTAGTTTATCTACCATTCGAATACATTTTATTAACTTCTAGTCACTGTGCGGACTCCGATAAAAAATCGATGTATTGTAAAACGTACTACAATAAAGTATAACATAAAAAATCGTGAATACGGTGAGCACGGAGCTATGAGAAGCTGAGTATACAAAAACAAACAACTAACCTTGAACTTCTCAAACGTGCGCTAATGTAAGACACGCTAACCGATAACAAAAATTTGCGTCGAATACTATGATCAGTGTTTAAAAAAACGTTCGGTTTGGTTGTAGTAAACCTAATGTAAACCATAAAATGTTGAATTTATTTCCCATGTCGGACAAAGCTTTGTGTAACTCGGTTGAAAAACATGGTTCGTGACCGATATGGAAAAAGCCTCATCTAAGGGAAGTGTGGGTGCGCAGTTTACCTTTTACCCTTTTTGTATAAATGAAATACAATGGCGTTGGTCAACCTTGTTACGGCAATAGTCCCCGGCATGTGGAATGTTAGGAGGTTTTCTGAGACCCCTCATAAAGGGAGCCTCTAAGAACAGTTCTTCAAGATTATTTCTTTTTTCTCAAAGTTACTATTGGGTGGCACAACAGCATTGATTCTGATCGTATCAGCATCAACGCTCAGCACGTAAGACTAAAGTACTTGTACAACATACAAGGTCACGGCGCCTGCTAAGGATCCTACGTGCCGTATCTCGACGTTTATGATCTGATGTGATATTCATGATCTGTTGATGTTTGTATCGAACATTGAAGAATAATTAGAATTTTTTCAAGGTCCGCCACACATATTCCTTATTTTAATGTTTGGGTGGTCTGTATTGTAAATGATTGATGCTGTCCTCTTTTTGTTATTTGCCTCCCATATTGTATTATATTGGCGAGTTTGTATCACATAAAACCAGCTTAATTATTTGGAGTACATTTATGATGCAAATTTATTATTTTTCTTTTTTCACGCTAGAACTACAAATTAAACGCAATGCATCTGATGTTAGTCCTAGGTAATGTTTAGCAAGACATCGTCTTTGATCTTTTTACAAGCTTTTATTTAACTTCACTTTTGTATGTATGTATGTATGTATGTATGTATGTATGTATGTATGTTTGTATGTTTACAAATCTTGCAATGAAGATTTGAACCACTTCCAATAGACCGATTGTGCTGAAACTTGGTATACCTACGTAACTTGGATGACAATACAATAATATGGTACCATGGAGCTGGTCTGATGATGAGATTGGAAGATGACCATAGAAACATCGGTTCTTGTGGACCGATTGAGCTGAAATTTGGTATGTCTTTGTAACTTCGACAACAATACACAAATATGGTATCATGGTGCTGATCTGACGAAGAGTTGGAAGATGCCCATAGGAACTTCGATTTCTGTGGTCCAATTGAGCTGAAATTTGGTATGTTTTTGTAACTTCGACAACAATACACAAATATGGTATCATGGTGCTGATCTGACGAAGAGTTGGAAGATACCCATAGGAACTTCGATTCCTATGGTCCAATTGAGCTGAAATTTTGTATCTCTTCGTAATTCCGGTAACAATACAAAAAATGGTATCATAGAGCTAATCTATTGAGGAGATTCTTTTGGACCGATTGAGCTGATATAATTATATCTATGTAATTTCGGTGACAATATAATAACAAGGTATCATAGAACTGATCTGATGAGGAGATGGAAGAAGCCCATATGAACTCCGATTCCTGTGGACCAATTAAGCTAAAATTTGGTATGCCTTTGTATTTTCAGTGACAACATAATAACAAGGTATCGTTGATCTGGTGTCATGAGAAGTTGGAAGGTGCCCATAGGAACACTAGTTTCCATGGACCGATTGAGTTGAATTTCGGTATGACTACGAAATGGATAGACTTAGAAATATTTCCAACTAAAAAGTTAAAAATAAATTAACGGTGAAAAACATATTTTAAAATCAAGCTTTTATTATGCACGAAAAATTAAAAAAATAAACTAAGAAAACATTCATAAAATTCGTAGTTTTTTAAACTTTACAAGTAACAATTTACAAAAGTGTTCGGTTTATCAGTAGAAGTATGATACATAAACATATATTATCTATAACTAGTATATTAATATTCTTAAGTGATTTAAAAGCTTGTCGCGCAATTTCGTTAATGCAAGTACCTCGGCCGCGACCAGCTTTTAAATCACTTAAGAATATTAATATACTAGTTATAGATAATATATGTTTATGTATCATACTTCTACTGATAAACCGAACACTTTTGTAAATTGTTACTTGTAAAGTTTAAAAAACTACGAATTTTATGAATGTTTTCTTAGTTTATTTTTTTAATTTTTCGTGCATAATAAAAGCTTGATTTTAAAATATGTTTTTCACCGTTAATTTACATTCACATCGCGTCTATTCGCTCGCGAAGTGTATTTCCAAGAATAATAGTCGCTGCAATGCATTAGAGATTGCCTAACCCAGCTGCAAGCGTTGGTTCGCTGAGATTTATGCGTCGTGTTGTCGGTCAAGGTTGTGGAGACCCGCAAAACTCGCCGCATGTCTGTTGGCACATAACCAGAATAGTTCTTCATAATACACAGCCGATGGGACATGTTGAGACGAAATGTGGAATTTCTTTCAGCTATTTTTACACATCCGGACATAAAATAGGATGGGTTGAGGAAGAATTACTTGAAAAGAATTCGTTGACCACGTGACGACGACGGTTACGTTTCGAGGACACTAGGCCGTGTAAAAACTTGAAAGCGAACCCGTTTCAAAATGTGCGATGGCAACCGGTCACGTTGAATATTCATCGCTCGCTAATTTCGGTACGTGTTTTGACGTTAATACGAGAACGCTACGTAAACAGTGAAAGTAAATACTAAAAATGCGAACTATTTCCGTCGATCAGATGTATTACGCGCGACCTAACACCGACGTAAATTAATTATATTACAGCGCCAAAATTGTGAAATATGGAATGGGGTATAAATGATCTATAAGCTGTAGAAGGCGTCGGAACAGTTGTAGTTCCAGCGATAAAATTGCTAAATACAGCGTTTCGACGCTTTTTTGATGTCCAGATTGTTGTAAGAGCGGTCTCTCGTTCGATACTTATCACGCGACCGTTTATCAAGATAATTAAATTAATGCCGTTATCAATTAACATCGTTCGCTTGAACACTAAAAGGTTTGGACACGTAAAATATCTGATGACACCAGGATTAATATTCAATATCACTTATCACTACAGCCTCGTTCCTCTTACTATTAAAATTAGCACGTGCGATCCAATTACAATTTGGAAGTTGACCATTAGGCCTCCTGATTGTCTCTTCTTATTTCGTTAAGAATTATGATCGAAACGTGGGTGAAGAAATATACCACGGCCTAGACCTTTGGTTACAGTCACCGTATGAAATTTAACGCTATTGGCATTCAGTGTGGCGTAAATTATGTTCAAATGTTTATTTTATGTTCTTGGCAAACAAATTGTCCCTAATGTATTTTAGGGATAGCTGTCGGATGTGCACATTAGCACAGTGTCAATCAAAAGGTCATGGCCGATGGTCTGAATAGCCTTTCACCCAAACCCAAGCGGCCCTACCTTCATCAGATAAAAATACACGTTACCTTTGCCCATTAGACTTGAAAGCAACCCCGTCACTGGTGATGGATTTCTATTACATTTTTTTTAATACTCATACCAATATGTTATCTTCTAATTTGTTAAACCAGCGAGAAATTTCTCTAAAAAGATAAGTATAACGAGCCATTACCACGGAATCAAACCATTTTGTTTTCTTTATTCTGATTTTAACACCGTTGAGGTTAAGAAACTTATATCTAAGGTTTTCTAGAGTTTAGATAATAAGAATTTGTTATTAGAATAAAAAAAAACAATTCAAACAAAAACAGACCACAGAAAAGACACCTCCGCTAACAATCGATTTGAGTTGTGAACAAAAAGTAAATTGCCTCTCGATTCTATTCAAATGTAATTGCTGAAACAGACAGTGTGTGGATAAATTTACAGGCGCCCTGTGTTTACGTTTCAATTTCATTTAACGATCGTCTCGTCTCGAAACGATTACATCACCCACAACTGCTGCAACGTTCTTGAACTTTTTTGTTATTTTTTTTTCTTCCTATCAGCAGGAGGCCAGTTCCCGTGCAAAGCTTTGATGTTTTTCCACCGGAATGCTCCTCTGGTGTACGCTCATTACATCACGATATAAATAAGATATTAACATCATACTTTTAATATCAAATCCTCATTTTCACGTAGTTTTTATGTTATAAATTAATGCTTTTATTGAGGTAATTATTTCTATTAGTAATAACGAAACTGTATCGTAAGTCATATTGTGATTAATTTATTGTGTTATTTGATCTATATGCACGTAGGTGCGTTGAATCATTTTATTTGTTTACGTAAATCATATAACCAAAATTTCTATAAAGTAGGTCAAATCCGTGGAAAATCAGCATTTACGAGATCTTTAGTTGAGTCGATGAAATCCTAAAAGCTCACTTGATGAATGAACTAAATAATCCTCCATGTAACCGTCAGTTAAATGAATACGGGCTAAATTATTGGAATAGCATAGTAAGTATAGTTTGAATCAAACGCTCATAATTTTAATGCTAAGCCCTAATGCAGCATTCGAATCTAGTATCTCATTATTAGCTGGCTACTCGCCCGCCGCTTTACGAATAGTTTGCTTGTACGGTCCAATCCTACTGCGGACATTAATCTCAGTTGAAGGAATCCATTTGATTTCGTATTGCGCAAGACGGCTGATGGATTTGCCAATAGAGGTGAAGATTAGGTGCATTGCGGCAAATGTAAAGATTTCCTCTATAAAAGCGACGCTAGGGTAGACTTTTGAATGTATGGGCTGTCTCAATAAGTGTAGTTTTTACTCACGGAAGACCCAAGAGACGTGGAAACTATGAAAGCGGTTGCAAGTTATGGTCGACCTAAAAATTACTTTTCTTTCTTTTTATTCCTTTTCATACAAAATAAAGTTCTGGAATCATTGTGAAACAATGAACACCGAAATTATTTCTGCTTTTAAAAACTGTAAAAAGTACGGAGTTTTGAATCTCGACACATAATTTTCAAGTTTTTACTTTCCCATTGTCCCTTTTTATTCTAGTTACCGCTAGTTTCTCGGTTTTTGTGCCACTGTGATATCCATTACTTTGGACTTAGCTATTCGGCTTTAATTTTAGTTGTTACGATTTTTTTATTTTACCTGTGTACATTTGGAGGTACCTAGTATGTCCAGCAGTGGACAGCTTGAATTATATGAACTAACATGTAATAAATTGTTTACAACCTTTACTTTTTTGGTAAAAAAGTATAAAAAATATCTAATGTACGTATCTTGTATTATTACTCACAAACGCACCAATCGGTAATTGTTAAGATAGAACATCAAGCAAAAAAATGTGTTGCTGTGGCAGCATTCTACTTAAATATTTCCATTCCCCTTTTAGCATTGAACTACTTAACCCACAAGCTCCATAATATTGCCGTCTTACCATAAGGCTGTGAAATATTTAATAAGACTTACCAATGAGGCGAAGTAATCATTAGTCCTAATTAGTCGATCTGAGCGGCAGTAAGTTTAATTCGATGTTTTTCATTTAGCTGATTTTTACAAAACAATTTAAATTCTGTTGTTGTTCCTTGCTTCTTTCAAGCATTTGACTACGTCTAGCTTGTACTTGACATCCATATTTTGCTAAAGATTCATACTTTTAGCGAGTGTTATACCTGAAAAGGAGATTATTACAAATGTTCCCTGTATTTAACGGGTCTTATCAAGTATTGTTTATTATTAAATTCTGTATTCTATAAAATAGTTCAAAATACAATGACGGTTGTCTTGGTAATCGATCCGCGTGAAGAGGGAACATTTTATTAAGTATAGATTACTCAGTGTAATGACTCACGCATCTTGTAATGAATACTTTGTATCAACAACGCCCACAGGAAATTGCAAAGGAGGTTATTTAAAAACGGCGACTTGACTGTCCTGGCATATATCATTGGAGAGAGTGCCTAATAGACAGACGGTTGGGTTGTTTTAGCTGCTTTGTTACTTGTGGAATAAATTGTGATATGTGAATTGCTATACAGGGTGTATTTAGACCGTGATCGAAAACTGGGGCAGGTAATAGCGAGGGTAATTACAAACCCAGTGGCGATATTAAAAATTCCGACAAAAAATAAAAAAATTGACGTTTTCCATACAACCATCGGTGTTAAAAGTATGCGGTTTGTATGGAAAACGTCAAAAATTTTATTTTTTGTCGGGATTTTCTTTAATGCCAGGGGGTTTGTAATCACTATCGCTATTACCTGCCTCAGTTTTCGATCACGGTCTAAATACACCCTGTATATTAACATTATCAAAGTCTTGGCAACTTTTGTTATACCTTATAGCTTCTCAAGCTATTAGGCTTCTATGCATACTTTTTGTGATGTGTTAAATTTATTGTAATAGAAATAAAAGAGATTTATAGTATTTCATAAAATATTTCTACAATTTCACGTATTACATAACGGCAGTACCATCGCTTCCACCGTCGTAAAAATGAAATGTCTCAATGACAAGGCTTTCAGTGCCAAGCATTTTCGGTCACCGAAAAACGCCTTTATAAAGTCAGACACAAATAAAAGCACCCCACGAAACATTAACCAAGGGCGAATTTCGTCGCGCTTTCAGCTATCTCGCAAAATTGTGCATTCATGTGTTCAGAAATTCGTCGCATAATCACAAGTTCGAAGACTTACAAACAAGCCTCCCAAGCGGGGTGGAACTTTCAGTATCACGTAGTTAAAGCCATCTTCATTGTTAAGGGCCGCCTGCCGCCTCTCATTAATGTTTAGGAGCCCCATCTTTTGTACTTGGCCGCGTTGTCAACGAAAATATTCTCGTTCGCCACTGCCTTGGCGCCGTCTTGATGAACTTTGGTGTTGTACCAAGCATTATTCGTGGTGTGGCGGAGTATACGGCCTAAGTAGCTACGGCTTGTGCCCCAAATGGAGTGTGAAAGGGGTACTTTATTTATTTATTTATTTATTTAAAACTTTATTGTACACGTAAACAGAAGAAAATAAAATGAGACACAGTTAAAAATAACACAAGTACAATTGGCGGCCTTATCGCCTAAGGCGATCTCTTACAGGCAACCGGGGATGGACACGTAGAAGTAGAAACATAAGGTAGTTACGAGTGTACAACAAAATATATATTTCAATAAAACAAAAATACATACATACATACAAACAAACATACATACAAACATACATACATACATACAAACATACATACATACATACATGTATTCTAGCATACATATATACATACATAGATAAGTCGTAATTTAGTGTGACAAGTAATAATCTTTTAACATTTTCTTAAAAATAGGCAGTGACTTAGCCAGTCTTATGGACTCAGGAAGCGAGTTCCACAATCTAGCCGCTTTGACAGTAAAAGAGTTGTCCATGTAACTGGAAGTGTGGACTGGTGTTTTAAGTTTCAAGTTATCTGATGACCTCAAGAACCTTGAATGAGAATCATGTAGGAAATGAAAACGAGTTTTGAGATAGGAAGGAGTGAGAGGATTAAAGAGAATGTTATATAGGAGAGAAAGAACGTGAGTATTCCGGCGAAGTCGAATAGGTAACCACTTGAGCTGAGAACGAAATTCAGAAACGTGATCATATTTGCGCAAGCCAAATATGAATCTGATGCAGAAATTTTGAAGGCGCTCAAGTTTGTTTAATTGTTCTTCCGTGAGATTAAGATAGCTGACATCCGCATAATCAAGGATGGGGAGGAGAAGGGTTTGTGCAAGCGTAATTTTCGTAGTAATGGGCAGAAAGTTGCGCAATCTTCGCAAGGTTCCTGCTGAAGCAAAAAGTTTACGGCTAACCTCACGCAGTTGCGGACCCCACGACAAAAATTTATCGAGGTGCAACCCTAAGTTTCTGACAGTGTCGCTGTAATCAATGTGAACCCCATCACAAAACACAGGGGGCAATGCAGGCCAGTTGATTTTGGCAATCATCTTCGGGCTACCAATTATAATAGCCTGTGTTTTGGATGGGTTAACCGTAAGACCATGAGATCTACTCCATTGGCAGATATTTGAGATGTCATCATTGATCATAGACACTGCCTCGTTGATCCTGTCAATGTTGGCTTGAGCATAAATCTGGAGATCATCTGCATAAAGGTGGTAGGATGAATGAAGATGAAGGCTAATAGAATTTATAAATATTGCGAAAAGTAGAGGAGATAAAACGCCGCCCTGTGGTACGCCAGCAAATGTGTTGCTCCAAGAGGAAAGAGAATCTTCAACACAAATTCGTTGCCGGCGACCGAACAGGTAACTACGAAACCATTCAACTGCCGTTGGAGATATGTTAAGAGAACCCAGAATGCTAATTAGAAGATCTAAGTCGACGGTGTTGAAGGCATTGCTAAAGTCAAGTAATGCCATGACAGTTAGCTTCCCTTCCTCCATGCCCGACCTGATATCATCCGTAACATGTATAAGGGTGGTAGAGGTACTGTGCCCTGAGCGAAAACCGGATTGAAGAGGATTGAGGAGATTGTTCTTAGATAGGTAATCGCTCAGTTGTGCATGGACAAGACGCTCAAGGACTTTGGAAAGGAAAGGTAAAATTGAAATTGGACGGAAATCAGAGAGGGATAAAGCATTATTTTTCTTAGGAATGGGGATAATATGAGCATCTTTCCATGCAGCAGGAAAGGAATTTGATAGGATGGAATAGTTAAGCAAGTAACAGATAATAGGAAGGATCTCATCAAGGATAGGGAGGATCATGTTACGGCTGACACAGTCACTACCAGTCGCATTTGATGTGATCTGCATTATAGCTCTCTTAACATCACAACTAGCGAATTGATTGAAGTCAAAAGGAAAACAATCAGAAGTTTTACGGATAGAAATTAGTTTTAATGTGTTATCTTTCACCGCCCGATTGAACGAAGGCGGTGTAGAGAAGTGAAGATTCAAAGAGTTCAAATCAATGTTTTTCGAAATGTTATTTTGCCTTGATTTACCAACTCCCAAAGATTGTAGAAATTTCCAGACCTTAGCTGGATCTCCGTTTTCTACAGAGCTGTGAATGTGTCGGCGTTGAGCATTCCTACACACCTTACTGCAGTGATTCCGAATAGCCACGTATTTTTGCCAATTTATGTTACTTGGTCTGCGTTTAAACCTTGATTTAGCTTGCGCTTTTTTAGCTAAAAGATCTTTAATTTCAGTTGTTAGCCAGGGTGAAGGTAACTGTTTCAGTTTAATGGGACGTAATGATTTTCATTTTGCCACTAAGAAGTTCTGTGAAGTTTATTGTGCTAAAAACTGATATTGTGGTTTAAGTCGGTTTCATTGAAATTAAATTTTGCTTCTATATTTGTTAACTTATCTGCAAGAGAAATTGGCATTTTGCAATCTCCAATCGTCAAAGTAAATGGAACAGTGAGTTCAATTCAATAAGTTCGATAAGCACGTACCGATGCGACCAACGCGATATATTTGTTCTATAGAAAAGCTTAAGCTTTATTTTATAGGATTATCGGCAGCGCCATCATGCTTTTTTCTTTTTGTTATCCTGGCGAACTTTTTAAAATTCCGGAATTGTTTTCTTCTTACCTGAAAACAGAATCAGTATAAGAACGGACTCGTTCGTCGACCGTGTAAAATATTGCGCAAAGCCATTTTTTCTATAAATATCAAATATCGCAGGCAATTTGCGATCTGGCCCGTAGTAAAACCATTTTATGAGGCAATTTTTTTGGCCAGTCGCTAATAAAGCTGCCACATGAAATAGGACATAAAGATTTATACATATTGAATTAGTTGCCTCGCAGTTAGCCGCAGCTATTCTTTAATTAATTAATAGGTCGTGACTTCGCTCCGAGGCTGCGGGTACCGGCACGCTGTTAAGTATTCAATACATCAATCTGGGACACGGCTATTAACGTTCTGAAGCTCTCACATATTCGGCTGGTCGTTTTCGCGGTGCCTTATACGTGGATACTAACCTTCTTATTGTTCCTTTAATAAAAACCTTCATGATCCAGATTGTATTATTATTAAATCAAAACATAACAGAACACGCGTGTAACTAGTGTGTTATTGTAGGCGTAATCTAGCTTTTCTCATTGGCAGAAATATAAATATATTCGTTTCGTTTTTTACCTAAGATGCGGAATAATGTGCAATGATATAAAGTAAGAGTAATAATTTAATTCAATTAAAGACTATCTATTTTGTTACGTCGTTAATATAATTAACCACAAAGACAAACTTAGCGACGTAAGTGAAATTAAATTTACAAGAATAAAACAAGTGACGATAATCCTTTAAAGAGGCGTCCGAGCTATTCCAACCACACCCACACCATTTTAAATTCGATTATGGTAGCTTCAACACACAGATGTCAAAGTTTTTACTGTGAAATGCACTTTGTTTTTTAATTTTCTTTGTGAATGGACAATAAGCCGCTTAGACACATACTTGTGGCTTCCTTCGTGCAATTATTCAAATATGATCCTGTTATTTCATAGAACGTTCGCTGATATCAGGCGAGATACATATAGAATTAGGCTTGTATTAAATTCATTGGAAGGTGAATGGACAAACATTACAAATATATAATTAATGATTCAATAGATAAATGCTGCACGATGCAGTAAAGTTGTAGTCAAGAATAAACACTATTTTATAGGAACTCACATAGTTTACAAGTATAGTGTCAATTACAGAGTCAATACAATATTATTCTCGCAACATTAGTACTACAAATTGTAAATAGTGAATAGCAGAACTTAATTGTCCTTTGCTTATTCTTTAATAGCTAATCTATGTGTCTAAGAACGACAATCAGATGTGAGTACCTATCCCATTTTTTTAAGATATAACGTCACGCATAAATAAATAAAATCCTTTTTGAATAAATTAAGAGCCTCTTAGTGTACTAAATACACTCGCAGCGGATAAATGCCTCATGCGATTAGTAATCGTATGTTTTTGCCTTGTTTATGATATCAGCAGTGATTGTTTTGATAATATGAACTTGAAACCCTCATGACAGTGAAACTACACAGATAACATGATGAATACTATCGTACAACAAATTAATTGACAAGTTTTGTGGCCCTGCTACAGAAGAAAATCATGATAATTTTTTACACGGATTTTTTTCTAACACACCTACCATTTTAAAGCGAACGTTACAATTTTTCATACCTCCCCCAATATTAGTGAGCACGCGACGATCCCATGACAATAAACTATGCATTCCGACATGCTACACCATCAGATGGCTTGAGTCATTTTTTGCTATGCAGCGAAGCGGTGATTGTCATAAAAATTCTTTACACTTCGACTCATATGTTGAAAACAATCGCACGTGTTTCCTATTATGATGCCACCACTTATACCCTGGAGTCTAGGGAATATAGCTATATCAATCCATAAAAATCACGATAATATATAACACAATGTACACAGAATGGACATTACTGTCCTGATTTTCTGCTTTTAACTTTTTCTATTCCATTTGCAACCCATAATTTCAAATTTGAAAGGTGATTAATATTGTAAAATAATTAACTTCTGTTAAACAAACTCACTGAATTGAAATAGTAGGTATTTACTGATAAAATAATCTTATCACAAAAAGTTAAGATTAGTGTAATAAACTGGTAATGTTTTCATACTTATTTCATTAACCTCATTAGTTCCGGCCGTCAAAATCCCGCTGATTTTACTGTAGTCGTAAATAATAAAGTGTATAACATTAAAATAGACGAATCAAGCGTTTTCTCCCACACGTGTTTGGAATGAAAACTCAATTAATACCCCGAAGCTGTCTAAATTTATTTGAAGTAAATATGTTTCAACGAGCACCTAAATGTACGGTGTGTCTGCCCTAAAGCGATGTCTAATGAGTCTCTTCCTTTATCCACTTCTATCTATCTTTGTAATTGCTAACTGTATAAAATATTTAAATTGTAATATTCAGTTATGTCACCTTACGACATAAACTACTCAGCCTCATGGTATCTTATCCATAGAACTTATACCATATTTAGTAACAGTATTTTTCTTTGTGGAATAAAGTGCGTAGTTATTATTGTCTCTTACTGAATTTCCAATTTACCGCCTATATTTGCAATAGAATTAATTAAACGTCCAATAATAAGGAAAACATAAATAAATCAATTAAAATCGTATAAATAATTACCAACTGTCATGGCTACAGTTGGTAACGTTGTGGTAGCACGGTCTGCGGTCGGATTAGACCCGATCAAACCGCACAGCACGGGCACGTTCTGTGTCAACGAACCTATCAACAGGTTTACATAGATAGCTTGCATATGATAACAATATTCTAGACGTGAAACTAAATGTTTCGCATCCTGTACAGTTTAATTCAAGTATTATGGGAACCTGATAAGATATGCAGGTAATGCGAAAAGTCTTGCGCACTCACTGTCATTGCTTTTGTGTTTGTATGTTATCGATTGTTATTCTGATACGGTGTTCTATATAGATTCTGGGTTATATCGATGTATCGCACAGTAATAAAGATTATGAATATTGTATTGATACATAAAAAATATCTTAACATTTAATCAACTTAGTGTTTACTAGCACCTCACAAAAAATCTATCGAAACAGTACTAAGTTTTCCGTTTCTTGTTATAAATTATCCTACTACGTTTACATTTTCTCTATTTATTCTGTTTGAAAATTTTTTTTATGCACGTGTGTAGTTACGCCGTAGAACAAAGAGGTAGTCAGCATTGTGATTTAATTTAAAATGAAATGGTACATTTCACTTCGTCACAATCGTCAGTTATTTACGCCCGTAAAAGGCGCTATTAAAAATTGTCATAAAACAAGTAGACTTTAATGTACGGAACTATTCTCATTCAAAGTTATTTTTATAGTTCTTTGTTTGTTTTTATTTTAAGACTAGAATTATGGGCCACGTACCATTACTTAATATTTATTATCCTGACGCTTTCAGTTAAATCACCCTGAACGTTACTGAGTCATAAAGTCATGTGAGCCAAAAATATTTTTTCCCCTCGTACTGTCAATATATCGAATTTCGTACAAAAAATTTTAAGCATTTCTAAGGCATCAATATTGATTGATATTTCCTTTGTTTCAGATTTATCAAAAAATCGGTTCAGTGAAGTGCCAGAGGAAGTGACTAGATACATTTATTTAGAAAAGTTATTGCTGTCGCAGAATATAATCAGATGCATTCCGGACGCAGTTGGAGGTCTCCAGTCACTTACATATTTGGACCTCAGGTAATTAAAGTACCTTGTCTTATTTTTTATTACGTATTTAATTGAAAATTATTTTAATTGAGATACACCAAGAGGCTTTTAGAAAAGATATTACAGTTACCCAGATGTAATAAAAGTTCTTCATGATAGGTTTGTCAATGGCTAAATAAACCTTTTTAATAAAATTATGTAAATAAAACAAATGTTTCTATAATAATTTTATATAATTGGAATGTTCTAATGTTAATAGTCTTCTTTAATATATTTTTACTAACTACAACATATTCACGGTAAACTTAACAATTAACTACAATGTTAACTCGTATAAATTATCACAAAGGGAATTTTTAACTTAAATAATTTTGTGCTCTTTCGCCGTTGCATAATTCGCGTTTCTCAGTACTTGCATCAATTCCATCTTGACGTTGAGACGAAAGTTTTCCGGCACTGTTTTCAAATGGGGCAGAAGTGATAGTAGGAACAGTCTGTCGGGGTCGTCGTTGTCGGTTTTGGCATCAACACTGGCAAAAGCAAATTCGTCAGTATGGATACGATTTGTTCTAGGAACCTTCATTTGTGGAATGTTTATGTCGATGCCCTCGTTGGAGTCTTCCCGAACGTTGTCCATTACGTCCACATCTGCAGTGTCGTCGTCGGAACTCTGCTCCTCGTCTTTGATGAGTTTTAATTTCTTTTTAGGACGCCATACTTTTTTGCTCCTAGGATCTTCGTCCGACTCTGTAGAACCGCCGTCTTCTATTTCGTCCTTTCGTGGCAATTCTTGGTCTTTTAACAGAAACTGTAGCTGTTTTGCATATATGTACGGCCTTCTCGTCTTATTTGGCCTCAATAAGTACTTTTGGAAACAATCTCGAATACTTTTCCATTTCTTTTGTAGTTGGATCTCTGTAACAATAAACAATATGATTTTTAAGCAGTGTTTATTTTTTTTAAGTTTCAGTCAAGTAGCGCCATCTGTTGAAAGTGTGATGCAATTGACAAATCAGCTGTTATTTGCATTAAAGTCTAGACGAGTACTAAACTCCCGCCTAATATAAATTTAATGTTTATTACGAATAGTGATGTTATTACCGAGCTCTCGCACTTCGCTCTTCGTCAACTTGACGTTTGTTTGCATCAGCTCGGTGACAACCTCGTTCCACAGATGAAACCTCATGTTCTTCGCCCGATAGTCTGGATGATCGTAATCCCATATGCCCGGTCGTTTCTTCACCTCCTCTATTAGCCTGTCTGGGTCGTACTCGAACTGCATCACTGGGGTGGTAATGATGGAAGCGTATGTAATACAGCGTTCGTACACACGAGCGGGCGGGCGTCGGCCAACTGACGCGCAGCGGGGGAACGCGGCGTTTCGCTTCAAAATGGCCGCTGTTACTCGGGTGCCTATATATGCCTTCGAGAAAGGCCGGATTTCTATCTTTAAAATGTAACGCGTTTTATTTTGATTTATTTTTCGCTTTTGGTCGCATTTTATTTTGATTTATTTTTCGCTTTTGGTCATGTTTTGTAATGTATGAAAATTATAAAAATTAGTTTTTATCGATTTTAGTAATGCAATTTTATATTTTAATTTGGTTTTCGTATTAAAAATGGTTGCTCTGGTTAACAACTGTCTAACGTGAATTAATATCAGAATATTTTTGTGCTTATTTTTATATGTATGTTTTATAGATTGAATATATTCCGAATAATTTCTTTTTTTTACTCTAGAAAAACTGAAATGGTTTCTAACCTTGTCCAAATCAAGATTGAACTTAAATAAAAAGAGTTAACTCAGAGAAGTCGTAAATGTGTGCCTAATGTAGAACCCGCGGTCGCCGAGATTCGTTACCGCGCGCCTGAGCCTCGAAGCTAACTGCTCTAATAGTCACATTTATTTTTCAAACAATAGTTTCGAAAGTCTCAAGTAAGCGCTAAGCGTTTGGTCCGCGTACACGAGCGTGCTTATCTATCGAGCGGCGCGCGGCGTCGCTGCCCCCGCCGGTTGCGCGCGGGCCGGCGCGGCGAGGGGCACACCGCGCGGTTTGTGCCCGACTTGCGACCGCTAACCGCAGCGCGCCGCACTCCCTATCTCGCCTTCAACTCTCTATACACACCTATTATGATACTCGGCGACGATTCACCTTGACGCGCTCGCTTTGATTGAAAGCCGTCATAACGCTGACACTTATTCGAATTTGGAACGTTTAACCGTTGCGTTTTTTTCGTTTAGAATTAATTTGAGGTTTTGAAATAATTGTCTGTGGAATGGAGTTGGGAGACGTAGTTTGACTGGTGATTATCGTAATGCTTGAGAAGTATTAGAAATCGACATATATTCATTTGCAAATCTTTTTTTTTTTATACCTGGTACAGTTGTATACTGCAAACACCACATTGTAAGTAACATAAAATGCTTTCAGTTTTTACATAATTATTATGTTAATAATAAATAACATCTTGATAGTTATGTGTACATACATATTCAAAGTGTAACACATTATGAATTATTTAAAAGCAAATCAACATAATGATGAGGTAAAAATGCACGGGAAGCGTGTTTTTACGCTTTCACACGAGCGATTATAAAATCGTTACCCATATGGCTATTGTCCTGCGAGTTTTTTCAATTATTGCGCGATATCTCGATTTGAACGAGTGGTACAAGTTATATCTATCTAACATAGTATCTTTTTCATATTGAGAATTTCAGAAACTACATTAATTTTTTTAATCTATTAAATACATTGGAAACGAATGTTTGTAGATCAGACAAATATTTCTTGACGTGATGATCGAATCTACAGCTATCTTATTTACCAAAAACATATCCAAACTTTAGAATTAAAGGGATTTTTTATCACCTTTACGTAGTTTAACTGAACCATCCAACCGATACTTTTGACATATCTATGTCACATCGTTTGTAACGTATCTCAGATTAATCTGGAGACTGTGACACAGCACCTAAATAAAGTAATGTTTAATAGGCACATGTCCCAGTTCTGCTACCCGTTTTGGCATACAACAGACTCATGTATCAACTTTCGCATGCACTTATAGTCTGGGGATTATTTTATATGGCGCCATATTGAATTGGCAAGCTCAGTGGCGCCTCGTTATGTTCTGTATTGCTGTTTGTCTTATTTGGATTATTTTAAATTGAATATGTTACATTCTACTTGTACGGGTATAGAGTGTACAATGAATAATAATATCGAAACGAATATATTATTCTACTATTCTCAACTGTCTCTCTGCAGGCCCTTAATCCATCTAAAACTTTCTAGAGCCTAAGTTCATCAGCCTATAATATAAAAATCAAATGAAAGCAGTCTGTTTAATGTATACTAAGATTTTAAACCTTAGAGGAAACTATCCTTTAATCAAGTTTGATACCATAAATAGAACGTATTTCACAACTAACCATCTTCTGGTAATTCGAATACACACCTCAATATAAACACACCAACAGCATCAAAGCAGTCATTTTTCACTTTGTAAACTGTCAATGCAATACACTTAAAATATTTGAAGCATTTTTATAGCTTGGCCATACACGGCGTTCTACTAACACCAATGGCTGGCTGTGCATTTTGGATGTGAATTCTCGCTTTGAACTCTTTGACACGATTCATTACAAGTTATTTTTAACTCTTTCTGAAGATGCCGGCGCGATCTCGTGTATGCGTGATTGTTTAATTGAACTTTGTGAGTGTGATGCCTTTGAGAGAGCGCTCCTTGGAGATATTATTTATCTTATAATATGACTCCTTTATGATTGTTATTGTTGACGGACAGTGATGTGTGTAGTTCAGTTGTTTTTAGCAAAGGCCAATGGCTTTTAGTAACCTTTGTTAAAATTATTACTATATCCTATACAAAGGGAATATGTCTGTAGACTAAGAATGGGAATACTTAAAAAAAATGTAAATTATAATATCTGGGTTGACAATTTGGCAAAATGCATAAATAGATGCAACCTACTAAGAATAAGTCCTTCTTAGTCTTTTTAGAAGGTTTATGTCGAAAAGTGGAGTATATTTGGTTGATGAAGATAATTGCATAACGAAACACAACAATTTTATTCTTATATGATCGATTACCGAATCTATTGACATCTTTATCGGCTAATCATCCAGAAATTTATTGATACTTAAAGATAGTGTATTTAAAACATATTATTGTTTGTATGAAAATAATTGGCACATTTTACACAACACGTGTGGGTTTTATTTTCATAAAATGTACATACATTTGAATATTAGATCATAACTGTAACAGCTGTGTACACAGTCTGTAATGCAGTCAGTACGTAACACTTATGAATACTTACAAAAAAATGCATTTTTCTATACAGGTAAATACTTTGAACGACCGGTCCAGAGCATTTTAATATACCTATGCTTCCGGATTAAGACACTAATAGCGCAGTGGAAGAATAGTGGGTTTTTAGAGATAGTATTTTTGAACGAATTTTTCATCCGTGGTGTCTAACAAACTTATGTCTCAAAACAAATAGGTCGCTTTGCTAGGCCGTTGTCGTTATCTAAACTAAACTTATTAACTCTTGATTTTACCAATTAAAACCTATTTACGAGCAGTTATTTTTATTAAGTGAATTTCTACAACATTTCAACTCACGTCGACCTCATGGAGCCTTGTATATAACTACGAATGAAATCAGGTCACTGCCTATCCTGCGCCCGTGTGCTGTTTTCAGCCTGGTTTAACACGTGGAGCAATTGACACATTTTATTTTATAACTCCACTTCCTGGTCCCCGCATTGCTATGAGCCGTAACGCAGTACGGAATGAAATTAATTCACGAGACGTAAACTTCGAAGCTAAATAGTTTTGGTGTAGGATGTTCAGTGACGATGATGGTTGTAAGCAAAATTTCTGAAGTCTGTTACGAAATGTAAGATAGCAGTTTCAGCTCGAGAACCTTTATTTTATCACCGCATATTTGTAAAATTTTGTGATAAAAACCATCTCGTAGTCACTTGATTCTTAAGTATGGGATTGTTAAACTAAATATCTATGTCATTACTAATCAAACGTCATACTGCCGCGTTGACTTAGTGGTTTTATAATTTGGAGTGTAAAACGTTTGCGTTACCATTACAGTGCGTAACACTCCTAAAAGTACACAAAACTTTGAAATACTCGCTGATTAATTGAATAACCAATTAATTGTAACCTATGTTTCTCGAACCATTGCCGTTTCAATACTGACTAACCTATAAAGCGCTTAAAAGTACAGTAACAAACTATTTAAACAAGTCTAATAACAACATAACAAAGTGAAATGCATGCTAACACACTTCCACTTACCACAATGTCTTGTAGTTCCTTTCGTAGCAATTGTTTACTGTTACCTCACATTTTTTAATATCACGGGACCCATATGCTACAATGCGGAACAATGCAGATACCGTGTTCAACAAGACCTTTGAAAGTGAACTTTATGGCACAGTGATAAGGGCGTAGGTAAAAAGATTTTGGGTCGACGTAAAGATCAGTGGGCGGGGTGAATGACCGGAGATGTCACGGCCGCGTAGTTTACTCCGTTACAGTTGATTGCTAATTAGTAGTGCAGATCGGTTACGTCAGTGTTTCTATTGCGGTAGTATGTTGAGAGGTATGAGCGTTAGTTATGAAGTGTGGTGTTTGGTAGCTAATTGCCATAATAATTGGATAATTATTAAGAAGAGATTTATGTTTTGTAATGTGCAAATATTTTTAGATCGTTCAATAATTACGATCCGATGATTGGAAATGAATAAATTATTATTGATTACGTACCTGCTTAAAATTTTATTGAATAAAAATAAGTGAGAATCAGATAAATCATAATTTGCTTCATTCAAATACTGAGTTAAGTTTCATAAATGAAAGCACCTAGATCAGTATAATTTCATAAAATATTTGTTAATTACATAAATGTTTCCTTTACAGCGTAAAAAGTTGGGCCTTAACAATTTGTCATGTAAAATTATCAGCGACTTTATAATAAAATTATAACTGTAATAACTGATAGGTATATATATATTTTTAAATCTTTTTAATGCACTTCAGTCATATTCATCGTCATCATCTATTATTATCCAAAGACTTTCAATGCGCTCTGCCGGAAGTGGCCTCCATTCAGCGACTTCCGGCGATCTTCATTACATCATTAGTTATATTACCGCTAGTAATTTAGCAATTATTATTCTTATTTATTATTATTGTTACCTTATTGTTAGTTATACTACTGTTACCGAATCAACTGTGCGCCACAAATGGAGCATACTTGACGCACGTGGCGAAGGTGATAAGTACCAAACAAAAGAGCCGTTATGTAGTCAAGTATGCGCAACTTAACCTAATGATGCGTACACGCGTAGTTAAGGTTGTCACGTGCGTTGCGCTCACTGTAGGACATTATGTGAAACGTCGACGTAGAGTAAATGGGGTAAACGCAATGCCACTTGATACCCCATTTTAATGATATTATTACATGTTGGGATGTTAATTGGGAAAGATGCCTCAAACAAATATGGGTAGATGGATGATCTGTCGCATACTTTCTTAGATAAAAAGGGCTCATCTAAAGCTTTGGGAACTAACTTTGCTATTTACATTGCAATTTATATATTTAATTATTTTGCTAATTTTAATTTAATTATTTAACAAAATTTCTGTAGATGCTGTGTAGGGCTACAAACTCCTTACTCTTACTTTAATTTACTATATATTTTGAAATAACTTAGCTTAGAACTAGGCTATATTGAAATAAAGCTCAAATTTACGTTTAAAAAAAAACAATCGTCGATAGTAGCTGAGACATATTTACAGACACATTCAGCGTGTCGGATCAATCTTACAAGTAATATATCACAATAAACTATTAAGCATCAAATATAAATCAAACACTTACTATCGATGTGAAACTACTCTATAAAGGTTGCCATTTGTTATTATTTTTTTGTTTGAGAATAGTTGCCGTGGCTATACGGATGTCAACACCGAGTTTGTTGACTCAATCCAGAACAACTCGGAAGCAATCAGATAAATATTTACACATGTCTGTTCAGGAAATGTGCGACGCGCCGATGTAATCTCGTTTTCACTTTCTGGTACTAGGGCCTAAACAAAGTAACGTTCGACAAACGTTATCGCTAAAAAAGAAATTTAAATGTATAAAACATAAATAATAAAGTAGGTACGTTTCCTATCGTCATCATTACCATCAGCCCATATACGTCCCTCAGCTGAGCACGAGCCCCTGCTCGTTAAGTCCATTACGCTAGCCTAGGTCGGGTTGACAAACTATATGCCTACGAAATTCCTAATAACTTTTAGGTGATGATTTCTTCCACCGGTCAAGTAGTTAATTATTGTGAATACACACATAACTTTTCAAAGTTAGAGGCGTGTGCTTGGGGCTAGAATAATAGTTGATTAGTTTTACCAAAGCATCTCTTGAAATTACCTATGAGATAATACATGATTATGGAAATGCTGTAAGTCCCGGCTCAAGATAAGGATTGCTTCATACTCTTTGAAGAATGTGAGAAAATTTCACTATGATTAAGCTTACTCAAGTCGGTGGCTATGTAAAGTATGAAGACACATTAATATGACATGAAAGTATGTCTAAAATAAGCTACTGAAAATATGTTGTTCACATCTTTCTATTTAAAACATCACCATACATTAAAATCACTGATCGCATTACCATTAAAAACGAGTTGAAATAATAGTAAATGAAAACAAATACCTATAAAAACATAACATATGTATTCTCAAAAGCAAAATAAAATGAAGAGTGCTTTTTTACTGTTCGTCATTAACATGCGGTTTTACGGCTTAATTAGCACTTTTACTTTTATAATGCATTCATTTTATGTCTATTATAAAAAGTAAGAACCATCATATTATTTGAATCATTTATATGTTTCATTTCCTGATGGTGATTGAAAATTACGTATGTAGAGCCATTTTATTCATGTATATTACTTATACAATGCTATATTTGCTTCACATTGAAAGTACTTTTCAATTGTGTAGGAAAACATGAAAATACGTCGTAAAACGTATATGTGATAAATGTCGAAAGCTACGAACAATGTTCCAGTACTCTATAACCACCATATAATTAGTTGTGCTAACTTTCATATCAAAATTGATAATGGTCAAAACACAGTCATGAAAGCGCGGTGTAGTCGATACGCAGCAATTCACGCATTGTTATTGCTATTCATTGCGCGTGCGCACCGTAACGACGATCAACTCGTGCGCACGCGTGACACCATTGATGGCATGTTGAGTTGGATAGGAGGGGAAATTGAACAATGGTTTAAAAGTTAGGACTGCAGTGAATTTCTTTGACAGAAAATTTTAAGCAGAAATTTATTTCCGGCATTTTTTTCATGCGTTGGAGAATTAATAAGTTATATCAACAATTAATTGCTCCTGTATAATATCATAAAAGTTTACTTTCATTAAAGCGTTGATAACAAAATAATGGCTTAAAACGTAATATTAACATAATAAATTATTTATGACTATGCAATGATATTGAATAAGCAAGTTAATATTTAAATGACAAACCATTTAAGGCAAAATTGCCAACATGACCAAATTTACTTATCAATTCCATTGATGTTTTTTAATAGTCGAAAAAAGTTACAGAATCGCCAGCGCGGTTCATGGAAACCGAGTTCACAGCACAATAGTTAAATTGTGTAACTTGAATGGACAGATCGGAAACCTGTTCCTTTATCGCGGTTCTGGTTTGGTGAGCAATCATTGGCAATCGACACTGTGAAGAGCTCTCATTTATTCTACGTTACACAATTTCATTCAACACGTGTCCCAATTTTAGATATTATCTTGGGAACGAAATGAGACTTTGACATAAGATAAGATGCGTAATAGGTTCGGTTTATATTCTTATGCATGTTTCAGTGCTATAGTGAATGAAGTCATTCATAAAACAAGAGAGATCGAAGTGTATTCGAAAGTGTTATTTATTGATAGATCGTTCATTGATAGGTTGTTTGTTATGAAAATACTGCTCTTGTGAAACGATAAGATATATTTATTTCTTTTAATTTTGTAATTGTGGACTTGAGTCCATCAACAAATCTCCAGTTTTCTTTATTTAGATGTGTTGTTCGAATATTGTCTCCCATTGAAAGATGATTTATAAAATGCAGATATTTTTGAATAAACCGAAGAAAATTCGCGGTGTTTATACCGCCCTAACTATGTTTAGCAAATTCTGAAGTCTCTTGATACCTGTTCTCGATCAAGCGAAGTAGTCCAAATTAAAACTTCCTGTATACGTCCTTCATTTGCCATTTCGACACGCAAGCAGGAAGAATTAGCATTCATATGTAACATCATCAAGATATGGCATACCATACAACCGCACTCGGGTATCCATTACCTAACCGATGTATATTGTATGTATATGTAAATAGATCGCTATAGACGAAGTCCGACGCGCACCTTAACGTCTCATAATGGGAACAAGGAAGACACGTTTGAAATATAGACATCGCCACTCCGCTTTGATACGCCTATTAAAACTAGCTACGGTCTACTGAAATTACTTTGGGAATTAGCCGGTGCTGACTACGATAATGTTTTCTGCTCTGCTTTTAGAAATTATGGCAGTAGCAATTGTGAACTGGAATTAAATATAGCTTGTTTATATGAATGTTTATTATTAGAACCTTACTACCGAGTCAAATATACTGTAATTGGCTTTTCTTGTAAGGAAATTCTGAACGACAAAGAGTCTAGATTTGTGTCCCAAAGACGGGATATGGCTCTCCCTGTTCGTGATGTTTAAAGAACAGCTGAAGAAATGAACATAGTCATGTCAAAGAGATGTTGTTAGCAGCTGTAAAGGAGAGATTACTTTTCGGAATGTAGTTATTTTTTCTTTACAAAAAATGCCTGTAAACAGATAAATTGACAAAACATAATAAATCAGTATTACAGAAATATTCTCATTAGGATAAAACTCAGCAACGTACTGTTGCTGATACAATTTATTAATTAAAAACATATTAAAATGTATTGAAATAGTTGACATCAGTTATTCAGCGGCTCGTTGCAATTTTCTTTCACCCCAGCGCGGCGGCACAATCGATATTATGCCGACCTTGGATCCCCGAAGCGGAACGTACTAATCATTCTCACTGCACCGCTGAGCTGGGGGAGAAAAGGGGCACGACTCGTGTGTCATTCAGCTAAATAAATAATCCATTGATTGTGTAACAGCAAGGGAAATGTGTTTCACGAACAAGAAATTCGATTATGAAACCAATTTGAGTCACTGCAGATATTTAAGAATTACACTACAATTTTTAGAGTAGGGGAGAGTCCTACAGTACCGTCACCTTAAGGTTTATCAACAATATAATCGAAATGTTTAAGGTTACATGCTCAATGCCTCTTGTTATATATATAAAGGACCTAATAAACTATCAACAAAATTAAAAAATACAGGTATTTTTAGAAATAATCAGCTTTATTATTACAACTAGAAAATTAGGAATAATCAGACTTTAAAAAATTGGCCTCCAGTACCGGCCACTAACGTTCTGGTTTAATATATGTCCATTTATATTAAACAATAATCACAAATATATTGAGTTCATAACTCTGATATATTTGCACAAGCCTCATGGATCCAAGCCTCACGATTTCCACTTTTACAATTGTATCCATTCCTCATCATGAGATTCAAGGCATAAAGGACAAATAGTCCCTACATTCGGGTTATTAAGAGCAATCAGGTTTTCGTTTTTATCTTTCTTCGATTTCTTGCTTACGTCTCGTCCTGACAGCAAACTCTTACCTTTTCTATTAGCTTTTTTTCCTGGAAACAAATTCTTACTTTTCTTGTTAACATCTTTTCCGGGTAGAAAATTCTTCTAATTCTACTAATATGTCTTCGCACTCAGGTGAGAAAGTCTTGTGAAAACGACGCATAACTGGCTCAATAGACATTTCTTGATTAGCTTTGACTCGATCATTTAATGTAGTTTGTGGTACCTGACAGCGATCAGCGGCTTGACGTGCACTCATTGCATTACTCAGCACCAGTTCCATGGCTTTATGCATGTTCGCAGGATCGCAGGTACCCTTCTTTTTCTTTGTCTTACCCTCACTTTGATATTTTTCCATTTTTGTGTATCTGCAAGCAAGATAAATCCATTAAAAATCAATTTAAAGAATGGCCGGTACTGTAGGACAATGTTGTGGCCGGTACTGTAGGAAACGAAATAAACAATAGGTCCGTTTACTGGCAAATAAATAATGCAAAACGGGTCATTTAAAATACAGTTTTGGTAACCACATAAATGTGTTATACATACCTGGATTGATTGGTTTTAAAATAGTTCTCTAAACTCCGCATATCAGCCACTGAATTTTAGTTTCGCAGCGTACGTCCATTACACGCAACAATTTTTTTGGCAATGACGGTAAACCTGTCGCGAAAAATCGACGCCGGTTGGGTCTTTGCCTTCGATTAGCATCCTGCCCAAATGGCGATTACAGTTTCAGTGCTATCTATTGTAAAATCAGAGAACTTGACACTGGCCAGTACTGGATGCCGGCCGGTACTGTAGGACTCTCCCTTAATTAAAAAAAAATATATTAAATAAACACCCAGAGTCAAATATATGGTTCTGACCCTATACTAAAATGTAAGTCTCGGGTCGTGAGTATTATAAACTAAGAGAGACTTGTTTATCGAAGTCCGAAACCGCGGCCTATCATTTCACAAGATGGTAACAAGCTAACTCCACTGGGCAGTAAACTGAATCGAATATGTGACCGACATGGGTATTGTGAGGCTTTTAAATCAATCAGATCTTTTTCCACCTGTCTACATCAATCGAATCAAAAGGTACCGAGCCTTTTATATCAAACGAAGTGTTATTAGCGCGTTATTCACGGTCGCGCAGTCACATTTTCCGAGCTGACGACAACGTAGCTCTCGTACCCTCGTGTAGGGAGCGTGTAACCCTCGGCGGCAATAAACGGGCCTCGTGGGCCAATGTTATCGTTGTGTCTACTAATTTGACGTGGGTTTATTTGGCTTGATACACTAAGTCTCAATATGTCTCATGTATGCCTTGTAAATGTTTGGACAGGATGGCAGCGTGTTTGAAAGGAAATGGAATGTTGCGATAATGTAGGTAAAATTCGGTGTTATTTGAAGAGAGTTCAGTTTACGTTGCTATATTGATTTTGCGAGGATGTTTTTGTCGCTACTATGAATCATGTATAAATTTTGACTTGAAGAAGAAAATTCTACGTTATAGCGTGTTTTGTAAATGGTAGAGATAGTTTAAAAACGATCTGATTACACTCGGAATTAACAAAATCACTGTTTTAAATATTCCGATAAATGTTTTTTTTTTAACCTAAATTGTAATTGATTGTCTCGCGGTATAGGTATGTCCCGAGTGATCTACAAGGTTCTGGGTTCGATGCCCAGGTCTGGCTAAGCGTTTGTTTGTTTTTTCATTACGAATGACTCAGTATTACCTCTGAGTCTGGAAATATCATCGAAAACGGCGTTAGAAACACCCCAATTACGTAGGACAACACCCAATTGCCGAAATATGGGTGCAGAAGTGTATCTCTACGTGAGCCTTTCTTAAGATAAATATAATCCTACGACTTAATCGTCATTCTGAATTTGATTCGTGAAATATGTGAAATATTATGTCTCAAATCAA
Source organism: Cephonodes hylas (assembly GCA_030295005.1). Lineage (NCBI taxonomy): Eukaryota > Metazoa > Arthropoda > Insecta > Lepidoptera > Sphingidae > Cephonodes > Cephonodes hylas. Next base: position 3,630,107 of record AP025364.1, on the reverse strand, counting down.
TCATTCCCAGCTATTGCTATCGCTGTCGTAGCAAAATACAACAAAACGAGCATTATTATTAAACTGCACAATTATTTTTATACAAATGAACAGAAGTAGGTACTCCACTCAGTAGTAAGTACTCGGGGCTTATTCATTGAATTTATTATTGCAATACCGCCATTATTTCTGCAGCGGGCATGCTGTTCATTCTCCAACGCGTCTTATTTAATAAGTCATGCAATTTGTTTTATACTGTTTTTGTGTGCATTACTCGCGTAGAAAGCTTATTTACATTGCAGTCGGCTGTCAATCCATTTTCTTGTTTGTGGTGAAACCGCATGCTATGTCACCATTTACGGGGTGCACACTGTAACGGTAGCGTCAAATTGTCTTGGAGGCTTACGTGATTGAGTCTTATAGTTGTAATACAAAATCGCTTTAATATCACATCATTGGTACCATGGTTTAGCGTGTACATTTCATGTTTCCAGAATATAGGTCACAGAAAAACGGAAAATAATCGTTGTAAGCTTTTGAAAATATTCCTAAAAAATATTCTACGGCCTAGTCATAATGCACAAAGAGATACGAGCTTATGTAAAGTAGAAATTACAAAGCCAAAGCGTTGTTGCAAAATACAGACATTGTGTCGTGCCACAAAGCATTTTGGAATACAACATCTGGTTTCACTGTTTCAGATTCGGAGATATTAGCCAAGCCAACGTTAAATGATATATGCTATACTGGCAGCCGTTTGTTGAAATTAATACGAACGCTGGAATACGGCTTTGGTGAATCTCATGAAAGTACACTTGAGCACGTACGATCCTTTTTAGCGAGCCAGTTTATTGCAAACTGCACAGCGATTCCAGTCTGCTGAATCGCTCGTGCTGTAAATTAAAAACGAAATTGTATTGTTATCACTAGAAGCACGCGTCGACAAGAGTCCTTTAAATAAAGCAGCTGCAATTTGCTTAGTTAGACTCGTTATGCTGCCATTTATTAAATTAGAGACGAGAAGCGTTCGTCTTGTTTACAACAACAAATCATCGCTGTATCAATTTTTATCAAGGTTCCTCAATGCACGCCGAGCGTTGACCTCGCATCTACTATTATTGATTCTGAGGCTTGGTATAATGAATCCAGTTTCAAAGCAACATGTCTAGGCGTCTAGACAGCAAAAAAGTCGAGTCTAGCAGGAACACACCTCGTTCGTGTACACCCACTTACGTAGGGAGCGCTTGCTAATTCAATTGCTTTTCTGCTCCCTTTGATATCACATTTAATTTCGTACTGCAAATATTAGTTGCCTTTGTGTGCAGCATTCGGAAACCAGACTCTCGATTGAAGTTATTGTGTGTGCCTTTGGTTCTTATCCGCTTTCAGAGTGGCATTAATAGGCTGGCTTTGTTGTGGTCCTATTGTCTGTCGTTTATGCTTTATTTGATTTTAAACTAAATAATGGATATTGGTGTATACCTATTATGTGAATTATAAGTGTTACTTTATATTATTACTTATCATAAATACTTACACAATTATTCCCATAACATGCAAATGTTATGAGTAATTATAACGGATTATTTATTGGAAACTATTAATGTAATTCAAAACAATATTTACATTTATAGCATTTGTTTTATGTGATTTTCAATGCCCACATCAGAGTAATTTCTGCTGCTTCAATATCACTTAAAACAGCTTCAGGTTTCACGGGCTCATTACATCGGCGCATAAAATTATGTACACAAACCAAACTGCAATTCGTTACAGAGTTTTTGCTTTTCATAATGTCGTTGATGGTTACGTGGGCTCGTGCCAACTATGTTTACAAATCCAAACTCAGGACGACTAATCCAATTATCTACGCTCTAGTTATCGTGTATGGGCGAGTACATAAAATGTGAAAGCATTTTTTTATCCGTTCTGCCGCATACAGGAAGTTCGACTGTACACTTAACGGCAATGTTTACAAGAGTTTTCTTGGCACAAACTTCCACAACTATTAGGTTAAGCGCGGAGCGATTTATGTTGCAAACGCTCTAATTACATGCTGTCTATGGTTAAAGTAGGTTTCTGGCGTAAAAATAGATTTTTGTGTGTGTTTGGAATCGGGCATCATTTTACGAGTTTCTTCATTGAGTTTTACGCTAACGTTAAGTGTGCGCTCCATTTTAACGTACTACGTTGCCAGTTCCCGTTGTTTGTAAGAATATTTTGCATTTATTTCCGTAGTGATTCGTATGGGTTGTTTTGTAAAGGCTATATACGTCAGAGCTTCCATTATTGGATAAATTTCCTGACTTCCGCAAATATAACAACGGAAACTAGGGAGGCGCGGCTTCTATTTTATATGGAAGCAAATATTTATGGCATTTGATTTTTCTTTTATATTACTTTAAAGAGCATTTATGAAGAAAAATAATACTTGATATCAATTATTACATTATGTATCTATCTTTGTCCGCAGTTCAAATCAACTGACAGATTTACCACGAGAAATATGTCAGATGCCGCTGCAAGTCCTGTTGTTGCCAGACAACATGCTCTCTACATTGCCGAAGGAGATAGGCAAGATGACGTCACTGGCGGAGTTGGACGCGTCCAACAACAGGCTGACGCAAGTGCCGATGACCCTCGGGGATTGTGCGGGGCTGCGGGCTCTCGACCTCAGCAATAACCAGCTGGGATTGCTGCCTTTGCGTAAGTGCTGCACTGGTTTATTTATATGCACACCATGTATCCTGAATTGGTTAACTTTATTGCGAGAGCTGTGTATTTGCAACGTTGGTGATGATTTACGGCTACCACTCTCCTTATATGTGTCTTAAAATATATTTGTATTTCAAGACATCTGCACTTTAAATAACCCTGAGTTTAAATGAAATCATCTAAATCAAATATTTACAGAGGAAATGTATGTTGTAGGATGGAAGTATAGAGGTGTTTGATAGGTATTCGTGACTTTGAGTGAATTGCCACATTCCATCATATTTTAATATTTCGGCTGACCAATATAGATCTATACTGTATATAAATTTTATATTGAGTGCAAATATTATTATTTGTTAATACTTTACAGCATTTTGCGCTATACCATAAATCCATCCAACCCCGGTGAAGGTCATTGGGCGGATCGATGGATGATAAATCCATGCTTTTCAGAAAACTTTTGTTTGGTTCGGATCTGACAAATAACGTAACATTTTGTTTGTAGAAATAACGTACCTGCGTCTGGAACACTTGGACGTTAGTTGCAACTGCATATCGTCCCTGCCGCTAGAACTTCGCAACATGAACACACTGATCACGCTTAACCTGGACAACAACCCATTGGTCTCACCACCCACCACGGTATGACATCCACATTGTTTAAAAAAACAGCATGGAGAAGTAGTAGTGATGGCCTCGAGGCTTAGATATGTGGTCAAGAATCTTGGCGATCTCAGGAACCCTAGGCGTATGCCTGGTGTATACCTCAGACTTTTCTACTTTATGCGGGTATTCGTTGTAAATTATAGCGCACATTAAAAGTTATTAGGTATTCCTTAGGCGTATAATCCTCCGGACTAGGTTCGCATACTGGGCTAAGGCCTAAACCCTTTCATTTATTGAAGAAACCCAGCAATGGGATGTATAGGATATTGATGAAGTAACAATCATAACAAATGCAATAATATCATAAAATTAGTTTTACATTCAAGTATATAGTATACCATAAACAATATATTATGGACATTGGACAGCCCCGTGGCGCAGTTGGCTAGACACCAGCTTGCGAAACGAGCGGCCGCGGGTTCGATCCCCGCACCGAGACAAATGTTTGTGTGATCCACAAATATTTCTTTCGGGTCTGGGTGTTTGTGAGACCGAAAAGTCTCTCGTAGTTTCTGATACCCACGACACAAGACTCGTATCTTAGTGTGGGGTCAGGACTATGTATGTGACTGTTGGGTGTATTTATTTATTTATTTATTATCATGTGGTTTTTTAGTGTGTGGCTGGTGCTAGTGTTGCCCAAATGCAAGAACAAGACGAGACTTAGCCAGTCTTGGTCTTGGTCTTGCGCCAATACACCTGGTCTTGGTCTTGGTCTTGGTCTTGCACTCCCAGTCTTGGTCTTGGTCTTGGTCTTGCAGCAAGAGTCTTGCAAGTCTTGCAATTACCTATTAGTCTATTACTATTTATTAAAGTTTACTTTAAATCTTAGAAAAACCTATTAGAATTGGAACATTGTGAGCTTGAATTAACATAGCCATAGTAAAGATCGAGCAGATTAATAAATAACTGAAGATTTGATAAGAAATTCGAAAAATCAACTGACCTATATGTCGTTTTCCATGGAAGTAACTGTTTCTTAATAAACATTTATGATTTATAAGCTTACATTTGCTAAAACATGTAAAAAAACAAATTAATTACAATAACTTGACTGTATTTTAAAGAACCTAAGAATATTTTAACCTACGCCCTGTGGCGGCACGGTAAAAATATATATACAGTAGCTTATCTTCATACAAACGGGCCAAAATCGAGTTATACCTACGCGCCCGATCTCGGCACGCGCTCGGCATGCAGGCAGTCGCGACTGTGCCGCAGTGACGAACGGACGGTGTCGTTTTAGCAGTAACCGCGCGATTTTTAAAAAAATATGACAAGAAGAATATATTGTGCTGTGTATGGTTGCATGAATTCTTCAATAACGCACCCAGATATAACTTTTTTTAGATTACCTGGAAACTCCGAAAGGTAAGACTATACAATGATTATACTTATTAGTAGGTAAGTAAGTAATTTAAGTGTTTTTAAAGGATGATCTCCCCTTGAAAAATAAATAAGCTAGACATGTAGTTGAAATGATCTCCGATTAATGTATTTCTGTTGCCGCTTTAACAACAAATACCTCTAAATAATCATACAATAAATATGTAATGGTTGCCGTTTTTTTCTCGGTACTAATATAATATTTGTTAAAACACGAACTTGAACACTGTTAACGAAAAATTCAAAAAACTTTGAAACTCTAAGATTGAAATTATTTTGTCTGCTACTCACTCTAGTAGTGTTACGTCATACGTGGCAAGCGCCGACGACCCAAGTCCCTTTGATAAATGCCGCCGAACTCACCGCGTTTGCGGCACGGTAATTCGATGGCTCCAATGAACACTCCTCTAACTCAAAATTTTGAAATTTTCGTTTTTCACGTAAATTGCTTTACTATTTAATAGTAAAGCAAATTTCACTTAATTTTCATGTACGTAATTTTCACAATTTCAATTAATTTCCACGTAAATTGCTTTACTATTAAATAGTAAAAAACGAAAATTTCAAAATTTTGAGTTAGAGGAGTGTTCAATGGAGCCATCGGTATTACCTTTTTGAGGCTAGCGGTGATTTCTTGAAATGTTTGACTTGATGTCAATTTTATTAAATACACTAATAAAAAATAACATGCATTTTTATTGAACACACTTCCATTCACAAAGTATTTCATTTATTTAGATAGAAAGTCAAAGGAGGTAGATTTATTTAAAATGTTGCGGTGCGCAGCCCTATCGCATGTTTACGACCGCGCGGCGGCAGGCCTTTGTTCTCAAAATGTGGCGGAGTCAAAATACTGTATGTAATATTTTTACCGTGGTGGCGGCAATTAAATAGTGTCAAATGTAGTGATTTCGGCGCGGCGGCAACGATTGTTGTATATGATTTCAAAAGAAGCCGCCGGCGCGTGTATCATAACCATGTACTTCCGAAAAGCGGCAAATTACTTTGCGAAGTAAGTACAAAACCTTTGATGCCGCATTATCAAAGTGCCGATGGTTAAAACATAACTATGCATGCACTCGGCTTGATTTTAATGGATATTTTTTTATTCGCTATGTAGGTATGTTTATGGTATTAGTCGTAATGCGCATAGGTCCAATTTTTCATATTCTTTGATACAGTTTTTTGCGTCTCATAGAATTCCTAAGCGTACCTATACACCGAACTGTTACACCTAACTACTCCGTGAAATAGTGCTAAGTCCTAGCTGCAAGACGCAAGAGTCTTGCAGGCTATGTCTTGTTCTTGCTCAAGTCTTGCACGGTCAGTCTTGGTCTTGGTCTTGCTAAAAATACGCGGTCTTGTTCTTGGTCTTGGTCTTGCAAAAACGCAAGAACAAGACCAAGACTGCAAGACCAAGACTGAATTTGGGCAACACTAGCTGGTGCCTAGTTAAATTGTAAAATATCCTTATTTAATGTATGTCAAACCACATAACAAATGAGCACAGACCTCCTCTACAACTAAGAGGACGCTTCTCAGTCTCAATATCATAATGTAATAGTTGCGAGTAATTTGAATGTTATTTGCCGTGGGTATCGCTAGTGTAACAAAGGGAATATTTACAATGTTCCTTCTTCGTTCGAACTATCCCTACGCGGGAAGAGTCACGTACACCATTTATTATTATTAATTAAACTTTTCTGAATGATGCATGCCTATGCATCAGTCATTATTTTCAATTTTGCGTAACAATTGCATAAAGTTACCTGCTTTTTGCACACATAACGCAATAATGAAACTGATGAAAATTGTTTTACATAGCTTCTTAATTGAACAGGACAGAAATCACGTGATAATACTTGAATCACATAAATAATTGCCTATCTTTATCAATGGAAATATCTAAAGAATATAGTAATTAAACCTAACAGTCACATAGCTCTGATCCCACACTTAGGTACAAGTCTTGTGTTGTGGTGAAACGTGGAGACTTTTTGTCTCACAAACATCCACAACCGAAACAAATGTTCGTGGATCTCATTTCCCAAGCTGATGTTTCCGCCAGCTGCTCCACGGAGCAGCATATTATTTATAAAGTTAGTACTTTATACAAATACACTAAATATATAATAGGGTACCCCAAATGTTAGATAATTTAGGAGTAACACGTACGATAAAAATATTCATCTAACTTGAAAATAACCAGACGAGGAAGTGAGCAATATTGAAATTATTCAGACTATTTACAAGAGGCAATCAAGCAGGCAACTGTTACTATGTTAGACTATTACCAACTAGAATATCTCGTAGAATCTAGCTTGTTACCAGTTTTAAACCATGAATTATTTGTTCCAAAATGTACCTGAATTTGCTTGAATTTTTATTATGTCTTTCTTTATTAGGCTTTGTATGATTATATTCATAAACAAGTGGACTTTATACAGAGCTAGTCTTATTTCTTATGTTTTCTTGTGTTTCTTAATGCCTAAAAATAAAACTACTTTATACAATTTCACAGGTATGCATGCGCGGGCGCGTGCACATCTTCAAATATCTCGAGAACATGGCGAACAAGGACACATTGCCAGCACACAGGAGGGTAGACGAGGCGAAAAGGTCTGCCAAACACAACTCATACATCAACAATTCGCCCAACCAAAGCACATCACATCAGATTACATCGGGCAACGCGACGATAGACTGCCTCAGGCACAAACCGAGGCATGTTGTCGATAGTGGCTACTGCACAGACGGTGTTGAGAAAAGATGGTCGAATGATGGTAAGAATATATTGCACTGTTAATTGTCCTTACGATTGGCTTTTATGTCCTTGTGTTTCAATATATCGCAGTAAAACAACGTGCGGTTAACGATTCTCAATCGAAATCAATTCAGGACAATGTTCGAGGTTACTTTGATGCCTATCGATAACAATAACACGCCACAGATATTGTTGTATTTTTGTGGCTATAAAATCGATGTAGTTTATTTTCATCTCTCTCTTCAACAACCCCATATACGTCCCACTGCTGGGCACGGGTCTCCTCTACCATTGAGAGGGTTTAGGCCATAGTCCACCACGTTGGCCTAGTGCGGGTTGGCGGACTATACAGTATACACCTATGAAATTTTTAAGAACTAATAGGTGTGCAGGTTTCATTACGATGTTTTCCTTCACCGTTAAAGCAAATGATGATTCAATGTGAATACACACATAACTTTCGAAAAGTCAGAGGTGTGTGCCTGGGGTTCGAACGCGCGACCGCCGAGATCTCGACCGCACGCCTAAACCTCGAGGCCATCTTAGTTTATTTTAATTAATTGTAACAATTTTATATAATAAGCATCAAATAAGGACTAAGATCGACTAAAACTTCACCATGAAATAGCCAATTATGTCCGCTGGGTATTGAGGATTTTAAAGAAGATATCACTGTGAAATAAATTATGGAGCTTCCAAGAATATATGAAAATACATATCTATTAACCGTCCTTAACCAGATCAAAAAAGGGAATCCAACATCGATCATTTAAAAAAATTGGTAATTCAGAGAATAGAACAAGGATTTATACTACATTGATATATGTGGACAATAAACCCTTCACAAAATTATTTTTTTATTCTAGTGTTAAGTTAATAAGAGACGAAAATAGCGATTTTCTGTACGTTTTCAATTCCCAAAGGACATCGCGGACAAAATAGGTTTATCTATCGTAAAGGCAACCCCAATGTCAACTGTTGAACACAGTTGGCATACGCAACTGGCTGAACGTGCCATAAAGTTTATTGAATGACAAGATGAATCTTTTACGACCGGAACTGCTTCGAAATTTGGCGCCATTGTGAGCCTATAAGTCACTGGGGCGATAATATTTTTATGGACCATGACTATAAAGCCTGCGGGTTTTTGAGCGCCTTCCATTTAAGAGTTCATTTTACAAGCTAAGGGATCTACGTGATTAATTAAACCATGAAAAAATTGTTCTGTTTGTTGTATAGTGCCCTACTATTGGACCTTATGTAAATGGAGACCGCATAATGTGGCGAATGTGGTTTAAAAAAAATCCCAGCCTCATTTCAAAAGGGAACTCCCTCACTCCGGCGTTTATTCATCGCTTGACTTATTCATCATAACTGGACAGACCTAAATGCCTATTAAAACAACTTGGTAGAATATACGTGATTCATAATTCATATCTATCACGTTTATAGTTGTAATCTTCACGAAACAATTATGTTTTAAAAGAATTGTTATGTTAATTATTCAGACATAAAAACGAATATAATTTGTTGTACCTTTTTATGGCTATGTGAAAAATAGACGACGCATAAAGGAAATAATTCTTATCGATCGCATTTGCAGACACAATACAACTGAATATTCAATTTTGGTTGCGTGTGAATCGGCGACAGACAAGAGTTGTGTGAGCGAGTTGTTGAGACGGATTGTTGCCGTCTGCTTAATGATCGACATTGGAGCTTTTGTTAATGGCGTCACAGACGCATCGCACTTTTAAACCAACATACATGATATGTAACATTTGATTGCTATTGTTAACATCTTAATTTAGTATACATTAAATGATGGGATTATATTGTCAGCAATGAAGGATTCTTTGTTGAACAAAGCTGGTGTTAAGCCTCTATTGTAGATGTATGGCGATTTGCTAGACTTAAAACAAACTGTATATAAATTTTCATAAGTAGATTGTAAAATAACGGAAAATGACGATTCATTATGCCACTTTTTTTTAAACAATAAAACTGTTTTTATTTCCGAATGATACTGTATGTTAAACCACAAAAAATGATCAATAAATTATTACAATAAAATATTCAAATTGCGCCGTATTTTCCTCAGGTGGCGGCGAAGCTGGTGGAGGCGGAGGATCAGGTCGGTCCACGCCAAGTACACCTTCGACCCTGTCTCCTGGAGCGGCACTGTCCAGGGCGCAAAGTCTCTCCAGCGAAACTCCATTGGCGCCCATGACACCTCTCCTCTCCGGGTGAGTCCAACGTCCAATAATCCCTAGCTCCGTAGTACATGATGTAGACTAGACTTTAATACGGGCTGTGCATGGGGTGATCTTTAAAATATTTTTCTATTAGCTACCAAAAAGGATGAAGGTGAAGAATATATTTATATTAGAAGAGTTGTGTTTTTCTCTCAACAGATGTCCCTTTTATGCAAATACCGAAAGGAAACAGGTTATTGTTTTGTATAATAGATATAATAGCTAGTTTCAATAACCAATACCGACATAGTAGAGTTTAATGTGGTTTTATATAGTACTACCTTAGAAACGTGTATATTATAATTTTATTTATTTAATTCTGTTTTATTTATGTTGCATCGGCCGAAGCAGAGGTAAACAGCGATATCTAAGCCCGTTATGTCACTATCATCATCATCCGATCCTCTGTCGCATCGTCGCTACAATCTTTTATTTTTTTTTATTTCCACCTCTTTTATTATTAACCCCGGTGTTGTCCCTTTCAGCGTCCGTATATCACCCGATGGGAACATGTCTAACAGTGAAGATAAGAGTAAATTAGCCCATCAACAAACGTACAGGTACATTGTCATTCATAAACACGACGCTCACTTACATTGTGGCACTGACTTTTTTATTTTATTGTATGTAATATGGCTATATTGTGCAGTAATGTTATATAGACTAAATTTATATAGTCCTTTTAATATCTTTGAATTTACCCTGCTCTTTCTCAAATATAACCCGCTAGTTTTATACATATGGTTCATTAACTAATACAAGTTATACAGCTCTCTTTTCCGTCATTGCGACATTAATATTGCAAATGCGTACTTGGCTTGCTTCAATATACTTTCATTAAATGCAATCTCATAATAATTACGTAGAGCAACATTCCCAGTAAATAATATGTCTGGCGCAAGTACGTCTGTCGGAGACCGCGGCATTAGCCCGCATTATGACTACTGCACAATGTACCTCGTATCCCCCGCAACCCGCTAACGAGGGTAAATAACACGTAGATTTCACATACTAACAGTTTATTGCTCATCCTGGCTTGGTAACTTGGGCACGGTCCGCTTTGTACTAACATTTGTATGAACCGACGACGCTAATGAACTCGCCGGCTCCCTGGGCGCTCGCACTACCCACTCAGACTTGTTCGCGCTGGTAACATTGTTCACGAATAGCGATGTATGAAAATTAAATTTATATTAGTACCGACTCTGTACTCGACGTGTTAAGGACGTAAAAAAGTTAATTTAAAAATATAAGTTTTTAAATTTTATGGTGAAAATTTTATTTGTGGCGGCCTCTGTAAATTAATGTTGTTTTTTGGTTTAAGTAAATATTTAACTTACATTTACGCTTGAATGTTCTCGTAAGAAGGATTTCCAAATAAAGTGATTATAATACGTGATGAAGTGAATTCCTAAAACTGTAGGAAATCTTTCGTGATTTTTGTCCTTTCAACATTGGTACAATTTTAAGATTTTTTAGTAAATTAAATGTAGCTCTTATTTTTAAATAATTATAATCATAAATAGTAGAAAACGTTTGCTTTAAACATTAAAATCTATACACTCGCTAGTCGTATACAACATAACCATTACCTTAGTTCAATCTAAAACAAGAAATCTCAGAATGTTGTTAGTATGGTAATATTTATTTCACTAACAGTTAATAAAACCACACACTTGTTCCAATAATGTTGATTTGTATCTAATATAAAGTGAAATCTATGTGTTATTAAAAGCTTATAACGTCAAGTAACTATGTTCCGACTTTTAATTATACTTTTGAAATTCCAGACAATACAAAGAAGCCTTAAGACAACAACGCCAGCAAGACATATACCGACCCCGCACCGACCAACCATCCCCCGAGCTCGATTCCTCACCCCAGAACCAAAGTCCAGTCCACCAGAAGTCTAACCCTCACTCGCCGATCAACGGTTACAGTAACGTATCCCCTAGTCTTTACAAATCCACCTCTTCCAACTCAAGTATTTCTACCTCATCACCAAACACATCCCAAGTGCCAAATTCCCCCCTATTACATTCGACACCTCGAAGATTCCAAGGTCAGAATGGTAACCCTGAAAAGCAGGAGGAGAACAAAAGGCCAGTGCAAAAAGTCGTGCCGTCGAGGAACGTAAATAAAATATACTCTGCTGTTAACGGCAACGTCGATTACAATAGAGTGAACGGTCAAGTCGACGCGTACATTAAACCCACATCACCAACAAAATCACCAACGAACACATTAGGTTACAACAGTCTAGGAAAGTCGAGTATACCGCGGCAAGTGAACGGGGACGGCTCGAAGTTGTTAACTACGACCGTGTCGTACTTGAAAGGTGCGGCGCCGAAGCCGCCGGGCAAGATGGCGTGGAACAAGGACGCCGCGCCGGACAAACTCAGCTTCACCATGAAGAGGGAATTCGATAAGCAAAAGGAGGAGTCGGATTTGTTGCAGCAGTTGAGGACGGTGAGTGATTTCCTAGTTACAATTTTTACTAAGATAGTAACAGTGGTTATTCTAAAGTCGAGTCTGCTACCTTTACCTCATTTAACTTTTCATTAGAAAATATTATAAATAGTATTTTTGATTTCCTTAATTTTTTATTGCCTGTGTAATGAATAGTGTATTGCCCTGCGTCAGATCCTGGAGGGCCGGCTGAAGATGTCCCTGCCGGAGCAGCTGGCGCCGGTGCTGTGCGACGGCGTGGTGCTGTGCCACCTCGCCAACCACGTGCGCCCGCGCGCCGTGGCGTCCGTGCACGTACCCTCGCCCGCACAGGTATGCATTGTTCACTTTATTCTCATCAAAAGGCGAAGACATTTTATCATATCACTGGCTGACCATTACAAGGTTGTATGTTACAATTTTAGCCCTGATTTAGTTATAAATACTACGAGGTTCTGTATACATAGAAACATGGGTTTTAGGTAGGTTACAAGGTTCTATACCTTGTAATAGTTATCCAGCGATAATAGTCTTTCGGACAGGCACGGGTTACTTCTACGACCAAAAGGGATAAGACTTTAGTCCATCACACTCCTGAACTAGTTTGGGTTGGTTGCTTACACAGCTAACGAATTCCTAAGAAATTTTTTTGCTAGTCGTCACGACCACCCACCTGAACTAAACGCCATTGCGAAAACCGATGAAAGCACTTTCGTGTTAGTAAATTATTACTACTGTGACGAATTTTGAGGGTATCACGCCTAAGCAGTAATAGTGTTGGATGTTTTGCTACACGATATGTCAAAGACTTAAAAGAAGTAACAGTAAAGTATGGAGGGGATGCTAAATACGAAAATGACTTCAAACATTCAAATTCATATGCTTATTATAAATGACAAGATAGAAATCGTATCTACGATTTTGAATCTGCACTGACTGTTATTTCGGTGGAAAAGAAAAAGACCTCCGATTATCGTACCCACTCATGAGAAACGACTTTAACACCAGTCTTTCAAACTGTCTTTGTATCTTAGTCTAGTGTGATTTGACTACGTTAAACGATTTTATACAACTCTTGTAGAAGTTATCTATTTTCCTATTTTCAGTTATTCCGAAAATAGCAATACTTTTACAACAAAATAAAGCTTCAAATGCTAATTCGTTTGACTTGACAATGTCATTAGTTAGCATTAAAATATATGCTAGATGATCAAGCATAAAATACAAGTAATCTAACATAGACAACTAGCATAGTCATTCTACGTGGGCTAATATCCGTTACGACTAGCAAATTGACGTTTGAGGTGTGGCTAATCGTTAGTAGACCTGAAGTTAGGTACAGGTCGTTAAAGTGATGAAAATTTCTCCTGAAATATTTACAAAACTTTTAGTTATTTATAGATCATCTAAAATATGTTCATTATTGAAATGCACGTAAACTTCAAATTCAATTTCTGTAAAGAATCTTTCTTCTTTAATTATAACCATAGTCCAATCCGTCTAAACAACGTGGCTCTAAAACTAATTTTAAACTAACCTAACATATTTTCTTTACAGCCCAAACTCACGATGGCCAGGTGTAGAAGAAACGTGGACAATTTCTTGGAAGCGTGCCGGAAGATTGGAGTGGAAGAGGTAAGTTATAACTGTAATAACATTAAGATTCATGTTTAAAAACTTTTATGTATTTATTTTTATTTAAAAGTATGAATTGGGGTTGTGTAGTATTTATTTTATTTTTACCTGCGATTTGTGTTCAATTATCGTCGTGTCATTAAATCGTTGCGTGTATTACAAATAGAATAATTAGTTAACATAATATGTTTTGGAACCCGTGTCCGTTTGGAGTGTTGTTGCAGGGCGTTGTATATCCTTTCGCGAGGGCAAAATGTATAGAAATGTGAGACTAAGAGACGGGTGGCGTGTGTTGCAGGAGTTGATCTGCTCGCCCGAAGACATTCTGTGGAGCGAGTCCACCGAGCAGCCGCGCGCCGCCCCCCGCGCCCCCCGCGACCCCCTCGCACTCGCGCCCCTCGCGCGCACCGTCGTCGCACTCCTGCAACACTCGGCCTCGCCTAAGGATATGCAACCGCCCTATCACTTCGCGCAAATGCAAATGTGCGACCTCACCGTCGACGTGGGCGACCACATCGAGATGGAAGCCAACTACCAGAGACAGCTGCGGCGCTACTCCGACGAGCGACACGTCGCCAACTACAACTACGAACACGCGCACTACACCATCGACGAGGCGGAGGAATACCACATGAACTATGAGAACAACAACGCCGAACCACAGAACGGATACTCCCCGGTATACGGAAACAACGAGTTGCGCAACAGAGGACCGTATTATCAAAACAATAGAATACAATTTGTGACGCCGTTTTGCAAGGAGGATGGTGTGTTGAAGAGCGACAGCTTAGAAATATATGACACGGACGAAATCGACTTTCCCGTTGCGATGCAAACGCAAGAGGAGGTCGAAAGATACGACAGAGGAAAGATGAATCTCGACATACAGAACAATCTTAATAAAGAATTGCACTTGGAGACTGAAGCTAAGAATGACGACAACCGAGTGTTCTACACTTGCCTGTGTCTCGGCACGTTCTTTGTGTCGGCTATTGTGTTAATCTTATATCCCTTGTAAAAAAAAACGCCCAGTTTATATGGACGATAATATGATTGTGATAAAACGGTTATTTGATTGATATGTTAAAAATTTTGAAAGGAATTTACATTACCAGTGAAAATTTTATCATGAAACCCGGTTGAGTTGAGTGCCTGGGGCAACTATGAACGTTACATGTGATATTGGCGGTCCATGAAATATAAGACATAAGCATTTCACGTTTAATTTTTTTTATTAAAAAATCGAAAAATGCATTAAAAAAACTGCAATATTTCAAATTAATTTTTTCTAATATTGCAAGTGATTTACTAAAAGTTCTGCCTGGTACAATAAGTATATTTAATACTATCTTTGCGTGAAAGGGTTAAGAGGCCAAATAGACCTTAAACCTTATGTCGACACCAGGGTCAAGTTAATTTGCCTTTTCTCACAGTGTGACTGTGGTTGTGGTCTGAAATGTAATTTTGAGGCTACATTCATACCTTTTTATGAATGTCTTTTTTGTATTTAAGGCTGATTATACGAACTTGATGGTTGGAAATTGAGAGGAAAATTGTTAGTTGAATTTGGAATTGTGAGCTTTTAGATTGAATAGGGTCGTTTTTGATTTGTTAAATGTTTCGAATTAGTATTGTTAAATACTAGATCTTATACGCTGGGAATAGAAAAGAAAAAAAGTAATAAATATATGCCCTTGAACGAAAAAGTAAGTTTACAATACGATTAATCCAAATATTTTTCTTTGCGTGTGTATCTCAAATATGCCAGAGGTTAAATTTGCACTTCTGAAAACTTTTTTCTCAGAATGTTTATCTATAATATTTCAGGACTAGTAAGACCGGCTCTTTGCCAAATTGCAGCCTTTCACTTCCAGGAAAAAAAGCTTTTCGCTCTGTATAAGATCTGAATTTTAGCAATTTATCTTAAAATGTTTGAATTAGTCTGATTTATTAATTCCAGTGTTTATTAGTTCATTCCTGTTGGAGGCATTTAAAATTAGCGATTAGGTTTTTGTTTCGGAATATTTTTTGCGAATTGGTTAATGTTGCGTGCGTTTTTAGAGTTGCGTTTGCAGTGTTTATTATTTTTGATTGAATTTGATTTTTTACGCTAGCATTCACCAAACTTCCAGTGGTTAAATTAAATGACAAAGAAATATTGTAGCTTGTATTTTTATGACTTTGGTGAATGCTAGGCTTTATTCCAGAGATCTCAGTGTTTTCGTTGCGTTGGATGATTTTTAAATTAGATTAGAACGTAGTATTTTTAGTATCTTCCCCATGCGACTTCGTTCACGGGAATTTTGAGTTACCTATATGATTATTGATTATGTCTGCATTGGTAAGAGTGAATTTAAAAAATATCCAGAACCGATTTTTAATATTATTATTTTTAAGTAAATATCTTATTTAATAAAAAAAAATATGGTGACTTCCCAACGCCCTTTGTGAACGAATTCCTTAATTGAATACCTACCTATTTTACAAAATATAGAAACAGATTTCTAATGTATAAATATTCGGTTACTTTTGCTTTTCACGTTATTTATATTCGTTTTAGAAGAGCTAAGCATTAATTAAGTAAGTTTGTAGACGGATTTTATGCACCAAATTACGATGAAATTTTGACACAGTTAGAAAAAAAACTTTTGAATGGAATACTTACACGACTAATGCACATTAGTATACGGTAGCATAACGTTTTCTTATGAAGCATAACTTACTAAAATACTATAAAAACTAAAATAATAATTAATTTTAATAATAATCATTTTGATTATTTACCTAACAAGATAAGAAATAATAGCACTTTTCAGTTGTCTTATGACTTTCTTTAAATAAAAGTACAATTCGTAATGTTGTAAAATGATGGTGCATGAAGTAATATTGATAAATGGCAAATGTAAAGGTATTCGACTAACTAAGCTTAGCAGTTACGACTTAACATATTTTCTTATGAAATAAGAATCATATGCCTTAACCGAAACGTCATATCGTTATTGTATTGTTAATACAAAAGCATGTATAGGAAAAGGGCAGCTTTTACCTGTGACACGGTGAGGTGCGATAAAACAGTGATTGAAATCCATTCAAAAAAAAAAATAATTTGTTAAATTTATCATACTAAAATAACTCCAGCATTAAATTGCTTCTTGCGTTAAAATAGTATAATCGGCAAATTCCATATTTACTGTGTTTTGTTTTTTCATGCTTTGAAAACCATGTGCAATAAGTTTTCCTACCCGCAATCACTGTGTCTGTAAAGCTGCGTGACTGTAGCGTGTAGTGATAATTAGACTGTATTTCGAGGCTTTTCGCGTCTAAATTATATTAAAAGACAGTTTTATAGACTTTTCGAATAATATAATAGCAGATATTCCTGAAATAAACCAACTGTTTTAAATTATATATATGCCCATCAGATCTGTTTTAAAATATACTGTTTAAGACGGTTACACTGATTACTAACTTTTACATAATTTACTGTCGTTTAGATTACATTTTATGATATTTTCTAATCATTCCAAAGATGTGTTAACGTATAAAGATTGTAGTGTCTGTAATATTTATGCTATCTTTGAATTCAATATATTCCTATTGTTGAAAAAAAAAACAAATTATTTTTGTTGCTATGTGCTATATACAGAGTTGGACAAAATGTGATCATAAGCAATGTTTAAGAATTACGCCTATTGATTTGTAATCAATCTCTGTAGATGATTTTATTGGTTTGATTAATATCTCAATAATATTCTCCATTGAATGTTGTAAATTTTGAACTTTTAATATTGATCATGTTTTGTTCAGCCTTAAATATATATCTAAACAGTTTTTGTATTTATGATTAAATATATAAAATATGGCAGCTACATCGCAACTATATTTTTACATAATTTATACAAGGAAAACTATTGATGCACAATACAAATGGAATATTCAGACCTCATGCCAAAATTGCCAATACTCATTGAATAGTTCCATTCTACTAATTGAAACATATATATTCTTATACATTATTACAGTATATATTATATTAATAATTTAACTATATGTACTTCCATAGAAGATATAAAAACTTATAAGTAAATAATGTCTGACCATTGTCATTCATAAGTAGCAAGATTTATAATCTTAAAAAGCACTCAAGCTGTATACTATCAATGCTGTTCAGGGAATATTGTTCAGGTATAATAAATATACTATACAGCCCGCGATGAGAATTACTTTCTTCAAGCCACATCGAATTCTTGGCGTTATATTATGTAATCTGGTCATTAATATATTATGTATGTATATATGTGAGTTTGTTGTTTTCTACGCTTCTTAATCTTGTTTAAAAGCTTTAAATTTGCCAGTACAATGATAATTATAAATGTATAGAATATCACCTAATATATTAATTTTTAATGCTTACGCGTATATTTATTGGCTTTTGGTGCTTGGGTACTTATTTATTTAGTTAGTGTCGACTGGTTTTGATTATTTCTCATTGACTGTCTCCACTGCCTATATTAAGATGTATGTTGAACTTCCAATAGATCTGATAGTTCATAATAATGTATTCATTGCCAAAAATGTGCTAAGACTGTTATGAAGCAGAAAGACAAAATATTCATACAAATATTTCACCAGTAATTTCTTTGTAGTTACATTCCTTAAGAAAGACTATAAACTTTATCACTGAATCTTAATTCAGTTAATGTGTCACTCGAATTTACAGTGTTCATAGGAGTACAGTTGTGTGCTAGTGTTTTGATAAAACTTATTTTGTCTGTGATATCGTGAACTTAATCTACATACAAACTGTGTACAAATGAGTCTTGTCTGTCTGATTGTGTATGTTCTTGCCAAAGCAATGGTGGAAATATTGAAATCAGTCTGTCTTTGTATTAAATTAATTTAAGCGTTCATATAAAAATGTTTTGTTTATAAACTTTTGTTTTCATGTAAAAATTCTCAGTATTAATGCGTTTTTTTTTTGTAGAATAAAATTAGTGTTTACAAAGCACGCAACGCTAAAATGCACTTTCGATTTATTTAATTGTAGAAAAAATTGTTAGAATTTTTTGCTATAATTATTTGGCTATTATAGTTTTTATCAACTAATAACTTTACGAAAATGTAATTTTTTGTATGTACTTATAATGTTTTCTCTACGTAAAAATAAAATTTCTTATTGGCAACTTTTGTTTTATTCCAAGCGATTAAATGTGATTTATTAAAATGATATAGCATTTATACGTATGATTATTATTATAACACAATATATTATATAAAAAATCAGTTCCAAAATAAAAAAAAATCCAGTACCTATATATTTTTGACACGACAAAGTTGCTACTACACCTAATAGTGAAAATATTAATTAAGAACACATATATCGTACCGTAACACATTTAAACTATAACATTTTCTATAAAAGTATTTATTTGTATGTTGCCAGAAGCTGATGTGTTGCGCGGCGGACGTGCTGGAGGGCAAGGGCACGGTGCAGGTGGCCATCACGGTGACGGAGCTCGTGCGCCGCCTGCCCGCGCACCGCGCCGCCCCCGCGCCCGCGCCCGCCGCCCCCGCGCCCGCGCACGCCACCTAGCGGCCCACACTGGCGCTCGCGCCGCACTCCGCCCTCTCACTGTAGACTACTACAACACTCTCACACCTCGAAAGTCGAGAGAATTTTGAACGAAACGTATTGACTATGTGTCGATGATACGGTAAAGGTGTTGCCATGTATGAAACTTAAAAGATGCTAATAATGGCGTTTCTATTCAAAGTTAGCTTTCGTAATATTTTTCATAAATTTAGATGTGCTCTTTCGTATTATGAAATTATAATCGTATTATAAATATTTGTAATGAATATGACGAATTCATTGATATTGAGTGGTTTGTGTCTTGTTGCACTAATTTGATTCGAAATGCACGTGTGAATGCTTCATTTGTTGCATTGCAAGTAAAACCATTTTTGAACGCACTTAAAAATGACAAGGTTATACATTTTATCTTACGACTGTTTGTTCTACTAAAAGTTGAAAAGAACATTTAGGGGGACTTTGTATCTATCATTCTATATTCTATAATATCGATGTCAATAAAATCTTTTCGATTATATTATAAATGCGAGGAGTACCTAGTTCAACTTATTAGTTAATGTTGTGATAGTTTATTGGAATAATTTAAATGCATGTGTGACAAATAGCTCCATTTGACTTTCTTTAGTAATTTTGTGCAATTACCAGCGCAATTTCGTATAATAAAAAATTAGAAGGTTAGCAAATGAAAAAATAAAAATAAGATTTTGTAATCAATGCTAAGAATTGGTAGAAAAATATTTTACATTGTAAATTTAAATTGGGACTTGAATTTAGACATTGTCTTTACGCGTTTAAATTAGAAAACGTGCTAGTTGAATTATAGATTTGTCGATTTGACTATGTATGTAAGATGCGAGCAATTAATATAAGTGCTATTCTTTTTTCAAGACTAGGAACATACTTCTAAAAAAACAGCTTCTCTTAACCCACGCATTATCCACGTGGATTAGTACCTACGGAATCACAAAGTGCTTTAAACTTGTGCACAACAACACGAATTTACTAGTGATTTTTCGGATAAATTTACACACGTTAACTAATCGGCGTATAGCTGTAATGACGTCATTTAGACAAGTGCCTCACGCATCACACACACTGCCGAGAGTAGTGGAAGCCATCGTAGGGTAATTAATCGATTACACTAAATTGTTACAATAATCGAGTGCATTGTAAACCATCGATATTAATATTCTTAATCTACGATATGTAGTCACTCTGTTTTTCTTCTCTACGTAAGACGTGAAAGCCTTAATCGGTGTTTCTGATTAGGAGATAGACTCATAGCCGTTGTGGTTGAATTTAGATTAACGAGATGTGAAAGTTTAAATATTTTTTAATATTTACTGTCCCCGTATGGAGTATATTAGTGTACATTTAATATGTTAAGTCCACTTAATGAATTGATTGATGGATTTTTCTACCTTTGTAAGTGTAGGTACGCTGCATAAACATGGATTTTGATTAACTTGCAACATGCAATGAGGAAGTGATAAAAACGTTTTGATTAGAATAAAACTTTTTTGGTAATAATAACTAGGAACAACCAATCAATAAGTAATATTTGAAATAATTGTGTCTGAATCGGGAGACCGATGTGGTCTTAAACATTGAACAAAACCAGTTGCTAAGCCTTGATCTTATAAACTTAGTGTGTTAGGTCCAAAATGTTGTGACCAACAAGATTGCTGTTAAATAATTATCAACACCGTAGAACAAATACAAATGGAATGTGATTAAAAATAATTTGGGCTGTGCGTGTGTCATTAGAAATTCCTACTATTTGAAAATAAGTAGTGATCCCGACTCGTATAGCTCGCGTAGGAGTCTATGTATCGGATGTGAGATATAGGTACTTAATAAATTATTCAATTATATCTATATTGCATGTGTTAGAGTAGTACGAATTTTTGGCTAATTATGAGCTTAAATATTTTGTTTGTAAAATTGTACATTTTTGGTAGTTTGAACTAAATATATGCAGAAAACTAAAAAAAAAATATATGTTCTCACAACCCTTAGGTGCCTTGTTTCTTTTTATTGCTAGCTTGCGATACTAAAATTATAATGAACGTTATTCAGCCTTAAATATTTCTGTAAGGTTAGAAGCTTACATGTAATTTTTTTATGTTACAATATAGTCAAAAATTCATATTACTTTAGCAAAATAAATCGAACAACCGATTTTTGTAAATAAATAAGAAAAAAATGTAATTCATTATTACATATCTACATTTTTTACCACCGAGTTCTGGACTTGATGGAATACTCCAATACTCATTATAGTTAGTTAATATTTAGATTTAATGTATGTTCTCGTCACATTTATAAATTTAGTCAATTCTCGTTAAGTGTACACAGGTGATGTAAATTATTCAAAAAAGAATTGTGTCATGATTTTTTTTATTATTATGGAAATAGAAAGCTTTATAATATTTAATTTACGTTTAATTTTAGTAGTTGGATATTCTCGAAGTGTAGTAAAACTAATAATTTTTTGCTATTTTGAAAAAATGTACTGCATTTAAAGTTTTGTCTTATGATTTGATCTTATGATGACGATATCTCTCTTCCTTCGCCATTGACTTCGAAAACGTCCAACTGATTAATGGATTTATTTGCTTTATATTTTGTGTATCGTACTGCCGACTACGTTCTATGAGTTGTGAAACTTTCTTTGATTATTTTATTTTTATTATGCTCTATAAATAGCAATTATCTTTATTCATGTAAACGTGTTACCACGATATTCAATTTTTATTATTAAACTATATATAAATTTATGTATGCATATGTAGTTATTGCGAGCTACAATGTGTATTTGATGATGTAACGAGCTTTATTCATGGTCGATTAAGGCAAGGATACATTGCGTACTTATATAGAGAAGTGACTGTCAAATAGCAATTGTTATTTAGAAAAACGAATTTAAGATGCCCTTCTTTACATAAATACTTCATGTTTCAATGTATTGGTCTCGAATATTTCTTAAATAAAAATCGATTGTGGTTTGTCAAATGTCGGAACAACTCTTATTTATAAATTAATAATTAGTAGAATTCCTTGTTTTTTGTAAAAATAAAAATAATCATATTTGATTTATTGTGTATATTAGGCAGCGAAAGATGTATGGGAGGGAAATTCCGCCTATGCTTAAATACCCATTTCCCTTATTTGCATATCATTAAAATATTTTTTACATCTAGGACATTTTTAAAAAAGATAATGTGAGTTGTTTGATATGTCTTTTGTATTTGGCGCAAAGGTTTCGGTCACGGGCGTTGTATAAGTGAAAAATTTATTATATTTTCAGACGTTCGTATAGTATGATCTGTTTGCCACTGTCAGTCAAAACACTATTTACAAGGGTTTTTTAATCTATGGATTTGAATCGGTAAAACGTTGCCTCAGTCGACCATGCACTAATCCTTAGTCATTGGAATGTATAAAAATAGATATAAGGCATAAAGAACTGAAAGTTAGCGTCGAGTCTTTGTCGTCAAAGATAATGTGCCAAAGACTAAAGGGTTGAGGGAATTATATTGTAAATGAATGTCTTGTGGAATGCACTGGTCTCTTAGCATAAGCGTGTAGCAATATAGCATCGTACACACGTGTTTATATGTAGATAAATATGAAAGTATATACATTTTCAAAGTATACCATGATTTTTATTTTACTCCCCATCCAAACTCCATACTATCTCTATATTCATAGTAATTTCTTAGACCGTACGTTTTTATGTCTATTAAATAGACAATAGAATAATAGAAATAGAATAGTAAACTAAAATTTTATGCAGATTCAAACGTTATTGTCCCTGAAGTACTAACTGAATGAAGTAAAAGTTCAAAGCCTGCTAGTGCAAACCTCTGACTTACTCATACACTCAAGTGTATTACTCAAATGTCCATTCGGATAATAAACACTTCACAGAAGTAGAATCTATTAGCATTTACCTCCGGTTTATTTCTAATGGAAACACCGATGACTTTTATTCGATCACACACATTTAGCTACCAGTTATTCAGTCTTATTCAAGTAAACATAGTTATGGTACCCTGGAAGCGGGTTCAAGGTTTTTGACCATTTTATTCGTCATAAAGAAAAACAGCAACAGATATACCTAATTATGAAAATATAAGGTGTGATCGCAGTGACAGAGAAGAGAATCGCTAGAAATCGATGTTGCATTGTTTCTATAAAAAAAGTCGGCAATTTAGTAAAGTTCTTTACTTACTTCTTACAACGCTGTAGCAGATACATTGCTTCATTTTCTTTAGTTATTACTGGAGTATTACAATATGCATAGACAATTTTTATTACTACTATAACCGACAAGCTAATTATTAATACGTTTGATAGGCAGATGTTTCTTACAGTGATTTTAAATGCGTCAACAATATAAAAAATACATTTGACAGTATTATTGCTTATATAATAATTTACACCCGCTTATTTAATTTTTTTTCAGATAAAATAGTGATATAAACGATGTATTTCACGAATAAAGTCCACTTTTAACTCAAAATTAAATACATGAAAAAATATCATGCCTAGATTTGCCGCCAAAATATTCTTGGCGTTTTTTTTTAATGTGGACAAAGGAATTAAAACAAACTTGAAATTTGAATATTACAACAATCGATAATCTTCTTTTATTTTTTTTGGTATTATATTAAAATTAAAAATATTTAGTTTATTTAATCCGCTTATGGGTGTAAATATATAAGATATTTAAAAGTGTATTTTTTTTTAATTCTTCTCATTATATCACCTAAAAGTAATTTATTGTTTATGTTCGTAATTAAAATATATAATTAAACATAATAATTTTCTGCGTAAATCAAACTACAAAATTTTATAATCCTTTCAAAAGCACAATCCGCCAATGTAAAAACCCACAACAAGCTTGACAGGAAAGAAGTATGGCGCGTTAACAAATACTATTTATTAAAAAAGTTGCATGTAATTGGGTGTATTATGGCGTGGATGATTATACTGAATACCGTTGGGCGTGGTTCGTGTAATCGGTGCAGGCTGACTAGCAACTTGTGGGCACGCCCTGGCCGCACGGCTACTGGCGCCGATTGAATTTTCGTATAGTTAACACAGATAAAAAAATGGATATCGGTAATTGAAATTCAGTTATATTGCGTTAGTTTGGAGGCGGGTTTTAATAATGCTGAATCATGTGATGTAACTGTACCTACTATATTTATGCATGTTATTTTATTTGAAATAGCTTTTGAGGACATCACGAGAAACCGCACGGTTCATTGTCCTTAGTATTAACGTCCATAAATAATTTAAAAAACATGTCGCAGGTGTAACTATAAAAACATTTTTGAATAGATCGATGAGATCGAAGTCAATCACAGTTTTCACGATCTAGACCTTTGCAAAAAGCATAATAGTTATTTTAATACGGGTAGGTATTATATTCTATTGTCATATTTTAAACATCCGTCCCTGACTTCGCTTGCAATATTGATAACCTCCGGAGGACAATGAATCAAGTTTAAGTAAATAAATTATTTCAGATTCAACTAAAGTAATTTGCAATTGTAAATAATCCTTGATTTTTTACGAATCTGACGGTAACTTTAAATTTTTACAGAAACTTGTTATTGTACTTAGCATAGCTTGCCCTACAAACATCATTTGTACAATAACAAGATTACTGATTCGAAGGTTCGCTTTATAATTTTTTCCAGTAATGTATCATTAAACATTCAGCCTCAAACTAGATTCATACGATTAACGCGATGGAGTAACGCCAAAGATGCAAATCCCAATAGTTTTATCATGTTATTTACAAATATACAAACACTTTTACAAATAGGTATAAGATATTTGAATAAGATTGCTCCTAGTCGCGGTGATCATAAACTCAAAACACATATATCATTGTTACCTTGTATCAGTGAGTCTATATAAGTTCCTAAATAAACAATCAACAATGTTAGAAGTTATCGAGTTGCCGCTCCATTAACTCCATTGATCAAACAAAAACGAAGGAAACAACGCTTTTGAGCCTGACGCCGATTCATCAATTCAATCGCAGACGCTTTCACGAAAAAAAAGTATAAAATCAACTAGCATTGTTAATTTTACGCTGAATATATTTTTCTACTATTTATTTTTCTGAATATCATCGTTCTTGTTTACATCTTATTAATTAGACGCACACAAAAGCGGTCGGCGTATTAGAACAGCCGCTTTCTTTTTTTTTTAATTGTCTATGACCCGGCAATGACGCCGTGGTTTTGTATAATGGAGCTTGTACATTTGGTGCGTAAATCGAGCGGAAAATTGCTATATAACTGGATCCCCTTGTTATGGCGTTGGCGAAAGAATGGGGAGCGATTGTAGGTGGTTATGAAACTCAACTAATTAAGGTTTTTATTAAATTTACCGGGCATGTTTGTTTTTTTAGCGGGATGTACTGTAACGATGGAAGTTCAGTTCCCACAGGTACTTGAAATTTCCTGTTGGTTGGCAAAGGTGGTCCTCGTATTTGGTTTACGTTTGATTCAGGTAAATAAAAAGATGTGCTTCCAGGAATCAGTTTGAACAATACCTATTTCGATATGCCATGCATCTATTTTCCTGTAACGGAAAATTTTGATGGAACTCTTTCTCTGAAACTAAGACTTTGATGAAAAATTCAATCATTTGTAAGAGTGGACGAGCTTATTTACGTTTACCATATAAATTTACAATAACCATACCTCTCGTCATTGTTACATTTCAGTCCTGATACATAGCAGTGAAGAATGTAAGAGAAATTATTGCATGGATTCAAACTTATTATAAACAAGATATAACTTAATTAATACGTAAAAAAAACATTATGCAACTTAATACAGAAATCCCAAAATCATTCATACTTTATGAAAGCTAAATTAATTATTCAAATGGTTTGATCGTCGCGTGGTGCATACCACCTACGGTTGCATCATATAGACATCATGGCAACATTAAAATTCAATGAATATAAAGCCAAAGATGTGTCTAATGTCAAAATATTTTACAATGACGTTAAATTTAGAATATGATAAAGTTGCCAGCGTATAAATTCATGTCGCGGACACAAATGCACATTTACTGAATGTTGCGGGTACGAAGACTCGCCGATCTTGTTGTCACATTAGCGTGGGATCGCGTAGGGATACCATGGATGGCTTTACAAACAACGTAATATTTAGGACATATTTTGTGCAATTATGTTATGTTACTCTTTCTTGATGAGTTTTATCGTAAAGTTTGGTGACAATAGTTTATGTACGAAATAAGCTTATAATAGATTATTATTTCTTATAAAACGTGCGTCATAAATGATCCTACTAGACGTATTCTTGTTGTGTGTTCTCAACAGTTATATTGACATGAAAGTTCTTATTACTTTCTAAGACTTTTAACCATTTTCAAAAAACTTGGTCATAAAAAGTTTTTGAAATAGTAATCTAAACATTTGATACAAATTGATCTAGTCCCGTATTCTAGAATCCACTAGTCCTGGTAGGTCCATATTACTATTTCATACACCAAACAAGCGAACATATCTTCGTAAAAATATGGCACGCGATTTCAAATTGTTAATATAAGGAAATGTACGGATTCTATCGAAGTTTCTGGTCAATAGGCACAAAGTTGTGAAGTGTTGGTGTGGGCACGCGCTCCCAGCGTGCAGTCGGAGCACGCAGCGCTATTACCATACGTGGGCCGATCTGTGACAATTGAATTAATATTATCATAATATCAATATTAGAAACACGGCCGTCTTACACGGAATCGTTTTAAAATCAATGCTCGGTATCTGTTGGTATTATTTTTAAGTAGGTATACTTGTTACATATTTTTGTTGCCTTTTTTTGCATGTATGTCTTCTTTAAAAAATACATAGTGAGGAAATCTGCACTTCTTAAGAATTTCTTACGTATGTAGGTAGTCTGTTACGCGCGCGGTCAGCATGGTAGACTAAAGTCTCAAACAGAACCTAATACATGTAGAGTCAAATCCTGGAAAATCTTTGGGAAATTTGTTTTAATAATAATATATTTCTATTTTTTATTTTTCTACTCTATTTACAGTTAGGGTAAAGTTTGTTCTCCCTGTTTCGTATAAGACAACATTCAAAAAAACATTGGCCCATGAGGGGATCGAACCCGCGACCTTCGCGTTATTAGCACGACGCTCTAACCAACTGAGCTAATGGGCCGGTTGTTACATGTAAGGAATTTACAGTAGGTACTATTACAACAATAATAATACACACATACGTAATTTTACATAATATGTATTTCCCGAAGAGTTAGGTAGAGATGCATTTTTACACCCATATTACGCCAAATTGACGTTTCACAAGCTGGTGTCTAGCCAACTGCGCTACAGGGCTGTCATCATATAACATCATCAATAAATTGATTCAGACTCGTATCTTTATCTATGACATCTTAAGATTACGGGTTTACTTGCAATGTTTGCCTTTACGTTAAAGTACGTGATTGTTTATTGTATAAGTGCACGTTGTGTCATCATCATCATCAGCTAGACGTTCACTAATGGACATAGGCCTTCCCTAAAAACTTCCAAAATTTTCTGTCGGCAGCGTCTTCATCCAGCGGATTCCCGCGATTTTGGCCAATTCACAGGTTATCTAAATACACGCAAAACTTCAAATCAGTCAGTAGATATAGATATTTATAGTCTCGGCCATTAATCGGCAATAGTGTTAAAAAATCGTTTTAGAATTCAAATTTTCAAAAGAACTTGTAAAAGTCAACTTGAATAAAGATGATTTGGCTTTGACAATTCCTTAAGACCCTACCGACTTCCAAAATCAAAGTTAACCATACTATCATGTAAAGAAAAAACAATATTTGTCTCCCACATTCCCCTAACTCCGGTAGGTGTCGCTACAAGCGCGGCTGGTGCGCAAGAGTGGGCCGCGCGGTCTCATGCTGGGCGACACGACACTAGCGGAGCGCTGTGCTCTGTAGCTCAATTGTTTTAATCACATAAATTATAACAATGTTATAATGACAATGCCCTTTCTGTAATCATAATATATATTATGACACATATATATGTGTTTACGCCTTTTAAGTTATTTCTGGTGTAATATTTATGTAAAAATTAATTTACCTATTGGATGCATTCTTACATGTTTTGAACAGAGATTTTATCTCCTTATTTTTAAATAAATAATGCCTTCTTGCAACGAACTGCATTGATAAGAAAGTGGAATATTTAAATACTAACATAATTAACCTATATGATATTCACGCTCCTGTTCGTCAGATAAAAACAAAGCATCTACCTTCCCCTTGGCTTACAGACGAAATTAAAGCTATAATGCTAAAGAAAGTTTCTGCCAAATCAAAATTTAAGTGCCGACCTACTCCTCAAAACTGGGAAAATTATGTCACTATCCGCAATCAATGCAACAAGATGTGTAGGAACGCTCAACGCCGACATGTCCATGATTCTGTCAAAAATGGTGATCCAGCAAAAGTCTGGAAATTTCTTCGTTCTATGGGTGTTGGAAAGTCTCGCTCGGATTCTGGTTCATGTTCTCTAAATATTCAATTATTAAATTCTCATTTTACAAAAGTGCCTCATTTTGACAGGGCTATAAAAAATAAAACTATAAGTAGTCTTTCATCACTTCCAACCCCTGACTGTCCTCAATTTATTTTTAGTCAATTCTCGGATTGTGATGTTAAAAAGAGCGTATTGTCGATTTTATCCAACGCAGTTGGCAATGATTGCATCAGTCGCCGTATGGTACTTCCCATTCTTGACGAAATCCTTCCTATCATTTCCCATATCCTCAATTTTTCTATCTCTAATTCCGTCTTCCCTTCCTTATGGAAAGACGCGGAAGTCATTCCTTTACCCAAATGTCCTAATCCTGTATCTTTCACTGAATATAGACCTATCTCCATCCTACCATTTCTCTCCAAAGTCCTTGAAAACCTAGTCTATCTACAGCTAAATTCCTTTCTGAATTTGAATAAACTCCTAAATCCTTTCCAGTCTGGATTTCGACAGGGACACAGCACTTCTACGGCGCTGGTGCATATCACGGATGACATCCGAGCAGCCATGGATAACGGAAAGTTAACAGTGCTATCTTTGCTTGACTTTAGCAACGCTTTTAACACTGTTGACCATGAAGTGTTGCTGTGTACTATGAGCTCTTTTAACATATCTCCAACGGCAATTGACTGGTTTCACAGTTACCTGATGGGGCGTCGGCAGCGTATACGTTTGGACGAATCTGTTTCATCTTGGAGCAATACGACTGCTGGTGTCCCTCAGGGCGGCGTTTTATCTCCCTTACTCTTCGCGTTATTTATTAACTCTATATCCGATCATCTTATTTCTTCCTACCATCTTTATGCAGACGACCTGCAGATATACTACCATGCTCCCCTAGACAGGGTTAACGAGGCTATCAGGTCAATTAACAAGGACCTTAGTAGTATAGGTAATTGGAGTAAGTCGCATGGGCTAAATGTAAATCCCTCCAAGACCCAAGTCATTATTATCGGCAGCCCCAGGATAGTTTCCAGGATTGATTTCAATCTGTTACCCCAAATTTTCTTTGACGGTTGTGTTATCCCTTATAGCGATAAAGTCAAGAATTTGGGCATTATTTTTGATAAAAACTTATCCTGGGGTCCCCAACTCCAAGAAGTCAGCCGTAAATTATTTGCTGCAGCGGGGTCCTTGAGAAGACTTCGGAATTTTCTACCTATTCCCACGAAGATTGCACTTGCTCAGTCCCTTCTATTTCCTCTCCTTGATTATGGTGATGCTAGCTATCTCGATCTCACCGAAGCCCAGTTTGAAAAACTTGAGCGACTCCAGAATTTTTGTATTAGATTCATATTTGGACTACGCAAATATGACCACGTCTCCGAATTTCGTTTAAAACTCAAGTGGCTGTCTATGCGTCTTCGCCGAAATACTCGTGTTCTTTGTCTTCTTTACCGTATTCTTTTTCTTCCTCCTTCACCTACTTACCTTCAGCAACGATTTCACTTTCTAAGCAGCACCCACACACGACCTCTTAGATCACTAGAGAATTTGACGTTGGAAATTCCCAAGCATAGTACTTCTTTTCTTGGGAATTCATTTACAGTGCATGCCGCTCGCTTGTGGAATGATCTCCCTTTATCTATAAGACAAGCTCAGTCGTTGGCTACTTTTAAGAGTAGACTCAAAGCACACTACACCAAATATAATTAATCCGATCCAATGTTGTTTCCGTCAAATATATTTGTACACCTTATTTATTTTTGTTTTTTTTTTTTTTTTTTTCTTGGTTTTCTATCTTTTTGTTTCTTTTTTCTTTCCCTTTTTGTAATTCCATGACCACCCATTTATTTTTGTTAACTTCTTTTTTTATGGGTTGTCTGGAAGAGATCGCTAATAGCGATAAGGCCGCCCATTGTGGCACTCTTGGAAATTTTTGTAATTATTTCTATAATATGTTATTTTTGTGGTGTCCAATAAAGCAAATAAATAAATAAATAAATAACCCTTTGTGACAAGTTTTTAATGTACAGAGTGGTAAATACTAAAGACATGTATGTGTAAATAAATGTAAATTATTATTTCTTGACCAATTAAACCAAATTAAACATAACCTCAAAAATTCCCGCGCAAAAATCCATCACTAACCCAATCAAAGACAATTTCATTCCTTTTTACGCTTGTTAATACAGATAACAAAGATGGCGTTAACCCGATCCAATCGCATCGGCTCTCAATTGCCAGTGTTTGTTTACCGCTCGGCTGATGTATGGGGGACATAAATAACGTGGCCTCAGGCCATTCCAATTATGTACCGCGGCCCGGTGCGAGTACCTTTACATTTGTTAATATGAATTTGTTTATTTTGTGAAAATTTAACCGACGTTTAGTTTTAATGTGTGTAAAATAGCTTTAGCTGTGTTGAGGTTTAGTTTCGTTGTAATAAGTGACATTGAAAAACAGACGATTTTATTACAAGGAGGATTTAATTTTGAAAATGAAACAGACAGAATTTATGGCCAAATTTATGTCCACCGAGTCAATTTCTATTTGGTTGTTTTCGAAGGCGATGTTTATTTTATACGTAGGTAGGTATAAGAAAATGGGAAATAGAGAGCTCTGTCAATATTATGTCCAAAAGAAAAAGTATTTATCATTTGAAATTCTTTAGTAAGGGCACGTATTATGAGCAAATGGATATCTACTGTCATGTTAGGGAAATTATAATAATGGACGGAGCTTATCCTTGAATCTAGAGAGGCCAGCAGCAACACTAGATTTCTTTGGAGGCTTATACCAAGGAGAAGATTTTTTGTGTTTGATGATGAAGCCATATCTGCTTATTCATCTTACTGCTAGTTAACCACGTAAAGTGTTTGAATGAATGTAATTTTATTTGACTAATATTGTTAACAAACATGTTACGCAAATACTTTACTAATAAACAAGACGATAAGTATGTAAGCATTTGTAGTTATTACAAAAAATAATATTATCATACGTTAACAAACAACTGAGCCGAATGGAATTCGCAATCACCTGCTTTTTTGAATAAATAAAAAACAATAATAAAGCACAAATTGAAATTACAAATTAATAATTATTAAGTACTGTTCATACAGTCATTAATTTAGTGCTCGAGAGGTCTAAACACGCAGCTGTCATTCGTGGATATGTGGACAGAGGCGAACTTGGAAACTATTGGTTTCTTTTCATATTTTATTACTAGGCAGTTGAAATGAAACAAGTCATGTGTTATAGGTTCCACAAACTACGAAAGACTTTTCGGTCTAACAATCACCCAATCTAACAATTAATATTTGTGGCTCACACACATGAATTGTAATAAATAATATTATGACTGTAGGTCAGATAGACGGTAAAAGAATTAAAAGTTAGTTTCGCATAAGAGAAGATTAAAATAAATGGCCCATGAGGGGATCGAACCCGCGACCTTCGCGTTATTAGCACGACGCTCTAACCAACTGAGCTAATGGGCCGATGTGTCACTTCTAAAAACTACGCAACTCTACCATATATTTTTAATGAATTAATATATTTTCGAAACACGATAGTGGTAGCAACATTGTATGATTTGGATCATCTGTATTGTAATTATTTTCGAATATTCTAATTTTGTTATAAAAACCATCTGAAAGTTTGTTGTCATTGGTAAATGGTCAATGGTCATACTGACCCAAAATCTACTGGGTAATTGAGATTCACATCGTGTGACTACTACGTCACAGTTACATTTCAAAATTAAGACTAATTATTGGATCATTGGTATGAGAGATATAATTTTCAGTAAGATAGGACCTTCTAAATTATTACACTGTTATTAATCCTCCCAAAAATAATAATAGCTAAATTCATACACTATTCTTTTTTTTTAATTATTTTCTATGATTTTGACGTAGAAATAATTTTACGTATGACCAACACTTCAGTCTACCCTGCGAATGCGAAAGGCTCAGCATATTGCAAACGTCGACAAATTATAACTAATTAAAACCGCAAAATAGCATCTCCTTTTTTATTTTTGGATCATGTACAAACAAAAACAATGTTTAGATAATGAGTCTGAAAAAGAGTGTGTTAACGCTACGGGGGTGTTAAATGCTGGAAAATCTTTGGGAAAATCATTTTAATCAATAACTTGCCTGCAAGTCCGATAGACGGTAAAAGTATGTGGAGTCAGGAATTAGTTTGTTCTCCCTGTTTGGGATAAAAGAAGTATAAAAGAATCGTTGGCCCATGAGGGGATCGAACCCGCGACATTCGCGTTATTAGCACGACGCTCTAACCAACTGAGCTAATGGGCCGATGTAGTCTTTTAGTAAAATACATTACTGATAATGTTCAGAGAGCCTTAACTAACAATTAATATTTTATTGAAAATAGTTGTCAGTAGTTATTTCATTACTTAGGATTCGCTTGATAGAGCCATAAGGCTGGTTGCTGTTATAAAACAGCAATACTTTGGAAAACCAGCCTTAAAAACTTTACATGACAAAATTATTCAAGTAGGCACTGCTGCGACTTTTAGTCACAACCGATATGACTTCGCGAAGAATACAGACTTCACTATGAGATGATAATGGCATCAAAAGATCGTTCGGTCTTTTTTTATTCATTTGTTTAATATAAGGGAGAATAAAAATAGAGGTATTGGCCCATGAGGGGATCGAACCCGCGACCTTCGCGTTATTAGCACGACGCTCTAACCAACTGAGCTAATGGGCCTACATACTTTTTAGAGATAAATGCGCTATATCAGTATTCCAAGGAACGAAAGAAGACTGAATGCAGAAGAAATGTAAATGCTGCGATGGATCGGTGAAATACCTCAGTCATTGAGGAATGAACACGTTAGAAGAGTTATGATTGGGGCTTTTGTAATAGGTAAGCTAAAAATAAATTATATGTGGGGGTATGGTCATGAATTGAAAATAGTTGCATGTTATGTAGGTAAAAAGGAATGAGTAGGTACGAAAGTTGAAGGATAGATGAACAGAGAAAAGTCAAAGTATTGATGAATGGAGTGCATCAGAGAAGTTGCATTCTATATCAATGAATGATGATAAGTGTAAAGAACTTTTGTCTAATTATTCTGTAGGCCCATTAGCTCAGTTGGTTAGAGCGTCGTGCTAATAACGCGAAGGTCGTGGGATCAGTCCTCTCATGGGCCAAGACTTTTTTTATTCTCCCTTATATTAAACAAATGAATAAAAAAAGACCAACAGATCTTTTGATGCCACTATCACCGGATAGTGAAGTATGTATTTCTTCGGGAAGTCATATCGGCTGAGGCTAAAAGTCGCAGCAGTGCTTCCTTGAATAATTTTGTCGTGTAACGTTTTTAAGGCTGGTTTTCCAACGTATTGCTGTTTTAAGGCTCTAATGCAATAACTACTGACAATTATTTTCAATAAAATATTCATTGTTAGTTAAGGCTCTCTGAACAGTACCAGTAAAGTATTTTACTTAAAGACTACATCGGCCCATTAGCTCAGTTGGTTAGAGCGTCGTGCTAATAACGCGAAGGTCGCGGGTTCGATCCCCTCATGGGCCAATGATTTTTTTAATCTTCTCTTATCCCGAACATAATATTACGAACAGTAATATTACGAATGTAAGACTAGTGACATATCTGTATTTATTTAAAGAATTATTAAAAGTTTCCTCATTTTTTTCAAGAACTTCATCATCCGCTTAATTATTCACAGCTCATCTTCAGATATTAATTCTTACTATGTTATTAAGTAGACAATATTAAATACTCTCAACAGTCATATTTACATAGCTGTGATCCCACACTAAGATAAAATTTAGTGTTGTGGATACGAAAACTGAATGTGGAATGATCCACTGATACTTGTTTTGGGTCTCATGTTTGTATGAACAAATATTTGTCCCTAGAAAATTATTAGAAAGTATGTTATAGATGAATGGTAAAAATATTAGATGTCTGGGAAATTTCTTGTACAAGTTCCACATACATATAAGAGAAGATTTAAAAAATCATTGGCCCATGAGGGGATCGAACCCGCGACCTTCGCGTTATTAGCACGACGCTCTAACCAACTGAGCTAATGGGCCGATAGTAACATTATAGGAATTTACAGTAGATACTGGTATATCACAAAATTACGTACGTGACATTTTCTACTTTTGGCGATATCATGTTATCTTTACGCAATTTATAACATACCTATGTTTCATTCATTTCAACCGTCAGATAATAATTGAGTTATGGCATAATTTGAATATAAAATATTTATTACGGCTAATTTTAAATCTAAGCACAATTTATGGTATATTTATAAATTACTCTTTCTTTTAGAACATGATTTCTATTTCTATATGAAAACTCCTTAGTTATTTTCATTTATTCATCATCATCATCATCATCATCACCAGTCCATATACGTTTTACTGCTAGATACGAGCTTCCTGTAAAACTGGCTCTTTTACAAGTACACCGCGCTGGCCTAGTGCGGGTGTGCAGACTACAAACCTAAGAAATTCTTAAGAACTTTTATATATGCAAGTTTCGTCATGCTGTTTTCCTTCACCGCTGTTACGTGATATTTCTTCGTAAATATTATATGTATGTTAATTATTTATATCTGCAAAAAGATAGATTAGCATTTCTGAAACCCGCAATAAATACCTTTACAATTCGAGCTAAAAATATGATATGGCCCATGAGGGGATCGAACCCGCGACCTTCGCGTTATTAGCACGACGCTCTAACCAACTGAGCTAATGGGCCGCTTATATCTGGTGACAAAATAAAAGATTCAAAATTTGGCCTATAGATCAATTGGCAGATATATTCATGTATTAGAGTTATCACAGAAGAGAAATTAAGTCCTTTAATATTGTCTCTACGTTTATAAGTAACTAAGTTAGTAATAAGTCCTGAAATACTCAATAAGCTATCGCCAAGTCCGTCCCGCACGCACGAGGCGCTGTCAAAAACCCCTTGAATAATACATTGACTAATTGATTGGTTGACTTATGAGCTTAACGGATAAAAAACTAAATTAACGCACAAACACGCCCAAACTTATTAAACCCTTTTAGTATGCGGCTCGGTTTAACCTAATTGAGTTGAGGCAAGAGGTTAATTTCTTGCGCTGGATAAATTATTGTTTTATGCAAATGTGGGAGGCCAGTTTTGGAAATAATTAAATTCGTTTCTGCCCTCGGGGATGGATAGATCGGACACTGTTTGTTAATGCGCTATGTTAGGTTGAGCTGCGGTTTCTTGCTTACACTATACCGTAGATAGCATGAATAAAACAATGTACTGAACTCTTTATCACATAAAATGGCCCTTAAGTTATTTTGATACGTTTTGTTAGGGAAGATGTTCGCATCAGCAGTTATCAAGGTATAATTCCCGTCGGAATTGAATACATTCCAAGATTAGTCCGTGTACCTAATAGAAACTCAGAACTTTGAAAAACTTTTGAATCTAAGCACCGTAGTGACTTGATGGAAACTCTTCAATCGCATAATTATCGATACTCCTTTGGAATGCGCTTCCCTCAGAGATCAGGACGTGCACGAATCGTTACTCGTTCAAGTTGAAGGTTCGGAAGTTGCTGTCAACCAGAATAGCAGATTCCTCACATTGATATGTATATATATGTATGTATAAATATATATAATATAAATATAATTTGTATGTATACATGGACTAGTATTATATATTTATGTATGTTTTGTATACTGTATGTAGATTATATGCCCACATAATAGCGTATTTTATTTTAATAAATTTATTTACGCACCTACGCATTTTATCTCTGCACCACCCAAGGTTCGACGGTAAGAGAATGCCTTAGGCATTATGTCCACCTTTACATGTAATGTATAAAGAGTAAATAAATAAATAAATAATTGTGTCGCTGATTCTCCACAGCATAGTGTGTTTTCTTCTATATAGCTATTACAGTGTTATTTGAATGGGGCTGTGTACTTAATATAGGTACAAGGAAGGAACATGTTCAACACCTTCCTAAGTTTAATTAGGTAAGAATTACATCATTTCTAAAGTAAAATAGAGTTTTATCTATTGAAGCTGTAAAATTAGTTACAACTGTTGCTATTCTGAACGAAATAATGTGAGTAAACTTTTTACAAATCGTTGCGAATTGCATAAATCTGCTGCGATGCATATCTTGGAAAAGTTCCAAATAAACCAGAAAAGTCTAAACAGATTATGGGATGATGTAATGGTTTTTTTTATTTCTCCTTCCCCTAACTAAAGTCAAAGCCTTTTCTGTTCCGTTTCGGTTGTATATACTAACCTCCTATCTAATCTCAAGAATTATATTATAATGAGATTATATAATGCTTAGGGGAAAGGTTATTTATTTTATAATCAACATTCAAAACAGCGTTAGCTGTCTAATAGCACAGGGGCGATTCGTGATCTTAAGAATCTTGCAAGTTAGGTGAAATCATAAAGTCAGGAAAAGTTATGGGGTATTTTAGAACATTTTCAGTTACAGCAAGACTTAGTGGCGCCTCTCATTACGTAAAAATTAAGAACAGCTACGAATCTCTGGTGCAGATATGCCATGCTTCTTCAATAAAACAGGCAAGGCTATGTACAAAAATAAGGGGTTAAGGAATCACACTACATTAAAATATTTTAATCTCTTAATGTCTCATAACTTTTACGTAATGACAATAATTTATTAAGCTATCATTCCGTGTGTCATCTCATTTTACTAAGCATAATCTTCAGCGCTCATCTGGTCTTTCTCTTCCCATCATCTCTAACGTTTTTAAAAACGATATAATCTATTTTTTAAAAGTATTGTCTTTTTCTAAATCAAAAACTTAACAAGGTGAGGCATTCCATCCCGCCATATTTGCATTCCTAATTATGTTTTCTAATAAATCATAATTAACACAAAAACCATTCGGGCCGATGAACGAATGGCGGCGGATGCCCGAATACAGGCTTTAATTAAAATCTTTCACAGTAATTTCGATATTATATAGAAACCGCTGAGGTACCTTAACGAACGCGTTTAAGTCCAGCACACGAATAAATATCTATAGGCGACGAACGTTAACGTTTATGGACTCCAAACCCATGTGTAGACTTGGGGAACAGTAAATATCTTATGAAATTGGATCGTTAATGTTCCCGTGCGATATACGGGCTACACATATCATTGGGAATGGTCGGTATTTGTTTAATACAAGGCGCCACAATTTGTGAGTCGTAAATTACCAACTAATATTGTTCATTATTAAATTTCAAGATGATGGCCAGTATTGAAATACGTTCCGTGATTTATGAGACGTAAAAATGTAGTTAAGGGGAAAAATTACGTAATTTTATAATTGAAGTACAAAGTGTATGAAGCACTGCATAGGTAGAGTTGTGCAAAATTGTTTGTAGGTTATTTTTAAGAGTTTTGATAATTATGGCAGGCGGCGTAAAAAAACTGAAAAAGAAAAAGTAAGCAAGTATCTGGCTAGCATCAAGTCTGCAAAATAATTAATGCCTGTTGAAAATAAATCGCAGTCGTTTTTATGAAGAAAAGTTATATCATATGATGCAGATATAGGTATTAGGTACCATAAGTTTGATAGAGGTATTCTGACATTACCGACATTTATTTATTCATAGAAATGCTGTCATTAACCGTTTTAAAATAAGCTTTATCTAATCCCACAACAAACTGATAAACGTATTGTTTGTAATGTTTCAAATGAAAATTAACTGAATTATTGAACGAAAACGCCCGAGGCGAATCGACGTTTCAAAGAACCCAAAAGCGGATACATCTTTTACAATCAAAGAATATATATGATCGCGCAAGCGCCGATACAAATGAAATATGCGCACCGATATAACGAGCCACACCGTTTAACAATTAACTTAACAAACAAATGTAATATATTGTGGTTAAAATTCAATACTGACGCGCCGAGCGGCCCACAATAACTTATTCTCAAAACTTCGCCGATTCCCTTTCTCCCCAGGTCATTTGTGACGTAAGATTAATACACTCCAGAACATATTATGCCATCGTTATCTTCCAATTTTAAAGCTTACGGACCAGTATGCCGTTTCGACAATTGTCTTTGGTCAATTTTGTTTATGGATCATTTTACCGAACGCAATCAAGCCTTTTTGAAAAAGGAACATGCCTATTCCTAAACAATACATTTAAAACGGACACATTTATAGTTGAAAAAAAGAGAACAGTTTGAAATGCATTAAATACGTGCGTTTCGGTGCCTTTCTCGGCACCGTTAAATGATTATTTCAATAGTTGATATTGCAATTGGTTCTCTCAGCGGGTCGTCGGCAATTAATAATTATTTAATAAGGCACTCATTACACGACGCTGCGCGCAATCAGCCGCGCCGAAATTATTGCCGCGCCACCTACTCCATGCCGACGCTGAATTATGAACGCGGTTATTCACTCGACCGCTTTAGCTTTTAGCCGGCTCAAATTGTTTTGTAGATTCTCAATTTAGAGATGTTTCAGGGATAGTAGTTTCAAAATACGATTACATGATTAAAAAAAAAAGAAACATTTTTTTTGCGAGGATTCTTGCCGTTTGATTCATAGGGACATTACGTTCCCAAAAGGAGATAGCTTAAAACTGACGATTTAAGTGCGCTTGTTGTTTTAAACAAAGATTATTTTGACTTTGAATGACATACATACAGTATTTCGATGTTCCGGTCTCGCCAGAGGGTTTTATGGCCTTAAAGGCGAAAAATAATACTAGAATTGTTTGTCAACTTTCCCATCATAACTGCTAAACTGTCCAGCATTTACGATTTGGGGTTATTCTTGCAGCTTCACATTTGTCATCTGCTTTAAAGTCCATGTATTATTTATGACATTTTCAAGCCCAGTTTCAAACTAGGTGCTGTCTTTAAGAATTTTCTAACGAAAAAAATAATAACACTGGTCTAAACCGAAAATCGTACTTGCGACATCTTAATCGGACGGCAGAATTTTGTGCCGTTAAATAAAAAAAAGCAATCTTTCAGTTTCTTGTATTCTAGCTCAGATAAAAATAGCATGTCACTGTTCTAAATGATAAATTAAAATTTCAATGATTTATGCGACAATACCGGAACCAATTTGATACTAATTTATCAGACGAATTATAACAACATTAAAAATTGACATTTATAACAAAGCATACGTCCAATTAGGCTCACTTGTTTCTGAATGCCATTCTTTAATTCATCTTCCACCTTACATTCCAAAACATAAAGACCAAAATCGCTTAAAATATGTGAAACAGTCGGAATTATATTTTTGTAAAGCTTAATAGTGCGACAAGGCACAGAGCGCTCATTAGAGAAAACAAATCAATATAATAAGGTAATAAAACTGGCTTTGTTCCCATTGTAAGGTAATTTTGTTGATTGGCCTTTACGGCTGCATTTGATTGTTACAAATTTGTTTATGACATCGGTCGTGTTTATTGGTGGGGCATCTAATTTTTCGGAACGGCTTTCGGGTTCTCAGTACCGCGTCTTTTCGTTTCAAATTATAACTGAGTATTTATGTTTGGAACACGGAACTGTGTGCTGCTTGTGTATTATATTGGGATGATTCAAACGTTTATAAAATCGTTTTAAAATCTATTTCTTATCGTATTGTAAATCGTGTCAAATCTTCGTATACATTTGTTGACAGCTGTCAAAGCCTACACCTTAAGAAAATAGCTTTTATACAGTTTAAACGTATTTTCCTAAAATATCGAATTGTGTGAAATTAAAATAAAGCGCAGCGTTAGATGTTCATAGTGAACTGAAGATTTAAAGAAAATCGCGGGAAGCCACTGGTTGCAGACCACCTCCGATAGAGGCTTTTGCAAGTTATCTAGCAATGGACGTTTTTTGACTCATGATGCCAAATTATGTTTCTTCACGAATAATTTATAGTTGAAGCATAAAAATGTATATTTAAAAAAAACGTTGTTCAGAAAAGTCATCGATGGGTACTTTGATTTCCATTCCTGAGACTGGCAATGTGTTATAAGATTTTTCACTTAATAAGTTTTTAAAAGAAACTCGAGATGTAGACATGTCAGGGAAGACGAAAACAGTATCGGCCCCTATAATGTGGTCACTGAAAAAACATGATGAGAACACAGAGACTCTACCATGAAGCCTTCTTTGTAAGTTAACACGCATTTATTCAAGTTTGATAACTCGTAGTCACGGAAACACAAATCCTTTAGATTTGCCATAGTCGGATAAAGAGAAATGTCGATAGAGACTTATCTAGGAAGATATTATAATGAAAAACCTAAACACCTTCTTTCTATCCTGGTCTGTCAATTATAAAATATCTTTTACACAAAAACTTTACGTAAGGCATCTGTCGCCAGATTAACAGGGTGAATAGACACATGATTCCTCTGTATGGATAATGATCGACCAATTTGTAGAACAGGCGTCACGAACTAATGGTTAGTAGGAAACGCGCAGTAAAGCTATTCAGTTAACAGTTGTGTTTTATTAACATTAATTATGGATATTTGGAAGGAGAAACTAAACGCGGGAATTCGACATGGTCTGTTTGTATCCTAATATAATAAATGTGAAAGTACGTTTGTTAGACTTGTGGAATAAATGTCTGTTGAGCGATCCAAAGATTTTGGTTTGATGACCGGGACAGGTAAATGTGATACGGAAACCTTGTGAATAAACGCCTAACACAGGACTTGGCGATCTATAGCCTAAAGAATTATCTTACCTTTCAATCGCTTCTGTCAGTTTATTGCTTGCCCACTGTTAAAGATCCAGCTACAATTTAAATATTCTTCGACTTTGAAGAAAAAGCTGAGAAATGAGAATATTCCTAAGAAGAATTTCTTCCTTAATAGGCAAAAGATAATTTTAATTTAATTCCACCGATTCCATGATTACAGGATAAAAATCGAAGCGCTAGTGACGTTTGCCCACGAGAATGTGAAGTAATAAAACCTTATAATCCCCCTGGATAATAACATTAAAATAAACACTATTTAACCAAATTCCTTCCGCCATAAACGATGAGAAATATCCATCAGCGTAACGTCCCCTAACTGGTCTCAATTGGATTCAATCACAACATTAAATGGAATTAATAATCATTTATTTTCGCCACGTACGACGCCTGGCTGGATAACTGCCGCCATCTTTACTGTCAGTCCATACTGACAGCATTTTTTCCCGCGCTTAATGTCACCTGATGAGCTTTAATTTCGCTTTCATCAACCGCTCATCTGCTCGAGAAGTGCCATTAAAATTTCGCAGCCTCGTGAATAGCTCAATCAATAAGCACAATCGGTGAGAAAAACTCGCCATATCGTCGCTCGCTAGGGCTGATCTTCCTTGTGTGAAATCGGTGGTGATTATTGTAACGTGCGAGATTTCTCGCGTGTAGTGATTAAGTAGTGGCGTAGAAACAATATTCGTTAACCTACGCGATGCGATGTTCTGTGAAATATTATTTTCATGTTTTCGTTTTAAAATTGGTCTTATATGAATGAGTAGTCGCTTTCATATTGTACTCAACACAAGTTAGATAACGATTTGGAACGCATGGTTCGATAACGGTATGAAGGTAAAACAAAATGTTTAAAAGTTAACCCTTCGTAGCCCAAGATCATAAAAAATTATAATACTTTGGTATATGATAGGCTTGAACAAATAAAAAAACACGTGTTTCGTGGAAATTCAAAAATATTTTTTATTCCGTATGTATTGAATCTTTTAGGGTTTGTGACATTACTGTCACATTGGGTTAAAGTGGAAGAAAATGTTTTAACGTAGTATGGAAGGATCTAACAGATTTATTTTGTTTTTTGTAACAACTACTATTCCGAACTTTTTAAAAATTGTTTGTGCTACATCAGGACACCGAAGAAACTTGGGCAAAATGATTTTCAAACCTAATTCGGTCAGTAGCCAATTTGATACTGCCCCACCGCCAATGGGGGGACATGTCGCGCCGGACCCTTGTGATTTTGGCTTGTATTTTATTTTCAATTAATCTTCGCTGTTGGACATTAGGATTCAAGCAAAACTTACATAAAGTCTCCAATTTCAAGTTGAAAATCTGCTGAAGACATTTGTTTGTCATTGCATAGTTTAGTCTGCCTTACTCTCACATACATCAGCCAAGAACTGGCCATGGTCAGATCTAATAATTGGTAAAACATCTAAACCTGGCGTCTTTTAATTCGTGTTATAATACTATAAGCACCCATAATGCTGTTAATAAAATCTACACCTCCAATATACCCATTACATTCTTCGACGATATGAGACCGATCAATGTTGATGTACTTCTATTGGCCTTATCGTAACGACTTGGACCTTCGACCACTCACCAGCAAAAATTGAGAGAAGCGTGACAAGTTTGTTGTCTTTTCATATAAATTTTGACACATCAATTGCGTCCATATTTGCTACGTAATCAACAGAAAATCTACATTACTTTTTATTACATCCTCGTCGGGGGGTAGTTTGCAATCTTGAACGAGATTATTTCGTACGGTCCCAGGACTCCCCAAGTCCAAGATATATCCACTTCTGCTACGTACTCCAGTAAAGTTTCAAACCACGGAAGTAAAGTTATTATCCAAATATATATGTTATTTCTGATGTCTGGGTATGCCCGCGTCATTCTAAATACGACGTTTCAAGATGCTCCTTTTTTATTCTACTCGGAGCAAAACTCTTTCAGTTCCTGTTTCAGGTTCAATATTATAATAGACAAAACTTGAAACTACGCTCAGTACATAAAATTTTTAACGCCAATTGTGTTTTTTTTATAGGCATATATCTATTCAAATTGTCTCTTCTCTTAGTGTAGCAAATCTATTCATCCACACAAAGGTATACCTCGAATAGAACTCCACTAGAAGTCCTATTTAAGGCTTATATTATAGATCTAATTTTTGTGTAAGTACTACCCCTATCTTAAAAAATAGGAGAAAAAAATCATCAATATATGGATATACATTAGTTGTATTTTTTATGCCATTGTCACCCAATGTAACAGAAATGTAACAAACATAAAAAGTTACTTTTTACATATAAAAAATCAAAAGTATGAATTGGTAACGATATATAGACCAAATCATTTACTTACCTACGGGTATCAACAAAAATTATACAATTTTATATACTTTTAGTATATTTTTATAAATTTTAAA
Organism: Cephonodes hylas; assembly: GCA_030295005.1. Classification (NCBI taxonomy): domain Eukaryota; kingdom Metazoa; phylum Arthropoda; class Insecta; order Lepidoptera; family Sphingidae; genus Cephonodes; species Cephonodes hylas. The sequence continues at coordinate 3,585,899 of AP025364.1, read as the reverse complement.
CTTTTTGCAAGTTCAAACATGGCATTTTCATCAAAACACGAAATTCAAAGCCAAAAAGGGAGCAAGTTACACTACCTATGATTTATATTTGATGCTAAAATGTTCGGTGTGTTATTTAAGAATATATTGATATTGATTTGACAAATCTTAAACGTTTAGTTAAAATTTTATAGAGACTTTTTGGGTTTGTTACAGAAATGTCACCAGGGGCTATAAAGGGTTAACAGAGTTTCAGTCAACTAACAAAAAATATTTCCCAGGAAAGATTTTCATACACGTCAAAATTTTTCTTTATAGTCTTGAAAATAAAATTTAATAAAAAATATTGTTATTGTAAAATCTCAAATTGGTCTACGTAAGTAATTGAATAAGATCGAAACGAATATCGACCGTCTCTATGATACAAGACGTTGAAAAAAATGTCAGCATAAGCTGCGCCCGCGCACGTCCCTCGCAACGGAATGTAATTAACAGAACACCAATAAAAATAATTGGGAACAAAAAGCGATCCGCTCTCGGCCGCCATTTATTATTTTGATTACCCTTGTTATTGTTATGGGGTATTGACGTTTCCCATCTACACTTTCACGAAGACACTGTGTTGTTGAAATGTAGGGGTTTCGGGGCACGCGTGGACACTGTGTTGGTTGTGTGTGTGGCTTGAGGAGGGGATTTATTGTTCCCCTTTACGGCTTTGTTTGTTCCCGCCGACCACGCGTGACGCGCGATGTATGGCGAAGACTGAAGTTGCGCGGGGGCGGGGCGGGCTGATAGAATACGACACTAATTACTTTTTATTCACTTTTAACCTTTATTCGCAATTTAATTATGGCTTTTATTAAATAACCATAATAATAGTCTTGATAGAATATAAAATTTACAGCTGCTGTGTATTTTAAGTTAAAAATTTATTACGTGGTACTTTTGATAAACATCTCGTCTTAGTGAAAAACATCTTTTGTATTTATTTTATGTATTTCTTTAAATGTCACGATGTATCTTTAAGCAAATAAAATAAACATATTTTTATCTTTTAGAATAACTTCCGAAAGATTTGTGGTGATTTAAAATTTATTCGAATAAGTTTCCTTCCAAGTCCACTTGTACCTTTATTTTAGCCCTAATTCTTCGGAAACATTCCTTGTACAGATTGTGTAATGTCTCTAGAAAAGTCCCAATTGATAGCGTCAACTCGACCTGGAGTCGATACTGAAACCTTCAGATTGAGCTCCAAGTACCTTTATAATCTTTTTGTTTTGTTTTGTCTACGATCAAAAAGTAACACAGAGGTAAGTGTAGTAAACGCTTCCGCCTCCCGCCACTTCCTTCACCGTAACATCTCCTTGGAACTTTTCACAGTCATAAAACTGTATAGTTTTGGTTTTAGCACGGCTATTAGTAATAATTTAATTTTATGTTTAGTTTTTTGTTGTTAATCATGCACGGTGAGCGGATAAAGACCAATTGTTAATAACTTCGCTCACTTAGTAAAGCAAACTGAGTTGTCGATGGCTTTGTAAGATAAATTATTGTTCGGACTTACCTGTATTTATAAATTAATTTACTATCTTAGGCATGAGTCTAAAAACTATTATCTTTTAGCTATTAAAAATAATTAGAGAACTTGAGAAAGGTGGTGGATGGATGAGGACTGTTCAAGACCGTGATGGTTATTGCCTACTAGGGGAGATATTCGTTCAGTAGTGGACGGCAATAGCCTGGAAATAAAAATAATTTGAGATTTTACTGAAAGAAAGAAAATAACTGTAACACATTTGATACGTTTTCAGTGGTGTTGCTTTGATGGAAATATATTTTATGTGAGGTATTTAAAAGTATAAATACTACCTTACCGAGTTTCGGAGCGTTGTGCAATAAAAAGAAGTTTTAACACGGATATTAAAGCTCCGGCGAGATTTGAACTCACGATCTCCTGTTTACTAGACAGGCGCTTTAACCAACTAAGGCACGGCGCCTATGACAGTCAAGTTAAAATTGAACCTTTCACGCCTTTAAGATTTTCTGAATGCTTAAATAAATTAGTGAAATGATTTTAAGAGCTGACTAACAACTGAGGCCTTTTAGCTTATATTTGTAGGAGTGGTCTGTGCCCAACAGTGGGAAGTTTTCGGTTTAATAACGCTTCATTAATAAATTTAAGAGCCATTGCGCCTATATTTATTGAAAAGTCTGTTTATTTATATTTTAATATTAGAACGACAACCACCGCATCTTAAGATAAATATATGGAATTGGAAATATTTATCACTTTACTTTATTTTGAATAATAGGTAAAATCTATCTATAGGGCACAAATATCATAAAGTTTTCTTAAAGATCCTAGTAGAAAATGGCCTGTTATGACCGCAGACGACAAAATAATATGTGAGACGTTTTTTTGTTCGGCAACGCGACAGGATCTATATAATACAAAATTTCCAACAGCAATATGTAATCAAAGTATCAATCAGAGTTTTAGCAAAATCGTTAAAAACACAACGAAAACCATAAATTCGTAAAGCACATCTCAGGCCATTAATTAAATCGAATCACATACATTGTAGGCTGGCAACACAGCCTGTAATAATGAACATTACAGCTGTAATAATGAATATTACAGGGTAATTACTTGCAGTGCGGATTATTGCTTTATTAAGCTCGCTTTTAGCGGTGAATGCTTAGATCTTTATTGTCGTAATTTTGTAATGGCATAATCGAGGGCGGGAGTTATAGCGGCGAGGTTCGCAGGGCCCGTCGCGTCTTGCATTCTTTTACTGGAGTACGCCGTAGCATAAAACCTTCTTTGACTGAATATAACTGTTCTGCTTGCGAGCAGTGACGGCCTCGAGGTTTAGGCACGCGGTCGAGAATCTCGGCGGACTCTCTCTGACTTTTGGAAGTTACGTGTGCATTAACGATGAAGGGAAACTTCGTCATCAAACCTGCACACCTAAAAGTTTTTAGGAAATTCTTAGCTGTGGCCGCCAGTCTGCACTAGGCCAGCATGATGGAATAATTCTTAAGCTCTCTCATTTTTTTTTACATTTATATTTCACAAGTTTTAATAACAGTGGTTACAATATTGGATTTACCTAGTGACTCTACCATAAGCAAAGCTTGTCTCGTAGAGGGAGTATGCTCAATGACTTTTATGGAATGTAGAGGAGGCCAGTGTCCCACAGTGGGGTGCATACGGGCTAATCATGATGATGAAGTACTTAAAATTGTGCGTTATTTTTGTCACATACAACGTTAAAACTAAGTTCATAATTTAGTGCGAATTGCACTGTTTTCCCTTCCATATTTTTTCTAAGTCTGACCATATTTTTCACCGTTGATGGAAGTAATGAACGAATTTCATTCAATACGTCAGTATCTCCGTACGCTTTTGTCGGTTTTCCTCGTCACTAACTAGATTTGTATAACTCCACGCTACATAGGCCGTCGCGAATTGTTAACTCTAAGGAGTTAGGAGACACATGGGTAATATACTATAAACTAATGCAATGTCATTTTTTTTTTTAAATATTTCATCAAAAGCCCCGTTGGACAAACTATTTGATATAATTTAAGCATTTTTGCGCAATGAAGATTATTCTACCCCTCGCGAGATGGCGCTGTTCAGTTAAACAGTTTTAGTAAATCGCGATGACAAGATTTTCAACCGCATATATAAATAAAAGAATTTCTCTTGGGATTCTCGTAACTATCGCAAAACTATCTTTTGATCGGTATTTTTGGAAGTCCCTTTAAGGGATTAATGATGCTTTTAAAAGTCTACTTATCACTACCTAAGTTCTTGTAGATTCACCAGCTAACAATTTCTTTGGTATAACAATTATTTAATATGTGCTATTGCCGATTCAAGACTTAATGTAAATAAGTCCGGAAGAATACTGTTTCATGTAGAAATGTGTTACTGACTTAATCGATTCGAAAAAAAAGCATTGAATGTAATCTAAAGGAGACAATGACGAAAGTTGTAGATCTGTGCTACGTCAATGGTAAAATGAAGAACTCTACATTAGTATTCCATCCCCTCGCGAGATGGCGCTGTTCAGCTACACAGTTTTTGTAAATCGCGATGTCAAGATTCGCAAGTGAACCTATAAATTAACTTATTTTACGTATAATAACCATTTCAGTCTCACTCTATTCGTGTTTTTGGAGGATATTCTTATTTTTGGAAGTCCCTTTATGGGATTAATTATAGGTAATTTTAAGTTGTAACTGTACTTTGTTAAGTCCTACTTATTTCTCACTGAGTAGTTTCACCGGCGTGCACACTGAATTTTCAGAATAATAAATTATAACCAATGTGCAGTATTTACACAGTAAAGTCACAAGTCGTGAAAAAGTAAAAAAGAAATTATAAAATGGTGAACAAAAACGTAATTAAATAAATTATTATAAGACTAATCTATAATTATAATTATAACATGCCACTATATTTGCGACAAAAAGCAGTGATGCCGTCGATCGAGAATCTCGGTGGTCGCGGGTTCGAATCCAAAGCAAAACTCTGGCTTTTCGAAGCTATGTGTGTCTTCTTCTTCTTCATCAACCCATATACGCCCACTGCTGAGCACGGGTCTCCTCTATCATTGAGAGGGTTTAGGCCATAGTCCGCCACGCTGGCCTAGTGCGGGTTGGCGGACTACACACCTAAGAAATTCCTTTTCTTTAAGGGTGAAGGAAAACATTGTGATAAAACGCCCACACCTAAAAAAATATCTTAGGTGTGTCTGTGTAGTCTGCCAATCCGCACTAGGCCAGCGTGGTGGACTATGGCCTCAACCCTCTCAATGGTAGAGGAGGCCCATGCCCAGCATTGAGACGTATATGGGCTGATGACGATATTTGCGACTTAAAGAGACTTTAGCAACTTCTCAACCGTACGTTTTTAGTGTTAATACAAAATTTTTGAAACCATAAACTACAGTTTAGAGCTCAGACAATTTTTAAAAAGGCTGCTACACATTTAAAAAGGGGCTGATCGCCATATTGGACTATGATTAAATGTGTAGACTTGGCTATAGAGATATTGCAATTTATAATTAAGTCTAATCCCACTTAATAATCGAACAAAAATTTGGAGAATTTTAGTTAAAGCTCAACAAAGAAATATACACACAATAGCGTTCTCATTAGACAAGTTATTTGTATATTACCTGAATAACTTTGTTCGTAGTTATCACTCCCTTCACTAGATGGCGTTGTTCGGTTACCTTAGTATGGGACAGAACATTTATATTGTATATTTATATATGTGGGTTGTTTGTATTATTAATATCTACGAAGGAAATGATTATCACACTCCGTGTCAGCGTACTAATAACAGTTCGCAATCACCGACCATTTGTAACAACCGCAACTGATTATTTACAATTAACTTTAAGTAAAACGTCTATCTGCGCCTGCGTGTAGCTTAAACGTTCCGTTTTACGCTTTGTCAAGATAAAAATGTTACTTTTCTAATTACTCACAATTATCTCGGGAAATGTGTTAGGAAATGTTAACGCGCCTAAGTGTTTTTTATCTATGTTTAACTGTATTTAAAAGGACCTGGTTGTTCATGGCTCTTTGAGTTACTTGTCTTTGATAAGGTTAAAAAAATAGGTAGGAAATATGATGACATAATTGCTTTTTTTTGAGTATTTTAGATTAGAAATATGTTTATCTTCGGTCCTTCTACTTTAGTCCTATGTTGTTAGAAACCAAATAATTGTTTGAAATGCCATTTCTCGGACAATCTTGCAGACCCTGCTACTGAAAAATGAAAGTCAAATTAAAGTGGACTTTTACGAGCTTTTTGTATCGTCAATCTTAAACTAAACTATTGCCGCTTGAAAACGTGTTATTGCTGTAAGGAAGAAACTCCTTCACAAAATGCCAAATAAAGTATGTCTTTTTATTCTGTATAAAAAAAGCATTACGCATATGTATTCATATTTTTTATATTGACATTGTTTTAATTTTAAAAAGTAAACGTTATTAGAATTTAATATTCTCACTATAATTTTTCCTATTCCGGTAATCGAACGCAGGGTCTACAAATTGCAATAAAATGTACACTACGGCACTAACGACGCAGCCTTTCTTAGTTAATTTTAAAAGGCAATTTCTTTTTAAGAGGGTTTATACATATTTCGGCAAAAACAGTACTTTTCGAAGCACTTAAAATTGATGAAAGACCCATCGTACAAATATCTCAATTACCAATTATTATAGGGAATATTGTCATCTAAAAAGTTAGTTAAGAACATTTTAAGATTTTTGCGTAAATTTTAATAAACAACAAGATAACTGAGCTAAGGTTGTCATAAATTCACTTTTAGAGTCATTTTCGAGGCTCAAAATTCGGATTAATTCATAATATATTTAATCAAAATAAAATTTTGTTGAATTGTGTATATCCCCAAGCAAATAATTAGTTAAAAACATTTTAAGATTTAGATTGCATATTCAAGTAAAAAAAAAATTAAGGCATTCAAAATATTGGGAAATTACTGTTACTATAGCATTTTTTTTACCCCTGTACGATATTCAATTTAACAAAATAACAACTTTCCCTTATAAAAGAACGTGTACTTGAAAACGTACAATTTTTGTTTTAAAGAAATTTTATTTCTTTATTTTTTTATGAATATTTTAAAATGTGCTATAAAACGCCGGGCCCAGGCCAGTGCAAATCACACCGCCGCGAGGCCTTTCAAGGAGAGGACGTGTCGCTCTGCGCTACGCCATCGAAATTTGCGTCGTAAATATTTTTGCTATTTTCTCTGCTTTCCGAACATGTGATCAATTAAACTTTAAAAGGAATTAATCTAAGTGATCTATTTGACACTATACATATTCAATAATTATGATTTCATTTCATTTTATTTGATATTTTGAGTAATAAGTAAGAACCGGCGCGCGCGCTCGTCGCTGCATCGACACTCGTCGCATTTACCTAAACTCGGCGAGCCGCGCGGTGTTTATACGCTCTTAATACAAAATAATAACGACCTTTACAATTAATTATTTCCTCTCACAGGTAACTTTGTAGGCTTTCTATAACGTAAATAATGTTTTGTACGTCGGAGGAAGTTAGTGCAAAATTAAAACAATTTGTAAAGTACAAAGCCCGCTGATTTTATCGCTCCTATTATTCGTGGAATGGGATGGTATAACTGAGAAGCTTATGGAGGGAAAAATCTAAACTAGCGATAGACTATAAGAGAACTAGATTCTCTTTGAGGTGTGCCACACACAACTTTTTATTAATTTAAGTACATGTTTTTAATAAATTTGTAAAATTTTAAAATCACATAGAAGACCAACATTTTCCTTATTTAAATATTTATTTATTTATTAAGGCAATATAATCAATCAGTACTCCAAACGCTGTCTAAATAAACATGCATCATCATTATCAGCCCATATCCTAGCACGAGCCTTCTCTACAACTTAGAATGTTTAGGGCTTCGTCCACCACGCCGGCCGAGTGCGGGTTGGCCGACTACTCACTTAAGATATGACTAAGAACTTGACACATGACTTCGAATAGGTATAGCTATTTACCTGGTGTTTGAAACCGCCCTTGCCGAGATTTTTGACTCGACCGCGCTAAAATTCGATGCCATCATTACTAACAAAAATTCATTTATTATTATATCAATAGGCTTTGATTTAACACCACTGATAACTTTTATTCCCTACCGCCTGTCACCTACACCGCTCCCCATTCTCCAAAGACCGCAAGCGATTTGAAATAGACGCGAACACATGCAAACTGTAGGCCGTCTGAAATGACTTCATGGGCTGGCTCTAATCGGCCGAAGAAATTTAATTTGCACGAAGCCACGTTTCGCAAAGCGAATTAGAGCCTCCACCGTGTTCAGCATTTTTAATTGCGTTTCGTTAATCTATCGAATTAATCTGTTATGAAAGTGATACAGGTGTATCGGGTTTGTAACTCTAATAAATTTCGTTTTCTATGTAAGTTAATGTGGGTGGTTTGTTTTGGATGGAAGAATATGTACCTAATAGGATTATATTACATGAATATGGAATAAGAAATATGTAGTAGGTACAGTTTTAGGCTTTGCTCGAACCAATATTGTAAGGTGTACAAAAATTTACAAACATTCGTTTTGTCTGTTCATTTGTTTTAGGCTATTTTAACATATTGAGAAGAGATATCCTGAGTAAGCTAGCTCTAGAGTACGGAGTGATTAAGAATGTGAAGCTCCAGCTATTTTAAATTGTATATAAAAAAACTAAGTATGAGGCATAAAAACAATATTAATACGGAAAGCTTGAACACTTAAATTAAAGAGATATAAAAACGTATTTACGTATGTATGTAACGAATGAACTCTATGAATATTGATTTGACTAAAATGATTTTTGGCATAGACATAAATAATACCCTAGGAAATCGCGTTAAAGCCTTATTCAATATTACAATTATAATCATCATTAGGCCTTCTCTACCTTAGAGGTTTAAGGCCCTAGTTCACCACGCTGGCCTAGTGCGGGTTAGCAGCCACGCACGATTAATATCGCTTAAAGTTTATAACTTAACAGTACACAAATAAAACGTATAATGAACAAAATTAATTAAAATCGGTTTACGTCAGTGATGACGTCACGGCGTATTTATAAAAAGACGAGCCTGTTCCACGATCGCGTGTACAGCGAAACAAGTTAACTAATAGCCAACTAACCGCACTAACACGAAATACAATTAACAAGACCGTTTTACAGTTTCTATGTTTAATTATCCCACGAAGTGTAGGCTTCGGGTTTTTGTATTAGAATCGAAAATAACAAGTATATATAGGTTATTGTAAATTTATATAAATAATGGTTAAATGCCGTATACTTAAAAAAAAAAAACCAAATAATTGTATAAAAATCATCTAACAACCCGCACTAAGACAGCGTGGTGGACTAAGGTCTAAACTTATTTCAGTTTTAGAGGAGGCCCGTGCCCAGCAGTGGGACGTATATGGGCAAGACGTACAATATAAATATTGATGCAACATTTATCTCAAACACGAAACTATTATGAGGCTTTTGTAAAAAATAATTAGAAATGTGTTCGTAATTCAAATCCTAAAATACATAACTAAAAAAAAATCACACATTTCAACATATAAAACCTCTTTAAATTAATTCCTAGGATATAGCATTTATTTCAAAAAGTTCACTAAAAATCGCGTTCAATTTTTAAACAAGCATTCAAACTATTTAACTGGCTGGCAGTAACAAATAAAAAGAAATAAAACACGGTTTTATCCACAGTTTTATCAGGCACGTAATGTTATGTGATTGCCACCGTTGTAAATGAGACATCAATAGGGAACAATCTGCAACGAGGGAGCTTAATGTGCTCGATCACGCGACCGCCGCGCTTCCACGACCGAAATACACGGTAATCATGAGCTTTCTAATGCCGATTGGGTAGGAACACTTCATATTAGTCGTAATAATACTAGTGTGGTTTTACGTAGCAAATATCTAATAGGGTATTTGTCTAAGAGAATTTTATTGTAATATTTATGTATTTGGTATTTGAAATATAAAAGTTGGGACGCAGTAGAGAAATATATTAAAATATTTTTTCGCATTTTAAAAGCAGTGATGTCAATAATCATGCTTTGTAAACTTTTCTTGATCTTATTTGTTTGTTACTGGTTACTTGTTATTTGTTTATTACTGGTTGGATATATCTTTAAGATTTCGATGGAGAAATAATAAAATAATTGAAAAAAATTGTCTCAAGTCAACCTTTACTATTTAGTATTTACTTACGTGCCCAAAAGGGGAGGTGTTTTCAAACTCTGTGCTGCTACTGAGAATTTCCAAAACTTTTCTATCCTTATACATGACGTTCCGTGTTAAAAAGCATACATCTTATAAAGACTTTACAGCACAAAAGTCAAATTTATGCGCCTTTGCCAAAACTGGTGCAAATGAGTTACAGTGGCAGGTGTGTGGTGGGATACGGTAGAAAAATATATAATTAATCTCAGGTTTATATTTAACGTAATAAGGCGAAGATTAATTACAGGAAATAGCAGATCATTAGTTTGGGGTGGTTTTCTCCTAATCATTGTTGCGTGTAAGGGACAAAATTAATCTATTATAACACAAGCAATACCTAATGTGGTGCAATCAAAGATCAACTTACGAATGTTAGCGCATTTTAGGAGGTTTTTGGTTTAATACCTTTCTTCTTCATCAACCCATATACGCCCACTACTGAGCACGGGTCTCCTCTACCATTGAGAGGGTTTAGGCCATAGTCCGCCACGCTGGCCTTGTGCGGGTTGGCGGACTACACAGGTAAGAAATTCCTAAGAACTTTTTAGGTGTGCAGGTTTCATCACGATGTTTTCCTTCACCGTTAAATCAAGCGATAATTCAATTTGAATACACACATAACTTCGAAAAGTCCGAGGTGTGTGCCTGGGGTTCGAACCCGCGACCGCCGCGATTCTCGACCGCGCGCCTAAACCTCGAGGCCATCACTGCTTGGTTTAATACCGCCTGGAGAAAAAAATTTCGTTTTCCTAGATTTAAAACCATTGTCTTATGTCAGCAATATTTTAACTTCTTAAATAGTTTTTTCCTCACTTCACTTCACTTTTTTCGCTTATAATTCGTTGATGCTTTAATATTGGTCTTGGCTATAATTGCTTCCGGACCCTATCAAAGCGACGGATCCCTCTCGACCTTTGAGTCGCTGCTACTGTTTTTCTGGAAGTGGATAAGTTAGATTACCATCTTATTCAATTTTAATTCTATACAGGGTGTATTTAGACCGTGATCGAAAACTGAAGCAGGTAATTCCGACAAAAAATAAAAATTTTGACGTTTTCCATACAACCATCGGTGTTAAAAGGATGTGGTTTGTATGGAAAAGCTCAAAAATTTTTTTTTGTCGGGATTTTCTTTAATGCCAGGGGGTTTGTTATCACTATCGCTATTACCTGCCTCAGTTTTCGATCACGGTCTAAATACACCCTGTATTAATATTAAATTTATTACATGTTAAAATAACTGATTAACTAAACAAAAACCTACGTTATATAAAAATATGTATGTATCTCAGATCACACTGGAACTTCAGTCAAAATATTCAGCCATACAGTTTCTTATAATTAAGCGGTTACACAATTCACGGCAATGTTCTACAATTATTCACACATATGATACTTTTAGTTAACGTGTAAGAATCGGTCAATAATCATGTTTGTATCAAACGAAGCACCGGCGTTTTAATAAACGTTAAGTAGAAAGAACATAACGTAGAAATGTTTTGTCTCGCGTCCTCTACCCACAAATACCATTTAACAGAGCAAGACACACATTTTTATGAAAACAGACGAATAAACATTTATTAATGAGTGATAATTACTGTTTCCAGCCACAGTTTAAAACTCCTATTTGTCGTATGACCCCGTTCATAATTTCCTACAATAACACCTTCATATTCCTGTCCTTTTTGATTCAGACAATTTTATTAATCCCTTAACAACTCGATTAAGGGTCATAGGGTTGTTACCAACAATTAAGTATGTTTGATGTGCCATGTCTAACCGACTTTACAACAAAGGTGTATTATTATGTGTACAATTTGAGTGTGACAGTTGGCATTTCACGAACTTGTTCGCATACTGGTTGGGCAACATTTTCCCCCTTTTTTTGAAAAGGTCGCCATAACCACTTACGCAGGATGAGATACCAAGTTACACATGCGTTTTTAAGACTACACACCATTCGAATTTCGATTTAATTCTCATAGCATTAAGGGTTAACGAGGGTTGTGTTGATAGTAAAGTAAAGTGTGCCGCGGTATACGTTACTTATAGCAAAAGTGATGTCATAATTGCATTAACTTAATTAACACTCGCTATTCGTTTGTTCGTATCAACAACAGGTAATTGTTTGCTTATAGAAAAAAATTGCTGATAAAAACCCGTACGTAATTAAGAAGTTTTAAGCGGGAATTAATCGGCCGCGACGGCTGAGGGTAAGTGGTATATCTTACGGTTATCGTGTGTGATTATGATTGATCTGCAGATGTTTTCACTGGCGTCCTGTTCATTAGTTCAAATGCGTGTTTTTCGAGCAATGTAAATATCTCGGGTAACTGTTCTCGCGAAGTTATTTTTTTGCATATGCGACACGCATATGTGCTGTGAAGAAAAACATCGTGAGGAAAACCGGGCAACTTAACGTTCTTAACTTAATGGACTTATAGTCTTAATGTTCTTGGAAACATCTGAAGTGTGTAGTACCGCACAAAGCCAACGTCGTGAACTCAGACGAAATCCCTCTCAGTTGTAAAGTAGGCCCGTGCGAAGCAATCGGACCCATATGGGCTGTTGATGACGCTGATGAATGCTCATGTTATGTAATTTTAAGGGGTAAGTAAATTGATAAAAGAAGAACGATCCTTTTTGATTGAGATAATTGAAGGATTTCAAATACACATCGGATTTTAAAAAAAGTCTAATTCCTATGCATAAAAATAGTAATACAATGTGATAATCTCGAATTTTTCGTAAGGTCATTAAATTTTTTACAAAAATTCCCTACTGCGTCCGGTATACAAGTATAGTTTTAGAGAAAGCAAAATGGACATTTATACCTCGGGTTACGGCTCTAGTAACGTAAGTAGTAGGAAAACCTTATGAATAAGTAATTTCTATCGGAAATATTCTATACTTACTTCCAGTGCGTTGTGTTCACTTTCTAAAAAAACTTAAGGCAAAGATTATAACTGCGTATGTATACAAAGGAAATTATCCAATTTGCATAAAATTGACCTGCGTAATGCAAAAACATATTAATTATACATACACCGGCTTATAATTACAAACGCCGTGTTGTGTTTTGTTATATTTTTACATTGATATTATCTCAATGATTATCCATTATAGCTTTATAATTATTTCCATAAATTATTTTTTCACGTGCCCTAGAACCAGTTTTATAATTAGCATTTTATGGAACAGTAATAGAGTTCTATATCCCGTCGTTTTAAGTCCTCAAAACTGACTGTTATTTCGACCTATGCACAGATTAAAGTTATATCTATGTGGTTTTGCATTACTTCTCTTTCTCAGCGATTTAAACTTAATTTGGCATAAAATTATCAATAACTTTTTTCGTTCTTTAAACAACAAAATTTATGATTATTATTACTTTACTAGTGCAATATATAGACAAGTTTAACTCTATTTTAGACTTAAAAAGTACTTTGATGTTATAGTCATAAGTAACCTTATTTTATACGTAGGTCGATTTAGTATTTAGTAGTCTACGTCTATGAGGAAAGAAAGCGAGTCTTGAATGTAAAAATACATTTCTGCCTATACCATCAGGGATACACGTGTGTTTATAACATACACCCTATGATATTTTAATTTATTTAGGTACATCGCATGATATAGGCACCCGTAATATACAGATTTAGGCATATTCTATTCCACAGTTCCTATCGTACATCGAATGCTTACCGAGTCGGCATTGTTATAAAGCTTACTTTTTTTTTATTAAGTTCTAAACCTTAACCTGACCGTGTTTGGTTAAGAATAGTTAAGCAAACAGTAAAAATAACTTTGCTCATGACTAAATTCTTTGTATTTATTTGTCCTGTTAATATAAGATAAAATCTCTAATTAGGTTTTCATAGCCATAATTGCTTTTTAATTATATTTTATAGAACTGTGAAGCTTTTAAATGAACAAAACTAAAAAGACAACTGCTCCATAACTCCCATCTGGTCAACAAGCAATAGTTCCTCTTAGACATGTTAAGTGAGTCGCAATGTATTTTTTATTTGTTCTTTGGTTCTTTAATTGACTTATTTATTTTAGTGAATTTGTATTAACATGTAGGTATTATAAAGAATTTGGCGCTTGATAAGATTTTGGTAGTTATTTGGTTTCGTCTCTTTAGTATGGTAGATCAAGGAACATTTAATTAAATTGAATTATTATGGTAATTACAATTATCCAAGCGATTTAATTTTCCACAGTAAAAACTATTAGTGTACCTATAAGAAGCTAAATTAATTACTTTTTAAGATTTTTCTTTACGTCATAACATCTATCGTAATAAATTTTAACCCTCCAAACATAACAAGACTCACCACAGGTACCTCCAATTTCTTATTATATTTATACGACTCTTCATACCAATCTAAAAGCCATCAGGCAGCCAGCCATCACCTAATGTCGTTTGTATATAAAAAATCAATTTGTTATGTGTGTAAGGTCGGGCAATCGGCCCCAAGTGAGCGTGGTTCCTGTTGCCACGGATTGTTTGTCAGCCCTTTGTGAGTGTTCGCACCTACGACACCTCGCTCCATTGTGCGCGCAAGCTGCGTGACTTGGAACAAGGGGAATTTTTGTACTTAGATGGGAGTATAGTTGGGATAAATCTTCATCATCATATACGTCTAACTCCAGGGCCTCTCCTGCAACGTCATCATCAGCCCGAATGCGTCCAATTGCAGAGCCTATTTTGCAACTGAGAGGATTTATTAGACTTAAGTCCATCATGCTAAAATGTCCGGGTTGACGGTATTAACTATACCCCACAACCTTTTCCAAGTGTTATTAAACTGTTTAATTAAACTGTTAAATTTATGAAGATTGTATTATTTAATCCAATTAATCCAATTCCCATATATCTCTTTATATTTACATATACGACTTCGTTGGAATTTCTCAGTAAATACTCGTATGAGAAAATTATCACAAACTTTAAAATACAGACATACTTTAAATTAGCCTTGGATTGTAAGAAAACTTGATCTTGTTAAATAGCACTAGGTCTGGATCTTGAGATTTCAGAATCTGCTGTAGTATATATGTATATATAGAATATACTATATGCTAGGTACATAAACGTTGCGATAGCTACTAATCTGATTTAAATATTTGCCAAAGCTGGTTCTTGGCATTTGATTAAAAAGAAAAAACACAAATATTCTAATTCGATCTCTTCCATCGAAACCAATAGAAATTTTATTAAGCCAAGTAATTTCATTTGTAACACGAGAATAGACTATAACAATAAATGTAAAGATATCTGGTACGTGCTAATTTGATGTCTAAATAAGGCAAATGGTAAATAGCTTTGATTCGAAGTATTGTGTTACTTACGATGAAAGCAATTAAATCTTGGTACTTGAACGGTAATTACGAACGTGCCAATGTGGATAGTCAAGTTTAAGGAATTTTGCAAGTATCAAGATGTTATATAAATTTCATAATTAATTGTTTAAATAATTGTAAGAAATGGATTGAAGAGGAATGGATACTAACTCACAAAATATAGGTATATTTCGTCAAGTATACAGTGAAAACCTGTTATAACGACACCGCTTATAACGACGGACCGGTTATAACAACCGAATGGTAAGGTCCCGGCACATTCTATATAAAGTAATTACTATCGTTTATAACAACTATCGGATATAACGTCCGAAATATAAGGTCCCTTCAGTGTCGTTATATCCGGTTTCGACTGTATTTATATTAACATTTACCTAATGGTAAAAAAAATTAAGTAAGATGTGTTAGAAATTCGGTATTATTGATGAAAAAAAAATATTTTTTACTATTTGCCTTTTATACAACCGTTATTATATTTCTATGTTTTTTTCCATCAGGTAGCCTTTATGAATTTCCGTCAGATGGCAGTAGTAGATCTAAACACATAAAGCCGACAATATATTTTTTGATTTTGTTACGACCATACTTGCAGTAGGTATATTAACTTACCTAAATCAAATATCTCGATGTTATGTTTCATTGTTGAGCAAATAACTCTCCAGCGGACCTTATAGAAACAGCTTTAAATTTTGTAGTAATGTTTAGATCACTTAACATTACAGGAAGTTTAACCGAAATGACATTATACAAATAATATTAATATTTTAATAATATTAGAGGAAATTTTATGAGTTCTCGATTAGGTCGCTTTCACAAACACCCAGTCACGAAAAGAATTTTAATGTTTGTCCTGATGCAGGGCCAGAATCTGTGACCATTCTTTTCATAGCCTAGTTTTCAACCAACTCTGACATGAGACTAGGGCTATTTAATAGCATTGAATGAGCAAAACAAAAGTAATAAAATAAAATAGCCGAATATAAAAGTCTTCAATCGAAAAATTTGAGCATAATCCGTATTAACCGTAATAAAATTCCCGAATTAAATTTAAGGAGTCATTTGGTGTCCCAAACGTACCAGGGAACGGAAGTCACGTCCTATTCGGTTATTAGGATAAATTATTAGACCCTAATGGCGCTTTAAATGACCGTTTACTATATACTAATAATATAAAATGGGACCCCAAGAGTTCTGGTTGCATCAATTTCATTTCTCGAAATTAAAGCAATAAAATTATAAATAGAGAAATTTTTGGAACAATTGCTTTTGAAGATAATCTTATGGAAAGGTTAATATTGCTTCGGAATTAAGCGATAAAGTCGAAATATTAATTCCGTTTTGAGACAAATTATATGCTCTAAAATATATGTATATGAAATCTTTTATATTATACATATATTATACTATTGTTAATTTCATTGCAGAAGGAAAACAAAATTAAAGAAATTTATCTACAAGAGTTGCTATACTTGACATTATTATAAGGATTTTGCTTTATATAATACAGTAAGTATACATGCGGACTTTACGTACCTTGGGGTGATGCAGTGGAAGCAGTGATGGCCTCGAGGTTTGGGCGCGCAGTCGAGAATCTCGGCGGTCGCGGGTTCGAACCCCAGGCACACACCTCTGACTTTTCGAAGTTATGTGTGTATTCACATTGAATTATCACTTGCTTTAACGGTGAAGGAAAACATCGTGATGAAACCTGCACACCTAAGAGTTCTTGGGAATTTCTTAGGTGTATAGTCCGCCAACCCGCACTAGGCCAGCGTGGTGGACTATGGCCTATACCCTCTCAATGGTAGAGGAGACCCGTGCTCAGCAGTGGGCGTATATGGGTTGATGAAGAAGAGAAGAAGAAGGGATAAAAAAGTAGGAGCATAATTTATTGATGAAAATACATATAAATACTAACTTATAAAAAATTACATATTCAAATGCAAAAATAGGTTCTAAAGCAGACCCGTGACCAGTATCAGGATGTACATGGGCTGATGATGAAGACGGCAGAGGAACGGTAATGACAGGAGGAAAGCCATGATGAATTCCAACTTCTCTCATTAACAGAGAAAATACAAGTCCAGTTGTGGACTCTGTGCCCTTGCGACATAATAACTTCGAATCACTGTAAACAATGTTTACTTATTTTTTATCCCACGGAATAATATTTGAATAAGTTTTAATCTCCTTGTAATGGCTTACTTAAAGCAATTTATGTTTTCCGTGTCTTTGTTGTGTTTAAATGCGATTTTAATTGACATAACGTATGTCGTCTCATGTAGTACAAATGAAATGTAGTTCCTTCGTTACTGGCTGTGTGGAATTCGTGGTAGGATATTTAAGGATGGTTCAATTCCCACACGGCTAAAGTGATGTTGGGTATTGACAGATGTACGGACATTTAAATTTTATCCGGTGAATAGCATTGTGCTCTCCCTTTATAAAATGATAGTTATGATATTCCTTCGGGGTCTCCTATCTCCGACTGGCTATATCTGTATGGGTTGAGAGGATAAATGTTTGATTCTTCGTACTTAGGCTTTTGTGTAATTTTGGAGTGTAAAATGCGACATCGTGACTTCCATAACAATGTGGAGTTCCGCCAACCTCTCATTGAAATAAGAGGCAAAAATTTACCCACATTTTTTAATTTCACAAAACTGATTGCGTCATAGTTTTTTTTTTCAACATTAAAAGCAACAGTTTTTATAAAACAACCGCAGTTCACACATCTACGAAATTATTTATATCGTTAATTCCATAAAACATAAAAAATACCCGCCAATTCGCCATTGAATTCGAAAATTGCGTACACACGTAATAAGAGACGAGCGAGCCGTCTACGTGACGCTATTTAGCGCCCAAACGGCGCAAGCGCGAATTGGAAATCAAAACAAGCATTGATCCACAATCAAAACGAATCGAAACCTTAACGTCGTGATCGATAGCGTGCCGTCCGATTATAGAAATCACGATCGTTTGTGCATATCGAATATTCGAATTCAAAAACCTTACACACGGCACTATAGAGTTGATTTTACAGTTATTCCAAATTCAAATATCAAATTCAAACCTTACTTCCATGACTTTAAAAATCAAACGCAGAATTTGTTCAGCCAGTTTCAAAATTGCGACCGAAATGACAGATCGTTATAATTCAAAATCGATTGTGAAATATCGTTCGGAAACGCTGCGAATACAACTATTTCTTTGGATTATATTAAATTATAGCTAGCCGTGAAAATCGTCTGGTAATGTGTTGGCGAGATTACCGATCCGTGGGACTGCGAGAACGTATCATTTGGTTTCGATCTGGTCGATGCCTAAGTGCGGCTAATGGGGCGCAATCTTTGAATTAGCCGTTACATATTATTGATTTTTGTTTTATTTTCACAAATGAACTATGTTAGCGTATGGTGTTTTGTGTGTTATTTTCTGGCTGTCAATGCGATATGATTTGCACTTTCATTCTCTCTTATAAATTCTAACAATTAATTGAACCATGATGTTTTTATGATAATGCTCTAAAAATGCATTGTTGTATTTTATTCTTGACTCCTTTATGCGCATTAAACAAACTGTAATGTTATTGAGCAGCAGTTAAATATGTATCGTCTTACATATTTAACTACTAAAAAGAAACATTACTTCAACGCAGTCACTAGTATACTATCAGTTAAAAAAATACAGATAATAGAATATTCTCAAGTTAAAATGCGATTTTATAAATCTATATACTTCAAATAACAAACACGGCAATTACGTTCGTTCCAAAAAATCAAGCTAATGTTCGTGTAATGTATCCCACTGAACTTTAATCTCGAGAAATGATTTTCATGCGACAAGAAAAGAATAGCATTAAGATCTGTTAAAACAACATTACGGCGTCGACACGCTCGCTACACGTTCGGAAACGCTAATATTACCAAGTTGACGTAATTTGTACTACATGTGGGCTCTTTACGAGGGTTCTGCACAGTTTATTTGACATTTTTATTTTCGAAAATTTTTATGGCGTGAGGTTGTCTGAAAAATATGTCGTGGTGTTGCTTTTTTTCTGATAATCTATAGTTACATAAGAATAGGGTAATCTTCCAGTCATTGGACACTACTAGTCATTGGACAGAACACAATAAAACTATATTTATTAAGGTTTCTTCGAAAACAGGAACACTGCAACTGATCTCTTTTTAATATCTGGTTTTTGACATTACATAATAGTTCAAAACAATTGTAATAGAAGGCACTAGTAGCTTGAAAATATTTACTTTCCGTGGCGTCCTCGCAATCGGCGTGGTTTCTAGTGAAAAATAAAGAATTTGGTAAGTTTATCTACAAAGTTTTTAACAATTAATTTTCTTACCGTCAATTCTAAATGATTAGTCGTTTGCACAGTAAAGTATTATCGTCTTTTGTGAAGTATTTCATAGGAATTGGCGCCTTTAAACATATTTTTTAGGTTGTAATGTGCTGTCCAATGATTCGATGTTGTTTTATTAAAAATCTAATTAATGGACAGGTGTTAGAGACAAAAGTAAAAGAAGAGAAAAATAAGAAAAAGGCAGAAACTAAACTACAAAAAGAAAAGGAAAAAGTAAAGAAAACGAAATAGAATACTAACAGAAGTTCTCAAGCTGTTTCGACAAATATGTACATGATATGCTGTAGGTCGACTAAGTCATCAAATCGAGTGGTATGTGATATGTGTTCGGTGATATTTCACGTAAAATGTATACCAGCAAAGCATCAAGAACACGTGTCTGAAGATACAAGGATTGATCTTTTCGTATGCCATCGTTGCTATAAAGAAGATAATAACGACACTCTGGATCTCAGCTCTGAAATGAATAGTGAAGATAGTGGTGACAATATTCAAACATAGTGTGATATGATAATCGAACAAACGAAAAAAGAACGTTATTAATTTAACTGATTACTGAAGATAGATTCGGTAAGACTGATTAATACAAGTTTTGTTTCGAAATGTGATAAATTTTTTTTTTTAAGATATAAGAATATATGTTATTATTAGAGATGGGCCGAGTACTCGGTTGGTACTCGGTACTCGGCGTACTCGGCGGGTTTTTTGATACTCGTACTCGGCCGAATAACTCGGTTTGAATGCCGAGTATACTCTGTTTAAGAAATGCAATATATTTCGGTAGATATAATTTAAACAACAGTCATCATCATCATCATAAGCCAATGGAAGTCGACTGCTGAACATAGGCCTCCCCCAATGACTTCCACCGGGTTTGGTCGGAAGCCTCCTGCAGCCAGCGACGTCCCGCGACCTTGACAAGGTCGTGAACAGGGTGGTAAAATTTGAAATGACTGAATTTAAGCAATGTATTAAGCATTTTATAGATTCAATAAATATTATTTTATTTCATTTCGTAAACAACTGTGTTAATAAAAATTATTTAGTAATTTAGGAAATCTTTGAAAATCTCAATTAATAAAATAAAAATTATAGTACATAATAAAAATAATTAATATTTAAAATTGGATAAAGCTAAGTTATGATGCAGTGATGGCCTCGAGATTTGGGCGCGCGGTTGAAAATCTCGACGGTCGCGGGTTCGAACCCCAGGCACACACCTCTGACTTTTCGAAGTTATGTGTGTATTCACATTGAATTATCACTTGCTTTAACGGTGAAGGTAAACATCGTGACCTGCACACCTAAGAGTTCTGAGGAATTTCTTAGGTGTGTAGTCCGTCAAATCGCACTAGGCCAGCGTGGTGGACTATGGCCTAAACCCTCTCAATGATAGAGGAGACCCGTGCTCAGCAGTGAGCGTATATGGGTTGATGATGAAGTTATGATGCAGGAACACAAGCCTCGCTGCACGTTCTGGTAACAGCCTATTCCTCTATTCTTCGTAGACGTTACCGGCCTCCGAAAACAGGCTATTAAAATTCTAATGTACCACGCGTGAATTGGCAATTTAATTGAACCGAGTTACTCGGCCGAGTACTCGGTTGAAAAAAAATTGAACCGAGTAAAACTCGGTACTCGTTACTCGGCAAAAGTGTAACTCGGCGCATCTCTAGTTATTATTAATAATTTTCCTATAAATATAATTACAAACAATTTTTAGTTCTTCACTTCCCTTTAAAACCAGATTTCATTGACCATTCTGATGATATAAGAGATCATTAAAGTGTTGTCCATTGACTAGTTAATGCTGTCCAACAACAGAAATTCTGTCCAATGACTATATATTTTTTCTCGTCTTTTTTAAATAGGATTTTTTTCGCGTTTTTTATGTTAAATGTAGTTTTTAAGAACTTATTATAAAAATATGCATATTAAAGTAATAGAATAACAATAACTTTAACAAGGACCTTTTTAAACGTCTTCAGAAACTATTAAAAACCTTAAAATGATCGTTAAGTGTCCAATGACTGGAAGATTACCCTATTTAAAAAAAAATATTGACTTTCTTTTAATATTCAAAAAGTAGGTATAATAGGGTTCTCTAGAGCTCTCTCTATCAATCCAACACAAGTCGCAACTCTATCAATCCTTTTTTCACAGCTAACACTTATATGCTGAACCCACACTAATACAAGACATGTGCTGTGGTTACACGTACAAAAACGTTAACGTTTATTGGTTAATGTCTAGTTTATAATAGTTTATTGTGAGGTCAAGATTATTCAGATTTAGATCGATATTTTAAGACAAGGCGGGCATTTCACTCACTTTCCCTCTAATATCCCTTAATTTTCAATTACTTGCCACTCTATTTTAACCAATATTTGACAATACTATAACTTACCTAAAGAAGATGTATTAAAAGTACCGTCCTACGGTACTCTAAAAATGGAATATGGAAAAACGTTAGTTGGCCCGGCTAATGTCTGCCTGTGTAATGAGCCTCTTATCTGACTAATTAAAAGTCGATTTAGCGCGGGCTTTCTAACGCTCGCTCCGGTGACACGGCGGAATCCTTTTTACAATATGATTGATGTACGCGACAGTTATAAGCAATTAACTAGAAGCAGTTGGGGCGATGGCATTGTTTATTTTTAAATTTACCTATCATTAATTATCGGGTTGTTATTTCACAAATGTTTCATAATTATGTAGGAAGGGTCTGGTTAACAGTTGTACAGAAGGAATTCTTGGCTTGAAAATGCTTGTGTGGTTTGTATTATTTATTTGTTTATGGAAGACAAACAGCTATATAGCCTTGTGATTGTTTAAGTATGTGCCTTGAGATCTAGAGGTTCCGTGTTTGAATCCGTACATGTTTTATTGGGTTTTTCCATTAGCAAATTCTCAGAAGCTGCACGAAATGTGAAATTGTGTGCGAAAAAGGCAATAAGCTAACTATGGCTTAATAGGTCTGAAATGTGATTTTAAAAATGTATTTATCTACTAACAGTTATATCTGTGAAGAAAAAAAACCTTTAACAAAAACCAATAACAAGCCTTTACTTATGGTTACAGACTAATAAACATAAAGGAAGTTTATAAAAGTATATGTAGTAAAAAAAACGCAATAGTCATAACTCACCAGATGATTAAGAATATTAAGAACAAGATGGTGAATTTATGTAATAAATTTAAATTAAAACTTTGGAAAGCTAATCATGTTTTCTCTGGGTTTATTTTTAGACTACAACAACGGGTGTTTATGCATTTCACCAGAATACACCTTTATGTACGTTATCAGTCCATAAACGTCCTACTGCTGGGCACGGCCTTCCTCTACCATTGAGAGGGTTTAGGCCTTAGTCCATCACGCTGGCCTAGTACAGGTTGGTGGACTACACACCTATGAAATCCTTAGAACTTTTAAGTGTGCAGGGTTACCTCACGATGTTTTCCTTTACAGTTAAAGCAGTGATAATTCATTGCGAATACACACATAACTTCGAAAAGTCAGAGGGTTTGAACCCGCGACCGCTAAAATTCAGGACCGCGCGCCTAAATCTCGAGGCCATGCCTTATGTACATATGCATATAATTATGTATACTTTTAAATAGTTTTTTATTGTGGTGCAAAATGAATCTCAGTACATAAACATGAACAAAGATGTGGCACATTGCTATTAGATATAAAACTGCGGAATAGACGTTAAGCACAATTTAATATCCTATTTTACTGCGCAGTAAAGTTGTAACATTGTGAACTTGATGTGCGAGAGATCGTGTGAAATTGTGAATTATCACGCTTTTAACGATGGAGGAAAACATCGGGATTGTTATAATCATTATTAACATCAGGAAAGGTAATTAGGCTGTGAGATAGTTGAGGAAGGCAGTGAAACCCTTATATACGGAAAGGCACGCCTTCGCATCGCATCTCACGCCTTTATTCCTAGAAGGGGTAGACAGAGGTGCATTTTTGCACCCACATTTCGTCAAGTATGTATCAGTCCCACGTGATAGGGGGCGAGCCTATTGCCATTTTTGGGCACTTTTTCCAGACGCCGTGCTGCTACTGAAAATTTTCTAATGGAAAAATCCAATAACATTGTGCCCGACCCGGGAATCGAACCCAGGACCTGTAGATCGCACGCCACATACTTGTACCGCGAGACCACGAGGCAGAAGAGTATTATTACATTAATTTTTATCGGACTGTTTATAAGGCCAAGAGCCAAGAGACGACCATATTGCCGTTTTTAGTATTTGCTCGAAAGTTGACACAAACTCAGGCCCATTTAATCGAGTCTCCTCTTTGCATACTCGACTTTATTAATAAACCAGATTAATAAATAGAATTTAAAGAAATATGTAGGTTATGTTGTAAAAGATTTTTATTATTGAAGATTTAATTCAAGGAAAATATGATTCAAGCGACAAGACCGTTGATTGATACATATGCACACGCATGAATATACTTTTAAACGTAAGTTTTGCCAGTAGTGTTTAATAATTTAATGTTAATATAATTCAGATTTTAAAATGTAATAGGTCACCTACATAATATAAATTATATGTAGAGGCAGTTAAAACCAAAAGTGTTTCGGAAGCCATATCCGATAAAATCTAAAATTAGTTTAAGTAACAAAAAACAACTTTTTGTTCCACTTGCATCCTCAACAATGTGATATGTACACTATACAATTTTCCCACAGTAGGTCCGTGTAATCCGGCCAAGATCTGTCTCTTTAAAAAACAAACATTTTCCTTTTTCACTACAAACACTGGTTCGGTGCGACGAATTGATTCGGTCGACGCAGGTCAGTTTGTTTAGTACAACTCGACCGAAACTGGCCAAAAAGACAACTCGTGAATTGAATCCCTGGACTAACCACTTTCAAAATAAGCTAATAATACAAAAAAACCATTGCGGGTTTAGTGTTATAGTGTTACTTGCTTTACATACAGAAGGAGCAATGGATTATGAAATGTACTAAAATTGTCGTTTAGGTTGTGAAATATCACGTGGTACAGGCAGGACTGAAAAACCCATCATCACGATCGCATCCCAGTCGAAAATGGCCGTGATAATGATATTTGTTCGTTGATTTTGTCTGTTTTGGATGGTAACTCGATTTGCTTTTTATCCTCCGCGTACAAAAGATGGTAAATTTCGTTAGTACCTCGGTCGTGGCTGTGTGTCGTGACGTCGCTTTTTGGAGGGACCACGACTGTGCCAGATCAATTACTGACGTCATTAAATAAATATTGAACTGCGATTTCGTCTCGGTGTATGAGGTGGTTCTTTTATAATGAATTCGATTTAGTTTGAACTTTATTCGACCAGAAGTTAGTAGCGATGACCTTTGTGACGCGGTGTGCGGTTGCTCAAACAAAATAAGATTGTGTTTTTTATATCTTCCTATATACTCGTCTATGAATTATAAAGGTTGATGGTTTGCACAAGAGAACAATAATTTCATAAATCAGATCGCCTTGGCTCATCAGTTGACCATGTGATGAAAGAAATTATTAACTTTTAGCTTAGGTAGTTATTTTGTTTTGTGTTTGAAAGTATGCCAAGGACACGCTGATATGTAACCTTCTTTTTCACGATATCTTAAACATATTGGCTCTTCTTACCCTCCACCTACTCTTTAGGTATGCGGACATAAATGTATCGGCGAATATTATGAATTTTTTGTACCATTTTTCTGTTACAGCGATAACAAATTCAAAAGTACTATTTGTAATGATGAATCATTAGATTTTGTATAACCATACAGGAATAAATTTACCGTATACCTACAATTAATAAACTACAAAACACAATGAGGAAAACGGCAATCACCAAATCGAATCGTAACTCAATTGTCGAAATATTTAGCACCGTCACAAATCGCATTTCCTTTGACCAAAATCACACTTATTGTTACAAAACAAAGAGCTATAGATTCGATTGTGATTGATTAAACAGATCGGTGACTGTACCCTGTAATTTAAGGAAACCAGGGGACTGGCTCGTCACATCCGGAGACTTGGTGACAAAAAACAACGATTGGTGCATTTGACCGCAAGTGATCGGTCGATTTGGACTTTTGGTGGCTCCAGAGCGGTCTTTGCTCTTTTTTGGCGCTTCTTTTCATTTCCTTTGTTGTTTTGATTTCCTGGGATTAATTATATTGTATTAAGGCCTAAAACTCTCAACGGTTGAAGAGCCCTGTCCTCAGCAGTAGGACGTTTATAGGCTGATGAGAATTGTATTGACAGAGCGCTCTATATTGAAGTAGTCTTTTGGCTAGAGACAATAATGATTATGAATTGTAGCTATTTATCGACTCTATGAAATACATAATTATAGCTAGGACATTCTTATGTGTTCTATATGTTGGCTGCCGCTGACTCCAATCTTAGGCATTCTCCTCTGACTTTTCGAAGTTCAATTTAAATTATATTAATCAATTATTAAAAATTTAAAATGAATTAGCACGTACTTCAACAATGAAAGAAAACTTCGTGGCAAGGAGAACAATCTTGAGTCCATCGCGGGTTATTTTTTTTTTTAAGTAAGAATGTAAAAATATTTTTCAATAATTTAATTTTTACATGTCACACTCCCAAAGAATAAAGTTTGTTAATAATTAGTAATGGTAATCTTTAAATCTTCTTCTTCTTCTTCATCAACCCATATACGCCCACTGCTGAGCACGGGTCTCCTCTACCATTGAGAGGGTTTAGGCCATAGTCCACCACGCTGGCCTAGTGCGGGTTGGGGGACTACACACCTAAGAAATTCCTAAGAACTTTTATGTGTGCAGGTTTTATCACGATGTTTTCCTTCACCGTTAAAGCAAGTGATAATTCAATTTGAATACACACATAACTTTCGAAAAGTCAGAGGTGTGTGCCTGGGGTTTGAACCCGCGACCGCCGAGATTCTCGACCGCGCGCCTAAACCTCGAGGCCATCACTGCTTCATCTTTAAATCACATGCAACATATCCGTTAGACTTACTACAAAAACCGTTTTATACCTAAGACGGGGATTTACCTATTAGTGTTATGTCACGTTTGTAATCAACTTATTTGCTCATCTATTATCTACGATTCCACGATTATGCAATTCATCTAGGATGTATCTTTAACCATGTTTATTTTGGAAATTAATGTCTATTCAATGCGTTTTGTGGTCATATCTTCATCGCCACATTACAGGAAGGAACTTTTAGTTGAAATAATGTATTTTTAAATAATTTCTAACACAAAGTAAATTGGAAGCTATTCGTTTTGCAGGTTCGCTTATTGGATTATGAAAACATTTATACATGTTATTCCGCCGGTGTTACTTTTCCTAAAAAAATAATCCCAATATTACGTTCCACTACTGGACACGGGACTCCTCAACAACTAAGAGGATGCTTTATTGTCGATGTGATCATTCCTCCTTTATTAGACCAATAATAACGAATGTACCGCTAAGCAATGTCATGCGACGTACGCTATGAAAATATAATCTGATTTGCAACCGACAGAATAAATAGGTTGTGTCAGGAAACAGCGAATCGGCAGCGCGTCCTCACTGAAAGTGACCCCGAGAGGGGCGGCGGCACTGTGGCCTGTGTACGTCGCGGGCGCCCATTCACAACCGGGGCGCCCGAACAAGTTAGTGGGGGTGCAACTGCGCCCCCTATAACTCCGAGACGGCCGAGACGTTTACGTCTCGGAGGCGCACTGGGCGGCTGCGGTTAACGGTGGGCGCCTCTCGCCCGCGTACCGTGGTCGCCCCACTCGGCGCGGAGATGGCCACTGGGGGGTTTTGGTCGGTATGCCGGTATAGGGATTTTGTTAGGGACCCAGCCCGGCACTAACATCTGCGCGGATATGACGTCGCCGCGCGCCGGGCTGGAAGACCGGTGACCCCGACATACGCTTCCCGCCCCCCACTGCCCCCGGGCTGGCGGGAAGTAGAGCCATAAATAGCTTTCCCCTCTATAACAAAAAAAAAAAAAAAAAAAAAAAAAAAAAAAAAAAAAAAAAAAGGAAACAGCGAATCACGCCAGTAATTCCCATAACAATTTCTAGAAAAACCGTGTACATTAAGCAAACACGGGCGCATTAAACAAATTGCGCGGCCATTGTTATATTAAATGCTTTTTAAAATCATCGTAATAGAACGTTTTTGTGACATTCATACAGTGTCACCGTTACTGCGAAAGTTGATCGGCGGATGTGCGTAATTTTTTCTAACGCGTCCGTTTCCGGCGAGGAGCATATTAAATTTTGTAAAAAAAATAAAATCGGCTGCCCCCCTAACTGAATTTACACGATCGGGGGCACTAACGACGGCGAAACAATTACCGGCGACACAGATCGTATCTGAGTAATTTGGTGCGGGCACGTCGAGCCGCCGCGTAATGACTGCAGTTTTATTGTGTTATTTACACAAATAAAAACGTTTATTTTTACATTTTCCCAAAATTAAATATGGGCCAATTTGCTCGGACGGCGGTTATTACGTTGTTTGTTAATTCCAGACTATTGTTGCTAAGATATTTAGTTTCACGCGCTTTGGATAGAATTGTGGGCAATTTACCTTTATCTATGGCGGGAGAATTGAAATAAGAGTATGGGTTCCATAGCAGAAAATATTTTATTTCATTTTATAATAAAATTTCGCGTTTGGTTGCTATTATCTCTTTATATCTTTCTGATTGAAGTTGGTCTTTGCATATACATAGACCAAAATCACACGATTAATTTTTGTATTAAATATACTATTAATAATTTTAGTTTTGTAAACTTAATTAGTTAATTAATTGATTAATTAGTTAGTTAATTGGCCTCGAGGTTTGGGCGCGCGGTCGAGAATCTCGACGGTCGCGGGTTCGAACCCCAGGCACACACCTCTGACTTTTCGAAGTTATGTGTGTATTCACATTGAATACTCACTTGCTTTAACGGTGAAGGAAAACATCGTGATGAAACCTGCACACCTAAGAGTTCTTAGGAATTTCTTAGGTGTGTAGTCCGCCAACCCGCACTAGGCCAGCGTGGTGGACTATGGCCTAAACCCTCTCAATGGTAGAGGAGACCCGTGCTCAGCAGTGGGCGAATATGGGTTGATGAAGAAGAATAAGAAGAAGAAACTTAATTAAATATAAAATATATTTTTAAGCCTCCAGCTGCTTCAGACACTGAACTCTCAATTATTTCATTTTGACTGCCGAATGGGTCGTATCACGTATGTCAGTAAAGTCAAAATAGTCGACAAAATTATGCCCGTTTGTATTCAGCACAGCCTGCAAACGGCAATTGGCTCCCCTCGCGACAATTAATATTGAAACGAAGTTGAAATTACGCCTCGTACGCCTAAGTTTTGAGCATTGCCTGTTGGAACGATTATATCTAACAATATGTCATTTGTATAATTATATGTGGGAGGAAATCTGTGTTGTTTTGTAACGCGCAATCAGTTGTCGGCTCGTGTTCATTTATAGTTATTACCATGATTGTGTTTCATTATAAAACATTTACATCCAAGTGTGTCGCAAAAAATGTTTAATCTTTACGTAAATGTAATGAAATGATACCGAACAAAGGTTGTGTGGGTTACGCAGCAATTTGTTTGGAAACAAATAAATTATTTGTTTTTGTCCATCTGCTTTGTGTAGGCAAGTAAATTGTTTTTACGTTTATTGATTATTATGTTTATTGTCAAGTCATTTAATTGTTCATTGAGTTAATATTTGTTTGGGATTAAAGTAAAAACATATTTTTAGTGGAATAATCTCAATTTGAATTAGCAGTATTTATTTCAACTTTATTTATAAAAAAGGTAATTAAAAAAGCTCAGGATCGAAAAGTATCAAAATAGCGTTCTATGGGAACCCTGCCATATGATTCCGCAATACTTATCATTATTAGACCTAATCATTTTAATATGTAGGAAAGTCAAATTTACTTTTATAGAAACATCAGATACAAACAGATACAAACTCTTTTAACTGTAAACCTCACATTACAAATACATTACGAATTTAAAAAACGAAAACATAAAAACAATTACATTTCACAGGAGGGAAATTCACTCGAGCTCACATTAGAGCGCTCAGTAACCAGTCTACTTTCTACGCGCAATTTTCCCTCCAAAAGTATTCTTAGATTGTTTCGAAATATTATTATGTTTAGAATAAAAATCCGTAAACCGATTTCATGTCATTATTCTCGTTGGCGTTCTGTCGACTGCGCCAAATGTCATTTTAATAGTTTTAATTACATCACGGTCGGAGGGCTAATTGCATGCATTATGGTCGGTTATTGCGCGTCTGTGCATCATTGTTCTTTTTCTTGTCTATGGTTCTTGATGTATCTGGCATGATAAAATTTGAATTTCGAATTTGCTGTTTACGTTTGGAACAAGCGAGAAAAGGTAAGGATGAAAAAAGATTAGGTTGGATTACAATACAAATAAGTTTGCCCAATCGGCTTTGTATCATTGTTTAACATAATACTTACTGAGAAATTTTGCGTTTTAACTACTTAATGACTTTGTTGCAATCCAAACAATTGTAATCTTTTCCTACGTCTGTATATGTACAAAGGTTCTTATTAATTACACTATGAAGCGAAAGAAAATTTTGTGTGTTGCTTTGAAACATTTAATAATTTTCTTCAATATTTCTTCCTTTTCCTAGCTAATATTAACATTAAAACGTTTCACAATTTACACAGAGCAACGAAATGAAGCTGACTAAGTTGCGGTACTTCTAGATCGGTTTATGGCCCTAGGAACCATTAGAGCAAAGACGCCGACGTTCCACAAATAAATACTATTGCTGGAGTCCATGTAATTATCACAATCTTAATACGTAATGCTTTTAATGTATGTAATATTACTCGCTAGTGTTTAATCTATACAAGTTATCCACGCGATTTCACTGTAGACAAATTTGGTTTTGAGTAGGATAAAGTAGACCTTTGTGGTTTCAGGCTAAAATATGCCTAAATGACAAATTTTACCCTGTTCCCTTCAGCCGGTCTGACGAAATTGAGTCATTATGGTCATCGTCATCAACCGTCTCACTCAGGTCGACTACTAGACATAGGCCTCTCCTGTGGCACGCCACTGGGCTCGATCTTCGGCCCTCCTCATCCAGCCGCATCTTGCAAAATAACGGATATCGTCACCCCATCCAGTTAGAAAGCGACTTACTCGACGTTTGTCGATCGTGGTCTCCGCCCCAGAACACTTTTCCTCCAACGGTTATCAGTTCTGAAACAGATTTGGCCTGTCCACTGCCACTTCAGCTTCAATTTCTTTGGCTATGTCGATAACTTTGGTTCGCCGTTGGACGGCATCATTTCTGCTCCTATCTTTTAGAGAAAATCCTAAGATCGCCCTCTCCATACCTTGGTGAGCTACCTTGAGTTAGTAGATTATTCGCACCGTCAGTATCCACGTCTCGGCTCCGTTCGTCATCATAGGAAGGACGCACTCGTCAAAGACTTGTCTTTAAGCTTTATGGTATGGGTGTCAAAAAGACTCGGCGACGTTTTTTAATCGCTCCCCAGCATAGCTGTAATTAAATAAGAAAAATTTATTCAAATTTTCGTGATGTTTTGTGACAAATTTTTGTCATGTTACTAGCAATTGGTCATCGATTCAGACGATTTTGGTAAAATTAAGTTTGAGATTCTAAATAATTCTTTACCAGAAATGATCTAAACTGGATAAGTAGTTCTTAAGCTTATACGTAAGTACAACCGTAAACTACTTATTTATCTAATATTTATCACATTAGTAAAGATTAAGATTGGTTGGTAGAGTAATATGATTAGACTAGATATAATTTTAAGTCTGCCTCATTGTCTCGGGGCACAAGTATGTACTGTGCGTTCTAGAGGCCCAGGATTTAATTCCCGGATCTGGCAAAGAGCTAATGATTTTCTTCGTCATAAAATTTTCAGTATATAGCAGCACAAAGTTTGGAAATGTGCCCCAAAAGCGGCAATAGGCTCTCCGTCTATTACGTGAGACTGATACATACCTAGCGAAATTTAGGTGCACAAATGCAGCTATACCTACGCACTTAACCTTCAAGGAATACATCCATGAGTGCGTAGGTAACTATGTACTAATAACTACCTACTTACCAGTAACATTTGTTTGTAGTAGAATATATTAACACAAATGTATCACAGTGCTAAAGTTTAACGCTCTAACGTTGATATTCTCTAAGATAGATTATTTCATTCAAGTGAGCCTATTAATTCTATAGTCCAGGTTAGCACCGAGAGTTTATAAAATTGTTGGTCGATGCCAAGTATATGATGTCAAATGAATTAATTCCACTCTAATTCACTACTATCTTCACTTTAATTAATACACTACAATAAGTCTATTACATCATTATAGATATACCAAAGACAGGCGAGGCGTTACCTATCCCGATTAATTGAAAAAACAAGAGTTTGATACCGGGTCTTCATTTATTTATAATCAAATAATAACATATTATGATAAAAACTAATTATTTTCTATCTTAATAAATAAATACAATTTAATTTCACAGCTCATAACAAAATATGTGACATTATATTATCAGCTACAGATTAACTAACAATCCGTGTAACAGAACTATTAAAAATAAAATATATAGTTCATAAATCATTTTTCCTTATGAACATAAATTTGGTATCATATATGACAATCTGTAATTGTTTAAAAATGCCCAATTAAAACAAAAAAAGGAAATTAAAATGCGTAATACATTAATAAATTTATCGATGTAATAATATTTCCATAGGTTCGATTTTCAAAAGGCCCACCGATTGAGTCAACAGAGCATACAGGTCGGTATAAACGCAGAAACATCTGACTACCGCAACAGGCGAGTTCAGCCCCCAGGCGCTTTTAATCTCTAGTCACAATGCGCTTTTAACATTCTAACAATAATCTGGGCAGCTCAAATCGCCCATTAACTCTCGGCATACTTAATTACAAATCGTGGAGCCGAGTTAGTCTTTTGACACACCAGACAAACGCATATATCGTGATTCCGACCAGTAAAGTTGGTTTGTTGATAAAGTCAATTAGTGACGGAGCGGGGACCCGGCCAGCCCACCCACTTCGGGTGGTGGTACCACTGTCGTGCCATTGGCGGGAACGTCGCCAGGGGAGTGGTCGCCGTCGAGTTTTTTTTTTCACCGTTGCGTAGGCGACTGGCGGTTTATTCTCTGCCAGTCGTTTGTAAGCGTTGGACTGTTAAAGTTTATTGCCTGTGACATACGTGTTGTGATCAGTTTGACGGAGTTTTGAGGTGTGAGGTGAGTTCTCTTTTTGAATTTTATTAAGTGTCAGTCTTGTGATAAAAATGAAATGTCAAATTCGAAATTGGAACTACAAGTGACTTTATTATTTTGTGCCGATATTTTTATTGCGTAAATTAATTATTTATGTGTTTTTAAATTTATTGCATTGCAATTTATACACTTGTGTTTATTTAAAGGAACGTAGAATATTTATATTAGAGAATGCAAAAAATAATTTATGTGCATTAATAACATGTAAAAATGATATAGATATATTAATGAACTTTCAAAAATATTAAAAAAAATACCCAACACTAGGCAGGTGTTGCACTTTCCATAATCAATAAGTATTTAAGTGTATAACTGCATTTTATCGTTCAATATCATTATTAAATACTATTAATTATTGCTAATTGTGTCTAATAATCGTTTTTAAAGTATCTTGAAGTAAACAGTTAAAATAATATTATTTTTAAATTAATTATTTGTTGCGATGTTAATTATTTTTTATATTACATTGGCCAACACTAATGTAATTATTTTGTAATTATTATCAACATAGTAATTACAAAAAAAACATATTCAACAATACAAAAAGTGAAATCAGTTCCCTAAAAATTCAACCAAGATAGTTGCCATTACAAAGATACCATAAAAAAATATTTAAAAAAAGCATGCAGTTGACCAAAATACAAATAAAAAAGCCTTTAAAACCAGATCCCAATACATCAAGCGAACCACACATGACACCTTCCACTTCGAGCATTGTGGGAGTCAGTACAAGCATAATACACAATACTCCAAAGGGCATTTGCATAATTAGGTGAATTTTATAGCTTTATTGAATTAGGGCCGATGTCACACCCAAAATTGAACGCCGTGGGGCGCCTGTGTTGTTAATTTTCTTTATAACATGTATTATGGTCAGTTCTGAACGTTATAAGCCATATTTCAAACAAAACTTACACCGGTAACAATAGGCCATTTATCGATCTCGTTTTTATTAGCTTTTTTTAAGGCACCCATAGTGAATAACACGTTTTATGGCGTATAAATAAAAGTTGAGGGTGATTTGCATGTGGGTTAATTATAAAACCATTAAAATATTTCTCTACAAATTAGATCTTGTTATGGCGAACGGATGGCCGACGGCGGCGACGCAAAGACTAAATCGGCTTCTTTGCGTAAAGTTTTATTTTCATCAATCATTCTTAATGTTTAATTTGCATAGAGCTATCATTTTGTGGCCCGTTAATTTCGGCCTAGTGTTAAATCAAAATCGTTTATAGCTTGACAAGACATTAAAATTTATATGTTCTAGGCTTGATTATAGTGTTTTGTTTTATATTGCGTAATTTATAACTTGTAATACAATATCGAAACATTATTATTTGGCCGTAAATATAAAAATATGTACAACTCAATAAATATAAATGAAAATTTAATAAAATCGAATTTTACGTTCGTGTTATAAAACAAAAAGCATATATTTTAATTTTAAAATAATTTATGTAAAAACAGACTTTATCTTTCTATTAAAAGCAAATAAAATAATTTGTTGCGTAATATTTTCATCACTTTATAATAAGTGAAAGGATTAATATTTAAAAAAGATTTCAATGCAATTTATAATCATTGTCAACAGAAAGGGTACTTTAAGGAGATTTTATTAGAAATGTTTGGCGAAGCCTACGTCCTATAAAAATAATAAAAGTATGCCAACATGACCTTTTTAAATGTAAAGAATCATTTTACATTATTTATCAGGATCGCTTAACGAACAAATGTTATAATGATAACTGACAATAATTTGCATACTTTATTACTTTACCCGTGAATTTATTATCAGTAATATATGCATAATCCTTGGATTATCTTTATTACAACACGCAATCCAACATGCATTAATAGACATTTAGCCTATTTCCTTAATAAGTAGCGGATAGAGATATGTATTGAAATAATTAAATATCTATTAAGATTATCTTGTTAAAGACAGTGCTGTTAAATCCTGAAAAATATGGGACCCGTCCGCAAATACTGTTTGAAAAAACATTTGTTTAATAGAGAAAGATAATATGCAGAGCAATGAGGTTTCTTATAAATAATTCAAACGTACATAAACACAATAAAATATTGAATCCTGGACATAAAAGTCTCAAAAACACCAGACATTACTCTTTTAGAAGTTATAACAGCATTTTAAAAGACTTTTGGAACTTAAACAACTTCTGATTGTCAAAATGTCCTTGAAGTTTTTAGTTCTGGAATAAAAAATTTGAGCACCGCACTAAATTTGGTCATAATTATAATAATAATAGCCTACAATATCGTTTTCACTTACTCGTGACAGTTTAAAAACTCCGCAAAAAGATGCCTAGGCTATTCAATTCTCCAACATGTCCCACTATCAGAAACGTGGGCTATAATTACGCAGGACAAACAACTTGACGTCTTCATTACCCCCGCAACAGATCTCACGTCTGACGCTACAATGTACACTAAATTGAGTTCTCACATCACAATGGCCGCTGGAATGAGTGATTTTAACCGATTTTTTACTAAAGGGTTGGCCGATCTCAATTCGATTAATGTTACCAGAGTGGTAGACCCGTCGCGTACGATTCCGCCGGTTTCAAACTCTCGAGGCGGCCCGAAGGTCACAGCTCTTCGTACACTGGTCGCCCGAAGCCCTCGCGATGACTTGCGGATGCCTCCGAAACGCGAGCAGCATTGTTGCCTGTATTAGACTTAATTAGATCTTAATTAACATTCTGGTTTCTCATTACACGCTACTCGGAGCTACTAGTAATAGGAAAGTCGATTCAAGTCCACACGGCTCCTATCTTGATTATATTTTTTAATGTTCGGTTATTGTAATCGAAATGTTTTTTCTACCGTTTTATTACATGTCGGTGGAAATTAGTATTCCATATAGATTAAAGTGATAGTAAATATAGGAAGTAATATTCGTAATAGCGTCTAGATAAAATGCGGTAGCGAGGCATACGAGTATGTTTGTAGCTACCCAAACGAGGTTTTTTAAACCTCTCAATTTAGAGAGGAGATTACAGAAGGTATTCTTACATCCAAGCAAATCTGGGATAGGCCACTTGTTTTTCAAAAACCATTATTTAAATATCCCACAAAGATTTGTTACTCAACGTGTTGAATACATTGGAACAAAAGAATAATTAGTCAAAGAAACAAACTTATCAGCATCCAAAAACGAAAGGAAAACACATTTCAAATCTTATTTACGTTGAATTAAGGTTGACGAAATGTTTCCAACCACAAACAGAATTTTGTGAAGTGCAAACTGTGGTGTGGGATTTTTAACCTAATGCGATAGATTTAGGATACTTGGCTTATCGAGTGTTGGACAGACATCAGTCAGGGTCGGATGAGTCAGGCAGTGGTTATCTAAAGGCGATATAATCCGAAACGCCATTAACACTCTAACGCACTAATGGACAAAAACGTTTAATCCCTCAGTTCTTAGAGATGTTGATAAAGTGCAAAATGGTGAATCCTGTGTTTTAGTAAATCGTCGAACGTGTTTGGAGATAATGTGACAACATCCTGGACAAGAAATATTCGCAATACTTTCCTGGCGACAGTTTAGAGCGCCACAGTTTTTGTTCATGCTCTGTTTGTTAAGGTTCTGTTGATATGCAACGGTTTATAGTAATGTATTTTTGTGATAGGATTACTTTATTAGTCTATACTTGGATATATTTTAACTATTGTTTAATCCTCATTAGATTTCTAAGTGATCTATGTTAAATCAGTAAGTTTAGTAGTGGCGAAAGCTCTGCAATTATTCCAACATAAATAAAAATACCATTTATTAATTAGTATACATATAACACAAAACAGGAGTCTTTTTAAGTTTTTAAGAACTATCAACCTTTTTTTTACTTTATTAATGCGGCATTGAAATTCAATTTGCAAGTATGTTTAACTTAAGTATATAATTATGTACATTGAAAACAATTAAAAAACTAATAACCTTTTACAAAGATACTGTATAGTGTATATCCTGAGAATAATTAATCAGAAGGTTTGAATTTAATCTATCCCTCGTAATGAATTGATAATTGACTGAATCTAAATTCAATACATTAATTCAAAGAACCGTGTGCATAGACAATAGCGTGACAATCTTCGCAGTGAGAGTGATAAGAACGTGTTTGTAACGTAACTCCAAGACGAAAATAATCCGGGAGGCGCCTCCCGACCCTATCGCTCCATAATCCTATTATAATAATTCTTTGACTAAACACGCATTAGTGCTTGGAATGTATCTTATCTGTGACAAGAAGTTGAGGAGTTGCTATATTAACAGTTTAAATATTATTGGTTTAGGATTTAGTTGGTTATTCGACTGCCATTCATATAGCGTTTATAAACCAGTTATTGCCATGAAAACTGTCTGAAGTCTAGGCAAAGCAGTTAGCAGTAACAAAACCGTCATAAGACTAAGTTTTTAAACATAAACTACATCAAATAATATTCATAAAGAAATGAAGACTAAAAAAGACTTGATAATATTTTTAGATCTCTAATGGAGAGTTCCTAGTCTTATACTTAGAGTCATAGACTTTTCAAAGTTATATTAGAAGTTGTGCAAATTGTGCTCACAATATTTCCCTGATCGTTCGTATGACAAATTTCTAGCTAACAATATGATTCTGCATTATGGCTGAAAGCTTTTAACTTCACAGGGCTTAAGATATTTATAGCACCAGTTTTACTATCTCGTCCTATAAAGTTATTATTATCAAGCACATAAATTACAGTGCCTTGGTTATGAAAAACATAAACAAAAGAAAGACCATTGAACAGTGACTCTTTGAGCCGTTGAGAATTAGACTTGGTCATCAGGCTGGAGAAACCTTGTGGGACTTTTTAGATATATTTGTGAATCTTCACTAATTGTCTATACTGTTGAATTTTTGTTGTTGTATGTCAGAAAGCGTTTGGTTTCGTCAAACATGGATACAATTGATTGATTGAAATGGTAATTGGTTAAGGGAACAAAATATACATGGCGAAAAGAGAGCAGGATTAATTATAATTAGATTCTAGAACTTTGTGAAATTTGTAATACAATTTCAATAAGTTGCGAAATCCACTAATCAAAAATCAGTCAAGTGTATTTAAATAAGGTAATGCTCATTTATGGAAGATACCTGACAAGCACTGAGACGTACATATAAGAAATGAAATAAAGAAATATCATGCTTCCTCTATAATAGAAAATGACTTGCTCATTGCATAGATTAATAGGCCGCTTCAAGATGATGTTACTTTTGCTGGTATTGTGCATAACGTAGAAAAAATAGATTCTATCCACAGTAGGAAATTTCTCTAAATTTTACACAACATTGATCATCAGAATAATTCACATAAAGTAATTAAAATTGTTATCGAAGCATTCAGTTCTTACAGAATAAGATTAATTATTGGCGC
This sequence comes from Cephonodes hylas, assembly GCA_030295005.1. Taxonomy (NCBI): domain Eukaryota; kingdom Metazoa; phylum Arthropoda; class Insecta; order Lepidoptera; family Sphingidae; genus Cephonodes; species Cephonodes hylas. Next base: position 3,547,542 of record AP025364.1, on the reverse strand, counting down.
CAACGCACTCGTAATCTAAGGGCAGTAGAACATTAAATTATTCAGTTATTGATTATTAGCATTTTCACATCATACTTTTTGCATGGACACTATAATTTCACACAAAGAAATACACAATTGTACTGACTTGTACGAATAGCTTTCAATTCGTCCTCAAAAAATATGCGGGCTAAAATTATAAACGTGTACGTGAGTCGACTAAACAAATGCCATCTAGGGAGAATATAACCAATGTACCTTATTACAAAGTCCTAAAATGCATATTTGTTTAACCGGACGATGCGATCAAAGTCGCCTCGGACACAACGCTCGTAAAACAACATTAGATATTCCGAAAGCATGTTCATTTAAGGCAGTAAAGTCGGGCATTACAACTTTTTACACTCTTTACAACAGCCCGTGTTATTCAATAGCGTATTAAATTATTACGATCTTTGCCAATATTTATTGCTAGTGTATTAATTGAAACACTAGAACGTACGCAACCGTTCCAACCGCTGCTGCAGCGCTGGTGCCCTAGTAATTGAATTATTAATTAATTCACAGATGGTATGTGAACTCCCTGCTTAATGACGATTATAGCTTCGACCGGTTACAGGAGTGTCTTGATTATCCTTTGAAATATCACGGGCTAGCATTCCTGCACAGCGTTCTCTAGATTTTTGTTCATATTGCTCTAACAATGTAATACATACACTCTAATTTATTAAGTGTAACATCAAAAGATTCTTTACTATAAACATTAATGGCTACCACAATTATACAAATATAATGAGTATTATTACGTATGCGAATAGTAGATTCGTATTCTTTTTTACTTACTGGTTATAAGTGCTATTTAATTGCCTTCGTGATTAATTATTGATTATTGCTTTAATGCAAATCTATCAGACTCGTAAAGGTAATTTGTATGAAGTTCTGCTTTATTCTTGTCATAACTTTATTACATACGTTTTATGATCTACGTTTACATAAGAAATAGTTTCAGTAGACGTTAATTTCTTGTTAATTATGAATTCATTATTTTTATCAGCATATAGCAGACTTATACCGGTCATGCGCCTCTAATCAAGCATAACGGTCAAACATTAGTATTTTATTAATGTTTGTTTATTTGCGAGAATGAGAAAAATCTTTCAAAGCGGAAGTTTGCTACATTTTAGTGAAATAGAATGAACAATTGCGAAATCAGTCTAAGTCTTCAATAAGTTTATATTTTATACAATTTCTATTTTGATCTCGTTTTGATCATCTAAATAATTGTCGAAATAATTTCCGTATTTCAAATATCTTTCGATTTAAAGTATCCTTTGCTTATTATTCCTTCGTCGGAATCTATTTTTTAGTCAGCGTTAAAGACGTAACATCCAGATGGACAGGCCATTAATATAACATTCACACATTAATAATTTTTTTCAATTTCTTACGGTTGTTTGCAATGTTACACATGATTGGTTTTGAATACTTTTGTGTTTGTTTGTTAAATGGACGTGTCGTAATTGTTAAGAACCTTTTTTAATTGAATGACGTAGTTTTGCTAGTTCTACGCCGTTTATAATAGGAATTCTTATGTCTTCCAAACACCATGCGACAATGCAGATAGAAAGATATTTGAGTTTACATGCAATTGCTACAATGTTTGCTTGTTACTTAGTGTGCAGAACGAATAATAAGTTCCAATCAATATTATTAATTCAACGGTCTTTTGATTAAGGAAATATTTTAGTTATTTTATTTAGACTCATTTGGAATGAAAATGTTTATCGCAGCCATTGACTTCAATTTCTCAACCTATACAACTAATAAAAATAAAATAGTCTATTTGACTAATAAGTAAATTAAATTTTGACACCAACAAAGACAAGCAAACCAATTGGTGGTTATAATAAAGCAGATAATAAAGAAACTGAGGAGCATGAAATTTAACCTAAAACTGGGGATCTGAAGCAAAAAGCAAAGGTATATTTAGGGGCAAACGAACTCAGCACCGCTAAGTTGAAACGTGGATGAAAAAATGTCTAACAATGTGTCGATTATTCGGTCGAGCGAGCCAATCAGCGGATAATATTGTCGATATTCACAGAGAACGCGGCGGAGCGGCAAAATCTACTTCTTGATTGCTTTATTTAATTTACACAATTTTTTTATAATTCGCCAAGCGGAAATCACGAGGTGTGACGATGTCTAATTTGGTTTTTACCATTGACGTCGTTCGGCGCCGAATTTCTCCGTTTTACGTTAGCGGTAGAAATTTCAAAGGGTCTTGCGTAATTTCTGTTGCATTCGTTAAAATTAGTCATATTTCTGTAGGCTCTCATTGTTGAATATGTTAATATTATATCTATAATATTATATCTATAATAACACCACCATTATTACCATTAATTACGTATTATTTGACAGCTATCCTTATTAGTCATTCAAATGACTCCGAGAATTTATATACTCGAATGTATCACGGAACTTAAAGGAAATATTTTGAAGTAACTGGCATAGGGTTGTCCTCAAGGAATTTCCTATTCGTAGTCCATTAACCGCCCTAGGCTAACGTGGTGGACTACTGGTCCAGCTGAGGATGCCCTAGTAGTGCAGCATTGCTACATGTGGTCTAGAAGTAAAAAGTATTTAGTATAAGCAAGGATTACGAATCAAACCAATCCTAGGACAAAAACAGTACTGTAACTAGTCTCGCGATTACCGGCGCGTGCGACAGATGCGCTGCGCAGGTGCCAGTCACGGCTCACAGGCACCTCCGATGGAGTAACCACAGCCGTCAGGTTTGAATCTAATCAATCGGTCGTGAACTATAACAAATTCGTAACTTTTATCTTGGTATAAGCTTAAGAAACTAAGCATTAATTGAGTAATGTTAGGTTTTTATTGCATGGGTTAAGAAAATTAATTCTTATACTTGGCGGTTTTATTTAGGTGTGTTTGTATAAAGAGAAGTAGAAATTAAGGATTGATTAGTTGTTTTTAGGGAACGGAAGGAAACGAACTGAATCGATTATTTGTAAATGCCTGTTTAAACTTTTGTCAACTGCAAATAATGATTGATAAAAGTTTTACCAAAACGATGCTTACTTTAACCATTCATTATCAAGTCAATAGTCTATTATCTTCTATGTTTTAAATTGACAAAATTAATCACTCATTAACTTAAAACTTAAATATCACACCCATTGGAGCGTAACGGATAAACAGCAGAAAAAAATTAAATTGAAAGACTTCCAAAAACCGCAACGAGTTTCGGCCCACTACCCAAACGGTGTGGAGTTTAATTAGCGAAACATAATTAGACGTTTAATTGGAACTAGTAGTTAATTAACTGTTCTAATTGTTTATCGTTTAAACTAATTACTTTTGTTAGATTAAATAGACGCTTAATTAAACCAATTCCAATGTATTGCGTCAACATCCTATTTCTTGTTCCGCGTTTTCATTATTTTTAACGATTAAGGGATACATCGCGATATTAATACCTTATTGGTTTTCAAGAAGGAAGTTCAGGAAGGAAGGGATATCTTATGACAGTGGCGGTACCTCCATAGAAGCCCAAACTTCCATATTTAAATCTTTATGTAACAATAGCAATTCGACATATAAATGAGAATATCCTGACCCTACAGTAAAAAATTATAAGGTAGACATTACAAAATTAACTTGTAACGCTTTTGGACTTCTATGGAAGTACCGCCATTTTGTTATGTACCCATAACACGACATCCCTGTCATGATGGTGGTTTTTATTAGGCTTCAACTCTCAAGCTACCATTACAAATCAGTTAAATAAAATTTTATCTATCATGAATCAGAGAAACTTATTAGAAAGTGAAATAAAAAATAAATAGCATAAAACACAAACTTCAGTTGAATTTCAACTAATTTGTCTTCAGTAACGTTTTCGAGAAACGGTCGGGTAAAAAATTCAATACGAATGTCTATTTAGCATTTCACTCGAACATTTATATTTATAATCTGTAAACAACAAAAAACATCGAAGAAAGCGGATGTTTGCGCGCACCAATCTAGATGTGGAAACGCGATACTAAAGTTAATTGTGCCTGACGCCCAAGGGTCTTATATCCTCTAGGGTTGCCATGTATATAAAACGTTGATGACTTTTTTTGTGTATTTTTTCCATGTAAATTTTATACTTCAACTAAAAGTTTAACTAAACCAAAAAATATCATATATACCGGTCCCGAATTATTCTACTGAGTTATTATTCTATGGAGTGATCAATTATGAAATTTGCAAAATATAAGAACAAAGAAGCATAAATAAAAAAATTATGTATTATAAATTTATGTAGTAGTATTGATAGTGCCTAACCTTATATTCATCTATCTCATCTTTCTTGATTACTTATATTGTTACTTGAAGAGGCTACTAATCTCTTTATGGACCTTAAAGTTGTCACGAACTTACTCTTAAATAAACAAGTATATAAATAAAGTAAAATAACGTATTTTCAAAAGCATACTCGAACGTAAGCTTTGGTAGCCCTAAGCCGTAATAATTATTATGTTAACAAAGAATAATATCATAAACGCGTTACTTTACGATTTCTTTAAGGTAATATAGATGCCAATCTAATGTGGATTTGTGTAATCAGACTATTAGTAGTAATCAAATTTGATTAACCGTTGAGGCAATTTCACTACAGTTATTTATATGGATTATATTTTATGAAGGGTAATGAGGCAGTTTCTGTTAATAACATTTTGTTTGTTATTTCTACTTTCGTCGTTTTTGATCCAACATTTGTTGTATTAAACAATGTTAACAAATGTTTTATAATATCAGCATTTTTAAAACGGCGGTTAGACTGTGTAATAAAATAACATGTGGATCTAGAATTACAAAAAAGCGACATTACGTAATAATAATCATTAACATCGCTCTCTTGCAATATCATAGACAGAAATCATTATTATATTGTTCGGTTGTCCAAAATACCAATAATTTTATATCAATAAATACTAATAATCCAATACTATACACTTTATAAAACAGTCAAGATTTATGTCATACTTTGTTGCAGTACCATCATAGACAACATGGGCGTATCAGAACCCGGCTCTTCCACCACTCCTGACCTTCCTCCGATGGAGTCTGAGCGTCCAGGGTCTGGCAGCGGGCTGGATGATGAAGACATTCCTCGGAGGAAGCAGAGGCGGTACAGAACCACCTTCACGAGCTACCAACTCGATGAATTGGAGAAGGCCTTTGGAAGAACTCATTATCCTGATGTTTTTACTCGGTAAGTTCGAATATCGAGTCTTTCAAACTTAAATTAGTATAATCCTGATAATGACTTGTTGGAGATTCTTAAAATCTTCATGAGATCACCTAGTTAATGAAATAAATATTTTAATGAGGATATTACAGTGTGATAGATTTCTATAATTAGAAATTAACTTGGCTTGCTGGAAACGAAATTCATAACATCCCTGATGTTTTAAAAGGGCGTCAGTAGTTGTTCTCTCTTTTCACCTTAAGTATAATGCCATGCAACAGAGCAAGACAACTGTTGACGCCGACGTAGTCAACGTTAAGGCCCTTAGTACTTTAAGTTTCTAATACATTCGCACAGATCAGGGAATAAAGAATTATTTAAATTAGAAAAAGATAAGGAAGTCATTAACAAAGATTTCCATCAAGATATGCTATTACAAAGAAATATTACGCCATACCAACAATAGCATAAGTATCTGTCTCGTGGAATACGATATTTTCTCATTGTGCATATAATTAGTTTTGAATTAAGCCGTGTTTCGCTTACCTGGGAACACCCATTACGCAGTTCTAAAATGGCTTATGTGATTAACACTCCGAAGTTTGGGATTAAGATGTGATCTTTCTATTGTTGCAGAGAGGAGTTGGCACTTAAGATCGGGCTTACAGAAGCTAGGATTCAGGTAGGAATCAAATAACTATAAGTAGCTTTAGATGTAAGTTCTTCGTATTTCTTGGTGGTATACACTTAATAAGTTAAGTGATTTCAACTTATCTTAAATTCTTCATCTTAATAGGTTTCATTCTATAGCAGCTACTATTTTTGCCTATAATAAGATTCAAGTGATAGTTTTCTTCTATAGGTACACTAAGCGTTGTTATATATATTATAGATAAGTAGGTTAAATCACATGCTGAAGGATTCAGAAGAATTTCCGTATCGCATTCGTAAGCACAGTCCTCAGTTATAAATGATAGAAATTAAGATGGTCAGTTATATTAAACTGCACAGGACTATAACTATTTCTCACAGGGCCATTTAAAATCGCTCGGCAAGTCAAGTTTTAAAGTTTTAAACGCACGTCATAAAATGTGCACATTTGGACATAACTTCGCGTTTCCCTTCCAACTGTGCTCGATAATTCCCAATTCGAAGCAGTAAAATAAAATTAAGAAATATCAGCGTGTTTTTACTTACAAAGTCGGGAATGGTGATAAAAATGAATGTGTATGCGGCGTGCGCGACAAAAAGTCGCACGTTAGCCCCCCCGCTGTCGCGCGCCGGCCGCCACTCACACCGCGCACCGCTGGACGCACGCATTTACACATTCCATACACTATTAATATCTCATATTACATTAATTTGATGTTTATATATTGTGACCTTTTGTGGTATTGTTAAAGGGATATTTTAATTTTTAATATCATGCTTTGTGCCGTCTGCTTTGTTGTGTGTAGGAGCTTTTAAATATGAGGTTTTAAGGTCGATTGCTAAGACACGTAATATTGTTTTTAGATTTTTCAAACATTTCACTCTCAAGTGAGACAGAAAACCTTGATAATTATCGCGATTAAAGTGAAACGAAAATAAAAAATAGGAAATTTCTTAAAAGTTCTTTAAATATTACACCATTTACGAAAATATTATGTACGTAATCTTCAAACCACAAATAAATGGTTTACTACACTACGACTTTCCTTACACGAACACCCATAAACGATACAAATTAACTAAGATCACACAAGCTTCGTTATAATATTGTGCACATAGCTTTTCTTTTCATTCCTGATATCTAACACACTGAACTACTAAGGTAACATCATCGAATGCAGTGTGAATTGTATTCGAACAATGTAAATGTTTTCTCACGTTCTTATAAATATATTGATACTATTTATAGCTAGGTTATTACCGTGACTTAGATAATTTCATTTTACGAAGAATACAGTAGCGTGCATTTGGTTATACCCTAAGTATTTCATACCGCCCAAAATGCGCAGGACGGCCATCAAGAGTTTAGTCTGCATCTTTTTTGTATTTTTAGAAACTACGGTCTCACAACTACCCAAACCCAAAACATTTCTTTTAATAGATCTCAAAGACATTTTATCTAAGTCATACGAAAAGTCATGTTAATTAGTTCAATAGCTTATTCGTAAGGGCGTAGCAGACAGACAGACAAAGCTACTAACATATTTGTAGTAAGTACCGATTAATCACGATCTGACGGAGTTATGTGCCATTCTACATAAGGCATATTAAATACATAATTTATACAATGCAACATTTATAAAGGGAGAAAAAACGGACTCTTTAATTGCCTGCTTATGAAAACTATTTAATTTGTTAAAATTTTTCTCACGTACGAAACGGCGACTTGTGAGGCGACCATGGGTCGGAATAATTAAAGATTTTGGATTGTATACTTGAAAAAATAATACTTGTTTTACTATATACTTAAACTCTACGTTGTAATGAATAGGTAAACTTAATTGTCAATAGATTAATCTTCAAACATAGTAATGTAGTGTATAATATGCATGTATTATTGTATTAAGTATGTGTTAAGGATGTTAAGGATTGGCACCTTTTATGTGCATATAGAAATTATTTTGTTTGTTTACAGTTGTTTATATTTTCATTCAAATTTATTCGTCATAAATTAATTACTCAAATCACATTTATCATCAGTAAAACTGATCAACGTTTTTCTGTCACTCGCTTGTCGATATTCAATATCTCTACAATTACGCCCCGTATTGTCACATCAATGACAATACCCACCCAAAACGCTTGTTATCCCATCCCATAACTTGTCCCAGTGGCTCGCATTTTGGCGTACAGTTATTTATAAATAAAGTAATTAACTCGCTGTGTACAGCCGAAGGGTGGTTATTAACGGAGATTAAAACGATTAATATCTGCCATTAAGCTGTCGCATTATGGGCACAATACGACATCAAGATTCCATACAAGACATGTAGGGAAACGCGACTCGAACGCGGCCTATATAAGGGCAAAAACAGATGACTGCGCTCGACGAATGCACAACAACTAAGCCATTTGTATAATTAAGAATCGGATTCGTGCGGTCGCGCCGGTGAAATTTTCGCAGTTACAAACGAGGAATTTTAAAGACGGGAAAGTGGATTTTCGATTTAATATTGCTGGATTTTTTAGTGTCGTAGTGTCCCTATTTCTGAGAGTGGCGGTACTTTCATATAAGCCCAAATGGCTAACTTGCCTTACAAAGTTCTAGGAAAGTAACAATATATAATTATTGAATTCGCACATTTGGAGATAACAAATCTAATTTATACGTCGTTTAACCATAAAAACAGTGATGGCCTCGAGGTTTGGGCGCGCGGTCGAGAATCTCGGCAGTCGCGGATTCGAACCCCAGGCACACACCTCTAACTTTTCGAAGTTATGTGTGTATTCACATTGAATTATCACTTGCTTTAACGGTGAAGGAAAACATCGTGATGAAACCTGCACACCTAAGATTTCTTAGGAATTTCTTAGGTATGTAGTCCGCCAACCCACACTAGGCCAGCGTGGTGGACTATGGCCTAAACCCTCTCAATGGTAGAGGAGACCCATGCTCAGCAGTGGGCGTATATGGGTTGATGAAGAAGAACCATAAAGGCAGACAAAGTTGTATTGACTTCATTACTACATGTGGCATTAATTAGCCTGCCAATTACCAACATCGCCAACTAAAGAAACATGTACGTCAATAAACACATTACAATATTTAAAAATTGTTCAAATATATAAAAATTTGCGTATAAATAGATTAAAATCTCATACTTTTTATTTCCTAATATGCGACTTCGTTGGGACCTTGCTTAGCAAATGTGACCAATTTATCACACACTTTCAAATACAGACATTTTCATTAAATTAGTTCTAGATTGTAAATTGCCAATTAGAAGTTTATATGGATCAACGACTGCCTAATAATTTTTTCTAGATTTAAATTGGAATAATTGATTTTGAATACCTTCTAAGACCAGCTTGTTAAAGATTCTGGAAAATATTTATCAGAATTAATAATTAGTTTAGCGGAAACGGTTTGGTCTGCGTTTGAATTACAACCAACGTTTATAATAAAATAAATTATTACATTATGCTATGGTCAGGGATTGTATAAAAGAATGATATTTTGGATGATCAAATGAGATGGTTTTGACCCAACAAGATCGTTTCTAATGTATTATGATAATATACAACAACGCGAGCAGTCTTTACAAGATACATTAAAGTTCATTGATAAAAATATATATATTAAAAATCAAACCTTAATTAATTTACTCCCATAACCTCTTTACTCTTCTCATCTACAACCTTTGTATGATGAATAATAGTTGTCATAGATAACTAGAGTAAAAACTGTCCATTACTGGATACCTTCCTGTTCTCCAAAGATGAACAAACATAGGATAGCTTCCGGTCAACAAATTTACCTACGGGTGGTCCTAACATCAGTAAAAATCAAATAATTAATTGATTACATTTTCTAATCGCGAGTTAATTGAGTACGTTCTCACTGCATGTAAATGTGTCCGCCAAGAATTCCCGCCATTTCCAAATGCGGTCTAAGCGCGTAACACACGTTGTGATTTTAATTAAAAAATGTTATTCGTCTCGTTTTTATTACTTTACGTTTACGGCTATGTGATATAAATTATTCATGCGAACTTATTTACTTTATTTTCTTAATGACTTTCCTATTGAGTATGGTTCTATTTTGGTGACGTAAGATTTCGGTGTGTTATTAAATCGGAAATATGCAAGATAGTGGTTGAAAATTTCGTCTAATAGTTTTTAATTTGGAGCTGTATTATTTAAAATAGTTTAAACTCTAAATCTATTGAGAAATGTTATACAACTTTATCATGCTAGTAAATATACCTAATATAATACTGCCTCGTCGTCTCGCGGTACAAGTGTGTGCCGTGCGATCTAGAGGTCCTGGGTTCGATTCCCGGGTCGGGCAGTGTTATTGGGTTTTTCCATTAGGAAATTCTCAGTAGCAGCACGGAGTCTGGAAATGTGCCCGAAAAACGGCAATAGGCTCGCCCCCTATTACGTGGGACTGATACATACTTGGCGAAATGTGGGTGCAGAAATGCATCTCTGCCTACCCCTTCGGGGAATATAGGCGTGAGGTATGTTTGTTTTGTAAATATAATTTCTAAAATATTATTTGGGAAATTTTGTGTATTGTGCAGTCGCTTCATATTTAATACGTAAACTATTTCCTTAGTTTCTGTATTGCTTTGCGCTGGTTTGTCAATCACAATGAGATGAAAATCATGAGTTGAAAGTTATATTTCTAAACAAGTCTACCCGGAATGTAGCAAACAAATATGTCAACTTAAGGATACCCGTGAGTTGTCATTTCCCAGACGGGAGCCTGTAAATTTTATAGTCTAAATTTACGAGCATTTACAAGCTTCTTACCCACAACCTCTAAGCGAAATTGTGTTCCTCATACAACTCTATCAGGTATATTACCGATAAAATACACCAAAGTAATTATTTACAGACAGCGAGTAAATTATATCAAAGGGTAGTTATTACGGAGATACTTTGTCGGCAACGCTGTAGTGTCGCGGCCGCCATAAAAAGTCTCCGCAGTTTTACACATGATGTCATTTCGAACATAGTTCATTACACCTTAAGTTTATTAAGTTTTTAGTTTAGTTTATTGGTGTGGATCATAAATATCGTGGCTAATAAAGATAATTTATCCATTGGTAAAGGTGTGGTTCCAAAACCGGCGGGCTAAGTGGAGGAAGCAGGAGAAGGTGGGGCCACAAGCGCATCCGTACAGCGGGTACTTGAGCGGGGTACAACCGCTGCCCACGTCCGCCCCGCTGCCAGGCCCACCGCACCCTCTATCCCAGCTCGGCTTTGGCCTAAGGAAACCGTTCGACACAGCCCTAGCTTCGTTCAGGTGCGTTCAAAATAATATTAATTCATTTCTTCGCGTTCATTAAATTTAAACATTAGATAAATAGCACGTTGAAAATATTTTCGTTTTGTCATAAAATTATTTTTTTCGCAAGTAAATCGTTGATAGATGATCGCATCATGATTAAATGAAAGAGATTGCATCTTTTTTCTAATTATAATGTTAATTAAGTTTTTGTAACTTTTTGGAACAGGTATGCCAACACTCCTTTGTTCGGCGCTCAGTACTTGCCGCCGCTGTCGCGCCCGCCTCTGTTTGGCGCCCCGCTCTACGCTACATCGCCTGCACATTTCCACTCCATCTTCGCCAACCTGACCGCACCCGAAATGTCTCGCCTGCATGCCGAAGACACACGATTGTCTCCGGAAAATTCCCGTCTACCATCTGAAGGCTCGAGACATTCGCCTGGAGTTACGCGTTCGCCATCCATTTCTCCTCCAATATCGCCCGGCAGCGAGTCGTTGCCTATGCAGCCGAGAATGGATGACGTAAGGACATCAAGTATCGCGGCTTTGAGACTAGCAGCCAGGGAGCATGAACTAAGATTAGAATTATTGAGGCAGAGGGCCGATTTGATTTGCTGATTGTATTTCTAAGAAGCTAATTAATTAATTAAAAGTAAATTTATCTAGTAATTTTATTGTAATCTGTATATTTGTTGAGTTTGTATATAGTAAAATAAAGTGTTCTAATTTTATTAATAATAATAAATTACACATTCGTTTGTGATTCAACTCTTTGTATTATAATGCACACAGAAAATAAAATTATTTTTAAATATATTGAATTTTGAAATATAACTACCCAATAACTAATTTCGCACAAAACAACAAGCTATAAAAATATAAAAAAGAATCCACATAAGAACGAAGACAATCTTTATATTTCCTTGAATTAATAAATCAATGGCACAGTATTAATAATTCACGAAATATATGGTTTCTAAGAATCACGTACAGTTGTCCAATTTGATGAATTTGATTAGCCGTATGAGACTGTGCGGGTGGGGTTTCACTGCGAGCGATTTTAACTCCACGAAATCAAACTGGTTACGCAAAAATATTTTATAAGGCAATGACACAATTAAATGTAGTTATTACGGTTGCAATTTGTCAGTTCATAAAAAAATCAATAAGACGCCGCAAATTGGTTGAATTAACCGGTTGTGACGAAATTACGTTTATCTATCAATTAGCAGAGGCCGGAAGCTTTGGGTTATAATGTAAGCGCCAGGGGCTATTATATGTTACACTTGATCGTAATATAAAATATCATTATAGTAATGCAGATTTAATTAGAGACGGTGGATTTAGTGTAAATTGCTCTGAATTGATAACAAAGTCTATAATGTGCCCGTCAATTTTATCTCGCTATACCCACATGTTCTTGAAGAGACGGATAGAAGTGCATGGTAAATTGTGTTTTAAGCCCAAATGGAATAAATATTCCGCTTACATTTCTATCGAACATCCACCTTTTTTACGAAGTATAACATTACATACTTTAGTATGTTTTGTTTTTTCTATCACATAATTCATCCTTCATGTTTTAATTCTCAAACAATATTAACCATTAAATCCATAAAATATTTTGAAACAAACAGTTCATAGTTTAGTTTCACAAAGATTCTCAATTAGCCGTTAAAAGTAACTCCAAACCATTTTTTTATAAAGCAATAGCATTTCCGCGCTCCGCTGCAACTACCACCGCGCCCTCCGTTATAGCCCGTCCTACGAATGAATCAGCATCAATCACACACAATCATCACCAATTTGGAATTAGTCACTGTCCCAAGGCTGGTGAAGGGATGGGGACGTGCAGCAATTACTGCGACCTCACGAGACCGAAACTGTGGTCGGGTAATGAGCCCTGTGGTATCGAGATGAGGAATTTCTTAATTGCACGTATTTATGCAGCGATGACTAGGATTAAGTCGGGTTTCTAGGTTTGTGTAATTAGGTTCTGGGATGGTAGTAGACCAAATAGTAATGGAGATGGTAATAGTAGGGCAGCTTGATGCATGAAATCGTGTATTCTTTTCTTATTATTTACTATAATTTTCACCGTCAACTAGCAGTAGAACAGCGTGGTGAACAAATGCGTAAACCCTTTCAGGTGCAGAGAAAGTCAATATCCAGCGGGAAGACTTATACGCTCTCATGATGACGATTGACGATACATTACACCTAATAATTTTCGGGAGGCTATTCGACATTTATCTTAGTCAATAAGTGTGCTGACCGTCACTTGTAACAGATCGCAAGTCTGAAGGAGACCTGTATACAGCAATGTACCTCAGGGCTCGAAACCTGGATATATCGACTGAATGCTGCGTGATAGTTCGGCCTGTTAAAACCCACATGAAAGAAGATTGCTTAGAGTTAGTTTAATGTCTCAGCCAATCCTATCCCGTACTAAGGATTGTTTTCTAAATCTCCAAAAGCTGGAGTTTTGTAATGATTTTTTCCCCCAGGTTATAAAACGAATTTAAGCATGGTAATAAATTTCGCAGTTGAAAGCAAACAAGGTTTTGATCTGATTGGTCATCAGGTTGCAAGAAACATCTTTCATCAACTACTTGCCAAGACACTTCTTTAGGTGACGCTTAAAGGACACAGGATGACAAGTAGGAGGGAAAATCTGAACGTGAAACTAGAATTGGTATGTAAATAAAAATGGCAAAGCATATAGTAAAAAGATGCCACTGTGCAACACACTAAAATAAACACCTCTTTGTTTTCCAACTCCTCCTTTACATTGCTTTTCTGATTAACTTCCTCGCGGGATTATGACAATTTAGGTCCCATTAGATTCGCTGAGCTTCATTGCTCGGCTCCAATACTGTGCGCGCCGCTGTTGATCCTGGAGTACAGGAGTTGCAGTGGCGAGTGTGTGGTGGGATAGGGACACTAAAATAAATTGGACTTTTCACCCTGGTATGTATTCTGCACCTAATTATAGTCACAGTGCCGGCATAACGATCGATTACCAAATGATTAATATATCCCAAAAGACAAATTATGTCGGCCTCAAATACTTCCAAGTTGTACAATGAGAGCTTTCGTCAAAGTTGTTAATATATGTCATAACTACAGGACAGTTGAATAAGATTGGAAGGAAAATAGCCAGTACTTTGTATGGGGACGAGTGTCGCCATTTGTCTGACCTATCCATTTTACGATTACACGACTATTTGCTATTGGTTGTCTCACATTTATAAAGAAATACTTTCGCGTGCATAATAATAATGTACATTAACGCACGATAGATCTGTGGTCCCTTAATTTTTGCCTAACACTTTCCAATACAAAGAAAATGATGGAGGTGTGTGTATATAAGTCTTGATAATTCACGCCACCCGAATAGGCTCGCGTTCGAAAATCTTGACGGTCGCGGGTTTAAACCACAGGCACACACCTCTGACTTTTCAAAATTATGTGTATTTTATAAATAATTATCACGTACTTTAACGGTAAAGAAAAAATTGTAACGAAATCTGTACATCCAAAAGTTCTTTAGATTTTCTTAGGTGGGTAGTCCGCCAACCCGCAATAGGCCAGCGTGGTAGACTAAAGCCAAAACCCTCTCAGTTGTACAGAAGGCCCGTACTCAGTAGTGACATCTATATGGGCTAATAATAAATGAATGACGATAGATGTGTAAAAAAGTATCCGAAAACCACGATAAGTTGACCTTCTATATCATCGGATCGGATAATAACACAGCTAACGAAACGTGGGCGTAGAAATAAATCTTTAGTAACCCTTAGGACATTCAGGCGTGATTTTATGTATCTGAATTATTTCGCTAATTATATCAAAATACAAAGGCAATGCACAAAAGATTTATTTATCAAGCTCTAAAGAAAACGACAAAAAAATTTATTACTCTAGAATATAATGCGCCTCCAATGAATTATAGCTCGGGACGCAATCACTAAACACTATTTTCTTTACGACAATCAAGAACGCATAAAAGGGTCCTTTTGAAAATTATATTTAATAAACATCAAAATTTTATTAGTATTTATTTGACAAACAATTACACGCATCCTTTGTGATGATAATGGCGGTTATCGTAACATTTTACGAGTTTCGGACGACTGGCCGTGTGCAGGGACGGTCGCGCATCGATATACTCTTGTATCGATTTTATTCGATTATTATACGTACTTAAACGATTATTTAATAATGAAGGGCATCACTAAATTCGTTTACATTTGAATAAAAAACGTTAGCCGCCAATTTGCGTGCTGTTTTTTATTATAAGGAATTTAAGGAATCTCAATTAACTTCAAATATATTTATTAATTATTATTTGTTTAATTGAATTTATAGAAATCATCCTTACTATACAATAGTTAAGATTCATCATAAGGAATTATGTGACAAAACTACTCCTTCGTAGAGTACCTACTTACAAAAATTATCATAATTTAATTTTTCAAAACTGTGGGCATTAGAATAAGAAAATGCCATTCGTGAACAGTCCTACACGTCGTGGTTCAATAATTAGAAAGTTATGTATTAGTTAAAAGTATTTAGTTGATATAACACCAATGTGACTATATGATAGAAAAAAATATAGTATTTTACTGTGATTTTGGTTATTTATTTGATTTTTTTTGTGATAATTCTGAAAAAAAAAGCAGTGATGGCCTCGAGGTTTGGGGGCGCGATCGAGAATCTCGACGGTCGCGGGTTCAAACCCCAGGCACACACCTCTGACTTTTCGAAGTTATGTGTGTATTCACATTGAATTGTCACTTGCTTTAACGGCGAAGGAAAACATCGTGATGAAACCTGCACACCTAAGAGTTCTTAGGAATTTCTTAGGTGTGTAGTCCGCCAACCCGCACAAGGCCAGCGTGGTGGACTATGGCCTAAACCCTCTCAATGGTAGAGGAGACCCGTGCTCAGCAGTGGGCGTATATGGGTTGATGAAGAAGAAGAAGAAGAATTCTGAAGATAACAATAACGTGAAATTAGAAATCTTTAGTGCTTTTCAGGTTTTCATCATCTAAGGACGATTGTGTCCAACAGAATTCTTTCCCTGAGTCTTCCTGTGGAGACAAGGTTTTTGGGTACTAGTACTAAAATTATATACTTGTTTCGTATATTCTTTTATATTAGGATTGCATTACAAACTATCTAATAAAAATCTATGTACTCGTAATAAAGTTGTAGTCGTTGCCCTTTAGAAGCGCGAGAAACATTTGCTTATCTTGTTCGTAATAGTGATTTTGCTATTATGGCCGCTCGAAGCTCTCTTCAATGATAATGTTAGGATAAAACAGTGTTTCTAGAAACTAAGTTTAGTAAAACGATAATGTTACGGATTTTTGTAACGGGAGTAACTTGTTCTAATTCTATTTACAGGCTAAATTTATGCTATATTGATCGTGTTTTGATGTTTCGTACATAGAAGATAATTGATATGATTTCTAACTTATTGGTTTCTTGAAATTTATCTATTATTCATGTAAAATATATTCACTGAACTTAATTTAATGTTAGGAAGTTCAAAGGGGCACCAGAATCTTAGGAATCTCACTTTTTGAGATAGATCATTATCATTGTTATTAGGTAGGTATCAGGTAGTTTTTTTCTCGACTCTCTCTAAAGATTTTTCAAACACATAGCCTGCGTAGTGCAGTTAGCTAAACACCAGTTGGTGAAACGTGAGGCAGCGGTTTCAATCCCAGACCTGAAAGTAATGTTTTTGCAATCTATAAATATTTTTTCGGATCTTTATGATTGTGAGACCGAAGTCTTTCGTAGTTTGTAATAATCATGATCTTTAAGTCGGGTCAGAACTAAATAGGTGATGGTTCATTTGTTTATTTAAACCCGTGTCGAAATGGTCAAGATTATTGCGCCATGGCTTTAAAACGAAAACAAATAATTTATCTACTTTTCGAACGCCAGCACTTTAAAGCTCTGATGTCGTAACTGAAATAAACTTTATGTTAGAATTAGCAAATTACAAAGCTCATAGTTCTCTCATAGGCCATTAAATATCGATAGAATCGGCACACCATCTCGGAACCGTTCAGTTTTTTAGTGCAGTATGGCAAGCGAAGGCGCAGGCGCTTGGCTAACTTTTATTCACCGATCTTTACGTACGAGAGTTTATAGCGTATCGTAAATTACGCCAACGAATAAAGACGTTTTGTATACGGTGCGAGGCCCTCAGACATTTCCATTTGTATTATTTTAAATACACACCATTTTAATGCGGCAGTATTATAATAAGCTTTGTGTTGAATCAATTTCACTTTAATATTTGCAATCGTTGCGTGTCACGTTCTTGGTTTATGTGTTTGCGACGGTACTCCGATGTGTTATCGATAAACGTCCATTTCGAAGATTTACAACACTCGTTTTTACTTATGTTTTATGCATTTGGGTGTAAATTAATCAGTTTTAAAAGCTTGATTGGTACAATGTTTACGTTTTATAGTGGATTATGTTTTTATGGTGGAACCGAATGACAATAAACATGTTTTGTCCGCCCTAAAATTGTACGTAATTAGGTTTTGATGACGGTAAAAATTTTTGGACGTATTTCCTTCCTGCTACAATCCTGGAGGTGTATTGTGAAGTAGCAGGCTGACATAAGAGTACCGAGTGACGATTGATGGGGGATACTCGAAACTAGAAGCTCAATATAAGAAGAGCATCGTTTGAAACCCCAATGGGATTTGTCATGGTACCAAGTAGAAATTGGCGGTACTTCCATAGAAGCCCGAAAGGCCAGTTCGCCATGCAAAATTACGAATTTTTTAAATTTAAGCCATTTAAGTTTTAAATGGCTTCTTAGGTATGTCATTCTCACCCTCACTAGACCACCGTAGTGGCCTAAGACCTTAACTCTCTCAATGGTAGAGGAGATCCGTGTCCAGCGGAGGACGTTTATGAGTTGATGATGTGTTTCGGGTTATTAAACAGATTTGACTTTCAGAATTCCTTCTTCAAAGGACTTTTATAGTATTACCCAAAACTTTCTACAATGTATTGGAAGGTTGAAAATATTTTAACTATCCTTACGTCTCACAGTCAAAACCTACTGCTGAACATGAAATTGTCACGTTCATTAATTTAAAATAAAAATGTTGCTTTTATTTATTTTGCATCATCATCCATCGGTCGGAATATTGTTTATGCGACGTTGATCACTAACCTCTATGCGACCTGCACATTCTATTCACCAATAAAACGATCACCAATCATTGGACGCCCACAATTCCGGATCCAATTGTCATAATGCGACAAAATTGACAACCACTTACAAATAAGGAGATTAGAATTAAGTGGCTGTCTTTCATTAATCATTCTTTTAATTTTTATAATGGACGCATCAATTTTTGGTTAATGTTATATATTTTTTAAATGACGTTATATGTGGGCCTTATAAATCTTTTTATATGAACTAGAAAGTGGTAAAAGAGTTTATGAGAATTTCGTGGGTATCAGAATCTTCAAGAGACTTTTCGCGACCCGAAACAAAAATTCATCGAATCCGCCACCCCTCCTTTTGCAAGCTGGTGTCTAGCCAACTGTGCCACCGGTTGTAATGTCTTTCTATGTCTTCAATCTTCAATCAGCCTATCGCCGTCCACTGCTGAACGTAGGCCTCCCCAAGAAAGCGCCAACCAACCAAATCAAACGGATGGATGAGGGCTGCTCAAGACCGGGATGGTTGGCGCTTTCTATGTCTATTGAGACATAATATAGGCTGGGGGTAATATAGAGTCACTGATTTATGATATAGGTACTATCACGCTCAGAGATGGAAGGAAAGTATGTCGAGCACACGTATTTTGAGTATAGTTAGTGAGAGAGTATGTAGAGTTTGAGAGTTAAGTTGCTTACATAAATTTTCGTGAAAATTCAAAGTAATAATTAACCTATTTTTTTTAAACTTACTCAAGAGTTTATTTAGACCAATAATAAAAATTAACGCTTCTTTTTTTAAATATCTGGAAGTTTTCGTTTGCTCGGACATCAGCAGCCATTTATCGTGAATTCATAATGTCTGCCTATTTCGATCATCAAATATTTACAAATTAAGATATATTTATCTATATATAATTGCCATGATAGGTACGTCACGACACACGCAACCACGAAGCTTGATTGAATTCGCGAAATTAATTACAAATTTAAATCAATTTGTTCACGTTTTAAAAAAGATTGGGTATTTAAGAGAGAAAATTGCTTAATCAAAGATTGCCATACATACTTGTACGTACATATATGTGCGATTGTAATATGATCATCGAATATCGATTAAGTCATAACAAAATTTTATAAACAGTAATAATAACCAATTAACTTCAAAACTAATAGCTTAAATGCATTAGCCACAATATACCTGGGCCCCAATTAATCGTAAAATTATTTACAACATGCACTGACATAAATTTTTACAGCACTATACATTGATTAGTATAACGAGCCAGTCGACTGTTTGATGACCGAATTAACATTTTATAGAAATTAATCGATTCTGTATTTATATCGATTATACTATCGAGTTATAAACGTCTCGTTATCACTAATGGTAACGTATGGCCATTGTATGGGAATCGGGAACGGGCTGGTTTCCTGTTTATTTTTAATCAGTTTCTTTGAGGTAATGAAATAATATTGCCTTTCTCATTATGAGCGGATCACGTGTGTCGACATTTTGTGTGATCTATCGATATGAGATTTTTTATTCGTATGTTAATTGTGTGATTGAAGTTGATTGAGCTTGTCATTATGGGAAATTTTGCTATTCACGTGGGCGTATTTTTAAATTTTGGTCAATTAACATGATTCGGTCGCTTTATCTATAATTTCCGAAGTCATTTGTTTCTTTCAAGCCATACTGTCAAATTTACTCCCCTCTCAGTGATTGTAATATCCACACCATCAGTCCATAATATGTCGTTCATAATCCACACACATTTTCCCAATATCATTCCTTAAGCAATGAAACTTCTAAAGAGGGTTGACGGCGGGCAGACGCCCTTAAGACTTTGCCAAAGCATTCATACAGTATTAAAAATTTAAAAAGAGTCACAAAAATTATGGAAGATAAAGGAGGTGAATAGAGACGGCTAATGTTTAAAAGGGTAAAACATAATGCCCCGACGCCAAATAGAGTTGGGAGCAGGCCAATAGAAAAGTGATGATATTGTCAAAGCATTAATGACGTGTCTCATGCGACAGAGATAGGAGATATATCCTTCTCTTTCCTCCTAATTTTAGTAGAGCATTTTAATGAACGCTAGAAGCGATAAATAACTGTCGTTAATTAATACACGAGCGCTAATTGCTTTTCAATTTTGTTTTATTTTGTTAATTGTTACTGCGGGGCCTGAGGTATAAATGTGCGATGTTTGATCAAGACGTCCCGGGTTAGATTCTTGAGTCTGATGAAGTGTTAATAAAAGTGTATGGTTAAAGTAAAGTGCATACACATGACAAGAGACTGAAGTGACTTCATTGCAATATTAAAAAAGATCATATATAGCAGTCTTGATACGATCCACTGCATATGAACCTACTTTATGACTGAAGTAGGCAAGACGTAATAGTAATATGTACTGGCATAGTGCGGGTTCGAAAAGTCCTTAAGGGAACTAACTCTTTGGTACATATTTATTTCACGTGTTCAATTTTTTTATAGCCGTAAAACTATTTTCTATTTTTTTTTGTGGAGTCCTAAAAAGATTTCCAAATTCGAAAAAATCGTAATTTAAAAATAATTGTGTAGGCTGTACAATTTTCCTACCGCCTAAATATAGCCCGATACGATATAAATAAACAAAAAAGTATGATTACTCACACAGGCCGGAGTAAAAAAACCCGATATCGGTTTCGTTAGGGTCAACAGATCCGAGCCTCGAGACGTCATCGGCCAAATTAAAACTAATTTATGTTGATTGAATTCATAATAGAAAAACATCCACACTACACTCGAGCGGTACTTAAATTGCGTTCCCAAACAATAATTTATTAATATCTTTTTTATATTTTATTTTCTCAGAAAAACTTGCCCGGCGTTGTTAAAGCTTTTAGACCATTGTGCGCTCGATTAAATATAATGACAATTTCAAATAATAAAAACTAAAGGAATAGGCAATAAGTGAACTGAATAAAAACTTTTTAACAATCATACATCGCTGCGATGGTAAAGTATTCGATTTGTTATTAATTATAGCGATTTGTTTATTACCAGCGCCACTGTTTAAATTAAGCAATTTACTAAAGAGCCATAAAAAATTAATGATTTGTCGTAAAATTTAAATTCAAAGGAAACACAATTTATTCAAACAACACCGACAATACGTTTGTGATTAATCGTGAAACACTATAAAATCGTTCACAACACGCAAATAATGTTTTAATTCAAAACACTTTTTCGAAATTCGATAAAACATCGATAAAAGAAACATCGAAACTCGAGCCAAATAACATTGGCTGATAACATTAGCACGAATGCTGGCTGAATTTTTGAATTGGTGAGAAAGTTCGCAAACGAAAACGAACTCAAAAGGAACGTCATTTAAATTTCAAATCCCGAACTGTCTGTAGTTCGTGACAGTTCTAAATTATTTAAAAAAACGTACCATTGGGTAAGGCTTTCCATTAGCGGGCACGCGCCGAAGCCCCCAGACAAATGACATTTATAAACTCGATTTGGTATTTGTTTGAAATTGGAACGTCTCGGTTGAGGAAAATGTCTAGACTTTCGTCAATATATACATTTAGTGGAAACCAATATAAGTTCAGGAGAATAGGTATTTCGTGACACCTAGCCGTAAAGGGGATCGATAACCTTAAAATATTTCTATATAATAAATTGGCAGACATATTTGAATATCACGATTCGATAAATCGCAGTAATCACGACGCATAAATTGACAAGTGTAGTCATGGGATCTTAGATTTTATTCCTAGATAAGAGAAAAAACATTACGAAGAACTTGAAATTGCAAGTTTACCTGCCCCTTAGGAAATACTTATATGGATTAAAGTATTCTATCTGACAAAAAAACATTGTCATTTGTACTAAATTACAAAAAAAAATGCATTTTTGACTTCAACATCGTATCGTCAACAATTACAAATAGAAGCTCGTTCCTCGTACACCTGAACAAAAAAAGCGAGTTAAACAAACAAAGCATCGAGAGTACCACAAGACAATCATCGCTATGATACAAAGCAAATATCTAGAACGATTTGTGTTGGAAATGATTGCGCGCGGAAGTCGCGTGCTCTCGCCACCGACGCCATCGGCCGCGTAATGCTAACGACTGGGAACACCGAGCTAAGAATACTATAGACTGTGGTGGTACTTCCATAGAAACCCTCCATTCAAATAGATTATGTTATTCTCTGCTCTAATTCGGAAGTTTTAGTCCTTGTATCAATATTACATACCTACTATTTCTTGATCGGAAAAGAGCAATACTAGAGTTTCTTGCCCGTTTTTCGCTAGTAATGACTGGCTTCTGAACAATGTTTCACATTGAATACATTCAATAAATATTATTTCATTTGAAGGCCCAAAAGACCAGTTAGCCTATCAAAATTCCGAATGATAGTTTCAAAGCTTTAAATTTTTATTTAAGAAAAACCATTTGGCATACAAACGAGTATATCCTGAACTTACAATTATTTTTTTTTATAAAATAACTTTAATCAATGTTTTATAAGACCATCTACACTTTTATTAGTCTACATAATATATACCTAGCAAGAGGGTTTACTCCTTAGTCTACCATACTGGTCTAGTGCAGGTTAACGGACTAGACGCTGTCAGTATATTAAGGTGCGCGACTTTTTAAAGATTTTCTCCTTTTTAATACGTGATAATTATTTATTGTGAACACATACCTTCACGAGGCAGAAGTGTGTGCCTGAGATTAACCGAGTGGCTGCGGAGATTTAGGCTAGGATCTAGCAATCTATCGATAAAACATTTTTTTTTCTAATTTTATTTCAATGCCTTAAGCTCCTCTGTTCGAGACATCGTTTTTATTGCCTTAAGTTATTGAAATTGATTCAATATTCCTGATGTATGTATTTATACATATGTACTCGTATATGAAGCCTGTTATTTTTGTTTTGAATTAATTGTAAATGTAAAATATAAAGAAACAATTTTTAATTTGATACCTCGAAAACACATTGTTTATGGTATGAAACGGTAGAGTTCATGAATTTTCCCACAAAAGCTCCAAACAATTGCTAGTTATTATAAAATAAACTAACAACCGGAATATTTTTCACATCCTTCCATAAGAAGCATACTCCTCTACATTTCTTTTGTTTCGTAGCTCCTGACCAGTGTAAAACCGCAATCGGATATTTTGTTTGTGTATCCATCCGAGACAATTACAGTAATCTGTTCTACAGCCATTAGAAATGTTTAAATATGAAATTATTGCGATAGAAAATCATTATGCAAACAAATATTAACCGAATTGCATTGGGATTTTGCATTTATCGCGTTGCGTAATGCCATTATTACTGTTTAAACGATTTTTTTATAATCTGTGCGTAGAACTGACGTTTTATGACGATTGCGTTCGAATAAACGTCATTTTTTTCCTAGTCTGTTCCTATCACCATAGACAATGGCCTATTCCGGAATTGTAATTTTTTATGCTATATCCACCCTATTTTTTATATTTTAGTCTACTAAACCTTTTTTTTTACTTTTAAAAATGGAAGGTGGGTTAAGCAATCGAGTTGAGTCTTACGCTCACGGATCAGGCACATTTGTGTCTCTATACCTACCATATGCTCCCGATTATATAACCTATGACGTGTAAATACGCCCACAAGATTTAATGAACAAATATTAAACAATACACGGAATTATTCAGAAAGATATGCACATTGCACATACATATATTGGATATTAGGGTTATGCAGCATATTAAACTATGTTTCAAGAATAAATAAAATTAAGGAATAGTTATTGAATGCAGAAAAAAAACCCAAAATTATAATTGAATGATGGAATTTTTGATATATAACAGAAAAAACAATCCTGCGTAAATCGAGGATATTTTGTATTAAGTATTTAGGATTAAGTATTTACAAAATATTTTAACGTTTCTATTTCCAATTTTAAAATTCTCCACCTGACCATCGGATTTCGCGATTTCTAGATGAATTATGTTAACAGCTAATATAGATAAAATATACAGAGGTATTATTCAAATGTTAATAATGAACAGCTAATAACCACATACTGCGATAGTGTGGGAACGACTCATTATATATTCCTCTCCCATTTGTAAACTTTGTCATACTCAGTTTGTGAATAATAAACACATTTTTTATACGGCGTCGGTATTAAATATGAAAATATCTTCATTAATTGACAGCCTCCGAGGCGCTGTTGGATGAGCAGAAAGTTGTGAAACGAGAGTCTGTGGGTTCGATCTCTACAACGAGACAAACGTTTGCAGTATTTACAAATATGTTTTGTGTCTGAGCGTTTGTGAACTGAAAAGATTCACGTAACTTTTGACACTCACGACAATTTATTTGATCTTCAGAACTAGTATTGTGGCTGTTAAGTGTAGTTAGTTAGTGTTAGGTTAGCATAGGAATGTTAGCATAGGAATCTCCCTCCTCTTGTTCATCTACTAAGATGTAAAGTGACATGGACCGAACATATTGGTTCCAGATTTCCTGGAGCATAGTGACTCTTGAATAGAGCCACAAAGCTTAGATACATCACTTATTTCAAAGTACTTCGAAATATCTATCACACTTGGAACCTTTGCTGCATGTGGTGTAGGTATAAACGTTTTATAATAAACGTCTTGTTGAGTAGTTGTGAATAATCTTATCAAAATGGATTATTCACCACATGTAGAGACTCAGAAAAAATTACAGCAGAAAATATGTTTGAATAAGTTGGTGTGACTTTTTCAAACCTGGTTAAGGAGAACAAAAAAAGAACACCTCTTTTTGAGTTAAGAATGGAAAATGTTTTGTGTAACGAATAAATATTAATAATTTTATCATTACAATACAAACCCGATATATTTTAAATTCTGTACACTCCACTTTCATCTTACATTGTATATGCATCAGATTTTTTCTACGACAATTTACGTAAAACTAAGTAACCCAGGATCTAGGATATTTCCTTCACAATACTCTAGATATTTCTGAGTTACATTGAAATGAGTTAAGCAGCGGTCTTGTGCTTGCGGTCGCCGGTTCAAATTGTTGAATTTTAGTAGTTATCGCGCCGATTAGAGTGCTATTACGAAGCTCAGCTAATGACTGCCATTAGCCGACCTTCGTTGCCTGGTTCCGGCACTATATTTCGACGACCAAAGTTAGTAGTAATATTATAATATAGTTAAGTTATTTTATAGGCATATAATGGGCTCGGATATAATGTTGCAAAAAATCTGTTGTGGCAAAAAGACTCTCAAATAATGAAACCAATCTAACCTAAACTAAGACCTAAAACCTTTTCAGTTGTAGAGTAGGTCCGTGCCCAGCAAGGGAAGGTATATGAGTTGATGTTGATAAAACAAGGTGGCCTGCTAGATATAGAGGATCATGGGCGATAATATGCTATCTGTAAGTTAGAATCAATGAAATAAACAATAAAAAAAAATATGTTATGAACGATAATATCCAACAGACACCCCATAGAAACTTGCAGGTTTTGATGCTAAGATACTACTCAAGTATTTGTAGATCATTTGAATATACTGAATTTAAGAACCTATATATATAATTCTGGAAGGAGATCCACAAACAACGTAGAGTAAATTTACACCTAATGTCATGGTCGCTTTATCCCATATCGATAGAGCATAGAAACTAACCTACGTTCTTGCATGATACCGAGCAATATAAGACAGAAAAAGCTATAAATTATAAAAAAAAACAAGACCAATTAAGCAGAACTAAGGGTCTTTGATTACCAGGAGAGCAGACTTCGTAGGTGGCTATTAAAAATTACTATTACACCGCTTACACCACTTCGCGGGTAAATATGACCGCTTATTAAAGCCTGGTATGTTTTAATTAGGTAATATCAGAAATGCCGAGGGGTATGCTACATTGTATTGCAAGTGAAATGCTTTAAACTAGTAATTTTATTGTTTAATGTGGTGAAATTATGCTGTAGTTTTCATGGTTCGGAGGACGGTACTAGAAAATTGATAGCTCTAGGTTTAAGGATGTCGTCGACGTCTTGGCGGCCGTGGGTGTAAACCCCAGGCACACACCTCGGACATTACAAAGTAATATGTGTAGTCATAATAAATTGTCACTTGCTTTAACGGTGAAGGAAAACATCGTGAGAAAACCAGCACACATCAAAATTCTTAGAAATTTCTTAGTGTAGTCGACCAACCCGCAGAAAACTTAGTTGAATAACCCTAAAACCTCTCAGTTGAAAAGAGCCGTATACTTATTAGTATAACTTCATTATGATCATCACCAACAGCCTTTGTCACGTCTACTGTTGGACATACTGTTGGACCACTCCTATAACCGGCGACTGGGCCCGATCTTCGGCTGTTTTCATTCAACTGCGCCAGCCACCCTGCTTATATTGTCAACCCACCTAGCCAAATCATGATTCTAGAATCCTGCTAGAATCAGTAATGGCCTCGAGGTTTAACTGCACGATCGAGAATCTCGGCTGTCGCGGTTTTAAATCCCAGGCACACACCCCGGACTACACACCTATAAAATTCTTAGAAATTTGTGAAGTGTGCAGTCCGCCAACCCGCACCAGGCCAGCGTGATGCACTTTGGCCTAAGCCCTCTGTTGTAGAGGAGGCCCGTGCCCAGTAGGACGTATATGGGCTGATGGTAAAAGATCCCGATTCCATTGATTAGACAGCCCCGTGGCGCAGTTGACTAGACACTAGAGCACAACGAGCGGCCGCGGGTTCGATCCCCGCACCGAGACAAATGTTTGTGTGATCCACAAATGTTTGTTTGGGGTCTAAGTGTTTGTGAAACCGATCAGTCTCTCGTAGTTTCTGATACCCACGACACAGGACTAATATCCTAGTGCGGAGATCAGAACTATGTAAGTGACTGTTCAGTGTATTTATTTATAAACTAGCTTTTGCCCGCGACTCCGTCCGCGTAGACTACAGGGTTAAGCTCAGAAAGAAAGTAAGCTTTAGTTTCTTTTACTCCTCAGGCTCCTATCTATATCTATACCAAAAATCATACAAATCGGTCAAATTGTTTAAACGTGACACCGTAACAATTGCCGGTCGTCGCCTTGTGCATCATTATTGCGCGCTTGATCATTTTTTTTAAATTGCGATATCTTCTAAGTTACTCATTGAAATCAAATGATGTTAAGGACAAATTTATTTTGTTTTAAATACTTGTAATGAATAACGTATTTATTTGGATAAGGATTAATATCATGTTTGTAAAAACATCTTCACAAATAATGCTTTATTTAAAATAAATTTGGTTATAATAAAAAACGTTATAGTAAGCCAACCTTAAAAGATAGACATATGCTGTCGCGGACTTTCTTTAAGAATTTTTAAAGGGGAACAATTCTGTCATACATTATTTTAGCGAAACATTAACCGTTTCTGCAGCGTACGCAGCGGAAGCTCACAAAAAGAAAAAAAGTCCTCGATTTTGAAACATTCTTTATTGCTGCTCCGCTCCTATTGGTCGTAGCGTGATGATATATAGCCTATAACCTTCCTCGATGAATGTAATATCTAACAGTAAAAGAATTTTTCAAATCGAACCAGTAGTTCCTGAGATCCTAGCGTTCAAACAAACAAACAAACAAACTCTTCAGCTTTATAATATTAGTATAGATTATTCTATGACGTCAGTAGTGTGTTAGACAATGGTCGGAGAGGCGGAGTTCGGCGGCGGTGCTCGGCGCCGACACACTGCAAGCAATTACTAAATTTAATGTTATAGTCAGCCTCCTTGTTTCGCAAATCATCGCCGCTCATTAATTCAAACAATGTACAGACGAGACGGAAAGTGGCTGGGCTTTTATATTTAGAATACGGAGCAAAGATGTGATCTGAGGCATTTAAATTTAGTTTTAGTTTACATTGCATATACATAACAAATATGAAAAAATATACAAGAAGGACCGACAAAAAATGGGCCTTTTCCTAATTACCAAATACATTTGGTGAATATGTCTGTTAGAATAATATCAACGATCTTTTCGTGAATTTTTATCGTCAATGTGTTTGTAATTACCATACCAGTTGCCTATCTATGTTTCCGATCACGGTCTTTTTACGCCCTGAAAGGAGCTTTTATTCTAAGACAGCCCTGTGGCGCAGTTGGCTAGATACCAGGTTGCGAAACGAGCGGCCGCGGGTTCGATCCCCGCACCGAGACAAATGTTTGTGTGATCCACAAATATTTGTTTCGGGTCTGGGTGTTTGTGAGACCGAAAAGTTTCTCGTTGTTTCTGATACCCACGACACAAGACTCGTATCTTAGTGTGGAGTCAGGACTATGTATGTGACTGTTGGGTGTATTTATTATTATTTATTTATTATTCTCATCTCTAGTTCGACACAAAACACAAAACAGAAAACCATCAAGCATCAAACAACCCTTACACCATACACAGTAAATATCGCTTAGAACATTTTCCATTTCATCTTATATTAACTCCATGAGCACTTCTCTCGCCACGTACCCATACACACCCAGCGATGTAAATTGAATTAGTGGGCGTGTTCGAGTTAGGGCATCTGTATGTACTGCCCAACTGTACCTAACGAGCGCACGGAAGCCTCCACTAAATAGGGATTAAATAGGCGAATTTGCGAACAAAAAACTTTATCAACCTCGTTGTGCGGTATTTAGCAACGGTCGGGTAAAGCAAGTCATCTATGAATTTAATTGTTTTTTGTTGTAAATTTTGGTAATGTCGCGAGAATTTTTGTGTAAAATTGGCTAGAAAAAGAAGGCTGCCAGTTTCCGATTGATAAGAAATGTAATAAAATGGACAATAGGCCAAATTATTGGTGGATTATTATTCTAATAATACAAGGCAATTATGAGGTACTTACATGAAATGTTTTGAAATGAAATTCTCCGTTGATTTAATGAATTGTAAGTTTTATATTGGACCTGAACGATTGCACAACAAAAACTGAGAATAATTTAATAACTTTTTAAAATCGTCAACCCTTGTCATTTCCACGACCTCTCCTTCAAACATACGTCACAAAATACCTACAATAATGACGTCACCGACCTCAAATAAATTACAATGAGACATGTTATTCCCTTAATCTAGTTTAGAGGCAATTATCGTAATCACTCAATACATTGGCTTGCAATCAAAGCCGGCGTCCCGGCGCCAGTGCAAGCCGTTTGAAACAAAGCCGGCCCGCTGATTGCAAGCCAGTGACTTGCATTAGGCCACAACGTGCCGTGAAATTGGGAACGGCCGGTTCAGTATGTTGACGAATTTTTGCCGCAAATTCATAATTAGCTGGAAAATTTACGGTTTTTGTTGGTGTTGATTTTTTTGTGTTTTTTTCTTATTTTTTAAATCTATCGAGATGTTTAAGTGTTCTACTGCTGCATTTAGTTGTTCCCTATCTTTGTAATTTGGCCTTGTGTCATTATGGTTGTCGTCTCAGCCTATCACTGTTACTGCTGAAAGTATGACTCGATCGACAAATAAAACTTTATGCTTTATAACATAAATCATTACGAGTCCATATATCCCACTGTTGGGCTGAGACTTCCTCTATAGTTAAGTAGGTTTAGGCCTTAGTCTACCACGGTAGCTTAGTGCGGGTTCGCGAAACACGTGATAAGTGGTAGGTGTGCAGGTTCCCTCACCTTGTTGTTCTTCACCGTACGTGTTAATGCATTGTAAATACATAAACAGCAGTACATAAGCATACATAAGCAGTGATGGCCTCGAGGTTTGGGCGCGCGGTCGAGAATCTCGACGGTCGCGGGTTCGAACCCCAGGCACACACCTCTGACTTTTCGAAGTTATGTGTGTATTCATATTGAATTATCACTTGCTTTAACGTTGAAGGAAAACATCGTGATGAAACCTGCACATCTAAGAGTTCTTAGGAATTTCTTAGGTGTGTAGTCCGCCAACCCGCACTAGGCCAGCGTGGTGGACTATGGCCTAAACCCTCTCAATGGTAGAGGAGACCCGTGCTCAGCAGTGGGCGAATATGGGTTGATGAAGAGAAATACATAAACGCTAGCATTTGTACCCGAAATGTTCGATATAAATATAAAAAGATTTCCTATTCAACACCGCGAACCCATCTTCAAAATGGTTAATCTAGCCGCCGATATATCGATTTCAAAGTACGCTGGGCGACTAATCTATTTATCGATACAATAACAATACTATTTACCGATACTAACCGGTAGTGGGGGCAAAAAACGCTCTTTGAAGAGTCTTTGTTGAGACCGCCGGACAAATGTAAATAATGACTGTACATTTTGTTCAGTAAATAAAATTTAATACGCAACTTCTGTTCGGGGATTCTTGTGGTGTTTAGTGGGTGATGGCGTAGCAGATGATGTAATGAGTGGAGGCAGTATCACGCCAGAAGCAAATTTGAATCTTTTTATACTTTACTGATAATTAAAGGTCCTATCGTTTATTTGTACATAGAAGGTATAGGAAGGGGCAGTATCGGCACTTCCAGAGAAGCCTAAAAACCCACATGCCTTACAAAATTCCGAATAATAAATTATTAATCTTTAAGCCACGATGATTACAAACACTGCGTCATTAAAAAAAACCTCGATGAAAAATTTTAAAAAATACGTGTTCCAAACAGACACATAGGTATATTTAATACTCGTGGTTGTTGCCTTACATTCGCATTCGAGCAGTGTTCCATTAGAAAAATATCAGTAAAATTTCATCTTTATCTACACAAAATTTATAAATTTATAAAAAAAATATATTTTACTCTACATTTAAGTCACAAATACGTTTTTTCACATCTAATTAGCGCCATAATGAAGAAATCAAGCAAGGAGGTCGGAAAGCTCATCAAACTCTATAAATCTATGGCCTAAACCTTTGTAATGAGTGCATTACCATACAAATATAGTTTTGGCCCGCCTTATGATTGGGTAGGCGCCCCGTCGCCTCACAACCTTTGTGGGAGCCGCCCGACCACAATTTATCCATGCTTGATACGTTTACAAATATTGCTGGACTGTGATTAAATGCTGGCTATTTGAGAGGGGAAGAAAGACATTTAATTATCACAGACACAAATACATATAATATGATACATGTTATATAACATATTAGATACCTATTACACAGCGGCGTGCCTAGGGTGTCAAACTAAGGCAAGCCCAAATGTTTATTTAGTAGCAGCATATTTTTTTTGGTACGTAGGACTAATAAATACCTACCGGTTAGTACTCACATTCACGTTCATAGCGTTATTTTATAAATAAACAAACGTTAAGTTCGTTATTCGGAACTATGTAAGGCAAGTCGGGCTTTCGGGCTTCTATGGAAGTACCGCCACTGCTATTACAGGTATTATATAGAAAAAATAATTGAAAATAAATAGGATTTTTAAGCTATTTAATAAGTATTGCGGTAGGTACATGTTACATACGATCTAGAGGTCCCGAGTTCGATTCCCAGGTCAGGCATTGTTACTGGGGTTTTCCATTAGAATATTCTCGGGAGTAGCACTGAGTCTGGGATGATGCTCGAAAATCAGCAATAGGCTTTTGCATTTGACTATAAACACTCTACTAATAAATATTTTTGATGTTACTGGGGTTTCGTGATTAAAAATTTATTTATGTTTAAGAACTCCAATTCCATATATCTCTGTTACATAATTCCTTTTCCTTATATAAGCCACTAAAAAAATCTCTCGTTTTAAACCAACCTCAAACCACTCTATTCCTTGTTCGCTTACCAACTACGCTTAAGGCTGTATCTATTTATAATTATTTAATAATAAACTCAAATAAGCGGACAAGAGACACAGAGTAGCATAAATCTATTAGTAGCCTCGAGGAATGACCCGTTTCACTAACTAGTATTTATTATCTGTGCGACAAATACAGATTAAATATTGAAGTGCTCTTATTTATTGAATGAGTTGCAGGGCGGCATAATTATAGCAACTGACGAGGTCTTTTTCTATCCGATAAGCTATTTTGACGGCACGTTATTGGCTCAGGGTAAATGGAAAAATACATACAGATGTTTTCAGACCATGATAGAAAACTAAGACAGGTATTCACAAACCCATTGGTGTTAAAAAAAATCCCAACATAAATAAAAAAATTGACATTTTCCATACAACCAGTGGCGTGCCATAGGAGAGGCCTATGTCCAACAGTGGACGAATAAAGGCTGATGATGATGATGATACAACCATCGGTATTAAATGTATGTCGTTTGTCGTATACAATATACAGGATATTCACACTACGTCCCATAAATATAGAAAGCTATTATCATCGTCAACCCATATACGTCCCTTGCTGGGTATCTGCTGTTCTCTACTCCAGAGAGGGTGTAGGCTTTAGAAAGACATTAGGAAGATCTTGATGTTTCTCGGTCCTGACAGCCCCGTGGCGCAGTTGGCTAGACACCAGCTTGCGAAACGAGCGGCCGCGGGCTCGATCCCCGCACCGAGACAAATGTTTGTGTGATCCACAAATATTTGTTTCGGGTCTGGGTGTTTGTGAGACCGAAAAGTCTCTCGTAGTTTCTGATACCCACGACACAAGACTCGTATCTTAGTGTGGGGTCAGGACTATGTATGTGACTGTTGGGTGTATTAAAAAAAAAAAAAAATTATCCCTTTTTAAATAAATACCTACACCCAATAGTCACATACATAGTTATCCACACTAAGATAGAAGTCCTGTATCGTGTATCAAAAACTGCGAGAGTCATTTCAGTCTCACAAAAATTCAAACCTGAAACAAATATGTATAGATCATAACCATTTGCCTACGTGCGGGGATCGAACTCAAGGCCTCTCGTTTCCGAGGCTGGTATCTAGCGAATTGGGCCACGGGCCTGTCATGGATTATTATCAAAGGCAACTTATTAATGAGACACAATTTCTTCCGTTTTATTTTGTGTCAGGTCAGTCTGTATTATCATTCTTAACATCCCTAGTCATAATCGGAACGCATTATTTTGAGACATTAAAAAATTAACCACGTATAAAACGTTATGGAAACGGTAAAAAATATCAGCCGTTACCTCACGCAGTCACAAAAACTCAGCATACAATTGGTAAATTAGCGCAACCCGTAGCTACTGAACACGGGTCCCAGTACTGCAATAACATCAAAATTAATTTATATTGTTTTTTTTATGACGTCAAATATAAAAAATTATTTATGTTTCTCAAATAAGTTAACATTGTATTTTATGTAACTGAGAAATCATCTAATTAAACTTACCGAACTTCCCGCGGCCATAAAATGCCTACAAAAATATCGTAAAGTTCATAAATGTAATACAAATCCACACGATTATTATCACAAAATGCTTAACCACGTATTCGGCGACCAGAGCAAACATAAAATACATAGTTTCCGAACGCACCATTATTAAAAAGGTATCAATAAAAGCAATTACGAGTACAGCCATTGAAAAAATCGCACGTATGCGTCGACAAAAAAGTCGCGCGAGCACAATTAGCCCGCGCCGGTGGCTGTGGGCGTGCGCCCCGCCCAGAGGCGGAGGGAGGGCCGCGGCACCTCGCGCCCGAGGAGGACGGAGGGCCAGTCGGCCTCGCTATCGCGGACTCAGCGCGCGTTGTGCGCGACACTCGCGAAAATTCGCGCAAAGCCGCCGGCGATCAGTGCCTTCCGGATTGCATCCCAACACTCATTAAAAAAACACGTATTTTTACATCCTTATATAGTGACATTTGTGATTGACTGGACGCTGTGAAAACACAAAAAAAAAGAAAATAAAAAAAAACATGTCTTAATTACAACGTCGCGACCAATCAGCGGACTCATTCCGAAGCACTTTTTTAAAATTTCGCGTTCGAATTTTGAAATGAATTACAAACTGAAACTCTTTGGTGTGGCATAAAAATGTCAAGAGAAAACATAAACACAGTTCTGTATAATAACATTGGTTGCGTATTGAACACGAGTGTTTTTGAGAATGGATTTGACGACTCGCCGTGGGGAGCTGGAGGGAGCGGTGCCCGAGTTGGTTCTGTCTATGAACGGGTCGGACGTCGTGAACGGGAGTGAAAGCGGTAGTGACGTCACGGGGGCTACTCCGGAAGTGACGACGTCGAGGAAGACAACCTCCTTTAGTATTAGAAACTTGGTCGGGGCCGAGGACTCGGAGCGCGCGGCCGACGGCGCGGCGAACTCTAGCGATGGTGAGTAATTACATTCGCAATCTGAGTAATTGCACAATGATAACTAAATGACATTATAATTTTGAGCTGTTATTTTGATTTATTTCCTGTATTAAAATGATTGCTCGGTAATTTTTTATTAAATTGTTGGTTATGACTGTAGAACTATTTGCTCGAGGATGTGTACGATTAAAAATAATATTTGAAAATAGAACGTGAATTATTATTGTTTTGAATTTGGAATATTCAAACTAAATGTATTATTATAAATTGGAATATTTAAAAAATAATAAGTAACGGATTTATCTAAATAGTTTTAGTGAGGTTTAATTGTTAAGGATATTATAATATAGATTTTATTAAATTAATCTAAAGCTGTAAAAAGTTATCAAAATATATGCTAATATTTAAAGCATATTCACATTTTCTACTAGCACTAAAAATGGAATGACTATTTTTATTGATTTAGCTATCAAATTTTAGTATATACAGGGTGTATTTAGACCGTGATCGAAAACTGAGGCAGGTAATAGCGATAGTGATTACAAACCCCCTGGCATTAAAGAAAATCCCGACAAAAAATAAATTTTTTGAGGTTTTCCATACAAACCACATACTTTTAACACCGATGGTTGTATGGAAAACGTCAAAATTTTTATTTTTTGTCGGGATTTTTAATATCGCCACTGGGTTTGTAATTACCCTCGCTATTATCTGCCTCAGTTTTCGATCACGGTTTAAATACACCCTGTATTATTTATAACGGGTTAACATGCTTAAACAAACGTCGCGTGAAGAAAGAATTCTTCACAGAAAGA
Source organism: Cephonodes hylas (assembly GCA_030295005.1). Classification (NCBI taxonomy): domain Eukaryota; kingdom Metazoa; phylum Arthropoda; class Insecta; order Lepidoptera; family Sphingidae; genus Cephonodes; species Cephonodes hylas. Next base: position 3,512,113 of record AP025364.1, on the reverse strand, counting down.
CCAAAAGGTGTGGAAAATTACTATACAAAATCGAATAAATATATTTTTTTACAACTTTAATTTTTTTTGTTCTAACATTATGTACATAATGTATACTTGAGCTATAATAAATTGAGACTGCAATGGAAATTATATTGACTATCTAGGGGGCGCTACTATAAACTACTCTAATTTTACAGAAACTTTTTCTAAGCCTTTCATAATACATTATTTTTAATTTCGTGAATAAATTAATTATTTAAAAACAATTATTGTTTGCTGTGGAGTTTGTGCGACACTAGCGCCATTTTGTTCGGTTTTCTAACTAACTACGTTTAACCGGTGCAAGTGAAACGCTTTCGATTTTTACATGATTTTTGTTACCAATACCTAACTAAATTTATATTTTTAGGATCTATCGAGTATACAAATGGATTTTTAAATAGAAACACATTTTAATGAATAAATAAATGTTTGATTAATCGAAAAATCACGGTGCGAAAACTAAGAAAGTTTTCTCCAAGCAAGGATAAAACAATAAGTAAAATTTGTCATCGAGTAATAGCTAAACTTATCATCAGACGCTTAAATGGGCTTAAAGTTAAAATGGAAGTCGCTATGTACAAGTAGAATCATATTTTCACCAACTAGAACCACGCAAGCTTCCCTATACCTACCTTCTTCTAATATCTACCTACATATATATTTTATTATGCTACGTCTACAAAGGCAAGTGGCAAAGTAGGTTTCTGATGTCCCCTAAAAATATCGTTATCATTCAAGGCTAATTACTATTCAATTAATTCACACATGTTCATCAAATATCAATCACACATCAGATAATTAAATTAATCGAACATAATGAAATTAATTTGGCGATGATAAGAGTCAAGCTTATTTTTGGGAATAATAATCATTATTCAAATCATTATTTTAAAAATGTATTTCCATTTACAGATACTCTTGTACTTTTTTTTATCTGTACTGCAAATATCATAATATATAAATATTATAAGAATATTTTTATTTTATAAGTGTTATTACTAGCTAGGTTAAATAAGAACTCTATACGTTTGCTTTTAGATACATTATTTTGATATATACAATGCACTAATGACCATTCTTGTAGGTAAGTAATGGTTGTGCAGTGTTCAAAAAGACGATCAACTATCAAAAAAAAATTTTAGTCATCTGTCACCAGTTGGCGCCACCAGTAAGTGAGGTATAGAGCTGTCATTTGACAGTAGACACACGGAAACAAATTTTAACTTACTTTAACGTTAAAGGAGAACTTCGTGATGTGACGTGGGACTGCAAACTTAAACCCTGAAACGGGAAAATACACATAGATACATATATCTTCTTCTTCTTCCATATACGCCCACTGCTGAGCACGGGTCTCCTCTACCGTTGAGAGGATTTAGGCCATAGTCCACCACGCTGGCCTAGTGCGGGTTGGCGGACTACACACCTAAGAAATTCCTAAGAACCTCTCCTTTAAGAAATACTAGCAACAGCATCTATAAAATATTTACAATATCTATCTATACCTAATCAATTCCAAATTCGCTAAATAATTTTCGTAAATGGAGACAGCTCATAAAATTCCCAAACCATATTTCAAAAACAATTTAATTTTAATCACTCGAAATTAACCTGTCATTTAATTATGATCAATATTTACGACATGTATTATGGGCCATAAAGTGTCTTATCCGAGATGACATCATACGAACGACCTATTACAGTGTTACCAGCTAAGTTGTAAAGTGTGGGGGCAAAGGAGTTGAAATTGGCACCAATTATATTAATTATTGCAATTAATCACGTTGTAAAAATAACTTTGTATACAAACCTTGATAATAGTGCGAAGAAGTTTTATAAGGCATAATTATTAAGTAGATTTTATCTGAATAAATTTGATAATAATTCTAGAAATATTGCGACCGGTAATGGCCTTTTTTTTTTTTTTTTTTTTTTTTGTTATCGAGGGGAAAGCTGTTTATGGCTCTACTTCCCGCCAGCCCGGGGGCAGTGGGGGGCGGGAAGCGTATGTCGGGGTCACCGGTCTTCCAGCCCGGCGCGCGGCGACGTCGTGTCCGCGCAGATGTTAGTGCCGGGCTGGGTCCCTAACGAAATCCCTAAACCGGCATACCGACCAAAACCCCCCGGTGGCCATCTCCGCGCCGAGTGGGGCGACCACGGTACGCGGGCGAGAGGCGCCCACCGTTAACCGCAGCCGCCCTGTGCGCCTCCGAGACATAAACGTCTCGGCCGTCTCGGAGTTATAGGGGGCGCAGTTGCACCCCCACCAGCTTGTTCGGACGCCCCGGTTGTGTGTGGGCGCCCGCGACGTACACAGGCCACAGTGCCGCCGCCCCTCTCGGGGTCACTTTCAGTAAGGACGCGCCGCCCCCGCAACGCGCCCAGCGACCCCAAGGGCCCCTTTGAGTCGCCTTTTACGACAGGCAGGGGATACCGTGGTGAGATTCTAACGCCCCCTTGCCACAGGGCACGACCGGTAATGGCCTGCCTTATGCTCGGCTGAGTGCTGCGATAGTTTTTAGGTTCGATTTAAGGTCAGACAAAGTGTTATTAGATTTTTAATTCAGATTCAATCTTTATGTTAGGAAAGAAACTGTATAAAAATCTTATACAACTAAGAATAAAGCGGTTAACTTAAACATACCTATAGTATGTAGGTTTGTAAAAATGTTAGTTGATTTATAAGTAATATATTATTTTTATGGCGATTTTATTAATCATTAAAAAAGCCGCTACTTAAAGCTAAAAATTAACATAAAAAATTCTAATAAAAAATATTTTTAATAAACGAATCAAAAAATAATTAAATAAGTTATATTAAGATTAATTCTTATTATAATTTTTTATACCTAAAACGCCTAAATAAATGCAAATACAAATAAATTCTAGAACAATAATGCATTTATCCCGTTGATTGGCATCAATCAAATCCCAGTTGATACTTTGAGCCGATTTTATTGTGTTTTACGGCAGATGCAATGACCATAAACAGTACAATGTTGACGACAATTAAAATAATTTGCTTCGTACATCCACGCCACTTATTAGGCACATAAATGGACTCTTTATAGCATTCTGAGACTAATTATTGCCTTGTGATGAATTCTTAGGCATTTATAGGCATTTGTGATTCATTATTATGAGAAGTTTACTTATATGTCTATGTTTTCGAATGCTAATAACTCAGAGGATACAGATGGGTTAGTGCAAGAGTGGACACTCCTTTGATGTTGATTTTTGATGGGTAAAGTTTTAAGAACACTGCTTTAAATTAAGACTTGTGATGAAGCCAGATCTAATCCTTTTAAAAAATCAATTATCAAACAATCTTAGACCTTACATCGATAATATATTTTTTTAATTAGATTAAGATAGTCTTTGGAAGAATGTTTAGAAAAGGGGAAACATTTTCGAATTTTAATGTATTTTTACGTGATTGATATGTGTATTGTGATATAAGACATACTAAAAACACTTATATAGTTGAAAAAGTGATGGCCTCGAGGTTAAGACTCGCGGATAAGAATCTTTGTAGTCCGCCAACCCCATTAGATCTGCGCAGTGCCGTAACTAGCCTTTTATGCACCCGGTGCGAGCCTTCAAAACTGCGCCCCTGAAAAATGATCTAGCCAGGCTTACCTACCATGCATAAGATAAAACTAGATACTAGTCAGGTCATTCCTGCGCCCATCTAGGGTCTGCGTCACTGCTGGCACCGCCCTGGTTACCCTAGTTAGCCCTAGTCACTGGACCAGCGTGGTGGACCAAGCCCCAAATCCTCTCAGTTTTAAAGGAGGCCCGTGCCCAGTAGCGTCCCTCTACTGGGTATGACCTGATGATGAAAACACTAAAATAATTGAAAAAAGGGAAGATTGGTTTGAAATTCCGAAGACTAATGAACTTCACATCTTTTATACCGTTCAACGTTAATTTTTAAGGCAATTTGCCTACTATAATTTCAAAGTTTCCATTTTATTCAGGCCAACTTTCTGCCTATAATTTTATTTACTATAACTTGCTTAGTGATTAACTGAAAGTTAAAAAAGTAATTTAATTAGAATAATTTTAATTCCCTTTCGATTGGTATGCAAAAACAATATGGTAATATTTCACAATTTACATATACCTCCCGATATGTCCCGATAACTTCATGGTGTCTATGAGCCATCCTGTTTTTGCCAATATATAATTAGTAAGTTAATTAATACATACCAAAACGATATTTATATGTAGGAGAAAAAATATAACTGCTCAATTAATTATAGAAGGGTAGGAAGATGGAATGACAGCTGACTTCACAGGAACAGCTGATTATTTTGTTAGGGTTCTGTAATTAATAAATATACGTCTCACAGCTGGGGATGGGCCTTCTCTACAACTGTGAGGGTGTAGGCCTTAGTCCATGCTGAGCTAGTGCAAGTTGCTGGACTAACTACTGAAAAATTCTCACGAAATTTAAAGTGTGCAGGTTTCATGATTTTTCCTTCGTTGTTAAAGTGATTATTCTTTGCAAAGACACATATCACTTCTGTTCTTTAGGTAATAAGGTGCTATCATGCAGATTGTAGTAAGTTCGGAATCATACTTTTCGGAACACAGCTGACGAACGAATGGAACATACGTTCCATATTACATTGACCATATTTTGAAAAGGGATAAAGAAAAGCACACGGAATCCAAATTAACCGTTTCAATTCACTCATAACTTGTGTTTTTAATGGAACAATTCCTGTTAATATTTCTATCCCATAAATAATTTTCTAGAAAAGCCTGTTGGCCCACTGTCAAGATGATTTAAAAGGGTCACTCCTCCACCTGTGTAACACCAGTGTCCTTAATAGCATCGCCGTAAAAATTATCGCATTATTTTTTACTTTGTAATATTAAAATTTATGCTGTATTTTTATAAGTATTAAAATAATTATTTATGGCTTTTCTTTTGTAAAATGTTTTGTACTGGCAATGTGGCAATTAAAAACTTGATGGAAAATATCTTTGGCAGTCTATAGACAGCCCCGTGGCGCAGTTAGATAAATGTAAGCTTGCGAAACAAATGATAGTGCAGTTCACAAATATTTGTTCCGTGTCTGTATTTGTGAGACCGAAAAGTCTTTTGTTGTGTCTGATATAACTGTATGAGACTTTTAGGTGTGTTTTTAATGAATGATTTAACATCATTTATAAGGACTAAGAATAATAGAAAAAATCATTTGCTAGCAAACTATTCCGCAAATTGATGATATAGAAATATAATGTGTAAGTAACCACGAAGTTGTGGCATTGAAAGCACACGCCGTTGCGTTCTCGATAGAAAAAAACAAAAACTATATCCTTTACACCAGTGTTAGAAGTTACAACTTATAATGTAAAAATAAAGGGCATATATTTACTATCGATCCCATAAGGAGTAGACAGAGTTGCAATTATGTACCCACATTTTCTCTGTGTACGAGTAGGTGTTACTTACTATACTGGTGTTGGTGTTCTTCAATATTTTAATACATTATATTACTTCAAATAATATGAAAGTTATCAAATTGATAAAAATTTATGTAAAAAGCTAAGTTTTTCAATTCTTATATCTTTTCTACCTAACCATCAAATGACGGTTATTCATCATCAACCCATATACGCCCACTGCTGAGCACGGGTCTCCTCTACCATTGAGAGGGTTTAGGCCATAGTCCACCACGCTGGCCTAGTGCGGGTTGGCGGACTACACACCTAAGAAATTCCTAAGAATTTTTAGGTGTGCAGGTTTCATCACGATGTTTTCCTTCACCGTTAAAGCAAGTGATAATTCATTGTGAATACACACATAACTTCGAAAAGTCAGAGGTGTGTGCCTGGGGTTCGAACCCGCGACCGCCGAGATTCTCGACCGTGCGCCCAAACCTCGAGGCCATCACTGCTTCAAATGAGGGTTATAACTCACTTTAAAATCAATAAAGTTTATCCTCAAACCTAATTTAAAAAATATCTTCTTCTTCTTCTTCATCAACCCATATACGCCCACTGCTGAGCACGGGTCTCCTCTACCATTGAGAGGGTTTTAGGCCATAGTCCACCACGCTGGCCTAGTGCGGGTTGGCGGACTACACACCTAAGAAATTCCTAAGAACTTTTAGGTGCGCAGGTTTCATCACGATGTTTTCCTTCACCGTTAAAGCAAGTGATAATTCAATGTGAATACACACATAACTTCGAAAAGTCAGAGGTGTGTGCCTGGGGTTCGAACCCGCGACCGCCGAGATTCTCGACCGCGCGCCCAAACCTCGAGGCCATCACTGCTTTAAAAAATATATTGCAACCATTTTACTAGACCAACTCAATTCAAGGATTCACAAGAACAAAATGCAATGGAATTCTAATACAAAATATTTGTCGAAGCCACCCTAAGTAACACGCCACCCACAGTCTCGGGTGTCACAATGCTCCATATAAATTGTTCTTTACGACATTGTATTGTGAACGGAATTCATTGTCCAATACTGGTTCCTATACTATAAACTCCACAATAACACTTCGATACTCACTTTATTTCACTTACACATGCATTTTTGCCGGAAGAATATTCACAATTAATTTATGCGTTGAATTATTCATTAAATGTTACTTCTTGTGTGACTCAGCCAGTTGTATTTGCTTTATTAAACTGAACATAATTTCAATGTAATTTGTTTAAAACATTACAAACCAAATGTATTTATTGTATTCGATAATTTTAATCTGAACAGCAAAGTTAAATTGTTTATAAATTGATTCTTGTAAGGTATATTTCTACTTCAAAATACTGGTATAAATTACGTTTCATGTCAAAGAAATTATCTGCAATAAATTGTTAAAGTATTTCTTAACACAATACGCTTTGTACATGAAAGCTTATGTTAAGTACTAATTCTTATCTTATGTAAGTTTTGCTTAATTGACTCGGAATTCAAGCCCATTTTCTTTAGTTCTTTTGAGAATAAATCCATTATCAAAAGTTCTTCTTGAAAATATTGCATTCTATCCTTTTCCTAACACAAATGCTATCTTACAAAATTATTTTCGGGGTAACTACTACTTTGGCCCTAGGAGAAATGCTTGCTGGAATGAATCTTCACTTTTTTTTATCAAACCAACATTGTTTAACAGCCCACGTGCTTTTATTTATTATACTAGGCCTTTTAAATGTACTTTAGAGAAGCATCTCATCAGTGTCGTATGACGAAAAAAGTGTTGTTGGTGCATAATGACGAACTGCAGAACTCAGAATTTAAAAAAATACCATATAAAATATCGATGATCTCTTATTCCTCACTAGACAAACATATGGTGCAGTTCGCGGTCTAAACCTTTGTCTACAAAGTGCCTTAGAAACACCCAATTGTATGCTGTAAGAATATAACCAAAAATTTGGAGGATAAAGTTTACGCTGTCACCACAATACATTCGCAATATATCCAAGTTAATATTGTTGCATGCAAAATCGAACTAAAGGCGATAAATCATGTAGATATCGTAACGATTACTTGTTAACGTTTATTATTCGATACTTACGCTTAAGGTATGCAGGTGTCTATTGAAATTAATATAGTTAATGTTGGAGAATGTGTAATGCTTTTTTAAGGGCAAAGTGACTGCGTACATGACATAGAGCATGTGCCTTGCGATCTAGAAGTCCTGGGTTCTGTTTCCGAGTGGGACAAAGTTGTAGGTTTATCTGTTAGGAAATTATTAATAGCAATACGGAGTCTATATATATGCATGAAATGGTAATAAGCTCGTTCCCTGATACGTGGCAGTGATACGTACCTCTAGGTGGATGTAGAAAAACACTCTTTCCTACCCCTTTGGAGAATACGGGGGACAGATTATTTTGTATGTTATAGTCACCGTTCGACACAAATTTGCGTGCCATTCGTAATCAAACGAAACAGGCTGATCAGAATGTAGGCAAAGTTACATTCTATTATCATAGTTACAAGTAAAGAACCATTGTTCTATTCTAATTAATCAAATTTTTATAACATATAATATAGGGAAAGCTCACAATCATTCCGTCAATTTCATACATTTCTATCTTCTTTATTACGAAATACGATTGTCCAATGTGACTTTATCTAAGTTTTTCAACTTAAATTCAACTAAGACTTCGGGTTGATACAATTACCAAGCATCAGAATACTATTTTACAAGCCATTCGCTATAATTTACAGCAACATTTGCTCAATACCAGCCCGTTTGTTTATCAGCCATTCGTTTTTAATCGTACCCACTTTGAAATATAGAATGAATTAATTAAACGGCATCAATATTAATTACACTTGTAATACACATCGATTGTTTAACGATATTCCTGTTTATTGTGGTATTTTAAGCAGTTGCAAATAACTGCCAGGTGTTATGGACGATGAATGACGTGTGATGCCCTCGTCAAATGGACGGGTATATAACAGGTAATCATAATTTGATTCAGCCAACATTCGTTCAGGAATCGACATATCCATAAAACATACATCTTAAAATTCTTGGGTCGATCATCGGGTCTGGGTAAGGACAATGAAAAGTATAACTTCTTACACGAGGTATAGCTACTGATATCCACGACACACGACAAAGTATAGCTCTAACTTTACCTAATACTTACTCAATAATTGCATACAAAAAGCTTAAATAATTCAATATTAATTTTTTTTTACCAAAAATAAAATTAGTCATTGATTAAGAAAAATATTTACTACTAACTGATTTTATTACGTTTTTGTGCATATCCGAATTATTAATTACCTACATATTATGGTTTTCCCAACACCGCTAAACTCTGAAATTCATCATCATCAGCCCATAAAGATCCCACCAGTGGGCACGGGCCTCCTCTACCATTGAGAGGGCTTATGTCTTAGTCCACTACGCTGGCCTAGTGCGGTTTGATGCAGTATATATTGCTCATATCTAAATCTAACAAATATATAGGAAATGCCTCATAAACGGCAGTAATCAAGCATTTTCTTTCTAAATTGTTCACATATCCATTCGCCAGCGATCCATTTAAAGTGAACGGGTAATTGCGATCGTTCGTAGAACACATTATTTTCTCTATACCCGAAGACTTTATTAATTTTCATAACCATTAAACGTTTAGACGGCCAGTTAACCCTCCGTGCACTACGTGGAGAAAAGTTACGTCCTGCACTATGTGGGGTTTCCTATACCCCAACATCAATATATTCTTTTACAGGGAATATCTACTCAAAGTTTATTTTATATGTATTAATATTGTTCCTAGACTATTAAGACATAAAATAAAAATAAATTTATTTACTTTATTCAACGTTTTTATTATATTTAGGCTTTGTAACAAAAATATTACTTTTTTACTAACTAAGAAGAGACCATCTTCTTTTGCTTAGCCTTATAAAAAAAAACTTAACTAATAACTGATTATTGCCTTTTATTTCAAGGCCTTATAAGATAAGGAACAATAGTAAAATAAAAATAACATAACATAATTAGTTTTCTTAAGATCCCAGTAGGTTCAAATCTGCACAACTTTTGCAAAAAAAAATGCGTGTTCTAAGCATACAGGTGCATTGCACCGCTCGCAATCTTGCTTAATCTTTCGATATTTTCAACTATCGAATAAGAGCATCTAGTTATACATCTTCAAATGATCCAAATTGCCTTCGATTTCGGGTAAATACAGCTAATCTGTGTCGCTCACTATGTATCACTATCAACCATATTATGTGCCGATAATATTTCATTTTTAGTCATACAACAAGCTAAGAGACCTGTAAACAAATTCAATCGTTTAAAGTAATAAAAAAACAAAATAAATAAATATTTCGGTAGAAAAACATATATTTTGAATATTTTACTACTTACCTTTTAGACGACGTCCCGAACTACGTGGGGTTTGTGACACCCCGCTACACTTTGCGGGTGACTGTCCGCTAAACCTGCGACTTTACCACTAAATCTCTGTTACTGTACGATCTAGCAACGTCCCAAGTCCAGCTACACGAGGTTTCGCGGAATTCGCGTGGTAGTTTAAAAAGATACAGCGATTTTTGATACGCTGGGGTGTGCTAAACCCCACGTAGTGCACGGAGGGTTAATAAGACCTATTAGGCCTTTAAAAAAACGCTTGGAATGAATAGAAATCTCGTGTCTAACTATAATGGTTTATAAGCCATTTAATTATTAATCTTAGCATCAGAAAGCTCGCACCTTGAGTAATTTCATTGTTTGAAAATGTATCGGACGTATTAAATTAATGTTTTTATAAAACTTGCGATGTTACACCCCTTGTGTTTGCAGTAATTTTTGTTTTGCACGCAAAGTTCAAAATGTGTATGGTATTGTTGGACAATTAATAGTAATTTCAAATAATTCAATGGAATAGCAATAGGTTTTTTAATAATGGTGTAATCGAGTCGATCTTACTGTATTGATTACTTTGTATTAAATTGTAAGTGTTTAAAACGAGTTTATAATTCTAGAATTAACATTAGAAATACGTTTTTTATTTTCATGGAACACCGAGTTTTATTGAAATAGTAACTATTTTATATTTTTAAAGTCTTCTCTTTTCTTATATAGGGTGTCAACAGACCGTGATCGAATTAATAGCTATAAATGCTTTGACGCTTAAAAATGACTGAAAAAAGTGTCTTCGAACCCTCGTATCAATATACGAGTAAAAATAAAAAATATTAACATAAAATGATTCTTACGATTTTTAGAAAAACGTAAATTTTAATAACATAAGAACCGAAACAGAAAGATGTCTAAATTCCACCAAAAATTTTATAAGAAAACATCAACACACTACTCTTTAAGCTAAACGCTTTACAGGACCTTCCATTTGTCGACCACCAAATTGTCTCGTAAATAAATCTATTAAAACACTCGTAACCATCACAATATAATTTACAGTCAAAGTGGAAACATTCCAAACATCCCAAACATGCGTGGCGTAATTTAAAAAAACAAACCTTTTGATATTCAGAAATCTCGACTCTAAATAAAGTGCTGATAGCTTAACAAATGACTTATGTTGCTGGAATTTAAAGTAATCACGGGGGTGCGGGGGATATTGTGCTTAATGCTTGTGTTTTAGAGTTTATTTTAGCGTATGGTTTACCGAGTTCAGGTGGAGGGTGACATGGATATAAAAGGATTTAAAAGTGAGAGTTATCACGGCGAGCCATTTGGAGCGCACGCGCGGGTTTACAACACAAAAAAGGAGCATAGTGGACACTCGTAAAAATAATGCCGTCTGGTGAATGCTTGATGTGACGACTCCTGTCCTATTTACTACCCACTGATAACAATTGAAAGGATTTAAGGATTATCACCGAGAGACGCATAGCTCAATTGATAGAACGCATTCTAGCGTTGGTAATGTGTATGACGTAATTTCTACCCTGACGCAATTGGTAGCTATAGGAACTTAAATATTTTAGCTATCATACCCATTGCTAGATCGTGTTCTGGGATAATCCCATGGATGTTCAGTTTCGAATAGTTTGTTTGTTATACTTTCATTCAGGCAACCGAAAGTCGATGCTATTCGGACTAATTATTTTAGCTATTTCAATTTTCAATACACCAATCACCAATGCTAACCATCTAAGTCTAAGAGATTTTTGAGACAAGGTGGTGTTGACAGCATAATTTTTAACCCATGAATATTCAATACCACAGTCAATTCATATGTATATGTCCCACAGCTGGGCACAGGCCTTCTCTAAGACTGACATGGTTGACACCTTAGACCACCACGCAAGCCCAGTGCGGGACTGCACACCCAAGAAATTCCTAAGAACTTTAGTTTAGAAGCCTTAAATATTTTTCCAGATATTCATAATACAAGATTTCACATTAGCAGATAACAGAGGGAATATAATAAAACAAACAGCTCCGCGGGTAATTTGCTAGCTAATGACGCGTCTTATCTCGCTAATTAAAATCCTATTTGGCACAGTCTTGCCTCTCGACAGAACGGCGATACTATCTCTTTGTTGCGCATATCTCGTGGAACTGTCATACTTGTATACACTTAAAGCAGGTAATTAGACACGTAATTTACTAACATTTGCTTTTTATTTAGCACGTTCTTTTATTTAAGTTTAATAGCTTGGTTGTGTATATTAAATTTTTTCTAGATTATATGCAGTGGCGGCCATTAAGGGTTATTACTTGATGAGGCGAGAACTTTATATACATGCTATTGTCAAATACATATGTACTCGTACATGGGTACACACTAAGACACAAGCAATGGGCTGTTTAACTTCTTTGGTGATAGAATAAGGCAGTGGCGGTACTTCCATAGAAGCCCGAAAGCCCGACTTGCCTTACATAGTTCCGAATAACGAACTTAACGATTGTTTATTTATAAAATAACGCTATAAACGTGAATGTGAGTTCTAACCGGTAGGTATTTATTAATCCTACGTACCAAAAAAAATATGCTGCTCCTAATAAACATTTGGGCTTGCCTTAGTTTGACACCCTAGGCACGCCACTGGAATAAGGCAGTAGGCAATATTTAGATAACTCTTCTTTCATGTTGCTTTGTATAACATAGATCGCATACAAATGAAATGGTTTCTAAGACTTAAACTGTCATGCATTTGGTGGGCTTCATAAAGGTACCAAAAATATCCTTCTTAAAAGTTTTTGGATATAGCAGGTTTCTTACGATAAAATCCTTTACTTTTAAGTATGTGATAATCAACGAAAAACACATAAATAACCTCTGGAAGTCAGATTTTCGCCTCCATCCTACGAGTATCTTCTCCATCTCACATGTCTGAACAAACGCGCTTAATTCTAAAGCCCATCACGTCATTACTCCTATGCTCACACAGCATTTAATTTACCATCAAGCAAGTTCCAACAAAAAATACCCCATAAAATTATGACACTACAACATGGAATTATGATAATGTGAGCGTAAACATACCCCATGTAAGGGGTACGTATGAGGTAATAGGGCCGAACAGAAGGGTTGTACCGGTGTCGTCCGTTTATCGCCGCGTCCTAAATTGATTTTTATTATAGGTTTCGGGTACGTTAGAGGATAATGAAGCTTGACATATTGTAGTTCTGATGGTAATTTTATGTTTTTTTTTGTTTTTTATTGTGCTTTGAATACTCGAGGTATGTGTACGCCGAGCAATTTAAAGGTCCTATTAGGCTTTTCCATTAGAGAATTTTCTGTTGGTGCACTGTGTTGTTTCCGGAAAACGGCAATAAGTTCATCCATTTTTCTATGGTGGAACTTCCATTGAATCCCAAAAGCGTTAAAATTTAAATGGGTAATGTCTTATTTGTAAGCCTTTATTGTGCGGTCAGCAAATTTTAAATTAATTGTCAAATAGCTTTTGACAAATGAACATTTAAATCTTAAAGATTATTCGGAAATTCGTAAGGCGTGCTAGGCTTGTGAACAAGTACCATGACTACCACTGTTTTCTAGTCATTCGTTATAATTAAATATTTAAACTTTTGGACGGCGATAGGCTGATGAGATGAGAAATATTTAAAAATAAGACGACTTACTTGATAATAAAAGGCAATATTGGACAATATTGTGCGGCGGCGGGACCGAGCATACGGTAAGTATAGAAGAAATCGCTCAGACAATAACTGGAACCTGTATAGAATTGCTAGGAATCGGTGTAATCAGATGGTACGTAACGCTAAACGCCACCACATTCTCAGTAATATCTCTTCCTCTACGCCTGCCGACATCTGGAAATTCCTTGGATCTCTAGGTATCGGCAGGAAAAAAAGCACGACCTTCGAAAAAACAATTGGTTTAGACGAAATTAACAATCATTTTGCTACCAGTATGCCTATGGCTAGCCAAATCAAACACCAAACTATGGCATACTTAGCAAGGCTTCCCCGTCCCAATATTCCCCCATTCTTCTTTTCTTCAGTTGCCCCGCATGAGATCAAAAAGGTAATCCTTTCCATAAAATCAAATGCCACAGGATGTGACAACATTAGTCGTCGCATGATTGTGGCAATCCTTAGTCATATCCTCTCTCCTCTCACTCATATCGTAAATTTTTCTCTCACCACTGGCATTTTTCCTGCTGCCTGGAAAAATGCCATTATTATTCCTCTTCCAAAAGTCCCAAACCCATCGAGCGCCAAACATTTTCGTCCCATATCCATACTCCCGTTTGTTTCTAAAGTGCTCGAGGCTTGTGTACACAAGCAACTGTCGCAGTTTGTTTACCAAAACAACCTTATAAGTTGCTACCAATCCGGTTTTAGACCTGGCCATAGCACAGTCTCCGCCCTCCTTAAAGTGACTGGCGATGTGAGGGCGGGCATGAAGGATACCAAAGTCACCGTTCTGGCTTTGGTTGACTTCTCGAACGCCTTCACTACCGTCAATCACGATATCCTTTTATCTATCCTCTCCTACTTTATGATCTCATCGGAAGCACTGAAATGGTTCTCAACTTATCTTCGCGGACGTCAGCAGTCGGTGCGCCTCGATGATGCTTCATCTAAGTGGACCAGCATTGACTCTGGCGTCCCTCAAGGTGGTATACTCTCTCCTCTATTGTTTTCAATTTTTATTAATCTCATAACCCAAGGTCTTCAGTGTTCGTATCATCTTTACGCCGATGACCTGCAATTGTATGCTCAGGCCAGGGTTGACTCCATCTCTGTTGCCATAGATAAAATTAACAAGGACCTCGATTTCATCAGAAGATGGTCAGAGAATTTCGGCCTAGCAGTCAACCCTTCCAAGTGTCAAGCGATAATTGTGGGCAGTCATCGGCAAGTGGGAAGTCTAGATACTGCGGTGATTCCCCCAATTGTATTTAATGGCTCAGCGATTCCTTTAAGTCCTAATGTAAAGGACCTTGGACTGACCATTGATAGCACTTTAAGTTGGCGACCACAAGTCACCTACGTGTGCCAAAAAGTGACCGACGTTCTCCGCGTTCTGTATCGCCTGAAGAACTTCCTCCCCTCCAGGACCAAGACAATGCTTGTGCAAACTTTAATCTTTCCCATAATTGACTATGGTGATGTGTGCTATTTTGACCTGAATGCAGATTTGCTCAATAAACTCGACCGACTTCTTAATAACTGCATTCGATTCGTATTCAACCTCCGCAAATACGACCACGTATCTATCTTTCGATCTCAACTTAAGTGGTTAACAATTCGCCAGCGTCGTAATCTACGTGCACTTACTACTCTTTTTTCTATTCTCATGTCTACCTCTCCACCTTCTTACTTAACGCCCTATTTTCAATTCTTACACTCTAACCACGAGAGATCTCTTCGCTCTACTAATAATTTTCTCCTTCTTTGCCCATCCCACAAATCTGGCTTTATTGATGCCTCTTTCTCAGTCCAAGCAATACGTCTTTGGAATGCGCTCCCTTTAGAGATCAGGATGTGCTCGAATCGCTGTACATTTAAGCACAAGGTTCGGGAGCTGCTAGCTAATGAAAATGCAGAATCTTCAGAACAGTAAATTACCGTATTTCTAATATATATTTATATTTATATGTATATTTATGTATTTTGTATGTATTTATGTTTGTTTATCAATGAAGTATTTATTGTATTATATGTAAGTGTATTTTGTATCTAGTTACACCGTAATTATATTTACACACCTGCCTAACTTCATCTCTGCATCACCCTAGGTTCGACTGTAAGAGAATTCCATTGGCATTAAGTCCACCTATACTTAATGTATGAAGTGTAAATAAATAAATAAATAAATAAATATTTTACGATAAATTTAATACCTCATGATTGGTTGGTGTTCGAACGTCATTTGTTTTCAGAATGCAATCGATAATCCCCGTTTCAGGCAGTGTTGTTGAGTTTTTCTATTAGAGAATTCTTAGTAGTATGAACTTTAGAATGTGCGCAAAAACTTCCTCTTCTTGAAATTCGCAGACGTACGTGTATTAATTAATAAAAAACACAAGGTGTGAAATCGACGACTAAATAACCTACTGATAATACACAAACAAAAGGATTATCACACAAAAGGTTTCCATAATGAAAACGGCGTAACAAAGTCATGCAATATAATACACATAATCTGTAATTACATGTATTGACTTAACCTGACACAATTCCCCCTTTTTGCGAACGGGCCATCGTCGCTTCGGATATAATACGTAACAATGGGATACAAAAACTGTGGGATCGTTTACCGTGGGATTACATTCACGTGTCAATTTTAGTAGTAGAAAACTTAATTCATACGCTGATAGTACTATAGATTGATTTTTTGCGCGTTCATTCGTTGTTTGCAGACCGATCTTGATATTACCAATGATCATTACATGCCATAATAAAGTCAAAAGCTATTGAACAGATTTCCAAGCGGGTCACACCAATATCATCAATACCACAACCACAACGTGCCCAGAGGATTAGGAAGTTGAAGTTTGTTATCATAATATAATACTTAGTTGATGTAAGTAAAGCCATCTGTGAACTTTCTATGTAAATTATGTCAGCATTGTCTATGTAATCCATTTATTAAAATAAAATTAAGTCTATTCGGAACAACCAACCGACATGTTTTATTAAAGTTGCTATGGGCGGAGCACAAAGAGAACTGATGGCCGATGGCGCCAAAAAGTTCTCGAATGGAGGCCACGTATTGGAAAGTATAGCGTAGGACGTCCACCAACAAGATGTTCCGACTACCTCTTAAAGGTCGCGGGACGTCGCTTGATGCAGGTGACTGTGCAGTTCATGGGAGAGGCCTTTGTTCAGCAGAGGACTTGTTTTGGCTAATGGATGGAATGGATGGATCACCAAGAAGGTTTTATTTTCAAATTTGAACACTCACACGCGCGCTTGGCTATACACCCAAAGGTATAAGCAACCCCGTGGGGCAGTTGGATAGATACCAACTTGCGAAACGAGAAGCCGCGGGTTGGATCTCGTGCCGAGTCATAAATTTTACGATCCATAAATATTTGACTTTATAAATCGATACTCGTACGTCAACAAACAAACACCTACATGGGAATCGTCTTCTAAAAGCTAATACATTATGCAGTAGCGGTACTAGAAGCCCAAAACAATTTTGCGTTAATTGTATAATGACTAGTTTATCTTCTTCTTCTTCTTCATCAACCCATATACGCCCACTGCTGAGCACGGGTCTCCTCTACCATTGAGAGGATTTAGGCCATAGTCCACCACGCTGGCCTAGTGCGGGTTGGCGGACTACACACCTAAGAAATTCCTAAGAACTTTTAGGTGTGCAGGTTTTATCACGATGTTTTCCTTCACCGTTAAAGCAAGTGATAATTCAATTTGAATACACACATAACTCTCGAAAAGTCAGAGGTGTGTGCCTGGGGTTTGAACCCGCGACCGCCGAGATTCTCGACCGCGCGCCTAAACCTCGAGGCCATCACTGCTGCATCATCAGTTTATAATTATTGTTTATTCTAGGCTCAGCATATCCTCATTCGTATGTCGAATTGCTTTTGTTAAAGATTTAAAGTTGTTTCTACCGCCAGTTTCTACTTTCAACCAAAATACTACACCATATGACGCAGTCGAGCCAAAAATAAATAAAAGAAAGCGTCAGTTCTCATTTCTGTTGGTTGTCAGCTTCACAATGGTTGCCCTTACACGTCACTAATTAGCACGCTCACTTAACAGAACACGGCAATTTCCAGCACTACAAAGTAATTCCTTTGTCCCCACAACACTGTAAGAAGCAAAATTAAGTAAACAAACAAAAACCTTGCGTCTTCAAAACGTATGAGAAAAAGTCACCCAGACGCGATCAATTGGAGCACTTTTTGCCCATTCCCATGTAATTTAATGTGTAAATTCTGTAACTAAATTCATCAGCGGCAGATCGACAATTTTTCTCACAAATCAAAAAAGCGCGCATCTTTGAGCTGTGTTTTTTCGTCGTAAGCACGGTTTACATGCCTTGTTTGCATATTTCGTGTGCCTTGTACGATATTTGCTTTAATCGTACAAGGAATATGTCATATTTAAAAAAAGTAGCAGTACTTCCATATAAGCCCAAAAGCGTTACTTGTTAATTTTGTAAGATCTATTTTGTGATTGTTTATTGTGGGATCTATTTTGTCATTAATATGTCAAATTGCGTATGTTAAATGAAGAGGTAAGGCTTGAATGGTTTTATTCGGACTTTTTAATGGCAAGACTTTTGTGCTTCGATGGAAGTACCGTCACTGGTTGATAAGAATCTACAAGTGACATTAAAAAGGATACAAGATTTGCCTCCTATTACGTGGGACCAAAACACCTGTGTTTACAGGCATGAGTGCTTTTGCACATTTGTAAATACATTTGGCTTTAATAAAGTATAGTAAGTAGTAGTAGTAAGCAGTGATGGCCTCGAGGTTTGGGCGCGCGGTCGAGAATCTCGACGATCGCGGGTTCGAACCCCAGGCACACACCTCTGACTTTTCGAAGTTATGTGTGTATTCAAATTGAATTATCACTTGCTTTAACGGTGAAGGAAAACATCGTGATGAAACCTGCATACCTAAGAGTTCTTAGGAATTTCTTAGGTGTGTAGTCCGCCAACCCGCACTAGGCCAGCGTGGCGGACTATGGCCTAAACCCTTTCAATGGTAGAGGAGACCCGTGCTCAGCAGTGGGCGTATATGGGTTGATGATGAAAGTATCATTTCACGTCGTCCTAAACCCGTACTCAACCAACTCCACTTGCTATAATGGTCAAAAAAAGATCGCGAAGTCTGCTTGAAAATTCTTCATAATCGTAAGTGGAAACTTTTGAAGCCACTTTAGCACCTTGTTTCTAAAAAGTTCACAGTAACACCAATTTTCTGAAACATTTGTTACATTCTTCTTCTTCTTCTTCTTCATCAACCCATATACGCCCACTGCTGAGCACGGGTCTCCTCTACCATTGAGAGGGTTTAGGCCATAGTCCACCACGCTGGCCTAGTGCACATATACAAATGTACCTAGTACAAATGCTTTAACATCTCCAAGTTCAACTTCTCATGGGCGACTTTCAATTATTTTCTAAGTAAGATGCGGTTTCAATATTTCTGCTTTAATTAAATAAGTTAAATGCAGCTTTAGAAGCTATATTGTTTAAAAATTACTTAAATCGTCTAATCGTCTCTCTCGGCATCTAAAACCTCTTTTAATGCAATAAATCGTGCCAATGTTCCAACAAATATATATGTACGTCGAAGAATTATTCAATAACGAAAAAGTTGAAAACGAGCATTCAATACACACCTACTTCTTTCAAAAACAAATTAAATAAATCGCGTACAAATACGAAACGTTTCGCCGAATGTGAAACTGGCTTAAAGCCCTTCCGAAAACTGAGTTCACGACAAATAATTAGTTTATCATTAAGCCACACGCATCGCCGCCACTGGGCAAATGGGTTTTTTTCGCCGAGTGCCGACTGCCAAATTGCCCTACCATGGAATTGAACTATCCACAAGTATTAAAATAACATTAGTTGGCGCTTACTCGCTGCTTACCGTTCACTATTATCGTGTGCCTTCTGTGTCATCCAATTATGTTTTGTGCCTGCTCGAAAGTGCCTGTAAGTACATGAGGAAAACAATTGACTGTCGGTATTGTGCCACACGTTTAATGGGCAATAATAGTTCGTATTTGCTTCTTTTGGCTCTTTTTTTTAATTATCAGAAGTATTTGAGCTACAAGCATTTACGTAGAGCAAGTTAATATAATATTTCTATTAATAAATTGGGTTTTTAACTACTTCAAAACTCACGTTTCAAACAAAGTTTCTCTTTTGAAATTGGGTAAACAAGTCTTCCTAGCCCTAGTTGTCTGTAACTTGGGCGTATGGCCTAGCGTCGTCAACTGCTGAACATAGATCTCCCCAAGAGAGCGCTAACCATCCTGGTCTAGAGTAGCCCTTGTCCATCCGCTACCCGTCACCTTTTTCAAGACGTCGGACCCTCTAGCTACAGGACGTCTCCTACACCTCTCAAAAGGCAGTCTTCAATCCAGCACATTATGTGCTCCCGGGCCACGTCGGCAGACATGGCATGGTCTTATCATTTCATAAAAGGAGTAGATAAACATTAAAACTGGTTTTATGGCTTTTCATTTAAATTTTATTGAACTAACGCGAAACCATAATAACCTAGAAAGTGTTTCAAAGACTTCGTATTAATATTAGCTAATTTAGTTTAGAAACCACTTCCTGATTTGCTAATGAAAAACGTTTATTGCAATGAAAGTGAATTCTCAAAGTGCATTCACTTAAATAGAATTACTGCACAATTTTCTGAGTAAGTTTTTATCGTCTTTCGAAACGAAGCGAACTGTTAAAAGAAATTAAATTATTGAATTTCAACTCATTTACCTGTTGCTTGGTGTTACTTTGTCTCTAAGAAACTAACTTTCTCAAGCAAATTCATTTAATTTTAAAACTAATTATCCTCTACGAAAAGTATTATAAGCTCGTTAAATGACGTGGGAAACATTTTAAAAATTCATAATATTTTATCAAGAAGCCTTTTGAGGGGAAACGCTTTAGAATTTCGTATAGTTATGAAACAGAAGCGGCGCAAAAGAATAAATATTTAGAATATACATACCTACTACGTTTTTCTTAACAAATGTGCGGGAAATCCCGCATTAGCCTCGTCCCCTGTTACTTGGGGCTGATACATTTTCTTTTTTTTCTGCCCGAGGGTAAAAAGGACAGCCCAGCGACCCCAAGGACCCCTCTGAGTCGCCTTTTACGACAAACGAGGGATACCGTGGTGGGATTCTTACGCCCCCCTGCCACAGAACTGATACATACCCGGCAAAATATGGGTGTAAAACGCACCTCCGTGTACCCTTTCAGGGAAAAGAGATGTAAGTTTGCGTTTGTAATATTAATATTACCATATCATTTATTTAATACCTAAATTTATCGTATCGAGATTCGATACGTTTTGTATAAATTCGATATTTAACTTACAACGACTTTTAAGCAGACGTACAAATATTATATTGCTTTATATAATAAAATTATGTGATTGATCAATAAACAGCTTTTACTGCTACGGTTTCATTATAAAATAATAAAAAAAAGATATGACTTAACCCCACAATTTTTTTTCTGTCATACCTTCTATAATTTTCTGAGTACCGTTTAATCCCTCATTGCTTTGCGCAACATTAGTAATTCAAACAACACTATTAACTCGATACATTACGATAATCACATCCAATACTAAAATACAGTTCGGTTAGAAATATCGTCTATAAATGAAGCCATACAATTTGTTTAACATTGGCTGAACGATCTAACCACAAAGTTTCTTGGTCATACCAATGTACAGGTGCGTACAGCGAGCATATTTTTTTAGCTTTTTACTTACGTATGATAGTAATAATCGGAAACTTGGCATAATATTTCGAGGCCTTTAAAACTCCCCTTCTTAAATTACCTCGAAATTTGGCATCCTTACTAATGAACAATTCAAGATTGTATTTCTATTTTCTTAGAAAGACAACATCAAATCAACGTTGAGACTCGTCATATGTCGTCATTTAACGTATTTATGACGGGCAAATGCATTCCCTATTTGCCTTACTTAGTTCCTAATGAATAATAAAATATATCACCTAATTCGATACTGGCTCTATGACTAAAACGCCTTGAGCAATAATAACCAGAAAACATCAAAATTTGTAGCCGACTGTACAAATAGGGTTGTTATCAACATTATTATATATTACCTGACATTATTGGATTAATGTTCAGCCGAAATTGCTCAATAGCGCCACGGCACGCTCGTTAGCAGTAATGTTTCTTCACTGAAAGTTACAATCAAATTATTGCCTTGATGGATGTCTTCATAACAAACCATATTTGTATGCATGTAATAAAAATAATCGATTTCCTAGACGTACACTCAAACATCGATTATGTTTGGTAGTGATGAGAAATGTTTTACAAATTACTGCTCAAATGTAATTGAACCAAACAGCGAGAGTTCGAAGTTTAAAAAAGTATTCTTATAGTTTTAAATTTAATTATGTTAATTCATAGCCTTAAATTTTATGTGGCCAATGTTTTGTGTTATTTAACAATCTTGTAAAAATAATAATTACAAAAAATGTAATTACGATTTATTTGAAATAATAACTTCTTTGTTAAAACAGGAAACATAATTCTTAATTCAAAATATTTCAATAATAACTATTCTTTTAAATAAATGTGTTCTTATATTTGAATTTTGAACTGATTGTGGAGAGAATTTTTGTAAATTGATTAGTTTCGCGCAAATATTTTTGCCAAATAGAAAAATTTTACACGGACATGTCTCTATTTGCAAGTCACAAAATATCAATATTTGCATTATTCACTTCAATTTGCCACTTTACCAACAAATTACATGGAACAAAATGAAATATTACATTTCGTATTCAAATCAAATTCAGTAATAATTCAAAAACTGATATTGAGTACTAAATTCGATCGCAGATAACTTCATTTCGGCAAATTTCGCGCTCAAATCGATTACTTCAGCGCGCTTTATTTTTAAATCCCCATATAATGGATTCGTGTTTACTCTATGGAAAATTGAAATATAAAGCTATTAAAAAAATCTTTTTACCACAGTTAATATACCTAATGTTATTTGTTGTCATTCAAATCAATTATCAAATTTTATTGTAAACACAATAGTTTCGCGGCAAAAAACGTTCTCCTTAATTAGCACTTTCGTCCAGGTGATAAAATGACTACGTTACTGTATAAATCCTCCTCTATTTATTAAGGAAAATATACATATGGCTAATACGCTTTACTTAATTCATTTAGACAAAATTCGGCGCCAATATTATATTTCAGATAATTTATAACATAGATACCATATCCCAGAAAATGCACTGGCTTCGTGCCAACGTCAGATCGCCGTAGGTATGACATTAACTATTATATTAAGTTTTTTGGAGAGAATTCTCTTGTAGATTCTTGAACCCAAAACACATGACTCGTACTTTAGCGCGGGGTCAAAATATATGCCATTATTGGGTGTAATTCGATAAATAAATACATTGACCCCACACTAGGTAACAAGTTCTGTGTCGTGAGTATCAGAAACTACGAGAGACTTTTTCGGTCTCACTAACACTCAGACTCAAACAAACATTTGTGGATCATGCGAACATTTGTCTCGGCGCGGGGATCGAACCCGTCTCGTTTCGCAAGCTGGTGGCCAGCCAACTGCGCCACGGGGCTGTCATTATTTATTTAATTTCCTGGAAGTGGTGAAAATCGCAAATGTATAATAATTTAAGTAAATATATTTTCTTATTTCTCTCATCAAGCGCAGATACTGTTAGTGAGAAGTGCACAATAGCGAATTATAAAGTTATTCAGGCCAACCGTTTATATAGACATTAGCGTATGAAATGTGATTCTTTGGAAAAGACGCGTCTCAGTATCGCCGTTAACAGCTTAACCTCCTTCATCTCGGACAAGGAAATTGTTTTATAATTACGTACCATTTTCTTCGCCATGAATACTTGATAAAAATATCTTGATACTAATCTAAATTTTCCATAGTAAAATGAATATGTCTGCAGCTAAATAAGCTACAATAATATATTCAACTGAAGAAAAAAATATTTTTATTGTCATGACAAAACTCTTTTAAAAAAAGGCCTTTCATTAAAATAATTTTCATTAATGTTTACATTTGAGAGTAATATTTTTTATCAGGTTTTCGACGTATTTTAATGAGTACTTACTCAAATTAAACTTCACAAATGAAATAAAAATATGATTTTTTAAAATCATCGTTCGTGTTCCGCAAATGATTTTACTTTGTATCATTGATGATAACATCGAAATAAAACTAATAAAACGCTCCCTTTCATAATGACAACCACTTCCTCTCATCAAACGCACGATGCGTTTCCGTTTTGACACTTTTTTTTCCAAACATAATGTTGCAAATTACTAGTTTTGTGTCGTAGAACTCTCGGCAGCCCACATCCGGGCGCGCGTGTAAAAAACATTCAAATCAATACGCACCCGACGAGGAAACCTCAAATGAACGTTTCTTTCGCCTCAACACCGATACTTGCCCACTAATGTATTTGTATCTCTGATTACTCAGCGGTCGAAAACATTTTTTACAGCCAAACATTTTTTAAACAGCCTAACTGTATACCACTTTACTTACCCCATTATGGACACAAGAAATATTATTATAATTGAATTTGTTTTATTAATGGCAAAAACACGCTGTCACGAAAAGAATCAGCTCAGTATCACTCACGCAAAAAACATAATCAATGTTTCATACGATTCGTCACTGTTTGAGCGGCACAAATGTGATTCCAACTAAATCGCAACAGCACAGTGAATGGGCGGGAAAAAATGTTGGCGAGCTGCGGCCGTGGCTCGTGTCACTCCTGCGCGCGCCGCTCTACTTCCCCCGGCTCAATGGACGATGCAAATCACCGCAAACCGCCATCTTGTTTATTTTTTTCCGATTGCATTCGACACTAGCTCTTTCAGTAAGTAATCGTTGATTAAACTAGAGTTCAACAAACCCAATAATTGCCGTAAGTGACGTTTTCAATTTTCTCCGTGACTCGATAGATTTCAAGGAACACCCACACTTCTGACCGACTTAAACCGATACAAAAACGATAATGAGCGCGTTTAGTCTCGCCCTAACAATTTTTTGTTGTACGAAAATTTAATTTTCAGCAAATCACCGGAACGTTCCGTTACACACGAAAAGGATTCGATCGTCGCAATTTGTGCAGACAAAGATGTTCGATGAAAACAATGCAGAACCGATTTGGGGATAATGAATTTATTATGTAACACATTTCGGGTCGCGGCGCATCCCTCGGGAGCGGAGCGGAAACAATGAGATGCCGATTGGTGCTATAATTTCATAGTCGATCCGTTAACAATATCTCGGGGATGGTAAAAAAAGTGATTTAGTATTATTAGGCGGATGGTACGGCGGAGATGCGATCGAGGAAAATCGATTTGGCATCGCCGCGTGAAGTTTGTTTAGCGGAACGGTAGCGCGGGCGGCGGCGGGGCGGGGTGCGGGGGGCGCGGGCGGCGGCAAAAAGCGTGCGCCGGCGCAGCGTCACGCTCGCCCCGGGCTTACATTACAGCCTCAATGTTAGCTTTATTGGAGTACATTTAGTGACGCTTTAAGTAAATACCTGAGCGCTTTGTTTCATACCGCCATCTCCGACTGTTTTAACGGTTCAATTTTAAATAAGGAACAACAACTGCCCTAGATATTGGCTAATAATGTTACAAGAATATCGCTATAATTTTCAGTTTAAATGAACCATATTTTTTGTTTAGGCTGGAAAAGGTAATGGTGTAAATGAGATAATAAATTTTGTTCCAAAGCACACTAACTCAAATTTGTGCATTTATGGATTCCATAATGAATTAAGTGAAGATGTAAAAGACGAAGATTATTAGGTTATGTGTAATCACGTTACAGTCATATTGAAATCATCGGTTTTCGAACGATTCAATTTATGCAGTAATCTATATGGCTCTACCGTTTACTATTTGATGTGTAATTTGTCTAAATTTGATTTTATTTCATTTTGTATTTTCAGTAAATTCTAAGAATGATTGAACAACAACAAACTAGTAAAAATCGTCGTATAAATGAATGGCCCCTAAGAAATGAATTCGTATTTCTATTCGCTGTCAATATACCTTTCACCGTAATAAATCTGCAAATCAAACAAAAAATACACCACATTAAACCGCACTTAAAGCATAATACAAACGAAATAAAAATCTCAAAACGTCGTATGATGACAGTACTGACTTCCGGACCACACTACAAGTCTATAATACTCTATTATTAACCAACCTGCACTAATTCTATGGAAAAGTTAATCCTTAATACCATACCAGTAAAGTCGATAATCCCGCGAACACTTTGAAAACAATCCTGGAAATGAT
Organism: Cephonodes hylas; assembly: GCA_030295005.1. Taxonomy (NCBI): domain Eukaryota; kingdom Metazoa; phylum Arthropoda; class Insecta; order Lepidoptera; family Sphingidae; genus Cephonodes; species Cephonodes hylas. Next base: position 3,486,102 of record AP025364.1, on the reverse strand, counting down.
TTGGCCCTACCTGTAATTCACGCTACAGACGACAAAAAAACAAGTCAGCTACCGGCGCCTTGTGATTAGCAACTCCCGAAAAAGCAGCCAGTTTTTTGCCAAGCCCGGCGCATCAAAGGGGCAAACTGACAAATTGTGCCAACGAAAAGTAAAGGAGCGAATTAGTGTTATGACAAAGACTATAACGCAACCCCTTACAAAGGGTACAAAGAGTTTTTAAACCACATTTTAATTATAGGGTTGACAATGGTGGCAGTAGTTAAAGAAAGGATTAGTTGCGTGTCCATTCACAGTTGGGAATTTAGTTTGAAAGACTGCTTTGTAAAAGATTTGTGGCAAATATTTGTTTGTAATGGAGGTTCTTAGACATTATGGGTTTAATGGCTGCGTGTAAACTTCGAGAAACAAAATTTTTGATTCAATGAAGTTTTAACTGTCTTTATGGGTGTGGAAAAGTTTGTTAGTTAAAAAAAAGTCGTTTGTGATAAATAAGGGTTTATGTAAACTTAGATTTACGAAGAAATGCGTTTATTAATAATGTTTGTTAGTTTACATGAAGGAAAACTTAGTGAGGAATCGTTCCTAACTTTTACTATAGAATTTAAACTGGATTTTCCAGTGCTTATGTGACATTACCCAAATACTAAAATCTTATCAGCTAATTAATAGACTGTAGACTTGTTCATGACTGAATAATTTTGTAAGGAATGGTATATTTTTCTACTGACTTCTCTGGCGATCTACCTGTCTAAAATTATATTCTTAGATACAAAAAATATTTGAAATGCGGAAACAACATTTTTATAATTAGGTATAAGATAATGGTTTCGTGACTTGGTTCATTAAAACCGAATTTCATCGAGTATAAAATTAAAGGGGTAAATAAGTTTGCGATAAGTTACTTTTTACAGAATAAATTCATTATGGATTACAAGTTACTTTCCCATACGATTTTAAAAGAGTATTTTGTCGGTCCCACCTGAATAAATATATACACAGAAAACATTTTGAGACTGTACAATACATTCCAACAGAAACCTAATTCAAGCCTCTCTAACAAACGTAATCAAACATCAACGATCAAATAAAACCTTAGTAAACAAATTATTTAATGTTCACGAAGTGGTCAGGCGTGACCCGCTCTCCAACCGTCCAGACCAACGTTATCTCGGCTCAACTCTTAAATATCGACATTGATAAAGCAACAGCGAGTGACGTACGATCCAGCACGATATGCTAAATCGATTCGCCAATTGCGTCTAATCGAAAAAACCTCGGCTTCCGCGCAGCCGGCCCACATCTACCGGTAGCCGAGCAAGAACAAAAATTAATTACCCGCTTCCAAGAAATGAAACGAATCTTGTAATAGCTTTCTATATTGGCAAGAATTCAATTTGTCAATTAAGACGTTAAAAATTAGTTCTCGTTACACACGGTCGTGATCGCCGGAATCACGAATGTTATTAATTGAATAGTGCGGACAATCGGCGGGCACCCACGAGCTATTACGGGCATGCGCGCTCCGCCGCCCGATAGTATTATTGGCACGTATTAATTTATTGGTACAATTGATTGGGTTAATTTAGAATAGAGAAGGTGGGGTGAGTTTGGTGGCAGGCGGAGTGTGCGAGCGCGCGCGTTGTGTAAGCCATTGGCGGACGTGTCTCAGGGGCGGAGTCCGGAGCCCATGTTTCATTTGAATTATGGATGAGGCATGCTCCGGCCGTTTCACCAAACCAGTTGCGAGCGCCGCTGCCTCGCGCCCGCTCGCCTCTCCCCTTATAATTAATTGATGTTTTCATTTAATACCTTGTTCTGTAATTAGTTGTTAATATCTCGACTTGTGTGTATAAAGTTTATTGGCTTGGTGGTACAGAAAGGAGTTTCACACCAGATAACAGTGAGTAGCGATTCTATGCATTACCTAATTAAATTGCTAATTGAGCATTTTTATTGTTATTTTTGTAATGCAATTAACGCTTTGCTCTCCAAATTGTAATTAGAATTTATTGTTATGTTATTCTTAATTGTTTCGCGTGTAAATCTTAGTTTGTATAGCAGCAGGTGGTTGTTTAGGATAACCGGTTTGTGAAACGTTAAAAATTAACTTTGAATTTTATTACAAAATTTTATGTTTTTGTTCCATCACGCCAAAAGTTTTTCGAGGGAGCCTACTAGCCATATTTATTGACATCAACGTCTTATAAAAAAAAATAGTATCTTTTTAAATTTAGAACTGAGCTCTGCAATGATAGTGTTGTGTAAACAAAACAAAACAAATGAAGAACAATAACATAATGACAAATATTTATTTGTAAAGAATAAATTTATGTTACAAGTTCGCACGTCATGTTTTTATTGCTGCCAAGGATTAGTTTTTTAAGTAAGAGTGCCCTTTGCACGTTTGGCTGTAACACGCAAAGAGCCCGTTATAATGAAAGTGACATAAATTTGGCCTTCCTCCTATCTATGTAGCTTTTTGAACAATTATCGCATTTTTCTTGAAAGGTCTTCTGGATAATGTCAAATAAAAAGTAATATTTTAGGTGTATGTTTGAATTTCACCTTTCTTTGAAAGACTTTTTTATATTGACACGACCCAGTGACAGAACAACAACTTGACTTCATGTTTTATTTTGTACTTTCTTTTGATAAACGTGCATGTTGGCTTGAAGATAGTTATCGCTCTATAAAAGGGACTCCATTTAAAAATAATCCAATACTATGGCTTTCATTAAGGATGATAACAGGAATTAATAGAGGAATTATTATTAATGTTTGTATGATCCACAGACAATTTATACTGATTTTGGTTTTGGTTAAGAATCAGTACCCACCAAATTTATGACTTTTGTATTGGATTTTAAATGCTATAGTTTTTACGGATGAAATAAGATCAGCTAAGAAAACATTGTTTTTGTAACAAAAAATAATCAAATTTGTAGCTGAAATTAAACAACAATAAAAGCTAAAATACTTTTATAAAATAGTTAAATTATAAAAAAAAAACCTTTTTCCATTCATACATCCGTTTACTCTAATTTTTGTCAGCTATTGATAAGGCTCAGTACTAAGAAATAGAAGGTGTATAAGCTTTACCGATATCTAATATCTTTTCATCCACACTTAAATATGTAGATACCTTTAAGTTTTTTAGTGGATTACAATATTACTGTTAGTTTATGTACGCCTGTTTCAAAATAGTTAAATCTTAAATCGACAGAGCCGACGGCTTGGGGTATTATTCCTTTAAAACTAGTCATTACTCCAAGATAAAAAAAAAACTATTTTGACACGTCAAAAAATTACAAAGGCCTAACGCTGAAGTAAAAAACATGTTAGTTATGTATAAATACAAATATTTTCCTTATTACATGCAGTGCGCATAGTAGCGGTATTTCCATGGAAGTTTGCTTAATATAATTCCAAATAATAATATTTAAACTTTTTCTAACAAAACTAAAAATAGTTCAGCTTGACAAGGTCGTATTGTCTTATTGGCTTAATACTTACAATAACTCTTTAGAAAATGATCTTAAGATCTAAAATAGAATGGCGAAGATATTTTTATTTATTTTGTACTGCATTTCAAAAAGCTAAGTCTCCAAAGCACAGTTAACGGTTAAATATTCTTATTTTGAGATATTTTTATTCTGAAATAGAACGTCTTCTGTACAGAGAGACATAAGGAGTTATGGACTTATGGCTTCAAAGTTTCGGCGCGCAGTCGAGAATCTCGGGGGTCGCGGGTTCAGACCCATGTTGGACTAAGGTATTAACGCTATCAGTTGAAGAGGAGGCCCGTACACATTATTGTGACGCAATACCATATAGTATGACGTTTATAGACCAATTCACATGTGCAAATATTCATAATGCACACATAGAATCTAAGAAAATTAGAAAACAAGTTCACTATATCATAAGAAGCGCTCCACTCAATTTCACATAAATATTTCAAAGAATTCACGTAATTAAAAGAACATCGTTTTTGCGTCACTTCTGCTCCGTTCTGGGAATGCTTCAATGCCGTATTTTTTAGACGCCATTTACAAAGAACTCTTCGAAAATGTACGAGCATACGTTGTTATACTTTTTAGTTTCATTAACGTGATGTTTGTGCCGATAAAAATAGTTTTGTGATGGCAAAAAGGCATTTTCTTGCGGAAAAATATTATGATGATCATATTCATAACAGACTTCGTTGAAACTGCGGTATAATACCCCAGTTACGTTCATATCTGAGTACCAACCTATAATAAAAAGTTCTAAGAATCTCATATTCTGATTATCTTTCTATCAATAACTAAAGTAAATGTATAACATAGCATGTATTAAGCAAAAAAGTATTACAAAAAAGAATTCATTAACGATCTTATAAAGTACCTACAATAATATTGACATATATAAGTATATTCATATAGAATAGACAGTATATTTCCCCGTCAGTATTATTTCCCACATAACAGGGAGCTAGCCTGTTACCTCTTTCGTGTCAAACCACACTCGAAGCTACTAAGAATGTCCTTTCCGACCCAGGAATCGAATCCGCGATCTCTAAATCGCTAAGCACACTTACACCACAATATAAGGAAGTACTTCATCCTACTTTTGACTTCCATTTTTTCCCATCATGTTAATAACGAAAATTTCTTCAAACCCAACCACAAACTGGTAGAGACAGGGCTAAAAGTGTGAGTAACCTATTTCACTTTCGATGAACGTATAAAACCTTTGGCCGTATTTCGAGATAGCTTGGCCCTAATAAAATTTTATTTGCGACTAAAAGCTTGCAACGTAGACGAAACTCGCAGAGGGTCGTAAAAATAATTGTATTAAGCTACGAGATAAAGACGACAGTGTTAGCTAAGTATTGTTTTACTTTGTTGAATAAATTACAGGGAAAACTTGCCTCTACTTAGTTGAGATAGACTTAATCAGCGCTCATAATTTAAGTTATGTCATATTGTTTATTAGAGAAAAATCTAGCCTATGTTTACTTTTTAGGTTGTACATGTTTCAACACTAAAATACGTTTTAATCGGTAGAGAACTTTTTGAATTACAAACTCATGGAAATACTAATCTTTCTTCTTTATTATATTATTTCGACAATCTATAGTGACTTAATTAGAGAACATCATAGAATTAATCAGAAAATGCTGCTATTAATGATAAAACGTTTCAAGCAAAAAAAAGGCTTCATTATAAATCTCTATTTAAAACATTAGGCTACTGTTAATCAAATCATCCAAATCCATACGCAACAAAACCTTCCGGATTCCAAAACAGACTTAACCCTACATGACAAAGGAATGGTCACAAATACCCCAAAGGGCTACCAGACGAAAACACGCGACGGAGGCACGCAGCACTATCCCGATAACCCTAAAACGCGCGTCACAAAAACATCGGGCGAAATTAAAAGCAGCGAGGAACAAGCAACTAACACAAGTCCTAAAGTTTTGTGATAAGCTCGTTGACTTTTTGGGGCCGATGTAATTTGTCGAAGGCGCCTAAGATAAAGGCGGCAATTTGGTCGTACAGGCCCCAGGCCCGCCGCTGGAATGTCAACCCGCCACCGCCGCGCGGCTGACACGCAACGCTCAAATTCTTTGTATTGACGCTGTATTGAATGGGTAATTTAATTATAATAATTCTATTGTTTTTTTTCGGGGGTAATTTTACCCAACTTATGTGGGTAGTACGATGTGTCAGGAACGAATATTTGTAGCAATTCGGATATTTCTAGATAGATCGAAATTATTGATTATAGTGAATCGATCAGAAGGTAGATATGCCTTCAAATCTAGGCCAAATGTATTAGGCCAAAAGACTGTTATATGTTACCGTAAGTCCGAAAAACATGCAATTGTATACCTAATAGTCAGAAGAACAGAGATTTATAAACCCTTATGTTTCTTTAGTCTAGCAAACCACTTACAAACCTGATGATAAATGGTAAACAAATAATGAACGCGCTTAGTACACTAAGAGATTGTAGCCACGTTATTATTCTAATGGTTGGCAAGCCTAATGCGGATTATCAAGTATTTTCCGGAATCTGATTCCTTTTGAAAATTTGATAAAGAAAAATCCGTGGTTTCCATGGAAACCGAAACGTCTCCGTCAAATTTGCCAATATATGCGACAAAATCAATTAGGGAATCGAAGAAATATCCTAAGATTGGGATTTCGAAAATTTAATGTCAGGTCGGTTTATTCGTAGTAAAGTAAATCTATCTTGGTCACTATTCGTAAAGTAGTTGTAATTGACTCCAATAAAACTACGTTTTCCAAAGGGTCATTCGTTTACATTGATTAAATTAAAACGCCAATAAAAAGCTTAATGCACTTAATTGCGGTTTCGAGTCAAATACGCGCATTATAAAGTAACAGAACCTGGTTTAGTTACAAGCAAAAACATTAAAGATATCGATGTTGTGTGGACAATGGCTTAGAAAAAAAAAGACCAATGTGCTAAGGATAAAATGTTAGAAAACATATTATTATTATTTTGATGTAATATGCTCCTTGAAGTATTCTTTATAATTTACGTTTACATTAAGAGAAACTTTCTAATTAAAATGATAACTTTTTTATATGAACGTTCTTTACAAGATTTTTTCGGGCTAGTATTTTTTTTAATTCTTTAAGTCTTCGGATATATGAGTTGCCTTAATATGTCTACTGTCGCCGCATGTGTATGTGACCTGGATTCTAGTCAAATAATCAAAAGTAAAACATTTAAAAATAATCCATAAACATTTACATTGCACACATACAATTTCCACTATCAAACAATTTTGACCCCGGCTCCACAAATTCACTCAAAGAAAAAAAAAACAAATTTCATCCGAAGCTCATCATACCTTAACCCTGTCAAAACGCAACAAAACCGCAAAAGGGGTATAAAGTACCGAAACTCGGTGGGCGCGACTAATCAGTCCAAACACGGTCTAACCCGTCGCGTCACATCGGTGGTCGCGTGTCCCACCACTAATTTATAATTATACTTACTACTTATCGGTCTTGGGCTGTCTGAAACCTTTTACCGGACGACAGGACCAATAAATCTTGATGCATCCGCGCCGGCCTCGCGGGCCCCGAGCGTCCGCGATATTAATTGCATATGTATTAATAATAGCGATAATTTTTTGCGTATTCTTTTTTTAAATGTAATAGTTTTATTTTTTTTGGAGTCGATGATGACTTAGAAAGAAGGTTGCGGTTTTAAGCCTGTCATTATGAGACGTAGAGCGATTAAAACCTTTTTTGAGAATAGAGACGGAATTCTCTTTTTGAAATTTATCGAACTTTACGCGTCAGTGAAGATATTTAATTGTGCCGATATCAAAAGTACTTTATAATCCATTATAAATCTTATAAGAATTAAAACATTGCTATACTATCAGCTTTTTATATCCCACACACAATAATATAGGGTTGAGACCATTTGGCACGGCCTGTACTCATGCCACGAGACCACGAGGCAGCACATATTTATATGTATTTATAAATAATATAGAAGTGAGCTTGCCACAGTATCCTTAACAAACACGCGATAAATCTAACCGCAAAACCGTTTAGACACTATAATGCCTCTGATTAATTGAATCTACAATATCAGAATTTGAATATGAAGTAACGGTACTAACAGATAGAATTATATCTATGATTGAATTTTTGATTAGCACCAATTGCTGAACATCAATTTTGCAAATTCATAACTATGCTTATTAATCAATTGTGAATAAATAAATTAAATTGCTAATTTTTTATCTTTATTTTTTTAATTGGGAGTTTGGCCAAATGCCAATAAAAATATTTGGATTATCTTAGTGAAGAAGCTGGTTAGAAAATAACTAATACATAGACTTAAATCTTAACGTCAGTCATATACATGCATGTGACAGTTTAGTTACAAAATAATCACCGTTTTTAATTATAATAATCTTTACTTGTCTTACAAAGCTGAAAGTTTGTTTTTTCTCATTTACTAAGGTTCGCTTTTAAAAAATCTTTTATTATTGGATAGACCATTTATAGAGAAACGCTGTTGGCTATTTACCATCACGCTACTAACAATAAAAGCGGAGCAGCACTAAAACTTTTGTCAAAAAGAAAGATATTTTTTTTTTTTTGTTATCGAGGGGAAAGCTGATTATGGCTCTACTTCCCGCCAGCCCGGGGGCGGTGGGGGGCGGGAAGCGTATGTCGGGGTCACCGGTCTTCCAGCCCGGCGCGCGGCGACGTCAGGTCCGCGCAGGTGTTAGTGCCGGGCTGGGTCCCTAACAAAACAAAAATCCCTAAACCGGCATACCGACCAAAACCCCCCGGTGGCCATCACCGCGCCGAGTGGGGCGACCACGGTACGTGGGCGAGAAGCGCCCACCGTCAACCGCAGCCGCCTGGTGCGCCTCCGGGCTAACGTCCCGGCCTTCACGAATTTGACGGGGGCGCAGTTGCACCCCCACTATCTTGATTTGGGCGCCCTGGTTGCGAGTGGGCGCCCGCGACGTGCACGGGCCACAGTGCCGCCGCCCCGCTCGGGGTCACTTTCAGTGAGGACGCGCCGCCCCCGCAGCGCGCCCAGCAACCCCAAGGGCCCCTTTGAGTCGCCTTTTACGACAGGCAGGGGATACCGTGGTGAGATTCTAACGCCCCCTTGCCACAGGGCAGGGCGCCGGGTCTAATTGTCTCTGTTGACCCGGCGCCTCCTTCTTTGACGTCTTTGACGGGCGGGATCGCTTTTCTCGCGATCCCGATCCGCGCTCTCCTTCTGCGACATGACGTACTCGCAGAAGGAGAGCATAGCACGCCACGACCTCGGACTCCCGACCATCGAAGAGACGACGGCCGGGAGCGAAAGGTCTCCACCGATAATAGTGCGGAGAGCGCTGCGCTGCACTTCCCAGGCTGGACACTCTTCTAGTGTGTGCTGGGCTGTGTCGTCCAGACAGTTGTCACAGTGGTGACACACGGTTGACTCCTCCTTCTGTGCCACCCGACACAGGAAATGGCCGAAGCACCCATGCCCCGACAACACCTGCGTCAGGCGGAACGTTGCCGCACCGTGGCGCCTGTCTACCCACTGGTCGAAGACAGGACGCACTGCCTCGACGGTCCTAGCACCAGCACTGGGATTCTCCAGCCTGGTTCGCCATTCCTCCACGGCGGCCGTACGGAGGGAGGCTTTCAGTGCCTCAACCTCTCTCGAGGCCAGTCTGTCCCCGCGACTTGACGCCTCCTCCCGCTGATGGAATAAACGCGAGAGGAATTTGGCGTCAAGGTCCCACGGTAGGGACCCGGCCAGAACGCAGGCCGCCTCGTAGGAGATCGTGCGGTAGCCCCTGATCAGTCGCTGCGCCAGCGCACGCTGAGGCTTGCGCAGAAGAGCGACGCAGCGCTTGTTCAGGGACTCGGCCCAAATTGGGCTCCCGTACAACGCCATAGACCGCACGACTCCCATATACATCCTTCGACAAGGGATGCCCGGACCTTCCAGGTTGGGCAGCAGGCCAGAAAGAGCGCCTGCCACCCGCAGCAACTTCGGCTGCAGCATCTCAAAATGGGCGCGGAAATCCCAACGACTGTCAAGCAGCAGCCCTAAGTATTTGAGCTGCTTGCCGATGGGAATTCGCACGCCCTGAACCTCGATGTGGGCCCCAGCAGGTGGTCCCATCCGAGGCCGGTGAAAGCAAATGGCCTCGGACTTGTGAAGGGCCACCGTGAGGCCCAGCCGCCGAATTCTCCTCGCCACGTTGCCAGTACCAACCGCGGCGAGGTCGGCGGCCTCCTGGAAGGTCCCGCCCGTCGCTGTGACGAGCGTGTCGTCAGCGTAACAAGATATTGTAACGTTTTTTAGAAAACAGATCTTACAACCCGAAGTTAATTAGTGTAACTGTAAATGATGTTATAAATTATGTAAAGAAAATATATCGTCATATTTCTTTATTTGAATTTTGCCGCCTAAACTGTATGGCCACTTGTTTTTTATATAGTCTGTGCTATTTTGTTTGATCTATATTCTGCATGACTAAATATGGAGATTTGTGTTAACGTATGTTTAGAATATTAAAAATTGTATTAGAAGCGTAATTACTAAAAGAAAGGAATTGTGAAGTGGGAAACAATAAACTTAATATGTTGTTTCTTTGTTTGCAGGTATGTGTTTAGGTAATAGATTGTTAATTAGTGTTAATTGTTTTCAAATTGTGTTAACAATTAAACCCTTTGTTTGCAGAGCAACACATATTGATTTTTATTTTTACAAATTCCGGACTATATAAGCTTATAAAACAACATATTAAGTTTATTGTTTCCCACTTCACAATTCCTTTCTTTTAGTAATTACGCTTCTAATACAATTTTTAATATTCTAAACATACGTTAACACAAATCTCCATATTTAGTCATGCAGAATATAGATCAAACAAAATAGCACAGACTATATAAAAAACAAGTGGCCATACAGTTTAGGCGGCAAAATTCAAATAAAGAAATATGACGATATATTTTCTTTACATCTGTAACACTAGCCTTTAAAAAAGAAGAAAACAAGAGATCCAGACTGTGCATAGATTTTAGAGACTTGAACAAAATAGTTGTACCAGAAGCTCAACCATTTCCTATTATAGAAGATCTAATCACAAAGACAAGGAATTGCAAATTTTTCTCTACTCTGGATATAAACTCCGCATTTTGGTCAATCCCTTTACGTATAGAAGACAGAAATAAGACAGGATTTGTAACACAAGAGGGACATTTCCAATGGACATGTCTCCCATTTGGTTTGAAAACATCTCCGGCCATTTTCCAGAGAATACTGAGTAACATATTAAGAAAATACAAACTTACTGATTTTGCCGTAAATTACATAGATGACATCCTCATATTCTCAAATTCATTTGATCAACATATATATCACCTAACACAACTACTAAAAGCAATTGAAACAGAAGGATTCAGACTAAAATTTAAAAAGTGTAGATTTGCATCAGCCAGTGTAAAATATCTGGGCCATATAATTGAAAATAATTCTATCAAACCCATGAAAGATAATCTAATATCAATAAAAAATTTCCCTATTCCAAAAACACAAAAAAATGTAAGACAGTTTCTTGGGAAAATAAATTTCTATAATGAATACATACCTAGGAGTGCCATTACATTAGAGCCATTACATAATTTACTTAGAAAGAATCAACCATTTATTTGGTCTGACCAATGTCAAAAATCATTTGAGAAAATAAAAAACCTTCTTTGCTCACAACCTGTTTTAGAAATATTTGATAGAAATTTACCAATTAATATTTACACCGATGCTTCCATAGAAGGAGTTGGAGCAATTTTAAAACAGACACAAACAAACGGAAAAGAGAAACCAGTGGCTTACTTTTCAAAAAAATTGAATGCAGCCCAAAGAAAAAAGAAAGCCATATACTTGGAGTGCTTGGCCATAAAAGAAGCGGTACAATATTGGCAGTATTGGCTCATCGGAAAACCATTTACAGTTTATTCTGACCATAAGCCACTAGAAAATATGAACTTGAAATCAAGAACTGATGAGGAACTTGGGGACTTGACATTCTATTTATCACAATATGACTTTAAGGTAAAATATTCACCAGGAAAAACAAATTTAGAAGCAGATTGCCTTAGTAGGAATCCTGTTTTGGAATCAAATGAAAATATGGATGAACAATTAAAGATTGTAAATTTGATTAACCTACAAGATATTTTAACAGATCAGAAAAATAATGAAGAAATAAAGAAGAAACATAAAACAATTGTTAATAAACAAAATATATATTATAAAATTAATAGAAACAAAGAAAAAATTATTTTGTCTGAAGAATTCAGTATTAAATTATTAAAAACTATACACAGAAATCTTTGTCATATTGGAATAAAACAAATGGTAAAGACAATTAGTCCGCTTTATACCGCAAGAAATTTAATTGAAAATATAAAAAAAATATGTAAACAGTGTGATGTTTGTATAAGAAATAAATCAAGAGGACAGGAAAAATTTGGGCTTATGTCTCATTTGGGTCCAGCCACAAAGCCTTTCGAAATAATGTCCATAGACACAATAGGAGGATTTGGAGGCTCAAGATCCACAAAAAAGTATTTGCATTTATTGGTGGACCATTTCACTAGACACGCATTTATCCGAACATCGAAAACCCAAGGAGCAAATGATTTCATTAATTTACTTGCCAACATATCAGAAACAGAAGATATTGGCATGCTACTTACCGATCAATACCCCGGTATAAACTCAAAAGAATTTAAAAATTTTCTGAAAAAAAAACAGATAACTTTGGTATTTACTGCAGTTAATTCACCGTTCTCAAATGGTCTCAATGAAAGGTTAAACCAAACTATTGTAAATAAAATCAGATGCAAAATTAATGAACATGGAACTAAGAGAGCATGGACAACAATCGCTCATGAATGTGTGTTGAAATATAATGAGACCTATCATTCAGTAACTGGTTTTCCACCAAGTTATCTATTGTATGGTACGGATGTCAACATTTTACCTAAAGAATTGAAGAAAAAAAGAACACATAATGACTGGATTAAGGATAGGGATATAGCAATTCAGAATACAATCAAATCACATAATTATAACAAAAAAATCTTTGACAAAAATAGAAAATGGCATGAATTCAATGTTGGAGACATGGTTTTTGTAGAGAATGGAAATAGGCTAAATAGAAGAAAGCTTGAAAAACTAAAAATTGGACCATTTCAGATTATTGAAAGAATTTCAAAATCAATATACAGAATTGACACAGGACATAAGAAAACAGAGTCAAATCTATTCCATATCACTAAACTTATTCCAATACCCAGCACCCAAGAAGATGAAGAAATGAGACAAAGTAGTGGAAGGAGCTAAAAGAAAATCTATAATCTATCTATAGACATTTTCTTCCCCGTGGGGGGGAGATGTAAAGAAAATATATCGTCATATTTCTTTATTTGAATTTTGCCGCCTAAACTGTATGGCCACTTGTTTTTTATATAGTCTGTGCTATTTTGTTTGATCTATATTCTGCATGACTAAATATGGAGATTTGTGTTAACGTATGTTTAGAATATTAAAAATTGTATTAGAAGCGTAATTACTAAAAGAAAGGAATTGTGAAGTGGGAAACAATAAACTTAATATGTTGTTTCTTTGTTTGCAGGTATGTGTTTAGGTAATAGATTGTTAATTAGTGTTAATTGTTTTCAAATTGTGTTAACAATTAAACCCTTTGTTTGCAGAGCAACACATATTGATTTTTATTTTTACAAATTCCGGACTATATAAGCTTATAATTATTTTACTCAATAAATAAGTACAGCATATCCTACATATAAAATTATATTTCATAAAAAAAAAACTCTGCATAAGATTATAAAGCCAAAGAAACCTAAACGTAGCTACGTCACAGCGAGTCACAGCGTGGCTACACGAAAGCCGAATCTTCACCGAATCCATTTGACAAGAAATTATCAAATTAACTTCGTCTGATTGAAAAAAAAACCGGTTACACAGGCTCAAAGGATGTCGGGCATTGTTCACAGATTTTAAAAATCATCCATAATTAAGTGGAATCTGCTTTTTGCGCACACCAACGTTTCGCCAAGATATAAATTCCTGCATCAAACATTTGGCCCAATGAAAAAGAAATAATTCGCCACCCTGCCAGATCGTTCTGTTCAATATTGAAAAGACGTAAATGGATCATCTCATAAATGAATAAACAATTGCAACTCATTGTACGTGTGACGTTTTGCTTCTGAGTCAAACAGTATGAGATCGTCCCAGGGTCCCTGGCAAAAAGTTGCCGCAGTGAGGTGCCTGATTCCGGGAAAAATCCAGGGTGTCCGGGAATCCAACTGGAGTTTTAGTGTGCGGAGGAAAAACTCGAATCGGCGGTTATCTGGAAAGTATTTAAATCCAATTAATTAACAATGAAAGTTAACGTCGTGAGGGAATCCACGATAATTCCCTTTTTACGGGCTTCTGGCTACGGACTTGTATAAAATACGAATACTGCTGTATAAGACAGTTAATTTAGAATGAATTGGTTAGTGTTTTTAGACGGTTATACTTTCAATTCAGAAGGAAATTTATTGTTATTTAAATGGAAGCATGACTACATGAATCAAAAGTTGATTTTTAACTAGAACAGTGCCAATCCCTGAAAACATGTAAGAAGAATTTACTGAAGTTGTGGTGTCGAAAAGTTCATTCCCGTTACACGTTCCTTATACACTATTTCTAATATGCGCGATAAATTTCAAGTTATATGTGATTTAAATACACTAAGTCGAAAGAATTAGTAAACACAAGAAAATGAAACTCTTAAACCTTGAATGGCTTACGTATTTCTTAAATACAGACTTTTAGCAGCCAAATAAATTTAAAACTAGTTTCTACATAGTTTAACTGTCTAAATCATGAATTTTCAATACACAGCCAATGATTTGAATTTAATAAAATCTCATAATTTTTTACATCAACTTAATTATCAAAATTTAAATTAAAAAGTAGTCAAATTAATGGTTAACGCACAACTCATTTAATCCTACTTTAATTAATGATATTTTTAAATTAGTTATGTATTTCGAATTCGCGATTAATTGACACTAATAAATAAAATTAAAATATGTCTTATATCTAAACCTAAACTAACCATTAGAGTACTTTATTTTTTCGGAAATATGTAGATAAATTTATTTCAAAATCACATGTACAAATTTGAAGATAGCTATAGTTCATCAAACTAAAAGCCAGCTAAACTAGCTACTTCTTTATAATTTTCGCAAACTATACTTGCCGCATAATTAACCACATAATAAAATTAAGTTAACAAATGTGAATGATAATGTATGTTGTAAGAGCCGGCTTGGGTCAAGGTTGTCTCGATCCACCGTTTATCTGTCGGGCCCATTCTGTGGGTTAGGCGTATATTTATTGATGGCCGCGCTATGATTTTACGACTATTTTTATAGTGATTATATTTTTCTTTTAAAAACTTAAAATTGACTGGCTGGTTTAGGTTTATTTGGCGCCACAAAAACTGCTGGATTCCTGGAAATCATTTGGTAGATTAAATTTCTACTTAAAATATGTACTAAAACCGTGATCGAAAACTGGGACAAGTAATATGTAGTTAGCGATACTATCTTCTTCATCAACCCATATTCGCCCACTGCTGAGCACGGGGCTCCTCTACCATTGAGAGGGTTTAGGCCATAGTCCGCCACGCTGGCCTAGTGCGGGTTGGCGGACTACACACCTAAGAAATTCCTAAGAACTTTTAGGTGTGCAGGTTTCATCACGATGTTTTCCTTCACCGTTAAAGCAAGTGATAATTCATTGTGAATAGCGATACTATACTCGAGGAGATAAATTTTGATGTGAAAATTCAAATATTCTACTTTTAAAGATTTTTGTACTTCAAATCAAAATTGACAATACAACAATACCTAATAATTATTACTTTGTTCACGATAATGACGAAAAATGACATTAATGTACACTAATTTCAAAGAAGGGATTACCAATAAGAAGTCTTAAGGAAAGTTGCAGCCGACAAATGATCCCCTACAAAGGAAACAAATTACGCATTGCTTGTAATGTATAAAATTACATGATTGGAGGTTGTGAGGCAAATAAACAGGGCTACTAAGAAACGGTTTATTTAATTAAACCGGGGATAATGAACGTACCGCGTTTTGGTCACGCGTTTCAACCGCACGATATTCATACTCAATTTGTTTATCGCACTAATGTACAAACGAAGGCTTATTTATTTGATATCTTTGGGAAATAACAAGTAAAAATATAAAACACAACCAAAAACAGTTTCCACTGACAGTTAAATCATTAAAGTAGTAAACAAAAATAAGTGACATACAATCTTAATTTTGAAAATATTGTTAAAAGAAACCCGGTTTGTTCAGCTAAGTTAGTAAGAGTAGTAAATTGAAAATAACCTGTCAAAGTAAAGTGAAAATGCGTAGTGTTAATATCAAATTAATTCAGCAAAATTGTGTTGAAATTTGCAATTAATGACACTGGCTATATGATACTATCCCTAGATGGCAATGCAGTTACCGTCAGGTGTAATGTGAACACTTTGCCTAGACACAGAATAAAAGACATGCCTATTTTAAAATTACTTCCGAGTAGTTAACAATCTATACTAATATTATAAAGCTGAAGAGTTTGTTTGTTTGTTTGTTTGTTTGTTTGTTTGTTTGTTTGTTTGTTTGTTTGTTTGTTTGTTTGTTTGTTTGTTTGTTTGTTTGTTTGTTTGTTTGAACGCTAGGATCTCAGGAACTACTGGTCCGATTTGAAAAATTCTTTCACTGTTAGATAGCACATTTATCGAGGAAGGTTATAGGCTATATATCATCACGCTATGACTAATAGGAGCGGAGCAGCAATAAAGAATGTTTCAAAATCGGGGACTTTTTTCCTTTTTGTGAGCTTCCGCTGCGCACGCTGCAGAAACGGTTAAAGTTTCGCTAAAATAATGTATGACAGAATTGTTCCCCTTTAAAAATTCTAAAAAAAAGTCCGCGACGCATATGTCTATCTTTTAAAGTTGGCTCACTATAACGTTTTTTATTCTAACCAAATTTATTTTAAATAAAGCATTATTTGTGAAGGTGTTTTTACAAACATGATATTAATCCTTATCCAAATAAATACATTATTCATTACAACTATTTAATACAAAATAAATTAGTCCTTTACATCATTTGATTTCAATGAGTATCTTAGAAGATATCGCAGTTTCAAAATAATGATCAAGCGCGCAATAATGATACTCAAGGCGTTGACCGGCGCGTTACGGTTTCACGTTGAAACAATTTGACCGATTTGTATGATTTTCGTATATTTAAGTTAATCGGGGCTCTGCGGAGTAAAATACTACAACTTATTTTCTTTCTTAACCCAACCCTGTAGTCCACGCAGACGGAGTTGCGGGCAAAAGCTAGTAATACTATAAAACAATGCCTGATCTGGGAGACGAACTAGTATCTTATAATTTGTCTTTACTATAAAAATAAATGAAGTTTTATTTAGTATCAAACAAGCAATAATTTATAAAACAAAAATAAAATAAAGACCCTCAGAAAGGCTCGGGCCTCTAACATTTGAAAGCTGTATTTATCAAACATTATTAACGGCTAAAAGAAAATACTGAGAAATTTTAGTCGCCTAAGAAAACTGTCTAAAAAAGTAGTGATGGCCTCGAGGTTTAGACTCGTGGTCTAGCCTTTCAGAAGTTTTGTGTGTTTTCATTATTACGATTAATCACCACGTAATTTGAGGGTGATGGAAAAAACTGTGAGGAAACCTGCACACCTAGAAGTTCTTAGCTGTGTAATCCACCAACACACAAAGGTTCACTCCTATATAGACTAACTAGCGACCCGCCCCGGCTTCACACGGGTGCAATGCTGATATTTAATGGATGTTATCATACATATAAACCTTCCTCTTCAATCACTCTATCTATTAAAAAAACCGCATCAAAATCCGTTGCGTACTTTCAACGATTGAAGCATACAAAGGGACATAGGGACAGAGAAAGCGACTTTGTTTTATACTACGTGGTGATAATAAAGAGAAAAGTAAAACCCATTTTCAAGTATACAAAAATCAGCAACGTGTAGCATAAAATCCTAAACAACAACTAAAAATACCGAAGAGGGCTACACACAAAGCTGATACAATAGAGCGAAATAAATTCTTCACACCGCCAGCGTCAAAACACAACGGAGACATCCCAATCAATATTCCATGCTGATAATGCAGACGTATCTGGCGCATCTGTTACAAGAACAGATACCATCGTAATGAAGACGCGAATACATATGAGCAGTGCAATCGAGGGGCAAAAAGCGGGTACGGAACCGACGACGCTGGGGTGACAAAAATGCGATTAAAGGCATGCAATATAGGACGAGAAATAAGAATATGTGGTTGGTTCAAACGTTTGTCAAAATATTGGGATAGAGGGCAATTTTGATGTAAGAACATAAGTAATTTCTTTGATTGTAGATTTTTATGTAAAGTCTAAATTTGAACTTTAATAGTATAGCAATTGGAATGACAGGCGAAAAGCATTTTATAAAGAACAAAAATAAGATACCAGATACTTTAGTTTTGGGATGTGTATGTATCAGTAAAAATCGAGACCAAATCACTATGTAGTTTTGACTAACATACATGGAATTTTTTAATAAACGAAATAAAATGAAATGAGTGAAATTTAATCCCATCAAAATTACGGAGTACCTAATATTTAAAAAGTCAAAACGAACGGCGCTTTCAAAGACAAGTAAACGTAACACAAAACACATTAAATATAGACAGCAGACAAACAATATCGATGAAATCATCGTTTCAAAGTCCAAAAATAATGCGGGCCTTAGAAAATAATTCCGACTACGTGGCCGTGCTCCACTAAAAACTCAATTCTCTCGAAACGATGGCTCGTAATGGCTTGGCGTTGGACAAAAACTGATCAGACCCCCGGCATAATTAGTCGCATGCTGTGCCGAGCAAAACACACATATACAACCTACATTCCTTTTTTCTCTACCGCATTCAGACAAGCAATTGCCGTTTTACGTCGCCTCTGTCATTCGTCGTGATGATTCTATCTGGAAATTTCACTTTTTCCATACGCAATCTATTTCATTTTTTACCATTAATGATCATTGCGCATGCGTTGTTCTGAACGATTTATTTGTTTTAACAGCGCATTGCTTTGCGCGTGCAAGACAATATTCCTCTAATAGCTTTTGAATAAGTGCTGTTGAGTTTTTCCTCGCCGCTATTAGTCTTAGAATCTAGGAAATGTATCATGTGCATAATATATTTTTTCACATTTCAACGTGCAGCTAATAAATTGACGCCTTACAAGGAAAGACAGATGAGGCAGAATTATAAAATGGTTACTTGCGAGCCGCTGACCGCAAAATAAGATGATTTTAAATCTTACAAACCCGTAATGTATTATTACCAGTTACATTGCTTTATATGTTTACTTATTATAAAAAAATACGTGCAAGTTATTGTAATAAAAGGACACTATCTTGACAATTATATTGCAAATATTTTGAGTTATGTGGTATGGTAAATTACATGAGCTAGCTTCCTATTACTTATGAGTTTAATTAATAGATAGTAATCAACCACTTCTATTCCTGTCATCACATCATAAATCTTTTATCATGATTCTTTTTAAGTTTAAGTACTTAAGCAGGAATTCTTTCTAATCACCCCAGACCTTAAACTTATCTATTTACTAATTATTTTGTATCCCTATAAGATTCCAATTAACAACTTTTTGCTTAACCCTTGAGAGTTCATAACTGCGCTATAGAACATTTTAAAAGAGAATTGAACAGATTTTCTTTATTTAAAAATTGAAATGTTTCTTGTGGGCCTTGTCAATTCTAGTCTTGAGGCATAATTATAGTTATCACAAATTTAATTAGGTTTTTTAAAGATTTCATGGTAGTAAAAATGAATATCAATGTAAATAAAATAAAGATATGTACCTATGTTACAAAATTCTGTTGTAAATTGAACTTCTGATTTCGATGATAATCTTATTTACAAACAATATGTATGGTGTTACGAGGTGTAAAACCTTAACTTGAGGGTTTTTCTTCGCCATTTAAATAATAATTTATTACTAAATTAATATGCAACTTACAAGTGTTGCTTTAATTTCGAAGCGTCAACTTGAGCCTCCATTTTTTGACACCAACCATCGGATTGACTTTAACTAAATAGCCCAGTATTAAAGTACTTTATTTCATTTAAATAAATTTCAATCGATATTAATAAATGTTGCCCTCTTTTCGTGGATCCTGCTATGTTCTATCACTATAAGGTTGTCAAACTAGAAGAAAAATTGGAGATAGTGCAAGCTTGCAAGTTATCGTGGTCCGTTAAAGCGACTGTGGTCGCGTGCTAAGCTAAGACGATGGAGGTTTGACGTAAATTGCAAACATAAGCGATTTCTAAAGTACTCATTGACTGGTCAGTGGGGTACAAAACACTTCTACAACTACTTCAAGGTTTTCGTAGTGATCATTGAAATAATTGTAAACCCGTCAACATTTTAAACCAACGTCACGGTTTTCTGCAATGGTAAAGAAATGGAAGACCAGTATTGAGCTTCCTGGATTGGCTTGGCTTGAAAGCACGTATGCATGAAGCATAGAAATGATTTCTTCCGACGAAGAGCTAAACTTATCAACATAGCCTAAAGGATTTGCAAGCTAAAGTGCCATTAAGCAGATCAGATATCCGTCATAGCAGTACAACCACGAAAGTAGTAATTACGGACGCCTCAACAGGACACATTAGAAATTCAGCATCATCATCCACTGGCCCTGTTCTCAATTCTATTTGGGGTCGGCGCAGTATGTTTTTTCATTCCAAAAAGCCCTATGAGCCGTCATGTCTTCAGTCACCCCTTTTTCTTTAATACATCCTCTCAAGCACTCCATCTTTCCTTTGGTCTTCCTCTGGTAGTCCATCCATCGACTTTCACACTCTTTATTTTTATACCATCATACACACAACCCTCCTCCCTTCCTCGCGTCGTCCACCTCATTGCTGAGGTTTGTGATCCCCTGCACCAACAGCAGTCGTTCTTCTTACTATGCTGTTCCCATCTTTGGCATCATGGAGCAAAAAACTTCTCAGAAAAAGCTAAGTTAGGAGTTTATCAGAAGGACAGGATTCTAAATAAAGCCATATCATACACAACATTACTTATACACAACATACGAGCAATTAATTCAGCAAACAGTTCACGTGCACGCTCACAACTTACGCCGCAAACCTCAGCGTCGTGTTCAGCCGAAGCGGCTGCGGAAACGAGCAATTTCCTCATCCATTATAATTGATTGGGGTAATTGCGAACGGACCTGACGATCTAACCCAGTGGGACGGCGAGCGGGCTAGTTACGTGTCGACCGTGATTACCCCTTTCGGGATAATAAGATTTGTAAAAACTTTCGTGTTCTTTAATGACGGTAATAGATAAACCAGCTTGTGACGCACAGTGGCGGTGCTTAGAAACCCAGAAGCCTAACATAGCTTACTAAATTATGAATCATAGTCTTTAGGTCCTTAATCTTTATGTAACAAAAGAAATTTGACATAAATGAGGATAAGCCCCACAATAAACAATTATTAACTAGACATAACACAACTAACGGTTATCGCTATTGGGCTGCTATGGAAGCACCGCCACTGATGACCCATATTGGCCTCGAAGACACTTCACTTGTGTGCTACTTGGCATATATATATGATTAATCTTCGCAAAAGGATGGCTAGAAGGTATCCTACTTTCGTTTAAACGGAAAATTTCCAGTCTTTGTGATGGTATGGGGAAATCCTTAGGAAATTTCTCATAATAATGCGTTATGCGATTTAATTGACCTATTATGGCAGTTTTGAACGTCATGGATGATCGATAATAAAAATCGCCCAAGAAGGAAGCCAAACATTGTGAGCGCTGGTGAAATATTTAGTCAAATCTTTTTAATCAATGTATCAATCTTCAGTTACTTCCTTAGGGTTTACCTACTACAGAATTCCATAGCGATACTAGATAAGCAATGATTTTTCTCAATCAATAATACTGTATCAGCGAAACTACCTCCCGAGGCATGGAATTACATCTAGGTGGTCGTTACACTAGTTCCGACAGATTGGTAAATGTAATAAATCTTGAGTTATTTTAAAACTTTCCATCCCTATTCTCCTCATAAGCTAAGAAGGTTTAGGTCTTGGTCCACCAGGTTGGCCTAGTCTGTTCACTTTCATGATTGGAAAATTACTCCATCTTGAATGTGTAAGTTTCATCATAATTTTCCTATCACCTACTATAATATAATTGATCATAATTATACAAATGACTTTGAAAAATCGTAGGTATGTGACTGGCATCGAATCTGCTATGGCCGAGTTGATTTCTAAATGTACAAGTAAGTAAGTAAATATGTAAGTCTAGACCCCTACGCATTTGAATTATAAAAGGCTATAAAAAAATGCAAAAGACCTTTAGGTGCTACATTAAATGCGCATGTAATTGAAATTCCTGCTCACTGCATTTTTCCACGATGTGACTCATAAATCGTGTTCTTTGGACGTTTGAATCAATTAAAATGATTGTTGTGGAATCAGATTCTCGGATGTTATCTTTGCAATTAGAATTAATTAAACATCATATTATGACTTGTATCCTCTTGATATAAAGCGGAACTGGAAATGTCTTGCCAAGTTTGCGGTAATGTTTAACATCTCAATGCATTTTACAACTTTGAAATGTTTGCAAAATTTTTTTGAATACTTTTTCTGTGCAATAATTGCGGGTCGTGAGGCTTAAAATACTTAAATACTTATCAGAAACTTACAAGTATACAAGACTTCAAAAGCCTTAGTTTTGGTATTTCGTGTTACTCATCATCCCACATATATACATGAACACTGCTGGGCACAGGCCTCCTCTACCATTGAGAGGATTTAGGACTAAGTCCACCACGTTGCCCTTTTTCATGTAGTATATATTAAGCATATGTAGAGAATAGAGATACATATATTGACCGAACTGCATTTACAACAACGCAAAACAGTCACACTAAAATGAAGTCCGTAAATAACGTCCCTTACACTATATTGACCAAACGTTTGTCCAATCACTTGGCCAACATTTCTCCAACATGTGACAATGTTGGCCGAAACACGCCCTGGTGACTCTCCCCTATAAATCAGTGGCTATATAATTAAGCCCGACATCCTGTTTCAAGTTAAAAACAACGAACGATCAGATGATAATAGCATGTCATCGCTATTGTTGAGTGACAGAGAAAATTCCTTCCAAGTAAACAAAGAATGTACGTGGTTTAATCAGTTCGGACGTAGTCTAGGAGACTGTGGTATGGGAATTTTCATGTTCTTTTTAAAGTTGTTGTAGGTACTTGTATGATGTTCAGTATGAAGATAGCGTGTTAATACAATTATACGAATTGTCATACTGTTTGTTGAAAGTAAATCTTCTTCATCAACCCATATACGCCCACTGCTAAGCACGGGTCTCCTCTACCATTGAGAGGGTTTAGGCCATAGTCCACCACGCTGGCCTAGTGCGGGTTGGCGGACTACCCACCTAAGAAATTTCTAAGAACTCTTAGGTGTGCAGGTTTCATCACGATGTTTTCCTTCACCGTTAAAGCAAGTGATAATTCAATGTGAATACACACATAACTTCGAAAAGTCAGAGGTGTGTGCCTGGGGTTCGAACCCGCGACCGTCGAGATTCTCGACCGTGCGCCCAAACCTCGAGGCCATCACTGCTTCTACATGAAAGTAAATGCGAAAGAATAACTTAACCTCCACTGTTATTATCACAAGTACCTAAATTCTATCTCTATGGAAGGCAACTATAAGCGTTACTTACACAGGGACACCTTTCTATAGAATTTTTCTATATTATTGTAACTATTAATATTTGACTTCTACCGTAATAAAAAAATATTTTGAAAATCATGATCAGTCATATACGGCCTCAGACAGCTGAGGGTTTTAGAGCTTACTCCAACATACGGGCCTAGAGCGGGATGACACTAGGGTTTTTAAAGTAATGAAATTTAAAGTGATTTAAGCAGTGATGGCCTCGAGGTTTGGGCGCGCGGTCGAGAATCACGGCGGTCGCGGGTTCGAACGCCAGGCACACACCTCTGACTTTTCGAAGTTATGTGTGTATTCACATTGAATTATCTTAATTGAATTAGCTTTAACGGTGAAGGAAAACATCGTGATGAAACCTGCACACCTAAAAGTTCTTAGGAATTTCTTAGGTGTGTAGTCCGCCAACCCGCACTAGGCCAGCGTGGTGGACTATGACCTAAACCCTCTCAATGGTAGAGGAGACCCGTGCTCAGCAGTGGGCGTATATGGGTTGATGAAGAAGAAAGAAAGTGATGTAAGGATATCTATAAAATTTATTCTACAATATTAACGGACGATATTTTGCAAGCATTGTGATATTTATTATGCCCAATACGTTCTATAGCGAAACATAATAAAACGCAGACTGCAAGCTCCGCGACAATTCCCCTCACCAGATCTCGAATCGCGAAGGCTAGCAAATTGCTGCGTGGGCACCCAATTACCTCCCATTAAAATGTAATGCAACACAATTATACAACGACATAAAAATAACTCAATTAAACTGACTAACGCGAACACGCTGTAACCTCTCGAATACACACGCGGATTTGGGGAAATTGCTGGGGGTCGCGACCTCCCTAAACTGTCACTTATAGATTTTCTTATATCGGTTAATGACGCGGGGTAGGCTTAGTACTGGAAGCCCGGGAAGCCCTGATATTTCTTTTCCAAGGTCCTGGTTTAAAAAGGTCGATTTTGGAAGTTTCGAATCGTCATTGCCACAATAGCAGTTTTTAAAGTTTATGGAAATGTTTTCTAAATGAAGCAAACCTTAAAAAAACACATTTTAGTAATTTAGTTTTTAATATAAGTTAATTATTACTTAATTAACTTATATTAAAAACTAAAAGTTTCTCTAGTCCAAATACAACATGTGAAGGCAAGTCATGTTTCATAGTTGTCAATAACTGTCAAAGCTTTCCAATTGTTTTACACACTTATTTTTCTCTTCGCCATTTGTCTACCGATTGAGTCTACACGTGTAAGCGTATTACACAAGGTTTATAATCAGCTATTTTTAATGGCGCTCTTGTATCATGAACCTACAATTCTAAAATACTCCATATAAAAAATAGCGTAGTCACATTAAGACCGTTTAAATTAAAGAAAATAAAAACAAAAGTCTATACTGTCAATGCAAGTAGGCCGAACTCAGAGAAACAGGTCGGGGTCCAAGACCCCCTAATTACACCGCAGGAGCTACATTTTACGCGATGTCCAACCACATTTCAGCTTGTTAGCGCGTTGACGACATAATAAACGGGTAATGCGTATAGATTTAATAAAACAATTATTCGATGTTTTTCAACAGCGGCTATTAACATATGGTATTTACGGGTAGCTGATCAAATGGGAGCCTGGGGCGACGATAAATTACCCTATTTGCGGTAACATGCGGTGTTGGTAGTAAATTCACTTGGGAACATCACATTTCTCTGTTATAAACTAGACGTAAGTTAATTAAATTGCAAAAATAAATTTTATTGGGATTGGCCAAAAAAATATTCAAGCGAAATAAGACATTAAGTGGTAATTACACACGTTAATCACAAGAGGCTTGTTAATAACTAAATAATTATTTTGAATGGCTCGTTAGGTAATACAGCTTGTATAACCTATTAATCTGCGAGCTTAATTGTCAGGTCAGGTATTTCATAAAATATTGCTTTGTGTTGTATAAAGATACATAACTATACATATGAGGGATTGTATGGTAATATATTTAAAAGAATAATTTAACAACAATCTTTCTTTTTATGGAATGAGGAGATTCGTAATCCGAAAACTGAGGTTGGTGACATATCAAAGAATTACCTAGCTAAAGTGGCAATGGACAGGGCACACAGCTCGTCGAAATGACGGCCGGTGGGGCATAAAGGTTGGAGGTCTACCCACAGGAAGGACTGACGATCTATCGAGAGTCGCTGGAAGCCGCTGGATGTAGGCCACTTCCAACAGACCCCTTTGGAAGTCTTTGGGGAAGCAGCAGAATCTAGCAGTGGACGTCTTTCGGCTGATGATGGTGATTATTTATTAGTAACAGAATTATATTGTAGTGACCTTAAAATATAAATATACCGATTTACAGCCAATATTAAATTCGACTGTAATAAAAAAATCAGATAAAACATTCGCAATCTTATACCGTTAAAATACCTTAGCAATACGGAGCTCACAAGTATAAAGTAATTATATTTCGCGTACCACAATAAATCACAAATACAAACTTGGTAAAATCATTAATTTATATATCCATATATCATGCATGTTTGTTTATTCGTATTAAAATCCACTCAACCATAAAGCTGTAATTGAAAACAGTCAAAACACAAAACATCAAACCGAGTTAGCTTTAATTTATCGACTGACAAATCCCAAAATGCGGCCACGATAACGAAACACTCAATCAACATGAAAGTAACTCTTATTACCATGCATTTTAAGTCTAAATTATGTTTAGGTAACGGTAAATGTAATTTTGTGGAGGTCAGACGAGATTTGATCCAGTTTTACCCAAAAAGACGCCTGTCATAAGATGTCTGGATTCGTTTTCTTTTTGGGGATCAACATTGTTGCAAAATATAATTCACTCGCAAAACCGGTTTGGGTACAGGCAGAAGTAAACGTCCTTATTTAGCAATAAACATTGCTACTTTTCCATAACCTGCATTAGGCCAGCGTGATGGATTGAAGCTTTATCTCTCTTATTGTATAGGATTCCAATGCCGAGTAGTGGGACTAAATGGGCGAAAACAGACTTTAGTGTACGTCTTAGATACTTAGGTATCTTCTTCATCAACCCATATACGCCCACTGCTGAGCACGGGTCTCCTCTACCATTGAGAGGGTTTAGGCCATAGTCCGCCACGCTGGACTTAGATATAATGGTTAAGAATTCTATCAAAAAAACGATCATGTAGCATAAACACAAAAATTTAATTTCACAACGCGAGAGAAAACGAAACAAAACATAATATAAATATAACATAAGCAAGGCTTTTAAATAAAGCGATATTAGAACCTACACTTCTATACAGTCCTTGTATAATAAACACTCTTAGATACAATATTTCATTTTTTTTCAATACTCATAACCGTCTACAGTTGCGAAGATTTCCTTATAAAGCATATAATAGTGTTGCAAGGTGACACCGGGTTATTTACGAGACAGCGGAATGAGATCAGTGCTTCACAACTCAATCATTTAATTTAGCATTGTATAATTAACGGCATTTAATCAAAATTCTATGAATCTATGATTAATCGAATAGATCGAGGAAAATATACTGGTACTGACAAGGGCAGAAGTGAAACGTGGATATGTAATCGATAATGAAATTAAAAAATAAACTCTACGTTCGATATTAAAAAATCCTTGATAAATAATTGCAAAAAAGTTTTTTACTGGCCTTTCATGTCGGTTAATTTTCGAAAACGCTGGACCGATTATGAGGAAATTTTGATGATAGATAAACTACTTAACGGATTTATTCTGTTTAAATATAGTATTCTACCGTAGATATCAGAAACTATGAGACTTTACGGTCTCACAAACACCTAGACCCTACAGAAATATTTGTGGATCACACATACATTTGTCTTGGTGCGGGAACCAAGCCCGCAGTGTCCCTTTTCACAAACTTATATAAATATCATCTCTAATCCTTATTCTTATAAATATAATTATAACCGGATTGAATTGTTTTCAAATTATTCAATAATCTTTTTATACAAGTTGTATTGAAGCGGACTAAAATTACCTTTTTTTACATACAACCTTCGATGACGCATAGATGACACAAAATAGACATTTCTCATGATATGAACAAGAATCTTATATTGCATTATTATAACTGTTTATGGAAACCATTTAAGTCTATTGATGTTTTTATATCGACCCCGTTTATGGAGAGCGAGTCATAATGAGACAATATGTAACCGTTTTTGAATGTATATGCATATGTATATGTGTGTATATACATATTCTATCATGGCAAACTGATTTATTATATCTTTGATAGATTGGCTCGTTTTGTCCAAAGCAGCATGATTAAGACCAGTTTTTCGTAACTGTTGCTTCAATGAAATGTTTGAGTCTTTACTTTTCCTAAGCAAACCGGAAAAAATATATATTACAATTAGCTAGTAACTTTATCTATTTTTTACATTTACTTTTAATAATGGCAACCGTTTTGTTTAATGTGTGTGCGTTATTACTTAGTTTTTGTAAGTATGTGGCTATTAGTAAAAGCTTCATTTTTTTTCTTTGTTTTGTTATTTACTCATTAAAAGTAATAGTTCGTAATTAGCTGTTATTCTGCCAAAAATAAATAATCAAACAGTATCATAAAAATATATAACAAGAATTATATTTTTGTATTATATCGTCTTTTGCGATGAGTGACGACTCAATGCGTTTCTTCTTCTTCTTCTTCATCAACCCATATTCGCCCACTGCTGAGCACGGGTCTCCTCTACCATTGAGAGGGTTTAGGCCATAGTCCACCACGCTGGCCTAGTGCGGGTTGGCGGACTACACACCTAAGAAATTCCTAAGAACTCTTAGGTGTGCAGGTTTCATCACGATGTTTTCCTTCACCGTTAAAGCAAGTGATAATTCAATGTGAATACACACATAACTTCGAAAAGTCAGAGGTGTGTGCCTGGGGTTCGAACCCGCGACCGTCGAGATTCTCGACCGCGCGCCCAAACCTCGAGGCCATCACTGCATATGTTTATGTTGCGTTTATGTTGCTTCTTTTACTAACACTTTCGTTCCCAATTTTATGATCATTCATTATAAATTTAAGTTTAAATAGCTCTTTATTTGGCTAAGAACCAATTCTATGTAACCTAATACTCCTTTTTCTCCATTCCAATTAATTATAACCGACTGTACAGCATAGTTATGAAACGAGTTATCGCGCTGACGTGACAAGGTTGTGCTAAATAAGCCTAGCCGAATACATTTGGACAAAGACAACGAACGCCGGCCGACCGGTTGCACAATGCAGCCGTAAATCATTACTTTCCTGGGCGTGTTTTACATAAACCGACTACCAATTGCCTATTCATGTAATCGAACTCCTGACTTCTTCTTTCGAGTATTGCATTTAGTATTGGCGAGGTTTTAACGCACTTTTCGATGTAGATAACTGTATTTTGAAGTTATGTGTGTGTTGACTATGAATCATATACTTTATCGGTGAAGGAAAACATTGTGAGAGAACCTGCACACGTAAAAGTACTTAGGAATTTCTAAGGTGTGTATTCTTTGAAATCGCACTAGGCCAGCTTGGCGGGCTTAGGCCTATCGTACATATGATGATGATGACTTTATTTAATCTAATTGAGCATTTTTTTTTGACTAGCCTATATCAGATCCCACTGTTGGGCAAAGGCCTCTCTCTTTTTCTTCCATACCACTCTATTTTTTGCCAACTCACGCCAGTCCCTGTCAAAGGTCTCTAGGATGTCTTTCCATCGCATTTTTGGCCTGCCACGCTTTCGGCGGCCCTTGCATGGTGTCCAGTCAGTGGCAGCCTTCGCCCATCTGTCCGGATCCATCCTACAAAGATGGCCGGCCCAGTCCCACTTCAGCTCGGCAGATCTTCTGCCCACATCAGTCACTTGAGTAGTGGAGCGCAGGTCGATGTCGGTGCTAATTGAGCATATATTTTTATAAATCTGTTCAATATCTCAGAAGAGCGTTTTTGATATGTATGGTTATAGTAAAAATACGAACAATTCATGTCTTTTTTGGAAAGTGAAACCAAAGCAAAATTACTACAATTTTTTTTTGACAACATTAAATTAGCATGCAGTGTTTTGGTCATTAAATTGTTAAATAAACTAAACCCTTAACATGCCTACGAGCCCCAACAAAATGCGGCAATAAATATTACTAAACTAACCGTTTCAAATCCAATTTCCTGTTCTTAACAAAATGGCCGTACAATTTCGCGCACGACTGTACTTATTAAAATGGCGGATATTTAAATATTATGACAAACATTACTTTGGGTAATGCGATTAAATTGGACAATTGACAGTTGAGATTACTGGATATTGAAGACTTCGCAGACAATTCTCAAGGATATAAGTTATGAATTGAATTCAATCTGACAGGATTTAGGTCTTATAAAGTAATGGTTTTAAGTGACTTGAGAGTTTTTTTACCATAAAAAATAAATAAATAAATACACCCAACAGTCACATACATAGTCCTGACCCCACACTAAGATACGAGTCTTGTGTCGTGGGTATCAGAAACTACGAGAGACTTTTCGGTCTCACAAACACCCAGACCCGAAACAAATGTTTGAGGTTCACACAAACATTTTTCTCGGTGCGGGGATCGAACCCGCGGCCTCTCGTTTCGCAAGCTGGTGTCTAGCCAACTGCGCCACGGGGGCTGTCAATGATCAATAAAACATATTATATGGAATTACTTTTAATTTTAAATCGAAGGAATTTTCTCTGGTATTGAATGCAAGGTAATTAAGGAATAACTACGGCTAAAATTTAGAATATTAATAATATTAGTAACATATCTACTTCTAACCACATACTATGTTTCTATGTTATAATAATACAAGTCCTATGCTTTATGTAAGAGACACAACTATAAATTTTACTCCCTCATAAACATCCGAATCCGAGACAATTTTTATTAACTTTCGAAACATAATGCATATTGATAACTAGACTGTTTCACAAATTCATTTTAATTTTATACATTCAAAGGGATACTAATATGCTATATTTCTACACCGCATTAAGCATATGATCATAAACTCAATTTTAAAACGTAAATAATAAATATTATTTTATTTGGGATCGCTTACGTACATAACGTAAAATTTGTAAAAAAATGAACATTATTTAAAAGATAGGAATAGGATAGATGGTTGATAGCAAGTCATCGATTACCAGACCTATATACATGTAAAATTTATTGGTAAAGCAAAAGGAGTGCTCATGCCGGTTTTCTGAATACAGTGGCATAACCACGGTCGAGCTTAACTATTAGCATCAAATTTTACAAATCGTGGCTCTACTTACACTAGACATTTATCACAATGTGGTGTAATTTCGTCAGTATAAAAACATGTGATTTCGGTAACTGATCAAAACTTTACCTAATTTTACATTATCGTTTAACGAGCAGATAATCAAGAATCAAGATACGAAATACCACAAAGTGTAAAACCGCGATGTTGCTGTGACGTTTGCGGTTCCCAGCGTAAGACTGGTGTACGATAAATGGATGCACAAGATATGGTATCACAGTACCGACAAAACAAACAACGGGCTTATCAAACGCTCGTTCGAGCCTAATTATCTGGATGATACTGATCAATTTTTCCATCAATAGAAACGGCGCCTTTTTGTGACTCAAAATTACTGAGAAACAATCAATCTACGTTTTCGATATCTTTCTATGCTCTTCGAAGAATTTTGCGGATGATGAGTTTTAAGTCTGACGAATTGTTTATGTATAAGCAATACAATTAAGATTTTATTAATTATGAGACGTTGTATCATGAACCCATATCCTATGTCCCACTACCGGGCGGCGGGCACATCTCCCCTGAAACTGGGGGTTTAGACGTTTGTCTACCGCCCTCGCCTAGTGCGAGTTGGCTGACCTAAGAAATTCCTCAATAATTTAAAAAAATGTAGTTTTTCTCACAGTTTATTGCTATACGTACCTACAAACATTTACATTTTGGTGTCCCTATTGAAATATTTCTCTATTTACGCAACGGGTAATAGAGAACAAGACTATCGCATTAGTCTGGCACATTTCCGTCCTCTGTTATATATTTTGCACATTGTATGAATTAAATAAAAATTCATTATAGACAGTTATTCAATGGAATGTAACGCTAAAGACTTGTAGTTATAGTCGTAAAAGGTTAAAAAAATCATCATCGTTCAATCGCTATAAAATGTTTTCATAAAAAAGTTTATTGTTTACGATCACTTGAATAAAACACAAGGATTTATATATTTAGGATTCATGGCAAATTAGATATTTCTATATTAACACAAATAACATTAAAAAAAACGTTGAATTTTAACCCAAACATTTTCCCTTCTAGTGTTGTAAAGTTTAGTTGCGCAGTAACGGCATGGTGTGTATGAGTGCGGCAGCGGCCACCCCGGCGACCCACGCCAATCCCGGCGACACCTTATCACTACGTATCTCGCTCTTAGCAAGATTTATGCGTGTCATAAACTTGACGCATATCGGCCGATAGTCCGTTGAAAACGCGAGCGTGACTAAGCCGATGGCTCACGCACACCACTAATTGCGTTCTCTTACTATTCACGATTATCCAGTTACAGAAAAATGCGATTAAACACGATTTTCCTTATTAATTGCGCAACGATGTATGTAGATGGAACCAGTTGAGCGGAACGGCTTGCGCGGGTATCAATGCCGGGGCAGCGTGCGCATCTAATGTCCTTACACAAAGCTGCACTTACGTAGCGGGCAAACGATGCCGTAATTACGGGTGTGGAGTGCGCAGGCGCGAAGGGCGATATTTGTTTGCAATTAGTGCCCGCACGGGAAGGCGATGTCCGGACGTCGCCGGTAATTTATGGTTGTGCGAAAGTACGAGTTGAAAGTGAGGCCGGCAGCGCCCGCAGCTGCCGCTACCCAGACTGACATTTCCGTGCGCATTCTAGGGTTAAATTGCCTTAAATGCTATGCAGACTTTGTCAAAAAATATTAAAATGCGCTCCGACATGTTAATTTTGCGCACGTAATTTGTTTGTGAAGATAAATTTTCTCCTCGATCTGCAGTGCTTGGTTTTGTTTAAAAATATTTGGAGGTTTCATAAAATTTCCGATGGGCAGACTATGTTATGCCTTTTTTTTATAGTACCACGTTTTTTTGTAGAAACGCTAAGTAATATGGACCTATAATTTGGTGATACACACACAAAATATTGTTAAAAAAGAACAAAAATGATCTTATTAAAAGTTTCAATTTTCTTTACCATAATATCATAAACTGGTATTAATTTTCCCTTCAACATTATCATAGGAAATTGCGTCTTACTAACACAAGGAACACATAATTTAACTTATAATAGCGACGAGAAGACCTGAATAAATAATGGCTCGTATTTTCATTTAATTACCATTGGTGACAAATTGTTTAATGTTTTCAATGCCCATAAGTTATAACACCATAATATTAGCCGTAAATTATAATTACACCCGCTATTATTCACGTTATACCTTATAAATAGCTATTTACCTTCTTTAAATGGCTGTTATGGCCTATGGTTAGAATTTAAATTAAAAAATAATATAGTTTCATTGGCTGAGCGCGTTTGTTCCTTAGGCATAAAAATGTGTTGCTTCAACTATAATTACGGCTGTTTGGTCAGCATTACCTTAGCCTATTCTTTAAAAAAATATTCAACAGCGTGAAATATTTTCTATAGCAATTTTAATCATGAAATCAATTAATAAGTGTTATAAAAATATTTCTTTTTTCTAGTGTTATTACATATTTAAATAAAAGTAAGCAATATTAATTTTATTTTGCGTAGATAGTTAAGGAATAGATTTATGCATGTATTCAATAACAGCACTGACTATTTTATATTATAATCGTTTTTTTCTGACAATATCATATCCTTCGGATAGAGACCACTGTGGGTTATTTTTTGTGTAATCGACACAAAAACCAAAGTTTTTCTTATGGTAATAAACAGGCGAGTATCATTGTGTCGACTACAAAGAGTTGATCCAGCAATCGAGACAATTCATTATACACCTTAATAATAAATACACCCAACAGAGACGTACATACTGACTCTACACTAAGATACAAGTCTTTTTTCAAGGGTATAAGAAACTACGAGAGATTTTTCGATGTCACAAAATTAAGACCTAAATGACAAACATTTACAAACAGACAAGCAAGAGTAAGGAGCGATGCTTTCTAAAATGGATGAGATAGGAAAAAATATGAAATTCAATTAAAATTTCAGCATATTTTTAATTAAAAAAACGTATTTTTCTTAGAGACAGTGGTCAGTCTACCCAGTTATTCGCAACTACAGCTTTATTTATAGATAATTTTAAGCCCATAAATATGTATTCCCTAACCCGGTACAACCGTAATTGTTTAACTACACAAACATAATTTGTCAGTTGAACTTTTTTCCGTTTGACAATAGAACTCGAGTGTTGCCATGTACCAATTCTTCATGTCACTTAAAACAATTAGTTTGCCAGTACCGTGAGAGTTTAATAAGGTTTTAAAATTGCTAATGTGTAGATCTTTGTCCGACGCGACGAACGGGCGGTAATCGTTAGACGTAATTATCGACGCAACACGAACGCGAAACGTGTGATCGAATTGCTGTGAAATTGTTTTTTTTTTACACCATTGTACTAAGGCAAAGGCTTTTGAGCGTTGGGCACAGGTGAAACCGCTTTACAGTTATTGTTGACATGAACGACATAGTGGGCCTTTGTGTGGTTTGTGGTCTAAAGGATTTGTGTTAAATTCTAGGCAGTGTAAAGTGTTATTGAATTTTAACACATAACGTAAACATATTTGTAGTACGTCTTCTAGAAAAATAGGTGAATGAAGATATGACGGCTGCTGGATGAATCATACTCCCCTGTCAATTATTTTGTTAAAATTTTTCAATACAAGATGTTTACCTTCACCGGTAAAAAGTAAAATTATTCATTGCGAATGCAGGCATAACTTTGAAAAGTCAGTGTTATGTGCCCTTGATTTTAAACCGTGAACGCCTAAGTTCTCGACCGCTCCTAAATCTCGAAGATGTCACTGCATTCCGTGTATGACCAATCATAGTGTAGCCTTAATTCAACTTCCTAGTGCGTTTGCTTAGTCATTTGAATTGAAAAATTGCGGATTCATTCCTTGCATCAAGAAATAATTCTAAGTGTTAACTATTTCTAGTGTGTTTTGACATAATATGAACGAAAGCTTAGGATAAGGTCAAGGCTGTACTGTGTGTTAAAACCAATAAAAATCCCGTATTTTTCGCATCAAATACAATATAATACCACCTTGACGAATGGCAAAATAAACACCGCGATAAACCCTCATACCGGATACCATCGATGTGAACCTTATAAATTATATTAGGAAATGAATGCCATTTTTCATTCCCAGACATGTGAATTATAAGGTCTTAAACAACACAATAACTCGCCTTAAGCTCCATGGTGACAGAATATACACGATGCAATTAATATGTATCGCAGTAACGATTCCATACTAGATACGTCGAACAACCTATCTCTCATGCGTATAGGTCAACATTAGCATCAAATAAACATCATTTTTTTTTTCAATACCAACAATACAAAGGGTTGTCGCAAGTTAAATTAGCTGCGACTATTACAACGGACATAAATTCACATGAACTATTGATTAATGTTATTACGAAAGATAAAATCAGCCCTGCGCACTGCGCCCCGCAATTAGCGATCATTGAATTATTTTTTAATTTACTACGACAACGCACGCACTGGTCAATTCAATTTCCTTCCAAGTGTGTGTTTTTTACTAATATTACGTTTATTTTGTTTTTGTTTTATGGCCAGTTTGTTTTTTTTATTATGTGCTGTCAGTCATAAATCAAATCTGTCAGATTCATAGTTTAGTAGTGTACTTGAGTTTAGACGTTTAAAGAAATAAAAAGTTTGTAATTTATAGCGCCAAGGTAAGGCTAGCTTCTTTTGCGTAAATTAGATTATAATTATGAACACTTAGTTGTGTACTTTTGATTCGTGACGACCTCGAAGATTAGAAGCGTGGGCTATCGAAGCACCATCTGGGCGGTCGCGACTGTGAATCATAGGTTTGACTTTTCAAAGTAATTTGTATTCACGTAATGTGTATTCTGAGTGAGAACTCATTTTGAATGTCAAGATAAATATTGAGAGTAAAGCTGTCTTCACAAACTTACTAGCAAAAAGGACGTATTCCTTTCAATAGTAGAGAAAGTTCTTGCCTAGCTGTGGATTGTGTGAGGAATAATGAAGTCGGCTAACATTGAAAAGTAAGCCTTAAATATTTGTTAGATGTAGCAATAATAAAATGATTTCTTAAATCTAGCGATCGAAATTCGTGAACAGTGTAGCATTTAATTCGTTGAATATCAAATGATCGTATCGTACCTACTGATGATATTAGCAATCAACTTCAAACACTTCATTAAGGTTTATCAGAACAAAAAGCAAGCAAATACTAAACACTGTTACAAGTCAGATTTACAAGACATCTAAATTAAATGCCGACCATATATAGGCAAGGACGTTTTAATCACACAGCCAATAAAGTTTTAAAGGATAATATAAGAAAATAGCACTAAATAAACAATAAAAAAATCACAACCAAATGGCGCCAACATCAGAAGAGCTGTCATGAAGCGGCATAATGTTTAAATTCCTTTATCAATAAACACAAAAGCAATAAAGAACGTAAGTATACCTATACGCGGCAAACACCAAAAATTGTGTATCGCCAATCAATTTCGGTAGCTCGTTTGTACTCAGTAATTAATGTTTGATAGCATCTTATCGTACCAAAATATCATGATTAAACTCTATTTAGATCTTCGCCGCGATACAAAATTGTTTCATTAGTTGCATAAGGCGGCAAATACAGCATATTCTGCGTAAACGGAAATTTATAATTGATTTTAAATTTAGAACTGCAACACCTCATTTGGTTATCATGTGTTTTTTCAATCAGGATTTAGTCGTGAATAATGTGTTGTGTTTTTAAGTGTCCATAGAGGAATAGTAAACTTTAGGAGCTTCAATTTAGCATTGCCTTTTCGAGGTTGGTACTTTTTTTTTCTCCTGACATTCAGCATTAGGTGATAATAATCTTAAAATCTATTAGCAGCAAGTTCTTAAATAGTTATTTTAGTAGTAATTCGTTTGTTTTATAGTTTGTGTTTTTCCAGTTCTATATTTCTTTATTGCGGAAGCCTCCTGCATTAAAATCACAATGCCCTGCAAACTGCAAACCCTTATAATTTAACCGCCGCCATTTTGTGACGACATGCGCATACGCACAGCTATCGCTTCCTCGATCTATAATTGCGTAGCGTCGAGAAAGTCGCGCGTTTCCCGCGTTTTTGCACACCCTACACATTACACGACATAATTCCGCACAAATGACTTACGCTAATATTTATTACATTTACAAAGCAAAGGGAGAGTTACAGTTTGTGTTAATGTAACTGTCATTTATATTTAAATACATGTGACGGGTTCGTCGCCGGGAAGTTGATTGTAAACCGCCACGGACTTATTTTTATAAGCATTTTATAAGATATTAGTTTCGTAACATACGAATTATTCATAAATACATGATAAAGACTGATTCTTTTCCCTATGGTGTATTTTGCCGGTTGTGATTTAGATCCCAGGTTAATGTTTTAATGTGTTAACTTTTTGTGATTTCATGTGTAAAGTTTCTCTTTTTCATTCAGTCAGAAACTTCATAGGGAATAGACGTGTGTCTATGTATATATATTCAGCCTATCGCCGTCCACTGCTGAACGTAGACATCCCCAAGAAAGCGCCAACATCCCGGTCTTGAGCAGCCCCCATCCATCTGTTACCCGCCACCTTTCTCAAGTCGTCGGACCATCGTGCTGCAGGACGTCCCACACTACGTCTGCCTAAGCGCGGTCTCCACTCCAACACTTGTCTGCTCCAATAGCCATCGTATCTATGTTAGGGTAATATTATGCATATTATACACGGTAATTCTCTATGCGTTGATTATATTTATCAATGAATCATTCGTAAGTTTGCCACGTGTGTTGTATTTGGCGATTGGAATACGTTTCTCTACTATCATATTTTTATCATATTTTTTTTATATTTGCGAATATTTGGTCTAATTATCACATTTAAATGTTTTGTACTAGATATGCAGTTGATTTTAGGAAGTGGGTTCTTTCCTTTGTATAAATATACATTGTCATCAGTCATCTTCATCAGCCCATATGCGAGTACGTCCCACTGGTGGGTCCTCCTCTACAACTAAGACGGATTTGATATAATTGATAGGATATGAAAGAAGTAAAGTTTACGCATATATTTCGACGATCAAATAATTATAATAAATGTTAAAAAATGAACATTTTTAGGCTGGTATTTTGCAGCGTTGCAGTAAAACTGTTTTTTAACATCGGTTGTCAGATAGCGCCACGGCCAAGCATAAGACATAGACAAAATTATTCCACTTGTACTTTCTCTGTATTTTTCTTATTTCTCTCGACGGAACAATCAGTGTATGTCCGATCAAAGTACGCGGTAATCTAATTATTACCGTAGCATAAATGTTCTTTATGTAAGTAACTCTTCATATAAACTTATAAGGATCAATAAAAAATAATTACTCTATGACTTATTTTATGTCTTTGTTTAGATTGGTAAGATAGTCATTTTTTGTTAGTATACGCTCTATTTGGCCCGCAATTATAATGAAGTGCTAATGCAGTAATTGCCCGAGCTGGCAGGAACAAAAAAGTCCTAGAACCACTTTGACCGTACTTTTTAATTACCACAGTTCGTGCAGGTTAATAGAATCAAGAATCCCAAATAATTACAGTTGTGATTGAACCTCCTTTTGAAATACAGACTTAAAAATTAAAAAATATTTCTTAATTTGTTTAAATTAAGTTTTGGAATAGTTTGCCAGCCCACGAATCCTTGGGTCTTTAATTGTAGGTGTGTAAAAGGATTTCAATAAGTAGGCTTAATTTTGCCTTGTGACGAAGATGGAATCTGGATCTCTAAAGAAAACTCTATACTAACTATTTGACGCAGTATTAACACATGTGGGGTGTCTTAACAGGAAACCTCCACGTGGTGCACCCTGGGCAACGACGACCAGCATAAGCTGTAGCAGATAGCAACAAGTTATGCTGGTCGGCGGCCAATTCCTGTCGGTGGGGACGGGCGATTTTCGCCATTTGTATTCGTGTTCCTCACCGCTGCTGGGGTCTCTTTTGGGCCATCCCGGTTCTATCCCGGGCCGTCGACGGGCTCGGACAGCAATCCCTTGCTTCCGAGCAGGAAATGGGCGAACCCCATTTCCACTGTCGCACTCGTAATCCGGTCGAAGCTGTGGTCATGTCTCGCAGTTCGACCGGCGCGAGGGTCTTGGCTTAACCGCCCGGGCCGCGAGGGAGAAAACCTCTATAAAAAGTTACCCCGAATCCCAAGCGGCAGCGCACCGTGAGGGGATGCATGGCTGATGGGAGGTTCAGTCTCTAGTGCGACTCCCGCCAGAGTACCGGCCGACCCTCTTGGCGGGTCACGCTAGGCTTACCCAGGTACAGGGGGCTCTGCCTGGGTGGACTACCCTTTCCCCCATATTCGTGGGACTTGATATGGATCATTTAAAAACACCAAAACTAATTTTGAAGAAGTTGCCTGTTCCGGCTCAAACCTGGCAGGCGGAGTTTGAAGGGCGGAAGCCTGGAGATAGTGACGTGGTAGAGGAGTCGGGTGCGACGCCCGCATTGATTACTGGCGAGAAAAGGGCAGCAGACGCACTGGAGCCATGCTCTGGTTCCGAGCAAAGCCGCCCACAGTCGCGTCAGAAGGGACGGCTTCGGTCACGGGACAGTTCGCGCTCTCTTCCTTCGCATACAAGCGAAGATGATAGCGAACCAGCTGCTAAAGTCAGCACTGTGAGTCGAAAGGGCAAGAGGCGAACTGCAGCTGCGAAGGTGGATGACACGATAGTGCTCAGGCGCGACTTCTGCCATCGCCTCGCAGCTAAAGTAAAGACGGTTGCCAGCAAGTCTGGCAATCTAAAGGGCACGTATGTTCGGGAACTGAACAACGTGCACAAGGAACTTCTGGACTTTGCGGAAGTTCCTTCGGATGGACAAGTCGCTGGCCTGGAGGCTGAAATTATCCGGCTTCGAGCGGTTGACGAGGGTCGTATGGCCGAGATCCGCCGCCTACACGAGCTGACCACCAAACAACAAGAGGAGGCGGCCAAGCAAAGAGAGGAGACAAAAAGGCTGCTTAAGGAGCAGGAGGTGAAAATCCTCAACATTCTTGACGCCAAACTTGACTCTCTGGCGTTGAGGGTGCCTCCCGAGGCTCGTCTACGTCCGCCGCTTGCTGCTGATAAGCAGAAAACGGTTCCTGTCGCCGGTAGAGCGCCCAAAACAACTAAGGGCGCTTCCACCGACCCTAAGCCTGCGCAACTTAAAAGTTACGCAGCAGCGCTGCGCTCTGCTCCCTCACGAGAGCCTCGGAAGGGGCGAAAGGCGAAGAGAGACCCTACACCTGCAGCCATATTGAGGGAGCCTCGCACACTTCCACCGTCCCCAGTCGTGAGGGCCGATGGTTGGACGGTTGTAGAAAAAGGGAAGAAAGGGCGCAAAAAGGCGGCGAAAACTGTGGCCGGGTCGAGGCCACAACAGCAAGTAAAACGCAGGGTGCCGCGAATTCGTCCACCTCGGTCAGCCGCAGTCACCATCACGGTGGCTGCAGGGGCGCAGGAAAAAGGCCTTACTTACGCCCGGGTCATTGCTGAGGCCCAACAACATGTTGTCCTTAAAGACCTCGGCATTGATGACATAAGGTGGCGCAAGGCGGTCACAGGGGCTACGATAATTGAGGTGCCTGGGCCAGAAAATCAGGCGAAGGCCGACTCCCTTGCTACTAGGCTGAGGGAGGTATTCCACGGGTCGGAAGACGTGCGCATCTCCCGGCCAGTTAAAACTGCAGAATTGCGACTCTCGGGGCTTGACGAGTCTGTCACCCCCGAGAAGGTCGCACAGGCTTTCGCCGCGGCCACACAATGTTCGGCGGAGAGCTTGAAGGTGGGGGAGGTTAAACCAGACCGCTCAGGCTTGGGCGTGGTCTGGCTTCGTGCTCCCGCTAATTCTGCAGTAAAAGTGGCCAAGGCTGGCCGTCTCTTGGTCGGGTGGTCGGCGGCACGTGTCGTCGTTTTGGAACCCAGGCCCCTGCAGTGCTTCCGGTGTCTTGAGCGAGGACACGTCAGGGAGCGCTGCACCGCCGAGGTTGATCGCAGCGACTTGTGCTACCGCTGTTGTCAACCGGGACACAAGGCGCGAGGTTGCTCCGCAGGGCCGCATTGCACTCTGTGCGCCGCGGCCAACAAACCTGCGGGGCATGTAGTCGGTGGCAAGGCTTGCATGGCCAAATCAGGCCGCCACGGAAAAAAGACGATGAGACGCGCTACCGCTGAGGCCTCTGCCCAGCCGGAGCCCGTCCGCCCATCGCAGGCCGAGAATGAGCCAATGGAGGTCGCCCAATAATGGACCTCAAAATCCTCCAGGCGAACATCAATCACTGCGCCGGAGCACAAGATCTGCTCCTTCAGACTATGGCGCAGTGGTTGTTGAACGTGGCTGTGGTCGCCGAGCCGTACTTCGTTCCACCCCGAGACAATTGGGCCGGGGACCTTGACGGTTCGGTGGCCGTGATTACGCGGGGTGCCGCGGGCTCCCCGCCCTTCGAAAAAGTAGCGAAGGACCGGGGATGCGTAGCGGTTCTGTTGGGAGGGATTTGGATTGTAGGTGTTTACTTCTCTCCCAACAGACCCTTAGTCGAGTTTGAAGCCTTCCTCACTCGGCTGGGGACCCTGGTGTCGCAGAGCCAACCTCGCCCCGTCGTCGTCGCCGGCGACTTTAATGCCAAATCCCTGGTCTGGGGTTCATCGGCGACTAACGCTCGCGGCGAGGTCCTGGAGGAGTGGGCGACCTCTCTCGGCCTAATCGTCCTCAATCGGGGGTCGGTGGACACGTGCGTGAGGCACAACGGCGGTTCGGTGGTGGATATCTCTTTTGCCACCGGTACCGTCGCACGCCGTGTCCGGGGCTGGAGAGTTCTCGTGGGCGTGGAGACATTGTCGGACCACCGATACATACGGTTTGATGTCTCCGCGCCCGCCGCCAATCAGTCCGGTGGCAGACCGAACGCCCCGATTGGGAGCGGCCCGCGATGGGCACAAAAACGCCTCAATACAGAGGCCTTGGAGCTAGCCGCTCTGGTCCAAGCCTGGCTCCCCGCACCGGAGTCTTCGGTGCGGGTTGAGGAGGAGGCCGAATGGTTCGGGGTAGCACTAACCAGCATCTGCGACGCGGCGATGCCCCGAGTCCAGCGCCTCCCTCCGCGGCGCCAAGTTTATTGGTGGTCGGCGGAGCTCGCGCAGTTAAAGTACGATTGTGAGGTGGCGCGCCGCCGACTCGGCAGACTTAGGCGCCGGCGGATACGCCAGGCTGACTATTTAGACCAGGAGCGGCAGCTTCGCGGCCTCTATAAAGAGGCTAGGAGAGCGCTGCGGGTGGCCATTAAAGAGGCGAAGGCTGCGGCCAGGAAGGAGTTCCTAGGGACTCTGGACCGCGATCCGTGGGGGCGTCCGTACCGGTTGGCGCTAAATAAGTTGCGCCCGCTGGCGCCCCCCCTCACCCAGAGTCTCCGAACGGAGCTCCTGGGGGACGTGGTCGACGCCCTCTTCCCGGCCACCGATGTCGTCGTTGTTCCTCCACCGATGCCGCCGAGACCTTGGTCGTTGACGACCGGAACATCTCCGGCGGCATCGTCGTCGTCGTTCGTTTCGGCAAGGGAGACCCCGGAGGGTCCTCCCCCGGGCGTGTCGCCTGGGGA
The DNA here is from genome assembly GCA_030295005.1 of Cephonodes hylas. Classification (NCBI taxonomy): domain Eukaryota; kingdom Metazoa; phylum Arthropoda; class Insecta; order Lepidoptera; family Sphingidae; genus Cephonodes; species Cephonodes hylas. The sequence continues at coordinate 3,443,618 of AP025364.1, read as the reverse complement.
GTTAGAGGCAGCAGTGCTTCGGCTGCGGAGCAAGAACTCCGCTCCGGGTCTCGATGGCATCCCAGGTCGTGTTTGGGTGCTTGTAATCGAGTTCCTGGGGGCGAGGCTCCGCGGCCTGTTCTCCGCGTGCCTAGAGCAGGGCCAGTTTCCATCGAGGTGGAAAACAGGGAAGTTGGTCCTGCTCAGGAAAGAAGGTCGACCCGTTGAGTCGCCGTCGGCCTACCGGCCCATCGTATTGCTCGACGAGGTTGCCAAACTTTTTGAGCGCATCGTTCATGAGCGCCTCGTCGAGCATCTTGAGGGAATCGGCCCGGACCTGGCTGATTGCCAGTTCGGGTTCCGGCGCGGCCGATCTACCATCTCGGCGATTCTGCGGGTTAAGGCACAAGCGGAGGAAGCAATAGCCCGGGGCAAATGCGTTGTGGCGGTGTCCCTAGACATCGCCAACGCTTTTAACACCTTGCCCTGGGCCTGTATTGAAGAAGCACTGCGGTACCACGTGGTGCCACCCTATCTTAGGCGCCTGGTGCACTCGTACCTCTCTAACAGGGACGTGGTGTATCCGGGCGCCGACGGGTGGCACCGAAGAGCAATGTTGTGCGGTGTTCCACAGGGGTCGGTTCTTGGGCCCCTTCTGTGGAACATCGGCTACGACTGGGTGCTCCGTGGTGCCAACCCCCGGGGTGTCGGCGTATTCTGTTACGCTGACGACACGCTCGTCACAGCGACGGGCGGGACCTTCCAGGAGGCCGCCGACCTCGCCGCGGTTGGTACTGGCAACGTGGCGAGGAGAATTCGGCGGCTGGGCCTCACGGTGGCCCTTCACAAGTCCGAGGCCATTTGCTTTCACCGGCCTCGGATGGGACCACCTGCTGGGGCCCACATCGAGGTTCAGGGCGTGCGAATTCCCATCGGCAAGCAGCTCAAATACTTGGGGCTGCTGCTTGACAGTCGATGGGATTTCCGCGCCCATTTTGAGATGCTGCAGCCGAAGTTGCTGCGGGTGGCAGGCGCTCTTTCTGGCCTGCTGCCCAACCTGGAAGGTCCGGGCATCCCTTGCCGAAGAATGTACATGGGAGTCGTGCGGTCTATGGCGTTGTATGGGAGCCCAATTTGGGCCGAGTCCCTGAGTAAACGCTGCGTCGCTCTTCTGCGCAAGCCTCAGCGTGCGCTGGCGCAGCGACTGATCAGGGGCTACCGCACGATCTCCTACGAGGCGGCCTGCGTTCTGGCCGGGTCCCTGCCGTGGGACCTTGACGCCAAATTCCTCTCGCGTTTATTCCATCAGCGGGAGGAGGCGTCAAGTCGCGGGGACAGACTGGCCCCGAGAGAGGTTGAGGCACTGAAAGCCTCCCTCCGTACGGCCGCCGTGGAGGAATGGCGAATCAGGCTGGAGAATCCCAGTGCTGGTGCTAGGACCGTCGAGGCAGTGCGTCCTGTCTTCGACCAGTGGGTAGACAGGCGCCACGGTGCGGCAACGTTCCGCCTGACGCAGGTGTTGTCGGGGCATGGGTGCTTCGGCCATTTCCTGTGTCGGGTGGCACAGAAGGAGGAGTCGACCGTGTGTCACCACTGTGACAACTGTCTGGACGACACAGCCCAGCACACACTAGAAGAGTGTCCAGCCTGGGAGGTGCAGCGCAGCGCTCTCCGCGCTATTGTCGGTGGAGACCTCTCGCTCCCGGCCGTCGTCTCTTCGATGGTCGGGAGTCCGAGGTTCTGGCGAGCGATGCTCTCCTTCTGCGAGTACGTCATGTCGCAGAAGGAGAGCGCGGATCGGGATCGCGAAAGAAGCGATCCCGCCCGCCAAAGACGTCAGAGAAGGAGGCGCCGGGTCAACAGAGTCAATTAGACCCGGCGCCCTGCCCTGTGGCAAGGGGGCGTTAGAATCTCACCACGGTATCCCCTGCCTGTCGTAAAAGGCGACTCAAAGGGGCCCTTGGGGTCGCTGAGCGCGCTGCGGGGGCGGCGCGTCCTCAATGAAAGTGACCCCGAGCGGGGCGGCGGCACTGTGGCCTGTGTACGTCGCGGGCGCCCATCCACAACCAGGGCGCCCAAACAAAGCTAGTGGGGGCGTAACTGCGCCCCCTTTTAACTCCGAGACGTCCGAGACAATTACGTCTCGGAGGCGCACCGGGCGGCTGTGGTTAACGGTGGGCGCCTCTCGCTCACGTACCATGGTCGCCCAACTTGGCGCGGAGATGGCCACCGGGGGGTTTTGGTCGGTATGCCGGTTTAGGGATTTCGTTAGGGACCCAGCCCGGCACTAACATCTGCGCGGACATGACGTCGCCGCGCGCCGGGCTGGAAGACCGGTGACCCCGACATACGCTTCCCGCCCCCCACTGCCCCCGGGCTGGCGGGAAGTAAAGCCATAAACAGCTTTCCCCTCGATAACAAAAAAAAAAAAAAAAGTATTAACACATGTGATTCAATAAATTATACGTTGACGAATAAAATTACAATAGCAAATATGTTTTTTATGAGTTAAGTATTATTTTTTTAGTTAAATTAAGAATTAACCTATAATAGACAAGCTTGCACAACTTTTTTCCTTTCTTCCGTAAAGACTGCCGTGATGTGGCATATAAGGGCTAACCAAAGGTGTATCAATCCACCTATAAATATGACTATTCCCTCCTTTGTTCCCCAGTCCCCAGGATGTAAAGATACGAAGACACATTAACGTCCGTCCCAAATGTCAAGGCACTATAAAATTTATTCATTAAACTACCTTTATTACTATTTATATGAATGTACGTATCAATTATTTTAATTGCAATGTACAAAAACAGTATTAAACCGCGAGACGTTGGTAAAAAAGAAATCTCCGACAAGAACGTTTCGCGATAAAGCAAAAACGTACAAAAGATCAGGTTATTTGATTAGACCTAATTACATTTCTGACCGTAATTAACTTGCACGTATCATTCCCTTTGTTTTATTACAAAAAGATACCGCGTCACGTTTGCATCTCTTTAAACATGTGTTACGCAAAAACCGACTCTATGTCGATAGTGTTAAAAGCGATGTTGTGTTTTGTTGTGTGTTAGTTACGCTGCGAGGCAAGATGTCTTAGGTCGAGATAAGCTGCCGCGTTATTAAGGCACAATTTAAGAATAAAATTATTGCGATTTGTTAATTTTATATTCGGCAGTGTTATAACCCGTCGACGGGTCGTTTAAAAATTTGTTATTTTTTTATTACTATTGCTTGATCGAATGTTTAATCAGATAATAATCGAGTCAATCGGCTACCTATTTGAATCGTAATTAAAGATATGGAAGCTTTTTTAGCCACGTACTAAAAAACGCACCTGATAGTACGGAAATTTCAATTGTGACTTATTACAATCTCTTACATACATGTTTATTTTTTACGTATTATAAAAAACCTTATGATTAAATCTGCATATCTATGAATTCTCCACCAGATATATCTTCCATATGTTTAAGCTGTACACAGTCGGCTATAACAGAGATCTTGTCCTTGATCATAAAGTAAGCATGCAAACGAGAGGTCCCAGGTTCCATTCTCAGTAGAGATTTTATATAAAAAAACTCTTAACAACAAGATGTTTAAAATCGCAGATGCTAATATATCTATAGAACACTTCTGCCGCCCCCTAAACATAACTAGCGTGGTTATAAACGTAAAAGAATGATAAAATGAAGCAACAAAGTAAACACAATACCGACTACATTGAATCATCAGTAATGTAAAAAACAATTAAATAAATCCACGAATGCGGGTAATGTCACGACCTGTACTCTATTAAATAATTATAAGCAATCACTGCGTACGCGCAACCAACAATGGATTAACATCGCTCGAACTACATGTTCTCACTGACGACTCGAATCGTTCGTGATATCGTTTATACCTAGAAACCATTGTCGCTTGGTGTAATGATATTAGTGTGTGCTAGTGCAATCAACAGGCTCCAGGTACGATTCCTTGGTTTTGATATTTTTAATAACAGCACGGAATCTGGAGATGGGTAAAGGGAGTAGGGTCATCCCTAGTATATGGCAAATAATAAAAAAAAATAGCAAAAAGTTGGCTTTATTTCAATTTCAAATTATGAATATCATAATGATACAAACTGTAGCAACAACAAACTCGGATCTATGTTGATAGATAGTTGTATATGTATGTACACTCTAAGGGCCTAGTATCTTCAATAGAACCTGAAACTTTATAATATGCTTTTTTTCAAAGTTTAAATTTAATTGATTCCTTAAAATTTTTCAAGGGAAGTTCCTCCTTTTGATCGTAGAGTAGGTTCCTAAATTAAGATGGACCTTATATTGCCCGATATTCAAAAATACGCAAACATCTTTGTAAACAGACGTGATAAAATGAAATTTGCGACCACCCTTTAAACACAACGCTTAACTTTCACAAAATTATCGATTTGAACTGGGATAATGATAGCTCTATTTTTCATCTTAATTCATCTTCGTTAATCAATGGTAAATATATATGACGCCACGGTAATAAATTACACGTAACATTTTTCCACGTGTTATTTTTTTCCCTTTTAATTAATATAACATTTGTTTTACATGCATAGAGAATTTCTAGCCGTTGGTAATAACACACAAAACTTTTTTTGGTAAATATTTCTTTGCTAAAGCCGATCAAGTTTATTTCTTCAACATCTTTATGATACATACAACAATATACAAAGAATTAATACTTTCATAGGTTAATATAATTGAGATGGAAATTTTATATCATAGGAAGTCCATTACTAGTAACCCAGCAAATCCTATCATATACTTACAACCATATTCTAGTAGTTGTACTAAAAGAATAATTATGTATCTATTGTCGTTCACTCATTTCTGCTACTTCATTTAACAGAACAGAACCCTTGACCACTCGATAAGGCGTGCGAAGCTACTTATTCCATTTCATTTTTATTTCTCACTATCCGATTAAAAATCGTTAACAGTTCATTCTACATTCAACTGACAGCCAAGTTAGAGAACAGGACGTGGAGAAATAGCCTTCGGGTCCGACCTCCGCACCGAGACTTATTATTAGTGTGATCCACAAATTTTCTGATAAATATAGATAGATAGAGATAGATCCTTCTGTAATTTTTGATACACACGACCTAGATCTATATCTTAGTGCATACTCAGAACAATTGATTCTTGAATTTTTTTATTCATTAGATGTTTTCCCTAACTCATTAAGAATAAAGCAAATATTAAAACAAAATAGACATTAGTAGAAACAGCGAATGAAATCAAACACTAATTGTGGGTAATTTTGTGCAAATTACTTGCTATTATGTCGCATACACTATAAAGTTAATAATTACATTTATATGACGTGAAGTTGGATGCGCATTCATTATGAAATACTAATTGTGTTAATGGGAAAGTTGGAATAAAAATTACCGTTCCATACTAATAATAGTAAAGGAAACATTACAAGTTATTTCACCTACAAAATTACTTCGAGATATAAGAAACTTATGGAATTTAACAATGTAGACGGAAATAAGGGCTGGGTTGAATTTCATTTCAAGAATCACATAAAGCATTTACAGTTATAATCTTAGTTTATTCAATATGTATATAGCAAGGTTTTTCTGACCTTTAGTAGTGATCTGTAAACCCTTGAAAATGGCAATATTTCTGTTCTGAAACATGGTAAAATAAAATCTATAACTCAATACAATTACACTCAACATTCACGTGCTATAGCTCTGACATCATACTAGGAACTAGGATACACGTCATCTGCCCCGTGGCAAGGGGGCGTAAGAATCCCACCACGGTATCCCCTGCCTGTCGTAAAAGGCGACTTAAAGGGGCCCTTGGGGTCCCTGGACGTGCTGTGGGGGCAGCGCGTCCTCACTGAAAGTGACCCCGAGAGGGGCGGCGGCACTGTGGCCTGTGTACGTCGCGGGCGCCCATCCACAACCGGGGCGCCCGAACCAAGATAGTGGGGGTGCAACTGTGCCCCCTAAAACTCCGAGACGGCCGAGACATTTACGTCTCGGAGGCGCACCGGGCGGCTGCGGTTGACGGTGGGCGCCTCTCGCCCGCGTACCGTGGTCGCTCCACTCGGCGCGGAGATGGCCACCGGGGGGTTTTGGTCGGTATGCCGGTTTAGGGATTTTGTTAGGGACCCAGCCCGGCATTAACATCTGCGCGGATATGACGTCGCCGCGCGCCGGGCTGGAAGACCGGTGACCCCGACATACACTTCCCGCCCCCCTCCCCCGGGCTGGCGGGAAGTAGAGCCATAAACAGCTTTCCCCCCGAGAACAAAAAAAAAAAGGATACACGTCATGTAATGTGGATATCGGGAACTTTGAGAGGCTTTTCGGTCTCACAAACACCCAGTCCATAGGTATAGGTAGTATAAAAGAATTTTTGGATCACATGTCAATATTTGTCTCGGTGCGACAAATTCTTGTCGAAGCTGCGCCATACTGTGCCATGCCGCTATCAAATAATATATCAAAAGTCCTTACCTAGAGGCATGATACTGAAAAATTATTTATTGAATATTAACTTCTAAATCTAGAGAATGGCGAATAATTATGATGAAATTTTTCAATCGATTAAACAACGCCTATTAAAAACAGTGACGGCTCACATTTTCCTCATGACGAATCAATTACATGAATCAAATTAAATTAGTAATCAATAACCTAATTTATTCCAGTTCAAGAAATTACACTCATTTCCATGACGCATCTTTGACTAAGATTTCCTTAATCTTGCGATAATGAAGGAAGTGGAAAAACATGATTAATTGCTACAAGGTTTAAGCTATTTTGTTCATTTTGGCCGCCAGCAACCAAAACTGTGGATCTTAACTGACTAACTGACAATAATAGTCCAACTGCTTGGCACGGGCTACTTCTGCTTTTCAAACGGAGAAGGTCTTAGTCTAATAAGAATTGGTAGAAGTACGCACCTGAGAAAAAAATTGTGAAGAACTTTCATAGATACTGGTTTCTTTTCGATGTTTTCCTTCACTTTACTGAGTTTGATTTTATTCGATTCGATTTTATTGTATTTTTTTTAAATATTTCATAGTCAATCGAAACTAAATGAGTTTTTTTTTTTTATTTTATAAAATATCTTCATTAAAAATCAGTTGCCACCATTTTTTAGGGTTTACAAATGCTTAACAACTTTATTATTAAAAAAAAAAGAAAATTACCTAACTTAGTTTTAGGATATCAAAGTACTTAAAGACTTTAAGTCACGACAAAAACCCGGATCAGCTTAAGTCTTCGAGAGAATTAAAATGTTTCCCTTGATAATGTAGATATAAAAACAATTTTAACGATGCATTCCATCTTAAATACGAACAAACAAAAAGCCCAAAGAAAAACGTAAGGAACGTAATGACAAGCGGTTTCCTGTATTTAAAATGTAATTACATTAACATTTCTAGATAAAAAATCTACAAGTAAACTTGAATACGTAACATTTTAATGACCTTTTTGAAAAACAAATGTTTTTTTAGTTTCTTTCTTTGTTTTTAATCTATCATTTATTTCATGTCACTGGCCAGTGTAACGTCATATTTTTTGAATTCTTCATAATCGAGCCACAGTTTAATTAAGCGAAATGAAACTCCTGGCATGCACGCCACTATAACTATCGATTGACATATACATTATCGATTATGCCTTATATCGATTAAAAATACGCCTCAAGTCCGACAGTGTGTTAAGGCTGTTCGGTATTTATTCAAGTATCGATTACAATTTTTTATTAAAAAAAAGTATTGCTTTTTACGTCTATATATCAATCATCATAACTAAATTAACATTTGAATAATATATTTGTTAGAAAACTACTTTCGCTAACATCCGCGTGTACTAATGCATTGCCTGACTAGATTACTAGGAACCATTAAAATCTATTTAGTAGTTTTTGCGTTACGTATTGATGAACTTGATTGAGTGAATTGACTTTCCCTGTAATTATGTTGGGAATTAATATAAAGTTTAATTTCATTTCACTGTTCGCTTAAGGTTTTTGCTTCAATCACGGTGTTGGATGGGTTAATGCCATGGAAGTCATAATAATTGACATCCAATGGTTTTAGTGTCTTTTATTTCTTTATTTATAAATTGCTCTAGCAGCTTTCATTAGAACCTCATTGTTTCCCGCCACTTAGATGGGTCTTATATTAGTTATAAATAATTTACCAGTAAATAGAAGAACGACTACTGCTGAACATAGGGCTCCCCTAAAGAATCCCAAAAAAATCTGTCGAAATCGGCCTGCTTGCAGCGATAATGAAGATGACTATGAAATAAAAGAATCTACAAACAAAGCAGACTGCCTCCGGCTATGATCATAACGTTGATAAAATAAAAGAAACTATAAAAATCTATGCCAAATAGTTGAAAGAAGTTATTATTTGCCATCAAGCACTATGAAGTCACTTCAGGTTAAAAAGATGAATAACGACCTATAACTAGAGCAATTAAATAAATAAACACAAATACTAGACACAACAGTAACATGTTTATGCCTTTACCAAATGTGTTAATTATAATGCACTCTAGTAAGCTTACAGGAGGAACGGATAAAGGTGTTAGACCGTAGCGCTTAGCGTGCTTAGTCTATGCCCACCCTTACATGTTACAGGCGAGAATTTATGTACGAATACATATAGGTTGCAATTATATCATGAATCTATCGGAAAGCATTAGAAACGTGTAAAGAAACGTAAGAAAACCGTAAAATGGAACTTGGCTTCAAATGATACCAAATATGAAATGAAAACCTTAAAATTTGCTTGAAAATATTTTTTTCTATAATATCATAGCATTGCGTTTTACCACGTAGCACGTGCCAATTATTACGACGGGTAACACCGAAATGTATTTAGTTATTAAATTCTCGAATTACATTACCATGACTAAATAATTTCCGTATATTAAATAATACGAAAAAATACATCGCTTTCGTTTCTGTCCATTGCACAAGACACGGAAGACAGGCGATTAAAACATTCGATGTCGAGTGAAATGCGAATCAATGGTAACATTCTAGAAACACACATATTTAACGCTAATTTTATCGTATCAATATTGTCATCTTATCGACATGCATCGCAATCGGTGCGTTTATTGTGAGATTAGATCCGATTGTTAATTAAATTAGATCGAATACAAAATTATAACGATATACAATTATCATTCGATACTAATCGATATATCTCACGATGGCAACATCGATAACTGTCAGATTGTTGTCGCCACGAACAATTGTTTAATACAATTCGTGATGTTGATAATGGCGGGGCTGAAGGGTCCGTTGTTAGCGGTGAGGTCTCGATTTTACGATAGCAGACAAGTCTAATTTAATTCTGTATTATTTTTTAATAACAAACCGCGATTGTTAGTTTTTGTGCGAATACGAACAGCGTATCTATTGTGATAACTTTGACTTATCGCTGTTTTCGATATTATGTCCCTCATACTAATCACAAATCCATTAATTTATCACTTTTACTGAACGTCAATCCTCGCTACAATATACTCCTGGGGGTCTATCTTAGACCTTACTAGTTCTATGAAATACGAAGATGTATGTCTGAGCTAGTAAACTTAATTTCAATTGGTTAGTCCAATCTAATAATTGCTAATTATCTAGTAATTTGATTAATTTTAGTGGTATTATCTGACGCCTCTGTCTCACAGAAAATTGGCTGGGACATCCCAGTTGCTTTTTGATTGATGAAACTGATAACTTTTGGGTCTAAATGTATGTCAATTACTAGGAAACACTAATCCAAATCATTGACTACAACCGCTCTAATTGACAACAGGCCGATTATGGCTCTTATTTTTTTTTTATGTATTTCATTATCATTAGGCGAAACACTTCTACTGTAACAGGCCTCTCCTAGACTTTCAGAGCGCTCTATCCATTATTAGTTGTCCATGTTTTTTAATACAAATTATGATTAATCACTTTCAAACTGTCATAAAATATAAATACGGGCTATTTTAATCATTTTAAGAAGGAAATCAGTTTAGATTTAGAAACTGCAGGGCATTATCTTAATCTCTGATATAGCTAAGATTACAATTGTAATGTAGGCGTATCTAAGTAGGTATATAAATTGCTTTATACTCTTAAGCCTGTACTAAAGGAAAGTGGGTAGAGGTAGGTATATTAAGACGTTTTATCAAAAATTTTGACATTGCATACATGCTACTTAAGACTTTAAAGCGGGAAAATAATTTACGCTATTCAATTGTTAAATTCTGTCATCTAACCTAAGAGGTTTATTTATTACTTCGTATTTAGTATTGTAATCTAGTAAGCAGTGATGGCCTCGAGGTTTGGGCGCGCGGTCGAGAATCTCGACGGTCGCGGGTTCGAACCCCAGGCACACACCTCTGACTTTTCGAAGTTATGTGTGTATTCACATTGAATTATCACTTGCTTTAGCGGTGAAGGAAAACATCGTGATGAAACCTGCACACCTAAGAGGTCTTAGAAATTTCTTAGGTGTGTAGTCCGCCAACCCGCACTAGGCCAGCGTGGTGGACTATGGCCTAAACCCTCTCAATGGTAGAGGAGACTCGTGCTCAGCAGTGGGCGTATATGGGTTGATGAAGAAGAAGATCTAGTATTGACATATTGAAGTCAAGTAATGTGCGGCTTTAAATAAGCTGCTTTGACTTAGGAATGCTATTGATTTTCAATTGTTTAATGTCATTATTTAGTACTAATTCGCTGATAGCATTGTTGGAACATTTGAATCAAACGCATATGTTAGTCATAGAGTGACGAAATTTACTCAACGCGTTGACATCAGTAGATAAATCTAAATATTTTTACGTGCTTCACGCGGACATTCAGTCATTCAGGGCATGAAAGTTAAATTTAAAAATAAAAAGCTATTTATTATTTCATTTATTATCTGGATTATTAACATACCTATTCTATAGGAAACTTTAAAGTATGTAATTAATTCAGGTATATAGCATAGCATATAAGCACGAAATATTTGTGATTTCGATAACAGTTGAAGAAGATAAAGATAAACATTACTTTATTGTATCATTACAATTACAAGTATGATTATCAATTAGCAATAAATCTGTTTGTTATAACACAATTTACAAAACTTTTCTTTTAATGTACTTTGAGCTCTGATAAGATGAGATAGGCGCCAATCCCAAAATATGTCTGCAATTTTTAGGAATTAATAGATAAAATAAATGAAGTTTAATTTCCCTAGTTAACAGCGAAATAAAACAGAATTCAATTAAAATATTATCTTCCATATTTTCATTAAAGAACAATACACGTACCTAAAGTCAATATAAATCTCCATGCTAAGCACGGGCTTTCTTTACTATTGGAAGCCGAAATAATTTATCAATTATATTGTTTTTTTTTTAAATATGTTTCAATTTTTTCTCTTTCACCATCAACCCATATACGTCCCACTGCTGGGCACGGGTCTCCGCTTCCATTGAGAGGGTTAAAGCCATAGTCCACCACGCTGGCCTAGTGCGGGTTGGCGGATTACACACCTAAGAAATCTTCCCTTTAAAATAGCATTATTTTTTAATTGTTTTAGGATTCAAATCACTTGTGAAGAAAAGTTAGCAAAAATATACCTATATATTTCTGAATTTCTACGCCTCTTGAAACAAATGAGAATCTTTGACAGTACGTATCACTACGGAGCACGAGAGGGTAAACCCTCTTTAGTCCTCAGTCCACCGTGCTGGCCTAGTGCGGGTTGACTACTAGATGGAAACAGGTCACTGTCACACTGCATAAAGCATTACATACATACCTACGTTAAAAATCACTGCAAGCCTCGTTCGACCACAAGTGACGAGTGAGTGGAGAATTTCCATCCTAATCATATCACAGATATATGTTATCTCGTAATTAATTGTGTTTTTACAAGTCGCAATGCATCGATTTGCTACGTTGGTAGGCACGTGCGTGAATTCGTGTCTCCTTATGGAGTATACAATAACCCTAGTGGGTCAAGAGGATATGTAGGTGTCCAATTAACTCATATACCCACGATTCATCAGTTATGTTTTAAGTCCTAGATCATATAGACGAAATTAATGCTGTTTGTCCGTAAGACATTATAGTCAAGCTAATTCTATCCCATGCTGGCCAGAGACTGTTACTGGCTTAAGAAAAAATCTAATAATACCGTGCCTGACCCAGGAATTGAACCCGAAACATTTAGTCGTACGCCACACGAAGTGCCCAAAAAAGCACTGCATTTATAATGATGAAGCTGCTGACAATTTTGAATACATAATAACCAATTGTTTCGCATTGTGAGATGGAGCGCAATGACAAAATTATCGATCTTCGATAAAATCGATTGTCGTTTCTCATTAACCTCCCATCAATAAATGTAAGTAGGATATAAAGATCATGCTATCATATTTATATTATAAGAACAATGTTTGACAATGCAACATGCTCACAGCCTATATAACTTTTTACCATGCTGAATCCTATTATCATCATTGTCAGCTGAGAGACTTTTAATCTTAGGCCTACCACGCTGACCCAGTGGGGGATTGGAGAACTATTCTATGACCGACGTAAATCTTATGTTTTTCTGTAACCTTAAAGTAATTTAAGTGTTTATTTAGGCGATTCGTAGTCTAGCCAAGCCACAACAAGCCCCTCGAACTGTCATCCGTACCTGTCCAAGCGATATTTGATATCCATTCTAATTTACATGAAGATTACTCCGCATAACAGAGTAGTAGTTCCCTAAAAGGGGGTCAAAGAATACTCTCAAGCTTTCCATGCGATGACTACTGTGACAACTGATGCTGAAACCAGCAATTATTTATTCGGTCATAGACTTGCTTATCAAAACCCTGCGACTTCGAACAACTTACCACAGCTCCACGCATGTCTGTTCCAAGACATGTCATTTAGAAATGAAATAATTTCGTCGACAAGTCAGAGATAATCCTTATCGGTTCCCGCCAGTGAGGTAACGACATCGAAAATCATAAATTAGTAATCCAGCCGAAATTCGTCAGGTATTTCCAATGAATAAACTCAACGACCAATCAATATCTACGCTAATCGTATTACAAAACGTTCATAATAAATCATAAATTAGTACGTAATCCAATTCGCTACGATAACCTCGTATGGAGGAAATTGCATTATCTAGAATTAAGTTATCGTTTTAAAGAAGCAGTCATACATTTCATTCGAACGGGGACCACCAGTTGGACTTGTTATAAGTGATATAAGTTTTTAATTAATGGAAATCTATACTTGTGAGTAACATTCTAGTTTTATTAAAATTGAGAAGAATATGTGCATCCACAAGGGATCATGAAATCAGTGGCTATACTTCCATCGAAACCCAAAAGCGTCACACGTTAAGTGTGTGATGTGTAGTTTATATTGTTTATTGTGTGATAAGGATATTCTCATTTATATGTGAAATTGCCAATGTTAAACAAAGATTAAGACAAAAGTTTATTCGGAGTTTTGAAATTGACGCTAGTTCAAACCCAGGCTTTTAGGCTTTTATAAAAGTACCACCACTGCATGCATTGTGTCTAGGGGATTCGATCCCGGTCGATTTTTGTAATCCCGGGATTTCGGGATTATCAACAGTTAATCCCGGGATCCCGGGGTAGTCCCGGGATTGTATTAGTAATAAAAAGTGGTAACAAAAAGAAAGTAAAGCATTTTAAAATAAATCTTTTATTTTAAATCTTTACTTAAATATTAAAAAATAAAACAAAATTATAATTTCTTCTGATAAAATAAACAAACTAAGCCCTTTTATCTAAACAAAGAAACGCCATTGTACTATAAAAAAGACCATGCAACAGAGATCAATGTATTTTAAATAAAATATAAATATAGGAACTATAAATTACTTATTTAACCCACGAAAATAAAATCTTAGAAATAACAACGCATCCAACGTCTCATCCGAAAGCATACTTCTTAATTTGTGGCATATGTAGAAGCAGAAAAAGCGCGTTCAGACTCGATGGAAGTTGGAGGAATCGTCTATAAATTTTTATAGGTCTTCTCCAAATTATTGCCTCGTGTAAAACTAGCCTCAGAAAGAGTAATTTCTTGTTTAATGATCTTAGAAAGCACATTTTTATTATAAATATGTCAATCCCGAAAATCCCGGGATTTATTAAATTTAATCCCGAAAATTTCGGGACTGAAATATGACCGGGATCCCGGGATCCCGGGCTTCGGGATCCCGGGATCGATACCTCTAATTGTGTCCCATTACGTCGAAATTTGTTTTGAAATCATAAGTTTTTGAAGTGGTAACAAGTGATTCAGTCAATGCTATATTTGTACCGCACTGCACCAATGCGATTGCCTCGTCATGCCATTTTATTGATAATTGGAATCTTTTCAAATAATTATTTTAAATCCTTCATATTAATCTCTAGGTATTTCAATTAATCTCTCTTATATTCTTAGTGCTATTAATATTTGATTTAAAATCAACAAACAATTATTTCCAAACACGAGTATCGATGATTTAAATGCTAGAATTGCCTTACTTAGAAAAATGGAGTGTCTTTAACATAATTCCCAGTTATACCTGCTGTTTTTTATGTCTACAAAATTAAGGTATTTTATTTATTATATCAACTAATTTGAATTCCTCCATCTGATGATTACGCTGTCACAAGATTCATGGCGCAGTCCTATAGACACCAGCTTGTCTAAAAAGGGTTCTATCCCCGCACCAAGATAAATATTTGTGTACCTAATTCATTAATATTTGTTTCGGGTCATTTGTTTTTTAAGACCAAAAAGTCTCGTAATGTCCTATACCCACGTTAGAATTAAATCTTAGTTTGGGGCCTGAATTATGTATGTTCTGAGTAACTATTGGGTGTATTTATTAATTATTGTTTTAGCCGTTACGCCAATGCTAAGAACGTCAACCCAGTTATAATAAGGACCATCCAATATTTTATATATTCGTCAGGTGCAGTGTATGTTTATAGAATGCAGTTATGCAGATATGTTTAGTTGCATTTGCCTAATACAAATGCAAAGTGCTGTAAGGTTGTGTCGAGTTTTTAATCAAACGATCTCAAACTATTTTGTCCATACAAGGCAAACCAATTAATACGCGCGATCGGTTTCAACGCAGGGAAACTGAATTAAATTATCCTTATTTAATTAAGCTAATAAGATGAAATATACAGGAAATTAAATAATTAACTTAATTAAATGCGAATAAATAATTGTGGGTATCGATAAATAATTTAATTAATAAAATGCAATTGAATCGTGATGACAAAGATACAAATATTAAGCTTATGAATTGTAAGCGGTTATTATTTTATCTAGCTTCGACAAATTAAATATTTTATTACTCTAAGAAAAGCAATTCATTTTGTAAAAATTAAAAACTCATTTATTGAAATATGACATAAAACTAGTATTGGGAATACAGATATATTTTAATTTACTTAGCAACCCCTAATTATAATTATAAAATATTTTACGTATTATATTTGCTGCAATTACTTATCTAACAAAGGATTAACAAATCATTTTTTTAAATTGTACGGATTAAATGGCTATCATTTCCTGAAACTTTATAACCTCTTCATGTATTTTTAATACCGTAATCATATCCTTTTTTATCTATAGGTATATTTAATTAATTGAGATTTATAAACAATTTCCATCGTACATTTTTATCGTTTACTCCCGCATACTAAAACCAATAAGGTTCTTATAGAACCACTCTTTCTTCTTCCACTTTCTGTATTATTGTATTTAGTAACTCAAAAACAAAAGCAGTCTTGCCTCTTAACGATCAAACAGAATAAAGGATTTTTTAAAATACTGCTCTACCTACCCTATAAAGATACAAGTTAGTGTGTGTATTCAAATTATGCAATGAAAAATATGTAAAAATGTAAGTCTTAAGTCAAAGCCATTAGAAACTAGGCAGCTGTCACCATAATAAATTCTAACTAAAAACTTGAATTATGAACTGAGTATTATAGCATGTTTCGTAGACAGCTCATTACAATTTATATACATATTCTTGCACTAACGAGTTTTCTAGAATAAATTTTAAATCCACGTTTCTCAGAACATAAGTAAAGATGGTGAAAAATGGTAATTCAAAATCGGACCGTGTCTATCTAAATAATTGTATTACTAATGCCCTCTAAATCGAGACATAACAATGATATTCCCATAATATAATTCTTAAAATAGTTATTACTTATTTCTTACTGCAATTCAATTGATAACGAGGAATATTAATATTCTAGCTGTTAGCATTTTTAGATACATCTGCATCGTATTATAAGAAAATTAAATTAATTAAATAACAATTCTAGAATTCAATCAGCAGACGCCATTAATTCAAATGAAAAAAACTCGAATCATCAAGCACTAAGGTAATTAAATTGCCAATGATGCAACAATGTTGAAGAAAATAATAAATGACGTTCCTATATCAAGGAAAAATAATAAGACAAAAAGCGCCACTAATTACTCAAAACATTGTTTCAATTTGTTTTTAAATTAAGGACAAATTTGAAATAGTTTAAGTAAATGCCGGGAGATAGTTTATTTTTATATTTTTTTACTTGAAAAAAAGTTGCAAGTTAACAGTTTGTTAAATGTTATTACTAATAGCTAATACTATGTAAAAAAAATAAAGAACTTAAGTGATATTTTTCCAGAATAGAAATATGCACTTGTTTTTACAATAGCACCAAAGTATGTAATAGTACTGTTAATAATATAAAGTTTTTACAGGAGTACTCAAAATAACGCAGAATCCATATGACTCACAAAAATATATCCAAGCAAACAATGATTGCAAATCAAAAAGCAAGTAGTAAAAGTGTGTTCCAATAACTGGCGAGCCGACACCCTAATAACATTTAACGACAATTTTCTTGTATAAAACAATAATAGACCAATTACAGTTCTAACACAAACCGTAATTATCTGTAATGACATCGACTTATTAAATTACAATTGATTACAAGAAGTGAGGTTCGAATCGGCCACTTAATCGTTTCACATCACGAACGGATTAATAGATTTAAATAGACGCCAATTTAGTCAAGTACATTGTAGCATATTTATCTTTTTGTAGTTAATGTTGAGAATTTTGTGGCCTCGAGTAACCGGGCGGTCTACTAACACCTACTAACTTTTATTGAGTTGATGAAGAAACTTCCATTTAAGAATAGGTAATATAAGAGAATTTCTTTTAAAAAAGTAAAGTAATTAAAGACACAAGAAGGATTCAAGCGCTAAATAGAATATTACTTCTCATTGTTGATATACATCATAATAAGCCCATATAAATACGTCTTACTGCTGAAGCGCCAAAGCCTTAGTCCACCACGCTGGCCTAATGTGAGTTGGCAGACGTCATATCGGTCAACCGTCAATAGCGTATCATAGCCCCAACTTATGAGTCCTAGCGGACCATGAACTTTCCGAATTAAACATATAGATTAAAATTGAATAATCAAAAGATACCAAATTTTAGCAACACAAAATAAAATTAATATGTGTCTCGACTTTCGTGAACCAACCAAATTCGAATTACGGCTTACGTAAATAAAAATTCTAATAAGAAGTAAACTCAATAATACAAGACATAAAAGAATTGCCAACCTTGTTTCATGTTAATTGGTACATGATATCGAAACGAGCCGATTGACAAGCAGTCACGCCAGGGATTCAAAGCGATAATCGATTATGAAATCGATTCCATCGATTATAATACATTAGTATTGCTTTAAATAGTTCTGTAGCTTTTTGTATTTGGTATTTAATAAGTGACTGTTGTTGGACGTTGAAAATTTAGGGGTTAGTCGCAAGTGCTGCTTATATTTTGTAAAAATCAAGAACATTTAGCATCGTAAAAGTAATAGGTATGCATCCTTTTGATTGCTGTCCGTGAAAAAAGGGCAAAACCTTAATCCTTCACTTCAGATTTATTATTTTACCTTTTATGCGGAGAAGTTAATAAAAATTTTATGTAACATTTAGTATATAGTAGAGTGCCGTAAGACATAAAAATGGTCAAACCTCGGAACCCAGGGCCAGTCAATGAATCTGTATATCAAGTATGAGACTGCATTATTAAAACCTCAAATAAAAAAGTTAAAAAAAAAAAATTGACCGATCTCGATTTACAACAATTTTTAACAACAATTCACTGAAAAATGAGAGACGGAAGAGAGAAAATTTTTTTATAGTGAAAAATTTAGTTTTATTTGTAATAAATTATATGTGCAGAGTAACTTCAATGTTAATTTATTAGATTATCGTAAAAAATAAGTTACAAAAAAAAAAATATCATTAACTATTCACATTGTTACATCGTGTACATTTCACAGCTTTCACTATTGCATTCTAAGCAAGCTGCAGTGCAGTTTAATCCACTTTTCCTGCACCCACAAGATGCTCCACATCCTGTTTTGCATGAGCAAAAAATAATTTTTAATAAAGATTCTGGAGCTGGTCGTTGCGTCATTGTTTGCGGTGTCAATATTCCGCATTCCAAGCCATGTTTGAACTTGCAAAAATACTCTTTTAAGTTTTAGTACAAACGCCCAATTAATTCAATATTTCGTTCGCGAATATTGTTGCTCGAAAATTCCTTAATCACACGCAATAGCAACAAAGGGCAATATTGGCGTTGGTGACTTGAATTTCCTCAAGTTGCCCCAAAACAACAAATCTATACAACAAAATGTGAAAAAAGCTCTTAAAAAAGAATATTTCTCATTTCTTAAATTATGAGCTTTGCAGAGCAAAAACGTGATCCCTTATTTTTTCAAAAATTCGATCGAGTGAAACAAAAAAATGGCTGGATGGATTAATTTGGCACTTTGTAGGATTTTTGTGGACATATTGAACTGTAAAACGCACACTTAACATTATTGGTTTTCACAATATTTTCGATCCAGCGCTCGATTTTCCAAAACACCATCTAAAGCTCATTTTTGATGCATTTTCAAATTCATGTAACAAGAAGAATTCTTGTTTTTTCGAAAAAGTAATAGCTGGTGGTTAAAGGATATTTATTCAAATTCTTGAAACGCACCTTAAACTTGGTGTACAATTATTTGTTGCTGAGATATCCATAATTAAAGACAAAAGGATCCTTTTCCATTTGTAGACTGATATCTCGGCGAGAACTAAACATATCGAGGTGTTAAAAAATAGAAATTAAAGCTAAATAAACAAAGTATCCGATCTTTATAAGGGTTAAGCAAGAACATTTTTCTCCACGCCCGTATGTAAAAAAAAGAAGCATTAAAAATTTTGAAATCGTTTTGTTGCTGCTTTTCCTAAGATCACTCAAAAACCACTGATGCTACAATTTTTTAATGTGTTAATCCAAAAACTAGAGACTTGGAGCTACAATTTTCTTTTTTTAAATTTCCTGTACGACCATTTTTCTCGAAGTTACGGCCCAAAAATTTGGATTTATTTTTTGATCCTTTAATTTTTTCCAGTAGTGTATTTATTTATATTCATCGGTATACCTGCAGTCCCTAAAGATCCAAGATCAAGTTTTCAAGTTTGTAATAGTTGTTATTTTTAAAATATGACTTTTCACTAATATAAATCAATTAAAACTCCAAAAAATTAATAAATGTTTATAATAATAAAAAAAAAATTGAGACCGCGAAAAATTTTTTTTTAACATTTTTCTATATACTATTAAAAACATATTTTCAAGGTTTATATTAAGATTCATTGACTGGCCCTGGATTCCGAGGTATAAACCTTACGGCGCTCCACTAATACGTCAACAATTACATAGCGTTTAATAACTACCAATCTTTAAACAAAACAAATGTAAAAAATCAATTTACTAAATCACCTTCTATTATAAAACTTCTCCATACCAATTAGACTTATAATTGTCTCCTCATTCCAGGCTACTACAGTCCAGAGCAGAGTTACCAGAAGTACAACATGGGGGTGTCAGAAGCCCCTAAAGACGATTCACCCCGAACCACTCCTGATTTGCCCCGCGCTGACCAATCCCCCGCTTCAGAACGACCTCTCCCAGGGTCGGCAGACAGCGACGATGCAGACGAGTTCGCGCCTAAGAGGAAGCAGAGACGATATAGAACCACCTTCACCAGTTTCCAGCTTGAGGAGTTGGAGAAAGCCTTCTCGAGGACCCACTATCCTGATGTATTTACCAGGTTAGTTGACATTTCTAAAGAACCCAATTCCAAAGACATTGCTAAGATATGAGTAATTTTTATGTACCTATATCAAATCAAATGTTGTTTGTTTTGAACGAGAATGTTTGTATGAACGAAAAGTTAAAGTAACAAAACTTGGATAATAGATTATATTTAGCATTTATTAGGACTTCAGTAAAATGAAATTCTTTAATATTTCATCGCTTTCATAAAACAACTGAAGTGAAACGATCGTTGATTACAGAACTAAAAATAAAAAGCCATCAATTATTTCTATGAAAGCAATTTGAGTATTTTGATTTTATGATGTAATTGGTTTACATGATTAAAGAAATTGATAGTTATGATAATTATCAGTTTTGAGTGATGTAATGAAAAAGGTCATTTTTAGGTCGTCAGCAAAAACAATTATCGTCGAATGGAAAGTATCACAGCTTATCTTTTTCATGAAGTAATTATAAAAATGATAAATGTTTTTTAAAGGTATGCACATATTGAACGGGTATGAGATATCACAATTATGCCGTTTCGCGCTATATATTGCTGTGTTAAAACTGCGGTAAAATTGTTGTAATCTGGAAAATAAATTGAAATTGTACATCATAAAATTTAAAAATATACCCTACGCGTACACAAACATTTACGTCTGCTGAATTCAATTTGCCAAACAAGAGGCTGCGGATTCGATTCCCACACCGAGACAAATGTTTATGAGATCCAAAAATATCTGTTTTCCAGGTCTCTGTAAGACCGAAAGTTTCTGATACCCAAGAAGACTGGTATATAGTGTGTGGTCGTGAGTATAAATAAGTATGTGACTGTTGGCTATATATATTTACAAATCATTGGAAATAATATAAAAAAACAAAAATGGCCTTAATTGCCAGTAACTAGGTGTATATTATAAAAAAATAACTCTTTGTCCTTAATTCGATACAATATTGCATTGCTACTTAACAACAGATTAATTGTATATTTTGTGGCCCCTTATCATATATATCCTTTTAAAAAATTACTTATCAACGTTAATAGGATTTGCAAGCGTAATCTCATTAGAATGGGTGCTTAGATGGTGGCTTATTACATATAACGACAATGCTATCTTTACAGGAGCTCAATTTAAGGCGCCATGTTGCATTTTGTTTTGATTTTATTTATTGATATGTGGCGCATTCGAAAATTCCAGAGATAAACCTATAGTATCTAGACTATACTAATCTATCCCCTTGTCTGTTACAAGTCTCTCGCAGAAAACGGATATGAAATTATATTATTGTGTTATTCATTGTAAAAGTTAAAATCAAAGAGCCGATTAAAGAAAAATCATATTTGTGATTCTAAAAAGCTTCAATTTTTTGTTTTTAAGTAGGTACGGAATTTTAAAAACAGGTATAGAGAAAACCCCTTAAGCCCTTTCGGTGCCTCGGGGGAGGCCGAAAGGGGTATGTCGGGGTCTCTGGCCTTCCAGCTCGGGTCGCAGGACAATTGTCCGTTTAGCCGAGTTGCCTTATATATCACTACTACATCGTTAGCTTAGTAACAAGGCGCCTGATTCTGTAGGAATCATTCCATTCTGATAACACACAATCGGTCATTTTCGTGAATAATTCTAATTGACGGAAAGCTATTTACAATACCATTGATTAAAAGTGATATAACGGTGAATGAACATTTTGCGAAATTAACATGTATTCAAGGCTTCACACTCAAAAAATATGATAAATTTTAGGGTTATTTGTGGTAGCTTTAGTAAAGGTGATAATGTGGACATTATTATACTTTGTAGAAATAATCTAATAATACATGCCCCTACAAAAAAGAATTCGTAAGCCCAGGCTTCTGAGCTTCAGATCTCAGGCCGCACTTACGCCTGTAGGTATACTCAAAAAGATAGTCAAACAGGAATTCGTACACCCAGGTTTCGAATTTTTTTTTACAAAAAAGTAGAAGTAAATTTAATTATATGCTGTAAAAACCAAACATATATAATGCCATAAACATCGCAAGGATAAATAGTTCTTTATAAGAAATTTCGTAGATATGGCATAAGGCCAGCATAGTCATCTTAACCAACCCCCTCATGATTATGGAGAAAGACCGTACCCAACAGTAGTACGTATATTTGGACTGATATAGTTTATCTCATAAACTTCAACCGCACGATAACATGCTTTGACGAAACGTACAAAGATTACTCTAATATTAGCGGAATATTATCAAATTCGCTATCAGCATGAGACCGCGGCATTAGGTTATAAATATGACAACGATTTATTTGTAGGAAATTGTGGGCTTAAAGAAATTACGGTGCTTATTTATGAATATTTCGGATTATAAACAGTGTGCTTGCAAATGTTCGTTGATAATACTTTGAAGTTACTTCTACGTCAATTCAAGCGTGTATATTTTAACATATTGACTGCTTCATGGTCTCGAAGTACAAGCGTTTGCGATCTAGAGGTCCTGGGTTCGATTCCCGGGTAGGGCAAAGTGCTTAGGGGTTTTCCATTAGGAAATTCTCAGTAGTAGCAAGGAGTCAGGAAATATAAAAAACGGCAATAGGCCGCCCCGTATTACGTGGGACTGATACACACGCGTACCTGGCGAAATGTGGGTGCAGAAATGCACCTCGGCGTACCCCTTCGGGGAATGCAAACATGAGTTAACATAAATATACATATATTTCAACATACAATGACTGCTTCATTGGTCCCGCACACAGAACAGCTAAACAAGATTAGATGGACTTTCGAATGCCTCCGCATTTCTGACACTCATTTTAAAATTGAACAGACATTATAAAAAAAATATAATAATGGCTTGATTGGGTTTTCTACAACCCCTGGTAAATACCAGACTCGAAAACACAATTTAAGACTTAAATCCATGTTTTTATTTACTTAACTTATAATATAATAGTTTACTGCGCATTAAATAGAATGTCGAATTTATCTCGTGATATTTACATGAATGTTAAATTTTGCAATAATGCAATTTAGTTATCATTTACTTGACACATGATTTTCAAATGTAATCTGACAGATCTTTAACTTTAAATATGCAAAATTAAGCTAATTTTATGTTTTCAGTAAGTCAATGTAACTTAATCAAAGTTACGGTAAACTTATGTGGCCATTAATTCGTCTACTAGAAGTTGGTGATAAGTCTTGGAGATTTATCTAGTGTATCTAGTTCCTATAGTAGAACATCTAGTATATGCAAATAACTAATTTAAGGTAAACAAAATCGAAAACCTATTACAAAACGTAGACAAAATTAAGTGCCCGGCTAAATCAAATCTGAGTTTTGAAAGAAGGTATAGGTGTTGCTCATGCAAATTACGAAAGCTCGCAGTTCATTTGATAATCTCGTATAGATTTACATTTTTAAATAAGTTGATCGGGCGTCTTCGAATGTAGCGTGTACATCTGGCTTTTAGGGAGTATTTTCTCTTTAAAGTGTCTTTAGCTTAAGTTTTATTAAAAACCGTATAAAAGACAAGTCAGTTCCTTTTTCGATAAGCCATACCAAACTGGTATCTATCTATATTGATTTAAATAGGAAAGTTAATAATACTTCAATAGGGTGGAATGATCTGCAGTCAATATAATCAATATACATTTTTAAAATTGCATTTTTCATTGGGGCGATAGTGATCGCGCTGACATGAAGGAAAGTATAAAATACGATAATTAATCTGTCATCAATCGACGCGATTATGTCAGCAGTTTCGTAAACTGATTTATACAGACTACAGAGTGATTCCTGAACTAAGGACATTTGCATGGGAATCGAACAAAACTGGCATATCCAATGGCAATTTACCAGACCTGGCAGTCGATCCTTGTCCCTCTAGATCGAACGCCACAATCAAACAACTAATTTATTAAATTACAAATTTATTTATTCATTTAATTGAGCCCAACCACGTCCAATATATATTTGCTTAGGTACTACATCTGATATACATACTTTAGGTATGCATAGCGTTCTCTAAAATAGAATAAGGAAGAAAGCTAAGTAAAGAGAATAATTAAAATTAAGGCCTACCTACATGTTATACATTGATTGGCCCAATCATAAGGCTTTAATGTGATAGTGAAAAAGAATTTTGAATTTACGCCACACTCAAACATAATCTGAAGTTTTTTGAATGAAAGATATATTTGTTTTGTTGTTGTTCATATTTATAGAAACATTATCAATCCAAATTGTTATCCGCTAATCCCAGACTCGAATAATCCTTTTAGAACCCGATAATTGTTTGATACGGTACGACTGAAAAAATAATTACACCGGATAATATCAAATCCTTGCGTATGTGATACATTCGTTTACAAAAGACAAAAGAAAAAGTAGTGAATATAAGTAATTTAAAATAGTAATATTTTTTCCTATTAGGTACTTAAGTAATGAAAATATTTTTCTTTTGTTCCAGAGAGGAATTGGCTATGAAAATTGGTCTGACAGAAGCAAGAATACAAGTGAGTTACAATTCACTTTATTAACTACTTTTAATATTTATAGTCAAGGGAAACAAAGGACACACACACACACATACACGCCTTTAAAATCAAAAGAAAAGACAGCATACCTATATCGTTAGGTATCTTTTAGATATTTTGTAATAGGGACCGAGCCTATAATTTATCCGGCATATATTGAGACTCCCAGTTGCTACTAAGAATTTTACTCATTTAAATAACCGATAAAACATTTCACGACCGGCGACATTTAAATAAAACATATTTAACACGTGAAGAATTCCTTCTAGCTATAGTAAAACCTTAACATACAAACGTACACATTACGTATTCGAAGTACAAGAACGAAACAAAGATATTAATATCGAAGCACAAGAATCGGCCGCGAATACCCCTAATCAGAGCAGAGCGGATCGAATGGGAGTCCGCAAGTTCACAGTAATCGCTAATAAAGTGTCTCTCAACAACGACACTGCTCTGTGCTCAGTGGATGCGGTAATATGGATATAATTGATGAATGTTGTTCTATATAAAACAATATATTGCCTTTAGATACTAATGTGGATAATTTGAATCTATATTTACGGCTTATTAATCGTGTCCATGGTTTGTCTCTTTCCTTTTCGAAATTTATAAATTATCAAGCGAATAAAAATTATGTTTATAGTAGTCGATTGACCTGCCAATTTTTTTGAAAATGACGTTCTTCGATGAAGGGACTTCTGTCGGTCAAGTTTAATAGATAAAATTGAATGACTACAATCGGCACTTTTCTTTGCAGTTAATTTTCATTGCAGGAAGTGTTTTTAGATTTTAAATCCATATTCTTATCTTAAGTCACCGGTGTTATCAAATTTTCCAAAGCTTTGCAAACACCCTGTATTTCCGGTGGCTAATTTTAGCAAATTGGACCAATATTAATTCAATATCTGTACCTATATCAATTTGATAACATAATTTACTATTCATAAATATTTTATTAAGTGTGGTATAAAAATAATCCTTGCACGCTGTGACAATTTCCGCTCGATTACGATCAATTTTGCGCGTATCTTTAAGATAAAGATTTTGTGCATGTTAAAGCTTAGTTATGTAAACACTGTATAATAATAGACATTTCGTAAAATAACTTAAATTTGATGAACTCAATTCAAAAGTCATAGTTAGTCATTTTTATTTTAAGTGACTTTGAATTTCTAATAGACTACTCGAAACCGAAGGAGTATTATAGAAAAATTACTCCAGAGAATTTTTAACATTTTCTGAAATTAAATCTATTCAAATAGCGTAGAAAATACTCATAACTTGCACATAAATTATCCAAGAACAAAAACATAATCAGCAAAGCACGTGTCATCACCATACAAGTTCCACCAGTTGATAAATGCTTCTTTAGTTTACCAACTCTTCCTGCGAAGGTCTTCACATATTGACTTACCGCTCAAATACTTGTCTGCATTTTTCTTTGCTAGAAGTACTGCCATTAATATTTTAAACACCATAGAAAATAAATATGTATCATTTAAAATTAGACAAGAGAAGGCAGTTAGCAGAGTACAGTTAACTTTAAGATAACTCTGAAATGATCTTATTTGTGATATGTAAGTTTTCCACTTATATAAAACGATACAGACCTGACTATTGAAGATACAATATTTAATACTATTAGTAGCATGATATACAAATATAAATATTGTATTTTTTTACTATTTTTTAATACGTACAGCTTTTTAATGTTAATGTGAAACAGAGATACCGCATCTATAAAAATAACAATTGATTTTAAACATGTGTCGTTGCGATACAAAGTGGTACAACCCTTGTATATAATTTGTCCTCGCAATTTATTGTGAACACAATCGATACGATTGTTCCGATGTTTGTACATTATAATCGATTATACAATCGATTGTATCGATACTTGTGCGCATTGTATTAAGAAAAGGGCAGGTGATGCTTATAATATATTTAATATGTATGGTATTTTTAGCTGTGTTTTTAGCCTTGATCTTCATTTAAGTACATATTGAGTACATGCAAAAAATTATCTTCTTGGTAATCTTTCTGATTAAATGAATTCATAACATGCTATTCAATTAGAGGGCCCAATATTTTTTATATTCTCCAGTGGAACGTTTTGCGGCTATACACATAGAATGTAAAATAGACATTACATCTATAAAAAAAATAGTAGGTAATGCATGGCCTAGAAAAAAACAATATAAAAACTGTGAGTTTCACGAATTTACGTAAGAAAATAAGATGTGCGTGTTAGCAACAATATTACAATAAATTAAATGCTTTTATTGAAGTTATTAACTATTATTCTAATATTTCCTCAACTTAGGATTTTAGGAGAGAGTTGAAGAAAAAAAAATGTTTTACAAAAAACTAAAATGCGTTATGATGATATTTCTGCACAAATAACATCTGTTGTAGCTGAAATTACACCTCTCATTATCGCATAAAATAATTACTATTATATTAAACAACCTTAATTTAGGCTTTAATAATATCCTGCGTCCATCACAACGAATAATTTGAATATTATAAACACATAATTAGACAATATTAATATCTATTCAATTTATAAAAAAGCAAAATTACATCAGCTGCCGTAAATTATATCGTGATTGCCCGCGGCGAGTACAAATGCCAATAATCACCAACAGATGGCGTTATTGAACAATTCGTGTAATAACGCATCAGAAAAATTCACATCGTCACATATAATCAAACCCTTTCGTGTTTAATCAACAATCAAATTTATAATATTTACGGTGTATTTAAAATATCAAAAACCGCCGTAGGCCGACATCATTGCGGGCGTATTTCGAAAGCTTGTTTATTAAATGCGGTCATTAGCAATTTTCTCGTATTATTACCCGCTGATTCAGTCATGACTTGGTGGGCAGGTAAAATGGCGTATGTAAAAATTTGGGACCATTAAAAGTAAAATGTTTAAGTCAATTTATTGTCCACTTTGCTGTTTATAATTTGCTATTTTTATATTACACCTCCATGCTAATACTCAAACACCTGTTATTACATTTAGTTGATTCCATCGAAACCGAAGAATATAAACAATTAACGAATACTAAAAAAAAGTTCGTATTAATTGCCAACAGATGGCGTTAATGTTATCCGCAATACGCATGCGTTGTAGTATTTTTCTCATAGAGCGCCGAATAACTTTATAATCGTGAAGTAATTACATTGAGACAAAACGGAGCGATAAACAAGTTATATGAATGTGCCAAACCGCACGCACTAAAGGTGGCTCGTTAGTAAGCCATATGTTGATAAAAATAGATAGAAACCTCCATTTAATAAGGGTATCTCAATGTAAATGCAGTGGATAGAGAAAACAATAAAAAATTTATGCCCCGATTGGAAGGCAGCGCGTCGTTTCAGGAAACTGCGACCTATATAACCGGTGCAATAGATTTCATTAACATGTGAAGGGTGATTAAGGGCAGTACTAATTATTGAAATACAAGCCGTTATCTTGTTCGTAGTGGCGAACAATTCCATTACGTGGCGACGGTCTCTGGCGGCATTTTAGCTCGCGGGCTCCAATCGATGAGTCGAGCTTCCCGACTTGGTCATTACCTTAATGCGCGACTCTGTTAAGCTATTAAACCTGGCACCTGGGACGCCGTCGGTGCCTTTTTGCCCACTTCTTACCCGACATTCCTGTAACATGTTTGCCTCCAATTACAACATTTATAAATTCGCGAGCCGCCCGACGTATGAAGCCATATCTATAATGACCATTGTAAACTTAGTAGAACACGAATTGACAGGCTAATTTAGACTTTATTACTTATGTACAAGGCTTACTTTTAGTAGTTTCGAACGGTAAACATAAACAGTTTCTTGTAGAGCCCAGCATCCGCTAAAACCGCATCGACATTTACAGAAACGCGTTTAATTTTTTTTACAATGAAGCGTTTATCATAAGTGAATTAATTTAAATTGCTATAAAAAGGGCAGTTTACATAATGACCGCAGTTTCGTGTGCGCTTTTTTTTTAATACATAAATATTTTATGGTATAAATATTTCATATGTGATATCGCTTAGCAATAAATCCAGTTGATAAGACTCGGCATTTGCCCGCTTTTTGTTACGTCACACACGTTATTTTTTGCCCCGAGAATGTCTCATTCAATTCAATAATGAAAGCGTTTGAACGCGACAACCCGTAATTATTAGATTTATGACTTATTGATCACGTTGATAGAGACATAACATTTTTTCCCGTGCGTTAATAACTGCATAGAGTATGAGATTGATAATTTTTATCAACGTTTCTTGTTCGGTACCGCTATTCGCTGCAGTCACCGGCCGACGTATTACAAAATTGTAACGTAGCAATTGCCTTTCAAATAATTACATTTTTATTTATAAACCATAAGCATTGAAAAGGCTGTTTGGAATTTTAAACGCATGTCACCTGTCTGTGTGAACCTAGGATTTGACGTGACTTTAATTATCTATCATTCCGATTTTTATTTGATATATTTATCAAATATTCAGGGAGTAAAAAGACCGTGATTGATGTGATAATAAGGCAGATCAAAACATTGAAGATAAAAAATCCAGAGAAAAATAAAATAAATAATTTTTTCTCAATCTCCACCTACTTATAAGTAAATAGACATGGTTGTGAGGAAAACGCCGAAATTTATATTTTTGTCGATTTTTTTACTATCGTCAATAATATATTTTCGATCGCGGTCTGTATACATCTGTAAATACATTTGATAACTTACACTGGGGTCCGAACATAGAGAGAGAATATTGGGACAATGCACATATTAAAACATTACTTGTTTGTATGTTCAGACTCCTAAAAACAGCTTGTTTGAAAAACAAAAAACCAACCAAAAACATTCAACAAAAGTATTCAGATAAAATCGCATATTTTAAAAACACATTACTTTTTACCCCACCACAACGTTCAAGATATTAATGTACATCTCATTTCCAGGTATGGTTTCAAAACCGCAGGGCCAAATGGAGGAAGCAGGAAAAAGTGGGTCCGCAGGCGCACCCCTACAACCCGTACCTGGGGGGTGCGGGGGGCGCGCCCTCCCCCTCCGTGGTCGCGTCCATGCCCAACCCCTTCTCACAGCTGGGATTCGGGTTCAGAAAACCTTTCGACACCAACGCTTTGGCGTCTTTTAGGTGAGTTGATTTTAATCAGTGGAATACTGACACACAGGAATACTGATGGATTGCTCATTTGGCAAGTCTATAAGTGAAGAAAGAGGTTCAAATTCCTCATTTGCGATGTACCAGATTAAGAAATAACCCGGTCTGGATTTGAAGTCGACCCCAGACCCTCTCGTAAATAGGTTCATAAAAAAAAAGATTTTTCTTTGAAATATCACTTTTATGTTTTAGATAGATAGATAGATCAACACTTTATTGTACACCATTTAAACACAAAATACAATACAAACAAATTACAAAAAAAAACTGGACAATCGGCGGTCTTATCGCTCGTAGCGATCTCTTCCAGACAACCTGGCGGAATGTAATATACAAAGAGTGAATAACAAGATGTGGGGGTTTTATCTCTTCTAATTTACTATTCATCAACAGCATAAAATCGAAAACTAGTCCTAACTCCATATTTCTCTTCACAGATACGCAGGCGCACCTGTCCTCGGCGCGCAGTACCTCGGGGCGCCCCTCCCACGACCTCCGCTATTCAGCGCCCCTCTTTACACCACAAGCCCCCCTTTCCACTCTCTTCTAGCGGGCCTTGCGCCCCCTCGACAATCACCCGACCCTCCAGCCGTATCGCCACCCATATCTCCCGGCAGCGAATCACCTCCTAACCCTCAGCCATCCGTTCCAGAAGTAGAAAGAAGAAGTTCCAGCATAGCAGCGCTAAGAATGGCCGCGAGGGAACACGAACTACGACTAGAGATATTGAGACAACGACATCACACAGACCTGATCAGTTGAACTTTGGTGTCATTATCTTTGAGATTGGAAAGTAGGGCTCTGATGCTACTACAGAGGTTGCAAGAAGTCAACTAACTACAGATCGACAATTGAAGTTAAAAGTTGGTTACATGTTGAGATTTATGAATATGATAGACATACACTAACTTTTCTTTTAAGAAAATACCATATTGGAAATGTATCGAATGATAATTATTAATCGCCTACGTTTAAAGTAAATAATGTACCTAATGACTTTGCAATATATACGTTAAAATGAATGTACGAGTAGGTACATCATCTTAAAACAAAATGTCGGAATTTGAAAAGGCGATGTTCCATAAATGTCATAAAACGCAAACAGTTTTTAAACTTGCTCAGACTTGGTACAGGGAGTATAGAATCGGTGATGTTCATTTTATATTTATTTTCATAAAAAATTGTGACTTGATTAATTTTGCATTACATTTTTGATATGATAAAAAAAAACTATACTTTTAATTATTGCCTCCATTTCACTGCATAGCTGAGTCACTGACCGTATCATTTCATCCTCTGAGAAGTAACAAGTAGTATCTCATTGCATATATACCTGAAATCATCAAATATTAATTATCGTTCGGAAATCTGTAAAGGAATATGACATTGAAGTATTGTTGTATAAAAGATACCGTGTGGAGATTGCAATCGACCGAGACGCCGGCGCTACTTTAAACATCGATCAAGATCGTATCGCGTTGTATTTGAAACGCATTGTAAGATCAATATTATAGTAAAATTTAGATTGGTTTATATTAGCCTGATACCCGAGTAGAAATTTTTTCGTGTTCCTGATCAGGACCCGATCAGGAATGCCTGATCGGGTCCAGATAAGGCATGTAACGCAGAACATTGGTCTGGACCCGATCAGGCATGCCTGATCGGGTCCAGATCGGGCATGCCTGATCGGGTCCAGATCGGGCAAGCCTGATCGGGTCCAGATCGGGCATGCCTGATCGGGTCCAGATCGGGCATGCCTGATCGGGTCCAGATCGGGCAAGCCTGATCGGGTCCAGATCGGGCATGCCTGATCGGGTCCAGATCGGGCAAGCCTGATCGGGTCCAGATCGGGCATGCCTGATCGGGTCCAGATCGGGCATGCCTGATCGGGTCCAGATCGGGCATGCCTGATCGGGTCCAGATCGGGCATGCCTGATCGGGTCCAGACTAGGAATGGCTGATCGGGTCCAGACTAGGAATGCCTGATCGGGTCCAAACTAGGAATGCCTGATCGGGTCCCAATCAATCATCTGTATCATGTAATACCTTGCCTGATCCAAATTTAGTATGCCCAGTCCGGTCCTTTTAAAAAACATGAATATAATATTATAGTCATGAAAAAATTGTTTGTTAAAAAAATATGAATTGTTATTATAAATATGTTACTTAACATTTTATTATTTATTTTTTATCAATTCGTTATTTATTTAATTATCAATGATTTTATAAATATTGAATATTATAATAAATAATAATAATTAACAACTCAATATTAATGAATTTATTTATTTTTTGTATGGTAAAACATTTAAACAATAAAAAAAATACAAGAAATTTAAATAAAAGCTGTTAGTGTCTTTTATTGACCTTCTCAAAAAGGCTTTTTAAGCAGTAACCATCCCAATGGTTAGCTTTATTTAATATTGACGACAATGCTTGCTGTAATTTACTGTCAGGAATATCTTGCTTATTTAGAAATTTCTGTCTCATTGCAGCTGAAATACAAAATTTGATTCAATTATGTTGTAATTTAATAAGTAATAATAATAAAAAATATTAATATTTATAAAGTAATAACATACAATTAAGAAATAATTAATTTGGTATCAATGAAAGTATCCTGCACTATATAATGATTAACATACTTTTTACCAAAGTGAAAAAAGTTGTATCTTTTAAAACTTTTTTTGGAGTTGCAGCTACATATGACATGGCCATATCTCTTGAAATGTAAAAAACGAATAATATTGCCCATATTATGGGTAATAGTGTTTTCCATCAATGGAAAAGTATATAAGTTTATTCTGGAAAAGCAAATTTATTATTATTTATAATGAGGAGCATTTTTTTAAATATGACAATTTCAATAATATGGTCAGATAGAGCAAATATTACTTCTTTCATATATTTATATATAAGAGTATAGTTTTTTAGAAACTCACATTTTTTTATTGTCTTTCAACTTTTCATTGAATTTATCAAAGTTTTCCATTGTTGATAGTGGAAATTCTAATTTTTGAGCCACATCTGTTGATCCTTCAGTATCTATTCGACTGGAATCTAACAGTTGAGTACTGTTATTCTTTTTAATTTCAGACAGGATTTGGGTAACAACAGCAGATATGCTTACAATTTGACCTCTTAAATTCCCTAATTGTTTTGATAGACTGTTATAATTATGCCTGAAACATTCAAGCAAAGAATCTGTTAAAAATAAAATATATATTAATACAAATTTTTACACTGATTATACATTTATTAAAATATCAAAATTCCAACACTGATGTAAATATAAACATTATAACAATTACCAACACTCCACAATTTCAGAATAGAATCCATATTATGACCTTAGTTACTAATAATTATTAGATAGGTATTGTAATGATTAATTTGTTTTTCACCATTGGATACAGTATTTTTTGTTGATGATCTAGCTGCTAATATAGTCATTTCAGTTTCTGTTTTGGATTTATTACTATAAAGATGCTAAATAGATTATCAGCAATTATTGATAATGTACTATTATTATTAGAAGTAAAACAACAGTAGTATAACTTAATTATTTGTATCAAAATTAACAATAATAAAAATATGTCAGTTAATATGCTTTGTTAAAAAAAATCATTAGTAAAAAAATATTAGAAATTAATCAACAATATTTACATTTTAAATAAGAGATCAAATTTCAGTGGGTTTATCGGTTAACTCCAAAGCTGTTTGGCTGAATATTTTATCTATTTTTAATTGATTCTTTGATAATGCTTTTATTTTGAAAGTTTTTTCAACAGCAGCTGCTTTTGCTTTAGTGGACTGCTCATTATCAGTAGAGAAAGCATAGGGTTATTTTTCCAATCTTATTAATTTTTCCTCTGCCTCTTTCATAGTTTCTGATAACATTAATTGTATAAATTAATTACTGTTTTATTGTTTTGACAATAAGATATCAATTCTCATAAATCTATAATTCAAATAACAATAAATTACCTGCTGTGCCACATATTTGAACATGAAATGTTGGTCTTGTTGGATCAGGCTCTTCACAATGTTTCACTATTGTTTGTAATAATTTACAATACTTAGTACTTTTTAACAATGATGCAGGCATATAATATTTACATCCAGTACCACTATATTCTATGTAATGATCTAACCAAGAACTTGATACTATATCAATTACTTCATTGGATAAATCATTTACAAATAAAACTATAATGTCATCTGAAAAAAAATACGGATTATTGAAATATAAATTTATAATGAAAAATAGCAAAGAATTGTTATGTATTTTTAAATACTTTTTTACTATCCTTGAATGTTTTAGGTAATTCAATTTAATAACGAAACTTTACACACAACATGTAAATTTTTATCTACTTAAGTAGTTTACTCCACAATTTAGTATTTTATACACAATACACACTTAGTAAATGTCTAGATATAAGTTTATAGTCCTTGATACACTTTGTTTTGGTAAACACACAAAATATTAATTTTTCTGTAACTACTGTTAAGGCGATTTAGTTTTTGTAATGAACTTATTTAATCTTTACATTAATATACCAATCGGCATATTCAATCAATTCAATCCACTGATACCGTCTTCTTGACATAAAATAAAAATTAACTCCCGTGTTCTATAGACTGTATGTAGAATTGCCGTTTGTAGTAAAAGGCGGGAAATGCCCATAAGCGGTATTGCATTATTTTAAGTTGCGCACCAAGTTAGTAACATCCGCAATACTTGTTTTTAATTATAATGGTTTTATCACGTATTATTTTACCTAACATTTTCTGGAAAAAAATAAATACGATAATAAGTAACTTTCTATTTATGCACCTAATTCCTACACTTCCTGTTGTCGCCTGTCGGTTTATCAAGTACCTAATGTTGCCATAACAAATAAAATACTTTTCATGCGTTATCAAATCTATACTAATATTATAAAGAGATAATGTTTGTGAATTTGTAACGTTGTAGAAATTCGTTATTGACAAACAAAATTTATGGTAAAAGATTTTTGTAAAATAAATTACCAGTATAACCTGATCTGATGCAAATAAAATTTACACCGTGACATAAATATGGCAATCATGATATGATACACGTCATGAGTTGAGTTTCACCGTTCACGTCCAAAACAATAATAAGTTTTGAATTGTATTTCTGGAATATATGTTTAAAAGCATCTTTTCTTGCTTTGACAATTAGGATAACGGTATCTGGGCTTGATACTACATGTCTTATCATACTGAATATTTTTTAATACCAGGCTAGCCCTATTTGATCCAGACCTTGGCCTAATGCAGTATGCCTTACAATACTTGAAAACATTTAACATAAGGCTATCCTGATCTGGTCCCGATCTGGTCCTGATCCAATATACCTTACAATACTTGATAACATTTAACATAAGGCTATCCTTATCTTGTCCCGATCTGGTCCTGATCCAATATACCTTACAATATTTGATAATACATTTAACATAAGGCTATCCTGATCTGGTCCCGATCTGGTCCTGATCGGGCTTACCTTACAATACTTGAAAACATTTAACATAAGGCTATCCTGATCAGGTCCCGATCTGGTCCTGATCAGGCTTGCCTTACAATATTTGATAACATTTAACATAAGGCTATCCTGATCAGGTCCCGATCTGGTCCTGATCGGGCTTGCCTTACAATATTTGATAACATTTAACATAAGGCTATCCTGATCAGATCCTGATCGGGCTTGCCTTACAATACTTGAAAACATTTAACATAAGGCTATCCTGATCAGGTCCCGATCTGGTCCTGATCGGGCTTGCCTTACAATATTTGATAACATTTAACATAAGGCTATCCTGATCAGGTCCCGATCTGGTCCTGATCGGGCTTGCCTTACAATACTTGAAAACATTTAACATAAGGCTATCCTGATCTGGTCCCGATCTGGTCCTGATCGGACTTGCCGTACAATACTTGAAAACATTTTAAATAAGGCTATCCTGATCTGGTCCCGATCTGGTCCTGATCCAATATGCCTTACAATATTTGATAACATTTAACATAAGGCTATCCTGATCAGGTCCCGATCTGGTCCTGATCGGGCTTGCCGTACAATACTTGAAAACATTTAAAATAAGGCTATCCTGGTCAGGTCCCGATCTGGTCCTGATCGGGCTTGCCTTACAATACTTGAAAACATTTAAAATAAGGCTATCCTGATCAGGTCCCGATCTGGTCCTGATCGGGCTTGCCTTACAATACTTGAAAACATTTAAAATAAGGCTATCCTGATCAGGTCCCGATCTGGTCCTGATCGGGCTTGCCTTACAATACTTGAAAACATTTAAAATAAGGCTATCCTGATCAGGTCCCGATCGGGTCCTGATCGGGCTTGCCGGATCGGGCATGCCTTATTCTATCCTGATCAGGACCCGATACATGATCTGGTTGTGCCTTATTTGATTTCTACTCGGGTATAGGCGGGTTTCTCGCGACGATTCTTAGTATAGATACTATTTTTTTGCGAGATTGACGCTGCGGGAAACCCGTTTATGGAGTGGGCCCCTTACAGTTGAAACAACGAGGCTCTTGCTTTCCGATTACGCGGCGCGGTGCTACCTATCGCATACTTGAATGAATTTTATTGGTCATTTTGGTGGATCGGGATTATATCGAATTGAGGCGCGGCCTATGTTGACGATAAAAATCTGCTATCAACATTTTATGTATATAGGCTCTAGCCTCGGTGTTTCATCTGTAAATTATTATTGTAACGTGAAAATGCCACGAGAAATCGATCTTTGTAGCTCGAAATATAAATGCATGAAATTATTTCATGCTTACATAGTAATGTCGCATAATTTTAATAAATAACCAATTTTTTTTCTGTATGCTTTAAGCCTGATTGAAAAAAAATATAAAATGTCTTGCGAGTTGTTAAATAAAAAGACCAAAATAATGACTGTTACTACCATAACTAGTTAGCCCAGCACTGGGGTAGCCTAAGAGTAGTAATAAGAACCCTAAAGGCTTAGAACAAAACTCAAAAAAATAACTTTCTTCTTCTTCTTCTTTATCAACCCATATACGCCCACTGCTGAGCACGGGTCTCCTCTACCATTGAGAGGGTTTAGGCCATAGTCCACCACGCTGGCCTAGTGCGGGTTGGCGGACGAAAAAATAACTTTACAAAGACATTTCTCGTGTCATTTGCTCGTGTATTATAAACGGAATAGTTACTCAAACTCCGTCCAATAATTTGCCTTATTGTTATTTATTATAGGTATAAGGTGAACTTAATTTTGTTTAGTTAAAGTGATAATCTATTGTAATCTGTACATTCTCACGCCTACATGGTGCCTTTTGTATTAAGTATGTATTTAATGTAAACATAATGTGTGAATACGATTGATTGGAACAGAATAAACAAACTGACAATAATTATGATGCATTTTTACTGTACTGAAACATATGATATTTCATATGATTTCTCTTCACAATTATGGGGTAAACATAAATTCCTATAAACTTGAAGAGAACTGTGTTTTTGCCGATCCTAGAATGACACTTTTTCTTAGTAGACTAATAGTAGAAAGTCTTCCAATAATTGACATAATTGTGCTGATCAGTTCACTGTCATGATGCGGGAAACAAGTCACTACTACAAAAGAAAATAGTATGCTTATTTGACCATCTGTGGCTAATAACTACTAGGTAGCGGTAAAAAGTCATTTTTAAATATTGCTTTGATGCTATAAAGTAAATACAAAATATAGCCTTTAAATAGAATACAAAGTTTTCATCTTTATATAACTTTGTTTAAATCATTAAAAGTATGGATTATTGTAACCTCGTATAAGGTAGAAATTTCGCATTCACTCCCGTCAAGCATAACCTTTACAATACCAACAGCGATAAAAGGAATCGGGCGCATAAAATTGCCCATCGCCACAAGCAAAAAAGCAACCAGTTAATTGGTTAAAAGGCCCACGAGAGACTGGAAATCATCAATCACGGAGTTATTACTCGGCGTAGAATCGTTGTCTGCAGGCCACTTCATCCATCAAACGGAACAATACTGAAAGCATTTATTACCAAATCACATCTAATTAATATATA
Organism: Cephonodes hylas; assembly: GCA_030295005.1. Taxonomy (NCBI): domain Eukaryota; kingdom Metazoa; phylum Arthropoda; class Insecta; order Lepidoptera; family Sphingidae; genus Cephonodes; species Cephonodes hylas. The sequence continues at coordinate 3,405,567 of AP025364.1, read as the reverse complement.
TTTAATAAGGAAAGAGCAGGCCACGATCTCTATTGGCTATTAATCTAAAATTCAATTACACGATAATGAATTTGTCGATTAATAAAAAGCCTATCAATGGACAGTAATGTTTCAACGGCCGAGTATGGCTTCTTAGCTTTTCATGTTCTCCTGGTACTTTCAACAGTATTTTAAGTGGCCTAAAGTTTAAAAAATATTTCCTTTTTGAAATTTTATGTTTAAACGCTTCCGTTCCGCATATTTCTATGAATAAAATAAGTCAAATAACAAATAAATTATGAGACAAATTTTTACCACTTCACACATACACCTACAATAATATTGCACAATCTTTTTATTGTTCAATAATATTGAACACCCCCTTTGATTCCAGACGTTCAATAAATTCTGTCAATAAAATTGACTAACCAGTCTGACCAATATTTTCGTGCGAGCAACATGTCTGACGACGAAGTTTTGGCAGCAGCCACGCTGGTGATTTTGTTAAAAAGAAAAAAAAAGAAATATATTGCGCAATATTAAGCCTACACAGCGCAATAAAAAAATATTGCACAATAAAAATTAAGCTTCCTTAATCTTTTGTTCAATCACTGCGCAATGTTTCAACATTATCCCTACACGTTCAATAATATTGTACAATCAGAATATTGTGCAATATTATTGTAGGTGTATGGGGCACCTTATGTTATCATGCTCTTCTGGTATGTATTCGAAAATACATAACTCTCGTTGAAGGATACAAAATTCTGTTCTATTAAATTTCCATAAATTAGGACGAAGCGCAGAAATTCAGAGCACAGAAATCTCTAAGTACCCACAGCATTGACCGGCAAACAATACTTTTGACAATAATTTACTCTTCTATTCAGAATAACTTTTTTTCTTCACATGGACCTTCACAGCTGCTGGAAAGACATTCGCCTGCAAGTAACTAAAGCACATAATGCCAGCAATTATATTTGTGTTGGTTGATGAGATAGATTCGTTAATGCTTTAATACCAGACGACGCTCTTTTTAAACGAGATGCCGATGAGGTCATTTTCACAGCTTAAAAAACTCTAAATATTATTTTAGAATAATATATTGACAACTACCCGCCAAAGAGGTTTTATGACTTTTTAAATTTAGAATGGAGCTTCTATTTTAACAAAACAATCCGTTCTCACACAAGTTTAGGACTTAAAAAAATATATAAAAATACTGTGTTGTGTTTTTTGTGTGAAATCATAATTAGATTTGGCGTGGATCCTCCCAGCGCAATATCTATGCTTTGGTACAAGGTATAAGCATATGAAAAGTGCAGAACAATTGTAATAAACTTTCTATAAAAGGTAATATAAAGCTTAGATAATTTAACGAATATCCAGAATATAATGTGACCCAGTGGTATTCTCTTGACATAAAAGTTATTTTGTAAATTCTTTGAAATATATAGAGGATTAATGGGGGTGCTACACAAACTTTCTGGTTAAAGCACACATCCTGCCTGAAGTCTTTTAAGCAGATATACTATAAAGAATTTTCGTACTGGCCCGGATAAAGGATATCATTCATAATGTGTAGCAGCTAATATTAGAAAACACTTAAAGAAACTACTTTGGTGCGATTTTTAATTTATGCCCTGCTAGTTTGTCATTCGATACTATTTTTATGGATTATGCTCAATATCTGATTACTTTATTGTTAATTTAATGATTTTTAGGCATACATCCTGACTAAGTGCAGAACTAATGCTTTGAACGAAGGTTCCTCTTCTCTATACACGCCGCAGGTTATCCGCGATATTGGGACGCAAAAAATACTATTAAGCAAGTCGCTGTCTCTCTTACATTACACCACTTCATAATAAAAGGCTGTCGAGAGGCGTTTCCCAGCAGATGAGTTCAGGAGGATAAAAATTCGATTACAATTAAATTAACTCTGTCCGTATTTATTTTTCATTAATTGTATCTGATAATAAAAACCAATTTATCTCAATGAAAGGTCACAGTGTATTTCTGATGATCGAAATATATGTTTTAGCATTTACATTTTTTCTTTAGTTTCATTCGTGTTTTATAAATAAATAATAAAAATATTAATAATTAATTAATAATTATTAATATATTTGTTATTATAATTATGTTAATATTAGATTTACTCGTTTTTTAATGTTAAATAATGCGAATAACGTCAAATATTCTCTCTCGTCGATGTTACTCCACTCTTTAGGCCTAATACCGATTTTAAGGCATAAATCACAACTCATTGCCGCTAAGGAGTAGTATTCAAAGAGTTTCCTAAATCATTATAACAGTCCAATAAGTAGAATTTCAATACAAGTGACAAGAGATATATAGAGTTTCTGTGACAGACAGACTGGGAACAGAGTCTTGAACGTTGTTCGAATCCATTGCGAAGACACAAGTCATGTGTTTTCCGAGATTCTATTGAGAAGTTATAGACAGATATGTACTTCCCTCAAAGATTTTTCATCGGCCATCAATGTAAAATTACCCCAAGACTTTTACCCCAGAATACATGTCATTATAAATTTTTTCAATATTCATTTTTTGTATTTATTGTACATGTAAATTGTGCTAGCAATAAATGCATCTTTCTTTCAACATTTAAGCCAAAGGATCGCCATATTAACACCAGGAGCGTAAATTGCAATTTAGTCTGTTAGTAATTAAACAAACAGGCGAACGGGCGGGCTCGTTAACTACGCCGCAGCCACGCCCACCTCTAACCAATTCTTAATTAAACCACATGCATTCCAATATCAATATAACTCTTTAATTACCGATTGGCTCCAATGAAATGTTGTAGTCTCTATGTACTTAGTAACCCAGGCTTGTGTTTAAGATGGTAAACAATATTCTGTAGTCCTATTTTTGAAGCACTAGGCCAGCGTGATGGACTATGGCCTATGGCCTATAACTTGTATGCGGACGTATATACGGGCTGATAAAGTAACAAAAATCGAATAATACCAACTCCAGAATCTTACTTTGGGGTCTTACTTTGCAGGTCAAGACATTATTGAAACGAGGCATTTTTTCAAATTTACAAAGCTGTGAATTGTACGCAGACTGAGCTGGTCATAGTTTAATATATTTCAAGAATTAACTGATCTCTTAATTTCATTACCACGCTGCAACGATGACGTGTCCGCTGTAGCGTGTATTCGAATGATAGACTTTGTGACGAATTTATAAATTGGCGTTTGTTTATTAAAAACAATAAAGCAATTAGGGACTATTGTTTTTCTGCACGAATATTTCTAGCCATAGCAAATCAATGAAACAATTTTGGCTAAATATAATTGGTTACAGTTATTTAGATGATGATATAAAAATTTGCTTCTAACAGAAGTAATTGCTTTAAAATAATGGTTTTTCGGTGACATAAAAGCTTGACTTCACAAGCCAATAATATTAGTTGTTATCAAGTTATAATAGCCATTCGCTTTGTGGGATAAGGGAAGCCCTCAACAATGACAACGTACTAATTCTGCACGTTCAGACTCCTTGAAGTGCAACTACATACATCATAGATACCATAATATAACACATCGAAAATACATGTATGCTGCAAAAGGCAATACTCAATTACCAATTAATTGAATTTCTTAATTGCATCCTCCCCACAAATTACTAATCAACATTTCAAACTGTTCAGACCACACATCATCGTACAAATATGAGATAATTACCGTGTTACGCGAGTGTACCGAACGGCTCGACCGTTTGGGATGCAGCTCCATCAATCAAAGCTCCGTTCAATGAGGATCAAGAAGCGCCACTATGATTTATCTGGGCCTGCGCCCGCGCACCCACGTAATGGCCGTGATCACGACTTGATTTTTTTGAAAAACAATTCGATGGACTGTGAGAAACAGAAAAACTATTACTTAAATTAAATCGATTGGTTTTTTAGTTTTAAGTTTTTTTATGTGAATCATCCAAATATAGGTAACGTAAATATATTTATTATATCTTAGGCCTTAGTAAAGTAAACTGACTAACCAATTAAAGCATCAATTAACTTGAGGTCGAAAATTTAAGGTCGCCGTCTTAGTATTCTGCTTCATTCTTTTAAAATATCGTCTAGGATTGTGAATACTATACCTTGAGCACGTTTATAGTCTTTCTCTTTTGGGCTGTCCAATATTTTCACTTCACATGATGTCATTCAGTATGTTTCACGGTTTTCGTAATTTCATTTAAGCATTTAAATTAAAAATAAATCTTGCTATCGGACACTTTACTGACCACTTTATTTCTCTCGGTGCCATAATTTGCTTTAAGCGATACATAGTCCGTGAAATTTCACAGGATGGCGTGGCGTGTACGTGTTAGAAAACCAAAAATTCAAACCAAATAAAGAAGAAAAAATTCAAATTTACGCCATAAAAAGCGTTTTAGCAAACCCCGATTCATCACGATGGCCAAAAAACATGTTCAAATTGGTGCACGTATTTATTTTTAATTTATTTACCTTGCAGCCGTGGTGGCATCGCAAAACATCTTTTGATCCCACGGCAAAAACTTGTCAAAATGATTTTATATTGATTTTGATTGAAATCGACTCCGATTGACAAAGCGGCTGTGGCACTGCGGCATTCACGGCACAAATCGTAATTTCATACTACATTTAAGAAATGGTCTAGGTTTCAAATGCAAAATCGAGAAATGGCAGGTCATCGCCATAAAAAATTGTTATTCACTTGTCATTCATCCCACGAGGTGAGCAAAACGAGGAGTGTGCAAAATCTTCTGCTGATAGGACAGGATAAAATTAACGCAAATCTATTGAAGAAAGTCACTACACAAATCTGAAAAGGTGGGTATAATTATAGCTAATTGCGAGAAAAAGCTATCTCTAGACAAAGTTAACTTTTCACGTAATATTTTAAGTGCAGTCTTAAGTAGTCAATGTAACTATATCTACCTTCATGAAAAAGCGATCTCACTACAATGTTAGCTTTTCCAATAGTCTTTAACGGCAGTTGTATCGAATAATATCTACAACGCATCAAAAGTCTCATTCAAGATGGCTTCCACAATACATACTTGTGAATTAAGGAAGGAATTCGAAGATATAAATCATAACATTAATACGTTGATCCCTAAATTAGAATAATAAATTGGTAAACATATCTCAAAGAAGGAGCGGGCTACAGGTCACAAAACGAAAAGTATAGACAAACAGAATAACAAATGAGTTGAAACAAAATTGAATGTTCCATTCTTGTTTTAATAACGCTGATATTTTTGTTATAATATCCAATTATGGGTGCTTGGGATTACTTCTACTTTTTCTTTCGTTCGGGGGTAACTCTCGTGAACTAATTAATGATTTCCCTCCCAGTTGGGGTTCAGGGCTGGCACGGACTTTAAAATAATTCAATTCAACTTTTACATACATTTCTACATTTAAATTTACTTTTTGAAATAAACATTATAGAAATTAGGCGTAGGACAATTCTGACGAAACTGCCTTGTCAGACTATCAAAAGCATAATTATTGAAGGATTTATATAAAAACGTTTGTTAGTACTATAATTGTTGTAATAAATGGCGATAAAACATTCAATATTCAAAATCCTAATATAATCAACTTTAAAAACAAATCAACAAAACTTTATCATAACAAGTAACGTTTTAGTATGAAAACCCGAAAATACTTGATACTTTCTTTCCATACTTTCCTGCCTAAATATACATGCCAAAGATTTCCACAAACGTAAAATTTATATTGGGAGCCATAAAGGCCAAAATATTTAGTTGGCAGCCCTAACACCGTGGCCCGTATAAGGTCTCAGCGGGAGTCAAAACCGTTTGTCATGGCCCACCGAACCACGCCCGCGCTTCCACAGCCTCAAACTAGACTAATTCTCTCGTTTCTCCATCATTTAACATGTTTTACACCTACTATGTGCTTGTTTTGTGTTTTAGTTCGAATTATTCATCTGTTTTTGATGTCTCTTACATACATACATACATAAACTCACACCTGTCTCCCGTTAGGGTAGGCAGAGACTATAGAGCGCCAAATGCCACGGTCCAAACACACCTCTTTCGCTTCCTCCACTGACATTATCCTCTTCATGCATGCACGTCGGTTTCGGATGTCTTTTATGCTAGGAAATTTCCACTAAGAGCACGGAATCTAAAAAAATGCTCGAGAAACAGCACTAGGCTCGTCTCCTTTTTCATGCTTTAGATGTATGGCTGTTGGCTGGCAAAATGTGAGTGTAGTAATACACTTCTACCTACCTCTTAAGGGAATACAACGTGAGGTAATATAATATTTTATTTTATTTTTTTTTTTATTTTATTTTTTTTGGGAAACACACAACACTACAATTCTTATATATAAGTTTCACAACAAACACACGTTACAAACTGTTTCCACTTAAATAATAAACTAAGACAACGTTAACACAAATAAAATATTACAATCAAACACTTTCATCTAACAATTAAATAAGAAACTAACAAATAAAAAGATTACAGTTTCACAGATAGTTAACAAATTAAAAACATATAATGAAAAATAACATGACATATATTTTTGTTTTGTTCTACAGTTATAATAAGTTTCTGAGGTTTTTCTTGAAAGTATCATATTTTTCGTTAAAAATATCTAAGCTTTGAAAAGCCTCATTATATTTGCGACATGCACGATACAAAAATGTGTTGCTACAATACTTGGAATTGGAAATATGTTAGTATCTATTCATAAAATGTTAATGTTACGCATGGCTACAATTAAATGACCGTTTAGATATGTAATTAAATTGCACTTATAGTAACAACAGGGATATTAGATACAGCTGTTGACATTCATATTACTTATATTATAATTATATATAGAATATTATTCTAACATACACATAAAATGTAAGCAAAACTTCATATCTGCTAACACGATACGGCGGATATTGTTAAGTCCACTTCGATAAAAGGCGAGCATATATTATCTTTTTCCGGTACAAATGTACGTATGTATGGTTCTCTTGAAATATACTTAGAGCCCTGAGAAGTTCTAAATTACACTGAACCTGAAATCAAACAATATATAAACAATATATTAAATATAAAGCACATCTAATATAAAAAAGAAACAAATTTTAAAGTTATACCCAAGCAGAATACGTTCACGAGTATGGAAAATGTATGCCCTCAATTTCTTCAATCATGACACTGGGAAGTTATATACGCGGCTTCAACACCGCTCTATGATAAAATGACAATGATAGGTATACCCAATTTTTTTTTGTGCAACATAAAATATTCTGTGAGAAATTCTTGGAATTCTTCGGCGCTCCTCATCCAACCGCTGCCAGCTACCTTGCGAATATCATTAGCAGTAAGAAATAAGTAGAACAATAGTAATAATGAAAGCCGTTTCATACAATATTGAATATGTCTAAAATAGTATGACAACAACTTGATACAAGGATGCTCAAAATCTTCTAGTTTATTGTTCAAATTATTGAACATTTGTGAAAACTATAGTATACTGTATGAATCAATTTCATTCACATATAAACAGTAATTAAACTCAATATATTCAAAAGATGTGACTAGGAACGTTTCTCTCGCATATTCAATGTATGTATCGTGGCTCCAGCAATAAACTTTACAACTGCGTTTATAATATCCAAAGCAGTTAAAGTTAATTTACATGTGTACGCCATTTTGATCATAAAACGCAGCTAATAATCAGTAAACACTGAATAAGTGTTTCTCTTATAAATAAAGATATAAACCTACTTTTGTGAACCCTAGAAACTTAATAGTCTGGTTTAGGGCTCGAGATCGGTCTAATTATTCTTATTACACTGTTAATCAAGCGTATATTCCCTTAACGTAGATGTGTTGGTATTCAATTAATTCTCTCTCTTTATATTAACAAACTTCTAGAGCTTTATATTTTAAGGGATAGATTTTAAAAAGAGTGTTATTATAGATTTGATGTTGGTGTCTTTCTGTCTGTTGGATCGTAATTCGTAACTATCAAATAGATGGACCGATTTTTTTATATAAAGACATTTTTAACCGACTTCAAAAAAGGAGGAACTTATCATTTCTTCTGTATTTTTTGTAACAAAGTTTGTTAAGCCACGAAACCCAAACACTGAATTTAAGCCAATAATTTACACGGAAGTGGTACCAGGATCTGAGAAAAGCGTAATACTTTTGCATTTATATAAGAATAACAAAATCCCGCACGAGTAGGGAACCACGTAGGTTATTTCTTGTGATTTGTAAGAATCACCAATATTAAAGAGATAATTGACTTATTCAAACGTGTTTCTACTTTTTATTGGAAAATTTATTAAGCAATCAAAGCATTTAAACCTTATTCATTGATAACCCTATCTTTATCTGACATCCCTGTTTTACATTCTGACTTGAAATATACTGATAAATTGTTTATATCTGCGAAATTTCATACAAGAAAACATTTCACCATCAACACTACACACAACACTACTATACAAACCTACTACTTACGAGTCTCTTCTACAACTGAGAGGTTTTAGGGCTTAATCTATGACGCTGGGTTAGTGTGTGTAGACTACACACCTAAGAAATTTTAGGTCTGCATGTTTCATCACGATTTTTTCCTTCATCATTGAAGTAAGTGATAATTTATTGCAAAAACACACATAACTTCGAAAAAAAAGGTTTGTGTCTGGTGTTTGAGCCGCGACCGCCGAAATTCTCGACCGCGCGCCTAAACCCTCCTTAACTATTTCTTACATACTCGCTAAATATCATACAACCATACATATAGGTACGTAATAACCGTTTGAAAAAAACTATCAGAAAAATTAACAATATTTTAAAGACTCTTAAATACTCCTTATCGACCCTTATAAAGACGTTTTACGTCAAAATGTTCCATAAAATTATCAACAATATTGACGGTACATCTGACCTTTATAAGACACAGTTTAATTGTTCCTCGCAACAGTTTAGTGATTGTTTATGACGTAAAGTGGTGTGAATTGATACCAAAACATTCCTACTCAATTATCAATGTGTAAAAAGAGGAAATTAAGGCAATTAGTGGATATTAAAAGGGTTTTATAAACGTATTTAAGAAAATAATTGGAGATAGTTTTATCTTGGCTAATAGAGATAGATTAGATTGGTAAATAAAAGTCCATCAAAACATGAAGGTAGATAAAGCTACGTTTCGTCTTATGGCAACTGACATTTTATTGGCATATTGAGCGAAAGGTTCTTTATAGACCATGATAAGAAAACATTGTATTTGTGACATTCACGACATTACATCTTCATAAGAATTCTCAATTAAAAGTCAGGGGGAAATTAGACCAACTTGTATTAAAAAATTGAACGAATATAAAGTATTTTACATATATGAGATTCTTAGTCGAAAATCAATTTTAACCACATATAAAATAATTTAAAAAACAACTCATTACCAATATCATAACAAACCTACAACGCTTGAAATACTGGCGCTCAAATCATCCCAGGTTAGTTACAGAACCTATTATAATTAAAAACAACGCGAGCATCAAAAACAAATGACCATCGCATTCTTCTATTTTTAAAACGCGCAACAAAAAAAGCCTTTTAGAAAAAAGGAGCCCCATTCCCGGCGGCTTTATCTGGTCGCTGTATAAATTACAATATTATTACGGGCGGATAGTTGGAAAGTTATTATAATATAGTCGAATGGAGGAAAGCGCAAAAAGGCCGTTAGTAACACGTGTCATTAAATCGATGTTTATTATACGGGCGTTGATGAAGTCGTCACTGCAGCGCGATTTGCAACTGTTGCGACCATCATTTCAAATCGGACGGATTTTAACGACTTATTTATGTGCTAAAGGGACATTTCGCGGCCCTATAAAGTTTGCATCTTAATTGCATTAGACTGGCGACTACGTAAACATGCTATCGCAGTCTTATACCTTAATAAAATTATCACTGCCTTTTTATATCTGGAGTAGATAATATTCACTCTAGGTTATTCAAAATGTTATTAGGTACTAAAAAGTAACAGCCAGTCAGGTAATGTGTCTCGTAAAATAAATCAATTCTCTATTGGAATTTACAAACATGTAATGTACCTAAGGACTTGAGAGTAACAGTACGAGAACATGAGTGTGTAACTACCAACCAGGCAATCGCACAATGTAATTGACTTACTGTGGCTTTCGGGATAGCATTACGTCACACCCGACTACCCTTTAAAATGTTTTTAGACACCACTAATAGCCTATATTTTTCCGAATTATAAACTTATATTTTAATAATATATTTTCCAAATAAGTATCTGCAATGACAAATTGTGTAGTCAATAATATGTGTGTATCCAATTTTTTTTAAAGTTATTGTTTCTCCTCAATTGAGATAGGCAAGGCCTTAGTCCATCACGCTGGCCTAGGGTGAGTTGGCGAACTATACACCCAAGGTTTTATTAGTATTTGGGTGTAAAATTGTATTTTTACTAAAATTATATCGCTTTATCCACTGACAGACGACTTATCCGTATAACTCCAAACCATTTCCAAAGAATCGGTCTATCTTCCTTAGATTCATATGACATAAACATAGTAATACTTTCATAATCAGTGCATTTTTATATAATCTACATATATCTATGCAAAAAATTATTGAGAAAGACCGAGTGGTTATTGCATCTGTGAACTAAAAGCGAATTTACGAATAATATGAATTAATATGCCCTATTCATTTTATTGAGAAAGCTCAGGGTCAGATGAGCCTCAACAAATCGTTAGACCAAAACTTCTATGAATTCTTAATAAACTAGTTTTCGTAACATAAACAAGTATGCAGTAACAAGTACGACTGAGTTGACTCAAAACTTATTTCACCAAGACGATTGAAGCTAATTACCTATCCTAATAACCACGGTAATTACTCCCATAAACCGTAACATACATAACCAAACAAACATTTTTATTACCCGTTCAAAGTGACAGCGGCCGGACGCTCCATTACACTCATGAAACTATCAGAAAAATTCAATTACCAAATATATTCTCAGACGGATAGTATTTTAAAATTAAAAAAGAAAGCCAATCAACGTGAACATTAAATATTGTTTGAAAAAACAACAAAAACCCATTGGGAACAAGCAAATGGGCTTGATTAGGTCCGATGTCACGCCGATAAAAGCGGTAAAGCCGAAAATTGAAAAGGTTACTTCATTAAAAATGCTATATTTTACAATTTTTAAGCAGGCAGGTGAACTATATGGCGGGCCGTAGGGCGACCAAATGTTTGTTTGTTTATTATAATTGTGAGGAAATTTTGTTTTGAGAATAAGTAATATCAGGTGATACGTTTTAGGTTTAACTTGTATTTAATAAGAAATGTTTATGACTGGATAATTAGAGTTTAAGGTAAAATATCCAGTTTTTTTGCTTTAAAGAATATATATTTTTCGTAGACTGTTGCAAAAGAAAAGATAATAAAGTACCATGTGGAATAAAATAAATTTCCAACAAATACGTACGTATATTTATCTTACCACAGACATATCAGCCATAGAGTTTTTACCCAACATATACTCGTACTAACGTATGACTATATCAAACTTTGTGAAAGACGACTCTGTTACTCCACACATTGAATTAGCGTGGGTGTGGAAGCACACTTCTGTCTTGTACAGGCGTATATGAATATCCTTATATATAATTAGCCTATGTCCCTCCACTGCTTAACGTAAACCCCAAGGAAGCACCAACCAATATCCTTATAAAATATCCTTAGTTATATAAAATACCTCGACAAAAGGGCACCCTACCCGCCGTCCGAGGCCGCCGCGCCCCGTCGCGCAGATCTAATGAAATAAACTGAAAATCAACACGCGCGCCTCTCCAGGGCTTTGTGCCGCCGCTCGGCGCTCACGCTCACGATATAATTAACACCAAAATTTATTGTAATCTTGGCCCCGAATTGTTTAAGCGCAGGTCATCGGGAAGACAGCGCTTTTGTTAAAGCGGTTATGGCGTAATTAGCTAGGTGAAGTTAGTAAAACTCCCTTTGCAAACTAATACTACGGAAAATATCGATTAAGTATATGCTTTGTTCCCAACAGTCAAATCTCAATAAAGAAAGCAAGAGTAAAAGACTATGCTGCTATTTTTATTTCTGGTCTGAGCTGTAAGTCCTTTTTACACCAACCATTCTACATCTCTGCATCATCCTAAGGAAGACTGCTTGGGAAAGCCGCAGGCATTAAGTCAGTTTTGTAGATCATTACAGTTTTTTACATGAAGCTACTTAAGTAAATAATGCAGTAAAAGGTGACGTAAATCGATCGCCAAAAAATGCTTAAAAGTTTTTCACTTCACTCATAGAATACCTAAATAGAATAGTGAAAATGTATCTCAACTGTCCCAAGCATCGAAATATATTAGATTAATGTATGTTAATTGTACAAATATTACTTTCACTATAAGCATGATTTTTAAATAAATTAGACCACGACATTTATGTAGCCCAGAAACCCACGTTGCCTTGAAAAATCTTTATTTAACAAAAGCAATATGACATATATAGAACAATATCCTGACCTCGTAAACAACATCCTAAACAATTATGAACTAAACATTACAAAATGAATGTGTAATGTTTTGAGGCTCTAAACTTTTATAGGCCCTAGACTAAAAACTGTTGACATAAGTACTGTACCCTGAATTAAGCTAACGAAAAATCCAAGACTAAAATATTTCCCACGGAAATAGCTTCAAATCAATGAATCATATCAAGAACTCTTCTGAAAGTTATGATAATAAAACAATAATTCACGAGATACCAAATTACAAAACGTATTGAGTTTTGCCGTCGACCTAGTGAAGTTAATAAGATCAATCCATCACCCCACTGGAAGTTTAGGCTACCACACGGACTATCCGATACAAACTGATTGAATTAGTTGTATTTATCATGTAAATGGGGTCTCGACCTCGCCGCCTTATTCTGAAATATTCGTATCAAACCAACGATAGATCGCACGTACATATCTGTGTATGAAAGTGTATTGATGGTTATTTTATTAATTTTTATACCTTTTATCTTGCAACACCCAAAGACCTAAAGAATGCCTTTGGCATTGAATTTGTCTTTATACTCACGTATAAGAAACTAAAATAATTAATTAAATAAAAGCAAATACATCATACCGACAGCTACATAGCGTAGTTGAATTCAACTAGCACCACGACAATTAATATTTTTGCGATTCGCTAAAATTTGTGTTGAGTTTGAGTGGGCATTTAAAACTAAAAATCACCGAACACATTTCCTTCAAGAAGCTCTACCACCGCAGTATATACCAAGTTACTATAATTTATTATAAATAGGTAGTTACAAAGTAAATCATACATAATAATCTACAGCATCCAGAATAGGGGTAACAAAGCTAACACAAGCGTGTACCGGTAGGGGTGCGCGCGCGCCGCGTGACGTCTCTACGTCCAAAGAGATGCGCCGTAGAGCAAATCGATTACGATTCGCAGGTGCAAATAATGATGTTTTTTATCGATAAAAAATTAAGCAGGTGCTTTTTTCGGTAACTCATTTTTTATCACCTCTGATGATGATATTAAATATTAATAGATATAATGATTTTGTCGTTTCGAAAATTACGTAAACTTTATAATGTGATTATTGTAATGATTAGCTGTGGTATCGATTAACATATTTTATTTTTTTTTATTGAAATTTGTCACTTTATTCTTAATTCATATAGCGAGATTTATGGTTTAAATTAAAACAGTTTCTAACAAGGTGACGAAACTTTTTCGGAAACGAGACAAATTTGTATAATTACTCGACTCTCTTGTAGCTACAAGACACTCTTCATCATCAGCCCATATGCGTTCCAGTGTTTCATCACCGTGATTTCAATACACACATAACAACGAAAAGTCAGAGGTGCGCTTGGAGTTTGAACCCGCGACCGCCGAGATCCTCGACCATGCGATTTAACCTCAAAGCCATCACTACTTATGTCATAATAGTATTTATTTATAATTACAGGAAGACAATATTGTTTTCAACACCGGTATAAGTACAATGTTATCACGCCAGCGGCGGCAACGCGGATCGATTTAATATTGTAATGAGACTAGCTCAGTGTTACCGAATTATAATGTACGCACACTTTGCGGACGTAACTCCACGACACATAAAGAGCGCTTTGTATTAACTGGAAAAAAATTGGATTTAATCTATAAAATCAGGATTATTTCATAAACTTGTCGTAGGTATACATTAAGTTGAATCAATACGTACTTAGCAAGCCTGGTAGACTTAGACCCAAACTCTATCAAGGATATAGAAGGCCAGAGCCCAGCAGTGGATGTTATTTTAGTTGATGATGATAATACATTAAGAAGTTTTTTAAAATACACCCTTCTTCTTCTTCTTCATCAACCCATATTCGCCCACTGCTGAGCACGGGTCTCCTCTACCATTGAGAGGGTTTAGGCCATAGTCCACCACGCTGGCCTAGTGCGGGTTGGCAGACTACACACCTAAGAAATTCCTAAGAACTCTTAGGTGTGCAGGTTTCATCACGATGTTTTCCTTCACCGTTAAAGCAAGTGATAATTCAATGTGAATACACACATAACTTCGAAAAGTCAGAGGTGTGTGCCTGGGGTTCGAACCCGCGACCGTCGAGATTCTCGACCGCGCGCCAAAACCTCGAGGCCATCACTGCTTAAAATACACCCTGCTACATTAAAATATACTAGGTAATATGTCTCGAATAACAATGTCCCTAAAACTTGGTCCTACAAACATTTTGTGAACTATAAAATCATTCTAAAGAAGAAACTCAAACCGGCGGTCTAATATTCCACACCCATTCTGACCAAAAGCACCACTATCTTGCCCCAAATCCCCACAGTTGCTTAGCATATCATACGCTCAACAACTTCAAATCTAGTGACGATGAAATATGACTATCCCATGATTTATTGTTACAAATTATCTTTTTTCATACAACGCCGCCTCAAATCTGTTAATGTAAATAAGGCGTCTGCCGTTTGATTTAATAATGCATTCGAGATTGTTAGATATATAAGGAATCAATTTACTTATACATTTGAATACGAAATGCGGGTCTAAAGTACTGCGCAGTCATTTGTTATTTTTAATTGGGTGTAGCTTTTTAACGATTAACAAAGTGCTCTCATGATTTTTAATTGATTTCTTTAGCATCACAAGGCTTGTATTAAGCTTTAATTATATATATTAATATATCTTTATCTCATTGAAATATGATGAAAATATGATTAGGGAATGTTTATACATTAATTAAATGAAATTAAAAAATATGTATTATCATCAGCCCATAGACGTCCCAATGCTGAGCACAGAATGTCTCTACAAGTTTTTAGGTGAAGGTACATTCAGGCTTTAGGCTTTCTACCACGCTGGCCAAATGCACGTTGGCGGGCTACATTTCTTAGAAACTCCTAAGAACTTTAAGACGTGCAGGTTTCATCACGATGTTTTCTTTATTTTGTAAAAAAAATATATCACATATTCAAAATAGACGTTATTTTAACATTCTTCTACTCGTAACAGTCAATGTATTCTGTTATTTTGTCTATCCTTCTCTGTAACATTACTGTGTTTTAGCTACATCTCTAAATGTAAACCAATCTGGTACATATGTCCGGCTGCCCCAAGCGTTAACTTACCGTAATGAGTTTTCTAGAAAATAACCCACAATTAGTACTGTCCAGTATTAATATCGATGAGTGATGTGCGGCCGCGGGCGTCTGTCATTCCGTTCCATTTAAATTGACCTCCCTCGTTCCACATTCTAATGCCGCAATTAATATAATATCACCATTCGGAGGGATCTTTGTAAATTTGTTGGATAATTCCTCGCCCTATTCATTTGCGTTGTTAAAATGATTGACACATTCAATTAGCGAGGTGACCGGCGGACCTCCCAACTCGGTTCTTAGCTATTAACTCAACCAGTTTGTTTGGACCTTGCTGAATCGCCTCGTATACCCCCTTTTGCCTGAATTTTGATTGATTCAGCGAAGAAGGGTAGGCCAAGTGTGGTTGGTGATGCGAAAATGGTAGGGTTATCGTATTGTCTTGAGGTTTCACCGTTGTTTTCTGCAATTAGCGTAGGAATAGCGTGTCTCTGGTTTAATAGGCCTTTCAGCGTAATTCAACGTTGATGTGCTAGATGATTTGGTTTGACAATGAATTATTAACAAGAATGCGTTGAAATGTTGTGAAGGTGGAACGAAATGTGTTTTACTTTTAAAGCGCTCTGTCGAAAGCGGCCTGCATCCAATGTCTTCCCGCGATTTTTGTTTAAACGTCAGGCTACCTTTGGGAGAGCAATGAACATCTTTTGTCTGGTGATGATGACGGTTTTTCTGTGTATATTCAGAATACTTACATAAAGCAAGCATTATTTCGTCGATGGTTGAAAGAATTTTGCTTATCAACTGTATTTACTAACCTACCATCAGATTCGGCGTTGTCACTATACACTTCTGGTGTGCACATCTGCGTGCGTTAGGTGTAGGTTTTGATATGGACATTAGTCAAAAATATTTAGCTGCAATGTTTCTCAGACTGTGACAGACCCCAGAAAATCCTAGGTATCAATCCTAGGTTCAATCGTATGACGATTGAAGATTTAAAAAAATAACTCAGATTTTCAAACCTTAAGCCTTATAAGGATGTCATTATATGGAAGAGGTTATTCAGAGTTTTACCAAAAAATAAAAACCTTATAACTTCGTACCTACTGCTTCCAGTCCCAGACAGACACAAAGCAAACCATCTTTTACTGACACCAATAAAGCCTCACTTCACTAACACCCACCGATTTCCATTTCACTGAACACCGCCACGCCGGACTGAAAAATGAGCCCAAACAAAACTAAAAACCATTCAAAAGAACTGAAACACGATTTCAATCCACTGCGACCGCTATTAAACCTAGACATCTCTATTAAGAACATTAAATTAGATCATTTTCGACCACTATGTAGTTTTTTGCCTCACAACAGCACAAAAGCGCCGTGCGGCGACTAATCTGAAACCGCTGCGGCCACTAATGAAGTCGTAACACGGTTCTGAGTGCATTCCGATGCTCTTTATTGCGTATTTCAATTATGAATTATAATAGCAAAGGGTAGCTCTGTGTGCATAGAGTGGTGCAGCAGAATCGACTAGTTTGAATTATGCCTAAATTGTATTCATCATACTTGAGGTTTGGGCGCGCGGTCGAGAATCTCGGCGGTCGCGGGTTCGAACCCCAGGCACACACCTCTGACTTTTCGAAGTTATGTGTATATTCACATTGAATTATCACTTGCTTAAACGGTGAAGGAAAACATCGTGATGAAACCTGCACACCTAAGAGTTCTTAGAAATTTCTTAGGTGTGTAGTCCGCCAACCCGCACTAGGCCAGCGTGGTGGACTATGGCCTAAACCCTCTCAATGGTAGAGGAGACCCGTGCTCAGCAGTGGGCGAATATGGGTTGATGAAGAAGAAGAAGAAGATACTTAACCAGCGTAAAACCTTCCACTGATAGACCGAGGGCTCACTAGCAGGTCTGAACTTTAACACCACAGAACACCCTTGAATACAAGCCGCTTTTAACATGATGTTGGATTTCTTAGGGAAGGCAATAAAACAATAGGCCAGCTCAGGAAGTTCTTAAAAGTTATCGGAAATATTACTACAAAATCTCTACTTATTACAAGGTCATAAATCAAAGCTGTTAAAGGGCGTTTGAAAAATATGCCTCTCCTCACAAATTCAAGGACACAACGGTGAAGGCTTAAAATATATTTATACATCTAAATGTTTACATGATCTTTAAGTCTCTAGTTTTCTGTGGTACTCCACAGCGTCGCCTCTGCGCATTTACATATTCTTTGTCGATAACTAGTAAGTCGTCCACGGTGGCTGTATGCCGCGGATGCACAGCAGGCGCAGATTGGCCGCGCATGACACAGCGCCTGCACACTACGCCGACAATAAACCGTTCCGATTGTGTAGCAGCGCCTTTATTGCTCTCGCCAATATGAACACTAATAACGAGTATTTGTTAATTAAAACCTTCTTGGTGTATTGTACGTGCATAAACTGGCCAGTACTGATTGGATAAGCTGTGGTTTATTTCTACTACCATGTTCCGCCAGTTGTGTTTTACAATCTCATATGAAAGCTAGTCTACTGTAGTTAGGTATAGTTACCGAGCACATTAAAATATTGTCTTATAGCAAAATTATTTTAATATTGGCTGATTCATCAATCCGAGATCTCACAATGGCTTACGCCAATATATCCCATAAGCAGTTTTGTAGTTTTCCATAGTAAACATATACATTTAATACCGATAGTTGCATTGAAAACGTATTGTTTTTATTTTTCGTCGGTTTTTTTTTAACGCTATTGGGTTTGTGATCACCGTGGGTATTACCTGCCTTTGTTTCCGACCACGGTCTGAATCTTCCTGTATAGATATCTTAGCAAATATAAAATAACACACATGGGATTCCTGCGGAAATAGTAGACTAACTGAAATCCTAGTAATACTCATTTCCAGCAAATTCTACTCGTTGTCAGCGAAATTATAGAAATTTTCGAAAAATTAAAAATTTGTTATAATATGACCTTGTGGATGATCGCCATTCTGGCAGATACAAATATCCGATCACCATTAAATTGCCTTGACAATCTTGCTCACGATTACTTTTGGCCCATTCGTAAAACAACCATCAGCCAACATCACGTCGCAAGCATTTCAATAAACCTTTATATTTATTTTGTATAGGTCAAACTCGGGCCTAAGCCATTGCCAGCTATTACCTAGATCCCGTTAAACATAGCCTCACTTATTTTAGACAAAATTACTGAACGAACACGCCGGGGGGAACAGCCGTTCTCATCGATTACAAAAGGTCACGCTGCTAACACTTCGAGTAAAGGTAGCTCCACATAATAGGAAATGTTATGTTAACTCGCAAAAAAAGCTAGTACTTGTTTAACAGGCTAGATAAAGGGTTCTTAACCGCGCGAATAGTTGCATTGAGATTTGTGGCGTGGATCTGAAGCGAAATGAATATTTGAAATAAATTGTGAATCTATGTGGTAGGTACATGCATTCACCCTGGAAGTAGTAATTATAGTAATCTTTATTGTAAAAAGTTAAAAGGTACTATTTTGCATATGAAATAATCCTGAAAATTCATTTACAAAAATCTAAACAAGCAACAGGAACAATCGGCTTTCGGAAAACATAAACATACTCCCAGAAGTTACAAAATACTCAAGTATACTTGCGCAGTAAAGAGAGGTACAACGCAAAATAATTACGATAACAAGCTAAATGGTATAAAAGTCACAAAATTAGTACGTCAATGCAGCCATAAAAACGTCACCAGTATCCACCGTCGGGCAAGCGGCGGCTTTAATAATCTCATTGAAAATGTTGATTAAAGCGAGAAGACATCTCGCTACGGGATTTATTAATAGGCTTATGATTGCGGCTTCTATTAAAAGTTATCACAACACGGACGACGAGAGATGAGGGCACACGATGTGCCAAAGAATCAAGCACAGAACTGACACACAGCATTGTGTATGACGTAGATGAAAAGTAAATATGCCCTAGGTTTTTAGCAGTGGGGCTGCTTCCATAGAAGCCTAAAAGCGTTATACGGAATTATGTAATGTCTGTTGTGGGGTAAGGATAATTTCATTTATATGTCTAATCGCTTTGTTAAAAAAAAGATTTGTTATTCGAAATTTGTAAGACACTCTGGACTTTTGGGCTTTTATGGAAGTACCGCTATTGATTTAGAGTCTATAATGCTTTATCTACTTTTTGTTACTAATAAATTTTATTATGTTAAAAAATATATACAAATTCCTTTTGGCTATGCAACTCATGAACTCCACAGTTCATGGGTTTCTGACGCAAATATTTTATTACTTAGTTTTTTCAACCTTGATCTTATATATTATATTTTGTTAGTAAATCAATATGTTTTATTGTGGCAATATTATATAATTATGATATTAAACTTACAAAAAAAAACTTTTCCAGACTCTTTCCCGTATCCTAAAGCCTAATAAATCTATTACAAAATTCAACAAATACTGTTCCAATAAAATTTAATAGAATAAATATTTTAAGCAATCAAATATTTAGTATGAATCGGTTACAGATTACTTCATACATGCCCCGTATAGCCCAGAGCTACAATTACGAACACTTAACACAAACATAAGATCAATTTGCCATAATGACTGTATATTTAATACGCTTTCGTCAAAGATTTCATAATTTGCTCATTTAGTCCAGTATTACACATCCGAATGAATGTATTTCGACTTTTTACTTGCAGTCCCTGACTTTGACTTCTTCTTTTTCTTCTTCTTCATCAACCCATATACGCCCACTGCTGAGCACGGGTCTCCTCTACCATTGAGAGGGTTTAGGCCATAGTCCACCACGCTGGCCTAGTGCGGGTTGGCGGACTGCACACCTAAGAAATTCCTAAGAACTCTTAGGTGTGCAGGTTTCATCACGATGTTTTCCTTCACCGTTAAAGCAAGTGATAATTCAATGTGAATACACACATAACTTCGAAAAGTCAGAGGTGTGTGCCTGGGGTTCGAACCCGCGACCGCAGATTCTCGACCGCGCGCCCAAACCTCGAGGCCATCACTGCTTTTTTGACTTTGACTAGAAAGACTTTATTGGAAACTTGTTTAACAAATCGAAATCATTTTATGAATTTTAAAAAGCGTTATTTTGTATTGTTTTGTACATTGTTTCATTACACTGAAACTTTAAAAACGACCATGAACATATCTGTATTGGTATTACTGAAGAAATATTTCTTGTTAATAAGTCTTTTTTAATTTTTCTATGTAGAAACCGTTTCTACTCGGACGTAATTTTAAATTTCATACTATGTAATGAGTACGAAATTCAATTGTGCCATGGCACAGGACACCGAATCTTCTTAAAATAAAAAATATTTAATGTCCTTTCTAAAGTCTCGATTTATGTATCTCCATACTAAATAATAATTTATTTGGCCCAGTGCTTATGATATGGGTTATTATGGATTTTGTACCATGCATTCAAAATAAACAAATACACCCAACAGTCACATACATAGTCCTGACCCCACACTAAGATACGAGTCTTGTGTCGTGGGTATCAGAAACTACGAGAGACTATAGTTATGTTATTGAATAATTCAACACGAATTATTCAATAACATAATTATAATATTTCAAAAGCCGTCTGTAACCCGTTAATAAAAATGCCCCTTAGCACTTATTCCGCACAAAACCTCCTTTCATATCAACCCCGAACAAATTACCTGAACCATACAAAGACTGTCACATCTACAACAATACTCTTTGGTGCTCCACGGCCCAGTACCGGGTGATTGAATGCGAGAGCAAATTATAGGCTATATGGACACCTTATTACCGCTCTTGGACTGTTAAAGCAATCTATCTGACATTTAAATTCTGCCGCGAATGAGGGCATGTAATGACGACTTGCTTAATGTTGCTAGCCTACGGGAGGTGTTGTCAGTTGTCACGTGTCGGTTTTACGTTTACGGGGATAGTTAAGTGAAAATTTGTAGCACTATATCATCTATATATATAAAAGAAAGTCGTGTTAGTTACACCACTTATAACTCAAGAACGGCAGAACAGATTTGGCTGAAAATTGGTAGGGAGGTAGCTTAGAGCCAGGAGACGGACATAGGATACTTTTTATCCCGTTCGATAGCGTTCCCGTGGGACTTTTCATTGTTTTCTTTATCCATACAAAAGTTTCGTTTTAATAATTAAGTCAATTTGAACTTTAACAATACAATAAAGTTTAAATCGTAGTGGAGGAGTTCTATGTTATAAAAATGAATTGCTCGATGTGTTCCTAAGCGCAAATCTCGAGAACAGCTGAACCGATTTCGCTAATTCTTTTTTTATAATATTCCTTGAAGTACGAGGATTGTTCTTACGGAGAGATACATTTTAATAATTGCCTGAAAAG
Organism: Cephonodes hylas; assembly: GCA_030295005.1. Lineage (NCBI taxonomy): Eukaryota > Metazoa > Arthropoda > Insecta > Lepidoptera > Sphingidae > Cephonodes > Cephonodes hylas. The sequence continues at coordinate 3,383,472 of AP025364.1, read as the reverse complement.
GTCTAAAAATAATACTTTTCTATATTCCCATACAAAAGGTTCGTAATGATACTTAAGTCATTTTGAACTTTAACACCATACAAAATTTCCTGTCATTTAATGTTTATCCCGTCGATGCAGTTAGAGGCCCCCTCAAATAAAAGAACGTATTAAAATAAGCATTTTGAATCGACAATATGTATCTATAACATTCGAATAATTGCGTATTTTAGATGTTAAAAATGCAGAATTCTCATGACAATGGATTGACATTTTTTGGCTGTCAAATATTAAGGCGTTCAGAAATTTATTTTGTGTAACAAATCTCCTTGGTAGTGCCTAATTTTTTATTTTTTATTATGCTTGAATATCTAAAATACTCTAAATCTCCTTCAACAAATCGTAATAAATGTTCAGGGGATGCCTTTTCCATTGATCTAGCCAGTCATGGAACAGGGCTATGAGTTCGCGACCTCGGCCCCCCGAGCTGTTGGAGTCTCCCACTATTTCCTTATCCGGGACTGTGGCATCCTTACCATCAGGCCAAATATCCTTACCTGCAATATCCTGTACCCAAACACACGCTATCTCTACCCCTTTACCAAAAGAACGAAAGCCCCAAGGAGAGTTGGTGTCAGACAGGCGGGCGGCCGTAAAACATTTGCCAAAACATTTATACAGCATGTATAATAAGAAAGGTGATAGGGCCTAGGCCGTCCCCCGTAGCCGACGCGCAGGGGCAGCATCCGGTTCCTATGAGAAATGGGCAAGGTTTGTTACACCAGCCCGGGCGGGGGCAACGTAAGACACTAGCCCGGGAAATGAGATTGAGGTATGCAAGTTGGAATGTAGGTACGACAAATGGTAGGTCAAGGGAAAAAGAAAAAAAAATGGTCAACGACGAAGACTTACGAAAGACGACTGCATGCAGCAAAGATGCCGAATGTTGCGGTGGATGTGTGGTATAACACGGAGTGACAGAGTCAGAAATGAATACTTTAGGGTAAGTCTGAAAGTAGCTCCTGTGATAGAAAAGATGAAAGGAAACCGTCTGTCGTGGTATGGGCACATTAAGAGAAAGAATTAATCATATGTAGGAAAAAAAAGTGATGAACATGAAAGTGGATGGATGGGCGAGCTGAGGGAGGCCAAAAAAGAGATGGATGGAGTGCGTGACTGAAGATATGAAAAAGAAAGGGGTGAATGAAAACATGACGGCTGACAGGGATGTGTGGAAAAAGAAGAGATACTGCGCCGACCCCAAGTAATTAATTGGGACAAGGGCAAGGGGATGATGATATACCTAAGTAATTAAAAATTAAATTCTGTTAATAAGTAACAAGACATTCATTGACTGGTAGGGCGATACGAAGTTTGCCGGGACAGCTAGTTATGTATATATTAGACTTAGCTGGTAGTCAAAAAAGCGGACTAGATTGTCGCCTAGAAAAAAATACCGGAATAGCTTATGTACCTATACATAGGCTGACCACGAAATACAATCCAAAGGATTTTTCAATGTTGTGAAATAATCGATATAATTGTACGAATTAAGTACACGACTAGTACTTGATAGATCAATTAAAACATCTTTTAAAATGTAGGGGATTGTGTTAATAATTGTAGAAAGAATCTACTTATAAAAATTAAGAAAAAGATTTTTATTTTCGAATATTAATATAAATTTTGCATTATTTTTATGATCATGAAAAACTAGTATTTATTCTGTCAATAATAATTAATAACCTTAGTTACCAAGGAAAAATTCTGTATAAGACTTATAGCTAAATTTTATAACGTTAAACGTCAAAGTGAAAATGTTTGTGACTGTAAATTGGTTGTAAATATATACCATTAATAAAAACGAATGTAAAATACCCATTAAAGAAGCCACAATAAAAAATAATATAGCAAAATTGAGGTGTTATCCTTGACGTAAATTTAAATCACTACCTGTCAACAAATGAAGTAAAAAGTCAAAAACTAAACAAATTCAGTGCCAATTACAAAGTTCTACCAAACATTAGCAACGAAATGAACGCGGGCCTCTAATACTACTGCACAGCTCGGGGCGACAGGGCTGCCAACCTACAAATATACAAATTATCTAGAAATAATTAAATTTAAATAATTTAAAATACTTATAGTACACATACATTTCGCTTGTGACCCAAAAAGAGTAGGGCCGTATGCATTTCTTCATCAAAATTTCTGAAGCCTGTTGATGTTTATCCTGCAGGTTTCTAGACTCCGTGATACAATTATGATTTTTTTATGGTAAATCCCGAGAATACTTTGTCCTATTCAAATTAGTTAGACCTGGTACCTCTAAAACTTGCAGCACTTACTTGTGCTACGAAACCATTATAGTTGCCACAATATTAGATATGTTTTTCAACTAACTTTATTCTAGTTGCCTTATAAGACGCATCCGCTAAGTGCGAAAAGAAACAACTCAAATACAACAAGACTAAGTTACGAGCAGCTAAACACAACTCTTAAACAGTTAATATTCATCAAATATTAATAAGTACTGAAACTGACAACATTACGTCTAAAAAGACCCATCATTGTTTTAGAAAAAAAAAATATGATACACATTAGCTACGACCCACGCAAAAACTACTAATGCATATTCTTAATGTTGGCAGCCCTGCAGCCCGCATGTTATGAAAGGTAATTACTGGTGGGTAGCACAACAAAATCCGGTAGTTAATTATCCTAAATTGTATAATGGTGGTGCGGCAGTTCGCGACGCGTAATTACCGGCCCGAGGCTCCTCGCATACAGCCTTCGTCCCTCGCCTCCCAGTGATAGAAACATTGAAAATACATCACTGCCTTAATAAGATGAACACGATACAGCCACAAAAAAACATTGATAACCTTTTTTGTTCTTGCAAAAATCCCGTTCTTTTTTCAAAATTTTATAGGTTATGAGTTATGACTTGTATGCTAACGCTTTTAGGCTTCTATAGAACTACGGTCACTGGATACATGCATGCCAAATGTATTATTTACCATCAAATTATTCATTACAACTGCTCACCATTGCATTAATAGCATTGATGTTAGATTGAAATGAGCTAAACACTTCTCAGTAAGCGAACCCACGCGCCGCAATAACGCGAAACGGATGTCGCTTGATTCACAGCAAAATAATGGGATTTTCTTAGAAACACATCAAATAAATCCGAAAAAAACCTTATTTATCATTCCATAAAGCAAAAACTGTGTGCCGTCGCGTCGTTTATCAAAGCAATTTGCATGTTTAACAGCAATACTGCAGTCACACGGGGACATTATATCTATGAGTGTAGTAACACATGCCGAGTTTCGATTGCGTGTGGAAGAAATGGATTTTGTTAATCACGTCTATTTCTTACTGTACATACGTCTATTATATTTGGATTTGACTTGTCAGTGTCTGATTTTTTGCAGTGGAGCTTTATGTCTCATGTAATAGTAGGCAAGTCTTCTTCCGATTGTACAGATTTCGTGCAGATACCGAGCATTTCCAATAAAAACATCGTAGACCTATGATTAAGTCTCTATAGCATTAAAATATCATTTATAGAATAGCTTAAAGAAGAATCTTATGTTCTTCAACATTCATACATGTAGATCGAAAGGAAATGTTTTTAAAAGACACGAACATATGGTTTACCTCATTTCTTTATTAAATCTAGATACTAGAACCATAGTGTAATCAGACTGTGGTCCTCGAACGTAATAAGGCCCATGTGGGACGACTTAGTAACCTTAATGCTTCTTCTTTATTTGCTAACTCTATGATATCAGAATTTTCAGCGCTCCTCTGAGATTTTCCAATGTTTAAACTGTATTATTTTTTAACCGGAGTTGTCGCGGACATCAACCAATCGTGACCTCGGATTTATGATTTCAACACCAAACACAATTTGGCTATCTTTACAAATCGTACATAAAAATTAATAAACATATTCCCATATCCTATCGTCGATCTCATATCAGAAGACCAATAGCAACCATTAGATCTCTATCACACTCAAAAAGATCCACGTATTCCTAATCACACAGATCCCATACCCTATCATCGATGTCATTCAAGAATCTCTATCGTACGTAGAAAGATCCACGTAATCATAACCACACAGAGCCCATACCCTATCGTCGATCTCAATCAAGAAGGCCAATAGCAACCGTTAGATCTCTATCACACGTAAAAAGGTCTACGTAATCGGGTTTAATCGAGCGAGGATCGCCGCCAGCCTCGACCGACAGCCGCCATGACAAACTTGACATACGACGTGCGAACGCGCCAATTACCGAACTCACTTTGATTATACGCTTGTCACTTGGCAGGGGTGATAAGTGACCCGTAAATAAGCACCTGATGCTAATCCCGTTGCTACTGTTACACATCTGTAAACTATTCAACGCGGCGAACGTAATGCTAGTTAACAAGTGACTTTGATGGTAGTTTTATTCTTCTAGAGACATCTGTTTGTATATGGCTGAGTAGGGGTCACCTCTATGTAGGTAAGTAGTGTACCCCTAAATAGGCAGAAGTGCATTTCTGCACCCACATTTCGCCAAGCATGTACGTATATTAACAGGAGTAACAGGAGTCGAGCCCATTTCCGTGTCATTGCTAAGAATTTCCAAAACAAATTTCAACAAAAAAACAAATAACACTTTGCTCAAATCAAGCAGGAATACCCAGGATCTCAAAATCGCAATATTTGCACCCCAATACCACGAGATCCAATAAGTTCTTCATAGGATAAATAAAAATACAAAACTTGAATCCTTAAGGTACTAGCAAAAGTACAACAAATGATTTAGATACTACTAGCAATATACAAAGGTAATATAAAAATGTGGACTCGAGATTATTTTAAAAGTTTTAACTGTGCCTGCCATTTATATTTCAACATAAATAAGTGTGCTATATCAGAAAACTCGTAATATGAACTGAAAAGTTTTCAAAACCTATTTTCCGTCTTCATCGAATTGAATCTAAAGAACAGCAATATCTTTAACTCGACAAATAAATTCTAAGCTCCTCACAAATCTATGTAAATCTCGATCTAAAAGTGAACGACCCGCGAGAATTCTAAGAAAATGGTTATTTTATGATTTTTGTTGGTAAGGTCATTCGCGTCAAGTCGTGATGTAGCTCGCCGGAACAAAACGCTCACGAACTCAATGGACTGGCCGAACTGTTCACTTACTGTGACTCTGATAGTATACAATGATATAATAAATCGTTACAAATCACTACATGCCTGCCACTTAACGGGTAAAATAAAAAAAAGCCTAACATTCGTATGCATAGTTCTGATTAACATGTAAGGGTCTTTCCTGGCTGGTATCAGAAAAATACATGTGACAACATAAACTTTTCCCGGTGCATAGATCAACACTACTGCCTCTCGCTTTACAAGCTGGTGTCTTGCCAACAGACAGATTCCCAAAAGTACAAAAGCTCAGCTTGCCTCACAAAATTCCGATTATATTATTCCGAATCTATAAAGGCTAAATCTTTGTTTACCAAAAGCAATTTGATATTTAAATGAGACTATGTGAACCCCCACAATAAACAATTATAAATGAGACGTTACTCAATTAACGAGCCATGCTTTTGGGCTGCTATGGAAGTACCGCCACTGATTTGGATATTTTATATTGATGGGTTTAACTCCTTATATACGATTAAATCCATCCCACGGGATAAATCATATCGCCAGCACAAATGACCGCAATCTTCACAATTTTTGAGGTATTCCTCAATTGGCTCATAGATATTACAAGTAGCTCAAAAACTGGCATTCATTCAAGTACAAAAAAATCACAATCAATGGTAACCCAGCAGAATCGTGATGAATTATGAGCTGCCAACAAATTACAGGCGGCGATTACACGGTTAATAACCAAATTAACCCGGAGCTAGGCCGGCTCGCCAGAGCGAATGGGAAAAGTGCAGTTGCCCGCACTGAAATGAGACGGTGTGAAGTGGTAATTTTACCATCTGCGAAACACATGTTGGCATTGCTAACCGCCAAACGTTTGTTTGGTGAAATTTATCGACCTCTTTTGTGATTTGTGTGGGGAAAACTTTGGCGTAGGCTGTTAGAGGTGTAATTAACATTAAAACAAAGAAGCCATTGTTACGTAAAAGGAATTATAAGTAATTGCTTAAAATCGGGATGATTGAGATTTATTTGGATATATATATATTTACTGATATACTGACTGTCATCAAATCGAAGCCGAAAGAACCATATTCAGTAAATTATGCAAAAAACGTTATGGCGTTTATTTAGAACGATCTAAATTGTCGGTTATAGGCTGTCTTCAAATCTAAGATGAAAAAACAATTTTCAGTAAATTATTTTAACAACGATAAAAATGTGACTCAATCTTTGATAAGGCAAAATCTCATTGTTATTGGACGTTATTCTTTCATCGATAAGAAAATAATTTTTCTTGAATTTACTCAAAAGTTGCATAAAAACTCAATCAAAATATTTATTAAATAAACCATTAAACACCCCCTGTACGCCTTATCAAAAAATAATCTAGAAAACCCGTGTACATGTAAAGAAAATCGTTGCACCAAAAAGGTTTTATTAGGCACAACATTAAGAGTGTAATTTACCATCCTGGCCGTAAAAATTAATAAACTTTATAACGCTCACAAACAAATCGATCGGGCGGTAAGCATCGTTCATTTATTTTTAACCAACATAGTTACGAAATTGGTCTCAACTGCGCTGCATTACCGGGCCCATAAAGCCTTATAGCATGCACTTCCATTATCCTTCATAAGCTAAAGGTCCTTATAAAGAGTGGCGTGAGTTATCAGCTCCTGTGGACGATGCTTTATGACCACTTAACTTCAGGGTTACTGTCCACTGACGTACGCATCACGATATTCACCATCAAATATAGAGTTTTAAAAAATATTTTTGGAATAGACAAAGAAAGAAGTGTCTTGTCTAGCGGCATAAGAATGTGCTATGTGATCTTGAACTTCCATTCCCGGATCGGGCGAATTGTTATTGGGTACTTAATACATCCATTAAGAAAATTTCAATAGCCGCCGTGAAACTGGTTAAATGCTGGGAAAACGGTAATGGACTCGCCCCCTATTATTTGAGACTGATACATACCTGGCGAAATGAGGGTACAGAAATTCACTTCCACTTACCACTTCATAGACAAAATATCCATCGAAAAATGATTAATTTCTAAACTGTTTCAATCTTTTCTTCTCAAAATGCTTTCGCTTACACTTATTAAGCGAAATTCCACTGTAAAAAGATCCATCACCTTATAAGGAATATAAATGTTGAATATAAAAAATAATAAAACCTCTTCAGTGGAACAAAACCCTAAGTCTGAGGTTACGGTAAGAAAACTGCGCGTAATTGGAAAGCTAGCCGAGCTAAATTGCCGAGTGTATATGAAAACTAATAGAATTAAATGAAATGTATCCCGTATGAAGCAGTTAGTGATGTTTAAGACGCTTAGAGGAACATATTTAATAAACTTTCATAGTAATTGTTGGTTGTACCAACTAAATTGCCAGCGACACGAAAATTATTACGGCAAATACTAGTTTTTAACTTAATGCAATATGGCGAACCGTGCGGTAAGCGTTCCTATTTGCTTATATAATTTGAACCGTTCGTACTGTTCACTGCTGCTACAACGAAAGAACATTGCTTCAAATTAAATCGGATAGGAGAGCGCAAAATACACTGGTCTTATTTTATTCACTCGCTAAATATTATTATAAAATCACGGTTATTTTATTATACCATTTATATGTAGTACTTTACTGGATAAGGGCCTTTTCTTCCGTTGAGGGAGATTACGCATTATACAACCACTCTTAGTTAATGCACATTGGCTATCCTCAAATACCCGCGAAATACAGAGAAACCTTAGACGGAGTTTTATATTTGCCGTGTAAATTATTATTAATGTTTCATATTCATATTCATTAATCAATTAATCATTCATAATCAATCTCTTCTAAGAAAAATATATTTTTTAGTAATAATGAAACTTCTGCTTAGTGTAGTGAACAGAAAAGATGTTGTTTCAAACAAAGACAAAAAGCGAAATTTTAATGTGACAACATTTTCTAATGAATAAATTTATAAAACCAGAATCACTTTTCACCTCTACATAGTAGGGCAACACTATCATTTCAACTTGTCTCCGCGCAATTATTAAGTGCTTACTTTCGCCCCATAATTCAACTAATTCTAGGCTTAATAATCCAAGCTCAGAGTAGTTGATAAATATAAAATTATCACCTGCAGAATGAACTCTCTTCGTAAAGTGTGGTTATCATTATCATGGCAACACCGGCCATGAAACGACAGATTTATTAGCTTCCGCATACTTGGTAATGTTAAGTTTATCATTAATCCTATTGTTACTGTTAAAAAGCCCGTAACGGAAAAAATCTATTTTTTTGCTGGCTTACTTATTATATTTTGCTTGTCCTGCACTTGCTACGATATTGATAGGAGGAGTTTCAAACACTTTACAGCAAAGCGGAATTTAGAAAATTCCATATTTTTTTACCATCATTCTGACAAGCAAGACTCTTAATTTTTACTTACCAATGAACCAAAATAAATTCCAAAAAGCATATCAAATGGTAGTCTTACCGCAGTACTTATTCGACAAAGACCTTATATGTATATTACATTGGTAAACATTAGATATAGAACATCACAGGAAAATATTTATACGAGTCCTACTATCCGACGCTTAAGTATCACAAAGGACCGTGAGACAGTATGGTACCTATACTTAATTCATTTGTTTCTGTCGTAGTCTACACTAAACCACAAACACGCTGACGTTTATTTCTACCAACAGATTGTGATGTAATTGTTTAGTGGAAGCTTGTTACGGAATACTCTCTCAGTCCAACCTTCCATACATAGTTTTTAAGTCCGGGAAATATCCTAAGAACGCATTCTTATCGAGCCGGTTCTAATTGCCGGCTTACCTGCACTCAGGTACGAGGGCCACTTAATTAATTAAAACTATTGATTTCTTAAGTGTTTTATTGTTTACAAACTATTGCTATTATCGTAGTTTTTTCTTCTCATAGTTCAATCATTTTCTTCCGCTTCTTTCCCGTCCTTTTCCAACTCTTCCTTTATATTATTTCTGAATAATTTTGCTGGGGGATTATGACAAATTAGGTGCTTAGATTTGCTGAGCTTCAGTACTCGGCGTCAATACAGTGTGTGCGGTTGTTGATCCTGGAGCACTGAAGTCACTCAGTAAAATAAAGCGCTTTAAGACCTCGTCATAACCCGGTAAACTATTTTTGTTGCAATGGTAGTCTATACAACGCTAATTGAGAGCAGGTTGCAGGTACATCAATAAAATAACCCTAATACCTGTACAAAAAGCAATGCATCCGCACAAGACTTCCTCGCATATTCATCTCTGAAATAACCTGCGGTCTCCGTACTCATATATTTACATTGAATAAAAATTACCAATTTACTTTACGCAGGTTGAACTATCACGTTATTTTTCATAATTACATGAATATGAAAAAAGTCGCATAATACATTGTACCAATTACGTTTAATGTTACGTGCATCCAAAAGTGAGATTGATTGGGCTTAATCGTTGTTAATCACAAAATTTGACTCTCAATAAAATTAATTCGGCCATGAGAGCGGCGGTCGAGGTCGCAGAAGGTCCCGCGACTCAACCATCAACTTTACAGCATCTGTGGCTCGTAATTTAATTAAAAAATTCACAGAAAAACGGGCCTCGCCGCGTCGACGCTGCAATCTACCAAATTGCACGCATCGGCAACGGCAGCCTAATTCAAGTTTATTTTTGCTTTTATAATATATTTTAAAATTAACCCGGGACGCATAATAACAGTAATATAGGTTTTTTGATTAAATTTGCCCAAAACCAATACTTAAACGTTATCAAACTGTTAAGTATCGGAGTTTGATGAGCGTGGACAATTTTCGTAACATCATAAATATCCTGCAATTATGGATCCGATGTCGAGCGAAAATATTTAGGTATCCTCCCTTTTTGTGTAACATCTGATGAACCTCTTGTCTAGATGTCTTTTTAATGGCAATTAGGTAAATTTTGAGTCCTATATATTGTTGTTTATCGAGCAAAAATAAGTTGCTTAAATCGCAAATTGATGCGCTTTAACTTATTCATAAATTAGTTTTTTTTTCTTTTGTTCCTTATGCATAAATTTCAAAGGTCATCCTCAAAATTTTGAATTGTGCTGAAGTCGATTCTTCATGTATTTTCCATTAATCCATATAGGAAGAGCATTTTATATCTATGACTTAAAACTGAAAGCTATTCTATATTTAACCGTAAAAAATATTTTTTTTATTTATTCTCCAACTGTGACAATATAAATCAACAGTCACATTACCACAAAATTATGGAAATTTTCTAACCTATCGTACTTAGGTTTCGTTTTACCGCGACAATTTACCCGCGAACTTGTCTTTTGCCTAGAGTGGCCATAATTTCAACGATTACAGACTTGCAACCTCCTTTCAACGTTCAGAAATGACAGGCTAGTGCACTACTTGCTCGAAACATATAATATTTAAATACGAAGACTGTATATTGGCGCGCAAATATAACTTTGCCGAGTTTATGTCGGCCAACACTTTATACCGCATTTGCATAATAAAATTACCAACACTTGGCTCCACATCCCAGGCTGTAAAAAATGTCCGACGATTAAGTTAAACGCAATCGATTTACTTTTTTGCTATTCAGTGGAGAAAAGTTAGTATCGGAACGGGATTGCTTGGGATGGCGCGTAGCATGACTGTACTAAGCCGGAGAAAGGTAGTGGCTGTATGATGGGTAAGAACAAAAGTCACGTTTGTACATAAAGTTTAATTTTGCTTTAAAAATTAGTTTAATCAACAACGGTTAAAAAAACATCGTAAGGAAACCTGCACATCTAAAAGTTCTTAGTAATATTTTAAGTGTGTATTGCCCCAACCCGTACTAGACCGGCGTAGTGGACGAAGGCCTAAATCGTCTCAGTTGGCTGATGATGATGATGATGGCATTATTACCAATTGGAAAATACCATTTGTAATGGAAAAATAAAGATGAATCAAAACGTCACTCCTATACATAAATACGGTCTTGTAATATGTACATAATCCTAGCCGACCACTCACCGAACATTCTTCAATAATTATTATAAAATAAATGTTTATATCTTCTTGCAACCGACTTGACCACATTGTGCCAACAACAATTAATGTTATTGGAATAAACATAAATACTTAATTGGGAACTTAATGAAGGCGAATTGAGTTGGAAATTTTTTCACGTAATTTTATTGCTGGCAACGAAATAGCCGCGAACAACTAAAACCACATATTTGTCGCTGTTAAAAGTTTACTACAAAATCGATTAAGTGTCTTCGTGTTTTATTATAATGGCGTTTGTACGACTGTAACCTTTGCAACTACTAACAAAATATTTTATCGGAAAGACACTTGTACGTACAAGTTCGCGTTGACTTTTCACTTCTTCAAAAACAGTTTATTAATAAAACATTATTTCAATTAAGTTTATTATGAACACGCAATCAAAAACACTTTTTTTTACTTTATTAATTATACTGGATATTATCAATGTTAAAAAATAAAAATAATTTATGAGAATTTCATTTGATATTTAATGTACAAGTTAACCTAATCTTGTTTAATTATCCATTATTTTCATTTGTTTTAGCGCGAGTATTAAAAAAAAGTGACAGTAGGTGCACTACCTACAGTTTGCACACATATAAATATATGTAATATTTTTTTAATATTTGAAGAATTTTTATGATTCATAAGGTTGACTACATAATATTATTTTCTGACAGTCAAAAGCGACTAAAATTATCTTGTGGCTAAATTAGCCTCTATTTAGATAGAGACATTGCGGTTTGTCCTTTGATCCTTGCGGTTTCTTGCACTGGATCTAATAACATCCGAAATTGGATAGAAATTACCCCAAGTAGCGGGATAATTATGGTTTATTTCCTTCTTATACTTTTATTAAGAGGTTTGTGAATGAGCAAGTCACGTGACATTTCGATTGAGTCACGCAACATTCAACAATAAAAAACTTATGTCTACACGAAATAGGTTAACGGGCTTTTTTACAATTTTAAAAACATTAATCTGTCTTGAAAGGCGATTATCGGTTAAAGATAATTTTATTTTAAAATGAAGCGTGTGATGGATTTGGGAAAGAAGATCAGGCATTTCTTGCTTACACCAGTGGCGTGCCTAGGGTGTCAAACTAAGGCAAGCCCAAATGTTTATTTAGTAGCAGCATATTTTTTTTGGTACGTAGGACTAATAAATACCTACCGCTTAGTACTCACATTCACGTTTATAGCGTTATTTTATAAATAAACAATCGTTAAGTTCGTTTTTCGGAACTATGTAAGGCAAGTCGGGCTTTCGGGCTTCTATGGAAGTACCGCCACTGGCTTACACCTGTCTTTCTTAATTTCAAAAATCTGTTGTATCGTCATCTGCCGAAAGACGACTGCTGGACGTAGACCTCCCACAAAAGCATCCAAAACGCTCTATCAGAAGCAGCTTGCATCCATCGACTTCCCGTGGTTTTCGATACGGGTAGGTACCTATAGATATAGATAATTAATTAGATATTTTATCCGAAACTAAGAGATTTATTCGTATAAAACGCACGTCTACAACGTCCGATTGCTAATTTTCTAACATAAACTACAGTAATTATATAATAAGACTATACATAATAATTATTAGCTTGTCCAATAAAACTGATGTGATTATCAGGAACGATTACCCTCAACCAAAGATGGCGCCCTATACGCCGGAATTAAGCAATTTGTGGCAATCAAACGACAATAGAATTTTGTTTGGTCAGAGCCGCCATCCGACTAGCCATGGGTAATTTGAACAAATTACCAATATTACTTCTTGTTAATTACACTAATATTATAAACGAAAGATTATATGAATGGGTCATTTTTATCTTGTAACAAAAACTATTGAATGGATATCTACACTAAGAAATTTTAACCCTGATTTAAAGACGCGGGTAAGACCGGAGTCTCGAAATCTCATTTTAGTAACCATCTGGAGACAAAACAGTAGCTTTGCCGTTTAGCTATTAATATAATTATTGAATAATGAATAAAATTTGTGTTTTCTGATTAAGCTCTGTAATTTAGACTTTATTCAGAGTGACCGCTGTTAACGGTAATAAAGTTAGGTTAGGTACCAATTAAGGTAACACTTTGAAATTTTATTAAGTGTCTTTTACATGTTGTTGTCCCAAATGCATATCAATTTAATTTTATATCAGTTACGGCTCATAGCAAGTAGGCAATTCGTTTTTCTAAAACCACGCTAGTGCATACCTAAAGATCAGAAGTACAGAACGAGGTCTTTTAACGTACCATTATATAAGATTGCATAATCCCTGCAATTTTTGGAGCATTGATTTTTGTTGTTAACAGGCACATTTCTAGACTGTTCATTTACTGAGAATTTTGTAATGAGCTAATCACATTTTGACGATTTAATAGAGACAGAATAGAGGTGAGGGTAGTACGAAATCGGCCGTTTTGGAATCCAAACGCTTTCAAAAACTGCTGATTTAAGACACCTTGGCAGTGTTCGGAGTAAAAACTTTGCTTTACGATTTGAATAGGAGCATGCATGACTTGTAGTATTATTAGTTAACAAGATGCGTACTAAATTTGCTTTCGTTTTTCACGGATAAAAATGGGCGAAAAAAAAATATTTGTGTTCTATAAATGGGTCGTATTGTCGATTTTGTCCCCCCTGTGGCAATATTTTTTAAAGTGACTGAATTATTATGTACGTAGATATAAAAGGTACAGCATAATCATATCAATTAAACTGTACCTAAATATCTAAATAATCACAATATCTTGATCACAGAAGGAATGTAACGGGGACGTCCATTAGGTTAGCAATTATTTTAAAAGATGTTTCCTAATTGCATATTGCTGTATAACAGTGGTCTTCAACCTTTTGGCAGGCAAGGGCCAAACTTTAACTTTGGGAAGGCCGGTGACCCCGACATATCCTTTTCGAACCGAACAGGGAGCTTAAGGCGCTTTCCTCTCGTAAGGCAAGGGCCAGAAAGTGGAAAAATAAGTAAAGGCCGCACTTGTGATTTTAATCCCTGATCTGGAAAAAAAAGGCGGGTCGCACATACATTTTTTCCAGAAGCCTAAAAAAAAATAAAAAATACAGGCCACGGCCATCCACAGGCCGCAAGGAAGACGTCCGCGGGTCATGGGTTCCTGACCAGTGTTGTATAGCATTATTTTACTCCTAGGTAGCTCCTAATGACAAGAATTGAATTTGATAAGAGTGTGAATAGTTATCCTGGTGCAAACTAGATTCCTGACTAACTTTTCTATGCCAAATATTTCTATGGTCTGGTATGTTTATCTGCATTTGTTAACATGCCGAGCAAGAAAAGCCCTAAAAAAACCTTTTTAAGGGATAGAAATTAGCTATGCATTATAAACTGACTGCAGGAAAAGTAAAAAGATTTGTTTATTAGCAATAAAGTATTCTATTTATTTAAAATTTTATTTTGAAGGCCAGTTTAAGTCGAAATTAACCAGAAAAAGTAAATTTACCAGTGTATGTTTAATAAACCATATGCATCATTCAAACCATAGTATTACTTAAAATTATATATTAAAAAACGAACATAAGTGAAAAGTCTTACAAGCAAATAAAATACCACAAAAATGTGACATACAATTTATTTCAGTACAAAGCTAATTGTTCTGCTTCGATTCCTTAGCGTTTTGTAATGCTTGGGTGAGGTACAGTTTAGCCAGGCTTTGCGAACAGAACTGGCTGATGTGTTGGCTGTATGTGTTAATCTGTCCCGCTACAATCATAGGGTTGAGCCTTGGGGGCACAGGGTGGGGCTTGAACAGTTTGTTGACATCTTCTTCTGGTAGCGGAGGTTCATCCTTAGCGGCCCTGGCAGCGTTCTCCTGGGTCCTCTTGACGAGCCAGCGGTGTTTGTCTTGCTGTTGGCGGACCACCAGCTGCTGGTATCTGTTGAACTTGATCGCTTCCTGGTTCAGTTCGTCTACACGCTCCATTAGGCTGCGGAGTTGGCCTGGAAAAGAAAAATAGTTATAATTTAGTTTATTTTTGGTTATTTCTGGAGTTTTCATGAAACACGTGAGCGTTAAGTGTGCAATTGAGACCTCGGATCCGATGTATTTTTTGTTTGGAAAACGGTGAAAGAACGTATATACGGTAATATATTCACCCTAGATGTCGAGCGTAATGGATTGTAAAATTTAATTTGAAACACCCTTCTTCCTTGGGAACACAAGAAATAACTACATTACGTACACTAGTTACACTAAAAACAACAATTTATTATTAACGTGGCTCTACCTCTTATAATATTACCATTAAATATATAAGAACCCCTTACACAATTATAGTTTCGTAAGTTGTAAAGTTACATCAAATTTATCTTGAGCTGCAGTTTATTGAGCTAGGTCTATCACAAAAGTAACACAAAGATTAAAATGACATAAATGCTACGCTATTGCTTCCTTTAGTGAAGAAGACTCCCAGAGGCTCATGTTGCACTTCTCTTACAATTGAGAGTACAACACTCTGCAAGTATAATAAAGATCCCTACATACCTTCAAGCACCGAAGCAGTGCCAAGATCGAGGAACTTGGAGCCGTCCTCCTCCGGGATCATCTCTGTGAGCTCGGAGATCATGATGTTGGTGAGCGGCGAGTTGCGGATCACTATGGGCACCTCCACGAACAGACTCTCATACCCAATCTTCAGGTTGCGAAGGGATTCTGGAGTGTAATCGCCCTCTTTGTACATGGCGATGGCCTGTAACGAGAAATTACTGTTACAATATGTGATTGACTGCCTCGTGGTCTCGCGATTCAAGTACGTGCCGTGCGATCTAGAGGCCCTGACTTCAGTTCCCGGGTCGGGTTAAGTGTTATTGGGTTTGCACCTTTGCCTATCCCGTCAGGGAATACAGGCGTGAGTTTATGTATGTGTGATATCAGATGTTTGTTTGAATCCATCATTACCCCATATGTCAAACTGCTGGGCACGGCCCTCGCTCTATAAAGCAGATCGCTGATTCGCTGATAAATTCTATAGAGATTTCTATAGAATTTTTTTAGCGCGGTTTTGCTTTACTAATGTAGCCAGGCAATAGCCATTTGTCATTAATTGCTGTGGCAATTTTTAGCGTACTCCATCAGTCAATTCTCAAACAAAATTGAGTGGTGATATTGCTTCTTATGTTTCTCATTATTGAACTTACTATTGAAAGTTTCGGCGTTTACGTTCTTTAACACACATACAGAGGACTAATTTTGTATCATGCGTAAATACGTAACTCTTTAAATAAACGGTTCATTATTTTTAACAGTAACAAACATTTATTAGAATAAAAACTTGCCTGAGGAGTCAAACGGTAAGCCTTCAATGTCAAAAATCCTCTGGCGGACTTCTTGGTATCGTAAATGACCACAACACTCTCTTCAATGGAGGTTTGGTAGTGGTACTGCGATTCAAGCAACGACTGGCTGAGAAAGTTGCCGACGTCTGCGCTTTGATACCTGAAACACATTAAAAAGTTATATAAATCTCTTATAGTACAAATAATAATTTTTATGGCGCCTTGGCTCATAGCTTAAACTTGCAGCATACAATGCAAAAATAAGGCGTTCAATTCTTGAGTCTTATTAAGTATCATTGAGTTATTTCAAAGAAAATTGCCTTTATCAGCTCTTAATTCAGAGCTGCAAAAAAAATTAATGCAATCATTATGTACAAAATTTTTAGTAGAAGAGCTAGATTTTATTACAATGAGAATAATATTATTTCTATTAGAGACCACAAAAGAATAAATAAGGAAATACTGTGATGTCATAAAGAGGCTTTTCCAAAATAAATTATTTCCAGTTGTAGTTCACTCAATTGCTACAACGGCTCAAGTATTAAAATCCTGTTTTGGCCTTTAATAAACCAGGACATCTGAAAGAATAATAAATAACATAAAATCAATTACCATCCAACATGGAAATGATCAACATTAACTCTACGCAATCTTCTCATCATATCCAACTGATACTCTTCTTCATCCATGGTGTCATCATGCTTCGGGAAGGGGAAGCAGTTGGTGATCTCCAGACGGTTCTCAACGACCAGGCCGAGGAGCGCACCCTGCGCCACCTCCATATTGCTGCATGATTCTTCATGGCAGTGTTTCACTATTTTCATCACCGCCTGTAATAAATTTATATGAATAAATATTTAAAATAGCTTCATTACACATATAATAGAAAGTTATCAATAGATGATCTATTTATATTGCTTCATGGTCCTATACTACAAGAGTGTGCTGTGAGATCCAAAAGTTTTGGGTTTGATTCCTTATACCAGCTTGGTTATTGTTTTTTGCCATTAAACCTTGTCATTGATAATAAATATAATATTTGATAGTATCATAGTCTGAAATTGTGCCCAACAAAAGACAATAACTGACTTTTAATTAGCATTGGTAGTTATGTGGTTTGCAAAAATACACCTTTGTTTACCATTTCACCCACTTGTAATTTGTATATAACATTCAACACATATTTACTTATCAATTGAATACTATGAACTATAAGAAGTTTGCAATATTTTTCATGTATATAAACCACTTAGGATAAATAAATATTGTTTATTGTTTTTTCTGTGACTATTTTCAAAGATATTTGACTTTATAATTACATTTGTGGCTTCTTAAAAAAAAGATTAGTTGTTATAATATTGGCTAAGTGATGAGGTTAAATTATTTTTAACTTAATTGTTTTCTAAAGAAACTATTTCTTTGTTTGTTTATTTATTCTGACAAGCCACAGAGACGTTTTAAAGAAAAACTTTAACATTGTGAGAATTACACCTTAATGTTTGTTTTAATAAAGTCAACATAATCACATAGAAAGTGGTCCTTTTAGTAGATAGTTGGTGATGAGATCATCGTCCAATCCAATGACCTCCGGTCTCAGGTCACAGCATGAAGTAAACGTTCCAAAAGAGTGCGTGACTCATTTCTTTTAACTAACCGTACATTCGGACGTAAACAAATGACAAACTCGACAAAATAGCAAAGCTCTTCACATTCTTCAGTTAAAGAGTCACTGTGTTTATCAGTAAGCATGAGGCAAAAATTTAAGTGCCATTATTAATTACTGATAAAGTTTATGTTTTACAATGATCCAAACATCAATTTAGTACTTTCAAACATAACCTATAAACAGTGTATTAGACACCAAAACACGAATTAATTATAATTTTTTACGATAAATAGGCGATGTAACTTTCGAATACGATGAAATTTGTCGTAATTATGGTCTGGAAAATGCATTTAAAGAGAAAAACACTGCAATTTGTGACGTGTCTATACTCAACATATTTAACAAAAGAACGACTGTTTGGACATGCGATATCGTCTAAATACTTTAATTAAGATATTATGAATCAGTTGCTTACCAATCCATCGCACTGGACGTATGTAATAGTAGCTTCATTTTCAGGAACGCGTCTAGCCCAACCACTATGGCTCGCCATTTTTGAAAAAGGATGAATGAGGTGAACGAATGAAAAGGTGAACGAAAAAGAATAAACGTGTTTTTGACATATGGCCAAAGATAATTTACTATTCCAATCCTACTTTTGTTTGCTTTGTCTATGATTGTAATCAGCTGTCATTCTGTCAACCGTCAAAGTAATTGAGCTGTTGTCAATAAAATATGAATTGTTACTGTTCGAATGTTTTCAATAAAGTGTAAATAAATAACCCTTTCGTCTTAAAATAGAAGTGTTTCATATAAATAATAGTGAGATAATTAAACGTGAGTGGAATGCTACAATGTGTCAGTGTCGCGGAGTTGATTACGAATCGAGAAAAAATCGCTTATTTAATTAGTACAAATGATACACCTACATTTCCGAAAACGGAAGTTTTTATTAAATAATGAGTCAACATAAGTTCTGGAAAGGATTAACGCCATTGAAAGTGTCTCTATCCTGTCAGCAGCAAATACCTGATAAAATCGTGAAATTGTGTTCACTGAGTGGTGATTTTATTGTGTTGGGAAATGACCATGGTATCTACCTTTGCGAAATCTCAGAAGAATGTGTATCACTGAAAAAAATAAGTGGAGTTTCCGCCATAGACATATCATATCACAATGATATCGTTTACATCATCGACATACACGGAAGGCTTTACAAAACTAATTCTAGTTTTAAAAACAAAGAAGAAATTGTCGTCAAGGAGGACTCTAAGTGTTGTCCGCATGGTTTCAAGAGCACCAGTTATAAGGTGAAGTTCAGAAATGTTGTCTCCAGCGATTTTGGACAGCTCTTTATAAGCAGTGATGGCCAACTGTGGGGGTCCGGGAACATGCCCCAAATATCATTAGAAACTAGTAGTATAAAAAAGATTCCGTTCTTTGAAGGTCGGACTGTGTACAGTGCATCAGTTGGTCAGAATTTTGCAGCGGTTATAGCCAGGAAAAATGTCAAACAGTCAGAAAATTGTGATACAGAGAGTGATAATGATGATGAAGAAGTATTTGCATCAAATTGCTCACAGTGTCAAACAATTATTGGCCTAGCATCACCTGCATCAGTACCATCCTTGTCAGAAACTTGCCCCTTAGGTGTACAGATAAGTAAGTCAAGTGAAGATTCCAGTAGTACTACAGCCCCACAAACAGACGTCCATGTAGATGCCCATAGCTTTACAGAAGATTCTAGTCCCTCATCTGAGGAATCAAAGATAGCGCGAACAAATGCTCAAAAGATTAGTTTAGATACAGAACTTAATTTACAAGATAGCAGAGTTGATGATGATGATGATGCCACAGAAAAAGGTAGTGACACAGCAGAGGGATGTACAGATAAGATAAATAATATATTTATTAACACAGATGCAGCCAGACAGTTCCTAAGTAGACAGTTGTCATGGGTGTCAGCGGGTGAGGATTATTTGGTTGAATATACTGAAAAACCAACAAGAATTATCAAAGAAAATGTGTCAAACCTCACAAATTTTGTTTATGAAGGAGTGAAAACTGTAGGAGACAAGGTAGCAACCCTATCCAGGCATGTTAGTGGCAGCAGTGACAACAATGATACTGTTGAGATGCAAATGAGACACCAAAATGATGAACTGAATTCTCTCTTGTACAGCTGTACATCCAATTGTAACATAGAAGATCTTCAATTCTCAACAAGCACCATAAGCAGTGAGAAAGAATTTGAAGCTGCCAGGAAAACTGAGAATCTTAAAAATATGTCTAAACTTGGAAAGAATATATTAGCTACAGAATTATGGACTTGGGGTGATATATCATATGGACAAATAGGCATAGGGGATACAGTTAAAAGAATTAAGCCAATGGCAGTAATGAGTTTGTCAGGTTTTGGCTTGCAAAAAGTATCCTGTGGAAAGTGGCATTGCTCAGCTCTCACTTTAGATGGTAGACTATTCATGTGGGGCTATAACCATTATCATCAAGTTAGTTTTGATTCTAGAGAAGACAAAAGTGGCCCTAAACAGTTCACAGAGAATTCTGACAGTGACAGAGTCAGAGACATGATAGCTACTGAACATCATACCCTAGCATACACACATAATGAAAATATATTTTATATGGGCAAACACACAGATGGTTTTACAGAGACAATTGTAAATTTAAATGATAAGAAGGAGGAGGAAGTTAATGAGAGTAGTGACACAGTTTCTGTTAAATTTAATGAGCCCCAAACTTATCCCACCAAGCCCCAGAATATGTGCTACCATTGGAGAATATTGTCATCAGGAAACATCAGCTACTGTAGTATTGAAGATTCAGTGAAAAGCCCCGAGTTCCAAGATTTATCAATTGCTCAAAGGTATTTAGAAGAGATGTTGTTAATCTATCATAACCTTGTTAAACCCTTCCTTAAGAAAAGTAAAGCCATCGCAGCACATTCCAATATATACGAAAATGTTTGTGATATTTTTGGTGACATATTGAACATAACCGCGTTGAACGTGCTCTCTATGTGGCAGTACGCCGAGAAGCACATTAGCGAATGTGATATTTCTTTAGTGAAAAATTTAGAAGAATTTATTTATTTGTATAGAAAGTATTATGTAGCTATAAGCAATTTGATTGTTATTGGTGGTTTTACGCAAATTAACGGCGTCATTGATGTTCCGACAAGTATTTATAATTTGTTCAGCGATCAACTACCTTCAAATAAACAGAAAAACAATAAAAAGACATCTGAAGCCATAGTGGCATTAGCATTCGTGCAGCCATTAACCAGATTGAGTTCCTACAAATGTATAGCTCAATCAATTCTGCGGTACAAAATTAAGAGGAAAAAGAGTGATGTCAAAACGAGCATCGACGACCGATTGAACAAAGTGATATCATCGCTAGATTCCTTGATTGATGAGCAAGAAAAAAAACGCAAAGAAGCGGATGTGACGAAGTTATTCTGGGAGACGATAGGAAAATCTTTAGAACAACATAGAACGCCCGAACGTCGGTTAATACGAGAATCAAAGTCGAGACCGTTGAATTTAGTAAATCCAGGGAGATTTACATCCCACTGGTTCGTCCTTTTTAACGATCTGTTCGTCCACGTTAGTGGCAGCACACCTATAATCCATCCTTTAGAAACGTTATGGGTTGAACCAGTCTCAAACACAGACTCTTTGTTAAACGTCATACAACTCACGACCCCTGAAGAAGTGATATCGGTATCAACGAATACAGAACAAGAAAAAACTGAATGGATCCATTCATTGAACACAGCTATCAGAATATCGCTTAACAAAGATTCTACATTCAAACCACCGTCGATAAGAACAGCGAGTTACACTTTTTCCAACAAAAGCGTTTTTTACAAAGAAGCGAAGTACACTGGCCGATGGTTGGATGGTAAAATTCATGGCAATGGCAAGGTGGAATGGCCTGACGGTAAATATTATGTCGGACAACTCCAGCTAAACGCTTTGTGTGGTCATGGGAAGATGGAAATGCCTGGAATAGGTAAGAATCTTATTATCTTCGTGAGCTTAAGTTTACAATCAATCTAGAACCTATATTTAAAATTATTTGTATGATCTACAAACATTCGTTTATTACAATTGCGAGTTCAATAAGTTTGACTGTCTTAGTCTGGAGTGTAAGAGTGTATTATTGATTTAAGATAGATTTTATTCTTAAAAATTGAAATTATTTAATTGAATGACGCGAACATATTTAGTAACGACATTCCATCATATATTGAAATGTAAAATGTACCTCATTTTCCTACATGATAAGAAAAGAATGTTGACGATTCCTTTAACTTCTCGAGACTCTAAATCGTATTATCATTGTGTAAATGTTATAAAATGCTAAAATTATGATTGTAATCAATTTGACGTTGAGCGAATTCAAAGTGACGAAATTCAACGAAATATGTGACTCATTATAAGATGATTAAACGATTAAACCGACTGATATTTGATTACATCAAACCTCAAAGAACTCTTTAGACTGAATGCGGTGAGTAACCGGACTGAAAAATGTTGTATTCTGTTGTGTGGTCAAGCGAAAATCGATTACTATAATCCATCGCCAAAACGTCAGATTGTCGAACTCTGCAGTACACTAGTATCGAAAGCCGTCCGGAGAGTCGTAACTTCCAATTTATTCTTATTTTTGCTAAGGAAATCTAAATCTTATCGAGTTTACGCTTTAGACCAATATGTGGGCTAAGGCTTAAAATGTGTTATTAGCAGTTCTCCTACACATTTCACGTATGTCGGACGATAGATACACCCCTTTCAGGCGAATTTTTATTTCCCACAACTTATTTTTCTTACTTGATGGTAGACATAGTTTACATGAATAAGTAGAACACTTATATAAAAATTGTTCTCAGGAATATACGAAGGACAATGGAAGGAAAACTTGCAAAACGGCTACGGCATTATGAAGTACACATCAGGAGATATTTACGAGGGCTATTTCAAAGACGGGCAGCCCCATGGCCACGGGATCAAGAAGCAAGGCGATTTCACTTCCTCCTCAGCAACTATATACACCGGAGAGTGGGTGAATGGAGTGAAACAAGGTTATGGAGTGATGGACGACATCGGGAAAGGCGAGAAATATTTGGGCAATTGGAGTGATAATAAGAAGCACGGGTGTGGACTGATTGTCACTTTGGACGGAATTTATTATGAAGGGCTGTTTATGCAAGATGTTTTAACGGTAAGTGAATCATTTTAGAAAATTTTAGTCCGAATCCTCGAGTATCTTCACCTTATATACTTGTGTTTTCCACCTTCCGTGAAAAAGTACGGTGGTCCCTATAAATTATTTGTTACTTCTTGAGTAATCAATATAAACCATTAAATATTTTATATGGTCAGAAGGATATAGGGCCCTCCATTCAACTAAATTAACTTGTAAATCGGCCATTAAAATCAAAGTTATGGCAAACGCCGAAGTCGTGACTTCTGTCACAACAAATCATGGTTTCAACGTGCAAGAATTTGCCCGCGCCTTCTATGAACAACCACGCTTCACCTACAATCACAGTTTTAATCAGAAATACATCCTATTATCTAGGCAATAAAGTGGTATTTTGAATTCCTTTTTTAATAACTATCGCCTGGAATCCAATACGGACATTTTAAATAGCGAACTAATCAATTTGAACAATGCTATCGGCATTTTTGATTGTTATAATCCAGTAAAATTCCATTTGATTGTCGAATAATAAGAGATTACTTTTATCTATAAGTCTGCGGTGTAAGCCCAACTACTGTTTCGTCTGAAAATAAATGTTGCGTTTAAGATAGATTGGGTGATAGGGTAGTTACCTTCGGAAATAATTTGAATACATAAGAATTTTTTAAAGGAAAGGTGAAAAAATATCTTATCAATTTTTCTCCCATAACTTCGTCATAAAACGTGACTTTGCATACGAGTATTGTATGCTCTTTTCCATCCTGTAATTCCTGTTGTCACATTTAAAGAATTAATTTTGTGAATAGATTCATAGGAACCGTTTCATTTAAAATTATTAATACTGACGTACAACTGTGAGAAGTCAGACAAACCTTAAATAAAAAATGTATTTAAATCCTCAACTCATATTAAATTACGGCGTCTAAAGGCAGTATAAATATTTTAATAACCTAAAATAGCCTGCAGATTGGATTCCGTAGTAATCAGAGCGGAATGCTTTCACAACTGACCCAATAACGTTCATATAAGGCTGCACAACGTGCAATTTCTTGATAGTGTCACAAGGAGAATAAATATAACGTATTTGGATCGAACCCAAGAACGAAAACAGTTGCCAGAGATGATGACTGCGCAGATAAAAACTACTGAGATGTCAGAAATTGTATTGATTAAATTATCATTTTTTTGACCGAGGCCTCTTCAAGAATACCCGTACGACCTTGAATAAAATTCCTTCATTTTTAATCGAGAAGCATTTTAAAATTTACACAATTTGCGATTGGCTACAAAGATATAAGAATAATTTTATTTTGGATTCTTATGCTACAAAGCAATGTAACGCGAATAGAAATATCTGCTCATACACACGATATATCTTCATATGCCAAGACGCACGCGCTACTATTTTTTTTTTCTTTTTACCTATAAGGGAGAAGTGAAAATCAAAGAGTTCTCCTGTTTTCCCCACAAGTGTCCAGGCTTTGATCTTCAAAATTCCATTCCTATATAATTATTATTGTACATCTATTAATATCACGTTGATATTTAATAGTAAATAAAACGCGGTAAAAGTATATATGAAACATAATACTCATCTTATAGCAATACAAAAAGTTCGAATGTTCTCAGATTTTATTGTAACAAAAAGAATATTCTTTAATAAACGTTTCAGAAATGCGGCTCACTACGTATTTTTTTTGGAAAGTTTACATAATATAAAATTAAACCATACTTTTTTCCCTGACAAGCACTCAAATTATTCATAAATAATATTGCGTACTGCTGGAAAGTCCCCTTTGATAAGCAAGGGTATTGTTTAGTATCGGCAATGTTAGGTAATTTATAAGGGAAAGATTTATATAAATATTATAAAAATATATACGATGAGGGGTTGATAGACATTTTTATACAATGTATTACTAAAATGATTTTGATGATGGTTGAGGAGGGTCGAAGATCGAGCCCAATGGCGTGCCATAGGAGAGGACTATGTCCAGTAGTGGACGTGAAAGGCTGGTGATGATGATGATGATGATTATTCTCAGGGTCATGGGGTGATGGTATTCGAAGACGGCACGCATTACGAAGGAGAGTTCAGGGCAGCTGGGGTGTTCTCTGGCAAGGGAGTTCTAACCTTCTCGAGTGGTGATAAAATCGAGGGGTCTCTAAGTGGAGCTTGGACTGAGGGGGTCAAGATAACCAATGCCACTATGCAATTGAACGTGTCGAATCCGGTTCTACCAAATAACTCGAAACCTAAGTGAGTATACTCTGAATTTTTGGTATTGTGTTGTCAGAATTATTTTATGGAGCAAAATGGTAGTTCCCTGATGTTAGGACTATACCTTAGGCAACAGTGTGTTATATTGGTATTCATTATTTAAGGAAACAAACATTTTTTTTTTTGTTATCGAGGGGAAAGCTGTTTATGGCTCTACTTCCCGCCAGCCCGGGGGCAGTGGGGGGCGGGAAGCGTATGTCGGGGTCACCGGTCTTCCAGCCCGACGCGCGGCGACGTCATGTCCGCGCAGATGTTAGTGCCGGGCTGGGTCCCTAACGAAGTCCCTAAACCGGCATACCGACCAAAACCCCACGGTGGCCATCTCCGCGCCAAGTTGGGCGACCATGGTACGTGAGCGAGAGGCGCCCACCGTTAACCACAGCCGCCCGGTGCGCCTCCGAGACGTAATTGTCTCGGACGTCTCGGAGTTAAAAGGGGGCGCAGTTACGCCCCCACTAGCTTGGTTTGGGCGCCCTGGTTGTGGATGGGCGCCCGCGACGTACACAGGCCACAGTGCCGCCGCCCCGCTCGGGGTCACTTTCATTGAGGACGCGCCGCCCCCGCAGCGCGCTCAGCGACCCCGAGGGCCCCTTTGAGTCGCCTTTTACGACAGGCAGGGGATACCGTGGTGAGATTCTAACGCCCCCTTGCCACAGGGCAGGGCGCCGGGTCTAATTGACTCTGTTGACCCGGCGCCTCCTTCTCTGACGTCTTTGGCGGGCGGGATCGCTTCTTTCGCGATCCCGATCCGCGCTCTCCTTCTGCGACATGACGTACTCGCAGAAGGAGAGCATCGCTCGCCAGGACCTCCGACTCCCGACCATCGAAGAGACGACGGCCGGGAGCGAGAGGTCTCCACCTACAATAGCGCGGAGAGCGCTGCGCTGCACCTCCCAGGCTGGACACTCTTCTAGTGTGTGCTGGGCTGTGTCGTCCAGACAGTTGTCACAGTGGTGACACACGGTCGACTCCTCCTTCTGTGCCACCCGACACAGGAAATGGCCGAAGCACCCATGCCCCGACAACACCTGCGTCAGGCGGAACGTCGCCGCACCGTGGCGCCTGTCTACCCACTGGTCGAAGACAGGACGCACTGCCTCGACGGTCCTAGCACCAGCACTGGGATTCTCCAGCCTGGTTCGCCATTCCTCCACGGCGGCCGTACGGAGGGAGGCTTTCAGTGCCTCAACCTCTCTCGGGGCCAGTCTGTCCCCGCGACTTGACGCCTCCTCCCGCTGATGGAATAAACGCGAGAGGAATTTGGCATCAAGGTCCCACGGCAGGGACCCGGCCAGAACGCAGGCCGCCTCGTAGGAGATCGTGCGGTAGCCCCTGATCAGTCGCTGCGCCAGCGCACGCTGAGGCTTGCGCAGAAGAGCGACGCAGCGCTTGCTCAGGGACTCGGCCCAAATTGGGCTCCCATACAACGCCATAGACCGCACGACTCCCATGTACATCCTTCGGCAAGGGATGCCTGGACCTTCCAGGTTGGGCAGCAGGCCAGAAAGAGCGCCTGCCACCCGCAGCAACTTCGGCTGCAGCATCTCAAAATGGGCGCGGAAATCCCATCGACTGTCAAGCAGCAGCCCCAAGTATTTGAGCTGCTTGCCGATGGGAATTCGCACGCCCTGAACCTCGATGTGGGCCTCAGCAGGTGGTCCCATCCGAGGCCGGTGAAAGCAAATGGCCTCGGACTTGTGAAGGGCCACCGTGAGGCCCAGCCGCCGAATTCTCCTCGCCACGTTGCCAGTACCAACCGCGGCGAGGTCAAGGAAACAAACATAAGCCAAGTAAAGACAATTATTTCTAACCCAAATAGAATCCATTTTGATAATTCTATGCTCTAATTTCAATTCCGAGATCAGACCTGGTAAAAATTAACCACGTTTCAATATTTACAGCTCATTCGGAAAGCTGAGCGTAGCGCCCAATCAGAAATGGAACGCATTATTCCGCCAATGCTTTCAATGTTTGGGGGTGTCTGAACAGATACTAACTCCCACGGGAAACCATTTCGCGAATGGTCCTTCTGGCCCAACGGTGGACAACGTTAAGATCTGGCAGAACGTCGCTGTGGCCATCTCCTGCTCTCACAAGGAGAGGAACAAGATGCTGGTCAAGCAAAGCAAGAGTATCGATCTGGAGAAATCTGTGGATTGCTTGGAAGTCATACCGCAGTTCGGACAGAAGAATTTGACGTTGGAGAGCTATGCTGAAGTCAAACAGTATTTGCATAATGTAAGTATTTTTTGTATATATGTATAACGTAGGAGATAAAACACATTCGTTTTATTTTTAATCGATAGGATTTATTACTCCATTAGCTTTTTTTAACTTTTATTGCTATTCTATTTCCTTGTACGTATACGCGTTATAATCACAATAATAATCATGAATGTACAATTAAACTATTAAATTCGGTTATGGTCTTCATTAGCGTATCATGCAATAATACTTCCTAGTACGAGACATTTATTCTCATACTTTATCCATACATGCAAGGCGTTGACATAATAACAAACGACATGCAATTCAGAGGTGCTGGGCACGATTCCCTGGCCGGGCAAATCTTTTTTTGGTATTGAATCTGTATCAGATCTATGTATGTGATTGTTAGATGTTTATTTAACGTGTCAAGGCTATCTATTAGGTTCCATTAAATGTCTTCAAATGAAAAAAATTGGCGTGGCATAGATATCTACATTGTTTCAATTACCTTTTTATTTGATACATTGGATAAAAATTAATGAGTAGGCACAAACTAGTCACGATATTAAAGTTTATTACATGTTATTGCTACATCATGCGAAAAATAGGTTTTTTAATGATTATACCGGAGACATTATTTAATCCGTGGCGCAGTTGTTTAAACATAGGCCGCGGGTTCAGTCCTCACAACGTAACAATTTTCTCTAAGATCACAAATATTTTTGTCGTGTCTGGGTATGTTGAGTTTGAAAAGTCTCTCGTAGTTTCTGATACCATCGCTTAGCATCGATATGGGAGTTAAAACGAATTGATACTTTATTGTAAGATCATTATGAATTTCATTTGTACCAGGGCTTCAGGAAATATAAAGACGTTATCTTTCTCCATCAGGCCTGTGAATCAACGCACCATCCTTTGGGACAGCTAGTATTGGGATTAACTAATGCTTTCAACACGACGTACGGCGGTGTGAGAGTCCATCCATTACTTCTAAGCCATGCTGTAAAAGAATTAAAGAGTATTACAACGAGGTTGTACCAAGTTGTGAGGTTGTTGTTCCCCGCCCTACCGCCAGAGGGCACTGATTCAGTGTTGCCATACAAGAAAAATGATGACAACAATGATGGAGAAGAAAATGAAAATAATCTTATTGATGGGTGAGTAAAAAAAGTATTAATCACACTACAACCCTAAAGAAAAATATTAATACACTTAAAAATTAAATTAAATACAAAAGTCAAGATAGAATATAAGGCGTTGTGTAATACAGTAAGGACATTGTAAATATTAACAGGTAATTCTGTAGTAGGTCGTTTCTCACACGACTTCTTATTGGCAAGTTTACTTAAATATTTGCACATTCTGAATATTCAGGGTCATTTTCGTATACCATATGTTGAGAAATGCTTTATGCCACGATATGAGATGCATGTGAAATTAGTCACTTTAGATGTGTATTAAGGCTTAAATAAAGAAAATCAATAGAATCTCCTTTTGCCACACTTTGGCTGGTTTCGTCAACTATCTATAAAGAGAAAACAAGGGGACAAAGCTATTTATTAGAAAAAAATACAAGACTGCTTCTAATTTGTTTTCTATCGGAAACTCCCAACGGTTTAACCTCCTGAAACTTTATGTCCTTAATTTAGAACATCTAACAAACAAATATCTGTGAACAGATATTACCAGATCAGTCCACTTTTTTTCTGCATGAAAAATTTCTGTATAAGGTATTTTTTCTAAAATTGTTTATCATACCTAGAAGTACTTAGCAAAAAAACAGAAGGGAATTCGGAACATTGTCGTTTGGAACTTAGGAGGTTAAATCAAGGATCAAACCTTAAGCTTAAGGATAGTTTACAACAGTGGTCGGCAACCCGCGGCCCACGGACGGCTGTGGCTCGTGTTTTTTTTTAGGAATCTGGGGTAAATATCGCAAGTGCGGCCCGGTTTTTATTTTTGGTTCTTTTAAATTCCGGGGTGAATATTACAAGTATGGCGGTATTTCATTTGCCATTTTCTGGCCTTTGCAAGCCAAAAGGTTGCCGACCTACAACATAGTTACCCCGTATCATACGGTCATAGTGGCAATAATATATGTTTTCCCAGTGAAGTGGTATCGGCCGCGTCTCTCCTCCAGCCAACGTTACTACCACGCGTACATCCCGCCCTGTTCGTGCTATACGCACTACATAACAAGAGAGAAGACGATCTCTACTGGAGAAGACTCCTCAAATGGAACCGACAGCCTGATGTCACGCTTATGGCCTTCCTCGGGATCGATCAGTGAGTATCAGTAGATCGTATCTTTGGTCTGAGAATTCTCTCCAATTAAAATCAGATTTGGTCTAAAATTTCTTCTAAATTAATATAGGATTACCAAATACCTCTCTAAACGCGTCTATGATTTCATCTATCTCAGCTCAAATTTTTAATAACAAATGTCATTAAATGTTTATTTATTCATGTTAAATGAGTAAGGTAGTATCTGCCAATCAATTTCAAAGCAGTGCAAAGAAACATGAAGAGATGCTCATGTAGACATTTTTAGTATGTCGAGTTTATTTATTCAAACAGAAGTACAAATCATTTGTCTAATATTATGACACTCCAGCCACTTGAAGAGAAAAAGGAGTCGAAGTATCATGAGTTCAAGTTTCTCAAATTATCATCTCTGTTAAACTTGGTCTATTACAGAAAGTTCTGGGTGGGCTACAACGGTCCCAACAGCCAGATATCCCCAACGTACTCGCCGATGAAGGAGCAGCTGTTTCAAGAAGCGGTGGAGACGTTACAACAACTGAAGACAACCTTCTCGCCCATAGAGAAACTGCTCGTCATTCGCACAACGTTCCAGAAGATGACGACCGCTGTGCAGCAGGAACTAGGTAAGTTATAGTATTTTTTTTATTTTAGTAGACTTTTATAAGTTCTTTTGAATCGTTAATGTTAAACTAATAGCTGTTCATAAATTACTTAACCGCTTAGGGGGAGGGAGGGGTTCGAGTGTGACATTAGGTGAAAATTCAAAAATCTTTGCATCGTTACATACCCATAACATTCAAATTGTTTAATCGGTTACACGCTCTACTAGTGTTACGTGGCAAGCGCCGACGACTTAAGTCTTCTTCTTCTTCTTCTTCGTCAACCCATATACGCCCACTGCTGAGCACGGGTCTCCTCTACCATTGAGAAGGTTTAGGCCATAGTCCACCACGCTGGCCTAGTGCGGGTTGGCGGACTACACACCTAAGAAATTCCTAAGAACTTTTAGGTGTGCAGGTTTCACCACGATGTTTTCCTTCACCGTTAAAGCAAGTGATAATTCAATTTGAATACACACATAACTTCGAAGACTCAGAGGTGTGTGTCTGGGGTTGGTACCCGCGACCGTCGAGATTTTCTACCGCGCACCTAAACCTTGAGGCCATCACTGCTTTAAATCTCTTTGAATATAAAACTAATTCGGAATTGCTGTTTTATTCAATAATTTCTAGATGTAAAATTGCAAAATATGTGACGTCACATTAAGGATGCCTACTAATGCGACAAGGACGGGGGAGGGGAAAAATCATAGATTTCGTGTAACGTAATTTATAGATGGCCTCTTATTGCCGCACACACACAGAAATTGAAAAACGATAAATTACACGAATGACAAGGGAATCATGGTTGTGTCCGAAGGAAGAAAGGGCTATGATAAAATATATAGCATATACATGTATGGAAAGAAATAAGATTGTAATATAGTTTTAGATGATGGCGATGATGATGATAGTGATGGCTTCGAGGTTTAGGCGAGCGGTCGAGAATCTCGGCGGTCGCGGGTTCGAACCCCAGGCACACACCTCTGACTTTTCGAAGTTATGTGTGTATTCAAAATTGAATTATCAATTGCTTTAACGGTGAAGGAAAACATCGTGATGAAACCTGCACACCTAAAAGTTCTTAGGAATTTCTTAGGTGTGTAGTCCGCCAACCCGCACTAGGCCAGCGTGGTGGACTTTGGCTTAAACCCTCTCAATGGTAGAGGAGACCCGTGCTCAGCAGTGGGTGTATATGGGTTGATGAAGATGATGAAATATATAGCATATACATGTATGGAAAGAAATAAGATTGTAATATAGTTTTAGATAGTTATAGCATCGCATTGGACATCTGTAAGGATGTTATAATAAATAAAATATTGCACGTGATGTATGTGCAGGCGAGAACTACCTGTGGAGCATGGACGAGTTGTTCCCGGTGTTCCACTTCGTGGTGGTGCGCGCGCGCGTGCTGCAGCTCGGCTCCGAGATACACTTCGTGGAGGACTTCCTCGAGCGCGCCATGCAGCACGGCGAGCTGGGGCTCATGTTCACCACGCTCAAGGTATATCATCACCATCATCGTCACCACCATCATCACCATCATCATCAGCAGCCAAAGTACTTCACAGCTGAACAGGCCTCCCCCATAAACCTCCAAACTGCTCTATCGGAAGCGGCCTGCATCCAGTGGCTGAAAATGTTTTGTACATGTGGTAGAAAATAACTACCATTGGTAGGGGTGGTGTTGCCAACATTATTTTGAGAATTAGGATAATTGCTTTTAAAAATATAAGGTGGCGGTTAATTTATATTTTGGTGTATAAGAAAAAAATATTGATTTAATATATTATAACTTTGTTTTCCATCACATTCATACGATAATTAAACAGACTTCAATAAAACAAAGAGCCCTTTGCCCACCTTTTCAAACACTATGAAAGCTTAATTTAACAACCTTTTTTATTTTTTTTCAGGCCTGCTATTTCCAAATTCTGCAAGAGAAGATGTCCATCAATTCTTAGACATTTGGAACGAATTCTTACTTGGAATTGATCTCGCAAAACGTCCGTGGTGCGTCGAAGTGATTGTATTAAATAAGGCTTGAGCAATAATTTGCTTTAATAAATGTGCGTTAGATATAATGTTCTCGAAAAGGTAGATTGTTTAGCCTGTTTTCTATGTGAAGAGTTTGCTTCATAATCGAATAATCGATTAAAGTAACAATCGATACTAGTGTTCATACTTAATCGTAATATCGATTTTAGTACTCTGCAAGAAATTGTAATATGCTTCAGAAATAGTCTCGTGCTCCATGTTATGTCAAAAGTAGTTTTATTTTTTACACAAAAGTGCATTGATTAAATATATATATGAACTAGCTTTTGCCCGCGACTCCGTCTGCGTAGACTTTAGGGTTGAGTGCAGAAAGATAATACGTGAATCTTTCTTTCTTCTCATAAGTGTCCAAAAATGTTTTACTTTGAAAAAGCTATTTCCGCATTTATAACATGTTTATTCCACGGGAACATTTAATTGTTACTACACAGGGTCCTATTTATGTTCATACCTAAAATTATATAACTTATTCGAATGGTTTAGGCGTGAAACCGTAATAGACTTACAGACTTACTCTTGCAATAAAATTATATCATGTTAATTCGGTGGGTTCTACCTATCTCTATACCAAAATTCATTTACATTGATTCAGTAGATCTTGAGTATACCGATTCCCACGGGAATACTACATTTTCCGTGATAAAATGTATCCTATGCTACTTCTGTGGGCCCTACCTATCTCCATACCAAAAATCATTCAAATCTTTCATTAGATCCAGAAATACCCATTCCCACGGGAATACTACAATTTCCGGGATAAAATGTATCCTATGCTACTTCTGTGGGCCCTACCTATCTCCATACCAAAAATCATTCAAATCTTTCATTAGATCCAGAAATACCCATTCCCACGGGAATACTACAATTTCCGGGATAAAATGTATCCTATGCTACTTCTGTGGGCCCTACCTATCTCCATACCAAAAATCATTCAAATCTTTCAGTAGATCCAGAAATACCCATTCTCACGGGAATACTACATTTTCCGGGATAAAATGTATCCTATGTTACTTCAGTCGGCCCTACCCATCTCCATACCAAAAATCATTCAAATCGGTTTAGTAGGTCCAGAAATACCCGTTTCCACGGGAATACTACATTTTCCGGGATAAAATGTATCCTATGTTACTTCAGTTGGCCCTATCTATCTCCATACCAAAAATCATTCAAATCGGTTCAGTAGGTCCAGAAATACCCGTTCCCACGGGAATACTACATTTTCCGGGATAAAAAGTATCCTGTGTTACTTCGGTGGGCCCTACCTATCTCCATACCAAAAATCATTCAAATCGGTCAAAAGGTTTAGGCGTGAAAGCATTACATAGGCAGTGTCATTTTCGCGTTAGAATATTTGCTCATCCCACAGAAATCCTACATATTCCCGGGATAAAATGTTATTCATGTTACTTCATAAGATTTCATTTATGATCATACCAAGAATCATAAAAATCGGTCGAATGGTTTGAGCGTGAAAGCGAGAGAAAAATATAGGGTTTAATACCCAATCCCTCGGGAATACTACATTTTCCGGGATAAAAAGTATCCTGTGTTACTTCGGTGGGTCCCATCTAACTCCATACCAAAAATCATTCAAATTGGTCAACTGGCTTAGGCGTGAAAGCATTTTACAGGCAATGTTACTTTTGTGTTACAGTATATGCTCATCCCACAGGAACCCTATATATTCCCGGGATAAAATGTTGTTCATGTTACTTCATAGGATCTTATTTATGTTCATACCAAAAATCATAAAAATCGGTCAAATGGTTTAGGCGTGAAAGCGTAAAATAAATATAGCGTTTTATACCCAATCCCACGGGAATACTACATTTTCCGGGATAAAAAGTATCCTATGTTACTTCGGTGAGTCCCATCTATCTCCATACCAAAAATCATCCAAATCGGTTCAGTACTTTTTGAGTTTATTCGTAACAAACATACAAAAATACAAAAATACAAAAATCCAAAAATACAAACCTTTCCTCTTTATTATAATAGTATAGATATATGAATGATTACAGATGTTTAAAAATAGTGAAACATTATAGCTTATGAAATAAGCCCCATTATATATTAAATGTATTTATTGATATAAACTATCTTAACTAGAAGGAAATTTGCTGAATTTACATACAGTACAGTCTATCAAAAAAGTTCTTTTGTGTTACCAATGTTTATACGACATTTATTTTTTATTTTAAGGAAAGGTAGTAAAAGCTTAACCTATAGCTTTAGGATCGGGAATATCCGAGGCAACAGAAAACAATTATTTCTTTACTTCGAGGCAAATATTTGTTAAGTCAAAGTTTTGTTTCAAATTTTCACAGGTATTCAGCAAAATAATGTCGTTTAAGCTGGCTGATAAGATAACTTCGATATCGCTTATAAAATATATTTAAAACACTACCGAAATATCAGTCTTTAATTTATGTCTATATACTTGGGCGACCGTCGATATAAGTATTGATTGAAAGCTTCAACATTTTCGAAGTCAAAATACGGACTTGTGTGGTGGGAGTAATGTGGAAATAACACCATTATTACAGTAAAAAATTGTTTATGCTTTTGTCTATGAAATCTGGCAAATTACGTTATAATTTACAAAAGTGCCAATATATAAATTTTTGTCGTATGCTTAAAGTTTATATTAGATTGTCTTGTGAAATTTTACGGTTATCTAGCTAGATGTTGTGTGCAAGCGATGTTGCTTAGTCTATATAGTGTCGAGAAATAGATATGAATAAATTTATAATCTGTGTAGTAAAAAAATATAGATAAAACATTTGGATATCATTTAATACTTGTTTACATTCAGATGATCAATTAGTGGTCCGCCTGCCACTTAGAAAATTCAAACTTTACCTAACATAAAAAAGAGAATATATTTTTCTAATCAACCAGTGTTTAAGAAATCAATTCCTGGAATTGTCGAATTAAAATGAGGTTGCAGCAATATTTAAATAATTGAACGCTGTTTTAGTGGGTTGTTACTTTTTATAATAGACATTCAGTCAATAATCTGTACAGAAATGGTTTAATATAAATTATGATTTGTTATCGAAAGGTGCATACGAATGGATTAATATAGATATTACATATTATTTTCCAAGTCATAAACTTACGTTGAAAATTGCAATACAATAGTTACATCAAAACTGGATCTTAAACCAAAAGATACTGAATCTATGATGAAAGACATTCTTCTTCAGTTAGGGAGTAATGGTTTGTGTTTATGTAAATATTGAAATTTTTATTTTCGTAAAATAAATTATAATGTTACAGTGCTTTAACTAGTTTTAAATTATAGTATCTGATTTGTGCTTATTTTGTATAAGTGAAAAGTTTTATTTTCGAGTTTACTTTTATTTGTAAATGAATGTATAATTTTTATTATAAGAACTGCAAACTGGATATAAGTTTGATTTCAGTTGTGTAAAAATTAAGTATTGTAAGAAGTGTAGTACGTTTTTTGTCCTATATTATTTGAGTATTATTTATTATCATTTTAAAATGATTAAAATATGAATTATTTTTGTAAACATTTCAATTGTTTAGTATCGTTTAACATTTCGAAACTAGTCTTGTTTTATGATTTATCAAATATAAATGCATAAATGAATAAAATAGCATTATGTCGTACCTTAAGATATAAGCCATTATAGTTAAGAGGGTTTATACATATTTCGGCAAAAACAGTACTTTTCGAAGCCCTTAAAATTGATGAAGGACCCATCGTACAAATACCTTAATTACCAATTATTATAGGGAATGTTGTCATCTAAAAAGTTAGTTAAGAACATTTTAAGATTTTTGCGTAAATTTTAATAAATAACAAGATAACTGAGCTAAGGTTGTCATAAATTCACTTTTAGAGTCATTTTCGAGGCTCAAAATTCGAATTAATTCATAATATATTTAATCAAAATAAAATTTTGTTGTATTGTATATATCCCCAAGCAAATAGTTAGTTAAAAACATTTTAAGATTTAGATTGCATATTCAAGTAAAAAAAAAATTAAGGCATTCAAAATATTGTGAAATTACTGTTACTATAGCATTTTTTTTACCCCTGTACGATATTCAATTTAACAAAATAACAACTTTCCTTAATAAAAGAACGTGTACTTGAAAACGTACAATTTTTGTTTTAAATAAATTCTATTTCTTTATTTTTTTATGAATATTTTAAAATGTGCTATAAAACGCCGGGCCCAGGCCAGTGCAAATCACACCGCCGCGAGGCCTTTCAAGGAGAGGACGTATCGCTCTGCGCTACGCCATCGAAATTTGCGTCGTAAATATTTTTGCTATTATCTCTGCTTTCCGAACATGTGATTAATTTAACTTTAAAAGGAATTAATCTAAGTGATCTATTTGACACTATACATATTCAATAATGATGATTTCATTTCATTTTATTTGATATTATGAGTAATAAGTAAGACGCGGCGCGCGCGCTCGTCGCTGCATCGACACTCGTCGTATTTACCTAAACTCGGCGAGCCGCGCGGTGTTTATACGCTCTTAAGTTATAAATTATTTTTAATAGCTCATAATATTACAACTCCAAAGGTCTGTTAGTACAAATCGATGTGTATTTGTTATAAATATGTAATGAACAAAAATAATAAACAAATAAAATATTTTTTTACAATTTTATGTTGCCAGTTTTTTTCGTAGAAGTTTGTGTAGCTTTTTTTAGTTGATAACACCATAAATGTTACTACATTAAAATAGCGTTATAATGTTGAAACTGGATTGTTAATGAAATCAATTAGTGAGTACCATATCATTAATGTTACATAAGTGCGTTATATATTTGTATGTCTTGTCTAATGTGTACTTCGTGTGTTTAAATCTTTCAAAATATATCATATATTTAATAAAGTTCGCAGAAAAATCACGCTTTTTATTTTCAATTGTTTTAATTCACTTATAATTTTGCAACCAACATAAGGTTGGTTTAACATAGAGAATATCAGTGAAAATTTACATTATTGAAGTATTGATTACACTTTGTAAAAATAAATGAGTCTGCGAATCCATCAATGCCAACAATCAGTTTTACACCTGTTCTTTTTCTTTCTCTTTGCGTCTTTTACAATAATATTATCATATGCAATTAGAATTCCCTGTCGGGTAGTATAAAATTTTCTAGAATGATACCTTAATACAAAACAGTGGATACAAAAGAAAACAAACAAAATGTTTATTAAGGCTATTTAATTCATTCCTATAAAATAACATACCAAATGTCTCTTTTGTACAACATCATATCAAAAATGTACACCGTTATATAAATTTCGTCTCAGGTAAATGTTACCCACCTACACTCGTGTTACCTTCCCTATTTCATGGCTATTACGCATCGTAAATATTACAATTATAATCCTCTCACTTCACTACTCTGTATACACAATGTTTCACAGTGCCTTGGACGCCGTCCCATAAAAAAGTTAAAATAAAATTTTAATCTGTACATTTCGATGCTCGAAGGACGATATATCAGATTGGCCGGAATTGTTTACAACGACATCTGTTATCAAATTCGTTAAAGTTTTGATTTATACGGCTACCAACAGGATTCTTTGTAGCTTTAAAACTAAAAAATTGTTTGTAGTGTTTAAGGAAATGATAAGAACCCAAACAAGGGATATAGCGAGCCATTATTTGATTAAATAAATATCTAATCAACTCATTGTCTTGATTATTTTTAGCATGATTAGTAACCTTCAAAAAAAGATTCAAAATTAACCGAAACAGCTTCAGTCGTTGTAAACAGTTTCGATAATACCTTTTTTTGCAGCAAAGGAATAAAAGTTGAATTAGCCACGAATATGACAAAACAGTTTATGAAACGGCATCCTTTAAATGCTGTACATATCTACAATACGCCGAAACCTACTTATTGTTACAATTCATTGTTTAATTTGTTACAAGCTTTCAATTGAAAATTTTAATATTTCTTATTGCACTGTTTTAAGTAGAATAACTAAGTATATCATTTTCTTATATTGATAGTCAGTGCAGTAAAAATTCAACGCTCCAATGATTTATGTAGATATTGAGAACCTTACTTATAAACCATGACTTTTCTTTATAAGTGATGTTTCTTCTCGCTATTTATCATATCGTCAAGAGAGCATGAAAAATCATTGGTAAGCTAACTTAAAGTTTATAATTAAGGCTCTTAAGTATTGATATCTGCTCAAATCCTATATTAATTAAGCATCATCTGTACACTTAACTGGATTCCACCAATTCTACTGCACTAACAAAACGTTTTGGGGCAACAACATACCGAATGTGTATCATAACCGAATCGAAAAAAAATCGAGAGTATTAACTTTCTATCCTAGAGGCAAGATTTATTCTCATAACCATTTCGCCGCGTCAATACATAAGATATGTGGTACAGCATAAGCACAATCTTACATTAAAGAAATTATTTAAATTAAGAACTGACTTAACGGTTCCTTGTTTGTTCGCGTGTGTCCAGCTGCGTTTTGTACTTTGTTTACAAAAGCTGGAAAGGCGGGAAATTGTGTTTCGGGCGAAGACACTCAGTTAAAACTCAAACTTAAACTAAGTAAATGTAACCTACACATCTTTGACCGGCTTCATTTTCGAAAAGGGTTGTTTTTGCAAATTG
Source organism: Cephonodes hylas (assembly GCA_030295005.1). Classification (NCBI taxonomy): domain Eukaryota; kingdom Metazoa; phylum Arthropoda; class Insecta; order Lepidoptera; family Sphingidae; genus Cephonodes; species Cephonodes hylas. Next base: position 3,344,048 of record AP025364.1, on the reverse strand, counting down.
TGAACAATTATCTTTTTCCCTAGCTAGTTACTTCGCCCTGAGTTTTTAAGTTATTTGTGGCAGTAATATTCGAGATTAGTGAAACTCAGCCTAAATTAAAAAGAATGTACTACGTAAGACGGATTATTGTAATACGACAAGGTTATAAAAACTAAATCTTTACTATTATGACACGATTAAATTTCTTTATTTATGTAACTTTATTTTTAATACGATACTAAAACTAACCAAAGACTCTGTTCTTAAAATTGACTTCAGATTAATGAAAATAGTTAAGAATTAATTCGATAACAATGTAATTGTTGTCTGCACTGAGTTCCACTAACCTCGTCCCAACAAGCACCGAGACATCAACAAAACGGACAAAACAAACAATCAACAAAAGGATTAAGCTCGTATTTGTTTCATTATAAAACATACTTTATTGCGTTAAAAATCACTATTTCCATCTCGTAAGTATACCTTATACACCAATGTTAAGTTACATTACAAAAATTGAATCTTGAAATTAATAATACAACAACGAAACAATTGTCCAAAAGCCGAATAATACATGTGTCCTTACGCTACAGCCACCCGGCCAATTCCATGGCACGATATTACCACGCTTCGTATTGGTTCAAACCAAACGACAGTTACGTATATATTTACATACATTGCGCTATCAGTACTGTACAACTTTTTTTTATGTTTATGTATGAAATTCATGATACAGCAATGGAGTTTAAAATTGTTATTGATATTGATATTGCTAATTCAGTGATTGTGGTACATATGGAACGATTTTCCAATGTATTGTATATTCGATTTCAACCAACACGATACTAATGGCCGCCAGCAAGCTCGTTTGTTACACATTAATAAATTTCTTTCAAATAAGACGTTAATAGCAAAATATCAGTTTATTGCATGCATTAATTTATAAATAAAAAGTAACAATATAATCTAAATAACTTTTGCTGGACGATAATCGATATATTTAAAAAGTAGACAAATCAAGGTCACAGGGAGACATCTCTAGTATGTCTAAATTTAAAAATATTGTTTAAAAAACACATCGTTTAAACAACATAATGCTTATTATCTATAGAAATCAACGCATATATTACTATAACACCCTAAACTATGTTAATGCTTATAAATAAATGCCGTCTACAGTGGTCTATGGGTGATCATGTAAATTAAACATTCATAATCGTCACATGGAAGAGTTCGTTCACAATCACAAATATCTTTTGTATATTTATATAAAACTATATTTTGCGAAACATAATCTCAAAGAGAGTGTTCAATGGATCCATTGGATTCCATAGATTTTGTTCTAAATTATATACATCTCTTGTTATTTCGATATGCTAAGACATGAATATCGGAACTAATCTTCCTATATTAATATTATATGCGTGTGAACGAACACACTCGCAACGAATTGTCTTAGACAAGGATTTCAATATGAAACATAAAGGTGGATAAAATCATCAAATAATATATTCTCGGTGTCTGATCGTGATTTATGACTTTTTAAGTGCATCATCTAATAACAACGATACATCTAGCATTAAGTTATATCTATTAAAATATATGTATAAATGTATGTACATACGTGGAGTAGTCACTAAATAACAAACACGTATGTTACCGAAAATTAAAAAAAGGATTTCGTTTCCGTCTAAAAATTATAATATTCCATTTTCGCTTTCTTTTAAGTTAATAAAACATCTTATTTACACGCCCACCAACTAAATAGATATTGATATCGTTTAAAAAGAAATCACTACAAAACATTCTATAGAAACAATAAAACCTTTTTGCTATGCAATTAAAATAAATAATTGTCAATGTTAAGCCAATTTAGAAAATAAAATCTTGCCAATTATCTTTTTTATTTTTGTCGATTTTCTGAGCCAAAATGTGCGTTACCAGTACTTTAAAGTCACCCCGACGGTTAAAATTTCGAGTTGCTTAATCAACTAATACTGTAAGCACCATTTCATAATATTACCTAATTTTATCGTTTCTTAAATAAATTTGTTATAGGTACAATCTTTTTCAAATTTCCATTCTCGTTAAAATACGACTACACTTAAGGCGAAGGTTAGCTTATGCAAAAACATTTTATCGATATCGATAGAGGTCAATATTTTAGTCGAAAATTAATTTCAATTCCCTTAAATGCAGTAATCTCTCTGGAGAGAGTTAATTTCCCAATAATTATTAAGTTTTTCCTCTTAATTAAATATTTATTAATAAACCACAAATAATAGTGACCATTCGTTTCATTCGCCATAACGCGTAGTCGATAAGTAATGCTCGATATCGAGTTAATAAAAAATATTTTAAAAATATCGTCTCATCATAAAAATATTTTTTTCTCATTTCATTTCATAGCGTTACAATTCGTGTAAAATGGCATCAAATACTACAAAGCTAGTTTAATACTGAGATGATGATTTTTAATTACGTTTACTTTCGACTATTTAAATATTTGCTCAAACAAAGAAAAAGGCTGTCGAAATGAAACTGTTTATGATAAAAAAAAAATTTTGAAGATATATATAATCTATTAAGGATTTGCGTTCGCGGAAATTTAATGTGCAGTTAAAGACAACAGCATTCTTCCCCATGAAGGCAGGATTAAATAATACATCGACATCGAGTCGCTCTGACACTACTTTCACCCGTGTTTGTTTCTTAAAAATGTATCTTTATTAATTAATTTATTTATAATTAAAACAACTCATATGACACTGATGCGATTGACTTATTATTGTCACCAATGATTACTTAAAGGAAATAATTATAGTATACGATAAAAAAACAGTAAGGTATGTACACAATAAAGTTAATTTTATGATACATAATGTACGCACGTGGAGAAATATTATACAACGTCTAGTGTGCACAAACCTTAACGCACATGCTGCTGTTACAAGGGTTTCAAAGTGGATATTACAGAGTCGTCAGTTATTTCAATTATTCACAGTAACATTTTATTATGAACTAACCAAATTATATTTTTCAAATATATATTTATGCCAAGGGTTTCATAAAATGATAAATTATACTGTAGTTCAAATAATGAATTACTGAAGAATATAAAAAGCAAACCGTCGCACCAGCAGCTCCGAACAAACGCGATACTATTCCATTCCAAGTGCTGCTTGCTGTCTCCAATCTTATAATGTAATTCATATACGTAAAATATATATGTACATCGTAATAGGTATCGTCTCAAAACCATGATTCCATCGGCGTCGTATTACGTACTTATATAAAAAATATTTACACAAAACATCTAGTGCGTCACACTACTGTTATACCAGTCGAATTTTAGAATTCGTCATTATGCGAGTCTATAACATTCGTAAGTTCGAGAGACAGGATTAGGGCGTTTATCGACTCGATGTTCCCGACGTCCGACGATGTAGCCGCACGAGTGGAGCGGACAACTCTAGCTTTCACCTTCATCAAAGCCGAGTGCCCGATTATCGATTCTCGGCGCAGCACTATCGAACGCACAATACGAAATCGATACATTACCTAACTTATTTCGTATTTGATCCCGAGCGCGATATAAACGTCGAAAGGAGGTACAAACAAATCACGTTAGTGGAACACATTACAAGCTCAACGGCGGAGGCGATTAAATAATGTATCAAATTATAAAAAAAAAAACATCACAAATCCATCATGCGGTATCGCTTAGTCTATACCTAACGCGTACAATAGGTACTATAGGTACAAGTAATGTCCTCACTACCCAGAAGGCAAAATTGGCACTGAAGAGTTTGTCCACGCGGCGTGGTGTGAGGGGCGGGGCTATGCGTGGTGCGCGGGGTGCGCGGGGGGCGGGTGCGGGGGCGCGGGGTTGTACGGGTGGTTGGAGTTGCGCAGCACGGTGTACACGCTCTCCACCTTGCTCAGCTTCTCGAAGAACGGGATCAGGTCCAGCAGCTCCGAGTCTGTCATGTCGTCGAACCATGACGCGACAGGTACCTGGGAATCATACAGTTCGGTTTGATCGATGTGGAAGAGTGATTCGTCATTATTATTTTCGTAATTGACTATTGTAAGCTGGTGACTTCGAGACCTTAAATTAAAAAAGAAGTCTAGCACAAGTGTCGAAAGTTTGGAGTTATAACCTAAAGCCTACTCAGAAACTTGCTCTAAAGAAAGTTCATCACTAGCCATTAAATTCATATCACTCCTAAAAGAACACTAAACCAATTTACAAACATATTATAATAACTATTAATTAGTATGATGCTTGATTTGCGTCTAGCAAGAGCTGGAACTCTTTACCAAAGAACAGCTGAATAAGATTAAAAGGGAAATAAAAAGTATTTTGCATCGGAACGTATACTGTCACTTGTCTGTCACCTTTTCTTTGTACTTGACACATTTATAAAAGTCTTGACTTTACACGCAACCGGAATCACTGAGAATCGTCCATGTCAAACATATGACATGCTAATCGTAGGTTCGGCATGCCGACATTTCCCTTCTCTTCTTATTTAACTATTCTGTGCGCATACAGTGGTAGGAATCAACAAAGCTACCGTTCTCGTTTAATTTTGCGTTGTTAATCGTATTACACATAGAGTGCAATTGTAAAGTAAAACAGTAAGTGATAAGAAGACAATGAAGCTGCGCAGTGCCATCGCACTGTGCACTTGTTTCGAGTGACTATTACTGATAATGTGATTAAAACTATTTGCTAGGAGGAATGTTCAAGTATGGAGTAATCAACAGGCGCCTGTATAATTCCTGACTGTATGATGAGAGAGTGTTTTTCTTTAGTCTTTATTTTATTGCCTCCATTGCACATAAAATTAATTTTTCAAAGATACCCTCTAGTATTATACAGTTACCGATCTTAGAATTTTTCTTTGGCACCGTATTTAATGATCGACGTCAATAGTCCTTAACCCAATCTAGTTTCCTTTAGTTCCATGCTCTTTACAAAGGATTTTATAGTCTTATTTTACTATATTATGGCAAATCAATAAATTCATTTCTTAAGTCATTTTTTAAGTCCTAGCACTGAAGAACTGTTCATATCTGCAGGAATTTCGTAACGCTTCTTTTCTTGTCTCATAAACACAAAAAACTTGTCTCTTTAAGATTTCTCCAACTGGCTTTAATCCAACATGCCAACGAAACCTTTTGAAAAGATTTACTCTATCCAACATCCCACTCCTAAACCCCAGATATGACAATAGTATTGAAGTAATGACTACGAAACCTTTCGAAAAGTTTTCTTTATACAAGATTCCAATTAAACCCTGATAGAGATGCAAATAGTAGTTATACTCACAGCATTGTCGGGATGGAATATGTATGAGGCGGGCGAGTTGTCGACGATGACGACGCGGCGCAGGTCGCGGCCGAGGCTGTTGAGGTCCTTCACGTAGTTCCCGCGGTGGAACACGCAGCTGTCGCGGAACAGACGCGCGCGGAACACGCCCCATCTGCAACACACACACATATGTCTAGTCAGTTCATACAGATGTATTCAGACAGTGATCGGAAACTTAGGTTAATGGCTATGGTGATTACGAACGCGTTGGCTTTGAAAATAATCCCGACTAAACATTAAAAAAATAACGTTTTCCTAACAATTATTGGTATTAAATGTATGTGTTTGTTAGGAAAACGTTTTTTGTTTGTCGGCTTTTTTTAACGCCAATGGTTTCGTAATACCTGTAGTTATTATAAGATAAAGGGCTATTACTAGACTAAATACAGGGTGTATACGATATGCATTAAATGGAGTAGAGGCCGTGCTTAGGCAGCTTAGTGTAGGACAACCTTCAGCACAATGGTCCAACGACCTGAGACAAGTGGTGGGTAGCAGACGGATGAGGTCTGCGCAAGACCTGGCTGGGTGGCGCTTTCTTTAGATAATCCCTATCCTTAGCGGTGGACGGCGATTATACGATACGATTTGAAGTATATACGAATGAAAACCAAAAATGTTTATGTCAAGGATGTTAGAAACTTCAAAAAAAATCACACTTAAAATACACAGGTCATATTATAAACAATTTTTCACAATTAACACTGTACATAACAAGTAAACATGTTTTCCATCACAGCTCTGTGACGCGTATCTAAACAGTCCCATTCAAAACACAAATATAAACATCATCAATATGTCGAATGTTTTGTCCTGTCGCTGGGAAACACATCAGTCTTCACATAATACACCTATCAATTCTGGCAACTGTTGTTTTCCAACATTCATTGACCCAAAGGGCTCTACTAAATGGTATACAAGTAATTTATAAAGAATATTATTTATAGCCAACTCACGCTAGGCCAACATAGTGGACTGAGATCTAAACCCTGTCAGATGTAGAGGAAGTCCGTGAACAGTAGAGTAATGAATATTGATTGGTGGTGATAAATAATATTAGAAGCGCCATGAAATTCAAAGGCGCCGCAAAATATCTTGATCGTAAATACATTATAACGACTTCAACAATTGAAGCGAACCTACTGTCTTTTTTAATGCTACAATAAAGTGTGGACTAAACTAAGGTAGAGAATACATGATTATTATCTCTGTATTTAGTTTATATCCAAACATTAAGTGCCTTTATTTAGAATTATCCTGACATGTCATTAATCATTCGGAAGATCATCAGTTTCCCTTGTTTCATGCACATCATAGAGTCTATGGATGGTCGATTATTCATAATATTTAGTAGAAAATCTAGGTACATGTAAACTTTATTCATTATTTAAAATTAAAATCAATGTAACTTTGAAATTATTGTTAACATATATAAATAACAACTTGCATCACATCCGACAAGTGTATTTTACAACAAACAGGTTTTTTCCATATAAATCATTATTACAATAAGATGTGTAGGCCCTGAACGGTTGTTACGACATCGAAATGCCGTCTGACCATAATAAAACCACGACAAAATTAACATAATATAGTTGTTTAGTACATACAAAGAATATCTTGACTTTATGTATCTAAAAATTCAAACTAAACAGAGTGATCCCAATATCATATCATGAAATTGGAACTCGTGTAAAACTAAATAAACTATATGCACTCACTTAATATGCCGTAACAAGAAAAACAAAGTTTTTTTCAACGAATATTAATAAAATTAGGATTCATTTTGATATGTTACATAGTCCACACATAGCATAGTTTTAATTTACCTAGGAAACTGCTAAAAGCACCCAAAATCTTACACATATATAATTGTTACATCCCAAAACACAATAAGAACTGACCGTACTCAGCATGAAAGGAAAATTGTCGATTCCGTAGTAAAACATTTATCAACAATTACTAATAATTTTCGAGACGACCAATAAACACGTGTTTCTTCCTCGTGTTGACGCAACCGTGACGTATGATGTAAATAACAACATAAGGTGATTAATAATTCAAATGAAAAGCTTCGATTTGTTTTAAAATATCGAAAGCCATTTATCGGATTAATATGAATAGGAAGACTCCAATAGAATTTTAAAGTTTCCTCACGATGTCTGTTCGAAGGAAAAAAATGATGACGAATTTGAAAAAGAATGCCCTTGGGACATTTTTTTGGACCCACTGGTCCCTTCAATGTAGTTTAGGCAATAAACGAACTTTTTAGATTTAAATATCCATTGGAAACTAAAGAAAACTTTTTAATACCAAGAATACGGCCTGTTTTCTTCAAGTGCATAAAGTTTTTACTGCACATTTTATCATGCAGTCCCACAGTCACACCATAGGGTGATAAGTGACGCGCCGACCCAATTGCGTCAATTAAATGAATTGACACCGTGATTAACATAACAGTAAGGCGCTGCGGGTCGGATTAATACTACTGGGTTGCTAGGCAAGTGTGACTAAATTAATCGCCAAGAATGCTACCGACTATTACAATTGCTATGAAGATTTATGAAGCTTTTTTGGTAGACTAAATATATCAAATTCCTATCGACAGTTATCTTTTGAACTTCTAGGTTTGGCCACGGTAGTGAATTACGACTTCTAATATCCTAGGTGAACAGGTTTCTTTACAATTTTTTGTGATCTGGTTTGAGGCTCTTACTCTGTATTCAATTTCTACATCTTACATTTTTCATAAAATTGCATCAAGCAGTTCGTTTGAGCAGTATTTATTTCCCTGTTCAAACTAGTCTTCGAAAAGTCACATATGATCACCAACTTAGAATTACTTTAATAAAATTACAAGAAAACACTGCAAGTAGATCAGCTATCTACAACCATCCATCTCACTCCACCCATGAACCCAAAAGACGGAGGCAACAACCATCTATCCGTCCCTTTCTCTCTCACCTGTCCAACAAGTCTGCGACGGGGTCCGCGTACTTGGCGAGCGATGCCGTGAAGAGCACGCACTCGTACAGCTCGCCGCACCGCCGCAGGAACTCGTCGACGTGCGGCCGCTTCAGCACGTACACCTGGTGCACGGCGCCGTCTATCTCCACCGGCACCACGAAGTCCGCGTTGTTGATGGGCTGGAAAAAGGAAAAAAGATTATTTCAAATATTGAACAAATGGATAACGGATGGATGAGGGCTGCACAAGACTGAGATGGTTGGCGCTTGCTTCGGGAGGCCAACGTTCAGCTGTGGAGAGCGATGCTATGAAGTATATGGTATGAAATTAATTAAAGGGAAGGGAACTAAGAAGTCAGTGAATTTCACCTTAGAATTGAAATAAGTTAAACTTTATTTCACTACGCTTGTAAAAAACCCTTATAATGCAATATATACAATAATGAAATTATGACGTTACAGGCGTAGTATTTTAATGATCTTAGGTTTGTTCAGTACAAGTTGTAAGAATTTTAAATCTCGATTGGTAAACTACGTTGTTTTCTATTTGATACCTAAATATAGTAATACTATTATAGTAATAATAGTAATATGTGGCAATAGCATTTGTGTTCTCTATCCGATAAAATGACGGAATTATTTCCTGTTAGAATTCACTTAAACCCAGCGGCCGGCGAAATCGTGAGCCAAATCCTTTTTACAACATTCTAGGCAAAAAATTGCGCCAACCTTACACAGGTGTGAATTAAAGAAATCGGCAATTGTAGGCCGATTTTATTCAAGCTATGTTACACCCGCCATAAAATGCTCACAGTAAAAGATATCAAATCAATTAAACCAGTCATAACATTAGCAAGACATCATCAAAGTGGAAAAAATATATGTATTGTTTTTCATCAATGGTCTCACGTGACTTGAGAATTTCTTTTACTTTTTATAGCGTGTACCTGACATCAAACAATGCCTCACAATTGCAAGGTAATTAACATAAAAACAATGAACACCTACAACAATCTGCAATTCATTTGTAAAACTTAATCAATTCAAAAACACACCTCGGTGTTTTAAAAGTTGGCAAAAATATTCGGCTTATCAAATAAAATATTAAAAGGACTCAACTATTATTATTATCGAACATAGAAGGTTTACGAGGATATGAACATATATGGAAGTATATCAGCATAAAATATATTTTTTGTGACGAAAAGAAGCTTGCAAGGTGTCGCGTTGATTTTACTGAAATTAACAGAGAACAGGAATTGTTATTATCACATTTATCGCTACGTCCTTCGTCGTTTCCGACAAAACAAAGCAGTTTTGCCAAGGGCGAATCGTAGACGATAAAACTGGGACAATCGTAACCGAATATTGACCATAAAGGCCTTTATCAAATAGATAAAATGCTCGGAAACCGCAAATGGTTTCATGCGGTCATAAACGTCTGATATTAACACGTCACAGCAACTAAAGAAAGTCACTAATTTTTCTTTAAACTTTTTCCCAATAGTGCGATAAAAAATAATATAGTTATAATTCCACCTTGCCAAAAGGCGTTCTACAATACGTTTACCAAGGCAAGGTCTACATTATAACGATAGCTGGTAGCGGTTCAATTAGGTGGACCGAAGATCAAGCCCAGCGGCGTGCCATAGGACAGGCCTATAACAGTGAACATAAAAAAGTTGTTGATGATGATGATGATATTTCCAGAACATTGATTACAAACCGACCATTCGGTAAAACACACATAAATAAAAAATATATCAATGAAAATCACTACATAGCAAAAAACAAAGTCGCTTCCTCTGTCCCTATGTCCCTTTGTATGCTTAAATCTTTGAAACTACGCAACGGATTTTGATGCGGTTTTTTTTAATAGAGTGATTGAAGAGGAAGGTTTATATGTATGATAACATCCATTAAATATTAGCATTGCACCCGTGCGAAGCCGGGGCGGGTCGCTAGTGAATAATAAGCCAATGTTACAATGACACATAAAACATGGTTTTCGTTTGGAAATGTCCATATTCATAATAACGTACTCATGACTGGCCTGAACTATTTTGAACAGCACGTAATATACAACTGATTTAAGTGGGATGTAACCCGAGTAGAAATCAAATAAGGCACAACCAGATCATGTATCGGGTCCTGATCAGGATAGAATAAGGCATGCCCGATCCGGCAAGCCCGATCAGGACCCGATCGGGACCTGATCAGGATAGCCTTATTTTAAATGTTTTCAAGTATTGTAAGGCAAGCCCGATCAGGACCAGATCGGGACCTGATCAGGATAGCCTTATTTTAAATGTTTTCAAGTATTGTAAGGCAAGCCCGATCAGGACCAGATCGGGACCTGATCAGGATAGCCTTATTTTAAATGTTTTCAAGTATTGTAAGGCAAGCCCGATCAGGACCAGATCGGGACCTGATCAGGATAGCCTTATTTTAAATGTTTTCAAGTATTGTAAGGCAAGCCCGATCAGGACCAGATCGGGACCTGATCAGGATAGCCTTATTTTAAATGTTTTCAAGTATTGTACGGCAAGCCCGATCAGGACCAGATCGGGACCAGATCAGGATAGCCTTATGTTAAATGTTTTCAAGTATTGTACGGCATATTGGATCAGGACCAGATCGGGACCAGATCAGGATAGCCTTATGTTAAATGTTTTCAAGTATTGTACGGCAAGCCCGATCAGGACCAGATCGGGACCAGATCAGGATAGCCTTATGTTAAATGTTTTCAAGTTTTGTAAGGCAAGCCCGATCAGGACCAGATCGGGACCTGATCAGGATAGCCTTATGTTAAATGTTATCAAATTATTGTAAGGCAAGCCCGATCAGGACCAGATCGGGACCTGATCAGGAGAGCCTTATGTTAAATGTTTTCAAGTATTGTACGACAAGCCCGATCAGGACCAGATCGGGACCTGATCAGGATAGCCTTATGTTAAATGTTTTCAAGTATTGTACGGCCAGCCCGATCAGGATCAGATCGGGACCAGATCAGGATAGCCTTATGTTAAATGTTTTCAAGTATTGTACGGCCAGCCCGATCAGGACCAGATCGGGACCTGATCAGGATAGCCTTATGTTAAATGTTTTCAAATATTGTAAGGCAAGCCCGATCAGGACCAGATCGGGACCTGATCAGGATAGCCTTATGTTAAATGTTATCAAATATTGTAAGGCAAGCCCGATCAGGACCAGATCGGGACCTGATCAGGATAGCCTTATGTTAAATGTTTTCAAGTATTGTAAGGCAAGCCCGATCAGGACCAGATCGGGACCTGATCAGGATAGCCTTATGTTAAATGTTATCAAATATAGTAAGGCATATTGGATCAGGACCAGATCGGGACCAGATAAGGATAGCCTTATGTTAAATTTTATCAAGTATTGTAAGGTATATTGGATCAGGACCAGATCGGGACCAGATCAGGATAGCCTTATGTTAAATGTTTTCAAGTATTGTAAGGCATACTGCATTAGGCCAAGGTCTGGATCAAATAGGGCTAGCCTGGTATTAAAAAATATTCAGTATGATAAGACATGTAGTATCAGGCCCAGATACCGTTATCCTAATTGTCAAAGCAAGAAAAGATGCTTTTAACCTTTTGACCGCCACGCATAAAAACACTCGCCGTGTCCCCCACGCCAAGCCCTCAAAACTGCAATAAATACCTAAAAAAATATAGGGATGGGAATCGCATGTCGATAACGTTTTATTTTCTAATAAAAATAATGTGCATAAATCTACCAACATATTAGAAATGAAGTTTTTTTTAAGCCCACATCAAACTAGTAATTTTACATAGCAAATACTATGGCTTACAACGATGTTTCTTGAAGATAAATACATGAGTCAAAAATATTACACAGTAACATTACCCCAGCACTACTCAATAGATGTTGTCGGCTCTAGCCGACATTGGCGTAGTCGACACGGTGTTTTCATACATGCTCGCGGTTCATTATAGAGAGGGGACGCGCGCGGCACGGTGCACGATATTATGTATTAGCATCAAAAATTAAATAAAATATTAATCCGTCAAGGATTATTTTAGGAACTACATTAAATACAATTACTTATTTTACTTACAATATGTTTCGATGCGATGGTTGTATTGTAAGAAATACTTTAGTAAAAGCCGCTTTTGCAAAAAAATATCATAAATCTTTTATTTTTGTTACTTCTTTGTTACTATTACAAAGAATACACGAGTGTAATATTAAATCATAAAAGTATATACCAATTGATGTCGTAAAAAAAATTAATTTAATTTGAAATACACTGTTTGTGGACGGATTGTTGTTGTTTGGGAAAGAAGATAACTATGACAAAAATATTTGTTTGCCAAATGGCGGTTAAAGTATGGGTTTAGAAGAGTCTCCGTCTTATATTATGTTAAATAAATCAATTTGGGACAAATACAAAATGTTTAATAATCTACATAGTCGCCGTCACCTTCGCCGAAACGTCAGGCGCCAGATAAATCCCCCGAAATGGGGATTGGCAATTGGTATTTCACAAAAGAACGACACGAACACAGGACAGCTTTATTTGAGTACTCGTACGCGGACAGCGACTAAGTGAGTCGTCTAATGCCGACCGTGGCGTAAAGGACAGTCATAAAAGACAATAAAATAAGAATGGGCACACTGTACTCTAGGACTATCGATTGTATAGGGGGTAGGTAAAGAATTTTAAATAATTCTTCAATTAATTAATCAATAATGAGTTGTTTATTTTATTATAAATATAATATGATATTTGTTTTATGAAATAATACAAAAATTTTATATTTACTTCGTACATTAGCGCACAGTTTGCTTATTATTTATAAAAAAATTAGCACAACACTAGCGGTCGGCTCTTGCCGACAATGGCGCCTGGAGTCCATCCAATACGGACTTTTTTTTGGCATCTTTTCTCTCATGGATTTCTCACATATAATAAATATTTATAGGTAGGTTTAAGGTATATATGAATTATTATATCCTTGTTACTTCAATAAATAAGATATGATAGACAGAAACTCATTTATTGAACAAATTTATCGTTAAATAATAATGCTACTTTAATGTCGGCTATAGACGACCGTGGCGTAGAGTGCACGGCGTTGCATGTCGGCTATAGCCGACAATGGCGTTCAAAAGGTTAAACATATATTCCAGAAATACAATTCAAAACTTATTATTGTTTTGGACGTGAACGGTGAAACTCAACTCATGACGTGTATCATATCATGATTGCCATATTTATGTCACGGTGTAAATTTTATTTGCATCAGATCAGGTTATACTGGTAATTTATTTTACAAAAATCTTTTACCATAAATTTTGTTTGTCAATAACGAATTTCTACAACGTTACAAATTCACAAACATTATCTCTTTATAATATTAGTATAGATTTGATAACGCATGAAAAGTATTTTATTTGTTATGGCAACATTAGGTACTTGATAAACCGACAGGTGACAACAGGAAGTGTAGGAATTAGGTGCATAAATAGAATGTTACTTATTATCGTATTTATTTTTTTCCAGAAAATGTTAGGTAAAATAATACGTGATAAAACCATTATAATTAAAAACAAGTATTGCGGATGTTACTAACTTGGTGCGCAACTTAAAATAATGCAATACCGCTTTTGGGCATTTCCCGCCTTTTACTACAAACGGCAATTCCACATATAACAGTCTATAGAACACGGGAATACATTTTTATTTTATGTCAAGAAGACGGTATCAGTGGATTGAATTGATTGAATATGCCGATTGGTATATTAATGTAAAGATTAAATAAGTTCATTACAAAAACTAAATCGCCTTAACAGTAGTTACAGAATAATTAATATATTGTGTGTTTACCAAAACAAAGTGTATCAAGGACTATAAACTTATATCTAGACATTTACTAAGTGTGTATTGTGTATGAAATACTAAATTGTGGAGTAAACTACTTAAGTAGATAAAAATTTACAGGTTGTGTGTAAAGTTTCGTTATTAAATTGAATTACCTAAAACATTCAAGGATAGTAAAAGAGTATTTAAAAATACATTACAATTCTTTGCTATTTTTCATTATAAATTTATATTTCAATAATCCGTATTTTTTTTCAGATGACATTATAGTTTTATTTGTAAATGATTTATCCAATGAAGAAATTGATATAGTATCAAGTTCTTGGTTAGATCATTACAGAGAATATAGTGGTACTGGATGTAAATATTATATGCCTGCATCATTGTTAAAAAGTACTAAGTATTGTAAATTATTACAAACAATAGTGAAACATTGTGAAGAGCCTGATCCGACATGACCAACATTTCATGTTCAAATATGTGGCACAGCAGGTAATTTATTGTTATTTGAATTATAGATTTATGAGAATTGATATCTTATTGTCAAAACAATAAAACAGTAATTAATTTATACAATTAATGTTATCAGAAACTATGAAAGAGGCAGAGGTAAAATTAATAAGATTGGAAAAATGACTCTATGCTTTCTCTACTGATAATGAGCAGTCCACTAAAGCAAAAGCAGCTGCTGTTGAAAAAACTTTCAAAATAAAAGCATTATCAAAGAATCAATTAAAAATAGATAAAATATTCAGCCAAACAGCTTTGGAGTTAACCGATAAACCCACTGAAATTTGAGGTAATATCTCTTATTTAAAATGTAAATATTGTTGATTAATTTCTAATATTTTTTTACTAATGATTTTTTTAACAAAGCATATTAACTGACATATTTTTATTATTGTTAATTTTGATACAAATAATTAAGTTATACTACTGTTGTTTTACTTCTAATAATAATAGTACATTATCAATAATTGCTGATAATCTATTTAGCATCTTTATAGTAATAAATCCAAAACAGAAACTGAAATGACTATATTAGCAGCTAGATCATCAACAAAAAATACTGTATCCAATGGTAAAAAACAAATTAATCATTACAATACCTATCTAATAATTATTAGTAACTAAGGTCATAATATGGATTCTATTCTGAAATTGTGGAGTGTTGGTAATTGTTATAATATTTATATTTACATCAGTGTTGGAATTTTGATATTTTAATAAATGTATAATCAGTGTAAAAATTTGTATTAATATATATTTTATTTTTAACAGATTCTTTGCTTGAATGTTTCAGGCATAATTATAACAGTCTATCAAAACAATTAGGGAATTTAAGAGGTCAAATTGTAAGCATATCTGCTGTTGTTGCCCAAATCCTGTCTGAAATTAAAAAGAATAACAGTACTCAACTGTTAGATTCCAGTCGAATAGATGCTGAAGGATCAACAGATGTGGCTCAAAAATTAGAATTTCCACTATCAACAATGGAAAACTTTGATAAATTCAATGAAAAGTTGAAAGACAATAAAAAAATGTGAGTTTCTAAAAAACTATACTCTCATATATAAATATATGAAAGAACTAATATTTGCTCTATCTGACCATATTATTGAAATTGTCATATTTAAAAAAATGCTCCTCATAAATAATAATAAATTTGCTTTTCCGGAATAAACATATATACTTTTCCATTGATGGAAAACACTATTACCCATAATATGGGCAATATTATTCGTTTTTTACATTTCAAGAGATATGGCCATGTCATATGTAGCTGCAACTCCAAAAAAAGTTTTAAAAGATACAACTTTTTTCACTTTGGTAAAAAGTATGTTAATCATTATATAGTGCAGGATACTTTCATTGATACCAAATTAATTATTTCTTAATTGTATGTTATTACTTTATAAATATTAATATTTTTTATTATTATTACTTATTAAATTACAACATAATTGAATCAAATTTTGTATTTCAGCTGCAATGAGACAGAAATTTCTAAATAAGCAAGATATTCCTGACAGTAAATTATAGCAAGCATTGTCGTCAATATTAAATAAAGCTAACGATTGGGATGGTTACTGCTTAAAAAGCCTTTTTAAGAAGGTCAATAAAAGACACTAACAGCTTTTGTTTAAATTCCTTGTATTTTTTTTTTATTGTTTAAATATGTTTTACCATACAAAAAATAAATAAATGAATTAATATTGAGTTGTTAATTATTATTATTTATTATAATACAATTGGCATACTCAATTTGGATCAGGCAAGGTATTACATGATACAGATGATTGATTGGGACCCGATCAGGCATTCCTAGTCTGGACCCGATCAGGCATGCCCGATCTGGACCCGATCAGGCATTCCTGATCGGGTCCAGACCAATGTTCTGCGTTACATGCCCGATCTGGACCCGATCAGGCATGCCCGATCTGGACCCGATCAGGCTTGCCCGATCTGGACCCGATCAGGCATGCCCGATCTGGACCCTATCAGGCATGCCCGATCTGGACCCGATCAGGCTTGCCCGATCTGGACCCGATCAGGCATGCCCGATCTGGACCCGATCAGGCATGCCCGATCTGGACCCGATCAGGCATGCCCGACCTGGACCCGATCAGGCATGCCTGATCGGGTCCAGACCAATGTTCTGCGTTACATGCCTTATCTGGACCCGATCAGGCATTCCTGATCGGGTCCAGATCAGGAACACGAAAAAATTTCTACTCGGGAAGTACAAGGTAATCAGCAACTTATAGTATAACGTTGTACTTAACCTACACTCGAATTTCATAGTTGAGTGTCTATGGAAAAATGGAAGGAGATTGAATAGCACGGGGGTAAATAGAACTCCTTTTAATAACCTTATTCCGACAGCAAAGCTGTTTTCACATTTTTTTATGCAAGAATATATACCTAATTCAAATTATTACACACCGTAGCGAATTCGTAGACTATTTTATTCCACTTGTTGGTTGTTAGGAATAGTAGTGAAATAATTTTAAATCCATATTGAATTTGTAGAACTGCAGTAGTCTTTTGTTTGTACCATGATAACAGAAGGTTGTAGTAACGAGCATTAGTTCAGATTAAAACATAGCTCCATTTTCTAGAACAATAACATCAACAAATGCTAATAAAATTTCACTTCAATTCTTTGAAACAAAGCCGTACAAAGAAGCTATCGGTAAATCAAGTAATTAATTAAACATTTCGTGCCTTAACGACGTTTCATTAAACAGCAAACGCAAATTGTATTCGTCTCTAACAGCTGTTCAAACAAATTATTGTTTGCTAATTAACAGTTCAAACAGTATTGTCCTTGGCGGCTTAACATAATTGTATCTCACGTATTTCCTTAGCAAATTAAATTAAACAATACGACTTGGTTTGTTCGCATGTTTATTGGCGAGCTTAATATATGGAAAGAAAGTTAATTCTTTGAATGTACTAAAAGTTAATAATTTGACTTGATTTATAAATGCAATGAGGGATAAAAAAAGCACTTAAGCATATTCACATAATAATACTGAAATGTACATGACTCATCCAAAAAATAAAAATAAAATGTTTATCCTGAATAGGCACAAAACAAATGTTTTCAAAACAATGGCATTTTATGTGTCGTCCTTTCCCCCTAACGCAAAAAATACCAAAAAAACGCAACTGCCATCAATAGAAGTCGGCTTACATGCAACATAAAAGGCTTGAAATGTGCATTTTGACTGCGTAAAAAATACATAAAAATTTAAACATCGATAAAAAAAATGCACGAACATTGGTAAAATATGCTACTCCTCCTCCTCCTCGCGTCGTTCACCTCATTGCTGAGGGTCATAAAATATGCTACATTAATGATATATTTTAAAAAGTAAATGTGGATAAAGTTCTATACTTCAACGTATTCTTTTTACAAATTCATGTTATTTTAGTATTATTTACGACGAAATTGGCGCGACTTGTTGCGCATTACAAACCATGCTATTGGGAGGGGGCGGGATTGGTAATATTATAATCGTCAATAAAGTAATTTACTCATATTGGAGTTAACCGGGTTCTCTAATTTTTAATTTCACAGTTTTTACTATGCGTACGTCCCGAAAAATGGCGAATACCAATATAATCAACAGATAACCGCCGGAATATCCAATAATTGGAAAAATGACCTCGATGACACAGAAGTTGTGAATTAGGTACTAAAAGTTATTTATAAGTAGCTATTAACAACACAAAGCAATTATTACTCATTCCTCTGCGATTTCAAGATACTTGACAAGTGAAATAAATAAATTAAAATCGTTAACTAAGAGGAATTCGTTAAATCCTATATACAAATTAACAAAATACCAACATATGAACAATTACAAGCATTTTAACTACACAATGTACTATAAAATTATGGCTATCACAAATAATTACAACAATGAAATCACTTAATATATGACCAATCTCAATTAAGATTGGTGACCTTAATATAGGATACTTAACTCATAATATAGAATACAAATATTTCTGATCCTATATTATTTACATACACACGAACAGCATATTTTAGATTCTTTGGTTGGAAGCGAATATTTTCGATAACCACGACAGCTCTCGTAACATTGTGAATCACGATAATGTCTATTACTTTAACAGCACATCCGGGATAAATCCAGATAAGAAACAAAACGAAATCGATAGAATTTGCACAAACAAATGAACGTTTCTACAACTCATAGATACTCCAGCCGTACTTGTGCAAAGAATCATAGTCTAGAATTCTAATAAATATTGAATGGCATAGCTTCGAGTACATTTCTAGTAACGACTCAAACTCTCGGATTTACAATATGTAAAAAGCCATCACGTTTCATGCGAACGGCTACCATAATAGATATGAAAACAACGCGGCGACACTTTCTCCTAGCCCAACAATAGGACAAAGACAATGGGCGCCCATCCGTCCGCGTTTGGTGGTGGCCACACGAGGAATTTCAATTTCACACACCGTTGTCATTCAGCTATGTGCCGATTTATTGTTATTAATATTATAAATACCAAAGCTAGTTGCAACGATTGTCTACGGCCACCTCAATGCCAAACTATTTATACAATTTTATCACGTAATTTTAAAGCACAAGTTGATCTTGATTTATCAAGAAGAGTAATTCTTGAGATTTCATTATCTTACTACTTTTTTGATTTGGTATAGCTAGCTATTTGTAGCATGGTAGCACACGAACAACACTCTGCAAGGAGTAATAAAGCCTTACAGAACAACGTCGTGAACAAGGTAGCCATTACATTTAGTTCCGCAAGATTTGTAGATATTCGTATACGCTTCGAACACCGCCCATAAAATGTAAGACTCCTTGTTATGACCTACCCTAACATTTCGCGACGCTAAATAATCCTTTGCATATACAGTTGCCTTTACTTTGGAAAGATGATAGTAACGGTTTTTCAACAGATATTTGAACTCCATTGTAATTACTTTAAGTTGCTAATTAAATATAAAATATTTCTTCTGTGACAAAGCCGTGGGTGTAAAATTGCGTATTTTGTGATCGTAAATATATCATGCCTTAATAGAATCAGTGTCATTGATAAAACTATTCGCTTTGTTCGGCCGCTCAAACTATTTAAATTACAAATATCTTAGATAACATCTTTCAAAGGCACTCACATGAATTAAATTCACGGCGCGGCGTACACACGACTGTATGCTAAAATGTAAGTTTGTTTATCAACAATGTCAAGCCAAATTCGAGTAGCGCAAATCAATTTTGTTTGACAGAAGCAATTTGTAAAAGTAAATAGAATTTATTGATCTGGTATATAATTCATAAGTTTTAGTTGCGAAGTGGGTGGTGGAATAAATATATTCCCCTTTATAAAGAATCTATAGGAAGTGCTAAAGTCGCCACAGACAATAGAGGATCACGTACACTTTATCTTCAGAGACAGAAACAGGTGAAGGTAAGTAAAAACAAGAGGGGCTGAAGTTTAAAAATGTCAAATCTGCGGGTTGGGATTAAATTCGTATTCACTGTGTTTGTACTGCAGTCAATTCTTAATAAGATATCAAACACCTAGGTCAAATCCATGTTAGTTTTTCGAACGCAGATTTCCTTCACTTTGATCCTTATACGGATGTCCGTATTTCGAACGATATAACTCAAGGAGAATCCTAAAAGGAACATATTATGCTTGATATTCGTAGAAAAATACTAATATGTTAGTTAGGAGTGTCTAATATGAAGTAATTTCTTGATCGTACATTTTTTATGATGGCCAATTCACTTAAATAGCCTTAAGAATCTGCTCTATATGGATAATATTGCCTATTAATTGTCATAAATCATCAATCATGATGTTTAATTTTTTAATCGTTAAGATTACTGTTGACTGCCATCCGTTTCTCGCCTCTCAATGGTGTTTGTTGCTGATTTTTGCTACTTCTATTAAATTAAACCCACTCTTTCGTTTTATTCCTATCTATTGATTAATTTGTATTGAAATGAAGTCATAAAAAGTACCGAAGACTTACGTAGAAGCAATGTATTTTATTTAGAATTTTAAATACTGCGAAAATTCTAACAACAAAAACTAAGACATCGTACAATGAAAAGACCGACTTCCGACAAGAAAACGCGACGTAGAAATCGAAAACAGTATCGCGTCCCATTTATTATCCGTTAATCGACAATCAACGCTTCTTAAATATTACAGACAAAAATAAAACACAATGCGAAATGGGGTCAGTTCGGAGTAGAATCGCGGGCGCGGGGAAGTAGACGTGCGACACAACGGTTTTCCCGCATTACTCATCATTGGAGGGGTTTCATGTCTTAGCTGGAAATGCACTTTCTGCATGAATGGTGAAGGGTATCAACCCTTTGAAGTATTTAGTGCCCAGCGGCAAAAGGCAATTTAAAGGTAATAAATCTTTGTAATGACAATGCGATTTTGTTAATGGTGGGGAAAAAGTAAATGCTTTTTTGACAAATTAGTCTATATTCTACATTCGTTTTGGACTACTACAGTACCTAAAGTTATTCTGTTCGATCGGTGTGTGACACCCGGGCTTCCATTTTGATAAAATATTTGTATCTTTTGTAACGTGCAAAAAATGTCAGTGCAACCCCCGCATCGCCTTTATCACGTTTGACCGTCGACCTCTGAATTTAATAAACCTACATAAATAATTGGTATGAAGTGAGAGATAATCGTAAGCTTCTCTGTTCTCGGTAGTCAGCACTTTCTTCGAATCACACTTCATTTATCTACAGCTAGTGCTATCAATTTTCCCTAATAGTTATAAAAAGATCCTTCGGATTTATTAGGTACAGATAAAAATTTTAGCTTATCAATTTATGTCCAACATTAACCCCAGAGAAAAATTACCAAGTGCGGGTTTATCTTGTTTTCCGAAGTGGAATACCCACTCATAATTTCATACAGATAACATTCACTGTCATACCATCAACAAGACGCGAAGAAAGATGCCTAAACAAATACATAAAGCTTACGATATAGACAAAACAAAGCGTTTAATTAATTATTAGCACAAGTCCATAGCGTATTAATGCATGATTTGCATAAGACCTTAAAACATAGCGAGATGTAGTGGTTTGGTTTTTGTTTGCCGCTCGTTTGCACGACAAGGCTCGCATTCTTTATTAAGGTTGACATAATTATGAAAATTATACAACATTTTCGGTAATGTAATTTGCATGTGTTTAATATTAACTGCAAGTGAGTGTTCCCGCACGCAATATATTTGTTAGTAGGAAAATAGAAGTTTAGATTAGCTTCGAAAGAAACTTATCATCATTCCTATAAAAAAAATAATTATTTAAATGCAGAAACAAACGTTTAAATAAGTTTAATTTAAGTTTTATGATATGATCATCATAATCACCAGCCTATATAACGCCTCCTCTACAGCTGAGAGAGTTAGGCTTTATTCTACCACGCTGGCTTGGCGGGTTGACAGTTCACACCTAAGAAATACCTTAGAACTTGTAGGTGTGCAGGTTTCCTCTCAATGTTTTCCTTCACCGATATGGTATCATCAACATCATCAGCCAATCTTGGCCCACTGCTGGACATAGGCCTCCTGTCTTGGCCTGGGTACTTGATATGGTATAAAAGGTAAAAATTGTTGTAAATCTGATTTATTTGGATCATATTTCAACGTCAACGTAATTTCAACCAATCCAGCACTGCAACTACGCCAGCCGATAGATACATACAAAAAACATCTTTTTTTATACGAAAAGCATACTAAAATCAATAACAATTAATACATTAGAATATGGTAGACACATAGTGAGCATCATAATACAAAATTCCTACTAGAAAATAAATTTATAAAATCAAAGTATAAACCTGACAAAACTCATTATATCGTCGATCCATTTTAATTACATCGAATAGACAAGTTTTATTGCAGAAAACATGTGTAGTAGCATGCTGTTCCAGAATTTAATAATGCGGGATGGGAACATGGGAACTTTGTCGTGCCGAGGTTCTTGAATTAATATTAAAGTACACGGTGACTTCACGGGTACGTGGACTTCAATATATTATCGTATGTGAGATATATCCCATATAGGACCTACACGCTCCGTATTTAAAAAGAGAGGAACAATTTTAATAAATTTTATAAACTAGCGTTACAATATCTCATAACAATAAATCTATAGAAATCAATGGATAATTATAGAGGAATCATTAAAAATAGATAAGAATTGCCGATCATAAAACATTCTCAAGGATATGCTTGTTTTTCTATGCAACCTTCAAAGCGTGGAACAATGAAATGTCGAGCAAGCTGTAACGTGTTCAAATGTATGCTGTGGACTGTCACAATCTCTAACTATGCTAACGACTTCGGCTACCTATAACTAGGTCGTATATTTACTATCTACTATATTCTAATATCTTTACTTATATGGTATTCAATCGGGAATTCTTTTACACATAATTGAACCACAAGACACACCGTATGACTCATAACTTGTAATACAGATGATAATTGCTTTTTTGCGTCGGAACTTGTAGCAACTGGTTATAATTCAATTCAATAGTTACAATGCCATTATTGACATGGTGTTTACGATAACTGTTAGATGTTCGTGTACCGTTTGAAAATATTTTCTAGCCTGTCGTCTATTCCTTAACAAAACCACTAAATATTCAACAGGCCTGGTAGATTTACCGTCACTTATATAAAACAATACATACTATGTTCATAAAAATGGTATTTCAATATTCGCAACGCAATATCGCCTTTGTACAAACATGCCGTTGAAAATATATAATTATCACCATTAAGAGCAATGGTAAATAATTTCAGCA
This sequence comes from Cephonodes hylas, assembly GCA_030295005.1. NCBI lineage: Eukaryota > Metazoa > Arthropoda > Insecta > Lepidoptera > Sphingidae > Cephonodes > Cephonodes hylas. Next base: position 3,320,491 of record AP025364.1, on the reverse strand, counting down.
AATTTAATTTATTTGACAAAACGGTTCGTACTACTCATTCATCTGTGAGAAGTGTCAGTAACGATTTATCAATTAGCGAACATTCCGTGCCATCGACACACCTCTGTCCAATTGATCATAAATAGTGTCCGATAATAACTAAGTCACGAATTCAGGATAACGTGTAATTATCGAGCAAAAAAATTATCGCGTTTTCAGCAAACCTCGACTTGGGAGGACAAAGGCGTTGTTGACGTGCATTTTCAGCGAAAATATTTGCATTGCAATGATAGTCCAAATGCATCAATTGTCACCATTGACTTCAAAAAATAAATTGAGTCACGGGACATTGAAATTCGATATATTAAAAACTCATCAATTTAATTTCGAAAATAGCATTTACTTTGCATTTAAAAAGCGTTAATCATAAAAATAAGTAATTAACATAAAAATAAACGCCACTCGGGCAAACAGACATAAAACTTAATAGCTACATTTTCTGCGACGTATGTACCTATAAAATCATGACACATTATAGCACATAAAGACAATAATAGTCCCTAACTTTATTATAAATGGAAATAGTTTTTAGGTGCTTTATGTAAAAAAAATTGCTCATAAATATATACGATTTTAGAAGAGGACCACATCATTAGATTTATGTTAATGCTAGAATAACAAAGAAAATGCTACACAAGTTAATACAGTTAAAGAAAATTATAAACTCCGACATCCATACCAACAGACTAAATCAATCAAAGTCAAAACTTTTCCATCAACAACGAGGCCCTAAATTGTGGCATTATGACTAAATCCAAAAACCCCGGCACACACAAAGCAGAAAAAGGAGCTAATAACCTCGAAGTCATTCAACTAGTCAAAGCAAACAGGCCTTGGTGCATTGTCTGCTTAGCACACACGGTTAGAATTGATTCCCGATCGCTTGCCCAAACACATCCAAGGTCGGAACCTTGACATGCGAGGAGCTAACCAAAAGCAACATCACAATGGCACTTTGTGCGTGGATATAGATATGTGATTGACTAGCATTATGATTCAGTACGAAATTGTTGTAATGGCTGATCCATATTTCATGTTACTTTATATTCATAGGCATGGCAATGATAATAAAAATGATGGTGCCTATTCGTGCGGACATTAATGGAATATTATTTGTAAGCGAATGTTCCATTTTCACTACATCAAGTATGTTTATTATGAATACGCAGACGGATCTCAAGTTAATTAATTAGATGCGTTTGAAGTCTTAGTTAACAAATGATTAAATAACTAGACCCATACATTCTGAATTTTATTAAAGGCCAGCTACTAAGTACTAATACCAGCGAATTTATTACTATAATATAAATAATTCTCATTGCATACCCGGATTACTAAGCATCAAACGATTTATAACTTTGCATATTAGCTTTGCATTTACTAAAGATAGTACAGAAGTTAAAATGTATATTCTATTTGTTGACCAAGGAGCTATTTTATAATATAACAAATAATTAAAACTCAAGATTACTAATGAGGTGTCTATGCCTCAGTTACACCTGTGTAACTAATACTAAAATTAAATCGTGATTTCACTAAAAACTTGAAATTCACTCCACCCACTTAACATAATACCTAGTGAAATTTTAAATACCAATGCATGCAGCAGACTATGGATTTTGACAGGGAGAAAAAGAGAAAAACTGTCTTCTCGATACAGAATAGAAAAAAGTTAGTGTAAGACAAAAGAAAAAATATGTAGATAGAATACGAATTCAAGAACATGAGAAAAAGCTCGATCTTTAAGAATTAGTATATTCTTTTAGTTAAAAACTTAGTTTCTTAAAGCTTGTAATCGTTAACAAAAATTCGCAACGCATAAAAGTGAAAATTGATAATATACTTCAGCAATTAACCAAAGAAATTTAAAAACAATAAACATGAGCAACTGTTAAATACTCCACCTATAAACTTTTTACATTCAAGTCTATTTAACATTTAGAAAGGGCTAAATTGATGATTGGTTTTTCTTTTTCCATCACGAGGTACGTGAAAGTAAGCAGTCATTAGGGAAGTGAACGGTTGTGTTGAAACGGAATTTCTATACTTGCAGCGCATTCCTTTCGGTGTTGAGTAAAATTCGCCGTACAGAATATCGCAAGATTCGAATATGGATTTGATTGGAAGTCATAGTGAGCAGAGGCCTCTGCTTGGATGATTTACGAATAGTTGCTGCAATATGTGGTAATGCAAAACTATATCTATTTGTCCCACGACAGCGGATAATCCTGAATATATAATCACAATAAACTAAAGCCGAAGACATTCTAAGTATCCAGGTAAGCAAATAGACGCCTCAAAGCGAGCTCCAATATCCCCCCTGTCTTCGTAAATATCATAATTACGCTAAATGCTGATACTAGTATTGCGTGTACTTTTAATTTTAGCGATCCGTTGAACAGTTAAAACGAGAACAGTTCATATGCGCGAACATAGCTAACACAATCTATTTACGTGGGTGTCAAAGTTCAGTGCACACCCCACGGGGAAGCGTTTAAAAATAAACCATTATCAATTCCACCTTCCAATCGTAGAATTGATTTGATATCTGGCATTGAAATACAGAAAAGTTTTTATTGAACCACAAAAGCAACCGAAAGAGCATTAAAAATTGACTTACTCTACGAGGATTGAACACCGATCGATAAACGTTGTTCGTTAAATTATAGTTGAATATTTGGTAATTTATTCGCGGCGTAGATCGAAAGTTCATAATTTCAAATATTTCATATGTACCAAATTCCAAGAATACGATTAATCTCAATTGTTTGATACCAGATTTACAATTTACTTCCACAGGCGTAATAGTACAATACGGGATCCTTCGTAGGTGTCAAGTTTTAAGTTTTGGTCGGATTCCTGGTCCGTTATTGTATATCGTAGCATTACCGCCAAGTAAGGAAGTATTTTTAGTCGAGCGCCACGGCGAACGGCAGATCTAAGGCTTCAATAATATGGGGTTATGTGAAATGCAATATCACTTGTGTGACGTAAAACAGTTCGAAGAAATAAAGTACTAAATAAACAAAATTTGTATTGCATAATTCTTTTAAGTGTTACAAGTTTCTTACGGACAGCATTTACACATCCGAACAATATTTTTTACATTGCTAATTTTATAAAGCTCGGAGAAATATCCTTGTAACATGTACTATGTACTATGTAAAAAGATTTTTGATATATAATGCATAGACCTCCATAATAATGCAAATAATCGCTGGAAATCCATACTAAGTCTAGACCTCTCCTAAAAATGTTGTGGGCGATTCTACCCCCTTGCCATTTGCAACGAAATCGACTTATTGAGTCTCTAGATGATCTTACTATACCACTATTTCAGAGAGCTTTTGAAAAGAGCTTGCATGAAACGACGATTTAAGTTAGTTCGTTCCTACAATAACCAGAATAATAATAAACGTAAACAGGAGAAAAATCACTAAATACCTAAAACAATTACGATGGCACACTTCTTTAACATACCGTATAAGGTGAAGAATAAAAGAACAAAAAAACCATAAGACTTCCCATGAAACCGGCTAAAGAAATCACGTTTTAAATTGCAACTTTCACATTATCCACAAACTTTTTTCCGTTCGTTTTAATCCGCCGTCAGCTTCTTGAGTCAAGAGAACCCTTTGGCAAAACATCTAGCTGCACGCTCTAGTTCCGAAACTCTATAGTTAAAGAACAAGTCTCTGAGAAACCGGAAAAATCGTTCCGTCGTGATAACTGCGTTTAGGACAATAAGCTAAAGTGAACAAAAGACTGCTCGCATAACATAATACCCGTGATGACATTACAAATTACCTAATTCGATTATGATTGCTGCAAAGTGGCCGGCTCCGCGATAATTTATACAAAGGTCGGTGCGTTATGCAAAGTTCGTTTCGCAAGAGAACATGAGAATTACTTCTTACGCGCCCTTGATATCAATACGTATAAATTGAGTAGGAGTTATTTGTACGTTCTCAAACATACATTTATTAATAACAATTTTATTGATGTCGTAAGGAATAAAAAATAAACGAATAGAAAGGTAAAGCTTCCTACTGCAATTTTTTTACTAAGCAGTAATTTTAGATTCCACAGCACCAGCAACGTACCACGTACGAATAGACCCCGGGTTACAATACCGAAAAATAGAAATAAGGATAATAATTCACAGTATGTTAAAAAATACATTTACCAATTTCCCAATATATTGATTTGCAATCAATATTCATCGGTTAGGGATATAATTGACTTTAATTACAGAAAAATTAAACAAAAAGATACCTCTCTACTCTCCACCGTAGTAGACTAAGGCCATTTTTAGCATAGATATAGGGCTGATGTACAATAGAATACATAAGACTATGATGTCATGGCGACATCTTACCACACCACACGACGGCGACAATGTAATTGATGCCGTGCGATTGGTCACATTGAACTTTCGCGCGCAAAATGTTTTATTTTTATGGTCGGCACTGACGAGTAGTTTAATTTTATAGCCACCGTGACTATACTTTTACCAGAGCCGACGTTGTGTTGTAATATTCAATTAATTTTGTGTAAAACTGATGCACGCCCACGCGTTCGTAATTTGCGGTTCATTTAAATGCTTATTATATACAGATGAAACGTTGGTAATGTAGTAAACGAATACAATTTCATTTAGTGGAATTAACATGTGGGCAGAATGATTTGAAAGCCAAAATGAGTTTGAAAATATTTAAATTAATAATTTGGTTTCAATTTAATCGCGGCATCGTAATTACACCATTAAAAATAGTACGAACGCTGATTCAAAAATTCATTTTAATTTTAAGATTCCATTTCTATTACTATTTAATTTTCAATTTCATACAGTTTTTTTTTTGCTAGCTACGGTTAACAAAATAAGAGGTCTTATCGCCGCCCTTAATTCAACCCAACAGGTTCGCCAGCCTATGAAATTCTAAACAATTGGCAGCATTATAGTCACATTTGCCTTCTGTTCATAACACTATATTACTGATGGGCAAGCATCTCCTCTACAACCTTATGTGGATCCTAAGAGTATCCTAAAAGCTTTCAGATTATAGGGGATTTGAGCCTGCCACCGTTGAGATTTAAACTCGGATCTATTGATGTATGTCATTCCAATGTGTTAGGAAGTGATAAAATGTGTAGGCGTGTTGCAGCGTCAATACTTTATAAAAAGTTTAAAAAAGACGATTTAAAGAACTTGTAAAAGTCTATTTGAATAAAGATAATTTTGGTGTTGACTTTGACTTTGAAGTCGTAACAGCTCCACAAAAAGTAGCCTTGTCACGAGTGAGACGCGAAATGCACATAGGACAAAAGGGCGTTGTTGTTGTTGTAAGCAAAGTCCTATTCAACACGTAGCCCTTCTTTGCATCAGGCTTTGACACTCCCCTAGGTGAACGAAAAGTAGTTTCATACCGATCACAAAGGAAAGTACTACTCTGTGCTCGGGGCGTTGGGTTGTCTGTTTAGTCAAGTCCTTGCTGGTTGTCATAGAGTTCAGTGAAATAGATCACATACACGACTGCCTTGTAATCAACTGGTACATGTATGTGCCGTGCGATTTAGAAGTCGCGGGTTCGTTTCACGGGTCGGTCATTGGGCAGTGTTATTGAGTTTTTCCATTAAGAATTTCTCAGTAGCAAAAAGGCGTTTGGTAATGTGCCGGAAAAACCTATACAACTAGCAAAATGTAAGGGTGGAAATTCACCTCCAACTACCCCGTCGGAGAATATACGCGTGAGTTTAAGTGTATATGTATGTATAGATCATTTATAGCGTCCTTCACTCCAAAAAGACATAAATTAATAAAAACTTAACGTCAATAGAAATTTACATGAGATCTAAAGTTTGTAAAGTTTCGTAAGATTACAAAATTCGGCTGATAATATGAGTGTTGGGTTCGAAAAAACTACAGTTTCTTGTAAATGGGTCAATCAACTTTTATCTGTCCTATCAGTACTATGTAAATTTGTCCCTCAGTAGGTTAGTACAATGAAACATTAATTTTTCCAAAAAAATTATATATGGCAATCCATTACAATGAAACATAATTATTAATTACAATATCTACTATGATGCTAGTAAATAGATTTTGTTTGCTTTAAAACCTTAACAACCTTTTTGCATGTTTATTTTAGTCCCTATTATATTTTATTATTCTGACTTCCACCGGACAACGGTAATAAAGTTCCAAAATCCAAATATTTATGGCGTGACTACTGCTTGGAACTCAAGTCGATTTATTTCGTGACAACATTCATCCAGCCCCGATTTTGATTTCATATTTTCCGCGGCGCCAGTCGACCGAGTGTATTTTGAAAAAGAGCGTGGCTTTATTGTGTGTCCACTGGACAACCAGCACAAAAACTTTTGTATTTTATATATTGTAGTAAATTAAAGTGGAATATATTCAATTTAATGTATATTTTTTACTGTGCGTAAGACCTAATTCAAAATATTATTATTTATTACCAGGGAGCGGAAAGACTAATAAATATCACCACCAGTCCCTTGGACATCAAAGATCGTTGTCTGAATTATTCAATATTTTCTCTTCTAATACTGATAATTATTTTCAAATAGTTGTTTTTTTATTACATAAAAGAAGAAATACAGGAGATTTTCATCATAGAATCCCCTTTGGACACCCGAGTATTTCCTATGGACAAACGTCTATGTCCACTGGACAACCACTTTTTTCTTATCTCCTAAAGACACATTATCGTCATTTTTACTTTAAAAGAACAGTAAGGTTTTTCAAATATGATTCTAATATTTAAAAATAAATTAACAATTTGGCTGAATTTTTAAATGTCCAAGGGACTATCTTAACTACAGTCATGTGAATTTTTGAGTAAAATATACCATAAATTGTTCTGCTCTATTTGAATTCCTTAAATATAACTAATTATCAACAACAAATACGTATAAAATATACAAATTTAAGAAAAAAAAATTGATATATAAAATCTATCATTGATGGTACATTTAAAAGTTGATTGACCCAAATAAACAAAAATAATAACAAAATAAAATAACGTACACTAACCAAATCAGCGGTTATTAAATCAAAACATAACGTGTCACCTGACAATAATCCGATGCACTCCCAAGGTTATCGTGATATCAATGAATTACGTCTGATAAGCGATAACAGTTATCTGTGTATATGGTGTTGTGTGCTTAAATTACGATAAATAATTTACGGTATCAATAAGAGAACTATCTACGATGGACGTCTGTAACCCTATTTATAGGAATATAAAAGATAGTGTTGTAAAACTATCTATATTTTACTTAGTGTTTGATTGTTTATTGCATTCGGTGAATGAACAAGCACGATAGCTCAACAGTTTTAAAAATATTAAAAAAGAGTAGAAAAATAGCGGACGAACTTGAGCAATCTAACTTTGCACATAAAACGCGAATGCACTATTCCACGTTGGTATTCAAGACAGCGCTGGCACTATCGTCAAATTTTAAAAGCTTAACTAAATCCCTTAGAAATAGGATTATGTTATTTTATGGAAATAACAAATACACAATTACATTTTTTATAATATTAGTTTTTATCCAACTACAAAGAATAGATGAATATGCATAAAGACTCATGCCTTTCACACTGACACAACATTTTTATCGTATCATACTTAAAAACTAAACAAGAAAAGTCGTAGATACAAACTATGTTTAATACTATATAAAGACCGTATTAAAATAGATAAGAAAGGAAATAAAATCACCTTTGTTAACGGCCCTTTAATGCGAACATAAACAATGGATGATCTATAAAATGTCTCTATACCCACGTTTATTTTCAAATCGTGGAATTTTAAATGTTAAAGATCGCTACTTTATAACACTTAAGTGAATTCCGCAGAATCCAAGAGTTCTATAAAAATTAATAGGATTCTACGAACTACAATAGTGATGGAATCGTTAAACTAATTGGCTTGTTGAATCTCTCTTAAAAGATTCGTGAGATCAATACAAATTTCAAGGGAACTTCAATAACTGGATTTTCACTATCGAATAAGTGAAATAAATATCGAATCGTTTTCTGTGGAAAAGGAATCTACACACACATTATTGATGTGACGATATATTCGGTATACGGTATCATAAAAAGTTACATAGTGCCCCTAGTAATGATCAACCATCAAAAATAATTATTTAACAAGCTTATAGCTTCATCATAAAATTGCTTCTATTAGTTTTGCGCAAGATAATAATAATTGTAAAACATTTATTATGAGTCTATCAGAGGATATAAACATTTCAAAATTGATGATGATTAATGAGACATAACATGCAAATATTTTATTGATATATTAAAAAATATAGTTATTCATGGAAAAGTAAACAGGCAATAACAAGAATTCGTAGAGAAACCTGCACACCTATCACTTCTTCGGAATTTCTTAGGTGTGTTGTCCGCCAACCCGTACTGAAAGCCAGCGGAGGCCATCATTAAGGGCTAAGGCCTGAACCTTCAAAGTTATAGACAAAGCGCGTGCCCGGTATTTGGACTGCTGATGATGTATTAAAATTTCAAATTTTACAATCGAACCAATATCTTTCGGATTCCAGTTTAAGATATCTGAGCCTGAACCAAAGTAAACTAACGAAAAACGGTCCATAATCTGTATCTGTCGGTTGTTGCTTTAATTACTCCGACACGCATATTACACATAGCGTCGACTCAATGTTGCTTAATGGGAGTCGATACACCGATATAGGACACACGAGGCGGAAGGCACCAATTATCGGTGAACTTTATGGATGGGAGATGGCAACAAAATCGCTATTACAGAGAACACTGATGCAATATCTGTTGCTATGTTAGATATTAGCCGAGTCGATACATTCCTATGTAGACCACACGTGGAGCTGGGAGAACGAGAGGATTATCGTTACATATTAGAAGCATTTTAAATATGTATGATGTCATCAGAAAATGTGAACTTAGTAGGACAAGAAGTTTAGAGTTGTAAATGTATATTCACGTGTCTAAATTTCATGAGATCAGTCTAATTCCCTTTTTGGGTACATTTCCAGACTTGCTAACGAGAAATTTCTTAAAGAGCAAAAAAATACACTTGGCTCGAACCGGGAATCGAGCCCGGGATATTGCACGCTGCACACTCATGACTCAGGACTAAAGAGACAGATTCATTCTAAACAGAATGTTAAATATTGCGTATTACTTATAAATACTTCGGTTGCATCCTTTTTTTACGTCACCCAGCTTGAACGAGGAATATTATGTCATGTTACTCGCTAACCGACACTAATAGGTTTAAAATATTTATATCTTCTAAATCTTGTTATACATAGAAATTGAGCTTACGGGCAAATTTTAAAGTTTTTATTCCTGACATTTACTTAAAAATTGGTTAAAATTATAAGCTTTTTTATACCAACCATATTATATGTATCTCTCTATGACCCTAAAGTAGACTGCATTTAGAGAATTCCCCTTGTATTAAGTCCGATTATATACAGTTTGAGTATGAAACTTTAAATAAATAAAATGTAGCCCTTGGTTACGAATATAAATGTAATGAACAGTTTTTTTTTTATTATATGAATTAGTAAAATTCCGTAATAGAGGTTACTTAAAAGCCTACAAGAAAATATGGCCCAGAGGCCAGAGTACGTCTACGCGCCTCTACAAAGTTTAATGTAATGATTTTTGAATCATCATAATTCCTTAAATATCTAAGAATCGTATTTATGACACATTATGTGGGGTCAGGATTAGATGACTGCAAGTTGTGTGTATTTATTATTTATAGATAATTAATAAATTTATCTGATAACGGAGATTGATTGCGTATCGTCCGCCCGCATGACATCACCACTCGCGTACTCCGAAGCTTCCCTATCACAAACACAGACACCGTTATTTTTATGATAAACAATATTGTTTTCAAATTTGGAACTTCGATGTTGTCACAAGCTACAAGTTAGGACGACGAAACCACGAAAAAGATAAATGCATTAAATTAAATATCGGTTTAATGAATTGTCGTAATGGACACTTGGCGGTTAGTCTAATGAAGCCACAATTAACATAGAAAATTACAGTCACTTCTAACGGTACGGTAATTTGCGTACAAATACATTTTTTTTACTAGAGGTGATCAAGCCTACTTTCTCGTTTTATTGAAAGGGTAGACAATAGGGCAGTGATACTTAACATCTACAAACTTTATAACCCAATAAGTTATGCTATTGAGGTTGTATATTTCAAAGCGTCCATATTGGTATCTAATTATGCAAAAGAAGTGAATGGATTCAGTTAAAATTCAACACACGTCATATAGTTCATTTACCGGAGTAAGACATGAGATATTTTGGTTTTCTGGTAGACTATAAAATTAGGAAAGGAAGCAAGAAAGTGTACTATTACTAATTACTATTACAAATAAATAGCTCAACACTAAAACGAAACTATATGTAAATGAGTGTTTAAATTATTATTACGTAGGCCTCCCCAAGAAAGCGCCAACCATCCCGGTCTTGAGCAGCCCTCATCCATCCATAAGATACTAACAACGCTTAAAATCAATGTATCGTATAAAACTATCCAAAATAGACGATAGAATAGACCTTAAATTCATATTTCGTAATAAAATTTTGTTTTTATTTAACTTTATTTTCTTCTTTAATTTTTTTTTAATCTGTTGAGTCTATTATAAATGAAACTAAATTCTTTGTAAAGCAGTATGTTTGTACTACGTGATGTGTCACAATGATCGACGACAATTATCGTCGTGGTAATAAAAATAGAACTATTGAGGTTCGTCAATGGACCACACAACATCGTGAAAAATGGCCCCAGCCAACTGCGCAGTAAAACATACACATCCAATCAAAACTTGGTATATTTATTTTAGAAACAATAAATAGTTATCTTTGCTCGCGGATCGCGAAAGCAAAAGTGAAGACTCGATGACAAAACAAACGCAGTTCACAGTTCACACAGCCATCTGTCATTAGACTAATCGATTAAACAAAATTATTTACGGTTCACAAACTGATCGGCGGTATAACATTGATTTCGGATTGATATTTAAAAGGAGGCCAGCAAACTGGTTTCGCCAAATTATAGTTGCCGCGTTTGACGACGCCGCGCCAAAATCATGGTTCTCATGGAGTTTATAAACTTTCACTGTTTAGACAATTCAACTTAAGTGTAAAATACGATATCAAATTTATTTTAATGTAATTCTAATGCATACTCATTATAAGATATATTTTCTAATTTACGAAACAATATTTAAAATACATATTAGCGGAAACGAGGACAGGTGTTCCTTTTAATTGGTGATTTGTTAAAAATTTAAATTAATTTTCTAAAAGTGGTTTTTTGACACATTTTTTTCTTGTTAAATATTCCGTGGATATATTCTTATAATAATTGCAATAATCAAAATTTTATCTCTATAACTGCGTCTATTGTTAACAATCGGTAATGCTGTCAGAAGTTCGGGGAAACAGAAATTTTAGTCATCAAATGTGGTCGGACCCCATCCGGGTTTCACATTACCGGGGTGCATTGATCGCACAACCATAATATTACCGTGTAATTACCGATAAATGTACACACCACGTCACAAGTAATTACACTACAAGATTCTATAAAACTAAGACTGCCATATTATCTTCTCTTCTTATTTTATCATATTTTTTGTGCACGATTTTGGCCAGATAAATTAAAACTTATATTTATTATTTTGTATTATATTAAGCTAAAATAGAATAAATAATTTTACAAGATTAATGATATAGCCTTAGTATCTTATGGCTGTTTTCCTATCGGTAGATGTTTATAGAAAAACAAAGATGTATGGGACAAACAAAAACACATTTGAATTACGAGGCAAACAACAAGGATATATTCAGTCTATCAACTTGCACTTAGTGGCATTACCAAAGGCCTAATAGCCAAACCCACTAAAGTAATCTGAAGTACATGGGCTCTTATATAATTAACGCATTGCATACGTATTGATCTCATGCCAAAGGATATCCTTTACTTTAATAACGTGAATTATTAACATTCCTTCATAAGATTTGCGCTTAGATAAATGCCTGGCCGGCGGGCAACATTAAAGTATTAGGAAAACATAAGGCTGAAAACTAGACGTGTTACGAAAAAACAAGTCGAACGAAACTGGTAGTAAGCGTTTCTCCATCATTAACTGTCGCTAATATGAATTCTATTTGTCTGCTTTTAGCAACGGTGCATTATCTAAGTGTGTCAGATACTGCATTTACTGTTAATATGTTTTTATCAAACATTTTCTTTAGAATTTATGTTTGACGTGCGTATGAAATATATTATCAGTTACGAATGCGAGTCTTTCGTCGATAAACGAACTTATTTCCAGCTTCCATGCTGCTACTGAGAAGTAAATTACCAAAGGATAGTTGTCAGTCCCGGGAATCGAACCCGCGACTTTCATCATACCAACGCCTTAATTACTTTGAGACTATCAGTCTGTTTTATATTTAACTTGCATATGTTAGACTCATTAACACCTTTATTTGTACTGGATTCGAGACCCGTTTCAACTTGAGACATTCCTAATTCTCAATAGTTACAAAAAATTCTGGATGTTATGTTGTGATGATGAAATTCTAAACTTCTAATCCTCATTCTTCCAACCTTTTTAATTACAGAAGAGGACTATTACGCCTAGGTTCATACACATGGAAGAACCAAGCTTAATTTTCATGTGCACTGCACTAGAGGTTGAATTCACACTACGCTTATAGGAGTCACAGTAAAAATAAGCAAGTGACACGTGGAATTTCTAATGTTCCTTTCATCTACATACAATTAACACGGTTGTAAAAGAAGCCGTTCACGTTGCGTGTTTAACGACATGCCGCCATGGCGAATGCTACTGGGGAAGACTATCTTAGTTTTTTTATATGTACACGAGTTTTATAGTGTCGTAAAAAAAATACAAACGACTGAGAATTCGCGTTTTTAATTTAACTGATGATGAGTCTTATAAAGGCTCATAGACTACTATTGATTTTCTATTTTTAACTAGTTTATAATTAAGCTTCAATATTTAACTATCAATGCTCCGATTTTTCAAGAGCTTGAACCGACAGATAAAGGAGCAAAATTATACAGACGTCTAAACGGCTAAGCTTCTCGACTTGAATATGAACAAAAAACACAGTGTATAGTTTTATGGAAGGATCATCATCTTCAGCCCGTATACGTCCCGCTGTTGGGCAGAGGCCTCCTTTACAACTGAGAAGGTTTTTAGGGCTCAATTCACTAAGTGCGGGTTGGCGGACTACATACCTAAGAAATTTCTATGAACTTTTAGTTCTGCAGGTTTCCTCACGATTTTTTGCAATCTTAGAAGTACGTGATAATTCATTGTCAATACACACATAACTTCGTAAAGTCAAGGGTGTGTGCCTGGGTTTGAACTAGAGACATTCGTCATTTAGGAACGCGCGCCTTTTCCCCGAGGCCATTGCTACTTACTTATAGGAGGATATCTCAATTTAATATAAACAAAGCTTTTTGTTCTTCAATTCTAAGAATTCACGAACGGCGCTGGCGTTCCACTAATCACTGCGTTCGTACGGTGCGTGTATTACGACGTTAAACATTACACTAATAATGTGCGATTGTTTTAAACACATGACTCATGCAAAACCATCAGGCAGCAATCAGTCTCGTATCAAAGTCATGGCTCGCGAGACAATGTTGTAATTACGTAAGCATATGTGAATTATACGCTTCGAATATTATCGTGTAATGCTAAACCTTTATGTATTGTTTTATGTTCCTATTTCTTTATCTTCTCGATATTTTGGTTTGGTGTCGTAGTAATGCTTTATACATAGCTTTAATGTTTGCTTTATTATGTAAATAGTTTTTTGTGAATTTATGTAATTATATTGATCGGTGTAACCATTGTCATAAAACTTAACTTTACTGAGCGACCAAACTAAGCCATTAATATAAAATAAAATAATAAATTGTTAAATATTTACAATCAACATTAGTAATATAACATTCGGGTAAGATTACCAAAGGAAAGTGTAGAATAAAGTGATCTGCATATTTTGATAAAAATTAAAACATACATCCTAAACTCATAAGACAGAATAAATTCAAAAAAAACTGTAGATAGAACATTTTATACTAAGGCTTTTATTAAGTTTTATGTACTTTGAATTAAAAGAAAAACACTAGTTTCACAAGTAATAAATATATAACACCCAACAGTCACATACATAGTCCTGTCCCCACACTATGATATGAGTCTTGTGTCGTGGGTATCAGAAACTACGAGAGACTTTTCGGTCTCACAAACACCCAGACCCAAAACAAATATTTGTGGATCACACAAACATTTGTCTCAGTGCGGGGATCGAACCCGCGGCCGCTCGTTTCGCAGGCTGGTATCTAGCCAACTGCGCCACCGGGCTGTCAAAAATAAAAAATAGCACTAATTTCTAATCATCACAATTATCTGATTAATGCATGAAACTGAAAATTTTCCATGTTTACAAATATCTTTAGATCATGTTATGTATGCTCAATTTGATTTTTGGGTCAGAGCTCAACAATAAACAATGTGGCTGGTACAATGTCAGCTTGTAAACAAAACCTTGTGAAAACGGTTCCCATGACAACAGTTGGGCAGTAAGTGGCCTGTGATGTATTTAGAAAGTGTTTTTTGTACCAGTAACCTTAAACAGGTAGATGCCCTTGCATTGTCCCAAAAACTTTCAACAAATAACAACCATTAATCTTATATTATCTAATGTATGTATGTTATGATCTATAAACATTTGGTGCTGTAGAATAAGAGTACTGCTTTATATTGTTATAATGCATACTTTTTTATTTATACTATAATGCTGTGAAGAGGTGTTTTCTTCATGAATCATAATGTGACTTGGTAATAAATTAGAAAAATTGGTGGCAAGAGAATAAGAAAAAAAAAAGAAATTCTCATTTAAACTCTTCGATATAACACAACTCATTTGTGGATAACCTGCTGAGTTTTGCAATGTGTGGGTTCTACAAGAGTTTCATTCAATTGTTGGCTCTTGATTGATAACTACATGGCCCGTTTTTGGTTTTGTTAATATGGAATATTGTAAGATCTTATCATTGTTCTGATAAATTTGTGAATTAACAAAAACATGGACACCCCAATCTTAAAATAATAATAAATAATATTTCTTTTCTACTGACAGAAAGGATAAGTATAATGAGTGCAGATCTAAAAATTTTAATCATTTAATAATAAAATAGGAAAAAGTAGTGATGCCTTCATCTCAAAATAAATATAAACACCAAGATCTAATCTGAGATTGACACAAACACGTTCACACAATTGGGGTGATTACAAATGAAACCCATTAACCTACTGAGATGTTTAAAGTGAATGATAGTTGTGTATTTTTTACCTAAACAGCTCTGTGGATGAAACTTTTAGCATTATTTTACATGAATATTTAGAATTACTTCAGAATAAACTACCTGCCACGAAGTATGTATGAGGATATGAAATATTATGTACAAAAATACTTTAGCTAATTTATTTTCAAACATGTTGTGTAACATGTTTTGTAAACAAAAACAAATGAAAACTTATTTATGATCAACTTTGAGATATTATAAGACATAAAACACCTCACACATAAAACACCGGACAAAAAAACTATTTGTGTAAATAACAAGTAACTAAAAATTCATAGTTCCCCAAACATAAATATTTATAATGTTTAAAAACTACAACTAAATAAAAAAAAAAATACAAGCCAGTTATTTTATCAAATCTCAAACAAGACTTCTGACCTTTATATTCATGAGTTCATTGTCAAAAAACAGTATTTAATTTAAAATATTCAGAATGTAGCTTGTCCCGCCTAAGCTGAGTGTCAAGTGCATCTACTGATTTAATGTATATGTTTACAAACAGAACTCACATTCAATGACATAATACTACTTTTTATAACCACTTCTGAACATTGATACTAATATAAAAACACATTACCAGCATACAATATCATTGAATCATTCAGGTATATCTCCAATGAGTAATATACTTGAATAAAAAAGGTTTGAAGTTAATGTTACCTGCTTTTTAATATTAGCAAACAATTGACTACAAAAGTTTGATCATGTGCCGCATAATAAATATGTTTACATTGTGGGAACTTGTAAATTTACTGTGATGAAGAACAACAATTAGGCATTGTCCATTGCAAATTTAATTTATAATTTTGGGCATAATCATAAAATGCCAAACAATGAGATAATAAAATTAAAATTAAGAGTACATACCTTGAATGAACTGTGCACTAGAGTTTCGTCCAGGTCAATGACCATACACTTTTTATGCATGTCCTGGTGTCTCACTGGTGGTAACAATGGTCTTGGGGCATGGTCTGACATGACCAACAGCGGGGGCGAAGCCCTGCCATCGATACTGTTCGTGCCATTACCACCGGGTGGACCTTTGCCGCGTCCTCCGCGCCAACAACATAACAATGATCGCAGGAAACCGCCACCCCCACTGGACTTCTTGCTGCCCAAGGGGGTGGACCCCGACACTGGTGTAACGTCCCCCTCATTATGCTGCACGCCAGGGGATGACCCTAAAACAACCATTGCTCATGAGCACACAGCACTGACAGCACAACTGACACGACGGCACTCGCTCGCCACCACACTCCAGTAACTGGGTCTGGTGCTAAAAGGCAACTCTCAAGGTTGCTGCAGGAATGTTATCGCGTCCACACGTTCCAATTTGTTTACCTCAAATCACATACACGAGAAACGCAACACCGATACACAAAACGTCCACTAATCCACCGATTTAGTATCGACCACGATCGGCAAATATTTACAAGTCGTGAGGAGGTAACACTATACGCTCTAATTTGATGCCAGTAGGTAACAGGTGTAATTCGGTTGGATTTACCTCTTTCGGATCCATAATTGTTTAATTGCTCGTCATCCCGTGACACCTGAGTTATAATGGACGAAGCGTCCATTTAAACATTTGTTTTTAGCCCTAATACAAATGGCAACGGAGTATTTGTTAAATTTTAACACCATAAAACTATTTTTTATCTCCCTTCTATCTTACAAAATGGCAGGCTCTTGGCAAATACCAACTTCAAATGCAGCCAACGTATAAAAATTACTCCTTGTCTTTCATCTCCCTCTAATTTTAAACCAGTGCCTTGAAGGAAAGAGATGACGATGTTGTTATGTTTCGTATTTTGTGAAGTTGTTACAACTGTCAACAACCAAAAATAGTATACTTCTGTTCAAAATGTCAACTGCTTCAACATAAAAATGAATAAATTATTTGATAAGATTTATTTATTTTTCGTCATAACCATTTAATGCAATGATAATTTGTTAAGGAGTAGTATATTTTTATAATAAACTATTTTTTTTTTCAAGTGTAATAGCTCAGAACGTATCTTATTTAAAGTAGCGACCACAAGATATTGGATCTGTTTCCTTAAGCATCCTATTGACAGGATTGGTAACAGGATTGTGAGTGAACTACGAAATTATTTTAACATATCGTTTTGTATGATTCTTTATAAATACCAGTCCATGAATAACAGAATGTAGTTCTTTTTTGTTCAAAGTAAATAATAAAAGCCATTAGTTTATTTCAAATTCGAAAACGACACATTTAGACATAAAAAAAAACATGAAGTACGTAAGTATGTATCAATGTTTGTCTGTGCAAAATAGTTCTCCCTAATGTTATGAATTTATGTTATTATGTCAATCTTCCCGCTAATTTAATATCATTTTAATCCAATTCCTCTTTAAGACATGATTAAATTAATGTTTCTTGCAGGACTAACATAATTGCCTGCAGGCGGTGAAAGAATGATTTGCCCACTTGACCTGTATCACTATGACAATGACATTTACCGTTTGACAACTTGACAAGTGATACTTTTGTCGAGATGCTGCGTCAAAGAGAGTATTTATAATTTTCTGGCGAAAAAAATCTTGAATTGTAATTACTTGAACTCAATGTGCATAACATAAGACAAGTGTGCTTCCAATTCTTGTGAATATTCGCCCCCAAGATGGCACATTCTGATCCCGGACGTGTGCCGGATAGATGGTTAAACTGTCCAAGGAAAGCTGCTGGTTTGATTGCTGACAAGTTTTTAGCTTTCAAAACACCACTCGGACATCACTTCAACGAGAAGGTGCCTGAGGCTAACCGTTTCACGCCTTCGATGCTCTTCGCCTACATGAAAGGGCTTAAGGTACGATTTTCTAAACATGAATTGGTTTTATAATAACATCACTTTTTTGTTTATACTTGGTGAATACTGTGGAGATTTTATAGAGATAAAAGCAACCGTTCAGTCCAAATTTTGCGCTATAGTGAAATTTTTTATGTCATTAACGAAATAGAATACTCTGTTGACCAAAGCTAATACAGAAATTTCTTAAATTTCAGGTGAAAATTGGCTTATGGATTGATCTTACAAACACAAGTAGGTTTTATGATAAACGCGAAATTGAAGACATGGATTGTAAATATGTGAAGTTGTCTTGCAGAGGACATGGAGAAACACCAAGCTTAGAACAGACTAAGTAAAAAAATAATTATGTGTTTCATAATTTAAATATTTTGTTACAACAACTGTTTCTTTGCAGTAGAACATTATTTACTTCTCTGAATATTTTAAAACTTTAAGTAAGCTCAAATTTTTATTTATAAAAATAAGTTTCACAAAGTTTTAATATCTGGTGCCTACTGAAATATTTGCAACAACAGAAAATAGCAGAAAAAAAATAAATAAATCAAACTGCTTTGCAAATGCAGTTTTAAACATTGTAATTTAGATTACAAAACAATAGGTATCTTATGTTTTAGTTACAATATAGTAAACAATAATATTTGAATGTTTTAGAGAGTTCATCCAGCTGGTATCCAAGTTCCTAAGTCAGAAACCACTAGAAGTGATAGGAGTACACTGCACACACGGATTTAACAGAACTGGATTTTTGCTGGTATCATACATGGTGGACCAATTGGACTGTAGTTTAGAGGCAGCTATCAAGGAATTTGCTAGCATGAGGTGATGAAAATGATAAAATTTTTATTGTCTATGTTACAAGTGAAATGAAAATATTTAACATCATCATTCAGAAATTTATCTAACTTATATTAAAGTGGATTCCACAAGTGTATTTATGATTGTATCCCCCAAAGACAAAGTTGCAATTCTGCACCCATTTTCGCCCCCCTTGCCACTATTTAACATCATCATTATTATCAGCCCAAATACATTCAACTGCTGGGCATGGGTTCCCTCTACCATTGAAACGGTTTAGACCTTAGCCTAGTGCAGGTTGGTACCATATTAAAATGGGTTAGGCCTTTTGCCATAGTATTTCATCTATACTTCAGGTAATATTAATGGTATTTTGCTGTTATCTTGATAGGTAAAAGACACAGCTCGTAATGACTTGTTAAAAGTAGTTACTGATTAGTTCAGTTCTATTTATATAATCTGTTTTTACCAGGCCTCCAGGCATATACAAACAGGATTACTTAGAAGAGCTGTATAGGCGCTATGACATGGTGGAATATACACCTGCTGCCCCAGTGAGACCTGACTGGTGTAATGGTATGTATTTTATACTAAAAATATGAAATAATAATCATTTTAGAAAAAAATAAAGTATTATGATTATATGAATATAATATGTTGAAAATAGTCCTCTACTCATTGTTCACGATATTTTAATAACATAGAAATAAAACTATTAAGGAACTTTTAACGCTGAAAGCAAATGAAAAGCAAATTTAAATCTCATGAAAGTAAAATAAAAAAAATATAAACCAAATTAATTAGGGCATTTGAAAAAAGTTGTAACAGTAAATTAGAGAATTATGAGCAAAATTAAAGCTAAGTGTAGTGACTGATCTTGTGAAATATTTCTGAACATTTTTTTTTTTCAGAAGAGGAAGAGATCGATTATGACGACAACACACCCAGCAATTCACAAAATTCGTCCAAGTAAGAACATTATTATAATTAGTAATGCAATTTTTCGTATGTAATTTGCCAATTTATGTACTATATCTAAAAGATTTTGCAAATTTTCAAAAGAGTTCTGAAACAAAAAAGTTAGTTTATAGTTCAATATTTTGATGATTTTCTTTTCTCAACAGTAATGCCAACCGTAAGCAAAAAGGCAAAGGCAAACGCGAGAACACCCGCAAGAAGACAACTTTCCAGCCTGAAGTTCGTGGTGTGGAGCCATTTGACTCTCAGCCTCGGCTCAGTGAGATACAGAAGAAGGCGCAAGACTTCTGCGGATGGCGAAGCACGGGTTTCCCAGGGTCACAGCCTGTGTCTATGGACATGGAGAATTTGAGGAAACTCCATGAGAAACCTTACAGGGTGTCGTGGAAAGCAGATGGAGTTAGGTGAGATATTGTTGTATTAATGTTAAAAGATTTATAAAAAAAAATCCGGGATAAAAATAAGATTTACAAAACATTTTAAACTTTGTTAATACTCAGATATTTTTGATACCTTAAACATTACTTACAATAACAACAACAGTGTAATCATATAAAATAGTGACTAAAAACTGATTACTAATCCATGCCTACTTTTAATAACTGTCAATAATGTATTTGGTATACCAAGACCTTATAAATTATTAATAAATTATTAACGATAACATGACCTCCTAGAAAATAATCTAAATGAAGATATAACTTATCTATAATGACCAGTTTACACTTGTCTGTTTTGTGTCTATTCTTCTTCCTTTTTTTTTCTAGATATATGATGTTGATAGATGGAAAAGACGAGGTATACATGCTAGACAGAGACAACTGTGTTTTCAAAGTGCATGGCATGCAGTTCTTACACCGGAAGGATATGCACAGGCATCTGAGGAACACACTGCTTGACGGAGTAAGTTTATTTTCAGTATAATTTTTGCTGGTGAACCCCCAACACTACAGCAACTTAGATAAATCAGGACAACAGACATTGTATGGTAGTGATAGCACAGAAGTTTTTTTTTTTAATGTGCAGTTAAGAAAATAGGTGTATTCAAAACTATCATATTTTTATTTTATATTATCATATATATTTTTTTTGGTTGGCTATGGTTCACCCAAATGAATCCATAGACAATTTTTTGTAAATAATATTTTTTTACAGGAAATGGTGGTAGACAAACATTTAGACGGTAAAGAAACCCCTAGGTACTTATGTTACGATATAATTAAATTCGAAGGTCAGGACGTGGGCAAAGCGTCGTTCTATCCAATCAGATTGAACTGTATACAAAACGAAATAGTTAATCCGAGGTACGTATTTCTCGAAACTATGTTTGTTATATCATTATATGAAGTATTTCCTGGTTATTTTGTAAAACCTTACGCAACTCAGCGCACTGAATTTTTTCCATTATGGAGGAAGTGGCATTTTTTTTTAAATAAGTAGTAATAACCCCCAAAAGCCAATGGCGATATGTACTTCCAACGAAGCCCAAAACGTTACACTTTAATTGTGTAATGCCTACTTTATAACTGTTTATTTTGGGGGTCAGGATATCCTCATTTATATGAATTTGTTAAACATTTAATGTTTAAGGATTTATATTTGAAAATTTCTAAGGCAAGCTGAGGTTTTAGACTTCTGTGGATCTACCGCCACTGCTAAGCAAATATTAATAGCCATTATAATAACGAATAGTGACCACTGCGGAAATCGAAATATGACCTTTCTAGCCTTAAAAACTGTCGAAATAATTTTATTTTTAGGCGTATGTCTGCCTATATAACAGAATTAAAGACTGTTGATAATTTTAGGCATGAAGCAATGAAGCAAGGTATAATTCGCAAAGAGAACGAACCGTTCAGTATAAGCTTGAAGCAGTTCTGGGACCTGACGATGGCTAGGAAACTGCTTGGCGAGAAATTCGCCAAGTCTCTACTCCATGAGCCAGACGGACTCATATTCCAGCCTTCTAATGAGGTAACATATAATCTCGCTTGAAAATTTATTATTTAATAGTAGTGGTGAATAGATTCGTACTTCTGTAACCTGGTATTGCTGACACTGGTATTAAAATGGCACTTACTCGTGCTGCGGAACTAACGAGGTAGGAACATTCTTACTTAAAAAATGTACTCACGAAATTGGAAATTAATTTATCCTTCATTCCGTTAGTTAGCCGCATCGTGGCGATAAACCTGTGCCTACCTCTCCAAGATGCAGGCTTAAGAATATAACAGCTTGAGAGTTGAACAGGGCAAGGGAATCACGATGACAGCCCCGTGGCGCAGTTGGCTAGACACCAGCTTGCGAAACGAAAGACCGCGGGTTCGATCCCCGCACCGAGACAAATGTTTGTGTGATCCACAAACACTTCTTTCGGGTGTTTCTGAGACCAAAAAGTCTTTCGTAGTTTCTGATACCCACGACACAAGACTCGTATTTTAATGTGGGGTCAAGACAATGTTGGGTAAATTTATAATAAACAAAGAAATTATGAATACATTTCAGCCGTACATGGCAGGCGCGTGTAAGGACGTGTTGAAGTGGAAGCCGGGACACATGAACACCGTCGACTTCAAACTCAAAGTGGTCACCGAGTGCGGGGAAGGGTGAGCCAATAGATTATGATTATTTTCAATCATCTTTATTTGTTTTGTCTATGTTCATACCGAGTGATATTTGTCTTGAAAGTCTAGGCTGTTTCTCTATGGTTGGCGCTTTCTTGGGAAGGTCAATGTTTAGCAGTGGAAGGCGGTAGACTGAATATATTTTAACCACTGAATAAGATCGGAAACAGACAGTATTTTTGTAGAATGACGTATTTCGCCGCTTTTCATTTATCTGTTCATTCAATTACGATAACACGACCAACGATGAAAATTTCAAAGAAAAATAAAGGGCTGCTATTGGTTGCCTCGCATTTATAAAACTCTTGATATAACATGCTACCTGAAGTACTAAGCAGTCGTGTCAAACATATGATAATTCAATCGTAGGTTCGGCACGCTCGGCATACTTAATTTTCCTTTCTAGTCTTATTCAACTTCTGTGTCCAAGCCAGATATAAAAAGACGTGTTTTTAATCTGCGACCATAATCGATGGCGTAGTATGAAATCTACCGCCGGTGGCGGAAAAAATATAACCCATTATTAAGCCATTTCAATTACTACCTTTCTACATGCGACAAAATTTTAATAAGTTGTGATATTTTAAGAATCCTATATACTTTCCCACATCACCGCTATAGAAATAACCATAAGAAGTCCTACAATTCAGGCGGCTAACGCGGGCAAGCGTATAAAGTTTCTTTCGAATTTGTAGCATAAGTAGGTATTGATAGGACTAATCACTGATATTTTACTCATTTTTCCCCAGTATATTGCCAAAAAAAGTGGGTCACTTGTTCGTGGGACAGCTTGATAGGCCGTTCGATTGTATGAAACTCACCAAGGAACTTAGAGCGTTGAACAACAAGATCATCGAGTGCAAACACGAGAACAACCAGTGGGTGTTCATGCGAGAGAGGACGGACAAGTCGTTCCCGAACAGCTACAACACCGCTATGTGTAAGTATATTATAATTGAAACCTGCACACATGAAAGTTCTTAGGAATTTATTAGGTACTAGCGACCCGCCCCGGCTTCGCACGGGTGCAATGCTGATATTTAATGGATGTTATCATTCATATAAACCTTCCTCTTCAATCACTCTATCTATTAAAAAAACCGCATCAAAATCCGTTGCGTAGTTTCAAAGATTTAAGCATACAAAGGGACATAGGGACAGAGAAAGCGACTTTGTTTTATACCATGTAGTGATATAGGCTGCCATTACTAGGCCAGCGTGGTGGACTACAGCCTTAACTTTCTCAGTTGTAGAGGAGGCCCAACAGTGAAAGGCATATAGGCTGATGTATGATGTAATCTAAAGGCCCGGGTTTGATTCCCGTGTGGTCAAAGTACCCGAAAAACGGCAATGAAACCCCCTAGTGAATATGAAATGAAATGAAATGAAATAATATTTATTGAATCCATAAAATGTCAAATACATCACTTAGATTCAGTCATTTCAAATTTTACCACCCTGTTCGGAAGGCAGTCATCACTAGAGAAGAACGGGCAAGAAACTCTAGTGTTGCTCTTTTCCAATCAAGAGATAGCTTACAATATTATTACAAGGACTTAATTTCCCGAATTCGAGCAGCTCATTGATACAACATCAGAATTTTGTGTTGCATATTAGAACAGCATAGTCATCTTAAATGGAGAGACTGTCATCTAACCGAGTTAAAATTTCATGAATGGAAATAAGCAAATTAGGCAGACCAGTCCACACAAACAGCACCCGTTCACGAGTATGACGCATGTGCCAGCCATCGGCCTCCTCAACCATTTCATAGGGAAGTGACCGACCCGGCACACGACGCCGCCGTAAGCACAGACGTTTCAGCGAGCATGACATACCTAATTGCTTATAGATTACTAAAACAATAATTACGTACGTACAGCCATATCCATTAAAGTAAACTCAGCCAAACCTGGGATTACAGTAACATTTTAATTATGCCCAGGCTTCGTTATCCTCCATATATTCTGATATTGTATAGTAGGCTTTGTTACATAGTTGTTTCTTAGTAGTTTCTTTAAATGTATGATACTTCAAAGCCTTAATATGACTAGGGACTTTATTGTAGAAGTGTACACAGTAACCCTTAAAAGATTTGCTGATCTTGTGGAGCCTGGTCTTATAAGTTACTAATTTATCTTTATTGCGTGTATTTCTATCATGTATGTCAGAATACTTTTTAAATTTATTAATATTCTTATGGACATACATAAGATTTGCGAGTATATATTGAGATGCTACTGTCAAAATACCAATTTCCTTAAACTTTTCTCTTAGAGAATGTCTAGAGCTAAGTGTGTATATGCATCTTATTGCTCTTTTTTGTAGTAAAAATATGGTATTTATGTCAGCGGCACCACCCCAGAGTAGAATTCCATAACTCATCAAACTATGAAAGTAAGCAAAATACACTAACTTAGCTGTATCAATGTCTGTCAACTGACGTATTTTGCTCACTGCAAAGACTGCTGCACTCAGTTTTTGAGCTAATACCGTTATGTGGGGACCCCATTGAAGTTTGGGGTCTAATGTGATTCCCAAAAACTTAGTATTATCCACAAGGCTCAGCTTATCTCCATTCATTAAAATGTTGGCATTGGGAAATTTTACATTAGGTGTTATAAACCTAATACATTTAGTTTTTTGACTATTTAATAATAGGTTATTAACATTAAACCAATGCACGATTTTAGTGAGAGTGCAGTTTACATCGTCAAGAGTGGATTGATTCCGTTTTACTTTAAATACTAAAGAAGTGTCGTCAGCAAACAGCACTACATCACAGTCGTCCCTTATGTAATAAGGCAAGTCATTAATATAAATCAAAAAAAGAAAGGGTCCAAGAATCGAGCCTTGTGGAACTCCCATAGTAACAACAGACCCAGGAGATCTTTTTCCATTTACATCAACAACCTGGATTCTATTACTTAAATAAGATTTAAACAACTCTAATGCCATGTCGTTAACTCCATAATGGCTTAATTTCCTGATAAGAATGTCGTGGTGAACACAATCAAATGCTTTGGATAGATCACAAAATACTCCTAAAGCATCCTGTGAGACCTCCCAAGCTTCAAAAATATTATGGAATAGGATTGATACCTGCCGAAAAAGAGTTGCAGAAGTTCGCCTCTGCCTACTCCTTTGGGGTATACACATGTGAGGTTACATAACCTCACATTTATGAGTGAATGTTTTAATGTGGTTAAGTTAGATATTATCGCACGCTTAAAAATATAGTGACCTAATTCAAAATTTTGTATTTTCACCTTCATTCACTTTGTGATTTAATATAGTCGGATTAAATAATAAAATTGTAATGGATGTAATGTAACTATTTAGTATACATATTTTTTAAACATAATGATTTTTTTTATATTTTCTATAAAATGTATTTGACGAAGTAAAATATTTTTCCCCATTTACTTACCTTAGACTCGGCATTTTGAATTAGGTCACTATATTATTAAGCGTGCGTTATGACAGACTGATTGTTGCGTTTAAAAAGTGCATCTAAAGGTTCCGGGTTCAATCCCGAGTCGGGCTATTTTGGGTTTTCCGTAGGGAAAAGTCAACAGCACGGAGCATATGTGCCTGAAGGATGGTAATGAGCTAACTTCCTATTACGGCGATAATTATGTCTGATAAACATCTGCGGATTTAAATAAGATTTCAGATCATTACAGTGAATTTTGTATCTTATACTATCCTAAATATCTAAATAGGTATCCTGTCATTTTTAGAAAAAATAACATAATAATATTTTTTTTATCCAACAGCCGTATGCGAAAGCATAAAAGACCCAGTCACAAAAGAGATTCTATTAGATTTCATAGACAACGAGAGGTTTAACGATGACTCGGCCGTCATGCCGCCGCCCAAGCGCGTGCGCCGATAGTGACGCACGGACTGACACACCGACACATATAGTATATGTACACAGGTTCCATGTGAAGGCACTAGGGACGCATTTATAATATACACTAATATGTTTTTATGAGATTTTGTTGGCAATATAATAGCTAATACGGCATTAAAATAGAAATAAAATACAATATAAAGTATTTAGTCAAGAAAATTATTAGTTTTACAACAGGTGCCTGATTGAAAGATGATTGTTGCTAACTTCAATTCCTAGTGAAGGTAGCTCTGTATCAAATTTAATGAAGTTAATTATATTTATTTTTAAATTATAAATATACTCTTTCAGTTTAAATATATAGAAATGTGTATTAATAAATGTAAATGTATCAATATAAAAATAGGTTTTATATCTTGTAGCAACATCTTGAACATTAAATTTCTTTAAATGTGCTGATATTTCCTGAAAATAGTACAAATATTTTTTCCTTTTTTTCAAGTATCATACTGCATATTTTTTCCTATTTTCTTTAGAATAATTTTTTTAGTAAAAACAAAAATTATAATGAGATAATAATATTGACTTGGTAATCTGTGAATAAATTTTAATAAGCCATGTGCGGCAATTAAAGGCTTTTGTATTTAAAAATCTATTAATTAAATGAATTTTTGATGTAATTCACACAAAGTGCAATATCCACTTTAACTATCAATGTGTTTATAAATGTGTCCCTAGTATAGGCTGTATGATTAGTTTTATGCTTCAAATAATTGTTTAAGTGTGAATTTTGTTTTAAAATTAATAATAGCATATGGATCTCGGATACATATCTGAAAATGTTGAATTAAAAAAAGTAATAAAAGAAAAGTTAAAAAATTAACAGTTTCCAAAGAGGTCCAAGAGTTATCTATATCTGACTTTGGAGTAGATTTCACGTCTACTGATTGTTACTATTTATTGGAAAGGAAATAAAATTGGGACTGTTCTTAGACAAGTACTTTGCCTTCACTATTTTAAAAAACTCAGGAGTGAGTGAATTATCTCAGCGAAAACATTCATATTGTATGTTACATCTGTAAAGTGAATGTTGCCTGTTATATTTAAGTTTCACAAAATGTGATTGTGTATTGTAATAAATATTGCAATGTAAAAGGTCTTTGATTTCTAACAATTTTTATATTTCAAATATATTTACCGCATCATTGGCCCTTTTATAATCAACAATAAGCTTGCCAACTATGAGTAAGTAGCTCATCCTTTGAAACACATACTTCTGACGACTCTAGTCATACTTGCGTAATTGTATACCTTATGAATTTAGAGGAAAAAGACTTAACTTTAAAAATATTTTTATTAACAACTATATTTTCTACAAAATATTCAACATTATGTGCAGTTTTCAGATTACCAAGCATTTGCTTAATAGAACCCCTGGTCGTAACAACATCATACCATATTTATGTATGGCCAATGATTTATAATTTTTTTGATCTTTTCCACTAGTTTTATATAAAATTTTACTTATTGAATATATATTGCAACTATGAATATTTAACATAGACAACAGCAAATTTGGTAATTTTTAAATACAATATAAATCATTTTTGGCCTTACTTATGACCTTTACCATTGTATTCCAATCAATTGGAAACTTCATTAATATATGAAAAATATAAAAAATACTACAATTAATCTCCCTTATTACCACACAATGTATGATCTTGACCCGTCCTTTGTATCCCTAATACTTTGTCCATAATTAATCAACATTTACAAATTACAATTAGGTGACTCTAAAAATTGCCATTTATTTTCCCCTTCAACAGTAACACATTTTATTTTTTGTTCTTTAGTCAACTTGCTTAAATGATGGTTCACATTATAAGCAGCTGCAGGCCACAAATGTTCCGGAGTTTCAGTATATATTATTTTGACTAAGTCCATTTCATTGAACTGTTTATCTGCGTTTTTTCTAAGTACTTCCATTATTTGCTCCTCTCGCTGATTTCTGTGTGCTATGTAGTATTCAATCTTGCTGATTGGATCCTGAAAATCAAATAATTTATTTTGTTGCACTTCATATATAAAATGCTGAATTCATTTTTATGATTTTTTTTGAGACTCCCACTCAAAAAAATCATAAAAATATAAAATTTGAAGTAAATATTTTTTTATCAAATAATAAATTTATTAGAAACTTCTAAAGTTTGAAATGTGGATGCAAAAATACCTGCCTACCCCTTTGAATTTAGGTGCAACCATAGTCCATAAACTATGGACAAAATTATTTTGAATATATTGAACAAACAAAAACCTCTCACCTCAACAATATTTCCATGTCCAGGATAAATGACACTAGGTTTCAGTTCTAATATCCTGTGTAGACTTTTCATGTATGTGTACAGATCTTCGAAGACAGCGGTACCCTCGCCCAGAATGCAGTCTCCACTAAAGAGGATATTTTCTTCTAACAATGTTAGTACTACATGATCTGTTGTGTGGCCAGGCGTGTGGTGCACTTTCACTGTAGCTCCTTCGACTTTTATCTCCTGTCCGTCTAACAGCCAGTTCATTTGGATTGGCGGTGGCAGTTTCACATCAGGTTGATCATCATGACTTCTCTTATGTTTCCATATAGTAGGTTTTTCTACAACACATGAACAAAGAGATAATCTAATTTAAATTGTTTAATTCTATTACCAATTGACTAATAACTAACAAAATTTAAAAAATAGAGGCATATTTTAATTATAATTTTTTCCACTTTTGAATTTTTTAAATCAAAATTAAAAAGAACAGTAGTTTTTGTGATTTTGACACAATATAAAATTTCTGTCAACCCATTGTATTTGTATAGTAATTGAAATACAAAAAACAAAAAAAAAAGTTGTCCATTAATTTAAGACAAAACATACAAATATGTTAATTGTTAATAAATAATTAACGCAAAAATATTTACTGCAATATACTCACTTGCTATTGTACCATAAACATTTTCTACTCCTCCAATGTGATCATGGTGCCAATGTGTGACAACAATGTGCTCAATATTAACATTTTCTGATTGTACTACATTAGACAGATTCTTCTGATATTCAGGTATGTCTTTGTCACCAGTGTCAACTAGTATTCGGCTTGAAATTTAGAAAAGAAATGGTACACAATAAGTTGGTTGAAGGTTTTTTTTTTGTAATCATAAATACTTTGTATTTTTTATGGCAAAAGCACATGATGCATTGTATAAATAAATGTAAACACAAGAGAAATAGACTCACATAGTTTATCAAGCATACTTCTTATTATTGGAATACAATTTTCATTCAATTTGTTTTACAGTACAAAGGTTCTTATGTTTCAGAAATAAAGAGAACGTATTTGATAATTGCATATTTGGATTTAAGGATAAACAAGATTCGGAAAATAAATAATTTTTTTTTTTTACTGTTGGCTTATAACTGAAAAAAATTGTAACTAGCATATTACCTTATTAAATTCATATTACTATATAGTTTTTACTGTAGTACATACTTTTTGCCAGTTCCAATTAAATATGTATTCGTCCCTTGAAGTGTCATAGGTCCTGGGTTACATCCTAGCACTCTTATAATCCTGCTGGATAATTTCGTCACCGCTGGAATCACAGCTGCCATGGTTCTAAAAACAAATATTTTATTCCACAAGCGACAAGCTCGCGCAAAGCCACGAAGTATTAACGTAATAAAACTGACGCGATAAGATTATTTTATCCTTAGTGTCAATTGTATAATATATTTGAATTTGTTTAAAGACATATACTTACCACGAGTATGTAATTACGATGTAAATTGCAGAGCCTAAAGAATTAACAATAGCATAGACCTTGTTTAATCAGTTTATTGTAATTCGTATAAAAAATATCAGACATCAGTAATTCTTGTTTACAAATAAGTTAACCTTTGATTTTCGAGTTTCGTTGCGAAATGAAAATAATCAGCTGTTATTTGTCATAGTAGATTACCAGTAAAAATAAAATACGTGGGTAAATTTAACTGTACTTTTTAATTGGTCGAAGGAATGTTTTCTGAGAAGAGAGTTTTTAAATTAATTTATTAATTTTTATATACACTTAGTATTTTGATTAGAAAGGAAATATTACAATTATTATCTGCGCGAAACGTGATATATTTAGTGTTGCCAAAGGAAACCCGAACAAAATACATAAAGGAAATTAAATGTATAATCAAAAGAAATATTCAAAAGTTTCGTTTAGGATATTATTAATATTAACAATTATTATCAACAAATACTAAAAAACAACTGTTAAAAAAACAATAATAATTTATTTCAATAATTTGTCTCCTAGAGTATGTCAGCAAATTATTGTCAGTCTGTGCATATTTATATTTGAGTGTGGTATTATTTTTTTGAAGTTTTAATTCGTGAAAAATGGCTGGTGCGCTGGCTAGAGTTATTCAGGGGCCAAAAACGCAATTGGGTAATTAATTAAAAATCTTAGACCTGTTATTACTAGAGCCTTAGTACTTTGCATCGCGAAAAATTGCACGAAGAAGCTGAAAAGCTCGTTATCATTATTGTTATGTTTTTTGCGCAGGGTTGTTTCTTACATAATTTTGACGTCTGGTTTTAGGCATTATTGCCCCATTGGTGAACTTGAGCAATGTACCGGTACGGTTCCAGCAGACTCAGGCTCCTCCTGCCAAGGCAAAGTATGGACCCCTGGCCGATAGCGACAGAATATTCACGAATTTGTATGGACGTCATGAGTGGAGGCTGAAGGGAGCCTTGTCTCGAGGCGATTGGTATAAGACCAAGGAAATTCTATTAAAGGGAACGGACTGGATTGTCAGTAAGTACATGCTTTTTATTTTCTAAAATAACATTTATATTATTTCATCATAATATGGTGAATGCTGTTATTATTATAATACATACATACAATTGTTTATATTCCCACGATAGAATATATTTAGATGTAACGATTTCTATAAAGTTTGCCAATACCTGTTCTATCTATTTATGGTGTAAAACCATATGGTACTTAGACATATTCATTTGGTGATTTGTTAGTGATAACTTAAATGGCATATTGTTATTTGTATTATATTGATACAAATAATGTTCCTCATATGGCTTTCTTTGTTATTATCAATATCATGTCTTTTTTTAATTATTTCTGCTGAGATATGAGGAAAGGAAATCTATTAATGTTTTCATCAAATTCCACTTAGCACACTGTATATAATTTTAGATGAAATGAAGACATCTGGTCTGCGAGGTCGTGGAGGTGCTGGTTTCCCAACTGGAATGAAATGGTCTTTCATGAACAAGCCATCTGATGGCCGTCCTAAGTATCTAGTAGTGAATGCTGATGAGGGAGAGCCCGGTACTTGCAAAGACAGGGAGATCATGCGCCATGATCCCCATAAACTTGTTGAAGGATGTTTGATCGCTGGTAAGGCTATGGGCGCACAGGCAGCTTACATTTACATCAGAGGAGAGTTCTACAATGAAGCTAGCAACTTGCAGGTCGCCATTGCTGAGGTAAGAATATTTCTACCTATAATCATGTTAATGTTATTTTCCAAAGAGGTACAAAGACTTGCAGTAGGTACTAATTGTGTTCCTAGATCAAGCTGATGAATTAGGCTCGCAAATATGTGTTAATGTGTGTTAAATTCTCATAAACTCAACACAATTTATATTTGATAAGCGTGTTTGTAGTTCTTATTTTCAAGGATGCAAGCTCTGTAGAACCAAAAAATATGGCAACTATTATGCTGCTTTGCATACACTCACTGATCTGTAATAGATTCCAACTTCTTTTTTTAATTTCATGAATTTTCTTTTGAATAGACAATTGTAGAGATTTTAGAACACAGGCAAGAAAATAAATAGATTCAATAGATTTAAATGATGACACAACCCTGAGCAAACTAGTCTACATAAAGACTATCTATTTATAGAATTAGGAATGCACCACTCTTTGCTATCCTGGTAATTATAAATGCAAATGACTGCATTGACCATCAGCTTCCAGTGCAGTTTTTTGTAACAAAAATAGTCACGTAATTTATTTCTTACACATGATTTAATGACGTCTCTGACCTTAAAGAGGTAGATTAAAGTGTTTCTCTACAATTATGCTTTACTGGTTATCATTGTCCTGCTCTATGGCATGTAGTACAACAAGTCAATTGCTGTTTTTAAGACCCTTATCTGAGCGCTTGGCTGCTATTGAGAATTATAATACTTTCTGGAAATCGAAACCAGAACCTCTTTATCGCGAAAATTATACGTCAAGAAGAATGATACAGTTACATTAATTCTGATTTGCATAGACTCCAAAATCAATGATGAATTTTCACAAACCAATCATTGATTTACAAAATCTTGCTCAATTTTACTAATAATATATCTTCGCTTTTATTTCTATTATTTTTTAACATAACATGCTGATGGCTTTTTAATTAACATTAATTCAATTACCATATTATGCGTTGCATGATACAATGATATAAACTGGTTCTGAATCCATCGACTAATTGTGCAAGTGTATTTAAAATATTATGCAAGATTATATTGATATCGAGAGGAGACTACTACTTATAGATACAAAAGTCATAACATCATTTCGGAAAACAAATGTTATATGTCATAGTAATTTTGAATTGAAGTTGCACGACCAGTCAGAATGACTGGTCTGGTAAATCTAGTGTTAAAAAGACAGCTGTACAGAACAGTCCTATACAAATAAGCCTCAAAAACTCCGTGCTTCAGTTAATTACATAATTGCATTAAATAGAATTTTTTTTTGCGAAATCTCTTGTATTTTCTGATATCCACGACATAAGACTCGCTATCTTAGGTTTGGGTCAGAATAACACATAATAATAAGACCTAGGTCAATATTCACAAAAATTCACAATTCCATTATAGGCGTACCAAGCCGGCCTGATCGGTAAGAACGCGTGCGGTTCGGGCTACGATTTCGATGTGTTCGTGCACCGCGGCGCCGGCGCGTACATCTGCGGCGAGGAGACGGCGCTCATTGAGTCCATCGAGGGGAAGCAGGGGAAGCCGCGCCTCAAGCCGCCGTTTCCCGCCGATGTAGGACTCTTCGGATGCCCTACTACTGTTAATAATGTGGAGACTATTGCTGTGGCGCCTGTGAGTATAATTCCATCATCCGTCTTCATGATTATCAGTCTATATATGTATCACTAGGTAGGGATCTGCTCTTTAACTGAAAGCGTGGGTTTTGCTGCCTACATACTTAAGAAACTCCAAAGGATTTTAACGAGTGCAGGTTTCATAACGATTTTTCCTTTCACGGATAACGTATTATACACACCTTACTTTGAAAAGTCGGAGGTGTGTACCTGGGGTTGGTCACCCGCGCGTAATCCTCAAAACAATTACTACTTTTTATCCTTTACTTCCAAGTTAGCTTAAAAGTTTCGTGGGAAATATCATATCCAATAACAGTTTCACTCCACCAATTACCTAAATTCTTATTAGCTTAAATATATTTTTAGCCGACTTCAAAAAAGGAGGTTATCAATTCGTCTGTGTTATTTTTAATGTTTGTTACCTCATATAATAACAAACAGCAAATCCATCACTAAACCTCCATCATAACCATCCACCATTTCAGACCATCTGCCGCCGTGGAGGCAAGTGGTTCTCGTCATTCGGCCGCACCCGTAACTCTGGCACGAAGCTGTTCAACATCTCGGGGCACGTGAACACGCCCTGCACCGTGGAGGAGGAGATGAGCATCCCGCTCAAGGAGCTGATCGAGAGACACGCGGGCGGCGTTACCGGAGGCTGGGACAATCTACTCGCCATCATCCCGGGAGGGTCGTCCACACCCCTCATACCTAAGGAGTGAGTTGCTGTTGGTCTTAATAGTTTGTGGTTTGTGGAATTCATCATCAGTCCATACATCGCTGGCTCATTATTACAAGATTCTATATTACTATGTTAGCACTTTTTTTTATTTATGAATACTATGTGGTTATATATAATTCAGAGAACCTTGTAGTATTAATAACTAAATAAGTGCTAAAACTTTGATATAGAACCTTGTAATAGTGAGCGAGAAATATGTCTTACTGCTGGGCACAGGCCATCTCTAAAACCAAGAGGGTTTGGACCTTGGTCAACCATGCTAACATAGTGTTGGTTTGTAGCTATAGCAATTAGAAATCTGAAGTGGTTATACCTAAGAAGAAAAATTTTTTCTATTGACTAAAATGTAAATGATTTCAATTTAGTTCCCTATATGTTTGAGAAAGTCCATTGCGTTTTTTCTTTATGGGCATCCTTTCTTTGTTAGAGCTTAGTGTTTCAATGGTAAATTGACAATACTTGTGGTAATATTCCACTTTGGAGCACACTTTTTATTGGATTACAAACCTGTATAGTGTTTGCTGTTCAAAATGTTTGTATGGTTGCATAGTGAATGTGTTGTGTTTAAATCCACTTGCAAATTTCAGTCAACTCTGTCTAAAAAAAACGAGAGTAAATACTAACCAGAGTATCCATAATTGTATAAGCAGTGGATATAGTGACATCCACATAGAGGCATACTGAGATTTATAAATCATTTATAAAACTTGAGGAATAACATGTAAAGAAACATAAATAAAAGGGGAATAATTTTTCCACAAGTCATATTAACTATTTTCTCCATAATGTTGTGCATCCAATATCTAAGCGACAATATTAATCAATATCTTAGCAAAAATTTTGGCATTGCAGTCTCCAATGAAGTACACTCTATGTATAAGACAAAACTGTAGTTTTTTATATTCACAATTTGATAGCTGTTTGTGAGTCCCACATCAAAAATGATGTTACTAATTATTGAGTGCTACAAAAAGTATTAAAAACAATATATATTTAATTCTACTAGCCATCCAATATTCCTGAATATATTTACTAACAATTTTATTTATCATTCCAGCGTATGCGAGACAGTTCTGATGGACTTCGACGGCCTGGTGGCTGCACAGACATCTCTGGGCACGGCGGCCATCATAGTGATGGACAAGTCCACCGACATAGTGAAGGCCATCGCGCGCCTCATCATGTTCTACAAGCACGAGTCCTGCGGCCAGTGCACGCCCTGCAGGGAGGGAGTCTCGTGGATGAACAAGATCATGTACCGGTGTGTATAGATTTAGTACTATTCTGTATAATGGGATTATGTTTAGGTTAGTTTTTAGGGCATTGAGTACTGAGTAAATAAAAAAAAAAGAGGAACTATAGTGTGATATTATAAATGTCAACATGAACAAAAAACAAATATCATTAATTATATACTTTTTCACCCTATGTAAGAATGGCCTAACCATTAGCCGGCCAGTATATTAAATGTTGTAATAAGGGCTATGGCTGAACATTATTCAGGCCGTTAGTTGAACGGCGCCGTTTAGTGAACAGGCTAGGCTGTTAATTGAATGGCTGATTAAGCTAATGGACTGCCACATGTATATTATATACCAGCTAGATGGCATGGTCAGATGACATAGCTTATGTAGCCGGAAAGCTCTGGATTAAAGCAGCCCAAGATCAACAAAATTGGCGAGCATTGGGGGAAGGCCTATACCCAGCAGTGGGTGCTTCTGGGCTGAAAATGAATGAAATATTGTACACATCATTGGTGTTATTCTGTATACTGTGACTGAGGTAGACCTAAGTTTTAAGCAAAAAAAATACATAAAACCATAGTGGGACTATGGTTTGATATTTTCTAGAAAGTGGAAAGAGAATAAACATTGTCTATATGGATACTATATAAGATTGTCTTTAAGTAATTAATGACGAAAGTGTTCTACGTTCCATAATCAGTCTGTGAATTCTAGTATTAAGTTATAGGAATAATTATTTTTTATTTCAACAATTTAATGGAATCTATAGTAAGAACCCAGTAGCTTTGTTTTAATAAATACGAAATATATGTGGACAAAAAAAGTCTTAACAGTTTATAAAATTCCTGAGAAATCTATATTTTTACATGTTACATCAATAAACAAATTTGTTGCATAATATTTTGTACTAATCAAGCAATTGTTTTTAGATTTGTCGATGGCAATGCTTCGCCCAAGGAAATTGACATGTTGTGGGAAATCTCCAAACAAATTGAAGGTAATTTATTGTTACTTCTACTTCAACATTCAGTTTTTCGGTTATTGGCATTATATTAAAGTGTAAAAGTTGATGAATTGTGGTAATAGTGATAAAACATAATTCATATTTTTTTTAAATAAATGCTGTTAGACGGTGATGATTGTGAATATGATAACAAGATATATTATTATAGGGTCCTTGATGGAACATAATTAATATTTGTTACTTGCAGGTCACACCATCTGCGCCTTGGGTGACGGCGCGGCGTGGCCCGTGCAGGGACTCATACGCCACTTCCGGCCGGAACTGGAGAGACGCATGCAAGAATATGCCGCGCAACATGGACCCAGCAAGGCCGAGAGATTGTACTAGCCTAACAATCCAACCAACATTCATGCCACAATAAATAATAAATATAAACACCTCACTCATAATATATAGTGTTGCCAGAAAATTATAACAATATTTTTTATTCCAACCTCTTTTGTAGACCGTACTACATTGACGCCATTTTGAATTTCATAGTGATGTTGAAATGTTACGATTTAAAGATCAATATTGATATAGGTTAATGTGTAACGTGATTCAATAAGGAAGACAATGTTTACAAATTATCAAAAAATATTATCGTTTTAAAACAAACTTGTTTTAGATTCGTTGTGATGAAATCTATTTCGCAACATGTTGTAACATTGAGTAATGTTAAAAAATACCACTAATGAAATGCGCGGAAATGTAAAATTAGTCTGTGATCGAATAGTGACGTACGTAGTTGCCTCAACTAATTTATTCGTGGTATTATAGTTTTAAATACATTAGCTGAAAATAATTCTTCAGCGGGCGAGAGCATTTTTAAGAGAAACTTTTCTGTCCGGTTCCATTATTTTGATTTTATAATATGGCGGTTTATTTTAAAAGCTAGTGGGTTCCCTCAAAACATTCACGCGGGTGATACCTAATTTAGTTAATTTTGTATAATATTGTAATTAGAAATAAAACATCAGAATTATTATTTGTTTTATTATTCCTTACCCTAGATTTAATGAATAGTAAATATTACAAAACAATAAACATAGATATAGGCAAATTTAGTTCAAAGAAGTTTGTGAAAGATACAAAGTTATTTACTAAGACATTCGAGAATTGGTATCAGTACGAACTATCAAATTCTAATTACATTTTTTGGTCCAGAATCAGAATCAATTCGAATAATAAGTCTAGTAATTCATGATTACTAATTTTTGACGAATATTATTCACTCCGGTTTTTGGTTTAAATCCGTAGATATACCATAAGTTACTGAAATATAGGATAAAGCCAATTAATGATTCGTTTCTTATAAAAAAATACATTAGGCGCTTTGAATGAGCAGACAAAAATAATAATAATATTTATACAAAATCAAGCAACCGACAGCCCTAACGTTACTCCGTACACAGTAGACACTACAGTTATCCACTACAAGTTGGTCCAAGAATTTTAATAGGTTAAGAACGCCACCGCCCTTATTGGCAATACTTGTAATATTTAAAATGTACAGACTTGGCTTGGCGCCAAAAAAGGTTGGAGCCGATCTAGATCGACGAATAAAGAGAGAGACTTTATTACAAACTTTGTAGACATCCTTTTATTGTTGATGATAGCCACGATTTTTTGTACATCTTTTTCATTTATAAAAGTAAATTAATTAAATGAACATCGGCTTAAATTGTCTATAGTATTTATTATTAGTAAGCTTTTACGTTCCGTTTTTGGTATTGTCTCTAAAGTCCAATAAGTCCTAAGTGTAGGTTTGGGCTTGGTATATATATTTTTAATGAAGAAGTTTGCTTTTTTATATAATAATAGTGCAGATATTAAATTCAATATATTATTTCAACTTGTCTGTATTCGAACCCTAAACTAGACCGGCTCTTGTGAACATCCTTCACAATTTCGCATTTAAATGCAGTTTCATAAAACTAAAGTAGTTGAAAATGTCTTTTTTGTCAACATTTGTAGTACAGCTAGCACATCAAGCTGCGTGGCGAAACCTATCGAATTGGATTTTGGTATCAAAACTGTTTTTAATTGTGTGGAATCTGGGCGTTTGTGAGTAGAAAAAAAAACCCTACTTTCTCATACCCCCAATACATACATATTATCTTACGTGGCCTTATATCAAGATATCAGTGTGTAAATATAATAGCTTTTGAAAATCATCTTGATAAGGATTAAATGTAAGTAACTATTGAGGAAAAACAAATAAAAATTCTTATCAAATTATTATGTACTACGCAGAATGATATAAGGCTTCAATAACTTATATTGTGATAAACAAATGGGCATATGATATTAATAAGTAATAAAATGAGTCGAACAATTGTTCATATGTAGATACTCTCAGGAACTAATTATAAAATTCTTTCACTCAGAAAGCTACGGTATTTCAGCGGAATCGTCTATTTATGGAATAACGGAGCGTGGCCGGGGCGGAACTAACAACAAATAAATTAATAGCTCGTTTTATATCAACTCGTACATGTTACGTTCCACGGTAAGGGCCGTATCCTTATTTAAAAGAAATGAAGAATATTTCATAGACTTTCTTATCGTGGTATTCACATAGCTTTAAAATGAAGTAGTATATTATACTTTATTTAAATCTGAAATGCGCCACTAAGCAAATTTTATAGATTTTTTAATATTTACTTGACAGCCTCATGGCGCAGTTGACTAGACATTAGCATGCGAAACGAGAGGCTGCGGGTTCGATCCCTGCACCGAGACAAATCTTTGTGTAATCCACAAATATTTGTTTTGGGTCTGGGTGTTTGCGAGACCAAGTCTTTTGTAATTCCTGATAGCCGCGACACAGGACTTGTATCCTAGTGTGGGGTCAGAACTATGTACGTGATTGTATGAAAACGAAGGTACAAAAGGTCTCCGGATACGATGTTTATCAGTACTGTATTTAATACAGTATGTATCACTACATAGTATAAAACAAAGTCGCTTTCTCTGTCCCTATGTCCCTTTGTATGCTTAAATCTTTGAAACTACGCAACGGATTTTGATGCGGTTTTTTTTAATAGATAGAGTGATTGAAGAGAAAGATTTATATGTATGATAACATCCATTAAATATTAGCATTGCACCCGTGCGAAGCCGGGGCGGGTCGCTTGAGTTAAATAAAACTAAGTAAAAGACACTATTGACTGAATGAGGCATCAATTTTTTTATTACATAATGATTCACGTAAGTGTAAATTCTAGTCATTGTATATGCAAATATGTTTATTTTATCGTGTTTACGTATATTTTCCGAGTTGTAACATTAAGAACAACAATAAATTTGATACTACTTAGAACCGGAGTCATTTACATTGCCGGAAATTATTAGCACGCTAAAGTGGCCGGCCATGTCTGCCGACGGTCTGACGGTTGGTGGAGCAGACAAGTATTGGAGTGGAGACCGCGCTTAGACAGACGTAGTGTAGGACGACCTGGAACACGATGGGCCGATGTCTTGAAAAAGTTGTCGGGAAACGGATGGATGAGGGCTACTCAAGACTGCATAGCATTGCTCACTCTACTTAAAACACCAAGATCTAATAATAGGGATAGTACTTAAATAGCGGCTCATCAATTAAAGGATGGAATATTCAGTTGTCAGATTAAATTGAACAATAGAATCACTGGTGCGTCCCCGAAGGTATAGGCAGAGATATATTTCTACACCAATCTTTACCATCTGTGTATATTTACGTCACCTATTCTGCAAATGGTATTAAAGTTATATGAAGCACGACAAAACATCTGCGACGTAAGGAATGCCACTTTTAAGAGGAAAAGACGGGACATTAGCTAGCAAAGCCATTTTACCGTGACTATTATAATGGCTTCTACTATTACGTGTTCTTGCTATGCGTATTTGCTATTATTTGTTATATGATGACAATGTAAAATATGAAGTAGTCATGGCCTTAAAAGACGTGGTTGAGAATCTTGGCGGTCGCAGGTTTAAAACCCATGCACAATCATCTGACTTTTCGAAATTATGTCAATAAATTAATAACTTATTTTGCGTTGGAGGAAAACTTTGTGGAGGAAACTGCACACTTAAAAGTTCTTCCGTATTTCTCAGGTATGTTGTCTGTTAACCCGCACTAGGCCATCGCAAGTGGATTAAGGCCTATTATCGGTTGTAAAGGAGCCCTGTGCCGAGTACTACGACATGTATGGGCTGATGATAACATCTCAATATACTTACATACATTCCTGCACCCACATTTTGTCACACCATCCAAAAACACCTTAACGATGTCTAGAGCATTGTTGCTAAGACTTCAGTCTTCAGTCAGTAGAGCCTCTATTAAAATTAAGTCTGATTTGATTGACTATTATGACGACAAGTTCGCCACAATTTTTGTTGCTTTTTTTTCTAATTTTTACTATGGGTTCAGGATTAAGAGTTTAACAATCGAGTCTTGAAATCGTGGAAGGAAGGTCGTATTAAACAGATATTTTTAAGAATATGATTCACCTAAGATAAAAAAATAAATATTATCATATTATATTGCCACGTGATTCTCCATATCATAATCCTTTGTTGATACTTTGTTTTTCAAAATTATCTTTTGATGACACCGTTCTTTATGTATAGATAGATTTTGTCTGCATAACATAATTTGTTATAAATAAAATTATAATCTTTTCCTTTAAACCTGATAATAATGTCAAGAATGTTCTTAGATGATTATCTAGATGGGCAATTTGAAACTAACATAGGGGTGATTACACGATCTGGGAGTCGAATCTACGATCCTTTGCGTATGTTTGTTACCCAAAAAGTTAAGAGGTATGGGTCTAGTTGTGGAAACAGATACTCTGGGATCGATGTCCGTACTGATAAAAACGTTGAATTTGCTTCTAGCTTAGTTCTTGTTAGAGCTAAGTTACTTGTGGGTTTTGTTACGCGCGATGTGAGATGCAGCAGTCATGGCCTCGAGGTTTAGGCGCGCGGTCGAGAATCTCAGCGGTCGCGGGTTCGAACCCCAGGCACGCACCTCTGACTTTTCTAAGTTATGTGTGTATTCAAATTGAATTATCACTTGCTTTAACGGTGAAGGAAAACATCGTAATGAAACCTGCACACCTAAAAGTTCTTAGGAATATCTTAGGTGGGTAGTCCGCCAACCCGCACTAGGCCAGCGTGGTGGACTATGGCCTAAACCCTCTCAATGGTAGAGGAGACCCGTGCTCAGCAGTGGGCGTATATGGGTTGATGATGATGTGAGATGACTCCACAACTTGTGGATAGTTGTCGGGTGTATGTGTGTTAGGATGTGTTTTCATTTGTGTATAAAACACGTGTTATACATAATGTATGTGTGGGGAAAATGTATAAAATCAAAGCATAGTAATTTTTCTAAATTATTTTATTCCCTCTATCATTCTTTCTTTTTTTATATTCCTTACTTTTTACTTAGCTCTATTTACAAGTTGTATAAATTAAAGTTTTAATAGTATAATTATTTTACATAGTTGGCTACTATTGTACAAAACGCTTCCGAAAACTCGAAAGACTGACTACTTTGATTAATAGATTTAAAAAACAAAATCCCAAGATGATAAAAAAAAACATAAAATGATTTATGGTCTGATTGGTGAGTAACGTTAACAAAACACGCGGTAACACTACCATTGAATAATTTCCACTGTTGATTCGAACAAAATGATTTTGGATTTGAAACAAATAAAAACTCAACACCAAGTACCAAGCGTAATAATTTAAAGGAAGTTAAGTGCCGTCACACCGCATCGTACAACAATAAATTAACCATTTCTCTCTAATTAAATACATGGCACTGACCAAACCACCAACTCTATTTGGTACGTGGTGATGCGATTGTATTCCAAACTAGTTCCAATATACATAACAAAATAATTTCTCACACGATTTACATAACCAAAATAATATAAAGTAACTCTAAGATGGAAGCAACTGAAACGTACAACACATGAACTATCACTTCTGCGTAACAACGTAATGGCAATCGATCATAATCGCTAAATAACATCGGTGGAGATCACAATTACACGATACTATTTAATATAAATACAAAATATACATAGGTCATTTACCTAACACTATAGCAACAACTTGAATGCAGCATACCGCGCACTCGCGTGGACTCGATATGATACATTTACATTACAGGAATTAACGTAGTAGTTAACAGAACGGCTCGCGACACCGACACGCGACCGGCGCCCGCCAGCGGCGCCCGTCGCCTGCCGTTTCCATACTTAGATCACAAAACGCGATATCAGTCTCACTTATTCTGTCATTATGAACGTTACGACTATAACACAGCTCGTAAAAGCAAGAACTAAGCGGTGGCACCGAGAGGCGCACGAGGTCGCGGGGAGGCGCGCTCGCCCGACCTGTGCCTCTCCCGGGTTCGAGCTTCCACTTGATAAATACGGCGGCGGGACGGGCCAGCCGCCCCCGCCGCCACACTAACTACAGGGACCTGGTGGAGCAGCGGGCGCCGGCGCCGCACTACGCGCACTCCTCGGGCAGCTGCAGGTCGGGCACGAGGCGGTCCAGCGACGCGGCGGCGCGCGGCGGCAGCTCGTTGCGCGGGTCGCGCGCCAGCCACGGGTGCCGCAGCACGTCGCGCGCGCACAGCCGCTCCGCCGCCTCGCGCCGCAGCAGCGACCGGATGAGGCACTTGCCGCGCGACGACAGGCACTCCGGCACCACGAAGTACCCGCGCGATATCTTCGCGAACAGCGACGCGTGCTCAGAGTCGTTGAACGGGTACCTGCGCCAAGGAAAACTCACTTTGATCACCTCTGTCGGACATACGTCTATTTTACGACTGGAGTTTAAAATATAC
The DNA here is from genome assembly GCA_030295005.1 of Cephonodes hylas. Taxonomy (NCBI): domain Eukaryota; kingdom Metazoa; phylum Arthropoda; class Insecta; order Lepidoptera; family Sphingidae; genus Cephonodes; species Cephonodes hylas. Next base: position 3,276,846 of record AP025364.1, on the reverse strand, counting down.
GACCGCTCTGTCGGGAGATAAGGGGATCATTAACGTGCGCCTGCACAAATTGATGCGTTTTTACAAAGCACGGAGCCAATTAATGGCAATCCCCGTTGTCGTTCGACGGGCAGATGAACGCGAAAACAAAAAACTCGGGTCCGATGGAACCCTTCCGGCGACAGGTGCCGGCGGCGATTGCGGCCGAATCCCGGGTCCCGAATATAAATTACGGGTGCGCGGAGCCGAAAAAGTTGAAAACAAAGGCTCGCGAACGGCAGGTGCGTGCGAAGGAGGCGCGCCCCCGGCGGGGTGGCAACGTCTTCGCCACATGACCGCGGCAGGTGCGGCGAAGATTTCACAAGGCCTTATTTATATGTGGGTGATATAATTGGTGGCCGTTGGCGCGTAACGGCCGACAGGTGATCATCCCCACGGCCGCGTCGCCAACGGTCGCCGCGACCCCCGCATTGTGATCTCGAAAAACGGTAAGTCCCACGCTCGCAGGTGAAGACGCCCACCCGACACCCCAGACCCCGCCAATTTGAATTATGCACGTTTAATAAAGATTGGGGAGCGTTTTGTTTTGATAACTGTCTTGATGGTAATTTATAGCGTTGCATAGTACGAGTACGCACCTTCCGACGAGCATGGTGTACAGTATGACTCCGAGCGACCACATGTCGGCGGCGCGGCCGGAGTACGTCCGGTGCGCGCGCAGGATCTCGGGCGACACGTACGCGGGACACCCTCGCTTGTCCTGCAGCAGATCTTCTTCGGGGTCGTCGAGAACCACCGCGTCCTCTAACGACTCCAATTTTAACGTCGTCCTGGAACAAAAGGAAAAGAAAGTTAATACATGAGCAATGGGATTATAACGCGGCGCGTCCGGCTTTCTCCCGCGGCGATTGCGTTATTTATGCACCTCGCAATCGGAGGTCCGTTGGAGTGGCCACTGTCCGGTCATCTGCATTTGACGTGCGTTGACCACTGGCCCATATAAATCGCGGGCGGTTCGCTATAATTAACACGCTCGCGATATGCGCTCGCATAATGGATCCCTTTGTACACAAAGCTTGGTCGGTGGACTATTAATGATTCGCGCTCACGGTTAATTATTATTAAAGCATCACATATTGAGCGCGCTTTCCCGATTATGTTGCAAGCCGATGGGGCGGCGCGCGGTTCCGCCCGCGGCCCGTATCGGTGCGTAACAATAATGTCATGTAAATAATTACACAGCGAACCATAAAGCTGCTCTGTGACGCAATAGGTTTTGTTTCATCACCTCGCAGGCTTTAGGCGCACCGTGCGCGACCTCGTATTTCACAGAGCGGCCGCATCGTTTCGAAATGCATTAAATGCACAGTTGGAAACTGTATACACTCGGTGTATGATTGAATGTAAACTAATCCCAGCACGCACACGCGGGAACTTTCAGCAGATAATTGCGTTCGATTTTTGTGAAGCTCGGTGTAGAGGTGCCCGTACGTGTGCGTATGTTGTGCATCTATACATAATACGTTTTCAGAGCAGTGTTTATACACATTTCAAGATAATGTAAGACAGGTGCAGTGAGCACGGCGCGCGGTGGGCGGTGCCGCGCAGTAAAAATCGACTTCCATAAAATTTAATGCACACGCTATATTTTTAGCCGAGTCGGTTTGATAGGGGAACCGTGTTTAAAGAAGGACTACCGGTTTATTTTCAAACCTATTAAGACTTAAACAAGTATCACTTGGCGAATGGAAGCACTCGTATCGGCGGGAACGTAATCACGTTTCCAATCAAACATATGTGAAACTCAGAAGCAAATCCGCTGGATGCGCGGACTTGCATGAAACTGATTGCGGCCCAAAGCCGGAGCACTTGCGACAGACGAGCAATAACCGAACGAAGCGGTGTATTAATAACGCAACGCAATCGTTCGAGATTTAAGATAAACGATAGCTATTTATTATGTACACATTTTACAAAGTGATCGGGTCGTGACAATATGGAGCGCTTGGCTCCCGACAAAGGTTACTCTCGTTAAGCCTGTCGCAATCGCTTGTCGGTTATCAAGTGAAATATTACGCGTAAGCGCTCCGAAACACGCAGATTAATCATCGCGATGTATTCCTCGGCAGCACGAACGTGTTAATGTGGACGGCAGTGCAGCGTTGTGTTGGCGGCCGCTGGGCGCCTGTCGCGGGAGTGAGATGTGGCGGCACGTGCACGCGCGGTGCCTCCGCGCCCGTGGAGAGGTGCCACTGTGGGAACCAGCTGACGAAACGCGTGACGTCAGCGCCACTGCACTCCGGACCTTTTTCGTACTACATCAGTGAGCGGCGCCGAGTCTGGAGGGCGTCCTCGTATCCGTTTAGGTCTCTCGACTGCGCAACTGATCCTAATTAAATCCCTACAACGGCAAGGCTAAAGTGCGATGTCTGCAGTTGCAATCGATTCGAATTTCGCAACGTGTAAATAAGTTATACAGTGTCGTAACGCGGTCGGAAGGTTGGCCGGATTTCCGAGCGTGTTCCGAACAGCGGCCTCCAAGGATTCTCGGTGGCGGCGCGCGGTGTCTCACGGCGTGCGCGAGCGCCGAGCCGACCCGCTGCCGGCGAAAGGACAACCGAACAATTTACGCAACTCGCCATTACGCATACGCAGGGCTGCGCTATTGGAGGCTCGCGTTTCAATAACGCACAGCCAGCGCCGCCGACACCCGCTCCAATATCACAACACAATCGTAAGCTCGTGACGTGCACACCACTTAACACTCTCTATTACTAAATTGACTCACGTTTGCAGCTTCGCAACTGTGTTAACGAAATATTTCGTCGAAATTACACGTTAGTAAGTGGGCAACGTTCGCCTTAACATTTCTTGGTCAAGTTTGTGTTGTGTATATGATGCATCATTAATGATCAGCGTGGAGCAATAAACATACACACTAGGAAGGCGTGTGAACACAGCACACAAGCCCACGTAGTGCGGTGTGCGGCGAGCGCCACTCCGCAGTGGAGGCGCATCGGTATCGACGTATGTGGGAGATCGGCCACAATCAACGGGATGCGGCGCGCGCGTTTCGCAACTGCCGCCATTGCTCAACTCAACCCTGACAGTTTCGTAACAAACAATGGCAGCGGGCGCGCCACAGATGCACCGGCGCCCACAGCAGCGCCACACATGCGCACGCTCACACGCGCGTGCACTTCCTGCTCGCGTTGTATCGGCTCGCGGCCGACACTCCGCCGTTTGCGCAATGGCGAGGAAGCTCTTTATTACGCGCACTCCACACAAAAGTGATTTGATGCGTCAGCGGTGCAGCGGTGCAGCGGAGCCGGGTCGCGCTGGCTGCGCCGCACGTTGCGAAACGCACTCTGGTATCGGCCGCGTGGACAATGTGCACTGGCCGCGTGGATGGCGGCCGTTTCCGAGTCCTATGGTACGCCGCGTTCCGCGTTAGTCATAGCTTTTCGTAACCCGCATTGTAGGGACATGTGATGTCGCAAACGCGCCGACGGTTGCCACAGCGCCGAGATGCCGCCGGGATACGTTGGGAAACCATCCCGGCCATACCCAATTATACGTCTGTGCGCATTGCGCAAGCGCGTTCCCACACCGGACGTTTTCTTGTACTTGATTGATAACGATTTCAGAAACGAACCGAGCGCCGCTCGCCTCTAATGCCTTATCTATTTTTGCCGTAAATGTGAGTCAGCAGAGCGCACGGTCGCGTGTTGAAATCGTACCAAAGTGCATTGGGCGCAGTCGGTGCGGTTCGCGAGCTGCCGAACTGCGCCGGTACCAAAAGTACTTCACAAATTAGTTGTCAAAAGGCGTAGGTACAGCCGGCGGGCGGCACAGTTCGGTTTATCGCAGCGCCGATAACGCAAGGCGAACTGAGTTTTGAAACCGAGCGTTGGGCCGCTTGCGAAAACACTAATGTGAACATCGGTTGCAAAATTGTTTTAGTTTTAAAATCGAATGCAGCGACAATGGGCGGTGACATTTCATCGCGTCCGCGTCATGTCGCCGGTGAAGTAAGGAGATCGAGTAGCGCAACCGCACGCCGCGACGTATTTGGCAGGCGGGCGGCGTGCGCGGCTGCGGCCCGCGTGTCACAATGGTGTGGATTATGAGGCTCGTTGCGATATGACATGTTGCAAGTCCGGGCGGCGGTCCAAGCGGCGCCGCCGAAATAATCCCGTGTTGCAACGAGCGGACTGCGGAACGGGCGCCACTCCAGGGCCCGTTGCGCAAACGCAGGCCGCTGCACGCTGCCCGCCTGCCGCCGGCCGCCGCTCTGAGACATCACCTGGCGGACGCGCGTTACGCGACCATTGCGCAACGAAGAAAGCGCACCAATTGCGTGCGCAAAAAGTATCCGAAATCTCGTCGTATTCCGCGTGGAATGATTACAATTACACCGTTACGCGGCCATCGCGGCGGATCCGGTGAGCGGTCGACTTTCTAACGCGGGGTCGGTGTACGCGCTGCGGTGTCGCAACAATTTCTCCGAGCGTCGCGAACGAAGAAAGCGCGACCTCAGCGTTTTGCAATCCCGCACCGGCGGCCGCAGCGCCGGAGAAACAGCGGCCGTAGAAAGCGTACGTCGACCCGCGCCGCGCCGCCAGCGGTTCGCAACAGATGCGCCTAGATCCCTCCTCCCTTACACTCCTGCGGCGGCACAAGCCCTGAGCCACAAGCGGAGCCGCCACCCCGGGGCTGCGCGTTGGGCAAGTGGCATCGCCATTGCGCAAGCGGCGATAAACCGCGCCGCGTGTCATTCGTGAAACACTTCCGTTCATTGACTCCTTCCCGATATAACTGTGTAGGTTTCGAAATACTTTCGCCGGCATATCGCACGTGTGAGGACACCGCGCCGCGAAAAAATGTTCATGTCGCCATTAACATGTGTAAGGGCCATTAGACACGGTCGAGACGCGGCCGGCGCCGGGACTCCGCGCCCGCCGCTGCCTTAGATCACTATCGTGCCACATCGCGTAGGACATAACTAGTGCATCGTTTGCGTATGCGCTTTCATAACATGTTACGTTTAAACTGATTTTTCCAGGTGTTGGGAAACGCGCCGGCAAAAAGCTGGAGCTCCCACATTGTGGACGAGTAATCGCTGTTATTACCGCATAGTATTAAGGCGGAGTGTACACACGACGCACTATAAAATGGTGCTACGTCCTGGAGTCAACGGCCGGAAAACATTTTTGAATTAACAATGATGTCTCGAAAATGTCACAACAATTAAATAATTTCCCTTCGAAGAACACATTTAGACCCGGCAATAATATTTAACTCTCGCCGACATTATACATCCATCTTTACGCGAGCGCTGATTATGTGACATAGTGATTAGTTGCAAAGACAGCTTTCACGTTAATTGTTGCGCGTAACAAAAAGAGTATAATCGAGTGGTTTATATAACTGGCGCGTACTAGCGACACCTGGCGGCAGGTGCGTTGCATCCAGTACTACAAGTTCGCAGAAGAGCGGCAGCTGTGGCGGCAGATGCGGTCTAGATCGCATGTAAAGAGTTCCACAGTACAGCTTCCGCCGAACGCCGGAATCGACGATTGTTTCGCTCGCAATCGTTTCCTCCTCGTTGTAATGAGTCGGAAACGCGAATGGAACAAGACGAATGTCCTCCTTTGTGCATTTATAATTGCCAGCTGGAATGCTCATTTTGAGCGTACCTACTGGTCGATATTTCGGACAAAAATCGATAAAGCGGAAGCATAAATAATGGGCTTTGCACAAAATCGTTAGCACACTGAAGTATACTCTCAAAATCAGCATATAAATGGTTTTTAAATATGAAAATATGAGCTTTGACAGCCGTTTTATTGCTAACAATTTTCGCACAAGAAATGTAACTCTGAAGTAAACATGACCAACTACGAGAAGCCGTGAAGATTCAAAGTGCAATTGGGCAATCGTAAGGGTTGCAGTAAGCGAAATTGGCACAATAATTAATCACGAAAGCTAAGTTGCTCGGCCAGTGCGACGCAAGAGCTTGCGATATATAGTGGACTATTGCGGACTGAGACATACCCGCGTTACCGTAACATTCGGCCGCAGTACTGAATCTTGTGATGCAAAAGTACGATAAATTGCAATGTTGGTCTACTGTTAGGATTATGTATTCTTTATTTGCAAAATAGAATATTTGGGTATTATCTGTAAATGCTTGTAAAATTTAAGATAACACTTTATGAAAATGAATTTCATACGAAATTTTATTAACGATTTCCACTGCCAATCGAAATAATCATTGCAATTCGGTTCTGTTATTCCATAGAAAATATTTGATGAGTAAAAAAAAATGCAAAACAACTTTCTATTAGAATCATTTCCGTTAGGTAATCCCTAGGTTTTGTAACTCTCGTTCGGCAGATTAACAAACGTTTGGCTCGGTTACGGCAAGTGGTGTACTAAACACCGCGGCCTGTCCTTACCTACGCTCCATTTCATAATGCGGTTTGCACAACCAGGGATTTGTCTCTGACATATTGTACATTGCAATAATTGTGCCGTTTGTTCCATTTACATTGTCTGAACTTGCTAAAAATAATTGCGTTACTGCTTCGAGAATCGAGATTAACAACTTATGAATTGTCTTTTTTTTAAATAATAATGCTGGCTGCTTTTATGTAAATTAGAAACTCTTTTGTGTGGATTTCCAAATTTAAAAAATTCCTTTTATACGTAATCTGTTGCGATGCTATTTTTAAGTAAATTAGAATGATAATAACTTTGATCAAATTGAAATAATAAGGTGTGCCAAGTTTGGAATGAAACACATGTAAAGTTACGTGGTGCAAAACCATCTTCAATGCGAAAGACGTCGCGGCCATAAACAATATTGTAACACTAGAAAATCGTTCGCAAGCACTTATCGCAAGAATTTAGTTTGTGAAACAGCAGAAATGAGCCGGCGACATTTTGACACCGATTATTTGTTAATGTTTTATAAAAGACAATAAACATGTACGATAGTAAGGAATATGGCGGGATTTCGACAACGGTAAATGTGCCGAATTGCGATTTGTGGACTTGTGCAACGCTCGCGTGGGACGGATGATCAAACCGAAGAGGCATTAGGAATTATGTTATTTATATAAATTTAATGAATGTTATGCAAATTAAAAATTATATCGACGGATTTTATTTAATAGCCATTCAACCATAACAAAATCAAAAAAATCCAAACGGTCAAATTTGAAGTGACACATTAAAAGATTCTAAGAAAGTGTGCATCGCAATTTTTTCATATCAATTTCTATCATATCTTATCTTGAATTCTTGAAGTTTTCAATGTTTATTTATTTTGTTGGCAACGAGATACGATAAGCAAATATTTTGTAACCTAATGACGACAAATATTGACGTTACGCAATCAAAATTCTACGGGTTTTAGGATAGACATACGTAGGACAGTCGCGTACCAGGGTGGCTTAGCGAATCTGGCATAACTGTGTCGACTGGTGAAATAATGTAATCCTTAATGGATTACCGATTACCCAGTCGAAATAATTTGGACAATACTGAATTTACCATTAGAGGCCACTGTATGAATTTATAAGAAAGGATTTAACAAATCACATGTTGAAAAATCTTGTCAATCACTGTTGCATTTAATTTTTAGGATGACTAAATCCGTTCTAGAAATTGTTTAAAAGGAATGTAATTGTATGAAATCATGCCTTAACTGTTTTTGATGAGTTAGCACGTATCACCGGTGATACATAACCTGCCATAACTTGAAACGGTGACTCACGAGTCCGGTAACCGGCTTAGTAACAATTCTGAAATATTTTTCATGTCTTATGCAAAGATAAAATTTGGATGACTCACGTTATCTTTTCAATTTTTTTTTCTGTAAAGTTGAGTCATGGTTGTATGATACCATCATATATGGCAGCTTAGTGCTTAATTTAGGTTCTGTTAGTATTTATACTAGCGCCCTATAAGGCCTGGCGCCTGCGTGGGCGGAAGATGTATTGAATACGCAAGTGATACATAGCATACTTATAAAGATCTTGTTATCCGGCCTTTATTCCATTACATCTATGCGTTAATTACCCCTCAAATGGGTACGGGCAAGATTTTATTTTACGTAATTAAAAAAAAATCAAGTCTAAGGCTGCAGTCAATTTACAACTCAACTACAACTTGAATTAAAACCCCACGTGCGTAATAAAATCCCACGAGACCAATAAAAGCACTTGGCAAATTCTATAAAATATTATTAACATAAATAATATTTCTCATTAAGTACAAAAGTAACCCTTCAATATAGTACCGTTGTGGCGATCATTATCTCGGCTCTCGTTCGGGAACAATGGTGGCAACAGCCGGGGTCTCCGCGACCCCAATGACGCTGCAGGTACTATCGGCTCGCGGCGATTAGGCACGCAAATACCACGTTAACTATTTTGTTGTTTCATTCCGTGTTGTGATTCATTGCCGCTTTTGTTTACACCGGCCTTCTATTATCTCATGAATGACAGCAATGTACGTGGCATTTGTTATATTACCGCTTTATGACTCGAGTTCGACGACTATATTATTCAGGTGAAATATTCTTGAACAACCACGGATATATTTATGACAGTTTTAAAATGTTTAATGGTTGGACATTTTATCAATGAAATGTACTTCATAACAGGTAGAATAACTAATATTAAGTGCATTCGAAACAAAAGATTTTAAGAAAAGCCATTCATTTTCATTCATTTGAACGTGGGATTTTAAGGTAATTTTTATGTCACCTTGTACTATAATAGTTATTACAAGAAGTTGAAGGCACGCGTAATGCGAACCAGTGTAGTATTGTAGTAAGGATTTACGATCGAACGTAGACATTGTAGTCGCCTTATTACAAATGTTACAACACTCGGCTCCGAGAAACGTGTTCCCCGCGTAAACACTACAAGGAAATAGTATTCAACTCGTAAATATTGTTTTAGGTCATGTTTGTAAATAAACATAAAATGCCAAACGGGTTTTTACCGTTAACTCCCTGAAAACAAATGGGAGCGCGCACGACGAGTTCCTACATCGATTACACGCGAAACCATAAGCGGTCACGTACAAAAATATCGATTAAAACCGTAATCGTTTGAAAGTACAATCGATTGTAAAACGTTTAACGTATGTAATTGTCGCTAATCGAAATCGTAAAAGTTCATAGGCCCCAGCGTTGAAGAATTTCAAACACCGTACGTTTGTGTGAATCGTGAACGTGGATCGAATACTGTTGGCCCGATCGTAGTTGATAAATAAACAGGCTTCTAGGATTCGCGGACAATGCCCTTTTGTGTCTTCTCGTTCGTTTCGAGTACGTGCTCATATTTTCCATAGTTTATGTGGTGCCACCGCGTATTGACGGGCCCTACGAGATTTATTGACACACGCAGCGGACACTTTATCACGGCTAGCATTGAACTAACTGATTCCGCGAGTCAATAAGTTCGAGAATTTTTGCTGCAAGCAAACTAGGAGTATAAGGAAATTTGTGTTTGTAGTGGTACAGTTCTAGTATATTCCGATGGTGAGTATGTAGCACGCGAATTAAGCCCAGCGGTGCTTTCTCCAACGCTCACGTACCGGTTGCAACTCACACCAAATGATTGTGGGTCGACGAAAGTGCTGACACTGTAGGATAACGACCGCCAGCCCCGATGAGTAATGTGAGGCACATGTGAGGTGATAAACAAACGGACAATTTCTAATAGGCTTTTTATAGATGTATGAGATCACGAAGGATCAACGCTCGCCACACCGAATGCCGCACCAATGAACAACAACGTATTTAGGAGCCGGTCGCGGGCCGTCCAAGGGGCATTCACCTTCGCTACATTTTTTTCACCAAACGCAATGATGTAACGTGGAAAGTGCGGAAATGGTAATTTCTAACAGAATTACACCGCCGCTTATTATATCACTATCGAGCATCTCGCTCGCGGATGCAACGCGCAGCGGGGAGGGGTCAGTGAACTTGCAAATCTCACCTGTCACAGCGGCGGGGAGCGACCGCGCCGGCGCCCGCTCGCGCTCGTGTAACCGAAGAAAGTGCGGAAATAATCACTAATAAATTCCTCAATTAACGAAACAATGACATTTGGTAAGGCGACGCCGCTCGAGTAAATTGATGGGCCGCAGTGGACTTGCACAACCCGACCCAACGGAAGAGAGTGCGGCGAAACGGCGCACTGCGGTGATGCAATAAAGAAAGTGCGGAACTGAAGTAGGTTTTCTAACGCGGTGAATGTACTCCGGCCATTAGCATTGTATCATTCGCGTCCGCGGGCCGCGGTGGAGCCTCGCCGGCCGACGACCCCGCCGCATGTCAGCCTCCATGGTTTCGCATTCGGCAACACGTATGATATAACAACCATCGGGATGGAAAACCGCGATGAGAAATTACGCCACGGCGACGGGACCGCCATTTCAGAAATGGAGTTACATCAAGCGGTTGCTGTATTGGAGACTGCAATGAGTTAAGTAACGAGTGTTGTCACACTTGTTTGTTGCAATTACAATGTTGATGTAATGCGTACAAGTGGAGGAAAAATTATTGCAACTAACAACATTTCCAAGGCACATCGCCCAGTTTATGAAGTGGTCGAACGCGCGCCGCGTCCCGTTGTCTGACACGATAATTAGACTAATACTGACCTCGCAACACGCAAATAAATGTGCGAGTTACATAAACATTGGACCTAGATTCGTTCTGATTAGCAAAAAATATAAAAAATGATATGTCAAGTTCAGTGGGTACGAGGCCGATGCGCGCGCGCAGTGGACGTGCTCTATGGGGGGAGGCAGCGGAGCGGCGCGGGGCGTGCGGCGGGGCGCGGGGCGGGCGGCGCGCGGGCGGCCGGCCGGAGGTGTCCAGCGTTGACAATGAATGGCAAAGCACCGTTGTACTTGACCTAGTATTGTAAGCGTCACGCCCTCACGCCGCCGGTGCAGCGTTGACGTTCGATTGATGACACGCGTGAGCTTCCCGCACCGGTCGCTAGCCGCGAGCCGCGCGCCGCTCGCCACCGACAATATTAATTTCTCACATTAAAATTGTTATTACGGCGCGCCGACTCCGCCGATGGCTTTATGATAGCTTCGACATTGGCGCACTAACCCACTTGGCACCGTCCGTCGGGTTTCTTTGCGTCAATCATTTAATGTACAGAATTAGTGTAGGACCGGCCGCTCGCACCGCTGCGCTACGATGATCTCAGCACAGCGGCACGTGTGTACAAATAGTCGGTTTGAATCACCGCTAGTTAATTAGTCGGCGGCGAGGAGATATCTGGACATGTTCGGGGCGGCGGGCACTCGGCAGCGCCCTCGCCGTACTAACATAATGTGGATGTCGAAACGCATACAAAGTATCTCGCAAGCGGTTTCCGATATACATTTGTTAGCGGCTAGATATGTACTCGAGTATATGTGCCATTGCGCAAGGTCGCCAGCGCACCTGCGCGCACGCAGGCCGGTCACTGCAACCGCCGTTGCAGCTCCCACGATAGCGCTTGAAACCTTCGTCCACTTCACATTACAATACAATAATCGTCAAATACGTATTTCCACAGTAAACGGTGGCTGCGCGTTTGCGTTTCGCATTGGCGTAACATTCAAAATTACACAAACATTAGCGAAAGTCAACCCGCGAGCGACAATATGAAGTAAAAAGCGGCTGCAGCGCTGGAGGCGGCGCGGGGCGGCTGCGCGGCAGCGTGTCAGCGCACCTCGGTCGGCAAGCGCACTCGTAATCATCCAAGTGGGTTAAGGTTTCATCAAGGATTTATTGCGGCAAGTCTCCGCTCCAAAACGCCGAGCGTTCGTTACTATGAGCTAACTGCACGCCCGGTTCCGCTGCATTTGTCCATTAACAACCTTTTGTAATTTCAGCGTTTTAACATTTCGCTCTCAATTAATGGCGACTAGAGGTCTCCTCGTGCTATTGTCACTGTACTCGCACAATGACAACAATTTAGCCCTGTAACAATGCGATTCATTCACCTGCCGGTGCGGGCGACAGTGGAGACGCCCGGCACACACCAGGAACATCTTTTGTTTAATTAGTGCACGACAAACAAAAGTAACTCGATCGTTAGGGACGTCCCTTTGTGCCGCGCGCTCGCACCGTAACTGTTTGTTATAATGAAAATATCCTTTGAGAGGCTTTCGAGAGTCGCCGAGCGCAATTGTGTGCAAAATAAACAGGTTAATAAGTTTCAAAACGATCCAGATGTATTACAAAATTTCAAAAGCGGCAGCGTATAAATGTTTAGCAACCACATGGTCGATCCTTTCGCAACACGCATCGCAGCGTCCGGACCATTCGATTAATTGTTTCTATCCTATAAACATTCGACATTCGATTGTTTCGCCCAGCAGAAACAAACCATTGTTGCCGTACGGAGAGCACTCGTGTTTCGAGCCTCTTGTGAGTTCAATTGTAAGCATTGGTGTATTGCGGGCCTTAATGGCCAATTTCAGAAATTGCAAATAATAATCTATTATTACCGCGGCGGTCGGACAACTTTTGTTTAATATTTTTTGCAACACAATCAACATAGCATTATGTAAGAGGTTAGCCTCGCAATTAGAACTCAGTTATATTATAAACGTTGGCGTTAATTAAATATTGTGCAAGCCAGACCTCGGAATTGGCGAACCTATAAGTAGTTTATAATGTACAGAAATATGTTTCGGAATAATAACCGGTCGATATGAACATCATTTCATTGATATCGCTACTAATTAAACACCTTTAATGAAAGGTCAGATTACGTTGGTCAATTAATGTTTGCAATAGTCAAGGAGAGTTCGGCGCGGCGCGTTGGCAACACGTTATGTAAATTCGCACAGTCAGCGCGCTGAATGAAACTCATGATGGATGGTGTTTAGAAATGTACGTATGCGCCGGAGCTGAATGTGATCGTGTAGGAGCGGCGTGCGCAGGCGGCCGCGGCGGCAGATGTGCGCGCTGCCATTGTCCCGCAACAAAAGCAGGTAGGAGTCTCAGGACGCCGCGCCATGTGCTGCCTGTCACTTTTTCATATCACGATGCCGTGTTTTAGGTGAAAATAAAAAAATATATAATCTGACCCAACAGATGGCCGCGCACATGTCCATACAAAAAAATATATCAATTCCGAACAGCCACAAGCTCGCTACGATTTATATTTACGTAAAGCATTTAATGCAAAATGTAATCGATGCGTACGCCGCGGTGAATTAATTAAAACCGTTTCGCTTTGTTACAAAACGGAGAAGCGGAATCGAATCCCAGTTATCAAAATTAATAACGGCAAAAACCAATTTACTGTGATCGCGTAATATCCCGACAGACGCGTTTATTGAGCTGAGCTCGGTTTTCAAACAAATTGTTTCCCGTTCAAAAAGCATTCGGAAGGTCTAGCATCTGCCGCGTGCTACAAATGAGACCCAAAAACAAAGGTTAGCCTATGAAAAGACCAACGGAGGGGACTCTGAATGCGATGAAGAAAGGAACGTTCAAAAAACGGCAAATATTGACCTCGTGGCAGATGTCGAAACCCAAACTCCGGGCTGCTTGTGAGTGCATTTGAATAAACATCGAGTCTCGATAGTAACTTTGTTGACCTTACTGCGTGCGTATCAAATATCGGGGCGTATGCGTGGTTACTAGATAGAGTTGTCATCAGGTGTCCAAACACGCTTGCAGTCTATTGTCACCTTCCTTTCGAATGTAATTCGAACAGAACCGGCCTAGCAACCAAGTTGGCTGCATTAAAGCTAAACTCAGCTATAAATAGCGCAGACCTGATACGCGGACAGAGCGAGTGGACCACGCTCAGGAAACTGGACGCGTTTGCAAAATAAAACGAACCTAAAAATACTCATCGTTATAAAGACGAGAAATTATTGGCTGTAAAGTCGGCGAGGCTTCGCTTCGCACTTGAGCCGATGCGAAAAGGTTCTTGTTGTTCGCTGATATTTTTCGAGATGACAGGTCGCGTAGACAATTGAAGATGGGGAACACGTGCGTCCGCAGGTAAGCGGTTCGCATGTGCAATTCATTGTCTGGTCACTAAAGGTGTTTTTCTTCGAGATGAATACGTGAATCTTTGCACAATGCCCGCCATTTTTGTAAGGCTACCCGTCATCGGCTCGGATGGTTGTGTAAATCATGCGTGGGAGATGTTACAATACGAGTATTTGTTTACTGGAACATCTGGCTCTGGCGCGGGTATTGGCAAAAAAAACTACTATTGTCGCGATGCTCAGGTAATTGTTGGAAGATTAACCCGATACGGCTTACAATTGGTACACCTTGATCGTTTTTTCTGAATTTTCGTTTCAATGGCATGAGAACTGAATGTTTCGTTGTAGAAGACAACTTTTAAATCATTTTTTGCAACCTTTCTTTTCACTATTGTGTGATACATCAAGGTGTTCTCTACAAGCGTAACGATTGTGAATGATGTATTACTAAAATAGGCGACAAAACGCGGAATTCGTATTAAAAATGAAAATACTAATGACCGTAATATAGTTAATCGATCCAGGATTCTCTCTGGCCTCCGGTAACCCTCGTCACATTGCGGCACATGACCTTATGAGGCCTTATCTTTGTATGATAAGAGATTGTTGTGACCTCTAAGTGTTGATTAAGTGTCTCACACGTTGATAACAAACAAGTCCAATGACCGTATGAGAACGGACGCGGTTTTTTTAAGGGTGAGAAATGTTCAACTCTCGGCCGGATGTAGGGCACCGGAAACGGCCTTTAGTAATAGAACAGCAAAAGTACGACAGCTGTCCGACATTGTAGCGAAATAAAGAAAAAAATACGCGCCACACCACATGGCTGAAGGCTGAGGTATTAACTTAATTATCTACATTTTTTCCTTGAGCTGTTCTTGCAAATGACGCAGCTCTGCGGGGCGTCCTGGTCTAAATAACTTCATACATACAAAGAGGATTTCATTAAAATTACTATCCTTGATAGATTAGGTAGCGTTAATAATATTTTTGTATTCTGCTAGTTGCCAGCTCGTGTTCCTTATTCCGCAATTAAAGGTTACACTGTACAACTTGTTATCAAAATTACATTTACAATTTAAAACTATGTTAAATGTCTCATCGGGTTTTTAGTGGTAATTACCGAAACACTTATAAATACCGAAGTCTGACGCAACATTCACGATGTTTGACTGTCGACATCTATTAATATGCGATCCGTACGTGATATCAATACGACACAAATCTGCTTATATTAATAATATTTCCTCGATTTCCTATAATTTGTCACGTAGAGGAATCTGCCGTAATTCACATTATGAGACACGTTTCAGCGAACATCGTTTCTCTACGATTGAATAGATCAAATTCTATCCTCGGTATTAATTGAAAACAGTGAAGTCTTCAGTATATAGACTTGTTTATCCTTCCTCCTATCTCAGTGATGTATGTTTCTTTCACGGAAAAACTATTTATAAATTTGCAGGAAATTGAAAGCTATACTCTGTAACCAATATCAACAAATTGTAGACTTTGTATTGTCACATTCGCAAAATTTATGCAGAAAATTCCTACTATTAGCTTTAGGTCTCACAACTGTTCTGTGGCTTTGTTCAGGAAGCACATTAGTCATAACACGTTACAAATAGTTAATCCGCGAAACGTTACTGTTTAAATTTGAATCCTGGTTGTAAGGCGGAAGAGCTCGGCTTGCGCAACTGACATTGAATGAGGCGCTTCGATTGGAGGCCGCCGGGCCGGCCGCCTGATTCTTAATATGTTTAACGATCGCTTAATGCACGTTTTATCAACGTAACGTTTTCCTCATACCGAATTATTCACAATTACCAGTACGAGCAGGAAAACCGCGAGATCATTTCCACAAGCTGGAACTGTGAGCAAGTCGAACGTTTGACGATAAGTTTGGTGTTGGTAATAGGCCCGTATCGCGTTTGTGAGAATGAGGCAACAATGACGACGGTACTCGTAAGAAAATTCGCAAGTGTGGGTGCTAATTTCAACAGACAGTAATGTCACCTTTTGTGTCATTTGCCACGCTGAAGGTGAATAATGTCAATCACACTGCAAACATTCTAGATGTACGCTATCGACGTTATACGACCCGTGTTTTGCATCGCATAGATAAATATAATAAAAGTTTACGTCGGGTGTTCTTGTCTATATTCTACTGAGCTTATGAATTACTTTATTCAACAACGGCTGAACTGTTTTCGATGAATTTGGGCCAGAGAGATAGAATAATAATTGTAATTAATTAATGTTATTTATTCCCACAAAATGCGGTATTGTGGCTATTATTGATTGATGTACTAAAATAAATATAAATATATTGTCACGTTTTTCTCGAATGTTATATAAGCAGTAGGCCTATTGTCTGTAGGATTTGAGTGTCAACGTGGATACTCTGACACCGAGACGTAGTAGATAAGGGTAAATTCTTTAGCGTAAACATGCGATACTGATAAAGTGCGATATTAAATGCAATAAATATGTGTTTTACACGCACTTCGGTTATATAAAAGGTTTTTTTCTTACACTTATATCAGTAAGATCTAAAGGGACTCTACATACTACTCGACATACCTAGAAAATCTTGAAGGAAAATTTAGTAGGTTTCTTAAAAATGAGTGATCGTTTATGCGCGTCATAATTTGTGAGAACACAAATACAAAATAAGTATATTGGGAAATATTGTGTGTAAACAGGATGCGATCACATTGTGACGATGTTTTTATTGCGACTCGACAAAATGACTGGAACAATGTGTTATTTTGGAATGCTAGCTGCGCAGTTTCAATCGTAAATTTTTGCGCGAACCGCTAGAATTACTCTAGGAGTTATATAATATTTGAATGAACATTTGAAGTTGAGATTATGGCTTTAGTTATCCGATGAATTATAGTAATCTTAGAACAATATCGTATTGGAAGAATATTATTGAAGAAAATACGAAGGTCAGTGCATCAGAAGTTGAGTGCGATGTGTGTCGAGTGCGGCCGTGGGCCCGTCCTTGGCCAAGGCACCGTCGGCTGGTCGGAGCTCGGCCGCCGCTCGCCCGTGCGTAACCACTTCCGCATACCGCTTGCGTCACCAATCAACAAGCACGCGGAATCTCTACGCATCCGATCGATACGAGCGCCGCCCGATGCGTCACCCGCGTAGGGGTTGTTCTCCTAATGACGTCACACTACGTACCAACAAAAATCACGTGTTACAGCCCTTTGCGTGGGAGCCAGCGTCACTCGCAGGGCTCGCCCTCACGAGTGGGCGAGAACACGTTTCACAAATTCTCAAACAATTCTATTCAGACATTTGTGTAAAGTTTGCACGGCTTCACGTTATATGAATTGTTTATTACCCTTAAGGAGTTCGGTTACGTAAAGGGTGGATCGCTAACAAGTTCGTTCACAATCGGACGAATTTAGACACAATTTAAATCGATATCTATTTAAAGGTCGACGTGATGTTTTTCGTGGCTGAAGTTATAATTACGCGGACTCGGGTGTCGGCGCGCGCGAACTTAATTCGCGTAGTTACATGATTATTAAAAGCGGGGGATTACATCAGCCCGCGTCGAATGTTGGGTGTATCGATAACGCGCAAAGTATACTGAAATCTGTGCAAACACGGATTGTGAACACTGTGGAGACAAACAGTGAAATGTACAATGGGGCCGCTAATGACGCAGTCTTATTGTAGCGCGTATTATATACGCCGATGACTTCATTTGATATGGGAGCATCGGTGGCAATGACTACTTGGAACACCTGAATAATCGAAATTAAACTCTACATGCCACAACTTAAGATTCAGAATAAAATGTCTTGAGATTATCGAATAAATTTTAATTACCACTACTAAATGTTTTTCTTTGTTTCATTACGCTCCATTGGTCGCCAGTAATAAAACACGGAAAATAACTGATAAATACGAGGGTGATAACTGTTGGCATCTTATAATATTAAATTTATTCGAATATTTTGCGTGCGTATTTATCGGTAATCTGTCACGTAATCATGAAATACGAATATGCGAATCTATGTTACGTCACAACAAAATGACATGTATTGTTTGTGGCGTATTGTGTAACCAGTGACCGCGAACTGAGGTCGGATACATTCTCATATTTATTGTATGTATTCTTCAATCTTGTCGAGGCCGAGAACACTAAAAGAGTACCGTTTCGCAACGCGGCTTATTTCCAATGTCGTCGAGCGATCCCGGGCTACTGTGCGGTGTGCACGCAGTCTTACAAAACAGTTTATTATTGTGAGTGACGCTCAAATTTTCATGACTTTGTAATATTTAGCCCGAATATTTTCAGCAATGTAAAACAGTCCAACGTTTTTATAGCTCAGCACAATATTACACGGAGCGTTTGCAAGTTTACACAAATGGAAAACAAACCATAAGTTTTCGCAATCAAACAGTCCACGTAAATATTTTACACAATTTTGACCAAACATTTATTTCTCGTACCGAAACCGGTCGCTCGCATCGCACGATGTTTACATTCATTTAACAATATACAACAGAAATAAGCGCTCAATGTCAAGAGTGGCGCAAGTGCAAAGCTCTCGTTCGTTTTGCCAAGAAGTCGGAGTGACGTCGACGTTTCGGGCCCAGTGACGCTGCGGCGTTACGACAGAGACTCGACGCCGCGAGTCGGGCTCGAGTTCGCATCACGTGAGACTGTTTTCGCGAGTTTGACCGCGGTCGAGTCTGCGTTTGCGTCATTTCCTCTTGGCGACCCTGAACCGGGTTACGTCACGGCAAAGTTTCGAGTGGGATGCTCCTACACACAGCTCATCTAGAGGACAATCGCCCCACTCCCACTTCCCGACTCCTTGCCGGATCGAATTGAACAAAAGGCAATTATATTTTATTCTACTGAAACGTTTTAATAAAAGCCTCGTGTTCTATTTTCGGCTGAGCTTACATTAGATTTTATTATAATTGTGAAGTTGCGATGCCAGAAATATTCGATTGTAACATTTAAATACCAACATCGGATATATTTAGCATCTACGTTTTTAACACATACAAAATAAACACATTTTTTCTCAGAAGTACTTCAAATCACGCAGCGAACATATCACTTTGTTACAAACATCCCAATGCACAAAAGCAATAATAAATGTAACACGTAGTATGTCAGAAAACAGGAAAATGCTTTCTTCTGATATAAATAAGCTGACGATAACGTGATAAAGCGTATTGACGTACGAGATAAAAGAATGTATAGACGAACGATATTTATATTAGAACACAATGGATTGAAATGTATAAACGGTCGGCGGAGTCATCCAATACAAAACAGACTATTTTCATTCTCAGGTGAGTAACTGCGGCCAGGCCTCGGGAAGCTTCATTAAGATCGGGCGATATATAAAATTCGGTGCCAATGCATCGAGCAGGAAGCCTGTAGCAACGCGCCCGTGACTCGCCTCTTAATCACAATAATGAGTATTGTCTCAACGTCCAACTCATTTGAGGACATAAGGTGACATTGTAATAACCGGATGGTAAGCGACTCCGAGTATTTTAGTGCATCAGTTCAGTTTGAGGGTTAATAGCGATTCTGGCCACCTACAGACCGGTTTAGGTTTATTTTGTTTTAGACGTCGCGAGGTAAACGCACCGAGCCAAGAAATTAGCAATACGATTCAGGGTTGTCAAAATAGTACCATTACTAATCCGATGGGATGAACCAAGTCATCCTGGTTTATTTCTGATGTGTGTGGGCGTCATACGTTTTCCACGAAGGTCGATTATTTTTAAGGACATTTTCCGGGGCGAAATTATATTCGGTGGCCGCCTCTGCGAATATTTTGCGCACCGTACGTTTGACGTAGGAGGCCGGAGGGGAACGAAACTATACGCGAACGGTAACGACTGAAATTATCATTTCTATTATAAGGAAAAATGTTTTATTTAGAGAATAGGTCGACATATCGCTGTGAATAGATATATCACGCCCACGATCCGAACGTATGGCGTGTGGAAGAAAAATAAATAGGAGCGGGGACGCGGAATCGAGTGTCGTCTGCAGAATATCCAAAGTTGTTGAACTCCGCAATGGAACAGGAAAAAGGCTGACAGTACGGCGAGAGCACATCGGGAGATTTACGACATTGGATCGGCAGCACGAGGTCAGTCCCCTTCGTAACATAAAACTGTTAACAAACATCGTCGATCGGCGCCTATGTTTCTGTTTCCACGAAGCCGCCGTATTCGCTTTCTCTGGACTGTGTAATATTTTTATTGAGGACTCGTTTCTTTTGCATACTGGTCGCGTTCCACTTTGCTTATTTTGTGTTTTGCTCTTGTTAGTCGGCGTAAATGGACGTCAGCAATTAAGAAACGTCAGACGCACCATATTATACACCGTAAATAGTACAGTCCCGTGCATGAACGGAACGCATTCCTTTGTAACAAAATTAGGATTATGTCTACTATAAATACACTTTTGATTCACGTCAACTATAATTACCTGCGGTATCCTAACAAGGCGTCCATTACGCGTGCTTGTTTAAGAGTCTATATTTAACTGAGTTTCGGGGGTCGATATATATAGCCGATGAGGGTTCGAGGCTAGTGACCCGATAGAAATTTCCTATGATTCATCCCCGTGCCCTCTGTTGTCGCCCTCCGCTTTTTTTAGCGTCCCTCGCGATGACGTCATCGAGTACACCACACTTCTTTGTGTGGATCCTGTCATTCGAATGATTCATTATAGGACCCTCTCGAACGTAAAATGTTTCACGTTCAAATGTTTAAAAATTCCTTCTACGTTAGCTAATACTGATAGGCAAATTCCTTTGTAATTGCTTAGCGTTATTGTGTCCTGAGTAGTGAGTTCAACGCACTCGGTGACATTTGTGGTTGACAATTTCGATAGTGCTCATTTAATTGGCTTCGTTAAATATGTAAATTCATTGAACAATCGAAAAACGAAAAGGAACCGGGTAGTCTTGTATGTTTTATAACATTACGGATCTAGGGTGACGTTCAATGTCGAAAAGACGCCGAGAGGTTCGCGAGTTAGTTATGTTTTAAAAAGTAATTTAATGTTATGTTTACACTTGGTTTTCGACGGTCACCGACCTTCGCGACGCAGATGCGGAGAGCGTACGCGAAAAGGAAACGGCGCAAGCGCCACGCCAAGCAGGTTTTTAAACGCAATACAATAAAAACAGAAGACTGAGCGGGGGACTAACAGCTAAAGTAACTCACGGGCCTCAGCCGGAGAACAAAAACTGATCACAATTCGTATGGAACGACACGGAACGAAGTAAAAATGAAAATGGTCGGTGGCGCGTGTGTCGACGGTCAGTGATTCCGCCTTGGACATAACTTGGTTCTCGGTGAGCGGTCACGCGCGACGCTAGCCAGGGTGCAATAACCACACTCTCCGGCCCTAGATAATTGTTGGCACGTGCGTTTTTATCAAGTCCGAGGAGTGCGCCCACTTCTCCGGGCCATTATGCGCGCGGTGACTGTGAACTTTTTTGCATTTTTTTCAAGCGTGCAATATGCTCCATAGCCCGAGGTTAACTGGGTTCAAACCTTAACATATTCCCCAGTCACGAGTGTCGTGACTCACACGGTGATATCATGACGCGACACCGGCACACCGTTGTTTTCCATGAGCCGAGGCTGGCGAGACCGTTTAATTGGAAAACCTTGCGGGAACTGCCGCTTCGAAGTGTAAATTAAGGACAAGGCTCCCGGAAAGGACGCGCCGAATAGATTGTAGCGCGCCGTGTACAAATATCGTTCGCATTGAGCTGGACTTGCGCCTCCTTATAGGGTAGAGTAAGAGATCTCGTCCTTTGCTTCGAGGCTGTGTTGCACGACACTCGGATTATGACATTGGTTTTGAAATTCAGCCAGATGATATATATTTTAAATACGAGCGGTACAGATGTGGGCAAGCGGAGCGTGTCACAACACACGGCCGGCGGTATCGGCGGATAAGTGCGCGGTTACGCAAATCCGCAGATATGTCGGAGCGCGCGGGCACAGCGCGGCCGCGCCGCTTGCACAAGGTTTCGCAGACCTTTGTTTTACGCAACCGGATCGATTTAATAGCTAACCGTGCGTTTTCTCAGCTGTGTGCCTCGTAGCTAAATTAACTATGCCTAATTGAGTAATTACGCCATGTTCTTAATGTAAACTCTGCCATTGTCAGCAAAAAATATCCTTTGTTTCATATATGGCGGACAATGTTTGGCCTCGTCACCATCTCCACATAATAATTAGCGCGCATGTGTCCATCCTCAGTACGGTGTCCGGGATGTCGGCCGTCTATTGTAGTCCAGCACGAAACCGGATAGAAAAGACATTTATTCCAGAGCATTGCTCCATTGCTGGCGTCGATAGTCGCGTCCGGTCTTTTCGAACGACCAAAAAAGGCGCGGACATACATTATTTATAATGATGACGAATGCCGCGTCGCCTCCATTGATTCAATTATTTAAGATTCAGCGGCGGCAATATTTTGGTAACAAAATTACAACACGCGAATTTAGCGTGTCGAGATATTTTGCCGATATGCAAAGCGAATTTTCAAAACGGTCCAAGGTGAACGTAGGCATGTTAATAATAATAACGTTGGAAACGCGTGTTTTCGATATAGTGTCGGAGTGTGGGTGCGGGCGGGAGGGGTGCGCAGGCGGCGGAGGCAGCGAGGCGGCGAGGCGGCGGCTGCGGCGGCACACGCGACATTGGCACACTTGCGCGCGACCTCAGCGAGCCGCGCTAGTCGCGATCGAGGCCGCGAACAAACGCCCCAAAACAAGAACCGACGCTGCGCTTGAATTCCGGCACGCCTGAATCACGCCGGGCAAATTAGCACTCGATGCGCGCTCATTTATTTATCCAAGCGGAGGAGCCACACCCGCGCAAAAAATACCATCGCCACGTGCCAACTACGCACTGCACGACGCGAAAACCGACAGAATGAAGTACATTACGTAAAGCCGGCCGTGGTGCACCGCCAGCGACCCTTAGTTGGTGCAGCCGAGTTATACAACTGGTGAAACTGACATACGATTGTATTACCGCGCGCCCAGTATTATGCAAATACATCGCTGTAATGTGGCAGCCTCTTGCACCACGAAGCTTTAGCAACTGCGTTTCAAAACGTTTTCAAAATACTCGGCGTAGGCGCGGCGAGCGACAGCCGCGCGGCCGACTCGCGATCTCACTCCTTGCTGTGGTGCACGATATCCGTGCATTTTAGTAAGTGATCGGAGCGAGTCCGGGTGACGTAGGTTGTTTGGACATGAGACTGAGATGGTGTGAGAGATGTGCGGACCGGTGGCCGGGCCGGTATGCGGCGGTGGCGGAGTGGCGGCGTCTGCCGGGCGGCGGGGCGCGCGTCTATCGCGGACCAATTTGGCACATCCGGCGGAGAGCGCCAGCGCAGCCAAAACTGTAAATATCCCGTCCCGTTAACGCGGCAGACGCGCCGATCTACCATCGCAGGATATTCGCATCGGCCGAGTGGCGTTTCGAGTTTTCGCAGCACTGCACCCGACCGGTTCTTGAATATAAACATCATTTGACGACGGCCAAGCGCGCTAGGATCATCGGCCGGAGAACACGAATCGTGTACTGATATCCAGGCTTAAACGCCGCATGTTGCGAATATCGGCTTGCATAATCCGCCGCCGATGACACAACGTCATCGTTATTGTTTGAAATGCACTCGATCACCCGATCCGGCTTCTGAACAACGCGTTACGCAAAAAATCCGGCTTTGTTTTGTTACCTGGAACGGTCGGACGGGGTTATTTGGCGCGAGTGTGCGGGATGGGTTCCGACAATGCGCTCGCGCCCTCTGCGTCGCTTACTAATTTTGTACCTGAGATTGTTTGCGGACAACTCGCATCTACGAAAGTTTTGAAAACGAGGCCCCGGTCTGTCTGGTGTGCTGAGATTTATTTAAATCCATTATGACAAAGCGAGTCGAATCGTGTTTTCAAATAATCTCAAACAAAGTACATTGGCGTGACGCGGCACTTCCGCATCGTCACATCCTGCGTTCGCCAAAATTAAGAATGCACAGCTCGCACAGGTAAGTTTATAGTGAAACATCCGGCTTTCCGATCGACGGCGTGATGTCATCAGTCATCGACTTCTTTTGTTTTGCGATGTTTGCTATTTCCATTATCACCTGAGGAGTGACGCTTATATGGAATATGTTTATTTGTGTGGACTCACGTGTTTCCAAAAATACTTTGTGATAAATACTGATCGCGATAGTGTGGCAGGGCGCGGGAGCACGCTACCTGCGTTATCGGCAACCACGACCTCGTTTTCCTCCCCCAAGGCCCGCGTCCGGATACAACACGAGATTTCTCTTGATAGTTTCTAGTTACACACGAATATTTTGTTTGTTGCTTATTGTGATACACGCCGGAGAAAACGCGATTGTGTGCATCAATCAACGGTTGTTCTTTTTGTGGCACGACAGCTGATAACTTTATCACGTATTGAGTCGGGCCGGATGTCTTCAAATATTTCATAAAGATAAAAAAAAATACTTTTTATTACACTGAACTCCGGCTAGATAATTTGATTTTAATGCAAATCTAGCGCTCGGGGAGGAATGCGAATTCAAGTGGATCTCGTTACATCTCAAAGGGCAGGAAAACTAGGGACGAGTGTCAAGAAAATCCACTTCAAAGGGTCAAAGAGAGCGCGGAATCAATATTAATGCTGTTGTTTACCTTTGTGCCGGATTGAACGCGGCGCCCCGCCGGATGACTCGAATTTTTAATCAGGGGTGGGCTTTATACGCGAGACGTGAGAACCGAGGTCGAAGGGCGGGACACTTGCTCAGGTTGCACCTTCACTGCCAACCCATTCACACGATACCGAACAGCTGTTCCGATACTGACCACCGCAGCATGTGCACCATTAGAATATATTAGGGCCCGGCAAGGTCAGCTGTCCATATGTTAATACGGCCCGTTTCAACAATCGTCGGATGTGAAATGTCCTCTGGGAAAATTATGAGACAGCCGGTCATTAAGTGGCCCGGATTGCCCAAATCAGCTGCCTACCTGACCCGGAGGCGAGGTCCGTTATCGAGGAAGCAGTTAAGAAAAAGCGATATATCCGGCCCGAGGCCGACACATGGCAAAACTGGCGAGTGGCGCATCTGCAATTTCCTGCTTAACTAATTAACGGTCAATACAAAACGTAATCGCGGACAGCACGCCGAGCAAGATTACGTCCCGTTTGCCCAATAATTTCTAACACAAACGGCCGGCACCGACGGATATACTCGAAACAATGCGATTTCGTATTGATTTTGCAATGACAGCTACATTCATCAGCCGGCTCGTTTCGGAGGCCGACTCGGTAAAAGTTCATCTGTTTGGAGTTTCCGCGTTATAACCGAATGTGAAACATTTCAGCTTTGAGAGGCAACTTGTGTAAAGGCTCCTCAAGTCGCGGCTCGCCGCTGCCATTACGCAAAGGGTAAAGCAAAAGTTTTTACATTTGAGGCACGGCCGCAGCGCTTCCCGTTCCGCATCGCGAACCGACGCTTTTGACAACACTCGCTTTGATGCCACGGTGAAAAGAGTATTAAATTTTACCTTCCTCGGTCTGTGCGCTCAAAGCGGACTGAATTAATACTGTCTCGTAAATATGGACTTCGTTTTGCCTGTGTTTGCGAAGCGCCCTTAAGCACATGGCCACAGTGTGTCTAGTGTACGTGCGGTGTGCTCGCGTCTCGCATCGATATGATCCAGTCTGCGGCTTAGCGGTCGCTTCAAAGACGCTTTCATTCGACTTACGAATGTCATCAGACGCGAGGCGACTGCTGGTAAAGGTCAAAGAAACCATTACACTTTAATGCAGACTCAAGTAGTGGAGGCGGACTGCATATTGTCTTAGCTACTTCAAGGATAATCTAATAGTCGAAAGGTTGGCTATTGGCCCGACCCGGGAGGACGGTCGAATGTTATTACAAACAAAAAATTCATCTCCAGACATCAAGTGAAAAATTAATGAAATCTCACAATGGAGGAATTTTTTCTGCGTCGTAACAATAATCTTGTCGAGATAAGGGTACAAATGGATCTTATTAGGATAACAACGTCGGGGATTCCGATGCGGGCAGGTGGATAATGGAATTCGTATGGAAACATGGTGGAATGTGTTTGTTAAGGTATTCGACGGAGGGTGCATTAAGTAATTCTCGAAGGGATCACCTGACGGGATAAGGGCGCAGGTACCCGCATGACAGGTCATGGGGGTCGCGGGCGCGGGCAGAGGGCGCGGTGGTGGCACTCGACGGCGCGAGCGCATAGCCGCAGACCCTTGACCCGATTGCGGCGCGCAAGTATTGTACGCAGCAATGACACCGTTCGCCTTGAGCCGCTAGCATTGCCGGAGATATTCGCAACAATGGAGGCCAGATAACGTTTCAAAAGTTCGAAAATCCGTTTGTTCCTAACCGAGCGGCGCACCGCGGTCGAGTAATTAAAAGTGTTGAGTAATCACTGTTCGCGTTGTCCTTTTTTAACAATATAAATATCAGACAATTAGTGGCGACTTTTTTGGTGACGAGTGATGCAGACGCCGGTGTCTGATGGCGCACCGTGCTTCCTATATACCTACATTGATTTATTGTGAAAGGTGTATCATTAGGACACGTACCGCATGTGAATTGTCATAATGAATGGCTTGATAACCATTTATCGCGGCAGTAACTGACTCACGAAGGAAACGACTCGCTACTTACAATACATAGGGCATTTCCGCTTCCCTTTCGACCTTTTTATGGGTTCAGCGTCGTATTTCTCACGATCTCAATTGGTTATCGATAACAAAAAATCGAGGAAACTACCGAAACATTCAAAGGAGATATCAGCGATTGGATTGCGTCAGATGTTTCAATGGCGGAACTACGGCCGACTGATTCCGGCAATATGTTACAAGATAAATACATTGTTGCAAGTTTGTTAGCACTTACCTTTGAGGATCAGCGAAGACGAACTTCCTGAGCTTGAGGTCTCGGAGTACGATGCCTTGTTCGTGACACGCTGCCACTGTTTCTGCCATTTGTCTGAAGAGTCTCCTTGCTTCGTGTTCTCTTAGCCGTTTCCTCGCCCGTACGTATGAATGAAGGTCTGAGTGCGACCTTGGGAATATTAAATAGACCCTTTTGTCGCCGACTAGGACTTCGTGTATGGGGTTGACGTGCGGGTGTCCATCGAGACGGTAGTGGGCTTGGAGTAAACTGCTGCAATCTCTCGACACCACCTGCGTAATACGATTGCATTGAATTTATATATTGAGACTACCTCGTAGGATATTTGACCAGCATATGAAACGAGAAGCAGTGGATTTGATGCCGACAAATGTTTGTATAATCCTCAAATATTGGTTTCAGAACTGAGTGTAGGCGAGGTAAAATGTCTCACATAGTTAATATTCCTCATTGGTTATAAAAACATCAAATAAACCAGTCCAGCTAGTGGTTGGTAGTGAAGCCGATTTCCGGGAATCGTACGCTTCCTTCCTACAATCCGGTTGGCTTGTTAATTCATTTAAATCAATGACGTACACGTTTATAGAAATACGCGTTTTTCCATCATTATACCTAGTTCGTCCGTTGCTCGTATAATCTACTATTTCAAACAAGATTTTTAGACGTGTTCCATTCAAAATTCAACATCGCCCTAATTTAGAAGCTCAAGATGTTGCTTACTCCGTTATTTCAAAAGGGGTTATATATCAAAGCGAATTTCATTTAGAAGGGCTTAGTCTAATGTGAATAACGAGGTTGAAACATTTAGTGAATAGAGACGAGTGACCCCTTGCGAATAGGGTCCCTATTGGTGGTCCTATTGTTGGACATTTCTTTGATGGCTTACGAATCAAATAATAGACTAGATGGGATTCTGTCAGCTTCTAACATCGTTACCCGCTCGTGAAGTTAATAAATACCAATTAAGTAGGGCTTAATAAATTTAATTGGACAATTGATGGGCAGATGTTGAGTGAGATGATTTATTTGTTCGACTATAGACGCGCTTCCTAGTGATGATAAGAGGACACATTCTAAATAATTCGCTTATATATTAAAACTCGGAGATTTCTAAAATACTAAGCGTCAAGGAAAAAGATGGTAATTATTCTACAATGACTATTATTTGTATTCGGATTAAATGCCTTATTATCAAGATAAAACGGTATTAATGCGATGCAAATAAAAGAAACTTCATGGTGATTATTATATTTGGATGTGGAACAATATTATAATAAATTGATCAATAAAGATCGATAAGTTTGAAGGCATTGAGTTTTTTTAGTACATTACGGATCGAATTATTTATTGAAGTTGACTAAATAGCAATCACAATAAGATATTGCTACAAAGTTAAAACCAGTTTTTTTTTTATTTCAACATGAAACTATTTGATATTAAATTGTGTGGGACTTTTAGCTGATAAATATCTATTGTGTTCACTATCCATAAATTATTTTTATTTAAAGCATTCTTAATGTGATTTTTCCCATAGTTTTCTAGTTATTCCACGTTGAATTGTAGGATTATAATAAGTAAAATTACAAGTTTACACCTTTTTCCTCGAGCATTCAGCTTGATGGTATCATTATGTGATCATCCACATTCCGCAATCTGTGGTGCTTGACCAGACCAACGGTTCTGCGGCCATCAGATCGTCCGTCAATCTATTCCGTCACTTATCGCATGTTCCACTTATATTTAAGCTTTCTACAGCACCGCTATGCGTACAGTTACTACGTGGTCAGACACATTCTCTACAATCATTGACATTTCGAGAGAGATCCGAAGATTTAGCTCATGACTCATAAGTTAAACTCTCAGCAGACGCTACGTCGCTGCTTTTTAATTTTTTATTTCAGCTATTTGCTTCGTTTGACCTATATATAGGTGCGAAAACAAGATATAGATAACTTTTCGCAATATTTGCCCAGCACTTGATAATATTTGGCATCGAACGCAGTTACGGGAGCTAACCTAGTTTGCGTTATCAATATTTGTATAATCAATTCTGTGATAGTATGCGATTTGAAACTTTTCCACAGGTATGCGATTTATGCAATTTAGATCACTTTGTGTAGATTTATGTTGTGTAAAATGAACGATAGTAAAGGTTTCTTTATTCCAAAGCGTTATACAATATATCTATCAGCAGAGTACGTATTATAAACATCTACATGAAATATGTTTAAACAGTCGCCTCAATGTTTACGGATTGATTGCATTGGATATCAATAAGGTACGTAGTAAAACCTGTTTTTTGTGAATTGCGCGGAGTATCTCTGACTTTGTTTATGTCATTGCCATCGAACGCGCTGTTAACGCAGCAATGAACGCGCGACTCGCACTTGGAGCGACCACGAGGCGCTCGGCCCGTTATCTAGTGGGGGAACAGATAGAGGGGGGCCCCTAGCCTCGGTGTGACATTCGGCGATCGACGTTATCAATTCGTCTATTTCACAATGTCAATGAGAAGGTCACACCTATTTTCGGCGCGACCTGATGCGACCACGTGTGGCGCCCGAAGTGAACTCATAAAAACTTTGTACAAAACACGACGATATTAGTATATCGGGCATGTAAGGTACAAATGTGGCAGTCGTGTCTGCAATAGTCAGTCGGTGTTGTAAATACGTTTAGCAACGATAAAGTTGCCACACTTTAACCTTGCTAGGTTCTCACGAGGGAAGTGCCTATTCTGCGCCTTGACAATACCTGCGTAGGCCTTTGTTCGTAGAACTATGTATCCTGTGTTGCCTAAAAGTAGCCGTGGCTAGGCTCGCGCGTTTGAAATAACGAGTTTCTGAACTAGTTCTCGAGTTCGCAGGTAGCCAAGTGATTCACGCGAACTATTAGAGATGTGCAAAAAGTTTTGATATAGCATAACGTTACTCCAAGCGATTAGAGTAGCGTTACTGACGGTGCTAAATGGCCGATATTGTTAAGTTATCGATTGCGAAAGTCGACACATGACATTGTAAAAACGGCGATGGCTGCGGCCTACAAGTGCGATCGAGCAGCGCGCGGAGGCCATGACATATAAAGTATGACATCGGTTTTGAGCATGACGCTATGAACAATGCACGCGAGATGTATGAAAAACGCTCGCTGAACGTTCATTAACATGTTATTGAAGTTCTTTATTTGAAAATTAAAAAATACTTCTCATTCATTCGTGGCGAATTTGCGTGTGAATTATGATTAAGTTCCATAATTACGATTCAAAGATTTAATCATGCTTTTAGGTACTCGTAATTTAAACATTACAATAATTCATTGTTACGAAATGAAATCCAATGTATGACGATGTTGTAATGTCAAGTATAGGCATTACATTAACTATCGAAAATTTTTACCAAAGGGACACGCCATGTGGGCATATTGATAATTGAACTTATCTCTGCATGGGGTCAAAATCCCGTGGGATAATACCGAACCCTTTAAATTTTGCCTTGTTCACTTTATTACATTTAATTGCTTTGCGACATATCCTGTGTTGGGAAATCAGAATATTATCGCCGGGAATATCCCAATTAAACGTAAACATTGTAACCTAATTACAGTGGATCTTGAAAAAACTTATAACGAAATATAAACAGTTCGAGTACAAGAGATTACGCACTATATCAATCAAACAAAGCTGCGCAAGTGGTTTTGAAACTCAACATAATTTCGAAATGAAACACGTAACGCATCCTAGCAGTGTTGAGAGCAGTGATAGATCATTCTCTATTGTCAGCGTTTGTCAATGCCCGATTTTGTTTTTTAAATTTCAATTTTAGAACGATGTGTCAATGAAAGCTGTCAAACTGTGTGCCAACGTTTTGCAAGAAGCCTACTTAGGCTTAATAAGATTAGCGTACATGTCTTTTAACCATAGAAGTTTGAGTTAATTACTTTTTCTTATCGTGTAATAGATTGGTGTAATAAAGTACAATTAAATAACTCGTATAGCGGGTAGTGAGAACTTGTAACACTACGCAGAGGGAGTATATTTTAATTGCCTGCATCTAGATGCTATTACAATTCTAGTCAACCTGATTTATTATATAGTAGTTGGTATGTGGTATAGATAATAACGTTAGTTATTTATGCAAATATGCACTGACATAACTTGATGAATATTTCATTGGGAACCAAAGGTCTCGGAAGTGGTTAACCGAGAATTGATAAGTACAAAATTTAACACTGCACATTTATGTTGCAACTTATGAATAAATATTGTTTACGTGGGTATTTGAATAATTTACAACGTAAAAATATTTGAGGCTAAAATAAAGACTCGTTGATAGTTGTTTGGCAATTAGTTTCTCGAGGTTGGAATTTTAACATTTATAAAATGGTAGCGTACATGTATATGTATAAAGATTTTCGACATTTTAGTGTTGAGTTTAGTGTGTAGAAATAAAACGGTACTCACTTTGCATACATATTCTTCTTGCGTACGCACGTCCACACACCGGCATAATGAGGAGCCCTCCACCTGCTCCAACAAGAGGTATTTCTCGGCGACGAGCGCCGCCTGGAACTGGTGGTGGTGTGGCGCGGGGCTGGGTGGTGCCGGGCTGGCGGGAGACGCGGCCGCGGGCAGCCGCTCCGTCAGTACCGGGGACTGCGCCCGCTCCTCCGCTTTGCTGTGCTCGCCATTGGCAGCCACCGGCACTGTCGTCATCGGCTTGCTCAGGCGCAGCGGAAACAGCAACGAAGGCGATCCGGGATCCATCACAAACACAACACTGTCACGTTACACTTATGTTCACAAACACTAACACAAACACACAATACTACTGAGGAACTACGATGAGATGAACATTATCTGCAACAAACCGAAATGGTGACATTACAACATTTGGACCGATGATTTGGTAAGGGGGGAAAATTACGAACTAACTACGAACCTTGAAATGATTCGACCTGAGTGGATATCGTACCAAAATTTGACTGTCCGTTGTGGCGAAAGCTTCGCGTGTCTTATTGTGAATTACGGGATATGTTTCCTTGTAATTCGAGCACGTAAAGACAGGCCAATATTTTGGGCCGGTGTCCGCTCGGGTTGTTGCGAAATCAAACGAACGCACAACCTACACTCACTAACGCCATTGCGAGACTGACTGCGACGCTCGACGAAGCCTCGGACCGGCAACCGATCCAACGTCCAATGTCGACACACCGTCAGCTTGCGTAGTACGCAAGCAACGCCATGCGTTTTGTAAGCGCAACGGGTGATATATACCTGTCTCTTTCTACACTACTAAAATACGCTTGTAGAGAAGAAGAAAGATTGCGACCATTCATTTACGTTTGGCAATGCAATAGCAAGTCAGAGACGCGCGATATTTCAATATTTTTCACAATACCGGGTAATACAGCATATATTTGATTAATTTAATATATGTCTGTTGTGATTAATTCAAGGTTAACAAATGAATGTTTATAAATAATGACTAAATATTAAGTAACAATACCTGAATTGGATTTTTAATGTAAGGGTCCCAGTGATTATTTTCCTGATACAGGTTGCGTTAGTGAAGGGGGCTTATTAAGGTACTACAACAAATATAGTTGTTTATATTTACCACTTGACGGGCTGAACTTCGTACGCTCTCCGATTACTAATTAGTATGTATCAGTGGAATAACAGAATACGTAGTGAGAATGATTTGACGTTCGATATCACGTATAACTTCTCGGAATTGTGATGCACTAGTGACTTAGCGTCATATATTAATACAAAAATAAGGGTAACTATAAACAAAAAATACTTATTTATGTTATTTTGTTTTTTAAGTCTTAGATATTTGTCAGATTTTAAAAGTATTTTATTATGCCTTAAATCGCTTAATATATATATATATATTTTTAAGTATGATATTTTTATGCAAACATTTTTTTTGATGATATAACCGAGCTTAACAAATAATTTCACAAAAATAGAATATATATTTGCAATTTCTATTTGACTTAATTAAAATTGAAGCTAAAATTTGATATAAATTATAACCTAATGAAATACTAGAGCATTTTCTACATACTAAAAATAAACTAAAAAAAACCGATTGACCTTAAGAGTCACAACAATATGTTGTAATATATCGTGCATGCGGTGCCAACGATAAAATCATTAATAAAAATGTATACGATTGTTTAATACCACAGGCAAAGATTGTTCTGAATTGCCGATTTAAATTCGCTGGTCTTTAAATGTACACTAATTACTTTATTAGTAAATAATGTTACACTCGTGTTTAACGTTGCTTTGGAATCATTACGTCAGGGTATTTTAATGACTGATCGGATGATGCTTTGTTTCAATTAATGACGCAACGAGTTTATATGGCGTAATAAATTTTATTGAGTACAGAAGCATCCAGTAATAAGATTTTCCTCCCTGCCTAAAGTGTTTCTTATTTGATTCGCAATAACCCTCCGACTGTCTAGAGATTTCTCAGAATGGGAGAATTACCGTAAACTAAATGTTCTCCGAGAGATAAAATAGAATCGAAGACAAAACTGTAAACAAAATTGGATTGTATAAGTTGCATTGTTTTGCAGTTACAGTGATATGTTTTGTAATCATTCGATGGAAATGTGTTTTCGTATTCCTATGTTTTAAAATGAGTTTTAGTTATACCGACCAAAGAAAGATTATAACACACTGTGTAACAGTTAAACGTTAGTGTTTGACTTGCATTAGTAACTTATGTGAAACAAATATCAGTTGTGAAGCGAGTTTGCCAAATATTAGTCTATAGATTTTTATATTATTTTAAACGCAATATCTATTTGCTTTTCTTATTTTTTTTTGTTTTAAAATTCTAGTATATTTGTTTTTACGTACGTTTCCTCTTATCAATATTATCACAATATGAGAATAATTTTCAAAACAGTTCAGCTTCCAATAATCACGAAATTACAAAAATGTATGCATTTATTTTTTCCAATAAATCAAAATTATGTCAGCGCGCTTAGAATCGACCCCGTTATGTCAGTGTCAAATGTAATGGTCAAGGACGGACCAATAAAATCATCTCAACCGGTTCCGTGATAGATACAGATTATATTATGTTTTAAAAACGTTATTATATTATTTAAATTAAATATATATGTATCAATAAATCTGTACTTTTTTATAAATCAACGCGAGGTTGTAGTATTAAAATAATACAGAATGGTTTTACATTAAAAGGTCACAATAAGAAGATAAATAATTAATTAAAATGTTAAATTTATAATAGAATCAGCCTAGGCATGCTTCTATGGGAAATGCAAAAACACATTTTTTAGTAGTCCTTTTACTTTTTTAAAGATAATTTTTTTAAGTTTAAAATAAATACAACATATCATCATGTGTATCTTAATCAAAGTAAACCGTATGAATAAGATCTTTACTCTTTTTCAAAAAAAGTGGACCTAAAAACAAACGAACCTTGCCATACTTGAAAGAAAAAAAAAAAACAAACGAAACAGTTGATAAAGCCTAGTGACACATATAGCAACTTTCGCATGGTCGTTAATTCAAACTATTTTGAATTTTAACGCACAATCGCCTAGTAACTCAGTTCTTGTTCAGTGTCATTTTTTGTAACATTATGTAAATGGAGTGTTGCTAAACAACCTTGCTTGAAATTTTATGTTCCTAATCATTTTGAACAGACGTGATATGAGGTCACACTGATACGAGAATATTTAAAAAATACTAGGTAATAATAAATACCTATTAATTAATCTATCACAGTCGTCTTAATGAGAAAGACATTTCTGATATGACAAAGTCGACTTCTACGAAAGATCTATAGTGTTTTAACAGTAAATCCAGGAAATGATGCTGAAATATTTGTCTGACGGCAAGTTTTAACCCGTGACTTGTGTCTTTGTGGCTTTTGTTTTATGCATCATAAAAGATGTCAATGATAGGCTAAAATTGTCACGAAGAAATAGTTTCTTCCTTCAATGATGTGAACTTATTTTAAGAAGAAGCGACTCAGAAAGATGGAAATGGCCAATACCCTTGTAACTTCATACTCACGCTGCATTTTCAACCAAAATGTTAAGGATTTCTATTGGTCCAATATTTAATGACAAAGACTTTATTTACTAGTTAATTTATTATTTTTGTATCTTATTTTCTTTCTATGTGCACCCCTATCAAAAGATTGTCTGGAAGAGATTGCTAAAAGGATAACCCCGCCGATTGCTTAATTTTATCATTTATAATTTCATTATTCTTGTACACGGATATCAATACAGAGTTATCTATCAATCTAATATCTCTATTTCAATACCAGATTACTTAGAAACCTACAGATTCTGGTAGTCTACCTCTAGTCTAAAGGATGCTTGAGTGAGGTCAGCACAAAAATGAGTCAAGTAATAATTAACAACCGGACTTACTTTGCGTATAAAATTGAATATCAATATGCAAATCGCGTCCAGTGTGTATTCCGATGTATTAACAGATTACATCATGCTGTTTTGTTTAAACGAAGGCATATGATAAGTATTATGACGGCAGAGCTATTCGGAGCTAGTCGTGACTACAGAATGTATGGAGATCTAGGCAGCAGTGATACTTCCATAGAAGACTAAAAGCGATACATATTAATAACGTTAATTATTCTTATTTATATGTCAAATTGCTTTTGTTAAGTAAACATTTCAAGATAGAAAATATTGTTCGGAATTTTGTAAGGTAAACTGGGCTCGAAGTACCTAGTGTATCCTTTGTATGAAAGTCAACGTGTAATGAAAACTGAGTACAGTTGTTTATAAACTGTCTCGTTGGATAAAAACAATTCTCACTTGAATAAGCAAATTGCCCTTCTGACCTTACAATTCTGGTACTATCTAAGTTGATCCTAGGTAAATTGTGTTATGACGAAATCGAGTTACTTGTCATTCAGAATAAAAATACTAAGAAGAGGAAACCAACAAAATTTAAAAAGTAAAAATTTAAGAATGGCAGCATTATCTTAAAAAAAGAATCCTTTAATATTACTTTATTTTGTAAGTAGTTATTATATTCAATATAATGTAATCAAAAATAAGGGTTGCGGCCCATGGCTTTCGAGTTTCGACGCTGGCTTTGAAAATGTGTACGGCGTTCATGGGTGAAGTATCTGTACATGTATACAAAATGAGTTACACAAATGCCGTACAGTATCAAATGACCTGTATTGCGTCTTCAATTACCGGTCAATTAAAAATTGGCAGTAACTTCCTGCACCACCATTTTGGTACGGCACTTGGTTTTTCGACATTTATTTTTAATCATCTTTAAGCTATAATAAACGCCGTACATTAATAATTTGTCGAAATCCCTCCCCGTACCGGAGAAATTCCAATTACTCCAGTCCTCACATGCACCGCTAAAAAGTGACGGCATAGCGCTCACAGTCATTTTATGATATAGTAGAAGCCTTCTAAGAGGTATTCACGAGGGTTCATTTTACAGGTAATTTTTGTTCATGGGCTTGTAGCCTATAAAGATTTATACCATAATACACTGACAGTACGGCGCCAACGCAAAATCTAAACAAAAAATGTGTTGATCAAACGTTGCGTATCTAATAGATAATAATATTATATCAACTAAAAGTCACGCGACTCGTTTTGGATTAATAACTTGTTAATAACCTGACCTTTTTTTACCTTGTTAAACTTTAATTTCTACTTCAATTTTTAAGATATTGATTATAATTGATGAAGGGCTATCAAAACATGTCCTAAAATAAACATAGACCTCTACGGTTGAAGATTTATTTACACCTTACTTAAAATGAAGTAGCGATGTCTCAGGCACACAGATTAAGTAGGTTTTTTTTAAGCAATAGAGGCAAGTAAAAGTTTCTTTGCTACGTTTTCAAGCCTACATCGCCGAAATTCAAGAATTTAAAAGTCTGTTTTTCTTTATTTTGAAAGACAAACACAAAGAGACAAAAATATAAATAATGTTAATTAAAACTTTTAGTAAATAAATAAACATTCGTAAATATATAACATATAAATGAATATATTACAATTATATATTTTAAGATGAATTTAAATAAAATTAAATAGAAAGTTTTAAGACTACTTTAAAAATCATACGACTTTTAACCCTTGAAACAACTATTTTTTCAATTATAAAATACGAGCAAAAGCTAGCATTCTTAGAAAAAGGTATGCTATCAAATAGTTAGCTGTCAATTCCGCTGCTAGCCTGATACCCATCCGCTGCGTCACATAGCTAGTAGTATAGTTATAGTTCGTCAAATCTCCCTCATCGATTTGTCATGCATTCGCGCAACATGAAACCGTAGAGTTTTATCGCTGGATTGGCCTCAATCATGATAGCGCCATTGATTCGTTATACAGCATGCTTATTATTAAATAACAAAGGAAACATAAAAATCTTCTGAAGATACATCACGCTAGTTCAAGCCGTATAAAAACGCAATGGCTGACCTAATTTCATTGAATGCATTGGGCAGGTTCTTTTTTATTTTATGAAGTTAAAAAATCCTGACGCTAATATTTTTTTTTAACCTGCTTGAGTATATATCATCGCAAATATTGCTTAGATAGGTGATATGTTGTATTTATAAACAAACGCCAAAGATTTTCCTCACCGATTATGACACATCTCTACAATGTTACAGTTTGTTCTCAATGCTGTTATATAATGGTACGATTGACGTATGTGTTTAAGTAAACAGAAAATCTCAATTCATGAAGGTCGTGTATAAATTGTAGAGCAAAGTCAATTCCTTTATCGCTCTCCTAAAGAACTACAGATTAGCCACAGTCGCATTTCATGTCGATTAAACATTTCTTAGACTACGAACGGCTGTGTGAGTTTCGATTCCATTGATCGCGAGGAAAGTTAAAAAAAGAGATTTTGAATTTAATATACTCCTATCACGTTATCGATTTCTACGTATATGGGCAATTGTTTATCTTATCTACAGACTCACAGTCTGATCTCATTTGCATTACAAACTCTATACGCTTTGTGAAATTAATTACCTAAAATTAAAAAAGCATTTCGCGTTTAGTGACGTAAAAAAACGATAAAAATTGACACTTACCGGTAAAGCCGCCACAAAAACCGTAAACACGTCTTCCGAGGGGTTGCACCTTCAGCAAAGCTATTGTGGGACTGATTATTATCTAGTACAGTTGGTATCGCTTTGAAAATATGCTGTGTTGCGCAATATATGATTTCATTATGCAAGAATAGGTTAATAATTGCCGTAGTGTGATAGATGACCACTCCTCCTCCCTAGATATAGATAAGCAGCTCGACAAACTTCTCTTATAAGAGGACTATGTGCCCAACCGAAAACTGAAGAAATAACCTCGACATTGCGCATTATTAAAAAAGAAATAATACAGAAATAATAAAAGAAGTAATACAAGTTACTCTGAACTAATTATTATCATGTTGATTGGAACGTTGATTGATTTGTTTATTTCATGAAAAATTGATAGCAGAGGCAAGAATTATCTAAGTTTTAAGTTCAACATCGGATTATTGTTGCATGATAATATACACATATATTATTCTATAGCTAGCTACCAGCATCAGCAACCACTGGAGCATATAAAGCTTATGCACAGTCCTAACATCAAATTTATCCCGTCGCGTATCCATTTTCAAATCTCTACTGTATTGACTTTGTCTAAGATTCACGTATGTACATCTATAAATTTCCCTGTCATGGGACTTCGAATCGCTTCGAAACTTCAGCTTCTACAGTTTGCGTATGTTTTGATTAATCCAGTGTTTACACTATTGTATTCGAAATTTTTAAAATCTCGGTTGCAAGATCAACTATGAAAGAAGAATAGTAGGCTAAATAATATTATTATTTATTTAGAATTCAGCAAAATGTAGCTATTGATTATATCAATGCATTTATGACGTATCAGACCACTGACGAAGTCAGCTGTAATACGAGAGGCAGTTATATTGACCGTTGTTTCAAGACTAATATTAATGTCATGCATGTTCGTGTTGTGTGAGGCTGAAAAGATTAACAAACCATTATTAAGAAACATAATATCAGTAATTATCAGATAATGAAAACATTACGTGGTTCTGAGATATATTTATTTGTTTGATACTTCATTAAACCACGGGGCAGATAGTGCGTGAATAGTAACAGATATACA
The DNA here is from genome assembly GCA_030295005.1 of Cephonodes hylas. Classification (NCBI taxonomy): domain Eukaryota; kingdom Metazoa; phylum Arthropoda; class Insecta; order Lepidoptera; family Sphingidae; genus Cephonodes; species Cephonodes hylas. Next base: position 3,237,617 of record AP025364.1, on the reverse strand, counting down.
AATAGAATCATGTCTGTATTGAGTAAAAGTTGAAGCGAACTTCTACACCCATATTTCGTCAATTTTTGTTTTCGTCCCACATAATCCAGCCTATTGCATTTTTCAGCATAGCATACTATTGAAAATTTCCATGTAATAAAAACAAATAACACTGTCCGTTCCGCGACGAATTAATTGCAGTTTGAGATTCAAGTAAATGATTTACAGCTAAAACAAACAGGATTTTTATAGAATTTAATGTACCTATCAGTTACACATGTCTGAAATCTCGTAATCTAATTTGACCTTCACCTTCGTTTAAATATTACACGATAAGGCATGTTTCACAACGTTTGAAGTAACAAACTGTTTGAAAAAGTTGAAAAAGTCATTGCACGTGTATTCTTCATTGACTTGATTTTTTCAGAAAAAAATGATCAGCTATGGCGTTCACGTCTCGATGTAGGTGTCCTCCAAAAAGGCCTGGATAGATCTTTTGGTCCACATCGATTATTGATATTCAACATTTACAAAATTCTGCTGGACTGAATCATGATGGTTTTAAGTTTGGATTATGGATCCGGTTGGCTCTTAAGTCCCAATTTTTGTAATAAATCAAAATACCCTATAATCACACATAATTCCTAAATTTCTATGTTACTACAGTAGATTTACTAAATTACAGTTTTCAGTCTCAAAGAAACCTACACCGCAAGCAAATACGTAATCTGCGAAGCACGCTAAAAATAGACAGCAATTAAACATTTCAACAATTTCTCCTCCACCGCGCCACGGGTTCTAAATTATAACACTATAAATTCTACCAGTTCTCAATCCGGTGTACGTCCTCTTTCAGCTTTGTTCGTGTCTTTTCCTTGTATTTCATTAATACTAGAAACTACAGCGGGTCACGCTTCGCGTATTTCCTGGAACCCTCCGTAGATACAAAGTATCGATCCTCCTTAACTAGTTCCATTTTCCTCGTTAAATACTAAACTCCTTTCGTTAGCAAGTGATTGGGATTATTATAGGGTATTTTGTATGTAAAGATTGGATGATGAATATATTTTGCGTTGGTTTCAAGATTAATTGAACATTTTCAACCATAGCATATTTCCAACGATTTCGAATCTTTTGTCAACATTAATTTTACTATATTACAGTGGTATATGTCTGTTTTGCTAGTTTTTACTGCGATTTCTAACATACTTACATAAACCTAGTCTAAAAGAAGTAGGCCGAGGTACATTTTTGCACCCATATTTCACTAGGTGTGTATAAGTCCCAAGTAATAGGCGAACCTATTACCGTTTTTCGGGTACATTTCTAGACTCCGTGCTGCTACAGAGAATTTCCTAATTGGAAAACGCAATATCACTTTGGCTAACCTAGGATATCTAGATCCCACGGCACTTGCTTATTTTCGTTTTTATTCCCAAAAGTCACCACCACTACTTGAAAGACTTATTTGTAAACAACGCAGTTAAAACGTTTACAGTCATTTCCTTGGCGACGCGGAAAATATTTAAATGATTAGTCAACTTTTTTGTACTGCCATGGCAAAGTAACTGTGCACTTACCTTCCACTTATAAAAACTAATAGTAGGTTAAACAGAAGGACAAACACACCTATATATGTAATTAAACCATTGTAATGACAATTACACATTTTTTATACTGGAGACTAATAACACAGTACGTGGTAAATAAGGTGATGTCAAAATAAAGTGTTTTGTAATTGGAAGTGCCCATCTCTCGTCACTGGATGCTATCATACATTTTATCCATATAAGTAAAGATCTTAAACATTTTCATAGGTTTTCGAAGCTGACCAATTCTGTATTCTAATTACAATTTTGTATGTATAGCATCCGTGATGAACGAAACCCACGCGGCTGGAACTAAAATAGATAAAATGCATTGAAAAAGGAAATTTTAAGCAGATTTCATATGAATGTATCCAACATCCGATTGAATAATAAACATTACGAATGTTTTAAATAATTGAATTTTGAACATTCATTCTCTCAAGACATTTTTTGGAATTATAAATGTAAAGTTATCTCAATGATTCTTCTGCCATTGTGGGTCTCCTTTACCATAAAAAAAATAGATTAGAGTACAGAACTTAGTTTTTATATTACAATAAGTATTATTGCAATAATATCTTTTAAATATAACTTAATTGATCTGAAAAATTGCGAATATTCGCTGATTTTTACAAAAAATATTAATGTTGTAATATTTAAATGTATTGACCCATATGCTTAATGCTCTGTATTAAAAACTAAAAGACATCTTGGCAGCCATCTTGAATCTAATATCAGCACATCCCTATTCGGATATTCTTAAACAAATGAGGAAAACCACGATTAGTAGCGCACACAAGGAGCAGGAAACAGTTCGGAGCGATAACGCTAAGTAGAATAACAATATCTGCCTACTTACCTACATTCCAAACCAACTCTGTAATACTATCCGGATAATCTCGAAGTTCATGACGCGTTGTACTATTTACTACGAACAGCGGAATATTTTACGCGACAGGATAATCGTGTGTATGACGCAAATATTGATGACGTGGTAATGAAAGGATATCGAATCCGCCTAATTAGCGACTACCGTAATAAGGTAAAACCCACAACACCCGGATAAATAGTCCTGGATTCGCGTAAATCGGCTTAATTGACTTAATTTGACAATTGGCGCAGTTGGCTTGACTAGGTTTGCGAAACGAGACAAATGTTTGTGTGATCTACAGATATTTGTTTCGGGTCTTTTGTCGATTCTGCTTCCCACAACAAAAGATTTCTATCTTACCATAGAGTGAGAACTAGTTGTGTGAGAGTTGGTTCTATGTATGTATGTATTTCTATAGTAGTGGTTTAGACTCTAAACATCCGATTGTGTTCGCATTCTATTGTACACAACTGTTTTAGCGCTTGATCTTATGCACTGGGATTAATACGAGGAAATATTATCTTGACTTTTCCTGCAATCAAATTACGATTTTATTTCATGGAAAGTTATTGCAGGTATACATATGTTATTTGACACAAGCTTTGGCTTTGATCGTTTAATTCAAGTTTTAAAAATATGTATCGCTGTAAAAGTTAGATAAATATTTATTACAACCTTTTTTGGTAACTCTTGAAGTTCTTTCTTTAAATATTTTACTATCAAAAATTCACATTTCTTTTAATATTATAATAGTATGTAGTTCTTAATCTCAACCTATCATCGGGAACGACTCAAAATGCAATCAAGCCTTAACATTTGACAGCCAAAAAATGTCAATCCATTGTCATGAGAATTCTGCATTTTTAACATCTAAAATACGCAATAATTCGAATGTTATAGATACATATTGTCGATTCAAAATGCTTATTTTAATAAGTTCTTTTATTTGAGGGAGCCTCTAACGGCATCGACGGGATAAACATTAAATGACAGGAAATTTTGTATGGTGTTAAAGTTCAAAATGACTTAAGTATCATTACAAACCTTTTGTATGGGAATATAGAAAAGTATTATTTTTAGACCTTTTCAGGCAATTATTAAAATGTATCTCTCCGTAAGAACAATCCTCGTACTTCAAGGAATATTATAAAAAAAGAATTAGCGAAATCGGTTCAGCTGTTCTCGAGATTTGCGCTTAGGAACACATCGAGATATTCATTTTTATGACATAGAACTCCTCCACTACGATTTAAACTTTATTGTATTGTATTAAAGTTTAAATTGACTTAATTATTGAAACGAAACTTTTGTATGGATAAAGAAAACAATGAAAAGTCCCACGGGAACGCTATCGAACGGGATAAAAAGTATCCTATGTCCGTCTCCTGGCTCTAAGCTACCTCCCTACCAATTTTCAGCCAAATCTGTTCTGCCGTTCTTGAGTTATAAGTGGTGTAACTAACACGACTTTCTTTTATATATATAAGATAGAATAGATAGATAGATATCATGCATTTAGGTGTGTTCATTAGTGTGATATATTGTTCTGCGTAATCTTCTACAAAATTACAAATAGTAATTAGATATGAATCATTAATTGTAATCCACAATTTCCTGCTTATGATTTTGATAATATTCAAATAAAGACATCCATAAATCCACAGAACTAAATTTAGAAGGAAATGAGATGGCACATGTCGTACCAAAAAATTACAATACATTTTTTAAAGATGATAAAGAAAATGAATTTATTGTCAATCTCAGGTGACACTTTATCTGAAAAAACGAAAGGATGACTCGTAAAAAGCAATTCAAAAAATTATGTATTATGTAAAATCCAAATATAGTAGAAGATAATATATATTGTAATGTATCACGGAATCATCAAAACTGACTAAAAACGGATTAAAATTATCCCTTGTTGTGTTGGGATGAGTCGAGAAAATAATATTTACCTGCTAATGTACTAAAGTGGTAGAGTCACGTTTCAGTCACTACTTCAGTGTGAATACGTCATTATAATCAGGGTAATACCACTCACAGAAAACCGATGTGAAGTTTGACAAACGCGATTCATTCCGTTACATTTCTTTTACACTGGCATAGCGATCACTACACCTTTGTTAGAGTTGTCCAGATAATCTCTCATCATTCAAATATTTTAAGAATTACTAATCTAAGTAGCCATAGGTCTGCGTAGAATATCAATAATAGTTATCTGCGCCGTAACTTGGGGTGATCATACACGCTGAAATCCTTAGCATATTATCATAGGCTCGATAATCATTTTTCTAAACCCATGCTTTATCAATTATATGCTCGATGTAGGGAGATTACCACAAATCGATATAGTTCATCTATACGGTAATAGGACATTACCATGGTTGGCTTAGATATTCGTATTGCCTTTGCAAGTAATTAAGTCCTAATGGCATAATGTATATGATGCAAAGCCTTTGAAACGACCTCTACGTCATTTATACGGCACGCAGGAAAATCAATGACGCTATAATTTGCCTATACGTCAAATTAACTTCAAGTACGTTTTATGAATGCGTCACGAAGAGTTGGCGAGTTATATAAAACATCGGGCTTATCGTGTCGCGTGTTGGGACAAAGATGGCGCAAAGGCGCGTGCCTCTAGATGATTAGTGTACTTCTTACACGATTTATTACATAATGCCACGGGATCGGGGCTTCCACGTGAACAACGCGGATAAAATTACGCAGTATTGTTGCTCATATAACGCAGGGCGTGCTATAATTGAGGTGGGATTGGTTATTGAGCACTTTGCTGCGCTGGGAGTTAGCGTATGTTCATATAACATATTTCTTACTAATAAGTATGACTGAGTAGATTAACCATGACGAGAAAAGGAATCTGAAGCTTAAACCTTTGACGAAAGGAATTAGGATATGGGTGCTTTAGTCTGTGAGAAATAATGGCTGTTTTAATTAGATCTACTAGTTGGAAATGAATCCTTTTATTTTATATATGTAAGCTTTGACATTGTCATTGTCATAAAAACGACAGTGAAAAAACGTGTGCATTTTCTTTTAGTTATTTTATTTGTATAATATATTGTAATAGTTACGCATGAACACTTTATTGTCGATTCTTTGTGTAGATGAATCTAAATTGTGTTATGCTAAATAAAAAAATTAAATAACATTGGTCTTATAAATCGACAATAAAGTACTAATTTTAATGAAAAATGAAACTGGCTATAACTAAAAATAAATATGTATGTAGTACACATTTAAATTTAATCACTACATAGTATAAAACAAAGTCGCTTTCTCTGTCCCTATGTCCCTTTGTATGCTTAAATCTTTGAAACTACGCAACGGATTTTGATGCGGTTTTTTTTTAATAGATAGAGTGATTGAAGAGGAAGGTTTATATGTATGATAACGTCCATTAAATATCAGCATTGCACCCGTGCGAAGCCGGGGCGGTTCGCTAGTAATGGATAAATCTAACACTTGATATTAGAAACTACGCGATACTGCGTTTCACGAACACCCAGACAAGATACATCTGTCATCATACACATCTCTGAGCAGGGATCGAATCCGCTGCCTCTCGTTTCTCAAGATGGTGGTTAGCGAACTGCACCGGGCTGTAAGAAAATAACGTATAGTCTTCGTGACATTTGTACAGGAGGTAAGCCATGACTTACCCCATCATGACGTACGAATCGACTCATGGATTCGTAATTACCATTTCGCACCCACTTAGTTGCGCAAGTTCGGAGGAAAATGTACGGAAAAGTTACAGTGACGCGGCCCGCGTAGGTTTGGCGGTACGTCACGTTTGAACGCTTGAAATAGCTTGTATAACTGTTTTGTTTACCACGAAGCCCTGTTGGGATAGGCTGGACGGGCCTCTGTAACCAAATGACGTTACATGAAAATCACGTTTTTTGATTCACACATTTCACATTTGAAAACAAACTCTTTTGTTCGGCAAAATGACGACATTGGGTAAGTGAAGATCTTTTTGAATCGAGGTTTCGTCGGCGCTGTGGAATTATTATTTGTCGTCATTCAACGTTTATAATGTGGGACTAATATGTACTTGGTAAAATGTGGGTGTAGTAATGGACTTCTGTCTACCTCTTAGGGGAATACGGGCGTAAGTATGTATGTTCTATGTAATATATATGCATTCAACGTTGCTTTAAAGAACCTAGTAAGATTCTAACCAGACAATTCCAGGAATTTATGACACATTGTATTTATGACCACATTGTTTAAATATTTATATAATAATTATTTTTTAAATGAACATCGTGAAAAATAAATAATTGTCCATTCATTGTGTTTATGTAGTCATGCAATTATCAATATAAACTTTGTTATCTCATGTACTGGACTAAAAATATAATCGGAAATATTATGGTCTCCATTCAATGCAAGGTCAATCCAAAAACGAAACATTTAAATTACTTATTCATTTACATTAATCAAATATGTCCAGAGTATCAGTTGTCATTCCCACGCTCTTAACTCCTCACCAAAAAAGGCAAAGGAAATATTTAAAAATCAACCGCAAGGATGATCCGAGTGCCGAAGTGGAACATCGTCCAATTAGATCTCGAGTCACTGCACACAAAAAATATCGGCCCTGTTTACAATGACTTCTGTCCAAACTTCCTTCACTTAGTCATAACTGGTTCCTGTGCAAACACACGTCCACTATAAATTGACAAGCAGTGGAATTGTAGAGAATTCTGTTATATTTTTTGTAGTCTAGAAGGGTTTAGGGTAACGAGATGTAAATGGGTCTTTTGGAAACGATTATGCAATAAATTATCAAGTGTATCTGATATTGTGATGAATATATCCACCGGTAAGCAAAACGTGACGTAAGTCACATTTAACGACATCAAATCTTGGCTAAAATGATATAGTCTAGAATCTAGATAAAGAGTTATAAAGGTATTCGTTTTTTACAATTTAATACTCGTATTGAACAACATGGTAGACAAAACAATACTAATTAAAATACTATGAATTCAGACTTTTCCGTTGAAAAGAGAATTCTCAAGAATTTCTTCGGAATAGGCTAGCGCGGTCGACTAAGGCCTCTCAGTTGTAAAGGAGGTCTATGTTCAGGATGGGGACGTAAATGGACTAATGGCGATAAATAAATGGTTAACCACACGGACTATCGATGGTTTAAGATCATAATTTCATAGATCAATGTATCGATATACTTTGCAATCGGGGAAAGAATTATTTTTTCGCAATTAAACTGCTCTAAAGCATGGAGCAGTATCAAAGATAGCATTTGATAATTTTTATTCTGTCTGGGAGACTAGTCCAAAGTCCTGGCTTCATAAATCTGGTGTAATAATTGAGTTTATTACATTAGATATGGATGACTACGACTGCGACTCATGAAGTGAGTCACTCGTGCTGTATCACCGTTGCATGACGATGAAATACTGTTTACAATAATTTCACCACGGGAAGAACAATTGCTATGATAGATGTCATATCTTTCTGATGTTGATTAGATAGATGCAGGGAAGAAGAAGAATATAGATTTTTAAATGATTTTGTGGATTTAAATTATAAAAGCAAATATTACCAACCCGCAGTAGACCCGACTATTAATATTGCTAAGTTTACTACAGTATGTACATATATAGACCGCGATGGATAACTAAGGTGATTAAAAACACATTGGTATTAAATAAGTCCTGACAAACAATAAAATTTGAGTTGACGATTTCTTAACAACCATGGATATTAAATTACGTCGTTCTATGACCAAGCATAACTACATAATATGTCACAATAAAGCCTTCATACTCCAGCATCATTGTACCATATTATAGAAACAATTAGTTGATCGGAAACTCACTCTAATTAGTAGGGTCCGGGAAGCAATTCTGATCGATCTGACTAACGCCAGAAGATTTGACTGCAAATAACTTAGGAATGAGGTTTAGCAAAAGTTGCCTTCTAAAGGACTTCTACTTCTAGATTTTTTTCTAGATGAAGGACCTTACCTCTTTAACATAACATTTTATCGCATCTTTAAATGTGAGAAGCACTGATCATTCTTACATATTTTGCCTTGCCAATAACTGATAAACAATATTCTTATAGTCACAAGTTATCGCAAAAACTGGTGTAATTTATTTTTATCAGCTAGAATTAGATCTTAAATTTACTAAATAGCTGAATGCCGAACACACACCGCACGATTGCATACAACCGCAATTAGGTTACAAGGCTTCCAAATTTTCGCCTCCGAATTTCGCAATAAACCTCCAAATTTTGTAACTGTATCACATATCGCGATATCATTAGCTAAAGGCCTGCACGATTAAACGACGCATGCGCATACAGGCAGTATTAGGCGGTACTTTCATAGAAGCCCCAAAGTGGTTCACTTAATTAGTGTTATGTACAGTTTATAATTGTTTATTGTGGGGTCACAAAATCTCCACATACATAACCTCACGCCTGAATTTCCCTAAGGTGGGTAAGGTAGGTAGAGGTGAATTACTGCATCTACATTTCGCCGGGTATGTATCAGTCCCACCTAATAGGGGGCGAGGAGTTGGCGTGGACCGAAAAGTCTAACGAAAATCCTGATGCTCACAACATGTACTTTTCACATGCGTATATGATTTGATTACTACACGCTTCAGTATCAACGAGACGAACATTACTCCGTGATTCATATGCAAGTAATGCACCAGACTTTATTACCATACTGCGGGCGGGTTCCGCTCAATGAAATGCGGAAGACGTTTTTATGACGATTTCTCGATGGCATGAGAATTGCTGAGATAAAACTTCGGGGCGTGACGTCATCCATGAATGGTGTGCAAGTTCAAGAAATTAGTTCAAGTGAGAAATTACTTCATAAGGAGCTGTTAATAAGTCAAGCATTTCGTTTAATACCTATAATGTTTTTTTATTAATAACATAGCTGTTGCTAAATCGTCTGTAAGACTATTGTCGAAGACGAAATAATTCAAGTTGAATAATTTATATTGTGGTTTGAAATAAGTACGTTCCTCTACCACATACATAATTAATTATTGAGGAAATACTAATTTATTTTAAATCAAATAAATAATGGGAAAACGCACAGTTGCCATGAATCACTATGAACTGGTATTTTGTGTAATAAATTAGGATTTTCCCAATAACAATGCTTTGATTAAAATATTCTTTTCATGTGATGACAAACATAATACAATGTTTATTGCCATTCCTTTTCATTCGCTTCGAGCCTATAGAATTAATTTTGTGAATAAAAATATTTCAGTTTTGTGCCCGTAAAAAGATATGCCCCCTTTTACGTTGGAATATGAAGGTGAGACCGTGTTTGTTTATAAATTAAAAAGAAAAACAAATAAGTTTTATATTTGCCATTTAATTTCCCTAAAACGGCTGGGTTAATTTGGTATAAATTTAGCTCTACGTTACAATTATCATCGGCTGATGATGTCTTTAGGCTTAAAGTTTTTCGTTGATGGACATAGGCCTTCCCCGAAGACTTCCAAAGAAAGTAAAAAAGATATCTGAATCTTATCAAATTTATTAAAGAATTGATAAAAAATACGTTCTTCGCGATCCATACCCATTCAATGTAGATCATTCACTTAGCTATCTATTCTAAATATACACAATGGAGTTCCATTCCGCGTGTTTACTATTCAGATTTTCCTTATTTACGTTCGTCGCGGGGGCGCCAAAAAACTCGCCTCGGTTATCACTACGATTGTAAACAGAGTGACGCTTCTGTAACAGGATAAAATGAATCATTTACAGGAAAATGCACAACAATATAGATACTTTCTAAAATCACAATTAAGGGGGCGAAACCAATCGCATTCTTGGAACAGTACTTTTTTGTGAAGTGTCGAATTTACTGACAGTTTGATGGTGGGAACAGGTAATACTATGTTGGGTTAAGAGAATATGACTGTCAAAAATAACTGCCTCAGTATGAACGTCATACAACTAAAACGAGGTAAAATTAGTGGTCTACAACTTGCTACTTATTTCTGACAGTCGTCTATTTGGACTCATATAAATTAGGATAATTTGCATAAAAGGAATTTAAACAATTGCCATTTTTCTGTTTTAGTTACTTAAGCTGATCAAGCAAATGACACATATCAAACACAGCTCTCATTGTTATTGATTCGGGATCATCTATTGTATGCGAAGTGCGTAATAGCTCTGTTTAATTTCGAGTGTGTATTCATAATAAATTATCAGGCTATTTGAAGTTTGAACCCTCTAATTCGACCAACAATTTTTTTTCATCATCACTAATTTTCTTACTTAGCTTTTCCTTGAAAAAATACTCGAAAAGAATATTTCAGTATCCTAAAGAAATCACCATTCTTTATAATGTACGTTTTAGGTTAAATTATTGTTATTTTACCTAGAAATACTGCACGATATCTGTTTAATTGTTAAAATCTTCGTGTGCTTTCCACGTTCCTACGACTGATTCATTGAAATAGGGTCAAGCCTACACCTTCTTTAGAATAGCAGAGACCCGTTCCTAGAAGTTAATTAATATAAGTATAACATTATTCATAATTTCATTATACGAGTAATACTATTTATGTGAAGTGTCTGGTATTTCAGAAAGAATGCGGTAGATCACACTAAAACAAAACCTATACAACTGCACTAAAGCCAGAGTGATGATACATCGTATCGTGAAGTATCGGACACTCGCTATGACAGTAAGAAATTCAGAAACATAACTTTATCATTTTTTAGGGAGACGGTGAAATTTATAAGAATATGTACAAGATAAGAAATTACGTCAATCGCCTCATGTTTCTGATTATGATTGGAATTGTTTATATTTTTTTCCTCCTTTTCCTTTTTTATTATAGCATTATGGATGTTTATTGTCAACCTTTGCCCTAGAGATCCTAATACTGCGGTAATAGCAACGATACGATGAGTCACGTGATCTGAGTTCATTGTTTGAAACCATTTTCCCGTTCCCGATTCCTATGATTGTTTACTCAGCAAATACTGTCATCTTCTTCTTCTTCTTCATCAACCCATATACGCCCACTGCTGAGCACGGGTCTCCTCTATCATTGAGAGGGTTTAGGCCATAGTCCACCACGCTGGCCTAGTGCGGGTTGGCGGACTACACACCTGAGAAATTCCTAAGAACTCTTAGGTGTGCAGGTTTCATCACGATGTTTTCCTTCACCGTTAAAGCAAGTGATAATTCAATGTGAATACACACATAACTTCGAAAAGTCAGAGGTGTGTGCCTGGGGTTCGAACCCGCGACCGCCGAGATTCTCGGCCGCGCGCCCAAACCTCGAGGCCATCACTGCTTTACTACTGTCATAGATCTTTTAAATGCATACGACAAAATATGGCGCAATATGTGTCGTGAATTGGCCTATATTTATTCATTTGGTTATCTATTTCCTGATAGCTCATTGTTATTTCTTCCTGGATTAGTTTTATCAATGTTTCTTATTCCATTGAACGCGTGTAGCTTGTATCAGTACGGTCACGTTTGGTATAAGAGCATGGTTAATGAATTGTCTTTGTTTACTGTTATTAGGAGGACAGTAGTGATAAGGCAGCTGATTGATGCTGTCTTAATAGAGTATTGTGTGGCTACTGGCTGGAAATATTAATTTCCGTTTACTCAAGACTATTTTACTTATTTACTATTTTACTTAAAGGAAATGTCAGGATACTGAACCTATGATTGTACGATCATATTTTTGACACGGCAGCTTCTCAGAAATTTGGGTTGCAAGTAATATCAGGACTTTTATAGATATGTGACAACCAATAGCAGCGCTACATTTTTGTTTGAAATTTGGATCATTGGTCTCGAAATCGTAGTAGAATAAATAGGTGACAGACAAGCGGCGACACACATCAAGGAAGGAAATGGCGTACCTAATAGTCTGAGCTAGAGTAGGAATTTATATAAGTAACCTGATAGCTTCTCGCCCCAAGACGAATACACTACCAGTACTACAATCATTTGAATAAAATAGCAGTGATGGCCTCGAGGTTTGGGCGCGCGGTCGAGAATCTCGGCGGTCGCGGGTTCGAACCCCAGGCACACACCTCTGACTTTTCGAAGTTATGTGTGTATTCACATTGAATTATCACTTGCTTTAACGGTGAAGGAAAAAATCGTGATGAAACCTGCACACCTAAGAGTTCTTAGAAATTTCTTAGGTGTGTAGTCCGCCAACCCGCACTAGGCCAGCGTGGTGGACTATGGCCTAAACCCTCTCAATGGTATAGGAGACCCGTGCTCAGCAGTGGGCGAATATGGGTTGATGAAGAAGAATAAACTGCGCCATGGAGTCCGTGAATTTTTAATAAACAAACTGTTTGGTAAGTACATACATAACCTCACGCTTGTATTCTCCTATGACGTAAGCAGTATGGTATTTCTGCGCCCACAATCCGCCAGGTATCAGTCCCACGTAATAGGTGGCGAGCCTACTGCCGTTTTCCGGGCACATTCGTGCTGTTGAATTTTCTTAATGACATAAACTCAATAACATTTTGCCCGTCCGGGTAATCTAACCCATCTCTACAGCACATATGCGAGAACACGAATCAGATTGTTTTGCAAGTATACCTAAACTTTGTACTGGAACCACACAATAGGGTAAGTATGCATAGCAACTGTAATTTTAATGGTTTCTCACTAACAAAGCCCAATGCGCAGGGAAGTTTAAGAAGTTTGTGGGCACGGCTCTGTTCGCCTGGTATTTATAAGTTATCCTTCAAGAATTGGTAATTGTTTCGGAATAATTGCTCTCATAAATGGCTTTATAGGCCTTTATGCGTTCTTAGTTGTAATACTTTGAATTCGATCGATGTCAATTTGCTGTATTTTGTAGAATTTAGTCATTTTTACGCTTTTAGCCTACGAGGTCCGCTACAATAATTATATTTTTAATTGCTCACATATTTAAGCAATAAATGTTCTGAAATAAAAATGCGATATAAATGATGCCTATGACAATTGTTTTACTGAAGGAAATACAATTGTATAACTTAGCGTCAGTTTACGGCGCGGAATTTGGCTTAGTTAGTTATTAGTTCCGGTTCCTCTTCCTAGTGCGTAGTTATTTATTTCGACTGTGCAATCGGCGTGATAGGTAAATATACTTACGAATCTTACAAGTACCTACGAGGTTAAGAATATACACTAATCATAATAGGTAAAGTCAATACCCCTCTGGTGAGCGTTGGTAGAACTTCGCTAACATAAGGCATCTGTAACTTGTGCAACTTTCTTCTCAATATTCGTCTTTAACGTTAAATTGCGAAATTGTTTACCATTTTTTTGTTATAACTTGTACTGACGATTATCGTCAAATAGACTTGGTAGTTAAAATAATCAACAATACTCTTTAAATACACAGTCACAACACGCCCAATGTATACGACCAAGGTGACAATTTACAAATGGTGCAATAGATTGCAATTTAGAGGTACTGACTGATTCACGCAACAAAATAATTTCATTTAGCTAAATTATTTCACAATATTTTAAATCGATTCATAGCATAAATTTAATTTACACCATTTTAGTTTATATTTTTGTGGAATAAAAATATTTTGCTTTGTCATGTGTATTTAAAAATATTTTATCGTAGACATTAAAAAAAACAGCTAAGACTCATTGATAAAAAAAAACACAAGCATTTGAAAAAAGAACGCAATTTGTTTTAACGATTAAAACTTGCCTTGTATTTTGTAATTAAAGGTTCCATTTTTCATATCGTGTTCATCAGGTTTTATTGTTTTTTGTAATTCAAAATTATGCATACCATTAAAGTATTTACCAATATCATAATTGATTTGCTAACTCATTGTGAATGTAACACGCGATTAGTCCAACTTGTCGAAACTCATTGCAACTGGTTTCTCGTATGATTAGAAATAAAGAGAAACGCCCAAGTCAAATATTGGCTGTAATTGTTTAATTACAAAATCTATTACTGTGTATATGTATTTAAATCATGGTAATTTAACCATAGATTATATTACAAATGTTTGTGCATTACGGGCGAATTTCCTTTGCGTTCGAGATAAACCAGTGACATATTGTGACATACTGCAGTAATGTGTTTGAATTAAGAACCATTTGTCAGTCTACTGTCTCTAACGCTAGTTTTGGATGGTGCAATCGAATTTGAACTTTATTGTACAACTATTTTTCTAATAAAACTGTAGGCATTTTAAAAGACTTCATTCGGAAAACACGTTGTTTAAAGTTATCGTCCTTAAGTCGTATTTAATGTAAAAGTAGGTTCCGTTAGTTGAACACATCCTGAGATCATTTGCTCCAAGGCAGGAATTTCAATCCCGTGGGAATGTAGTTCACGCTTGAAGGAACTCAAGGTATCATTGACCTGTAAAAGCATTTTTGAAATTGTTACGATATGAAGCTTTGAGATTTACCTTGAACTTAAGGACAATTATTTCGAAATCAAAGGAGATATATCAAATAATCCATTTATGTCCAAGTTCTCTTATTCAGACACCAAGTAAAAAAAATCTATCGTTAAAGGTCTCTATCGATATGTGTAAAATCTTCTAACAATCTTATGTTGATACTTGTATCTGAGAAGATAGGCATGAATGTACGAAAATATTTTGATATAGGTATAAATTAGAATACCCTAATTCCAAATCTAGCGCGAGCTGCACTTCGAAAGTCAGTCTTTGGTCCCCGAAAACGATTAAAGAAAAGAAAGAAAATAAGACACGTGTGTGTGTGTGTGTGTTTACAAGTTTCTCTTGAAAATACTTTATTAAACTTCTAACCTAAATTTCTCTTTAAATTACTTGTTACTTATTTGGGAGGCGCTGATATCGACTATGTCGTTGAATAAAAAAACACTTCCAAACAGTCAATATCAAATATAGCCACGATATACATAAAATATTGCATACATATGCGAGAGAAATTCGGTTCCATCTGCTAGTAAAAGGTGTTTGATATTATATAAGCAACGTTTACCCAGGCTTCGGTTAGTGTAGACGTCAAATTGGAATCAGCAATGTTTGAGTAAATAAATAAATATTTACATCGAATCCTTCATTAGGTAGGCGAAAATGTATTTCTGCACTCGTTTTGCACCATATTGCCGCACTTTTCAAAGTAACAAGCTTTTACTGACTTAGTTTTATTAATTTCGTGCTCCTCTTAGGAATTTCTTGGCAGAACCTTAACACACACAAACAAAAACAACACTTATAGTTTATTATTAATATTAGTTCAATGGATTAGAATCATAATCCTCGATTTCTCACATCATTAATGTCACAGATTTAAGGTTTGTTGGGATAGGTGTTCCTCTGGTTCTAGTGAACCGATTTTCAATTCTTTTTCGTGTTTAATTTCTACATTACGGTACCACTAAAGTATCCATTCTGAAGTCAAAATTTATCGTTTCATATAACAAACATCATTCCACGGAAAGTAATAACAGCAAGAAGAAAATATGACAAAAAGTTATGATACTACAGTTCTTTAATTAGGCACCTTCTGTGTTTTTAGAAAACCTATTTGCTGCAATGAGTAACAACTATTGCTGTAGCTTGTGCAATAGATAAGCCTTCATTTATCGGGTAAGCTTGTACTGAGGTTAATCTGGTATTATTCTAAGCGGAGATATCTGCGTCATTTAGTGTTTCAGACTTAGTTCGGATAAAAATATGGACGTCATAAATCTGTCACACGCTCAGAAAAATCAACGTGTTTGGAACTTATCAGATAGGGTTTTATTTCACTATAAAGTATGTCCTTTTAATTAAAAAAAAAATTATATATTTTATTAAAGAAAAGCGCAATATTTGCTATACATGATTGTCATTTCTCTATTAACTTTTACGATAAACATACAGCTATAAGTTTCGGTTTGGTGTCAAAATATTCACGGATTTTAATATAACTGCACGAAGTAGTTCATTATTTCATGCTCGTGCTAGTTCAAACACTGTAATAGTACTTAAAAAAATAATAAAAAGAAAGGTCTATATCTCATTCATACGATTAATTGAAGTCAAAGCCATAAAGTTTTTTATTCAAATAGTCTTTAATAAAGAACTTAATATCTGAATCATACGAATAAAATCGAAGTGAAACCCAAAAAGTTCTTAATTCAAATAATTTATTACAAGTTCGTTGAAATCGTCAATAAAAGGTTACTACCGCTTCGAAACGTGCCATAAAGTGCTTGTCCGACACTAAAATGCTAGTTCATGACGTCGATCGCGTCGGGATTAGGAACTGATTGAAGCTAAGAAATGAATGACTGCATTTTGATATTCATACTTGTTAAATATTGGACAAAATTCTGGTATCACCATACCCCATTACATTAGCCTCTAGGTGACATTGCGTTCACATCATCATTAACGGTTTTAGTTCCTACTTCTGAGTGCATAGAACTGCTTTTTTAAAGTTCTTGTCACGGTCATCATTCTAGTTATGGTATACCATAGACATCATATTTTTGTATAAAGCTAATGACAAGAAATAGATATTTTTTAACACTAAACATTTGAATATGTTAGAAACGATGGCGTCTTAATAATTCGGGTTGCGAGTAATACCAAGACTTACGAATTAACAAAACCAATAGCAGCCATCTCTGTTTCAAATTTTTATTATTGGTCGTCTGTGTGACGTACCAGCAACAGGTGACAAACAAGCAGTGACACTTGTCCCGATATAAAATACTGTTTATTTCCCTTCTCATCTTACTTGGTTTATGACGCTTCGTCAAACAAGTTTTTAATTGATTTACTTGTCCATTACAACGTCACAAACTTGTTCTGTACTGTCTATATACAAAACAACAAAAATACGACGCAAAAGGATAACCGTCACCAGAATAATTGATTGTTTACAGCAGACTTTACCGGCCGCCGTTTAGGGGCAATTGCTCAAATCCTTTTACTATTAAGGGCACAAGGCGCGTAGTTGAAGTACTAGTGTGTACTTGCCACCGGTCGCCCTTGGCTGGCGCAGTACGGGACCGCTTTTAGGTATAATAAAAAGAAACGTGCAAGGTGCTACCCGATAATTGCTTTGGAGAATCGCAATGAACGGTTTTTGCGTTGACGCAAACGAGAAACGACGATTCTGTTATACAACTGCGTTGTTTAAATGTTTTGATGTTAAAATTATCGATTGCCTCGTGGTCTCGTGGCAGAAGTATATGGCATCTAGAGGATTGTAATTCTTTGGGTCGGTCTGCGTTGCTGAGGTTTCAAAATTTCGTAGTAGTGGTTTGAATTCTAGAAATGTGCTCTAAAGTCGATAATAAGCTTGTCTTCTGTTACGAATTTCACCTCTTCCCACTCCTTTAAGGAAGACAGGGATAATACCTTGTCTCTAAATATATGGAAGAAAAAAAAATATCAACAAGAAAACTGTGTTATTAGGAGTTCTTTACAAATAGGATTTCTAAGTTGTATCAATGAATTAACCGAACCCCAGTCTTTAATATTCAAACTACACTAACACAACCAGTTATCTCTCTGGAGAGATTCTCTAGAACCTTTAGTTTTATAAGGAATAAGCGAAACATCTTTCGAAGTATTTAGTGTAATTTACCGCATCATTGATTCAGTGGCATAAAGCATTGGCTATGAACCGTGAAGTCCAAGGTTGGATTCTTAGGTTGGGCAATACTGTACTTATATTTTTTGTGTTTATTACCTCATAAGGTAATTCTACTCACAATTTAAATTAATGGCACGTTGTAGGGCTCATGTTTGTGAGATGTATTAATATATGAGTTGATACTGATTTGAAACAAAAGCGAATCTTGACAATATAACCCACGCCCCTATGCTTGTATCCTTCGAGGTAAAAGATAATTTCAGTATTTTGTGTATCTCAGTTTTTTTTTTCTTATAGTAAAGCAAGCAGACGAGCTAGTGAGCCACCTGAAGTTAAGTGGTCAACACTGCCCATGAACACCCAAAATACCGGAGGAATTATCCGGTTGCCGGCCTTTGAGGAAAATATAGGTCCTCTTCTTTTCTATTATTAAAATGGAACGAAATTTGAGCAATTTCAATTCCAGTCTCCGTGCAGCTATTGAAAATCTCTAATAGAGAACCCAATGATTTGTTTGATCCGGGAGTTCTAGATCGCCTGATACACACAAGTCAGATTATTTTATTTATTTAGCAATTATTTTATTCAGTTAGCTGGCATTTTGGGCTTCTATAGAAGTATCGCCACTGTTTTGTAGCATCTGGTACAGTCACGAGCATAAATATGTTCCTATGGGCAGGTTGGCAAAAATATCTGTCCCAAGATCGAGTTCAATAATATGTGCCTACACGTACGCAGCAAAAATATGTGACATTATCCGGCTGCATAATGCAGTGCCGTCAAAATGATGTGATACACTCACGAAGCATAAATATGTGACACCTTTAGGCGGCAATAATATCTGACATAATTTTATCTTCAATTTAATTTTATTCACAATTTATATGAAATAATGAAAGAAATAAATTGTATTTTACATTATTTGAATATGGCTGTAATTTTATACTATTCTAGCTATCCCGGCAAACTTCGTATCGCCCTACCCGCCAATGAATGTTTTGTTACTTATTAACAGTAATTACTTAGGTATATTATGTATCATCCCCCTGCCCTGGTCCCAATTAATTACTTGGGGTCGGCGCAGTATCTCTTCTTCTTCCACACATCCCTGTCAGCTGTCATGTTTTCATTCACCCCTTTCTCTTTCATATCTTCAGTCACGCACTCCATCCATCTCTTTTTCGGCCTTCCTCGACTCGCCCATCCATCCACTTTCATATTCATCACCTTTTTTCCTACATATGATTCATTCTTTCTTATAATGTGCCCATACCACGACAGACGGTTTCCTTTCATCTTTTCTATCACAGGAGCTCCTTTCAGACTTACCCTAACGTATTCATTTCTCATTCTGTCACTCCGTGTTATAATACCACACATCCACCGCAATATTCGCATCATTGCTGCATGCAGTCGTCTTTCGTAAGTCTTCTTCGTTGACCATTTTTTTTCTTTTTCAGCACAGATGCTAGCTTTCTTGACCTACTATTCATCGTACGTACATTCCAACTTGCATACCTCAATCTCATTTCCCGGGCAAATGTCTTACGTTGCCCCGCCTGGGCTGGTGTAACAAACCCTGCGCGTCGGCTACGGGAGACGCCCTAGGCCCTGTCACCTTCCGTATTATAAATTCTGCATAAATGTTTTGGCAAATGTTTTGCAAATGTTTATGTCTGACACCAACTCTCCTTGGAACTTTCATTGTTTTGGTAATGGGGTAGAGATAACGTGTGTTTGGGTACAGGATATTGCAGGAAAGGATATTTGGCCTGATGGTAAGGATGCTGCAGTCCCGGATAAGGAAGTATTGGCAGACTCCAACAGCTCGGGGGGCCGAGGTCGCGTACTCGCAGCCCTGTTCCATGACTGGCTAGATCAATGGAAAAGGCATCCCCTGGCCATTTATTAATATTTCTTGAAGGAGATTTAGAGTATTTATAATATTCAAGCGTAATAAAAATTTAAAAATTAGGCACTACCAAGGAGATTTGTTACACAAAATAAATTTCTGAAAGCACGCCTTAATATTTGACAGCCAAAAAATGTCAATCCATTGTCATGACAATTCTGCATTTTTAACATCTAAAATACGCAATTATTCGAATGTTATAGATGCATATTGTCGATTCAAAATGCTTATTTTAATACGTTCTTTTATTTGAGGGGGCCTCTAACTGCATCGACGGGATAAACATTAAATGACAGGAAATTTTGTATGGTGTTAAAGTTCAAAATGACTTAAGTATCATTACGATCCTTTTGTATGGGAATTTAGAAAAGTATTATTTTTAGACATTTTCAGGCAATTGTTAAGATGTCTTCTTCTTCTTCTTCATCAACCCATATACGCCCACTGCTGAGCACGGGTCTCCTCTACCATTGAGAGGGTTTAGGCCATAGTCCACCACGCTGGCCTAGTGCGGGTTGGCGGACTACACACCTAAGAATTTCCTAAGAACTTGTAGGTGTGCAGGTTTCATCACGATGTTGTCCTTCACCGTTAAAGCAAGTGATAATTCAATTTAAATACACACATAACTTCGAAACGTCAGAGGTGTGTGCCTGGGGTTCGAACCCGCGACCGCCGAGATTCTCGACCGCGCGCCTAAACCTCGAGGCGATCACTGCTTAGTTGTTAAAATGTATCTCTCCGTAAGAACAATCCTCGTACTTCAAGGAATATTATAAAGAAAGAATTAGCGAAATCGGTTCAGCTGTTCTCGAGATTTGCGCTTAGAGACACATCGAGCAATTAATTTTTATAATATAGAACTCCTCCACTACGATTTAAACTTTTTAAGATTTAAAATTTTTTATTGTATTGTATTAAAGTTCAAATTGACTTAATTATTAAAACGAAACTTTTGTATGGATAAAGAAAACAATGAAAAGTCCCACGGGAACGCTGTCGAACGGAATAAAAAGTATCCTATGTTTTATTGCCGGTTCTAAGCTACCTCCCCACCAATTTTCAGCCAAATCGCTTCAGCCGTTCTTGACTTATGTGGTGTAACTAACACGACTTTCTTTTATATATATATAGATTTATGTCTAGATATTATGGTCTAAATCACGACTAAATTTAAATATTTACTTATATTTTTGTGTATTTTAATTTATCAAATCATCTTAATTATTAATTTTAATTCTTTTTTTATAAACATTATAAATTAAAATCTAGTATACCCCCCGTTTGCATTAATTACATCCTGTAGCCTCTCTCGCATGAATGAGACAATATTAGTGCACACTTGAGAGCCCCGCAGTGATTCCCAAACGTCGAAGGTGTGACAACGCAGGGAATTGTAAGTTCTAGCCTGATTTGGATCCCATTGTTGGACTATTAAACCCCACAGGTTCTCAATAGGATTCAAATCAGGGCTTTTAGGAGGGAAATCTATTAATTTTATCGTCTCTCTTTGCGTATTAAACCACTCACGAGTTATTCGTGAGTTGTGGATCGGGCTGTTGTCTTGCACCACATAAAGAGGTGCTAAATCAGGATAACTGATACGCCTTGTCGGTACCAAAATGTCTGAAAGAATTCCTGCATATTCAACGCTGTTAAGGCGACCAGTTATCTCGTGTTACTTCGATAAAGAAATTTAACTTCAAAACAATATTTCTTTAATTATTTCGTTTCGTTTGTTAAAATAGTAATTATGATCGTTAAATTGTTCTTCACTAAACTATCTTACCAATATTGTTTTGGGGAATACTACACACACCTTCTATCAAATATACCTATACTAGATTGAAGATCGCAAACAAAATCACTTGTCTTAGTGGCACCGGTTGCATATATTTCATGATATTATATTTACACATTTGTAATTCAGACTTCAATTTGTAAAGTATTAAATTAAAGACAACTCCTGGTTGCAATTAACCTTAAATCTTTGCAATTGGATTTTATATAGCTTACAATAAATTTGAATTTAAGACGTTATGACATTAAAATACAGAAAATAAAAATGTCATTTTAAAGTAATGTCTTTAATAAATGAGGTTAAATATTTTAAAATAAACGTCACACGCAAGTAATAAGATTGAAAATTATTTGTTCACATTTGGAATTCACGTTGTTTTGGTACTAAATATTTCTTAGTGCGTTCACTTCGAACAGTCATTATGTCATAAAGTGTCTGTTTTTTCATTCTGTTTGGCCTTACTTCATAAGTGTATACGAGTAATATTCGGTAGCAATAGTAAAAATCATTATAATTCACGTCACAAGTTATGGTATTGAGAACTAATTATTAAAAAGAAAAATGCAATTGCGTTCAGAGTCAGATAGTCGTTAATACGTCGTTTGAACTATGTATAAGTTAAATCAACCATGTCTCTTAAATCAATTAATTTAAGAAACCATAGTTTTTCTTTTGCGCAAAAATCGCTTTTACAGTATTTACAAATATTTTTTTATAATATTACACACTGCCAAGCCAGCAATTATTATTTGTGGAATTATATCTGAATTTGAATTATGGTCTAGTTTTTCACCAAATTCAGTGGTATTCGTTTTAAATTTATCAAAACTCTGCTAGGGAATCTAAAACATTAAATTAATTTAAGAAAAATCAATTAACTGTATAAATAATAAATTAATCGGAGCAATTGTGTTAAAAGCCGCTTCCCTTTAACACAACATAACAATTCCTTAATGTCACAGCAGCCGTAGGCAAAATATATCTACGTATTAAATGAATATTTGAATTTGGTCGTGATTTAGAATATATCTAGACAAAAATCTATACAAATAATTTAAGCTTGTGACTTTATATAAAGTAATCTCTGAATCTACTAAACCGATTTTGAACATTCTTTTAGCAATAGAAAGCTACGTTATTTGTGAGTGTCATAGGGTAAATATTAATCAGAAAATTGATAACAATTTTTCATTGTAGCCGGTTTTACAAAGCAAACCGAAGAAAAAACAGTCGAAAGAAAACGTTTTTTTATGAACGCTGCTTTACCCATGAGAGATATTTGCTTGAGTCCTAGAGAAAAGTTATAGAGCTTCATCACCATTATCACTATCAGCTCATATACGTCCCACTTCTGGGCACGAGTCTTCTCTATCATTGAGAGGGTTAAGACTTTAATCCACCACGCTGACCTAGTGCGGGTTTACGGACTACAAACCTAAGAAATTTCTAAGAACTTCTAGGTGTGCAAGAGTCATCACGATGTTTTTCTTTACCGTTAATGCAAGTGATAATTCATTGTTAATACAGATATAACTTCGAAAAGTCAGAGGTGTGTGCCTGGGGTGTACGCCCGCGACCGGTGAGATTCTCAACCGGGCGCGTAAACCTCGAGCCCAGCACTGTGAAGCTTGATAATGCTTATAAAAAAGTCAGCGACAGCATAATATGTCTAACTTTAAATATAACTGTAAAAAAATATTTTGTATATTGAAGAATAATTTAAATCATTACTTCATGTTAATTGATCAATATTATCAACAATTATGATTTTTTATTAAAATAAGTGAGTTTATAGATATACTCTCAAGTGTTTAAAACAAAATATTTTTTTCTTTAACTGCATACAATTGGCACGAATGGTTAAAGAGATAATACTGACCTAGTTATACCTAGCAACCGCAACTGTGCCTTAATCTATTTTCATTAAAAATATTTTCATTAAAAATATTTTCATTAAAAATAAATACAATATTTTTTCGCAATCAGGAAATAAATGATGGCATTCAGTATTAATCGAACTAAAATCACAATTTAATCGCAAGTAAAAATGTTTACCCCCCAACGAAGCGAGCGCGGGCCGGCTAGTATAGTATAAAGTACAGCCAACTTGAAACAATGTAAAATAAAATTTATTTCTTTCATTATTTCGTATAATTATTATATTAAATTGAAGATAAAATTATGTCATATATTATTGCCGCCTAGTGGTGTCACATATTTATGCTTCGTGAGTGTATCACATCATTTTGACGGTACTGCATTATGCAGCCGGATAACGTCACATATTTTTGCTGCGTACGTGTAGGCACATATTATTGAACTCGATTATGGGTCAGATATTTTTGGTAACCTTCGCATAGGAACATATTTATGCTCGTGACTGTACAATACTTAAAGTAAATACTTTGCGGCTTCCAATAATGCTGAAAAACAAAACAGTCAGCCAATTTTCCGTCTTTAATACAACAAAGGAGTGTGAAAACTGCCATTTTCCCCAAATTAAAATTGCGCAAATTCTCCGAATCCTAGTAGTGAAAAGGCAGTGATGGCCTCGAGGTTTAGGCGCGCGGTCGAGAATCTCGGCGGTCGCGGGTTCGAACCCCAGGCACACACCTATGACTTTTCGAAGTTATGTGTGTATTCACATTGAATAATCACTTGCTTTAACGGTGAAGGAAAACATCGTGATAAAACCTGCATACCTAAAAAGTTCTTAGAAATTTCTTAGGTGTGTAGTCCGCCAACCCGCACTAGGCCAGCGTGGTGGACTATGGCCTAAACCCTCTCAATGGTAGAGGAGACCCGTGCTCAGCAGTGGGCGTATATGGGTTGATGAAGAAGAAGAAGTAGTGTCTACCTAATTAATTTCTTTCCTATACCAACAAAAAGTCCCTAATTTTGTGGAAACATTAGCTGGCACACACTTGGAGTCCGGGTTTGCATTCGTCACGGACTGTGAACGTTTAACTGCAAACCCATGTAGTGCCGTGTGAACCGTCAGATAAAACAATGAGCATGTTACGGTTTTTGGTTTGGGAATTGTATCGACTTCGCTGCTTTTAACGTGGAATACATACAATATAATTTTTAGCATATTTGTTAAAGAATTACAAAGTATTTGTACTGCTTAAAGTACCTATACTTGTACAATTCCTCGTATATTATCTTACGTACATGGTTACTCAAAAAATAGACTTTTTCCGATTCCTTTCTCCTTACTTTAACGCAGAAGGTACAAATCGTAGGATAACTTATGTACCTAAAAAGTTATCAGATATTTCTTAGGTTTGTATACCGCCAATCCGCACTACACCATCATGGAAGGATTGCAGAAGGATGCACCTGCCCAGCAGTGGGGCGTGTATGGGCTGAGGATAATGACGATGATTCCCTTTACTAACATATTATGAATTACTTTGATTTTTTACGAGACAACAAAATTCTACCTAACTGGTGGCTTGCATGGTAATGGCGTTTGGCCACAGAGTTAATTCATTCCTTAAAATGTACTTCTTCATCTTCTTCATCAACCCATATACGCCCACTGCTGAGCACGGGTCTCCTCTACCATTGAGAGGGTTTAGGCCATAGTCCACCACGCTGGCCTAGTGCGGGTTGGCGGACTACACAGCTAAGAAATTCCTAAGAACTCTTAGGTGTGCAGGTTTTATCACGATGTTTTCCTTCACCGTTAAAGCAAGTGATAATTCAATGTGAATACACACATAACTTCGAAAAGTCAGAGGTGTGTGCCTGGGGTTCGAACCCGCGACCGTCGGATTCTCGACCGCGCGCCCAAACCTCGAGGCCATCACTGCTTAAAATGTACAAAGGTATATATTTTGTTTTAATTTTTGTCTCAATTTCTTATAATATTTTGACCCTAGAAGATGTTTTGAATCGATCAAGCGATCAGTATAGCTAAATACTTCCGTTTCTACGAAATCGGAATCAACAATCAAGAAGAGGAATTGATTCGACTCGCTGACGTCACTTGTCTGCAGGAATCGCTTCAGATGATTTCCTACATCGTATAAAGATAGTATAGACTATACTACAGACCCTATAGTATAGTCTATAGACTATAGATTATTCCTTATTTAAATAAAACCTCCTCGTTGTGTTTCGTACATTTTCAAATGCGTATTAAATTTTTTTAATCATCGTTTTATTAATAAATGTTATTAGATACTGATTTATTGTCATTACCGTTTTATTGCACATTTAAAAAATAAATAAATCATAGCTTAAAATATTTTATGTATGAGATTTATTAAACATTCTCTTGAAATACTCGCAAATTTATACAGTTCAAACAGATAACCTGTTTAAAAATAGTTTTTACATTTGGTGCTCCAAGATAAGAGCGGATACTTTTCTTCAAGTTAATTTACCTCGAGTTCGAGTTGGGGTGAATATTTTATATGGCCGAGCGGCTTGGCTGGTATGGCACGAGCGCAATATGTTTTACGAAGTCATTCCACTCCATTGCCTTCCCTCCTACTCCACTCGAGTGCACTCGCCACCTTAGTCCATTCCGGCATTGTAATGGATCGCATCCTGACCTTTTTGTAAAGAAATGCACATCATTGGAATTTGAAACTTTAATTCAGATATAGCTGAGTTTCGGCAATATTCTCGTGAAATTGGCGAGTGAAACGGGAATAAGATAGGAGTTCAAATAGCTATAAATGGATCGCCTAGTAATTTTTATAGAGGGGGAAAATCGTATATGGCACTGACCCATATTTATTTTAGATATTAATCGTCATGACAAAGACAATTATAACTAACATCCTCACAAAATTCTGAGACAAATAAGCGAAGTTATGTACAAAATGCAAACTTGAATCCTGTCTGCGTTTATGTTAGGAGACCTAAAAACATAACAATTTCGAAATGATTGTATTATTATTATTCTGAGGTCATTCTGCGTTGACATTGCAACTGCCTATTTCGAATGGAATTAATCACTGCAGCATTAGCTACAAAGCTTACAAATTGGACCGGAATACGCCATTTTAAGACGTAATATAGCTGTAATTGATTTATTTTTGTGGCTATCGAATAAAAGTACCTTTAAATGATTTTTTTATGGTCAATAGAGACTAGCAACAACTATTTCATCATACTATTATGTGCGTGTATCGTAAATTAAATGCTAAGTCTTCATCATCAACCTTTCACGTCCACTGCTGGACATAGGCCTCTCGTATGGCACGCCACTGGGCTCGATCTTCGGCCCTCCTCATCCAACCGCTGCCAGCCACCTTGCGAATATCGTGACCCCACCTGGCCTTAGTAGTATATATTTACGAGATTTTTCGATTGGAAATTTTTCAGCAGCTTCACGGCGTCATAAAATGCAACCTTACATCGACCATATTTATTATATTGATTTAAAATTAAAATGGCAAACTGTTTTTATAGAAATACATTTTGCAATTGCATGGCATGGCTTGAAAAATTATAAATAGATTCTAACTTGAAGAGGAGGCGCTTAAAGAAATATGCCTCAGTTTTAAACCACGACTGCACCGCCTACAGGCCTTTTTACCTTGGCATATTTTTAAGAATCCGACCGTCGCGTCTGTTATAAATGTTGTGCCTAAGAAAGGAGAGATAAAAATAGCAACCTATTAACACAAAGGAAATGTAAATCAAACTATGCTAGATCATTACTTTTAATATCAAATTAAAATTATTCTTAAAAGTAAATTATGGCTGCACGTACGTAAATGTCAGCGAAATATCCGCTAATGAATGGCCCAATTTCAGACATTACTATGCAGGAGTATTTGCATGCCATTATGCGAAGGTTAGTACTACGGAATCTGTGTTGCCATCAAACTGACATACATACGACATATTAACGTATTTTTGCAATAATTTGAATTTGGAACTAGAGGGCCGCCATTTGCAGTTCGATAATTCAAACTTTACCTTCGGCCTTCAACGGTTTTTGGAATGTGGCGAATAATTATTGCATTTAGCTAACGTCTAATTTACAATATTTTGTGTTTCAATTGATATTCAATGGTAATTGTTATTTTAAATTATAATAATAGTTTCTGGTGCGCAACATTGTGTCAATTGGTGAGAGGGAATTTTTGGAAGGTAAGGCAGTTTGGACAAAAATCAATTATTACATCATGTTTACTAAATTTCAAAATAAATAATCGAAATTAACTGAATGTGATAAGATCTAAATAAGTTTTCTGATATACTTACATAATATTCAATGTTATTTTTAAGATTTTGAATTGTAAAGTGATGCAGTTATTTCCAAATTCACTTACCTTGCGGTTGTTCTATATGGAGAGAGGAATAGTTGAAGACTATTCGATATTTTAAAACAATTGAGAATCGAGCTGAGGGCTGATATCCACTATAAAAAAAAATAACCATTAGAAAAAATAGTAGTAAAGTAAACCAGAATAGATTGTGTAAGATAAATGTAAAGCACCTGGCAGCTTATTGTCATTATAAAAACTTTTTATTTTAAAAACTATTTCGACATTCGAATTATAAAAATGAACGTAAATTCAAGCGTGCTTTACTGAAAATTTCAAGGGTAAAAACGGTTGTTTGAATCTGGGTGTAGGGCACTTTGGAACGCCGCCCACGCCTCACTCTGTTTCCAGCTATGACGATTAAATTATGGAATTTTAGGTAGAGCTGTTGTTTGGCTAGTTTAACGGCATTGAGTCCGTTGGAATGCACAAAGACATAATGAATAATGGAAACGTAATGACTGTTATTATTGACGAAAAACAGTCGCCTACACTAAGGCCTCCCCTAAAGATATCTTAAAAGCTAATTGCATGAAGCACTTCATTAATTCCATTTGCAGCTTTGCGAGATCGAAATTCTACACATTGTGCAATGTACACATCTATTCTACATGGGTGTATTGATCGATATGTACATATCTATCGTACAAGTAAGTAAAAACCTTTGTGATTGCAAGTTATTTTGATTTTATTAATGTTTAAGCCGCATTGCATAGCACTTTTTACACACATGTGAACAAAAAGAGACTCGTTTTGTAATATGTAGGCTATGAGAAGTACGACTTGTTGCTTATAATTTTTATGGATATTTCCAATGTATAAATATTTGTCTCGTTTGTTAATCTTCCAAGACTGACATTAGTTAAAATATTCTTTTAAGATTAAAAGAATCTAAGGGCTCAGACGGACTTTGCTCAATCTTGTGTAGGCCAATGAAGGCAGGCACATTGTCAGGTTCCATGGTGTAATGGTTAGCACTCTGGACTCTGAATCCAGCGATCCGAGTTCAAGTCTCGGTGGAACCTTGTGTTTTGTACTTATATTTTCCATAGGAATATGTGGTTGTTCTTAATATTAAAATTAGTTTATATTTTTATGTGGGTATTGTATGTATAGTTTTGTTTTTTAATAAATAAGAAGACTTATTAGAAGTTACTTTCAGTGTTTGACATTATTTGTCAATTCAATAAGTATACAGTCACGGTAGTATATATTATATTACAAGAAACTGTCGCAAACGCTGACGCTTAAATCCGACACAATAATATAGAACTTTATAGTAGTCTTTTTTAATTATATACGTTTTCCGATACATAAATTCTATGACTAACAAATAATGCCTTCCAAACACGGCCGTTTTCCTAAGACAGCGATTTTACAATAGTCAATTTGGATTATGAATACATTAGAACTGTTTTGTTTTCAGAAGCGGATTATCTGGTGATTAGATCGCTTGCTTATATGTTGGGTATTAGATACATGAAAATTCCCCGTTTTCAGTACATTTGCAATGAATTAACCGGGGTAAACCACGTCGCGAAGGTCGTGTGATAACGATACGTGCTGATAATCTAATGCCTTGGTAGACATGACGTCAGCAAAACTTTATTTCTTGTACTACACCTGATTTTAAGTAGCTACAGTATTGTCCAAACAGAAAGTAGTGTTAACATCAACTAACGTAAGATCATGCCATCTCTCGTCATTGGACTGGCCATGAATTGTCACTTATATTAACGGTAAAGGAAAACAGCGTCAGAAAACCTGCACGCCTAAAAATCATATGAATTTTAATTCATAGTGGTCTATGGCAAAACCTTTTTCAGTTGAAGAGTCGTCCCATGCGTAGCAGTGGGGGGACGTCTATGGACTAATAAATTTTTTAAGTCAACTCAAACATTATTCATATCACTTAACTCCTTGCTTTGCACGCAAAACATGATAATTGATGTATTCACCAAATCAAACACGATGATGTGTTCGAAATTAAAAAATATATGACAATTTCTGAGCAATTGTTTAAATACACAATTTTAGTGTTTACGTGTTAGTTACACTTACATAAAGTCACGTATCAATTTGTCTTCCTCGTTATGATCATAATGGTTCATGCAATAATGTTACGTTTCGAAGTCAGCTTAGGGAAACGAATATGCTGACATAATTCTACAAACTCGTTAGATATCTTTGTTTACTTGCCAGTTTGCGCTTTAGTACCCACAGAAATAAAGAATTATAAACTATACTTTACACAATTAATTGAATACAGTAAGTGAGTGTATGTATGTAAAGAACATATTAGACTTGCAAGCATCAATAGCAACTTAGTAAACCAAGAGTGTGTACCATAGCCTAAATTAAACCAAAACTATAAACGTCATTTGGGCCATCTTCCTAATATGAGTGATGTTACCTTGTGACGACCATTCATTTGAAAGTGATTCAATTACCACAAATCTAAATCAATTAACCATGTTTGATGACCTAGAAATGCGGGTTAAAAAATCAGGACGATAATCCATGCCCTTTTTTGAAGTCGTGATGTCTAAGGTCGAAACAGATGTTGGTGCTATTTTTTGCCCTCACTAAAGGGTATGTATGAGCATCAGATATGGCAGTTATCCAATTTGTCCATCTTGGACCTAATATAGTAAACAAGCGTATAATCTGATAAAGATTCTTGAGTCAGAAAAGGTGACAGGTGCTAAATATGTCTAAGTTAATTTGTAAGTTCATTTATATTTTACGTGGATCAGTCGTCAACTAATTTTGGTTTAATTTTGACATTTGTAGTTTAAGTCGATGCGACTCGGGACAAATTTAAAACTAGTTAAATTAAAAGTAAATTTGACGGTAATATGGATGTGAGTGATGAGAGATTTAGAACAAATATTGTATAAAGAGTTGTCGAAAGATGGATATACCCTTGTGCCTTTAGGGACACAGACGCAGCATAATATACATGTATGTAGTATAGTAACTGTTTTCAAGATAACTATACTCAAACAGATGAAAATCACGATAAACAACTCGATATCTCCATATTGTCTGCGTAATACCATTTTACACAATGTAAAGACCTATCTCTATAACCTACAACACTATCTCACGTTCTTACAATAGCCTGTGTAGTGTCTACATCCTGAACAAAAATGTTGGCATAAAACAGACTGAAAAGAGATATTGGCCAATTGAAATTGTATTTAAACTACACATTTCTTGTCATCTCGTGACAGCATACACAGTAAATAATAAGGCACCTAACAGTCACATACATAGCTCTGACTCCACACTATGATACAAGACCTTCGTCGTGGGTATCAGAAACTACGAGAGACTGTTCGGTCTTACAAACAGCCAGACCCAAAACAAAGTTTTGTAGATCACTTGAAACTTGTACTGATCTAGCTAACGCAACGGGACTGTCAAAATCTCGCGGTATTTCCATCTTTATTGATTTATGCCGTTCTGCATAAATGAAGTGTTTTTTTATCGATTATGATGATGCCGATAAGACACCTGCCATAGATATAGTATCGTTTCTGTTGATTTATTACTTTGACGATTTGCATATAACTTTTTGTGTTTCAGAGAAGCAAAGGACAAATCCTGTACGGCTTATGATTCAACTTTGGATGTCTTATTAGTGCAATTAAGTACAAAGAAATTTAAGTTATGATTCATCTTTGATGAGTTTTAAATACTTTCTTTAATGATTCATTACTGTTGAAGATTATGTTGTCTGGACACAATATAAGGAGATATCATACTTAAGATAATTTGTATATAAAACATTGAATCATCGCACAAAGAATTCAAACATTTACCATATCAATTTATTCTCATTACTTTCCCAAATACAGCATTGTCGCTCAGAGATCCAGGATTCACATCGCATGAGGAAAACAAACCATATTATCATTTGTCGCGTGCGTGTGCCACACATCACGTACCCCGCGCTAAATACAGTCTGGCCAACATAAGAATATGAATCACAGGGGGAAGATAATGTTTCGTCTTAAGTAGATTTTAAAAAGCATTCGGGATGAGTTTATATTTAGATATTTCGAAGGGCGTGAGGAGCATGCTCTATTTTGTTCCTTGAGTGGAGATTCTGGTCTCATTTGAGATCAAAGCACATGTTACTCAGAAATTAAGGGCCTTACTTATACTGGTTGTTAATATTGCTACACTTAATCATACTTTGTCTTGCTTTATTGGTTAACATGTGACACATGAGGAAACGAGACAAAGTCTAAGTAGTTGTTAAATAAAGTTTATTAATAAGCCGTACATGCATAATTACATTGAATAATGTAAAACGCAGGCATTTATTTATAACACATATCGTTTCAACGTTGAGGTTCGCATTCGTAATTGCATGTCCTAAGAATTCGCAGTGTATATTCGAACTATTTGTTTTATTTAGTATACAATATAATAAATGACATACAACTTTGAGGATATAAATATGTATAATAGCGACAACAATCGGTCTTATCGCAGCTGCGATTTCTTTCAAACATACCTACGCAATTACTTAATTTGCTTAGAAGTCTATTCATACAATATGTACTTACCTAATGCTCAAAACATTGTACAAATCTTTTATAACTACAATATGTACCTGTCCCGTTTTTATCGTAAGCTATTAAACAAAACACTGCATAGGCAACAGATGTGGTAGACTTAAGGAGCTATTTCCTTGCAGCCAGTTTCAACTAAGCTGTGATAACACCCAACAGTCATATCTCGGAGCCCACACTAGTTTACAAGGTCTATATCGTAGGTATATGAGACTATGAGAGACTTTTTCGGTCTCACAATCCGTTTGTGGATCACACAAACATTTGTCTTGGTGCGGGAATCGAAGCCGCTGGTATCTAGCCAACTGCGCCATAAATAATAACCTAGAACCAGAACTACCATTGCCCTTGCCAATTAAGAATTTATGTTAAGAAATCAGCATTTGAAGATCGAAAATGCATGATCCAAGATCATTATCGTCATGTTGCTATGCGTAAATTGCGCAGTTAGAACTGACTCACTGTCTGTTGTGTGTTTGCTTATAACCAAACATGTTGCGTCACTTTGCACTCCATTTTAAAGGATGTTGTATTTGTTTGAGCTCTGGTGTTTACCCGACACTTCTGTGTAAAGGATGGCCCGGATTATTTCGGTAATATGTCATTGTATCAACCTTTTCTTGGTTTTCGTTTCAAATTTTTACATTCATTTCATTGGTACCATAGGAGTTTGTATTTGAAGATTATTCTAGTAAGTTTTATTGATGAAACTTGAAAAATTATATTTTAAATTTTCTTATTCTTTAATCGCGCCAAGATAAGTAATAATACCCGCTGATATTTATTAACATAAAAATGGTAAACGAAATTTTAAATAAATATATAATATAAAATAAACGAATGCCTAGTTGTTTCCGCGATAAAAGTGAGAGGTATTCAATAAAGACTAAATATAATAAAGGTATTCTTTCATTCAAAACCCGGTTCGGGTAATACGCTTTACCATCAAGAAATTTTCAGTAATAATTCCGAGTCTGAAGATAGCCCCTTAAACGGCCATGAGCATTTCTCATTTGGATACATAATAATTTGATACAAAATCTATCTTGAATCGTAAGAGCAGGAATGTATGTACCTATATATAATCTCTTACACCTGTAAGGTGTAAGAGAGTATGTTGCGTGTTATGTATGTTTTGCGATTAACGTCGTATTTAATTATTTTTAGAAGGAGTAGTGTAACTACAATAAACATAATCTACTCGAAGGCAGAATTAAGCGATTCTTGTGCTTGGGCTCCGAAAGGCTCTAGGCATCACAATCCTCTCCATCTGAAGCTAGTTTATAAGCGGTTACGCTCTTTACCAAATATTATCTTTGAAAAGGAATCTCAGCTAAATATTTCAGGTGCTATTAATATTTTGACAAAATAATCCAGTTTAAGTAAATTCACAACACAAAGGAGATAACACTGCACATCTTCATATTTATCTAATCGCATCTAGAACTTTTCGGTTTAAACTAGTGGATAAGTTGGTTCGTATATTGTAACCACAAACCAGTAGTTGGCACCTGTCGTTGAATAATCAGCATCACCTGCCGATGCGTAATTTGCTAAAAATAATGTATGCAGCACAGCTGACAGGAATTGACACAAAGCCACGGGATGTTGGAGCCAGCCCCTTGAGGTAATAACAGCGAGATTTTTGCTTTTTTTGTGAGTCGAACCATGGGGGTTTGTAGTTAATTGTTTCTAAATTATAGTCTTTATATCTTAATTTTTTTCGTGCGTGTGTTTGTCACAGAACGTCTTTTAAACGACTGGACCACTTTAAATGAAGTTTTATATGTCACCTCAGGTGGATTCGAGAATGGTTTAGATTCTATTCCGCATATCAGAACGCCACACCAAAATTTTGAAACAGTAAGTATATTTTCTTTGTTGAGTTGAGGTGAATGATTTTTTTGAGAATGGTTATGATTGAAAAGCGGAAAAAAAGTTTTTTTTTTAATATAAATCTTTGTACTGTTAAGTTACCATGAGCATACATTATTAGCCACGATAGTACTATATGTGGAATTCTGTTCTGTATTATGCTAGTACAGCCGGCCCATTCATGGTTCACTGACTCCAATGGATAACACTGAGGATTTACCACATACTAATAAGCTTAAAATCGCAAACAGCTCTAATATATGCGAATTACAACGGCTTGTTCCCATTGGCCTAGCGTGGAGGCACGTGGCACCTAATTGTGACGTCACACAGCAAAAGAGTTTACAGTGTTATTTAACATGAAAAGCGATACGGAGAACCCCAAGGCCACCGATATTTGCACCTACACGCGCCTCTAAACCGATATATGCAGCAAATGATAACACTTATATAACAAAAGATAAGGTGCAATGAAACTATTATTTATAATTGATTGCCGGAAACGCTTATCAGACGGAAATGGACGCTTACCGTTTACTTAACTTTGTTGTCTTGAGATTAATTGGTGGTAATTGAATGTCTAGGTTTGAGAGTAAAAGGCGGAATTGGTTGTTTGATGACGCAATTTGACAATATCCGTGGTAAGGTACATGGAGAATGCTGCGAAATGCGAGACAGAAGATCACAAGGTGATTTCAAAAACATATTATTCATGATAGTTACAGGAATTCTCTTATAAGTCTATCTTAAGATACTTCTTGTGACGTTGATGGCAAAAATTAAGACTTTTCTGTACCTATCTTATGAGTCTTTAAAAAAAAACAATCACAGATTTTTCCTTCAACCGTAAAAGTAAATGATTCGCTGTGAATACACACATTGTTTTGAAAAGTCGAAAGTATGAGCCTGGGGTTTAAGCCTGCGACCGCCGAGATTCTCGACCGCGGGCCTAAGCCTCGAAGCGAAAAATACAGACAAAAACTTTTACGCCTAAAAATTCTCCATAAAAAAAATATTCACTCTGAATGGATTACGTGACTTTATATCACGTTTTCTTCCTTTATGACTGTTTTATCTTATCGCTTAATATACAATTGATATGTTTTATTCGATACGGTTGCTGGCAATCTACTCTCGTAGGGGCCTCTCCTTTTGAGTAATTTTCGCAGTACTGATGATCGATGAAATCTATACGTTATTTTACGTTTTTCATATATCTATTAGTTTATTGTTTTCTTTCAGGAAATGCTTCGCAGTTCTGTCGAAACATTGCATTAGGCAGCATGGGATTAACATTCCTCGATGTAACTCTACTACTTTTAAAATCATACATTAGGACATCATAGCAGCAGAGCCAGCATTTTAAAAGACATAAGTAAATTTTAATAGAAATGAAGAAAATTACGGTGACATACAGCTTTCTTTTCTTTCACGAGAAGAAAGCGCCTTAAGCTCCCCTGTTCGGTACCTCGATACCGTTGCCTGACTTGGGTCAGCATAATAACCGAGGTCAATACTAATTCCTTGATAAGTGTACCGTGATATTACTTTAAAGAAATAAATATTTATGTAAATAACAATGACAGACTGATAACTTTAGATCTGAAACTAAACGTAAAAATCTGGGGAGTCCCTTTAATTTATAACAGTTATCAAACAACGTCAGATATGGTAGTATTACATCGTTTCGATAATCAAGTAAGTTATGTTAACAAGATCTTTGTTTTTTATGGACTTAATAATTAATTTGATAAGACCTTTATATTTCGTACCCCACAGTATAATTTTTATATGTTTTGAATGGTTATAAGAGTTGTACATTTTTTTAATACTTTTATCGTTTGTTATGAATGGAACTGATTATCAAGCAAGGTACTCATCTTATCGTAAAAGAAAATAAATAATTACAAAGTTTGAAGGTTGTAGATGAAATTATTCCTCCACAACCAAAAGTGTCTCAGTGACTGAGATCTATCAGCGAAGCTCCGAAAGTCTTTGTAGAATCATAGATAGTCCAATGTTCAACGTAAGTAATTGGGAGGAACAGTAAATAGGATGAGTTAGAATTTGTAAGTTTTGCAAAGACATTGAGTAACCTAGATTGTAGAGTAACCTTGATACGATATTGATAAGTCACGGCTTCCTTCTAATGACCAGGATAAGTTGTAGACCAGGATAATGTTTGTATGCTCCTTAAAAAATTGTCTCCGGCCTAAATACTCGTACTATTTAAATCAAATAGTCTCTCATAATTTCTGATAGACACCATATAATACTTATATCGTTTGAATTCTCAGTAAATTGCATAACTATTGATAATCCGATGACTGCTTCTTAGAAAGGAAGAGATGCGGGCATCATTTAATTCGAGCATGTCCCTAACCAATTGTATTTCACACTCGGATAAAGTGAATCGAATAGAATTAATTTCATGTAATACCGCCTGCATGTCTTCCGATTATCATTGATGCCCCTCATGTGGTATCAAAAACAAATCATATAGATTATAGCTAATTATGAATTATGGATGAATGGCCCTCATACAAAAATTAGCGTTTATCTTTTCGACCTATGCGCAGAATAAAGTTATATATGCTTTTGCACAACTTCTCTTTATCAGCGATTTAAACTCAATTGGGCACAAAATTATCAGTAACTTTTTAATTTTTATGTTCTTCAAACAACAACAACGAGTTCTACTTATTATTACTTTACTAGTGCAATATATAAACAAGATTAACACTATAAAGACATAAAAAGTACTTTGGTGTTATAGTCATAAGTAACCTTATTCTATGCATAGGTCGTTTTAACGTTCTCGTTCCAAAATATTACTAAATATTACGTCTTTTGTATACATACGTTTGTATTCCTCCAAGGCTAGGCAGAGGTGATTTTCGTACCCATATGTTCCTAAACCCCTCTCAATCGTAGAAGAGTTTATGCCCAGCAGTTTGATGATCTGAGGAGTGATGATAATAAACAACAGGAGGCCTCAAAGACCGCATGAACTACCAGCTCAAGGTACCGATACAGCCGTATACCAGGAGTGTATTAAATGTGTGGAGGTTGATCTTTCTTTCTACCTGCTGTTAGGTTGGCTAGAGCCAGGTTCCACCTTTCAACCTAGTCTTCGTCCCTTTGTTTGATATTTAGCATAATCTAAAGAGACTCCCTTGTTTTTAATATCTTCCCTGATGGAACCAGTGCTTTTTTGGTCAGCATTACAATATTGTATATCAAATAACATGATCGTCGGCCATACCTTACCTATAACTGGTTGGTGTCGATGTCAAACAAGGGTACTTTTCAGAGCGGAACGATAAGTATTAGTCATACGAATATCATATATAATGTGATTCGAGTAGAAAATTCCCTAATCCGTTTAGTACTGAACTCTACGTGAATTGATTACATATCTGTGACTCATCCAACTATCAATAACAAACTGTGACGTCAGAATTTCCGTAGAAAGATCCCCGCTGAATACCTGTTAGACAACTTTGATTAGACATCGAATAAATCACTTTGATGTGCAGGTGCTTATATGAACTAAGGTGGAAACGGATGAGAGAAGAGGGGGGGTTGTAATATAAAGAGGGGGGGGGGGATTCTTACTGTCTGTTATATTGTTTCTCCATTAAAATTAAACAATGATGTGATTAATTCATGTTTAATTTTGGCTTTTAAATGTTTTTTTTGTAGTGTCGTTAACTGAGTATATTTACACTTGCTGCTACTTAGAATCTCCTATTAACATTGGTTAGTTCTGGAATCGAATCTTGGACCTCTCAGTCGCTAGCGAACTTACCCCACAGGGAATTCAATTCACCGAATTCCGGGAATTCAGTCTTTCCCCTATTGTATAAGAGGAATTCCCCTCGTATGAATTACATCATTTTACCACATATATAAATTGAGTAAAAATTGGCAGTGCCATAGCGAAGTTGGCTAAACACAAGTTTGTGAAACAACAGGCCATAGGTTCGATACCGGCACAGAGACAATCATTGTCTATGACACCATAAATATTTTGTTTGAGATCTGGGTGTTTGTCATGCCGAAAAGTCTTACGTAGTTTCTGATACCAACACTACAAAACTTGTATCTTAGTGTGACGTTAAAACTACTAGTAAGCATAAAAATAATAAAGCCTAAGTGTCATGAGAATGACGTCAAGAGTAAAAAATACCCGATACTTATACCCACTATGCATAAAAGCAGAAAGAAGACAATAACACATTTGTATCTCACTGATAAATTCACGTCAACATATATCGTTGTTATGTACAATAGAAATACCTATTTTATTATTATGGGAAAGAAAAATGACTACTTAGTTATCTTTTTAAATAAACTAAATCACGTCATAGCCAAAGATTAATTTTTAGAAAGATTAATATTTACATTGTAATGTTTCGTGAGGTGACTTTTCTGCCTTTGTGTGCCTGTGATTTGTCTTGATCATCATCATTATCAGCCCATTGTAAAAGTCGTAGGTGTGTGAATGGGGTTTGAACCCGCGGCCGGCGAGATTCTCGACCGCTTACCTTAACTTCTAGAGCTAGACCATCACTGCTTTTTTTGTCTCGGTGCGGACATTGGTTAGTCAGCACTCGCCACTAACAAACTGCGCCATTATCGAATATGCTAAATAAAGAAAAATGTGCAAATCAAATCTTATCTGGCTCAAGCAGACGTTAAGGTACTAGACAAAAATGTTCTAGGTAATTTGAAATTATAATCACTAACCGGTGTTGTTTTATTTCATAGATTGCAACACAAATTAAAATAAATTTTGATAGTATTATTTTCATGATTAATCAGTCTCGTCCGTAATTTTCCCGAGCAATAATTCTCAAGTAAACTTAGAAAATGTTTATTTATCGCTTAAAGTTACAAGCCCACTTATTATGAATGGATAAAGTCCACTTTTACCTTGGGAATGAGCAAGAGGATTATTTACTTTTCTTTATTTAGATACAAAACACTACGAGTCGTTCCACTGTACAATATTTTTTCGTAACTGGTTTAAATATGAGATAACTTTAGGTAAGTAAAATATCCTAAGTACATTTTGGGTGACCTGATTTATAACTTTTTTCCGATTGGAAATTTATTAGGGGCTAAGTCTTGTAATGTTGTTGAGGAATTAAAATATCGAAATATGGATGTGTAAATACACCATAGCCTAACTTCTAAGGTAAAGAAGTGAACAAAAACAAAATAATGAAACAAAAAATCCTTGAAATCCCCGATATCTTGTAAATGTAGATAAAACATACCATAATATTGTTCGCCATTTATATAAAAACTCCAAATCGATGTGTTATCTGTGATTACGATTTGATGTGTACTTTCCTAAAGACATGTAGACAGGATAAGGAAATGACTCATACGAACTATGACGCCGGCGCATAAATAATATGAGTAATGAACAAAAGAAACGATTATTAAGATTCAGCATAATTTTGCTTTGCAAATGTCACTGTTGACGCGTGCATTTTATGCAAAAAACCCTTCCTGTGTTGAATAACAAATAAAAAAAATACAGACGTATTCCGTTTTGGCGCGGAAATAGAGAGACCATAGTCAATAGACAGATTTATTTTATTGGTCCTTTAGAAAGATAGAAAAAAAAGAGCTATGGTAGGTATCAATACGAATTTACTAAACTTGCAGTCATATATGGACAAGAAACAGTCTTGCTGTGTATCGACAAGCAAGTAAATTGCCGTTGTAAAATATTTTAATAGGATATCAGGCCACTGGCAAACGATACTAACCTTACACTGAGTTTAAATTTAATCTATTTTATGAAGAGTGTCTTATTCTTAGGTTGTTATTTATCGTCATTTTTTAACGGGTGGAAAATTCTTAATAATATTAAAAAAAATAGTTTTATTAAAAAAAATTAAATCTATTTTTAAAAATATTTATTGTTATTAAAAATAAGAAGTTGAGCAAATGTTCGAGATTTATCTTCATGGTAAAATAATATCTCGATTTAAACAATATGTCTAGGTTTCATTCTAAGGTTGCAATACATGTGTAATCAAACTGCATACTAAGAGAGCAACGGCACAAGTTTCCTCATGATGTCAAAATTCTCTGTAAATGCGTGATGAGTAAATATGTTTGTCATTCCGCAACGTCATTACAGCTTTCCGCTTTAATATTTCGATTTCAAGATGCGATTTTCACAATGTTTTAGTTTTATAACACCTGGGAGAAGGGAAAGATTTATGTATTCATTGTTTTGACATACTTACAACCATAGGTACTATATACAATGGTGCTTATTTTTATCTAAAGTAAAAACAAAAGCAGATTATAAATGACTGATTGTAATGACTGTACTAAGACTAATGATGTAAATTATTATAATGACATTTTATGGCAACAACTCAATAGTGACCAATTGTTTTGAATTTCACAATCATCGACACCTTTGCGATCAGTCGCATTCGATAGTCGATCGACATTTTCTGTAATATTTGTTATAACGCTTATCAATTGAAATTAATATAAAAGACGCGGATGTTCTGTGGAGATAGCTTGAAGACGTACGCCGCTGCAAATCACACTTCCAATTTCAAAATAATGTCTGTAATTATTTTATTAAAGTGAATAAGACCTAAATACTCTTAATCCTATATGGCGTATGCATGCAGCAAAACTGACTGAAAAAAGGCTAATGATATTAATGACAAAAAAGACAAAAGAGTTACATCAGGTATAGAAAATTTATAGATGTAAACAACGACAGTACTAATTGACCTTCTAAAGGGACATGATTCATTGACAACGCAAAATTTACACGATATTGCGTGATTTAGGAATCTACCTTTGGACTCGCAACATTGTCTAGTCAAATACAGCCATAAATTAAACATTACAAGGACTATCGTAACATCATTTCCTTGTTTCCAACACCATAAACGTGTCGACTCACACAGAACTTAGAAATTTTGATTACGTTTTAGAATGTACAAATTTGTTGCGTTCGCATCTCAGAACGCCTAAGCGTTATTTCAACGCAACATTTATTTAGCAATACGTCGTTTCAGTAACACAATATTTCATAACAGTGAAATTGATAATAAGCAGTCAGATGGCAATGCCAAGACACCGGCAGTCAAGGTTATAAATGCTCTTAAATTCTATACAATTATTATGAAGTCATAAATATTAATGCAGGCAGTTCTGCTTTATTTTTTTTATATTTATTATGTAATCTGTGTTAGTTTCGCTTTATAGCATTTTGCTTTATTTGAACAACCTCATTACTTACTTCTGCAAAACGAATTGCAAATTGAACCACTTTTGAATTCGATTTAAAAATAAAATTCGGAATATTTCATGGCTACCAAATATGTAAGATTTTATTCTCATTGGGATATATTTATGTAAATTGAGTAGGTAAGTATTATGGTTAGGTTACGCTAATTCTCTCGTTGGTCCCACGGAAAATATAAATGCATGCGATGACGTAGTCTCGGGATCACTTTTTGGGTCAGAGAACGTGTTGGAGCCTAAAGGGTCCTCTGGTCACAATTTTTTAGCAATGCGGAACTTGGTGTACAGGAATAGGGTCACCTAAATTTTAAAATTAACATTTAAAATCTTCCTCGCTATAAGTGGATTTTGGACTTCACGTCTACGTAACCCGACAAAGATTCAGGCATGATTGCATGTTATTTTTTATCTAAATATCGATAGAATTCAAAATATAACAATTGAAAGTATTTTATTTATTTGCAAGTGGCAATGTAATATTATACGGCACGAAAAGTGTTGATTACATACTGGCCTGGTATTGACCTAATAATGACCTTACATCAAATGCAATTCTCAGACTAAGTGCACGCAATTGTAAGAGATTGTCATTAGCTTATTACAAGGTAACCAATTTGCGTGACGAATGTGAGGCGTTAATTGAATAATGGGACAAGGTGTTACCTATGATTTTTTAATGATATTGCATAGTTTTTAATTGACTTTATTTTATAAAGGACATCCAAACTTCAATGAAGCTCCAATTTGTGGCCCTGCGTTATAATAATTATA
The DNA here is from genome assembly GCA_030295005.1 of Cephonodes hylas. Taxonomy (NCBI): domain Eukaryota; kingdom Metazoa; phylum Arthropoda; class Insecta; order Lepidoptera; family Sphingidae; genus Cephonodes; species Cephonodes hylas. The sequence goes on along the minus strand of AP025364.1, from coordinate 3,194,995 downwards.
ATTATGATTATTATCATTTAATAATCATTAACATCTTATCTTTAAATGCATGTAACACTACAAAGTTTATGTTCATTACACAAATATATATCTACTAGCTTTTGCTCGCGACTCCGTCCGCGTAGACTACAGGGTTGAGTTCAGAAGGAAAATAAGTTGTAGTCTATTTTACTTCTCGGAGTCCTATTAATCTCCATACCAAAAATCATACAATTCGGTCAAATTGTTCAAACGTGAAACCGTAACGCGTCGATCGGCGCCTTGTGCATCATTATTGCGCGCTTGATCAATATTTTAAAACTGCAATATCTTCTAAGATACTCAGTGAAATCAAATGATGTAAAGGGCAATTTTATTTAAAATTAAATACTTGTAATGAACAACGTATTTATTTGGATAAGGATTAATATCATGTTTGTAAAAACATCTTCACAAATAATGCTTTATTTAAAATAAATTTGGTTAGAATAAAAAACGTTATAGTGAGCCAACCTTAAAAGATAGACATATGCTGTCGCGGACTTTTTTTTAGAATTTTTAAAGGGGAACAATTCTGTCATACATTATTTTAGCGTAGCTTTAACCGTTTCTGCAGCGCACGCCGCGGAAGCTCACAAAAAGGAAAAAATGTCCCCGATTTCGAAACATTCTTTATTGCTGCTCCGCTCCTATTCATCGTAGCGTGATGTTATATAGCCTATAGCCTTCCTCGATAAATGTGCTATCTAACAGTGAAAGAATTTTTCAAATCGGACCAGTAGTTCCTGAGATCCTAGCGTTCAAACAAACAAACAAACAAACAAACAAACAAACAAACAAACAAACAAACTCTTCAGCTTTATAATATTAGTATAGATAACAGAAATAATTTGTTATAGATACATAATTATGTACCTACAATGCAATTTAAATCATGCTGCTGTATCAGGATCGTAGCATTAACGATAATGTCATCCGACGAAAAAATATTTTCAATTGTTTTTGGTATAGATGAGGTACCGCAGTAAAAAAACACAAGTATTGTCTATACTTCTTGACAATCATGGCGAGCACGTCGAGGTCTGTTTTTCTTATTTAATTTATTATCGTTTGCTTAGCGACGCTATTTAATTTAAGTTCAGCCAAATAATTATTAAAATAGCCATGACGATACGTAAGTTGGTGATAGTGATAAAATAGTGGAATACGCGGCTTTAACATATCGATGTAATTTCTACTTGTTGATTGAATGTTAAACCTACTTTCGTTTGTGGTTTTAGAATTGAGGCAAATAAAGTGGTGTGCTATGCACATCCAGACGCCCCGCTCATCGAGGATTACAGGGCTGGGGACATGATATGTTCGGAATGCGGTCTGGTGGTTGGCGACAGGTAAGTTTACGAAACACTTGAATCTTTCCATTGTGAACACCGTGTCGTAATAATAACAACGCAGACAAGCTTTGTTTGACGGTATCGATGTATTTGGTTTCTATATTTCGAGGTCGGTAAATAATTTAATTTGATTGAGCAATATTGGTACTTGTATTTTGTAGAGAATAAGGATACCTGCAACCGTTTCATCACTATACATTTGAGTCCTGGTGATTTTAATGAGTTAGTTTAAAAAGTTGGTCATGGGAGATCAGGTAATACCAAGGTTTTACCCAGCACATATTGCCAGTGACACAGCTATACATTACTTTCACTTTATAGAAAATCTAATGTTAAAATGGGCATATGTGTGTTAAAAGTAATGCCATTGCAATTGCCACTTAGAAAAAAGAGATGACAAAAACAAACTCCTAATATTAATTATCTCAATTTCCATTTGCAGAGTTATTGACGTTGGTTCAGAATGGCGTACATTCAGCAACGAAAAATCAGGAGTAGATCCGTCTCGTGTTGGTGGGCCAGAAAATCCACTTCTTTCTGGAGGTGACTTGTCCACCATTATTGGCCCTGGTCGAGGAGATGCTTCGTTTGACAGTTTCGGTGTATCAAAATATCAGAACAGGAGAAATATAAGCAGCACCGACAGAGCACTGATTAATGCATTCCGAGAAATCAACACAATGGCTGATAGGATAAACTTGCCCAAAACTATTGTGGACAGAGCAAATAATTTGTTCAAACAGGTATTTATATGGCAATTTTGCAATGTATGGCAATTATTGATATGGTAACAGTTTAGTAATGAATCAGTTAGTCGACCAACCTGCAATAGGCCAGTGTGGTTGACTAAGACCTAAACTTTTTCACCTGTTTTTTTTTTCACAAGCCCTTGCCTAGCAGTGGGAATGAAGAGCTCAATGTTCTGTGTGCTTTCATTTAAAAAATAATTTGTCGATGATATGCTACTTTTACTATTTGTGACATTTATAACACAATATTTCTAATACTAGATACGATTCATTGTAATTACTATTCCTCAGCTTATTTTTAATATTAAGCATTCAATTTATATGCTAATTAGCAGCTGTTCAAATAGAAATTTATGTATATATTTATACATTATGTGGCAGTCAATATAAAATTGTAAAATGCAATCAAATTACTTCTTTTTCTTTTTCAAAATTTAATTAATAAATAATATAAAATATACCACATGCAACAATCACATACTAAAATAACAATTTTATGTGACTGATATTACATATGACTTAAAATAGTCCACTATGTATTTGATTAATTTGCACCATGCGTTTCACACTGCCTATAACCACACTCAATGGAAGCTGATCCTGTGTGGTTGCGATCCTCAGCACTGGGGGAATGAGGCAGAAGAGATTTAATTAATTAATGATTTAATGAATTTTGTGGTATTTTTTGCCATAATTGTAATCTGTATGCTTAATTTTAGTTATTTACATTGGACAGTGCCATTCATACATAATTATATCTTTGTATTGTATTACTTATAGTTTTGTTATTTATTGATCTATCTATACTACAATCAATCTCTCAATGGTAGAGGAGACCCGTGCTCAGCAGTGGGCGTATATGGGTTGATGAAGAAGAAGAAGATCTATACTACATATAATATAAAATTAAACATTAGTAAAACTTCTCTTTTGTTCATATCTAATGTAACATTTTAATAACTTACTTAATTTATTATTGTTTTGTTTCACAGCTGTTTTATCATGATTTAGCCGTACTAAGCATGTGTTATTTTGCTGTAAATTTCAGGTGCATGATGGCAAAAACTTGAAGGGCAGAGCAAACGACGCCATTGCGTCAGCGTGCTTGTACATCGCTTGTCGGCAAGAAGGCGTGCCACGTACATTCAAAGAAATCTGTGCCGTTAGCAAAATCAGCAAGAAGGAAATCGGAAGGTGTTTCAAATTGATCCTGAAGGCTTTGGAAACTTCCGTGGATCTCATCACAACAGCAGATTTCATGTCTCGGTTCTGTTCGAATCTCGGTCTGCCGAACTCTGTGCAGAGAGCGGCCACACACATCGCCAGGAAGGCTGGGGAGCTGGACATCGTGTCGGGCAGGAGTCCCATATCGGTGGCGGCTGCGGCTATATACATGGCTTCTCAGGTAAGAGTTTGATTTAGGGTTTGCCTGATTGTCTCATAGAAAAGCTAAAAATTAAGCATTTAAAGTATAATTGGTATAAAATTGTAATATTTATGCTGGAAATAGGAAATATAGAAAGAGGTTGTGTTTGCAACTTATTGTATCCTTGTTGAAGTTATGACCACATTGCTTCTGTCATAGTTCTGGCTAATTGTTTATTGCAAATGAATGAAACATAAATGCGAAGATACAGGAACTAAGGGGTTTTTCTTAAAATAAAACTTAGCCTTCAAACCTCACCTAGACCCAATGTTAAAATGCAGGCCTTTTGATGTTTATCTTTAATGACAGATTTAGTATGAATGTTGTTCTGCAACAAATTAGGATCAAACATTATCAACATAATTTTTAAATTAAAATATGTAATTACAGGCTTCAGAAGACAAGCGCAGTCAGAAGGAGATCGGCGATATTGCTGGTGTGGCTGACGTCACAATCCGCCAGTCATACAAGCTGATGTACCCGTTCGCTGCCAAGCTGTTCCCCGAAGACTTCAAGTTCGCGACGCCCATCGAGTTCCTTCCACAGATGTAGTATACAAGCAAATATTAAGTTTTAAGATTATGCTTATTTTTTTGACTAGTGCGATCGGTTCTTTGTCACTGTGCTAATTATGTTATATTTGTCTGAGTGTTTAAATATGGGTTACCTATAGACATAGTAAGAAAATAAAGATACACATGTTCCAAAGCCGGTGAGCCTGGTATGAATATGTTGGTATACAAGCATGTAATTGTCTGAAAAGGTAAGACTGACATTGAATATCTGTCTACAATACTTGTGAACCCGAATACACCCTTTTATCACTTTGTGCTCTTGACTGTCTTGGTACCATAATGTGTAAGATTATTTTTTTTTAATTAAATTATACCTTCAATATTTCTTCAATTTATGTAATGCATTCCTAATGTCGGATTTTTTGTTCATTGTAACAGGGCTCATGGTTGTTTTACATTTTGTATTCTTGAAATTCTTCAGGCATTCACTACTTTATTTATTTCGACTGTAGTTTGCTATTGACCTTGAGTAATTTGCAACACAAGTAAATAAATTTATTTGATACATTAACATATTCTATAGGTTTGACAAATCTGTGCATGTAAATATCTTACCATTTATCTAATCTCCTAAATTTGGCTTCAAATTGTAAACTTTAGTGAAGATATCTATGAAGTATATTATAAAAAAACCCACAATCAGCTTAATATGTTGATTTCCAATCCTAGATTTTTTATAAATTGAGTTTCTTAAAGTACTGTGACAATATTACTACAGATGTTGAAAATTGAATCCATTTTTGCAAAAACAGATTTCGAAACCCAGCTTTGCAGCTAGGGGGTTTTGCAAACATACATCTCAAATGTTTTAATCTTGTACAGTTCCTAAAATTAAATATTTCGTCAACTAGTTACAGCTGTAGTAAGAGCTGTTTATACATCAAATATGACAAGGCTACCCATTATATAAGAAGGTAGCCACATAATCAAAATTATTACCTAAAATAAACATAATACTATACATATACACTTGGTATATTTAATATATTGTCACATATAAACTTATGCTACATAGTAATTCCAAGTATGCAGTTATATACAGGGTGTATTTAGACCGTGATCGAAAACTGAGGCAGGTAATACCGAGGGTGATCACAAACCCAGTGGCGATATTAAAAATCGTGACAAAGAATAAAAAAATTTACGTTTTCCATACAAGCAACGGTGTTAAAACTATGTGGTTTGTATGGAAAACCTCAAAAATGTTATTGTTTGTCGGGATTTTCTTTAATGCCAGGGGGTTTGTAATCACTATCGCTATTACCTACCTCAGTTTTCGATCATGGTCTAAATACACCCTGTATAATCAGTAGTGGTACATAAAAACTATATTGAGCTTTCATAAGGTCCAATCATGTAGTGAGTTTCGATGTGATTTTAAATTAGTTATCTTGATTTTGTGTTGTAGCAAAATGGTAACAGTGGTAGAAATATGACCATATTTCTTGTAAATTTATGTCTTCACTAATAGATATTGTAATATTGCTTGAAAATTAACATGAGTAATGTTATAAAATGGAGGCACAAAAGCAAATTAAAATAAATAAAATTTTATTCAGTGCTATTTATTAAAGGTGGCTCTACAAATAACTCAGTTTTTTAGGTTTATAGAAAATATATATCAATGGTGATTGTTTTTATTCGTTTCTTACAAATTCAATTCTTAGTTATTTTTTAAAGTTTAATTGCAACTACAAGTTCAAAGCAAACTCAGGCTTTCTTCATATGAATGCATTCCTGATCAAAATCATTAAATGCTTTCATAAAACATCTTTTGTATCATCTACATAGCCATCATTAACAGTGACTTAATAATGTAAGTAATTATTTTTAAAAATAGTGTTTAATTATTATTAAGGGCCAGTATATGTGTCTTGTTATTAGTTTTTATCACAACAGTATTTGAGATGATCATTATTTTGGGGATAGGGGATTGTGATTTAAGTGTTTTAGTTTAACCATAGTTGGAAAAATAGGCTGGATATCACATTTTGTATATTTGCTAAGGAACATTAATGATAGTTGACAGTGCTGGTTTTTGAAGCATATTTTGGGAACATAGAACTGGTAGTAACTGAATTGTAAGTTATGTTGATAACAATATTATTTATTTAATAATGCAAAAAGTTGTAATTAAGAATGACTATGACCTAATGAAGAATATTGACAAATATACAATACAGCAACAACCAACAATTTTGATGGTGGTAATAAGATTTCAGATAGCTGTAATGACTGAGGTAGAAATAGTTTTTGTAAGACATTAGGTCACAGTCATGTCTTGAGGTATAGATTTGGCTGCGAATTAATATAATTTACTAATAATATTATGTATTGTATATTACATAACTAAATAAAAATATTTGTGAAATTTTATTTGGTGCCTTTTCAATACGGAGGTAATGAAATGTAATGTGGCAGGTTTATGACTAACGGTAATTGCCACAGTAAGAAATAACAATATGACACAATGCTATAGTACCTTCACTGAATAGTTTGTAGACTAAAACGAAAAATGTGATGTATAATTTTATTACTAAATATTTCAATATAACCGTTTAATACATGGTGTTGCCATGAATAACTATAATTTTTCACACATGTGCGTAATTTAAACATCATTTTGTACAGTAATAATTCTATAAACTAATTGCTGTATAATTTTGTAACATTCTACTTTACTTATAGTTATGATCTCTTTGTATGTTGTCTTATTATTTTTAAATTAATAAAACGATTTTGTCACAGAAAAGGTTTTTTACTTTTTAGACTTATATAGATTTGCTTTAGTCTTCGGCCATTGTTGACGAGAAAAAAATTCTTGATAAGTATTATAGTTACATATTTTGAAATTGTGATTATGTTGTAGTGGTGTATTTACTTAATATCATGTGACAATTATCATGGAATCTGCATGGTTGTGCAAAAATGCTTAGTCAAACAAAATGTACCTACTTTTAGTTTAATAGTAACTCTCAGTCTATAGCCGTCCACTCCCCAAGATAGAGGCAACCATCCCATCCAAATACTTTTATAGTTAATACCACATATTTCTTTAGTATACAAACCTATTTGTTTGAATTATATTGAAAGATCATTTTTTAATAGTAATTAATGGGTTCTAATAACGCAGAATAGTTAAAAGCAACTTACCGTTTAACAACAACAGATGGCGTTGTCGGCCGAATATGTTGAAGCATGCTAGTGAAGGCTATAATTTTTTTGCTCACCAGTTGGCGCCACGGGCAAGTCAGAACTCAGTAGCATTTGCTAGTAGTCGCGCGAAAACAAAGTTTAATTTGAAATGACAACTGATATCGCAAAAATCTTGTATTAAGAAACGAACTGAACAGAAATGAAATTTCTATCATCATTCATCCTCTAGAACTGAAAGTGGTTAGTCCACCCCGCTGGCCTAGTTCGTATTGGCGAACTAGACAACAAGCAAATTCCTGGTGCAGGTTTCCTAAAGATGTTTCCTTTTATGTTTCAAAGTAGGTGATAATTTAAAAGTTATAGAATAGAATAGTTTAATATTTAAATGATAGAGATATGGTAGTGTAATATGTGTACATATGTTGGAGAAATCTGGGTGGAAAAATACCTATCCCTTCGGAAAATATGGGCGCAAGGTTATAGATGGTTTTTATTCTTAAACATTTATCTGCCACCGGCAATGAAATTACTGCCAGGCGCTAGTAAGTGCTACGCACTTGATGGCCTCGATGTTTAGGAACATGGTCAAGAATCTCAGCGGCAAACCCCAAACGTTCAAACCCCAGGCACACTCTTACTTTTCCACGTTATGTGTGTATTCATAATGAATTATCATTTGCTTTAACGGTGAAGGAAAACATCTTGATGAAACCTGTACACCTAAAAGTTCAGAGGAATTTCTTAGGTGTGTAGTCCTCCAAACCGCATAAGGCCAGCGTGGTGGACTAAGGCCTAAAACCTCTCAATAGAAGAGGAGGCTGGTGCCCAGCAGGGGGACATATATGGGCTCATGACGACGACATCGCTAGTAAGTACTAAAACTGTTCGAGTCAATAAAAAACTTGCGTATTACCTTTGCGTACAAAACATAAGTCTTTGACGAAATACTCGGAATAGTTTTCGTAACATTTCGGAGCGGTCATTCGTCGTCACATCAAAAAATTCTTTATTGAAATGCCTGTTGGCCATCGGACGTTCCTATTGCGTGCTTGAAATTGTAATAGGAAACTCGGCCCTTTCAAGTGACACCGGCGTACGCTTGCCCTTTGATGGGACCTTATTAGAGACAAGCCTTTGTAATTTAGGCTACTTTCTACGGACTTTGGAAGAAGTGGTTCTAGTTTAGTTTATTACGTAAATACATAACCTCACGCCTGTATTTCTCGAAGGGGTAGGGAGAGGTGCATTCCTGCACCCAAATTTCGCCAGGTATTTATCTGTCCAACGTAATAGGGGCAAAGCCTATTGCAGTTTTTCGGGCACATTTACAGACTCCGTGTTACTACCGAGATTTTCTTAATGGAAAAACACATAACACTTTGCTCGGCCCGGGAATCGAACCTGGATGGTAGAACCTCTACAACGTGTAACAAAATACCCCGTAAAATATAATTAATTTATCTAAGTCAAAAATATTGTCAACGCAAGTAAGGCGTCATGTCATGTGGGGAACCAGAACATTTAACAGAAAGGCCTACGTAAGTACTACGTATGATATGACGTCATGCGCAGGCCATGACATATAGCAATTTAAATCGTGCTCGCGAACTGTATGTGCAACGATTTGTCGATAGTAGACCCCCGACTGAACAGCGACAGCTCTCTTCGTACCAGTGTATTCTGAACATGACAAGTCGACTACCTTCCCCCGGATCTTTTCATCGCTCTACTGGAAGTGGACGTCTAAGCACAGTATTAGTGTTACAAGAGTTTTAAAGAACTACCACTGACTGACCACGAGTACAAGGCGAGCTGGAACCATATTAATCATATTTGGCGAATTCTTCGTGACTTCAATCGTCACCCTTATCAGTAACGCCGTACCCAGAAGCTGATTCCCTCCCATTTTGCACCCAGGAGGAACTTCAGCGAATGGTACCTCGGGCAGTTACAGTAAAACCCTAATTCCGTAAACTATGTCCTTGGCCGAATGAGGCATTCTCGAGGTCAGGACTTTCAAATATGCATAACAATAACGGTTGGGCTCGCGTGAATTGACATGCTTTACGGCAGACCAGATTTCCGATTTCAGGCTGATCAGGACTCGAATTGAGAGATGTATTCGTAGAGCATTCGTTTCTTGAATCCATACTCGATGCGGTGACTTTGACGTACTTGTTTCACACGTGATGGTAAGTACGTGGCTAAGATAATCTCTGCTTACTTAACACAATGCAGGCCTTCTGTAACACCTTGTGTGGCAATCAATGACAGCATTCCTTTGATAACGAAATGGTTATGAATTATGATTACTGGTAAGTTAGTACCAATTCTGATGGAGTAGCCTGATAAAATTGTTTGTTTTTTTTACCATTCAAACTAAATAGATCGAGATTAAAGTACTTGAAGTAATATAGCTATTCGTATAAGAATTTATGTAATACGTCAATATATTCGTTGGTTCACCTACGATTTGAGCTATGAAGCTATTCAAATGGCCTACGAAATCTAGGATTGTTTTCAAATCCGGATATGTTAAAATACTACGTGACGTTTTGTAAATATTAGCGGTATTTTTTTTGTAGCTCTAAAGAGTTAAATATTTAATGTACTTAATAATCTTTTTATGCTGGCATTTCATTTACCGTTCTAGCTGCTGATAAATAGTGGAATACAGTCGTTATACAGTTGTACAAGGTGCATTCAGCCCATGATCGGCAACTTAGGCAGGTAACAGCTACGGTAATTTACAAACGCATTGACGTTTAAAAATATCCTGACAAAAAATTTAAATTTTGATGTTTTCCTATCAACTACATATATTTAACGCCGATGGTTATATGGAAAACGTCATTTTTTTATTTTATTTTGCCCTATCCCACCACACACCCGCCACTGCAACTCCTGTATTCCAGGATCAACAGCGGTACGCACAGTACTGGCGCCGAGCGATGAAGCTCAGCGGATCTAAGGGGACCTAAATTGTCATAATCCCGCAACGAAGTTAATCAGAAAAGCAATGTAAAGGAGGAGTTGGAAAACAAAGAGTTGTCCACTTCCCTCCATATTTTTTTATTTTATTGTCAGAATTTCTTTTAGTGTCAATGTGTTTGTCAACACCGTAGCTATTAATTACCTGGTTTAGTTTTAGATCACGGTCTGAATACACCTTGTATAGTGCTGAACATAAAAAAAAAAAACAATAACAGCTCGCTAGACGAAAAATATCGCAGCCAGTACCTTATCCGACGTAAACAGCCTGATGTAAAAACTCGACAAAGTTGCTTTAGTTACCCTAATAGTTTTATATACCCGCCGTCCACTGCTGAACGTAAGCCTCCCCAAGTTAGCGCCAACCATCCCGGTCTTGAGCAGCCCTCATCCATGCTTTCCCGACACCTTTTTCAAGTCGTCGGCTAATAGTTTTAATACTTTATAATTATCAATCACCAAATCATTTTTATTTAGTACTGAGCAATCATTTTAACGTCCTTTGTTGAATTAACTTCAACCATCGGACTATAAATTTTCTAAAAGATTCATTAAAATATGAGAAAGGCATTTTTAACTTGTAGTGAACTCTGCTCCGATTGAAGCAAAAAATTGAGCGATATTTCTCCTCGAGAAAACTTTTAATGGCCTTACGACAAAGAAGTTATGGATCTATTGTCTTGTAAGTAATTACTAGTTTCGAGTCGTGCTAAAAATGTAGGATATAATATGAAATGTTTTCATGATAAAAATACGATCAATAATAATTAATATTCACATTAAAGTGGAAAATTCTGTATCTATATTTCTATCAGAAGTAAATGTTAATTTTATTACCGTGATTTTCTTTATGTTTGATATTTTCTTTAAGTAAATCGAAATATGATAATAAAAGTAGGTCAGCTCCGATGAACTCAATCAACCCATTTATCGCCATTAAATTTTCTCTTGTTTAAACCTTAACTTTTCGCATCGATTATTATTTTCATTTAGAAAGTTTAAAAGCTGCTTTGATAAAACGAATAAAATCGATAAATATTTTTTATAAACGCCAATAATTTTCAATCCTTCATCATCGTATATTGTATTGCTTCGATTATAAACAGTGTAATGCGAAAACCCGATCAATGTACCAAATGGTTTTCCCGCTACACGCTACGAATCGCTTGAGACCTGTCAACCAGACAGTACCGCGAGAGCTTTCACACGGGGAGGTTGTGTCGCTCGACGCCTCGCCGCTCCCGCGCACAACACGCGAAGTCTTCAACCGTTTATCTAATTAAAAAACAATGACCCGCTTGCATTAGCCGGGTATGGGATAATGTTTACGCACATTTTTGTATGAAGTGGCAATGTTTGTGAAGGATGTGAGTTTGGAAAAATGTTGAAGCCGTCCCGGGCGCGATGGCCGCATGTTGGATTACTGTGGTTTGCTTTGTGCCTCGCGGTGGATGGACTTATAGGTGAATTAATTCAATTAATTTTTAATTAGGTTGTTGTACGCTGAATTGGATGTCAACCTATATAACCTCTTCGTTGTTGGATATAGAGTTGCGCGGTAACAGAAGTGATGGAGGCGATCTGCTGAAAACTTTTGAATGTTTCAATGTTGTAGGATTATGTAAATTTGTTATGAATATGTGCGATTCATAATGCTTATGCTGTTTTAGTGTAAGGTCATAAATACATCTTGTAATATCAGGCAAAAAACAGCCAAATACAGTTTCAGATGTACAACTCGTATCGTCAATGTTGTAGCGTTATCAGGCTGTGGATTATGCTTTCATAGGTTTGATTCCCAGATCGGATATTCTTTACGTTTTAGAGCTTGCTAGGTTTTTATTTCAGAAAATAGTATGAGATATATTTTTCTTGTACACTATACCATGAGACCAAGAGAATGTAGTAGGATAAAGATACTGCCAAAAAGCTTAACTGTTTTCAACGGGTATTTTTATGATGAGTATTCTTTCAGAAGTTCTTACAAAATCGCATGCTGTAAACTCCAAAAGGCGCCTGTTTGTCCCACTTGGAGATTTTATTGCGATTCGATCAAAAACATCGACGGCGTCAAATGAAACGAATTCCGTTCTATTTCGGAAATGACAAACAATAGGCACGACTTGAAATACCTTTGTTTGTTATACAGGGTGTATTTAGACCGTGATCGAAAACTGAGGCAGGTAATAGCGATAGTGATTACAAACCCCCTGGCATTAGAGAAAATCCCGACAAAAAATTAAATTTTTGAGGTTTTCCATACAAACCACATACTTTTAACACCGATGGTTGTATGGAAAACGTAATTTTTTATATTTTTTATCGGGATTTTTAATATCGCAACTGGGTTTGTGATCACCTTCGCTATTACCTGCCTCAGTTTTCGATCACGGTCTAAATACACCCTGTATAGGTGGGTAAGAGGAAAAAATCGGAATATATTTTCAGTACTTATTACTTATCTTTAAAGTACTTTATTGTTGTATATTGGCTTTGGAAATAGCAGTAAAAATATCTCCAATATAAAGGTATAAAAATAATAAATAAGGTATTATTATGAGGATGCAACTTTCAGTGGTTTCGTATAATAAGAAGCATCTAATGTAAGCTCAACCTAGTCGGTTCCACGGAAATAGTGTGCGTCGCTCGGCTATGAAGTCGTAGGTTTAATCCGGGATAGAGAAATGTGCATTTTTAGTACCTATTTTGACTAAAAGCTTCCTATTAAACGCTTTTGGAAAGTTTGTCGGTATGTTGGCTAATTTATGAAACGACACGACCAAATTTGATGAGGCTTCCATTATTAAACCGACACAAAATCTAACTTTGACGTTTTCCATTTAAACCACGTACATTTCATGCCGATGATGTTTGTATGAAAAACGTCATTTTTATATTTTTCGTCGGGATTTTTTTAACGCCAATGGGTTGGTGATAACCAGTGTTGGGCATTAATCAATTAACTTTAAATTGAACTAATCAATTGATTAAAAAATTAATTGCAATTGAATCAATTGCAATTAAACATTTAATTGCGTGTTGCAATTATTTTTTTTAATTGATTGATGAAATAATTAAAACTAACAATTAATTTTTTTGCAAATTTTGTTCAGAACGGTGGTCCGGTTCTACAACCAGATACATATACCCACCCTTGTTAATTCAAGTGTTATTAAAAATACTTGATAAAAAAATTAATTGTTGATTGTTAACTTTTAATTTTTTTTTTCGTAAAATAACTAACAATTGATTAATTGTTAATCGTATAAAACCATGATTAATAATTAATTAGTTGTTAATTGCTGTCACTGCAGTTAACAACTAATTAATTGTTAATTTTTAATTGTTAGTTTAATTAAAACTAGCTTTTGCCCGCAACTCCGTCTGCGTGGACTTCAGGGTTGGGTTCAGAAAGAAAATAAGTTGTAGTATTTTACTCCGCAGAGCCCCATTTACTTAAATATACAAAAATCATACAAATCGGTCAAATTGTTTCAACGTGAAACCGTAACACGCCGGTCGACGCCTTGAGTATCATTATTGCGCGCTTGATCATTATTTTGAAACTGCGATATCTTCTAAGATACTCATTGAAATCAAATGATGTAAATGACTAATTTATTATGTATGAAATACTTGTAGCGAATAACGTATTTATTTGGATAAGGATTAATATCATTTTTGTAAAAACACCTTCACAAATAATGCTTTATTTAAAATAAATTTGGTTACAATAAAAAACGTTATAGTGAGCCAACCTTAAAAGATAGACAAATGCTGTCGCGGACTTTTTTTAGAATTTTTAAAGGGGAACAATTCTGTCATACATTATTTTAACGAAACTTTAACCGTTTCTGCAGCGTACGCAGCGGAAGCTCACAAAAAGGAAAAAACGTCCCCGATTTTGAAACATTCTTTATTGCTGCTCAGCTCCTATTGGTCGTAGCGTGATGATATATAGCCTATAACCTTCCTCGATAAATGTGCTATCTAACAGTGAAAGAATTTTTTAAATCGGGCCAGTAGTTCCTGAGATCCTAGCGTTCAAACAAACAAACAAACAAACAAACAAACAAACAAACAAACAAACAAACAAACAAACAAACTCTTCAGCTTTATAATATTAGTATAGATTTGCCCAACACTGGTGATAACCATAGCTATTGCCCTGTATATCTGCAGGATACCATCGCGATAGGCTATAAAAAGGTACATTAGCAAAAACATGTTGTAATGCCATAATGTGTCCACGCTTATTTGATTACGTACGCAGGTCATTTCGCAACACCGCGCCCAGCACGCGACCGTTGAAACAGATTGGATTACCATTTCACTTAATTGCTGGGTTGATACTATATTTTAGTAGGAATTAATCTACTTTATTAATGTAGGGGCAAGGTCGAATTAGGGGTCATTCCTATCCGTATTCTTTAGTGGTAGACCTAAGTTTACCTTACAGTAGACAAGAGGATATTTCTGTTCAGATATTTTGCAGTGGTAGAGTTAAGTAAGCCAACCTGTACTAAGCCAGCATGGTGGATTTATGCCTAATTCCTCACAATGGAAGAGGAGGCCCGTGCTCAGCAGTGGGACGTAAATGGCCTGATGAGTATGATAGGTAAAGCTATATAATATTATTTATTTTCACTTCATACAAAGTTTGTATTTGCATTCTTTACCAGTCGAACTTATATTCATCATCATCATCATCATCATTATCAGCCAAAGGACGTCCACTTGACGCTATAGAATAGAGCGCTTTGGAAGTCTCTGGGGGAGGCCTATGTCCAGCAGTGGACGTCCTTTGGCTGAACTTATATTACTAGTATTAATAGTTTATAGTGGGCACGAGCCTTGTTCTTCAATTGAGAACGTTTAGGCTTCAGACCACCCCGTGTCCTAGGCCGAATTGGCGGCCTATACATGGTTCTTACGGTGATCTTTGGGAACTACAATTACTTGCGTAATTTCTTAGAACTTTTAGGTGTCCAGGTATCCCCTCGATGTTCTCAACCTCGCGCCTAAACCTCGACGCCACCACTTCTAGCTTTTATAACTTTATTCAATATTCTATAATGCTTGGGTATTTTAACGAAGTATAAACAACATAAATTGTTTCGCAAGCTCGTTTTATTAAAACCTTTTTATAAAACATCCAGCAAACAAATAAAAAGGCAACTTTATAGCCAGTGTTTTACGTAACTCCAATATTTAAATTCAGTACCATAGATTAACTTTTAAACAAAACGAACAAAGGAATTTCAGCCATTCAATGCCGAGCAGTTTTATTTAATTGCAAACGGAAAATAAATTTTAAAACTGTAATAATTTAAAATTTACGTTCCAATTCATAAACTTCGTTCCTAATTTGAATGTCGTTAATATCCGACCCGCTTATTAATTTTCGTAACCATAGTCTACACCAACTTTTTTTAAAATGGCGACGACATGTTGACAAATAGTTCGCCCCCTAAAATCCAACAATGCGATACAATTTCGCGTGGATGATTATTTCATACAAAATTATGACGGAAGGCCATTAATCCGGGGAGGGTTATTTTTTACGTACGTGCTATAATGGACGAGCGGGACTATGATTTCTGTATTAGGATCGGAGGGAGAGTTTTCTATTGTGCGATAGGTTTGATGAAACTTTGTTGTTCGATTTTCGATATCTGCAATGCATGCAATCTGATGCATTGCTTTGTCAAAAGTTTAGCTATGTATGGACGAACGGTTGAATGGGTGGATTATGAATAAAACGGAACGTAATTTCATTAGAATTAAGAATCTGTACTCAAATAACGTATTAATTCTCAATATAGTGCGTGTTCGTTTCATTTTGATAAAACATTCGTGCCATAAAAATACTTTTTGATGTGTCCACAAAAGCCAAAAGGCCTTTAACCCCAATTTATTTTCGAATGTTTTGAAATAGAACGCGCGAACAAATACAGAAGAGACAATTTGTGAAACTTTTAAACAAACCGGTCTATTTTTACTGAAACAATGGGTTTTAAATATGTCATGAGTCGCGTCACCCAGTCTCGCCTTACGAAGTAAATGTTGACGGAAATGCTGGGAATTAGTTCTTGAAGTTGAAAGATAAATCGGTTCCCAACAAAAATGCTAAGGGGCTATTGATTAAAGGCAAATGCTTGTGAAATATACGACATTTTTGGAGCATTTCTAAATTATTATACTTGCTCAAAAATATTTGGGTTAAATATTTCAGAAGATTAAAGACTAAAAAGGTTGTACATATTTTTAAAAATCGTTAATACTGAACCGCCAGTAACATTCCAAGTGTTTGTGAGACGTAAATCAAACACTATAAAGAAGACATAAATTTCGACCTATTTGGGCCACACTTCAAACACGTAATATAATAATATACTCAAACAAAGACTGAAATAAATATATTTAATAAAATCACAGACCAAAGTACCTATACTTAGGCTTGTTTTGTCGAAGGAGTAAGCAGAGGTGAGTGTTGCAACCACGATTCACTAGTTTCTTGCCTTTGGTTCTATCTAGAAGATCTTGTTACCTCCAGATCCCAAGGCAACTAAAGCTTGTTAAAAAATACATTAAAACACCGTGTTGAAAAATGTGCCAGTATTTCAAGCTTCTTGCCATCTGTCACATTGTGGTGAAGACGACATGAAGTTATTTAATACGAATATCAACACTTAACGTATCTTAATTTGTAAGTATCAAGGTTTGGAGTAGATACAACAAATGTGTTCTCATTAATCTATGATGGACAGTGCAGTAACTAGCCTTTTATGCACCCGGTGCGAGCCTTCCAAACTGCGCCCCTGAAAAATGCTCTAACCAGGCTTAGCTACCATGCATGAGATAAAACTAGATACTAGTCTAGTCATTTCTGCCCTCCTCCAGGGTCTGCGCCGTGTGCCTGGGTACTGCTGGTACTGCCCTAGTTACGGCACTGATGATGGATGGCATTGGCTCTTAGCTCTTCGCAGCCGCATCCATCTTATCGTATCCTAATATTTTCTTAACTTTGTGAAGCTTGTAAATTTTCTTTTAAGGTTCAAGTAAGCGATTACTAGATAGAGTATTCCATCACTCCTACACACTGCTACTACTTTACACCAGGATCGATAATGGTTTAGAAATGATACCGAATCGTAAAATCATCAAATCTAATATATTTACTTCATTATTTAACTAAATATCGAAATGAAATGAATGAATCGAACTTGTAACCTTAATGTATTAAAGCTGGTTGGTTCCTGACAGCGCAGAGTAATCATTGCATTTATCTACCAGAAGCTTCATATTACCGTCGTCAATTGAATGAAGAAATTGATTGCATAAATTGGACTTGTGCTTTGTCTGTGGCAAGAATTTTTGATGACAACAGTAGCCTTTTTATTAAGCCACTTCGGTCCATACAAACTAGTAATTCGACCTATGTATCGAATAAAGTTATGTGTGCTTTTGCACAACTTCTCTTTCTCAACGATTTAAACTTAATTGGGCACAAAATTATCAGTAAATTTTTATGTTCTTCAAACAACAACACAATTATTGATCATTATTACTTTACTAGTGCAATATATAAACAATTTTAACTCTATTATAGACATAAAAAGTACTTTGGTGTTATAGTCATAAGTAACCCTATTCGATGCCTAGGTCGAATTGATAAGGCACCTGTAAAATCAGTCTTTCTATTTTCTTTAATAAAGCACAGTATTATTATTTCCACAACAGTTTGGTACAGCTTTCCATACATATTTAAATATCTTACCATTACAATATCATGGAAATCTATTTTAAGTTCTGTAATATAATATAGTAAACGAGTATCTATTTGGAAGTTGAATTTGTGTGAAAGTAATTCGTTTTGATATTAAATCAAACTTGTTTTTTGTCTTCAAATATTTCTTTAAACCGATCTCCATTATTCTTTGTAACTAGCATGATATGATTCCCACTAACCGTACCTCAAGAAACAAACCATTACTTTAAAGCCATTACTGACGCTTATCCATACCATTCATATTTCACAGCCCCTCATAATCCACCGATAAGAACCCATTTTGTAAGTGGTAAATAAAACAAATTGTTTTCCCATAAAGTTAAGTGACGATAAGGCACATCAAACGTCTGACAAAATCGTAATGTGTTCTATTAATCAAAGGGTCGTTAAATGTTCGACCCTAATGGGCACGCGTCAAGGTGCGTAACATCAACTCGACGGGGCTCTCCTGATGACGATTAACATCGTGCAAATGATTGATGATCCCGCACATCGGAATTACGCTTTGAAATGTGGTTAAACGATGTTCAACGACGGTTACAATGCTTTGGAAATGTAATAAATGGTGAAGGAGTTATTAAAGACAGTGATGTTGCAGAATCTTGAAATGTTACACATTTAAAGTCGGTTTCCTAAAGTTTTTAGTGCTACATTAGACTTATAGCGTTGTATTGTTGCGAAGAAGAGACTAGCAGAAGAATAGTGTTTTTTTTAATGTAGAAAAATGCTCATAGGTTATGCAAGCGTGATTTGTATATATGTCTTTGAAGAATATTAATATACTAAGTTATTAAAAATGTCCACAGTTTCGTTTTGAAAAAAGTCGATGACTCAGACGTCTTTTTCGTCTGGTTTGTGATCTATATATCGGTAAGTATAATTAAGTTGGCATTTATAAATGATGCTAAAGTTCTGTTTTAATTACATACTTTTTCATATTGACTCCGTTTCGAGGATACAAGATCTTCACGTTCTGAGAGATCTTTAATATGAACGTCTTAGCATAGCCTATTGAACTACTATTTTTAATTTAAACATTAGGTTCTTTTTAAATCATATTATAACGTCTAATAGTATCTTGAAAAATCCTTTAAACTTAATAACGGAATACATACACTACATACATTTGAACGTTCAAACTTTCACATCAAAACGTGGCATTAAATATCCAATCGACACCCCGTTGCCATGAAAACCCATGTCCATATGCTAATGGAACTCATGAGAGGAAATAGGTTATTTTCGCTACGCGGTCCTTTCAATTTCGCTGCCCATACCGGGTCGGCTCTTAGTATTAATATTTAACTAGGAAGAGAGCATACTTTACCTGGGGATCCCTAGGGAGCCGTTATACCAACCAGAATGTGTGGGATTGGATTACGTTAAACAAAAGGGGAACGATTGTTGGATCTAAGTAAGATGTAGGGTTAGACTAACTTGTGCGATGGAGCTGATAGTGGTTTGATCCCCAGATCGCAGTAAGGATAATTATGTTTTTTTTTATCGGGAAAACTAAGTAATAGAAATACGAAATTTTTAAATGATCTAGGGATCATCATCGGCCCATATACGTCCCGCTGCAGGGCACGGGCTTCTTCTACGAATTCTCCTCTTTCATATAGGATGTCTCTTTAAAGCAGTTCAATTTACTTTTGAGGACAGTAAAATATTCTACGTAATAATTTGGAGAGTAAATAATAAAAAATAAATTAAGCAATAAACTTATCTCAAAATAAGTAGGAAGTGGGTCAGTCTAGCGACTGTTACCATAGTTACGTCCGTCACGATATGCGACTTAATCTTGTTGGTACGTTGTTAAGATTGACAAAAAAGGTAGCTGTCAAAACATTGGCATTTAATTATGAATTCTACGAAAAATTTATAATATGATAACAAACCATTCCAAAAATGTTCAAATTTTAATTTAAACTGATAGAAAGCGTAGCTTATTTTTCGGCCAGTAGTCGAATAATAACCAGCTTGAACCGAACTGCATGTACCTACATAGTCAAAGAATTCAAAAATAGAATTTTATTTATACCACTCTTATGATAAACACACCTTAATTTAGTTCAAAGCAATGAACCGTCACATACACAGAATAGCCTTGCGCCTGAATACTCGTATTCTAAATACCAGAGCTCGATCAAAGATCCGTTTTGGATGAATGGAATTCCAATATGTCGGCCTAATTGGTGCTGCTGTAATGAGATAATTTGACCGCACACATAAAGTCTATTACAATTGCCAAGAGTAAAACAATGTATTGATTATGAAGATCTAGTTTTGTTAATTTAGTATTCATATACATTGATTGAAAAAGAAAGAGGAGTAAGGCAATTACGTGTGAGTCAACAGCGGGCATTACATGATTTTTGTAAGTAAACCTTTTAAAACATATTTTTTGCTTAAATCATTTTGAAAATGTCTGCCATCATTTGATGAAAGCATATCTGCTCGATCGTAGCCAAATTGAAAGCTGTTAAGATAGTACCTTTCAGACAAATATTTGTTATCCAAAAATATTTGGAAAGGGTCTTGATGTTTGTGGGACCAAAAAAAGGCTTTCGTAGTCTCCGGGACAGATGACACAGGACTTGCATCCTAGTGTGGGGTCAGAACTATGCTTCTGTTGGGTGTATATATTTATTCTTCCTGGTTGCTGTAATCGAATTCACACCTTGAAGGATAACCTTAAGGCTATGGAAACGCGCCTCGTCTGTAACTCAGCGCCCTTGTCTCCGACTTGGGGCGGCACCCTCAAGCGCGTCGTATTTGTTGTGCGCAGAATTGATTTCCTATGCTTCCCTTGAATTTTAGATGCTACAAAGCACAGTGGCTTATGTTCGTGTCTATTGTTCCAAGAGTGTTTTCGCAGGGGCCGTATTTGGATGACGTATGAAAAAATGCTAATAACCCTCATTGGTCTCCCGGTATGGGCAGTTACTGCGAAAAAAAATTGTCAAGTTTTAAAAACTCATTTTCGCCTCACCTGAGTCACGCATTCGCCAGCTTCCTCTCCAAGTCAAGCGTGCCTAAAGAAGTTTTACTTAGAAAATCAAATTCGACAGTAAGCTGCTGGGCTCGCAGCGGTTTAAATGTGTACGATAAACCTTTTGTAATCCTACAATGAAATCTTCAAAATTAACAGTATTTTTTTGCTTAAAATGTTTTGAAAATGTATTTCATCATTCGATAAAAGTATGTCGACGCTTTCAAACCCAAATAAATATTAATACTGGTAAGATACCTTCATACTAAATTCCATCCAAATGAGTCCTGCAGTTTGAGCCTGAAGTATTAGCACTTTTTTAACACCTATAACTTTGTGGTCACCGTAGCTATTACCAGCCTTCGTTTCCAGATTATAGTAAAATTGGTTTTTATTTCCAAATTTCCCCGTACATCCCTGTTGGATCTCATGCGAGGGTGTGGAATGCAGCCTTAAAGGCGTGTAAAGTGTGTTGATTCCTGCAGCCACTCGATTTGTAGGGGCCGAATCGCACCCGGCTAGACGTTTAGCGTTCTTATGTTTTTTGCATTTTTAATCTCCGCGCTTCTCAAAAGATGCTTTGTAGGCTCGTACGCTTACTGTCAATCAGATGGGTGTATAGTGATTCTCGCTTTGGTATTTGTTTTTTGCAGTAGCTCGCGTTTTAATAAATATAATGCTTGTGTTTGTAATGAGTGGTTTTAAATTTGAGGAGTTGTGTGTAGGATAGTTGTGAGTGGATGAATGTAACACGACTAATGGTGTTTTGTCTGATGTTACGTGCTTACTTGGTTGATTAAAAATAAATACTCACATCCTGAGTTTCGACGCAGCATCGTTAATTTAGAAGCCTCTACAATAATTGTTTTCTTTCATATATAACCTGCAAAATTGTAATTTATTTATTTCGTTGAATGTGGAAGTTTGATATCTACTAGTTGGAATTGAAAAACTATTTTTGTATTAAATAGTCCATTTATTGTTAGAGATTCTATCCTACAAATTATATTACGAGCAATGGAACGAGAGCAATTAACAAAAATGTGGCATAAATAAAGAATAAACTTTATTTCCCAAAATAAAAGACTACAAATAACTTAAAAATCATATACACAATCAATGTTATAACTAGGAATAGATTTAGGCTTAGTTCGACCAAAGCCAATATAATTATTACAAAGACGAGAATTAAAACGACATCCGAAAATACTCTAATCTTCCGTACAAGGGACATCAGGAAAGGGTCCCAATTTAGTCTTAATAAATAGGAGCGACAGGGGATAATCCCAAAACTCTCGCAGGCCTAATTCTGGATTCCACGAGATTAAACCTCCGTAGACATATGTCTCTAACGCCTTCCTGTTTGGGACATCGTGCGATAAAACAAATCTCACTCCTCAACTGTCCTCCGAAGTTTATGTCGATGGACTGAGAATACGACAAGATAGTCCCATATTAAATAACACTAATTAGTCTAAATTGCGCTTTAACTCGTATTACAAAATGGTCGTTTTCCTTTGAACTATCTATCTGGGCTTCCATTTTGACATGACCCCTAAATTTGTACTAGTTTTGGACGACTGCCAAGCAATTAGAGGTGTCTGATAGATCAATAGTGGCTGGTGCATTCGACAAACAAGCGTGTTTTGTGCCGTTGCCATGGCGACGGATTATCCAAATTGGTAAAGTAGGGTGCGTTTGTGTGAAAGAAATACACATATGTAAAACTGTGTGTGTGTGAATGGGACAGCAAATGCGGGGGTTGAATGATGCACTGCGCATTTGGCCGAGTTAAATTGCATTAGCAAACCTTTTGTAGCAGCGTTCGCGATCTGTTGGAGTTGCGAATTACAATCACCGGCGGGTTGTACAGGAATAATGAAAGGATTTTGATTGGAAATATTTTTTAAATTACGAAAGGTAATGAAAATGGAGTCCTACCCTGCTTTTGTATTTTCGTACCAAATTGGAATCGGACTATCGCGTAAAATCATTCAATCGTTATCCTGTCTATTATGTTTAGTTTTTCATTGCGAAAGATCAAAGAAATCTTGTGAAATACATTTAGGTAATGTTTTTGCCGATGAGCTCAATCTTAATTAATTTTACTCTTCGGAAAATACTTGGTCGTCTGTGATGTGTGACATATTTCAGGCTATTTCTGCAACATAGATTTTCATAATAACATAACCTATCTCGTGAGACATTAACTTGCGAAACTTTCTTGTAGAATCCCTGTAAATATACAGGTGTAAGTACAAGTATATATCTTTCTCTTTCAAATTCAGATCAGAGAGCAAAAATATCTAAATGACATTACGCTAATATTTCTTACTAAAGACTACTTAAAGCTGTCCACGTGGTTTCTTCGATTTGTTTTGCGCTATGAATATTATCAATGACATGAATATTCAAATGTATTTTGTGAATATTACCAATCATGAACCTAGATTTTAATAATTCAAACATAGGGTTTTAAGAATAATTGAATAGGCTAACACGGTAACTATTTCCACATTTAGAAAACTAGGCTCAGAACGCAAACTTCTCGAGTACGATTTTATTTCAAACGGCTGAACCGATTTTCATATAATTATAATATTTGGGACTTCGGAGACGATTACTGGCTACCTACTTTCATGAAATGATGTTTGAAACAACAATAATAATCCAAGCCAATAGCAGATAACAGCGAGAATAGTAATGTTTAAAGAAAAAAAGGTTTCATTGAAACAATTCTATGTAATTTAATTTGGTTTTCTCATTGTTAAATTACTAGGGCGAATTTAATATTAAATAAGTTCGAGTCAGACCTTCTCGTTTTGTAATGAAACCGGCAAAAAAATCTCGACTCCGTACGAGCACAATGTTGTATGAATTAGTAATTTTGATGGCCAGAGGCGAAGTAGGAAATTGGGAGGGTGGTTTATTACCTGTATTATGTTCCTTAAACCGTCACCACTACTGTAACTCCTGGAGTCAGGATCAACAGCAACATATAGAAAAGCATCGACACCAAGTGTAAACTATTCCAAAAAACCGTTAACTTGATGACAAAAAGATATTTAAGGTCTTCTGTATTAGTTTATAGAGAGTAATTAAAAGTAAGCAGTGATGGCCTCGAGGTTTAGGCGCGCGGTCGAGAATCTCGGCGGTCGCGGGTTCGAACCCCAGGCACACACCTCTGACTTTTCGAAGTTATGTGTGTATTCAAAATTGAATTATCACTTGCTTTAACGGTGAAGGAAAACATCGTGATGAAACCTGCACACCTAAAAGTTCTTAGGAATTTCTTAGTTGTGTAGTCCGCCAACCCGCACTAGGCCAGCGTGGTGGACTATGGCCTAAACCCTCTCAATGGTAGAGGAGACCCGTGCTCAGCAGTGGGCGTATATGGGTTGATGAAGAAGAAGAAGAAGAATTAAAAGTAAAAAAGATCGTGGCGAAAAATGGACCTTGACATATGCCTCACAAATAAGGTTTTTGTTATACAAATTATTTAATAAGTTATCTGCGACATTTTCCGTATTTGTTAGTTTTACATTTGTCATCTGTAAGTGATGAATTACACCAATTTATACAATAACGAAGGCGCGTAAAATAAATAAGAATAAAGAAACCGCAGGCCGTTTTGAGTTGCATGAACTATAACAAAAACTTGGCCTTTTTTAATGATTATTTTAAAAATAAATTTAAAGAGTTGTTTACCCCCAAACGATATTTCAATTCCGTCCCAGGTATGACGATCGTGCGGGAATGCCAGTCCGTTGAATTATGCATATGACAGGATAAGGATTTACTTATAAACCTTGTGCTGTTTTCTTTGATACATATTAAGCCGGGCTTAAGTTAAGGGCTCTACGTGGCGCTAATAAAGGGCTGGGGCGAAGTTATGGCAACACTGCCTTTGATTTATGTCAATGATTTAGAGTTGAAACCGTTTATGAAGCAGTTGTCAGCGTTTATTAAATCAAATGGACGTACTTTAGGGGTGAAATTTGTGGGGGCGATTATATATTTTTTTTATTGATAGATCTGAATTTGTTTCTATTATACTGATAGCCTGAGGTGTAGTTCGTTTGGTAGTGGGGCGTAAAGGGCTTGGTGGAAATAAAAATGTGATGCTAAAATATTCTTCCTGGTTTACATGTGGCGATAGTTTTAGTGTTCTTTGGACTTGTGGGGTGTTAAAATTATAAATCTCTTCTGTTTACCACTCGAAATTTTTTTCGACTTAGAAATAACCTAATATAAATTAAGTCAAAACTTAAGTCCAGTGCGGTCCTAGAGAGCACATACGGCAACTATAATACGAAACATTACACGTCAGAATAATAGTTGGCCCGTCACGAACGCACGCACGTGTTTGTGGCCGATTAAATAAAAGAAATATAAATGTCTACGAACTGGCATTTGTAATATAGGACCCGTTATACCGCGGGCGACAACACTGATTTGGGAAATCGGGATAAATAGTTATAATAAACAATTTGTAAAGCTGGTCTTTAGGCCTGAATCATTGTCTTATAGTAAACCTTTGATGGGAAGAAGTAAATGCATTATCATTTAATAATATTATAAATCTCTAAAATTATTTTTATAGTTTTTGTATGAAAGGGTAACGAATAACCGTGTATCAAAGCCTTTTGCAAGAGTGATGGATGTTTCAAAGAAATTTGATCACATATTTTTTTAATAAGTACTTTATTATAATCATCTACCATGCACTTATAACTACCTTTCATTTCTTTTCTTAGATCTCGATCCTTGGTTCCCTTTGGAGATCGCCTTGCGCGATAGCAGCGGCCTTTTTATCTTATCTTTACAATAAAGTATTTTATAAATAAATTAATAGTTATTTTTAAATGTAAGCTGAGTTAAAATTATATTCCAGCTGAGAAGTCTAAACGTTATATTGTCTGCATTTAAAGATGGCAGATATTCTCGTAGTTTTCCGGGTCCAAACGGCTTTGTTGATGTCCATCGTAACTATATATGGACATGATAAAAAGTAATACACAAAGTAAAGTCATGTTGGGTAGTTATTTTGGTAGCTTAAAACGTATGTTCGTGATATGGTTTTAAAAACTTGAAAGTAAAGGTAATTGTTATGCTATTGTTATGGTATTGTAAAGCTAATGAAAAGTTTTTAGAAGGTTGCTTTATTAACTATTTTTTCTAAAGATTTATTTCGGGTTAAAAGTATCAAGTAAAGAGATACAGGAATCTTGGACATAACTTTCTATCTGGTGCGGTGTTATCATAAGTAAAAAACAAACTAAGAATCATTGGAGTTAGTCTATGTTGAGTAATGTAGCCTCGTTTGCTAATAAGTAATCCTGAATCAAGAATAAATGATAAAAAGGCAAAGTGTGATAAGGTCATGTGTACTCTTTTCTAGTGCTCTATTGTCTGTTATTGATTTCGAATTGCTTTTGAGTACCTATACAAAGTGTTATAAAACAAAAAACTTTTTTTCAATCTATCATAAATAAAATAGGGAATCATCAAGATTAATTTGGTTTGACTATTTAGTTGATGGAAGTCTCTGAAAGTTTGCGACGTGTAGTCTCTCTACCCATGTGTATAAATATTGATGAATGCATTTAACAAATTACTTTATAGACCTACATTTTAATAGACTTCTAAAGTTTGACGTGCTTATAAACACAAACAGGTAGCTGTTTATTGACTATGGGATATACCATGAAGAAACTATTACTTAGTTCGTTACAATTGATTGTAAAACGCCTCTACCAATGACAATACATTTTTCGGACCTGCAATTATTCTCTTTAATCGTATCCGGTTTAATGCTTGTCAAGGGTCACCTCTTCAATTTAGATCGGTAAAATATGAACTCTGTTTCCTGGAGTAGTGTTTGTTGGTGGACTTCAAATGCTTAAGAATTTTTGTGGAGATACGGGAATAAGTAAAGACATTTTTCTTCACTTCAACACGTGGTATAGATTATTTTCCGCTTCCTATTCCGGTTTTGTTATGGTTTTACTAGTACAACATTATTTCTTTGTGAAGGTGTGTTAATTTTTGTAATATTACTTTGATGTGTGTGTATGTAATATTACGTTTGATATTGATCTTAGTAGGAAATGATTTTTAGAGTCCGTTAACAAAATTTACTAACACTTCGTTCAGATTAGCTTTCACTTATTTATACATGTTTGCCATCATATGTTACTAAACGATATATTCGTCCCAATCACCTATTAAAACTTAATAGCAATATCGCTTGTAATGAGAACGCAAATTAAAATTTAACCCTTCATCCATTAAACTCATTGAAGGATATAAATATGCCGCGCGTTGTGCATCGAGGAATCAATTACGTAATGGCGCCACTACACCGCATCGGACACGAGCCTTTTGAGCCGACACTTTTATATGCACCGGCAGATCGTGATTGGCTTGTTAAAGCTTAGTACGGGGTTTAGTGCGTAAAAAATGTGTTATTGAAGTAATAAATATATGTAGTGCTCGTGGGGTAGATAAGGTTAGGAAATCTTGGGGAAGATTTTTGACGTTTATAATATTTCTTTCATCTCCTGTTAGCAAAACTAACTTTGTATTTAAATTTCGATTCTTATGGTCAAACGTGGTCATCCCTTTCGTTTTAATTCAGCCACACGTTGACTACTTAATTTAAAATTTATCTTATCATAAAATGATACATTTCGATGTCAATTTCAATAATGTGTCTGCATAATTAGCTCCATTATAAATGTGTATTTCATAATTCGTGTTTTCGGTTACATATTATTATTAATTGTTATTTAAAGTTATTCATTGTTTTATTTAAATTTTCTGTAATTCCAAATATTTATGCATATGTTTTAATTAACTAAAACATTGATCGGGGTATTTTTATAAGCTATCAAAAATATTATAGTCTTAAAATAACACCGTGTTTTCGTAATTATTATGCACAAAAACGCGAAGTGGGACAACTTTGCCGCAACCGGTTTCCGAGTAATGTACACTGCCTATGATACTTGAAACTTCGGAATTTTTGTCATAGTTCACCGAGAAACGGCGAATCGGGTCATTGCGTTCTTGTAATTAAGACTTAAGTTTGAAAGAAGGTGTATATATGCACTCATGCCTGTAATCTTTAAAGATAGAGGTGGTTTATATACCCGCTTTTCGCAAGCTGCGTTTTGAAGTCCCACGCATCATCATCATAAGTCCCACTGCTGGAAACGGGCCTCCTCTGCCATTAAGAGGGTTTAGGCCTTAGTCCACCACGCTGGCCTATTGCGTGTGAATTACGTTATTATTACAGCCAATAATACTTTTCTAGCCCTGGGAATTGAACCAATGACTTCTCCATCAAAGGGCCTCACTTATAATGTCGGACCAAGGCATTCATTCAACGAGCATGTATAGTTTTTGTTTGTGGTCATTTTGTGACTACGAAACAATTAATATACGTCCAGGAAACGTCATCGTTCACAACGTAATAACTAATGAATCGTTGCTGATGTATTTTGAATTTCAAGTCAAAACGTCAATGTTAAACTCCATTTATCTTGTTCCAGAGATCGTCGAAGTGCAACAGTGCCACAACTACGAGTTTCGACTGACTTGCCGCGACCTGGATTCACACATCGCCGTCCTAGAGGCGTGGTATACGTCCCTAGACGACTACAATCGAGACACGAACTCGTCTCGACTAGTCGCGGACAGTTTAAAATTAAAAACTGAAAATGACTCCGAGTTGAATCGTGTTTACGTCTATTCTAGTCCAAAACATAATGGCGTGTACGAAAACGCGCCGGCTAACCATTCCAAATTTGAAAACCCAACTGTCAACGACACGTTCGAATTTAACGAAACGTCATATTTGAATGACAGTTTGTTGTTTCTTAATGATACCATAGATATGACAGTTGATTTTTTAAACGTTAGTGAGAGTTGTGGTGTAGTGTCATATGTGAGGAGCTACGCGAGTTGGCGGGAAGGAGACAAAAGGAGACGAACTCCTTACAGAAGTTCGTCCATGAATTTGAGAGCGCCAGTCAGCTACCGGTGAGTTATTTTTCATGCGTTTTAAATTTAGAATAGAGATTCCAAGAACGTCATTTGATTCATAATAAATGTTTGACATGTATATTTTTTATTCAACGGTTTCTTCAGATAACACTTTAAAGTTCTAAAATCTTAATGAAGTGTGACCGCTCGTAAAGTAAGGTCGTTACTAAACATCGTAAAAATTTTATGTATGCTCTCCTTTAGAACGTTTCCAGTGTAGATATTTTGGTGTAAAAAATATAACTTACTCAATTTTATTTACATATACTATTACGTAAGATCATATTTCTACTTTCCTAGCAAAACCTTTATTTAAAAAACAACAATTATGAATCCGTGATATCTGTACCCAAGATACTTTTTTAATCTGTAGCGCCTCTACAAGCCGTGAAATTCGTGGGTCAACTCCTT
The DNA here is from genome assembly GCA_030295005.1 of Cephonodes hylas. Classification (NCBI taxonomy): domain Eukaryota; kingdom Metazoa; phylum Arthropoda; class Insecta; order Lepidoptera; family Sphingidae; genus Cephonodes; species Cephonodes hylas. The sequence goes on along the minus strand of AP025364.1, from coordinate 3,165,481 downwards.
AAGCATTCAGACCACGATATTTTATCAATAATCATATAGTAAAGGGGCAGTAAATACGGTGTATTGTTCGGCACGTCTGCATTGGTCACCGGATCACGTATACGGCGTTGTGTCACCGATGTTCCCATGGGAACCGCTGCATTTCTTTCTCTTTTCCTACTTGCAGTAAAAGTTGACGCGTTGCATAAGCAATCATACATACATTCATGCCTTTGGTCCCGAAAAGAACGATTTAGATTAATAAAACGTGGCATGGCATAGCTCATCGTATATGACGTGCGTTCTTGAGGTCCCAGATTCGATTGCCAAGTCGGGCAGTGTTTATGGGTTTACAATAGCAAATACTTAGAAAAACGCTGGGACTGATACATACGGTAAAATGTGGGTGCGGAAATTCACCTCTGCCTAACTTTTGGGAGTATAACAAATAGAGCCCTGACTTATCATGAGGTTAATGTTATTTACTTCACTCACAACTAAAGTATATCTATTCTAGAAAGGATGCGCTGAAGTTTATATCCAAGCTTCATATTTCCAAGATTCAGTGCTACTATTAAAATTTTTGCAAAGAAACAACCCCGAGACACGTTGTTCGACTTGGTAATCCAAATAGAAGACTATGTCACACACGTGATAATTCATGTCACTGAACAGTCTCAGAATAAAAGACATTGCCTGACCCCAGCACCGAACTTGAACAATCTCGATCGCATACCGGTATCTTATACCGCGGGAACAAAAAGACAATTATTGTCAGTCATACGAATTGATATTAATAGAAATGCGACGAGCAAAGATCATTAACATTTAATGCCTTCATTTGTTTCAAATTTGAAGAGTTGAATCGAAGTGTTTTAGGGTCTCGGGGTTATCGTGTATTGAGGCCAATTGATACAGCTAGAAAGGGCAGCGTGTGCTTCAGATTGAATCATCTATTGTGCCGATTTTATCAATTTTAATAGATCATTTCGACATATGCGATAAAAAATAAATATAAGTGTTAGTAAACAAACGAATACAGTTTGAATACTTTACTGTAATCACCTTTTTACAAGTCACTATTTGTAAGATGTAAGAAAGAGTAACTGTAAATATATGTACATAGATATATCAAAGCTATCAAGTATACAATCTGGTTGTAAAAGCAATATGGTTTGAAAATAATTCATATATAAATTAATTAGCTTTTGCTGGCGATTTAATCGGCTTTACAACCGGGTGCGGAGAGAAATGAAATGACACAAGACTAAAAGTGTTTACTTTTTGTGTTATTGATCATTTAGGAGTACCTTAGGATTTTAACTTTTGGACCAGAAGAGACCGCCAATAATTTCTCGAGGATTGGGTTAGATTTATTATTTTAATTTATTTATTAATATATTATAAAATTAAATAGACTTGACAGTCTAATCCTTGTCAAAAAACCCTAAATAACTATTCCGCTATTTAAGTATGACAGCGTAACTAAATTCTAAAAAAAGTAATGAGCATGAAAGTTGAAGGATGGACAAGCCAAGGAAGGCCAAAGCAAACATGGATGGAGTGCGTGAGAGGAGATATGAAAGAGAAAGGCGTGACTGAAGACATGACGGCTGATAGGGATGTGTGGAAGGACAAAACATGCTGCGCCGACCCCAAATAAAAATTGGGAGCAGGGCAAGAGAATGATGATGAGCGTAACTAAATTCGTTTTCACATTACTAGGACGACATAAATTCTTCATTCGGTGTCTCAATTTAATTAACTGCTACAGCCATACAAAAAGTCGCACGGCACCCATTAATACAATCTAAAAGTATTTTTATTTTATACATAAAGCTCCCTGTGACCCAAATTCCGTTTCTGTTTTGCTCAGAATCAAAATAAAATGCTCTGACTTAAAAAGATATATGGCGTTTGTATCTAGCCGTTTGTGAAGTCAATGGTGCGTCGAATATCAAAGATTTTTGTAATACATTCTTTCATTGAGCAGCGAAACAAGTAAAGAAAAAGAAATGTAGTATTCTTTTAACATCGAAAGAAAATTGGATAGCCTGGTTTTTTCAATACTGTTTAACTAAGCACTCCCTCCTGAAATTGATGAAGGGATAGCCTAAACTGTATTCTGTGCCTTATGGCAATTGTCTTTAAACATTAGAGGTCGAGGCTATTGCAGTTTTTCAGACTGTTGCGGTTTCATTTTGCGGCCAATGCTGTTACTACATTAAACCAACAATCACATTCATAGTTCTCACTCCACACTAAGAGCCAGTATGAAAAGCTACGCGATATTGTTCAAATGTTTGTGAATCACACAAACATCAAAACCGCGGCCTCTTGTTTCGCAAGCTAGTGTCTAACAAACAACGCCATGGGGCTATCAAAAGCGTTCGAAACTTCCATCATTTATCTAAATATCTCGTTGTTTAAATCTGGATTCTATCAAATTTCATTTGATCTATTAGCAAGCTTTTGTTATTTACACGACGCGACGATTCTAATTCGTTTGCGTCCCCTTTCAGTCAATATTTGCTTCAATCAATCCGATTCTGTCAGGATTCTGTTGAACAAACGAAAGTAAATAAGTCCTTACTGGATGATACTTTAATTGTTTTAGCCCTGTGATCTATTTTAATATTGACACATACGTACTTAACCACGACTAAAAAGAAAAGAAAAATTTTAGTAGTAGTTCTACTTCTAAGTTTACGAGGTTTCTATCCTTCGTAATAGGGGCCATTATGTATTGGAAATACTTCAAGACTTCGCTTTGTTAGTCAGCTAAGTGGACAATATTTTCAGCACCAAGTTGTAAAGCCGTTGCCGCGTTATCCTTCTAGCTTCTTTAGCTTCCTTCAAGGTACCGAATCAGAAGCTTAGGGCGTTTTCTTCTCATTAAAAGAGCTACCGATACCATCTACCGTTTTTCAAGTGAAAAGAATAGATTAGTTGACTAGTCCGCTCTTTATTAGACTAGTGGTAATCTACGGTCTAACCCCTCTACTGTATAAGAGACTCACTAAATAACATTGTCATCACAAATGCATCGTTTGTATAATGATATCGGAAAATGACTAAAAATATTTTTAAACGTCATGTCAGATCTATTTTTAAATGTAATTATAAATCTCAGATGCGAGTATAACTAATACGAGCCGTCCAAATAAAGATAAAACATTTTCAGCTTGCATTTGTATCTTCATTCCGGTGCTACTGATCTAACACGGGAGTGGCTCACGACTTCAATCGCACGGTTTGTTATTTTTTTATTACCCCGGTATATTACCTTTTCTGTTTATTGTGATATTATCAAATTGTTTTAATTTATATCAACTTATACATGTGTCTCTGTTAGGCATGTTCCTGTACAATAGAGAGAGGTAAAGCCTACAAAGCTGGTGGGTTTTGCACGACAATTGTTGAGCTTGCCCTTATTGCTCATAACAGTGCCTAGCAGTGGGACGTATGTATATTGAAAAACAATAATTTTGTGTCATTTTTCGATGTTCATTCATCGTTCATTCCTTCGTGTTTAGTTAATTCAGCTCTTCGTATAGAATAAATTTCCTAATATATAAAAGGCTATAAATATATCTCGGAATTCATCCCGAATTTAATATTTTCTAAAAATTATGTGGACGTTGTGTTCACCCATAATTCTCACGGATATTTTTATACCACCGATAAGGTTATTTTAATGTGTATTTAATGTATTAATTAAAACTTTTCATTTGACCTTTATGATATTAATCTGACATAAAACGCGTTAATTAAATGTTTAACGCATTTTTACGACCACTTTTGATGCCGGAGTTTTTAGTGAAACGCTGCGTTTGTGGGTGTTACGTAATGACGTATGTTTTCATGTAATTATAGGCGGCGCTACTGACGCTACGAAGAGCTTTACATTCTCCTAATATTTCCTCGGTAAGTGTATGTATGAATTTACGGATACCGATGTTTTTTCTGTTCACATAGTGCGGAAGTATTTTAATGAATTCCTACTGTATATGGTTTTTAGAGTTAGGAAATGTAAGGGAATTTAATTTATCTCTACAATTGCACACACAGATATTGTATTGTTTATTTGTAACCACACGAATTCGGAATGACAACACGAAACACTGATGAAGCACGAAAAACACTAATCGGTCATTCTGTTCTCATTTCGAGAGATAGTTTCTGAACCATGCGACTTCTTAAGAGTCTTATAGTCAGAAATAAGAGTTATGTATCGATTCTTATGAAGACATATGTAGTTTGGTAAAGATAACGAAGCTACGGAAAGAATCTTAAATACTCAAATAAATAAGTACACCCAACAATCAATACACAAAGATACACTCATAATAGAGAGATACATTAAAAGCAAGATTTCTGCGTAACATTGTATATTACTTTGCAGCCTTGAGGCAATTTACTGAAATCAAATGAATATTCGACGAAAAGCTCTCACTCCGCAAATAATGCGAGAAGAAAAGAAATTCTTTTGTATTTCGTCCCGAATAAACTAAGACGTACTTAATTATCCTGTCGAAGTACGCGCAAAAACTTTATTTGCAAGTAAATGTAATGAATTCTCAGTAAGAAGGTTTGGTAAAAGTTTTATTTCTTTGCGATTTTTAGTGACCATATTTCAGTATATAAACGTACTAAATGGTCTTGAGTAGTGGCCTAGACTGCCTTGTTGGTACCACGGAATAAAAGTGTGGTGTACGTTTGAGAAGTTGCGGGTTCGGTTGCCAGGTCAATAATTTTTTGATGTTTATTTTTGTAACCCATTTTTCTCCTTCTGATTCAGGTATAATTTCGAAGCAAAACGAAAAGTATGTAGCGTTCCCGTAACAAATTCAATAGTTATACTTAATTGTAATTTCTAATGACCCCTAAAATCAATGATTCGAACCGGCTACCACGCCGTTCTATGCACGTACTTAGTACTGCTTTAATCCGTGATATTTTTAAGTCAAGCGGCAACATTGATTAACCTTAGTACAGTATAAGAATTTTCACATAAAATACTTATAAAATTTAAAGCATAAATAATAGAATAAGAATACTAGAAAGCCGTTGAAGTGGCAATGGGCCGGCCACATGGCGCGGAGAACTGATGGCCGATGGGGCCAGAAAGTTCTCCAGTGGAGGCCACGTACTGGCAAGCGCAGCGTGGGACGTCCCCCGACAAGGTGGTCCGACGACCTTGTCAAAGTCGCGGGACGTCGCTGGCTGCAGGCGGCTTCCGACCGTTCCCGGTGGAAGTCATTGGGGGAGGCCTATGTCCAGCAGTGGACCAACACAGGGCTGACATGATGATGATGATGATGATGACTAGAAAGCCATTAGCCTAGATAGGTGAGGGTTAGCTTAAATACTGAAACGCGTCTTATACACTCTATTATCTACTAAAATTTTGAGTTATAGTATATTCTAAAATAATTATATTTTTAGTATTAGGTATCCAGTTTCTTTATTTTAACAAATAATGAATATCAATACATTTTAATATGAGTTAAGGTTTCATATAAACAAAACCTAAATATATCCATAATAACCTGTTTTAATCGCAAACGCCGGCGAACTAACAGAAGTTTTCTCATTTGCTGCTTGTAAGCCGAAAAAAGTTTTAGACTTTGTAAAAAAATGAATGTAGATTGCCCAGCAGAAAGATTAAAACTACAACCAAGCAGTCGTGGTACTTCCATAAAATTCCAAAACCTAGTTATCCTTTTAAAATTATGGATAATAATCTTAAAGCTTTGAAACCTTTTTAATGTAACAAAAGCATTTTAAAATATAAATAAATACACCCAACAGGCACACACATAGTCCTGACCCCACATTATACGAGTCTTGTGTCGTGGGTATCAGAAACTACGAGGGATTTCTCGGTCTCACAAACACCCAGACCCGAAACAAATATTTGTGGATCACACAAACATTTGTCTCGGTGCACGAACCAAACCCGCGGCCGCTCGTTTCGCAAGCTGGTGTAAAGCCAACTGCGCCTCGGGGTTGTCATAAATGAGAATATCTTGACTCCACAATAAGCAACTATTAACTAGACATAACACTATTGACATTAAAATGACTAAATCAGTGATTGCCTTGAGGTTTGGGCGCGCGGTCGAAAATCTCGACGGTCGCGGGTTCGAACCCCAGGCACACACCTCTGACTTTTCGAAGTTATGTGTGTATTCACATTGAATTATCACTTGCTTTAACGGTGAAGGAAAACATCGTGATGAAACCTGCACACCTAAGAGTTCTTAGGAATTTCTTAGGTGTGTAGTCCGCCAATCCGCACTAGGCCAGCGTGGTGGACTATGGCCTAAACCCTCTCAATGGTAGAGGAGACCCGTGCTCAGCAGTGGGCGAATATGGGTTGATGAAGAAGAAGAAGAAGAAGACACTATTGACGCAATCGAGCAAATCAGTATTTATTGTTACAGTAATCATCATCATTAGTCCATATACGTCTCACTGCTGTGTAAGAGCCACCTCTACCATTGAGAGGGTTTGGCGTAGCACGGCTTGGCCGACTATACACTAAAAAAAATCCTTAGAACTTTTAGGTATGCAGGTTTCATCACGCTGTTTACCTTAACCGTTAAAACGCGTGATAGTTCATTGTGAATATACACATTACTTCGGAAAGTCAGGTGTGAGCCTAGGGTTTGAACCTCCGGCGGCCGAGATTCTCGACCGTGCGCCTAAACCTCGAGCCCATCACTGCGATAGTTATAGTACAAACAGTTAAAAAAAGACATCATATAAAATCATCATCAGATCTATAGAGGTCGTTAAACCTTAATAAAAATCCATAAATTGAAATGACCAGGCATTCAATTGATTGCTTTTTTACGACCATTAAAACGTGTATATCGGTCAAGTAGTGCAGTTGATGTCTATACGTAATAGGTAATGAGTGTTCAGGAGGCTTTCGATCGCTTAACATGAGAGCAGCTCTTATACACGCCTCGCATAAATCCATGGGTTTATGGAGATTGAGGATACGTGATTCCTCTTAATAGTATGCCAATATGGCAATGGAAGCTTTGCTTGTGAATTTAACCACGTATTCTTCACATTGTAATAAAAAAAAAATTGTCAACTTTACCAGATAATTTGTTACTTGTTTTAAATATACATACTTTGGGTTGTTAAGGTATTTTTTTCGTTATATTAATTATACAGGGTGTATTTAGACCGTGATCGAAAACTGAGGCAGGTAATAGCGAGGGTGATCACAAACCTAGTGGCGATATTAAAAATCGCGACAAAAAATAAAAATTTTGACGTTTTCCATACAACCATCGGTGCTAAAAGTATATGGTTTGTATGGAAAACCTCAAAAATTTTATTGTTTGTCGGGATTTTCTTTAATGCCAGGGGGTTTGTAATCACTATCGCTATTACCTGCCTCAGTTTTCGATCACGGTCTAAATACACCCTGTATAAAAAGTGGGGCACAATTTAAAAGACTATTTGAATTAAAACCATCTAAGACAGTTGTTTTTAGAGTATTCGAAACTATATAGTTTCGAGAACAGTCTTTAAATCAACTCGGCACTAAATTTATACTTTTTGGTCTCTCTAGTGTGTTTTCTTTTATTTGCCTTTTAACACAAATAGTTAATTCTATAAACCAACGGTTAACTCGACTAGCTGTTGTTAAAATGATAACCGCTATTTACATGTTTTTATGACTCTTATTGCTTGTAGTAACATAGTAAAGGTTTTTATGTACACATCTAACAGTTATTTGTAGACCTTTGATTGATTTTAATAGTTTTGTAACCTATAAAGCGATTTTCATACGCTTCATTTTTATTTATAGATTTACATATTTAGACATATTAGTTTACACCTATAAACCCAATACCCACTATTGGGTTGGCAGAGATTATTCATTTAATTGAGGCGAGACTATTGCCGATTGTGAGCCAAATTTCGAACCTTTGGATCGCTACTAGTGTGTCTTCATATAACTGCGAACCTGGGACTACTATATCGCAATCAATTTGGCTGTCATTGTTTCTGTCTCTAAAGTATCCTTAGACTGATGTGAGTGTCACCGCAATACATATAAAGATGTCCATAGAGAGCCGGTCCATAAGGCCAGATTGCCATACAACATTCTGAAATATTTAATATTTAAACTTTTATTGAACAAAAGCAAGTCGATTTATGAAAATATCTTGACTCCACAATAAACAATAGTCAACTAGACGATACACGATTAATGTATAATGCTATTAGGCTTCTATAGAAGCAACTGGTTTGCAAATTTAGATACATATCTTATACATATTAAGCCTGTGACTCTTGTACTCCCACAAGGATGGTTCACACTGAAAAATTCTGTGAGCTCGTAAATTCTACTTTCACTGTACTTCACTAAATAATGTATTTACATACCGACCTTTATGGCAGGATCTCCTTGCGAATCATTACTTAAATGCAAGGGAGGGGCGGTAGTAAAATTCGCGAATTACATTCAATTATTTTTATGAGTGTACTATATTTTGTATTAGATAGACTGCCTCGTTGGTTCTCGAGGTAAAAATGTATGTGGAATCAAGAGAAACCGTGTTCGATACCTGGGTTAGGCGAAGTGTTGTTATTTTTGTTTTTTTTTTTTAGTAAATACTTATCGTGTTATTGAAATAACTCATCATATCCTAGACTCTGCAAATGAGTTACAATAGAAAATTGACATTACAATTCTTCTATTTTATTTTCCTACAGTTGCTCTTCCAAGGGTAACTACACTTCATAGTGTAGTGCATTTAATTAAGATTGAAAGCGTTATAAAATTTTAGTGTGGTCCTAATGCATCGAAACTTAAAAGCTAATTCATAAATACGACATTTAATCTTATTACACGGAAAATTCATTACACTATCGGTCTTTTTTATGTTTTAAGCAAGATATAGAAATAGAACTATTAGGAATAATGATTTTATTTATCTGGGATCTGTTGTGTCGACTATCTGTGTTGCACCAGTTGGATAGTACGGGAAGTCGTGATTTAAAGAACATTTCGTGTTCTCAGATCACAAGATGTGCCAACTAATCGTCGAAACGATAAACATGTAAAAAATATTACTTTTGTATAATTCATATGCACATAAAAACATAAAAGCAGTGATGGCCTCGAGGTTTAGGCGCGCGGTCGAGAATCTTGGCGGTGGCGGGTTCGAACCCCAGGCACACACCTCTGACTTTTCGAAGTTATGTATGTATTCAAATTGAATTATCACTTGCTTTAACGGTGAAGGAAAACATCGTGATGAAACCTGCACACCTAAAAGTTCTTAGGAATTTCTTAGGTGTGTAGTCCGCCAACCCGCACTACGTCAGCGTGGCGGACTATGACCTAAACCCTCTCAATGGTAGAGGAGACCCGTGCTCAGCAGTGGGCGTATATGGGTTGATGAAGAATAAGAAGAAGATATGCACATACGTATAGCGTGTGATGGTTTACGAAAATATGGAAATAATTTCTCGGCGATCGCAAGTCCTAATACATGGTATTTAAACCATATCAATATTATAGTGCTCTGTTAAAAGCGACCTGCATTCAGCTACTAACTTACATACCTTAAAAAGTATCGCTATCTCGGACAGTGTTGACAAATTCTATATTAATACCTACGTTTCCTCGTTATTAATAAATGCCTCTGTCATACCGAATTCCCCCGAAATACGAGTAAAGGCAATGTAATTTAATTGTCATAAATCACTTTTGTTACTCTTAATTAATTTAAACTGTGAAGCTCTTGTTCCCGTCAACGCGTTCTCTGTGACAACCCTACTATATAAACGTGTATAAATACAAGCCAAATTGACTTTTATTGCAAAGGACATAAAGTTTAATAATTGGAAACAATTAATTCCCTGACAGAGTCGTTCTCCAAACAATTAATCTAGTTACATAACAACATAATTACAGTCAATTGTGAATTTATATTTTGAGGTCAGCGTTAAGTTTTATTGTTATTTTGTTTGGGTTCGATTTTGTTCAGCTAATTGTATAGGGGTGTCAGATTTGATGGTTTAATTAAATTAGGTCAGTTTGAAGAGATCGAATCATTTAGTTGGTATCTTATAAAAAAAAAAAAATTTTTTTTTTGGTTAATTAATGAATAAACGTAACACTACTGGATAAATAAAAAAAAAACTGTTACAGTGATAAATTACTATTTTATTATTAAAATCGTAGGCTCAATATGGAATCGTCACAAATTTTGAATAATGTGTCAAAAGATGTAACTGATATACTTTTTTCAACGTCAAGAAGGAGGTTGACCAATCGGTATATTATTGTGGCATAATAAAAGAGACAATTAATATTACTATATTTAAGACTTGAAAGCGGAATTATGAGGGCTTAGACTTAGCAGTGGAGATGAAAGGGATGACAAGTCTGGGCGAGTTGGAGTGTTAAAACAATGTAATGTGTGTTTGTTTAATCTATCATTTATAAAGTATCAGAAGAACACTCAAAAAGTCTAACAGACGATTTCGAAAGATTGTCGATATATCTAAAAATAATTGTATCTAAGCATTAGTTAATGACTGCCAATGATTACGAGCTATAAACGAGTGAAGTCGTGACCGCTGTCACAATAAACCTCACGATACTCGACAGTTGATACAAACACTATGACCGCACCATTTAGTTTTTATAGCGAGATAAAAGATTACTTAAACGTCTTACGGGTTTTAAAAGTTTCGTTGATATTTAAGAAGATTGTTAAAGTATTTGATAGTTTGTTATGTTTTGGAATTAATACACATATCTATTATTGGACTGTTATTGTAGAACAATATGTCTTCTATAAATTGTAATATAAAATGTCATCGCTGTCGATGATGATGAATAGTTCTTTTTTCGTCTATTGAAGAGATTGCGCTTTCGTAAAAAAATAATAAGCATAGTTGATTTCATGACAAAAGTAAGAAGGTAAGATTCTTGGTGTAAAGTAAGGTGTTTCAAAATCCTCGAAAAACTATAATAAAGTTGCAGGGAGGTTTTTTATGTGTCTTTTTGTTAGGCATTTGTTTTTAGACTATAAACAGTCATAGAATCGTCGACATTAATTTGTTTCCATATTCGCATAAGGTGTTGTTTACTTAAAAGTAATATGACATCCATCATAATCCCTGACAATAACTAGTCTTACGCAACCAAGTAACACGATGTTGCAACCACAAGTACCTGCATTCAAAATGCGACTTACGAATCAATACATTCCCACAGAAGCCAAATATGGCTCGAAGTTGAAGTATTTCATAAGAGTAGAAAGAATTTAGTCCTTCCATGAAAGTGGCTTCGATTCCAAATAAAGGCCCAATTATTGAATAATTGTGTCGCAGTCCGCCTTAGGTATGGGTTTCCTTTTTAGTTCCAATTTTATCAAAGCTAAAATAGAAAAAATCTCGCTTGGAGAATTTATATGGTAGGGTTGCCTATTTTAATATGTATATGGGATGACGACGTTTCTTTTAGTGCAATATGGAATGATGTTCACATATAGTATTGTATTGCGCTAGACGATGTTGTATTTTGATATAATATCATTTTAGCATATGTATGCTTATGTTAAACAACTTGGGATGATAGGTAGAAGAGAAAATGTGATCTGTAAGCTACAGTTGCTTGATCGTCTTACGAAGAAATAAATAATGAATACCTAGAATTACTACTACTCACGAGACTTTTACTGGTAAATTTCCAGAGTCAGAGAATAATAATGGAAAAACCAAATAATGCCTGGACTCCGAAATATAACTGCGGACCTCATAGGAAATTTTAAATACGGATATTTTATTGTAACCATAGTTTACCATAGATTTAGTAATCGTTTGATAACAAAGAATTGTTACATTTCATATTTGTCTTAATTCTTAAGGTATATCTATTAGTGAAGCTGCATTTAATTAATAAAATAATAATATTATCATTAAATATGGAACAGAAAAAATAGTAATCAACCCAGCGTCACTGACAACCCTATAAACAAGGTGTGAAGTATCCGAACCCAAGTTATTTTCGTAACTATTTTCTTTGACCTAATCACCGAATGTGGTATTTCTGGTTTCCTGAAACTGTTTTCTTTGGCGTTTCTATTTATGTACAGGTTTACCGCCAAGAGATATCTTTACTTGTGTTTGTTTAGGTAAGGAGTTTATCGATTCCATTTTATGGCAAGGTTAGAACCGTTTTCTTTTATTTTTCTGCTCAAAAATACTAAATAAAATGCTAGGATTGTGTATAACTTCACGTGTTAAGATCAACAAATGTTACTATGCTTTATTTTTTAGTATTAATTATCTTAATAAGATTTTTTTATAGACCCAGAAAATGATGATCCTCGCATTTATCGTTTTAATGTTGATAGCGTCTGTAGCACAGTAAACTACACACGAGCTTAAGAAGCAAGAAAATGCGGATTCAAACCCTGCAACTTGTGCACAACACTGCAACCCTGCAAATGTATGTGAAAATATTTTCGTAGTTTCTGGTTCCTACGACGCAAAACTCTTATCTTAGTTTGCAGTCAGATATCTACATTTGACTGTTAGGTGTATTATCATTAATAATTAGGAGAATAATAATGGTTTCAACTTGTTGTCTTTCAATCACAGAATCGACTGGTTAGAAAATATTACCTATCAACAATATTCGCAAGTTGTTAGAAATTTCACAGACTTGAAATCTTAGTAATACCAAGTGTTTCCATATAGGGTAAAGTTTCTGCTTATTAGTTGTGCAGCTGGCCTCCAGCCAGCGTTGTACCGTATCTGAGTATTTGTTGGCAACAGACGTCTTCACATAAGAGTATTAAACTTACTGCTTCAATATTTCGTACATAGTTAACTTTTGAGTTACTTTTTAAATTTAAAAAATAATTAATTACAGCCAGTATTTTTTTTTTATAACTAGAACTGCATCATCGTCTTGACATGTGAATTGTGAGTACCACCTAAAAGTCCCAGGTTAATTTTCCGTGTACATAAAAATATTATTGGGTAATGTATACCATTAGAAAAGAATTTTTAATATGAACACCCTCCTAAAAAGGCAATGGGCCAGGCAGCTTTTGCTTTGAATTTAAACAACTGACGAAACGTAAGGGTTGAATACGCGAAATAAAAGTATCATTCTGTAGTGGTAATTTGTTAGATCAAATAACCAAAGTATTATCTGTCGACAATAAAACACCCATGTTTTCTCAGGAGTAAATCCTTAAAGCTACTATATCATAGCGACCCTTTCAAACCCTCTAATCGACATTGAATCGTCTTTCAATATGTCCAGTCTATTACTACGCTCCCATCCAATATTCCCAATTTATATTTGCATTTACAATGACCCTTTAACCAACTGGACAAAGTCTTAAATTCCTTGGCACAATACTCCAAATAAATTTGTCTGCTCACAGTAGTAAGTTTGTTTTAAGTCAATATCCTTTAAACATGATTCTTATATCAAAGGGATTGAGTTGAAATTTGTTTGACATTTCATGCGGAAGTTTCTCGTTATGTCGGAGAACTATCTTATTGACAGTTTTATAAAAACACAAAGGACAGCTTCTGTGAAATACTTTCTATTGAGAGTTACTTTTAATCTAGGAGTTCCAACCGCGCAGGTATTCGCTAGAATTCATTTTTCTGAGCGTAAAAAGAACAGTATCCACAAGCTTTTGTTAAAAATTTTGCGATAAGGTTTGATGTCGACATTTTTTCATCTGTCTGGAGTTTCCGTGGAAAATATTCTTGAATGAATTTAAATTTCTTAAAGAAATGAATGATTACGATTAAGCTTTTGAGATAGACAAGAATAAATTTGTGTGATTCAGTTTCAAATTTGCCTTTTGTAATTGTTTTATAGAAATGTGGAATTCTAAGTTCTGGAGGCTGTAGGTAATCCGTCCATGTTCCATTCCAAGTGTATTGCGTAGTCTTGTTACTTTCAAATATGCATTAAAAATATGTAAATCAATATATTTGATGAAAAAAAAATTGTGTTGCTGGTGTAGCTCAATAGTTCAAGATTACATCTTTTCATTGTGCCAAACAATAATTTTGCAACCAGTATTTTAGTTCAACAAATAAAAAAGTCTTCATAAGTACGAACTCGCGGTTCCGTATCTTGCTCACTCAGACTGAAGTTAATAATGACGATACTTTCCTAGCAATACCCGGACTCATTTATTAATTGCAGTTCAGACGGAGCAGTATGAGCGACCATTTCGAAACTCGTTAGGCAGTCAATCTTGATTACTGAGAAACGGTAGTGCTCTCAAAGATGTACTGAGAGACTCCTTTGATCCAAGTTATTGTTTACTTATTTTTTGCAGAAAACCGGGAAGCGGGCAGTTGGATTTTTATTTTTGTATTTTATATTTAAATACAGCATTGCTCATGATAGTCGTGGATAATTAAAATGTGCTAACGACTACTATTTTTCACTTTTCTAAATATTATATTTCGTGCAGCCAATCGATCGAACATACTAGTAAACTGCGGTCACCAATTTGAATTCCTGAAGAACACCGTTTCTCCCGCAATATATTTATTTTAATTACATACTTAAACGGAGTAGGAAACATTGCGATGAATTCTTGAGATATGCGAAGTTTTCAAACTCTCAATAGTTTAGCGTGGACTAAAGACTTGCATCTCTTAATTGCAAAGAAGGCTTTTACTTATTAAGAGGATCTATAGATATATGTACATGGATACAGAATTCTTTAACCTAAAAAGGATATCATCGTTCAAATTCTCCACCCGACCTCACAGTAATGGATTTTCAGAATGTCTCGTAGACGTGAAATAAAATTCGATATGCGCAGTTAAATCTCTCACACGACCTGAATTCAATTCCAATGTTCTCGCATTTCTAAATCTTTTCTCTGCAGCTCGTGTGACGTCAGACATTAAAGTTTGAAAAGATATCTTATATGTAGTAATTCTATCAGAAGAATATATTGGCATAATATTGAGCTATAAGAAAATGCTATACTATTTTCCGTGGTGATGTATATTTAATGCTTATGGTCGATAGATAATTTTCCGAATAAAAATATTAATAAATTAACGGTGAAAAACATATTTTAAAATCAAGCTTTTATTATGCACGAAAAATTAAAAAAATAAACTAAGGAAACATTCATAAAATTCGTAGTTTTTTAAACTTTACAAGTAACAATTTACAAAAGTTCGGTTTATTAGTAGAAGTATGACACATAAACATATATTATCTATAACTAGTGTATTAATATTCTTAAGTGATCTAAAAGCTCGTCGCGGCCGAGGTCTTTGCGTTTACGAAATTGCGCGACAAGCTTTTAAATCACTTAAGAATATTAATATACTAGTTATAGATAATATATGTTTATGTATCATACTTCTACTAATAAACCGAACTTTTGTAAATTGTTACTTGTAAAGTTTAAAAAACTACGAATTTTATGAATGTTTTCTTAGTTTATTTTTTTAATTTTTCGTGCATAATAAAAGCTTGATTTTAAAATATGTTTTTTACCGTTAATTTATTTTTAACTTTTTAGTTGGAAATATTTCTAAGTTATCCATTTCGTAGTCATACCGAAATTCAACTCAATCGGTCCATGGAAACTAGTGTTCCTATAGGCACCTTCCAACTTCTCATGACACCAGATCAACGATACCTTGTTATTATGTTGTCACTGAAAATACAAAGGCACACCAAATTTTAGCTTAATTGGTCCACAGGAATCGGAGTTCCTATGGGCTTCTTCCAACTCCTTATCAGATCAGCTTCATGATACCATATTTTTGTATTGTTACCGAAGTTACGAAGACACCAAATTTTAGTTCAATTCGACCACAAGAATCGGAGTTCCTATGGGCATCTTCCAATTCTTCGTCAGATCAGCTCTATGATACCTTGTTATTATATTGTCACCGAAAATACATAGTTATACCAAATTTCAGCTCAATCGGTCCAAAGGAATCGGAGTTCTTATGAGCATCCTCCAACTCCTCTTCAGATCAGCTCCATGATACCATATTTTTGTATTGTTACCGAAGTTACGAAGAGATACAAAATTTCAGCTCAATTCGACCATAGGAATCGGAGTTCCTATGGCCATCCTCCAACTCCTCATCAGATCAGCTCCATAATATCATATTTTTGTATTGTTACCGAAGCTACGAAGACATACCAAATTTCAGCTCAATTGGACCACAGAAATCGAAGTTCCTATGGGCATCTTCCAACTCTTCGACAGATCAGCACCATGATACCATATTTATGTATTGTTGTCGAAGTTACAAAGACATACCAAATTTCAGCTCAATTGGTCCACAAGAACCGATGTTTCTATGGTCATCTTCCAACCTCATCATCAGACCAGCTCCATGGTACCATATTATTGTATTGTCATCCAAGTTACGTAGGTGTACCAAGTTTCAGCACAATCGGTCTATTGGAAGTGGTTCAAATCTTCATTGCAAGATTTGTAAACATACAAACATACATACATACATACATACATACATACATACATACATACATACATACAGAAGTGAAGTTAAATAAAAGCTTGTAAAATACGTAGTTTTAAAATAAATTAATCAAATTGACCCATGGATTCTATTTTAGTTTTGTTTCATTTAACTTCATTTTTTATTTTTTTAACCTTCCGGTCAATGACCAAACTTTCAGCATTCGTTCAATAACCGGGTACCCGGGTACCCGCATATAATGTGACGGTAGAAAAGCTATTAGAAAGCTATCTACGTGGCATAAGAAATAACTATGGACACTATACGCAGTTTATAGACCCCATAGAAGGTTTTAGACCTTTCAGGGACCTATTTGGGACTAAACGGCCCTTCAGCCGAAACAATAATTTTAGAACCCCAGTGAACAGACGTTATTAGTCGGTACTACCTTAACTCATTGCCAATCACGTTAAAAATCTGTTGTAAAAGTGAAAAAAGGTATATAAATATTGATAAATATGTAACGTGAAAAGAACGTTGGTGAAAATTTTCAGTCTTGGTGGCTCCGTATCAAGAATCAAGAAGGAATAATACTAGTGGATACCATTATTATTGGATAATTATTTTCCTACTCTTCCATTGGTAAAATGTTTACAATCATGATACTTGACGATTCTCAGCATTTTGAAATAAAATAAGGCATTTATTCCACCAGCAATAGCTTTATCGAAAACGCGAGAGGCCATTATCGACTGCGTTTAATTTTCATAAAAAACATAACTATGTGCAGTTATGTGCCAAAAAAGCACTAATTATATTATCATTAATACATCAAGAAGCAAAAATTAGTATTGGTGCAAAGAAACAACCCGCAATTATTAAATTTTTTTGACTGGTCAAAAGCTGGAGTGGACACTATAGAGAAAATGCTTGGTAGATATACCACAACGCATAGATGGCCTCTAGCATATCTCTTTAATATTCTCGATGTCGCCTGACTTTCACCATATCTTCTGTATAATGAAAATCATAAATGCCTGTTAAAAATGGCATGGGCGACGATTATTTTATCGGCTATTGGACAAACAACTGCGTACTCCTTTCGTTATGAATTGTTCGAGGAATCCTCAAATTTTGAGGCATTTCTAAACGAAAGCGGTGATTGAATCTTTTCCTGGCCGAGCTATCAATCCATATGCGCAAATGATAACAAGTAAATAATCAAGACCCAGTATTTTTAATACAACTAAAAAAAAACGTCGCGAAAAGTTGAAAAATATGTTCAGTATGTAAAAACCTAATTTGTGATGAACATGGGTTGGAATGAACGTCATGATTAAATTTACTTTTATTTCCGTGTAGCAGTGTATCATTATAAAAAGTATACATTATAAATAAATAAATAATAAAAGAAAATTATACTAATAAAATATGATGGGAATTATGTGCTTTTTACTTACTATTTTTGCAATTGCTAATAAAAAAATATATATTTAAATAAAAAAAATTATAAACTATATAATTTTTTATTTATTTTTAAAGTCAAATTACCAAAATACTTTAAACCATTAGATTCTTTAGTGAGTATTACCGACGTTCATGCGTAATACTTTCAGTGGGTACCCGGGTGCCTGGTTATTGAACGAAGGAGGTATCAACTTTGGTAGTTAATTACTATTATTATATAATTAATTATAATAACGTTTAACAAAAATTGGGTTTAAAACTACTTAAATTTTGGGGATCCAGACGGTTTTGTAATTTTTTTAAGAAAAAGTTATCACATTCTATCTGCAAAGTTAAAATGGATACCCGGGTACCCGGTCATTGACCGGACGGTTAAGCAGGTAACAACTTATCATAAGTGTAACATTATTACATACACCGTACACGCTAATAAACGATCATTTTCCAATGTGCTACTGTGTACGTATTATTTAATAGAATTCGATGTATGATATAACATTTGATATTTGACAGCTGAAATGTGTGAAGAAATAGAGTCCGGCCTTTTCGACCGCAACACTGCGGTTTTAGGCTTCGCCGATCGCTTCGTAATGTTACGTCAATATTATAATTTTGTCTCTTAAATATAATATATATTATGACAAGAATATCCTGTTAAAGTTTTTTATCAGTATTTTCAGATGGCTGACCAAAAATTATTTAAAAGTTTCAGTTTTTATAATGCGTAAATTTGTTGTCTAATCAATTGAGCTACGGTGCTGTTAGGAGCATTTTTAAAACTTTTTATAGAGCGTCATCTGGTCTGGTCTGGTCAGGTTAGCAGACAACTCACATAATAAATTCCTTAAAACGTATAGGTGTGCAGGTTTCTTCAAAATCTTTTCTTTCACCGTCAAAGAAAGTGATTATTTTTATTGAGAATATCTACTCACATAACATCGAAAAATAAAAAGTGGGCCTGGGGTTTAAAGATATTAATACTTGAAATTAGAAACACGGTTGAAAGTCATAATCGATGCAAATTCCTTGCATTTCATAGTCTAGATAATTCAGAGTTGCAGCTAAATTTCCGTACTAATCTAGAGTACACTGGGGATCTAATTGAAGACAAGATTGGAGCAAATGTTTGCGATGTAGATGTGTTTGTGTTGCGCGGAATCACAACTGTCTTGCGTAATGCTAAGTAATTCTGAGAAATGCTTAACTATCGGTTCGTATCTCGTAGGGCTTCCGCAGTACTCGGGAAGTGCGATGGTCTTTAAATAGGTCATAGAGTTAAAGAAGTTAATATCCATCTTCAGCTTTGTTTAAAGCCCTTGTAAATAGACATATTGTAGCTTTTGAATAGGTCACAATTGCGTTCTGCATGATAAGGAAAGAATGTAGCTTTTATTCGAAATTATTTGTTCATTAATTTTTAATAAATAAATATTTATTTATTCATGAAATGAATTATTTCGAACCTGTTTCAATAGCATGTGTGCACTCAGGAAGAGGTCTAAGTTAGTGATAAGATAGTCTGTTGCTACCCGCAGACTATTTTTATTTTTTTACAATAAAAATGTAAAATCAAAAACAGAGAACATAGTTCTTGTTGATTGAAGGGTAGTTCGGAATCTAAGATACGCCACCAACGATCAAAACTGTACTCATAATGCCTGAATTGACAAAGTGACATTTCTGTACTCCTGCTTCGGAGAAATTCTCGACGGAAAATACCAATAACACTCAACCCGACCTATGGTCTCTCCATCCCACGCACTGTCCATGTCCCGGCACGACTTAATCTTTTGCAATGCGACTTCTTATTTATAAAAAAGTAGGCAAACTTTTCACTGTGAAGAGAGGCACATTATCAAACTATTAACCGAACTGTTGACCGTGTTTATTGACAGGTGACAGGTTTGGAACCCCCGGGTTAAATGTCCTATTTGTTTTCATACCAAAATTAATTTAAAATCGCTCCAAGCTTAGACGTGACAGCGTTATAGATAAAGAGATATTCAAGCATTATTATATATAAGCATCACAATAAAAGACCAAAATATTCCGAGCCTTAAAAACTAAGTACTACGAGACCATTTCTTACGTATCAATTGATGAACTGTTATAGAAAGAGTTCCGAAGTATTTTTAAATATTAGCGTTAAACAAAGCGTATTCTCTCATTCATAAATAAGACAATTATGAAGAACAGTGTATCATCTAATGAACGTTTACTGACGGATACAAAACGTTACAACCCAATTAGCGGGAGCTGCTACTCCTAACTGCAATGGATTTTAATCTTTATCCCCGAAGGATTTAGGTACAAAATTTGTTGAAAGATTGTTAAACAGATTGAAGCTCCACCGCATATTAGCAATTCCTTCCGGGATCAGACAAATATGGCCAAAGTTTGTATGAGAGCAGATTGTTGCCTTGTAGCAAGTAATTAATAGAGCAATAGTTTACGTAAACTGAATTAAACAGGTCTGTTACAATTAGTATTTGTGATACTATCTTCGAGTTTCAATTTGTTCACTTCAACTTTTCAAGTAGATTATATCGCTAGTTAACGTATAGATTCATGACTGAGCATAGTTTTATTGGAATTCCACTAATGTTTTAATTTAGCATAATACCTACATAATGTACATATTTGGGGTTTGTATCTTAGTTCTTTTAGGGATTTATCAAAAAAAATGTTTTCTTATTAAAGCAATCACTACATAGTATAAAACAAAGTCGCTTTCTCTGTCCCTATGTCCCTTTGTATGCTTAAATCTTTGAAACTACGCAACGGATTTTGATGCGGTTTTTTTTAACCCTTAACACCACTCGTGGGGGACCTAGGTCCCCCACCGCCTACTTTTTTGCAAATAACATAATTATTTAAAATGCGACGCGATTGGGGTCCGGTGTATTCCCAGTGACGGCCGAGAGCTAGCGGGGGACGGAGGTGCACGCTGTTCAGGTTTGTGGTTTGTGAGGTACGTGCCGTTGGGGGACCTAAGTCCCCCACGAGTGTAGTTATGTAGGTACTTTTCCATATTAGTATTTTTATACATTTGTATTTTTTGTAGGTTTTGGGGAAATATGGCTAAAGATTTGAATCCCCAGCAGGTAGAAAGGCTATTAAATGATCTTGAAAATGAAGACAGCGGAAACGACGAGATTTTTCCTGAATTATTATCAGATTTGAGCGATGCAGAGTACGAAGTAAGTGACCACGATACGGATAGCGATGACGTGGCTGACAGTACTTCGGAAAATGAAGAAATAGAAAACATGGAACAGCAGACTAACGACTCGCGTGCTTTCTATGGTAAGAAAAGGTACAAATGGGCAAAAACACCGCCATCGCAGTCACGAACTCGAGCGCATAACATTCCTCCTCATGTTCTAGAAAGAAGACGCTTGTCTAATCTTAGAAAGGAGCTGAAAGATATGATGGACAAGTTTCTACGCGAGGTTGGTGTTACGTACCTGAAGATGTACCAACACAAGGACCTAGTCAAAATAAAAAACCGAAGAAATCTAGGTTTCATTTGTGCCCACGAAGTAAAGATAGCAATACTCCCAGAGTTTGCTCCAAATGTATGAAAAATGTCTGTCGTATCCACTTTATTGATGTGAAAATATGTACCAAATGTCAGCAATAAGTTTATTTTAGATTATAATTATAATGTTGAGACTAATTATTGAGACTGCTAAGACATTTTTAGAATAAGATAAAAATATATTGGCCAACTATTCCTATTGTGATTTTTCATGTTCTTAAACTTATTGAAGAGTTTATGTTTGTTTTTGTTTATAGGTATATTGGTTTATTAGAAAAAAGTTTTTTTTTTGTTTTGATATTCTAATTTTCAATATTATTTGGGGTTGTGAAGAAAACACTATAAATGTAACTTGTTTTTTGGTAACTTTTTTGTTTGTAGCTAGAGATGATATTTTTTCATGTTTAAATACGATTACACCTGATTTTTCACTTAAATATATGTTTCTTGTTTATTTTATGAACATTTATCCTAAGATATTGCATACTTAATTACTTAAATATTGAATACAAATAATGGGGACTTAGGTCCCCCACGAGTGTAGATGTGTAAGCTGAAAATACCGAGTGGTGTTAAGGGTTAATAGATAGAGTGCTTGAAGAGAAAGTTTTATATGTATGATAACATCCATTTAATATCAGCATTGCACCCGTGCGAAGCCGGGGCGGGTCGCTAGTTTGTATAAGGCGTAGTCCTTACTTTAAAAATTATCGCTTTCATAGAAATAAAGTCGTATTTGGTTATTATTTTTATAGTATTGTTAGTTCGTCAATCCTAAATAGGGTAATTCATGAAAATATTTTTACTCAAATTTAGTTTCGTTATGACCTTCAACCTACATACTATAATAATTCATCAGTTTAATGTAATGGTCCGAATTCGCCTTTCAGCATGTGCGGTGTTTGCCTTTCTGAAGTAATGGTCATATGTAAACAGATTACCTCACGTGATATTAATATTTTTGGCTTAGATCTTAAAGGCTATATTTGCATGTCAGTCCACACTTATTATTGAGACGTTTTATGAATTCCGAGTATTTTATGGTAATGTGGCATCGAAAATAGCGCGTCATTTATCATGGGAGTACCAGGCGTCTACTATGACGTCAGGGGATGATCGGACTGCGATAATGTATTAGTAATTGTTATGGCGGCCTTGATGTCGCGACGGATGAGAAGGTTGATTCTGTGGCGTAGAATGAATGCCTTGAAATCTTGTGGTTACAAAGTTTGTCTAAATCTTACATATTCCTTTACATATATTTACCGCGGTAGCCATGTTAGTTTTTTTTTTTACATCGTCCTCTCCTCTCTCCTGAGGATTGTCGGGAAATGACGCACGCATTTTCAGACTAAGAGTCACCTTGGTTATTCGCGTTATTGATCTAATAGTAGAAGCCATGTTTTGAAAGTAAAAACACTTATCAGTCACATAAATGATTCTAAGCCCATTAAGTGAAGCAGCTTTAGTGTTTTTGGCATGGAACCACTATTCCTGATTTATGCGGAATAAATCAGGAATAGTGTTCATTAATCACATTAATTTTTAAAGGGCCCAAAGAGGTTGGGTTAAGTTTATTGCCATTAGAGTTTTCTGTTAGGAAATTCTCAGAAGCAGTAAGTTTGGACATGTTTCCATTAAATGCGCTCAGTTTGAGTTCTCAGTTGCGAAAAATATACCCTAGCTGTGGGACTCATGTATACGTGTTGATGATGGTGATGATGAAGATGAAAACGCGCTAAGGTCTCAAATGGTTGAGAATGATGAAGGGAATATGAATCTTTGCCTACTCCTATGAGGTTACAGACGTGATGTACGAGTTGTAGGTTTGAAAGCTTATGTGATTACTGACATGTTTGTTCGTTAAACAAATTTGGTTTACAAATTACTACAAAAAGGTTCTTGTTTGTTACCTTTTCAAGTAATCTCCATAAGAAGCGAGCTGTAATTAAATACTTTTTTCTTCGATTTATTTCTATAACCTTGGGAGAAGATAGTTGGATTAAAGCCAATGTGTTTTTCCCGTGACATATAATTTATAGGTTTATGTACGTTTAGTCGGAATGTAAACACTGAATTCATTTCCGTTTGTTTTTTTTTAAATTTGGGTAATTGCTGCGTCGAGAATTTGATGTAAATAGTCATTTTTCAAATTCTGCTTCCCAAGATTCTGGGCTTTTTGGTAATGGTTGTTTATTGGATGCTAAAATATAAATTTATATATTTTACTTTAATTTCGATACATTTGTCGGTTGTTGTTGAATTATATATCGATCTCGAATCTTGAATGTGACACAGATGAAACTTTACCCAGTCAAAATCAAAAGTTTTATAAATTTAACTTTTTTCTACATTAAAATTTTTAGTTTCGGACAAATAATTTGAGATATCCCTTGTATTTTACTTTTATTGTTCACAAAAATTTCTGTCTAATACACAAGTGCTTAGGTTTTACGTCGAGAAATATTACATAAAGAGTTCTCCAACTGGGATTGAAGAGTCGAGCGTCGGAGAAGTTTTTAATTTAATAGTAATTTCACGTGCAAACACTGGGAGTTTGGAGCGCATGAGTTAAGAGGCGAGTGTCTGCCATGTTTGGAGACAGTATTAACATACTCCTAGAGACTGTATACTGGTACATCTTTGGAAGAATATGTTGTATTATGGTATTAAGTTGGGGACAGTATGTACGACTGTATTTTTGGAAGGGTATGCCCATTTCTATATTATGAGGTGGTTGAGTTAGAAGACACGAAATTAATGATATTGTGAAATTGTCGTGTTCTATTACGTGGGTTTAAAATGTAATTAGTGAAATGATTGCGGCAATGTAGGTACCTCTGCTTACCTCTAGGAGGGTAAGATGAGTGCGAATGTATGTAGATTTGATAGTCTTGCAAGGTTTTATTAATTTATTTAAAAAAAGGAAAATATCAAAGCTACTGTTTATAATAGTATTTTTAACTATAAGGTACAGTTGACGCATGCTATCGGTGAATTAGTCGGCGCATGATAATACTTTACGTCTAGACAGACGGCAGACGCGGGCTTAAATCATAAGCACACAATATAAGTATGCATGGAACTTCTCAAGTCTGTGAAATCTAACAACCTGCACTAAGACAGTCTGAGACATCAGGCCACCACAACAATGGCAAGAGGCTGTCAGTATTTGAGGTGAACAGTGAACTTACATAGACTGATGTTATTAAATAGGTTGGGAGTGTTGGTAATACAGAGATCATGATACTTTCATATTCCATGGCGTGATTTAAATAAAAAATACCGCTTATATCCCTGTAGTATATTCCAGAATATTAAAAACCCTGTCACAAACATCACTTTTCAGACAGACGCACTGTTGAGTAGAAGGTCAAATATTAATAAAACTCCTAAGGCGAAAATACGGAGCGCCCCAATATCGTGTGACGCCCTATCGCGACCCTCCTTCCAATATACTTGTATTTTCAGGACATTTCGCGACTTGAGCATGTCTGCATACTTTACATCCATTTTGTGGATGACGTATGGCCTTTTTAGAATTTAATAAGGGATTGTTACTTTGTTAGCCTTGTGTTGTAGTTAGGGAATGCAATCCCGACTCGAGATTGCAAATTCGAGATCCCGCGGGATTAGAAATATCAATCCCGCGGGATCCCGAAATTTTCGGGATCCCGTCTAGTTTTAAAAAAATAATTAATTTGGATGACTAAAGAAACTAATAACTGCTTGTTTGTGATAGTGAGGTTAAGTAAAATAACATAATAAAATATGACATGACCACGTCTCTGAATTTCGTGATAAACTCAAGTGGGTATCTATGCGCCTTTGCCGGAATACTCGTATTCTTTTGCTACTTTTTCAAATTTTATTCAATCCCACTGCTCCCCGTTATCTTAAATATAGGTTCCGTTTTCTAAGCGCTACACATGCACGACCGCTTAGGTCCTCAGAAAATTTAACACTTGAAATAAGCATAGCACCAAATTTCTTAATAATTCTTTTACAGTACATGCTGCACGTCTGTGGAATGAATTACCACTAACAATTCGTAAAGCTAAATCGCTTTCCACTTTTAAAAAACTTCTCAGAACTTACTATTCTAAACTTTATATTTTATTTGGTAAATTCGTATTCTTATATGTATGTCGTTTAGTATTTATATTCTTTTATTAATAGTGTTGTTTTTATTTCTGTAAATTACTCATGCAATCTTTACACTAATATCTTCTATTCAATGTTATCTTCTTTTTACATTCATGTATGTTTATGTATGTATTTGTTATTGATATACATTATTAGATTTTTTTTCTGTTTCTATTTTACAATTCTGAAGACAACTGCCAGAACTACGACCTTTCATTCCAGTCGCGTAGCTTGTCTGGAAGAGATCGCAGTTAGCGATAAAACTCGTATTCGTTATGCTTCATTAATGTTTTATATTTATTTTATTGTATAGTGTACAAAAAGTACATAAATAAATAAATAGACATTACTCCAAAGAAAATAAAATCCTTTTTTTTTTAATCTTACCAACCAAAAATAATTATCAGGTTTTAAGGAAATTAACATAGGTAAATTAGATAATCAAAATAATAAACATATTTCAAAGGAATTAGGAAGTAGTTACCAAAACCGAGTGATTTTGAAAATGACTCCTTAAAAAACAAAGGCTACCAAATAATAGTATCATCTGCTAAACGGCATCTAATGTCCTTTGCAATGTAACGCGCTGCTGAGAATGCCCTCTCCGACTCAACACTGGTTGGCAATAGTGTGGCGAAGCAAGTATATCAAAAGTATGGCAAAAATCGCCCCCTTGTTCCTCCACACTGAAATAAATCCTGACTACTGCCGCCCAATCCCGTCAATCTCGAACGGGATCTCGTCATATGATGCGTCGGGATTGATCTCGAAAAATTACTCGGGATCCCGCGGGATCCCGATCTCGCGGGATCGGGATTGCATTCCCTAGTTGTAGTTTAGTAAACAGAAAGGTTTTGTCCGCAAATTTGATGGCTATAGAGGAAGGGATCAGGCTGTGTAAATTATATAACAAAAAACTTGTAGATATAATGGAAATAGGCTCGCAACCTTTTTCGTGAGACTAATAAAATTGCCGAAATGTTGGTGCAGAAATGCATTTCTACCTACCCCTTTGGGAATATAGGCATAAGGTTATGTATGTGTATATATTTATATTTCTATGATTTTTTGCTTTAACTATAAACATAATTTTTTTTATCGTCTTTCACATATTAAGGCTGCAAAAATCACAACATATTTTTTGTTCTACAACTGCTAAAGTTTTTTCAAGCTATAAACGAAAAATATTTTAATAGTATTTCCACAACAAGATTTTAAACTATTATTTTGCTTTCTTCTTATAAAACATTTTAATTTTTCCCTCAGAAAACTGTTACGAATTTGTAATATAAAAATTAAATTTTCCGTGGAAAACAGTTTTC
Source organism: Cephonodes hylas (assembly GCA_030295005.1). NCBI lineage: Eukaryota > Metazoa > Arthropoda > Insecta > Lepidoptera > Sphingidae > Cephonodes > Cephonodes hylas. Next base: position 3,138,526 of record AP025364.1, on the reverse strand, counting down.
ATGAAACAATTTTGTGTTAAATATTTAGCGCAAGCAAACTTTATTAACCAACTCGGTTGTGTTTTATCATCGAAAAACAGATTCTAGTTTATGATTTTAGGCACAGCCTAAAAAATGTTTTACGCTAATCTTTATATATTTAAGTGATTTCTTTTGGGTTTACTATAAATTTATAACGAAATTAAGTATAAATGACATAAAAGGATATCTTTTACACCGTGTTGATAAAAATGTTGATAAGGATTTTCACCGAATTTAAGCTATGGTAGACGTCGAGAAAGCATATTAAGGTGTTTTAGTCAAAAAGAAAACTACCAGTTTCGGGAATTAAATGAAGGAGACAAACGGTCGGTTTTCACTTTGTCGGTTAATAAAATCATCTACCTAAGCATCTTAACCAAATATTTGGCTATTATGTTCCTTCCATCACCTTTATATTGAAGCGAAAAAATAATTTTTAATAAGCTTACCGCAACAGTCAACTAGTTTTTCCATTCCATAAAACTTTTAATAAAACCAGCTTTGCGTAACGATACTTTGTAATCTCAAATCTGAACGCAAAAACTTTATGAAAATCACTTTGTATACAACCTTAGAAGGGCCGGTGAAATTCATAATTGAAACTTTGGCTATAGAAAAACCCTTAGTTGACTTATCGTGACGTATCTTGTATAGAATGTAGTAAAAAATATTTTACGCGTTCCGACCTGCTAATAAAAACTGAAAGGCCTGTTCTACGGTTTTAGATCACGATTTTATAGCTTTTAAAATACGCCATTGTTAGAATATGACGTGATTGGATTCATTCATCTGTTACGTCAGTTGTTTAATATGATTTTACGAGCCTCGATAGAATGCGCGTTTGATGTCAAGCTGTTTTGAGTGACGTGGTAATGCCAGATTCAGGTTGTTTATATCACTGGAATTTTTATCGAAAAAAGTCAAATAGGAGAATCACAAATTACATAATGGGATTTGTTTCTGGAGTTAACTGTCAAAGTGTTACAAATTAAACTATTTGGAACACTTTAAATTTGACGTCTATTGAAAGACGGATGGATGAGGGCTGCTCAAGACCCGGATGGTTGGCGCTTTCTTGGGGAGGCTTACGTTCAGCAGTGGACGGCGATAGGCTGATTGAAAAAAAAAGAAAACCTTTGCCAGTACCTATAGAGACGAAAACCTCCTGGTTGCGACTATTTACCTTGGAGTGTTTTAAGAAAAAAAGGTTTTGCGCATCGCAGAGGGAATTACAACATTCTTAAAAATGCAATAATTCCTAATGAGTGCTATTGTAAGTTTACTTTTGACGTTAAAATCTCCAGGACAATTCTGCGAATACGAAATCTGTCGAAAACTAAAAAATGAAAACGTGTCTTTGCTTAATAGTAAATATTTACAATATCAAAAATTAAATTATTTATCCTTATCGTTTAGGTCCAAAATTCTAAAAGGCACTTTCATGTAAATTATAACAGCTCAATTAAGTTTATCGCATTATGGTAATTTTATTCCAAAAATTTACGTTTTACTAGCTTTAGTTTTAGCTAGATAATTGAATTTACGTTGTTTTATATTATGGTAAAACTGTAATATCAATTACTGTTTAGTGCGATAATGAATTGTTTTCTTAATAAAATGTAATTATATAAGTCCTGAACACACAATATGCCTGTATATGTCAAAGAATAAGGAACATATTGCCATCAAATATCGAGAAATTCATATTTCTACTATTTTTTCTCCTAGAAAATCCATTTAACCCTTCCTAAACTCGGGAAAATTTCTATCCCATAAATATACGACGCAAAAAAAAGAGTTAGCATATCGTCTAATGTGGGGTCTATTAACAAAATAAGTAATAAATCAGTAACGTTTGACCGTTGCGTAGGAATCAGAAGCACCATAAATATCGATTGTACTTGACATTGGTAACGTGATAAAAGGGCCAGAGGGCTTGCGATATCGCCGCGAGGATCCATAATTTAGGGTCCATGATCGGACCCCACTCATACGTGCGTTGGTAGCCGTCTGCGATTTTTGTACTCTTTGATTTTTCGCTCCACTTATTTTTTATTTGTGAGGTAAAGATATTGTGGATTGAAACTAGGATTGTGTAATGGTTGGTTATGAATTTAGCTATAGATTTTTAGACTGCAATCTGTTGCGTAATTTTTTTGTTGTTGTGTTTCGTTTCGAGCATAGGTTTTTTTTTAATTTTGAGGGGATTGTAAATTGAAAATGTGATTGCCTGTAACAGATAATATCATTAGTTCGGTCTTAAAGTTTAATAATACCTTTATATTGACTGAAACGTGTTTAAATTACTTGACTAAGGATTTAAACTCGTTTTAAGCACTTATACAGATACTTTATAATATTATCTAACGTAACTCTAAATGTCTAAATGGATAGTAGTCCATCCTAAATCTTTTTTTCTTTGTTTTCAGGTAAATATATTTGAAGATGTTCTTTTATTTAATGGAGAATCCATTTCCGTTTATGATCAACCTTTACTCAGAGAACCACTGCAGGGCTACAATTGGTATAGGTGAGTCTAAGCTATAGTATATGAGGGCCAGAGGGCAGTTTACTCCATCGACTTGAGATTCCATAACTCAGGGCAGTAATCGGGCCACCCACTGCACATACTCTTAACGTAGATTGTCCGCCTGTTCGGTGTTCGATATGAGGTGAGCCATTCATTGGGTTTTCTATGGATATTGTTTGGTAGTACTTTGTTATTTTATATGGCAATAGTTTTGCTGACTTTATTCAAGTGGATCTTGGACTCTTGGAAAATGTTTCAAAGTTGTTTTTATTGTAATCCTTGATTGTGGTAAGTGTAACGCAAGTTTTCGAATAATAATATTTCTTATAATATATTGCCATGTTAATCTACTTAATTTTATATTTTCACACGCAAATCCATTTTGTCCTGTTTAAGCCCCTTTTCAAAAACATTTGTTACATTCATTCAGGACTACCAAAGTAAGTTACTTGAAGACTAAGTTAGTTAGTGCTGGTTGCATGCAGGATAAATTTGACGTTTTCCATGCAACCATCGGTACTATGTAGGTATAGTGTTGGTATAGATAACGTCAAATCGACCTATGCATAGAATAAGGTTAGTTATGACTATAACGCCAAAGTACTTTTTATGTCTATTATAGAGTTAAAATTGTTTATATATTGCACTAGTGAAGTAATAATGATCATAAATTTTGCTGTTGTTTGAAGAACATAAAAAGTTACTGATAATTTTGTGCCCAATTCAGTTTAAATCGCTGAGAAAGAGATGTTGTGCAAAAGCACATATAACTTTATTCTGCGCATAGGTCGAAATATTTTGTTTTTTTTTTTAATGCCACCGGTTTTGTGATTACCTGCCTTAGTTTCCGATCACAGTCTGAATACACCCTGTATACTGTCCTGTATCTCCTATATCACAGATGGCCAGCTTCCTAAACCGATACATAGCCGCAAGCTTCACCGCTCGATCGTATGTTACTACATATTATGGCCCAACTCTGAACTAACAACTAACAACTTCCGACCGCTTTGTATACGGTATGGAACCGTGGCCGGTTAAAAATTAATTAACAACGCTTTAATTTAGACCACCATCGTAGATAAAAGGTGGTTGTTAAATGCTAGTGGTTGGGTATAACATGACCATTTTAGTAGGGATAGAAAATTGTCCAAAAGCTTAGACCACGCTTAAACGTTGACTATGTTTAGTTACCTACATTTTGCATGGCTTGATACTCCTCTCAGTTCAACTGACGTCTTAGTACATTTTAGTTGATTATACCTCATTCACGATAAGTTGATTCTTTTGGCAGATGTCAATTTTTCTGAGACATGACTTTGAAATAAAAAACGTATTATTTTATTATTTTAATGATTTGATAAATATAAAAAAATACATACAACACAAAAGTCCCCAATGATATAAGCGTTATCCGAAAATTTTGAGACTTTATTGCTTCAAAGTAAAATTAAAATAGGAATACTGAAACTAATTGACGTTTATATAATGTTACATCGTTCGGACGGAAAGGGACGTAACATCGTTCATATCGATTGCCACGTCGATAATTTTATTGAACGCTATGATGATCATGGCTGTGCTCCAGTTTCTTAATAAAAACTGTTTTAAAGATAAAACTATTTAATTTTTCAACCTTAATTTTTACATACTGCGTTATTTTTGGACCTCCTGTCAACTTAAAATAGGTTGTTTAGACCATGAAACTAAACAACTTTTCCAAAGAAACATGGGTCGAAACGTGATAAATAATTCGACCCTCCCATAGAAAACTGCTCACGTGGTCGATTTCGTGTAGAAGGTCTGAATTTTTTTTTTACTTTTCGACCCGTGTTTCTTTGGGGAAGTTGTTTACTTCCGTGGTCTAAAACACCTATTTAAATTTGGCGGAAGGTCTAAAAATAACCCTGTTTAAATATTAAATAGGTACTTATTATGACCCACAACCGCTTATCTAAATAATGTTTTATATGTCGAAAGTAATAAAGAATTTCACACATAATGCAGTATTTTAAAACGCAATATTTTTGAACTTCTCGATATTTTCTGTTTCCCATCATTAGTCGATATGCCAAAAGAATCAACTTATCGTGAATGAGGTATAGTAAGGTTTATTTAAGTGGTCTAGTAATACTGGTCTAATGCGGTAAAATTTCATGTTGACGAGCAATTTACGCAAAGCCAGCGAAGTGAATGCGGGTTTAATGTCTAAGTTGGTACAGAAAAAAATGAATATAAAACTATTTACACTGAAGCAACTATAATTAAATACAAAACGCTCGAGGTCACGGAATTAACCCTATCGGTTGCATTTGAATCTCTTCACAAATTGCCTTGTCGTATAATTACTTCAAAACATGTTATTGAAGCTCCGTCTTAAAGCGCATCGTTAAATGAGCCAAATTTGACTAATTTGGGTGCTGGTACCGTTGACGTAACGGAACCGTTAATTATGGGTTTAAGGCTCCGCATTAGGTATGTTGAAACGGTATGAGTACCATGGATTGGTAAATTTTAATGTATTGTTAAGCATGTAATTGTAATGTTTATGTAGTGAAAAGGCTTTGCTCCTGTTCTAGAAAGTCTCAAGGTTTAATTTAAAAAGAAAATAACGACCATGGCATTCGTGGGAAATTCAGGAATAACACTATTCACGATAATTTTCCACGTGCATTAGGTACTTATTAATATTTTATCTGGTAAACCTTTGTTGAATTATAAAATAAAAGTAGAGAAGTTTGCTTGTTCAATTAATGTTCATAGTAATGTATTTGAGTCAAACCTAATAAGGTGTTTTAAATTGCAGTACAGTTCATTTTAAAAAATGTCATGTCTATGTTTTATAGACAAATTCTAGTTGAATATTATAACCAATAACATAACAATCGCAATTCCAATAAAATAAAATATCGTTAAAGTACAGTCTAGTGATAAAATGCTCTGAAATCCAAAATAACATATCGATGTTCATGCTTTGTAATTTTCTATACCTCAATAGTTGAATTACTGTGCTTTCAGTACAGCCAGCGCTTTGGAGTCGAGTATTGGAATTCCATTTGATCGAATGATAGCGATCAGAACGTTGGAACAAGTACTGCGCTCATTTTCTAATAGATTTCATCCTCTTCAAATGGATTATGTAATAAGTTCTTTTATTGATATGATGATGTTATTTGGAGCTTAATTGTGTACTTAAATGACTTCTGAGAAGTCTAATGCAGTTCATTTTTATTTTATACGGTTCAATAGCTGTATATCAGATTAGACTATATATTAACTTACAAATAAACAAGTGATAATTTGGGACCTTAACCTTCTCAGTTGTAGAGGAGGCCCAAGCCTAGTCGGTCGTATATTGGTTCATGATGACGATATTTTTTTGCCTAGCCCAAAATGATTAAGTATGGAAAGTTAAATTCTGAAGAGCAAAACCCATCTACCAATAAACAAGCAAATTCCTATCTTTAAGAGAGTTTTTAAGAGATTCCTATCACGTACTGAACAAAGTCTAAGGTGTACTTGTCGTATCTACAGAAAATTATTCCAACAAAAGATTATTATTATTAAAATTAGTTATTGTGATGATTATAGTAATCACAACGTTTAATAAATTACTTTGGTTTAATTTAAAGACAAAAAATCTTCTCAATCTGCATACTTTCTTAATGAATCGTTTTATTGCATGTACTACAAGAACTGGCTTTAATATAAACTTAATTGCTGCATCTTTTAATTGCAGCAATGAGCAGCGCAAGATAGCTTTGTACTTGTAAATAATGAAGACAGAGCTTTAGTAGATGGTTTTAGGGCTGAACATTAACTGCACCCGTGGAAAAATTGTTTTAATTTTTTTTCTTTTATTATCATAGGTAGAAAGTGGAATTACTTTGATAGAAGCTCTAAAGCATTACACGTTAATTATTTAATGTATACTACTCAAGATTTTTATTTAAGTATGCCTAGCCTCTCATAGAAATACGAATATGTTACTTTTATTTCAGTCATCGTAAATTTCTATAATGATTTTTCATGTATGTCTGTTAGTTTCTAATATCCAGTTTCTAAAAGCACTGACATAAGTGAACCGGATCATCTATTAAAATAGCTATTAAAATAAATTGCGAATACACATATAAATATAAATATTTTGAGAGCAGATTCCTGTTTGGCTAACTGAAAGGCATTGAAAAATTCGCTTTAAACGATCTCATTTGTCCATTTGATTACATATTTCAACTTCTTCTATATTTATTAATAGAATTACACGTTCCTGGCAACTTCATCAACCCATATACGCCCACTGCTGAGCACGGGTCTCCTCTACCATTGAGAGGGTTTAGGCCATAGTCCACCACGCTGGCCTAGTGCGGGTTGGCGGACTACACACCTAAGAAATTCTTAAGAACTCTTAGGTGTGCAGGTTTCATCACGATGTTTTCCTTCACCGTTAAAGCAAGTGATAATTCAATTTGAATACACACATAACTTCGAAAAGTCAGAGGTGTGTGCCTGGGGTTCGAACCCGCGACCGCCGAGATTCTCGACCGCGCGCCTAAACCTCGAGGCCATCACTGCTTTTCCTGGCAACACTTCCCGCAGATTCACGTAAGTTAAAATTAAAATTAATCGCTTGGTGAGGCAACCCTACTGCAGTCGTGAGATTAATTCGAAAGATTTTTAACAGTGTACTTGTATTAAATATTTTAAGGATAAATAAATTAAGTAATTGTGGAATTGTTTCTGAAGAACGGTGATAAGATCCCTCCTTTACATGGGACGAATTTGGGCTTCTATGGCGGTACCACCACTGATTGCAAAGTCTAAAAAAAAATAACTCAAACTATTGTCTAAGATGTTTTGGTAATAAATTGTAAGCATACAAGTAAATTGTTTTCAATAAAATACATGCTAATATTTTATTGCCAAAACACCCCTGAGGCACGTACAAAAGATTAACGATTGTGTTTTGTCGTAAATTGAACGAAACGAGGTCGCAAAGAGCTCTTGAATATGTGTCGAAAAGATATTTACTTTTATAAGGAGAAATAGAGGACATGTTTATTTTCACATCGAAGTGTTATGTAAAATCTTCAGGTTATTTCAAAGTCGATTTCGAGCCAGACGAATGAAACGTTAATAGAGAATTCTGATTAGGTTTTTAAAGGAGCAGTGGAGTGCGAAATGGGATTGAGTATTCATGAAATTATTAAGGGTTGGAAATTTGAATGAGTTTGGTACAAGTGTTTTTGATAGGTAGTTTCCAAAAGTTCCGTAATTGGGGGCGAGCTTATTGCTGCTTTTCGGTTCAGCCTCTGTATTGTTATTATCTTCATCAACCCATATACGCCCACTGCTGAGCACGGGTCTCCTCTACCATTGAGAGGGTTTTTTAGGCCGTAGTCCACCACGCTGGCCTAGTGCGGGTTGGCGGACTACACACCTAAGAAATTCCTAAGAACTCTTAGGTGTGCAGGTTTCATCACGATGTTTTCCTTTACCGTTAAAGCAAGTGATAATTCAGTGTGAATACACACATAACTTCGAAAATTGTTATTATGGTTTTATTAAATTAAAACCTAAGCCCAGTTGTAAAGGGGACCCGTGCTATGGGCTGATAATGATGACGATGATACTTGTGATTACACTTATAATTCGCTCTTTAAAGTAAGTCTTATTATTTTATATTATTACGACTGCTTTAAGTCAACCATGACATTAATTGCAATCCTCAGACATAATATTTCAAAGTCTTGTTATTGATCTATTTTTAATAAATATTATATTAAAAATTGTGACATAATAAAAAGTCATCACTTGAGTCGAACTTTTTACCTGAGTACTTACTATGTAGTAGGTATGTTTTTTACAGTTTCCATTAGGACAGTAATCCCAGATATGTTGTCCTAGTACATTTTGATCGCATACGACATTTAAAGCAATATATTGGCACGCGCGGCAAAATATCAATGTACTTTCGATATTGGGTTGGAGTCGTAACCAACATTTTATTTACTTTATATAGACGTGAAAAGACATGACATTTTAAGGCCTTAATTTACTGAAATATGTAGGTTGTTTATGCCCGGGTAAACTCCTGTTGACAATTTGCTTCATTAAGCTAAGCACCCAGCAATCACTTGGGACTTCTCAATCGCTAGTATAATATTTTCGAGTATGTCATGCGATGTACGAGGTAGTTAATTATTAAATATTTACACATTTAAAGTCATAAAAAGGGTTAGTATTTTTATAACTTAAATTTAATATGTTCAGTCAAAGAGACGAAACAACATTTCAATGTTTCCGTACAATTTAATTTATAATGAAAAATATGCAAATTCCTTTACAAATTCACAGAACCTTTATCAAGCGACTTGTCAAGCGGACTTCGTCACAAAGGGGGGTTATTCTAGTAGCCTTTTAGCGGCTTCGTACCTCTTTGCCAACGCTGGACTCTGAATAATTAAATAGACTCGTCTCCCAACCCTCGTCATTTGCGGCCCGAAGGCTTTTTGTTAGGATTACGTTTGAGATTTGTTACATTGCTTGGGAGAACTAAAGGTTTAGTATAGTTATTTGATTTTAAATGTTATTATCTTAGAATCTTGTTCTTAATACTCGTAAGTATAAAACTAAATACCTAATTATTTGTTTGGTATTTTTGTTTTTTAAGTCATATACAGGGTGTATTTAAACCGTGATCGAAAACTGAGGCAGGTAATAGCGATAGTGATTACAAACCACCTGGCATTAAAGAAAATTCCGACAAAAAATAAAATTTTTGAGGTTTTCCATACAAACCACATACTTTTAACACCGATGGTTGTATGGAAAACGTCCATATTTTTTTTTTGTCGGGGTTTTTAATATCGCCACTGGGTTTGTGATCACCCTCGCTATTACCTGCCTCAGTTTTCGATCACGGTCTAAATACACCCTGTATAGCCTTACAAAAAAACTTGTGGTTATCGTGGGTTATTATACTAAGTCTACAATTAGATGCTAGTTAAAATTTTAAATGCGAAAGGATGTATTCGTTGTGTTTGGCTCTTTTTAAACCAAATTTATAGAGGTCCCGAATGGGGCGAAGTGCTATTGGGTGTTTCCGTTAAGAATTTTTCTGTAGCAGCAAGGAATCTGGAAATGTCCCCGAAATACGTCAATAGGATCATACCCTATTACGTGGGACGGATACATATCTGGCAAAATGTGGGTGCAGATATGGACCTCTGCCTACCTTGGGGAATATAGGCGTGAGGCTGTGTATACAGTTATTTAAACACAGCGCAATCAAAACTCCATTAAATTCATTTAATTTCATCAAAGCAGTACGTAAGATAGACACTATTCACAGAACAAAGCCGCGACAGAACAGAAAGCGACGATAAAACAAAAACAAACGATACAAGTGTAATGAGTATCGGAGACTCTCGTTCGTGGCGAGTGGGGACAAATGACTACGGCATTGTTGTGAACAATGCTCACACTTTCTGTTGGGAGTTGTGACTTGCAAGTCGCCGGGAGAGCGGAGTGGGACTGCATGGGATGGTATCGAATGAGGATAGAGATTTCTTGGTTCTGAATGTAACTTTTGTAGGCGTAATAAATTTTACATTATGATTATTTATGATTCGTGGTCTTTAGTCATGTTTCCTTTATTGGATAATTTATCAATAGATGTTTAACACGTTTTTCGCAATGCTAAAATTTTAACACACTTAAAATTAAACATGATATGCAATGTTACTATCACGCATCATTTTAACATTTCTACATTAAACAAAAGAAATATTATTTATACACAGATTCGCCAAAATGTTATACAGGTAATTCTTTGTATTTTTTTACGTTTTTATGTACTAAATTCTGAAATATCTGCAGATAAACCACCTTTTTTATAAACGTTACTTTTTTAAATACGCTTTTTTCTTTTCATCATACGTCACTAGTCAATCAATAGAGCAGGCTAAAAGCAGTGATGGCCTCGAGGTTTAGGCGCGCGGTCGAGAATCTCGGCGGTCGCGGGTTCGAACCCCAGGCACACACCTCTGACTTTTCGAAGTTATGTGTGTATTCAAATTGAATTATCACTTGCTTTAACGTTGAAGGAAAACATCGTGATGAAACCTGCACACCTAAAAGTTCTTAGGAATTTCTTAGGTGTGTAGTCCGCCAACCCGCACTAGGCCAGCATGGTCACGGTAAAAATATATATGGGTCAATCAACTTTTAAATGTACCATCAATGATAGATTTTATATATCAATTTTTTTTTCTTAAATTTGTATATTTTATACGTATTTGTTGTTGATAATTATTTATATTTAAGGAATTCAAATAGAGCAGAACAATTTATGGTAAATTTTACTCAAAAATTCACATGACTGTAGTTAAGATAGTCCCTTGGACATTTAAAAATTCAGTCAAATTGTTAATTTACTTTTAAATATTAGAATCATATTTGAAAAACCTTACTGTTCTTTTAAAGTAAAAATGACGATAATCTGTCTTTAGGAGATAAGAAAAAAGTGGTTGTCCAGTGGACATAGACGTTTGTCCATAGGAAATACTCGGGTGTCCAAAGGGGACTCTATGATGAAAATCGCATGTATTTCTTCTTTTATGTAATAAAAAAACAACTATTTGAAAATAATTATCAGTGTTAGAAGAGAAAATATTGAATAATTCAGACAACGATCTTGGATGTCCAAGGGACTGGTGGTGATATTTATTAGTCTTTCCGCTCCCTGGTAATAAATAATAATATTTTGAATTAGGTCTTACGCACAGTAAAAAATATACATTAAATTGAATATATTCCACTTTAATTTACTACAATATATAAAATACAAAAGTTTTTGTGCTGGTTGTCCAGTGGACACACAATAAAGCCACGCTCTTTTTCAAAATACACTCGGTCGACTGGCGCCGCGGAAAAGATGAAATCAAAATCGAGGCTGGATGAATGTTGTCACGAAATAAATCGACTTGAGTTCCAAGCAGTAGTCACGCCTTAAGGGCGCTATTACACTTTTATGCAAAAATCGACGCTTTTCACGTGCACTTTTATTGAATTAATATATTTCAAATGTTAACAAATTATATATACAATCAAAGAGCATATATTCATCTATACATGTAATTAAAAAAAAGTATATGTCACCATATAAAATGTATACACAAAGACGATTTTACCAACACAATGATCGCTCAAAATTGAGAAAAATAGGGTCTAAGTAGGTACCATATACATTAAAATTAATCAATGTTTCGACTTTAAATATACATAATATTGCGACCTATATACTCCTCAATATAAAAAGTAAACATTTTGGACATAGAAATATATAGTTTTTTAATTATAGGCTAAAACGTCAACGCATGTAAATTCCCCCATACATTTTTCGCCCACCGAGTGCCATTCCGCGGTGAGCCGCGGTCTTGGAAGCATGTCTATGTCGCTTCTCTCGTCGCTTCCCCCCTCTCGTCGTAGATAAAATTGACAACGAAGTATCTACCTATCGATGTGTGTGTGAGCGTAGCAATAGAACAGGCATTAGCCAATAGCCGTTCCGATAGATAACATTGTTGTTTACAATCAATGAATGAGTATTCTTTCGGACGTATTGTAGTATTGGAATTTGAATTGGGTTATGTGTCCTTATATGACATTGAATTTTAGTGTAAATAATTTCGTAAGTTCAGTAAATGATAATGGTTCTTATACGTAATATTTAAAAAATAATTCAATAATTTGCTGTTGCCAATAATGAATACATTGGCCCTCTTGTGAAGATCTTAGATATTATTATTAGGTTATTTATTTGACAGACCCATGGCGCAGTTAAATAAAAGGCCACGGGTTCGATTCCCGCTCCGGGATCTCATAGTCTCTGGTACTTTCAATACAAAACTTAGTACGGAGTCTAACTGAAAAAGTGACTGTTGGGTGAATTTATTTGTTTAAAATTATTAGTTTTATTACATAAAGATAAAATATAAGTAATTAGTTTTAATTATTTTATAGAATGTTTTATTTAGTTTCACTCATTTTAGTTGCCTACTGAGCTGCAATTTTAAATTGCATGACGCCGCTATATCATGCTGACATGATGCTGATCTGATGATGGAGCTGAAAGATGTTCATAAGAACTCGGTAATTAAACAATCCTATCTAATCGAGTATGGGGTCGTTTGATTCGTCTTGTCGAATACTTTGCTGTTAAATGGTATCGAGGGTCTGATGTTGGAGCTGAAAGATGTTCATAAGAACTCGGTAATTAAACAATCCTACCTAATCGAGTATGGGCTCGTTTGATTCGTCTTGTCGAATAATTTGCTGTTAGATGGTATCGAAGGTCTGATGATGGAGCTGAAAGATGTTCATAAGAACTCGGCAATTAAACAATCCTACCTAATCGAGTATGGGCTCGTTTCATTCGTCTTGACGGGTATTTTGTACTAGATAGTAAACAGGGTCAGTCACTAAATTGAGATAAGTACATTATGTTTTCATGCGATTGCCAATTCATACTATCTATACTAATATTATAAAGCTGAAGAGTTTGGTTGAACGCTAGGATCTCAGGAACTACTGGTCCGATTTGAAAAATTCTTTCAGTGTTAGTTAGCATATTTATCGAAAAAGGTTATAGGCTATATATCATCACGCTACGACCAATAGGAGCGGAGCAGCAATAAAGAATGTTTCAAAATCGGGGATATTTTTTTCCTTTTGAAAAATTCCTCCGCGTGCGCTGCGGAAACGGTTAAAGTTACACTGAAATAATGTATGATAAAATTGTTCTCCTTTAAAAGTTCTAAAAAAAAGTCCGCGACAGAATATATCTATCTTTTAGGATTACTTCACTATAACCACTTTTATGCTAACCAAATTTTTTCTAAAATAAAGTATTGTTTGTGAAGGTATTTTAATGAACATTATGTTAATCCTTATCGAAATAAATACGTTATCCATTATAAGTATTTAATTTAGACGAAATTAGCCCTTTACATCATTTGATTTCAATGAGTATCTTAGAAGATATCGCAGTTTCAAAATAATCATCAAGCGCGCAACAGTTATGTACAAGGCGCCGACCGTCGCGTTACGGTTTCACGTATAAAAAACTAGCTTTTGCCCGCAACTCCGTCCGCGTGGACTACAGGGTTGGGTTCAGAAAGAAAATATGTTGTAGTTTATTTTAATTCTTAGAGTCCTATTTATGCCCATACCAAAAATCACACAAATCAGCAAGATAATTTAAACGTGAAACCGTAACGCGCCGGTCGGCGCCTTGTACATATTTTTGCGCGCTTGATGATTATTTTGAAACTGCGATATCTTCTAAGATACTCATTGAAATCAAATGATGTAAAGTCCAAATTTCTTTTAAATTAAATACTTATACTAAATAACGCATTTATTTGGATAAGGATTAATATAATCTTTATAAAAATACCTTCACAAACAATGCTTTATTTTATAACAAATTTACTTAGCATAAAAGAGGTTATAGTGAACCAATTCTAAAAGCTAGACATATGCTGTCGCGGACTTTTATTTAGAACTTTTAAAGAGGAACATTTCTCTCATACATTATTTTAGCGAAACTTTAACCGTTTCCGCAGCGCACGCAGCGGAAGCTCACAAAAAGAAAAAAATGTCCCCGATTTTGAAACATTCTTTATTGCTGCTCCGCTCCTATTCGTCGTAGCGTGATGTTATATAGCCTATAGCCTTCCTCGATAAATGTGCTATCTAATCTTGAAAGAATTTTTTAAATCGGACTAGTAGTTCCTGAGATCCTAGCGTTCAAACAAACAAACAAACTCTTCAGCTTTATAATATTAGTATAGATTTTACCGATTTGTATGATTTTTGCTATGGGCATAAATGGGAGTCCGAGGGGTTTATAGATGGGATTTTGCCCGGAAAAACCCCAAATATGGAAAAAATAGGGAAAATACCCGAAAAATATACACGAATGGGAAAATTTTCGGGTATTTTCATATTTAGCATAATATGTAGCAACTAGGTATTATGTAGATACATGTATGTATATTGCAGGCCTAAAGTTTCGGACTCTAGGCAAATTCCGCTGTGGCATTTATTAAAGTTTTAAACTGAATCTGTTTTGTACCACTTACAGCACATTTTATACATTTACGAACTTATCTGAACTAGCTTTTCGCCAAAATGTTTTCAATCCCATGTCTATAAGGAGCCAGTGTAAAGTACTCAAACTACTAAGAATTTGCCAATAAAAAAACTCGATAATAATTTGCCTGACCTGGGAATCTAACCCAAGACCTCTAGAACGCGTAGCCAATATATTATGTACCGTGAGACCACGAGGCAGTCAATAAATTATAATCTATACTTCTATACTATGTATACTAATATTATAATCAGGTAACGTTTGTGAATTTGTATGTTTGTGACGTTGTAGAAATCAATCTCCGGATGTTATAGGCTTATAATATGTTAGTCCAAAAAATGATAAGTCTTTTTCCTTGTACCCGGATTTCCGAAGTAAGTCGGTGAAAAAAATGGGCGAACGAAAGCGTTTTTTGCAAACGCTGCCTTACCCATGGGAAATATATAGTTGAGTCCTAAAGAGAAGTTGGAGAGCTTGATAATACCTACAAAAAAGACAGCGATAGCATATGTCTGACTTTTAGGGTTGGTTCATTATAACCTCTTTTATGCTAACGAAATTTGTTCTAACATAAAGCATTGTTTGTGAAGATGTTTTTATAAGGATTATATTAATCCTTATCCAAATAAATGCGTTATTAAGTATAAGTATTTAATTTTAAAGAAGTTTGCACTTTACATCATTTGATTTCAAATTTCAATGAGTATCTTAGAAGATATCGCAGTTTTAAAATAATGACCAATAATTATGTACAAGGCGCCGACCGGCGCGTAACGGTTCCACGTAATTTTACTGATTTGTATGATTTTTGGTATGGACATAAATAAGACCCTGAGGAGTAAAATAGACTATAACTTATTTTCTTTCTGAACTCAACCCTGTAGTCTACGTGGACTAAGTCGCGGGCAACAGCTAGTTATAAATAAATACATCCAGGAATCACATTCATTTGTGTTAGTCTATGAAAATGACAATTCATTGAAGGATGTGAACGAAACGCGTAAGCGCCATGAAATACACGGCGCTTTCGACCTTTTGGTCGCGAGAAAACTACACTTGTAAGCGTTTGGTTAGACAGCTAATTGATTAATTTGAGTGCTGCTGCGGTTTTAGTTTTATCTCGTCATAAAATGGAGCATGATTTTTGCTTAGGGTGTCTTCTCTATACGTAGTAATATTATCTCAATGACCCCGTATCAGTCTTTAGTCGTAAGTATCACATACTACGAGAAACTATTGGTGCGGAATCGAACCCGCGGCCTTTAGTTTCGCCACTGATGTCTAGCTAAATGTCAATGTATAAATAGATATATTGATATGTTTTAACTTTATACTTTATATTTTAAACACATACACGTCTTAATTTGTACACATTTTCAATAATATAAATATACGTAAATACCAATAATTGAACAGTATTGTGTTTTGGCGCGCACGGTAAGACTAGAGCGAGACAGGGACGCGTGCTGTCGCAAGCGACGCGGTAATTATGTGAGTGTGTGCGTGCGGCCGCGACGGCGTGCGGTGCGCGGGCGGCGGGCGAGCGCTCGCTCGCCGCGGATCGACGAAATCGAGCGCGTCAAAAATGTTGGAGCGCCCTTAAATTTTTGGATTTTGGAACTTTTTTACCGTTGTCCGGTGGAAGTCAGAATAATAAAATATAATAGGGACTAAAATAAACATGCAAAAAGGTCGTTAAGGTTTTAAAGCAAACAAAATCTATTTACTAGCATCATAGTAGATATTGTAATTAATAATTATGTTTCATTGTAATGGATTGCCATATATAATTTTTTTGGAAAAATTAATGTTTCATTGTACTAACCTACTGGGGGACAAATTTACATAGTACTGATAGGACAGATAAAAGTTGATTGACCCATATACAGTAGCTTATCTTCATACAAACGGGCCAAAATCGAGTTATACCTACGCGCCCGATCTCGGCACGCGCTCGGCAAGCAGGCAGTCGCGACTGTGCCGCAGTGAGGAACGGACGGTGTCGTTTTAGCAGTAACCGCGCGATTTTTAAAAAAATATGACAAGAAGAATATATTGTGCTGTGTATGGTTGCATGAATTCTTCAATAACGCGCCCAGATATAACTTTTTTTAGATTACCTGGAAACTCCGAAAGGTAAGACTATACAATGATTATACTTATTAGTAGGTAAGTAAGTAATTTAAGTGTTTTTAAAGGATGATCTCCCCTTGAAAAATAAATAAGCTAGACATGTAGTTGAAATGATCTCCGATTAATGTATTTCTGTTGCCGCTTTAACAACAAATACCTCTAAATAATCATACAATAAATATGTAATGGTTGCCGTTTTTTTCTCGGTACTAATATATATTTGTTAAAACACGAACTTGTTAACGAAAAATTCAAAAAACTTTGCAACTCTATTTACATAGACATAAGATTGAAATTATTTTGTCTGCTACTCACTCTAGTAGTGTTACGTGGCAAGCGCCGACGACCCAAGTCCCTTTGATAAATGCCGCCGAACTCACCGCGCTTGCGGCACGGTAATTCGATGGCTCCAATGAACACTCCTCTAACTCAAAATTTTGAAATTTTCGTTTTAAAATGATAATGAATAAACATAATTGTATTGTCACCAAAATCCAAAGTGTATACAAAATTTCAGATTAACCGGTTGACAGGAAGAGGGTGAAATTTGAATTACTAAATTTGACCCAAGAATAAAACAAACGGGGTGAGTTAAATAAAACCGTTTAAAAATATTTAATATAAACGTTTTATAAATTAAATACACTAATAAAAAATAACATGCATTTTTATTGAACACACTTCCATTCACAAAGTATTTCATTTATTTAGATAGAAAGTCAAAGGAGGTAGATTTATTTAAAATGTTGCGGTGCGCAGCCCTATCGCATGTTTACGACCGCGCGGCGGCAGGCCTTTGTTCTCAAAATGTGGCCGAGTCAAAATACTGTATGTAATATTTTTACCGTGGCATGGTGGACTATGGCCTAAACCCTCTCAATGGTAGAGGAGACCCGTGCTCAGCAGTGGGCGTATATGTGTTGATGAAGAAGAAGAAGAAGAAAAGCATGCTTAATTAAATTAATTTGCTTATACTATTATAGTAATGCTGAAAGTCACTCGCTTAAGTTTGCTTTACATTACGTGCTATGCTAATAAACACAAACACATTTAACGGAAGGATTTCTCCGGCCACGCAATGCAATGCAATCTTGGAATGCAAATTGATAGTTCGCTCGAATGCAAGCTATCGATTCGTCGGCTTTTGGGTCAGAGTCGCCCATCTCTAGCGCCTTGGGACTTTCGAAGCGCATTGTTCAGACGTTGGCGCAAATATTTACACAACACTGTTTCCAATAAAGGATCTATTTACTCGATACATTTGTCGACGAATATTGAAACGCCTGGAGATTAAACTAGGACTTCTTACGAAGAATTGTTTGAAATAGAGCTAGAATAAGAACATACTTATTACGTAGATTGTCATTTTTACAAACAAGTTTTACAGATCATCAAGTCATAAAATGGAAGTACGAATAAAAAAAAAGTAAAGATTAAATTTCGAAGTAACTGCGGTTTTCGCTCGAATTGTGTACATTGGCATTCAGTGCCAAATAAATGTTTAAAATAAATATGATGTTGGCATCACCTCCCTTAACCATAGACATGTCGAGAAAAAAAAATAATTTCGTTCCTCATAATGTATCTTTTGTTGGTCATCTTGTCCTGTTTCTAATTTTATATGAGGTCGGCGCAGTTTGTCTGTTTTCACAAGTAACGTACCTGACAGCTGTTGTGTCATCAATCATCCTATTTCTTTGATGACTTCCAAAATATTTGTCTAAATAATTACCAGTAGTCTTGTTATGACACAGATCAAAATAGTCACAACAAGACTCATACCTTCTTCTTCATCTTCATCAACCCATATTCGCCCACTGCTGAGCACGGGTCTCCTCTACCATTGAGAGGGTTTAGGCCATAGTCCACCACGCTGGCCTAGTGCGGGTTGGCTGACTACACACCTAAGAAATTCCTAAGAACTTTTAGGTGTGCAGGTTTCATCACGATGTTTTCCTTCACCGTTAAAGCAAGTGATAATTCAATGTGAATACACGCATAACTTCAAAAAGTCAGAGGTGTGTGCCTGGGGTTCAAACCCGCGACCGCCGTGATTCTCGACCGCGCGCCCAAACCTCGAGGCCATCACTGCTTACTTAAGACTCATATACTTACTTTGAAAACAAACACATTAATGTATCTATTGCTACTTCCAATTATTTCTTTTTAGTATGTGTGGAATAATTTGATACCTGGGCATTTTTAGAATATAGTCACAACCATAAATTGCAAAGTATTACAATTTTAGTCTGAATCCTTTTTTGATAGCCGAACAAAAACTTTTCTTTTACACAGATCGGACAGATGATAATCCAAATCTACACGCGCAGGCTCCTCTTAAAGAAGATTGTATCGCCAATTTTTACGGTACAAATATTCCCTTCTTTCTACAATTGGATTTTCCAGAAGCTTCTTAGGAGGCCGACATGATTCTGTCAAATTGCCACAGTAGTCAAATATTAGGCTGGAGACTGGAGACACTGACTTACAGCCGTCCGCGTAGGTAAAAGGAAAGTTTGTATTCTTTTCTTTCCATAAAAAAAGATACAGTCGTTATGAATGAGTGAGCAGTCATGCAATGGTCATGAAATGTCTGAATAGGCTGCACTTTTCATGTGGTTTTTACATAGATTTTACATTAAGAAAGCTTGAGACTTCAAACAAATTAATACTTTAGTATGTGAAGACCACTAGTCCCCAGGATCTATAGATTGTTTTGGATTGAAATAACCCACTTAATTATTCGCAGTCACTAGACTCATAAGTGTCCTACAAATCTCAAAGCTCACAAGAAGATGTGCCAAATGAACATGTTTCTGATATGTGACACTGAACCTCCCGTCAGCAGGCGAGTGATCGACAGGAGGAAGTGTCGACGATACAGCGCGACGTGCCGTGACGCCAGCGGTTGCCAGTTGGTACGTACGCGACGGCATGGAACAGTTCCGACACCTTATCTTACGGCCCATTTGGTTGCGTCGGTAGGTGTCAAATAGGTCAGATGTCATACTATATTAGTAGATGAGGTTGATGTTAAAGTTGTCTAGTTTTGGATAGGTCTTCATCTGTCCTGCTCTTTGTCTACTTCTATGGTGAGTTAAACCCTTGTATGCGTGTGTTGTTGGTTGGCAGTTTTTTTGGGGTAGCCTACATACAGCAGGGGACGGCGATTGGCTGATTATATAGTATACATATATGCGTATGTGGTTTTATAGAAGCGAATAGTTCCACGTTATTTTGTCGACCGATGAAATATAGCCGCAATCTCTTTGATTAGCATTTGCTACTGAAGTCTGAGTTAAAAGGAGAAAAGATTATTCATTTAAATTTAATTTTTAACCTTGTAAATTAACATGAAAAAGAACAGCCTATAAAGAGAGATTTATAGCTCCGAACACTTCTTACAATGTTACAAAACCGTAAAACCAAAACTGCCTCTTACTTGCCCAGTAATCCCTTCATACAAAACACTTTCCATAACTCAAAACAGCGCATTTACGCAGCATAAATTAATTTGTAAGATGAAAGAGCTTCTTTCAAAGATCTCAATGAGATCGCACAAGCTCAAGATACGTCGGCGCTTCGATATCATTATTGTGGGAACCCGAATTTGGGGCAAGGGACTTGAATGGAGCCACGTGGTCCTACGCAGTTTATTTTTATAGGAAGTGCGCACTTGTATCGGGTTTTTTATACGCAGCTGGATTTTGTATGCTATTATAGGAGTTATTAGAAATATTGCGCAGTTTCAGACGGTTTTATGACATTCTTTGTTTGGTTATGGGTTTCTAAAAATTGAAAGGCATTCTATGGCATTAAATTTGATTATAAAGTCGTCTTTGTTTATATAGCCTTTTCATGAACTGCAAAGATGTTTACTTTGCTTTTGAAATTTATCTTAACTTGAAGTTTTTGTTGATTAGACTAACCGTAAATCAGATTACCCAAATTATGCTGAAGATAAAAATAGCCACATAGAGAAGAGCACATTTAAACATTGGGACAAAACGGTACAGCCTTTTCGAAATTAAATTTTTCGTTTAATTTTGTCTTACAAGAACAATTGTGTAGAACAAATAACCATGGCATTAATTGCCACCAAATTTTTCGTCGTCCCGACACGGAAAGCGAACCTGTTTTGTTCTATTTTCAATGGCGGCCAGCTTCCAACGCGTGTTATCACTTTTTTTTCGTTTAGTGTATGTGTTACGGGTTTGTAAACATAGAAACGGCATCTGGGGCTTAATCATCGTCTTTGTTTTTTTTGTTTTTTGTGCTGATTGTTTTGACTTGCATCCTAGAAGTTTTGATTGCAGTTGTATTCAGTATACTTATACATTTGAGATTACTAATTGTTTTTGTTTAAAGGCATTTTTGATTAAGACCTAAACCTTCTCAATGGTAGAACAGCCTACGTACAATAAGTTATTTAAGTTCTATACATTGCTTCTCTTATGGTGTAGCATTTTTATTCACGGTAATTAGTTTTTAAAAGAAAGTTAACTTGATTTCTTTTTCTTTAACCATGATGGCAATTCCCGAGAGAATCTGACTTATCCAATCATTTAAGAGGCATATAAATTTGCTAAGACCTTACTTCTTTCAACCATTGTTGTGACTGCCTCGCAACAATTGGAAAGGAGCCACAAAATAGGAATATGAGCCACTAAAACATTATAGTGTTTCATTGATATACAGAAAATAACATCAAGTGATGTTTGAATTCGTTCTTCAATATTCGTGTTATCAATTTACATTACCCAGCGTAGACTGTAGACAGACAGACAGTGTGAATTCTAAAGCCGTGAATATCCTTGAAGATGATCCATCAAAAATATTCGACGTTGAAAAATGGATGATCGTATCAAAGCTGTGAATATTCACAAATCTATTTTCACAGTTCGAAGAATAATAAAACTGTTTACAGATTTCGTGTTTATTTGTGATTCGCTTTACAGCGGTTTTATGTAGTGTTGCTAGTATATTTTTTACTCAAATTACTCGTGAAACATTCGAGTACATTCTAGTAGAAATATAGCTGCTAATATTTCAATTTTACCAGTCAAACGATAACAAGAATAACTTACATACTAAGTGGATAATAGTAGGCTTAGTCATTTAGGCAATTCTAGCTAGACATTAATCTTCAGCTTTTATACTTGCCACTAGTGTTTCTTTTCTCCCTTAAATGTAAGTGATGATTAATTGCAAATACTCATAACCTCGGAAAAGTCAGAGGTTTGTGCCTGGAGTGTAAACCCACGTTCGCCAAGATTCTCGACTGCCCGTCTAAACCTCGAGGTAATCACCAGAAACGGTCATCATCATCATCATCATATCAGCCATTAGTGGTCCACTGCTGGACATAGGCCTCCCCCAATGACTTCCACCGGGAACGGTCGGAAGCCGCCTGCAGCCAGCGACGTCCCGCGACCTTGACAAGGTCGTCGGACCACCTTGTCGGGGGACGTCCCACGCTGCGCTTGCCAGTACGTGGCCTCCACTGGAGAACTTTCTGGCCCCATCGGCCATCAGTTCTCCGCGCCATGTGGCCGGCCCATTGCCACTTCAACGAGCTAATCCGTTGGGCTATGTCGGTTACTTTAGTTCTCCTACGGATCTCCTCATTTCTGATTCGATCACGTAGGGAAACCCCGAGCATAGCCCTCTCCATAGCTCGTTGAGTGACCCTGAGCCGTCCCATGACGCCTTTAGTGAGAGGCCACGTCTCAGTGCCGTAAGTCATCACTGGTAACACACAACTATTGAAGACTTTTGTCTTCAGGCACTGAGGTATTTTGGACGAGAAACGGTAGTATACAATATTTTTAAAGCTTTAGATCAGTAGGAAATTATATAATTCCGTAGGGATGCAAATTAGTATTCTCAACGTAAGCAATATTTTTTCTTTACGACACTCAAACGGCAGTACTTAATAACAGTAGCCAACTGGGATTCTAGTTTAAGAAAGATATTTTAGCAGATGCGTTTTATATTCCCTTTGCGAGAATGTACATTTGAATTTTGAAGCATTTATTATTTATTTTATTTGTGTTTTTAGTACTTATAGAGCATCAATAATTCGGTTATAATATAGGCAGTGTTTGTTCATGTTAATACTTTGAATGTTCAGCAATATTACATACCTTTTATTTTACTAAAAATACATCAGCCAATTTTGGTCCTCTGCTGGGCATAAGGCATCCAGGGTTGGGCAGTATTTTAATTATTTGTAATTAAAATACGTAATTGAAATACAAATACGTATTTTGTATTTGTATTTCAATTACTTCCTTAAAATGTAATTTGTAATTTGTATTTCAAATACCTGACGCCGAGGTATTTTGTAATTAGTATTTTAAATACTTGAGGCTTTAAAATACATTAATATTAAAATACAATTAAACACCATGAGTGCAATAGTAGTAAGTGGCGAGAAACGGCATAATTCTCTCAATGAGTGAAACTAGGACCAGGCCTCCAGTGCCCGGCAGCCCCACTATTCCTGGTTAAGGTAGCGGCCATGGTAAGGGCGGGGCAGGGGGTGCTAAGAATCCCCGGGTTGGCCCCGGCTACCACACCCAACGACGACTGGCCATGGTTACACACAACATACGCATTTTGAGGACAAACGAGAAGATTGTTGATTGAATTGAGTGGATAACACTGGGATATACTGGGGTTGTCGGAAGTCCGAAAGATCGGGGAGGACATGACAACCCTGAAGTCCGGTGTCCCGAGGAGGAGTCGGATTTCTCATCCACAGGTCTCTCATTAACAACATCGTATCCAATGAAAGTTTGTCGAACAAGACAGTGTACCTCATACTCAGAATATCCAAAAGAGCTCTCGACTTCAGACACAAGTTGTGACCGTCTTTCCCCAACGGTACTCCAAGGGACATTCTGTTGGCCGATGTATCGCGCGTCACTCGTACTATCATCTGCATAGCAATGCATGCTTTCGATAGACATCATGTCATTGATATACAGGATGAAGAGTGTCGGCAATAGCACCGACCTTGAGGAACGCCAGCATTAATGGTTATGGTCTCAGAGCAACAGCTGTCAACGACGACCTTGATGCTTCGACCATCCAAAAAGCTGGCGATCCACTTGCAGAGTCCCTCGGGGATCCCATATGCTGGAAGCTTCGCCAGAAGGGCGCCGTGCCACACTCGGTCGAACGCCTTCGCAATGTCTAGGCCGACGGCAAAAGCCTCACCCTCACTCTCCAGGGCCTCCGCCCAGCTGTGCGTGAGGTACACAAGAAGATAGCCAGCTGACTGACCGTGTCGAAAGCCATATTGACGGTCGTTAATCAGCTGGCGATCCTCAAGGTAGCTCAGGATCTGAGTATTAATAACTCGCTCCATGATCTTGGAGAGAAGGGATGTGACCGCTATCGAAAGGGGGGGGGGGGGCGCTGCAGGGGGCTTCCGACCGATCCCGGTGGAAGACATTGGGAGAGACCTATGTCCAGCAGTGGACTTCAATAAGCTGATGATGATGATGATGAATCTTTTTTTTCCTTATCTTTCCAAACCATGCAGATTACTTATTAAGTATTTTGTAATTTGTATTTGGTATTTTAATTACAAATAGCTAAAATACTGTATTTTGTATTTTATATTTCAAATACCTTACTTAAAAGTATTTTGTATTTCGTATTTTAATTACTTGTGATAAAGTATTTTGTATTTTGTATTTCAATTAAAGTTAAACATGTATTTTGCCCAGCCCTGAAGGCATCCCCCAATGACTTCCATCGGGAACGGTCGATAGTCACATACAGTAAAAATACATGATCCCGACATAGTAAAATAAATATAATAAATATAATAATAAATATAAATACACCCAACAGTCACATACTACATAGCTCTGACCCCACACTAGGTTACAAGACCTGTGTCGTGGGTATCAGACACTACGAGAGACTTTTTCGGTCTCACAAACACCCAGACCCGAAACAAATATTTGTGGTTCACACAAACATTTGTCTCGGTGCGGGGATCGAACCCGTGGCCACTCGTTTCGCAAGCTGGTGTCTAGCCAACTGCGCCACGGGGGCTGTATATATATGTTTATAGCATAAATATTTTCGTCTCGGCATTCCTAAAGAACCATAATTTTACTAAAAGTTGCGATTTTAGATCTTAAATGTTAAGGTCTGATATCACAAGTTAGAGTCCCTTGCTATGTTTTATATATTATGTGCTTTTTAATTAAATAATAAACTACGTAGCCTTGTAAATTATGCAATGTTTCCGACATGATGTAATGCAATATTAATTATTGTATTATCGAGTTGTACATAAGCTTCATGCCCTAAATATTTTGTTTTTGAATTCAATGCTCTAGTTTAAATCGGCCCTGTATAATATATCGATTTAATTTCGCGACACTCGCCGTTTGGTTGTTTACGAATCGCCGTTCCCATTGCTTTTGATGTGTTGCTGTGTAAAATCAAATTTAGACAGTTACTCATCTGCCTGCCATATCCATCGATCATAAATCGATGTTACGGTTTATTTGGGATTATAGACTTAGACACGTTTGTATTATAGTTAGTAATACTGAGTTTAAGATAGGTGTATTGTGGTATAGATAAGTTTTCCTTAGTTGGGATTAACAGTGAAATTGGCAGTTTTAACTGTATTGAACAAAAGAAGTTAAGACTTCAGATAAATATCATTATCATTAGCCTATATCTGTAGTACTTCTGGGCATGGATTACCTCTTCATTCGAGAGGGTAAAGGGGCTTACACCACGTTGACCTAGTACGGGTTGACGGACTACACATCTAAGAAATTTCTACGATTTTTTAGATTTGCAGGTTTTCACGCGATATTTTTCTTCATCCTTAAAGTAATTAAATTCATTGTAAATACAGACAGAGGTTTTTAATTTCTACTTTAGTATAATGTGTTAAGCAGTGATGGCCTCGAGGTTTAGACGCGCGGTCGAGAATCTCGGCGGTCGCGGGTTCGAACCCCAGGCACACACCTCTGACTTTTGTAAGTTATGTGTGTATTCAAATTGAATTATCACTTGCTTTAACGGTGAAGGAAAACATCGTGATGAAACCTGCACACCTAAAAGTCCTTAGGAATTTCTTAGGTGTGTAGTCCGCCAACCCGCACTAGGCCAGCGTGGTGGATTATGGCCTAAACCCCTCTCAATGGTAGAGGAGACCCGTGCTCAGCAGTGGGCGTATATGAGTTGATGAAGAAGAAGAAGATAATGTGTTCAATGTAATCCAAAATAATCACAGATGACTCGAAAGCTATTACTCTACCCCACCTTCTTGCTTTTATAAAAACTGTGAGATGTTAACACATTTTACGAGTGATAATTATGAATGGGTTTTACTAATGAGCCGGGCTTACTCCAAGATCATCTGTGACTACCAAATTGTTATCATGTGGTGACGGTTTTTATGTGGCGTATGATTTAGTGCTCCGATTGGGATCAAAGGCGGTTACTTTTTAGTTTCTTTAGATTATCTGCTATGTAATGTATGATACTCGTAGTTATGTTGATTAAACTGACGAGACATCGGCAGTATTCGCGGTGTGGAAGTCTACAGTCTATTATTGATATTTTATTATGTTACTATTTTATTCTGCATTACAAAGATGGAATATCATGGAGTTACGAAAGAAAATATAAAACACTAGGGTTATTTTTTCTTACGATTACGTAAGGTAGATATGTAAGGTACGTAAGGTAGATTTTTGTTTTTTTTTTCTTAACGTATTTCCACATTCTAAAGTGTTTACAACTCCTTACAGGTAGGTAATGATATTGTTCCCTCAGTGGCGGTATTTTCAAAGAATCCCAAAAGCCTAGTTGTAACCTTTTGTAAAAAAAAAATACAATAAAAATCATTTTGAATCTTAAAATCGTTTTTGACATAGTAATGAGAATATCCTGATTCTCACAATAAACAATTATAAACGAGATATTACTCAATTAACGTGTAACGCTTTTGGGCTTCCTATGGAAGTACCTTTGTGTTATTTTCTATCTTGAAATCGAAACCAAGTCCCTTCGGTCGCATATTTAATATTGGTAAGTTGAATACGTAAGGACACATAATTCATACTCTGTGACACAAGTACACTAAGTTACCACGTAACAAACGTATGCGAACCATTTCACGCGGAATAGACTGCGACAGTTGTAAATTTGTGTTGTCGTAAATTATCAGCGCGCGGCCGCCGCAAGCTGACTGATGGCGCTAAATGCGAGCGCGCGCGGAATTTCATATCTATATGATGGATTTCAGCTACAGAGGAACTGTGGGTTTGCGTTGAAATGCGAAGTGTGTGTTTAGTTTGTGGATTTGGCGTAAAACAGCTTTGTTTGGTTATTAAAATATGCAATATGCGTCTATGAGATGGTTGTTCCGCAATTAATGGTGAAAGTAAACGTAAATATAAATTTATTTATTCTTCACTGATTCTGTTTATGATTTTTTTTCTTTTTTTTATGTAATGTAATGTTATTAATTTGTTGTGCTTCTATACTTTACTTTGTACTTTTATATTTTTTTTTTATATATTTTTATTGCTTGTATGCCAACCTAGCGTCCGTTTTGTCACATGGTCCCCCCACTGAAAATCAGCGCTGCAACTCCGTGTAAACGGAATTGCAGCATGTAGCTGAGTGAGGGGACCGTTGTTGGCTGTGTGTTTTATAGTCATTAATTAATTGTTTGGTTTTTTTTATTATTATTATGTTTTTTTTTATATTATTGTTTTTCCTTTTTTGTTTTTTTTTTCGCACTGGCCAACAATAAAGTATTTTTCTTTGTTTTCAATAAGTGTCATCAATGTGTGGTATATAACCATCGGCATTAAAAGTATGTAAAACACATGCTTATGGATGTATGGAAAAAGTTTTTTTTTTTTGTCGGGAATTCTTTAACGCTAATGGGTTTTCAACGTGACGTAGCGAAACTATATTTTCTTAAAGAAATAAATCGGTCAGTTTAGCAAACCTCCAAGTTGTGGACATGGGAGACGATATATGAACAAATTTCCTCACGCAGACAGACTTATGCCGTCTACTAGGGAGATCTGTTCATAATAAAAAAATAAACCCTAAAAGACTATCATAAAACATTCAAGGATTGTAAGTTTTATATCTTTAACCAACTTTTTAAAAAGAATAAAATGGGTTTATTTATTAGTAACATTCATTTCGAGTGATTTATTTTACAGTATGAATATCAAAACAACGTAATTCCCTAATATCCCAATGTTTTATCAAAAATATGTTTATGTTTGTTAAAAATATACATCTTGAAGTTTATTTGGCACATGCACTGTGTTATTTATGGGTTGTTGGCAATTGTTGTGACATTTTTAATAACTTTTTTCGGTGTCTCTTGCCAATTTGAGTTTTGGCAATTTGAGGATTATTTTGTCTTCGCTTGAACGTGCTTTATGGACCATTTTTAAAATATATTATACCAAAATTAGTAAACGAGATTTTTGTTTTGATGTTTACAAGCTTCAACATTTGTTTTGTGCCAATTTAATTTTATATCGGAATAATATATCTTATCCGCTCAGGCGTGTATTTTGGACCATTTTCCCAATACACAATAGCAGAATTATTAGTGAATTTTTGGTTGTCTATTCAATTTTATAGTGTAATGTCATATTATTATAATACGTAGACTCATTTGTCTGTTATTTTTGAATATTTGATACTTTAATCTAAACATCGGTCCAAATTACGCTTACATACATGATGACAATAATTTATTGAGAAAGGCCTTCGGTGTATGTATGTATTCCCAATTTATAAATTACGCAAATTTTATGGGACTTTACTTAAAAAAACATTGCAGTTTGAATATTAAGCTTACAGACATAATATCATGCTTGTACACCTCGAAGGGGTAGGCAGAGGTGTATTTTACTCTAGGAGCTACTGCAAAATATACTATTGAAAACAAAAAAAAAAGCACTTTGCCCTACCCAGGAATAGCACACGAAACTTCTAGATTTACATACTTCTGCCTCAAAATCATGAGGCATGCAATGTTAAAAATGCCACAAAATCCTCCATGAAAGTTTATCGGCGATTTTTAATATGAGGAAAATTATTGGAGTGTTAAAAATACACAGTTTTATTACTCTCGCGTCAGTTATTCGTATTAGGTCGTAAATAATGTAGCTTACTGAATAGCTTTCGCGTGAGATAGAATGCTAGGATGGATATTGGCCGTAACACGGGATTTGGATGAAGAAAATGCTATTTCGTATTTATTAAACTGCCATTTCACGTCGAAATTGGATGAGATTCGCTTTTCGATTTATTAGCGGTTTTAGATCTTGTTATTTTTTGTATGAGGAGATATTTATCTATCTTTTCGGAGATATTATGTATTGTGTCAGTTTAAAAATATTTAACAAAAAGTATGCCCATTTTTTTAAAATTGTTTAAGGAATCAACAATTACAATTTTTTTTTGGCAGTATTAATGATCCATTTACAGCGTTCTTCAAGGCTAATTACTAAATTACAGTTAGGAGTGCATGCGAGTTAAAACTCTAATAGGCTTGTATGTAAGTAGTTAAAAGCTTCCGATTCTATGATTAATGAGGGAAATGAAGGAAAAAAGAATGAAGATATTATGCGGAATGAGCTGACTGATGAGTCGTATGTGCAGGATTTTGCACTCGGCGGCAATCCATTACTTCCTCGCTTTGTTACTTGGGGCTATACTGCTAGAGATCTGTATGGAAAGTACTGTTGGGATAATGTTGCCATAGCCTTCATTTACTTGCCGTCGTATTTGCAGTCGTATTTGCAGTCAATCTTTCGTTTTCTCCATCAAACGATGTATAACGATGGTAAAATGTGTTGGGTGATTATGAGAGCCCGTGTTGTATACTTAGGTCTGATTTATGTTTCTTTTTTTATTTTCAGTAGCACGCAGTCCCTATATTTTATATCCTTTTAACGTGGGACTTAAAACGCAGATAGCTTTGGTGTAGTAATACACCTAACACTTCGGGGATACACGCGAAGATTTATGTATGTATGTGTCTATAATAAGTAGGTTTTCTGGAAGAAATCGCATTTAGTAATAAGGCCTATACCTATTGTCTCAGATGTTTATGCTATTGTGTACACCAGGGCTTCCCAAACAGGGCGTCGCGGCAACATCCGAGGGGCGTCGCGAGGCGATCGGCAAACATTCGCTGTCCGTATTTTTCTGATAACCTCATATTACGCTAACTACTGCTGTTTTTATTTCCAGTAAAGTAGGTAGTTCTGATGACGGGGGGGGGGGTGGTGCGTCGCAAGAAAAATAATAATTCTGTAGGGCGTCATAGTGTAAATAAGTTTGGGAACCCCTGGTGTACACTATTGAATAGTGTACAAAAAGTATATAAATACATAAAAAATGTATCTATTTCTTAAGTCATATTAGCAGTACCAACCTAACAGGTGTTATCCAATCGCTGTCTCTTATACCTTCTAACAGCTATAACAGGGCAGCTGTCATCCAATCGCTGTCACTTATACCTTATGTTTTTCCTGTGGGATTCCTGGAGGCTCGTTATGTCGCCATTGTCGAACCGTCCGCGCTCATTGTCTGATTACGGTCCTTGTTGTGTGTACCCCGGGTTTATTTGCGAAACAATATCACGCGCGAAATTCTCTTGCACATTAATTGGCTTCGTGTAAAACTGGGAACTTGGTGTACTTAATTTTATTGCATTCTTGTGAAAAAATACACTTGTCTGCTTTTACTTACAAACGTTTATTTATGTTTTGTCGGATTTTTTAACGCCAATGGCGTCTTAGTCACCTTAACTGTTACCTGCCTAAGTTTCCAATCATGGTCTGAATACACCCCGTATGAACTCTCTGCCTCGGTGTTCCCCGAGCGCTATGACATGGCCTTCTTCAAACGAGGCTTAAAAAGAGTATTTTCCTCACGGTAGGCAGCGGCGTGGCTGTGCCCCTGGCATTGCCAAGTCCATGAGCGACGGTGACCGCTTGCCATCAGGCGGGCCGTCTGCTCGTCTGCCTGCTAAGGCAATTTAAAAAAATATATATATATGTAAATAATATACCGAATTCGGCATATAGCCTTTCCTTCCAGAACTGAGTAACTTATTACTGAAGGAAACCCATAAATTTGGTAATGCTAACCTAATTACGCTTACTTTTTCCTCATCAAGAAAATATTGAAACAATAATGGGCCATTTTTTGGTAATGAACGAAATAAAATATTTTTAGGGGAGTTTTATCACGGGGTTTCGGTTCGTTATTTTTGTAGAAAATATTTCATATTTTTGCCTTAATAAGTGGCAGTCTTGTATAAAACCGACTAAAGTGACAAAAACCTTTAATATTTTGCCTCTCTAGACTCTCTAAGTCGTTTTTTAAGGCGTCCATGAATTGTTGTTTAACATGCTATCAGAATCTTCACTATAGTCTAATATATATGTAGGTATGTTTCTTATTATGTTTTTTTTTTATATTATTTACCCACCTTCTGCGTATCATCTTTGCATTACCCTACGTTCGACTGATAGAGACTACTAAATTCTTCGTTTTAAACATTTGTCTCAATTTTGGGATCGAACCCGTAACTTCACATTTTGCAATCGGGTGTCAACAAATGCGCCACGGGGCTGTCAAATACGCAAATAAATAAACAATTACAGACTGTCATTTGTTCGTAAACTTTATGACAGCATTCAAAGAGGTTTCACACCCGACTCACGTCAGACATCTTTATCCGTGAAATAGAGTGGAAAACGAGGAGTCCCTA
This sequence comes from Cephonodes hylas, assembly GCA_030295005.1. Taxonomy (NCBI): domain Eukaryota; kingdom Metazoa; phylum Arthropoda; class Insecta; order Lepidoptera; family Sphingidae; genus Cephonodes; species Cephonodes hylas. Next base: position 3,106,870 of record AP025364.1, on the reverse strand, counting down.
TATTTGTCACTTCCGCACAATTTGGAACGTCGCGTCTGATAGCCACGCTAGCCGGTACTAGGAAACGCTTTTAGCAAAACGGGTTACTGAATAAGCTGGTATAAATCCCCTTTAGTCTGTTAGTAAGCGAAGTGGGAAGACCTAGATTCGGTTTTTGAATTGGGTATTTGAGCTGTTAGAATAAATTCGGTATTAATTTGATGGTGTAATGGTTTTTAAAGGTTAATAATTGTCTTTAAAAAAGATTTGAGGTTTTTGTTATATATCAGAATTACTTTTTTCTTTTAAAGTTAGCAAAAAAAAAAAAATTATTGTCACGGGTGCTTGACTTTAGCATGCGAAATTCTAAAATACTATGCTTTTATATCAAACAAGAGAGTTTTCCTTTTTTCAACCAGCTCCCTAATACATGAATAATCTCGACCTATCTTCTTTAACTTACTGACGTACTAGTATGTCCTAATTTTTTTTTGTTTATATTTATTTACATTCATAAAAAACCTGGTGCAGGGGTTTGAAATAATGTTCTTTACAAAAATATTAAGTGACTTTTTTGAAGACTTTCTATTCACGCATTTTTTCATAATAAAGATGAAATTATAATTCCTTATTAAAACCAAGAAAGTATCTTATTAAGTAAGCAATTAAATGGAGCCAAACATTTTAATCTTTAATCCTAAATTCTACATTAAAACAAACACCCAACACTCACATATAAAATGATAATTCTAAATTATTTGAGCGTTGCCAAAAATGGATAAAGTTGGCCCGTTCATTGTAACGCGTGGGTGGTTACGTCTAACAAGCAACACGTAAACAGGGGTTGATTTTGGCAAGTGTTCTTGTTATGTAATATTTTATCATCATAACTATTGTTTATTACGTATTCTGAATATAAACGGTTATCCTTATTGTTGTTTGGACTGCTGTTGTGGCGCTGTCGGAAGATTAAAACAATCAGCTACCTAATACAAATATTTGTGAAAACAATACACAGGACAATATAACTATACCAAAGGGGGTACCTCCGCAGAAGTCCAAAACCGTAGCTAGCCCTTTTTTATTTTTTTAATACAATTTGATATATAAATGAGATTATAGCCCCCAACAATTAACAATTATAAAATAAACTTTACCAAATAAAAGTGTAACGATTTGGTTGTTCTGAACTATACGAAAAGGTACTTATTCATTTCTCTGAACTCCATGGAAAGTTTTGGTGGCCTTGTCTTAGCTTACCTCATTGGTCTTGAAGCTAAAATTTAATTTTTTTTTTAGTAGCAGAATAAATGTCTGTTAATCGACGAATGTGTTTTAATCTCAAAACATAGTGAACAACCAAATTATCTTGCGTACGAGCAAAACCTGCGTAAACCTTCGATCATTTATACAATTTTTTTTTGTCACAAAACTGCAAACCTTTTTGCACTTGTACATTAGACGCGCCCCTTTAGCTGCGACGTGAGTGTGGAATCGTGTTCAAAATCCTTCTTTCTACTTGAGCATGTTCGGTAGCTCGAGTGCCCCCGTCTCGTACATTTAACCAGTGCAGTTCCACGAGCGAGCCTGGTAGTGCTTCGAAATATCTGCTAATAAGCCCTCTTTGTTTTACTCTCAATAAAACTAGAAACAATTAATTATACTTGCGATAAATTGGTTGCCTTAAAGCCCAAGAGCCCGTGAACGCCAGACATTCGTCATTTTATAAAAGCTGAAAATTTGTCAGTATTTTCACACCTTTAGTACCGTGTACCTGCCAAAGCCACTGCAACCTAAACTTCATAATTGGCCATCGTTCTTACCTGTGTTGGGAGCATGTACTGACAAATTTTCAGCTTTTATAAGATGACGAATGTCTGGCGTTCACGGGCTCTTGCGCTATTAGTATGGTCAGGCACTTTCGGTCATTAAAGTGCTCATTTGTTTCATTTTTACGGATTATTTATGTTTCTCTTGTTGACTGCCTCGTGGTATCGCGGTGCAAGTATGTGCCGTATGATCTAGAGGTCCTGGGTTCAATTCTCGGGTCGGGGAATGAATTAAATGCATCTTTGCCTACCCCTTTGGGGAATATAGGCGTGAGGTTATGTCTGTATGTGTCTTTATTTTAATGAAGGTGTCAAAAAATACCAATCGGAAACAACCATGGGGCGAGAGTCACAGAATAACATCGATATTTTAATTTCGGTACAATTACTTAAATAATCATTGTCGGTGTAATTACTTTTCTCTGCCATCTAAGCTTGTACGTATGTATGCTATGTGACGTAGGCAGTGTCATGATGCCATTTGACGAGCTTATTTCCAAACTTCGTGCTGCCAATGATACTTTACAAACGCGATAGACAAAAGTAACCTGGAATTCGTATAGCACGCGCCAATTTACGTCCCAATTGCATAGGAATATTGCCAAGCTCATATAGAAAATTTCAAATGCCCCTTGACATTTTGCGCCAAAGCTCTAATGAACCGGAGTACTAAAGCCTAGGAATACGCAAATTCAAGTTTTTAATGCCATACCTTTGTAGTCGCGTGCCTCTTACTTTCATGGCTAATGGGTTCGCAACAGCGCTGAAACTTGCCAAGGGCAAAGCAATATGTTAGTGAGGCCAACTTCATTATGTTGCATAAGTATAGCGCTAATTCTGTTTTTATATACGTTAGCGTCATTGGTGACGTAAATAACCTCATATTTCGTATATATGTTAGGTTATTTGCTTATGTAAACAATACCTTCAGACCTGTATTTTTCGAAGGGGTATGCAGGTGGCATTTCTGTACTAAAATTTTGCCAATTGTGTTTTCGTCCCATGTAATAGGGGGGTGATCCTATTCCAGTTATAACTTGAATTATGTCTAAACCTTGGTTACTTACATATAAATTTAAATAACATGGTTATATTTAGATTTCAATGGTTACCTATAATTACATGATTTCAGGGTTAAAATATTAAAAAGTAGACACTTTATACTTTCTTTTTTCAGCTGTAATAATTTTTCAAGAATAAACCCCCAATTATGAGCTTACCTCAAACCTTTGATACGGCATATAAAATTAAAAGAGTAAAATTCGAACTTTATCATCATCGACATCATCATTATTGTCGTCGTGTTCATCATCATCATCAGAGTATATAGGGGCACGGGCCTCGGGTTAAGACCTTAGTCCACTACGCTGGCCTTATGCAGGTTGGCAATACCAATATCGCATATAAAATATGTTCTTATTTTAAATGTGACCAAGATTTGTCTGTGTCACTGCTGTGTATTAATAGATGTATAAGCATTTATATGAATGACTCAAAATTAAAATAAAACTGCTATATCCTAAAAATCTCGCTGCAAGTGCTGAAAGTACTAATTTGGAGCGGATCATAAATGTAAATTGCAGTGTGGTTGGGTGGTTGGAGCCCCGCCAATCTGATAAGCGAATCGCACTTGCACTACTGGCGAGCTCGTTCCATCGTTTGATAATGCACTGTGGCTACATGACACACGCTTGTCACAGCGGTTTTTAAAACCCTGTGTTAGTAATTGTACTGATTATATACTTAGTAAAGTTATCAGTAAAACGTATTATGAAACTTCTTAAAATCTTTCTAAGAAGTATTTAAAGTTAAATATGTTTGGTCTTTCTCTGTCAGTCAGTTGCGGCGTTGGAAAAAGCGAGACACAATATCAGGCATGAAAAATCTTAGTAAAAAGTTTTGAATAAGGTTAGCGTTGTATAATTAACATAATATTGTTATAAAATATTTTTATATCTAGCACAAAGCTTTACACTATATTCGATAAAATATAGACGGTAGCAGACCCATTTTAAAACGCTCAACAAAGCGTTATTAAAAACGCCTTAACTAGCGTTTGTACAGCATCCACAGTGCCTTATGGAATCAGAATCAAACGGAATAAGCCTGACCTACATGCAGTAAGTAGTTTGGTGCCGAATATTTCCGGGAAATTATTTTTTACGGTCGAACGTACCGGAAAACTTTGAGTGGCTTTCAGTGGAAAGCTCTTGATGGTTTCAGTAGTTACAACTGCGTAATGAGCTTGTTCATTATGGCGAATTATTTGGTACAGTTGTTTGGAATTACGCAATTGTTTGTTCCATAATGCGTTCTGATGAGGTCAACCAGAGATTCGAATCAAGTAACTGACTTTTTGTATTTATTTGTGAATTCGAAAAAATATTATTTTTGATAAATACGATAGTGTTAATGAGTGATCTTTATAAATCATTACCAAGATATTTATCTAATTCAATTTTTTATTGTGCACGTAAGTTAGAAACTATGGAATACAGTGGACTTATTATACTAGTAGATAAGATTCGTACCGAGTACTAAATCGGCCTTGTAGCACAAGATTTATTACAGACACCCAAGGACGAACGTAGAAGGAGATATGATAGATAAAACGTATTTATTGCAAATAACACCAAGTACAATTATTTATTTATTTATTTACATTGTATGCGAAACGTAAATACGGATGTGAAAAACTTATCGGCTAGTATTAACACTCGTTTTGAAGAAGCATTTTCCTTTACTCATCGGTACATGCTCGCTACCTTCTTTTGTAGGTTTCTGATATAAAAGATTTTTTTAATGTTATTTTGTGTTATTTTTAATGCTGTTTTATTCACACATGTTTTTAAGTTACGAAATAAATTCTTAAATATTAGCAGAATTTAACCTAAAAATAAAATACCTAGCTTTCTGCCATTCCAAATCCAAATCAAAGAACATAAAATGTCCTACGCCAAGATATCTGCAACGATTTGAACCCAAGAAATCACATCTAGGGCGTAATATCCGCCACTTCACGCAGATTCGCAATTCTGAATTAGGTGGGCAGGTTTCACGCCCGGTCAGCTTACCATTTATATAAGCCCAAATTTAGTTGAGAACATTCTGTTTAAATCTCTGAAGAAATCCGAATATAAATTCTGATTTAACTTCTGTGATTGAATAGAAATCTGCATTATGATCAGTTCAAATATTAGTGACTAGGATATTTCGTATTTGGAACATTACGTCTTTAAGGAGATTGATGGAAATAGATTGTTATAATTTTTCTCTAATTGATTCTTTCTTGGTGACATAATACATATTATGCCATTGATGTTAATTCTGAGAACTACACATTAAGAAGGTGTTGTACTGTATAAAAATTTCGTTCCTTGCTTTCAGTAATCGAACCATTAATTGCAGAACCTTTAGTTGAATTCCATAATCAACATTTAATTCTCGAACAATCTATAATGTCTACTTTACCAACCCATGTGTTATTGAATCATTGGGTTTCTTAAGCGTGTCAATTAAAGGATAAAGGTAATGCTTGTAATGACTACGCCGGCCTATTTATGCCGACTGGAGAATTTTAACCAAAATAGTTTTTTACCATTCTATAACATTTATCATCAGATGTAAATCCGAACACTTTGCATGGCGATTAAAACTTCGCTACTCATTTCCGCATCATAGTATAAAGTGCATGTTATATATAGAGCATTTCAACAAGCTGTAAATTTAATAACTTCCATCTACATTTACGAAGTAATCCACGTTTTCAATCTACAATCGCATGACCTTAATATCTGGAACTTCGCGTATAAAAGGTGCACTCATACAAGAATGTAATTATAGCGAAGCTTGTTGATCGATATGTTGTGCTACTGTTCGGTAGTATTCGGATTGCTAGCTTTTCTGGTTACAGTTTCTCTCCATTGGAAATTGAATCAAAAGCTTTAGAATATAGAGTTGGATTTCGTTTAATAATTTTTGGAACGTGTTTTCAGATTACTTTTACGGTCGAATAAAACGTGTTCAGCTCGCTCATGCCCGGATTCGGATTTATATCAAACCAATTTTTACTTTCCGATGATTTGTAGTTTTATTTAAAGCGAATATTAGTTGTGATTTGCTAAAGGATTAAGCGCAGGGTTGAGGCTAAATCTCAGCGGGTGCAAATTCTAGATGAGACACATTTTGAAGGTAAACAAGAATTTTTTGAGAAAGCTTGGAAATCTAGTATTTCTCATCTAGATTTTTTCATTAATGTGTTGTCTACTAACCCACATACCCACCCACACATTCGCATTTTCTCCTGTATTTACCAAGAGGGTAGGCGGAGATGCATTTATGCACCCACATCCTGACAATCGTGTTTTGTCGTACGTAACAGATTCTGTACTGCTATTGAGTATTCCCTATTGATTCCCGGAACATCTACATTACAGCAGATACACAAAAACACTTAAATAAGTACTAAGAAACAAGTGTGTGACTTGCACAATCCAAGTTCACAGACAACCTGGTCTTAAGTTAAAGGGTCATAAAACATTATCCAAGCGACTTAATGCTCGTCTAATCCTAGTAGCATGTTCTTTTAGTGAGTTACGCGAGCTGACGTCTCACAAATTTTATGGGCTAAAGGGTTGTTGCTGATTTATATAAGCTCCTTAATCTTTTAAATCCGGTACTTTTGAGATTTTACGATGTGGCTTTTCAATGTCAAGTAAAAGAAGAAGAAAGTGTGTTGGTCGTATTAATTTGTTTTTCTTTATTACACTAGCGTGTGCTTTTGGTCTTAGTGTGTTTGTTTTTATGAATATATATCATATTTTAAATGATATAGTGACGAGGATTTCAACAATATGGTGGCGAAAGCCAACACTTTGACTTTAAGAAATTATGTGTTCATTAATAGCAAGTTTTGTGCTTTTTTGTTTATTCCGTGAATATTTATCACGAGTTTTCTAGGCTACCATTTCATTCCTTCTAGATGTACGGGCCGCCTTTACCTAGAAGAATAATTGAAATACGCATGAACTGACACAGAATAAAATTTTTGTTAGTGCATTGCAGAAAACAGAGGTCAAAGTTTCTCTTTCGCTAACTCTTTAGTAATAGTACCAATACTCCACACAGATTACCTAAGACATGTCAAACATCACAAAAACGTGTAATTTTCCGCAAAAAGGTTTTATGCAACAATTCTACCAACATAACCGCACGAACGTAAACCCAGCCAGTGAGACAGCGAGCAGTCTTTAAAAATTACTGACACACTACACGGTCCCATAAAAGTCCTTTCTGGCACATTAACGAGGTCACAAACTGTACTGTGTGTTTTTATGCGCTTGCTTGCATTATGTTACGTGCAATGTTACGTCGAAATGGCGTGTTTGCTATTACTATGATTATAGCTGGCTTTTTTCTTGCTCCAGTTATTGCTTGACTAGTATTATGTAGACATTTAATTTTTTTTTGTTAGCGGTTAAGTATGGTATTAGGCATTTGGGTTTTTGTAGAATGTTGATTTTTAACATGGCATGGCTTGTTGACCGTTATGGCTCTATGTGGTGAAATTTTTTTAGAAGAAAAGCGAAATATTTTAGGACACTTCTATACCCATATTTCATTAGTCTCACGTAATAGGGGGCGAGTCAATGTGCAGCATATTTTCAGATTTCGCTGCTACTGATAATTTCACGGTAGAAAAACTCAATAACATGGGTCTTTTACATTGCACAGCACATACTTGGCGAAAATCACAAAACAGTCAAAAACTAAAAAAAAGGAATAAAAATGATCTATAAAGTAAATTTTGTCTGTCCTTTCGAGGATATAGCCATAAGAAAGTATTCATCCTAAGCTTATCATTGCCGACCTCTGTGTGTAAGCTAGGCCTTTCTGAGTAAGCTTGAGTTTCAGTTATGTGTTATATTTAAGTTCTTCATCAACCCATATACGCCCACTGCTGAGTACGGGTCTCCTCTCCATTGAGAGGGTTTAGGCCATAGTCCGCCACGCTGGCCTAGTGCGGGTTGGCGGACTACACACCTAAGAAATTCCTAAGAACTTTTAGGTGTGCAGGTTTCATCACGATGTTTTCCTTCACCGTTAAAGCAAGTGATAATTCAATTTGAATACACACATAACTTCGAAAAGTCAGAGGTGTGTGCCTGGGGTTCGAACCCGCGACCGCCGAGATTCTCGACCGCGCGCCTAAACCTCGAGGCCATCACTGCTTTCATATTTAAGTTAAGTTTAAGTTATTCATTCATATTTAAGTTAAGTTTAAGTTATTTGTATAAGAGAACTCTTATGAATTTACGATGTTATGTATTTTGAGATTTGGGCACGCAATCGAGAATCTCGGTGGTCGCGAGTTCAAAACCCATGTACATTGTACACATCTCTGACTTTTTTAAGTTATGTGTGTATTCACAGTGAATTATTGCGTACTTTAACGGTGAAGGAAAACATCGTGATGAAACCTGCACACCTAAAAGTTTTTAAAAATTTCTTAGGTGTGTAGTAGGCCAATCCGCACTAGGCCAACTTGTTGGACTAAGACATAATCCTCAGTTGTAGAGTCTATGCTCGAAGACCTCAATCGAGTCTCCCAACAGGTGGGTCTTAAAATGAACATGGACAAGACGAAAATCATGTCGAATGTCCATGTTGTGCCCACCCCAATCGCAGTTGGGGGCTCGACTCTCGAAGTTGTAGACGAATATGTCTATTTGGGACAAGTGGTCCGGTTAGGCAGGTCCAACTTCGAGAGAGAGGTCAATCGTCGAATCCAACTCGGTTGGGCAGCGTTCGGAAAGTTAGGAGACGTCTTCTCGTCCAATATACCTCAGTGCCTGAAGACGAAAGTCTTCAATAGTTGTGTGTTACCAGTGATGACATATGGCACTGAGACGTGGCCTCTCACTAAAGGCGTCATGGGTCGGCTCAGGGTCACCCAACGAGCTATGGAGAGGGCTATGCTCGGGGTTTCTCTACGTGATCGAATCAGAAATGAGGAGATCCGTAGGAGAACTAAAGTAACCGACATAGCCCAACGGATTAGCTCGTTGAAGTGGCAATGGGCCGGCCACATGGCGCGGAGAACTGATGGCCGATGGGGCCAAAAAGTTCTCCAGTGGAGGCCACGAACGGGAAAGCGCAGCGTGGGACGTCCCCCAACAAGGTGGTCCGATGACCTTGTCAAGGTCGCGGGACGTCGCTGGCTGCAGGAGGCTTCCGACCGTTCCCGGTGGAAGTCATTGGGGGAGGCCTATGTCCAGCAGTGGACAACAATTGGCTGCTGATGATGATGATGATGATGAGAGTCTGTGCCCAGCAGTGGCACGCATATAGGCTGATGATGTAACACACATAATTTCGGAAAGTCATCTAATAGGTACTGATTAAATGATCTCATAGGTACTCGAAGTCATCCAGTGTGCTAGAAAATCAAAATATATTTTAAGAATCACAAAAATCCGCCTCACAGAACTTTTGAATGTAGCAAAATTTCTGTCAAGAATGGAAAATGTTTTATATATTCAACTGAGAACTTAAATAAAACCAATTCACATACGGAGAGAATTTCAAAAGCTATTCAAGCGCTTGTTGAATTCCAAATAGCAGCTTTGAAACGCGTTCAAATCTCTGAATTCGTTAGTTGCGCCAAGCAACGCGCTTTGTGTTGCATGTGTGTCGAGAGTCACGAATGTCACAGCTTTGTTTAGAAATGGCAGTTTTGAATAGAAAATGCTGGAATAACCTTCGGGCCTTGTGTGTGCAGCTTAACTTATCGCCTGGGGATGTCTTTCTGCCCTACGGGTTGAATAGTAGAGGCGCAGTGAATGTACTCAGCCTATCCCCGTCCACTGCTGTGCGTAGGCTTCCCCAAGAAAGCGCCAACTATCCCGGTGTTGTGCAGCCATCATCCATCCGTTTCTCGCAACCTTTTATCATCATCAAATTTAATTTAATTTATCGATTTTCATTGTTATATTTCCTATATATCTTAATGTTATAGTTCAATTTTTGCGTCAAAAAGTAGGTTTATTTATGCTCATTGGGTCATCTTATCTTTACATTACCTAAATGCATTATAATTTTAAGTTGTTGTGGGGTGAAGATGTCTCAGATTTAAATAGCCAATGTTTGACAATGCTTTTATGGATATAAATAATAATTGCCAGTTCAAATTATGCAATTTAAATGTAGCAAATAACATTGATAGCGTATCATGATCATACGACCATAAAGAATGGGGTCAGTTCCGGATGTGACGTGCGGTGTAGAGCGACGGCCCGGAAGCGGCACCATGTTTGTTAGACGTAAGGTTCCTGTCGGCGCATGCGCAGATACAAACATGGCACGTTTAATTTATTATAATTTTGACAAGCCATTATTATGAATGACCAGAAAATAGATCGTTTTATTGGTGAATTAGTAGCAGCTCTTTAACAAAGGGGAGAGCTTATGTTTAACTACATGTGTCATCTTATGTGTATGGCTGGTTATTGATAAACAAACCGGGCTCAAAGTGCAAATCAGGCTAAGTGTTATTGGGTTTTTGAGTCAGGGAATTCTCTGCAACATTTTCTACGAAGAACGGTTGTACGATTTATGTAGAATACATATAAATTTCATAACTTGGGAAACTTGTGTATATATTTATTTTCATTTATAGTGAATTAAAGAAATAATAAAACCTCACTACAATAGTGATTTTTTTTTATAGCCTATATCAGATCCCACTGCTGGGCAAAGGCCTCCCTCTTTTTCTTCCATACATCTCTATTTTTTGACAATAGTGATATTTAAGATTAAATTCTTATTACTAATACTATTAGTAGATATTTTATGTTTTTCGATGAAATGTTCGTAATCGCGCTCTACATCAGTACATAACATATTTGACAAAACAAAACACAGTCACCATGTATTTATGTATTATTTACAGCACGTATAAATAATAATGTAAATACGCGTTGGTTGTCAGTTTGTCCGTCCAATAGAGCGGAACATTGAGTAATTCACGTGAGGCCACCTGGTGTTGACAACGTGCATAGGGGTTGGCTCTGAGATCTTATCGCTTATTGATCGACATCATTCTGTTATTCTTTGCCAAATTGAATTCCTTTGGGGAGATTGAAATTTAATTTATCATATTAATATATATATAATTTATATAATTCATTATATAATGAATTATACAGTTAATTATTTTTTTATACTTGTAGTTTGTAACTAAATCAGCCAGGCAAATTTGTTTATTTATTGTTTACCGGTACAAACGTGTTACTTTGATTGGTGTAGTGAACTTCCTACGTATATCAATGTATATTAATTATTTATATGTGATATGGAATCCTCTTTTGCTTGCGTCATTCAATAACGGTTTTTTAAATAATTTTTCAAAATTCATAAATTTGAAACAATATCTTAGGACAAAATTCATTTATGTAAGAACGGATTCAAAATTTGCATGGACATTCGTTTGTACCACACTACAGGAGCCAAAATGGTAACACTGTTGGATTAGTCAATAAAATGCCTGTTTAGGTAAAGTCTTCTGTTGAGCAAAACCTAATTGAAAAAAATGGGTATTTATATAAACAGATTTAAAATTTAGTAACGCAGTTTTCAATAATTGTGTATATGAAACGTATCATCTCATAATACCATAAATTTTCAACATCTGATAATTAACCGTACCATGGACTGACGATGGCCGTAATCTTGTGTAATTTATGGGCTTGAGAAGCAACCTCATAATTACTCTCAGTACCAATACATAGGTACATAATTATTTAGCGCCAATTCTAAACAAACAACACTGCTTTATGTTCTCGCAGTACAAGTGTGTGCCTTTCAGTCTAGGCGTCCAGGGTTTGATATCAGAGTCTGGCAAAAGTGTAACCAGATTAAGATATTGTCAGTTAAAGTAGAGTCTGGAATTGTGCCTGCAAAAGTTATAGACTCGCTCCAAATTACGTGATACACAGTGTGGGCATGACCGTACTTATAGGTGAGTTTTGAGTATACCATGCTAGCATAAATAAATAAGATATACAGGGTGTATTCAGACCGTGATCGGAAATTAAGGCTGGCAATAGCTAGGGGATCACAAAAACATTGTCAGGATTTTCTTGAACGTCAGAGGGTTCGGAATCGCATTAGATATTACCTGTCTCAGTTTCCGATGACGGTCTGCATAAACCCTGTATAAATCTCTCCTATAGCTAACAAGTTATAAACGATTTCACATTACTATTTACCTACCTTTTATCAGTGATATAGTTTGTCGATTTTTTCCTAACACACAGCTATAAATCACCGATACTTTAAATTGGTCGGGCGAGTCATTTCCTCTTGTTGCACAATGATGAATGTAGTGCTTTTAGCTACAATAGTGATCAATGGATTATGGAAGTGATACGATGCTTGCACAGTAAGCGGTGTCTTACACTTTACCCTCTGGTTTTGCCGTGTCATATCCTTTGTGTATCTAATCTATGATACATATGAATTACCTCACACCTGTATTTTTGATGAGGTGGGCAGAAGTGCATTTTTGCACTCAAAAATATTTCTCCCGACCCGGGTATTGAACCTGGGACCTCTACATCGCATGGTCCTTACTTTTACCGCTTGGCGACAAGGCAGTCTAATGTATGACTTTAAAGAACATCCCCTTCTACTGTTTTTGTATGACAGCCTTTCGATAACGTTATTGTGAAGTTGCTTTGATAATTAATAGGCTCAAAAATTAGGTTTAATGGGCAATAGTTCGATTTAAGTACCAACACGAATGTTTCACGGACTTGTGTAAGTACTAGTCTTTTTGTACTACGATTTTACGAGACAAAAATAATGTAGTTCTATTTATTTCTCAAAACAGCTATTTCTCACAATTCAACAAAAAGGTCTCTCAAGTTTTTTTGCTGTGTTAAAATTCAAAGGTTATAGAGCGGCTGGCTTGGCAAGATAGGTCGACGAACCGTGTCACATATTTATTACATACTTAAGTCATAAGGGTTTACTAAAGGTCTAGAATCTGAAACTTATAAACACAATTAAGATATCTTTATCTAGACTCAAAATAAAGATTTTGTAATTAAGATTCCAAAATTGCCTCTGCCATAGACGTAATACTAAAAACAGTATTTGTAAATTATGTAGCAGTAACTCCCATTTTTGATTAACGCACGAAGAATAAGGGTTATTAACTGATGCTATCTCAATTCGTAATTTATTTGAGTAGTGTTAGTTGAATGCAAAACGTGATGCGGCGAATATTAAATTAAATTGTTTTATGACCGCTTCGTGACAATAATTATCGCCAACCCTACGTAGATATGATAAGATAATATAAAAGAACCGAATATACTTCACTATTAAATTTAAACACCTGTAACTGTCGTTTCATTCTATTTCTTTACTGTTTAAAAACTAAAACCCGATCTTAATTAAAACAAACTCAAATTTTCGAAAACTACCAACTGTTTTAACAATCCAATTTCCAACAGAGAAGATAAAGTCGTGTGAATTCTTCATAAACGCAGACAGAACTTAATAAGACGAGCTAGCACGGACATAACACCTTAGCAAAGTTCCACCGAATAAGAATTACTTGACGATTAATTGCCGAGGAGATATGGCGGGCGAGAAAATATATTAACTTGGGCGCTGGCACTATCTTGACGTATAAGAACATGTAGTCATTTGTTTCGACCGTGACTACCTATGTAGGTCAAGTGTGGTTGAATTAGTTGCGAGAAGTAAGGGCTAAATTCGCTTGCAGGTTAACTTGGAGTGTTTTCGCGGTGTGTTTTTTTGGCGTTGAATAGGCGCGCCCATAGTTTTGAGATTAGGGGAAAATAGGTCTCTAAGAGGCAGTTGACAACGTTAACAAAAAACGAGACTTGAAATGAAATATCAATTAACTATAATGAATGAGCTACATATGTAGTGGGTAGTTACTCGTCTACTCTAAACATTGATTAAGGGTTTAATCTAAGGATCATTGCTTTCTACGGAGACCTAATTTTTAAGAACTTTTTGGTGGGATGGAAAAAAGAAAAGAAAGTACTCAAAACTATTGGACCCAGACTTATCGAACGCAGTACTGTAACTTCGTATGACTTTGGCCCTAGGGGGTGACTTTGGCCCAAAATAGGTAAAAGTTTGGAATCCGCGCCACACCTCTGCTGCAGCCTGTTTCGAAAAAGTACGCATTGAAATCAGCAGACAACAAGCAAAAGTTGTCAGTAAAACAGTGTTTCGAGCTTGTGGTCCCTACTCTGATTGGTTGATTTAGCTGTTTTCGAAAAGTTTGTTTATGGAGCAAAACTTCGTAGTGCAAACTTTCGTCTATAACTAATAATTCAGGTGAGTTTCCTTCTAAATATTTGGTTAAAAGTGTGGTACTTACGTCAGTGATCCTCGGCATCGCACTTTTTTTTATCAAGAAATTTAACTATTTTTGTGATATTGCGAAAAAGTGATTTGGTCAGAATTTTAATAAATTTTTGTTTCACTTTGGCCCATGGGAAAGTTGGAGCAAGCACGAAATGAAAGCTGCCTATATAAAAAAAATTGCTAAAAAAGAAACTGAACGTCCTTGCTGGTTAGTTGCAGCAGACATTGCAGAAGCAACTTCATCAGGTTTGACGCTAAAACCACTCGCCAAGCCTAAGAAAAGACGGACAGAGCCGTAACTCTATTACAAGTTGTAGCTCTTGAATGAGTGAAGTCTCGTCTACTCAAGAATTACCTGATAGTATTTTTATCTTATCTACTCTTCATGTCAATTTAAAAATCTTGTAACAATAAACCTTAAAATTACCTTGTAAGTGCTGTAAGCTTTGTAAGCCTTGTAAGCTGTTTTTATTACTTTGTATTCCCATTTTGATTTTTTTATTGGAAGACAATAAGAGAAGATATTAAGAGCGCCATAAAATAAAACGCATTTGTTAACATAAGTATAAAAATATTTAACTAAAAATTTTAAAAAGTTACTCTATTTGATGCGTATTTGTATTTTCTGACCAGTAGATTTATTTTATGGAGTTTAGTTTGTCCCAACAGCATCAACCTTGCGATTTCAGAACAAGAAAGTGAGTGGGCCAAAGTCACCCAAGCCCTAGGATGACTTTGAACCAAAGTTTGACAAAAAATATATATACTAAATCTTTTAAATGGCTACCAAATATTTATGTATATAGTTTCCTTATATCCCCAATAATTCAACTAATTCAATAAAATAAAAATATAGTCTAACTTTTCTCAACTGTAAGGTGAAAATGAAAATATTGCTGAATATTGGGCCAAAGTCATACGACTCTACGGTACGAGAATTGTCGCCTGTTGTCTACAATATTTTAGTTGCTTTTCGTATCACGTGTTTAAATAGCGTTAAAATGTATGATCGATCTATTCTATCTACGACTTAATGCTGTCAGTCCACTATTGGACACTGGAAGGCCATGGTTGAAGACATCCTTTAGTACCAAATCACACGTACATTTTGTACAAGTTTTGATACGAATACATCGATTACTTTATTTCTCTTTTGTGTGTGCATTAAAAGGACGATGAATGACCTGCCAAACGAAATTAAGAGAACATTAGGGAATTCCTTTTAATGAAGCGACAGTATTTTGACATTCCTTCAATTGCGTGACTCTACTTAATTAAATGGCGTTTACTAAAGTATCCACTTGTATGAGTAATTGCAAAAAAATCTAATGTATCACTAACTGTAATTTGGTTAAAGATTGCCACCACCTAATTATCTTTTATTCCATAAAAATAACCTCAAAATAATGGGGTCATTTACACGAAATAATAGTAACCAAAAGTATCATAAACTGCAACGTGGTCTTAGTACCAGCACGGATTTTGGAAAACATACCCGCTGAATTATGGGTTTCCATGATATCCGTCAAAGATCCGCGAGAATACTGACGGTTACGGTAACGGACACGGACATTATTTCTGCCGCGGATATCCGCGGATAAGGATTCGGATAACCGTACTTCTGAATACATACATATACTGTTGCCATTGGTACAGCTATAAGAAGTATATGTGTCTTGTTACAGATGTACCGGAGTGAATCATTGCAATTTCCTGTTGGCTGAGGACTTCCCCCCCTCTAAGAGCTGGTCATCGGGAGTCGTATTTCTGAAATACGCTTGTTTTGATGGTAAGTAAGGTAGTTCTAATTTCTTAGTAAATTTCACTCAATGGCCTAAGGCTAAATTGAACACATTGTAATGAATCGTACGTCTATTGTCCAATGGTTTAGCGGCATAAGCGTAGACACTGCTATAAGTTCCAGGTTCATTTCCCGAGTCAAGCAAAGCTTAGGAAATTCTCAGCAGCAGCATAAGAGTCGGCAAAAATCTTGCTACATTAAGTGGGACTTAAAGCAATTGGAGACATGTAGATGTAAAAATGCATCAGTTTAATTAAAATGTGCATGTGTGTAAAATTTGGACAGAAAATTTATGAAATTTATTAACATAAAGGAAGCTTCCGACCGGTCCCTGTGAAGTCATTGGGGGAGGCCTATGTCCAGCAGCGAACCAAAAATTGGCTGATGATGATGATGATGATGATTCAAATAAATCTTTAAAAAGGCTGCACTCCCCACTAAAACTGATACAACATTGACGACAACAATTAATAAATTAAACAGGATATCGATAACGATCATTTAATAAAATCGATTATAGCATTTCATGTCCATTATTGGCGCGCCCATAGGCGTGAAATCGATTTTATTATCGTCGCACGCCGCAGATGCATCTCGAGTTATTACGTCACGCTTATCAGCCATATGTCATAATGGTGAAAACGTTTGTTATATATGTCCGGTGTTATTATGTGTCCGGGTGTAAGGATAAATGCGATAACTCTGAAAAAGGTTAAAATTTACAATACTTAGCATGAATCCAATAACTAGGAAGAATTCTTTAAATCAAAACTCATCATCAGTCCTTATAAGTGACACTGCTGATCACGGATTTTTTCTACAACTAAGTGGGTTTAAGATTAAGTCCACCACGCTGGACTAGTGCGGGCTAACGGACTATATACCTACGAAAGAAACTCCTAAGAACTTTTAGGGGTGTAGGTTTCCTCGCGATGTTTTCCTTCATCGTTAAAGTACCTACGATAAAAGGCATGATGAATACACACATATTAAATCCGAAAATTTAGAAGTGTGTAATGGATTTAAAGTTTGAACACAACCGCCGAGATTCTTGAGCGCCTAAATCTCGAGGCCACCGCTACTTTTTGATGACCAATAAGAATTGGTAAAAAAAACTGTGAAGTAACTTTACAGATCATTAGTAACTCCCATATGAACGATCGTACGTAACAGATGCTTGACGTGATTATCAGTAATTCTTGTATTAACAGCCTCCCAATGGAGCAGTAATTCGCTTTCAATTCCCTTCAGATCCCCAATTAGAAGTTTATAAATTCTATTTCCGTCAACTTAGGAGTGACAACTGTTTATTCGAATAAAAGTTGCGGTTGTCTACCGTTTCGGTTATTGGACAAAATGTCTAGTCGTGTAAAGATGTTGATACTAAATACAGTAAATTTATGATAAATGTTCTAAAAAAAATATATATTTTGACAGCTCTGTAGTGGAGTTGAATAGGAACAGACACATATTTATTTATTTACATTTATTCAAATTTTCTCCAACATAGCCTATATGAGTGTGAAAAGTTTATAATAGTTATGATTACTGAAACCTAGTTAAAAATACAATTTTCAGACAGATAGCTTTGTTTTTCTAATAAGAGAAATTTAATTATCTTTTATGTAGCTAGATTCAATGAACACCGTCATGTCGTTTCGTAAGAATGAAATAATCATCCAAATTAGACCTCAAACTGGATGCTAAGTTTACAATTTTATTGAGGAACTTCTGCCTAATTTAATATGAAGCAAGATCTCTTAGACTCTTTCAAAACCAACAAACTCAGAATATACCAGCAACGCAAATAAATTGTCACAGCAGCGCGATTCCCTTTTGGGAATACCACGTGCCCCTATCCCATTGTATTCAAATCCAATTTATAAAGACCTCTCATTTCCGTCCCCCCCACTCCTACTTTATAATATTTTATACCAACACAGAGGGGAGTGGGGGCGCAAATAAAACTGGCACACGTGTTTGCCATACCATTGACACGGTTACCCCGAAATGTGAATTTTCCACAAAGTTAGGGAGCATTTAATGGAGTATGGCAACAAACATTTCGGTCACGTGCGTGTGTGGGATTTCCGAGAATTTTAAATTTACGACGCTTTTGTAAATATTCTGCATGTAGTTTTGCGTACAAAGAAACTATTGTACTTCCGAGTGTGATTTTAAAATGCATTTAAATGTTGCCAATTTTCAATGCAAGTGATAATGACTGTGATCACTGCGGGGTGTTGCATCAATGTGAGAGTTTGATTGTTGTTGGTTGTGGAAATTAGGCATATAAATTACATAGTCATTCAATCTTATATACTTTTTCGTGAAACTGTTATGGCTAAAAACTAATAAATAGGGTTTTTAGACGTCGTGAGAGAACCTTGTCAATCAATTTTTTGTACGGATTTCAAGTCTCATATTCTCATCAAAAATCATAATAATATATCCTGAAAAAATGTATTGCAAACAAAAAATAATGAAAAAATGGAATTAATATAGATAATAAAAATTATATGGTCATAATGATGTCATTATGAATAATACCCAATACCCATTAATTCAGTCGAGGTTATGAATCTATTCTTTATTATAGCTAATGTCTTGAATAATTTGGGGGACATACAGATTACAATGAATAAATAAATTATTTCACTTTATGAATATAATACCAAAAACTATTCCATTTTTAAATAAAAATAAAATACGTTTATAAAAAGAATACCAAAGTAAGTTTTCCTGGCATACAGCCAATGTACAGACAATTTCGCCGCGTAATTTCGACATGTACCCCAATTTTATGTCGTATCGCAAAAAAAAACTTATTGTCCGTAAGGCGCGTGTTACACGATCGATTGGTGATTGGCATTACAATAGCGCTATAAATCACCCCTGTTATTTTTTGCTGCCTGTCTCGTTTGGTTGTTGCAGAAAGCTGAGGCTAAAGTTTCGCGTGTATACTCAGTTTTATTGCTTGTTGGATGATATTTTGTGGTTTTACTGTCATGCATATTTTTGGTCATTAAGTATTACATTTGCCATCACCAATATCAATATCTAGATCATACTGCTGGGTACAAATCTCCTCTACAGCTGAGGAGGTTCTGGCTTTAGTTCACCACGCTGGCCTAGTACGGGTTGATGGACGACACACTTCAGGAATTTCTAAGTGGGTACTTTTTAGGTGAGCCGGTCTCCTAACGATGTTTTTCTTCACCAATAAAAAACTCGATTATTCTTTGTAAATACACACATAACTTTGAAAAATTATAGGGTATGCCTGTGGGCTTGAATCCGTGACCGCCGGGATACTCTACCACGCGTTGAGGTCATCACCGAGAAAGTATGTCATTTTTGTTTTTGAATTTTCAAAAGCAAAAATCACACAATGTTGTGTGTTGCAGTTTAGTATCGATATTCCCTCGCTTAGCGTGTTCTATCGTCTGTATCGCGGTTGATACCCTAAAGAGTTGTTCAACTTAATCCCACCCTCCCCTTTTTATAACAGGCTCCTTGTGTGACCTTGCAACGCTAAAGCTGCATAGTCTATACCACTCCAAGCAAAAGGCTCACAAGTTGATATCTCTACTATTCTGTGAAGGTATAGAACGAGTGATTGGAGTCGCTAATTGATAAACTTGGAAAGTCCTGAATTTAGAATCAGATGCATCAAAACATAACATAGGATTATTCCTTTTTATCGTATTGTACCATAAATGCCCAGAAGTGGGACGTTTACAGGTGAATCTTTTTGTATGTTTTCTTTAACTGGTACGATAAAGTTCTGATATTGTATCAATGAGCTGCTCGAATTCGGGAAATTAAGTCCTTGTAACAATATTGTAAGCTATCTCTTGATTGGAAAAGAGCAACACTAGAGTTTCTTGCCCGTTCTTCTCTAGTGATGACTGCCTTCCGAACAGGGTGGTAAAATTTGAAATGACTGAATCTAAGTGATGTATTTGACATTTTATGGATTCAATAAATATTATTTCATTTCATTTCATTTCATTTCACAACAACAACACCGAACCTAATACGAAGATCGATGCTACCAAAATAAATTGAAATAATTTGAACAAAAAAAGTTACGGTCTCCTAGCAGGCTCAGAAGGTATCTGTACAGGCAATCCCGTTATTTATAGGCTGTAAAGTCTTCGATGTGAAGAGAAAATAAATAATAAGAGTTTTTCAATACTTTCATGCCGGCGTCCTAGTATTCTTGTTTACACTTCTCTTAAAAAACCCAAGTTAACTCTGGTAAAAGGTATTCTAAAACTTTATAGCAACATTTGGCACGATTAAAGTTCCACCGCTCCCTATTTAGTTTTATGGACAATCGCATTCGTTTCGCAGATCCCGAACTTAGATACGCCTAACGGCCCCAATGACTTATTAAAGATCTTTATCGATACCGCAAAGGAATACATTTGGATTTCAAAGTTCTATATATGGGTGCCTAGGGATTAGATTAGGCCAACTCAGTATTCAACTGATAGTTTAATAGGGAAATTTTGATCTATAGTTAGTTCTACAAACATCACAAAGAGTCCTATAAATTGAACCACAAACTCGTACATATTGCATTAATGCTGTATAGATTTGTCTATTTTGTAGCTAATGTGAATATAAATATTGATAACATATTGGTTCTTTAAATCTAATCACTTAACACAACAAGATGAAAAATTGTGCGGTAACCTTACTTCTAAATGTAAAAATGATTTACTATGAATTTTATGACTTAAGATCTAGAAAGGTATATTTATGGCTACATGCCGGTATAATATAAAATTGTTAACCGATAGGGTCAGTAAGTATTCAATAAAATAAATATTTGTCAATGGCTTTGATCAACGAATGAAGTAGTTGGGATCGATTTTGTATTGTCACAGGCTTACGGAAATTGTGGGAATACAAACAAAATTGGGATGGGGCGCTTCGAAATCTGTGTGTTTGCGAATTAATACGGATAATGACATGAGAGCGAATCGTGATAGCCCGAGGATTAGGCTCGTGGAAGAGACAAAATGTGATAGATTTGAAATCTTAGGTGACCTATATGTGTATTCACCCTTGTATTGTATTCACTTCTTAATTAAGTTGGAATTTAAAGGCTAAGGAAAAAAACGAGGCAACTTTTTACCTAAGAATTTTTTATTAGGAACTTCTTAGGTAGATGCAGCCCGCAAATTCCCATTAAGTCAATGTGGTGTGCTATGGGCTAAATGCGTTCAGTTATAGAGTAGATATTCCCGATAAACACGGAAAGACATGACACAACCTTTTGTCTTAGAACGGGGATCAAATTCTCGGCCCTTTGTTTCAACTGATGTATAATCAACTGCGCAACGACGATGGTTACCATTTTTATAGCTTTGGAAAAAATAAGTAAAAGTATTCCATTTTTTTTTGCATGTCCTAGTCTCAAAAGTTTTGCCAACCTAATTGAATTTTTGACCCGGATTTTATGCCCGCTTTTTATGTATCCTTGACCTGACCTCAGTGATAAATAATATAAATGATAGCGTGAATGATATATTATCTTCTTTGGTTACTTACAAAATAATTCATTTATGTTTGATGTATAGGAGTGGTTGAAAGATATATTGAAAAGAATTGAGAAGTTCAGTAATGTACATTTATTTTCTGGTAGAATAATGTGGTTGTCTTAAAATCCTTATTGTTATAGGTAACTATTATATTTTTCCGAAGATCAAATCAAAAGTGGCAAGTTAAATCTGCTCCAAGTATTTTGTCAAATTAACATTAAAAACAAAATATATCGGAAAAATGAGTTTCATATTTATATGACTTCTTCCCTACCAAATTTCTACCATGGTTATAATTGGAACTGTATTTACTCCTGTTACTTAACCAGAGTTTTATTGATCTTAATTAAGCAGTTTAAATACAAAGATGTACGTTCATTGAACTTTAAAGAAAATAAAAGAAATGCTTGGGGTAGCAAATGGGGTCTTTCCCATTCTAATTAGCTCGTTTTCTCGTAGGGGTTGCAATGTTTACTTTCATAACGTCTTTATTTAAGGGAAGAAAAATTTAATTATCGCCTGTTTTTCATGCAACGTTGCAGTTAAGTATTTAGTATGATAAGCTTTGACTGGATAATTATATATCAGTGAGTGTGTAGAAGATGGAGAAAGGCATTAGTTTTCTAATTGTATCATGTTCAAAGAGTGAAAATGTAGATGGCAATTTACATACGTTTTGGGAAGACTTCGAAAAATTTCTAAAATGTTTGTCAACTCTTCACTTTTTAATTGCTTTTTTAGTTCACTAAATGCGATTGTTAAATTGAATATTTTTATGACTTTAAAAGTTAAGACATGAATTAATGATTTATCGCTACTTATTGACCTTAATAAATACCATGTCATCGTCACGTAATTCTCTATTTTATCTTTCTCAACATTCGTATCAATTATACCATACTTAGCTCCAAATAATTTTCTCCAAGAGATGATAAAACACGGCCTTACAAACAAGCCTTAAGGTACAATAAAACCATAATACAGGTGGACAGTTCTACCGACCCAAAAGCCAATTTACGAGGCAAATGTCCGCCGAAGTATTTTAGTCAAATAGAGGGTAAATACGGGGCGGGCCCGTCGAGCTACGCAATGGCTATTAGGCACGTGATGTCTATGTAGACATAGAATTTCTCTACTATATGTATTGACATCATGACCTCTAACTAACTAAAATCCTTGAATAGTATGCTGAAGTAGGTGTAGTAGTTAAACTTCGCGTAAATATGACGATTTTCCCGAAGTTTTACTACGTCTACGTTTCGCCAGTATCTACTTTGAGAACATTTCGGACTCTGCTGATGCTGAGAATTTCCTTATAACTAACTGTCTTATTTAGGACGAAGTCAGGACTACTTGATCGCATCAATAATGCGGCAAATAGTACTCATGTAAAAAATAGTAGTCGATGGTATTATTCATGAATGGATGAATTTGAAAATGAATCATGAATCCTTCATATGTATTACTATTCTTATACTACTCATACTATCACTACATAGTTTAAAACAAAGTCGCTTTCTCTGTCCCTATGTCCCTTTGTATGCTTAAATCTTTGAAACTACGCAACGGATTTTGATGCGGTTTTTTAATAGATAGAGTGATTGAAGAGGAAAGTTTATATGTATGATAACATCCATTAAATATCAGCATTGCACCCATGCGAAGCCGGGGCGGGTCGCTAGTTTTACATAAAATAAGAATATATTTCCAGTAGGCAAAAAAGCGTCGTTATGTTACAGCCTGTAAAGCAATAAGTGCCTGCACTGCGTAGTTATTTCTAGTTAATGTTAGGTTTGTTTAAAATTTAAAATAATTTAAAATAAAACGTTAACATCTATGATAGTTTTATTTTATTTTAGGATTACTTAAAGAATCGAAAATATAAGTAATTTTCTACTGACATTCCATTGTACAATTATTGTAATTTTCTTTTTTATTTTTTAAAAAATAAACTCAAAATCAATTCAATTGATGTGAATTATTTTTTCAACAAAGATTGTGGGAAAGAGAATAAGGTACCTACTTATTAACAAAATTGCGCCTGGGTATAGCGGGGCCCAATGAGTAATATACTAGTAGATTTAATATTTAATATACTAGTACCTAGATTAAAAAATAACACCCCTCCAGTCTAAAGAAGTCTTTGATTATACTCAGACCTCATTACTAACTGGATTAAAGAAATTCTCCCCCTCGTGTACTTAATAAGGATTCCATGTCAGCATAATATTATTTCACTTCATACTAGACCCAAGGTGTTCCTGGGTGTGGTTATGGCTTTGAAGCCAATGTTTCTAGGTCAAACCCCAGTTTTATAGTAGTTCAGGGTCGGGTGGCTCGGCTGACGATTGGGTAAATATTATGTTAACTTACTGCTATTCTGCAGATTTGAAATGTATCGATGGGACAAGCTACAACTCAAGGCTGTATATGGTCATAAGTACTGATATTATATGAAATGGTTACGACTATTTCTAACTAGTCGACGCGGTACTAAGTTACTAGTGCTGGCTGCACTGGTGACTAGTTGAGCAAATAATTGCTTGTAGGAAAAATATTAGATAATTATAATGCCAATAAACGTAAAACTATGGAATATTTTTTTTGCAATTTTTAAATGGCCAAATATCCTCCTTATAAACTAAAAAGTCATAGTCAGACTTCTCCGCTGATGTTGTTGCAAACATAAATTTTAACCAAATTCAATTCATTTCTATCGCCACAAAACGTTATTACTCTATCCCTTTATATGTTTTAACATGCATTTTAGGTTTTTTGTGTCTATCCAACAGAGCAATGAAGACTTTCATTGTACAACGCCATCTATGAGATATTTCTCAAACTACTTCACAGAAACATGATCAGATGATGTAGCAGCGCCATCTATTTTACACCTGTTGTATTAACATTATCCCTTTAAGTTTCACGAACCGTACTATCTCTTTACAGACACGTTATCCGTGCACTACTGCAACAGGGAAGTGCAAGTGGCAGCCTGGGGCGAGGAGAGCGAAGGGTACATCCGCACGCCCGGGTATCCGCACTTCTACGTGGGCGATGAGTGCCGCTGGCGTTTACGCGCCCACCCCGAGCAGCGGATACGAGTCACGTTCTTAGACGTTAGTTTAAGAAGTAAGTAACACTTTGTAGTAGAAAAGGGTAAATTGAGAGATTTCCGCCAGGATTACATCTAGTTTTGTGCGAAAACAGTTTTTTTGCGTAAGCAATTATACCCAAATTGTCTGTAATAACGGTAATTGATTTTCATCTCTGTATTTATTTTTCTAAAATTGGGATACTATTATGGCCATTTTTTAAATGTAGCAACGATTGATATTCATTATACAACGTTGAAATTAAATCGCCTAATTTAAACTTCTGTTTTTAGGTATAGGGCCATTTGAAGACTCGTGCACTGACTTAGTCACAGTACAAGACTCAAATGGAGATTCTCTGCTGTCTTCCTGTGAGCAAGTCGATCTGCCCTTAAGACTGACTTCCACTACCAGCACCGTGGATGTACTGGTAGAAGCGAGGTCTAAAGGGGCATATCCTAAGAGAGGAGTGCTACTTCATTATAAAAGTAAGGATAAAATAAATTTATTACAGAAATAAATAAAATGTGATTTTAAATTCAGTATTTTAAAAATGTTATAAAGCGCCATCTGTTAGAAATCTTTGGTAGTATTTTATGAGTATGATCAGACGTAATTTAAAAACGCCATCTATTTTTCTGTTCAGGCATAGGCTGTGTTACGCTACCAGCGCCATCGGGCGGATACATCGTGTACCGCAACGACGAGGTGGCGCATTACATGTGCAACGTGAATTTTGTTTTCATCGACACGCGACAGAGGGCGCGCTTGTTATGGTGCTATGACGACAACCGTTGGAATGATACGGTGCCGCTATGTATTGGTAAGTTAAATTTTGAAACAGAAGTATTATGTATTTATTATTTAGAAATTAGGGATATAAATATAACTCAAATATACAAGTCTATTCATACCTGTATAAGTGAGCATAAAGAGTTCTATAAGAACATCCTGGGTCCTTGAGAACGTCGTCGTAAGTGGGGTCATAAAAACTCTTTGTTCTCAATAGCGGTGAACTTATCGATAACAATAAACGATATGCATAAAAAACTTCTTCAAAGCATTTTGAGGTTATTTTCACTGTTATTCAGCGGGGGAGAGCTTTGCGCATGCGGGAACTTTCATTCTCCATCCCTTTCTGTCTTCTCGAACACTATTTATAAGACCGTGACAGCAATATTCGTGTCAGGTTCGTTGCCATCGCGATGATTCATACCTGTCATTCGATTCACAACTTTATGACGAGTGTTTAGAGTGTAAATTTGACGAGCGGCGTGTATTATTATCTTTGCTTACAAAAGGGCTTCTGTACGCCACTTCAGAACGTTTCGGTTGATAATTGAGGATATTCGTTGGCTGTTGGTCGCCGCGAGTGGTGCCGTATCGTATTCTGTCGCCCGCGTGTCGGAGTAGCACGTGCTGAAGAGTGAGTTTTTCACGTGCCTAAAATGTTATTAGCCCCTAGTGACTTTATTTTCGACCGCGTTTTTACTTTTCTGTGGTGTTTTTTTCTGTTTATAGGACTTTCAGTCGGTAAGAGTTCGTTTTTGGTTTTCTGTCCGTAGTTTTTGTTTGAGTTTTGTTTGTTAATTTAAACTAACTTATATAGTCATTTAACCGTATGACTTTTAATTTAAAAGGTTATCGTTTGACCTTTAGTAGATTTCTTTTAAATTAAATGCTATGAATAGTAACGTTTCTTTAATGAATGACATTTTATTTATAACTGCATTAATTTTCCTATAACAATCTAACATAATAAGTTTAAAGGGAAACTTTCAAAGAAATATTTTCGTTACTTTCTCGTAATAAAAATTGAAACATTATCGTCTGCGCTATTTTCAGCAGATTTAATTTTCTTAAAAATAGTTCGCAACTCACTTCAGTTTTTCGTGAATTTTAACAAACTAATGCATTATTTTCCCTGCGTTTGGGCTCATAATAAATAATCACATTAATTTTAAATATAACTGAGTACTTCCTATAACTATTGTCCCTAACAAGGATTTTGATTCGGGAAAAACTTTTCTTTACACAAAACTCTACGCGTCTCTACTTTGTTATGAATTCTTTCGTAAACGCATTATCTCGTGTGTTCGCGGTATTCTTTCGTCGTTTCGGACTTTTAACGACTTCTTTCGAAAGTATAATGTTTGGTAAACAACAATTTTGCGGGGAAATTGCCCCTTTTATTCTTTATGTCGGCGGAAATTGCTCGTTCGTGTTATTGCAGCTGATGAATTATTAATCTTTATCTGTATTGTTCTTATTTACAAAAAGATAATGACTGTCATAAAATATTAATTAATATCTGTAACAATGGCCCCGCGGTTAATGTCGCGTGCGATAGGGACGTCGCGGGTTCGATTACAAGGTCAAGAAAATTATTTTCTTATTGGACTTTATACAAATTTTCCTACCTTTTCGGGGATAAAGGCGTGATATATGTAGAGTTGATACGATTGAATTTATGTAAAATATTTATGTAAATTAAAGATGATAAACCTTTTTTGTGGAAACCTTTTTAAAAGTTGTACTTAAAGTTACATTTTGTTCGTTTAGTCAGATTGCTAAAGGCCAAATTTTCATTAGAACATTCCCATTCCTTCAGACACGCTAAGGTGTTGATAGACCTATTCAAGTCTTGTCAATCTAAATATTTCTCGATTATCCTCCGTATCTGTGCGAGCAAGCCAGAATATCAATTCGACTATGTATTGGTAAAAGTAATTGTACTATAATATCAATAGACCACAGACGAAATAGAAATGAACCACAGACTGTTTTACGGTCAGGTGCGAGTGCAATTACCTTATAGTTTATTATATTTCATGAATGATTTTATATTTGTAACGGCCTTGAGACGTAACGGCAGTTGCGGGTTCAAATCCCAGGCATTTTAAACTTTGCAAGCCAGACGATGTTGTTATTATTATAGTCTTTATATGCGACATTTAAAAAGCTCAATATAACTTGATAAAAAAAATGAAACTATTTTTTTATCAAGTTCAGAACTATCCTCTTATTGAAAATTGCGTTTACCTGAGGGATAAAAAATCAGAAAAGATTAGATCAGATTTAAAAAACATTCATTCAGTTTATAATTGAAACAATTTTTGTGTTGCGTTGCGTGCACGGCAAATGAATTTTGTATCGATCAATTCGAATCACAATAGATAACCAATCTAATGAATTTAATATCTACTGTCGATGTACCTACTTTCGAAGTAGATGTATTAAAATCTTCATGTATTTATAATTGTTTGATCTTTATGTCACATATAGAAACGAGTTCGTATATATCATTTTAATTATAATTAAACCTTTACCAATTATTTAGACACATATATAGCCAGAGAAATATGCATAAAATACAAAAAGGAAATATCCAGATATCGGTCTTATTCTTGACTGAAGGCGTAAGATGTGTAGGTACGAATACTAACACTAAATAACAATATTATAGCATTAAACCGTTCCCGTTCAAGGAGAAAATTTCCAACGTTTATTTATTACGTTTACCTGTGATAAAAAAATCTGTACCAAATAAAAACAAACAAATAGGCTTTTTATGTGACTGTAAATACACCCAATTTATTTATTAGATCCAATTCATGTTAGCAAAATTTGTAGATGAATTTTGTACCTTTGGTCAGCACTGAATGTTTATCAGCATAAAAACTCGTATCTTTAATGGAATTGCACAATAAGATGTAACTGTCTAACAATATTTTCTACATACAAAACATACCTCATGCCTATATTCCCCGAAGGGGTAGGCAGAGATAAATTTCTGCACCCACATTTCGCCAGGTATGTATCAGTCCCACGTAATAGGGGGCGAGCCTATTGCCGTTTTTCGGGCACATTTCCAGACTCCGTGCTGCTACTGAGAATTTCTTAATGGAAAAACCCAATAACACTTTGCCCGACCCGGGAGTCGAACCCAGGACCTCTAGATCGCGCGCCACATACTTGTACTGCGAGACCAGAGGCAGTCACAGTATTTAATACAATATTTTTTCTCATGACAAAGTCAGCCCTTATGCATACGTCCGATTGCTGAAAACATAAATGGTAACCACGGTTAAGCAAGTTAGTTCAAATAAGCAGATACAATCAGAGTTTCCAACCATTTTCATGTCATTAACAATAGAAAAATATTTTTTATTAAAAAAGTTTGAATAATTTGGACTTGCCAAAGTCAAGCTTTTTTGGATATCATCACGCGCTTAATTCATATAAAACCTTTTTAGACTTATAAGTCGTCAACGTTGACGTCAAATTTTTGGGTTATGTGTTTTTATAAATACCGTGCGAAGTTTATTAATGAAATCAGTTTATATAAATATTTATATTGGAAATGGGTGTTACATCTCTCAGTTGAAAGGAAACCCGACTGTACGGTCGTTTGAAGTTCGATATCAGTTCTCAGTTTTCTGAACACGTGTGCATGTGATCACTTAATTTGAAGGAAAAAAAAACATCGTATGGAAATTTATATGAATATTCCTAGCAATGATTTCGAGTGCGTGAACCAAATCTAAACAGACGGGATTTAATAGTGGTGAAAACTACTTTTGTAAGTACTTTACTATGTGTATGTTATGTATATGTAATTATGAAAAACTCATCAATCTTCTTTAATTTCTAATTATTCGACAGTTTATAAGAACTGCAATAAACATACTGTCTGGTGCTAACTTCTAATTTGTCTCTCGACTCAATTCACGAAGGCAAAACCATATACCAAAGCTAATATTAATAAAAGCGCATATTAAATTTAGAAAGTGATAATTAGGTATAGAATAAAAGTGCATTCAGTTTTTTCTGTTAAAAAATAATTATAAAAATAACATGCAAATAAATATCTAAATAATCCAACATAATTTAAACTAAATAATTAAGTGACGCATGAGGTTCTGACTCCATATTTAGATAAAAGTCGTGTGTCATTGGTAAATACAGTTAAATAAAACCCTAATTTATGTAGGATTTATTAATCGTGCGTGGTTGCGTCTCCTAGTCGACTTATACAGAGTTCTATTGTGCTATAAAATGTCAACCAAAATGTTTAAATAATATGGAATAGCTCACTTTGTGGTTTGTTCTGGGTATACCATAATTTTTTTTGTTAGGAAATGCCAATTTTCCGAGACAACAAACCATATTTTTAACCCAGTATAATATTCACTGGTTCAATAATATCTCCACTCGATACTAATCTACTCAATCCCTTCACACTTGATTACCTCAAGGTTATAAAAAGGAGAGGCAAGACATTTGTTAGCTCCCTGAAAGGAGAATTTTCATCGCAATATTCTAAAGAGATTGCTCCTCTGATCAAAGTTTGTATACATGTGCGTTCGCCGATACAATTCCGTCATTTATCGGCAACAATGCCACATCCCAATTGATAAGGTCCGTAGTAACAATGCAAAGTCACAATTCGTATCGCTGCGATTACAATATGAAATAAATTATTATCATCCGTGCGGAGCTAATTTTGTTAAAGAAATTGAAATGATTTATACAATTTTTAAGAGTTTCGTTTCATATGTAACTTATATTTCAAACAAACTCTAGCATATTTACGATAAGATACTAGGTTTGTGTCGTTGTGTTGGTATTACAATATAGGAGAGATTTTGTATTCTCACAAACACCCAGACCCGAAACAAATACTTGTGTATCACATAAAGATTTAGCTCGGTGCGGGAATCGAAACCGCGGCCTCTCTTTTCGCTAGCTGGGGTTTATCCAATTGCAGCACCGACCAGGCTTCTGTTATAATGTTTCTTTGCGTTTGATATATTAGCCTAAGATCCCACCACTGATTTACTACATACATTATGACGTGAGTCAAACACACATTTTTACATTCGTGTATGAATAGGAGAATACTCTGATACACCGCAGCCAGTCAAAATATGCCCGCAAGTAATTTTAATTAAATTATTAAAAAATAATTTTCGTAATAAAATTTCATGCACTTTGTATTTAAATAAAATATCATCCACGCCATAGCTATGCATCTAAAGAATTCTAAAATCCATAGGTGCCGTTCCAAACTCAGCCGCAACTACCCCGCAGCCAGGTGCAAACAGGTGATATTTTGGAGTTTTTTTACACTCATTGCGTACTCGGATGATTTTGGTATCAAATTAAAGCTGATTTTTTTTCTAATATGATGATATATGTCTGCCTGTGAAATAATAGCCGCAAATTAGTGGTGCCAACTCTTAAAAAAGCGAGTTAGCGAAAATTCTGATTGCGACGTCGATAGCGACAGCTGCGATTTTGAAAGCAACGAGGAATCTGACTCTGACTAAACAATAACAAAATGTAATACACTGATAAAATATATAATTTGATTGAAAATACTGATTTTGAAGAATCTGATATTTCGGCATTTCCGATAATTAATTATTGAACGACCTTTTTTAATTTTCAACCTTTAAAAACGCAACAACCCTGTTCCTAGTTAATTCTTTGATTATGCTATTTTTTTTAATCAACATTTAATTACTAATTAATATTTGTATTACCGAACTGTAATAGAAATGAATATTTCTTCAACTATGGTATGCATAGTATTTAATTTTGTAAAAAAATAAGACAGCCAAAATTGTATACTTCATAAATACCCTTTTATAATTTTTACTTGGCTAATAAAAAAAAATGATTATGAAATAAATCTTTTATTTATTTATTTATATACTTTTTTGTACACTGTACAATATTATACATACACAATATTAAATGACACAAAACATACATCACGCCTATATCCCCGAAGGGGTAGACAGAGATCCATTTCTGCACCCACATTTCGCCATGTATGTATCAGTCCCACTTAATAGGGGGCGAGCCTATTGCCATTTTTCGGGCACATTTCCAGACTCCGTGCTGCTACTGAGAATTTCCTAATGGAAAAACCCAATAACACTTTGCCCGACCCGAGAATCGAACCCAGGACCTCTAGATCGCGCGGCACATACTTGTACCGCAAGACCACGAGACAGTCAATTCATGAAATATTATGAATGCAGTATAGGCACAATAGGCGATCTTATCGCTAACTGAGATCTCTTCCAGACAACCTACTTTAAGATTTTATTATTGCTTTAAAGTTTTTTTTAAATATTAATTACATAATTATAGTTTCTGAGTCAATGTAAAGTCGGTTCTACTATTTGAGCCGCCGGCAGAGAACATTTTATCTCGGTTATCTCGCGTTTTTAAGAGATGGCACCACTATTTTGCGGCTATTAATTCACAGGCAGACATATATCATCATATTAGAAAAAAAATCAGCTTTAATTTGATACCAAAATCATCCGAGTACGCTATGAGTGTAAAAAACTCCAAAATATCACCTGTTTGCACCTGGCTGCGGGGTAGTTGCGGCTGAGTGTGGAACGGCACCTATGGATTTTAGAATTCTTTACATGCATAGCTATGGCGTGGATGATATTTTATTTAAATACATAGTGCATGAAATTTTATTACGAAAATTATTTTTTATTAATTTAATTAAAATTACTTGCGGGCATATTTTGACTGGCTGCGGTATATCAAAGTATTCTCCTATTCATACACGAATGTAAAAATGTGTGTTTGACTCACGTCATAATGTATGTAGTAAATCAGTGGTGGGATCTTAGGCTATATGGAAAAATTGTTTTTGTGTATATAATATCTACGCGATAGATACATGTTGGTCCCACCTTGAAAAGGACGAGCGAAACTAGGCTAGGTCGATGTATGATGGTAATAACAGTCTTTATTTACGGGGTCGGTTATTTCAATTCGTGATGTTTTATATCATCGCGTGCCTCGACCGCCATACACGTTCATCATTGGCCATCACGTGCACTGGCAGACGGCAGTTTGGCTGAAATCCAGACTAATAAATATGTTGAATTTTTTTAGCCGTAAATTAGCCGTGGCAGGTGTTTATTTGACTTTTCGTTTTTGTTTTTTTTTATGGAAAAATAAGTCTTTGTTTTATGTAATAAATAATTCCAAAAATAATTTCGTGTTAAGATGTTCGTATAGGATCATAGGAGGAATATATACTATGTAACTATTAATCAATGGTTTTGAACAAATAGTATTGTACCGAATTTTTAAATAGTTTTTTTGTGATTTAGGGTTTTCCTTAAAGCCATTTGTCAAATTGTTTGGATTTCTAACTCAAGTATCAAATTGAGGACTTAGAAATACGTAGTCATAAAATAGGCAGAGGCTTTCCGTTTATTTCTATGGCGATGAATGAGTGTATAATATTCTTTCCTTACACGATGTAGTCGCTCGTACTACGGTCAACGAACTTTGTTATTTACGGTCTTACTATGAAATTAAAAGTGGAATATCTGTTTTTTTTGCGATTAAAATACTAATACACATATTTTTTGACTGACTTTCAAATTTTACGTACTTAACTATAGCCACGCTTAATCCTCAAATGCGAATCCCACAACAGTGCCTCAATTTACAGTTGGTGTGGGATAACTACAGTGAATTTGCTAAAACTTTGAACGAATTTGTTTCCCGTGGGGCGTCTTCACCGATTAGCGCGGGTCGCGTCATCGCTTGCAATAATTCAACTTGTTAATTCCCACGTCAACTCGCTTGCGATCTACGCGACACCTATGTTTTGAAGTGCAACCGCCTTTTCGGATTAGTTAGGTGTGGTGTAGACAATAATTTTATTTTTTTTTATTACGAAATAGTTTGCGGCCATAAAGGTATAATGTGAGTTTAAGCAGTGAATTAAGCGTTTGAATTTTGAATATTTTTTGGCGTTCATTTTAAGAAAGTGAAACAAAATAGTTATAAAGTTTGGAGTATATAGTTACTCTATATACCTTCACTGTGGACACTGACATATGAAACATGACAGCCCCATTTTTGAAGCTGTAATAAAAGGCTAACAACGTTTATGTGTTGTATTATTTTCATAAAATACAATACCTACATATTAATATTTTTATCAGCATATTTTAATGAAATAAATATAATTTCTCCATATGCTTACTATGCATACTCTCTACCCTTGCCTGCGGATTATAGCTTCAGTTTTTTATCCCCACTTTTCCTTTGATTGTCTAGACTCTCATCCTTCCTGTTCCCCTTTAGAGACAGTTCAAGACCCTTTGCGATTTATCACCCCAGGAAGGGAGCAGGTATATACATTTTTTTAACACCTCTCGTGGTTAAAAGATTGCAGTCACATACGGTTGTATGTAGGATTCTGTTCTTCTTCTAACGTATTTTTCTCTTGATATAAATATTGTCGGTTACGTTTTGAAAAGCAAATTCAACGACTTTTGGTATAACTATTAAATAGGTTTGTCGCTTAATTACGTAGTAAACGAAGAGTATATTTTTAAGTTGATTGCATTCAACAAAAAATTGTCAAAAAAACTAGCTCCCAAAAACAGTAGTCCCGTTCGGAATTCTCGGGCATCATTTGAATTATCAAATGTACAACGATACGGGGTTGGGTGATAGGTTCATATGGGTATGAACAAAATATTGGGACATTTGGCAGATGTTTCTGTAATAAAACGAAATCCCGTTTACATGTTGTAAAACCAGTTTCCCCCTCGTAGTTTTCGAATCCTACAGTAACGAAAGACCCGTCTTGTTGCTGGGTTACTTATTATTTACGGGTGTATTGTGGGCTCGTTCCAATTTATTGAAAAATATGGTTTGTCTAGGGATAATAATATCGTTCAGATATTTTATTCTTAATATTAATTTTTATTTTATTATTAATTCTTAATCTTGCAAAAAGATTCAAACAAAACTAATACCTCATAATCATAAGTCGTACAAAATAATTGATTATCACTGAAACGTAGCCGAAATCAAATACATCCCATACAGACTTTCAACCCTTATTTCACCCCCTCACTGATCGAAATTTCAAAAACGCTAGAACAAATGTTTAATTATTTTTTATCAAGTGCTTAAATATAAAGTTTCATGGTTTTATCTTTTAAAATTAAGAAATCCCATACAAAGTTTCAACCTCCATTTCAACCTCTTCACCCCTTTTTTTCGCAATAAAAGGTAGCCTATGTTCTTTCTCAGAGTCTAAAGATAGTCTGTGCCAAATTTCATCAAAATCGGTTGAGAGGTTTAAGCGGGAAAGCGTAACAGACAGACAGACAGAGTTACTTTCGCATTTATAATATTAGAAGGGATTGTATTGCTCTTAGTGAATATGACAATAATAATTTCAACACCCCATTCAATATATTCCTCAAGAATAATTATATCGAAAGGTCGGCAGCAGTATCGTGTGACCACCTCTAAACTAAAGCTATTTCGGTCGCATTAAAGATTCGAAAACGCTCTACACTCCCCGTCGGTACATTGTGAGCTGTACAGGGTGTGCCATCGTTATTTCCGCAAAACTTCACCCCAAGCAATTAGGGTGGCCGTTTGAACAATCGTTCCAAAATGGCGGCATGGCGGCGTTTCAAAAACTTTCACTTGTAAACATTTTCCGTGTCAATTCGAAGTTTCCATTCAATTGTGATATAAACAAATTATATTCCGTTTGTGAAGCTCGGATTTCAATAGCGTTTGTTAGGAGTTTACGGTTTTGATTGTCGTCGAGTTTGCAGAGTTTATTTTAATGCTGATCAATTGTTATAATCAGGTTTGCTTAAATTTCAACTTTCATGTGACAATTTCGGAACAGGAAATATCTACTAAATTTGAATTTCGTACCTTATCATACATAACTACAACGTTAACAGCTGTTCAAATTCTAAACAATTATTTATTTAACCAGCTTAGTAACCTGACATATTCCCTCAGGAGCAATGCTTGACGTTAGTTATAGCAAAGATGTTTACGAGTTCCTAAGCGCTATTTTATGTTGGGTCATGTTTATATGACCCGTGTTGTAGAAGACATGAATATGGAGGTTCCTAATTTTCGAATTTCTTTTATAAATTGGCAGTCAAGGTTGTTACTCAATACGGAGGTGAATTGACTGAGGTATAAATAGTTATACACATTTTTTATCTGTTGTACTAACCTTCTCTTCCATTGTAGCGAAATATGATTTAATCGACTATCCTGGTTTATACTGGCAAACTTCGCGTGTAAACGCGTGAAAACATCTTAGAATGTATTTCTCTAATCACAAAATAATAATAAATTGTTATCACGTAACATAAAATGACAGTTTATATAGAATTGAAGGTCGAGATTTTAATAAGTAGACTGAATTTCATTAACTAGAAATATTACGATTTCCCCTTGACTATTTCATCTTTAGGGATACATAAGGATTCTTCTCAAGCCAGCCACTAGCTCCTCTGATCCCAGTCGGTAAACGAAAAACTTTTACAAAACTCCAGTGCAAAAAGTATTCCGCAAATTGATTTTGCACACTTTACAGAGAGATGTTCAAAGGATCGAAAATTAGATTAGAGTGCTCCTGTTTCCTTTGTTATTGATTCTTGTTTACTATTCTTCGTTTTTTTTTTTCGATTACAACATTTTATTATAGGGCAGTTGGTGGTTGATTATTTTTATGCCTTGAATCTTTTTTTCATCTTTCGCATCCCAGAAAAATCGTACCAATTTCATCAGATTTAAATTGAGGCTTCACTACAATACACATTACCGTCTACTAGATAAATAATAACACCATTACTGACAATTTTCGACCTAACCGTTATTGATAATAGTATAAGATCTGCCCGACATCCCTTTAAAATCTTTGCAGTGATATTCTTGTTATACTTTCTTGAATTTACTATGGTTTTATTTATAAACTCTGTCACGCAATAGTTCCCATAGTTCTATTTTTTGAAAAACACTTAGAGTTGCACAAATAAGATTTGAGTAACGAAACTGTTTGAAAGACACAAAAAAATTGACAACACAAGTCAAAATATACACAAGTCCTTAAAATAATGGCTGTACATTACACCAAAACTGTATAACGAAACGGTATCTCCAGTCACTGTTCTAGAAAAACACTTGTTTAATTACTAAAGACCTGATTGCAACGATCATATTACTCGGCGAACCGCGATGTAACTTATCGCGACCACGATGTGGATGATCCCTGAGTTCTTACGTAAACCTAGCTTGTTGTGGCATGTCTATTGTTTCTTCAAATGGCAACTTAATTAATTGTAATTCATCAGATTTTGTTTCGAAGTTCCTTGAGAGCCGTTAATGTTCACATTCTTCTTCTGCCGTCACTGATGTATAAACAGAATTACTTGACTATAAAGTATTCACCTTTAGACGCGACGCAAATATGTGTGGATTATAAAAAAAACATCTCTCATTGAGAGGATCGATCGAATATCGCCAATGTTATATCCGATTCATGCTACGGTAAAAAAAAACTTTTTAATTTCAGCATAAAATGCTTTGAATGCTGTATCTGCAAGAGACTTCGTAATTGTACTTAGAATCCCAGCGTTAATTATTTCAGGCATATTTTAATCCGCTACCGTATTTGCATGTCCCTCAAACACTCCATTCAGCGTTCAAAACATACAAAGAATTTTCGCACAAACGATGTCGACACCTACCGCCGAGCCTTTTATTTGAATGCGCCAAAAGAAATAATGCAAGTTCAGGAATGAAAGGTGGTACTGAAGAGCGACGGCCACGGC
Source organism: Cephonodes hylas (assembly GCA_030295005.1). Classification (NCBI taxonomy): domain Eukaryota; kingdom Metazoa; phylum Arthropoda; class Insecta; order Lepidoptera; family Sphingidae; genus Cephonodes; species Cephonodes hylas. The sequence goes on along the minus strand of AP025364.1, from coordinate 3,069,535 downwards.
GAGTGAAAAGGCGGCATTTTTACAATCGCTCTGGACTTCTCTGCACAGCTCGTTTCCCACAATTTAAATTACTTCTAAAGCTTTGGTTAACGAAGAATCATCTAATTGCTTAATAGTGTCTGTGATGTAAATATACAACATTTCTGCTATTAAATTGTGTAATTCAAAAGAACGTACTCAGATGACAATTTTTAACAAGATTTCTTAGACACTTGCAATGTCGCTCATTTAGAATTCAACGGCAGTGGATATGCTGTTGATCGATGATCCCCAAAGATTTTTGTAAGATTCGTTTACCCTCTTCAGAGCGACCTGATATTACAAAACATGTTTTCCGTGGTACTTTTTCCACTTGCTATTATCATAGTATTTTCTTCAGAAGTATCTGTTTGAAGAATTATGTTTTTGAGGTTTCTCAGCAGAATGTAGCTTAGTTTATTGTACACTACAGCTTATTTCTTTACCTCTCCCCATCCTTCGGAATAGATCTTCGAATTAATAAGTGGTTCAAAAGCTACATCTTCAGTTTATATTAAAATATGAGCCATTAGTTCCAGCATTATTACGTGCATTATCACGAAAATGCTTCTCCTTGTGCGAAAGCTTTTACCTGCCTTTTCCGCCTATTAAATTCATCTCAAGCTAACGATATCTTTATTCCCGTATAAACGCCATTTGCGAATGCAACATTTTCATATTTTTAAATTCCCTCTGTTTTCGTGTTCACGCGGGAAAATTGTTCGGCAAATTTGTAAGATGCATATTACTCCTCAAGCTTCCCTCGAGTATATTATGGTAATTTTGTATTATGCTTGTTAAACTAGTAAAAATTAGTTGTTGTTTAGGGTTAGATTTATGCTCGTTTAGTTCGTGTTGTTCCACAGTCTTCTAGCTTCAAGTAGTCTTGTAAAACATAAATGTTATCATGTTAGGAGTACCTGTACATTAGGTGGGCATAAAAAAATGATTGCTAAATCTATTAAACTTTATTACACGTAAATTAATGTTCATAATCATCGTCATCGTCAATTCAAAGATGTGAGGAAAGGAACAATATTATCCTTTATAACACAACAAGAGTTATTAATTTAAAGAGTTCCTGTAACTTTCAAGAGTTTTAACTCAACGGTGTATTGAAACAAAGTTTGTTTTGAAATATAATGCTGAGAACTTTCACTCACAACTTAGAGATCCCAAAAGAGGTACCCAAAACATCGTAAAAACAATAGACCCAAACAAATTGAGTCAAAATTGAACGGAACTAAATTCACCTTCTCTTCCGGGCTAATGCACCTGATGAAATCCAAATAGAATTCAAAAGACTCGGTCCTCCGATCTCTTAGCTGTGCTCGCTCGGTATTGTTTAGGGAATTAAACTTTAAAATATCCTTTTGGAAAACGTTTTCTTAAACTCCCGACGGTTTAACTCCTTGATAAAATGTTATACAGTGTTGCCATAGAATTGTGTAGTTATTTGAACAGTTGTAATGGTGTTGATGACTGGTTTAGTTAGACAGTTGTTGTAAAAGCGGTAAAAAATTAGAGGAAGATATTTATTTTACTCTCGTGACCAAATATTTAACAATCTTCCGTAAATAAAAAAAAAAGAAACTTTTTCCTGGTAATCGCCATATCATCTCAGATTTAATTTAGATTCTTCTTTCAATATTGCTCTTTATCCGTTTATTCCTACATCAAAGTCTATCATAGCCTATCCTACATTTTATTTAACTAACTATTACCCTACTTATTTTTTTGACATGTTATAAAAATACTTATTACCTGCCCGACCGTACGGTACACTGTAGCCCACGAGAAAGGCAATTTTCTAAAATAAATATTAAATCATACGTTATCGAAGAACTAGATGAAGTAAACAAAGGATAGGTAATTTGTTTTTTTCTCATGGCGTGTTAGTGCACTCAATTTTCTTATTATCGGCTACTAAATTGGTTCTGCTCGACACAATATTGCTCTTATACATACATATATCATACTAGCTTTTGCCCGCGACTCCGTCCGCGTAGACTCTAGGGCTAAGTGCAGAGAGATTTTTGCATTTATAACATGTTTATCCCACGGGATTACATTTTCCAGGATAAAATTATCTCATGTTAATTCTTGAGCACTAACTATCTATATACCGAAAATCATTCAAATCGGTTTGGTAGATATAGAAATACCCATTCCCACGGGAATACTTAATTTTCCGTGATAAAAACTATCCCATATTAATTCTGTGAGCTCTACCTCTCTCTGTACCAAATTTCATTCAAATCGCTTTGGTAGATCCAGAAATACTAATTCCCACGGGAATACTACAATTTCCGGGATAAAAAGTATCCTATGTGTTATTCTGATGTATAAGCTATATTGTGGTAAAGTTTCATTCAAATCCATTCAGTAGTTTTTACGTGAAAGAGTAACAAACATCCATACATCCATACATCCATACTTACAAACTTTCGCCTTTATAATAGTAGTAGGATAATGTAACCTCACGCTTGAATTTCCTACTTTACAAACCCGCATCAGGCTAACATGTTGATCTAAGTTCTTGTCTTCTTCTGCTGTAGACAAAGCTCGTACCCGGCAATGGAATGTATTTTTTTTTATAAAAGTGTTATTTCCTTCCATTCATGGAACTATAGTAAATATTGTTAGTAATAAAGAAAATAAATTTGATCTTAACCTACTAACTACATTATTACATAGTTACATTATGCTGAAAAATACAAAGGTACTGGTATTTGTTATTATTGTTTATAATTAAAATATTAAATCAGACTTTTTACCATATTCTGTTGAACGAATTATTTGGCGCTGCATTTGTTGTTGACATTTCACCTCGACCGCCGAGCCACCTATTTATGAAACAGAATGTTTAAAATAAAATGTTTGTTTTTTTCAATATTTAAGTAACTTTTATTTTTAACTTGGATAATTTTTTATGTGAGGATTTAAGTAATGTTACAAGAAATAATACCTGATTTTAGTAAATTGATTTTAAACTAAGAGACAGTATAGAAGCAAAACATAGAACTAAAATAAAAATAGCCACCAGAAGCCCCAGATGAAAATCAATCAAAAATCGGACGCGTATAGTAATTGAATATATTTTTTGCAGAGGAGACGATTCCCGGCGCGCCCGGGAACGATTCATCACCCGAAAGTAAAGACAAAGATACAAACCTGCCGGCGCACGAGGAACCCAACATGATTGTTGGTGAGTGTATATCTGTAGTATCAAAGGATCTAAAACACTAAAATATTCCCAAATCATGTAGTTTATTCAAGTTTTTTGTTTATATAATAGGAAACTGTCGTATCCATTGCTAGGATCTAAAACTCTAGTCGATACCCAAATGAATAAGAATCTTATTCATTTTTTTCAATTATTCTATTCGCTTTCGTATTGAAAGTTACGAGGTTGTTATTTCCGTTCCAAAATTCTCTGAAGACGATAGAGTAAAAGATCAATATTATGAGCTTTATATGTTATTGTTTGTAAATGATTAAGTAAAGGGATTTCAAGATTAAATGAACGTTCACTAGAAAAAATTACTAGAAACAGAATCCAAAAGCAGACAGATGATGCTAGCAAAAAGTATTGTTCTTTCTACACTCTACATAGTATATAGCACTAATAAATTATCCATAGAACGCGACCTTCTTTACTAAGATAATCCTGTCGCAAAAAATGTACGCACTTTTATCCCAAATAGCAACGCTCGTTTACAAGATGCTACATACAATTACACAAATGGAATCGTATTTTTTCACACTATTCAATAGACAGCGTTTTCTGTTGTTCTAATGTCGATTATACCAGTACATATAAAACTACTAGCTGACATATTTTTATTAACATTTAAATTGACATTGATAGCATCAGGTTTACGAACTTCCTCCTTTAGTCTTTTCTCCCGTTATTGAATATCGTTCCCAAGAATATCCTCCAATTTCCAGAACGTATTATAAACACGAACGTACGAGGTTACCCGATGCTCATTATAACTTTGTTATCACGTATGGTTATTAATATTGAATTTCCGTGAACTTATGGCGCGTATCTTGTTCCAAAAATTTCGTGTGAATTTTGAAATGCGTAGCTTGTAAGCATGTTTATTTTGGAATCGTGTTTTATCTATTTGTAAGCCCTTAGGGGTATAGGTGAAATTTTCCTCTCTTCCCTAAGTTTGAGTATCAATACACGATTTACGCGTTTCTAAGACAACCTTATTTAACATGGCTTTCAAATTTTATGATTCTTGCATTAATTATGGTTTCTAAGTTAGTTATATGTAAACTTTTATCTGCCTATGTTCAGCAGTGGACCACGATTGGCTGACATGATGATGATGATGATGATGATGATGATGATGATGATGATGAAACTCTTATCTATATTTCTAGTTATATCAATAGTATATAAAAATTAAAAGCCAATGATGTAAAATTTTTCAAAAATATTCAATTTGTTTCATAAAATATTCTATCCAAAATCTGGATTCACCACCACATTTGCGTAATTAGTTTCATCAACTCATGAAATTTGCATATTATGAATAGGAATAGAATACAGTTAATTCAATCAAAAGATATAAAGCCGTCCTTGTCTAACATAGGCACATTGTAATACGTCTATCCTTTTCCAGACATCGTGATCCCGTCGCTGCTGATAGCAGCGCTGTTCATCGGAAACGCGTTCATCGTTCTCATCATATACAAATACAGGAAACGGTCAGTTGAAGTTCATTTGACTTTATAATGCGTGGTAGGATGATGTCAACGTACAATTGCGATTAGACGTGATAGCTCTTTATATATATTCCTGCCTGGACTGCCTCGTAGTTTCGCAGCACCAGAATGCGCCGTGCGATCTAGAGATACTGGGTTCGAGTAAAGTGTTATTGCGTTTTTCCATTAGGAATTTCTCAGTAGCAGCACGGAGCCCAGAAATATACCCGAAAAATGGCAATAGGCCCGCTTCCTATTGCGTGGGACTGATTCATAATTCTTATTCTTACTTGATTGATAGTATTTTTTTTGCCCTATCCCACCACACACCCGCCACTGCAACTCCTGTACTACAGGATCAACAGCGGCACGCACAGTATTGGCGCCGAGCAATGAAGCTCAGCGAATCTAAGGGGACCTAAATTGTCACAATCCCGCAACGAAGTTAATCAGAAAAGCAATGTAAAGGAGGAGTTGGAAAACAAAGAGTTGTCCACTTCCTTCCACAGCATAGCGGGTGACAAAATATTGAGCTATGAGGTTTAACCTCACATAAAGAAAGACAATTACAATTACCAAAAAATTTGAGGCAATTGACGCACCACGGATTAATAACTATTGCTTTAATTGGACCTAACGTGCCAACTGTTATACAGACTTCCAATAATAGGTAATTGATAGTATATGTATTTGAAACTAAAGTTTAAAATCATTTCCGTGCTGGAAAGGTGATATTTTCTATATTTAAAAACGAAAAAAAAAACCGGTAAAATAGTCCTTCGACCAGACAAATTTCACAGTTACCTACTGACCCGCTGAACTGTCATATTTTAAAGTGAACGGACGCTAAAAGGTGTATAAAAACCATGCATTAGACGTCACTTAGTGGGTGTTGTCAGTGACCGATTAGCGGTGGGTGAGGAAGTCGCTCCATTAGCGTTAACTCGACGGTTCGTGGTCGCCGCAGATTTTATAATGCACGTGGTAATGCTGGCTCGTTATCAAGTATATTTCGAAATATTTTAATGAGATTAGGCATGTGTTGGAATTTATTTATGGGTGTATTTTACTATTCGTTTAAAATATTTAAATTAACGACATTGACGGCGAATTTGAATTGGTGTTATTGTTGGCTTAATTTTTTTGTGTAGTCCTTTGTTCGTTGATTCTTTGTTCTCTTCTATAATTTGATCATGATGATGATGCTAGTTTCAAGTATCGGGAAATGAGTCTCGTTAGTAATGGAGAGATTTAAGAGTCCAGTCCTGGTTTTAAGTGACGCCTTTTCCCATTTGTAATAGTTAAATACACGTCTGTAAAGAAAATTAAGAATTATTACATTTATTGATATATTTTTCTTGTAAATCTACGTTAGTATAATTTTATGTATCGCACAGAAAGAAACAGAAAAAAAGTAACGAAGGGAACACACAAAGGTTTTTTATTACTGTGAATTTTATAATCTGTGTTCATGATCACTGTACCTCGTTCATTACTAACGGTTGTCGAAAAGAAATTCGAAATAAACTATTGATAAACTAAGCGGCATAAAGCATGTGATATTGTTTGTTTATTTATGTAAATAATTGATATAAACTACTATTTAAAAAACGAAATAAATACATAAATACGCTACGACGGCCGATACGGAAATAATGAAGATTATTTAATTCTAGAAAAAAAAACCGTCCATATAAAAGCATACGAGTTCGTCGACCTATATTACCCAACGCGTGCCAAACATTTGATCTCGGCAGATGCCAAATATTTGGCTTAAGGGATTCCTTATCCTTTTTATTAAAAAAATGGTATCTACACACCATTTAAATAATAAATAATACCTATAATAATAAAATGATTTTTTATTCAGTAAGTCAGCATAAAATGTGACAGCGAACAATCTGTTATAGTATTACTTTCTCCCCCCATATGATATACATTCAGAGCGTTCATGTATAGGCAATGTATGTCAGTTATTAATCGTAATGAAAATAGGTTATGTTATTGTTTACTCAGGCGGTCGCGATGTGGTATCAGTATTGACGTGATAACACTTACAACCACAGCTGTAACATACATACATTGTTATTATCCTGGTTCGAGCTTGAACAATGCATTGTTAAGTTACTTAAATATTGTCAAAACAACAAATTATTTTATTTAAATTGTTAAAAAATTAAGAAATAAAAATAAATAATGCAGAGTAAAACAACATAGGAAAATGTATGCATAAATCTATACTAATATTATAAAGAGGTAAGGTTTGTGAGTTTGTATGTTTGTAAGTTTGTATGTTTGTATGTTTGTGACGTTGTAGAAAGTAAACTCGCGATCTACTGAACCGATTTTGAAAATTCTTTTACCAATAGAAAGCTACGTTCTTTGTGAGTGTCATAGGCTATATATAAGTCCGAAAAATGATAACACTTTTTTGTTGTAGCAGGATTTGCGAAGTAAGTCGGAGAAAAAACGGGCGAACGAAACCGTTTTTTGCAAACGCTGCCTTACCCATGGGAGATATATAGTTGAGTCCTAGAGAAAAGTTGTAGAGCTTGATAATATCTACAAAAAAGTCAGCGGTAGCATATGTCTAACTTTTAGGGTTGATTCACTATAACCTCTTTTATGCTAACTAAATTTGTTATAAAATAAAGCATTGTTTGTGAAGGTATTTTTTTAAAGATTATATTAATCCTTATCCAAATAAATGCGTTATTCAGTATAAGTATTTAATTTAAAAGAAATTTGCCCTTTACATCATTTAATTTCGATGAGTATCTTAGAAGATATCGCAGTTTCAAAATAATCATCAAGCGCGCAATAATTATGTACAAGGCGCCGACCGGCGCGTTACGGTTTCACGTTTGAATAATTTTACTGATTTGTATGATTTTTGGTATGGGCATAAATAGGACTTTAAGGAGTAAAATAGACTATATCTTATTTTCTTTCTGAACTCAACCCTGTAGTCTACGCGGACGAAGTCGCGGGCAACAGCTAGTAGAAAATAATCATGAAATTCTATGATATGAGTCCACCAACCCTCACTAAACCAGCGTGGTGTACTTAAGTCGAAACAATTTTAACGTACGAATACGGGCAAATATTTGGATTTACAATATTTGGATTTAATCGACAGCCTCGTGGCGCAGTTGGCTAGACACCAGCTTGCGAAACGAGCGGCCGCGGGTTCGATCCCCGCACCGAGACAAATGTTTGTGTGATCCACAAATATTTGTTTCGGGTCTGGGTGTTTGTGAGACCGAAAAGTCTCTCGTGGTTTCTGATACTCACGACTCAAGACTCGTATCTTAGTGTGGGGTCAGGACTATGTATGTGACTGTTGGGTGTATTTATTTATTTATTTAGAAAAATATCTTTAATGGATATACTATATCACAGCTTGCCACGAACCTTCTCTTCGGATGAATCTCCGAGAACTTAAGCCTTAGTCCATCATTCCCTAGTGCAAGTTAGTAAACTTTGATACTTTCAAATTATAGTGGAAATCGCTAAAGTATCAAAATTTAGTTACCAAAAAAAGACCTAGTATGCTTAGTTATACTTGAAAATATGTCCAGGAATCGAACTTGGTATTAGAAAGTCGGTAGAACGACACATTACTAGAACACCTTAACTGCATTTTGTTTATCATATGATACCATCTGAAATTAGAATAAATGACAATCATGTATTAGTTATCATTTTGTCCATGATAATATTAGATAGGGTAATCGTAACTAAGTCATTCAAAATGTCCAACTTATTTCTAGATATTTGCGGTTTTATGGAGATTAAGTATTTTAAGAAAAAGCGTCGTTTGTGATTATCTCCATTTTTACATTTTATCTTTGTCAAATAACATAACACCAACAAAAAAGCGTCATCAACGCCATCTAGTTCAAAATTGCAACAATAATCGTACATTAACTTCAAAAGAATATGTCCGTAATAAATGTTGTTACGTGAGAGCTTTACTAACGTAAAAAGGCTCATATTTTACGTCGTAATGCGGTCTCTATGTGTGATGAATGTCATACACATACATTTATAAATGCAAAGATTTATACATTGCAATAAACGGATTAAAATGTTTTAAAAGGTTAAGAAAAACATCGTGATGAAACCTGCACACCTAAAAAGTTCTTAGGAATTTCTTAGGTGTGTAGTCCGCCAACCCGCACTAGGCCAGCGTGGTGGACTTAGGGTTAAACCTCTCAGTTGTAGAGGAAGCCAGTGCTGACCAGTGGGATATTAATGGGCTGATGATGGTAGCATGATGCCATAGATTGTTAATTTAGCGTAGGACAAAAATGATTTCTGGATCATGAACTGGGGTTCAAATTGTATCTTTATATCTTAACATATTGGCAAAATGATAAAAATAACTTTCATTTTCCAAGTACTTAAAATATTATTTCTTAAGAATATTAACCACTAGGTCATCCTGGTGGACTAAGGCTTAAACCTTTAACTAAACAATTTGCAACATATTTTGGCTAAATCTCGCTCTATCACAGAGAATTAGTAGTTTACTTTTTGGGCTCAAATCCATAGAAAAAAGCAAACGGCGCCATTTAAATTTTAACTCTCAATTAAGCATAATCAAAAGTATTACTACACCGAACGTATCTAAAGCCCCTTAATAAAATCCAAGTGATACAAGCCAGCTTATAAGTTATGTAGGGGGAGCGGCTGCTTCGGTCCTTAAGCCAATTATCTGCGCGAGCCAGATAAACGCGCATTATTCAGACATACAATTTAACCCAAGTTCTTGCATACGGAATCGTATTAATGTGGATAAGGACTGGTACTAGGGTAACATAAATCGTGATAGCTGTGGTTTAAACATTTGTTTGTACTGCCAATTCAAAATAGGAAAGGAGGTAAATGTTCTTCGCTTTTTAATCTACTAGGATGAGTTAAAGTTTTGTGTGCCTTCAAAAATATTTTTATGAAGAACAATATGAGTTAAAGGTGTGAACTCGAACCTTTTTTTTATAAAAGTGTAATGTTTTTAACTCCCTTTACAAGAGCTCTGCTCAGCTTTACAATACGTTTGCCAATACCCTACAAACTAAACTTGTCAGCAGTGATTACAAGCTCTGAAACAGAGATGAGGGTTATTCCACGTTGGGTATAAATGAAAAAAGGCAACGTTTTAAAACTCGGCCTAATCATGTTAATTCTGTGCAAAGTTTTGTTCAAGCCGTTTATCACGATTGTAGATAGCATTCAACTGTGTTTCTAGTCCCCTTAGTCGGCGTTTTAATTAAAATAATGGATATTGAATTAATCCCGTATTTCATTAGCGGAAGCACATTTGTGAATTATATCCCTGGTGGTTATCTCGTGAATTATTTTGATGCAAATATTTGCAGCAGTTACTAGGGGAGATTCAATTTATATATTGTTTTTTGTTCGAGTGAATACGAAAGCTTTCAGTTTAATATGAATTATGTAGGTATTTATAATGAAAGTACATTTACGCCTGTACCAAAGAAGGGGCAGACAGAGGTGCAGTTCTATCAGTCCCACGGAATAGTCGCTTTTTGGCCACATTTCCCGACTCCATGCTGCTACTGAGAATTTCTTTTGAATTACTTTGATTTACTTTGTTTTTTGTATGAAAATTTTTGATGCGATCAATCGTCTCGATTTTCATCAGATGGATCGTATCGTGTGTGGCGCCCATTAGACATCCCGCTAGAATAAAACATACTAATATCCAACTATTGTTCACAGAAAAACCGACGATCTCGAGGACGAGTTCAATACCATTCCACTGAGCGTTAACGGTAACGTGCATAGTGCCGGCAATGCAGTCTAGTTGTAAAGATCATCGCAGGGGGGGGGGGGCAGTTACACACCGACGCGCGGGGACAATTGGATAACTACCCTAATTAGAAAGCGTTTGTACATTGTTTGAGTAGCCCAGGACGAAAAAACGCTGCGTTTTTTATGACTTGACATGACTTCCAAAACCAAACTAACAAACTATTCTGAGTAATACTATAAGGTGACGCTATTAAAAGTGGTTTTAATTTTTAATCATAGACAAAAGTGTGTTATTACACAAATCAATCTTTTATAGTGACACTTTGGATTTGTATTTTGATTTAAGTGACACAAATGCATTTATTAATAATGTTGGTTGAATAATGACTAGCAGATATTTTAATTGTGACGTTTAAAAAACCGCAGCGTTTTCATACATCGATGCTTTCTGAACAAACAAGTACTATTCTACGAAAGCAGTGGATATTTTTCTTCTAAAAACGATACGAACGAACATTGTCTCTTATGCTGTTCAAACGCGTAATAGTGCTAGTTTTACACCTATAAATATCTGTATTCTGCATGTTTTGTGTCCAAAAATAGATAGTGTATTAGCGTAGAAATCCCCGTTCCACCAGATAAATGAATAGATGTTTGTAATTTAACATTTACGTAACGCTTAGCGTGTTTCATCTCAAATTCAAATCGGTGTGTAATGTTTCAACTATTTATATTGGGCGTGTTTTTGACCGCGCGATTAGACGTCGCGTTTTCAACTGACCCACGCCTTAGACCTTAAGTTACCCTATTTATTTGTTAATTAACTAGTGCGTGAGTCATCAAATGATGTGTAAGACGTAGTCAAACCCTCTCGTGTCTCTCTTCATAAATTAGATGTTAAGTAAGGACTGATAATAATATGAAGGTGTTCGGAATTTTTCTATATCCTTCCGTTTTGATCGCACTATCACCGCATCTGTACATTAGTGCGTCTATTATTGGCTTCGAAAGCAAGCTATAGAATGCTCTGAAAACAATTTCATCACCACATTGTTAATGTTTTTATATGTATTGGCAAAATCTGTATAAATTCTGTAATGAATAAAAACCACTATCTTTATTCGTGTTTTATTTTCTTTTCCATTAGGTACAGCTCCGGTATTGGGCATTTAGCCAATGACAACTATTTTTGTTTCTTGCGGATCGGGTAAATACGCACGTTCTAAGACTATTTTCAAATGCATTTATGTGTAATGAAAGTTGAATTGTTTTTATCGAGTTCAATTGTTTAGAATTTGTACCATAATCTCTTTTAATAATTTAATTTATTGCGAATTCAGAGCAGATAAAAGCAATAGAGCCACGCTTGAGCCGTACATTATTGCAGTCCAAATGGTTTGGCATTATCTCACAAAAAATGACCTGAAAAAATCCTAAAACATTTCGTTGAGTTGAGTTCCCGCAGGCCCGTTTCGTAGCTGACAGGACTTTCCTATCCGCATGGATAAAGATAGATAGTACCTACAACTATACATACATACTTTCATCCATGGTATTTAGAAAGAAGTACAGTATTCTAGATAGGTACAAAAGGCGGCCTTATCGGCCAGGACAATCTCTTCCAGGCAACCAGGTATGGAAAAGCAAGTACAGACGAGGTAGTTATAAGTGTACAAAGGTTACATAATAGAATATCACGCCATTTGCAAAGCGTGCATATCTGTGCCGCGCACATCGAGACAGTCATATAGAAAATATAAAAGGTAAGCGTTAAAAGCTCTACAAAAATCTAGATAGACTGTTTTAATTTGTTCATATGTCTTCATCAACCCATATACGCTCACTGCTGAGCACTGGTCTCCTCTACCATTGAAAGGGGTTGAGGCCATAGTCCACCACGCTGGCCTAGTGCGGGTTGGCGGACTACACACCTAAGAAATTCCTAAGAACTCTTAGGTGTGCAGGTTTCATCACGATGTTTTCCTTCACCGTTAAAGCAAGTGATAATTCAATGATAATACACACATAACTTCGAAAAGTCAGAGGTGTATGCCTGGGATTCGAACCCGCGACCGGCGAGATTGTTTATATACATAGAACAATGCTTATTCCTTTTACCATTAATTTGTTGAGGCAGCACGATGTTATGGCCTTTCATGCTTAAAAATCGTTAGAAAAAGTATAAGTCACAATAAGTACTTACGTGAATTGTAAAAACGTCTTTAAAATATTTGTATTATTCTACTTGCGGTATTGAACTGAAGTTCTTGCGGCTCACAGCTCGCGTGAGCATGAAGCGAGAATTTCTCAGAAAGCTTCGGCGAATATATTGTATTCCAGACAAGGTTTTCTTTATTCGTTATGTATTCTTTTTGAGTTGCTTTTTATTTGAAATACACATTAAAAGCTATTTTATTTTACATAGGTATTATTATTATTAAATATATTGCAAAAGTAGAAAAAAATACGCGTTTAAAAGTATTGATGGCTTCTAGGTTTAAGCACGAGGTAATTCACTATGAATTCACACATGACTTCGAAAAGTCAGAGGTGTGTGCCTAGGGTTCGAACCCGCGACTGCCGATGTTCACGACCGCGCACCTAAATCTCGAGGCCACCACTGCTTGGCAATCAAGGAAATGATGATGAGTAGTAGATAGATCCTGTAGTTGTGTGTATAGTATTTTTTTTCTATCCTTAAATTGCTAATATCTATGCCAACGAATTGAACGTTAAAATCGGGTAGAACAATATGAAACCATTATTAATAAATAATTGTTAAATGTAGGTCATCCATGTAGAAAGTATGTACGTTCACCTCGTGGATATTTTTGCTGGATCATCACAATAAATTTCATTTAGCCCCGTTATTGAGTGCTGTAATTAAAATTTCCATCGCGTCGTCAAAGCGTCATCGTCGATGGGGTTAATCAAAGTGATACGTACAATTAACTCTTTGGAATTTAATTGCATTTTATTGATTTTTACATTGACACCTTTTGTAGTAGTTTAGTGGCCAGGTCGAGATTTGACGGCTTGCTACTAGCGATTTGTATGAGTGAGGTTATTGTGATATTTTTTTTCAGAAAAATTATTTTAAAAATGTTTTATTCATGATCAACCTCCGCCACAATTGAGAGCCTTGGATAGCGGATTATACACTTAAGAATTTTCTTAGAACTTTTAGATTTGTTTTCCTTCCGTTATTAGTCATAGTAATTAATTGTGAATACGCGCATAATAGGCAGACGTACTGTAGGACGACCTGCAGCACGATGGTCCGACGACTTGAGTAAGGTGGCGGGTAACGGATGGATGAGGTCTGCAGAAGACCGGGGTGGTTGGCGCTTCCTTGGGGAGGCCTACGTTCAGCAGTGGACAGCGATAGGCTGAGTATATATGCGCATAACTAGGAAAAAATCTGATGTGTGTGCCTGGGGTTGAAACTTTTCACCGAAAAGATTCTCGACAGCGCGCCTGAACCATGAACCATGTTAAGGTTTTGTATGTTTATATGTAAATACATATTCATAGAAACAGGTTATTTACAAGTAAAATAGAGAATTTTTCACAGCAACCGGTTCACTACTTCACTATATGCATAGCGCAAGATACATGCATCCGCCCCTACCATAGTTATTTGAATATATGATTTAAACATGAACGTGACTTCATATAGACAGTGTATCGACTATGTTGCTTTTTAATATTCTCCTTTTTAAAATAGATATGTTCTTGAAGTATTCATTATACATAACTGTGACGTCTACGGGAAATGAGGTTTGTGGTTTTGACTGAATGTTCCTGACGTTTCTACAATTTTTAGGCTTCAGGGAGATATTCATTTGATGATTTTAAAAATATGAAAGATTAATTCGAAAGGTAAATAGTAATTTTATACGAATATTGTGTATTATAAGCTAAGCCTCTAATATTTGTATGATTTACAAATATTTCTTTCTGGTCTGGGTGTTTGTAAAAAGTCGTACGTAGATAATATCTAATATTCGCGACACACGACTTTTATCTTACTGTGCGTTTAGACCTATATATTAATATGACTGTTGGGTATATTTATTATTACATACAGAAACGCCGCTATATATACTGATTTAATAAGTAATATTATAAATATAAAATATGAACCGGCTCTTACCAATATCGACCGACATGAGATAAGATAATAGATAATAATCGTTAAACTATATCTCCTCTCAGACGATTTGGTAATCTGTATAAAGTAAGCATAATCTGTTAATCGCAATGATGATCGATTATATCTCAGCTGTCGCAGGTTTAAACTCAACGTAACTCTGACTAATTTTGTGTGTATTGAAAAATTGCCAACAATTTTAAAAATGAAAGACTACATGAGGAAACCTACACACTTAACAATTCTTTGTGATTTTTTAGGTGTGTGGTCACTGTGGTCACTATACTCAACTTCGTAGCACAAGGTTAAAAAATTCGTATAATGTTGTAAAACAAGATCGCGTGATTTTTTCGACTTGTCTTGTGAATTCTATAGGTACATTTCATATTGTTTTTATAATATTTCAATAGAACCTTACAATGCCTAGACCTTCTTATTAATATAGGTACTTCTATAAAACATTGTCTACCACTTATTAAATTTAATCCTGCGGTAACCACCACAAATTGCTGCCAATTACGCTGCGAGCTTAGGATAAAATAATTGCATCATATTCTATTAACGCTAGTCTCAAAGGAAGTGTTTGTACCAGGCAGTCTTGTTTGATAGGATATCTAATTAATTAAAGTGCACAAACACGAGAGATTTCCTGTGGTTATATGTGCTGTAAAATATGGGGTATTGCATTGTTTGAAATTAGTATTATGAGCATTAACATAAGAGATAAAAATGAAATATTTTTCGAAAAGTTAAATTTAAACTGAAAGTAGGTAACGAAAGCTAATTACTATAATTGCCGAACACCGTGTGCATACTAATCTTTGTCTGTTTTTATATTTACAGCTTATTTAAAATAATAAGTACAGAAAACAATAGAAAAAGTTACGGTCTTATGTCTAAAACCAGCTTGGTAATCGAACCTGGGACCACTCAATCGATAGCAACCATTTATTCCACGGCACTATCGAAGCATTTTTATCGATATAGAAAAAAAATTCAGCCATAAAAAAGGTTAATTTATATTTCGAACCCCATTCGTAAATTTAAAAAGATTAAGAAAAAGTTTCTAGCAGTGGCCTGTATCGTGCTAATTAAAAAGAGAAAAGAGGTTTCATTACACTGTCGAGAAGTTAAACAGTTAATGTACGTGCCACTGTAGGCGCGTAGTTGGGGCTAACTTGTTTTATTAACTGACTAACTTGTGAAGCGTTAAACTCTATTTTATTTGCCCCGTTGTAGGAAAAGGGTAATTATATACGTCGCCTGGTTAAAGAAACATTTTAAAATTTATTGTAAATTGTTGACGGGATTTACATTTCAATTGTGACTCGGTAGGTTTTTTAGGCTATTTTCCCAGGAATAAATAGTGGTTGTACTAATGTGTAAGGATTAGTCTTGCTGTTTAAAAGTATTTTTTCGAAAAGGATTTTTTGTACTTCTAGTTTGAAAACAAGAAATTTAATTTACAAATGTTTTTATTCTAATTATACCTACAGGATCCAAGCGATAAATGGGTGTAATTTTATTTTAACTTCTTTTTCGTGCCATTTCACAAATAAAATTCCTTGCTGTAATCAAAATCTCCAACAAATATAGGACAAATGAAATCTTGCACGGTCGTCAGCCGTTCAGCGTTGCGTGGAATTCCTACGTGGAGTACTGTCAGGAAATAAAAGTCGGACTTGCGGACAACAATGCACAGTCACGTTGATATTTCAGAACGCTTCGCTCAAATTGAAATCGTCTGGCTTCCTTGATAGCAGATGCCATATTTTTGTACGAATTAATTTCGAGTGCCACTTTTTTATTCCTTTTTTTTCTTGACCAGTTTTTAGGGTTTTGTTATCATTTGTTTATAATCTATTAGGTGTTAAATCCATATGTGCAATTTGAGTTTAGTAGATTTAGTATTGTTTCCAGTGTGCTGCACTCATAAAAATAAACACCCAAAATAAAAAAAAAATCTGACAATCATGAATACGGTAAATTCCAAACATTATTTGAGATACGCATGCTAGAATTGTCGCCCGATATTTTTAAAAGTACAAAAACACCTTTGCCAGCTTAAAATGAAAATTGAATCGCAGAATCCCGAACTTGCAACTTTACTATAGAAACTTAAAATTCGCTCAAATTTTTCCAAGTGAAACATTCCGATGGGTGGATAAGCACAAAGCATGCACTTCACGCGCGAGAGCTCTTCGAAACTTAGTATTAAGTTGAGATCCGCCATTATAACTTACGCTTGCTTACGAGAACAAATAATATAACACCATGTATACTAGTTGCTGGTTACAAGTGTTTCAGTTTATTTACCACATGTGGAGAAGCAAAGCAATTTTAGTTCTGAAGTTACAAATAAGATCACTAATAAGTTATGTATTATTAATATGATTTGTTACATCTTCTAAGTATATGGTGATAGAGATTTAAAAAATATCTAAGACAAGGCATTTTAAATTAAACATATTGACTTATTTTTTGTAGTAAGTATTTTGTAAGTTAAAGTTAAAGTAATCTTTCATCGAATAAGCTTTCAACAGCACTTTTAAATAGCTTAATGCTACTTAGAATCTTTACTTTAAAATAATATTCACTCACCATACAGTCATGTAGAAATCGGTTACCTGACTTACATATATTATACTTAAAATAAAACCATAAAATTAACAAATGCACTCCATATTTTAAATATTTTTACAGAAAAATTGCAAAGAAATGACGTCAAAAGTGTATATTTGAAGTTGTTAATCGCCCCAGGCAGCATCGCCTTGTCATGCAAATGCACTGACAATTTGTAGCAACTCTTTGAACGCACACGGGGCTCTGCGCCACTTTTCCTTGGCTACTTCGGATTCACAAGTTTCGAGCTGAGAGAATTATTCAAGTTGCCTGATTAGAAGTCAGTCAAGTAGAGTCCTGTTTTGTAATTAGCTTGCATAGTCTCTTATGGTTATATATGTTTTTGTCTTTGTATGTATGTAGCTGATTTGAATCTGCGTATCACCTCTTAACACCTTTTCGGATTTTAGGTTACAGTTTTCATAAAGTACATCATTTTCATGAATATTCTGTTATTCTTTACAGCAGGCTCCATATGATTATTTAGCTGTTTCCCCATAAAAGTGTCATTAAGCCGGGCGAAAAGTATCACAATCAGCCATGTCAGTATCGAACTTACTATTCAGAAAAGCATAACCAATTCATTGATTAATTAATGAACCACACACGATGTCTATGTTACACAATAGGTGATTTTTTTATTAACTTACACACACACAATTTCTGTTTTTTTTTTTAAACTCAGTAATTAAGGCTAGCCCATACGCTCTTAAAACAAGAGCTGGTACATAAAAAAGATCTTGTATACAAAGTCCACATACAAAATAAACCCACACGGAGGTTTTGTATACGTCGTTTCGGAAATTGCATCGCATTAAGGACTTTTTCAACAGTAAATCATTTATCCGACGATCAGGCAACTGAGCGAGGGCAGTTTAGATACCCATCTGCACCCTTGTGTTATTATTTATTGCAGCAATAACCAGTAACCTTACATTTAAGACAATTTGGAAACTGTATGAATGGAACAGTAAGTACTTTCAACTCAACTTCAGCTATGGACAGGTCTATTTTTTTTATCTCTCCACACTCGATGCCCCTATACCGACCTTCAGAATTATGGTGATGGTGTTAATAAGCTCAACAAACGATGATGAATTATAATTTGATAAACACTTGAACCATGTAAAAATCAAATAAACATGGATGCAAAGTAAATAAATTAAAAAACAAATGATGAATTCTACATACTTGTAAATATGACAAAAGTGCTTGTAACCAGCCACATTGCAACCGCAACAATCTGTGAAGCCGACATTGCAATTACGACGCACTCGTTTTGAGAACCCACCGGCGTGAATAGGCAGTAATTACAGCGAATCTGAATTAAATGGACAAACTTAATGGAGTTGTGGGAATTCATTGTGAAAATCGCACGTTCAACATCTTGTTGAATGAAAATATGAATTTTGTTATTGTAGGTTTATGCCTACAGTTTTGTATTGTGTGGTGTAATGACGTAAAGTAACATGGTCGTTTTCTATACATCGAGTGGAATTCAAGGGTCTTGATCTCAGAATGAAATGATCATTCGCAATTATTTATTATGTTTTTTTTCAGTAATAGAAATCACTAACAGACCGAAAGGAAAGTTTTCGAAGTTCGAATTTCTTAGGTTTGTAGTTCTCCCATCCGCAGTGGACCGTAGTGGACTAAAGTTTAACCCTTTAAAGTTTAACTAAGTTTTCTTTTATAGACGAGGTCATTTTTAATATTGCTTGAGATCATTCTTGCACTCCTTTTTTACTCCTACCGAGGCAACCGATACTTATCTCATGCTTAAGATGTCAAGATCTATCCAAACTGTTTGACGATCTTTTCACGTCTTCAACTTTTAAAAAACCAGCCAGGCAGTAATAAAATTACCCTCAATCTAAGCGTCTATTTAATAAAGAATAATTGGAAATATAACACAAGTAGCGTAAGGTCGGCTAATAGGATTCCGCCCGGGTTAAATTGTACGAGGTAAGCGCAACTAGTAAATGTATTTATATTCTGCAGCCTCTTGCAATCCGCTTAGCGTCGGTAAGGATTGAAATTTTGTAATTAATTTCTCAATAAAGTATTAATTAAATTGTGCAAACGGGGAGCACGGCTTCTGGAGGGTTTTTGATAAGACAAGACGCGTCTTCAATCTTCTTCTTTTTCTTCATCCATATCAGCCGGTATGACCTACTGTTGTCCTTCAAAATTTAGAGAAATTAGTGCGTTTGCGCACATGTATCTATACATTCAAATAATTAAGCCCCTGATATAGTAATAATTAAAATCGACTTGATTTAATCCCCGCTTATATTCGTAACTCTTTTTCACAATTATTGAGTACACGAATATTTACAAACCTATGTTCAAGAAATCTTCTAAAATGACATTTTATTGTTTTTATTTTAGGTCCCGTCAAAGTAAGCCACTTGAATAAGTTTTTTGTTGTCAGTTTTTTCATGGAGAAATCCATTATCGCCTTCCTCTAGCCAGCAATCTGCTCTGGGAAATGTCAATCGCTCTAGCCATTATCTTGCGAAATCTAATCGTATTACAACATAATTTCAACCTTCTAGCAGCACATTTCTGTAGGTATTTTATGCGATGAAATTGAATCAGCCGTCAGAATAGCCGTTTTTTTCCCAAGCCCCGTCAAAAAAAGTGCAATATCCTCCACTAGGTTGAAAGCACGTAGAAATTTCGAGAGAAAGACGAAAATTGATTAAAGTCCGGTTATGAACAATATTCCTGGCATATGCCGAAGCTTGTTAGTAGACTGGTTGCATAGATTTCAATATGTGGTACCATTTCAGTTTATTGAATTAGTAAAGAGAATTAGTTAGGATTTTTCATTATCATCAGGGTTTAGGCCTAATCCGCATCCGCACTAGACCAGCGTGGTGGACTAAGGCTTAAACTCTCTTAGTTGTAGAGTAGGCCCGCGCCTATAAGTTGGACATATATTATATGTTGGTGATGAAATGCTTCTTCTTCTTCTTCTTCATCAACCCATATACGCTCACTGCTGGGCACGGTCTCCTCTACCATTGAGAGGGTTTAGGCCATAGTCCACCACGCTGGCCTAGTGCGGGTTGGCGGATTACACACCTAAGAAATTCCTAAGAACTTTTAGGTATGCAGGTTTTATCACGATGTTTTCCTTCACCGTTAAAGCAAGTGATAATTCAATTTGAATACACACATAACTTTCGAAAAGTCAGAGGTGTGTGCCTGGGGTTTGAACCCGCGACCGCCGAGATTCTCGACCGCGCGCCTAAACCTCGAGGCCATCACTGCTGCATCACTTGAAATGCTTGTATCGCCCAAAAAAGCAACGTATGTTATGTATGTATATAACGTTAAATAATGCTTTAGTAACACATGCAAGTTAAAGTTTCAGAAGAACTATCAAGTCATCAAGATTCGAATAAACTCATCAACTACTGTCGCCGTATGAAAACTCATACAACGTCTAGTGAAGACTCGATGAAGACCAATACAGACGGATAGGTCCCTGAAAAAGTGACGTAAATCAAATTAATAAGGTGGAATGCAATTGAGTGGTGTTCGTTTCGGGAGCCGCCGCCGATCGTGACGAATGGATATTTCCCTCACCCATTTCTAAGGTAACTAGGCTGTCCTCTGAGGAAATAGGCTTGTCAATCTAAGATCGATTAATGAGATAATCGATTTTTCGAAAAAGGAATACAACTTTATTAACTCTTTTACTACTTGATGTTTTTAGAGTCCTTGATTTTTATATTGATGAGGTTAAATAACTAGACGGTCAGTTATTTGTATTTGTATTTAAAGCTATGCCTTATGTATTTTTTGATGGTTAGTCGTTGTAAATCAATCAGACGTCTCGTGTTCGATTTCATGGTTAATCAAGGTGGCTAAAATGCTATGGTGTATTCGTTTATCAGCACTTAAACCGAAAAAATGATCAAAAAACCGTAAAAGACAAAATATAGCTGGTGAAACAATTCTGTTAAGCTGTAGAAACACACCTCTATATTAGGTGTACTAGTGACCTTACGATGTTTTCATTCATCGTTACGGTACTTGACATATAACTTCGAAAAGCCTGAGGTATCCTGTGGGGTTTTAAAGTCGTGACCCCATAGATTCTCGAACACGTGCCTCAACCTCGAGTTACGTCAAGTTACCACTTCGGGAATATAAACGTGAAATTATGTATGCATATATTATGTAATTTAAAAGCATAGGATGCGTGTTAAAAGTTTCTCTAGGGAGCATAACTTCACTTACTTTACGTCTTTTAATTTGTATGTAAAAGAATCCATTTAAATAACAAATCTTGGTAGAATGTCGTCCGTAAGTTTTCCACTTTATTACAATGCGCACGATATTACTTCGAAGGCGAGCGACTTAAAAATATTAAAGAACGCAAACGCATATTTTTGCATAATCTTTTAGAAGTGAGTATTAGAATTTAGTAGTGGAGAAACAGTGTTGTTTTATCTTTGGGGGCAAACAACTGGCTTGATTTTTCTACAACTAACTTTTAGAAAAAGTTTTGTCAACCGTTTCTAGCTTGTTCATCTCTACTATGATACACCAACAGTTTATAAAAACCAGCAACGTTAGTATGTTGTGAGACAGATTTGTAGAATAGTCGACTGACAAAAGAAATATTTAATTTTAAAACTGTTTCATTTCGTGTTCCTAATTCGAAAATTCATCACACACATACATCGCTGTTATTATCAGCACATATACGTCCCAGTGCTGGGCCCGTGCCCGTGCCTCCTTTACAACTGGCCTGGGTTAAGGCCGTCGTTAACGCTGGCCTAATCCGGGTTGGCAGACTACGCACCTGAAAATAGAACTGTCACATCTAGATCCCAATGGAATTTCTTACAAACATGTAGTCAACCAATGCCCCAACTCAGCGTGGTGGAAAAACGCTAACCCAAAGTATCTCTACTCTTAACGAAAGGGATATATACTGACTGATGTAGATATAGAAGTGTGATGTATAGATGTGTAGAAGCAGTGATGGCCTCGAGGTTTGGGCGCGCGGTCGAGAATCTCGGCGGTCGCGGGTTCGAACCCCAGGCACACACCTCTGACTTTTCGAAGTTATGTGTGTATTCACATTGAATTATCACTTGCTTTAACGGTGAAGGAAAACATCGTGATGAAACCTGCACACCTAAGAGTTCTTAGGAATTTCTTTGGTGTGTAGTCCGCCAACCCGCACTAGGCCAGCGTGGTGGACTATGGCCTAAACCCTCTCAATGGTAGAGGAGACCCGTGCTCAGCAGTGGGCGTATATAGGTTGATGAAGAAGATGTAGATATACATCAAAGCGATGTATTACCAGTTAATACAGCAACGGTAAGATTTTGATCCATTATCCCCTATTACCCGGTCGGCGTGCATGTGACAAGCTTTCAGTATCCCGCGTACATCGACATGTTTCTGGTCTCGCAATTAATGGATTAGGTGACGAAACGAGGCGGTGTGGGTAGTCCGTAATTACTGTGGGTGCTATCAATAATTCTTTGCTTCTAAGAAATTTGTGGGAAATATTGATACTGTTTATGGTGAATAAGCTATTGAAGCTGTAACTGAGGTTTTGATGATTTTTTTAAAGATGCTATTAGCTACTTTAATGATGAATATTTACGCAACGCATTCTATAAAGAAAATTAACATGCCAAAAAGATTGTTAAAGTGTCATATATGATTCGAACCACGAGATAATTTTTTGTTCCTCAAAATCCCAGAACAAATTTTATTTATTTATTTATTTATATACACTTTATTGTACACCAAAAAACAACAAAAAGAAAATAATTATAATAACAATAACCAAAACATTAGGTACACAATAGGCGGTCTTATCACTTACTGTGATCTCTTCCAGACAACCTATTTTACAATAGTAACATAAAATAGGTGATGGTACGGGTAATTCATCACAAAAACAAAAAAAATATATATGATGTACTTAAACTAAACAAAAAAAAAACAAACAAAACGACAAAAAAATTAACAAGTAAAAACAGACAAAATAAAATAACATAATATATATATTTATTTAAGTTAAAAACTGGAAAAAGCCTCATCTATTATTATTGCGAATAAAATATTCTGATGAGTCTCTTAAATGTAAGAAGTGACTTAGCTTGTCGTATTGGCAGTGGTAATTCATTCCACAAGCGAGCTGCATGTACCGTGAAAGAATGATTTAGGAAAGATGTGCTATGCCTAGGTATGTCTAGTGTTAAATTCTCTGCGGATCTTAGCGGTCTAGCATGCGTGTTGCTTAGGAATTTGAAACGATCCTTGAGGTAACGGGGAGTAGAAGGAACGAAGAGGACAGAATAGAGGAGGGAAAGAATACGAGTATTCCGGCGATGTCGGATAGAGAGCCACTTGAGTTTAGTTCGAAATTCGGAAACGTGGTCATATTTGCGAAGGCCAAATATAAACCTTATACAGAAATTCTGAAGTCTCTCAAGCTTTTCAAACTGGGCCTCGGTGAGATCAAGATAGCTAGCGTCACCATAATCAAGAAGAGGAAGTAGAAGGGACTGCACGAGCGCAATTTTCGTAGGAATAGGTAGAAAATTCCGAAGTCTTCTTAAGGACCCCGCAGCAGTGAACAATTTCCTACTGAGTTCTTGCAGTTGGGGGCCCCAGGATAAGGTTTTGTCAAAATAGATACCCAGGTTCTTGACTTGGTCACTATAAAGTATAACGCAACCGTCAAAGACAACCTGAGGTAACAACTGGGCATCAATTCTGGAAACCATCCTGGGGCTGCCGACAACAATGACTTGACTTTTACAAGGATTGACTTTAAGGCCGTGAGATATGCTCCATTCCTTTATGGATGTCAGGTCTTTGTTTATAGAAGTTATAGCTTCCGTCACCCTGTCCACTGGAGCATGATAATATATTTGTAAATCATCAGCATACAGATGGTAGGAAGAAATAAGGTTACGGGAAATCGAATTAATAAATAACGCGAAGAGTAAAGGAGATAAAACGCCGCCCTGAGGGACGCCGGCAGTTACATTACACCAGGACGAGGTGTAATTTTCAACACGTATTCGTTGCCGCCGTCCCATCAGGTAACTTCGAAACCAGCCAATAGCCGTTGGAGATATGTTAATAGAGCATAGTGTACTAAGGAGGAATGAATACGTTAGGGGAAGTCTGAAAGTAGCTCCTGTGATAGAAAAGATGAAAGGAAACCGTCTGTCGTGGTATGGGCACATTATGAGAAGGGATGAATCATATGTAGGAAAAAAGGTGATGAATATGAAAGTGGATGGATGGGCGGGCCGAGGAAGGCCAAAGAAGAGATGGATGGAGTGCGTGGCTGAAGATATGAAAAAGAAAGGGGTGAATAAAGACATGACGGCTGACAGGGATGTGTGGAAGGAGAAAACATACTGCGCCGACCCCAAGGATTAAATTGGGACCAGGGCAGGGGGATGATGATGAGCATAGTGTACTAAGCAAGACCTCATAGTCCACGGTGTTAAAAGCGTTGCTAAAGTCTAACAAGGCTAGTACTGTCAACTTTCCGTTTTCCATAGCAGCTCGTATGTCATCCGTGATATGCACCAGCGCAGTAGTGGTACTATGTCCCGGACGAAATCCGGACTGGAAGGGATTTAGAAGATTATGATTGTTAAGGAAGGAGTTAAGCTGGTTAAAAACGAGGTTTTCTAATACTTTAGAGAGGAAAGGCAAAATGGAGATAGGTCTGTACTCGGAAAAAGAAGCTGGGTTGGGACGTTTAGGAAGTGGGATGACCTCCGCATCTCTCCAGAGCGATGGGAATGAAGAATTGGATATAGAGAAGTTTTATGCGACCCCCACCAATTAACATAATAATTCGTAAGGTTACAAATTGGCTTTTATAAAGGTCTTTTAAGACCGATTAAAATGTAATTATTCTCATTGAAAAGATCGAAAAGAAGGTCAAGCCATGTTTCATAGAAAAGACTGCTATCTCCTTTGGTGGTCGCATTGTAAAGTCTTCTTCACTAATATTATAAATGCAGCCGTAAGGATACGATAGTCTACCTCTAGTTTATCACTGTAGTCTCTCTCAGCCTATCGCCGTCCACTGCTGAACGTTGGCCTCCCCAAGATAGCACCAACCATCCCGGTCTTGAGCAGCCCTCATCCATCTGTTACCCGCTACCTTTCTCAAGTCGTCGGTCCATCGTGCTACAGGACGTCCCACATTACGTTTGTACTGTCACTGTAGTCAAGAGAAGAAGATTGGATATGCTGCTAGTAACCAAAAGACCAGCAATGACCAAATAGATCAATGATGAATAGACCGAATAGACCAATGACTAAATTAGACAAGTAACCTAAAATATTTGAAATGGTTAATTCCACCATAAATTTAAATGTAAATACAGATTCTAAACGTTTCAACTAAATCCAGTGTTTGTATTAGGTATTAGCGGTTGATGGATCGTCGAACAAAATGCAGTTAATGTGCACTCTAAACAACATGCGGCCGCCAATTATATGCACTAATTAGCTGATTTCGGGTAATGGATAGGGTTTGTGGTCGTAATAGATTCATTGACATTTCGTACTAATAGGTTTATGAGCAGAGAGCAGCGGCGATCCCGGATTCAAACCCCAGGCAAACAATAGATTTTTCGAAATTGTGTGTGTATTCAAAAGGAATTATCGGTTACTTTAACCGTAAAAGGAAACATCGTAATGAAACATGCACACCAAAAAAAGTTCTTAGGAATTCCTTTGGTGTGTAGTCCGCCAACTCTAGGCCACCGTGGTGGACTAAAACCCTAAGTTGCCCGTGCCCAGCAGTGAGACGTATATGCGATGAAGATGATAAGGTTTATGAGTACCTCGGTTGTGGCATAGAAAGTACAATGGGATCTAGAGTTTCCGAGTTAGTCAATACTCTAACTGAACGGCATCAACAAATCTAACTAAATAATATTCCATACATTTAATAGAAAAATAAAAAGGTACTATACGCATTTTATACGAAGTTTTATTGAAAAAAAGGACATGATTTTAACGAAATTCAATTTGGCCACAGTTTAAATGATGTCCCAAAGAGTTACATTTAAAATTCGACCGAACGTTGGATCCAATATTTGGAGCCGTTCAACTTTCGCAGTAAATTGGATAAAAGCACTGCCACAGGTTATTGGAAATTGCGGTCAAATGTTTGAGGACTTCGCTATGAAATTTTGCATTTATTTTTAAAGCAGTTAGCGATAGTAAAATATTCAAAATCTTTACTTACATTCATAAATGCTCACGCCTGTATTCCGCCAAGGAATACATCATGAATCCTGAAAATGGTGAAGGAAAATATGGTTATATAACCTGCACGCCTAAACGTTCCTAGGAATTTCTTAGTTGTGTAGTCCATAAACCCACCCTATGCCAGCGTAGTGGACTAAGGCCTAAACCATCTCAATGGTAGAGGAGGCCCATGCCCAGCAGTGGGAGATATTATATGGGCTGATGACGTATTCTGCTTAAAGCTTGTAATTCGCTTAAAGCCTTTAAATAGTTTCTTAATATATATTACTCAGAATCAGTATCGACCTTTGACCTTTAGTACCAATTCATACGCCCACGTCTTTGTATCGTAGGTGGCACGGGAAGTGATCGAATTATTAATATGTCAATAAAATGTTTGTAGGAGTAAGATATCCTGATACGCCCCGATATAGACCGATAATTGAGGTAATACCGCAAAATGTCATTACATTTTTCTGGACTCCACATCTGGTTCCTTATTAGCCAACACCAAGTAGCTATTTGCTCGAGAAATTACTTATAGAAACAAAAAAGCATATACTAAAAAGCATTATAAGATTATAACTAATAAGCAAAAAATATTTCTCACCAAAGCTTAAAAAAGTCCTTTACAACGAAGAATGGTAATCGTAATCCAACCATCCATCACGCTAATCAAGTAAGGATCGCTTATACTCACAAGAAAATATACCTAAGAGATTCCTAAGAAGTTTAAATTGCGCAGCATTTCTCGCGATATTTTCCTGACACCGTTATAATATTAGGCCAACGTGGCAGACCAAGGCCTGAACTCTCGCAGTTGTAGAGGAACCCCTTTTCTAGCAGTGGGACAGCATATGAGCTGATGCTGATCAAATAACATAACACCGGCAATCGAATCGCAGAACCCACAGATCCAATCTCGAGTAAATATATACTAATGCAATTATTGACACCTACAAGACAATTATTATCAAGAAACATAACACAGACTTCTATGGAAAGGGCAATGCTGGCTGGTACAATTAACTATTAATTAAATTTACTTGACAGACAACAGACAAGCGTCAGAATATACCTTTAGTTGGACGGACAGGCTGTCAGCCTGTTTATTGTCAGTATTAAAATACTATGAACTATGATTGAAACTAAAATGATCAATATTGCAGTTATTTTATGATGCTATAACACAAACTTAAAAGTCTAAATCCATTTTTGCACATAACTTTCGCGACAATACGCAGGAATAGCTTTCGGTATTTCCAAGCGAATACGACTCAGAGACATTCAAGAAAATACGTATATTTTTCTAAATGGCCGATAACGCAGTGATGATTCCTCTGGTATTGTATTGGATGTTAGACTTAGCATCTCGCTGCTTCGTTGCTCGTTTACTTCCTTCTCTTGAAAAGGCATAGTAGAAGAAAAAGTAGTATATTAACAGCACTAAAGCTGGACAAGGATGACAAAAGTAGCACTTAGCTAAGTACACTATAATGTCGTGTTGATAAACTTAAGATATTAAATAAATTCCTTACTCCTCCAGGTTCACTTCAGGAATTGCATTAAATTGTCGCAGCAGCTGAAGTAATAAGCTTCTCGAAGCGCATAGAACAGTAACTGGAAACTAGCAGTTTGCAGGTTTCTTTCCAATAGAGCACGGACCCTTTATGCCGTCAACCGGATTAGAAATAGATGCTCCTACTTACAGGAATTTCTTCTATACTATTTGTAGATATTTTAGCACCATTTAAAGACAATTTTTGCTATCTATTCTATCTCACCAGAACCCGATTGATATCCTAGTCTATCTGGTTACAAGAGAAGCAATAAATATATACTCAGCCTATCGCCGTCCACTGCTGAACGTAGGCCTCCCCAAGAAAGCGCCAACCGGCCTTAAGGAATAATTAATTAATTACCTACAATTTATTAATTTTCCTTCTAAATTTTTCAATTAAATAATGAACAACAAATAAATTATGTCACTGGGACTGGTGTTTTCTAAAGTAGAGCCGGAATAGGTATCAAAGGGGCAAGAGTATCTCTCCTCGGTTTAAATTTCTTCTAAATTTTAGTTCAACTACAACAACAAAAATGTATGTCATGGTTATTTTAATGCTAAGTTTAAAAATGTTCCCAGTGCCAATGCCTACAGCACAAAATTAGATCAAAGTCCGAAATGTCTAAGTCTAACCTAAACTAAGATTAATTACCGAATCCTTGAAATGACTTTACGACAAAGTGTGATTAATTATTAAATTACTCTACTGTTC
The DNA here is from genome assembly GCA_030295005.1 of Cephonodes hylas. Classification (NCBI taxonomy): domain Eukaryota; kingdom Metazoa; phylum Arthropoda; class Insecta; order Lepidoptera; family Sphingidae; genus Cephonodes; species Cephonodes hylas. Next base: position 3,040,693 of record AP025364.1, on the reverse strand, counting down.
TTGGTAAAATAACGTTTAAAAAGCCATCAAATTAAATACTTTTGACCGTTTAAACACTTTTCAAAAGAGTGTTTAATAGCTTTGTATAATATATTCATATAATGAAGTTTTCTCTTTAACTGTTTTTATAATACTACAAAATGCGATTCCTCATTGAATATAATTTATTAAATGTGACCATTATCATCAACAATTCTTTATTTAAAATGTATTTATTTGCATTCAGCCATTATACAATAAGGTTTATCAATAAGAAATAGTCAAAAGCAAAAAGATCGCTACTTTATTTATATTAGGTTTTGGTTTCTCCGTTTTTAGATTAAAGATTAAACAAACAAATAAATTTATGAATATAATAAGACACCAGCAGTGATGGAGTCGAGGTTTAGGCGCGCGGTCGAGAATCTCGGCGGTCGCGGGTTCGAACCCCAGGCACACACCTCTGACTTTTCGAAGTTATGTGTGTATTCAAAATTGAATTATCACTTGCTTTAACGGTGAAGGAAAACATCGTGATGAAACCTGCACACCTAAAAGTTCTTAGGAATTTCTTAGGTGTGTAGTCCGCCAACCCGCACTAGGCCAGCGTGGTGGACTATGGCCTAAATCCTGTCAATGGTAGAGGAGACCCGTGCTCAGCAATGGGCGTATATGGGTTGATGAAGAATAAGACACCAAACAATAAACCAGGCAGGGATAAAACACATCATCATCGTCATTACCTTACCACTGCTGGGCACGGGTTGTTCTAACTGAGAGTATTTAAAATTTAGCCCACCACGATGTCTAAGAGTAGGTTGGCGGATTACACACCTAAGAAATTCCTGAGAGTAAAAAAAAATACAAATACTGACAAAAAATCATATCTTTAGTAAAAATACAGTCTTGTCTTGGAAATAAAAACACTTAAATTTAATTCTACTTGTGCTAAAATACGCAAGAATATAACAAGTTAATGTGGAGCTTAAAATACTTTTCAATTTACCTCGTGTCGAAACGTCAGCCGTACTAAATTCCTGTGACGTATCACTAACATCTTTAATTTAGCGGCTTATGTTCGGTACCAGGGTGTCTGCGCTACTACAATTATTTGCGGGACATTTAGGGAATTTCTGAACGACTACCTTTGGTTTATTACTTACGTTTTAATTCTTACTCCTATTAAGTTAGATAAGATATGTGAACTAGTAAATCACGATTCAATTTACTATGTTATACTAATAAATAAACGATTTATTGATGCATTTGACATTGTTAGTTTGTTAAAATTACTCAGAATTTTTATTTACATCGTCTTTGTAAATGTGTTTATCTCATTTCATCACTCACCCGCCACCGCAACAATTCGTGGGACCTATACCTGGTGAAGTAAATAGAAAGATATATCTTCTTACCCCTTGGAGATATACAAGTTGTGCCACATAGTACATACTTATGCCATAAACTTTTGTACATATGTCAGTATATGCTATTTCAGTTTAATTAACTAATTTTGATTTATTTTATATATTTACCCTGTGCTTATGGTGTTGACACCACCATAAGGTTTGAATAAACAGTTATTATTATTATTAGTAAATATAATGATTCACTTTACGAATAAGTCTACTCTTCTAAAACCGCAGACACACTACAAAGCGCGGTGTTAGAACCCCAAACCCGCACGGCACCCTAATTCACGGCGACAAGTCACGATCCATAACTTCTGCCTAACGAAGTCGGGCACGCATCGCGCCGTCATATCGCCCCCTGCCTCCCCTCTTCAGTCCAAACTGACAGTCCGCCCCGCTCGATGGAAAATTAATTGATTCCCGACAATTTGTATCACCATTGTCACTTGACGGTTTGAATTTGTACGTAATGCGGCTTCATTTGTTTGAATGTGGAATCCAATTTTTTTTTGGTTAATGAGCAGTGATTTTTATGACACTTTAGTCAATTTATTGGTATTTTTTTTTGCTGAGAAACATAGTAATGTAATGTCGTGACACACTTGTGTGCCTTGCAATCACTTTTTGAGGTCTCAATGTTGATTCCTGGGTCGGGACTCAAAACCACTTTTCGACTTTTCGCTCTCGATTATATGGAACGAAAGTGTAGAAATTCATTTCTGTTTACCCCATCGGTGAAAAATTCGTGATTTCATAAGTGAGTTTGCGTGGTATTCAACAAACAGTTATAACTAATCTGCTATAGCTACCTATGAAGAGAAAGTTTTCATGTTTAAAGATTTTTGTTGATCATTGACGAGTAAGCTGCCATACGGGTTTTAACAAATTTTCTGGCAAAATCGGGATTAAAACTTCAAGACACTAAGCTGAGCTTTTGTTTTACAATGTGCAACATTTTTAATCACGACATGAATCTAATTCTATAAGTATTTATAAGCTGATACATCAATAACATTAAGTACGGTTGTTTGCAAAATCCAATGTACAAATGAATTTATAAAGTTTTAAGACTTCCGCAGAAGCCGAAAAGCCTAGTTCGTCTTTCTAAATTTCGAATTATAATATAAACAATTTGACATACATAATATCCTGACTTCACAATTAACAATTATAAACCAGACATTACACAATTAACGTGTAACGCTTTTGTGCTTCTATAGAAGTAACACTACTAGTCACTACCAAAAATATAGACATGTTTGTGCCTAGAATAATGGCGTGGAAATAATTGAGTTGGCCAGGGTGGAGTTGCATTACACGCATTAAAGCTGAAATGGGATTTAAGCCCGCGTGTATTCCGCACAGACAGAAGCATTTCGGAAAATATAATGTTGATTATTGGATACTGGCGGTAATTAAAATTGATTGTAGGGTTTATTTTATTATTTATTTACCTAAAAGATATATGTAGGTATGCATATCCCTGACCTTACATTAAGTTACCCAGTCTTGTGTCGTGATTATCGGAACTATGTTAGACTTTTCGGACTTACAAACATTCAGATTCGACCCGTTTTTGAGAGCGCCCCTCTACTAGGGAACAATTCAATATATTGTAGCCTATATTATTTCCTCAATTTTCATTTATTTCCATACCAAAAAAAATTGTTTAAGTACTTTTTTTTTAAATCGGTAATAGAATCGCTCTTTGTCAAGTGACACTCAGCTTACCAAATGTAGTCGTAGAATCACACCTCTGACTACTCTTTTTGGAAATACAAACATGTGTGTGCTATTTTATTTTGCAACCGATCTGCGAACAACCTAAGTTGTTAAACGTAAAAAATTTTGTTTGAAGTGAAATGCCAGACAGGCGCGCAATAAAGCAACGAGTTTTGGCTTCAACCGAATGTTTTTCTGCGTTCAAAACTTTATCTGTTTGTTTGAAATTGGAGGGTTTAATAAATACGTGAATTTGGGCAAACTTCAGAATTTCGAAAACTGTCTGCTTGAAACAAATATTATTTTCGGTAGAGTAGGTTACGACTTACGTGTGAAAAAGCATTTTTCAATATTAATACCATGAAGACTTATTGTCGAGATTCGTAGATCAGTATTGAATTCATCGCAACATCTTGATGGAAAAGAAAAAGATTACAGAGTTCCTTAATGTATTAATAAGAAAAGTTGAAATCATTACAGCTTTTTACTCATACTTAACGAGCAAACATTTAAATAGCACTGCAACGAAAAATAATAACAATATGAAATAAAGATGGCCTCAAGGTTTTGGCGCGGGGTCGACTCAATAATCTTAGCGGTCGCCAGTTTAAACATTATGCACAAATCATAAATAAAAAAAAAATCGTCCTTTAACGGTCAACGAAAACATATAGAAAAAGCAGCTAGAAAATTGTAGGAAATTCTTAAACATGTAGTGTGCTAACCCGCACTAGACCAGCGCGGCGTGGTGGGCTAAGGCCAGTAAAATAACCCTCATTAGTAATTGGCCGGTGACCAACATTAAGATCTATATTGAGCTGAAAATGTTTAAATGAAAGCAGGTAACCTTATAATGTCTTTTCTACTAGGTTCTAAGCCGGCTGTTGAACTCTAATTTGCCGACTAATAGTATTTTATCCAACAAATAGTCAAGATCAAAGCATTACAAGTTTTTACTAACGAATATCCTCGTAAAAGCGGTGTAACTGTCCATGTATCTGAATCAGTAATCTAGTTTGAAATGTTTGTAAAACTAACTGTGTGTCGTATCATTAATGTACAAGGTTGGCGCAAATCCCCTCAAAAGCCTTTCTGTTCTAATACTTTTCCGTTTCCTAATCCCTCAAGGGCCGCTCTAAGCCGCGTGCTAATGTGTGTGGAATAAATAATGAAACCCTGTCCTACCTTACTATGGTACGAATACAAACAAAATGTTGCAATTTTAATAAAAAGATAAAATTTTTTATTTGCCCCAATTACTGATCTTTTTTATTTTTATACTCATATTGTCTCATCTGTTTCGCTAATGATGTATTTATAAGTTCAAATTATGCACGATTTTATGTCCCTTATGATAGTGGGCATAATAAGATAAAAATGTATACTGTACTAAATTAATTCTACCACAATTTCTTGTAATATATGTAGGTGATAATAATACACATTTTTCAAAAACTTCTTAAAAAAACAGTGTTATATTTACATCTGAAGTGCATAAACAAATAAAGAACTTGACTAATTTTATCAATTCCAAAACATTTCAACGAAAGCGCAACAAAAATAAACAAGATTTTTTTTTGTGATGACAGCTTCAAAATTTCAACCGAATTCTTTCGATGAAAAACTCTTGTGAAAACACAGTGCGTTGAGTCCAGAATACATTATACTTCAAAATGCTTCGGGCATTTTCGACGTGTTCAGGCCCATTCAGCTGGAATCATGGAATTTCCATATGCATTTTTATAGACACTATACGAAGACTAGTGTAGTAACGAATGTTTGCTTTTGAAACGAGGGCAAATACTGGTGAATCCGGACAACCTCCGAAAATTGCACACATGTAAGTATATTTAGCAGTGATGGCCTCGAAAGCAGTGATGGCCTCAAGGTTTAGGCGCGCGGTCGAGAATCTCGGCTGTCGCGGGTTCGAACCCCAGGTACACACCTCTGACTTTTCGAAGTTATGTGTGTATTCACATTGAATCATCACTTGCTTTAACGGTGAAGGAAAACATCGTGATGAAACCTGCACACCTAAGAGTTCTTAGGAATTTAGGTGTGTAGTCCGCCAACCCGCACTAGGCCAGCGTGGTGGACTATGGCCTAAACCCTCTCAATGGTAGAGGAGACCCGCGCTCAGCAGTGCGCGTATATGGGTTGATGAAGAAGTATATTTATAGCAAAATGTATAGTGTTATTAACTCTCGCTGTTTAAACACTCGATAATATGGCACATTCCAAGATATCGTTATTTTATTTTATGTACTCAGTATGGTTAAAACCTCCAGAATAATTATAAGTTAACCAACCGAACTATTGAATCTGGATGAACTCTCCTGGAAAGCGTCATATTTCCACGAGTCATTGTTCTCAGCTTATCGCCGTCCACTGCTGAACATAGGCCTCCCCAAGATAGCGCCAACCATCCCGGTCCTGAGCGGTTCTCATCCATCCACCACCACCTTTCTCAAGTCGTCGGTCTATCGTGCTATAGGACGTCCTACACTACGTCTGCCTAAGCGCGGGCTCCACTCCAACACTTGCCTGCTCCAACCATATAATATATAAATTTATTTTGAGCTATAAATACGCATAAGAATTTGTACATGCAGAAAGCAATATTTACACGCAATAAACCTCGCAACTGGAAGCCGCGATGCGCAAACATGCCTTATTCCGCGGTTTATTTTATCTGTTTACTATAAACATTATGTTCGTAACAGACAACACGGGGTAATGTGGGGCGAGAGAGAAAATGTCAACACGTAATCCGATGGTAATCCTAATGGGGTGAATTCTTCAGGCTTTTTGTTGATCCCACCGAATGGAATAACGGTGGAATTCGTGTATGAAGGCTTTATTCCTTGTTGGATATCACTGGTGATTTAGAAAATATTTTTTCAAAATACATTTTTTATTACACTGCCTTATTAGTTCTGAGAAATTGAAACGTACTGTATAAAGGGCTCATGAACGAGTTATTGGATTTTTCTATTGAAATATTCTCGGGAGCGTCACAAAGAATGTAAAGGTTGCTGGTACATGGCAATAAGCACGCATTCTATTAAATATAACTACACATGGTGAAATGGGGCATAAAATATCCCTATTAACTCTTTGATGAAACATGATGGATTTTATTAAGTGTGTCTTGTTTGTTTACACCTTGTAGCGCGATATTTTTTTTGTTTTTCGTTTTTGTATAAGGCACAGTAAAGTAACAACGCAGCACTTGACTTAAAGTATGGCGCTGTCCAAATAAAGTGTCAAGTAGTGGGAGACGGCTTTTTCTCGTCACAATTACTCTGGACTCACTGCTGCCTGTGACAAGGTTTTTAAAGCTACTTTAAGAAAAAGGTTTTGTTTAATTTCGTTTTTTAAATTTAACACATTGATACTAATGTGAAAGTTGGCGAATCCGTTCGTATTTGTCGTTGATGGAACGTAGTCGTTTCAGTATCTTCTTGAATACATTTTTTTTTACTATTAGTTCAGTTATCGAGGAACAGTTTATGTATCACACTATGAACAGTAAAAGAGGAGGATAAACAAAAGTATGTGAAAAACGGGAAAAAATATATAGTTTAAAACAAAACAGAAAACAAAAACATTACCCCTTCAAATAAATCGTAGTTATTCAAAACAACACAATCAGTACAGGAACATTTAAAAGCACATTCAATCAAAATACAAAGCGAAAGGTACACACGCACAAAACTTAAATTAACACAAATTCCTGACAATTACAGGTCCGGCCTTTCTAAAGGTCCCTTTTTACCCCAAAATTATTTCTAATTATACAAATTTTCCCAAACACAGTTCGCACTCCCTCCACAAACAAACGTTACCCCTAACTTGGTAATTTAGTATACTAATTAGGCTCAGTACAAACCAACAGTAAACTAACGCACATTAGTGTATCTCCTTATTCAACAACACATGAATGTTTACTTTAATTAAGAACAGCAACTAAGATATGGGGTATTTTGGTAAATGATCTAGTTTTCGATGGTCTGTAATAAAATGTATCGTCTTCTATTTAAATAATTAATGCAAGTTAGTACTACGTATTAATCCATAACTTTTAATGTAATCCGTTTGTTTTCCAAATGAGGATTGATAAAATATATATTCCTATTTAGGAATATTTCCACTGTAGGGCACGCATTTCCTCAACGACAGTTATTAGACCTTAGTCTAACCAACCCGGTGGTTGACTGACATCACACTAATATTTCAAACAAATTTATACACACATATCTACCACATAAATTTCCAAATTATCTGACAAAATTTTACCCCTTCGTAAATTATTTTAAACAGCTCTCAAAGCTGTAACTGTACGTACACACGTCAACCAACAGAAATTGCGAGGCATCCCAATTAAAACGTACTTTGTAGTTCCCCCGACCGGGATGCCGAGTTTGTTAAGATTTATCCAGCAATTAGTAGTTAGTGAACTCCGTCGTCCGTTTGCTTATGTAGTTCTTTTAAAGCCCGCAGAAGTGGGATTCCGAATGGACGCAGAGTTTTTAAATTGTGTGTTTATTTTTCCAACAATTGTTAGTGTTAATTGCTTCAGCCGTTTTAGGTTCTTTCAGCTGGTCCAACAAAAGTTGCTTTAGTGGTTTATTTTATGAACGGGCGAAATAATGAGAGAGTGATACATTTCATGCGTTTCATTTCACTTTGAAATGAATATGTTTTAGTTAAAACGTGGATTGTGAATGAGTTAACTAGTTTAACTCAATATCTAAGGTTGAGTACGTGGCTTATACAGGATGTATTCAGACCGTGATCGAAAACTTGGGCGGGTAATAGCGATGGTGATTACAAACCCCCTGGCATTAAAGAAAATCCCGACAAAAAATAAAAAAAAATACTTTTTCCATACAACCATCTATATTAAATGTATGTGGTTTGTATGGAAAATGTCAAAATTTTTATTTTTTGTCGGGATTTTCTTTAATGCCAGGGGTTTGTAATCACCTTAGCTATTACCTACCCAAGTTTTCAATCATGGTCTGAATACACCCTGTTTAAAGAGTGAATGTGAAGTTAGTGGGTTTGGTCTCGGGATAGACCAATACTTACATCACCATCAGACAGTTAGTATACCACTTTTAGACAAAAATTTCCTCGGCAGTTGAGAGGCATAATATGGCCTACGGAATACTTAATAAACCTTCCAATTAATTATTTCTTTAAACATGTCTAAAACAAATAATACGTGTCGACCGATTTAGAGGTCCCGGGTTCAAGTCCCATTTGGGAAAATTGTTTCAAGGTTTTTCTATCAAGAAAATCTTAGTAATAACATGAAGTTTGAAAATATGAACAAAAATCTGCCTAAGGCTCGCTCTGGTGAGACTGACACATTTTGCTAGGTAAAATGTGGGTGCAGAAATGCAACTCTCCTTATCCCATCAAAGAAAACAAGCGTAAATATAGTAAAATTCAGCCTTGTATTTTCCCAATACTTGCAATAGCTATCAATATATTCTCTAAACAATATCTGACAAGTAACTAACAAGTATCGTGCCCGATCGTAAATTTTAAGATACAATATAAATAGCTTTTAGCATAAGGGTGCGGCAAAGGGTAAAGTAAGAAGCAAAGAGCCTAGTCTTGTATGATTTATAAGCGATATTAATTTTAAGTTTATAATAATTATTATTTGAAAAGTGTCGTGCAATGAAAGACTTGTTTATTGAAATTTGCATCGTTTTGTTTCATACAAGGAATTACTTAAATCACGATGAAAATTGTTGTGCCTTGCGCTTATCACTTTCGGCATGTTTAATTCTTATTTTTAACACAATATGATTATATTATACATAGTTTTATAGCCTCACGCCTGTATTTATCGAAGGGTTAGGCAGAGTTGCATTTATGTTCCCGCATTTCGGAGGGTATGTATCGATTCCACGTAATAGGAGACGAACATTAGGGTGTCCCAGCTTAGTAGGGCGATTTTTTTTTTCTCGAAATTAGATACGCATACCCTCTATATTTTTTCTAATTGACCCTAATAACTCAAATACGAAATATTATCGAAATTGGATAGCGGTAACCCGTGCCGACTTGATGGCAAAGTTTTAAGAAAAAAATTGTATGGTAATTGTAGAGCACATATAAAAACTTAATTTTTATTTTCAAAATTATATCCTATTTCACCGGTATTATATATTTATTATTTAAACAGGAATATTTGTGATATTCTAATCTTAAAGTTTTCTTTTTACTGTTAGGATAAATCACAGGAAAAATTGCTTTAGTTTCCCTTTAAAGGTGACTTTTTCACGAAAATTTTGTATCAGTATAACTGCAATTTGCAGTATCACTAGCGACTTTTAGTGTCATTATTTATTTCTTAACTGCTTGAAAAGAAGTATAACTAGTCTGTGAAGTAAGCAACTCATTGAGAAAAGTGTCAAAATTTTTAAAACGATTGAAGAAAAGCAAGACTAGTTTTTGATCGAAATAAAGTCGTTTATGTCTTTCTAAAAAAGTAAATCACGCAGATATCTTTCCAGGGGATATGAATTGATGGATCGTCTTTAGTTAAGCTTTAAAATATTATCATTTTTGGTTCCTGGTCTCCATCATAGTGATATAGAGACAAGACAGCTACTTCATGAACCAAAGGCCAAAAATGCTGAAAAATGTTCTGTATAGTAACTTCTGAGTTAATTTTAAAGACAGTTTCCCAGGGTTTCAAAGTATTAAGTAAACATAAGTCGTGGTAAGGTGCCGTCACTAATAATATACAATGCATCCAAGCCTTAACATGGTATATAGCGATGCAAATCTAGATGTCTAATAGTGCGACTTTTTATTAGTAATTTACAATTAAAAAATAAGTAACAACATTTTTAATCAATTAATTGCTTCGGCCATCATGGTGTCTGGTACATAGAACTTGCGAGATCGAATAGTCAATTTTCTTTCTGTATCACCACCAAAGAATATGATTATAGCTATAATTGTTAATTCTTGATAGCCAACCCTTAAATTTCCTTCATAATTCTGTGCGGTAAAACAATGTATATCTAATTATATAACTATATCTATTATCTAGATTTATTTTTATCAATTAAAGGGCACCAGCGTGTGCAATATACAAAAAGTAGTCCAAGCTTGTAACAAACTCTTGACGACACTGTACGAACACATCTTGCGATTTTTCCGCATTATTTGTTGATCTCTTCAGAGTGGGTATAAGGCAACTTATTTCTTAAAATCAGTTTATTAAAGCTTAAATAGGCATATAAGCCCTTTAACAAAAAATAATTAATCTCGAATAGTTAGATTTGCGATTTACAAAATTCAATTTTACTTCACGAATTTTATTAAACAGAACTGCCAATATTTGCTCTTTACAGAGAAGTTTTAAGCCGTTATTTTAATGTTTTGCACCCCCCTATTAAAATTTGCCTTTGAAATCTTAATCTGTCATATTGGTTAAACAAAAAGAGGCGTTTACCAATACAATAAACAAGCAACCACGAAACTTCCATGCGAATATTGCGACGCGCCGAAGTTCATACAAAGTATGTAAGTACTGAAACACATGAATGCAAGTCGGCACGGGTTGCAGTGGTCCTAAGTTCATGAAATTTTATTTATGAGTGTTTTAACACCATTCGAAAATAATTAGAGGGTATGCGTTGACAAAAAAAGATTTTGATTTTTTTGGGACACCCTAACGAACATATTGCCGTTTGTCACAAATAAGTTAATAATAGCTTGCTAAGGACCCAGGAATCGAACTTCATAACTCTATACGTATCAAGTTCGATTCACGTATATAACACGTAATTTTTCCACGTACTAAGAGTCAATCATAAGATTTTAAATATATAGAATTTTACGGATCCATAGTAATTTATTTTCATTATATCAGATATAGGAGAGGTCTATGTCCAACAGTGGACGAATAAAGGCTGACGATGATGATATCAGATATAGTATTATGTTTTATAAACAATAACTTCTACCCACAAAGCTACACTTACGTGCCATCGATCTAATATCGAAGTATCATCTGATACGAACACTAAACCGATCATAAATGTTATGAGACGTGTAGCATCTGGCGGTACACGAGTGTTGGGGTCAATGTGTGCATTGTTCTTGTTACATGGGGTATACTGGGACAATATAACTATACCGCTGCTTCACAATGAGGTAATTCAGAATATGTGATACCGTCTTTATAGAATATAATGGAATTGGTTTGTGGAGTACTAGACGGCACAAAACTCGTATCTTTAGTCATACCTGTTTGACGCGAATTAATAATTTAAATCATGCGCGAAGCAAACAATCGGTGTGTTTTCTGTTATACAAACCTTTTCCCTGTTTTTTTTTTCAATGGTATACAAAATGGATTTGGATTTACTAGCGCCATTATACTTAGTAATGCAGAGCATGCTATAAAACGTTTATACACTAAACAAGATTTGTTTGTTGTGTTTAGTTACGAATTAAATATGTTTCAGTGAAGTTAGGACCTCAAGCTAATTTAATGTGGATTCGATTTCTTTTTGGAGTGCTGTTAAGTACTAGCTTTAAACAAATTGTTCTGCCCTGCCACGTAACTCATAAAAATCTAAATGTTACATTTTAAAGTCAGAGGTACAATGATATTATGCACTGTCTATTCGATGCATAACTAATTACGAATGGCTGACAAGTAGAACGGAATTTAAAAATTTTGGTTGATATATGTATTATTTATGATTATAAGGCGTAGCTGTGGCGTTATTGTGAAAGTTAATATTGCTAAGAATAAACATAAAGATTGAGGATTCCTCAAATGCAGGACCTTCAAGTTTGAGTAAAGAAATGAAATAGGGCAAGCGGATAATGCGGGTCTGTGCGATAGAGCGGTATTTAAATCCCACCAGAAATCGATTATTATAACGTAAGTATTGAACTGATTCTTAAAATTAAAATTCAAAGCACCGAAAGAGCAGGCAAGAATAAGAAGTTGAATCGAGGCAGGTTTTTGCTAGAACTGCCCTGTGGTAAGGGGGGTAAGAATCCCACCACGGTATCCCCTGCCTGTCGTAAAAGGCGACTTAAAGGGGCCCTTGGGGTCGCTGGACGTGCTGTGGGGGCAGCGCGTCCTCACTGAATGTGACCCCGAGAGGGGCGGCGGCACTGTGGCCTGTGTACGTCGCGGGCGCCCATCCACAACCGGGGCGCCCGAACCAAGATAGTGGGGGTGCATCTGTGCCCCCTAAAACTCCGAGACGGCCGAGACATTTACGTCTCGGAGGCGCACCGGGCGGCTGCGGATGACGGTGGGCGCTTCTCGCCCGCGTACCGTGGTCGTCCCACTCGGCGCGAAGATGGCCACCGGGGGGTTTTGGTCGGTATGCCGGTTTAGGGATTTTGTTAGGGACCCAGCCCGGCACTAACATCTGCGCGGATATGACGTCGCCGCGCGCCGGGCTGGAAGACCGGTGACCCCGACATACGCTTCCCGCCCCCCTCCCCCGGGCTGGCGGGAAGTAGAGCCATAAACAGCTTTCCTCCCGAGAACAAAAAAAAAAAAAAAAGAAAAAAAAAAAAAGGTTTTTGCTAGAAAATAAAGAACGAGGTATTTATTTCAAAACAACACGAGGCATATTTTACTCTTGTACAATTATTATAAATTTCGAATCGATTTTGTAAGAATCCAAGAATCGATTAAAAATTGTTTCACTTAGGCAGCATATCGCCATCCCTATTTCAACCTGCAAAGTTTTAGTTAGGTATTTATCTTAGATTTTCAATTTGAACATTCTTTTGCTCAAGTTGGGTCTAGACGGATTTTTCAATTTAACTTGGTTCGCTAACGATCTGACGGGGACACGGGATAAGTGGGAACAGATAAGAAGCTAATCTGGGGCCATTCGCCTGTATAGTTTAGTATATGGTATACTGTATACTAGCTTGGCCTGAGACCTTGTCTGGGTCTATTTGGAGGGCTAGTATGGTCTCTGGTGATTTTTTTCGAATTGCGATAGGAAAATAACTGTATTAGAGAAGTGTTTAATGCTTTAGAAACTGGGTTATGACTGGCAATAAACGATTCTGAAAATATCTATACGGTTGACAATTTTTTGTATGGACTAAAACCGTCGTAAATAAATACTCATTTATTACACTAGGTTAAATTTAATGTCAAAAATAACTACCTACTGCAGCCGTATTATTGCTCATGATGACCATTTCGAGACAACCCTACGACATTTTGAATTCAAAGTTCGGTGAGGCAGCCTGTATAAAGAATAATTTAAAAAACTTCAGAATTACATTCCTGCATTACTTCCATGGTCACAAGTTGACACCTGTAGCATCCCATATACGTCCCACTGCTGGGCATGGACCTCTTCTACAACTATAAGAGCCATAGTCCACCATACTGGCCTAGTTAGACAAATTCATGTTGGTCAGTTATTAGCAAGAAAAACAATTTCTTCTTCTAAGCTCGAGTGATTTGGTCCTATTGCCCAAGCCAGCAGCTGTATAGTCGAAGTATTAAGTGGCTTCTACAACAAGACAGCGAGACTCAAAGCAAGTCTCAACGCGATCATGCGATTTCGTCTCTAACTTTGAAAGACGAGGCGAAATTGAAATTCCCTTTTCGAAGCGCTTTTGTGTGGTAGAATAGCGAGGATGCAGCGATAGAATTGTGTAGTGTTTGGGGTTTATCTGCCGGAGGGATGACTGCAAGTGTCTTGGTTGGTGGGGCTTTGAATCCTGAATGGGAACTGCAATGTGGCTGGTTTATTCTAAATATTTAATTATAAACTCAACTATTTAGAATAAAGTTCAGTAAAATTTTATGCCATTTAATGACCATAAATCTAGATAATGGTGCAACAAATAATTTGTGACGAAAAATATTTAAAACATTAGAATTCGCATTGCGCCAATTGAAACACTCAGTTGATTAATTTATATATTTTTTTATATAAACATTGCAATAAAAATATCACTAGGTAGTACATTATCCACATTTCTCAACAAAACAAAACGAGGAAAAATATGTAACAGCTGTATCGGAAACGGACGGAGATAAGTAGGTTAGAGAGAATCCCCCGACACGACATGGATAAATAATTATATCCGGCTGAATGTTCCGTGATAAGTGTCGGTATCGGTTATTGGCATTGTGTTCGCTTGATCTTGTTATTTACTTTTTTTTAAAGATTCCGTATACTCAAAATAAAAAAAAATCAATTTCCTTATTAAAGTTATTTTGAATTTTTGTCCCTTTCCCACCACACACCCGCCACTGCAACTCCTGTGCTCCAGGATCAACAGCGGAACGCACAGTAATGACGCCGAGCAATAAAGCTCAAGCCAAAAGCCAACGCTCAAGGTAAACGCAGTGTCGGACGTCCACCCACAAGGTGGACCGACAATTTGGTAAAAATCGAGGGAAGCCGCTGGATGCAGGCCGCTTCCAATAGAACGTTTTTTAAGTCTCTGAAGGAGGCCTATGTCCAGCAGTGGATGTCCTTTGGCTGATGACGATGATGATGAAGAATCTAAGGGGACATAAATTGTCATAATCACGCAACGAAGTTATTTTGACTGACTTTGCAGCTAATTGTTAAATGCCTTTTAGTTCCGCGGCCCAAGTTAGTACCGAGCCTACAAGAGATTTCTGACAGTGGGTCGGGAAGTATTATTGACTTTATTTAAGAAATTCTCTATGGCAGCAAATAATTTATTTAAGTGCCCCAAAAATGCCAATAGAATATATATACGTGAAACCCAGGCAAAAGTTGAGGGTAAAATGCATTTCTGTCTACACTTACCGGAATACTAACTAGCGTAAGAGTATGAAACAATATACAAAAAAAAAATTAAATCAAATTGCATAACACCTTGATTTTATCCTTACGATCCGAGTTATATCGGATCATCTATATTCCGCACATATTTTTACTTTTATACACACTATATGTGAAAAATATTCTCCATTGAATCATGATTTATTTTCGTCACCTCTCACAGTGGACTTCCGACGAAGTATTCAGCGGGAACAATTTACCAGAGGGCCGGAAGCCGCGCCACGGAAGTCGGGAAATGTGTTTGAACCCGTGAGCATGCGTTCAGAACATTTATTTTTATAAAAAAAATATCATAAAAGCTTCTATGTATTTTAAGTGTACCATGAAGCTTAGGGGTAAAGTCGCGGGACCGAAGATGGACAGTTCTCTTTTCTTTATAGACAGTTTCGTTCTCACTACTAGAAGAAATAAAAATAAATTTATTCTAAACTTCATTTTTTTCATAAATTATTCTATGCTTCTGAACACTCCAATCGGTTGTCTTGAAGAAATCGCCGATAGCGATAATTTTGCCTTTTAAGATACCATATGTATATTTTATTACTTCTATGGTGTAAAAAAGAGTAAATGAATAAAATTAATAATAGGACGTTACTCATATGAACCGCTTTGATACGGAAATCTTTGAAGGTGACCAGGGATCACTATAAAGAAAAGAAATGTTAAAGACAGGTTAAAAGTACCAAAACCAGCAAGCTGTGTCTTTTTAAAATCAAGCGTTTTATTTATCAAAGGGTGGTTGCCTTAAATTCAGTTTGTTTAGATTATACACTTAAACACAACATAAGAATCAAGTCCAAATTTGGGGTAAGTCGGAACAAATTCTCAACTTCGTTACCCCATCTTGTTAAGCAATCAACAGTAATATCCGAGGACCCTGTTAATTACTTAACGTTACGAACATGGCTAAACTTATGCTGTTTAATAGCTCGTGTACTCGCATCCTTCCGACCTTTTCGGCCGCTGTTATGGCTAAGTTGTTCTTGACGTCCCTATCTTCAATATTTACTATACCTATAATCTAAAACTAAAATCCTTTAAAGTTTATATAGGGTGCATTCAGACCGTCATCGGAAACTGAAGTAGGCAATAACTAAAATTTAAATTATTTAGTACCTAGCGAAGTTTTGCATTCAGACAATCTGTTATAATCAATTGCGGTACTTGCATAAAAGCCTAAAAGCTAAGAATGCGTTTCGAAATTCCAAACAATATTTGAGCTCGAAATCTTTTAGTAAATGCAATTTGACATATAAATTGACATACAAACAACTATAAACTCGACAGTAAACAATTACTGTGTTACATTTTTAGGCTGAATGAGCCCCAAAAATTGACACAAGTTGATTTATCTTCAGTGTTATCATAAAACACAATACTATTAGGTGGAGTAGTACAATTTGCTATTCATTTACCAGATAACTAACTCCACAAGGCAATTCTTCCAACACATGAAAATTGAAACATAGTCTCTCGAGTTGTACAAGGGTCATACAAACCTGAGTTGAAATAACTTTGCTTTGGCCCTAAATTAACTGCGACCAGTCTACAAAGACCTTTTACAAACCCCCTCTCAGCCCCTCGGAGGCCTTGTTTGTATGAAAACAGGGGGGGGAGGGGGTTCAATAGATAACTGTTGTGACGAAAGGTCGGAAAATATTTATTTTGTTCAGAGTCCGACTACGTTATTGTTGCGTTATGTGTAGGTTTCCACGGGGAGCTACGAAAGGTTTTGTTTTTTTTGTTAAAAATACTTTACTTAAAAAACTTCATTTAATTGTGTTACAATATTTTTTAATAGTGTTCTCAATGAATAATCACTTTCATTGTGAAGGAAAACATCCTAAAGAAACCTGCTCACCTGAATGTTTATGGGAATTTCTTAGGTGTAGTCCGTCGTGTGTAGCGTAGTGGATTAAGGCGTAAACCCTCTCAGTTGTAAAGGAGATCCATGCCTAGTGCAAAAGGACGGTCTAAATATTTCGTTTTCTTCGATAGGTAAGGATTTCTGGATTTATATTTTTCTCTTTAGAAATATTCGTACTGCCCGAATAACGACAGAGATCGTTAAACCTTTTAAAATAAACAAATCTATCTTTCTTCTGGGATCAAACCCTGTATAAGTAATAACCAAGATAGTACAAATAATTCAACTATTAAGAAACTCTGGTTAACTTCGCAACACTTACCAGATACTGCCAATTTTGTGGCAGAATAAAATAAATAATAGAAACCCTATACCCTGTCCCTTAGTAGCTTCGTACCCCATGGTCCCTACGCATCCAATATTTACATTGGCGGTATAGTCCGGGATCGCGCGTGTGTTATTACATAAATTCAGATGTACCGTTGATTTGTAGACTGATTTATTGATGAATTTAGTTCGTTCACGTAAAATATATCGTCGTGTAAATATTGAATGGGCTTTCAATGGATATACTACGGTGAATGACAAAATTTGATTGTTTGTATCGTGGGTGTTTGTATAAGTAGATATTAATTGTAATAACACCTTGATCCCAGAAAGGGCAAGCAGAGTATAATGACCTGTGATGCTAGTGTAATTTTCACATTCTTTCTTAGCCCATCGCACTCCTAAACATAGGCCATTCTAGGTAGGCGTCAACCATCCCGGTTTTAAGCAGCCCTCATACATCCGCTACCTTGCCTCTTTCAAGTCGTTGGACCATCGTGCTGTAGGACGTCCAACACTACGTCTACCTAAGCCCGTTCTCCACTTTTAAACCTTAAGCAATGTCACAGCTATAGTATGCAAAAATATCTTTGTGGAGGTTAATTTAAGGACCCAACTGAGTTTAAATCTGTCCCATTTATTGGGGTTACGTATTAGTCCACTTAGCTATTCTAATGTGAAAATATGACGGACTATAAATTAATATAATTAGGAAAATCTATTGCACTCAAAAACTCATAGAGGTGCAGGTGAGTTAATTACGTGATAATTAATACACAAAGACCTTGACTATATATTTGCGATAAGTCACGAATTTTACACTAATACACAAATAATTTAGCTTCTTGGACATTTCTATAAATAGAACAATTACTCAACGCTTGGCTGTGTGGGTCGTGGCTGTACAATGGGGGCTGTCGAGTAACGGTAACTTTTGATAAATGATCACCGCGTCCGCCACACAACCCGCCATTATCTTTTCTTTAATACCACTTCGATCTGGGGGATATGAACTTTGCCGATGAAAGGGATACTTCGGTGATCTAAGGATGGTGCAGGATGACAATGTATACGAGTATTTTATTTTGTATAGCTGGATTTAATGGCTAAGGGATTCTCTTACAGTCGAACCTAGGGTGATGTAGAAATGAGAATATATATTTTCCTTTTTTTATTGGAACAGCATAGACGAAAGTGAATGATGTAACTGACAAAATTAATATTTTTCTTTTCTCATCGAAGGAAATCTTGTCATAAAATACACATTTATAAAGTGTTATACCTTATTACCTTAAGTCCGTCTCCTTCGAAAGAGCAAGCAGAGGTCCATTTTATGCACCCACATTTTGCCAGGTTTTGCCTCCGTGGAAAAACCCAATCACTTTTTGCCCGGCCTGAGAATCGAACTCAGTGCCTCTACTTCGCACGGCTCGTACTTATACCATAAGTCAATGAGGCGGTCCACAGTGTCGCGAGCCTCTATCATAAATGCATTTATCGAACATTGTTGAAAGCAACTTATTAGTATGGAAACGTTTTCTAGAATACTTATTTCATCAAATGTAAATAGTAATATTTTTTAAAAAATAATACTTTAGTAAATATGGTCAGGGGATGCCTTTTCCATTGATCTAGCCAGTCATGGAACAGGGCTACGAGTACGCGAGCTCGGCCCCCCGAGCTGTTACAGTCTCCTAATACTTCCTTATCCGGGACTGTAGCATCCTTACCATCAGGCCAAATATCCCTTCCCGCAATATCCTGTACCCAAACACACCCTATCCCCACACCATTCCCTTTAAAATAGAAATTCCCAAGGAGGGTTGGCGTCAGGCAGGCGGCCGGCCGTAAAACATCTGCCAAAACTCTTATGCAGCATGTTTTGTCCTTCCGCACAGGAAGGAAGGACAAAACATGCTGCGCCGACCCCAAACAAGAATTGGGATCAGGGCAGGAGAATGATGATGATGACTTTAGTAAATATGGTGTAAGTAAACTTAGACATTGTTGATGTATTGAAATATTATTGGTGCGCACGACCAACTTTGTTGCGACATTTAAAAGTGATATTCAGCTTTTATCGATGTTTTATTTTAATGGTACATTGAAATAGTTAGTTAGCTGTCTGAATTGTTGTTTATAATGATTCAAATGTGAAAATACTAAGTTTTGAGCATTTTCCATAACACAAAAAAGAAACATAATTTTAAAACTTTGATTCGAGTTTAAAAAAAATCACATCATATCACATCGCTAATTTTTTTATATGTGCTAGCTTATTTAGTATACTTAACGCTGGAAAAGTTTCAGCGTGCTCAGACGTGCCCTTCTTAAGTTATAGCGTTTTAGGTTTGGGAAAACCTCAAGAAAAAAATTCAAAGATTTCGAATTTTGACGTCCAGCAGACTCCCACGAACAAAACAATGCTGTTTATCATCATATTTTAGACTCTTATTGCCATGAATAGTCTTTTAATTTAATTAAGAATAGTTTTGTCAAGACTACTACATTGCTTAAGAGCTGGTGCGTATTAGAGACCAAGGCGTAGAAAATCAGATATAATAAGCATAAAATATATATCTTGGCTAAATAATTATTTACCGATAGATACGGTAGTGATACATTACTGTCTGGGTAATGAATCAATGGACATATCATCAGCAAACATTACGTCGAAACGCGATAGACCTAGGAGCAACGTTAAGAACATTAATTAAGCTTTAAAACAACTACGAATTTTGGACTTTATTTAAATCTGAGACAGTCATGTACCTACCAGACTTTGCGGCTGAATGGAATGGTTATCACTTAAGTCATCTGATAAGGATAGTTTGTCAACATTATTACCTTTTGATGCTTTTGCCTTGGATAGACTTAGATCTATGGTAAAGGAAATCTATAAGACTGAAAGAGGTTATCAGTTTAATACGTCCTACTACGTTTTCGAGTTTTTACAAGATAATAAAATTTAGAGAAGAGGTACTATTTTATCTAGTTCGTAGTACAAAAAGTTGCAGAGGGAATTTTTTTAAGACTTATTACACAAATTTGCTGACTCTATTGTGAAAACTGCAGAAAGGAGAAAGAAGCTTTACGGAAGGTTTTTTATTGAAATTGACCTGCAAGTGGGATTCGATTACTCATCTAGTCATAGTATAGACAATTAGTTTCGATTCGATTCACACACATTCGATGAAATACAGCACGTAAAAATTGCAAAATAAAAGACAGCGACGGAGGTCTATAATGTGTTTTTGTTTATTAGTTTATCATTTCCTAAAAAAATTGCTGATCTTGTAAAGTAAGAATAAATAAGAGAAAATAATTAATAAATGATTTAAAAAGCAATTACATACTATTAATATCAACAGTTAGATGAAATGAACATTAAAAAAAAGATTTAGACGCTGATTTAAGACAATTTTTAGTTTTAAAATTTAAAAAAAATCAATTATACTCCTTTGTTTTAGTCACACGTATAGAACATTAGCTTTAAAAAATAAATTTGCCCAAAGTGAGAATTATGATAAAACGTTGTATGAAGTCGCGACACTGTGCGGTCGTTAGATTTTTTGCCTATAATCAGATCCATAAACGCAATTTAAACCATTGAGTAATTTTATACCATACCTAAAGCGGTGTATCGCCTTTCAAGACCAACTAATTATTATTGTATGTTTTTTGGAACAGACCAGTGTTTCTATATCAACTAAAGATAGATTATCCTTCTAGATTTACCCTGTGTGCGATACTTTTCTGTAGGTACAGTATAGAAAATCAGTCATTGATCACAAAAAACATATCATTCTTTTTCTTGAAACTATACCATTTTTTTCCTAAAATTCCACTCAAATAAATCTTCAACGACATTAAACATATTTATCATAAAGAAATGAAAGTCGAAGCAATTTTGTTAAAGGAACAGCGATCGGGAGGCTTATTATAAAAGTACTCGGCTCGTGAACTCATCGGAAATTGCAAAGTTGAGATTTCAATAGCACAATTTCATTATAACTGGATTTTTTGTATCGGGTCGTCGGAGCGAGCGCTCTGTTCAACGGATTCTTTAACTGCTGCTGCTAATAAATACTTATTTAAGTTATTTCCTATTGAACAATTTTGCTATGACTAGAAATGATGGTTACGAAAATACTGGTGCTTAATTTTTTTTACGACCCTAGGAGCAGGCAAGTCACCACACTGTTCAATGCAGTCATCACTAGGCTAAAAGATATAAGAAACTTTAGTGATGCTTTTATAAAATGTTTTCGGAAAATTCAAGCTTTTCTTAGTCGACTCATTAAAAAAAAATCAAAAACATTAATTATAATATTTAAAACCGCAATATGTAAAATTTACAACTACTCTGCCACTATATTAAGATCTTAAATGGATTACTCAATAAATTCCAAAAATATTTAGATTTTAGTATTTATATTTCTATCTAATAGATTAAACAGTAAAGCCATTGCCACAGATCATATATCACAATATCTCGCCGTGAACTCTGAAAGAATCGAGCAATAAAATCATATTATCGTTTTCCTTCGTTTTATTCAACATTGCAGAGGTCGAGGTCGAAGAAAAACCGGGTTTGACATCAAAAGGGAAAGATTTGGTTGAAATATGATTGCTGTGATCGTGCTTACCACCCACATTACGCAAGAGAAATATCTTTTGATATACAACTGCCTTTTTTACCCCCGGTATGCGAACGAGAGGTCCATGTTTCGAGTCTCAGTTTATTATTATTAAAAATTATTTGTTTTTTGTGGTTCATTCTGAGAAGCAGCATAATGTCTTAATATTCAGAAATAAGATGACGCCAAATTACAAAGAACTCATAGCTAGTAGTGGGTATAGAAGTACACATTTTATCTCTTTGGGAAAACAGGCTTTAATGTATCTAGTAGTTTAGTATTTCTCAATAACAACAGAGAGTCTGGCAATGTGGTTGATAAACGCCATCCGACTCACACTCCATGAAGGTCTTAAAAATAGAAAAAAATTTCCCCGTTTGAAAGTATTTACTTCCTCCCCCCTCTCTAGTTACAATGAAGTGAAAAAGTATGTACTCGTATTTCGATGGTTAAAAGACGATGATTGTTAATTGTAAACACTGCAGATGTTCATAAACTTCATAGCAATGCAAATTGCTCTCAACTCCAACAAAATAGAAACATGGGAAAATGTATTTTGAAACAATGTTCGTATTTCAAACACTTTTAACAACAACAAATTGGCTCGAACACTCGCGGCGTATTATTGCATGCAAATTCGTTTGAAACATTTTTTACGCGGAATAAAGTGTTTTCGTTTGAATGGGAATGAATTCTGAGTGTTCTGGAGTGGAGACCACGGCTCGACAAATGTAGTGTAGGACTCTCTCTGGGTAGGTGGGATGACGATATCCGTAAGGTGGCTGTGGCGTGCCATAGGAGAGGCCTATGTCCAGCAGTGGACGTCAGAGAGGTTGCTTATGATGATGGTAATGAGTTACAACTTACATTATAACAGAAGTTGAATTTATGTGATATGGTGGCTATTTTTCCGTTTTGGGTTTGGGTCAGTCTCGTAGTCTCGCGAGATATATGCTGAGTGATATAGAAGTGCTGAGTTCGACTCGACAATTTTTTATTGGATTTTCTCATTGGGAAATTCTTAGTTATAGTACAAAGTCTAGAAATTTGCCTGAAGAACGGCAACAGGTTCGCCCCATACGTCGGACAAATACTGACATGGTAAAAAGTGAGCGCAGAAACAAAATTACTTACAACGACATGTGATATTTGCCACTTTGAATGTACCTACTGATGGAAAAATCCATTTCCGACGCGGGAATCGAACCTAAAACTTGCATCGCACGGCACATATATCCCCGGAGGACTATGACGCAGCCTTAGTTTTACTATTTATAGAAGAGGAGTTAAACGGCGGAATAAATTCATAAGGTCGAGAATTCATTATGATTTCGCACCTTAACGGCCCTGGATTGGAAGCATAAGATAGCATGATTTATGGTTCCAGCAAATCTCTGTGTAACCTTAAGGAATATAAGGTATCTTTTAATGTTTGTGCTAATGTTGTGAAGAGGTATTATTTTTTTGGCTGACTCCACCGATAGAATACAATAAATTCAAAATCTCAGTCATAGTTCTGAGTTCTCGTACTTTATGAAGTCTTCTTGATACTAGATCTAGTAATGAACTAAAATCTTGCCTAATTTAATTCAAGCGAATTCAGTATCGAACGCTAGGTATATAACGTTTTGAGATTTCATGTAAAACTATGAAATCAACAGATATTCCCTTAAAGTGGAAATCTTAAGTCGAAGTTAAAAGCTTGTCTGGATCCTAGCAAAAAGTAATAACAGTCCACTGTGACATTAGCAAGCAGTGATGGCCTCGAGGTTTAGGCGCGCGGTCGAGAATCTCGGCGGTCGCGGGTTCGAACCCCAGGCACACACCTCTGACTTTTCGAAGTTATGTGTGTATTCAAATTGAATTATCACTCGCTTTAACGGTGATGAAACCTGCACACCTAAAAGTTCTTAGGAATTTCTTAGGTGTGTAGTCCGCCAACCCGCACTAGGCCAGCGTGGCGGACTATGGCCTAAAACCCTCTCAATGGTAGAGGAGACCCGTGCTCAGCAGTGGGCGAATATGGGTTGATGAAGAAGTGACATTCTCAAATTAGTCATTCCTTTCTAGATTTAATTCCAATCACACGCATACAGTTAAAAAGTAGACAATTTCTCACAATTCTTTAACTTTTAAATATCACTAAAATCACCAATATTATGTACGTTTAAAAGCAATAATGAGGATACATCCTTTTATATCAGCCTGTTTGAACAAACCCTTTTGAACTGCGCCATATCTCTATGTATTGACACTTTCAGCGCAAACAACGCACACGTCGTGCGCGCTATTTATATACCGTTCACGCTCAATGGTTCGAGAGACACATTTTATGACTGTAACGGTGGGATAATTGTAATTTTTAAATTTTTATATCCGGTGTTTTTGGTTTTTCATTGGCAATTTGACTACATTGATGATGTTTTATTGTCATCATCCCACACTTCTGGGTAAGAATGTCTTCTAGAATCGAGTGCTAAGTCCATCACGCTGGCCTAGTGCGCGTTGGTAAACTACACACCTTAGAAATGTCTAAGAAAGGTGTGCAGTTTTCTCCACGATGTTTTCCTTCACCGTTAAAATACATGATAATTAGTGACTCACATAACTTCGTAAAATCACAGTTGTGTGGCTGGGGTTTGAACCTGCGACCGCTAAAACTCTCCAACCACAGGCCTAAAACTAGAGGTCAACATTAATTAAAAATTAACCGATTATTTCACCAATGGAATTAATTATGACGGCTTTTTAATCTAAAACAGCTAAGATATTTTTCAAAAGAATGTAATTTTTTGAAATACCTTTCAATTGATGGAGCCTTTCATAAATGGAAAGGTAAATGTGGAGTTAAGGTATGTTTGCGGACGGCGGCGTCCCGAGTACGATCGATAGCACCCGTCGATGCTGCACTTGCTTCTTTTTTTGATACGTGATTGATGTAATACTTTGTTTCTAAACCTTTCGAACACACTAGCTTATCCTTAATTCAAGAGTTAAAATTTCACCAGCAAACTTACTTACCAAAAAATAATATAAAACGTAGATTTTTTTCTTGAGTACTAAGAACATAAGGTTACAAAGAACTTCCGCTTATGTTTGCGCTTTGAAAATAATCAGTGGCGGTGCTTCCATAGAAGTCCAAAAACATAATTTTAAATTATTTAATCTACAATTCTTTCTTCTTCTTCTTCTTCATCAACCCATATACGCCCACTGCTGAGCACGGGTCTCCTCTACCATTGAGAGGGTTTTAGGCCATAGTCCGCCACGCTGGCCTAGTGCGGGTTGGCGGACTACACACCTAAGAAATTCCTAAGAACTTTTAGGTGTGCAGGTTTCATCACCATGTTTTCCTTCACCGTTAAAGCAAGTGATAATTCAATGTGAATACACACATAACTTCGAAAAGTCAGAGGTGTGTGCCTGGGGTTCGAACCCGCGACCGGCGAGATTCTCGACCGTGTGCCCAAACCTCGAGGCCATCACTGCTTTCACTACAATTCTTTGATCTTAAATATTTATCTAACAAAATCAATTTCACGGTAAATTAAAATATCCTGACCTCACAATTAAAAATAGACATTGCAATAAGTAGCACGTTTGGGCTCCTATGGAAGTACCGCCAGTAGTAGAGATCTACTTCACGTTCACAAATCGCTAGCTCCTTAAAGTGAAACGTATAAGGAGGCAAGCATTTTATTTTTGGCCACATTTCTAAACTCCATTCTGCCATTGACCTAACAACAATTTGCCCAACCCAGGAATCAAAACAGGAACCTTGATCGCAAATCGCATACTCACGCCACGGTACAAACAAAACAAAAGTATTTTCTTATTTTTTTGTCAGTCGTCACTATTAGTAAAACACCGCAGCTCTCTAAAGTACCACATTTATAATTTTACTATCTTAATTCAACAAAGACATAACATTTATTTCAAAGAGTTGAAAGATTTACTCAACTAATCCCGTAAATCTACAAAAGCTGGACGGAAAAGTGAAAAATCACTTAAAAACTATTATAATGTCCAGAATCCCAACGAAGAGTTAAAGGGCTTTAAATTCAAGAGATAATGAATTGCTCGCAGCGATTGTGTAATTAAAAGGGAATAAACATGAGATTTACGAGTATTATCGAGTGAACACTTAAAAGGTTGGTGTTTAATTTGCTTATAAATTATTGACTATGCTCTGGCGGATTTTTTAATTCAGTGGATACCTTTCCTCTATATAAGTATAATTAACATTGCTCTCAAATCAATATCTCAATGTAATCTTTTTAGGAGATTTTTGCATATGATTTGATGTAATTCAACGAAGCTGGGATTATTTCCAGCTAGCTACAAACTATTTTGTCACATGTTCCCTCCTTTAACTATCTTGAATCTTTTAAGTTACGTGAAGAAGCACACTAAGTCACCTTCATCGTATCGTGTTACCATAACTGGAAGCCTCGCCACTTAACGCTCTATTTTGACAGCACTTTACAATCACGTCTGGTGATGTTGCTTTGCCGAGGAAAAATCTATTACTAACTACTCTCATCATCATCAACTCAAATACGCCCTATTCTCGGGCAAGGGCCCCCCCTACAACTGAGGATCTAAAACCTAAGTCTTAGTTAACCATACTGTCATAGCATGGATTGGCGAACCACACACTTAAGAAATTCCTGTGCAGGTTTCCTCACCATTAAAGTACGCGATAATTCATTGTGAAGCTGTTTTATGCATTCGTAAATAGCAAACAAGCTTCACTATTGCAGATAATGAGAGATTTTTCATTTTATCCTCAGAGGAATGTTGTTTACTTTTTTTAAACAAGTATTGCGCTGTAGTCGCGGAATAGAGACATTTTATAATTACATCTTGAAAAATAAAGAGTTGAATAACAATGAACTAAAAAAGAACCAGTTGTTGTGATTCTAACTTGAAGCTTGGTTTATTTCTTTTAAATTTTTTAACATTATTATATTTTTTTAAAAGATAAGGTATTTCATTAGATATGATTTTCTTTTGGTTTTTATAGCTAACTTTGCAACGTCTAATAATCATCATGTCTTGTTTAGTTGATTGTGTATCATTAAGGCAGAGATCAAATATGTATATGAACGAATAAATTGATTATCCTCTTTCTTTTTTAGTTAATGCAATATGGAACTTATTAAAAAAAACAGCTTTGTGTCTTTGTTTTTTCTTTGAATATAATTTTAAACAATACCTTATCAAAAATATTTATCCGCAAACCGAAACAAAATCCTCAAAAACGTCGGTGGCAATACTTGTACAAAAAATGCAGCGCGACGGTAGAAACCCTTTGTGCGCCCGTCGTATCGGTGACTTATGGCTCTTCTAAAGAACATTATTTCCATTTCACACAGTAATATATAGCTTTAGAAAAACAATCTGAGTAATGGAAAAGTTATTTGCGTGCGAAAGTAACTCGAATATATTTAGTTTTTTACTGTGGAGTGTAAATTTGATTTAGGTACGACTCTTTGTTAGGCGAATTGGTCATAACTTTATGCAAAGAAGTGTAATGTGTGCACGCATTTTCACTTGCTTTGCTTTAGTACTCAAGAAGGGAAATTTCAGTATGCCGAGCGTGGCAAACCTATGTTTCACACTGCCGCTTTTTAGTAACTAGGGTTGCGTGTAATAATAAGAAATTTATAAATATGTGACAACCACTACAGTTTCTCAATTTTGTTTGAATTTTTTTCATTAGTCGCGTAATCTTAGAATGAACAGGTGACAGTCAAGCGTCAACACTAGTCCCCATACTAAATACTATTCCTATCTAATCTTATTGAGAACCGTGGATGCAACTAATCATAACCTACCAAGTCATTAATGTCGCAGCGTGAATACATAATAGAGGCCTACATTGAGACAAATTGCAACGCACACATGCTAATTATCTTGTCGCATTAACAAGCGGGTAATCAGGGACGGCACACAATCAGTCATCAGTCCTCGATTCAGATTGGAGACGGCCACTACAATGCTGTCCACGTCGATATGCCTCCTGAATTAGATTATAATAACGCCATCTGTTGGCAAAGTTTGGAAACTTTAGTGAGATATAAACTGTGGGTACTGGGTAGTTCTTCTTACATAAAAAAGATTCTTCAGTTAGTATTTTGTATTATTTTCTATTTATTATTATTTCATATTTATTTTAATTTTCTCAAATTAATAGACATATACATCTCGTATAAGCAATATTTTTACTTTCGGTCTGTTAATGACTCATCCGATGATATGTTATTACATTAGATAGACAAAAAAATCTCATAACAATTCAGCTGGAGAACTACATACATATATATGATATAGCAACCTTATAGACCTGTACTTTTTTACCACACCTAAAAATACATGTACCAATAAAGCGAATTACGCGCGATTAAACCCATACGCTTCACGTAACAAGAAGGCATTTGCATAAAGACTTCCCCGCTTTATATGAGAATTTTACACGCAATTTTTATACTCTCTTTTCATATTTTATGTTTAAAATTTTCACGACGTCTACGTAAACGCGCGATTTCACCTCTTAACAAATTTTATTCGTCTTTTATGATGCGTGCGGCTAAAGAATATTGTTATCGCGAGGAATAGAGAGGCTTGTTATAAGGGTCTTATTTATTTCATATTTAAAGCATGGGTGTATGAATGCACCGGACATTTATATGGGTAACATACAAGAACACGCCTTTCTTCATTAATAAATGGAACAACGAAAGATTTTTTGTAACACCCAGACCTTAAAGAAAAATTTGTGCATTACAGAAACGTGAACAAAGTCTGCCGTAAGAAAGGTTGTTGGTTTCACGAATTATAATTTGTTCTCAATCTCATGTCAATAGCGAAATTTCTCACAAACATCTTACTCTAAACTATGAGTTTGTATTTTCGGTATAGATATTTATTTTCTTCGAACCAATTTGATATTTTCTTAGAGTATATAAGATTGTGTTTAATTCAATATCAAGCGCCGAAGATCATAAATTTTATTTCTATCGCTTTGATTTTCTATAACCACGTTATTTAATCATGGCGGCGAGTTAGTGCTGGTCTTCATTTAATTTAAAAGTCGCCGTTCGCTAAGAATATTTTTATTTACATTGCGAGTATGGATTGATTTTTCATAAAAATGTTTCGTAAATATCAAAGGCATTTCTTTGAAGCATCAAATTGGATTTTATATTAAATTAATGTTTCTTATTTTTACGCAAATCTAAGAAGGTTATTTTGTATGTATTTCACGGTCTAGACATAGTTTACATATAATACATCATATCTAGCCAAAATCAGGACGGCAATTACATACAGAGTGTATTCAGACCGTGATCGGAAACTATGACAAGGAAAACGTAATTTTTTTTTAATTTTTTGTCTCTACTTAATATTATTCTACTTAATGCCAGGGGGTTCGTAATGACCTTATCCATAACCTGCCGTAGATTCCGATCACGGTCTGAATACGCCCTGTATGTATATTGATGAGCGATGATAGCAGTCTTCGCGCACATGTATTATATATAACCACAAGTCACAACACATATATACCTATAACGCAACAGTCTATAAAATTCTGCATTATAAGAATTAAAAAAAAACTGACGCTTCGTTTCACTGTTACATTTCATGTCTTCAAATAATGCGGAGTGACCTTTGTACCCTCCAAACGTTGTCAACAAAAATAATTCCAACAGAAAGCTAAATCAAGTTTTGAAATAATGCAATAAAACCTCCTTTATCCAAATTCGGGTGGGGCGTCGCTTTCCCCGCATTAAAAGTTGGGGTATCAAACAAATTGCTCTCTTTACCCCATTGTCACGCGATGTTCCGTGATGAGACCGCGATCGGAACGAAAATAATATTTTCTAACATTTTGACTTTCAATTCACATTTGTGTCTCGCGTTAGACAGCCCATTGAGTTGTTTATTGAAAGCGATGCTTTAGTGTTCAATCTGGATGGTTTTCAGTATGGAGCTTTATTCGTTTTTAGGTGAAGAATTAATGTCTTTATAAATAGAGATGTATAATAATGTCAACAGAAGAGAGATCATTTTTAGTCAGTTGCCAATCCGTGCAGTATTCAGGCGTGGTATAATTGACATACATTCTTAACTGAAAGTTCAAATGTGTAAAAAAACCGAGATGATGTCTAGACATTTTTTGTATGCCGTTCGATCAAAAAATCCCGGTTTCGATTCTAGGCTTGAGGAATGTATTTTTTGTTTTATCATTATGAAATTCTCAGTAGCAAAATATGTACGTGGCACATACCATTATCCACTACCTTTGTGCATTTTAATATTGCTATAACTTTACTACTCACCCTTACAAAAAGTCTTGCATAATTTACAAGAACCTGTTATTCTTTTAGGTCACAGAAAAAATATTTACTTTACGACTCAACTTTTTTCAGTGCCATGCTAATCACGATCATAAAACAGAAACTTCATAATTTTATTCCAGAAACCGAACCTAGAACTTCGCAGAACGGAGCTTTATATCTCACATAGCCATAAAAGCCTTTTCTAGAACAATGAATAAATAAAATAGATAAAATCTTACCACAGGATTAAATTCCAAAAGTTGTTTGAATTCATTACAGTTTGTTAATCTTCGATAGTTGCGCGTTGGAATCTTTGGCAAGTTAAACTATACCGTTCTGAACTTTGGGATTATGACTTATACATATAATTTATACGTCCAAAGGGTATTTTCCTTTGATACCAGGGGTTCCTGTCATAGGTACTTCTATTTGGTTATAAAATGGATTTAATGAATAAGTTATGAAAATAGTTTTATAGTTTTCAAAATGAGGAACTTATTTCGTCAAATGTATTTGTACTTCTGATTAAGATGACATTTTATTGTTATAAATTAAACTTTGATCGCAGAAAGTAATGTAGGCGATTAATAATTATGTTTCAAATGACATTCGGATTTTATTTAATAATTATTACTGATACAAAAATGACATTATACACAAGCACTAACGATAAATTATTATATATTATATACGATATTGTATATAAAAATTCTGACAAGTAAGGTCATTTAAACGCTTCTGGTAGTCAATACTTCAGCTAAGCATAGTAAATATTTTTTTAAACAAAACAACTCCAAAATAAATATGATAAATAGCCATACTAAAAATCTGCATCAAATACACGATTTTTAAAATAAATCCAAAAAGTATATAAAAATGTAATAAAAGATAATACAGAAAAAAATGAAATAGCTTTAATAAGGACCAAAGTTATAAAAGAAACAGAATATGACTGCAAACAGCATATCTAAAATATTAGCAACGGTCGGTGAATAGAAGAAAATTATATATCCAACGATTTCGCGGGAAACTTACTTTACAATAGAGATAATTATTATGTCATTAACTCGGAGATACTTATTGTCTGGGGAATCTGATTCTACAACATTTTCTCGTAATTCGTTGCAATTACGGACTTATTTTATGTGCAGAGAAATGAACATTGTTTTAGAGTAATATAAACTTTTCTTTTATGAAGAATACACAATTTGAGTGCTATAATATAGTCCGCTTATGTTAAAAATTAATCCCTTTTTTTAAATAGTTAGTGTTGTTTTTATAAGATTAATATAAACCTTTTGAAATCCAATTTTTTGCACGTTTCACAAAGATTCCACAAGAGAAAAATTCCTCAAACACAAAAAAATATTTCATTTAATGACTACGTCAAAAGCTTATTGTGTTTAAAACCCAAGGACACTTCTCAACTTTACACATTTATGATTATATAAACTAAAAACAAATTAATAAGCCCATTCGAAAAAAATACCCCAAACAACCATTGTCACACGTCTGACACAAACCAGGGACTTATGTTGCAATGTGCATTATATTTCAAAATAATTCAATTTCTCTCGACAGATTAAAACGCGTAACTTGAAAATATGAGGGTGCTTTCTCACCGCCCGCAATATGTAAAAAGGCAACACAGATGTTTGTTTATAACGCAATATCAACGTAATGGCATGTCATTTTAACATAATGTGATAAGTCGGCGGGCGAAATTTAATTTCGCACGCCACTGTTCGTTATGCCAATTACCTATCCGAGACATCTTTGACCAGGAGAGTAATGGATGCCTACTTTAGCGAAATAAATATTGTTTATTTTTCTGAGGGACGTGGTGTTGGTGGATCTGTTTACTTTTTTTTTACATTCAGATACCGCGTTTTATTGTCTTTTGAGCCATGCCAAATACAAATAGGGCTTTAATATAATAATAATATTCTTCTATAAAAATAAATATTTGTTAAAGGCGTAGTTATATTTAGAAGAACCATATATGTATCTCATAACTTTAAGCCTACGTAAATAAATAAATACACCCAACAGTCACATACATAGTCCTGACCCCACACTGAGATTCGAGTCTTGTGTCGTGGGTATCAGAAACTACGAGAGACGTTTCGGTCTCACAAACACCCAGACCCGAAACAAATATTTGTAGATCAACAAATATTGACAAAAATTACATACCAAGTGAATTATTTATCAGTCTTGTGTTAAAAATAAAACGTTTTTATACTAACAAAAAATTTAGACAGACTTTATAAGCTACAATATTATTTAACACAATATTCAGGCCCATCTGAAGATAAATCTTTTCACATCTTAAGAAAGGAAGCGGACAGGCTTTCTTTTGAAAAAAACATTTCAGCAATTAACAATGTTCCACAATAGATACCGTAATGGGTTTTTTTAACGTTATTTTTCCGTCTTTCGGCCATTTCATTATCAACACAGCCCCGTGGCGCAGTTGGCTAGACAACAGCTTGCGAAACGTGAGGCCGCGGGTTCGATCCCCGCACCGAGACAAATGTTTGTGTGATCCACAAATATTTGTTTCGGGTCTGGGTGTTTGTGAGACCGAAAAAGTCTCTCGTAGTGTCTGATACCCACGACACAGGTCTTGTAACCTAGTGTGGGATCAGAGCTATGTATGTGACTGTTGGGTGTATTTATTTATTATTTATAATAATATTTTAAAATGATTTGATAATACATAAGACAAACTAATGGTCAAAGAAATAAATAAGAAACAAAACAACATATAACAGGGTCAATGTACTCATAGCTGTCTTAAATTTCGTGAATTATAACCGTAGAAATCAAACCGTAGAAAATTAAAATATATTTTTTGTGTTCTAATTAAAAAGTATTTAAATGCGGTGAATATTTCTTAAGTAATGTATTTAAAAAACAGCTAGGTTGTAAATAAATGAAATGTTATAATAGTATATCTATATGAATGTATGTATGCCTGATTATCAAAATAGATTACCTTTATTGTCGTACATATAAATCCTTCATGATTAAAACTACATTTATCATAGATCTAACCCACTTTATGTTTAAATAAATTTATTTTACTCACTCATTTCCCGCAGTGACACTTAAAAGGGCTTTCAGAGCCAAACATAATAACACAAATAAACAGACCGGTTTCTTTGCGCGTTATCGCAAAACTTAATGTGTTTTTAGTGCGAACCCTAAAATACTTTACGTGTACATTCACAGGCGATAGCGTGAACGAGAAACGATGTTCGGTAGCTTGTCGCATCAATCACGCATCCGTTGACGGATGGAAGTAATAGCGTCAGGTCTTCAGCCCACCTTTTGACGACGTTCTGGGGCATAATACTCTGATAACTTTATGAAACTCTCACGAGGTTAATGTGAACTATTCTCACAAGGAGAGGGCAGAATCTAGAGCGCTTATTCTGTGCCATTTAGATGTTAATTTACGGCATGATGTGGTTTTAACACGCTGGGTGAAATCTCGATGGTCATGGCTTCAATCTTAGACACACAACTATAAGTTTTTACAATTATGAATTATCACGTAATTTAATGTTGAGAACATCGTGAGAAGACAAAGCAAAATAATACTAAGAACATAGTTAAGATTTTTTGTTCAATTTATTCCACGAACCCGCAAAAAAGGCGCATTATGTACAATATTTTGGCGTACCTATTATGGATCTATAGGAATAAATATTTTTTTTAAAGATTTACAAACTGCAACAATCTACACGATAAAACCATCTCAACCTATGTAGCAGCCTGTATCTCAAATAGCGAGCACCAAGTCTTAAGCTACAAAATACTTTTTTGCAAAAAAAAACTTGTAATGGACCGTGCAATTTACGGCGAAAACAGCTGGAGCAAAAATTGCTGGCGAAAAGCTCTTTGTTTCGGTAATTCGAGGATATTCAATGAAGTCTTAATGGACGAGTAGGTGGAGCTTGGCCCAGTCTACGGGTTTAGTTCATTCTGCCACGTGGTAGATTTTAAGTTAGGGAGTTTTCTTATAAATGAAATCAGGTTGTTTGTTCTATATGTATTGTATACTATGTAAATTAATTATTTGGAGTCTAAATTGTAAAGTGATTAAATGCCAGAAGTTCTAAGTTTCACATTGTATGTTTTCAAAAATATTTTTCGAGTCAAGCAACTTTTGTTTTAGTTTTAATTGCGAACTTTGCAGTGACGATTTTTTCTTTTAAATTATAACTTTCATATGGTATAAGCGACTTTATTTAGGCCTTAGTTTAACAATTTTAATTTTTTTATTTCGTAACCTTAAACCTATTCTTCAACGATGAAACAGACAATATTATATACATTTTTAGATTCAACATTGAAAAGTCATTCTTTCCCAGCGCGTAAAATAGCCAGCAACACCCAAAACAAATTCGAACAGCGAACTTTACACTTAATTAAACTTTCGCCGACAACCCCGTTGCGAGGCAACTCTTTGCAACCCAAAGAGAATTATGTGTTCGTTTAAAAATCTCGGCATTTTTCTCATCGCGACAAAGGAATTGTTTTTGCATAAACCCGCCGTACCTCTGCGCGTATTTTGTTATCTGACCTGTGTAATGCGCTTCATTCATTTTGGGGTCCAAATGTTTTTGTCGCTAAGCCGTTTTCCGAGGTGTCGCGTAGGGTACTTAAGGTTGAGTCCATTCGTTTTTCGTTATTTACTTGGGTATATCGTGTGTTTTTTTTAATCTAAATCCTTATATTAGACAGAGCGATATAAATAACCTTTTTTATCGATGAATAAAAGTAAAATATAAATAACCTTACGCTTGTACTCACCAAGGATTAATCAGAGGTCCATTTCAACGCTCATATTTCGCTTAGTATGTATCAGTCCGTGTCTTTTCATGTCTCCGTGCTCCGACTGAAAGTTCCTTGTCTTTCCCGATAATCAAACCCAGTCCGAATTGCACGACATATACCGGTTGTATTTAGAACGTGATCGAAAACTGAGGCAGGTAATAGCGATGGTGATTACAAACCCCCTGGCATTAAAGAAAGTCCCGACAAAAAATAAAGGTAATTTAATGTATGATGTAATTTTTGAGGTTTTCCATACAAACCACATACTTTTAACACCGATGGTTGTATGGAAAACGTAATTTTTTTAAATTTTTGTCGGAATTTTTAATATCGCCACTGGGTTTGTGATCACCTTCGCTATTACCTGGCTCAGTTTTCGATCACGGTCTAAATACACCCTGTATGTATCTGAGCTGCGACACCTTGAGGCTGTCGAATAAAAATTAGTTAATAAATTAGCGATAACTGTCAACGTTAGTGCTATCAAGATGTAAAATTGTAACAAGTAAACTCAAAAACTGTATTTATAATAAAGAATACTGAAAAACACGGAAAAGCCCTTTACGGTATCGTATTTCCCATTACACAGTAATAAAACCTGCCTTAGGCACACAACAAGGTTAGTAAAAATAATTTCAGTATGCCGTAAATATACTTACATTTTATGTCTTCGATCTTTAGAGAGGTAATAGGTTTTGCTGGATCAACATTAGAGCCAGTAAAATCACAATTATAAGCAAGAGGCGTCCTTGCCATTGTAAAGGTTTAGGCCTTAGTCCACGCTGGCCTAGTGAGGACTGTGCGCTCGAAGCATCAAGGCCATCATTCCTTAAAAATAGGTTAGAGGCATGATTTTAACAGCGGAGGCCGAGAGCAGATCGTAAGAAGACAAATATTAAAACAATTTCTTCTTCTTCTTCATCAACCCATATACGCCCACTGCTGAGCACGGGTCTCCTCTACCATTGAGAGGGTTTTAGGCCATAGTCCGCCACGCTGGCCTAGTGCGGGTTGGCGGACTACACACCTAAGAAATTCCTAAGAACTTTTAGGTGTGCAGGTTTCATCACGATGTTTTCCTTCACCGTTAAAGCAAGCGATAATTCAGTTTGAATACACACATAACTTCGAAAAGTCAGAGGTGTGTGCCTGGGGTTCGAACCCGCGACCGCCGAGATTCTCGACCGCGCGTCTAAACCTCGAGGCCATCACTGCTTACTAAACAATTTAAAGATAATTAAACCTGATGTTGTGATATTTTTATATTGTATTACGTGACAAATATGGAATTAATACGTGTGTATGATTATAAAAGGATTTAAATGTGATAAATAAATATAAATAAAAATCATTGGCATTTTTATGGGTCTACCTTTTTAGCCGACTTCAAAAAAGGAGGAGGTTATCAATTCGTCTGTATTTTTTTATATTTGTTTATTCAACGGAATTATCGTAGACTATAAACAAGGATATTGTCTTACAAAATAAAAGGCTTACTTCTAAAATATCGTCAAGCATCGACATAAATTCATAGCGTCGAAAGCTAAAAGGCCATAAATTACTCAAGTACCGTGGCCGAAAGAGCGTTGTATTGAGGTCCATTGGTTTTCCATCGAGCCATCGATTACCAGTGACAAGCCGTCTCGCCGCATGCCGCTGTGTATCTACTTTGAGAATTTTGTAATATTTTATGATATGGCTTTGAGATGTTGATAACTTATGGTCAATTCAGGTTATAGATTTTTTGCACCTATTATAATGTAGGGGTGAGAGATTCGACCAAAACGGTTAAATCTTGCTCTTAAAAAAATCTAATTTTATAATCCTGCAATTAAAGCTATTAAAATTATTCTAAAACAATACAATTAATTCTGTTAAATTGTATCTTTTCATATAAGCTCACGCATCGAGCTTTGCAATGAACATCTTTGCTGAAAAACTCAATACTTCCTTTCCTAGAACTCTAACCTATGACTCTTGGTCTACTTAGCTCTTATACCATAGCACCAACGCCTCCAAAGTTCTTAATTAAAAATTTAAACCTAGTTACATTTCTATAGCCTAATACCGAAGTCTCAAGGGCACTACCCCTGGTTCTATTCGCGTTGAGTGTCATTAGCTAGATCAAAGCTCGGTCTGCCTGATTGGCTTAGGAAATAACCTATCGTCACACTTTACCTTCAGCTACCTATAGGGCTATTTACACGACACGGCATGATCTTAATATTTGTTCATAGTCTGTTGATTTTGTGTTAAATACTGAAATGTTTTTGAATATAACAGAAATGTTATGTTCAGTGGAAAATGTATCGTAATTTGTTGGAAAATACAGCGGTAATTCGTATTTTAGCATAAAATAAAATTGTAGAGGGAGTGTTTTCTAATGGTCTTAAGTCGCTTCAACTTTGAAAAAGATATTATTTCTTCGTTTATAAAAAGACTTTAGAAATAATTAAGATAACTTACACTGTTTAATTCATCTATTTCACAAAAGTTTTATTCCTAATTTCATACGCAAAGTCCGTATAACAAATGTAGCACTAGAAATTATACTGAAAAGGAATTATTTTCTCCGAGTATGTATGTAAATTCAACACAATGTTGACAGTTATGTAGTCAAAATTAGTAGGATAAATATTGATCCTCATAGATCGTCGTCGAGGTGTGAACAGACCTTTTACAGACGTCTTCTAATTAATATTAAATCCGGAGTCCCTTTAAAGGATGAATCTTAAAACTTTCGCGCCACCCCATTTTCATCAACGAATCTCCAAAATTCTAAAATTCCTTTTATCCCTCTGGATTGGAATTTTATCCTGTTTCGTATACAGCGTATAGATATACGAGAATATTTATAATTCCCAAATAATTCGTTGAAAAATATTTCATAAATTTCGGTGTTTTCATAAAGTTCGGTGCTCAAATGCGTTGAATATTTTATTATTTTTTGAGTGAGGAATTTTTCTGAACATGATTTAGATTTTACCGTGACATTTATTTGAAGCGGTTCAAATATTTACGCTTTTTCTAAAATAAAATAAAATATCAAAATATTTTTAGTGATATTATTGATTTTTATTTCATTTGTCCAAAATTATAATGGTCAGATGACGAAATTGATCTGCTGCTCCCGTAGATTAAATCTACCATTAAAAGATCCTAGGTTTGGATACAAAAAATGCCCAAAACCCGGATGGATCTCCACTACTACGAAAGGCTTAAAGTTCTTCCATAACTTATTGCTTATACTCATATTGCGGATAATATAGCTTTCATCATCATCATCGTCATCATTATCAACGGTCTTTTTTCACTCCACTGCTGGACAAAGGCCTCTTGTATGGCAACCTACTGGGCTGATCTTCATAGAGCATTAGCACGTTTCAAATATTAAGACAAAAATCAGAAAAAAAATTTGCGACGTGACAAACATTATCAAGCTTTCAGCCGATGTAACATCATTATCCACGTTACTTAAAACATAACTCTATTGCAAAATAACTAGGTTTAAAATTGCTCAAAACTTTCTAAATAGGGTTAATGTCACGAAAATTTCAAAGCCAAGATCCCTCGGAAAGCGAACTCGTCAACAATCAAACTTTGAAGTTATAATAGCAATTAATATCAAGTTGTTTGATAAAAAAATAATTTGTCTGAGATTGAAGTTGGTAGTCACGCTGAAGTTAAATGAGATTGAATTGGCCGGAAATTACGACATTCGTCTATGATATAAGATGTTTTTGTCCTATGTTTAGATACAAAAAAAAGCTTTATACATATATAGTAAATTTTTACTATCATTATAATTAAGCTCCATATAGCATTCTGGCTCTAAATTCAATAGTGTTTTTGAGTTTTCTATTAGAAAAATTTTTCACACCAGCATAAAGACAGGAATTGTGTCTGAATTAACGGTGAAAAACATATTTTAAAATCAAGCTTTTATTATGCACGAAAAATTAAAAAAATAAACTAAGAAAACATTCATAAAATTCGTAGTTTTTTAAACTTTACAAGTAACAATTTACAAAAGCGTTCGGTTTATTAGTAGAAGTATGATACATAAACATATATTATCTATAATTAGTATATTAATATTCTTAAGTGATCTAAAAGCTTGTCGCGCAATTTCGTTAATGCAAAGACCTCGGCCGCGACGAGCTTTTAGATCTTAAATTGTTTCTTGTAAAGTTTAAAAAACTACGAATTTTATGAATGTATTCTTAGTTTATTTTTTTAATTTTTCGTGCATAATAAAAGCTTGATTTTAAAATATGTTTTTCACCGTTAATTTATTTTTAACTTTTTAGTTGGAAATATTTCTAAATTATCCATTTCGTAGTCATACCGAAATTCAACTCAATCGGTCCATGGAAACTAGTGTTCCTATGGGCACCTTCCAACTTCTCATGACACCAGATCAACGATACCTTGTTATTATGTTGTCACTGAAAATACAAAGGCACACCAAATTTTAGCTTAATTGGTCCACAGGAATCGGAGTTCCTATGGCCATCCTCCAACTCCTCATCAGATCAGCTCTATGATACCATATTTGTGTATTATTGTCGAAGTTACAAAGACATACCAAATTTCAGCTCAATTGGCGCACAACAACCGATGTTTCTATGGTCATCTTCCAACCTCATCATCAGACCAGCTCCATGGTACCATATTATTGTATTGTCTTCCAAGTTACGTAGGTATACCAAGTTTCAGCACAATCGGTCTATTGGAAGTGGTTCAAATCTTCATTGCAAGATTTGTGTTCTTCATCAACCCATATACGCCCACTGCTGAGCACGGGTCTCCTCTACCATTGAGAGGGCTTAGGCCATAGTCCGCCACGCTGGCCTAGTGCGGGTTGGCGGACTACACACCTAAGAAATTCCTAAGAACTTTTGGGTGTGCAGGTTTCATCACGATGTTTTCCTTCACCGTTAAAGCAAGTGATAATTCAATTTGAATACACACATAACTTTGAAAAGTCAGAGGTGTGTGCCTGGGGTTCGAACCCGCGACTGCCGAGATTCTCGACCGTGCGCCTAAACCTCGAGGCCATCACTGCGCCATACATACGTATATCTTAAATATGTTTTAATCTAATAATAACAGGTACAACTAATAAGAAAATAGCTTTATTTCTTTTTCTTAACTATGCTATACAATAGACTATAAAAACAAATACCTAATCATTCTGTTGTCTTAGTATATTCATAACTATCTCCATATATCTTATATCGTTTCCAGACTACCAATTTTAGTGCTGAAGTGCACACAATGGGTCCAATATAGCGAACCGCCTGGAGCAATCTCTTAGTTCTAAGATTCCCTACACTAGACCAGTCTAGCGTATTCACGACGTGAACCATTACAGTAATAGTACTTGACTTACATATGTTTACATTGAACATACATATGAAAATACATCGCGTAGTAATATTTATATTATATTCAATATTTTTTGGAAGTATTATTGAATGATTTTTTATAAAAGTTAAGATTGTAATTTTTTTAGCGATACAGATGTATTAAAAAAGTATGTAAATTACTTAGTAATGATTAATTTTTTAACAGTCTATTCCTATTATTTTAAACGTGTCTCGTATTTAGGATATTATTTTGTATTTTATACATAGGATTTTTTCAGGTTTTTTCAGTTAGTTACGTAAATGAAGAAATAGTTGATTTTTATCAAGGTAAAGGAATAAGTCTGGTATTTGAATCCACTGCTGCCATATGTTGGTTTATGAGATCGCCAGATCCTCGGAGACAGAAGATACTTAAATAAAAAATACTGCATTTTTAAAGTACATTTTACATTTGTAGGTAACTATGTTCATTTTTAAAATCTTATTATTTTATATAACAGACGTTATTTTTCTACCCAAACTAAGATAGCGAAAGTAACTCAAATCTAATCACAAAGCCTTAGAGTTGAAAATTCATTGACTCAGACTAGTGTCACATTCATAAGTCAACTAAATGGATGCCCTCTTGAGAAGATGGCGGCTATATTTTACAAAATATACGCGATACAACAAGATTAGTATTTTTTGCAAGTTTAAATAAAAACGTATTTTGTTTACAAAATTTTCGGAATTTTAATTAAGAAATTAATTCATGTTTTTTTATTTTAATTTGTCTTGTTCGGTCTTTCAGTAGAATCTCTGATGTGATTATAACGACAAAGCGAAATGAGAGCTTTATCAACGTAGACTTGGGTTCGATACCAGGTTAATATCTTTGCATAGGTAAATTTTCATTCCTATCACGGCGTTTAGAAATATGTGCGATATTTTAAGAACGTGAATCGTACTGTGTGGGAAATAAAAAATAACAGTCATAGTGATACATGCAAAAATGATTATCAATAAATAAATACTTATCCAACATCCACCGAAGGTATGAAAACTTTGTTTGGTAGGTAATGATTTTCACAAGTACTTGAAATCACATTATTACATTAGTGGTCTTAAATATGCTTAAAAAAATAAACAATATCTATAAAATATCACGATCGTCTTATTTTATTTATTCAACTTAAAAGTTAAGAATAAGCCGTTTCCGGATACTCGTATGAACCGCAGTGCAGTAGAGAGCAGTAATTTTCCATTCTCTATGTAGAACATAATTTTCCGTGCTAACACGACGTAATGTATCTCGAGAGGTCATCACTGCACTTGACCTCGAGATAATTACACTGCCGTAGGAACTAGCCCGCCGTAGCAACTTGCTCGTCGTAGCAACTTGCTACGTGTCTCGTAGCCGCCGAGATTTGTAGCCGGTGGCATATTCCACTTAGAAGTAATAAATGAAGCATTTTTATCAACTTTTGTGTACTAGTAAGTTTTAATACTATTATTTAAAAAGCTATTATTATTTTATTTTTCTGTAATATGGAAAATTCATACACATGTATAAATATAATATAAGTTTTGTAGGTAAGTTATGGTTAGATAAAGATAGATAGATAAAGTTGATTTGATTTTGAGCCGTTGGAATAATTTAATTTAATTTTTTTTAAATAAGAGTAAACAATATATAATAAATAAATAAATATTCCCTACACACAACGATTATTACTACGACTATTAATCAAAATTGACATGTTCATAATTTCACTTTCGACATAAAAATACCCGAAGAATTTAACATCAACATTATCGCAGTATTATTTTCCTCATAAAACATATTTTCTTCTACCTTATTGGCTGTCGTTTGCGATTTATACAAAGGGACTTTCAGAGTGTTGATTGACAGACTCAAATTAACCTTGTCGTTGGAATTTCACAATACACCTCTGGAAAAAAATGTTTTGAATCCGTGACAAGTCATTAGCTCGGAGATTGTACTGTGCAAATGTAAGGGGTTTTAATAATTTAACGCCGCTTTATG
The DNA here is from genome assembly GCA_030295005.1 of Cephonodes hylas. Taxonomy (NCBI): domain Eukaryota; kingdom Metazoa; phylum Arthropoda; class Insecta; order Lepidoptera; family Sphingidae; genus Cephonodes; species Cephonodes hylas. The sequence continues at coordinate 2,998,294 of AP025364.1, read as the reverse complement.
ACTCTGATGATAGCCTATTTTCTTTGTAGTTGCCATAGGAACTCGATCCAGTCTCGAATGAAACTTGAGACTATTCATTTATCGTTTCTCTTCATCAGGACCTGTGGTGTATTGTTAGTGAATTTAAATATCTTTCGGTTTATGATAGTGATGATGAGTATTACAAAAAATACAGAATCGACCAAGTAACAGTGAACCAGTTAGAAAAACTGTTTGAAGATCGAAGCCGCAATTTTAATGTGTTTTGATCTTTTTAAATTACTTTATGGGTTTAAAGCCAAATAATTTCCCCAAAATTAAACCAGCTACGTGTTTTATTGCTAAAACAATGGCCAGAACAAATCATTTATACTACTGATTTCGTCTTTTACAGTCGTATTATTAACTAGCTGTTGCTCGCGACTTCATCCGCGTAGACTATAGGGTTGAGTTCAGATAGAAAATAAGTTATAGTCTATTTTACTTCTCAGAGTCCTATTTATCATACCAAATATCATTTCGACCTATGCGCAGAATAAAGTTATATGTGCTTTTGTACAACTTCTCTTTCTCAGCGATTTAAACTCAATTGGGCACGAAATTATCAGTAACTTTTTATGTTCTTCAAACAACAACAACGAGTTCTACTTATTATTACTTCACTAGTGCAATATATAAACAAGTTTAACACTATAAAGACATAAAAAGTACTTTGGTGTTATAGTCATAAGTAACCTTATTCAATGCATAGGTCGATTTAAATCGGTTTGGTAGATCCAGAAATACTCATTCCCACGGGAATACTACATTTTCTGGGATAGAAAGTATCCTATGTTACTTTTGTGAGCTCTATCTCTCTCTGTACCAAATTTTATTCAAATCGCTTTGGTAGATCCAGAAATACTAATTCCCACGGGAATACTACATTTTCCGGGATAAAAAGTATCCTATGTTTTATCTTGATGTATAAGCTATATTATTGTCAAGTTTCTTTAAAATCCATTCCGTAGTTTTTACGTAAAAGCGTAACAGACAGTCAGACAGACAGAGTTTATTTTTTATTTTATTTATTTATTTATTTTGCTGTTACATATAAAGCTGTTACATATAAATCATATACTGGCGGTTTCAGTTACTTTCGAATTTATAATATTAGTATGGATTTTCGATTAATGTCAACGACTCTACTTTTATTTAACGTAACGTCAATGTCGTTTTACTCATTCGAAATTATATAGTAAGGGACACAGGTTGAAATATTAATAATTTCTCTCCGTCACAGAATTTATGGCGCAACAGCACTATTCTTATTCCGTACATTATAACCGAGTCCATCGTCGGGTTTGCACAGTCTATGAATGGATTGCTTCAATACGTAATTTAGATCTTCGTTTGCACAGTTGGTTTGATTCCGGGATCGGGAAATAATGTTTGCATGGTCGATATTTGTTACGGATGTGTCGTTAGCACATACCTACTTCGGCTTTCATATTATGTGAAAACATTAAGACGTGATACAAATATTTGTGCATAACACCAATAATAATTGTCTTCATTTGGGGATCGAACCCGCGGCCTCACGTTTCTCAAGTTGGTGTCTAGTCAACTGCGCTACGGGGCTGTAAATGTTACAGACCTAATTGTTTTCTTAATCTAATTATTTTATGAATGTTAATTTTATAATCGTATTTATAAACGATAAAGTAGGGCTGTAAAATCAGGTTAATAACAAAAGTTACATTTAATTAACAAACATGCGCGTATCTTATTACGAACATGTCGATGTCGCGACTACGAGATACACAAGTTTTCTAATTAAACTTAGCTGACGTATTTGGATTGTGGGTATTTCTGCATATTTTGTTATGAATATTAATACTTATCCTACTTATATAAAAGACCTATCGACCTCCAGGATTTAGAGCGTGGCCGTCTCAGAAAAAAATCTCTGCCATCATGGTTACAAATTCAGGTTTTTCAAAATAGAATTTCTGGAATTGTCCTGGGCAAACACTTATTATTTTCCGGAGTCATATTTTTGTGTTCTTTGTTTATTTTCCTCCCTAATTAAGCCTCTTTGTTTCAGGAAAAGCTTGTAAGTGTGGTACGCCTGCCTGCACTGTACTAGGGTGGGGAATGCCGTTACTCCTTTAAATTTTAAAAAGGTCTCAGTGCTGAAGGGAGACATAATGGACTGATAAAGAAATCTTTCTATTATTTTCCTTATCTCGTTTATGAACACGCAATAAAAATTTAAATAAGTTGATACAAATGAATTTACAAAGATTGTTCTGCGGAATCATGGTAAGATACTACTGTAGTGTTATGATTATAAGAAACGACGAATTTTTCAGACTCACAACATCCCAGACTAGGAACTAATATTTATGTATCGCACAAATATTTGTCTCGTTGCGGGTAGGTATCGAAGCTATCGAACCCGCGATGTCTCATTTTATAAACTGCGTCACAGCCTACAGGGTTATCAGATGAGAAATGCAAATAAACACAGAAAAATATATCGACGCTGGTCACTTATAAATGAGTCGTGTACATTAATGAATTTACCTTTTAAGCTGTACATTACCTGAAACAAACTCCACCGCATATCCGCGAGCATTTACTTGTAAATTATTACGTACCTTCTATCTCTCTCGCACACGTGGGTATGGTGATAGAAGCATTCCCTTTCGAAGTATAAAAGCATTTTATATGCGTATTTTGTCATTTAAACTCTTCTATGAAGGGATAGTAACTTGAGTATGGAATTTAACAATAGGTAAAACATTTTCTATATATTTATTTGTATATCTAAATATGTTAGTATATACAGACCACATACATGCATTTACTACTAATGGTTACCAAGAAAACGTTAAAAAAAAATTGTGGGGATTTTTTTAACGTTAATGCAATAACTGCAATGCATTAACTTTACATGTGCTAACTTTAGCCTAATTAAATCGAATTAGTCTAATTATAAATTTTGAATCAGTGTTACGCCAAACATTTTAATTTGTTTAGTTTGTGACGCAGTTTCATAAACAAATAAGTTTCTAATTAATACGCAACTATCTAAATTTAGATTTATAAAATGAGTATTCTGATTTGTAATATTATGTGAGTCAATACTATCAGATGCATCTTATTTCGTATGCGTGTGTCACAAAAAGAGTAACAGGGAGAAATACGCTTTAATAACAATCATCAGCTCATAACCGTCCCACTGTTGGGCACGAGCCTCTTCTACTACTGAAACCATTTAAGTCTCGGTTCACCACGTTGGCTTAGTGCGGGAGGGTGGAACAGCCCAATGACTCGGAATGAACTTCATCACGAATAAATAAATAAATACCCAACAGTCACACACATAGTCCTGATCCCACTTTAAGATACGAGTCTTGTGTCGTGGGTATCAGAAACTACGAGAGACTTTTCGGTCTCACAAACACCCAGACCTGAAACAAATATTTGTGAATCACACAAACATTTGTCTTGGTGCGGGGTATCGAATCCGCGGCCGCTCGTTTCACAAGCTGGTGTCTAGCCAACTGTATATGCATTCATTATTTTGACATCTTCGTAACCCTTTTTAGGCTCTGTCTAGACCCAGTTCAAAAATCTAAGCAGATTCTCGCGTACAGTATGCAGTACGCAAATAGATTACAAATATCCCTCTGTAGGTGGGCGAGTATTCCCAAGCTGTACGTAAAAGCTTTTAATATGCTCATAATTAATACTAGATTAGACAGAGGCTTTGTTAGTGCTGAAATTTAATATTGTCCCGCGGGAACCGGCCTGTTGTTACTATATAAAATTGTTTTATCAAAGGAAATAGATTAGGCCAATGACCAGACCACAAAGGACAGAGTGAAATATAGAGTAAGTCTTATGTGTGGCTTAAAATTGGTTTAAAATACACTTAAAAGATAGATATATAAAGTACATTTTTAGATCATTACAAACAATTGTGTCGGTGCGGGGATAGAACCCGGGGTCTGTCATTTCGCAAGATGGTGTCTAGCCAACTGCGAAAATGTCTCCGTTGAAGGTTTATCTTAAGGCTTCATGATTCCTAAATAATAATTTATTTTCAAGTATAATCCTAATATTAATTCGATTAGATCGCGTAGTTAATATTTCAGGTGCAAATAAAACCAAACCTCGGTTAAATACTGAAATTTGTACCTACTAGAGCAATGCCAAGTTACCACCAACTTGCCTCGAAATACGGGGTCAATGGGACTCGCTCAGCAATATATTTTAATACATTATTAAAATCCATTTCGCGGTTCTAAGTTCTGCTCTAGAAACTTCACTTCAAGACGAAACTGTAAATTTAAGAAAGTGTTAAATCTTTTATTCCTCTTGTACTTAGAAGATAAATATTCTTACTTGATAATAGACGATATTGTAAAGAGCAGTGTATTTGTCTTTATTTGTACTGAATAAATAAAAAAATATACTCACCGATTTCGATGATTTTCTGTGCTGGTTTAGATGATTTTTTTATTAAATTGGGGGTGAAGCAAAAAAATACTTGAGGCCTATAAAATCAAAGGCGGCTAAATCCAAGTGAGTCAAATATTCAGTAATCTACAAAAATCGATAACTTTGTTTAGGTGGCTATGATATTTTATATTTTAAAAGAGATTTATAAAGAATGTGAATACCACTAAAAATCAGAATTTTAAATTATAAAAATACCACAATATTTGAGTACAGACTGAATAAATTTGTAATTAACTGTCTTTGATTCCAACTGGCGTTTAGCTGGTTTTGATTCTATAGGCCTCACTTATACGTATTATATTATATGTTATTGTATTTTTTTTATTTATCATAAGTCTATTTACGTCCCATTGCTAAGCTCTTTACAAGTAAAATGGGATTGGCCTTATTTTAGCATTTTGCCGTAATGCGGGCTTCTTTTAAGAATCAATAATAATTAATTCAACATTTTTTCTGTATTAACATGTATTTATTCATACAAAACTTCCACTTGGCTTATCATACTGATAACGAAGGGCGATGTTATCAAGCCAGCCGTATTTTTTCCACTCAAAGTATTTTTCTCGATTAAAAATTCATTAATATCAAATTAATGGCGTCAATTAAAGGGAGGATATTAAAAAGCTTGTAAGTGGACAGCGTCACGTTGTATACCGATGCTGGTGCAGCTATGGTACACGTGTGAGGTTATATGATGAGGTAGCAGCGAGGTAAATAAAACGACTGGTCTTGGTGCGTGCTAATGGGTGACTCTGCGTGACTCCTTGTGTGCAATAATCTTTATTGATATTTATATTAAAATCTGACCTAGATTAGGTTCGATGACAATGCTGACGATGTTATACTGACTCCACATTAGTTCCCCCTTTTTTGAAAAATAAATAAATACATAATTAAATATTGTATACATAATAATATTCAAAAATATTTTCTTGATTTGCTCCGTTCTATTGCGAAACGTACTACCGGGCGTATGATGCGGCCCAATCGCGTTGTCGTCAGCGTGGACTTGCTGTATGCGAGCTCAGCACTCTTGCGGTTGTTAACGTCGCTGCTGCTGCTGCCTTGTAATTGTGTTAAAGGTTCGTTCGCCTTTTCCGTCCCAGGTGCACATGTTTCCGAAAGTCGCATTTTTGATTATTCGAACTTCGACCAATAATGCGTGTTACTACGGGCTTTGATTGGCCATTGTCCTTTGTAGAATCCGTGTAAATATTTCTGGTGATGTATTTTGCTTTTTCGGCTCGATTTACATTCCAGATAAACGGATATTTGCTCCAGATTTATGCTGGTCGGATCTCCATTTGTGCTGGGGTTTGGATTGTAAGGTCCTTTATCCACATGAAACTTTCATACTGTTGAAAAACAGCGCCAACGCATGTTTGGGGCGCATGTATCATGCGCGACAGCGGGGAGTGTGTTGTTGATGGCGTCCATGTAAGGGCGTCGTTTAGACTTGCTTCACATTGATCGAATTCTTCTAGTGCTTCGGGAGTCCATTGGATTTCAGTTTGTCGTTTTTCTGACGTGAACCAGCTATTTGTTTAATTAAGCTTGATGTGTCGCTGCTTGATGTATGTTGTTTGGGTACCGTGATTCCATTTAGGTGTCTTTGATTGCCGCATAATTGAAGTCGCTTCCTTTGCAGTGACGTGTAGTGAACGTCGTATTTCGGCAGGGCTAAAGCGTCGAGAGGTATCGAAATATCTTTATAGTTTCCGATTAATTTGATCGTCCTGAGCGTGGGCGTGCTTGACTTCATAAATTTTTCATTTTGCTGAAGTCCAGTCTTGCCATCTTGTAACCGTTTTTTTTTAAGGTCCAGCGAAGTATAATGTTTTTCTATTAAAAATAAATCGGCGGCTTGAATTGGTTGCGTAATGTCAGCAACGATGAAATTCCATGCACCTGTCTGCACGGTCGTGTCGTATTCTAATTCAGAGTCAGCGTTTTTACACCATGTGTTTGTATTGACGTTTCGTTTGCAGCGTGTATTTTGTGTGCGTTATCTTTGTAAATTATTCCTCTTCTAGGCGTTGCCACGTGTTTTGAATCTTGCTTGCTGAATTATTGACTTGGATTTCTTGTAAAACGACGGTGAAGTACTGGATTTTTCTTACAGTGGATGTCGGAAAATTTTCTGGGCAGACGGGCAGTACTTGTTTTCTTCGGATGGCTTCTTAAATGTTGTTTGTTTTCTTGGAGTCACTATTTCGTGGAACTTTTTTCTTTTTCTTCGGTGTCACCACTTTGTTGACCACGCCGGGCTTCGGACGTCGGGTTATCTTCATCGTGAGGGTTGCTTTCATACGTCGGGTTATCTTGTCTGGAAGGTTGCTTGCGGTCGTCGGGGTCACCAATGTAAGTGATCACGTCGGGGTCACCAATGTAAGTGATCACGTCGGGGTCACCAACGCGTGCTAATGGGTGACTCTGCGTGACTCCTTGTGTGCAATAATCTTTATTGATATTTATATTAAAATCTGACCTAGATTAGGTTCGATGACAATGCTGACGATGTTATACTGACTCCACAAGCTATCCGGCCTTTGATACGAAATCTATCAAGTGAGGACAAAGGGTTCATTAATTCGTTCAATATTCAATCATCCGAGCTTGTAATAAAATTCCGAAATAACGTCCTTCGTAAAATTGGAAATCAACCGACCATATAGGACTTATCGGGATTATAAATAAATACACTCAACAGTCACATACATAGCTCTGACCCCACACTAGGTTACAAGACCTGTGTCGTGGGTATCAGACACTACGAGAGACTTTTTCGGTCTCACAAACACCCAGACCCGAAACAAATATTTGTGGATCACACAAATATTTGTCTCGGTGCGGAGATCGAACCCACGGCCTCTCGTTTGCAAGCCGGTGTCTAGCCAATTGCGCCACGGGCCTGTCAGATAGTTGATATACCGTTGTATCTGGTATAGAAAAAATATCTAGCTGAATCTTACTTTGAAATCATTCTTTTATATCGGAAGTGAATACATACATACATACATACATATAGACACAAAACTTGAAAAAGTCAGAAAAGTGTGCCTGGGGTTTGAATCCGCGACCATCGAGATTATCGACCACACGCCTGATAAAATCTTTATAAACATTAGGCAAGTGGCAAATACAACTTTGTTATTCCCATCCATCCTCTAAAACATTCTTTTTTCAAAACAAAGCCAACACGCGACAGACGCTGCGGCCATAATGAAGGCAGAGACAAACTTAATCCGGGAATTTCCGTTTCCGGCCGCGGCAAGTTGGAAAGTTGCTAACAAACCTGTGCCTCACGGTTTAATAATTGAGCACGTTTTGTAAAGGATTACGAGTTTGCAACTGACATGTGACATGCGTAATTTGTTCCATTCGTACACGTGTATCTAAGTAGGTCAATTTTGTGAACTTAAGGAATTTAGGGAAACTTAGGATATTGCTCCTAGTTCGAGAGGCAGTGTTGTAATTTTTCTAAGTTGTTTAAAGTTAATTCAGTAAAGTATCAGTTGTCGAATTAGCTAAAGGAAAGCATGAAATTTTCATTGGAAAAAATCTGCTTCAATGAATTTTATACCCAGTGAAACTTTAGTAAAATAGTATAGTAGTAACATAACCTTTACCCAGAAGTATCTAAGAATCGAACCCGCGACTTTCTATATTTTCCAAAGGCTAGTTCTCCAAGCTACTTAACTTATGTACCTAGTACATACATACTATACTTACCTACTTGTAACCCCACACTGCATGATTTCCATAAGTCCGTTTACATTCAATCGTAAACGCTCGACGCCTTCAAGAAATTAATTCCGTAGCAAAACAATGTTAATAAACATTTTTGTTTGCGCAACCGACGTTGTTTGCTTTCAATTACAGTTTTCAAATGCTTTGACAAAACAATAATGGATTCACTTTGAATTCGAGATTATTTACACTAAATGCCGGTCTTAAACTGCCGAGTATAAGTCACCACTGTTTTTTAGAAACCCGAAGTTAATTGGTTCGAATTTATATACGTATCTATGTATGGATCGTATCAGTGGCGGTACTACTATTAAATATTACAATAATTACTTCGACTTAAGAAAATTTATTTTTCGATTTTTTTCCTACAACCTATTTGTAGAGGTCCGTGTCCAGAGGTAGGATGTATATGGGCAAATAATGATGATGATAAACTTTTCCTCTTAACAAAATTGATTTTCTCTGATTTTATATGTTTTGAATTCATTTACAAAAAATACATATATTCATATTTAATAAATAAATTTAAAATGAATTTCAAAGGCAATAAATGCTTGCATCACCCAGAATAATCTTGAAGGCCCCGTCATAACCTTAAGTGTTTGGTCGGAACAACAAAGTTTCCAGCTGAAATTCCCACGAAGCGGTTTGAGTAATTGCTTTAACACGTTACACGTACGCTGGCTCGCGTCCAGCTTCCAGCGAAGTACTTTCATCATCTTTTTATCAAATTGGATAGGCATTGGCATCGACACAAACATTTTTCTATTAAAATATCATATTTAATTCCTGGATATCTTTGCCTGTAAAATATTGAAAGCGATAAGATTTATTTTGTTATTTTTTGGTGTAAATTAAACGGCTTATAATAATTAAATGCAAAAGGGTAGCATAAAGACTTATAGCGTCGAATATTACCGTTATCGTCTTTCTCTTTGAAATAGCAAAAAAGGTTTTCTTTTTTATAGGACTTAAAACACAGCTGACAAAACTGAGTGTCGGAAAACAGCTCTGTTTGGTATTCAGGCGAGATTTTATTTCTAACTGTGATTGTGTTCTTCTTCTTCTTCATCAACCCATATATGCCCACTGCTGAGCACGGGTCTCCTCTACCATTGAGAGGGTTTAGGCCATAGTCCACCACGCTGGCCTAGTGCGGGTTGGCGGACTACACGCCTAAGAAATTCCTAACAACTTTTTAGGTGTGCAGGTTTTATCACGATGTTTTCCTTCACCGTTAAAGCAAGTGATAATTCAATTTGAATACACACGTAACTTCGAAAAGTTAGAGATGTGTGCCTGGGGTTCGAACCCGCGACCGCCGAGATTCTCGACCGCGCGCCTAAACCTCGAGGCCATCACTGCCTACTTTTCCTTATTAGTTACAAACGAGACTATAAATATAAAATCATATACATAACATAATATAATCAGCAGTACTTTTATGATATTTTTTCCAAACCAGAATAAAATACGAGTGTTGAGCAAATCAAATTCAAGTACTGCATTCGACATCAAATGACATAATATGCAAATACACCAAGCAATTATACAACAATCGCACACACGCGACAAAACGTAGTGCAATCGAAAAGCCAATATAATTCTGCCGAATGTAAATTAGGCGCAGAACTGCGTTTGATTTAGGATCATTGATTCGAGGTTTTTGCTCTCTAATTATTCATTTTGTGAACTTCTGATGGAGATATTTGTTGGTATGGGCTTGTCAGACTAATCAAAATATTTTACTTAATAAAAGTTTACATAGGTGGACTTAATGCCTGAGGAATTCTCTTTCAGTCGAGCATAAGGTACAGATGAGATGAGGCAGATGTGTAAATGTTATTACAATACTATAAAGTATGAACAAATTACATTAACATAGAAAGGAGGAACATAGAAAGGATTTAGAATTCAAAGATTATTTTACCCACTTTTAGATCACAGAACACATTTCTTACGTTTTAGTTTTGACATGAATTTATTAGTATCAATACCGCGTACATGCAGTGATGGCCTCGAGGTTTGGGCGCGCGGTCGAGGATATCGGCGGTCGCGGGTTCGAACCCCAGGCACACACCTCTGACTTTTCGAAGTTATGTGTGTATTCACATTTAATTATCACTTGCTTTAACGGTGAAGGAAAACATCGTGATGAAACCTGCACACCTAAGAGTTCTTAGAAATTTCTTAGGTGTGTAGTCCGCCAACCCGCACTAGGCCAGCGTGGTGGACTATGGCCTAAACCCTCTCAATGGTAGAGGAGACCCGTGCTCAGCAGTGGGCGAATATGGGTTGATGAAGAAGAAGAAGAATACCGCGTATGCTCGCCATAAAGTAATCATCAAATTGGAATCTTGTAAGGCATGAAAATCTCGATACTGTTCAACAATGAGATATAATATATGTGTTCTCGTATAGTACATAACTTACTCGAGAACAATACCCCAGAGCTATCCCGAGCTATCACGAATATTACACAACCGTACTGTACTACATCGCCAAACAATGTACGCATGACGAAACTAGTACGATATTTTAAACGAATTTGAAAACTACTGTTACTATAATGTTATGTATTTGTATATTTAAGTAACTCGTGATGGTTTCGAAGTTTAAGCGCAAGGTCGAGAATCTCGACAGTCGTGGGTTCAAAATCCAAGAACACACCTACGACTTTTCGAAGATGTGAATGAATTGTAGTGTAACGGTTACTAAACGTTACAGAGTCTTTAAGAAAATTCTTGGGTGTATAGTCCGCCAACGCGCACGAGGCCAGCGTAAAGTTCTAAGGGCTAAACCGTCTCAGTTGTAGAGAATCACCATGTTCAGAAATGGGACCTCTAAAGGTTAGAAGCTAACACACAAACCCACACACACACTCACTACTCTAAAACCTAACCCCCTTTGAATGTAAGCGCAGTCATAGGCTATTGCACTACACACGATGCTCTAGCATAGTGTAGATCTTAGGACGTATGTAAGAGGCCACTCAAAGACTAAGAGGGGAGGGGATGTCGGATGGAGATTATCCAACCTATTTTTTTTTTCTTTTTCACTACAAAAAATATTGAGATTTCTTGAATCTAAAAACTAACATAATTATAATTTAGATTATAATATTTAATTTCATGTAAAACTACTTTATTTTAGTTCTTGGGGGAAATGGCCCTGCAGGCTGAGATACAGGTTCGTCCTAGTTTAGCTGCAGCTGTCACCTACCTCACGCATTGGTTGCTCTAAATTTTTAGAATTAATCATTTATTTTATGTTATATACTATTGTAATCTTAGTAAGTGAATAAAATTTATTTATCTAACTAAAACAAAGTAAAAACAATGTGGACTAATCTTTTACCTTGGAAGAGGGGTACTCCCCTCTAACGTACTCTCATATCTGTGCTCATTGTTGGCAATAAAAATTCCGTGAACAACTAATGTTACTGCTTAAAAATACTTGAGCAGCCCCTAAGGTCCGAAATTATGTATCGATTGAAATTATTTTGAATATTAGTTTCCATATTTGTAACTATTATTATCGTTTATATTCTGTTTTCGTACATCATTTGACTTTGAAAATTTAAAGGAATTGACTGGCAACTAACAGAAATACCAATATAGGGCAGCACACTTGCAAAATGAACACACGTAGTCAAAACAAACCTATAGTCTAAAAACTTCCCAAGAGGATTACTAATACAAAAATTGGACCTAAGCCCGGGGTCCATTAATCAATTCCCCAAAGTGGTTAATGGATGTATTTTAAAAGGGTTGTATATAAAATATATATTTGATTTTGAAATATTTATACAGATTAATAATAAAGAACTTTTAAGTACCTAGATAAATATGTCCAATATTGATTGCATGTGATTCATATTCGTTTTGCACGAAACCAAACGATCGACAATGAGAAATTGAGGCTTTAATAATAATTTCATTGGCACATTATTTCACAAATTTGAGACGTCAGATGCATTAGATAAATTGTAATGATAAATCATTACTTTACTTTCATTGAATGTATATTTTTATAAATGGCCAGGTTTTTTTTAAAGAGCAACCTTATTATCATCAGCCCATAAATGTCGCAGTAGAGCTTTCTTTACAGCTGAGAATCTGGTGGAGGTTTGCTAACTACACAACTAAGAAATTCCTAAGAATTTTTAAGTGAGCACGTGTCCTCGCGATATTTTCCTTTTAATGTTAAAGTACGTCATAATACATTATGAATAAAATAAGTAACTTACAAAATGTTGATGTCATTTATAAGCCGAATCTTTAAACAAATATATTGTATAGAATACGACATTTTTTACTAAAAAATATACAGCATTGAAAATATCTGGATTTAATTTCACCTTGCCTACATTTCTATTAATGCTAATAAAAAATAAATTTTAAAATCAACGAATTAGTCATAGAACAAAAACTCTTCAAAAACTCAGGTTCCACCGAGATTTGAACTCGGATCGCTGGATTCAGAGTCCAGAGTGCTAACCATTACACCATGGAACCGGTTGCATGTAGTGGTTATTTTGACGTGTGCTTTCAGTACTATATGATAAAAGCTGTAGTTGTATTTTAATTAAGGAAAGGCCAATCGTCCTTCTGGTATATGTCATTCACTAAGATTTGACGAGTGATAAACTGAAACACTATTTTGGCTGCAATGGGTTTACTTTTTATATTTTTTTTTATCAAAATACGCTAAGAACATATCAGTGAACCAAATACATTAAGATGTAAATCTTTGGTGTTAATATAAAGTACAGCCCACTCATTTATAATGAGTGCTATGGATTTGTTAACAAACTTTTTGGTGACATTTTTTTTAAATTTTGACATATCAAATGACCGAACTGACATCTTATGATACGTATTATGAGGGCAGACAATAGATACATATACATATTTTGTACTATTAAACACAAGCATTTTATACTATTTTTGAGAAAACTATGCACAACTTAAGTGTCATGACTATGATGTAGTACGTAGGAAAATATCAATTTGGTTGTGCTAAAACCCTCTCAATGGTAGAGGAGACCCGTGCTCAGCAGTGGGCGTATATGGGTTGATGAAAAAGAAGAAATTAAATAAATAAACAAGCCAGCTTATCTGTATAGACGAGTCACGACCTCACCGAAACAATTCCAAATATCAAAATAATTTAAATTCACTAACCAAAGTTCGCTAACGGCCGACGGCGTGTACATTATTGCAGACAATACTCAATTAAGCACGTGTGTTGAATCGTCAAAGTTGTTTTATAAAACAACGTTTGGCCGGAGCGAAACATTCAAATAGCCGAAGTGTGGACATTCGGGCTCGTAATTAAATTATGCGTGTGTTTTTGTACTGTCTAAAAGTGGCTGTTTTTACGAAATGTGTGGAAAAAATACTTTTTGTCGTGTTTTTGTATGGAAACGTAGGTTATATTGGTGAAATAGACTGTTAAGTTTCCTCTGAAGAATAAATTCTCGATATATAAGATCTCGTAAAATAAAGCTTTGTGATCTAGTAAATTAACAAAAAGTAATTGATTCTAAGTGGCAATTTTATAGTCGATGTTTTGTTATCCCACCTATTAGCACTCCAACTGCCTAAGTAGGAAATTAGTTTCAGACAGGCAGAGGTTACCATAGTAGGATTCTATCGCCCCCTTGCCACAGGATAGGTGCTTCTGTTGACACTGGAGTAGAGGACTAACAGTGGGTAAGTGTGTGGTGTGATAGGGTCAAAACGAAATAATTATCCAAATAAAAAGGAAAAAAACTAAAAAACAAAAAAGTCATATGATTAGAAAAAATAAATAAAAATTATAAACTGATTTTCACAACAACTGTACATGAATTTAAGAATAAAACACATGGAACAGTGGGCAGACGTAGCTTCGTTCATAAAGTATTCAATTGGATTTGCCAAACAGCGTCTATCCAGCTTGAATCCCAAATAGCCGCAAATAAAACACAATAACTGTGCTTAGTTCGTCCGGCTTTCTCAGGGTTGGCACTTACAGCTTAAATATATTGTAAGTTGATAAATCTGTTTACCAATCGAAAAATTTTATTAAGTGTGTTCTGTAATTTAATTTAACTGAAGGGGTAGAACCACATACAACGGCGGACTAAATACCGAGGATATACTTAAGAACATATTATCCGACATCATCAAGACACCCGTGTTATAAAAAATGTCCTTTAATAAAATACATATAAATACACCCAACACACATAGTCCTGACCCCACACTAAGATACGAGTCTTGTGTCGTGGGTATCAGAAACTACGAGAGACTTTTCGTTCTCACAAACACCCAGACCCGTAACAAATATTTGTGGATTACACAAAAACTTGTCTCGGTGCTGGAATCGAACCCGTGGCCGCTCGTTTCGCAAGCTGGTGTCTAGCCAACTGCGCTACAGGGCTGTCGAATGTTCTTAAATGTTATTCATTGTGATACACACATAACTTTGAAAACTAAGTGGTGTATGCCTTGGGTTTGAACCCGTCGAGATTCTCGACCGCGCGCCTAGACCTTGAGACCATCACTACTGAATGCTATGTGTTCACACTAAGCATAATACATGAATACAACTCTGACATAAACATATGCCTTTAACAATTTAGAGCCAAAATCCTTTCCATTTCCCAAAAGCCTGAGATTACATATAAATTAATGTACAGAGATTTCTAGAGCCTCGGGGATTTGTCTTAGTTCTAGGTATAAATTTTAGGTGTACGCAAAGCTTGTTGTCAGGTTAACAAGTTAAATTAATTAAGTTTTGTCTAGTAATGTTAAGTTTAGGCGACTGGAGGCCTGAAAACCACAAATTTTAGCCTTGAGACAGGATTTACATTTTATACATGTTTGTTGAATAATGTATCGAGAGTACTACTCATGATCACCTTGGCAAGTATTTTTTGTTTTGCTTTTCGTCACAGATTTTTTTGGTTTATTCTTTTTTGTACTGACATTCATGTAGTTAAAAAAATACATGGAAATAAATTTTAAATCTAAGTAAAGTACACATGTATACTTTTTCCCAGAAGAATGAACTAGAGTGTGCAATTTTAAATCAATTTTTTAAACGTTTTCAAGTCGGGATATTTGGCAAACCTAGGTAATTGCAATTTTGGACATATAGGAAACACTCATAACTTCGAAAAGTGAAAAATATGATCATGTGTCCTCTTTCCGCTCCCAATTAAAATGGTTGCCTATCCGTCAACGTCGTTCTCTGCGTGCACTTACCACCCTATTTTCTATTCTTATTTCTCCTTCATCACCCTCCTACTTAACTCCTCATTTCCAGTACCTGGGTACCAACCATACCAGAAACCTTCGCTCCTCAAGCAATCTCCTCCTGAAGTGTCCCCCCCACACCTCTGATATTGTTCATTCTTCCTTTTTCATCCAAGCCATTCTCCTATGGAATGCACTCCCCTTCGAAATCAGGTCGGCTACAACTCGCTTGGCTTTTAAAATAAAAGTTCGGCAGCTTATTTCAAAAGAAATTACTGGATAATATGTGTGTTGTACGTCTTCTGTTCTTTTTCCCTCTTTTATATATGTATATATTATATTTTATGTATTTTATATAAATATATGTATTTTTATGTAAGTATATGTATGTATTTATATTATATTATATGTGTAATGTATGTTTATTAGTTTTTGTATAGAGTTTTATTCATTACGCTATTTATGCACCTACCTTCAATCTCTGCATCACCCTAAGGTTGACAGTTAGAGAATGCCTCAGGCATTATGTCCGCCTTTATACACATTGTATAATAAGCATAAATAAATAAATAAATAAATAAATAATAAAAGTGTGCTTGGGGCTTGAACTCACGACCGCCGAGATTCTCAACTGCCAAGCTTGCCTAGTGCGGCCTGGCGGAATACACACATAAAATTTCCTAAAAACTTCATTCCTTATAAAACTCCTGAAAGACGAACCACAATAGCCTTACAAAATCCTGCAAATTCCTTAATTGAATTAAAGTTTCTCTCGCAGCCCTGGTGAATCCACCAGATGCCACGCCGGCACAAAGCCTGGATGCACAGGACAATAGCCCGCAGCGCGCGTGAGATAATGTTTTTCATAACGCAACTGGGCTTTACTCTAGACACACTAGGTGGGAGTCGTACTGATAAGAAGAAGATATGCTAAGACTTATTGTTTTAGGAGGATTAGAGAGCTTGTATCGGCCTTGATACTGTAAGTGCAGTTATATTTGCATCAAATCTTGAATTCGACTATTATTTTGGATCTGCTACATACATTATGTGAATTCTTAGAAGTTCATCTGTATTCCGTATTATCTGTTAAGATCGTGAATACGTTATAATCTTATTAGCGAGGGTTTTTTTTTAATAAATTGTAGTAGAAATGTATGCTGTAATTTATAAGAAATAAATTACTTTTTACAGTACATCAATAAAATTAATCTCGAACGCTCTAATATATTAATTCTAGGTTAACTTCCCACACATGTCCAACTGTCATGTGCAGAAATGAGTCTGGGGCCGTTTGATCTCACTCATTATCCGCCTTTAGAGATAAGACTCGTATATTAAGTAGAGAATGTGTGAAACTTGAATTTACAAATGAAAAATGTTACAGAGGAAGTAAATTGATATAAATTGATTCTTTGAAAATTGATGTCACCTCTTGCACCTTGCCTTCAAAAATTTATGGTAGATTTTAATTTCTTTATTTTTTTTACCCGATATTATCCATCATTCGGGTTTTGATAAACCATTATGCGAGTTTCCTAAAATTTATAATAATAAGGGGCGCGCAAATAAAAAATGGATGGATTAGCCAGAAGCATGATATATATTTCCTCTACGTAACCGCCACATATATAAAAAAGAATAGTGTGGTCGTTGTAAAAATCTTTACTACATGTATTAAGAAGACATTTGTAACTGGACGGCATCATGATTACATTCAGGGATGGTGTAGTTTCTTTGTCAAGCAGGTATATGTACAACGAAACATACACAGAGCAACCGGACACTTCCCTGTAGACGACAAGACTCGACGAATAGTTCTAGCTAGCCTCGAATTGAGGAAAAGAGAAGACGCCTACAGAAAAAAAATGAGGACATGTATTGATGATTCAATAGCAGTTTCCCTTCTCTTTCTCCTTCTTACTCTTCTACTTTTCTACTATTACTACTACCACTGCTACTACACCCGTCGCTAACACTGCAACCACACCTTAACCCACTGCCCATGACTCGCCCACCGCGGTGACTCCACGCTTTATATTTTTGCACCACAATAGCAACTTTCAGCCGGATAATGGTTTTTAATGTTAGTTGTGATTTCGCCGATCCCGCCCATAGAAACACTCCAAAATTGGTGCGGTGAATAAGCAAATATCATTCTTAAAATAACAATGGTATCAGGGACCCTCCGGAAAGGGTTGAATAAAAGGCGGATTTATAGGGAATGAATAATTGATGCTCGCTTTGAGACTGCCTCACTCGTATTTGACCGAGAAATTGTCTGTATTGGAAAAATCCACAAAAATCGCATGAAAGAAAAGGCTGGACTAGATAGGAATGAAAGGATGAATATTGAAGCAAATTCCAAATATTGTGATAAAAGGATCAAGATTTTTTACGTATTGTCGTTAAGTCTATTGTGAGACCATCTCAAAGTGGAACTTCGTTGCTTAAAGGTTTTAATCTTAGTCATTAATTGAAAGCTAGAAATTAGATTATATTGTATGTGTCTTCATAATAATTTAGTAAATTATCTTTATCATTTTAGTTTATCTATGAATTCAAAATTATTGCATTCATTTTATTTACGTAATTTTACATACCATTCTCTAATTCATTAAATAGCATTCCATAATTAACATAAGTTGTTTATAAAAGTTTTATGACCCAAATGACAACTGCATGAAATTCAACCACTGCGCTTTTATTAAATGAACCATTTAAAACACGAGACAGTGGAGTGAAAACAAACATTGGTACATTTAAATGAAGCACAACACAAAAGATTCAATAACAGACGTTCCCAATCACATTTAAAAGAGAAACAAAATTTCGCATGTCAATCAGAATATCCAATTTTAACCCGCCACTTGCAGGCTGGGTTTTAATCACTCGCAAAAACAATACGTGCGAATGAAGAGCTTGTCTTATACACAGTTGCTACAGAACAGTAGTAAAAATATGCCTGAAACATTTCTCCAGGTAAGAATTTAGTTAAATGTGATGCAGTGGTTTAGGTGTGAGAAAGCAGGTAATATAATTGAGAAATCAATTTGTTAAAACAACATTAATAGCATATTTTATACGAAATACAAAGGGAATTGCAGTAAAATTTGCTGTCTTATCGCTTGAGACGATGTCTTAGAAACTGACATAGGATAGGCTTAAAAATAAAGTAAGGTCGGACATGCATAGACGGTGTAAATAAATATGATTCTGTTTTTTTTAACCAAATCAGAATCGAAAATCACTATCTATCCCTATTTGGCTTGAGTGTAACAGGTTTCTCACCAATTTTCTGTTTAGATCCAATTTTAAAAGCCATACAAGCCACATTCATATAAAAAGTGACGCCAAATATTTCCACATCCACGAATGCAGAATTATCGTGAGATAAATAAACATACACGGGAAAATCGTCTCTAAAGCAAACAACATTTGGTATACAGTACACATATTTTGGCACGTGCTCCAAAAGCACTATTTGCTGCGATGGAAATTGTTATCGAGCGACGCTAGCTGATGTCTCGATTTACGTGATAAGACTTTAGACGGAAGGGGGATGAGGTAATGTCGGTACACAGTTGTGTTTGGAAATAGAAAAAAAATATCGTTGGGCTAAACTGATAGTAGAAGGGAGCTGTTTTCCTGATCATAATATTTATGGTTTTATTTACGGTTGAAGGGTCAGTGGAGCAGACTGAGTGTAGGATAACCTGCAGCACGATGGTCCGACGACTTGAGAAAGGTGGCAGTTAACCGATGGATGAGGGCTGCTCGAGACCGGGATGGTTGGCGCTTTCTTGGGGAGGCCTAAATTCAACAGTGGATGGCAAATAGTATATATAATTAGTGGTGAATATATTGGACATGGTGTACAACTTGCTGAAATGACACATATAAATATGTGTACCGCGTTTTGAAATGGACCGACGTATGTATATCCAGTAATACGAGTAGGTTGGTAATTAACTTAAAACAAGGACGCCTATTACTTGAAAAAATTACAATTGAAAAAATAGAGTGCAGAAATGCACCGATGTCTACCAAATTGCACCTATTGTCGACTAACAGTTGTAATATTCTTTTGGCAGTAGATTCATATAAATCTATTCACAAACGATAGGTTCATTGTACGGCCAGTTAACTATTTCTTTTAAGTCGCATTTTTATATTAATCAACATTTGTCACTAAAACATCAAAACAAAATATTTTCCTCCCCTATATTATCTCCAAAACCAGAACATCCATAAACTAATACTAAACAGAATGTAAACATTAAATCAAACGTCGTCTTTATTCAGAAAAGCCAGCATTAGCAAGCCAGGTATTAATGGATGCGGTCGTAGGGTCGGGGGACAAATGGCTTCGCGACGTTGAAACTGTTTCCCGTTTGTCGCACCTTGAATTTTAACTCCGCCTCCGTCTTAATGACCTCCCTCGTTTATTCACTTAGTTTAGATAGTTGTGGTGCTGATTGTTTTTTGTTTTGAGCAATCTATACTTTACTAAGTCTGAGAGTCTCGTGAAAAGAGTGGTCATTATCATCTTCAGCCCCGTTGTATTCATGTACGTTCTACTGATAGGACTCTTCTACTAATTAAAAGGGTGTAGTCCTTAGTCTACCACGCTGGCCTAGTGCGGGTTGGCGGACTACACACCTAAGACATTTCTAAAAACTTTTAGTGTGCAGATGTCTTCACGATGTTTTGCTGCCCCGTTAAAGTATAATTTTGAAAAGTCAGAGGTGTCTGATTAGATATTTTCAACCGCGCCCCTAAATCTCGAGCCCATCAGTTTATTTGTTTATGTTCCTTAAAGCACTATATTTTTGCCAGCACACAATAATGACAACGTAGTTAGGGGCCGTTCAAGTATTACGTAAGCACTATAAGGGGGCGGGGGGGTTATTGCTTTGCTTATTTTGGATGACATGGGGGGCAGGGGAGTCTAGATGATGATTACGTCATCGGTAGTAATTTTTTTTTTACCGAATGGCAACCCTACATTGTCTTTGCTTGAAATCAAAACGCATTTTCGGGAATTCCCGCAAATAATGCATACGGCTAGGCACTCGCTTTAGAACCGAGTAGGGGAATTACCGCGCGCTATTCACTTGCCTAAATTTCCTCTATCAGTGTATTGTTTCGTTTGGATCCTATAGCGAGTAGACGTATTGTAAGCATAGCAAAACAAGTTAACATTTGTGTTACTGTTGATTCCATTAGCTAAAGTTTAATGTTTAAATAAGATGTCGTTTCAAATAGACAAATCCAAGTTATACCAAAAATTGTTTGAAAGTTTTAAGAAATCTCATACAAGTACGAAAGTACAAAATGTACAAAAATTAGTTAACGAAGTGTGGCGCAATTATAAATTACAAGCAAAGTCCGACAAGGAACTAGATATTATTGTATCTAAGAGAATTGAAGAAGAATTGCAAGCGGCGACTAGGAATAAATCCAATCTACTACATTTTTTTTCTAAGGTGAGTGACGAAATAATTTTACGTACCTTTGAGTACTAGAAATATTAAAAGTCGCCAAGAAGTTTCTTTTTACATTTTGTAACAATAATTTAGACGTTTTTATGATTACAAAATATTATGGCCTATCTCGAAGTATAGAGGTAATGTTCATTATATAGATTTACTAGCTTTTGCCCGCGACTCCGTCCGCGTAGACTCTAGGGTTAAGTGCAGAGAGATTTTCCCATTTATAACATGTTTATCCCACGGGAATACATTTTCCAGGATAATATTATTCCATGTTAATTCTGTGAGCCCTATCAACCTCTATACCAAAAATCATTCAATTCGCTTTGGTAGTTCACGAAATACCCATTCCCACGGGAATACTACATTTTCCGGGATAAAAAGTATCCTATGTCCTTTCCTGATGTATAAGCTATATTATTGTAAAGTTTCATTAAAATCCATTTAGTAGTTTTTACGTGAAAGCGTAACAGACAGACAGACAGACAGACAGAGTTACTTTCGCATTTATAATATTAGTATGGATTTTTTATGATTGATTCCGTCAATTGGTCACAAAATACAGGTGTTAATTTTCTGTATGTGATGGGTTCGATTCGATTAGATTAGATTATTTAAAGCCTTTAAATAATAATTATTTTTAGCCTTTAAATAATAAATTTAAGGTCTTTAAATAATATTTAAATGCTGTTTTTATTTCATACTTTGTATTTATGCAGCTTAATAAGAAAAAAATTAATAGAAAGTTTTTATTTTTAGGCAACGACTACCTATAAACCTGCAGAAAAAACACAAATTATACAGCCAGCTTCAAATATTAAAAAACAGGAAGAAGATAAAATAAAACCCGGTAATGAATCACAACAGCAATGCGAAAATAATGAAAATGCAGATAAACAGAGAGCAAAACCTTCTCAGGAAGCTATGAAAAATAAGATTGCTCTACTCGAAAAAAATCTGAACGCTTTGTATTCTGCCAGAGATACTATGCCAAGCCGTGCTGAAGTTGATAAACAGATCATTAAGTTGCGCGACGAAATAAAAACAGCAAAACAGTCTTTAAACAGGAAGGTTCAAAACGCAGTTGCCCAGAAGAAACACAGGGATGGTATAAAAAGAAAGTTAGAAGATATTTGTCATGAAAATCCAGAAATAAAAAAAAGACTATCTCTGAGGGATTCAGTGGGACGTCCTAATCTTGAAAGCAATCAACCATTACTATTGAAAACAATTGCGGATATAGCTTTATTTGGGAGTGCAGCAGATGATAGAAGACGAACGGAATCTATTCGCAGCGTAAAAACTCTTGATGAACTCACACAAGAATTACGTAAAATAGGATTTGATATTAGTCGCAGTGGGACATATCTTCGTTTGATTCCCAGAAAATCTAATTCTGTAGAGGGACGAAGACATGTATCGACAGTCCCTGTTAAGCTCATCCGGGCTCAAACTGATCTTCACAAGAGCCACTTAGATAGCAAGTTCGCTGAAACATCAATTAATTATTTAGAGAACATAGCATCCATACTTGGACCAGATCAAGTATTTTTCATATCTCAAGATGATAAAGCTCGAGTCCCTATTGGCGTAACTGCGGCAAATAAGCAAGCACCTCTTCTAATGCACATGGAATATAGAGTCAAATTGCCTGATCACGATTGGGTAATCGCTGAGCGTCATAAATTAATACCATCTGTTTATGCTGGTATCAAAATCACTTCCAGTATGCTAGGACAACCGCAAGCCGTTGGATATTCTGGACCAACATATATCGCTATTCGAAGTGGAAAGCATAGTTCATCTACTGCTAATACTCATGCTCAGGATTTCGAGACGCTTCTCGAACTTGAAGAGTTTCGACCATTAGCTAAAACTGACAATGGACTAGTAAAACCAGTGGTAATCATGACGGTTGATGGAGGGCCAGATGAAAATCCGCGTTATCAAAAAGTCATAGGGTTTGCTATACAACACTTTAAGCGACATAATCTCGATGCATTGTTTTTAGCTACCAATGCTCCTGGAAGAAGTGCGTATAACAGAGTAGAGCGCAGAATGGCTCCTCTTAGTCGCGAACTGGCTGGTTTAATTTTGCCTCATGACCATTTTGGGTCTCATTTGGATGAACGTGGCGTTACAATTGATAAACATTTAGAAAGATCTAATTTCGAATTCGCAGGAACTGTATTAGCTGAAATATGGAGTTCAATGGTAATTGATGGCTATAATGTTACTGCAAAATATGTTGAGGCAGGTGATCAAGATCTTCCTGATTTTCCAGACATTAAATGGTATTCAGAACATGTACGTGAAAGCCAATACTTGCTTCAAATTGTAAAATGTAAAAATACAGAATGCTGTCGTCCAAGAAGTGGCCTATTTAGATTACTAGACAACAGGTTTCTTCCACCACCTGTAAAAGTAAAACAAACAGTTAATGACTTGGTTTTGGATGAAGGAGGACAATTTCTTAATCTTCCAGTCAATTTAGCTCTACGCTTAAGTGCTTCACTCAAAGATTTCCTGCAAATGCCCTACGATTATTTTTGTCCAACGGTAAAATTGAGGCTATCAAGTCGAACATGCAAAACGTGTGGTCTTTATCATGCTTCCGTCAAGTCACTAAATCGTCACATCGAGAAGATCCATAAAAAAGTAAACACGCACACTGATAGGAAAATTAGACCTGTAAGAGTCGCTGCTCGTCGTGCTAATGAACTGATGTGCATTATTCAAAATTTAGAGCACCATGATGTTGAATGGCTCGATGAGAACGACGTAGACATTCCAAAATCGGAAGAAAGTGTGCAGACTTACAACACTGAGCAGCAATCCAAGCAATCCAATGTCATCGAAAACTTAGAATCATGGATTCGGGTTTCATGGACTGAAGACTGTTAATTTGAATTTAATATGTGTACCAAAAATTTAAAACAAGTTTGTTATGTTTGTAAGATTATAATATTTTTGTTACTCTATGTTGAATACCATATCAGTAAAATCTCTCCATCCTAAATCTATTTTCTTATTTTTAAAATTATAATTATAACCTTATAATTACAATATTTAAAAAAACAATACATTAATTGAAAAATGTTTACGTAAGCATGGGGGTAGGGGGTAAGAGCTTTGCTTACTTTTGCTGACAAGGGGGATGGGGGGGTAAATAATTGTAATAAATCTGCTTACGTAATACTTGAACGGTCCCTTATTTAGTTTTTTAGTTTGTGGGTACAAGCGACAAACAATATCGACCTGCAGACTATTAATTTTACATCAGTGACGCTAAAACAAAGAAAGCAAATTATAAGGACGAAATAATCTTAATCAACATTATTCAAAATCATAATAACCCCGTTTAAATATATTATTATGTAAATTAACGGCCTAATAAAAACATTTGATTAGCTAAATTTAATTTCAGTTATAAAATTATATCGCTAATAATAGCTTTGAGTTCAAAATGGCCGACAAAGTCAAGGCACAATTAACAGTAATCTACATGCTAAAATATTTTGTTTAAAATTTGTTTGTTCAAAAGTTACTTTGGTTGAGGTGTTAAATTTTGCGTTTATTTAGTCCTGAAACAAACTTTGAAGATATTTCCATAGCGATTGAAGACCGCGAAGTTTTAACAGACTTCGGCATAAATTATCTGGCGATTGTATAAGATTTCAACACTACTAAGAAGTTAAAAATTTATTACTTAGTAGAGCAAGATGGAGATTAAATACCACATTTGACTACCAAATCTCTCATCGTTTTCTTTTTCTTCGATTCTTCTTAAGTCATGACTTGGCATTGATTTTTTTTTGTTCTGTTTAATAAAACTGACAATGCAGGTCAGATAGGCATTTATCTTAAAGGTCTCTAAGTCACATCGATTTGGAAATACGTACCAAAATTCTAGAGTACTATAGGTCTTCAAAATTGATGCTGGTATTGGCAACTTACCATTAGGAAGAATCAACTATTTTTCAACTTAAAACTCGAATTTAGGACCTCTCATACCGTGAATGTATAAAACAAGGTCCATATTGCAGTCCCTGCTGATGTAATTAGTAGCCAAAGTCACATGTAATACGCAGTTAATTATTCATACTAATTGGTCCACAGCGCGACTTGGCTTTTTAACCCTTTGACCGACGAACCGAGGTAAATTTAGTTTTAATGTGACTCACATAATTGAGTAAACGGTCTAATTAAAGGAATCATTTAAATTATTTACATTACAATCAAAGGATGGAGGTGATTTATTGTTTTTTTATGCGTGACTTGGTTGAGAACATTTTTGTTAATAATCTACACTCATCAATTTTTAACCCATACATATCCCACTGATAGGTACGGGCCTCTTCTTCAACTGTGAGGATTCTCACGCTAGCCTAGTGTGGGTTAGCGGACTAAGAAATTCCTAAGACCTATTAGGTGTGCATGTTTCCTCATGATGTTTTCCTTCACCGTGAACCAAATAGCACTTTGCCGGACCCGGGGGTCGAACCCGCGAGCTGTAGATAGCACGACAAATGCCTGACCCACAAGACCACTAGGCAGGCAAATTAAAACTAATTTATAAAAATATATCATAACTTAACTAAACACACAATAGCTTATTATTTGGCAAATATAATTATAATAATCATTGAATAAACTCGAAATTGCACCCGATCTCATCATATAAGCCACGAAAACAGGTATTGAGCAATTATTTTATGATAATAACATTGATAGACTAAATTACATTCCCTGAATATGTAATGATTATATTGCATCGGTTATGCATAATAATTTGATTATAACTACAGACAGTAAACAGGCGGACTTAAAGCAAAAGGATTCTTTAATGTTGACCTTATGGTGATGCAGAGAAGAAAATTACAATATAAATATTAAACTATTCTCACATTTAAAATAAAATCTACAATCCTAGCAAACAGCAAATTATTATTTAAAAATAAATTTAAACATATTACTATCAAAAAGGTTTGATTCAGTCCTCTACGAAATGATTTAAAAATAAACAGCTGAAACGGATCTTATAAGCAAAAATGTTGTATGGTACAGGTTACTAGTAAGTCCTTCGGATAAGATCATCCTCAAGCATTCCAAGAATGTTTCAATTAGAAGAGAAAATAAAATAACTTTATCCCTATAATTAGGCGGTACAACGATAAAACATAAGAAATACAGAGAAGAGGAAAAATTGCCTAATTAGTATTGTTTATTGAACCAAAATAAGGTTTTTATTTACTTAATTCCTACTATTATCTAAAGCGAAGTTCCTATGAATCTGTCTTGAAGAGACAGATTCCTCCCCTTTATTCCTTGGATGGAAAATTTTGGAGACAGGAGGCAACACTTAGGATAAAATTTCAGAGTACTTACATAAGTTGGTTTTTCTTTGTACTGATGTTTGAGTACGTCCCCGGCCGTGCCCTCGTAGGTTTCGGATTCCAGACGATGGCTTAAGAGCCCGCCAACGACTATGCGGAGTCAAGCTAGGCAACGATTTTTGATACCTATGACCGCCACGCACTGACTCTAGAATCCTACCGACTGCGCCAATTACGTTAGTCACAGCCGAAGGACTTAAAAAAACCAAAAATCTTATAATACTAATTTATTAACTAGATACTAGTTTCTTGATCGATGTTAGATACAAGAATTATATCTTTCTACAATAATAACAATATATATATATAGTAAACTTATAACTAATAATTGAGGTCGCGGAGTCGGCGTTTACGCGGCCTTGATCCGTATGTGGAACGACGAAGCATCAGCGATTTTGGGTAACCGGGCCATTGTGGTCATCAGCAATCCTTGTATGTGTGTCGCACGTAACACACTTCATCTGAATTGGTTTAAAACTGATTATAGCTTATCTGAATTGTCGTAAATATAAATGAGAATATATCATATCGGTGGTTAATTTTGGGGTGCACCGTGCAATGCTTGTTAGCAAATCGTGATGGCCTCGAGGTTTAGGCGCGCGGTCGAGTATCTCGTCGGGGTTCAAACCCCAGGCACACACCTCTGACTTTTGGAAGTTATGTACATATTCACAATGAATTGTCATTTTCTTTAGCGGTGAAAAAAATGTGACGACACTTAAAAAAAGTTCTCAGGAGTTTAGTCTACCCACCCGCACCTCGATAGCATAATGGACTTAGACTTGAATCCTCCCAGTTGCAGATAAAGCCAGTGCTCAGCAGTGGGACGTATATGGTGATGATGATGATGATAATGACCATCTCCTAAACGAGAATAACAAATTTTTCATTTTTTGTTATGAGCTTTTTAAACGCAAACGTTATGCTTAAATTAATGTCACAGCCCATCAGACGCCACATTATGGGCCGAATTATAACCGATGAACACACGTGTAAAATGGCTTTGAATTTTTCCCCTTTTATCATACCGCCCATCAACTTGTAAATGAGGGTAATTTTATGTGTTACAACACCGGGTTATATTTTACCAGCGTAATAATGAAAGGCGCGTAGAAATAACCCATGCCTAAAATAATAAAACGTTAAAATTTTCTAATTCTTTCGGAATATATAAAAAAATAATCCGTCCCGTATCATATCTAGACCTACGTAAGCGCCAAGATTGAAGAGATAGTTTTGAAGTATGTTCCTAAATATGTGCTTTCTGATCGTTTTTTGCATCGGTTAAAAGACTTTAAAATAAAAATACTTATCATCACAATTCAATTCATACACAGGACAGTCTGGCTAAGTTACCTTGCCTTAAACCTTTAGCTTAAAATAAAAAAATAATGTACTCAAAATTAAGTAAAGTACAAGTAAGAAAGGTAAATATTAAATATGATTCAAGCTACCAGCGTGAAAATTTTTCCTTATACCTTGCGCCGGGAATAAGCGATCGGGGGACACAAACGACAACTGACCCCAATTAAACTATGATGACGGACAAAAACAACATGCGACGTTAGACCGGTACGTGCTTACTAAGGTATGGTCACCCCATGCCAAAGATTAATTAATAAATATAGAGTTGCCAAACCTGCAGTAGGCTATCGTGGTGGTAAACTAAATTCTTCGTACCGTCTTTTGGAAAAGCGATCCGGTCCAATTAAAGTATCGGGAGACGATAAAAGATTTAGAACAATACAATTATGGGGGCTTATCGGTACAATATATACTTACTTATGTGTCGGAGGACGCCATGAGTCGAGTTCATAGTTGATTGCAAGAAGAATGTACAAACCTCATTAGATGCCACTTTCATTATGTTTCTTAAATTTTTTAGTATTGTATTCTAAATATGAAAAGCTTGAATGACCAATCAGAGCAGAGAACGCGTATAAGCACGTTCTAGAGCGGTGTTCGAGGCAGATATCTTGACTGGCTGGCAGATGTGTTGCACATTGTTTTCGAATGATGTTTATCAATTGAGTTAGATTGTGGAGAGTAAATGCAAGATCGGTGCCCTAAACCCGCTGCTCGATCTTGCTGTTCAATTATTTTGTAATTACGTAATAAAATTATAAATAACTGTGAACATTGTGTTTTGTGCTCGCATTTTACCCTCATGACGCCCACGAGACACGCAATCATTAATGAAGATGATAGTGAAAATCATCCTTCTCCGACATATATATTATGTATGTAAAAGAAAAAACTTATGTCCAGTAAATTATTATCATAGAAATTAAGCAAACGACCATAGAAACATAAGAATGTTGATAACTTTGACTCTTTAAATCCTAATCAGCCTTTTTTGTATTAAACTGGTTATAATTTTCTATTAAACACACCTAACGTTGAATGCCAATGTATTTATTTTCGACTAAGCGATCGACTTTTAAAATTCTGTCACAGCAATGACCTCTCTACGGTCTATATTATTTTATTCTCTGACAATTGCACGCATGGCATAGGGGGGTTAGCTTGTACAATTAAGAGTTATTACGGGGATTTAAATTAAACGTCTGTCTATCTCTATCACACTATATCATGCGGGAAAGAGATGGAGATGTCCAGAAATAACGCACACATTATTTCGGACGGGTCTGTAATTTGTTCTGACTATTATTCATAGCGTTTTCGGGGTAGATTGGAACTATTTTTTGTTGTCTTAAAATGATGTTCGTTGTGGGTGAAAAACGTAGGCACCTTTTTTCATCATGTTCAACAGAAATATACGAATTCAGGTTTACTAAAGATTTTTTATGTAATCTGTAACTCATAATATTTGGTATTTCGGGCCTTTTAAGGTGGCATACTAACTTTATAATAACACTACCTAAAATTTTACATCGGCATTCCGACAAAGCTGACACACGTCAAGATTTTTACATTCATTGCATTTCAGTTCTAGCCAGTCTTTTTCAAAGAACTAAGATTTTTGCAAGAAAATAAAAATACATTGCTAAACTATTAAGATTTTCTGTACTATTAATATAAGCTCGTACTGACTTTATCAATTGGAGTGCCATGTTGTTCAAAGGTTCGATCTTTGATCGATTCGATCAATATATTATATTAAGGTAATGACACTTTTTAAAACCCAAATGTCAAAATGTGGGTTAAATTACATCTCGGCTTTTGACATTATACATATAATTATATCTGTACAATGTACATATATAAATAAAACAAAAATCTTTATACATAGACAATTTGCTTAAATCAACCAATTGCTAAAACTGGCATACGCAACCTCACGCCTCTATTCCCCGAAAGGTTAGCAAGGACACATTTCTAAACCCACATTTCATCAGGTACAGATATCAGTCCTACGTAAAAGCTTATTGCCGTTTATCTGTTTACATTTCTAGCAAACATTTCCTATAAAACACTACTACTTAATATAAATTCCAAGTTGTAAACTATTCACACAAGCCCCGTTAAGGAGAACAGAGCAGCTCGATTAACCACTAGAAGGCTATCTAGTGAAGTGTCGCACTTACCGACTCCACGGTTGTTCAGCTGGAAACAGCTAATGGATTAAATTGAACTCGCTTTACGCTCTACGGGCTTGTATTAGTTTATCTATTGTCTGCGTGTGGGGGAATTGCGAATTTCTATGTAATGTTATAAATGTGCATAGTTTAATGGTCTGTATTCATTAAAGTATTAAATGGAAAGTGAAAAAATTTAGTGTGGCTGCCTTGTCGTCTAGACACAATTATATACAGTGTGATCTAGAGCCCATTTTCGATTCCACCGTTGGAAAAAGTGTACGAGTTCTTCCATTAGGAAATTATTAGTAGCAAGCAGGAGTTTGGAAATAAATTCGAAAATGGAAACAGTTTCAACCACCTTTGCGACCTTAGAATGTTAATAACCTATTATTAAATAGTCAGAATACATTTGTGGCGAAATGTGGGTGCAGAAATAAATGTTTCAATGGCAGATGCCCTTTCAGGTTATAGGCGAGAGGCTTTGTATTTGAAGTGAAGTTTATAGTGGAAGAGCTCTTTGGACCGCAGTGTGATGACTTAAACCAGTCCGACACAATTTCGTTCACTAGTGAAAGAAAGTATCCACTTGTTGAGTTCCTAACAACTGTCTAATTGTATAGTACTACACTTATCATCAGATGGTGTTGTAACTTTGCTGTTCAAGACATAAGGCTAAACA
Organism: Cephonodes hylas; assembly: GCA_030295005.1. Taxonomy (NCBI): domain Eukaryota; kingdom Metazoa; phylum Arthropoda; class Insecta; order Lepidoptera; family Sphingidae; genus Cephonodes; species Cephonodes hylas. The sequence continues at coordinate 2,967,694 of AP025364.1, read as the reverse complement.
GTCAGATGTAAGTCAAAATTCAGGGACACAAACCTGAATACTTGTATTCATACCCAACACAATAAAGGTAATAGCAATTTTAAAATTACCTTTACCGTTTCTCGTTATTTAAAACATAAAAGGGGACTACGAGCGAGTTTCGAAATCAGTATAAAGCGCGCATTATTCAGTTATCCCATGAAATATACATGAAAGTGTGAAATTAGCCGGAGCGCCGCGCAAATGACTATGCCGTTTTACATTTTTATTGCCGCGACACTCTCCTTTTGAATTCATTCGGACCAATTTTGTATTTCGAATACCGTTTGCATTAACTTTTGGATATTATCTTCTCTTGATTATCTGTTGACTGTTTAGGTGTAGAAATAGAAGAAATATGTTCAACGCTTTGCTTTTGTTTTTTTAAGCTTCTTTAACTCTACTCTGTTTGCCATCACGTTCTTGGTACGTGGTTAATCTAGTAAAAGGTTATATGGATTGAAAAGTTCCACCATTTTAGTGTCTCTCGCTAAAACCTAAGTAACCTAAGGTCTATAAACATTCTTAATTTAAAAATGCATGTTAAAGTTATTCTGCTCGAGTCTCGATTGAGTTATGATTTAAATGTATTGGTTGCAACATGAAATTGGGTGATAGCCAAATTCTACTGATTTTATAGATACGTGAAAGCGCAACGACTTTCAGTTAATTTTACCCTTAAACAAAATATAAATCTCAGTTAAGAGACATTTAATTACCCCAAATCATGCAAAAAATTATTAATTATAATTATACGTATTAACAAGAATTTAAATTTATATGTACACAACGAAATATTTTTGACAATAGGTACTATGTGAGGTCTCAGATTGTGAGTATTTGAAACCCACCTAATATTTTATAAATATGTCGATAACTACCTCTCTATTCACAGACAACTAGATTATTTTAAGCAAAAAATATAAAATCACTGAGTCACGATACGAGATTACTCTGAAATAGAAGCATTAGGGCGTAAACTTTGCCACCTCTATGAGAACATGAATCAATTTTTCCACCCAAATACGTGAGGCTACCGCTAAATGTGTGTTTCAACTACTTAGGGATCAGGCTCTTTGATATCATGCCTTGGTTTCATAAAACTCGTCGCGAATAGAGGGATATCAAAGGCGAAACTTTCTTAAAGGCTTGCGTATTTAATTTCATAAAGTTATTCATTTAGTTGCGAAGTTGGATCTGTTGAAAAAGTTTGGAGATGTTGCCATGTTGCGATTCAATCGTGGAAACTTTGGATTTTTGCTCCATACAGTTGCTGCGACGAAATGTGACTTAAAATGATGGTACTGCATATATTTATTCTTATAATACGTATTATATTTTATAATAAGGAATCATTCCAGACTTTTTTTTATTATAAATGTGAAAATTCCAAAATGAATTCTCGTGGTGCAAATATGTATGTTCCATCCGATCTAGTCAAGTATGGTGCTAGAGGTTTTATAAGGAAATTCTCCGCAACAGCATAAAATCCAGAAGTATGCCCGAAAAGCGGTAATAGAATATCGCCCCATCATTCATTTGTTGAGACGAAAACACGAAACTAGTGTGAAGAAAACCACTTCTGCTCACTTCTCCAAGGAATATAGGCAAGTGCTTACTTAAGTCTGCATGTATATTAAATATGTAGAGGTTTCTGAAAGCATTATAGTCTTTTCTAAGCACAATAAAATAGAACAAATAACGTACTTTTGTCGTAAAATATACAGAATAACCGGGGCTTAAGGTGAGAGCTTGATGTTGGCGATAAAAAACCTTTTCTCAATACACTTGAGGGATCACACGCCCGGCGTTATCTATGCTTTCGTCGTCATAAAATTGGATTTACCACAGTTCAAGGTTGTTTGCATTAGCATACTCCAATGATCCTTGCTGTTTGATCAGGCGGTTATATATTCTTTTTCATAATCTGATGTATATGTATGTATCAGATGTAAACAAACTTCATAGGTACAAGAGACATATTTCTATATATGCTTATTTATTGAGTTGTCACACTTCATGTATTTAATGACTTAATGCGTTGTTTCGGTTGCCTCTAAAATCCACGTAATTTGGCGAGCTTTTTGCTGTTTTAGAGTACATTTATAATTTATGTAAAAAATATGATATATTAGAAAAACTCTATTATTACGTCCTTACTGCCAACAAAATAGTGACTACTTACATTATTATGCCCCATGACACAAATATGAGACTTGCGATCAAGAAGTTTTGGGTAAGAATAAAGAGGCAGGCTCTGGCTCATAGGTTTTCCGTGAACAAATTTCCAGAAGCACATAGTTTAGAAATGTGCAACAAAAATGCATACTCGTCTCTGCTTCATGGCAAATCAGATATATTGAAATACGAGAGAAAAAGTCGTAGTGTAGGATGTCCTGCAGCTTGATGATCCGACGACTTGAAAAAGGCACCAGATAGCTGATAGATGAGGCTTGAGAAAGGTGATGGGTAACGGATGCATGAGGGCTGCTCAAGATCGACATGGTTAGCGCTTAATAGTAGAGGCCTACGTTCAGCAGTGGATGGCGATAGGCTGAGTATAAAATTCACACGGGTTACGAATATATGCTTCTGGCTAACTCCCTACGGACACAGACGGGATTCATTTGCTATGAAACTATCCAGCCTATATTTACTTACACGTGCTGTCGACGGTACATGTAGCTCGTATAAATAACTATTCTATAAATCCACGCTCTACTATCGAGTATGTGTGTTGGCACAAATTCACGCAAATATTTGTTGGAGAGCGCTGGCACCAAACTCTGACGCTTATTTGCCTTCCTCGTGCAGTAATCTGGTTTAATAACAAGTAAATATGATGGGACATCTTGAATTCTCTATGTGACTCGTAGGAACTAGAAACAGGAGATTTCGGACGTACGATCTGAAGGCAATCTTACTTTGATGAAGAGTTGTTATGATTGGACTAGTGAAGACTAGTGGAATTGGGTAGTAAATTAATTTTTAAACGTCTGAATCTAAGCGGAGCGCATAGGTTATTTTAACTTTTTAACACTTTACTTTTAATTTTGCTTCAAAATACATACTAACTCCTTTTAAACATCCCAACAGCTTTTAATCCCAAGTTATATAGGGGACTGGATTTCGTTGTTCAACTATTAAAATTACTAAACAAAAACTTAACACTTCCCAACCTGGGAATCGGACCCAGGTCCACTCGACAGCACTCCACACATCTATGACGCGAGTGCACCGAAGCCAAAACAAAAATTATTTAAGAAATAAATTAATAACACACAATAATAGTTGTGACTAATATTTTCCATTATCCACAACGACGGAAATTAATATTGACACTTCACAACAGAAATTAATTGGATTGTTTTGGTTTTAACATGATACCTTGTTTACCGCTCGCCTCTTTGTTGACTCCATTGCCATTTTGCCCCAATTATTCGGAATATTTTAATGGTCAGCGATTCCCTTGTAAATAAACTGATTTCCCTTCATTAATTCATTATTGTTTACGTTTTGTGCCTTCTTACTGTTTTGTATTGTCTTTTATTAACAATTCGTTCTCTGTACATAAAACAAAGCTTAAGAGGAAGATAAGTTGTTCGTCGAGATACGGTCATCTTAGTTTCTGTCTTATTTTTCGATCAAGTTTTTTTTACACCTACTTAAAGGCTACCAGCTTACGAAATAAGACCGCTGTTTCGATCGACGCATTAAGACAAACGTTTCTGTGATTCACGAATATTAATTGTTTGTAGTCAAGTGTTTGTGAAACCAAAAAGTCTTTCGTAGTTTCCAGCACCCACGATACGACTTGAATATTAGTTTGAAAGCAGAACTATATAATTATATATGTTTAGTGTTTATCTATAAAAAAATATGTGTTTGTCTGTGATACACATCAAACAACTTCCACTAAACTATAAAAAGAAGCATTCTGTTAATATAACAGTCCACTTATTACAAACAATAAAAGCATTTATTAACTTTGTTCCAGAACACCATTAGGCAACTAAAAATGACCGTTAAGTAACTAATTCTATATGAGTAGTAACTTTGACAATAATTTTTATACGCTTCGGTTTATGGGGGCCCTAAAAGCGGTGGCAGAATGATTATTACTTAAATCCAGCGCCACTCCATCGCTTCACCTACATCACCTCCCGTTTCGGTATATCACGCATAAAGCGCTTTTACGCACGATATAAAGCGCATTTGTGCTACAAAGTAACAAACAAACGCACAGGTTGGTATTGAAGGAAGGTGTTTTTAATCGATAAATGTAAAATAAATACACCAAAGAAATATACGTAGTTCTTATTCCATACTAAGATACAAGTTTTGTGGGTATATGACTTTTCTTCGCTCGCGCAAACATCGAAACCTGAAACAAATATTTGTATATCGCACAAGCGGTCTCGGCCGGTTGGTCTCGGTGCGGGCTTCGAACCCGGGGCTTCTCGTTCCGATGCTGGTGTTTGACCAAATCTGTCACGGAACTGCCAATATTATTTATTATGTTTGTAAGATAAACATTAATAATTAATTAATCAGAGTTGATATTAACAGCAAAATATTTTTTATATAAACAGAAGGTCCCAAAATTCGGCACTGTGTTCCCAACATAAACAGGTTTATAGCTCATTCAACGACATATCTGTTATAAAATGTTTTACATCTTTTGATGTATACACCTATGCTATTTACATATTGACTGGCAAATTGTGTTTCCTCCCACGTTGAATGTTATTCAAATTAAAAAGATCAAAGGCGCAAAGATATTTCCTTTGATGTGTTATAAATCAGTATAATGTTTCAACACGACTGCGAATGACTTATTACGTAAAATCTACAAAAAAACACAAAAATAATATTTTTTGTTAAAATAAAAAATAAAAAAACACAAGTAAACTGGCTACTAAAGACATTAAAAAAAACACACACACTCACATCCCAAAAGGAACACGGGAATTCGACAATGTTTTAAACCACCGTCAAGGGCCGGCCTAATGCTATTTAGACCCATCTCCAGCCACCGAGCTACTACTGAGAACTTCCCAGTCGAAGACTTAATAACTAATTGTTTTTTTTCGAAACCTACACATAAAAAAGATTTGGCATTATATACGAGTACATATTGTTACTTCATTAAATACATAATCTCTCAGTTTTTTTCATTTATACTATCCATTATATTTTCATCCCTAACGACCAAGGCCCTACCAAACTTTATTACAAAAATAACGGCTACCTACTAACCAATGTAAGTTGCTGCGCAAAACGGACTGTAAACATGAAAACATCATGCAAAATATATTAATATGGAAGCCATAACCTATTCTGGGTATCGTGTGAATATTATATGGCGGTTAATTTTTTACACCGCGTAGCCCTTATTTCTGAGTGGCCTACCTACGCGTTCTGAAATTTATTTTTGTACATCAGTTTTACAAGGAAGTTGCAGATTTATTTACGGACGTGTCATACATAATACTGACATTAAATACAACATCAACATTTAATTTTTACTCACTTACTTTACCTTATGTAGTTAACTGAATAGGGTTATTGTTTAAATTTCGAATATTAATTTAAATAAATATAAATCTTTTCTTACTTCACTGGTTAAGGAAGTCATTGCACAGAGTTCGAATACTAAAATTAGTTGTATTACTATAATTATGAAAATCGATAAAATGCTACTTGTTGTGGGTTCCTAGAAGTAATTTTTTTTCCTTTGTTCGACCGTTTTTTTTCAACGGTCTTTTAGTTCAACTACATTTAACCCTCCCGCCTGTTCTTCAAAGACAGAGGTACCTTTCTGCACCCTACTTTTTCACTCTTGCTTGAGAGTGAACGCATGTGATGGAGAGAAACTAAATTACGTTCCTTTTCACGAAATTATTTTATGATAAAATTATTCTTAAAAATAACAACGTACAGAAATTTATCCTAGCTATAAATATGTCCAGCGATGCAGTTTGCTGCCCGACAGTGCTAGGTTCGATTAATAGCCAGCTCAGCGGGATGTCCGCGCCCGTGAGGGATGAAACGTCAACTTTATTACAAAGGAACATTATTTAACGCCCCCTGGTGGCGGGAGCGATAGACGATAAAAAATTTCAAACTCTTCAGACATCAGATTAAAGTGTGCGGGTTTGGTGGCTTATGTCTTGATTTATAAAAAACGTTAATGTTATGAAAATATACAAATTAGGTTACAAGGTATTTTTGTAGTACGTAGTTTGCGTTTGCATCATTACAGATATGAAATTTATGGTCTATAGCAGTGGTCGGGAACCCGCGGCCCGCGGATGTCTTAGGTAGGTACTTGCGGCTCGGGGATGTTTTGAAAATTGGTTAAAAATACCTTGCTTATGCTTCTCGTTTGGCAGATGAGCATTTGAGAACCATTCTATGAATGGCAACTACAAATATTACAGCTAACAAACGAGAAATTTGTATGAAATCGCCTTGTTAGTAGTTCCTTTGTAGTTTTAATTTTTTATATACTTTTTTTAGTAATATGGGGTAAGTATTACATGGGCGGTATTCATAAAGACAGTGGCACAAAACCGTCTAACCATTACACGAAAAGTAATAAAACATGAGTATCGATGAAAATAAGTCCACACAGCCAAGTAGGTCCAAAAACTTCACCCTAGTTTCAGTTTGAAGTGGAAAAGTTTGGTACAAGAACTCTCGTGATTCGCTGATGCCGCTCAGCAGTTTTCCAACTCAATTATATCTTTATAAATATTTTATGATGCGATAAAAATTCACCGGGAAGCGCCTAATTGGTCTAGTATTTATAAAACTGAAAAGAGGTTATAAAAAAGGATCTGGCGATGGATGCAGAAATACATTTTTGCTGTTCCCATAAAAAAAGCCAGCCTAAATATTTCTGACTTTGCAACTACTAGCTGTTGCCCGCGATTTCTTAAAGAAATTCTAGATTTTTCTTATTTATACTTTCCTATTCACGCTTCCAACCCACACTAGGTCAGCGTGATGGATTAAGGTCTAAACCTAGTTAATAATATTTATTCATTTATACGAAGCATTTATCGCATATATCATGACAAATATCCTTCCACAGAAACTCGCAGCATCTAATCTCACTAGTGTCTAATCAACTGCGCCACGAAAGCTGAGTGATTTTTTTCGTAAACGATGCAGCCAAATTGCACAAAAGTAAAAGGCAATGCTTCAATATTCCGCAGCCACGTTACTCTTGTGTTCCTTCTCCTCTTTTACGAGAGAAAAACTATTAATGTGCCTTTCATGTTTAAGGGGAGGCGACTTTTATAATAACACGAAACGAACACAATGGCAACTGGTGAAAAAAAAATTGCAAAGGAAATGAATATGATCATCGATTACCAGTTTTTAAAAGTATGCCGGCTCGATTCTGACTGAATATAAAGGATAGTTAAGCGCGAGTGGTCTTCCAATATTCGATCTTTAGAATTGTTTCGATTTTTATATGAAAACGTTATTTACATTGTAAATAACAAAACGTCATTCCATTCGTCCAATCCATACTTAAAAAATCAGTACACAAATAACTTTATGTATCTGCTTTACTTTGACTGTACAAATTTGGATGATTTTTGTACATCGGTAAATTGGACTTTAAAACTTTTGAAATTAATCATCGCCCCATTCAACAAAAAAATACACCAAAGTTACATCTTATTTCACGAGCACACCTAAAATAACATGTATTTCGCATAGCACTTAAATCCCAACACAATCCCAAATTAATCCCCAATTATAAGAAATACCGTTGAACGTACTGTATTACCTACACTTCGACGTAAAGGCCACGAAGATTATCCGAGATAAGTCCGACGATGGATATTCCATTACAGTCACGCCTAATGAATTTCCATCGAATAATCGGAGCTTATGAAAAAAACACGAGTTGTATGGAATTTTCCTTGGCTATGATCTTCGACATTCGACGACTTAATAAACGTTTAATGATATAGCTCCCCCAGGGGAATTGTATCGGCATCAATTATGTTGTTGAGATTCTTGGTCTAAATACTGATTGAATTTCTGTTAAATACATTTGATTGAAGTATTAAAATTGTGTAGGTCTCAGACAAGGTTACAAGCTGAACAGTGCTTTTGATATCAATTAATTAAGCAGTGATGGCCTCGAGGTTTGGGCACGCGGTCGAGAATCTCGCCGGTCGCGGGTGCGAACCCCAGGCACACACCTCTGACTTTTCGAAGTTATGTGTGTATTCACATTGAATTATCACTTGCTTTAACGGTGAAGGAAAACATCGTGATGAAACCTGCACACCTAAGAGTTCTTAGGAATTTCTTAGGTGTGCAGTCCGCCAACCCGCACTAGGCCAGCGTGGCGGACTATGGCCTAAACCCTCTCAATGGTAGAGGAGACCCGTGCTCAGCAGTGGGCGTATATGGATTGAAGAAGTTGCTAAGTTTCTTTGTCTTAATAATAATTATTATTTTATGTTCAATTGATTCAAAAAGAAATGTGTTATTTACGACAAAAAGGAAGCTAGGTGATACATTGTAATTTTGACCTGTCACAACGCACTCAAGTCTTGCGGTTTTTAAGTCTTTTATAGAAGGGGATAAGTGTACTAAGAGTCTTTTAATGAAAAATATTAGTGACACATTGAATCGATATACGAGATGTTGACCTCGTATATACAGGGTGTATTTAGACCGTGATCGAAAACTGAGGCAGGCAATGGCGATGGTGATTACAAACCCCCTGGCATTAAAGAAAATCCTGACAAAAAAAATTTTTTTTGATGTTTTCCATACAAACCACATACTTTTAACACCGATGGTTGTATGGAAAACGTCAAAATTTTTATTTTTTGTCGGGATTTTTAACATCGCCACTGGGTTTGTGATCACCCTCGCTATTACCTGCCTCAGTTTTCGATCACGGTCTGAATACACCCTGTATATAAAGCTGGATAAAAATCAAGGATTCTTCTGCGGATATAAGCTACAGATTATCGGAAAAGTGCGATATATCAATAAAACGTATAAGAGAACGGCACGAGTAGTGAACGATTAATAACATCCTGCGATATGATTGTAACTAACGCAATAATGTATGAGATGTTTCGTTAGGCCGCTGTTAGTTCTATTTTCCTTAATCTTTGCGCGATTAACGAGGCCAATATATTAAGTTTGGCGTAGATGTGTAGCTATTTTTTTGTTTTACGAAAATGTGTTTTTATGTTTATTAGAAATTCATTTAATACTTTACTTTTTTGGTCCTTTAAATCTGATGATAATGTAAAACACATAGCATACAATTTTAAGTAGAGTTCTTCTGTCCTAAAACTTGTAGTATGAAAACGCATGCCAATCAAATATAACATTTCAAATATCTTTTTTCAAGATACCTAAATAAAAATAAGTTCAAAACAATAATATAAAAAGTGAACAGTGATAACTATCCTTTCAAACCCCAAAATTATTCGAAAGAAAATCAACGTCTAAATATTTCTTACACTTGTACCTTGAATAAACCACAAATTCCCGGACACAAATAAGTCAAAAATCGTCGTCTAGCACACGAAAAAAAAATGAATAAATTACGCGCACAAAGCATGTCATAAAAAATGCAATATCTGAACCCGCTGCGGAAAACGGGAGCGTTCCACACGCTCCCCTAAAGGTAATTAGAGTTAACGATTGAAATAAGCCGATATTAAATACGTTGTAACTGGGAAGGTGGGCCGACGTGTCGTTTAAATTTCCTGCTACCCGGAAAGTCTGTCTCGCCAACAATAACTTTTGTTTAATTAAAAAGTCTGGGTCCGATTCTTAGGGATTAAAAAATACTCTTGACTTTTCTTGTTAAACGCGTACTGTAAATTGTCATGTTATATAAAATGTCTGCTCGTGTATCCTATGGCGAAAAATTGTGCTGAGTATCTAAACGACCCTGGTTCGAAGTCTAGAAATGACAAGGTAAATATTAATAAGAAACAGCTAGCTAGCCTCAAGTTAGCGAAACATTGGCGTAGAGGGACACAGGCATGAGCAGGTAGATTTATTATATAAAACTCTCAACTCAGGCTTTCTGCCTTAATCTTCTTTAACCAAAAATTGCACTGGTCTCATTTCAGTCCTTACATAACAACCTAATATAGCCTTGATAGGACATATATAGCAATTATTACCTACAAGAATATAAATATAGTATTATACCAAACAGTATAAAAGTTCTTATCTCTCCAACGCAGTCTTCAAATAATATAAAGAATCGAAGTTTCCAAGTTTCCTTCAATGGACAAACTTTAGCGGAGTTCTTTAGCATCTTCACTTCAGTTGCACAATAAATAGAAGTTTCTCGAAACTCTTTTCCACCACAGCAATCTTATTAATATAATAAATTGAAAAATATGGATATTTGCCACTCAATCGCGCCAGAACGGCTGAATGTATCTGGATAAATTTTGGTACAAAGGTAAGTGTTATGAATATCACATTGGATGATGGAGAGAATAGGTACAGCTAGTAGTTATGTGAGTGAAATAGATTACACTAAAATGTTTTTTTTGTTTTATATGTATGGTTTATCTTCATGTAGCTTTTGATTTCTGATTCCCCAGTATGGCTGGACATTAGCTAAATATTTTTATCTACTTAAACGCTTACTAAACAAGCAAATCCTTTCTTAAGAAGCGTTAGATATGAAACTTTATATAATAAGGTCTTTTACCACGAGCACATGAAATCCTTTTTACTTCAAACTGCAATTAAACATTATTTTTAAAAGCGAACAAATATCAAAGAAAAATACCTAATGCATTGTTATCTCGAGCGTTGCGACAATAGCCACCCCACAGCGAGCTACTAAAAATGTCGTAAAACAAATTTCCTTTTAATTCACGGTCACCAAACAGGGGGATTATTAATCAAATTCTGTATGCCTGATGTCGCAGCGGAGATTAAAGAAAATCTCACATTTTTCAACGGCAATTTCACCTTTTATGCGTAATTCCGTTTTAATTAAATCTTTATCCTGTCGAGGGTACACAATTGCGGGAGTGAGTGATTTGTTTTTTATTGATGTTAATTTGAACATTTTTACCTAGATTAATATTCAGGATTTTAATCTGTATCCATACTTTTAACGGAACCATACATTAAGGAATAAAATGCACACATACACAACTTCACCTATATCTTTCAAAGGAGTAGGCAGAGATGCATTTCACCAGGTAGGCCACAGTTCCACTTAATAGAGGCTGAGCCTATAGCCGCTTTTAGGACACATTTCTTAATTCCGTACAACACTTTAACCCGGTAATCAAACCTAGGACCTCTATGCTGGGCACAAATTTTCTATACAACTAAAAATATCCCGCTATATGCCATTTTATTATTTCCAACCAATACACTTTTACAAGATAGTTATTGTAATACAATCTTATGATTTTTTAAATTAAAAATGGATATTAATGTTTCATTTTAATAATGTCAAAACCATACCTCACACACCCACGACGCAACTGATATCGAAAACCTTCACTCAAACAAAATTCAGACTCGAAGCAAATTTTTCATCTACCTTACACAGAAACTTTCCATTTTTGCATTTACTTTACCTTTTCCACGCTAAATCCCGAATATTTCGAACAAGAAACGCCAGAGAATGTGAAAATAGAGCGCGAATATTACAAGAAACTGCGACAATAGTGAACCATCGAAGTATGAGCCCCGTGCGCCTTTGCCTCAGCTTTGTGCATTTTAAAAAGTGACGACTTGCTACGTGTGCTAATGACGATGCCTTAATAAGGAGCGTAGTACTGCAGCATTTTGTATGGCTAGTTTTTTGAATGTTGGCATAAAACTACTGCTTTTGTCAGGTTGGCACTAATGCTGCTTATTATGTAAGATGTTACATTAAAAAAGATTTGTTATTGTATCGTGATAAGTTACAAGTATGTGCAGTGCGATCTAAAGTGTTCGATTTCCGGGTCGGGAAAAGTGTTTCGTTTTTCCATTAAGATATTCTCAGTAGCAGCACAGAGTCTGGAAAAGTGCTCGAAAAATGAGAATAAACTCACCCTCTACGTGTAACTGATACATATATATCCATCTTGTGACTCTCACATATATTATGCCGCCCTGCATAAAAGATTTTCATGCTGCGCTTGGGATAACCTAAATAATTGGATGTAATCCAACGGTAAGTATTAAAAACAACAAACACACAGTAAACAGTAACAGATATAGAAAATGTGCCCAAATAGTTACTCTTTTGTTGAAATAAAAACAATGCTGGCAAATGTAGATGTTGAAAAACGCAACCAAAGAAACATGCTCTTCAGACCCTACAGGTATCCCACAGAGTTGCTATACTCCTACAGTAAAGTACTCAGTGTGAGAAAACTATTCATTCTAAGAACAGTTTTAAAAACGCACAAATCATTGATTTTTGACCCAAATGTAGTTAAAAGAAAACTCAACATTTTAACAGTTACAGCAACCAGAACCTTTTTTGCAAAGAACTAGTATCTAATCACCTCCACACGTTTATATAGCACTATTAACAGGAACCTCAATATTTATCCGAAATCTAATTTTGAGTGTAGAAATACAGTATCTACCTGGCTAATGGAAAGGAACTACGATGAAACAGAAGGTATTTTGCAAGTTGTGAAATAAAAAAAGAAAAAAAAAATACTTTGTTGTATGCAGTCACTACACAAACTCATACACGCTCTGTAAATTATACATTGGTGCTTAATAAGGATTGATTTTATTTTACGTTAATTAGCTTCAATTCAATTTTTTTTTTGTTAGAATTGATTTTATGTTTTTAATTTGTTTCGAATTTATTTAATTTTTATTACAATTGGTTTATGTCAAATGTCTCTATTTTGGTTAGAACTTAATTAATTAATTTACATTTAATTAGAATTGATTTATGTCAAATCTTGATAATTTATTTATAATTTACTAGCGACCCGCCCCGGCTTCGCACGGGTGCAATGCTGATATTTAATGGATGTTATCATACATATAAACCTTCCTCTTCAACCACTCTATCTATTAAAAAAAACCCGCATCAAAATCTGTTGCGTAGTTTCAAAGATTTAAGTATACAAAGGGACATAGGGACAGAGAAAGCGACTTTGTTTTATACTATGTAGTGATTTCTAGTTATGTCAGAGCAGGGTCTTCTGGTACAAGTATGAAAATATTTAAAAGAAGGCCCTAACACTGTATTATTTTTATTCTTTTGTAATATTTATTAATGAATAAAGATTAATAATATGAAATTGTCACTTTATTTCAGGATGGTTACAATGAAATGAGAAAAATCACAACAGTGAAAAAGAGGAAATGTAAAGTTTTCTCAAGAGAAAAACGGTCGGAAGCTAACAAAGAGTAATTGTAAAAACCTTAATAGCAATTATCTCACAATTAACTCTTACACGGCGACAAGTATGCAAATGGGATCGGCTCTACTAGTTCTACAAATAGAATGTTAGCGCCGGACTTAGAAGAGGAGATTGGGGGGTCCAACCTACATTTAATTGTTACTATAGACAGAGAATAAAGAGAATTTTCGCGTTGAATTGCCAAAGTCGCTAAACAAATATGTTTATTTAAACCTACAAGGCGAATAGATTGTGTGTAGATAGTGATTTATTGTTATTTTTTTCTGGGAAATAAAAGTTATTTGAGGGATTTTTTAGTAACATAATATTATATGAACTTGAACGAATCTACAATCAAACACTAGTAGCATATATAATTGTGTTACGTGCGATCTAGAGGTTCCTAACCTAAAACAGGACCTAAAACACAATAACCTCAATTAGTTACTTTATACCATTTGTTTAAAGGCAATTTGTTTTGTTTATTTAACACCTAATTTAAAATTCCGCTTTACAGCAAACATTATCAAATAAAATAATTCCTTATCCCTATTCTATTTGAACCTGTTCGGTACTAACAACTCAAAGAAATTAAAATCATCTGATGTCCTAAATCCGCACCTGAGAAGCACGGCTTCAATCTTGCCGCCACTCGCATTTGCATCACAAGGGTAGAGGGTTCAATTCCCGGGTGAATACAGAGTGGCTGCGTCCCATTTGGATGCATTGGTTCCGATGCTTTGCTCTCTATGTTCTGCCGCGCAAATTTATGCAGTTACACTTGTTTTCTTATTGCGTACTTCTACTTGTTTGTTTGGATATTCCTAGACTTTGGTTCGACTAATGAGGATTGATAAGCAGTGATGGCCTCGAGGTTTGGGCGCGCGGTCGAGAATCTCGGCGGTCGCGGGTTCGAACCCCAGGCACACACCTCTGACTTTTCGAAGTTATGTCTGTATTCAAATTGAATTATCACTTGCTTTAACGGTGAAGGAAAACATTGTGATGAAACCTGCACACCTAAGAGTTCTTAGGAATATCTTAGGTGTGTAGTCCGCCAACCCGCACTAGGCCAGCGTGGTGGACTATGGCCTAAACCCTCTCAATGGTAGAGGAGATCCGTGCTCAGCAGTGGGCGTATATGGGTTGATGAAGAAGAAGAAGAAGAATGAGGATTATTGTAGCAGGTTCAATCTCTCTCACTAAGCTTAATGTTACCCATGGTGTTATATTTCCCTACCAAATATATAGTACATACTCATCATTAACATTAGCCTTTAAACACGATTCATGTCATGGTTCCTTGACCTCCTCTACAACTCTCCTAAACAACCGTAATGATTTAGGCTTTATTCTACCACAAGCGAACCACAAGCCTAATAAATTTCTAAGAACTGATGTCGGAGAAGGATGATTTTCACTATCATCTTCATTAATGATTGCGTGTTTGGTGGGCGTCATGAGGGTAAGATGCGAGCACGAAACACAATGTTCACAGTTATGCACAATTTGATTACGTAATTACAAAATAATTTAACAGCAAGACCGAGCAGCGGGTTCAGGGCACCGATCTTGCTTTTACTCTCCACAATCCAACTCGATTGATAACCATCACTCCAAAACAATGTGCAACACATCTGCCAGCCAGTCAAGATATGATGGCCCCGACTCTAGAACGTGCTTCTACACGTTCTCTTTTAATGTGTGCAAGTTTCCTCACGATATTTTCCTGTCACCGTTGAGATACTTTATTATTATATGAATACACACATATATTCGCCAAAACCTCGAAGCTATCAGTTCTTCTAAAAGAATTCTACAGGTAAAAAGTGCAGCAAAGAAATGATTTTGCAAACCGTTTTTAATTTATAAAACCTCTGGGTTCGTGGTGAATATTCTAAAGAATGCTTTTAAATTGCAGAAACCTCTCAATCACAATTCATTACGCGGAAAGCAATTTTCTTCCTATGTCATCCAGGAGTAACTGATGGATAGCTTTAATTAAAACTTTGTACCCTCTACCAACTTTTATTGCCGTTTTGAAAAATTGTTTCATACTATTTTCATTACAACTACAGTAGAGAAAGATGGAGCAAACCTTTAAAGTCACTACGGTTCCGCCTGTAATATTTCATATTTTTTACAAATTTCACAAAAATATGTAAAAATAGTAATTACGTAATCACAAACCAATCTATCTATCTATTGACAGCCCCGTGGCGCAGTTGGTTAGACACCAGCTTGCGAAATGTGAGGCCGCGGGTTCAATCCCCGCACCAAGACAAATGTTTGTGTGATCCACAAATATTTGTTTCGGGTCTGGGTGTTTGTGAGACCGAAAAAGTCTCTCGTAGTGTCTGATACCCACGATACAGGTCTTGTAACCTAGTGTGGGGTCAGAGCTATGTATGTGACTGTTGGGTGTATTCATTTTATTTCTTTTTCTGCTGTAATTATATAAGGGTATTTATTTATTTTATCGAACCTTTGGCTTCTTTGTTCAGTATGCAACAACTGTACTAAAGAGGCTGTCAAGTAGGTATAAAGGTTATTATTACCCGTTCAGATTTCGGAGCGTTCCGTTTACGGCCATATTTCTCGATTTAGGAAGTTTTTTCATTTCGTTTCGCACTCGGAGTTAGATGACACCTTTCACCTGGCCGTGATTGATATCTGCTTTATGAACTTCTTTTTTATATGAAATTTGACATAAAAAAACATAAATTAAACTTAGAAATAGAACTTATTCTTGAAACAGGTATTTTATGTATGGTGTAGAGTCTTTTGAGACATAGACACATAAAGATATTTCTATATCCGCGTTCCACTAAATGTGCTTTTAAGTTCCACTTTCCATTGGCTTACTTCGTACTGCGTCCAAGAATTTGCTATTGAACTCGGCATCTCTCGGGCGCTAAACGCGTACATAAACCGATGAATCAACGAGGCTAGAAAATCATGAAATATAATTATAATCATGAAATATAATATATGGATCAACATGATAGACTCTCATATAAAAAATTGAACATTGCTTATTCTGCAGTTGCGTCTTATCCGTTAAATGAGATTTGAGATTGCCTGTAGCGTAAAAATCTCTTACCATCCTTTCTTCTGCATTTTATATACGACAAATATTAACTAGCTACAAAATGTATTATCAGCATAACCGAGCAGTTAAGAACCATTCATATGCTATCGATATCGCCTTAACATTTTTTAGGTATGAATTTCGGAAAGAATTTGCAAATTTTTAGAGCCACAACCGCGTTTTTAAAATCTCTCTTTCCATTTATGACAGCCTAGTAATTCATATCAGCTTATCGTCCTACAAAACCTGTCAATATATTCCAAAAAATAAATCATTCTATTTTAATCCGAATCCTTTCAAAAAAGAATAACTCATTGAAAAATTTCAAATATAACCGGTCAAAACAAAGCGAAAATGTTATAAAAATGGCGTATCTATTATCCGGGTATCCACCTGTCGCCTTCTAAACAAGAGTGATGTCCCAGGGGTCGGAAAAATTTCAAGAGACAATTTTTGCCGGCCCGGCGCGATCCCTTCCGAAACTTTGATGGAATTGTTAAGCGCAAATTATAATTTATGTATACATTTTACAGGCTTTTTCTGGCGCGATGAAGTAACACCGAAGCTCGTGTCATAAATTATTATGTACACAGTTTTAGATAGAATGTGGTATAATATTAATAGATTTTAATTTAGTTATGTCTAGAATACGAAAATATGTTTGAGCATTTGTGAATCCAATTAAAAGTTTCGGTAAGAGATAAGTATTTTTAGTTTTAAATTATCTCATCATTATTTTAAAGCGCAAAAATAACTATTTTTTTTGTATTACCTTCATTACAACCCATATACGCCCACTGCTGAGCACGGGTCTCCTCTACCATTGAGAGGGTTTAGGCCATAGTCCACCACGCTGGCCTAGTGCGGGTTGGCGGACTACACACCTAAGAAATTCCTAAGAACTTTTAGGTGTGCAGGTTTCATCACGATGTTTTCCTTCACCGTTAAAGCAAGTGACAATTCAATGTGAATACACACATAACTTCGAAAAGTCAGAGGTGTGTGCCTGGGGTTCGAACCCGCGACCGCCGAGATTCTCGACCGCGCGCCCAAACCTCGAGGCCATCACTGCTTTATCGTATTACCTTAAACCTTTGGAAATTTCTTAAGTGTGTAGTCCGCTCACTGCACTAGGTGACGAGGAGGCTATTGCATTGGGATTCGTGACGTATATGATGATCATTCCAAATCTCCAGTTTTAATATACCTTTCTGCTTCCTTTCTTGCAAAAAAAATAATAATGATGAATATGTCTTAATATCAGTAAGACATCAAAATAGATCACAAAGATATCCCATTAAAGAGTAAAGTACAACGAGCAAACTTCAAAAACAAATGAAGATAAAGCAAGACAAGACGCCAGTAAATTAAATGTTTGTTTAGCAAGAGTCTACAAGACATAATTTAGGCGGGTAATCCCTTCCTATAAATATCTACAGTAAAGGGCTCAGCAAAGGACAAAGTCCGGGGGAAATTGCCCATAAAGATTTACTCAAAAAGACGACTAACTTTCGTCGTTTCCACTGCTTAAGTCTTTTTATTTAACAAGGGATTAATATAAAGAGAACGAATTATATAGTATGTAACTTATATTGATTATGTTTATGCCTCTTTGATTTTATTAGAAAGAATCCAGTAGTAGCAAGAAATATGGAGTTTTTCTTATGAAGAATATAAGTTCGCTCCCAAATATTCAGAACACAGTTTGCGAAAGGTGGGTGTTATGATGGACCTCTATCTGCCCACTCGAAAATACAGGTGTAGATTTATGTACTTATTACATGTTATTTATTTAAGTACAAAAACGAAGACATATTAATTGCATTAAAAGTATCTGTGATTTAAATATATAAATCTGCGACGCATTTACACAAAGATTTTGGAAACTATTTATTAAGTAACTAAAGTATAATACTTTACGGTTGACACAAAAACTCTTGAGCTTCTTGCAAAACATTTATTGAAACATTCATCTAAAAATTTATTTTTGTATACCCCATTTTATTTTCCTTAAGACACTTCACACGTGCGAAAGGCTGAATGGCTGTATATTAACATTTCCATAGTCACGTAGAGCGGTGCAATGGGTACAATAAAGTTTTTCATAACACGTGGCGTGTGACCGACGATAACCCCCCCCCCCCCCCGCGCATCCCGGTACGTTATTACCCCTGTCTCAGTGCATACGTAATAAAGTTGACGTGTCGGACAGATAGTAAGGGGCTAAATATGTTAGTAGAACACTGTGTTATATTATTAAAGATGAGGCATAATAAATAATTGTTATGGTTCTTTATTCAAATTCGTAAAAGTCATAAAGAATTTTCTCTATCGTAATAATTGGTGTCGAAAAACATGGTGTGGAAACCTGTGCACCTAGAAGTTCATAGGAAATTCCGCAAACCCACACTAGGGCCGCGTTTTGAACCAAGGTGAAAAGATTCTCATTCATATAGGAGGTTTGGACCCAGCAGCGGGACGTATTTATGCTGATAATGTGCTCCACACAGACATAATTTTTCTTCAAGGACACAATTACGTACTACTAAAGATGCAAATTTGATTCGATGATTATTAATATCATGTTTTGAATTTTAATTACTAATATCTACATCTGGTGTCGGTGTTTAATGTTTATAAAAAAGGTTCTTGTCGTTAAGGCGTTTACATTAACTTCCCATAACACAAGACTTGCTATTGCTTGCAAAAGACTTTATAGTCTTATTGTAAGGTTCTTGAAATGTAACGCGTCAATAATATCAAGCAGCGTTGTATGAAAATGTATAATAATACTCTGGGTAAAGGAAAATCATTCTGCCACCAAAGAGTCGTGCGTGACCCCAATAAGTTATATAATTATGAAGTTTATAAAAATCGAAAAAACACTTTTAAATAAAACAGAGCCACATCATGGTACATTTTCATAATTAGTTTTTAATGAGGAAAGTTTTCTTTTAACGCCACCTCGCTCTGTGACCAGACGATATTGAGCCATTGGTGTTAGTAGACGGCTTTTTTATATTATTTCTGGACTAAAACAAGTTATACTCGGTTGAGTTGAGCGGCTTAGACAGGATAATTTATTCCATTAATTATTTTTTTCGTGGCGACACAAAAGTAATTTAAAACTTTGGTTAACTGTTTGGGGACTTATTGGGAGTATTTTGTATTCAATATCTGTATTTTTTGAGCCATAATTTATTTATTTATTAGCCTAGAACTAGTTCGCCTAATCCCTCCGCTTCACGTCTCAAAATTAGAAGTACCTACTTATGTATTTATAACTCCTATTTGTATTAGTTTAATATCTAAAATAGTAATTGAATCGTATCTATATAAATTCAGGGCATCATAAAATAAACTTGTTGCATAGATTTCCCATTCTATTTGGATATGGTCAAGAACGGTTCGGTGCCTGGAAGTGTGCCAGAATAGGCTCACTCCCTATTAGTTGTGAGCACACTTAAGAAATTTCTAAGAACTTTTACGCGTGCAAGTTTTATCATGATGTTTTCCTTCTTTAAATTGCGTGGTAATTAATTATGAAACAGACCTAACTTCGAAAAGTCAGATGACTGTGCCTGGGGCTTGAACTCACAGGCCAGCAAGATTCTCGACCGCGCGCTTAAACCTCCAAGGCATATATATACATATGTATTAAGAAAGTTTATATTGTCACAGCATATTCTTCATTTATGAAAGAATTTGCATAATCCAAAATGTAAGTGAGCACTACCGCACCATTAGTACATTCAAGTCAAAGAGATTATATTTCAAAGAAACAGTGGTAGTCTATCCCTCCGTTGGAATATATAAAATATTTTACCTCAGGACACAGACAGTGCAAAAAGAACATAATAACGAGATTACGCGGTGTAAAGAATTTTTTTGCTAGTGATTTCAGCGTAGTAAATCGTGTCTACGTATAAAAACTTTAGTATTTTCTGTAAGAAAATAAATTTTTAATACATTCTCTTTTAGATAGTACACTCATATAATTTTTATAGAGCGTCTCGCGTCACAAGTGTGTCTTGTAACGTATAAGTTAATTCTTAGATCGAGAAAAAAGTTTTTTTCAATAAAAAATTCTTAGCAAAAATTCTAGGAAAGTGCAAAAAATTGCAATAGGCACGTCGCCTATTACAAGGACTTAAAAACACATTAAGATGAACTTAGTCGTAGAAATTCACTTCTGTCCACCCTTTCGGGAAAATCAGCCTGATAGTATGATAAAATATGTTTACTCGTAATTAACATTACACCCACCAACCGATGCTTATGACATTAGAAGACATATAATAAGCGTGTTTTTATTCTTAGTAGAAAAAGAACCGAAAATCGCCAAAAACCCACAATAACAAACGACTAAATAAAATTTGGTAACAGTGAAAATGGTAAAATGGTAGCAGTGATGGCCTCGAGGTTTAGGCGCGCGGTCGAGAATCTCGGCGGTCGCGGGTTCGAACCCCAGGCACACACCTCTGACTTTTCGAAGTTACGTGTGTATTCAAATTGAATTATCACTTGCTTTAACGGTGAAGGAAAACATCGTGATGAAACCTGCACACCTAAGAGTTTTTCGGAATTTCTTAGGTGTGTGTAGTCCGCCAACCCGCACTAGGCCAGCGTGGTGGACTATGGCCTAAACCCTCTCAATGGTAAAGGAGACCCGTGCTCAGCAGTAGGCGTATATGGGTTGATGAAGAAGAAGAAGAAGAAATAAAATTGCCAAAATGCACCTCTGCCTACCCATTTGGGGAATGAAGACATGTGGTCCTTTATGTACGTATGAAAAGTAAACTCAAAAAATATGAAAATTATTCATGACATTACAATCAGATATTTACAATTTATATGTAGGTTTGAATCGAACCTTTAACTACAATTTATGAAACAAATAAACAAATTAAAGCTAAAATACGTTGATTAGTACCGACCGCGAGTACATAAAGAACTTTTCTCAATGAAAGGCGATCAATTACAGCGTTATTACAGCGGCTGACTTGGCTAGAACAAATTAATTTACCAACGAAAACACGCCGGGATCAACTTGCCTCCGGGAATTTATTACGGATTCTCATCTCGTGGATGTCTGAGGCTTGATTTCTGGACGGGATTCTGTATAGGCGGATATTAGCCAAAACGGAGACGGATGGGAGGAATATTTTAGTGTGTAAAATATTAGGGCCGTATTTTTTCTGGGAATTTTGATATACCTACTAGCTTTTGGCGGCATAATACCAGATCATCTAGATTTTTCTTTCTATGTTGTAATAATTATACTTGAATGTTAGCTAAACTTCTTTAAAATTTTAGACTAATTTTAATAGTAAGAAGTGTCAGACACTCAGAAACTTTTGCCCATCATCATCATCAGCCCATATACGACCCAATGCTGTACACAGGCCTCCCCTACAACTGAGAGCAGTTAGGGCTTATTTTACCACGCTGACCAGTGAACTACTGCAGGCAGACTACACACTTTAAAACTTTTAGGTCTACAGCTTTCTTTATGATGTGTTCCTTCACCGTAAAAGTACGAGATGATTCATTCGGCCATACGCCTAAGCCTCGAATCGATACATAAAAGTTAATGTAATTAACAAATTGATATAAATCTACTTATAAAGTAAAATTTCGTCTACAATTTAAATATTGTTTTATTCAGGGGATAACTTTACAAAATTATATTTCGACTCGATATTTCGAAACTTTTCAACGTAATTATACGTCAAACTAGCACGTATCTTTAATCTTATAACGTAATTATTTAAGTTAATTGTATTGAATGTTTAGAAGTTAATTAAGAAGTTATTTAAGAAAATATCGAAGAAATTTTGTACTTATTTGACTTTTAACTAACTTACTTTAAACTAAGAATATCGATGAAATTGTTTTGTTCATAAACAAAGACGAAAAAATTCTAATAATTTTTAAGCCTTATAACCTCATTCACGATAAGTTGATTCTTTTGGCAGATGTCAATTTTTCTGAGACATGACTTTAAAATAAAAAACGTATTATTTTATTATTTTAATGATTTGATAAATATAAAAAAATACATACAACACAAAAGTCTCTAAAGATATAAGCGTTATCCGAAAATTTTGAGACTTTATTGCTTCAAAGTAAAAATAAAATAGGAACACTGAAACTAATTGACGTTTGTATAATGTTACATCGGTCGGACAGAAAGGGACGTAACATCGTTCATATCGATGTCCACGTCGATAATTTTATTGAACACTATGATGACCATGGCTGTGCTCCTTTTTCTTAATAAAAATTGTTTTAAATATAAAACTATTTTATTTTTAACCTTTATTTTTACATACTGCGTTATTTTTGGACCTCCTGTCAACTTAAAATAGGTGGTTTAGACCATGAAACTAAACAACTTTTCCAAAGAAACATGGGTCGAAACGTGATAAATAATTCGACTCTCCCATAGAAAACTGCTCACATGGTCGATTTCGTGTAGAAGGTCTAAATTTTTTTTCACTTTTTGACCCGTGTTTCTTTGGGGAAGTTGTTTACTTTCGTGGCCTAAAACACCTATTTAAATTTGGCGGGAGGTCTAAAAATAACCCTGTTATATTAAATAGGTACTTATTATGAACTTTGACCCACCATCGCTTATCTACATAATGTTTTACATGTCGAAAGTAATAAATAATTTCACACATAATGCAGTATTTTAAAACGCAATATTTTTGAACTACTCGATATGTTCTGTTTCCCATCATTAGTCGATATGCCAAAAGAATCAACTTATCGTGAATGAGATATAGTTTATGAAGACTGTCAACACTTAAATATTAACTACAAAAACGATATCAGTAGTAAGAATAAAACCTTCTTTGTTCCCATCATGATTATAATTCACATCTCTTGCAGAGGCATGAAAACTCTTTTGTCTGAAGTGAGCTTTAACTCTGCTGCCAACGTCAGCATGCAAAGTTCGCAGACTGCTGTCATGTAGGCGTCTGTTTAAGGTGCGCATACTATATTACCTGAAATGCTATGTAGATTTTCAGATATTTATTTTTAGCATTGAATATACGAGTATTTCTAACTTAAATTAAATTAATTAAATAATTGTAAATATGATAGTAACGATTAAAATTTTGAGGTTTCGTTTAACATTGTATTTTTTTAAAGCAAGTGTCTAGGGTCTCGTCGTGAGTAATAAGGTTTTTTACAATTCATTCCTTTCATTTATTCCTTCATTCTACTCGGGTCTACAACGAGACAAAGATATCTCTCAATGCAAGAATCGATTGCAGTCTTGTGTTCAGCAGTTATATCAACAAAGGTAATGGTGAAAGTAATGTTCAAGAATGTTTAATTTTTATTTATATTTTATTGTAAAATAAAATTAAAATAGTTACAAAGGACAATTCCTTTTCATTACGCGAAGAGCTGAGCACCAAGCACTTAGGAATTTTCTTCATAATCCCGAGATAAAACGAGGCTCTAAGTTTTCATACTATTTTAATACGACGGTCGCTACTGTCCGCCAAGTTTAAGCGTTTACCTCGCTATTCAAGAAGTGGTAGTAAAAAATAAAAAACTTAAATTGTTTAGCGTATATTAAATGTCAGGTACGGTGATTAATATATTTTTTATATATTTAAGTAAATTACCAAAATAGTTGATTTTTTTTCCATACAGGGGAAACATGGGGAACTTTCAAATTTTATTTATAATTTTATTATAAACGATCTCACAAATTTTCAGCTTGTTGTGAATTTATGTAAGTCAAATGCCTAATTTGACCGGACTATATTGTTTACTAAAATTTAAAGGTCAGTGAGGACTATTGACTAAACCCCTGTCAATTGCAATGAAGGCCAGTGACCAAACTTAAAACAAGTATAGATTTATTGTTGATTTGTTTTTCTTTTTTTAGTATTTACTTGGATATATTATATACTCTTTACTTGGACTTCTCCAATATTCTTATCCGTGGCGGTTTATTTCTTCATATTAAGATAAATATAAGCGAGTATTCGCCATAAAAGCGTTATCAGATTTGTGGTTGGCTTGAATCCAATTTCGGTGGAGCAAGAGAGCTTGTGCCTGACGTTGCATGAGAAAATTCGCTTTGTACTAATGACATACGGCTCTGACGGACGGCTGATGTGTTTACGAACAAAAAAAATTACGAATAACTTGAAATAAAAGTAATATAAAGAACACTTTAGCCTAATACCTTAACAGCTGTAGTAGCTGTAGCATACAACCTACATTTATCCAAAAAAATCTGTAGCCTTTATAAAATCGAAAAAAAGTAATTTGATGAATTGAATAAATCTTTATTCAGAACGCATAAACTGAGTCGCTGTTATAAGTAATCTTCAGGGATAGTTGGAGGGTTGGATGGTGGGAGGGTTTAGACCTATTGCGCGTTGGCGGACTACACACCTTTGAAATTTATAAGAAATTTTAGGTGTGCAGATTTTTTCACGATGTTGTCCTTCTTAAACCTGCGAGCATCGAGATTTTAAAACACGCCTCTAAGACCTACATAATTATATACATAGTCTAGTACATAGTCTAAAATCTAAATAATAAAAATAAAAAACCTTCGTTGTTGAATTTGGTTTAAATTACACAAGTTACTTAAATAATTCACATGACAAATATGTGTGGGTTACTCATGACCAAAATTCTCACATCAATGAAATTATTTATTAAATAATAAAAACCACCAGAACTAAAGGCGTGTGTGTGCGACGCCGACATCCGTCGACAACAGAATAAATATGATTTTTAAATTAATTGAACAACGCGCCGCCAAATCCCGCGCTCCCATAAGTAATATCAGAATGGGCGTTCACTTCAAACACACTTGATTGATTTAACTCCCAAAGATCGGTTTGTCAACGTCCAAACACATAAGGGGACTTTTCTGGAGTACGTTGGATTGGCCGCCCAGTAATTGATGAAAACTTCGATGTTAACTCGAGCTTAATAAACCCTCCAAATGACTAATTATTGCGTTTTAATTGGATTTCGCGAAGGCCATTATTTATGCCGGAGTAATGACGGTTTTATTTATAAATGACTTGGTGTAAAAGTTGATTTATATTGTTCGGAGTTTTCTCTGTGGTTTAGGTTTAGAAGTCAACTATGATAACTTTTGTCGGATGAACCTGTGGAAATTTTGGTATATGACAAAGAAGTCTTTATCTTTTAATCTTCATATTGGTTCGTAAAGTGACCATAAAGGTAACTAAAGTGTTGTCTAATAAATATGTGGACTGAGAAAAAATAATCACGTTTATCTCATGAAAGCCAAAAAGTTGTAGTCTTTTACATCATCATGATCCATGTAGAAGCATATAAATTTGAACCTTCCTTTTCACCCAAATAGGAAAAAAATCTACTCCGAAAAAATATATGACATACACTGTACACACATATTGTTACACTTTTCGTTCCTACAACGCAAAATAACTGTAGTTTAACTGAAATAAAATCTATTGTAACTTTGCCGGCATTTTATTTGTCTGAACTATGTTTCTGTATGCCCCAAGTCGATGTCTTCCGTATGCAAAATCTTAAGTAAACTAATCATTATAGTCGGTACTCATCCGACTGGCTTCTTGCCTGTGTGTCAGCAAACTAAAACAGAATAATTCCACAGCAGTTTAATTCGAGAGTTCCAATACCAGATTTTAAAAGTAGATTAGCTCTTTGTATCATGAAACAATAGGCTGGATAAACTTACTTTTGACTTCAATTCACAATGAGATACTTTATTGAAAAATGTAGGTACTTCGTAGAATAATGAAAATATTGTTCCATGATTCTTTAGTTTTATGTATAAGTACTAGAAATCCAGCTTGGCTTCCCTCGGGAAAAATA
Source organism: Cephonodes hylas (assembly GCA_030295005.1). Classification (NCBI taxonomy): domain Eukaryota; kingdom Metazoa; phylum Arthropoda; class Insecta; order Lepidoptera; family Sphingidae; genus Cephonodes; species Cephonodes hylas. The sequence continues at coordinate 2,941,309 of AP025364.1, read as the reverse complement.
TTTTAATACATACACTCACTGCTACAAAGAAGCGATGAGATGATAAGAATAAAACAAAGTGGACGAATAATTTTGGTCGTACAATCAACATTTTCAATGTGCAAGAAGTAGTAAGCTTTTGTCTCGTACAAGTGACGATCGAAGTCCAACTTAAAAATGTTGTATTCATTTTATGTCATTAAAAATCTATAAAAACAACAATGACGTTTTGTGATCTATAATCATAACAGCAGTATTCTATAACGCAATCGTTTATCCCAAACATAAAATAGGCTAATTTCAATTTTTTCATCTCATTTTTCAGTCATGTTTATGTTCAAAGAAAAACATTAAATACGTGTTCTCAATGCAACAAACACGCTGGCGCGACATAACACACGATTATAAAAGCATTTACATAAGTCCCAGTCGTACATTAGTCAAATTGAGGTCGGATGCCAACCGAAGAGAAATATGTGCATGTTCTCCGCCTTAATTTAATTAAAAATATTCCGCCCCAGCTTTCTTCGCAAACATTTTATTTCTGACGAGTTGGTTTGTATAGGTGCAGCGATGAATTACGAACTTCAATGTGCTGATTTAAAGTTCTTATTTCAAATAACTTCCACGTAGATTGGATTGAAATAATATCGAATCAAAAATCACCAGTTTCAAAACTAGGTCTTTAAGTTTGTAGTACCGAAACTTTCATGAATGAAGTTATTGATTTTGAAACTGCTGTCACTGATATAGAATTTTTTGTTATTAAACTACCATATTCAATACTTAAAATGTTTCTCTCGAACCATTGAGCGTGAACGGTAGGCAAACAGCGAACATGACGCGTGCGTTATTTGCGCTGAATGTGTCAATACAACGAGATATGGCACAGTTCAAAAGGTTTTGTTCAAACAGGCCGATGTGGTGGAAAGTTGCTTCATTATATCGAATGCGATTGTGCAGACTTTATGTAATGCAGCTTTTCATTCTTTTTACATTATATGTGATGACATCGGTGACAGGGCAGCCTGATCGAAAAGTATCTTATATAAGGTTCTCTACCACGGCATATGGAAGAGGATCTGAAAAGCAGCAGGAGACTCGACGTAAAGTTGGCGTATAGAAATGCACCTCCGACTACCCTTTCGGGAAATATATACGAGTATTTATGTATCTATGTATGGTTTCATAATACGCAGACGCCGGGTTCTCTGTAAATAATATAAATACATTTACACAGAATGTAGCAAAATACAAAAACAAAACTACGAAATAATAAAAAAGTGACTTTCTATAACAATAACCTTTGATAAATTGTGCCTAATAATACTTTGTTAAATTGAGAATCTGAAACATTTCACTCAGTCAAAAAGCATTTATTCGATACAAAGCATTAATTTCATCAAAAGATCTGTTATAGGGTACAGAGAGAATGAAAGAGGCATCAAATCTAATATTTATTGTCCAAGAGTACTATAACCTTTATTACAAGACCGGCTATTGAAAGACAGAGAGCTTCGTGAAATATTTAAATAAGTCGACAACTATATTATATCTCGGATGTAGCAAGGATCCATCCTATTGTATCTGAAGTCTTTTATAGGTTACAAGTGCTTTTAAATGCAAAAATTCGCGAAATATTTTTTTTTTTCATTACGAATTTCTTAGGAGCAGCATGGAATCTGGAAACGTGCCTGAAAAACGGCAATAGGCTCGCCCTCTATTACGAGGGATGATACATACCTGGCAAAATGTGGGTTTACAAATTGACCACTGCCTATCCCTTCGGGTATTACAGGCACGAGGTTATGTATGTATGTAATAGGAAATTAGTGGTTATTGACATGGATGTTACAGCGGGTACTGTAATGGTAAGTGCAGTGAAGGCCGAATAGAATGTTGAGTGCTGGGAAGCGATAACCATTATACCCCGAAAAAAGTCGGCTTGTCGGTAATTGGAAACACACGGGAGCATAAATATAATATGAATACGATTTTTAGCTTATCTTGTTTGCGACATGAGCGTGTGTCTTGAGACTGCAAAAAACTCGAGTTGAGTTCCCAAGTTTGGCAATTTTTTTCTTTATACTTGTATGAAATTCTCGTTAGAAATTGAAAAGCATAGCCTACTTCATTTAACCGGTTAAACTTTAGATACCAAACCTACCTTGTTTGTACATGGTATCTTATCTTGCCGGTAAATGGCAATACGCTTTGTTTTAGATACATAACACAAGTTAATAGGTACTAGGTATAAGATGATAACTTGATTAAGGGTCTATAAAACGTATATTTCCTTTAGAATTGTAAATACTATCCAAAACTATATGAATTTTACGAATAAATAAAGGCAAAAAAGGTTTTCAAAACCTATTTATAAATATGGGATGCGCAATTTCAGCAGCGCTCAGTTTAGCTCTCTAACTTATCTAAATACGAGCGAAATGTGTTAGGAAAACTTTATAGAATCAACGCCATTTGCGGTGCGTCCGTTTCGTGCTCCTGTTGGTTTGGACATAGATCCTCTAGAACTTTGTGTAAACTATTACGTGTTAATTAAGCTAATTTGCTCTTTCAAGTTTCATATTTAGATTCGTCGTATGTAGATTTTTTATTAAAAAGCAGTGATGGCCTCGAGGTTTAGGCACGCGCTCGAGAATCACTGCGGTCGCGGGTTCAAACCCCAGGCACACATCTCTTTCAAAGCAAAGTTTGTATTGGCTGTAACGGCAACAGCACGCCATGTTACTGTTACAAATGGTACTATTTTAATACAATACTTAAATGTTAGGTGGCGTTGTAGGTGTTTCACGTGACTATTTAGTTCACTTGTAATTGAAAGAGGGCGTTTTTATTAAGTAATTTGTAATGGAAAAATGTGAATAGTCTCATAAATGGCTTACGAATCATAACGCTTATTGTACATAATCATTAATGCCAAATTCGATGGTAGATTAAGAATAATAGATACATCTACTATTACAAATAGTGTACCAGACTTTTGACCTCCCATTTATTAACAAACATGAGAGTACAAAAAATATGGGTTTACAGTTCCTATTAAATCAGATTAGATTATCTGATTGAATAACAGAAAATATTTCAGAGTGTTAGCTTTGTATAAATAAGTAATGAATATTTGACTGTTGCTTAGGCACACTTTTATCACCTATATTGTAACTCTCGCGGAAAAATCAATGAATGAAAAGGAGCAAGGCTCAGAAAAATAAAAACCAAATCTATCAAAATGATATTTATTTCAAATATATTTTTAGAATAGGTAGTTCAGATATACTTAAAAGTATTTCTCAAGCGGTTCGCCGAGTATTTGTTCCAGTTTTCTGATTGCGTCCTTGGTTGCCGCTTCTATCTTCTGGTCGCCATCTTCCAGAAGTTCTGCGAGGAACGGAACGCTCTCCGCAAGTAATGGCAACCAACTGCTTCCCAGTTGGGTTGCCATTGATATTAGACAATCTAAGGCTGTCAACCTGAAATGAAAAAAGGAAATGGTTTATCATTATTATATTGTTGTAGTATTACAAAGAGTAAAATCTTTATTTGAAAACTTGAGACGTCGGAAATCTTGACACTTGTAAAAATTTACATCACAATGTGTAGAACTTTTTGTTTGTAAAAAAATAATTTAACAAAGAAGAAAATTGAATTACTTCTGTATGTTTTTAATTCAACATTCACTGCGACTTCATTGAATTCGGGACTTGTAGATCTATAAAATTAGGAAACAAAACGAAGTGCTCTCACCTTATCTCCGCTTCATTGTGCCTAGTCTTCAGCAGTATCTGATAATTCAGCAGCTTCCACAACGAATCGTCCGCAGTCGCCACAGCGAACTGCGATATACAGGGTATCAGGTATTCCGTCGCCCTTTCTTTCAAACTACCCACACCGCTGAGAGTATTCTCCAATTGATCAACAACGGGCTGCATGAGGGTTTCAAACCTATTCTTATTTAGGAAACTTTGGCTATCATACAAAAATACCACATGAAGAGTCTTTGTTATGTATTTGACGAGGGTTAAGCATTTGTCCTCTTGGTCAAAGTATAAATCTTCTGTTTTGCTGTTGTTGCATGAATCTAGTAGTTCCGCCGCGTTCTTGACGAAATGACCGGCGAATAGGACGAACAAGCCTTTCAGTCTGTCCGCTATGGCACTGCTGAGTCTGAAATATTAAAGTAATATTATTAAGAAGACTTTAATAAGGATATCATGATGTAATAGATTCGAAATTCATAACAACAAAAACAATTACACGTGGTTAATCAGTGGTAGTCTAAAGAGTATATCTTTATATTTTCGCAAGCAGAATATAGGATAAATAAGTTAAGATTAAACAACGTTAAACAAATACAATTCATCAGTACATACCTATAGAAAGTGATGGCTCTGTCTTTGTGTCCTTCAACATTTGTTCTTATAGCCCAGTCGTATATCTTGAAGTAAAGCGGCCTGAAGCTAGTTTCTGAAAGTTTCAATACTAAACACACTAGAGCGTTAACAACTTCATCTTCAGCCGCGTCGATGACTGTTCCATCTATGTTCTTCTCCACAGCATCACTTCGTAGTTGAAGTGCTGTTAAGAAGAAAGCCGTCAAATCTTGCTGCAGAGCTGTGAAATCTGCTGTGGTCACATTAGCGAAACAATCAGCTAATACCGACATGACAGGTCCTATTGCATCAAAGTTTTCTTTCTCGAGAAGCAGTTGATGAGTTTCGCTCGCAACAGGTATTAAAACTCTTGGTGGTATAGATTCTGCTATTTTCTTCTTTATATTCGACAACTTAGCAACAATCGCTGACACTTTACTACACTCTTGATCCGAATTCTGCCATTTAGCCAATAAAATCGAATATTCGTACAAAATCTTTTGTAAATAGGGACTCAAAAACAGCGGAAGGCTCTCGACAATTTTTGCTATTGCCGTCACTGTACTCAATAGTACCAATTCTGGTGTCTCCGCTTTTCTCTGTTTCTTCAATACTTTTATAAGAGCTGGCATGAATTTCCTCAGGCTAGCTAATGCATGTGCTTTTAGATTGCTGCATAGCTCAGCCAAACATAATACAATTGAAGCCATAACATTGCCAGATATATTAACGTTGCATGTATACTCCGTTATAGTTTCCAAAACATCCTTAAATGGTTCAGGGCTCTCAGATGCAAGCAAACGAGTAAGCAGTTTCAAAGATAATAGAGCCGTTTGCTGGTTAAGTTCTAATTCTTGTGCGGCACTTTCTGTGAGACTATCATCTTTCATTTCTATAGTCTTTATAATGTCCAATAATGCAGGTAGTAAAGAATATAATAATTCCCTATCGACATCTTCAAATATTTCTGGTGTACTTTGTATCTTTGAGTTCAATAATTCCATTGATTTTCTTCGAACCGTTGGTAATGTGTGTTTGAATAGCCCTTTGACTACGCCTAGGAACATGGTGGGAGATAACAAATTGTTCGCGTGATCAAGTAGGTCGTAACTGTGATGTAACATAACTCGCCAATACTTCGCTGTCTTCTCATCCTTTGAAACCTTTGAAATAGCTTGAATAAACGTCAAGATATTAATTATAAACGTTTTGAAATGTGTCTCCATAGTTTTCATGTCTGTAGATAGATTACAATGTTGGATAAACCTCGATGATCCTAAACATGTATTCATGAAAGTAATTATTACGTATTTGTAGTGGCGCAACTGTGCGGATGTATGACCATTCACACTAAAGATGTCGCTAGGGTTGACTTCAGTTTCCATCGCATTGTCATCTTTTTGCAACGGCAGAGATTTTACGTACACAATTAATTTGACGAAATTCTCCATGCCAACTTCAGGAGGGAATTCCAATAGGATACTTTGACCAAAATCAAGTCTGTTAACTGGGGATTCTTGATCTGCCAATGTCCTTGTATTACTCCTACTTGCTTTTTTGTCATTGAAATGTGCAATATGGGTTTCCAAAAGCAGGGCAAGGAAGACCCAGAGGAATTGCGAAGGCCCCAGAGTTTCTATGAGCTTCGTGAATAGCGGCAATCTTCTATGCTCCGGTACATGGAGTACAACATCAGCAAATATACGTAGAACTGGTACAACGCGATTTTGCAATTGTTGTAGTTCTCTTTCGGTATGATCTTCAATACTTTTATCCATTTTTACTAAAATAGGAATCAAATTCTCTATAATCTTCGTAATGATTTGGAAACTGTATGCATCATCGTGTCTGAGAACCGAAGAACCCATAAAGGTGAAGATTTCCATAGTATGATGTAATACCTGTTCAGGAAGCATATACGCGGCATGAGAAAGAAGTATTAAAGCGTGATGATGAGTTTGGGGGTTTTGTGTTCCTCTGATGGATTGGACGACCAACTCAACGTCAAACACAGACTTTAATGATTTCAATTGATCTTTGTCTCGGTCATCGACGTACTTTTTGCAATAATACCAAAGTGAAGATAAAATCAGTTGCTTCGTGTATTCCACGTAAGATTGCTCTTCGAATCTCAAACATTTGCTCAGCAGTTGGAAAAGTATGGACACAAACGAATTGTCCAGCTGCATTTTCTTTTTACTTTGTACATGCTCGAGAAGTGCTACACCCAGTCTCCATTCGTTAGTCTCCGTCAGTTGATACGACAGCATAGACACAGTTGCTTTCTTCTTTTTGGGTACATTAGCGGCAGGATCTGCAACATTCAACATGCCTTCGAGAATAGGCTTGAAATCGGCGAAACTTAGTTGTATTTTCTTCATAACCTTAGATGCCACAAGCGAAATCGTCGGATTATTGCTACCTGCCCCGGCAAAGGCAATAAGATGAACTAATGGTTTCCGCTTTTCGTCCGGAACTTTGTTGAAAACTTCCTCATTTATTTGTTTCATAATTAGAATAGACGGACTAGTGAATGACTGATCTTCTTCCAAAATGCACTGTCGGTATTCCTTCAAACCAATTTCTATTGATTTCCAGATCTGATCTCTGTTAAAAGTAGTTATCGTCGATTCATTTATGTGACTATAAACGCATCTAAGCATGGTTGACTCGTAGATATCGAACGTCAACTTTGTATTCAATTCATTATGCTTGAGCATTTTTTCTAAAGGTTTTAAGCTTGTAATAATGTTCGGGAATGTGTTAGCACCATCCAATTTGTACAGCAATTTCAAAAACCCAGCCTTTATATGCGATGGAGTACTTTCATTCAGGATATCGGTTAATTTTAAAAGACAATTGCGTCTGAACAATTTGTTTTGTGCATCTTTGCCAGCCAAAATCGTGTGTAAGACTTGCGATATCTGGTCGTGATCTAATATAAGCTCGTCTTTGTGCGCCATCAGTTCATGTAAAAGATGGATGTATAGCAATTTTTTATCCGGCTCTTCTCTTAATATCTTGCTTATTATATCCACAGCACATTCTCTAATAACAGTGATAGGATTATTAAGATTGAAAAGTATGACCAACAGGACAACGTCGGAATCGTAAATCCATTTAGCATCTTCTTGTACAGCGAGGAAGTTAGTCAGTAGTTTAAGACTACGCAATTGCAGTTCAGGTGCAATGACGTCTTTAGGATCTGTGGCGTACAAAATATGACCACAGGCAAAATTGGCTACGAATTCAAATTTCTCTTTCGGATTCTTACAAAATTTATTAAGAAGTTTTAGAAGTAGCTTTATGTAATTTTCTCCATAACTAGGGATGGCACACCCGGTGATACAAATTTCATACAACCTTCTTATCAAAATCAAATCAGGAGTTTTGAGAAAATTACACCAAGGTTTAGATATTTCTTTTATATTCACATCTTCAATCACTCTGCCAAAGATGTATTCAATGACTTCAAATAACATTTTGTTTTCCGATGCAAGTTTAATAAATTTTGGCATTATAACATCAGAGAAAGAACCACCTTCAGAATCTTGTTCTATTAACCTGTTCTCTACTGATTCTAAAAGTAAGTTGAGTACTGACGAAATTTCCTCCACCGTCGCTTTTTTAAACGAACATGATTTGAGCAATATGTAAAAGCATACATCGAGAGTGTTGCTTTTATCTAATTTATGTTCAGATAGCAAATCATCGAAATTTACAGTTTTTGCAACAAAGAGTTCATTAAAAATTTTCGACCTCAATTCATCATGATTTTGAGAGTCTCTAATTTTACTTGCCACTGTTTTGGTTAAAGCAAACTTTTGACCCCATTTTGAATTTATTAATTGGTAGGCTACTTCCGCAGATTTATCATCATGAGGGAAAAGAAGGGGCATAATTGCCAAGACCGTGTCTTGGTTGACTGACAAAATGTCTAAAGAACAAAATTTCATGATAGCTTTTTTGATCGTTGGCCGCCATTTCTTAGTCCTTCTAGATACAATAGTTACAAAAACATTTGTTAAATCTTCATCAGTAAGTACATCTTCTAGACATTTGTCTTTAATATCAAGGGCTGCACTAACGACATTTGCGTTATCATCTTTCAACCTGTCAATAACAGATTCTTTAACAAATTCTGTATTCTGTATTTTCAATGCTTGAAACTCTTTTCCTATGTATTTAACTGCTTCAATACGCATATCAGGGTTTACATGATTAAGATTTTCAAATAGGTAAGTCCCACCTACTTTGTGTGCAATTGCTGGTTTAAATCCTAACAATTTCGATAATTGTCGCTGTCTCTTAGCAGAAATCCCACTATCTGAGCTCATTTCAGCCCTGATCACTTTATCGAAAGCATCGGGATATTGGCGCTCAAAGTTCTTAAGCAGTACAGCATACCAATTGAGAATTTTAGAAGAGAAATCATCTTCATCAATAATTTCAATGTCACTTTCGTCACCATCTCCACTGCTTTCGCCCTCAACATTAGGATTGTATGCTTGAAGAATGCATCTGAAAATATAAAAATAATAATATAGTGACTTGTATTTTTAAATGGACAGATAGAGAAGCATTTCTGCTTCAGACTATTTTTTAGATTGAATGTAGGCACTAGCTTATTGTCATATTTCGGACACATTTCAAGACTCCCAATTGCGAACTACCTAAAAAACACAACTGGTTAATTTTGAATGTAGAAATATAGGTCTTTAGTCAGTATTGTCAGTCTAATAAACCCTCTCAATGGTAGAGGAGACCCGTGCTCAGCAGTGGGCGTATATGGGTTGATGAAGAAGAAGTCAGTATTGTCAATCTATATTACCAATGGCAATATCATACAACATCATCCTAATTGAGCATCAGCTTTTCACTAATAATGAGACAAAAACTTTTGTAAATTATTCCATTTACATGTATATTATGCAAATTTTGACCAAATGTAAAAAATATGTATGTTGCTTACATTTCATCTACAATCAATAAAAAATTGTTTAATTTGCAAAATTTTACTTACTTAATTATCTCCTCTGGACCTTGATTCTTCAAATTAACTTCATTAATAAGAATTTCTGATAATGGACTGAAAGTTTTAAACTCAGCAATATTGCTTTGTACATGTGGAAGCATCTTCCTTAAAAATGCCAACACAAATGGCTGAATATTGATCTTTACTTCCACAAACTTCTTCAGGAACTCACAAATTGAATTCATAATATCCACAGATATGTTAAATATAGCATCTGACATGGTATGAACATGAGTTTGATGCTCATACATCATAGTCATAAGTAGCACTACATCATATGTCAAATCAAATTCAGTCGTCAATAGTTTGTCAAGTATTTGATTTAGTGTACCCACTTTGATGCTGGTTTTAGTGAATAGATACCCAAGAACAATGTAACATGATGATCGGAAGTCTGCAATGGGTGATTCAATGCCCTTCATTAGGGTAGGCAACAATGCTGTTATTATTGCTTCGGTAACTTTCTTACTGCTATCTATAACTCCAACTCCAACTTGACAGAAGAATGCGTAAACTGTGTTCAGTTGTGTAGCTTTTTCTTTATATTCTTGCACATATTTTACAATTGTTTTTGCTATAAATGTTAATGTTGCTGTATTAGAGACACACTGGTTGTATAACACTTGACTTGCTAATGGTACACCATTTTTTTGGACGGGCATCAACCAGTTCCATCGGTTGGAGTTCGGTTTTATATCCATTAACTGGATAAACCGAACAAATATCAAAGTACCATGGTATGGTAATATAAGAGCCATTATAGCATCCTGGTTGTACTGATGTATGTGATACCGGTTTATAAGCCACTCAATGGCTTTATGAGAAGGTTGGAGAAGAAAGTATGGAGATAATTGGAGAAGGAATTTCTCCACATTCTGATCGAGGTTTTGATTAACCTCTTTTGATTGTACAGCTCTTTCAAAGTCTTTTGATGCTAAACTGTATAATGTATCCTGGTAAACTGCGAAATCTGGATTCAGCGCGATCAGCTCATTTAGACCGCTCACGCCGATTTCATAGAAAGTATCGCGATCTTTCAACGCAGCCTCAGAAGGGTCAAAAAGCAATGACACCTGCTTTTTAGAATCTTTATAGACTTTTGTCTGTGGTGCAGACAGCTTTTGCAGCTGCTGCGCTAGGGATGTAGACGCCATTGTTTTGACTGCAATCTAAAAGCACAACGTAAGTTACGAATGTAACAGAAAACTTAAAAACGATTGCTCAATCAACGCCAAAATAATGTTTACCTAAAGTCCAGGTGAAATTAAAACGTGACTATTCTTATAAAACCACGCAAGTTCAACACTTTTACACATTAAACAAGTAATATATTAATATATTGAATACAGAAAACTTGAAAAATACTATATTGCAACACGTGCAGTTTCACATTGTTGTGACAGTCAGCCGGTTTGACATAAATCGGAATTGACACATTTCTACGGAACTTTTCATGAACAGATTAAAATAAATATCGCCGCTAACTTTATTTAATTTAAATTGGGATTAATATTTAATTTATAATACAAATCAAAGTAAAATTCAAGATGTACACGTTTAAGTCCTACTGTTAATAAATAAAATGATCATATTCATTAATTGCATTAAAAAACATAAATAAATCTTATTTCTAGGAAGATTAACAGAATTAACGTTATTTATTAACCGAAAACACATGTTTATAATTATAATGCATTTTTAAACGATGCAATAACGCAATAAAGGATGACAAGGCGAGTGCAATCAATGACATTGACTTTTAAGTTTTGACAATGAGCTCGATACAGGAAATAATATGAATAAAGTAGTACATACTTGACGGCTGACTGACGTACTTCGCGTATGTTTTGGAGTCTTTGTTTTTGTGCTGTCGCGTGAAAATTATTTTGTATTTTTTTAGATTAATATTATGACGGTAAAGATGTCATTGAATACAATCAGTTATTTTTAGATAAGCACATATCGCTATAAATATTATTTGACGCATTTTTCTTATAACATTACAGTAGTAGTCTGACATTGTCCTAAGCCACGTTCTTTGTTCACAATGGATTTGAAATTAATAGTTTTCAATATAATTCTATTTGTAAGCCCTATTTTAAGTTATAAACCATTGGTAATGATTCACGGAATAATGACTGGCAGTGGAAGCATGGAGATAATAAAAAACAGAATTGAAGAGGTAAGCTTATTTTTGTAAATCGTAAGCATCAATTGACGTAAGCTATCACACCATACAACTACGCAAATATTAATTACACTCATTAATAACATCTGCTACAAAGTAATGTGCTTTATATTAAAAAAATTGTTTTATCATAGTAATGATACAAAATGAAATTAATGTAAAAGTATAAAAAAATGTTTTACATTACCTGTATAATTTATATGTATAATAATTAAAATTTATCATGAAGTGATAACATACATTGTTGACATTGCTAGTCAAAACAAACATGGTCTCAACAATTTTTATCAATAATACACATACAAAGTGGATAATAAAAATACTACATGAGTCAAAGATTTTTCATTTTATTTTTAAAACTTAGTAAAAATATTGAAAATATTTTATTCCATATTTATGTAACAAATAAAAATTTGGTGTATAGTGTATGGAATCAACAGTGCAATACTTGGAAATAGGTCTTTCTATTTTTCAAAGACAATTTTTAAAAACAAATTGTATTGTTTTGTTTATTTAAAGTAGAAAGTATGAAGAAAAATAATGTAGTTACTAAGGATTAGTACTAGTTTTGTCCTAATATTTTTCAGAAACATCCTGGCACAAAGATATATAATATAAACAGGTTTGAGAGCTGGTCCAGTTTGGAGACAATGTGGCATCAAGTACTGGAGATAGGACTAGATGTAGCCAATATATCTGCTTCACATCCTGAAGGAATAAATTTGCTTGGTAATTTTGTATATTCATTTAAAGACATATTTTGAATAATTTACTAAACTCTTGATACTCTTCATTGATTGAGTTGGTACTACACTAAATGATTTGCTACAGTTTCAAAGATTTTTTTTACTTACCAAATTAATTTTTTTTATTAAATTGATTATTTCTTAAGTGTTATTTTTTCAATGCATTAAATTTAACTTTTAATACATAGAAAATAATTATTTTGTTAAAAACAAACAGTCCACTTGTTTGTTGTATGAGGGAATCAAACATGGGACTTTATAATTGCATGATGTAAAAAAAAATTCTTGTTGTATACTTACACAAAAGTTATTTAAATTTTTATTAATTACAGGATATTCTCAAGGCGGTTTGATAGCCAGAGGCATTGTGGAGACCTTCTCAAATGTCTCTGTCAGTACATTCATATCCTTGAGTTCACCACAAGCTGGACAGTATGGAGGTAACCACATAAAAGTATTTATTGTAGTTTTTATTATGACTAATAATATGTTTTAATTCATTCAGCAATCAAACCTATATTCTGTAATAATTAATAAGGATACACATATACTTAACAAAGACATACTTAAGAAGGTTAAAAACCTTTTTTAGTGGAATTAATTTCATAGCTCTATGGTAGTGTATAGTCGAAAGCTAACCAATTCAAACATGATGACTGGTTTATCTCAGTGGCGGTACTTCCATAGAAGCCCGAAAGCCCAACTTGCCTTACATAGTTCCAAATAACGAACTTAACGATTGTTTATTTATAAAATAACGCTAGAAACGTGAATGTGAGTACTAACCGGTAGGTATTTATTAGTCCTATGTACCAAAAAAAATATGCTGCTACTAAATAAACATTTGGGCTGGCCTTAGTTTGACACCCTAGGCACGCCACTGGTTTATTTATGTATTTTTTATCAATTTTGCAGCTGGCTTCCTTCACTTGGTGTTTCCTGGACTAGTAAAAGATACAGTTTACGAGTTGTTCTATTCCCGAGTTGGACAACATACATCAGTCGGAAATTACTGGAATGATCCCTACCATCAAGCTTTGTATGAGTCATACAGTGTCTTCCTGCCGTATATCAACAACCATATCACGTAAGTAAATTAGTAGTACTAATAATAATAAGTCACCACTATAAGGCACCAGTGTTGTCCAGTTAAACATTTTTTTTCGAATAACACAATGTGAGTCTTGATGTAAATGAACAAAACAGGAATATTCGCTATAAGACATATATACATATACACAAAAATATAACAATGGAAGATCCATAAAGACTTAAACAAAAAGAAATAAATTGTATTTTGAATATATTTTCACTTCTTGCTTATTTTAACTGGTAATTCATAACAATCTCATAGATTAGCAATATTGGAAAGATTATTTCTTTTTCATTTGATTTTTTTTGTACATGATGCCAATTTTTTTAATAAAAAAAAAGTAGTAAAAATAATGATATAAATTCATATCATTATTCATATTCATTAATGCAACTATTAATTTATCTGTTATAAGCAATTTTATCGCATTTCTAATTCCATTTTTTTGAATACGTAATTGAGAATATACTTTTGGTTTAATATTATATTCCTTAGAAAATGTTTAATAATTTCGCCTCCATGTTTAATCGGTTCCATGGTGTAATGGTTAGCACTCTGGACTCTGAATCCAGCGATCCGAGTTCAAATCTCGGTGGAACCTGATATTTTGCCGCAGTTTTTTTTGTTTTGAATCTTTTTTATGAATAATTTTTAATTTTTCTTTTTTTTTAATTTTAATAAATAATATAATATAAAAATTAAAAGAAAAAACATGCCACATAACGTAAGTGTCAAACTTAAGTGAATTTATAAATACGTTTTTTATGTAAACCAACATAATGATTGCAACTACTAGTAAATTTAAATCACACATAAATTCGCGGATTTAATAGTGTCAATGACATGAATGCGACCTTTACATTACTGTTATTGTAAACAGGAAAACGATCCGTGTCAAGGTCTATTTAGCATTAGTTCTGTGACGTATGTGGGGCATAGATAATATACGCAATAGTTTTATTGTATTTATATAATGAGGTATTGGTTCGACTCGACAAACCGAATTTATTGTAATGATGAATATTATATTTTAATAAAACAAATGCTGGAGCGTTTTTAAAATGATTTTCAAGTTTGATACTACCTAAATCATAGCTTAGTCATTATTTATTAATTAGCGCAATACCATTGATATTTTACATGCTATTTACTTATTTCCTATTTTACAACACGGTAGTTTAATCGTATAGTTTTAAGGAAAAATATTAGAAGAAAATTAAGGATTACTTTATTCTTTAATAATTTTTTTTTTGTTTTTATGAATGTCACAAATATATATTTAAGTCCCAACCGCGCAATACAATTTTAAAATAATTACTTTATCGGCCCATAAAGGTCCCACATAGACATATCTGAGAGGGGTTAGGCTCAAGTCCACCATATTTTTTCCCGAATTACATATCAAAAGGTATTCCTCTCGTTAAAGTAATTTAAAAATCTTTGGAATTTATTGCTTATTTAAATAAACTTGTATCCATTTTCAGATCATCAAAATCAGATGAATTCAAGGCGAATATGCTGCGATTGAAGAGGTTGGTTCTAATCGGCGGTCCGGACGACAACGTCATTACACCGTGGCAGAGCAGGTAACTGATATTATGTGAAAAAAAAAAATATAACCCTAAAGTTTTGCAACTGGCGCTGAAGTATGAGAAAGGACGACGACCGTTAAAATGACCTTATTTTTTAAAAATCGTGTGACCTGGTCCTGCAGTAGAGGAGCTTAATGCTTTTGAGTTTTTTTTTAAGAAACTTGCTACCAATATGACGGGACGACTAATTTGGTAAATTTTCAATGTTTTTTATTTTTGTCAATTAAAATATATTTATTTTAACAGAACAAAAAATCTTAACATATTAAAAAAAAACCAAGTGCATATTATACTTCAAAAAAATATTAAATATATTTGCTATAATTTCCAGCCAGTTCGGGTACTACAGCGGCAACGAGACAGTGGTGGAGTTGCACGACCAGGCCACATACAAAGATGACCTCATCGGCCTCCGGTCACTGGACGAGAGTGGCCGACTGCACGTGGTCACCGTGCCCGGAGTCAACCACTTCAACTGGCACATGAATGTTAGCATAGTGGACGACTATTTACTACCATACTTGGATTAAGCCATTTTTCTACCAAAATATTTTGGTCGCAAAATGGGAAATTCAAAAATTTTAAATTTCGAACGCCATTTTGCTACCAAAATATTGTGGTCTCAAAATGGGAAGTTCAAAACTGTTAAATTTCGATCGCTATTTTACTACTATAATACCGTGGTCGCAAAATGGGAAGTTCAAAAATTTTAAATTTCGAACGCCATTTTGCTACCATGTGGTAGGAAATTGGATTAACAGTCTGATTAAACCATCTCATATTGCTACCATTTGGTAGTCGTATAAAGGAGAAACTGTTCAAATTAATTAAGAGTGTGTTTTTTGGTCAAGTAATAAGGCTATTTGTAAGTATAAATTGGGTGATTTATCTGTGGTAAAATTTGGTAGCATTTTTATGGTTTTTTATAAAAATGCTACAATAAGCCAAATTGAAGAGTCAGTGAAATAAATTGAATCAATCATTGTGATTCAATTCAACAGTCAAATGTAACTAGTGTATTACAAATTTTATGGTTGTAAGTTTGAAGAAAATTCAACAAACTTAGAAAATCTCAGAAAATAATAAAAAAGCATGCAAAGCTCATACATATCATGTGCCAATATTTTGTAGTGACGCATTTAGTATACTTACGAATTATACATTAGGTATATTTATTTATTTTAAAAATTAAGCAATTCTATTTCAATTCCCAGTACTAAAAATATTATAGCCCAAGTAGAGTAGTATTTCAACCATGTACCGCTAGATGGCGCTAAAATGAGTTTGTTGATCAAAAGCCGTTTTTCTTTTACGAATTATTTCCTCTCATGAAATGTAATTTTAGTATCTCATTTTTATTCTTATGCTATGTTTTTTACATATATACTAAATATCATTTTAAGTAGCCAAATTTATATGCTTACGCTTAATACTTATAAGTAGTGATGTGATTTTTTATAATCTCAGTAGATTATAGGTGATAATTATAAAAGAATTAAGATCTGTATTGGAAGATCAAGGTTATGTGATTTTTTTTAATAAATACGAATTTATAATTTTTAATTGGCAAAACGTAGTTTTTTATAACTTTTGTGTGTAGCACCAGTCAAAATTGAATCAATCCGTTTTATTGTGATTTATTTAATGAAATGTATTATAAATGATTTTTTATTGGTTTTACTCAATTATCTCAATAAAATATATTGTCATTGTATACAAAAATGTAACAATTTTGATTATGGGTAGATATTCCTCCACGATTCCAATAAACCGATAAAAATATTGTTGTTTTTATTTATTTAAAACCTATTGTGTATTATATTGTATCTAAATATTGCCAGTATCAGGAACCGTTTGGTTCTTAGTCTTGTCAGCGTTACAAATACACAAATTACAGAATTTACAAAAGGCAAAACAATATAACTACTTACACAAGACAAATAATATATTGTTTTTATCCCACACTGTTATAGATGTCCTGTGTCATATGTATCGAGAGACTTTTCGGCCTCACAAACATCCATAATCGAAACAAATTTTCAGTGGATCACACACAAAAAATATTTGCAAATTACACAAATTTCTGTGCCGATGCGGGGATCGAACCCAGGGCCTCATATTTCGCACGCTTGTATATAGCCAACTGCGCCACAGGGCTGTCATAAAAATATGCTAATAGCATTGAAAACAAAATAAATGTCCATAATGTGGTGTTAATGAATTTCACAAATCTAAGAAATGTACGTTCAGTTATTGAAATGAGTAGCATGACAAATTATGACTATTTAAAAATTCAATTAACATTAATGTAACAACGGCAGTATTTGCCTTCTTAACTCAACGAACTTGTAATACAATAGGGCTGTAATTGAAACTCGGATATTTTAAGAATAAATTAAAAACAGTTATTAACTTCTTATGACAAAAAATGGAAGCTACATTTAATGTTATATAGGTATAATAATAGTAAACAATAAGTTTAAAGGAAGAAAGAAAAGAAGAAGGGATTAGGACCTCATTTACAATATCACTATAAAATTATTTTAGAAAACCTACTTTAACAATCAGTGGTTAAATTACTGCAAAATAAACCACAATACAAAGTGCCAAAGAGTCGACATCCAAACAAACAATATTAAAATCCATACAAAATTAAAAATCTTAAATGATTTAACTAATTTGGCATGTGTTCGTTTTTCATACAGCCAAATTAAATGTAAATTTATTCGGACTTTACCTATCAAATTGAAAGAAACAAGCGTGGTTGCGTAAAGTTTTGTTGACTTTTTTGTTTAGTAAAGAAGTGCAAAAAACTCGTAACAAGCCTTGTTTAAATTTACCGTTCGTTTTTTAGCACATTGTCGGGTGTTTCCCGTTGTTCTAGAATTCTATTTCTAAATCTATTTGTTTGAAAATCCATTTTATAGTAGTTTTGGAGTGTGATTAACTATTACGAAATAATTCCAGTGTAGCCTAATTTATTATTTGTGACAGATTTTCACTTGTTTTATTTATTTTTAAATGAAATAGTGTTGCAGACTGCAGTACAAGTGTACTTCGTGCAATATAGAGGTGTCGATATTATTTGTATCATACATAATGCGATTTTATTATAACCAAAAAAATCCTAATCATTATGTTCCAATGAACTCATTAATCTTAGAATTATTTACACCTCAATCAACTTCAAATCGCTTCACCACAAATCCAATCTAATTGTGTGTTAATTCAGTTAAGTAGGTGAAATGACGCATTAACAAATAGTGTACGTGAAATAATGACAAATTTGTTTAGATAATTTCAATAACAATCAATGCTCGGAAATAAGATTTCGTAATCTATTATAAGTAAGGAAAATGTAATTTGAATGCATGTAATTCGTCACATATCCATACAAGGTAATATCCGCTGGCCGGGTCGTCTGTCAAAAATGCTGAGTTATGACATATGAATCACACGCTTCTAGCTACCTTATCAGCCTTTTATCGAGTTCCGTAACGTTATCAAGGTATTCCTATCTTTGTTCTACGCAAGAATGCCTTACGATACACACAAGATGGCTTAAAAGAGACTATGACGGTAATTATGAAGGAATTTACCTTTTCTGCATATGAATGCATACCTTACGAATAACAAAATACATAAGGTGGTTCAAAACAAATAACGAGCATCTATTATCATTTACTTGTATTGTTTTATTATATTATTTAGATAATAAATACTTCGTGGCGCAGTTAGGCTAACTCGTGACATAAGGATTCGCGTATTTCTTAAGAGATAGATAGATTTGTTAGTATGAAAGGCGGTCTTATCGCAATGGCTGTGTCAATATGTTTATATTCGACAAGTTAAGTCAAAAGTGGCCGCAGAACCATTCAAATAAAAATTATAATAGATAATAATGATGTCCCTCATTTTCTTTTAATCTTCACAGCTATGCCTGTCTGTTGGAATAATGTTTTGTCTAAAAACCGTATAATAACATGAATGAGTCATCTGAACAGCAGTAATCTAAAAGATGGATGTTGCTATGGTCCGATTTTCCATGCCATTTCGAGAGAAAACTAGTTTCCTCTTTCTACAAAATTTAAAAATGTAATAATTCGATTGATATTAAAAGTAAGTATTCGTCATCATCATTATCCGCCAACAGAGGTCCAAAGCTGGACATAGACCTTTCTAAGACATCCAAAAAAATATAATATCTTTTAAAATTTCGATATAAATCTGTATTGGATGGCGTGCAACTCTACTGTCTATATTAGGAAAATGAACTCAACTGAACGTTGCTCTCGTGATCAACATTTTAACATTTTTTACGTTTTATACTAAGCGAAAAAATCCCCGAAACTTCGTATAAGGCCTGCGGCCGTTCTACCTGAGTCAACGCTTCCATTTTGGCAGTTATTATCGTTCAATGTTGTTCAACCAGTTGGATGTTGAGATGGGTTGAATGTGTTAAAAAAGCTTTAGAAATATGTTATACTAAACGTATAAAGCTAGCAGAGAAAAAATACTTATTGGTTTGGCAATGATACCTATTGATTGTTATTATAGATCTTGATGGTCACTGCGATTCTAATAGTGTGGACTTGCGAGATATTATTACGATTATCACTAGCTACCTATTACTTTCCTACTATTGTCATCTAGATTATGTCGGAATAGTCAAGTCGGCAATAGTCTGATAATTATGTTGTAAAGCGCCCTTTGTATTTAGCTTGTAACGGACATAATTATGTCCACATGTATGAAATATATTAAGGCCTGATCCCTCTCTGTTGTATGGGCGAGCTGTGCCCAGAAGTGGGTCGTATATAGATGGTAACTGTGTGGTAAAATAAAGTGCGCCTAGCTCGCCCTCGACCGCTCTCATTCACTTCAATAAATCCTTTCGTAATTCTGCTGCATTCATATCAACACTTATCCATTTCTCTAGAATAAACTTCTCGATAACTACTATTGTTTTTTAGCCACTATACAAAATAAGTCATAAAACAGCAATGTATGGACTATGGAATTTTAAGGCAGAATTCTTTCAATGCAGTTCGAGTGACTCATACCCATGGCATTCCTGGGCTGGTTGTTTTTTTTGCTGGCATGGCAGGTGCAATTAACGAGAGTCTCTGGTCTTATTTGTTACCGTTGCTTTCAAGAAGTGTTCAGTGTCTATTTGTATGAAAAACGAAACTCTTGAGAAGCTTGTGCAGTTTTCTTTGAGCCATAAAACAAATTGTTGGTAAAAGTGCGTAGTCTTTATAATATTCACGTTGACTGATTGCGTTTTTGATGTAAATGGCGTTTCGAGTTACTTCGGACGAAATAAATCTTTTTTCTTTAGAAATATTTCCTTTGTTTTTTAATAGCCTTAGATAGGCTTAAACGCGATAAAAGACTTGCTGAGGCAGAATATGTCAAGCTAGATTGATGAATGGACAACGATTGAGTGCACGATAGCCGTGTCTGATTTAAGCAATAATCATTTCCTTTTCACGATAGTGATCAACCTACCAGTAAACTTTCCCAGATTTACCCACATCAGTGACACTGGCCAAAAAGAAAGACTAACAAAAAATACTAATGAAAAGCCAGTAAGCTCAATAAAAAATATTCCCAAAACATTTGTCATGGTTAAGGAAAATAATATAATAAACAGTCTCTACGTGCATAAATTTCTTATAAATTATATCTGTAATGCAAATCCATGTCAGATACGTCACAATACTTGTATTGATAAGAGTTATCATAATCTATCGGGCGCAAGTGACGCGGGTTACGTTGACAACTGTGATGCTCAAGTAGGTCGTTTTATAGTAAACATGATTACAGGCAGTGTTGGGCAAATGTTAATTGAACTAACAATTAAAAATTAACAATTAATTAATTGTATTTGCAGTGACAGCAACTAACAACTGATTAATTGTTAATTGTGGTTTTATACAATTAACAATTGATCAATTTTTAGTTATTTTGCGAAAAAAAATTGACAATTAACAATTAACAATTAATTTTTTACCAAGTATTAGTTTAAGTATTGGGTACATGCGTGTGCGGATTAAGCCTCTTAATACATTTACGGTACCAAATAGAACTCCTGAACAGCTTATAGAAGGGGTGCGGCAGAAAGAATCTTTGGTAAAGTTTATAACTGTATGGAATCACATAGCAATGCGCTGACGTTTGTTGCTACATTGCAACAATATGACGCGCAGGCGTTCTAATTGCATTACTTAAGGGTTTAGGTAATTGCGATGAGTGTCGGTGCAGCGCCGAGCGCGCGCGCCGGTGGTTTTGAGCCTCCAAAATGACCCTAAAATAGCATAAATATGACAAGCTAATTACCTTGTAATTTATCAAAATTTGCATCATAATCATTAAATGTTCTTTGAAAAGTACTGTTTTTGCTGAAAATACATTTACTTATATTAAATAATAGAAAAATACCCATTTTACACGGCTTCTGCACCTGAATATTATTATAAATAAAGCTACAAATGGTGTTATATTGAAAGGAAAGCAATTGACATGAGTTCAATTGCATTAAAATAAATACACCAAGTGTTAGATAATATTCTAACCACAAGTTGAAACCCTTTTTAGGCAGACAATTATTTTATTATTACGTTTTCAGTCTTAACTGAAAAACATTGAAATAGGGTATTATATAAATAATGATAATCTTTAAATTAAGTCAGAAAGCAACACATACTTATATTTTAGGTACTCAATTTTAATGATAGAATCAGATAATGATAACTAAGTAGTTGTGTATTAATTGGTTTTAATTAATAAGAGAATTAGAATATGAATTAGCCTAAACCATGTACTTGTATGTAATTGTTCTCATATAAGTAATTATATATAGCCATGTATAAAATGCTGTTTGTAGGAGATGAAATAGAAATTATTGAGATATCACATGAGCCACTTGTAACAGTTAATTACAAGCCCTCAACTTCTTGTAAATTATTGTATTGGGACATTATAATAATTAACTTGTAGTATTTATAAGGTCAACAAACTGAAAACAAGAAAATATGAAGCAAGGACCTCTGATATTGGTGAAATTTCATGTAGGTCAAAAAATAAACAGTACCCAATTGTTTTATGTCATTTTTATAATACTCAATCATATGAACCATTGTTTGTTTTTGTAATTTAAGGTAAGAAGAAGAAAGTTACCACTATAAAGCTGTTAAAACAAAAAACAATCCCTCAAGGAAAATTATTTAAAACTCAATTGGTCAATGCGCTATTGAAAAGAAGATTTATGACAGAAAAACTCCACCTTGAAATTTCATTATAAAAATTAAAATAAATAGGGGAAATTAAACCATAACCTTTTTTCAAATTTATATCCTAAATATACACAGCACCTCTTTATGTGTGTAATACTTAGGTACAGCTTTGTATCACAAGTGTCAATAAATACTATTTAGAGTGAAAAGCCCAGAAATGAAAGAATAATACATATTGATGCAGGGAATAATCCCACAGTCTGTTGTATTATAAGCTGGCATCAACCTAGAGTCTGTTGATTATTTAGCATTAAATGAAAAGAAGTTTTCAACTGTAAAATAATTATTATTTATTGTTCTATTTCTAACATATAAATTATCATTATCACCTTGTGACTATATTGTGGATTTCTGGGATGTTTCAATTATATTCTCATGAATACTTGCAGTCATTTTTTCAGTATCGAATATTATGTAGAGCTATACCTACACGCCACAGGTAAAAATCATTTTTTAATTTTATTTGAAGTCCAAGTTGGACACATAAAAATTTTTCCTTAAGCATGTCAGAAACTCTTTTCACAAGGTCTCAGCTCTTTGTGTAATCCTGTTCATCTGGTACTCTTTATTCTGGATTTAGAACAGGAGTCAAAAGATATTTCCTACATGTGTCGCAACATTAATTTTGAATCACACACTATTTGAATGTTTAGAGCAAAGTAGCCTCTTCTGTTTCTGTATGATTGACTGATGTAGCCTGCATGCTACCTGAAAACATCAAGTTTTAAAGTACAAGATAAATATTTACATCAACAATAGCAAAACTTTATAATACATACCAGGTGACTTTAGTTTGATATGGGTGTCATTAAATGCTCTAATACCGGTTTGTATTATTATGAAGTTACTCATCCTTCTTGTAATTGGCGTGATGTTGTCTTTAAACAAACAACCTACAATAACCTACAATCTATACAATCAATTTGAGAGTTGAAAATTGTATGCTGAACAGTTGTTAATGTTAGTCATGGACGTAATATATAAACGTTTATATATTACGTCCATGATGTTAGTCTACTCCTTAAATTTCAACTTGCGAAAAGTCATAGTTGTTGACATATTAATGTTGAAAACATGTTTGAAATTAAGCGTATTTTTGCTTCGTAACGCACGTTTGACATTTTCTCGACGTTTTGTTATTCGTTACGTTAGGTACTCGGTTTAAACTTTTTTAAACTCTCAAAATAGTTTCTGCGTATTTTTTATATTTTAAGTTAGTTTTTATTGTAATACACATATCATTTTGTATGTAAAAGTATTTCTCACCACAATTTCGTTGTGATATTGACTTTTATTAAAGGACCTATTTTCTTTAAAAAGGAGAAGCAAAACGCAACACTAACGACTAGGGAATGCAATCCCGACTCGAGATTGCAAATTCGAGATCCCGCGGGATTAGAAATATCAATCCCGCGGGATCCCGGAATTTTCGGGATCCCGTCTAGTTTAAAAAAAATAATTAATTTGGATGACTAAAATAACTAATAACTGCTTGTTCGTGATAGTGAGGTTAAGTAAAAAACATATTAAAAATATGACCACGTCTCTGAATTTCGTGATAAACTCAAGTGGGTATCTATGCGCCTTCGCCGGAATACTCGTATTCTTTTGCTACTCTTTCAAATTTTATTCAATCCCACTGCTCCCCGTTATCTTAAAAATAGGTTCCGTTTTCTAAGCGCTACACATGCACGACCAATGCAGAAAATTTAACACTTAAAATTCTTCAGCATAGCACCAAATTTCTTAATAATTCTTTTACAGTCCATGCTGCACGTCTGCGGAATGAATTGCCACTAACAATTCGTAAAGCTAAATCGCTTTCCACTTTTAAAAAAACTTCTCAGAGCTTACTATTCTTAACTTTATATTTTATTTGGTAAATTCGTATTCGTATATGTATGTCGTTTAGTATTTGTATTCTTTAATTAATAATGTAGTTTTGATTTCTGTAAATTACTCATGCAATCTTTACACTAATATCTTCTATTCAATGTTAACATATCATCTTTTTACATTCATGTATGTTTATGTATGTATTTGTTATTGATATACATTATTAGATTTCTTTCTGTTTCTTTTTTACAATTCTGAAGACACCTGCCAGAACTACGACCTTTCATTCCAGTCGCGAAGGGTGTCTGGAAGAGATCGCAGCCAGCGATAAGACCGCCTATTGTGTCTATATTGTATTCATTATGCTTCATTAATGTTTTATATTTATTTTATTGTATAGTGTACATATAAAAGCATATAAAAAAATATTACTCGAAAGAAAATAAAAGCCTTAATTCTTTAATCTTACCAACCAAAAACATCAGGTTTTAAGGAAATTAACATAGGTAAATTAGGTAATCAAAATAATAAACATATTTTAAAGGAATTAGGAAGTAGTTACCTAAAACGAATGATTTTGAAAATTACTACTTAAAAATCAAAGGATACCTATTAATATCTGCTAAACGGCATCTAATGTCCTTTGCAATGTAACCCGCTACTGAGAATGCCCTCTCCGACTCAACACTGGCTGGCAATAGCGTGGCGAAGCAGTTATATGCAAACTGCAAAAATCGCCCCCTTGTTCCTCCACACTAAAATAAATCCTGACTACTGCCGCCCAATCCCGTCAATCTCGAACGGGATCTCGTCATATGATGCGTCGGGATTGATCCCGAAAAATTACTCGGGATCCCGCGGGATCCCGATCTCGCGAGATCGGGATTGCATTCCCTACTAACGACGCGACAAGTAATGATAACACAAACGAAAACAAATTGAAAACATTCAACGACATTTAAAATAAATAATATTTTTTTGGCAGCGTTCTTAACAATATTATATAGTGCCATTGGCACTAGTAGGTATATTACCGGCAATGTCTTTACTTAAATGAAACAAAATACAATAGACATTCATAACAAACGGAAAGATACTTTTTTCCCAAATTTGCTGGAATTGCATATTCAGGGCAACCAAGATACTCTTCAAGACGAATCTAACGAGTCCAAACTTGATAGAGTTGCGTCATTTAATTACGAAGTTCCGATGGCCACCTTCCAGCTCCATCATCAGACCCTGGTTACCATATGGTATCATAGAATTTGTTAAAACGAATCAAATGAGCCCAAACTCGATGGGGTTGCGTCGTTTAATTGCGGAGTTCCGATGACCACCTTCCAGCTCCATCATCAGACGTTGGTTACCATATGGTGTCATAGTACTTGTTAAAACGAATCAAATGAGCCCAAATTCGATGGGCTTGCGTCGTTTAATTGCGGAGTTCCGATGACCACCTTCCAGCTCCATCATCAGACGTTGGTTACCATATGGTGTCATAGTACTTGTTAAAACGAATCAAATGAGCCCAAACTCGATGGGCTTGCGTCGTTTAATTGCGGAGTTCCGATGGCCACCTTCCAGCTCCATCATCAGACCCTGGTTACCATATGGTATCATAGAATTTTTTAAAACGAATCAAATGAGCCCAAACTCGATGGGGTTGCGTCGTTTAATTGCGGAGTTCCGATGGCCATCTTCCAGCTCCATCATCAGACCCTGGTTACCATATGGTATCATAGAACTTGTTAAAATGAATCAAATGAGCCCAAACTCAGTGGAGTTGCGTCGTTTAATTGCGGAGTTCCGATAGCCACCTTCCAGCTCCATCATCAAATCATCTCTATATCATAATAATATTGCACTGCCATTCAATTTACATATGCATGCAAAATTTCAACTTAACCGGAAACCGGACAGTTGATCAAATTGAATTTGCAATTTTTAATTACAGATACAGAATGGGACAGGCGAAACTAAATAAAAGCTTGTAATTGAAAACCCCCGACAGAAAAACCTACATTCCATTTAAAACGTAAAAAAAATCTAATTTGAATTTTTCACTCACGATTAAGTCATCGATATTCCCTTTGCGTGCTCTTTCATTTGACACCCCGCTAGAATATATATGGAGATATTCGGTTATGATTCCCCATTTTAACACCCCACAACTTTGAAAATACCAGATTTTGAGAGATTTTAATTTGTTATGTTTAGTTTTCCTACCTAGTCGTAAAGAGTATATGAGATAATTAACGTTAAACATCTACAAGGTTTGCGGACCACCCTTCCGTGCAAAAATAGCAAAATTTAATTGTTAGTTTTAATTTTTACATCAATCGATTGAAAAAAATAATTGCAATAATTTAATCGCGATCTGCAATTGATGTGCATTAGTTTAAATAATTTAATTGAAACGCGCGATTAATGGTTAATTGCAATTGATTCAAATTCAATTAATTTAATTGCAATTAATTTTTTAGTCGATTGATTAGTTCAATTAAAAGTTAATTGATTGATGCCCAACTCTGATTACAGGTAATCATTTGTTGTGTTATTTATTCGAAGAATAATGATGAGAAGCTTTTGCAAGGAAATTTCTGATAGTTACTCAATTTTGAAGTATAAAATGGTCTGATGAAGTAAAAAATTTATCCATATCTCATTTTTTTCCTTTTGATAGAATTGAGAATAAAATTATTGAGAACAGGAAAATTAACGAGAAGGAAATTTATTTAGAACATGTTTTTGTATGAAACAGTGGAAATAATTCTAATTCTCCTTAGGACTTTTTGTTTCTCTACATTTAAGCGTGGCTATAATATAATTTATCTTTATTTAAAGGCCCAACATAAAAATTGAGAAGTGTGCTTTTTTGTCTTATTAAAAACATTATGTAAAATCATTTTAATTATGAAGACGCATATATAAACGATATTATCAAATTACCGATTTGATACACAATAATTATTGTTTATTACATTTAACAGTTTTTTTTCAAAACTGGGGCTTAATCTACCAAAATGTTGTATTTAGCTAGAATCAGTGCCAGAAATGATAAAAAACCAATTATTACTTACGTTTTGATATTAAGTACTTGAAAATGGAGGAAATTCACACTCCACACTTGACGGGGAATGTCCGCATATTAGATAAAATGTATTAACTGAAGAGTATCACATGAGTTTCCTAAGGTAAGTCCCGTCATACATACGTCATATTTCACAGGCTCTAGATATGAGGAAAAATTTGAGGCCAGACTAGGTAAAAGTAAAGTTACCATGTTGACATTTAATGCGAGGCAGCAGGGCTTGTTAATGAAATGGCGAGTGAAGATTTGATTGATTAGTATAGATTATCCGTGAGTCTATAATATTTATATTTATAGAATTCGTTCGGTGTACTCTCTAACTTCGTCGTTAATGAACAACAGAAAAGCGGTATTGATATAAAAATAGAGTAACTAGGTTTTCACCTTCTTAAAATACACGCAGTTACTCTCTTACAAACTATGAACATATTTGCCGAGATGCAACAATTTGCTGTGTTTTCCTGTAAGTATAAAAAGGGTATTTTTACTTCCATCCCGTCATTCCCCGATTTCGTCAACTAAATACTCGCTATTCTGATGAAACTATTACATATTCCACGCATAAAAATTTCAACGAAAGTGTCTTTTCAACGTCCGAGAAACGAGATTAAAAATAAATCCGTCAGATCTCGTATCTAAATACGAGGAATGTAGGATATCTGTTGGTAATGTCACGATTTTTGATAAAGTATTTTTGTATATGTCGATATGAAATATTGATTGATATATTGTATGTCATTTAAACCAGCCTGTAAATGTCGCTATGCTTAGCGCGTATTTTTTTCATGGTCAAGAGAGATACATATGTTGCGTACATGTGCACCTATGTTTGGAAAAGGTAGCTGAAGTGCACTTCTGCACCCATTTTTTGTAATTAGGGGACGTGAGCCTTAAGTCCACTATATTGGCCTGAATTCCTGACAACTCATATTCAAGCAAGTTTTATTACAATGTATACTGATCCCACTTACTGCCTGGTTAGGTATTATCTATACTAATATTATAAAGCTGAAGAGTTTGTTTGTTTGTTTGTTTGTTTGTTTGTTTGTTTGTTTGTTTGTTTGTTTGTTTGTTTGTTTGTTTGTTTGTTTGTTTGTTTGTTTGTTTGTTTGTTTGTTTGTTTGTTTGTTTGTTTGTTTGTTTGTTTGTTTGTTTGTTTGTTTGTTTGTTTGTTTGTTTGTTTGTTTGTTTGTTTGTTTGTTTGTTTGTTTGTTTGTTTGTTTGAACGCTAGGATCTCAGGAACTACTGGTCCGATCTGAAAAATACTTTTACTGTTACATAGCACATTTATCGAGGAAGGTTATAGGCTATATAACATCACGCTACGACGAATAGGAGCGGAGCAGCAATAAAGAATGTTTCAAAATCGGGGAGATTTTTTCCTTTTTGTGAGCTTCCGCTGCGTGCGCTGCGAAAACGGTTAAAGTATCGCTAAAATAATGTTTGAGAGAAATGTTCCTCTTTAAAAGTTCTAAAAAAAAGTCCGCGACAGCATATGTCTATTTTTTAAGGTTGGCTCACTATAACGTTTTTTATCCTAAACAAATTTTTTTTGAAATAAAGTTTTATTTGGGAAGGTGTTTTTATAAATATGATATTAATCCTTATCCAAATAAATACGTTATTCATTACAAGTATTTAATTTTAAATAAAATTGCCCTTAACATCATTTGATTTCACTGAATATCTTAGAAGATATTGCAGTTTTAAAATATTGATCAAGCGCGCAGTAATGATGCACAAGGCGCCGATCGACGCGTTACGGTTTCACGTTTGAACAATTTGACTGAATTGTATGATTTTTGGTATGGACATAAATAGGACTCTGAGAAGTAAAATAGACTACAACTTATTTTCCTTCTGAACTCAACCCTGTAGTCTACGCGGACGGAGTCGCGAGCAAAAGCTAGTGGTGAATATTATCTATACTAATATTATAAAGCCGAAGAGTTTGTTTGTTTGTTTGTTTGTTTGAACGCTAGGATCTCAGGAACTACTGGTCCTATTTGAAAAATTCTTTCACTGTAAGATAGCACATTTATCGCGGAAGGTTATAGGCTATATAACATCACGCTTCGACGAATAGGAACGGAGCAGCAATAAATAATGTTTCAAAATCGGGGACATTTTTTCCTTTTTGTGAGTTTCCGCTGCGTGCGCTGCGAAAACGGTTAAAGTTTCGCTAAAATAATGTTTGAGAGAAATATTTCTCTTTAAAAGTTCTAAAAAAAAGTCCGCGACAGCACATGTCTATTTTTTAAGGTGGGCTCACCATAACGTTTTTTATCCTAACCAAATTTATTTTAAAATAAAGTTTTATTTGTGAAGGTGTTTTTATAAATATGATATTAATCCTTATCCAAATAAATACGTTATTCATTACAAGTATTTAATTTTAAATAATTTTGCCCTTTACATCATTTGATTCCACTGAGTATCTTAGAAGATATTGCAGTTTTAAAATATTGATCAAGCGCGCAGTAATGATGCACAAGGCGCCGATCGACGCGTTACGGTTTCACGTTTGAACAATTTGACCAATTTGTATGGTTTTTGGTATGGTCCTAAATAGGGCAGGACTCTGAGGAGTAAATAGACTATTTCTTATTTTCTTTCTGAACTCAACCCTGTAGTCTACGCGGACGGAGTCGCGCGCAAAAGCTAGTTGTAATGTAAAGGTAAGGTGTGTGCTGTTTGATATCCGTCTCGCATCTGCCTAGATGATGTCACTTCTGCAGCTCTAATCATCATAGGTCAATGGTTCCCAATGAATGAGATCATTGCAAGGCAGTTGAATGTATGTATCTAAAAAATGGTAATTTATTCCCAGCTATATTGAAAATTAAGGATACAAATATTGTAATGTTTACATATTTGTATTAAAATTACCCGTTCTGGCGCCATCTGTGACGCAGCGACGTCGTGGGCGTGAAGTTCATTTTCTCCGGATTCAGTCACAATCGGGGTTTTTAGGTCAAGGGTACGATGATCAGGCTGTCATGTAACTTTAACATGACGAAAGAATCAAGTACGCTTATAATTTATCGAAGTATTAATTAATAGCTATCAAAAAACGAACTCATATTTTATTATTGTAAAAAGTTTACGAAGTTAATTCAGACAGTTAATTGGTATTTAACGTTAGAATTAGTGTAAGTCAAGACACTCCAATAAAAAAATACTCGTTAAACTACCAAACATCACTTTCTAGGTTAAGTATCATCCATACATAACTTTTAATTACTTTCACGTAATTTCACACCAAGCTATATAAACAAAGATCTTTTCCTCAAAACATCCCGACGACAAACATTCCGCGCGTAGTAAGATCACTGACACTACGTTCAGTCCAGTTTTTCTGTCTGCGCGTGCGCATGATTCACAATATTCTCACGGAGGCGGGAACGGCGCGCCGGCTACGTTCCTGTCCACAAGTATCAACTGATTAAATCGTAGAAGCGCCAGTGACGCATCGGGTTTTCAAACGATATTCGGGAATGAAAAATGGGGCTTTTATTAGTTCATAGTAACTGATTTGTAAATAATGGATGTTGCGGTTTTGTATTTGAATCGGTTCCAAGTAGTATTGATGGTGTTATCAGTGGCGTAGCTACATAGGGGCTAGGCGGGGCAGTGCCCCGGGGCCCTCAAGTTCAGGGGGCCCTCGAATCCTTACTAGAAATCTGGTCACCTATTTTTAAGAAAAACGGCAAAGAAAAGTTAAAATACATATTGACGAATTAGCTGCTGTTCATCGATTTCCTAATTTCCGAGTTGACATACATAAACTCACGCCTATATTCCCTGATGGGGTAGGCAGAGGTGCATTTCTACACCCACATTTCGCCAGTATGTATTCAGTCCAACGTAATGCGGGGCGAGCTTATTGTCGTTTTTCGGGCACATTTCCAGAGTCCGTGCTGCTACTGAGAATTCCCTAATGAAAAACCCGAAAACACTTTGTCCGACCCGGGAATCAAACCCAGGACCTTTAAATCTCACGGCACGTAATTGTACCGCAAGACGACGAGGCAGTCAATAAGATAATAATTAAGATTTTCAATAATGTACTGGGCACAGTAATATCTCAATTATATACACGTTTTATTGGTATTAGTGCTGTCCGTCATATATTCGATTTTCTAACGCAAACATTTTTTATTACATGTTGATGTTGCAATTTTATTACAAAAGGAAGCTTCCGATCGTTCCCGGTGGAAGTCATTGGGGGAGGCCTATGTCCAGCAGTGGACGAGTATTGGCTGTTGATGATGATGATGATGATGATTACAAAAGTGTGACGAATTCCAAAGAAAATATTTAGATATAATAGGCCCTAATTTTCCACTGCAATTTATTAATATTTACCTCCTAGTTTTACCTCAACTAACTCAAGAATGAACTGTTCACCAATTATGTAAGGAAATAATGAGCAAATATGGAGTGGTTGAATGAGACCTAACGGAAGTATTTACAGCTATGTTATTATTTTTTACAATAACTGTCACTTCTACAGCTGCTGCAGTCATTTAGCAAATTAAAAATAATCAAAAAAATATTTAAAAAATAATATGGGCCAAACTCGACATTTATCGTTAATAGCAATTGAAAACAAAACCACATCAAGCCTGGATTTAAACGAACTCATTGATATATTTGTGAAAACTAAAGCTAGGAAAAAATTGTAAATATAATTGTTGTTTCGCCAGTTGGTAGGCCCGACCTTTATACATAATTATAATAAACCCTTGAATCTTCTCTGTTACGTTTCATAAGCCAAACCTACACCAAGTATTAATAATTATAATTTTTGCTGTTTAATATTTTTATTGCCTGCCCTGCAGCAGTGTACATAAAATAGCTTAAGTAGCTTAGCATTTTTAAAGTATTTGTATATTTCAAATTTTTATTTGATAAATTCTAATCAGTTTACATAGCAGTGGGCCCATTTTTTTTATTTGCCCCAGGGCCCTTGGGTACCTAGCTACGCCACTGGGTGTTATAAATATAATTTTGTTTATAAACTTTATTTTAGTAGACGTATGTAATGCTTTTGTAGGGCAAAATAATATCTAATAAATTAAAGAAGGCAATGTAAACTTTAAGTAAGAACTCTGTAAGAATTCTCTTTCTCCCTAGCTATTGAGTGATGAAAACTTTATTCGCACAAGTTTTCTCAGAGGGAATCTTTTTGATTTATGGAAAAGTACATATGTAAACGTGTCCGATAACTATGTACAATAATTATAAAATTATATATTTCGGGTTTAATCCCGATGTTTTCCTTCCCACTGCGTAATGTTAATTTTCGTAGAAGTCTCACCGGGAACTCGGACGGTTGCCAATACAATAAATATATGTGCTTTTCCACGATTTCTTAGCTAATTAATTGGATTTTATATACTTACATAAAAATGTTATTTCTTTAGACACGGTTCCTAGTATTATGAAAAAGAGGTAAACACGGTTCTGCATTAACACGAAACTGTCGTTTGAATTTAGAATTCTCTAAAGACATTATTATTACTCACAAAAACAAAAAAAAAATCTATATAAACAAAATAAAATAAATAAACTTTCACACTATTCACTTTCCCGCCATAAATCTTCTTTCAAATCATCGATATGCATTAAAAGCAAGCAAGCAAAGAAACAATATAAATACAGCCAGTAATACAAATTGCCAAAAAAGTTCCAATACATTTATATAATACCATTCTCTTTTTTAAACCAATACTGTCACCAAATGACGTCATAACATGGCATCGCCAGTCTGTTGGTTTTGTTCTGTGACTTGCCCGCAAAGGCGCTCGCTGACTCACCAACACACTACGGCATTTCGTACGCTCAGATTACATCAATTTGGTAAGCACTGACTCATCGATCATCGTTCGTTATGATAAGTAATTTCATGTAACGTGATTCAAGAATTTTACTAACATTTCGTAGTAACTGATAGTAGAAATGAAGGAAAACTGAGCTTCCTATTTTATGCGGAAGGATAGAAACTAGGTTTGTAAGGTCGCAAAGACCTTTCTTGGCAATAACAGTCACGATCAAGGAAACTTGTGTAATTGACCTTAAGTTAACTAACACCTTATTTGTATAGGAATAATTTATAACTTTAAGCTTCTAACTTCGATGCCTAAAGCTAGACTGTTTTCTAAATTTCTATTCATCGAAATATTGCAAGTATCGGAAATGTATCTATGAATATTAACTTGTTGATTATAATATTGCTTCTATTGTTTAGATAATTTCAATAAAGGAACAATGATACTTGTCTTACTATACAATGGTTGAACTTGAAAAGACCACTCCAAACATTTATCTATGTTGATATGTTTATCAACACCAATAGCTAGATTGATAGAACTATTTGACATTTCGTTTCCTGATCGCACAAGTTACGAAACTTTTGTTATCAGAAACTACAATAGATTTTTTTCTCTTATTACCAAATAAAAAGAATTGGACCACATTAGCCTCTGAATAAGAAACAAACCCATTACTTCTTTTGAACCAGCTCATTAAATGAGAATTTAATTAGTTAGGGATTTTTTAATATTTACTTCAAATTTTTGGGAAAATTAGCTACGCTTAGCTATTACGTTATTTCCCTTTCGTGGATATTTTTTTTATCAAAAGATGTATTAAATATCACAAAAAATTTATAAAATCGAATAAAACAACCCCCATCTTGATGTTAATAGCAACATAAAAATTCTCAACTCGAAAGCATGATTTGAAATTGTTACAAAGGTTACTGAACTCGATGTTCGTTCAATAGTTCCGACCTGGCCACATGGTCAACGAACCGGTATCAACAAACTACCGGATGAATGTTTCAATTCAATTATAAAAACATCAGGTGGGTAAAGGCCCTGACAATGAAGACTTTAGACTTAAAATTGTGGTGCGTGATGATTACATCTAAAAGAAATTGCACACATTCTTGGAGTTGCTTAACACTCACACAAGCAAATTTCGTTGTATTCAATCACTATCAAATTGACTAAAACATATGTAGACACTAAGGAAATTATAAAGTGTATGTTTTGAGGTTAGCTTTCTAAATAAGTCATTGCTACTTGAAATCTAAGAGAATTAACCGCTTCAGACCTTTTAAACAAGTGGCTATTCTATTTTAGTCCAGCGCAGAGGGATTATAAAACAAAAGAAAAAATCATAGTTTGGGATTGAAGTAGGCAGAAACGTAACCTTATTTTTTCGAAGATTTTAATTATTGGCATATACGAGTAATTGACTTAAGCATTTACCATTGATGAATATGAAACTGATGAATATGATAATGAAAAACTTAAAATAGATACTGGTCGATAGTCTTGACCT
Organism: Cephonodes hylas; assembly: GCA_030295005.1. Classification (NCBI taxonomy): domain Eukaryota; kingdom Metazoa; phylum Arthropoda; class Insecta; order Lepidoptera; family Sphingidae; genus Cephonodes; species Cephonodes hylas. Next base: position 2,906,709 of record AP025364.1, on the reverse strand, counting down.
AATTCGTCTTTACTAAGTTTCCTAACATTAGCCCGGCAAAAGCAATTCTTTACTGCCAAGATCCAAACATCTAAAAGCACACGATCGAAGGTTACGTATTAATCAAGAAGACGCAATAGCATTGACCGCCACAACAAGGAAAATAATAGCAGGATATGCAATGGGAAGTGGCGGCGCGGAAACGATCGTCGGTTATTTTAATAGCTCACCAGTTTATATAACTCAGGTTATTCCCGTTAAGTTGGTAGAAAGGTGTTAAACCTTCGGGTCTAGGTCACACTACATCCTATTGAAGATGCAGTCATGTAATGTGAATGTCGAAAGGGTTTTTTCTTGCGTAAGTCAAGCTAAATTGTGAAGCAATTTTGCGTTTAGTTTTGTAACCTGGTAGAGTTTTTGTTAAATGTATAACTTTACTTTTTATTCGACCTGAGTCTGTGTTTATACAAGAGCCAGAATTTGATGGATGTATTTATTTCTTGCTTGACCACAAAATGCGGTCCGCAGTGTAATAAGCATCGGATTTCTTCTTTTTAAAGATTCGACGAAGTCGAAGTCGGCTGGACAGACATTCGCAAATTATTTCGCATCAGTTAGGTGTTACAGTAGGTACTTATCATAACTGCATTATCTTGTCCTTAAAATAATGGTTTTGTGTTTATTATAAGAGGTATGTTTTCCGTTTGCCTTCATATGGACAGTTAATTAAAGAATGATTATTGAATTGTATTTACCTCGTTCTGATTGCAGGCTGGTTGAAGTGGAAATTAAAATGTCCTGCGCATTGTAATAACTTTACTTATATGTGATACGAGGATGTGAGTAAATACAAATGTCATTACAACACAGATATAATAATTGCCTTGAGGTACAGTGAGAATAATAAAAATAATCTTTAGGTCCGTTCAAGGAAATCCTCAGTAGCATCATGAGGTATGAAAATCTCTCCGAAGAGCAACCTAGACTCTTATTAAACCTATTTTTGCTTTAAATAAAGCTTATAATTGTGGATATAAAACATGCAATAAACATGTAATGATTGCGTCAGGGTATAATGAGCGAAACAAAAGACTTCTCTGGGTCGATTCCAGGAAATTCTCAGTAGAAACATGAAGTATGGAAACGTCCCCGAAAAACGGTTAGAATACTGTTAGGTGCTTTAAATACAGCCAATAAACGTGGATATCGAAACAGACTCCTACCTACCACTGAAGGTATTAGATTAATAGTTCAGTTTCATTTTAGATTTCAATAGAATAATGGCTAGTTTTGCACAATCACAGGTAAATTACCGCAGGGTACAATAATACATTGAAATCATCTGTTTTTATGATTCAGTGGGCACGAGATAAACTATAACTCGGTTCATGTATACTTATCGCTGTTTGTTTTAATATAGCTGTGATAACCTCTGAAATGGGGGCATGTAACACCTTAATCGTTTTATCATACTTTTCATGTCTGATAATTATATTACTAATGTTATTCTATTACTTGCTTTACAGATGGCGAATAGCCTATGATTGATGCAGTGTCTTATGGCATTTGTGTATGGCAATCTTCTATAATGGGGCCATGTTTTTCAATTCGAATAAAGATAATAACATTAGCTTATTTGTCCTTTGCTGAGACAAGGCTTTGCGAATAGGTATAAATGGAGTTTTGTTGCAGTAAAAAAGTTATCAAAGCGGCAAATGTATGAATTAACCCGAAAAGTTTATTTTTGCTTGGATAGAAACGCATCTCTAAAAACTTAGACAATAAACCTTTAATTATTTAACTGGGATAAAATGTTTACGGTTACTTATCCTCTTGGGAGATATAGATTAATTTTCTGAGGTTTTGGAGGTCTTTCGTTAAGTTTATTAACGCAATAAGTCTTGAAAATGTTTTGTATCATAAGACATAGCTTTTAGTCCCACAATCCAATCAACAAACAGTTTATAATAAGCTTTTGCAGTCGCAACAGAAAACATCCCCACAACTGCAGGGCCCAACGACCGGGCCTACATCGTTCGCCTCAGTAGTGGCTAACGCTGCTAAGAGCTTCAAGGTTAACCGACCGGCTATCATCGTTGCACCTACGATTGAAGCGAAGACTAGGCAGGACGCGGTTAAATCTCTTAGAAACAGTATAAATTTTCGCCAAACAAACTACGCCCCAACTAAAATTCAGTCCATCTCTAATAATAAACTGAGGGTGGAGTTCGAGACCGCTGCGCAGCGTGACGACGCTCTTAAGCGCCTGCGCGATTCTCGCCAGGTAAGTGCGGAGACAGCTCGTACCCTTAGGCCTATGATCATTCTCAAAGGCATCTCTAAGGAGATCCCGGTGGAGGAACTTGTAGATGCCATCAAAATACAGAACCCAGACGTGGGGTCCCTTGTGATAGCCGAGGATGACCTGACCTTCCGGTTTAAGCGCACTAATCGCAATCCCAACCTCTACAATGCCGTCCTGTTAACCCAGCCTAGAATCTGGCGGAAAATCATGGAAGTGGGAAGGATTTGCGTAGATCACCAGAGAGTACACGCCGATGATTTTTCGCCTTTCATTCAATGTTTTAACTGTTTGCAATTCGGTCATACACAAAACAAGTGCTTGGCTACTGACAATACCTGTGCACACTGTGCAGAGACTAGTCACAAAACCGTTGACTGTCCTGTAAAGGCTAAGCAGGGTTCACCAAAGTGTGCGAACTGCATCGCCCAAAATAAAAAATACAACTCAGGCGTCGACCCCAACCATAAAGCCACCTCAAAATCTTGCCCCCGTCTGATAGCCATGAGAGAGAAAATAAATAGTCGTGTAGACTATGGATCCTAAATCCACACTTTCTTTTGTTCAGTGTAACATAGACAAATCAAAAAGTTGCTTGCAAGAATTTATGGTTTCCTTTATGGCTAGTAGACATAAAATTGCGCTTGTCTCGGAGCCTTATGTAGGCGCTGGGAAAGAGCTAAAAGCAATCTCTGGTGTAAATATTTTTCAATTTTGCACCAGCGAGCGAGTTAAAGCTTGTGTTTTGGTAAAGACGGAACTCGATATTGTCATCGGACTCACACAGTACTCAACGTCCAACTTCTGCGTGGTACGGCTGGACCTGGGCGGCCGACGTATCTACGTCGCGTCAGCTTATGTCGAACCAAACCATGACACGCACGCCACACTACACCATATCGAGCATTTTCTCCGTTCGACCCATGGGAGCTTTGTTATCCTCGGTGGCGATTTTAACGGCTGGCACCCCATATGGGGTGGACCCGTGGCTAACGCTCGCGGAAACGAGATCTTGGAGTTGACCTGTGGGAACGGTCTGCAAACACTCAACACGGGCAACATACCCACTTTCGAGGCCGTCACTCTAGGGCGCCCCCGCACGTCTATAGTAGACGTCACTTTTGCGTCAGATTCAATCTTTGACAGCGTCCGGGGTTGGCGGGTTAACCTCGAAATTTGTACCACATCGCAACATAACGCAGTTGAGTTCTTTATCGACATCGGAGCACTGGGGCGGCGGGGCAATATAACTCCCCATACAATAAATTCTACATTTAGGTATAATACCTCCAAGGCCAATTGGGCACGGTTTAGGGACTCACTTACCACTCATTTTGCAAACTCCAACATTCTAGACGTAAACATCTCTGAAATGAACGCGACCGACTTAGAAACCCTGATAGATGACGTTGTAAGTGCCTTACATACTGCTTGCGAGGATTCTATGCCCATCAAGAAAATGGGACTGAAATACAGGCCTCCTTGGTGGACTGAAGCATTGGAATCTCGTAAGCGGGAAGTTATTAACCTCCACCGAAGACTGCACACGGCGTCAAAACGGGGGCGACCTGCAGAATCCCTGGTCGAAGATCTACAGGCGAAAAAGCGTCTATACGCTCACGAGCTCAAAGCAGCTGCCACAAAAAATTTTAAAGAGTTTTGCGCTCTTCAGACCAGGGAGAACGTATGGTCTCTAACCAACAGACTTCTTAGGGAGTCTGCGCCCAGACGCCCTCCTGCCACCCTATTGGTCGACGGTGCGTACACTGCTGAAGGGGAGGAAACAGCTGCTGCTTTACTGCAGCATTTCTACCCCGACGATGGACCGGACACCGAGGAAAATCATCAGTTACTTAGATCTCAGAGTGATAATCCTCCTGACACTTCTGATGACTCTCTCTTTGCTGTGGAAGAAGTGCTGGAACATCTCAAAACAATGAACCCCAATAAGGCACCGGGATTAGATGGTCTAACGGCCGACATCTGTCACCAATTCGCCTCAGATTTCCCACATCTTCTCACAAATATCATGAATAGATGCCTAACGTTGCAGCACTTCCCACGGCAATGGAAGGAAGCTTACGTCAGGGTAATCCCCAAGCCCGGAAAGGCGGACTACAACTCCATAGGATCGTTCCGACCCATTGGCCTATTGCCGGTGTTTGGGAAGCTTCTTGAAAAGATTTTCATCAAAAGAGTAACGTATCATTCTAACAGAAATGGCAAATGCAACAACCATCAATATGGCTTTAAGGAACAAGCCAACACCACCACAGCTATCGATTGTGCGCTAAGGCATATCAGACAGGCCAAATCAGAAAAACGTCAGGTCTTGGCGGTGTCCCTTGATATCAAGGCAGCATTCGACAATGCCTGGTGGCCTGCACTTTTGCATCGCCTCAAACTTATTGACTGTCCTCACAACATCTTTGGTCTTATACGAAGCTACTTAAGGGAAAGACGCGTCGTTTTGGATCACTCGGGATCACGAGTCACAAAGACCATGTCCAAGGGGTGCATACAGGGTTCCGCGTGCGGTCCTGTTCTTTGGAACATTATACTAGATGAGCTTCTTGACAAACCCATGCCATCGGGGTGCCACCTACAGGCTTTCGCAGACGATGTGCTGCTCGTAGCTTCTGCAAAAGACGCACATCTGCTAGAACAAGCAACTAATGATGCCCTAAGAGACATCGCTGCGTGGGGCAGGAGCGTCAAACTTACGTTTGGCGCAGCTAAGACTCAGGCCATAACTTTCACTTCCAAAGCTAGAGCGGCACACCTCCACATGGATGGGCATTCGATTGACTTCTCCAAAGAAATCAAACTCCTCGGAGTGGTTCTTGACGAGAAGTTAACGTTTCATAGCCATGTGCGCCAGGTCGTCAACAAAGCGACACGCATTTTTAACCGTCTTTGCCTCTTTACCAAACCCACATGGGGTATATGTCCCGAGAATGTTCGTATCATATACCTACATGTAATTGAGCCAATTATAACGTATGCCGCAGGTGTCTGGGGTCACGTGGTGAAAAAGAAATATGTCCGCACCATGCTCGCGAGTGTACAGCGCAGATTTGCCATAAAGGCAATCCGAGCCTTCCGAACCGTATCCACCCCCGCTGCCTTAGCCCTTGCTCAACTTACACCATTAGACTTACGGGTCGGTGAGGTGCATCGGATCGAGCAAATTCGATTAACGGGTACAACCGACCTGCTTCCCCAAGAGACCTGCTGGGAGAAACCTATGCCCACACACCACTTACCACACCCTGCTGAGCGTTTCACCACGTCCTTCCACATGGCATTCAGTCAACAGGACATCACTAAATTAACAAGGAACACCACTGTTCAAATTTTCACTGATGGGAGCAAACAGGAAAATGGCGCAGCAGGAGCTGCCTTTGTATGCTTTGACCCTGGCGGTGCAACAGCCGGGCCTGCTATCGAAAAACTTAAACTCCACGATTGCTGTAGTGTATTTCAAGCCGAACTGCTTGCCATACTTCATGCGTGTCGATGGGCTCTTGACCACAGATATCCGGACGTGATGATCTTTACTGACTCCTTGGCCTCATTATTGGCAATACAAGACAGAAGTAACACCCATCCATTGGTGTATCAAATACACGAGACGCTTCGGGAGCTCCAAGGGGTCGGCAACGTCGGGTTATCTTGGGTCAAGAGTCACGTCGGTATAGAGGGTAATGAATTGGCAGACTCTGCTGCCAACTCGGCCACCACACTTTGCCGCGCGCCTGACTATGATAAATTTCCTCTATCATACGTCAAGTACCGTGTGCGGAACGCAACCTTGGCTTCGTGGCAGTCCCGGTATGAAAGCGCCGACCAGGGCCGTCGCACCTGGGGGCTGCTTCCTCAACTCAGCTTTATCAAAAAATTGTGGGATGTCACCACCCCAGATTTCTTTCTGACACAATATCTCACTGGACACGGCTATCGCAAGGAATACCTCCATCGCTTCCACATCACTTCAGACAATACGTGTCCATGTGATGACGTCACAGTCCAAAGCCTGGAGCACCTCTTGGAGGAATGCCCTAGATACATGACTCCCCGTTTTCAACACGAGATGGCATGTAATCACTTCAGCATCAACCCATACAAGATATTGGACCTTATTGAGTGTCCCGCAGCCTTCAAATCGTTCCTCGGATTTGTGCGTTCCATCCTCAGCTCCCTCAAATTGTTCAACAACACATAACCGCCGCGTCCTGCCTCGGCTTTCACTTCTTTTTGTAGTTATTTTGTTAGTTTTTAGCGTAGTACTTTTATTCTTATTGTTGCTTATTAATTTGTTAATTTAATTTAATTGTTTCATTTCTTTTTGTAATTATCTAGGTTAGTTTTAGTTTTAGCGTCATGTTATTAATTTTATTGTTTCACTTTTTACTGTAATTATTTTGGTTAGTTTTAGTGCCATATTATTAATTTTAGTGTTATTAATTTATTGTTATTATTAGATATTATGGTATTTTTAGTTTAGGAATTGTACTTCTCTCTCTGTGTTTTCTTTTTGTATTGTGTTTTTTGTGTGTATTGTTTTATTAAGTTGTTTTTTGTAGACATATATCAAATTCAATAAATATGTAACACCAGCACTCATTCAAGCACACCACACACCACCACACATTATGCACTAAATGCTTGCGAAGGAAGGTGAAACCGTATCAAATAGCGAATTTACCTTCCTGTCGTGGGCGCCGCTTAACACTTCAAGAACACACAACATCACATATTATCTTTATTGTAAAAATGAATAAAAAAAAAAAAAAACAGTTTATAATACAACATTTGTCTCAAGAAACTCGTGACACAGCCGACTTATCGCCCACTGCACCTCATAATCCGCTAAAATATTAGCAGGAAACGGTGCCACACAGAACTAATCTGATTTTCGAAACAATAGCGACGATTCAACGCTGGGTTTTCCTCATTCAAAATGTCATTCAAAGAAAGGTTACTCAGAATTGTTTTTTAGCATTGGTGCAGTACTGATTTTGCGTTTTCCTATTTTGAGAATCCTAATTCTATTATAAGGCCGACAAGGAGTTTCGATAGATATTTTGATGGTGATGAAATGACGTAACAGCAGTTTCTAGCATACATTGCAGGACAAAGGCTTTTCTATAGTGAATAAATGCAGATCCCTAACTACGATCGTTAGCGTCTTTCTTTTACTCCAGACCAACCACTATGCGAAAAACATTACTCCAAAATTGTCTTTAGTAATACACATACATATGAATGTATATCTTTTATCGAGAAGTAATCTCCACTTTCGAATCCTTTGGCTCCAAAATACAATCATAAAACCTGATATAAGCCAACCAATGGAATAATTTATGAACTTGCGACCGTTCAAAGTCAAGGCCTCGTGACCCTGTTGCAAACAACAATCTAAGTTGTCGGAGCAATTTGACTGATGTTTTTTTGTATAATTACGGCTGCGGTGATGCCCCCACTAATGTGCGCTTAGAGATTTAATCTCTTTATGTGTATTTTAAATATTGTCAACAAATGTTTGTATGATAATAATCAAAGTAGTATTTAAGTTGTAATAACAATGACTCTTTAGAACAACGCTACTGAGATAAAAGGATATTTTTATGATAATACTCGTGGTAACAAAAGAAGTAAATATTGATTTATTAAGTAGTTTCTATGCTAATAAAACCTAATCGTAATATTATGACGCGTTGCAGGATATGTTAAATAAGTATCATTTGCTTGTCCTAAACTGTTTCGTAAAAAGTTTGATATAATTCGGATCCACCTGTCTCAAAGATACCACACATCACATCACAGCTGACTAATTATATTTAGAACGACATTATAGAGAGTGACCGTTAGCAGTTTTTCGGACATAAAGACGTGCTCTTATTGAGAATTTCCCGTTTTGAACATCCTAACTCTGTAGTTTGTATTGCTACTGGGAATATCCTCCAGCAAATTGTGTAAGTGTATTTGTGTCTTCTACCTATCCCAACTCTCAGCCTATCGCCGTCCACTGCTGAACGTAGGCCTCCCCAAGATAGCGCCAACCGTCCCGGTCTTGAGCACCTCTCATCCATCCGTTACCCAAAGTCTTACCTATTCCATCGGATAGATATAACCATAAATATGTGTTTGTTATAATCAACAACATACTAATATTACTTTTGCATAATACGTTGTTTGATTCTATCGCTAAGCCATTTAGGCTTATCGCACCATCGGCATATCTAAACAGGGCCGCGGTGATGTCCCTGACAATGGAATTTTTATATCGAATATCAGATTTTTATATCGCCTCGTTTTATTATCGTTTAATAATTCCATTTTATTATTATAAGACGTAGTTGTATATAAAAAATCGAAATATCATTACGTTATGTCCGAAATCACAACAAAAACAACTCTAAAACACACAAACACTTAAAAATTGTATTTGTAAGACTATAGGCGGCCTCAAAACTGTTTATGTTGGCATTTAATCACTGTTTATAAAAATACTATAAATATTGAGAATAAAAACCTTTTTTCATATTATAACTGTATACTTATGTGTCGTATTGATTTGTAAGGTCTTTTGCTAATTATCAACAAACGTTAAAGACGTATTGATTATAAACGACTTATTGACCTTAGAAAGCAATTCAAATACATAATTATACCTATCATACTCTTGCTTAAGTCGGACAACCGCAACAGAAGAATTCATATTAAATTATCTTGTTGCAACAAAAACAAATAAAACGCTATAAACTAGAAATCATTGTTAGAACAAAGAATAACAGATAAAAAAATATATCTGCAAATCCATAAATATCTAGTCAATTAATCTACATTAGATTCGGATAGAACATAAAAAAAAAACTTTTGAAAGTTTCTACCGTATTCATTATAAAGGGGAATAACTACATATATAACTGTGTATTAAACCTATTCACACGGCCAGGTGCTGAGAGTTCGTTACTACAAAACAAATCTCGATCCACGATTCACGTTCATCAATGAGTGACGCATAGAGGGGAGTCCCTATCTGCCGGCGCGGGTGTAGACGCGTGCGCAGCCGCTTATATAAACCGAGAGCACACGCACCGGATCATTCGCTAACACGCAGCGGCACTAAACAGTCTTACAACATTTGAATTCAAAAATCGAATTCCATTTACGAATATTCCAATTCAGTTTTCAAATATCGAACTCCAGTTTCGAAGTTTCCAATTCTATTTGCAAATAATCCAATTCCATTTTCAAAAATGAAGAAATACTCAGTCGTCGGTAACAAGAAGAAAGTGACCATGGAGACTAACGGGTCTCTGTTGAAGGTGGTTGGCAACCACTGCATCGTGCGGGTTGGTGTCAACCAAGGAGACATCGAAGTGATCGGGAATGATTGCAGCGTCGAAGTTGTGAATAACTACGGTGTGATCAACTTAGTTGGAGGGAACGGAACAGTCAATATCAGCAAGCGATGGCGTGGAGACAGGGTGAACCTCCTTGGTCCCAGCTGCCATCTCATGGTCGCGGGGAAGGAGAAGTCCATGCCTTCCTACGAAGCTCAGCTGTCGCCATTCAGCAAGGACCTGGACGACATGATTGAGTCGATCTTCACATTCGTGATGCGGTGAAGTGACGTGATTCCACTCAGGACTTTGCTTTAGTGAAAGTTTGCGCAGTGTTTTGCGGTTTTTTTCGTGCTTCAGGCCGAGTTGAAGGAGGCGTTGTAACAAGTTACGTGAAAATAAATGCTTTGATTGTATCACATTTTTTATTCATAGAGACAGAATGTGTGTAATCCCCCGCACTAATTGCCGCCGGTAGTCATTCTCAGAATGGACTTTACCACTTACTATGACTTATTAGAATGCTTGAAGGCTTATGGAATATATTTTATTCAGTCACGACTTAATTGGAATAATTGTTTACTTAAAAATTGTAGTTGTTTATTTTCGTAAATGATTTCAAACAATAAATCAGTAAATTATTGATACACACAAGGTGCAGATGTTTGTCTGATTAGAAAACATAGCAATTATGTAGATAAGGCATATAAATTATCTGAATGATAATATGTGAAAGTGATTTATTTATCTACAAGAACATACATAAATTTATGTGTAAAAAATAATATTATAACATTAATTTTTTAAAAACTTTAAGAAAGTAAAACATGGATTTAATTTGAATGGCATTACCGTAATTCTGTTAAAAATCCAAAAAAGAAAATATTTGTAGAGCCCCGCTCAATTCCAGAGTTAGTTTTTGGATAAATTCAATAATGGAAATAATATGGATAACGTTGTAAATTTTAGTTTTAGCCGACATCATCATAAAATTTCCTAGTATCTGTATCACGTTTTTATAAATATGTTTGACAGTCTTATCACTTGGCAACAAGTCAATTCATAAAAGAGCACGAATGATAAACGCCGAACACGTCAATGTATGTAAGACAGCTGTCTGTTATACAAACAAGATGTCGCAGTCGCGTGCTGAGTAATTAAAATTCTTCACACGTAATTGTTAACGATGAAAATTGAAAACAATGTACTGTCTGTCTCCTACGTCACTATTTGGCCTAAATTAGCAAGAATTATGTAATTTCTTGTCAATAAGCAGTGATGGCATCGAGGTTTAGGCGCAAGGTTGAGAACTTCGTCGGTCGCGGGTTCGAACCCCAGGAACCTCTGATTTTTCTATTTATTTGTGTATTCACAATAAAATATTACTTGCTTTAACGGTGAAGAAAAACATTGTGATGAAACCTGCACACCGCCAACCCGCACTAGGCCAGCGTGGTCGACTAAGACCGAAACCCTCTCAATGGTAGAAGAGACCCGAGGCTAGAAGTGGGACACATATATGGAGTGGATGCGATAACGTCTCTGCGTTGGCTGGTTCAAATTACAGGCTCACGCTTCTAACGTTCTCAACCTAGATGTTTATTAACTACATAATATAAATTAACTAGCGACCCGCCCCGGCTTCGCGCGGGTGCAATGCTGATATTTAATGGATGTTATCATACATATAAACCTTCCTCTTTAATCACTCTATCTATTAAAAAAAAACGCATCAAAATCCGTTGCGTAGTTTCAAAGATTTAAGCATACAAAGGGACATAGGGACAGAGAAAGCGACTTTGTTTTATACTATGTAGTGATTATCACGCACTCAATAATGCAGCAAGATATCGTGACGAAACTAGTAGCGGTACTTCCATAGAAGATTTAAAGCGTTACGCAATAATTTTATAATATCTAGTTTATATTTGTTTATCGTGGGGTAAGGATATTCTTAGTTATATGTGGAATTGCTTTTGTTAAATAAGATTTGAATCTTAAAGATTTTTATTAGGACTTTTGTAAGGTAAACTGGGCTTTTGCTCAGTTATATCTGACATTGCTTTTGTTAAATAAGATTTGAATCTTAAAGATTTTTATTCGGGATTATAAGATAAACTGGCCTTTTGGGCTTCTATGGAAGTACCACCTATGAATTTCTCACAAGGACTTAGTCTTAGAGAAGGCCTGTAAACAACTATGCAGTAATTGATCTAATATAAAATATCTGAGTTACGTCAAATACATTGATGACGAAGTTGTCTGTTATCAAACTCTATTATAGTAAATTTATATGCAATTTTTCCTTGTGGGTGTGACCGATCGTGTCCCAGAATCATGAATGAATTTCTACATAACCGAGATAAGAAACATTTAGTCATGTTATGAATGTGTTTTTATACTGTTTGCCTTTGATAGTGCGGATTAAGTTATATAATAGAAGTGTTGAGTAAACTAACAGCTAACTTGTTGGTGGGTATTAGTCATCCACGCTCAATGACTTTAAAACATTTTTAATCATGCCAGTAGTAAGACGACCTATAGCACGATGGTCCGACGACTTGAGAAAGATGGAGGGCAATAGATGGATGAGGGCTGCTCAAGACATACATGCAAAGATGAGGCCTACGTTCAGTAGTGGACGGCGATAAGCTCAGTATATAATCATGCATGTATCTTCGAATGGCCTAGGCAGAGATATATTTTTGTAAGAGCATATACGTGCTAACCCGCACTAGGCTAGCGTGGTAGACAAAGGCCTGAATCCTCTAAAAATGGTAGTCTCCACTACCCGTGCTCAGTAGTGGGACGTTCTCGTATGTGGGCTGATGGTGATGATATATCAGTTCAAGGGTCACATGTCAAAACTCTTTGCTGCTGTCAATTATCTTATAAGAAAACCAAAATATGACTGTCTGATTCAGTAAGCCAACCCGGATCTTTGTAAGCACCCTGTTTACTGTCTGACCGATAATATAGTCGTATCTGTTATGTCTTCAATAACGTGTTGATTGTTACTGTCCATAATAATTTTTTAAAATGTAGATTCGTGAAACTGAACAGCAAAGCTGATTGTATCTATACGATATTATCTTTAACGGTCGAACAACTAATCAGAAATAAGATATGTCGCAATAGTGAAAATTGTCATGAAAATTATATAAAAAGTCAGGTTCCACCGAGATTTGAACTCGGATCGCTGGATTCAAAGTCCAGAGTGCTAACCATTACACCATGGAACCGGTTACGTTGCTGGTAAAACTGTACACTCCGGCTGAGCGATTCGAAAGCCTTTACTACCCAAGATATTATTCAATATACCTAAACTGCTTATTTTGATAATGTAATACCAAAGGCAGATCTACCAATCTATCATAAGTAAACATGAATATTGCTTCTATTAGGTGCAAGCTTATATTATTAAGGTTTTGTAATTACACCATTGTGCTTGCCTATCATTCGTTATTGGACTTGAGGTAAACGAATACGATGGCAAAAAGAACTTCAACGTGGTCTCGATGTCCATATATGTTCTGTGCGATCTAAAGGTCCTTCGTTTTCTAGGCCAGGTGAGTGTTATTGGACATTTCAATTAGGAAACTCTTAGTAGCAGCAGGGAGTCTAATAATGTGAGACTGATATATACAGAATTGAACCCCTTCAAGAATTAGGGAATACAACTACAGAGGAAAGAACGTTACCTATGTATGTATGAAGTCATCCAAGAATTTAACCCAGAGTCATTCAAATGCACTCGCCAATTATACGAGACAGACAATACATTACTATCATTCAATGATTTGTATCAAACCGCTAACTACCGACAATTATTTTAATTTAGTTAATCTACACCCTCGTGAAACAGTTAACTATGTATTGAGACATTACGTGACGGCGGGCAGTTAGTGCCTCATAGTTAACACATTCACCGTAATTTTAGTTAATTTTTAACCTTTACTCCTTGTTATTTTGGGGTGAGTATGTTTTACTTTCGGACAATATTTATCAGTCCATATCTCATCCATGACATAACAAACTTTTGTTTCGGGTCTGGGTGTTTGTGGGACCGAAAATTCTGACGTAGTTTCTAATACCAATGAAGCTAGACTTGTACCTCTAGCAGGCAGTTGTCTGTAGTGTCAGAGTACATTACATCATTAAATAAATACACCCAACAGAGACACATATTATAGTCCTGACCCCACATTAAGATACGAGTCTTGTGTCGTGGGTATCAGAAATTACGAGAGAATTTGCGGCCTCACAAACACCCAGACCCGAAACAAATATTTGTGCATCACACAAATATTTGTCTCGGTGCTGGGATCGAACCCGCCACGAACTTTCATTTCTTGTCTAGCCAACTGCGCTACGGGGCTGTCGTTAGGTAATCATACTGTATCTAGAATCTCCAACGCAGTAGGTACTGATATGAGAAGAAGTTGAAAGTACTACTACACACCAAAATTTGAAATCTTTCCCAATAAATTGACGTCGAAGCAAGCATTCAATCACGTAAGTTTTGGCATCATGTAATTTAACTTTCTTAATCATGCCTACGATAAACATCAAACAATTCTCAACCTTGTCACTTGACAATTAAGTTGTATCTTCCATGGCAATGATGAAGGTGGTTTAGTCGACCACCTTTCACCTTCAGCTTTTCGCTGTAAACAAGTAAATCCCCTCGGACGTAGTTCTCACTGACACCTTGACCGAATTGTTAGTTTTGTAATGACAGATAGTTTATAATTAGGGCGGTTAGTAATGAAACTTCTAATACCTACATACATGAGTAAGAGCAAACACTCTATTAACTTTAGTTATATTAAATAAATACATTGGTTTCATCGAAATGAAATGAAATGAAATGAAATAATATTTATTGAATCTATAAAATGTCAAATACATCACTTAGATTCAGTCATTTCGAATTTTACCACCCTGTTCGGAAGACAGTCATCACTAGAGAAGAACGGGCAAGAAACTCTAGCGTTGCTGTTTTCCAATCAAGAGATAGCTTACAATATTGTTACAAAGACTTAATTTCCCGAATTAGAGCAGCTCATTGATACAATATCAGAATGTTGTGTTGCATATTAGAACAGCATAGTCATCTTAAATGGAGAGACTGTCATTTAACCTAGTTAAAATTTCATGAATGGAAATAAATCCAAATTTTAAGCCCTATTTTTTGTGTATAAAGTAGATTTCAGTTAGCTACTTCAACTAGCCTGTATCTCTTCCGAGGTTTTTTTATATCTTTGGTAAGGTTTATGATCAATTGGTTCCAAGATTTTAGCAGTAAATATAAAATTACAAAATTGGTTTAAGGACACAAATTTTGCATACTTTGGATTTATGTGTATCAAATGTTTCTTCTACATTAAAGCAAATAGTTTAAACGGAGGAAAACAAACAATAGTGAATCATCAAAACTCTATGAATTGCTTAGGATACGCACAGAATTAATTTATTGAACAATGCCATTCATACGCCACGAGTAGGGTTTGCAATCCCGCAGTCATTTTTTTTCCGCGGGAAATTTGCGGGAAATTTGCCTTTCCCGCGGGATCCCGCGGGAATTCCCGCAAAAATTTAAAAACGCAAAAATATTCACATACTAATTCTATATTATCTGTAGTGAAGTTACACTGTTTAAAAATTAATTAAAAAAAACATTCATACAATTGGACTAATAGAAGAAGTACTTTCCCATATGTAGTGTTCTGATGTATCAGGTTGGTTAGTATAAATAAAACATCAAATGCTTACTCACAACAGCGTCTGGCCCGTACACTCAGTCCGATGTCCGGTGTAGTAGTGAACCGGTTTGAGTGGGGAACAGCGCTTATATAATAATTTATATTCACGAATACCTTACAATATATTATTAATATTACGTGTACACTACATCTCTTCCCTTTTCAATAATTTTAAAAATACAATTATTTTATATTTTACGCTAATAGTTATTTTACACTTTAATCTACCGCACCGTTGGGAAGGCAGAAATCACTAGAGAAGAACGGGCAAGAAACTCTAGTGTTGCTCTTTTCCAATTAAGAAATAGTTTACAATGTAATGAAGTCCATTCTCCTTCATTTTTTTTAGCAGTTTGATATTCTCCACCATTGTCCAGTTGCATTGATCGCTACATCAGCTACTCGTCTACTGCGCTGTAGACAACCGTTTCGATGATTCTGTAGTCGTAGCGATCCTTAACTTCCTGGTTGCAACTGAAACAGTCTTAACACCAAAAGAAAGCATCGTCCGGCAATATTAAAATCGACTCAACCGGTTATCCATGGTGTAACTGAAATGAAATTTATTTCAAAACGACATGTACATTTTCGTGTATCGAAAGGTCCCAAAATAGGCAAGCCTTTAACTTTGGTACAGGGTAGGTACTAGTTTATTTACATTAACTGGTAATTGTCTGGGTACAGAGTTAGGGAGGATTTAGTGCTGATACCAGAGCACAAATATTACATATATTATGTCTGTACCAATTTTGAATCACTACTGTCGTTGGCAGTATTATTTTTATTTTAATAATTCCGGGATGACCCCGTGACTAGCCACGACTGCTTTTGGACTTAATGTGGTAGGAATAACAATTTAATTTCTTCGTAACAATCTTGAAACCAGTCAATTTTCAAAGAACTTGATAGTTATTGAAACTCTTCATGAATAAACTTATGACAAATTATCTTTAATCGAACAGATTTTGAAAATAGCAACATTGTTTCATTTTACGTTATGAATGTCATAACAATAGAAAAAATAGCATTACAGCAAACCCGATCAATTTACTTATTCCCTTCAATTAAACCTGAAATCGAATAATGTGCTTTATAAAGTTTATCATTAATCGATTCTTTAAAATTACTACTTAAAAGCCTTTGGAAGTTTTTTATAGAAGCATAATACACTGCCACATAAAAGCGTTATTGACTTTCTGGAGGTGGGTTATGTGTTGGACGTGATTACATTTGTTCCTGGTATTTGTATTGTATTAAAATTACGTACATATATAACCTCACGGCTGTATTTCCCGAAGGGGTAGACAGAGGTGCATTTCTGCACCCACATTTCAGCCAGGTAAGTATCAGTCCCTCGGAATAGGGGGCAAGCCTAAAGCAGTTTCCGGGCACATTTCTAGACGCAGTGCTACTACTGTCAATTTTCTAATGAAAAAACTCAGCAACTCTTTGCTTGACCCGGAAATCGAACTCAGGACCTCAATCGTCATTCAGTTCAATCATCATAATGTGTATAATTGTAAATAGTATACATAAACTGTAAATTGTATTTCTATTTTAATTTCCGTTTAATTGATTAGGATACTATTGGCCGTATTTTATGTTTCGTAAATATATTTACTATATCGTGCTTTCTTCAGTACCCTCAGCAATATTGCCAGGAGTTTGTGATCATTAATTAAACCTGAACTTTTTCAAAATAAATAAATATTAGAGTGCGTAACTATCCAAACTAACGTAAAAGTCCTTTGCTCGGTCTGACGACGTTTCTCACGTTCTTTCAGACTTGTTGCCATATGCACTTATCCTTTTCTTATTTTAATAATTACAGCTCTTAGTACAAGTGGACTTGCATAGGCAAAATTATATTAAAGGAATCATAATACCCAAAGATATGAGTCATAGCCCATTTTCAAACAGGTAAATGCTTCAATTGGTTATCTTACCAATAAAAAATGATATACGCATTTCTGGCCAGCTTTGATTTATTAACTCGCGCAAAAGCTTAATCTTTGTTTTTAAATTAGGGACCCACTTGCCCGCGTAGTTAGTTGAACCCAGGAAACAACTTCTTTTATAGTAACAGACTTTTTAAATGACTCGATATGTAAGTAATTTTTTTTTCTTAAGTTTTATATCAATTTCTGCACTAGAAATTATGTACTTTGATCATTTCGCATAATTCTCGCGCCCTATCAGTCTCATTCCTCCAAATCAAAAATGTCTATAGAATTTACTATAGTAAGGAAATACCATTAGTTCTGAAGTTGCTTAAAAATATCAAGAACGCATATTATCCCAAACGAGATGTTGGGTGTCACAGACCATGTTTGAAAGATGTAGGTAATATAACTACTATGTTCACGTAACATGCTTTGATGAAGATAATTCTTTAAATTTAACTTTGAGAACACTTCGGAATAGCGGAACTTGGGGATAACCTGTTCCACTTACTATGGTAAGTCCTAGGTGTTTCTCTTAAAAATATCTTTGCTACCTTGCCTCATGCATGCGCAAATTCTAACATCTCCGTTCGATTTTCGAAACAGGTACTTCAGGACAGATCCAATCGGATGGACCTTCAACAAATTAAATAATGTCTGTATTATTTTTAGATGTTTTGCATTTATTTTGTCTGTTCCTTAAACAATCAAACACCTTTTGAAAGCTACTAGAGGGTTGATACAATTTCTCTTGAACAGACTATTGTAATAAGTATTCATTTAACATCCTAAAATTTATTATTTTCGCAACTACAACAACTTTTGTAAACAAATTTCTGGTATCTCGTAAAACGTCAATTTTCGAAACCAACATCCATTTTCGACCTTGTTGTGAATTTTGACTCTGATAGGCCATAAATATTACAGCGGCGCACGTTCATTTCAAGATTTTCGCTAGTACCGCCACTAATGACATTTTACTACTCGATTATTATTTTCTGCATTTTTGTTTCCATTCAAACACAACATGTAGATAATAGAGTTAACATCATTGACTAATTGGATTTAGGATTTGGTTTAAATTTCTCAACACATGGCACGACAATTTAATCCCACTCTACACACAACATAGATAACAGTTCGCTTTACAAGTTCAGGCCTACTATTACGTTCATTGAATCAAAAGTTATCAAAATTGTTAAGTTTTCGGCAAACTTATTTGCTTCAAAAGTAGTATTAAGCTGAGTATTGTATAATGAGACACTCAATGGTCATGTCTTAAGTCTGATATATAATTTAATTTATTAATGTTTTATTTTTTCAGACTGTTCCCTTAGAGACTTAGAGACATTCGAAAACGATGGTTTTAGGTGCAAAATATTTATGTAATTACACTGTTAATACTTATCGTTTTCTTCTTTTTTTATAAGTTAAACCGCCCGAATGCAAAAACATTGCCCTTTTTTGCATGTGGCTTAGTCACACTGGTTGCCTTAAGATATAGCTATGACGCATTTCTACTTTTCCCATAGTAAACCAATTAAAGCTGGTTGACTCCGAGTCCTTAGAATCTTGAACTTGATAAGTAACCGTCGTTCTAATATACATAAAGTTACTTTAGTCCCTATAGGTACTGTTCTCATTTTCTTGGAACGGTACTTTCATTTCCTATTTATTTATTTTACAAATGCTTTAAGTACCATTTGGCAAACCAAACTACCTCTTTGTCGTTCCGATTTAAATCCTACGACCTCTTGATCGTTATATAAATCGTAGACGTAGCAACGTACTTCCTAGTTATTCCGATTTTCATAGTATGACTTTTTGATAGTTTTAAAGATCATTTAGGTACCAATTGGCAAACCAAACTACTTCTTTGTCGTCGTACACGACCTCTTGATCTTTATACATATAAATCAATAAGATACCGTTTGACGTAGCAAACTACTTCGGAATTGTTCCGATTCTCATAGTATGACTTCTTGTTCGCTTTAAAGATCATTCAGGTACCGTTTGAAGCAAACTACCTCTTAGTCATTCCGATTTTCCGTCGAACGACTGTTGATCGTTAATCATTTTAGTACCATCAGGCGAACCAAATTACCCCTTTGCAAATAGTATTAACTGAATAATTTTGAAAATAATAACATGTGATAATAAATTTTAATGTATGCACACTGCATTTCTAATATATACTTGTAGTTATTATTTTCATCACTCTTATTAGTTACACAACTAATTTTATACTAGTCATCATTACTACATATGTAGTATAAAACAAAGTCGTTTTCTCTGTCCCTATATCCTTATGTATGCTTTAACCTTTAAAACTAAAACTTTCGCTTACATTGCAAACGCAGGCTGAACCCTACAAGATTTATCGAAATAATGTACTAAGAATTGTACACATTAAAAGGGTCTATAGAAATTCTGCAATGGTATATGTCTATCCCTCATGGATATCCCACAATAAAAATTTTTTGTCATTTACTTTTTACGATAAATAATGTCAAATTTTCGAAGCGATTTTAACCAATACAGCATTAATGTTTATCCAAATAAATGCGTTATTTATTGCAACTATTTAATTTAAAAGAAATTTGCCCTTTACATCATTTGATTTTAATAAGTATCTTAGGAGATATCGCAGTTTTAAAACAATGATCAAGCGCGCAATAATAATGCACAAGGCGCCAACTGCGCCAAACTTTAGTTTCTTGTTAAAACAATTTGACCGATTTGTATGATTTTGGTATAGGCATAAACGCTCAATTCGGCAGTCTACGCGGACAAAGAAGCGGGCAAAAGGTATTGCATATAAAACTTTAATAAATAAGAAACATATCTCTTCAAAAAGAAGTTGGCAAATGTTTAACATTCTAAGTTAGATAAATTATACCACAAAGCATTAAATTATATATTTCAGCCATTCTTATATTTCATAAAACGTAAGCGTTATAACCAGATATTTTAAATCTGTAAGTAGGTAGACGCCGCATAGGAGACGGCGCCGAAACAATTGAAACTATATTTCAAATAGATAAGCTTGCTTATGACTCATTCTTATTTCTTGTTGCCTCAACAGCTGTGTTTGAACACTACTGAAATTCGACAAAGTAAAGCATTTCCAATGTTTTACTTTTAATCCATCAACATATCTTTATCGTGACACGATGTATGGTACTCCGTAATATTACGGGACATGTTTTATGTTTATTTAAACATAGATCTATTATACACGGTCCCCTTGAATATATTATAATTTTAGTTGCACAATGCCGAGCATATCCGGCAAATATTAAACCAACATAATATTAGTAATAACGCTTACATACCTCGGTTAATGTACCTTGGTGTTTGTATCCTGGCAGGGTCGCCAATGTAGTGTTCTGATGTATCAGGTTGGTTAGTATAAATAAAACATCAAATGCTTACTCACAACAGCGTCTGGCCCGTACACTCAGTCCGATGTCCGGTGTAGTAGTGAACCGGTTTGAGTGGGGAACAGCGCTTATATAATAATTTATATTCACGAATACCTTACAATATATTATTAATATTACGTGTACACTACACCATAGTTATTATTAGGTAAGGTAGGGGATTTGCAATCCCGCAATCCGTGTTCCTTCATTCCAAAAGTGTTCTGCGTGTTAATATGCTCCAATCTGACCTAAACAGCAATCATGGCCTTGAGATTTTGAAGAGCGATCGAGTATCTGGGCGGTTGCGGGTTCGAACCCCAGGGATACACCACTGACTTTTACAAGATATGTGTGTATTCACAATGAATTATCACTTTCTTGAACGGTATAGAAAAAATCTTAGGAATTTTTAAGGTTTGTAGTCCGCTAACTTACTATTTGTACGCGTAGTAAGCTATGTCATCGTGGTGGACTAAGCCCTAAACCCCCCTCAATGGTAAAGGAGGCCTGTGCCCAGGTGAGGGATGTTTATGGGCTAATGGTGATGAACCTAACCTCAATAGCTGCTACTCATTATCAGCCCATATATGTCTCACTGCTCGGCATGGGCTACCTTTGGGGTTGGTGGACTACACCCCTTAGAAGTTCCCAAGTACTTTTAGGTGTATATATTTTCTCAAGATGATTTACTTCACCGTTAAAACAAGTGATAATTCATTTTAAATACACACATTACTTTGAAGAGTCAGAGGTGTTTGCCTGGGGTATGAACCCGCGACCACCTAGATTCTCTACCGAGCGCCTACCTCGAGGCCATCACTTACTTCAGTTATTTAATTGATAATTGTTACTATCATTTATTTAATTACTTTAGAAGAAACAACATTTAGCAACCTACAACTAAGAGTCACTTTGATTGTAAAGCCTCACTTTTTTCTACTGGAATAACCAAACCGCCGCCAATTCTAATCCTTTACTTCGCTTGATCGGTTAATCGACGCTGACTGACGCGCCCGCTCTGTTGTGTGGAGCTAATAGGCCTTCAGTGATAGCTGAAGTTCAATATTTATTACCTAGCGAAATCAAAAACTTTCCGCGCGGAATTCCCGCACAAATGCGGGAATTCCGCAGTGCTCAAAAATATGCGGGATCCCGCGGGAATGCGGGAATGCGGAATGCGGGATTGCAAACCCTAGCCACGAGTGAATATATATTAATTATACTATTGTTTAGTAGTGCCAATGTGAGTCCAGTTTTTTAAACCAAGAGTACATATTTTGATTTCAAGGTTATCTTTTGAAGGACTGTGTTTCTCAGTTCTATTTTTAAACGAGGCAATGTTTTTTGTGATGATCTTAGTAACTTGATTTATTTTAAAAATTGTTTTGTTGCTACTGTTTGCATTCTTACGATATTAATAAAGTAAAATTGAAATAAATAATTAAGATTGAAAACTGCTTATTCATAAAAAAAACTATAATATTTCGTGTTGCTGAGGGAGGGTCGAGCCGTTTCTTATCCACAGCGATAACGCGTTCCGAACCGGCAATAGTTTAAAAATAACAGTTGAAAAAAGCTTGTGAAGGCCTAAATTTTCGGCATGGTATTATTGAGGCTCCCATGCGCATAGAGTCACGTAAGAAAATGCAATATGATACTACGGACTATTTCGTAAATAAAGCCATACTAAGCAAAGATGGCGGCTTAATAATGCATTACTCTGTAAATAACTCGATAATGACTAATTGATTGATTACTCATTAATTGCAAACGTGACTGATAGGTCATATGAAGTCAGTTTAATTCCAAATTGATGAACATGGATTGAGGTCCACACCACATTTACGACTTTAAGCTCTGAGTTACCTGTGTATCATTTTATTGCTATAATTATCCTGATGATATGACACGTTACAAGTTTCGAATTGTTCCAATATATGGGATTATTATAATGTATTAATGATTTGTAAAAAACCCAGGTTTATTTCCAGCGTATAACTTTAAACTTTAATCGGTCCTTACATCTTTTTTTGCAATAAAACAAAAAGTTTATCTTTATATTCTTAGCATGTTCTAACACCCCCAACATCGAAGGCAGCCAAATTTGTATATTTATGTTTGTATAATTATTTTAATGGATAAGTAGTTGTTTACCTTAATATATTATAAATATTATTGTGTATACTATGGCCTATGGGACTGACATGTTCAGTAGTGAACCAAAGTCCCTAAAATAAAAAAGAATAAAAAAAAATGTTCTAACACAAACAAGAAATAATACGACTCATAAACTAAAAAGCTATTGCTTGGTACAATAAAAAATGTAGGTACCTACGCAATTTTTTTTCGATGCCGAAACACATGATATCGCTTATCTTGAAAATAACATGTCTTAACTAGGGCAATTAGAAATTTCCGTGTTAAAATATTAAGCAAAAGAATTAAGGTTACTGGCAATAGTGAAATCTTCACGCCTAAAAGGTCTTAGGAATTTCTTAGGTTTGTAATCCTCTCTGTAGAGGAAGCCAATACCTAGCAGTGGGAAGCATACGGACTGATGATGTTGGTGGTGGTAGTAACCCAAAATGACTGGATAGCATCTATCTACGATAATACGGTCGCAAATATTCTCAATAAGTAAATATCCTAACAGCCATTTACATAGTTCTGACCTCATAGTAAGATACAAGCCTTATACTGTGGTTGTCAGAAACATTGAAAAACTTTGCACTGTAACAAACACGCAGAACCGAAACAACTATTTGTTGCTGGTGGTATCGCAGCACATATGCCGTGCTACCTAGACATCCCGGGTTCCATTCCCGGGTCAAGAGGAGTGTTATTGGGTTCTTGAACTAGGAAATTCACAATAACCGTAAAGAGCCTGAAAATGGTGCCCGAAGTCGTTAATAGACTCGTCTTCTGCTACGTGGGACTAAAATGTAGGCGTGAATTATGTATGAAAAAGGCTTTGTAGAAAATTCGATATCGTCACCAGTCCATTCAAATTATTCAAAAGACACCGCATGTATTTTCTGTGAGTCATGAGTGCAAACAAGATAAGACAGTTTAACCAAGTGCGGTCTTTCTAAAGTTTCAAGTAAAAAGCAAATATTTAAAGTTCGATTGTTTCCCTGAATATTACTAAATTTTCCAATCGATAACAAACATGTTTTCGATCATACGACATCTAAGTTGTGGAAAATAATTAACGAAGTAGACATTATGTAACGTTACGAGTGCATGAAATACTGGTAACCCCTTTGTTGATATTGGTATTTATTTGCCAGATGTCATAAGATATGTTTATTTTGTACTACATGTTTCAAAAGTATGTTTTTGTCAAGCCATCCCATACGTACGGAAACTCAAGATGGCTATGATTTTTATTCCGGCCATCCAGCTTATGCACGTACTCGTTTTACTCATGTAAGTTTCGGGCTAGGTTACTTGTAACCCACACCAGCATTTCGACTGAAACCTCTCGACAGCATTCACAATAATTGGGGTCTGTTTGGAATACCCCAGACATAAAATACCCCAATTTTTTTACTGTTTTACCCCGGATTCGACGTCACCCTACAGCAATAATTGTTATACCGGTTATTAGGTAAATGGGCATCCACTCGGACGCGCTGAAAACAACGAGTTTTTTCATACTAGTCCTCTATTAAAATTAATGTCAGCGTTTTAGTAGAAGCGCATTCAAAAGTGTTCGGTAAAGATCTAATATTATTTTGAATCGTTAATCAAAACTAGTAGTTTCGGAACGTGTTATGACTGGAGAAAAAATCACACAAAAAATTCTGCGCACAATTATTAAGTAGATCAATAACTATCAGCTATTATCCCTTCCGCAATAACATAGTGAACATGGTACGATATTTGTATCCACCCGGATCTAAATTAATCGACTTGGATCCGCTTAATCCAGATACAAGTTGTAAAGGCACTACAATGACCGCAGTAAAATTGTAACATGTTATGAGATTAGTCTGATTTTTCAGGTTGGGGTAATTAGGTATCTCGATTGTTGTTTGAAAATCGAAAAATTATTTTATGCCGTACATTCGTTTTATTTTTCGTTTAATTGAGTTCAACCAATATAAAAATACATATAACGAAATGGTCTAAATTTTTATTATCACATCTTTAATGACGACGGGTCTTAGCATTGATGAACTCTTGACTTGGACTGATATTTTTATGTCTATCGTTTTATTAAACAAAGCCGTGGGAAGATTTGGCTTAAGGCAATTCGTGGAATGATTTTTAATATTTCCGTTATAGAAACTGTTGCCCTTTCGATATTTGAACCAACCGATCAATGCTTAATTGTTCTTTGTTTACTTTGGTATGTTTTGGATTTGTGACCTACTTAGATAATGGTATTTTATATTGGATAGAAGCTGCAATTCAAGCTAGACAGCCCTATATTATATGCATAAGTTTTTCTTCCGTAACTATTAATTATCGTTGATTGACTGGGCATATCTTTGATTTGGAATTTTGTGTCAATTCTCAAACCAGGTGAACAGCTATAAAGCTGTGGGTGTGTGTTTCGAGACGTAGCTGTTGCTGCTAGACACTAGCTTGATAAACGTGAGGCCTCAGGTTCGTTCCTCGCACCGAGGTAAATTTTTTTGTGATCCACAAATATATGTTCGGATTTAAGTTTTGTGAGGCCGAAAAGTCTTTTGTAGTTACTAATACCATACAAATACCCATAGCCAATACCCATGGCAAAAGCTCTATTGACTGTCTATTTAAGACTATTGGGCGAATTTGTTTCTTTATCACCAGTTAGACATCTACCTCTGCCCAAAACCAAGCTTTTTAAACTTCGTATCAACTTTTGTCGCCGACCGTCAAGCCTTGATCTTGATACCATCCATTTGTATATTGTCTGGTATCTAGCGGACATCGCGTTCAAAATGACACAATTGCTTAATTATTTCAACAGCACACGGGGCAATGCTTTTATCACCGAATTATCAACGATAACGCTTTCTTTTACGTCAATTGAGAGTTACGGGCTCGGCAAAGTGATTGTATTTTATAGTACAATACTGTAACGTAGTTAGGCACTAGAGTAAGACAAGTAGCTGCAAGTCCTCTAGATAGACAAAATATTTGTAATCCTAAAACGTTTCGCGCATTGTCAGTACTTTTATGAAAGCTCAAACGCCTAGCTTGACTTATAAAATTCCAAATAATGTTTGAGTTTGAAAATTAATTTTACAAAAGCAATTTTACATATTATCAATGAGGATTTCCTGACCCACAATAAACAATTATAAACTGTATTAGACAATCAACTTCTAACGCTTATGGGCTTCTATGGAAGTGCCACAAGTGGCTTCAGGCATATAGAATAGAGATATTATGATAACCTGTGATCTGCTGATACTGGTTTAATAAACCTTTTATTTTTGCAAGAGTACTTAATCCAGAAGTAAGAGTCACAGTTTTAATAAAATTCGAAGCGGTCTGTTGCTTAGAGAGTTACTGTAGAGTTTTATTTTACGATAATGTATTTTACATGATAGTACTACTACTAGAATTGATGCCTTTCAGACAACCTCTGATTACAAAGAAACTGACGCCGATATCTTTATATGCATATTACAATTAATTCTATAGAATTATAAGTTGAAGATAATATTACTACAAGTGTGCATCGTAATATGCTCTACTATTTTGGGATAAGAAATGTACTAAAAAGGAGAGTCGAGTTATTAATGACATTTTATTAAAATAAAACCTATATTATCTTATTCATCATTTTATAAATATGCCAAACAGATATTATTTTATCAGTTTTTGCCTGAATGGAAACCCAAACCCTTCAATCACAAACCGCATACGTGTATGAATCGGGAATAATAAGGAAAAGAACATAGGTAAATCGCTAAAGTTTTATAGACTAATGTATTTTATTGAAATGTTTTTGACAAAATTTATTGAATGAATTTTACCAACGGAAAATATAAGTTAATTTAAATTATAATAGCATTTGTTGACTTAAATTCTTGGATGTTCTTCCGATTCGCAGTTACTCCCCGCGTCAGTGCGATTGGTATTTTGGTTTTTCCACCAACGGATAGGTGCGACAAAAAAACCTATTATGTGAAATATGTATTCTATTGGCTACTGTTATTGATAGTTGAAGTATTGATAGATTATCGCGGAGATCAAAGTTTTAAGTTATTTTAGTTTATGGTAAGGCTATAAAGACGGTTGAAAGGAATTTGGCCTCAGTTTTCTAAGGTGGTGTAACGCAAGTTGTTGAACCCCGTATATATGTACTCGGCAAATTCATTGCCAAGAAAACTTATATTTGAAATTTTTTCTTTGAGAATAAACTTTTTAAATGTAAATGTTAACTCTGGAAAAATAATGGCTCTGCCTGGAAATTAAAAACTTCCACCGCTGAGACAGTGCTTAACAGAAAACTTGAAGAAAAAAATCATATAAAAATATTTATTTCTATGTAGTCTGTATTGAAACTGTTTATCACCTTGCCACACCGACGCAATATCCTATCATTAAATTTCCAATAGGCAGCCTTATAAATATCCTTCAGAAATCTTTCTGATCTTTCTATCATAACAGCGGTTTTCGACAAGACTAAAGCAGACCAAACTATTTCGTGGTTCTACCTCTTACAAAAGTCTGTTATTACATTTTGATGTTGTCGAACCGTGTTTTGTTATTTTTTATATTAGTTATACGTTAGCATGTGTTCCACCAAAATTAATTGCTTCCATATGAATGTTCAAATATGCGCACTTCTTATTCCCAGTAGTCGTGATATAAAATGGATGGTGTTATGTAATGAAATATTTTATTTTATAGGTATAAGGAAAATTATTTACTAAATTATTCCCCATTCTCAAATGAGGTTAGGTTAATAAACCCACGTGGGGTTAACTTTATAATACATGCTTATGATTTATGTAGTAGAATAGAGCGCGTGTCTACCGATGATTTACTGAGAACTTTCTATTAGCAAAACCCAGTAAAACTTTCCCGAACCAGAAATCAAAGCAAGACGCGATTTATAATCCACAAAATTATTTTTTTTAGAAACTGAAGCTGATGTTTTGAACGTTTTTTTTTACCAACCCAAATAATAAATAAATACATACACCCAACAGTCACATACATCTATTCAACAAGTGAAGATTAATATATGTAAATTCAAACAGCATACTCTAAGTAATCTTAACACATCCCTCGCACGATAAAAACATGTACTATTATTTTAAGACCTCTACTTTACTGACCACATAGTTCCCTTTCAGATCACTAGATGTCGCTTTACAATAATGTTTTTATAGATGCACTTAAAAGTGAGAAGTAAATAAGTTGTAAGTAAACATGTTAAAAGTAATAAGTACCAAAATAATATTATTCATTTCAAAGGCTAATTAAGTCTATTGTTATATCAAAACGATTGTTTGTTATTCCCACCACGCAAGTTGTGACGTCAAAACTGTAATTTATTCTACACCGTACCTTTCCTTTCGGTTAAATTTAAATAACATTAATCACTCATTAGAATAGACTTGTCTTGTGCATCTATATATGATTGAGTTCCTATTTTTTTCAAAGTTCAACAGCTGTAACATTTTAATGGTTTTAATTTTGTTACTTTTTTCCGGGGATCAGATTTTTTAGGCAAAATTTAGCTCTTTAGTCAGTCAGAGTGGTTGCGTTGGCATAGTCACCATAGTGTTCCAGGAATGAAAAATAAACGCAAATAATAGTGCCTATTTCGTCGGATGTTATTTGAAATTTGCATTTTCCTTCCGATGACGATCATTCACATAGAAAAGCGACTTTTGTTTTGAGTAAAACATATTTTTTTACTTGTCTACCATATGTTGAGTTATTTGATTCTTGCTTCACTTTTGTACATCACAGATCGTGATACGTGCAAAAATTGTTTATATTTTTTTTTTTGCGTATTCGTTCTATTCTGTTATCATGTGTTTCTATTTTGCGTAGTCTGTGATAATTAATATGTTGTTTGACGTCATCAAAACCAAGTTTGTATCCGGATGAATGAACCTAAACAAATATATACTCAGCCTATCGCTGTCCACTGCTGAACGTAGGCCTCCTCAAGATAACGCCAACCATCTCGGTCTTGTGTAGCCCTCATCCATCCCTTTCCCGCCACCTTTGTCAAACAATTCAAATGAGGCTACGTCAAAAATTAAATTGGACCATTTAAAATTAAATAATAAACGAAAAATTTTAGATCATATTTAAGGGCTTAATTATAAATATAGATCTTGTTATCAAAAAGCCAGGTTCCACCGAGATTTGAACTCGGATCGCTGGATTCAGAGTCCAGAGTGCTAACCATTACACCATGGAACCGGATGCCGTGGCTTGTAATATTTGCTAACACTATCACCATTCTAATCTGCTTTCATTTTCAAGATATACTTACAAATATAGGCTCTAAGATTACCTACAAAAGCACCCACGCTTGCTTAATACTTATGAGCCTTTCGAGATTTTCGTGCACATGTCTAAACTGCTGCAAAAATCTAATCCTACAAAGAATTCATAACAAGAGCGTTAAATAAACATCTTGTACCACAGTCGTATTTTCACTTAATACAGCATATTAGTGACTACTATTTACATATACGGAGGCACGCGCGCTGTCTGTTTGTCCATATGTATGGCTCGTAACCATTATTAGCACATGTGCAAATCGCTGACGTCATTATGAAACAATAAAGGAGGTCTTATTATACTGGACGATGAGCTAATTTGAATGAAAACAGAGTTAACAGAGGTCCCAGGTCTCACAAATTTAGTGACAAATTAATATTAATACGAAGAATTTTGTTTTCAATATACAAATGAAATTACGCGTTGTTGTAGGAATATAGCTCTACTTACCTACATCTTTAGGGAAAAAGCTTTGAGCTTCTAGAGAAATTAAACAAATCAAGACCTAAGTTTGAACTACGTTTAAATTAAGAGCAGGAAGAAGTTTAGGGATTGAACCCGTGACCTCTAAATTACAAGGCATATACAGTTTTGATGTAGAATTAAGGTTCTGTTAGGTGTTTGATCAGGAATTGCTGTTACAACAGGTTCTGAAAATTGGTTCATATTTGTACCGCGAGATGACGAGAATGTCATTTTAAAAAGAGTTTTTATTTATTTGTTTGACTATTCCTGGTGATCACCGGCAAAGACATATCTAACAGTAACAGTGAACAGCCAACTATAAGTACAATTCATATCTAAAATATACTTTAAAAGTAACGTTTAAAAAGCCAGGTTCCACCGAGATTTGAACTCGGATCGCTGGATTCAAAGTCCAGAGTGCTAACCATTACACCATGGAACCGGTTGTGGTAATGTCAAATTAATATGACTTGTTTATCCAACTGTTAACAGGATGTAAATTTGGACCATAATTTGGTGAATTATTTACTTTCTTAACGAATTATCTGGTATTTAAAAGCAGTAATAGCCTCGAGACACGAGGTCGAGATGCACTGCGGTAGCGGGTTCAGACCCGAGACGCTAACGTCTAACTTTTCGAAGGTATACGTGTAATCGCGATGGCTTACCACGTTCTTTAACGCAAGAAAAATATTGTGAAAAAATCTGCACACCTAAAAGTTCTTAGGAATTCCTCCAACCCGCACTAGGCCAGCAGTGCGGACTAAGGTTTTAGACCTCAAGTTGTAGAGAAGATCCGTGTTCCGAACTGGGACATATGTGGGCTGATGATGATTAACCAATTATCATAGAATTTGGCATCGTCGTCAGGAACATAGTTGTCACGAAGTGATAAACGCTGACTTGACTTTAAGTTAGAAATACCCATAATGTTTCCATTAGCTGTTGAGGCTGTTTTTTTCAAGTATCCAGAATATATCTAGTATCCTGAATGGTCGGATAAAATTATTGTTATTCTGTTCTGATAGGGGAAGGCTTTTCAGCTTGGTATCGCGTGGTTATGTTGATTAATGAGGTATAGAATGCTGTCGTTTGTTTAAAATAATTTGAAATAGAATAGGACTTGGCATCAAGTACGGAGGTTGTTACTCGTACTTTTATTCAAATTAGGAAGAAACGGATTCTCCATCTTCAAATTGTTCATCTCGAACTTACATTTTAACCAGTAATTCATCCGGTTCCATGGTGTAATGGTCAGCACTCTGGACTTTGAATCCAGCGATCCGAGTTCAAATCTCGGTGGGACCTATTTTATGCATATGTTGAAATCCGACAGCCTTCGAACAGCATTACGTCACGCAACCTAACGTCCTTATTGCGTCATTAGCGTGATTGTCGAAGCCGACCTAAATAAAATACCAAATATTTAACAGCCGATACGCCCAACTAACCCGCCCACGCCACTCGGGAACCGTTGGCTCTAATGAAAAAGCATCAAATTTCATAATTGATAGGAGCGTGACGACGTTCAGTGCGCCGGTCCCGTGGGCCGTACAATTTATTAATCAGAAATAATAATTCACAGGTAATGTGTCTGACGCGTGAGCCGATAAACATCACTAGCTTCGGAAGGGTTGAGGGCGGTTGTACTCGCAATCGATTGTGTCACTTTAAACTATAGTTAAGTAGTATGTTGTAAGGCCGCCATTTGTACCCTCCTCTACATTGTATATATATTTTGTATGTCTAGTATGTGTACAATAAAGAGTTAAATAAATAATTATGTTATTTATGTTAAATAATCGTAGAATACATACATACATAATTTTACGCCGAAAGCGTAGGCCATGTATTGATTCAACTTAACATAGGGCGAGCATATTGCCGTTCTTCGGGCTCATTTTCAAAATGCTACTAGACCTCCACAGCTGAATGGTGTTGTGCCTTAGTCCACCACACTGGCCCAGTGAGGATTATCGAAATACACATTTGAGAGTATGTAGGCGTGCAGGTCACCACACGATGTTTTCCTTCATTGTTAAATTACGTGACAATTAATTAATTATGAATAAACATACGATTTCGAAGTCAGATGTATGTCCCTGGGATTCAAGTCTACAATCTCTGAGATTTGACTCTATCGTGTGCCTAAATCTGAGGCTTTCGGTGCTTCTATATCATTTTTAAATTATGGTTGTATCATACATTTACATATCGTAAATAGGGATATGTATGATAATAATTTATGATTGGGTATTTGCAATAGTGATATTGCGAGTTATATCAGAGGTTAGGAACGTCATTATTTTTATGCACACGTATTGTTGGTCTGGCTGCATTGAAAGGATAAATGAATAGTTGTGTAATTTTGCAGATGTTTTAGTTAAAATGTATGTACCTAAAACACACACAGTATACCTTTGTTTTAAGTCCACGTGATGAGGACCTTTTTTGTGCCATTAACAGACCATAGTTAGCAAACTATCAACTATCGATTTACAAAACTTTGACTGATGCAACCAGCCGCGCCAGACGTAGATTTTTATTTTAATCCTCGCGTACACCCATGGGTCCCATGGCGGTAGAAGAGTTAGCGTTTTTAATTAAACTAATCAGTTAATTCAGCGAGGCGCGGCCTTCGGCGTGTGCATATGGTAATGGGTCGTTAGGCGATAGTCTGACGACGGATCGGCCAATTCCGTGCTTTGACTGCATTTTGTTCAATATTTCATTTTACCTCACACCTACTATGCTATTTGTAGCAGAATAAAAAGAAGGTTTTAATGAAAACCTGATAAATATTGAGGATCAGGTAAAGTGAGCTCTAAGTTGTCCAAGAAGGACGTCAAGTGGCAATCCTATCTCTCGTTTTTCGATAGACTGATGCTGAGTTGCCTGGCATAATCATGAAGCGAAGATGAATGGAGGCAGTCACAATATTCGGTTCCATGGTGTAATGGTTAGCACTCTGGACTCTGAAATCAGCGATCCAAGTTCAAATCTCGGTGGAACCTGTATTTTAATTCTCGTAATTTTTTTTTTAGAAAAGTAAAGAAATATCTTAGTATTTCTTTTCTTTAGTTGCAGTTTACAGATAAACTTCAAACATTACACTCCACAAATTTTAACCATTTTAAATTTCTATTAGATCACTCGATTGCATTCCACATGCTGCTGAGTTATTCTACAATGAATTTCAACCTAAGAACCCTCTCAATGGTAGAGGAGACCCGTGCTCAGCAGTGGGCGAATATGGGTTGATGAAGAAGAAGAAGAAGAATTTCAACCAACCTGATTTGGTCTCTACCACCACTCTCTTCCTACACTCCTACTCTACCGCATTGTAACAATCATCATCATCATCATCATCAGGCCATTTACGTCTCAAGTTGTAGAGGTTTAGGCCATAGTCCACCACGCTGGTCTAGTGCGGGTTGGCAGACTAAAATACAAGATTAAAATTGTTTTTGGCTCTTGTGTTATAGTGAACCTTTATTTTGAGATTTCCTTAGTAAGTTCCAAACGTAGATTTTATCGTCATTTCGCGTAGTGAATACAGTTAATGAGGATTAAAACAAAATATTTTAAAACGCAATGTCAATTGAATAACACTGGATTAAACATCAAATGTCAGTATGAATACTTTGCCAGGTAACAAAATAATTCACAAAAAATGTTTGAAAACAAAATTATATTTAAGAACAAAGAAAAAGCTTTGAATTTTCTGAATAGATTTGTTGCACTTAGTTGAACTGAAAGACAATAATATTGGAAAGTACAATAATAAAACATCAGGTTCCACCGAGATTTGAACTCGGATCGCTGGATTCAAAGTCCAGAGTGCTAACCATTACACCATGGAACCGGATGTCCGGTTAAGTAACTTTAAGTATCTCTATCTCATATTTCTTACGCACTGTGTGGTTCTTGGCACCTGATGAAATTTAAAACACAAGGGGGGTTCGGTTCTGACTACGACATATTTTTTTGGATTTATCATGATTATTCGTTTATTTTCGTCCCCTTGCAAAGCCTTCTAGAACATACAGAGATACAACTGACTGAGACAAGGCCTTAGTCTACCACGCTGGCCTAGTGCAGTATTTGCCTTTTTTGGTGGGTGATGGAGGGGATTGACAATAATAGATTATTGGACGAGACAATTTCAATAATAACTTACTATTTATTAAATACTTTATAATCTTTATTATTCTTGTAATAAAGAGCGTTAAGAACGTTGATGATAAAGAACTTACACCAAGCGTGACTGGCACCTGATAGAAAATTCGATGCGTTGTAAATAGATCCACCGCTTTAAGAGAATACTCGAGGTCTTTTAACTCCTGTTAAGTGTAGTGGGGAAGATATATTCATCCTCCCCTCCATTTCGATTTAAAAAAAGACATACACTCTAATAACGGTTTCAATGAAAGAATTTATGTCAGTTTTAATCAACATATAACCTTTTTATCTATTAAAATATACATTAGAGACAAAAAGGAGATTCGAGTGACAGAAAAGGTCCGTGCCAAGCAGTAGGAAGAATATGAACTAATATTACTATTCAAAATGGTAGAGTTCTTGGTATCACGTGTTTTGTACCACGTAAAAATGGCAAGTGTTAATTTAGAAAGTTTTTCAAGATGAGTTGCGCTGATAGTGTTGGTGAAAGTGGTCATCCTCGTCATCCGGTTCCATGGTGTAATGGTTAGCACTCTGGACTCTGAATCCAGCGATCCGAGTTCAAATCTCGGTGGAACCTGGCTTTTTGTTGGCATTGTTCCAGAAGACTTGACTGACGCTCAGTCATAGTACTTTTTAAGTAAGTAAATTTTTAATTTCCTAAAATATTAAATATTATTTCATGTATAACTTTCAATAGGAAACAAGCAGTAGGAATATAATCATAAAATTTATAATATGATCTCTTTAAAAAAAACAAAATCAAAAAGAAAAGACATCTGTTCTTCTTTTTTATTATTAAAAAAAAAAAATCAGAATGAAAATAAATTGATACAAAAAATCATATAATATACTTTTAATATACCTAAAAATTAATAACAAATAACTTAAAATTAACAATAAATAATCATATTTAAAGAAGAAAGGAACTCATCTAGTCAACCATTTATAATATTTGCATTAAACTTCAGTCACTGAAAGCTCTCATCATGTAATAAAACACAATATATTAAACAACACATTATTTTAACTCAGCAAGCATTACTTAAAGATCTTATTGTTCATAATTAGCTGTGTGTTACAATGTTACCTCTAACAGAACAAAATACCTGCATTAACCTCTAGACAAAGTTAATTTTGGCATTTACATAAAAAAAGTATTCATTCAAATTTAGTTATATATCTTATTATTCAAAAATCATGTTGACGTTAGATTATTTTTAATATATGTATAGCAAAAAGCCAGGTTCCACCGAGATTTGAACTCGGATCGCTGGATTCAGAGTCCAGAGTGCTAACCATTACACCATGGAACCGGATGACATGTGTGTCTGAAAAGCCACTTACTTTCACCTACGAGTAAAGCTAAAAAATCTTTGGTAAGTTACTAGACGATACCAAGTTATAAAAGTGAATGTGGTTTGCGTGTATTGCCTTACGTATGACTTATTTTTTGAATAGGTGATCAATTTTTATATAATTTTCTTATAATTTTGCACTCAAATTACGACCTATAAATTATAATATTAAGTGTGAGTAAAGCAACGGGTCAATACTAGGCTGTCTTAGGGAATATAAAGCATTATACGATTGTCGGGGGAAAATCTCATACTGCTATAAGACCGCCATGTGATAGAATCACTGTGTACAATGTATTTTTTTATAATTAGAAAGTCAAGTAAATAGTTTTAATTTTAATATAACGTTGCGTACAATATTGTATTATAATGAATAAATAAAAAAACTGTATTTACAGAAATATCAAATCGATTCTTAGATTTTTATCGAGTAACAACTTCTACAGAAAATACTGGCCTACTTTTATTTTTTCTTGAAACTTTTGGCACGAGTCCAAGCGTCCGATTCTTCGATATTTAATTTTGAATTCAGAACGGTCTCAATATAACCCAACATTTAGGAAAAATAATCACAATACTCTATGGTAAAAAGGTGTATTTTTTGAATAATTTATTCGGACATGTTCAAGTCACAGATATGTCAATATGTAACATAAGTTTTGGTAAGCGAGCGGTCCCGCGATGATATCCTTCTGCCTTTTATGTAGTGTGGCCATAGTTTTGCTTTTCATGAAATTTTCAATTTATTTTTTTTATTTTTTATTGTAGTAAATGAAATGTGAGTGAATACAGAGTACGAGCAGACCGGGATCAAACCAAAATAATCTAAGACTGTGATTACAGAAACGTCAATTTATTTTTAGTTGTTTTAGAGTAATGTTTTTATTATCCCCGTAATGACTACCGTCTTAGTTTTCGATCACGGTTTTTATCACACCCTCTGTAACTCAAGACAAAACTCATGAAGAGTGTGACGAGAAATTATTATTATAGTAGTTTTCGTTATTTTGTAAGACCATAAAAATGCTCAATCTTGTAATACAACCCAGTACTACTAGCCAATAACAGTTCTTATGGAATAGCTTGTATACTACTTAATCGCAAAAGTTTTATGTATATCTATTTAACATTTATATTAATCCGTAATAAATATTGCCATGATAATCTATACTCCGGATTAACGTCATTTTATCAACAACAATAAATGTGATGTAAAGGTATAAAAATAACTCGATAAAACCAATCGATCCATGATTTGGATTTGAATTCAGAATATACTTAACGGTTCTCAAGTTTTGGTTTAGCGATGGTTGGTGCTTAGGTTCTTTGAAGACCTAAGTTCAGCAGTGGATGGCGATAGGCTGAGAATAACAATTATAAATATAAGATAAAAGTTAAAAAACACTTTTTTGTTGACCATTTAAACATAGAAACAACACACAAAAATTAGCGATTACTTTAAAATTGTATTATTATTAAGCATATTACTTTAAAATTATAGAACTAAATGTCCTGCCCAATTCATGGGCACGTGGATAAGATATTTATCGGTAACATTGGGGTATGGGACGAGTGGCGGCGGTTAGCCGAGGTGGCCGTAATACACACGTCCGGCGCCATTTCGCATTTTTATTTTATCAATATTTAATACCGCGGCTACATTTTACTACAACGTACAAGGGAAACTCGGGAATATTCGAGTTTGTATTGGAATGTATAAATTGCGCACATGGCAGGTTTTTTTTATTTTTCCCGCGGAACAAAAATATGCCTCCGATACAAGTAGTGTGGTTTTTGAATAGGACTTTTTAGCAAGAAGTTTATTTTTTTTACAAAAAACGAAGATTAATGAATGCTGTCTTATTCTAACTTTTCCGTGTAAGGATAAAAAACATATTCACGCCTGAATTGCTCAAGAAGTAATCAGAGAGGTATTTTCGTAATGTGTTTCGCTGGTTTATATCTGTTATGTCCCACATAATAGTGAGCGAGCCCTTATCTGTTTTTGTTCATATTATACCGGTACCGGACTCAATGCTGCTACTAAGAATATTTCTGATGGGTAAATCTAATAACAATCACCAGACCAGTGAACTGAACCCGGGAAATTTAGATCGGCACCCACTTGTTCCGCGATACATAGGATTTAGAAAAATGTTAGATATTTAACTGCTTTACAATTGATGGATGTATCTTCAGACTTATTCCACAAAGTGTACATCATGTGTGTTGGTTTCTAAACGTCCACGGGCATACATTTGCGCGCGGGTGCTTAGCGTCCGGTATAAAATATTGTTTTTTGCCAATATCCGAACCGGGAATCCAACAACAACCCGCGTACTCTAGGAGCTAGGAACATATGCAACTTTATCATTATAGAAATACTTTTCAACTTATAGAGAATGTAAAAAGATCGAGTAACTATAGAGCTTGAAAATAGTTAAGTATTGTCATAGGCAATACCGAATTATACGAATATAACCACTATAAAAAGAAAGATAGGCAAACGAGTCAGTAAGCCACCTGATGTTAAGTAGTTAACGCCGCCTATAAAAACCCACAAAACTAGAGGAATCAGCTTTGAGGAAAACATAGACTCTTCTTGAAGCTTCCTAGTACGTATCTATTTAGAATACCGTCAATTCAAGCTAATTCCAGAAAAATGCTGTCCAGATAAAGTTAATGTGATATCTCTCAGCTCCTCTACTACGTCAAATAGAGTCAAGGTGGGAATATAAAATATGTAAGCGCGCGGTCCCCGGGGCGCCGCCAGTTCAGTCACATATCGACTCGTCCAATACATATTTTATGCTAACTCTTTTGTAAACGCTTCACTCAAATATCCACCGTATGGAAGATTGAACGGCATTAACTTATTGTTCTTAAATTCGAAGTTAATATTATACTTATTTAAATATTTTTACAAGTTATTTTAAATTTAATTCAAAATTCTTTTCAATTTCAAGCTATTGCCGCTCCGAACCTGTTATTGAGGTGGAGTCCTCTCCACGGCAAGAAACCGTTTCAGCGAAACGCAATGTATTCTTTTACAAATAAATTAGAAATTAGTTTACACTTTTAAGTCGTTTTTTACGAAACAAATAGGAGCGACAAAAAAAAATCTGATCAATTATATACTCTTGAATACTTCAAAGAACTAAATACGTCGGAGTTTTAATTTTCTGAGTTGTAAAGGTCGAATTGGATTGGAAAAGGTATTTTTTTTATCAACCTGGTTACCGGGGATTTTACCGCCCCATAAAATATAATTTTAGGCATACCATAAATTTGTTAAAAATTTTAAAATCTATTAAACTGTTACAAGCTGACGGTTTGTATTAAGGGTAACTCTGGTCAATGTCATATCAGGCTCGCATACAGCATTATTCGTAGATTTATATATATTATAGATGTGGGGCGCTGCATATACTTAAAGTCCGGTAGGGTAGTAACTAGTAACGGGTCGGTTTTCCATTTACCATTCATATCATTACCATCATCGTCATTAGCCCATATACATATCTCACTCCTGGGCACGGGGCTGCTCTACCATTAGGAGGATTTTTATTTACCATTAGTTGTCGTCTAGCCAATAAAAATTTAAAAATGGAAATAGAAAAATTCAAATTTCAAGTCACACAAGTCGTTGCTTTCTTAAAACAAATTGCTGTCAACCCTACCATAGTGTTTTTTTCATTA
The DNA here is from genome assembly GCA_030295005.1 of Cephonodes hylas. Classification (NCBI taxonomy): domain Eukaryota; kingdom Metazoa; phylum Arthropoda; class Insecta; order Lepidoptera; family Sphingidae; genus Cephonodes; species Cephonodes hylas. The sequence goes on along the minus strand of AP025364.1, from coordinate 2,867,764 downwards.
AAACAAAATACCCGAACTCCAAGTTAACAGTTGACAAATCTCTTTTGCGAGACGGAGCATTATTTTCTTGAACAGAAAAAAAATCAGTCAAGGGTTGTCACGCGTAACGCCAGTCACAATGACAAATACAGGGGACGCTCAAGTGCGGGATGAAAAAAGTTTCGCGACTACCCACTTTTCATTTAACGCAATCTACGAGGCGACAAATGAGTTTCGGACCTGACCGCGGCTCGTTTGCAACATAACTTTTTCACGTGGCTTTGTTGTTTGTTTTTTTTTGGGCTTTAAGTGGCCTTTTTGAATTGACTTATTTGATAAATTCATTAGATGTAGGAAATATTATGGGATAATTGTTAAAATTATGTGGTTGATTGACTCTACATTTTTTAATTATTTAGTATAAAATTTTATCTCTATATCTATTCTATTCTATTAAATAACTTTCATTTGTTTTTGTAATTGTTAGAACTTATAATAACCTTCTATTCTATTCTATAACGAGAACCTTCAAATTCACAATTACCCAGATCCGGCGCAAATATTCAACCCACTTCATAAAAATAACGATCAAAACTACAGATCAGTTGAATAATACTAACTAGGATAATATGTCAAGAGCGTGCCGAACTTACGATTACACTGTCATATGTTTAACACGGCCACCTATTCGTAATTCGGGTCGCGTGTTATATCATAATGTGTGACAATCAATAGCACTCTACATTTCTATTAGTCGTCGTTTAATCGTAGTAGAATGAATAGATGACAGGCAAGCAGCAACACCGTTTCTATACAAAATACTATCTATTTCCTTTCTAATCTTACTCAGCATTTTCATGAACTTACGAAGGCACTGCTCAAATATATATTTTTTAATACAGTCAAGAATCGAACCCACTCAAGGGGTTTGAGCACAAGTCCTGCGAGATATACAAGAGACTATTAGTTCAGTTGTCGCGAGAGCGCTATATTGCGACACAAGACTGATGGTCGCACCAACACCCTTTAATAAAATATTCACTGCTCAGACGGATTGTGAGGTGTTTTACACTGGTACTTTTAAAGTTTACTGTCCTCCGTTTTCAAAGTCCAGTGTTTTTTTTTTGCAATTACAATAACGAAAAGGTTAATTATGGAATTGTAATAAGTATCAGCTCTGTCGGTCGGGACTCGGGACAAATATGACAATCTGACGGTGATTTTATCGTGTGACTGTCGTGCTTTTTCCCTCAAATTAAAATAAATAACGAGGAAGATATGTATGCTTCGAACGTTTATCTGTATATATGCGTCTAACTAAGGCAGAGCCTGTGCAACGTTGGAATCCGGCCCACGTTACTGTCAGATCTTTGGTGTGACGGGCAGATAGCATGATAAAACAAGAATGGCCAGCAGTGGATTGAAAAGGCTGCAAATGATGATCCACTTTTGAAAAATACCAGATTAGAGATTTAGATAATCTCATTAATTTATCAGAGAGGTAGGACAGTAGACACGTACCTACTTCCCACAAAAACAAAGGAGAATTCTTGTTTAAAAAGTTAGTATGTGTATGTGTTGTATCACCTTTATCACCACCCGAGAGAGGCCGGTACAGCCCTCACATTTCTCGACTGTTCAAGATTTCTTTAAACTTAAAAGATTTATTTAAAACAAGCAATTTTAATTTTACCTACTTCAAACACCACCCAAAAGAGTCCGATAAAGACCTCACATTTCTCAATTGTACAGGATTAATAATATTTAACTTAAAATGTTTATTTAAAACAAGCAATTTTAATTTTACCTACTTCAAACGATTATAATTTAGACATCAGACAATTAACGTGTAACACTTTTAAGCTTCTATGATAATATCGCCACTGATCACAAATACCCTGGCATTAAAGAAAATCCCGACGAAAAATAAAATAAGCCCCACACATTTAATACCGATGGTTGTACGGAAAACGTAAAAATATTTACTTTTTGTCAGGGTTTTTTTAAAGGGTCTATAATCACCGTAGCTATTACTTGCCTTCGTTTCCGATCACGGTCTGAATACACCCTGTATGTATGTGAGAGTAAGTATACACAATAATCGGGAACACCGAACAACCAAAGGGTGAATTGGAACACTTTAAAAAGCCAATACCGGTTTCGCTGTTCTCATTCGCGCATAACCAATCTACCCCAGGGGAAATTCTCATATCAATATTGGCGCTTTCCCTCCCTGTCACTCCGCAAGATGAGGCCTTCCCATCCAATACATCCGCTGGAGGAAATCTTAATCCAATACGGGGCGACAGCTACATGATTTATATACTGCGCTGATCGGTTGATCAGGGGCTTTAAGAACACGCTCAGTAGAAATTTTTGCTAAATTATTGTATTCGGACGGTTAGGCTAAAAATTTAGTATAAGTAAAAGCATACAGAGTAGAGTCATGTCGTAGTAGAATGAATAGATGACAGAGAAGTAGGAACTATCGGCTCCGTACAAAATACTGGCTATTTCCCTTCTAATCTTATTCAGTCATTCTGTGGCCAAATAAACAGATGATGTGGGTAGATTAAATGCTATATGCATTACCTTCATCGATACGATTCCAAAGTCACAAAAATAGTGACCCACAGTCACATACGAACCTTGTGTCGTGGTTATTAAAAACTAAGAGGGGCTTTTCGGTCTCACAAACATCCAGAGCCGAAATATTTGTAGACCACGCCAACATTTGTCTCAGCGTGGAATGAGTCCGTAGCCTTTCGATTCACAAGCTGGTGTCTCAGCGGGGATTGGATCCACCTTTTGATTTACAATCCCTGTCTACCCAATTGTGCCACAAGCCTGAATATATAGTAGTTGTTTTGTTACTTTGTTTAATCATATAAAAGTCCCTCGTAACTTTCCAAAGAGTGGATATTTCCACTTCATGATAAAACCCTGGTAATTTCTATATTGTCGTCATTCGCTATCGTTAGATATTATTGAAATGGTTATCGATCTCTGTCTGATAACATAGTTTAATGCCTGCTTGTTTTTTTATTATACTTTATACATATAAACTTATATCCTACGCCTGTATCCCCTTAAAGGGTTGGCATAGATGCGTTTCAGCATCCACATTTCGCCAAGCATGTATTAGTTCCGCATATTAAGAGGCAAAGTTATTATCGTCTTTCGGGACGTTTTCAGTCTACGTGGTCATACTGAGAATTTACTCATAAAAAACTTAATAAAACTTTACACAACTCGGAAATCGAAACTGGGACCGCTAGATAGAGGGGCACATATACTTGTGTAGCGAGCCGACGACGCAGTCTTATTTTATATGTTTTATATTTTTAAATCATTAATTATTCTTTTAAGCGTTACGCGTGGGACGCTTAAATTTATATGCCGCGATAGAAACTTTAAATAAATTCCTTAAAAGTGCAAAGCAGTTTGAACCAATTCCCTTGCGCTGAATTTTAAAGACTTTGGGTTAGATGAAAAGAAAATAATGAAGTTTTTTTTTTATTTTCCCTTATCTGTACCGATTATTTAAATTTAGAATATATTTATCATCAGTACAAATCGTCACCAAGCGTGCTCTTAGCGGCCTGTCGTCGGCAATACACTCAGCGTACATACACCTGAGCGCAATCACATTATCTCGCGTTACTACGCGACGAAAGGATTTTTTGCTCCAACATCACTCTTCTATCGGTTTTAAAGTGATTAACATCGACAGTGTCGAGCGGAGAATTTCACGATAAAAAGACGGGTGGCCATTGTCATATTGGCTTTACGATAAAAATCCCAAGCACTTCTTTGTTTAAAAAAAAAAATAAAATTAGAGTGAATAAAGTAACGTATCATTTGTTTCAAAAATATAATTCTAAATTTAAATATCATACACAAATAAAATATATTCCAAATTTAAACCCAAATGACATAATTAAAATCCATAGACAAACGTTGTTTTTCAATTAACAGGCAATGAATGGGTCATCCATCCGTCCGTTAAATGTAATCCGAGTTTAATCCATAGACAATAGTTGGACGATATTTTACAGTGCGTTCTATATTTGAAATATGGCCGGCGGCAAACTGGGAGTTCAATTAACGGAGTACCGTTATTAATGGGACGTTCCCCGGCGTCCGATTAAACTCAATCTCCGGTAATCCGCGGCGTGGGGCCCGGATCATCGACTCTAGTTAAATTTCAGCTGTTTATTAATTGTTTCTATTTGTCACGGCGCTGATGAATGATGATCTATGTAGATAATAGGATATAAAGATTATAAATTCGTGTGAGAACATTCTGGCTGTAATGGAAATTCGTGAGCTAATTTGGGGAATATTGAGTGCCCCTCATAGATTATTTTATTTACCTGTACGGGAAATTAAATTGACTCCTGATGAAATTACACAGCAATAGTTGATGAGATTAATTTACTTCTTACAAGACCTGTTTGTTTTTGCACGCTTCAAACCAAATTCTGGACAAACTTATGGAAAAAAATATTTACATTAGAACACTTTTTATTTCGTAATATTGTTATACATCAGGACCACTACGATGAATCGATTTTATATAATTTAAAGTTCCATTACACCACAATGTCTGTCAACATAATTAAACAACCGAAATAAATTAATCCAAAGTTCACTATTTGATTAAAAACATGTCACATTGTACAACCGTGCCGGGTTACAGCGGGTTGCGCGTGGAAGGCACGCACTAATTACCGAAGAGAATTCAATGCCATAAATCACGGACATAATATAACTGCGAGAGGCAGTCGTCGCGTCGTTCAGGAATGCACGCCCCAAATCCATTGGGGTCGGCACGGGCGGCCTTCCCAATTTGAATTTCGAATGTACGCTCCAAATTTGAATATGGTCACGTTCGATGTGGCCAGTGTCTACATTGCAATTTCGAATCGATATCAACAAAAACGAGAAGGTCACGTAAAAATTAACAATCCATTTTATCGTAGAATTAAATACTCTTTTAAAACCATATTGATAAAATAACAAAAATCAAGTAAGTTAATAACAAAAAAATTGAATTCTAAATTTAAACTTCCATTTTGGAGCGTATATGTTCTGTAATTTTCCCGCGCGTTTCTCCCTACGGGTTATTTATGAACAGTCACTGAGCTATGTAATAATCTGAGGCGGGATTTAATTTGCCGGACTGATTTCACACTACAGCCAGAAAGGGATGGATACATACGGGGCAACGAATGACAGAAGAGTGCGGAGAATGGGTTGTTGAAATCGTTAGCGGTTTCAGCAGACAGGCCGTAATGGAAAATCGGATGTGAATTTATTCTTTGGGTTCTTTTCTGTGGAGTAAATAAAGAGAGATTTGTTTGTGTTGTGTAGAAACCAAGGATTTATTGGCCTGTAAGGTTTTTACTTCACCGACCGTCGTGATTTATTTTACTCTATAACAATTACGGGATCTATTATTATATAATTATAACTTTGTGACTTATGTATATGTGGATTCTTGAATTCCCAAAAAAAATAATAGTTACTCTTAATACGTGATATGTAAATGTATCAAAACATAAGAGAAATAATAGGCAGGATTGACTTAACTTCGAATTTCCACTATTTTACATGGTGAAACGACAATGTTATAGCATAGGACATGTACTTTTTAAATTTCTTAAATGAATTATTGAACTTTACAAATACCATAAAAACCATATAATAGATATGAAGGTAAACACTTCATTGTACACCATTTAAGCAAAGCAATTATAATACAAGACACAATTTAAAACATTCGAAGCGATCTTTTTAAGACAATGTATCGTTTAGCTTTAGACAATGTCACTTCACTTCTTACAACAGCATATTTCGGACTACATCTTTATATATATTAGTAGCAACATTAGCAGCACAAACAAGTCTCCATAGGGATTCTGTTAAACCAGATACAATGTACAGTAATCCCACTGTCGCGAGCGATTTAGGCTGATTAATTAGCGAGGAACAACAGCACGAAACCAAAATACCTTGGCCCCCAAGGCTCTCTTCAGATCCCAGACTTTAAAATCTATTGCTTACTACCAGAGTTCCGGGTAAACTGGTTGTGATTTGTGTAAGGGTAAACGAAGGGACAATTAAGGTTGTTAATGAATCTACAAACACCCGAAGACATTGGATACGATTAACTGTCTCAAAGTCTTACAGCGGAACTGTTTGGTTTTAATCGCTGTTCTTTACGCTAGATGGCGCTACTATGCTTTGGATTTGTATGGAATAAAGTTATTTTCCAAATTATGTATTTTATGTTTATCTAATCTGGTATTAAGTTTTATGTATAATATTTAATGAATAAAAAAAATAGAAAATCGTACCCTATATTACCGAAGCCTATCTATGAAAACACCTTTTACCAAACAAAGGTAACAATGTTGGAAGAAATTGAAAGTTGATGATTCCTTGCTTTTTTATTTCATCAGATCGAAAAAATAACTATCGAATCGTGGCTGCAGAAATGTTATTTGTATTAAATATGATCATATGATGATACATATGTAATAGTATTTATAATAAGAAATCTATGCAATATTACTATATTGCATCTGAAATAAATTAATGTCATTGATTTTCTGACGATACCTTACTCTTTTGTCTTTCTTGTAATGAGACTGGTCGCAGATAAAACAAAACAAAATAGAATTTGAAATTCGAACACCCCATTAGTGACGCGGCAGACCCGCGAACACTTGTTTCACCACTCGTTAGTCCGACTCCATTTGTTTGCCGCAACGCGACCTAATCCCGGGATTGTACCGGGATAATCCGGGATCACGAATCATGACACTATTGTTGTAAGTGTGAAACCGACACAAATAGGCCTACGGCTTTTCGCGTCCCCTACGTAGTAGCGCGAGGATTTTGGCGCGTACGAATTTGTGTTCTATTTACGAAATTTGAAAGCTCCCTTTTAAATATTACCGTCTGTTAGTGAATTGAAAAACTGGCAGTGTGCGAGGCGAATGTTCTTTTTTTGAAATCTATGTGACATTTGAAATTGTGCTCTATGGGCGCTATGCTCGGTTGAAAGCCAGTATTATATTTCGAACAGTCTTTAGTTAATGATGTACTCTATGATTCCTTTGCGTGTATTTTTATTCATGCGTGCACAATGTGTTGTGTTAATAACAAGATTATTATTTTTGGTACACTTGGGGTGGTTTGTTTAAATATTTGCGAACTTACGTTAAATGAGGGTTGGAGTTTGGGGATAAAATTGTTGTGATATTTTTACACCTAAGTTATTTTACTTAAACACTTTGTATACTGCATAACATTTTTAATACAAATGGCTGCATTTGTTTCTACCGACTGCGTAAACCTTTTTTTATTGATTAAAATAAAAAGCGATACATAACAAAGTACTTAGATCTTATTTGGATCTTATTTGACATTAGCAAACAGCAATTTTAAATTATTTATAACTGATCTATTTTCTATAGGACCCAATTTACAAGTCTAGGGGAAGAAGTCTCTATACTACACTTATTTCCTATCTATTCAAAGCGCTCTCCCCACGGTATAGCCCGAACCAATATTAAATAAATAATAACGATCAAACGTTAGTCTTCAGTGTGATGCAGCAGTTGCAGAACGCCTATAGAGTAAGCAAACTATCAGTAAATGTGAAGTCGTAACGTTTACGGCAAGCGCCTATGGCTTTCTGTATGACCTTTTTAGTATTCGACATGATCCTAACGACATATCGGGTTATAGTAGATAAATGGAAGGTTTAAATTTTAGGAGCGGCTTTGAGTGTGAAATATTGAAATACTTTAGTTTAGATTAGAGATCTTTAAGACAAATGAGATTTCAAACCTATGTGCTGAGATACAGTAATAAAAAAGTTAGCTCTATCAGCTATGGAAATAGTTAAAACATGTGCCATGGTTTCGATACTATAAAATGTTAATGAATATATAAATTTAGAGTTTGTAGAAGATGTAATACATAGCTTCGAACTCGAAATTACCCTGAATATTGTACAAAAGGACTTTTCAAAGAAAAATAATTGGGCAAATGGTCAGTCAAAATCATTGTTTTATTTTCATTAAAAATGTCTTGTCGGAGTCGTGTCGTGCTTGTAAAACGCGACGCGTAGATAGTTCGATAATTACTATAGAATGCGCAGCGGTTACGACGCCCGCGGGTGTAATGTGCACGCGACGCGCACGACACGACGCAGACACCTAACCGCACCGATAAATTCACTTTTATTTGTATCGACGTGCCAAATGTCTTTGGCCATTATGCGAATTGCTTTCAAATTGTAACGGCGTATTGAATTTGCTATGTTGGTTTACAGCTTTGATGGTAGGTAAACTAGGTGTTCAGTATTTAGGCTGGAAAGCACTCACTATCTAGTACTAGTAAGTAGTACGGTCACTTCAAAATACAGGGAAAAAACGGAGATCGAAAATTAAGACAAGAAATCGAGACAGTCTACACACAAATATTGATGCAAAAAATAAATCGAAAATATTTATTCTAACTTCCATTTTGAAAAAAAATTAAATCTCTTTATATACAAAATGCTTTAGTGCATTTATAAGCTATTATGACAGAATTGCTGCTATGCTACCAGGTTCGTTGGAAGAAGCTGTACAGAAGTACACAGCTGTAAAAAATTCCCCACCTGGCAGAGACAGAAATCATGCGCACAATGGTCTTCACAATGGTCTTGTCCTTTTGACAAGTTCAGGGGCAACTTTAATTCACATTAACAGGCCATAACAAATTTAAAAGAATATTATCTAATTATTTCATTTCAAACATTGTACCCGCCGAAGCCCGTCGCATTTTATTTTGTTTAACTCCTTAATTTGTTTTACTAAGCAGCAACAAATCAATGTACTAAACAGTGGGAGCAAGAAAGTAACTTTTGCATTAAATCTTCGTTACAGACCGCAAGATGGCGCCCGACACGCAAAACCGCCATTACGTTCGTTAGCTTTTTAAAAGTTTAATCAGCACATGTACGCTAGGATTTATTGTGTTTCTTATTTAAGAATTTTTACATTGTCAATGGTGCCTATTGTGTCGCTATCATAGAAAAACATAAACATAGACTGATGCAGAAAATATTGTAACAAAAAAAGCTCTTAAAAAAAGTCCTTACTTCCTTTCTTGTTTGATGAATATTTGTTTAGAATCAGAACCACGACGAATGCCGCGGAAAAGAATCTCAGTTATCTACTACATGTATATCCATTAATAGCTGTCACACGGAGGAAGCTGCTCATAATATTGCCTGTAGTGTTATGGCGTCATCAGAATATAATGAGGCCCAAAATCGATATGTCATTAGAGATACTAGTACCCATAAAGGAAAATAAGAATATGTACATTGCACAACCTAATGTGGTTTGAAAAAGCTTGTTACGAACATAGCGCCTGCACAAAATGTACTAGCAAGTAGCTAACTGACATTTTGCATATGTTTTGCTCCGATAACTTCTCAATGATAACGAGGATCACTATCCAAATAGCCTTCCCATACCTCTGACTATTCTAACTTAAGTGTGTTTTCATAATGAATTATCACGTACTTTAACGGTCGTGGAAAACATCTTAATGAAACCTGCACACCTAAAAGCTCTTCGGAATTTCTTGGGTGTGTAGTCCGGTTGTAGAGGGGGCCCGTGTCCAACATTTGACATATCGACCTATGCATCGAATAAAGTTATATGTGCTTTTGCACAACTTCTCTTTCTCAGCGATTTAAACTGAATTGGGCACAAAATTATCAGTAAATTTTTATGTTCTTCAAACAATAACAAAATTTAAGATCATTATTACTTTACTAGTGCAATATATAAACAATTTCAACTCTATTATAGACATGAAAAGTACTTTGGTGTTATAGTCATAAGTAACCTTATACGATGCATAGGTCGATATAAAGACTGATGAAGATGATTAGTTTGTCTTATATCCCTGTCTACTTCTTCCAAGACGATCTTAGCTTATACCACTTATGCTGTAAGTTAGAAAATCATTGCATGTTAGCGCGCAATGCCCTGTTATCCTAGGGGAGGGAGCCCGCTCAATTATTCCCGTTAACTGCTCAGCCGACATGTTGATATACTAACATAATTTCCAATTTGCACCCAATAATGGCTAATGGCATTAACTTTCCAAACTTAAATTTATTTCCTTAGCTCTATTAAAAAGAATTGGTCGGTTACTTCGAGTATACTAAATTAGTAGGCTCTTTTACTAGGTAAGAAGTCTTTGTTATTTAGAGATTCTATTACGTTAATAAAGTATCGATTAAAAATGAATTTACAATTAAAAGTTAAAAAAAAATCTTTTTATGTTAATGACGATTCTTTTGATCATATTTGATTTAATTACCACTCTTTAACAACATGACTTGTTTAATTGAGGAAAAAGCAAATAATATTTTTTTTTCGCTAATGAAAATATATACTAATATCGGCCTTAAAAAACGTTAACGTTGACAATATAAAAAAAAAAAAACAAATTCACCCAACAGTCACACACATAGTCCTGTCCCCACACTAAGATACGAGTCTTGTGTCGTGGGTATCAGAAACTACGAGAGACTTTTCGTTCTCACAAACACCCAGACCCGAAACAAATATTTGTGGATCACACAATTTTTCCCCTAAATATAAATTCACTATACAATTTTCACTTGGATGAGTAGTAAAGTATCCCGTACCAGTCCTTAAATTTTGCATCACTATGATAGGAAAAAACGTATCTTGAATATGAAATACGTGAGCGGCTTGAATGATTGATTCCTACGTCACTGTCGCATAAAATATTGACATTTTCCGCCATAAAACCTAACCCTTCGGCTGAGTGGTCTGACCAGTTATCTTTGCATATTTTTTCCAGTGGGACGCATCTTGATTCAACGGAGTGCTTTCTTATTGGTTTTTGATGGTTTTGAATCGTATACTTTTTTATGTGACGCGAATTTAAAATTATGTGTCGCGCGGGAGCTTGGGTATATAAATGGGCTGAATTTTAAATAGATATAGAGAAAGTCAACATTTAAATGGAATTTAACATCGACTTTTTGACTGAAAAAATATGAATAGCAATACTGTTTTGCAATCTTTTCAACATTATTTTATGATCTAGGCGTGTTTGTTAGTTCGGCTTCCAATTTAAAGAATTATACTTCATGGAAATAAATCAAGTTAATTTTATCGCTCATCAACAAACACAATCACAATTATGCCGGCCTTGTAGTGCGGTTTCTACATCTACCTTGCACGATGGTTCAAAAAATAGAAGTGTTTGATTCCTTCTAGCACTTTCTGTCTTACTTTAAATATATCAATGTATTGACTGGCGTGTGTTGTGTTGCGAAGTGACTGCATCTGATTTGGGCTAAATCGACTTAATTGATCTCTATATGACAAGTAAATCTACTCAAGACTCCATTTTTATGGAATCAAACTTTTTGATCTCTCATCTTTGAATATTTTGTCTAATGATGATAAACAATATTCGTTTTAATTTTAAAGCATATTTAGAGCTTCTAGTATTTATTTTACTTTTCTATAAGTTCTAGATAAAATCGATAAAATTGTCCCACCTCTGGACATATAGAAGGCAGCATTTAATCTCATTCGGGTATACAAGTTGATACCACTTGACGTAAGAAAGATGAAATAAATTTAACGATGCTATCACTTACTGCGCATATTGAATGTCGTAAATATATCCAAGGTTTACTTTGTCGCATTTATTGCTACTCTCGCTTTTACACGCGGCTTCTGTTCATATTGTAAGGTTATTCTTCTTCTTCTTCATCAACCCATATACGGCCACTGCTGAGCACGGGTCTCCTCTACCATTGAGAGGGTTTAGGCCATAGTCCACCACGCTGGCCTAGTGCGGGTTGGCGGACTACACACCTAAGAAATTCCTAAGAACTCTTAGGTGTGCAGGTTTCATCACGATGTTTTCCTTCACCGTTAAAGCAAGAGATAATACAATGTGAATACTGGTGAAACCTGGGGTTCGAACCCGCGACCGCCGAGATTCTCGACCGCGCGCCCAATCCTCGAGGCCATCACTGCTCTTACAATATATAAGGTAAGGTTATTATCTTCGACTTAATTCTACAGTTAGAAATTAAGGCGCTGAGAAAAATAGAATTTTTATTTTCAGAATGATAACATCGGTGGGGAATTTTAAAGAATATGATTAAAAATAAATCCCAATAAAAATGACCTTCATTCTCGAAGGTTAGAAACGCTCTGTGTATTTATGTCTACTTCTTCCATATGTATGCATCGATGGAAAACCTTACGTGTTTCCAGATCATATACACTTTGGATCCAAAACGACCTCATAATCTTAAAGAACAATACAAAAAGTACTATTAGTGTATTAAAAAAGGCTCATAATAATATTACAGTTAAATAATAAATTTTCAAGTTATATATCTAAATAATTCTGGCAAGAAGACAAACATAACATCATACAATTTTGTTCATATGTGCAATAAAAGTAGATAGGATGGTTCTTTTTATGTAAGTAATCACATTTCGAGTATATTACGATAATGGCCAGTTGATATATTGAGTTTATGACGATGCTGCGAAGGAAATCATTGTGTGCACCTAATCATAAGGATCTTAACAATTGTATCAATAAATTCAAACGGGGATGTTACATTAATATAAATAGAAATCATATGCAAATAAGAAGTTAAAGTAAAGGATTTGAAATTAAAATTAATTATCTGACAGATACCTGGTGCCTGGTGGCTTATGCTCCTTTTCGTATAGGAGATTTCGCAGCATCAATAACAATTTCTTGAAAAATACTGAAATGTTAGTCTTGTTTTTACTATTATTACTATAATATTCCTTTTAAAATATATTTGTCAATTGATTCTGTTAATTCATATCATAAAATATTGCCATCAGTTTTACCAATACATAGATTCTCGTTACGAACGACGTCATACGAACTGTTCTAATGGAGGCATCACGAAGGCACTTAATACTTTTGAACTTTTCATTATTGATTGTCATCTCATCAGGAGTATACCATATACCACCGTTCCTCCTGAGGTCAAAACACCAGCCACGCCCATGTACGAAGCATGAAGACGCATCGCACACGTACAATATTGGCTCACATTCTATCACACGCATTCTTACAGAACAATTCTATCAACAGCCCCGCTGGGGGTGTTATTTGAATGCTCAACTCGGCTGTAATTGATTCGTCGCTGGCGTCTGCCGTTTGAATTTCAATTGGCACGTTTAAATTGATATAAGAGTCGCGGAGGTGAGACGTGAATATCTGAATCAAGTGAAGGAAGTCTTCGAAATGGAGTGAGCTGTCCATTTACATCTTGAAGTATAGGCCGATTATTTGGGAGTGGAAGGCGATAATCTACTAGATTGAGAATGGTTAGATTGGTTTACTATTGAACATGTATTATTTCATTCAATAATTTTAAAAGCCTATATTTAGAAGATATGTAAACAATGGATGAATATAGATTAACAGAAAAATGTTTCATTAATTAATGAAAATTCTATATGCCTTGTCTCCTGTAAATATAGTATCCTAGTCATCATAAACTATTGTATTGAATATGAAAATAAATAAGAGTCGTCTAAAATGGAGAATTACACAACCTGGACTATTAATGTGGACACTATCAAATCATTTTTCAAAGCGAGTAAGTTTTTCACTCTATTTTGTTGGCAATTTTTTAAATGTAAATAACGGTAATTTAATAAAGTTTTAAATGTGTTTATTGTCACTTCTGTCTCTACTTAATGTATAATTGTATTCATAAACTATTCTGTCTTTTCCGAACCAAACTTGGCAACGCTTCCCAGACCGCAAGCATTATGTAAATAGTGGAAGATTAGGAACCTGTCGGTCGGCAATGGATATTATAATGGCCCCGGCTGATGCCATTGGACCTGTGCGAGACGCGTAACTCAATACGCAACTTGGACGTCCCCTGCGACGGTTTAGTGACGAGACGTTGAATATCGCTATCGAACGTCGACAATATAGAGTCGATGGTCTATAGGAATAAGTCAATATTCTTGCCTCTCGCCTATGAAAGGAAGTGGATTAATAGTATTAATCTTGATAATTACGTTGCAGATGCAAGTGGAATAGATAACCTTTGAAAAAGAAACCGTGCTAGGGCAGACTTCCGGCAGCACGAGGGTTCGATGACAAGAGAAAGGTGACGGGTGACGGATGAATAAGGATTGCTTAAGACCGAGATGGTTGGCACCTACTTAGAGAAGCCTACGTTCAAGACTTAAAGACCTACGTTCGTTGAAGACTGAGCTATGGGCTCTAGCATACTGGTATAGCTTCATTACTTGGTGCTATTCCAGTGCAGGCGAATGTCGACCGTGTATGGAAATTGAAGTGGGGGGTTTGTGGTAGAATAGCGTCCGTCGATAAGGAAAAATATGTAATACATGAATAATACGATAAATTAGAATGCGAATAGTGTAAAGCGTAATTTCAGTACGATTCGAACAGAAGGTAGTTGCTGTTCAAAATACAATTAACACGGTATTTTCTAAGTCAAATACACACAGTCAAGACACATTTTAAAATCACATCATTTGGCGGACACACATGCCGGCAAAATATTTTAAAACTTATACAAAACAAATTCAAGGCTGCTTAATCCTATCGTTGCTCTCCTGGAAACCAATGCCCATCCCTGTTGCAAACTGTCGAAAATTCTAAACGGATTCGACGTCTCAACTAAGCGACAGTTTTAAAGTGCCCTCGCCTTCCTAACTCGATTCCGTACTTCTCAAACTTCACCGGTAGCTATCTTTATGTAAATTCCACGACAAAGATACATTTGCGAGCGGTAGTGTTTTGAACTAAGTCTGTATTGTCTTTTCTGTGCAAATAATACTGAAATGCATTGCAAATTAATACGAATGAGTAAAAAATAGTTTCGTATTAGTTTAGGACTGATAAGTAAAAAGAATAGTAAAGAAATTTGCTTATAGAAACAATTCTAAACTTGAATTATTCAAATCTGGCAATCGAACAGCAATGCTGCCAATTTTAAGAAATATAAACAAATATTTGAAAATGGAATGCTCCGTGGTTCTTCAATTGAATCATCAAGATGGCGACTGTAAGGCTGTTTCGCGTGAGGAGTGGCGCTACCGTCGACGGTAAATGTAAGTTTGCCAAGCGCTCCCTAGACGGTTCATCTCATTGGTGCCGTGACGGGTTTTTGAATGTCGGAGATCCGTATGTAAGTTGATTTGTTAAGGCATTGTTAAGATGTGTGTGGAGACATTGTATTTCGACGACATATTCCCTATTCATTTTGAGGGCGTTTTGTAAAATCGTGACTTATTGATGAAGGATAATAGAGTAATATATCTTTAAACTAATAAACCTCTAAGTTATTAAAAAAAACAGCATTTTTAAACAAGTTTATATTCTCGATTCATTTTCCTAGTCAAACATGAGACTTAGATTCTTCTTAAAAATTTTGAATTTGAATAGACTTGTCTAGATTTATTTAACTTTATGTTGTATAACAACACTGTAAAAATATTCCTATCACAAATAATAATAGAATAATGTGAGGTAAAATGAGACGTATAAAAAATTATAATGTACCTCATAATACACTTTATTTATTTTCCTTCCCCTAATTCAGCACAGACGTCTCGAAAAAGATGCCATCTTTTGGCTTTCAACGCCATACAAAGGCTTGCACAGGCCACATTTCCATTCGCTTTCCTTTACCCGACCAGTGCACTCGAAACTCCACCATAACATCCAAGAAATAGAGTCCGAAACCTAATAATGCTTTATTAAAGATAGTGAACCTCTGCTAAGAAGAAACGGATGTTATTTTGAATGGAATAAGAATTTCTATCTATACTCACTTTGTGCCGGAATTGGACGTATTTGAATCATTCGAATTTGTACTTCATTCACACGTCTTAAAGTCGTTTATTCGTTGTCTGGTATGTAAAGCAGGTACGGATAGTGAGGTGGTGACAAAGCACAATTTGAATAAATTTGATCGCATCCTCGCTTCAGAAGGGGGTATTGGAAAATAATATCAGCGGATATTGCCCACGACGGTTTATCAACTTGTTTGAGGTTGATAGGCCGGGAACATTGACGTGACATAAAATTCTCAGGTACAGTTGCCTGAAGACGCTAATAAAGCGATTTCCGTAACGAACTTCCACGCAAGGAATTTCTTTAAAATAAATAGATATATTGTTGAATAAACAGTTGTTTTAAGTGATAGGCAATTATTTTAATTTAATTCGTAGAAATAAAGAGGCACTATATATAATTATTTGCTTCAGTTCTGCATCGCTCTAATATAAGACTGTCACATAATACTTTAGTCATAGTGGATGGATTGTATGTACGATAACAGAGGTCACGAAGAAAATAAAAATAATAAAGCCTGCAAAAAATTATATTTAATTATGACATAGCGCACAGTGAATACTTAATAACAACCTGGCAAAAAAAAAGAAATTATATTTTTTGAAAATTTATAGCTATCACCAAGAGATGGCGTTGTATTCCATAGTTCAACTTCGATATTTGAATAAATATTTGAAAATCCGCATATTCAATGAAACATAGAATAAACGAAATTATAAAAAATGCCATAGGTTAAAGATATTACATGATATGTGATATATATGAATTAAAATAGGCAACTATTTAGACTTAACAGAAAAAAGTAATACAGTTCGAATATCGCGCATTCCTTCGAATATTAGCACGCAAATGTTAATTTTCGTCTCTAAGATATTGCGAAACAAATGTTGACATTATATTTTATCGTTTTAATTTCAGTAAGTATAGATACAGTCCTAATAACTACATATTTATCAAATTAATAATTAATTTATTACATAAATCTTTATCAAAATATTGACACACGTGTATCTTAGCGATAGCTAGCCATGATTATATGTATTAAAGATAACCTTATCTTACTAATTTTAGACTGGTAATAAATATACAAACAACAAAAAGTCAGGTTCCACCGAGATTTGAACTCGGATCGCTGGATTCAAAGTCCAGAGTGCTAACCATTACACCATGGAACCGGCTGTGTAGGTTGTCGAAATTACGGTATCAAAAGTGCACTACACATACTAAATTGATTATTTCGTTTATTTACATGCTATATCATACTAAAGAAAAATAATTAATGATCAAAATTAATGTTGGTTATATAATTTCTTCTCCCGGATATAAGAATGGATGTTCATAAGTCATATATTGTGTTCTTTTAAAAATATAGATTACTATAACAATACCTAAAATAAATATTTTATTCCTTTCATTCCTTTATTTATTAACTTTTTTTTTCAATGAAACGCATATTCCAAGTAGAGGTTAAGTAAGGGCTAAGAAAAAAGGTCAAGAATATTTAGAATTAACAAAACAGTTCATTATTAAAAAATATTTATTACAGGTAAAACTAATCATTTTGCAAATGCTTTTATTATTCTGGTTTAGACTATAGAAAAGAACCAGGGATATATCAAGCTAGCTATAGTGATAGATATAGTGATAGTTTATGTATATTGTAAAGGCACATGTACCTATCTTACGAACGATATTCACATAATGTATCAGATTCGTGGTGAAGTCATTGACCCATAGATAAACCGGTTTTTTGTTATGTTTGAAATTTGTGATTTACGGTAATTCACAAGGCCAATAAGCGACAATAAAAATTTAAAAATATGATACTAGTGTAACCTTTTTGTATATAGAAGTGCAAACAAAATATAATGAATTCATCTATTAGTCACATACATACATTCGACCCCACACTATGATACGACTCTTTTGTCATGGATATCGGAAACTATAAGAGACTTTTAAGTCTCACAAACACCCAGACCCAGACCAGATCTGTCTTGGAGTGGGGCTCTACCGCAGCCTCTCATTTCACTAGTTGGTGTCCAGCTAACTGACTATTATGTCAAATGGAAGATTTTCATCTTTTAAAAGTTGAAGCCAAACGATTGAATGATCTTTAATTTGCTCATCTTTTATCTACTCTGTTTAGTATAATATTGAAATAACTTGTACTGATGTCAGACAATGAAATATTCTAATAACATTATTTATATATGGCACATAACATCGCTGTACAAAATAAGGCCTACGAGGGCGCTTGTGTTCGTTTTAAGTCCGACTTAAAGTTTTTTTGTTATAACGTCCACGGATATAGTTTCATGGAGGGTAGTTCGCTATTTTTTCTCTCTGCGTCAATTTAAATTCAAATACCGAGTGCGCGTTCGCTCGTGTAACGTAATTTTATTCTTAATTTCGATTTCCCGCTTACTTCTTTTGTTAATTGGGTGGATATCGGTGTAAGGTTTTGAAGTGGTTGTTTCTAGGTTATAACCTTCTTATAAGTAGTGTTGTGAGTTAAGACCGTGAAGATTCAGGAGTATCTTCATTTTATTTTTATTTGAGTGAGTTTCATTTTTATTTGATATTTGTATCATTGGTAGTAGAAGGTAGAGGTGAGAGACAAGCGGCGATACTCGTCCCCATGTCTACTTCCCTTCTAATCTTATTCAGTTGTTTTTGTGCTTCTAAGGCTATCCAGTCACGTAGGCTTTTCATGTTACATTCTTATTTTCATCAGCATCATTATCAGCCCATGAACGTCCAACTGCTGGGCACGGGCTTCTACAACTGAGAGGGTTTAGGCCGTAGTCCACTACGCTGGCCTAATGCGGGTTGTTTTTCTACTAGAATATTACAACGTTCGGCAAATTTACACGTTGTTTTGAACAATAAAAGAACGGACAGATAATCCACCAGGGTCCGCTCAAGCGGGGCGAAATCTTGTAGCAATCTCGCGGGGCCGAACAATCATCGGTCGGTCCGCGCAGCATCAATTATTCACAATACTGATTGCGCCCGAAACGCACGTGGATGCTACTGAATTATATATCACTGGCGATTCTGACTAGGCGGGGGCGGATTTTGGCGAATTTTTTTATAATAATAAATAAATAAATAATACACCCAACAGTCACATACATAGTCCTGACCCCACACTAAGATACGAGTCTTGTGTCGTGGGTATCAGAAACTACGAGAGACTTCGGTCTCACAAACACCCAGACCCGAAACAAATATTTGTGTATCACACAAACATTTGTCTCGGTGTGGGGATCGAACCCGCAGCCGCTGGTTTCTTAACCTGGTGTCTAGCCAACTGCGCCACGGGGCTGTTAAAAAAAAATTGTTTATGGGAAAAAAAGAGGAGGGCCGTACAAAGCAGTAGGATGTAGATGGGCTGATGATGATGGTGTTTGGTCGATAGGTCCTGCATTCGATTCCTTGGTTGAGTAAGAAGGTATCTAGATTCTGATAAGCTAATTCTCTCTCTCTCTCTGGTCGGTCCCTCATTTCTGAGGATCGTGGTCAGCGTTAAGGTGACATCTGGAGCGGATGATCTGCTTCCACCGGTTTCTGTCCAGCGCTTCTCTTATGGCGGTGTACACTTTGGAGGACGACGACACTAATTAGCTAATTCTAACCTCACCTAAAGGAATCTAGATATACGCTTGCCAAATACTGCACTCAAAAACCACAAGGTGAAAGTAAAATGAAATCTTATTGTCCTTTTTAGGAAACAAGCGTATAAGTGAATGCTTTAAGAAGCCATATGAAAACTAGTTATTATGATCACTCAGAAATTCTACAGAATAAAAATAAGGATGGATAAAACCAGTACAATATGGGAGCGATAACATTAGCAAAACCGGTTAAGTAATATCTACAAATATTCAAAAGTACAGGTTCCACCGAGATTTGAACTCGGATCGCTGGATTCAAAGTCCAGAGTGCTAACCATTACACCATGGAACCGTTGTATGTATCTTTGAATTTGCCTATCCGCTCACAATTTTGTTTACTTCATTTGCATATATTCATGATAAATTATACATCTTCATATATATGTATACCATAGTGATGTCGCTTCATTTGTTATGGATAAAGTTAGGTCGTTAACTTTATAGTTCTTGAATCGATACTTGTGTCTGCAAACATTATGCAGAACAAAAATTTGCTTTCCGTTTAACATGTATATGGAACCAGTCCATATACGTCACACTCCTGGACATGGGCCTCTGCTACCGTTGAGAGGCTTTTAGGCCTTAACCTTAGTACTAATGTACCACTATATTTTAAATAAAACAAGACTCCATTCAGTTCTAAATAACAACGCATATCTTACGTCTAATCACCCGATGCTGAATGCTTTTTGATAACTCAAACACTCAGACCGGAACCAAATAGGCGAAAAGTAGAGGAAGTGGTCACTTATTTCACACACCCAGACTGGTAATAAAAAGTATTATATAGACACTTAAAAACTTTAAGAGGCGTTAAGTAATTAATTTTTTAACAGATACAGTCTAGTATTTTTATAGAAGATATCGTACAGAACCCGTCCCCTGCCCCAAAACAATAGCAAAGTCCAATGCGACCCTGTAGTGCGTGCTAACAGGCGTTTAGTTCGCGGGCCCGGGGGACAGCCGGCCGCTTTGCTCCCAAATCTAGATGTTTTGCCTGCCTATAATCAAATAGACTCGCTTGTGAAATATCCTCTGGCCTTTGTATGATGTTTTTTGACGGTATATTTATCGTTGGGACCAACTCTACCATATTTCTAAAAAAATCTTAATTTTGTAGTCTGCAAATACGCACTAGGCTAGCTAATTCTTTTATTCCAGGCGACAATTTTTGGTCTGCGCTACCCGAACTGAGTATATTAGTTGTTCGAAAATTAATTGCCAGTCAAATCAATTAATTATTAAAGAAAAGAAGGTAAAAAAAGAGACAAATTAAAGGTTCAACTTATAAATAGACAGTCAGCTGGGAAGGAACAATTGTTTCAAAGGAAAACCAACGTGATGCAATAAGTACATAATATTAAGTTGACTATTTAAGCCCCACTATAGAACACGGATATTTGCACCTCTTACTGGGCGCGAAAAAATAACAAAATACCAGTAAAAAGGTCAAAGACATTGCTAATATGATGACATAAGGTTTCAATAATATCACGACCATTAGGTTAATGATTGTCCATCGATCATAATACCGCAAACATACTAATAGTGAGTGAATCACGTTTTAGCAGATTAATGGGGATTTTGTTGACCCGATACCCCGCGATTGGGGTACAAGGTTTCGAATTATTTTAATGGGGTATTGGGTTTTAGTTTCCGTAGCGTAACTGTTTGATGAAGTAGTCAAAAGCATTGAAATGCAATTATTTTTAAATTATCATCGTCCTCTTCAACCCATATATGTACGTCCCAATGGATGGACGCGGTGATGAAATTTATTATTTAACTTAATCATTTTTATTATATGTTATCGTGTCAGTGATTTAAATTTCATGCAACTTACAAATTTCTAATAAGGAAGTGTTTAAACACAGCTGCGGTCCAGTCTAGAGTTCTTGGGATCAGTAACAGGCTTGAGGATAAGTACGTAATCTACTGAGATACGTACTGTTTGATTCAAGAAAGTGACTCACCTACATAACACAGTATGGCAGGTTATCACATTTTTTTAAATGTTATACATGTACGATTTTAACTGTTTAGTGTCCCAACACGGTAAAAATAATTATTATTATATTAAAAATATGCAATATAAAGCAGTGATGGCCTCGAGGTTTGGGTGCGCGGTCGAGAATCTCGACGGTCGCGGGTTCGAACCCCAGGCACACACCTCTGACTTTTCGAAGTTATGTGTGTATTCAAATTGAATTATCACTTGCTTTAACGGTGAAGGAAAACATCGTGACGAAACCTGCATACCTAAGAGTTCTTAGGAATTTCTTAGGTGTGTAGTCCGCCAACCCGCACTAGGCCAGCCTGGTGGACTATGGCCTAAACCCTCTCAATGGTAGAGGAGACCCGTGCTCAGCAATGGGCGTTTATGGGTTGATGAAGATATTAAAAATAACTCTACGTCAATAACTTGGAATGCTCGAAACGGTGATGTAAAAATTACTTGATCGCACGCTCCCTTCCAGTTCGTTTTCTTAGAACAAGATTAGAAGGGACACTGTGAAGCGTACACTTTCAAGAAACACAATATTACGCCCTCATTATATTACTTTGTGTGTCTATAGAACCACTAGATGTGGCATGACAAGCGATAGAAAAATAGAAGCAAGGAGTAGCGGAACTCCCATAGAAGCCTTAAAACGTTACACGTCAGTTGGGTAATGTCTAGTTTATAATTGTTTATTGTGGAGAAAGGATATTGTCATTTATGTGTAATGTTGCTTTTATTAAATAAATATTTAAATCTTAATCGGAGTTTTATACGGTAATCGGGGCATTCCGGCTTCTATTGGTCTTAGAGTGATGGTATAGCCCAGGGGTTCCCAAACTTATTTACACTATGACGCCCTACAGAATTATTATTTTTCTTGCGACGCAACCCCCCCCCCCCCCCCCCCATCATCAAAACTACCTACTTTACTAGAAATAAAAACAGCAGTAGTTAGCGTAATATGAGATAATCAGAAAAATACGGATAGCGAATGTTTGCCGATCGCCTCGCGACCCCCCTCGGATGTTGCCGCGACGCCGACGCACAGTTTGAGAAGCCCTGGTGCCTATGAACTTTTCTTCATAAACTTTATTTCGAATCACAACAATTTGTGTACTACCACACACATACATAACCTCAAGCCTATATTCCTCGAAGGGATAGGCAGAGGTGCAGAAATGCACCCACATTTCGCCAGATATGTATCAGTCCCATGTAAGAGGGGGCGAGCCTATTGCCGTTTTTCGGGCACTTTTCCAGACTTCGTGCTGCTACTGATAATTTCCCAATGAAGAAATCCAATAACAATTTGCTCGACCCGGAATCGAACCCAGAACCTCTAGATCGCACGGTACATGCTTGTACCGCGAGACCACAAGACAGTCTTTATTACCAGTTATTACATATTCAATCGTTCTCACGAACGTCCGCTCCAAACCTTACAATCGTCCGATACCGAATCCTCTAATATTTCAATATCACCAATATACATACATACTTTTATCCATCACGAAACCTCCCCCCCACCCCTTATAAGGCTCATAAACTATTTTTTGTTTGTTTAATATTTTTACACTAAGTGATTTAAACATTCGACACTGTAATTTTGTCGTATCCATCCGCTCCATAGATCCGAGTCAACCCCAATGTAACCAGAGAAATGAGCAGGCAGATATTAAATCCTATCCACCCAGCCTCCTTAGAGATAATGGCGGAATGAAATTAAGATCAACGTTACATTTCTGCGTTTATTTGCATAATTCGTATTAAAATGCGGCAAGGAAGCTACCATACTTTTGAGAGTTTGTAGATAGCTGTTGATTTGTGTTATATCTTTGAGTCTATCTTGATTGCTTCGTTGAGAGCGAATAATTACAAAACAGATGTAAATAGAAAGGAAATGTTAGCACGCCGAGCGTGCCGAACCTACGATTGGACTATCATACGTTTGACACGGCCGCGTCTTAGTAATTCGTGTTGCGTGTAATAGCAACACTTTTAGAAATGTGTGATAACTAATAGCAGCTTTTTGATTTTTATTATTGTTCGTGTTATCGTAATAGAATGAATAGGTGATAGACAAGCGGCGACATTTGTCACCATACAAAATACTGTTATTTCGCTTCTAATATTATTTAGCTATTGCTGTGTAAACATAATATTTTATTTACACCCAAAAGTCACATATATATTTCGGACTTCAGTTTAAGATAGGTACATGTTTTATATAGAGCGTATCAGACCCGAAACAAATACTTGCGGATCACAGAAACATTTTTCTCGGCGCAGGGATCGAATCCACGCTTCTCGAGTTGCAGGTTAGTGTCTAGCCAACTCCATAAATAAAATAAATAAAACATTATTTAAAAATGTTTTGTCT
Source organism: Cephonodes hylas (assembly GCA_030295005.1). Taxonomy (NCBI): domain Eukaryota; kingdom Metazoa; phylum Arthropoda; class Insecta; order Lepidoptera; family Sphingidae; genus Cephonodes; species Cephonodes hylas. The sequence goes on along the minus strand of AP025364.1, from coordinate 2,843,751 downwards.
CATTTTCATATGTATGTAATTCACCTTATTCTCAAAAGTAGTGTTAACTAAAATGAGTTTATGTTTTATAAATAAATAAATAAATACACCCAACAGTCACACACATAGTCCTGACCCCACACTAAGATACAAGTCTTTTGTCGTGGGTATCAGAAACTACGAGAGACTTTTCGGTCTCACAAAGACCCAGACCCGAAACAAATATTTGTGGATTCCACAAACATTTGTCTCGGTGCGGGGATCGAACCCGCGGCCGCTCGTTTCGCAAGCTGGTGTTGGCTAAGTACTATACAATACAAGCTAGAGGTGTTTGTTCCTTGATCCTTAGAAAAAAATGTAATATTTTACCTTTAGACCAGCGTTTGACTGAGATTGGGACATATGTAAGTCCAAGTAATCGAAGTCATCGAAGTAATATTTATTATTTTCCATTAATATCTTGGAGTGGGCTCTTTGTTAAGGAATGCGTTATCATGTCATTATAAATGAAAGACAATAATACATTATAATGTTTTATTGAAGTGACATATTGTTTACAATTATAATTCGTAATAACTACACAAGGATTGCACGTTTGTCTTTGGATTTGATTACATTATCTATACACTATATACAATGTGTAACATTTAAAATTACATTAATTTCGAGAAGTGAATTGATTAAATACATTTTATATACACTTACCAATTAAAACAAATAATGGAAAAAACATTAGTTAATTATTTTACATTTTATAACAATAATTGTACAATTTCAACTATTAAAGTAAGTAATGCTTTTGAACTTTGGAATAGTGGCATTATTTCCGGTTGGAATGTGAATTAATAAGGTTATATTATACATTAAATTACATGTCTTTGGCATACATTTCACGATAACAGTAAATAAAGGCTATTGTTTCACTAAAAGATACAAAAAACAAAGGAATCACTGCAAAATGCTCAAAAACTTTGACAATTGTTTTGATTGCCAATTAATAAAATAATAACTATTAAGAGTAATAAAAGACATATCTAAAATGTTTCGTTGTCATATTTGACATTAGTTATTTATAAAATAGAGTAAAGAAATCATAAAAGGTAATGGTACAAAATTGCAGATATTTTATTAAAGGCCAGTAAAAATAAACATCAAATTGTTTTTTTTAAATTCTGTTTGCCTTTACCTATCTCTTTAACGTTTGTATCTCTTTCGCAATAAAAAAGTTGCCAGTAACATATTTTTTACAATTGCAATAAATCTATGGCTACGTGTCGAAGTGATCAGTGCTACCTGAATTGAGAAATAAGACTTAAATATTTATACTATATGATATTTGATAAACAGACAACAGTTTTACACATTAAACTAAAACTTAACTATCCTTAAAACTATATGAATATATCAATGTTGCATTTTTTGGGACATTTTAATTAGTATTTAGTACTTATTTTTACGAGTCGTTGTTCTTAGATAAATTTAACCAAAACGGAATAATTTAAAACTAAATACATTTGGGTGGCTAAAAAATTTTGTTCATCAAACTATCAAATATAACTTTATGATATGTATGTTTATACATATATAAAATATAAAACACGTTACATAGGAAATTAATATTCATAATTGTAAAGAAATCATATCAGCGATTAAATCATACTTTTTGTGCGAAATGGAATGATTAGTTATGTATGGAATATTTCAATGTCTTAGCAAAACTTACTTGGAATTATTTTAAGTTTGTACCATAGCTAATACCATAACCAATACTTCATCAAGCATGGGCCGATATACGGGTAACTGTGGTACATATCCTGAATCCAGGGTATTATGGTCCACGAAAGATATAAAAGGAATATTGGTTAGTTTCAGAACCATCTTAAAACTTCCGTTATGACGTTAACAGTTTTAAATTAACGTCCTAAACTATTTTTTTCAGTCGCGATAAAATCTCAAAATCTACGTGTGCATAAAAATAAAAGTATTCCTTTTTGGAAAAAAAATAAAATTAAGTTCCTGGAATGATTCCATCAGTCCATAATATTTTACAAATACGCACTAATACATGATGGTATGTGTATCTTACATTGAGATCAAAAACTCACGATTACGAAGCTTTACACTTTTTTACATCTAAATGGTGGTAACGCATTATTTGGGTGTGTATCCGAACAACCTGCGATTGCCCGTCTGACCTAGTAATGTGTATCCGAATTTACAACACTAGAGAAGAATATACATTTCTTTTCATTATTTATTAAAAACAAAACAACAATACAGTTTAGTATTTTAATTATTTGTTCTAAAAATGTAACTCACTTTAATCCTTCATTCTTCATCATACCACTATTGTTTCATATGTCAAACTGTATTCTATTATCAAGAGCCAATTTTCTCCTGATTTATGCAAGCCTGGTACAATTCCCCTTCTTCTTTTACAATAAACCATTTAAACCCAAATTATTATCACATACTACAGCTATCACACACACCAGGTCAGAAGCGCATCAGGTGTGAATCTTTGGTAGAAGCCTCAGCGCCAGGCGGTTGGCGCGAAGGCGGGTGTCGTTCAGGAGGGCAGCGGCTGCAGGGAGGGCACGCCGGCGCTCAGGTGCGGCCTGAACTCCTGGGGACGAAGTTCGGGGTGCGCCGGGCGGAGATCTGGAAGGAGACTTCTTGTTAGACAAACACTTCACCGGAAAATTTTAGACTCTGCACATCATATATGTACCTGAAGAAATATTAGGAGGTAGTTTGAAGAGCGTGTCTATAGTTTCATTGTTTGATGGAGGATTATTGAGGCTGTTTTGAAGGCCTTATTGAATTAAAGAAATAATTGTAAAACCTACTATAATTATTGACTTAGAATCAAATTAGATCGTACGACGTATAAGTTAAATGTTAATTAATTTAGACATGTTTATTAAGACAGATTCTCGTAAGTTTTAATGGTTCTAAAAATTCATGGACATCAAAGACCCTTACTCTTACTCATACTCTTAAATACAACTTGTTAAATATAAACTTACCTATCCGATGGTCCGCAACGTGCATGTCAGCATGCATGGAGTGTACGTCTGTATGCGGCGGCTGCATATGCGGCTGCGGAGTCCTAAGGTCAGCATGCTGGGTCTCCTTATGCCGGCGAAGGTCGACCTTCCTCTGAAACGCTCGGCCGCAGAGCTCACAAGCGAATGGCTTGAAACCGGTGTGCTTGCGAGAATGGGTGATTAGGTTCGAGCTCTGGCTGAACGCTTTGCCGCAGACTTGGCATTTGTGGGGCTTCTCGCCTGTTGACAAAATAAATAAATATTGTAATGATAAGAGTGAAAATAAGTTTAAGATGGCTCGTAACTTTGAAGGCTGACTCGGAATTCAAACAATATCTCGCTAATAAAAAAATATAAGCTTTAAAAATACTGTCTACATTCTCAACGAAAGTTAAATATAACCAAAAATCATTTGCCAACCCCGTGGCCCAGTTAGCTAAACATCAGCTTGTGAAACGTGAAGCCACGGGTTCACGAGACTAACGTTTGTGCTATCCACAAATATCGGGTTTGGGTGTTTGTGAGTCCGAAAAGTCTCGCTTACAATGTAATAACCACAGCACGACGTGCATCTTAGTGTGGGTTTAGACTTTACGAGTACGACAGTCACACTGTTGGGTGTTTTTATTTATTATTTGAAATAACCGCGAAAAATCTAACGATATTATAATAATCATCATCACGTCTACTATTTAACAATGCATTTCATCAATTAATTTCTAAAATCACAATTATCGGTACACAAAGATCCATCGCTATCGGGTAGGATTCGCGACAGAGTAGAGTTGGCAGCATCCGGCTATTGATCCGCCGGCCGCGACGTGTGGACGACCTTCTGTCGACACACAGGGTTGTCGCCGCACCACAAACAACATTTACAAAAACTTTGAATGTAAATGTAATAATAGTCTCGCCCACTATACGTGATAATCGACTTAGAGGTGCAGAAATGCATCCATGCATAGATTTTTTAAGACGTAGGCGCGAGTGGTTTGATGTGTATAATTGAAGTTATTGTAATGTAATGCAAAAAGTTACATAAGTCATTATCATCAGCCTTCATACGTCCCACTGCAAGGCACGGGCCACCCCTGCCATGGAGAGGGTTCAGAGGTTGTGTAAGAAATTCATAAGAGCTTTTAGTCATGCACGTGTTATCACGATATTTTCTTCTACGATTAACCTTCATACGGTCTTTAATTTTACAAACGTTGCCGTGCTTCGGGTCAGATTTGACCCAGTAGTAAAATTAAACTGAAAAATGAACAAAAAATAAAAATACAAATATGTAATGGATTTATTTAACATATCATATTTATTTCTACTGAATAAGTATGATATTTTTATTTAAATTTTAATTTAATACACTTAATAGAAAAAAAAGTTACTACGTTGTTAGACATTTATGTAACAAGAAACTAAGCAATATTTAAAAAAAAAGTAAATGAAATTATATCCTATAAGTGTAATAAGATATAATTTGAGTATATAAAACAATTGTGGACAATCAGAGGTGTTTTATTGTCACTTTTAGTTCAAAGTTGGCAACAACTTCTTTGGGAGCCTTTTTAGCTAAACAAGTATTGTTTGAGAGTTGGTGGGTCAAAATCGATGGATTATGTACGTTGTCAATACATTGACGAAGCTTTTTTGCAATTTCTATTGAAAAGGGTGTCCATGAAAATGTTTGCCTGTTTTTTATGTATACTCTCACCAACTGCATACCTAAGTTTTCCAAATAATGTAGCTGTTTTGCTAGGCAGCCTTCCTTCCAGCTGCTATTGCCAGTCGTGAATAATATGAAAGCAATGTGGGCTGATATGTTTACCATGTTACTAAATATCACTTGAGGCCATCGTTTTGTTTTCTATTGCTACTGTAACCGAAGACAGCTTCATCCAGTGTATCAACGTCACCCTTACATTTGTTGTAGTGTAAAATTACTACAGACTTTGTATCTGAGCAATTACTCACTTCTAAGTTGTGGTCCAAAGTGCTGAGAAGGTTCACCGACTTATTATTTTGGTTGTGTAAGGAACAAGTGTGGTCTTTGGTCTTTGGTGTTATCTTTGGTAAAAGCAACATGATGAACATAACAGACTTCCCTTTGTTGATACTCTTTCTGGGGGTAATTCCGGCTTATGATACGTATGGTTTCTACTACAGTGATATGTTTTCTTCCCAGATCATTCTTGAGCAAGAATAGAAACCTGGTGTCACGTAAATTATGTTTTCTCTGAAGGCTTTGCCACAAGATTGTGTGACACGGTTTCTGGATTATTGTACTAGCCCATACTTTGACGTCATTGAAAGTATAATCACTGATGCACTGTCACTATCCGAGCTGTCAGATAGTTCAGCTTCTATGATATAATCTTCTGTTTTAGAACAAGATTCATTACTATCCGTCAAATCATCCAATAAAACTGTTTTATGTATTTGACTGTCGTATCATTTCTTATAAGCAAATAACGTTTTTACCATTGTAAACTTAGGTTGGGTTGTTGATTTGATGTATAACATAACACTAATATTTATTTGAGTAGAACAAATGAGCGTCTTATTCAAAAAGTTATGCGAAACATAAACAATTCGAACGATAACAGATGCACTGTGCGCTTGTTATTAGTTGGGGTCAATTCTGACCCGAAGACCGTTAGAGTAAAAAAAATTATACGTGGAATATTTTAATCATTTTTTATAAACTTTTTCCATAATTAAGTAAATTGAAGCGAATAATTAAAAGTCATAGAATATCAAACTCCTTGAACGCATACTTTCTGAGAAAATTGCATTTTTATAACAAAATGGGTCAAAATTGACCCGAAGACCTTATGAAGGTTAAGACAAGTGATCAAGTCAATAAATTTCAAAATCTATTTGAATTTTAACGTAAAGATACTTGATTGAGACGTCATACCGCAATACCTAAAATTAGGGTATATTGAAATATTTTCTTACTGGACGAAGCTAGGAAAATTAAAAACTTTGTTTTACATTTGAAACCTTCTTTAATATGAAATATTTTTTTCGTCTGTACAAAATATGAAGGAGTCCAAACAAACTGTCCACATCCCTGTCCGTAAGATCTCAAAGTGGCCGGGTACGTGCATCACGCGCCCATATTAATACACGTCCGCGTAATCTGTGCCCAGTCCGGGCCGCATTACGGATTCGACTCGCGGACCGCCGCCGGACTCGCGATTTATAGCCGGATTCCTTGCGCTGATTCTATGCGAACTTTTATAGTCTGTGGGATTAACGGCGCTTTTCAAATATCGAACGGTATTTACAGCGCGGATGTGAGCCTTTTAGGAATTTTACGTCACGTATTGGTAGTTTAATAAATATTTCTTAACTTAATCAATGTGACGAAGTGAGGAAAAAATATGTCAAGGATAAATATTCGGGTTGTCTTTCTTGAAATTCGAAGTTTATTGGCTTACGTATAAAAATCCTTTAATCTACGACTGTACTGTAAGTGTGGAGAATATCAAATAATTGTTTCCTATATTTTCATTTCAAATAAAGTTATAACAACTTGCCTTGATTCCGCTGCAGATGGAATTTAATAAAGCGTTTTGTGAAGTCTTTATTGCGAGGACTTTTAATAGACCAGCATTCGCTTTTTATACGTTAGAATTTAAGTGCCTTTGCTTTGTTCGTAAAGTGAAAGATTGCAATGTAGGTTAGTTTCGCGTATAGGCAAGTAACTTGAGCTTAAGGGATTTAGTTGGAAAGTGGTTGAGAGTCGTACTTCTGAACCCTGATGAATATTGGGATAAATTAATGTTTATAAGTAGATAAGGGAATTTAAAAGTGTTTTATATTATTATTTTATGCAATAAAATTCACGGAAATATTAAGAAGGCGATTTATGTTTTTTTTTTCAGAACAAACATCAAGCAATGTCTTGAGACATTATATATGTATCCAATATTATCTCTAAAACGAATTTATAGAATGCCCACTTATTCTCGTACGCGGTATTTGAATACCGCAACGTTCACGCTATTGCTATTATGTGCTTACGTCACACTGCACATGTAACACTGAGTAGGCATCGTTACCGTCGTCCAATGCGCCGCTGTAATTACCAACAAATCACATCCCAGCATCGATACCTAGGTGTATCCGAAAAAGGGCCGCTAGTCCGTCAGCGGGGGCGACTGGCGACTTCATTAGAGCGAGGGGGAGGATATCTCCGTCCCTCTCCCGCACCAGTGTCGCGAGCCGAGAGCAATTTATATCCGTCGTGCCATTGGGCCGTGATTGCAGCGGCTCCACCCTGCGTCGCGTAGCAACGGCCGGGGGGTCGCGGGCCCGCGCCGGCCCCCACCCATCCCACTTTATGGATCGCAATTTTCCTTTGAATTGGAAATCAGAGCGGTTGCCGCGAGGCGCGCTCGTTAGCCCTCTCTCCATCTTCACGGTACTTCCTCGGCTACAGATTTTTACTGCCTTACGTAGAGAAAGATGTTTCCTTTGTGGATGCTCGCAATTTGCTGTTTGCTTTCGGCTGAGTTTTCCCTTCGCTTCCGATTCGGAGCGCCTTCGCACGTACCTTTCCCGTTTATGTAATGAACAGTCGACGTTTTATCTTTACTACGCCGTCTTTTGAATTATGTAGTCCTGGTATATAATATTGTAGTTTAGCTTTTTGCGAACGGTTAGCAAAAAGCTAACAGTATTGAGAAGCGCATAGTAAGCAAGTAAAAAAAAGTCGTTGGATAGGTATTCATATTATCCTATGAGCTTCTTTCTGTCAGAAGATTGAAAACTGGGAAAAATTGAGAATGTTTACGTATTACAGCCTTCCGTGTTAGGATACTCGTATAAGGAGGACTTTATACGAGTACAAACACAATCACGCTGTATAACTACAGACCTACGGTTATCGTCTGTGCACCTAGTAAGGATTAACTGGCGTAAAATGGCTCAGGCATAAAGTCCACCTTTACATAGTTTATTAATGAAGCCTAAATAAATAAATAAAAACGACCTTGACACTCAGCAATATCTTATTCGATTTAACCTCAGAACACATTCATAAGAGCAAGTAAATCACAGCTTGGTTAATACATTTTTAAGTTCACTAAAACCTATCCTAATCTATGAAAAGAAGTCTTGAGCGTCAAACATACGCCCTAGTAAGGTAAAATCTTCCCGGCACTTAACAGCGTAATTACGAAGGACGCAGCGGGCGGGTGTTAATAGTTCGTCAGGGCGAAGGGATGAATGAAATGCAGAGTACGTTACATTGATCATGCCTTATTGAGGAATAGGATGAGAGCTAGAGTATCGACTGGCTGTTTCTTTGTAATTGTTACCTACTACTTACTGGGAGATTTTTTGTTAAATTACAGTGTATGCGTAGGCTAATGTGATAGGTTTTAAGCTGCATATGTACATGTGTATATCACTATCACTACATAGTATAAAACAAAGTCGCTTTCTCTGTCCCTGTGTCCCTTTGTATGCTTAAATCTTTGAAACTACGCAACGGATTTTGATGCGGTTTTTTTTAATAGATAGAGTGATTGAGGAGGTAGGTTTATATGTATAACATTCATTAAATATCAGCATTGCACCCGTGCGAAGCCGGGGCGGGTCGCTAGTTTCATAATAATTCTTATCGAGATGTCATTTCGAAGTCGGCACTATTGTATCACAGAAAATCGACCCATTGTTTTATTTCGATCTGTAAAAGTGAGGTCTTTTTTCTGTATAGAATTTTCGCTTCTACCCTATGAGTTACGTAGGACTGTGTTCCACATTATGATACGTCAAAATTTTCATCTATCGGGTATAATCAAGATGGCGTATTTATTTAGACTGGTGACAGAAAAACTATATGGTTTTTGAGTCATTCAAAACTCAATTTAGTCGCTTCACGTACCCTTTCTTCCTAGTACATAAAAATACACTTCAAAAAGAAACTCCAGTAATTATAGGCTAAATAAACAGCCCTTAAACAGGCGGGGCGGTGTAATTGTTTCCGAGGGCGTGGGTCGTGGAAACGGAATGAATTGCAACGAGCCGCTGAATTATTGATTGGCCGAGAAGAGTTCGCAGATTGATTTATAGACGCCGCGAGGATAAGTGCGTCATTTCAATCCAATTGAGAGATACTTGCGTATTTATAGACGTTTTCGGGTATAGTTTTTCTACGATGGTAATGTGAAGGGGTAGGCAGAGTTCCTTACTCTTTTATTGGTATATGCAAACTTCACCGAACCCCTATGCATTTCAATACTTAATCTTTTTTGAATAAATTAGATTTGTTAGGATGGAATCTTATGTATTATTTCTGACGTTTATATGCCTTTATGGCAAACGAGTCATTTTAAGCGATGGGGCACGTTTCGTTCGGATGTTTAATGTAAGAAGTAGTCTCTATGCTTTCAAGGTGTAAAAATGTGATTAGTTAAAAATCTTCTTTCATCTTCATTTATAATATACATCTGTAGGATTTTTGGAACCTATGCCACCACAGCACGATCAATTGGTATTGACGTCGAGCACTGAAGCTCAGCAAATCTAAAGGAACCTAACTTGCCCTGATCCAAAAACAAAGTTTATCAGAAAATATACATAATGTACTCTACATTACTAGGATATACAGTAAAGGGGATGTGTTTCAATAAAGCGTACAAAGGAACGTATTGTTGAAAAATCCTTCATTAAAGTGTTTACGCCCGTCGTTCCTCGGTACGGCGCTGTAACCCGAGTTATAGGTACTCAACTAGTTATACGTATCGCTATGAACGCCTTCACAGATTTTTATATCGATCGTAATCTTTTATAACTCGCTTTTTGATTATGTAGGAATTTTGGTTTTGTGTTGGCAAAACGTAATTATAATTTGTACCTATTTCAGATAAATCCATACTAATATTATAAATGCGAAAGTAATATCTAATAAAGACTCTACGTTTTTCGATGTATAGTAAAGTAAACGGTTTATTTGCATTGATAGGATGAATAATTGAAGATTTACGGAAGAGCGAATGCCAAAGAATGATGTGCCAATTATGGCAACTTAACAAAAACGTCATTTTCTTTATACAAGTAGATATATTCAGGTCGTTCTGAGAGTAATATAATGTGCCAGTGTGTCCAGACTTATATTTTTCCATTAACAACACATCGGCTACATGGAGGGTAGTCAGCAATATTCGCGTTAAGTATTAAGTTCCCCGGTTGTGATTGAACGCGTCCGGGTAAGCGATAACCGTAAATCCCGGATATACGGATCCGGATAACTGCGCTGCAGGGACGGAGGCTGTTTTCTCTGTTTTATAGCGAGAAAAATAGTCAAGAAATATGATTTTTCTTTTTGTAGTAGATCCTCGTGACACTGATATTCAGACTGTTTTTACATAAAAATTTATTGCAAAAAAAGAATCAGGATACTTGTTTTTTGTAGTATATCTTCGTGCCACTGGTATTAAGATGGATATTTCTAAAATTACTGTGAATATTCAAATCTTTATTCTGCAAAGATAATTTATTTTAAATTCCTTACTCAAAGTCGAGTATCAATTTAAAGGTTACAAACTAAGACTTTGGCTGCTTTTTCCTTTGCCTATGATTTAATACTCAAATTAAAGTTCCATTTTAAATCCAAATTGGTTTGAAATTCGATTTGATTCCAAATTAGATTGTCATCACTGGCAACTACAATAAAAAAAACTAATCAATCCAAAAGCAATGGGTGGCACAGATTATATCAAGCCGGATAACGGGGCGAAAATCATTACCGCCCATTATCGGGCCACTAAACGCGAGATTCGCAATAAAACAGACATTAATACAATTAAATTATTGGGCTGATCCGGCCCTGGCGCGGCTCATCTGCACAGTATCACACAGCCGGATTTTTATGGGGACGTACTTCAGGCGCTCGTGAATTAAATATACGGCTCTTGCAACTTAAAAGTGCTTCTGGTAAGATTTTACGAAATATGGCGGCGGCACAGCGGCGCGCCGTTAGGACGGACAAAATTTGGAAAGCTCTTTTGGTACAAAAATCCTATTTTAAATGTAAAGACATAGTTTAGAAGGGTCTTTCTAGGATTTGATGTCATAAAGATGATTTAAACATTTTATTAACTTATCAAAACGATCATTTCATTAAATTTATCAACGTTTTTAAATGTCTCCTTCCATATGTTTGTTATTTTCCTTAATTTAGCTGTATAAGCAAAATGGTTTTCATTTGTAAATCGAATTACATTTTTTTAAATCGTTTTTTTTTCTATCACCGTAAAAGCACTGAATGACTCATTATGAACCCAATATCTTGAATAAAAATGTTTAATTTTGAACATCATAGAATGTTTGTCCAACTCACACTGATTATTATCAATGTGAGTATCACACACGCAGTATTTTGTAGTGTAATTCTGATTTTCAGATCAAATTCGTCTATCTATTCATCTGTATCAAGTGTATCATAGCATTAGACATGATAACCGACATTTCTTTGTAACTGAATTACCTTCTTCCTTCGAGTAATCTTACGAAATCTTTCCTCTTTAGTTTATCTATCTACATAACTCAGAGTTACTTAAACCTCTTTGAATCGATATAAAAATCACAAAATTATTCCATGATACAAATGTCAAATTTTAAAATAACAATAAAGATGACATTGTTAGCTATGCACTACGTTTTGGTATGATTTTTATTACATTTTTTTGTATGTGACAAAATTGTCCGAGGTATTTTTGCAAAACTTAACCTTGTAAGTATTTATAGTTAAAGTCGGGGAAAACCATGAGGATCTGACATAGACATTTCAAATAGCTCTAAAACACTGTACACAAAGTGAAACTCCATTCCGAAACCAGAAACGATAATCTAAGCGTCTAACCGCCTTAATAATTTACTGGGGTATAAAAACTGGAGCCAAATTGTGGGGCGGCGGCTGCATCTACATGTTCGTTGATTATTTACACGCTGGAGCGGACGACACTGAGACACGTCACTGCTCCTGCCGCACTAGAACATACTAGCTTTTGTCTGTGAATTTGTTCGCCTAGATTTCACTTGCAAGGAAAAATCTGGTCATTTAGTCAGGACTTCGAAGCAGCTCATAGCTGTAGCTCAGTGTACTTTACTATATGCTTTAAATGCTTTTATGAAAATTTCCCTTTTTCAACGTTTTTTTCTTTCGTGATATAATAACGATCGATATTGTGAGTGCAAGATTAAGCAAGGATAGCATGATGAGGAGACATTATTTTATGAACGAAATTTGAACAACTTTAGCGTGTCATTATGTTCAACTATCTTTTTCGCAACCTTTCTTTCATATTTGAATTTTTGCCACTTATGGATCTAAATAATTAAACGTTTAACTTAAAGATATGTTATATAAGGAAAATATAATACTAATGTCACCTGAAAGGACGCTCCAAGATTTCAAAAGCGAAGTTAGCTCGGAACACGGAGTTCATATTTCGAACACTCGCCGCGTCGACTGAAGTTAGGCAATGAATGCAGCGTGCACTTAACCGAAGGCAGGTGCAAGATTAAAAGAGCACGCTTTAAGGAAGCCTGGGCGACTGCTCGGCTCTTGCATATTGCATGACATTATAGCATAAATATACATCCCACTTTGGGAATGAACTGAGCTTATTTATGGAGATAGGATGTCTTACTTGAGTTTTGTTAGATTCGTCAATACTTGTAACTTAGTGTCAAAAACTGATCTAAATGGTAATGAAAAAATTACTATTATAACTAGGGTAGGCCAAGTACTCCTTGCGATCTAGAAGTCCCGTGATCGATTCACTATTAGGAAGTAGTAGTATCTAAATGCAGTATAGATAAAATATTACACAACGATTAGTAAGTTATTTAATTTATTACACAATAATCGTCTTTTTTCTTCGATGAAAATTAAAATCTCGTCAATTCAACCTCAAAAACAATATGGCGGATTCCCGCCTCAAAAATCCGATGTGCTGATACAGAAATAACGTTCACAACATAATATCTCAACAAATCCACACGAGGTGAGACGCGGGCGTGATTACCGAGGTCGGTAGTGAAGTGAGGATTTTCCCGGAGAATCCCGGTTTACGAGCCGCGTGCCACCCGCCGCCCGACCGTACGTATAAATAGATTCCAGTGGAACGGACTGCAGGTTCACTCTTATGGGTTATAATGTGACCTTACTTGTATATGGAGTTGTTTAAGCTGGGTAAATAGGAAAAGAAAGCATTGAAATGGAAATTCTTATAAAATGAAATGAATTTACGGTCAGTTTTTTAGTATTTCGTAGCGACTTGTACTATGCTAGCTTAAATATATTGGTAATCCAATTATATAGAACCCAATGAATTTACGGTGCTATCATGAAAACTTACTGGAGGTTAGTGAATACAAAACTAAACTAGTCCTTTGACTAAAGCTTAAGTTTGCTTACAAAATAATATACCTACTACAATTTTTCGTGGAAACCGAAAAATCTTTTTGCCAAATTACCTGTCCCTTTTTAATCAAACGTAAACAACCAGAGCGTATTTCACTAGCAATCACAAGAAGGTCTTTTGATTGAGCAAACAAAGCTTGACTAGGAATCTTCTAGTAGCGACAGCACTCGATGTTAATGGAAAATTGGCATGGCGGCGCAATCTGCGAACGAAGAGCTTCGCAAACACAGCCATCTTGGAATAACAGTCTTCTCAGGTGAGGGAGTGACTTGGTGTATAGAGGTATACTATGGAAGTAAGTTTATATGATAGAGACTTTAAAACAAATGTTTTGTTTTTAAATGAGGTAGGTATGAGATCTAAGGCGTGTGAAAGTAGGTTTAGTATACTCAAAGAGGTTGACAATGGTGCATTGTAGGTACAGAGGCGAGCCAATTACCGTTTTTCGGACACATCTTTTGTTTATCTAAAGTGCCGATTTGGTTGATTTTTAATTAATCGATTAGGTTTCGTAGTCACAAATACTGTATTATCAGTACAACAACTGACAAAACGGAATTAAGTTCAGAATTTTTCAGAAGTATTCGCTAAATCTTTTTGAATAGTTATGAATGTACCAAGATGTGTTTCATTATTTTCTGATTTACATAACATTAACTGATTTTTAACATGCAGCTGGATAGCATTGTTATATTCTACGAGTTTTAACATCAAAATCGTCAAAACCCGGACAGATACAATGTCTCGACGCTTCAGTGCTTAAATCTCAATCTAAATGCTATCACAGTATATTATTTACTGCGCGTATCCGAAGGCCCGGGCTGGGTCGCGTGCGAGACTTTTACGATTTCTTCCATACTGGGAAAAGATATGTGTTGTATAAATGCCACTTACAGAGAAGATTTATTGCGCCTCCGCATAACTTGTGGCTCCTTATTTATTTAACGGGTTTTTTATGTATTTTTTGGGACTGGATGTTGTGGTTGATCGGTGTGGGTGGAGGCTTTCGGTGGTTCGATTCCCTGGGAGACTTTTTGTATGTATCATTATACCTATAAAGCTAACATTGATACAAAGAACACTAAAGAAAATGAGACGGAGAAAATCTGTACTGAAATAAAAATAATTCAATCTAAGTATTGAAATTAATTAGCCGAAATCCCAATCATTTTATGTCAAAATATAAAGACGAATTTTACTCAATTGCAAATCGCCAATCATGATAATATCTAAAAATATTACCCTGGCACTCAGGCATTATGTTCGTATATTGACAAAATCACCTCCCATATTTTCTCAAACAAAATTTACGTCAATAACAACTAGAATTGGCTACTTCAGAAGACAAATTATAATTACCGGGTGTCACAGTAATAGACCCCTTGGAAAAACTAATAAGTGGGTCTAAACGGTGACGTTTGACAAATTCGGTAATACCCACCCCTCGCAGCGCTTTGGGAATCGGAACGGCCGGCCACATGGGAGATGTTCGTCTTTGCACCGAATTAACACGTTCTTCAAAATGGCGTTTATTAATGGCTGAATTGGACGTATAAGGAAAACAAGATTTTCTTTAAAGGTTGGAAAATACTAAGTTACGTGGATTTGGGAAAGTGAGTGCTAAATAACATTCCAAAATGACAATTATGAGGTTGAAATAAATAAATGATTGAAGTTTCAAAATTTTTAGTTAGTTAATTCAGTATTTGTAATGAATTCAGTAGGTTAAGGGTAGAGAAAATAAATGATCCCATAGCATGTTTATAACATTTAGGATGCCTTTCTCGAATATATACCTATTCATAAAAATGTTACCTTTGTGACCAACCATCATGAAACAATATAAAAAGAAATTTATAAAACAGATAGCATATTTAGCCTTTATTATGTTTGTAATTAAACCCTAAACAATACAAGCTCGCCATCGCCGCCCCCGATAGTTGCGGAATGCGGCAGATTGCCGGACCGTCCGATTGCCGTCCATTCCGGAATGTCTGACTCACTTCACTTATTGCAATGCGTTTGCGAGTCTCTCTCGTGCGGAATGCGGGATTTTTGGCCAGCTCGGGTCAAAGATTACGGCGCAGAGCCGGCGTTAGGTATAAGGCGTCGTCATGCGGTGAATGGAGATTTTCTGGATGGTATCGAGTATGATTGAGGTTGGTTGGGACTTTTAAATAATCATCGTTGACTATGAGTATCCGCGAAGTGTAGGAATGTTATTATAGAAAATACAGTACAAAGAATTTCATTGTTTCAAAGCTAGCTATCTTACGATGAATGTAAATGTAAATGGCTTCAGCCAAAGAAAGATATTAAAATTTGTATAGAATCTTACAAATTAACAATTAAATACAAAATAAATACAGTATCAACGTAGCTGCCACTTAAGTTTTGTAGGTTTCTGTAAACATTTTAGTTATAAATTTCGCGACTTTCACTGATAGATACTCGTAGCTCATACCATACTAAGTAACTGAATCCCCTTTAACTTTAAAAAATACTAACGCTTTCCTACTAAAATCGACTCAGAGTCGCGTACAGCAAGTCTCTAAATCAGACATTTCTACGGAGCGTAGTTTCGGCGCGAGTGTCCGAAGAATGCGACAGTCACCGCCTTTATTGCTCGGTGACAATTGATGTTTGTTGTTTAGGGACCTCTCCTTTGCAGCAAGAGTCAATCTGAATGCTCATATACTTTAGTATATACCGCTTTTGTTCGAGATGGATTAAATTCTGGATGTAGAGCTAGATGGCGAAGCTACGGCGTAGTCGTAAAGTCGTAGTAGCTGCAACTGTTTAAATACGCCGGCTTGCCTCTTTGTGTCAGAGAAAATCTACTTTTTCCTTTCTAACTGAAAGGGCAAATCGTAAGAAAACCTGAAGTCCATTACCATAGTTTTTTTTAGTCACGTTTGAACATTGGAGAACCAATGTTATTTGCTTAAAGCCATAATCCCCTCAACTGTGTAGAGTTCTTGATTTCAGCATTGAAATTTATGCTGTCGTAATTCAACTATTCAAAATGTTACGTTCAACATGGCATTTAACATATCTGGGTACGGGCCTCCTCTTCATCTGAGAGGACTTAGACCATAGGCCTTAGTCCATCTAACTGACCTAGTGTGCTTTGGCTCACTACAAACCTAAGAAATTCCGAAGAACTTTTAAGTGTGAAAATATCCTGACGTTAAAGAACGTGATAATTCACAATGATCACAACTATACTGTTCAATTTCTATTTATGATTTTGTTCCATGGGGTCAAGTAATTGTATTGTTGATAAAAATTAAGTTCTACTTGAAACGTGTGGCGTCAACTTGAACAAACGCAGGGGAGCGACAAGTACTTGTTCACTTGAACTGTGCAAGTGTGTGAAGGGGACTGCATAGTTATAAAGGTTTTTAGTACGGCTGAGTACAGGAAAATAGCACCTGATAGTACATTTGGTGGCGGTACTTCTATAAATGCCCAGTTAGACTTACAAAATTCCGAATGATAATCACCAAATAAATAAATAAATACACCCCACAGTCACATACATAGACCTGACCCCACACTAAGATACGAGTCTTGTGTCGTGGGTATCAGAAACTACGAGAGACTTTTCGATCTCACAAACACCCCGACCCGAAACAAATATTTGTGGATCACACAAACATTTGTCTCGGTGTGGGGATCGATCCCGCGGCCGCTCGTTTCGCAAGCTGGTAGCTAGTCAACTGCGCCACGGGGCTGTCAATCAAGCTTTAAATATTTATTCAACAAAAGCAATTTGGCATGTAAATGAGAATATTTTGACCCAGAATAAGCATTTATAAATAAGACATCACACAATTAACTAATAACGATTTTAGTCTTCTATTGATGTACTGCCGAACTTTATTGTCGGAGGCCAAGACTCACTTTGGGTCGCTGCGCCATTGCAGTAAGTAAGTAAGTAAGTAAGTATTGATGTACTGCCACTGCCAGTTCGTTGTTACAAACCAGAGAGAGTCCTTACAGAAATCGATTTCGGTTCTCCGCAATATTATCCACAACGATATATGCCATACTTTATTAAAATTATAATCTAACAGCATTACGACCATTACGCGACACCTAATCCACATTACATCGGATCCAATGAGAATGATGACAAATAAATTGCCACTCAACTGGCAATAGACAATACTGCGAAGGGTTGGGCCGTCGTTTTGTCGGATTACACTGTATCAATAATGCGGGCCGTTTACAACCCACGATAAATCGATTTGCGTTGTCATCGTGTGTGCTTATGAGACTGAAAAGTATTAATTTGATATTGTGGAGAAATGTTGTCACTCACGGACTTAAGATTTTTCCGGGATAAAAGCCTTTAAAAAATTAGGCAATATACATAGCACTGGTGGCTCGTCAATACTTCTTTATAAAAAAGGGAAAAATAGTGTTTTTTTTCCTTAACTATGTATTTTCAATCTAATTTTGTTCAGAAAAAGTCCTATCAATATTTTTTAAAAGAGGTATTTATGAACCTTATCATAACATCTTTCGTATGGATTTTTTTATATAAGATAGTTCGCAGAATTTTACCAAATTTCTTTGATCGTTTTTATTACAGATTTCATACTGATAACCTTAACTTTCACTACCACTATACATAAAGAAAACCGGGTCAAGTTATTCAGTGTTCTAACCGCAAGCTTTGAAATCATGACGGACGCGTTACGCCGTCGTGTCGTCGGCTGTCAAATTCTTTCCTCATACATTGCGAATGAAAAGTGACATTCGGGGGGTCGTGGTTACCACATCGCTCTGTGGCTTTACATAATTTTCTCTCGTGAAATATGAACGGATAAGTGTGATTTCAACAGTAATACATTTTAAGAGGTATTAAACTTAATGCCTTTAAAGGTTTGGTGTAGAAAGTTTTAGATCCAAAAGCCTAAAAAAGTTGGATTTTTTTCCTATTTTTATAAAGTTAACGTGAAACAGTGAAATTTAAAATAGTTTAAACAAAAATATGTTTTACTTTTAAGTTTTATTATGCCAGTACAAAAGTCACTTTCATTTTTATAGTCAATATTAATCGTAGTCGCATACAAAATCCAAAGTAGGTACCTATGTAAATTGATCAACGCATCACATAATATTATCTAACAATGACAATCTAACAGCCAGTGCATTTGTCCTCAAAACGATTTCGTGTTATTGCAACAAATGCATTCGCATTTGGTGCTATTATTTTTGCACTTCAATTGCACCGGTTCACGTCCACCAACCCATTACAGATCGCAGGAGCGATCACGCGAAACTAAACCTTACTGTGTTCACATAAAGTTTGTAATCGGTAAGTCTGAAAATATTTTCTTGGTCCCTGCAAGCGGTCGGTTTGCTAAAACACTTGGCCAGCTGACGTCATTGTCGCACCGTCAAATCAAAACACTCGAAGGTGCGCCAACCGAGCGCTGGCCAATGGAAACACGCGTAATTTGATTATGGAAAACACGGTTTATTTTGAAAATGGAACGGCACATGTGTGTTTAATTTTGTTTCAATATTATGAAGAAACTCTCTGAAGAGAGGTGATTTTTTATGGCCAGTATTTTTTCTATAGATAATTTTATTATCAGAAGGGGCGATGAATAAATATAAGTTTAAATTTCGAATGGATATTATTTGAGTAGTTTTTTTAATACCTATTTTTTAATACTGAAGTAGTCTGTATGAACCGTATTTCCTTTGCCTAAAACATTAGCAGAAACTATTGGATTAGTTTTTTTTGTGTAAAGGCACGCGGGAGTCACGTGTCGACACACCCTACACCCGTCGAGTGCCAATCAGCGAAATGCACCAATTAAGGATCGCACGGACTAATAATGTGCAGCTTTTTCGCCTAAAAATTATTTTTAATCGTGAAATTTTGAGTTGATCTTCTAGATATTATATGATATTACTGGTATGTCACGTATAGATATTTTTTAATAAAATACTGAAAATAGCGTTAAAATGGCTGTGTGTGTAATATAATCCTAACCAGCTCCTTTGTACTTGCAATATTAGGAATTAACAGAAACACATTAAAACATTTTATTGGTACGGGTAAACCAGAGTATCAAATCAAGTTAAATGTCAAAACACGTAAGTCTAATTTCCTGCAATAAATTATTATCGGTGCACCGCAATTTAGTGATTGTACTGTGAAACAGGCAGGGCTATTCAAACCAATTTACAATTAAATTTATTGTTTAAATAATGACATCCTGTTGCGCATGCGTCTAGCACGTGCCATCAAATGTATTAATGTAATCGTCCAATAAAACCTGACCCCCAATCCGATACATCACTTGAAAATGGAGAGGTCATTTCAAATTGTCTCTTATCAATACCAGTGCATTATCGGCCGCATTAAAGTTTGAACTTTAATTATTCAAATATAGAGTTGAAAATCATAAAAATGTTTCATCATTATAAATCGTCCTATCTTTTTGAATGCATTACAGAGACATTCCAATTTGAACTCTAACAGTCATGTCTTAGAGTCTTTGGCATTTTAGGGATGCGCTTTGCAACTTTTTAATAGGGGTGCTAGGAAATCTTTATAAATGGCTTTTTGGTTGCATTCAGTTTCCAATGAGTGGTTTAATACTGTGTACTATAGTAATAAACATAATTACATTAACTGAGTGGGATGGCTGTTGTGATGTGCACTAGTTATTATTTTATGTCATATACAATCTTATAACTATAATCCACATCTGTACACGATTTTCTTCGAAAACCACTGTCCTTTTAGAGATAGCTTAGATCTATTAAATTTAAATCATGTGATTAAATCCTAAAAGTTTTAAATATCTAGGTCTATTTAGGTCACTAATCATTTGGATGTAATTTTAAAAACCCTGATTGAAATCTTGGCCAGTAATTACTGTTAAAGTTTCTTATCATGAAAAAGAAAACTTATTTGGGAAAATTTTAAAATATATAACACCTTTTTATTTCAGGCCAAAAAAAACAACGTTCGTTGGATTTAAATTTGAATAAAGAACACCAGCACCCCGACGCGTCCGAAGCTCGCCGACCACTCCTTCGGGGGCGATCGGGTGTCATCGGAAGCGTTCGGGCAGCTCCGGCGCCGCGGGGGAGCTCGGGCTAATCGCGATAATGTTTTTATTGAATTAGGTGGCGCGTGCGTCTGCCACGCGGCGACCGGCGCACATGGGCTTCGATGTTAAGTGATATAGCTCGTTAGAGGGTGACAGATGGAGGTGTGACGGTCATGATTTTGATTTAGACGTTAATTTGAAAATAGAACTGGATGTTCGAAATTGGTAAAAAATGTGTTCGAAAAAAAATTCAAAGAATATTACATATTTCTTAAAAAGTTGTAGTCTTTGAAATGCAAAAGTCGTTGAAGTAAACAGCCATTTAAAAACAGATAAAAGTATAATATAAGATGATATTTTGGCCATGAATTAATAAAAACAATGAAAAAAAGTACAAAACTACGCGATTCGGAAACTATGCAGGTGTCGGATTACTGGCAACGAAGCGCGGGGCCAAAGAGGGCTGAGGACATTAATTTAATTACCCCTCTCTCTTGGGATCGTCTAATATAATACGGGAGTGAGGCGGACGACCTCCCGGCATACAAATTCGAGTGTCATTTTTTCGCGTGAGAAAAAATCTCACATTTGATTTTCGTGTTGGTATCCCCAGTGAGATCGTGTTACCAAAAAAATGTACATATAAATCTGGATTTGTCGTGCCCTATTTTTTTGCGACGCAATAAAAGATTTTGTTGAGAAAAAGCACAAGCTACATGAAAAATGATTTAAATAAATAACAATTGAATTGATTGAACGTTTTGTTTCAAACTTTTCATAATGGTTTCAACTGCCATTTCGATTACAGTTTAAACAAAGGTTTGAACGATTTCTTAATCGAAAATTGCCTCAGAGCTCAGAGTAATCGATAATTTTGGTAGACGTTTAATCCTGAGGTTTTGACTTTATAAACTTACTTATTTATCATTGATTATAATAAAAAAGGTTCTTAAGGCTATAAAGTTTAAAAATCCGCACTGAACTAGAATATTCATTTTATCGGAGAATTGATAAGTATTATATGACATGCCTTAACTATAAATATTTATGCTAACATTTGCCTTGGTAATATGTTATTTTATGATGATGGTTGTATTTGAAATCAGAAAGTAAGAATATTTTCAGGCAAAAAGGGGCAAATCTCGAAACCGTTATATCTTTCCATGAACTCTACAATTGAATTTCCCGTAAATTCTAATTTCTGCGTTGACAAAACTTCTTTTAAGATCATAGAAATTTCAAAAACATCCCTACCGAGTACATCTTTTTTAACAATACCTACATTTATCGATGAAACCGTTCGTATCTAAACCTTTCAGTATTTTATAATATTTTATTGTGAAATCTCATTAAATCAATATAAATATTCAACAAAAAAAATTCTTGAACTCGAACATCAAATTTACGTCACATTAATAACTAATCATTAAAATTAATCCAAGTCAGAATCCCTCCTCGTTGAATAGACCAACTTTAGAAGAATTAAAACAAAAGCCACTGAAATCGAAGCTATTCCGAGCTCTGCCAAGTCTTTAATTAAACTCGAGGCACGTAGGACTCCTTGATTCAGTCTCCTTTCACCCCATCCCACCAACCCGCCTCATGGACCGCTTAGATTTGCTCCCCCTGCCAACTGAATACTTTCAAGTCTGGAATCTTGTACCAAGAATTGGTTTCCAGGGAACGGTCTGCTAGTTTTATCGGTATCATTTTTATTGTGTAAAGAGTTATTTGCGGATCTTTTTGAGGTTGGCTGGATTGGTTGACGGAGCTAATGGGGTGAATAGGAATTTGACGTCATTATGATGGCTTGAAATTGTTGATTTATCATTAACATGATTATGAGCTACAGGTATATAAGAAGCTACAATGGATTTCCTAATGTTCGGTTTAAAAAATATTATAATATGTATGTCGGGAGTACATTCATCGCAGTTTGAACAAGTTTGAATTATTGAAGTTAAGTAAGACAAATTTAACACCATTTCAGTATATCTTCTTTATTAAAACAATACGTAGAAAGTAAAGACTCTAAACAACCATTGAGACACTTTTGAAAAAAATATTCTCGGTAACCTAATTCAAGCCTTATCATTGGCTACGCTTATTGCCTAACTTTTACTAATATCAAGGCCTTTGTACAACAACAGAATCTCGATTTTCCGTCTCATTATCATACTGCGAAATGTCCAAACATAATTGTGTCTCATGTCCCGAATTGCACAATTGCGTTGTGTAGTCCCGAGAAGGCTGCCGTTTTTAAGTGTAAAAACCTTTTAAAAAGTAATCAGGGGGCCGAGGCAGCACGAAGCCTCGTTTGGACCGGGCACGGCAATTATCAACTGTTTTATACCTTTTAATTCCGTTCTTTTCAATCTTGATGGGAGTTTGAGAGGAAATATCATGATATTAACATTTTTATAGTGAAAAAACAGTGCACGCTTTGCTTAAAAATAGCAGTTAATGCAATTTTAGCAAAGGTTAAAATTGTTTTTTTTTTGCATTTTCACACTTAGGTACTGTGTATCTTGGGTACATGGAAACTGAATTTCACATTAATAAAGAACATTTAAGTAACATTTGTTCTTTTTTTCCTTCTGGTCGATAGCTGCCCTAATTTTGTCTATCCTCCACTAAACGGTCCATTGTTAATAAATCTCCTTTCAAATCATATGAAGAGGGTTTGGGTATAGTCCTTATCATTATATTATATGTATAGTTGAAAGTGTTCTTTTCTTAAAATGTATTCCAATCATCTTTGAACCGTAACAGCCAGTTACAAATTATTCCGCGTTAAAAATTTTAAACACCATTGCAAGCTAATTTCACAAATGCCTTTTAAATTCTTCACCGCAGGCCGCAATGGACGTGCAAAAGGAAAACAAACAAGAAAACACCGTAACAGCCTCCATGTAATTATACCGAAAGCTAATGTGCCGCTTGCTTATTCCCTGACTAATTAAGAGAAGGAAGAGTTTTTAAAAATACTTTAACTGCCGCATTTGTTCGAATCAAACATTCATGAGACAGACGAGGTACGACGGGGTAATTGCGTTACTTTTTAATATTTTTTTTATGATTTCGGTTATGTTTCGGGTATTTTGGGGTATAAAAAATTTTAAATGAGAAAAGATTTGGAATTAGCAAGATGGAATTTATGATTCTTTACATAACTTTTTGAGATATTTTTAATCCATTCTTTCAGAAAAGTAAATTAAAAATGTAAATTGATACATAAGAATGTACAAGAATCAGGACACTAGCTGAAAATAATTCCTAATAGCTCAACAATTACCCCATGCTCTACATCAATTGATTCAATTCCCACAAAGGAGCAAGTTCTTTCAGCAAAACTACTGAATAATTCAAACTAAAATTACCCCGAAGTAGTAACTAGCGGGGAAATTACCCCAACAGGTACCCCAAAACTTCCGAGCTCAATTAGCGCACAATTAAACTAGGTGACAAATCGCGAGCGGTCCTCAGTCGTGACGTTGAATAATACCCCATTTAATTCGCCCGGAGTAATTATAAATAAAATTTCACCTATAAATTTGCCTTTGGGGTACATTAATCAAGAAGTTGGGACACTGATTAAAATACTGTTACGTTCAACTATTCGCTAAGTTGATATCGTTAATAATTTACACGTCGGGATGGGATTGGGGGGATCAGGTGTGGTTTAATTTATTTGCTTTTAGTGTTCGCGTAGGTTCGTGTAGGGGCAGAGTTAGTTGTGTCGATCTTGATTTTACACTTTTGGGGTATTTTGGGACGGAATTGTTATATAGGGATAAAGTTAAGACTTTCTTGTTGATACTTAATGGTGTCATAGAGTTCATTATATAATTTCAACAGGAGCCCGTGCGTCTAACTTATTTATATTAAAATATTGTAATTTAACTCCAGAACTTCGAGAGTTATAGTTTATTAGAATTTATATATTTTGTCACGAATTTATATATTCACTTTTTAAAAATATTTTGTGGAATAATTATTCAGATGTATGTTTCAGAACTTATTGCAACAAAAAACAATTTAAGAGAACTATATTCTTTTATCCATCGTTTTCCTCTAATACAATGTACTCACTATCTACATCACCCCTGAATCACAAGAAATACGCCGTCTATTACTAACCTAACCCTTCTTCCTCGATCCCTGTCGCACCCATTGTTCCCGCTATATCTGTCTCTCTTGCACGCACTGTGAAAGCAATGAAAACGACGAATCTATGCGTGGGAATCACGGAGCCTCCCCCACCCTCGTCTTAAAATAAATTGGGGTCGAAAGTAGGTATTTCACTAAGAATATGTCTGCTAGGTCTTGCAGTTCGGAAATGTCAAAGAAATGTTCCCAGTTAATATTTACCCCATCATATAGTTGCTTAACTTTTTTTACAATAGAAACGAATATTATTTTATCATTTGCATTGACTAGAAATAACTAGAAAATGAACTATTAAGCCACAGTCGCCTGCGATAAGACTCCATTTTATACAACAATAAAAATAAGTGCAGACCAACCGAGAATCCCTTATTATTCGAGATTGTTATATTTCAGCGTAGTGAAAGGTGAAATAGGATAATAGATTATTTTCCTAACAAATACTTCAGCTTTGCAAAATTTGTAAGTACCGATTCAAGTTCAATTCAGCCATACTGGCAAACTATGTTTAAAAATAGAAACAAAAATTTCAACAGAAGTAAACAATACAACTGAACCTCCACTTAAATTCCTTAACAAAGGGGCGCAAAGCTATTTCCTACCAACCTTTTAGGCGAATCTTCGTAAATAATTCCGCCAAGCCATTGTCAATTCAATCTAAACCAACACGATCGTGGTACAAAACTGTTTGAAATCATGATAGTTGCTCGCCACTGGTGAATCTTAGTGCTAAGTGCTGCCGACGAAGACCACACAATCTTATATTCATGGAGGGACGAGCGATACAGACAGCTGCCGGGTGTAGTAAGCATTTACGGATGAAACTTTTGTTATGGTTTGGAAATGTGACCGTACTGAGATGGGACAAGGACTATGTTGCCTAAGGAAGGCTAGCAAAAACTCAACAACTATTTTTTTATTGAAATTATACTGAACGTGAGCGTAATTATAAGTAATTATTCATTGTTCTCAGGCTGCTTGGTTTGTTAGTGTTGTGTTACTGGATTGTATTTCAAATTTCTTTCACAAAAAATAGATATATTTATGTCGAATTATGCACGTTAAGGTATTTATATTCATAAATTTTAGAACACAATATACCTAGGTAAGTCTGTAGTATGTCGGTTGTTCTCCTTTTCTCTTTATCTGAGTGTTTAACTTACTTCTCCGTGTCACTTTTCAAAAATAGAATGTATCTGTACTTATATTTCATCGTCCAACATGTTCTATTCCCTGTTCTTCCGGGCCGTGTGTGCGTGTAACTCAATCGCCGCCATAATGTAACCGCGAGTGTCTCGGCTACAGCGCCTCAGTTACGTTATTATAAAACATCCACTGCGGCTTAGGTGGTAATGGGCTTTAGAGGGGGTGAATAGGGACACTTACCTCACCCCTATTTTAGTTGAGATACTCTAGAAGTAAAGTTCGAAGGAATTCCTTCAGTACAATCGAAGTTAAATGACAAGCCTATTCTTACAGGCACGACAAATGTGTTGGTCTTTTTAAGCTTAAAATGACTTGTACGATAAATAAGTCTAATGAATAATGTTTGATAAAGTGATAGTTAATTGTTATTAATTAAATACGCCTATTAATTTTGTTACAAAATGATGCATGTGAATTGTAAAAGTTCGGTTAATTTGCCGCTAGAGCGCCGTAATTGAAATTTATTGACTTACATCTATAAATCTACAATCAAAATTGAAATTAAAATATCAACGCTAAAAAATATTATTATGTTTAAACCGTAATCGAATTATTTTTCTCATATAGGAGAAAAAACATAAATTTCATAAGTTTAGGTCTTTGTCTTTGTCCTTCCGTTGGTGATTTCCTGGGGAGACCTTCGTAAGGCGATGGACGACAACTGGCTGGATATATAGTTTGTTACGCTTTGAAAAAGTAATTAAATTCAATTGTTTAATTTTATCACCACTGTGATGTCTTGAACCTTGAAACTCTACAGAATTTTTATGAGGAATTTCTACTGAAGAAGCATAGTATTCGCAACGGATATATAAATATTGTTTATGACTTACCAGTATGTATGTAAGTGTGCTTCTTCATGTCAGATTTCTGGTGGAATCGCTTCCCGCAGTACTGGCAGGGGTACGGCCTGGTATCAGAGTGAATCAGCAGATGGGTAGACAGCGTGCTCGACCGCTTGAAAGTCTTGCCACATTGCTTGCATTCGAAAACTTTCTCTACGCTGTGAACGGCCCTGCAAAAGAAGTTATAAAATTAATGAAAACATAGAAATTTAAAAAAGAGATACATGAAACTAAATAATAATAATACCTAGCTTTTTTTTAAAAGCTACCATAGCATTCCATTCAATTCATTAATTAAAATGAATTCGTGCTTATTCAAGCCTTATTTTAATTACAAGTCTGTGTTGCTTGGAAAACTCGTTAAAGCAAATTAAATACATTTTCCAATTTGAATATGTATTATGAAAAGAAATATTACTCCAACGAAATCAACTTCGAAATTCAAAAGACAATTTTCTCACCTGTGCTGACTCAGGCTGATCTCGTGTCCAAAAGTCTTGCTACACAGTTCACACGCAAACGGTCTTTTCCCATTATGCGACCTCCTTGCATGAACCTCCAAGCCGTGAGGAGTGCTGAACATTTTCTCACACTTCACACAAGAATACACATCCCCTATTGGCAAAGGTCTGGATAGAGGCCCTGGCGCTCCTAACACAGCAGCTCTTAGTCTCAACAACTCCGGCCCAGCAGCTTGCACGGCGTGAAGGTACAAATTACTATATCCCCCCCATCCGGGCAGGCCAAGGCTGCCCGCATCCCGCAAGAACTCCGCGAAAGGCAGTGGGGGGTACAAGAATGGTCTTTGGGGCTGAACTCGTGGCGCGTCAGGCCGTAGGAGGGCGCTGACTGAGAACGCCTCCGATCTCTTTGGTGGTGGGGAAGAATCTGGCAGTCTTCTCGGTGAAGAAGGGGGAGAATCCACTTCGAGTTCGGGAGAGCTTGAGCGGACCGATCTGGGTGATTGTGGTGATGGCGCCCAGCAAGGACTGCCGCATCTTGAGGCTGGTGATGTCCGCTCCGGTCTGGTCTCATGGTGAATGGTCTCTTCTTCGTCTTCTTCGATCTTTTCGCCGACCAGACGGTTGATCCCGAAGTTGATTTTATCTGTTGACATTTTTGAACTTATTATTTATTTGTTTTATAATTCCATCATAATCTCGACACCTCATCTATCTAAGACGCCTCTATAAACTACGCGTGGGGCATCGCGAATTTCATTTACTAGTATCCATCAATAGGTACCTCAATTCAATGTCAATACGTCACGCCTACGCATATAAACGATATCTCAATACATTATGAATAGCAAACATAATAAACCCTACTATTTAAATAACGCCATCTATTGACACCACAATAGAAGTCCAAATTGTTTATCACAAAGGCCATTGAGGTCCCCCAGGGTTGCACAGCGCAGGTGCGACACTTGTCGCTCCCGATGAAATGGGCCGTATCATGTCGCAGCAGCAAATTGACTTTCATCTGCACCCAACCCTCGTAATTAACACATCGGGTCGAAGGGACCCCAATCTTTTTTACAATTCGCTAATCCGCGGGCGCGACTAAACGCAACTGTAGCGTTGCAGGCTGCATTGTTTGCTTTCGCTCTCAACGCTCTGTTTGTTTCTGCTCGTTTGATTTTTAAATTTATCGAATGAATAGTAATGGAATAGGTGTTGGCCATATTGTTTTTCATCACCTTTTTAGAATGTAGTTTTTGGAGAATTTTTAGTTTTAGTTTTATATACGATGGTTTACCTACGAGTATTTACTGTTTCGTACAATTACGTATTTATCCGGTAGTACGACCGGTGAAGATCTCTCTTCTCGATTAGAATATTCTCGAGTAATTCTTAATTCTTAGATATAAAAATAA
This sequence comes from Cephonodes hylas, assembly GCA_030295005.1. Taxonomy (NCBI): domain Eukaryota; kingdom Metazoa; phylum Arthropoda; class Insecta; order Lepidoptera; family Sphingidae; genus Cephonodes; species Cephonodes hylas. The sequence continues at coordinate 2,815,095 of AP025364.1, read as the reverse complement.
AATATTAAAAATGTCTATTTAAAATGGTACACACGGCCTTAACCATCAGATGCTATTTATCAAAAATCATGATAAACATAGTCATTAATTATATCATTTTTTTACTCTACAGACACAAACTATAGAACCTAAGCTTTAAAGTATAAGCAGGGATACTTCACGTAGTCTCTTCCAATTCCCAAACAAATATGGAAACAAAAAAAAATCGTCATACATCAAATGACCATCAGCCATCGCGTTGTCTAAAACAAACATCCATCTCGGGCAGACAAGTTACACTAATGAACAGCGACCCCTATATCTGAAATGCAGCAGCTGTCGGCATTCAGAGCGTGACCAATCGGGAGGACTCGGCAACACTCGGGTCTACTCGGCCCCTCTAACTTTCAGTGTGACAATGGGCAACGTTTAAGGGTTGTTCGGTACACTTGTTTGTTTGTCCCCTACGCGACACGGCTTTATTACCCCATAGTATTTATTACATATTAATGGTTATTTAGATTCATTGTTCCGTTCCGACAGTATGCTCGAATTTATAGCGTTGCCAAGTATTGAATGGGGGGCAACTAAAGAATGGCCATTGTTCGGCCTCATTGTGCACGTAATTAGATCATATAATTTAAGTTTTTGATTTACAGATGGACGTAAATATCGGTTGCGAATATGTTGACAAATATTTTTTTAAACATATTTAAATAGATTTTTATTCAGACATTCTTTTAATATACCTTAGTTTATCAACTGATTAAAATTCTATATATCGGCGTATAACCATATATGTACGCTACGTCATCACTCCATATATTCTTGTTTACAAAAACAAGGATGTCTTACATCGAACGAATGCTCCACTGCAGTAAAACGTCCCATGACCGCTGCAGAAAAACAACAATGACTCATCACGAGCGATCGCCCCACTACAGCGATCGCCCCACTACAACGTCTATAAAATGCCTGCCCGCCACAGCAGAGTGGGCAGTCCTCAGTCTACGCGCGGACAGTAAACATCTAGTTTATTGGGAAATTATAAGGATTTGTGATCGAAGTCGATTGTTTCAATTACTTCTCATAACGTCCTCCCGTAATAGTCATGTCACTGCTGTTCTTAACAATTGAGGACTGTTTGCCCCTGTAGTTTATGGGGTTTTTCTTGAGGAAAACCCATAATTATAAGCAATTGTTGTAAAACCAACAACTGTGACGTCGGTAATGATGACGTCACCACATTTTAAAACAATTCCATGGTTTTTCTTTCGACATCAGAAGTGGGATTACCTGCCACTTCCGCTCTGTGACCGGATAATAATGGAATAGCAACCTGTAGTACACACTAGCAAAGGTAACCGTATGGGCAAGAGAAAACTGTACCCTCGTGACAATCAACGCCTTAACTCGAGGTATGTTTTAATGTTTTTACTGTACGCATTGCAATGCGGTGCGATTACCACAATATATTCTAAACTACACATCTTACTACAGTGTAGTCCACAACTATGACTTAACCTCCTATCTTACATCGTAATTGGGATAAGTACAACTATGCCCATTATCCAATACTGTTTACCGTTAAAGGTTAGTTCGTTGGTTCCGCCTGAGGATCAAGTGAAAGCTAATCGTAATATCTAAACCACATGGCGATGAGGTTTTAAAAACATCGAACTACTTGGGGTAACGGTAATGTTCAGCATGCTGTTACCGCAGGTATGACTTTAAAGTCCTTTTTTTTTTTTTAAAGATTTCCTTACCAACCAAATGAGATAACTTTCCGTCAATTAACAATTTTTGATTAAAAGGAAATGCCCAAGTAACTATGGATCTTGGTATCGCTATGCAAAACTTAATTAACATAATTATTTCATGCTTCATAAGAATATTCTTAAATTGTACCGTCGTATAATTCTCACACCGTCTCCAGCTTGAACATTAAGTAACAGCCATTATTTGGTCACAACACCCACCATGCGTTTGCACATTGAGCAATAACAATGATGCGTATATGAATTTCATTCCTAAAAAAAAAAAAAAAATAAAAATAATAACCTATAATAATAATAACTAGACGTTTAGTATTGATGTAATTGTTGCAAATAAGCACGGTGATGAACATCATCTGTGAAATGCTTCTTCCGAAAAATGTTTGAGGTTGAAAGTAAAAACAAAATACTACCCAAGGCACAACCCTTGTAGAGGAATGGGTTACTTTCATTTAAATAAATCATTCTTCATAAATGAAAACGCCACTCTCATTATTGCATACAAATAAATAAACGTAATCTTTAAACAATAAAAAAAAAAAAAAAAACTGCAATCGTAAACTTAGGATTAATTATTTGTACAACGATCTAGCCTCGTCCGAACTCGGAGAGGCCAAGATCCTGTTGTCTATTCAAATATCATAAATGCGAAAGTAACTCTGTCTGTCTGTCTGTTACGTTTTCACGTAAAAACTACTGAATGGATTTTAATGAAACTTTACAATAATATAGCTTATACATCAGGATAAAACATAGGATACTTTTTATCCCGGAAAATGTAGTATTCCCGTGGGAATGAGTATTTCTAGATCTACCAAAGCGATTTGAATGAAATTTGGTATAAGAGAGGTAGAGCTCACAGAATTAACATGGAATAGTTTTTATCCCGAAAAATTAAGTATTCCCGTGGGAATGAGTATTTCTGGATCTACCAAACCGATTTAAATGATTTTTTTGTATGTGCATAAATAGGTCTCTAAGAAGTAAAATAGACTATCTATCTAAACTCTTTCTAAACTCAACCCTGTAGTCTGAGCGGACGGAGTCGCGGGCAAAAGCTATTAAATAAATCTTGAACATTTTACACTTGTGAAGTCACTGGCATGGGTTGCTTACAGTTAAAACAACAGTACTGTTGCTTCTACTTAATAGTAAATGAATGAATAATCAATTTAATATTAGTTTTATCGATGATTCGATACCACATCAATAGATTTTCTCTTGTTGCAACATTACTTAATAAATTAATAAAAAAAAAAAAATGTAGGACTAGGAACATAAGAAAGTTACTTATTATTCTATTTCCTTTTGTCTGGCAAATGTAAGATAAACTAATACGAGATAAAACCTTTGTAATAAAAAAAAATAAATCAAAATTGTTGATATAAATAGCTTATGGCACTACTAAAAAAAAAAAAAAATATTGCGATACCTCTTATGGGCTTTCTCCTTCATTGAACTCCAACGATCATGGTAGAAATATATACCAGGACTTTTTAGAAATCCAAATATTGGTAAAAACAATTTAGACTCCAACTAGAATATGTTACGACATGTTTTACAAAATCGACCACATTTAAATCATACATCCCACAAGGGATGCACGATGTTGAATTATAAGAATTGCCTTGCAAGATAAAATAAAAATTTCGACAGCCTATGGAAATAACTATGGCTTTTTACAATATTGACATATACAAAGAAGTATGTAAATCTCATGTGGATAAAAAAAAAAAAAAATACACCATGGATCAAAACGCGGTATGTAAGTTTAATAAGTAAACCAACCATACCGCTACATACCGTGGGTCAAAGTCAAAGGCAAAATTATCTTTATTCAAATGAACTCTTGCCGGTTCTTTTGTATCTTTAATAAACCTCGATTGCATTTGCCTATTCCTATTTTAAGTATCGACTTAAAATATCTTTTCTTCCTAATAGATTGCTTCACTAATTCCACAAGCCATTAGACTTAATATGGTTCCCTACGTTGTACTATTAATACATTACAGAAGTGCGCAACAGACTTTCGAACATGTTCTTTTTACTATTATGAATATGCGAAGCACATCATTATACAGAAATGTCAGACTGGCCGAGCGTCCTTTAGATAGGACCAAAACAGTCCCAAGAGTTTTCGCCTCTGAGGCTATACATTGGCAAATGTCCCATCTATACAGTCTGTTAGATCAACTATTACTCCTATTTCCGTACTATTGTGAACATAATGATTGAAAAGTTGATCAATAGTTATCGATGATGAATTTATGATAAAGATAATTATTATTACAACGAAAGAAGTTCGACTATTGTTACGTTCATAATAATCATATGGTTATGAAATTATGATGAATAAGATCGGTATTCATACCTATGCGGTTGCAGGCAATCACTGAATGCGGGTGATTGGTAGTACTATACTGCTGCTGCTGCAAAAAAAAAAAAAAAAAAAAAATACTCCTATGATGACCATGAACAAGACTTCAAGGTCATGATTTTAGATCACGTTCAATATAATGAATATTATGTGAATAGCCCTGAGATACAAAGCTTTCACAAAAGAATAGCAAAAGAAACCAACACTTCGTACATTTTGCTGTACGCGGTGAGACCAAGTACACGCAACATAACAAGTACCACAGTGTACATTGTATGACAAGTACTACAGTGTAGGGCGTAATATAATTAAACGTCCTCTCCTCCTTTGACAAATGTACTAGAGGAATATGAGAAAACTAGAGCGTTGATAATGGTATTAACGTGTATCAGTATCTATTAAAATACTAAGCATGACACTTCATCCTTTTCATTTTTAGAGCCTCTATGCTTTGCATAGCATCGACCCTAACCTCTATTCCCCTAGAGCCTCTGTGTACCACGGCGAACAGGACCGCCCTGAGCACAGCATCATCCTATCCTTTATCTACGAGAATAAAAAATAAATATAAGAACAAACAATGAAAAAAAAAAAAAGAAAGAAATTTAATAAATAAACAGAATAAACAAAAATGCTCCATGAGAGCTTCTACGAGAAAATCTACGAGAACTTTTATCTTTTCCTTTCCATTTTTAGAGCCTTTATGCTTTGCATAGCATCGACCCTAACCTCTATTCCCCTAGAGCCTCTGTGTACCACGGCGAACAGGACCGCCCTGAGCACAGCATCATCCTATCCTTTATCTACGAGAATAAAAAAAATATAAGAACAAACAATAAAAAAAAAAAAACAGAAAGAAATTTAATAAATAAACAGAATAAACAAAAATGCTCCATGAGAGCTTCTACGAGAAAATCTACGAGAACTTTTATCTTCTCCTTTCCATTTTTAGAGCCTTTATGCTTTGCATAGCGTCGACCCTAACTCTATTCCCGTAGAGCCTCTGTGTACGACGGCGAACAGGACCGCCCTGAGCACAGCATCATCCTATCCTTTATCTATCTAAAAACAAACAACTAACAAAATAATAAAAAAAAAAAAAAGAAAAAAAAATTGCTCCATGAGAGCGCTTCCACGAGAAACCTACAAGTACCTAACATTCAATAACTCCAATAATTTAACATGCCTAGCATTGGTATGGTCGAATATAAAAAAAAAAAAAAGAAAAAAAAAAAAAAAAAAAAAAAAAAAACAAAAAAAAAGAAAATAAAATAAAAATGATGATAACAAACGCAAGTCGCTTACAGAGAAAACTTGTTGTACTTTCGCAGAATAATGTGGGACAACGAGAAATCTACGAGAGAACCTTAATCTTACAACCTCCAAGAAATCTACAACCTAATATCTACGAGTAATCATCTATATCTACGAGTAATCATCATCTACGAGAACCTATGGCATACTGAGACTCGACGAGAATCGTCACGAACCAAAGGAAATCGGAAGACTTAGAAGAATCAATGAGGCTGGTGCAGAGCGCGCACCGCCTGTCAGAATGGCCGTATCGGCGTATAACCATATATGTACGCTACGTCATCACTCCATATATTCTTGTTTACAAAAACAAGGATGTCTTACATCGAACGAATGCTCCACTGCAGTAAAACGTCCCATGACCGCTGCAGAAAAACAACAATGACTCATCACGAGCGATCGCCCCACTACAGCGATCGCCCCACTACAACGTCTATAAAATGCCTGCCCGCCACAGCAGAGTGGGCAGTCCTCAGTCTACGCGCGGACAGTAAACATCTAGTTTATTGGGAAATTATAAGGATTTGTGATCGAAGTCGATTGTTTCAATTACTTCTCATAACGTCCTCCCGTAATAGTCATGTCACTGCTGTTCTTAACAATTGAGGACTGTTTGCCCCTGTAGTTTATGGGGTTTTTCTTGAGGAAAACCCATAATTATAAGCAATTGTTGTAAAACCAACAACTGTGACGTCGGTAATGATGACGTCACCACATTTTAAAACAATTCCATGGTTTTTCTTTCGACATATATATTTCATTTTATTTATTACTCTTCATTAATTGCTGGATCGAATTAACGACCCTTACTTCACCCAACTTTCATTGGCATTCGTAGACGTCATCAATGATCTTACATTATCTGTTAACAATGTTCTTGTATATATTCAAATAAATCAAACAAAAACCTTCCGAACCACAAAATTCCAACTAAAAATTAGTCAATTACGCTAACTAGAAGTCCATTTGTCTAGTCCGTACAAAACATTCTCAAAACACCAACCGCTCGGGAATTAAGGCATTTTAACATCGCAAATTGGATTACAAGCCTTCAGTCTGCATTTTTTTCTAGGCAAACAGTGCATTAGCGTCATTACCGCCCGCCTATTGTGCGCTTAATGCAATTTTAATTATAAAAGGAGCGGCCCAGCAAATTGCGCTATGCATTCAGATTGTTATTTTTCTGAGAGCTTTTAACAAATTAAAAATACGTTTTTCGCCCGCTGCGGTTGCCGGTTGAGAATTTACATTCTCGTTTTCAAACCGTTTGCGGGTAAAGCCGATTCGATTCGACTGGTCGAAATAAAAAACAATAGAAGATCAGAAACTATTAAAAAAGAATTGATATTGTGCCTCGATTGGTAAATATGATAAAGATATGATTGCGATTAATTATAGTTCATAGGTCCTTAATTAAATTCATAAATGTGTAACTTGGCACTAAATATTAATAAATTAATTTATTGCAAGTATTTTTTTCTGCAATGCTTCCACTATTACAGTGTTAAGATAAATGAGTTTCTGAAGACTATCAAAGACTATTTTTACAGGATGAGCAAAATCCATATACTCATGTATACGTATTTATATACGTTCTGCAACCAAAAAAACACCTTCGTAACCATAAATCGTAAACTAAAAAGGCCATAATATATCATTCAACGCCGATAAAAGTTCGCGCGGATGTATAACAGCAATGTATGGAAATTTTCACCACTCTAAGAAAATCTTGAGGAGTATACCACCAAGACGTTCGTCAATCAAACCAAACTTAACAAAATCTTGATACATCAGATGTCACACCGCGCAAGTATCAAAAAAGCATCGTTCTGCCAATCACACGGCGTATCTGATTAGATATTGTTTTATTGATGTTTTACTCTAAGATTGCGAATGAAGAATGTCAAACGTTAATAATTCATTCGGCGAATATAATATAAATAATCTGATATCGTCAATTATTTGATAAAATGGTAGTTCAATAAAGTGACTTTATGTCCATAGTTCAACCAACGCTGGTCATTTTGTACTTGTACCATATTCTATAAAAAAGCTATTTAAAAAAGGAAATATGTAGGTAGAGCTATGGACTAGTCAGTTCAAACTGATCTTTGACTGTCCAAGACTGAAGTGTTACCATAGTCTAACAAAAGACAAACGTCCATCAACTGTATTGATCGTCATAAAACAGTTTATTATGATAACACCATACCTTCTAATATGTCACTTGGGCGTGCCTAAAATACTCTAGAAACCACATTTCAACGATGACAGTGCTTGATAAATGGAATTTAAAATTAATAATGATTACATATTTGTAAGAAATCATGCAAAATCACGTAGCGGTCGTTTGTCAAGATTATAGCATCAAATAGTGTTGAACCGATACGGGGAGTGTGACTAATTTCACGAATTTTAATATACAGGGCTCGTGCGCGCAAGGGAGCTATTGCAGTCAATGAAAACGTCATATTGATTTATTTATTAATTTTATTTCAGTTGTAAAGTTGGTTAGAGATTTAATTTGAATTCACGGTCAAGTAAAGTACAGAACTATCTAGAAAAGTGATTAAAAATAGAGAGGCCAATGCGATGGTATCTCAGTGCTCAGAAAAATTACGACGGCCTTTTACATTTGTCATCCAAATTCCTTCATCTTTCCTGACAAATTCAGCGTAATTTATTTACGTATATTACTCAAAGTAATTAAAGGTAAGAATATTTGCCCTTTGAAACCAGTGTAATGTTACATCACAATTAACAAGTGTACCCAATTATAAATTTTAAATCTGATAACGCCATACTTTGAACTACAACAAAAATTCGCCAACTGTGTATAAATCAAATGTTATCATTCGAATTTAATGCCTTTATCGATAGTTGTAATACGAATTAATCCCAGTTTATCTGTTTAGATTAGACAAACGAACGATTGTAATACAACCAACAGTCACTTACATGAAGTTGTTATAAATTTTCTTGTTCGGTTCACCCACACGACCAAGCGATTGCTCTGATTGGTTCCGCTTTAATCCCAATTTGAATGTGTTAAATATATTTTTTTATCCTACATGGTTGAGTGTTATGGATTTAGATTTTATGACGCTAAAATCGCAGTCTCATAGTGTATCAACTAAATGGCAGTAATATACAGACCTGATTATGATTTTTTTTAGTTTTACAAATTCGATTATGGTTCTCAATTTCGATAGATTCTCGTAACAAATCTGGAATAAAAGATTGTTATGATATTAGTGGAAGCATGAAGTCTGGAAATGTGCCGAAAAACAGGCAATATTTACGTAGAATTGATATAACACTTCGCAATGTGTGCTTCCAGAAGCTAACCTCTGCCTACCGCTTTTCGGTAAACAGGCGTGAGATTATGTGTGTTGGGAATTGGGATGTACGAGTATGTCAAATTAAGTGTCTTAAATGTAAACTCATACTGCGTCCTACAGGCTGTGTTGTGGACGAGCCGGCTTATATCTTGCTAAAGACTGGAGAAGACATCGGAGTCGCGGGTAAAAACTAGTATTGTTATAAGTATGTGATTTAATTTAGAATTTATGCAATGAAATAGTTTGCCAAATTAATCGTGATCCTGGAAGGCACTGGTACTTACAGCACAATTTATTCCTAACTACCAACCCCACTATATAACCTGAAACAAATAAAAGTAAATAACACGAAATAAATAATCATATTTATTACTATACTACTCTATAGCAGTGACGTGTCACATAATAAAGTTTATCGATAATCCTCGGGCATAATCGCACTGGATTTATTCTTAACTAATCCGCTGCAGGCTGGATTACACTAATCAAAGTTATTATTCGAAAGTCTTCGGCGAACGCTACGTGTGTACCGAAATTATTGATTCGCTAGTCACTGCTAGTCACTATCTTTGAAACCGGTTTTTTCGTGTTTTTATTAGGCTTCCTTAACTTGTGATAGCTATCGCTGTTTGCTACAAAATGGCGCGATTTTTATTGTATTTTTTTCTGATTCTTCTAATTAAAATATTCTTGGCATAACTGTTTTCACAGATCGAGATAAATCAGACTTTTCCATTATACCGTTTTCTTCCTTTGCTTTAAATGACAAAACCTCTGACAAATATTTTTACAACATTGGTATATTATAAATTTTATTTTTTTTATGCATGATATGTCAAGATTATTTTTCAGTGTTATCTAGGGTTAAGCTTAAAGTTAACTATGTCAGTTTAATATAGTCTGAAGAACTTTACGAAACTATTGCATATTTGCCATTAAATATTTTTATAATTACACTAAAAATTCTAGTTAGTCATTTATTTCTCAACGTTCAGAACGATTTGGTGTTATCGTTCCATATCTACTACGGAGTATACATATTTTATCGGTGACGTCATCAGCATATACTTATTACTGACTTTATTTTGACAGGAAATAAATAAATTTAAGTATAATATCTCTAATATTCTGTCATTAAGATTTTGGATTAATTCGTCAATAATCCAGGCACTTCGTGGTGAAGTAAGAACAAAAAAATATACGTATATTTAGAAATAACCTTATTCAATTCTTTTTAGTAATACATATGTATAGATATACAAGGCACAACAAATATTACATACCTACATAGAAACAAGTGTTATACATATTCATTTTCCATGGATCATAATGCGCATCAATAATTTGATATATGTACCTATAGTGTTGCCAAAATTCAGTCTTGGTCTTGTTCTTGCGTTTTTGCAAGACCAAGAACAAGACCCCGTATTTTTAGCAAGACCAAGACCAAGACTGACCGTGCAAAACTTGAGCAAGAACAAGACATAGCCTGCAAGACTCTTGCGTCTTGCAGCTAGGACTTAGCGCTATTTCACGGAGTTGTTAGGTGTAACAGTTCGGTGTATAGGTACGCTTAGGAATTCTATGAGACGCAAAAAACTGTATCGAAGAATATGAAAAACTGGACCTATGCGCATTACGACTAATACCATAAACATACCTACACAGCGAATAAAAAAATATCCATTAAAATGAAACTGAATGCATAGTGCATGTTTTAACCATCGGCACTTTGATAATGCGGCATCAAAGGTTGTGTACTTACTTCTCAAAGTAATTTGCCGCTTTTCGGAAGTACATGGTTATGATACACGCGCCAGCGGCTTCTTTTGATATCATATACAACAATCGTTGCCGCCGCGCCGAAATCACAACATTTGACACTATTTGATTGCCGCCACAGGGCGTAGGTTAAAATATTCTTAGGTTCTTTAAAATACAGTCAAGTTATTGTAATTAATTTGTTTTTTTTTACATGTTTTAGCAAATGTAAGCTTATAAATCATGAATGTTTATTAAGAAACAGTTACTTCCATGGAAAACGACATATAGGTCAGTTGAATTTTAGAATGTCTTATCAAATCTTCAGTTATTTATTAATCTCTTTGATCTTTACTATGTCTATGTTAATTCAAGCTCACAATGTTGCAATTCTAATACGTTTTTCTAAGATTTAAAGTAAACTTTAATAAATAGTAATAGACTAATAGGTAATTGCAAGACTTGCAAGACTCTTGCTGCAAGACCAAGACCAAGACCAAGACTGGCTAAGTCTCGTCTTGTTCTTGCATTTGGGCAACACTATATAAGTCTAAAATATCAATTATGAATTGATATATAACTCTAAAATCAAACTCACCAGTTAATACACAAACATTATTATGTTTTAGCTGTCCCATACGTAACAAATGTATTTGTCTACAAGTCAAATGTGTACCTATATTTCTAAAGATTCATTTATTTCGGTCAACGAAAACATCGCCATTTAAGAGATCTAAGAGATTCCGTCGCCATCTTCTTACAAGTCTATTATTTGTCAATTTTTTAATCTGCTCCGGTCCATACAATCCATTCTACCAGCGGCGATACTTCTATAGAAGCTCAAAAGCATTACACATTGTTTATTGTTAAGTCAGGTTATTATAATTTATATTTCAAATTGCTTGTGTTAAATAAATATTGAAACCTTTAAGATTATTATTCCTTAATACTTCTTCCCCCCAAATGCATGAACTAAGTATTTCACCGTAGAAGTTTCCAACGCTTGACTAACTCCTAACATTCTTTATAAATGCGAAGTATCCCCAACCATCGGTTACGTGTTAACCAGTTTACTCACTCCATCTGTCATATCACTCTTCAATCTCGAACACATCACAATAAAAACCCCAAATCGCGTGTAATCTACGTTTCGTAATCACATTGCGAGTATTAGCAGTGTCACTGAGGCACCGATAGTGATAAATCAAGGCTTAGGCGGCACCATCTGAGAGCTCCAACCACGCCTAGTTACGTCACCAGATACCTGCAGATGAAGCCACATGTCTGCTTCGAACTGGTTAGGTTGGTATACTTGGGCGCATTCCAAAACACTTGGTATCTTTCAGGTTTGATTGAAAGTTGGTGCTTTTTTTGAATATTGTTATCATGTGCGTTGCGGATGCACCAGAATTTTCCATAGAAGTTTGTTAGTCAGAGTGCTTAGCTAATATAAGTTGCATTTAAGAAGTAAAAATTGGAATGGCAAAAACATAAATCACCGAACAATATTTGAAAGACTTTTAAAAAGGTTCGAGATATGTCATCAAAAGTAACAAGAAAAATGTAAGTGTGTCTATGTGCGTCATATTTCCTGTAGCACCTAACAAAAATTAAGGACTTGTATCCTGTGGCGTTAGATAGACCTATATGGGCTGGTGTACGTTTCTATCTCCGTATATGTTTTGTTGTCAAATCTCATTTCCACGCCTTTATCTGATAAACAAGTGACGGTTACGTGACGTAGACTCTATGGATTAACCTTTGGGACGTAAACAAAATACGGTATGAAATCTTCAATGTACACAATTGCATAGCTCACTTTCCATTCTAGACTATGATATGAATGATTTGATTGAAGAATAAAATGATGTTGGTAAAAGAAAATAATATAGGTGTATACTTTCTAGCTGTGACACATTGAAGAAATCTTTCCGCCCTATACAAAAATATGCATTTTAAATTACGACATCACTAATACAAGTTCCTGTAAATTAAAATACAGCTTAGAAAATAACTTTCTCAACTTCAAAACTTTTGGCATTAGTTTGGATAAAGTTGTGACAAAATTCTTCCCATCCCAATTTACGTTTTGATAAAATCAAACATTGGGTTTTCACACCAATATCAAGCAATAAATCATGTAAGCCTTATATGTTACATGTTTTCTTATTCACTTATCGTACTTGCAGATATCGTAGTACTGAATCGTTTGATTCCATTTATCGTTTCGGATTTTAAATGTATGTGGGAAATCTTTAACGATTACGGTATAGAATTGCTCATTTTTTTTTTAATAATTATAATACATATCTGACTCCTAGAATACAAGTTCTGGGTCCCGGGTATCAGAAACTGTGCATTCATTTTTCCAAGCCCAGAAAAAATCTACCGACTGGAACTTATAGAAGGACGTTTTACATATGCTCACTCATGCTGAATCTAATAAAGTAAATTGTTTAATCATTTATTAATTCATTAACAATGCCCAAAAAAGCTTATCAATTACATACAAATGCATTAAAGGCCACCTTATATATTACTAAAGAGTGATCGTAGAAAACAACGCCCTTACTACTTGGACGCTTAAACAAATGAATGTTATTGCCAAACGTCCAGTTTGCCCTTCCGAAGCAATTCATAGAATCGAGTGAAAGATAAACTTTTTTTTTAATAATTTTCGTCGTTTATCGGTGGAACGCAATGACCCCACGTTATCAAGGCGGCGCCTTTGTGTGCACGCCCCGATTTCTCTCAATGTTTCCACGAATTATTTGCTGAAACAATACAACAGTTCATGTTTGTGTCTTTAATCAAATTTGACTTGCCTTTATAGGGTTTAAATACGCGATAAACCCTCTTAAATCCAAAGCGTAATGTTGGAAATCCCATGAACGCACACTTGGTGCGATAGCATAAATTTTGTCAGTCCATAAAGAGACGCAGGCGGCATCTTTGAGATTATGTCGTTTGATAATTACAGACGAAACGTCTAGATTTGTAATTAGCGGCAAATTAACGAGGTTTGTTTTTTAATAACATTTGTGATTGAGGTTACTTCATTATGGCTCGAGTTACAGACTAGTGAGTTAATAGTCGATTTCGACCTCCTTAACAGCTTTCGGATGTTCTAATTCTGATTCTATCTTTTCTCAATACAATGTCTAAGGACTGAAAATAAATACAAGACAAATTCCTATTTATTTAGTCAAGAAAGTCAAGTACCAAACTATACTAGGGCAACGCTTCGGCTTCTCAAAAGATAAAGCGTCAAACCTTCTAAAAACAAATACATTTTCGTACAAATTCAGTGGATTACAAAAGTTAATTTGGCGATATCGTAATTTGTTTGCGAAGGGGGTTGGCCGCCAGACAACGCGTCCACAAAAACATTGTTTAATTCACAAAAGGGACATTGAATTCAATTGTCATGCTTGGCGGTCACGCGAACTTTACCATAAGGTCGGCCTGACGGTCGACTGAAGCGGCTGGGACGTATCGAGAACTGCTTTAAAGGGGATATCGATATGGGTGGTGGTATATGCATAGAAGCCCAAAAGTGCTGCACGTATTTTGTATAGTGTCTTGTTCATAAGTTGATTTGCTTGAGCAAACTTTGGAAGCTTAAAAATTTATCATTTGAAATTTGGTACGAAAAACTTGGGCCTCTATGGAAGTAACGTCACTGGGAATAATAAATTATAGAATTAATTCGACCACCAACGGGTATAAAGGTCGAGTGATAGACTAAAGCTTAATCTTTCTCAATAGTAAAGACGCACGTGTCTATCAATGTTACAAATGTATACGATAGTAGGAAATGCGAGATAAATATTTTTTACAGTGTATATAGGTATCTATTACAATCTTTGAAACATACTAATAAGTCGAGAATATTATTACAAATAACTTATTACTAAAACTATTTTTGTCGATTGCGCAAATATTAGTAAAAATTTCTAAACCTCGGTTACTCGTCTTTAATACCAGCAAAACACTCATATTTTTAATTGTTTTCTTCTTTTAGTCTCTCCGTCTCCGTCTCGGCAAAGTAAAATACATGACGCTATGTACTTAATATTTGAATTTCAATTGAACCTTTAAAACCACCATTTCATAGATCCGCGTCTGGCCAACCGTATTTGGCCAGTGTTGGCCGTACTTGGCCAAACATCATGAATAATAGGGTAAACAGCGGCATGTCGTGACGGCCGGCTACTCGGCAAATATTTGCCGTTGGACCCAGCACGAGCTCACCCTTTGATTGATCGAGACTTGTGCTTACCATAAACTCGGTTCTCTATGTCTTTGAGTTTGACATTGTGATTTTTACATCAATTTTGCTTTTTACGTAGGGATTGTAGGTCTTGAACAAAAAGCGATGACAAAAATTCGTAGCGTAATTATTTGTTTTTGTTCAAGCACGCTGCCGAGTACATGATCAATGCGGTGTGGACCAAGTAGAGTATCAACTATTAAAACTAAATAAATACGTAGGTAAAACAGCCACATTTCAATTAGATCTCTTAAGTTCTGCATATCAGAATCTACTAAAGACTTCTCGGTCTTACAAACAAATATTTGTGAATTACAAACAATTGTAATTCACAAAAACTAGCTAATTGAACCACAGGACTGACAAAATCGGAAATGATTGTTATTCAACACAATACTTCTGGATACACAGATCGTGTCCAGAATGCGACATTTTTTGTTTGTTCTGTTGCAATTTTACCAGCGTTCACTTTTCCGCACCAGTATAATGTACATTTGTATCACTCAAAACATATTTCGGGTATAAGTGTGCAACTTAACGGCTGTAACAATCCATACATCACAAACAGGCGGACCACAAAACGTTATCTCCTGTACTAATGTTTGCTTACAAGGGTACACATGTCCAAATCGGATTTACAACGGTGAGACAAGCGCTGCGGACCGTTTGCACAAAAATATCATCATGTGAAGGAAACTTATGACTTAACACAAACACGGAAAATGTGGGCAGAAGTATTTTGAGTACCAATGTAATGCCGATTATATTTTAATCCATCGTTTTAAGTCTTTGTAATGGGGCGAAGCTTTGTCGTTTTTTTGGACATTTTTTTTTTTTGTAAAAATCCATATTACACTTTACCGCATTCTTAACGCGACCATGGCAAGGAGGCAGTCAAGTTTTATGTCAAACGAACTGTAGTGGCAAATTTAGAAATTCATATCAAGTACACCCATAGCTTTTGTCGCCTGCCCATAAGCCGTCATCAGAGGCATAATTCACCAATTTTTAATATAACAGACAAAAGCCCTGTGCACTCGACAAGCCCAATAGCCCATCATAAATAACGTTCCTCTGCTATCCGTACAGCATTATCTATATCGAAAAATATGTACGACACAAAAATTACAAGCATCATAACATGCGCGTTTAAACTGTCGATACTCGATAATGTCGATAAAGTTATCGGCGTACCTTTGTCGATGCCGCCGGCAAATCAAAGTTGTAAAACAAACGTAATTTTAGGCGAGTGATACGCGCTGACGGGCGCACTGATAAGATATGTCGAAAATCTGAAGCCGTGGGATTTGGTGGTACCTCATGTTATTGGAAATGCGATAGGTGCGGTGGGGGTGCGGTGGAAACTTTTGTTTATTACTAGAGGACAGTGTTGGAACATTCTTTGGGTTGTACTTCACATCTTGATACCCTGCGACGTATTTCGAATAGTTTATATTATATGATTTAATTATAATCAATGTTTTAGGGCAAATTTTATCGGAATTAATCGACGTTAAAAAAAACCCTTACAATTTTTTTAGGGCAAAATCACTAGGGGCAAGAATCGAATCCGCATTGTCTTATTTATAGGCACTTCCAAACTACACCTTAAAGACTGAACAATATGTATATCTTAGTTATACTTTAATCAATAGATTAAGGTAGCTGATTTCAATGAAACTCTTTATTATTCAACAGTTACAGGATACTACGCAGCATTGTGGTGCATCAACTATAGATCTGTTCAACCGAAGATGTGATTTGACAATTCGATCCTACTAGCACTAAACCCCACCAGAACATTCTAATTGTGGAAAAATAATACTGGTGCACATAGCAGTGGTAATATTTTGGAAATTATGCATTTCTGCACCCACATTTCGCCAGGTATGTATTAATCCTATGTAGTAGGGGGAGAGCCTATTGCAGCTTTTCGGGCACATTTCCAGACTCCGTGCTGCTACAGAGAATTTCCTAATGGAAAAACACAATAACACTTTGCCCGAACCGGGGATCGAACCCAGGACCTCTAGATCGCACGGCACATACTTGTACCGCGAGACCACGAGGCAGTCATCCACTGTTTATCCACCTTTTCGCAATTTATGTTATTATAAAAAATCTACCGTTCCAATTCGTAATTCCCAAAGATAAATGCCCATGGGTTTGCTCCAAATGATATTGAAAAACAAAATATGATTCAAAGCTCGATTCGGCGCGATTAGAGCTACCTTGTACAGATAAATTTTCACAGACGCCGCCGACGGAAGAGATTACCAAACCTGTTTTATTACTGCAATCATCACGCGGAAGGATTTTTGTATTCTATAATCTCACCCTTAGCAATTTTTGGTAAAATAATTGTTAATTTTAAATTGACACAACAAGCCTAGGAATTTGTGTTACAAGATTAAGAATCATCGCGTATCTTTTTATTAATTTTTTTATTTAGACACATGACATTTACTAAAAAAATAGACATTTGTAGACCATAAAAAACATTTTTTTAAACAATACGAGCTTGCCTATTTTGGAACCTATTGATACTCAAATAAATAGACGTTTTTGGAATAAATATAATTTCCAAATATGACTGTTACACCTAAGATAACTAACGTCGTATCCTCAGGATATGCATTAAATCATATACAGGGTGTATTTATACCGTGATCGAAAACTGAGGCAGGTAATAGCGAGGGTGATCACAAACCCAGTGGCGATATTAAAAATCCCGACAAAAAATAAAATTTTTGACGTTTTCCATACAACCATCGGTGTTAAAAGTATGTTGTTTGTATGGAAAACCTCAAAAATTTTATTTTTTGTCGGGATTTTCTTTAATGCCAGGGGGTTTGTGATCACTATCGCTATTACCTGCCTCAGTTTTCGATCACGGTCTAAATACACCCTGTATATTCAATTGTTTTTCCTTATTTCATATACCTCTTACCTCTTGAATGGTAGGTGTCATGGCTCTGAGGAGGGGGCGGTGAGGCCAACCGCGGTTCCGGTCTACTTGCAGACGCCCCCCATAGCGACTGGCACAGTCCGTTGCGCAGGGCCTCACTCGCTGATACTCCTGGGAACAACAATGATCTGTTAAAGTAAATCTGGTGGAAATATAGAGATGATACAAGGCTGCCGAGCCGCTAGACCAGTGTGGTGGCCTAAGCTAAATTGTAGAAGAAGCCAGTGCCTGTGGCATGAACATGGTTTGATGATGATACAAAGTCAAAAGCGAAAGTTGTGAAAAAGTATTTCGGAATTGACATTGTATTCGGTGTTTTGGACATAAATATTCTGACTGATTTTTATAGTAATAAAAGCGGAAATATTAAATGCTTTGGAACATCTATCATAAAATCGTCTATAATAAGTCTCAATTTCAGAGAGCGTAGGTTTATCCTTAAATAAGGTAACAATATTCTTCACAGCGAAAGTTAAAATTGTTTCAATGAAGAAAAAATGTAAGTATAAGATTATGGCGGTCGATTCCCAATTCCCATAGCAGTGAGAGGGTGAGGTCGCGTCACTCTAGGCCACTTCCTCATTACCATTCCGCTGCACAATTATAAACGATGACTCACATGACATCTGTCCGCGGCGATTTAAACATTATTTAATTTATTTATTTAGGGTAAAATATTTATTTTTTAATTAATTTTTATTTTATATTTTTGTTTTTTATAAATGAAGATGAATGATAGAAAGCAGTGATGGTCTCGTGGTTAAGGTTGCGGTCTAGAATCTCGTCGGTCGCGGGCTCAAACTCCAGGCACACCTCTGACTTTCCGGAGTTATGTGTGCATTCACAATGAATTGTTTTAAGGGTAAATAAAACAACAATAAGTTCACAGTAAAAAAGCTGAAGGGCATATATATGACATAGATAGTAAAAAAATAAGATTTAAGTTAAAGAATACCTTAATATTATAATATATGTAACTTGACAATGAAAGGAAACTTCATATATGACATAGATTGTAAAAAAATAGATTTAAGTTAAATTTTACCTTACGATTTATGTGTAAATTACTCTTCCCATCTGACTATAAATTATAAATTTCCATCATCAGTAAATTGATCATGTAAAAGTAATAAGTACTGTAACTTCCGTGTCCAAATTTTTGTTGAGTTTTACCTCAATGTTGACCTCGCGAACGGGTTGCCAAATTACATAGTTACTATGGGACTAATTAACGTAAACACATAAATAGAATATTGATTACATAGTAAAGGAAAACGCAGAATAAATAACTTTACATAATATAAATACAACTGATATGACCTTACTCAATGAAATACATATAGGGTGTATTATCAAAATATTTAATTTTTCAGGATTTTTTGGGTGATAACCAACAGCAACAGCCTTTCATTTTGTTAGATTTTTTTGTTATTGGTCCTGTGATCGTATTAGAATGAATATGTGACAGACAAGCGGCAACACTCGTCCCTATACAAAATACTGCCTATTTCTCTTCTAATCTTATTCAGCTGTTCTGTGTGGTAACACATTTCAGCCTATTTCTAACCGGATATAGGACGATGCCTTATCGAAACGTAGTAATTTGTACTAAACCACCCGAGTTTTGCCAATTATTGTGAACTATGATAAAGGGTGCGAGATAATTACAGTTTACAAAATATGGACATTTTTTAAGACTCCGTTACACTATAGAGAATTTACTACCGGAAAACCTCAGTTACACTTTGGAACCAAACCCATGAGTCTCGGGACCAACTAGACGATATTGTGTTATTTTTCTCACGTACTCACCGTTAACCCTGTACGGCTTACACTGGGTACCAATGTCGCCGCCAGTTAGCTGAGCGGGCGCTTAAAGCACTGCATGTAATAAAATTAATAAATCAATATCTATATTGAACCATTCGATTTCAAAGTCATAGACAACCTTACGGCTGTATTCTTCGAAATGGTAGTGAAAGTATGTATTTGACTTCCCTCATATTAGGGGGCGAGTGATTTACAATTCTTTTTAGGTAGAGAAACACACCTGAAAAACCCCTGCGAAAAATGGATATAGAAATGTATAATACCTTCTACTTTTTAGGTACATATGTGTATATAATACCACTCACAAGTATTTTGAAGTTTTTTTAAAGCATTGTCACTTTTACTTAATCGGTCTGGACTGCATTCACCCATTGTGGTTCAACTATGTTCACACTGTTTGGTACGTGACATAGCAATTTATCGACTGGAACATCGATATCAACCAAGATAAAAGAAATCTTTCTTAGAAATATAAACTAGCGCATTTTAATATCTAGGTTGACCTGTATGTTTGAATAAAAATTCAATAACATTTCTAACAAATCTACTACTGCTTATCCTTTTTTAAATAACCCAACTGATTAAGTAAACTGGCTGTAAAGAAAAGACCCAATAAGAATTCCACCTTTTTCTTTCGAAGGTATAGTCCTAAAAATAATCAAAAACCACTCTGTTTAGGCATCATTTTGCCTTCTAGCTACCCTTACAATCATGCCATTAAAAAACTCGCATTGTTTTGGCACAATAATTTCTCCAAACAAAAAGCAGAATCTTAAAGGCCCAGTTAACCAGTCCAATTGAATGTTTGTCTTATCAATGTAATGGTCCGTCATGATTTGCCCGGCGCTTGCCCTCGAGTTAGGGCCCGACAGTCACTCTGGCCGCGCGTGCTCCGTCACAAGACAGTGGCAATTCGTTATTGTTTAATGTCTTTATAACACTCGCTTTTCAATGAGCTCGTCTTTATAGTACTGGTTAATGATTTTAGATCAGTGGAGTTACTTCCAAAGATTCCATAGTTCCTAGAGATTTCTAAAGGCTGTAATCTGCCAACTCCCGCTAGGCCAGCGTGGTGGACTAAGGCCTAAATCCTCTCAATGGTAGAAGAGGCCCGTGCCCAGCAGTGGGTCGAATGTAGGCTGAGGATGATAATGATTGATTATTTTAAGTAAATTATTAAAGAAATAGGGAGGCCCCGGGTGAGACAAATAGATTGCATTCGTGCTACACGATAAATGATTGAAGACAAAACTTCTGACTACGGTGTAATTTTATTCTTATTGTATGAGTTTCAAAATTTTAGCGTTAAAGTTGGTATTGCATAATAATATTCAAAATTTAACATTATTAATATTTAATAGGTAGATCATATTCAATACAATATTATACGCCTCATTTGAAAATATCACATCTAATTTATTAAGCTTAATTTTTTACATGATGTAATGCTAATAAATTAATTACACATAGTCGATAACGGTATGATAATTAAATGTAAAATTACCAGATTACATGAAAAGATACAATGTTTTTTTTCAACAATTGATTATAACGAAGGCGATTGTAATGAAAACATTTTTAAAAATGGATTTAATGATAAAAATTATCAAAACACATGTATTTAGGTAATCACAGCCGCTGTTACAAGATATTAATGATTATTGATTAAGTTAATACTATGTTAGTGACGATAAGCGGAATCGTGGAGTTATCAGTTATTTTTCAGCGTTTAACATTGTCTTTTGAAATTATATTGCACTCAACAAAATAATAACGCAAACCAACCCTAAGGCCTAAACCGTCTCTCTGGTAGAGGAACCCTAGGGCCGGCAGCGGGACGTAAATGGGCTGGTAATAATGATCATGGAATACGAACGGTAACTTAAGCTTAATATTATGCAATATATTTTTGGTTTGTTACTTATCGGCCAGCAAAGGCATTTGGTTTATTATACAGACACCCAACTCTGGGTTACAATCAGTAATTCCATATGTTTAGGTATTTATGATATATACTTTAATACTTTATGAATAAAAATCTTATCAAGTCTTATTTTCTTAGCTCTACGAAATCTTTATGCGAACGAATTCCGCTTGTGGAAAACATATGATTAGTTGAATCTGGTCTTCGATAAACGTTTTAATTTAATAATTCAATTGCCACATAATAGCAAAATAAAATTTGCAAATTAGTTCTGCTTGCATTATATCTGAAGAATATGGTTCTATTCACCCGAAACGGAACAACGAAATAAAGTTTTTAATACGCCGCTCCAACGATGCCCATAGCGGCGGTCAAAACTACTGCGACGATAAGAAACAAGGGCAATCAGTGCGGCGTCCTGAAGGAAGAGAGCGATTCGTTGGCGCCAGGAAGGCGTCCAGCGCTCCTGCCAAGTGATATGTGCGCGCAGGATGTCGCAGTTTTTGTTACAATTATTATTTAACCCGCGTGAAATTTAGAATTTGGAATTATAAATTTGAATCGTTCTTTATAAATTTGAAAATGTATTTTTTATTTTATTTTATAAATTCTAATAACGTTGTGTAATAATGTTATAGTTAGTATTTTATTGTTATTTAATGCTTATGTAAATCCACAACAAACAAATTATTTTTATCATAGTTAAGATATAACTATGTATGTTTGTGTTAAATTACAAAGTTAATCGTAGCCACATACACTGATAATAATAGTTAGCAGAATTTATGATAAACACAAAATGTATGGTATATATTTAATCGTTGCCCAATATGTTACATAAGGTAACACAATTGTTTTTTACACCCGAAAATGCTAAAATATTGTGTATCGAATTTGAATATTGTTATTTAATCCGTTGTTTGCCAATTAAAATCCTATTTTCCGTGATTATCACAGTTTTTCCCTGTTCAATTACATTTAACAGTTCAGTCATAGTTTCGTATTTAGGACATGCAGGCACCCGCCGCGAAGTGTCCTAATTAGACACATTGCATCCACACTCAATTGCCATCTCAATTGCTATAAATAGACAAAGTAATTTCTATCTATTTTTAAATAGTCGAGTGTGAGTCACAATTTTTAAAAAACAAAAGGCGATCCGAATGGCGCCAACGCCGCTCAAGAATCAATGACCGTCGTCCGGGCGCGGGATAATCATTGAATTGACGCTGACAAAGCCAATTGCCTCATCGCTTCCTGTGTAGTGCTCCCGGCCAAGGGACAGACCTTCGGCGGTACAGCTCCATGGGTAATGCTGATAAAATGTTATTTATAAACTATGGAAAAGATTGCTTAATGAGATACACGTGAAATTGTATGGATCTTTACAGGTGGGAAGAGCTAGGCCTAATGCTAGCTTAGTGTATATGAAACAATATTAGCGGTTTCTTAGGTGTACAGGTTTTCTCACTAGATAATAATGAGAAGGAAGGAACTTGTTCGTTGTGTTAGGATGGCTCACCGTGGGTCCTCTTTAAAAAAAACTACTACACTTGAACACCAATTAACATTACACCAATTAATATTATTATCGAAGTTTTTGTGACGTTTGTGTAAACAATAAGTTGAATGCAAAATTGAGTCTATTAAATTCGAGTCATTAGATAACACTACGATCAATGCAAAAGTCGGAAGTTTTACAAAAATATAAATATTTTGGTTTCTATCTGTGTTTTGATATTTAAAAGTTAGTCTGCCTAAGTTGCATAAAATAAGTATTTTGAAGATCTATATAACAATATTTTTGCTATAATTCGGGAACATTGGCTTGATTCATTTTTCGTGAATAGCGTGTGTGTCACTCGATCTAAAGTCTTGAATGGAATTGTCTTCCGCTACCGCCTGCGCCTCATCCCTCAGATAAGTGTCGCGTGCTGATTCTTCAGTGTCGAAATTCAACCGGGATTTATCTCCTGCTTTAATACGAGTATCAGACACACAACTGATTTAAAAATATTCTTTATTTATGACAAAACTGATTGAAACTGATTTTTACGAAACTATATCATTGTTTTAAGTATCATTTTTCTTCAGTAAGTACTCTAATACTGCCATAGTTATATGCTAATAAGTTTGCCATGCTGGTCTCTAAAAAAATGAAATTCTAGCTCATGTTTCAAGTGTATGTTTTGCCTTCATCGCCCGACCAATTTTGATGCTTTTTGATATACATATACAAACTGTCAGGGTTTTAAGCTATCATTTACAGCCCAAGGAAACAAAATCTAAAAAAATTACACACAGATATCACATGTTGTTTGTTTAATAATGATTATCAGTTAATATGTAACTTTATCAAATGTTTTGCAATAAAAAACGAAAGATGGTCAGACGCTCGTACCAATGAATGACGCCCTTCTCAAGTATCGCATCTCCGGTACTGCCGAGCGATCACATGTCCCTGTATTCAATTGTTGCACTTATTGCTGCAGATATTGCATCGGGAACTGCCAATTACCAATTATCTATATATTATCGAAGATATTTCGAGAATCGTTGTTTCTTTGAATTATTTTATTGATCAAAGACAGCTTTCTCGTTTCAGGGTCCGTGATACGTTGCTGTGTTCGATTACTGTATTGGACAAAGTGTTATTGGGTTTTTCTCTCTTTGTAGGTACCTATATGTGTCTGATAAATGATAATTGGCCTAACCTACAACTTCATAGATAATACAAAAAATTAAATCAAAAGTCATATAGCTCAATAAGGATTTATTTTATATATATATGGATGTTACATTACTTAGTACATTTTCCGGGAATACAATATTTCTGTGTCGAACATAAATACATTGTATTTATCAACAATTTATAAAACAGCAACTATTAAAATGTGCGTTGATAGCAAAACAGAAGTTTCATTCACATTGTTCTTAGAAATTTGTTGACTGATAATATTCTCAAAATGATGTACACAGGGTATGCATCAGGTCATATACATGCTACATATATATTATACATATATAATTTTATGTATAAATAATAAATAAATAATAAATACATCCAACAGTCACATACATAGCTCTGACCCCACACTAGGCTACAAAACCTGTGTCGTGGGTATCAGACACTACGAGAGACTTTTTCGGTCTCACAAACACCCAGACCCGAAACAAATATTTGTGGTTCACACAAACATTTGTCTCGGTGCGGGGATCGAACCCGCGGCCTCTCGTTTCGCAAGCTGGTGTCTAGCCAACTGCACCACGGGGGC
Source organism: Cephonodes hylas (assembly GCA_030295005.1). NCBI lineage: Eukaryota > Metazoa > Arthropoda > Insecta > Lepidoptera > Sphingidae > Cephonodes > Cephonodes hylas. Next base: position 2,790,278 of record AP025364.1, on the reverse strand, counting down.
TGTCAATATACCACTGCTGTATGTACCACTGTTGGACACTCGACTTTGCAACTGAGAGGATTAGGGCTTAGTCCATTACTGGCCTTTTTATGAAGAAGGAACTCCTAAAGTAATTACAATTTTTAGTACTTTAATTGTAAATACGCACTTAACTTTTAATTCCGAGATAAAAAAGTGTATTTTCTATGACCAAAGATAGTTTTTTAAGTATGTATAAAAACATCGTAATAAAAAATGTTAAATATCATTATCGAGCAAATATAAGTCAATCATGAATGGACTTGCATGTGAATCACAGCCTGTGTTATAGATAATAATTAAAGAATTGATATGCGAAACCGCACACGATTATAGATTTTACGGTAATAGAAATAGCGACGTGTGTAGCGTAATATGCATACGGTTTTTAATCTCATCTCATTCGATCAATCACAGCAGGATTTGTTGCGCGGGTTTAGTGTCAGCTCGTATCCAAATAATAAGTATTTTGTGTTGAGGTCGAGTTCGTAATGCTTCAGTACAATTACTTATGCAATTTATGGCTTTAAGACTCGCGATTTACGAGGTTTTTCAGAAAATACTCAGTGGCAGCTCGGAGTCTGGAATTGTACCCGAAATCAACAACGGCTTTACCCGACCAAAACGAAAACAGAATTGGCGAAATTTGGGTGCGGATATGCACTTCTGTTTACTCTTTCGGGGAATATAGGCATAAGGATTTGTATGTATTTATTTTATGTTGAATTTTTTTCATCATCAACCCATATACGCCCACTGCTGAGCACGGGTCTCCTCTACCATTGAGAGGGTTTAGGCCATAGTCCACCACGCTGGCCTGGTGCGGGTTGGCGGACTACACACCTAAGAAATTCAGTGTGCAGAAAGTGTGCAGGTTTCATCACGATGTTGCAAGCGATAATTCAATGTGAAAACACACATAACTTCGAAAAGTCAGAGGTGTGTGCCTGGGGTTCGAACCCGCGACCGCCGAGATTCTCGACCGCGCGCCCAAACCTCGAGGCCATTACTGAATGTTTTTGGCATTTAACTCTTATGATACATAAGGTGTAAGCCCGCATCGCGTTTCCGGATCAGCGCGTGTATATCAACTTTATAATCTGATTGAATTGTGTCGTTATTTCATAGATAAATAAAATAAACCCTTTCTACTAGTATATTTGTTCTATTTGAATCCGATGACATATTCTCTTCCTAAGCCTATGGGATGTATGAGAAGTGGTAAATTTCCAGGCAAATTTCTCAAATCTCTAAATTGCTGAATCCAATTGGCATTTAATTGTACACTATCCCAGTCCGCTACGTAGTTTTACCATGTTTACTTACAATTTTTACGTAGTGCGAATCAAGCGACAATTCCTAACCCTTTTAATTCTCGTCTTAATGAGATGCTCTTTACAAATGAGCGCACATTGCATCGTATTCACTATCAAACCAAACTGACCTGATTCTCAAGTGAATGAAACGCAAGTCTAGGGCCAGACTGCAGATGCCACCAACGTGGACGTTATCTAGATAAAAGGGCACCGCGGCACATCAATTAGAGCCAGTTGTCATAAGACAACGGGCCGTTTATCGTTCATCAATGGATCCGAACGTTCATTCATCAGTCGTTATTATTAGCGAATGATGTGGCATCAAATCGTTCGATAGGATGCGGACGAAGCTGTGGAGTGGACTTGCTGTTGACAATTTTGTTGGGTTTAGGTTTTGTTCATTCCGTAAGGATGGTAACTGGTGGAATAAGGGTCGGGAAATGTAATTTTGTAGTTTTTTATACTTACGGCATTGAGGTAACGGAAATATAAGTAACATTCTTTCATGTATCCCGATTGGAGAGTGTGAAAAAGTATGTCTTCTGCTATTGTCAAATTGGGGAACTTCTCGCCCACAGACCGTGGTCACCCTCCTTGGCGCGAAGGAGGCCACGGGGGGTTTTAGTCGGTATGCCGGTGATGGTTAGGGAAAGATTAGGGACACAGCCCGGCAATAACATCTGCGCGGGCCTCACCGCGCGCCGGGCTGGACCGGTGACCCCGACATACGCTTCCTGCTTCTCTCTCCAGAGGGGGGCGGGAGGTAGAGCCATAAGGAGGCTTTCTCCTCGAAAAAAAAAAAAAAATTGTCAAATATTCTACTAACTATCATAAATAGATTCTTTGGTATCATCACTCACTGAAAGGAAAAGTAGATTGGTTTATAGCGTTTTCTAGCGAGAATACCGGGCGACCGTCTGAAGTAGGTTCCCTCGTCAGCTAATTCGTGCTGTGGTGGAATCTGCGGCTTTACTCCACCGTTAATATTTCATATAAATGTTTTTAGATAGTGTGAAACCCTTTAGAAACTTCGTACACTGTAGTCGGTACTTATATTTATTCTAAATCCGATCCTTAAGCTGTAAAGTTCATTTGATAACAAAACCTAAAATTTATTAGCTTACAAGTCGTCTCTAAAGATGTCCCATTACAATCCGGGTGTTGCATTTCAACATGCATGGGTGGTCGACTTGTCCAGTGCATTATAATAATTACACAAATAACACACGACCTATAATGCAAACGGAAATCGACTTATGTTCTGATGCTTGCCACAGACAAGGTTTTTTTTTTTAAATTCCGGTGAAGTGCGAGGTCTAATATTCTTTATCTTGTAACATTATATCTATAGGTATAGTAAAAAAATGTGAAAATCGAAAAGAAAATATAATTAAGGATAGAAAATAGGCGGTAGCGGTTACGTAATAATCTTAGATACGAATGAAATTCAATAAAACTGGTTCCTGAAAATATTGTCAGCCTCGGATATAGCAATATGAATACCGGTGTTTTGATTCTCAAATAATGACAAACTAAACCTACAAATAATACATTGAATTATTTTCAGATGTAGGAGGTCCTCAACGTAAATTGCAAAAATAAATCATGATCGAACCAAGAAGAATGAGAAGAATGGCCGCGTATAACACAGGGCGTCGTTCTTCGCTTATCAGTGGTGACATGCAGTCTGCCGTCTCTGTATTATCGGGGCAAACACTGCACCATTATGCCCTAGGCATAAAGAATCTTTTATTATTAATCATAACCGGGGTCGGTGGAGGTCGCGGTTTCCTGACCACAGATTATTAACAAAACCATTATTTTTTTTTCAAACGATAACAATGTTTAATTAAGTCGCGTTCTACGAAAGTTAATGAAGGAAGTCACTAATTTGCTGTTAAGCGGTGACGTTTTAGCGCTGTTGTTATTTGGAAAAGAAATATATATGAATCTTATTGATAAAAATGGTTTTATAACTAGATCTCTTGGTAGAGAGTAAGATGTACAAAATGAAATGCCTAAATAAATTTTAATTTTAAAATAATCATCACCTCTTATACGTCCCATTAGTACGGACCGCCTCTATAACTAAAGGTTTAAGCCTTGGTCCACCACGCTGGCCTATTATGGACTTTCGGATAATTTCATCATAAATAACATAATTAACCAACGCACTAACTACGAGTACGAAGATAAAAAAATTAGGAAAATTTTTGGGCATATGCTCTTCGCATTGTCAGAATACAGGTAATAGCGCAATTAGTAATCACAGTTGCACATGATTCACCACATCCCAGGCCGGTTCCCACGGGCGCATTACCGCCCACGCCCTCCAGTTTCACGATGTCCGTGAAATCTAATCGACGGGTTTCCTCTGTTTCACGTTGCTTGTCGTCTTTCGAAGTCTAGTCAAATGTATTGTTAACTAAACTGCAGTAATTGGTCCAGCTGTTTCAGAAAAGTTTGTTTTGGAATAAATCTCCATTATTTATTTATTACATTATGGCTTCGAATATTTGGAACTTAATCGGTCTCTAGAGGAACTTCAAAATTGCATCTCAGTCAGAAAAGAAAAACCAAGAAAATCTAATCTAGATCCTAAAGAAGGACCAAGAATTAAAAAAAATCCATGTCAACTGAAATTATATCATAAAAAATAAAATCGATTACATCTCGATTATACAATCGATACATCCTCCAAAAGGTGACAGAATCGTGTTCCAATTTCAAATCGATAAAAACCGTTAAAAGTTTGTTTTGAATCGTTTGTGTAGCAATGTTGTAAGACGATGGTGATTGTATCTAGGCCGGTTCCCACGGCTCCACGACTCCTACGCATGGCTCTTACTCATCTCCACTGTTTGTCATCTGTTAGTTTAATTGATCCAGCGAGTCGTAAATTAAATCGTGGTTCATCAGTACACGCCGCTTCGTGAATATTTTTCAAGCCCGATAGAAACGACCTTGGATGACTAATGTATGGTATTGATCGTTTATACCATGCTCTGATTTTATTGGTGTATGTTTTAAACATTACATGGTTTATGTATGTTATGTACTTTAAATTTCGAAAATGATTAGTTTATATCTGTTTTTAAAAAATGCCTGCGATTATATTAATTTATTTAATTCTAGTTACAATAATGGCTTCACTCGTATCTATATACGAAGTCTTCGTTATTGAAAAATAAATGATAAAAAAATAAAATTATTAAATGCCTATCACAATGTCATTTTTAAAAATCGAAAACAAAAAATTAATAACTTTTTTTATAATGTCACTTCAACCTTCCTACGTTGCTGAAATAACCCGAATAATTCTAAAAGCTCGACGCATCTATGTAGACTGCGAAGTAAAAACTACGATTAAATTGTACAGTGGAGGCATCGCTTATTGTCGTGCGAACGGCGGATCGGGTTAAGAGGTGTTAATTGTGAGAGATTGAATGTTTTCTCAGGGCAGAATTTCAATTGAACACAATTGTCTGCTTGCTTTTTATAAAACTAGATGGTTTTAAGTAAATAAATGGCGTTGGTCTACTTTTCATGCGTGTTTAAACATTGGTAAAGCGATATTTGTCTTGTATTATGTTTTGGTAGATTAATTGATATTGAGTCATTGTTTGTTTTATAAAAAAAATCATCATCGGCCCTCCCCTTCCATTTCTCTTAAAAATATTTTATAAAAATAGATAAAAAATTAGAGCGAGCTTCATGAAGAGAAATACACATCTTAGAGTGATTTCCGAGAAATTTCTGAGGTCTGGAACGTTAAATCTGATATCCAGTATTGTGGATTTAGATACAATCATAGATATTCATGTCCAATAAACCTGATAGATTTAAATTCGTGGTTTATTTTACAATCGCAATCTCAACCCGTGCCACAACATAGTCAAAAAAAACTTTTAATACATAATTTTGTACTACGCATTATTTGCTATGACCCAGTTTGAATTGCCAAATATTTCCTGTTTTTGTAGTTATTTTTTGGTTACTTTTTAGATCAAATGTTATATTTGTTATTGTAAAAGTATACTGTTTACAATAAAACTTTATTGGGATACAATGCAAAGCTATCTTCATCATATCGCTCCTTAAACTTTCATTGCTAAATAACTAATTTAAAAAAATACAAATATTCAAAGAAGTAGGCAGAAGTGTATTTCTGAACCCAGATTTCGCCATGTGTTCGTCCCACGTAACAAAAAGCGAGCCTTTTGCCGTTTTTCAAATGTACCTAACATTTGCCTTTCCTCTCTACTATTTGAAAATTGTCTTACAGAAAACTCAAAAACTCTTTGTCAGACCCGGAAATCGAACCTATGAGCTTAAAATCACACGGCACAGCACAGCACATGGTTATGTGTGTGTATGTGTCTAGGCAAAAAGGAGCTAGTAATTAATAGCAACAAAACAAAATCACATCTAAATTATAACATTCGTTAAATTGTAACTGATGCCCGTGGGATCTTTGTTGAGGTCAATCCGAATTGGGGTCAAAGCCATAGGGCCACGCATCGAGTCGTGCTGAAAACTAGCGACATTCAAATGAATATGTTCCACATTGGGAGCAATTGATATCGGTAATTAGAAACCCATAAATCAGCATTCAATATTGCAAATTGAGCCGATTGTGGAGCGATTTGAAGCTTTCTATTTTTGTTTACGTCAGCTCATAATGTCAGGGACATTATGGGCGCGAGCCATTCCTAAGTTTTTGAACAATGCTTTCACATACAGTTTAAGTGTGTATTCGTAAAAGTACATTTCTTTTTGGTAAGATTTTAAGCAACTTATGTATGAATTTATATAATATAACGAAATGTATGAAAAACCCTTGTAAACCAACCTAAAGTGTAAACATACATTTCTTAGGGGTTATAATAATAACACCTAACTAGTGGAACCACCACACCTAAAGAAATCATAAGAACTTTTAGGTGTGTAGGTGTCCTCAACATATTTTTTATCACCGTCAACCTACGTGATCATTCATTGCCAATACGGACCGACTAGATAGATAAAATAACAAAGCAGTCAATTTACAACAGGTATTTTCTCAATAATACCCGTCTGTAATTAGAAATCAATATGGTCGACTAATAAGAGTTTTATTGTAGCGAACAGCGATCTAGGTCTATGATTCATGCAATGAGTGGACAGACGGCCGCGTGACTTTTGATGTGGCCGACTGTTTCACAAGCCAATTGGGAGGAAGTTTTAATGAGGTTAAGATTTAAAGCTTTCAGGTCAATCGGGACCTACTGCGGAGTGATTCGGTAGAGGATGTTCGTGTTTCCTTTTGGTGTGTTGAACTTTTGGAGTAGTCAGCTTAATGTTGGCACTATTGTAAGAACGTGTTCAAATTGTTTGTTTTTTTTTAATTTCCTCTTATCAGATTTTTCCTTTTGATTTTTTTTATCATAGGGTTTTTTCTAACATATTTGCACATTAGAAATAAGATTTAAAAATACACAGTTTTCTTCGTGGTTCGTTAAAGTAATAAAATAACAGCTGTAAATGTTTTAATTGTTAGTATAAAATGTAAATCTTAAATAAACGCAACCGCATTCTGTTTGTGTCCAATAAATTTAAAACATTTTACCCTTAACATAGGCATTTAATGCATTGGAACGAAGCGCTTCTGCAGAAATATAGGGCCCATTCGAAAAAATGCCACAGGTTATTTTTTTTACGAAAAGTGATGACGCACATTGATACTTCAAAGAACGAAACAATAATTGAACAATCATCAAAAATCAAAGGCTACCAGATCCGAAGAGCTGTTGAATCTTCGTCAGTCTTGAAATTGTGTTGTCAGTACTAATCATCTGGAGGCGAGCCCTCTAAAGGCCCATTAATTATGAATTGGGCGAGTAAATCGTCCTTTATACCACGAAGGGATTTGCCAAATTCGCCACGAACCGCCACGTGTGCCCCATTAGCCTAATGGACGGCTGAATCTTTCTCATCGTTTAACGCTAATTTTACAATCAAATAAATTTCCCGAATTGCGGCGAGGGACAACGGGTATTTGCGAGATTTTTGTCTTGATGTAAGAATTGTATTTTGTTAATACATGCTGGAATACTATCAAGGCGCTGTGCAGTTCGAAAGTCGAATACGGCGACTTAAGAAAAAGAAAGGATTTGAAGTAGTGTAGAGTAAAAAAAATAAATATGGATAAAGTGTGATGCGTAATGCATGAAAATAAAATTTCAAATATGGAAGTGTCGTGTAAAATAGTTCTTAATTCGGTTAATGGGATTCTATTTGTTTATTACTAGCTGTTGCCCGCGACTTCGTACGCGTAGACTACAGGGTTAACTACAATAAGAAAATAAGTTATAGTCTATTTTACTTCTTAAAGTCCTATTTATCCCCCTACCAAAAAATCATACAAATCGGGAAAATTATAATTTAAACGTGAAACCATAACGCGCCGGTCGGCGCCTTGTACATAATTATTGAGCGCTTAAAGATAATTTTGAAACTGCGATATCTTCTAAGATACTCATTGAAATCAAGTGATGTAAAGGGAACATTTCTTTTAAATTAAATACTTATACTGAATAACGTCTTTATTTGGATAAGGATTAATATAATCTTTATAAAAATATCTTCACAAACAATGCTTTATTTTATAATAAATTTAGTTAGCATAAAAGAGGTTATAGTGAACCAACCCTAAAAGTTAGACATATGCTACCGCTGACTTTTTTGTAGATATTATCAAGCTCTACAACTTTTCTCTAGGACTCAACTATATATCTCCCATAGGTAAGGCAGCGTTTGCAAAAAACGGTTTCGTTCGCCCGTTTTTTCTCCGACTTACTTCGCAAATCCTGCTACAACGAAAAAGTCTTATTATTTTTCGAACTAATATATAGCCTATGGCACTCCCAAAGAACATAGCTTTCTACTGGAAAAAGAATTTTCAAAATCGGTTCAGTAGATCGCGAGTTTACTTTCTACAACGTCACAAACATACAAACATACAAACATACAAACTTACAAACATACAAACTCACAAACCTTACCTCTTTATAATATTAGTATAGATTAAAAAAAATACTTCTATTACAGGCCGCTTTGAAAAACTTATGACTTATAACAAGGCTTTTCATTTATTTTGTGATAGAGATTCATTTTCAGCCGGAACGCTCCGCTCGACGGCCTTATAGAAAACCATCGTGACTTAGCTTTTCTTTCAAGAACCAAGAAACAGTTATTTATTTGTCTTCAATTTAAGATCGGCAGTGGTAGAGCGCTCTTTAATTTAACTAGTAAATAATTCAAAAGAGCTTTAAAATTGCATATAGTGATTAGTCAAGGCCGAAACAATAATATAATTCTAGAGATTTTTTTATACACAGACTGCCGAAATGGTAAGTCGAAAAAACCTTAAACAAAGTATGAAATACCTAATTGTCATATCCAAAAACTTAAATTATTTACCCTTATAATTATATACACTTGTTTTTACTATAGTTATTTAGTCACATGTTTATTTTATCTAAATAAACATGTGATTTGCGCCCAACAAAGAAATATAGCTTAGTTTAGTTAATACAGTGATCGAGTGCTACTAGACTCTGCGGTTTCAAATTAATAAATACACTATTAAATAACAATTTATTTTAAAGAAATAAAGTGTTAATTACAAATAGTTTACAATAAGCTCTGGAATAGCTGTGAGAACCGGATGCGGATGTTGTGAAGGTCGCTTGATTTAATTGTTTTGTCGCGACTGGCGACATGTGCTGCGCCGACGCACTCCACTCGTTCGTTTTCTCGCCGCGGACCATGTAAATCTGATTCTACATTTCTTGAGTGTTGTTTGAACATGCTATTATTGGTATTAATTTTATTTTTTTGAGAGTATTATAGCTTTTTGGGGTTATTGTTAGTTTTTTTGTTATAAGGGCACGCGTAGGTATACGGCTTTTTTTGTTCATACATAAAGTTATTCATTCCTTTATCATCGCAAAGGAAGTCAAAGATGAATTTCAGTAATTAAATACCATTACCTTCACCGTTATTTAATTTTATAATTAAAATATTTTTTTGTGATTCTTAAAGATATTCTACACACTAAAAGTAGAAGAAAATTAGTAACTACTCCGTGTTAATACTGTATGCGCCACTATTGATCCTGGAGCACAGAAGTTGCAGTGATAGATGTGTGAATGATAGTCTAAACTCTAAAGTATATTAATATTTTTTGAATTCAGCCATGTGAAATTCGAACACACTTATACACTTAACACTCACACTGTGGGACATGAAGCCTTAAGTCCTTTCTGGAAACTTTTCCATACTCGATGCTGAGGTATCTAATGGAAAAATTCTATAACTTGGTGACTTGCGGTGATACCGCGAATGAGGCAGGCATTTTTGTTCGTACTAAAATCAAGACCGTCGGTCGGCTAACGAAGTTACCAGGGCTACATAAGTGACAAGTAGTACAATAGTAGGAATAAATCATACATACGTACGGCGGCGAGGCGTGACGTCGGTAACTTCTCCTACAAACTTCTTAATGAAAAATCAAAAACCTTACCTACTTCGAAGGGATTTGGCAACTTACTACCCGTTCAATTATGGCTTTTAACCAAAACACCGTCATTTTTGTTCGTACCAAAATCAAGACCGTCGGCTAACGAAGTTACCAGGGCTACATAAGTGACAAGTAGTACAATAGTAGGAATAAATCATATATACGTACGGCGGCGAGGCGTGACGTCGGTAATTCATTTAGGGAGGACGCCCGGTGCCAAATGCGGACAAATTAGATTTCCATCTGGGATGATGGATCGGCGCGGTGCGGAGAGCGCAAATCAGAGGACCACTGTACTTCGACATGTGTGGTCAACACATATAGGACACAACACATATATAGGACCTAGTATGGTCCAAATTGGTGAACTCTTCGTATACAAGTCTACGAACTATAAAACTACATGTAATATTTTTGAATTTGAGTAGCGATGGCCTCGAGGTTTAGGCATACGGTAAAGAATCTCAGCGGTCGCGGATTGGTTATTGAAAGGAGTAAGAAGAAAAGGAGAAGAAAGAAAAAGAAAAGTAAGAAGCAAGCTTTAGGCGCGAGTCCAGAATCTAGGCGGTTGTAGGTTCAAAGCCCAGGCACATACCTCTGACTTTCAAAGCTTAGTGTATATTCATCATGAATTATCACGTGCTTTAACGGTGAAGGAAAACATCGTGATGAAACCTGCACACCTAAGAGTTCTTAGGAATTTCTTAGGTGCGTAGTCCGCCAACCCGCACTAGGCCAGCGTGGCGGACTTCGGCCTAAACCCTCTCAATGGTGACGCCCGAGCCCAGCAGCGAACGTATATGGGCTGTTGATGATTGAAAGGATTGCATAAGGCATGTTAGCTCCAAAAAACAAATGAGTGTCAGTGTAGACCCTCGCTTTTTGTGAGCACACTGATCAGTACAAATATGGTAAATGGCCGTGTCAGTATAAATAAATACACGATAAATTATTATATATAAATTGTAATGTTTTGATTTTGTGCGTTGATTTTTAGAGGAAACTTATTAATTTATGTTTAGTTACATAACATATTTGCCACACAAAATAATGACTATTATTTTCACTAACGATTTTTTGGTAGCTTTTCCTTTTTTGTTATTGATTTATAGGTTTTAATGTTAATACTAAAAAGGGATAGCATTTGTTACTAGGATATTTATCCCAAAATTTAGGGATATTGATGCGCAATTGTATTAAAAAGTATTTATTTATGACTGCCTACCGGTAAATAGAAAATGACATAAAAAAGTGCAGCGCTTTCCATAAAAAGTTACCAAAATAATAACGCACAAGGCAATCTCATTAAAATCAATGTCTCTAGAATGTTGCCCGCCGTACGAAAATAATGGCAAACTCAATAAAGACCTGTGTTCGATCAGCCAAATCCGATTATGCCCGGGATCAGATGTCTCGACTGAGGACGTAGAAATTATTGCCAATCCGGCTTATAACCTCTCTGATATTAATTGTTTTCTGTAATCTGTTGAGAGAGATTTGTCTGCGGCCAGCATTTTGTGCTCAATATTTGAGTTTATTTATTAATAATTGTTAATACTTCTTTTTCATTCTAATATTAATGTAGTTTAAATTATAACACGTCATTTGAATTCTTTTTAATGAATTTTATTCCTTTTTTAAATATTAGTTGTTGTTATTAATATAACAGTTTTTTTACTTTTCGAATTTCAATTATTTAAAATTCGAATGTGACAATGATAGTTTCGTTTATTCATTCGTTCTTCTTGTGCAAAATATTTCAAATGTATAAAAGTACATTTTTCATACATTATGTATGAGAGACAAAGTTTGTACAGACAATTTAAATACTCAGTGTGCGTTGTAGATCCTAAATTCTTTATTATTTTTGCCTCAGTCCATTTAAGTCTAATTTTTACTCACAAAACAAAGTAACCAGGCATCATTTGATGATACAACAATTATAGTGGGATCAGAACTTTTAATATAAGTGTAAATGATGTATTCATTTGTTTTAGTAAAGGTTTCAAGAAGCTAGATTTACCACTAATTACACTACAGTTAGTTTAATGGGAAATGTGGAGGACAAGAGTCAAGACATTGGGTTTAAATTTAGCTACAACTTAGTGATTTCATACATTCATGGTACTAGAAAATATGATTCAATATGACTTTATATTAAAGACTCTGTGAAAGAGTAATGAAACTCTTTCAAATAAAAACTTTTTTATATCAAATAAATTTAAATAAAAAAGAATGGAATAAATTATTTAACAATTTGAAATGACGTAATCCTCGGGTAAAGCGTTGTAATACTGCACTTTGAACAGTTGCGAGGGAGGCGCGTGGCGGTCGGAGGGACCACGGATTACTGTTATGGTGTTATTGTCTCGAGCACTGCGGTGTAACATGGGGTACTTTTGGCCCTTTTTGTTTTTTCGGGCAGGGTTAATTGGTCTTTCTATGGAGGACAGGTTGGGCATTTTTTATTCTTTAATAGATTATGGGAAATTTAAGAAGTTAATTTATATATGGAATGTTTAAAATCTGCGTCTTCTATTCTGATGTAGATCATTTTATTATAATTATACTTAATTATTTTTATAAGGATGAATAAACATAGATCTATTGTAATCAAGTTATATCTTAACCCTTGTTGTAGAATTTTAATGCCATTTTACTAACCCGAAAATGCCTTTAAAGCCTAAGAAAAAATCAGTTAAAAAAAGACCCAAGTACCTACATACTCCCGCAACACCCAAAATTACAAACGTGCCAAAAATACAATAAACGTGATGCAAGTAGGTAGCTCCCGCCGAATGTATCCCCTTCAAAAGACAGAAGGCGATATCAGAAAAAAGTAAACCGTAGTCTCTCATCAGGGAGTGAGATGGAAATTGGAATATTAATATTTCAAAAGCATTTTGTGCCCACGAGGTGCTTTGTGCCCGTATGTCGGAACCGATGATGCGCCTTTGACCAATCAGAATTAAAATTACACTGGCACAATATCATTCTGTTCTTAAAAAGTATGGGTGTTCCATTTTCAAATTTTTAAAAAGTTTGCTGTCAATTTTAATTTTGGAATTTATGGTATAGAGCTTATAAATATTAATGAGTGAAAAGGAGAATTTATTTGAAAGAATGATGTTGATAGTTTTTATATTATAAAACCTTTTTCTATATAAGATTATGATTCTGGGTAATGTAATTTTCTATAGCTTTATAATATGAACTTACGGATAACTACATAGATTCCAAAAAAGGACACGGTGAAAATTATCACATCATTATGACATTACTACTTTAAAATTGCGAATAAAATTTATTTATAGCCAATTTTAAATACTTACTAAACAAGTAATATTTCAATTAATATTCTATGAAAGGATGTAATGACAGTAAGTTATAAACTTTATTATTTCCAAACCGAAATAAATAATTATTTAAAAGAACTTTTTTTCATGTGACATCCAATTTGTTCTTACTTATTACTAACACACAACTGTGAAACGAATCTATCACAACTTTATAGAGGTTAATACTCTCCACAATATCGTATTTTTAATAATAAAATTATACCTTTTAAAATACTCAGCCTAACAGTTTAAATAATACATAAATGTTATAAAAACAGCATAAAACATTCTGTTCAAGAAAAATTATGAGTACTTGTTAGAATATTTGTACCAACAAAACAGAAAATATAATATTTCATTTGTACATACAAATATCTAGTGACAATTTAGGACTATTTTTTAGACTAAACAATTCATTCAAAGTTAATAAAAGCAGTCAATAATCAACGCAAAGGTTCTCCCTTTTAGTATTTTTTATATTTTTGTTTTTAACTTGTTATTATTATATGTTTCCCGCGAAATGTATCAAAATATTCGCGCAAATACAAAACATAGTTGTTTTGGACGTTATAATAAATTTTGCGTCTTTACAACAAGATAGATTCTCATAATACAAGCGGCAAGTCGTTAAAAAAGATTAGCGCTTCATATTTTGTATAAAAAACGCAAAAAAATGTAATTTTTACAAAAATATTTTGCAAAAACTTTCTTCACATTTTTTTATGTATTCATCGAAGAAAGAGAGTTTCATCTGTGACATACCTTTCGGAGTGACAACTCGGAACGCGCTGTTGGAGACAGGTCTGGGAGACTGCTCTCTGACGGCGCCGCCAGGAGAGTCGCTCCCACTCCTCACCATAGAAAAGTCCAGGGGCATCGGAGGCATCGCACTAACTTCCATTTTAACAAAGTCCACGCATAACCGATCTCCGACAATACTATTATGACAGCGTTCGATATACAAGTGTCGCGGAGCGTGCGACTTCGCCGAGCCGCGAGTGTGTTTTAAGGCAGCACACACTGCGGCCGAGCTCGCGCGGCTTTCGGTGCCGTAAAGCCGAAAATCACTAGAATCTCCATAGTGATTTGGACCTTATCGCTCGGCAAGTTTTTCTGTGGGCGTGGTGTGGGAGGCCCCGCCTCGCGTCCGTGGCGCCGCCATGTGCCTCGCGTGACAATCACTTTGTATAGGTAACACAATAATATGATCCGTGATGGATTTTATTGTGCTACCGATGCATTTATTCGTGAGCAATTTGCTTGGAGAAAAAGTTTTGCGTTCGCCGATATTGGCCGCGTGGATTGTTTAATTTGTTGTTTAATTTTGCTGTTGGAGATGTTTGTGCATCGAAATATTAATCTGTCTATTTTCATGTTAGAAAAAAATTTAATTAACAAATTTCCGTTTACTAATATTAAAAATTATGATTTTTGGTTAGATGTCTAACATAAATTTAGTGCGGCTTATAACTTTAAATTTTTTTTTGACACAATGCAATATTCAAATGATAATGTTTGGTCATTTATAAGTCTTAAGCCTCTAATTTATACGTCAATAATTTATATTTTATTTCAAATAAGGTAGTAAAATCCTTACTAATAGGTCTTAGACATTATAGGTATTTGTATGTGATTTATTTTTCACATTTTCATTTCCTCTTGCATTAATGTATACTTGAATATCATCAACTAGTTAAAATAGCCGGAAAGGAAGGTCTTTATCTTAGCAATACAAATGATTGCTCTACAATTAATCTCCGATAATAATATACTCGGATAAAATACACCGCAAAATACTTTTCCATCTAAAATCCGTATGAAAATCCACACGGTACGACGATCACGTTGGGCGCGCTCTCGGACGAACGGCGGCCGCGGCTCGGCGTCACGTACCGACATTTAAAACAATGAACGGTACAATTTTTCACAGGCCGACCGTCCCCGAAACGACGAGTACGCCCTGTTAATCCAACCCCGGCGGGATGTATTCTGGAGAGGGCTGAGATTATTACCTTTTATTTTGGTTAATATGGTCTTAAATTGGGTGCTGGCAATTTATTGAAATCTTAGGAGACAATGTCTATCCAGCATTGAATGACGTGTGACGATAACGATGAATAGTTACAGTCTATAATTTTGTCTACCTGGTATGATGGATTCAGTGAATTATACTAGTTTCAATTTGAATCTCAATAGGACCTTGAAATCATTGTCTCTTATTACATGAAACTTAAAATGGATATATGTTGAAAAACATGGGTTATCTCTGCTTAGAGGCAGTTTTACCCTACTTCTCCTTTTCTTAGACAGAGAAGAAGACTGTTCAAATTATTGCTAATTTAATGGCAAAGAAAACATTACGAGAAAACATGACTTGATTGATTGGAAGCATTGATTGAAAAACTTTGATCTTCATGTCAAAGTCACAGAAGAACAAATGTCTAAGTAAATGTGACAAATTTCAAATACTTCCCCTGACTCTTCTCGGAAAGGAGATAACCAAACATGTTAATAATACATATTTAATTTTAAACATTAAACGACCGAACATGAACCAAGTAGGTCGTAATAGGAAAAGTAATGTCATCAACAATTTGGACTAAACCAATTAACGCGTACGAGATAATATCGAACGCACCGGAATAGGGCGCCGGAGCTTGCTTTGCGAAAACTAATTACACCTCCACTTCGCAATGATAAAGCAAAGCCGTCGTATGGGATATTTTTATTCGGGACAAAATGAAATTCCCTTACAAAAACAACGCAGACAATTTTCAACTCTAAATCTCTTACTATAAAACTTCAATTACATTGCAAAATTGTGTAGAGTAGAGAATTTTTTTACTACGTACTGTGTAAAATAATCCAGGCATAATCTCGCCGAGCGAATCCCATTATTATCATCTCGATTGTGGAGGGCAGAATAGCCCCCGCCCGTAGCCTCCGAATTGAGGTATGGTAATATTTAGTAGCCTCGAACGTTTGATTTTCGGGGATTTACTCGTAAATGCTCCCGCGATTGGAATTTATATGAAAGATCCAAGATTTTCATAGAGTTACACTGTTAATAAAACCTTTCATTCATACCGGTAATGGTTTCTTGAGAAGAATGAATGATTAAATATATATATGTATAACGGTCTACATCGCCTAAAGTAACGGCTGAATTTGGGATATCTCAATGTAACTATTTCTTTAATACTAGTCTCTCAACATTATCTTTCGCATTTACAAACTTTTCTGCTTAGATTTTTCTGAAGATAATTTTTAAGGAGTTTACGATTTTGTTCATATTTTTATTATAAACTAATAAAAACATATATTGACGTCAGAATCATAAAACATACGTTGAAAAACATCATGTTTTCCGCAGTTTTTGGCGACAACGAAAGAACATTAAAAATGAATAGATATCATACTGTGTAAGGTTTTATTCTAGGAATATCACATTGGTTGTATTGACAAATTATAAACATTCTATAATATTATTTAACTAAATGATAGTATATGTATTAAAATAAAATAAAAAAAAGTAGCCGTGAAAATGTTTACTTCTAATTCAGTACGAACCCTTACTGAAACACCTTAGCCCACAACGATTGCCCTTAATATTATAAAAACGTATATCTTGATGCCTTTTTTTTCTTGATTTTTACTGTATTATAACACCTTATTTCCTTGTTTGTGTTTTTCTCAATCATTTAGATGAATCCAAAGTAACTAAGCCAGAACTAAGGCTTCACATAAACCAAAGATTTCGCATTTGGCTTTTGAACCGACGAAAATAGCCATTTTTGCTTTCTTTAACACTGAATGAAAAACACTTTCATGTCTGAGTGTTCTCGACATGAAATCGAAGGTTATGTTAAAAGCTAGGACGTACTAAAAGCTTAATGGACTAAAGTCCCACCTTTCTAGTACTAAAGGTTGGTCATTTGATTGTCTAATAGTAGGCCTTGAGTGGCCTGTGAAGTATACAGGGTGTGTTCAAACCGTGAGCGGAAGCTAAGGCAGGTAATAGCTACGGTGGTCAGAATCCTATTGGCGTTTAAAAAAAAAAGTTTTTCGTCAGGATTTTTTAACCCGTATATTAAATGAGCCTATGTTTCACAATATAATTATGTTCGGGTTCGTTTTCTATCCTAGAAATTGGAACAAAAATTTGTAGTAAATCCGGAAAGAAACAAATATTGCATACTTAGTCACCATCCAGACCCAATCCCTATGTCATAGTGGTAAAGTAGCACTTGAATAGTCCCTAAACAATGTAAATGTATCGTCATTGATAAGATATTATCGATTTAAAATATACAATCCTGGGTAGGTTAAAAAAAGCAGTGATGGCCTCGAGGTTTAGGCGCACGGTCGAAAATCTCGGCGGTCGCGGGTTCGAACCCCAGGCACACACCTCTAACTTTTCGAAGTTATGTGTGTATTCAAATTGAATTATCACTTGCTTTAACGGTGAATGAAAACATCGTGATAAAACCTGCACACCTAAGAGTTCTTAGGAATTTCTTAGGTGTGTAGTCCGCCAACCCGCACTAGGCCAGCGTGGTGGACTATGGCCTAAACCCTCTCAATGGTAGAGGAGACCGTGCTCAGCAGTGGGCGTATATGGGTTGATGAAGAAGAAGAAGGGTAGGTAATGGTAAGGCACTGTTTAAGCTTCCTCTTAGATTGAAATTGAATATATCAGAGTAATAAAGATTTTATGACGTCATAAGTTTTCATCACCGCGATTGTGCAGTACATAAAACAATGGAACGGCGTGGGCTTCTCAATCCTTCGTTTTAATGCTCTTTAAAATTCAACAGATCAAAGGTCATTTACACGCAAACGGGCACTCAAAAATGAGTGTCGGAAACATTGAGCAATTTTGTACGTGGCCGTAAAGGCGAAAAGCTTATTAACCCCGGCATTGGCGAGCACACTGTGTGTTTTCCAGCTACACAAATTCGATGCACTGTGCACACGAGTTTCATTAGTACCGTGTGTACTTTGTTAGTTTTATCCGCCTTTTTTAATTGGGTTCTCAACTTTGTATTTTTGACTTATTTTTTAAACAAAGTTTACAGTATATTTTAAATATTACATGTAATATGATTATGGCAGTTTGATTATGATTATTGAAAAAGAACTTAATATTTCAAAACGAAAATTAAAAAATGAAATTATTAATAAGATTAAATGAAAAATATTGCAGTAGTGAAGACTCACAATAATTAAAATAAAAAAGTATAATATTATGTCTCTTTAAGATTACTGTCGCTACTTATATAGTTTTCCAGCAGCACAGCACAGTTTACGAGAGGCGATTAATTTTTATATACAACATAAACACTGTGTCCATTCAAAAACACTGTGTCTGTGTCAAAAAACAACGAACGCTCAGGTCAGCCCAGTGTTTCGCACACCACTTTAATTATACGGAGTTAATTAATACAAAACATTACGAGTGGGGCTTCTAGGCAAGCGATTTTTATGTGAAAAAAATATTTAACTGTCACTGACGAAATACAGAGACTCCGAGGCACATAGCTTGTGGTATTTACTCTGAAAGATGTGGTAATTAGTTCAAAATTTGTAATAAAGTCACTTTTTTACCAAATTAGTTCTTTTATTCTTTGTGTCATAGGGCCTAGATAAAGTGGCATTCGTCATTCATAAATGAAACTCAATAGCACTTGTCCGACCCGGGAATAGTACCCAGGAACTCTAGATATGAGAGCGATCCCGATTGTTGAATATATCGTTGTGGAGACAGCAACTCATTATTTTTTACTGCATGTAAAATACTTTGTTGCGGGCCATAGGACCGTTTTTCCATAATGGCTATTCCATTTAATGCCTTAACAAATAGTCCATAAGTCAAACTAAGCCGATCTCATTTTAAATATAAAATTGAAACCACATAAAGTAATATCTACAGGCGACATGTACGTCACTACTAAGGCCCCACATTTACCCCAAAAGCTTAACTACAAGCAGGTAGTTCGCTCTCAAAAATCATTTGTTCTTTGCCTCCGAGAGGCGTTTTACAGAATTACCCCGCACTTGATGTTTACTTTTAATTCACAGTCAAAATTTTATTTGAAGCTCGCACCTTTGAAGCGCTTTTTGCGCTTTCAAGCGATGCCTTGGCTGTTTAATTTTCTTGATTGAAAGGGTACAGTATGGTGGCTCATTTGAATGTGCTGTCGGTATTTATATTTCGGTAATGTATAAATTACGCAGTCATAGATCACATAGATAGATTCGAATCCCATAATTTCGTTTAAGTACAATAAGTTTTAGAAAGGTTTTAATTATCTACTCATGAAAATCATCACCAGTGTTATCATACTGCATTATAACAGAAGACTATATTTTTCATCAGAGTTCGTGTTCTAGAAAATTTAGGTAGAAATGTAGAGTTCACCAATGCGATGGCTCGACACCATCTAAAAATAGAAGAGACCTGTTCCCAGTTATATATTGTGATATAATATTGATGTATAAACAAAATTTAAAAAAAAATCCGAAAGTATCCATAACTATTGTAAGGTTGGTATATCCCTTACAAATTGGACAAAGTATATTGTTAGTTCAGACCCGTATTATAGAGCCAAGCAATTTTGATTTCTAGCCATTTACATGTAACTTGATGACATTCTAAATAAATAATTAATTTGTGTTTTATGGTACATTTTTAACGCAAAGGTAGATTGACAAAATCATAAAAGTTTTTCCGTAACATTATTTTTATCTATTTTTTGGCAAGAAAACTGCGACCGCTTTCTTATAACCCTAACAAGACTAATAATCCATCATTAAAACTTACAAAGTAAATATCCAAAGCTATTACATATTATGTACATAAAACTAGATAAAATTCTTTAAACAACAGCTCCTATTTTCCATTCTAAACGTAAACTTTTAGTGCTCCAACAACTAAGATAAATTAAGTTTCCTTACTGACAATTTACTAAGAGACACTCAAACGCCGAATTACCCCGTCTGTCATTTTTTACCCCGAAAAATATAACAAGGAAAGCGAGCTAGAAAGGGCAACCCTTGTGGTATTTACAGGGGAACAAATTAGAGTTAAAATAAATACTGGGGCTGGGAACAATTTGCATCTTGATGTGACATTAGAGAGGCAATTTTATCTTTCGCAGGTCGGTAGGTGACCGCCGCAAATTACAGGCGGTAAGGGCAAGAAAAAGTTACGCAATTGTTAGTTTTAGTGGGAATTAGCTGCGGGAATTAACGCTTTTTCAGGTTAGTATATAGAGGAGAATGTAATAAAAGTTGTTTAAATATATTGGTATATAGAAAATAATGACAAAAGCTGAGATATAGACTGATCCAAAAGACAGACTCAAATTGGAGGCATAGTTTTAAACCAGGTGTAATATTTACATGCAGACAGTTAGTCATAGAAACCTTCGTTGATTTTGTATTTCTATATGTTCATTTTATGTATTAGTCTGTTATTTATACACACACAAAGCGATCTCTTACAGAAAGGAATGGAGATGTAGGAACAGAAATTAATGGTAGTACAGGTTTTATACACGTTTATTTCAAGTGTTAATTTTAGTTAATTGTAGTTTACACTTAGTTTGTCTATAAATTTCATTTTGAGGGGTACTTTAATCCTTTTCTTGCGCGCTTAGAGTAATCTTTATATTAGTCAGGTGATTCCAAAGCTATATTCGAATTCAAACTACTGACTTTTTAGACAGTACAAAATTAAAAATATAAAGTTATAAACTTGACATTTTTTCTTTTAAAAATCATCATACGCTACACAAGTCAGACGAGGCCCGAGATTAAAAAGGAAAGATTTAAACCAGCCATCGTAAGCAGATGTTAATTAAGTCTAGAAGTCTAGTGCCGCGGGGTGGGGTGAACGACCCCGCCACATCACATGTCCCACACACTTCCTGTGCCTTCCACTGTTACACATACATTTTGTACATGTGCGGATTATTGTGCTGGGATGGGATTCATATCGTTGTTTTAATTGAAGCTTCTAACCGCGACTTGGTATGTATATGAAATCCGTAAAGATTTTTTTAAGGCTGATTTTTCTATTCGTGACATTTATAGGAATAATTAAGTCCTCTTCATATGTAAGAAGCTGCCTTGATTAAAGAAATCTTTAGTTTAGCTTCAGGAGTTTCGGGGCTCGAAACAAGTCCGAAAGCTATGTATATTTTGGGATTTTTTCTAAATCGATTGTTAAATTGTTTTATGTGACAGACTCGAAGACCATATACTGCCGTTTGTCTATGACTTTTAGCACGGGCCTCTGCACCACACCTAGCATAATACTCCTATAAGCTGCTTTTTAAAGCAATCTCCCATCTCAACTCTCATCCCTCTCAAATGTACATCTCTGACAATCATTTTTAACATTATCAGCCATACACGTTCTACTGCTAGGTATGGACCAAGAGGTCCAGAAGACTGTAGCTTGAAGGCTGAATATATAACAACAAATATAATAAACATATATAGTAGAAAAAAACATGATATTAAATTTAAAATAATACAAAACAAGCTAATAATCGAGTTGTCCTTAGAGCGAGGTCCAGTTGTTACATAAGTGCAGGATTCGCGCCCGTCTGTCTGTGTGTCCCACCGATAACTCCGCACATGTTGCCTTTTAATGATCTGGAACGACAAATGTTTCACACTACAGTCTAACGAAGACGTATCAATTGATAGAAATGTACGTAGCGATTCATCTAAGTTTATTTATGTTGAGTGGTAGAGGTAAAGAAAGCTAATGGTTGATATTGATTGATTAATTATTGATAGTTTATTCCATCGCACTGCATTAATTTTGTAGAAAACGTTCACCTTTTAAATCGGCCCTTCATCTTATTGCCCCTTGAAGAACAACAAAAACAGCATCAATAGTTATATGGACTCTTAAAGAATGCCCTATCATTTTTCTGTTACAGCACGTTAGCGTTAAAAATATATTTATTTTACAATTTTGAATATCTTGAGAGCATTTAATCCGTCAAATTAGTGAGTTCGTTTCGATAAAATAAAGACAATCAATTTAATGTCTCACTGCTGGAAACAGGTCTCTTCTGTCATCTATCAAAATATTTCAAAGCCTATCATGCTGCAGGACCCAAATTAAAAATTATAGGATTGCATATGGTCCTTTCATAAGAAAAAGGGTTGAATGAAGACATGATAATAGGCATGTTTAGAGCCGGGCAAGAATATTATAATTATGACATAAATGTCTCCTCTAATAAATTTGTAGCGCTACGTGGTTGTCATTAAAAAGAGGCTTATGAATGAACAGCGAAACAGATATAAAACACGTTTCCACGGAATAGTTGTGACTTGCGGCCGGCGATGTACTATTTTTGTCAATGACTGCGTATGAGAACACTATTTACGTGACACCACACAATGTTTTGCAACAAGTTTAGCTCATAATAGCTTCGTATTTGTTTCTTTTAATTTTTGAAATTGCTCTTTCTCTCAAGTTTTAGCGTCCTGGGTCTGATTCCGGGGTTGAAAGTTGTTTTATTTTTTCCCATTAGGTAATTCAGGAGTACCTACATCAACTTGCACCATGGCAGCATGGACTAAGGTGTAACTTCTATCTGTAATAGAAGAATGCTGAACCTAGCATTGTAACGTATAAACTCTGATTCGAAAACATCAAATAATTCTAGGAGAGTTCTCAGATGTTCATCTTCAACAACTATGTTGGTATTAAAGTGAAACTATTAAGTTTTAGCACATAGACTTTGATCTGTTCCTTTGCTATTCAATAAATTAAGACAACTAATGGCAAAAGTTTTTTTTGCCACCAATTAAAGCATTGTTTTAAGTTGTCAAAATGAAGCAGATCCTTACCATGTACATAGGTATTTGATGAATGTTTGACAACCAAACCAATGAGGATAGCTTTATTCAATAGGTATAAAAAAAATCACTTAATTTAGCATTTTCCACACTATTTAGTCACAGCATCAATCGATATTGTCAAGTAATTAAGTTGTAGATTATAGAATTTTTGTATAATTTGTACTAGTAGGACTGACGTAGTCGCATTAAGACTCAAAACCCTCATATCACGAAAAAAGCTGACCAATATAAATATAATCTTGATTAAACCCTCAACAACAGCGGGGGTCTAAACAGCCAGTGGTCGCGTTTGTTTTTCACACCACAACCCGTCTACAAATCATGTGACGTCGGATGTTGTATGGTTTTATACAAATGGCATCATCGCGGGCGGAAGTCAATCATTGTGGCGTTGCGGACATGTGCGCGACCGTCTCACACACGAATTGATATGATTTCATTCATTAAAACATTTAATTGTATGTATATGCCGTTTTATCTCTGTGTACACCAATTTTGGCCCGGAAATCGGGTGTTTAATGCAAGTGTTTCGGTAGGTTTGCTCTTAGCGGTTGAAAACATTATACATGAATATTATAAAAATAAATAATAAATAAATACACCCAACAGTCACATACATAGTCCTGACCCCACACTAAGATACGAGTCTTGTGCCGTGGGTATCAGAAACTACGAGAGACTTTTTCGGTCTCACAAACACCCAGACCCGGAACAAATATTTGTGGTTCACACAAACATTTGTCTCGGTGCGGGGATCGAACCCGCGGCCGCTCGTTTCGCAAGCTGGTGTCTAGCCAACTGCGCCACGGGGCTGTCAAATTATGTTTCAATATTACAAATAATGTATGGTAGTATGGCGACTATGGAATGGAATTGAAAGGATTTCAGTATGAACTTACAAGTACGTCATCATCATCATAATCCCATATACCTACGTCCCACTGCTGGATACTGCCCTCCTCCACAACTTAGAAGGCCTTAGTCCCCCACGCTGGCCTAGTGCGAGTTGGCTACACACATTATCTTCTTCATCAACCCATATACGCCCACTGCTGAGCACGGGTCTCCTCTACCTTTGAGAGGGTTTAGGCCATAGTCCACCACGCTGGCCTAGTGCGGGTTGGCGGACTACACACCTAAGAAATTCCTAAGAACTTTTAGGTGTGCAGGTTTCATCACGATGTTTTCCTTCACCGTTAAAGCAAGTGATAATTCAATTTGAATACACACATAACTTTCGAAAAGTCAGAGGTGTGTGCCTGGGGTTCGAACCCGCGACCGCCGAGATTCTCGACCGCGCGCCTAAACCTCGAGGCCATCACTGCTTAACAGTTTACACACATTATGTTTTACATAAACTATTTTCTAGTCCAACATAATAGAGGATGAGCTTGTACATTTTCGGGTATGCTGGTGCCGTAATTAGAAATTAAATAACACTTTGTTTGACTCGAATAGAACGCGAGACCTTTAGTTCTCACAATATAAATAATGCTACAAGACCACGAGGCTATCTAAAAACCTCACAGTATGTCCTTACCATCCCATAGTTCATAAGTCCCGTAAGTATTGAGACGCAGTTACAGCCTTATATGACTACCGGTGATCGGAAAAGTCCCACGGGGAAAACACAAAACTTTATTCAGGATACTTCACAGCATTTAAAACAACTTATTCCTATAGATTATCTCATTCATATAACTTCTGTACACTGGGCGGTAAAGTCGCATGCAAATAAATTTATTTGGGGAAGCACAATGAGATCATTTTTTTGCGTCTCGAAATATAAATACTGCTATACATTTTCGTAAAACTTTTATGATTAACATGACATGCCGTGATAATAGCACCGATTTTTATGGTTTTAATTACATTAGAAACATAATGTTATATGCAGTTATGAAAAAAACAGCTTCATTCAACAAGTTTTTAAAATAAAATATTTACTAGATAAAATAGACAGACATTTTCCTAAGCAGAAAATCGAAAAAAAGAATTTTTAACTGTAAGTTAATATGATCAGACGCATGACAATTGTGAAGGCAGCTATAATCAAGACTCATGAAAAACATAAATATATTGCGAGCTGCTAACACCACACCTTAACTCAGCAAAAGTTTACCAAAAAAACTCAACATTAACATGCAAACGCCCGGTCCCAAGTACCCCATACAATAACTCGGAAATAATCCCGAAAAGCGCCTCATAAGACTCACCTCATTCGAAATTTAAAAGCGTGGATTATGAGGAACAACTCGAAAAGTATTTACAAAGCGCTCAAGCAATGGATTATTGTCATAAAGAGAGGTGTAAGTGCGCCGCGGCAGAAGTTTCACGAATAAAGTTTCCTTATTGTATCTCCCACGCACCGTCGAGTTCGCTTATAAACTCACTTTTATGTAACTTGGATATTTAGCCGTGTTCAACGTTTTACAGCGTGTCTTTTGTTTGTTAATGTTGGGATTATTGTATGGTTAGTGTTCTGCGGATGTTTTAATAGACGCTCGATTAGGGTTTTAGATCGGTAAATAACACTGCAGGTCTACTCTATAGTAAAGGCTTAGTTTACTTGACTATTATGAGCTGATTTACAGACTTTTGACCCTGTAATAGTACCTTACAATTTTGGAATATAGGAAAATATCATTAAATTGCTTTTGAAGTTTTTAGCCATATAATTCATTATATCTAGGTAGATGCCAATAAAATGTTGTATGTTACTACCTAGTAAAATACGAGTGTCAATATGGTTTCTAAGTTGATCATGCGTTATTCAACATAGCCATACTGCTATAACACTAGCCTTTGTTTTCACTGCCCATACAACATTTCATGGGCACCGTCACCTTAATTCTCGATACAAGCTTTTAAAACCATTCAAATATCCCCAAATCACCATAAACGTCAAACGCCCGCAATTCACCCACCATTTAACCCTCAAACTGTAGTAAATCGTGAACTACTCCGATTTCTGTCACAGATCAAAGAGACCATAACAAAGGAACTGTAAAAACATAATGAGACAGCGATGGGCGCAAGTGCTCCCGTTCGCATGGTCCCGCAGCAATTTTAGGATCTCATAAATATGTATAAGGCGGTACTCTTCTTTTCCTTTACTTATCAATTATGGGGTCGTTTAGGCGACACGCGGGAACACGCCGCGCTGCAAGGGTTAACAGGCAGGTCTTTGAAGATTTCTGTAATTTTAAGCGAGTGCTTTTTGTGTTGTGGAGACGTTTAATTGCTAGATAATATTAGGCGACTCTTAGAACTAAACTAAATAAATAGTTGATCGTTAGCAGAAAATATTGTTTGTGAAAACCACGAATCTTAACCAAACTAAAGCTATCAATTCTACTATTGACCGATTTATTGTGTTCATATTTTCTTGTATCCATATTAACTGCACTTCAAAAACTCGAATTTAAGACAAATATTGATCCAACAAATATTTGTATCGTTGTACCTACGGATTGAATTCTCTTTACAGTTTTACAAACGGCGTGAAAACAGTGCAACGAGGAGACCACAAACAGTATAATCGATTTACAATATCAAAGGTTACATTTCAACATAAAAAAATAGAAGCATACTCCAATATATGCTAATGCTCCCTAAACCCATATTTACATTGAAATCAGTTGGATGAAACGAAATGTAGTTTATTTTGATTATCATTACTCTTACCCAACATTAGGTCGAGCATAATCCTCGCTTACTACCCAGAAACCATCACCAGAGGGCGCTTCCAACCCTTAACCGCCCCGGGTATAAACGACCCCACACTTTAAAGCAAGGGAGCAATTTTATTGCAAAAAATACGCGGCAATTTTACGCGACGCACAATACAGGGCCCCGATGTCCCCGAGGTAGTTTCAACTCAGACTCGATTATGTTTAGGGTTAAACGTCATTGATATTGCCGATCGGCGCCCACTGGAGGGTTATTGAATTTTTTTTCTGCCTCTAATTTGTACGGTCCGGATGGTTAGGGTTGAATTGAGATGGTATCATTGCTTATTGATGGTTGTTTAATTAAATTTTGTTATTTTTGTATTTGTCAACCGTTTTCTCGAGAGGGTTAATTCAATTTTCCCATATGGGTTTACTAGGAAAGGTATGTTAGAACTATATGCACACTCATGTTACATTTTCGCAGAACTTTTTTAATATGTGGTAAGCCACCTTTCCTTTAAGATATTTTTATAATAGTAGTTAACAGTAGTAGTAGGTCCTAACCTTCTTCCAAATAACATTTAGCCTGGAAAAATAAAAGATGTTTGCCTGGGGTTTGAACCTGCCCCCGCCGAGATTCTCAAACGTTTGCCTTTACAAACAAAATTGATCTAGTAGCTTTTATTTATTCATTACATACATACATATAACTTATTTCACTTAAAAATATGTTTAAGTTTATTTGTAAACCTTTTTTAGTAAATCTCAGAAACCAGCTCAGTTTCTGTTGCAACAATTAATGATTTTCTTACTTTCGCTTTCTATCTCTTGACCGTTGCTATACATGGGTAGAGTTGTTATTTATGAATAGGACCATTGGTGTTCGGAGACTCCACTGAATGTCAAGGGGAGACCCGTGACGGCCTAAAAGCCCTTTAAATTATCACTACAACGCGTACTTTCACGACTGTTTTCTAAAAGGGTAGACTGTTGTTGTCACACTCATTGAACGAAAATATTTAATGACTTTTAGCTGCTCCTAAGAATTATTTTAACAAAGGTACCAAAAGGTCCCCCTCTTTGTCCTAAGTATTAATTGGAGTTTGAAGCCGATGCATAAATGGATACAACAGACACTATATTATGGTCGAGTAAAGTGTAATTTGTGAATTTTCGTACTAACTGACCATTAACTGAAATATGACTATATTGCAATATGTATATTGTAAATATTATAGTCGTCCCCAGATACTCGTAGGATGTCAGATGTATCAACTGTATTTATATATATAACAAGAATATATGCGTGAACTTGTGACAGCCCCGTGGCGCAGTTGGCTAGATACCAGCTTGTGAAACGAGCGGCCGCGGGTTTGACCCCCGCACCGAGACAAATGTTTGTGTGTCTGGGTGTTTGTGAGACCGAAAAGTCTCTCGTAGTTTCTGATACTCACGACACAAGACTCGTATCTTAGTGTGGGGTCAGGACTATGTATGTGACTGTTGGGTGTATTTATTATTATTTATTAAATAACAGTAGAAATTGGAAATAAAATTTATACGAGCTTACGCTATACCCACATCACCTGAAGATATCTATCTGATCGACACCCAGAACATAAATAAAAACTAAACAAATCCAAAAGCCCGCATTAAAAAGAGCAATCCAATCTCATGGACAGAATCGTAAACCGTGGAATCAAAATTAACAGTTTTAGCAATTTACTGTGGAGTTTACTTGAGGGTGTTTTTTACCAATTGTCCGCTGGCGAGAGATTGGGCCTGATAAACTGTTGTGGGACCCGCATGTGCGCACACGCAACTGCGGTCATAGACTAAGTAGTTTGCAGATAAGTAACATCGTTATATTTGCATGGGTTGGCTTGTATCACTTAACTCGGTTAAATGACAAGTGAGGCACATAAATAGATAAACATTATAATATACTATAGCCATATTAGAGCATAAAAACTTAAAGATAACAAAGCTTGGTTAAAACTAAAATGTTAAATAAAGTTGGTTTTTTAGATATAAATATTAAAAAGAGGCAAAAGAAGAAGTGTCAGAAGTGGGATTCGAACCCACGCCCACAGAAGTGGACTGCGACCTGAACGCAGCGCCTTAGACCGCTCGGCCATCCTGACTTACATGAGATGTGTCAAAACAGTTACCACTTGGAGATTTCATTTACTCGTTAACCATGTAAGCAAAATATAACTGAACGATATTGTTTAACTATGTTCAAATACAAGACCACTATAAACGCATATAATCATATAAAGTTAACTTATGTTTAGTCATATGATGAGTAGTTAATATATTTCATTAACTAACGCTGATTTTTACGATCCCCTCAATAGCATACTTTCTGCTGATTACACCATAAACTAAAGTCAATGCCCTATCTGTGTTTATTTTAATCTTTGCCCAGCAGGATCCGACTGGCACACAAAGTAATTAACAAATCGTCAGCAGATCCGTATTGTTTCATGGTGGCGCGGACGACTTTACGTTATTGGGAAAAAGCGCACATTATGATTGATGTGACGGTTATCGAGGGACCCATGTATTGGGACATTTGGCCAATTAACACAAAATTAAATAGGTTTTGTGATTGTAATATGGGTCATAGTAACATTTTTGGAAGTATATTTTATATATCCAAATGGCATAATGACGTGTAATGGAAGAATCTTGCCTTCAGGGCTCGGTAAGACTAACTCTGGGAACGTGGTTGAAACTTATCAGAGGGCTCGCATTTAAAACGCAAAGGGTTTAGATATGGGAACGCGCTTCGCCCTGAAGTTATTGTATAAGCTAACAAATGACAATCCTCATGAGCTATAAAAATTAATTTTACTACGACACAAATACTATCATAGATTTTTCGTGATTATTTGCTACCACGGCTTATCTGTCGGGTCAATATCGTCATATGTATATAAATTCCAGTAGTCACTCTTATATCCCAGTAGAGGCAGGCAGAGGCGCATTTCTACGCCCATATTTGAAAAACTCAGTGCAATTTTGAGTGTGTCAGAAATATAACTGACATTTCACTCTGAAATTTCAAAAAATATGGACAAGGCGGCCGTATTATAGTAAATTAAAGATTTTATACCGCATACTTTTAGATACTTAACATCAGTATTTTCCCCGTATTTTTCACTCAATCCTTCAACCGGAAGACAAATAGAGTGTCCATTAACTCCGTCAACTTTCCCGCCACCAGCTAGAAAGTTAAATTGTCTCGTCAAACTTTTAATAAGTGGTTAATAAGCAATCTGATGCGTCATATTAATTAATGTTGTAATCAGTTTAAGTGATAACGACATGCGGGCGTCACTCGGCGCGTCGTGTCGCGTCTGTTTGTTTTTTACCTCGTGCGTTCACCCCTTCGCCGCGGGATTTTTAAATTTTTAATATGTGTAATTAAAATTATATTAATGCTGGCTGGCGTGAGAGGAGTAGAACCGCTTTGTGTTCTTTTGTTTTTCTGGTATCCTTTATAATCCTGATTTGAGTGGAAATCTGGTTATGGTTAGTAGCAAACAAGCTTTTCATCTGCAACAAGACACACCAAATACACCGGTTATTTTAAAATCAATTTAAGGAATCTTTTAAAAAAATATCTACTAGGCGTGTAACTTTTTCGCCCTTATATTAATTAAGAGCCTTAAAATAACCATACTATCATCATATTCAACCAAAAAAAAACTAGTCAAAATAGTATGTCAGAAGTGGGATTCGAACCCACGCCCACAGAAGTGGACTGCGACCTGAACGCAGCGCCTTAGACCGCTCGGCCATCCTGACTTGTTGCTAGTTGTAAAAATAGTGCACTAAAATAGAAAGCTACTCCACAGTCATTTTAGTTGGTGTATTTTTAACATAGCCCAAAAGATCAGCCAACTGAAGTGGCAGTGGGCGGGTCACATCTGTCGTAGAACCGATAACCGTTGGGGTAAACGTGTTCTGGAGTGGAGACCACGGCTCGGCAAACGTAGTGTAGGACGCCCTCTGGCTAGGTGGGCTGACGATATCCGCAAGGTGGCTGGCAGCGGTTGGATGAGGAGAACCGAAGATCGAGCCCAGTGGCGTGCCATAAGAGAGGCCTATGTCCAGCAGTGGACGAATTAAGGGCTGTTGATGATGATTGATGATGATGTATTTTTAAGAGAAGATTCTCAGTAGCACGAAAGAAAGTAGAAATAATTCCATAAACGGTTGGCTGCCTAAAAAAACATTGAAATGATTTTTTTGTTGGATTTATAAAATGACAAATACAATACTTAGACCCAGCTATTTCTAAATTTAGTTTACCATCAATCAAAGGCAATCAGCAATAATGAAGAGCGGGGAAGAAACTCTAGAGTTGCTCTTTTTCAATTAAGTTTCTATACCCCTACGATGATACAAACTAAATCTTAAGCAACTACGGTGTAAAAGCGGCCGGGCTAAATGTTCGCAACGTCTGATCCAGCCTTTATTGACAGGAAATTGAATGAGCAACAAACTGTTGTACAAGTGCACTCGGACCATTCACTAAACTAGTCAAAGGGCTGCCGACTAGCCACCACACCCGGCTCCGCTCCAGATCAACTAATTACATGTTATTCTCACTGATTAAAGCACAGCTTGGCTCTAATGAGTGACTCAGGCGGACATCGGCGTAATTCCTTCATTTAGACTATACGATTAATCGTATCCGATATTATAGGGAGTAATTCTTGTTGCTTTTCTATCCATGTGCCAATGACATTCGTGAAAACCTAGCACGTTCGATAACATGTCTCAACATGCTATACCAAAAAAAATTAAGTTTCTGTTATATAAATCGTTAAATGTTAGTTGGTCATTACGCCGTTACGGGAACATATGACATTTTATAATTTCTGTTTAGAATGAAACTATTACATGAACAACTTAGCTTTTCAAATCTATTTTGCCTTACGTCATCCCCCAATTTTTAATTCAAATAAAACTATTAGGTCTATTGATAAAAAATATACAAGTTCTTTAGGACAAGTAATGAAAACCATTTTATCAGCAATACCAATCGATAATCACATGTACAATAATCTTAATGTCGTGACGTGTAAACGGTCCTCGTAATCTGGCTTAGAATATGTTCTCACAGACGCGCTCATCTTTCTCAATCAACGAAACATCAGGAGCCGACGATTTTTATTGTTTTCGACCCAATTGCTGTGGGCCACTCGTACTACGGTTTAAAAGTACAGAAAACGATTGGATAATTAATTTTACAGCATCTTTATTAACCTTAACTGTTGCCTCTAAAATCGCCTATTGTGGCTGCGTTTTATTTTTACACATCCGTTTGTTTTTTATTGCGAATAGATTGATCTTTGTGGGCATGTCGCGTCGTTAAGTTGCTATTAATTTTTTAAATCAATTATTGTTGGCAACCCTTTATTAATGTTATCATAAAGTTGATTTAATTGTTGTGTTTGTTGTGGCTCGCTGTAGTATTATATTTTTATTCTCAACTTTTATTAGAAAGACTCTGAATTCGAAGACAAGTTTATGGACTCAAGTTTCAAACTTAGGCAAATTTCAGTGTCTTAGTGTATGCTAAGCCCCTTTGACTACAAGTTGTATTTGTAAGATCATAAATTTTATAGTAACTGACATTTATTACGTATTTTTTTTGTACTGCTCATAAGTGGAATAATTTGCTTCCTTCTTTCTATTATACTATTCCTTTTAAACATAGCTTGAAGAAAAATCTTAGCGGGCTGGCCTAAGTGACTCACATAGTAAGACACTATAAGAAAAATGCTACAAGCGTATTATAGTCATCATGTGTCAGCCTTATATGTTCCAATGGTGAAGACGAATCTATCAACAACTGAACCCCCAAAAGGGTTTAGTCCTTAGCTTCCACCAAGCTGGTCTAGTGGAAGTTAGCGAACTACATGCCTAAGAATTGTTAGATTTTCAGGTTTCCTCACGGTTTTCGTTTACTGTTAATTTACGTGGTAATTCATTATGAATACACACATAGCTTCAAAAAGTCAAAGGCGTTTATCTTAAAATTAGAATAGCGCCATCTATCAGAAATCAATTACATCACAACAAATAACAAAATCAACTACGTCTCGTATTAATTTTATTCCACTCCACCTTGTCAATAGCTGTTATTAAGGCGGGTTTAACTCCATAGTCTGAAATATTAGGCGCGTCAACGGCGTCCCCAAGGGCCGTCACTCAGCTGTACTGTCGTTTTAATAAAAACAATGTTTTAGTTGGGTCGCGTTTTCGAATTCCCATTAGAGCGCTAATGAAGGATGTTTTTTGTCGGCCGACAGCGGTTGACGCATAACAAAACAGTTTTATTTTTCTATGCATAATTACTTGAATCATTACGTTGATCTTGCCGTTGGTCTTTTGATCCTTTAAGGGTATTTCATCTGGAGTATTTACTAGTGTGACAATTACAAAATAGCAGTAGCGGTACTCTAATAAAAGCGTTACACGCTAATATTGTAATGTCTAGTTCATAATTGTTTATTTTGTAGTCAGGATTTTTTTATTTGTAGGTTTGTCAAGTAACTTAAGTTTATTAAGGATTAAAGGTTTAAAGTTTATTCGATTTTTTTGAGCTTTTGGGCTTATATAGAATATTGTCACTGCAAAATAGTCGTATACAACAATGAGAGAAAACATCGCATAAAAGCCAGCACATTGGTACATTTATTCTGAACATCGACTAACTTACTTTAAAAACTTAGTTCCAACCATTTTAAACCATAAAAAATGTCACGCCATACGATAGAGTTTCAAAATAACGAGAAAATATTCAACAATTTTGGCTGTAAGTGATGTAAGCTGCCCCAAAACTAGCGAATAATTTCATAGGCGGGGCATGTCGTTTTAATAATTGCCGTAAAATGTAATAAAGACATCAAGGTACAAACAAGTAATCTGTGTTAGTTTAATTAAGGGAATATCACCGCGCCGCACTCTTCAAGTCGGTAATGAGTGATACCTTGATATATAATTCGCGTGTGTGTGTTTGAAAGACACTATGATAGATTGCGTAGATGGCGTGGATAGTGCATTAGGGTACTCTAGGGAATATTTCGTCTTGAATAATTTTATTTTACTTTAAATACTTCTGACGATTGTATATTTTTTTATCATTTGGTTGTTTAAAAGATTGATTTTAGTTATTACACTGTAATGTCAGCGTGTATAATAAATTGTAAATAATATGTGTACATACAGGGTGTATTCGGACCGTGATCGAAAACTAAGACGTGTAATAGCAGAGATGATTACAAACCCATCGGCGTTACAGAAAATTCCGACAAAAATAACAATTTTGACGTTTTCCTAATAACTACATATATTTTATACCTAACGTGACGACATATAAATATATAAATCCTTTTATTCACAGAGGAGCCTTGTCCCCAGCAGTAACACTTTTGGGCTGATGATGACTAAAAATAGTCCTTAGACGCCCAACCTTATAAAATCGATGATTAACAATAGAAGTACACAGTTTGACGCGGATGCGTGACCGGGATCCTATTGTAAACTCGAAGTTCGGGCGAATAAAAATTTATACCCAAGCAAACAAGGGTGAAAGTGCCCTTTTTACAATATTTTGATATATTGCCGGTAATAACAGGCGCGGTGGAGAAATCGGCTCCAGTGTTTACTGTTGAGCTATAGCGCCTTTTAAGCCGGTAACGATGTGTACTTATCGCTGGCCGTACTGTTTTAACTCGAACCTTTTACGGTGTTTAAATTTGTCGTTGATTCCGCCGTACTGTAAAATTGTAAGGTTTCCATGACATTTATTGGGACTCAAGATCAATATTCCATATGGAAATAAATGTAAATATGACCATCAGTAGATTTACTATAGCCTATGACTGATATAGGAATAAGGTCATAAGATGCTTTTGCAATACCATGATACATAAATACATGATAATAATTTCATGTTGATTGGACAATCATTGTCAGACACTCCCAAGACGTTTTTGTGTAGACCTTACGTGTATACTTACAATATTTCCAAACCTATGCAAAAATATTTTACCTGATTTTACTATTAATACCTAAGATTCAAACCTCATCAGCTTCATATAATAATTATTGGTATTGAGATATATAAAACTATGAGCTTTACCAAAAAGGCAAAGCTAATCGACCAAAACAAATGGTAGGGTAGTTTAAATTTTTCAACGATTACCTGCCATATCGCTTCCGATGTTATTACTTATTAATACGTAACTACTGTTTAGTTTCGCGACACACGGCCGTTTTATGGACCATTCAAATAAATTACTTATGTGGGTGAGCGCATAATTGCAATCCTTTGTACATATGTGTGTAATCAAAATGTGCCTTTGTTAATGATGGGTAGGTAGTCATTTAATAGTCGATGTTTTAAAAGCAAAAAGCAACTTTAAACTGCAAGCTTGTGACGTGAATCAGGCGTTTTTAATGACAAGTTTTATTATAATATTAATGTTTTCATAATTTAACTCTATAAATAAAACATAGCTATATTGAGCTTAATGCGAAAAATATTAGGTCGGCAACTAAGTAAGTGCGGATTTCACTCATAGACGGTTTCAGTTGAAGTTTTAGGTTTGCTTTTATAGCTTGTAATTCAGCTATCAATCAGTAAAAAAAGTTTTTTGATCGGTTGCGTAGTTTTCGTTTGGTGTTCGTTGAAAAATGGAAAATCAAAAGGAAAATTATTGCCATATTTTGCTTTTTAATTTCATAAAGGGAAAATGCATCGCAAGCTCACAAAAAGTTATGTGCTATTTATGGTGACGAAGCCCTAAAAGAACGGCAGTGTCAAAATTGGTTGGACAAATTTCGTTCTGGTGATTTTCACTCAGAGACGAAAAACGCTCTGGTCGCCCAGTTGAAGTTAATGACGACTTTATCAAAGCAATAATCGATTCGGATCGTCACAGTATAACTCGTGATATTGCAGAAAAGCTTCGTGTATCACATACATGCATTGAAAACCACTTAAAACAACTTGGCTATGTTCAAAAACTTGAAAATCCGCGATTACTTAATTGCCAACCCAGGTTCGTCGCCATAAACAGCAAACAACTGTTGGTGAGCTTGCGATGCGTTTTCTTTTGCGAAAAAAAAAAGTAAAAAATTACCATATTGTTCCTTTTAATTTTCAGTTTTTCAACGAACGCCAAACGAAAACTACGCAACCGATCAAAAAACTTTTTTTACTGATGGATAGCTGAATTGCCAACTATCAAATAACAAAATGTGTTTTACACTTGGACTACGCCAGCAAACCTAAAAATTCAACTGAAGCCATCTATGAGTAAAATCCGCAATTACTTTGTTGCCGACCCAATAACATATTGGAATTGTTTCGTGTTTTGTTTAATCACTTATCGACTTAAAAAATTAATAGCACATCAATCAACCAGATATTTACAAGATCTTAATCTGAAAAACCAGGGGACTATGATTTCAGTAAATTAAAAGAAGACAGATTCAATCAACACATTGATATAAATATTAGCATGTTTCTCAAATATAAAAGTGTCGAGAATATGAGAGACTAATTATTCTATTAAATACATTTAATTTGTGACCACGGTGTTTGTGTACCAAAACAACTCGTATAATTATTGACATCTCTATTTTTATTCTATATCTCTATTTCTTATTTTACACATTGAAACTCAGTAAATGTATTTTATTCGGTAAAGCTTCATTACCTTGTAAACACAAGCAGGTCAAGCTAATAAAAGCGTTAAAAATATTCAACGGACATGCTGTTACTTTATTAAAAACTC
Organism: Cephonodes hylas; assembly: GCA_030295005.1. Taxonomy (NCBI): domain Eukaryota; kingdom Metazoa; phylum Arthropoda; class Insecta; order Lepidoptera; family Sphingidae; genus Cephonodes; species Cephonodes hylas. The sequence goes on along the minus strand of AP025364.1, from coordinate 2,753,651 downwards.
ACAACCCACTAGTATCGAAGCTAATAAACTTAATAATAGCGCACATCATAAAAACTTGACGCACCACCCTTGTGTTAGTTAATGCCCCGATGACTCAATTAACCCCCCCTAAATTATGTTTACCTAATAGAATAATAACCTGTAATAAACTGGTAGATTTTCGTATTCGATACGTGCGCGCTCATTTTAATATCAAAGTGATGATGAGGATGAAAGATTTTGTTTTTGAGTTTATATTGATAGTTTACGTAGACTGCTTTTTTGTCTCCATGGATTAAGTTTTAAAAGGAACGCTGTCATCAAACGAGTTTCAGGGTGAAAATTAATGATTCTGAATAGTCTTACTGTGTTTAGAAAAATGCAATACGAATGAAGTTAAATATGTGAGACTATTAAAATCTTAATTTCATCTTCTGTTGTCCTACTTGTTTCCTTTATTAAAAGCCTTTAAATAAAAATATCGCGGGTTCGAACCCCAGGCACACACCTCTGACTTTTCGAAGTTATGTGTGTATTCACATTGAATTATCACTTGCTTTAACGGTGAAGGAAAACATCGTGATGAAACCTGCACACCTAAGAGTTCTTAGAAATTTCTTAGGTGGGTAGTCCGCCAACCCGCACTAGGCCAGCGTGGTGGACTATGGCCTAAACCCTCTCAATGGCAGAGGAGACCCGTGCTCAGCAGTGGGCGTATATGGGTTGATGAAGAAATAAAAATATATATATTAGAAATCCTACTTGTGATAGAACTTGTAATTTTTTAAACTTTCATCATCATCATATCAGCCATTAGTGGTCCACTGCTGGACATAGGCCTCCCCCAATGACTTCCACCGGGAACGGTCGGAAGCCGCCTGCAGCCAGCGACATCCCGCGACCTTGACAAGGTCGTCGGACCACCTTGTCGGGGGACGTCCCACGCTGCGCTTGCCAGTACGTGGCCTCCACTGGAGAACTTTCTGGCCCCATCGGCCATCAGTTCTCCGCGCCATGTGGCCGGCCCATTGCCACTTCAACGAGCTAATCCGTTGGGCTATGTCGGTTACTTTAGTTCTCCTACGGATCTCCTCATTTCTGATTCGATCACGTAGGGAAACCCCGAGCATAGCCCTCTCCATAGCTCGTTGAGTGACCCTGAGCCGTCCCATGACGCCTTTAGTGAGAGGCCACGTCTCAGTGCCGTAAGTCATCACTGGTAACACACAACTATTGAAGACTTTCGTCTTCAGGCACTGAGGTATTTTGGACGAGAAGACGTCTCCTAACTTTCCGAACGCTGCCCAACCGAGTTGGATTCGACGATTGACCTCTCTCTCGAAGTTGGACCTGCCTAACCGGACCACTTGTCCCAAATAGACATATTCGTCTACAACTTCGAGAGTCGAGCCCCCAACTGCGATTGGGGTGGGCACAACATGGACATTCGACATGATTTTCGTCTTGTCCATGTTCATTTTAAGACCCACCTGTTGGGAGACTCGATTGAGGTCTTCGAGCATAGTGCTAAGGTCCTCCAGCGATTCTGCCATGACTACAATATCGTCGGCAAACCGAAGGTGTGTGATATACTCGCCGTTGATGTTGATGCCGAATCCTTTCCACTCCAAGAGCTTGAAGGCGTTTTCCAGCGCGGCAGTGAACAGTTTCGGAGATATAACATCTCCCTGTCTCACGCCTCTCTGTAGTGGAATAGCCTTCGTGCTCTGATCTTGTACTCGGACCGACATGGTGGCGTTGCTGTATATGCTTTTCAACACCTCGATGTACCGACAGTCAATGTGGCACCGCTGGAGAGACTCTAGCACCGCCCACGTCTCGATCGAATCAAAGGCTTTCTCATAGTCCACAAACGCTAAACAAAGCGGCAAGTTGTATTCCTCGGTTTTCTGGATAACTTGCCGAAGCGTATGGATGTGGTCTATGGTGCTAAAGCCTTTTCGGAAACCAGCTTGTTCGGGAGGCTGGAAGTCATCAAACCTGCGTTCGAGACGATTTGTGATGACCCTCGAAAACAACTTATAGACATGGCTCAGGAGCGAGATGGGCCTGTAATTCTTCAGCAAGGTGTTATCACCTTTTTTGAAGAACAGTACCACCACGCTCCTGCTCCATGCCTCTGGCGTTGAGCCCTCGAGGAGAACGGAATTGAAGAGCCTCTGAAGGACTTTAAGTACCGGCGTTCCGCCCGCTTTCAGAAGCTCTGAAGTGATTCCATCCTCACCCGGCGCCTTGTTGTTCTTAAGTTGTTTCAGGGCCATCTCAATCTCACACAGGCTGATGTCCGGGATATCATCGCTGAAGTGGCGGATCAACTCGGCTCTCGGGTCTTCGGCCGAGCGAACAGCGGGCTTGGCAACCGAGGTGTAAAGCTGTCCGTAGAACCTCTCGATCTCCCTTAAAACCTCTGCCCTCGTCGACACTACGCGGCCGCCCTCCGTCTTCAGCCTAGACAACTGTCTTTGCCCAATAGACAAGTCTCTTGCAAACACTTTGGAGCCTCCGTTCCGCTCTATTGTCTCTTTAATGCTCACAGTATTGTGAGCACGGACATCGTGTCGCAAGGACTTCCAGATCCGTCTATTGAGCTGACGATATGCTTCGGCATCCTCGGAAGACTGCAGCGCCATAGATCGACGTTCGGCCATAAGGTCAAGAGTGTGGACCGAGAGTTTTTGTGGTCTATCTCTACGGCGAGGTCTAAAATGCTTAGATCCCACCGCATGGACAGCTTCTACCAAACCGCTGTTTAACTCGTCCACGGCAAGGTTTTCTTCCAGGCACTCGAAGCGATTTTTCAGCTCGAGTTGAAAGCTCTCGGGGTTTTGGATATGGGCGCGAGTAGGTCGTAGCGTAGACTTCATCAAGCGACGTCTTTCTAATTGGACGTTGATATTCAATGAGCCTCTAACCATTCGGTGATCGCTACCGGTTTTCACCCTGTTGATCACAGAGACATCACTGAATATCCGTCGTTTCGTCGTCAAGATGAAATCTATCTCATTTCTCGTGGAACCATCAGGGCTCAGCCAGGTCCATTTCCTGTGAGGCGGCTTCTGGAAGAAAGAGTTCATCGCAAAGAGTCCCTCTTTCTCCAGGAATTCGGCCAGCCTCTGACCCCTGGGGTTCCGTTGCCCATGTCCAAATTGCCCCACTTTCAACTCCGCATCGCTTCTCATGCCCAACTTTGCGTTAAAGTCTCCCATAACAACATTGAAGTAGGTTTTAGAAGTATGTATGGCCCGACTTATGTCCTCATACATCTCCTCTACTTCTTCATCTGGGTGTGTCGAAGTCGGCGCGTATACCTGTATGACCTTCAACGAATATCTTTTGGATATTCTGAGTATCAGGTACACTACCCTGCTCGACACACTTTCGATGGATACGATGTTGTTAATGAGAGACCTGCGGACGAGAAATCCGACACCTCCTCTGGACTGTTGGTCGTCCCCCCGGTAGAAGAGCAGGTTACCGGACTTGAGGGTTATCGTGTCCTCCCCAATCCTGCGGACTTCCGACAACCCCAGAATGTCCCAGTGTAACCCGCTCAATTCTTCTTCCAGTTCGACAATCTTCTCGTCTGTCCTCAACGTGCGTATGTTGTGTGTTACCAGGGCCAGTCGTCGTCGGGGGTGGTAGCCGGGGGCAACCCGGGGATTCTTAGCACCCCCTGCCCCACCGTTACCATGGCCGCTACCGTAGCCAGGAATAGTGGGGCTGCCGGGGACTGGGGGCCTGGTCCTAGTCTCGATCATGAGGGGGATATTGCCGATACTCGCCACGCTTGGCAGGCGGGTTGGCGAGCGCAGTAGGGGAAGCGCATTGATGACGCTGCTGCCCGTCATCAAGCGGGGGGAAGGGAATAGTGAATGAGAGAGGAGGCTATGGGAGAGGAAAGTATGGTCTGTAGGAGTGGATACTGCAGTCACGGAAGGGAAAGTTGATAGTGACTGCAGCAGCTCGGGGGCCGAGGTCGCGTACTCGTAGCACCTATTCTAGGGCAGACCATGACCACTAGATAGGAGCATCCCTGACCAGCCATCCCTTTTAAACTTTAGCTTCTGAAAATAAGAGACTCTTTAATGAGCAACAATTAATTAGACAACACACGTTTTTTAACATTGACTACATTGATATATTATTTACTTTTTTGTATGCTTATCCATACAGCGTCCAACTGGAATGTCAATATTAAAACCTTCCCCAAAAATAGGGCACGAAAAATGGAACGCCCCATATCATTTAAATTTAAATGATACAAATTGTATTACGATGATTACTTGTTCGTAATACAACTGGCAATGCGAATTTACCAACTCGCAATGGATTTTTATACATTTACAACAAGGCGTGGTGTTGTAAAGATTTTCATTTGTGATTAATTATATGTATGAATACGTTGTTGTTGGGCTTTGCTGTGATATGACTGTAAATTTGATAGCACGCGGTTTTCGCATGTCATTTTCTTTATTAAATTTAGTATAACAAAAAGACTTCGTTGTTTTGCGGCACAAATATGTGCCGGACAAAAGTCCCGGTTTCAATCTGGGTTTGCTATAAGGCGAAATGGATGCACGATGCATATCTGTGTATTGTTTAGGAAATAGGGGCGTGAGGCTATTAACGTACTAAAAATAAAAGATTACCATCATCACCAGCTGCCACTGCTGGACATAGGCCTCTCCTATGGCACGCCACTGGGCCCCATCTTCGGCCCAGATAATAAAAGCTAAAAGAAGAAAATTCAGTAGATTTATAACAATTTTGTTTGCAATTAAAAATATAAAACATTCTTTACTCACTTAAGATTTCTAAATCGTCAATAGGCGTATCATATACAAACAATTTGATTAAAACACTTCCTTAGAAACTAAAGCCAAGTAATGCACTTATCAAGGCAGCAAGTTTACTACCCGGAACCGTGAGATCGGGAGAATTGGGTAACGAACGTTCGAGCCCACATGTGCTGTCGCTAAGAAATTGCTTCCTCAGACGCCAATCCATTGATTAGTCGGAAATCACGAGTTAACAGCGGCCTCGCACCTGATGCTTCAATTTAAAAATGGGAGCAGGTCGGAATGGAGGTGCTGTTTCGGGAATTTGTTGGCTATTGACAGAACTGAAGATTTGATACTTCGGAAGTGGGTTTTGAGCTTAGGAAAGACGCTGAAAGAATTTGGTGTGTGTTAACCTAAGCTTACTTAAGTATCCTGTAATTTGGAATTCTTCGCAACTTAATATAGAGTATGGCAAGTTTCCTTTCAAGTAGAACCCGATTCAGCCAAATTTTTATGCGATTTTTCGTATTAATATGATTTTATTTATTTTTATTAACAGCTTTTTATAACATGTAATAATTCTGCCTTTATACATATTACAAAGAAGAAAATAAATATAAAAATGTGTTTCACAAATAAATTTGATTTAAAACATAACTTATATAGAAAAACATTGTCTATCCCGTGGTGTGGGACTTTGTATGAGTTAAAAAAAACTATGAAAGTTTCTCATCAAAACTTCCAATTAGCCGAATTATACTTCGAAGCCGGGTTAAGTAGACGAGAAATGAGACTGAACAGCGTTTCTGTTACAACAAATAACGCGCTTTACCCCTAAATTGAATTACGCTACGTCAGACCGGAAACATACGGTGTTTAATCACGTAGAGAAACGCGACGTTTTGCTAAACATTTACACGACCGAATAAGCGTTTTACAATGTACGGTCGATGACGAATAAAAAAATATACTCAACAATAATATGCATAGTATTGACCAACTAAGATATTAAATCTTATGTCGTAGATCTCCGCAACTACGATTTTTATACGATATGACAAACATTCAGACCCGAAATTAATAATGGCCTAAAAGTTCTTATAAATTTGGTCTTATAAATAAGGTTTGTAGTCTAGTGCAGGATGCTAGTGCATCAGCGTAAACTTAGGTCTCAACCTTCTCAATAGTAGAGGAGACCCGAGCTCAACTGTGGAACTTATAGGCTGATGATGATGATTCCCAAAGGGGTGCGCATATTTGTATTTACATTCAGCTCAATTTAATTTTAGCGCGTTTTATAAGCGTCTCATGCCACATTTAATATTCGTATGTTGTGTAGTTCCGAGGCATACAAAACAGAAACACTGTGTGGCCAGTTTTAAAATTAAGTTCAATTTAGTAGAAACTGCGCCGTGCGTTGTGCAAAATGAAACGTTTTTCGGCTTCATTTATATACTGCACTCTGAAAATAATATTGAGGACCGAGAACATCAACTTTATGTCTTAGGTCTCACAAACGATCAGAATGGTTTTAAGACATTTTTCGTATTTAAAATTCTAAGAACTTTCAGAAACAAGAGAATAACTTTAGAAAATTACGACGAATCTTTCTAATCAATTAATTTGGTTAATAAGTTTCCTTAGTTTTAGAGCAATTGGAGGATTTTTGGAAGACCCCATAAAAATACTGTACAATTCCCTTCTAATCTTATTCAGCTATTCTGTGCTCTCCATAGCAGCAAGAAGTTTGTAATTACCCTCCAAAATCTATAAGCCAAATCTCCAATTGAAGCACTCGAAATCACCAATAAAACTGCGAGCAACGTAATCGTGACGTCACTGGCCCGACCCGCTAATGAGGAAGGAACGAACCTCGACCGGGATGCGATCAATTAGCGGATCATAACAAATCCCCGGGAAACGGGATAATCAGGACGCGAGGACAACCGACGGCAATTATAATTGTGCACGCTAGTTACCGAGCGATGTGCGCTCGATACGGGCACCTGAACACATCTGTCATTTGTATGGATGGTCGAGAAGGGCTGAATTTAGGTGGAAAGATTGGAAAAATGTAGAAGAAAAGAAAAAGATAGAGAAAGAGAAGGGTTGACTTTAGGTAGAAAGATTGTGAAATGTTAGATGTTGGATGTAAGGAAATAGAATTAAGTTTATCGAATAATAAGAAATGCGTGTTTGCTTGGTGAGCTTCTAATTCGCTAGTAATTCCACCCCTTCGAAAGAAAGGGCTAGTAAGTTCAAATTTACATTAAAAATAACAATGAAAATACACAGGTAAATTTATGACGTAGCAATATCATGTTAAATCATTCGTTTATAATTTTCTGCTATTTAAAATCATTTATAATAGTAATTTATCACAGATTTTTCCTTACCTATTTTAATGTTAAAACAGCTGTTATTATTAGAAATTTAATTTGATCAATAATTATCCGGTTGAACAAGTTATACTACATAACAGAACAACACAAGCCCACTTTTTCCTATATCGTTTACTGAAATTGAGAAAAGCGTTGAGAATCCATAGAACATATTCCGTGTTGGGTTATTGAGTGCTTATGATAGGTACGTTCGGTATACTGCGGCAGATTGACTGGCTAATACATAAAGATGATGTTTCAAAGGATATCAGAATTCAATATAGCGTATAAAGGGGTGTTGTGTGGTGCAATCGGTGAGAGAGTTACGTTTGTGGTGGAGGCATACATACATATCTACACTTATGTGATTATCCCCTTGGGAATAGGTTTAGAAGTATATCTATGAATATATATACACAATTCACCAAGTATATGGTAAATCCTTCATAAATGTAATCTTATCTTAAATAGGTTTAATAATATCAATATTTTATGAGGTATTTTAATCTGTAAACATATCGGTTCCGCGGAATATATTGATTTATCTACACTATAAACTATAAATAACACTATAAAATATTTTTCTTCTGTTATCGACAGCGAAGCTGCAAATTTAAGTTGTTACTTCATACTGTAAGTTTAAGGTTTTGGTTTGGTGTACCTAGTTATTAGTTTCCTTACATATTTCTGCTGAATCTACTTTCATCAAGGACATCAACACCTTTAACTATATAGCGGTTCTATTTTTTTGTTAATGATGTATTTAATAAATAATATTTATGTACATAATAAACAATAACCGCTTGAGTTTACGTCTTGGGCCAACCCCAGTGGCCTGAAGCGCTGCGGTGCTTAAATTCGAAATCTTTGAGATTCAAATCGCCACAAATGTTGTTTAAACGTTAGCCTGTAGGATTTCAAAGGAGATCTACATTGTTAACATATATATATAGTTATGATATATGTGTCTGTACAGGACGGAAATCCCCTGGGATGTTATTTGCCGGTGGTACAGTTGGCTCACAGAACACTTATATAGGTGCGATCTGGAAAACCCGGCATCGATTCTAGATGGAGAAAAAGTTACGGATTTTTTGATTCAACTATACTCAGCAGTACCACGCAGTCTGGTAATGTCTAATTACGGGGAACTTAAAACAAAGAGAAAAATATATATCTCTGGTTATCATATTGGTAACCGATTTCGATTATACTTAGTAGTTATATGAACAAATATATACAGCTTAGATCAATGAATAAATAAATCCGAGCCAATAATTCTGATTAAGTGTTTAACAAAATTTAGTAGTTTGTAGGTTCAAAAGGGTAAAAGGAACTACAATAACATAATTCAAAATAGAAGTAAAATAGCTTAACGTACATTTTTAAATAGAGGGGAAACTGGCTGCAGCCTTCCTCTACTTCGTAAATAAGACAAAATGATAGGCTCTAATGATTCTGATCTTTATGACAGCCAATTCGAATTTACATCCCAATTTTCCAGATACGCTATTAAAATAATGAGCCACAAACATGCTTAATTTATTCCCCAGCAAACCTGTGGAACATAACAATTATTTATTTCCAAAATCATTATTCAGCCGCTCGGAAATCTCGCGTGTGTTATAAAGCGCGTGGCACACTGCACACATTTCATAAAAATAAACACTTAGGTAATGGAAAACGCACGCGCCGGTACGCCAGTACGCCGGTACGCCAGTACGCCGGTACGCTACCTCGGTATAATGTGAAAAAGTAAAGCGGGCGCGCAACGACACCCTCGGGGCTGAGAATCGGTTATTTGCCCGTGGATTGTTTTGAATACGGCTCTGCAGTGGATCTCGACAATACTGGATACGTACTTTTATTGTTTGTTGTATCTTCATCATCAGACGTACCACTGGGCACGGGTCGCCTCCGCTTCTGAGAGGGTTTAGCCCTTATTCCACCACGCTGGTTAGTGCGCTATATACATTAGACATTACAAAGAACTTTTAAGTGTGAAAGTTTGGTCGTGATGTTTTCCTTTACCGTTCAAACTTGAACGAACACACTTATTTATCAAAATTATAAGATAATAAATAAATAAAATCAGTTAACTATTAGATACTATGTATATATGTCAACTTTAAATAAATGTCTCAAAAATGGACTGGCCACTTAAATTTTCAAGGTAATCGAATTTAATACGGATTGACTTAGATTAAGTAGTGCTTATACATAATGATAGTTTCAAAACAAATCGACTGAATTTCTCTTATATCCTGTATTCTTTCGACTCCTATCCAAATGTGTTTATACTCCGAACTCACGCAATCGGCGTACTCGTGGTCTGGTGGCCATATTTAATTCATACTACAACGCACGACTCCGCACTAGCCCGCGTGCTGCGATACGCCGTTTGCAGAGCGTGTGTGGCCCGCTTTAAATTGTATACAGAAACAAACAGACTTTTAATACGGAGTGAGGTATGCGACATAGTTTTGTACATGTTTCAAATGTAAAGGGCTTTGTTGAATTTACTTGCCTAGTCTTATATTGCAAAGTTTTAGGGAAATTTCTAAAATATTTAGTACATGATCAAACCAGAAGCATTATTCGCGAGGATTTGACATTTGTCATATGCTCACGCCTGTACTCTTGAAGGAGTAGGCGGAATTATAGGGAAAGCTCTCTTATAACATGACTTTTCTTGCGTTAAAAATAAAATGGACGTCTAATGACAGTATTTTCTGTAAATATTCGAGTATTACTTTGTTACTCTTGCGATGCGTTGACCACATAAGTGACAGATAGTCCATTCTCTCCCAATTCTCGATTCACCAAGTAATAGGTTCTAATGACAGGCTCGAAGAAGTAGGACTACTGGCAAAATTTTTAGAGATAGGATGAAATATAAGAAATTGTGAATGTTTAAGTATGTTACTATGTGTATTGAAGATATTTTTATAGTATTTTTTTTCGATTACGCCACCAAAAAGTTACTTTGTACCCCAAAATATACAAGTTGCAAAAGAATCCATTCTTTTATGAAAACGAAAAATGCATGGAAAAACGATAGCAATAAATAAAAGAGTATGAAAATAAGCTCCCGGTTTAATCTTCTCAACAAATCGCGCCCTGAATTGTTTGGATACAGAAATTTTATGGCAAATTTATTCGTATACGAGAAGTAATCCGCATTGTGTGTTCTATGCTAATGTGTGAGATTACAGACAAACTTATAAAGGCTTTCGCAATTATTTTTATATCCATGTTATTTTATAGAAGTTTATATCGACAGTGCTGTGGCGCAGTTGGCTAAACACCAGCTCGAAAAGCCGCGGGTTCGATCGCCGCACCGAGACAAGGTTTTTTGTGATCCATAAATATTTATTTCGAGTTTGGGAGTTTGTGAGGCAGAAAAGTTTCTGGTAGTTGCTGATGACCACGAAACAGGATTATATAATGATATTCACGTTCATTCAGGTTTATTTTTTCTGTCGCTCTCAATCCAGGAGTTGCAATGCCGGGTGAGTGGCAAGATTTTCAGTTTCAATCAGCACTTTTATGTTAACTCTTACTGTTATTATTTGATACAAGTCCAGTGTTTTCAGGTAAATAATTATACTATTTATTTATAATTATTATTTTTCTTGGTATTTTTAATGGTAGGAGCATTAATGTGACAATCCGCCATTCACTTAAGTACCTAATCTCACAGCAATAAAAACAATCACCCGAAACCGCCAACCGAAAAAAGCAATGTCATAGACGAGAACGAACGAAATGAACGAAACGTACGAGAACGAACGGAGCGAATGAATTTTCCTTATGGTTTTAATTAAGCGTCCGGCGGTGGGCACTAACCTGCCGCCATTTTTGCACTCCCGCACCGCTCGTGCAGATTGATTAAAAGTCTATGGTCCATGGTTTATTGCCTGTTTCCATTGTATTTGATAACGAGTTTTTATTTAGCTACGAGTGGAGAAATAAAAAAGTTTTTGAGGTTTTTTTTTTATTCGGAATATATACAGTGTATGTTTTTTAAATAGGTGAATGTAAATGATCGGAATGTATTAGTAAGTTTAATTATTTTTAAAAATCAGTAATCGGCAATAGTTTTTCTGACAACCAAAGTCAATTAAATACAAAACCTGATGAAAATGAACATGGGCCTAACGGAAAATTAGGTTATGGAAATGCCATAAGAGTGAGTATCTTACGCATGGTTGGTCGAAGTATCATTCCAAAATTTAATTGGTCTAATTGCACTCATAGGTCCGAAAGCAAGGGCAAAGTTTTTCTACACCCACATTTAATTTATATAAAGATACAAACCTATTGTCTTAATGGGTTGGTAGACTACACACCTAAGAAATTCCTTGAGTTAGCGACCCCTAATCTTGCCACAATCAAAAATAATATTAAACCAAAAAAAAATATTTCAAATTCAAAACATGCCGGGGTACAATGGACCCGCAGTCAACCCGTGTACTGTTCAAGCAGCATCTAATTTATGGTCGAGGTGGGCACCCGGCCCGATAGTTACGGCCGTCCGGCAATTCGGACGGACACGGAGTTTGTTGCGTTATCTGCTGCCAACGCGCCGTGTTTGAAGGGTTAACTCGTTAATTAGCCGGCGAACTACGCTAGTATGAATCCGAATGGACGGCCGGCATCGGGGGGTTGGATTGGTTGGGAGTGATTCTAATATCAAAGGATGTATAATTTTATAAGTATAAGTATGCACAATTCGACCGGTACCTATGTATCTGTCCAACTTAATATGGGGCGAAATTGCCGTTTTTCGAGCACATTTCCAGGATTTTTTGCTGCTAGGTACCGAGAATTTTTTATTGATAAAAACAATAAAACCGTCCGATCCGGGAAAGGAACTAGGGCATGGCAGATACTTGCGCCGCGAGACAACGAAGTCGAGTTAATGCTAGTACTAAATAAAACAATAGTTATTCAACAAATAAATATTAATCATCACAATATTTCATTTCTATGGGTGTGTCTGTAACACATTAAGTGACAAAACATACAAATAACACAGAACTGTTATGTCTCCAAAATATTAGGATTGACGTTGACGAAACGCGTAGTGAAGGCAATGTTAATATCGCTAGTTTTTCAAAAACATATCGCCTTATTTCACGTAGTATGGCCATGAAAAGAAAGCTTCTTCTGGTAATGTTAAAACATACTGACAATATTTTGAGTAAGTAAATGATTGAGCACATCATCAGCCAAAAAACCAACAAAGGAAGACTCCGTTTCCATTCAAGGTAGCAGTTACTCAAGAGAGGACCGCCCTACTTAGGACAAAGAAACCTTTTAGAATTTGCTGCGGTGTAGGTTTCGTAACCATATTATAATTTACCAGTAAACTGAATTATAATTCAATATGAATACACATTTAACCATTAAAATGCGAGATAATCCATTTTGAATACACACATTACTTCAAAAAGTCAGAAGAGGGTGAACCGAGATTCTGAACAGTACCTACACCTAATTCTCGAGAAAATCACTACTTAAGTATCATCATTCATCATCATCATCATCATCGACAGCCCTCGTGGCGCAGTTGGCCAGACACCAGCTTGCGAAACGAGCGGCCGCGGGCTCGATCCCCGCACTGAGATAAATGTTTGTGTGATCCACAAATATTTGTTTCGGGTCTGGGTGTTGCTGGTGAGACCGAAAAGTCTCTCGTAGTTTCTGATACCCACGACACAAGACTCGTATCTTAGTGTGAGGCCAGGACTATGTATGTGACTGTGGGTGTATTTATTTATTTATTTATCATCATGATATCATGTTCACTTAAGTATACAGCTCTACAATCATAAAGTTAAGCAAATTCCTATTTTAATATGCGGTGACTCACTTGCTTGTTTAGGTACCTCTTTCCTATAAAAAATAGTTGTCAACATAGTCCTTGGACTCTTTATTCTCATAAAAGGACCTATTCCCCGTTTCCATGAATAAATCGTCACCTACATAGTTCTTAAAACTCTTTATTCTCATAAAAGGACCTATTTCATACCCGCGTATCTTGCAGCCCCATCGACCCTATCATACACAACTATTAAGGTGTTTGCTCATTTGTCACACGTCCCCGAGACGCCTCCTGATGGTTCACAGATGTACCGTAAAACGGGTTTTTCGGACAAGCCTATTGAATAGATGGACGCAAATATTTTTGTGTATATGTACATAACAGGAGGCACATACTTCCATTGTTGCCAAATATCTATGTAATATTTTGTTCATAGTTGCTTATTGTGAGATCAGGATATTCTAATTAAAAAAAGCTAAAAAGTTATTTATTATCCGGATTTTTCGTAGCTGGGCTTTTGGGCGTCTATGAAAGTACCGCCACTTATTTACATGTGTAAAGCATGTTTTTTAGGCATGTGGTGAATCGTATTCGATGCGGACCAGAATTTGTTAGTGCAATTATTTATATTTGCCAAAAAAATAGCTATGGCCTCGATTTCACCAGTGTTTATCGTCACTTCCTCGATAAATGTAACTACTACTCAGCATAAAAAGCATTTTAATTCTAATCTGTAATTCTAGAGAATCACAGAATATATTCTACCGAATAAGACTTGAAATGTCAGCATGCCGAGCGTACTGAACCTACGATTAGAGATGTATTATCATGTTATTTTTAACATGTCCTCTTTTTATGTATACGGGTTGAGTGTAAGAACAAGACTTTTATAAATGCTTGACAACCAATAGAAGCCCCCCATACACCCAGGTATAAAGATTACATAACCCCAATCAGTGAATAAATTCATCTTCCAACACTCATTCACTACTATATTTATCAACATATTTGTCCAAAACAAACCGAATGAGATACCCAGAGGCCATTATCAAGCTGACTAGTGAAACCCAATTTTCCTGTTCCACTGGGAAACAATAAGAGGCAATCAACGTCCGGACACTTTTGCTTCATAAATCAGTCGTACGGGAATCTCGCGGTGGGAAGCTGCGCAGGTGCTGTGACGAAGCGTTACGGCTTTGTAGCTTGTTTTACTTCATTATTACACATTATTTTAATAATACTATTTAAGTTATTGCACGAGACTCAGTTCTCGAAAATTTAATCTACTAAAACTGTTTTTGCCGCGTGATTGCCACTAGTGTTGCCCAAATTCAGTCTTGGTCTTGCAGTCTTGGTCTTGTTCTTGCGTTTTTGCAAGACCAAGGCCAAGAACAAGACCGCGTATTTTTAGCAAGACCAAGAACAAGACTGACCGTGCAAGACTTAAGCAAGAACAAGACATAGCCTGCAAGACTCTTGCGTCTTGCAGCTAGGACTTAGCGCTATTTCACGGAGTAGTTAGGTGTAACAGTTCGGTGTATAGGTACGCTTAGGAATTCTATGAGACGCAAAAAACTGTATCAAAGAATATGAAAAACTGGACCTATGCGCATTACGACTAATACCATAAACATACCTACATAGCGAATAAAAAAATATCCATTAAAATCAAACTGAGTGCATGCATAGTTATGTTTTAACCATCGGCACTTTGATAATGCGGCATCAAAGGTTTTGTACTTACTTCTCAAAGTAATTTGCCGCTTTTCGGAAGTACATGGTTATGATACACGCGCCGGCGGCTTCTTTTGAAATCATATACAACAATCGTTGCCGCCGAGCCGAAATCACAACATTTGACACTATTTGATTGCCGCCACAGGGCGTAGGTTAAAATATTCTTAGGTTCTTTATAATACAGTCAAGTTATTGTAATTAATTTGTTTTTTTTTACATGTCTTAGCAAATGTAAGCTTATAAATCATGAATGTTTATTAAGAAACAGTTACTTCCATGGAAAACGACATATAGGTCAGTTGAATTTTCGAATTTCTTGTCAAATCTTCAGTTATTTATTAATCTGCTTGATCTTTACTATGGCTATGTTAATTCAAGCTCACAATGTTCCAATTCTAATACGTTTTTCTAAGATTTAAAGTAAACTTTAATAAATAGTAATAGACTAATAGGTAATTGCAAGACTTTCAAGACTCTTGCTGCAAGGCCAAGACCAAGACCAAGACTGGGAGCGCAAGACCATGACCAAGACTGGGAGCGCAAGACCAAGACCAAGACCAGGTGTATTGGCGCAAGACCAAGACCAAGACTGGCTAAGTCTCGTCTTGTTCTTGCATTTGGGCAACACTAATTGCCACATACATATTTCATTGCTGCTCCGCTCCTATTAGTCGTAGCGAGATGATTTAAAGCGTATAGTATTCCTCGATGAATTGGGGGTCCAATACTGAAATATTTTTTTAAATCGGACGGGTAGTTCCTGACATTAGTGCGGTTAAACAAACACACTCTTCAGCTTTACAATTTAGTAGAGAATTTAGTCATAGATACCATTATATAGTATTGTAGTAGTATATTCGATATATTCGATTGGATGATACTTTTTGCAAAATTAAATATCAGAAGACTGTCTAAGGAAACAAAAAAAAATATGTACCTACAAACACGCTTTTACTTACGCAGTCCTATTTGATTCGATCACCTATTGATTGAATGGTTATTTAAAACGGGATGCAATCGTGTATGACTGGACTTCCAATAAAATCAACATGAATGTCTTATTTGCCATTTAAGACGCTTATGATCATTAAGAAATTAAGCAGGTGTCATGACAATGTAACTTTAGCATCATTTCAATAAAAATGCGTGTCAGATTTCAGTTTGTTCTGCAATTCTGAAGAATAATAATAAATTGTCGCGTTAACGAAGGGAAGCGTTCATTAATCGTCATGCTGATATTAAAAATACAAATTTTAGTTTGTTACGCTTCACGCCTTTGCAGTTCTGGCAAATAATGAACGGCGAAGGAAACGTTATGGAAAAAAAAACATTCCTTAGATTTCTTTACAATATCGAAGGAATTTGAAGACCCCAACAGACATTACGGCATTCAGGTAGACTGATGCCTATATATTTTCTCTTGCAATAGAAAACGCTGAATTAAGATGATCACGGGCGTCAGTATCGCTCAGAAACTTTAAAGAAAATCTTATTTATATAAATAAATTAACCCAACTGCTAAAAAGAATTTCATAAACTGTAATCTCTAATAATGTACATTGTACAAGCCCTCCGCCGTTATTTATTTAGTTTTCAATCGGTTTCAGCAAGTAGCGCCACCTAGTTTTAAATACAGGTACTAGGACGAATTAGTGCCACTTGCAAGTATTATAGTACAACTAGAATAAACAAGATAGCGCTAAAGAGAAATGTAGACATATTTAGAAATAATTGTTATTTTTTCATTTGGTAGTATATTTTTATTTTTACAACATATCGATTGAGAATGAAGATTTAGGGGTTTTATTACCTAAGTACCTATCATGGGTACGCGTCTTTATTATGACTTTAATGTTAACCATGACAAATGATTTATTTTGTAGGATTACTTGTGTTTCTTCCCTGAAGAGTATTTTTAATTCTTTTATAATGAAGACCTTTGACTGTCTCAAAGGTTTGTTTTATGTATCTTCAATATAATTGACGAGACTGGAGAACATGAATGCACCATGGTCTTTCAGTTCAGTGTAAGAGTGTATAAACCTACATAAATGTACATAAGTAATATGCATTTTAATATTTAATATTAATATTCAGAAAAGAAAAATCACTTGATTTTTTGGTAACTCCCGTACAATGTTCGACGCTAATTCTTATTGGTCCCCAAGATACATACATATTTATTTTAGTTTTGGGCTCTCTGGAAAACTTTGAATACCTACAGCAATTTTTAATGCGCTTAATACAAGTACAGGCATGTATGTAAAGGCAGGAGAGATGTGGATGGTTGGCGTTTTTGGGAATTGGAAACAGATGATTGATATTATGTTTCTTAAAAATCGAATCTTAATTCGAATTAGATATGAAAATAATGATATGAGTAAGGAATAGATATAAGAAAAAATGTTTAATAAAGTTTCTTGTAATTATTTATTCTGCAAGTTCAAAATCTACGACGTACCTTCGTAGAAAAACATTTATAACAATTTAGGATCAACAAAAACCCTTTACACATTTTAGCATCATCTGTGTAAAATTTCAATATAATGTACGAAACGTCTGAGTTTGACATATCAATGTTTTGGTAACAGATTGTTGCACGAGAGTTATAACCTAAAACTGTCGGTTTATTTGGTGAAATTGTTTACAGTCACTATTTTTAAACTTAATGTTCAATAGGATATAATATTTCACTGTTTAATAAGTGCCAACTATATTATTATTAGTAAAACAAAGTTTGAATTCCAGTGATTTGGTATACAACGCTGTGTGAAAACAACCCAAGTGTATCGGTTTTATAAATATCTCTTTTCACATACAATTTCAATAGTTATATAGTTTTTTTTGTTATAGGGTGTAAAAAGATTTTGTTGAGTATCATCATTAAGTAATATTCCATAATAAATGAGAAATTTGATACGTAAATTAATTAATTATCCTAAGGTCAATTTTATTTATAGATTTTGTGTTTCGACGAAATTCCATTTTGGAAATTCATTTGCGATGGCAGCAAAAAGCTCTAAAGTGGCCAGCGATTTTAATTTAGAAGAAATGCCAGCGAAAAAAATAAAATTGGCTGATAATTCTTTTGAAGTGAATTTAAAAAGGACCGTGGCAACCATGTGCGGAGCTTGGCGCCCTGATGAGGAAGATGGCGGAATGATTCTAGTGTTTCCAACAAGATCTTTGTGTGTTAGTCCTGATCCCACGGAAGAAAAGGATTTTCCGGAGAATGTTGAAGACTTCTGGGAGGCTGGCCATGGCAGTCCGCAAATCTCTGATGATTCTCAGGTAAGATTTTTTTAAACTTGACTGTAATAGCAATTTTAAACTGAGGATTTATTCATATCACTACAATTCAATTCTTGGGAGTCATGCCCAAAATTGTTATTCTTCTTGGTTAATAAGTAGTCAATGCTTATAACTTAATTTACTTGTTGTTTTAGTGGGCAACATAAATATAAATGTGGCATGAAAAATTATTAAATAAACATTGGAATAACACTTATTATGTATCTCTGTATTTTATGTGACAAGCAAACAATGACAGTTTTAAATTAATCAGATTTGAATTTTTGCAGATTTTTAAAAAACATGTTGGTCCTATTTATTCTATTTTGTTACAAATTTAATTCTATGAATTCTCAATTTGTAACAAAATATAGAAAATTTTATTAGTGTAAAAATATTCCTGCATGTAATAAAACTAACATAAAATAAGAGGCACATAATTTGACTGCATTTGGTAATCGGGACTAAATTTAAAATTTGTCTTAAGTGCAGGTGATCTCGGGACAAATTATATTTTGTGCAGTTTTTTTACAAAACTTAATATTTTACAAATAATTTGTTTGTTGCATTAATAAACAACCATTTACCAAATATTAAGTTAATATTCAAAATTATACCTAAATTTGAGTCACCTAATTTTTTTTTATATTAATAGCGCTAACATAATTTAGAGGATATAACGCCATCTATGTGTATCATTACAAATTTGTTGGTATTCAATGTCCCTTTTGTAGACATTTAAAATTACAGCGCCATCTCTTATGTCGTTTGTGAAACTACATTTGTAAGCGTTCAGTTGTTAATTTCCCGGTAGGCTGTTAGATGGCGTTGTAAGCGCATTACCGTACTGGGCAATCACGGTCTACACGATTTTCTCGTACGAAAGAAATGCTAAAAGCCTGCTGTGCGGCCTTTCCGTATCCATTTTGATTATGTTGCTAATGGATATACTGCTGCGACTTAAATGGATTTTCACATGTCTGCATTAGATGTACACGAATAGTGTTTCTTCCTGATGTAAATGTGATAAACTGATAAGTGCTTCGTAACGCAATTGTATTTGTTTTGTATTAACCTTTTGAACGCCATTGTCGGCTATAGCCGACATGCAACGCCGTGCACTCTACGCCACGGTCGTCTATAGCCGACATTAAAGTAGCATTATTATTTAACGATAAATTTGTTCAATAAATGAGTTTCTGTCTATCATATCTTATTTATTGAAGTAACAAGGATATAATAATTCATATATACCTTAAACCTACCTATAAATATTTATTATATGTGAGAAATCAGAGTTGGGCATCAATCAATTAAGTTTTAATTGAACTAATCAATTGACTAAAAAATTAATTGCAATTAAATTAATTGAATTTGAATCAATTGCAATTAACCATTAATCGCGCGTTACAATTGAATTATTTAAACTAATGCACATCAATTGCAGCTCGCGATTAAATTATTGCAATTATTTTTTTCAATCGATTGATGAAAAAATTAAAACTAACAATTAAATTTTGCTATTTTGTACGGAAAGGTGGTCCGTAAACCTTGTAGATGTTTAACGTTAATTATCTCATATACTCTTTATGACTAGGTAGGGACACTAAACTTAACAAATCCGCACACGCATGTACTCAATACTTAAACTAATACTTGGTAAAAAAATTAATTGTTAATCGTTAATTGTCAATTTTTTTTTGGCAAAATAACTAAAAATTGATCAATTGTTAATTGTATAAAACCTTGATTAATAATTAATCAGTTGTTAGTTGCTGTCACTGCAAATACAATTAATTAATTGTTAATTTTTAATTGTTAGTTCAATTAACATTTGCCCAACACTGTGAGAAATCCATGAGAGAAAAGATGCCAAAAAAAAGTCCGTATTGGATGGACTCCAGGCGCCATTGTCGGCAAGAGCCGACCGCTAGTGTTGTGCTAATTTTTTATAAATAACTAGCTTTTGCCCGCGACTCCGTCTGCGTGGACTTTAGGGTTGAGTGCAGAAAGATAATAAGTGAATCTTTAATTCGTCTCTTAAGTGTCGTCCAAAAACAGTTTTACTTTGAAAGAGCTATTTTCGAATTTATAATATGTTTATTTCTATTTTTAGGACTATTTTTATTGTTACTTCACGGAGTCCTATTTATGTTCATACCAAAAATAACATAACTTAGTCGAATGGTTTAGGCATGAAAGCGTAAAAGACATACAAAGTTACTCTTGCAATTATAAGATGTAACTTCAATGGTTCAGTAGAACCAGAGAATAACCATTCCCGCGGGAATACTACATTTTCAGGGATAAAAGTAATTCTACGTTACTTCAGTGGGTCCTACCTATTCCCATACCAAAAATCATTCAAATTGGTTTAGTAGATCTAGAAATACCCATTTCCACGGGAACACTACATTTTCCGGGATAAAAGTATCCTATGTTACCTTAGTGGGGCCTACCTATCCCCATACCAAAAATCATTCAAATCGGTTCAGTTGATCTAGAGAATTTTTTTTTTTTTTTTTTTTTTACGAGAGGAAAGCACCTTAAGCTCCCCTGTTCGGTACCTCGGGGGAGGCCCTGAGGGGTATGTCGGGGTCTCTGGCTACGCCAGCATACCGACTAAAACCTCTCGGTGACCATCACGCGCATTTAGGGCGGTTTTACGGCATCTCAGGGCAGAGGTGCCCTAAATGATCCGCTGCCGCCCAGCGCACCGTCCAGTTATGGACCCCTCCAAATTGGGAGGGCTGTTTTGCCCTCCACTTACTCGATTTGGAAGTTCACCTTTTGTGAACGTCCGCGACAGTTAAGAGGCCACGCCCTCTGCCGCCAATCTCGGGGTTGCTATCATAGGGTACCGCCCCCGCAGTACGCCCAGCAACCCCAGTTTCCCCTGTTAGTCGCCTCTTACGACAGGTAGGGGATACCGTGGCGGAATTCTTACACCCCCAATCCACAGGGTGGGGATGCCAGATCAGCCGAACTCGGTCACCCGGCGTCTCCTTCTTTGCTGGCGGCGGCGGCGGGCGGGATCGTTCTGCTCACGAACCCGCCCCGCGCTCTCCTTTTGAGACATTACGGTCTCACAAAAGGAGAGCATCGCCTGCCACGACCTCTGACTCTCGACCATGGAGGGAATCACGGCCGACAGTGAGAGGTCCACTCCTATGGCTGCGCGGAGTGCGCTTCGTTCTTCGTCCCAGGCTGGACAGTCCGATAGAGTGTGCTGGGCTGTATCCTCCGGACAGTTGTCACAGTGGTGACACTTGGCGGTCTCTTCTTTTTTGGCCACCCGCCACAGGAACCAGCCAAAACAACCATGTCCCGACAGAACCTGTGACAGGCGGAACGTCATCACGCCGTGGCGCCTGTCCAACCACTGGTTGAGGACAGGGCGCACTGCCGCGACGGTCCACACCCCAGCACTCGGACTGACCAGCCGAGAACGCCACTCCTCCACGGCGGCCAAGCGTAGGGAGGCCCTTGTGGCCTCCAACTCTCTTGGGGCCGGTCGTTCCCCTCGTCGAGACGCCTCCTCTCGCCAGTGGTAAACTGATGAGAGGGCCCTGGCGTCAAGATCCCAGGGAAGGAAACCGGCCAACACACAGGCCGCCTCGTGGGAAATCGTGCGGTAGCCCCTAATCATACGCTGCGCAACTACCCGCTGCGGTTGCCGCAGAAGGGTCACACAGCGTTTGTTCAGGGACTCGGCCCAAACGGGGCAACCGTATAGGGCCATTGACCGCACGACTCCCGCGAACAATCTTCGGCAAGGGACGCCGGGACCTTCGAGATTGGGCAGCAGAGTAGACAAGGCACCTGCTGCCCTAATTAATTTCGGCCTTAGTCTGCCAAAATGGGCGCAGAAATTCCACCGGCTGTCTAATACGACACCAAGATATTTCATCGTGGAGCCGATGGGGATTTCTACGCCCTCCACCGTCAGACTGGCCCCTGCAGGTGGCTTTTTTCGAGGCCCGTGGAAGCACATAGCCTCGGACTTCTGAAGAGCCACCGCGAGGCCGAGCCGCCGGATCCTCCTCACCACGTGGCTAGTGCCTAACGTGGCAAGGTTGACGGCCTCTGGAAAGGTCCCGGCACATGCTGTCACCAGCGTGTCGTCGGCGTAACAAACTACGCCGACACCCCGGAGATTGGCACCACGGAGCACCCAGTCGTACCCGATGTTCCACAGGAGCGGTCCTAAGACCGACCCCTGTGGGTGATCTAGAGAATAACCATTCCCGCGGGAATACTACATTTTCAGGGATAAAAGTAATTCTACGTTACTTCGGTGGGTCCAACATATCCCCATACCAAAAATCATTCAAATCGGTTCAGTGGATCTAGAAATACCCATTCCCACGGGAACACTACATTTTCCGGGATAAAAGTATTCTATGTTACCTTGGTGGGCACTACCTATCCCCATACCAAAAATCATTCAAATCGGTTCAGTAGATCCAGAAATAGCTGTTCCCACGGGAATCCTACATTTTCCGGGATAAAAAGTGTCCTATGTTACTTCGGTGGGTCCTACCTATCTCCATACCAAAAATCATTTAGATCGGTTCAGTAGATCCAGAAATACCTATTCCCACGGGAATACTTCATTTTCCGAGATAAACTTTATCCTATGTTACTTCGCTAGGCCCTAGGTATCTCCATTCCAAAAATCATTCAAATCGGTCGAATGGTTTAGGCGTGAAAGCATTACACAGGCAGTGTCATTTTGAGTTACAATATATGCTTATCCCACAGGAACCCTACATAGTGCCAGGATAAAATGATGTTCATGCTACATAATAGGATCTCATTTATGATCGTACCAAAAGTCATATAATTCAACCATATGGTTTAGGCGTGAAAACGTAAAAAAAAATATAGAGTTTTGTACCGAATCCCACAGGAATACTACATTTTCCGGGATAAAAAGTATCCTATGTTACTTTGGTAGGTCCCAGCTACCTTCATGCCAAAAATCATTCAAATCGGTCAAATGGTTTAGGCGTGAAAGCATAACACAGGTAGTGTTACTTTCGTGTTACAATATATGCTCATCCCACAGGAACCTTACATATTCCCGGGATAAAATATTGTTCATCTTATTTCATAGGACTTCATTTATGATCATACCAAAAATCATAAAAATCAGTCGAATGGTTTAGACGTGGAAGCGTAAAATAAAAATAGCGTTTTATCCCTAATCCCACGGGAATACTACATTTTCCGGGATAAAAAGTATCCTATGTTACTTTGGTAGGTCCCAGCTACCTTCATGCCAAAAATCATTCAAATCGGTCAAATGGTTTAGGCGTGAAAGCATAACACAGGTAGTGTTACTTTCGTGTTACAATATATGCTCATCCCACAGGAACCTTACATATTCCCGGGATAAAATATTGTTCATCTTATTTCATAGGACTTCATTTATGATCATACCAAAAATCATAAAAATCAGTCGAATGGTTTAGACGTGGAAGCGTAAAATAAAAATAGCGTTTTATCCCTAATCCCACGGGAATACCACATTTTCCGGGATAAAAAGTATCCTATGTTACTTCGGTGAGCCCCATCTATGTCCATACCAAAAATCATTTAAATCGGTTCAGTACTTTTTACGTTTATTCGTAACAAACATCCAAAAATCCAAAAATCCAAAAATCCAAAAATACAAATCTTTCCTCTTTATTATAATAGTATAGATAAGCAAACTGTGCGCTAATGTACGAAGTAAATATAAAATTTTTGTATTATTTCATAAAACAAATATCATATTATATTTATAATAAAATAAACAACTCATTATTGATTAATTAATTGAAGAATTATTTAAAATTCTTTACCTACCCCCTATACAATCGATAGTCCTAGAGTACAGTGTGCCCATTCTTATTTTATTGTCTTTTATGACTGTCCTTTACGCCACGGTCGGCATTAGACGACTCACTTAGTCGCTGTCCGCGTACGAGTACTCAAATAAAGCTGTCCTGTGTTCGTGTCGTTCTTTTGTGAAATACCAATTGCCAATCCCCATTTCGGGGGATTTATCTGGCGCCTGACGTTTCGGCGAAGGTGACGGCGACTATGTAGATTATTAAACATTTTGTATTTGTCCCAAATTGATTTATTTAACATAATATAAGACGGAGACTCTTCTAAACCCATACTTTAACCGCCATTTGGCAAACAAATATTTTTGTCATAGTTATCTTCTTTCCCAAACAACAACAATCCGTCCACAAACAGTGTATTTCAAATTAAATTAATTTTTTTTACGACATCAATTGGTATATACTTTTATGATTTAATATTACACTCGTGTATTCTTTGTAATAGTAACAAAGAAGTAACAAAAATAAAAGATTTATAATATTTTTTTCTGCAAAAGCGGCTTTTACTAAAGTATTTCTTACAATACAACCATCGCATCGAAACATATTGTAAGTAAAATAAGTAATTGTATTTAATGTAGTTCCTAAAATAATCCTTGACGGATTAATATTTTATTTAATTTTTGATGCTAATACATAATATCGTGCACCGTGCCGCGCGCGTCCCCTCTCTATAATGAACCGCGAGCATGTATGAAAACACCGTGTCGACTACGCCAATGTCGGCTAGAGCCGACAACATCTATTGAGTAGTGCTGGGGTAATGTTACTGTGTAATATTTTTGACTAATGTATTTATCTTCAAGAAACATCGTTGTAAGCCATAGTATTTGCTATGTAAAATTATTAGTTTGTTGTGGGCTTAAAAAAAACTTCATTTCTAATATGTTGGTAGATTTATGCACATTATTTTTATTAGAAAATAAAACGTTATCGACATGCGATTCCCATCCCTATATTTTTTTAGGTATTTATTGCAGTTTTGAGGGCTTGGCGTGGGGGACACGGCGAGTGTTTTTATGCGTGGCGGTCAAAAGGTTAAGTAATATTGTTTATTGATTATTAGTATGTTTATCTCGTGTCGGCTGATGTAACGGTTTTCTTCATTGATTGAATATAATTCCGACTTATGAATGAATATATTACCAAAATTAATGAATGCAAATATTTACATACAAAATACTGTAGGAGGTTTAATAATAAAGCCGGATATTAAGTGACAAAGTTTCTGTATTTAATTAACTTAATAAATGATGTGCACTGTACAAGATCTGAAGTCGGAAAGGGAAGAGATGACATGTGCCCGCAAGTGGCGCCGTGAAGCGGCAATTACTCAAAATTATTATGGTTGCGTTCCAATATTATAACATCCCCCCTGGAACGCAATCCCATATTTCTAACACAAAACATATGCTTTTCAACAGTAGTTCCCTTGGTTAATATATCTGAAACATTTTCACATCCCTTGACATAACAAAATTTTAAATCTTTATTTATTACATGATCTTTAATAAAATGGTATCTTATATCTATATGCTTCGAGCGAGGTAAGTAGCAATCGTTGGCCGATAACTTGATGGCGCTCTGGTTGTCGCAGTATATGAGCAGGGTGTCGGGGCCGCAACCAACTTCAGCCTGCAACTGCCGTAGCCAAAGAGCTTCCTGCGCCGCGCTCCCCATGGCCATGTACTCCGCCTCTGCTGTGGACAAGGCGATGGTCTGCTGTTTGCGAGAACACCATGATATAGCGCCTCCCTGAAACAGAAAGATATAACCGGTGCACGATTTCCGGTCTCGAGCATCACTTGCCCAGTCTGCATCGCAGTAGCCTGTGATTTTGCTATTTCCATTCTTGCTGTATGTAAGTTTGTAGTCTTTAGTTCCTTGCAAGTATCGCATAATCCTTTTCACTGCGCTCCAATGCTCAGACCTTGGTTCCTTGTTGTATCTGCTCAAAGTGTTGACAACATATGATATGTCAGGTCTGGTTCCTTGAGCGACATATAAAAGACTTCCTATGGCTTGTTGATACGGGCAATCCACTTCAATTTGAGTATTTTCATTAAATTTATGTCCAACTTCTACAGGTGTCTTAATAAATTTACATTCTGACATATTAAATTTTATTAATATTTCTTTGATATATTTTTCTTGATCCAACATAATTGAATCCTTTGTTCGGGTAATATTGAGACCTAAACATTGGCTCACCTCTCCTAGATCCTTCATATTTAATTTCTGCTGTAATTTTTCCTTTATATCATCAATTACACTTCTTTGTGAACAAAATAATAAAATATCATCAACCCAGATGGCAATGTAAACTCCAATATTGATGTTAAAGTAAATACAAGGGTCAGTTTTAGATTGTTGAATGTCCATTTCCTTTAAAACTGTGCTTAATTTTGTATTCCACAATCTACTAGCTTGTTTTAAACCATAAATTGATTTATTTAAATGACATACCTCATCACTCTTTTTATACATTTCAGGCTGTATCATATAAATTTCTGTGTCTATAGATCCTTGTAGGAATGCTGAGACTGCGTCCATTTGGTATATATGCAGGTCTTGTTGTGCAGCTAAAGCAAACAAATATCTAATGGATGTCCATCTAACAACAGGAGAGTATACCTCTTGGAAGTCAACGCCCTTCTTTTGTGCATAACCCTTTATAACTAGTCTTGCTTTATGTTGAGTAACCTTACCTTGTTGGTTGGTTTTCCTTTTAAACACCCATTTGTTGGGTAATGCAATTTTTCCAGGGGGCAGTTTCACCAATTTCCAAGTCTCATTCTCCAGTAAAGAATTCATCTCATCATCCATGGCTTGTATCCATTTATTAGCATCTGTGGACGACAATGCCTCTTCTACTGTCTGAGGATCAGATAAACTAGTATATAAACAGAGCATACCTTTCTTGTCAAATCTGTTCCGTGGTCTCAGTGTGATGTTGCGGGTCGCTTCTTCCTGAACTGAAATGTACTTTGGTGGATGATATGTGTCATCGAGGTCATCAGCTGTATCAGTCTCATACTCACTATTAGTGTCATTCTCAGCTCCTTCCAAGCTGGGCTTATAGTCCACAGGTTGAGAAGAAGTAGTAGCTTCTGACTCCTTTGGTTGGTCGTCAGGCTTTGAGCTGTAATCTGCTGACCTGTCAGACAACTTGTCTTCTTCAGTTGAGCGAGCTGAAATTAAAAATTCATCACATAGACCAGGTTTCTCATAAAATATGACATCTCTGCTTTTCATTACCTGATGTGTTTTGGGGTGCATAACACGGTAACCTTTTGTTCTCTCACAATAACCTACAAATATCATTTTTCCAGATTTCTTGTCCCACTTCTGTCTTTTTTCTTTAGGTATAAGTACCATCGCATCTGAACCAAAGATTCTCATATGAGACAGATTTGGTTTGCGCCCTGTCCACATTTCATATGGAGTAACATTTTTAAGTGCTTTGGTTGGTGACCGATTTATAATGTAGGCAGCTGTGGCGACTGCTTCAGCCCAAACAGGTTTTTCTAAATTTGCATTAGATATCATACATCTAGCCTTTTCTACAAGTGTTCTGTTCATCCTTTCTGACAATCCATTCTGCTGCGGGGTGTATGGTGCTGATGTCTGATGTATAATTCCACAATTAGTTAAGTATCTCTCAAAATTACTGTTGCAATATTCCTTTCCATTATCTGTCCTTAATATTTTAATTTTGGAATCAAAATGGTTTTCTACATATTTTTTATAATCTTTAAATATGTCCAAAATACTTAGTTTATCTTTTGTGAAATATACATGTACCATCCTAGTATAATCATCTATGAAATTAATAAAATATCTCATACCTCCATAAGATGCATTTTCCATCGGGCCACACAAGTCTGAATGTATTAATTCTAATGGTTGTGTGGTTCTGGTGCCAACATGTTTGAAAGGTAACCTTGCTTGCTTACCTTCGCAACAGCTTGGACACCGCAACCTTACTTGTTCCTTTCTATTCAACACAACACCCTCAGCATAATCTGACAACTTCTGTAGATCTGAAACATTTAAATGTGCCATCCGAAGATGCCACAGTCTTATGCTATTATTAGAACAAACATGACTAGAGGCTAAATGAACAGTTTCCTCCTTTGACTGCATATCCAAAACATATAGTTTATCATTCAATTTAGCTGAGCATATGAATTTTCCATTTGCATCATTGATATTGCAACCTTTTTCATAAAAGAGCACTCTGTACCCACTCTTTGTTATAGTGCTAACTGATATTAGGTTGGCTGCAAGTCCAGGTACATATAACACATTCTTCAGCTGAATTGTACCTCCTTGTGTAATATCCACATTTATTTCTCCAACACCCTTTACAGACAGCGGCTCACTGTTAGCAACTGTTATACTTTTGACGGATGGTGCCCTTAGATTGTACATCCATTCCTTATTGCCACTCATGTGCATGGATGCGCCAGAATCTATGTACCATTGTTTCTTAATTTCACCAACAGTAGCTGAAAAAGCTGCAGCAAAACTTGAATTCTCTTCCTTATATGGCTCTCTTTTCCTTTTTCCAGTACAGTATTTTGCAAAATGTCCATAACCATTACATCTGAAGCACCGGGGACCTTTGGTCGGCTTTGATTTGTGTATATTAAACTTTCCCTTTTTAGTATGTAAGTAAAGTGCACTATTTGAATCTGTAGAAATTATTTCTTGCAAAAGCTTGGTCTTAATAAGGTCGGCACTGATTGTAACTCCTGAATTTTCGAGTCCCATGATCATGGGTTTATACTGATCAGGTAGGCCAGCCAGCATTAAAGTACCTAGCCATTCGTCGTTCACATCAAAATCAATATTACGTAATTTATGTGATGCGTTCATGATTCTACTCACATACTCCTCGATGCCACTGCTGGACTCGAGCGAAGTGTTGATTAGTTCCTTGAGTAAACCCACTTTTCTGGTGAGTCCGTTGTCATCGAATGCTTTGTGTAGGTTGGTCCATACCTCTTTTGCGGTTTTACAATCCTGTATGTGTACATAGTTTTGAGAATTTACCAATAGGATCAGTTTGGACTTGGCCAAGATATCCTTTGCCGGATCTACTTCTTGTCCTTCTTTGGGTTCTACACAATTCCATAAACCCTCGTGTTCGAGATAAGTTCTTGCGGAGAATTTCCACGTAGCAAAATTGTCGCGGCCGTTTAATTTTTCCAAATTGAACATGTGCGAGTTCATCTTGTGCACGTGTTCTCTTACTTAACCTCAATATACTCGACACGTTTTCTTCCGGAGAAACTTTGTACTTACTGATATTGCTTTATTTCGGTAAACCACGCTCTGCTACCATGTAGGAGGTTTAATAATAAAGCCGGATATTAAGTGACAAAGTTTCTGTATTTAATTAACTTAATAAATGATGTGCACTGTACAAGATCTGAAGTCGGAAAGGGAAGAGATGACATGTGCCCGCAAGTGGCGCCGTGAAGCGGCAATTACTCAAAATTATTATGGTTGCGTTCCAATATTATAACAAATACAATAAAAAGTGAAAAGGATATAATATTTTATCGCTGGTAGCGTTCTCCTTTGTTAGCATTTCTCTCTATTTAAATATTATTCTTTATAATTTTTTATATTCTCTTGTTTACCGAGTCGTCTGGATGAGATCGCTTAAACCCATAAGATAGCTAGTTTCATTACGATTGTATACAAGAACTCGTGTTGCGATAAAACCTTACATTGCCACGTTTATCTTACGTTTCATACCGTGTTAGTGCCAATAAAGGTATACAGTAGACAAATAAATCCCTAATGAGTATTAAGAATGCATGTCAGCACAAACAATGCTTTGCGTCTCCAAATAACTGGTAGATTACACCAAAACAGTGATATATTAATATCTGTCTCACATAAGTAGCAAAGCTTATGTTTGAACGTATACGTCAGACCCAATTTCTACTTGCCAGTTGCTTAATACTTGATGCGAAAGTTCGTGTGACAGGCGACATCTTTGATGTACGCTGAACCGAGTTTGAATGTTGTATAGGAGATGTTCTTAGATCAGTAGGTTAGATGCCTTTAGTGAAACTTTGATGCTGCGGTGATCGCGTCTAATATGTTTGTGTAAACTTAAGTTGCACTTCTGAATTCTAAATTTGATTTGCAACAAAATCATGTACAGAAGTTACTTTGCCCGTAGTATTGTGAAGAATAATGTTCAATTTATTTTATAGTTAGATCAGGAACCAGCTGCTAGACTGTAATCTGATGTGTTAAGTGTAGAAAAAAGGTGAAAGGTGAATAGACCTCTGCCCCAAGCATCCTTTTTGACGTAGCAAGTCGTCACTTCTTTTAAGCCTTTTGAATGTGCTAGCCTGGGGTTCAATTGCTAGGGAGTTTGGGGGACAGAGTAATTGTTCAGAAGAAAGCCAAACTATTCAAGGTCGGGTCAATGCTTTACGCACAACACTTTAAGGATTTTAATACGTAAAGACCAGATTAGCATATAAAGTGATATGGGAAACGTTGTCATAATGTTATGTGTGAAGAATATAAAAATCCTACATTATTGTAACTTACTAAATTTAATTTTACATCTTACTTGATGGAAGGGAAGGTTGTCACGCTCAGTCGTGGTTCAAAATGTCTTAGGAGTCATTTAAACAGATACTAAAACGTAATGCGTGATAAAATTGAAACACTTCTAAACGTTTCACAATTTCGTGGGTTCGTTTTACTACAGACACTTCGCGATTTACTTTTTATGTGTTCGTATTTAAAGCACGGACTCTCTGAATTGTATTAGGTTAATTTAGGTCCAGACACCAGAGGTGTGCTGTACCGTGCTCTTTGTTAAATATTTTGTTAGACTCTCCCATTTATATACTTATGAGTAAGTTAAAAAATTGCTATGTAGTGCTGGCATGTGGGGACAGTTAATAAATTCCGATATGTCACAAAGTAAGTGTGTTTATTCGTGTATTGATGCATACTTCATAGAATATGTCCTTAAATATATCGCACGCTTAATAATATAGTGACCTAATTCAAAAAGCCGAGTCTGAGGTAAGTAAATGGGAAAAAAATGTTACTTCGTCAAATACATTTTGTGGAAAATATTTAAAAAATAATTATGTTTAAAAATATATATACTAAATAATAACATTAAATACATTACAATTTTATTATTTAATTCGACTATATTTAACCACAAAGTGAATGAAGGACAAAATACAAAATTTCGAATTAGGTCACTATATTTTTAAAAGGTGAAAATATACAGAAGTCTTAAGCTAACAATGTACACGTTCTCAACAAGTTCCACTTAACAATAAAACCAAGTACACAACTCCGCCAATTGTTATCTCGCAATCGTTGAAATATCTCGACAAATGCGAACGCTAAATCAGACTGTAAATTTTTGAAAATAAAAAGTCCGGAATGCGATTCAATGTGGCAATGTGAAAATCACAGACGATCTGACTAACGAGTTCCAACTTCACCGTAGTCATTTGTGAGCTGCTGTGGCGTTCGTAACTATTTTTGATTCGTTTTTACAAAAAACAGTTATAATTTTAGACAATGTATTTTTTCACACTTCATCATCCGCGAATTCGCACCATCATGACTCAAGAGTCAAACGTTATAACGCGATATTCTACCGTCAAAACGTCATAACGCGACGTTCTATACTTAAAATTTCATTACGCGTTATTTTTTACGTTATAACGATAACTTTATAACTGTACAGCTGACTTGCTTTTATATTGTGCCTATTTGTCGCGTTATTGTTCTGTCGCTTTTTATTTGGACGGTTGTTTCGGTTATTTTTCAATATCTGGCTCATTTGTTTTTAAAATTATAAATAAACTAGCGACCCGCCCCGGCTTCGTACGGGTGCAATGCTGATATTTAATGGATGTTATTATACATAAAAACCTTCCGCTTGAATCACTCTATCTATTAAAAATACCGCATCAAAATCCGTTGCGTAGTTTCAAAGATTTAAGCATACAAAGGGACATAGGGACAGAGAAAGCAACTTTGTTTTATACTATGTAGTGATGGAGCAAGACTAAAAAAATGGGTTCAATTTTTTGGTACTCGAAAACGTTGTTGGGTCTTGTATGAGTATGTGGGTTTAAACATTACAGTTGATTCATTTACTGTACGAGTACAATAAATTTTTAATTCCTAAGATCGATTTAAAGATCAGTAAATATATTGAATCAACAGTTCATTCGTTCTCCTCATCGTCAGCACATTACCCAAACCTTTGTCGGATGAATTCAAATCAATATTCTATTTTAACACATGCTTTATGAACGGGCTCTGAATAAGAAAAATTGACGCGCGCCCGCTCCTCGTCGGCTCTTAGCGGTTTTACTTCAGATTTATTGGGGAGGAATTTGGATTTTTTATTCAAAGTTTTATTTCAAGACCTTTTCTCTGATCTATTTTTATTTATCTTCAGCCAGCAATGCTTGAACGTAATATAAACGTCTGGTTTTCGAGATAATCTAAAAGTGGTTTATGAATTCATCATGGATTTTATTAAACTGGATTGCTTTTCGAATTAGCACAATCTTTTCGAGGAATACGAACATTTTTATGTCAAAACATACACTTATTGGTCAATTTAAAGTACTGTAATGTCGTATGACTTTGGCCCTAGGGGGTGACTTTGGCCCAAAATTGGTAAAAGTTTGGAATTCGCGCCACACTTCTCCTGCAGTCTGTTTCGAAAAAGTACGCATTAAAATCAGCAGACAACAAGCACAAGTTGTCAGTAAAACAGTGTTTCGAGCTTGTGGTCTCTACTTTGATTGGTTGATTTAGCTGTTTTCGAAAAGTTTGTTTATGGAGCAAAATTTTGTAGTGCAAACTTTCGTCTATAACTAATAATTCGAGTGAGTTCCCTTCTAAATATTTGGTTAAAAGTGTGGTACTTATGTCAGTGACCCTCGGCATCGCATTTTTTCCACAAGAAATTTAACTATTTTTGTGATATTGCGAAAAAGTGATTTGGTCAGAATTTTAATCAATTTTTGTTTCACTTTGGCCCATGGGAAAGTTGGAGCAAGCACGAAATGAAAGCTGCCTAGATCAAAAAATTGCTAAAAAAGAAACTGAACGTCCTTGCTGGTCAGTCAATTAGTGCAGCAAGCATTGCAGAAGCAACTTCATCAGGCTCGACGCTCAAACCACTCGCCAAGCCTAAGAAACGACGACAACAGACCCGTGATTCTATTACAAGTTGTAGCAATTGGACGAGCGAAGTCTCGTCTACTCAAGAATTACCTGATGATAACGGCGAGGTCGAAGATGGATCACAAATTAAAATGGACATGACCCCACAATACTATAACTAACAATGCTATAGTTTTATGGTATTTTGATCAGTATTATTTTCTTATCTTCTCTTGTCAATTGTAACAAATAATAATAATGTAACAAATAACAAAATCTTGTAACAATAACGTTAAAATTACCTTGTAAGTGCTTTATGAAGTAGTTTTTTTCTTTGTATTCCCATTTTGATTTTTCTATTGAAAGACTGTTAATAGCGCGGTAAAATAAAACGCATTTGTTAACATAAGTATAAAAATATTTAACTAAAGAAAAAAAAGTTGCTCTATTTGATGTGGATTTGTATTTTCTCACCAGTAAATATATTTCATGGAGTTTAGTTTGTCCCAGCAGCAACAACCTTGCGATTTCACAACAAGAAAATGAGTGGGCCAAAGTCACCCAAGCCCTAGGATGACTTTGGCCCAAAGTTTGACAAAAAAATATATATACTAAATCTTTTAAATGGCTACCAAATATTTGTGTGTATAGTTTCCTTATATCCCCAGTAATGCATTTAATTCAATAAAATAAAAATATAGACAAACCCCTTTCAATTGTATGGTGAAAATGAAAATATTGCTGAATATTGGGCCAAAGTCATACGACTCTACGGTACGGATTTCGTGCCAAATCCGCCAAAACTGATTTTATTGGTTTATGAAATACCTATATTACCGCGATGAAGGGTGAGCGAATAGGTGAACAATACGATAATAACGTAATTATAAATTCTACCAATGACTGCCAAATTACATAAACGTCTTCGATGGATGTTTTTCTCGTAACTGTAGCATTAAGTTCGACAAAAGCGGAACCTTCAGTATCATTTTCTTCAAATAAATTATTCACATTACGCCATTAAGCATCCAAGCCGTAGTATCAAACAGACATATTCTAATATCATCCTTCAGCGTCATCAAAGCTCGTTGCCGTGCACCCCACGATACGGTCCGAGTTAATCCACTTAATATAGCATTCAACGAATCACAAATTCGGGAGGCTTCGGTGGTTCCATTTATTACACGCATGCTAAGCCGGGTTTGGGATCTCTACAAATTGTCCATCTCCTAACTTACTTCATAGTTAGATGTTTATATGTTTTACACGTAACCGGCAATTATATTATAACTTTCGTAAATCATTGATCGCCCTGAGATTTAGGAGCGCGATCGAATCTCGGCTCATATGTCCGAAAATATGCGTGTATTTACAATGAACTATCACGTGCTTTAACAGTGAAGCAAGACATTGTCGGGAAACCTTCACTTCGGAAAGTTCTAAAAAATTTCTTAGGTAAACTAATTTAATGTTGTGGACTAAGGCCCATTCAGATTGAGAGGAGGAGCTGATGATGCATATTTCAGCGAAAACGGGTTTAATTAAGTCCCGCATTATATAACGTGGATCTATTGCATCTATGATAAAATGTCTCCTAATAAATCTGAAATCCGTATTATGACTAAGTAAACAATCGACGGACGCAAATAAAACGAAAATAAGGCGAGTAAAGAAAGCACTCTGGACTGGCAAAATCAACTCAATATGGAATTAGAATCATATTATCCATTTCTTTTGTTTCCCACGAATTGATGTCTATACTACTTCGGGCATATTATTGCAATGTAATCAAGTCTGAAGATATTATGGATGTTACGTTAATATATCTAGATAAAATGGGAAACAATTAGAAATTATTGGTTGTTGTATTTTGTATTAAAATATGTACCTACGTATAAGTTGCACAATGTAACAATTTTTTTTCAGTCTAATTAATTTTTTCTTCAAACATTTGTATCAATAAATCTACAACATGGCAGTAAAAGAAGAAATACTGTGGCATTTTTATGCAAAATATTTTTGTAGTTCTACGCCGTATGATAATATCGAAAATACGAAGTAAAATTTTATTATAAAGGGGATTGTTTGTTCACATCAAGTATTTTACAGCGAAGAGCGAAAGCTCATCCACCTTTTAACAAGAAAGGTTCTTGAAATATAGATGCAACTGTTTTTGCATTCAAGCAACGAAAATACATTAAAAATCTCCCAACAGTCTCCTTACAAAATACTGAATATCCCTCGCCGCCCGTAGAGCAAAAATAGTCATTATTTATCTAGTCTTCTTCAGAAATATTTTTTGTAGCGTCAACGTCGGGAATTTAAGCTGTGATAATAACTCTTTGGTCGAAATCTATAAAATCTTTATTTTTATAATAGTGCATTTGTTATTTACAATCTTATTTTGATTAATTTGTTTCGAACGAGCAAGTGACTTTTGTGAGTAATTTTGGGTATTTCTTACAAAAAATGGCTTGAATTGTATATATAGAAAATTACTACCTGAGCATTCATTTAATGCGTTTGACTTGGATTGGTTGATTGGAAGGATTGAATTGATTGGAAGGATCGATTTCAACACTATTGTCAGATCTGAATACTGTCGATCACACACCGCATGGTTCTACCGCAAAACTAATGACATAAAAGAATAGGGATATATTCTATCGCATTAAGGAATTTGCTTTAAAACGGCAACGAAGGCTATTAGAAATTGGCTAAAAATAGATACACCTACCTGTGTCTACCATTTCGGTAAAAGAGGCGTGAGGCGATAATTAATTCATATATTGACTTGCTTACTATTGGTAATATGCAAAGGTTAACATAAGAATCCGGAGTATTGAATTGAGCTCAAAAGACGATTTGAAATAGAGAAAAAAGATGCCTTAAAAGCGAACAAGTTTCGTCGCTCGGTAAGTTAACAAGATTTCTCTTGTTGGCGCAAAGTCCTTTATCTAAAAAGCTTTTACTTTTTCTTTATTAATCATATCAGTTGGTCTTAGAGTTTCATAAATTGTGGCTTAAGGTGAATCCTGGTCATGTGAAATACTTAAATTAACCAAGTTATCGACGCCTCTTGGTTCCGAACGGCTAAAATTGTAGGCTTTGCTACTTGTGTTAAGCATTTTGTTTAATTGAGAAATAAAAATGAAATAGTGACGTTTCGATCTTGTAAAAATAGTCTGAAATTTACTTTAAAAAGTCTGAAGAAAGTTATTATTACGATGCGTTCGTGTCATAATTCTCAGAAATCGTCCGTTCGTAAATCTACGGAACCCGATAGAATAGAATCGGCGTGTTTCAAATCGCTGCATGCTGACATTGACACATTCTGAAAACTGGAAACTGTCGTCAGCGAGCCGTGTCTGCTGTCAATTTCATAAATCCACTCTATCGTTTCACACACTGACGCTGAATACACGACGGACCGATCACCTGCCATCAATCATTGGCCAATCTCTGTCAGCCGCTGCAATCTCCTCGAGTTTGCCAATACCGCGTCGAGCGCCAAATTCTGAGTCAATGTCTTGTCAACTTAAGTACGTTAAGGAAACTTGCTCTAAAGGGGATGTGGCTGTGTTTGAAGTTATGCAGGCAATACGTGCTAATGTGGTGCTAATATGTTGTTTAGTTGGCGGATTTTCAATTCTATTTTATCTAGCCTGAAGGACATTATTTTTCATTCTACATACATCATGTCCCTTTGGCATCAAAAATGATTAATAACTGGGGAAAATTATAATGATAGTCATAATTGTGAATCCTCTACGTCTTAACGCTAACATATACATTGTTTTGCGGTTGGTCCCGCCATAAAATATTTTTTCGTGTCTATGTGAAAAATATTGGATTGGCGAGACATTAATAAACAAGAAACAATAATAACGCGATCAGGTACAGTATGGTCACTAAACCATGACTAGATAAAAAAGCACTACTAAGATA
The DNA here is from genome assembly GCA_030295005.1 of Cephonodes hylas. Lineage (NCBI taxonomy): Eukaryota > Metazoa > Arthropoda > Insecta > Lepidoptera > Sphingidae > Cephonodes > Cephonodes hylas. The sequence goes on along the minus strand of AP025364.1, from coordinate 2,716,594 downwards.
ATATTTTTTTTTTTTTTTATGGGAAAGGAGGCAAACGAGCCAGTGAGCCACCTGATGTTAAGTGGTCAACACCGCCCATGAACACCCACAATACCGGAGGAATCATCGGTGCGTTGCCGGCCTTTGAGGAAGATAAAGGCTCTTTTTTTGAAGGTCCCTAGATCGTATCCATTCGGAAATACTGCCGACGGAAGCTGATTCCACAAAGTTGTTGTGCGTGGAATGAAACACCGTTTGAACCGCACTGTCGAAGAGCGCCATTCATCCAGATGGTAGGGATGAAACTTTAATTTTTGACGTGTGGTGCGGTGGTGAAATTCAGCAGCAGGTATTAACCCAAAAAGTTCATCTGAGCACTCCCCATGGTACATGCGATATAGGACACATAGAGACGCGACGTCTCTTCGCAATGAGAGGGGATCGATTTTGTCCGAAAGGATCTGGTTATCGATGATTCGAGCAGCACGTCGTTGAATACGGTCAAATGGAAGAAGCTGGTACTGAGGAGCTCCAGCCCAGAGATGACAACAATACTCCATATGTGGGCGGACCTGCGACTTATACAGCTGTAGGCGCTGATCCGGCGTGAAATAATGTCTCGCTCTGCTGAGCACACCAAGCTTTTTCGAAGCTAGCTTCGCTTTATCTTCCAGATGACCGCAAAACTGAACGGTACTCGAAACATCGACACCAAGGATTCCAATACTAGACGAAATACCAAGGGAAGCGCCCAGGAACCGAGGTGATACGGAAAAGGGAGTTTTTTTAGCAGTAAATGCGCAAACTTGAGTCTTAGACCGATTAAATTGGACCAAATTCTGCCTGCCCCAGTCGGCGGCTTGGTCCAACAAGTAGTCGATTTCTGACACAAGCCTATTTCGGCACTCATTGACTTGTTCCTGAGAGGAATTAGCACGGCCAGTGTATAAGGCATCGCCGGTACTGTCATCTGCATAACAATGAATGTTATTATGAGTTAACAAGTCATTAATATGCAGAAGGAACAGAGTAGGGGATAGCACACAACCTTGTGGTACACCAGCATTCACAGGCATAGAGTCCGAGCTAGAACCGTCGACTACGACTTTTATGCTTCGCTCTGTGAGAAAACTGGCGACCCAGTTGCAGAGCCTCTCAGGAAGTCCAAAAGAAGAGAGTTTGGAAAGTAAAGCTCCATGCCAAACCCGATCAAAAGCCTTCGCTATATCCAACCCTACCGCCAAGGCCTCCCCCTTGCTTTCGATCGCCTCTGCCCACCTGTGGGTTAGATACACAAGAAGATCACCAGCTGATCGGCCCCGTCTAAAACCATATTGACGATCATTAATCAGCTGATGAGTCTCCAGGTAGCACAGAAGCTGGCTGTTTATTATGGTTTCCATAATTTTAGAAAACAAGGAGGTTATGGTAATGGGCCTGTAGTTAGAAGGATCAGATCGGTCGCCTTTTTTTGGGATCGGGTGCACTAAGCCAACCCTCCAAGATTTTGGAACTACACCTGATAAGTATGAATGCCGAAAAAGACGCGTGAGCACTGGTGCCAGCTCAGGAGCACATGTCTTCAGCACAATAGGAGGGATTCCATCCGGCCCACACGACTTATGGATATCCAGGGAAAGTAGTACTTTACGCACAGAGCTCTGGTGAAAACGGATATCTGGCATAGAGTTTTCACAGCAAGTGATCGTAGGTGCTAGACTTCCCTGGTCATCCTGAGTCGAATTACACGCAAACAGAGCACCCAAGAGATCAGCTTTCTCTTTTGCGCTGTGGGCCAGCGAACTATCCTCCCTGCGCAATGAAGGAAATGAAGGCTTACAAAAGTTGCCGAGAACAGCTTTAGCCAGAGACCAGTAGGCCCGAGTTCCTGAAGGAAGACGAACTAATCTCCTGCCTATGCTCTCGATGTATTTAGACTTAGCCATAGCGATCGTTTTCTTGAAACCCCTAGCGGCAAAGTTATACTGCTTCCTAAGAGCACTGGTGTTAGCATCGTGCGACAAAATGGCATTAGCCCAGGCTTGATAACGCTCCTGTTTCAGGCGAGATGCCGCTTTACAGGTACGGTCAAACCAGGGTTGAGACTTACCACCGACCGGCACCATAGAGTTAGGGATGAATAGTTCCATACCCTGAAGTACTACATCGGTAACTGAGTCGGCAATAGTGTCAACATCGCCCAGAGAGAAGCAAACCCGCCCCCAGGGGTAGGAAGCGAAAAATGTACGCATCGCGTCCCAATCCGCTGACCTAAAGTGCCAAACACGTCGCCAAGCAGTACGGGGACGTGCAGGACGCTGGCATGGCACTTTACTCTTAACAAGTGAATGGTCTGATGAACCAAGAGGAGCATCGATGGTAATCTGATAGGCATCGGGATGAGAGGTCAGCAGTAGGTCTAACAACGACGGCGTATGGTTCTCCACATTAGGTATCCTGGTTGGCGAAGCAACCAATTGTGTAAGACCATAAGCTAAGGCAAAGTCGTGAACAGATCTCCCAGTGTGGTCAGTTGTACGTGAACCTAGCCATTCGTCGTGATGAGCGTTAAAGTCACCAAGGATGACAATCTCAGCGGAAGGGATCTGTTCAAGTACTGTATGGGACCTGTAGAGGCAAGCGTAGACGCGAGGATGATCCTGGTAATCTACACGCAGCCACAAGATGGAAAGGTCCTTACCTTCAAGATTGCTGAGGCGACGGTAGCACAGATCCTCTCTGACATATGCACATACACCAGCTCGACACATAAATGTGTGTTCAATGCTGTAGCCCGGGTAGCGCAGATATGAGATGTCTAAGGGAGAGGATATTTGTGTTTCCGTAAGGAATAGTAAGGCCGGCTTATTCGTCTCCAGATGGTAGTGGACTGCATTAAGATTTGAATTAATTCCCCTTATATTGCAGAAGTCCATATGGAGCATCAGCGGGGTGTCAGCGGTGGCCTTACGAGTGGAGCCTCTGGCAGAAGAGTTATAGAGCGGGATATTGCCCTCCCCAGAATACGTAGGGCAGCCTGAGCAAGAGTGCTCAGGGGGGGATTCTCCTGCACATGAAGTACCGGTACCCCCCTGGGGTAGATTTCTTTTGTATACCGCAGCCATAACTAATTGAGGGGAGGGGAAGGAAGTTGGGCCCCCGGTAATCTCACAAACCAATCGAAACGCAACAGCTAACTGCTACTTTACGTTGTTATTATGTGAGACAGTGGTACCACCCCGGACGAGCCGGCCCATTCATGCTTTTATTAAAAGCGTGGCTCTACCACTTTAATAAATCTATAGAAACGTTTGTGTTCCTTTCATTTGCATTTCCTTCATAAGTTTTATCAAATAACTAATTTATATCATCGCGCAGTGCTAACTCAAAACTTTCTAGATTTGCGAATTAAGTTTCGGTTCCATCGAGGTCTTGTTTTGATCCGAGTTCCTGGGCTTTAAAGATTTTATTGTTGTTTTGATGAAGGCAACTTTGTCTACTTAAAACTCTAGATTGCCTGCCTCGTGAATAACTTCGCTTCGTATTTCAGATATAAAAGCAAAGTTTTTCATACTTGATTAATCTCGTTCTTATTATTATGAGTTTGTATTTTTATTCTGAGACTTTGGAATGTTTTTAGACTGCTATCGAAAATTATTGTAAGTAGACATATTGTAATAACATTTTTAGTGTTGCTAATTCTGTAAAATATCCTAAGTTTAAAAAAAATATTGTCTTGATGTTTGAAAATATTTCCTTTTTATATTCATTTTACTTCAGATGTTCGAAATAGTATGAAGTATAACTAAACATAGAGGTATGTTAGCAAGGGTCTCTCATAACTCCCTAATAATCTTCACGACGACGCTAACTCGAGTGGAAATGTTAGTTCCTCCCGCGCGATGTAACCGATCCCCAATCTCGAGTAAATCGAATTCATTTGGGACTTGTTGGAACACCGTTACTTAGTGTGCGGAATTATATCATCCACTAACTTGCCACATAAATATTAATGTCGTTGGACGGACCCAGACTTGACATTCGATTCCCGAGAGCGGTATAAACATAGAAAAAGTTGGGTATTCCCTTGGCCGGCGTGCGTAGCTCATAATTTACTTAGATCCCGCCCCGCTGCGAGTTTAAACGTTTCCCGAAATTCTAATTTGGTTTCGCTTTGAATTTATATCTGTTGAAACAATTGGCGTTCACGGATTCCCGGAACGATTTGTAAACGTATAATTAACCTTGTTTAATTTAAATGTTGCTCAAGTTCTTTATTTATTTCACAATTATATTTTCAGAAGGAATCAAGTTACTATAAATATGACGACGGTGCTTTCATACTGTAATTATTTTATGGCACATAATTATACAAACGCCGGTTAATTTCCAACATTGACATTTGCTTAATTTGTAGGAACACGGTTTGCACAAATTAAATGTGCTACTAAATGCAAAACATATTAAATTTTAATTAACAGCCGGCTCGAATTGAATACTTTAATTTTACGGAATAGATATTTCATACGTAGAATTATTTTAATGGCCATTACGTAGTTTGAAGCGGCATCTGGTGGAATTTATTAAATTTCGAAATTAAAAAGCGTCATCGCCGCCATTTGCTGGCGAATGACATGTCTTTAGCTGAAAAAATGTAATGTAAACACAGATTAACCTATTTCCGAAGGCGATGTCAAGGATGGATGTTATTAAAAGACGATGCGAAAATTTTCTCAGTGTATTGATATTTTTGACATTGATATATATCCCGCCAAGTTTGGCGCATCGTGAATAATTAAAATTCTTCCGAGGGAAAGTTTGTCGGGCGAAAAAGGTCTTGTGTCAAAGTAAATTTATAAGCAAATTGACCTTAGTTAAACTTGTGTTTCTGTCTCGTGGATAAACTGGGACGCTTTGAAAAGTCCTTCAAATAAAAATATGATTTATTTATTAACTGTCCTACGATTTGGTTATAAGCATGACAATTAATTGTTTTTCTCAGTTCTCTTGGTACTTTTAAATTGGTTTCTATAAATAAATGTGGTCTGTGATTAAAATTAGCTAGATTATTTATTGTACTTCATAAATGGGCTCTAGAAGCATCATCTATTGAAAAGTTTTGAAAGTTAGACAATAGAGTATTACTAGTAATAGCATTTAACCTAGAAATATGTTCTAAAAAATACCAGAAAATATCCCTCTTACCCCTGTGACGCAATACTTTACCCATAGCTGACAAAATGAGGGAATAGAAATACTCCGAATGTATGTATTGAAATATCCCAATTATTATGAGATTCTTTGCCTTAATATTTTTAGATGAACATTGCTTTGCTTCTCCTGTAATATTGTGTGTTCGATTGTATTCCATTCCAGAATTCCCTGGGCCGGAAAATTCACGCTCTCTCGTAAATAAATCTGCCTGTCTACATTACACATTACTTTTGGTGTTTTTTCTTCTATTGCTTTTCTAGTGAAAGCCATCCATTTGGCACGTTTTACTGTTGGCATGAATGAATTGGTTCTGGTAAAACAGTAGGTTTTTATTTAGTTTTTAAATTTTTAAATTCATAACTTAAATAATTGAAGCAAGGTTTTGCGATGGAAAACATTGAACATAGAAAGTGCAAAAACATGTTCTGTTTTTACGTTCATTAGACTTAACCCTACACTGCATTCAGTGCCATATATGTCACAACCAATAAAATTGATATTTTTTCTAAGTTGAACCTAGGGACGAGATCTATAATTATGATAGCTTATTAATTATAGTCAATGACAATCAATTAGTACCTTTATTCGAGTTAGATGGCAGTACCCCCTCGCTCAATTAGCCGTTTAACTGAAAGAATTGATAATATGCCGTGGGCGGTGCGAACGATATTTAAAAACACAGAAAAATAATAATTATTGACGGAGTGCAATAGTGAAAAAAATGTTTTTATATCGAGAAAACTGTGTACTAAGCAAATGTAAGTATTATTTTTTGATTTGACATTGTTTTGATACTAAAATTTTATAATTACTGGTTGTTCCCGATATGTCACTTCATGCAGTGATGGTCCAAATTTATGTATGTTTAATAATGTCGATATGTTTTTTTTTATTTTCGATAATGGCGACGAAAAGTTTATCTAGCAATCAAATCCTAAATTATTTGACAATACCATCAGGCAGCGAAGACAAACTAGACTCCTTTGAGGCTGAAAGTAATGATGATATTGCTGCAATTCGAACTATCGTCAATCAACTTTGTGAAACGTTTAGCGATGCTGATGATGAACAGCAATATCATTCTTCAATCAGGTATGATCTCGTTACACCATTATCAAGGTCATATAATAAATAAATACATTCAATAGTCACATACACAGTTCTGACCGCACACTAGGATACAAGTCCTGTGTCGTGGGTATCAGAGACTACGAGGGACTTATTCGGTCTCACTAACACCCAGACTCGAAAAAAATATTTATCTCGGTGCGGGGAACAAACCCGTAGCCTCTCGTTTCACAAACTGATGTCAAGCCAACTGCACCACGGGGCTGTCAAATATAATGATGTAACTGATATGCAGCAGCATATTTCAAACCTCTGGAGATTCAAGTCCTGCAGTTCCAATTACGTCTAGATCAAGTGCTATACAAGCACGGCAGGTTGTGAAAGAAAGAAGTGGTACTTGAGGCTTTATTGCCATCTCCTCGATATCGCCACCATAAACAGTTGGTTGCTATATAGAAGAGTTGGGGAGATGCGACAAGAAGCAACGCCGCCAAAGTTAAAAGACTTATAGTTAGGATTGGCAAAAAACCTCTTCATAAGTGGTTAGTCAATGAAAAAGAAAAGAGGCCGACCGTCTTCTGCTAATAAGGACTTGATAGAGAAGAAAAGAACGAGAGCCAATGGTGCGAATCTTCCTCCTCGTGACGTAAGGCGTGATGGTGATATGTAAGGACAGAAACACCAACAATGCAAGTATCTTTGCTGCAAAAGAAACTCATTTGTTTTGTTCGAGAAATGCGGGGTCGAACATTGTGTCAACAAAGATAAAAAATGCTTCCGTCTCTGTCATCTCTAGTATTGTACTAAACATACATCGATAGGTCAATGCATGTTGTGCCATATATGGAACAAAATTAAAAAACCGTTTTTTTCCATTATTATTTATGATTTATTTTTTTAATTATTTTTTCCGTATTCTAGACCAAAACTATGAGTAGATAAGATTTTTTTTCTTTCGAAAATAAAAATCATGCAGTGTAGGGTTAATTTTGGATAACTTGCTCAAATACTGTCTCATCCAAATATGGCTGCTATCTGCTTCTTCCAGAACACACCGTCGCTTGGCTAGACACCAACTGGCTCCACGAGAGGTTCGATCTCCGCACCGAGACAATTGTTTGTGTGATAAAAAAAAAAATACTTATTTATTTATTATTTATTTAAAAAATTCTTGCACATACACTGAATATAATGACGATACTTAACTAACAAAAGATAAAACAAGAAGCGATAATACTTGTTTTGCGAGTGGATGTTTGTGAGACTGAAAAGTCTTATGTAGTTTCTGATAACCACAACACAAGAACTGTAATTTAATGTTGGATCAAAATTATAATGTGAACGTGTTGCTTGTTGGATGTATTTATTCTTCAGTGTTGTGATATCTTCTATTGTACCAATAATAAAATGTTAAACGTAACCTTTTCAAAGGCCCGACAGTAGTTTAATAATTAAATAATTCACGATACATTTTGTCCCTGATAATATTACATTATTTTTTTTTATAAAAAAATGTTTTCATTTGGTCTTCATTCACAGACTCAAGTAAGTACTCAAAAGATAAAACAATTATAAAGGACCAAGAAGCTTTCTTGAAATTAATGTGGCTTTTGATGTAATTTGATTTCGTCCACCCCATGAGCGAGGTATTATCATCAATCATTACGGAACCGCGAGAAAGAATCCGAAATTAATCCGTACGCTCCAGATTTGCAACACTTACACAGATATCTGATAGCGCTGACAACTACTGACAAAGACAAATGGAACGCCGATATTGCGCGTAATACCATTTGACTGTACAGCCGAACCGCGTTTGGAAGTAACAATAGTGACTAACGCAGTGTTTCGATTCGAGTGCATTTAGATACATTTCTGCACCCGCATTTTACGTAACAAGCGCATTTCCAGACTCCGTGCTGCTATTGAGAAATTCCCTGTTGGAAAATCCCTATACTGGAAATCGAATCCAATTGGAAATCGAACTCGGGACTTCTAGATCGCAAGGCATATAATTGTTTATATGTTATGAATGTATTTTTTCAAACTATTAATAAAATCTGTTATACCGGATATATTAACCGTTTTTTAAATCAATAGTAATTCTCGGTATCATTAAAAATTAATTATCCATCTAATGGTACGTAAAGTATGGCCTGAATTTTCCCTTCATCAGCGTCTTGATGGTTCATAATTGGGAAAACATTTAAAACTTGCCAGTAATCCTTGGCCTAGTGATTTACTAGCTTAAATAAATTTTAGTTAAGTAGGAGACTCAGTAAGCTTTGCATTCCATTATCTGTTTCTTTTTATTCTTTATATTGCTATAGAAAGGAATCCTTTTCTTAGCCTGATTGGTATTGCTGAAGACAAATTATTCTTCCTTTCTCATGTTCCTTCCTTACTACTGAGAAAGACCAATTCATGTACTTTGCAGAAATAGCGAGCTATTGGTTAGTAGATACCAGTACATTTTTGTTTTGATCGTTCTCTCCACCCTTCATATACCTAATCAAGTATGTAATCTCCTAAGCACATAATCACATGATATTGTACGTTGTTACTTGTTACATATAAACGTGGTACATTTGTGCGGAAATGCCATCGTCCTATTTAGAAGAATGCATTAACGCGTCTCAGTCTGGCGGCTGCAATATCCACTGGGACAGATGCTCTCAACTGTTCAAGTTTTGTACGACGCCAATTATCGGATTTCAACGCGGTCGGCTAATTTAATTTGGCTTGCTCACTCTTCAGAGTTATAAGTTTTTATGACTTTCAGTAAGCGATTTTTACCCGCAAAGAATCTTTTTATTCCGTCCCATGTTCAAAAAGATTTATGAATTGAATATGTCTAATAGTCTATCCAACAACAATTAAGCTTTTCTAGATGAGTGTGGTTAAGCTAAAACAAAATGAATTTAACGCTTCCTACAGCTTTTCCGTTTCGTCCGTCCTTCGCGCGAAAGGAACATTCTCATCTATTTGAATTTGCGTAATGGGCCACATTTATTTCGGATTGATGGATCCAATTCACTTTACATGGAACCTTTTGAGGTGATTTTTCAAGCGTTGGAAGTGAGGAAGCTCTTAATATTCTTAACAATGTTTTTGTTAGGGTCCTTTGTTACTTTACGTCGTGTGGTGCGCCCTCAAGTGAAGCGCACTTGAGACCCGTTGTATCTTTGTGAGGGCGAGAGTTTAAGTAGCCGTAAGGTTTAACGGATGACATTTTAATATGTTTGGAGTTACAAAAATAGATCTTTATCTGACACAGTCTGCTGCATGATTTATTAATAAGAGATTTGATTTTAACATACAATATATCATACAACACTTAAAGCAAAGACTTACATAGAACCATATTAATGAAATTAAATCGTATTGTATTTCACATACTAAAAAATCTGTGGGATAAAATTATAAAGCGTGCAGGGAATTCATTAATCAATATATCTTGTATCTTCTTAGAAAACAAAGTCCACCAATATAACATTTCATTATGATTGAGGGATGTATATCTCATATTTGCATAGTTTGGTCAGACTATAGCGGATACACAATCGTGCCACTTTCATTTGTTTCTTCTTTGATTATATAAGATCCACAAATCGTTCGTAATTATTCAGAACTCTACTGAAACTTGGTACTTGTAACTTAAAGTGGCGTTAAGACTATATATGACCGTCTGATAATTTATTAGTATAAGTCGGTTACTCTCAAAATCTTGCAAGCATCAACACTATAAACAATAACAAAGCAGTGACGACAGAAGTAAAGAGTTTATAGCCAACATAACCGTTCCAGTTGTGCACTACCTCAGTAAACACGCACAACAATTGCTTAATTAAAATACTGCATTAAATTATACAGCGTACATAAAATTAATATTCAATGGGCATTTGAAGATCTCACAGCGCGTAAACGCGTTTACGACACGATCGTTTGTTGTGCACGCTCGGTCGCCGTTCCGAATGTCCGGCTAAATCATTTTACGCCCTCTTAACTTGGCTGTGGAAGTTTTTGATGGCGCTTATATTTTACTGTCTGGTACGGGTATAGATCGCGCTTAAGCATATTTAGGTCGAGAGATGATGTTATGTGTGTATTCACATTGAATTATCACTTGCTTTAACGGTGAAGGAAAACATTGTGATAAAACCTGCACACCTAAGAGTTCTTAGGAATTTCTTAGGTGTGTAGTCCGCCAACCCGCACTAGGCCAGCGTGGCGGACTATGGCCTAAACCCTCTCAATGGTAGAGGAGACCCGTGCTCAGCAGTGGGCGTATATGGGTTGATGAAGATGAAGAAGATGAAGTTATGATGTTTTACTGATTGTTGTACAATCCTTGATTTGAAGAGTGTACATGCAAATTGAACCCTTGTTGGTAATACAGCAGAAATTTGTTCAACGTATTTTTAGACTTGATCACTGAAAATTTTTAATTCAGTCAATTTGCCCACTAAATGCACATCTAGTGGCACACAATAGTATGCGTAAATAAATACCCACAGAATCGTAATATGAGCTCACGGCACTTCGAATACAAACCGCCATTAAACAATTTGCATAGTATCAAAACCCAACCGCTATTAATCGTAGCGAAGAAACACAAAATGTGCAAACCCTGCGGTCCGCTAATGAAACGTGATTGTATCGGCGTGTCTATTTACAAACCTCAGACACTTCGCTAATGAGTGCCCACGCTGATATTTCTTCTCGGACCCGCACCAGCCTCTAATTATGGCAACAAAGCCGCTGAAAATTAATACCGAACCGTCGAGAAGCTCAAAGTAGTTGGTAGACTGTGAGGTGATTGACAAGGGTACGAAAAGATTTTTAGCAATCGCTTTTTCAGATTTGGGTGTTGAGTTTTTTTCGTTCTATGTTTCAGCAGCGACCCAAGTTGTAGATTGCTAATGATCTTTGATTTAAAATGGAGAAAGGTTTGGGTGACTTTGGTCGTTGTCAAGTTACGTATAAAAGGCATTTTTTAAGTTATAGTCAAAATTGAAAGGTTGCAACTACACTTACTTTACTTTTTATTTTTTCTCTTTAAGGTTTTTAATTATTTATTGTAATCAATGAATGCTTTAGTGAAGCAATTAGAATTTTGTAATTAGTTTTGGGTATTTTATGTACACCTTTAATGGTAGAGCTCCCATTTTGATAATATCTAGTTAATTTTCCACACAAGCAACACGGAATTAATCTTGATAACCTAAGTCTAAATACACTATCTCTCTCTCGTTGCCGTGATCCAAGGTTTTATCAAAGATTATTTATAAATATAGAGGCTATGAATTCAAATATTAAAATACGGATTTGATTAAAAATAACTTTACCCGCCAGTGTATACAAAGTTATTCAGTTCCCAACATTGTACAAAACATTGTGTTCAAAAATGATTATGATAAAGAGTTTTCACTTCGCCGTGGCGTGGATTGATCGTCTTCGAAAACGGTTCATTGCATATTTATCGAACCGTTTAACTCCATCGCTGGCTGGATCGCGTTACATTGGAATTGTAAGCGTTGATTCCAAGCTATGCGGTAATGAAGTATCGTCTTTATTCTATAGTTTCTATAGAGCTTTTTCTATAAATTTCAAATATTAATTGCGGCGTATTCCAGGATTAGATTAATGTACATTTCACTATCTTTCTAAATAATACCCATTGTGCAGTGGTGTTACTTCCATAGATTTCAAAAAGCGTTACACGTTAATTTCTTTATGTCTTGTTTATAATTGTACATATCCTGACCCGGATATACTTATATTTATATCAAATACTTATTGTTTAAAAGATATTTAAAGATTAAAGAATTTATTGCGGAATTTTGTTATGTATGGCTTTTGGCCTTCTATGAAAGTATGTACTACCATTGGTTATTGAGTTCACTGTCCACTCATAGCCATTCTATTGGTATGCTATTTTCATTGCATATGCATTTATTATTTGGTGCAAGTATGTGCAAAAAATATAGGATTACTTCATCAAGACAATTTAATTGCCCACAAATAGACATAGACAAAGCTTTATTTTACCACTTTCCATGCAAATAAGGAGTATAACCTTCTCACAATATTGTTGACGTAAAATGGGAATTTCCGAAGCAGTGTGGCATATTGGGTTGGCTTAGCAAACTATTGTCCTAAATCCTTCCCATAACAGGATTTCATGTTACGTCGTGCACTGGACCACATATGTATAAAGACAGAGTTAATATCTACGTACGCACAATGTAAGGCGTGAGATTGGATTGAAGCGCCAGCCAGGTATCTGACGGCTTCTACGTTAATTTGGCTTTGAGCGGAATACAATGTCCTTCTCAATTATAAACAAATATATAGTTAACCGGAACCTTTTCAATTTCATAGTGCGTTTGAAATTCTTACGGGTGATTTTTTAGTAACTTATAATGTCTTATTTTTTTAAATAACACGATATTCACGCGTGATATTAAACTATTAAGTTTTTTCCCCTAAAATAAAAGGCATTGAAAAAACATAGCGTGTAGATATATATAAATCTTTGTATTTCAAATTATTTTATATGAAAAAATAGGCTTATCGATATAAAATTTTACTGTTACTACAACATAGGAAAAAATATCAAAGGTAACAAATAACCTATCTCATCTATATTAGGGTTCCCAATGTCTCCCGTGTCGTGGCAATTGGGCACAATTTCTTTCTAATCTAAGAATCCAATCATATCTTCGCGTTGTATTAGCGCAAATAGAGGAATGAACCGTGAACGTCAATAGGCTTTTGTAAATATTAATACGTCAATTTCCTCTTAATACGTCGTGGTAAGGATTCTGCCACGTTTCTATTAGGCACACAATGGGATCTTTGATGACGCGGCTTTTTCTTTTAACCGTATTGTTTTTTATTTGTTGTGTAATAAGAATAATATTGCTTTTCTGATTCACTATTATTATGTCAATTTTGAAAATGGGCGACCAATTTGATGTTTTTATGTCCCTATGCGTATTTATTACACTTACGAATTAGTGACAACTAAGAGCCAGAGGCATATTTACGTTTTTGCTCCTTCCTCGGGAAAACGCCGTGTATAAACATATTTAGTTCAAATATATGCCCATAGGATCTTATCTCATAAGATAAGCGCCTCAAGTTTCGCTCATATTTCATTCAGCCATCAGGATTGCTCATATAAACTGATCGGCTATAATCGTTCATATTATATTTAGTATAATAAGAATCGGTTTCAAATTTGTAGCGTTTGAAATAATCAAACTAATCTGAATAAAGAACTAATTAAAAAATCTTTCAAGTTCAGACCCATTCTAAAATTAAAACCAGTGTCTCTTTAACATTTGCACTGTATTAGTACACGTTTATGGTAGTTTCATATGGGTAAGTTTCCTCACAAATCTAATCTTGAAAAATCACCACAATGTTGCTCAAGTTTCGCCGCATGTTGCCAATAATGGCGGGGTAATACGGGCATTTGTTATTATACACTGCAACTATTACGACGGGTCACGTTTCCTAGTGATTTATTTGGGCTCCAACAGTAACTGGGGCTAGCGATCGCTTTGGGAGCGCACTTTTTTTGCCCCAATCATGCTGGAATTTATATGGACGCCGCGCCGATGGAAATGTATTTTTTGCACTGAATACAGTTTAGCTTATAAGTGGAGCTATGGGACTGAGTAGAGGAACTGGAACGGATACCGGTAATTTTGTACTGGCACGATAAATTGCCGGTAGAATTCGAACTGTGTTACTATTGCCTAGAGGTGGTATCGATATGAATCGATGAAAATGCGTACATTATATTATGACTAGACTATAAACGGCTTAAGAAAACATCGTGAGGAAACCTGCACGCTTAAAATGTTCTTAGCAATTCTTGGGTGTAGTTCCTCCAATCCGCATTAGACCAGCGTGGTGAACTAAAGCCTTACATTTCTTAAATATATAGGCCCATGCCTACCAGTTTGACGTATTAAGCTGATGATGATATTATGATTATATACGTCCTTCGTACAACACCAAAGGATATATGCATAAACCTAATCTATTGCTGGAAAATCAAACATTACCAAAATATATCATGAAAGTTGAAGCCGTAGGCATAATGACAATTACCGACTTCAAGTTGTCGTGTCGTGTATTGTCCTACTCGTATCATCTTTCTTTTTTAAGATCGATGTCAATTTTTTTTTAACATATAAATGATTAAGATTTATAAACTTTTTTTCAGAGAACGTCATCGTTCCAAATTTAGATTATTGTTAATTAAAGGATTTACTATAACGCGAGATGGACGGCGCAATAAAATAATTAATACAAAAAATGTTCATCAAACAGTCATTGAATTAAAAAGTTTTAATTGACAAAATTTTTCTTCGTTAAAAATGTTAGGCTCTAAAATATGACTTTCTAAAAGTTTTTGTTTTGGGAATAAAATATAATTCACCAAGGTTTTGTAATATCCTATGTTTTTGCCATGAATATAGTCAAACTTTTAAAAAGGAGTGTCAAAAGTGTTTCAAGCCAAAAGAGAAATACTGATTGACACGAAAAACGGCAATAGGCTCGCCCCCTATTACGTGGGACTGATACATACCTACCTGGCGAAATGTGGGTGCAGAAATGTATCTCTGCCGACCCCTTCGGGAAATATAGGCGTGAGGTATGTTTTTTTTTGTGTTGTGATTGACACTAAAGATGTAAACTTATGATAAAATCATGTGCTTTATGTGGTGTTTGAAATTTTAATAAATATTGTTGTGAGGTATTATCGTTATAACAAATGTTGTATATAATTGCCTCAAAATACTCGTATTGAAAATATGTGTAATAAGGTAAAGCACTCTATACGTACTGTAGTGTTCTGATGTATCAGGTTGGTTCGTATAAATAAAACAACAAATGCTTACTCACAACAGCGTCTGGCCCGTCCACTCAGTCCGATGTCCGGTGTAGTAGTGAACCGGTTTGAGTGGGGAACAGCGCTTATATTATAATTTCTTTTCACGTTTACCTTACAATATATTATTAATATTACATGTACACTACATCTCTTCCCTTTTCAATAATTTTAAAAATAAATTTATTTTATATTTTACGCTAATAGTTATTTTACACTTGAATCTACCGCACCGTTCGGAAGGCAGAAATCACTAGAGAAGAACGGGCAAGAAACTCTAGTGTTGCTCTTTTCTAATTAAGAAATAGTTTACAATGTAATGTAGTCCATTCTCCTTCATTTTTTTTAGCAGTTTGATATTCTCCACCATTGTCCAGTTGCATTGATCGCTACATCAGCTACTCGTCTACTGCGCTGTAGACAACCGTTTCGATGATTCTGTAGTCGTAGCGATCCTTAACTTCCTGGTTGCAACTGAAACAGTCTTAACACCAAAAGAAAGCATCGTCCGGCAATATTAAAATCGACTCAACCGGTTATCCATGGTGTAACTGAAATGAAATTTATTTCAAAACGACATGTACATTTTCGTGTATCGAAAGGTCCCAAAATAGGCAAGCCTTTAGCTTTGGTACAGGGTAGGTACTTGTTTATTTACATTAACTGGTAATTGTCTGGGTACAGAGTTAGGGAGGATTTAGTGCTGATACCAGAGCACAAATATTACATATGGGGCATTCCACGCGAAGCGGACAAGCAAAAAAAGTCGATGTTTCCGATTTCAGTAATATTCGAGTATGTTATAAATATACATGTCCTTTATACGTGTGTTAAATATTTTTGTAATATAATGACTGGTTACAGAGTTACGGGACTTTGAACTTGTGGCCGGCGTGTGGGCATGCAGTGCTTCAAAGCCCATTACCGAGTCATAAGATTATGGTTTAAAATAATTCAACTAGTGGATTTAATACTTCATTTAATGAGTGTTTAAACTGCATTTTTGTTTATAAAAAAAAATCTTTTTTCATTAAAAAAACTTGCAAGTTAACTTTTTAAAGCTGATTTTCACAAAGATTATCATTTTCAATTTTTTTTATTATTTTCCTGAAAAAAGCTTACACTGTGTAGAATATCCTTACAAAGTTGTATAACGGGCCCGAAAGTAGTTTAGGAGCTAGACCAAAATTAGTGCCGCAGCGACGGCGTCCAGCGCCGCGCCTAACGCCCGCCCCTTGTTAGAATATAATAAAACTTTTAATCAAAGGAATAAAATAACTTCTGATGGAACATTTTTCATATGATCAATAATACTAATACGTTAATATATATCTATTAAATACTGTTTACTTTGAATCTACACCAATATTAAGCTTTTTAAAATAAAACTATTTGTAATGGTTACATGTATTTACAATTTTTTACAATTTCAAATTCTTCACTGTTACTGGTGCGTTTTATCATAATTCCTGTAGTAGTTGGTATGAAGGCATGATATTTTTTTGTGCCTGGTATGGGGCCCGCTGATTCAAACTTATTCTATAAAAACAACTTATTTTGTTGAATGTCTTCTTTTCGTGAATAGAAAATATTCCTTAGACTAGTTATCGCCTCATAGTCCATTTCCACTGGAATAACGACCACCTCCTGACACTTGTATATTGTCACAAAAAAGGTAAAATTTATAACACAGAAGGATTATGATATCGGATGACCTAAAACATGACACAGCAAGGTTTACCATAATACCATCCACAGAATAATTAATCAACATCTTTAAAATAGGCCATTCGAACTACATAAGAAAGATATATTTAAATAATTGATGGTGCACCCTAGTTCTTTAAAAATAGATTTAATTTCATAAATCTGTTGTATTTTAAACAAGATTTTGGTACAGAAGCAGAATTAGATTTTTATGCCACTTCTTATGGAAAAGGGTTATGTGATGGGGGAAACTCAAAGCGGCTGGCTACCTAAACTAGTCTACAGTCGAAATCAAACCAAGAAATTACCACATTCGAGCGTGTGTAAGAATGGGCGAGAAAATGAATGTTTCTAACGCATATTTTCTATTCACGAAAAAAAAGCATTCAAAAACATAAGTTGTTTTTATAGAATAAGTTTAAGTTTGAATCAGCGTGCCCCATACCAGGCTCAAACAATATCATGCCTTAATTCCTACTACTGAATAAACTGTGATAAATCGTACCACTGACTGTAAATTATTTAAAATTTTAAATACATTTAACTATTAAAAATAGTTCGTTTTATTTTAAAAAGCGTATTATTTGTGTACATTTAAAGTAAACAGTATTTAATAGATAGATATTAACGTATTAGTATTATTGATCATATGCAAAATGTTCCATCAGAAGTTATTTTATTCCTTTGATTAAAAGTTTTATTAAATTCTAACAAGGGGAGGGCGTTAGACGCGGCGCTGGACGCCATCGCAGCGGCACTATTTTTGGTCTAGCTCCTAAGCTAAGTTCGAGCCCGTAATACAACTTAGTAAGGATATTCTGCACAGTATAAGCTTTTTTCAGGAAAAAAATAAAAAAAATTGAAGACGATAATCTTTGTGAAAATCAGCTTTAAAAAGTAAACTTGCAATTTTTTTAATGAAAAAATATTTTTTTTTGATATACAAAAATGCAGTTTAAACACTCATTAAATGAAGTATTAAATCCACTAGTTTAATTATTTTAAACCATAATCTTATGACTCGGTAATGGGCTTTGAAGCACTGCATGCCCACACGCCGGCCACAAGTTCAAAGTCCCGTAACTCTGTAACCAGTCATTATATTACAAAAATATTTAACACACGTATAAAGGACATGTATATTTATAACATACTCGAATATTACTGAAATCGGAAACATCGACTTTTTTTGCTTGTCCGCTTCGCGTGGAATGCCCCATATATTATGTCTGTACCAATTTTGAATCACTACTGTCGTTGGCAGTAGTATTTTTATTTTAATGATTCCGGGATGACCCCGTGACTAGCCACGACTGCTTTTGGACTTAATGTGGTAGGAATAACAATTTAATTTCTTCGTAGCAATCTTGAAACCAGTCAATTTTCAAAGAACTTGATAGTTATTGAAACTCTTCATGAATAAACTTATGACAAATTATCTTTGATCGAACAGATTTTGAAAATAGCAACACTGTTTCATTTTACGTTATGAATGTCATAACAATAGAAAAAATAGCATTACAGCAAACCCGATCAATTTACTTATTCCCTTCAATAAAACCTGAAATCGAATAATGTGCTTTATAAAGTTTATCATTAATCGATTCTTTAAAATTACTACTTAAAAGCCTTTGGAAGTTTTTTATAGAAGCATAATACACTGCCACATAAAAGAGTTATTGACTTTCTGGAGGTGGGTTATGTGTTGGACGTGATTACATTTGTTCCTGGTATTTGTATTGTATTAAAATTACATACATATATAACCTCACGGCTGTATTTCCCGAAGGGGTAAACAGAGGTGCATTTCTGCACCCACATTTCAGCCAGGTAAGCATCAGTCCCTCGCAATAGGGGGCAAGCCTAAAGCAGTTTCCGGGCACATTTCTAGACGCTACTACTGTCAATTTTCTAATGAAAAACTCAGCAACTCTTTGCTTGACCTGGAAATCGAACTCAGGACCTCAATCGTCATTCAGTTCAATCATCATAACGTGTATAATTGTAAATAGTATACATAAACTGTAAATTGTATTTCTATTTTAATTTCCGTTTAATTGATTAGGATACTATTGGCCGTATTTTATGTTTCGTAAATATATTTACTATATCGTGCTTTTTTCAGTACCCTCAGCAATATTGCCAGGAGTTTGTAATCATTAATTAAACCCAAACTTTTTCAAAATAAATAAATATCCTATCCTTTGCTCGGTCTGACGACGTTTCTCACGTTCTTTCAGACTTGTTGCCATATGCATAAGTGCATTATTTTAATAATTACAGCTCTTAGTACAAGTGGACTTGCATAGGCAAAATTATATTAAAGTAATCATAATACCCAAAGGTATGAGTCATAGCCCATTTTGAAACAGGTAAATGCTTCTATTGGTTATCGTACCAATGAAAAATGATATACGCATTTCTGGCTAGCTTTGATTTATTAACTCGCGCAAAAGCTTAATCTTTGTTTTTAAATTAGGGACCCACTTGCCCGCGTAGTTAGTTGAACCCAGGAAACAACTTCTTTTATAGTAACAGACTTTTTAAATGACTCGATATGCAAGTAATTTTTTTTTCTTAAGTTTTATATCAATTTCTGCACTATAAATTATATACTTTGATCATTTCGCATAATTCTCGCGCCCTATCAGAGTCATTACTCCAAAACAAAAATGTCTATAGAATTTTATATGTAAGGAAATACCGTTAGTTCTGAAGTTGCTTAAAAACATCAAGAACGCATATTATCCCAAACGAGATGTTGGGTGTCACAGACCATGTTTGAAAGATGTAGGTAATATAACTACTATGTTCACGTAACATGCATTGATGAAAATTATTCTTTAAATTTAACTTTGAGAACACTTCGGTATAGCGGAACTTGGGGATAACCTGTTCCACTTACTATGGTAAGTCCTAGGTGTTTCTCTTAAAAATATCTTTGCTACCTTGCCTCAAGCATGCGCAAATTCTAACATCTCTGTTCGATTTTCGAAACAGGTACTTTAGGAGAGATCCAATCGGATGGACCTTCAACAAATTAAATAATGTCTGTATTATTTTTAGATGTTTTGCATTTATTTTGTCTGTTCCTTAAACAATCAAACACCTTTTGAAATCTACTAGAGGGTTGATACAATTTCTCTTGAACAGACTATTGTAATATTTATTTAACGATCTTAAAATTTATTATTTTCGCAACTACAATAACTTTTGTAAACAAATTTCTGGTATCTCGTAAAACGTCAATTTTCGAAACCAACATCCATTTTCGACCTTGTTAACCTGAATCAATCTTATTTATTTTTAAAACTATCAGTGAATTTTGACTGATAGGCCATAAATATTACAGCGGCGCACGTTCATTTCAAGATTTTCGCTAGTACCGCCACTAATGACATTTTACTTCTCGATTATTATTTTTTTGCATTTTGTTTCCATTCAAACACAACATGTAGATAATAGAGTTAACATCATAGACTACTTGGATTTAGGATTTGGTTTAAATTTCTCAACACATGGCACGACAATTTAATCCCACTCTACACACAACATAGATAACAGTTCGCTTTACAAGTTCAGGCCTACTATTACGTTCATTGAATCAAAAGGCATCAAAATTGTTAAGTTTTCGGCAAACTTATTTGCTTCAAAAGTAGTATTGAGCTGAGTATTGTATAATGAGACACTCAATGGTCATATTTTAAGTCTGATATATAATTTAATTTATTAATGTTTTTTTTTCAGACTGTTCCCTTAGAGACTTAGATATTCGAAAACGATGGTTTTTAGGTGCAAAATATTTATATAATTACACTGTTAATACTTATCGTTTTCTTATTTTTTTTTTTTTAAGTTAAACCACCCGAATGCAAAAAACATTGCCCTTTTTTGCATGTGGCTTAGTCACACTGGTTGCCTTAAGATATAACTATGACGCATTTCTTCTTTTCCCATAGTAAACCAATTAGAGCTGGTTGACTCTAAGAGTCCTTAGAATCTTGAACTTTACAAGTTGTTCTAATATTCATAAAGTTACTTTAGTCCCTATAGGTACTGTTCTCATTTTCTTGGAACGGTACTTTCATTTCCTATTTATTTATTTTACAAATGCTTTAAGTACCATTTGGCAAACCAAACTACCTCTTTGTCGATCCGATTTAAATCGTACGACCTCTTGATCGTTATATAAATCGTAGACGTAGCAACATACTTGTTAGTTATTCCGATTTTCATAGTATGACTGATAGTTTTAAAGATCATTTAGGTACCAATTAGCAAACCAAACTACTTCTTTGTCGTCGTATACGACCTCTTGATCTTTATACATATAAATCATTAAGATACCGTTTGACGTAGCAAACTACTTCGGAGTTTTTCCGATTCTCATAGAATGACTTCTTGTTCGTTTTAAAGATCATTCAGGTACCGTTTGAAGCAAACTACCTCTTACTCATTCCGATTTTCCGTCGAACGACTGTTGATCGTTAATCATTTAGGTACCATCAGGCGAACCAAAGTACCTCTTTGCAAATAGTATTAACTGAATAATTTCGAAAATAATAACATGTGATAATAAATTTTAATGTATGCACACGGCATTTCTAATATATACTTGTAGTTATTATTTTCATCACTCTTATTAGTTACACAACTAATTTTATACTAGTCATCATTACTACATATGTAGTATAAAACAAAGTCGTTTTCTCTGTCCCTATATCCTTATGTATGCTTTAACCTTTAAAACTAAAACTTTCGCTTACATTGCAAACGCAGGCTGAACCCTACAAGATTTATCGAAATAATGTACTAAGAATTGTACACATTAAAAGGGTCTATAGAAATTCTGCAATGGTATATGTCTATCCCTCATGGATATCCCACAATAACATTTTTTTTCATTTACTTTTTACGACAAATAATGTCAAATTTTCGAAGCGATTTTAACCAATACAGCATTAATGTTTATCCAAATAAATGCGTTATTTATTGTAACTATTTAATTTCAAAGAAATTTGCCCTTTACATCATTTGATTTTAATAAGTATCTTAGGAGATATCACAGTTTTAAAACAATGATCAAGCGCGCAATAATAATGCACAAGGCGCCAACTGCGCCAAACTTAAGTTTCTTGTTAAAACAATTTGACCGATTTGTATGATTTTGGTATAGGCATAAACGCTCAATTCGGCAGTCTACGCGGACAAAGAAGCGGGCAAAAGGTATTGCATATAAAACTTTAATAAATAATAAACATATCTCTTCAAAAAGAAGTTGGCAAATTCTAAGCTAGATAAATTATACCACAAAGCATTAAATTATATATTTCAGCCATTCTTATATTCCGTAAAACGTAAGCGTTATAACCAGATATTTTAAATCTGTAAGTAGGTAGAGGCCGCATAGGAGACGGCGCTGAAACAATTGAAACTATATTTCAAATAGATAAGCTTGCTTATGACTCATTCTTATTTCTTGTTGCCTCAACAGCTGTGTTTGAACACTACTGAAATTCGACAAAGTAAAGCATTTCCAATATTTTACTTTTAATCCATCAACATATCTTTATCGTGACATGATGTATGGTACTCCGTAATATTACGGGACATGTTTTATGTTTATTTAAACATAGATCTATTATACACGGCCCCTTGAATATATTATAATTTTAGTTGCACAATACCGGGCATATCCGGCAAATATTAAACCAACATAATATTAGTAATAACGTTTACATACCTCGGTTAATGTACTTTGGTATTTTTATCCTGGCAGGGTCGCCAATGTAGTGTTCTGATGTATCAGGTTGGTTCGTATAAATAAAACAACAAATGCTTACTCACAACAGCGTCTGGCCCGTCCACTCAGTCCGATGTCCGGTGTAGTAGTGAACCGGTTTGAGTGGGGAACAGCGCTTATATTATAATTTCTTTTCACGTTTACCTTACAATATATTATTAATATTACATGTACACTACACGTACGATGAAATAATGCTTCTTCCGCCATTCAGCAACATGAACAATGCATGCATTTCATAGTTTTTTGCGCTAAAACGTTGAGCCGGTAGCACTCAGCGAGCTGCAAAAGAAACATTCAGGCATCCATAACATTCGGCTCACGTGTCGAGCGACTGATATTAATTTCTCGGAAATTCACACGGAATGGAAACCCGCGATGTGTAAGGACGTACGTGCCGCCCCCGGATTACACCATCACGTTTTTCATGTCCTGTGCGCTCAGTTTTTTGGTAACTGTGTGTTGAATAATGCGCACGGTGCATGCGAAGCTTCCCTGAATGCATTTTGACTGGGCCTTCTGTTTGGGATGACTCGTTTGTTAGGTTATACCAATGTATTTCGTGTACTGTTTTGAAGTAAAGCAGTATATTTGTAATTATTGATCTTGTCTCGAACGTAGTTTAATCTTGTCTCCAATATTTCGAACTGCAACTAATTCCGCTTAAAGGTTAGTAGAGGAAAAATTTTGATATATCTGATGACTGTCACCTCCTGCTGAGGAACATTTCACAATAAGCCTTTACAATAAAATTGAACGAGCAGATTCATGTTAGTAAAGAAAAGCTTAAAAAAATTTACACGTTAATTTTACAAGGCTTTCATGTCGGGAAACAAATTCAGCTGAAAGCTCTGTTGGTAATGCATCAAAGTGGGAGTTATGAAATTTCAGCTTCATTTGATACTTCGTTAGCTACACACTGATCAAAGTAAATGTCAAAACATTTCCATGTAGTCTAGGCTTAAAGGCTGATCGTGTCAGTTGTGACGTATCGTGCTATTTGAACTGAAGCAAATGAGTTACGCGGAATGAAGCCATGTTTGCTCTAACGAAGTTCGAGTATATGATCATAGGGGAAACAGTATAGTTATTGGCCAGTTAAGCGACCAGTTGGTAAAAAAACATAAATAAAAAATTATATCCTTACTGAAAATAAATAAAACTCACGACATTATGTTGCTTTGTTAATGTACTACAAAAGAAGGTACTTTATATAAACTTTCACTATACATGTTAAGCATAGTGTGAACTCAAAAATATTAAACTCAAAATCACAGTAATTGGCCATAACATAGTAGTTATAAAGAAAGTAAGTTATATTGCACCTTTAATATGGTTATAACGCATAAAAAACCATTTATTGTGAAGTATAAATCATTGACAAACTACATATTCATTTCAAAATATAGCGCCAAAAAAAATATGCAGTCTTAACATTATTTTTAATCGCTTAACTGAATTTCTCCCTCCGGCAAAACATTACACATCGGAAAACAAACAAACCACATACCTAGCGGAATTTCGATGAGACTTTATGACAGAGAATAAAAGTGTCGCCATTATATAATTTTTAAATCTACTATTAGTAGTATAGAATATTGCTAGTTTTTTGGTAACAGAGTTGAAATGGCTAATAACTGTACAGGGGCCAATAACTATACTGTTTCCCCTATGTTTTAATAAATAATAACAACAGTCTTTCACATATGTCGATTATTCTAACTTCACGCTAAGATATATGTCTTGTGTATCAGACTACTGTATGAAAAACTACCTTTTACGCCAATTATTATTATTATGTGTTCATTTAACAATAAAGTAAACCTTTTTGGCAAATATAAACTATTATTATTTATTAGAGCTTTCGATATGGCATATTGTGATCGCTGATGTGTCCATTGTGTGTTTGTTCTAGGCGTTGTAACTGGATTAATATTCATTGGTTTTATGTATCGTATCGTATAATATGTTTACTTATGGTCCCCTAACAATAGCATTGGGTGATTAAAACCCACGAGAGTAATATAAATGTTAAATTAAAATGTATTTTATTATAGCTTCCATGAATAAATCGCAATAGTACTGAGAGACATTCATACATTACTATTGTTATAATTTTTACCTATTACGATTTACGACGAACAAGAAAAAGTAAAAATGCAGTCCTCTATAGTAAACACTTCTTGATAGTACATAAGTCGATATTTGCTTGGTTCTGCTATATTGAAATCCTTATGTTGTGAGAAATAAATTAAGAGGTGTATACTCTCGCAATTTGACTCTGAACAACCAATTAGATCTAGTTGTTTCTTTGTTAACGTGGTGATCTATAGCCTCATAGGTTTTGAATCTAGGTAAGCTATTAACCGACTTTGCTGCGTGAATAGGTGAACGCTCCAGGCGCTCTCCCCATAACGTGGTCCCCTTACCCCCGTTACCATTCCGCGCGTCATTTTAAAAACCTCTAACGTGGCGGACTTTGTTCTGATACTGAGGATTACCTCACTTCATTCAATTCCCAAGCAGAGTTCATGAAATCATACCTGTTGTGTGGGTACGGAACCATAAATAATAATGAAAAGCATTTAAAAATAACAGTTCATAGTCCACGCGTCATCATTTCTTATCTCTTCAACACAGCGAGAATGTTATCCGGTAATTTTTGCATTGTACAACACGGTTCACACTGCGTTTGACAACAAAACACGACTGCTACGATACCGTTTGCTCCAAGTCCCTTATTAAAAACGTTCTATTCGTATAACGACGCGATATACACGGTTTTATGTTTTTGATTAAAAAGCTGCCATGCTCAATCTCTTTGCAGAAGGGAACTTAGGCTGTGCGCACAGCGGATACGTTTTATGTCGAAATATTGAGTGGAGTGTTTATATGAATCTTTTTTAATGATTTAACAGCTAATTAGTACGTTTATTTATTTATTTTATTTTATTTATTTTATTTTATTTTAAGTTATGTGAATATTACTGTAAAGTTTAGCTTCTCACACTTTCCAGTCCTATTACACGGCAGAAATACGAAAAATCTTTATAAAATCATAATGGATTAATATTTTAATCATGATGCAAACTTTATAATCAATTTCAAACTTATGTATGTCATCTTAAATATTCTATTTTTTTAAGATGTTTTTAACAACACCTTTTTTATTCATAAATAAAATATTTATAAAATAAATTTATTAATAATTAAATTAACGTACGATAGTTATGGTATTAGTATAACAGTAGGTGAGTAGAATAACACAGGCAATGAATATATCTAGACTGAAAAAGCCGGTCAGCTCTTGAATTAAAGAAAATTGGGAGCAGTGATGAAACAAATGGATTTACTTCCCTCCGGAGTACCATTCGTTTATTGTCGATAAGCGACGTGTGTAAGTTGGGCTCGGTCCAAAATTTTACAACGCTGTTCTTGTTAATTTTCCGTTTACGTGCCACTTTCCTTAGGTTTCTTTTTATACTCAATACATTTGGCTAGGAGTTAAAGTCTATGTACTTTTAGATAATAGGATCATGATATTCTTAGTAGATTGAGTGTTAGCTACGGAAAACAAAACTGAGTTACATTGCTGGACAGTTCATATTCGATTAATACTTCTTAACGTTTCTATATATTCTTTTACTGTTACATTCTATTTTAATATGTTTTATTGTAATTATAACTTTTCAAAGTACATGTAAAAATGTAAAAAATACAAAATTATAGAAATTTACATTACACATAGTTTTATTTAAGCAAACCAAATAGGTTTGTCGTATAATTTTTTTTTTTATAATTTTGACAGCCCCCGTGGCGCAGTTGGCTAGACACCAGCTTGCGAAACGAGGGGCCGCGGGTTCGATCCCCGCACCGAGACAAATGTTTGTGTGATCCACAAATATTTGTTTCGGGTCTGGGTGTTTGTGAGACCGAAAAGTCTCTCGTAGTTTCTGATACCCACGACACAAGACTAATATCTTAATGTGGGGTCAGAACTATGTATGTGACTGTTGGGTGTATTTATGTATTTATTTATATTTATAATTATGTTCCCTTCTTGTACATATGTTTACTTAAACCATTAGAACTGGTTCTTTGTTATATTCTAAACAAGCGTAGTACTATGAACGCACCTTTTCTTGATGAAAATTAAGTTGTATCTGTTACATAATGAACAGTTTAAATTTTGCTCTTGAAATTAATATCTCGCCTTTAGCTGTATTCCGCACGAAATTTTCATTCACAACGCTATTTCGAAGTTAAACTGTGGAAGTGAGTTAAGACTGTATTAGCGACAAGGATATCTTTGTTTAACTTGAATTATTGTCTTATTATATTCTTAGTTGGACGTCTACCCTCAAAGTGGACCGTTGAGACGACAATCGCGGGATGCCATTGGATGCAGACCGCTTCTTTTCTGGGTGTTTGGACTTTTCGGGTCTCACAAACACGCAGACACGAAGCAAATACTTGTAGATCACACAACCATTTGTCTCGATGTGGTAATCGTACCCGTGGCTTTCCGTTTCGCAAGTTGAATTTCAGCCTACGAGTTACTCTAAGTGAAATTTCATTAAAAAATTTAGTTTTAATTATACGATAATGTTGTCTCATATATGTATGAAAAAGTTTGTTTCAGATGTGCAATTACCAATTAGCTCTTGATTTAGTTCATCTTAGTCTACTACGAACTCACGCCCTCACAAATTACGCCTACTATTATTTATAACTTGTTCATTAAGTTTCCTTTAACGTAAGTCTCGATTCACTAATTACCCTCGAGACTAGAGTTTAAGCTCCACGGTTGCTGTAAATGGAATTTAAATATTGGAATTTGTGGAATGGAAACGTTGGCAACATCGGCGACGCGCCGCAAATTTGCAATTACAATATAGATCATATCATTGGCTGTTTCTTGTACCGTTTGTTAGGCAATCTACATGACTAAGTGTTCTGATGTTAGTGTTCCTGCAAGATAATTGCAATCAATTATATGAGTGGAAACTAATTAAAACATTAACTATATTTTCGTGATTCTTTGCTAATATGTAAATATAATGAAAAAAATAAGTAATTTAGGAAGCTTTCATCACTGCTGCAAGCTTCTGTATGGCCCATTGTTTAGCACACGCCATTTTTACGTCTCCAAACTAGTATAAGCTGACTAAACAGAAACAGAAGACTGCTGAAAGTATTAATAGTTTAAAAAGTATTAGGTGGATGTTGTTTGTTCAGGACCACACATAATATATGTCCACTGCAATAACAAAGACAAAATAATAATGTTTCATTGATAGACGGGGAGAACTTGGTTGTTATTACGGCTTTGTCCTCCATAATTTATACAGTTGCGGAAATGATAATTTATCGGCTATGAAACGTGCAGTAAAACGTTTTATTGGCCACATCGTGAGGGTCGAGTGACCGTTGACGTATACGCTGACGACGCTTCTACTCAAGTCTATGTTTGTCTATGCCTGGTCTGCGATGGAAGATTTTACAGTAAACATCGGGAGAAATCCGCCAAGTTCTATTTTGGTAGTAAGTACTAATTGACTGTGTAGGAAGCACTTATGTGAGGATTGACGCAGACTAGGGTGATGTTAGATCGTTAGTGTTGGTACGAAAATCTTTAATACTCAATTCGAGATTTCACAATTAAATTAAGATGAAATACTTTCCGCAATCTGGCGAGGATTCTTTCCCTATAAGATTCCCAGTCACTATAAGGTAATATAATTATTAACAAATTTGTAACGATTCCTCCACTTAATGTACACCCGATTTAATATTAAAATGCGAAGTTAAATTTTATTCTTATCGCGCAGTTATAAATAAGTTGTAAAGAAAAAAGTTGCTCTAGTTTCTAATCAATTTTATTTAAGAACCTTATATTGAAAAATATATTTTTACGAAGTATATTTCCAAAGAATAAAGCTTAAGTATCTACAACCATTAAGTTGTGAACGAAGTTTTCGTCTGCTTTAGTGATGTCCTACTGTATTTTAGATAACCAACTCGCGTATTTGTTTATTGAAGGAAGATTACATGTACCTATGTACCTGTGAATGTTGCATTATGTATCGTTAAATTTTGCTCCAAGTCTTTTGCTAATACGGTAGGTACTTCTACATCGCTATATTAAATTTGTTACAATCATTTTAAAGACAAATTCATCTCTACTTTTACGATGAGGTTGGTACAATTCCGCATTCGCTCTTGGCCTGTTATTTTATGTGTGTCGGTCACAATTCCAGAGGCTGTGGAGATCCTAATAATTTCCTATTTGAAAAGTTAAACAAAGAATATGTATAATGTATTATCTGTATGTATGTGATACAAGGCCACTGAATAGGTTAAGGTCTTAGAATTGACTTGGTATTGGTGAAACACCATAGTCACCGTCTCTCAGCGGTGAACACTGTTTGTGCCATATAAAATTTCCCAACTAGTAACGGTTGTGATGAACGAGTGCGATGATTTTGTTTTGTTCTGTCAAGCACACGTGCCACTTCAATAGAAATCTGATTTGAATAGACCCTACTCAATTTATCTTCCATAGAAATACTGTTCTAGCGATAGATTCTCAAAACACGTTCACAGTCTTGACTAAATTCACGTGTCTGTAGCATCCCTAATATATTCCTCACGGAAAGTTTTCCGTGTCTGAGTAACTTTCACTTTGATGCCTAATTACCGGCAAAAGTGAACTTTGTAGGTTTCCTTCGAAGATTATTATACGAAAATAAATATATTTTAGCAAAGTTTGACTTAGCTTCAATAGGGTACGGTATTGTGTTTCTGTTGGTATGCTATATAATACATATATGTATGTATATGGGTACGTATCATGATCATTCACCTAGGAAATGTTTCTTATTAAATGAAGACCAATAGTTGATGAGGTAGGTAGGGATTGAAGTAAGCGTATGGGCTTGTTTTGAAATCCCTATTGGATAACGAAAATTGTTCAACTGAAACTAATGTGGTCATGGCAGATTTTTTTATGTGGTTAGTCTTCTTTTGATCGGTTGATGGACACGTAGCATACGGTAGAACAAATTTCAAGATAATTGATTTTCCTCTTAAGGAACTACCGTTATAACACTTAACAGTCCGTCATTGCGAGATAATGCTCTCGTCACATTTTCTGTAATGCAATTTCTTTGTTTGCTCAGCATAGAACACTCATCGGTTTGTACAAATCAGAAAGGTTGAATGTTAAGCCCCTACAAAACTTGCATCTAAGATTTTCTCCTTAACCATAGTTAACAACGCGGCTGCAGCGCTGTTAAACGGGTAAAATATTGAATTTCCTACCGCCTCATATATTTCACCCGTATACACTCGCGAAAGCAGACATCGCCATTTGGGCTTTTAATATAGCGCCGACGTTATCGGCTTATTAACGCGGCGACGCCTACAGTTTTAATAACTCGGCGACGTCGCGACGCCGCGAAATTTTGACAGCCACGTTTAGGGGAGTGGTGAAATATGAGCAGCCAGTGTGCTGCTTAAAAAGTAGCGTTTAAACCAACGAGGTAACAATTATCGGCAATTTATTGTTAGTCGTCAGTTGTAATTTCAATTAAAATCCGAAGAGAAATCTAGCAGATCTCCACATCGAAATACCCGAGGGAAATCTTCTTGTTATGATAACGTTGATGTGGTGAATGAATGTCTAATTCCTTTGCCAAGCAATAGGACTCGTATGGATATTAATTGGTGATATTGTTTTAACCGAGAAATGTATTCATGTACCAGTTACCGTGATTTGTCGTTGTCGGTTGATTTTTCAATTGATTGCTATTATTTCTATTGCTTACATGGTATAATTCGCAAGATCGGACGTGCAAATCGAATGCCCGTGAAATCGATCTGTAATTTATGTGGCTAATATTTATTATGCATATTGCGCTACTGATAGCCAGGTTTCTACAGTTTTGTCTCCCATGGCAAAGGGGCGTTAGAATCCCACCAGAGTATCCCCTGTTTGGCGTAGAAGGCGACTGAAAGGGGCTTTTAATTTCACTGAAAGTGACCCCGATAGGGGCATCGGTACTATAATCTTGTCTCAGATTTGGATCAAAATTGCGTGGAAACATAGCAAGTATTAGGTATTTATTCTGTAAGTCATTTCCTATTGCATCCAGAATATATTACTTATTTATTTTCAGACACACTAAACGTCTGCGAAATTGAATAGCATCGATACCATGATTACACCAAAGATTCCAAGAACAATATAGGTTTATGTGCTCCAAATGTATCGAGTGCCTGAATATGTCCAAACATTCGTGCACCGTAATTTTATTTCGGCGAATAAGTTGTTACGTGGCCAGCGTTGTTTGAGCTGCGATGTGGGTGGCGTGACTTGGCACCGCGGGCTGGTTCCACAGACCCCCGGCCGGCGAGCTCAACTGGCAAATTCAAAATTTAATATAACATTTTTTTCAGTTAATTACAATTTTTCTACATTACACATGTGTGTATGTATGGGGCGATGTTTCTTTATTGGTGTAGTGGGTTCGTTCTGAGGTTAATTTCTCAGTTTAAACAATTAGATATTAAAATGCAGTATAAATGTCTAATTTTTCTTAGATATCAGTGATTTTTATGTTGGTCTATGCTCTTGGTTTTATTAGTGTCGGGTCTGATTGGTATGGTTATGTGTAACTGATATATAATGTGAGATTATGTATATATTTATGTGTAAAATACATACAAAAATAGTAGAGTAATCTCAAATTTATTTCACCGTTCTATTTTATATATAAGTAAATTTTTCATTAGTGTTCCGACATCATCTCATTTGACGGCAATTGGAACGGTTTTCTCAATTTGTTCCCGTGTAAGCTCTGTGTCATTAAAATCTTGTGTGCTAAAGGATGGGGCGTAAGCTGTGAGTTTTTTTGTGGTGCAAGTCATAGACGATGAGGTTTCAGAAAGAGACGCGGTTTTGTTTTATAGTAGTAAATCGTTATTGCGTTAAGCCGTCAATTTTCCGTTTGATTTCTGTGTACAAATACATTTAAGTATTAGTAATCTCAAGTATCGGTCGAAAATCTCGGCCAACGTTAGTTCAAATTCCAGGCGTGCTACTGATTTTTCGACGCTATGCGTGTATTCACAATGAATCATCACTTACTTTATTGTTAAGGACAACATCGTGTAGAAACATGCGTATTGAAAAGTTCTTAGGAATTTCTTGGTCTGCCAATCCCCCCTTCCCTGGACCAGTGTGGCCTAAACTTTTTCAGTTGTAGAGGTCCGTGCCAACCAGTAAGACGTATAAGGGCTGATGATGATATTAATACAATTATATACTTGTCTTTTTTCACCCAATGATTATGCAATTTAGTCCCAGTTTTATATTGCGCCTGCGCTAACAGCATACACTGCTGTAACAGTAATCACTGTTTTCAGAGCAAAATAAAAATAGTAGTTCAAATTTAATAGCTAGTTACCCAGACGGTTGGAACCGCGGGTCACCTTTTTGGACCTTGACTAAAACTGGAAGGCATTTACGAACGTTTAGTAACATCAACGGAAAAGATATCAATAGTTGTGACTCATGGTAAAATGTACAGAATTTCAGATTGTTACATTTTCGTGATCTGTTTGTTTTCCAACTGTCGAGCCTGCTCTGCTTATCACTTTTTAATAAACACTACGAAATCCAAAGTATCACTGAGAGACAATGGAGAATATTGGCCCTCTGGAATAGTCGCTTACCGAACAAAACGCAAAGGCGTAGCTTTTGCTTTCAAAGGTTTTCTCTAAGACAATGACAATACCGGAGGCCGGATTTATCACAATACCTTAGTTTTTATTTGCATAGAATGAATAAAGGCCATCATGATGGGCTAATGCTCAAATCCTGTCAGTTGTAAACCCTTGCCCAACAGTAAAACGTGTGAGGGCTGGCTGATAAAATTTATTAAATAAAACATCCGCTCACATCTCTCATCTTAAACCGTCTTTCACCTTATAATGTGTGTACCGTTTATTACGCGCTTATAGCAAAAAAAAAAAATAGTCTTACATTAAAAGAAAATGAGAAATTTGTGGTTCCTTGGAAACGGCTGAGGCGGCTGTTAAGGTAAATATGTACATACATATTGATAGTTTTGTATGAAACTCGCCCTTTTGCTCGGAAAAATGTTTCTTTGACGATTATGTGTGTAATTTACCTGGATTACTCATATTCATCCTGAGAGGGTATTAAGTATCTCATTTCGTACTATTTTCGTGTGTAAAGTTGTAGGATGGGCTTATGAATTTTTCATAGATATATATTGATGTTGACTTGATATTGTATTTATAGATCGTTGATCCTCTTATAACGAGCTGAGCAGCCCACGGTTATACGGCTAGAAAAATAAGTGTTATTTTATCGTCTCACAGATCGGGTTTATAAAGAAATTAATCTTAATTGGCAGTTTTTACTGTAAAAACGGTGTAAAAAGATTAAATAAACTTTGGAGTAATTAATCTCTTTATTATAAGCGTTTTGTTTTATGGTCCCTGATCTTTTATATGAACTTACTAAATTTAAGAAAAATTTATCAAATTATTCTTGAAACCATAAGAGACGGGATTGTGTCATTATTAGTTTTCATTTATTACAGCATGAAGCAAAATATCTGTTTACAGATAAACATTATCAATTTATAATAGCATGAAGCAAAATATCTGCTTAAGAATAAATATAAATTCGGATTAAAACCCGTTGGATTTATTCAAATTTCAATATGGCGTTAGCGACGGCACGCACATTTTTAATCTGATGATGGGGTCACATTGTGTTTTGTTTTTAATAAAATATTTTCCGAGTACATTTCCCGGTTGTAAATAGAATTGTTTCTAAATTGCTTTGTAATCAAATTAAAAGCATCGTCCGTTTTGACATGTTATTTGTATGCTTTCGGGCTGATTGGTTGTCCTGTTTTCCACCTTGGAATTGTCGCAATTTATCATCTGTAGGTAATTGTCAATGGTAGAGGAGACCCGTGCTCAGCAGTGGGCGTGTATGGGTTGATGAAGAAGAAGAAAGAAGAAGATAATTGTCATACATAGTGCGCATATGAATCAACTTATATTTTTTGTTTATCGTAACTTTGGTGTAATAATGTTGTAATATTTTTTCTAATTTATTCTTCATTCTATAAGTGTCACACATCGGTTCAAATCGCAGCTGCCACGAAACTTACATAAGTCGATTCTACTTCAAAAGCACTGCACTTACCATAGCTTATGTAACGATAATGATACCTTGCTGAAAAATCGAAATTGAAAAAAAATCAATGGTACACCAATGCCTCATATGAAATTGATGACCATAAACAGCAGAACAAAACTTATCGTCTAAGTACGTACACCCACGAATGTGATCAAAATAGGAAGAATCTCCATCATATTTTTAGACTCGCGTAGGTGAAACGTATCATTTTCACAAAGAATTTTATTACAGAATGGAATTTAATTCTCACATTTCTTATAAATATGTCATTGAGACAAAGCCACCCGTGCATTAATTGCTGAGTAATAAAATGTAGGAGTCGAAAATCTCGTGGGTTCAGTTGTAAAAATAAGATTAATACTCGGCACTTTCAGTAAATAAATAACCGCAGTCGATTTTGTTTTAATAACATACATATTTGTTATCAAAGTCAACTGTAGGTATTGAGTAAATATAATATCTTATTCAAATGATGGAATCATTTGATTATACAAATTATTTATTTCCCAATGAAAAATATTTTATCTAGTGAACAATTCAAATTATCTAGGAAACATAGATAAAATTTGCCTGTGACTTATCTGTAACTCTATCTACGTTTTTTTGACTCGACGGGATTGATGAATATTCGACTAAAACTTTAGCTACACGCCAGTACCATACCAAAAGAACTGACTGAATTCATTATTGTAAAATTGTCGTATATCTTGAAGTATCATGAGCGAAGTGTATTATTCCATAAATACGATAGTTCGACTTTACAAAACAAATAAAGTTGACTATAATAAAGATATCGAAGCGAACGTTATGACATGCTCACTGAAGCGTAACGTCTATAAAGTTGCAGACGTCTTTGTAACAACTCAATCATTATTGAAAAATTGTCTTGTGTTTTTATTACAAGTTTGTATGATAGTTCAAACTTCACAAATAAAATAATACTTAAATATTGACGTTTTATGCTACATATGCGCTTCTAAAAGGGCTTTGAAGTAATTTATTTTGAGGTAAAACGTACTTTACGGGTTGGTTTTATATTTTGATACTCGTAGGAAAGATAGTGGTGAATACTTAAATCATTCTCTGGTTTTAGTGGCTTCAATATCTCTTGTTTCATATTTTTTTTAAGGGCGATGAGTGAATCCTGTTCGTATTTCTAGGGATCTCTAAAAGCCATATGAAGTTAATTTTATTAAGTAGGAATTTCATTTGATTCGACTGCGACAGATCAAATATTTCCATAGGACTTTTTCACGTTTTTTTACTTTTTGTCGACAGTATACTTACATGGAAGTAAAAAAATTGATTATGTTAAATACAGTACCCAATATTAACTATGCTTGGCAGCGGGACGCCTTAAATATGAGTAATAAAACAAAAAAAAATTTAGTACTTTTCTTATTAATTTTTTATTTATCTTAACTAAATCATTAATTGTGCTTCATGATTGAGAAACTATATTATTTCCATTTTAAAAGTTAGCCCGACATAAATCGAGATCTTTAGAAAATAACATGAAGATGTTTGCTCCAATAACGAGACAACACTTGAGACTGTAATGAGTCAGACAGCGGAGGATCACCTTGAACATTCTTATCGATAAATAATCGCTGAGAAAAAAACATGACGAGAAATTGAATTTTTAATATAGTCTGGTAAATACCTATTACGTTACGTGCTATTATTTATGGACAGGAAAGTGCTTAAAAATTGATATCCTACTCACCTTTATGTGTTCCTTACATCTATACATAGCCAGTCACCGTTTCTTTTGTTTAAAAAAAAACTTAATTTTGTGTATTTCTTGTATATTGACACCCTGTTCTAGAAATGAAATAATCTCCTTAATTATTATATTTTGGTCCAAATTCGTTTCTTATGTTGGACTAAAATAAATCTCTAAGCGAAATTTCCACATCAACTTTGTTCCATTAATGTACTGAAGCCAAAATTAAAGTCAATTAGTATTATGTATGGTATTCTCGTCTGGTTATTTGCTGTTTAGTGCATTAGTACTGCCTGTTCAAATGTAAAGTACGCTCACACGCTGAAGTCTGTTTAAATTTGAACTGGAACGTAAATCATTGTACATATAATATAATTTAGAGAATTTCTCATCACACACCTACCAAACTGGTTGCAATACATTTATACATATATTTCCCTTGATTATTTTTAAGCAAATAGCCTAAGTGACATAAGAAACCCACGAGAATATCGAGCTTGGCTTTGTCACTTACAAATTTGACTTAGGTGAATTTCAGTCACAGGTTTGCTTGCTAAATCAGACTTAATTTGAATAACAAAGCGTGCGAATCGACCGAATTTTTCGGAAAATCTACCGGTCTGGCGTAATTGGAGTTTGACTAGTGGTATTATGATGTTTGATGATGAATAATTATATTAGAAAAATATATATCGTTTTCCAATAATGTGGGCCTATGATATAAATTAGGCGCACAAAGAATTACAATAAATAACATAAAGAATAGTTTTAATTTTACGATAAAATATGTGTGTAGTTTAACAAATTGCACTATCCGTCATCGACTGACATAACACAGTGAATTAGCTTAGGACCGGACAACATGCTGTGGGATTGTGATCGATGGAGTGCCTCGATTCCAGAATTTGTGATAGTTGCTCTTTTGCGTATTAATTTACGGTTTAGATAAATTGTTTAAGAGGCGATATGACTACTACCATCTGGTCTCTTAGTCTCTTGCTATTAGTCTATTAAGTACACCATACGTCCATGGCCATTATAAGAGGCTATGAAAACATACTTGGTCTGTATAACCAAAAAGATCAAAGGCCCAATTTACCATACAAAGCATCGAAATCTTTGATCGTTTAATCTTTATTTAACAAATGAATTTTGTCATTTCAACGAGTGCATTCTGATTCCTGGCCTTAGTATAATCAATAAAAAAACTATGTAGACATTGCACGGTTAACTTGTAAAACTTTCGAACTTCTATCGAAGTACAGCCACTGATTTTATTTACATGTTACTAACGGATGGGAATTTTCTTTGTTGATCACTGTTATTTATTTATTTATGCTTCTTATATAAAACATTGTATAAAGGCGGACCTGATGCCTAAGCCAAAGTTGAATTAACAGAAGGCAATAAATAACAGTAAAAAGTATAAAAAAATGTAATTAAAAACTCTCCGATATGAAATGCGATCTCATAATTACAAAGTTAGATGTCTTCTTTATTACAATGAAAAAAGACAGACACTTTTTTTTCAATCAATCAAAGCGAACAGTTCCTGGCACGATTCCGTCCAATTAGTGTTAAAAGCGAATGTATGTATTATATCGGAATTGGCTCGTGCTACCTCCCGACCTCGCTAATGTCTCGCTGAGATTTCTATTATATATTTACGTAGGTGAAGTAAGATAGACAGTTCGGTAATGGATCGCGTCGAACGCACGTCCTGTGCTGAAGATGGGAGATTACGCCCGCATTACTTATGTGTGCCTAGTACTTAGTATACACGTTCAACTGGATATTGTTCTTTGAGAAAGCTTCTATTATTAGTCCTATTACTTCGGGGTTTTATTTATTCGAATTGGAACTCACCTGGTGTTGTCCTTCTGGTGTAACTGGTATTTAGATATAATTTCGACTGCACGTTGAATTTAGTAGTACTTTCAAATTTTCATGTAAACTTGGAGAAAGAAATTGATTTTATAGTCTTAATTACAAGAGATATCTTTGTCTATATTTAAGTTGAAGTCACAGATAGATAATCCTGTATCTATAAGGAAAACGAGTAGCGAGGTGTATAAAAATATGCTGTTATGAATGTGATTGAAAATTTTAGAGAACGACTTAAATTGATAGATAGCGTAGGTGTAATCCTGAAACGGCACTACCAAGATACGAATACTTGAAGATTACACAAAACTGTACCGCTAATCCGATTACAATACGCGCACTCCCGCGCGGATTTGTATTACATTTACAAACGTGTGACGCACCGTTGGCTCATTGTTTGAGTGGATGAGATTGTGGATAATCTTATTTCGTGGCGTCTGCTCCTCAAAGAGAAGCTTCGTATTGTCAGCGGTTTTGTTCAATCCTATTGTAAAATACGACGAGGGTATTTAAATGAAAATTGTACATATTGTTCTACAAACTCGTGGCTTATTTGGATATTGTGTTTTCACCGTATCAATGCGCAGGAGTCTTAATCTTGCAAAATCTAGCTATCAAGATCCTTCGTGTTTCTAAGAGCACATCAGGTGTTTGTTACTAACTTATAAACGAAAAGTTAATTGGAATCCGGTTACAGTCTTATGAACTGAAAAAAAAGAATTGTAAAATTGCATTGAGTGATAGATTTAAACTAGATATCATAGATGACTAAGGATATACCTGGATAATTAAACTTAATGAACTTTATTTATAAACCCACCTTACAATGAAATGTCAAATGCCTTAAACAAAAATCTATTGATTCATGACTTTTTCTTTCCCCGAAAAGACATTTTTGGCATTCTTATCTTACTCGTCGATCTGTATCTAACCGCTAAGTTGTTAACGAAGATGCACGAGATCCAGGGACAGACCGCGACCCATTTCGTCCGCTCATGCAGTTAACGCCAATTCTGTGCCATTTTTACGAGCGAACTTGCCGTGTCAAGGTTTCCAAAGACTTATTTACGAATGGTGAAAGTTTGTCTCGTCTATATCTAGTCGGGTTAATATTGGCGTGTTCAATGACTTCTGCTTTATCAGGACTGTTACTGTATTATCTTTGTAAGTCAAAGAAATTATAAGTTTTCGTCATTGGGAATGGATGCAAAAAATGCAACTATTGAGTTCAAATCTTCTGCCTTTCTTGGAAAAAAAAACCTGGACAATGTATGTAATTCAAATAAAATCCGTTCTGGTTAATATGCCAGTATATGATCTTAACACTATGGGAAGTGCTGGTATTTCGATGGTTAAACTTACTACTGGGTAGAAAACTTAGCAACATTGAAAAATATAGTCTATTGTTCGTATATGTATGATTATAGACATCAATGTTTATTATTCATTGCATATGCCTCATGCAGTTGGTCCACAAGCATAATTTCCCATGTGATCTGAACGGGGCACGTGGTGCGTTGACCGCCACTCATTAATGCGTTGCTGTGAGGGTAATTTCATTGCTCAGTACACAAAGCTGTCTGTTAATATGACGGCTAACTAACTAATTGAATTCCCGAAACAGTGCGCCATCGTCCCTTTGCGGTCCATCTATTGCTGCGATGTTCTGTGTGGAGTTTTAAAACCACGTGAAATAGCTTCACGAAAATATTATCCGGTGGACTGGGATTAAATTCCTTTGTGGTGTTTAACCTTTTGACCGCCACGCATAAAAACACTCGCCGTGTCCCCCACGCCAAGCCCTCAAAACTGCAATAAATACCTAAAAAAATATAGGGATGGGAATCGCATGTCGATAACGTTTTATTTTCTAATAAAAATAATGTGCATAAATCTACCAACATATTAGAAATGAAGTTTTTTTTAAGCCCACATCGAGCTAGTAATTTTACATAGCAAATACTATGGCTTACAACGATGTTTCTTGAAGATAAATACATTAGTCAAAATATAATACAATAACATTACCCCAGCACTACTCAATAGATGTTGTCGGCTCTAGCCGACATTGGCGTAGTCGGCACGGTGTTTTCATACATGCTCGCGGTTCATTATAGAGAGGGGACGCGCGCGGCACGGTGCACGATATTATGTATTAGCATCAAAAATTAAATAAAATATTAATCCGTCAAGGATTATTTTAGGAACTACATTAAATACAATTACTTATTTTACTTACAATATGTTTCGATGCGATGGTTGTATTGTAAGAAATACTTTAGTAAAAGCCGCTTTTGCAAAAAAAAATATCATAAATCTTTTATTTTTGTTACTTCTTTGTTACTATTACAAAGAATACACGAGTGTAATATTAAATCATAAAAGTATATACCAATTGATGTAAAAAAAATTAATTTAATTTGAAATACACTGTTTGTGGACGGATTGTTGTTGTTTGGGAAACAAGATAACTATGACAAAAATATTTGTTTGCCAAATGGCGGTTAAAGTATGGGTTTAGAAGAGTCTCCGTCTTATATTATGTTAAATAAATCAATTTGGGACAAATACAAAATGTTTAATAATCTACATAGTCGCCGTCACCTTCGCCGAAACGTCAGGCGCCAGATAAATCCCCCGAAATGGGGATTGACAATTGGTATTTCACAAAAGAACGACACGAACACAGGACAGCTTTATTTGAGTACTCGTACGCGGACAGCGACTAAGTGAGTCGTCTAATGCCGACCGTGGCGTAAAGGACAGTCATAAAAGACAATAAAATAAGAATGGGCACACTGTACTCTAGGTCTATCGATTGTATAGGGGGTAGGTAAAGAATTTTAAATAATTCTTCAATTAATTAATCAATAATGAGTTGTTTATTTTATTATAAATATAATATGATATTTGTTTTATGAAATAATACAAAAATTTTATTTTTACTTCGTACATTAGCGCACAGATTGCTTATTATTTATACAAAATTAGCACAACACTAGCGGTCGGCTCTTGCCGACAATGGCGCCTGGAGTCCATGCAATACGGACTTTTTTTTGGCATCTTTTCTCTCATGGATTTCTCACATATAATAAATATTTATAGGTAGGTTTAAGGTATATATGAATTATTATATCCTTGTTACTTCAATAAATAAGATATGATAGACAGAAACTCATTTATTGAACAAATTTATCGTTAAATAATAATGCTACTTTAATGTCGGCTATAGACGACCGTGGCGTAGAGTGCACGGCGTTGCATGTCGGCTATAGCCGACAATGGCGTTCAAAAGGTTAATGTAACAAACGGGCTAGTCCCGACATAGTTTCTGTGTGTTTTAAACCTTTATCCTTTAGGATTTTTGTTATTTTGAAAGTCAACATCAACAATAATACAATGTACGTAAAATTTTGTCATATTGGTTCTAGTTCTAAGATAATTATTGTAGAAAACCTCTTATCGTAAAATATGTGTTAGTTTGAGGAGTCTAGTTAAACGACTTAATTACGGAGCTATCTCAGTAGGTATTCTAATCCGTGACATTGATCATTCATTTGGCATTCCCTAGGTCGTCGACTTTATAAAATTGGAAAGCTAAACTTGTCCATCAATGAGTCAAAATATGATTACACACTTATATTGTAACAATCTATTGTAACGTGTGCCACGTTTCGAAAACAGCAATTAATTCTTATCGATTTGTATAAATTAATAGTTAGGATTTAGTTACAATTTAGCAAAAAAAGATAGATATTGTTATGAAAGACAAAATTCTACAAAGAAATACAGCTTATATCATCTGTACATACGTAAAAGGCCTTCTGTTTTACTTTCGTTACTCGACATGCAGCGAGTGTACATTATCTTATTTAACACCTGATACAACGCTGGTTGCGAGCCAAACGTGTAGATAGTACTTCGTCGTATTATGCTCCATTATGTTTTATTATTAGATATTGTGGCATTTTGGCGCGTGTCCTTGCAAAAATTCCCACTAACAAGCATTTATTGCATCGCGCAGTTTCCGAGCGTTGAATATTTCACTAACTTCTCCCAACAGTCGAGATCAGTTTCTTAGTCGTATTAAAATGAAAGTTAGCAAGAATACTTAAGATAATTTCTTACTGTACTTTTTAAGTCTTCGCTTTAATCCGAGGGGCGTGTACCGGAGTTTTTTGTTCGGATAAGTGGCGATTTAAATTAAGGATTCCCTCGGTTCTTTCTATACTTTTCTGATGTTGTGATTATTTATTTAAGCATGTTTTTAATTGTGATGTTTATTTATAATGCCAAATATATTGAGTATCAAGACTGTGCGTCAATTAATACTCTAAGCAAAAAAATCACAGAAATCTATTAACGTATTTCGTCATGCAATTAAAGTGTATGTTTCTAATATTTAGCTTTTGCCAACATACCAAATTTAAAACAACACCTACTATTTAAATAAACATGTCCTCAGAAATATCCAAGGCATTACGACACCAGCAGTTTGTTAGCAAAAATTTAATTTAATTTAAACAAAACATTTGAACACTTTAGCCAACGCAAGCGTTATTAGCACAGAGACGGCGTGTAATGAACTACCAACAATTTGAATGTGAAAAAATAACAACTCGCTTGTGTTAAGTCACGTATTTTGCATTTGACGGTTGTAAACATTTTACTACTCGAGAGTTGACTAGTTGTTTTTCCCTTGAGCTTTGTTATTTAATGCCTATACAAGTGTGTGTCTCTATTGTGGTATTCATCCAATAAGGCAGTTTTGTATCTTGCACAGAAATAAATGTATGAAATATATGAATTAATAGGATTTGGACTTCAGTTTTGCCTGTGCATAGTTTTATGAATATTACTTCATTCAAACCCAAGTCAAGGCAATCAAATTAAAGCTTGTAATCGGTACCTTAGAACTGGCAGTGTTACTTCGTAGTTATAATATCTTCTTCCAATGTAGGTAATGTTGGGATTAAACATTTGTTGTAGATCTAATTCTGAAATATTGGTTTAATTTTTTTCCTGTTCTACAATAAGAATTCACAATAACTGTATCGTCTTGTCTGTAAGAAAGTTGATACGTTATATACATT
The DNA here is from genome assembly GCA_030295005.1 of Cephonodes hylas. Taxonomy (NCBI): domain Eukaryota; kingdom Metazoa; phylum Arthropoda; class Insecta; order Lepidoptera; family Sphingidae; genus Cephonodes; species Cephonodes hylas. Next base: position 2,673,964 of record AP025364.1, on the reverse strand, counting down.
TCTCTACAAAATGAATAAGAGCCATGAAATAATAAACGTTTTAAAAAAGTTTATTTAATTTCGAGGACCTTTTTAATTCTGAATTCGGCTCGGTCTAATTACGTACTAGTTTGTGCGCTGGCGTAGATACATTTTGAGATCTTTGAGGTTAATTGGATTAACGTTTTTGTCGACTAATTTCTTTGTGATTTTATATGGTAAAGGGTTTTAAATACTATAAAATTCCCAGAAGAGAGAATTAATTTAATCTCTATGGAAAACTGGCTGAATTAAGAAAAAGGTCGTTTGGATAGCTCGCAATGTTATTGCGCAATAAAACTGTTTTTGAAAAAAATACTCTCTCTAAAATTCAATATTCAGTCTAGTAGATTCAGTTGTAAGTTCTTTACATTGAGTAGTTTTCATTTCAATAAACTTATAATTTATTTTTTAGTATTTATTTATAACTTTATTATGTTAGTAACTATAATTGTACTGTTTTTCGTTACCTCCCTTTCGGTTACTTTTATTTTGTATATCAAAAAGATTCACAAAACGAGCAATAGATAATGTGAATTTAGCAAGAGTATATATCAAACTGAACGCAAAGTCTCTATCTACATCGCATGACCACATAGAAAGCTTGTTCAGCCCATTACAGCTCGGCGTTCCAATATTACAGCTTATAGCATTAATATATTGCTCAAGTTAGTTTTTCCCTATGCAATAATTCTAGTGTGCCGTTCCAACTTAACCTCAGACATTTTCCTCAAAGGAGTTACATGGAATTTTAAAAACTTGTTGTTTTGCACCTTTATTTACGAAAGTCGCATTTTAAATTGAGTCTGACTGTGCCTTTACTGACTGTTGTCACGGAAACCCTTCAGCGGTGCGACTATGTCTGTTGTGTTGTAGTTTGTCATAGATTAAATATTTTGTATGTGAAATTTCCTTTGATTTTTTTGCAGTGCAAGCAGGATTTGAAAAGGACTTCTAACACGTCATTAGAAACGAATTACAATTTCATATATTAAAATAATTTGAACCAAGTTTACATCAGCACAAAATATTCGTTTAAAAATGATACTTTGTAGAAAAATCCCATAACCGTTAAATAAATGATAAAAATACATTAACTCATAACGATGAGAAAGTACTTTGAATACGTTATAAAGGCGATATATTTTTCTCAATAAAAGCTTTTTACGAGACAAAGATGGTTTATCATGTTTGCGTGATATGACTGGTTATGTTAAGTTCAAGAGCAGATTTGTAGGGATTCCATAAATCATCTATTTAATTTTGTCAATTGTTATAAACTATAAGCAAATAAATTACAATACTACAATCGACCAATGAGACTACATTCTGTTCAAAAAATGACGGCCTCTCCATGTAGGTATCCGGAAATTAACTACGTACTTGCATGTCAAGCTATCATTGCCATGGTAATAATTCCTTTTTAATTTGCTTCTAGATTTAATTCCAAAAATCACAAAATTATACGTTGAAAATTTTCTTTTAATAAAATGTGGCCGTACACACGCATTTAAATATTAATATAACGTATGTGCATTTTTTCTAGCAACATTTATCCTGATATGCTCGTTGGAATATAAAACTTATTACTATCAACTGTCTGCGGTTAATGCGACGCTATGCTCGCGGGAGTCCGACTCATCCGATGTAATTACTCTGACGCGCCGTAGGAATTTCATTTAAAGCTTGTAAACATTAACCAATCATAATTTTAAATCTAACTAAACAGACTTTTCGCATTTTTTTATCTGAGGATATTATGTTTTTGCCCTGACATATTTGTAGTACGTTTGGCCTTAAAGGAAGAATCATTGAAAGAGTATAAAAAGAATACCTTTATACTTTCTTTTTTTTAGATTTATTTCGTGTATATTTTGCATTTCTGCCAGTGCACAGCTGAACTCACTGACTGATGATCAAAACAAAAATGGACAATAAATTTTCCCCGCAGACGTTCTGAGAAATCGATTCAATAAACTATAACAAAGTTCGATACGTTTCTGCCAACTAAAATGCAATATTCTTTGACTCCAGCCGGGCCGAAGTTGGTGTGCGACTTATGGATTATTTTTCAACTGTGTTACCATTTACCAGTAGTCACCGTTTCGTTCCGAGCACAACGCAATAGTTCGTTCCAAAGTGAAATTGCTCTATCCATTTCGTGTTTCCACACCGAAGAAGTTTAATTGCTGTTTTAATTTCCTTCAAAACCTATGCACGGGCAAATATTGGTTTAGCGTAGGTCTATTAAAATTTAATAGCTTTTCGAAGGTGATAGACGTGGTTTCTCTGTTTGAATACGTTTGTTTACTCCTATTAGTATTTAAAAAAGGCTCAAATGTCTAGTCTACGTCAAGAAGCGATATAAAAAGCAATATGATCATAAATAGCTAGTAATAAAAAAATGTTTTGAATGTCCCAGAATGATTTACCTGACTATGAGATATTTACTCGTGATTATTTGTATCAGTATTGTGTATTGCGTAAATTAAGAATTATATCATCATAAATTTTCAAAGCCTGCATGGTAATTAAGACCTTGTAACAAAAAAGCCAAACGCCGCTCTTATTGCACATAATGCATTAGAGATGGTACTGAGGTCTTCTATCTTTGGGTAAGTAATATCTACTTTAAAGTAGGAAGTCTAAAAGCCTTTGAGCTCTTTACGTATGTAATGATACATACACATTTTTGACAAAAGTCAGGTCAACTTTTCAATTATTGTTTTTGGAAATATTAACAGTGTCTTTATTTTATTGTTTCAGGTATAACATCACTTCTCACTGGCTTTAAAGCTAAAAAAGGAAACTTCCATTTTTATTATTCACGTTTTTCCGATTTAACAATATGAAACAAGTCTTTGTCCCGTCGATCATTTAAACACTCGGGCGAGGTAAAAATATTCGTGCACTTAAATATTTTCCTAGATATTCGGAGTGACTTTTAAATCAATTGATTCACAGACTTATTTCTAAATAACATGTTATTTATTATAAGCAATGGTTACCTTTTCTGAATCCAATAATTCAACAGATAAATAATAAGATTGTACATATAAAATTATATTTAACCCAGGTCGTGCCATTTTATGTCTGTTTTGTCAATGAGGTCTACCACTACATTACGGCAAGCAAATTCAATAACTCCAGTAGACGTCTGTCTCGTCTGAATATTATTTTATTACGTTTCGCCATCGGTTTTATAGATAACATATTAGTATTACAGCTTTTTTTAGAAAGGCACTCAAACATTTTTTTTTACTTTCCTGTTGAATCACAAGTCTTTGATTAGAGACAGCTCTTTATTTGATACAGCGAGAAATAAAAAATATACTTATTCTGAGAAATGTTTTACACAATTATTTTGTCAGTCATTTGCAATGTGAAATAATATTTCATACAAAAACCAATTCCAAAAATGAAAGTGAACGTTGATTAAAATTCGCAGAAAAACCCTTCACGGTTTTAATCGAAACTCTAATGCAAACAACGGAAGTATTTATTAGAAACGATTGACCGATTGGGGGCGGGTCGGCGCAATTTTCTTTGTTCGGATGGGAATTGTTCCGCCTGCTTGTTTAATCACCGATGGAAATTGCTGAAAACTGCGGACTCGCTCTTTGCACTGCGCGTCATTAACGAACGCATTTTATTTGCGACGGATTCATTGTGTGTCGCTGCGGCAAGGTTTAAGATACAAGGAAGAAGCGGATGTAAAGGTGATTTTAATTGTATAATTCTGGCATCTTAAAACCTAAGGCCTAAACCATATCAGTTGTAGAAAAGGCCCGAGCAGTGAGTCATACCTACATATATGGTTTAATGACGAATAACGAAAAACACTAGGGAAGGCTTGGGAAAGAGGGTCAGTCTGCCATCATCTCACCACAGTGAAAACACGTGCGAGCTTGCTGATAAACAGTTTTATGTCTCTGCTGGTGTTCGATTTAGTGGAATTATTGGTAGCTTTTAATTTCGCGATACCATTGAGCCCTTAAAAGTCGCATATAATATCCAAACTCTTAAGTCAACTGTATAAAATCATTATTTGTTGTTTCAAATTTAAGGAAACGTTTAACACATAAAGTAATGGCTAGGGTTAGAATACTAGTGGGAACACGTCCGTTATCGTAATAGTATCCTAGATGCACATTGCATATCATTATCATCACTATTCCATTTTGGTTGATGATGATGAAATAGTCGTGAATGTATATGTGTATAAAATTAACCAATAATTAATTTTATCCGTCGCTTCCGCTTGTAGCTTGTGCTAAATAATTACACGGCGCGGCGTTACGAATGAAACAAATGCATAACATAAGTTATGTTCAACGTAATGAATTTACGCGATATTACTTTTGCTATACGCTTTATGATAATGTCGTAGCTCAACTGTTCGTGTGCTTTTGTGGCGGTTTCATATATTTGTTTTAATTTGTTTACGCGTTTACCCTGTTTGTTTTAAAATGAATGAATTGGAACCGCTGTTTTACAATTGGTTGGGTGTTATATTGTAAAGCTCCTATTGAATAACAAGTGGGAACACAATGGTTGAATACTTAAAGTACTGATTATTTTCTTGGTCATTTTTAGGGCCATACACTCACGCCTGTATTCCCCGAAAAAGCAGACAGAAATGCATTTCTTCAACCACACTTCGCCTTTTATGTATCAGTTCTGCGTAATATCGGACGAGCCTATTGCCGTTTTCTTTTTAATCACAATTATATAAAAATATAAACTCAAAATTTACACAAAAAATATACCCTCGCTTCTTCCGATAGCTGTAAGTCATCGTCTTTGAGACAGGGGTACATTATATCGTAATAACGGTAATAAATACTATGAATATGCACATAATTTCAGTCGGAGACGGGACTTTGTATAGCCCTTTAACTTAATGCAATGAACATGTTAGGGAAACATAGGTGAATGAAAACATCGTGAGAAAACCGGCACACCTAAAAATTTCTTAGGTCATTATAGGCGTAGTTAACCGCACTAAGCCAGCGTAGCGTGGTTGACTAAAGCCGAAACTATTTCAGAAGTAGAGGAGGGCCGCGCGGACGTGTATGGGCTGATAATGCTGATATATAAGGAGAACCATTTCATAGTTAGGTGATTTTGGTTGTTAGGTTCCTAATGTACGAGATAAAGTATAAAAAAAATAGGTCAGTGGTATGTGGAATTATCGATAGTAGCTGGAGTGATGAAAATGAAAATTTTTGGGAGATACCTAAATAGATATGCTCAACCCCAATCAGTATAAGGGCTACTCAGAGCTTTATATCAGTAGCCTATTCTATAAGAAACCAACCAATAACATTCAAAAACGGCCGTTAATAGTACTTCCAGCATTATAAAATGTGCCAATACTTAAGTCAACTTCCATCTCAAGTTAAGTGGGTCAAACAAAGACACGTTGTGAATAAAGTTAGGAACATCCTAGTCAACTTGATTATGATTATCGCGCGCGCCAGTTGTTCACAAGAAACCCTTTTTCAACACAATAGCGAGTTTTCATCATAATAAAATGCACGGAGCGGAACGAAAGCGGAGAAATATATTTTTTCTAAAAAATAGTATCTCTTAAGAATGTTCGTCCGCCGCGGGGGAATTTTAATTATGTTTACATACATTTTTAGGGGTCGAGAGAATAACACACTCGGGCATTTTTCAGCGACGACTTGGCCAACCGTTTAATTTAATGGACTCGTTGCACAAACTTTTCAAGTGCAGTACACCTTGCTCTGCATGTTTATTTGGGCTTAGGTTACGAGATAAAGTTGCGTTTCTAACGCAGTATGTGGCTCAAAAAATGAACTGTTACAGTGACCACTGGTTTGATATAACATAAGACCTTCATAGAATAATTGCATGGGCACATAACATTGAAAAATGAGAGTAATTTTTATATTTAATTTGCATTTCCCAGAAGTGGGGCGTATATGGGCTAATGTTGATGATGATGATGATGATGAATTTAACTTTTAATCATATTGTAAAGAATCATTAAAGAAGTCAAAATAAACAAAATACTAATATATCTGGTACTTTTCATCAACTCAAAGGACATATACCGTTATCTGATTCCTACCGCATACACTCCTGTTTGTATAATAATATTAAACAGCGAATTTTTTGATACAACCACGCTGAGCTATAAATATTCCGCCCTTATGATATACGGCGTATTTGGTTAAAAACCGCGAAATAAACATACCGCCGGTTGTCACGCCATGTGCCTAGAAATTTATTTTATAAAATTAACTAAGGCGATGTGTGGCGTACCATATACTATATTTTATTTATTTATAAAATATATTTATCTATTCTATACATATCTTATATATGTATATATTATATACTAACAGTTACACTCGACACGTACACTTACTAACTTACACACATTTTACATACAGAACCTTACACAATTATTATAATATTAATTATTTAATGTGGAATGCTTCGGAGGCGCTCGGAACTTGTCGGCTCGCGACGAGCGCCCCGCCGCCGCGCCGCTCCGCCGCACGCGCCGGCCGCGTCGGCCGCGCCGATATGCGCGGCCAGTCGGAACACTACGATCGCTCGCGAAGCCCGTGTTACCCGCTACCTCGCCGCTATATTCTCGCTCGCGCTTAACTGCTGTTCGTTGCTATTGTTCATATTCTCGTACTTTCATCTGTCTCTCACCTTCTGTTATTTCCTATTTCTACTGACTATTTCGTGTGTGTGAACTTCCTCTTTGTGCCGTGTATGTACTGTGACTTTTATTGTGTGTAGTGCATTAAACTCTTAAACCCGCTTGTGCTTATTATTTATTGCTCACGCTGCACCCATCGCCATCCGGCACATCATCCACACACGCTTATATAGGCGTCGTCACCACGTGCCCACCACGCGGCACACCGGTGACCTACATTTACCCGGTACCTACAACGGGTACACCCAACGCGCCTATAACTGGTGACCCCGACGTGATCCAGAACAGGAGACATCAGGTACGATACTCACGATGAGTGAACACAGTGAACAAAGTGCCAACAAGACAACCCGACGAACAGTTCGTCCTTCAGCTGACCGCAACGACGCCACGTGCGGCGACATCGAAATTAGGGTCCCGCAATTCTTACCCGAAGACCCCGAACTATGGTTTGCTTTATTGGAGGCTCAGTTCCAATGTTTTAATATTGTGGACGATGTTACTAAATTTAACTACATCGTGACCAGTCTGAATCTGACCTCTGCACAGTCCGTCAAGGATATAATCCTGAACCCACCGACAACGGACAGATATTATAAACTGAAGTCAGAATTAATAAAACGATTGGCTGTGTCACACGAGAGAAGGATAAAGCAACTCCTCGCTCAAGAACAGCTTGGGAACAGGACACCATCCTCCTTCATGCGGCATCTTCGGGATTTGGCCGGCCCATCAGTGCCGGAAGATCTCCTGAAGGTTATATGGACCACCAGCCTCCCGAAGGATATCCAGACCGCCCTGGCAACACAGCCTACCTACTCCCTGGAGCAGTTGGCTGACCTGGCGGACCGCATCCTGGAACTGACTTCGTCCCACACCGCTACCATCGCGTCTACACAGGCCCCATCGGCCTCACAACTGGAAGAGGTTGCGGAACTTCAGAAAATGGTGCAGCACCTCACGCAACGATTGGAGAACCATCCTCAGCGCACTGGTCTCCACGCAGCGCAGCCCAAAAGACGAGCCCCCCGCGGACGCCCCACCTCGCCTCACAGCAGCCGGCCTGACTTAGGCTCCAGGTACCACCACCCTTGTTGGTACCACACCAAGTTCGGCGCGCAGGCCCTCAAGTGTGAGTCGCCGTGCAATTTCTCGAAATCGAGAAAACCGGCGACACCACGAGTGCCTGCGACTCCAGCGGCAGTAGCAGCAAGCGACGCCCCGTCACACAAAGGTCGCCTCTTCGTGACCGACCGCAGCACCAAGCTCCAGTTCCTGGTGGACACCGGCAGCGACCTGTGTGTCTACCCCGTCGCTGCGCTTCGGGAGCGTCGCCCCAAAACTGACTTTGGCCTCATCGCGGCCAATGGCTCGACAATCGACACCTACGGCTTCGTCGAGATTAATCTTAATTTAGGACTTAGACGTAATTTCCCTTGGCGATTCATCGTCGCCAGTGTCACCAAACCAATCATAGGCGTTGATTTCCTTAGTTTTTATAATTTAGTTGTAGATTGCAGGAATCAACGCCTAATAGACAACACGACCACACTATCGACATCATGTATTAATGCCAATATCAATGTCTTTTCAGTGAAGGTTCCGACGGGTGACACGAGCTTCCACGCGATTCTAGACCAGTATCCGGAAATCACCCGCCCTTCGGGAACACCGACGCCTCCGAAGCACAACACGGTACACCACATCAGGACCACGCCGGGCCCTCCTGTATCGTGTACTCCCCGGAGGCTTGCACCGGACAAGCTTAAGATCGCCAGACAGGAGTTCGAGCTCATGCTGAACAACGGCACAGCGCGTCCTTCTGACAGTCCCTGGGCTTCTCCCTTACACCTCGCGCCTAAGAAAGATAACGGCTGGCGACCCTGCGGCGATTATCGTGCGCTTAACGCACGAACTATCCCAGACCGTTATCCTATTAGGCACATCCACGACTTTTCCCATTCCATCTCCGGTTGTACGGTCTTTTCCACCATCGATCTAATGAAGGCGTACAACCAAATCCCTGTCCATGAGGCCGACATCCCGAAGACTGCCATCACTACTCCCTTTGGCCTGTATGAATTCCCCTTTATGACCTTCGGTTTGAGGAACGCAGGCCAAACCTTCCAGAGGTTTGTCGACGAGATGACGCGAGGCCTGGACTTCTGCTACTGTTACCTAGACGACTTCCTCGTCTTTTCCAGGACAGTAGCAGAGCACGAGGCGCACCTCCATCAACTCTTTACTCGCATGCGCGAGTACGGCGTCCTCGTCAACACATCAAAATGCGTCTTCGGTGCCGCGGAGGTAACATTTTTGGGTTACCGAATCTCCGCAGCCGGCACCAAACCTCTGGAATCAAAAGTCGAGGCCATCAAGGAATTTCCCGTCCCCAAGACGGTTAGGCAATTGAGGCGATTTTTAGGAATGGTCAACTTTTACAGGCGATTCCTCCAAAGCTCCGCCTCCATCCAAGCCCCTCTCAACGCCCTGCTTTCGGGCAACGTCAAGGCATCTCAGCCTGTTGACATCTTTGGCGAGGCTCTGTTGGCCTTCAACAGATGCAAAGACAGCCTCGCCAACGCTGCAATGCTGGCCCACCCAGATTGCCAGTCGGAACTCGCGCTGGTCACAGACGCGTCCGACTTGGCAATGGGTGCAGTATTGCAGCAGCGCACAAAAGACAACTCTTGGGAGCCCTTAGCATTCTTCTCTCGGAAGTTGAGTCCCTCCCAACAAAAGTACTCGCCTTACGACCGCGAACTCTTGGCCATCTACGAGAGTATAAAATACTTTCGCCACATGGTCGAGGCGAGACACTTCGTGGTCTACACCGACCACAAGCCCCTCAGTTTCGCCTTCAGCGAACGAAAGGCAAACTGTTCGCCGAGACAGTACCGCCATCTCGACTACATCTCGCAGTTCACTACGGACATCCGACACATATCGGGTAAAGACAATGTCGTTGCCGACCCTTTGTCCCGTGTCGACGAGCTGCGGATGCCAGTCGATTTGGGGGTACTGGCTTCATCCCAAGCCTCTGACCCGGAGCTCACTCAACTTCTGGGAGAAGGATCTTCACTTCGCCTGCAAAAGTTGAGCATTCCAAATTGTCGCCTGGAACTCTACTGTGACGTCAGCACTCGCTCACCAAGACCCTTCGTCACACGATCGCTGAGACGGCCACTCTTCGACAGTCTCCACAGTCTCAGCCACCCAGGCGCCAACGCAATGGCGAAACTCGTCGCCGAACGCTTCGTTTGGCCTGGGATGCGCAAAGACTGTCGAGAGTGGTCTCGTCAGTGCCTGGCGTGCCAACGCGCCAAGGTGAATCGCCACGTGTCAGCTCCGTTGGGCACGTTCGATCTGCCCCGCGCCCGGTTCGCCTTCATCCACGTGGACATCATCGGCCCTCTGCCCGTCAATCACGGGTACCGCTATTGCCTCACGGCGGTGGATCGCTTCACTCGCTGGCCCGAAGTCACGCCTCTGATGGACATCACAGCCGAAACTGTTGGCAAGGCGTTGATATCGTGGATATCCAGATTTGGATGTCCATCCGATATTGTCACCGACCGCGGACGCCAGTTTGAATCGTCACTTTTCCAATATCTTGGAAAGGTGATCGGATTCAAACATCGCAGGACAACCGCATACCATCCAGAGTGCAACGGGCTAGTCGAGCGATTCCACCGCCAACTCAAGGCGGCTATAATGTGCCACGCGAACTCCGGCTGGGCTGACGCGCTTCCCTTGGTGCTGTTGGGCATCAGAAGCGCCTACAAAGACGACCTCAAGGCATCATCTGCCGAGCTGGTCTATGGTGAGCCACTAAGACTGCCTGGTGAATTCTTCGAGCCTGCACCACCTGTCTCCACAGACATCTCGGAATTCACCACTCGCTTGCGGCAGCTAACGCTCAGTCTGAAGCCGACGCCAGCTGCACGTCACAGTAGAGGCAAAATCTTCATTCACAAAGACTTGGCTACCGCCAGCCACGTCTTTTTGCGGGACGACTCCTTACGCGGTTCTCTACAACCGCCCTACACCGGCCCCTACGAGGTCATAAACCGTGGGGACAAGACCTTCAAGATACAGGTCAGAGGGAAGAGTGTGACAGTATCGGTAGACCGCCTTAAGCCGGCCTACATGCTTGTCGACCCATCTCCCGATCCTACCCCACTAACAAAACTAACTCCAGGTCCTTCACTAACTTCACCTGGTCAACTAACTCCAGCTCCTCCACTAACTCCACCACATCCACTAACGTCACCTACAATCTCAACTCCATCCAAGCCTCCCACCCCTCCACCTCCTACTCATAATCCTGCTCCCACGGGGCAAATCCCCCCAGCACAGGATGTCAAAAGGACACGCTCGGGCCGCAGAGTTCGCTTTCCGGACTTTTATCGCCCGTAGTAACGGTCTCAGGGGGGGAGTGATGTGGCGTACCATATACTATATTTTATTTATTTATAAAATATATTTATCTATTCTATACATATCTTATATATGTATATATTATATACTAACAGTTACACTCGACACGTACACTTACTAACTTACACACATTTTACATACAGAACCTTACACAATTATTATAATATTAATTATTTAATGTGGAATGCTTCGGAGGCGCTCGGAACTTGTCGGCTCGCGACGAGCGCCCCGCCGCCGCGCCGCTCCGCCGCACGCGCCGGCCGCGTCGGCCGCGCCGATATGCGCGGCCAGTCGGAACACTACGATCGCTCGCGAAGCCCGTGTTACCCGCTACCTCGCCGCTATATTCTCGCTCGCGCTTAACTGCTGTTCGTTGCTATTGTTCATATTCTCGTACTTTCATCTGTCTCTCACCTTCTGTTATTTCCTATTTCTACTGACTATTTCGTGTGTGTGAACTTCCTCTTTGTGCCGTGTATGTACTGTGACTTTTATTGTGTGTAGTGCATTAAACTCTTAAACCCGCTTGTGCTTATTATTTATTGCTCACGCTGCACCCATCGCCATCCGGCACATCATCCACACACGCTTATATAGGCGTCGTCACCACGTGCCCACCACGCGGCACACCGGTGACCTACATTTACCCGGTACCTACAACGGGTACACCCAACGCGCCTATAGATGTAATGGCACCTTGAAGAGGTTTGTTGCTGTAAAGTTTTTTTATATACACCACAATGGTTCAGTCTAGTAGAGTAGTGCGGTCTAAAAATAATTTGATTGCTATCACTATACGGTAGTTGCGGTAGCTTAGTATTATCATCAGCCTTTATACGTCCCAATGCTTCGGGCGGCCCTCCTCTTCAACTTTGAGAGTTTGGACCTTAGTCCACAACGCTAGCCTAGTGCAGATTGCCAACAGTGGATCACATAAACATCTGTCATGTTATGGGTATCAAACCTGTGGTTTCTTGTTTCGCAAGCTGGTGTTAAGCCAACTGCGCCACGGGGCTGTCATAGTATTATTCTATTGCATCAAGATCAGTTGAAGGTCAGTGACGATAACAGAATTTTTTCATACCTTAAATCTTCAAGCGTCTGCCGAAACCCAAGCGCTGACGTGGAACTATTAACCTTTAAGCGTTCAGACGGCTTATATATCTGCGCAATTCGTCACTAAGTAGACCATGCTATTTGTTGGCGCTTCAACCGGTGACAAATGAGAGGCTCTTCGCTGCGGCGTCGGGACCTTTAGCGGTCCGCGTCTACCACTTCGTTGCGTAATCGACGAGTGTTGGGGAGGCGAGAAGTTTCAGCGCTTGGTTAATGTTATCTCCTGACTAAGTTATGTAACTTATAGCCTACATACAGGGTGTATTTAGACCGTGATCGGAAACTAAGGCAGGTAATAGCTACGGTGATCACAAACCCATTGGCGTTAAAGAAAATCCCAACAAAAAATTAAAATTTTGACGTGTTCGTATAATCTACGTGGTTTGTATGGTAAACGTCATCTTTGTTATCTTTCGTCGCGATTTTCTTTAATACCAGAGGGTTTGTAATTACTTTAGAAACTGCCTGCCTCAGTTTCCGATCACGGTTTGAATACATCCTGTATAAGTTATGTAGATTGGTGATTGTCATAATATACGGAGTATCACCCAGGGAACTTCGGTATGTATAGTCTTATTCCTAAAAAGAACAGTGTTATTGGGTTGAATTGCTGTTGGCCCAGTCTGCTCAGTCACTGCTTTTTTTTAAATACTCACTTCTGTTAAGTGACACACTGGCGTGGTCGCTATTGGCGTGTACACGTATACCATATCAAAGCATTTTTGTCATTAGAAATAAGCAATATATTGCTATATACATACTAAGACGACGGAAAGCTGACTGTCTTTAGTCATGTGTAATTACTGATTCCACGATATAATAATAAATAGTAATCCTCCAACCGATTTTCGGCCAAGGCGACCGTTTCTGTTCCATTATGATCCGCGTCTCGCATGTGCTATATATAACTCCATAACATATAACTCCACGATATATCATCATGATAAAAATATATACACAGAAACTCTCGAAAGCAATGTCCTTTTTAATCCTTACTTAATTTTCTACCTTCCCGCTAAAGATGCCATATGAATGCATCGTCAAAGTTACTGGAGTCTCAGTATTAACACACGGCAAGAAACTGCGAAGTTTATACATGGACATGTAAGTGTTCGAAACCGCATGCCTAAGGTGGTATGGTAAACACCCCGTCAAATTAAACAGGAGTTTATGTTGACAGCGTTTACTGCGAATTAAAATAAAATTGATTTAGTTTGTAATAATATTTTGGTATGATGCAAATTGTTGTGGACTGCTAAGCATGGCGTTTATGTATTTAATGTTCGTTTTGGTTCCTCATCATTTCGCAGATATTTTAAATACCACGTACTAGGGGGCTACAATATGGGATACTTTTCAGTATTTCCAACAGTGAAATCCCAATAAAATTATTCGAACACCGAATCTCAACTGAGACGATCATAGTCGTGTGCCGATTAAGCGATGACTCAATATAAAACTTAAGCTTCAAGAACAGAACTTCTCTAATTTTGAAAAATCGAAGCCCTTTGTCTACGGCCCCGTAGGAGATTTTCGTGTAGTTAGGATTACAGCTAATTACTTTGTTTTCTGAGATCAGCCTGTGTATCCGATTGCAACTATTTAGGCCAGGAGAATACTGAGATTTATTACTGAAAAGTTACAGGTCAGTTAAGGCCAAGGATACTTTTACCCATATTTACTCATCACGTGACAATCATTGTCACGTCACGTTGCCGTGCCAGTACAAAAATAACGAGGCATATTTTTGTCAAACCAAAATTAGATTACAAAAATGTTGCCTATTAAAATGGTTACACAAATAATTCCACCTTGTTTAACAAGTGGGGAGGACGTAAAAACGCGAGCAACTTCGAGGCAATCCGACCTGCGCGCGACCGTGAAACTTTTATCGCAGCCTCTGCTTCCGGCCGGCAATAAAATTTCTATAAGGAAATCGACTACACGGCAAAGGTGATTTGTTTTTTTCCGCCGGCGTCTGAAAATTCACTCCAATTCCACTTAATTCACCGGAACTAATGTTGGCGTGGAAGAATTAATGGATGTCTGTTTGGATTGGCGGGGTAACGGTATACATTTTTTCGGTTCGGTGCGTGAACAGTGTCATTTTCTGTTCATGTAGAAATACCGTAACCATGTGCAACCATCAGCCAATGCTCAACACACAATAGCGAATATGAACAGTCCGCAAATCCTATTCTTTGGGAATACAATCTTTAATCGGTTGACCTTAACAATATGATCAATAGTAAGTACGTAACGTCCGGTGTTGTTTATTACACAGACCTGCTTGAGTCTAGGAAGAATTTCCATACTTTTTACCGTTTTTACCATCCTTATTATTCGCTATAAAACATCAAGGCAGTCGAAATACATTGATTAAACCGCCAAAAACTTGTTCAAAACGATCGACTGACAAAAACTCTGACGGTTACTTACGTAGTGAACTTTTTTCAACAGCAAATAGGCCAGCCCTGGGGGCAACTCGTCGAGTACAGATTCATAAAGCCCTGCCCCCTCAAAGAAATAGCTCGTACATTCAACTTAGGGCCATCAAAGCGCACCACCGGACCAAGTTAATGGCTTTCTAACTTTCATAATACCAGTTTACGTTACGGCCTCTTGAAGGGTTAATGACTGAAAATAACAACAAATCACCCTTGGTAGTAATTAGGAAATAATTTATCATCGATATTTTGTGCAGAGAGGCGTCAGTAATTGCTAAAGTTTTTTCTTAGTCATAATTATCAGCCCATATTCGTTTTATTACTAGACCCGGGTTTCTTCTGCCAACTCTGCGGGTTTAAACCCGCGATCGCCGAGATTCTTGCCGTTGAGGCCAATCACTGCTTTATATACTACGATGTAATAATTAGTTTATATTTTAAGGCATTAAAAAAAACATTCACGCCGCGTGCAATTAAATCAAGGCAAATTGAACCACTTAGTACACACCAAATTGCACATTTTAAAATGGGAGCAGCGAATATATTCGAACGTGGAGCCGTGAGGTCGCAGGGCGTAATTTAATTAAGCCCTATACGAAACACTTTCGGTGCGACGCGGCGTGGCGTGACGGAGCCGCGGCAAAAATTATTATTGCGTCGCGTACGGTGCGTTGATTAAATGTGCACACGTGAGGGGCAGGGAAGGGGGGGGGGGGGGTAGAGAAGTGTTAATGACTGAAATATTCCAATGAGATTCGTATTGGTAAAATAAAGTAATTTTAATTGTCAACTATTGTTTGCGGAAGGATTGAATGAGTCAGTTGAGTTGAGTATTGTATTCGTATGATATTTTTGGAAGAGAAGAAGGATGTGTAGGTGATTTGGCACATGTAATTTGCAACTAATACAGTTAATTTTGGCTGTAAAATATCTGCGAAACTTGCACTCTCTAGACCGTTTCAAAACTCGACGAAATGTTGTTATATTCGTAAAAGAGTTAACGTCTTCGAAAACAAAGATTTAAACTTGCATACCTGATAATTTCGAAAAAACAAAAAAAATTCATACATATGTTTCAGTTATAGTATTTTTCCATATTTTGCATAGAAAGCGACAAGAAACACGATTAGCTTGTAACGTGCCGAAAAAAAAACTTAATACGAATATGTTAATGTGATGATTGAAAAATGAAAACCAAATCGCGTGACTCCAGTTTTAATAACACACCATGGCAACCGTTTTAAATTAATCTTGTTTTCTCTTTGTTACGATTTCCAGCGTAATACGAGTATGAAATTGATTATGGGGTCGGGTTGATGGTCGGGCAAAGTGTTATTGGGTTTTTCCATTAGGATATTCTCAGTAGCAGCACGGAGTCTAGAAATGTGCCCGAAAAACGGCAATAGGCTCGCCCCCTATTATAATATGTGGGACTGATACATACTTGGCGGAATATAGGCGTGAGGTATGTATGTATGTATGTAAAATGAATACGATTTGATAAAAACAATTTAATTTTAAAGGAAGCCACAAAATGAGAAAATAGATTTTAAAACAAATAACTTTCTTAGGTTTAAACATTAATATTCACTGCTACGTTCTCTTAGTTGAGGCAGGGACATGGTTACGTAGCGCAAGGTGCTACGCCGTAGTACCACCTATTGGACGCATAATGTCAGCCAATGTGAACCCAAATAATCTGTTATCTGGTTGTAATTTTAATACTTGCCCGGCAAAGTGAGCAGAACTTGATTGTTAATAAAATAACATTTTGCTGATTGGTAATAAATTATCACTATAATATTATACTTACCTTTTTATGAAGACAACTGTAGACGTCTCTATTTTTGCAGACAGTTGAAAATCTCGCTTATGTTTTCGGGCACCTACTCTCTCACTGTGAATTAAAATGATGTATTATAATTTCTTATCTTTTATAACGTAGTAATATATCGGCATAATAACAAAAATATTAGAAACAAAAAAAATACCATGATAAAACTTAATAATTATATATCTTCTTCTTCTTCATCAACCCATATACGCCCACTGCTGAGCACGGGTCTCCTCTACCATTGAGAGGGTTTAGACCATAGTCCGCCACGCTGGCCTAGTGCGGGTTGGCGGACTACACACCTAAGAAATTCCTAAGAACTCTTAGGTGTGCAGGTTTTATCACGATGTTTTCCTTCACCGTTAAAGCAAGTGATAATTCAATGTGAATACACACATATAACTTCGAAAAGTCAGAGGTGTGGGCCTGGGGTTCGAACCCGCGACCGCCGAGATTCTCGACCGCGCGCCCAAACCTCGAGGCCATCACTGCTTGCTGCATAATTATATATAATTTAATGCATTTAAATGTTTTGTTTAGTCTACGTTATACATGTAATTACAAAGACAAAGTTTAATTCACTACTACCTACACTGCTACTTGTATTCTGGCAATGTAACTGTTACGTCACGGAGCACTCATGTCGTAAATGAATTGCTAATGTCCGCCATCTTAACTGGACCACGTAAAATATTAATAAGTCGCAAACGAAGGTTGGGCCATTAATCGATGTACGAATGGTGCCATTGGGTTAGAGCCACCAGGGGTTAGAGATAATAATGTCTTGTTTCTATCGTGTATCGTCTCGTGACTATTCCAAAAAAAAGTAAAAACAAAACACGCACCACTTATATATAATTCCGGCCCTACACTAGGATACGGGTTTTGTATAGAAACTACGAGAGAATTTCACTTTTCTCAAAAACCTAACTTTGGAACAAATATACATATGTGGGTCATATAAATGCTTGTCTCGTTACGAAAATCGAAACCGTGGCTTCTCATTTCTCAAGCTGCTGTCTAGCTGACTGCGCATAGGGCTGTATTTATATGTGTGCTATAGTTTAATCTATTGATTAATGTATGTATGAAATCATCACATAACATGATCTTTTCAAAGCACATCTATTTATATAAGTATTTTTTGTCTGATAAATCTTTATTAAGAATTTAGGTAATTCGGATCAATCTATCATAATGACTAGTTATTGAACAAGACTGATCTGTTCGTTAAATATTTTCCTTCCATTATGCGACATTTTAGCTAAAGAATGATAGTTTTTGAAGTGTCTATTCGTGTTGTAGAATTATTCCAATTTAATTTCCAATTCCAATATGTGAAATTAAAATTATATATTTTAATGATGCGCAAATTTATAACGAACTACCAACATGTTTATTTACTATTCTATTGTTTTCTGAAAGTACCAATTAAAGCTGAATAAACTTGTACCAACTTCATTCGCGGTACCAATAATGTCGATATTTACTTCAATATCTTCGAAATCTTGAAGCGCTATAAAACTTAAAGTGCTTAATCAGCCCGAGAATAAGTAAAAGAAAAAGGTAATGAACTTAATTATCGTATTACTTCTCTGTCGTACAATCTTAACTGCTTCTCGAGTAATACAGCCAATACTTTTCTTATAATCGCATTTAATCCTTCTTTTTTTTTTAATTGCTTAGCGACGATCGCATGTAACCGCCTGCCATTTATGAATCAATGCTGCCAGTTTATTTTTACACAAACCCGATAAATTGTTAACCCATTTTCATAAACACTTATAAAAAAAAAACAATATATTATTAGAACAAGATATTTTCCAAATAAATGTATATGATAAAGTCTGTTATCATCAACTCATTATGGAAATTGCAATCACAAATCAATGTTACCAGATTATTTTGAAACAAATGAAATATTTTTTATCTATCACTTTTATATTAAATAGTTATACAATTAAAACAAGATAATTTAAAAAAAATAAAACCTGTAATACCTAACACGAGAAAGAAGAAAATAAATCCGTTCTAACCCCAACGGTTAAATATGAGAATACCCATCGACCAGCTAATGGAGTCGCCCTTTACAGCACCGTTCAAGTTGTGATACTGTAAAACTTTGATGAGGGCACGAACCGTCCTGCAGATTGCTGATATAAAATTGTATTGTACATTCGGTTAAGTGGTGCTCCCGTCGTAATGGCTCGCAGACGGGCGGGCTTTTCGGCCGCCACGATTCCTGCAATTTTTCTGTCGCCGACTCCCGATAATTGTGGCCCGAAATTGTTTTCTACAGAATGTGCCTACTACAATTTCGATTCGCTTTCGTTGGGCGTAATTAAATTTTCATTTGTTTTAATTGTACAATGGTTCCTTTACGGCTGTTTCTGTATGAATGATGTTGGGGAGTAATTAATTGGATTTCGGTGAATGTTTTTCCGGATTCATAAATATTTGCCAGCAGTCGCTTGATACGCTTGATGCGAGTAATGTAGTTCATGATGCTGTAATTGAATCTGCTTATTAAGAAACGCACGTAAGAAACTAGTGAAGGATTTTTAGATAGTTTTTATTAAGCTTATAATTTCTTACCCGCGACTAACTAAGGGTATCACTTACTGGCTACTGACTGGCTGCAAATTTAACTAAATTTGCAGCCAGTCAGTAGCCAGTAAGTAGTTACTTAGGCATCATACTCTTCAGTTTCATAATAATTTTTGTTTATAAAATCGGTATATTGTGTTTGATAATTATTAATTTTGCTTATCTATTACATTTTCGTGTAGTTTTAAATGAACCAATATAATAGTGTCTTCTTGTGAAATACGGGTATTCAGCCCACACACAAAGGCCATACGAATAACGAGTAAAAAACATCTGCACCCTAGAACATTTCTTATTTAGCACTCATAATTGATACATTTTCAAGATCAAACGGTTTACTGCTAATGAAGTACGACACAGATGTTACTAGCATCCGATTGCGTCCGCTTCCTCGCGGATGTCAAGGGAATGAGGATATTTCTCTACGTAGCAAACAAGTCTGCAGGATTTCTCATATTATAATGTTTTTATTTATAGTTATAGTCGTGTTCATTAGAGTGAAAATAGTAATCGACTCTTGTCAGTAATACTCTGCTGAAATCATAGGCATATATCTTCCCTGGTAAATAATAAATAAAACGAAATGCCCAAAATATTTGAGGTCTCAGTCAAAAACAGCAAAACTTTTCTTACTAAATCAGTCGAAAACATCGCATATAGACCATGTGCGCGTAAAAGTTTACAATTTTTTAATACAATTTCTCCTAATTGCATGGTACATAACCCGGCTTTTTCGTGAGCCTTTGTATTTAGTGAGAACATAAAAAGTCCATCACGATTCCATCGAGTCTTCGCAAAGTTTAGTCTATTTTACCCCTTTTCGAAATACATTTTTGCGCACGAAAAATCCCTGTGAAAATATGCTCGTCGTAAAGACTACTAAATTGTGTTGTATTCTTATGTTGATAGAGGCTCACGTTTAGGTGAGGCTAGACATTGTAAAGTCTGGGAATAAACTAAAAAATATATGAGCGTCGAAATGTTTACAAGTTCTTTCGATTTTTCAAGTAATGGTTATCACGCTGTGAAACGAAATATAAGAATGGATGGGTAATCGTGCAAAATTCTAAGTTTTGATGGGGCTTTAGGTAAACGATAAGTTGTGAAATGAAATTTAATAGTTCTTTCTATACTAATAGTAGTAGTAAGTACCTATGTACATCCAGGTGTCTACTTTTGAGATCACTGGACATATCGTATGTACGATACTGGAATTTTTGGAAATGACTTTATTTAAGTCATCTCCATACATTTTAATTTTGAAGGTAATATATAAATAAGCTATAGACTCCACAACATAAACAACAATTAGATACATCCTGCAATGATAGCCGATTTGAAGGCAATCTTTTGGGAGCTGATACAATTTCTACGTAATGGGTTCCACGTAACAGAATATAACTAAAATATCCCACGATATGTAATAACCGACAAGCAGCAGCGTGTTGTACGTGACCGCATCCCGGGATGCGCCGGGATGGGAGCAGACGCGCCGGGATTCCCGGGATTTCACACGGAGACGACGTGTATCTGTATTTATTGTTGCCACGGAAAATGGAAAAAGGATTTCTATAGTCGCGTCGCATAAAATTTAGTTTGTTCAAGTTTCTTGTAACGCTTTGACAAATGTTATTTATTGTTATGGACCATTGCTGTTATTGTATTATTGTGTCTTCGATTGTCTGGCTTTTGTTCTTTACGCTGTTGAGGTTATTTGTTTTCTATTAACTTTTGTGGTATCAGTGCCTTGTGTGATATACTGCCTCATTGGTTTGCGAACTTCGTAATACTCCATCATCAGCATCATAATCAGCCAATTCTGGTCCACTGCTTGACATAGGTTTCCCCCAATGACTTCATAATACTTCGGTGTTTTATAATTACATTAAATTGAATCCAATACTTGCAGCAGTTGAAAACTATATATCTATGTTAAAATATCTAGGTTTTGAATACCACCCTAACATTTAAACTAATATTTACCTACAACTACTGAAATTGATTATTATTACCCCTTGAATACATTTTCTAAAAAACATAAAAAAAGACCATGGCATTTTTACTGTCAATAAAGATGACAATCGTTTTACACATATTTTGTTGTTGATTGGCGTTTGCATAGTGCCGGTATTCACAGTGGTGCGACCGGGGGCAATGCGTCATTGTCAATTACACACGCCAACCTACCAACAGACGGTTAATTCAATTAACAGATTTTCGCTCTATACATTGCTGTATTCAACAATAGCGCCAATGGTTATCAATTTCCATTGATGCAGTAGCTTCAATTAAAGAGGTTCTAGGTGACTCTTACGCATGAAATTTTAAGAAACAAAGAAATAGAAAACAAAAACATATTGATATGTTTGTTTCGAGTGCCAGACACTCTCATTAAAGAGAGACAAATACGATTTATATATGTGTATTTTTAATGAATTAATATCACTTACTTTAACGGTGAGAGAAAACATTGAGAGGAAACCTGCACCCCTAAAAAGTTCTAAGCCATTTCTTAGGTGTGTAATCAACCAAATAAGTGCTAAACTCTCTAAATTGTGAAAGAGACCTGTGTTCCGGAGTGGGACGTACATATATATACTGATGAGAATGAAGATGAGCTATATATTTGGGAAAGCTAACGATTAACTAATCTCCAATAGACGTTCCTAAACCTGAAGCAATAACAAAAGGAATAATACTTACACCGTACAAGAAAACGGCGAATGCATAACAATAAAGAATCACAAAACAATAACAGCCATACAAATGCGATCGTGTACACGCTACAATCACTTCGGCCTACTTAACATGGCGAGTCACGGAAAACATTCAAAGAATCCGAACGGCAACCACCATTCCGAAGAGCGTTTGGAACGTTCAACGAGGTCGCTAATTGTTTTAGTGCCAGAATCCAGCCGACCCTCGCAGGGCCAAAGGGCCGTTGTTCTAGTAATGAATGGGAAATCGACGCTCCAGACCTCTTCATTAATGCGAAGGGCGGAATGTTTCAGCCGCCTCACGAGTTTTAAAGATAGGAAAATGTTATCATAAACTATAGTGATGTGGGTGTTAATTAATTTGCTTCGGGTAAGAAGAATTTTTATGGCTCGATTGATGTTATGTTATGACTTCATGTAACACAACATATAGTATGTTATTGTAAATCTAAATATATGCAATATAAAGGACCTAATCCAAGGTATTATGGACCTATGTTTGAAGGTGTCAGCAGGTCACTCTCTATTCATTGAGACTTTAAAAATCCTTTGTTAAATTATATTTCAATAAATTGTTTTTCATAGCCTCACCAAGTTACGAACTAGAGACTAAGTTAGTAGACTTAACTCAATTACCTATTGCTAAGTAACCGTGATATATCGCCTCGATGTTGCTGCGTCTGTGTTCGCTTGGTCTTATTTACCTACAGCTGTAACGAACGTGATATATTAAACAGTCCTGCATCAAATTATCTGTGATGTAGTGCCTGAACGAATCAAATGTCGAGTGCAACCTTTGTTCTAATTTTGAACATCTTTGAATGTGAATCTCTGTTAAAAAAACCTTGTTATTTTATTTTAAAATGTTTTTGTTGCTTTTTTTATTCAGAGAAAGTGGATTGTTCTAAAGGCGCTCGACTGGAAGTTTAATGTCTTTTGAATGTTACATTGGACTTATTAAAAAAAATAGAGATACTTGATCACCTTTTACAATTAAAATTACAAATCATCGAAAATGTTGACAAGGAAAGTATATTTCCAGATTCACATACCACTAAAGTCAACGTAACAAATGCTTCGATAATAAACTAAATTCACAAAAGACTTGCAAAACAACAATTACCAACAACATCCTTCTCAATAAAGATCGCGTTGTTCTTTTATTAATAAGCTTACAATTTTAGCTGGTTACGGCGGATGGAGCCTGATTGCTAACTTTCCAATCTGTATGCTAATGCTAGTTATAAGTGTAGGGACTCGAAGGGGGTGCGATGACGGTGCTGGGGGGGGGGGTAAAGGGAGAGCCGACTAATTAATTAGGACGATAGTTTCAACGGATTTTATTAAAGGCGTGCGGGATTTATGAAAGGAAAGCTACTTAAACGTCTTTCATTTAAATGGTTTTGCTTTTGTGTTCGGAAATTTATTACGGAACAGCTGAATAAGATTAGAAGGAAATAGACTGAACTAAACGATTACACGACAAATGAATAAAATTTCGAACAACAACAAAGGGCTGCTATTGGATTACCGTTTATAAAAGTTTTAATAATAGAAGCTACTCGAAATGCTAATACTAATGCAAGTCCTACATCAATTTCAACTGCTTGGGGCATGTTACAAACTACTCAACGTACGGCTAACAAAGACATGATTTATAATTGCGTAACGTATATCTTGAATGAAAAATCCATACAGGCCACATCTTTAGCGATGCAACTGCTACGTCCATGCAATTCGGTTCGCGTGTCACACGCCACTCCACGCTCCATCACCGTCTTGACGTCAACGCTAACATCTATACACTGGAAATTTAATTCTAACTTGAAGAGTATAAGGTCGGGTTTCATTTGAGGATGTGCTAATGATAATGACGTTTTGTGTACAAGCGTTGCAAGTCTTATCAAATAGCTCGTATAGTTCGCGAGTCGCGATCGCGTTTAAAACCCAATGTGAATCATTCTGTATCAATTCCTATATACAATTATAATTATCATTACTATTTTCGTTTAGGGTTTTGTCACATATTACAAAATAATCTTTAATTTAAAATAATATCATAATTTTGTCTCCAGACTAAGGTACGTAAGTGTTGAGTCGGAACGGAAAGTGGGTAGAACTTTTTGTGTCATCCAGTTTAAACGCTTATGGATATTATGATTATTTTTTTTTTGTATCGTCTTTGAGTTAATCAAATTCACGGTGTCTTACACCAAATTGCGGCTACTGAAAAGTATAATGTTTTTCTTAGGCAACATAACAATGTAGTCTGTTGTAGGAACTGGGACGTACCCAGCCATTAAATTCTGTAACTTTATGCAGAAGCTTCGTTATCTGGGAGAGAAGACTACCTCACTCGCAGTACATGTACTTTCTTAGTGACAGAACTCAACCATTGTTAATTTACTATGCAATCGCGGTGATACACTCTGGGGACACATAAATTTTGATCGACACACCACTCGCTTCCTGTTCCAATCAAATATTAACTATAATTTTCTAATGCCGCATATAAGCATTATTCATTCATGCGAAATCTATTGTCAAAGTGACTATCAACATAAATATCTATTGAATATTTGATGCCGTTTTAGTTATAATTGAAATTCCAATCGTAATTGAATTGCTAGAATTACAGCTGTTATCCTATTTAATATGAACTTTTTAATCATACTAAGTTGTGTTATATTTTATATGAATTGTATAGTATGTTCACAATTCAGTGCAGAAGAAGTAGGTCTAGAAATTAATAGTTTTTTAATAGTAACTTTTCTCCAGCTTGGTTGCAAACGGAGATAGATAAACACTTTATTACTTATTGATACTTTGGTGTACATTTAAATTAAGAACTAACAATAGAAACACCTTATAAAAACAGTGGACAATCGGCGGTCTTATCGCTCAAAGTGATCTCTTGCAGACATGCGGTCACGATGGAATATTTAAGAAATGAACAACGAGTTAGCAGCATCGCCAAATTGTTCCGCGTGTGACAAATTGGAGGATGTTTTCCACATTTTAATGGAATGCTTCCGAAATGAAGATCACCGAATTCAACATCGCTCAATTTTGGAAGGCGTAGGCGGATGTAATAGTATATCTAAAGAAATAAAAATACTTATTAAGTTAGCCAAAGTAGCATTAAGACGTAGAAGTTAGTAGTATATATAGAAGTTGTATAGAGCGACATAGTCTTAAGTTAGATTAAGCTCTTTAAATAAAGAAAAAAAACATATTTTAAAATCAAGCTTTTATTATGCACGAAAAATTAAAAAAATAAACTAAGAAAACATTCATAAAATTCGTAGTTTTTTAAACTTTACAAGTAACAATTTACAAAAGTGTTCGGTTTATCAGTAGAAGTATGATACATAAACATATATTATCTATAACTAGTATATTAATATTCTTAAGTGATCTAAAAGCTCGTCGCGGCCGAGGTCTTTGCATTAACAAAATTGCGCGACAAGCTTTTAAATCACTTAAGAATATTAATATACTAGTTATAGATAATATATGTTTATGTATCATACTTCTACTGATAAACCGAACACGTTTGTAAATTGTTACTTGTAAAGTTTAAAAAACTACGAATTTTATGAATGTTTTCTTAGTTTATTTTTTTAAGTTTAATTTTTCGAACCTTCCAACTTCTCATGACACCAGATCAACGATACCTTGTTATTATGTTGTCACTGAAAATACAAAGGCATACCAAATTTTAGCTTAATTGGTCCACAGGAATCGGAGTTCATATGGGCTTCTTCCAACTCCTCATCAGATCAGCTTCATGATCCCATATTTTTGTATTGTTACCGAAGTTACGAAGACACACCAAATTTCAGTTCAATTGGACCACAAGAATCGGAGTTCCTATGGGCATCTTTCAACTCTTCGTCAGATCAGCTCTATGATACCTTATTATTATATTGTCACCGAAATTACATAGGTATACCAAATTTCAGCTCAATCGGTCCAAAGGAATCGGAGTTCCTGTGGGCTTCTTCCAACTCCTCAATAGATTAGCTCTATGATACCATTTTTTGTATTGTTACCGAAATTATGAAGAGATACAAAATCTCAGCTCAATTGGACCATAGGAATCGGAGTTCTTATGGGCATCCTCCAACTCCTCATCAGATCAGCTCCATGATACCATATTTTTGTATTGTTACCGAAGTTACGAAGACATACCAAATTTCAGCTCAATCGGTCCACAAGAACCGATATTTCTATGGTCATCTTCCAACCTCATCATCAGACCAGCTCCATGGTACCATATTATTGTATTGTCATCCAAGTTACGTAGGTATACCAAGTTTCAGCACAATCGGTTTATTGGAAGTGGTTCAAATCTTCATTGCAAGATTTGTAAACATACAAACATACATACAAAAGTGAAGTTAAATAAAAGCTTGTAAAAAAAAACAACGAGTTGTGGGGTTGTTTTATTGTTGAAAAAAAAATTAACATTTTTTTACACACATAGACATGAGTGGGATATAAGAAACAATGATTGAGCTAATTGGCATATGTCTAAGTGTATTTACTTGAAACAATTGTATACAAATGTTGAATGCCAAGCGATGCCAGCCACTTATGTAAGTAGAAACCAGTTTTGGTGAAGTTATGAATATCCTATCTGCAACTCTTGAAACTTACTCGGTGAATGAAATTTTCAGTTTTAAGTCTTTATTTACTCGCAGGCTTTGTGCAGTAGAGTTTTATTTTCAAGGCGCTTTCAAGCCGAGCCAAGGCTTAGAATTACGAACTTACCAGTTTATTAAGGTTTATACCTACATTGGAAAATTCATAAATTAGACTTACATTAAGGGTTATGCGTTTTCAGTTGTTAACGGTTTGGTAATTTAACATGACAAATATGAATATTGTTTTAATCATCATAATTTCTATCCTTAACCTCTCATTTCTAATCCACCGCTGGACTTAGGTCTCTCCTATGGCACGCCATTGGGGTCGATTTTCGATTATTTTATTGTTAAGTCGCATATATTTTTAATGTTAAAATAAAACGATGTTGCAGTCGATGCCTAAAACTATGTACCTGCCCAATATATCTGTTTTTTAATTCACAGCCTCTTTGACTTGGGCTTACCGATTTTTTATTTGAATCCCTTAATTTACGCTAATATGCTAAAATGCGGAGTAATTTCCTCGAATCCATTTAATAAATTAGTTCCGTATTAATGGCACGGCCAAATTGAGTTGAAGGAGTAATGAAAACGTGACCTTGGCGGAAAATGTATTGTTGATAATGATCATTTACCTAAATGTTGCGCAAATATCTTTGAATTTGTAAGGGAGATCTCCTAAAGTTGATTTATCCTGATGTTAAACATTATCACGAATGAAAGACTTGCAATTTTTCTTTATTTTATGGTCGGAAATTTTATTTCTCAGCTACATTAAGCAGTTTCCACACCTTGTTAATTTATATTTGACTGATAGCGAACCGTATTTCTTCTTTGACCGATGAGTGAATCAAGCAAAATTAATTTCAATGCAATAGTAAAACGTCATTCTAGTACTAATTTTCATCTTCATAATTTACTTGTGATTGATAGCAAACCATATTTCTTCTAGACTGATGAGGTAATCCAGCAAAAAGAAATTTAATGCAATAGTAAAATTTATTTTAGTACTTATAAATATCTTTGAGTTCGCCAACATTTCTACTCTCAAAGGGTTCATGTTTTCGGTAGTCTTCAGTCTGTTCCCTTTTGTGAAACCCCCGACACTGATATTCGCCACTAATCGAATTGCAAATTTCGTGAGGACTGTCGAGTTTTTTCCCCCTCTGCGAATATTGTGAGAGGTGCGTTCCAACGTTTACCAACGCAATTTGAATTTTAAATTACTGTTTATAGAAAGAAATGTCGTATTTTCTACTGAACTCGCCTTTTGAATCCCGAATGTTGTAATTAGTGGTACTGAAATCGTTCCTGATAAATTTTTGTTTTGTTATTTTGAATGAACGTTATACGATGTCCAGTGGTACTTTTGAATTATCATTATCAACCCATTTACGGTTCATTGCTGGGCACGTGCCTATCCTGCCATTGGGAAGATTAAGGCTTCATTCTACCAACCCGGCTTAGTCCAATTTAGCGGACAAGTGAATTATAAAAAGAGGAAAAAACATCTTTCAGTAGTCTTTCTAGTAATACTACTCATATCGATATGCATATTATTTTTAAAAGGCAGAATAATGAACATGGATACAATTTGAATTTGTAAATACAGGACTTCCAGCAATTCATAAAAGTTTTAAGATGGCACCACTCATTTGAGGAATTACTTGTAAAACTTAAGTTGATTGCTTTGGAATGCAGTAGACTATTTTAAGAGGTTGTAAAAAACATCTAAAACTCGAATCAACAGAGGTTCTTATATTTTCTCCGAGCTGTGTCGTCGTGTGTTTAGGAAGTAGAACAGATAAATATTCATTCTTGTTTGAATTCCCGAATTACAAACCATTTTTTTTAATATCCAGGCTTTTCATATTATGGAATCAATTGTCATGTGTTTGACTTTCTAAATTTCTTGCTACTCCCGAAAATTTACGAAATAAAATTGTGAATTGATGCGTTCCCTAGAAATAATCCAGTTACAAATAATAACTTTATGATTTTCTATTTAAAAAAAATATTCTTTTCATTTATCACCAGTCCCGGCCCAACTTAGATGTGAAGGCTAGTATACCATCAAAAACCTTTCATATCAGCTGGAGCTCTGAATGCCAGCCACAACAGGCCTTTGAAATTCATAAAATCAAAATGGCGGACAAAGCACAGCCGTACACGAGCTCTCGCGTTCGGTTAGAAGACAATGGCCGCGTAAGCTGCCTCGGCTTATCTTCACCAGCAGCGGGGCGTTTCAACGACGAATGTTCAGCTCGTGAAACTGTTTTATATGTTAGACACCGCAAGAGTTTTACACATAGGTAGGTACATTATCATTGTTTTTCTGTGCGACGATACGTGCAGTCGTTTGTTTTGTATTCATTTGTTTATTCGTGTGATTGGGAAAATGTTTTGACATTCAATTGATTTTGATATTGCTGCTGAGGTTATTCATGAGATTATAAAAATTTCAGTTTAAGGTTTGTGTTGGTATATTATACATTACTGTATCTGAGTGTATCTACGGTAATAGTTTAATATTGACGATTCAAAAAGAAATGGAACCGTCTATTTCAATAAAGATAATTTTGTCTTTGGCTTAGACTTAGGAAGATGATGGGATTATATTGTATTTACTATTGATAGAACGCCTCTATCGTTTTGGGTTTTTACTTCAGCTTTTGCGGTACCCTGCCGGTGTAAAATAAACAAATTATATTTTTCCTAAGGAAAGTTTTCAGTTACATAGAAGATGATGTTTAATAACAGCAAACGTCGTCGGAAGTGTCTCTCTCTATTTCATCACGTTAGACTACACAATACATACAAATTGAATTGGGCTAATGGAGGGCCCCGTCGCCTTCGCATCCAATTTGCGAAAGCGTAGAACACGTTTGTTTGCCTCCTATTCATACATCAGTTGAAGCAAGCTTTCCGTATGGCGCTGAGGATTGTTACATACATATTTGTTGGTACGAAATGTAGAGAACACTGGTGTTCTTCTTGAATAAATTTCGCATATAACATGAAAATGGAAGAAGAAAGCGACAGAACTATTGAATAAGATTAGAAGGGAAATAGACAGTATTTTATTTGGGGGCGAGTGTCGTCGCTTGTTAGTCACTTATACATTCTATTACGATCACATGACCAATGATAAAAATTTCAAATAAAAACCAATGGACGGGTATACGCAAATCGAACGTCTAAAAAAATAATTGTCGATCTATATGAATTTTGCCTTGAAGTAGATGATATCTTGTGAAAGAACGTAGCCTACATTCGTACTTATTTAAAAAAAGCGCTCGGGCAAAGCCGAACCTCACTTCTAGTATCATATAAATAATACGATGGAGACTCTCGCTATAAACATGATGCAAAACTATTATTCTTAAGTGATGGAAGTGCAATACTGAAATATCGAACAAAGCATTTTCAAGTATTTAAGCGAATCCAGTCTAGCGTATTCTTTATTCAAGTGAAGCAGTAAAACAGTATGGTAGCGGACAGGGTGTATCGCTTGCACGAAGCGCATCCGTTGTACGGTTGAAACGTGCTCGGTTAAATTTATTCCCTTACCGAAATACAGACAATTTATACTTAATTACTAACTCGTAAATGCGGTGTGGTCTTGCGGTCTAAGTATGTACCGAGCGATGTAGAATGCCCGGTTCCGATTCCTGTATCGAGCAATGTATTATTGGATTTTTTAGTTTAACCCTTTGCACTCCGTTGTCGCCGTATTTGCGACATTAAAAAACTAACAGTAAATCCGCTGTCGCCGTAGCGGCGACATGGTTGTTTTGCTGCCTCGGCGCCCTTAACAGGTAACAGGTAAGCAAAATATTATGTGCTTATCTTATAGTGTTTAGGATACGTTAGTAAAAAGTGATCTATTTTTGATGCCTATTCTATTGTTGATGGTAGTCTCTATGCATTACTAGGTTGGAGTGCAAAGGGTTAATAGACGGAAAATGAAAGATCAAAGATTTTTAACAGCATTTTTATAAGTTTTAAATTTTTGAGGATTTGTCCTCATAAAGCTATATTTACAGCTAAGTTGGCTAGAGACCAGCTTGTGAATCGGGAGACCACTGGTTCGATACCCACGCTACTTGTGTGACCCAAAAATATTTGTTTTGGATCTGAGTGTTTGTGAGCTCAAAAAGTCTCTCGTAGTTACTGATACCCACATCACAGGACTTCAATTCTAGTGTAGGGCCAAAGCTATGTATGAAATTGTTGGATGTACTTAATAAATTTAATATTATTCACCTAGCCTCTTTCGGCGCTCTGTCTTCTGCCTGTCCCTGAAATAACACAGACATTGCTTATATATTAAGAAAAATCCAATAAATCCTCTTTCAAGAGCCTTTTCTTCAAAAGCACTTTTTTATTTCGTAAAATCCAATGTAGTTTGTATTCGTCATTCGTAAACACAATTTGCGATGTACTCGAGTGCGCTCACAATTAAATACTAAATTACTAAACAAGTTTTTCACTTTAAAAAGCGTCTCTCGTAAATTGAATGCCGAGCGTTGGAGAGTCTTCACGCCAGCCCTAATGAAGGTGAATGACCTTGACGGCTAGACAACTTCGGTTCATAATGATAGTTCACTTGATGACACTCTATTATGACTGGTCTAGAAATATTACAAGCGCTTCGTTGGTTCTAGGATTTGTTCGGTGGGTGATAGAGGTTCAAAATTATTTTTGAGTCGGGCAAAGTGTTGGTAGGTTTTTAAAATGACGAATTAGGGCCGCAATTACTTTCTACTCTGCTGTCTAAATCTGTGTTATAAATTATGGAGGCAGAATATTGTAGTAGAGCAAACTTGAAAAGAACGTTAAGTGATTTGCCTCCTAAATGCATAATGTGGATGTAGGTATATTCAAGGTAGTGATGACCTGTGAAGTTTAGGCGCGTTTCACAATTAATTATCACTTAATTTATTGATGAAGGAGAATTTAATGATGAAACCTGCACATCTAAAAAGTCTTAGGACTTGTTAAGGTGTCTAAGTTTCCTGACGATATTGTTTTCAGTGTTAAAGTCGTTGCTAAAACATTCCGAACCATTGCTTGACTCAGCTCTGTAGGCAAAGCTGAAAAGAGGCGCACAAAGACTATTTAAACACACTATCCGAGGAGGGGTAATATA
Organism: Cephonodes hylas; assembly: GCA_030295005.1. NCBI lineage: Eukaryota > Metazoa > Arthropoda > Insecta > Lepidoptera > Sphingidae > Cephonodes > Cephonodes hylas. The sequence continues at coordinate 2,642,275 of AP025364.1, read as the reverse complement.
TACGCTACTACCAAATACTCACGGATCTTGCCAAACGTGTAAATTCTCACAACACATCGAACTGTTAGTGGTGAACGCGATTCTCGTGGAATACTATCGCTCGTTCGGAACAGCATTAAAGCGAGGCCGTTTGGCGACACATTCGTCGGTTTACGACTGTTTTACTGCTAACTGAATGTCGGCACGAGCCTGCGGCGCCACGACATCGGAAAACACCTTTTAAACACCATTTTAAATATACAGATTATGTGCAAATGTACCGTGATATATTTTGTATATTTGTTTGGCAATAATGCTGTCTTTGCACATCTGAGACGAATGAATTGCGTTCTAATTTGTCTTCTGATATTAAATCATGATAACTGAAATAATATTTGTTTGTGTTTCATTTAATGGTATTGTTTTAGCGGATATCAACGCTATTTTGAAAGGTTGTATACGAGAATTCGAAGCAGTGATATCCGACTTGTTAGTCCATTTTGTTCTGAGAGAAATTGTCGTACACTTAATAACAACATAGCTCCCAGTTTAATTTGCAGTTGACCCATAACCCGCAGACATATTTTCTAATACCATTACGAAACTAAAGCGAAGCGACCGTAATAACAAATTTCGCCAAAATTAAATTGAAACAATTAAAGCTATAATATTTGACGCTATAAATTAATTCGGCTGTAACTCGGTTTTACTGCGCGAATGTTATTTCACTAAGAGGCCTTTTCGTGCTAATTGAGGCGTATTGTCTTCGTTTGTTATTTTATTGCTCGCTCGCTACTTTTTAGACGATTGGTTTGGCTTTGGACTACGCAAAAGTCCAATTACTGCTATCAGAAATATCTCTATTAGTTTCAAAGTTAATTTACAGTATTTACTTTTTTATGAACTGTGGTCTCGGTACTGTTACTGTAGTGTTTTCGGTATTCGGTACTGTGAAACAAACGAACTTAAAAACGCCAGAGATGTATGCCCGGGAATTCAACTAGCGAACGTCAAGATTTTCGACCCCGAGCATAAACCTCGAGGCCATCATGATAGCTTGTTTTTTGCAAATCAATCTAAATCACTTAGATATGGGATTATGTCTGCGAGTATAAAATGGCCACAGATTATAAAATTAAGCAGACAAAATAATAAAACTATTTATATATTATTTGTTGAGATTATACATGTAAACAGCATCCAGTGTTAAACTTTTATATTCCACAACTCGTTATTTGGGCAATAGCCAACAACGACAACCGAATACTGGTTTGTAAAATAATGTTGATAATATCTCGAATTTAAAAATTCACGTTTTTATGCAATGCTATGTGTTATGCATATCACTCTATGTATATCAACCATGCATATGCAAATCGTTTGACGCTGCATTCCAAAGGATAGATAGTGGTGTATTTATTCACCCTCCTCTCGCCATATGTGTGCCAAGTGGTATGTAGTATTAGGGGAGCCTATTTCAGGCACAATTCTTTACTTGGTATTCATCATCAGCTCTTATAGGTCTCATTTGCTGGGGACGGGCCGCCTCTACAACTGAGACGGTTTAGGCCTTAGTTCACCACGCCGACAAAGTGCGTGTTGACAGGAGTTTCAATTCAATCGCATTTGATATTTTATGTAGAGGAGACAATGATGTAGTCCAACTGAAGTTATCTTAATTAAACACACATCTATACTAATATTATAAAGCTGAAGAGTTTGTTTGTTTGTTTGTTTGTTTGTTTGTTTGAACGCTAGGATCTCAGGAACTACTGGTCCGATTTGAAAAATTCTTTCACTGTTAGATAGCACATTTATCGAGGAAGGCTATAGGCTATATAACATCACGCTACGACGAATAGGAGCGGAGCAGCAATAAAGAATGTTTCGAAATCGGGGACATTTTTTCCTTTTTGTGAGCTTCCGCGGCGTGCGCTGCGAAAACGGTTAAAGTTTCGCTAAAATAATGTATGAGAGAAATGTTCCTCTTTAAAAGTTCTAAAAAAAAGTCCGCGACAGCATATGTCTATTTTTTAAGGTTGGCTCACTATAACGTTTTTTATCCTAAGCAAATTTATTTTAAAATACAGTTTTATTTGTGAAGGTGTTTTTATAAATATGATATTAATCCTTATCCAAATAAATACGTTATTCATTACAAGTATTTAATTTTAAATAAAATTGCCCTTTACATCATTTGATTTCACCGAGTATCTTAGAAGATATTGCAGTTTTAAAATATTGATCAAGCGCGCATTAATGATGCACAAGGCGCCGATCGACGCGTTACGGTTTCACGTTTGAACAATTCGACCGAATTGTATGAATTTTGGTATAGACATAAATAGGACTCTGAGAAGTAAAATAGACTACAACTTATTTTCCTTCTGATCTCAACCCTGTAGTCTACGCGGACGGAGTCGCGAGCAAAAGCTAGTTGTATTATAAGAAATTATATGTAATAGTTAGGATGGTCATTCCCATTTATAACCATTCCTCCTTCCTCAGTTCTACAAGAAACTAAACATATCATCATCAGTCCATATACGTCCCACTGTTAGTCACCGGCTCCTCTACAACTGCTTCAGGCCTTAGTTTCCACGGTGGCCTAGTTCGGGTGGGCACTTCTACTGAGAATAGTTCAGTTTTCAAGCAAACTAAACAGTGAATGTGTATTAAAATGCACAGTGAAGTACAGATATAACGGCCGCTCCATAAATCCGCATTAGTCGGCAATAAGTTGCAGCGTCGGACACGAGTGGCGCAATAAACGCAGAGGGAACCACGCCGCTTTACATAATCGGACGATGCTGTGTTCCGCATTACACAAATTGGACCGAAATATACCGCGCTTGTTTATGTATCCGAGCTGATTTGTGAGGTTTAGGTGAGAGAATCCCAAAATTATAGGTAAGGAAATGAAAAAAACGGATGTATCGTAATGCAGGTGTTAAAAAGATTGGTAAAGGGTATCTCCCTTTCTGTAGTATGTATGACTTTAAAGTGGAGAATTCGAAATTTTTACTCTAAGCAAAAAGTGTGTGGTAAGTGCAATAAAGTTTGCGGTGTATCTGTACGCGGTTCAAAACTTGAATGTCAAATTCTTAGCCATTTAAAGACGACTGATGCTCTCTATCGACTGTAACCGTAACGGAAAGTTATGGTGGTTAGGATATGCACGTGGACATACTGTAACATACTCATGTACATGTATATACGGGGAGAATGAATGTCCTAAAAGGTAGATGAGTCGGCATTAGTTTCAGTGAAGTTAGTCGCAAGGCGGGGTGTGTGCCTTGCACATGGCCGGCACGCATCACAGAGTAGCCTTGTGCACGAATTTACCTGTACAAGAAACGACAAGCCTGTCCATACCAACATTATGAAAAGATGGACTCTATATTACCAACCTGCACCAGGCCAGCGTAGTGGCCTAAAGACCCTCGCAGTTATAGAGGAAACCCTTGCCCAGCAGTGAGACAGACATGGGCTGATAATGAAACTCTTTATTAAATATTATTTTAAGCTTTTAAGCTTTGTTGTCATAAAACCGCGTGCCGTGAAAAGGAGAACTCCCGGGCCAGTGTTTAGGATGATTCATTAGGAAATTATTATAAGAAGCATCAAATAGAGATGTCAATAGGCGCGTCATCTTTGAAGTGGGACTTAAAACTTGGACAGTGAAACATAGGTGCGGAAATGCATCCGTGTTAGTGTTTAGATGCAAGTAATTAAATGGATTGTAACAGGGTTTGCGTACTAGGTAGTTTGTCTGTACACAATTATTATAATAATTAAGTACAGATTATATTGGACATGACTAATACACAAAACATAGTGGCCTTGCAAAACGACGTTACTTAATGTATTAACTAGTAGTGTTCGTGAAAATTAAGATAATTTATTAGAAAATTATCGTATGTTTTCCTAGAAATGTTTCCCATTTTTTAAATTAGTAAGCGAAAGTAACTTCAACTTTAAAATAATAACGGTCTTCAGAATCAAAATTAACGTGTCCAATTAATTTTACTAAAGGAACCTTTACCTTTTAAAATATTGAGTCAATATACAGAAAAAATATCCTACCACTTTCCAACAAACGAAAGGAGGCTGAATTTTTAAGTCACATTTAATTAATAGCAAACATTTAACAAGTCCGCATTTTTTCGTTTATTACAGTTTTCACTAAGTTCCCTTTTTGTAAAAGAAAAATGCTTTATTATTCTTGTAATTAGTTATTTCGAATCTTTTTTGTGGGTTTTATTGACCTGGTTTTTTTTAACTTTTTATCGTTTTCCTTGCATGGTGGGAGAATTTTTAGTAATTACGTTTAAAGAATACACCCAACAGCCCCACGAATATTAAGTAGTTATTAGGAAACACTACGATACGCGCCTTATGTCATTAGTATCAGAAAGTACGAGAGACTTCGGCCTTACAAAGCACAAGATTTGAAACTAATATTTTAATGTACTCGTGGCCTCTTCTCCCGTAAGTAGGTGATTAACTTACCGCGCTACGGGGCTGCCAAATGTTATTTATGACAACTGTAAAGAAACTATGCATGAGTGAGTAGTTTGTGTATAACCTAATATAGAACAATAGTTTTATTTTGCATCCGTCGAAATCATAATTCGACATTATCAAGTTGACACTGCATTAATTTCCGTGCATTGATACAAAATTTGTCACATCTAGTGGAACTATGAGACGGCTATCATATTCGCACCTCGTTTACTCAGTTCTGCAGCTCTGTAGTAATTAAAATGCTTGTGTGTGTGCGTCGAATTATGGGCCGCCGTGTTATTTCAGCCGAGGTTGTGTCATGCTGATGAGAGTTTTCCCGGTTTAGAGTTGCGCTTCACTGTGATTATGGCGACTGTGCCATGGGCCTGGAAACTGAGAACAGTGAGAAAGTGTATTGTTGAAAACTCAGGAAGTGTATTTGTCATATCGCTGTATCTTAAATCGATTACGATCTATGGTGATGATCGGTAAACAAGCTTTCGATGCGAGAGGCCGCAGCTGCGATCCTCGCATCGACACAATTTTTTGTCTGTGGTAGTTTTCGATGTGTCTATTGGGAGTTTTCATTTATTTATGTGTAGTCTAACTCTAAATTTGTGTTATAAGATTTCAAAAATCTTGGTCAATTTCACACGATATACGCAGTAATCTACTATGTCTCGAGATCCCATCTAAGGCTATGATAGACATCATTAAATTTGGTAAAGAAGTTCGAGTTTATCAACGTTTAAAAATACAAATCTTTTCTTTACATTTTTCACGTAAACATTCCTAATAAGAATCAATTACTTTAAAAAAAAAATACTTTTATCCACAGCATCCAACGAAAACCAATGCAACGGAAAACATTATTGGATATAATTGTTTCCAATAACAAAACAAGAAAACTCCAATCATAACCGTCCGGAAACGGATTAACGCTACGATCGGCGACGGTGAAGTGGAATAGAAAATACCCGATGCACTCGACAACGTTCGCTACAGTTCTCGAAAATTAAACTTCACTCATTCCCAAATGAAACTTGCCGCCGACTTGTTGCTTTAGTACGGTTCCACGAACATAAAAAAACATCGGTAGAAGGGAGCTAATGCAAAAGTTGTTCGATGTTTAAGCGGATCGAATTCCGTCCTGAATAAATACGAATTTTGTTTTGCGGAGGACTTTATTAGTTCGAAATTTGTTTCCGCGCTCGCGAATCGCTAAAATACGCACGGATATTTTATTTTCGTATATTCGTGTTTTGGTCTGCCCTAGAATAGGTGCTACGAGTACGCGACCTCGGCCCCCGAGCTGCTGCAGTCACTATCAACTTTCCCTTCCGTGACTGCAGTATCCACTCCTACAGACCATACTTTCCTCTCCCGTAGCCTCCTCTCTCATTCACTATTCCCTTCACCCCGCTTGATGACGGGCAGCAGCGTCATCAATGCGCTTCCCTTACTGCGCTCGCCAACCCGCCTGCCAAGCGTGGCGAGAACTGGCAATATCCCCTCCAATGGATGACACTAGGACCAGGCCCCCAGTACCCGGCAGCCCCACTATTCCTGGCTACGGTAGCGGCCATGGTAACGGTGGGGCGGGGGGTGCTAAGAATCCCCGGGTTGGCCCCGGCTACCACCCCCGACGACGACTGGCCCTGGTAACACACAACATACGCACGTTGAGGACAGACGAGAAGATTGTCGAACTGGAAGAAGAATTGAGCGGGTTACACTGGGACATTCTGGGGTTGTCGGAAGTCCGCAGGATTGGGGAGGACACGATAACCCTGAAGTCCGGTAACCTGCTCTTCTACCGGGGGGACGACCAACAGTCCAGAGGAGGTGTCGGATTTCTCGTCCACAGGTCTCTCATTAACAACATCGTATCCATCGAAAGTGTGTCGAGCAGGGTAGTGTACCTGATACTCAGAATATCCAAAAGATATTCGTTGAAGGTCATACAGGTATACGCGCCGACCTCGGCACACCCAGATGAAGAAGTAGAGGAGATGTATGAGGACATAAGTCGGGCCATACATACTTCCAAAACCTACTTCAATGTTGTTATGGGAGACTTTAACGCAAAGTTGGGCATGAGGAGCGATGCGGAGTTGAAAGTGGGGCAATTTGGACATGGGCAACGGAACCCCAGGGGTCAGAGGCTGGCCGACTTTCTGGAGAAAGAGGGACTCTTTGCGATGAACTCTTTCTTCCAGAAGCCGCCTCACAGGAAATGGACCTGGCTGAGCCCTGATGGTTCCACGAGAAATGAGATAGATTTCATCTTGACGACGAAACGACGGATATTCAGTGATGTCTCTGTGATCAACAGGGTGAAAACCGGTAGCGATCACCGAATGGTTAGAGGCTCATTGAATATCAACGTCCAATTAGAAAGGCGTCGCTTGATGAAGTCTACGCTCCGACCTACTCGCGCTCATATCCAAAACCCCGAAACTCGAGCTGAAAAATCGCTTCGAGTGCCTGGAAGAAAACCTTGCCGTGGACGAGTTAAACAGCGGTTTGGTAGAAGCTGTCCATGCGGTGGGATCTAAGCATTTTAGACCTCGCCGCAGAGATAGACCTCAAAAACTCTCGGTCCACACTCTTGACCTCATGGCCGAACGTCGATCTATGGCGCTGCAGTCTTCCGAGGACGCCGAAGCATATCGTCAGCTCAATAGACGGATCTGGAAGTCCTTGCGACACGATGTCCGTGCTCACAACACTGTGAGCATTAAAGAGACAATAGAGCGGAACGGAGGCTCCAAAGTGTTTGCAAGAGACTTGTCTATTGGGCAAAGACAGTTGTCTAGGCTGAAGACGGAGGGCGGCCGCGTAGTGTCGACGAGGGCAGAGGTCTTAAGGGAGATCGAGAGGTTCTACGGACAGCTTTACACCTCGGTTGCCAAGCCCGCTGTTCGCTCGGCCGAAGACCCGAGAGCCGAGTTGATCCGCCACTTCAGTGATGATATCCCGGACATCAGCCTGTGTGAGATTGAGATGGCTCTGAAGCAACTTAAGAACAACAAGGCGCCGGGTGAGGACGGAATCACTTCAGAGCTTCTGAAAGCGGGCGGAACGCCGGTACTTAAAGTCCTTCAGAGGCTCTTCAATTCCGTTCTCCTCGAGGGCTCAACGCCAGAGGCATGGAGCAGGAGCGTGGTGGTACTGTTCTTCAAAAAAGGTGACAACACCTTGCTGAAGAATTACAGGCCCATCTCGCTCCTGAGCCATGTCTATAAGTTGTTTTCGAGGGTCATCACAAATCGTCTTGAACGCAGGTTTGATGACTTCCAGCCGCCCGAACAAGCTGGTTTCCGAAAAGGCTTTAGTACCATAGACCACATCCATACGCTTCGGCAAGTTATCCAGAAAACCGAGGAATACAACTTGCCGCTTTGTTTAGCGTTTGTGGACTATGAGAAAGCCTTTGATTCGATCGAGACGTGGGCGGTGCTAGAGTCTCTCCAGCGGTGCCACATTGACTGTCGGTACATCGAGGTGTTGAAAAGCATATACAGCAACGCCACCATGTCGGTCCGAGTACAAGATCAGAGCACGAAGGCTATTCTACTACAGAGAGGCGTGAGACAGGGAGATGTTATATCTCCGAAACTGTTCACTGCCGCGCTGGAAAACGCCTTCAAGCTCTTGGAGTGGAAAGGATTCGGCATCAACATCAACGGCGAGTATATCACACACCTTCGGTTTGCCGACGATATTGTAGTCATGGCAGAATCGCTGGAGGACCTTAGCACTATGCTCGAAGACCTCAATCGAGTCTCCCAACAGGTGGGTCTTAAAATGAACATGGACAAGACGAAAATCATGTCGAATGTCCATGTTGTGCCCACCCCAATCGCAGTTGGGGGCTCTACTCTCGAAGTTGTAGACGAATATGTCTATTTGGGACAAGTGGTCCGGTTAGGCAGGTCCAACTTCGAGAGAGAGGTCAATCGTCGAATCCAACTCGGTTGGGCAGCATTCGGAAAGTTAGGAGACGTCTTCTCGTCCAAAATACTTCAGTGCCTGAAGACAAAAGTCTTCAATAGTTGTGTGTTACCAGTGATGACTTACGGCACTGAGACGTGGCCTCTCACTAAAGGCGTCATGGGACGGCTCAGGGTCACTCAACGAGCTATGGAGAGGGCTATGCTCGGGGTTTCCCTACGTGATCGAATCAGAAATGAGGAGATCCGTAGGAGAACTAAAGTAACCGACATAGCCCAACGGATTAGCTCGTTGAAGTGGCAATGGGCCGGCCACATGGCGCGGAGAACTGATGGCCGATGGGGCCAGAAAGTTCTCCAGTGGAGGCCACGTACTGGCAAGCGCAGCGTGGGACGTCCCCCGACAAGGTGGTCCGACGACCTTGTCAAGGTCGCGGGACGTCGCTGGCTGCAGGCGGCTTCCGACCGTTCCCGGTGGAAGTCATTGGGGGAGGCCTATGTCCAGCAGTGGACCAACACAGGGCTGACATGATGATGATGATGATGATGATTCGTGTTTTATTTTCTCGGAGTTTTTATGCATCTGGAAATATGACGGCCATTGCAAATGAGTTCACTCATCATGATTTTAGTATTGCGTTTCTTGAATATAAATGGATAGATTTTTCAGTTTTGAGGAATGTCGTGATCATTATTTGGCTAAGAGATCGGGGACTCTTTATATTATGTTTATATAACTAATTAACTAACAAATGTTGACGTCACTGGCTTCTTGGATTTCTAACTTTGACTTTTTGATTTAGAGTTTGAAGCCGGGTTAAGTATTTGAGATAATACCATAACAACTAAGCTCTTAAGATCTTATCTTGAGTAAGCGTGATTGTATGTCTAAATAGGCGTCGTTCCTCACGACAATTTCAAAAAAATATTACATATTTTTGCCTCCGAATAATAAACATGTCGATATATAAACATTGACAGCGCGCTGAGCGTGTATTTAGTATTTTTCCGATGTCCTTTTGATGTGCGGAGCAGATGCTGTACGTAATAGGTGTTCAGCCGAAACTGGCGCGAGGAGTGATGAGATTGTTCCGCCGAATCAGGTCAGCTTTATTGCGACGAGGGTTAAAATTAGTGTCGAGTTACGAGCCCCGGAATACATTCGCCTTCGTCTCTAACAAACTTTATATGTAAGCCTTCGATATTCATCACTGTTGTGTTGTTTGAATATTTTTTTGGGCGAATTGTAAAGAAGCAAGTGGTTGATTTTGAGTTAAATGGAAAATTGCATTCATTCATTACCTTACCACCGGCGTTGCTTCCATAGAAGCCCAAAAGAGTTACACGTTAATTCTGTAATGTCTAGTCTATAATTGTTTATTATGGGCTCAGGATACTCTTAGTCCTCAGTCAAGTTACCTTTCTTACATAAATATATATAGCATTTAGACGTCTATTCGGATTTTTGTGGCAAGGAACAAGGCAAAAAGGTCTTTTGGGCTTCTATAGTAGTACCGCCACTGAATCTCACGTAACCCCAATGGGTTAAACGGGGTGAAACGGTGTACTTATTAAAGGTCTTATAATTCACAGACTAACAATATAAACGCAAACATGAGTTTAAACATTGCCGATTTATCCTTCATTTCGGCTGATGTGTCCTCACAAAGACTAAATGAAAACCGTTGCTGCAAACCATACAGGCATCGTATCCCTCCAAAATTGGTTCAAGTAATTGACCAAACGTTTGACGTAGCAAAGTGCTCGTTACACGTGATTTATTCCTCTTAAACAGCGAACGACGGCAGCTTTGAACTGTGTAATTGTCTTTATCAGTGCCTTGCAGGTCGCGGCTCATGATGGGGCTAATTTAATTGGTTTGGTGACACACATCTTTAAAGCCTGTGGCTTAAAAGAAATTTGATTGCATGTATTGGTCATTGATACATATTTTTTCTACATACATACATTAATACCCTCACGCCTAATTTCCCCAAAGGGGTGGTGCATTTCTGATCCCACATTCGCAAGGCATGTATCAGTCCCACATAATAGGGGGCGAGCCTATTGCCGCTTTTCGGGCACATTTTTTCAGTTCACGGGCGCGAGGTGCGTAGGAGACGTTTATTTGCTTCCTCCTCATGTAAAACCAATGCAGGCGCGCGCTCACCGCTTCACCGAATGGTTGATACATACAACCAGCATTTCAACGCAGTTGATATACTGCATGTTGGCAAACGCAAATTTAAAGTCGAGGCAAATAAAATTTTAATGGACATTGAGCACTAAAGTTATTGTTTACATTTTTTTAAATTTTTTTTTTGTTTTTTTTTGTATGTTTATTATTATATTATTTTTCCCTCTTTCGTCATATATCTGATAAGGAAGCTTAGCATAGGAAGCTAAACAAAACGATGTAGTTGATCAGATATATTTTTTTTTCCATGTTCTTTTATTTGTTTATTTATAATAAGTTTATTTATGATCATGATTGTAAAGTATTTAATTTAGCACATGTCACGCGCTCTTTCAACGGCGTTTATATTTTCTAATGTAATCCGTGGAAACGTAGTGGGTAGTATATGTATATACAGGGTGTATTTAGACCGTGATCGAAAACTGAGGCAGGTAATACTGATAGTGATTACAAACCCCTTGGCATTAAAGAAAATCCCGACAAAAAATATAATTTTTGAGATTTTCCATACAAACCACATACTTTAAACACCGATGGTTGTATGGAAAAAGTCAAAATTTTTATTTTTTGTCGGGATTTTTGATATCGCCACTGGGTTTGTGATCACCCTCGCTATTACCTGCCTCAGTCTTCGATCACGGTCTAAATACACCCTGTATATTACTAAGTAAGTTTTTTGTACTTTCTTGTATACTACTGTTTGTTTTCCTTAAATAAATAAAAATAAAAATTTCCAAACTACTCGGTGCTACCGAGAATTTCCTAATGGAAGAACCCAATAACACTTTGCCCGACCCGGGATTCGAATCCAGAACCTCTAAATCGCACAACATAAGCTAACATGCTAGTTACACGAGACCGCTGAGAGTCAATATTTTTGTCTATGTTTTTCATTATATGTATAGTACCCATATCACTGATGTCTTATATAATACATTAAAGTTAAATTAGAAAATGGGTCAGTATGACCACTAATAAGACTAACCCTGTACGTGTCCGAAACATTATTTTGGCTCGGCACAATTCAAGGGTTTAAATTATTAACGTTTAGTACATTGCGACTAAATATATCTCTATGGTAACCCTCTCAATGGTAGAGGAGACCCGTGCTCAGCAGTAGGCGTATATGGGTTGATAAAGAAGAAGAAGAAATATATCTAGTGATGGACTTTAGGTTGGGATGTTATCTTATAGGGGTCAAATGGGTTTTGTTTTATGTGTAAATGGTGTAGATAAATTATAGTATTTAATTAAAATAAATTTTACAGTTTTATAAACTTATATCTAAGTATGAGAAGATACCATTTGAAATAAGTTTGTATTGTTTCCTGACACATAAAAAAAAAATCAAAAGTCGTCATAAAACAATGGGTTACAAATACAAGGCTCCGAAAGACTAACTCGATTCAATCTCTGTTAAAATCGAGTCTTTTACACAGTACACGTTACACATGTAGGGTAATAGACTAAAGCAAACGTGTGAATTAATGTTATAACACGCAAGTCGCACACCAGCTGTCTCGGCATTAATTGTGAGGCTTTAATGAACACGTCAAGTTTGTTGTGTTGGATTTGACAGGCTCGCGTCACATCCTTTGTGGGGTTATACATTTAGTCGAGCTTTAACTAGTAATAGATTCTTATCCGACGGTTTTCTTCCTCTAGTTGTTTGCAAAATATATTGCAAATATTACAGGTTAATAATTTAGGAAATATATCATGGGTTGATGATTTTGATGACACATGTTGCTAACAATAGTGTACGCATGGTATTAGAAATTCTTAACGCCGAGTTTTTGCCGTATCCTTTAGCTAACACTTACAGACAGCCACTTACATGAAAACATTTTATAGGCTCATAGAAAGAATAAATTAATTACCCAATATATTTATATAGGGTCAGAACCCTACACAGAGAATCAAGTCTTTTGTTGTGCGTATGAGAAACTACGTGAGATTTCGGTGAAACTTTTCGGCTCACATACACCCAAACCCGAAAAAAAGATTTGTCTCCATGCGGTTATCAAACCTCCGGCGTCACGTTTTACAAGCTGGTAAAACAAACTGCGCAATATAGTCGAAGCGATCTTTGAATAAGTGTAATGTAGAAGGTAAGTTTTAAAACGGCTCGCGGTGTATTTAGCGAAGGTGGTTGGAGTTACCGGGTTTATTGAGGAACATCCTTCAGGGAGAGTTATTGCACCCGCGGCTGGCGATATTGCCTCGCCGCGGAACTCGCTGCAATGGAAAATATGAATGTGAACTTAACTTGGAAATTTGGCGCTGTGTTAAAACTAACAGATTTCAACAAAAAAAACTATAATAGTGCTACATAGAGTTCGGTCCTCGATTAGAGCAAGAAAGCAGAAATGTCACTAGAATAAAAGTCCCGTTTCGTGGGTAGCAGAAACTACGCGAGACTTATCGGTCTCACATACCCAGACCCGAAACAAATTGTGGCGGACCAATAAAACCTCTTAGTCATGCTCACTTTATTTACATTTCAGTACCTACTCCTATACTCGTATTTTGCTAAATCGCACTACCCGATGAAAATTTTTCATTATACCAAGTAATAAAAAGTGTAAATAATGTTGAATATATTAAAATCGTTTACAAAGATAAAGAAGTTCACGTCGGCGAACGTAACATGTGCTGTGTTTCAAATTCCCGAGTAATAGAAACAAATTGTTTCAACCGAAACGCACTCTGCTCAAGTAAAAAAAAAAAAAACAAAACAATACTTATAGAAAAAAGGAAAGTTCACAAAACGTATTCCAAGTTGGTGAGGTGTCTTGACAAGTGCGAGGGAATGAAAACGAATAGCCCACCAAACGTACACGATTTATTATTCATAGAAATTGGCTGTTAGACCTTACAAAAGGCATCGTTTCTGTCACGCCCTGTCTTGGCGTGTTTTATGGTTTTATTTACTTTATATACCCCTTGTGCCAACTAGCATCAGAACGTTTTTTGCTGTCTATTTACGCCTATAATTATGTGTATGTAAATAATTTCCACCATGCCCTTTTGACGTCACTGTGACATGCAGACGTATACTTTTTTGATTTGATTTAATGGTTCACGTAAAAATTTACGTGACTTAAAATGTGTATAGAAATAATTCATTTCGATGTCTCTTATTTAACTTTATTTTTATTTTCAGGTAACTCCATCTGCTGTTTCCAAGGTATTTAAGAAAATTTTCATACTACTTACTACGTACTTCTATAGAAGCCCAAAAGAGTAAAACGTTGATCGTGTAATGTCTGGTTTATACTTGTTTTTGTGGGGTCAAGTTATAATAATTTATGTCTTAAATTTCTTGTGTTAAATAAATATTTAAAGCTTGAGGATTCTTAATTCGAATTCAGTAAACCAAGCTGGGTTTTAGGGCTTCTATGGAAGCCCTGCCACTGGTCTGTACGTGCGTAAAAATAATCATGTAAGTTGGATTCATGTCAAAAATACCAATTTCAACGAACAATCCGGGATATTAATTCATATGGCGCAGCAATCGGGAGCGTCTGCAGGCTCCACAGACGGAGCACAGATGCACATCAAAGCCGGGGCTTGACGGAACCATCGGCTGATTAATTAATGTTCAACCGTCTGACGTAGCTCCCGTTCCGCATACCATAATTTCCAGCCTTAATCTCTTCTTGTACTACACTACTTGACTTGTAATGATGGCGTGGAATTAAGGATGCTTTTTGTTGGGTTGACTTGTTTTGTAGATCTTTTGTTGAAAACCCAGTGGCGCAGGTGGCTAGACATCAGCTTGCGAAGCAAACAAATGTTTGTGTGATCGCCAAATATTTCTAGTAGTTTCTGGTACCCACGACTCAAGACTTGCATCTTAAAGTAGGGCCAGTACTATGTATGTGACTGTTGGGTATATTTATTTATTTATCTAGGGAATCTCAGGCAAGTAAAGTGTACATAAATAACCTCAAGCATGTATTCTCCGATGAATTTCGTAATAGAAAACCTAAAAACACTACCCGACCCGGGAATTGAAACCAGGTCTTATATATCCCATGGCATATACTTGGGTCGCGAGACATCGAGCCAGTGAAGTTTAGCAAAACGGGCCGCTGATTAATCCTATGAAATGATAAAGAATGACTATTCTGAACAGTACGCTATATATTTAATGACAATAAATATATAATATATAAGCAGTGATAGCCTTGAGGTTTAGGCGCACGGTCGAGAATCTCGGCGGTCGCGGGTTCGAACCCCAGGCACACACCTCTGACTTTTCGAAGTTATGTGTGTTTTCACATTGAATTATCACTTGCTTTAACGGTGAAGGAAAACATCGTGATAAAACCTGCACACCCAAAAGTTCTTAGGAATTTCTTAGGTGTGTAGTCCGCCAACCCGCACTAAGCCAGCGTGGTGGACTATGGCCTAAACCCTCTCAATGGTAGAGGAGACCCGTGCCCAGCAGTGGGACGTATATGGGTTGATGATGATGATTAAATATATAATGCGTTTCATTACTATTTTTTAATTTATTAAATATTTCATGAAATCTAAACCAGTTAACAGATTTTGTATGGTTTAATTATTAAAGCAACCGAATAAGTTTAAGCCAATCTGCTAAACTGTCAGTATGCTTTACAAAATGATAACTGCTAAAATTACTTCTCAACAAATGTTCGAGTGGAATTTATTAAATTTAAACTATGGCACATCGAAGTCAAAACAAATTTGCGGTGTCATTTTTCATTTTAATGAATTCGTATCTAAGTGCTATGAACATTGTATCTGGCTGAAAAGGAATTTTTTTACTTCCTTTTGTTTTTTTGTTCAAAATAATTTAGCTTGAGTAATATTTGAGACAAATAATTATGGATGGCAGTCGCAATATATTTTACAAAATTATGAAAATGGGAGATTGAGCAAATAAACTTCATTTGCAAGTTTAAGTATTTAAATTATTTTTAAAATATTCTATAGCAGTGAGACAATTTTACAAAAATGTAATTTAAATTAACAATTAAATTATGGCTGTGTAGTTTGTTGCTGATTTGTCGTCTGAAAAAAGTCGCGGTTTCTATTTCTAATCCGGTCAATATGATGAGGCTTTTCGCAATATCGCCACGTATATAACAATGGGCTCGCGTTCTATTGCGTGTAAAAACAGAACTTACGAAACGTGGGCTTGAACTACACCTACCTTGTATAACGAAGTCGGACCTGCTGGAAGTGTTCTACAATTCGCTCAAAATCAAAATATTGCGTCTACAACACAAGCAGGCAAGTAAAGATGCTATTTCAACATACATATTACAAATGAAAGTTGACGCATTCCATCAGAAAGGCTCAACGAATAATATATTGCGTCGGAGTAATATTTATTAAAAAATATTATAAAATGAATCTAGTAGGCGTCGCGAAGTTCATCCCGTTGCTCCTCGAGCCGTGAACATTTGATTACATGTGCATTTAATTAAACAGGCGCACGGTCCCGGGCGGCAGTGGGCGCCGCTGATTGTTCGCTGCAGACGCGTCAACCCACCGCCTGTCTACTATAATTAATTTGCCATCCGGCGTGGACTACAGACGGTGACAACGCTGACATACCACCGGCGTCCTCTAGCGCTCTTTTAGCTTGATTAATATAAATATATGGCTAGGATAGATGGCAGAGAATTGTTTGTCAGGCTGCGTTTATCCTTCTTATCGTTCTATGGCCTTAAGGCATTGCCTAAAAAAGCACCTCAATAGCATAAAGGTATCGAGTGACGAACGATGGGTATCTCTCGTTCGTAAAACATTACAACAAGCGTCTGGTCGAGAATAGATTCACAAGGTGCAGTTTAAAATCACAATACACATAGGTACTTTTGTTTTTACCAATCGTTCAATTA
The DNA here is from genome assembly GCA_030295005.1 of Cephonodes hylas. Lineage (NCBI taxonomy): Eukaryota > Metazoa > Arthropoda > Insecta > Lepidoptera > Sphingidae > Cephonodes > Cephonodes hylas. The sequence goes on along the minus strand of AP025364.1, from coordinate 2,625,755 downwards.
ACCATTGGCACACATTTGATTGTTTAATATAAGTAAATGCTATTACAACAAACTCCCAAAGGGTACTGAAAAAAAAAAACAAATTTAATAAAAATAAAAATCAATTTTATGTTTAATTTAAATTTCAGATTTTATTGAGGTAAGAATTGTAATAGTATGTAAAAAAATGTAATTTATTGTAAAAAAATGACATTTTGTGTTGCTGAGGGAGTTTTGTTTTCGAAGTGGCTATAGTTTAAAAAAATAGGTAAATAGTAACAATTCAAATGAACTTGTGAACGTTTCTTCGATTAAAAATGAATTTGACTTTGACTTTAAATATTTCTTGTGAGATCATATTATGTTTATACGCAATTGCCAACATAATTTTGTTGAAAAAATTCATTCCAAACATGTCTTTCTACAGTACTTTATTATTGAATAGCATATTCAAAAGTTTCAAGCGATTCCAAATGTGTCATTTTTTGCGCGAGCCTTGTTTATTGCAGGGGCGTTAAGCCTACAGTAATACGTCGGAGAACAATACTTATCATCACATTTTTACTCATTATTATTAATTATTTGACGGTCAGAATACTTTTATTTAATCGTAAAAAAAAGAAAAAGCAGTGTATGAATTATTTTCTTATTTTTATTTATATTATCTTAAGTACATATTCAGGTTAAAAGTTTTTAAAATACAGCATAAGTATAAACCAAATATGCAGGTATTTTCTTCAACTAAACTAGAAACTATGTATTTAATAATACATTTTATTTTCCAACGTTCTGGACCTTGGTTTGGTAGCAAGTTATATAATATTTATAAAATAAGTTTCACTGCTGGACTGGGGCATCCTTCGCAGTTTAGACAAAGGTGTTGGACTTATTTCACCACGCTGATTCCATGCAGTGCCTGATTTACTTCACTCGTACAACGAATCGCATTAGTAAAACTTTTTCTTCACCATTATTATAGGTAAACAAAAATACCGTTCACATGGAATGATTATAAAAAACAACAATTTTTTAAGTAAATTTTGCTATCGCATTTAAAACTTGAGTAGTTTCCTGAGGGTGAAGCGCGCTTCAGATATCTGCTTCTTGTCGTTTATAGCCGGGTTGAGGCTGCGCGATACAAAATCTCTCGCCAGTATGTCGTTGACTACTGTGATGATATGTAGCAAGTCCAAAGACTCGTGGTACTCGCGCAGCACTTGGCAGAACGTTTGAATCATCCACGAGCCAGACGCCTCTCTGTACGACAGATAGCCTGGAACATTATCAATGATTACATTAACGATAATTATATATTATATATCATGACCTCTAGATTGTGTTGAGATAAAATCCCAGTGGTTTAAATCTTGATGACACTCCTCCGACTTTAATTTATAAGTAACTAGTGTCCAGGCAGCGTCGTCCTGCCCGTAAAAGCTTTAAGCAATATGCCAACAGCAGCGCCACCTACTAGAACCAATTTTTGAAATCATCTAGGGCCCGATTGGAATTTAATATATGATAATTTACATAGAAAATTTCATCCCAATCGGTCTATTCGTTCAAGACGAGTTTGAATGACAGTTGCGTTACCTGTCGAATTTGACGACCAACGTCAACTCAGAAACAAAAACTTTGTTTAAGATCATTGCACGATCAAATGTATAGTTTACGATTTTGTAATAATTTTCATACATATAGACAAACATTAACCTATAAAGACCACATAGGAAATCTTTTTAAAAGGGTAATATAAAGAGTCCTCGAAACCGACGTGCATGCATGAAGATAATAATGTCAGTGGAAGAAGCGAAAGAGGTGTGTTTGCACCGTGGCATTTGGCGCTCAATAGCCTCTGCCTAGGCTAACGGTAGACACGGTTTAGTTTATGTATGAACTTTTATTAATTACACTGTATATATAAGACTTGCTAATTTACCTTCAATGGTGGAGTAAAGTACTAAAAAGTCGCCGTGGGAAGGTACTTTGATTACTGCTCGATTTCCACCGTCCAGCTGGACGTATTGTCCAGAATCTGTTTTCCCTCCGCGGCAGGCCTGGAATCAGTTTCAAATATAATGTTAATGAGTGCTCTCGACGATTCGTTGCATTTTTTAGAGACATCTACTTAGTCGGTCTGCTTCTTCTTGCCCTGTTCCCAGTTTATTTGGGGTCGGCGGAGAATGTTTTAGACTTCCATACATCTCTATCACCCGTCATGTTTTCATTCACCACTTTCTCTTTCATATCTTCAGTCACGCATTTCATCCACCTTTTCTTTGGCTTTCCTCGGCTCGTCCATCCATCAACTTTCATATTCATCACCTTTTTCCCTTACTTAGTCTTTACTTAGTCGGTATAGGACAAATAAATTAAATACATAAAAAACCCAATAATATCCACTACTCGAAAGCAAAATGGTTTTTATAATCATGCTTTGTTCTTTATAGTATACTAGAGTAGACTAGTATTTATTAATTTTATTATTGTTAATTTAATTTTATTGTTTCCCTTATTTCTGTAATTATTTGAGTTAGTTTTAGCGTCACATTATTAATTTTATTGTTATTATTATTATTTTATTTGTAGGTTAAGAATTGTACTTCTCTCTCAGTGTTTTCCTTTTTTTGTGTATTGATTTATTTACTTGCTTTGTATAAGTATCAAATTTAATAAATATGTAACACCAGCACTCACTCAAGCACACCGCATTTCATCACACATAATGCACAAAATGCAAAAATCACCTTCCTGTCGCGGGCACCGCTTAACACTTCAACAACACACAACACCACACATTATTTTACTGTATTTATAAAAATTAAAATAATAAAAAAAAACATGAGTATTTTAATACTGACCTGAATTAAAAATACTTTCGGTATTTGCAGCAAGCTTTTAGCTTCAAACTTGCTAATTATGTTGTTTACATTGTAGACCCCGTCTTTAGCGAACAGCTCGCCGTTGTTGGACCCGTGGGTCAAAATCGCCACGACGACACAAGACGTGTTCTTGTGGTCCATTACGACAACTGAAAAATAATAAATAAAACTTATTTAAGTATACAATTATAATAATTTCCACCAACAATCGCCGATCTATTTTGACCTTACTGTACTCGAAGAAACCATAAGGCGTTTGTTTTCATTCTCCTAGTATTTACAAATAATCTAGCTATGATTTTGATTGTACACAAATGAGTTATATTACTGGCTTTACAAACAACAGAGACTTTGAACGAAGAGGCATGAGAGTTTGGGAAGTTTTGGGCAAAGGAGTTGGCGACGAATGTGAAGTAATTTACGATAAAGGAATATTTAATAAAGGGTTCAGCTATAAAGGTAGGTTAGCTAGTTATGTGACGTTCGTCGGTAAATAATTAAAGAAAAGGCACACCGCAGTGCTAAAATAAATTAACGAACGAATACTCACGATTTTCAACAACATTGAATAAAAGCTCGCGTGTTAAATCCTTATATACAGTTACTTTGAATTCCAAACGTTCAAAAACTCTTCTTAACCGGTTTGCATCCTCGCGGGACCCATGTCTCGTTGATGGAGCGTCTGACCTGAGCACAAAATTATTAATACTCCTACAATTTAAGAACTCTTCAGTCTTGACTCCAAAGTACTATTCGTCGTGTGTTTACCAATTTTTTCCATATCACAATTACTAATCGCAGCAAATTACGATAGACCTTAAATTGAATTTATGAATAATGCAAACGTTAGTGTCAATGTAATTGAGCCTTACAGGATTTTTTTTTATTGTTCATTTATCTCAGATATCTCTTTTTATTCATCGACTTGGATGCTCTAAACGAAACTTGCAGGGACTAATCTGGACGGGAAGTTTTCATTTCTCTGGATAACACTCCGCTGACTATCAAGTGCATTTTATGATATGCCGTGCTCGATAATAAAAAGGCCAAGTTTTTTGAGCTTAAATTAAACGTTTCGTAGATATAAATTGTACAGTAACTAACACTTCTTTAAACATATTTCGCTGGAGTAAAAGTAAAATACATGGTCGATTCATCACATACTAAATCTTACCAAAGTGAAGGTTTGTTAAATGTCTCTTGATTAAACACCAGCAATATCTTCTCTTTACTCATATCGTAGTAAGACAACTCGGGGAGAAGTGGTCGCGGCTCCTCTTCCAATGACCTGCAATAGAACAAACGGGACCAATGTAAGCGAGTGACGATTGTCCGAACTGTGATTGATCAAATTATTTACAGGAAAAAGTAAAACAATACCAATATTACTATGGCTAATCAAGTTGTTATTGTATTGAAATTATCCCTATATTATACATCTATTTATAATTTACCGATGTATACAATATGGTTTGTTGTAGCTATTGTATCATTCAAATAATTACTGCTATGTAAGCGTGGTCCCGAGTTAACGCATCGCGCGACTAGCGTGGAGGGATTTCGAACGGCCAAGTGACCAATCAATATGTTTAGGAGCCTAGCCGCTGCGATTGGTGGAGAGCGCCAACACGCCACCGCAAGCGCATTGACAGCTCTATAGACATGTGGCCGCTCGTCGCCACAAATGTTTGATCAAACGTTGTGGTTGCAACAATTGTAAAACTATACGAAAATCGAATCAACGAACCACCGTATTGTAGTTTACTAACATAAATAAATGTTTAAATGTACGAAAATAATTTTTGTCACAATATGTGTCTTGATTTATTTTTGTCATAGAATCGTCGCCACAAATGTTTGATCAAACGTTGTGGTTGCAACGATTGTAAAACCATACGAAAATCGAATCAACGAATCACCTTAATGTATTTACTAAATAAATGATCAAAGGTACGAAAACATTTTTTCTCACAATATGTGTCTTGATATATTTCTGTCATAGAGTATTTTTAACGAAGCTACTATAATTCGGAATAAAAACAATGTAAATGCTGGACGATGTCAAGAATTAGTCGCTCTTTGTGGAGATACTTTCTCGATCCGGGTTCGAAACAAGGTCACACACAGGTTGGACCAATACCTATGCAATTAAATTATATGTGTGTTCACAATGAATCCGCAAGCATTCAAAGACGAAGTACAGAATTTCTTAGGAATATAATCTATCAATCTGCATAAAATCAACGTGGTTGTTTAAAAGAATATAAAAACATTTTTGGTAAAAGATTACAAAACTAATATATGTATGTATTGTAGATATTAGAATATGGTATGACGTAATTGTTATAATTGTTACTTTGGAAACTTATTCGGAACGTTCACAGCGACATCACTGATCACAACCCAAAGCGGTAGCAGAACATGTTGTCGATTCATATAATCTTGTGAAAGATTACATGACTACAATTTAGACATAGCGCTAGACTTCATATCTATATGGTAGAATAGCTTTTGCCCGCAACTCCGTCTGCGTGGACTACAGGGTTGGGTTCAGAAAAGAAAATATAGTTGTAGTATTTTACTCCGTAGAGCCCCATTTACTTAAATATACAAAAATCATACAATCGGTCAAATTGTTTCAACGTGAAACCGTAACGCGCTGGTCGACGCCTTGAGTATCATTATTGCGCGCTTGATCATTATTTTGAAACTGCGATATCTTCTAAGATACTCATTGAAATCAAATGATGTACAGGACAAATTTATTTTGTAATTAATACTTGTAATGAATAACGTATTTATTTGGATAAGGATTAATATCATGTTTGTAAAAACACCTTCACAAATAATGCTTTATTTAAAATAAATTTGGTTAGAATAAAAAACGTTATAGTGAGCCAACCTTAAAAGATAGACATATGCTGTCGCGGACTTTCTTTTAGAATTTTCTAAGGGGAACAATTCTGTCATACATTACTTTAGCGAAACTTTAACCGTTTCTGCAGCGTACGCAGCGGAAGCTCACAAAAAGGAAAAAAGTCCCCGATTTAGAAACATTCTTTATTGCTGCTCCGCTCCTATTGGTCGTAGCGTGATGATATATAACCTATAACCTTCCTCGATAAATGTGCTATCTAACAGTGAAAGAATTTTTCAAATCGGACCAGTAGTTCCTGAGATCCTAGCGTTCAAACAAACAAACAAACAAACAAACAAACAAACAAACAAACTCTTCAGCTTTATAATATTAGTATAGATAAGTATGAAGATTCTGTCATTCATTAAAATTCCATGAGTGATGATAATAACAAAAGACGATCACTTGTGAAGTAATGCATTATAAGGAAACCGGTAAGTATTTTCCAGAACGAAACTAGGTCAGCGTAAGCCCAAACGTGTCGTCTAGTATGTTGTACTTGTCCATCAATAAAATTAAAAGAAGAGTTACTCTATGAACCGGACTGAACTCTTCCGACGTGCAATGAGAATTCCCTCGCCAAGTTATTGCACACAAATCGTACGATTTTAGCCTTGACCCAAATACCGGATGATTCCGAACACTGCCGATACCCCTATTCCTTGCATTTAAGATTTGTGGTTAAATTGCACAATTTATAACTCTCACTCCAAACTATTTCTAGTTAGTGTAATCACATCAAGTGTCAAAATTGAATCAATATAAATGAACATAACATAACCTAAAAGTGAATTGATTTCACTCACCCGCTATTAGATGGATTTTGATTTGTTGGTTTTCCATCGGCGTGTGTTTCGTTCTCCATGTTCACAAACACAAAATTAATGTTTATAACACACAATAAAATATTTCGATCTACGCCGGCGACCGGTCGATACGCCGCATGCGCCGTGAATGATAATGACTCATGACAAAGTTTTAACATGAATGTACGAGCCCACGTGCACCGGATTTGCACTTGCTAATATTCTCTTTAATGTTTTTTTAGTAATTTTAATACATTGTTTTTTATACGTTTGAGATGGTATAACGATTACGTCACTGACATAATTTCGGTGATATCTATAGTTAAGCGCAACTCATAGTGAAGTTTTGTTTTTAGATCATTGTCAATTTAAAACAGGTCTGCAATATTCTTAGTTAGTTATTTACGATCGTGGCATTAAGAACGAAATATATGTTCTGGTTTCTTTAACAGTATTAATGTTTCCTTAATAATAGCGTCTCAGTTCAGTCCGATTTTTGGAAATCTTCGTAACTTTTTTATTCATCCGTTTAAATGTGTTAGCCTTGAGGTTTTACCGTTTGATCTATCAAAACAATGTGGCAGCGCTACCCGAGTAAAACCTGAACCACCTTTTTTTTAGTGTAAGTGATTAATCAGAATGAATCACGGGTAATTTGATGGTAATATTAAGCTTACAAAAATGGAATAGAGGAAGACACTACGTGAATGAATAAGCAATAATTAGTAGTTAAGGCAGACGTGACATGAAATAAAGGTTTATTTAATTCAACTATTAATGCTTATATATTCAAAACACAGACGAGACATTTGATATTTTTATAATATTAGCGACTCTTTGCACTGAGCAGTGAACGGAACAGATAAGACAAATGTGTATGATAAGTTATCGCGGCTTATGCAAGTGATAGTGTCTTTATTTTTGATTTGTTTACCGTATATGTTTTTATTTTCTTTGTTACCTTCAATTTTTGACGTTGCTCTTTATTTAAAATCTGTTTCATTTTACCTCTGCAATTGTTTTCGAGTTGTTAGTTTCGTTTCGATAATAAAAGGTGTCTCAGCGCCGATTTTAAATTTTGAACATTTATAAAAAAAGCAATACCGATTGACGATGTTTTAATTGCTGTAAATGATACGAGTATTAGTGCGGATTTAATGTTCGGAATATTACATGACTTCCATCACGGCGAACGCACTCTTCAAACCGGACGAGCAAATTTGCAGAGACACGCCGCAGAAGATCAACTGAGTGAGGAATTGTGACTCATTGCTAAAACATACATTGTCCATCACATCTTTCCCTGAAAAAATCTTCTGACAGTAAAATTTTCGCTTATAAATTTAGTCAGACTATTGCGACATAGCGATTAAAAAATCCGCGCTAAGCACCTATCGAACGCTACCGCACCCCTCCAGCTAGCCCCGCTGGTTGCCGTAATAATCGTGTTTAAAGTTTAAAATCGGCGCTGAGACACCCTTTCTAAGAAAAATATCAACACATCACTGTAAGGTCATTGACATCGTCCGCGGCGCAGTTGGCTAAATACTAATAATAATCGCTAGAGGATATGGGCTCTAACTCCGCGTCGCGATAAATATTTCTGTGACCCACAATTTCATTTAGGGGTTTTTGACGATGTAAAGTCTCTCATAAAATCAAAATCATCTTTATTCAAGTAGACTGTCACAATTTCTTTTGAACTTGACTTGTCACTCTTATCTCTTCAAAAATGTTACCGCTTCGAAACGTGATATCGTACTCGAAACCTATTTTTCGTAGTTTTTAATGCCCACGACACAAGATTCGTATGTATGGGGTCAGAATTATGCATGTTATTTTGTGGTATACAGGTTTTACAGCTTTGTACAAGCCTAAAAAACTATTTGTTTTGACTTCCTATAACACACAGGTTATCTCTTGTTGTTAGCCTTTTCTGTGTTATGTAGGTAGTTGTAATTTACGTGGTCATCCGATGTGTCGGCATTTAAATTTTATGCGTTTGCATTCCGAAGCAACGTGTGGCCTAGAGTTAACGGCGCGTGTCATTCCGGGAACAGTGGCGTTCAAAATAACTTTGCCGAACGGATTTCACGAGTGATGTTTTATATACATTATTATGCTCAATTTTTTCATCACCGTGATATATTTTAGGAGACTTAACAATATGTCAGTCTAAAGGGTTTCTCCCAAGTATAGAGGCGTCCTCGTCATGTCTTTCTTACGTATACAATGATGCAATTTCTGTTATGATTATGGCAGATTACTTAGTTACGTTTCGTAGGCGAAAAAATCGACTTCTTCAATATGAAAACTTAATCTACATAAATTAAAAATAAAATCAAGATCAGCATACATATGTAAGTAAAAGTGACACTGATTAAATTAATACCTGTTATCTTGTTAGAGCTAGCTTATTGTTTATTACCAAATGATGGCTCAAAATTGATGGTGACAACTAATTGGTTATAATATACTACACTGTTGGCTGTCTTGTTAAAGAGTATATTTTTTCGTTTTACGATGTGTGTTTTATTTTTGCTTATATCTTTTATTTAACTTGTACACTTCCGACTAACTTTCATTTCTCTTCTTACATCTGCATCGCTGGCTGTCCTTGTGCGATAAGATCGCCTATTCAAATAAATTAAGGAAAGCGAAGTTTGAATGGTCATCATGAGGCAAACTTACTAATTTATATCTATCCATACTAATATTATAAATGCGAAAGTAACTCTGTCTGTCTGCCTGTCTGTTACGCTTTCACATAAAAAGTACTGAATGGATTTTAACAAAACTTTACCATAATATAGCTTATACATCAGGATAAAACATAAGATACTTTTTATCCCAGAAAATGTAGTATTCCCGCGGGAATGAGTATTTCTGGATCTACCAAAGCGATTCGAATGAAATTTGGTATAGAGAGAAGTAGAGCTCACAGAATTAACATGGGATAGTTTTTATCCCGGAAAATGAAGTATTCCCGTGGGATTGGGTATTTCTGGATCTACCAAACCGATTTGAATAATTTTTGGTATAGAGATAGGTAGGGCTCACAGAATTAACATGGGATAATTTTATCCTGGAAAATGTATTCCCGTAGGATAAACATGTTATAAATGCAAAAATCTTTCTGCATTTAACCCTAGAGTCTACGCGGACGGAGTCGCGGGCAAAAGTTATTACTATTATAAAAAGAGGAAAGGTTTGTGTTTTTGTATTTTTGTATGTTTGTTACGAATAAACTCAAAAAGTACTGAACCGATTTGGATGATTTAAGGAATGGAGATAGATAGGACTCACCAAAGTAACATAGGATACTTTTTATCCCGGAAAATTTAGTTTTTCCATGGATTGTGTATAAAACGCTATATTTTTCTTACGCTTTCACGCCTAAACAAAGTTTGAAGTTTGGATTCTATTCCATATTGTGTACAATTGAGAAAATTATATATTTTGAGCATAATACTGTAAATTCAGGGCTGAATACTATATGAATGTCGTTGTGCAAAAACAGATTTTGTTGCAGGAGTGTGAGTTTTTGGTATACTCTTTTTTGTAGTGCTGACACATTACCGCGATTTTCTTTTCTTTCTGCACTCAACCCTAAAGTCTAAGCAGATGGAGTCGCGGGCAAAAGCTAGTTTCATATAAATTAGGTATTCGAGTACTCACTGCCGCATTCACTGATCGTGGAGTATGGCAAAGTGCTATTGAGTCTTGCCATTAGTGAAGTTATTGTACCAGCGCAGTGATTGGAAATGTGCTCGAAAATTGACAATAGTTTGCCCCGCATTACGTAGAAACAAGAAGTATAGCGAAAGTGGATGCAGGAACTCACATCTGACTACACCTTCGGGGAACTCAAGCAACTGTTATGTGTATCTTACGATAAGTAAGTCACGCACATTGGCTGATGCAAATATTTGCGCGCGTCGAAATCTTTTTGTAGAAACACTTCGTTGAAACTCTCTGGGTCGAGTCATTTTAAGATAATAAATAAAATAAAAATTACAGAATAGCAAAGGTAATTAAGAAATTCTTGATTTATTGCAACTTATTATTTGAAGTATAGGTAGTGATTTGCTGAGTGGTGCTCATTAAGATCAGAATGGTCGGCGACTACATGGTAACATGTGCTGTATTTCAAATCCCCGAATAATAGAAACAAATTATTTCAGCCGATATGCACTGCTGCAAACAAAAGGAATCCATAGAAATAAATATTTAAGGTTTAAGGATTGTTTTTTCGAATTCAGTAAGCCAATCTGAGTTTTTGGGCTTCTATAGAAGTACTGCCACTGGTATCTTCTTCCATCAACCTATATACGCCCACTGTTGAGCACGGACCTGCTCTACCATTGAGAGGGTTTAGGCCATAGTCCACCACGCTGGCCTGGTGCAAGTTGGCGGACTACACACCTCAACACACTCACATAGGAAATTCCTAAGAACTCTTAGGTGTGCAGGTATCATCACGATGTTTTCCTTCACCGTTAAAGCAAGTGATAATTCAATTTGAATACACACATATGTAATTTCGAAAAGTCAGTGGTGTGTGCCTGGGGTTCGAACCCGCGACCACCGAGGTTCTCGACCGCGCGCCTAAACCTCGAGGCCATCACTGCTTTACTGCTTTACTGGTATCTATGAACGTAAAAATAATCATGTAAGTTCAAAATCACAATATACATACTTTTGCTGTTACCAATCGTTCAATCTACCATTAGTGTGCTCTCCTTGAAAAAAAACCTTTTATTTAATTGTAAAAAAAGAAAAAGCAGGGTATAAATAATATTCTTATTTTTATTTATATTATCTTAAGTACATATACAACATAACAGTTTTTAGAATATAGCATAAGTATTAACCAAATATTAAATTATTTTCTTTAACTAAAACGAAAACAAAAAAAAACAATTTAATATTACATTTAATTTTCTAACGCTCTGGACGTTGCTTTGCCAGCAAGTTGTAATATTTAATAGGATAACAAACCCCCTGGCATTAAAGAAAATCCCGCGAAAGATAAAATTTTTGATGTTTAATACCGATGGTTGTATGTTTTTTGTCGGGATTTTCTTTGATGGCAATAGGTTTGTGTTCACCGTAGCTATTACCTGCCTTAATTTCCGGTAATGGTCCGAATACATACTGTATAATATTTATAAAATTAAGTTTTACTGCTGGACTAGGGCGTCCTCTGTAGTTAATTCATGCTATCGCATTTAAACTTGAGTAGTTTCCTGAGGGTATAGTGCGCTTCAGATATCTGCTTCTTGTCGTTTAAAGCCGGGTTGGGGCTGCGCGATACAAAATCTCTCGCCAATATGTCGTTGACTATTGTGATGATATGCAGCACGTCCAGAGACTCGTGGTACTCGCGCAGCACTTGGCAGAACGTTTGAATCATCACCGAGCCAGACGCCTCTCTGTACGACACATAACCTGGAACATATTATCAATGATTACATTGATGATAATGATATATTATATATCATGACCTCTAGATAGTGCTGAGACATAATCCCAGCGGCTTAAATCTCGGTGACTACCTCCAACTTGAATTTATAAGTAACTAGCTGTCCCGGCAGACGTCGTCCTGAAAATCGTCGGAAAAGCTTTAAACAATATGCCGACAACAGCGCCATTACGATTCTGTTCATACATAAATCAAAATCAAACATTTATTTTTTATTATAGATATGAAGTACGCAAACCCACGTTAGACAGAGTGACAACCCAAGTCTCACTCCTTTTCAGTGGTAGAGAAAATGGACAGATATCGATGCCCAACGAGTACAATTATAATTATTTCTTTATCGCCACTTGACATACTTCAAGTAACATGGAATATGATTTGTTACATATTCAACATACAATATACGTATGTATGTACTGTGCACATATAATATTGAGAGCGGTGATTGTATTCACATAAAATTACTCGTAGAAAACAAATACACCGAACGCCTGTAAACTAACAAAGTTAGAATAATAGTTTTGATCCTCATTTTAGTGGAAACTCATGACTAGCGATTTTTTTTAATGCCTGGGGTTTTTTAATGATCTTATCCATTACCTGCCTTAGTTTCTGATCGCGGCCTGAATAAGGCCCGCTGTTTCGACTGGTGAGGAATGATCGTAGTCGTTTCGTGCCAGTCTCAAGTCGAAGCCGATGGGATACGGTTGTATAACTCTTCAAATATTTACCATAATACTTTTAATTAAACTGATTAATTTAATAAGACTTGCTGATTTACCTTCAATGGTGGAGTAAAGTACTAAAAAGTCGCCGTGGGAGGGTACTTTGATTACTGCTCTATTTCCACCGTCCAGTTGGACGTGATGTCCAGAATCTGTTTTCTTTCCGCGGCACGCCTGAAATCAGTTTCAAATAAAATATTAACAAGTGCTCTCGACGATTAGGAAGCTTCCCTTGGTAAAGTTTTAAAAATCTATTAAAGATAAACTTTATAAATAATAACACGTTTCGAAGCGGCACTAGTTTTAAAAATAGTGGTAAAATAGCGATTCAAAAATACTTGTAAAAGTCAATTTGTATAAAGAGGATTTAACTTTGACTTCGATCCGCTGCATTTTTTCGAGACATCAACTTAGTCGGTATAAGACAAATAAATTTATAAAAAACCCCACCACTATTTAAAAGCAAAATTGTTTTTACAATCATGCTGTGTTTATTTACACACAAAAGTTCTTCTTCCATAGTTATGTTGTAAAGTAACATGACTATTTCAATACTGACCTGAATTAAAAATACTTTCGGTATTTGCAGCAAGCTTTTAGCTTCAAACTGGCGAATTAAGTGGTTTACATGGTAGATCCTGTCTTTAGCGAACAGCTCGCCGTTGTTGGACCCGTGGGTCAAAATCGCCACGACGACACAAGACGTGTTCTTGTGGTCCATTACGACAACTGGAAAATATTAAATGGAACTTATTTAATTACACAATTATAATAAATTATGACTATATTATGACTGCCTCGTGATCTCGCGGTACAGGTATGTTCTGTGCGATCTAGAGGTCCTCGGTTCGATTCCCAGGTCGGGCAAAGTGTTATTGGGTTTTTCCATTTGGAAATTCAATTACGACAACTGGAAAATAATAAATTAAACTTATTTAAGTATACAATTATAATCATTTCCACCAAAAGTCGCCGATCTATTTTGACCTTACTGTACTCGAAAAAACCATAAGGCATTTGTTTTGATACTCCTAGTATTTACAAATAATCTAGCTATGATATACATTGTAGACAAATGATTTATATTACTGGTTTTATAAACAACAGAGACTTTAAGCGAAGAGGCATGAGAGTTTGGGAAGTTTTGGGGCAAAGGAGTGAGCGACGAATGTGAAGTTATTACGATAAAGGAATATTTAATAAAGGGTTCAGCTATAAAGGTAGGTTGGTTAAAAGGTCACAACTAGAAAGCGATGTGTAAATTGTGCTAAGTTCAAGAAGGACAATCGTACAAACAATATGTGTGTTTCATGTAATGTTCATCTGTGCTACACTAATGAAAGAAATTGTTTCGCTGAGTACCATAATTACTAGTTTTTTTTATTAATTTTTTGTTAAAATAAGTTAAATAATTCATTGATTAATAAATATAAGTATATGTATAAATAATATAAAAATATATATATAAATATAATTATAATAATATTTAGTTTTATTTTTGTAGAATCCCTAGCTAATGATTACCATTAACGACCATAGGGACAAATGTGTCCCAAATAAAATCTAAAAATCCAATTTAGGTTTCAATATTTTTGTTACAAAATATGTTTATTAGCCGCTCTATGAAGCATTTAAACTGGTTGAAATAATTAGTTTACCTTCCGTAGTCTTATGGTCCTGAAAGGGTTAATGACTAGTGGGCCAATCCGCACTAGGCCAGCGTGGTCGATTAAGGCCTAAACCGTCTCACTGGTAGAGGAGGCTCCATACCCAGCACTGGGACGTATATCATCTGATAATGATAACTGCTATGGCTGTTTAATATTGCAATAATATTTATCATCTTTATCTGGCAGTTGGTAAGAATGTTAATATCAAAGGAGAAAGTCGGAATTTCAATTCTCGTGTCGTCACAAAAGGTTACGTAATTCTAAAATTTTCTTTGAGTTCAAGGTATATATCGTAATAAATATTTAGTTTCAAAGTTTTATACAGAACATATTAAAAAACGAATAGTGATATGCGAACAAAATAGCAATGGATTGTTTGGGCTTCGTATACCGGAAAGAGACACAGTAAAACCTCGAAATCAGATCATGTTGTGCTACGTAATATTTATATTGAACAAGCTTTAATATCGAAATTGCATCCCTCCACATATTACATTTGTAATCATCGCCAAAGAGAACGCTACGTATTCTAATTAGACCAACGATCATCAAACACATCCCACACATATTGACTGGACGTATACTCTTCAAATACCGTCCCACATAAATAATATGCACATTTTCCCACACATACATGTAAAATAGCAATAAGCTCGCACATTTCATCCCACCCGTATTAATACGTAATAATAATACCCGCGAACTGATTTCCCATAAAATCGGCGCGCTAAAGCCAGTATCAAATATTGCTTACAAATATTTGCGGTAAGTATGATTAAATTTCTCGTTATAGCAGCACGCACAGTAAACACAGGCTCGTATAGACATGTGATATGTTTGTCCCCCGCTCTAATTTTATGTGTAAACAATGCTCCGGCCATTTTCTGAGGTCATGTGTGTGACTAAGCTGTACCGAATAATATTTTTATTGTGCAGGTTTCGTATGAGAGCAAAAAGCTTTTCTCTGTGTTTATAAGCTATATGTTCCTACTATTAAATTTTTAAAGAGTTAAACATTAAGCAATTGCGTTAGTTATGCCTATCAAAGTGCTATTGTTTTTTTTTTCATTAGGAAATTCTCAGTAGCAGCACGGAGTGTGGAAATGTGCCTGAAAAATGTAATAGGCTCGCCCTCTATTACATTCGACTGATACATACTTGTCGAAATGGGGGTGCAGAAATGCACCTCCAACTATTATGGGGAATAGAGCCGTGAGGTTATGTATATAATATGTTATCAGTTTTTCTCAATTTCAGCCATATTACTTTTCTACGACACTTCCTTCGATAATTCAAACACGTCACAGTAACCTTTCGAAACGTGACATCATGAAGTTTCAGTGATGACTATATGTTGATATTCGTTAAGCTTGTTGTTTGATCGACGTTCTTATCTGACGTGCAAACAAGGTTCGGGCGTGCTTCAATGCTGAGGTCATGCGTGACTCATGTCTGAACACACGTCGCCCTGGAGAACAATTTTATGAAATATGTAAGAATTAATTAGCTTATTAAGATTAATTTTTATTGAGATTCAAGTAGGTCATGGCGGTTTTTTTTTTAATTTTTTTAAACAATGCGTCTTCCTTGTTGTTAATCTAAATATGAAATGCATTTAAGATTTGTATCTTGCACATTGGCGTGCTACTGGTGAGGTTTATGTTTAGAAAAGGACTTGACAAAAGCTGTTGATGATGATAAAGGTGTACAGCGTGATAAAAGATGAACGTGGCAATTGGTGATTTTGTCATTTGTATTTGTTGATAGTATTTTGTCTCGTAAATGATGAATTGGAATGCTGGAGACCCCGACATACCCTTTTCGGCCTCCCCCGAGGTACCGAATGATGAGCTGAAGACGTTTTGCTCTCGTTAATAAAAATAGAATTTGAGATTTTGGAAAACTTTAAAAGCGATGCCATACTAGAAAATTTGTTTACCTATCCTCCACTTTTAAAATTTTAGGAATGCAAATTTCGCAAATGAGCCAAGCTATGTAAATGAGTTGGCGTGATTGCAGTGATTCAATCTGTAAGTTCGCGCGGCGGCGACTCCGGCCAGGTAATATCTCTGCGGGCGCCACCGCTTGCCGTGCGGACAACAAATGAAATTTCACAAAACTCCACAAATTGTACGTAGTTTTGCGTTTGCAAGATTTTCGTGAGGATTTATTTGTGAACTGCGAAGTTGACTTAGCTTTGCTCGGATGGATTTTTTTATACAAAACTTCTCATGTGTATACCAAAAATTTGATCTGGAAAACATTTTTCAACGTAGCATGGTATACCAAACGTATACCAGAATCAGAATTGGTATTAAGAAAATAATTTTATTCGTCCCTCCATTATGTTCAAAACAGTCTTAAATATCTTACAGAAGTCTTAAATACCAAGTATTTCATGTATACATCTTCAATATAATAATAATCATCAAGTTACATAGTTGTCCTAACTCCTATTATTTACTTTTGAGTAACATTTAAATGGAACCAAATAAATAGAAAATCACATATATTTCTAGCTTTAACTAGACCTCTCTAACTTATAATAATATTCTACTGCAATTTGAAAATAAATTTGCTATTCAAATTCTAACTATTTTTAAACTTTTAATCCGTACGGTATGCATAGGTGCGTTCCGTAGCAACCGTAGCTCGTAGAACGTAGCACTAAGTTACGTAGGCAGCGTATGCTACGCGGGTCGTAGCACTTAACCTACGAACGGCTCTTGACATTCTCTCGTATTATTTCACCATGATATGAAAATATGTTATTTTAATTTAATCTACGTTCAGAACAGTGTTTGTTCATTTAGTGGGTAAAGTATTTATTTAGTTAATGAGTTCTAAAACAGCAAAATTTTAGAGCACAATTTAGGAATATTTTTGTTACTTCATCAAGAACATAGATTTATTTTAGTCCATGTAATAATTGTTTTACGGTCTAAGTCAAAGTCTATATTTTTTTGTCGTATATTTTTATTTATCTTGTGCCATATTATTCTATCAACTCAGTACGATTGTAAAGTACCTATTCTATACACAAACATTTTTCTCCATTCTTTAAAAAGTTCCCTTTTCGAAGGACAGGCGTCCCTGTGTGAGAATATAGTTATTTGAAAGCCTTCGGAGACTCGTTGAGGGATAATTTAAACGCTGCCCGACCCAGACCTCAGATATTCAGGGTTTTTAGGGTTCGTTGCTTCAAAAGTGATGAACTGAACCTACTGTTGATTTTAGACTTTAGTGTGAGTACATTAATATGTGTCCGTTATTAATTCAGTCAATAAAGAGACATAATAACATAAAGAAATGATAATGTTACGTGCTATTAAAGTCCAGGTATCAATTCCCGGGTTGGGGAAAGGGTTGTTCAATTTTTTTTATCAGTCAATACTAGTTGCAGAATGATATTTAAAATGTCCTAAAATAAAATGGCGTTTTAAAAGTAAACACAACTCTATGTGTGAAAGATATATAAATCTTTTCGTGTTGGGTATGTAGATATTTCATCATCACACATACATCAATATCATCAATAGATATTTCTTCAGTAAGCGGTAAAAGTGTATAATCACTAGACTGTTTTAGTGTTCAGTTTATTATATTTGTAGAACTTATAAGTTTATACTCCTAAATAAAGTAGAATAAAACACATGACAGAAACTTTCGCTCCAAATATCCATTCACACTTGGCTCCCTTTTTTCCGTCCTCTCGTCCCATTCCCGTGTACAATGCGAAAGTTTCCTACGAGAGGCTCGTTTTGTTTGAAACGTGACGTCACTTCGGGCCCGCCTGATGAGTGTTTGTTTGATTCACTTTGTTGTTTGCTCAAATTGAATGTGTTGAATGTATGAAGTTTTTTTATTTGATTTTTATATGAATATATCGTTAGTGTTGTAAGTGATCACGTCGGGTTGTGTACCGATGCTGGTGCAGCTATGGTACACGTGTGAGGTTATGTGATGAGGTAAATAAAACGACTGATCTTGGTGCGAGCTAATGGGTGACTCTGCGTGACTCATTGTGTGCAGTAATCTTTATTCATATTTATATTAAAATCTGACCTAGATTAGGTTCGATGACAATGCTGACGATGTTATACTGACTCCACATTAGTTCCCCCTTTTTTGAAAAATAAATAAATACATAATTAAATATTGTATACATAATAATATTCAAAAATATTTTCTAGTTTTGTTTGCATCTATTGCGAAACGTACAACCGGGCGTATGACGCGGCCCGATCGTGTTGTCGTCAGCGCAGACTTGCTGTATTCCGCAGGCTCAGCACTCTTGCGGTTGTTGACGTTCTTGCTGCACGTGCTCCTTAACTGTGCCAAAGGTTCATTTGCCTTTTCTTCATTTAAAACGTAGGCAGGTTTTAATCTGTCTACTGTTATTACCGATGTTTTTTCAGGCATTTGGATTTTATAATATTTTTCCGTTTTCTCTAGCACTTTGTATGGTCCTTTGTATGATGGTGTTAGCGGCTTCTTCACAGCATCTGTTCTGACGTAAACGTATTCGCAATCTCTCATGTCCGGGTGGATGAATGGTTTGTGGTTTGTAGCGTGATGGCTGTTGTTAAACGGGCTTAGATTGGCCATAGTCCTTTGCAGTGTCCGTGTGAAATCTTCTGGTGATGTATTTTGCTTTTTCGGCTCGATTTACATTCCAGATAAACGGATATTTGCTTCAGATTTATGCTGGTCGGATCTCCATTTGTGCTGGGGTTTGGATTGTAAGGTCCTTTATCCACGTGAAATTTTCATACTGTTGAAGAACAGCGCCAACGCATGTTTGGGGCGCATGTGTCATGCGCGACAGCGGGAAGTGTGTTGTTGATGGCGTCAATGTAAGGGCGTCGTTTAGACTTGCTTCACATTGATCGAATTCTTCTAGTGCTTCGGGAGTCCATTGGATTTCAGTTTGTCGTTTTTCTGACGTGAATCAGCTATGTGTCGCTGCTTGTTGGGTCGCTGCTTGTTGTATGTTGTTTGGGTACCGTGATTGCATTTAGGTTTCTATGGTTGCCGCATATGCGAAAGTCGCTTCCTTTGCAGTGACGTGTAGTGAACGTCGTATTTCGGCAGGACTAAAGCGTCGAGAGGTATCGAAATATCTTTATAGTTTCCGATTAATTTGACCGTCCTGAACGTGGGCGTGCTTGACTTCGTAAATTTTGCATTTTCCTGAAGTCGAGTCTTGCCATCTTGTAACCGTTTGGATAGAAGGTCCAGCGAAGTATTATGTTTTTCTATTAAAAATAAATCGGCGGCTTGAATCGGTTGCGTAATGTCAGCAACGATGCAATTCCATGCACCTGTCTGCACGGTCGTGTCATATTCTATTTCGGAGTCAGCGTTTTTACACCATGTGTTTGTATTAACGTTTTGTTTGCAGCGTGTATTTTGTGTGCGTTATCTTTGTAAATTATTCCTCTTCTAGGCGTTGCCACGTGTTTTGAATCTTGCATGCTGAATTATTGACTTGGATTTCTTGTAAAACGACGATGAAGTACTGGATTTTTCTTACAGTGGATGTCGGAAAATTTTCTGGGCAGACGGGCAGTACTTGTTTTCTTTGGATGGTTTCTTAAATGTTGTTTGTTTTCTTGGAGTCACTATTTTGTGAAGTTTTTTTCTTTTTTTTCGGTGTCACCATTTCGTTGACCACGATGGGCTTCTGACGTCGGGTAATCTTCATCGTGAGGGTTGCTTTAGTACGTCGGTTTTTCTTCTCTGGAAGGTTGCTTGCGGTCGTCGGGGTTTCTTCTTGTCAGGAAGGTTGATTTTCTCTGCGAAGGTTGCTTGCCGTCGTCGGGGTCACCAATGTAAGTGGACAGCGTCACGTCGTGTACCGATGCTGGTGCAGCTATGGTACACGTGTGAGGTATGATGAGGTAGCAGCGAGGTAAATAAAACGACTGATCTTGGTGCGAGCTAATGGGTGACTCTGCGTGACTCATTGTGTGCAGTAATCTTTATTCATATTTATATTAAAATCTGACCTAGATTAGGTTCGATGACAATGCTGACGATGTTATACTGACTCCACAGTGTAATTAGATCTAGGTGAGAAGGTTCGGTGCAAGAAATTCGCTCACTAATAAAAGGCTGAGAATTTTTGAAAAATATTCCGCGATGGTTCTTCAAAAGCTGTACTTTACGTATTACCAGATGCTAATGGAATTTCTGTCCCAAGAATAAACAAAAAAATTAAGGCGTAAATATTTATTTTTCTGCCACACATTTTCTAAGCAGACGTAACTAGAATGCCCAACGGAAAAGCCTTTTTTCCCTTTGTTCCGTTACATTAGGTACACGGACCCATCCCTTCTCCGAAACGCGAGCGAACACTAGATCTTACTTAGGCGTGTTTCGTCTAGTCTAGCCTCCTGAATAATAGAAACAGAAGGGACCAGATTGTAGTGAGTACGGTATGTACAAAGATTCCTGTGACGTAACACAGGATTATAAGGGCTGCCTTCCATCTAGCGTATGTTTTTGTTGTTCTTCAATGTGTGTCAGCTGGATTATATTGTTTTGTTCTGTGCGTTACATGAAGATCTGGAATATATTTTTGTTTATAATAAGTCAGTTTAGAATGTTACAAAAAGTAGGTCGTACAAAATCCCAACTCTATTTATAAGAGAGGATTTAGTGTAGAGCATATGAGTGAAAACTATTATAAGAAATGTTGTATCTCGTTTGCTCGCTTAGTAATATAAGGATGACCTGATATTACATGACAATTAAACTCTTCGCAATACGACATGTAAAATATGCCAAAAGCCATCCTACGAGCACATGTTAATTGCGAGTAATCAGAAAATTTTACCTCTCCCTTTCTTACTTACCATTGCTAAATATAGGGTTATTTTAATTGGTACCGTCCGGAACGATACTCTATGTTTTCATAACCTCTCCGTTATATATAAAAATAATCACTTTACATAAAATATTTCAAAAGTAGAACATAATTTCCTTTCAAAACGACCGTCTGTTGAATAACACGCAACCGAGGTAAATAAAATGTGCTCTACTCCGAATGGCTCGTGTCTCTCCGCGTTCTTTCAGATTTATGCGATACGCGCCCGTAATCCACAACAGTCGGACAGTTGACCGGCGAACAATAGAATCCACACTTGGGACCAAAGGCCCGACTAGACAATCACTACACCCGACAAGTCTTTTATAAACCGACTATTCTTTTATAAAAGCGGAGCCGAGTTATTGTTGCGACCGGCTTAGTGACACCGCCAAGGAGATTGACTTACGTCACTTATTGTACGGCCCGTGTTTGTTGTCGGGTTTTCTTTATTATTTACTTGGATGTGGGGTTAAGAGGTTTGAAATTTGAATTTAAATCAAATATAGAAGTTTACTGTGTTACACGTAAGTCACTGAGATTTCAGAAGACATCATTAGAATATGTTTTGTTTTGAGTTTCCCGAGTATGGTTTGCATTAAGTGAGGCAAATTTCTTTACCGACACTACAGCGGTGATGCGTTTTTGACGCGGTTTTATTTTCTTTACCGTTCGAATTTAAACGAATTTATAGATTAATATTTGCTTGATAATTAGAAGCTGGACTTAGTATTTCCAACATTGCTTATTTTCATGAGTGGCGGTATTCACAAACTACCAATCGAACTACTAACTAGTCTCCGTAAGAAAGCGGTCACCTAGTCAGGATCAAACAGCAGCTTGACAACAAAAGTTGCTTGTCACAGACGTTCTAAAACACAATCGATTCGTCACCTCACTGGCAGGTATATTAACACTGGCCCCACTATTTGAACTTATCAAACGGTGTCCGGGTGCGGTCTCCATCAGCGGCCGATAACGTCGGTGCAACAGGTGAGCTGGCCTCTAGCCAGCTATCGAGAGACACTGCATCGCCCTGTCACCGGCCAATCTCAACCGCGCCGATGATATCGTAATTATTGCGTCCATTGTGTTTTGATCTTTTGTCTAAAGTGTCGTTGTCGTTTGAAAAGAGCAATGGATGGGTTAGTTTAGTGATGTGTCGATTGGATTTACTTGGTACGTTGCTCGAGAGTGTTTTGGTTATAAATAAGAAATTTTAAGGTGGTTTTTTCTAATTACGTTTATATTTGCTGTAGCGGTAAAAATGAAATATCTATTGATAATTATAAAATTCTTGAAATTATTATCAAGATTGACTGCCTGTACATTATCGACACACTCTCTGTTCGTTATTGTATGCACAATTTTCTTCCGGAATAAAGGTGTCAATTTTCGCAGCGCGTCTTATAAGCAGATTTCTTGAGTTGGGAAGCCTCTACCCGGCCGAATATGAACCTAACTAGGTTAAAGCATGGTATGGAAATTCTTCATCTTCATCAACCCATATACGCCCACTGCTGAGCACGGGTCTCCTCTACCATTGAGAGGGTTGAAGCCATAGTCCGCTTGCCTATTGCGGGTTGGCGGACTACAGACCTAAGAAATTTCTAAGAACTTTTAGGTGTGCAGGTTTCATCACGATGTTTTCCTTCACCGTTAAAGCAAGTGATAATTCAATGTGAATACACACATAACTTCGAAAAGTCAGAGGTGTGTGCCTGGGGTTCGAACCCGCGACCGCCGAGATTCTCGACCGCGCGCCTAAACCTCGAGGCCATCACTGGTATGGAAATGCATTTGACTATTTACCTTCTTGTGTAATTAATTATTTACTCCACAATTGGTAAAAAATTATAATCGATTTTATTACGTAAAAACCAAATACAAAGCATCTCCTAAATCCCGAACTTACCGCTTCATCCTTTCACAAAGTCATCACTTAATTTCCCTCACCACTCGCCCCTCGTATCGCAGTAATTCATCGTAAAATTTCGCCGCATCCCATTCAAAGGAGTTTCACGAGGCTCAAAGATCGGAATCTCGGCCCAATAAAGCCCTTGTCGGGACGCCATCGACTCCGGCCCGTGTCGTTTAATATCTTTAAACACTCGGCGCACAATTTTTCGCTAGTAAGTGAAATCCAATGGCGCTCGAACCGATCGTATCTCAACGCGAACATTTTTCACCCGACGGAGTGTAACACTAGCCACCTGGAGTTCTGCCAACGCGCGTTTGTTTTGCACGGACGAAGCGGCGAGATGCTCGGCTTAGCGTTTTGTTCAATTATGTACTAATTGACTGGCAATGTTCGACTTTTGAAATTTCTTTTGGAATGGTTGGTTGATGATGTATATTTAGTGGAGGTTATGGTATAGACGAATCGTGCGATTGAGATATCCCCACATAGGTTTCTGTGCTAGGAATAGTGAAATTAGAAATTTCCTTTATGATGTTATTAGTGAAAGCTAAACTTCTACTGATAAATTTGCGCGAAAACCTGAAAAGATGTTTTCAAAGACACCTAAAACTTAGTGACGTAAGGTGGGTGTTTAAAAACAGTCCTCAATTTTCCACCGCAATTTGGTAAAAAATACCTTGATTATTGCGTGTCAAAATCGATAATCTTAGTACATTTAACCGCTTGCGCGATTTTAATCACACTGCATTGTGAAACTATTTCAGAGCACCACAATAATAGCATCACGTCATCCACATAAGACACATTTTCGCTCGTTGCCTAGCAACCGTGCCAGAGTACTGTAGGCGTGTCGAGCGCCACAAGCCGCGGTGGGCGTCCTATTGTTCGTCCAATCAATGCTAACTAATAAATATGTTGCAACAGTGCGCACACGCCGCCGCTCGCCCGTCCACACCGGTGTTAATAGACATATGACATTTATCAAACGGTTTTACTGTGCACTATCTCACCGTTCGACCTATATGCGGTGAATTAAATTACATTAAGAATTGTTTGAGGCGGCGCGTCGGGAGTAATGCATTGAGTGATTACGTTGTCGCCCCGCGTGACTCGTGCAGCTAACGCATAATTAATTTGATGTATTGTTCGCGAGATTGGTTTGGTTGGTTGGACGCGTGGTTGGCTAGTTGATCGGTCGGTTGGTCGGTTGACACGTATAGTAACACGTAATTCTTTTAGTATTTTACCTCGTATTTTTACTTTATTTTTCTTTGTTTGAGACTGAAAACAGCAAAAGGAGAGTTAAGCTAAGACGGAAAACATAACACAAATATTTTTTATTTATTTCCATTTGTCGGAACTATTATCTTAGATCTTCATCTATAGATATGAGACATCTAGCCTTAATGAATCAGTAACGTTAGGAGACAATACGTCAAAGTAAATATTGTAAAAATGTGTTGTTACGATAGCTTAAATAAAGTACCTGCAACTCTATTTATTACTTTGGGGGAATGAACATGTATTAATATATATATATATATATATATATATTAATACATAATTAATACATACACAATATATATATATTAATACATATATATATATATATATATATATATATATATAAATATGAAGTTACTCGCGTATCTGAAACGCTGCGTCTTGTTATACTTCATCGTGTTCCAAATATTCCATACATTCTCTTGAAATCTGTTTGACAGAGCTGTCACACGACAAGCGCAGGGCTCTTTATAAATCACGCGTACTTTAAGTGAAACTCTTTGATCGGCACTGTCACTGCTGTCACTTTACATGCCATGGAGGTTTTATACAGTAAATATTTGCGAATTCTAAATAATAATATGGCACGTTTAGCTTACTTAAGTTCGTTTTTAGTTAACTATGTTATTTTTTGTGCTTTTGGGTAGACTGTTAGAATGATTTATTTAATTGGTGGTTATAAAAAAAAAATATGTACATAATTATTTTTTTGTTCAGTGACTAGACGAAATTTCAAAGTCTACTAAAAATAATGATCACTCCATACCATGTGATACAATAAAAACACATAAAATACTACTCTGTAATACATTTTTTTTATTTTTCTTACAGGTAAGTTCCAGTCAAAATGTCACCTACGGAGAATATTTATTTATCTATACCAATATCACGAATAACTGTAAGTATTTCTGCATTACACAATAGATTGTCTACAATATTATTTATATAGTACATTTTTATATTTATCAATCTTTACTCTCCTGCTATTCACAATCATTGTATTTTTGGTCTGATCAATCTTGTAAGAGAACAAAGTTGGGCTTAGTTATGATACCAATACTCAACAAACAATAGGAATTTTAACTCTTTACTCCCTTTTAAAATATTTTAGTCAAGACACATAAATAAAAGCCGATACTAACACTTTGTAGCATAACTTTATGTGACAGGTCATAAAAGAATAGAGATTACTGAAACACTGTGGTACGCTTTAATAGTTTTATCATGTAGGTGTAAAAGACGGTGTATATTTATAAGACAAATAGTCCATAAGACTTTTATGTAACAAAGTAATGATTTATATATTTGTGACGGTTGTCAGTGTGTTCACTCAATGCTTTAGATCGCTCTAGCCCGTCTAATGGTTGCCTGGAAGAAATCGCCGATAGCGATAAGGTCGATATTTTGTGACACTACATACATTTACAATAAATCCATTGCGACACCGACAAAATCTACCTCAAAACGCCGGACAACAATGTTTGTATTCCATTCTCAAACAATTTTCTTATAATTACGTGCTTTCTTGGACGTGTCAGTTGTAAAAAAGGAGAAACTGATTAAAAGGCGATTGCTACCCTTTATAAAATCGCTCTCGCTCTAAATCCGTGCTACGTCTCTGTTGAAATTTATGAAGGCATTTTTACTCTAGCTCCTTATCGCCAATACCAAGAGAGAATGTAGCAATAAGCTCAGGAATGATATAGTAATTAATTCGCCCGAGGACATTGATGGTCCAGCCGCATTGTGTGCGAGAGTTACAGCCGGCAGCTGTTCGCGTCAATGTTAAGATGTTTAATGGCCGCAACTAAATTCATTGTTGTTATTTTTCTTCTCTCTATTCTACGAAGTTTTATGAGAATGGTTTTTGATAAAAATGTACTGGGAACTTGATAGTTCTGTAGGATTAGAGTGTTGGTCGTTTGGATTAGTTTATTTTGTAAACAAAAGTCAATTGGATTTTATTTGGAAATTCTTATTTTAAGCGCAGTGTCTGGAAAAGCCACATACGACTACTTGATCACGCGGCGATTTAAAGACTACTAGTAAGAATTAATACTTGGATTGAACAATGTAATTGCGTTTTGCCATTACATTTTCTCAGGAGCACAGTACTCGCCTACTATTAAATGGAATAGACAGGAGTAAATGATGCTGCTGGTCCCCCTACATTTAACCATCAGGCAGAACCTAGATAAAACTTTTACTACACAAACGCAGAACTAAAGAGTATGTAAATGAAATTTATACCGCAGACTAAGACAATGATAATAAATAATAACTCCGAAGCAATAACTCATATTAACGCACAAGCGTATCTGCCGCGCGACAAAGTGTTCCATGATAAACGTGGACGTGCAATTAATCCGTTCCGATTATAATCTAATAGTCCGTCGAGATGTGTGGCGATACAAAGAGTTACGATCGCCAACTGCCGCTGACCTATTAGCTGACGCAACACAATGAAATAGTTGTAGTCTCTCGCAGGGTACCTGTTATTTCACAATCGATGCGATGTATAAATTAGTAAGAATTCCGATCAATGGTTTATTAAAAAATTCGTTTAACATTAGCTATAATTGCATTGATACTGATAGTCCAGCTTTTGGTTTGGACGTCAAACGCTGCGCTTGCACTCCAATCTACTGCATTCAGGCCGCTTTCGACAGACGCTTTGGCAGTCTTTGAGAAGGGCCCATAGCCCATATACTTTCCATTGCTGGGCACGGCCCTCCTTTACCAATGAGAGGGTTCAGGCCTTATTACACCACGCTAGCCTAGTGCGGTTGACGAACTAATACACCTAAGAACTTTTAGGTGAGCTATGACATACAACTTCGAAATGCCAGGGGTGTGTGCCTAAGGTTTACTTGGGTAAACTTCAAAGCCATCACTGCTGTTCATGTTTTTTTTTTTTTTTTTAATAGCCTATACTAGATCCCACTGCTGGGCAAAGGCCTCCTTCTTTTTCTTCCAAATGCTGTTCATGTACAGCTGCCATATTTATAAAATACCACGGTTTATGTAAACATTATTTGAATACACGCGAACGCTCATTTCCAGGTCATAATTTTAGTTATGGTTTTTCGTAACTGCCTCTATAAAATAGTGCAGCCATTATGCGGATTGTAATTTTCGGTTTATCTCACATTTTGTATGTTTTTATGTCTGTTTTATTGCTCACTTTTAACGAGTTCAGCAACCGAGTATAGATGTGTCGAGTGGCCCTCACATGCTTGACGATGATGATTTGCCTAACATTCATTATGTTTTACAAGCCTTTTTGCTCATTATTCCTTTCATAATTCTCGTGATAAGCATTAGCAAAAGGGTCAAGGCGTAATGCCCACCTCTAATTTTCGTTTACCGTCGAGATCATTTAAGTTAGATCAGAAATAAATCAAAGTTCGTAATCGTCCCTAGCTATCGTTTAAAAAACTGTTTATATTTATTTTAAATTAACTATTGCCACAGATTTCAATCTTCGCTATTTAACTGACTTATTACTGCGAATTGAGATCCTTTACATAATATTAGGATACCAGGATATTGCGATATTGAAAAGGTGGTATCACACAGGACTGGCAGTCGTTTCAAAATTTCATTTTACGGCAAATATTACCTATTTTCAAACCTTAAAACAATATTCTTGAATATGGAGTTACCTTGTATAAATTCAACGCTCGAATGCTGTTGAAATGGTCACGTCTGCGCCGCGCAGTGTGCTCCCATCGAATGTAACGCACTCGCATACGTCCCTTCGTAAATTTCACGCCGCGTGGCGGTGCATTCACAATTGGATTCTTTGCGATTGACAAATTGTTTGTTTGTCCAATAAAGGTCGCAGTTGACACGCGTTGGAAAAACTTCGCGAACCAATTTGATAAATTCGTTTCTGTTGCTGTTGATAATTGGAGTTCCGTTTTGTGGTTTGTTGTTTTTATTGTATAGTTTTTGAGGTCTTTTAACGTTCATATATGCTGTCGTGGAAATTATCGGTAAAACGAAAAGTATAAGATACGGTCTGTATAGCGTCGACTGACTCAACTAATTCTGGGTTTAAAAATTCTCCTATTTTTCGGGTTGGTTCAGTATAACGATTCTTTCTCTTTTTCTTTGTTAATACAACCAGAACTAAAAAAAATAGTAATAAAAGTAATATGAGGTATTAAAAAATCAAATGACTAAATGTTTTTTTTTACACTTATTTACACAGGTACTGTGATCGCTATCCTAGCGAGATCGAATGTTACGTAATTGATGGCAATACCACCAAACTTCCGTCATCTTCATTCAACCAGCAAGACTTTCCTGTAAGAGGACATAAGATTTTATTGCAAAATACAATTGACAACTGTATTTTAAAAACATCAGAGGCCAAGTAGTAGACTTAAGAAGCCATCCACAGATAAAAAACAGAACTGTTAAAGACAAATGTAGTTGAGCGAAACGTTTTAAATGTGCGGTACAACGTTTGCCTAACGTTACGAGTATTAACTACAAAGAAAGTCATCGTACAAGATAGGTTCCTCGCATGGAAACATCACATATAAGTTTCCTTATATCCGACCGCACTAAGCGGCACTCGGGAGGGCGCACCACTTACACGAACGAGGGTAATCAGCGTCCAAACAAATGAGCAATGTTAAATTACGCGGTACACGTAAAATCGTTGTTTTGCCTTTTTTGTTGCGTCGACAGATGGTCTGGCCAGCGGCCAAAACGTATCGATCATTTGGCGCGCTGCCAAAACTGAAAGTTAAGAAATGGGAATAAATCTATTCTGTGACTATTATGACACTGGAGGCCCGTGTGCCCCGCTGGACTTGCTTTGTAGTTGGTTCTCAGGGTTTTGTGTAGAAATCATTGGTAACGTTATTGGCTTGTGTAGCAAACTCATACTCACTAACATTTCCATCTAGCTGCCTCAGACTGTAGGTTTGACCAACTAATTTTTAAAACAAACAAGACTAATTGAGAGAGTTTAGGCAGCTGACGAATACGCAAGCACAGGGGATTGTTAGCCCTTACTTATCAAAGAAATCCACAATAGAAAACGTAGCTGTGTAAATTTGTTTACAATGTTTACAATGTTTAAGGACAATATTGATGGATCGCGTAAAGGGCTATTGAGTTTTTTTCATGATGTAATTTTCAATAAGAATAACAATCAGTCTCAAAATACAAGTTTTGTGACATGGATATCAGAAACAACGAGAAATTTTTCCGTCTTAAATTTTCAACATCGAACAGCACTAGTGATTTGGGACTAGTACAAAAATTATAATACCTCCCTAAGATACGGGACTTAAAAAGCAATAAATTTATAAGCGAAAATTTTATGAAAATTTAAATCCCTCAATTTCAATATCCTTTCAAAATTGCATGACAATCAATTTTATATTTTTGCATTGGACACATTCTACACATATTGTTATACGCAAAACAACAACCAGTTTCATACACGCCGTGGCAATCAAACAATCGGCGGGCGCACGCGAAATGTCATGAGGCCGACCAAAATTGAAATTCGTGTTGATATAAAAGAAAACCGGCGGGGCGATTGGACGGTTGCCACGACCGCTGTAATATCGACCCGGGGCAGACGTCATTTATAATCGTCTAATAGATGCAGCGCGTCGGGAGCATATGGCGCGGCCTGGTCGTGCCAGGAGCGAAACGCCGGCCCGCCACTAGCCCAGGGCATGTGCTGCGGTAAACATGTCTTCTTGGGCTGGCGTCTATTTTCACTGCTGAATCTGGTGATAGAGCTGTTAAGGGTAGAAGGTATAGTTGTGTATAATGCCTTTTAGTAGTATTTACTTACGAAGTAGATTGGCTTTGAGGTTTAGACACGCAGTAGAGAATCTCAACGGTCCCAGGTTTAAACCCCAGATACCTATGACTTTTCGAAGGAACATGTGTATTAACTATGAATTAAGCGTTCTTTAACGGTGAAGGGAAAATCTTGAGAAAATCAGCATAAAATACTGTCTATTCCCCTTCTAATTCATCTGTTCTGTGTTGCGTGTGTATAGAGCGGAAAAATCCAACATCAATACTATCCCACCAAACGTACTCAGAATCTCGTATTCAACCGTTGAATTGAACAGGCTACCGCTCAATTCACCT
The DNA here is from genome assembly GCA_030295005.1 of Cephonodes hylas. NCBI lineage: Eukaryota > Metazoa > Arthropoda > Insecta > Lepidoptera > Sphingidae > Cephonodes > Cephonodes hylas. Next base: position 2,595,083 of record AP025364.1, on the reverse strand, counting down.
ACAGGCGGCTCAACAAGTGCGAAAGGGACAAAAAACGCCCTCCCAAAGACGAGAAAGAGAGCCAACATCACAATGAAGCTCTAACGCAAACATCGACATAGCAAAAATGTCATGAACGTTTCTCGATTGCTGCGAATGTTTGAACGAATCGCACGGGATGTGGGAGACAATGCGTGCCGGCTTGCGAATTATCATCTACGGGAGACATGGCAGGTCGGGGTGAATAGAGAATGCGATGGATCGAATGGAAATTTTTAGTGCCGTGTAGGGTGGCTGAACTCGAATGATAGACAGTGTTATCTACGAGTGCTTAGTAGATATTTTTCAAGAAGATGTGTAAGGCTTTAGCGAGAATTTTAGTAATTAATATACAGAAATTTGAAGTCTAAAACGAGTGCCGTGTTATGTAAAGAGGAGCTGAAAAGCTGAGCTCAGTTGAAGAATAAACTGTTGGTTCCAGTAAGAGAAGTCACTTCCTATAATAAATTTAAAAATACTTGTGAAAGGACACTTCTTGTCACTGATACTTTATTATGACTGGTTTTTGTGAGGTGACCAATGCTTTTTTTATTGTGGTACATGATATTAAATTTGCCTTACATCTGAATCGAGTTGCCAAAAATATATATGTAGGTGTTAGCAGTAAGCTTGCTGCTTAGAGTTTCTTGTTGTATATTTCGCTTGAAGAATCAAAAATAAACACTTAGAACTAAATGTCTTTATTAACATTTAATTAAAATACAAAAGCTTTTGTTTAGTGTATCCAGGTTTATCGCGACGAGAGTTAAGTAAGAAAAGAAATGAAATCCTTAATCTTTGCGGGCATCCGTTGCTGGATTATTAAAGGATCTCTGACCGCTACATTGAAGTTATACAGCAATGTAACTGAATAAATTTTTAAAAATCGCCAATGAATGAAGTAATACTATAGTAATTACATTCGACTACACGAATACGACGACTGGTTTTGTTAAAACGATTAGTTTCAGATTCACTGTTCAATTTCGTAAAAATTCGCTGCAAAAGCACATATAGCCCCCCTTAATCAGAGGTTTGTGCCTAAGTATATATTACAAGGTATTTTTTAAAAAACATCGGCTTTTAAAATATGTCCACTCAAAACCCCGCAACAGCGCATAACCGAATCATCGCACGGAATAAACGACAAGCGCATAACATAAACCCGGCGCGGTTACAGCCGGAGCGTACTTAATGCCGGTACATCTATAAACTGCCGCCAACCTATCGCGCATCAAATTTTCAACTCAGTTAACAGCACTTGCAAAACGGCCGTGCATAACTTACGCGCGCTCGTGTCTGGATTAATCACAAGCTGCACGTAGGGGGCGCTAGTGTGTCCCCGCCATATCTCAATTTAACTTGGATACGCTTGGAATATGGAACAGTGTGGTCGGAGTGGCCACCTGCACTGGTGTAGTGAGCGGGTCCGCAAGACTTAGTTGTGGTGCCACGATGAAGTTTGCGGCTATAAATTTCCGATAGTGTTTGGTTTGGGAACACTTTGATGTTGAGATGTATGGTTATGTGTGGTATTGGAGTTTGTTATTTAACTTTTTTATTATATATATGTCAGGGAGATCGTTGAGAGATTGTTGTTGATGATATTATACGAGTGAAACTCATTAAAGTTAATATAAAAACACCCAAATCTTAGTGCTGTACCACTGTTAAACTATTTAAATGTAATAGTTCTAGTCCACTGCCGTTTTCAGACTCCGAAAATGAGACTAATTGAGGCGTGCACATGCCCTGTCAAGCCAAAAGACAAATGAAGCAGTCAAAGCAGGTAGTCAAACAAAGCTACTACCGGGAGCTAAATTAAATGTTCCCTAAATATTCCCGATTCATGTTGCGACTTGTTGCTATTTGGCAACGGTCGACTACACTGTTAAACCGCCCTCCGAACGTGCCCCGAACAATAGAGTAGCCAGACTTTATTTATTCATCACATGTAAACGTTTGGCATCGGCAAATAGACATTACTTGCCTCGAATACTACGAATCTGTCTCAGAAACTATCATTAAATCTATATACGTAAATCCTCCTCTTTGCATAATTTCATTGAAGAGGGATACCAAGAGTAGTCGTTCTTTTATTAGCTGAGCCACCTGTTCTTGGCTTTGGCATCGTGGAATGCAACGTAAGGTTATTTGGTTCGATCGTTTGATGGGATATCGGTCTCCTAGGCGTTGGCCTCGACTTTTCCAGGAATCATCAGTTGTTCCAGGTTGTAAGTAAATAAAAATCACGCAAATTATGACTAAACTCTGTAATCCTCTAATTTCCTAAAGGAGTGAGGAAACTTGCATTTCTACTCTCACATTTCGTAAGTTACAATGTTGAATACGGAAGAAGGTGAGCTCATAAATGACCCCGAGACATTTTTTATCATTGCATATATGTACATCCCCTTGTAAGGCGCGAGCCTGTATTGAAAGGAATAAACCTTTGCCCATCATGCTGGCCGAGTGTGAGTTGGTACCTTATAATTTCATATTTTCCGCCTGTATCTACCCCAGCTGGATTAAAATAAAGATGTTGAGGTTGTTGAAGATACCTTAACATATTTTTCTCTCGCGTCTGGTTTTCATAGCTCGATGGGCTTTTCAAGGAAACCATCGGGAGCCGCCTCAACCCAAGTGGAAAGTGCATAAAAATTAAAAACCGTTTCAGTACTTCCTGCTCAGTTGAATAACTCTCCAGTTTGAAAGTTTAAATTAAAATAATATTTCACGATTCGTTTCATTCCGTGCGTTTAATTGCTATACCGGTGTCTGAGAGTACAAAAACATTGCAGACTAAATATTGTATCATTGAAATAGCAGTTCTTGTAATTTGATAACCGCTCTAATGGCATCGAAGAATTTTTTGTGCGAAAAGTACAGTTATAAAAAATGGTTGCTTTTGAAATTACTGCAAAAATCTTAGAAATTGGTATCCATCCATCATCAACCCATATACGCCCACTGCTGAGCACGGGTCTCCTCTACCATTGAGAGGGTTTAGGCCATAGTCCACCACGCTGGCCTAGTGCGGGTTGGCGGACTACACACCTAAGAAATTCCTAAGAACTCTCAGGTCTGCAGGTTTCATCACGATGTTTTCCTTCACCGTTAAAGCAAGTGATAATTCAATTTGAATACACACATAACTTCGAAAAGTCAGAGGTGTGTGCCTGGGGTTCGAACCCGCGACCGCCGAGATTCTCGACCGCGCGCCCAAACCTCGAGGCCATCACTGCTTTGAAATTGGTATACTACAACATAAATCCAAAATTTTTCGACTTGGGGCTGTGTGAGGCTTTGTGAGTAGGAACATGTTAATATCGTGTATGATGTGTTATGAAACATTTATTCAAAAAAAATAAACCAGTTACATTTAATAGGTTCTAAATCTTACCCTAAAGACATCCGTACAGCCCAACGTCTGTGACAATTATCGTCTAGACTCATTTGTCTACGTAACATCCGCACATAAATCAGCTCGCACAATCCCTGTTTATCCAGACAGGTGCTAATGTGCTCAATAGATACATCGAGACAGATGAACATTCCGCAATCGAATCAAAAGCCAATAACCACGAGAGCTACGTCATATTTTGTTAATACACGTAACTGGATTACTGTCTAGCACGCGAAACACGGCGCCCTTTTAGCGAGATTGTTCCCGATTGTCAAGTCGGATCTGGTAGTAAGTTTGTGGAGATCTCCCGTCTCCAAGATTGTCGGGAGTTTGTTGTGTTTACATTATGTCTGTTCGCGGAGTTTGGGACGCGCAGCCTCGTCTTGTTGCTAACGTCATTAATAACGTGCAAAAGTTTGCCAACTGCGGGACAAATTCTCGACGTTTTGCATGTGTTCACCGTTGCCGTGTTCGGTTGTTGAGATTGACTTCGGGTTTTAGGTTAAATTAATGGTTGTGGTATAGAACGTTCATTATTAGCGAATGATTAGTACGTAACGTAGTAAGATAAGATAAGCACTGTTTAGTTAAGGCAGACAATATGGACTAGGGGTCAAATATGTCTTATATTTTTTTGACTTTTATGAGAAATCGTTCAGAATATACTCTCATTCTATTTAATTTATTTCTTGTCATTTCATTGCAAATAACATAGGATTGCAATAATATATTTCGTTATTTTTCTACGTGAGTCCTTATACCTATCGAAATATGATTTCAGTCCCTGTATCCGAGGCCGTATTTAAAAAGGCAATAGTTTGTCTTCAGAATATCTTTTACATTTTTCCCAAGGAAAGAATTTCCTGCGGAAATATCCCTATCATGCGGAAATTGAAGGAACGCCTCCCAAAAAGCTCTTGAAAGCTTTATTTTATAAATAATTATAAAATCACATTCTTAGTTCATTCCATGGGAGATAATATTCTAAATATGTGCTGTTATTATTTTATAAATGATAGATGAAAAACCTAGATACCATTTTTTATAATGTAGGAAAAATTGTTAAGAATTTTGGTTAATAACTTACATGTTGTATGTACTATATACATAACCTCACGCCTATAGGAAAGGATGCAAGGATATAAGCAGAGTTGGATTTCTGCACTCACATTTCGCTAGGTATGTAACAGTCCTACGCGAGCTTACTCCTCTATCTACTATCAGCCTTACAGACCCTATACAAGTTCTTCTAGCAGTTTTTCAACTGGATAAAAGGGATTATGTTTACTGCAATTTTTCGAACACATTCATAGAATACTCTTATACAGTCTGTTTGACAAGAGCGTGTACGGCAAAACTCGGGAATGAATTGGGATAAAAAATAGAAAAAAAATACACTCATTATACATGATATAGACAATGATGCTTTATTATTAATAACTTGTCCAGTCGCCTCCATTATCAATAATTGACTGGAGTCTTCGAGGCATACTTTCTACTAATTTTATTGCATAATCCAGGGACAAAGACCTCCAAATAAGTCTAATTTCACGAACTAATCGTTTTAAAGTCCAGATTTTCTTTCCTCGAAGCTTCAACTTCATGAGTGCCCAGACATTTTCAATTGGATTTGCATCCGGCGACTGTGATGGCCAATCTAGTACTTCAACGTCATTCTCTTGTTTCCACGCTGTACAAAGACGACTCCGATGTTTCGGGTCATTGTCTTCTTGCAATAGCCAATATATGTTTTTCCTTTTAAACCACTTTTGAGCAGATGGTAATAAAGCCATTTGATATATTTTGACCATTTTAGCTGCATTTAAATTACCTGTAAATATGTGCTAGGTACCAAATCCCTGTTTTGAAAAACAACCCCAAACGTGCACCTTCACCGGATGTTTAACGGTCCGCTGGATGAATTTATTGGCGTGGGTACACCAGGTATGAGTGATAGAAGAACGTGCCCAAAAAGAAGCTTCGTCCGAAAAAATTACATTGTCCCAATCCCGGTCCAAATGTTCCTGCGCCCAAGTGAGTCTCTTTTTAACATGATTTTCCGACAGTAGCGGTTTCTTTATTATGCTACGAAATTTTACATCATGAGCCAGTAAACGTCTTCTTATAGTATCACATGACACATTAAGGCCTTTTTTAAGCAAAACCGCTTGACCACCACGTAACTATAGGCGAGAATTCTTCTCGAATACCCGTAAAATCATTTTGTCCTCCTTTTTCGTTGTTTTTTGCGTAGAGCCACGATTAGGCAGATCGTCGACATTTTTTACTTCAGAATAGCGTTTCACCCACTTACTAACAAATGTCTTTGACTTTTTCATGTATTTTGCAGCGGCTGCGTATGACATTTTGGGTCCTTTTGGATGCAAACACAAGAACACTGCTTCATAACGTGATGCGTACGTAGCACTCATGACGAAATGCGTCCTCCTCTGACAAAGATCGAACGACAACTGAAACTCTATACACAAAGCATCTGAGGGGAAGGGGCTAGCTACCTGCCAAATTTACAACCAAGCTTCTAGCGGTACCTAAAAAAAAGTTTTGCCGTACACGCTCTTGTCAAACAGACTGTATGTATTGTGATATTCTTAATAGAATTACCAGATCTAGTATAGGAATGCCCGACTAGGAACTAATTCCTATTGATATACATATACCAGCTCCTATGAATGTTTCAGATCTGCTTACTGTTAGATCTATAAGCTTCCTCGAGTTGTTTGCGAGCACGTACACGAAATACACGCGTGACGTCACAAAAATAAAATCCACGCCTTGTATCATAAAAAAAACACAACGCGTGTTGAAGTAAAACAACAAACCAATCAGAAACGCGAGACCACAATAAACCCACGTCACGCACGACCGCGCAATGTATATTAAAAAACCATTTGACACGTTTAACAGTATTGCTGTGATACATAAAGCACTCGCGATCCCATCCAATCGTTCCCCGCCACTCGGCGAGTCCGAATGTCTCCGATTTATCAAAGCGTAAGAATCAATTTACTTACAAAAGACGACGTTGCTTTGTCCTTTCGCCTTGCAACGGGATTTGTACTGAAAGAAATAGTCGTTCGCCACTCCAAAACACTTCCGATTACACTCTCTCACCCTGCTGAATGACATTTGACTTTATCACATCAGACTCAAAGTGCAAAGTTGATTAACAAGAGAATATTAACGTTACAAAATAAAGTGGAATGCACGAAAATGACAGTTTTTATTGTTTATATGAGAAATGGCACCGTATGAACGTTTACAAAATGCATTCGCATTTCTTTGCTGTCAAATGAAGACGTGTAGCATGCTAAAACAATTTATGGTGCAGTTTATTCCGACTGCATTTCAAAGAAACCGTTTTTTATTGAGGACAATTTTAATGCGATGCTATATTTTTTCATTTTATGACGCGGTGTACATTACAATAATTTGTTTTATACTGTCACGCCGCAGTTTTTACACTGCCAACTGATGGCAAGTGCAGTACAGTTTGAAATGGATCATCAACTTTTTACAAACGATTTAGATTGTTTGTCGACAGAGCTATTATCATATAAATACAATAAACAGTCACATAAATAGTTTTAAACCCATACTAAATCAGACTAGGAGAGACTTTTCGGACTCATAACGCGAACATTTGTCCCGGCGCAGGGATCGAACCCGCGACAACTCGTGCTGTCTAGCCAATTATAAATTTCTTTTAAGTCCTGAAACACAACATTCTTGTTTTTTTTCCTAAACATTGGGGTCATATTACACCACCAACCTGCCTCATGTCGATCGCGCTCGATTGAATCTCATTGGCTATATATATTTCCCGACACAAAGAGAGGATAGATAAACTGAGTAGATATTTTATTCCCGGTTAGTATGGGTGAGGCCGGTGCTGCCATTTACGTTTACGATAGAGCAGAAACGAAATCTACTACACATATCGATTTTATTCATATCCAAGTGGTATTTGACGTTGTATGGTTGTGGCGACTATGTTCTGTAATTTTTTCAGCTTTTTTTGGGGTGGGGTGAAGTGAGTTTTTTTTGCTGAATTTCTCCAACTGTTCGATTAAATTCATAATCAGAGGCGTGTTGCCGTTTACCTACCTAGAGATTTAAAAAATAAAACAAAGAATAAAATGTGTCGCATAATATCCCAGTAAACCTAGAGATATCTCCCAGTTAACTTTCCTATAATATGGCCAGATTAGTGTCCATAGTCCAGACCTGGTAAAACTCCCCGAACATTGCATATCATCCCAAAATTATTGAAGAGTGGAGGTTGATTTGACTAGCATAACCTATTCGTTCGTTGAAGCGCGCTGGCGGACTTTATACTTGAAAAGATCCTACTGGGAAATTTGTGTTACATCGACGACATCAGAGACAGCCCTAAGAATTGTGAATTACTCTCCAAAGCCTACACGGCCTAGTAAAGCGGGCGAAACATCAGTTCCATAGCAGTTTGAACCGTGCACTAAAGTTCAAACGTACGGAACAGCATGTTTCACAATTCAACGGAGGAGAATTTTTCAAATGTGCACACGGGGAAATATCAAAACGCACACGCTGCCGTATTACATGTGAAATATTTTTCATAGCCATGAATCAGGAACGCAGCTAAAAAGGCACGCTGCGAGTTCATAAAGGCATACCATTCATATTGGTCGGGTTGTGTGTGTAGGGGTGGCAATTATCGATGTCTGAGTTCCGCGTAATATACGTTTCCGATAGCCGCTTTTTAATGAACGCAGCCTATATGAAGGTATTATTAAGGCATCCATTTAATCTCTGTTCTACGAACTGTATGGAAAACTGATTGTGGTCGCTTTTAGTTCGGATTCTGTGTAATGAGGCGTGTGTGTTAATATTATACTTAAATTTTGCTGTACATATGTCTTCTTTTGTTTTTTATGTTTATATTGTCACGAAACGTAGTTTTTTATATCCGCTACTATTTATACGAGTGTCCTTTGGCTGTATACCTAACTAAATGGTTGACATAATTTTATCGACAAGTAAGAAGTATATAAAATCATTCTTCAATAGTCAACACTATCCGAAACGCATAAGACGCGCTTTTAACTTTCCGTTCCAGCATTTAGTTCTCATTCATGCTCAATACCTTTTACAACCAAGCTAGCTATATTTTAAGCAGTACGAGTAAACGTTCGGTTTAATGTGACAGACTACTTACCGAAGAAAATATCGGCAGTTGTTATTCCCACAGACAAATTTTTGAAACACCCATTCGCCCATTACAAAAATGTATTCAGATTACCTCGTGGAGTTTGTTGTTGAGCTGTCTTACTCTAAATTCATTTTAGCATGTACTAGACAGCATGGGGCGAAATTACATACTGGTTCTTAGAGCATAACAATAAAGAGGTGCAGAGCCATTACAACATATTATGTTTTGAGAGTAACAGTTATGATTATGACACAAGATTCTATATAGCATTACCATACGAGAATGGGTTTAATGTTCTCTTGAAGCGGCAACAGTCTCGAGATTTCAACATTCAAACGTTGAATGTAAAGACTTCAAATATTTGAACGCATATGTAATGCAATGGTTTATAACGTTGGAAATTATATGGCTTTAGACATGGGAATATGAAAGGGATAAAGAGGGCACGCTTCAGGAAGATAAATATTAGATGATTAAATATTTATTTCGGCTTGTTGATGTCATTTACTTAAATATTATTGTTTTTTCAGTATGATAAACAAATTATTTTTGAGAATGATATGTCCATCAAAACTGTTACGCTTTCAAATGCTTAATACTTGCGATCGATTTTTTAAAATAAAATATTTATAAATCAGCCCATATACGTCTCACTATCGACTACAAGGTAACCTAAGTACTGAGTGATTTCATATACCTAAGATCTTTGTGAGAAATTTTGCTATGAGACGTCCCGATCTTTTCCATTCAAGTTCAGTGCATAATTTATAGCGAATGTTTTTTCAGTATGATAAACAAATTATATTTGAGAATGATATTATGTCCATCAAAACTGTTACGCTTTCAAATGCTTAATACTTGCGATCGATTTTTTAAAATAAAATATTTATAAATCAGCCCATATGCGTTTTAATATCGACTACAAGGTATTTTAAATATTGACTGATTTCACATACCTAAGAAGATCTTTATGAGCAATCTTGCTATGAGATGTTTCGACTTTCCTCTTAAGTTTAGTGCATAATTTATAGCAAATACACATATATAAATCTAAAAGTCATAGGTCACGGATTTCCTTAGGACGTGACGATCTCTAGAGTATAAAAATACATTATCCGTATTGAAGCTAACAAGACGGGTCACGTTTCTTCCCTATACGAGAGTCTTGGTCCGTTTTTGCTACGTCACTGATGCAGTAACTCTCAAAATATGCTTTAGGAAGCAACTGGTATTTCATAGTCGTATTCTATAGCCTGTGTATTCACTAATTTGCTTTAATAGTGAAGGAAAACATCGTGGGGAAACCTGCACACCTAAAAGTTCTTAGGAATTTCTTAGGGGTGTAGTCCGCCAACCCGCACAAGACCAGCGTGCTGGACTAAGGCCTAAACCCTCTCAATGGTAGAGGAGGCCCGTGCCCAGCAGTGGGAACATATCGCGTATAGAACAGATCGCGTTATAGAGTGTTAGAAAGATATTTTTATTTGTGTTATTCAAATAACGCTCGACGGTTGAATGAGGTTCGCTCGGAGCTAAACAATTCTAGCGTGTACTGGAGGAAGTTTTGCTATATTAAAGTTGGAATGTGCTTGTGGAGTATGATAACTCTCTATGATGAATCTACTATTTAGCGCAGAGGTAGTCTGTACTTGTTGGCATGCTATGAGCTTAGTGGCTTTCATTTGTTTATTATTTATGAAAAATTTTACTAGACTGTTAGGCAGTGTTGGGCATTAATCAATTAACTTTTAATTAAACTAATCATTTGACTAAAAAAATAATTGCAATTAAATTAATTGCAATTGAATCAAAATACTTGGTAAAAAAATTAATTGTTAATTGTTAACTTTTAATTTTTTTTCGTAAAATAACCAACAATTGATCAATTGTTAATCGTATAAAACCATGATTAATAATTAATTAGTTGTTAATTGCTGTCACTGCAGTTAACAACTAATTAATTATTAATTTTTAATTGTTAGTTTAATTAAAATTTGCCCAACACTGCTGGTAGGTAATGGTACGAATAATAAATAAATAAATAAATACATCCAATATTCACATATTTACATAGTTCGGAACCCACACTAGGATCCAAGTCCTTTGTCGTGGGTATCAGAGACTACGAGAGACTTTCGGTTTCACAATTACCCAGCCCCGAAAAATATTTGTGGATCATTCTAACATTTTTCTCGGTGCGGGGGTCGAACCCACGGCCTATTGTTTGGCAAGCAGATTGTCGATTGTTTAGATACGCAATATCGCGGAAACGATTTATTTCGATACGTATTTAAAAATTACCAAATTGCGAGATTATTCCACCGTAGGTTTAAAATTACGTGTGCAATGATATTTTACGTATTATAAGTAAAGAGAACACTTTGATATATGGTTATTATGCCAGTAAAAAGGCAAAGCATTATAACGCGAACCTATTAAAAAGGCGCTTTTTATGACCATGCACACACTCTTACGTAACCCACTTCAGTTGGCAGCGTTATGCAAATAAATTCAATAATAAGTTTTATAGGTATGTTTGTTTCAATCCGTACAATAACTCGCCGTGTCTCGATGCGGGATTGTTCAATTTGCTTCCTTTTCCACCTGCTTTTCAAATAAAGTTTGTAATAAAAATATTACGTTTATGAACGCTTTGTTTGCGTGGCCGACTTGTGAGGAGTCTCAGGTAAATACGCAATGGATGTTAAAATGCAGCTGAATCAAAAGTTATTCCTGGTTTTCAATAAGATTTCGAAAAAAATAAACTAGTAAAATTTAAATAATGTAAATATAAAATAAGCAGTGATGGCCTCGAGGTATGGGCGCGCGGTCGAGAATCTCGGCGGTCGCGGGTTCAAACCCCAGGCACACACCTCTGACTTTTCGAAGTTATGTGTGTCTTCACATTGAATTATCACTTGCTTTAACGGTGAAGGAAAAACATCGTGATAAAACCTGCACGCCTAAAAAGTTCCTAGAAATTTCTTAGGTGTGTAGTCCGCCAACCCGCACTAGGCCAGCGTGGTGGACTATGGCCTAAACCCTCTCAATGGTAGAGGAGACCCGTGCTCAGCAGTGGGCGTATATGGGTTGATGACGATGACGACGACAAAATATAAAATAATGAAAAATGTTGTAAGTAAACAGTTTATTTATTAACGAACTTATTCCCGACTTAGTACTGACTTCTGAATCTCAAAATGTTTACTGACAGTATTTAAAAGTACATACAAAATCACATAGTATTGCAACTAGATTTATATGGTTGTTCATTTTATTTACCAACTCACATCATTGAAACTGCAGATTCATTACGTAATTTCACCAAGCCGCAGCAGACATAATGAAACTCGAGCACTTGTAACAGCTTTCAGATGACGACGCAAATTGCCATTTAGGTAATTTTTTAAACGCTTCACCAGTGCGCCTTTGCAAAATTCAATTTTAAAAGCGCATCTCCTTTCAACGGGGGTATAAAAAAATTTTAACATCGCTCCTGCCTCGCGGCTGCCGAGATCAAAGTGCGCAAATCTTGTTGAAATCTTTTTGAGTCAACCAAAAGTACATTTAGCAACTTTGATTCATTAAAACGCCTATCCTTTGTACGCAACGCTTTATATGAGGGTCCTTTCGGTAGTGTACCGAGTTGGAAGCTTAAGCGATTTATTGCTGTTAAGAAAGCCACTGGGAATATTTTTGACAATCAATTCTGGAAATTCTGGAATTCTCGAAATCACCGTCGTCATGTAATTTACGAGTAAAGTAAATCAACCAGAGCTGAAGCGCTACGGTGGCGAGGAACCCATCTTGGTTCAGTTAGGTACAGTAGTGCCTTGCTACGGAAGTCACTAGGGTTTAGTTTAAAAATTATGTTAAGTCATCGAAAGCCGTTAGTTATTCGCGCTGATAAAATATAATAAATTATATTATATCAGTCGACAAAATTAAGACGAAGCATTTTTACGGGTACTATACAGATTAATTGCATACCTAAATAGGGATATATAAGCTTTTAGCCCCTCTCCAAACTTGATATCCCCTCCCCATACCAATCCTGATAATATTATTTTATTTGCTCAGTTCTAATATAACTCGCTTCGCCTATTAACTCGGACCACAATTCGCACCTAGCCCTAATAGACCATTCAGCTAGCATCAGCGAACGCTTCGGCGCTTACAGTTAACGAGCCAGATTTCCATTTATAAATACCTCATATAAATTCCCTAGGCCCAGACCTCTTTTTTAGTTATTTATTAAAACTTTTAACCGTCCGTGTAAACATGGCCGGTATTTTTAGAATTCAACGCCGGACGCAAATAGAAATGCGGAATGAAAAGCCGTGTTTTTCCGCTTTGTTACGTGGAAAACGGATTAAGTATACGTTAAGTATCAGTATCTCTAGGTAGCTTATTTACCCTAGAGCGGGTTTATAAACTTCATGAACAACTTATGTAAAGATTTCTGTGGCATGGAGTTAATTAGGACGCTTTTCTTTACCATCCAAATACGCAATTCCTGTCGCATTTATCGTACGAAATATGAAATAATGAAGATATATTAAATAAATACACCCAACAGCCACATTCATAGTTCTGACCTCACACTAAAATTCGCGTCTTGTTTCGTGGGTATCACAAGCTCCGGGAGATTTTTTGGAGTCATAAACATCCATGAATTAAATATTTGTGGATCACACAAAAAATTGTCATGGTGTTGGAATCCAACCTGCCGCCATACGTTACGTCAACTAATCTACTAAACTATTACGCCACAGGGCTGCTGCTTAGTTATATTGGTATTATGGCAAAGAATAAGCGTTATGCAATGTAATATAAATTACAACTTTTGTTTTTAATGTAAATTTGATGGGTAAATACGTGGTATGTGATCAAGCAGTCTCTTATGAGATTTAAAAATCTGTTCCCGTTTTCCGCTCATGTAATACGAACATATCTAGCTATAAACTTCTTTAATAAGTCTCGCAGCTCCATGCTTTAGACGAATTCAGCGACAAGCCAAGCGCATTGTGAATGACACACACGAAACTGAACTTTGAACCGCTAAAGTTCCATTTTTTCTTGCTTACTGTTTTTGACTTTGTATCGCGGTAAAAGTTTTTGAGAATTATTTTACTTACTTCTTTTCTGCATTGGAAATTCAAGAATGGGCGGTTGCGTATAGGGAAACTTGTCTCCGTCATTTCGAACTTCTTGTCTTTTTGTTTATTCTTGTGTATTAGGATTTAGGATAGAAAATGTTGTTTCATGACATAATTTAATCAAAAATAAGAAAATTCTAATTATTTCATGAAAACGTAGGAGGTCAACAAAATTTGGGACCAACAATTCGACTATCTTCATACAATTCTATAATGCCTCTTCAAAATTCGCGACATATAATATAAGTAACTTGTTTTAATTCAATCCTGTACAATACCCATTCTTGAATGTAATAACTCAAACAAAGCTAGAAAAATACAGAAAGATAATAGTTCTCTCGCAGATACATTTATAACGTAAAACAATAATAGCCAACTATCCGCTAAGAGCGGTTGAAAACAATTCTATTTGAGTTGTAACGCCAGACCTCTCGACACTACACATTCAATCAACAACACTGAACAAGCTCAAAGAACGCATTCAAAGCATCGCGCATCGGCAACTTTAACGATGCAATAACTTTACAACATCGGCACACTGAAAAATATGTTTTCAAAGGGTAGGAAAAAAAATAAAAAGCCAACAATGCAGCTAGGTTGGTTAGCGTAATATTTTGCTCTGCGCGCCCTCCTCTTTCAAGAGGGCCTCGACTTACCCTCCCGCAAAAGCCCCGGGTTAATGAGACCGCTTGCGCCATTTCAGCTCGGTTTTTTAGCTCCCAAACAAAACATTAACATTTGAAGCGAAACGCCTAGGATTCCAGGCGTAATTGTAAGTGCAGCCGTCGGCTAAGACCGTGTAATGTCAAGGAAATTGGAATGTTAAGTCTGCTGAGGGTTACTTACCCCACCTTGCACAGTTGCCCTTTGTTGGTCTGTACATACGTACCTATATTATATAGGTGCGGAATATTTTTGGCTTAGAATTTTGTTTTACTTGACAGATTGTAAGTACTTAGTTCAGCTGCATAAAAGTAATATTAAAAATAAAGATTTTTTTTATTTAATAGTAATGTGAAATAATGAAATACAAAATAAAAACCCTTTTCAAGTCTAAAGGTCTTTCAATTTACATTTGTTGTTATTACAAGTAGTTTGTAAAAATATGTTTTTATATAAATAGTAATTGAGTGATTGTTATCTGACAGTAGTGTTCCTGTAGTTATTGTGTAATTGACTGAAAATTAAATTAAAATTATTTTTGTGTTTTAGGATGTATAAACGTTAATTACTTATAATAAAAATAGAGTAATTGAGTTGTTATAACTGGCTTTCTACCGTTCTTACTGGGCACTTGCCAAGAGGTTACAAATATCATTTTACTCCACGCAACAAAAAACACAATAGCTTATGCCAACCCGTCGCCCGGCGAGAAGTTTCCTTATTAAAATGACGAGGTATCATCAAAATAACAACATTGTTCGCAGAGCTAATGACTGTCGACATTTTATACGTGAAAACTTTGCCAAATGAAATATTCAGAGTACGGTGAAGGCATTTAAAAACTTACTCTTTTCCGTACATTGTTACCGTTTATTTTCAAACGTTGAAAGTCATTTACATGTAATGCTTTTTCTTTTGTTTATGATAATGTGTTTGTAAGTGACTTTGTGAACGCAGTGTCAGGTTTGAATATTATTTTTGGTGACACCATTGAATAAACTGAATGATTTTTTCTAGAACATTGAAATGATACTCGTATTTTAAAAACACATTTTACATACATATAATCAATTATTTATATAGGTCACAAAAACACTTATAAACGTACCTAAGACAAACTGGATAAGGGATTTAGAATCTTAGGGATAGACCCCGTGAAAAGATCTAACATCATCATACTTAATGTTCTTATAAATACGTCAAATTTTCTCCTAAACTAAGGATTAAAGCCAAATATGTAAGAAATCGGAGAGATTACCCCGTAAATCAACGCAGTTACACGACACACAATTCCCGCTTCCTTGCACAATATAAAAAGGATTCTACCATTTTTGGTTGACAGTTTTATTGAGTGCGTACCTGAGCGGGCTTCCTATTGATCCTCGCAGTTGTCAGCCTGAGTGACGTTACAGCTGTCTCCCCCGCTCAGCCTCAGATTTGGCTTAATATCAAACGAAAAGGATTTTTGTTACATTATACATGTAGACGTGCTTTTGTTTCGTAAGCCTAGATGTTTCTTACGTTGATATTTGATTATGAATGTCTGTAAACGGTATGTTTTACAATTGTTGGTATTTGTTGACTACTTGGTAAATGTTTGATTTCTTAATTGGTGGACAAACTTCCTAAACATTCCAAAAATTATTTCATTTGAATTAAAACTACTAGATTTTTTTCAGCCTCAAAGATCTGTCAACAAAAATATTCGTGAATGCCGCAATGATTTGTTTAATATGTGACCCTAAACTACTTATTACACAGTCAACTCCTCATTTACTCAGTTCGTCAAATTAAACATATTCAACTTTGTTCTCCTACCTCGCACATTTATTTGAGGGTGCGTACGAATATGCATATTTTTATTTACATTCGCATACATTTTAACCGCAGCTTGAGTTTAACATAATCCACGTCATTATAGCAGCCATTTGGAGCCCAGATTTGGGTCCATTATAGCCAAGACAAATTAGTTCATTACGTTCATTCTACAAAACTCTACGCTTACCAACTTAAGCTGATCCCGCCTTTAAACATCGCATAGAAGAAATTGTTCTTGCAGTTATTGATAGAAGAGCTCTTGTTAAAGTGGTCACTCGGCACCCCAAGCTCGCCAAAGGTGTTTTGTTTCGTATAAAATTATTATATTCCCAAGTTGTTAAGTTTAAGATTCAAGCAGTTATAACAGTTAACCTACTTCAGTTTATGGGTTTTCGAGTAACGTTGAACAGGGTAGTGGTGTACGTACGATGTACGATTACTTTACATGTTGTTGATTGCTAATATATTTTCATTGGATTTATGTTATTGCGTAAGCGATTTCTAAGCATTTGTTTTATTTTGAAATGTTTGCACTGGCATCCGATACTGTCTGATGACGAATCATGACTATTATGACTAATTAGTAATTAGTCAATTATATATAAATTAGACTAAACTAATTCTTGGAGAGGCCTACGTTCAGCAGTGAACGGCGATAGGCTGATTGATTGATTGATGACTAATTATAATGACAGCACCGTGGTGCAGTTAATTAGATACCAGCTTGCGAAACAAGAGACTGCAGATTTGATTCACATACATATGCGAAGAGCAGAAGCTCTGGGCGTTTGTGAGGCCGAAAAAGTCTCTCGTAGTCTCTGACAATCACGACATAGGACTTGTATCCTAGTTTAGGGTCCGAACTATATATATATATATATGTGACTGTTAGGTGTATGTTTTTTTCAACGGTGTAGAACCCAAACTGAATTTGAAGGTTTGTTGCCTTTTTACTCCATCTATCTAGATTTACGTGTGCTAAAATTATCTTCATTGAGCTGACAACACGCGCCCGTCCCTCGTTACGTGCTGAGAGCCCGAGAGCCGGCCGCGATGTTCACGTGAGCCCTAGTATATTTTACATGACCTGTGTCGCGATCTATTCAAGTTTTTTAAAAATCCTGCCACGGAATAGTGACCGCATTGACTCTTGATGAGAAGTGCAGGGCGATGTGAAAAGTGTCGACTGCCAATAAAGATTATAATTGTTATTTGTTATTCCTGAATTAACAAATTGTTTAGTCTTGGCTTGTGTAGTATGGCTAAATTAGGTCTTTATGTAAAGTGATCGCTACTAATTTCGGAAAACTGTCTAAATAAACGAAATACAACTATGAGAATGAAGCTGTATTCGTATCGTGAATGGTATTTAAATTTTGTTGGCATTGCATTGCAACCAAAGAACAGGTGCATAAGACTATAAGTAACATAGAGTCGTAGGTTCGGATCGCTTAGCATATTGATATTTCCTTTCACTGTTCTGCAATTGCAACAATCTTTCACGAGGGTTTCAAAACAATTGCATGGATTATCTTTACTCTACCATCTTAAAACAGCTTCATAAGTTGAAAAATAAAATTCATTTCTAGCAATTCAAGTAGTACTACGCGTGGTTGTTCGAAACCATTTATATATCCATTAAAACACAACTAATATTTTAACGACCTATGAACAGTGCACTATTTTCTAAATTTAATAATAACTCGGCGGGTTGACTGCACTTATTTGCGTTCTTAATGGCCCCGAGTTGGACTTCTGTGAAACTATAAAGACGAGTAACAATGTAAGTTGAGTGCCGTATTCCGAAGTACGTCGTTTCGTGATGTTTCTGATATATGATCGGACATTACACGTTGCCAATTTTGCGCGTTCCTAATGGCGCACTAAACTCATTAATATACCGCGACGCTTGTATTAATTTATGCGTGTCACAAAGCGGAATCGAGTTACCTAGCTCTGTTAGGAATGTGCGCTGTAGTTCTGCATTTGTAGTTCAGAAATGTTAAGGCAAGTTTTGTATTGCCGACGCGGTGTGGGATATCACTATGATTTACATGTAATTGAAAATACAATAAATTAATGTTAAATTAAATGATTTAAGAGTAACTGTTACGTGTTTTTTTGGTTGTAAATGATCTTTTAAATTTATGATATCCATAGACGGTGAAAAATATCTCTAAATTTACATTAACCTCCATCATATTTGTGACTGAAGCGGAAAATAATAACATAAATTAACATTTACATGCAATGCATCAAATATCCAAATATAATTATTAATTCCATCCAAATATAATTAATTCCAGTGAGTTGGCGTCCCGGCAGCCCGTGGGCCGATATGTATTGGGTGATATAGACAGTAATGGCTGTGTTTTTTCACAATACCGATACAGATGGGTGCGCGCAGAGCCACAGAGAATAAAAGTTTAACCCGCCACGGCCTCGGCTCGGCAACAATTTATATACATCAAAGTGTTACACGCGGAACGGAACGCATCGGTAAAAATGCTTATTGGTTGTAGGGCTGCACGGGAAGGTGCCTTTTGCAAAACATTCTTTTTTCATTTTTTTTTGCAACGTATTTTCGTAAAGTAACTTGTTGGGTATGTATGAGGGAATTAAGGATAAATATGGTTTTATTAATTGACTTGCCGTGTATCCTTTGACGGTGTTCGTTTTCATTAGTGAGAAATAAAAAAAACTCGTTGGTAAATTTTCACTGTCTATTTTAATTTTTTAATGTTATGGTTATCATTAGCCGTGTAGGTAGTAGAATAAACAAGTGACAGACAAGCGGCGGTACTCGTCTCGATACAAAATACTATCTATTTCTCTTCTAATATTTTTCACCTGTTCTGTGATGGTAGCTCCATAAATAGGTTATAAGATATTAAAAGATGTTGCTTCTAAGGTACCTACTAGCGTTCAATTAAGAATGAGCAAGATACACGTAAACATATAATTTATATTAATGAGGAAATTAATTTGCGTGGTATATTATATAAGACATTGGAGCACACAGACAAAACAAGAGCAATTGTGTGAAGTATTATTTTATTGTTAGAAATCGACTTGTAATTTTGGTAAAAAAATATTGGAAGTCCACATCAAGCTTTTCAAGATTAATTGGAACTTGTGAAGATATAAAAAGATCATTGAGGTTCGGATAATGTCTTCGGTTGAATCGCAATACTATTGTTTCTCATGGATTGTATGAAGACAATACTCTCGAGCCCATTCATACAGCAGTTTGATTTGGCTTCACCGAGGCCCCACAATAATAGAAAATGCATATTGTTATAGCTAGTCATTGAATATGTGTGGAAATTGCGATTGAGATAATCCAAATTTAATTTTAAATTTGAATAGATAAAAGAATTAAAAGGAATTTTGGTTGCATTGGAAATCTTTCGTGTTTATTAAGTTAGAGCTGCGTAGTTGCTGTTCTCGTGAGATTACGGAAGTGAAAACAACACTACGATATTTTGGGACTCCGTTGAGGAAAGATTTTTATAATCATTTTAGAGATTATTTTTTTCAAACATGCAAAAACAAATTGACATCGACATTTATTTTAAAAGTTAGAAATGAAAGTGAAAATCACAAATATTATAATCGTTTATCACAGAAGATCTCTCATCACATTATAAGCACAATTTAAGTTCCGCAAATAAGCAAGTTACTTACTTAAGCGTCATTTAGCAACCCGCCTGGCGCCGTTGTAAGGGATCAAGTTGTATTTCCTGCCTTTCGTCAGCCGATTTAAGCCTGTGCACACCCCTATACAAAACACAAACAAATAAGGGGGCTTACACTCGCGTCATTTGTCATTCGCCTTTTTAATGATATTGTAAACGGCGAAAGATGTCCATTTGTTCTCAAATTATCCGGCTTTGACTCGTCTCCCCATCCGGTTGTATTGATTTGAGTTGATTAAACCGATGTTGGAATAAGGGAAGGTTTCGGGTGCTGTATTCGGAATGTTGTTTTTTAAAAATCGAAGCATTTCTTTATTTGTATTATTCATAATAACTTTTCTTTGAGAAATTTGATTTACGTATATTTTTGATGTTTAGAATAATTTTGTAATTTTTTTCACTTTTTTGGCGGTGGTATGGACAGAAGAATCTTTTTTCAATTTACCTTAAATATGATTGTTTAGGATGGATGCAGGCCGCTTCCAATAGAGCGCTTTGGAAGTCTCTAGGGGAGGTCTATGTCCAGCAGTGGACGTCCTTTGGCTGACGATGATGATGATGATTGTTTAGATGGCTATATTTCTAAGCGTCCGAAATATAGAATATTTTTACACAAAAAAAGTTCGACCAAAACATCTATAAGTAGATTCTAAAACAATGGAATAGATCTATTTCCCAGGCAAGGTTTCCGAAAGCCCCTCGAGGTTTCAAGTATGTATCAACATTAGAATATTGGCTCAAATCGAGCGTGGCTTTCCAATAGAATAGAGCACTGGTCATATTTGAATAAACCGATATTCAGTGGCGTATTATATCTAGTGCCAGAGGATTTGTTATAAATAGACTTTAGTATTATTAAATTGTGTTTATTTATTGTGAATTACAAAAAAGAAGTAAAAGTAGCCTAGTATTATTAACAATTAAGCTAGCTATAATTAAGCTAGGTTAATCATCGGTAACTCTTTAGCTGTGAAAAACAAATGTATTTGTTGCCGAGTTTTCTTAGTAATGTAAAGGACTCATCAAGTTATTCGCTGTGTTTTTAGTGGATAGGTTGGTATGCAAATATATTTTACTGAAAGAAAACTATTATTGCAACGTTTAGAATAGTTTAACTTTTATGTAAATGAATGTCTAGCGCCTCAAATAAGTATATATAATCAATTCTTTCTTGAACTCGAACACGACACCGTACATAAAACATTATGGGAGAAATTTCTATTCAAATTGTAACTAAGAAATATTAGGTTATTCCATCCTTCCTAGATCTGAACTTCAGTGAAAATTATCTTTGTAGTTCGTAAATACAGTTACAAACTGGCAGCCAGTGGTTATGTTTAATAAATATAGACATAAATCAAACAGGAGGCGTTGGTTTTACTTCAAATAAAGACGGGGATTCATACGCGACACCTAAATATTTACACTGGCTCGCACTTAGTACAGTCGCCAACATTGTTACTACGGAAACGACGAAACAAAACCAACCATTGTAAACTTTAATCACCAGGAAATAGGACTCACATTCGTATGAGTTATTGAGGCAATAAAAGCAAGTATTGGTTCGTATTGAAATATTTCGCCGAATGACGAGCGACAAGTTTATATGACGACGTTAATTTTGACATACATATTAATGTTGTTTTATGATCGTGTATCAATCTTTAGCTCCGCTAATGTGAATCTTGGGCGTAACAAAATAGCTGTCATATTGCAAGTTTGTTATTTATTAACGTCTATTGCTCCAGTATTTGTAACTATAAATGTTTATCAAGCTATCCAGTCGACTCATACATTGAGCAGGCATAATAAGGATTACTTTTAATTAGTAAAATACTTTTGAAGTGTGATTTAAATATCATTGATTCTGACAGAAACCTCAAACAAGTTCTAATTAAAATATTTAAGTAGGCAAAACTTTTTAGCCTATTGTTGGATATTCTAGAATATTTTACAAGAGTTATATCAAAGTATAAAAATGTTTTTGTTTCTTTAAATATGAATACTCATATAGCATGAATCATCATCATCATTCCCCTGCCCTGGTCCCAATTTATTCCTTGGGGTCGGTGCAGTATGTTTTCCTTCCACACATCCCTGTCAGCCGGCATGTCTTCATTCACCCCTTTCTTTTTCATATCTTCTTATTTATTTATTTATTTATTATTTATTTTCCTACATATGATTCATCCCTTCTCATAATATGCCCATACCACGACGGACGGTTTCCTTTCATATTTTCTATCACAGGAGCTACTTTCAGACTTCCCCTAACGTATTCATTCCTCACTCTGTCATTCACACTTACACATCCATCGCAATATTCGCATTTCTGCTGCATGCAGTCGTCTTTCATCCGTCTTTTTCGTTGCCCAACATTCTTATAATAGACTTTTATATTCTGCCCTTCAATTTGAGAGGCATTCTGGGGTCACATTTTGTGGATGAGACCTTTCGCCATTTCATCGTGAGTTGATTCTCTGCCTTACGTCCCGGTCTATGTCTCCGTCGCTTTGCAAAAGTGACCCGAGATAGCGAAATTCGGAACAGACCGGTACCGGTATTCCACCCAATGAGAGTAGAAATATTATCTAATTGTTCTTCAATTGCTATAAGTAAAGTGCAATTTTGCATCTATTAAGTAAATAAATTACTTGATCGTCTTGATTATCAACGAAAACCTCTAAAGGTATACCGCTTAAAGTATTTCAGCCTATCGCCGTCCACAGCTGAACAAAGGCCTCCCTAAGTAGGCACCAACTATTGCGGTCTTAAACAGCCCTCAACCAACCGCTACTTTTCTGAAGTTGTTGAACCATCGTACTGCAGGATGTCCAACATTACATTTACCTAAGCGCGTATAAAACTTCTCAATCATTAAATTTACCACTACATATCATGTACATAATATAATAAATGTTACCACTTCAGACGGTAACTGTACTGTAAGCAAATAATGTCGTAGTGCCCTAAAATAACACAAGAGCGGTCGGCGATGCAATTGTCAGTGAGCACAAAAGATTTTAACAAGTTTTTTGTTTCTCCAAGACAACTTTCGCTTGCCGTCCGCAAATATTGCAATATTTGTAATCGCGCGTGTGTTGTTTTACCAATATCCATTAAGATGGCTTACGTACTGTTGTACTTGTTACTATGGACAAACTTGTATTCAGAATTGTGACTCAAAAAGTCTTTACAATTTTATTGCTCGTTTTTAAATATTAAATTTTATGCAGCAGTGAGTATGTTTAAAACTGTTTGATTGAATTTAACATTACAATCGGTTTTCTTAAAATGCATGGTGTTATGTTCATAGATCAGTTATCTTATGATTACGATGATTATTTACATATAATTTTATTATATCAATACAGTCACAATTAATTATTTCCAGTAGAAACTATTGAAACTCCATTATACACAACCAGGTGCCATGTAAAAGAATTGTATGTAAGCTAAACTTACTTATCAGGAAATTGTAGTAAGGTTAACAAGGATCTCCAAATATCCTCGATAGAGATAAAGATGGAGATCTAAAAACCCAAACCCAACACATACCCGTATGTGGGTTTGGTGTATACAGGGTGTATTTAGACCGTGATCGAAAACTGAGGCAGGTAATAAATAGTGATTACAAACCCCCTGGCATTAAAGAAAATCCCGACAAAAAATAAATTTTTTGAGGTTTTCCATACAAACCACAAACTTTTACCACCGAATGGAAAACGTCAAAATTTTTATTTTTTGTCGCGATTTTTAATATCGCCACTGAGTTTGTGATCACCCTCGCTATTACCTAGTTCAGTTTTCGATCACGGTCTAAATACACCCTGTACAAGCGATCACATCATAAGGAAGTACCCCGAGTTTTATTTGGTACAGTAACGTAATGTACACACGGGCATTCAGTCCATAATGGGCCGTTTTAACGCGCGACGCTGGCGGGTTGTCGTATTTCTCCAGCGTAATGGTTGTAATTGACGAAGAATACACTCATTTTGGCCTGCAGTGTACACGCCATAGGCCATTGGCGTCGGTATCATTGTCATGTGATTTTAAAGTTTCGATGATTTTTTGGTATTGTGGGTAGTTTTTGGGCGGTGACGGCGACTTAACATCAGGTTGCTCACTAGCTCGTTTGCCTCCTTCCCTATAAATAAAGTATTCAATATGCTAAATTCTGACAAGAAATATTTTTGGATTTGAAATAAAATCATACACACATGTTTGCCCTGAAAATGGATAGGCAAAGAGTATTTTTGCACTCACATTTCGCCAGTTTTTTTAAATTTCACGTAAGACGAGGCGATATCATAGCCGCTAGTTGCACATTTCGCGGCTTCGGTTGCTACAGTAAATTTCTTAATAAAAATGCGATAGACTTTGCCAGATTCCGAAATTAGGGCTGATATTTCTTGAATACGATAACGGTCTCTAATGACCTGTAGCCAATAGAACACTGAAATAAATGGTAAGATTTGCCTTCACAACATAATAAGTCTCACCTTTGTCTGTCGAAGACATCGTACTGAAGTTTTTTTTATTCACGAGGATATGTCTCTAAAACTCTGTTATTAAAAAAAACCCCGCAACGTTCATTTCATTCACAGTAACAATGTATACGCGTATATCGGTTACGCTTCCCGTAATGGCTCGTTCTTTTGTTTCCTTTACGCCCGTAGTAATCGTAAAGTTGTGTGCGCGTGGGTCGTGAAACGTTATAAATTGCGCCGCGGCTTGCGTCGGGATGAGCACACGTGTGTACACGGGTTTGAGATTATTTTTTTAAAATTCGATTTGTATTTTTCTATGAGTTCCATTCATTTGTTTTTTTTTTAAGTGTGTTTTAAAAAGTAAAAGGTATGTATGTTCAGTTTCATTGAACCGTTTTTTAAACGTTCATATTATTATGACACAGGTTTACGCTAAGAAAGGCTTTTTCAAACCTTCCAAAGGGCTGAAACTAGGTTTAAAAATTCGTATCGAGAATGTTTGAAAAGGTATTAACGCAAGCGAAACTGTAGGCAATATCTAGTATCAAATAAAATAAATACAAACAAAGTAGGAGCATTTTAACTGCTTAAGAACCACTTCGTCCCGCGTTCAATGCGGGTTGCATTTCTAAGTTAACTCAACTAAATTGCAGAGGAAGCGGCACTTGAATACCAAAGTAGCGAGTAAGTGAAGCTTATATGATTCTTAAACGACTGTAGTACATGTTTCCTAGACTAACTTAATACGCGATATCTTGCTGATGGCAGTGCCTTGAAGATTAGGCGCATGGTCGAAACAAATTCGTAGTAGCGAGTTCGTATACCGATCAAACACTCTTGAACTATGAAATGAATATGTCGTTGAAGTAAATTTGAATTTTAGACCATGCTGCTCTCGTTATCCATTTTTCGATAGCTCCTGGTCCGTCTCAGTAACAGGACGTTGTCGCACAATGTACCCAAAAAGTGCAATCGTAAACGGCATTTTCGAAACAAAGCCAAAATTACTACTCTGTTAAACACCCACTGGCTGCAGTGAAAACAAAACACAACTCAGTCAAGCCACAAGCAATAAGTCTAGAGCACTTGAAATAAACGTTTTAATTTCTTAACACTCACCCCGAGCAACAACTGGCGCGATGATTAGTTAAAACATTGGCAACAGGCGGTTACAATGTAAACCGTCCTTCTGTACCCCTCTCTCTTTCCCCTCTCTCCCCCCTCAGAGACGAGTTCCGCAAACGGTCCTTTGTTCCCTCTTCAACTGAGTATACTTTAAGATGCGGGGAAACGATTCTATTGTATGAGCCATCTGTACATTGAATGTTGTAATCGCAGGTTATTTTTGTCCTGGTGTACCTACTGTAATTTTGTTATGGTTGTGGAGGTTGGAGACTGACTTCTTATAAACTGAGTTGGTGCTGGAATGGCAACGCACAACTTATTGCGGTTACGAATATTCGGAAGTAAGTAGCTACTCGATGTTTCTTTTAGGTTTGAAAACATGAAACTGCTTTGTAAATTTTAAGAGTGGTTAGTTATTCCAAAGTTCAAACACCAAATCTCGTCAATTCAGTCTTGTTGGTAAACACAACGAAATGTATGTACTGTAAACTTTGAAATTAAATATGCAAAATATAAAAGTTATTCGAGGGGAATTCTCACGACGCCCCCGTCGGTATACGAAACATTTTCACATTTCCCGAAGCAGAAAATGTGTTGCCTGCGGATCTCTGAAATTTCCGCGAGTACCGCGCGCCGGGCGACCGCACCGACCTATTCCCCGGTAAGTTATGTCGGTTGTCATCCTAACATACAGACCTGACGTTGATAATATTTTAACAATATGAGTTTAGAATTGACTTGTTTAGACACGTCCTCGGCGTCATCTACTTATTCAAAGAGTGTTCTACACACATTATTTACGACTTGTTTTAAAACATAGCATACATTGTCACGCACGTTTCTAACACTTAAGTAAAGGAAAATCATACCGCCTGGCCTGGGAATCAATCCTAGAACATTTCGTTCACACTGCACCTAGGACTGTACTGAATCTAGGAGTTATTGTAGACTAGAAAACAATGTCTTACAGAGATTGCTATTGGCGCCACTATTCTATTACAATATATACATTATACGTGCACAGAATTTGTAACTTCTTCAGTTTAAATAAAGAGGAAATCCCACTTGAGGTAAAGTTAATTTTCATTCCTTATAGCCTTATAATAGCGCAGTTATTTCTCAGCCATACGACCGCGTAAAAATATGAATCTCCACACGTGCACTATATTGCCGCTTAGATGGTTTTTCTCTGGATAAGTCACAAACGACGTTTTAAAGAAGCTCTTAAGTATTTCAAGGGATATAAATTATTTCAAAGAAATTCCTAAGAACTTTTAGGTGTGCAGGTTTCATCTCGATGTTTTCCTTCACCGTTATAGCATATTATTATTTATACTAAATATACACATAAAAAATGGTGACAGTTGTGTAATAAAAAAATAACGGGACCTTAAGACAATAATTTTAGGAATCATTAAGCAGTTACGTTTCTGCAGACACTTTCCTTCCTGTGTTTTGGTTTTTAATAATAGGAGAAGCATACATTGCCCATCCAGGATTAAAACTTAATACCTCTAGGCCGCGTGTATCGAACATATTGCAAGCAGTGGCGGTACTTCCATAGGAGCCCAAAAGCCTTACTGCCTACCTTACATGATTCCGAATAAACGAACATAAACTAGATATTCCATTATTATAACGCTAGAAACGTGAATGTGATTAATTAACGGTAGGTATTTATTAGTACTTCGGTTTTACGTACTAAAACAAACATGCCGCGACTTAATAAAAATTTAGGCTTGCCTTAGTTTGAGACGCTAGGCACGCCACTGATTGCAAGTAGTTCGTGAAGATTGTATTAGCAGTAGTAATACCATTATAATCACACGTTCGTCACTTATTTCTTACTAAGTGTGTTTAATGTTTATTACCTACTGTCTCTTCGTTCGTAACCAGGTTTATCTCCAATGAGGCCCTCGCTCACTGCCAATAATATTACTTTAAAATGTCGAAATGACCAATCAAACCAATCTCATGTTAAAATCAAACACGAACGGAAGCCAATTAAAACAGAAGTTAAATTAATTGGAACGTTCAATTATGTACTTGGGAATTATTTCACAGAATCACTGCTACGTTAAATGACATGTCTTTTTTTTTTTTTTTTTTTTTGTTCTCGAGGGGAAAGCTGTTTATGGCTCTACTTCCCGCCAGCCCGGGGGAGGGGGGCGGGAAGCGTATGTCGGGGTCACCGGTCTTCCAGCCCGGCGCGCGGCGACGTCATATCCGCGCAGGTGTTAGTGCCGGGCTGGATCCCTAACAAAATCCCTAAACCGGCATACCGACCAAAACCCCCCGGTGGCCATCTCCGCGCCAGGTTGGGCGACCATGGTACGTGAGCGAGAAGCGCACACCGTTAACCACAGCCGCCCGGTGCGCCTCCGAGACGAAATTGTCTCGGCCGTCTCGGAGTTTTAGGGGGCGCAGTTGCACCCCCACTTCTTGGTTCGGGCGCCTCGGTTGTGGATGGGCGCCCGCGACGTGCACAGGCCACAGTGCCGCCGCCCCTCTCGGGGTCACTTTCAGTGAGGACGCGCTGCCCCCACAGCACGTCCAGCGACCCCAAGGGCCCCTTTAAGTCGCCTTTTACGACAGGCAGGGGATACCGTGGTGGGATTCTGACGCCCCCTTGCCACAGGGCAGACGTTAAATGACATGTCTGACATCTGACAGTTGCACGAGAGATAGCAAAAATATCGGTAAAAATTTTTGATATACAACATGTGACAGCCCCATGGTGCAATTGGCTAGATACCAGCTTGCATAAAGAGAGGCCACGGGTTGAATCCCCGCACCGAGGCTAATGTTTGTGTGATCCAAAAATATTTGTTCCGAGTGTAGGATGTTCGTGGGTTTTTGTGAAACTCAAATGTCCGTGGATTCCCGAAAGTGTAATCAGAGGAAAATCTGTAGATGGAAAATACAAATCCCAATTATTATTGGAACAAAAAATATTATTTACTTATAAATGTTATTTTGTTTACAGGTAAGCATCGATTCGTTTAATACAGTCAAAATCGTTTTAAGGGTGAGGATCAACAACCATATTGGTAATAAAAGAAACGTATGTATGAGTATATTTTTGTGCATATTTTTTTGTAATACAACCATATATCCTCACACTTGTATTCCTGGAACAGGGAAGCTGAGGTGTATTTTTATGTCAACATCTCGCAAAGCATCGATCAGCTTTTCGAGCACATTGACATGACAATGAGAATTTTGTAATAGAAAAACTCAATAACACATTGATCGACCCAGGAATCGAACCTCTAGATCGAACGGCACATACGCGCGCCTCGAGACCATAAGGCAGCAGTAAGAGTGTTATCTTTGTGTGATTTGTGAAAGAAGCAGCGCAGATCATTTTATGCCTATCGATTTATCTTCAAAAAGTATTTTTAACATGTATTTATAATATTTCCCAAATACATTTTCAGCGTTTTCCATTTCACCGAACTTAGTTAATTAAAATAAATGTATGAAAGGATGTCGTGAATTTCGGAGAAACATGTATGTTCCACGAATGTATATTTTGTTAAAGTATGAAAAATACCAGTAAGTTATTCACGATTTCGTGGATTTTACAATGTATTGTTGGTATTGAAATTCGTGGAAGACTAGCAGAAATATGTTTCAAATAGTAAAAAATACACCCAACAGTCACATACGTTCTGAACCACGCAAAAACACAAGCTTTATGTCGTGGTTACGTAATGGATGTTTGACCTCACCGATACCCATAACTAAACAAATATTTGTGGATCGAAGTACGGGGTTGTATTTATTATTTATTTCGCTGTAACTATCTGATGTGTAAGTTCTTCATAACAAATATCTAATCCATCTATAAACCATGGTTATAGTTGAAATAAACGTTAAAATTATTTGACCATTCTGATAATGTTTGGTTCGATCACCATAACGAAAAAAATCGAGTTTTGTCACACCGAAAGTTACTCATACAACAGACTTAAAGCAACCATAGACGTTATAGGATTATCTATATATTTTGTTTATATATTAGCATAAACAATATCACGGTGCGTGCAAGATGTTCAATCAAACATAATTACTCATATAAATTCGTAACATAAACAGCCGGGGGAGTATTAACCGAAATCCTCTTACGTGTCGCCACGTATCAATTAATGTTGCTAATCAAAATGGCGCCGCGCAATCAAACGTTATTGCTGCCTTAATTAGCTCACATATTCGCATGTTTGTTTTGGGCTGAAATTTTTGTTCCCTTATTTTGCGTAGCTCAAAAATTTGTTTAACCTTTTATAGCTCTCTGTATTCCTGGTATGATTATTCCAGGTGAAGCATTTCTTCTTTCGTCCCCGTTTATTTAACTACTGAAACAGTTTTTTAAAGTCCTATGCCATATTTTGCCGTTTTCGGATATAATTCCTATTTCAGTGCAAATTTATACATTTGAATCATAAATTACTACTGTAAAAACTTATATTCAAGTTCAGAGTCGTGGATTACGAAGTTGTAACTTTAAAACAATTAGTACCCTAATTGTTCTATAGTCACAAACTCTAAAGGCCCCGTCGTCAATTGTGCGTATTGTCAAAATAGCTTATTCACTATTATAGACCATATTGTCTTTTGTTTCTACCACAAAATTAAACTTTCTGGTTTATGTCATTGAAACGACATTCTAATTATTTAAATTGTGATAGCAAATTACCGATAACAGTATAGCACAAAAGCTTAAAATTTAGCTTAGTCACTTATTTACGGTTTTCCTTTGAATTGTGTTACATCAATTCTACCAGTATTTAAAATCATAAATCACTGTTTTTATTCTAATCTTCTTAAACATTTCCAAATACTTTTTGTTTAATTACTTTTCCATCTTATTTTTAATGCAACATAATATATAATATAATATAAATAATATAAAGCTGTGGTGGCCTCGAGGTTTAGGCGCGCGGTCGAGAATCTCGGCGGTCTTTTTTAGCTGTAAGTATTAAAAATCAAGTCCCAATATTAAGTTATGCCCCATAAATACAAAATTCATTTATCTTACAAAGTAACTTCCATAATAATTTCGATAAATAATCGTAACCGCTTGGTCCAAGCCTGTATTGCACTAATCTTATCACTAATTTAAAGTGTTTTAACTTAAAAATATAAAACAACATGGCCTTTGAAAATGACGACTATTAAAATGGATGGAATTGAATCATTAAAACAGTTACACAAATTGTCCTGTAGCAATTACTTTCTGTTACAATTGGCTGTGTAATTGAGTGTTTTATCATCTACGCCCCATTATCTGTGAGGAGCTAATTGTCCTTTACTCCTTTATTAAAATGTTGGGAAACGTTATCAATTTTGCTTATAAATATTTACTCAAATTTAGCGTTATTAAATTAATTGGTAACGTTTTTACCCCATTCTTATATTTCTATGACTTTCTAAACGGAAAATTATAAAATGTAACATAGTTTTGGGTGTCACATACACTTAGATCGAAAAAAATACTAAAGAATTTCATATTGGTCTCGGTGCGGGAATCGAATCTACGGTCTGTTCTTTCACAGTCTACTCTTTAACTACTCCACTGAACAAGCTGTCAATACCGCAAATCATCGCGTTTTTTAAAGTTTAATTTGTAATCTGACAGAAACGAAGCGAACATTCCCGCTCCACACAAATAAACATTGTCATAAAAGTTTGTTTGAAACGGCTTGTCATTTTTCCAACAGACCAAGGCTGCGGCGCGTCCGTCTTGTTTTGTTTTTTATTTATTTTTAGTTTCGCGTTTACTTCTTTGTGAATGGTTGAGGTGGAATGTGGTGAAGTTACAATACTGGTAATCTGTCGACAAAGATTTAAAACTGAAAAATTTGTCGTAATTTTGTAAGGCAATGTAGGCTGTTGGACTTCTATCGTAACACCACCATTCACGTTCAAGTTGATTATATTAGTTTGTTAAATAATTGTGATTTAGTTGGAGTTCCGATATGATATCCATTATCGTGTCGATCATATGATGTTCTAGGTAAACCCTAAATATAATTTAAAGAGTTAAGTAATACTGGATTGAGCAGCTTTGATTCTATAAGCAATGAATCAGCTATTTTATTGTTGAATAATCCGTTGTACCGGATCTGTACTACTAATGATTTTTCCGGAATTATGTCAGTCGCATGTTCTTGCTTAAAAAAATAGAATTATTATTGAGATTGTATTTCGTGACACATTTAATATTTTTCTTCTAACCTTTGTGAGACACGGAATAAGATATATTATATACCTACTTCTAACATTAAACATTTATACGTAACACAAGCCGTGGAGGAATGGATAGGTTCTGAAATCTGGAATGTAAAGCAAACATTGCATAACTAAATTCACCCATCAATTTTACAAATAGACCGTGATCCGATTCAATTTGTATACCAATCGGCCGGAACGGTTGTAGATAATCTAGGTGTTGGGTGGAAATGTACCGAATATTGTTTATCTGACTGCGTTCGCGATTCGGCCCGGTTGTAATCCAGACGGTTTGCGAAAAATAACAATAACACTGAACCGGGGGATTTATGACAGTTTCATTGATTCAAGGCCGATGTGTGTGTGTATATGAGTAGTAATTAGCTAATTTTGTACGCCTCCTGAGCAGTATTTAAACATAGTACTAGTAACACACTGTTAGGCACGGGCCCCCTCTTCCATCGAGATGGTTTAAGCTTTAGTCAACCATGCCGGCCTAGTGCGGGTCGGTTGACCACACATCTTAGAAATTACTAAGAACTTTTTTGTGTACAGGTTTCATCACGATGTTTTTCTTCATTCATTGTGAATACGTACATAACTTCGAAAAGTTAGATTATATGCCTGGTTTGAACCCGTGCATGCCGAAATTCCCGACCATCTTTAACCTCTAGGCCATCACGTCTTATACATAAACACTACCAATCCGAAATAAGCGCGAAATTCTAACGCCAGTCTCATTGCTAAAAGCAACTCCTATTTATAACTTGGTATGCTTAATCTTTATTCTAGAGCCATATTTCTCCGGTATCTTTGGCAGTGCAAGCGATATACCATCTCCGTCACAATTACCTAGTGCATTACTTGCGGTACAAGTTGCATTTCGCGAAGAGCCTCGTTCGGAATCTTGTCACGTAGTGGAACGCCCGGCATGGCTCGCTGCACGGCTCCTCGGTATCTGCGGTTGTAGCGTACCTAACACACTTATTTGGGTTGAGCAATTTTTATCATAATAGGAATAAAATATACATACATAAATATGCGTATCGTCCTCGAGGTTTGGGCGTGCGGTCGTGAATTACGGCGGTCGCGGGTTCGAACCCTAGGCACACACCGCTGACTTTTCGAAGTTATGTGTGTATTCACATTGAATTATCACTTGCTTTAACGGTGAAGGAAAACATCGTGATGAAACCTGCACACCCAAAAGTTCTTAGGAATTTCTTAGGTGTGTAGTCCGCCAACCCGCACTAGGCCAGCGTGGTGGACTATGGCCTATACCCTCTCAATGGTAGAGGAGACCCGTGCTCAGCAGTGGGCGTATATGGGTTGATGAAGAAATATGCGTATAGGTGTATAGTATACGAGTACAAGGTGTATTCAGACCGTGATCGAAAACTAAGGCAGGTAATAACCACAGTGTTTACGAACGCATTGGCGTTAAAAAAATCCGACGATAAATAAAAATTTTGATGTTTTCCTAACAACCATAAGTAATTTATTTGATTGTTAGGAAAACCTTGAACGCCACTTCAGCTTGCTAGTCCTTTGGGCTACGTCTGCTGATTCGATATAGGGGAAATACCAACCATAGCCCTCTCCATAGCTCGTTGAGTGATTTTTTTATTCGTGCTTAATATAGTTATCATTAGTCTTTTTGAGTTTTAAACTGGAACTCAATGTGAGAAAGTAGTGATAGCGAGTTATAAGCTTTTCAAAATGATGTTTTTTTTTTTTATTTTTTTCCAATATTCAGTGTAGTGACAGTTTGGTGACATATTCATACCTTAAAAAAGTATTTTAATATCCGACATTATCACACATATATACACACACTGTCTTTATTACTTTCTTTGCCATTGACCGAATTCCAAATCACTTTCATCCTTACGTAATATACGCTTCCACGTGTATTTCATGCTCGTATTTTTGTCGATAAATTGCGATTTCAGGGTTCAGTATTACAGACTATCAAAACCGTCATGGTTCGTTTAGTTTCGAAAGATCATCTTCCGTTTCATAATTTTATTATAATTGACTTTGCTTTTTATACAAATAACCAATAACCAATTTTTGCATGCCTGCATGGTATTTTTTGGAATTGTATCTACATTTGAAAACAATCTTCAAGAATTACCGGTAAAAGTACACTTATTTTCTACTATTGAAAAAAAATCTATTGGGTTTGATCCAAAATCAAACTTATTAATTTCATGTGAGAATCTTACATCGATAAGTAAACAACAAAAAGAAACTGTCGTTAATAACTTGAATACGCCACATGTACGGGACTGTTAAAATACATTGCGCTCACTCCTAACACTTTTTTTCACGTCTGATCGACGTGAGCTCCGTATTTAGACTTCAAACAAAAATAAACAGGAATCCGATTAATGCGATTTCACGGATAGATTCGCCCATTTCCCGGAATCGATTAGAATTTGTTTAAGAAAGTTGAGGCCGGTAGATTTTTGTTTCGTCCCTTTGTTAGACTCGAGTGAATGCTTTTAAAGGCCAAATGTCGACGTAATGTAATATAAATGGAACTTGAGTATTTAGGTATGTGTTCGCTATTTGAATGATTGAGCGTGATCTAGCGCTTAATGAATCGTATTCAATATAAATTGTATGTAAGCAAAACTGTCTTTTATAGTTGAATTAGACCTTCGGGAGAAGAGCTGTTGTTCCTAAAGGTCCTCACTGGAACTTCCTACATTTTGTGTAGCCCGCCAACCTGTACCAGGGCATAATCCTTACAGTGATGGCGGAGACCAATGCACTTTAGTAGAATGTGTATGAAGTAGGTAATATATCCAGATGTCAAAATAAACAAAACACAAGCTAATCAAACTACAGTGGCTTGCCATATTATTATGGACAGTCACATTTTTTTCATTTTTTTTCTTTGAGCACATTTAACTGTAATCTTAAGTGG
The DNA here is from genome assembly GCA_030295005.1 of Cephonodes hylas. Classification (NCBI taxonomy): domain Eukaryota; kingdom Metazoa; phylum Arthropoda; class Insecta; order Lepidoptera; family Sphingidae; genus Cephonodes; species Cephonodes hylas. The sequence goes on along the minus strand of AP025364.1, from coordinate 2,560,325 downwards.
TGTAAGACTTGTTAGAAGTCTTTCACACATTCACGATACCTCTTTAACTTAAATTTTAAGTGGATTTCAAGTGTTGGAGCATTCATTTATTTTAAAAATATTTTTAAAAGCGGGAGAGTCGCAGAATCGTTGACACGCGTAAAAATAGGAGACGTTAATTATATTATTTTAAAAAGCTATTTAGTGAGTTTGTGTTATAAATATTAATTAAAAGTAATTATTATTTTATTGTTATTGATGGAAAAGTATTTTGGCGTCAATTTTTATCACAATATTATTATTATTACTTTTTAATGGTACTCAGCACGAGTCGACGGGTTGATTTGTTTCCAAAAAAAAAAATCTGTGGTTAAAACCCTCCTCCTGCATCCGAATCATTCTCAAAGGAAGATAGCAGAACTTGCCGGAGTTTTTTAGTCCGCTATTAGTAAAATAAAAATAAATTTGGAATAAAAAAAGCCACTTTTGCCCAAAAGAAAAAGCAAATTTTGAAGAAAATTGATTACCACGCAATGGTCTGATTGGAAAATTCGGGATAATTGTTTGCAAAACTGAAAGAAAAGTGGTGATCTTTTAACGTTAATAGTTCGGGAATCTGAAATACCACTTTTTAAGAGAACTGTACCGCGGAGGTTCGCAGAGGAAGGTCTGACAAGTTATCGACGATTTGAGAAACCGCGTTTGACTGAAGCAATGAAAAAAAACGGCTTGCCTGGGCTTCGAAGACCACCATTCGAAGACTGGAATATGGTCAGATTTAATACTAGCTTCTATTTTGATGTTCTCAAAAATTTTTTTCACAAAATTATTCATACAATTACTTTTTTTGGATGTGTTTCTCAGACGAACGTTATAATAACTCGTCTCTCAAATCGTCGATAACTTGTCAGACCTTCCTCTGCGAACCTCCGCGGTACATTTCTCTTAAAAAGTGGTATTTCAGATTCCCGAACTATTAACGTTAAAAGATCACCACTTTTCTTTCAGTTTTGCAAACAATTATCCCGAATTTTCCAAACAGACCATTGCGTGGTAATCAATTTTCTTCAACATTTGCTTTTTCTTTTGGGCAAAAGTGGCTTTTTTTATTCCAAATTTATTTTTATTTTACTAAGAGCGGACTAAAAAACTCCGGCAAGTTCTGCTATCTTCCTTTGAGAATGATTCGGATGCAGGAGGAGGGTTTTAACCACAGATTTTTTTTTTTGGAAACAAATCAACCCGTCGACTCGTACTGAGTACCATTAAAAAGTAATAATAATAATATTGTGACAAAAATTGACGCCAAAATACTTTTCCATCAATAACAATAAAATAATAATTACTTTTAATTAATATTTATAACACAAACTCACTAAATAGCTTTTTAAAATAATATAATTAACGTCTCCTATTTTTACGCGTGTCAACGATTCTGCGACTCTCCCGCTTTTAAAAATATTTCTAAAATAAATGAATGCTCAAACACTTGAAATCCACTTAAAATTTAAGTTAAAGAGGTATCGTGAATGTGTAAAAGACTTCTAACAAGTCTTACACCACTTAAGATTACAGTAAAATGTGCTCAAAGAAAAAAAATGAAAAAAATGTGACTGTCCATAATAATATGGCAAGCCACTGTACATTCACATAAACAAGTGAACATCAGCAATAACAGCACAATTTCCACTCGCTCAAACAAAATAATACACAGCGACAAACAGTGGAGGCATCATTTCTTTCCCACCATATAAAGCAAATGAAGTGTCGTACAACCGTCGACAGTAACAAAGCGGCGTCACACGACACATTCATTTCATCTCGTTTACATGAGACAACACGAGAGGACGCGATAGGTGCTGACGACTATCTCATTAGTTGCCGCAAGCATCGATGGCTCGGCACTTGTCTAATGCACGCTTTATTGTTTTCAGTTGGATGCACACTGGCGTTTAGTCGCGCTTGAGCAGAGGGACAAATTAACTTGAATCTATTAGGATACAACGAACGTTACATACAGCTTAGCGTCTCAATATCCTTGAAGTAGGGTGTCATTAACCAGCTCCTTTGTTCTGCGGGTTTTATTGAACTGGCTTCTAGTGTCGAGTCAAAGATCTTTACAAGTACTTTAGATCAGTTTCATAAGTCCATTCTTGTTACTTCAATCTAAAAATGATATAGAAACAAAAATCTTGCAATCAGTAAGTAGTTTCCTACTTCGGTAACATGCAGATTCGGTGAAGAATTTGATGAAGTTAAATGACTTGTTTTGAAATTATAATGATGTTAACTTTACATTAAAAAAGTCATAACGATACAAACTGTAGCAATAAAATAAAAAAATCAATTTACACTCTTCCAAGGCTTACTATCACAATAAATAAATCTGCAATTTTATTGAATGCTTTTTTAATACAGTTTATTTTGAACTGTTTCCTTTAACTTTTTCAAAAAAAGAAAAAATACGGAAAAAGGAAAGCCTTGGGTTTCTGCAAGCTGCTTTTCATAATTATTTTTCTACACAAATCACACTTCCATGGCAACTTCCGAGAATATTTCATCTGGTCCTCTTCTTAAGTAGTGCGAAAGTACCTACTGTGTCTTCATTCAGCATTCTAAGCCTTAAGTTAAGCCGTCTATTGTGTTGCTTCCGTGAAAATCACTAATTAGTCGATGCATAATAACCTTCTCTTAAAAAGAATGTGAAAATGCAATACAAGCTACCTGATAAATAGGATACAATGGCTACCCGGCAACGGACTTATCTGTACTGAATCTAGTTACCAGAAGAGATTTTTCAATGGAAAACGAAATAGTAATATTGTTTTATTTTATTAAAACAAAACCATTGCCATTATATCGGTATTCGGTTCGGTTTTTTTAACAAATTTGGTAATTATAATCAGTATTATTTCTTGTCTAGTTGCAGGATATTTTTTTGCATAATTCGAGCGATTCATTTTACGGTAATTACGGGCCACAGTTGCCCACGCTAAGCTTGGATCTTGTAAATATCTATCAGACTGTCTATCGTTAATGAGAACTAGGAATCAAAAGGGGTGGATACCTAATAATCAGGCCACCTGAAGTCACACCTTTTGAAAAGGCTCTAGTCTATTCCCAGCCTATGCCTTTGCCTTTAAGCAAAGGTAGTGCTTCATTTGTAATGATTTGCTGATCGTGTTGTAAGACAGAAGAGCTTCTCAGTTTTTTCTCGTATTTTAGTCTACACTTTGGATCTCTGTGCGACCGATGTATTTATACATAAATATAAATATAATATATCGCGTATAGGCTATAGACAATCCTTGAGCTTATAATATCTTTGTGATAATATTGAACTGCAAAGAAAATTTTGAAGATAATTTTTAACATGGCATCAAACCCCCAACCTTATTACATGCGGCATTTCATGCCGTGAGCTATATTTTGAGATCCAAGACACGTAAGTTCATCACCGATTATCCTGCCTAAAAGTTTGTTCAGCCATTATAAGCATACGTACACGATGTTTCGTCTCAAGTCGAATTATCTGGGAAAGTGCGGAGTCGCGGTTTCAGTGTAGACACTTCGTTGAATTTAATGGTTGCTTTCTCGAGTCGTACTGACACAACCACTTATTGTGTGGTAGATTCCTTGGCCGATTTGTAGTCGCGATAATTTCGAAAAATGAACCGTTTAATATAAGGAGGGCCGAAGATCGAGCCTAGTGGTGTGCTAAAAAAAACTGGGCAAATAGAAAAGAGAAACGATGATTGATTCAAATAAAACCAGAAAATTTATTAATATAACTCTGTACAACCCAACATCCCCTGATAAGTAAAAATTCATCTCGCAACAACGCGCGTAGAACATCTTCCCCATACGCAAAAAATGTATTTATGTATTTGTATAATATGTTATCAACATCGAAAATGACACAGGCGGGAGTTTGATACGAACAAACACGCGGTTTCATTACTACAAATAGAATTCAATGGGAAGTACGCAAAGCGGTACAACGCATTCAATTTGCGAAAGTACTTCGAGGTCCTTCGTGGGGAGGTAACTTATCTTCCTTAGGGTTGTCTGTTGGTGCGGAGGTACTAGGGGTTCTGATCGAGAAGTTTGATGCCCAGGTGAAGCAAATTATTTTTAAAATATTACATAAAGACAATCATAGAAACAACTTGTAAATTTCCTAAAGGAATCAGTGGGTTTGGCCATGGCCCCTAAAACACACCTAGTAAAAAGTAGGTGTTGAGATACAAATGTCCTTGCGCTATCGACTACAAAAGCTCATGTCTATAATCATGTTATTACAAAACATTGCTATGCTATGCACACCATAAGTGTCATGTATATCAGATTTAGTACGTAGGCAAATGTCAACCTTTAATTGTATTAATATATGTGATGTGGTGGTGCTATATATAAATAAATAAATAAACATTGGCCACATTACCTCAGATTGAATTTAGCTCTTATATATCCTGGAATAAAACAACAACCACGGTATTTCCTTCGTTACTTTAATTTCAATAAATAAAAACACTTTTCCTTCTGGTGTATGTATCATGATCATCAAAAAGAATTTTGTTTGTAAAAAAACTTATTCATAATAATATTTTATAGCCTCTGGAGCTCTAGCCTATTACCCTGTGGAAAACATAAATACATACACACACCCGTGTATGCCCCACGGATAAAACAGAGGTGTAATTTTTACTCCCACATCCTCTGTATAAAAGGTCAAGTCTATTGCCTTTACCGGAGAAATTCCAGGAACAATTATTATTGGCTTCGTATCCCTTTCATGCTACATTCGAACGTATTGACGTCACAACTGTGGGTTAGTTAGAAGTGGGCTGCGAAAGGGGCAAGCGAGAGGAATAGTTACATTAATTTGGGACCACTCGTCTGCACAAACAGAGAATTCCGTTCGGACATAGCAACCGTCGTTTCACCCGTCTAGTGTGTGATCGGGGTGGCTATGCTTTATGTATTTTACAAAGCTATGTATTTGTTAGTTCTGTCTCGGCTTCCGAAATTATTGAAAATGAATAATGATACTGTAAATTCTCAAGTAATTTAGTAATAATTGACGAGTAAATAAGATTTATTCAACCATCGTATCAATTCAGTATATGAAACTCACCCAACAAACATGTGCATATTACATAATTAGATACTCTTGTTGCAAGTTATGCCTCAGAAACTACAACAGACCCTTGATCTCGAGTCAAAAGTACTTTGACTGTTGAAACCACTTTCGTTTAATAATTTGACAGTATCTCGAACGTTTCAACAAGCTCGGTTTCTCGCGGCGACCGCAGCTAATATACCAGTACTCGCACTGTTGGCGTCGACAATACACGGCCAGGCCGGAATCACTTGAAGGAATACCCTCTGTGGCCGTCTGATAGCCACTCTCGCGTGACTTACTGCACGCCGCCCAGCCTGCACTCGTGAATGTGGTCGGGAATAGACGCGGTTTTGTGGCAGGACTGTGGCGATTCGAGTGGCACTGCGTTCGCTATTCAGGGTGTATTTTATCAGTTGGAATTGTGTTTTAAAAGCTAATCAATAAGTCTGCAGTTATTTTGGCGAATGATTATGTATTGAAGTTAGAGTAGCGATTAATGCGTTGCGTTGGGGAGTAAATGAACTAGTCGTAATTCTATATCTACCAGTATGTATATTGTATATTAGTTATAGACAAGCCATTGCTAACCTCGGCCTCCTCTACAACTGATAATGGATAGAACTTATTCTACAACATTAGTTTAGTTCGTGTTGGCGGACTACACCAAACAAATTCTTTTAAGACATTTTCATATGTCCCGGTTATTATTTTTCCTTTCCCATTGAAATGCGTTTTAATATAAATACATGCTTAACTTTCAAAAAACCGTCTCGTTTTACCTCAGAATTGAATATCCAACCGCCAAGATGTTGTTCCGACCGCGCGCCTAATCCTCGACGCCATCGCGACTTAATTAATATATTTTCTCTTGAAACATGACGCGTTGAGTAAATGCGTCTATTCCCCCTGACCGTGGCGTATATTGTATGCCAGAGCTTGAACACGTGTTTCCTGTGCGCCCAGATCGCGTCATAACCAGAAACTGTTCATCATGAGCGGAAAATTTTAGTTAATGGATGCGGCCTGTCGATATTAATGGAGGCGGTCGCGTTCAAGTGATTCCTACGATGTTTGCTTTACGATTTGAGGCCGCTTTACGGATTTCGCGGTTATCTTAATGTTTATTAGACGATGCGATTTCGTCTTCGCGGTTTTTTACGGTAATTAATGTGTTGGTTGTGTGTTTGGGAAATTGTGAGTTAAAATATGCGTAGCGTGGATTGATGGTTGAAGTATTTCGATTTTTGCGCTAAATGTGAAGCAATGTTTTACTTTGAAAATAGATTCTTAGCATAGAATGTAGTAAATTACGACATATTAGTTTTTTCCAATCTTACGCGTTTTTCAGTCTCGATAGTAAGCCAGGCCATAATAAAATAAAACACTTTACGAGTAAAACACATCGTTAAAGTAATCTATTATTGCTTTTATCACCAGAAAACATAAAATTATTACCCATGAATGTTTAATAGCAATGCAGATGTCTCCGAACATCAACGTATATCAACATTTTATTATAGATGTCTAGAATTTACTACTCTTAAATTCCCTCTAACTGAGCCAGTATCAGCCACACCGTAACTACCACACTATTAAAAGTTTCTTTCAACGTACTGACTTAATGTCTTTATTTTATTCAAGCACTAAACTAGATTTAACGAGAGCCATAGAATGTGTTTATTCACTGCACAGATGTTCAACTGGCTCTATAAATTCTTAATTCTGTAATTTATATAAAAATGTTTTAGGTTTGACTCAAGACTCTGTCAAGGTATGAAAAGTAATGACCGAAGAAAAGAAATTTTCTTTTAATCTTGCAAGGGTATCGAGTATGTAAGCGATTTTTTTTTAGTACGCAATAAATAGGTAGGTATCACTAATGAAAAAAAAAAGGATTATTATGAATAATATTAATGCAATATTGTAAGCAATAGCAATAATAATTTTCTTTGCATCGATTTCATAAGACTGTACAGTTTATCCTACCCATTCGCACAGCAGAATCTGTTAAAATTAGTATCAGCTCGAATATTAATATCGGCAAGCGATCTTCACTAGAACACCGCGGTGATGTGACTCTTATATCCTAACCCTATCTTTCCTGCGAAGGTTAAGTGTACCCCACATTCCATAAACCCGACCCCCGCCCGTATGAAAAGCGGATAAGTGAGTCGGTTTAACAGAACGCAAACAGCTGGCGAGCCTAGAAAAAAATAATATACAGGTGATACCGTGATCGGAAACTTATGCAGGTAAAGAAAATCCCGACATAAAATAATAAATTTTGACGTTTTCCATACAAACCAAACACATCTAATACCGATGCAATGGCTGTGTGGAAAGCGTTTTTTTTTTTTATTTTGGTCGGGACTTACTTTAACAGCACTGGATTTGTTGATTTGTGATCATCATAGCTGTTACCTGCCTTAATTTCCGATCACGGTCTAAATACACCCTGTATACCCACAGACTACAGTTAACGCGGACGAAAATCGGTCCACACACGAAAGCTGAGCCGCCGAGTCACATTTCGTATTCAAATCCATTCAGCTAGGAATATTCCATTAGGTGCGTATTGTGTTTTTTTCACACCCCGTCGGCTGGCACTATTCCATAGCTTCGGCGGAGCTGCGGCCGCGTCGGAGTTCGGGAAATCAGTCACTTTAGCGCGGTTGTAGACTGTTGGTTTTATTTTTATTGTACATCAGCCCCTATACGTCCTACACCTGGGCATGGGCCTCCTTTATAACTGAGAGAAGATGATGGCTCAATGGTTATTAACTATGGTTTTAAGATGTTTGTTAATACCTCTCCGTTGGTATTCTAGGCAACTATTTACAATGAAAATTGAGGTTGAGAGTTTATTTTACTTCTAAAAAAAGTCTAGCGATGTAATTACGTAATATTAACTACCGAAATTGCCTCAGGCTCTGTCGTTTGGCGTTTGACAATAATTTTTCGCCAGACTACACTCTATTCGAAGTTCACTACGCTTACAATGTTTTGATGTTTTCACTTTGACGAGTAAAATACTTTTAGGTACGTTATTAGTTTATGTTATCAAATGATCTCAAAAGAGTAATGAGTTTCACAGGTAAACAAAATCACTATTTCCATAATATTTTCAATAAATCACAAAATTTAATCTAAATGTTATTCTCTCTCAATACTTTCATTCGTCTTTTGTGTTGTACAGAATACCAATATGAAATAAAAAGATTCAAATGTCAGTAAGATTTTTCTATCGAATTTCGCAGTGTGTACCATTCTTTACGTGGACTTATTCGGGTATTCATAACGCGACGTCAATGTGATTGACAGTCTTTTTTTAATAAATACTCTTTCATATTTCAGTAAATCAATCTGAACACGTCACTTACATTCGGGCTTTTAACAAAATGTAGGCTTGTGCTGACGACTAGTAGTCGTTATTTTTTGTGATCCTATTTTTTGTTTCTTGCGGCCATGTATGTGTATAATTGTATATCATAAATATAGAAAAGACACTTTATTCGCTTCAAATATCATTTATGCAGAGACGTTTTTTATCATACATACAGTAATAGTACGTACATAGTATGTACAGTTACAGGATAGGCATAAGCTTTGCGATCTCCGTGGTAAATGTTTTTTTACTGCATTTGTTTTTATTAAATTATGTAATTCTCTGTATTATTGTAAATGGTAGAGAAAGCCTGTGCCCAGCAATGAATTTATTTGAAATGAAAATCTTTTTTAAAAATACATATCTTGCTGCCGCAAAAGAATGTGCAGAGACATTAATTTGCCAAAAAAGGAGTCGTATGTATAAAGTTTATATTATGTATGTGTTCAAAAGTGACAGTTAACTCAATTCTCAAAGTAATATACAAAATTTAAATCTTGGCCAGCTGCGTAGTCTAAATTTGTTGAACAAATATTATTAAAGTGTAAATCGATCGATATAGGCGTACAAACATATGCACGATATTAACAACACCACGCGAATTAATTTCTATTGTCTCGCACAATTTGTGAAAAGATCTGATACGAGACTGAAAATAAGACCTTATTGCTTTTAATAAAAATCAATTGCATTGAAAGATTATTTTTATTTATATAGGTCAGCACTATATGTAAGCACAAAGCTACCAAGTATTTTTATAACCATGCGAGACTTCCCATTGAAAAAGTAACAAACAACGTTAACAAAGAATTAAGATGTGAATCTTATATGGTGGATATGCGACACGATTTGGTGTTAACTAATCGTTACCTAATCGATTTTAAAAAAAATAGGAAGGCATTGGACCAGCTCCTCATAGAGTGTGTTAAAAAATTCTTGAAAACATTGCCAGTCCATTTTATCGTGGCAATGTCACCTCCCGTAATAGAACTTAAAAATTATTAAAGCGAACAATACAACAGCTACATTAAATTAACATTAAAAGTAGCAATTACATGGGCGTTATTGTTAGAAACAATTCTCGCAACAATCGTAGCAAATTGTGTCCGCTAATGTATGGAAAAAGTTGTGCTTAGAAAATTTCCTCCAGAATCATTCTGTTAATTAAAAAGTTGGCGTTTCTTTTCACAATGTTATTATGAGCCGATCTTAAAGCGGCTTATTATGTTGGCAACAATGGAAATCGCTTAATGTTCCCGCGGATTGTTCACGTTGTGGTTATTGTGTTAGGCGAAATCATGACCGACTCGATTTACAACAGTGCTAAACAACAGTTCTAAACAGATTTTAGAAAGTATTATTTTTAGTTTAAAAAGCTGAAAGGAGTTTTAATATTTGTCGACCATGACATACAAAGGAATGCTATAATATTTCTTTTATAAATCTAAATATGAATTACTAAAATGCCTTATAGCTTAAATGAGTAAACATTACGTATACGTAAAGTTTTGTATATGTAAAATCAATACCATTGATCGAATTTAATGCGTTCGAACAAATTACAATATCAACTTATTTTTTTAGTTTTCAAATTCTAATTCATTTCCTAAATATAATGAAACGTACTTAGTAGTGAAGTACAAATATGTTTGTACATATATGCATAAGCGTACTCTGTATGTTGTATGTGTGCGAGCAGGCATGTGGTCATTTCCATTTTCGGCTCGGACTGAAAGTTTTTAAAAGTTTGGAACTTTGCCGTACTTGTTCTCTCCTTCTACTAGAGCTTACCCATCTTTGAGCGTTGTGTGTTCATCCCAACATGCCGGTAAAATTGTGCCAAGTAACATTGTGTTAACATTTCTTGTCATTTGAATTAGCCATTATAATAGTAAACTTCATATAAGGTTTTGTATCAAATGACGGCCATATCGCTATCCGCGATTAAAGATCGGTGAAGTGTGACATAAAATAGGTAGTCACAATAAAATTACTAAATGAATGATGTACGCATTTGCATTTTATTGTACCTAAATATGATATTACATGTTCTGCATCTGCCCATAAAGTTAAATATTTGGTCAAAATAGGCGCTATTAGAGTGTTTAAATTAAGAACGACATAAAAAACAAGCGTAAAGAAAAACTCGAGATTTTTTTCATGAATTGTTTACAACCCAACTCATTACTGTATCTTTTTTAATTTTGAAACATCAACATCATAAAGGCAGGGTCAGGGTGTAAACTGAACCCCCTCCCCCTACTTCATCACCCCACCCCTCGCGGCCCATGAGATAATGCTGTTAGAAAATTATTTAAATATCCACCCCGTTCTAACAGACCAGGTATCGGTTGCAAACAATCGACTTTCATGTTGAAATCAGGTCAGCGGTAAATGTGAAGAGGTGTTTACTCAATTGACTATTTTGCTGTATTCGTTAATGATGCAAGTAATGTATGATTTTTGTTTAGATGTCTAAAATCAATCATCGCATACTTCGATCATAGATATGTTGTTGTCTTAAGTGCTTAGGTACCTAGGCTTCTACGTTTTTGATTATTGCAATTAATTATAATAAAATAATTAATTATTAATCATCATCATCATCATCATCATGTCAGCCCTGTGTTGGTCCACTGCTGGACATAGGCCTAATTATTAATAATAAATAAATTTTATTAATTAATAAATTTAATTGGAAATATTAATTTCCAATTAAGTAAATAAACGTAACCTGTTGAACCTTCCGGACAAACCTTTCCTAATATTAAAAAAGTGAACGTGAGTATGTTTTTTAACAGCTGAACAATTTTTTTGAAATTTATTAATAAAATGAACCTAGACCGGGACTTCGCATGTAGGCTACGTTTATATTGAAACACTATATTATATAGGAAGCATCAAACAAAATCTAGCAAGATATAAAACCCGTTATAGTGAGTCACACAGGTGGATCGTGTTACGGCATCAGCCTGAGCTGATCCGGTTAGGATACAGCAAATTGGATCTACTGATGACATACATATACTTACGCTTGTATCTCTATAGAGGTGGACGGTGGTATATTTATACGTGTTTTTAAATCCTTTAAAATGGGAGGCAAGCCTGCATTAATTTTTTTTGGAAGATTTTCAGGTTCCGTAATGCTGTTGAGACTTATTTAGTAGCAAAACCCAGTATTACAATGTATTACAGTGTGAGCTAAGCCCGTGGACTGCTTAGGTTTCATGCCACATAGGTACTAACATTTTTAGACAAAACGTAAACTTAAACATATATCCGTGGTGTTAAATCTGTGTTGAAGTCTAATCATCATCAGCCCATACACGTCCAACTTCTGGGCACGGGCCTTCTCTACCATTGAGAGGATTTAGGTCTTAGTCCTTGTAGTCGAATATCAGGTCTTAATATAACCGAGGAGTATAACGTTCCGTAAAATTTAGAAAGAATCAAACTATCCAGACTAAATTTTTTACTTTCCGGTGTCTTATTAAATTTTAAAACCACATAAATCACGTTCATTAATTAGTACGCTTTATAATCGCACGATTAATTGTCGCAGTGTCCGTGGTCGCTCGTCTCCCGGGGTTAATATAGTCGCAGAGCAAAAAAGAGGTAAATAAAACGAACTCTGAATACGAATGAGTGTCTGTCAACGATTTGAGCTAACGCGGCGGGCGGCTCGCCGTGATGTGGGTTACAATTTTTTCTCCTCCATTGTTGTATATTTGTATGTTAAGGAAATGATTATTGCCGGAAATTTATATTCTGCGGGTCGTGGCGAGTTATCTTGTTATCTCGAGTATTTTGGGGAGCTGTGTTTGCGTTTCGGATGCGGATGATTTGACTGTTTTCAGAGTTAGCGACGTTGGATTGTGTGGTGTTCATTCATGACGTGTTTACACGAGATTTTTAATGAGATTGTTAAGACATCATCTTGATTTATAACATTATGATGATTGAGTATATTCAATAAGGAAATATGACTGCTTAGTGGTCTCGCGGCACAAGCATATGCCGTGCGATCTAGAGGTCCTGGGTTCGATTCCCGGGTCGGGCAAAGAGTAATTGGGTTTATCCATTAGGAAATTATCAGTAGCGGCAAAAATCGGCAATAGGCTCGCCCTCTACTACGTGGGACTGATACATACCTGGCGAAATGTGGGTGCAGAAATGAATCCCTGCCTACCCCTTCGGGGAATATAGGCGTAAGATAGGAAATATTACACATACCTTCATCATCATAATCATCATCAATATTCAGCCTTAAACGGTCTACTGCTGGAAATAGTAGCACATTAATTTGTTCGATTTTATTTATGCCTATCCTATACGAGAAGTTCGAAATTTTATTTATTTTTGATGAAACATGTCTATCTTATCACCTCTTTGGTAAAACAAAGGCATCATGTTTTCTGAAAAAAAGATTTGAAATTTAAATAAATCATTGATTACACTCAAACACGAGCCGAGACGACATAAGTGGTGTACAATTATTCATCACAAAGGAATGGCGTTCTCGCGAATAATGTTTTCGGTGTGAAGGCGAAAAGTGGGGACTAATTAAAACACTAGTTGGGTCAGTCCATCTACTTAACTTCTTTCCAACAGACAATGTAGTCCGGTCATTTTAGACATAAAAATAGTGATTAAATAAATAAAATTCCGACAGAGCCAAATCTAGATCTACAACTTTGCTTTGAAGTACTTTTTCGATAAAACTTTTAGAGAAAAACCCAAAAAACCTAAAATTTTGACCTTTGGCCCCGAATAAGTCCCTAAGCTCACATGGGACTGATGGGGACTTTTGACACTTTATTCCTTGTGGTAAACCTAAGATCTCTACGAAGATTTGGCTCTGTCGGAATTTCCTTTATTTCAATTGTCTAAAATGACCGGACTAATGTCCCTTAAAAGACAAGAAAATGTAATCTATTTTGCCTTGAAATAGAGTTTATAATTAGCATTTCTTTCCACAAGACTCGTAAGTTGCTTCAGCTTAAGAACAAATTTCATTACGATTATTTTTATTCCTATATTTTCACACGAACGACTGAGCATAATTTTTGGACATACTACGCACCCAATCCTGGAGGCTATCACCAACATAATTATCATTAAATTACCTATATTAATTTATCTTCCATAATCAATTTAAAAGCCAGCTAACATTATAGGAGGTAGATATTCTAATGCTATCAGCCATACATCATAGGCTCATATGGGGTGAATATTGAGTGGTGCCCATGTGTGTACACAGGGCAAATAAAGTTCAACACTCCCGTGTTCAATACACTTTCATTAGCTGAACGTAATTGCTGGAAGATACGTACCGGAGTGCGCTTAAGCCGAGAGGATCATTTACCTACTGACTTCTATTTGCAAATCTTGTTTTAATTGCTATTACTTTTTTGCATGTGGTATGTATGTTGGTATTTGTTAAATCTACTAATAATACGATGAAATAACATCTTCTACTTTATAATCTGACACCTTTATTTTCGTATTCGTCCTTACGTAAAAGCGTAGCGTATATTAAAATAAAGTTTTGTGTTTTCTACTTTGATTTTTAATTTTCAGTTTCCACTTGTTTTACAACGCGAGCGTACAAGTGTTTTTATTTTTGTAAAATAATTATACTAGGATACTGTTATCACCCGCCCGTGTACTTACCTTCAACTATTGGGGACGTGGCTCTTCTATAACTGAGAGAGTTTAGTCCTTAGTCCACTACGCGTGGATACAATGCTGCGTATAATTTTATAATGATTTAAAAATAGGCTACGATTTTTAACAAAAATATAAACAAATGAGTTTGTGCTTAATTTATCAACACACGGAAGAGGTAATAAAACTCGAACTAAAAACAGACTCTTCATTACTTACACTTCTCGATGTGTAGTCCCCGTGGGGTTTGAATCCTAACGCGGCCTCGAATCGGCTCGCATGGGATTTACTGGCACTCTGTATCGGCTGCCTCTAATGAAGTACATATGTTTACCAGGCTCCGTTTATTTGTAAGACATGTCTTAACCATGGTTAAGAGTAGATGTTTTAGTACTAATACTAAACTATAATATAGATTCTAATTTAAGATCTTTTAAAAATCCTCTACTTTATTCTTAATTTATGTAAGAGCATTGTTTTGTTCTTTCTTATTGGTTTCCAGATCTTCCGGAGTACGTAATACACTAGTTTAAACGATGGCAGCTATTTCGCCTTGTGCACAATAGTCCACATTTAGACATAATATACAGCACCGGCAGGTTTGAAATCTCATTCACCAAACGAAACTTTGTCGACTATAATAATTATCACAATAAAACTAGTTAATGCATATAGTAATCCTATTCGACTGTCGTGTGACTACTACTTAACTTGTTTCATATTCATACACCATTTCAATTTTAAGATTACTAACGTAACTCCGTAAATTTTAAGTCTTATCAAACTTTATTTTTGTACCCGGCACAACAAACGACGAAGGTTTAAAGTACACACAGTAGTAATAAAATGCAGTACAAACTCTCAACTCGTATTAACTAAGTACGAGCACAAGACGTGCAGTATTTGTTCTGGGCGGCGACATTTGTCGTCGTGACCGCGGACCGTTCGGCCTGCGGCCATTCACGTCTGCCAACCGTCTGGAAGTCTCCACCGGCCACTGCTGTGTTCAACGATTTCCGACCATGCTCTCCGGTTCTGTTGATTAAATTGTGGTTAACCCTTTATAGCCCCTGGTGACATTTCTGTAACAAACCCAAAAAGTCTCTATAAAATTTAAACTAAACATTTAAGATTTGTCAAATCAATATCAATATATTCTTAAATAACACACCGAACATTTTAGCATCAAATATAAATCATAGGTAGCGTAACTTGCTCCCTTTTTGGCTTTGAATTTCGTGTTTTGATGAAAATGCCATGTTTGAACTTGCCAAAAGTTTAAAATTTATAAAAAAATACTAAAAGTATATAAAATTGTATAATTTTCGTTGATACCCGTAGGTAAGTAAATAATTTGGTTTATATATCGTTACCAATTCATACTTTTGATTTTTTATATGTAAAAAGTTACTTTTTAGGTTTGTTACATTTCTGTCACATTGAGTGACAATGTCATAAAAAATACAACTAATGTATATCCATATATTTATGAATTTTTTATCCTATTTTTTAAGATAGGGGTAGTATTTACATAAAAATTAGATCTATAATATAAGCCTTAAATAGGACTTCTAGTGGAGTTCTATTCGAGGTATACCTTTGTGTGGATGAATAGATTTGCTCCACTAAGAGAAGAGACAATTTGAATAGATATATGCCAAAAAAAAAAAACACAATTTGCAAAGTTTTATGTACTGAGCGTAGTTTCAAGTTTCGTCTATAATATTGAACCTGAAACAGGAACTGAAAGAGTTTTGCTCCTGGTAGAATAAAAAAGGAGCATCTTGAAACGTCGTATTTAGAATGACGCGGGCATACCCAGATATCAGAAATAACAACGATATTTGGATAATTACTTTACTTCCGTGGCTTGAAACTTTACTGGAGTACTTAGCAGTAGTGGATATATCTTGGACTTGGGGAGTCCTGGGACCGTACGGAATAATCTCGTTCCAGATTCCAAACTACCCCCTGACGAGGATGTAATAAAAAGTAATGTAGATTTTCTGTTGATTACGTAGCAAATATGGACGCAATTGATGTGTCAAAATATATATGAAAAGACAACAAACTTGTCACGCTTCTCTCAACTTTTGCTGGTGAGTGGTCGAAGGTCCAAGTCGTTACGATAAGGCCAATAGAAGTACATCAACATTGATTGGTCTCATATCGTCGAAGAATGTAATGGGTATATTGGAGGTGTAGATTTTATAAACAGGATTATGGGAACTTATAGTATTATGACACGAATTAAAAGATGCCAGGTTTGGATGTTTTACCAATTATTAGACCTAACCATGGCCAGTTCTTGGCTGATGTATGTGAGAGTAACGCAGACTAAACGATGCAATGACAAACAAATGTCTTCAGCAGATTTTCAACTTGAAATTGGAGACTTTATGTAAGCTATGCTTGAATCCTAATGTCCAACAGCGATGATTATTTGAAAATGAAATACAAGCCAAAATCACAAGAGTCCGGCGCAACATGTCACCCCATTGACGGTAGGGCAGTATCAAATTGGCTACTGACCGAATTAGGTTGGAAAATCATTTGGCCCAAGTTTCTTCGATGTCCTGATGTAGCACAAACAATTTTTAAAAAGTTCGGAATAGTAGTTGTTACAAAAAACAAAATAAATCTGTTAGATCCTTTCATACTACGTTAAAACATTTTCATCCATTTTAACCCAATGTGACAGTAATGTTACAAACCCTAAAAGATCCAATACATACGGAATAAAAAATATTTTTGAATTTCCACGAAAAACGTGTTTTTTTATTTGTTCAAGCCTATCATATACCAAAGTATTATAATTTTTTATGATCTTGGGCTACGAAGGGTTAAGATTGCGACAGAACAGACCGCTTGTCTGTACTTTATTGTTTTTAGGTTTAAAATTGTCGCTGTTTGCTACCTTTGGTGCGTCAATTTGATCGTTGGTGTCCTTGGCTTGATTAGTTATGAGGATTGCTGTTATTTTGGAATTAATAAAATTGTTATTTTGTTGTTTATTGACATAGGATCGAATTTGTAGTGCTTGATTTGTTTTGACACCAGTAGGTGCATGATTACATGCAAAATTATTTATTAGTTTTCACACTTTAATATAGACAACTTATATGTATCTACACTTATAACACAGTAATTCATACGTATATTTAAGATCATCGTTTACTAATCACAGTAAAATTTCATGTTTTGAACGAAATGCTTACAAATGTTCAAAGAAGCACAAAACGTTTCTCTTTTAATTTGCTTTATCACCACCGCGTAATTTACCCTCTACTACTTTTATTCCCTTTCCAACTTTTATTTTTGTACATTCAGCGTACGCACGTACAATCTGACATTGTTTGGTAACAAAGTTACATCGGGAAAGTTTTGCGCTTACCCGAAAAATACCGTTAAAATTTGAACTAAGTCGCTGTGAGTTCGAAAACAAAGGCCATACATTTAAAACAAACGATGCCGGTACATAAATCCAGCTGATTGGCACTATATTTGCGAGTGTTCGCGGGCAAACATCGCGTAATATCCGAGGAGGGCAAACAACTATCAGCGTGAAGTCGCGCGTCGTGGGTTTGTTAGCTGTTTTGTTCGCGTACCTCCTTCGCAGATATAATGGAGGCGAGCCATAAACTTTGCTTGTTGAGTAAACATGCAACTGAAATTAAATTTTGCATGCGTTCGACTATGTTGGCGTTTTGAGTTTGATCGTGTGTGGGATTGATTTCGGGGTATTGATGTATCGGTTTTAACTATTTCATTTTAATGTCGACATTCTGATTGAATTTAAACCCTTTCATTGGTAAAGGAGGCCGGCGCCCAGCAGTGGGACGTATATGAGCTAATGATTATAATGATTTTTATTTTTATAGTTCTCTTGTCCCTACATTATTGTACTTGCGTAGTTTTCTATCCTATGATATACGCAACATTAAAACATGATTTTGGACAGAATTTCCAACGGACAAAAACTATATTATTTTGCAGTACCAAGAATCGATCCGAATTGCATTTTCCAATTTATACCGTGTGACAAACAAGGTAGTGAATTTAATATATTCTCTACAACAGCCATCACAATATGCCGTAAAAAAGCATAAAATCTCCCATCCGGAAATTTCAAACTATAGCCTGATGGATTCATATTCAAAGTCAAATAACTCATATGAAACTCCGTCTGCCGGGGCGACTTTATAAAAACTCCGTGAAAAATGTATTGATATCATCTGAACGTTTCACGCTTGGAATGCTTCCAATGCGAAACTTGGTAATAAAATGTGGGCTATTGGAAAACGCGCATCCATCTTTTTGGGGGAAACTGCGAGTCATGTATCGAGTAACATACCGAAAAATGCTTTGGACTTAACGAAGAAAAATCGCTTTCCATATCATAAATCAAAGAGTATTGAATTAGTGGACCCGACGTCCCTACCACGGGTGCATGCGAGGCTATTTATAACGAATTTTCCTATCGATACATTCAATAAAACTTTTTAAATTGAACGTGGAAAAAAGAAGACAGTTGTTATTTCACTTCGGTTTAGAGTAAAACACACTCGAACTGATCTTGATCATATAATACGCTGAATGTTAGTTCATTGAGGTTATTGGGCATTCAGAATACTTCCAACGGGTCGCTCTGGAAATCTATAGGGTATGCCCACCAGTGGATATCTTGTCGCTGACGATGTATAAGTAAGAATCAGGATATTTTGGTACAAAGTTTTTTTGTAATACTAAAACGCCAAAATTATTATTATTAAGGAATATGATCTCTAAAAGCCCAATCTACAATCACGGATAAAATGGGTATTATCGATACAAAGTGTTACGCGATAAAAAGCAAAAAAATGTATATTTTTTAACCTTAGTTACAAGAATTTAGCTTACGATTTTTATTATGATAATCACGCATTTACTTTAATAATTTCTTAATTTAACTTCATAGACTGCTTCATCTCTTCGGAGAAATAGACGCTAAAAGAATTAAGGTAAAAATATATATATTTTTTTGTGAACATTATGAATTCTTAAATCTCCCGTAACGTAATTTTATAACGTACGGAATTTATTTCAGCTTACTTCAATTCTGGGTATTTGGTATTATTTTGAATACATGTGAAAGCCAAATTACTATGAAATATTATTATTTGGAACATGTGATGACCCAAATTGAATTTGTGTTGTAAGCAGTTTCAATAGACTCGATGACTAAAAGGTTGTATTAATAAATTAATGTTACATCAAGTAAAAAGCATTTTGTAAGTAATGACATAAGTAGTAATAATAATAAGTACACCGAAAAGTCAGATACATAGATTTGATCCGATTCTGATAAGATTTTTTTTTTATGAATTTTTGATAGCGATTTATTAGTAATTCGTCTAATGGTTATAAAGTAATTTAACGTACGGTTATTTACGTCATGGAATTTAAAGTGGCGATTTACTTATTTATGTGATATTTTTTTTAAATAACATTTGACATCTATTTCAATTGCATACCCGTTGGTAAAAGTAAAGATTTTAACTACTCATCTATCGACGTAATGCAGTGCCTAATTTCAAAACGCTGTTTAGCGAACAGGCTAGCATAATTTTGACCACTTTGGATTGTATTTAGACTTTCATCACCTATAAACAACGCATCGTTATCATTTTAATCCATGACACTGTTAGGCGTAGGCATCATCTACACAGTTTTAAAAACGACCTATACTATTTAATTTCATCCCTACGTCTGGCTTCAATTCAAAAACATCACATTTGGATAACATTTAATTTCTTCACTGAGTCATGAGGGTGTAAAAAAAACTCGAAACGAATCTCCATCGAGAACCGATAGTAACCGAAGTACCGTCAACATATGAGGCGTCATTCGTCCGAACATTTCCAATATTGTATTTCATTGTATCGTGCGGATGGTCAGCACTTACTTGGCGTCCATTGTTCCCCTAACAAAGCGAAAACTCGTCTGTTTTATTAACCTATTAATGTCATTTAATTGAATGAGTTGCGTTAACGCGGATCTTATTGGTTCAGTATCTAATTATAGATATTTTTTTGTTTTGTGTATCAACCTAATGTAATGATAGCAAAAAAATTTTTTTCCAATTATTAAAATTAGTATAAGAACACATATATTTTTCTCAATAATCGTGTTCTTCTCTATTATTTAATCTTTCTCATATAAAGATATTTTCTGTAGATATTTACAGGCTTAAAGTGATAAGTGATATAAGTTCTGGTTAAAAATATTCATATTTATTGCTACAGTCACCATAAAAAAATGTTTCATATTTCATCATCCGGTGGACAAAGACAAATTTATTCTTTTTTAAAGTTACATTTTTTTTACAACTGATACAGATGTTGCCAGTTCAGAATACAATCGGGCAACCCGCCCTTGCAAATTGTGAGCGAAGGCCGGCCGGCTCGCCTTTTTTAAATTTCAAATTTAGAACTGTGTGTTTTAATTTTAAAATGTTCCAAATTCAAATAAATCCCCCAAAGCCGGGCTCTGTGGCGCGGTTTAAACGTGGCCTGTCAGACCGTGTTGCTGGCTCGGCTTTGACTGTTCCCATATTAGCGGGCGGTATTATATAATCTGTGCCCGCTAGACCGCTCGCGGTTGGAATTTTGGAATTTATTTTTTTTTACAGTATATTCTGTGGACATGTGTCTGTGTATACGACGTGGTAGTGTAGCAATTTTTGGTCCGCCCGCTCTTGTATTTACTAATAGAGATTTTTAGAAAAAATGAGACAGTAATAATATTTTAGTTTGGAATAACAACTTATGTAAGCCGGGATTAAACGTAATTTCAATTAAGTTAAATCTTATAGGTAAATCATAACTAACATTATTTGCAAAACGAGATATTTTTTAATGCTTAAATCAGTCAACTTGTAATGATAAATTAATTTATATTTTAAAGCGTTAAATATACTGAATTAAAATAACTCAATTGATTAAAAATCCAGCCTTTTAAGAATAAGTAAATAAACTTCAAAAAATACTTTGTCACGTTACGTTTAAAGGCATAAAGTGTCTTCAAAGTTGTACAAAACACACATTCCGTGTTCATTGACATTACGTCAAACAGTACCGAAAGAAATCTGTCGAATGTAAATAAAATTACTCGCGCCGTGTGATCTCAAAAAGATCGTCCATTCAATACAGAAAGTCAAGTTTGACATCAAATAATGGACGCAAAATTGTCAGTGATACATTCATAAAATCTGTTGGCGCGAAGGGCCGAAGGGTAAAAGGGAAGGCTTAATATCTTAAAAGGGATGACGCGACCTTTAACAAGCCACTGTTGAGAAGTTTGCAAAGGTCCATCGGTCCAGCGATTTGTTAAAGAAATACTGTAGATTTGCGTGAAGTTAGAGAAACTTGGATAAATCTTGGTCGTTGATGTTGCGTCGTATTTGAGACTGCCCCGCGTCTAGTTTAACAGTGTTACTTTTTCTTTTCCATTTGAATAACATGTCAAAGGAACTGCTAGTTCTCGGTAGTAGCTCATATGTAACTAATTGGGCTGCAAGTTATTGTTGAAGCAAAACAAATTGAAAACTTTGTTTCGAACGGGTTACTTGTTATTGATGCGCTGTTTTGTTTAAAGTGAAGGTTATCATAATTAACGAGCATAGTATAGTAAGCAGTGTTATGTACGAATCCATGTCTCTAGTAATGTCCCGGTGATATAACTAAACTGTATTATTCACAGATGGAGAAAAATATTTCTTTGTACTAGTCTGTATGAAAAATATAGATTTATCGCATTAGTTCAACGCTCCTTACATGTTTGTACTGTAATGTCGTATGACTTTGGCCCTAGGGGGTGACTTTGGCCCTAAATTGGTAAAAGTTTGGAACTCGCGCCACACCTCTCCTGCAGTCTGTTTTGAAAAAGTACGCATTAAAATCAGCAGACAACAAGCACAAGTTGTCAGTAAAACAGTGTTTCGAGCTTGTGGTCCCTACTCTGATTGGTTGATTTAGCTGTTTTCGAAAAGTTTATTTATGGAGCAAAATTTTGTAGTGCAAAATTTCGTCTATAACTAATAATTCAGGTGAGTTTCCTTCTAAATATTTTGTTAAAAGTGTGGTACTTATGTCAGTGACGCTCGGCATCGCACTTTTTTATCAAGAAATTTAGCTATTTTTGTGATATTGCGAAAAAGTGATTTGGTCAGAAATTTAATCAATTTTTGTATCACTTTGGCCCATGGGAAAGTTGGAGCAAGCACGAAATGAAAGCTGACTAGATCAAAAAATTGCTAAAAAAAAGAAACTGAACGTCCTTGCTGGTCAGTCAATTAGTGCAGTAGACATTGCATAAGCAACTTCATCAGGCTTGACGCTAAAACCACTCGCCAAGTCTAAGAAACGACGACAACAGAGCCGTGACTCTATTACAAGTTGTAGCTCTTGGATGAGCTAAATCTTTTAAATGGCTACCAAATATTTATGTGTATAGTTTCCTTATATCCCCAATAATGCAATTAATTCAATAGAATAAAAATATAGACAAACCCCTTTCAACTGTATGGTGAAAATAAAAATATTGCTGAATATTGGGCCAAAGTCATACGACTCTGCGGTATGTATTTTGAACACGAATCTACATCGAACCAAACCTTTCTACGTTTAAACAAAAACAGATTATAAACAATTTTTGAACCGACGCGATGTAACTATCATCCTAGCAGACTTGTACCTAAGCAAACTTCAATTATAAAACTTGAACAGTAGTAAAACGAATTCTTATCTACTTGGCAAAATTGTAATTGAATCTCCGGTTGCAAACATTAAAAATTCGACTATATAAATCGTCCGAAAGCCACTTCAGACTTTTCAATTAAGCCAAATGCCACTGAACAATTTTTTAGGCCGTTCCCAATAAAAACCTAAGCCTGTAATTCGATCAAATGTAATTTAATCCACTCAAATTGAGAAGCGGACAAAAGTTAATAAAGATTCCTTGTGTACTAAAATACTAGAGCTTGAAGACGCCTCCGAGTCTGCTAGAGAAGGTTTTAAAAATGGAATTACTGTGTTTTCTTTCACTTAAGATAGTTTTAAAATACTGCTGACACGAAGTTTAAATAAAACGTGGAAGTTCTCTTAGTTAGAGAGGATCCCTATTGCTTGCATTATGATGTTTATTGGTTAAAGACGAGATATTTTCTGGTGGTAGAAATGGTACCACCCAACCAAGAATTAATATGTGTAACATCTGATTTTTTACAGGAAAGATTTTATAGGTGAACATAATAGACGCTTTATTTAGACCGCGGTTGTTATTGTAGAAACTTTTTTGAATTTATTTCACATCATAATCAAAGGACAAGAGGGTAAATAAGAGTTAGTAAACTATTCCCCTTGTAAAAATTTACGTGAAATATTTTTTTATTATCGCATTTAATTCTCTCTGTTCTCATAGCTCGGCTTATCAGTGATACCTATGTTCTTTAATAGTAAAGGATCCCTTTTTTTAAGGTTAAGTATTCATTTTTACTTATGACGGTATAGTTGCATAATACCAAGAGCAGAGCAGGTTTGTAGTTGCTATTTACAAAATAACAAAAACCCATTCATATTCCACAAGCAAAACGATAATGCCGCCGATGTTGCCCCGAAGATAGCTTAGTTTAAAGTGACAGCACAAAATGTGAAAATAATTTTCTCTTCCGAAAATTGTTTACTCCAGACTCGTGGGAAGTTAAAAATTGTGTAACATGAAAATAAATGGCGGAAGGTTAGTCGACTGTGGATCGTAAATGAAGTTCGTTTGTTTTAAAAGTTTGCTTTATTTGTTTTTCGAATAATTTCTTTAGAATTTATTGTGCACTTCTGTGTAAAAATAATATTTTTTGAATTGTGAAAATCTTATACTGACTTTGGAAAGCATCAGTCTTTTAAAAAAACAACAGTTTTAAGAAATAAAAACATAGAAATTACTCCAAAAGTAAATTGTTTACAGGTCAAAATGTGGTATTTTCGACCCAAGACCCAAGTTTATTAAGTCATCAAAGTCAAATTAGTACTATGCAAATGACGCCCTAATAGGCTTTCAGACTTTTCGACCTGTGGGCGTAAAATCCATCAAGATGTGACCAACCTTAAGACCTTTTGCTACTCACGTCTTAAATTATTATGCGTGCATTTTCTTCAGCATAACCATGTCACGTCGCTGTCATCGACGAGTTAAGCAGAATATGTGACCTCTTTAAGAATTTACGTACATTACATATAATACATACGCCTGTATTTCTGATATTGTGGGTATGTAAGTGGATCAACATTTTCTTTTATATAAGTACTTCTTGTTCGTCTTCTTCATCAACCCATATACGTCCACTGCTGAGCACGGGTCTCTTCTACCATTGAGAGGGTTTAGGCCATAGTCCGCCACGCTGGCCTAGTGCGGACTACACACCTAAGAAATTCCTAAGAACTTTTAGGTGTGCAGGTTTCATCACGATGTTTTCCTTCACCGTTAAAGCAAGTGATAATTCAATTTGAATACACACATAACTTCGAAAAGTCAGAGGTGTGTGCCTGGGGTTCGAACCCGCGACCGCCGAGATTCTCGATCGCGCGTCTAAACCTCGAGGCCATCACTGCTTATATATATATATATAAGTACATAGGTGGTTAATTCAAGAAATGCATTCTCTGCCAATCTAACTTTGAAGGATATATACTCAAATATATTCCTTATGAAATTGAAATTTTAAATGAAGGTATTTTTCTACCTCATTATTAATATTTACTTCTAAAGATTATTTGAATATTTGTGTTTATTTTCAAGCTACTCGTATTATTTAAAATCCGTTGTTGTTGCCGCAAGGATATTAAACATAATAAACACTCTTCTATTGAGAAAAGCCAACGAAACGTAAATTCCCGACTTCAATTGAAAACGTCGCGTAGTCTTGTAGATACTTAAAGTGATTCGAAGTAATTTAAAATACTCTCCGTCTATTCACTTAATCATTATCTCTTTGATGCATTCATTTTGCTGCTTCAGCTCCATTGAGGGGATAAAATGGATGACGTGCTTTATATTCAGTTTTCCTGGTAGGTAAATACTACCTATAGTATGTATAGTTTTATTATTTGCGCTACAATTTATCTATGCAAGAAATTCATCAAGTACGTAATGGAGAATTGTTAGTATACTTAGCCTGGGCAGTCATCACCAGGACTTATTGATGTCTTAAAGTAACATAGAAATCAAAATGTAATGAAAAAGTCGCAGTCTGTTTTATCTAGTCACTTCCTCTCCTTGAAAGGTTGTCTGATAGATATTGCTCTTACAGATAAGCCAACCGTTTTAATACGCCTAATTTTATAGATGTTTTCTTTGATGTAGTGATTTTTTTTATGTGGCGAAAAAAGTAAAGAATTTATAAACCCACTAATTTATTTTTGACTATGACCACCGTGAATTCTCATTTAATATCGTAATTTCCATTCGTAATGGAAAGCGTAGCGTAAGACGTCCACCCACAAGATGGTCAGGCGCCCTGGTAAAACCGGGTCGTCGCTGGATGCAGGCTGCCTTCAACAGGTCACTGTGGAAGTCATTGGGCCTATTGTCAGCAGCGACTTCCTTAGGCTGATGGATGATGAAAATGATCGTAATTTCATCAACTATTGCTTTGCTAGTGGGAAAACAAAGCAAGTGGCGCCCGCGACTCCGCAAAAACGTATTGTGTCCAGCGCTTAATGCCGGCGGGCCTCTGTAAAGGTTGCCCTATAGAAAAGCCGACGGGATTAACGGGGTACGAAATGGGACGTATTTGGGGACTGTCGTGGGTGTTTTTTAATTACATCATGTTACATGTAAATTTGTCGTGTTTAGGGGAGAATCTGTAAAGCCTGTTTGGAAAGGGTTAGTGTAATTATGTGAATTAGCCAGTGATAATCGTAATTATTTGTAAACGTTTGATTATAGCGATGCTCTTACAGATAATATAGTGATTTTATACATTTCATCATGAACCGTTTATCTTTGCCTTCATAATTAAATTAAAAGTCACTTTGAATGCTGTTTATAATCGAAAAATTTCATCACTTTTTTTAAACGTAAAAATTATGAAATAATTCAATGCAAAGCTAGCGTTGGTTTAAAATCTATTTCAGAGAACCTTCTCACTATATGCCCCTGTCTATATTATTACGGCAAAGTGACTAAATAGACGCCTATTACCAAATCCAAATAGAGTTATCTAAAATCAAAAAAGAAATGCAATTTTATTAAATCATTATACCGTAGAGTCGTATGACTTTGGCCCAATATTCAGCTATATTTTCATTTTCACCATACAATTGAAAGGGGTTTGTCTATATTTTTATTTTATTGAATTAAATGAATTACTGGGGATATAAGGAAACTATACACACAAATATTTGGTAGCCATTTAAAAGATTTCGTATATATATTTTTTGTCAAACTTTGGGCCAAAGTCATCCTAGGGCCGACGTGACTTTGGCCCACTCATTTTCTTATTGTGAAATCGCAAGGTTGTTGCTGCTGGGACAAACTAAACTCCATGAAATATATCTACTGGTGAGAAAATACAAATCCACATCAAATAGAGCAACTTTTTTTTTCTTTAGTTAAATATTTTAATACTTATGTTAACAAATGCTTTTTATTTTACCGCGCTCTTAACAGTCTTTCAATAGAAAAATCCAAATGGGAATACAAAGAAAAAAACTGCTTCTTAAAGCACTTACAAGGTAATTTTAACGTTATTGTTACAAGATTTTGTTATTTGTTACATTATTATTATTTGTTACAATTGACAAGAGAAGATAAGAAAATAATACTGATCAAAATACCATAAAACTATAGCATTGTTAGTTATAGTATTGTGGGGTCATGTCCATTTTAATTTGTGATCCATCTTCGACCTCGACGTCATCATTAGGTAATTCTTGAGTAGACGAGACTTCGCTCATTCAAGAGCTACAACTTGTAATAGAGTCACGGCTCTGTTGTCGTCGTTTCTTAGGCTTGGCGAGTGGTTTGAGCTTCGAGCCTGATGAAGTTGCTTCTGCAATGGCTGGTGCACTAAATGACTAACCAGCAAGGACGTTCAGTTTCTTTTTTAGCAAGTTTTTTGATCTAGGCAGCTTTCATTTCGTGCTTGCTCCAACTTTCCCATGGGCCAAAGTGAAACATAAATTGATTAAAATTCTGACCAAATCACTTTTTCGCAATATCACAAAAATAGTTAAATTTCTTGATAAAAAAAAGTGCGATGCCGAGGGTAACTGACATAAGTACCACACTTTTAACCAAATATTTAGAAGGAAACTCACCCGAATTATTAGTTATAGACGAAAGTTTGCACTACAAAATTTTGATTCATAAACAAACTTTTCGAAAATAGCTAAATCAACTAATCAAAGTAGAGACCACAAGCTCGAAACACTGTTTTACTGACAACTTGTGCTTGTTGTCTGCTGATTTTAATGCATACTTTTTCAAAACAGACTGCAAGAGAAGTGTTGAGCGAATTCTTAACTTTTACCAATTTTGGGCCAAAGTCACCCCCTAGGGCCAAAGTCATACGACATTACAGTACTTATTTCAATATAGACCTCCTTCGATTCGGTCTAAATACACCCCACGATGGGATTTACTTCATTCCGACCTACATATCGCGCAGTACAGCGAACGGGTCAGCTGCGGCTGTGGTTTTTAGACGACGGATATCCAGCTAAAAACGGCTGAAATGCCTATTATATTACGCCTTTATTTGTTTATCTGCAGGCGTTTTGTATTCAATAATACGCAATGTAAGCAAATTGCTGTTTCATGTTTTTTAAAACTGTTTGCGAGATTTATTACTTTTGCGGCTAACTTTTTGCTGTTCTTTGGTTGGCTTTTTGTTTGTTTTGAGTTCAATATTGTGACGTAATCGAAGTACCAAATGTAGTGTTTTTTTTTTTAACAAAAAACTTCAAAGGTTCAATTTACTATTGTTTCTATTTCTATCTGAATATTAATAATTACTTAAAATGGTGAAAGTTGTTACTCTTCATGTGTTGGTCATTTTGGGCATTAGAATGTAACAAAAATGTTATTTTATTATCTATTATAATTCACATGAGTTATTTAAAGTAATAGTTACAACCGCGTACAATCAAATAAATTGCAAAAAAAAATCATTTTCTAATTTCGTTTTGTAAATTATTCAGCACAGAGACGGGAAGTCTGTGTCAAATCGAGAAAGCTATACGAGAATATAACATAAAACTGTCAATTTATTAACGGAAAAAAACGATGTTCAATGAAATATAAGCGTATTCAATTTGAAATATGTAATGACCGATCACGACATGAAAAATTGTCGCATATTTTTAATATTATGTTTTGCGAATTATTTTATAGATAGAATAAAAATACTAAAAGCATATAAGATTGAGAAATATCTTTACGTATTATATAATCGTATTAAGTCCGGTAAAGGTACATTTTGGCAGTATAAAAAGCATGTACTCATCATAGGTGTGTAGTCCGCCAACCCACACTTAGCCAGCGTGGTGGACTAACACCTAAACCTTTTCAACGCTCGAAGAGGCACGTGCCAAGCAGTGGGACGCAAGTGGGCTGATGATGATAATGATGATGTATCACCAAGAACCAAAATACTTCTACTGCCGAACATAGAAGTCCTCCGAAGACCTCCAAAGTGCTCTGTAAGAAGCGGCTTCCCGCGGTTTTCGTTGTATCGTCAGTCACCTTCTAGACGTTTATCGCTGCGCTCTCCAGTACGGGGCCTCCACTCGAAAACAAGAAAGTATATGTAAACCATTTTTAAAATGTCATAATGATGAAAATGCCAGTAGGAAGATGATTATTACATTAACGCGAACAAAGGAGTATACGGTACTAGTACTAAGGTAGGCACTGCAGAGGAAATACGGAATGGAATTTAGAAAGGAGAGAACTGCAGTAAAAATGAGGGCGGAGTGTTTTTCTTGAATACAATTGACGTATTACTCTAACTAAACAAACATATAAAAAGATTATAAAGAATGTTTTCATATGTGTATAAAAAGTTTCAGTACTCATAGGCTTACTTTTTTCCCTTATAATAGTTTTTCGAATGAAACTCGAAGATATAATATATATTTTTCTTACGTGATATTTTTTTACAAGCGTTTTGATAATTAAGTAGTATGTATAACGGCAGATGACTTGAAACATAGCAATACTATTAGAAAAAGAGATTTAATGATTTAATTTTCGAATATTTCATACCGTGTCACCACAATTATGTTTGCCCGTTTGTAGCCGAGAAGTACCTAAAAAAAGTTAGTCCCGGAATGCGAGCCTCTTTCGTATGTATGTTTTATTGCTCCTTGGGTTGCTTGTAGGTATAATAATCACTATTTAAAATCCTTGAATCTTACGTAAACGTCACTTGAATTAATTTTTTAGATATATTGTTAACAAGTTTTGATGATGATAAGTGAAGGCATAGTGTTGTTATTTTTTTTTAATAAGATTATTCTCAGTATCAACAGGAAGTCTGAAAAATGTGCCTTAACATTGGCAGTAGGTTCGCCTTCATTACAGTGGTCACCACGTGATGGTATAAACTAAAACATATTTGGCAAAAATTGGGTGCAGGAATGCATCTCCCCCTATCCTTTTAGGCAGCATAATTATAATATAGCCGTACAAGCAAGAGTGTAAATATGTAAAAGTTTTGATCTCGATTTTCAAATACTGCCATCGAGTACGCGTAGTACCGGCCGCGCCGGCTGAATGGAGCGGCGACGTCACTGGCCGCCGGCCGCGCGCTAATTTATGATGTTTTAAAAAGATTTTTTTGTTGCCGCCGCCGATGGCCCACATCCAGAACGGTGCGTTTTTTCTCCACACATGACGTACGCGGGCACATCACGCCGACGTGTCATGCCCATACATATCACGTGCAACTACGTGACAAACGCGGCAAATTGTAGATTTGCTACGGACTCGCTTTTGAGAGTACAGTGTTAGCACTCTCGCTGGGATTTGTGATTTTTTCTCGGGAAAGTGTCGATAGGGAAGGGTGAAACGGTGGATGCTGTAAACTATTGGGGTAGTTAAAATTTAGGAGACTGATGGTTGGAAAATGGGTAGTGGTTGGTTGCAGCAAAATTTGAACTGGCTTCATCCCTATATCTCTGATATGGACAGTAATGAGAAATGTATTTATTCACCCTCTCATGACAGGTATCAAATTTATCCATCCATTAACCCAAGGAAGTCCAGTGCTGAACATACCCTTTCTCAATTATTTCCACAGGGACCTGTTGGAGGCAGCCTGCATCCAGCAAAACTACTGCAGTTTTCCTTTACTTGAATTAAAACCTGGGACCATTCAATCCCCCTCCGCATTTTATGCCCCGAGGCGAGAAGGTAAAAATATTACTTTCAAACATAATTTCAGGCCTCTGTCGACTGATATGATGATCAATTTTAAGCTTTCAACGAGTAGAATGTTCTATAATTAGAAATTAATTAATTCAAACATTGATCAGTGTTTCAAAGATACGATTAATGTTTTTGATGAAGGATTCACCATTTATTATTCAGTGTATGTTTTACAAATATTAACGTAAGCCGTAATTTAACACATTGAAATAATTGAGCTATAACAAATAAAGCTATATAACTTTATATTACTGTCTTATATTTCAATGTTATTTTTTTTTATAGACCAAGAGATAAAGGTACTTTCCATGAGTTTAATTTTTATTTTTGACCGAAAATTTTACGAGTATCGATTATCGTCATACAATGTTTCAATATGACATTTTAAACGGCTATATATTGAGTTAACGTTATTATTTATGGGCCTAAGAGGCTTAACTGAGTGGCTCGTAGCTAACTTGTAACATCAAGTCACGAACTGTCGCATCCACTAAGTGTACTCGAGTATCGAGTGCCCCTTAGTACTAAGTACTTTGAAATTGGGACAATAATTAGCTATAGAATCACTTATAACTCGTTGCATAGTTAAACCACCCATCGTCATAAACAATCAAAATGTTGAGTCTCTATATTTAGTCTTGAGGGGCTTTATTATAATCTACTTTAAAAAATGTCTGCCCTAAGCGTTGCCATACGTCTAATAATTTGGCCTTTTGGTCCTATTCGACGTAAGATAGTTTTTATATTTTCATAGGGTTACTACGTTGCTATGAGAAAACTTGGATAGAAATAATATTGTTCTATCTTTGTTTCACTAGAAAGATATGAGGGCAGATCTCACACTTGAATAAAGTCGTCGAAAAACGTTGAATATAACTCGAATTTCCTAAACAAACATTGTCGTATTTAAATCAACACGTGGAATTGAAAAAATCTACATACATTACGCCTGACTCGCAGATGATCCGAAAAGATTCAAGATATTTTAGAAAAGGCTGGAATTCAATCTACCTGAGAGACGGCATTTGATTGATAAACAGTAATACGGCTCGATATTTGATCAAAGTATTCATGGAACCCAGACGAATTGGGAACATCGTCAGATGAAATATACACTGAAATGAAAGAAATAAATATGAAAGGATCGCTGCTAGAATGTAGTGAAGATTGAAATATAGTTCGCGCTGATTTATATTGCGACTTAGGGATTGCATTTTATGTAAATAAATGGTGAATTGAAAAATAATCATATGCAAAAAATATAGTCTTCATACTTTGTTGAACTAAAGTTTCTCAAAGGATTTTCGGTGTTTTTTTAGATTTTTTTCAATGTAATTTAATTCTGGTTAGGTGGAATTTATTAATTCTAATGCGCAGCACAAATAGAACACAGTAGATTTATAAAAAATTCTCTAAGTTAGTGATCGACTCCAGCTGAGTTCGTTCATGAGTACAACTTCATCATCATTATCATCATCAACTCATGCAAGTTCTACAAGAGCTTACGAGCCTCCTGTATCATTAAAAAGATGTAGGCCTTACTCCACCACGATGATCACTTATTAACTACTTTTTGATAAATACCAATACTTTTGGTAAATCTAAAACACTCAGACTTTTAACAAACGACAAAGACACCAACAACGTCACACTTCCTCCAATCAACTCGGGCTACTTTAAATATCGTACGCAACTCATCAACATGATGGCACGTCGCCTCACTGACGGAAAGATAGACACGAAACAGACAGGCAGACGTTAGACAATAGAGTTTTGTTAATTTTAGACTTGTACCATGTATCCTAGATCTTCGTGACGGCTAGTGATGTCGAGTTTAAAACGTTCATCATATCTGGGACATTCTGTTGGCACTTGTTTTCATTGTTCTTTTTTCAAATGCTGTACTGGCTAATTAGAATCTGGATGGAATTTTTAAATTTAGAGCTAAAGGACATGATCGTCAAGGAGGTAAGAAATATTTGAGCAACAGGCATAGTAAGAAGGTTAGTTTAGATAACTATAATTTTTTATTGGTACAGTTCAACGGATTGCGAGCCTGCATCTTCGTAGGGATATGCAAAGTTTTTATAAGTTCAATGTAGGGCACTTGAACAATCTTTTCAATCTCACGCATTTGAGGCGAGTCTTTAGCTGAATTTCTTGCTCATTTCTAGCTTCATGTTTTAATTTCCCATCTCAGATTTTTTCAGTTTCATAAAGATACATATTTAATCTGCACATATTAATAAAAGACTCGTCATTTTAACAAAACTCATAAATCCCTAACGGCATTCGAACCCTAACGTATGCATTCAATGAGACAATAGGTTTTCACGCTAGCACGGCTCCACCCGACGGCTGCACGCTGGAAAAAAATCAATGAATCTTCCCATAACCAACGAAAGGCTTGGCTTTTTGCAACTTTTTCCTGAGCATTGAAATTGGAGAGCGTTTGACTGACCGGCCATCGCAGTTTAAAAAGTTTGTTCGGTATATCGGGAACGTTTTGTCTTTTTCATAAAGAATATTTGGCTTTACCAGTGAAATTGGTATCGTAATGAAACTGTTAGTCTGATATTGAATCGCTGGCTTCGTCTAAATGTACTTGCAAATATAAAATTCTAATTGATGGTTGTTGAGTTTCCGACAGTCCTTAATAGCAAATCATATTCATATGTCACTGTTTTGAGTGACAGTGGTACCACCCCTTCTAAGATAGACCCGTCAAACTGAAGTCAAAATTATCTTAGAGTTTCCTTTTTATTCTACTTCTAGTCTATCTGACACCAAATAGTTTCGTAGGGTGGGATTCAGTTTTCTCAAAAATACAGTTTATTACGAAATCAAAATTTCACCGTCGTCATTACCCCAAAAGCTTTAAACACTATTTTTTCTGTAATAGAGCGACGTACAAGCTCTAGTTTGAAAGCCGACATTACCAAAAACGAGAAACATGATGCACATAGATTGCACGTCATCCATACCACGGGCAATAAAAGCTAAACCAGTTTCGCCACACTCTCCGCAGACTTAAATTTTTCATCGCCTAGCTGTGATGGAATTTTTAATATTTCCACCCACATATACGTTTTAAGATGTGCATTTTCTAAATTTATGGATTGTGCCCATCAACCTGACTTGCGCGTGCTTACATCAAAAGAATATGTTTACACGTAACACGGTTTCAGGAACTAAAGCTATTAAACTTACATAAATAAATACACTAGTCCATAACATATACAATGAATCCCACACTGAAAACTTTAAGAGACATTTGGCTATTGGTTCCACATCGACCAAGCTTTGGACAAACTTTTACGAATTACACAATAATCATTCTGTTTCTTTCTTTTTTCGTTATGTGGCCAAACTGACCTCTTCTAATTTTCATTGAATATTGATTGACCGAAAATAACTTACCTTTCATCTTTCCCAAAGCATTTATGCCAGGCAAACTTATTCTCTTGCAAATAGTTAAAGGTCATGAAAAGAAAATGAAAAATTCCGTGTAGAATAATCTTTTGTTACAAGTTTAAAAATATTTAGCTATTATAATCGAAATGTAAGTTTAAACTTTATTCCCACCAATAATCATCTATTGTAAAACAAAACTATCTGCTAAAAAATATCCTGAAAATATGTTTCATGATGGTACCAGTCGGATTTTTAATACCGATAACAGTGTAGCTTTTATCAGGTAAGATCCCTCACGTAACCCTGTTCAGTGGGCAAAAGAAGACAAAGCTAATTGAACAAAATGCATTAGTACAAAAGTCACAAAGAACTGAAATATTCCACTAGCAACAAACGTAACCAATCTCTTAATGCAAATGGTAACAGAGTAAAGGTATACAGAATATCATTTATTTTTACGAAACGTTGGTTTATGCGAGCTACTTTGTTTGCCGCCGGGAAATGTATATTTTAAAAAGTAAAGGAACTGTTTCCGTAACTCCATGGCTACTGACTACCACATCATTTTTGATCGTCATCATCATCAGTCCTAATACATACGTCCTTCTGTTAGACACGGGCCTTCTCTACAATTGAAAGGATTTAGGCCTTAGTCCACACGCTGGCCTAGCGCGGAGGAAGGTGTAATACGTATTAGCCAAGATAGTGCTGTCTGTAACCCTACGCATATACTTATGATATTCTTAACCCAAAGAGGTAAGCAGAAATGTAGTTCGTCAGTTGTGGTTTAAATCCTAAGTAATAAAAACTCCTAATATTATTTTTTGTATTTACTATTTATGTCACATAGTTCATAGAGTTAGAATATTCACATTCGGAAAACAGTGTTTGCATCAGATTATGGTATTCCTATGTAGCGTATCACCAGAGCCGATTGTTTAATAATAACTATAATACTGACCATTATGATCTACGAATCGCCAGAGTAAATACACCAGTAAGTCAACAAACATAGCCGTCCGCTCGGATTTCATACGATCGCGTGTGTTATAAACAAAATGATTGGCGATCACAATAACTGGCTGCGGCCGTATATGAGCCGGCCTGATGTAAATATTATGACATGTTGAATTACTGTTTTGACATGCCCTGTGTTGTCGCCAATTATTCAAAGACATGTTTTATTAAAGGAGTATTATTTCATTTTAATATCAGTCTTTTATATGATTGTTTTAAATTTGATGATTCTTTTACTGGTATATTTTTATCGAGTAGAATGTTTAGCGATGTACGTATATTGTTAAACCCTCAATAGAGACTCGCAAAGTGTCGCCCGTGTTATATTAACTGTGATACATTGAAGCAGATTCAGTTTATACACAAAGACTGATGGTGATAATTGTAACTACATTCTTAGAAAGATTAAATATCATGAATATTAGAATTTTCAGTATCAGAAAGCTCAGACTAGAAAATAATTTAATAGAACTAATATATCAATAGTTTCATAGCCATTTAATTTCCCATCTACCGTCTCACAAACAAGACAAAGCTTAACATCAACGACGTCTACAAACGTCCTCATAAAATCTCATGCTTCAGCAATTAATCACACCTGATCTCACAAGGCTGGTCGCGTCATATCTATACTATACGTATCCACGATATATTGACCGCGAGCGCTGATGATCCGCAGAACGGTTGCTATGTGGAAACAAGATTAATTCCTCATCCCGCGGCACATGCGAATGCTCAGACGTTGCGTACAAACACACGTTATGCACAATTTATGTTCTGCCAGCTAGTAATAAAACTAGTTGGGATGCCGACGGACCTGTAACACTCACAGTCGAGCGCGTGGACTAGGCTAACGAGCTTATTTTTAATACAAAGGTCCAAATTTGAATTAATTATGTCCTACTGCCATTGGCGAGTATTTGAAAGCAGTCCTTAGTATAACATCTTAGGAATTTCTTTCCACCAACCCGGACTAGGCCAGCGTGGTGTATTAAGGTCTAAACCCATGTATTGTAGAGGAGGCCCGTGCCCAGTAGTTGGACGGCATATGGGTTGTTGAAGATGTTAATGATTAGTAAAGAAGCGATGTGTGTAAAGGTTTTTCCATTTAGACATTTTTATGTAGCAGTATCTGATCGACGTCGGCATGTGACGAACGTAGATACAAAATTGCATCTCTGCCAGATAAGTTAACCGTATACGAAACTCCGCCGTAGAAAACTCACTGCTGGGTGCGTGTGAGAAATTTTGCTCGACTAAGTCTCAAGCATTTATATAGACGTTTTCATTTACCGATTGTATAATTGTATCTTATTGAATATAAGATAACACATCAATAATTTACAGTACCTGGGATTTGAACGTCGGTACAATGTCTCAAAAGTCCGTGTGTCTAACTAATCAGTTCGTTAACGTTTACAAAGCACGTTGTAAGTCGGTCGGCGATCTTATGATTAATGCTTCGCCGGACAATACTGGACGAAAATATTTCGGCGCGCCGTAATCTTTGCAGGTACGGTGCAGGGCTGAAAATGTAATGCTTTGTTTCGAGACAATATGATGGATGTGTGAACAGGTCTCACGTGTCAAATAAATTAAAAAGATCACATATTTCTTCTGGTCGTAAAATATGCAGTATGTGAGTGAAATTATGCTGGCGTTGGGATAGTCAGAAGTTGTAATACTCGGCATTGTTAAATTGTAGCCGATAAAAAGCAAGACTCGATATTTGAGTCGACTGAGAAAGGCGTTAACTATTTTCGCCAGTCTACACTTACAACGCTGCAGGTGGTTATCTCGGAATAATACATAGGTTCGCATCTACAGTGGAATGTTCTATTATGAAACGACACTGAAAATGAACCTGAATTTAAATGCCTGAATTAAAACTAGGAAACTGTACACCGATATTATTTTTTATAGTCCAGCTACTGGACATGAGAGAATGGTGATAATTATGGTGATGATGGTGATGATGGTGATGATAATGTTGTTACTTTTATACGAAGGAATCTTGTCTATTTATAAATAAAGTTTGCTATTATTTGGTAGCCATGAAGATACGAACACGACAGCGTAAACATTAAAATTTACCCTTATTATCATAACTCGATTCGGTGGAGCCTTAAAAAATGTGCTGTTTCTGTCTCTTTCCAACCCACACCGTTTTCTATCTTCTGTCTCGCTCAGAAGTCATATTTACGCCACATGTAATTCAGCAGGAAACGATATCATTTACGCTTCGATAATTTTGTCGTTGAATTTATGTTGCTTTCGTGCATTTTTTGTAGTGAAAAAATGGTAATTTTTACTCGCTCGCGGGTTCAAGCAGATGATTCGAAAGCATTCGCGTATATATTTGAGATATTTTTAAAGCATTACGTTCGTTGGAGTATTTAATTCACAAAAGTTAAAGTAATGGGTGGACGACTTGGTTAGCGTAGCTGGAAGATCTTGGATGCGACTGGCCCAGGACAGAGACGAATGGCATGCCAGAAGAGAGGCCTATGCCCAGCAGTGGGATGAAAAAGGGCTGTGAATGATGAAAGTAATGAATCATTGTCATAAGCTCACATAAGTTCCACTGCTGGACACGGGCCTTCTCTACGACTAATAGGATAAACCTGCTGCCCTAGTGTGAGTTAATCATTTTCACAAGTCTGTAAGAAATACTTAATGAACCTGCATTAAAAATACTCCTCTATGACGAAGGCAGTCTGAGAAAGCCTAAAATAAGAAAAAATGCGTTGTTCGTAAAAGTAAAACAGCCTCTGAATGTACCGCTTTCAACAGGTTGCTAGGATTTTTTTAGTAGATTCTAAGTTTCCATATGTTTTTCTGCAGGTACAAATTTTCACAGTCATTTTATCTTTTTTAACTCAAAGCAATTGACGATTATCATCTTGATATTTCATTAAGTTGATATTAAATAAACACAACTTCGACAATTCTACTCATAATATGTGCATGTTGATATTAGAGTTAGCTTGGTAGTTAAAATGTTAATTAGTGCACCCTAATCACCAATCACGCTTTCGAAAAGCAATTGTTCGCGGGAATGATCATAAAAAATATAAAGTTAATTTAAAAATGCTAATCGACAATCGTATTGCATGCCCGGCGTGAGGCATTAAATGAAAGTTTGATATTAAAAAGTCGAAATCCAAACAAAAAGTCGGCACTAGGCGGGGGCGGGCGCAACTTTTAATTGAATCCAGTTACCTTCCACGTCTATGGGCGAACTTCTTTAATAATTACTGTCTGACGGATTTGCAGCGGCGCGAACCATGAACTAGCAGCGAGTCGAGAAGTAAATATTTTCTCTGAATGGAGAAATAAATTAATTAAATACAGCCTTTTCTTTTATTTTAGATATTGTTTAAATTGACAAACACATTGAATGTATGTCTTGCAGTTTTTAGAAATGACATTGATCAGAAAATATTCAGGCAACTGCATGATCCAAGAGTTTGTTCCATAATGTAGCAGTTATTAATTGGTTTATTTCGAGTAAGGACGACCATTTTAGCCAGGATGTTGTTACTATAGTACTAAGTCTACAATAATGTAATTTTGGCACTAAAACTTGCAGATTTAAGAGAGTATTTAAACACAAAATAAACCGATCG
Organism: Cephonodes hylas; assembly: GCA_030295005.1. Classification (NCBI taxonomy): domain Eukaryota; kingdom Metazoa; phylum Arthropoda; class Insecta; order Lepidoptera; family Sphingidae; genus Cephonodes; species Cephonodes hylas. The sequence goes on along the minus strand of AP025364.1, from coordinate 2,521,645 downwards.
CATGAGACAGTCCAGAGACAACAAGAATAGATCTTATATAATTACAACGTAATGCAAAGAGGAAGGTTTAAATTATACATATTCCGTTTTCAATAATAACTCTTTTAACACATCGCTATAAATTGAAACCATCCGTTATGTTCGTTTTCAAACGATCATTAATCGTGTATTCAGCGCAAATACAGTTGTTCAACAGACATTATTCACTGCAACACATCCTAATATTGGTCGTGCGAAATATAGTCTTTGGTCTGATGATTTCAATTTGGAACGCAATTTAGAAACCATAGAGATTGATCATTGTCGCTATATCACTGATCACTGATCTGAAGCAGTGATGGCCTCGAGGTTAAGGCGCGCGATCGAGAATCTCGGCGGTCGCGGGTTCGAACCCCAGGCACACGCCTCTAACTTTTCGAAGTTATGTGTGTATTCACAATAAATTATCACTTGCTTTAACGGTGAAGGAAAACATCGTGATGAAACCTGCACACCTAAATGTTCTTAGGAATTTCTTAGGTGTGTAGTCCGCCAACCCGCACTAGGCCAGCGTGGTGGACTATGGCCTAAACCCTCTCAATGGTAGAGGAGACCCGTGCTCAGCAGTGGGCGTATATGGGTTGATGAAGAAGAAGATTATGCATTCATCCTCTGAGTAATACAAAATATAACAGGCAATGATAAACAAATAATAAGGTAATTATATTAAACTCAAGATCAATTATTATAACTTGAACGCCTGTCATTCTTGACATAAGGCACAACCATAATATGAGAAGTACAATAATACCCCTACATAATTATATCGTCTATTCAAATTTAATGACATTTTTCCGAAGCGTTAGAAATATCGGATTTGTTTAATTAATTTGCCTTTTTTTATTGCCTAAGCAGGCAGACGAGTAGACGGCCCGCCTGATGGTAAGCGGTCACCGCCGCTCATGGACTTGGCAATGCCAGGGGCACAGCCACTGCCTACCGTGTGGAAAAACTCTTTTTGTGAAAAATTTGTGTGCTTAATTCACCTTGAATTACTGAAATGCCTTAAATGAAAGGCATCGTGGTCTAGCTGCACGTTAGAAAATACTCAACCTACCCATAAAAATATCCCACAAATAATAGTCAGGGGGTAAAAGACCGTGATTGAAAATAACCACAAGTATTAAATATGTTGTCAATGACCGTAACTACCACTTGTAAAATCTTATTTTTATCGTATGTTAAAAGTTATGTCCAATATCAAAGCCTAGCATGATAACTCAGACTAATTTGACACATATTCCAATATCAAGCACATACAAAAGAAATAAGTCTAAATTTTCCACGTACGTACCTACGACACGGCGGTATGAGATCTCTTTAGATAATAACTCATACTCGGCACACACCCCCGGGCTAATCACGTCGCATTCAAACGCCCCGAGTTTCTGCTTTGAGTTATCGACCCGACTATTTTATTATAATCAGGGCCCTATTCCCTTCTCGCGGGGGCTCATTAGGTTCCTTCAGTGCGGAATTAGAGGCTACCGTTTGTGAGAATTCCGTATCGTCTTAGCTTACAGAATGCTGGCTGGTTTGCTTGGAAATTGTATTTTTTTGGGGAATATATCAAAAATATTTTTGGAAAGTCTAAAGTCTATGTGGCTTAAGTTTAAGGCCGTGAAGGACAATGTTTTAGATCGACCATGCGCCTCAATCTCGAAATCATCGGTATCTTATACTTTACAATCATCGGCCCATATTAGTCCTCGTAAAAAGCCCAGGTGTTTACCAATTGATAAGAATTATGCTTTCTGGAGAGCGCAGTTCTTTACGATGTTTCCCTTCATGTTAAAATATGTGATATTTCATTCAAGTACAACTCTACTCGTCTTTTAGGAGAAACTGATGCGAGTACATTTACATATACATACATATTTAGTTCACAAATGTTTAATGAAAAACCATTTCTTTGTTTCAGGTTAGTGTGTAATTACGAGTTACGAAAATACAAACAGTGCGTAATAATAGGTAAGCTCACAACAAAAAGACATTTATAAATTTGGCATCATATGTATAAACCACCGATTTAGCAAAATGTTTATTACACTATATATATTATGTATAATGAAATGAAACAGTGAATGATTATAGGTGCACAGAGAGTTGTAATTTATTAAATTAAATTTGGCGAACACCAAGATTAATAAGCGCATTCATTTTGGTCGCTAATACAAATAATTTTGATGACTAGCATACAAATGCGATTGTTACGAAATATTTTGCGAATAGTATTAATACTATTCGAAACACAAAATTATAATACTTATGTCTAAATTTGTTAACGAGGGGATTGTTAAAGCTACACACAAGCTACATTCATTGAATGTAGAACGTTTATAAAATGTTACAATAGATATCATTTACGAAAGCCTTTAAGCGAGGATCGTCGAAAAGAAGTTTATGTTTAATTACTGTTTATTAAAAAATATTAACACACAAATGCCCTTCAGTAAAGCGCATAGTAAAAAATATCGTGTCAAATAACATTGGAATGGATTTGGTGCAATAAAGATAGTGTAGATAAAAACTTCCGCGTACATTGCGTAGTGGATAAGCCGGCAGTGATACCTGCTAGATGTTTAAGTACAAACCGGTGCTGCAGCAGGCTCGAGATTTTTTGAATATCCTTTTGATTATTACCTGCCAGTTTGAGCCTGCAGCACTGACAGGCATGTCTAAAGCATGTCCAAAATTTTTTTAGCCTCTGCAATATTAAAAAAAAAATGTAACATACAAGAAATTGTTTCTATTATATGGTTCATTTGGACATCACAAGAAGAGGAATAAAATAAAACTTAGATAAATACTACGTGTTCCACAAAGCTGCTATCGCTATTAGCGATCTTGACTAAAAAAATGGGTGGCCATGGTGTTACAAAAAAAAAATAAGAGAAAGCAAAACAAACTTCAAATAAAATATATTTAAGGATAACTAGAATATATATAGAATGGTGGTGATATAGTAAAGTTGAACAACATAAATTAAACGCTCGATATAAGATAACGCGGCACTAAATGTTTCTGATATCGAATGATTTATATACGAAATTTGTAACATTTAATACCGACTTTTATTGCCTTATATCAATTTTATATCTGTCGTAAAAGATAATATTTGCCGCCTAGACGTTCCGTTTGTGACGAATTTATTTGAGCGCTGTTTTGTGAAGAATTTTATGTCTTTATGCGAAATTGTTAATTGATGTATTGTGACTTAATTAGACCTTTGTAGAGATTTATTTGAAACAAGAAATAAACTGATTTAGTATTATCTTTTTATATTTGTTACAGCCAGTTTTAATTAGTGAGATTCTCAGGTTTAAAAAAAGAAGTAGGTAATTAAATTACCTTAGTAGGTACTTAATGACGACAAAACCGATTTTGATTTAAAAAGGCTCTCGTTGTTTTACAAATCAATCAATCATCATATCAATCGTTCTACATACAATTTTAAACAGTGATCTGAATTTTAACTCAGTTATTCGACAAACCTACACTAAGCCAGTGAGATGGACTGAAAACTAATCCTACTCCTAATAACTCGCAGCTACAAAACTGCGACATGCAGTAATTACATTTGTAACAAATATGAAACAAAAGAGTCGACAAAAAAATGACAACCGCTACGAGAGGCGACGTGCACCGTTGTCCTCACAAATTATGATACTTGTTTAGAAAAGTGCCCCGGGCCGTGTCTGTGCGATGTCGCCTGTAAAAATATCTCTCCCTTGTCTGTTTTCTATTAAAAACTTTGGTTTTAGCAACTGTATATAGTGATACAATGTTTAATCTGTAAAGTGAATATGCTAGATTGGGATATGCATTGTTTATGGCTGTATTTTGACGTGTTATTTAATTAATTATTTACACAGCGGTAAATAAATGATGACGAAATTACGTGGATTTTAAGTAATCTGGATTATGTGTTTTGTTTTAAAGTTATATGGATTATATCTGATATCTCTGAACTTATACTTAAGCTAACAATTTATTCTCCTTTAATGTCTTTGAGTATTACTTTAATTCACAACCTTGGACGTCGTTTAAACGAAAGGTAATTAACAAAGACAACAAAGCATCGATTCTTAATGATCCACCCTTTTCCCGCGATAACTCCTCGCATTTCCACAACTTGAAATGTTAGCGCAGGCATTTTGTAAAATAATAACCGAGCACCGGAATTGAAACCGCAACTAAAACCTTGTAATCTCTTCGGGCGCCAAGCTCTTCCTGCCCATTAATGTGTTTTATATTTAAATAGTTCACTTCGTTTGTAATGGCGCGTTGCTGAGGTAAATTATTTTAAGCGTTAGGCCATTTGCGAATGAATGAAATCAGGTTTACACAGGCATATTTACGCGTGTCTCCTATTGGTGTAGGTAGAAATTATATAGGACCAAATGCTACGGTCCAAACACACTTGTTATTACATTGTCCTCTATATCTATAGGAAACCTTGGGTTTGTACCTGTTATCAGATTTATATTATCCACAAAGTAACTTCAACATTGATTTCGTCAGCCACGTGTCCATATCTCAAAATAGGCCTCCCACAGATTTTATTGACTTGTCTTGTAAAATGCCAGCGAAGTTCATGAACTTTTAAGAAGTAAATAAATAATGTATAGGCTCTTTGGGACCGCGGGTACGAATGAGCGGTTTCGCCTCACAACATTTCGTGCGGCTCTTAATTTTCCAGCAATTAGAAGACCTCAGACGTCGACCTTGCATTGTTGAAAACTCTCGGATTCCCAGTGAGCGTCTAATGAAAGCACCTTTTAGTACCCGAGGAAGCAATTATTGTTATTCGTTTAATGTTCGTTGTTAACCTTCAGTCGATTATATTATATGTTGAGTTTATTATGATATTACTGTATAATTATGAAAACAATAAAGCAGTAAAGTTTAGTCGCGAGGTCGAGATTTTCGCAATTCGCCGGTTCAAACCCGACACACACCCCTGAATTTTCGATATGAAGTATCACTTACTTTAACGGTGAAGGAAAACATAGCAATGAAATTTGAATACCGAAAAAAGTTCTTAGGAATTTCTTAGGTGTGTAGTCCGTCAACCTGCACTAGACTTATGCCTAAAATCCTCTCTGGCGTGCCCAGCAGTGGGAAGTATAAGAGCTGGTGATGATATAAAAAACAACGGGTAACTTAACAAGGTCTTTTCCAAAATGTTATTAAAATTCAATGGACAGAACTAATGACGTCCGTCATGCACTGAATAAATAAATATAGCTATCCCCACGAACTAATCCATACAACCCTTGTCACTGCTTCCTTGAATTGCAAACTAAAAAAAATATTCAACACGCGACCACGCAACGGTCCGCCGTAACGACCCGGTAACAAATCACCTGTCACCGGTTCGAATCCGCGTAATGTCCGCACACACGCCGCCCGACGAGAACAGCCGAAATTTCGGAGGCACAGGTCGAATTTCCCCGCCGTCGCACTTCCGGCCCCGGCCAGTAGGTCGACATTAGCATAATGCCGCCATTAATCCGTGCTACGATTTTTTCCTTTGAGTACTGGATAATTTTTTCGCACTGTGTGTTGGTACAAGAGTATTGGGAATTATTGATTAATTGCGTATAGTGAAAGGGTTTATTCACGATGAGTGAACTTGCTTTAACGGTGAAGGAAAACGTCATGCGGAGACCTGCACACTTAAAGTTATTAGGAATTTCTTAGGTTTGCTGTCCTCACACCCTAACTAAGCGAGAGTGGTGAACTAAGCCCTAAACCCACTCAGTCGTAGAAGAGATGAGCAGTGGGGCGTGTATGGGCTGATGATGAACTGAAAAAACATAGACGGTTGTATAACCGAGTGGGTCGGCAGAACTTGTCTACGGTACGTATCTCTGTTTTGACAGGTTTACATTAATTTTCGCGGAACACGTTTAGAAGTCCACGCGTCCTATTTTACACTTCGTATGACCCAAAATCTTATTAGCGTCTGAGAATGAAACACGTTACTCTCTCTATACTTTCTTGTGAATGAAAAACTAAATTAATATCCTAATTCAAAAACAAGACACCTTTTTGAATTTTAATACAACTGAGCAGGATTAAAAACATATGCTATACGCCTACTCGTCATTTAAATGCACTACTCATCATGCTTTGAATGGCCAACCGATGTGAGGCACGCGGAAAAAAATAATTCCTACATTTGTTACACTAATATGAAATAGCGACGTGACCTATTTAGTCCAAGTTAATAGTGCGGAATACGTCGTGTAGGGATTGAAAATTATACCCGTACATATACGAGATTGCATGCCAACGAAATCTAACGCTGCTCAAATAAACCACGAGGTTGCTGAGAAATATTATGATATAACCGTATACCTACATACGCTGACTGATCGAATGAAGAGTATGAAATAAATAAATAAAAAAGTTACATACATATTATGTAGTTATAATTCAAAAATAAGATATGTCGTGGGTTTCAAATCCCAAACCGAGCCAAATGATAGTGGATAACACAAACATTTTTCTCGTGGCGGGGATCGAACATGCGGTCTCTCTTTTCGCATGCTGATTATATTACCCAACTGCGCCACGGAACTGTTAATTATGTGAATTAATATAATATTTAATTAATCCGCACTCATTAAAAATCGGTGTGCCGCGAAATTAGTATGCAAATTTGTGTTTTTTTGGGGTAAATATTAATCCGGCGCGCCCTTGGCGCTAATGCCGAAGATGGCACGGCAGGCGGCAACGCGACCTTGACCCTTCCGCCATGTAATTATTTTAAAACTTCATTTTAGAACGACGTCTTAATCGATATCTTAACGTATCGAAATGGATTGATATATCCACGTACTGAATTTAATTTTTGGAAGTTATTATGTGTATGAATTTCAGTGAAGTATGTTATACATGTTAGTGCCTGTTTTGGGATTGGGAAGCAGTGGGTTTTTTCTTTTAGGAAATGCAGTTTTTTCTAAATAGATTGCGTTGTGAGATAGTAATACTTCTCAATACTTTTTTACGAAGTTACCAGTCGGCAAAGATGCTATGTATATTGTATACGCTATAAAATGTCCGATAATATTGGAAGAGAGTCACCTAAAAGCCCAAATCTACCGGATAATTTATATGATACACGCACACAACATTTTCCTCAGTAAACTTAACCCTGGGCTTCTAGTTTCTCACCCTTTTAAACCAATTGCACGGTGGAAGCTATCCAATGATCCGGATAGAACAGAGTTTAATTTTCGAATAACAAATTCAAGCTTTGAACTCCATTAAATATTACATCGGGAATTTCGAAGAATTTTTCTTCTCAACTCGTCAAACCGCTGAAATACACCAGTCTATTATTACGACGTGGAAATGAGCCCTTTCCGACATCAAAGCGACGCTCGCTGACTGCTCGTCTAACCACAAAACCACCGCCGCCTCATCGGAGATGGCACAATGGATCCCCGTGTCCTGTACGAGAATTTATTTTACCAAAGCGGTTGTGTGGTTTTAATTTAGTGCCGTCTAGGACAATACTATTGATGCGGTAGTTGGATATATATTGGACGCGGTTGGACAAACATCGAGATTGACAGTTAAAAAGATTTTTCGAGCATCAAAATGTATGTTTAATCCAACTTAAAAATGCCATGCTATAGATAAAAATCAAGAATATGTTTCCAAAACTAATTATGTTCCAAGTTGTAATGATCATCAGACATCATCACCCGAGAGACGTCCTCTGCCGGGCATGGGTCACCGTTACAGATTTCTAAAGTGCTCTGATTGACCCGACATTCTTTTGCAATTTTGGTCATATCGTCAGACCATTAACGATTTATAATGCCATTCAATAATATAATTATCATAAAATACTTTTATTATAAAAATTACTCGTAAATACCATTAAAAAATATACACCCCTCAGTTTCCTTGGAGTGTAAGAACAGAACTATATTTCCAAACTCACTCATTCACCAGTATTCATTGAATCCAGGCTCAATTTCTTAATCTTAAGTCGGATCCTTCGAGAACTCTCCACGCTGTACTATACTGAGCTTTTTATTTAGATTTTCCCAATCTTGTTTATTCAGTAACGACTCCAACTATGGCAGATAAAAATGTGAATTTAATCCTGAAAACTGTTCCAAACTCCTTTTTTTATTACCTTACCCTCGTTTAAAATCAATCCGAGTCTATATCAACCTGGGCAAGTTTACGCATGCATTAATATAAATAGAAAAGATGGCTAATAAAAAAAATTGGGCCATCAGAAAGCAAACACGGAACAAAAGACAAATGAGTGACACATTAATTACATTCGCCTTCTAATATTGTTTCCGCTGCGTCGTCCGTGCGTTGTGCTATTTTGGGCAGCTAAACTAACTCGTGCCGCCGGTGTCGGGATTTCACTATAACATCTATAGATAGATACAGTTTTTAGAAGGGACATTTATTGCTGAACATTTCAAGCTTCGTATGCATCAACATATCTGTTCAAAGTTTCTCCATATAAACTTTGGTTGGATTTGTAAATTCCTTTCTCATCGAGTATTTACGTCATAGAAAGTATTGGCAAGATCATTTTTACAGTATATTACTTTGAGCTGCGTGTTGATAGATCAGTAATGATTACCGTTTATTACAGCTAAATGACATACATGGTAATAAAAAAATAGTGTTAAGTGCTTATACTACCCATTATGTAGGTCAAGATGTAATCAATCCCATTCAGCTTTGAGCTTCAATACAATATATTGCTATACAGCTGAGTTTGCACGGCACGTTAAGAATCCAGCTTTTTAACGCGCTTAAAAATTAGATAATTTTAAAAAGCCCTTAGGAAAATAATAATAGTTTTACAAGCAATTTAAAAGCAAATAGGTAATTGCCAATGTATACAGTCTACCTCTTCGGTCCCACTTGATGACTGTGCAGACTGTTATATTGTGGTCCCGGTTTCGATTTCAAAATAAGGATAGTTTTGCCGTTTTAGTGCCCGGAAAACAGCAATAGCTCTTCCGCATTTGCAGGACTTAAATCACAAAAATTGCGCCTAAAAGGAACGTGTTTGAAAACTAAGACTGAGTAAAAAATCTTTAAGAAAATGGCGTTTCTATATCCACTATAATCATTTCCTGCCTTAGTTTTGTATGTAGTTTTGTATGCGGTCTCTTGTTTGTGCGTTAAAATCGTTTAAATGTACGTTCGTCTGCAGCCAATTAAATCACAATGCGGCTGTTTAGCGAGGCAAAGTGCAAACCGCTAATAATTGTTTGATGCAGTTGCATCCTGCAGGCCTGCATAGCGATGCGGCCGAAATATACATACGGACAATGTTGCAATCATCATACGTAGCATTAGCAACAACGAAGTAGAGTTCTCAAGAGAATTTCTCAAGAAAATTGCTTAGAAAGCGTATTCCGATTATATTAAATATAAACTTTTTTACAGAAACATACGTAACCTCACGCCTGTAATCCCTGAATTTCTGAAATTCTCAGTAGCATTATGGAGTTTTGAAAAGTACCCGAAAAACGTAAATGAAGGACGAACGCAACGAATAATGCAAGCGCGAGATTATGCATATTGTATGTATGTTTAAACGAGTTTGTATGTATGAATGTCGTAGTGGTAATTTAATGCGTTGCCAACACATTATAGTGCATACTCGCCATAATTAGAACAGTGATTAACTGAACGACTAAAGGCGCCATCAAAACGCTATGAACAATTCAAATGTCGTTAATTCTAAAAATAATTTAATTGTTCCCACCGCAGACTTCGTTTTATTGCTATTAAAGAGACGGAATTAAATTTTAACTTTCATATTTACCGTCGTTTAGTGTTTTACAATAATAAGTGTTTGTTCAATCTAGGCACTTAGCAACGCAGTCTTGTTTATAGATTTAAAAACTGACTGAGTATAACACCCGTGTTTGCGGCACGAATATTTAAACTAAGGATCGAATAAATAGAAACAAATACTTGTCGATTACACCAATACTGTCTTGTTACGATGATCGAAGCCGCCAACGGCGCTACAGGGCTCTCCAAATTATTCCGGTAGTATATATTTCCTTTTGGTACTAAAATTTACTTTTACGCTAATGAAATAGTCGAAAAGGTAAATACGAACGTAAATCGAAAAAAGGAGAGAAAAATAAAGAGAGCGTAGGCGTGCTTGGTTGGAAATTATATAAATAGAAAAGCGAAGTTTTTATGGTCCGTTCCATTTCAATATCTATAAAAGGAGTTTAAAAAAAGAACATTCAGCCTCAGTACCGCATATAGCGTTTTCATCGTGAAATATTTCTCTCGTGTGTGAAGATATTGCGCACATACTTGCACGTCGTATCTTTAACTACATTTAATATTGTACGTCAAACTCACTTCCTCGGCACCTATCAAATTCCCGAGCGCCCCCGTCTCGATCCAGAGCTCGTTCTCTATATCAAACATTAATATTTTCATACAAAACTGCTCCTGAAACTGCCGATACCCCGCGGAGTGCCGAGAACAGCGCAAATTAACTTAACAACTTCGCAGATAAAGAATCATTAGTTATCATTAAGAGAGCGCTTTTTTAACTCCGCGAAATTCACTTCCCGGCCGTGATACTTTTTAATCAACTGAAAAGCTGCATAGTATGATTTATGTACGCCGCGTCTGCCAACAAAAGAGTCCCACTGTCATATTAGTGTCAGAAGGGCGCGGTTCATTAGCGAAATAAGATAGGGCCGGAACATCGCGTCGAGTTTCCCTATCCAACAAAGGCAGTGAGCATTGTCCCCTGTTTTCATAATGCAAAATGTATAGCCATTTATTCCCAGCTTTGTAACGCGCCCTTTTCCTGAAGACTGCTTCACCCCCAAGGTGGGCGAGCACGTGTATGTCTAGCTTTCTCCCTCGCACTTGTAGGGTTGTGCATACGGCTGTCCTTATCCAATCAGCGCACGCATTGCAGGTGATCCCGCCGACCGTCTGACCGGTCGCGCGACCGATCAGTCGTGCTCAGACCGTTGCGTAGGTGGCACGTTGTCGCGCGCTCGGCGTTTCCCGCGAAAATTTACGTCGCGTTTTTTTTTATATCTCACTTGTCGTGGAATTTTCACTGATTTATATATTCATCTGCAATACGGCCATTGTATATGTTATGTTATCGTGTGACGTTTATTAATTGTATCTCTCGGTATTTGTGTTGAAGAAAATTTTCTGTGATTTAGAAGATTTGACTGACGCGGATTGAGTTTTCGTCGTCAATCATACATAAAGTAAGTCCGTGTGTTTATATTTACTTGACGGATTAGCTATAATTTGCCAGCCGGCATGTTTATTTAGACGTTAAATTGCTAAAATTTTTTGTCGTTCGATATTTAAATTATTCCTCAGTGCCGGAACGAGTTCTCAAACATTCCTTGTGATAAGTTTGCGGGCCCGTTCCATAATTCACGTCTACCCTCATTTTTCATTAAACTTCAATGAAATATGCAAATGATTGTGATAAAGCTGAATGATAGCGACGTCAGCGGAATATTAATCATCGTGCCCAAAAGTTGTGCGTTAAACATTACACTTTGTCGCTTGTTAGCTGTGTGGATAAATCTTCCCTTTTAAAGGATTTCGGATTGCAAACTTTTTAAGCACTTACAAAGTTTGAAAATAAAAAAATCTGAAATGTTGTTTTTAACGTTTTTATGAAGATATTTAAACATAAAATTGCCTTTATATTAAAGCAATTCAACAATGCACATCGTTTTGAATAATTCATTATGTCGAACCGCGATTACTACGTAAGAATTCAAATTAAATGGTTATTTGTAAGGGGCTGTTCAAATATTTGGTTTTCCGCAGAATTTCTATTGACATATTTGCTTTGTCCGGAATACGGTGGAATGTAGTTTTCATCACTATTTGCAGTAATTACAATCTAGAGTTAGACTATGGCAAATATTAATATTACCATCATTATTGCATTCATAGGTTAATACCCCTTCGATACTGGCGGAATAAATTTCGTTGACTATGTTATAAATCCTCGTATGGCCCCATATTATTCTTATTATTTTGTCTTGTCATATTAAAGAGAGAATTTTATTTTTGCATGTCATCAAAAAAATTAATATTTGATGACCGTGAAAACTTTGTCCCCATGTGTGTGATGAACTCACGGCCTACCGTTTCGCAGTAAATTCGTCGTGCACTAAGCCACGAGTGTGTGTTGTGTTAAGGTTAAACTTATTCACCCGATTATGTTTTTAATCTCTCCCCAATCTTTATTGAGGATTTAAAACTATATAATTTTATTTGCCATATAGATAATAATGCGATAAATGTGATAAAGTAGTAAATAACTGAAAAAAGATTCTCAAGCATACTATAATAAAGAATGCAAATACTGCAATTTTTTTATTACGAAGGTTTCATTTCCTCCAACCGAAACAGTAGAAGAAACTTCTGGCTTGGCGGTCGATGTTAGAACAGAATCATTATTATGTTCAATAGTAGCTGATTATGCTTTCCTTTATTTTAAAAGTTTTGAGGACCATCCTCAGCCTATAACAGTCTACAGCTGGTATAGATCTTTCAGCTTATACTTTGCACATTTTTTTTTACGAAATGTCGGCAAAACTTCATCAACAGTTGAATAACAGTATATTTTATTATTTTGCAAGTAAATACACTGTGTCAGTTACAGAAATTCGGAAAAAGTTCATTTGAATTATTATTTAGGAAGATTACGCTCTATGTGAAATAACCTTTTTCAATTTACCCAAAAGCAGACAAAATGTCCCTGGATGTATCTTTCGCCGTCACCAGGATAAAATATATCTTATGATACTGCAGCCCCATCAGCATAAGTGCAAGATATAATATTGGATTGCTAGGTCGTGAAAACGTAATAAAATCATATTCACGTTTCTAATTGTAGTTACGATCGTGATATCATCCAATCTGTATTTATGATATTACTAGGCAAGGTTTACTAGGCAACTGTCATTCTAAGAAAAAACTAGGAATGACTACAGAAAACTGCTCATAGAATTTTATGTGGATTTCTCCACCCACATTTCACCAGCGTAACTTTTTAAGTCTCAAAAAATAGTAGAGACTTCTTCGGTATTTCCAAATCATCTCCTGCTACCGAAATTTTTCTAGTGAAAACTCAATAATAATTTTCTCAGCATTGGAATTACACCCGGCACCTCTAGATCGCGCCTCTAGAGCAACCATGCATTCCATTACTCTGTGTATATTAATATTATTTCATCCATTACTATAATCTTGACTTTGAAACCTCGCATGCTGTTACGCAAGTTTATAATGCATTTATTTACATTGAAAACGTCATAAACATCGCATTTTACTGCATATAAAACTGTGTCTATACAAAACGAGAATAATATTTCAACTGGGATAACGTATGCGGTGCCAATAAAAAGATATAATAATTACTGTTGTGACATCCGTATTTTGCATACTACAATCTGGCTAAATTAAAAATACTTTAATAACCGACACATTTCTACAGTCAGCGTGTGCGTAGAAGAGAAATTGTTACATTTCATAGGGTACGACGGAAAATTCAAAACAAACTTGCCCGCTCCGGATACAAAAAAATTGTTGATTCTCATCGTAAATTCGCACGGGATTGAAAGCGTTGAGTAATCAAATTGAAATAAAAGAAACTCGAATTGTGCCAATGCCAGCCGTAATGGACATAACACGTGTTAGAATTATTATATCCGGGAGAGAACGTTACGGCGCGCGATCGCATCCCGTAGTTATTTTGTCGGCCGGGACAATGTCTCTTTTGATGTTGGGGGACGTAGCTGCATTTCTAATTGGAAATTATCCGTGTATGCTTACGTCAATGTTTTTTGTCATTGACTCAAAAATATTTGTTTGATTATGAAAGAGAGGTTTAAAGTCGATAGGATATAGATTGTTTTCTATAGTAATATGTCTAAATATTGCGTTATCAATCTTCATTTGTAAATGTAGAGCGTGCGATCTTACGGTTCCATTTTAGATTCTTTGTTAGTATAATACTATAAGTGTAATAGTATCTCCATAAATTTCTTAAAGCTTAGAAACATCATCCCCCTGCCCTGGTCCCAATTTAATCCTTGGGGTCGGCGCAGTATGTTTTCTCCTTCCACACATCCCTGTCAGCCGTCATGTCTTCATTCACCCCTTTCTTTTTCATATCTTCAGCCACGCACTCCATCCATCTCTTCTTTGGCCTTCCTCGGCCCGCCCATCCATCCACTTTCATATTCATCACCTTAAAGCTTAGAAACATACCTAACGAAAAGTAAGCGAACAAACACAACTCCGTTTTAGAAGTACAGATGTGAGCGTAGTTTTGAGTCTCAAGTAAATTATGTGACGTGATTTTTTTAACATTATTTTTTGGAATAAATGAAAATTCGCATAATTTTATGGGCGATTCACAGCTGCTACGAAGATGCAAGTAGTTTTATTGCAGAAGTAAACAAGTAGATACTGTTTATGACTTGGCGGCCCTCTATTTAAACGGCATAACACTTATCACTGTTGCAATCATTGTACACGCGATAATTGAACTCAGCCCTGAGGAGTTAAATAGGTAAATTGTTTACCTATATTTTTAATTGCCGACAAACCATAGCGATTATCTTCAACCGGTTGAGACAATTGCCGTTCTAAACCGGATCTACACTGGCTTATCCCGGAATGCGACACACTAACGTATTTCGCTATTCTTTTGTTACTTATCCTCAGTGGTCACTATCCAAGCGGATACTAGTATCCCAGCCGCATCTTCAAAATATAGGTTACAAGGGCTTCAGAACAATCGCGGCGCAGATGTCCGCGTACGACCGACATAACCGGGCGGATGGAGCTTGTTTGCCTAGAAAGGCCTCGAGTTCCATTATTTCACTTTCGTTTTTTTCTGGAACACCTCGGGCGCCACCTACCGGTTCCACGGACAAGCATCTGAAGCATTACTGTCGATTATCGAACATCATGTGAACGTTTACAACGTGTTAATAACTGTTATGCAGTTGAGTGATGGGCTGACGTTGAACCGTCTGGAAAGATGAATCTCGGCGTGTGATTTGAAACGCGAATGTGAGTTATTTTAACAAGGGCCTGGAGTCTAAGGACTTATTCGGTGGTTAAGACCTTTTGTAAGCCAACAGTACCACATTCTCAACGCATCGTTTGTGCTAAATAATGTGTTGATATTTTCAACGTGCAGGAATTTTACTTGGACTTTTTTTACTTATGGTCTGGTTAGAGTGACCCGCAGTTCATTGTAAATAGTGTCATATGTTATTGTCCAGTGAAAAGTATTTGAAAAATGTTAGAATAAAGATCTTAAACGTAATAAAATTTTATTCAATAAGTTTTCTTCAATAAGTCCACAAATAAGCGAAGTGCTGGTATGAGGATTTGGCGTGACTAGACGTTTACATGTATGTACTTTTAACTAACATAAGGTATAAAACAAGAAATTCAATTAATTGTAGGCAAAGAGCGACGAGCTCTTTCTTACAACTTAAACGTTTATTGCACGTTAGACGAATATAAAAAGGTTAACATGAATAAACACGAAGCCAGTAATCAAGATAAAAATTTACATCGAGAAATTATCCAAGCCGCAGGAATTATCATGTGCGTAATAAGAGATAGTTTTAAACATGAATTAATGTGAAATTATTATATTCCAGTGTGCGGCGCGCTTAAGCTATTTTAATTGAGCTCGAAAAATTTTCTTAAGCCACCTTAATACAGCGAAATATTAAGAATAAGCGGATTAGTCTAGCTACATAGCTACTAAAATAGAACTTACTCGATGTAAAATTTGTATCTAATTATGAAAATATATTCAAATCGATTTTGAGATTCAGGGGTATAATTTTGATATAGAATATTTTGACCTAATTTTATGGTATTTGCTGTGCGTCGATTGCTTTGTTATTTTCCATTAAATATAAATATACATACTGTTTCACCTATAAAATCGTAGAAAAAGCGTAAAAGTTATTACCGCATCCACGACTCGTGTGCTGTATGTAGAGTTATCGTAATCATCCCATAAACGACCCACTGATGGGCACGGGCTTTTTTTGCAATTGAGAGTGTGTGTGAACGTAGAGTTAATTTCCAAAAACCAATAAAGAAGTCAAATAAAGTAAAATTAAAATGAGTATAATTATTATTATCGAATAAAAGTCATGTGCAGAAAAAATGCCGCTAGTTACCCATTTATTAGCTGAAGATGCAACATTGTAAGGAGTTAATGTATGAACGTGCTTCTTTATACTTTTGTATGTCTTTTGTGTTATTAGATGCATTACACGACATTTGTTGTCATAGCACCTATTCTTCTGCAACAATAGCACTGACGTATGTAATAGAAAAACTATAATATACACTTTGTTTTTTGCAGCACGTTGTATTGTTCCATTAACACGGCCGTAATGGATGATCTAAAGAATGAAAAACATATACACAAGTTGTATATGTATTCTCTGGCAGATATAGTTACTATCAGAAATCATGATGTTTTTTTTTAATGTATGTAGTTAATTAATTAATCGAATATTACATAATTAGCTTGGATTCATCAGGACAAAGTTTTGCGTCCAGACAAAAAAAAATATTACGGGCTCAAATAAAAATGCGAGGGATGTCTTTGTAAACGGATCGAAGCTACTTTTTACTTCACTGATTAATGTTTCACCAGCTATTAAACTAAACCAATATTATTTTGACGTTCATGTTTTTCATTTTTTTTTATTCATGTTTTTTTTATTACACAGTTACTATTAAAATGAAATTCCGAAGTTATGCAATTGTTTTAAATAGCTTTAATCCTTAATAAATTGTAATGGGTTGTATTCAACAGATTTATTAGTAATAAACAATTTAGCGCAATGCTTGATGCAATGAATCTGAGTCGCCGATACATAGTGATTTTACAACTGCTACAATAGCCGATGGTATATCATACGACACGACCACACAATCCACGGTTACCAGCCGCCGTATTTATATTTGAACTTTAAACATTCTAATGACGAGGACAGACAAAGACGTTCTGAAACAAAACGCGCTAACGATTGTACCATCGATGCGTACGGACTAGAAACGTTTGCTATTTTAAACACATCCGACGGTGCCGCGACAGATACTTGGCCGGCAAACTGCCTTTCCGTATTTTATTTTCATGCAAAAAAAACTATTCAATTCACTCAGCTAACCTATTGTTTCGTTGTATCTATATACAATTCAGTGACTTATGGTGTTAAATTAGTAGAGTTTTATTTTATTTACTTACATATGTCCAAGTTTTACAATACTTAGGTACTGATGTTATCACTTGTCTATCCTGTATCGTAGTGATTTTTAACATTTTACTTCATTATCGCCCTTTATGCGTCCCTCTGCTGGGCGTTGGCGTCCTCTGCAACCGAGAAGGTTTGGGCGTTGGTCCACCACACTGGTCTAGTGCGGGTTGACGAACTACACAGCTAAGAAATCACTAAAAAAATTAAGATACTTGGTTTCCTCTCTATGCTTTCCTACAATGTTAAAGTTAGGAATAGTTCATTGCGAATACTAAGAAAAGTCAGAGGTTGGGGTTTGAACCTCAAGGCCATCACTACTACAATTTTTATTTTACAATCTTAGTTTTTCCAGAGAATTCGGTTTAATTGTTCCTTCTTCATTTAAATTCTTCGAAGATACATATGTGTAATTCTGGCGATAAATAACGTTGAAGAGGTAAAGCCGCGTGCAACAATAGCAATAGAGAAATGTAAAAATGCCTCGCGCTTGCCAACGCTGTAGCGATTCGGAATTGTTTCCAAGTAGATTTATTGTGTTCTTAATTTGTGATGAAACCAGCTGCCGTGAGCTTTATTGTCGTGATGTAGTGATAATGGGCTAGATCTTTAATAATGGCGTGCTAATTAACTCAACACGAATTGCTGGTGCGGATAAAATTAGTTTTTTAAAGCCAGCTGTTTGTGTGAGGGTTTCTCACGCTCAATCGCACTTCATACACCCTTAATAGAGGACAAGTTTATAAATAACATAAAGGAGGAAATGTTTTTGATGTTTGTTTATTCGACGAGCTGAAACGTTTGCTCTGATTATTACACAACTTTGTGGACGAAAAGAGAATGTTAAACTTTGTCTCTGAGTAAAATGCGAGAGTCTCGACCAAAAGAATGCTGAAACTTGTAGATTTTTAAGAGAGTAAATGTATTTAATTGTACATCTGAAATCTATTGCCGCTCAACGTAACAAATCGTACGTTATTACAGTGTTTAAGTGCTACCAATTAACAAGCTTTTGATCATAATCCTAGATTTTAAATTAAACCCAGGGTAATTAATGGCTCCGTGGGACTAGACGCATCCGTATCTAAAACAAAATCTTATCGCACTCAACATAGATAAATAGGCACAAACGTTGCCTATTTATGTTAAAACTCAGTATGTTGCATAATATTTTTGTCGAAATTTACTTCAAAAGCGCATTTGTCCTAGTAAAATACCTGTTCTGCTACGCCTATTTTCTCTCCTAGATTAATGAGATGAATTGAATAATAAATCATTCTTAAATATGTAAAGAAACATAATAGATGAAACAGGATATATACGATAACCTAAAACATTTGTCACAAGTCAAGTGAGACGTCAAAATAATTCAGCGCTGATCTTTCTCAAACTCGAGTTGTGACGTCACACGCCGGCGTCTTGCTGCAACGTGGTGGTGTATTAATATGTACTACGTCAAACATCCAATGAACTGACGTATGAAGAAAAACGCACTCGTACACTTATATAAGAAAAAATTGACATAGAAGTGAATATGGTACATTTTTATGCCGGGTTTTCTAATGTAAAAGAAATAACAATCCATAACGTTGCTATGGATTGCCATGGCCTTTCACAAGAATGAGATGTTAGGGTTAAGGCGTTGTACACCTGATGCATTGTTGAGGATTTCACATACAAAAAAAAATCCTTGTAAAGAACTCTATTTTAAATTGATTTTCTCCTAAACTATTTTTGCACGTGATACGACGAAACGTTTTTAGGCTATGCGCCATTTTTTACTTATAAGGGAGGACTATTAAAAGTACATAAAAAACTTACATTAATTTCTAATCTGTTAGTACTTTTGTCAGTTTTATTTACGTTTCAAAACACATCGACGTCTCCAAAGTCATCGTTCTTCATCCTATATGGAGAAAAATCTTCACAAAAGCCTTTTATCACATGATTATAGCAGGTTAGCAGAACTATAACTCCCCGCTAGTCTAACAGGGAGAAAAAATGGAGCAAAGCTTTCTCATTGGCGCTGCCAGTGACGTCATATGCTTGTAACTTTGCGCTACTATAAATATGTACCGCGTCAAACGGAGTTTCCACGATATGCACCACATGTAACTATTGAGAATGCTCCAAATTCTTCGGCGAGTTTATATTTCATGCTTTAACGGTGAGGGAAAACATCGTGATGAAACCTGCAGAGCTAAAATTATTATGAATTTCTTAGGTGTGTAGTCCACCAACCTGCACTAGGCCAGCATGGTTGACTAGAGGACGTACAACGTATATGGGCTGATGCGATACGAAAATAATTATAACCACCTTTTATTTATTTTATTTCTCTAAGGATTAATTAAATTAGTAAGTTATACAAAAACAGGTCCTTTTTTACTCCACACTTTGCGTATTCCTAATAAAGAATCAAGAGACAGACTAACGCGATTCGTACATTAGTGTGCAACAACAAATGCGACATTGTGGACACTCGTAAACGTAAAACCACTTGACATTCAGGTTATGGCGCCTTAAGCGGTTACACGCATGCAAAGTCGCCGTCTGAGAACACACCTGTCGATAATAAAACTAAAACACACAACAAACAACTGAAAGTGAAATAAATGTGCCTGCGTGTGTGCGTTCTATGACCATGCTAGATGTTAAGATGGTGTAGTAAAGTGTGCCTGGCTTTTAGGCATACGCTGTAGGATTGGGTAAACGGTTGTGAGTTCGCGTGATTATTATTTAGAAATATGATTTAGGAATGGGTAAATGAATATCTAAACCAACGTTTTCTCGGTTATAAATCGCACAATCGCACGTCGGGTACCTATAGCGTAATAAGTAGTTTTTTTTTATTAAAATCTTTCTTAAATTTTATATCGTTCTTCACAATCAAGATACAAATAATCCTAATTTATTTATGACAATAAGCATGGATATCGTGCTGATGTAGTGTGGGGCTAAAGTTTAAATTATGCAATTCTTGAGTATGATTCATAAGTATGAAGACATATTATAGTATTTTCTTTTATAATTTAAAGATACCTTATATTTATATATACATACATACATAATATTTATCTCATGTATGTATTCCTTGAAATATCTTTAACACCAACCGCTGACAATAAATCTCTCACATTCGCAAAATCTACGTCTGCTTTACTTCTGCGGGTTCCATAATTAAATTGTATACCATGTTCCTGGCAATATTTAGTGCCCCCGTTTATAGTGTACTACAACGACGAAAATCTAAACATTGAATCTGCATTACGGGCCCGGTGCGGTTGCACTGTACTTTGCAGGCAAACAGCTGTTCGCCATTATAAAAACGTTGGACGGCGCCACCGGACTAGGTCTGTGGTTACTTGTTATGTCTCGCTTTGTTACAATAAACAAGCTGGTAATTATGGTTCACATTGAGAGAACTGTTGCTAGGTTGGCTAGAAGACACTATTTGATTGAGTAACGTAGGACATGGAGTGATTATCTTCGTGTGTACGATGTGTTTACTTCGACCGGTCTTTTTAGGTTTTGCGGAAAAAAAGTTATAGCACGAAGTCTCACATATGCTCCGAAACTGTTGTAAAGCAGAATTGAAAATAAGGCTAGGAAAATTTGGGTAGATATAGTTTTGGCTACTACGTGCAGTAGGTCTTAAACTAAACCTGGATTTAACTTTATCTAAGGAAATCGATTTGTTACTAAGCTTTATTAGGATTGCTTGAAAAAGCAAGAGCAAAACCATTATGAAATACGCGTGCAGAGTTAATTATCAAAACCCATCGGAAGTTAGAAAATTTTAATGTATACAATTAAGGTACTCCTCAAAGATATACGAATATTTTGATGTCGAGCCAAAACTTTACAAGTGCTGGCGCCATCAAATGTTTACAGAAATAAACTTAAAGAGGCTGGCGGAAATGAGATGCATATTTCGGTAATCTATTACATGAATGATACAGATAGATCAGGGCAGTACCAATTTAAATTTCTATTATTGTTACATGGGTTTAAGTTTATCATCAGAAGAATCTACTTTGGCTTACACATTACACTTTGATGCCCTTATTTTAAAATCATCATCATCAGTCAATATACGTCCCACTACTGGGAAGGAACTCCTCTACCATTGAGAGGGTTTAAGCTTTAATCCACCATGTTGGCGGACTACACACCGAAGAAATTCCTGAGAGCTTTTTTTAGGTACGCAGGTTTCATAACGCTGATTTCTTGATAGTAGATTGTGAATACACACATAACTCCGAAAAAATCGAGCTGTGTGCCTGGGATTTGAACTCGCGACTAAACTTCGAGGCCATCACTGCTTCTTAGTGTTAGTTAGGGTTTAAGTTATGATTATTAAATTTTCCATGAGGCTTTTGGTTTCACAATTAAAAAATATACTCCCTTACGCCTTTGTACTTGTAGTACTCACCAAAAGTGGATTTCACACCCACGTTTCGCCAGCTTTGAAGTCAAACGTAATAGAGGAACGTAATTGCTGTTAACATGGAACATTTACAGAACGCTTGCTTTTAGTGAAGACTTTGTGACGGAAGAAAACCTCTTACACTTGGCTTAGCTGTTCTGTGTCATTTGTGTGAGGGTTATCGTTGATCCTGGTGTTCAGGATTTGCAGTCATAGGTATCGGATTGTCCATTTAAAACTCTCAACATCGATCCCAGTACTACTAGAACAACATATTTTAACATATTCCCATAAGACCTACGAGGCTATCCACCTTGTGACTATAAGGCAATTTCGAGTTAATTATATAGCGGATGAAAGAGTCGGTCATAATAGGAGCTCCAGTGTATTCGTAACTTCGAAACTCCTGGAAAATGTGACTAATACAATGTATTGTACTAGGAGGTAATATATTACCAGTACAACAAAATTTAAGTTGAAAATTATTTTAGCTAAAAGTAAAAAAGTGATCGAAGTAGGAAGTCATCAGCGCGCATTAGGTAATGAATAATTACCTCATAGTTTATTTGAAATAAAACACAAACATAAACACAGAACTCGTGACTTTATTCACCTTGTATCGCGTTGGTGATACTTTTAGTTTTATGGTGTTGTTTATTGATCTTAAGATTATATCTATCTTTACCTCTCTGTTAGATAGTCCCTAGCTAGGATTTATTATGGAAAAATAACACTTAAACAACTACACTTCACATTCATCCCTTAATACTTTCATGTCTGTATTCGCCAATATATTGTTCTGCTATTCAGAATTACCAAATTGAAAAAGCCCATTGGCGTCGAAACTTGGGCCTCTCGATTGCATCTAATAACCTTTAGCTAACGCATTATTGCAAGCAATTCTGCCTTGCCCTTGTTTTTTACGCAACATCCTTAGCCACTCATCAAGGTTTTTATAAAAAAAATCTGAAGCAATTAAAAAGGTTTCCTCACATGCTTTATGATTCTTTATAGAGAACCGACCTTGGCTCGTTCATGACAGGAGGATGTGTGTAATTGGCGAGCTCTTAGATCGTACATCGGACGCACCGCCGTCGTCCACGGCAATTACATTTGCGGTGTATAAATATTGTGCAATTGTTTTTGAACCTACATAAAGATTGTTTTGACGCTGAGCAGCCTTGCTCCTGCTTTAAGTTGATATGTTTTATGGGACACGCGGTGGAGCAGATTTTTTTTTGTGTATATTTTTATGTGCATCGGCAATTTCTTTTAGGAAATGAATTCAGCTAATAAAGAATCGAGGGTGATTGAAAAGTATACGTAGAATGTATTGTTCAATTTTTAATGACGTATTTTGAGTGGAGGTAAAAAATAAACCATTTGTTCTGTGGAATTTAGCGTTTTCTATTGTCCATCTAAATCTTTTCATATCCACAACATTAAAAGCTAATATCGATTCAATTCCTAAATAGACCACATCGAGCCCACTTTAAAACTTTCGATCGATCATGAATGCTTATCTGCAGAAAAAGATGGAAAACCGCAAACCATTATCGTACTTTCTAAGATAAACACTTTTGCCTAATAAGAAATAGTTAGTTCGCAACAAGACGTTACCTGAGAGTGAAATGGATAATGAAAGCGTTGACTCAATGAAAGAAACAAGAGTTTGATAGTGATTTGGTAACAATACCTGATAATTGAAGATGATTTAAATCCCTATTAAAATAACGGATCGGAGTGGTTTACAGGCACGTGCCAGACTTACTGTAAATTAGGACGTTGGAAACTAATCAGAAACTTTTCGGTTTTACCTATAAAGTAGCGT
This sequence comes from Cephonodes hylas, assembly GCA_030295005.1. Classification (NCBI taxonomy): domain Eukaryota; kingdom Metazoa; phylum Arthropoda; class Insecta; order Lepidoptera; family Sphingidae; genus Cephonodes; species Cephonodes hylas. The sequence continues at coordinate 2,498,013 of AP025364.1, read as the reverse complement.
TTTTATTCACTGCATTATGTGATCTTTATGTCTGAGAGAGAAAGAAACTAGATATTTATTTGTTGTAATAGGGCTGGACTATAGGTATAATCCCAAGACTAATTCTAGTCTAGGTAGAATACTAGTCTAAGTAGATTATTCTTTATCCTAATTGGAAATCATTTACCAGCTAATTTCTTTATAATCTTAGCTTAATGTACGCAGCGCAACTTAAAATATTAAACTTAATGTGCCTTCGACATTCGTCCTGTAAAACTCAGTCGACAGAAGTTTAATAACAAACATCGAATGTTATTCAAAACAAAGCATTCGGAGATAGGCCATGTTCTGACGTGGTGTATCGTTGTATCAAAACAAGGTGACGTAAGAGTTTCCAATAACATACTGATAAGAAACTTTCCTAACTTTTATAGGAAGTTAAATTGAATAAGAAGTTGGAAAGAAGGTTTTGACTGAATTATCGATCTTTTCTCTGTTATTGCAGTCAATGGCTTTTAAATGCCTTATTGGCTTCAAGGTTGACAGATTCTGGTATGGTTCTTTCGTTAGGAAAATATCCTGTGTGGCGTGGAACTTGAAAACACAATTGGAGATAAAATAATTTTAAAAATATGACCTCAGTCAGTTAATTATTTGTAGTGTAAAACTTCTCCCCTCTACACTCAGAAAAAGTAGAAATATTAGTTGATAAGTCCTCTTGGTTGATTACAATCATTAGTTTAAATGTATACCTCCCATTTCCAGTTTTGCAAGATTTATATTTATATCTCCATGGTGCCCGCTAGGCGAAGAAATTTCCAACCCATTAGACTCGTTTCATTTTGTTAGAGTTTAATCAAAATATCTCCCTCGCATTCAACACTGACGGCCGTTTATCTTCTGTATCCTTTCAAAAAAGAAAGCCAGACGTTAAATAACTTGAGAAAAATGCTCACAATCCAACGCTCGGACGTACAACACACGCGTTTGGTATAAAACATATTTAGAATTAAACACAAAACTACTCTAATAGCCCGCCAACGGTTAATGTAAGGAGCTTATAAAATTCTTTAAGAGCCGTTTCGTCCGGCTAATTGGTAGTACTTCATTCTATAGGATGGCGTTTATTTCGCGTTTGCTAGGATAGTCTTAGCTTTAAGAGTTTTATTTTATTAATTTTTGCAAACATTCTTTTTATTATATTTTAAATTTAAAATACTATCGATAAGTCACTTAAATGTGATAAATATGTCATTATGATTTCACACTCTTTGAGTTTCAGTGGGTATAAGCAAACACGAAATAATTTTCGCTCCTAAAAGCTTTATATTCATATCATCAAAATCACATGAGAATCATCTCTTATTTGAATTATCTTCTTTTTTGAGAGTGTAAATACTATGTTCTATAAGTTGGCAGATATTTCCCTTTTACTTTCTACAGTCCCTTCCACCGACCTCAAAGTTTGTGAACAAACATATAATAACTTCGGTAACTAACGCAGTTATCACTTTCGATCAAGTGAGTTGAAACGTCATAATAGCGGTTTTGTAGAAAGTGTTTATCTTTAAAATCAGTGTTCACATACCATAAGGTAAAGTAAAAAGTACATAAAGGTTTCTTTTTTCTCATTAATAGTTTTATGCTTACTCTGAGGAGACAATCACAATACATAGGAATCGTTGCGATACAAAAGTTTGCAAATAAATGACGAAAGATGTTAACGAAGGCAATAATGTTGGACGTCCGTCAAACGCATTGACGTCAATGACTGAAGCATGACTCAAGCGTTTAAAGAAGTTAATTTCAATTTGCCAAATGGATTACGCTGTAATGGTTCTATTCTCCTTTGATATGCATTAAGATATTGTGTACATATTTGTACAATTAATTTTCTTCTTTGCTTCCAATTTATTTCAGTTCTTAGGCGGTTTTTGCAATCAAGTGCATAAATATATACCACATTCCTAACATATCATACTTTTAAGTGCTCACCTTTCGCTATCGACAAGGTTTCTCATAGCTGTTATAAATTTCTAATCGTAGTCCTGATATTGTCAGTAGCTAAATTGAATCTGGTAATGTGCTCTACGAACGAGCAATAGATTAATTCCGCGAAACCAGAGCCCAAAAACTGTTTCTTCATTCTCGCTTTAGGACTTTATCATCATCATCATCAACAGTCTTTCACATCTACTGTCGGATATAGGCCTGTTCTAAGACACGTCATTGGACTCGACCCTCGGCTGCCACCTTACGGATTTGATTACTCCACCTATTCAGTACAGTGTAGACGTTATAGACAGAAAAAGTATAAAAAATCCGTTCTAACTACAAAAAGATGGGCTTCCTACTAATTCCGCGCGTCAAGGGGAGCGACCGCTAGGTGTTGCTCATACAATGGCTCCCGATAAATAAACGCAAGGTGCACCTTTGGCGACGCGTTTGCATACAGATACCGATCGCTGGGCCGGTGAAAAATTTCGATTTTATCGATAGAATGTGCGTATATTTTTTGCGTCATTTTATTAATTTATAGTAATGAGGCGTTTGAAGGCGTATTAATATGTAACTGTTACAACTCATTTCTCATATTAGTTTTGCCCAATTTTTTATTTAATCGTTCGCAATCACCATTTTTCTTTGTGGCTACCAGGTACGGTGTAGTGCACTTTTTCGTGCCTGTGTAAAAAAATAATTATAAAACGTATAGACAATCAAGACATCAAGATGCCAATGAATTGCCAACCCAATTACAAAAAAAAACTGTAACCAACGTACACAGGTGTAATATGAATAGCATCGAAAGAAATAAAAGAAAGTGTAATTTTACTCAACACCGCCAATATCTAAGCCGTCGCGTAGAAATTAATCGCAAACATAATGAGAAATAAATTAACACTATAAAACATTTATTTATAGAATAATATTGCACATATTCCAGTGCAAATACTTTAACATACGACGTTCATTAACATAATATATACGCGTTGTCCTGAACAACTTAAGAATAACTCGGTGGAGTTAATGCATAACTTGATACGATCATAAAGATCCCCGATTAATCTCCCATTTCAATACTGTAAGTTGAATGGATGTCTTCATGCGGCATGCAATAAAGAAATGTCGTCAAAATTAATAGCATTTGTGGAAATTATCGTCAATACTTTGTTGGTAATATTTATTACCATAGGAATGGCAAACGGATAAGAATCTGCTACGTGCTTATGATCATATCTGATGACGTAAGATGGACATCTTTCATTACTTAATGACCTATCAGACGAGAACCTACTGTAAAGTTTATTGCGTTTTATATCAGGAAATTCTCAGTAGTCGCGCGGGTATGAGAAGGTGCACGGTAAACACCTTGCCCCATACTATGTTGTACTTAAAACGTATGTAAGGTCTAGTCCCAACCAGATATTTGTATTCTAAGTGGCCTTAAATACACCAGGATTTATAAAAAAACATACTGTTTCTACAAACTAAGACTATTTAGCATGTTCCACAGCTCGAATATTCACTTTTATGTATGTACCTACGTATGTTCATCCAGTTTGTATTGACAAAGTAATCCGTCGAGGAAAATAATCCTATATAGTCTACTCTAGTCGACTGTTACTCAGCAGGTTCAAATTCGCTGATACTCGCGTATTCCTGATCTATTGACAAATACGTGTACAAGTCGAAGTAACCATTAAAATTCAGTTAGTGTCAACAGGACGCAGGCAGACTGTCCACTCGGCCAGACTACAAACAAACGTAAACACAGAATGTTTTGCTATAATTATATTGACGGTTACAAACCGGCCCGCGGTGTATTCCAATTGGATTAGCATTTCTTACTAGAATTTGCAGTTCCAGCCAGCGTCGAGCGTCGCATCTATTTTAATTACGTTGTAAACAGATGTGGCCCGGTTGCTTTCAAGCAGTCCAGATATATGGGAATCTAAGGCGGCCCGGAGACTGCTGGGATCTGTTGCAAGTGTCCTCCAATTACTACCACCATAAAGTCTCATAGCTTCGCCAATAATGTACAGGAGATGTGAAGCGTTTTTATTATTAGATCAGAGATAGTGCGTTTTATTTTCATATAGAACCTGGAAACTGGATATCCAGCCAGAAGTTGTCGCTCCTAGTTTTTAATTTCCAGACAGTTTCTTTGTGTCATTTCTAGAATGGCAACATTTAGTCTTGGAGTACTAAAATTACCAAGACAAGTAATGAACGTTAGGTGGTAGATTTCTAGAACTAGATAACGCTGTTATGGTTGTTTATCATGTATAAGATAAACGGGATGGTGGAATGTACAACAATTCTACAGTTGCATTTCTCGAAAGAAGTGATATAAAGCGAGTCTGTCTTTAAACTATATGAATTCATGCACATTTTCAACACATTTATTTATTTGTTGTTAATTTAGATTCAGGGTAGTTGAATCCTTTAAAGAATCAAAATATTTTTCATTATTCAAGAGTTAGAGAAAATAAAAAAAACATTTTCACAAAAAAAATAAGTCTGTAACAATAAAAATAAATGGTAACGAAGTACCTACTATTAGTTTGTCCGCTCAGCTTGCGAGATGCCTTAAATAATCTTGTCACTCAACTAGATACTAATAATGTGCAAGTAATATCATTGATAGAGTTATTTCGTCACATTCATTACTGTTCCGTGGCATGGATTGCGAATTTATAGTCGTGCCATTTGCCAATCCACCTACTAGTAACGCTGAGTTTTTATGAGGTCGGAAATAGACCAGGGAGCGTAGACAAAGTAATATTCTATTGTATTCGATTTTTTGTCTACATAACCTATAGGATTGACTGCCTCGTGGTCTCGCGGTACAAGTATGTGCCGTGCGATCTAGAGGTCCTGGGTTCGATTCCCGGGTCGGGCAAAGTGTTATTGGGTTTTTCCATTAGGAAATTCTCAGTAGCAGCACGGAGTATAGAAATGTGCCCGAAAAATGGCAATAGGTTCGCCCCCTATTACGTGGGACTGATACATAGGGGAGACTGGGGTTGGTTGTGACATTTTTATTTCAAAATGACATATTTTTTTGTTGATTTGCTAGTTTTACCTAACTATAGGTTTATTTGATAAAGTAACTATTCAAGATTTTAATTTACAATTAATTTTATGTAGGAGGGTAATATTAAAGACACAAATGAATGAATTCTAAAATAAGAGACGTGTCACATTCAACCCCGCGCCAGGGGCTGGTTGTTACAGTATAAGGGGCAAAAAGTTACAAGACAACAAAAACGTATCATAAGGGTTTTTATTTGGAATAATAATCATAATCAGTTATTTTACTTTACTTACAACATAATTAATATTTATTCAAATCAGTCTAATGTCTCATTAAAACAAAAACATGGTTTTCTAAAATTAAAAACAAAACAACGTAATTATTTTTGGTTTTGTACCTCGTGAGAACAAAATATGCATAATTTCAGACCTTAGAACATTATAATTATCTGTCTATGAACAATATATACCTGTGTATGAAAGAACAATAAGTATGTTTTAGGTATAGGACTCATTCTGCCCTGTGGCAAGGGGGTGTAAGAATCCCACCACGATCTTCCCTGCCTGTCGTAAGAGGCGACTAGTAGGGACCTGTGGGGTCGCTTAATGAAAGGGACCCTAAGACGGGCGGCAGCACGGTGGCCTGTGTCTGTCGCGGGCGCCCAGCCATAATCAAGGCGCCCATACAAGGCTTGTGGGGGTGCAACAGCGCCCCCTATCACATCGAGACGGACGGGACGCTTTTCATCTCGGAAGCGCACTGGGTGGCTGCGGTTTAATGATGGGAAACTTCTCGCCCACAGACCGTGGTCACCCTCCTTGGCGCGAAGGAGGCCACCGGGGGGTTTTAGTCGGTATGCCGGTGATGGTTAGGGAAAGGTTAGAGACACAGCCCGGCAATAACATCTGCGCGGACCTCACCGCGCGCCAGGCTGGACCGGTGACCCCGACATACACTTCCTGCTTCTCTCTCCAGAGGGGGGCGGGAGGTAGAGCCATAAGGAGGCTTACCCCTCAATAAAAAAAAAAAGGTGTAGGACTCATTAACAAAAATAACTGACATATGGCACAATCCAAAGTCTTTTTCGATGCCACGATTTTTTTTAGTTTTGTCCTCCTCCAAAATAGCTGCTGCTTGTTCGTAAACATCTTTAGATATTTTGACCCGCTCTGTTTTTCTTTTATATGTCCTCATCCTACAACAAAAAATAAATAATTACATAACATAAATTATATCAGTCAGCAAGAAGCACTACAACGTCACAACCTGCCCCGAACAAATGTAACTTTTAGCCCCGACGCCAAAAATGACCCTTTAAGGTTACGTAGTGAAAACATAAATGTATGTAGCTGAATAATGGCAGTTTCATCACAAAGCGAAAGAATTAGTGCGTAAATTATATAACAGATACATGTCTGCTTTTATAGTATTTCGGTTGTAGACCAATTTTACTAAAAAATGAAAATGTTACTAACCTGCAATTTTAATGGCAGCACGTCCGGGCTCCTCACACAAAGACAATAGCGCCACTGGCTCTCGCGGCGTGCTAGCCGGCGGTGGCGTGAGTATTTGTCTCTTTCTAACGCCAGTATAGCGTTTTCTGGTTCGCCAGCATTGCCACTGTAACTACCTACCCCTGTCACAACCAGCCCCAGTCTCCCCTACCTGGCGAAATGTGGGTGCAGAAATGCATCTCTGCCTACCCCTTCAGGGAATATAGGCGTGAGGTATGTTGTTGTTGTTGTTGTTTATAACCCATAGGATAAGGGCATATGAAAATTTCGTATATGAAGTCTTATATCCTATATCAGACTAAGCCCTCTCAGCTGTAGAAGACCTATGTAGACCTAAATTAACTGCCGTATAAGTTGAAAATGTAAATTAATTGTAACTGAATATGAAGCCACATGCACGATGACGTCACAAACGAGTAAGTTCGACGATACGAGGGCAATAACTTTTCAATAAACATCGAATGCAGCACTTTTATTAATATTTTATTAAACAATATAAACAGCAGCGATGTTAATGTAGGTATATGGGAATCGGATTCATATAAAATGAGAAATATTTCAAGTGGCAATCATCATCAGCTCATTTACGTCCCACTGCGGCTTCTCTATAACTGAGATGTTTTAGGCCATAGTCCACCTTGCTGGCTTAGTGCGGGTTGGCGGACAACACACCTTAGAAATTCCTAAGAACTGTTTTCCTTCATCGCTACAGCACCTAATTGATTAATTCATGGTGAACTCATAACTTTGAAAAGTCATAGGTGCCTAGGGTTTGAACCCCTGAACGCCATTTTCTCGACCACGCGCCTAAACCTCGATGCCATCAATACTTTTTCTTTTCAAATGGGAATAAAGGTTGTTATTTAAAGTAATGAATGCTCGCGTGAGTTTCTTTGAAAGAGTACAGAATACTTTACGTCTGCCTATTTATTGCAGTTCTCAGGAACATTACTAGACTTAATGCTGATACTGAGAATTCACACTTCGTATAAGTCATAATGTGGTTTGATCCTAGATCGAACTCGGGTCCTTTAGATCGCTTTATATCGAGGGAACTGGACCGCGCTTGGCTTGTAATAAATTTAAATGGAAGTACCAATTTACAGCATATGCTTACGGCGTTAGTATTAATTAGAGAATGTAATACAAATTAGTAAGTAGTATGGTTAGATCAGGGGTGGTACTTTTATTGGACACCATTGGAGTTAATCGTTAATTGTGTAAGTCTAGTATATAATTGGTTATAGTGGGGTCAGGATTTTCTCATTTATATATCAAATTGCTATTATTATACTATAATGTATAAAGATTTAAAGAATAAAAATTATTATTTGGGTATTTGTAACGCTACCTCGGCTATTGGACTTCTAGGTAATGTCGCCCCAGTTTAGGCAATTCTATAATTTGTCTAGGCAAAATATTACTGGACTATGCCCTATTACGTGGGTTTTAACCCAGTAGGGCAAATATAGTTGTAAATACACCTGCTCCTACCCCTAGGGGATGCAAACTTGGTTGTAAGTATATATGTATATAAATTATCATGCTACGATAACCAGTCTTGACGAGTCTGTGAACATTTATTTAAAGACAGGTGTTGCTTGTCCAGTCATGTTGCTTGTGAATTATGGTATGCTGCTCATGTCTATGACGCACGGCATAGACAATCCTTGCGGCATTTTTTTTTCCCACCGCCCCCACTCAAGTTTAGGGTTGTCACGTAGACTTCGCATTATTTTGTCGACTTAACGTTAACTTAAGTAGGTAAAACAGATTTACACACGTGAAAGGATATTTATGGTAGGTGTATTTCTATATCCACAAGAACAAATTACACAATTTTTGAAACCTTTCCTACGCACCTTACTGCGATCAAACTAATGTGCTTCCATCATCATCTTCAGCCCATGTGTATCACACCGCTGGACACGAATCCCTGCACAAAGAAGTTGCAATCCTTAGTCCGCTGGTCCAGTGCGGGTTGACGGACAAACGAACGTATGTTAGAAATATGAAATATCCTAAAACTGTTCACGGACAAATATTTGCGAGCGTAAGATGATATTACAGTACGCTGCGTACATCACTACATTTATTCATGGAATACACATCGCAGCGGGCAGCTGTAATTCATAGAAAACATCTGTTGTAAGTGAATACGCCGGCCGTCCTAGAATCACGCCCGTCTGCCGCTTCCCGTGTCGTTTTACATTGTAATGCAACAAACTGTTGCGATCTCGACAACGAAGTGGTTGTTGGTTGGTGTGTGTGTGTTATGTGTGCTGCTTTTAGTATGAGGTATTAGATAAAGGTAAAGATTTAACTAAAAGCTTGAGGTGGTTATGTAAAATCTACCAAATGGGTAGAGACGTAGCTACGTGGGATCGTAAGATGCGACGAACATTTTGTGGGTCCGTAGGCGCTCACATACACCCAACAGTCAGTTCGTAAACCACATTAAAATACGAGTCCTGTATCGTAGGTATCACACAAACATTTTTCTCGGTGCGGGAATCGAACCCGCAGCCTGTACTATTGCAAGTTGATGTCTTAACAACTGAGCCACACGCCTGCGAAAAACAATTGCTTATTACACTCAAAACGTCTGAAATAACAACATTACTGATATAAGTAGTAAAGTGATATAGCACGACTTCAATATCTACTTAATGTTGGGCTAGTATTTTAGAACTTTCAGTAGCCCAATACTTAGCTCTACATAAAATTACCCCAGCCTCTCGCCCGTCATCGCACAGTTGCGCTCGCTGAGTCGACCCCTCCATCCAAAGCAGACCGTCAACGCACCAACGCAATAAAGATTTACGTTCGCCCACATAATTCCATCCATTTGTACGAGCATACATGATGTAGAACCGATACGTTTTTATAACGTGACCGGCCCGTGTTTGTTTTAATCATTCCGTGTATCAAAAGAGCCCGGCCTCGTTAATTAAAAAATGTGTACTTCCCATGTGGAGACATTTAAAACGGCCCGCAGAGCCGTGTTCTCGTTTCAAACAAACAATAAAACAAGCGGGTGGACGAGTCACGGTGGTGCGTCGTGTATAATAAACACGGATAATTAATCAGCAATCGCTTTGTGCGTACAAACCGAATTTTATACCTATTTGTTAACCGGGTTAAGGCGCAGATCACGGCGGCAGCGATTCCATCAAAGAGCCCACCGGCTACGGATACACACGAATAATTACAGGGCAGGACCCAGAGCTAATGTACTGGCGCTTGGTTAACTAGCCTCTTAATTGTAGTCCAGATATGAAACGTACATATATACTTGTATATGTTAATTTAGATAAACAGAGGGCGCTTTGAACTGATTACGGCTATAACTCGGCGCTTTCTAAATTTTGTCTTCATGAAGAAATTTGCAAAGAACAAATTTGGCCCACGGTGGTGAGTTGACCACACCCTTCTCAATGGCAGAGGAAACCCGTGCTCAGCAGTGGTATTTATAGGGGCTGATGATGTATGGGAGCTATTGCAGGCTATAAAAAATACTATCCTGGAATTATTACCTTAATACAATTAGGCTAATAAAATGCGCTCCGACATTACCAATATAACAATAGAATTAGAAACCAATACACAAATGAAACCATTATTTATGCGTGTCGGGACGGGCGCAGTCGGCTGTGTTATTATTATCAATTAACTCAACCGCCCGGTTTTCTTTAATCCCCTTGGCTCAGTTTCTTATTGTCTAATGGATATAAATAAAGTTAAATAGTCTTTTACAACGATGTAAATTCCATTTGAATGTGTGTTTATTGGATAGGCCTAACAACTGTGCTAGATTTATATATGTCGTGAGATAAAGTATACAAATTGATCGGCATGAATCATTGTTAACATTTGTACTCGTGTTTTTTATATTTTCCACAGAAAAGAATAGAGCTGAGTATATATAAATAATAAATGTATATAAATAAGTATGTTGGCTAAAGGTATTCATGGTAATAAAAAATAATGAAAAAATTAAAACAAATCTTTTAATTAACAATGGCTTTTTGTTTATCCTTATATACATTTAAATATTTCATAATTATTTCCTGAAAGCGCTCGAGCGAACAATTCAAAATGTTGGCGTAATAATTAAAAATACACGCGAAATTAATTTTATTACATTAACCTCGTTTGTTAATAATTTAAAATTAATTTTGATGTTTAATTTTTATAATTAAATTAACTTTTTGTGGTATGCAAATTGAGCTCAAAGGTTTTTTGTTATGGAAATTGGTATTCTGGAGTCAATAAAAATGCCTGGTACAGATTGTATGTCAAAAAGTATTGCTGGCAAAATTTGCATCACACTAAAAAGCCCTAAGCGTTACGTTACATATCGAGAAATCCTAACTCACGGTTATATATTTCATATTCCACAAACACAGTTTATAGGGATTATGCATGAAATTGTCGAGTATTTTATGTATGTTTCTTAATAGTACGCATGTCCTAGAAAATTTATTAACCTATTAACCGATGATTTCCAACGCTGAGTTACCGTGTTGCTTGGTATTTCTATGCGGGTGTTTTTTTCTCCCGCCGAGCCATAAATGGAACTAGTCGGGTCTATCAATGATTTTTTCTCGTGTTCCAGGTAAGTGCGCCGGCGACCAGACTGGCTGGACGGCGTGTTTGCACCGGACAGCTGCCCCGGTACAACGCAGTTTATTAAACACGTTTCTCATACATATATCCATATCTAAAAATAAATTATTTATGTACATTTTTAATGGGGACAGTGTAGGTTTAGTTGCGTGTGTGCGTGCGATGTTAGAGGATTGCAGATTTAAATATTACAAATTAATTGTCGCGATATAAAATTCAGTATGTAGCCTCGAAAGGGTGGTTGTACGTCGAAAATAATAATGGGCGAAACTATTACCATATTTTGGTGACCCAATTAGTAAGTCAGTAACTGATTCGAGCCAATCGAACCACCATTAGATCGCAAATAACTCAGGCTAGAAAGGCAGTCAAAACTAGACAATTCAACATTGAAACGAAAGATATCATAATCATCAACCTTTATACGTCCCGATGCTAGGAAAGAGCCTCCTTTATCATTAAGAGGGTTTAGGCCTTAGTCCAACACGCTAACCTAGTACCTGCGGGGTTTTAAGATAAAAAAATTTAGTTTGTTAATTTAACTATCGGTGGACAAGCCAAGCAGTGATGGCCTCGAGGTTTAGGCGCGCGGTCGAGAATCTCGGCGGTCGCGGGTTCGAACCCAGGCACACACCTATGACTTTTCGAAGTTATGTGTGTCATCATCATCATCATCATCATCAGCCAAAGGACGTCCACTGCTGGACATAGGCCTCCCCCAGAGACTTCCAAAGCGCTCTATTGGAAGCGGCCTGCATCCAGCGGCTATGTTATGTGTGTATTCACATTGAATTATCACTTGCTTTAACGGTGAAGGAAAACATCGTGATAAAACCTGCACACCTAAAAAAGTTCTTAGGAATTTCTTAGGTGTGTAGTCCGCCAACCCGCACTAGGCCAGCGTGGTGGACTATGGCCTAAAACCCTCTCAATGGTAGAGGAGACCCGTGCTCAGCAGTGGGCGTATATGGGTTGATGAAGAAGAAGAAGAAGAAGGACAAGCCTACAAAATCATCTCTGTCGACACGTCCCTACAGAGGGTTTATTTTTATCCCAATAGTAGGTCAGCGTAGAGCCTTGGGATTTATTAGTTTATATTGTTTGTTTCCTTTAATATTTACTGTATATCTCGGACACGGCTGATGACGTCATAACTTGGTAGTTATAAATCTCGTGTGACGTAGGGTTGCCAGTGTGTTGACATACATGAATCGACGCAACGTTATTTTCAAAATGTAATTACAGTAGTCTGGTCTCGCGGTTTAAGTATGTGACATGCGATCTATAGGTCTCGGGTTCTATTCTCCTGGTGGGAAAGTGTTATTCGATTTTTTAATTAAAAAACTCAATAGCACCACGGAGTCCATAAAAAAGACTACATGCTACTCCGTGGCACTGATAAATACCAGTCAAAATAATCAAACATCATAAAATCTCCTTCAATTTACGCTCCATACACTTTCCATCCACACTCCATTTTCTTGTAGTAGTCTGAAAGCGTTTTACATTACATAGTTAATTGATTTAAGTTTTTCGTAAAAAAAACCCTTTTCTTCATTTTACCTTAATATACTGCCAGTCTACTCAATATTCCTCTTGGTACCTACGGATAGTAAGAAATGTACGGACATAAACACAAATTAGTTCGAAACAAGCGACAATCCTGTCCAATCATTCCACGTATTCCCAATCAATATCTCAGTGTTAACATATAAATCAACTTCGCACACAGTACGTGTTGGCTTCTAGATTAAGGGGAGGAAATTGCACCTGAGCCCTGAGCCCCCGCCCTCCCCTCTGCTCCCTTCGCGCCCTTCACACCCCCTTGTTCTTTTCGCCATCCCGCATATAAGAATACATTAATTTGAATAACCGGATTAATCTGCATGCATTATAATATTTTTACACCGTGAGCATGGAGGTTTTCATGCAAAAAATGTGCCCTATTTCCCTTTTGAGTGTATATTATTATATTATGTATCTTTTTTTAGTAGATACTACGTCTGCATGAATGTGGTTTTAACTAGGGCATTTTTTTAGGCAGTTGATATATTGAGACTTGCATCTTAAAGTGGGATCAGATCTTTGTAAGTGGCTAATTGGGTATATTTATTTATTCAAATGTAAATTAATGAAATGGGTTTCCTGATCGATAAAATTACATTCACACGTATTAAACTCGTTGAACCGAAGAGCTGATCTAATATACTAATATAGATCAAAGACTAATTTAATTACATCTGATGAAGTTTTTACGAGTACGCTTAATGTGTACTGGTGATGTCGCGGTCGCTACGGACGCGAGTAACAATTTACTGCACAGGGTTTAAGCGTCAAAGCGCAAAAAGCGAACAGACTCAAACTCAGTTTCATAATATTATTAAGGTTTTATTTTTTTCTAATTTATTCATTTCTTTTACCTCACGTATCAGTAATTACAAAACATAAACACAACACCAGACGGCGGATAATTAATGCACATAATGGCGTCGTTTTAAAACCTCCTTTACAATTCATCGAGTGATTTAACGTAATTACAAGTCTAAAACGTAATCAGCCAGTTGCAATACGAGTTGATTAAATAAATACATTGTTAGTGCGATTACAGTTGAATCACGGCAATGCAATTAGTCTGTGCCAGATAGCCGGGCACGCGACAGCCCGGTGGGCATTTTAACTCGATCCCCCATTACCGATCGCGATGGCTAATAGACTTTTAATATGTCACTTACATTGATAGAGATTTAATGTGTCATAATGGAAATTATGTACTTCGGTGTCAATAAGGGTTTTATGCATTTAACAGCTCGTGTTCGAGCCTGAGAGAGTTAATGGCAGTTCGATAAGAGCATTTGAGGTGTTTGGTCGGTTTTATTTATATCTTTCTACAACGATATATCTTGCGGTCTCTGTAAGTTTATTTTTGTCATTGTATACATAATTTCACTTATAGCGATGTGTCTGAGGAGACACAAGTTCATAATTCTTCCTTCCTCATTTCTTATAAATTGAAAATATATCAATCCACAACCAGGCCAGTAAGCTAGTTTGAGACCAAATCCCATTTGATAGTACCTCTACCAGTATGAACAGTTTCCTTTAAATAAGCACCCAACATCCACTATCACGACTTTGCGTAGAAATATTAGTATGTATTCTTAAATCGGTTCTGCCCTATAATAATAAATAAAAATATTATTATATCCACACGAAACGGTCACGCACTCAAACGATGGAAGATATACATTAGGGTGTCCCAAAAAAATCAAAGTCTTTTTTTGTCAACGCATACCCTCTAATTATTTTCGAATGGTGTTAAAACACTTATAAATAAAATTTCATGAACTTAGGACCACTGCAACCCGTGCCGACTTGCATTCATGTGTTTCAGTACTTACATACTTTGTATGAACTTCGGCGCGTCGCAATATTCCCATGGAAGTTTCGTGGTTGCTTGTTTATTGTATTGGTAAATGCCTCTTTTTGTTTAATCAATATGTCAGATTAAGATTTCAAAGGCAAATTTTAATCGGGGGGTGCAAAACATTAAAATAACGGCTTAAAACTTCTCTGTAAAGAACAAATATTGGCAGTTCTGTTTAATAAAATTCGTGAAGTAAAATTGAATTTTGTTAATCGCAAATCTAACTATTCGAGATTAATTATATTTTGTTAAAGGGCTTATATGCCTATTTAAGCTTTAATAAACTAATTAAATTAAGAAATTAGGAAATAAGTTGCCTTATACCGACTCTGAAGAGATCAACTATTAATGCAGAAAAAATCGCAAGATGAGTTCGTAGAGTGTCGTCAAGAGTTTGTTACAAGCTTGGACTACTTTTTGTATATTGCACACGCCAGTGCCCTTTAATTGATAAAAATAAATCTAGATAATAGATATAGTTATACAAATAGATATACATTGTTTTACCGGACAGAATTATGAAGGAAATTTAAGGGTTGGCTATCAAGAATTAACAGTTATGGCTATAATCATATTCTTTAGTGGTGATACAGAAAGAAAATTGACTGTTCGATCTCTAAGTTCTATGTACCAGACACCATGATGGCCGAAGCAATTAATTGATTAAAAATGTCGTAACTTATTTTTTAATTGTAAATTACTAATAAAAAGTCGCACTATTAGACATCCAGATTTGCATCGCTATATACCATGTTTAGGCTTGGATGCATTGTATATCATCAGTGACGGCACCTTACCACGATTTATGTTTGCTTAATACTTTGAAACCCTGGGAAACTGTCAATAAAATTAACTCAGAAATGACTATCCAGAATAATTTTCAGCATTTTTGGTATTTGGTTCATAAAGTAGCTGTCTTGTCTCTATATCACTATGATGGAGACCAGGAACCAAAAATGATAATATTTTAAAGCTTAACTAAAGAGGATCCATCAATTCATATCCCTTGGAAAGATATCTGCGTGATTTACTTTTTTAGAAAGATATAAACGACTTTATTTCGATCAAAAACTAGTCTTGCTTTTCTTCAATCGTTTTAAAAATTTTGACACTTTTCTCAATGAGTTGCTTACTTCACAGACTAGTTACTTCTTTTCAAGCAGTTAAGAAATAAATAATGACACTAAAAGTCGCTAGTGATACTGCAAATTGCAGTTATACTGATACAAAATTTTCGTGAAAAAGTCACCTTTAAAGGGAAACTAAAGCAATTTTTCCTGTGATTTATCCTAACAGTAAAAAGAAAACTTTGAGATAAAAATATCACAAATATTCCTGTTTTAATAATAAATATATAATACCGGTGAAATAGGATATAATTTTGAAAATAAAAATTAAGTTTTTATATGTGCTCTACAATTACCATACAATTTTTTTCTTAAAACTTTGCCATCAAGTCGGCACGGGTTACCGCTATCCAATTTCGATAATATTTCGTATTTGAGTTATTAGGGTCAATTAGAAAAAATATAGAGGGTATGCGTATCTAATTTCGAGAAAAAAAAAATCGCCCTACTAAGCTGGGACACCCTAATATACATAGATTAAATGTATTCTGTAAATTAACTTTTTTGTACTCTATTAAAATGATTTGTTTTAATATGAATTTCTTTTCGCTCAACTGATTTATAGATAACAAGATAATTTCGATGTAGAACTACTACTCCGTGACATCGGATAGATGTGACGGCTCGTCGCCGTCGAAAATTACACATTTTTCATTTTAAATGTATAATAATATGTATATTCTATGACTGACAAATATTACGTGATTATATTTAAAGATTATTCTAGTAGATCATTATGTTAATGTCTCTCTAATGTTCTACCGTTTTAATTTTTACTAATCTGACATTGATGTCAACTAGCTTCGCTTCTCATGAGGCTTGGTTATTTTTCAATCTTTATATAGTTCTGGGTTTTTACCAAAAAAATATATGACAGACTCTCAGTTTAATATTAGAGGCCTCAATAACAACTAAATGTCTGAAAATGTGCCCGGCCGTTATAACGTGAAACTTAAAACAGAATATAGAATAACTTTTCTGCAAACCTCTTACTAATAATACAAAGCCTGTATGACAAGCATGTCGGTATGCATCATTTTTAGTCTTATACAGCGTTTGCTATTGCTATTAAAAAACACCATACTTAATAAGATACATAACATGTTAGAGGACAAAGCACTAAAGAGGGTCTTGGTATTATTAAATTAATTTCGTATAAATTGTAGTCTCCGTGGAATATTATTAAAATACGACAGTAGATAATAACAACGAATAAGGTCATGAGGAGATTACAACGTTAAGAACCTATTGTATACTTAATGAATGTATTCAATTTACTTTGCATATTACATATGGAATATTCTAGAAATTTTGTATATGTTATGCAAAGCATGAAAGAGCATTTGGCTAAGCCGGCATTATTGTATCGACTGGAGTATTTTATTATTATGCTAGTCTAAATGATCTTAATTTTTGGCCTACTCGATATTTAATAGGGTTCGTGTGTTTCTGAGTTAGTATATTGCCTTAAAATACAATGGGCCAGATTCCAATTAATATTTTATTTTTTAATATTATATAGCTTTAATATTCCACTTTTGCTGGCCAATTTTAATATTTACAAAATATAAACCTAGTTTTAGATCGCAGTAGCGTCAGATATTATTCCGACACATCTAATAGCTGGCTTTTCTCCTAGAATTTGCGTAGTAAAGGCTGTGTTTAGTGTGATCTGACGAATATGATTATGTATGGGTTTATAGCCGTTACAGGATGTTTCTCTATCGCCGTGCTTAGCTATATACATGTTGATATCTATAGACAACATACATCGCTATTATGATTAAAAAGATGCTACTTTAAAATAATTTTGTGGTTGCAAGATTATTTACTCTTTTCTATAAAATATTATTAGTATTATGAAGCGTTGCTGTGACGAAGGTACAGACATTCATTTGTTATAAAAAAATCTATTGGTGAATCGCATTATTAGTCTTCACAGTATGATCAAACAAAATGAAAGACCCAAATATCAGTATAAAAAGTTAAAATTATATATTTACAATTAAATACATTTTTTACCTGACTGGCTGGTTACAAACGGCTGGTAATTCCACTTTAAAAGCGAATAAAAAAAATTGTTTGCATTACGCATTAAAAACGAACAGTGACCTTGAAACGACGAAATATTTGAGCATCGTGTGCCAGTGAGCGACTCAACTTACATAAACATACGTAACTACCCAATGCACTCAATCGGACGCGAGCGTGACTTTTGAATGAGGTGCTCGGCTTTTGTTTCAAATTTACTACCCCATTCATAGACACATCAGTCCATATACGGACAACTGGGTACTCTAGGATTGATAGGTCGGTGTTAGGAATAGTAATGAGATGAAGTTACACTGACACGGCAAAGTGACCCCTCTTAACCATGAGCACACATAGTCTTACTGCATTATTCGTAGGATTTATAGAGGATTGTTCCGGACTTTGGTAAATTAGCGTGTTTAACTAAGGTAAATTTTGCACCAAACATATCGCAATGAATCTCAAACAGAAGTAATATATTTTTTTGTTCAGGGTTAACTCTGATTAATATAATTATACCAACAGCAAAAACTATGATAATAACATACATTATAGACGCAAAAATCATCGCTAAATCTAACGTTTTATAAAAAAAATGTGCTAAAAACACATAATGCTCGACACTCGGCTCTGTAAAAAACCTGACTGTGGAAATCCTTATTTTTTACACCCTGTTGCGAAATCTTCGCTCCACTTGGGCCCGTTGTTTCGCTCCTTACGTGATATTTTCTACTACGCCGCTACGGAGATGGAATTTAGAATCTCGCTGGAAGTGAATGGACGTGGTTCGCTTTTTGAAACTTACTTATTTAAAGGAATTATTAGTTAACCTTGTCATAAGTGGGATGATTAAAGTTCGCCTATCATCTCGAGTGGTTTTGTTCTTCAGGCCTCACGTTTTCACATTTTATAAGTGACAAGAAACAAAAGAAAGACATTATGGTGTAACGGAAGTGAAGCGTACAAGGCAACATACCTATAATACAACGCAAGTGACCTTTAATGAGAGTCCATGTTATGTTCAATTTCTCATACGATGTTCGTGTGTGGCGCCATTATATCGAATAATTGTGTATCCCACGAAAGTATTAATTAATTAAATTTCATGTATTTAAATGGCCTCTAATGATACGTAATTACAATGGATATGAGGTGCGTGAGCATAATAATTATAATTAAATAACTCATGTAAATAATGTTTATTTTTATTACAGTTTTATAATAATTATTCGTTATATAGTAGCGTCTAATTGAGCGCACAGTGAATTTCAAATAAAGTGTCGGTTGACGACAAACATGCTGGGGATGATCCTTTATAATTTCCAATATAATACTCCATTGTACAGACTTTTTATTTCTCTTAAAACCAATGCAGAAACTTAGAAGAAATTAAGAACTTACAAATCCTTTTTAAAACCGTCGAAACATGAGGGTAGAAGCTAAAAATACACCATTGCCTTCACCTTCGAAGATATGTAGGTACATACATAAGACACCCTAAATCCAGGTCACGGTTCGTCATTCATACGAAAAAAACAATACGTACATTCCCATCAGGCGGTTCTTCCAGTTCAAGAGCATCCCCGGCGTGGCCATTTTGCGATATTGTCCTGCTATTTGGGTCAGTGGCTCAGTGACGCCGCTGATGACACGGCTTGCGTTTTATTGTTCGCGTTGCTTTTACATAACACACCTTAGCCAGCCCTAGTATTCGGTGGCTCGGCTATTGTGCAGCCGGGAATGCTACCATACATCTACGGGCCCATTAGACGCCGGGCGCAATTGCTCTTTTAATGCGTCAACGGTTATTCAGTCGTGGTTGTTCGTCTAGCGGAATGATGATAGGCCATTCGATAGACGAAATCTTAAAAGGACATATAAAATTTTGTTTTCCCGAAGCGTAAAATTAGGTGGCTTTTTGGGCCAAACAAAAGTAAATTTGCTAGAAAAATGTTACTTCGTCTAGTTGCTAAGTGGATCTTGGATTTACCTGAACAATTTTTTGATAGATCTTCTTAGCAAAACAATTTATTTAGTCTCAGTATTTTTACATAATTAATATTGCATGAAAAAGCGTCCAAGGCCCGACTATCACGTGCTTCCGGCAAATAATAACGAAGGAAAGTTTTGCTAAGTGAATAAATCATTATAATCATAACAAAAATGCAGCTTCACCTCGATTAGTCTAGTTTAATAAAAAAAACGCACATAAATCATACAAGCGTGAGGTTGTTTAGTTTTTTAGCGAAAATATTTACCATGTCTGAGTTTACGAAGTGTTTCCTTGTGCACACAGTAGACGCTATAAAGATTGAACAAAATGAGAATGTTGAACATGAAAGAGATTCTTAAATAATACGGTGGTTTTATCTCGCCAAGGTAGTGTTGGTTGCGGGGAAATTTTGTAAGGAATCTCACATTGTTCCTGTACGCTTTGTCGTCCGGTGCGGGAAATATCTTAATGTGACTTATCGGATTTTCGTGGTGAATTATATCGTGGTAAGGAATGTTATTTATGTCCCTGTATGGTCAAGTACATGGTGAGAAAACATGCGCTCTTAAAAGTTCTTAGGAATTTCTTCAGTGTGTAGTTTTTTTTTTTTTTTTTTTTTTTTATTATGGGAAAGGAGGCAAACGAGCCAGTGAGCCACCCGATGTTAAGTGGTCAACACCGTTACCGTTTAGTTCGCTAAACCGAACTAAGGGAGAGTGGTGGACTAAGGCCTAAAGTCTCTCAACTGAGAGTATTGCAGCAGAGTCCCGTGCCTACCAGTGGAACGTATAAGTTGAGCTCAAAGTTGAGCTGTTTGCTGTCCATACATGAAAACAGCAACAATTATGATATTATTATCTCTGACGTGTTTAATGAAGATTCTGGTTTACGTAGCCAATATTTGTTCAATTGGTATGGTTTGATTGACCTTTTTATTGTTCAATTGTTATAAACTAACAAACTGTACCCACAACGTAGAACGTTCAATCTATGCCAAGCCAATTCATGTCACTGATAGATAGACCTTCAACTCTGAGATAACCTGAATAATCAATTGCCTCTACCTTCTGTGCACAATTTTAAAATTAAATCCGAACCAAAACATAATAGTCCACGGCAGATTCACCCGTCAAATACTCACCCGACTTTCATAAAACAAAACAAAAGGCTGTCAGACATTGAGTGGCAAATATTATTCCCGAGTATATTGAATATGCGTAACACGCGCGCGTTCGTTATTGGTGTAAATCCAGCCGACGATACGTTACAAAGACATCGGCGGGGATTTTAATTAAAAGCGAATTTAATTGTGTTTGTATCCAATTAATCTCGTGTTACTCGATATGTTGGACAAATAAATATGTATTTGGAGACTAAGGGGGATGCTGTGTTTTGGTAAATATGTTTTGGTTGATTGTTGAATGATTTTGAAAGAGTTTTGTTTTTTTCCGTGAGGTTCGGAGGGAATGCCACAAGCAGGAGCTTCTATATGAATCATTAAAAATATTTGCATCGAATCTGGGTGTTTGTGAGATCGAGAAGTATCTCGAAGTGTCTGATATCCACGACACAAAACTAGCATTGTGAGTTCAAAACTTTGTATATGACTGTTGGGTGTATTAAAGTGTTCATATTATGAAAGTAGAAGTATATTATGGCCCTATCCCACCACACACCCGCCACTGCAACTCCTGTACTCCAGGATCAACAGCGGCACGCACAGTATTGGCGCCGAGCAATGAAGCTCAGCGAATCTAAGGGGACCTAAATTGTCACAATCCCGCAATGAAGTTAATCAGAAAAGCAATGTAAAGGAAGAGTTGGAAAACAAAGAGTTGTCCACTTCCCTCCACAGCAAAGCGGGTGACAAAATATTGAGCTATGAGGTTTAACCTCACACAAAGAAAGACAATTACAATTACCAAAAAATTAGACGCAATTGAATAGTAGAAGTATATTGTATACATATTATAAATCTATCTTGTATGTAATTTCACTTAAACGCGTGGTTATAACTATAGACATAATGGTAACCTTACACCGCCCTAAGACAGTTTTATAGTTTAAGCCAAGGTTATTTAGCACATTAGTGACAATATGAATACATGAAGCGATAGCAGACAACCAGTGCACGAAGCATTTGTTGATGATCAAGTCATGATGCAGTCAATATTTACTCTTGCAATTTTACGACTGACGTTCACCATAGTCCCGCACGTTTGTTGGTAAATATAAACAGTTGGGTACCATAATGTATGCCAGCCTTGCTACATAATTAAAGAATTATGAGATTATGTATATGGCTACTTGTTTTAACTACTGTTATATAATAATTTGTAGTAGGTACTTAATGTTTAAAGGTGATATTTTGTATATTTAATGATTTGGTGGCGAATAGCTTATCACTATTTCTCTAGTTTCCAGAAAGTTTCTATGCGATTTTGCTTTATTGTCAAATACCTATCTATTCCAAAAGCTGTATGTAATAATGTTTCCTTATCGTTCCCGTGATATCAATTGTCGTGCGATTGGCTTTTCGATGCCTTTTCTTAAGCAACTCTACAAATGAAGCTATGGATATATGAATAAATTGATAAAAGACAGGCAGCATAAGACTTAGCTTTTGAAATGTGGGGGATTTTTATAGCTCACTCGCTTGGGTCGCTTACTTGAGGTGACTACCGTTTAGCAGTGGACGGAGAAAGCCTAAGTATACTTTGAACAGTGGGTATTTATCAGCATTCCTATAGATGCCCAAAAGCAAAAAATCGGAAAAATCTTAGTTTTTTTAACAAAAGCAATTTGACATACAAATGGAAATATCCTGAGCCCACAATATACAATTATAAACTAGACATTACACTTTTGAAGTAGGCACCGCGACTGTTTTTTTTTACACCTCTAATCACTTACAAGCATTATTAAGAGTAATTTTCCAGTTGTGACTAAATAGACAAATGCATAGTCTTATTGTTTTTTCCTTGTGTTTCCGTGACTGCTAACATTCAAAGTACACAATAGCACTTGACAATACACAAAGTAATAACAAACGTAAACAGTTGACACTTTATATGCACTACGAACATAATTTTTACTCGTGTCCCACCTGTGTGTTGTAATGCAATGTGGATACAAGATTCTGTTTGTCTATAACGAAGGTTGAATTTTTTTTCGCGGTAAAAAATGATTATAAAAAGGTTGTTTGAATATCGAGTACTTACTCGTATACGTAATGGTTGAATAGAATTAGTTGATGATTAAATTAGGTTGTATTTATCATGTAAGATCACGAGCTAAAATTAAATAAACCATAATTAATCATGTTTTTTAAGCAATCTAGTTTTTACAATAAACCTGTCAGCCGACTTATCACGAAATCCAGTCTAATCTGATAAAAGAGGAAGCATAAGGTAATGTTTCTTTGTAAATTTGATATTAAGTGAATTATTACTGAATCCTGACTCTACCCTAACTACGAGTTATTATATTTCTTTTTTTCATATTTAGAATTTCAGTTTATGTATTTAGATTTTTCATGATATTAGTTTACAGCCACGAAAGACCGTCAAAAGCGGAAGTTACAAGGGTAACTTTTAAGAAAAGCCCTACAACATGTAACCTAAACACGCGTCACAGTTACGTGAGTTACTCGCAAAGTATTTTACACCTTGTGTACGATGTCCTAGAAGATCCTATCCTAGGTCCTAGAAGATGTACTAGAAGCAGTGATGGCCTCGAGATTTGGTCGCGCGGTCGAGAATCTCAGCGGTCGCGGGTTCGAACCCCAGGCACACACCTCTGACTTTTCGAAGTTATGTGTGTATTCACATTGAATTATCACTTGCTTTAACGGTGAAGGAAAACATCGTGATAAAACCTACACACCTAAGAGTTCTTAGGAATTTCTTAGATGTGTAGTCCGCCAACCCGCACTAGGCCAGCGTGGTGGACTATGGCCTAAACCCTCTCAATGGTAGAGGAGACCCGTGCTCAGCAGTGGGCGTATATGGGTTGATAAAGAAAGAAGAAGAAGAAAGAAAGAAGTACGATGTCCTATAACCGGATACAAATATCTTAAACTACCTAACCGTATAATAATTATAATAACTTATTAAAACATATTAAGTTATTACTACCATCAAATCAGCCATAATTACAGCATTTAAAAGAGCAAATCACGCGATGCCTTACCCAGTTATTACTAGATCCATTATAGAATTCTCAGCAACTGTGAGACATAGCTCTGCATCCTAAAATAGCAGCTATTGTGTTCGACCTGATCACGCGATTCACTTATTACATGATGAGTAACGAATTAGTGTTAGTGCTGAGGACAAATAACACTGCGCCAACACAACTGTTTGCGCCATTTGTATTGATCTACGCTGTGTTTAACTCATTTGAATTGTTCTGTTAGTGTTGTTATTAGTGTTAGAAAATAAATTAACTTATTGAGCAAACATAAGTCTGCATTTAGTGTACACAGGTATGTTAAATATAGTTTCAATATTTTGACTGCTTTACAACGATCAAATATTGCACTTCACTGACTAAGATCTAAACTCTCTTAATGGTATATGAGGCCATAATATGCTCTGCAGTGGGACATATATGGGGTGATAATGATGACACATCGTCAGGCTAATGACCCTTAAGGGCTGGGCAGTGGCGTCTTGACGTTAAAGTAGATTTTTTTAAATTCACAAGAAGAGCTCATTGCCATTTGAGTTTTCTTTAAGCAAAAAAAAGCAATAGTTTTCCCGACCCAGAAATTGAACCCAGGGGTTTGATTCATTTCAACATGACATTTATTTATGGATGAATGTACCTCGAATTAAGAAAATTATTACTATTTAAACTCACAAGAACACTGGAACTGACTTTGCTCTACCTCGACTCAGTATTCACCATTCGGTGTAATTTTTACTCGCATTTTTAACACGTTGCAAAACATATCTCGCAAAATGATGGCGCAATTTGTTATGGTATTCGTGTTACTGCGGCCAAGTGTGTTTTAATTATTCACTTTAAACGTGTGGCGAAAGTATAAATACACAAAGAATTTATTTAATATGTTGGTAGTTACTTTGCAATCATAATGTTATGTTTACTTCATATGATTAATTCAAAATACATAAAAAGAGGTAGAAGAGGCCCATTGCTAAAAGTAGTGCGTTCGATCTATCCTGAGTTCGATTCCCAGTTTGAGCAAAATACTACATATGTATGTTTTGTACAAAAACTAGTTTATTATAATATGTGCGAAAACTTTATACCAGGAGTCCCGTACTCTTTCAAAGCCAATATTTCAAAAGTCCACATTACTTAACCAAAACAACCGCCACGATTTACTTTTTTATAAAATATATCAGTCTAAAGTAACCACTGCCGATGCAGATATCTTATACCTAAATGAAAAAAAATAAAGATGACATAAACGTCAACAGATGTCGGTTTACTCATACGAGGAAAAAATAATGCAATAACTCGGAGATTTTCTGACCAGCGCGTGTGTTTCAAGGTTCATAAGTTGGTGACAAAATATTTTTAAACTAATATAAAACTTGTTAGTTGCTCATCACAGACTGCTCCGTGCATAGAGGACGAGAGCAAACTTAAAATGCCTTTAATGAATCTCTACTATATTTATCGTAGATCTTAAATATTAAATCCTTCTGCCATCTTCTTTCAGTTTAAGTTAAAGCAAATCTCTGCTTATGGTTTAAAGATTTGTCTTTTAGTATTCTGTAATAAATAAACTACTAAATTGATTTGAATGAATTCTTCATATTTTGTAATAGCCTATTGGAAAGAACATGGGTTAATATTTACAATTGAACCCGGGGGGTAACGGCACTTAATACGTAGATAGATTGGTTTCTATATAGATAAGGATTGCTTTTAAAGTCTCTTGTTGTTTACCTCACCGACAGCCCATCTCGCAATCCAGTTCACAATCTAGATAAAGATTAATTAAAAACGCTATGGGTTTTCAACAGCACCATTAATCTTTTGTTATTATATCATGTTTTCGGGGTCAATGAATTCATCGACAAAAACTTTTAAAGGATTAATTTTGTTGTTTTGAATGTCTATAAAAATGCGAAGTTTATTGCCTCGAGAAGCCGAACAAGGTGAATAAGAACCAATCTCAAGGGGAAATCATCTATTATGTACTTTAGATTTGCATGTCGCTTTCGTGTGCTTAAAATTATAAATACACCCAACAGTCACATATATACCATATAGTCCTGACTGCACACTAAGATTCTTGAGAGTTATAGTCTAGTGTTGTGTGTAACATAAACTACACGAGACTTTTTAGTTTTACAAACACCAGATCCGAAACAAATATTAATGGATTCTAATCACATTTGTGTCGGTATGAGGATAGAACCCGCCAACTCTCGTTTAACGAAATGTTCCGCCACGGGGCTGCTTACTGTATACATTTGCCTCTAATACTAATATATACAAGCGTATGAATATATATATATATGCATTAATGGATCAGTTATACCATTTAATCGAAGAACGATGATTAATCCCCCTACCAATATGCAAGGCAACACGTTTGACCTAAATCAAGGTAATTAAGATAACATCGGTTGTGCAAAACGAAAGTTCAAAGACTAAACTGTTCGTTATAAAAAGAATTCATTATGTACACAAACAGGAGCTCTCGAGACGAATCTCGATTGTGTAATAGGGCTGTCAACTTTGTCAATAAAATATTCGGAGAGGGCACGTTATTGAAATTTAATAAGGTTTCCACGCAAACTTGTGCTATTGATGGCTGGATCAGGGGATTTGACAAGATTATTTGTTTTTCTATTAACTGTGAACCCTAAACGTTTGTGTGGGTTTTTAAAGCTCCCCTTACACTGAGTTTATTGTAAAAGGTCGAAGATAAAGGTTAAAAGACTACTGCTTTTTTCATTTTGCGTCTAAGAATTAGTAGATGGCTTATGATATTTCGTTTATTGACATGAAGATTAAATAGATTTTAAAAAATCATTACTGTTCAGTGTTTGTTTTAAAAATGCAGAGCAGTTTGAATAATAAATTTACAAAATATTATTACGATAAATGAAATAAAATTCAATAGTTTTTAATTTTTTTCGGAGCATGGTAACATAAAACCTTGCAGAGTACTTCAGTACCTACTTCATTTAGCTCTGTAAATTTAAAAGCAATTTTATTTCAAAAAGATTGTTAAATATTGCATAGAAATGAAACATTTTGAAAGATATGAATGGATCATAAAACATATGAGCAATAATTTATTAATTTGCGACCTAATCACATCTCTACACTCAAAAAACTGTCCAACCTACTTGGTGATCATTTATACTATCGAAGGCAGAAGATCTTCAAAAGACAACCCTATAGTGGAGCCATAAAGGCCGGTTGCAGGCCAACCTTGGTCCGACATTTTGATACACGCCACAAGTGGCACATCAAATGGTTTTACGAGCGACGCAAATAGTCCCCATGTTTTTGAGATGTATCGTGCGAACAAAATTTTTTTTTGGGTCTTTTTTGAATAATTTTCCGGTGATTCCGTGTCGCTATTGTTGTTGAATGAAGATGTAAAAAAATGTGATGGTCCGTGTCTATGTATTGTGGTTAGGCAAAGATACCTCGTTGTTAGTACCTACGGTGATAAAAGGTATTGAGTTGCAAGAGTAGTCTATTTGTCATCGTTTGATATGTTGATTCCAGACTTAGAATTTATGGGTTATATTAACCCTTTTAAGTTTTACTGTGGGTATCATGGTGGACTGAGACATAAAACCCCAGTAGGATCTTGAAAAGTAGTAATGGTTATCATATAACGGTTAATTTGATTATAGGTAGAGTTAAGGAAATTGACCAAAAATAAACACGCAATAATGGACCCAATAAACCTCTATCACATTCCAGAGGCGATACATTTCAGTTCGCATAAGTATTTTAACTAAAAAGCGACAACTATCTTTCGTCAGTCTCCTAATTTCAATTCCAATAAAACTCATCAGCGTACTCAGCGCAATTTCCCAAGTTAGCATAAAAACACTAATACTTTTAGACTTTTCACAAGCACTAAAAACCTAGATGCAGTTAGAATTATCCGTGTTCGAGTGTGTCTAACAGCGAGCGATTAGCCACGTCTTATCTTGCTTCAAGTGGTGTAAGAGCGCTGCGAACAAAGTGCTTGGCTTCTTACCTCGCCTCTAGTACTTTACGTATGCATTCTTAAAGGATGATATATTTGAGAACCACGTTAATCTAGTGGTTCTTTCAATTATTTATTTATATCACTTTTTAAACTATAAAGAGGAAAACAAGATTACTAGAAAGAAGATTTAAATCAAAAGTAAATTTAATGCATACGTGGTTTTTTGCAACAGTTTTGTAATGGCACCGTAAAAGACTGCAACTAAGAAATTCTAGAATTAAGTATGCAGCTTTCCTAATGATTTCTTAGTCGTAAAAGTGTGTGGTGATTTCAATAAAGACGTGTACATTTTTTTAATTGGTTTCCAATTCGATTGCCATATTAAACGGAGGGTCATTATAGACAACCATGAAGTTATCATTAAAAACAAATTGAATAATTCCATACAAAGATATTTTAAAATTTTCCTCATTAAGCACTTAGCGTGCAAGTTTTTACATCGTCGCTTCAACATCACCTTGGACTATGGCCGCTAATGTGTTTGTAATTCGTCGTATTTTTTTGCAACTACAGTGTTTTTCAATGTTTTAATATTTCCAGTGGTTAATGTTTGAATCGTTGATGATTATGATAATGAGACGCCGTCCGCAGCGGATGATGTTTGCGGCCAAGGTCGTGACAAAAGATTGCTTTAATAGAATTTATGTTAATGCATTTATATAACAGTTGTGGCAAAAAGTCAGAAGTCGGTATCAAACAATTGGAGAATGATGATCACAATCTGGTTTTCGCTTATTAATTGTAAGGTTATAAATATGTTGGATCTAGAAATATTAGGAAACGTTTGGTGTTTAAGCAAATTCATCATGCTTATAAAAGTTGATCGTAAATGAGATTAACATCACCTTAAAAAAAGCTCGTTTGTCACAAAACAAAATATAGTTAATCTAAAAAGCTACATAATTTGTAGCTTTTTACATACCTACAAATTGAATTCATAGGCAGACCTATTACTTTTGAACATGACATGAAAAAACAGTTAGCACACATTGATGTGGCAATTCCATCCACATCCACATTCCATCTCCCAAAATATATTTCTTAGAGAATAATCGCTTAAATATTTAAAATCAAAACAACCGAAACGTAAAAAAAAAACAAAACAAAGCATTATTAAAACGACCATCAAAAGCCAAGGTTATTAAATATTAAATCATTATGCCACTGTAAAAAAAAATCCATCATAAGAATATCAATAAACCGCTAACCCAGTTACCTGCAGTCAATGTCGCTCTGCAGTGATACCAGACTTCACTGTTTATTTATTTAATCTTCGCATAATAATTTACGTGTACATAATAAAAATATTTTTTATTAATTCAACATTTTTTTTTTTTGGTATAAGTGACCCATAGGTCTGTAAATTATAGCAATGGACTATTTTTTGACAAAAGTGTGGATGTATAAACGACAGCTACAGACAGCAACATTTACGAATATAAGTAGGAATAAATCAATATTTTTAAGTTGTCCAGTTCTTTCTTTACTTTGAATATTGATAAATGCTAATTAGGTCCTAATTTATAAACTACCAATAAGTTCTAATCTCGTTGTCTTTTTAAGCTTTAAATCAAACAATCCATTTAGCAACGATAAACAAACCACTATCGCTATAAAAAATCTACGCCTCGTGCTTTTTACGGTTTACGTCACGCGAATTTCATTGTTGAACCTAGCAACACCGGCGTTACAAGATGTTGCGCAATCGTTTGCGCGTACGCACGCGGAGCATCACCCCTCCCCCCTCGCGCGCGCCCGCTCCCCCCGCACATTTCTCGCGGCCAACCGCGACCTCGACACAACGACCGACTACTTTCGCTGAATTTTAATAGACGCAAGTTATAGAGTACTGGATGTGTCGCTTTGTGGACTTTTTGGATTTATTAGTTGATCGAATTTTAAGGAATACAATACTTAAATTAAAAAAGGGTGTTTGATAAAAATAGAGTACAATAACCAAGCCAATTGATTGACACATGTGGTTATAGGGACGATATTGATGTAAAAGGGTGCATCAAATTTGTATTTCGTAAGGAACACAAATTACTAGAAAAATGCTCGAAATGAAATCTCCAATTGCTTGAAAATAATTATCTCGACAGCACACCTTGTATGTAGCAGTAAAGCTCTTTTGACGGCGATTTGATAAAATTTGCAGCATATCATAGATACAGGCTGCTGCTGCTGATATTTGTCAAGCCGGTTTAGAACTCATTTGATCTAGACTCATCAGTTCCCGTCTGGTGCCTGATAACAATGTCGTTGATGACGCGTGTCCCACGCATTAACAAGCGCTTTGAAAATAGTTCATCTCAATCAAACACGCATAGTTCCCGCGCGCTTGTTACGTGAATACCAAATGTACAAATTTTCGACATCAAATAGCATTAAACGCACGTACGTAGCTTTTGATTTATTACCACGAATAGGAGCAGACCGCAGTCTGTTTGATCCAACGTTTCTATTCTATTATTGTGCGTTTGTGTACGGATTTAAGTAGTTCAAAATCAATACGGCATTTGCGGTATTTGCGTTTTATGCATTCACCATTCACGCTTTGCAGATTTAGTATCGGAAATTTATATGATTTTGGTTGATCAAATATTTGATCAAATGATTTTCCTAGTATTCATTCGTTAGCTGCAAGTTTTTTTGTTCTTCTTCATCATTGTTTTTATTGACTTATGACAAATTCTCGCATATATTTTTTAAGCAATTGGTTTCTCAAACTATTATTGCTGTGGTGTTGAAATGTGTTATAAGAACCAATTTGCGCTAAAGACTTCGAGATAATACAGTAAACAGTACACACTCACCAGGCAGTCAGACCAGCCAATTTGTTCCGTCGGAATTATCATTGCATTCCCTCTGCACCAGAGCAGTTTCTTCATTTAAATTTCCTTGGAATTCTTCAGAGCGTTTCCGGGCAGAGCACGTCAAAAGCCTTTTACGTAAGGGTTGGCTCATGCGTGTATTGAACGAGTGTAAGGCACAGGAGTCTTAGAAATGTCTCAAAAGCCAAGCACGAAGCATGAATGCCTCATTTAAAACACATTAAGGGTGTACTATCCTCGACTTGCCAAATAGTTCTTTGTCATTTTGTTGTATTTTGCGGGGGATTTTATGACGAAAAAATTGTATAGCGAAGATACATATATCTTTGTGTATTCCTCATAAATTTGCAAATTCTAAACTTTATCTTTAGAAATTTTGCTGTTCAGGCGTATAAAAAACGTTTTTTTTAGTTCAAAATAATATTATTTTTAAAAGAAGCTGGATATAGTTAAAATATTGGCATTTTAACATGAATAATCTTAATAATACAATAATATAAAGCAAATATCATTTTACCAAAATCACCTGTTACTAATTACAGAACAACCATGCGAGTTCGACTCGATCATCGGATGATTGATGGTGGAATAAATACACTCGGATATAAATACATAATGCCATATTCCATGGCTCGCCACGAGGCACCATTATGGAAAACTACTTAGCGATATTGGTTTAATGCTCTTAGGATGCATTATTGCGCTAAATTAATATGAGTAAAGGTTAGACAGGTTTTGAGTTGAGGTCATATTCCATATATCAACTAGAATTGTTTTCCAATTCGTTTTATATTTGTGATTAATTTCGCTGAGGGCTCATGGCAAATTAGGTTCCCTCAAATTCGCAGAGCTTTATTGCTCGGCGTCAATACTGCGCGTGCTGGTATTGATCCTGGAGCACAAGAGTTACATTGGCGAGTGTGTAATGAGATAGAGATGAAAAAAAGAACTAGAATGTTAGGCTGTTTAGTAAATATAGTCGAGAACTTTATATAAATGTCTTGAATCTTATTAGGCTAAAAATCTATCGAACGATGGATGAAAGTAATTGCTTGCAGTTGTTACCAAGCAACCATCTTGTATGTGACCTTCGTTTCCAACTGATGTAACTAATTACTCCATAATAGATTTTTGATTAGCATCAATATTAACAAAATCAAGTACCAAATAATTATAATGAATATGGTTACATTAATTTATGTTTATTGCCTAATTTGACAAAGGCTGTGGTAACGTTTAAATAACATTAGTCAAAATAAAATAACACATAATTAATACATAAATTAATTTCGTATACAAATATTTTTATTACTTTTGGCATGCCTTTATCTATACGGATGCGATTTTGTAACGTTGCCATACATCATCCAAAAATTTTCAAATTTAATTTTATGCCCCGTATGAAACACCAACGATTTTGTAACAACACAACCTCCAAAAGTTATCAAATGAAGTATAAAATTCCAAAATAAACTAAAACAATACCTTTAAAGATACTTCAAGGCACATCCAGCGTCGCTATGCCTCGACAAGTGGTGTTACCGGCAACTCGTCTGGCAAGTGGTCTGGCACGAGTCGGGTCAAGAGAAATGTGTCAAACGGTCACTGATACTTTGTTGCCACTTGCCACGCGAAGTGGAGTGGTCCGCGTTGAATTGTACAGGTGCACTCGTGGCTAAAACTGGGGTGATTTGCACAGTCTTGTGGGTGTTATTCATTTATACGTACATATGTGGGAAACATGGTGTCGCAAGTTTGATTGAGGAGTCTTGATATTTAACGTATTATGTTTTATGGTAATAGTTATATGGGTCATTGTTTATAGTAGTAATATTACAACAATTAATAATTTATAGAAGATAATTGTGATCGAAAGAGTCTAAGTATAAAGTTCAGCAAGATGAGGAAAAAAGTTCACTAAAAATTGAACTCTTTATATAGAATTAGATGAATAAATACAGGTTAGTTCAAATTAAATCAGTTATTCCCCAATCAATGTTTCGCTTATAAATAAACAAGGATAAATCCATAGTTTTCCCTAAAGACAGGTGTTGTATCAATGGACAATTGATGCGGAAATTCTGTAACAATTTATACATAACTCGTATTGTTTGTATTTATTGAAGATTTGGTTTATAATTCATACAGTGATAGCACATTGAAAACACATTTTTTATAAAATACCGTCAAAGAATAATTTAATAGGAACATGTTTATTGTTCATATAATATAATAGTTCAATGAAATAAGTGGTAAATGCCTAATATGTAGTGGTTGTTACTGGGCAGGTGTTCTTTTCTTCAACCTCAAGAATCAACTTAGAAAATTTCATGAGGGGGTTATAATAGCGCTTAGCGACAACTGCAGTATTTCATTAAATTTTAGACAAGAACAACAAGTATATAATGTAATCGCTATGTATGTAATTGTACAGATATATTAAATATTGGGTCCACAAGTGGATATGTTATTTCCATTTATGAGTTCCATTTATGAGTTATATTTACCTAACATCCCCTAAAAGATATTAAAATTTGTTCATATAAACATAATTCCTCAACCAAAGCGAACTCGCGAAATATTATCAGTTGCACATGCATAAGAATTACCACATATCGGTCGTTACACTGAATTTTAATTCAATTGTAAGTGTAGTCAGCCGTGCGCTCAGTGCTTGCGTGTGGTGCATCACAAGTAGTAGGGGAATCGCGAGTGTGATTCGTTCGTGCGTTCTTGTCGTCCATTAATCGGCGTCTTCATTCGTTCTTTTAATCTGATTTAAAAAAAAATACTGATTTTATAAAAGGAGCATGTAGTTTAAAAAGTATGTTCAAATATTATTTTGAAAGTAAATTCTACGTTACATTTAAAATACGTTTTAAAGGCAACAATAACACCAGAATATGATTTATAAACCACTAGTATTATTAAACTGAAATAGGTAGAATGACCCTTTATGTAATAAACATTTAGTTCACTGCCTACAACGTTCAATAAGTAAAGTAAAATTAGAACTGCATTTTCGATATTTACTACAATTAATTTAAATATATATATAAATTTTCTAAAAATCCAATCGCTCCTCACTTGTGGCACGTCCCACAAGCGTTTACCGCACTAATTCGATCGGGTTTTGCATCGCGAAACATCTGTCCGCCGACGCTTGGAAATTACGTCGTTATTAGCGCTATGCTGTTCAGTGTATGTCGGATTGTCAACGTTTGATCCAATAGGCATTGTTAAAGATCGAATAATTAGGCTCGCGACAAATGTTTGCCCAATGCTTTGATCGGATAGGAACAATAGTCGTTGGATGGATAGTATACATAGCCGGGTTTGTTCACAAGCGAATTTTGCTTTCGTTGTTTTACTGTTGTGATTCGAAGTTTGAATCAGATTTAAGTTAAAATTAATTAAATTGTTACATGAATGAACTACAACTTTTAAAATTCCTTTGGGTTCTACTGGGAACTCTAATGATTATTTTAAAACTGTCGCTGACAAATAAATGTTTAATTTTGATTACACATTGAAACTACGACAGCTGTTTCCATAAAAGTTTTTTTAGTGTTAAATCCTATGAGCATTTGTCCCCGTGAAGAAACGGCACTAACATGACAACGTAACCTTCAACTATGCCATGGACCCTCTCGTGTCTACAAAAGTAAAGACAATTCGGCTCCCGTTGACACAGAGTCTAAAGGTTTCTCGCACACGCGCCGTATCTAAGACAGGTGTCTTATTAGCCTTTATACGCACTGCACAAAGGACTGTTGTTACACCTATGCATATTACTAGCGGTTATAGAAAGATCTGCTCTCAAAGTCTACATTTACGGCGTGAGAAACTAAACACGCTCTTTGAATAGGGACATTTCTGTATATGTTTGGTAGGTGAAAGAGCTTACGGAGATTTTTATGAGTAGTTCATATTTCAACTCCAATTTCGAGAATTAGTCAATTATATCGCTTACGTAAAATGTAAAGTTAAATATTTGTAATATTTGTCAGCCTAAAATTCAGGTATGTAATGTAAATTCTTCATGATGAAACGCTTTGGATAATTAAATATGCACTGAGATAAGGCATTTGTATATATCGCTTAATTTTACAATGATTTTGTGGATCCCGCGGTCGCTTATTTTACTGTCTGTTCTTTGTAACTTCCTATACAAATATGCTATGTATACCAATTATACCAAAAACACCGACAACAATATCAACAGCATAGATCTCGGTTCCAAATATCAAATTACTAATCTTGTGAAGTAGTCAGACTATAATTAACAACATTTGTAATACACACGTGTACGCAATAAAGATTTATTTTATAATCACAAAGGAATCGAAGGCCGACATCCTCTCGTGTTTACTTGCCGAGTATTCGTGATATCTTCTGTCCCTTTCTCGCAACCCATTTCCACTCACTCCGTCTCAACTTTCATCAATCATGTCACGGCTTCGCGTGCCGTTTATGGTGGCACAGTAACCGTCAAAATGTCAGTCAGTAAGCCAACGGAGTGGCTTAATAAGGCATTGGGACATACCACGTGTGTTGTGCTATGGAAGACGGCTGCCAAAAAAAATGTTGTAGCTTTTGAAACATTTTTGTTACGTCTTTAACAAAACCAGCATTAGTAATACAAATACGCTGTTAACTTTGTGTTGCAATACATTATTACATTTATAAATCATCAGTTACATATGTAACCTACTTGTTGAACCACTGAAATCTTTGTCCCGCTATGGGAAGTGTAACCACTACCGCTCGGTTCAAAGCCGGTTTCTCAGCAACTAAACACTGGAAGCTCCAAGCACGGAGGTATCGTTATTGATCACCCTTCCCTATTGTCTACTGAACACTCACAATCTTTTCTATATTTCTCAGCGACGATTATCAATCTTGGGAATGAATGGTGACCGGTGATAAAATATCCTGGCACATAAATAATGTAAAGATGAAATGGAATTCCATTGGAAAATTATTCATCTAAGTAGGCTTTCTGTCATACAGTAGTGGCATTTTGTCCAAGCTAAGGTTAATAACAGGCAACAATAGCTTTCCGTTGAATATCCAAGTTCATAATAGAGGAGTATAGAAATTGCTGAAACACCTCTGGCAAGAATATTTATAGTAAAATATTGGCAGAGCCGTCGTGGATGTAAATTATTTTAATTGAAAACTACTGCACGCAACTAGATGTATTTGTAACTTAGTAATTAATAGAAATATGGACAAACAGCGGAAGTAAAATATAATGTGTAAAAATTGAAGTTTATGTTGAGAACACTTATTTTCGTCAGCAGCATAATGTTGTTTTATTAACCGACTTCAAAAAAGGAGGTTCGATTGTTTTGTATGTATGTATGTATGTTTGTCCGCGATTATCTCGCGTTTGGCTAAAGCTATTTGGATGCGGTTTTTTTAAATAGATAGAGTGATTCAATAGGAAGGTTATAGGCTATAAAACATCACGCTACGACCAATAGGAGCGGAGCAGCAATAAAGAATGTTTCAAAATCGGGGATATTTTTTTCCTTTTGAAAGCTTCCGCCGCGTGCGCTGCCGAAACGGTTAAAGTTACGCTAAAATAATGTATGACAGAATTGTTCTCCTTTAAGTGTTCTAAAAAGAAGTCCGCGACAGCATATGCCTATCTTTTAAGATTGGTTCACTGTAACCTCTTTTATGCTAACCAAATTTGTCCTAAAATAAAGCATTGTTTATGAAGTTGTTTTTATAAAGATTATATTAATCCTTATCCAAATAAATGCGTTATTCATTATAAGTATTTGATTTAAAAGAAATTTGCCCTTTACATCATTTGATTTCAATTAGTATCTTAGAAGATATCGCAGTTTTAAAATAATTATCAAGCGCGCAATAATGATGCACAAGGCGCCGACCGGCGTGTTACGGTTTCACGTTTAAACAATTTGACCGATTTGTATGATTTTTGTATATTTAAGTAAATGGGACTCTGTGGAGTAAAATACTACAACTTATGTATGTTCTATCTGAACACAAACCTGTAGTCCACGCAGACGGAGTTGCGGGCAAAAGCTATGTATAATAACATCCATTAATTAAATATCAGCATTGCACCCGTGCAAAGCCGGGGCGGGTCGCTAGTTTAATTATAATTAATATAAAACAAACAATATATCATTAATAACAAAACAAGGAAAGGTTACAAAAAATTGTGTATCACTACATAGTATATCACTATTCACTAAAAAAACTTAAAGTAAATTCCTATTCCAACTAAAAGAACTTAAATCACTAAAAAGTATGAAATAAAAAATGAAATACAAAAAAATCAAATTAAAAAAAAATGAAAAACAAAAAAATCAAATTAAAAACAAAACAAAAATTCTTAAGTACTTAAACTATATTTTTTTTATGTAAAAAGGAACCGCCTTCAAAAAACCAACTGAAAAGAAAAAAATAATTTTTATTATGAACACCTGTATTTCAATTTTGCATAAGCAAAATCATGTATATAATCAATCAATCAACAAATAAGAATATAAATTAATAATTAACGGTTATATGTAAGTATTACTTCTACTTTTTGAAGTCGGTGCCAAACCAACAAAACCAAAATATTTATAGGTAAGTATGACATATGCTGGTGGGGGGGGGGCGTACTCCACCCGGGCGGAGCCATTAATAATAATAAACCAGCGTTCTTCTTTGTCATGAAAATTTGTTTGGCACCGATTTCAAAAAGTAGAAGTAATACTTACATATAACCGTTAATTATTAATTTATATTCTTATTTGTTGATTGATTGATTATATACATGATTTTGCTTATGCAAAATTGAAATACAGGTGTTCATAATAAAAATTATTTTTTTCTTTTCAGTTGGTTTTTTGAAGGCGGTTCCTTTTTACATAAAAAAAATATAGTTTAAGTACTTAAGAATTTTTGTTTTGTTTTTAATTTTAAATCCAACAATTGGGTTTTCTCGATATTCTAAAGATTTTTCTACCCACACCATCCACTAAGATCAAGAAAGACAGTAAAAAAACGCTAACATTAAAAGGTCTTGACCATACTGGCTTGCAGCTCATGTAGAAACAGAGCTGCAAGTTATAATTAAAAATCAAGACCTAGCTAGGCTTCGAACCCACTACCAACGAGCTGGTGCGTGGACAGACCAACCTTCTTATCCTCAATGCCATCACGCGTTTAAAATACGCACCCCAAGATCATTTATTAAATCAGAACTCAATATAAAAATCAATAGTATCATCCATTACCCCGAGTGCAAGGCTTGCGTGTTTGCAGCCCATATGATCCTACTTTTTATTCCTTGACGTATCGGAAGACCACCCACTGTGGCACATATGAATCATGTGTTACTAATGGCCAACAGTCCACCTAGCGACCGAGACAGCTCAAGGCCCGTCAAAAGACCAAGTGAGAAAAGTAATGGGCTGTCAGAAAATTTGTGAATTTCATTGATACGTATACACTTATATACCGTCTGTCATTGGCATAGTTAAGGCTAAGTGTTGTACTTCTACTGTCACATGCACTCCTAATATGTAGTGGGTACGGTGAAATATTTTGGTCGGTTCCACTAGAATTTCAAATAATTCTGGTGGCCATTTGGGTGTTGGTATCCATACTCTTAAAGACCTAATATAAAAATTATATTTTCTCTATTCTTGTAACTACATCCTTTTTAAATTTATTAAAGTTTTGTCACCAAGATAAAGTTTATTTGTAAAATAGCATACAGTACAAATAATCCTTCGACCGGATATTCTAATATTACATCTAACATGTTCCCAGTTCTTTATTGGTGTGTGTGCTTGCGTTGGACAGATAAAATAATACAATTTATACCCATAAGGTTATTTGTTGTCACTTAGTTATTGATTCTGCGCCATTAAAATAATGAAAAGTGGTCATAAGTGTCGCTTATCTTCGCGCATGTTAACTTTGAGGGACGTACTCAGGGTCGCGGGATGGGTGACATTAACGTCGCCCCGCAGATAGTAATAAAATATGTGTGACGATAATGTAATATTTATATGCTTTCCAGGGCGTGTGATAGTTATGGGTGCGGTTATATAATGTGATAGATAATATGAACGAATAACCGTTTCGAAGCCAGGCCTGGAGTTTTACAGATCCTAATGCAATAAGATTTTAAATTGGAATTAGATGGCGCATTCTGAACCACTACTTGAAGAGATATCACGCCTTTTTTAACTAACTGTAAATGCCAGTCAGAGAGACACAAGACTTTTGAAAAAATATTGATAATGCAGGAAATATGTACCAAAAAATAAATTTATTATAATAAATTCAAATCAACACACCCCAGTCACAGTACGAATGTTGAGACGTCGACAACTGTAAAGTTCACCAACCTGTTTGATCTTAAGAAGTTATTAATTACGTCATATTTTATCAATGTTATTTTTGTTCAAGACTTTATTTTGTGAAAAAATGTATTTCAATCATATATACCTACATTAATTTTATAGTTGTAAGTCTTGTATTTACGTTTTAAATGAATAAATTAAGTAAGTTTTATGTTGCAAGCCATTATAGTATTTTATTCCATAATTATGCTATTTGCGAACCTGTTTTATAGCTATATAATTGATTCATCATATACATGTTTATGAACATAATCGATACTACTTTATGTGCGAGAATCTGTAAATTTTTTCTATAAAAAAACACAGTGTATTTTTCACGGGGCAAGCACCCATGCATCCCCCATTAATTGCATCCCTATCTACGTACCTTACGAAACCAGTTGTGATTGGAAACCGAGAATCAATGTTGCGTGCGGGACTGCACACCATTTATAAGCTGATAAGCGCCGCTACACCGGACGGCGTTGCGCTGACACAGCGCCAACCGCAAGCCTCGATGAGTTGATTGATAATGCGAAAAACACGGGTTTAATGCTGATTTATTTGCGGCTTCACCTGCATTCGTACTGTTCGGAATCTGATCGTTTTTAAGGCGCTGCGCTGACACTGCGCCAATCGGTGATGTTGATCACAGCATACAGGTTAGGCTAGGTTCGTGTTGAAATAGAAATGGAATTAATTCAAGTTTTTCCACTTTTAAAAATGCACCTGGCATTCAAGAACTTTATTAAAAAGGTCGTAATCTCTATGAGACGACATTTATGTATCGGTAATAAAAATATAAGTTGAATATTTTCAAGCACATACATTATCCTTGGCTAAAATAGAAAGGAACAACCTCTTTAAGAGGGATCTTGGTATTAATTAT
Organism: Cephonodes hylas; assembly: GCA_030295005.1. Lineage (NCBI taxonomy): Eukaryota > Metazoa > Arthropoda > Insecta > Lepidoptera > Sphingidae > Cephonodes > Cephonodes hylas. The sequence continues at coordinate 2,457,950 of AP025364.1, read as the reverse complement.
TTAAACTGCGTGTTTAGTTCATTTTTTTATTCAATTTGTTCAAGTGCTAATGATATGCAATCCTGAGAAACCTGTCCGATCGAAGATAACTTGGATAACATAAAACTCTTCAATGACCACATCCGCTTGCTTATTATTGTATAAAACTTTATATTCGCATATTTTATTGATATTACGATACAGCGCATGCGTCAATGCATTACTTCGCCAACACCTTACTCCTTTAATGGGCATGACTAGGAAAGCGCTGGGGATAAAATGCACTATCCAATACATGTTCTGTTTCTTAACATTTTCTTATGCGTTTTAATACGATATACCACTTCAAAGGTCGTGTATCTAACCTTTAAACCAGTGTTAGGACTGCGTTATACTGTTAACATATCTCAAATATGTTACATAAATGGGGAGCTATGCACATGAACAGACCATAAAGTGTTCTTTGTAAAGGGTTTTGATATGATGTGAATTCTTCTAATCTTTATTTGTCCCGGAATGGATAGCTACACTTACGCCTGCATTACCAGAGAAGTAGACAGAGATACAACATCACTCAAATTTCCCTGGTGTGTTGATTATTCGCGAGTAGTACATTGCTGATTTTCGCCTATATTTACAAAGCTCTTGAAAACTACGTTATAGAAAAAATACTCAAAGAAACAATCGAAAACAGGACCACTCAGTCGCAAGAGTTTCACCACTAATCAACTAATCTGTTACTATTATGCGATTTAAATAAATTGCAAACATTTAAATTTTCATTCTTTTAACCCTCAGTAGTCGAGCTCAATACGGCCCTGTGTTACCGACAGGCAATTTTTCAATATTTGTATACGAATTGCAAAAGTTAATGGTCCTTTTTCCCGGAGACCCCCACGCGAGGCATCAACATTGTTATGGTCAATTTGATGCCAAATGATGGCCGTTTAATGCCCGCGTACGGTTTTAGCTCTTCTGCTGTGGCACTTGTTGCCATATCTCTGTGTTTAACGTGTCAAAGATTCCTTTTACGCGTTAATGCTAGTGTTATGCGCAAATTGCTCGGTTTATTGGCTTGTTTTGTTCCGTTGACTCCATTATGGTCGCCGTGAGGAACAGCGGGCGAGGTCGTTTTAAATTCTAAGTGTCGTGTGTGGTGTGTTTTGGTTTTTGTCCCGTTTTCGAGATTGATAATAATTAGTGTGAGGATTAAATCCTTTTTTATAGTATGAAGCAGTAATGATGTTGATTCTCTTTGACTGATTTTAGTCGTTGGTACTTAATATATCCTTTTTATTTTAAGTGGATATTTTTTCAAATAAAATAATGTGTGTAGTATGATTAGTCCAGCTTTGTACCTATTCGCTACAAAAACTTATTCTTTCTAAGCCTTCTGTACTGTGTGTTCTGTACAGGAAAATGCACAAAAAAAATATTATCACTTACGAATTTTACATAATTGAATACAATGAAATTATTTTAACTCGTCTACAATATATCTACTATTTGCACAGCCGGCGTGGTAGCAGACTTATCTAAGGAATAATACCCAGCTGATATTCTTGATGAACTGCAAATACTATACAGGTTATTAAGTCTCAGAATTCTTAGGAAATTTATAATAAAAAACAATGTATCCTACGATGTGACTGTTTAGTTTATTTACATATATAGGTACCATCCAGTAGCGGTATTACCATAGAAGCCCACAAGCCCAGTTTGTCTTCCCAGAAGCTGTAAATCTGTAGTTAATAGAAGCAAATTTTATATAATGATGATTATAATCTGACAATTATAAACAAATGACACAATTAACATGTAACGTTTTTGGGCCTCTAAGAAAGTAATCCCACTGGCAAATACGTATTGACTATTTTCGAATTACAAACTTACACACTTCAGACTTTTCACAACTAGAAACAGCTGAATAACTCCAACCACCACGCGATCAACGAGATTTATTAACCCAATAACCGGTGACTTTACTCACTGTGTTCGCGACTGCTTGTTTTTACCCCCGCGCCATAAACGGCAGGGAACTAGTATCGTGTATCAATGGTTTTTTCTTGTGTTTCAGGTAAGTACCAGATTGACGAGACAACTGTGGAGCGAGTTACGGCTCGACAATAGTGAGTACAAGTTATTTAAGAATTTATTTCGTGGTATACGCGTGGGATTCTGTTGTTTTTGTAAAATACATATAAAATGGAAATTTATTGCTCAAATAGGAGAATTGAGAAGTTGGGCACAAGAGTAATGAAATGCTAGATATGATAATCCTCTGCCAGACAATAAAACGGAATTACAAATTTGTCGTCAATATCACCTGGGCAAAGGCTATAACGCGTAGTGGTCGTTTTTGCTCCACAATCGTGTTTGAAATAAATGCCAGCTCACGTATTTATAGTTTCCATTCTCGTAACATTTAAGCATATCGCGAAGAAGAAATTGAAAGGCTAGGTTTTGCTAAGAAATACTCCACCAATAGTCGATACCAATTTTGGTGCTGTACTTATCAGGTGCGGTGGGCATGCCGTGTCAACGAGAAAGAAGTAAAATATGACTAGTAATTAACATTCTGTATACCCAACAACTGGTTCGCTTCGTTTGAACTATCGGATATTCTCTGATAAAAATATATTCACAATACAGAATTGTGTGTAAAAACTAAGCTTGAAGACAACTGTTTTTACTATTTGCGCTCGGTGTGTATCCAATCATGGTCATCCGGACCGGTCTTCGATTGATTTATTCTATCACTTAAGCAGTCAACACAAGGCTTTATATGGAGACGTGGGGCTAGGGAGACCGTCTCAGTACTAACGATCAGCTGGAAGATCAAATAATGGATCCACGGCAAAATTTGTTTGTACTTTATTGAGAGTTTCGAATCATTTATTATTTTTCAACAAATGTTCTGGCAATATAAATTTACGTCAACTACAATTGCGTTGCAGTAATTTGGCTGTTTCGGGAAAAAAATCAATGTTCTGAAATATACATCTAGTGAAGGCCAGTGTGCCAAATCTCAACCAACCGTAGAAATGGCAAAATAAATAATACCCATAGCAGATTTTGCAAAGCCAAATTATCTTGAAGAAAATAGAATCTATTCATATGAAATAGTAGCTCAAAGCCCAAAGCCCATCGCCCTCGCTTCGACCGCGCCGAAAGCCTCACACCAGACGGCGCTAGCGCCCACTCGGCTCGACTTAACTCACAATTAGATTTCAAAGCGGTAATTAATTTTACGTCACCAATTAAAAGCTCGATTGTGCGGGTAATGGACACTTTCCTTGGTAAATGTTTCTGAGTTTAGCCAAGTTTAATTGACATCCAGATAAATTATCGGCAGTTCACAATCGATTGCGTGTCCATTGGTGGAGTTTATTTACGGGCTCGATGTGTTATTTGTCGTGTTGATTTTGAACTTAGATAACAGATTGAAATAGTTTAATGGCCACGTTTTGATTTGTTGTGATAATTTAATTAAATGTAGGTAATTTGTTTTTGAATATTTTTGGGATGATTAATTTTGTTTTGATTTTTGAGCGTTTTAGGACCCTCAATTTAGGTTGCTTCTATATCGAAGATCACATCTTCTCATTGAAATGCCCAGGAAATCATAATTTATGTATTAGTAAACATTACAAGCTATACAAATAATATTGGTCTTTGTTAAGATTTATAGCTAAAAAAAGCAATTTCGTATTGAAGTGTATGAAATGTGTAGTATTATTTCATTTTATAATATTATATTTGCCTTCACAGCAATCTGGGTCTATAAAATCTACCGTATTCTATTTAAACAACTTTAATTACTGTCAGAACTTAAAATAACAATTTGAACAAATGAATAACGAATTAAAACAAAAAAAAATAATAATCTTCAAAAGTTAGAACAGTAATAAGCGTTCGAAACTTCATAAAAACAAAGCAATAATTTACGAGAAGAAGTAATCAAACTTCGTTCTTCTACTGTGTATAGAAATGTTTATAACTTGTAATTATAGAATTTTTGTTGCCAATGATAAACAGCCATCCGTTTCATTGACTCCGCTGAAACAGGTTATTCATTTGGTGTATTCGATGTGTAATAGCTCCTCAATTAATATTATGAAATGAACCTGATTGATAATAATTTTTGAAATAAATTTTATTCTACCTAACTTTGTAATATTAGATTCAACTAAAACAATAATGAATCAAATCTGTTCTAAATCGTCATCGTTTTCTTGCCCTGTTTTCTGTTTAAGGTCGGCGCAGTATGTTTTATCTTTACGAACATTCCTATCAGCCTTTATGTCCGTATATAATCTCTCAGGCACTCCATACATCTTTTCTTTGGCCTTCCTCTGCCTGTCTATGATTCAACTTTCAAAATCATTAAGTGATTCTAAGATTTATTTTTAAATATTGTTATGACAAATATTGACAAAGCCAAAATAGTAAGGTCAAAAAGCAAGTAGTAAAAAATACGTTGTTTTGGGTCAAAAATACAAGGTTCCTTCTGTGTCGTCAATGCATTCATGTACACAGTGCATGACAAACGCAGACGAACAAATGTTTGAAGCGCACACAAATAATTGTCCTCGTAAAGATCAATATTGCGATCTTTGCAAATGGCAGTTTTTTCGCCTGTGTCAATTGATTGTCATTTGTTTGTTTAGTCAAATTTATATTTCACAAGCACATAGATAAAAACAACTTTGAATTGCTTAGCTGACTTTAAAATAATATCGAAATCCCCAAATAATCTAACATATTAACGCTTAGAGACGAGTTTAGATTGTATTTTCCTCGCCTTGTACTAAAGAGGCAACTGGCCAAGCCGAGAACACACGCTGATCGCCCCGGTGCAACATCTGCATACTCAAAGCGTCAATAAATAAGAATTTGTTATACGGTACTTACATTTATCGTAATTTATGAACATTCATACGGGCAATTATATATCATTTATCCGTTTGATCTGCAGAAGCCAGTTGTGCAACGAAGGCCGTCTGTTTATCCGCATATTAATTGACATTAACAAGAATCATTATTGAAACTGCGTTTGAGAATTAGAGGGTTATTTTCGTGACCACTTGGTTGTTTTATTTTGTTGTGTATCTTCTTTTTTATAATACCTTTTACTAATGAAAGCTTCGTCGTATCAATTTTTAATAAAATCAGTAAAGTCTTTGAGATGCCTATGTTTAAATTTATCTACTAAATTACATAGCTTGTCCATTTTGGCATCCATTTTTAGCCTAAAATAATTCTGCAGATTTAAGTTGTCTATTATTACTGTCTCTCTTCACATTACACCTATTTTACATATTAACTTTAAATAGCAGTAAGGATTCGGTTGGGTGTCACGACCGGTCTCCTATTTGATGTCAGCCCTTTGAACATCCATTTTCAATACGGTCATGTGTTTCAAAGAGGAATTTCATGGAATTTTGGCAGCCATAATAAAGACAATTATAAGAAATAATTACGTATTTGTTTGTAGGTACTGTATGTCATGTAGACTGATGATGGATAAATTCGAGTATATCATGATATACTATGATTTTCATGAAAAGAATAAAAAATTAAGTAACTTGTATGAATATTGTTCCCGACTGACATAAGACCTATAGTTTTACGAATAACAATAATATAATAAAACCGATTAAAATTTTGTAAAATTGCATACTAAAAGGCAAAACATTTACAGAACTCATGGTATAATCGGTAAGACTAAGAAAGAATAAAAATTAAAACAAAATCGCCGATCGTATGCAAACGACATATTTTGATGCATATTTCGGGACCACCGACATTACAGATTCGAAGCAAATGTTCCACGTTGTTATTGGGGGCAATTTGAACACACGACGGGAACAAGTGGGCCATTAAGGCGCAGTTCGCACTCAAGGCTGGATCGTTTACCGATGCTACGTTATGTACAATTGCAACGGGGTTTACATTCTTGCTTTTATGTGTGTTTGTTTTTGTGTTTGAGGCTGATTACTGGGTTAATAGAAGTGAGGATGTAGGCTTATTGGGATATGTTCAAATTATAAATAAAATATATTAATGTTAAAATTGACCTCGTCCAAATATCAGACAATAACAAAGTTAAGAATAATGAACATAATATGATATACTATCCGCATTATAAATGCGATGTTTTCGTTTATAAATGTCTGTTAATTTTTCGACATTAAACTAACTTCACTCTGAAATATTGGCATTTTTTAAACCGCTAGTTATAAAATTTCATCTCGTAAGATAAGAGGATATCTATGATGTAATCATGGGCTGCTAAATTTTCAATTGGTTTACATCTTCTTAAATCTTATAGAAGTCGAGTAATGTTTAGTTGAGTAAGTAATTTTGTACATATTTATTGAATTTTATTTCAATAACCATGACCCTAAAAATATGCCAATTACACTTCATATTCATCAAATTATTGAATCCCACGGTCGATGTTAAGCCTTAATTATGTACAAAGGCAAAATATCGTGACCGAATACGTCTTCATCAAAATATAATGTCGAACACGTCGGTCGTTTACGTGTGCGATGTCGCGGGTCACGGGCGAAACATAAATATAGTATAGTATAGTATACTCAATTGTATAGTTAATGTTATGTAATGGTACATACGACGTTTTTATAGTAATCAATTGAAGCATCCGTCAATGATGTCGAATAAAGATTATGAATAAATTAACAATACGCCCAACTGTCTAATGTATGTATTATGTAGTTCTGACCCCGTACTGAGATCAAGTCTTGTGTCATGGGTGTTAGAAACTACGAGAGCTTTTTTCGGTCTCTGGAATACCCAAACCAGAATGAAATATATTCAGACTGAATAGCAACGAAAAACTAATTAGCCCAAGATTTTATGAAACAGTTCTCATGATAGCAGTTTGAAAGTGACGTTTAAAAGTCACCTTTAAAATATAATACCATTAACGTTATAAATCTACCCACGAATATCTGAAGCAAAATATTATATAAACCCCAGCTCCATTAATACAAGTAAGAATATAAACATCCATTGTATGTTTTAAATCTATTTGATGACACCACACGCTTTCTCATTGTGTCAGGACGCAGCCGACGACGCCCCATTGTCCCGTAAATGTTATTAAATCCGAACACTTGAATAATATCTGCAATATAAACACAGCCGTAGGCCACAATAGGGTGCAAAATTATGATGAAACCCCTCATTAATATAATTATTACTTGCATCAGTAACCGTCTTACCAAAACATTCGTAGGGGTGTTAAGTATGCGATAGAGAATCGATTTTTGTTGAAGTGTGAAATTCACGAAGGTTATTTTTTTTAATATGGAGGTAGGGATTTTTAAAGAGAATATTTAATCTCTTTTGGGTGATTAATGAAATAATTAGGATATTTGTTCTACTTTAACGAAGTATAATAAAATTCTCAATCTCTGGATTAAGATACCGTGGTATTAGAAATATCATAAATATTTTATAAATAAAACTGAAATCATTATCAACAAGTATTTTAAAGCGATTCGATCACAACTCAACAATAAGCTCCACATTACAATATTATTAATGGGCAATTTGCCAAAAAATAATTTATCATATCTTCGTTAATGTGGCAAGTCACTCCGTGCATCGAAACATGTGCCCTTGGGCTACATGTTTACACTGTTATTCTCACGGGAGCGCCTTAAGAACTTGCCCACCTGTCTGAAAATGCCGTAAAACTCGTCTCCGGCTACTAAAAAAGTAACATAACTCGACTCCGAAGTAGCAAAAACCATCATTGACATCTGTCGCCGTTCGAAAATATCAAGAGGAGAAAATTGTAATTGCTATTTTAATCGCTCTGAAAGGCACTTAATAAGTTGCGTTTTGTTTAAAATATTTCAAATATTCACATATACATTTTTATGACAGATTTTCTTGGGGATAACTTACATGAAATACTTCATATTTAAAATAGCTCAATTTAAAATTAGAAGTAAAGAAAGAAGAAGGTAACGAACGAGAATTAAGTCTTAACTGAAAACAATTATTACACGAATAAAGTTAGTTGAGTAAAGATTTGTCTTGTTCTACTAGACCTTTTCATTTAAGAAAGCGGGACAAAAGACTACGCTAAGACAGACATAATAAGAATCGATAAGCAAGGCGCTAAGCGTTTATTATACGATGATGATCGATTGATGAAAATAAATCGATTGTTCGTTCAATCGATAAGGCGCCATCCCTGAGCGTGGTAGTTAACAACGCATTCATACACGGACGTAATTGTGACGTTCATTATCCCCCCAGTGTGGATACCACCTAATTATCGTACGTACAAATTACACACACATTTCAAAACGGCCGACGTGTGATAATGAAATTTTTCGTTCTCGTAATAAGTTAACTGATTGCTTCGTACTCTTGTATAGATATGATGTGAGGGGAATATCTTCGGCCTCTTTTATACGAAATTTACGGTGTAAACAGATAGGTATTGCAGAGATTTTTACATTTTGCATACATAGTCTTTTAGATTTTGTAAATGCAGTATCGCTTTAAATTAAGGTTTCCAATGCCATCACCCATAACCGCAGTAGCTCTAATTATACTAAAGGAATAAGACTTCGAAATACCGGCCGCAAACAAAATACCTTGCGTCATAACAGAAATTCGTGTTATCAAAGTCGCCAGGCGAACACAAGAGCGCTCGTTACGGCCAAAGCTGCTCTTTTAGCGGGCAGGCCAAGGATACCGAGCCCGGTATTAGCTTCTGTTTCACTCAATTTAGCATCATTACATTACGTTTTTACTGCGTCTGTATCGCATGATTTATTATTGATATTCCCGCTTTTTTTTTTTTTTTTTTTTTTTTTTTTAACGAGAGGAAAGCACCTTAAGCTCCCTGTTCGGTACCTCGGGGGGAGGCCGAAAAGGGTATGTCGGGGTCACCGGTCTATGCCGGCATACCGACTAAAACCTCTCGATGGCCCCCTCTTGCGCATATTGGACGGTACGGTAAATATAGGGCAAGCGCCCTTAATTGTTTCCCGTTGCCGCCCAGCGCTCTGTCCAAAAGAGGACTCCTCTCGGGATCGCACATCTTCTATTCTATTAGGGCGCACCTCCCCCGTGATACACCCAACAATCCCGATCCCCTATTAGTCGTCTCTTACGACAGGCAGGGGATACCGTGGCGGTATTCTTACGCCCCCGACCACAGGGCGAATTGATATTCCCGCTGGTTCCCTTTTGTTGTTTATTGTGATTCGGTTATATATGTTGTTCTGGTGGTGACGGGGCTTTCTTTTGTGGCTTTCTCGGGTGTTTTTTTTTATTTCTCGCAAAGATAAAATCTTTGAGATCTTAGATATTAAGAGGTTTACTCACCTTTGGACAATAAGGAGTCAAAAGCGTGAAAGTTGATTATATTATTAACACAAGTAATTTAGCGTCTAGGGAAAAATCATTCTTATTTTGAATTGCTACGTTCGTTTGGTTAAAGTATCTTGTTTTACCGGTTTTTAGAATGCTCTTAATGTTTATGCATTTATGCATAAAAATAAATCGAATTTTAATATCAAATAATATGTTACTAAGTGCTTATCTACTTAAGATACTTCATTTATTTTACATTTGGTTTTTGACATAATATTTCTAAACCGATGGTGTGACTGTCTAATATTTTAGAAAAACAATTGCTTTATGTCACTAAATTCTACGCAGGCGTAGTCTCAGTTGAAAGCTATTGTAATAAACACGATAACTTGACAAGCATATTGATTTAATACAAATTCACCATCATTTATATGGACGCAAAAAAAAGTGTTTCTTTTGCCTATTTTCAGCATAAAAAAGCCGTGGTCATTTATTTTGAATGGTCAATTTACTCAGTGGAGGCGTGCCGCTGACGTGTGTAGGCACTCATTTTACCCATTGCTTTGTCAATTTAGTTTTACGCTAACATTTTTGGTATATTTTGAAATAGAATTTGTTATATTTCACTCATCTAATGGCGTTGTAATCGAATTTCAATAACCTTTGTTATTGAGTCATTTAACTTGGAAATATTTTAGCAAAATACACAATATAATTTTAAAACGAGTGCAATAAAAAATATACCGACATTTATAGACACTTGTTTGAATTAATTACAACTTGAGCGCGTCTCGAACATAATAACAACAATGCAATAAAAGCAAGCAAAATTTGAAATTCGTACAACGAAAACCCAAACAAAAATTGAAATCCCAAACACACCGAAAAAACGCTATAAATATTTACCGATCGCTAATGGTTAAAACAACAGCTCGGTATAAGCGTCCCAGGGTCTTATACAAGAACACATTTCTTTTACTGGTTGAGCCTCTTTTTTTCTCAACAATAATAACGATGCCGGCGTTATTAGTTGCCCAACAACTGGTCTGCTGAGCTCGATAGTTCTAGAAAAAACTGTTGTCTAGGTAAACTATCGGAGAATCTTCCACGTTATATTCCCCCTTTTTATTGAATACATTGTTCCTACAAAAGGACTTGCTGAAGAAACATCTGATCGTGAGCTAGAAGTAATGACTAAATAAAAATTAGATGTAGCAATAGATTAAGTGTAGCTAACTTTGTCAAATACACAACTGGAATTGCCGCGGATGGAACAGTTGAAGTATTTTGCCGAAAAATGCAGATTTAAAGCTAAGAAACAAAGTTATTATGTTCACGATATTTAAACTACTTTGTTCACATTTAATTCTTTCCCGACAACCTACTGGTATATTCTATTTAAAAATGTTGATTTGATATTGAACCTTACAATGTTAATTTAATATATATATTATTATTTTTATAATTCCCCAACTGGTTTTCGATATATTAACACTACTGTCGATATAGAGACTGCCGTGCCGACTTTGGTCGTTTTGTTTCTACTATTAATTGACACTTTACATTCTATTTAAGATTAAAGACTAGTTCGCATAATGAGCTATCTTAAATGTCGATTATATTTAAATGAATATAATTCAGGTGTTTATCGGTTCCAAGCTTGCCTATTGAAAAGATATCCTTTTTAATGCGGGCAGTTTAGTCGCCAGTATTGAGTATTCTTCTTAGTTTTGTTTAATTAAGCCGATTGGCGACTGTTTCTATGTTTACTTATATCGAAGCATTTTTCATATCACATTTTCGCTTAACAAAAATTTAACTGGAATTGTAATATTTATCTTCTAAGGTTCTTAATCTATTTATTATTACGCTAACTTCAAAAATATGCAACTACTTTTAGTGTTCCTTTAATTTCTCTCACAAAAACTGCCTAGATTATTGTTGTGTAGAAGTTTACTTATTTTTTTACCATTTACAATTAGATAAGAAGTTTGCTACACATACGCCTTTTAAAAACAATCTTATAAGATCTTCTTTACATTTGAAATGAACATAGTCCCTCCCAAAGACGCGATGGAAACATTTACATAATGAAGTCACACCGCCGATATGGCTTCCTTCATTGATAATGGAAATGATTTCGGGGATCCATCGCTCGGGAGTGAGTCACGATCCGTTTGTGAGGGCACCGTGAGGGACGCATCTTGTACGTGGGTGAAATGCTTTATGTGAATTTACCAAACGAACACACATATGTAGGTGAAACGAACGGTTGTCACCGCAAGGTAAATAAGTAAACAGTAGATGGTGTATTGGATACTGGAAGGAATATGTGATCCTTGCTATCAATACGATGAAATGTTTTTAGATCAAATATTGAAGTTGTGTTTTGTATAGAAATATGTAAAGCAGTTGAAACTTTATATTTTTTTATATGAGAGTTAACACAATCTAAGATTATAAAATATCTTAAAAAACTTGCCAGAAGTATCATTATCATTATCAATTTTACCATTACATTTATCGTCGTGCCTATCCCAATTTCTTGACATTATATGCTGATATTACTTTTAACTGGCATGATAAAAATAATAATACAAGTGTACCTAATTTACCAGACATGGTGTTATTTTTTTTAACCGTTTTTTATGAAACGTTGTTTTGCCAAGGCAAACCGTTTTTAGTAAATAGTATAGTATCAAAATATGCAACCGATAATGTTTCCAAGCTGACCTTATGGCAGTTGCGGTGTGGTAAGACTTAATACCAACTGTCCTACTTGCTCTTCGACGCATGGAGACGGAAAATTTAGTCACGTGATACAATTTCTTTTATTATTGTAATGTATTGCCGACAAAAAATGTATCTAGGATAGGTAAGTAGGTCTTTCCTTAGGGCTGGGCGCCGGCATACCGTCACGCTACTCGCATCACTGGACTAGGGATATGAATCGTATGCTTACAATTATGTCTTTAATTCAAACCCAAGACATATGATAAAATAAATAAAAATGTATTTATTAAAATACACCCCTCTTGGAATTATGTAATTAGAACTGAAAGGTCTTAAAAAAAAGACCTTAATCGGTCATTGAAAGCTTGTTTTCGGATCGGCTTTCCGTAGCTGCAGATAGACTAGAATACTTCCCAAAAACAACACTACCCCCATTTTGTGAGATTAAAAAACAATTCGAGAAACGTAGGTGCAAATGCACATATGCGTTCCCCTTCGAGAATACAGGCATGAGTCAGTATAAATTCGAGTATGTATGATTTCACCAGACCTACCACAATGTACAACATGCCTTTTTGAGCGCAATTAATATTCTTCCTCGACGCACGCGCGGCTCAATTGTATCGTGCATACAAAGCTCATTATTAATGTCGAACAGTGTTAAATCAAAATAATTAACATATCATTGCGCCGCTTCGTTGTAGGGGCCAGACACGTATATGACAGTAATATATTATGAGTATAACAATTGGTAGTTAGTCGAATTTCACCGAAAGACTTCGTAATTGCTTTAATGAATACAGAAACAATTTCATGCTCAGACCAGGCTTCACTACCAGTTATTTTTATAAACTTGGTTGGAGTTTATTAATTTATAAGAGACGAAGATCGCGGGAAGCCGTTGGATGCAGACCGCTATCAATAGTGCGCTTTAGAAGTCTTTGTCTGCTTTTGTTCAGCAAATTTCGTAATTGAACATTGAATTGGGACTTTTTTAATCCTATGAATTCCTAATTTTGAATGACAACAGAAAGAAAAAAATATGACATAATTCTTACTAGCAGCATTGTTGCTTTATAGGAACAGTCCAACCAATATCACAGATTCGAATGTTTGCAACGAAGATAGCTACTCAATCATGACGAAATGACTGAATGAAACACAATAAAATTTGGCACTTACTCGTAGGATCATTATTGTCTGCAATTTTGTAAAGGGTACATTTATCCCATAAAATAAAAATTGTTGAGAATAAAATCTCCAGGAGTAAATTACACAAACGAAGCCGCAACATGATATATTAAAACGAATGTCAAAAGGCGCAATGGGATTTGAAATGTAACTAATACAAAGTATTAGTGAGTGTTGCAACTCGTTAAGACCCGGCGTCACCTGCCGTACAAGACGCGTAGTTTATTTCTACAACACCGGTCCGAGTCGATGCAATTATGAATCCGTTCATTAATACGTGCGACAGTAATATGAATAATTTATTTCTTTTTGTGTGTCCCTTGGATGTGACGCGATGTTCCTTTTGCCTCGATCATCAGTTAAGTGGGAATGTTTTATTGAAATACATTTTAAAGGTCAGGCAGATTCATAGGAATATTAAATGTTAAAAACCTATTCAAGTAATTGCTTCTAATCACGATACGGTATGAGCGTAGCTTTTATTGCTAGATTTAGTCATATGCTACTTCAAACAATTGCGCCATATAGTTCACTATCCTACGAAAAAGATCACCAAATCAAAACCTAAGAACGAAGTTACCGAACTAAATCTGTCAAACACTAAAAGATTCACAACTTCATTTTCGTACAAGAAGAATTAAAAACGATTATCAAAGTCTCTAGAATTTCATCATTATCATCATCATTATATTTTCTAAGTGTTACCCCGGAAATATGACTTATATACTCAGCCTATCGCCGTCCACTACTGAACGTAGGCCTCCCCAAGAAAGCGCCAACCATCCCGGTCTTCTGAAATATGACTTAATTGGAGTTATTATCAGGTCGTCATAGAACTAGAGTTTTTAATAGCTTACTTATTGCTTTCGTGTGTGGCATTTTTATGATCAACAATTTCAAATCGAAGTACCACAAGTGATTAGCTCTTCACTAAGCGGAACTATTTCAAGTAATATATACTTCAATATTACTAATGAGTTTTTATTATTTTTCTTATCATTTGTTCATGGTACGCCGCGGCTTCTCGGAATTAAATGCAAATGGCAAAAAGTCGTCAGTTGAATTTGTCAGTCTTATTAAATGCTATTGTTGTGTTGTTATCAGTCATACATATTCCATTACCCGTATCGTGCTGTCGAAAAAAAGGACAAAAAAAGTAAAAGATTAAGCGACAATAAATGACCGTGAGGTCTGAAACAGATTCGAGTTCAGTAACAATGGTTTAATTACAATAGAAGTAAAGATTTTATCTGTAATCCAACATCTGATTGGAGTTGCCATAATGACAATTCATATTGAAGGAACTTGTAATACGACTAATAGCGTGACAACCCTTTTAATAAATAAACTGCTTAATGTGACTACATTTATATGCCTTGCATGGTTATACAATAAAATAAAATCGTGAAATAATACTCAAATGTACTGATGGGCCTTTCATCATCATCATCAACAGCCAATATTCGTCCACTGCTGGACATTGGCCTCCCCCAATGACTTCCACCGGGAACGGTCGGAAGCCTCCTGCAGCCAGCGACGTCCCAATAGGCCTTTACAGATTTTTAATTCTATTACTAAAGACAACTATCTAAAAACATCATCAACCTTAGAATTTTGATTTATATAAAATGAAACATTTATGATTTTACGAGCTTAATATAAACGCAGCACCAAGATCAAATATTCCAAATAATATCCACTCAACAACCGATCACTTGTATTAATTTCTTAAAATACAAACAGGTCGAACGCCAATCAAAATATCGGAACAAGACGCAGACGGGCAGCCACTTGTGCGTTTAAAACGAGCCAGATCACTCGTACGAATCATTTGTACTGATTGAGCAATAGGCACGTGCACTTGTACGAACAATAAAATAATATCGGTGTCAGTTATGATTGGGGTCAGTGGCGTGCTCGCAAATAGAATCATTTTCATACAATGGCTCGATCATGCGGATGGTGCTAAGATAGTACGTGATGGCAATTGTGATGGAACTGACGTTAGGAATGATCTTACGCTTGTAGGTAGGCTTCTATCGTTCTTGAACTTCGAGCTGTGAGATTCTCTTAACTCATCATTTAAAAAGTCGTGAATGCTATTGCGGTGTTGTCGATGATTGGTTTCTAGCGCTAAGTTTCATTGAAGCTGTTGGAAGCCCAGCAATGGGACATAGAAAGGGTGATGATGTTATGAAAGCAGCTTGAGATAACTATCTTATATCTACATCACAGTAACTGTTTTAAGGATGACATCTGAACGTTGTATCTTATTCATTAATTAGTTATTAATATTCTTTACAGAATAAAAATAAGGAAACTCAGGTACTTACTCACCTTAAACAACTGGACAATCATCCATTACTTACCATAAGATTATTGTCGAGATATAAGAAATAGTTTAACAATATTAACTAAAAAAAACAATAGGTAATTTTGAAAATTTTTTGCAATCAAATACGTAACTTATTATAGACATGTCGATTACGTGAATCGTAGTACTGCACTGAATAAATACTCTTTCATGTGAGCTGTAGGCGTATCGTAAAATCGGCCGGTTCGTTAAATGACTGGTTAGAATAAACAATTTCATTCAAGACAGGTTCTTGGAAAGTTAATAAATATTTTATCGATATTCGTGTTTACACTAATTTGATCCAGATTAAGATGAATCGTGTTTGTTTTATGCAATCCCAGCTGAACCACTGTTATGCAGGTTGTGCAGTTGTTGCACTTAATGTTGTTACAACAAATTCGAATAAATAGGTATCTGCATGATCGAGTTTTCTCTAACCTATCTCCGTTTTCTTTTTTACCATCTAAGAAAAGTATTGGCTATTTTAAAATAGTTTATTATATATGGGCTAAAAGGTGTCATTGCTAAAGTTAAGGAATATAAAGAACTAGTTAGCATCTCAATTAAGCATAATCTTCAATGCTTAAAAATGTTTAATCATTCATATTCACTAACAATTTCCATGCAAAGAATATTTCTAAGAGATTTGTGTGATAAAAGGTTAACACTGTACTTTATCAAATATCAGTGTTTTAACAACCACGTTGACATTTTATTTAATAGCATCTTCTTTAGTTTCAACATGACATACATTCGCATCTAGATTTGATAAGTTTATGGCCTAAGTTACTCCTTGACTTGCAATATCATATTTCTCATTAGGTAAAAACAGTTGCTTGAGACTTGCAGTAACTGCGTAAATATACTCAACAGCCTCATACATGACCTAACACTAAAAACTTGTATCGCGGATTTAAAAAAACAACAAATGTTGCTGTTATAAAAAAATCTTTTTCAGTTCGAGGGGCCTCAATTTGTATTCAGTGAATTTTTCTACACACGACCTACTGCTGGATTGGTACCGGTGAAATAGGTTTGTATTACCAAACCACCAAAAATAAAAAATAAATTTTTAAGTTTAATCTCTAATTGGCATTCTCGCATTACTGTCCTCAGATGCAATCTCATCCATTTCGTTAACTTCTTCCTGACCTACTCTTTGAATATCATATCTTCCCTCACCATCTAGACATGTCTTATCTAGACCGAACTGAACGTCTTAAGAGTTGACGCGCGAAGTTTTCTTAGGATAATTAACTCGTCGCGAACAGCTTCCGTCTTTTTGTAGATCCAACTAAGATTATCAATTTTGTAATTTCTATTTTTGTTGGTAAATCATGCGATAATGTGTGAACTGATGGTAATCAGTAATGGTTTACTCAAATAGTAGGATCCATATTTGATATACTTTCTATGAAACTTATATGGATACACAACATACTATGTTTTCTATCGACTGTTTGCCGAAAATGGCATCGTAAATACGGAATTTGACGAAAACAAAACTATTTGCAGACTTTAATTAAATATTAAAAAAAAATTAAATTATAATAAATTTTCTGTACCGAAACTCCGCGAGTGGTTTTTAACTTGTTTTTCCTCCAACCTAACACCCAAATTACGTACGCGGTTGCTCAAATGTGTAATTAATGTAATGTGCCGATAAAATCGTACGAAAAATCCTTATTTCTGCGTGGGTATTTGTATGAGTGGCGAAATGTTTCGGAATGTCATTCCTTTCGCCATGCTCCACGACTCGAGGCTCGTGGCTCGTGCCTGGATGTAGGGCTGGCGATTCTTCCATAAATTGCTCAATACTTTAATTAAATTGAATTAAAATTTCATACATTACATTTATCGGTTCCAAACAATCGGTCATTGAGACTTTTATGCCTTTGACTTTGAAGAGTAAAAAGATTCATTAAAATAATATACCGATCATTATGACTCATAGTCTTATCACATCAGAAAACAAAACTATATTATTTTATGCGACAATTTCGCAATAAAATCGAATAAGGACTATTTTAGCAATTGATCTCGGAGCGCCATCCTTACCTCGACGCTCCTCACGTAACAAACAAAACCATAATGAACATATACAAATCGTTTCAGAATTAAAACGAGATCGAAACTGATTACCTGGGATTTACTTACGCTCCTTTATCATTGCCAATTATAAATTTAAATGTCTCCGTACGTAACCTTGCAATATGAAAATGTTATTGTTTTTGCTGGAATCAAGCGCATGCATCGCTGAACTCGCAATAATGCTGCTGCTTTAAAGCGATATGCATCTAATGACGTATTTATGTGGTCGGTTTCAAGGCTTTTAGTTTTTTGCCACACAGCCCGCACGGATGTCGGGACTTACATTAAAACATGCTAATGTTAGGATTAAAAGTTTCCGTTTTCTTTGTCTGTACGGTTTTTTTCCTTCTCTGCGTGGATTGTTTTATGCAAGACCTTTGTGGCACGCAAAGTAATGCTTCGCTTTGAAATGGAGTTTGTATTGTTCGTTGTGGTATTGTGCTCATCGTACTTTGCTCATTTAACGTAATTTAGTAACGCTGTTCAGTTGATAATGCCTAATGTCTACGGCTACGTTGGAAGGTTTTGAACTTTAGTTGAATACGTACAGACGAGCTGAGGAGACAATGCATTGAAAGATATCATTAAAGATGGTATCCCATCTGCATTTCGAATAGTGGCTTTGTTAAGACTGTTGACTTACGTCGACTTTCTTATTCCAATTATAATAGGGATATCTCTTATCCTCCAATCTGTCAACCATAAATGCTGGTATGGAACTTAAGATTTGGGAGCTTTTACCAGTAATGGAAAGAATGTTATTACGCCGAACCGAGATTCGGGGCAGTCTTGTTTAAGTAAAATAAGAATTTATACATTTAGATAGGTTTTCGTTTAGTCACCAACATCTTTTTCTCGGATTAAGCGACGTAAGTAACCGCATGGTTATAATCACGCGATGAAATTGGAAGAAATTGTTATTGTTATATTTATTCTAAATATACCGGCAAAGAAATTAACCTATACCATTTTCCATTACATAAACGACACCCAAGTAATAAATCATTTTGATCCTTAACTCCAGTGTTTCATAAAATAAAAACCTATGAATCGATCTAACACTTTAGTAAGATTCAACTCTCGTGGCACGGGTAATATGAATTTATAACTTTCTACCAGATTGAAAACAATTAATGTTTGTAGATTACCAAAGCCTTTTGTCGTCTGAGATCAACTGCTCATCTCTTTTTAGTAGCATCTAGTTTACTAAATGACGAAACGTGTTAAAACCATAGGAAACCATAGGAAAATATTTATTAATTAGATATACAAAATTGAAAACTTTATCATTGGTGGAGACGATGCATACTCCAGCTAGTCGACGCGTGTTCCCACAGAGCTGTCAGCGTGTGACACCGCGGAAAACTCTGGTATGACGCCAACTGGCAATATTATTGCACATACTTCACGTTAATTAATTATCTCTGAAGTTAACAAAAATCTATTAAAACACGATGCGTAGATCACACTGTGTAACTTCTCTATTTTTGCGTGATCAAGATGATCTTAAACAGCCTCTGATCTCTCATCTAGATAAGTTTTTATAGCTTCATCTTGAGTACTCGCATTTATTATGCTCAAATTATATTTCATTTAACTATTCGTCTGTACTTAAATTTAAAGAAGACCAGTATCTAACCGACTTTTACTTTCACAAAAAGAAGCAGTTGATGCTACCGGTGTCGTCTCTATAAATAAAATTTCTTCTAGTTAGTACCCACCTTCCATTCATAACCAACCGTAATCCCTTGACAAGAAAGTGAGCTTTAAACCAAAATCAAAGTATTTGATCCAAATGCAAATACAAAACGTTTTAGAAAAAACATAAATCTTTCAAGTCTAGTGCTGAGCTCCAAAAGTGCGTATAGTTATGGCCTAATGACCGCTTCAATTGAATGTAGTTAGGCAGGAAGGGAGAGCAGTCGAAAGAGAGTTTCAAGTGGCTGGAAACGATTACGGTTACCTCTTACACTACATAATTATATTAAAGCATATGTTAGTGTGGGGTTGCTACTCTAACTGCTGGTTATATTAATTTTGCACTACCAAACGAAGACTTTCGCAGACACGTACAGATCTCGAAATAGCATGCGAATATCTTAGCTTTTTTTGCTGCCGTGCTGTGTACAGCGCGGTGCAAATTAAACGATTGTCGGCCGTTCGAATGTGAGCCAATGTCATTAGCCATAGTTACGTAACCACGTACTCGCTCGGAATCTTATGCTATGTGTTTTATACGTCTTCCAGTGCGCGATGCCAATATCGGTAGGGTTGGCGGTAATGGGACAAATATTTGATCAATAATTTGTTTGACATTATGGTTTGAGGGAATAGGTTGTCTAACTTGCCATAGGTACTCGTATCTTGATATAAAATATTCGTTTCTTCAAAATTTGTATGATTAATTTGAACAATTTTAATATCTACTATGTAATTAAAGGTTTATAAATTGAAACTGGTCTAAGTGGATACTTCTGTTTCTCTATAGACAGGAACTGATTAATATTCGATATGTGATAAATCAGTAGTCGAACAACACATTGGATTTGAATTTATTAAGGCATTGCCTACAATTTTGAATTGAATAATAACTTTAAAAAAATTAATAATTGCGTTCAATAAATAGGTTTTTGGACGTCACAGTAACGTAGAGCTTTGTAGGACCATCTAAACTTATTTAAGTACAACTTAAATGATAAAAAAAGAACTAATATTATCTAGTTTAAGCAAATATTAGCTTTAAAAAAACTTTTGTACATAAAAGAGTTCATAGATTTGTAACAACAGAATAGACATGCGTTTCTCGTACGTGACTGAATTTATAAACAATTCATTGATGGCAAAACACTGTCGATAGGTTACGTTGTTATATCTTTAGGTCGGAGCCTATAGTTTGGTCATTAATATTAATGATACCTCTTTTTAATACATCTTCATTTATTTATCTATCTATCTACATCAGTCCTTACATAAATAAATAATTAAGTTATATGTTCTTTTTTTAGGATTTTAAACAACATTAAAATATTAACTTCCCCATCATTATAATAACTTGGGCGGGACGAAATAACTTATTTTTTTAAAATATAATATATTAGAATATACTATAAATTATTAAGCATGTAATTTATTAGTGGATATAGGCACGTTATAAACACGTTAGTATGCAATGGACAAGAACAATGGCCCAGTTACCTGGCTAGTTGAACGCTCCACTGCTCACTAAGCCTGCCATAATGCGTCCACTCCTTTTGTTCTTTCTATATAGTGTACTCAGGATATTATTAGATACTTAAACATAACTATGTGTTAATATATCTTTGGTTTGTTGCTTTTCAAAATGCCTTAGAGCGAATTTTAAAGTTAGCGATGTCTCAACCTATTTCATTTATAGGTCTTTAGGTACGAAAATTCTTTGACTGCTTTCTAACTTTATGAATGATAGTATGCTCAAAATATTTTGTGTTCTGTTTGTGGGCCACTTCAATTAGGGAACCTGAAGTGGCTATTAAAGTAACATGGAATAATAAGAATAATACCCTATTATTCAAAATCATAATCAAAGCCAGTACATCCACTGCTGCTCATTATCAATTTGCATTCCCTCAGAAATTACAGAGCGATCGTTAAAAGTGCAACCAGTGGCGTCGACCCCTACTGGGTCAACATCATAATGGAGTAATTTGTAAAAGCCGCTCATTAGACTCTCATTCTACGAGTCTCTTTTAATACAATCATCTTATTAACATATTTCAGCATTATCTAAAATATAATTTATGAAAATGAAGTAATTAGTCCTAATCAAACAAATACCTATGAGAGTAAACAAAAAAGCTATCAATTATAAATAATTATCGCTGTATTTTAGTGTATAATAGCGTGTCATGCTAGTATTAAAATTTCGAAAAACTCGCATCAATCTATGAATAATTCATTGTGTTGCTAACCCTGACACACGAACGCTATTAATACCATATCATGACGAACAATGGCAAGCGCAAAAAATAAAGAGCTTAGTTAGTGGATAAATTACGCAGTCATCGAAGGAGGGAACACGCCCACAGGCTCGCGCGATTCTACCTTTTTTGTGTTTCATTCTAGTTTTTTGTGATTCCGGCACTTTCTGGTCACTCGCTGAATGCACGTTTTATTAGTTTCCATTCGGATTTGGATTGAGAACGCCGACTGGCTGTTCTTTTCTTCTTTTTGTTTGATTTCGAAAGAGCAAGCTTGACTTTGTAGTTAGACGCTTTCGTAGTTTTAAATTGATGGGAGACTATTTTGATTTGTCCAGGAATTAAGTTGACTTTATTTTTGTAATTACAATTAATGTGAAAATGAATAAAATTATAGATGTATCTTTCTATGCCTAGTAGGTACATAATAGTAAATAACAACATTGAAAGCAAATTTAATTCTTAATGCACATAGGTACTGACTTTCTAGGTCATATGAATTTTGTAATAGGAAAATTCTTATCAATTTTAAAAATTTCTTTTAGAAGCTACGTCAACAAAAACTGGAAAGAATTTTATTTTACCATAAAGTTATACATTTCGGATCTTCAATATAATCACCACCTAAACTTCTAAAAGAGCGTCTTCTTCTATTCGCTTTACAGAGACATAAATCCTTACAAAGACAATGATTAGATACAATCAAATAGCCCTTTCGATCGTTATCTATTTTACTATCACCCGCTTTGAAAACAATCCTTACAAATAAATGGTTTCTCGTGTAGCAATTATGTAACCTGTGTCGAATACCTTAATCAGGCCCGAATACATTGCAGTAGGATAAAAAAGTTATCTTCGTATTTCTATACGAATTGACGCCAATACCGGCTTTGCTAGATCACGGTCTGCACGCCAAATTGAACGCAAATACATTGTCCATTTCATTAGCTTTTTTACAATCACACAAAATAATAAGTCTAATGTATATACTATACAGACGTAATTAGTTTTTATTGTTAACAATGAGATTATTTATGCAAGCAAATTTAGACTCTATATCTATAGTAAAGATATTTCCAGGCTTACGATGAAGTTTTTTGGATGGCTTTTTTCATTTGCAGAAACATGGTTGGCTATGTTCTGTGATGATATCACAATTAATTTGATTTCGTTCGCGTATTATATGCTGTGAAAAAACTTTTCGGTATATTTATTCGTTGTTCGATAAAGCGAGAAGTTTGATGTACCAATATGTAAAGGTACAAATGGATAAACCATTCGTTAGCAATGTAATCTTTTAAAAAAATAGTTTTTATCCTTTTTCTGGGCTAAATAGGTTATTGAAATTTCTGCTCCAAAAGGCGTTCAGACACATTATTTTCTAAATTTTTGGCAATTTGTTTCTTTTTACGTGGTGCCTTTTAAAGTGCGTATTTTTATTCAAACAAACAATCGGATGGAAGTGGCGTGGAAGCGTTCGCTTATTATCACAAGATTACGACCAGCACGCTAAGTGAAGTGACCTCGCTCCTTTGTGATCTTACAATGTGCTACTTTAATGATTTACATTGATGGCCTCGCCCATGTAGTCCGAGTTATTGTTATCTCGTTACTCGAAATCGGATTGTTTTGATTCTTTATTACGATGGATGATTTCAATAAAAGTCTTGATATGTGTAACTAGATTGATCCAAAAATGAACCTATGTGTTTGTAGGTTGCAAGTAACGGTGATTAGTTAACCATTTCCATTGGTTATTTTTTAAGAAATAAAGATTGTTTAAAAGTAAAATATAAATATTAACAAATGTTCGAATAGGATAAATATATTTAAAGTTCGCAATGGCAATTCTAGAATATGGGAAATTTCGTCTGTATTCGGGAGTAGTTATCATCAAAAAACACTTTTTAATTGGCAATAAACTAATGGTTTATTTCACATTCATTATAATGTAATACGTATTTTATTACCAATGTAAATCAAACTGGCCATTCTTTTTAGTTCCCAGCGATGAAAAATATTGAATCTCTCTAAGTATAAATGCATTAATTCAATTGCCATTTTTATTTCTCCATTAAAGTTAACCGATGAAACAACACATTTTATAACTTGGAGTACTCGTCTAGATTCAAACATTTTATACATTTCACGCTAGTAAATGAAGTGGCAATAAAATTTATAATTATTTTATCCTTTTCGATCTGAGATAAGCGTATTTTCAGTATATATTTTTAATTTAAGCGCGACTATCATACTGTTCAGAGGAATAGTATACATTAAAGGGGATTTTATAGAGTTTATTTCATTTAGAATTTATTTTCGTGCGGTTAATGATGGCGTAAATTAATAAAAACCTTCGTATATAAAAGCACGAACCGTTGAAGCGTTGGGTGGGCGTTTTTGTACATTACAAGTAACTATTTTCTAATCGCGTGTTTGTTTGCGTTGGCTTCAGGTTTATGCCAAGAAATGAATGTCAGTTCAATCAAACAGAAATAAGTAAAATACTCCCAACTGTCACATACATAGTTATTATCTTACACAATGAGAGACTTTTTCGGTCTCACTAATACCCAGACCAGAAACAAATGTTTGTGGATCACACAAACATTTGTCTCGGTGCGGGGATCGAACCCGCGGCCTCCCGTTTCGCAAGCTGGTCTAGCCAACTTCGCCACGGGACTGTCAACATAATAAGATTGTATGTAAAATATTGTCTGTTACCTCAAACTTCTTCAATCTGACGGAAACGTTTTTAGAAAATAGTCTATAACTATTGGTCTAAAAAATACTATTATGGACAAATCGAAATAAAAACCTATAAAACAAAATAGGACAGCTAGAAAGTAGGGCGATTAAGAATTAATAGTCGTTGTACTACTCTTATCAAAAGGGATAAGTCAGTTTCTAACTATCCACGAATTCTTTAGAAAACGTTCTACGAATTTGTTGACTTAAAAATAATTTTATAATATTTAAAAATAAACGTGAACTTTCCTGTTAATAAACATTTTAAGTATATTTAAAAATAAGAAGATAATTGAGCACGCTGTGCGTGTTTTTGACGGAATAATTAAAATCGTTTTCCCTACAGCAAGACCACAGAGCTTGATTAAAAAATATAAACAGCTTTCTTAAGAAGCTGTAAGGATTTCATTAGCTTGAAATTCTGTTAACAGTTTATATTTAGTATTTATTGCACTGATGTGCTTAAACGCCCAACCTAGAGGCCTCAAATTTGATTCTCTGTTCGGGAAAAGTTTTAATAACTTTCCAATAAGAAATTCGTAGTTGCCCGAATAGGGAGACCAAACCTGAGACATCTATACCGAAACCCACACAATAATGCGGTGTTCCCAATAAAGCAGTGATAAAATGAACGTGTCGCAATTTACAAAAAATATGCTTATTAAAGTATTGCATTGTAACACTATGTTTTAATGATAAAAATGCAAATTACCTGCTGTTATATGATATTTACTGCGAATATAATACGATCACAGCCCTATTAACGTTGGGTAAAATACCAAGCAATAAAATTATGCATGTAGCCGCCGAAGTTGGATATCAAGACGATATTAAACCAGTCCATTTTTCTGAAATAATTTCTTCGTTATTGTACATTATTAGTCGATAATCCATAAAATGTTATATGATGCATTGCGTGTATTTTAAAATATAAATAAATAAATTTCCTAGTAAAAATATGTCTTAACCCTATTTACTCAATATTTTTATCTGGTGTGCAACTTAGCTGAAGAATGCTAAATGCAATGGTAAGTGTAAAGTTTACCCTAATGTTAACATCAACAGTGACATAATTTATTTTTAAATTCTCGACGTACTATTAAAAGACAAAATAGAAGCAATTTTATAAAATCGGAATATACGAAGATCTTTGTTCGATTCAATTTTAAAGTTTTATGTGTTAATACGCCGTGTTGTTTCAAAGTGCATAATATAAGTGGTAATTGTCTAATTAATACCAAGAACCGGTTATTTTTGTACACATTTAGCGATGTTATCCACAAGGTCGTTGTTATAAAAGATTTTGTTTTATTATTAATGGACACGTGCAATCGTTGTTCCATTTATTAATTTAAATTGTAGCTAAAAATATTTGTTATTATTGTATGAGACAAAACTGAATAATTTAATAAGTGAGGTAAAATTTCGCAGTGTAATGATTAGGTGCCTTCACGTTTGATATTTATTTCGGATTTGAGTACACTATTCCTAATTCATTTCTAAGAAAAAATAATAAGAATTTTATTTAGATCTTTATGCCAGCCCCTTGAGCAGTTCGCTAGAGATCAGTTTCGGAAGCGGGAGACAGTTGTTTGTTTGATCCCCCAATATTTTTTTAGAGTGTAGATGTTTGTGCAACCAAAGAGGCTGTCGTAGTTTCTGCCATCCACGACGCAGAAGCAGTATCTAGGTTAGGGTTAAAGCTATTTATGTGATAGTATATAGCAGATACACTTTTCGGTGTATTTATATTTGAATTCAAGATCGTCGTTTACAGCGAACACACATTACCAAGAAAATAACGAGGCGATTAATATTATAAAATATGCAATTTGCTCGGAAACCAAGTCTCATTTTAATCACAATCATAAAAATTAACCTGAACAGACGCGGTTGTGTTTCCTTAATTTCGTCATCAGTGTTTTCCTATTATTGTATTTATTTCCATCCGTCTCACTTCACAAATTGAGCGTCGTAAAGTCAATTACGCGGTTGAAAGGAATCATAGTTTCTCACCGAAATTTATTGTTAATAAATGTATAAATATCCCTGTTGATTTGAACCGAGGTCGCGGCTACGTCGGTGGAGGAAACTAATTAATTCGTTCATGTTTATACTCGATACGGCGACTTGTTTTCATATAGCCAAAACGTTAAGATAATACAAAAGGCAATGGACTCCGAAAAGTATGAGCTTCGACGATAAAAAAGGGTATAAAGATAAGGAGACACGATGCTCTGAATTTTTTTACAAAAGAATTTTGTAGGGTTGGCGTACATAAATCTTATAGACTAGTTCAACACACTAACCTGTTATAAATGGATAGGGGAACGATGTTTTTATGGACAAGATGTAGATTCTAGATCGTAATATTTTTAATATTTCGGCGACTATTGCTATGAATGATAAAAACAAAACAAAGTCAATATTTTGCCATTTTTCATTGATAGATATTGTAGATAAATCTAAATTTACTGCTATATTCAATAGAAACATTAAGATATAAGGAGTCCCTCATAGAGAAAATTTTATTATTCATTTTGGCACCTTAATATTCAACTTGAGAAACTTGAAATAATTCCTTCTTAATAATGTTGGCTAAGACAGAGTTAGTTCCTAATTAAACATTCTCGATAACTGTCGAATAAGAGCGAAGTTTGTACTCAATGCCCTAAGTAAACCTGAAACTATAGTATAAGATAGACGGCAACTATCTTTCATGTTCTTGTTTGCAGTTTCATTATTTTGATTTTATTCGATATTTTTAAATGTCAGATCTATTTCTTAGGTGTGTAGTCCGCCAACCCGCACTAGGCCAGCGTGGTGGACTATGGCCTAAACCCTCTCAATGGTAGAGGAGACCCGTGCTCAGTAGTGGGCGAATATGGGTTGATGAAGAGATCTATATCATCTTCAAAATCCTTCTTTTTAGATATCGGATTATATCTATATTGTTTAATCGGTTCAGCAACTATCACTTGTTATTTTTTTATTAATCATATCTGTTTGAATATCAGAGTAATTCCTCTTTGAATTTAAATTTAAACATCAGATTATTTATCGATAGTCAAGTTGAGTGCTCTCGGTACGTTTATTATAGTTTAATTTATAGTAAACAATTAAAAGTATTAAGTTTTATAGCAGTTTTATTAGTTTTATAGCAAATAATTTTGATAACTAAATTTAATATGCGGGTATCTCATATATTTTAAATTCTTCAGAACATAACGGTTTCTATATGAAAATATTTCTAAGCTTCCATCTTACTCAATAGCAACATTCATCAAAATCGGTATGGCGGATTATTCTTGTAACTTGAACAAAGAATCTCGCATTTACAATATAAATATCCACCAGAAGCCATAAAAGGAATCTAAACGTTAGCAATATTTTTTTCCCGTTTAATTCATTCAGTCTTTATTTATGATTGAGGAAAATATTACCACGGGCATGTCTGACGATAGCGTAATTGTACGAGAGATGACACGCAAGTCGATTCATTATATTCTAAGAGCTATAAATGTTGTGTTATACATAATCTTAAGTTTGTATATAAGAAAATTTTAAGTAGTAGCCCGGAATTTGTATATGTGCCCGAATATTGGCTGTAGTTTCGCTTCTTACTACGCGGGACATTAAACATAGACTTCTATATCAGAGTACACATCTGCATACTTAGAGCTTCGGAATATTCCACTTGTATGTATCAATTTAAATTATTTCAAAGTTAGCTTAAAGCTTTAGGCCATGTGATAGACCAGTGGCGGTACTTCCACAGGAGCCCAAAAGCATTACACATTTTGTGTAATGTCCAGTTCGTAATTGTTTATTGTGGGGCCAGTTTATTTTAATTTAAACGTTAAATTAATTTTGTTAAATAAAAATTTAAAGATATTTTTTTCTGGAATTCTGCGTTTTTGGACTTCTATGGATTATCGCCATCGGGGATTTTGTCCACGGTAGTTACGGGCACAAATGATTCACCAACTTAAAAGCAAAGTTTTAGACTAGACCGTGTAACCTCTAGGGATGTCTTACGTAGCATATTTAATCCGAACCGGCTACACGAGGGTCAAAGTGACCTTTGCCGAAGATAAGCTACTTATCGGAGTTAAAGTAATATGTTGGCAGATAATAACTGACCAGCATTATCTAAGGCTCAAAATATACGCCAATAAATATTTCAACATTAAGTAGAGTAATAAACGTACGGCTAATATTTGTCAAAGATATCATTGCACATAATAAAACCAAGGTATCTGTTAATGTCACATTAATAAACTTTAACTGATTTCGCATCAACTATAGTGAAAACTCGCGTTAAACAGTCTTCTGATAATTAGCTAATATTCTAAATACCTTGGTTATATTTTCGCAAGATTTTACTGAATAGAGTTGATCATATGGGAAGAAACATAGGCTGAATCAAATAGGGGTCGGTTTTCTGGTTATTTTATCTGGTGTCTTGATTGGACTACACTTCGAAAAAAATATGCAAGTATTAATTCAATAATTTTGCTGCTCAACATCTGGTGTAATGGTTTTTGGTCCCATTTGCAAACTAGTTTAATTTAGACATAGACCTAAAAAATAGTCTCCGACTGCTACGGATATTCCTCTCTAGACATAATTTTAATTTTTACGCAGACAGAGCCGCCGGAATAAACAAAGGCGAAAATTTACACTCGTCTCTTCGGCGTTGTGTGTGTATTCTTGGTTAATTGCTCGATTTAACGGTGAGGGAAAACATCGTGAATAACAATAAACGGTTGAGATGTGTGAAGTGAAACCTGAATTAGGACAATGTCGTAAATAGAAGACGTTAAATTTACAGCTACATACCCGCTCCCTCAAAGAAACTGAAGACTCAGGTGGTTAAGCAGTACTAGTATTTTCTACAAGAGTTTTATTGCATTGGTAAATAAGATAGCTTTAGACTCGTGAAGCTATTAATTTTAAATTTTAATATTTTCTTTCAAAGATATGGGTTTTATTTTGTTGGTTTATAAATTGTCAAAATAATTATTTTCGTTACATTTACTATGAATACCACAATCGTGTGGGTTTGTTTAAGTGCATTGGTACCTACATAATTTTACATCATTTGTATTGTGGTTGCTAATGGATGAAAATGTCCAGCAAATTTATGATAAAATTAAATCACCTATAAGTATCCCTGGCTCTGGCACACTCGCTTCATTCGCAACCATTATCTCCGATAAATCAGAAACGAGAAAAATCGTTCAAACGTTTCCAGTAAAAACTACTTTCAAGATTACATCTGTATTGTTTTTGTATAGCTCCGAGTCAATGGCGGGGTAGCGATGACTTCATAGCTCGAGCCAACGTTCCCATGATCACGTCACCATTCCGACAATGAATCTGTTTCTATCATCTATTATTCCAGTACTAATAAATGTAAGTGAAGCTCAATAGTTTGTTATTGCGTGTCGTGAGGACCGTCAAGACGTGACTACAACTATACATCTTGTTTCTTTTAATCGGTCGTGATGTTTACTAAATAGGAAGGTGGTTTATCTTAAAGTTAAGAAGGAACGAGGTACAGAAAATTAATTGTTAAGTTTCGTTGGTATAGCTGTGTTGTAATCAAATTGCAGTAATAGTAAGGTAGTTTTGGATACTGCAACTTTTACAAAGAAATTTGATTTTCTGATTTGACCTGGTGGGTCAATATTTGAATTTGGCGGATTAGTGACTGTTTTAATCACTATTCGCACAACTACGTACTCAAATTCGCAAAATAAGGAGAGCAGCCTATGATCAATTTCGATAAGAATAGTTTTTCAACTGTGGTATTTTATTGAACACATATGCCATATTATTATTCTATTGAAACCCGATGACATATCAAATGACTCGGGACCTCTCGATCGCACGCTGCGGGCTAAAGCAATCTGTCGCGAGTAAACACAATATTAATTATACTATAAAATGTCTATAAATTACTCATGCATATTGACATTGGTTAAATGCGTAATATTCAATAAAAAGTTATAACCTCATTCAGGTGGAACGTGTGCTTTATCATCATGGCGATAATTGTTTATTCCTGCAAAGTAATGACAACCAGTTCTGCGTATATATTAAAGTAATTATGATGACAAGGAAACGGATAAGCGAATGGATGTGATCATCTTTAAAACGGTGATGCACGTACTGTCATGGGCTGTTGGTTTACGTAGCCTTGGTGCTGTACAGCGGTTCCTAATGTTGTTCTAGGTTGTATCCATTTTTTTATTATGAACCTAGTGATTCAAATAATGCTCCATCTGGTTTTGCCTTTGTGAAGTTTATATGTCCTATTATGAATACATTATTGGCTAATTTTGCGGAATAGGACATCATTTGGATGCCAAAGAAATTCAGTAGCCGAAATCTCTTGATGTTAGTTTTATTTTCAGAATTGTATTTAAGACGTCAGGTCAGGAAGGTCAGGGGATGCCTTTTCCATTGATCTAGCCAGTCATGGAACAGGGCTACGAGTACGCGAGCTCGGCCCCCCGAGCTGTTACAGTCTCCTACTTCCTTATCCGGGACTGTAGCATCCTTACCATCAGGCCAAATATCCTTTCCCTCAATATCCTTTACCCAAACTCACGCTATCCCCACACCATTCCCTTTAAAACATAGAAATTCCCAAGGAGGGTTGGCGTCAGGCAGGCGGCCGGCCGTAAAACATCTGCCAAAACTCTTATGCAGCATGTTTTGTCCTTCCACACAGGAAGGAAGGACAAAACATGCTGCGCCGACCCCAAACAAGAATTGGGATCAGGGCAGGAGAATGATGATTGTATTTAAGACGTAATCAAAAAGGAATGGATCGATGAATTTGAATATTTTTATATTAGTACACCACCAAAAATTAAATGTAATGAAAGTGTTCTTTTACTCCCCCAGAAATACATATGCATGTCAAATACTACGATGTCTCAGAGCCTGTCTTTATTGCACAGCTGCAAGCACCTTACGATGCTCTTACTGCCCATTTCGTACTTGCACTGGGAAATTCGAAGACATTCTGCAATTTCCTAAGAAGCACACATCGACGCCATAACATCCACAGCGTAAAATACTCGTAAACCGGCCGAGGGAAGTTTATTTGCGCTCATGCTGGGGTAAATATTGGGAGCCTTTCACGCAATGGGGTAACAGCGGACGCCTTGCCACAAATCGGAAACGTCCGTGTGACAACATCTGGCGTTCGCGTCGCCATTAGTGTAACGACAGATTCAGTGACACGCGCTAATGGTTCGCTGGCTGTAGTTATTTGTTTTGATGTGATGACATGTGTGTCGGAAGGTTTTGAAACAGGCTGTTGGTTTTGGGTGGACAATGGTTGTTAACTTGGTACAACTGATCACAGTAGGGTATTTGCAGTCAGGGATTTCAGGTGAAACTAAAACTACTTTGAAAATCAGTTGAAAGACTTTAAGGTACTTCTGGGAACTACACTGCCAGATGATTATTGTCAACGTAACAGAGAGCCATATGTTAAGGTCCAAAACACCTGTTTTTCCTCCTCGTCTTGCTAATCTCTTCATTGATTATTTAACATATTAGTAATCTGATATTCATAGATGCTTCTATGCAGTCCTAGATTGGCACAAAACATGTGCAGTATTCCAGAAAACCAGATACAAATTATTTGAAAATTTTATTGCAAATACAATACCATTAAATACCATTACAGCTGAAACACAGCAAGTAACTTGACGTAACTATTAACTACCCCGTATTATCGACGTGAAAGCCAATAAATATATACATCCACCCCAATAAATTGGCGTTCCATTGGCGATTGCCCCTCGTATCATTTTCCCATGACGGTAATTGAATGCGTTTGCACAACGAGCCCGTTTGTTTGCGCTCTTATCCTCGTAGCGATTAGATCATCGTACACTCGACCTCATCAATTTATAGTATCCTGGTACTGTTTTGCAGCAAACATGCATTATAAAGTTTCATAATCTATATTGAATGCCTTGGACTTTCGAGTCCATATCCTAGGTCGTGTTAGTCGTTTATTGAAGGAAATTATAAATAATAATAATAACTAACTGCCTATATGTCCAGTAGGGGACCAAAATTGGCTGATGGTGATGATGATGAAATACACGCAACAGCCACATTCATAGTTTAACCCTACATTAGGATACAAGTCTTGTGTCGTGGATATCTGAAACTACGAGACATTTCGGTCTCACAAACACCCAGACCCGAAATAAATATTTGTGGATTACACAAACATTTATAGTCCGGGATCGAACCTTCGACCTCCCATTTCTTCGATGTTAGAACTTTGTACACGACTGTTGAGTGGTATATTTACTACATGAAACATTTATCTAAACGATTGTACATCGTGAAGTAATTTGTATAAACGCATAAAGCTTCTTTA
Organism: Cephonodes hylas; assembly: GCA_030295005.1. NCBI lineage: Eukaryota > Metazoa > Arthropoda > Insecta > Lepidoptera > Sphingidae > Cephonodes > Cephonodes hylas. The sequence continues at coordinate 2,425,108 of AP025364.1, read as the reverse complement.
TCAATATTCTAGACGTAAGCGGTAATTGGTTGGTAATTGAAAGGGGTTAAGGTATTATTACATGAGTCAAGGACATCTATTACAGCTCGGTCAATTTGTTATTAGTAGATCATTAATGTGTCTATGTCGTTGGTTCATATACCAGGCACACTCCTCGGATTTTTCGAGGTAATTATTTGACAATGAATAATCACTTACACTTACAAAAAGCAGTGATGGCCTCGAGGTTTAGGCGCGCGGTCGAGAATCTCGGCGGTCGCGGGTTCAAACCCCAGGCGCACACCTCTGACTTTTCGAAAGTTATGTGTGTATTCAAATTGAATTATCACTTGCTTTAACGGTGAAGGAAAACATCGTGATAAAACCTGCACACCTAAAAGTTCTTAGGAATTTCTTAGGTGTGTAGTCCGCCAACCCGCACTAGGCCAGCGTGGTGGACTATGGCCTAAACCCTCTCAATGGTAGAGGAGACCCGTGCTCAGCAGTGGGCGTATATGGGTTGATGAAGAAGAAGAAGAAGAAAGAATCACTTACATTAATTTTGAAGGAAAACATCGTGATGAAACCAGCATACCTAAATGTTCTAAGCACTTTCTTTCGTGTGTTCGCCAACCCACACTAGTCCGGCGTGGTGGGTTAATGCCTAAACAGTTGTAGACGAAGTCTTTGCCCAGCAGTGGAACGTATGTATATGGCCTGATATTTTTTACAGACACGACAAAGTGACCGCTTTGACACGTGATAGAGAATTAATTGTAAAGAAATTACTGCATATCTTACGTATATCGAACTACGGATACCTAGGTAATAGCTAAAAGGTATTTCTTAGGTCAATAACGTGTATTAATTAATTGTATAAGTAATAGTCTGACTCACTCGACTTGACCTGTGTCCTAGTATTTATGAGTACGTCGTTAGTGTTTCATGAAATTGATTTTCTTAGAAATGTCAACGTGGTATGTCGTACTAGAAATATTAATATTACTTACGTATAAAACGAGTTTAGGACATTTATTTTAGTGTGCAATATGAATTATAAAATCTGAAGTGAATATATGTTTTCACTGTGCTACTAAATTATGAATCCAATAAACAAGTTAGACATCTAACCAATGTGGTTGTATTTATATACATGTGTTTTATTAGTTTGAGAAACCGAAATTTATCTAGTTGTTTCTATTATGTTATGTGTCCCTGTTAACTATCAGTGTGCCTAAATAACCTCTATTAGATGTACGTCAATTGGGCTTTTACCTTCTTCCTCATCCAAGGTCTTCGTAAAATAATTAACATCAAAATTCACACGAAATTAATATAAACGGTAGGTTCTTGAAAATGGGACGAGTTTCACAGCAGAGCTGTTAAAATTAACTCTTAAACTAATCCCGCTCCATCCCAACTCAAATATTGAACTAGCTTCGGTGTTATCGAACTTGATGAATTTGGATAACTGCCTGGCGAACGATGCCACTTATCGTTACATTGGTAATTTTATTACTAAGGATTTAATATTTTGATTACACACCCAATAACCTAGTGATAACCGTGGTGGTGTACATTCAAAAATGAACCGCAATGCACAACAACAAAGTACAATTTGAATTGATCATACAAAGGATATAGCCGATAAACAGAGATCTTACACTTTATGACCATTTTACAACGAACGATGTTATGGCCCTGTTAAGCGTGTTATGTTTTGTCGCAGGATCATTATGGTTTTCAAATTGACATTAATAAATGATGGAATGGATCTTGTTGAAGTTGTGGTTGTAAATTTATGGAATTTTAGGGGTAATAAACCCTTTCATATCCTTGATGATATATTCCTTAGGAGTAAATAAAATTAACGCCGTTGATCTACTTACTGATCTGCACTATATAACATCATACATCTTTATTATTTTACAAACTGAACACAATATTGAATCTGGTTAGAATAATTCTTAAATAAAATTTAATACGGGTTATTAAGGAACTGTAAAGAATAGATTTTGGACAAATATGGTAATTACTTTCAATGTACCTACCATAAATAATATACTAAAGGAATTTGTTGCGGAATAATCTCGTACTGACATTTTCTTAAACAGCTCCGCTTTCCTACTGTGTTTGTTACAACTGACATTTCTAATTAGTTTCCAAACAAAGTCGTGGAATAAAATAGGGAAACAGCAGTATCGCTTGTAAATTTTTTAATTATATTACCATCAAACCGGCTGCCTCTATCTCAACCGACAAATTATATGAATACTTTTAGCATTCATTCAAAATATTCAAGAGTAATGGGTCCGCGTGTCGGCAATTCGACTACAGCCCGCGACGGTACGTGCCTCTAATTTAACACAATTATGGTCACAAAATGACCGTCAATAAATAACACCAAAACACTACACTCGTTACCAAACCGCAAAACCCTTCTGAATATTAAATACGTGAAACATTAAAGTGTATTTTTACTGCGGAGCGCGCGGCCGACGAAAAAAGAAACAGAGACTTGTCTCCGCCGCGGCCTGAACCGAATTTATGTTCTAATCGGAAACGATTGGGTTAAAGGACCTGTTACATCGACATCTTGGATTGGAGATTTGGATAATATTTTAAAGTATTTGATAAAGAATAGATGTAATTTTATTTAAAATTTAGGATTCATGATCGGGTCTCAAAACACATCAGATCATGTAATCATGATATCTACTAAAAATGACCTTAACAAATCATTTATTGAGAAGTTTTCTTATCCTGACATTCGCAAGTAGGTACTTCTCTTGATAACTTCAAAACCTTTATACCTGAGAAGTAAGTTGGTATTACTGAAGAATTTCTTTACAAGTTAAACGTAGTCAATTCATTCGGAAAGAAAAAAAAACGTATTGTATTAGTAACATTAACTTCGGCGTATTGGAGTCTACAATGTCAGCACGCAAATGTCATTATTAGCTATTACCATATTTCTACAATTAACTTGTAATTTTAATTGCAACTTTGCACGATAAAACATGTGCCAAATATGCAGTCGCACCGGTTGGGAATGTAGGGGGGACATCGCGGTTAAGTACGGCATACACCAGTTTAGTTTCATTTTCTATGCGGGGAATTGATTAATTAGTTTGGTGGTAATTGTTTGTTGGTAACAAGTCTTTTGACTCTCTTTCCCTGTCTGTATCAACAAATTTAAGTCTGGGGCCGGATCCTAGCATTAGTCCATCGCTCTGGCCAACACTGGCTTCACATGTCTCAATAATTTCTTGTGCTCAATTCTGTAATAAATTCTCATTCCCTCACAAAGCTTTTCATGGTATTTAAAGTCTTGATTAAAGTTCGATTAATAACCTTAAATTTTTGTCAAAGATTTAGTCAACCAAACAGACCAGACAGAAGACAACTGTGAATTTTGTAAGCAATTCTGCGACATCGTGTTGTTGTACCAGGTTTAATTTAGACCGTTCGACTCATCCGTGCATTTTATGTACCTGATGACATTCACTGCGGTTTTTTAATGTACCTACAATAATAAAAACATTAATGGCTCATAGTGCGAGTAATTCAATCTCGCGATGGTTTATCGCTTTTGTGCGTATAAATGATGATTATTTTCATTTAATGTGTATGATTAAAGCAGAGGTTTTTTTTTCTTATTATTATTGTTTTTTTTGCAAGATAAAATATAGATAACCTTTGTTTTCTTTCGCTTTAACCTTCGTATTGAATATAATCTCACGGTCCACTGACACTGTAAGTGGTCTACGGCAACTTGCTTATTTGATTAATTTAAAACTTTACAACTGATAGGGTTTAGGCCCTAGTCCACCACGCTGGCCTAGTGCGAGTTGGCGGACTACACACCTAACAAATTTCTAAAAACTTTTAAATCTGCAGATTTCCTTACGATGTTTCCTTCGCCGCTACAGCAAAGCTGGAGCATTACTTAACAATATTATGGAACCTCTTAACAATGTAACTCGGAAAGTGGATGACCACCTTAGCGAAACACAAAAACCGCAAATGTCAAACGTGAAGATTTATATACAAAAGTATCATTAAAATAAATTGTAATTTTTAAAATCCGGTCCGCCCGACCAATTTCCAATTACTACAACAACGTGCCTTTTACTGCATTTTATTTTAGGTGGGATTTTTTATGCTTGTGTTAGTTAATAAAGTTTAGGAGAAGGGTCTTCGTAATTAACCCTCGGGGGAATAACATCATTGCTAAATTTAAACTGTTTGGTAAGTTATGTATCGTGAAACTTTGTTTATTACCAAAAATCACAGAGCAACTGAATAAGATTAGATGTTTTTACAGTACTTTGTACGGAGACGAATGTCAATGATTGTCTGTCACCTATTTATCATCATCATCATCATCAACAGCCCTTAATTCGTCCACTGCTGGACATAGACCTCTCTTATTCATGTTGTTACAAATAAACAACCAATGATAAAAAAAATCAAACATAAATAAAGCGCTACTATTGGTTCTCTTAATGATTTCTCTGGCTGGAAATTGATAACGGTCTATATTAGTGAAATCTTGGTATCATTGTTAAGACTTTTCACTGTCTTATGAATATCCAGATAGGGAAATTTGTTCCATTAGTTGTTAGTTCGACCAGCACTTACTTATAATAATAATAATAAATACACCCAACAGTCACATACATAGTCCTGACCCCACACTAAGATACGAGTCTTGTGTCGTGGGTATCAGAAACTAGGAGAGACTTTTCGGTCTCATAAACACCCAGCCCCCAAACAAATATTTGTGGATCACACAAACATTTGTCTCGGTGCGGGGATCGAAACCGCGGCCGCTCGTTTCGCAAGCTGGTGTCTAGCCAACTGCGCCACGGGGCTGTCAACTTACTGACTGAGTTACGTCAACATCTTTCCCTACCCCTCCGGAACTCATTTCTGATTCATAATTCCACAATTCATGTTCAAATTACACGTTGAGCAATAAATTCACGCCGCCAACGGCAATCGCAATGGAATCCACTTATAGAACATATAGCACGCGCAGTCATTTGATAATAAAATCGTTTGTAGTAAGAGTTTCCATACGTGAACGCCTTACTAACAGCCAGATTTCAACGCTTAGAGAATTTTAATGGCCCGCAATTCTATTTTTTGATGGTGCAATTGTTAATGTATGTATACTTGCAATTCTTGCCATGATATATAAACCAGTGCATGATACAAATACCATGGTATTTATAGTGGTAGTTAGTGGTAGGTAGGTCGTAGTTATCCATGGATAATAATTTATACGTATGTTGGATATTATACAAGAAGAATTTGTCTTATGGTAATAGTGTCTGGCCCGGGTTTATATATATTTTTATTAAATCTTCTTAGTACAACTTTTATGTATTAACATTTATTATATAACTTAAGATTATTTCGTACAGAAAAACTTTTATCCTTTTTTTTAAATACTCCACAACAAAAATCTTTTCTTACTACTTTTATAATCGCGAAAATTTTTCTTTATTCCCACATATACTGACGCAATTTGATAATAGTTCTATGTGCATATATTTTAGAGAATTCTTGACACATTTGACATTTATCAAGTAACAAGTACGTAGGTACTCTTTGGTGTATTTTTTATTCTGTCGTGTGACGGCTAGCCGTTTTGCGATTATGGAATAACAATCAGTAAAGGAGTAAAAGATTTCCATATGATAAGGTTTTTAGATTCACAGGCCGTCTGTTTAGGTTTATTTAGAATTTAGTTGTAGTACTAGGTTGGAATTCAATGTTTTTATTCTAAATTTTTGTTTGTCCTTGATAGTAATATAATACTAGATGGCAATAATTGTTACTATTTCCCTTCCCTTCATCAACCCATATTCGTCCACTGCTGAGCACGGGTCTCCTCTACCATTGAGAGGGTTTAGGCCATAGTCCGCCACGCTGGCCTAGTGCGGGTTGGCGGACTACACACCTACGAAATTCCTAAGAACTCTTAGGTGTGCAGGTTTCATCACGATGTTTTCCTTCACCGTTAAAGCAAGTGATAATTCAATGTGAATACACACATAACTTCGAAAAGTCAGAGGTGTGTGCCTGGGGTTCGAACCCGCGACCGTCGAGAATTACAATTGTTTAATTGAATACAATTGAATTGTTACTATTTAATATCAATAATTCCGTTTATCTGTAAAATAGCTACTACATTAGCAGGTCTGCAATTTTCCAGAAAAAATCATATAAGGCTGAATATTTCCACCAGAAGAAAAAATCTTTTACTATTTTAGATAATACACTATTCTTTATTAAATCATCCTACTTATCGTTATAATCAGATCATCCTGCGACGGAATAGGCCATTACAATGCATTCGTCATTCCAATTATTCGTATTAATAGATGAAAGACGCTGCAATGTCTCTCCGGTTAATGTCAACTAGTTAAAAGATTCTTAGACGGCTTAACGACCGCATTCTAACTAGAATATTCCATTAACTTATCTACCCTTCATGCCAGAATACGAAACGGAATGTAAAGCGATAAGAAATATGAATGGTTGGTATAAAAAAGTATTGCCATCAGCTCATAGGCCGCATATTAACAACTCTAAGATACTCATCACCCATTATAATGCGAAATATTGTTAATTGACATGATATAAAAATGTTTTTTTACGTTTATGTGCTGGATAAATAAGCTGAGTATCGCTTTCCTTAGTATAGGGATATGGTTAGTTCTGTACAATTATCCTGAGTGGATTTATCAAGTCGTAATGAAATGTTGGACTTAAGTCCGAGTACTCTTAATGGTATGGATAATGTAATGAAGAACCTAGGCGACTTAGAAGGACACGGCAATGACCTCACATAAAAATACTAGCCTACTTTAAGGTAGAAAAAACGTAGAGGTTTTTCGCTAAACTTTTAAGCTACCATTACAAAATTAGATTCAACCAACTGAATTATGAAGCAGTGATGGCCTCGAGGTTTAGGAGCGCGGTCGAGAATCTCGGCGGTCGCGGGTTCGAACCCCAGGCACACACCTCTGACTTTTCGAAGTTATGTGTGTATTCACATTGAATTATCACTTGCTTTAACGGTGAAGGAAAACATCGTGATGAAACCTGAACACCTAAAAAGTTCCTTGGAATTTCTTAGGTGTGTAGTCCGCCAACCCGCACTAGGCCAGCGTGATGAACTATGGCCTAAAACCCTCTCAATGGTAGAGGAGACCCGTGCTCAGCAGTGGGCGTATATGGGTTGATGAAGAAGAAGAAGAATTATGAAATATTGATAAATAATGAATGAGTTAGTGTATACCCAAAACCTTTTAGTCGCCATACATAAAAGACAAAATTATATTATAATTTAAAAATATTCATGATACAATGTAAAAGGTTAGTACAAAAGGATATCTATAATTGGACGATAAACAAAAACAGTAAAAGAAAGTAGAATCGATACGAATAAAATTTCGACACACTGACCCATAAAGTGGCTAATGGGCCGTATTCCCACGAATGTTAATTACAGGAGATCGGGCCGATGGTGGCTATTGTTGTGCCGTGGGAGGGTTATGTCCGAAAGCAATAATACCACACGTATAATCGAGGACCGCTTTGGAATCGATTAGTCGAAATCTCTAATCGATAATTGTCGTGAATCGACTGCGGGCGTGGCGCCTCCTTGTTGTGATTAATGCGAAAGGATACGAACAAACGATGTGTTTGGATTTTTAGATCGTTTAGGATGACAGGGATAATTTGACAGATGATGATACAAAGATTTAGGCGTTGATCATGTAACTGATGATTTAGTTTGGAATTTTTGATCATGAAATTCTCATCATAATATTTAGTCGGAGTGCTGGGTGAAGGCTTTTGTTTGTCAACTATATTTTGCTTCAAATTAATCAAACTAATCTTACAATATTTTTTATATTCTTAAAGATTCTTAAAGACTAGAGTTCTCCGTATCGTTTTTCCATTGTGACTACAGGACTAATAAAAGACAACAAATTACAATAGTATGTACTTGTATTTATATTAATTATAATTATCGCGTACAGTACAACAAGGCAAGTCGTATAAACACCTTAATCCGGCCAGAGACATCATTTCATATATCTTTATGACAAGCGAGATGTCTCGCGACATCGGCAATAAATTATGCAATTAACTTCATAAGATACACGTGTCTCTTTCTAATCCGGGGGGTGTGAGGGAGATGCAACTATCTATCATTTGTTTTTCGTAAATCCTCCTTAGCCGAAATAAATACGCTCTTAATAGACGATGTGCTGATCCAATGTTTAGGAATGGTTAGCTCGAATATTTTAGGACGTTCTTTTATTTTATTTTTAGAAATATAAGATGTTTTATGTTGGACTTAAAAGCTTTCTTATTTCTAAAGGAGGAAAGTCGTACCCACATGCTATTTTTATAATTATTGAATAAAATTTCATGTAACCATAACCATATTTACAATGCTACGATTGACATATTTCCACTTGCTAGATAGATTAGGTTTCTTTCATTTCCTACAAGTTCCCTTGAAAGTATTTAGGGAGCAGTAGATATAGTCTTCTGTATATATATGTCGAATGTTGTATATGTATGTCGAATCTCTAGATTTCCAACTCGGCGAGCGGAACTTTCCGCTTAACTAATGTGGGTCCTAATCCTACGAAAATTATAACTATGAGTATGTGAACATTACAACAATACGCTCATAAATAACATCATAAAATACAAGGGCACAAAAGATTCATACATAAAAACCAATCCCTAAATTTAAATGGAGTTCCGCTACATCTAGTTTACAGCACATTCAAAAACTGATTTGGTTAAAAACACAATGACACGCTCGCATGCCTGTCAATAAATCAGTGTTGTACCCTTTGATATATCGATGGATGGATTTTTATATTTTTTTAATAAATAAAAGTATTGTTTTTATTGCTTCATCATCATCAGCCCATGTACGTCCCACTGCTAAGCATGGGCCTTCTCTACCATTAGGAGGGTGTAGGCTTTAGTCCATCGCGCTGGCCTAGTACGGGTTTATCTCTTATTAAAACAAAATAATTATTAATGTAATTACTACAATTGAATATTCTATTTAAGCACCACGGTGTAGTTGATTCTAATATTTTTCCATCGTAAATATCAAAAGTAATCGAATAATGCTAGTATATATATTGATAACATGTTATAGCAAGTAGCAGTAGAGGACCAGTATAAATTCTCTCTTTTTTAAATCCTACAAAACAAGAGTTAACACCACTGACCGCATATCAGTGCCTCGCACCTCTACGAGACAAAACAAATACATCACAGTACATTCCGATAGAAATCCTGGACAACGTTGTATCGAAGCTCACGTCCGATCGTATTCAGCGACAGTCAAAGGAGACAATTACGCGCGCCGGCACAACAAATAATTGGCCTCGGCGTCACGTAGTATTGAGCTGATTGGAGCCCACGCTTTGTGTTTGCGTTTGTTGTTTCTGGCTGTTTGAAGTGCTTTTTTTTTCTTTTTTCTTCTAATTGGTTTTGGAATATCGTCTCATTTTTTAATTGCTTTCGGTATTCTAAATTGTGAGATGTAGGTAGCTTCTATTTTTGAATATTGCTGGGATCGAGTTACAGAAGGTTTTTCGCTACTTGATACTGTTTCTGACTAACACTTACATAAGTCTATGAAAGAAAGATAAATAAATGGGGTTCATAATTTTAAATTACAGTGTATCGTTTTTTATTGTTATTTATTAAATGGTTTTTAGTAAATTGTGTAATTGTGATTGTTATTATATTTACATTCGCAACCAATTTAAAGGTCATATTTTTCACTGTTTTATATTTTATTTTACTTGTTTTTATCGATGGAATAGTATCGATCACTTAGTCACATCCCTAAAGCTTCGATTTTGACGTCGTGTCCAACGACCGAATAAATCCACCATTGTGTTGTTAATTGCCGATCGATATGTTAACTGAACTATGACCGACGCTGTGGGTTCGCTCTTTCCGCTCTTTTCGTTCGGTCTCATTTTTTTTCGGCGCCGCTTTGTTGCGTCCCTATATTGTGGCATTCATTAGTCCCCTATTATTATTCTGGTTTCACGATTGTCCCGGTTTGTGGGTGTGCGCAGGTTTGTGGTTAACTAAGGGCAGGTCGACAAAAGAATGAAATGAATACCAGTAGAATTAGCAAACAGGTTTCGGCAGATCTATGTCTATACGTCTTTGCCTGTGTTCAGTAGTAGACGTCATATTGCTGGGATGGATGCTATATCTAGGATATTTTTTTTGCCGTAACAAAGTCTTGATGCTTGTTTGATCTTAAACGTGCATACATGTAAGCCTTGCATGTTGTACTGGTTGGTTTAATGGCCGTTATATTTTTTACTACAAATGAGAAACAATTTTAACAATTTTTTACCACATTCAGGCGCCAGTCTACGATAATGCTTTTATACTGAAATCTTAACTTTAGAAATGAAACCAAATCCTGTTATTTCTAAACCTAGATACAGCAACAAAAACACCAGCTTGATCGTCGCAACAATAACAACTAATTCCCCAAAATAACTCGCCATTGAGATTGGTTAAAAGCTCACTAACCATCAATAACACTTTTGTTGTTATTCAAATGGCCGCCTAATCTAATTTAGGCGCGAACCACCCCATTCTCGGCGGAGATAAAAAAATTCCCGCCTTATTTAAAGGTGTGTGCCCAATGCCTATGTGCTTACGGCCCATTTTCCTTTAACCGTGCGATTTTATCTTCGCCGAGACGGAGCGTTTTTATTTTATGTGCAATTTTTTTTTTCTTTTTTTTCTCCCATTTCTGCTGTGACTATGGAGTGGAAAACTGCGGTTCGCTACGTTTGACTCTGTTAAATAGTGAAATATGTGTTTCCGAGTTGATTTTATAGTTTCAAACGGTGGAAAAATTATCAGCTTCACGTTTGAATTAATTGGCGTACTATTTCAATGATTTTGCCATGTTAAAAGTTGAGTAATTAGGTCTCGGGGTTTCCAGGTTTAATTTAATGCAATTTTTTCTGGATGAAACTGCAACTTTAAAAAAAACAAAAAGTGATTTTTAAGTTTAGAGAAGAAATAACATTTTCACTTTAACGTTCAGTCACTTAATGTAAAAATACCACATACATAAGCTTATGTGAATGTAGTAAAGTCAGGTTACACTTGTGTTTATGGAATATTTAGAGTTAGAGATTCAATTTGCGATGAAAAAGCTACTGGTAGGTACAGTGTAGATTTTTTCTTCATCTTAAATTTAAAAGTTTTTATACAGGGTGTATTTAGACCGTGATCGAAAACTGAGGCAGGTAATAGCGATAGTGATTACAAACCCCCTGGCATTAAAGAAAATCCCGACAAACAATAAAATTTTTGAGGTTTTCCATACAAACCACATACTTTTAACACCGATGGTTGTATGGAAAACGTCAGAATTTTTATTTTTTGTTGCGATTTTTAATATCGCCACTGGGTTTGTGATCACCCTCGCTATTCCCTGCCTCAGTTTTCGATCACGGTCTAAATACACCCTGTATAAGATATTTGAAACTAAATCCGTCAAAAACCCGTCGTCTATACTAGGTCACGAAAACTTCATCACACTGCTAGTTCGTTTTTTCTTTGGTCCAACCACTTGGAAGTTTTTCAAAACATCAATCTAGTTGTTCACGATATATTTAACTGTTACATGAAACGTTGACAATGAGTAGGAAAATTTTAACCGGAGACTAAATTTAAACTGTTGTTTTTTGACTCCATTGTTTTACAGTCGTTTGAAGAGGCGGTTTTTTTAGAGTTGCTATTGAAGTTTTTTTCCGCCCAGATGATCATCTATACATCCCTGTTAAGGAGCGACCTCCTCAAAAACTGCACCTTAATCGGAATTGGAAATGAACATACTGTGAAATGACCAAGTATTGGCGTGATATTTTAACAAATTTATACGAAACCTTATATAATTTTTCACTCAAACATTCCTCATGAATCGCTGGGTCAATATCGGTTATATTTTAACAGTTCTTGTTATCCACGTGCACCTATTCTGTAGCTACTTAAATTTCAAAATGCAAGAGGATCTGGTCATCACCGAGCCATCAGTTGCGATGTTGTTACCCTGCCATCTAAAAATACATGGAATCTGTTTACCTTCGACATTAATTTGAGACTCAATTACGACATCACCGGCTCCCGTGTCGAATGCTCAAAAAAACTCCCCGCGACAGCTAATAAAAATAACAATTTCACGCCCGTAAAGCTAGTAGAACTCGCCAAATAAATTTTACACCGCGTTCACTGTTTTCCGCTCAAGCGACGCGATTCGTTTGATCTCCTCGTGAATGTCGTCCGAGGATGCCGGTATGGGTTAATGAAATTGTGTTGTTCATTCATGTATTGAAGTATTTATGAAACGGACGTGTTATTAATTTTACCTGGTAACTGTGAAAGGATATTTCAGTACGCTTTGATAGTCAGAACATGACGCGTAACATATGCCAAAGCTTGTGTTGCGTTTTAGTATACTGTAAATTACTCTTCGATTTAATAGGACCATGCGGTAATAAAGGTCAGATGCGTATTAATAATATTGTAATAAAATGGAAGTAAATTATAATGAAATAATGCTTTTAGTTTGAAAATAATATTAATCCAGTCCAATTTTATTTTAGTCGTGAAGTAGAAAATCGTAAATTCCGAAAGACAAATATTATTATAGTTAATAAATTTTAATGCTACTTAAGCCCTTTATTATTAGCCACACTACCAAAGATACAATTTGTAAAGTCATTAGTAATTATGCATATTATATTATCATATTATTAAAAAGCAACAAGATAAAAGATTTTATTTTACCATTTCAAATTATTTTTACCATGGAATTTAGGTCGAATTTTTCCGAAGCTTGATATTTTAGTTTCGATCACGTACATTACAGCGGAATTCAAATTTACGTCCGATGGCTAATATTTCAAACGCTCCCGATATTTGCTGGTATTATTCTTGCGATTGTCAATCACGGCTGTTTCGTAACGTGGCTTGCGATACTTCAGTTTTCTGCTTCGTTGGCCTGTCTGTGAACTCGATACTCTTTGATCAGAAATAACCCGCGACACGGATTTGACCCGCTTCATATTCACAGAATGGGCATTCAGTGTAACTTTCAATATAAATATTAATCCCCGTCTTCCGGGGGTCTGTTCTGCAAATAAAACTACGCCTTTCGTCCAGCGAATTTTAATATAGCTTTTTGCTGGTAAAAATCTTTGTTCACGTTTATTGAAAAGAAAAAAATATTGTTCGGAATTGACAAAATGACAGAATTCTGTGACATTAACAACCGAAATGGAAAAGGGTTGACGAATCGTCTGTCAGGTACTGATTTACATATGGGATCTTGATAATGCTACAGTACCTATTTTTTTACAGTTTATTTAAAGAAATTAATGCATACACACAACATTCACATACTTAATATGTAGCTCTGACCCTACTCTAAGTAGTGACCTGTATCGTGGGTATCAGACACTACGGGAGACATTTTCGGTCTCACAAACACCCAGATCCGAAACCAATATTTGTGGATCACACATACATTTGTCTCGGTGCGGGGATCGAACCCGCGGCCTTCCGTTTTGCCAGCTGGTGTCTATCCAACTGCGCCACGGGGCTGCCTTGTCACTTAAGCCTAATAAGACGTTTTTTGTATGTGACTCTTCTAATGATGTGTTTCTCTTGTCCGCAGGTACAGTGCAGTGTTTGTTGGTCTAATGTTCGCCACGCGTAGGCGATAACAGTGCGCGGGTGTTTGTGTTAATGTGGCAAGGCAGCTGATCGCGCTGGCGTGGTACGGGGCGGGCGGGGGCGCGATGCAGGCAGGGGGGGGATGGTTCTTACCCTGGACGATGGGCATGCAGAAGTTCGCGGTAGCTTTGCCAATGGGCGGCGTCGTTCCCCTGGTGCCGCCGCTGTTGGCAGCGTTGCCGCCGGCGCCCCCTCCTCTGCGGCTGATCGCCCCACCGCCGTTGCCGCATCAGGCGCCTGGAAGAAAGGTATGAATTGGTAGAATGGTAGATTTTGGTAGGTTGGTAGAAAAAATATTTGCAAAGGAGTGGGTTTTGGTTTTGTTTTTAATTTTAATGATTGAAAAATATTGTAAATTGATTAGTGCAGCTAAAAAGATTTTAAATTTGACGTCATAACTGCATGCCTAAGTAAACAAGTACGTACATGCAAGAAAAATAGCTATATATTCCCCTACATCTGTATTTATTTTATAGTCATTGAGAATTCTTGTTTGAGCTGTCATAATAGATCTGATTAATTCTATACGCCGATATTACTGGACTATAAAAGACCTTTCATATTTGATGTTAGGATAAAGATGCCTTTTTAAAAAACGGGCCTGTTCAAATGAATTGAGTGAATTGGGGCGTTATGGCCCTAATATTTATCTGATTATGAATTAGTTAAAACGCTACTTTTACCTGTAACAAAAAAGTTTTCTTAGTGAAAGAATTTGCTTAACTTTAGTAACAGAAGTTTCATTACAAACTCATTAAATACAAATTAAAGCCTGACCTGTGTTTATTCTGTAGTAAGTACAAGTCAGACTTTAATTTGCCTTATCAATAAAACGAAGTAAACTATTTCCAGGCTATCCCACATTGCTTATTACAATAATGAGCAAAGATTTACCACTATCAGACTGCTCCATTCGAATTCCACAAACAAATGTCCGACATTACCCCATTGCGTCGTCTCCATCCATCTCTCAGTACATTTGCACGCAGACAATAAATCACAGAAATCTCGCGATTGCCTTTTCTTATTAGGCCGGCCTTACAGCCCCAAATCACCCAACATTTTCTCATAGGCCACATCGGCTTCAAAAGACTTGTACCGTAGTATTTTATGCTTTGTGCGCGCACAAAACAATTTTGACCATTGTCTGGGGGCATAAAAATGGAGTAATAGAAAAGGACTGACGAGGGTCGACTATCTATTTCTGAAGGTAATTCGGCTTGTGGGCTTGCGTTCGCGGCTTTCATTTGGACCTCCGAGGCCCTGTGTCGTTTGGGGTATTGAATTTCATAACAAGGTCGAAATTTTGTTATTTGCGAGACTGCGTTCGGAATTAAGGCTTGTTGTGTTCGTATTATTTTGAAAATGGGGTAAATAAGCTGTCAGCGTGTGTGTATGTAAGTGGGTTTCGGCCCGGCCACCTGTACCGCTGAGAATATTGTCAATTTGTAAGTTCACGTACAGTTGAATATGTTATTAGGACCTTCAGACGTTTTAGGACGTACGTAGACTTGGTCGCACATTTATATGACTGTTACTTTCACCTTAGGTGTCTTTTACCTAAATATTTTTTGGGTCTTATTTGCCCAAAAAAAGTAGTGGTCTGGATGGCATTATCGATTTGGCCTAAAATGTCTAACCAGTTTTTCCTTTTTTTGACCTCAGAGCCTGGCATATTGAAGTGAGTTATTATCGCGTGTTTGACATATTTTTATTATTCAAACTTAAAAAAAAAAAACAATTTTAGATATTACATTTCGTTCCAAAGATAAAAATTAGCACAATTACCCCAATGAAATTTAAGTATAATTTCATTTACTTTTCACGATTACTCCAATGACCTAGACCAAAAATGTGCTATTTTTACAATTCACCCACATACTAGTAAACTATGCAGTTAACTAATCCCGTATATATATTTATGGCGCCGCTGTCACTCCCGTTTCACCCCACTTGTAGTGTCGGGCTCGCTATTATTAACTTACTATCTGAAGGACTTGTTTTACTCGTACGGGGTGGCGTGTGGCTCGCGATAGGGGCGGCGGCGTGATAGCAAGCTTCGTGAGTTTGGAGTTCGAATACGCGTGGAGCAGTTGTGATTTTTTCGTCATAGGTAAAAAGCCTGGCTTGCTTTACGAAATTCGTAATCATCATCATCATGTCAGCCAATTGGTCCACTGCTGGACCTAGGCCTCCCCCAATGACCTCCACCGGGATCGGTCGGAATAAAAGTTAATAATTAAATTCGGAATAATAGTCTTTAAATATTCGTTTTAAAAAATACAATTTTACAAATAAATGAGAATATCCTGACGCCACAATTAGCAATTGTATATTAGACAACACACAATTAACGTGCCAAGCTTTTGGTGTTCTATGTATGTATAGCCACTAGTGTGAAGATATTTAGAAATATTCCTAATTTTTTTGTATTCTACTGTGAGGAGTTACAGAAATTATTATTGAGGTATTCTTGGTTGTTTTGAAATAGTTTCAATGTAATTTATTACATTCTATTGGCTTTTAGTAACTTTTAATGTAATCTTACTAAACTTTAGTCATAATTGATATATTAAATAGTCTAATCGCGTAGCGTAGCACAGACTTCTATAAGTAAAATGTAATATTCCTCTATTTAACTCCACCTTAACTATTACAATTTAAGCAGAGCTAAAAGTTCTGACCAACAGCACCCTTACTTAGTAGCCAACGCAAACAAACCACGACGTTACCCCATTCAACCCTCATAACAGTTGAAACTTGTTCGGCCATTTGTATTCCTACCCCATTTTTTAGATAAGAGACACGTGTATACTTTGTGCTTGTTGCTATCTTGTAATTATTTTTTTTTACTACTATCTAAATGAAAAAAATAATATTTACTTAAGCAAAAAGTGTGGGTGTTTTCGTGGGAATTAATTTAAATAATAAGTCAACTTAGATTTGATTAAGACTTGCAAACACGTAAATACCTGGAGCTCATTGTCCTCGTCAAGACTTTTCTAAAAAATGCAGGTATTGTAGAATATTATTTCATTTAAGAATATAATATTTTATTCCTAGCGGTCCTGCATTAAGAACTACATTCAGCTTATCGCCGTCCACTTGTGCATGTCACAAATATTTTGCTTCCGTATGGTGATCGTAACACAGCTACCATCTCTTGCTTCCATATTATGAATTGCGCTCCTGCAAAGCTAGTTATAGATAGAACTAAACTTCAACCATATTGGTAGAATTGAAATGTTACTATAGACTATACCGCTGCATCTTGCGTCTCGCTCCGCGGTCCACGTAATTGGTCCTAGCGTAGAGCAATGCGAGGCGTTTAATAATCCTCGGGATATGTCATCGGCTTAATTCCTGTCCACCACGTAGCTCGCTGGATTCTTCCGATATAGTTGACTTTCTCTGCTGGGTGTGTTGAGTTGGTTAGCGTGTGTATGCATATCTTTGTTTACATCGTATCGTAGACGTACCATAACGGGATCTATCAGTAAATGTTAGTAATTGATAAAACGTTTTAGCAAGTAGAATGTTTCTTCGTCTAGACAAAAGTTGAGAGATTGATTTGATAATTTAAATCATAATTAAATTCCTTTAAAGAAAGTACCGAGCTATGTACTATTGTTTACAAAATTGTTCTATAAATCGTTAACATGACCTTGATTTTATTTATCAAAAGTAATATCTGAGATGACTAAAACATGTAGGCATTCGATGGTTTGGTTTTAGTACCCATTTAGTATTCCCTTATTTTTTCAATTATTATAGTTACCTACTGAACGCTATTGAATAAAGTAGTTGGTGGTTGAGGGCTGCTCAAAACCGGGATGGTTGGAGCTTTCTTAGGGAGGCTTTGGTTCATCACTGGACCGTGATAGGCTGAGTAATGAGTATATAATATCCAAAATTTCGCGGACTCGGAGCTTGTAAAACATAAATACGACTTTCGAACACACCCCTCCCAATTTCACCCACACACACGTGATTACCATCATTCGAAGATAATTCGCATTTAAACACAATAATACGCACATGCCAAATGGTAGGTATACAAAATTCCTGGTAATTAATTAACGAATGATCTGCATTATGAGCGGGGGGAATAGAACAGTCTGATGCTATAGAATTTTACGGGGACGGACTGTAGATAGGATTACAGTGGGGTACTGCACCCCATTTCAACAGTAATTCTATTGAATATGGCTTTTGTACGGCAGCGCTTTACGCTTGTGTTCATAGATGCATGTGCATTAGGGTGTCCCAAAAAAATCAAAGTCTTTTTTTGTCAACGCATACCCTCTAATTATTTTCGAATGGTGTTAAAACACTTATAAATAAAATTTCATGAACTTAGGACCACTGCAACCCGTGCCGACTTGCATTCATGTATTTCAGTACTTACATACTTTGTATGAACTTCGGCGCGTCGCAATATTCGCATGGAAGTTTCGTGGTTGCTTGTTTATTGTATTGGTAAATGCCTCTTTTTGTTTAATCAATATGTCAGATTAAGATTTCAAAGGCAAATTTTAATAGGGGGGTGCAAAACATTAAAATAACGGCTTCAAACTTCTCTGTAAAGAACAAATATTGGCAGTTCTGTTTAATAAAATTCGTGTAGTAAAATTGAATTTTGTTAATCGCAAATCTAACTATTCGAGATTAACTATTTTTTGTTAAAGGGCTTATATGCCTATTTAAGCTTTAATAAACTAATTTTAAGAAATAAGTTGCCTTATACCGACTTTGAAGAGATCAACAAATAATGCGGAAAAATCGCAAGATGTGTTCGTACAGTGTCGTCAAGAGTTTGTTACAAGCTTGGACTACTTTTTGTATATTGCACACGCCAGTACCCTTTAATTGATAAAAATAAATCTAGATAATGGATATAGTTATATAAATAGATATACATTGTTTTACCGGACAGAATTATGAAGGAAATTTAAGGGTTGGCTATCAAGAATTAACAGTTATAGCTATAATCATATTCTTTGGTGGTGATACAGAAAGAAAATTGACTATTCGATCTCCAAGTTCTATGTATCAGACACCATGATGGCCGAAGCAATTAATTGATTAAAAATGTCGTAACTTATTTTTTAATTGTAAATTACTAATAAAAAGTCGCACTATTAGACATCTAGATTTGCATCGCTATATACCATGTTAAGGCTTGGATGCATTGTTTATTATCAGTGACGGCACCTTACCACGACTTATGTTTGCTTAATACTTTGAAACCCTGGGAAACTGTCAATAAAATTAACTCAGAAATGACTATACAGAATATTTTTCAGCATTTTTGATCTTTGGTTCATGAAGTAGCTGTCTTGTCTGTATATCACTATGATGGAGACCAGGAACCAAAAATGATAATATTTTAAAGCTTAACTAAAGAGGATCCATCAATTCATATATCCCCTAGACAGATATCTGCGTGATTTACTTTTTTAGAAAGATATAAACGACTTTATTTCGATCAAAAACTAGTCTTGCTTTTCTTCAATCGTTTTAAAAATTTTGACACATTTCTCAATGAGTTGCTTACTTCACAGACTAGTTATACTTCTTTTCAAGCAGTTAAGAAATAAATAATGACACTAAAAGTCGCTAGTGATACTGCAAATTGCAGTTATACTGATACAACATTTGCGTGAAAAAGTCACCTTTAAAGGGAAACTAAAGCAATTTTTCCTGTGATTTATCCTAACAGTAAAATGAAAACTTTTAAATTAAAATATCACAAATATTCCTGTTTTAATAATAAATATATAATACCGGTGAAATAGGATATAATTTTGAAAATAAAAATTGAGTTTTTATATGTGCTCTACAATTACCATACAATTTTTTTCTTAAAACTTTGCCATCAAGTCGGCACGGGTTACCGCTATCCAATTTCGATAATATTTCGTATTTGAGTTATTAGGGTCAATTAGAAAAAATATAGAGGGTATGCGTATCTAATTTCGAGAAAAAAAAATCGCCCTACTAAGCTGGGACACCCTAATGTGCATGTTGATACATTAAGTGCCTTTAAATACATTTCGTATTATCATTGACAAAATATGTGCAAATCAGTAACATTGCGTTATTTCCGAGACCATGTGAAAGCTCTACTCAATCAGGTACTTATCCTTATCTCGCTTATTTAGTAAACAGATATGATTGAAAAATACCTATATATTTTTAAATAAATATTTATGTTTCAATCAAATTT
Organism: Cephonodes hylas; assembly: GCA_030295005.1. Lineage (NCBI taxonomy): Eukaryota > Metazoa > Arthropoda > Insecta > Lepidoptera > Sphingidae > Cephonodes > Cephonodes hylas. The sequence goes on along the minus strand of AP025364.1, from coordinate 2,405,058 downwards.
ATGTATTTACCCATAAAATTTCCTATAATTACTAAAAATATATCCGAAACCATATTTCTTACATGCTTTTTGTTGTCCCTTTTAAATCGTAAAAAATACTATACAATATGGAACTTATCAGAGATTGCTATACAAGCTTATAAAGACGATGATCCTAATAAGACTTCGCCGCACTGATTCGAGACGCTTTAATTCCATAAATTAAGAACTGGATACGTCCACGTGCGCCCAAAGCGGCAATTTGCGTGCGAGCTAGCTAATGACCGCGGGTCGGTCCCATGGTTGCAATTACCCGTTGATTTATAGCGAAATACCCACTATTATGTTATTGTAACATGTTAATTCTTACCCCTACGACGTCCCGAGTCTCGACATCTCGCGAAATTTGACGGAGATTGTCTGTAAGGGTCTTTAATCAATGGTCTTATTTAATTGAAAGCATCGGTTGGAGTTACTTATAATATAGACCACACAATGAGATAAAAGTATTTAAAAAATGACCACCAAAATCTACTAGATAGTATTTCGGTGTAATAAATGTTTGTTGTTGTATAAACCTGAAACAACTGTGGAACAAACAGTCTCTTGTTCTTTTCTGGTGTATGTTAAATTCGTGGCTTCCCGTTTCAGAGAATAATCTGTATCCCCATACAAACTTTGTAAGGAAATGTCATCATGCCGAGCGTACCGAACCTATGATTAGACTATCAGATTTCTAACACGGCCGCTTCTTTGTATTTCGAGTTCCGTGGATATCAAGACTTTTATAAATGTGTGATAACCAATAGCACCCTTTCATTTTTGTCTCAATTTTTTTTATCATTAGTCGTGTGTTCGTAGTACAATGAACAGATGACAGACAAGCGGAGACTCTCGTTCCGATACAAAACACTGCCTATTTCCCTTATATCATATTCTACTGATCTGTGGTAGTCACAAAGAAATCTATCAAAGTTTTAAGACTGACGTAATGCTAGTCGCTTACGTTCAACGCCAATGTTTGAATAATTAATGTAAGTTTTGTATTACTATAAATGCAGTTTGCATTAATGCGACATGATCATAATAGGGGAAAAATAATCAAGCAATAAAGTTTTATATATTTATACCAGTGCGATGACCCGAAGGTTGTATCATAAAATACTAACAATTCGACCATGTTGCGTGTTCGGCACAGTCATACTCAAGTCTGGTAATATTTTTACACACCAGTAATTACAATGCAGTGATGGCCTCGAGGTTTAGGCGCGCGGTCGAGAATCTCGGCGGTTGCGGGTTCGAACCCCAGGCACACACCTCTGACTTTTCGAAGTTATGTGTGTATTCACATTGAATTATCACTTGCTTTAACGGTGAAGGAAAACATCGTGATGAAACCTGCATACCTAAGAGTTCTTAGGAATTTCTTAGGTGTGTAGTCCGCCAACTCGCACTAGGCCAGCGTGGTGGACTATGGCCTAAACCCTCTCAATGGTAGAGGAGACCCGTGCTCAGCAGTGGGCGTATATGGGTTAATGAAGAAGAAGAAGAATTACAATGTATGTATGTTGTCATTATAAGCCGAATGTCTTCGTGCTTGCCTACATTTCAGTTCTTAATGAATACACACATAGCTATGGTTGATTACACTTCTACATCAAGCGCCTCAAAATTGATTGACATGATTGTGTTTTTAAAGTAATAAAATGAAATCAAATGTCATAAATGTTTGTGATACCTATGCAATGGAATATTACTTATTCCTTTGAAAAGATATCACAAATAAACTAAATTTTCATACGAACATGTAGTGTTATAAACTAAGCCCGTCCTTATATGAGCTTATACACATATACAAAAACGTTCAAATGTTTATGAACAGCCATATATCCATAATAAACAAAAAAGATTACATCAAGTTTTCCATCGCTAAAATTTTGTTTTTATAGTAATAAATTGAAGTAAATTACCCTTCAATAACAATTGTTAAGCCCAAACATGTGACATCGTTCAATGTCAAACCGCATTAGCCCACCGCGCGATCGATTTAAAAATAAATCGATCATCCATAATTTAATCGATTGATCGATCATTTCAACGCTGGCCGCATGAAGTAGCCAACAAAACGATAACCGTTAATGTACTTACGTGAGCAATAAACCTTGAAACCGCCATCCCCACCCACATACGAACTAAGAGGATTATTTTAACCCTCCTGATTAAGCACCTGTTAAAGCCAATCACAATGTAATTATTTTCTTGGTGTAATCTATAGAAAAGGCTGCGAACCGTCCAATGCGCGGCGAGACGTAAGGACCCCGAGAGTGTAAAAATAACTGGCTCCACATTAATCGGAATAAGATCGAGTGAACCCTATCGTGGGTTAATTTTTCTCATACCTTTGTATATAGTGCTATACAGTAAATTTACTTTGGATTAAAAGATTTCATTAATTAACGATTTCACACTAGTGTTAAAGTTATTTAGTAGGTACTCCAAATCACGGATCTACTGTTTGTTTTGAGTTCTTTAGGGTTCCGTCTTTACGGTAAAAAAAATACCTTTAGTCGTCTCCATTTATCTATGTTATTAGAAATGCGTAAGAATATTTCCAGGGAATATTTAACTCTATGCGTAAGATCTTATTAGATTTTAAGTATCTATAAAAAAATGATTGATATTCATAGTAATCAGTTAGTTTTCCCGGGCATAATTGTGTCTGATCGGAGATAACTTTCTTGACGACTCATAGAAACCAGTGTGTGCATTAGCCAGTATCACTACTATTTCATACATGTCTCCTAATTCCGCTCAAAAATCGTCTAGAAGGTTCCAAATCCATTGCCCTGAATCCAGCCACGTCCCACGATCTTATTAGGTCGTCTGTCCGCTTTATTGAACTTTATTACGCACCAAACATTATTTTATAGATAAACTTTCACAATGTAGTGTGCAATAAAAGCTGATCGTAATAATATCAAAATTTCCACTTACAATGTCACCTCTCGTACTTTGAACTGTGTTGCGAATCGTTAAACATTTTTCTGATATTAATGTCTGTGGAATTTTTAATATTCCAATGCGAATAAGCTACAATGTTTTACGTTAAATATGTAGAGAATTTTGCAATTTTATTTTGGATTACTGTGTGAATCAGCTTGTATAAATTCGTCTCTGCTTTATTTTATCCATTGCAGCTTAGTATTCATTATTGACGCGGAAACATCCACTAGGTTTAGAAGTTTGTAAAGAGTGAGAAGAGATTTGTTTGTGACAACATAGACGTCGTCTACAAAGTTTGTAAAATTACTTTCAGGAATCTTGTTCGTTTGGATGATAAAATATCCCTCTGACTGTCCCCAATGTTACTCTTATTTTTTGACTAAATGTCATCAAAATCAGTTCGGCTGTTTAGGCATTGCTAAAACTTGTATTGGTTTTTGTATTATAACTAGGGGTATGGCCTATCCTTACTAGAAACTCAAAGCGCAAATATCGAAAAGTCAAAAAAATAGAAAGATGTAATTATATTTGTTAGGTAAGCCTAATGTGGCAAGTGTGTATACGTATATGTATGATATCGATTCAAAATAGGGGACTAAGCAGCCATCCTACATGAGCGTTATCTGTCTCGAGGTCATAATTTCGGTCAGAATATATTAGTGAAGATCAACCGAACACAGATATCGGCTCGTACCGGCCCTTAAATATATTCATAGCACCAACGACAGCGGAGCTATCCTGACACTAATAGACCAGGGAGTAAGATGGATCGCCCCTCTGACAGCATCCATGCGAGATAAAGCTCAAGAATATACCCTCAAGTTGTGTTTATTTTTAAAAAGTCACAGTCCTAAGTGTGCTGACCGTTTAATCTGTCTGGACATATCAAAAAAACATAATACGCACACAAGATGTTCTCACAGTGGCTGCTGTCGCGTTTTTTCCATACTTTTTCTACTAAACAAGGTGGTGTTGGCGATCTATTTTAAGCTCTATATCGATAGAATAAGGTTGACGTTTGTTTGAGGGCGTAGGTGATCTATTTTGCAAGTTTTTAGCGATCCGTAAATATAGGATGGGCGTTGGACCCTATTTCTCGATCTAAGCTTGACTATTTGTTGCATATTAATGTTTTTAAACTCGAGTTTTGTACCCAACTGAAAGTTGAACAATAATAGACTGTTATTAAATACATAATTACATTTTAAGGGGTATCACCAGACTAAGGCTAATATTGTTACGTTGAATAAAAATAATTCACAGACAGACTCACGGGAGAGAACCTTCCTTTTGAAGTATAATATTTCGCATAAAGTCGTTATGCCCAACAACTAGTATGGAGACAAAATTTAAATATCTATGATTTAAAAAGTGAATTCCATAATTTATCTACCTTTGGTACGGAACCTCCACTTTGCCCTAGCTGTTCGCAGTTGGCATTTTTTCCAACTTAAATAGCTATCAATACACGCATGTTATTGCGAATCCATGGGCCGATATGTGTTTTTGTTTGAAGGTTGCCGGGCGGATTACAAACCGCTTCATTGATTTTCTGTGATACTTTTTTTGACACGCTCGCTCGTATGAAATTAACAATCCAATGTGACACGCTTAAGAACTCATTTTTGCTCGTTAAAAGCTATTTTCGTAAAACTAGTTTTTATTAAGAAGTGAGGTATTTTTACATTGAAATGATTGAGTGTTTTTTTAATGGTTTTTATTTGGTATTTGTTTGAAATATAAATAAAAATGTTCTATAATTAATTAGGAGCGAAATAAGTCATGTCCACTAACTCGCATCAGGCCATTGTGGCGGACTAAGGCCTAAACTCTCAGTTGCAGAGGAGACCCGTGTCCAGAGGTAGGATACAAGGGCTTATGATGATGAAGACATACTAACTGTGGAACCCAATTAAACTAGTATGAAAATAAAATTATCGAATCAGTAATAGCATTTTTAGTGCGAAAAACAACTCCATAGAGTTTTATTCAGTAGCCACAGTTACGCCGATGTCTGTGTTTAATGGCTCCATATAGACATGTTTCTATAACGTTCAACATTTTATCTTTTTATCTGGATTTTACGATCTTAGCTGAATGTTAGCGACAATTGTATTTCTTTTTCATGTTCATGGCTTAAGCTGCCTTTAATAACCTACATACCCTTTTATGTATGTAGATGTCTATAGTTCTTATAGGAATATGACAAAGATTATGGGTTTATTTATTTGGTAGAAAGTGATAATCCCAAGTAGGTACTATTGGTTGCGAATGAAATTCCTGGAATTTAGGTAAGAAATTTTGTATTGACATTTCTGATGTAAGTGTTTGTGTCTTTATACTCTTTTCCTTCTCTGTTTGACTGTGTTACAAAAAATATACACTTATCTTTTTAAAGGGAATAAATATATACGTTTAGTTCAAACCTGTTCCTGCCAAACGCTAATGGAGAATGTATAACGTTGTCTATGCAATTTTATAAATTCTGCAACACATTTCTATACAGTTTAATATTAAAAATTTTCCTTCATACAATTCGTATTACAATGTTTTACTTTCAGAACGCACTTCGAGTGATCCTAACGCAGGCCGATAAGTATAGCCCTGACTATAAAAATAAAAATTATCGTAACTTAGATGTCATTATACACAGAATTCTTACGTCTGGTTAGCATTCGGAACGCAACCAATTGAGCGCAATAAATGTTTGATAGTGCCTCATAGGGAGAGAGCTACGCTTTATGTTGCTATGACAACTTAAAGAAAATTAAAAATGAGGCATATTAAAGCCTGTCGCTAGATTTATAAGCAGTGATGGCCTCAAGGTTTAGGCACGCGGTCGAGAATCTCGGCGGTCGCGGATTCGAACCCCAGACACACACCTATGACTTTTCGAAGTTATGTGTGTATTCAAATTAAATAATCACTTGCTTTAACGGTGAAGGAAAACATCGTGATAAAACCTGCACACCTAAAAAGTTCTTAGAAATTTCTTAGGTGTGTAGTTCGCCAACCCGCACTTGGCCAGCGTGGTGGACTATGGCCTAAACCCTCTCAATGGTAGAGGAGACCCGTCCTCAGCAGTGCGCGTATATGGGTTGATGAAGGAAGATTTATTGGCTGCGACTTTGTTTCGGCAGTATACTGTTGTGTTTGCTTTTTATTAGATTCTATCTCTTACAGTAATTGTGGTTAGTCTTTTATTTAATTACTTACGCAAAGACCCTTAACCTGCATAATAAAAGCGAACCTATTGTAATTTATCAGTGACACTTTCAAAATTTGTATTGCTGCTGAGAATTTCCTGTCAAATATTAAAGTATAGCACAGCATCGCTCGGGATCGGCACAAAACTTGCTCGCGTCGCGTACTATTGCGTGGGAATAGTATGTCCAAACGGGTTTGTACCGATAATCGTTAATCGCTCGTATCGATTGATACAACGTTCAATTTGCATGGGACCGGGCATAATACGCTTTTCGTGGTCGCGTTGAGTACAATTGTGTGTTTTGTTATTGGTTTTTAAACGCTGTATTGTGTTGTCGGTCTAGACGGTGGGTTAGTTATGGTCACGCATTTGTTGTAGGTAATTTACTTATGACAATGGATATGTTAATGGTGCTTCCACACAGTTGGCCGTGCGTCCAACTGCTTGGTGTGCGGTAGGTCATGGAATGTCTGGATACGGGCTTAGATTACTTTTAAACGTCGACGACGGCGAATGCATCTTTCACAAATATTGAAATCGTAGATATTTTGTTTTGTTATAAAAAAAAATGATAGCTTTGAATACCAAAAATTATATCGTGCAGTGGAATTTTAATCAATGTTGGACCACCAGTAATAAAATTGCAAAAGCTAATCAAATATCTCATTAATATGGTGTAATTACAAAATTCGCAGAATGTAACATGACATGGGGCGTTTAAGCGGAAATTCATGTATGAGTCACGTAATTTGAAACAATACGGATTTAGGGAAAATAAGTTTGTGAATCCTTATTTTATCAAATCTGAAATGGAAACTATGTGAAAGAGTATTTAATTGTGGTAAAGTTCTGCTTGAGTGGCGATCACGATTTACTGTTGTTTTTGCTGTGTTTTCTCTCTCTTCTCTCAAATTATGTAGTAGTTTCCTATATTGTATCCTGTTTTAAGTATTAGTTTGGATGCAATTCGCGATACGTTGGTACATGAATACACCTCTGTCTACCTCCAGGGGATACAAGCGTGAGTATGTAAGATGTAAGCTATCGTATCCTCCAATCATTTTATTCTTTTTAGTTCTCGACACGTTTATCACGGCGATGTCCAACATCTTTATAATGTAACTTTGTTGGGAGAAGGCGGGCGTGTAATGCGCAAATTGCCGTATAATCGTTATGTTCCTTTGCCAAGTCCCTTTTTATCGACAGCTATACTGATGCATAGGCATCAGTATCATATGATTGAATGGATATTGGGTAGGAAGAGAAGTCAATAGTAGATCGCTGTGTTTTTAGTCCCAAATCATAGGGTTCAAGTCTGTTCCCCGTTACTTACCATGGAGGTGAAATTTAGGCATACACCTCTGACTTTTCGAAGTAAACTGTGTATTTACAATGAATTAGGACTGACTTTAACGATACAGGAAAACACCGTGAAGGAACCTGCCCACCTAAAAGTCATTAGCAATTTCTTGTAATCAATGTCTGTATGTAGTCTGATTGCGTTAGGCCAACGAGGTGGACTAAGGCTTAAATCCTCTGAATGAAGCCCGTGTCAAAAAGTAGGACGTATATATTTAGACTTACGATAAATCTATGTTTACGTTTAAGGCCCCAAATAAGCTTCATTCACAAATAAGTGGTCGGAAAAAATAAAATATACGGCGATATAAAACACATCGAACCCTGAAATGTTTGGGCGAACGTAATTAATACATACATTTATCTGCGCGTTGAAAGCTATTAATAATATAAGCGATACCGGCTTTTCGCGTCCACGTATTATTATTTATAGCCAACGTCCGCGATAGTGATGTTACTTTACGGAAATACACGCGAATACGAATACGGTTTTGTAATTAATTAACAGTTGCGAATATTTATTTAATCGATTATTGTAGCACGGATTCGGTGCTTCATGATTTGTTTTTGTTTATCGGAGCGTTTCCATGTGAAATTGGAGTTTGAATGATCTTATAATCTAAAAAATTGTGATGTATACTTTGTGTATCAATACATAGTAGGTAGATACTCTTTGGTTGTAGAGAATGCCCGTGCCTAGTAGTGGGACGGATTCCTTAGTCGAACACGCTGTACTAGTTAGTACGTTTTTTTCCAAGAACATATTTAAGAAATACCTAAGAATTTTTATGTGTGCTGGTATCCTAACAATGTTTTCCTATACAGTTAAAATGTGTTATTATGAATAGACGCATATCTCCGAAAAGTCAGACTACCGAAATTTTCGACTGCACGCCTAAACCTCTGAACCAGAATTTCTAACCCATGTTGATTAATTGTGAAAAAGAAGCGAACGGCTAACCATGCTTTGCTTGAAAGACCAAAGACTTGTGATAACAAATTAATCAGGCCACAAAAAACAATACAAACAGATACACAGCTTTGCAATTCGGCAAAAAACAAACTGGCGTATTTCGTGTTGTGTTTTTTAACCAACAAGCGTAATTCTCATGGTGAAAATTGGCAAGTGTCCATGTAAGTGTATAGTGTAAACGGTTATCGCATATTAAACTCGATGCCAGTACAAGATGCTTTGTCCCGTGTTATGTATTATAATGTTTTTAGCAGGCGGCGGAATACTTTTATGCGGAAACTGGATTTTGTGAATACTCCATTATCTTTTTACAGCGATTATGCTTTTCGAGAATTTTTTTGTCGTCATATTTAATTTGAAAGTATACTTAACGAAAAAAATGTATTTGAGATACGGCTGGACAAACTAATAATAGAAAAAAAGGATGTTTCAAGAGTAAAAAGTAATTTGAACATTTTATTTCAAATATATATGTAGATTACACTAATTACTTTAATATAATTAAAGCTAAATGTCGGCAAAAAAGACTGTTATTTGATTGTAAATTAAGACAATACATAAAATAAAAAATAAGGCTTACTCTTATGTTAACGATGTTTTTAATTTTCTTCACAATCATATAAAAAAGAAATCCAATATTTAAAATTGTACGAGTGTTGCATGTTGGTCACATCACTACTCCGGTCCAGTAAATCAATGAATAGAAAATGTGTTTGAGTTTACGATATTGTATCGGCTTTAAATATTTGAACGGCGCTGAAAGTTTTAAGCATACGCAAGCTATATTTTGACGACTTATCCGTAGTGGTACTGCAATAAAAACATCCCATATATAACCAACTTTACAGTATAGTTGAAGCAGTGATGGCCTCGAGGTTTGGGCGCGCGGTCGAGAATCTCGGCGGTCGCTGGTTCGAACCCCAGGCACACCTCTGACTTTTCGAAGTTATGTGTGTATTCACATTGAATTATCACTTGCTTTAACGGTGAAGGAAAACATCGTGATAAAACCTGCACACCTAAGAGTTCTTAGGAATTTCTTAGGTGTGTAGTCCGCCAACCCGCACTAGGCCAGCGTGGCGGACTATGGCCTAAACCCTCTCAATGGTAGAGGAGACCCGTGCTCAGCAGTGGGCGTATATGGGTTGATGAAGACAGTATAGTTGAAAATCTGCTTACTATTTTATTGGACACAGTTAAAGTATTACGTAGAAGCCCAAAACAGTTACAAGCTTATAGTAAATCAATTTGCTTTTGTTTAATAAAGATGCAAGTCTTAAAGTTATTTGGAATTATCTAAGGCAAGCTGTGATTTATCTTATATTGAAATACCGCCACTGATTGGACCCCAATTTCTTAATCCCAATTGCTAAATATTCAAAGGAGTGTTAAAATCAAGTCAAAATTACCTTTATTCAAATAGACTTTTACAAGTAATTTTGACGTAAATTTAACGCATATTTTTAAACTGTAGTCGTAGTGGTATTGATTCGCTTCCCTGACCCCTTCATGGTGTAGTGACCCCGTTTAGCTCTAAAGATCTCGAATCCTACGTGCTTCCGTGAACACATGATGTCGTTACTGCGAGTTGCAATTTGAAACTAAAAGCAGTCGTTAAAATGATCTGTAAATCTTGATAATGTCTTTAGATTCCTCAGTGAAGACCACTAGTGTGTTATAAAATTTATTAAGCGACTTAAAAGTGTGTGGAGTTTAGTACACTGGCCTAAAACTTCCCAGTACAGGTTTATTCCAGCTGCTAAATTAGCCAATAGTTTATTTATAATTAGAGACTTGCATGAATGTCTTTCTCAAGGTGGTTACCATATGGCGGGTAACGGATGGATGAGAGCTGCTCAAGACCGGGATGGTTGGCGCTATCAGTGGACGGCGATAGGCTGAGTTATGAATGTCTATTGTCTACATTACACCTTTATTCTTTTTTTTTATACCTAGGGGGAGTACTAAATGAAATATGTCAGAGATTCCGATCTTCCAACTTGACGCGCAGAATCTATTACATTTTGGTATTCAGACCATCTTCCGAATTGGACGTCTATTGCTGTGGTTGTTGGTCTATAGCCACGACTGGAGAACCTTTATTCTCAATATGCCGTCAGTCCTACGAGTTATTTGCCCTGCACATTTCCCCTTCAGCTTGCTAATATGTTGGATTATGTCAACTTTCCGTTTCCCAAGGATCTCCACAATCCTAATCCGATCTCATTAAGAAATACCAAGCACTGAACCAAGACTTATCAGTATTTTAATTTTGATAAGGTACGTGAAAGCTAAAGGGACGATGTATGTACAGAGCAAATATTAATATGTATGTAATTATATCCATTACTCCAGAGCCAATTAAGTTGTATCAAATTATAATTACGCAAGTTGTGGAATATTACGATTAATTTACTCAGATACATGTAAATGTATTACGTTATGTTATTATGTAAGTTTTAATTAGTATTTTTTATAATTACAAGGCACTGCAGGTTTCATAAAGGCCATAGTAACTTTAATACACCCTCAAAATCTCACAGAAATCTGCTGAAAGCGGCCTTATTACGAAATGAAAGCTATTAAGCTGGCTTGCCTAAATAGGCGTACCGCTTAAAATAGGCCGTGCACCCAAATATTACGGCTTGGATGAATAATTCTACGGCAAAATACCAGTAAATTCTCTTGGTAACTACCTACAACATAAAGAAAACCGCCCGGATTGCTTCTCAGGAATCCTATCTTGTCTCCAGCCCGTAACGATATTAATCAGGAGGAAAATCCAATCAAACCGCAATAGATACTCTCATTGGAATTCTATATATATCCCTATCATTTCTAATGCTATCTGCATCATACGAAACAAATCGATACGAATCCCATTCTACATACTCGCCGATGTTGGTTCCAATCAATCGCCGTCACGACATCATTTCTCGATATTACTTGCACGCTTATAGTGGATATCTTTCAATAAAATACTATGTAATATGTCATTATATCTTTCAATGCCGGCCCTACCCATTTTACGTCCAGTTTGCCAATTTAATTTTGCAGCTGGCTGCGCGAATTGTGACTCTGTGCCGCGTGTGTAAGATCGAGAGTCGCGTGTAACGTAAGTTTGGAAACGGTAATGGTATCATTGCAATTGGTTACAAATCACAGGAAGCGCTCGCAGGAGTCGTGTGCTCGGGAATCAATTTCCTGTAGCCTTTCATATTGAAATGTAAGTGGCCGCCCTCCGCCGAGGCGCCGGTTTGTACACTCCACTTTTATTCCAGACTCCTTTTTTGAGTTTGCACGGCCCGATGTTTGCACGAAGTTTTTGCGGTCCCTTTTTTTCCTACCGTTCTAGTAATCTGTCGCTCGAGTGAAACTTTTTTACATATTTATAACTTTTTTACGACCCAACAGGTCTTATATTCTTAAATAAAAATGGCGTTTATTTCCAGTAATTCATTTCGCCTCTTATCCAATTAATTTATAGCGATTTTTTAAAACCAATTTCGTCGTCAACATTAAACCCGCAAACCGGCGATAAATACGTAATCGATTCTCGTGGATGGCGAGCGAGCCCATGAAATTTATTCAAAAACAAATTTACAAGTCGAAAACATCAGTCCGGCCGCCTTTAATCAATAAAGTGTGCATGCCCGTGAGCGATTCTGGAGAGCGGAGAGCGCCTCGACCCGCCGCCGACCGCCAATCCGATGCTTTTCATCATCCAAATCAGCTAAATGTAATCCATTTTACCCAATAATACATAGCATACTCTTTCATCGCTGCGGTAGAGATCCCAAAATTGTGGCCGGGTTGTTCCTATTTTGCAGATCAGCCAAAGTAAAAAAAGTAACAAAAATAAAAATATTAATTTTATAAAATTAATAAAACATTTTTATTTGAAAATCAATTTCTGCCATAAGCTTTTTTCAGCATTGTTTATTTCGATTCTCGACGCTTCTGAGTTCGAAAATTCTCACGACACTAGACACTACTTGTAAAGATACAAAAAAAAATCAACTAAATAAGTGACTGTCGGATGTATTTATTTTCTCTTTACATATTAATATACAATTTTATTATAGTTGTAAATGTTTATCCTTCCGCCCACCCACCTGGCGTTGCGGTGGAAGTAATTTGAAACCTCCGCGCAGTTTGAATACACCATAACTCGTTTGTTTTTATTTTATTCTACAATGTATCGCTATTGTTACTTACTGCCCTTGTCTGCTGCTATGTAGGTGGTGGAAATTCATCTTATGATGTCATTTTTATAAATACATTTTTAACTTAAAAACTTTTCTCACAACTTACTGCATCGTAGAACTGTATATCGGAGTAATAGAAGTAGTAGAATTTCAAATGCACAAATTACCGACCAACGATGGACATAAGAATATGAATTATAACTAAATTTAACGGTAATCGAAACATCGCGAAGACACCTGGACACTTAAAAGTTCTAAAAATTCCTAATTTCTTAGTCGTGTAGTACTAATCTAGCGTGGTCAATAACGCCTAGGTAGTACACCAATACAATTATGTACGTACGTAATATGTTAGTAATATTGACCGCACAAGACAAAGTAGAGGTGACTCGTAACAAAATCCCTACTGAACCGTATCGGATGACATCACTCTTCTTCGAAACTCACTCCTAAGATGTTTCTAAAAACAACACAAATCGACGGGAATGTCGCGAGGTCCCACCGAGTGGTAGCGCAGGGTCAAAGCGCCCTTCGGTTTTAGGGACCCTTGATAACAAAAAAGCTATTACGAAACCATTGGTACATCGTTGGCGAAAGATTAAATTTGTGTAAAAAGTTCTTGGACGAAACAAGAATTGTTTTTGCCCCGTTCGCATTCTGCCCGTTTCGATGTTGGATGTAATTTTTATGCAGTAATTATTCATTAAAAGAAATCATTTCTGTTTTTACTAGCGCCCTTCAGGATCGCCAATATTGTTTTTGTCCAAATGTATTTCGATTTAAAATGTTTCTTAACCTGTTCTGGATGTGTCGAAATGCAAAATAAAAATTAGTATAGGTACTATAATATCGACCTATGCGCAGAATAAAGTTATATGTGCTTTTGCACAACTTCTCTTTCTCAGCGATTTAAACTTATTTGGGCACAAAATTATGAGGTTTTTTTTTATGTTCTTTAAACAACAACAAAATTTATGATTATATTTTTACTTCACTAGTGCAATATATAAACAAGTTTAACTCTATTATAGACATAAAAAGTACTTTGGTATTATAGTTATTAGTAACCTTACTCTATGCATAGGTCGATATATAGCCTGTACCGATTGTGTGATTTAACGAAACTAAAACCGATTTAATTTACTATTACATACAATTTACCAAAGTTGCTCTATTGATTGTAAATGTGTGTCATGTAAACTCATAAAATTTAATAAATCTAGTGTTCTCGCATTTTCAAAAATGTCTAACTTATTTTACGAATGAAGAACTGACATTATACTTGTTAATTTAATCCTAGCGGCATGTTAATTAATCCACAATTACACCCTTGCACAACGCGGATAAACACTTGAGCAGGCTTGCAAACTATCCCTGGCATTTAAATATATTTCAAGAATGGCGGAACCCTCGCTACACGTGGAATGGTCATCTCTGCATTTCCAAGAACAAAAGACGTGAGACGATGAATTTCTTCAAAATCCGCCGCCATCTTACACCGCTCACACAAAATGGCGGCAGTAAAACTTTACGCGCGAATTTCGAGCGGTGGCCCTTTGAAATTCAATTAATACTGGTTTGACGGAATTTTATTCGTATCGACTCGTTCCGATTAACTCGAGTTGTATTAGTTGATCGTTTTTAAATTTAATTAATTACATACGAGTGGCACGTTCCGTTCCGACATTCTGATACCAAGAAATGAAATTTAAAAATTACGAGGTTACATTTGGCGGTGACGTAACAAAAGAGATCCGACGAAACCTATTGATAGTTGATAAAGCCCGTAAATATTTCAGAGGTAATATCGTAGAGTAATGCCCCAGACTTGTCTATTATCTATATATATAAAAGAAAGTCGTGTTAGTTACACCACTTATAACTCAAGAACGGCAGAACAGATTTGGCTGAAAATTGGTAGGGAGGTAGCTTAGAGCCAGGAGACGGACATAGGATACTTTTTATCCCGTTCGACAGCGTTCCCGTGGGACTTTTCATTGTTTTCTTTATCCATACAAAAGTTTCGTTTTAATAATTAAGTCATTTTGGACTTTAATACAATACAATAAAGTTTAAATCGTAGTGGAGGAGTTCTATGTTAAAAAAATGAATTGCTCGATGTGTTCCTAAGCGCAAATCTCGAGAACAGCTGAACCGATTTCGCTAATTCTTTTTTTATAATATTCCTTGAAGTACGAGGATTGTTCTTACGGAGAGATACATTTTTTTAATTGCCTGAAAAGATCTAAAAATAATACTTTTCTATATTCCCATACAAAAGGTTCGTAATGATACTTAAGTCATTTTGAACTTTAACACCATACAAAATTTCCTGTCATTTAATGTTTATCCCGTCGATGCAGTTAGAGGCTCCCTCAAATAAAAGAACTTATTAAAATAACCATTTTGAATCGACAATATGTATCTATAACATTCGAATAATTGCGTATTTTAGATGTTAAAAATGCAGAATTCTCATGACAATGGATTGACATTTTTTGGCTGTCAAATATTAAGGCGTGCGTTCAGAAATTTATTTTGTGTAACAAATCTCCTTGGTAGTGCCTAATTTTTAAATTTTGATTCTCCTTCAAGAAATATTAATAAATGGTCAGGGGATGCCTTTTCCATTGATCTAGCCAGTCATGGAACAGGGCTATGAGTTCGCGACCTCGGCCCCCCGAGCTGTTGGAGTCTCCCACTACTTCCTTATCCGGGACTGTGGCATCCTTACCATCAGGCCAAATATCCTTACCTGCAATATCCTGTACCCAAACACACGCTATCTCTAGCCCTCTACCAAAAGAATGAAAGCCCCAAGGAGAGTTGGTGTCAGACAGGCGGGTGGCCGTAATACATTTGCCAAAACATTTATACAGTATGTATAATAAGAAAGATGACAGGGCCTAGGCCGTCCCCCGTAGCCGACGCGCAGGGGCAGCACCCGGTTCCTATGAGAAATGGGCAAGGTTTGTTACACCAGCCCAGGAGGGGGCAACGTAAGACACTAGCCCGGGAAATGAGATTGAGGTATGCAAGTTGGAATGTAGGTACCATGAATGGTAGGTCAAGGCAGCTAGCAACTGTGCTGAAAAAGAAAAAAAAATGGTCAACAAAGAAGACTTACGAAAGACGACTGCATGCAGCAAAGATGCGAATGTTGCGGTGGATGTGTGGTATAACACGGAGTGACAGAGTCAGAAATGAATACTTTAGGGTAAGTCTGAAAGTAGCTCCTGTGATAGAAAAGATGAAAGGAAACCGTCTGTCGTGGTATGGGCACATTATAAGAAGGAATGAATCATATGTAGGAAAAAAGGTGATGAATATGAAACAAGAAGGGTTGGGCGGGTCGAGGAAGGCCAAAAAAGAGATAGATGGAGTGCGTGACTGAAGATATGAAAGAGAAAGGGGTGAATGAAGACATGACGGCTGACAGGGATGTGTGGAAGAAGAAGAGATACTGCGCCGACCCCAAGTAATTAATTGGAACCAGGGCAAGGGGATGATGATATACCTAAGTAATTAAAAATTAAATTCTGTTAATAAGTAACAAGATATTCATTGACTGGTAGGGCGATACGAAGTTTGCCGGGACAGCTAGTATTGGATATTTACGGATCCGATATCACGGCTATTATTGACGATATCTTTACGAAATATAGGCGGGGTACCATTGTTGTCTTCTTGATGTTATTATTATCGCATTTCACATAATAATATTGAGCCTGTTTAAGTCTGATCCCCAGTTTTGTTAGATTAAATTGAACTTCAATATCTCTCATATTAGGAGTATCAGGTTCGTCTGACTTTTAGGTACCCTATAATTTTCTGTAAGATTTTAAGACTCAACATAAAGATCATAATTTATACTAAACATCCTATACAGTAGTCCCAATTGGATAAAGCTTGGTCCGCCTGGCAGTAAACCGGTTAGGGATCTTATCTTTTTATGTAAACATCCCACTTGATTCTGTCATTAAGATATTTAATAGTAAAACCGAAAAAGATTTAATAAAAATCTGCCAGGATAATTTATCTTTTATAACATTTATCAAAAGATGTAATGAAATTCCAATTCATTTGCTAAATTGAAGTGCCATTTCAAGATGTCGTTTTATTTCCATTAACGCGTATGTGCTCTGTACGAAGGCCTCATGCCAAAACCAATAAGCATTATAATGATCGTTCCTTCGCCAATAAAAGTGTAGTACTTTTAAAATGCTTTTTTTAAAACCGCCCGCCTCTTGTCGGCCGTTTGCCGTATCGCTCCTTCATAATTCGATTAATTTGTCTCCGACCAATTAGTCGGTTCACGTTTTCGATTTTAGACGTTGCATTTTTCGTTTTTTTCGCTTAGCCGTCTCGGACGCACCGCCCGATTGCGAAACATTACGTGATGGTTTTAAAAAATTACATTGAGGTGCGGCGAAATTAGCGGCCATTTTGAAAGTGATGTGATCCATATTAAGATATCGGAATTTGCGATGTTCTTTTTTTAAACTTTAGGCGAAGGAAACAAGGTGTTGATTCACTATCTTCTTTGGGAACTTTTGACGTCTGATGAATTTGATGTGTTTTGACTTTGATAATTATAAAAATGGTAGAAAAAATTATTGTAGGCTTTAGGATTGATAAGGCGCATTTTTTTGGAAGGACGTTGAATTTATGTATTCCTATAATTATTTTTAAGACTATCGTACGGTGACTGTCGATCCAACCAATTAATATTGAATGTAAGGTAACTAAATTAACTAAAGAGTCGTTTTACCACATGAATTTAATGCAACCCTTTGCTGCAAAATTGTAAAAACACCAATCTAATAAATTCTAAATGACTTCGTTAATGTGGTAAACTTAGGCACTTCCGAGGTAAAGTTAACCCTTAAACGTGGAAGCAAACAAGCGTGTAAGGAGAGCGGGGTCGCTGGTGCCCCTCCAACCGTGACCGTACAACGATAGCACCCGCTGTGGTTTCACTTTTGTTATTGAGTTGTAATTGTCGTGTGAGAAATAGTTGGAATTTCTTAGGTGTGTAGTCCGCCAATCCCCACTAGGTTAGAAAGCTTAACTAGGTTATAAACCCTCTCAGATATAGAGTGGGTTAGTACCCAGTAGTGGGACGTAAATAGGCTGATGATGATCGTAATAAAATTATGGTAATAACTTCGTATCCTTGGTGAAAGTAGACTTACTTTTTGTATAAGTTAGGTACATAAATAAATCCGCTTGACTATACTAGTAAGTAGTACCGCTGTCTCATAGAGAATTGAGTTGTAGTGTATTCATTGTATTGTTGGTGCCAATATTTGTACCACTATTTTCCCAGAAACTCTTTCAAGGCTATTAATAATAAGTTCAGTCCACCACCTTGGATTAATAGCACACAAACTTTGAAACTCCTCTAATTAATTTTCCTTACGACGCTTACCTCTACTGATTAAATAAAACCAAGAATATCTTATTCTGACGAGTAAAATACCTGCACTCTATATTGAAATCCACGATCAATAAACAGCGGAGACTTCTACAACAGAATTTACTATGAATGACGTCATAAGCTTTAATACAACGTTGCTAGTTTATTAACATGTAAATACGTTGGATTACCAAATCTGGTAGTGTGTATATGAAAACCTAATTTAGATTCTAAATTGAGGTAACGTTTTAGTTAATTAGTAGGCGTAATGAGAGTTTTAATAGCGGTCGGTGCTATCACCGTAGTTAACTTTGAACGTGTGGTTAACTAGACTTTGAGTTATTGTACTTAGTTAAGTATATGTATGTAGTTAAAGGTTGTGAAAAGACTCGTTTAAGATAGCATACTCAA
Organism: Cephonodes hylas; assembly: GCA_030295005.1. Classification (NCBI taxonomy): domain Eukaryota; kingdom Metazoa; phylum Arthropoda; class Insecta; order Lepidoptera; family Sphingidae; genus Cephonodes; species Cephonodes hylas. The sequence continues at coordinate 2,386,498 of AP025364.1, read as the reverse complement.
GATGGCTATAACCACTGTCGTGGCTTTTTTTACCCCAATTTGATGGCCACTCAACTGTGACGTCAGTCTTCAAAACATTAAAAACAAATCCTGCCAAGGTTTTTGCTTATCTTGCTAAGCTAGAGATCGTAATTAACCAGTGAAGTGTAAACAGAGCAGTGATAAGGTTATCTCTAACACTAAATACCTAGTTTAGTCTATACAAGCTTTGATTAAAAACCGAATTGAAAATTAATGACAATATGATAATTAGTAATAAACCTGAAACTTCCCATTAAACAGAAAATATTCAACATGAAGAAAATAATTTGTAACCTGCCGAGCAAGACCGCAGTAGATCGACGAGGGTACAAATTGAAAAGCTTTTGAAGTTACTCTTCATGTAAAAAGATTTGAATTTCCAACCGTTTATTATTTAAAACGTTGACGTGCAAAAATCTCAGTGTCGCATAGCTTTCTCTGCTCCCGAAGCGAAATTTCCCAGAAACATTTCTCGGCCCGTCCTTTGTGCGCGAGGCATTCGACTTAGCTTTATTTTAATTCTTTCGCCGTCACAGTTTAGCATTGTTACCTTTTTCGGGCGGCCATCTTTTTTTTTCTTTTTCCTTTTTCTTCTTTTTTATCAACTCCGCGGACGGTATTCCGCGTCGTGTGTACACATGGTGTTTGCTTTATGGTGCAAGTTTTGTTTTTTAATATACAGCACGGTTCTGTGGGACTTTTTCTGTCTGTTCGCGTGTTGGGAAAGTTTTGCGGTCGTTGTTTATACGCCGTCACGTTGGATCGAATTGGAAAATACACGTTTTTTTATTTGCTTTCGATGCGCTAGTTGAATTGGCTGCATTTTTATGGTTTTCAGTAACTTGAATGTTTGCCGATGGATTTGTTGTTGACGAAGAAGGGAATCGTAGTAAAAGAAAATTCAACAAAATTTATTTTAATGGTGGAACTGCACCATGGGGTTCTAATTAAAAATCCTTAATATATGCCAGTCTTTAAAGTATATTTTTATAACCTTCGTGCGAGGCCTGTTTTTGTGAATGATCAAGGTTCGAATAACGAAGTAGCTTGTAAAAAATGTTAACTGTATATAGGAATATGGAAATTCTCAATTTTCGCAAAGAATTAAAGTTTATTGTGCAATAATAATACGACCATTTCGGTGCGGCAGAATCATAAAGAAATGAAAAAAAGCCATGAAAAACATGTATATAAATTTAGATTTAAATACCATCGTTAGTGTAGTTTTACATACCTTGATGATTACATGTACATATTTATCTAAACCTGTCATAGCAACTTGGTAATGAAACGCAATAATTACATATGCACGCGATAGCATTCAACTACCAATTATACGCAAACTGGCCATAAGAATTGCAAAGTAAGAAGACATCTAACCCTTTAAATACCCTCGCAGGAATCGTGTTTAATCATCATCAAAAGCTCATCACAATCACGCGATAAGCGACTTGTTTGCAACGATGTAAGGGCGCGCACCCAACGCTTGAAGTATGCAAAGAAAGTATAACTACGATGTACTTGCAACAGTGTATACCAAAGGTTTTGGCGAAAAAAAATCCGTGAATATTCTTAATTTGAAACTTAAAACGTAATAAGACCTATTTTTTATTGAAGGCATGTCTAAAAAAACGAAATTCGAATACAAAAACATCCATCATCATCATTATCAGCCCACATAAGTCTCACTGCTGGGCACGAACCTCCTCTACCATTGAGAGGATTTAAGCCTTACTCCAGCACGCTGACGTATTTTAATAATGTTAATGGTTTCCTTGACCGTTTAAGTAAGTGACAATACATTGAAAATACACACGTAACGCCGAAATTCTCGACCACGAACCTAAACCTCGAGCCCATCACAGCTTACATGTTATTGTCATCATATAATATTTTTTAGTCTCCGAAGGCAAAAAAATTATCCAATGTACAACTTTGCGGTCACCATCTGCCTTGACCCTAACTCAGAAACCAGCATAAAGTTTATATGCAAAATTAATTTCGCCGCATACGTGCTGCCATCTGTTATTATTGTTTCTAGTTAATGTGGACTCGTTCCGTTTTTGAAAGTGAGTTATCGCGCTCACGACCTCATGCAATTGTTTTTTTTTTTTTTAACAGCCAGTGCTTGGGCTCTTTTAATATAGGTTTTTAGCCAGGTTTTTGTAATGGCGGATAATGTGTGGGTTGTAAGAGACTTTTACGGATGTGGGTAGTGCTTAAAATCGTAAAGATAATTGTGCAAACCAGATAAGTGTGCAAAGGTTTAAACACGTCTTAAAATGTTGTAAGTGGACAATTTGTGAATAATAAATTTACGTGTAAAATTTACAATTCTTAAAATGATTGTTTTATATTGTCATCACGAAATCGTAACTATCCGGTGATTCATGTGCTACTAAGGATTAATTCATATACTGCAATTGCACCCTGAATAAATAGATAGTCTTGATAAATGCAAGACTAGTAAAGTTATTTTTTAACGAAATATTTAAAATACCACAATACCACATTTCCTTTTAAATAAACCGTAGCCGTAAAATGTTTCAACTCAACTCTTTCATCAAACACAATGAAAACTTCGCAGAAAAATAAAACAAAACCTCTTTTAAATGGAATATTTTTAACACTCGTTCATCATACACTGTCCGCAGAAGTACCGAATTCACGGCTCCTTGAGTTATTACCTTTTGTTCCACTTTGACCCGTACCATTTGTGCAACATCACATTCGAAACGTTTCTGCGAAGCGATATCGTGTTTCGAGATAACTTACTTACGCATCAATTGAACGATTCCACGTGATTCAAATTGATGCAGAACGTAACTGATAGGGATGTGAGAACTAAAAGCATTCGTATCGTAATGAAATTGTATTAAGGTGCGCATTTAGAAACAGCTTAAAAGCTAGCATAAATATCAGTCCAGGATATCTGGATTGGATATTGCCTATAGTGTACTCGACAGCCCTGGTTCGGTAGTTCGGTTGGAAACTGGGTTCGGAGATTGGTACAATCTATGTATTGAGGCAACATAATGTACCTAAATGTTTAGATAATTTTAATTACCAAGTTATTGTTTTCCTTCACACTTTATTTTTCCTCAGTTTTTCTCTATCGAAAGGTTGTCTGTATATAATATCCTAGACTAATAAAACCACCATTTGTACCTTAAATTAAACCTCCGTTAATTACTTTTTAGACAAGACATATTGTATTATATAAGAAACTGTAAATATATGAATAAAACGAATCACTTACTCCAATATTAATATTCTATAACTCACTGTACAGTACTGGTGGCTTCGTCTGCGGGATGTCGGTCGAATGTTTTACGATGCACTACGGTGGACCGTTTTCCGCTGTCTAAGGCCTAGGCAGTAAAGTACTGCAGTATTACTTAGCATTTCGTACTGGCGGACTCTGAGCTAATATTTATTGCAGCCAGTGGTTAATATCGGGCGCCTAGCAGCTTGGATCGATAGCACTAGTTTTAAATATTGCATAAGTTCTGTATTGACACGGAAATTACCATTATCAGTTCATACACGACCCAGTGGTGGGCACATGCCTCGTCTACAACTGAGAGAATAAGTCCATCATGCTGGCCTATTCCAAGTTAGCGGATTACTTACCTAAGAAATTCTTGCGAGTTTTTAGTTCTACAGGCTTCATTAGGATGTTTTGTTTACTTTGAAGCAGATAGGTACTTTTCTTAATGGTAACACGGAAAACGTTTAAGTGAAAATGTTGCACCTCAAAGTTGAGTATTTAAAAAAAACTAAAGAGACCAATTTGCCGTAGTTTGCGGTCTTTCGGGAACAAGTGTCATTACAAATAATTGCCCCGCTCGCGAGTCGAACCGCCGGTGCTGAGCGGCTGTCGTAAATAGATCAGACGCCAAAATCGTCATGGTCCGGCAGTAAAGATGTAAGCACTCGGTGCGGTAATGATTTTATTTAATATCTCATTGTTCGCCGCGCGAGGACTGCCCTCGGAACTCGTAAAATGCATCATATTGTAGTCCACGTCTTGAGTGGAAGCGGAAAATAATTTCCTTTAAAATAAACTTTTTCCGCCAATCCTTGTAGTACATCATTCAATGTCTTTCTTCATTTGAAATGATCATGAACCCATATACGCCCCACTGCTGAACTTAGGTCCTCTACAACTTAGGGCGTAGTCCAGAACGCTGGCCTTGTGCGGGTTGGCTGACTATACACCTAAAATATTTGTTTGGAACACTTTATTGTTAAAAAAGAAATTCTATTAGTTTTTGTATGATTACTAAAAGAAGTTGAGAAGAGTTAGAGATTATAGAAAATTATTTGTATATGGATTTTTGTAAAATAATATGTTCCTAAAGGATCGAATACGATCAGTCTACTTCCACTCAGGTGTAATTTTAAAGAAAGTGAATATTACAATTTCCTGTTTGTTAATTTTTATTGTTTCAGGTAAATATACATACGTTTTGTTCACATGACTGCTGATTAAACTATGGTGAAATAATTGTTCTTCACGCTCATTATCACGTGACTAAACATTGCCACATGTATTCTACAGTACAGATCGAATATCCGCATTGGATTACTGAATTAAGATATTAAAAAAAAATATATTTTGAAATCTGTTTCGTGCGGATATGTATGATTTTTAAAAAAATACAGCGCTTAGTGCCTTAAGAAACAGCCAAATCTAGATTACCTACACTTCTCCAAATCTTTATAAGTAGCACACGAAAGTACGAACAATATATATTGTACTTTATAAAAATTTTCGCTATGTGAATGTGCTTCCAAACTTTTTGGCGGTAGTGTATGCTCTCAATGTAAAATAAGGAAATTACATACACATACATAACACTTGTGAAAATATAAAGTCATGCCTCATCTTCGATCGCAATACCTCGTCAATTCGGTTTCATTTATTAATACAAGTGTTCCTATGCATATAAGCTATTGTTTTAATGAAAAGAAATTTCTTTCATTCAATTGGAGTTTTCTCAATGCAGCTTTTCATAAAACCTTGGCACATTGAAATGGATAATGCAAACGAAATATTTTCGTCTGTATTCAATTCTTTGTGTAATGCAAATTTCAGTATATTTTATATTTCGTATTTGTTTTGAATGAATGTTAAAATAATTCGAATTTACAGCTAGGTGGCATATACATATATAAAAAAGCAGAAATAACATTTTTATATTAAATTCTTGTAAAAAGAATCAAAATTTAGCACATAATACTCATATACCATACAACAATATATGCTAATTCGATCAAATACTATTGAATAAACCGAATGACTCTTTAAGATAAAAAGTCATAGCGAAAAGCTGATCGCTCGCGCCGACACCTAAAACTTAACATCTGACCTTGGTTTTGGTCCTGGAAAGGGAACCGCACAATTTACGAAACACTTTTTTTTATTCCCCCGACCCATAAAATCTGCCCTTGTGGCCAGTGTTTAAACCGTTAATTCTTATTTGTATTTATTTGTTCGCAGGTAATGGAAACTTTGTTTTGACCCAATTTGGACACGTATGTATATAAATCCTTTTTTTTTATGTGATCGCCGAAGGTGAAACTCTGATCGTCCAATGTTATTGCAGATAATGTTTTTTTTTTGTATAATCATGGACAAAAATACCTAGCCGTAATTTTTTTTTATTTAGCTAGTTGTTTTTGGAATACCTTAAAGGTTGTCGGCTAAGTTATCATCGGTTTTTGGGTAAAAATATATTGGTAGCTTATTTTGTGACATTTTGCTTTTGTTCATGACTTTATTGTTTCGTTGTTGATCATATATGCCACTTACTTACGATGATGCATACGTATACATCAGGTCATAAGCCGGCATAATTCTTGCATTTGATGGGTAATAGTCACTCATCATTATTTGTTTATTTATTTACACTTTATACAAATTGTGTATAAGTGGACTTAATGCCTAGCATGGCAATCTCTCCCAGTCGAACCTAGGGTGATGCAGAGATGAGATGAGGCAGGTGTGATGCTATGCATTAGATGCTAATGCAGTTTCATATTATCAACACTTTTTTATACTTGCAATGGTTTCTTATATTACATCCATATATTGCTCTATTTTCATTCCACTATAAATCATAGTGCAGTAAATGCTTTAAGCCGAAATCTAAATTACAATCTTCGCTTATGTGTATAATAACTTATTATGAATACTTAAGCAGCATTATTTCTACTCAAAGTGGTAGAGCCGTGTGGTAGAGTCTTGAAGGACGCCAAGCTAATATTTCACGTTCGGGACAAAAGAGGCGAATTTATATCAGAGTAATTTATATGTAGAGCAATAAAACCACAGGTAGAGTAGGGTAGTTTTATAAAAAAATAGCTCGAGAAAATATCAAGTACACGCGATAAGGTGAAAGGTCGTGGACTTTTGTAGGAAATATTTCATGTTTTATTACCATTGAAGTCGTATATATGATTTAAATAAGAATTGATTACAGTTCTATTGGTAGTTTTACGGGTCTATGTTACGGTTTTAATGGTAAATTAGGCTTTTTAGAATGACGCTTGGAATTATAATATTAGTTATAGTAACTTTATTGATAATTGGATACACAAAAGATTGCTCCGAATCGCAAAAAATATGCGAGAATAATATTTGTATATAGAAAGATAGTAACTATACAGACATATATATATCACACAAACGCATGCCACAAATACATCGTTCGGTGTGTGATTTCACTCACCGACCAAAAAAAGCAGATGCTCCAAATTTTGGCTCAAAAGCTGGCTTAGGTGCGCGGTCGAGAATCTCGCGGACGCGGGTTTAAACCCCAGGCATACACCTCTGACATTTCGAAGTTATGTGGATTCACATTGAATTATCACTTGCTTAAGCGGTGAAGGAAAACATCGTGATAAATCATGCAAGTCATAAAGCTCTTAGGAATTTCTTAATTGTATAGTCCGCCAACTCGCACTAGGTTACCGTGGTGGACTAAGGTCTTAACCTTCTCAATGGTAGAGAAAGCTCGTGCCCAGCAGTGGGAAGTATGGGTGTATAACGATGACTCAAGACCCATCTACAATTTATGAATGAACCAATTACTTGTTCGTTGAATTAAGGCGTAAACTGCAAAAGTCATATTTTCCTCAATCAAATAAACTCAAATGAACCCGACACGTGTCATAAAGTCAGCTATAAAATGAACTTTCAAACAAGTGGTAATAAATCCCCGAGGAGATTATGGCGCAGTGATTGTTAGCTCTGTGACGCCACTGTAATCAAAACAATGCTATATTATGCGTGACGTCATACCAGGATGATATGGAAGCCGGTGAATTTACTTACGTTAATATAGAGTAGATATATCATTGTTACTAGTACCTACGATTTAGAACAATCTTGCATTTTTTTATTTGGAATATTTATTAAGCCCCTAAGACGTAGACAGGCTTTATCAAATGATGATTATGATAATGATGAAGCATGATACTGTAGCTTATAAATCGTGGGCTAATGTTGGTTTACTGTGTAAGGAAATTTGTTACCCAAGAAATTCTTGATGGAAAATCCCCGATTATGTTACTGGCGTCAGGAAAGTCTAGTATCCACAAAGAATCAAATTCAATTTAAAAATAAAGGCATTTGTGTTTTACAATTATTTGTTTAATGTTTAAAATTTTGAGCATAATAAAAAAGTCTAGTTATGGAAAAAAATTAGACATTTTTCTTGTCACACAGACACTGGGTTTTGACAAACAATAAATCTAATCCCACTTGACACCATCAATATTGAACCTACCACGAACACCATAAATAATACACTAACAGCGCCGCGGACAGCCAAACGTCCCACTTTAACTATATTAATTACTTTATAAAACGTAAAGCTATCGATCAAGTATTCAGCTGGCGTCAGTCCAAACTGACAGGTTAGCATTCTTAGCTACTGAGTGTTTGTCTGGACCTTTAATAGGCGCACCTATGATACATTTAGACTCGGCACACATACCGTCCTTTAGCTTACAACACCGCGTAACTCAGTTTTGCCAACTTTACAGGAGACGAACAAAACTGTGCGGTGTTGAGAGACCAACCGACGTGCGCGCTGCCACTACTTTTCGAATTACGGCTTCTACTAGGCTGAAACCTATATCTTGTGACCTATGGTTCGACGCGCAATGAGTAGCTCTATCCAATGAGATTAAAATGTAAAAACCACCAATTTTCGACTTTAGCGGTGTTGTTAGGTAAGGGACGATACCCGGTTGTGTGTTTGTTGTGTTGGCAGACCTGCGATAGCACGTCGCATCGCCGTCGAATACTTTAATGGGTCAAGATTGCGTAACGATGGTTTAATTAATTGTGCGCCTGCCCGGTTGTCTCGATCTGACGGCGGCCGTTTCATCTATCATCACGTAAAGAAATTCACGTTGTGTGGGTTTTAAATATCAAATAGACTTTTGATGACTGGTTCTCGGAGGAGTAGACAGAGGTTTTAATCCTGGTGAATTTTATTTCCCGTGTAATATTTAGGTATTCAACTTCACGCCTGTATTCCCCGAAGGAGTAAGCTGAAGTGCATTACCACACCCACATTTCACCAAATATCAGTCACCTATAATAGGGGGCGAGACTATTGCCGTTTTACGGGCACATATCTAGATTCCATGCTGCTACTGCGATTTTCTAGTGGTAACATCCAAGAACACTGCTCGACTTGGTCATCGAACACAGAATCGGAGCGACCATTAAAAAAGCAATAAATAATACTCGCGACTATTAGTCGCAAGTCTATAAAACCTTGCATAACACAATATCGCACGGTGCACACGTGCCATGATTCCAATTTATTGTTTTTTTTTCTTTTGTTTTCTGTCTTTTTGCAATTGCTACAATGGAACTTCACGTGGGCCGAACAATGCCGACTGCATTATAAAAGAGACATTACGATGTTTACAATTTGGAGATTGCGGTACGATCCGCCAAATGTCACGCATTTCGATGTAGTAAAACATCGGATTTATGTAATCCAGTGTCGTTATTACCGCTCTCCTGATTGCTTTGTTTTGGCATCACAGTCCAGTTTACAAAGTCATGCTTATGCAACTCAACCAACAATTTAGATTTTTGAATATTGTTTGCGGACTCAATTGCTTCCTAACCTTTCACTTTAAGCTCTCGGTACTAAAATAATATAATATTTGTACTCGCAAATACTCAATAGAGATTTTACAACTATAAATAAATACTCACAACAGTCAAATACATAGACTGTACACTAAGAGTGTGTGTGTGTCGCGAGCATCAGAAACTACGAAAGACTTTTCGGCTCACAAGCACCCAGACCTGAAACAAATATTTGTAGATCGCACAAATTATTTTTCAACCAAAGCCGCTCTCGTTACGTTATTTAGCCAACTGCACCACACGAGTTCCAATGCTGTATATAATACTCTAACCATTACTCTAAAAAAAGGCTTGATACAATCGAACACATTATAATCGCTAAATAAAACAAGTCTGATGACATAACAATTGCTAAATTTACATGTCAACCGACCCACACAGCATTGCTAGCGCTATCCAAGGGAGTAGTACGTGTACAATGATAAATATTTAGCCCAGCTTCCGCCAGTCTAATGAGCCAGACAAAACACTAGCACAGACGCCGCCGAGCGACCCGGGCGCGCGCCAGCAATCAATGCCAACGGAATTTTTAACATCATAACGTTCTCAACTGGACCGTGCGCCGGTTGTTGACCGTTCGATTCTATTTTGTCGCAGTGTTTGATTTGCCGATGATTAACCAGCGTTTGAATATCGAACGCTCGTGGGTAATGAAACCCGACACGGTTGCGCCGCGTTCCGGGATTAGTCGGTGTAAGCCGCGTCAAGATAACGGGCATAGTTGTGTCGAATGTTTGAGGATAATTGAAATCGTGTTACAGAAGTTTATAGTCATTTGAAACTATTAGAAGCGATATGAAGTAAAGTGTAGTAGGCAATAATATTAAATTATTCGATTTTTGGTAAAAATGTTTTGTCATATGAATAATAGCTACTATCAGGTATTAAAGTTTAATTGACAAATTTTAAAAAGCTCAAGATACCACTACATTATAATATACCACTTTATTATGCAAGAGAATCATTCGTATTTTTATCTTATGTACATGTAGGTACATAAGCCAGCCACCTCTCAAGGGTGGGCAAATAAATTGAAGTTGCGAATTTTAATGTTCCAAGAAAAACGTCATTTACTTTTCAATGGAGATAGACAAAGAATTCACGGAAAGGTCAGAAGCCTTGCCTTAAAGTCACGACGCATAATAAGGTATAAGTAATTGCCATCATAAAATTCAACATAAATTTCGTTTCAATTTTTCCGTACGTCTCAGTGCAATAAGAATTTCAAAAGTTTTATATCTTTACATTTTACTATGGCGGGGCAAAACGATATGTTCAAGTTTATCCGTTTTATTACTGTAAAAAACATTACGCTATTATCGATAAAATCGCATATAAAATGTGAGATATTACTCGACGATTCTTGATCTGTCAACGACGTTATGTATTTTATAAACTCCAATGGCTTTGTAAAGTGCTACGCGGTTGGAATAGACTTCCAATTGAGAAAAACACATTTATTTCTTCCCATTCAATAGAATTATGAAGTGTCGGGACCAACAGCCATGTCATAAAAATATTGCATGCGTGTTGTTAATCACAAGACGAGGAGATAAAGAAGTAGGGAGAAGCTTAAAGTAAAAAGTTTTACTACTACTACGAAGGAATTCGGTAATTTTTGTTACGTGAAATTAGGTTTTTAATCATTCAGATTTATTAAGTTCAAACTTCATTAATATTATAACTTTTTCCGCTACTAACTCCAATCCATATTAATATAAAACAGTCGCTTAATCTGTCCTACGATCAGACGGCACGGCCCGAGCGAAAAGGAGTATGAAAAAATACAATTTCGCTCGTTTATCGATTGTGGCGTTGTATTCGTGACAGCAGTCGCAATAAACTCGATATCGATGGCTTTATTCCTATGAAGCGATGAGTTCTGATTGTTGGGACTATCGGAATTGTTCGCTGCGGATGTACGTTCTGCCTCTGCCTGCGCTTAATGAGTTGCCGGCACGTTCGCGTCTCACGGCGGACTGAGGAGTGAGCGTGAGCGATGGGGATTTTGTTTTTTTTTTTATTCAGCGCGTATTTTCTGCCAGTAATTTTTTATTGTAATAAGGTTTGATTGAATTATTATAACAAAAAAGGTTTGATACGTGTCATCTTCGATGCTTGATATTTTCATTCTAGGCTATACTACCTACGCAAGTATCAATATCGCTAAAAGATCTCATTCTGGACCAAACCACACGGGTACTATCGCGTTAAAGACAGGCAGTCACGCGATTTTATTTGATCAGATGAGAGAACTTACAACCCTTTGCTGACCAAGGAATCGTACCAAAAACCTGTCGTTCTCTCGTCGATTGCACCGCGTGACCAACATAGCGCTGATAAGTTCCTTTTTAAATACCGGATGACATCTCTAGGTGCGCAACACACGCCAGAGATGGTATCTGAGCATTCGTCTTGCTTGCGTGCCGCCCACACACTGCACACAGGTGTAGTCGAAATGCTAGTATTTATTACTATAACCCGGCTAATTTATGTAGGTCGCTTTTGGCGTTGAGATGTGTGCATTTTGTCTCCCAAGATTTGCTTCTTAATGTGTTTGTGTGATATGCAGGTTTGTGCAGACACAAGATATGTTTCGTCACTTAAAATGCAAGCGATGTTTTGGTAAAGAGCATATTATAAATACTTAGTTGTTTGGTGTGATGAAAAAATCTTATTACAAAAAGTTTCATTTAGAAACACTCAAAAATACAATAAAATGCGAGTATGCACGTTTCCTCAAGATGTTTTTATTCGGCACTTACACATCCCATAGTTATATCTACATACACACTTACACAATAATTTCTGTGAATTGGATTGTTAGGAATGTATTTCTACGCCTAAGCCTGGTGCTTGGTTAGTTAGTAAGGTACGAATCCAGAAATCGCACCTAGTACCTCCTTACCACGGGACCAACTATTTAATATTGAATGCTGGGCACAGGCCTCCTCTACCTCAACGAGGGTTAAGGCCTTAGTCCACCGTGCTGTCCTTTTGTGGTTTAATAGACTACACACCTAATAAATTAACATGATGACAACAAAATCAACATTTAAAAAATCTTTGCGTTCAAAACAACACAGCGGCAATATAAAGGTGAACAAGAAACCTTTAGAGGTGACACTATGTGCTATCGCTATACGACACTAGTTTTTGTATATTCATATCCAAATGTCTAGGGTACAATCTGAGGCTTAATACGACTTAGTGTAAACTTTTAATACGGACTGGATTATCATGCAAGTACGACATAGTTTAATAGTGTTGGTATTCAGGCTTAGGCACGCGAGCGAGGATCTCGGCGGTTACAGGTTCAGACTCGGGCAAACACTTCTAAGTTTTTAAAGTTATGGGTGTCTGAAGTTCCGAAAATTTTTAAGATTGCCTCATGATGTTTTCTTTCGCCGTTAATGTAAGTGATAATTCATTGCGAATACATACATAACATTGAAAGGTCAGAAGTGTGCCATACGCGATCGCCGAGATTTTCGCCACACGCATAATCCACGAGGCCATCACTACTCACGCAATTTATAAGAAATATTACAAAGCTTTTCTATTACTTTTATACGGCAATTTGAGTCAACAAATATAAAATAAAAAACACACTCTCGATTATAATATTATTAGTACATATTTCATCTCAACGACAACAATTTCGAACTAATGATTCCGGAAAATTAATGGTATTACCGTAACACATAAAGGGCAGCCAGTGACGTACGCCTAGCCAGCTGACGCCGATCACTTATCCACATTTCAGCTCATCAGATATTTATTGGCCCTTACAAATTATGTTTATGCGTGTTACGCTAACTTTTATAGCTAATAAAACCGGCGATTGTTTACAATGACGGCGCGAGCGGCGAGTTAAACGCGAGTAAAAATTATGTTCAAACGTTATTTACGATCGGATCTAGCACGACCGTAATTCTTGCGCTTACTGAGTTTAGGATTCTATATTTGTGTAAGGTCGGATTTAGGACACCGCATATAAAGTGAGCCATATATAGGCTGCGTAATGATATTTGATGACAAAGCAGCCTTTGAAATAGGATTATGTGGTACTCGAAACTTTGTTCCCAATCTTAGTTGAATATTGTAAAATCTATTTATGTATGTAGTTTTTGATATCCACTTAACTAGAGTTGTGTCGTAGCGATGGGTATTCAATATCATTAATAATATAATAATATAATTAAATGCTGTTGGATCAAACAGTATTCATCAGTTTTTGAGGGACTTATTCTGCGTCAGATTATTTTAGTTTCCATTCACAGATAAAAAACACGTTTCGTTTTATAGCAATTTCAAATTTCACGTCAATGTTTGTACATTTATGTCGCGTGCGTGACAAATCCTATTATATTTGGATTTTGAGCGTGTTCTAAGATGTGTTTAGTTTAGTTCATATTTTTGGTCCAACTATACAAATAGCGTAGTGTGAAAACTGTTAATTTTATTATTCTCTTTATTGTTTTCATCCTGTATTTTTAGGCAATAGTTTAGTTAATTTCAATTACAAATAAACAAAACGATTAGAATAACATTAGTTGATAAAATTTTATTCTTCATTCGAGGGTCTCTTCAGACAAACTCAAGAGACAATACTAATGTCATACAATGGAGATACATCCGGTTCTCAATTTCATTTATGCCCTCTTACAGTGAACTATCGACAGATCGGTGCCGGCAAATTGAACGCGACGCGCCTCGATACAAAACCGTCTCGGTTGAGACAACTTGAGTGCTCTACAGAAATCCTTACTTGGAAGCGGAATCATAAATGTAGCCGACGTGTTTTCCTCCTTTACCTTGATGTAAGAAGTTTTTCTTTATAAATTCTCGTTGAAGGCTCGGAAAAGGAAGAATTTAATACTATTTCAAAAACACAATGGAATGGAAGGAAAAAAATACTTATACTTTTTATATACATAGACAAATTTAAGTAACAGATATTTTATTTATTGTAAAGAGTATGCTCTGTTGCTGGAGACCAAAGTCTTACCCAGCTAAGATTAAAAGACCTGAGTGAGGAATTACGGTGCTTGCTGAATCTTTCAAAATTATTTTCGGAATGTGATTTTTACCAGCAGTTACATACAAATATTTAAAGTAAAAGTATTAATTAATTATATCGTGAATCTTCGATTAACTCGTTAGACTAACAATACATCTTCCAAGTTCAATGAATATAAAAAGCCCATTATTTTCTAATTGTAAAATCAACAATCTCATCAGTTTACAGTTCGATATCTTGACCGTGCTGGTATAAAAAAAAATATTGTTACCAACGCGATACAGCAACAATTCTCAATTCAAACTACACGTGTAGGCCGTAAAGAAAAAAAAATACAAATATATTTCTTTTTAAATTGACATCAAACTTTTCACACACTACCTCGTTATTGGTCGTTGGTAGTTCATTATTTGCCAGCCTAACAACCGTTGTGCCACAGACAAAAGCACGCAACACTGGCCTGATTAGTTAAAAGCGATTCTATTCTGTAACTATTGTTATTTTTGGCAGTGGACGCCCTTGGTGCCGTCCGACTAGTGGCCGACGCGGCGATCTATCATTGCTTCAGATGAAAAGAGATGCAAGTCTCTCTATCTCGCTCACGTAAGAATAGAACGGGGAGTTCGCTGTGTCTTCGAGTTTGTCTCTCATTAAATTAATACGATTGTGCGGCTGGATGTGTTTTTATAGAACTGTGATAGTTATTTTTTAATAGTAGTTATGGGAAAATGTGCCTTGCACCTCATGATTTTAAAGAAAACTATTTAACGGTCATAATAATCATGAAGTATGAAAATGGTAGACAAAATTTGTAGTGGAATATCACTTACAATGGTTCTTTCCTAACCGAACCAAAAACAATAACCATGTTCTTTTAATTTTGATATAACAAATTACCTTGATTTTCTATAAGATATTGGTATCGATTAGGTTGATTGTCTTTAAAAATCCTATTGGAAATAATCTTTTTTTCTGACTTATATATTTGAGATTTAATTTTAAAACTTTCATTAGCAAAAATGTAAAGAGTATTTTATTACTACATAAAAATGTACAGAGAAATTTAATTTTAAAAATTAATATTAACTTTCAAAACAAGAGCTCAACGAATTTTATTATACTGATCGAGTCGTACTAATAAATTTATACTACAATTCTTAACATAAATAGTTTATATTATTGTTACCAAAAACCAGAGACTGTGTAGTCGTCGATATAAAGAAATCTTACCTCTTCTCCAAGCATCAATCGCTGCACAAAAATTTTTGCAAATCATCCCAATGGTTAAGCTAAGAAGCTTTAACACAAAAATCTATATTTTCTATGTTAATAATATCAGTAAAGATAAATCATAAATAGATACATAGTGCTTCAGCGGTCGACGGAAACATATCTGACGTAACCTTTTCACTTGAGCAACGTTCAGCAAAATGCAGCCGCTCGCTCCAACACTGTCTGTCTGGTTTATTTCTACGCTCAAAGTGATAGTTTCTGACTGCTACGATCGTTTATTATTGCTAGTAAAAGGGCAACCACGATCGTCCATCGTCTGACGTTCCTCGCAGATACTCCTTTTGCAAAGCATGTTTCTCGGCGCGCAATTTGCTTGGAAATAGTTCAGACGTGTGACGAAAGATGTCGCTATTTTAAGTTTAGTGAAACGATGTAATAATGTGTCAATTATGGAATATGCTTCAATGTGATTTGTGAGATGTATTTGTTTAATGTCTCGTTGCGGTTGGCTTTTGATTTGATTGTTGACAAATGGCGCGCCAAGTAAGAAAACTAGATTATATATTTACCAGATTGCAACTTTTGGTTTCTCTAGGCGATCCAATGGTCGAGTTGTTTAATTTTATTTTCTAATTCTGTATAAACTTCACAATTAACTTGCCAATTCATACTAGTAGTAGTATACTCGTATATCTGTGTGTCATAACTATCGTGACAAATGTTTTATTTTTAATCCTAAGGGCATTAACCTAATCATAATTATTGATATATAAAAATAAATAATTAATTTTGAATATATATAATTGACATAAGCCAGAGCTATACATATAAATAATGGAAAAGTTATGAAACATTCTAAATATTTACAATCCGAAATGTTTATTTTAATTTTTCACTAATACGATTGTCGTATAGATTTATGAGCACGACGCGTGCGAATCACTTTATAACTTTTAAATATCTCTCTGACGTTTATAGAGGTTGGCGCATCTATAATAATTTCATATTCTGTAAAATCTCAACGCGATATATTATGTATATATAACCAACTTTTTCGATATTTATTTAATTTCATTATTTTTCTTGTTACGAAATCTGCCAGTAACAATAACAATAGTTCTTTTTCGCAGTGGAATTTTTGTCTTGGCAACGTTTTACTAGGCCTATTTACTTTTTTTTCATACCAGCACGCGTTTCTCATTTGTCATGTTTGCGAAGCGTGTTTGACAAAAGGTCGATGATTTGTGATGTGATTATTTTTTATTTAATTATTATTTAAAGGAGCCGAACAATTCATACCAGTTGCAGTACTTCTATAGAAGCACAAGAGCGTTATACGATGATTTTGTAATATCTACTTTATAATCGTTTACTGTAGGGTTATGATATATTATATGTATTTGAAATTGCTTTTTTAAATGAGGATTTGAATCTTAAAGATGATTTTGTGTTTATATGCAAATGTATAACTTTCTACTTAATATCAATTACGCAGAAACGAAACTTGAGATTATTCACAGCAAGAAAACTTTGTAATGCTAGAAATATTTCCGCGTGAATATTATTAAATTTTCAACTAAGTTGTCGGGACAGCGTCGGAAAAGGTCAAAAGGTCCGCACGGGATGATAAAAAACAACAATTTCCGGCATCAGAATATGATAATCTGCGACACGCACCCAAGGGAATGTTGTCAAAATAAATTGGACATTAAAAAAAAGGGTCACTCCTCTCACCGAAGTTATAAGCAGATGTGTATTTCTACAAAAAGCTCTTCAACCAAATAACTATGGCCGGCTCAATTATTGGAACCAAAATCTCTCGTTTGCACGTCTATTTTTACTTGTTTAAAGTTTTACTCGTATTGTATACACTGTGGTGAAAAATCATCGAAGCAGTGTTTTTTTTTTTAAGTTACTCCTGTGGCTTGTATCGATATGTGCAATCAAGATGGCTAGTGCTCGTTAGCCGGATCAGACAGTGGTTGAGTATTTTACATCAATATTCGGACAGTGAAAACTGATACAGATGTAAAAGAATGCCTGTGGAATTTTTTGGAGCATAAATAGAAAATTTGATATTTCACTCTTACTTTAATCAAGTCACCTATAAGCTACAATAACTCAAAAGAACTTACCGCGCATATTAATAAGCTGAAATTGAATTACCAACTCAATAACTAAAGCAATTCAAAATTAATTATAACTCGACGTAACATTGAAAGGAACGTCTACAGAATTAGTCAACTAACCGAACTCGCTTGTTTAACATTTTATCCAAATTTGTCAACATCCAAAGTTTGCATTGTCTAATCTGTCATCGATTGATTGAGCCTCGGGGGCCCGCCGTGGTTTTCTATTAAAACTTCGTCGGGCCGATGGAGTTTCGATCGGCTTTTTTCGTCCATGACGATTAATCGCGTAGTGTGTCGGCGTTGTTTATTAATCGACCTGCGGTTGATTGATTTTTATAATGCTTAAGTGATTGTTGGGTAGGGTAGGTATTTATGTATGGATAGGCGTACGTAAGGCTTGGAACCTGTAGTTTAAGCTCACGTTGACTTAACTTTGGAACAGCCAGTATAGGAGCTTCAGACTAGCCGACAAAACAAAGCGTGGCAAATGATTTTTGAATTACGATGATGTTGTTCATTCTTTTTGGGTGCTTGGTATGCAGTAAAAGACGTAAGAACTTACTGTGTAAGCTTTGTTTAAAATTGTACACATAAGTTATTTTATTTAAAAATTAAAACTAAAACTGGTCCAAAATTCTTAAGATAATATCTTAAACCAAAAATGTTAATCAAACCTTAGTGGTGAAAATGTAAAAATCATTCAAACTATGTACAGATTCATTTTAAATCGAAACATTGCAACAACATAAAATACAACAAAATTCTAAACTGTAGCATAGAACAAAATTGAATAAAGTTACTAAAGCAAAATACTTTCAATTCAAAGAAAGGCTTACTACAGCGCAAATATTTAACATTAAATCACTAAATACTACTTTCATATTTCTAGTACATAATTTCTCAGTAAAAGTTTATTCGCTCGCAACATTTCTCAATGAAAGACTCTAGAACACATAAGAACTTATTTCACAAGACAACACAGAGCGAGTTAATGTAATTAGAATTTGAATCTAATTAAAGAGAAAATTGAAGGTACTACTCGAAATTACTTGGAACCTAAAATAGCCCGTTTTATTTACTTAATACGAAGTTTCTAGCCGGCGTGAATTCGGCCGAACATCTTAGGAAACGTTTATATTTGCACCGTGCGAATTCACCAAGTGTTATTGAATGTAACTTAATATGAAAACGAAGAAGATGATCAGGACAGAAACGGAAATATGTAGCAAATTTTATGGAAGGCGGTATAAAACTGATTTGTGAGGTGAAAACAATTCTGACTATTTTTAATTATACATACCAAAGCATGCAATACTGACTGTGGACCACGACTTCTCCCGGGCGAGATTTTGAATTGAACACTACATTTTCCCGAGATATAAAATACCATATCCATACCAAATGTAATTCTGATCGGTATAAGCGTAACAATGTTAACTACAGACAGATAAAGATACTTCCGCGTTTTTAATATTAGTACAGGACTAGCCTTACTAATCAGATTAGGACTTTTAAACAGTTTAAAGGATTTATACTCAAACTAATATAGTTAAGTGCCTGAGATTTTTTCGCGCTACTGACGAGACGGTTTCTCGCTATTTTCTGAATACTAATTATTTCACGTTCCTAAATACCGAACACTAAACTCATCACTCACACATTAACAAAAATTGGCAACTGATGATGACTGACACAACATTCAGATCCGAAAAATTGGCAAGCCTATTTTGTCACTAAGTATTTAACGAATAATTCATGACAAAATATCATTTGCATTTTGTCGAAATTTACACTTTATGATACTAAAATGTACTCTACCAACCAAAATATTTTTCAAGTCTTTGTAGCAAGGATTTTCCATTGAAAGCAAAAAAAAAAATAAACACAACAAAAGAAACTTTACCCTGTTTAAATAATACCCACATGACGCCACTTTTGGATTTCCCCAGTAAATCAATGGCAACGTAGCCCCACTACGGCGTAGTACGTAGGGCCGCCCGTAGCTCGTAGCCCGTAGCGTATCGATCGTAGCGGCCCCAAGTCGTGGCACGCATTATTTCTAAAGGTTTGCGCACACTTACCACATTTAATGCTTATTGGAGAAAAATGTAGAATTTTATAGTTTCGGCTATACATTATTTCGAAGAGTCCTCTATACAATTAGTTGTTTGGTCGTATATTGATTTTAGATGTCACTTGAAGTAATTGTTAATGATATAAATAGAATTACATAATTTAATTGCAATTGTAAAGTTATTCGTATATTGATAATAAGCATGATAACAATGCTTGTTATAATTAAATTCATAGTCATCACAGTCTCCTAGCGCAGTACATTAGACACTAGCTTGTGAAACCATAAGTCACGGGATCGATCTCGCGCAGAGACAAATGTTTTTTGAATGCACAAATATTTTTTTCAGTTATGGTTATTTTAGAAAATGAAAAGTTTATCGTAGTTTCTGATACTCATGACACACGACTTGTATCTTAGTGTGGGATCAAACTATGTATGCGAATATTGGTTGTATTTACTACTTATATTTGTTAAGCGATTTTCTATTTACAACAAAGCAAAATCAAACTGATTACCTTACGCAAAATATTTACCAGTATAACAGTTTACACACCACTCTATAACCACTTTTTTCAAGTCGACAAAAAGTCGATGGTGTGCGAGACACCTTACATTTTAACGATGATGCACAGATACACGTACAAAAGTGTGCGTACCTTTGTTTATTCCGCCATAAAAGAGTTTCTTTCAGCCGTTCCGCCTGTGCCGGTTTAAGCCTTCGGTTACAATTGAATTGTTGTTTGTTTCGGCTTAAATCCTTTGCTTTGATTTCGTATTTCTGTAATGTAAATAAAACTTGGATATCTGTTTTGTTTTCGTGTTGTTTGATGGTATGTTTTTAAATTTTATTGCGAATGGATGTTTTTATGAATACATATAAAAATATATATAAACACACATAGCTTATCACTACATAGTATAAAACAAAGTCGCTTTCTCTGTCCCTATGTCCCTTTGTATACTTAAATCTTTGAAACTACGCAACGGATTTTGATGCGGTTTTTAATAGATAGAGTGATTGAAGAGGAAGGTTTATATGTATGATAACATCCATTAAATATTAGCATTGCACCCGTGCGAAGCCGGGGCGGGTCGCTAGTATGTACATGTAATGGAAATATGTGTATGTGGATTGATAAGATAGTTTTCATGCGTATTACTGTATATTGTATTTTCCCATATATATGTATATATGAATGTATGATTGCCTGGTTCTACAGTATATGCATTCGTAGGAATTTTGGAAAGTTGCCAAAAATCGTCTGTTTTACTACGTTTGACGTAATCGGTGGCTTCCGTAGAATTGGGAGCACGTACCTTTTAGAGGATACAGGGGTTATCCAATAACAAAAAAATATATTAATTAGCATATAGTTCTGGACTAAAAGCTAAACCCTCTCAATGGTAGTAAAGACTGTGCCTGACAGGGGTACGTATGTACATATATGGGATGAAGCTGATATAGTTCCAGTGTAATAGTAGGTTGAAAGCTTTATTTTAGGTAACAAGAAGAATGATAAACAAAAACCCTCTTTTTTGCTTTCTATTTTAAAGACTGACAAAACAAATTTCTTTCAAAAAAATGTACTTACCTAATGCCATTAATATTGGTCTCAAGCAGTGGCGATACTTCAATAGATGAACGAGACCCCAACTAACCTTTAAATGACGGAAAATAACCTTCACCCTTTAACTCTTTACTTTACCAAAACAATTTGACATGTAACAGAGTATATACTGATCCCATAATAGACGATTACAAACTAAACATCACACAGTTAATGCGCACCACTTTTGGGCTTCTATGGAAGTACCGCCATTGGTCTCAAGCTCTGCTTTGAATCTACAGTCATTAACAGCCATGACGTATCAAACCTTACTTACTGTAAAGTCACTTACCGTAAAATACAGTGTAATGCTGTGGTCATTTCGCCGAACGAATCTGCGGTCTCCTTACAGATGAGATGTCGATCTGACGAGGGCCTTTGATTAACGTTTTGCTAAAGGCTTGGTTATACCTCTGCTTCTTTGATGTGCTGTTACTTGAGGATTTTGGGTCGAGGGAATAGTTCTCGAGTAATTGATTCGGGATCGTAGTATAGTTGTACAAGTAATTTGTATGTATCAGTGAGTATACTTAGTAGTTAACACGGTCTTTGATGCGAAAGTGAAGGGTCTAAGGCCGATAATGGGTGTTTTTAATATACCTTTTTTAATTACTAATCTGAATAAACAAACGCATTATGAATATTTTTTTGTGTATTGTATGAAGAACCATAAAACCCTTTTCGAGAAGATAGGTAATAATGAAGCACTTGTAAAAGAGAAACTTATTCGAAACCGCGCCTAATTTCTTAACAATCAACCTCTTACTTAAACGTACGCGAAAATGTATCAAATCTCTCTTTAATCACAACATACAAAGGCTAAGGAAGAACCCACAAACATCCATAAAAGCCAACCTTAAAGGGCACTCAGACGGCCAATGGTCCAACATTGGAGTCAAATTGCCAATAGGATACGGGCTAATCAGTCACGCGGTCGGATGTATCCGCCGGCGTCGTTTATCACCGCTGACGAATCGCAGACACACGCGCGACGGCACAATACGTCGCTTTTCTACCGTCCAGCCTCAAATGATTTATCGCCAGTAATGCCCGGCATAATTTCGTTTTGATGTATAAAAAATAACACAGAAAGAAATGCGAGGCTATCTTCGTCCAGCTGTCTCCTACGGGTACAGAGGTGTAAAATTATAATATTTGCGTGAATGAAAAGTAAACAATACTATTACATAGTATAATCTAGTTATCAGCTACATTCTTTCCCGAACCGTTTGAGTATTAAACACCCATACATTCCAACCTCCGCACTGTGGAGTGGTCACAGAGAACCGCTCTGGGACTTCATTAAGAATATTATCCATAAGCGAAACTCGCAAGGGAACCAAATTCATTGACATTGCCCGCAAGATTAGCACGCCGAAGTAAAAGGGGGCCGGCCTTATCTGCCGACGGTCGGACGGCCGGCCGGTGTCAGAAACTTTCTTGGGGAGACCTATGTTCAGCAGTGGACGGCGGTAGGCTGAGTGTTATATATACATCCCTAACTTTTGCCTGTATAATATTAGTAAATTACACATTACATAGCAGTAAGGTATAATACGATTGAAAGTCCCATACATAGCGATAAACGTTTTACCTTACTTTAAAATTTCAGCACTCCATGGTGCTACTGTGAAACGTTATACATTATCTGCACCGCATTTTAAAATAGTAAACGTATAAATAAATAACCAGAAATATATTTTCAATGAAGTACAAATATACCTTTTGAAATAAATTCCAAGTATTTCATTAAAGCAACATGTATCTGAGATATTGCATTAATATAGAATTTCATTTCACTCCGAACCTCCCGGGCGGCGGCGGCGCGGGGCGAGGTGTAAAGGCGGGGGAGGGGGGGCTGTTACATTCCTACGTCATTCCTTACTGCTTACCTTCGGGAATCCGAGGTTTCTTTAGTGAATTAATCTATTTATATATCCACGATGAATATTAAGAATGCCTTTTGCTTTCATTTTTACCGTGAAGAATTATGAATGGAATGAAAATGTGTTGTATTTTCAGTAGCTTATTACTAGCGGCTAGTAGTATAAGACGTAAATCATCAATCATTTTTTTAAATGTATCAAACCAGCAGCGACAAGTATCCTGATTCCAGAAGGGGGGATGAACTACCCAGATTCGACATTGATTGGGTTTGAAATAAAACAAGCCAATGGTTCGTATAAAACCAGTATGGTGACCTCATGAAGCTATTAAAAGGTCTTTAGTAGAACTGTCATTTATATACGCTGATAGTAATAAATATATCCTAAAGTCATATATTTATGTACATAATTTTATAGTTCTTATTGAGCCTCGTTTCAAAAAATAACATATTCCAAGCTGTAAAAAACACACAGAGCCGACATTTACATGTCGCACGAACATATTTCTCAATGCAGGAATCGAACCCGCGGCCTCACTTTCTACTCTCTGGTATTTAACCAGCTGCCTCACAGATTATATTATATGTAATTGGAGTCGGTTTAGGGTTATATGTTGTCTATGTATAATACATTTGTCATTATCGTGTTGTGAATTAATCAATTTACAATTAATGCCGTCAATTGCAGTTAATTTGACAGCTACCTGATTTGTCATATAATCCAAGCAATTAGGATTAGACATGACACTAATATTATGAGGAACTAAGATATATCATGTCTAAGATGCGGTTGAGTAATTATTATGTACAGATTTTCAAGGATTTTGCAACTGTTTGCTTACGGAAAAAAGATGAAACTTATTTGAAAAAAAATCAGTAGAATCAAATGTTGGGGTTAACTTGTAGACAATGCTTTCGGCACTAAGTCCGCCCTTATACTTGTATATGGTATCATCATCAACCCATATACGTCCCACTGCTGGGCACGGGTCTCCTCTACCATTGAGAGGGCATATGGTATATAAAGCTTAAATAAATAAATAATAGATTCGGACCAATGTGAATAGGTTGTTTCGACTACGAAGTCAAAGTAAAATCTTATTCAATTACACTTTTACATGGGTATATGAATCATCAGTTTTAAGCTATATACGCATTACGCAAGCTATAAGTGGGTAGTAAAACGTAAAAAAATATTTTGAATCGTCTTTTTAGTGTCACAGTGTTTATAATCACTGTGGCTATTACCTGTCTTAGTTTTCGATCACGGCTTTTATGCATCCTTTAAATACACAAATGCTTCATAGATTCCGATAGCAAATCTCTCAGTCGCAAAACTCATCGTGCCGCGTCAATCACGGCTTTTATGCATCCTTTAAATACCCAAATGCTTCATAGATTCCGATAGCAAATCTCTCAGTCGCAAAACTCATCGTGCCGCGTCAATCACGGCTTTTATGCATCCTTTAAATACCCAAATGCTTCATAGATTCCGATAGCAAATCTCTCAGTCGCAAAACTCATCGTGCCGCGTCAATCACGGCTTTTATGCATCCTTTAAATACCCAAATGCTTCATAGATTCCGATAGCAAATCTCTCAGTCGCAAAACTCATCGTGCCGCGTCAATCACGGCTTTTATGCATCCTTTAAATACCTAAATGCTTCATAGATTCCGATAGCAAATCTCTCAGTCGCAAAACTCATCGTGCCGCGTCAATCACGGCTTTTATGCATCCTTTAAATACCCAAATGCTTCATAGATTCCGATAGCAAATCTCTCAGTCGCAAAACTCATCGTGCCGCGTCAATCACGGCTTTTATGCATCCTTTAAATACACAAATGCTTCATAGATTCCGACAGCAAATCTCTCAGTCGCAAAACTCATCGTGCCGCGTCAAACACATAGCGATTCAGCGTTGTTCAGCACAATTCGACTGGTCGACAGTTGATTGCATGCGACGTGTCGTCACATCGCAAACACTCGGCTGTAATGTTAACGCTTTGTAGTGCACTCCATTTGATAGACATTAGTGTACTTTAGTGTGTAGTGATGGCCTCGAGGTTTGGGCGCGCGGTCGAGAATCTCGGCGGTCGCGGGTTCGAACCCCAGGCACACACCTCTGACTTTTCGAAGTTATGTGTGTATTCACATTGAATTATCACTTGCTTTAACGGTGAAGGAAAACATCGTGATGAAACCTGCACACCTAAGAGTTCTTAGGAATTTCTTAGGTGTGTAGTCCGCCAACCCGCACTAGGCCAGCGTGGTGGACTATGGCCTAAACCCTCTCAATGGTAGAGGAGACCCGTGCTCAGCAGTGGGCGTATATGGGTTGATGAAGAAGAAGAAGAAGTGTACTTTGGCTGACGAAAATGAAACGCGACAGAGATATTTGGGAATACTGTTTGTGGGAAAGAGATGGACAATTTGTGTAAGAATTGGTGTTTCAATAGGAAGAGGGATTCATTTTAATAGAATTTATGCATTTATAACACTCTTACGCCTTAACCATAGGCAACCATAGTAAAACACATGCACCCATAGACGAACCAATAGATGAGCAAGAAAAAATAAAGGATAGGAATTTCTTGGAACATTATATAAGGCCTTCTAAACTTCTTGTCGATTTTTCAAGAGATAGTGATACTACCACAGTGGAGCTGACTTAAACCTAGCCCACGTTAAATTGACTGCCGGTTAGCTCTACTAATAACAAGGGCTACTATAATTTATGTCCGAAGTACCCAATATTTTGCTACAACTACAATCATTGAACCCCTAAATATATTTTTTTAATTCTGGGCTAACATAATTTAACCCGTTTTATTATCGTTGTTAGAACTGGCATTAACAAAACTTTATTACATTTTCATTACAATCAATCTCCTTCTAAGGCTCGATGTAAACCGTATTTTGCCCGTGAAATATTAGATTTTAATTGCTCGATCTCACCTCATGTGGTTCGTACAAAAACTTCCATTACTAATTTTAATTAAAATATGCGCTATTTTCAATAAAACGTTAAGCATTAAGGCGAAGTAATTACAAAACTAATTGTGTCCCTCTCTTTTGTTCCAGGGTGAGAAGGACAACACGAAGAATTGCATACTGTCGTGCGAGAAGAGGAAAGCTGATGACACAGACATTAACAAAGACTTGAAAAAGGTAAATCTTTACGTTTTGTTTTCTATAATAGACGTGCTATTACTTAAAACTTTATTGTAATTGCAGTGTAGATGAAAGAAAGGTGGCGGGTAACGGATGGATGAGGGCTGCAGAAAACCGGGATGGTTGGCGCTTTCTAGGGGAGGCCTACGTTCAGCAGTGGACGGCGATAGGCTGATGAGAGAGTGTAGATCAAATATGAAATAATTGTTTTTATAATGACAACAGTTATAGGCTACGCATTTTCCACTGCTTGTACTGGCCACTTTTATAACACAGCACGCTGAAAAATAAGCACGGGCCTCCTCTACCGTCGAAAAGCTACACCACGCTGGCTTAAAACATATTGATAAACGCCTAAAAATCTCTACAAAAATTAAGTATGCACGTATTTTTCGCGAATCCTTTTCTGTGTCGGATATCCACGAAGATCAAATCAGAGAGAAACCTTAATTTTAGTAAAACAACAATAAAAATATACCACAGAAGAACGCTAACAATATGTCCATCTATCCATCTTCATTTTTAGTTTTTTTCCCTCGCTTTTTCCGGCCTTCGGTCGCATTGTGAGAGGTCGTCGGCCACAGAAATGTTATGCCACATTGAATATTCTTGAATGGCCCGTGAAAGTAAAGATTTTCGGCCCATACTGTACAAGAATTTAAAAAGTATTCCACAAAATTCGCAAAAGCCAAGACGTTGGATTCAATAGATCGCGACTTGCCCGCAAAAGTTTGAATGTGGCACAATAAAACGATAGTAATAATACTGAATGTGAAATAAGTTGAATTATTTTAAAATAATGCTGGGGTATGTTGAAATCAATTATACCTACTTAGATATATTCTTTGGTATTTCTCAGTCACAATAGATTAACTCTAATAAAGGATTTGTATAGTTTATAATTTTTATTGTGGAGTCAAGAAATTCTCATTTATATGTCAAATCGCTTTTGTTAAATAAAGATTGAAAGGTTAAATTCCGAATTTTTTACAGGCAAGTTGGGCTTCCATTCACAGCCATCATGCCATTCATCACTAATATATCAAAAATTGTTTTTGTTAAATGAAGATTTAAAGGTTATAGATTCATCAGAATTTTGTAAGCTAAAACTGAGCTTCTATCTACGGCTACTGGTTTAAGAATATTAAAAATATCGCAATATCCAACTCCAATTTCGTTTTATTAATTAATTAGCGGCTAAGCCCTCGCCTGCAGCTCACTCCGGCGGAGTTAATGCCACGTCTTAATAACTAACCCGTCGGGATTCACAATTTGGAAAGAAATTTCGTGGCGGGAATTTCATTATCAAATATTACGGGAGCTCTGCGGGACGTCGCCGGGATGGAAATGAAAGATCGGCGAAATGAGGTTGATCTCAATGCGAATACTATTATATTGTACATCTATTGATAGAGGATGGTCGAATGATTCTGTGTAATATTTCAGTTACTACAGGTGTAACCCTTGTGGTGGGATAGAGATAGTAATTTTAGAGGTCGCGGGTTCAAACCCCAGACACGCACTCTGACTTTTCTCTATTAAAGTGATAATATGCACAATATATTATCACTTTAACAAACGTGCACAACTAAAACGTTCTAAGAAATCTCCATAAAAGCCATGTGGTTGGGAAACTTTTCGGTCTCACACACAAATGTCTGTGGATCACACTAACATAATATCTCGGTGCGGGGATCGAACCCGCAGCCTCTCGTTTCGCAAACCCACCTGTGCCAAGGGACTTTCGATGGATGAATTCCATTGAATTTTTTTAAGTAGCTACAGAGCACCTATAAAAAATCCTTTTTTAGTTATCAAACAATAATAACTAACATTATATGAAAACAATACCAACAGCAGCAATGCCGTGACCCGATTGATGACGTCAATTTGTCGAAATAAAGCGAATGCAGACACTCGATATGGAATGAAGACATTTGTGAGGCGCGCATTACCCGTTGTTATTACCTGAGTATAAAATGTTCCGAACACGCGATCGCCCGATGGTGCGCCTTATGTTGCTATGTTCTACTGCTGATACTAGAGACTTGATGCAATATTTTTGCGTGGTTTAATTACATAGTAATGAAGTAATTGTGGTCGATTAATCGATAACTAATTGTGAATTTTGACGTCTTATTCAAACGCAATTAGCTCATAAACTGTCGTTAGTTACTGTGTTAAAAGAATCATGGGATATAA
The DNA here is from genome assembly GCA_030295005.1 of Cephonodes hylas. Taxonomy (NCBI): domain Eukaryota; kingdom Metazoa; phylum Arthropoda; class Insecta; order Lepidoptera; family Sphingidae; genus Cephonodes; species Cephonodes hylas. The sequence goes on along the minus strand of AP025364.1, from coordinate 2,357,962 downwards.
GTAAGCTGAATAGTGACGGAAGATAGCATTATGATGCGATAGCATTTATCGGAATAAAAACATCCTGTGACTAGACGCGAAGGCCTGTATTCATCCAAAATTGATTTATTCCAGCTAGAAAATGTAAAAAAAACTTCATTACACATTTGTAATGTTAGTAACTATAAATATATTAATAATATACTAACGAACTAAACAATGTATAACAAAACCCAACTAGTATTAACGCGAAGCAGAAAAAAAACTTCATCAATCTTTCAATATAGTTACGTACAAAACTAAAGGAAATTAAGTGGAGTACTATTACGCATTCGACTTGCTTTGCTGGCAACGCGATTATTACTGCAAATACAAAGAAAGTTTCAGCAATTTACCGACACTAATTACTGTTAGGTTGTTCGCTTGATTTATATGTTACTTCGAGAGTTCGGCTACCTCTTGTTGTGCGCACGCTGTGATTAATATTTTGCAAGTGGGTTTATACTTTGTGAAAGTTATTAGGCCTCCTCGTGTTCCTTTAGGCTTTCTAACGTCTATTTAAATAATAATGTTTTACTAGTAATGATCAGGGTTTTTTGCCGATCACACAATCTGTTAATACTTTGAGGGTAGAACTAAAATTTGTATTATGTTTGAACGGGATAATCTCAGGAACTATTAGTCTGATTATAAAAATTCGTACATAATATGTAGATAGCCAATTTATTGAGTTAGGATACGGAGTATAAAGTATCTCGCCAAAATCAATAAGAGCGAATCAGCAATGCAAAATGCAACAAAAACGGAACAAATTTTACTTTTGGGACCATAAGTTTTGCATACGTAGTTGGAAACAATGACTAGTTTCTGTTTTATATTGCAATTTTAAAGCTCATCGCATCATGTCTAAAAGTTGTTGTCATATATAAATGTCTGAGAAAGGCTCAGGATCTTCGTGAAAATGCTTTTTGTGTATCTGAAAAATCTACATAACTTTATAAGTATGTACATAAATACTTGAAACTTCAACGTTTAAAAGGCAAAGCCAACGCGTCAGTTAACACTGCAGTGTTTTCAAAACGTCAGCATTATAAAAATACAGACGAAAAATATAAATCCACAGAGCGTTGGATTCAAAAGCTTTTAAAGTTGCATCTGAATAAAAGAAACCATTTCGCACAGCCCAAAGCTGAAATATTAAATGATATTATTTAAATTTCACCCACATTACGTATCATCCGCATGAATAAAACAAAGATGAAAATAAAGTTGGCGATGTATATATAAAATTATACATGTTCACAATTGTCGTTGTCGCACCTGCGAGGGTCGCGGGGTCATTTTGTTTTCATTATCTTCGCAGCGAGGGCGAGCGTTGAGTCACTCGGCCTAATTTAAATACATTACTCGCCCTGTAAGAGACCCGCGATGGTGGTGTAGTACTTAGCGGTAATTGTACTCGTGGTTCGCCGGTGCTCGGAAATTTCCGGTTCTTGGTGAATGACAAGTTTGAGGAACAATGGAGACGATAGGAAGGTATGTAGGGTGCGAGAAGGGTCGATCGGTGGAACATTTAGGGGAGATTGTAAAGTAATCAATATCTACGAGGAAACGTTAAGGGTTGAAATATTTTAGTGCGGTTTACTTTGAGCGTGTATGCAAGTGGTTTTTGGGTTTTTGTTTGACCGAAAACTATTTTATAGTAGTACCCACAAACAGTATAATCGTTTCTTATTTAAGCCATGTCTGCAGACTGACTATTAAAATGTATTTTATAAGTAAATCATCCATTTTTTTTTTTCAGAGGGTAAAGGACAAACTTCCTTAACCTTTCATAATAATATTTACATGACATTAGTCCTTAATAATATTTTATCGCGAATGCGTGTGTTCTAGTCTTTCTTATATCGACTATTCAACCTCACGTAGCGAAATCTTGCATACACGTTGTCAATTGGACGTTTAAGATTAATGTATTTAATATACGTAACCATTAAAAGCGTCAAATAAAATCAAAAGCAGCTCAAAAACACTTACAACTAATCGCAAATTTGACTTTAAAGTTCCGTCTTGGAGTAATTCGAAAGACCTCGAATAAATCACGCCACAATAGGGCACGGTTCAGAAACACGTCGACTATAAAACGGACGGTAAATCAAAAGTTTCAATAGTGCGATCTGAGTTATCTGTGCGCTGCGACAAATCTATATAACTATACCACGTATTGTGGTCTTTGATGCATCGTAAATCATACAGAATGCGGGATACATCCCCGTCTCATGCTTCATGTGAATGGGGTAATTTAGAGAATGGGGTACGAGTACAGAACGCGAGTCGTAAAAGATTTGATCAACGTTTCGGATTGTGGATGGTATTTTTTAAATTAATCTTGCGAAGCTTGAAATACCAGTGCGCCTTTTCGAAGTTATGGGTTTGCGATTAATTAGTTTGCATTTTAAAAGCAAAGGACAATATCATAAGATATGTGCGCTTAGAGTAAATGCGCATGATAATTTTTTTAGGTACCTGTTGTTGGACAAACCAAGTTAGTCAAAGTAGTAAGCTAAATCGTAATCTCTACTGATGCTTTGAATAAATATTTAATCTCGTATTTTTTTTAGTTTAAAAGAAAGTAGCAATAACCGTCTCCAAGATTGCTATGAATGACGAAGTCTAATTTTACCTAACGTTTTTTAATCGAAGCATCACTATCAACTTTAGTATTATGGATGTCTAGTGCGATTAATAGTAAAGAAAAATATTGAATAATATCTAAGAACAAATTAATAAGCATGGCGACCCAGTGATTTCTCTCTTGAACATTTACATGTTAAAATATTGCATAATATGGTGTTTACGTCTTCTTTTATTGTGTAACAATAATTCTCAGTAAGATATATCGTGGGATAAAATAAAATTTAAAATATAAAACAAGTCCAACTGTGAAGATTCAATTATCAATTTATCACGATTTAACATTTATACGTAACTTAGTGTTATGCCATTTATAAAATTAATTTAACGGTAAATAAAGTCTATAACTTTCTGCATTAGACCTAGATTTTAAAACTGTTACTATGTTATGATTTGTCTTATATTTGCAAAAGCTCCTACATTCTATGCTGGCAAAATATTTTTTCTTATATAAGGAGCCTTAAAAAGTGCCAAAACCGGCATGTTTCTATCGACTTAGTCTAAAATGAAATGTACGAGCTATACACAAAAAAATAAATAAACTCAACAACCTCATACATACATACTTATCTATAACGCTTTATTCCTACGATAAGACACTAGTGTTGTTTCGTAAATCACAAAACATTTGGTCCATGACTCCACGATCATACTATATTAAGCCAACTGTACTACGAAGCTGTCGTAATAAAAATTAATTTACATTAAAACTTGTAAATATCAGAAATACTCTACAGCTCAGGGGTTGTATTTAAATCGGGCGAAATGGAAAAGAAATTACAATGTGGAATATTTGAGCGCATCGCGACGCCCGCCCGGGGGCGCTACGTGAAAAATCATTTACTCTTAATCCCAGCGCGTACTCTCGGACGAATACGGCTCGATGGCTCTCAAGCCGGACTGTTTCCATTTATTTTACAATTATTATAGCACAGATGTGAGCAATGAACCACTCTATGTAATGCCCGAAGTTTATACAGGTTGTGTATGAAAATTATTTATTTTTATCACATTTAAAGTGGTTTTTTTTTTATGGTAAGCAAGTATAAAAATAGAAGTTGATGGTCTCTCTACTGTAAACATTGCGAAGTTCGTGCATACACCTGATACAAAACGGAAAAAAACATTCGCAATTCCAAACATGTCCTACAAAACTCCTGTAACATTTTTTTGTAAATATTTTTTTGTAATCAACGACCTATTTTTCATACCGAGAGAAGTGCCATTTCCCGCTAAAACTAAAAATGATATATCATATTTACAGAATAGAAAACAATAACCTCCTATCGACAAAACATTGTCCATTCCGCAAAAAAAACTTATTTAATCAGTAAGCGCCGACCCTCGGCGACTGGCGGTGCCAGCAACAAAAAATGTGTTAAAACCTGATCTAACATTCGATAAACCCGAATCCCGCGCGCAACATGATAATCGAGGAAATATAACCTCGAACGCGCCTCGGAGCCCATCGGTTCGGTTTTAAAAACTTTTCCCATTTCAACGCCCCCCAATCTCGACACGCGGCAACTTTTATAACCGATTCGCGCGTACAATTCGCTTTAATATGCTGTCAATCTATTATTACTGCTGGGGTTAGACGCCGAATTGTTTTCCCAAGCGAAACTTTCGCCGAATCTATTTTCACCTGAATATTATTTGATTTCGTTGCGAGTTTTTTGTTTTGTTTTTTTTTTTCTTTTTCCCGGCTCGCGTTTTTGTTTTATTTTTTTATTTATTTTTGTTAACATATCCGCGGATTAGTTATGCCGCGTCTGTATGTTAGTTTTGGATTGGCAATTTTGACAAATTGAAATGAACATTTTTTCGCTTTGTATACACTTTTTCATTATTTTTGTTTTGTGCCGACTAGACTAGTACTTGTAATTATTAAAAAGCCTACTTATATTTAAACTTTATAAGTTATGCAACTAAATAAAAGGGACCTCTCACTGTATAAGAAAAGACGGCATAGTTTTTGTTTATTTTCACGTATATTGCCTTACGATGATAATCAAGATAAGATGAAAAAATCAACATCATTTACTCGGAAGTAGCTCCTAATCCAGATAGGGCCTTTATTCCGTAGTTAAATTAATCACCTATTAATATACTTGTATTTCATTGTTGCAGGCAAAATTAGAAACTAAAGCTTTAAAAGCGAAGAGGCCCGGATTTACGGACGACCGGTACAACGAGACATCATACTACATTGAAAATGGTAAGTATTACTTGCATAATAATGTAAAATGTATGATTACATCATTTTTTTAGGTTTCGTATGTGAATGTTTTTTTTATCTCGGCGGTCGCGGGTTCGAACCCCAGGCACATACCTCTGACTTTTCGAAATTATGTGTGTATTCACATTGAATTATCACTTGCTTTAACGGTGAAGGAAAACATCGTGATGAAACCTGCACACCTAAAAGTTCTTAGGAAATTCTTAGGTGTGTAGTCCGCCAATCCGCACTAGGCCAGCGTGGTGGACTATGGCCTAAAACCCTCTCAATGGTAGAGGAGACCCGTGCTCAGCAGTGGGCGTATATGGGTTGATGAAGATGTTTTTTTTTGCATCTTTTGCACACAACGCGCTTCCAACAAATCCCTTCAGAATGTTATGGTTGTCTTAAAAAAGATACTTCTGCCATTTCTACCATATTCTATTTATTTTATTTTTTATGATCCATACCTGTTTGTAAGTGCACAAAAAAGTGTTATAAATATTTATTGTTATCAGCCTATATACGTCCCACTGCTGGGCACGGGCCTCCTCTACCATTGCGAGGGTTAAAACTTAAAATATATATGTACTTATATCAGAGTTTTGAGCACAAGCTTCACTTTCATTAAGAGCGGTTTGCCTTTAGGCCACCGCGCTGGCCGCATACAAAGTGGTGGACTTTAAGTACAAGTGAAGTTCGGTAGACTATTTTTGTAGGATCTTAAAATTTACAACGACACATGCTAAATTTCTGGACTGGTACGTTTACAAGCTGATAATTTAAGCCTGCTACATTGTCTCACTATGTTATTTACAAAATAATGTGTGCATTCATAGGCCAAGTTGCAATAATATCTAGAAAAGTGTAATAAATGTTGGCAGAAGTCGGTGACATTGGCACAGTACCAATTTATGAACAAGCAAATATTGCGTGTTATAAATTAATAATTGAAATATAAATTTACGGTTAGCAACTTAAATTTAGAGCAAGGAAAAATCAATAAATTGTCGTCTAGAATAAATTAAATTTGGAACAAATTGTATCGTCAGTTCTATTCCGAGTCCTAATCGAAATCCTAAACTTTGCACACTACTTCAACTAAGAATTGCCCAACTAAAAATTTATTTGCTCCACCTGGGAACCGAACTGGCGATCTCTCTCTTGCTCGGCTAAACTATTCTACAGAATCAACAAAGCTTTTAATATTTCCTAGTTAAAAAAATTGGGAAGTTAATACCACAAAAAGCACCAGCTACAAATATCGCCATTCTAATATCTCCCTTTGGACTTTTCAATAAGTTTAATGTACGCAGGCCCATTATGATCTAATGGGCGAGTCATCTTGCCGCAATGGCGCTTTCTTCGGCCCCGTACAAAACATTTTTCGCCTCTATGCGGCGGAATTTACCGCCCTAACGACTTATAGATCGTTTTGCATGCGGTTTTCGCCAATGTAGTGTTGCAACACGGTAATTTTGCGTCGGTTAGTTTGTTTTGGCAAGCCACAGTGCAGCGGTTTGTGTGAATATCTTTAGTTATTAGACATCGATGCGAGTTATATTGGGCCGATGAAAGATGGAAATCATTCGCGAATAATTTTTCAACACATCTGGTTTTTAGTGGCTTTATGCAACCCCGAAAATTTGGCGATAATTTAAAAGTTTTTTAAATAACTTTCGCTTCTATTGTGTTTATGAGTAATCAAACAAAATCGACTATCTCAATGCCCATAAAAAAAGATAAAAGATTAGTCGATTGCTGCAGTTTCTTACTTACTGTACGTATCGTAACTATTTACCTATCTTTCGTTGCACATAGATGTGTTATCATAAAGTAAACTATAGAACTATTAACACCATATAATGTAACAATTAATGCATAAATAAACCAATTCTTCTATCGCAGGACTTCGAAAAGTTTACCCCTACTACTTCACGTTCACAACGTTCACGAAAGGGCGGTGGGTCGGCGAGCGGATCCTGGACGTCTTCGCGCGAGAGTTCCGGGCTCACCCCGCCGCCGAGTACGAGCGCTGCATCAGGGCCGGCACGCTCACCGTCAACTACGAACGGGTAGACCCCGACTACAGGCTCAAACACAATGACCTTCTAGCCAACGTGGTCCACAGGTAAAGCGCGACACACAACCCTACCCACCAACGTAGCCTAGCACCTAGAACACGTATCACACACGAGAACACACACACCAACACACATACCGCTGTAAATATTAACTATTCTTTTATCTTTCCGATCTACTAAGACGTTCCTGTTTTTTTTTATTTTAACGGATCCTCAACTTACAGGATCCGATGTGACGTCCGTACGTTTACAGCTTACCAGGTGTATTTAGACCACTAAATTCTATAACGAGAGTATAGCACCGAATGAGCATGCGAGTGCACTGTTTTCCAGCAGCGACACAGACGTTGTTTTATCATTGATTCTTTATATCACGCGGCGACACAGTGTCGCGTCACTCATTGCGCTCGGGCATGTTCATTTGTTGTTGTGTAATCGAGTCATAGAAGTGTCGCGGGCTCTGAGCGGCGGTGGTTGGTCGGCGACCACCACACGCTCGCAATTCGGCTGCAGTCGCGCTGGGCCTGACGTGTGTATCGTTTCAGGCATGAAGTACCAGTCACCAGCCAACCGATCACCCTCGTACATATCGACGAGGACATTGTGGTTGTCAACAAACCCGCCTCTATACCCGTAAGTGGCAATTGAGACAGCCATTACTGTAAGCTTCATCGCATATTGTACAGCTTCGCATGATGTGTATTAACAGCTGAATGTAGTCTGCACATGTTCTATCGCGCTCTTCTGTGCTCTGTGTATGCTTTCATGTAGTGTATGAAAAGTCAGCCATAAACAGGTATAGTTTACTAGATCACACATAGAATTTAAGTATATGATTTGCAAAATGTTTGCTATTTTCATTTGTGGCATAGTGTAGAAGGTAAAAAATATCATCTTCAATTAATCAAATTATTTTAATGTATTATATTTATATTTAGCATCTACATACATATTTATTTATAATGTTATATACAGGTTGTAAAAAGACCGTAATCCAAAAGTGAGACAGGCAATAATTACGTTGGTTACAAATACGCTAAAATATTTCCCCAAAAATATTGACGTTTTTCTTGTCACTATATACGTTTAAGCGCCAATCAGTGTGTTAGTTTCACTGTAACTATTACCTGTCTTAATTTTCTATCACGGTCTTTTTAAAACCTTATATAAAATAATATCACGACACTACAACCTTAAGCGAGAAGGGAATAAGTTCGATTCTGTATCTACTTCTGTGTTAACTATGTTACATACGTATTTATATAGCATACATTATCCTTACGAAAAGATATCTTTCTCCAAAAACCTTTTTTATCGCCTTACTGTTACAAAAACATTTAAACCGTAGTCAATTTTGTGCAAACACATTCCTGCATCCAAATTCCACCGGTTGTGTATTTACTCATCAATACACAATAGAAGAGTAATAGAAGAATTCAAAACAGCTCTGCGAATGGAAAAACTTTTTGCCCGACTTAGAATTAAACCCGGAACTTCGGATCGTGTCGAATTATTCCACGAACCAACGAAGGAAAACAGTAAATGCAAGCGATATCAAACCCTCGTATTCCACGCCAACAGATAGCAATAATTAAATTCAATATTAATCGCTGTTGTACCGAGCAGCGATGTTATAGGAGCATCTAAAGTCTTCGCAAAGCCCCCTTTGACGTACGTTTGATGTTATACCCCAGAAACTGAAGACGCAAAGCCGTATCGGAGTTCTCGTACGAAACAGATGAGATATCTAATAACAATACTACGAACAGTCTTATGTATAGATCCTATGTTATCATACAAATTGTTCGTGGGTATCAGAAACTGTGATAGACTTTTCGGGTTTATATAAAAGGCAGGTCAATCGTTGCTTCATCAATACACTTATGACTTTTTTATGTCATTCACCGGTCACACATTTTCAACCTCGCATTATTCTAGTGTGGTATCGAGAACATTAGAATTTAGAAAAGGCTACGATCTCACTAAATCCCAAAACCAAAGCCAATATTATATAGATATAGATCGCACATAAAATTGTATCAGCGCGAGCATCGAACCCCCAGTCTCTCGTTTCATAAATTCGTGTGTTAATCGCGACACCGAAACATTGTATACAGCGACATTAGCTTTAAAAAATGAGATAGACAACCAGAGCAGGTTTAATAAGATAAGTGCACACTTTATAATATTTTATTCAAAGCTATTGACAAAATGGGTCACAGGAAGCTGGATAGCTATCCAGTTCTATCAATTGAATCTAGATTATCGCAATATTTTCATAGCGGTTAATACTTGAATTCTTCCGCAGCGCAACAGACCTAATGTTGACTTTACCGTATGAAATAAAATCAAGACATTATCTAATGTATTTATATCTGGGTGGTCGCTATGCCGGCGGGCTAGCCTACCGCCTTATTCATTAAACTTTATGCATTATTTTATGACTTTATACTTAGTAATAATTACTTTATCCATAGATTTGTATGCACACGCAGTATTAATACATCGCTACGTCCTCTTCATAATACATTGAATAGTAATTAACATCAATTCAAACATGACGACACAAATTATTCAGTAAGTCAAACGAGTTCTGAATTTATTATCGAGTAATTGGATAATTATTAAACGATTCGCGGATTTCCGTTAATAATTCATAGAGCAGTGATGGGACAATATTTTGTACCATCATAACTATTTAAATTATTTTTTTAGGATGGGTGATAACTAATAGATAACTTTATAGTCCCAATGGGACAAGAAGCTTTCGTGTCACAGAAACTTTCTATGTGCTGGTCATTTTGTTGTGACCGTAATTTATGTACTATAGCAACCCATAAACTTCCCACTGCTGGGCACGGACCTTCCCTAAAACGAAGTGGAATTTGCCAATCGACCACGCTAGCCTAGTCGTTAGCGGACTATTTTTTTAGACCATATAAAATTAAAAAAAATTAAAAATAGTGAGTGTTATTCCCACTATAGAGAAATATTTATGTAAAACAAATATTTGTTCTGGGTACGGTTATTGTGAGTCCGGAGTCACTTGCAGTTGAAGCACCTTTAATCCTCCTAAACACAAAAGTAAACCGGATTTTTGTGTTACAATGCATACTTTATTATTTAACACCCAAGGTTCTGTAGGGGTCCCTAACTGACCCAAACCAAAGGAATCGTACTGTAATTTGAAAACCATGTCACAAGTGTTTTGTGTGAAAGGAAATATTTACTCTGTAAGGTACTGCTTCCCTGAACGGTTGAAAATAATTTATTTTCCTGAAATAATTGAGTGCTTCGTAGACACTCGACGAAAATGAGTGCTGTACGTACTAGATGGTTGTAAATTAGGTCCGTGCCTAGCAGTGTATGGGCTGGTGATTAGTGAAATTAATAAAACATTATTAATCTAATGTATTCATAGAACAGTTGAATAAGATTAGAAAGAAAATGTCAGCATGCCGAGCGTGCCGACCCTACGATTAGACTCTTAATAATTCTTCAGGTAGCGTGTAATAAAATTTTTATGTGTGACAACCAATAGCAAGCCTTCACTTTTGTTTCATATCATTAGTCTTGTAAGTATGACGGCGATAGATAAGCGGCAACAATACTGTCTATTTCCCATCTAATCTTATTCAGCTGTTCTGTCTGAACAAAAGCCCATCGCGGATGTAGGAAGCGAGTTAATCCTTCTAAACATACACGCTTGGCGGAGCAATGTACCGGTGTCATTTCCCTAGCATTACCAATCGGTACAAACTTGCCGACTCCGCTCCCTGTATTAGATATGTCATTTGTACTATTGATCAATTACGTTTGTTGGGTGGGTTTATATTGTGTGTCACCTTAGAGGCATAGGGGTGCGATTAAGTATGTTGGTCGCCCCGGGTCCAAAACCCTAGGATTATTGACTTTTCGGAGTTATGTGGATATTCATATCACGAGTAATTAACAAATAATTTAAGGGTGAAGGAAAACACGCTAAAGAAACCTGCTCATCTAAAAGTTAGGAATTTCTTAGTCCGCCAAGCGGCACCAGGCCAGCGTGGCGGACAAAGGCCTAAAACGTGTTAGTTATAATATATAAGCTATACAGGGTGTATTTAGACCGTGATCGAAAACTGAGGCAGGTAACAGCGAGGGTGATCACAAACCCAGTGGCGATATTAAAAATCCCGACAAAAAATAAAAATTTTGACGTTTTCCATACAACCATCGGTGTTAAAAGTATGTGGTTTGTATGGAAAACCTCAAAAATTTTATTTTTTGTCGGGATTTTCTTTAATGCCAAGGGGTTTGTAATCACTATCAGTCTTACCTGCCTCAGTTTTCGATCACGGTCTAAATACACCCTGTATATATATAAGCTAGATAACTTATATTTAAATTATCATATGGGTATAATATTAAACCCACTTCAATCAATCCGTTCACCTATTTCCAAAGTTAATGACGCAAATGAATCTCCAATCGGTACGTTACGTGAAAACAAATAAAATTTTACGAACAGCGAGATATAAATCGGCAGTATAATCGGTAACATCGGGGATCGGAGTGCACAACACAAATATTATTGTTGGTACGATTAAATAGCACACGGTGGTTTGGTCGCAATGAATGATATGCAACGCCCTAAGGTTTCCTTTCCAATTAAAATTTTATATCGGTCATAAATTTTCTCAATATAAATTTTATATTAATCAAACTTAAGCCACCAACCTCTATATTATTTTTAATTTAATATGTTTTTTTTAAACAATTTATAAATAAAAACCTTCGGAGATGTTCGTGAGACGAAAATAACAGCGGACTTATTTTATATTTAAAAATACTGAGGCCGATTCAGAATCTGAAATTGAAAAAAAGGGAAAAGTAACAATACCAAAACTCTAGTAGGCATATAATATGTAATACCAATTAAAATCACTAGTTAGTTCTATATGTTTTTCAACAAACCATAATCGAATGCAATATACGTTATATCATATTTATTAATCCGTTTTATGTTCTATGTAAATTAATAACAAAAACTTCGCGTGAAAATACTATCACGATACTAACTGTACTAACCGAAGCAATGTACAAAAATACTAATCGTAAAATGTGTATTAACAAGCTTTATAAACGCACGATCTCTTACTTCTTCTCTACTTTCATGGGCGGCATACACGGAACGATTCGTCTGTGCGATCCGTTGCCTCAAACCGATCGAAACGACGAATCGATATTGTATGTCAAGATCGTTAACAATTTACTTAATCAAAGACGATGTCGCAAATCGCAAAAAAATCCCATGCAATCATGAATATCGTAATGATGAATTGACAGCTTCAAACAAGTAAATAATAAATCGTTACGATCAGTGGTTTTGTGTATGAGCAACATCTTTGATGCGATCCATCGTCTCGATTTTCATCAGATCGATCGTACAGACCAATCGTACCGTGTACGGCGCCCATAACACTACAAGATAAATCTCATTGACACACAAGCGAACACTTGAGCAGACAACACTTAAATCCCACTCGCAGACATGCTGGGAACGAAAGCCCGTAGAATAGTCAATAACACAAACACATAATTGTTTTTACGAATAATTTGTGAGTTAATAGCTGCAGTACATTATGCAGTGTATTCAGACCGTGATCGGAAAATAAGGCAGGTAATAGGTAATGTGATCACAAACCTATTGCCGTCAAAAAAAATCCTGGGAAAAAAAATTGATGTTCTCCTAACAACCATATGAAATGCATATGGTATGGAAGACGTATTTTTTTGTTGGGATTTTTTTTAACGCTAGGGGTTTGTAATCACCATGACTATAAACCGCCTTAGTTTCCGATCACGGTCTGAATACACTCCGTATCATATGAAGATTATTATCCACTGCTGAAATTGTTTTGAATTTTGTATCTGTTGCACACATTAATCTTCCTCCTCTCGCGTTGAAAATTGTCTAGCAAACTCCCATTCTATTTACTGTGATTAATAGATCGAAGCACCAGTTGCATATTCGAATGTGATTTAAAAATAAATTGTTTTTTTTTAATTCCAAGAAATATATTAAACTTATAGTCAATCGAAACAAATGGTTTAGTAAAATCATCTTGTATGCTTTAAAAATGTATTTCGATTCAAATAATAATTAAAATAAATAACAGTCCGACAGCAGAGACGCCCTTTATTTATGTAACTGATTTTATGTTACCATCATCAGCCCATAGACACGCCACTGCTGTGCAGCAACCTCCTCTGCGAGGGTTTAGCCCTTGGCCTTGACGATGGCCTGGCGCAAGTTTTATGTTACACTTATGTAAAAAGCCATTTCCAAAATACTTGTTCGAAGATTACCATGCAGCCAGGAATAATGTGTGATAACATTAATAATTTGAACATATATCTTTTTAATATACAGTATCTATTAACTCACATAATATACACACGAATGTATGTTGACTAAATATGATGTTGGTATAGACTTTGAGACGCAAACACCAGACGTTGCTCCCTAGAATATCACGTTCCTAATATGTTATAATTGAATTGTTATTAATACTTATACTATGATAACCTGTTTTGTATTAAACTAGAAATACATCTCTTTGAGATAGATTTGAGGGTAGTGTATAGATATTTTATGTATTATATAAAATTAAGCTCTTTTAAACGTAGAAGAATATCGCCACCCAACTAAAAGATAAACCCGTTGAAATTATTATAAAGTTTTTAAAAATATTTTTTTTGGGTTAGGTTTTTGTTGAGTTACAGAAAATAATAAGAGTGTTATTTTTCTTAGATATAAAACGACCAGTTTTGCTATAAACGAAACATAAACCAATAACTTTTTTATTTAACTGAAATAAAGTAAAAAGATGTATGCAGCTTAGTGTCAGAATCTTTTAACCGTACCTGCCCTATGTATCAAGAACTTAATTTTATCACTATCAGATTTTACACCTGAATACAGCAATTTTTATCAGTTTGTGCAGTAATCTTAACAAGTCCGACTAGTTTCTTATCTTGAACAAAACTTTAAAAGAGTCGCGAACCCTTTGACTAAGTGTAAAGATTTTAAAAAGCATTTATTCTCTTTGAGAAAGAATAAAAAATCCTCGGTACAAAGCAGAGGGAACATGATTAAGTGCGGTAAAGTACTAGGAGACGCTGCCTAGACTTTATAGTGGAAAGTACATGTACAAATGTAAAAACCGTGTATTCTTTTGTAAGAAAATAAGTTTACAACTAATTATGTTGCAGGAAATTAAATTTATAATTTTGCTAAAATTAACCGGCTGTGTTGCTTAATGAAAGTAAAGCGAGAAAAAGAATTATTTATTTTCCGTCCTAAAATCGTGACTAATAATAATATTAAATTGAATATGTTACTGTAATTTCAAAAATCATATTTTTATATACTTTGAAAGATACTTTTGCATATATTTATCGCTGAGAAAATATAAAATAAAACAAGTTTTGTCGATTACTAATGTCGTTTGTTACCTTAATTGCATAATACAACTAAAAAAATTTAAATGTTGCTTTAAAATTTAAAAAATCCTGTCATTTATCGTCAGAAACACAAAGAATACATCGCATTTAAAATTCCTTCTAATCTATTTACACAGCGGTGATATATTCTCAAACTCTATCTTATTCTTCGAAAAAAAAATACATGATACAAACTCGATAAAAGCTAGAAGAACAACTTTTAAATTAGCAACTAACACAAGTCCAACAAGAATCTCTAAGGCGATAAAAGGGCCGCGACAGTGTATTAATGGGCTCGCAGTTCCACTAATAGCTTAGCAGATATCCTCTTTGTGCATATTATTCTCTATTACTCAGTCTTAAAGGCTAATGAATAATTTACCAGATACACAACAATTTATATGCGATTATGGAAGGATGCGCGCATTTGTTCACATTATACCCGAGCCAAGGGAATATTAAGCATCACAAGGCGATTTAATCTTTGACAAATAATTTCGCTACTTCTCGGGAATAATGAGAATTCTGTTTACTGGAATATATTATGGAGTTAAAACAACAGGGAACAACTTTGTAAAATTAGTAAGGAAATAGGCAACATTTTGTAATAGTCAAGTAACGCCGCTTATCTGTCACCTGTTCATTTTTACCATCACACGATCATTGATTACATTTAAACCAAATATGAAGGGTTTCTACTTGTCACAAATTTTGGTTATTCACTTGCTTATAAAAGTCTTGATATTACACTTACCCCGAGTTACTATTATGCCAAGGTGTCAAACTTAAGATAGTTTAATCGTAGGTTCGATACGCTCGACACGCTGACATTTCCTTTCTAGTCTTATTCAACTGCTCTATATAAAATATTTAGAGACGCATAAAATATTAAAGTCGGTTTAAAGATTCTGACACTGACTGGTATCACAGGTAAATAAAGTTAATGGATTTAACAAAAACCAAAACACGATCTTCTTTATATAAAACAGTTTCTTCATTTTACATTATGAGGCTTTAAAGCGCAAACATAATCTAAGCTGTACTTATTATAAGTACTTAAATATAATAATTTATTCTATGAATTAGTAATTCTTGGAGTATCTTTGAACAATATGGTAAAAAAATTCAAACAATGCAGTGCATTTTTTTATTCGTCGTAGCTGCTTTTATTGCAGAACCGCAACAAGAATGATCGTCTGTTTCAATTATCTCCGTGGCAAAGAGAGATTGCCTGCTTATTCAGTGTTCTTTGTAATATAAATAGTTAATATCTAAAATAAACCGTATAGCCTAATGTAACCTGGCAACTGGTTCGTAATAGGACTCAAAAACAAAAGTACAAATTAAAGATATTTACTTTAATGTTTTTTTTTTATTTTAAAGCCGCCTTTATTCTAAAACGGATAAAAGAAGGGTGGCCTTCAGGTTTAACAGCTGGATTTATTCCTTATTATCTATAAATATAAAATATGCAAAAAATATTTCTTACAATTCTTAATGAGCCGACTTTTAACTTTAAGCTTTAATGACAATTATCTTAATTTATTTACTAAAAATTTAAAAGTATTACTTAAAATTTATCAGGTATAATTCCTAAACATTTAAAAAGGGATGCACAACACATAATGTAATGATATCATCACTCTTCAAAAGCGTACGAAAGAGATGCAACATGTTCCCTCTACCCCCAAAACCCTTTTCTCCGAATTACTGTGCGACTTTAAAAAGGGAATTTTCTACATGTTTGTTGTTGTCTTAAAAGTCATATACAAAAATGAATGTATGCAACTGCTCAATGTGATGCTCGAGGCCGTTAGCAACATCATTTTGTTATACCAGTGGGTAATGTTGTATGTATGGTGGGCCAGGCATGAGACACCGGTGCTCGCTAGTCCGTTGCGCATCATACACGTTGACGACGAACTGCTGGTCTTAGACAAGCCATGCTCTCTACCGGTGAGTCAATGCGTTGGCAACTCAGTTTCAATGGGACCCCGGCGACGCAAATCCATACTACTGTGTACAACGCCACTGGGACACTGACGCTGTTGAGACAAATAGTAACAAAACCAGCAATGTAAAGCGAAATTTTGAAATTGTCGTAACTGAATAAAGAGGATATAAAAGCCGCATTCGAGTAAGCGATTCCGATGTAATCACCTCAAGCGTTGTTTTTCCCCGTCCCTTACAAAAAGTTGATTCGTCTCGGATCCGCGAGACACTCGCAACAAATCCAATAAGACGTGAACACAAATGTACTCAAAGATAACAGCGGAATTTGGTGGATTTTTTCACGTCGTCCCAGCGGTTTGTGCGGGGTTCGCCGACGGGGTCCCAGAATGTTCGGCACAAAGTTTCCGTTAATGCTACGAACGGTGAAAATGTGCC
This sequence comes from Cephonodes hylas, assembly GCA_030295005.1. Lineage (NCBI taxonomy): Eukaryota > Metazoa > Arthropoda > Insecta > Lepidoptera > Sphingidae > Cephonodes > Cephonodes hylas. Next base: position 2,341,111 of record AP025364.1, on the reverse strand, counting down.
GCCCAGACAAATGCCACTTGCAAGTGGAATCTCGAGGGTTTCCAGACGTTTTTCTCATGTACATGTATTTAGCTTCCCATATGTCGACCAGTGTACGTTTGTTTTGTCCTCGCGAAATGAATATGCGACTTCGAGGAAGCTCTGGCAAGTTGTATCGACATAATTTTATTATATGATAATTTTAGACTCAAACAACAATCTCCAATATATAAATGGTATCTTTGAAAAAAAATTTGAAAGGAGAATTTTTTACATAAAAATAACCAAGCGTTCATACGACTTGCCAAGCTTTCCATAAACTTGAATTCACTGAAGGACAGAAGAGATTTTATTGCCATCTCTGTTTTTTAATGTTGCAACACATAATTTTCTTTGACATATGCATGTGTTTAACGCAATAGGTTTATATCTATCCATCTCTTTCCTTCATTATAAAAATGGGAATGTGTGACAGAGAGAACTGTATGAACGACAACTCACCACACGCTTAACGTATTGCTTGCATTGCCATCATCACCATTATTAACTGTTGTTTTAACTATTTATTTTATTAATTTACTCTCAAAACATTATATTATTTATTATTAGTATTAATTCCAACATTATTAAGTTACTGAGGTAGCTAATATTTTTTTATTTAATAAATCAATTCATTGCATTAGTTAAACTAAGATTATAAGAAGATTACCAATTCAAAATTTTTGTTTTTATATATCGCAAATGTGATACTATTATGTCTATTCAGGTATTGCATTCTCAATAATAAAATGATTAAACAATGTTAATTATATTTGAAAATTAAATATTTTACATAAAAAATTGTGTATTCAAATATTTAACCTAAGTTTTGACACATAAAAAACAATGTTGCCATTAAAAATATTTTTTTAGAATTTTTGTAATTAATAATGATTTTATTACGTTTGTAGGTATGATGTGATGTTGTGTTTCTCAGGTGCACCCCTGCGGCCGATACCGGCACAACACAGTCGTTTTCATACTCGCCAAAGAGTACAACTTGAAAAATCTTAGAACCATACACAGACTCGACAGGCTAACGTCAGGTATGTTATTACAGTATTTCAGTTTATCCCGACTGCGTTTACGGAGTTGGCTTAACATAGAAAAATAGCGGGGTCGATCCCCACAGTAATGTAAACATGTGTGTATATTGTAAGACAAATTTTTCTATGTTTTCTGATAGGTATTTGCGACTTAGACTTTTAAAATCGTTGGTTGTAATTTTTAGTTTTTTTTAAATATTACTTTTGTTTAGAGTGTTTCTTGACTTCAATATTCTCACAATATACTATGATTCCAGTAATATTTCTCTCAGATTATTAAAATCTATCAGTGCGTTCTCATAACGATATACACAATTATACAAATGAGAGAATTTTTATACCCATTCATAATATATAAACCAAGAAAGCTATCTTTATTGTTGACAAGCCTGCCCGCATTTCGGAGAACGTTCAAAAACGACAACTCCAACTTGACCACACCGGGTTCAACTTGTTTTTTTGTCCCAACCAGGCCTCCTATTGTTCGGGAGGAGTCCGAAAAAGGCGAGGCAGATGGAGCACCAGATTAGAAATCGACAGGTGCAAAAGGAATACGTGTGCCGAGTCGACGGGCAGTTTCCTGAGTGAGTATTTCTTTTTATACTTCGGACTCATTAGCGATTTTTAATTGAAATGGTCTTCAACACCGTGATAGAGGATGTGAAGAGACCGTGATAGGAAACTAAGGCAGGCGACAGTGATTGAAAATTCTTTGGCGTTAAAAAAATGCGAAAAAAATGAAAATATTGACGTTTTCTTAGTACGATGGTTGTTACAAAAATGTCAAAAGATTTAAATTTTGTCGGGGTTTTCCTTAACCTAAATGTGTTTGCAAACACCGTAGCTATTTCTTATCTTAGTTTTCGACAACGATCTTTTTACACCCTTTGTAGTCGATTGCCCCAGAATAGCAGAACAAAAGTAAAAGAATTTTGTAATGCGCTTGCATTTACGCTTCTATAGAAATACCGCCACTGCCTTCAAATAACCATTATACCTAGACCCCATCACACCGTCCCTATATATCGCCTTCGACCGCCTAATCTTCTAGGTCATCACGAGCGTAAATTATTTCGGCCGAGCCTAATTTATGCGAACATTCACTCACGCTTGTAACCCCAAGGGAATGGGCAAATTCAACACCCACGCTTGGCCACGTTAAATTACAATACAGTATGGTGGCTACACCAGACGGGTTAATGTGCCACTGAAGGATTCGCCCACTTTGTAATGTCCCCATCTACTTTGGTCCCTCCCTGGCCTCGATTGGGTCTGACGTCATTCTTTTTTTCATATACATTACAATTCTTACACTTGTGTTATTATGTGTTTTTATCGAGTGTTGAGAACTCTTTTCTTTCCAGTTTTCCTTATTTTCTGTTTGGGAAACGTACCTTAACACTTTTCTTATATTTTATTTTTCTGCAAACAAAGAAATTAACTATTTTAAATCTAACTGTCAGATATTCTATTAGGGTGAAATCATACTTAAATTCAAACACAGTCGTTTTATTCTTTCGTATGATTCGACCCTCGACAATCTCACTTATCATTCTCGTTAGTGTCCCTCACGTCACTGTAAAGATAATATATTTTCTATTGAATAAAAAAATATTTTTCAGATTAAAACAATATAAAAATACTTTTACGATTATTCCCTAAAAACTATCTTACGTCAATAATAATTGTTTCATGTTTGCAGTACAGTACTAGGTCACGATATTAATTGAAATATACACATAGGAACCAACTTAAAAAAAAAAACATTCTTTATTCACATGATATAAAACACTCTCGCTGCATACATCATTTCGCTACTTTTTATTTAATTTTTAACAATATTATTGCTAGAGGAACGAGTGTGCGGATCTGAACATCGATCACGGCAGGATTAAAATAAACAACAGTAAACACTGTTTTATCGGTGCAGACAGCCTCTTTTTCAAATGTAACCTATACAGGGTCGTACTCAGTCGTTATGAGAGGGGCCGTGACCCCCAATTTCTTTTAATAGCATTTTGTTCGTGTCTTTTTTGTGAGCAGTTTAATTTGAAGGTTTATAATATCGTTCTTATTTCTACCTTTTGGATGCGAAGAAAAACAGTAAACATTTTAGATACTAGATATTTTGTTTCAATAGTAAGATAGGTACTATACGAATGAAACTGTAAGAAAAAAATATGTAATTTTAATTCCCTTTTCAAGGATTTCACCGTTTCACCTTGCTACAAAATATTCTTAGTATGATATAAGAATTTAGAAATTACGAGATTAATGGGCTTTTAAAAATGCCACGTTTGCTTTATTTTCTACGCTGATACAGCGAAACAAATAAATCACAATAATCGATACAATAGAAACAAGACCATTCATGTAATTTAAACACCGCACTGGAAAATAACTAAAAACCCGTTATATCTTATGTAAACCTCATTACCGTAAGTGCTGAACAGTTCACAGCATCGAAAGGAGTTCCGACGTGGAACGACCGCGCCGGCCAGCGCGATACGGTCAACAAAGTTTAACTAGTTAGTCTAGTGTCAAAACTTGAACGCTTTTGTAATACTTTAGCTGGGTTCAACAACTGTTCCGTAATCGCCGCCAACTATCCGACCAAGTATTACCGGGGGAATAAAATGACTTGACATGATCAGATCCTCTTAAATTATAAAAGAGTTTGCGATGTTCTGCATCTGGCTTGTTGGTTAGGGTTAATTGATTTACTTTGGAAGGTTGTGATGTACTAAGGAAATATTTTCTGGTGGTAGAATATTTGTACACGTCCTATAATGAATAGGAGATACTAATAAAAACCAGCATAGCGTACCAGAATTAATATATCTTTATGATTAAAGCGGCAAAATTGAGCTGATCTCACCAAAAAATTTTTTTTTTCAATATAAGGTATACTCTACTTGCAATTAATTTTACTAGATATAAAAGCAATGATAGGTACTGTTTACAAAGAAAAATAACTTTATCCATCCACAATTAAGGTGTTCAGCTGAACATACCACAACTGTTAACGACAATTGCCTAAACTCCTGAACGATAGTTGATAAAATTTAAACCCTGTCAACTAACCGTCTTTATTTCTTTCCAGTGACGAGATCGAATGCCAAGAGCCCATAGAAGTGGTGAGCTACAAGATTGGAGTGTGCAAGGTGTCGCCCAAGGGAAAAGACTGCTCGACAGTCTTCAAGAGGCTCGGCTACAACCTAGCTACCAACACCAGCGTGGTGCTGTGTCGGCCGAAGACCGGCAGAATGCACCAGATCAGAGTTCACTTGCAGTACTTGGGTAAGAGAATATGACAGCTGAAATTTACTTAGAAAATTACTTCACACTAGAATATTAAAAGGAAGACATCGTACCAGATGGTAAGCACGATGCTGTCAAAACAATTGGAAAAGTTTAAAATGAACGGAAAAATAATATTGAAAGTATGCTACAACTTTATTTATTTTATTAGATTCTTAGTTTGCAAACTGTAGACACAGATTCAACTCGACCTAGAAATTCCGTATAGAACTTCAGATATTTCGCATCTAAACGAAGTGCAACTAAATGTTGTTCCAATAAAATTGTTTGGAAGTCATGTTTGTACACATGGCTGGTAATTGATAGACAACAACAAATACAAACTTTGATATTCACCCACTTATTGTTTATAGAACGATATATCACATTCCGTTCGGCAGTTCCTGCATTCGTTGAAAGACGGATTTTAAATAATTATGTGCTACCTGCTGTTATATATCCTTCGTTGTTCCAATTATTTCGAAAGCGAAAACTGTTTGATCTATTTCAACAATTCTCAAAATAGCTTCTTCATCTTTGCATGCGTTATTTGCATCGAATAAATAATACCGTTGTCTGAGAATAATAATTGTGTCACTGGCAACGTGGCGATAGTGATGCCAACTTAGCGGATTTCTACCTAAATTTAAAGGGGAATATTAATACAGGAGTTATGGAAGGTAATTTTTGGGGTATTTGTGGGCATACAATTTTAATCGGATGCTATTTTTAATGCACTGCTCTATATACTTCATACCTATATCACTAAATAACTAGTCTCTTTTGTTTCATTATGTTTGAAAATGATATGTTTGTGCCGCAGTTTCGGAGTTTAAGTTTAAATTTAGTGAGTTTTGGTATTGCTTTAGTTGGCAACACTGCATCGCGGACGATAGCTTATTATAATCCTTTAGTTTTAATTATATTAGCACTATAAAGCACTTCAGACTTCTTATGAAATGTTGATTCAGTCGATAATATGTTTTAACCAACTTCAAAAAAAGAAGAGGTTATCAATTCTTCTGTATTTTTTTATGTTTGTTATCTCAGAACTTTTGACCAAGTGGATTGATTTTTATTTTTTTTGTCCTAGGTTACCCAGTGGTAAACGATCCGCTGTACAACCATCCCGTGTTCGGCCCCCTGCGAGGCAAAGGGGGCGACACAGGCGGCAAGAGTGACGAGCAACTGGTCAGAGACCTGATCGCCATACACAACGCTGAGAACTGGCTCGGAGTGGACGCTGCTGATGATGACCTGCTTTTCTCCAAGCCGGCTTCTGATGATAAAGGTAAGAATAAAATAAACGAGTTTTAGGATTTAAAAATTGTTTATCATGTATGACTCAAACGAAATTGTCGTCTTAGAACAAGCAGAATTTAGTATTTTACCAGATATTTGTGGAACGTTTTCTCTCCTTAAATATACGTAGCTGAAGTACGTACGTAAGTTCTGGCGAAAAAAAAAATTATAATTGTCTTGTCACCGTTCTTAGTAATTAACTTTAGTAAAAACAATTTTAAACAGCCGCTTCTTTATTTTGTGAACATACGGTGTAAATTAAGTAATTATTTATTAAACATTTCTTAGTGTGAACATCAATAAAAAAACGATAAAAATTCATATAAAATCCTGACACGTCGCAAGATAGTCATAAACATTGCAAAATGTAATAAAGAAATCATTTCTAAACATAAAGAGAATGATATAGCGTGAGATAATCTAGATTACGTAGAAAATCTACTCTGCTAAGACTCTTTTGACTTTGTCTTGAAGACAGTTCCGTAAATATATTCGGATGCAATTGCATCACATTTCCACAACTCTTAAAATACTTCGTCCGGTGAGCGACAGCGGCGGACACAGATGTGGCTTTCAACTTTCTCTCGGTCTTATTATTATTTACTTTATACTTTTCTTAGAAATATTTTAATATAACACCGAAATCTTTTTTATATGCTTTTTGTACGAAATAAAAAGATTTTATACCCTATTCTAAAATTCACATGGAAATTACTATAGAATTGCCTATCTATCAAATACCATATATTATTATATTACACCTATTATAATACTAGTTATGAAATAAAATGTGTGAGAAAAGTCAATCTTGATCGCAAGTCGCAGACAAATGCCGGGAAGCAAGAAGACTGTCAAATTTCACTGGCTTATGTTTTCCATAACCTATGGTGACTCACAATCCATACTAATATTATAAATGCGAAAGTAACTCTGTCTGTCTGTCTGTCTGTCTGTTACTCTTTCACGCCTAAACGGCTGAACGGATTTTGATGAAATTTGGCACAGACAATCTTTAGACCCTGAGAACGGACATAGGCTATATATTACTCCGAAAAAAGATAAGACTTTTTCGTTGTGGCTTGATTTGCGAAGTAAGTCGGAGAAAAAACGGTCGAACAAAATCGTTTTTTGCAAACGCTGCCTTACCCATGGGAGATATATAGTTGAGTCCTAGAGAAAAGTTGTAGAGCTTGATAATGCCTACAAAAAAGTCCGCGATAGCATATGTCTAACTTTTAGAGTTGGTTCACTATAACCTCTTTTATGCTAACCAAATTTGTTCTAAAATGAAGCATTGTCTGTGAAGGTGTTTATATAAAGATTATATTAATCCTTATCCAAATAAATGCGTTATTCATTACAAGTATTTAATATAAAATAAATTTGTCCTTTACATCATTTGATTTCAATGAGTATCTTAGAAGATATCACAGTTTCAAAATAATTATCAAGCGCGCAATAATGATGCACAAGGCGCGGACCGGCGCGTTACGGTTTCACGTTTAAACAATTTGACCGATTTGTATGACTTTTGGCATGATCATAAAAAGGACTCTGAGGAGTAAATAGACTACAACTTATTTTCTTTCTGAACTCAACCCTGTAATCTACGCGGACGGAGTCGCGGGCAAAAGCTAGTATCTTTAATAACAGTAATTTCATGTATATTAATACTATTATTGTGACAGTTGGCGAGGACGATTGCGACACAGGGCCGGCGTCGAGGGAGTCGTCCCCGCGGCTCGAATCCCCCGCGCCGGGGGTCACGCCCTCGTCGGTCATGACTCGTGAGTATTACGTAATAGGCTACGCTGCCATATAGTAGTAATATTTTTAACTGATATTTTTCATAAAACCACGCCGTAGAACCTGGAGGTATTTTTTAATTTTTTAAAGACCAAACTTACTAGGCATTACTGTCTAAGGCCTTAGTGGTAGAGTAACATTTGTATAACATGCGATAGACATATACAGGATGTATTCAGATCGTGATCCAAAACAAATAATAGCCATGGCGATTACAAACACCGCAGCTGTAAAAAAATCCTAACAAAAATATAGTCAGTTTAAGTTTTCCATACCTACATTAAATACTCGTAATTATTTTGGTGGAATACGTAAAATATTTATTTTCTATCCTTTTTATTAACATCACGGTATTTATATTCACCGTGAGTAATGCGCTCTTAGTTACCAATCACGGAATAAATACATCTGTATGTTTACTTATCGTTTTGGAAGTCTGCAGGATTTATCATATATCTCAGAATATGTACAAGTTATATTTCACCGCCAGCGACGCTGCCGAGTCCGTCGAGCGGTGCGGAGGCGCCGGTGGAGGTGGGCACCTCCCCCACCCCGCCGTGCATGCTCGCGCCCTCGCCCGTCGCCTCGCCGTCTCTCAACGACGACTCCAATGACGCCAAGGTAAGACTTTCTCGAAATTTGACCAATAACAGTAAATAAAAAACATTTATCTTTATGTTATTATGTAGTCTGGAATATGTTAAAATTGTAATGTTAAAATATGGGCAAAATTTTAAGGGTAACTGCTTTCGGTTTTCGTGAATAAATAAGTAGTAGTAATTATTGTCAGGTACACAGATTCATGAATTGTGTAATGTTAAAGTCAATAACCTGTGTCGAGTGATATATAAAGAAGGATGGAGATATTTTTTCTATAAAAACTCTGTGAGTTTAAGTAATAATATCGAACGTTTTACCGCTTTCGGGGCTTTCGGTAGAAAAAATGAATTCGGAATCTTTCGATAGTACTCTTTAATTTACCAAATCCGACGAGACCAGGTATATTGTGTTTTGGGTTAAGACTGTAAATTTACATTAATAAATAATAAACAAATATATCACAGATTCAATAATGTTATATTCTCGTTCTACAGTCGGACAAAGTGACAGTGGCTACGCAGACAGGGTGCGCCCCGACCGCGACAAGCTCCGCGGCGGGGACCGTGGGCCCCGTCGGCGCGGCGGACGCACTGTCCTCCGACCCCCACTGCTACGAGTGCCGAGTCCGCTACCGGGACCCACGGCCACGCGATCTTGTCATGTATCTGCACGCTTGGAAGTACAAGGTAAGAAAGAACTGAAATAACTCTTAATTGCTATCATCATCATCATCATCATCAGCCTTTATTTCGTCCACTGTTGGACATAGGCCTCTCCTATGGCACTATTAATTGCTATAATGGTAACTAAATAAATAGCGATATTCAAATTAATTTTTAATTTGAATAAAATATTTAATCTCATGTTTTGTAGGGCCCCGGCTGGGAATACGAAACGGAGCTGCCACAATGGGCGAGCGTGGACTGGGAAGAGCCAGAGAGCTCATAGTCACAGGACATTACACCACTGCGGAGGCGCCTCGCGACCGCCCTATACATCTCCAACAAACATTACAAGTGAACGGACAATCTATTCACACACAGTACTGAGCGTTTTAATGTGATCGCTAATGATTTTTACGATGTGGCTATGTACCATAGTAATTAATATAATAAACAACATTTTAACGGTATTAATAAACACAACGGTAACATTGACGAAGTATAATATAATGTAGATAATACTTTTGTATGGAGTGTCGACGGTTCGGAGGCGCCCGCGGGCGTCAGCGCTCTGAGGTAAGTTTTACATTTTAAATAAGTGAGACCTAGAGTTAAGATTAGTTACACACGAGTTGATAACGCTATTACGTTTGTTACATTATCGGTTTTTTTAATTGAAATTTTCGAAGCACTTGTATGTTTTAGTGTTTTTTTTGTTCATTAAGTTCCTATCGGCCTAGATGTTTCGGCAAGCTCGTTAGAACGTAGCGTGTTAAGTCATAATGTATCGGTACCATTTTATAGTTATATATCGCTTTAACGAGGCAGGGTCTGAACCAGAATCATAAATGTATTAATACGTATAATCACTTTAATATAAACAACGTTACACGAGATAGCTCTTCTAGGTTATAACGATGGGGTTAAGGCGGAATTTTTGGCGTGAAATTTTTAAAGTTTTCCTGACTGTTGCATTTTTGAAAATTTAATTATACGACGGAGCTGTAACGGGCGGTTGGGAGCCAAATGTTTCTACAACAGAAGCAGCTGTTGGGAGACTTTGAACAAACGATGTCTCGAACAAATCTCGGACCACGATTATATTCTATTTTCTTAATATCGTTTTCGTAAATAGGACCAGTGTTAGAAAAGCTATCTCAGCATTGTAAGATGCGTTTACAATAATGCATAGTGTTAATGTTTAATGTTAATGGTATATGTAATGAGAAAATAATAATTGTGTCGCCGTTTTTGTAGGCAAATGTTTTCTAGCGACGCGGTCACGTTTTGGCTTCCATAGTTGATTAGTAGTGGACAAAGTTTTAATACCAAAAAATACATTTTAGGTTCTATGTAAAACGTACATGACGGGTTTGTGCTCATGTGTATCTCATATTATAACATTCTGTATGGAATCATCGACGACAATCAAATGAATTCTCTTGAATAGCTTCACTTCATTCTGTTGTATTGTGACATCGCTACTAAATGTGCTATTTGTTTCATATTGTTTATCAGTTGTAACATCTGTGGCCAGTTTGTGATATGCATTTATGGTGTTTTATTTTTCATGTTTATCGGAAAAGACAAGTTTGTTTGTTCATACGTAACCGATTGTATTGTATTGTTTAATGTCTGAGGCGAATTGTCTTGGCTACCCTCGTTCGAACTTGACCGTCTTCTATGGTAGGTATTTCTAAAGATGCGAATTTCGCTTGAATCTTTTTATTTACCAGGAACTTTATTCTTGCCATTAGCTGAAACGTTTTCCCCATTTCAAAGAATAAACAATTGTATAGAAAGAGGTAAATCTCTTTAAAATAAGTAATAAAGAAATTCGAGAACTTGATCCCGTTAATATACCAGGCAAAAACGTAAATGCCAGCATATTTCTCGTTTTAAAACCAATTACTTAATGACTAAACCTACGATTCGCCAAAGACGTTTAAAAAAAAATGACCAAAGTGTGCTTCCCTCGACATTCAAAGGCAGTGACATATATAGTTTAAAGCAGCATATTCTAAAGACATTAAGGATTTTGTTTGCTTATTGCATAAGTTTGAGTGTACGTAGTATTAAGTCACCAGTTACGATTCGTTTTACTCTTTTGGATTGTTTTTTTTACATATTTTAAAAATCTTGTAAATTACCTACATCGGAACATTGACATTTTGTAATGAGTAGAGATTGGATGATATGCAAAATGTTCATCGGTTGTTTCTCTATAGCCTTTGATGTCATTTAGTCTCGAATGGATGATAATAGAAAAAAGGCCAACGTTTGCATGCTATCTGACCTCTATCTATATATTTTAGCATTAGTGTAATTTAAAAGACAATTTCTTGTTGCATTGATAAAACCTTTTCACGAGCTTTCACATATATTAGTTTGAAACTATATATTTATATGTATATTTTTCTTACTTCCTTAGTATAGGTGTAGAGGAATTTCTTATGTTCTATCACTAAATCAAAATTGGATTTTGTAATTTTAGTACCAGTGGAATGGCGAATAGTGTGTATTGTAGGTTAATTCATATTCAAAATCGCCCATACGAAATTTCCGAAATCACAACACGTTTTATCGCTTCAAGCTACCTTTGTACATATGCTACACGCTCCACTGTCTACAACATCGTAATATTCGGGAACAAATTAAAATTAATGGAAATTCGAAGGCTTTCACGAAGATCAGTTTCGCAAATGATTTTTAAAAAGTAAAAATAGGCATTTTTGTATTTATAAAAATATAGTAGAATGTACAAAGTAAGGTTTATAGTATGTGGCATATCATAAACAAGAAAATTGTTTGACTTGTCGACTCATATCTACGAGTCAGATAAGATTCCTCCGACATGAAATATTGTTGTATTTTTATATAGTATTTAAGACGTATGGTACTGTTTTCTTTGTCACAGAATAAAAAACATGAGCTTTGTCAGGCTTCTGTAATGAGGTTGTTCGAAATGTGTATTACATTTTTTTCTTGTTTACAATTTTCAAACGGAAACATTTTTTGTTGTAATCGTTGAACAATCACGATTGTCAACATCAGCTTTTAGTGTACGCGAAATATTTTCCGTAGCACTGTCGCGTTATTCATTCATTTATAAGATAAATTTTCATGTGCCTTCTCAAAATATTAATGTTTAAAAATTGATTAAAGATAAAAAAATTGTAAAAGATTTCAGATTACACGTAATTGTTACACTTTTTAAAGTAAGTAGTGTTATATTTGATAATCGCGAGCTTGTGTCCCTTTCTGATTCGGTGGAATATGTAGACCAAGTATAAATAGTACATAACTTATTGAAATGACATTAATCTTAGTAAAATGTTTTAGCGAGTCGTTTACAAAAAAAATATTGAAAATTTAAATTGTTCGAAAGGGATAGTGTTAAGTGTGATTAGAGAAGTAAATAATAGTTTTTAGATCATGTTACTTGTCTATGGCGTCATAGACAATTTTATATTTTTTATAGATCTCTAATCACGCTTACGGAGCTCGTATGGCACATTTTGAGATTTTTGAATTGTTTTGCATAATTGATGTATTTTTGACATGTTTTGTTTTTTTTTTTAACTAATGAGTGTTGTTGCCGTGACGTGCCATAGGCTTACGTTCAACATATTATTATGTTTAAATGTTCTCATTTGAACAATGACATATGAAAGACATTTGTTTAATTTGATAAGTATTTCCTAGTTAAGAATATAATAGCGTTTCCTTCTTTAGATTCATGTTAAAGAATTCATGTTTCCACTTAAATTTAATTAATTAGAATAAAAATCATCATTGGAGTGTGTCGTTTTATTTCTTTCCACACAGCGTGCTGAAGTCAAGATTTATAATCAACTCAGGTTTTCTAAATAACGAAACTAATTTCTATTCAGAAACAGACTAGACTTTAAGCGACCATAAATGAGGTTATACTACTAATCTTACAAGTGGCAGATGTTGATAAACCGTTTATAATTACGCACCCCTGATGGTAGATGCAATGATGTCCAAAGCATTTTAAGTATAAATCACGACGGTATAGTATCACAAATAATAATCACACAACAGAGGGCACAATTCAGAAGCCCATCTCTAATCAGATGCACGCAGACGAATATCAGAACAACGTATGTTTTATAATATCTTTTTTACACACCCTGGGAAAAGGATGGCCTGAAAGGTTTCACAGCAGAAGGCTGTTTACAATACAAAGTTTGCTATTACGATCTCAGTCATGATAACACTAGTTATTATAATTGCAGTTTATAAAAGTATTTCGGAGGTCCTGTGTGTAATATATTTGGATTGTTGATCTTGATTTTACACCACATACTAGTTACAACTTAAGCAAATATGTCGCACGCTTAAAAATATAGTGACCTAATTCAACATTTTGTATTTCCACCTTCATTCACTTTGTGATTAAATATATTCGGATTAAATAATAAAATTGTAATGGATGTAATGTAACTATTTTGTACACATATTTTTTTAAACATAATGTTTTTTTTATATTTTCTACAAAATGTATTTGACGAAGTAAAATATTTTTCCCCATTTACTTACCTTAGACTCGGCTTTTTGAATTAGGTCACTATATTATTAAGCGTGCGATATGTAAACCAATAAAAAAAAACTTCACAAGATGAACCAAGTCAGTACGAAAGCTTGATCGTAAAATTAATAATCTACACACTCACTCACACAGTCTCCCAAACCCAAATCAATACCTTTTGTTAGAGACACTATAACATCGAAATCGCCTCAATCAGATCTGATATAACATAAATTATATAGCGATGTAGACGAAAACAAGAGAATTATTTGGAATAAATTTAAAATCAAATTATGAAACTAGAGCACAAAAATAAATCTAAATGAACAGATTATAAAACCTCTTTGGTTATAAAGAAAAATGGCTAAAATAACCAATAAAGCAACCTAACGAACATAACGTTGATAATGAGGAAGAATTGACTAAGATTACTACATCTTTTAATAAACAGAGGCTAAAAAATGGAGCCGACCGTAAATCATCCTTTAATCAAGTTCATTACGTAAACCCAGAGAGAAAACCGAGCACATCCCACCAAATAAAGTGGTCCATTTCGATGCAAACTTATTCGAGGAAATCAAACACGTACGAACGCAAAAAATGTTTTCCGAAGCCCCGATGAATGCGTAATATCTTATACACAAATCCACCGCTGTATATTCACACGAAATACACAATTTTCAACCCTAAATCTATAACAATAAGGCTAAAAGAGTGTACTTGATAAGTTTGTATTGGCGTACCTGGATTCCCGGCCTAGGAGCGGAAAAAACTTGTGACGGCTCACGTAAGTAATGCAAAACGTTAGAAACGGTTGCTTTATATGAAATATGTATGACGGGTGTTCGAAGCACAATAGGCAAATATTTACCTGTTGTACGCTGAAGGGTTTCGGAATCTGAATTAACGCCGGCCAACTTTATTCTTGCCATTAGCTGAAACGTTTTCCCCATTTCAAAGAATAAACAATTGTATAGAAAGAGGTAAATCTCTTTAAAATAAGTAATAAAGAAATTCGAAAACTTGATCCCGTTAATATACCAGGAAAAAACGTAAATGCCAGCATATTTCTTGTTTTAAAACCAATTACTTAATGACTAAACCTACGATTCGCCAAAGACGTTTGAAAAAAAAATGACCAAAGTGTGCTTCCCTCGACATTCAAAGGCAGTGACATATATAGTTTAAAGCAGCATATTCTAAAGACATTAAGGATTTTGTTTGCTTATTGCATAAGTTTGAGTGTACGTAGTATTAAGTCACCAGTTACGTTTCATTTTACTGTTTTGGATTGTTTTTTTTTTACATATTTTAAAAATCTTGTAAATTACCTACATCGGAACGTTGACATTTTGTAATGAGTAGAGATTGGATGATATGCAAAATGTTCATCGGTTGTTTCTCTATAACCATTGATGTCATTTAGTCTCGAATGGATGATAATAGAAAAAAGGCCAACGTTTGCATGCTATCTGACCTCTATCTATATATTTTAGCATTAGTGTAATTTAAAAGACAATTTCTTGTTGCATTGATAAAACCTTTTCACGAGCTTTCACATATATTAGTTTGAAACTATATATTTATATGTATATTTTTCTTACTTCCTTAGTATAGGTGTAGAGGAATTTCTTATGTTCTATCACGAAATCAAAATTGGATTTTGTAATTTTAGTACCAGTGGAATGGCGAATAGTGTGTATTGTAGGTTAATTCATATTCAAAATCGCCCATACGAAATTTCCGAAATCACAACACGTTTTATCGCTTCAAGCTACCTTTGTACATATGCTACACGCTCCACTGTCTACAACATCGTAATATTCGGGAACAAATTAAAATTAATGGAAATTCGAAGGCTTTCACGAAGATCAGTTTCGCAAATGATTTTTAAAAAGTAAAAATAGGCATTTTTGTATTTATAAAAATATAGTAGAATGTACAAAGTAAGGTTTATAGTATGTGGCATATCATAAACAAGAA
Organism: Cephonodes hylas; assembly: GCA_030295005.1. Taxonomy (NCBI): domain Eukaryota; kingdom Metazoa; phylum Arthropoda; class Insecta; order Lepidoptera; family Sphingidae; genus Cephonodes; species Cephonodes hylas. The sequence continues at coordinate 2,325,839 of AP025364.1, read as the reverse complement.
AATTGTTTGACTTGTCGACTCATATCTACGAGTCAGATAAGATTCCTCCGACATGAAATATTGTTGTATTTTTATATAGTGTGTAAGACGTATGGTACTGTTTTCTTTGTCACAGAATAAAAAACATGAGCTTTGTCAGGCTTCTGTAATGAGGTTGTTCGAAATGTGTATTACATTTTTTTCTTGTTTACAATTTTCAAACGGAAACATTTTTTGTTATGATCGTTGAACAATCACGATTGTCAACATCAGCTTTTAGTGTACGCGAAATATTTTCCGTAGCACTGTCGCGTTATTCATTCATTTATAAGATAAATTTTCATGTGCCTTCTCAAAATATTAATGTTTAAAAATTGATTAAAGATAAAAAAATTGTAAAAGATTTCAGATTACACGTAATTGTTACACTTTTTAAAGTAAGTAGTGTTATATTTGATAATCGCGAGCTTGTGTCCCTTTCTGATTCGGTGGAATATGTAGACCAAGTATAAATAGTACATAACTTATTGAAATGACATTAATCTTAGTAAAATGTTTTAGCGAGTCGTTTACAAAAAAAAATATTGAAAATTTAAATTGTTCGAAAGGGATAGTGTTAAGTGTGATTAGAGAAGTAAATAATAGTTTTTAGATCATGTTACTTGTCTATGGTGTCATAGACAATTTTATATTTTTTATAGATCTCTAATCACGCTTACGGAGCTCGTATGGCACATTTTGAGATTTTTGAATTGTTTTGCATAATTGATGTATTTTTGACATGTTTTGTTTTTTTTTTAACTAATGAGTGTTGTTGCCGTGACGTGCCATAGGCTTACGTTCAAAATATTATGTTTAAATGTTCTCATTTGAACAATGACATATGAAAGACATTTGTTTAATTTGATAAGTATTTCCTAGTTAAGAATATAATAGCGTTTCCTTCTTTAGATTCATGTTAAAGAATTCATGTTTCCACTTAAATTTAATTAATTAGAATAAAAATCATCATTGGAATGTGTCGTTTTATTTCTTTCCACACAGCGTGCTGAAGTCAAGTTTTATTTTTATTTATAATCAACTCAGGTTTTCTAAATAACGAAACTAATTTCTATTCAGAAACAGGTTAGACTTTAAGCGACCATAAATGAGGTTATACTACTAATCTTACAAGTGGCAGATGTTGATAAACCGTTTATAATTACGCACCCCTGATGGTAGATGCAATGATGTCCAAAGCATCTTATATATAAAGCACGACGGTATAGTATTACAAATAATAATCACACAACAGAGGGCACAATTTAGAAGCCTATCTCTAATCAGATGCACGCAGACGAATATCAGAACAACGTATGTTTTATAATATCTTTTTTACACACCCTGGGAAAAGGATGGCCTGAAGGTTTCACAGCAGAAGGCTGTTTACAATACAAAGTTTGCTATTACGATCTCAGTCATGATAACACTAGTTATTATAATTGCAGTTTATAAAAGTATTTCGGAGGTCCTGTGTGTAATATATTTGGATTGTTGATCTTGATTTTACACCACATACTAGTTACAACTTAAGCGAGTATATGTAAACCAAAAAAAAAAAACTTCACAAGATGAACCAAGTTAGTACGAAAGCTTGATCGTAAAATTAATAATCTACACAGTCACTCACACAAAATAAAATATAAAGTTCCACAAATATACCTTCTGTTAAAGACACTATAACATCGAAATCGCCTCAATCAGATCTGATATAACATAAACTATATAGCGATGTAGACGAAAACAAGAGAATTATTTGGAATGAATTTAAAATCAAATTATGAAACTAGAGCACAAAAATAAATCTAAATGAACAGATTATAAAACCTCTTTGGTTACAAAGAAAAATGGCAAAATTAACCAATAAAGTAACCTAACGAACATAACGTTGATAATGAGGAAGAATTGACTAAGATTACTACATCTTTTAGGTAAACAGAGGCTAAAAAATGGAGCCGAGCGTAAATCATCCTTTAATCAAGTTCATTACGTAAACCCAGGGAGAAAACCGAGCACATCCCACCAAATAAAGTGCTCCACTTCGATGCAAACTTATTCGAGGAAATCAAACACGTACGGACGCAAAAAATGTTTTCCGAAGCCCCGATGAATGCGTTATATCTTATACACAAACACACCGCTGTATATTCAGGCGAAATACACCATTTTCAACCCTAAGTCTATCTTAATAAGGCTAAAAGAGTGTACTTGATAAGTTTGTATTGGCGTACCTGGATTCCCGGCCTAGGAGCGGAAAAAACTTGTGACGGCTCACGTAAGTAATGCAAAACGTTAGAAACGGTTGCTTTATATGAAATATGTATGACGGGTGTTCGAAGCACAATAGGCAAATATTTACCTGTTGTACGCTGAAGGGTTTCGGAATCTGAATTAACGCCGGCCAAGTCTGTTTATTACGTACTATCTGAATAGTTGAATGTTATTTTTACAAGATTCACTATATTTGTAGATATATTAATACTCCGTTACCTAAAGGATATGTTAAAATATACTCACTTTCATGATGGAGACCTGCTGTCTAATTTAGGCATGGTTTCAGACTACAGGCTCTTGAAGGAAATTTTCTTATAGAAAACTCTTAAGTGAATGAAAATAGGAACTGGGAACTTTTAAACGGAATTGTAAAATATAATTATTTTAAGAGCTATAAGTGCATACATATTATGTAGGTCCTACCAGCTTTTCAGTGAAGAGGTTATAATCACTTGACGACCACAAAAAATACACTTTGGCAATAGCTTACGATAATACATGGTCATATTGTGTTACATAGTACAAAATCTCTATCATAAAAAAGCTGTCCATGAAATATCAGGATAAAAATTGAAAGAAATTATTTAACAAACTACTGACACAAAAATTTAAAGAAATCTTGTTATAAACCTGCCATTTGTCCCTCAATCTAACCCTAACACGCTCTAGTGTATAAACAGAACGTACACAAAACGCTATTCTCGAAATACAAATACGTACAAATGTACAATGTGGAAAGCTGCAAATATAAATGTAAAATGTTTATCACAGACTCGGGGACGGCTGGGATCGATGGGCGAGCGCATAACAACACTTCTGGGCGCATATTTTTCTCTGGAAATACCAAAAACGCCGCGCCGGGCGTGTTACGAGCCACATACCACCTCAGCGCATGAAATATTACTGGCATTTTTCATTTTCTCCACTAAATAAAGTGTGCGTTTGGAGAAACGCCCGTGTCGGCGTTTTAGGAACGCGGAATAATGCATTCAATTGCCTGTGCTGTCTCTTGTGTGTTATGAATTTGTGCGTTGAGAAAGATTAGTTAGATTGGCGAACGAGTGTGCTAAGATTAGTGGCGGTACCTCCATACGGGACAAAAAGCGTTAATGTTAATTGTGTCATTTCTAGTTTAATTATTGATTGTGGGGTCAGGATATTCTCATTTATATGTTTGATTTTGTCAAGTAAACATTTTAAACTTAAAGATTATTTGGAATTTTAAAAGGCAAATTGGGCTTCTGTAATCAATGAAAGTACCGACTGCTAAGATATGGGTTGTTTTAAAATTCTAAATCTCAAATTTTCAGTCAAGACTTCTAAAACCAGTATTGAAAGTCTTTGGATGTATACTCCTGAAAATAAGTATTTAAGGGAATATTTCAGAAAGAACCAGTTTTATACATTAAATCTATCCAACTATTCTAAATCTTCAAAAGTTTCTTATTTGGAGTTGTATTAAGACGAACTAAACAACCAGCCCTAAAATCTTACGTCCTATCTATTCAGCGAGGCACCAGCGCTTAGAGATAACGGGAATTTAATGATACTTTTTATAGAGCACCCAGCCTTATAAATATTTCTATTAAACACACTTTTTCACACATCATAAATAATTTCACTTGGCTTCCAAAGGAAGTATAGTTCCATATTTCACAACTATCGAACTAAGCTAAAGGCCAGTAGTATTTTGTTTCATGCATCATCAGTCCATATACGTCCAACTGTTGGGCACGGGCCTTCTCTACGACTGAGACGTTTAGAGCTTAGCCCATTATACTGTATTTACTTTATGGGTATTTTCGTAATACCGGTGTTTGTTTCTCTTATACAGACCACACTACACACTGCGTTGTGAGTTTTGATAATTTTTCAATATGGATAAAATGCTGCAAATAGATATGATTGGACAGTGATGGCCTCGAGGTTTAGGCGCGCGGTCGAGAATCTCGGCGGTCGCGGGTTCGAACCCCAGGCACACACCTCTGACTTTTCGAAGTTATGTGTGTATTCAAATTGAATTATCACTTGCTTTAACGGTGAAGGAAAACATCGTGATGAAACCTGCACACCTAAAAGTTCTTAGGAATTTCTTAGGTGTGTAGTCCGCCAACCCGCACTGGGCCAGCGTGGTGGAATATGGCCTAAACCCTCTCAATGGTAGAGGAGACCCGTGCTCAGCAGTGAGCGTATATGGGTTGATGAAGAAGAAGAAGAAGATATGATTGATGTATTTTTTTTCTAATTTCCCAATAGTTTTTGGTACGAGTATGTAGTTACCTAGAGTATAAAAAGTAGTTTATAAGACTAGACACTCGACTCCCATTACGTGAAGCAGCATTTGAACCGTAGCTATAGCAATACGAGGAACATTTCAAGCATGAAGAATACGTGCGTTATTAATTTTCCCCTACATTAAACAAACATAACAAGACATCAAAATGTTCACGCCATATTGAACTGCGCAAAAGTAATCCCCGAGCATCTTTCAAAACTTAATCAACACAAAAGTGGCGGGGCTCCGTCAAATCAACTGTTTCGACTTCAAAGCAAAAACTCAAAGTGGAACCAATTTACATTTTCTTACGGACCCCTAAAATTAGGGTCACCATGTCGAGAGCGAATTTATGGGCCTGCAGTAAATAACAAGTTGCCGGGTGGTTTATAGGTCCTTAGGAGATAAAACTGTGTCTGGTCAGGAGTGTGTGGGGACTCTTATGATCAGGTGTAAAGATATATAAAGCCAGATATTATAAAAACCGTTTCGGCGTGCGATCGAGAGGTACTGGCGTCGATTCTTGGGAAGGAGTTTTTTTTTTTTCGATAGAATTTTCTCAGAAATTTTGTGTCTGGAATAATACCGGATAAACAACAATAGGCTCGTTCCCTATTTAATGAGACTAAAGTAATAATGAAATATATTTTTTCTATCCCTGCGGGACAAGTGCGTTAGCGATAGTATATGCTAGTATTTGCAGATATACCTATAGCTATAGTAAACGACCTTTATTTTTTTTATTTTCTATTCTACCCTTCAACTTCGTCTCACTAGACTTAAGATGCAGTTAATACGCAAGTGATCCTCACCAAATTTACATCTATTAGTTGAGTAAGTATTTTCTAAGACTTTACTTACCTCTGGTGTCCTTTAACTTAATACCATGTTATTTTCACACAAACAATAAAGAAATAAACATTGATATGAACGACATAATAAAAAGTGATAGATATAATTTGAAATATAATAACGCACTCAGACCCTTTGTATCTTAAAAATACCAACAAACATTTTTTCATTAAGCCCCATCTCATATCATAGTAATATAGGAGAAAATACTCAGCTTTGTCAAAACGTGGGAATAAATACTTATGAAAATACTCGTTTGTTCTTGTTTTGTCCTTAGGGGCGCAATATTTATATCAGACTCGTGAACAAAGGTGTGCCGTGTTATAAACGCCTACACAAAAATGAAAGCAATTATTCTATTATGAGAAATTGTCACCGACATATAAAGGCGTCTGCGGATTTCACTCCAATAAATTGAGCGTAAGAAATAAGAACTAACAAATGTTATGAATTTATTTTGATAAGAAAAACGAAACAAAAATAGACTGAATTGCATGAAAACTCTTTTGATAAATGACATTTTACTAATGTCAAATATTTCAGTTGATGGATGACATTCTGTACAGCATTACTTATTTTAAAACCTGGCTGAAAATAACCAAAACAAAAAAAGAACACATGACATTCTAAATTCAAATTTTTGCTGTGTGTAATTTATTTTCCATTTAATAACATTCGAATGGCAAGATTAATGAACGTTGGTGGTGTAGCGTAAAAATGGCGTCGTATTATACAAGCAAAGGGTTGTAATAAGGGTCGCGTGACTCTGAAACAATTCCAGCGACTGAAGGAAGTGCCGTGATGGATGACGCTTCCGTTACTATGCTTGATTTTTGTATAGGGTTGACTGTTCAACGCTCAGACTACTTTACATTAGTCCCCTTAACTCTATGTCTAGACTTAACTCGTTTTCCTTATTTTTAAATATACCCAACAAAACTTACAAGTCTGCCGGATTTATATAGGGTTTGACTCCAGATTTTAGGCAGCGTATTGACATTTTTAAACATCATTTATGACAGCACGAAGTATAGAAATATGTCCGAGAACGAAAACAATATCGCCTCATATTCCGAGGACTTAAAACACAAATGAAAATTTAATTAAATTTAGTCTATTTCTGGACACAAGCCTCCACTACAACATGCTGGCCTATTGTAGATAGAAGAACTACACACATAAGAAATTCCTATTAACCTTTGATTACGTAGATTTCCGTACGATTATTTCCTTTGACGTTACGATAATTCATTGTGAATACGTAGATAAATTCTAAAAGTCAGAGATGTGTTCTCAAGACCATAACCACCTCATACCTTTACTATAACTGAATAACAATCTTTAAATTTAATAAAACATTTATTTATATTCAATTTAAATACACTTTACAAGGATAGCGACAGCCCTAAACATAAAATTTTATTAAAGACAAACATGTGTCTTTAAATTTTTATATTGTGGCCATCTTTCATTGTGTCGCGAACGTGTGTTACTTGCAATATTTTTTTATAATATACTGTTTCATACGAAGATGTATAATATGAGGCGAATTGCAAGTACATCATAGCCGTTTATAGAATATGATAAATGAGCATTCATACTGTCCTCATTTTTTAAACTGACACGAAATATTAATAAAACTGAATCTAATAGTTTACTATCAGATGCAGTTTTATGAATTTATCATTTACTATTCTGTCAATATAAAGTATAAAAAGTAAAAAACGAGCCTTCATAACTCGACCGGATTATGCCGGCTCACAAAAATCAGAGATGCTTCTTTGCTGAGGCTTTTACTCTAAATATTTTTTTAAAGTTCAACTTTTGTATGTGTTAATATTCAAAATATGCATAAAAAATTGCTAGTTTATAGCAAATTTAAAATTTAATTATTCATTGATTTCTTAACGTATTGATACTTATATTCTAAGGGCATATAATAGCTTAACGAGTCCATCTAACGACGCCCTAATAAAAGTTTGATTGATAAGCATTCTTTCATACAAATATCCCATCTAAAATGTATATGTCTCTTTGAATAATCACGATTAATAACCCCGCGACAATCCCAAAGATAAATACGGGCATTCCATTCAGCATGTCGTTCAATGAGTGAATGGCTGACCGAGCGACCGAATGGTAAATGTACCTGTCATCTGTAATGAATATTCGATCAACACGTCATGGCCGCCCGCACGAGGCCTGAATTAATGATTAATTACTCAGAGCAACATTAAATAGCTGCGTGACTTTGGTAAACATGTAAATGGGATTTTGAGGCCTCAATTCGGCTCATCATTCGCGCGCACAGGCCGACAGGATGGCTTAAAAGCGATGAGAGTAACTCGGCAATATGGCCGACCTGTTTTAGTTCTAAAGCGACCAAAATATCGCAAGCTAAAATTATTTTACTATATCCATTTTCAAATTTAAAAAAGCTTTTGAATAGTTCGATCCGGGAACAGAAGGACCTATCAACTGTTCTCAAAATACCTTTACCACATAACAAGTCAGAAGTAATTAATTGTAATCGTAACTTAAGCTACTTTGTAACCGTTCTTGTTTAACAATGTAAAGTTATTGCTCGCATAAAATGGAAGCTAAACAAACATTTTTGCCCATCCCAAAGGGCCGTTAAAAATTATTACTTTCCAACAAAACAATCATTATAATAAATAATTACAGTTTAGGAACGTGCCCTTAGACCTTTTGTTTTAATTTAATTAATTATGAAAGGAAAGTTCTTTGGCTGAAACAACATTTCCTGCTCTTTTGGATTTTTAATTAGAAGCCAAATGAACTAAATTATTTTTGCTAATATCTAAGTCAGTTCTTTGCCATACTCAGCGTTAAGTTCTATACAAGGATTTTTATATTCCGAGTTCTGTCAGCAACTCCATATGGATGATGTTAACATTTAGTAGTAGTTCGATGTTCATAACTAGATATGCGATAACTGTACTGATTTGCCTTATTATTAAGACTATTTAGACTTATTAATCTGCTCGGCGACTAATTTGGGACTCTATGCTGTGCTCCACGATGCCAAAGATAGGAACTGGTGGCGCAGCATAGTAAGGAAGACTGCTGTTGGTGCAGGGGATCACGACCCTCAGCAATGAGGTGAACGACGCGAGGAGGAGGAGACTGTATTACAACTACGAACGATCGCTTGAAGCGAGTATATAAAAATATATTTCCCTTTTCACCCACCTTTTTTTTACACTTTCGAATAACACCAAATTCACTTAGTAAGAGGAAATTACATAGGGCTAAGTGGGCGCGTTGTGTTTCATTACAAATGTGCACGCGACACGTAATTACATCTGATTACAATCAACAAAAAGCAATAGCAATCGATCATTTCCATCACACGATACCTGAAAGTTGGTAGCTGTATGAAAGCCTTTATTCCGTGACACAATAGTCATAACAACAAATGGGACAGATTATATCCTCGTCTAGAAAGTTATTTTTCACTCACTCACAACGCATCTGTTATGAGTAGGACAGTTAGTAACTTCTAGCTAAAAATTCTTTGAACAGCTAAAATGTGACAGGATTATTAAGTATAATTATAAGATCCTTTGCTTCATCCCTACCCTACGTTCCGCGAAGTTTTATCTTTTCTATTAGGAATAATCTCAGTAGCAGCACGATGACCAATGTGTCAAAAATGAGTCGAAAAAAAAACAACTTGCAAAAATACATCTCCTCCCACACAGGAGTAAGAAAACATGAAAAAAAGATTACGAATTACCCACTCACCCCATTTGAAGTATTAAACCATCACGAGCTACAAAGACCGATTGTCTTGTGGGGTAATCCGTCACAACTACTCAGCGCTAATGGAGCCAGTTGAGTCGAAACATTAACGGTCGGGCTATTCGGTGACAATCGTTTCCGTCTGTCACAATAGCGCTGACGAGGCGCGAAGAATGGGGTATCTTGTGTCGAGTTACCCCTTTGTCTCTTACGATTCGACGAAAGCTTTTTAAAATCCGGATAAATATACGATTGTCTTAGTCGTAATTTCAGTTTATTTAGCATAAACGTTGGAGAATAATTAAGAGAGAATATAATAATAAGTCGAACATAATCGAATTAGTCTAGGATTTTATGGTTATCCATAATGACTACTTTTATGCCCACACTTAAAGATAAAGGCGGTATATCGAATTATTATTAATATTTTTTTAATCACGTCCCACGCAGTAAAGAATGACAAGAAAGTTTAGATTCTGTTAATCTATAATACTTTAGTCGACCCGGCAACCTAATATCCGTGTGTTAGCTTTTTTATTTCAACTAGTGTATAACACTAGCGTAATATGTACGTCTAGTAAAGGAGTAATCGTTTCTTATCACTCAAAAAATCATTTGGAGTTGTTACTAATTTTTTGTACCAGTTAACATCTAAAAACATCTATCATAAATGGGACTCAGAATGAAAAATATACTGTTCTTATTTATATTTCCCCTGGCGAAACTGCGCCGAATCGTGTGTAAATATACACTTACAGAACAAACCAAGCAATTCCATTTGGAAAACAATAAGAAACACAAGACCTAGTTTCAGTAGGCACTGCAAGTCTAGACTGGAAGTGCGGGAAACGAGATAAGCCCCAAGTTTATGTTCAACACAAAGTTGGTCGTGTGCGTATTCCCACAGTGTGTTGTGTCTACCCCATTCTGTGTGTTGTGGGGTATTTGCCTAGTTAAGTTTGGGTCACGTTTACATTTTGTGTATGGGGTATTTGGTATATGGGGTAAGTAGTATACTAATTTTACATTAAGTTTAACTACATACATACAAACACATGCATAGAATCGTGCCTGTCTTCCCCGAAGGGGTATGCAAAGGGGTATTTCTGCACTCACATTTTGTCAACTGTGTGTTTTGCAAAATTATATTTCCAAATAAAAATATTTCCATACTTCTTCACCCTACTGAAAATTTCCTTATAACACTGCCACATTTTTTGATCCTACATACATTTATCAATTTCGCACTTTATTATACCTGGATAAAAAGGCTCCCTTTGAGCTGAGCTCTGTTGAAGTTACACAAGCAAGCCAAATAACAGATAAACAAGTTAAATACGAGGCCGACATAATGAGTTACACGTGTGTTCCATGCACGTTGGCGTTTTTGAGGTCGTGAAAACTTTTTGCAAATAAAAAACTGGCTTCATTTAATTCGGGTATATTAATGAGTTTTAAACTTTATTTCAGTTTTCAATTGGGGTAGATTTACAAACATTGAATCAGGGGATTGTGGAATTCAATCTATGTAAAATTTATGGTATTGCCATGGAAAAGTAAGTGTAACCATTGTGTTATCATTAAATTCATCAATGAATTATCACAAAAACAATTTATTTGTAGTAGATGCTCATGATGATTAGATCATCAATCTAATGAAGACCAACGGTAAAAGAGAATATTTTTGCGACACAGCGGCAGCATAAAAACACATACTAAAACAGTTCCAATCTGAGGAATGATTTAGAGCATGTTATGAACAAACATGTATTCCTAAACATAAATAACAGTGGACGACTGTTCAACGCTTATAAATCACGCGGACCTTGTCTTCGTATTTATTCAGCCTATAAAAAGCCATTGAATCTCTGGACAGGACAACAAGAGCGGATCCAGGTTTGGTGCCAGGGGGGGGTCACGAAAATTTATAATTTTATTTTGATAGTAATAGATACAGGTAAAAAAGTACATATTTTATTAATGTATTTGAAAAAACGGCCGGATAAAGCGTTTGCAAAAAAAACATTGTACTTAACAATTCAAATTACTGGTCCACCTTAGTCCTGGACGTAGCCCAGGGAAGGGACATAACCCCCATGTCTCTCCCCTGGATATGTCCTTGCTCTGGACACGACAATTAAATTAATGTCCGAACTGCGAGCATGCACGCGTGTTGTACGGAGATCGCCGCTAATTAATGCTTGAAGCGCTGAAAGGTAATTAAGTGATGTCGGCGCCATTCCAGCAGGCCTACGCTTACAAAAATGTACGCTTACGTACAAGGCCTATAGAGATTAATTGGTTTGCGGAACATGTTATTGGGTAATGGGACAAATTTCCGGATATTTAGTACCTATACGGATCGAAATTACAATTTTATAGTAAAAAAATTACCAAACATAGCCATTTTATATACGCCCCACTGCTTGGCACGGACTTCCTCTACGACTGAAAGGGTTTGAGCTGGTCCAACACGCTGGCCAAGAGCGGGTTGCCATGTAAAATTTGTAGTACGTAAACCGTTAAGACTTTGAAAGTATGCGTATTGATTAATATTTTACTATTTAGTTGATAATTTACCAGCAACTAGCTTACTCAATAAGAATAATATGTAGTTTATGCGCAACACAAATATTTTTTCTCCTATACAAACTTCACAGCAATTTTAACGCATTGAGTCTTTTGACCAGGTCCAGGCGCTCCATGTGTCCTCACAATGTTTTCCTTCACCTTTAAATTACGTGATAACTCATATTGAAAACACATTTTATTCGACAAATCAAAGGTGCCTGGTGAAGAAACCACAACCGCCAACATTCTCAAATTCATCTCTTTTACCGCATAAATTTCCATAGACAACATTAAATATCTACAGTATATTTAAAATTGGCTTCCAACCACATCAATATTCCTTTCCACGCAGAAACAAAAGCAGGCTGAATGCAGGCTCGCTGCGCCGAGTAATATAAAGTTAATTAGCGCCGGCCAGAGTAGCCGCGGCATAGTTTCAATATTTCACTACGTGCAGATTTTTCTCATCGTGCGCCTGCATAATACCTGAACTTGGTCACACCGAAGTGTATTGTGGGCCTAAAGGATTTATATTTACCTATGATTTAAACTGAGTTTTTTGCCAAAGAATGAAAAAATACACAATTTTCGATCGATCACCGAAGTTACGCATGAAAATTGCATGTTACACCTAAACATATCAACACCCTTGACTCTCAATTGTAAATGAGGTCCGTGTCCAGTGGTGGGACGTAATGGGCAAATGCATAAGCCATTTTATAGAAGGATATACAATAGAAGCAGTTTTGTAATATTTTTACACTCTTTCCTAGGTACCTTAGAGATTCCACATATTTTTTATTAAGTAGTTATGCCACGAGGTTAAAGCACGCGGTCTAGAATCTCGGCAGTCGCAGATTCATTCACATGCACACTCTGACTTTTCGGGATTATATGTGTTATAATTCATCATGAATACACATTCATGGCAAACGTAGTGTAGGACGCCCTCTGGCTAGGTGGGGTGACGATATCCGCAAGGTGGCTGGCAGCGGTTGGATGAGGAGAGCCGAAGATCGAGCCCAGTGGCGTGCCATAAGAGAGGCCTATGTCCAGCAGTGGACGAATTAAAGGCTGTTGATGATGATGATGATGATGACACATTCATGATAAATTATCACTGACTTTAAAGGTGAAGGAAAACATCGCAATGGAACCCGCACACCTGAAAAGTTTATAGAATTTTTTTAGATGTGTAGTCCACCAACCCGCATTAAGACAACGTGGTGGATAAAGGCCTGCACCCTCTCAATGGTAGAAAAGGCCCGCGCCCAGAAGTGGGAGGTATTTGGGCTGCTAATAATAACTATCTACGCGGCAAATTCCATAGTAATTTCCTAGGTAGTTTGAGTTACATAACTAAGTTACTAACATTAAAGATTACTATAGAATACAAAGGAATATATAAAAGTATGTTACACATATTCGGAGCCTCAGTAACTAAAATATATTCCTACTGACACACCTACTTCCTACTTACACGTGGTTGTAACAGCAGCCTGTTTAATCCGGTCCGGGCCCGCCATTCGCGCTCCCTTACTAATTCAGCGCTTGGCAGCGATACAGCCCAACTGAGCTTGTTTTGTCACATCTGTTTGTGGGCAACCTACCCTACCATATCATATGCTTAAATAAATAAATTACCTTTGCGCGTTTAATTAGTGTGGAGAAATTTGCCAACCCAGGTGCAATGGTTTAATTAATGCTAGGTTAATTCTATAGGGTAGGTCGCTTAGAACGTGGGAATGTAGGTTTAATTCCCGGCGTATGTTTATGGGACTCGCATTTTTTTTTATTTAGGCTATTAGACGTTTTTTTCACTTCAACCAAATGTATTTTCATTTACCGTCATATCCATCCTTTCTTAAGATTTTTTCTGGGTATACGAGTATGTGAAATTAAAGCGTTCTCTAGTATAGGTTCAATGAAAATCGTAGTGATATTTGAGTTGATTGTAATCAGACTAAGGTATAACTCAGCTGTATGAAATTTACATGTATTTTTTTAGTTAAAAACTTCTAAATAAACTTACACTTCCATTTCCACAAGGAGTAACACTCACGTAAAAGCGATGTTCCTATTGCCATTGATAAAGAGTATTTCCAGAACAGAAACATCATAGAAATCAATATCATAAAAATGCTTCTGAAAATTTCGGAACGAACACCCAATAAACATTGCCTACCCCGGGAAACGAGCTTAAAACCTTTACCTCGAACACCAAACACTTGCACCACAAGACTACACTCGTCTTTATCGACTTAAACTTTCCCGTGATTATTACCCTTCTTAATTATACCTAATCCCACATGCAGTAGCACCTGATGATAGGATAGATGGATCATTGCCGAAGTTAGATTGGCGGCATAAGTTATTCAGTTGGTCTGGCTTGTTGGACGTGGGCTACGGGAAATTTTAAGGGTTTCTGACACGTTTACGAGCTGTTCCCGCAACAAACACGGACGGAATAATAATGTCGGTTTAAAAATAGAGAATGGATGTTTTATAATGGGTGAGGGATAGGCGACTGTGCATATATCGATGATACAGATGTGGCATTCTACTACAAGGAAAATAGTAGAAATTAAATTACGTGACTATGTTTTATTAATACATAACCTCCCATCAATGTTCCTCGCAAGAGTAGGCAGAGGTGCATTTTCATCAAGAATGTTACAGTCTCACGGAGTCAAGTCTATCGCCGTTTTTCGGGGATTTCAGATTGCATGCTGCTACTAAGACAATCCTATGACAAACTTAATAACTAGATCGTGAAGATACAAGATTACTTTGAAAAGAAATGTGTGATTGGAGTTTGAACCCATGGCCGCCGAAAATTTCGAGGCTCACACTATTTTTTTTCAATTAATATTACCTCCAACCAGTTTCCATTAAACAATGCACATTATCAATAAATGACGTTGCAATAACAGGAAAGTTTTCCATTCGCTCGCATTGTTTGTTGAGGAAGTTTTCGATTTGCACTATTGTCCCAGAACAGTGACTTTGCACTGGGGTTTTTATTAAAATAATATTTATATAACACAGGATGTGATCAATCCTCCCTCGGTGCAATGTTACGTTTGTTCTGTTAATTAATGTCTTGGCAAGCGCAATTGTTTCAAAGCCGAAACTACTATTTTCTGATGTACAATATAGTTCACGTCTGGTTTTTTTACATTTTATAACAGAGTGTATACGATTTAATGCCTAACGCATCAAAGATTTAGGATCTTAGTTCCAAATTAGTTAGAGATGTAATCTCACAACCGATTCTATTTACAAAGCAAATGCATTCACGTAATGTCATTAGATAGAATGTAATTTTTCTTTTTTTGCTTTCATAAACAGATCATATTTGGAGGATAAGCTATACAAAAAGGACGACAACTCCTTACGCAGCGCGGCGGCTTTCATTTCCGCACACTAGTCCCCAGTCACCGCGTCTATAAACAAAGCATAAACTTTCAGCGATTTTAATAAACATATTTTGTTCATCATTATGTTCTCCGCAAAGGCCAAGTTAGGTGTACTGTACCCATAACGGACTTATGTGTTTGAAGAGATGTATTGATGTTGAAAAAACAAACGAGGTTTGTCAGGGGTACAACTAGTGGCACTCAATACTCTCTGCCTACCTCTGTAGGTTCTATATCATACAGGATTAGGCAAGAGTGTATGCATGGATCTATTTTAATTTGTACAACTTAAAACCTTTTTTCATAATACATTATTTTACTATAACAATATGCATGTTCGCTCTCTGATATATCCAAACAAGAAAACAACATTTAAAGTAATCAAAATACTGACATCGTAGTTTAAAGTACATTTCTAGACTCCGTGTTGCTGCTTAAAATTTTCAAATAAAAAACTCCAAAAAAGTTTACCTGCCAAGAGTATCAAATATATTTGTATATCCAATGGCCTACCACGATACCGTAAGACCATGAGACAGGTTTTATCGCGCATTTCCTATCACCAACACCAAGCTCTAAGTAATCGACTCCTGATAACTAACTTGATTTCCGCAAAGGAAATAACTTTTTTCCACTGACAAGAGCAATTTATGATTGATGACAATAAGATTAACATCGGCCGTCTAATAGCGCCCCTGATTACTTGTTAAAACTTCTGTCATTTGATAATGGAGGCGTTTTCCGATCTCTAAGCTTCTGCTTCGGAAATGAGTAAGTTATCTAGCAAATCGGTTGAATGTACGCCGAGATTTTGCCCCTTGTTAAGGATTTACGAGATTGGAGACAAGAGAGGTCACAGATTCAAAATTGCCTTTGATTTATGTTTATTTAATCATAATTTTAAATAACGAACTCCAACCGGCATATCAGTACAACCAACAGAAGCTAACAATCCTTAATCAATATGCCTGTCCGTGAAGCAGACTTCCTAGTACGCTCTACGTACCTGATGATGATAGTTTACAGTAGGTAGAATTTTGGGTGCCTCCCTGTAACCATCCGAATATACAGATGTTTATACAGACCCTACGTATTTGGGTGAAATCGGCTGTGTTGCCAATAAAGACATACACGTATGTACCGGCCAACAATTAAGGATTTTTGGAATTTATGGTAAATGTAATTAATAGCGAATTAAAAGTATACCAGTGAATGAAGCCTCACATTGAATGCATTAATTAATAAACACTGGGGTACCTTAATATCTAATTAATATTTATCTCATGTAATGTCGGCACCAAGAAGGTTAGAGTTGTTCGTTTACTTCAGCAACTCCCTTTAAACTTTTCTCTTCCTTAAAAAACCTTCAAATGTAAATACAAAACCGATGAACAAATACAACAATTGACAAAACAAAACAAAAAGGGACTTTGTCAAAATCCCCGCGACACAAACCGCAAACAGCAAGTTTCAACTTTCAACTGAAGACTCCAACTTGTATTTGAATAAGAATGTACTACGGTCCGTTTGTTCATTATCATAATATATACAATTGTTTACACTGACGATTGATTTTCAACCTTGTAAGCTTGAGGATAAGAAATAATATCGCTTTTTTGCTATAGACGATACTACAAAACTTTGCTGTCAAAACCTAACCTGTTAAAGTGTAGTTTTGTAGTAGAAATATAACTGTACAAATACATTATTATTGGAAAGACTTTTTGCAGACTACATAAAAAACAAAAGTTATTGAAGAGTTTGTGAAAGCTTGCTTCCAACTTATCTAAAAAACTAGATCAAGAGAGTACCCAAGAGTATCCATATACATACCATTGCTGGGCGCAGTCTGCCTCTACAACTAAAGGGGTTTAATCCTAGTCCACCACGCTTGCCGTAATGTTTACATATTCATTTTGACCCATGGTTTTTCTTGCTTTCTTGACCTCAGAAGGTCAGGGATGCTCCTATCTAGTGGTCATGGTCTGCCCTAGAATAGGTGCTACGAGTACGCGACCTCGGCCCCCGAGCTGCTGCAGTCACTATCAACTTTCCCTTTCGTGACTGCAGTATCCACTCCTACAGACCATACTTTCCTCTCCCATAGCCTCCTCTCTCATTCACTATTCCCTTCCCCCCGCTTGATGACGGGCAGCAGCGTCATCAATGCGCTTCCCCTACTGCGCTCGCCAACCCGCCTGCCAAGCGTGGCGAGTATCGGCAATATCCCCCTCATGATCGAGACTAGGACCAGGCCCCCAGTCCCCGGCAGCCCCACTATTCCTGGCTACGGTAGCGGCCATGGTAACGGTGGGGCGGGGGGTGCTAAGAATCCCCGGGTTGGCCCCGGCTACCACCCCCGACGACGACTGGCCCTGGTAACACACAACATACGCACGTTGAGGACAGACGAGAAGATTGTCGAACTGGAAGAAGAATTGAGCGGGTTACACTGGGACATTCTGGGGTTGTCGGAAGTCCGCAGGATTGGGGAGGACACGATAACCCTCAAGTCCGGTAACCTGCTCTTCTACCGGGGGGACGACCAACAGTCCAGAGGAGGTGTCGGATTTCTCGTCCGCAGGTCTCTCATTAACAACATCGTATCCATCGAAAGTGTGTCGAGCAGGGTAGTGTACCTGATACTCAGAATATCCAAAAGATATTCGTTGAAGGTCATACAGGTATACGCGCCGACCTCGACACACCCAGATGAAGAAGTAGAGGAGATGTATGAGGACATAAGTCGGGCCATACATACTTCTAAAACCTACTTCAATGTTGTTATGGGAGACTTTAACGCAAAGTTGGGCATGAGAAGCGATGCGGAGTTGAAAGTGGGGCAATTTGGACATGGGCAACGGAACCCCAGGGGTCAGAGGCTGGCTGAATTCCTGGAGAAAGAGGGACTCTTTGCGATGAACTCTTTCTTCCAGAAGCCGCCTCACAGGAAATGGACCTGGCTGAGCCCTGATGGTTCCACGAGAAATGAGATAGATTTCATCTTGACGACGAAACGACGGATATTCAGTGATGTCTCTGTGATCAACAGGGTGAAAACCGGTAGCGATCACCGAATGGTTAGAGGCTCATTGAATATCAACGTCCAATTAGAAAGACGTCGCTTGATGAAGTCTACGCTACGACCTACTCGCGCCCATATCCAAAACCCCGAGAGCTTTCAACTCGAGCTGAAAAATCGCTTCGAGTGCCTGGAAGAAAACCTTGCCGTGGACGAGTTAAACAGCGGTTTGGTAGAAGCTGTCCATGCGGTGGGATCTAAGCATTTTAGACCTCGCCGTAGAGATAGACCACAAAAACTCTCGGTCCACACTCTTGACCTTATGGCCGAACGTCGATCTATGGCGCTGCAGTCTTCCGAGGATGCCGAAGCATATCGTCAGCTCAATAGACGGATCTGGAAGTCCTTGCGACACGATGTCCGTGCTCACAATACTGTGAGCATTAAAGAGACAATAGAGCGGAACGGAGGCTCCAAAGTGTTTGCAAAGACAGTTGTCTAGGCTGAAGACGGAGGGCGGCCGCGTAGTGTCGACGAGGGCAGAGGTTTTAAGGGAGATCGAGAGGTTCTACGGACAGCTTTACACCTCGGTTGCCAAGCCCGCTGTTCGCTCGGCCGAAGACCCGAGAGCCGAGTTGATCCGCCACTTCAGCGATGATATCCCGGACATCAGCCTGTGTGAGATTGAGATGGCCCTGAAACAACTTAAGAACAACAAGGCGCCGGGTGAGGACGGAATCACTTCAGAGCTTCTGAAAGCGGGCGGAACGCCGGTACTTAAAGTCCTTCAGAGGCTCTTCAATTCCGTTCTCCTCGAGGGCTCAACGCCAGAGGCATGGAGCAGGAGCGTGGTGGTACTGTTCTTCAAAAAAGGTGACAACACCTTGCTGAAGAATTACAGGCCCATCTCGCTCCTGAGCCATGTCTATAAGTTGTTTTCGAGGGTCATCACAAATCGTCTCGAACACAGGTTTGATGACTTCCAGCCGCCCGAACAAGCTGGTTTCCGAAAAGGCTTTAGCACCATAGATCACATCCATACGCTTCGGCAAGTTATCCAGAAAACCGAGGAATACAACTTGCCGCTTTGTTTAGCGTTTGTGGACTATGAGAAAGCCTTTGATTCGATCGAGACGTGGGCGGTGCTAGAGTCTCTCCAGCGGTGCCACATTGACTGTCGGTACATCGAGGTGTTGAAAAGCATATACAGCAACGCCACCATGTCGGTCCGAGTACAAGATCAGAGCACGAAGGCTATTCCACTACAGAGAGGCGTGAGACAGGGAGATGTTATATCTCCGAAACTGTTCACTGCCGCGCTGGAAAACGCCTTCAAGCTCTTGGAGTGGAAAGGATTCGGCATCAACATCAACGGCGAGTATATCACACACCTTCGGTTTGCCGACGATATTGTAGTCATGGCAGAATCGCTGGAGGACCTTAGCACTATGCTCGAAGACCTCAATCGAGTCTCCCAACAGGTGGGTCTTAAAATGAACATGGACAAGACGAAAATCATGTCGAATGTCCATGTTGTGCCCACCCCAATCGCAGTTGGGGGCTCGACTCTCGAAGTTGTAGACGAATATGTCTATTTGGGACAAGTGGTCCGGTTAGGCAGGTCCAACTTCGAGAGAGAGGTCAATCGTCGAATCCAACTCGGTTGGGCAGCGTTCGGAAAGTTAGGAGACGTCTTCTCGTCCAAAATACCTCAGTGCCTGAAGACAAAAGTCTTCAATAGTTGTGTGTTACCAGTGATGACTTACGGCACTGAGACGTGGCCTCTCACTAAAGGCGTCATGGGACGGCTCAGGGTCACTCAACGAGCTATGGAGAGGGCTATGCTCGGGGTTTCCCTACGTGATCGAATCAGAAATGAGGAGATCCGTAGGAGAACTAAAGTAACCGACATAGCCCAACGGATTAGCTCGTTGAAGTGGCAATGGGCCGGCCACATGGCGCGGAGAACTGATGGCCGATGGGGCCAGAAAGTTCTCCAGTGGAGGCCACGTACTGGCAAGCGCAGCGTGGGACGTCCCCCGACAAGGTGGTCCGACGACCTTGTCAAGGTCGCGGGACGTCGCTGGCTGCAGGCGGCTTCCGACCGTTCCCGGTGGAAGTCATTGGGGGAGGCCTATGTCCAGCAGTGGACCACTAATGGCTGATATGATGACGATGATGATGACCTCAGAAACCAATACATTATCTGAGAAAATCCTAATCAACTTTCAAAACCATTACATAGAATATCTCCAAATAAAACAAAACATATTTATATTACATTTCCGTAAAAATATTCGTCAAAACTCTTGTATTCACAAAAGCGTGTAATATGATAGACGCAGTAAGGCGATTGTGTTACGGCAGTACAAACATGTCATTATAAAACATCAGGGTTCGATAGGATTGTGGCTCGGAATGGAATGGAATCAGTGTAACCGCGGCGCCATCCCAGGGGAAATACGCGAGATATGCCCCAACCCTGTTCTGCGGCCCGGGTAGGAGACGAACAGTGGAGTGACTTTTATGTCCCTTTTTTGGATAAAAATATAGTTTGAAATAGGACTTTGAAAATTTATTGTAACAATTTTTTTTTTCGCTTGATGGTTGTCTGTAGAAGAGTTGTGGCGTTGTTGTGTGTGCTGTTGGGTTCATAAGTGTCGGAAAAAAGAGGTAAGGGGCTCGATTCCCGCAACGAGAAAAATGTTTGGATGATCTACAAATACGAGTATTTCTGTCGCAACTGGGTGTTTGTGACACCATAAAGTCTCTCTTGTACTCACGACTAGTTTGGGGTCAGAAATATGTATGTAGTAGTAGTTTAGTGTAATTATTTATTATATCGTTCTGGCTACTTTGAATAATTACAAACACTCAGAACCACTAACGAGATTCTGTCTTGACAGTGCTCCTCGAATCAGTAATCCTCGAAGCAACACCTTATAAAACTCGATCTGAACTTGCTAAAAAATATCATAAATTAATAAATGTCATACTGTTTCTCTCCTCGTGTCGGATTCGGTTTATTCCTGTTTTATATTGCATTACGCAGTTTTGATGTTGTACGAATATTTTTTTTTACTCCACGCCATGTTATTACCAATAAATGGAGCGATCCCGCCATTGAAGAATATTCACTGAAAAATACTATTTCACGGGCGCCATCTTGTAAAATTTTGGCACACCCTATAGGTACTAGATAGTACAAAACACACTAAAAGTATTTTATGCACACAACTTTTATAGTACCGTAAGATTATAAAAAAATAAGTAGCCTGCGTATAAGAATTCTACATTGGAATGACTACAGGACAAAAATTGTTAATGAGAATTGACTCCGCATTTTAACTTATTCACACGATTTTTAAGCATCACTATTTATTTTAATCATTCATTTATACATGTCGCACGCTTAATAATATAGTGACCTAATTCAAAAAGCCGAGACTAAGGTAAGTAAATGGGAAAAAAATGTTACTTCGTCAAATACATTTTGTAGAAAATATAAAAAAAAATCATCATGTTTAAAAAATATGTGTACTAAATAGTTACATAACATACATTACAATTTTATTATTTAATCCGACTATATTTAATCGCAAAGTGAATGATATAGAAAATTCAAAATTTTGAATTAGGTCACTATATTTTTAAGCGTGCGATGTGTTGAATAATTACACAACGTTATTGTATGAATTGAGATGTAGGTATGTAATTCGGTTTATTTCATAAGTTTACGTGTTTCGACAACTGTTTTTCTAAGCTAAATAACCAATATGTTCAGACGTTATTCAAGATCATATTATCCTTATCTGACGTTGGAAACAAAGTAAATATTTTAGAATAAATATTCAATATTAGAAAGGAAATGATATAAGCCCGCCGCCTTGTAAACTCACATATAAAAATAATGTGCGATATGTATTGAGAGGAAGTTTGTGGAAACCGTTTTGAATTGTACCTCGAGTCTCGCATCCGATCACATCACGGCTTTCCACGCTCTACGCGCTAAAATTTATCCCATAAAAAACAAAACTAGTAAAAAACCCCAAGTCTCGCAACTCAGTCCTTCTACCGTAAAAAGTTGTGAGATCCATGTGATACCAAGTCGATGCATTTATTCAGTCCTCATTTAAGGAATCTTCTGTACAAACATATAAACATAACGCACTCACGCCTGTATTTCCCGAAGGGGTAGGCAAAGATGCATTTAATTTTTTTAAATAATTTCAATAAAATAACTTAGCTTCGCAATCGCACTAAAAGTGAGGTAAGTACATTAAAACATAATTGTTTTCATGCGATTGCCAAGTCATATTTTATAATGTGAAACCCCAACAAGACTGCCCGATTCGGTAATGGAACCCCGATTTTGATTTTTTTTTTCGTCTTCATGAACGCCTATTACAACAACACAAAAACATACCACTACATCACATACAATAAACCAGCACCAAATTTAGCTAACAGTGTACAGCTCAAAGCCAGCGGACAGGAAGACGAATCGCCCTGCCACAGTAACCCAATCTGCGTAATTCAGTCCATCCATCATTGTTTGGGAGACTTTCACACTGCCGGTACAAACAGCCAGTGAGTTAGGATTCAGTTAGGCCAGTGTAGGATTCAGCTGGGCCAGTGTAGGATTCAGTTAGGCCAGTGTAGGATTCAGTTGTAAAGTGAGGATCTGAGAGCGCGCAGGTGCAATTCCGTTGAGCTGAAAGGGCTGTGATAACAGGGTTAGATTTTGAGCGACATTGTTCTGTCAAAAGATTTTAGGCAGAGTGTGTAATTAAAAAGATTAGTAGAGTAGAGAGGTACAGTGGTAGTACTTCTATTGAAACCCATTTTGCCTTGTAAATTCCGACTAATCGTAAAGCATAAAATCTTTATTTAACAAAAGTAATTTGCAGGGCTGCCAGATTGTATAATTGGATACAAATCTTGTATAATCGGATGGGGTATTGTATCCATGACCACTTTGTATAATACGATACAAGGCATATGTTCACATTTTATCAATAATTTGTGCATTTATCATCCTAAAAAGAAAAAAAAACAAGAACTATTTTGGAGGGCCCATTTTTCGACCATTTGATTAACTGTTATTCTAAAAAAAAAACAAGAGCTGCATATGGTGCTATGGTTATGTATAATGCGATCTAATTTTGTATAATTGCAAATACTAAACCGTATAGCTGCGATTTATTTGCTGGCAGCCCTGGTAATTTGACATACACCTAATTGTGAACCAGGTACGATTTTGGACTTCTTTTGAAGTACTGTCTCTGACTATGAATTAAATTAGAAAAATAAGTCTTTTTTAACCAATTTAATACGTTACTATCGAGATTGGATAGTAAAAGGAAACCATTACTAAATACAATCATGATTGTTTCCTCACAAACTTTGAACGAATTTCCTCACACCAAAACACCTCAGGTAAACAAACCAAAATCGAAGCAATCAAAATTTAAAACACCATGTATAATCTGACCCCACCCTATTGTCTATTGATGGATGCCCAAGACCCTTTGTTTAAATATTTATCGGCAATATTTTATTCATACGACCATCTCTCAGAATAAGGTGATGCGTGGCAACCCTGAGCGGACACGGCGACGGGCGTCAATTTACGTGCTGAAATCGAAACAGCGTGCGACAACCCTACACTTTACGGGGTTCTAGAAGCTGGCACAGATTAAATATTGACATTTTGTAGGAAATACTACGATGTAATTGATACAATCGTCAAAGTCGATTGAGTCAAAGAACGGCTAAATAAGATCATAATGGAAATAGACAGTGATTCGTATCGGGAGGAGTATAACATCACATAAAAATGCAGGGCTACTATAATATATTAACTGTCACACATTTACCTACAAAGTTTTGATATTACACGCTGCCCGAATTACTAAGAAGCTGCCGTGTCAAACATATGACGAATGACGATATAGTCGTAGGTTTGGCATGCTCGCCAAAGTGACACTATATCTACTTATCGAAGATATCAGCGTAGATAAAAGTCCTTATCATCATCATCAACATCACCAGCCTTTCATGCCCACTGCTGGACATAGGCCTCCTCTATGGCACGATCGATTGACCTTCGGCCCTCCTCATCCAACCGCTGCCAGCCACCTCGCGAATATCACCACCCCACCTAGCCAGAGGGCGTCCTACATTACGTCATTAATAGTCAAAATTGCACCGCAAAATTCATATAAAGCCTTTAAACTGGAGTGCACCATAAGACAAGTATTACGTCACCCTACCGGTCGAATATGGCGGCCACAGGAATTCAATATCAAATAAAGTGATCTATCGGATTGCAATATCATAGGGGACATATTGGTCGGGCGGTATGCGCTGAATCTAATATTCACGGAACGTCATCTCAAACTCAAAGGGACCCTGGACGCTTACATCACTTTAGGCGGGAGCACTAAATATTTTACGGTATATTTTAGTTTATATAGCGGGCATTATGCAACGTTTAAAATAGTGGTATAGATTCACATCATTATCATCGGTCCATATACGTACCACTGCAGGGCTCGGGCTTCCTCTACCACTGAGAGGGCCTTAGTCAACCTCGCGGGCCTCGTGCCAGTAAGACGTGTTAGACGCACTAAAGTGGGACAGTCATCATTCCCCTGCCCTGGTCCCAATTTATTCCTTGGGGTCGGCGCAGTATGTTTTCTCCTTCCACACATCCTTGTCAGCCGTCATGTCTTCATTCACCCCTTTCTTTTTCATATCTTCAGTCACGCACTCCATCCATCTCTTCTTTGACCTTCCTCGGCTCGCCCATCCATCCACTTTCATACTCATCATCTTTTTTCCTACATATGATTCATCCCTTCTCATAATGTGCCCATACCACGACAGACGGTTTCCTTTCATCTTTTCTATCACAGGAGCTACTTTCAGACTTCCCCTAACGTATTCATTCCTCACTCTGTCACTCCGTGTTATATATACCACACTAAAGTAGGACAAATGCAAATCAATAATGAAAATACGGATGGTGCAGATACGGTAAATTAAATATTGTGACGAATCAAGAGGACTATTGGACTACTATTAGCAATTCTTTAAATTAGTAAACTACCAACCCGTGCTAGGTCAAAATGGTGGACGAATACAGAACAATTGCAGGCTCCATTTTAACAAAGGAGCGTACAAAGAATAATATAGATTCGAACTCTGAACTCAAAGCACAAAAAACAAATCCACTAAGCCTTTTGTCGACAAAAGTAAATAATCCGGCTTATTGAGATAAACTGGATTAACTTGAAGTTAGTTTAAATTGAGTTTAACTGATATGGCGGGATTTCGTAAAGGAGTTTTCTTGTTTCGTTTTTCGTTAGTTAACTATTATCTACTAAACTAAACTTTGATCTTTCGTATACGTTTTATCCGTAGTTATTTTTGTTAAAGTTTTGTAGGTTTAGTGGCAAATTGGGTTGAGAAACGTTAATTTAAACCGATCTTTCCTTGCCCTTATTATTTAAAATCTCCAGGGCACATGGGACTTAAAGCGTAGCTGGCATAACGTGGGTGAAATAATGTAGCTCGGTCCATCCATTTGAGAATAACTTTTCCATTCCATAACGGTGTCTTGTGTTTGAAACATTATGAAATGATTTTAAAGTACCTATACAATTTCTCGCGATAAAATGTGTCTTCGTCTTGCGCAAATTTCAGCTAAAATTCATATAATAACAAATCGCATTGCAGTGAAACATATTTCTATATACATAAAATTGTATTTCTTACAGCCCTAGATATTACAGAATACGTAAAAAAAGATCTAAATTGCAACTGAGTATAAACTAAAAACGATCCGAATCGAACCAGCTAATTAGCCACGCAGTACCAACAAAACAAATACTTACATAAACAATTGTATTAAATTTATAACTCAAATAAATGCATTCCAAATGTTGCATTCAATGTTAAACGAACATTAATTGTCACATGCTCTAAAGTCTACATTAAATTAAGTTATATTAAGTACACGTGCACCGGATAAAATACGATGACGTCAAAGGCAAACAGATAATGCCATAGACAATGAACAATGGAGTTCCATTTTTAAAATCCAGAGTTGGCAGCTAATCGCCACTTTCCATTGGTTCCGGGCTCCATTAGCTAATTGCGATTGGTCGCAATGTTGACCACAATTGACTGTTATCGGCCAATGAAATGAGGTTCGAATTTTAACCCTTTCAGACCTGAATTCTTTTATTTTCGGTAATCGATCTGAAAAAAATGCCTGCATCTAGGCTAATGTAAATAAATCTAAGGAAAAATAAACAAAAAAATCCTGATTACAAGCTTTTTAAGAAAAACAGCTTTTTCTTTTTGTGTACAAGTGTACACATCCGTCCAACGTAATGAATATATTAGTGTTAAAGGATGTTTATCTATAATGATAAACATTTATTTTACCACTTTTTATTGGGAAATACGAAGCAATATGAAATAACAAATATAAATAATAGTAATCTGTTTATAAAAATTAACAAAAAATGGCTTTTTATTTGGGTAGATTTAACAGATTGCACCTTAATCAGTACAAATTAAAACTAAAATCAAAGGCATCAATATTGCATCCTATGCATGAAATGCTAAGAAACAGTTCTTATCCTTAGTTAGGCATAAGTGAACCTTACATTTTATGCATTTAATTTGGGTTCTACCCTTGCATCCCGTCGTTTTCCACCATGTTTTCCGATGTGGGGCTTGGGCGCTCATCGTGTGCAGGAAAATGTCCAAAACCATCTCGAGTTATTTTAGCTTTAGAATTACCTGGTATTGCTGTATTATCAACTAGATGTAAATTGTTACGCAGCTCAAAAAATCGGTCCCTTGCCATGTTTTTAGTGAACAAGGGAATGCTGATATTTGTTTCCCAATACATTTTCAAACACGGGTACCCAAATATTCCAGTGGCCAAATGAGAGCAAAGAATATTTCTATTTCCTTGGCAGTAGTAGGTTTAAACCTTACTTTATTGGAATATGTAGCGTATAAGTTTGTCATTTCAGCCATAACCTGAAATAATTGCATAAACAGGCACGTATCTGTTTTAATAATCTGCTGGCCTTTCAACTCTGGGATCAATAGCAATGGGTGGAATCCAAGCTAATGAAGTTGTGTTTACTATTTCCTTGTGTCTCCACCTAATACTATGCTTTGGCGTAATGTTCTGTAAAAGCGTATCTTCAGAGGCGGAAGGCACTTCTGGTAAAAAGCTATCACTCATTTCGACCCACGATGACCCAGCGTCTCCATAATCATCATCATCCAAAACTGGGGGGAATATTTCTCGTTGGTTCCGGCTGATGACATCTGCTCCCTTTTGGACAACTGGATTCGGATACGGACGTCATCAGAAGATAATTCTACATCAGAAAGGCAACCTTCTTCTAGTGCTCTAATAGCATCGCACGAAAACATAATAATTACATAATTTTAATTTTTTATCTGAAAATAACATTAACATAATTCGTAAAATCAAAAGCAAAAAGTTTCACCATTCAATAACAATTATAATTTATTTTAATAATACCTACGATGTGCAACAACAAATAAGAAATACATCGTATGCGCCTGATGTGTACATTTGAGTACAAATATAAAAATCACGAAAATTTGTATAAAAATAACTAAAACCAACAACATGCATGTACAATATGACGACGACAATATAACACATCGACCTATAAATATTTCATTACATATACTTTGATATTTTCTATTTTTTAGATATAAAAAAATTAACTTACCTGCACAATGCAAACTTCGGTCGGCTACTGGTCATAAATTGCCAAAAACTGTCAATAAACGCCAAGAAATAGCGTTAGGAGTATCGTTTTCGGTAGTTTATTATGTGAACTAATTAACACAACCGTTTTTAGTTGCAAAGAATGTGAAATTAATACTTAAATATTTTTTTACATTATATGTGTACAATTGTGTACGCCAGGTCTGAAAGGGTTAAAACATTATTCGAAATTGAATGCGGTTGCACTTCGCCGTTCCCACATAGCACGGTTTTAATTAAAACGAATTGTTTTATGCGTCTGTTTAAAAGTTTATGCGGGTATTATTTGATTTTGTTTTTTTTTTATTTGGGAATGCAAAGGAATTTATGCATTGAGCTTAATAGTAGTATTATCAAAAGTAACACAGTTATTAATTAATAAATCACAAACCTATATAAATGAACCGCTGTTGCCTAGATATCTAATAAGGTTTGTGTGTTACCCTTTTGTCCAACCGACTATCGAGAAAATAGCATAAAAGTGAATATGATTTAGAGTCTACAGATTCTTGGTACGACCAGTTTATAAACTCCTTGATTTTTTCCAACCCTTAAACACATCTAAAATCGAACCTTCACACATAATTAAATAGCATATTGTCAATTGTACATTACACTTAATAATTATTTTCCCACCATTTATAATACGCGTAAGAATAATTGGAAACGCCACACAATAGCAGAACCCTAAATAGTCGCAGAAAGTCCAACAAAGAAAGCAATTGGGCACGACGAGGCGCCTCCAACAAACGCAAAGGAAATCTACCAAAAGGTTTTCGGGCTTCGGCCAATAATTGTCCGAAGCCGAATGCAGAATACAACTATACAAACGAAATTGAATGTAAACTATCCGAGGAAAGTTGGAACGATTTAAGTTGCCAGCGTTGGACGCAAAGTTGGCCGTTGGATGGTCGATAATGCCAACCCCCACCTGACTGCCAACATTAGCATAAACAACGAAACTTATTTTAATATCAGCTTTGTTTATACCTTTTGGAAGAACGGTTTTGGTACTTGGAGAAAAGAAGTACATGGTTATGATTTTTTAATATAATCTTACGGTTACTCTTTTGCCAATATTAATAACTTAACTAAAGCTATAATTTCCTGATAAACCTTATTAAATTACTAAATTCCACCTTTAAAGAAATCAATCTCAATACATACAAAAACTTCAAATAATCAAATCTGGGTCTGAAATCGATAGCCTTTAATCAAAACTATCGATTCCATTCACACAATCCGTTTCAATATGTACCTTAACAGCTTATCATAAAATCCAGTTTTATTGCAACCCCATACTGAAATGAGCACCCCATGACCAAAATCAGTAGGCTAATAGCATAAACAATAATTCGCAAGAAGCAAATCTGGCGGCAGTGGCTGTGATTAATTAATTTATTTTTTGTTTCCTCATGTTTTAACCATAAAACTGTGCCATTTGTGAAATTAAACCAGAGCTTAGGGTATTTTTAATGAGGGAAAAACTGGGTCGGACCAGCGGAGCGGATCAAATTTTTCTTCCCGCTTGCCTTTAAATATAACAGCTGCGACGCAAGCTATGCGATTGCAGCGTTCAAAGACATGACGTTCATTTTTCTACCTTTGAATTTGATGAAAAAATAATCTTAAATCGAAAAAATAAGTTACGCCCGTAATACAGTAGTATTACAGTAGCAGTACTTCGCAAGAATCCCAAAAGCCTGACATGTTCTAAAAAATTACAAATACAACATAAAATTTAAGCTTCAAATCTTAACAATTTTATAGAATTCTAATGAGAGATAGGTGAATCTAATGTTTGAATATCTGTTACTAGATTTCTTAGATGTAATAAGACCCTAAGCAAATGCTATTTTCATGGCTTAGATATCGTGCTGCTATCTAAATCTGTGATAAATTCTTTATAGAAACCTCAAGAATTATTTAAGATTGGATGTGACGACGTAATGCGGAAACTATGAAAGAATATTTTGATACAAAATTTATATTTGAAACAATAAAATTTTATATTGAAAAAATTATGTATATAAAGGTCATCCTAAACAAAGGAAGATACAAAAATGGGGGTTAGACATTTGACATTACAATATTTAATTTAGTCTTAGCAAGAAGTTACTAAAATAGTTGTAAATCTTGTAACATGTCCCAAAGAAAACAAGGATCTTTATGGCTTAAATAAAAGACGCCCTCCAATTTAAGATGTGAAAAAATGTAAAATAAGTTTAGGCATGCTGCGATGTCGATTTAGCGCAGTAAACTTTTAACCTTCGAAGAATATTTCCAGGGATCTTTTTGCTCACAATTATTCCGCCCTGTTCATAATAGACTTCATCCCTAATTACAACAAACTTCAAAATAGTAAAGTTATTAGTACCTACTGTGGTGGTCATCTGGAAGGATATAAGATGATTGATGTAAAGATTCGGTCACTTTTCTAATTGTAAAGGAGTGATGATCTCGAAGCTTAGGCACGCGGTCGAGAATCTCGGTTAACGTGAGTATAAATGAATTATCACGTACTCAAACGGTGAAGAAATCACGAAGAATTTCATAAGTTTGTAATCCGCCAACCCGCAAAGACCCAGCGTGGTGGATTAAGATCTAAACCCTCTCAGTTATAAAGGAGGCCCGTGCCCGATCCAGGCTGCTGATGATGATGAGCAAATCGGGTAAAGTCTTCTTAACAAAAAAAAAGCGAAAACGTAGATTAAGAATTAACAGCTCTACCTACCGCTAAGACAACCCTTAATCGTAAGTAAAAATAAATCAGTAAAATTTTTATAAAAAAAACAATAAAACCAAACCTCAATTGTATGTAGCCCAAACAAAAAAACATTACATAAAATCGAAGCGAAACACGACAACAATACGGCTTCAGCAAAATTAACAATACTTTATTTTTAATTAAAAGTAACAAACAATGGGCTACGCGGACGCTGAAACAACTTCAAACCGGCCATTATTTCGGTATTACCATAACTACAGTGGTAAAAAAGGCAATTGTTTCAGCCAATTCATTCATTCGTCCCCGAATGTAGTTTTCGACAATTGAAATGAGACTCGCTTTTATTGAGGTAAAATATTATGGAAAGGACAAATATAGCGTCATGAGACGGAATCAATATTTATAAAACGTAGTGTCGTCATTTTTATTTACATATTTTCATATACTTTAACCCAGGACCACTCGGGTCTTTAAAAAGACAATACATTACAAAATTTGCGAGGTGGTGAATAAAAGATTGTTACCCAGAAACATTAACTAGTTTTAGACTATCTTGATAAAACTGATTTTTCTTAATTTTCTGCGAAATTTGAACATCGTCATCATCAACCCATAGACGTTCCACTGCTAGGCACGGGCCACCTCTACAGTTCATTAATATATTTCAATTTGAACATAAAAAGACGCATATTATTTTTATCCCATATTCATAAACAAACATACGCCAATACAAATAGTTCCGCTACATATCGGTAGATGTCGCTAGTTCCGGTGACAGTTGTGTTTCGTAAACCGGAAACGGTAAACACGGCTCGACCTGTTGAATTATTCATGTAATAGCCAGTATCTTGCCCCCTGCATGCTTTATAGTTTAGAAATACGTCGATAGACTCCCAGAGGCTTTGCTATGTAGATCATAAACGGGATATCCGTGGGGTTGGCTGAAATAATCGCCAGTGATGGACAGTGTTCGATTTTTGAAATATTTTTGAGCTTTGAATGTTAAAATTCGTAGTTTTTTAAACTTTACAAGTAACAATTTACAAAATTGTTCGGTTTATCAGTAGAAGTATGATACATAAACATATATTATCTATAACTAGTATATTAATATTCTTAAGTGATCTAAAAGCTCGTCGCGGCCGAGGTCTTTGCATGAACGAAATTGCGCGACAAGCTTTTAAATCACTTAAGAATATTAATATACTAGTTATAGATAATATATGTTTATGTATCATACTTCTACTGATAAACCGAACAATTTTGTAAATTGTTACTTGTAAAGTTTAAAAAACTACGAATTTTATGAATGTTTTCTTAGTTTATTTTTTTAATTTTTCGTGCACAATAAAAGCTTGATTTTAAAATATGTTTTTCACCGTTAATTTATTTTTAACTTTTTAGTTGGAAATATTTCTAAGTCTATCCATTTCGTAGTCATACCGAAATTCAACTCAATCGATCCATAGAAACTAGTGTTCCTATGGGCACCTTCCAACTTCTCATGACACCAGATCAACGATACCTTGTTATTATGTTGTCACTGAAAATACAAAGGCATACCAAATTTTAGCTTAATTGGTCCACAGGAATCGGAGTTCCTATGGGCTTCTTCCAACTCCTCATCAGATCAGCTTCATGATACCATATATTTGTATTGTTACCGAAGTTACGAAGACACACCAAATTTCAGTTCAATTGGACCACAAGAATCGGAGTTCCTATGGGCATCTTCCAACTCTTCGTCAGATCAGCTCTATGATTACTTATTATTATATTGTCACGGAAATTACATAGGTATACCAAATTTCAGCTCAATCGGTCCAAAGGAATCGGAGTTCCTGTGGGCTTCTTCCAACTCCTCAATAGATTAGCTCTATGATACCATTTTTTGTATTGTTACCGAAATTATGAAGAGATACAAAATTTCAGCTCAATTGGACCATAGGAATCGGAGTTCTTATGGGCATCCTCCAACTCCTCATCAGATCAGCTCCATGATACCATATTTTTGTATTGTTACCGAAGTTACGAAGAGATACAAAATTTCAGCTCAATTCGACCATAGGAATCGGAGTTCCTATGGGCATCCTCCTACTCTTGATCAGATCAGCTCCATAATATCATATTTTTGTATTGTTACCGAAGCTACGAAGACATACCAAATTTCAGCTCAATTGGACCACAGAAATCGAAGTTCCTATGGGCATCTTCCAACTCTTCGTCAGATCAGCACCATGATACCATATTTGTGTATTGTTGTCGAAGTTACAAAGACATACCAAATTTCAGCTCAATCGGTCCACAAGAACCGATGTTTCTATGGTCATCTTCCAACCTCATCATCAGACCAGCTCCATGGTACCATATTATTGTATTGTCATCCAAGTTACGTAGGTATACCAAGTTTCAGCACAATCGGTCTATTGGAAGTGGTTCAAATCTTCATTGCAAGATTTGTAAACATACAAACATACATACATACATACATACATACAAAAGTGAAGTTAAATAAAAGCTTTTAAAAAGAGCAATTATTTATTGAATATGGAGTCTTCCCTATATTAAGACTACATAAGAATAATGGCGTACGATATAAGAAATTAATCAACTTAATTAATAATAAAATAAAAATTCATACAAAGCAAAATTGCCAAAAATGTTCGAAAAAAGTCATAAGGACATCTTAAAGAATAGTGGCAGCAAAACAAAGTTCAACTAAAGTTTATAAATTATGTTGGCAATATCGCCTTTAGCCGACTCTAGATCTCGTATTAAACTGTCAGTAGTCAGAGCGACTTTTCACAAAGTAAATCGGAGTAATTGCCACTCCTCAGCAATATAAAATTGATGGAAAAGTCGTGACATCATACGCCCGTAAAATCGTCAGTAAACGACGTCTTTCAACAATAACAATAACTGTAATTCACGACAATCACATGATGGAAATAATCGAACAAATGGAACGCCGTAACGATATCGTAAAAAATCATACGATTGTATTAAATGATATTTTCTTATAGACATTTCCATTCTTGAATTAGTCTTACATCAGCATCGTTAAACGTTAAGTAGAACAGTTATTTCTGGCATTCCGACAAAACCTCTCGATGACCGTCTTACGCATTTTGGGTGGTACGATAAATACTGAGCGATAAGCTCCCTTAATCGTTTCTGCTGCCGTCCGGAGTTCTATCCAAATACCGATTCCTTTGCGATAGAGAGATTTCAGGTGTTGCTCAATTAGTGTGAGCTTCTGCGACATTCATGAGGCCATGCGTTTTGCCGCACATCTCGGGATCGTACGTCTCTTGTAACCCTTACACCTTACAGAAGATATACGATCAACAATCCTGATAACCTCCATAAATCGTCTCTTACGACAGTAAGAGTAGTGATGGCCTCGAGGTTTAAGCGCGTGGTCGAGAATCTCGGGCGTTGCGGGCTCTAACCCCAGGCACACAACTCTGAAGTTTCGACGTTATCTGTGTATTTGAAATGAAATATAATTTACTTTAACTATGAAGAAGAGCATCGTGATGAAACCTGGACACCTAGTTCTTAGACATTTTCTATACCGTAGTCCGCCAGTCCGCACTAGGACAGCGTGGTCGACTAAGCCTGTACCTCTCAATGGTAGAGTAGGCCCCTGCCAAGCAATCGAACGCATGTGATCTGATGATGACGACAAGAGAAAAGGGTTACCGTAGCGGTATTTTTGCGCCCTCAAACGACAGGGCGGAACTTCCTACCCCCGGAATGGTTTGTCCGAATCGGCATTTCTATTTAAGTGTTCTCGGTGACACGCGTCAATAAGTCATGTCTTCTTGCCTCTGTCAAATATCCGAAAAAAAAATATTATACCACTATTTATATGGAATATCAATACAACAATACCAATAACCCACGCCGTCATCTCAATCACCTGTCCTGTTAGATTTAACAGTTCCATCTATTTAAGTGGATCGGAACAGCTGTCCAAGACAATATTTCGGGGAGGTTTCAATTTAGATAAGTATAAGTGTATTGCTTCCCCTTGTAAAGCGTAAGAGAAATAATGAAACTAAAGAATCGATCTTAGTAATTGTTTATGAAGATTGAAGGTATTCAAAAAAGAAAAAATAATAATAATGGTGATTTTTTTCTTCTTTCATTGACTCTTTGATCGCAAGATCAAGCGACGTATTAATATATTTTTATAAGCCAGCTAGAAAAGTAACTCCCTTATTTAGCTTGCGGGCCAGATGACCACCCTGTAATTTAGAGTGGTCGGTGTACAGATTTCGATGCCCGGTTCAGGCAGTAACGTGTAGAATCTAAAACAACTTACGGAACGTGTATGTAGATAAATCTTAGCACAGGTAAACCTGTGCTTACGAATTTTGAGATAGAAGCGTGATCATGACATGATCAAAGACAAAGTCCAAATAGGTACTCTTCATTCAAAAAGACTTTTGCATGTATCCTGTTAAGTCGAAACTACACATGTGATTGTTGGGTGTATTTTTTACTATTACATACTGAATTCAAATATTCATACAGTCAAAATACACTCAATTTCTTCACAGTCAAACCTAACTAAATATAGATTTTTGCACCTAAACCTAACACTGCATGCGAACATAAAGCTTGCCATTTGAAAAACCCTCCGATGACGTTATGGTTTCACCCACCCTTTTCCATTACCGCCCCGCCAATAACTTAAGGGCGAATACATCGTAAAACAACACGAATGAATAAGACAGTTCTTTGCATGTCTACGGCGGAGGTAAAGTTAAGTGACCCTTAATCAATATGTTTGGAGAAGGAATACTTTAATATATCTAATAAATTTTGGGTGAAAGCAAGGAAAGAAGGTACAGACCCTTAGACTCGGACTTTTCAAAATTTTGTGATGTATACGAGTAATTTAAGACAGTCCCGTTGCGCAATTGGCTAGACACCAGCTTGCGAAACAAGAGGCTGTGGATTCGATCCCCAAATATTTGTTTCGGGTATGGGTGTTTGTAAAATCCACAAGTCTCTTGAAGTTTCTAATACTCACGACACAGGACTTGTATCCTAGTGTAGGGTCAGACCTGCTGTGTCTGTGACTGTTGGGTGTATTTTTTGTTTTCATTTAATTTTATTTGCTTTGCAAGTCCAATCAAAATCGGTCTAGCCGTTTCACAGATAAACCTGCATTAAACAGACAGACAGAAATTGAAAAAATGCCATTTTAGCATATGTAGGTAAAATACATCTACTAAAAGCAATTATAATTTTAATTTCAGTAACAGTCCATCCAACTTCATTATAAAGGTAGACCAGCCCAAGCTTGCCCGTTGGTCCCGTTGAAAGGTAAATTGGAACAACTGAAGGTAGATCGCACCCGTATAACGATGGAAACACCAATATTTGGCGTGTCCACCTGTCTGCCAGAGTTTATTTGCCCTGTCAACGCAACTACACGAATACTAAAGAGAATTCGGCCATTAGTCCGTTTGATATGCACGGAATTAATTGAAGTATTGATGGCAGAATTAAAAGTGTTTTTGTTGACCCTGGTGAAACGCTTTTGATTTGCGGATTCAGCTTGGAAGGTTGATTCATTCTGGCCTGATTTTTTTTTTATTTATTTGTCGTTTTATCCATAGAATAGTTGAGTAAGATTGGAAAGGAAATGTCAGCATGCCGAGCGTGCCGAATCGTATAAGACTGTCATGTGTTTGACACCGTAGCTTCTTAGTAATTCGGGTAGCGTGTGAAGAATATGAAGAATATTTAATGAATGTGTGTGTGTGTTCCTATCCTAGGGTTTTATCACTTAGTCTTTTCAATACTTTTAATCATATAGGGATTAAGAAGTACACGAAACAGTGACAATATAATTCAAATACCATCCAAAAACAGTAGTAAATATTTGTCACTAGTTGATAGTGGCTCCTTTAATAAACAAGCTGAAAGGAAACCGTCTATCGTGGTATGTGATTGTTATGAGTTATCGGCATAAATGTCAACCATTCCATAAACGCCTTAAACGCAAATAAAATATAACTAATAATAAGTATTCTAAGACATTAATATCAACCTAACAATCACACAATCTTTAAAAGTTCTCGTAAGAAACATTAATTCCGTCTTTCGAAATCATACTTCTTACTTAGCATTGCAGGAAACTTTCCATTGTTCTAAAGAAGCGTATTAAGAAACGCAGGTCTGTAATTAGGCAGCTCTGTTGGGAGTCGTGGACACAAAGGGACGTTAAAATTGGCCGCGCTTTGTGGAGATATTGTGGGATATATTTACACTGCAATAAGTGTGATTAAACTGGGTTTTGCATAGGAATTTTCGATATGAATATGCAGTGGGTAGCATCGAGTATTGTTTTTACTAGTAATAAAAAGTCTTTATTGACTTCACATTGTTTAAGACGATGAAGAATATTACATAAAAAGAAACATTTAATGGGTGTTTTTAGCTTAGATTTTAAGCCTAACTATATGGCAAAAAAGATCTGCTTCGAAAATAGCTATGAATTTAAAAGCTTCCAGTCTAAATATTAGGGGCCCCAAACTCAGTGACATACTTACGTATTTTTATGAATTCACGCCAACGGTCAAGAAAATGTACGTTTATTTTTCTATTCCTCGGCAAAAATGTTTTATAACATCATAAAAGGAGGATCCATATGAAAAATGACGCCGTGTAAGGTCACCGCGGACCGAAAACACTCAAAACCTATTTACAAGTGCGGGCCTGAAAAAACATTGATAATAAAAACAACGAATTTAATAAAAGTACTCCCGTGTCAAAGTTTTCGAACACAGTTTCCCTTTTTCACTGTTTTTGTACATTTAAATAACAAAAAATCTCAAAGATTTTCGTGTAATTTTCTACAGAATTTTTCGGGGTGGCTAGAGAATTAATTATGATGCAATGTTAATTAAATTTGGAATTTTATTATAATTAGTCGTAATATTGTCGAGTGCTGGTTAGTGAGAGATACTCGCTTCGCGCCTTGACTTCATTTACCAAAATTCTTTAAAATAACTGACGGTAATAGTCAACTTTTTTAAATAGTGGAGCTAAGTAATGGAAATTATCTAAATATGTATTTGTAACACCGAAAAGGCTTTTTATAGTTTCTAATAACTACGACACAAGATCTTAGTGTGTCTGTTGGGTACACTTATTTTATCACTGTACTTTAAAATTTATTTATTTATTTACACTTCATACATAATTTGTATTGATGTACTTAATGCTTAAAACATTCTCATCCAGTCCAACCCTTTACCCTAGGCTCAGAGATGAGATGAGGCAGGTGTGTAAAATTCTAAGTTCAGTTGACAATTTGAATGTGACTTATACGTAACATGGCCATACAGTTGTCGGCCTCTAGTCACGTGACTACGTATTCCATGGGCTGTCGATATTCAAAGGCAATAGAAAGGCGCCTCTGAATACCTCGTTACCAAGACCTCCTTGTGGCACAGAGTAGGTGAGGTTTAGAGGTATCTGTCACCGTATTAATCTACCTTTCAATAAAAGTAGGAGTGTCTTGGTCTCATCGTCGGACAAAATACGTATATTATAAAATAGTCCCGTACCATTTT
Source organism: Cephonodes hylas (assembly GCA_030295005.1). NCBI lineage: Eukaryota > Metazoa > Arthropoda > Insecta > Lepidoptera > Sphingidae > Cephonodes > Cephonodes hylas. Next base: position 2,287,482 of record AP025364.1, on the reverse strand, counting down.
GAAACTAGAAGTCCCGCACTGTTATTATGGATGCGTTTGAGTATTAATAATAATTACTAACACACTGAACTATCAAACATAACATCTATTGACCCCATAGTAGGTAAAAACGCTGTATCTTTGCTATATAAGGCTAGAGATAACAATTTTCGTCTTACCAGCGACTAAGTAGAGAACAATTAATTTTCGAGCTAAGGAAATGTAAACTAAAATTTACCGTTTCATACAATCTTGTGTAACATTTTGAACGATGACTGATCATTATCAATATTTCCATTTTTCTCCTAACTCCTTTTATCACCACTCTAAATACTTTTAACAAAGTATTCTTCAATACTGAACTATTACTTTTAATACCATCAAAAGAGACTGCATTAATGGACACTCGATGGAGACAGCGCTCCAGTAATGGACATTTCACAAAGTCTCTGCGGTTGCTACTACGCTATCGGCCGTTCCGTCAGAGCAAACTACATACATAGGTAATACCCGACGGAGTCGCGCCAGACGCTACACAGAATGCAACTTCACTTGCAACACTCTTCAATCATTTATTTTCTTAACTACAGTACTTTGAAAAGAATTGTAGTACTTAATGGTAGGAGTGGTTTTTCGGAGACTAGATGTGCAGTTTGTTGCATATATTTGGTTCTTACTAATGTCTTAGTTAATTTTAAGAGTGATTGTGATATTCCCACAAAAAACGGCAAAACTGACCTCATGTTATTAATGACGTAGGTATAAGCCAAGCTTGCTTACATTCGGGCTTGATTTCCAGTACTTTAGTTAGAATGAAAACCTTTAAAGTCGGTTTTGTTTTAGCCAATGTAAAGCAATCGCTGTAGCTTTTAATGCTGCAATTATCGTTACATGCCATTTGGACCGCACTGCACTCAGCGCTTGTTCTAATAGATTTTCTATACACTTTTGAACTTTTCTACGAGGAAATTTTCAGTAGCTACACGTAGTCTGGAAATATTCCCGAAAATGGCTATAGGCTCGCCCCCTATTAAGTAGAATGAAATCATAAATAGCGAAATGCGGGGGCTGAAATGCATCTCTGCCTACTTCAAGCGTAAGTGAATGTATGTATGTATCATAACCATCATCATTGTCAGCCCAAATAAGCCCACAGCTAGACCTTCTGTAATTAAAAGGGTTTAGGCATTAGTTCATCACACTGGCCTAGTGCGGATTGGCGTGCTACAACCCTTAAAATTTAGCTGTGCAGGTTTCCTCACGATATTTTCCTTCACCGTTTCAGTACTTAATAATAATTTGGGAACACACACATACCTTCAAAAACTTGAAGTGTCTTCCTGGAGTTTAAAACCGCAACCATCTAGATTCTTGTCGCGCGCCTAAACCTCAAACAACATGAATGGCTTCCAACAAAACAATGCCTTCAACTACCAGGGTTGGCCTTATCCAGTAATTCCAACTATTTGCCATAGTTATGCAAACTTTGTACCGCAATTTGTCAGCTCCTATTGTTCCTAATCGCCCCGTTTAGTACAGACTGTATGGTAATACCGATCGACCCTTAACGTCTGTGGTGGAATGTATTTGCTGCGTGGTGGTCTTTGATCAATTTCTAATACATTGTTATGTACATATTTCGACCTATGCGCAGAATAAAGTTATATGTGATTTTGCACAACTTCTCTTTCTCAGCGATTTAAACTTAATTGGACACAAAATTATCTGTAACTTTTTATGTTCTTCAAACAACATCAAAATTTATGATCATTATTACTTCACTAGTGCAATATATAAACAATTTTAACTCTATTATAGACATAAAAAGTACTTTGGTGTTATAGTCATAAGTAACCTTATTCGATGCATAGGTCGATTTGTACTCCTTGTACAAATTTGATTCTTTTTATGAATATGCTTAGCTAGCTAATGACAGCCTTGACTTTTAGGGCGCGGTCGAGAATCTCGGCGGTCGTGGGTTCAAACCCAGGCGCACACCACAAATTTTTCGCAATTATATGTGTACTTCACTAAGATTAACAGTAGAGCAAAATATGGTATTTAAACCTGCACCCCCAAAAATTCTCAGGAACTTCTTAGGTGCGTAGTCCGCCAACCCGCACTAGACCAGCATGGTGGACAAAGGCCTTAACCCTCTCAATTCTAGAGGGAGCCCGTGTATAGCAGTAGGGCGTTTTAGGGCTGATGATGATGATGATGAAGTTATTTAATAGTGAGCTTATTATTATTCTTAACGATTAATTTGATTTCAGTATTGATTTCAACACCAATTAAATTGTCTCATTAAGCTTAAGTCACCAAAACCACCGTGGTATGTTTAGAAGTAAAAATTTGTTGTTTCCAATATTGCATCGGCATAAGCCATGTATTAGGAGCGTTGTTTCCTTGTTAAGTTCGGTTTGAAATTCCCAACTTTATCAATATCGAACCTAAACTGAAATCCAATCTGACTAAAGTCGATAAACTAAGATTTCGAGTGTAACGGAATATTATTATTAATATAATAACTACTCAATGTCTTTATTTATTTATGCTCGTTTACATTATGCCTACCTTCATTTTTGTTCCTACATTTCCATCCTTCTTTATCTTCTTTTTACGGTGCCACTACAAATCGAAGTTAGACATTTTTAGAAGCTTTCTATCTAACGAAGGCAAGATCAACTACTAAATATAATTTAGTATTTTGAATTGGATGAGACGTGACAGTTTTACAAGCTTTTATTTAGAGAAATAACGACCAAACAATGTAACATTTCGAGTCGGCTAAAACGCAAGTACATGCTGACATCATCAAAATTCCGATACCGAATCCATCAAAATACGATTAAGCGAAACATTTATCCTCAATTAACTGCAAATCTGCTCCCGCATAATGAACGATGAAATCAAAAACATTAAGGGGGAATGAAGGGTTAATTCCGTGGCATTAGCTCGACCTCAAATGATCCGTCAGACGCCGCAGTTTAGGGTTAAATGGATTATTTAAAAATGTTCACAGTTCATTTGTTTCTTATTTAATCACCATTAAGGATTTTTCGAGAAGCTTCACCGGTTTTAGAAGTAAATTAACTTGTCCGCCTTTCAGGACATATACTATGATTTAAAGTAGAGCGACCTCATTTAGTATAGTTTGCTTAAAATTACATTAGTGCCAGGTGATAAGTCCGATCATCATCATTATTATTAGCCTACATACGTCCCACTGCTGGGCACGGGCCTTCTCTACCATTAAGAGGGGTAAGTCCAATGAAAAATGTGAACTGAATTGTCTTTTACCAGTCGACACAATTATGGCAGTCTCTCTACTACTTCACTAATTACCAATATTATAAATATTCAAAAAACGACATTGTTAATCTTCTAAAATTTTATGAATAAAATTAAATATAAAAACTAAAGAACATTATTTTTTGTTCACGACTTTCTTATTCGAATTACAAGATGAATCATTACGAATACCCACATAATTTCTTAAAGTCATGTCCTTACTAACTAGATCGTACAAATATCTTTCGTCTATTACTAAATAAGACTTTAAACATAAAACCTTAGCAGGATGTGTTGACAAGAGCTTTCAACCAATTTTCTTATGGCAAAAACTTATCATTATTAAGGTCTGAAAGGAAACCTTCTTTGCAGAAATTTTCTCTCATTAAGTCCTCGCTTAACGACCGCCTTTTTTATTTAAAAGCCGCAAAGAAATGCGTAGGGGTTTTTACACAAAATGTTAAATTGCAAGCTTAGAATAAACAGATTCGGGTGACCATGATGAGAATAAAACAAAAACATATATTTTATTAAACTTTCGTATACAGTTATATAGAAAAATATAAAAGGCCGAGACATGAAGAAAAAATTTTTGTACAGGTAACAGGTAGTAAATTTAATCTTTACTTCACTTAGATTGCTACGCTCTCAAACACTTACTATATTATGGTAATTAAGAAATAAAAACATGAAGATTCATCAATGATTCATGTAATATATAAGCAGAGAAAAAGTATAATAACACATCCTTATATTATAAGAAAAACCTACACATCTCAAAAGTGTATGGATTTTTTAGAAGTTTAATCTGATAGACCAGCACTAACTCAGCATGGTGGACTATGGCCTTGGTGCTCTCAGCTGTACAGGAACTAGTGAGACGTACATATATATGGACAGCTGAGAATGGTAATTTGCTTATATTTAAACTTGAATTATTACTCTTCATTAATTCATTCATTCATTCATCAACAGCCCTTAGTTCGTCCACTGCTGGATATAGGCCTCTCTTATGGCACGCCACTGGGCTCGATCTTCGGCTCTCCTCGTCCAACCGCTGCCAGCCACCTTGCGGATATCGTCACCCCACCTAGCCAGAGGGCGTTCTACACTACGTTTTACAGTATTACCTTAAAACTTCAATTTTAAATGGTTTAAAAGCTTACATAGCCGTTCCTAATTTTCGACTCACTAAACTTTAATTACCAAACCGATGGCCATCTTCCCACGGTCTACAGACAGGTCCGCAAAAACGAATAGTAGAATATCCTTTTAAATACTCACTTGGATATATGAAGGTCCCTCGTAACTTCTACATAGAAAAGGTGTGTGGTACATATTTTGAAGTCTCAATATGTACATACTTTAATATTCACACGGCATCCGTGGCGTTACTTCCGTGGAAGACCAAAAGTGTAATGTCTAGTTTATATAGTATATTGTCGTTTTACGTGAAATTGCTTCTGTTAAAAAAGATTTATAACTTATAGATAATTATACTGAATTTTGTGAGGCAAACAGGGATTTTGGGATGGTATGAAGGTACTGCCACTGCACGGCAACATGATTTAACAAATCAAGTATTAAAGCAGATAATCCCGTGAAATTGGCTGTACAAAAGACAATATGGCATAAAACAGAATGATGACACACTTACCATCCATAGAGAGATTGGTGAAAATTTCATTTTCATCCAATTTCATGCAAAAATATCCGCAGTACTACCCAACCCACAGTCACAATACATAAGGGTGGATATTTATTTGGAGTCGGCTCACTATTTACACAAAAAACAACTTGCAGGACTTTGAGGGTAGTTTTTTATTTTTTTAATAATTTCGCCCACGTACCCCCGGCGAGGTTGCCCAGACGTCTCAGAAATTAAACGTGTAACGCTCAAACTTGCTTTATAAACTTAATAGAGCTAAACCAACGGAGTTAACTATGAATTTGATATAACAAGCGTTAAATGCCATATCACACGATGACGTTAGAGCATGTTATTGTGCTTATGACAGTATGGCGCAGTTGGCTAGACACCGCAAAACGAAAGCCGCGGATTTGATGCCCCAAACACAAAATTTTGTGTGACCGTCAAATATTTATTTCGGGTCCGGGTATGTGTAAGATTGAAGAGTATAATAACTAATCTGAGCGTTATAGCATTAGCCAGGGAACCCAAAAGTCAATAAAAAAATCCTTAGGTTTTTTTGAAGCTATATAACCCATTAATGACAATAGACTCAGTACCTAATACGCAGCTTTAATACATAGAATAGCGTAGGGTATAAAAAGAACTTATAGGCTTCATAAACTACGGTCAGGATTTTGTTGAATTCAATAAACACTTTTAAATAAAGATTTTTTTACATAAGCCAATGTATAAACGAATAATTATACAGGTTTTGGTGATACAATTAACAAAAATATTTATATTTTTCTGTATTTGTTGGTTAGAATATCTATAACCTCGCGTTTTTCACCGTTCGCGTGAAATGAAACGTTCGTATTTTGAACGTGTCAGTTTTAGTCAGCCATGTATCAATTCAACCAATCCATTTAGATTGGCCGCTTATCCGTCCTATCTGCTTCTAAAAACCGACCAATCGGACGCAGTTTTAGCTCACTAGTATTAAGTATACCACTTTTAAATATATTTCGCAATTAATAACGACAGAAATCCAGACGCTAAAGGCACGATTAAAAATGACGTTTGCAATATAAAAGCCAGCACTTAATTTTCAATGTAGCCGACGGAATAACGTGGCTTAATAAAAAAAATAGTCTCGCTGTTACGAACGCTTCATCATTGTACTCAGAATACAATGTAGGACGGTTTGGAGGCGACAATATATTTCGTAGGGCCTTTTTGGCGAAGTTGGGTAGACCAAATTTTAAAAGGGATCTGCGGGTTCAATCCCCATAGCAAGCTGAACGTTATTTGTTTTTACACGCTTTTTATTGGCTTCACTTGTATGTATGTATGTAACCGACTTCTTCGGGCGCGATTTTGACCCACTTTAAACGACTAGATTTCGTTCAAACTTTGTAGATTTATCGAGGACCGATGACAATACTCTAATTTGATAAAAAAAACCGAACTAAAAATAGAAAATAAATAATAGTTAAAAAAAACTAAAAAACACGCTAGCGAGTATATAGAGTCTACTAAGACATGTAATTAGTATTGTGTTAGAGAAAACGTCAAACGTACTTCAATTCGTTTTGTTTTTTTTTACGTTAATGTTTTCGATCCGTTTATAGGCTGTATACGTACATTATGTGTAAGAAATAAAGCCAAGAAACAAATAAAAAAGCTAAAAAACACGCTTTTTATCGAAAACCGAACTAAAAAATAGAAAATAAGTTTTAATAAATATAAATTAATAATAGTGTGATTTAAAAAAAATATATTTTATTGAAAAAAAAGCGTGGGGTGCATGGTGTCAATAGTTATAAATATTTTATTGACAGATATGAGTAGAGTGATTATCATTTTGATAATATCTTAAAAAGCACCCCACGCTTTTTTTAAAATAAAATATATTTTTTTTTATTCACACTATTATTAATTTATATTTATTAAAACTTATTTTCTATTTTTTAGTTCGGTTTTCGATAAAAAGCGTGTTTTTTAGCTTTTTTATTTGTTTCTTGGCTTTATTTCTTACACATAATGTACGTATACAGCCTATAAACGGATCGAAAACATTAACGTAAAAAAAAACAAAACGAATTGAAGTACGTTTGACGTTTTCTCTAACACAATACTAATTACATGTCTTAGTAGACTCTATATACTCGCTCACGCTTGTGTCGCCAAAGAGTAGGTAGTCGTTTCTCAAGGACATTTTGAGACTCCGTGCTTCGATTGAGAATTTTCTAATAAAAAATGCAACATTACTAGTCCCGGGAGTCTAATGCTTGATCTCGCGATCGGATGCGCATACTAATGCTGTGCAACTAATAATGCTATAAAATTAATTGTGCAAATTAATAATACTGACAATATAATTATCTCATTGAGTAAATGTTAATTGCCGATACAATTATGTTATGTCTTTATAATTATGTTTAATTATCTGTAATGATGTGGGAATAATGCAAATTCCTCGTTTGCTTTTATAAATTTTTCAAATGAAACCATTAATTATCCTTTTTATTATTATTATCCAAAAAAAATTGCTGTAAAACCCATAAATATGAAACTACTACTCATATTTACATTAAATATAATTTTAATAATTTGATACTTTTTAGATTCCAATTAAATTAATATTCATATAAAGTTTGGTATCGAATGGCGATATATCTAAGGACTTTCTCAGCAGTTATAGAACTTAAAAAAACATCTTGTTCACCTCAGGTACTGTCACTTAGTCTACCGACTTCTGTAGACAGATGTTTGTATGATTCACTAATATTTGTTCCGGGTTTAGGCGTTTGTGAGACCAAAAATTGTCTCCTAGTTTTCGATACCCACGACACTTCGTACTGATGTGACTGTATGGTGTATTTATTTACTGTCGAAACCGCATATAACGACATTGCAGGGACCGTACATTTCGGACGTTGTAACCGATATCACTACATAGTATAAAACAAAGTCGCTTTCTCTGTCCCTATGTCCCTTTGTATGCTTAAATCTTTGAAACCACGCAACGAATTTTGATGCGGTTTTTTTTAATAGATAGAGTGATTGAAGAGGAAGGTTTATATGTATGATAACATCCATTAAATATCAGCATTGCACCCGTACGAAGCCGGGGCGGGTCGCTAGGTTGTAATAAACAATAGTTATTTGTTATTCCCTCGGGACTTTACCTTTCAGTTTTTATAACCGATACGTCATTATAATCAATTTTAACTATATTGAATTTGCCATGCTATTATTCTAGTACATTCGCACATCGTTGTTCCGACGCAGGCAGCTAGGAGCTCTTTAATCTCCAGCGAAACCGCCGACATGAAATTTAATATTAATTCACAAGTTTGCTCGACACAGCAACAGATAGTTTGTCGCACACTGCCAGCTTTAGTGCCAGCGCTTGTTGCAATCCTATATTTTATCTGTATCCGTGTACACGTAATAAAGTTGCAGTTTTGTTCGAAACTTTATTTGACAATTATTCTCTTGATGAGAGTTGTTATTTCGAAAAGTATTGTAGTTCTAAACAAAGGAAAGAATTGGATCAAACGTATGATACAGTAGCTGTTGCCCATAATTATTTTTGGATTTCAAAAGATTTATTTTCCTAAATTTGTCCCGCTTTTTTCATTACTACTCCGCTCCTATTGGTCTTAGCGAGATTATGCATAGCATATAGCTTTCTCGATAAATAGGCTACACACTCTTCAATTTAATATTTGCAGTATAAATAAAATGACCAGTCATTATGTATAACAACTGTTTAATCACATAAACTTTAACATACAATACATACAGAGTTATGGTTATCTGTTATGTATTGCTTTATCATTAGTTTCATGACTTCACAATAAGGTGACGTGATAATCCATAGTTCTAGACTTAACTCTACGAAAGGTAAAGTGTATTTTATGGCAAACGAATTTTTCTTACAGCGGATAATCTTATTATTGGCTATAACGTCGGACTTCGAGTTAATAGAAAACTTAATACCTTTATTTTCTTAACCCCAGTTTAAGAGACGGTGGGGTGACCACGCGGCTAGACTGGATTTTTCATACCTAGGCAATTTATTATAATGTACTTGTTTAAATCTGTTCGGTTTTTCTCCTAACATATTTTCAGCCGCGATGGAGATATTGATATTTTTTTCTTTACAAATAACCAAAAACATCTCTCGGATCCACAATAGACGAAATAAGGTTAATTTTATCAGGGTTTTAAAATAATTTCTAGTTACGAGTAAAATGTTAATTTCTTTGGCAGCAAGCTATATTTCCTTTGTTCTTACCATAACAGTCTCCAAAATTCAAATTCTAAATCTAAAAAAAATTGCTTTCATATACATAAAATAGTACATTCGAATATTTGAATAGTCCAATTTAAAAAAAGAACTACTACCGCTTCAGAACGTATTCTGTTTTTAAAAAGCAGCGGGTAAACAAACTGTCTCAGCAATCCATAACATCATTATTTTCGTATATTAATAAATCACAAACATCCTTTAAATATGGAGATTACGTCCAAGATTTCCGAAATTGAAACGGCGACAACACAGTGTCGTGCTCAGTCGGGATGCACGCGGCTTAGGGCCCCGTGTGAGCTCGAGATAAAACCGTATATTGACCAGATCTTGTCGTAAACGGAACCCACGACCCATACACGGATTAGCCAACGGTTAAAATTATATTACTGTTTAACCGGACTAAGACAAGCGATGGCCTCGAGGTTTAGTCGAGTTTAGAGTCTTGGCGGTCGCAAAACCAAACATATATCTAACATGTCGATGTTACGAATGTGAATTCACAAGAAATTATAACTTGCTTTAACTTTAACTTTTTAAACAGTTTAAACCTGAACACTAAAAGTCAGCCAACCCGCACTAGGCTAGCGTGGTAGGCTAATTCCTTTCAATGGTAAAGGAGGGTATGATGACGATGAAATGTGTATTTAAGGAATAAATTCCACTACCACATCAAGGATAGGTTGAAGAGTAAAGCAATGTTTCGCGAGGTATGTGTTTAAACACTTTTTAACAAAGACAAAGTCTATTGCAGATCAAACAATACATTTCCAGACAGTTTACTGAGAATTTCGTGAAGACATAAAACAATTGAACTCCAAAGCCGATTTAAATATTTTTGAATACAATAATGTGCATAATAAATGACGTATGACGGTTGACAATTGAAAAAATATGCATGTTGATAACCGACAAACCTTCACAGCATCCGGCTGACTACATAGTTAACCCTTCGTAGCCCAAGATCATAAAAAATTATAATACTTTGATATATGATAGGCTTGAACAAATAAAAAAACACGTTTTTCGTGGAAATTCAAAAATATTTTTTATTCCGTATGTATTGGATCTTTTAGGGTTTGTAACATTACTGTCACATTGGGTTAAAATGGATGAAAATGTTTTAACGTAGTATGGAAGGATCTAACAGATTTATTTTGTTTTTTGTAACAACTACTATTCCGAACTTTTTAAAAATTGTTTGTGCTACATCAGGACATCGAAGAAACTTGGGCCAAATGATTTTCCAACCTAATTCGGTCAGTAGCCAATTTGATACTGCCCTACCGTCAATGGGGGGACATGTTGCGCCGGACTCTTGTGATTTTGGCTTGTATTTCATTTTCAATTAATCATCGCTGTTGGACATTAGGATTCAAGGATAGCTTACATAAAGTCTCCAATTTCAAGTTGAAAATCTGCTGAAGACATTTGTTTGTCATTGCATAGTTTAGTCTGCGTTACTCTCACATACATCAGCCAAGAACTGGCCATGGTTAGGTCTAATAATTGGTAAAACATCCAAACCTGGCATCTTTTAATTCGTGTCATAATACTATAAGTTCCCATAATCCTGTTTATAAAATCTACACCTCCAATATACCCATTACATTCTTCGACGATATGAGACCAATCAATGTTGATGTACTTCTATTGGCCTTATCGTAACGACTTGGACCTTCGACCACTCACCAGCAAAAGTTGAGAGAAGCGTGACAAGTTTGTTGTCTTTTCATATATATTTTGACACATCAATTGCGTCCATATTTGCTACGTAATCAACAGAAAATCTACATTACTTTTTATTACATCCTCGTCAGGGGGTAGTTTGGAATCTGGAACGAGATTATTCCGTACGGTCCCAGGACTCCCCAAGTCCAAGATATATCCACTTCTGCTAAGTACTCCAGTAAAGTTTCAAGCCACGGAAGTAAAGTAATTATCCAAATATCGTTGTTATTTCTGATGTCTGGGGTATGCCCGAGTCATTTTAAATACGACGTTTCAAGATGCTCCTTTTTTATTCTACCAGGAGCAAAACTCTTTCAGTTCCTGTTTCAGGTTCAATATTATAGACGAAACTTGAAACTACGCTCAGTACATAAAACTTTCAACGCAAATTGTGTTTTTTTTTGGCATATATCTATTCAAATTGTCTCTTCTCTTAGTGGAGCAAATCTATTCATCTACACAAAGGTATACCTCGAATAGAACTCCACTAGAAGTTCTATTTAAGGCTTATATTATAGATCTAATTTTTGTGTAAATACTACCCCTATCTTAAAAAATAGGAGAAAAAATTCATCAATATATGGATATACATTAGTTGTATTTTTTATGACATTGTCACTCAATGTGACAGAAATGTAACAAACCTAAAAAGTAACTTTTTACATATAAAAAATCAAAAGTATGAATTGGTAACGATATATAAACCAAATTATTTACTTACCTACGGGTATCAACGAAAATTATACAATTTTATATACTTTTAGTATTTTTTTATAAATTTTAAACTTTTGGCAAGTTCAAACATGGCATTTTCATCAAAACACGAAATTCAAAGCCAAAAAGGGAGCAAGTTACGCTACCTATGATTTATATTTGATGCTAAAATGTTCGGTGTGTTATTTAAGAATATATTGATATTGATTTGACAAATCTTAAATGTTTAGTTTAAATTTTATAGAGACTTTTTGGGTTTGTTACAGAAATGTCACCAGGGGCTATAAAGGGTTAAAGTTAATGAGATAGCCGACGGTATCGGCTGACCCGTTCAACTTTCAGTCTGAGGGCACCGGAGATGCGTGGACGGGCATTTGGAGATAAATTGTGGGGTCGAATTCGTGATTAGATTGAAATTGGAGAATTTTGTTGAACATAGTTAACATTGTTTTTTTAGTTACATTCATTATGTAGGTACTATCTTTCATGGCGAATGAGTGGCGGGACTTATAGAAGCCCAGGTTTAACCAGCAGCCCAGGTTACAAAATTCCGAATAATAATCTTTAAGCCTTAAGTCCGTTTTTTAATAAAAATAATATGACATCATATTACATCACAAATACAAACCGATAAAATAATTAAAAGAATTTTAACACCATTGTTCCAAACTTCACAAAATATGACACCGAATAACAAATATGTATTTAAAAATACAAGATAATTTAGAGAAATAAAATCACATAATAATTTATTCATTAATTTTATTATAATCCACACTAACAGTTACATAAAAATATTGATCTTGTATTCTATACATATATTAAACTTAAATAAAATTAAAAAGGGGGGTCAAGACCCGAACAATAATCCAAATTCAGCTTTGGATGCATCATTATTTATATTTGGTTATATCGGCGCGTGTACCAAAATCATTACATACTCGTTGATAAAAAATGTTTTAAGATTTATGCCGTGTTTACAAGACCCCAATGAATTGTCGCAATATTTCTATTGACCGATTATTATTTTATCAATGAATATTTTCGTCCTTGAATGATATGACATTAGTCAGCGCAATTACTCCTTTCTTTACAGGGGTGGACTGCCATAGGCAGAAGTGGGACATATTGGGATTGAAATGGTTAAGGATTCCTTCTTATATTGAGCAAGATGCAAAATATCTAAATAAGATGAGCGATTTGGACGATTATGAGATTTGAATGCGCAGCTGACGGTATGTGGGTTAAGAAATTGTTACCTACCTTTTTAAGGATACAGAATTAGCCATAATTATATTAATGCACGCACTTTAATAGTAATAGTAAACATCGTGAGGTAGCGTTGTGTAGGTTTCCATAAGATCTTAAGAATTTCTTCGGTGTCTAGTCCGCCAACCCGCACTAAGCCAGCGCGGTCGACTAAGGCCTAAATCTTATCATTTGTAGAAGAGGCTCCAGCCCAGCAATGGAACGTATGTGGACTGATGATTTAGTGCCCTGTTTGCCCTTGAATTCTTCCACTTAAAAAAAAACATAGTATCAGACTTTTGAAAATGACAAATTTAAATCAACTGTTTTTATACTTCTAATGACATATTATATGAATATAGTCAATGAGTAAGTCTACATAATACAATAATTATTTTTCTTCTTCTTCTTCTTTATCAACCCATATACGCCCACTGCTGAGCACGGGTCTTCTCTACCTTTGAGAGGGTTTAGGCCATAGTCCACCACGCTGGCCTAGTGCGGGTTGGCGGACTACACATCTAAAAAATTCCTAAGAACTCTTAGGTGTGCAGGTTTTATCACGATGTTTTCCTTCACCGTTAAAGCAAGTGATAATTCAATGTGAATACACACATAACTTCGAAAAGCCTGGGGTTCGAACCCGCGACCGCTGAGATTCTCGACCGCGCGACCAAACCTCGAGGCCATCACTGCTTACCAGTGAATTATTTTTGTGAATAAAGTATCCGTTCAGGTCTAATAATAATAACATTGGCCGGGTTAAAGTACCTTGAATTCAGTTGTTAAGGTCAGAAAAACATAATTGTTTGGTTATATAATAATAACATTACCTTTTTCTATTACTTTCATTATTTCTTTCACTACACTGATTAGCTTGTGGTACCACAGTATAAATAAGAACAAACATACATACATAGTCTCACGCTGGTATTCTCCGAAGGGGTAGGCAGAGGTGTATTATGTATAAGTCCCACGTAATAGAGAGCAAGCCTATTGCTGTTTTTCTGGCCAATTTACACACTCCGTGCTGCTAATAAGAATTTTTGAATGGAATAACAAAATACCACTATGCCCTACGCCGAAATTGAACCTAGGACAGTAAATCGCATAGCACATACTTTTGTCGCAAGACTACGAAGTAGTGTTGCCCAAATGCAAGAACAAGACGAGACTTAGCCAGTCTTGGTCTTGGTCTTGCGCCAATACACCTGGTCTTGGTCTTGGTCTTGGTCTTGCGCTCCCAGTCTTGGTCTTGGTCTTGGTCTTGCAGCAAGAGTCTTGCAAGTCTTGCAATTACCTATTAGTCTATTACTATTTATTAAAGTTTACTTTAAATCTTAGAAAAACGTATTAGAATTGGAAAATTGTGAGCTTGAATTAACATAGCCATAGTAAAGATCAAGCAGATTAATAAATAACTGAAGATTTGATAAGAAATTCGAAAAATCAACTGACCTATATGTCGTTTTCCATGGAAGTAACTGTTGTTTAATAAACATTTATGATTTATAAGCTTACATTTGCTAAAACATGTAAAAAAACAAATTAATTACAATAACTTGACTGTATTTTAAAGAACCTAAGAATATTTTAACCTACGCTCTGTGGCGGCAATCAAATAGTGTCAAATGTTGTGATTTCGGCGCGGCGGCAACGATTGTTGTATATGATTTCAAAAGAAGCCGCCGGCGCGTGTATCATAACCATGTACTTCCGAAAAGCGGCAAATTACTTTGAGAAGTAAGTACAAAACCTTAGATGCCGCATTATCAAAGTGCCGATGGTTAAAACATAACTATGCATGCACTCAGTTTGATTTTAATGGATATTTTTTTATTCGCTATGTAGGTATGGTTATGGTATTAGTCGTAATGCGCATAGGTCCAGTTTTTCATATTCTTTGATACAGTTTTTTGCGTCTCATAGAATTCCTAAGCGTACCTATACACCCAACTATTACACCTAACTACTCCGTGAAATAGCGCTAAGTCCTAGCTGCAAGACGCAAGAGTCTTGCAGGCTATGTCTTGTTCTTGCTCAAGTCTTGCACGGTCAGTCTTGGTCTTGGTCTTGCTAAAAATACGCGGTCTTGTTCTTGGTCTTGGTCAAAGTCAAAGTCAAAGTCAAATTTCCTTTATTCAAATAGACTTTCACAAGCACTTTTGAATCGTCAATATTTTATGCTATTTTTTAAAACTAGTGCCGCTTCGAAACGTGTTATCGCTGTGGAGAAGAAACGGCAAGAAACTCCCTCAGCAACACGAAATGTCATTTTTTTATTATTATTATTATTTTTTTAATAAATTCAACTCATATTACAATATTAACTCATATTATAAAATATGTCAAAGGATATAAATTGTAGCAACACCTCCTCTGATCAGTTTATTTGCTCCCAGGGGTTAGGATCCTCAATATAATCTGAAATTTTATAATAAGCTTTTTTAAATAGCTTATCTTTAATTGATTTTTTGAATTTTTCCAAGGGAAGCTCCCTAATGCCCTTCGGGAGTTTGTTATAAAAGCGAATACATTGCCCCATAAAAGAGTTATTAATTTTTCGGAGACGAGTTACATGTTGTACAAGATTACATTTGTTCCTAGTGTTTTTATTATGTACATCACATAAAAACGGTCTTGCAAAAACGCAAGAACAAGACCAAGACTGCAAGACCAAGACTGAATTTGGGCAACACTACTACGAAGCAGTCATATGTATAAATTTATTGAAATCATAAATTTCTACGCTAAAAAAACACAAATTTAACAAAACAAATGTATAAAAGTCATTATGTTATTATTAATAACTGATTATAGTGTTTGTTTTGTAAAAAAGATTTTGAAGAAAATATATTTTTTTTGCTATTTAGAGATTGTTAGTTACCTTTATTTTGGTTTGCGATAAAAACATATTTCTTACAATCCGGGTGACTATCGCGAACAATTAACCTTGATTTAGGTTAGCTATATATAAAAGATATAACAGTGACGTCTGTCACGCTCAGGATACATATAAAATATTTGTTAAATATTATATCATTATAGACAGCCCCGTGGCGCAGTTGGCAAGACACCAGCGTGCAAAACGAGCGGCCGCGGGTTCGATCCCCGCATCGAGACAAATGTTTGTTTGATCCATAAATATTTGTTTCGGGTCTGGGTGTTTGTGAGACCGAAAAGTCTCTCGTAGTTTCTGATACCCACGACACAAGACTCGTATCTTAGTGTGGGGTCAAGACTATGTATGTGACTGTTGGGTGTATTTATTTATTTATATATATTTCTTTTTTAATTTGGATAATATACAGAACAAATACCATTAGAAATATAAACCAAAAATATAGTACATTATCAATCAACTTTCTATTGTTTTAAATCATTTTAATTTTATTTAAATTTATTATAACCACAATTATAATCGCTGGCTGCAGGCGGCCTTCGACCGATCCCGGTGGAGGTCATTAGAGGAGGCCTATGTCCAGCAGTAGACTGAGATTGGCTGATGATGATGATGATGATCAGTCCTCTTCATCAATCTTAATTAATTATGAGTGGATCTAAAATACCCTTATATTTGCATAATCCACTTTAACACTCCAACATCCAATTTTAAGAAAATAATGACCATAAAATCACCATAATTTGAAACCATAAACAGCCAAAAAAAAAAATCAAAAATACATCAAATTTTGTCTATGCTCTATTTTTTTTAACAAATTTAATGAACACAACCAAAGCCGGCGGTAATCGCTTGTAATTATGATAACCCAGTGCCGCAGAGGCATTCAGTAATCACAAGTATCGTCGAACAGTCAACACGATGCTGTCCGTAGTGTTTCATTCATCTGTGGTTTTATTCAATGTTTACGCTCTGTGGTACGACCAGAGGTATGTCGACTTACCGTTGCCTGATGAATTTCAAGAGCTGCCTCTGAAAGCCAGGGCGATATTCCTCACTTTCTGGTGTCTTGTAAGTACAATTTTCGTGGTTTTTAATGATTTTTCGATCGCTTAAATATAGGTCTAAGAATACTTTTTATTATTAAAATTAATGTGACTAAGAGGGGTCCAATATCATTTTTATAAAATAGTTATTTAAAAGTCTTGAAAAAGATATATTTTATTAGACTTAAATTAGGTGCTAAGGGTGTTTTTTTTGTTTGGTAAAAAAGTAATTTAAATAGTAACTTTGGAGCACGTTTTTTTAAATGCTGTGTATTTTTTATTAATTTTAAAATCATAGAAATTTCAAATAAATTACACTTCTTAAACCACTAAGATTCACTAAAACTAATAAAATAGAAAAAAACAAATTATTGTATATGATCATTTCTTTACCGTTTTGACGACGACAATACTTTCCATCGTAATTCATATATTTATCACATAATCGATAAAACAACCTTGAGTGAATCTTTAATGACACAATTCCAAGAATATTTTATTATTTTCCAATATTGACTTCAATTTAATTATGCGTTATTAACTATGGAAAATTTAATATAATTTCCGTTTAATTATTTATAAGTTTAAACAAAAGATCGAGTTAATAATGAATTTTGTAATATCTTTTAAGCGTATACTCGCACTTGAATGCCAGACTTTAGTTACGCAATTCCATGCGAGTAGTTGCTTATCACACATTTGTGTGTAGAAATGAATGAATACAACGTGTTAGATTATATTTAAATTGAATTTAGCCTTTGTACTCATATGTCCCCGTACAAGAAACTTTAGTCTTTTAAGCGTTACGTTTTTATGCCTATGGAACGTACTTCGATACAAACAAATTCATCAATATGAACATGAAACCAAATCCGAATTATTTACTAACTTTCTGAAGCATAATTACGGTTGTAATCTTGTAGTGTTTAAGGAAATTATAATTATTAATACGTAGTCTGATGCCTTTTTCGTGGTCTCACGGCACAAAGTATGGGTCTTGAAATTCAGATACCAAGATTCGATTGCCCGATGGAAGTATTATTGAGTCTTTTCCATTAGAAACGTAGGTGTAGAAATTCTATTTGTACCCATAAAAAGACTAAACAGCTTATTAAACCATGGGCCACTAGCTCATTGTCCGGCTAACGCGAATGTGTGTAAGCATTCAGTTCATAGGAATTTCTTAGATGTGTAGTCTACAAACACGCAACAGGCCAGCGTGCTGGACTAAGACCTAAACCCTCGCAGTTGTAGAGAAGGCCCGTGCCAAGCAGTGGAATGTAAATAGGCTGATGTTTATGCTATATTTGACTCTTAAATGTATTTTTTTTTAATGAAGACCCTGATTGTGCTATTAAAACTCCAATGAAATATATTTGTGATGTAAGATAATATAGTAAATAAGTTATTACGAATTCGTGTTTTTTTATTTAAAACAATTATTTTGTCGTGAGTCGTCAAAAGATAAAAATTTACTACGACGTCTATGAACATAATAAAAAGTTAAAAATGAATAGGTAAATGTTATTAATTTATCCATAATAGTAGTTTATACATTTAAAAAATCTGCAGTCCGTATATAGAAATTACATACATTAAAAATGAACAGTCAAAGAGACCAATTACTGAGAAATTGTAATATTTTCTTACAAAGAATCAATGTTTTTTTGTCACAAAATTATCATAATATTTATATAAATTATAGATAGTCAGTTATCTTCAAATAAAGAGAGTTGTAGGTCATCAAGTTGTATTACAAGTTTATGTGCACGTTCAAATTAAAAGGTTGACTCCTTTTATTTATAACGTCATGTCAGCCTTCAAAATTTTGAACAGGAAGAGAGTTCCATAATTTGACATTGACACTGTTCTTGTTTTCGAAAAAAATTATACATATTTTTATCGTCATAATCACCATCAACCCATATACGTATCATTGCTGGATTGAACCTCCTTTACATCTGAGGCTGAAGCCTTACTCTGCCACGCTTACCTAGTGTGGCTTGGCGAACTGCAGACCTTAAAAATTCCTCCTTGTTAGGTGTGCAGGTTTTCTCAGGATCTTTGGATTTACCTTTAAAGTAGTGAATATGCATATAAATTCGAAAAGTCAGAAGTCTGTGCCTGGGGCTTGAACCCGCGACCGCCGAGATTTTCAAACGCGCGCCTAAACCCGCTTATGTCCAATTGCTCACTCTACCAGAACTTTCTCAGTTAACATGGTAGATTTTAAGGCGAATCTTAAAGTAATGTTATGATGCTATAAACAGAAACTTTAGTACACAGCATTTAAAAAAAACAGCGCCTACTACCTCTACTGTGGTGGAAACAAACTTTTCATGCAGTACTTTAATGTTTAAAAACAAATGCCGAAATCCCAAGCCAAATAAATAAATTTTATATATAAGTCATGATTTATTTATTTTTTTAACTTCAACTTCCGTCAATTTTTTTTCTTCATATTAACCTTTAACTCAGAGTTCAACCAAGCGTTACAATCTCTCATTATTTTAACAAAAATAATTTTAAATAGCCTTTGTATTCAATAACATGAAGTGTTTTTAGAAGTTTTCCCAAGGATTTTCATTTGAATCTCATTAGTCGACAATACGATTTTATCATTTCAGATTAGTTTTAAGGCATTTGGTTAAGGCATTAGTTTTAACGGCAGTATTGAGCATATTTCGTTATACAGCCACGATAAAGTTAAAACCTAAAGCTTTATTGCAACTACAACGGTGAAGGAAAATATCCAGGAAAATATGCACACCTAAAAGTTCTTAGGAATTTCTTAGGTGTGTAGTCCGCCAACCCGCACTAGGCCAGCGTGGTGGACTATGGCCTAAAAAACCCTCTCAGTGGTAGAGGAGACCCGTGCTCAGCAGTGGGCGTATATGGGTTGATGAAGAAGAAGAATCATAAAGATGCCGTATTGTAAGCAAAACTCTACCTAGTGCACTGATAACGCTTACCTACACTACACTCATACCGGGCTTCCGAGATTCTTCACCGCTCTTTAGGAACCAGGGATAATAGGAAAAAGAAAATACCTGAATTGGAAAACTATTTTACCACATCAAAATATGCCAAGGAAATGAATAAGCTAAACTTTTGGCTTAAGCCGAGACGGTTGTAATCACAAAGCTAGGGTCAGCCACACATAGTTCATCAGATATTATCGCGCCAGTAAAAATAAGTTTCCATAAATCATATTTTCTTTAAAATATAACACAAGTTGTATGTGAAAAACACGAGCTCCAATTATCCGGCAACTTACGTAGTAAAACAGCAATTGCTGCTGATAAAAGTTCCCCGGTTTTTGTCACTTACCTAACTGGTCATAAATTATGTTCTTATCCGAAGGAAAGTGTTGCTCGCGACTCGTTCAGGTCATTAACTACTGCAGTTCAACAATTGTAGTTACATTTTGCTTTAAGTTGTACTTTGTTTCTACCTGCTTACTGCCTCGTTGATCCAGCCTTATAATACAGGGTGTATTCAGATCGTGATTGATGACTATGGAAGGTAAAAGCCAAGGTCATTACAAAAAAATGATGTTTTCGTAACAACCATCGGTTTTTAAATGTGTGTGGTTTATAAGAGAAACGTAAAAGACAAAATTTTTGTCGAGATTTTTTTTAACGCCAATGGGTTTGTGATCACCTCAGCAATTACCTGCCTTCGTTTCCGATCACGGTCTGAATACATCCTGTATATCCCATGGGATTGAAAGGCCTAGGCTTCAATTCCTACAAGCACAAAGTCCTATTGAATATATCCTTAGTGAAAAGTAGATCCAACAATGTCTACCTTCATCTACCCCTTTGAGGACATAGACTTGCAGTATGTGTTAATTATTTCCTCTTTTTCAGGTCCTGCAGACAATATACTTCAGTATAGCACTCCTGAACGACCTTATCGGCACAAACGAACCAGCACCAAGAAAGACGCCCTTAATAAGAAAAGTTAAGGACATACTCTTCAGCCTGGCTTTTCCAGTCGCTCTATACGTTTCATCAGTCTTCTGGAGTCTTTACGGAATCCACAAAGACCTCATCTTCCCAGCAGATATCGAAAGACTGTTCCCGCAATGGATAAACCACGCAATGCACACATTAATAGTGCCTTTTATCATGATCGAATTGCTATTTACCCGTAGGATTTACCCTAAGAGAAACGTGGGTATTACGGTAGCTCTAATATTCAATTTGCTGTATGTGGTTTGGATCCATTATCTGTATTTCAACAGAGGAGCGTGGGCGTACCCGTTCTTAGACCTTCTCAACTGGCCGATGAGAATAATATTTTGCAGTTTTAGCACATTCATGCTTCTCACTGTTTACACGATAGGTGAAAAGATTAACTATTTCGTATCGCCCAGCACAGTTGCTTATTCAAATGGCATATCCAGGAAAACTGAATAAACATATTATAAATTTTTAAGGTGTATTATTTTTAGCTTAGTGTTATCGATATTTTACTTGTGATGACAATTGCTTATTTTAACATTCTATTTCGATCGGCAATGTGAGGCTGAGGCCCAGCATAATTATTGTTTCAACCAAAAATACCCCCACTTAGCCCCAGGACAAGTATGAGTGTACAAAAAAAATACCGCTAAAAGGTAGTCTTGACAAAAGAAAAATGACAAAGTAAAAAATATATATTCAACTAAATTCATATAACAACTTCAGATTCAAATCCTTTGATTATAAAATTTAATTCCTCATCTACACTATTTGCTTTTCTTCTCCTTCGTTTCTTCCCTTCCCATTTTTTATTCTGCAATCCCATTAAATCCACACACTTGCTATATATTTGACATAGACTTTTATAAAACTTTAACACAGTGACTGCACCTTTGAGGTACTGACCGATATATGATATTGGGTCTACTTGATTCTCTAACTTAATAGCTATGTTATACACAAAAGTTCCATTATAACACTTTGAGTACTTTGTACTTTCCAATGCATTTCTACACAGTTGATTTAAATTGTTAAACTGTGATAAACAGCATTGAAACTGTGCAAATGAGTGTATCTTTTTAATGTCATAAGTCTTGGGTTTTTTCTTTATCTTGTCATCCAATTCAAAATTTTTCAAAAGAACACTGGCTGCTATCATGCAATCTTCATATTGAACCTTATTTTTATTCAAAAACAATTCTGTATCATCACTGTCTTCAGGGTGTACTATCTTTTTAAACTCCTCAATTTTCTTTGCATATTTATTATTGATATGGAAATGGCCTCTGAATGTTCCTGTTTTCTCATCAATAACTTCTAACATGATATAGGTAATGAACAGACTGTGGACATTTCCTATGGGAACATCACATTTCATCACCCACCAAAGCACAGATATCATATAAAGTTGAAAATTTGAAGGCAATATATCAATTACAGTAATATCTAATAAAGGCATTTTCTCCTTTAAAAAATGATTGAAGCAAAATTTTAATTGCTCTTTAGACAAATCTTGAAATGGAATATCATAAGGTCTTGGTACAGAAAATTCTTGGTCAATTATTAATCTGCGATATGCATTATCTTTCTCTCTACTAACATAGATACAATTTTCTCTGCTGTAATCAGTCATAAGATCAAAAGCATATCTCATTATGTCCAGAGTGCATATAAATGAGTCTTCGGAAGTGTAATCCTCAGCTTGTGGAGAGCAGAAATGCAGGCTATGAGTGTATAAATTAATGTATGAGTGAGGGATATTATTATGTCTAACTCCTTTCGCAAACCAGTCTGGTATGCCTAGATCAAACTCTTCTATATCAAGGTGATCTTCAACATCACTTTCTTCTTTGCTATCTTCTTCAGAAGTTTCTTCTGCTGTTTCTGAATCACTTCCATCATTCTCATCATCATCTTCTTTACTTAGTTGATCAATACCCTCAGTAGTGACTGGGATAATGAATTCAGTATTAGGTTTTATTTCTGACTCTCTTATGTTGAAATATTCAAGTGATCTGCAATGTGTTCTGTAATAACCTTCTACACTTTTCTTAATAATAGCAAGCAGTTTATCTTTTTGATTTTTCTTCAGTCTTCCTAGAATTTTAGATATTGCAGTGTCCAATGTTTCATCTTGTAGCCATTTGAATAGACCATGAATGCATCTCTGTTGCTCATTCTTTCTGGTTTTACTTTTAGGCAACTTCAACTGTGAGAAGAATTTGTTGAAAACCTTCTTCTCTACAAAATCATTACCAAGTAGAGTTGCCAGTAGTGGAAGCATTTCCTCTTTCAGCCCACCAAAATGTGACATAAGCTGATCTACTTTATAAATTTTACATTCCATAGCATAAACTTTTTTGCCATTTTGTTCAATAGGAGTAGGTTTAGATTCCAATGTGTTGAAAGGGATGTATAAAACATTATAAATAAAAAAATCTGAATCGTAGCTAAGTACTGGACAGTTCAAGTGCCTCGCCATAGCTGCAATCTCATCATCAGCTTCAAATTCACAGATGGTGTAAGGTATTTCCATTTCTCTAATTGTTTCCTTAAATACATCCCGTAGAAGTAAAGGAAAGATCTGTAGACCACCTTGGGTGACAGGATCCAGTCGGGATGCGCCATATATCTTAGATCTGAGTCTAAAATAAGCTGTTTTCAACTTCCTATTCTCATAACTTCCATCAAATATAACATAAGCATTTATGTTGCATTTCCGTAGATTTTTGAAAAATGTTTTGACATAAGCTGCAAATTTATCGTAATCTCCACCAAACGCGGAGAAACTGTTGAATGAGCGGTACAACTGCGCGCAAAGACTATGTCCATCCACAATAAGACATGAGTCGTAAAGTAAAAATGTTTTTAGGAACAAATTTTCGTTATAGTTTATATATGTTGTCAGCCCTCGGACCCCCATATCACATTAAACGTATATATTCTTTGATAAATATTTCTTGAAGCAATACAAATTTTCACGAAGATTTGAGGTTATTTCTTTATTTTGACATTCTAGTTTTTCATATTCCCGGTAAATGATATAAGGAATTGCCCCTATACAGCCTTGGCATAATAAAAGTTAAAGGCGAAACGTAATTTTAACTACTTTTTTATTTCTTCTTCCATACTTTTGCTCATCCACTACACAATATCCTAACTCCATTATAAATACACATTTCAAAGAACACTATTAAAACAAAATGACATCACTTTTCCACACGCACTAGTTTTTTTGAATGTTATAATTTTGTTTCATGCTAAATTTATACGAAAATAACATTGTTTATTATTAAATACAATTATATAGTCATCATTCATATACCTACGTAGATATATATTTTTTTAAGAATGCAGATTTTGTCTGGAGACTAAAAAGACTAGTAAACCTTACTGAAAACAAAAGATCTTGGCCGTTTTGATACTCCTCTGACGTCTCACCCCTGTCCTTCCCCCTCAGCCTAGTTTTTCTATGCCGGTCTCGCCGCGTGTGGTTTTTGAAATCGACACACGTGTTTTTAGTGAACTTATCGACTTATTATTGGAATTATTCCAAAAACGATAACTACATCTTGCGGTACACTATCCGTAATACTGCTAACGTTCTCAAACGTAAGGTAAGTTGTGAATATATTATTACGCCTCTGTTACAATAAGCGCGTCGATATGGTTAGAATGATGTAAACTGTTTATTTTCAGTACCAACGATGACTGACGAAAAAGAAGTAGCGACTGAGACCAACGGGCAGGAGAAAAATGACAATCTGGAAGAGCCTAGCGATCTTGAAAATGCTATTATACGCCAAGTGGAGTATTATTTTGGTAAGCCGCGTTACTTAGTTGCATTATTCGTGACTTTAACTAAGTTAGCCAATGTGAACACTAAAAAATTGCTTCTGGACGTATATATCTGGTATATTAGACTTAGATGTATCGAATAATATAATGATTACGTCAGTTAACTAAATCTATTTGCCACATTTTCATTGAGTACATGTGTAATTTTATAGCAACCTTGCATAAAATGTGGAACAAGGAGTTGTTTATGTTCTGTATGTGGCTGCTTTATTCACATAAGTACATTGTTTAAACATGCCTTATTTGTATTTTCTCCGGTTATGGTTTATAGTTTCAGATCCTAATATTATATGAACCCACTGATTTCCATTCTCAGATTATATCGTAATTACACTTTTAAACAGACTAATTTAGAAATATTTCCTGGTTTTCTTTAGAATACATTTATTTGACTATTAAAATTGATTTTACTTTACAGGCGACTTGAATCTGCCACGAGACAAGTTCATGCGTGAGCAAGTGCAATTGGACGAAGGCTGGGTCCCTCTTGAAATCTTGATGAGATTTAACAGACTCCTTAAACTTACCACCGACCCAGAAGTTGTTGCCAAAGCAATCAGTAAATCTAGCAGTGGATTGTTAGAGGTAAATTGTTATTACTTTAAGAATCAATGCAAACCTTTAAGTCCTTGTAAAATAACTTAAGAATTATGTCAAGAAGGTCTACACAGTGCATTATTTCAGTTAGTTATAATGCAAATCCCATTTAACAATTAAAAGAGAAAATGGTCTTTAAGGCAAGGTCCACTACCAGTACCAGACCAGTACTCATCTGTCTGAACAATATAATATACCATTATGAACCTAATTCTAATTCAGACAGCTGCCACAAAACAATCTTTTCAGTAATATTAAATATTATTGTATTCTGAAATCTATTTTAGGTGATAACAGCTTACTTAAATGAATTATCAAGCTATTCTCTTACTTAATTACAGGTATCGGATGACAACAAAAAAATTAGACGTAGCCCAGATAACCCAATCCCAGAAATGAATGAGGAAAGGCGAAAGGAACTTTTGGAAAGAACAATATATGCTAAAGGTTTTGACAAGGATGCCACATTGGATGATCTCTTAAAATATTTTAAAGATTTTGAAGTTGTTGAAAACATCATCATGAGAAAATATCTAGACAGAACTTCAAAGCAAAAGATGTTTAAAGGATCAGTATTTGCTACTTTCAAGACCAAGGAACAAGTAAGTCTATAGACTGTTTCTACATAACATTCCAAGAAAATTTTATTATATTATGAATGAGTGTATAAATTAAGCAATTTCATTATAAATAAAATGAAAATTAATACATTTTTTTTTCATTTTTTTATATATATTTGTATATAATATTATTCATATGTTACATTTTGTTACAGGCTGAAAAGTTTGTAGAAACCAAAGGACTAAAATATAATGATACAGACCTTTTAATTATGTCCCAAGAAAAGTATTTGCAATCAAAACAAGAAGAATATGTGGCCAAAAAAGATTTGAAGGAGAAAAAACAAAAACAAAAGGAAGCAGAAAAGGTAAAAATATATCTGTACTTAAATTAACTTAAAGAACATACATATTGAAATTTAACTCTTTTATATGATTTATGCTTTTAATGTACTATTAATCAATACTATGAATATTAATCACAAAATTAAATAAATTGCCTCATCCTAAATGTGTTAAACAAATGTATTGTTTAGTTACTAAATAATATTTGCAGTTATAGATATTTAAATTGTAATTTATCATTTTGTGACAAATTGTAATTCATAGACAAATTGAAATTTCAGGAGGATGACAAAGATGACTTCAAGTTACCATCAGGAACAGTTCTACACTTCAGCAATGCCAGCACAAAAACCAAAAGAGAAGACTTGAAAGATTCACTATCATCTCTAGGTATTTTATTCTCCCTTGTTTATTCTTGTTATATTTATCATAATTTTAATTTCAATATTACTCCAGAAATAGTCAACTAAAGCTTGCTTGTCTTTTTCTAGGTGGTGAAGTTGCTTATGTTGATTTCAAACTTGGTGACACACAAGGTTGGGTGCGCCTCTCAGCAGAAAATTCTGCAAAAGATTTGTTTGAGAAGATACCTGATGGAAAAATGAAGATAGGTGAAAATGAGATAACATTCAGATTACTTGAAAGTGATGAAGAAAAAACATACTTAGACAAAACAGTTGAGGAAATGGTAAAAAGACGCAAAAACATGAAGACAAACAAACATGGCAAAGGAAAACATGGAAACTTTAAGGGAAGGCATGGAAGGAAAAGGAAGCAGGGTGATAATGATTCTGCACCTGGGAAAAGAGCTAGAGGAAATAACAGTTAAAATGTGTAAAATCAGTATAACTGTTTTACCATTCATCTATGTTGCTATGACTCTCATAGGCTCATAGTGTATTGAGCTAAAAATATTGTAAATATAAGTTTATTTACAGTTCAATTAATGACTGATATTATGCCACATTATCATATATTATTACACTAACAATTGGTGTAATATTTTTTTAACAGTAATGTTAAGTCTAGTGTTTTTTTACATTAGCTATGTGTCTTACAAATATCAAATATAGCAATGAAACTGTATTGATACTTTAATATGCTAATAGTGCTATTTTTTTTATTCAGGGTATATTTTAATGAATGGACCCCAATTGAAGGCACAATTTATTAGTTTTGTACACTTGAATTTTAAGTTTGACAAATGTAAAAAGTGATAAAAAATTTAATTAAAAAAATTGTCACACAATACTGCCACCAGCAAAACATTAATGAATAAAACAGCTAAGCAATAATTATGTTACTTGGTCAATCCATAAAGCTTATCAGATTAAGTACAAAGTAATGGTTGAAACTTGTAGTTGAAATAGTGTAATGATTATACAGCAATGCTATTTTTTTTTATCCTGTTAAGGTTTACTTAGGTATATTGACA
Source organism: Cephonodes hylas (assembly GCA_030295005.1). Classification (NCBI taxonomy): domain Eukaryota; kingdom Metazoa; phylum Arthropoda; class Insecta; order Lepidoptera; family Sphingidae; genus Cephonodes; species Cephonodes hylas. Next base: position 2,259,857 of record AP025364.1, on the reverse strand, counting down.
ACAATGTCTATTGTTCAGCAAGTAAAATATTGATTTTGTAAAGCATCTATATCATAAATAAATTGATATAAAAATTCAATTACTTTTGTTATTTAAGTTTCCTACTCCATATTCCAAAATAAGTCATAACTTTCATTCGTCTTTTTATAAAAAATGTATACTGAAAATGAAGTTCCAAATTTTGCCTAATTGCTCACAGTTCGATAAGGCGGGTAGCTTGAAACGAGATATAATTTATAAAGAATGGATTCCAAAAATAAATAACACCATTTGCTCTTTACATTTTAAAACTGATGATTTCGTAGCAATCGAAATGTTCAGACTAGACGCTTAGTTGAAACTGCATACTAAACAATTTTTACGTTGAGTACGACGTGAAAGGTGCCTTGAAGGTCTTGTTACAAAAATCTTAAATATATATATTTTTAGAATTTTAAAATAAATAGTTTCCAAGTTATTCGAGCAAATAGACAAAAGTGGCCATTCCCCCATCCTTGTCTCAGAAAATAGTTGTCTACTTATAGATTATAGGAAAAACCTAGTGCGTTTGCGACAATTATTTCGAGATTCAATCCAACTGCTTTTACTGAATCTACATTTTATTAACCAGGTTACGTTTGCGGTTTGCAAAGTTCAATTTATTTCAGTTATTAGTCCCAATTATGCTTTCATCAGTCTGTCAACCACAGAGCACATAACCTGAATAATAATCTGTGGACTATGGTACCGGGTAAAATGGGGTGAATAGTGTTCCTGGGGTGATTAGAGTTACTACCGATATTTTTATTTGAACATATAATACAATCTACATACTGTAACGATGAGGCTATAGTAATAGTTTTTTAAAAGTAAAATGTATATTTGGTTTGCTGACAACAAGAAAAAAAACTTCAGCCTTAGAGAAATAAAATAAACAATCATTTGAAATACGACGCTATAAAGGCGTGATTTTTGCCCCTGTAAAACTTTATATTTTCTTAATAAATAAGAATATATAAGTGATTGTGTACCTTCCTGCTATTAATACATTTTAAGGGGAATATCGTAAAATCAAGGTATGTACAAAACTATTGTTTATTAGTAGAGTTATCCATATTTAGCAAAGGGGTAAAAAATTAGGGTTGTTAAAAATATTTTAACATGGTTGGTCTCATTTGTTGGAGCTACCAGGTTTTTTCAACGACATATATTACTTTTAATATAACTACAATTAATTTGTATATGCCTTTTTACGGCCATATCATATAAATCTATTTATAAACATATTTTTATTCATAGTGTTTAAAATAATAGGCACACAAAATTTATTAAGATATTAAAATTTATTGTTTTCCTGGCCAAGAAAATATTGGCTAAATTTTTCCAAGAAAATATAATATTATTCTATCCTATCCTCAATAAAGCAATAAATGCCGATTATAGCGTTTTTGTCAACCCTAACAAAAAACCCGATTGCCCCCTGTTCTGACTCTAATCACCCCGTTTTTGGGGTCAAGAGAATTTTAAAGCATTTTCGGGATTTTCTTGGTAATATTCATAGAAAACTTAATTAGTTCGATTTGTATATCGTGAAAATAGACCGCCGGACACATAATAAGTAACATAAATACTGTTAACTTGATCTTTAAATAGTTGTAATATGGCAACAAAGTAGAAATGTCACCTTATTCCAGGGCTGCCAGATTGTATAATTGGACACAAATCCTGTATAATCGGATGGGTATAATACGATACAAAGGCATAGGGGATGGAACATAAGTCCGCATTTTATCAATAATTTGTCTACCTATCACCCTAAATTTTAGGTTTTTTTAGGGCCTAAAAAAAAAACAAGAATTACTCTGAAGGGTCCACTTCCCTGAACATTTGTTTAACTGTCATCCTAAAAAAACAAGAGCCACTCTGGAGTGACCATGATGTGATTCTTCTAAAAAAAAAAACAAGAGCTGCATAGAATGGTTATGTAGTATAATTCGATCTAATTTTGTATAATTGCAGATAGTAAACCGTATAGTTGGGATTTATTTGCTGGCAGCCCTGCCCTATTCACCCCATTTTACGTACTACCTGTCCAGTGCAGGCCCTGTCGACATTGTTCGGGACGAAAAAGATACCTACAGGGGCCAAAATTTGTGTGTTGCCATTGTAAAAATAAATGTAAATATTTATTTCATACCTATGGTATCATCAGCGGCCATTGTTCTCATTTCGTTCGTGTTTCTTTGCAATTTTAGTTTCACTAAAGCGTCAAGTTGAGCCGTTCTGTTCCTCCGTTAAAGTGTTAAAAGTGCAGTCATTTTTAATTTACTAAGACGTCGAGTTGAGCTTCTGTTCCTCCGTTAAAGTGTTAAAAGTGCAGTTTCGAGAAAGTGACTCTTTTCTGATTTCTGTATCAGGAGATTTTGTGTGAGATAGGACTCTTTTACTATACTATAAACTATGGCGGAAAAAGAAAACAAAAGGAAATGTTTTAAATGTGGGTGTTCACCAGCTGAACACAACATTAAATTGTTTCGATTTCCTAAACCTGGTGTACGAAATCTAATCCGGTATGTATATAATCATAGTCATAGGAATACCTTTCTGTAGTTAACTAAATTATTTTGATCAAGTAGCTTGGGTCCATTTCTCAAAGATATACTTAATAAAAATTAAACATATTAAATATTACTCAAGGACTGATTGAGAATGTGAACAATAAGTCTGCTGAACCTTTGTGTATATTAAATTTTACATAAATTAAACAAAGCTTGTCATATTTTGTATTTTCCTTTTAGTGTCAAAATGTTATAGCCAGAGTTTTTGGTAACAGCAATTTCTTACAGAGAAGTGTAAAAAATTAATCTTAATAGAAAATGTAATAAAAATTAGCAACCAACCCTAGCTTCCCATGAGTACACTTTATTACAGACTTTTTCCAAAGCTTTAGTTAAGGCATTCTTGTATGATCTTGATGTTTAGTTGTTTTTTATTTATAGATAAGTCTTGTTAAAATTGTTTTTTAGATTTATCAGATTATTTTGCAACCATTAAACCACAAATATTTTTATTTTCAGCTGTGAATTATGGGCGAAATATATTTTCCCAGAAAAAAATACTCTTCAACAGAATTACAGATGAAGCTATACACTGAACACAGAATGCTTTGTCAGAAACATTTTATTGACTCTGATTTTACTGATGATTCTAAAAGCAAGCTACTAAAAACAGCCATACCATGTGATGTAAGTACAAAACTAATGCAAAATTATTAACACTCATCAGCCTTAAAAAATCATATTAAAATACTATCCTAAATAAGAGATTTAATGTTTATGTATCACATTAATCTCATATATCATTATGAGAAATGGAGTTATCACTGATGTTGACTTGTGTACTTAAATTTTGTTGTCCTTGCTTTGATTAAATTTGATGTTAATTGTATACACTATTAAACATATAATAGTAATATATTGTGACAATTCATATAAAGCCATCTGATTCCAAACTAGACAAGAGTCTGTATTATGGTAACCAGACAATTGATAAACATATTTACACATTTCTAATGTTAAATGCATAGATATTATAGATAAATTACACACAGACACAGTACATATAATTATAGCATAATTTTATTCACAGAAAGATTTAATTTCTATTGACCATGTGACCAATTTCTAAGTGACCATGACCTCCGCTTTAGCAATCACAGTCACTAGCTACTATGCCAACAGGCCAGTCAGCCAATAACTACTAGTAATTTAAGTTTTTATTGTTCCAGACTGAACATGAGTTGCCTTTGGCCTTATATTATGCTGAACCTCAAGCTGGACCCTCAAAAATAATTTTGAGGGATTTAACAAATGTATCCTCTACACAGAGTACTGAGGCTACTGCTGGAATGTCTACCGAGATACACATGGAACCAATAAAGAAAGTAAAAACAGACAAGGAGAAAATCTTGTATGCCAAGTGTTGCAAATATTTAAAAATAATTGTTTTGAGTATTGTGCCTCATTAATTAATAAATTGTTAGAGGAAAATGGACATACAGCCTTAATAAAAAAGAATATAACAGAAAAAATCAAAGAATCTGTAAATTTTAATTTCCTTAATAAATGTTTGCATCATAAATTGGAAAATATGAATACTATAGTAAATAATGTATTTACAATTTGTATAAAAAGATTTTGCATAGTAAAAAATAGAATGTTTGCTGAAGATGCGTCAGCAGCAGCACTCAGGCGCAAAATGAATATCATTTTGCACGAATAATAATATAAATGTAAATCTATAATACTGTGGGACAACTCACTTTAGGCACTCAAACTAGGCAATCTGTATTATTTCAACCAGACCACTGATAAATATACTGAGTATGTTTTTCAAATCACATACATATTTTAGATTAATTACAACCAGAATCCAGAATAAATAATAATGCTCATCACACAAAGATGTCATAATGTATGTAATTTCTGATAAGTACAGTACCTATGTAAATAATGTTGTATAAGTGAATAAATTAAACAAAGTAAATAGAAGCATATTGGATGTAACTACTGTGTAAATAACTGTAATCTGCTCTCTTCATTTTTAAAACACAAATTTTAACATTTTATAAAGCGAACACTTCGCTGTAGTTGTCATGCCACAAAAATATAGCTGCAAATTTAGATCATTTTATTACTAAGGAAGTGTTGTACTGAAATAATGTAAAATCGACCTATGCATAGAATAAAGTTACTTATATAACATCAAAGTACTTTTTATATCTTTATAGAGTTAAACTTGTTTATATATTGCACTAGTGAAGTAATAATAATCATAACTTTTGTCGTTGTTTGAAGAACAAAAAAGTTTCTGATAATTTTGTGCCCAATTAAGTTTAAATCGCTGAGAAAGAAAAGGTGCGATTTTGCACATGTAACTTTATTCTTCGCATAGATCGAAATAATATTCATACTGCAGTAAATATCAATATTAAGAGCTAATTGTCCTCTTTGGCCAACTAGATCAAAGGATAACATTTCATACCACTGCTAGATTTACATGCGGACGAATTGTATAATGTTGACATAATATAATCAATATATGACTGTAATCATATTATAAAAACTAATTTACTTCACATTTTTGAATTCAATAAATAATGTTACTATAAATATTGTATTTATATTGTTTTTTTTTTCTCGAAAATGGGCCTGTAGAATATAATCAAAATTTTATTTTAGTATGGGAACTTTTACTCGTAAGAAATTCATGAGTGATTGATATTCATGTTTTCTTACTAGTGAAAATTCCCATACTAAAATAAAATTTTGGTTATATTCTAGAACCACCTATATTCCTAAACTCCTGATTTAAATTTCCCGCCGTAGTACGTAGCGTGACGTCATACAAAAGTACCTAGGGGCTGATTTAAGAGGGCGCTAGCAAAATCTGTCTCATTATTTTTGTATGAACTTGACATTCTTCTCCGTAAGGAGTATAGTGTTCTGTGGTCCAGTGTCCTGTGTCAACTGTCATGTGAAGTGCGTTATGTCAGGTGTCAGAGTAGTTAAATCTTAATCATTATTTATATTTTTCTGAAGCTTTGTACCATTTAAACATAGCATATTGTAGATATATAAAATGAAACCAGATGAAAATACTACTGTAGAAGACGCTGATAATCCAGTGCCAGTTGCTGGAGATATAATTGGAGACACCGCGTACAGCCAACGTTTTGTTTTGAAGATTTTACTGAAATTGGCAAATTTAGACACACTTAAAGATGAAATTGAAGACAAAACCTTTGAAGATGATCTTTGCCTTCTTTGGGACATGACTGCCGAGAGAGATGTCGTTCTATTTCTGCAGAAACATGACACATTAAATCTTATCAATTTTGCTTTACCAATTATGAATTCGCCGCGAATTGTTGAGATTGTTATTGGTATTGTGGGTAATATGTGCTGCCAGAAAGAAGTAGTAACGGCAATATTATCAATGGATACTTTTTTAAAACTCTTACTTGAATATTCTAAATCAGACGACAGTTTGATATTAGTACAATTACTGCGCTTCATAAGCTCTTGTTTATTTCTCGCTGAGGACTCTGACATCAATATTTGGATGGAAAAATTTGTCAGTAGTGAATATTCAAGTTCATTATACTTCATTCTCAACAATTCATCCAATAAGGAGTTGTTGATCACAGCTATAGAAAATTTCAACACAATATGTTCATATTGCAACATTGAGAAGAATCGTGCAGATTTCTATAACCATTTCGTGAGAGCTGAAGCACTGGAGTCCCTGTCCATAGCTTTCACAGAAATCACAGTTAATCAGAAAAAAGACTGCAGAAAAGATGAATTAGAAAGAATCTTGGTTGTAAGTCTACAAGTAACTCTTAATTTAATAGGGTTTGATAAATCTTCTGAAATGTTTAAAGACATCAAGGAAAATGTAACAAAGATGATAAATATCATCCTGGATTATTATGTGGATAAGTTTGTCCATCAAAAAGAAATAGATTCAGATCTAATAGATGTAGTTGACTCGACTAATACTATAGTTAAATTATTAACAATAAGTGAAATAAGTCAACCAGAGCAGTATTTCAACCAGACATACAAGATTTGGAAAGCATCATATGCACTTTCTAAAACTGGGAAGAATAATATAGATTTTGAGGATGACGACAAAGAGGAACTGCAAGATATTATGGCTAAATTAAAAGTGCCTGTGGGTACTTTGTTATGTACTTACATAGCACAGTGCTCAGAAGGAAACCTGCTAAAGGTACTGGATCATATTGGCAAAGACTATGAAGAAATAGTGCTTTTAGTAAAAGATACAGAATTGGTTGATGAAGTGACAAAAAGGGCACAGAATTATAGGACTAGATTAAAAGAAACTGTTGATTCATAAATTTGTTATATCTAGAAGTTATTGGTTTTATTTATAAGTTTTGTAATAAAATATGTTATTAGTTACTAGTCTAGTGGTTTAAATTGCTTTAAATATATACTTACACCTGCCCTTTTATTCTTGAAAGGGTAGTCAGAGGTGCATATCTGCACCATGTTTCAACAATTGTGTTTCCATCTCACATAGAAGAAGTTGAGCTATTGCCTGCTATTGAAAATATATAGCAATTGCCGACCCGGGAATAAAACCCGGGTCCTAAAAAATGCATAGCTCATACTTGTAACGAAAGGGTTTTAGACGTTTTTTTTTATTTTAAGATATAGACTGTGTTTTAAGACCTAGAGATACAGTATTCGATTTCCAAGTCGCAAAATATTCGATTGTTTCGTTACGAAAACATTCGGCTGGCTAAATGGGGGTGTAAAAAATCCTCTACTGCCTTTATGCGAGAACCAACTCCAATTGTATATTTCCATGTTAATCATAACCACCTTTTTTTTTTTTTAAAGTATCACGTACGGTAGCTTTTCACAATTTGAGACAATATCAAACATTTGCAAGTTTGTATCCTGGCTGCACCATTAACTTGCTTAGTAGTTTTTCATCCCAGGTATTATTCCTTATTATGTTACTGTTTCTTGCACCATACTATAACGAATCGTGGCAAACTCAATACTGCATCCCCGAAGATGTAGGCAGAGGTTTATTAGGTCTAACCATGTTTTATTATTCTTTGGACATTACCTGCTCTATGATGTTACTAAAAATTTCTAGTGGAGAACTCAACAACTGATTCAGACTGAACCTGGTATATCTCGTTATTACTAGTGAAAAATTTAAAAACTAATTTTATAGGTGTTGAAATGAAACGTCAATATGTATACGGGGATTATATATTTTGTATGCGTAATAAAGCAACATTAATTTTATGATAAACGAGTATTGCGCCGTGAGTGGCGCAGCACATTACAACTATGTGAATGTAATAGTAGAACATAACAAAACAAAGCACTCGCCCGCTCCTCTCTCGCATCTTTACATGATATCATCACATAAAAAACACCACAAATACTGAAGAAGATTAATAACTGTATATATTACATTAAATGTACTTATACACTAACTAACACGAGCCTACGCGCCCCAGTACCGGGGCAAAAACCGCACAAAATTTTTAAATATCAGTTTTGTATATAATTAGATAATATTTTATCATTAGAGATAATAAAAACAGAATAAAGACTAGACTTTACACTGATCAACGACAAACTGCTAACAGCAACATATCGCGAGCGGCGCCTCTGTGCCGATCTATGGTACATAAATATAATACGTCGAGTACGAACAGGCGGCCGCTGCGCCGCATATATCCAACTAAACACAAAAACTCACTGATAAATATCATCCGCACAGAGGCGCGTGATAACATACATAAAACATTATTGTTACCTACTCAATAAGTTACATAAATTATCTGAAATTAAAAAAAACAAGTCTTAGGCTTCTGTTTAACATATCGTTAGGTAGTACCATGACAAACCCCAGTTCCGCTACGCTCAAGCTCCGCCCGCCGCGGCTGGGACCCACAGGCATGTCGGCGGGCCGGACGCTAAAATAATATTTACAAATAAACGTAGTCGAAAAAAGCTGCGGGCGACACGAACGCAGAACCCTTTTGTACCAACGGGGATATGTTTTCGACATTGTGACCTATATGATGTAACAAACATTATATATATACTTAATTTACAAGATAATTTTAAAACTAAACAAAAAATATTTTTATCCGACTTATAAGAAGAAAACCTAAAAGTCATCCACTTACGTTTCGTCACCACCGGAATAGTTACACAGTGTGTAAAAAAAATACTATATTGAATTCAGAAAGCAGAACAATACTTTAATCTACCAATCCGGTCGTATTTTTCCCATATGGTCCAATTTTGGCACATATTCCATCGAAATACGATTAAAAATAATACTATAAAACTGCTAATAATGGCAGTGTACCACGATTTCTTTGAATACCTCTGGCGAGACGATCATTAACGGTTGTGAGCAAAATTTTATTTTTTTATATGGCAACATGCTATTACAGGCTGACATTAGAGGATCGATTGTAGAAATCGATTATCGACTGAGTCAGAGATCAATTCAAAGAATCGATGGATAAAATTTATTATCAAATTTTATTTTACAATCACAAATTGAGACCGATGCATGATTGAAACGTCCACGTTCCGAAATGGTATTTCTGTTGCACATATTATGATGGGTGAATTTTCTAAATCAATGACTTTTGTCTTAATAATATGTAACGTCAATGATTGAACAAAGTACTTGCTGGAGGCTCAAGTTTATTTGTGCAACAAGAAACGGACAACATTCTATTATTAAACTCTTTGGTACTTTTTGTGATCAACGATAAGCGATTACTGAACAATTTATACAGATGTTGCGAAAAGGGAACATAATATAGAAATATTTATACATGGATGATAAAAATTATCTAATCACCATAGAAAAATAGAAACAAAATTATAACACATTCTATGTAACAAAACTTAAACATTTGAAAAACTTGTGATATGAACATTGAAAATAAAGGTCACGCATCGCGACTTGAATATTGTACCAACTTTTCGCAACGTCCTGTATAAAGCCTTAAGTATATAGTGAAGATACTTCATACTATACGATACCAAAAATACTGATGTTTGGACCGAATTTTCATTCTAACATGCCGATAAAACAAAAACTCTCCACAATGAGAAACGAAATTACGATGTTAATGTCGGCTTGCATTTGTTGCGTACTAATACGCAGTCACTGGAATGTTCACATCGACGCCCGCAATCAAATGATATAACGTTACCACCGCATGGCTACGCCCCGCGAATACATATATTGCTTTCATTATAAGCGTATTTAAATATCCATCAAGAGTAGGTACGATACGTTTATATTTTGTACTTACACACAGATATCTATAACATTATTATATATAGAAACAACCTACTTTCCCCGTCTTCGTTGTCTTGAACGGACAGCAGTGTTACATCGATAGGACAGCTACGGGGCACACACCTAGTAAATAAATACGACGATACGTCTACACAGTCTGATACACGGCAAGGGGCAATCAATCTATCGCTTACGTTCCTCCTCAACCTATAAGCAATGCGAATCGGCATAGCGTTTCTTCTCATATCTGTTTCGGCAGTTCTTTACTTTCGAAATCTTTATCGTCGTATCGACTAACTAAATTGCCCAATTTCATTCATAATGTACGGTTCGTACTCTTTTGATGTTGGCAAGACTTCACCAAGCCGTCGCATTTCTTACAGATGGAGGACGAATCTCGCGGGGGTCTCCATACAATACACATGCTTTTCCAAAAATATGCCGACGGTCGTACTGAATATACACTACTGGAGGCGAATAAAAATTTTCGAAGATGTATCTTCAAGGATCGCCGTGATTTTCGTTGATTCGTTTGAGCGTCGACGAAGACCCCGCCATTGATAGCCACGCAAGCGCCACAGCGCCCTAAGCCACAATCACAACACATCACGCCCGGGGATATGACACCACATAATACGTTAAAAATAACACGATATCGAGATTATTTCACTCCGCTTGTAGTCCGTGGTTGGCCGTGTGGCCCGTGGTTCCGTATGCTTACGCGCCCGAGAACCCGTACACTTCGAGCACGCGGATCTCGAAGTCGCCGCTGGGGCACAGAGGCGGGTTGTTGAACGTGGAGCAGCGGTCAGTTTTGCCGAACCTTATGTTCTCGTCCATCCAAATCGCCTGGCCGTCACTGTAAAGGGTTTTTGTTATGTTAATAATGGCAAAGGAATATGATGTAAAATGTAAACAATCATGCGATTAAAACGATTCCAATTATGACAATATTATTGTGGATCCGTTTGGTATAAGGTGTAAAGGGTAAAACATTAAAGGAATCTTCGTAAATGTATGGGTTGTATTTTTAATACATCAATCATGTTCAAAATCTCGATGCAATTAAATAGCAATTTATTGAATATGAGGCAAGTTATAGGATAAGTTTTTATTTCAAACAACCAGGATATATAAACTGGGTTTCGGAGCAACAAATAACACACAAGTACTGGGTAGTGTTAAAACAATACCAAACTGTATCAGTCGTCAACGTCGTTGCGAACTAAGTTTATTTTAAGGTATATTGACTTTATATAAATCCGACCATAACTTTAATAAAATCCCCCAAAAATTGATCGATACTAAAATCATCGATAAACCCCATCGATAATCGTCATCAATCGATAATCGACAACAATCGTTAATCGACTCAGTTCGCAACGCGTCGTCCACCTACCCTCCACCAATGGTAATCATAGTGTTATCTGCGGCCATGAAGAGCGAGTTGGCGTGCGGCGTCTTGGCGTCGCCGTCGTCGTTGCCGTCGTCGAGGCAGCCCACCCAGGGGTACTTTGCGCGGCTGGGGTGCAGACTGAAAGAATAGTGGACACTGACCCGCCGCCGATGGTGATCATCTTGGAGTCGGCCGCCATGAAGAGTTCGGAGCCGTGCGCCACCTTCTGCTCCTCGCCCTTGTCGCCGCCGCCCGCCGTGCAGCCCACCCACGGGTACTTGGCGCGCTCGGGGTAAAGGCTGCAATGTGTGGTAGGGATGTGTGGCTAGCCATTACATGGGTGACAATCGATTCTGTCGATTATATCGATTGCGTGGAGGTATTAGATGAGTTTATTAGTAGGTCAGGGGATTAAAAAACAGTGATGTTTTTTTAATTATTAGTCTCTTTTTTAGACTTATTTGTACACTCCAGACCTTGAATTTAAAAGTTTTTGTCTGGATTTTTAGCAAGAGGACAACTTGGATTTAGCAAAACAAGGTTAATTTAATGGGAAAACTGACTGAGGGATTCGAAACTTTTTGCGTAGCAAGATGTCGTTTATTTTTAAATTAGGGTTATGTTAGTTGAACCTGATTTAATACACAATATCACCTAATTAAATTAGTATCTGAACAATCATCTAACAATTAGTATGTGGAAATCAAAGATTTGAGACACAATATTGATTGCAAATTGGTGTGACTTGCACAAATAAGTAACTTACAAAATTTTAATTTAACGAAATAAACTAAGTACTTCAAATTTACTACAATCATAAAACAATTAAAAGATTTAAAAAATCTATAAATGAAAAGTTACTATTTTAGTCTCATTAAAGCCAACGAAATCTTTTATATCCTAATTAGAAATACTATTATAAGCTAAAACTAAAATATTTGAAGCTACTTAAACTAAATTTGCAAATGAAAGTATAAAAAATAAAGCTTATATAAATAATGAAGACAAAAATGTATAATAAAGCGTAGAAGTGTTAACATGCGAAGCGGATGAAAATGTGCTATGCGAGGTGTATAATGTGTGAGTAAAGTAAATACAATGCAGCCTTTTACCCGAAGAGCCCAAAACCATAGTAAATATATATTGTGAAAAAAGCGTGACCAGAAAAATAAGTGTGCTTTCGATTCACTAAATTTTTCGAAATCAATTAGGATAACTTCTCCTGATATCAACAGTTAAATAATTAATACATTTTTAGTATCGTTCGCAAAAATAAAAAATGAATATTTGTCTCGAATATTAATTATATTTTTTTTCCTTTTTTTATTGACTGTCGAGTATAACATCTAAATTTCTTATATCAGAAATTTACAATAGCCCAGAGAATTATGTATATCTAAGGCTATACATAGCCAAATAAAAATCGATCGGTCGACATCTTATTTTTTACCATTGTGAAATTAGAGGAATATTTTATTATAAATTGAAAATCGATTAATTCACAAGTTTTGATATCGACTAAAGAACAATTGATCGATTATGACATTCCTTCACCAAAATTTGAAACGATGAATGAAGACAAATAATAAAAGATAGATAAAAGAAATTTGATAGACTTTATAAAGTGAGAAATTGTGAATAAAAATATAAATCTTATTTTTCACGGTCACTTACAAAAACCAAATATTTCTAAGCTAATAAATAGTTCGGCGGAGACAAGTGGTTATTTACATCCCAATACATAGTATATAAAGTAATAATAAAATATAAAGCTGTAATAGAAATGTGTAGCGTCTAATTAAATATAGTTCGATAAAATATATAGAAGCATTGTAATATAAATAATAGAAAAGCGAGATATACTACAGAAAGTTTGAATATAATTCAAAGCAAAAATAATTCGAGAGCAACAATATTATAATCTTTAATAGTTTTTTCTATTTTTTTTCAATAATAACTTTTAAACTACTATTTTTTACTAAATATATTACTTTTTTTTATCTGTTGCAACACTGAAGACAGTGTCCATAACCGGTGACTCAACTTAATCATCGTCAGAATTTGTTAGATCTAATGGTTACCTAAATAGGAATGTCTCCCCCGTCCCGAAGTAAGCCTGTCTGTTTCCGCGCTCGTCCTTCTGATTTCGTTCGAACCATCGCGTCGAACAATACGCTCCAAACACCTGAAATGTTACATTGTGAAATTATACTCTACATTTTTTTGTTCAAATAATGATATCGCCGACGTTAAGTACATAAGTAAAAGCATTATAAAAGTAACATTTTCAATGACCTAAAAACTGCAACAAGCAAACATTTTTTTAGTGACTGAAGACTGTTAATCTGATAAAATATTTAGAAACACTTCTATAAGCTAAAAATTGTGAAGTAATAAAATTAACATTCTTGACAATTACAATCTTATTAACCTGTAAAACTAATCTGCTTAAATAAGTCTACATAACAACGCCTAAACCCTCTCAACGGTAGGAGGCCCCTGCGCAGTCGAACGTATATGGGCTGATGATGATGACCAATAAATCTCACCTCGTTGTTACAAGTCTTGATCATGAGCAGCGTGGGCTCATGGTGTTCGACCCTCACGTAGAACGTGGTCAGCGAGCAGCCGTGCTCCTCCGTGGTGTACAGGAGTACCGGCTGATACATGGTGATGCGCACCGGCAGCCACGACCATAGCGTGAACAACTGCAACACACACCACAGTATTATAACACTCCATAGTTATAGTACACGAATAAGCGAACAGTATTAGCTTCCTCTATCAACTACTAGATGGTACTAAATAAAATTTGATGCGATAGTAAACTTGACGTATTCAATCCTGAAGGAATCGTTATTTATATTCTTGCAATTATTAATCGATATATCGATTATGTTAAAACTCCGGCCTTCAGAATCGATTGCTCAGCTAAAGAACTACCTATTTAAAAAAAGAACAACTAAATTAATTCACAACATTTAAATCTTTTGAAAAAAGAAAACATACTTGTCAATGGTAATATTTTAAATCTGTTCTATTCTATTTTCAAAATTATATTTATTTAAGAAAACAATGCGTTTACTATGTACATGACATATGACGTCACAAAATAAATTAGTGTTGGTTATTCGGACATCTACATGTGAACGGGTGCAGTGCGCACACACAGACGTCTATACAACAATATATACAAACGGTACGGTCTAAAGTACATATTCAGACGGACAACTGCATGCAACATCGACTGTTATGAAGGTTCGAGGCGATCTCACAACATCGAGACTCATAGATTTAGGATAAAAAGTCCTTACTATAATACAATACCTTCTTTCGTAAAATAAAATAACAAATTAAGAACAAATAGTATTGAAGGAGAAAAATTATCTAAAGCACGTTAAGTTTAAAAATCTATGTATAGTAGTTGAAGCGTTCCCGAAAATCCTAAGGTGCCATTACAATATTTCTGACATAATTCAGCTGAAATTAAAAATTTTATTTATTTTATTTTATTTTAAGAAATCATTTGTAACGCAATTTTTCTTAGTTTTATGTAAAATCGATACCAAACGATTTTAAATATTAAGCATATTAGTAATATTTCTATCAGTCAGAATTTCAATAGATTCTCGTATTCGGGAGCGTCTCACATGTAACAAGTTTTATTTATAAATTATTTTATATACTATTGTTAAAATAGACTAATACCACAGTATCATAACATTATTTCTATTTAAAGGATTTTTAAAAATCTTTCTAAGTTTTCTTTATCAATTCATTGCATGCATTGCATGTAGGAAAATAACTAATTCCTAATTTAAATGAAATTGCGTTATTTTTACTCTAATCGTGCTTGTTACCTCAATTATGTCAGTTAACTTATAAAATAATTAGAAAAACTTCTACAATTCTAATAGTTTAAAACTATTTACGCCATGAATAGCAACAAAAAACGATGTAAAAATATTAATACAGAGTGAAATGGAACACAATAATTACAGAGAAAAAAGGTTTACTATACCGATGACAATTTGAAAAATGGTTTTAAGCCAAAGATATAGTGGATGTGCATATGAAATCGTGATACATGTGTGACAGGGGAGAGATGAAAGATGACATGCTACGCCTTAGGGTTCCGTAGGTGTGCAGAGAACCCTCATTTCTCACACTTGGTCAACTGTGTTTTATGTTTTTTTTTTTTGTGTAGTATCAATAAATGAAAACAACCATTAATAACTAATCTATTCGAAACTAAATGATGGTGCATTGATGACAATGGTATATATGCGAGTATAACGACCAATCAGCGTTTCGAGCAAAAAACCTAAAAATAAAAAAAAAAAACAAAACTCAAACTAATGAGGTAGGCATTAACCTACGGAACTCTAAACGGGTACAAGTGCAACCGTTACAATAATCTGCCCCCATTGATTAGTGTTAATAAACTTGAAGATGTTGGTGTCAGTCAAACCTTCCGCCTCAAGTCTGAAGCTTGATGTTGGTCCTGGAACACCGCGTTAGGGAATGGGAACCACAGGGCCAAGTGGGAGGAGCGTGGGCTCTGCGAACACCGGACTCACTCATGACGCTTTTATACCACACGTTTGAAATATTCAAATTTCGAATTTGGAACTATTTTTTTTTAATACAGTATGCCTGTGCGATCCGAATAATGCCGATTGAGTTTCCTGATTTAGGTTGAATACATCAAAAATGTATTTCCCAAATAAATTGAAGTTTGCTTGTAACCCTTTTTTAAAACATAGAAAATAAAAGTTATTATTTGCAGGGGGTTGAAACGCAGTACACAAAATCCGACAAATCCAACATTAATGTAGGACAAGAACAAAAAATAAAATAACTGAAAACATTCATAAAAAATAGCAGTCATGCATTCTAGCTTACATGTACTCACCACAGACGCAAAAAAAAAAATCGAAAAAATTGTAAAAAAAAAGAAACGAGCCATCGCTGTAGACGGCTCCGTTAAAGCGATTAGCTTTAAATAATAATAAACACCTAAGTGACAAGCGGTGCAACTAAACATCGAATGTCGCAAGCTTGTAATGGGGCGACACTTATACTCGTGTATCAATACTGTTCTTACTTCGCTCTGGTCTAGTATCTGCGACTTGATCGATTGTATGGGGTATACGCCCATCGAAAGGGCGCGCGGGCCCGGCGAATGTGAGCCCTAACGGGAAAACCGGCACACGGTTAGCACTCACACAAAACAATCGATAACATGCCACCTCCACATCACTATAATCGGTAATGTATCATTACAAATACGTTAATAATCAAGCTATGTTCATGTGTTGTTATCACAAAGTAACATTTTGTACATTTGTATTGTGAATTGTCAAAATTCAACCTCGTAGCATATTCCACACGCATGCCAAATTCCAATTGAATCGATATATATATCGACCATAAAATATTTAGGTATCTTACATAGAACACATTTAATACATAAGAAAAAAACATGAATAATCATACATCTAAAGCCAATGAAATGATTGTCCGTTGGTATATTGATATCGATAAACATTCCGATGGCGATTATATCGAATGATCACATCGATTACACAACAATGTAATAATCATTCACATGTCTCTCGCTACACAGACTTGAACAAAACATAAATCCATGGAGTCGACATTAAATTAAAGGGCGTTATATGTATCTTACAAAAAAATAAAATTAAAAACGATAAAATCATCCACTCTGTATTTTTTTTATCGAATATGTAAATTATTCGATGTGTATAGTTAGTGGTGTTAGAATCGCAAATCGAATGATTGGATGATAAATAAAAGCGAAAGCCACGCCTAGTGTCACCGTGTACAATACCATCTGTTTGCACGTTTCCTCAGACATCCTCTGCAAACGAAGTAAAAATCCGATACATATTCAGTGCGGCATGTGGATGTATTATTAAATATAAACCTAACAATATGTTAATAGTATAGACGTGGCTAACATATCCTACTACATTTAATGGAGACATTGTTATGAAAGGTGTTTTATTCTCAGCATATATAATTTCTGTAAACATATAAATATTGAGAAATATAAATAGATACACGGCTTAATTAGTAATCAAGATAAACCTATTTCGATACCGAATAATAAATTAGAACGAAATGTCTTCGTTACAACGAAATTCTTGATTCCTCCCTATCACAATAGTCAGACAATTTTTCTGATAAAATAAGCATGCATATCAAATGGAATCTATTGTGATTTATAACTTTTACAATATCCTTACAAGATGGACTAAGACGATAAACATTTATCACTAAAATTCAATTCATAGTCCTCATCACCCAATTCGATAATGCTTACGATGTATTCATTAGTTGATAAAAATTGCACTTCGCTCACATCATCACATTTCACCATATATATATTAACCATCCAACCATTTACACCAATTTTCATAATACCCATATCCAATTCATCATCATCATTCATAACACCTCATCATTCTTCATAATTAGTTGCGTAGTACTGAATGGTGATGGTACCTCGCGTATGGTCAGCGTGTGCGACATCATTTGTATGTTGACTTGCGACTGGCTGGTCGGCAGGTTGTCGGACGATCGCGACCGCACCAGTCGCGACCCGGTGATCACTTGCTTCGATTTCAGTGTCATCTCTGTCTTTATGAACACCCGTGATATGTACTGCGAACTGAAAGATGTTTATGGCATTAGCAAAGTGAAATAAAAATACTTGAATATGGTTACGATAAGGGTTGTCTATATGTCGTTCTATATCAAAACGAATACATATTATAAGTCAGTTTAAAAGCTGTGTACGATGATAGCTGTAATTTAAGCCACCGATCAAATAATATCAGAGTTTCTTAATCTTCTAATTCACCTTATACAGCTGAATACAGCGTAGCACTAGTACTTTTATTAACAACTGGTTGTCTATTTTAGCGACTAAACTCGTGAGTTTAGTTTGCTACGATACTATGAAATCAATCTCTACCTCTGTTTACAGTTGAATATGTTATACATACTGATATACTAGTCAACATATATTGGGCTTGCTTACCTTAAAGCTCTAATGCTGAAGGCGGTCCTCAGCAGTTTGGTTGGCGAGACGGGCATGTTCCTGCAAAACTTGTCTATGGCGTGGTCGACGCCATTCTTGGTAGCCTCTGCGTACCACTCAGAGTTCTGGTTCGATGTGTGCTTGTGGAAGAGGATGAGGATAGCGAGCGCCACTCTGTAGAATACCTAAAAAACAAAAAATTAAAATAATTCGATAAATACACCCAAAAGTCACACTAATAGTCCTGATCCCACATTAAGATACAAGTTTTGTGTCATAGATATCAGAAACTACGAGAGACTTCTCGGTCTCACTAACACCGAGACCCGAAACAAATATTTGCAGATAACATAGACATTTGTATCGGTGAAGGAATTCACTTGCGGCTGCTCGTTCCCCAAGCTGGTGTCTAGCCAACTTCGCCACGGGACTGTTCAATAAATTCGCTTTGAAAATATGCGTCAAAAAAATCCTTTTTTCAGATACAAAATTTCACTGCTTCGTTACTCTTAAGAATTATATAATTCAGTAACACATAGAAGCTTGTTTAGTAAGCGACACTAAGTTTGCCTCCTACTCTGTGGTACTAAAGTTTACTAAACATGACAGTAGGAATCATAGTCTGCTTCATTATTAAGTGTGTACCTTAATGCCTTCGTGGAAGAAGCAGTCGAGTACTCGCACGAGGTGAGGGAAGGGCAGAGCGGCCAGGATCCACCACTGCCAGTCCGCGTAGATGCGCTCGGGGCCTATGGCGCCGGACAGTCGCGACAGGTGCTGCGCCGCTGACTTCTGCAAACAAGCACCAACACTGTAGGGACACTGCACCAAATATAGAACTCGTCTGGTAAAATGAATTTGTTGAATGGGAACAAATGCTAAATCTAACAGAAAGCCCTGAAGTTTTTACTTGGTTACGCTATAAAAAGGTTCATGATACAATAACCTATAATGATGAAACAGCTAATATAAATCATTATTAAGAACCAGACAAGCAGTCAATGTCAAGTGTAAGCAGAAAAGCTCCACAATCTCTCTTTGTGCCAAAATTGCAAGTCATGGTTATGCCCCAATGCGCCTCATTCCCTTATCTCTAACGCTAAAGATCCATGAGTCATACATCAAAGTTCCTCTAGATTCGATCAACGAATGAGTAATGCCCCTCATCAATGATGCAATCAACAGCCAAGTAAACAACATCAGTAGGCCGTTCACACTATCGATCTACCCCGGTGTCCACACAAAGGGTTCAAGATGCCTATCGATTTTTAACTCTTGTGTCGTTCACCCCTATCGTAATTATCGAGTCGATAAACCCTAGTTCCGTAACCTTAGACATTGTTATCGGCAATTTATTTGTGATCGACAAGCTGGTTGGAACCGCGGCCATGCTGATGTGAATTACGTTTTGATTACACCGCAATTGGTTTCGACAGTAATTAATTGCTTTTTAGTATGTTTGTGAAAATGTGGGTCGCTGTTTTTGGACCATTCGCGCACGGCCTACTATCTCGTACATGGTAAATGGCTATTGAATAATCAAATAGGTGATTACTAGTTGTAAATAGTACGAGTAAACGTGTAATACCGTTAGTGTAAATAACATTTGGAACTTTAAAATAAACAAATTCCCGTGTTTTTTATTTTTACTAACAGATGTTTAACAAACGATTTACCCTTTAAATGAATGAGTTACAGTTCTGGAATCAATAGAAAATATATAGACATAGATTTAATCTGCTAATTATTATACATTTATTTTCTTTAGACACACAATTATTCTGAAAGACAGTTTCAATTACGATGTACTAATTCTAAACGAACGATATTGCCTCTTGAATACACCCGACTTCTAAACGCTTTCACATACCAACCAATTCAGTCGAACAATGCTTTAAGCAGGCATCGAAAGCCAATCAAGTCACCGCTAATTGGTTCCTTAATATTGCTTTGGCAATTGAAATTGATTTGAGGGTATCTAAGGGGGTGGCCACGAGTAAGGCCATTTTGTCAACTCAAACCGGATTTCATCTGATCATGAAAGCTCAATACTGGTAATGTCACACGTGTGTGTAATCATGCAGTTAATGGCGTAATACGCTCGATTAGTTCTCATACTGATCGCCGGTATCAGGTATCTTCATACCCATTGTATAGCGGGAGTCGTGATGAATTTCATAGTGTCTTCATACAATATTGGATTTTTTTTGGATTTGTAACTAGCTTCGTTAAAATACGTTCATTATATTTGATATCTCCAGACCAATCGTTTCACAAAAGGCATAAAGAATTAATATTTTCGAACAAAATTAAAATTATTTTTGTATTTTGATCTAACATCGTTAAAATACGTTCCTTGGATTTGACATGGTTTTTAAAAATATATAAATACATTGCTTGCTTATTACTAGAGATGCGCCGAGTTACACTTTTGCCGAGTAACGAGTACCGAGTTTTACTCGGTTCATTTTTTTTTCAACCGAGTACTCGGCCGAGTAACTCGGTTCAATTAAATTTCCAATTCGCGCGTGGTACATTAGAATTTAAATAGCCTGTTTTCGGAGGCCGGTAACGTCTACGAAGAATAGAGGAATAGGCTGTTACCAGAACGTGCAGCGAGGCTTGTGTTCCTGCATCATAACTTCATCATCAACCCATATACGCCCACTGCTGAGTACGGGTCTCCTCTCCCATTGAGAGGGTTTAGGCCATAGTCCACCACGCTGGCCTAGTGCGAGTTGGCGGACTACACACTTAAGAAATTCCTAAGAACTCTTTAAGTGTGCAGGTTTTATCACGATGTTTTTCCTTCACCGTTAAAGCAAGTGATAATTCAATGTGAATACACACGTAACTTCGAAAAGTCAGAGGTGTGTGCCTGGGGTTCGAACCCGCGACCGTCGAGATTTTCGACCGCGCGCCCAAACCTCGAGGCCATCACTGCATCATAATTCATAACTTAGCTTTATCCAATTTTAAATATTAATTATTGTTATTACGTACTATAATTTTGATTTTATTAATTGAGATTTTCAAAGATTTCCTAAATAACTAAATAATTTTTGATTAACACAGTTGTTTACGAAATGACATAAAATAATATTTATTGAATCTATAAAATGTTTAATAAATAAATAAATAAAATAAAAATAAAAAAGCCTTTTATTTCACACCTTTGCAATGTAACAATTAGTAGAAGATTTACAATAAGTTTTAAAATTTCATGCAATAGTAAACATAAAAAAGTATTCATATTTCTTTCCATCATTTTTAATAATAACAAAAGCATTTCATAATTTATAATCAGGAAGCTATACAACTAATAATTATATATATATATTTTTTTTTTTTATTTAAATTGAATAAATTAAGATATTAATAAATAATTAGATTAGATTTGATTCCATATTGGTATATAATTTATTAATAATTGATTTTTATTCAATAATTGACTAAGTTAAAATCTAAAATTAAATTATAAAGTTTCATGCAATTAAATTAAATATTAAAAGAAATAAAATTTAAATGTATTTAAAGCGTGAACCCCTCTCAGTTGAGGGTAAAGGCCTCCTCCAGAGATGCCCAGTGGTCTCTATCCGCAGCTGTTGCCATCCATCCTTTTCCAGCCGTTCGTGTGATATCATCCTCCCATCTACTTCTAGGTCTCCCTCTCTTCCTTTTTCCTGAGGGCCCTTGCCATGACGTTACCCGACTTGTCCACCTGTCGTCGCTCATTCTCCCTACGTGACCTGCCCATCGCCATTTCAAGCTCTTTGCGTAAATTAGGGCGTCTATTATACCTGTTACTTTTCTAATCTTGCAGTGGCGTATTTTTTGTATTCTTCTGACCTTCATCATACTCCTCTCCATACCCCTCTGGCAAGTGGTTATTTTGTGTTTTGCTTGCCGTGTAAATTTCCACGTTTGGCTGGCGTACGTGAGGGATGGTAAGAGGCAGCTGTTCATAACTTTTCTTTTTAGTTTTATAGGCAGTTGGCCCTTGAAGATTTCTTTGAGGCTCCAGAATTTCCTCCATGTCCCTTTTATTCTCCTGTCGATTTCTTTTTCGTTATGCTGCTTGTCGAAAGAGATTTGTTTGCCTAGATAAATATAGGAATCGACATATTCCAAGGATACATTTTGGACCTGCAGCAGATTTTTTGATGCATTTGTCATTATTTTCGTTTTTTCAAAGTTGATCTCTAGGCCCACCTGCCTACTTTCTTTTTGGAGAGCCCTTATCATATTTTCTAGGTCCTTACTGTTCTCAGAAAACAAGACTAGGTCGTCAGCGAATCTCAAGTGACTAAGTCGCCGGCCTTCCACTTTTAAGCCAACTGTACTCCAGCTTACTTTTTTTATTATGGACTCTAGAACTGCGATAAATATTCGAGGAGATAAGGGGTCTCCTTGCCTCACCCCTCTCTTTATTGGAAAAGCAGGTCCAGTTGACTCCAATTTAACTCTGCTTGTGTTGTTGTCGTATAGGTATTTCAGCACTTTGATGTATTTGGTCTCTACATTTTGAGACTTCAGTGTTTCCCATATAGATGAATGAAGTATTGTATCAAAAGCTTTTTGGTAGTCAATGAACGCTATATAGAGTGGTTTTTGATGTTCTTGATATTTCTCGATGAGTATCTCGACTGAGTGGATATGGTCTATCGTTGAGTAGCCTCTTCTGAACCCTGCTTGTTCAACTGGTTGGAATGAGTCCAGTGTGGGACTTATTCTTTTTACTAGTATTGATGAGAACAGTTTGTACATTGTAGGTAGAAGGCTGATGGGTCGATAGTTGCTAACATCGTTTGGGTCTCCTTTTTTATAGAGTAAAATTATGTTTGACTCTGACCATTCCTTTGGTGTTTTAGATGTATCTAAAATTTTGTTAAAGAGTATTGTTAAGGGTGTAGACAGAGCTGTACAAGCAATTTTTAGTTCTTCGTTCGTTATCCCGTCGGGTCCTGGGCTTTTGTCTGGTTTGAGCCGTTTTATTTCCTTAATAATTTCGGATTCCTGTATTGGGTGTATCTCTGAAACGCTTTCAGTTTCTTCTGGTAGGCTTTGGTGGGTTTCCTGGTGTTTTGGTGCGTTGTACAAGGTTTGGTAAAACGAAGTGGCTATTTGGAGAATGTCTTTTCGGTTGTAAGATACTTTGTTCGATACGCGGAGCCCTTCTATCCATGTTTTATGCGATCTTAGTTCGTTGTTCGCTTTCTTTAAGCTGCCGGATGTATTTAGATGTTTTTCTATAATATGCCTTCGATGCTCCTGGTAATCTTGTCGTAAATACTTGCTTATAAGTTTGTACAGAGCGCTTAATTCATTTTTCATTGCTCTCGATTTTGGCCTTGTTCTTTGCAATTCTCTTCTTCGGTCTATTAGTCGTTTCGTGCGATCCGATATAATGTTGTGTAATTTTGCTACTTGTTTATTAGTGATTGAAGCTATTTTTAAGCTATTTTTGATAGCGGAGGTTAACTTGTTGTAATATGTTTGGACTGTATCTTCTTCATAATGCTGGCAAAGCGTGTTTTGGTGGTAAAGCAGTCTTTCTATATATGTTGAAATTTCTTCTTCTGATTTCAGTGTGTTTTTGGGATAATTTGTATAGTTAGCTCTACATTTTCTAAATGTTTTAAGACTAAAAGCCGCCCTTACACACCTATGATCTGTCGGGAACTGTATGTTTAGTACTTGTACATTTAGTATGTTTTTGTACAGGTTTGAAAGAATGTAATCAATTTCATTTTTAGTGTTACCGTCTGGGGATGTCCACGTCCATCTTTGTTTTCTTTTCTTTTTGAAGAATGTGTTCAAAATAGAGAGATTGTTCTCATGAGCAAACTGTAATAATCTTTCTCCTCTTTTGTTTCGTTCCCCACATCCAAACTTATTTGTTATTGGATATTCCTTATGTTCTATTTGGCCTAATTTTGCATTAAAGTCGCCCATGACCACTACATTTTCTTCGGCTAATTTTAGAGCTCTATCGACAGTGTCGTAGAAGGACTCGATTTCTTCGTCGTGTGCCGCATCGGTAGGTGCATATACTTGTATAATGCTTAATTTGAATTTATTTATATTAAGTTTCAAAAGCGCTACTCGTTCTGATAATCCAACAAAGCTTTCAATGTACTTTTTGAGGTGTTTTTTTACTAGGAATCCCACTCCGTAGAGCCCCGGCGTTTCTCCTATGTAATAAAATATTATATCCTCGTATTCTTGTATTGTATTTCCAAGTCTTCTTATCTCTGATAAACCGATTATATCGAACTTTACATTTTTCAGTGCTTCTTGTAGCTCGAGCAGGCGTGCATGAGTCGATAGAGTTCTTACATTGTATGTAGCTATAAAATATAAGGTTGGGCCTTTACGATTTTTTGATGAAGATGGAGAGTTATTTACCTCTGGAGGGTTTTGGTCTAATTCTCCCGCGGTGACCAGCCGTTTTGGGAGATTTAGGTTGAGGGAGGGGTGCGCTGGTTGCTAGAGTGCTGTTTGGCTTGAGCATTGTGATGCTTTTTGTGGAGAATGGGATCCGGGGTATGTAAATGTTGGTTCCTTTATGAGGTAGTTATTCATGCTGTTAATTTTTTTAATTTTTGCCGATTGTTTATTATTTCCATTCTTGCCAAAGCTTGAAGTGTCTTGTGGAGATTCTGATAGATTTCTTTTCTTGTTATCTTTCTTCTCTTGCCCTTGTCCGGTTAGGATGACTTGTTCTTTTTCTCTTTTTTTCTCTTTTAATATGATAATTTTATCGTATTTTATGATAGCCCTATTTCCCAGTTCTCTTTCCTTTTCGAGCTCGATTTGAAGCTCTTTGCGTTTTTTGATTATTTCTAAGGGAAAATCTTCTTTTATGTAATAAGGTGAATTCTCTAACTTTATTTTATTTTTTAGTACCTTTATTTTTAATCCCATAGTGGCTAGTGTGACTACAATAGGCCTAATTTTTTCCCCTTTTTTCCCTAGTCGTCTAACCGATTCAATGCCATACTCATTGCAATTGACACTTAGCATATTATTAATGATACTCAGCACTTTGTCTTCCAAATCTTGATAAGACCGTTCTTGTTCTTCTACTCCAAAAAACAGTACATTTTTTCTTCGGGTAAGTCTCTCAATATTTTCTATTTTATTTTTGTGTGATTCCAGTTGTTGTTCCAGGTGCTCATTTTTTAGTTCCAAACTGTTAAACTTTTCGCTCATGGTGCTAATAATGGTATTCTTGATGTCTTCTTTTATATCAAGCATATCTGCTTTTTGCTGTCGTATTTCTTCTTGCATACTTCGGAGCATACATTTTAATTCATCCATTTTTTAAATTGACTAATTTTTTAGCTCACCGTGAAGTATCGCCCTCTTGTGTTAAGTAGCGGAGTTAGTTACTCTGGTAGTGTGTGTTTAACGACTTTTCTCACGAGTGTCGCTACTCGACGCTAGATGGCGCTAGTAGTTCTTGTGACGATTTGAAACAGCGATAACGGTTTTTTGTTTTGATGTTTGCACATATGAAAATAGTCTTACTTACATGTAAAACCACGATTCTCTTGTATCTATATTAATTGCTGATCACTGCACTGTTTTTATTTAATTCGGATGTGATTTCACTTTTATTTGTTTCGTAGCTCGTTCTCAATGTCTGTTTTTTTGTTTTGGTTGATATTTCACTAATCCTTCACTTTTTCGAGAAACTATTACATTGTCCAGATAGAACTTTGCACTTTTTTGTGATTTTATACTGTTGTAATGTTTGTTTCTACTTGCACTTATTTTTTTGGAATTTAAAACACAGAGCCGATATAAGATGTTTAATACATCACTTAAATTCAGTCATTTCAACCTTGTCAAGGTCGCGGGACGTCGCTGGCTGCAGGAGGCTTCCGACCAAACCCGGTGGAAGTCATTGGGGGAGGCCTATATCCAGCAGTCGACTTCCATTGGCTAATGATGATGATGATGACTGATGTTTAAATGATATCTACCGAAATATATTGCATTTTTTAAACAGAGTATACTCGGCATTCAAACCGAGTTATTCGGCCGAGTACGAGTATCAAAAAACCCGCCGAGTACGCCGAGTACCGAGTATCAACCGAGTACTCGGCCCATCTCTACTTATTACTATAAATTACAACAACGTATAGCATTTGCACAATAATAAACGGCAATGAATGCAAAAAACCCGACTGTGACGTAGATAACCGATAAAGAAGTGGGCGTGGTTCGACTTTACTACGTTCTTTACGTAACTCCTTGTGAGTGATTAAGATAATCGTGTACACATTATAACGGCTCTATATTCATAAATATTTATAATTCCAGTATCATGTTATTCAAACTAATTACTTTTTTCAAGCCACACCTCTGTCCTTTTGAAGTTATGCGGTATTCACAAAGGTTATTGGAATAAAAGATTTTTGTTTTTCGCATTTAACAAAGACAGTATGAGGCTTGCATAACATCGTCGTCAGCAGATATACGTCCCATTGCTAGCCACGGGCCTCCTCTATAACTTGAGAGGATTTGAGGCCATATTCCACTACGCTGGCCTAGTGCGGGATGGCGGACGAAACATAAAAAATGATATTTTAATTTAAAGTACTTGTAGCTGTAAGACAATGTTGTCTATATTTTACCTACTACATAGAACACATAAGTAACTTTTTAATGTATTAATGACGCAATCATACGCGAAAGAAAGGTACTTACGGCATGCTTCTTCGCGATCTGCATGACAGTCTTCCAGGTAACTTCGTTGAGTAGTTTCGTTTGTGTGATGAACATCTTCTCTTTGGACGCGACGAGACTCGCCATGCAGTGGTAGCATTCTTCCTCTGTGGACAAATGAAACGTACAATGAATAAAAATATACTATGATAAAATAAACCTGATTTCTATTTAATAAGGTCGGCTTGAAATGAAAACGATTATTTGAATCATTTTTGGAGATATTTTTGTTTTGTACCACATAAGTGTAAATGTGTTAAGCATGTTATTGTAATACGTAAAATAATCATAACCGTTTTCTATCTTAATTTTTAAAGTCCGTGAGTCTAGTTAAAAACTAATGTCCTGCAGAGTATTCTAAACTATTGACCATCATTATGTAATAAAATAATATATAGACAACTGATCACTACCAATATCCTTTTATTATTATCTTTGCTATAAGTTATTTGAAAATATATAAATCATATCCTTATAAGCCAAAAAATGTCTTTCCTACGATATACCGAAATATCAAAAATTGCTATCAGAATTACAGTCGCCGTAGTATTAGAAAATAAAATACAAAACCATCTGGCCTCTCGACATGCGAGAGCCAAATTTATTCCTACCGTCCCAATTACACGGGAAAATAAACAAAAAAATACCAGTCCAATTTCGTACGTAGGAAAAAATACTCGGCTGTAATCCCAGTCATGTTGTACATGACAAATTGGAACGGGAGATGACACGTCCGTTTCCCAATTTGGTGTTCTCGGGGGATGCCAGGGAACTGTCATCGGTTTCCGATATGAGAAACATCACGTCACTGTTTCTATGCCGTGTGCGAATTTATAATGTAATGAAGTTTTGTATAGACAGTAGAGAAAATGTGAAGAAGTATGTCTGAATAAAATTGCTCCTTTACTAGACTAGTATCTTTATGTAGTCGTAGAAAATTTAAACAAGCAGACCAGACAACGTTTTCTGTCAGCCAGTTTGAAAAGCTTTTCGTCTAAACCACTGGACCACTTATAACCAATGGATTTAAATTACTCTTGGTACAGAGATTATAGGATCTTGAGAAAAGGACATAGAGCACTTTTTTCATAAGTTTACATATTCGTAGTTTTTCAAAAAATATAAAAACTATTTTGATTCTAAATACGAAAGCGATTTGCGTATGGAAAATGCAGCGAACCGTTGTTCTGCGGTACAGTTCGGGAAAACAATGGGAAATGTTTTCGTATTTACCGACCGCTGTTGGTTTTGCACATTGAAATTTAATCCGCTATTGTTTCAACGTCATATTTTTATTTCACTAACTGGATTATATTATTTACAATATACGGGTAAAACGTGTCTATTTTATAGGCGGTATGAACTGTGCTATGTACAAATCATTTATACCAATTGCTTATCAATATATTTTTCCGATAAAACAAGATGGCATCAAAAAACAAATTTTAAAAAAAGTTCTCGTAACTCTTCTACCATAAAAAGTTATGAGATTCATGTCTGTTAATTTTTTCAGTCCCTACTTAAGAGACCTTCTGTCTTAAATTGTAAACTAATAGGCTAATCTATCTACATCTTATAGTGACCATATCAGTCTAAAAACTTTAATGTATCAAATATAATAGTTTAACTTGACGATTAATTTCTTCACAACATTTCTAAATATTTATTATAGTAAAATTTTCCTGAGGTAATGTGTCACGAAACGATAAATAGAATATTCATATTACCTATCAGACCTCGATGTTCATAACACCGTTTATGTACGAATGTTTCACAATTTGTGTGCGTACTAAAAAGACCGTAGAACAGTTCTGCTAGCTCGATAATTTCTCAAACAAGGATGTATTCAAGACAGATTGTGTCTAAACACGCAACAATCATTACTAAAGACTTCACATCAATAACATACTGTTTGTAATACAGTTCAAGATATACTTGTTATTTCAATTGTTTATTGTGTAAAGTATGAAAAATACCTGACAAGTAAAGTCAAATAAATCAATCAAATTTCAAATTAATTGGTCAAGTAGATTTCTAGGAAATTGGGTGTGACTGACAGACAAACAAAAATACAGGGTGTATTTAGACCGTGATCGGAAACTGAGGCAGGTAATAGCGATAGTGATTACAAACCCCCTGGCATTAAAGAAAATCCCGACAAAAAATAAAATTTTTGACGTTTTCCATACAAACCACATACTTTTAACACCGATGGTTGTATGGAAAACATATCGCCACTGGGTTTGTGATCACCCTCGCTATTACCTGCCTCAGTTTTTGATCATGGTCTAAATACACCCTGTATATAGGACATGTATAGGATTTCCGTATGTTTTCCTTTTTAATTACCATACTCTTAGGTACGGTTGAGTATTTCGTAGTTCGTACTATAAATCCAATTTGTCGTTTTTCTCGGTTTTAAATAAGATAATAGGTAGTAATACACGAGACGTAGTTTCTTTTAATCCCAATCCTGGAAACACGATTAAAATGTGCAGAAATAAAATTCATTCCAACATTTCAATTCAATTCCAAGATATTTAGTGGGTAAAAGAAATGTTTTATAAATTTCAAAGGAATAATTTTTCCGAGTTTAGAGTGAGGTAATTTCTCGCGTGCGCACACTGACCATTCGTAAACAATTCAACATTTGACTTACACGCTAACGCTACACATGCAAACGTGTTGCCAACACTTTGAATGAATACAGGCAGGACAGAAGGAACTTTTTTGCAGCCATCAGAGCTTTTTTCCATACTGATTCTAAATTGTATTAGGTAAGGCAAAAGTAGGGCACTAGATCACTGTTTCCCTACTAATAAGGCCAGAATTTGGAGAAAAGAGATCTAGTATTATTTATCAGTCGCCACAATCATAGCGACATATTCGAAATGATTCCTAGTATTATGCAATAACAACCTTAAAGAAAAAAAACAACTGATAATAAAACTATAAGCAAAAGAAATGTCCTAAGTTAAAGAAAACGCATGGGGATTACAAAGGATTTAAAATTCAACATACAATTTTAATTGCTTCAGAATTACGCTATTTTCCTCATAAAAATACTCCACTTTATGACTTCCCAAGTTAATATATGTTTTTAAATATTTGTGGAGCTATTTATGAATATTATGTATAGACTAAGTAAGTTTTCATAAAAAATGCTATTCAAAAAATACACATTTTCTGACCGATATCTTTTTTCTAGCACGTATGAAATTATATCGACAAAAAATACTAAACATGCCCAATAGTCACAGACTAGATAGTTCTCCACTCACGCTAATATATTATAAGCATCAGAAACTAATACAGACATTTTGGTCTCAAAAAGACCTAGAGTCAATATTAACTATCCAGGGATCTGCGAAACAAATTACAGGGAACAAGAATCAGAAGACGATATTACGCTGGAGTAATATTCAACCAGTATAACTAACATTTTTCATAAAACCTTTCAATATAGACTACCTTATTCTTTCTCCAATAGTACAAATATTTTCACGTAAAGCTGAAGGGTCGCGCTTCAGTCGGCGATTATTCTGGGCGTCATCTCTCGCTCCATTGTTTTCACAGGTGCGCTTTGAAATGCGCTCCACTTGTCTCCTGACCCCATTACGTAGACCGTTGTCGTATTTCGTGGGAATTTCGTGATAATGCCCACAACGCTTATAGTTACAGTCCGGTAAAGAAGGATTAGCGTAAATTCCCCCGTAGCAGTAATGTAGCAGAGGATGAGCGTAAATTTCTGAGCAGGCTGTTAGAATTAAATGCAAGACAAATGCATTTGCTGGTCAGTTTCAACTAGTGAATATTAATTAAAGTAGAAAACTTTCTACGGCAAAATTATGACAATAGTGTTCATATCCTACCTGGTATTTGAAAAGCACACAGCTCATTGTGACTTACAAAGACGTAATTACGAGCTTTCCATATTCGATCGTTCTTTAGCAACGTAAATTATTCTTATGAAAGATACTGAAAAATAAGATGTAGACTTCACCTCTTTAAAACAAAGTAAATTTCGCTTTGCGGTCTCGTTCGTATTTTAATTTAACATTATCTTGCCATTGAAAATCCAAGAATTCAAAGAAAACACAATCGCCTTTGATGTCGGAGTTTACAATTCCATTAGTGAAATGTTAAGATCTTCAGAAGATTCCTATATAAATGTACAATTTGAAATTCTCGTTTCGAGCAAAAATAACTAGGTTTTGGGTTCAATCTACAGACTTGCTATAAGTGTATAAGTGATTTTAAATGAGTTTCAATTCTATAACAAAACATCGTCATTAAAACCTCCATACTTCACTCGAAAAACACTGGCTGAAATACAACTATCACCTTCAGATAAAAAAAAAAAACAAAACATTCGATTTTCAACACGAGAGCTGCTCGACTGTAGTAGCCTTATAAAATCCGATAAAGTCGTTAAATACCGAATGTCCATACACGAACGTGTAATGGTGAAAGCTTTTAATATCCAGCCACGTAATGTCATTAAGTTATCCCACGGGAGGGCTCCGGGAGCTACGTAAATGCATTAGCCGCGCCGGCGCTACGATGGAAAAACCAAAGCCGGCCCCTAATGGAGTTATTGAATAAGGAATCGTGCTGCGTTCGACAAAGGAAAATCCACTGTTCGAGTTAGTTTTGAATTATCGCTGAGGCGAGCACTCTTTCAATTTGTGGCGGTTTATTAAATTTTGTGGCCGGGATAGCTTTATGATGTAGTTTTAAAAGTTATTAGTTTCGATGTGGGTGTACAAAATTATCAACGACACTGTTGTTTCTTTTATTAATATTATTAAACGTTATGGATATTTGTCTGGAACATGTCAAACATTCGAAAGTGAGAGACTAAACCCAATTTTACTTTTTTATTTTATTTGATACCAGCGTAATAGCAGAGTGGATTTTTATAATTCATATATTCCTATATCCCTAAATTCAATTACTTTAAAGTTCGACACTAAACGGTTCTTTTGACCCTATCGCTTATTCATAGCATTTATTACTCAGCGCAATTGTACCCAATGGGAATAAATATTTGACGTAAAGGCCTTTATAACATTCTATCAACATCATCTAACAATTTCTCAAGCAGCCTAATCCATCGTACATTAATCTCCAGTCGAAAATTACGTTCACTTCATTTGCTCTTCAAAGGGATGTACATTTCCAAAACCAAAGAGGATTAACGAGAAACTAAGCGCGCCAGTGTAATATATAAAAAAAGTCTGACAGTCAAACGGATCTTATCTCAGTAAAGAGGCTGCGTAAAACACCTTTTGCTTCTAAGCGTAATCCTCGCTCGGAATGGCGCGGGGGAGGTGAAGGGTAGAAGGGGGCGGGAGGCGTACTTAAATCTCTCGCTGAAACCACCCCGCTAAGTACGGGGGGCAGCTTAAATATTTCGCTACACGACTTAAGGTTATTAAGTACGGTATATTTACTTGCGCTGAAGCGTAGTAATATTCTGATACTTTCTGAAATGGTTAATGATGGCGAAAATATTTATATTTTTATCGAGGTTGAGTAGATAAGATTAACTATCAAGAAGATGCACGCACTAGTGTCAGTGAAGTAAAATCATTTAAGACTTGTAAAATAAGATAAAGATAAAGATAAAAAACACTTTATTGTGCACCATTTAAAAATAGAAACAAAACACAAAAACAACTTAAATATAGTGGACAATTCTTATCGCTTAGAGTGATCTCTTCCAGACAACCAGGCAGTAAAATATATAAACATTATATAAATACAGTGAAAAGTATAGGTACGTCATAGATATGAAAAATACATCTGAACGCCCAAAATAATTAAGTTTCTGAAACTCCTAATAAATGAGAAATATGATTCAATCTAGAAAAAGCATAAAACACAAATACCTAAACTTTTCTCATATCAAAATTAAGCATCAAACCGAATTACATAGTCGATATCGATCACATAAAATGGAACGATCTTCGTCATGAAAGTCTTTAAACGAAATCCATTTTCGGGAAAAGTTAACGAAGGCCCGTCATCGAGCCCGATGAAATGAGATTGCGTAAAAGTTTTGGATTTTTTCCCGGTTATACGAAATAAACTGGGATTAGCAATCATCATTTTGCTAATAATTTGGATAGATTGAACGACCAAGTACCGATCCGCACTAGGGCAGCGTCTTGGACTAAGTTCTTAAGCTCTCTCAGTAGTAGAGTAGGCCTGCGTTCAACAATGGGATCTATGTGGATGATGATGATGATGATGAAACGACAACATAACGTACAACCAAAAAAAACTAATGAGAGTTGTAAAGCTGCCTTAACTACAAAAGTGTTCCATGTAGAAAAGTACATGCACTTATATTAATGCTACCAACACTCACCCATAAGTGAGATTCGCAGTTCTGACCCCACTTAAAGTTAAGATTTCTGTCGTGGGTATCAAAAACTACGAGACTTTACAAACTCACAGACATTAGTTGCAAATTGCGTTATCTACGTAGCAAAGCTTCCTTTGCGATATTTCTTATTTCAAAGAACCCAGACAAACTGACTGCAACGGGCAAGTTGGGTACTTTTTATATACTTCAGATAATATTCTGGAAAAAGGCAAGTGTAGCAATGCTTCAGTTTTAAAGGAATTATAAAACTTTTATGAAAGTGACCTAAATAAGAATAGTAGTGCCTTCTTAAACAATTTTGAGAGTTTTACGTTTACATTGTTTTAAACTATTAACTAGACTAGGGGTATGATTTACACTATATTCTCTATATTATTTAAAACTAACAAGGCTTGAACTCGACACAGATTACTTATATCACACAACCATCACTGTTTCTTTTCGCTAAAACTCATCTGTCGTGAATTTTGTTGCAGTATAAAACGGTGCACTATCTGAATGGCCACAGCTAACGTGGCACAAATAAAAGTTTTACGGGCGAGTGTTAAAAGCGCGCATTATGACGTGGAATTCTCTCCGCCACAATTCTGCTGAATATATTTTTTATGACATAGTAGGGCGTTATGTGAAGTCCGTATACCTACATTCTGCTCGCTTTTCTCAAATGTAAAGAAGCTCCGGTGCCAACAGTAGTCATAATAATCTTAAAGGTCAAAGGTTATAGGGATCGGCGAAAGAATACACTGGAGCAAGATGATCTTTCGGACATTTTACAGGATTACACCAGTCCGTTAAGTTGGTCCTTTAAGCGTTATTCAATACCTAGCATTAGTCTACTAAAATTTTATGAAACTAAGGCAGTCCTAAGTAAGCAGTCCGTTATGGTTGTAGAATTATAAAAATCGTAAGGCTGACAATTCGACTCAAATTAAATACTTTCTTTACCTGCCTAGTTAAAGCACCACAAAAACTTACATTTCTTGATTATTTTCCATTTATAACAACAAAAAGTCCCTTACGAACTCCCTTGCAATTATTTAACTCGTATAGAAATGATAAACACAGCGACGGAATAAAACAGACGCGTTATTGCTCTCATCTCGTATAAAACAGCTGGGCGTCGGCCCGCCCAGTTATTGCCACCCCGTGGACAAGTGAAAAGAATAAGTCGCAGTACGTTTTTATGAAGCTATAAGCCGACTTATTGCGTGTGCGAATGATATACGCACAGAGAGACACGTGCGAACGGTTTTAAGTATGGGGGATTATGTTGGGAGGATATTTAGCACGTACTGTCCAGTTGTGGCAATATGTGTTTCTTTTTTATTTAAATAGTAAAATGATGGCACTGGCGGATGATAGGAAATTTTAGCCAATTAAAATTAAGTGCGTCTCTTATGCGTCAATAAATATGTAGGGTTTTTACATAAAATCGCCCTTGGAAAGGACTATATTAATATCAGTCAAAAAAGTGATAACCTACCTTCTCATCTTTATTTTCTTTATGTCCATCTTACATAAAAGATCACCAATAGTACTTTAATTGCATCTCTATGTAAGTTTCATTCATTATCTCCTTGTGTACAATAAATAAATTAGACAAAAAGCGACAACTTAAAGAACTTTTACGTTATTATAAGTCAAAGGCGCCGGTAGCTAGTCTAATTAATCTGGCGCTAGTCTGACTAGTAATGTGATGGGGTGCATTAGCTAACTGCGTAATAAGGGGGGACCCGACTCGTCTGTGCAGTACGCAGCACAAAGAACAAGTAAGTTATTGCTTGAGTTTTTAATCATGACTTCTTCCATTATAGACGATGGAAGAAAGGGATTAAAGAAGATTAATGCCTTATGTGTAGGTAAACTTAGTACTACAATTCATTCGATTTTGACGATTCAAAAATATTTGTAGGCATAATTTTTCAGAAATCAAGAATCAATCATTCACGCTTATTTTTATGTTCAAAGAATCATTGAAATAAGCGTCCAAAAATGATAGCTCCTTCTAGGTCTTCTAGGTCACAGCGACGCATTAAATGGAAAACTAACACCTTCAGAAAAACGTATCTTTAAAATACTACAGAAGATGAAAATGACACAAATATTGCTTTTCTTGAGCATAATTACATAATACATGAACACATGTATAAGCTCGTCTATTTGCATAAGCAAGACACCATTGCGCAACGCTCACAAACATATTGAATACTAAACGTAACAATATGTCAATATTTTGCTAACTAATTAAAACTTAGTTGGTGATGTCAGGTTGTTAGTTTATTTAAATGAGTCTCGGTGGTGGGACCAACATATTTCCGATGTTTGGGACGTATGCCAAAGTAAATTATTCATTCTCATTTTAATTTATCCGACATATAAACCAGACTATAAAACTATAAAAAAAATGTTTTACTAAGTAATTTTAGTCGAAACTATCATTTAAGTATCACACAAACATGTATTTGCGAAGGAATCGATCCTGCGGTCTGTTTTAACTGCTGGCGTATAACCAAGTAACATTGGGAAGCTGGCTTTCTTGCCAAATGCGATGTACATTACGATTTTAATCGGTACCATAAAGTAATAAACTGTGTTTTAATATAATATGAAAAGTTATGTAAACTTTACACTGCTTAAATGACTCAAGATATTCAGAATAGTTGAACAATCTTTATGAAATGCACATATGGTAAAAACACAAAAGACAAAAAAAAAATAACTCAACTGTAAAAGACTCACGGCCTGTATAATAAATCTACCACTGAAGCTATCTAGACGACTGAAGAAACGTAATAGACCCAAATAAAAATGAATATAAAAATAAGTCCTGCTATAAAATAAACAGTAGCGGCACTTATTTACATTTCTCGTTTGAAGCGACTGTTGTATATCCTTTTCCGAGACGATAGGCCACCTGCGCCCTAGGTAATAAACTTAAGTACCTACAACCTAGTACCTACAACTTTTGGTATATTTTACGACCGGCACGCGCAGTTGTGAATAAAAAAAATGCGAACGTCTCGGGTTCACCCACAAAAAGTCCCTTTGTTTGCAGTATTTTTCACTTCGACCACAGGGATGTTTAATAGCGATCGTAAAGAATTTAACGATAAAACGCGATGAAAACGTCGGAAAACCTTTGCCAAAAGAGAAGTGTTTTATCATCAGCTTTGTATTATAATCCTGTTGTAGTTATGTCTTGGGGTATAATGAAAACTGAATGCCTTAACTGCACAGTTCGCAAGTAAATAGTTTGCATTTAAAAAACGTAGTGTTTCATAATTTTTAATACCATAAAAAGATCTTGACTAACTTAGTTGTACCATCGTACTAGATAAATCAAGTTGGACTACATATAGGTCGTCACTTTTTTACTGAGGCAGCTGAGAAAAGTATTTATTTATAACACCTTTTTCTACACTCAGAAACTATTGTAAATTATAATACAAAAAAAAGAGTACAAATAGCAGTCATATCGCACATGGGGACAGTTACCATGACTTTATAATTAAACTTACCTGTAATTACTGTTTATAGTTTTAATTAAGTTATTTTAGGTCAATTTCAATAGTTAATTTTGGCCAAGAGATATGATCTGGATATGCCCTACACAAACTACAGCCTACCAAATAACAAATACTCGAACTCAATTCGTATTTCATGAGCCGAATTAACATCGTCCACGGGTCGGCCGAATCGTGTTCGTCCTCGACCGTATGACGTCACTCGGCTCCGACGACAAAACGCAAATGAGTCGCGACATAATGAACTATTAATCGGTCGGACACGAGACTCAATGGGCGGGCTTATCATATGTGTACGCACGTGCTGTTCAAATCTCTTTTAATGTCAATGTCACTTTGGATCAGTTCGGAACATGCTACTCGTCTTCGCGGGAATTTATGTGAATGAATCTATAGTTTTATTTAAATACGATACCACTTGCGACATTAGATAAAACAAGACAAAGCACGTTTAGGTAGTAGCTAAATTACCTGGCGTTTATAAGTAGAGCCGATAAAAATATATAAACTTCTAAACCTATGTTAAAATATTTTATTGTGTTGTGTTTTTATTGGAGTATTCTTCCACTTATGTACAGAAATAGTGCAGTAAAAGAAGAAAGAATTTTTTACCATGATCGTCAAGAAATGGCAAATGACTTTTTATTATAGTAATTAACAGCCACTAATACAAATAGTAGGGCTCCAGTAAATCGATATAAATTGTATCACGATCGCATGCGGTTGGTTGGCAATCGATTTTGTCGCGTTACCGCAGCGACCGATATCCTAAACGCATTAGCACCAGTGCATGTGATGGCCTGTTACCAACGTGCATTTAAATAGGTCATTAAAATGTTTCTGAATTCCTATACATTTTCCTACCCTATGGGATTCTTCCTATATTGTATCGAATTTGGTACTATCATACGCAAATATTATAATA
The DNA here is from genome assembly GCA_030295005.1 of Cephonodes hylas. Classification (NCBI taxonomy): domain Eukaryota; kingdom Metazoa; phylum Arthropoda; class Insecta; order Lepidoptera; family Sphingidae; genus Cephonodes; species Cephonodes hylas. The sequence continues at coordinate 2,221,946 of AP025364.1, read as the reverse complement.
GATAATATTTATAAGGCGTGCCATAAGAGAGGCCTATATCCAGCAGTGGACGAACTAAGGGCTGTTGATGATGATGATACGCAAATATTAGTAAGCGTATCATATAATTAAAAATGATTACGATCACAAAGGAAAATAGCGCGAGGAAACCTGTGCACTTTTAGGTTCTTAGAAATTTCTTATAGTATAAACTCTCTCAGTTGTAGAGGAGGCCCGTGCCTAGATGTGGGACATATGGGCTGACGATGATGATGACGAGTACAATGGTGCAATGTCAAATTCGGTAATACTTTATAAAAAAGGAGAGTAAAAAATCACAAAACATCAAACAATCGCATGGGTTAAACGAAACGGATCAAAGTTCACTGAAACGTGGCTTTTCCACTTTGTCTCATTTTAACCGCAAACATTTACCGATATTTATTATAAGATATATTTATTTATAAGATAACCGCGCTGAAATAATTGTAAATCATGACAACATTAATCGCTATATAAAAGCGAAAATAAATATGCAAATGATTATTTTATGATATATGGTATACAAAACTTTAGATTACGTTTTTAACAACAGACACAAAATACAATTTTCTAAACACGCATTCATACTTTTATAGATTCCGCGCTGCCACAAAGAATTTCCTTATTGAAAAATAGAGAAACACTTTACCCGACGCGGGAATCGAATCCCGAACCTCTAGACAGCACGGCACTAACTGCATATACCTCAATAAATCTCCATATATAGAAAACTCCATTCACACTACACTTCGAACGACAACATAGGGAAAAACACGACCAATAATTGTTTTAATGACGAATATTGATACGGCTACGTCATCGAGTCCGTTTGATTACCGCTCGAAGTCCCCGACGCGATACAATGATTCAGCACAAGGCTGAGTACGTTCACCGAACACCACGTGGTGATTATCGACTTAATTGCTTGAGGATATTTTAATTTTATGTTTTTTAAGAGACCAGAATAACGTTGTGTTGAACTCAAATGTGATCCTCAGTTCCAAGGAACCATAAATCGTGGCAGTGTTATGTATCCATCTGGGTAGCGACCATGGTAAAAAATATATATTTTATCCGATTACAAATAAGCTGAATTGAAAATAAATATTTCAATGCTTCAAATGCATTTCTTATCGTAGTTTTGTCCTGCCCAGCGATGGGCCTTATATGCGATATTATAGCCGTAAACTGAGTTATCCTATCTACAAAAAAATCTTTATATTGATAATGTTTTTTTAAATCTGAGTCCGACTATATGAGTTGTTTGCCTTGATAAATCAACATTTCTAATTTGCAATTCACTATTTGTTTCATTCATTGCTATGCTGCATAAATTATAATCACTTAATTGGCCATAAAAGTAAAAAAAGAGCTGCAAAAGCCTTGCTATAGATTTAACTGATGTTTGAAACGATAGCCAGTAGGAAGGTCATCAAGCAGCGCTTAGGATTAATTCTACGTCATTTCCCATCTTATTCACTTTTACCAATGGGTATTATAGGCTTAAAACGCGACCGCCAACCCAATAGTATTTTTCATAGAATGCCTTGATAACCTACAAAGGCCTAAGGCCTTAACCCTCTTAATGGTAGAGCAGGCCTTTGCCCAAAAACCGGGCATATAGGGGCTGATGATGATAACCTACTAGAACGGATTTCACAACTAACAACAAAATAACAGCAATAGTTCGATCGATCCATCATCAGAACAAACGGAATGGGTATCTTCACACTCGATAATCCAATCTACACGACAATATAGAACTCATTCCCTATACAAGCGTTGATGGAATGCGGAAATAAAAATAGGAAATGTCCCGGGTTACCGCTCAGTCACCGCGTGACCCACATCTCGGGGTGCACTCCACTTCCGACCCGATGTCATTTATCTTATCACCGGGAATCAATAGGGACTTTTCCGTTTGTACTGGTGACTACTGGTTGATTAACACCATCGATAGTTTTAATGCTGGATGTATTTCAGGTGTCTGACTCAGTAATGTGGTGTATGGAAATGTCACTAAGAACTTTTTGGTGGATCTGGTTAGGTAATACACAAATTCTAAGTCATTCGTCATTACCCTCCAGATGATGAATTGCTTCCTCATTGTTAAATGTCATGTCCATTATAAATTTCACGCCTTTTTATGCACTTGCTTGACCAAAGCACAGCGTTAATACTCTTACCTGTGACATCAGGCGACCGTGCTACTTTACACAAAGTATTTTTACTAGTTTTATAAATAGCAGACACAACCTGAGTTTGCTACTTTATTTCAAAACTCGTCCTAGACTTAATTAAAGTTAAAAAGACGACATCATTACAATTAGGATTGTGTTTGAAAATTTGATAATAAAAGAAAGGTTAGATTAGATAAAAATACTGGTATAAAAAAAATACAAACAAAATGCAAAAATATAGACACAAGAGTCCGTAGAGTTCGCAGAGCGCTATCAAAGAGATTTCACACTTTGCTTAGCGTGTCTTGTAATCTTCAGATTATGTTATAATGTGCACGCTAACGGCTTCCTCTGTGACGTTAATGGCACTAGACATAACAAATGAATCCGATAAAGAACTGATTTACGTGAAATGAATTGCGATAGACAGAGCGACAGCTCAGGCGGAAAAAAACTGGACTCTATATTAGCTGGTTCGAATTTCAACCTTTTGGTATTGTTCCATTTCATCATTAATGTATAAATCGAACGTCTAGTAGTAAAAGTATCAAACAGTAATAAAAAAAATCGTAAAAGACTTAAAAAAGAGTTTCACTTATAAATCGCCCAATTATTTGGCTTCTTACATTTACAAGAGAATACTTTCCAAATGTAATCGTGAAACTTAACCTGCCACCAACTTATTTTTCAGATCGGAAAAAAGGACATAAACATGTCCATGTTTTGATGTAGACAAAATTAGCGTGTACGTCATTGGTAATATTTTTGGTACACGTACGAGATTGCTTGTGATATGGCGACAAAATCAACGCTTATCGCGTCTGGGACAAACGGAGAGAGGCACGCAATTCAATTTTATTTCATAAACATTTCACTTTCATTTGTTATGAGTTAAGAACAGTTACTCAACAAATAGTAGGTTACTTGATACTAAAACCCTTTAAAATTGATGCCATACGTTCAAGATCGTATGGTTTTAACCCTTAAATGCATGATTTTTTTGTTCTTAATAAAAAAAATCTCATTGGTAATAGAAGTAGTAAGGATACCGAAAGTGATATAAAAATAAAAATAAATGTACATAATAATTATTTATTTATGAAAAAATGGTATGTTGCCAATTGGCAACAGTATGCGTGTAGGTATTACTTAAGTAAGTAATAGTAATAGCTAGACAGTATCTGTATTTGTGTGAAAAAGAATCACTTTATACATTATGAATTTCGTTTTGTTAAACCCTTTGCACCCGCCATTCTTATAGTTCTTTCAGATTCTTACAGTGATTCTTGTAATCGTATTTTTTTCGTAGGGGCCTACGCCATCTGTACGTACGTCCTTATTAGGTACTGGCTTTATAGGATCGTATCCTTTTCATTACTACTTGATTCTTAATCATTTGAGAGGCCCGTCGAACTCTTCTTACAGTCTCTAAACTTCTTTATTGACAACGTTTATATGCCAGCTCAGACCTGAAGTCCGCCAAAGGCATAAGTTTCATACGTATATTTCCAGTCGCTTTCTTATCGAACGCAAGAATTGATCACGGCCATGTCTAATATATTATAGAAGAACATAGGAATGTATCACTTGCAGGATGAAAATTGTATTGAACTAGTCCGGTATCTCCCCTAAAACTGTCCATGAGATCTACTCTACCTATATGAGCGTTTTAGTTGATTATATTTGAACAACGTTCGCGCAAAGGTTTTTTCTATGGTTTTTGTCATACCTCTTTACCGAATTAGCAAGATTGACGCGAGGATGACTTGGTTGTTATCTTTCAACCATGTCACAGCTACACCCACACCTTCATACGTAGCTACTTTACTCTTCGTAAGAGGCTCTGGCAATAGTATCTTTATTATAATATTTCTGTGTTGGTAGTTTAGAGTTCTTACCTAACCGGTTTCTTTGTATCGTAACTAAGTCGAAAATTATTTGTTTGGCCAAGAACTTAAATTTTCTGAAATTTTCTGCATATCAGCAAAAAAACAAATGTAGACAAGATTGTTTTCATCTATTCTAGATGAACTTTCTCATTTTGCAATAAAAATCCTATATTCTAATGAAATCAGATACTTTTCCTAACATTTACTATTGAGTCGTGGTCGGTTCATACTAAAAACAAAGAATTATACATCCTCACCAAACGTATAAATCTAGATAAGACGTACTCCCAAACAATGTACAAACGCATGGTGTAGCCAAACGGCAACATACCGTTTTCTTGTAAAAAAACAAAATATAAACACATTCAATTGAAAATGTATCAAAATATTGAAAACTTACCTTTATTTTTATCTAAATTCTATTTTTGTTTCTATATATTTCTATTTATTCCGACAAAACAAGAGTCACAAAATACACATAAAATCGAAAACAAGAAATTACTTGAAGTGAAAAGTTGTTACGAATTTTTTTTTAATATCCGCGGTTTTATAAGTATCTTTGACAGGTATTTGTCTTTGTCAATATTTGTTTTGTTCAGAAAGTGAAAAATATAATGATATTGATCTAATAATTCAAAGATAATCGTACAAAAGTGGTTTGTAGACATTTGGCAACAATATGCATTTAAGGGTTAAGACAAGCGCACGTACTTATAAACTTAATTAATTATTATTCTAAAGTTGCATCATGAATATGAGAATTGTCATCTTAAAATATGCACAAACTCCATCACCTAACGCTCACTCTTAACTCGTCGTTTCAAAGCCTATTAAAAGTGTGTCAGACGTGTTGAGAGGTGGATTTCATCACATCATTATCATTATATTCTTTTATGACGTGTTAAACCTGTGTGTCATTAAATAAACCGCTTACGTCATCGTATTTCGCGTCACCCGTGTACGTGATACTAGGCATGATTGTTAGATATACGCCGGTAATCCTATTTGTTTTTACGAGCATAAAATATGTTAAAATATTATTTCGAGATAATAAAATTTTCATCGTTTGGATAGTTGCACGATTTTTAGATGCACCATATTTGCAGAAACAACTTCAAAGCTCTGGTATACTATAATGTGCTGAAAAAGGATTCTAAAAAGCAATATGGGAGAGGGGGATTTAAGATTCGAAGAAGATGTCTCTATAGAGATGCCTTCTTTTGACAGATGTTTTCGGCAAAACTTACAGCGTGTATATAGACGTGGTAGTGGTTACGAATCTTTTATTTTTCCTGGTTTTATTTATAGCTTTAATGTATTCCATGTCACCGTCACTATTACTGTCCCAGTTTTCGATTACGGTTTGTTTTCATCCTGTATTTCCTCCATATGAGTAATTATGATGAATGGTATTTTATCTTAAAACCTTGATTAAACTAGCAGTAATCGGTGGCTTCAAACAATTCTCCTAGCACTTCGAACTCCTTGTAACAATGTATATACAAAGCAATGAACATAAACAGAATGCAATAACATTCGGTATCGTCAGCCACGTAATCCGTACGTGTTTACGTCAGTTTTATCTGGAGTCATAAAAAATATTGTGACGTAGCCTTTAGATACGGCGGTAACGCGTGGTATTGTTGCGTCTGATCCGACTTAATGCCGCCAGATATACGTTCGGGTCACGTGAAATGATAAAAAACAAACAGCGGGAAATATTTCAGAGCGTGTAATAATTGGAATCTATGGTTTTTAGCTTTGATTGCGTGGCAGTTATATAAATTTTCATATGTAGTAATGGTATGCTGTGGCAACTGATCAAAGCTCGTGTAATAATGCTGTGTTAAAGAATAACACGCGGTCGAGAATCTTGGCGGTCGCGGGTTCGAACCCCAGGCACACACCTCTGACTTTTCGAAGTTATGTGTGTATTCAAATTGAATTATCACTCGCTTTAACGGTGAAGGAAAACATCGTGATGAAACCTGCACACCTAAATGTTCTGAGGAATTTCTTAGGTGTGTAGTCCGTCAACCCGCACTAGGCCAGCGTGGTGGACTATGGCCTAAACCATCTCAATGATAGAGGAGACCCGTGCTCAGCAGTGGGCGTATATGGGTTGATGAAGAAAGAATAACAAAGTAGAGTACTAGAGACGTCTTTACAAATTGTTCTCTGGTCGACGTCGACAACCACGTATTCTTATAGTGTGTTTAATTTAATCAGATGAGTCGCACTGTTGAACATATCGTATCGTGGCCGTAAGCATAACATGCCGTCTTTTGATGTAATAAGTTTTAGTCTATCGGTAATAGGATTGTAGCTTATGCACATGATTAGTTCAATAGGAATTACGAGTAATGTTTGAACTAAATCTTTTCTCAAATAAATCCAGCCCAAGTCGCTGCTATGCTAATTATCTCTCCGTGAAAATGCCGCTCTGAAAAACGTATCCAAAGAAATTTCGGTATTAATAAAAAAAAATCTACATAAAATTGACTCTCATCTCCTTAAAACTGCTAATTAAAACCCTCTATAGAGCCGAATTCAAAATCAAATTATCCTAAGCGTGAGCCGTGAGAGTCCGAGGTCGGACTAAATTGAGCCTATTCGAAATAAATCCCGAGAGGCCATCAAGAGGCGGGAGTAATTGAGCGGAATATAAAATCTGGCCGGATCTTCTATTGAATTAACAAACGTCGAGTCGAGGAGGCGATTGACCCACATAGCTGGCCGTCTCGTGGGTGACACACGCCCAATGTACTAACCCTTTGTGGGAACGTTGTGGATTATTCATTGGAGTACGAGAGCACAATCGTCTCTCATTATCTCAAGATTTACAAGGATCAGCAAAGGGTTGGTTTTGGTGACGTGGGTATTTGTTTCGTCCCTCCAGTCTTGGTTGACTTCCCGGGAACACTTAATTTGAAAGGTTGGAGTGCTATTTGCAATTCCGCGATTTATTTTCGTCTAATTAATATTTGTATATGTTACATTTTCATGCCTGTAACATAAAAAACTACATTGAATGTGAAAATTAACTTCGCAGCGCAGTTTATCGTTCGTTGGAAACCGTTTATAAATGGTAAAAGTTTAACCATTGATTCAGAGGGGAACACAAGCGGCAATCGGCTTTACGACTCGATGCCCATCCATTCGACTGCACCTTGTTAAAAGCCGATGAACAAACACAATCCGCGTAAGCTACGATATTAACAGGACTATGAACACATGTGTCTGGACATCAATAGGGGAATCGTAGTATAATATGCGCCATGAATGTATTTTTCTGATTTTTTTTCTACTAGAATTATTAGTAAGTGTAGTTGTAGAGGTGGGGATTGAGCACCATATTGCCATATTTTAAATAAAATGCATGTATTTTTTTATAATAATAGAGAAAGGCTAATTTCAGGCCATCACGCTACCATTATGCGTCTCAGCCAAGTAATTATTCCCAGCACGAATATAACTCATTCCGCCAAGTCAAATGGCAAAGCCCTGTACAAAAATTTGCAACAACCGCCTCCAAGGTATGTATGCAACTGAACAATCGGTTTTTACCCTACAACGCGTTATATATACTAAAATTATTCCACCGTCAAAGTTAATAACCTAATAAACCCAGCAATGAATATCAATGTGACTTGAAACTTCGGCAAACCCGTATTAACGAGTTTACCTCAATTGGTATTTGCAAAATTGTCCAGCTAATTTATATTCACAAAGCTGTATATGTAGGGTGCGTTTCATATATACGGCAACGGCTCGCACTGGCATCTCATTGTGAATGTATGGGGCGTGAAATAGTGCATCTGGATTGAACGTATAGGCGGAATGGGTTTGCTCGAAACGTAATTTAGTGTCTGCCTGAATAAAAACCCGGCAGTACCCCATGCAAGAAAGGCGACTACTGAAAGATTGTATATTTATCAGAAGTCAAATCATTATCACTAAATCGAATAGGCGCCACTTTGATAAAAAGAAAAGCAGTTACAGTTATTTACGTTGGGAAGGCTATTTGTGCCAAACAATAAAATCTAATTAAAATTTACCTGATTCGTATATATAAACGCTCTCAATACTGTGTGTACCAACCCTGCAACTGTGAAACTTCGAGATGAGTGTTGGCACCTCGTTATCAAGTTTGCTCCGGGGCAAACACCTGTCTAGGGTTGGCATGGCAGGGTAATAATGCTTAAAAATTACGCAGTAGAAGTAACTTAACAGTATATGTTTTAAAAAACTATGGTTTATTAGGAAAAAGATTCTGTTTGAAACGGTTTCATCCCTTCGCTGCACTAGCAATTTTTGACATTAGAGCGTAACCTTTAATCTAGCCTTAATCTGGATCAAAAAGAATTAAAATTGGTTTTATTATCACGTAAACAAACGAAACTATTATTGCATTTATAACATTACTAAGGTATTTCATTATTTCCATGCGCATTACCAATTCAATATTGATATTGTTTCTCCAAGTAGTATCTATATTGATTTATGTTTTAGTATAGTGACGTTGTAATCGATGCCAGCGTGGAACAACAAACAAATAAATCATAATGGTATACTACATCTGGCGATACATTATTGAGGAAACGAGATAAGGTACCCGGTACTATTTAATTTTCTCTTTATATTAATATTCCTTACACGAACCACTGCTGGGATTTCTACGGAGGAGATTGATATGGTCTAAGTAAGTCATAGACGTCATAGATATAGATTCTTTATGTAATAGATGCCCGTTACTTTTCATCATCATCATCACCATCCAAATAAAATACAATGTAAAATAAAGGACTCCTCCAATGATTTTCACAGTGACTTATTTGACTTACTACGTTACTTATTTATCAAGATAAATTCTTTAACCTCGTGAATCCTTAAATTGTCTCTATATTTATACACAGTCAGTATCAAACAGTCGCAATCAAATATAAATAAAAATTTAGTTAATTCAATTCCCATTAACATACCTTACGAAGAAAATACTAATGACAATATCTAATGGAAATTAAAATCATAGCTTTGGGAAACTTCATTACTAGATTAGCGATTCGACAACCCCGCTCTCTGACGAACCACGCCGGGTCCCAAATTAAACCCGTTAATTGAATATGAAAGCGGTAAATCTTATTAAGCTAGACGTGTCTGAAACGGGTCGCGATGGCGGTTCGGGATGGTAATTGAAATTTCAACTAAACCACGCGAGGAAACTAATAACTGGGCGGTTTGCGAATAATTCATTGTTACGACTTAATTTTGACGATGTCATTTCGGCGCGGTTCCGTTAAGTTTGCTAATTGATCGATGATCCAGTTACTTTGTGGTCTTAGAATTTCGTGCCATGTTGAACAATAAAACAAGGGACCAAGGAATATTCTACAAATTAAATTGCTGATGGATATGATGAAAATGAATAAAATTGCCATAAATTATACTCGTATAACACGTTATTTTTTGTATGTTACGTCGATTTCATACATTTTAAAAGATTCTATTAGAGATATTGTCAGCTGGAATTTTCTTTGCATGCGGCTCTTTGTAAAACTTTTAGGAACTTATATCATTTATGATTGAAAAGCCTTAGATCACTCTTAGGCTTCATATGGAAAATTCAACCACGGTGTATTTAACACCGATACAATTACATGTAAATTCACATTTTGGGTACATTAAGACGGATTGTAGGAATTTTGTAAAACGAAAACATATTAACTTATACAACCCAAACCTTCTGAATAATGTATTCCCATATGACTAAACGCAAATTATTCGCAACTTTAGAATATTTTCGTAGAATTTGTATACAGTTTGTTCCGGTGTGTAAAACTGTGTACGTGACGTACCACACGTAGCTGACATATAAAGATCTACGAACGATAAATAATGAACTTCGTGAAAAACATTTTAATATGTTTGTAGTTATTTCATTTCATCTCATTGGCATGTGTTTATTGACACCCAAGGTATAATAAAATGTATATGACTTGGTGTGTTATTGCCGTATGTCTTTATTTATTTGCAGTGACCTGTCATTACTTCGTCGGTGCCATTATTAGTAAAACGTTTCAGGATATTCATAACATTTCAATTTGTAGATACGATTAATAAGTGATTGTTTATCTTAAAGCCGATTCTGTAGAACTTATAAAAGAGTATAAATGAAAAAAGTTGTTTTATTTTAATGCATTACATTATTCCGGCTACATGCTAGCGTATATTCATTCACAAGTTGATAGGTGATCCTAGCAAAAATAAAGCAATATCGTCCATGAGGCAAGAGTCAGCACGCAAGAGTGACTGAAAAGTGCCGCTATACCTCCACAGAATAAGTTCTGTCAAAAGCGATTTACGGAGGTCTTTTTCCAACACACATTCTGTCTCCAATCAAAACAGCTTCATACCTACCACAAACCTGCACTACGTACGTGAAAACGCGTCATGCACGGTGTATCTCATCACGCCTGGTAATGAGGTCAGGCGACGTAACAGCCAACAATTCATTAAGTTAATAAATCAAGCTCCACACCGCCGCTGGCTGTGTGCGGCCGGTACATAATTTTCTACGTGACGCCACGTTGGAAAATGACTTTCCGTCGACTTGAGCGAACGTACACATGACAAGTTAATTTAGCTTCACACTCTTATACTACGTTCTAGTAACTTGTTCGTTTTTAGTATTTAATTATAAAGTAGTTGTTGAATTACTGTAAGTAATATTTTATGCTAAAATGTGTTATTTATAACATTTACATAAAGTGAACTAAAAACAATTATAATAGTTAAATATAGGGTCTGTTTCACTAAGTTTTATTAAACAGTTGCTTAGTTTAATTAAATTAAACATACAATTGCTTAATATTATAAATTAATGGAAACATGTTTTTGATATTTAATAACTTGAAATATTTTTAAAATTTTATGATTCGCATGATTTAATTTACTATTACTATGCTTTCATGTAACCTTAAGCAGGCTTAGACCTTGATATTATTATATTCAATACTTCAATATACGTAAGAAACTTTTTATGTGTAAATGTTTTTGACCTTAAGAAATATGAAGTTATCAGTAGTAGTAATAGGTAGTATTTACCCTAAAATATCTCGAACGCAATATTCGAATATCCTAGATATTATTTAAATACAACATTTGTGCATCGTCACTATAATTTCCGTAAGCGAAATAAACTCCCTTTAAATATATACTTATCTTTTTTAAACTTTGCTTCATCAGCTTATTCGTCAACACATTGATCTTATTTTAAGTTATATTGTTATTTCTACCTTTGTTATCATCAAGTGTAAATTTATCATTAACCAGAACGTAACTATACCTGGACAGCACATCATTTAGAATTCAAAAACTAAGCAAATAGATTCATTAAAGCGCTGACGATTAAACAACCCTTAGCTACCCACAGTCGATTACAGCCAGTCTGATTGACATACCAAGGCCGAATATTGCTGGGAAGACATCATTCATAATACCGGTTTAAGGCTGTTTACAGCAACTACAAAATAAATGATAAAAGTCACGATATTTAAACGACTTATTTAAATATTGAACAAGTCCAGCATTCAATGTTACGCCGCAAATAATTCCTACCGACTCACGAAATTGTATCTCACGCGATCGCAACAGCCTTAAATCAATCTAATGGTTTTTTTGATCAAATTGTTTTCTTACACAATATATTTATCTATTGTGACACATGTATATTTGGTTATTATTTTTAAAATGTTTTATTGAACAATTATAATATTGTATTAGCTAACATATACACATTTTATGTATAATTCGCTGCTGGGCTTGTTCTAGAGTAAACACCAGATATCTAGCGGCTAGGGCCCGGGCTTGACAGCCTTTTATAATATGCTTAATGAATATAAACATACAAACCTAAACTGGCAGTTGTATAAAATAATACCTATAAAAATTCCAGACAAAGACTTTATGACGCTAATTCTAATGACGTACAAATAGTATAAGTAGTTCGAGAGGCAACAAAATTCTGATGCTATTCGGAAGATATTTGATGATTAACCATTGACATAAATTTTTATAATGATGAATGCAATATATTATGAAGAAAAATGGGGGCGATTAAAAAAACGCATCGGACGTTAACATTGTTGATCAACCGCCAATCCCGCAAATACACGAGTCAACCTATTTTATTACAAATACAAGTCGCAGTGGTTTCCGATTGTAATACACTTCTTTTTAAAGAGAATTAGACGCAAACCTAAACAGGTTATGTCGTAATTAGTGTTGCCCAAATGCAAGAACAAGACGAGACTTAGCCAGTCTTGGTCTTGGTCTTGCGCCAATACACCTGGTCTTGGTCTTGGTCTTGGTCTTGCGCTCCCAGTCTTGGTCTTGGTCTTGGTCTTGCAGCAAGAGTCTTGCAAGTCTTGCAATTACCTATAAGTCTATTACTATTTATTAAAGTTTACTTTAAATCTTAGATAAAGGTATTAGAATTGGAACATTGTGAGCTTGAATTAACATAGCCATAGTAAAGATCAAGCAGACTAATAAATAACTGAAGATTTGATAAGAAATTCGAAAAATCAACTGACCTATATGTCGTTTTCCATGGAAGTAACTGTTTCTTAATAAACATTTATGATTTATAAGTTTACATTTGCTAAAACATGTAAAAAAACAAATTAATTACAATAACTTGACTGTATTTTAAAGAACCTAAGAATATTTTAACTTACGCCCTGTGGCGGCAATCAAATAGTGTCAAATGTTGTGATTTCGGCGCGGCGGCAACGATTGTTGTACATGATTTCAAAAGAAGCCGCCGGCGCGTGTATCATAACCATGTACTTCGGAAAAGCGGCAAATTACTTTGAGAAGTAAGTACAATACCTTTGATGCCGCATTATCAAAGTGCCGATGGTTAAAACATAACTATGCATGCACTCAGTTTGATTTTAATGGATATTTTTTTATTCGCTATGTAGGTATGTTTATGGTATTAGTCGTAATGCGCATAGGTCCTGTTTTTCATATTCTTTGATACAGTTTTTTGCATCTCATAGAATTCCTAAGCGTACCTATACACCGAACTGTTACACCTAACTACTCCGTGAAATAGCGCTAAGTCCTAGCTGCAAGACGCAAGAGTCTTGCAGGCTATGTCTTGTTCTTGCTCAAGTCTTGCACGGTCAGTCTTGGTCTTGGTCTTGCTAAAAATACGCGGTCTTGTTCTTGGTCTTGGTCTTGCAAAAACGCAAGAACAAGACCAAGACTGCAAGACCAAGACTGAATTTGGGCAACACTAGTCGTAATAATCAATACGAAAGTAAGTCCATTCGGTACTAAATTACAAATAAAATAGTGACAATAGCAGAGATAAAGTCTAATTTATCTATTTGGACTAAGACGCTCTAAGCATCACACCACTAAACCGAAAAACACCATTAAAAAAAGTAGTGATAACGAAATGTAACACAAATAATTGTATCAGTAACAAACCGATGCACAATGCAAATAGTCAAACCTCGAGGAAGATAGATAACAAGAACACGCGACGCTACTGGGTACACATAAAATAGATTAACATTGACACAATTATAGATGGTAAGAGACAATTTAAATAATACAGCCGCAGACATTAGAAACACAAGTCCTTGCCGCGGCAATTATATCCAATCGCATGTGTCTGAGGCCAACTACCTATGGTCACGATGCAGTGCAGTCTGCACACTTAATATTGAGTGATTCATGTAACGGTATGCCTTGCATACTAGCGCTTACCTTAGACTTCTCTTCATGTGAGAAAATATTTATTATTTTACAATAGTGGTGGCAGAGACCATCTCAAGACTGGGATGGTTAGTGCTTATATGGGAAGACCTATGTTCAGCAGAGGACGGCGATACGCTTATATAAAAGCAGTAAGAATCTTCAAGTCATCTGTTAATGGAGTCTATAATGAAATAGATCAGGTAAAATTAACGTAGGTCTAAGTAATGCTTAAGTGATTTGAGTTGAAGTGTACTGGACTGCAGCAATCTTCGTTAATTATTTTTCAGTTTAATTTCAAAGTTGTGGTTTCACGTTGACACATTTCCAGCTCTTGTAGTTTATTCCCATTTGGAATTTATAACCAGTCGTTTTTCCTGCACGCGAGCTTAAAATTAATGTTTAACTACGTGACAGTATCTAGAAATATTTGCATAAGTTTAGCATTATCCTTCCTTATACGCAGTTTTATTGTTGTAAGAACCCAAAAATGTAGCTTGATTACAATATTTTTTTCTCAAGCAAAGTTTCTCATGAGTTCGGACCGACATAAAAACTTCACTACAAATGAAAGTTTAGCACATATGCACATATATGGGTCTAGGTTTTCAGATGATCATATCGAAGATAATAATTAATTAGGTATCAGTAACTGGGTCTTTCTTCGTATACGTTATGACATAATTTTGTAGTTAATTAAAAATATGATTTATAATTGCGCATAAAAATGATAAATGTCAAAAATCTGCAATTGATTTATAAATGAGGATGCTGTAGACTTAATGAAAAATATAATAATGGAAAATTAAAATATAAAAAACCTATTCGACACAACTGTATAATATTTTGTACATCAACGCTTTTGACTTTGCTCTTTATCTCACTAAAATATATTTTTTATGCAAAATGTGAAGTAGCCGTTACATTTATTTTCATCATCCCCTTTCGGAGCATGACAATTGACAATATAACAAATTTAATCCGACATTACGCTGTGTTCAAAGTGACGTACCCGGCTTCAAAAAGTCAGGTGTAATTATAAGCGATGGGAGCGATAAATTTTGATGAGCCCAGCGAAGCACCACCCCTAGATACAAAGGGTTGGTCGGGGTTATAACGTCGACACAATTGGGGTAATTGTGCAATTATAATTTGTTTAAATTATTTTTTTTTATTACATTCCGCCTGTTATAAATATTATCCATAATCTTGTCAAGAGTATGATTTAAGAAACATATGTTTTTAATTGCAGTTTTGTTTAAATTACCAATTACTGCTAACTAAACTTAATGTAATTGTTTTAACTGAAAATTAATAATAACCTGTTTAATGTAAATAATTTCTAAATACTACCTACGGACAACTAATACACTTATATTGAACCGTTTAATAGCTTTTTCAAACGTATTTCATGGTACTTTCAACGTGGTTAGCAGTAAACAGCAGCATTAGCATTTCAGTGCTTATCTCTTCAACTGTATTGGATGCAACTGTGTCAAGAGCCATCTCGGCTCTTACACCAGGCTTTTAACGGACAGTGCTCTAGATTTTTCCAGAACATTCCTTTCCATCGAAATGAATAGAGATGGAATAGTCTGTAAAATATCTCTCACAACGTAACTTTCGATCCTTTCTAGAAACATTATAGTGTAGAGCCAGTTATGTCAAATGGATTATATGCTAAAGTTTGCCGCTATAAAAATGGTAAGTGTCCAAGTATTCCCTTATTATTATCTCATCAAATATTCGTACAAACATTGTTACATTACCGCGCCACGTCCAAAATACCCTTTGAATTAAAATTCAGTGCGGCGCTTGGGGAGTATATTACAGACCGCGTAAGAAACGAATTCTGAATTTTCACTCTCATATTTCGTTTCACCGAGCTCTCGTTTATTATAACAGGCTTATGGCCGTGGCTTTACGCGAATTATATAGAATCTATCAATAAATGTTATTAAAAGATGTTATTGTTCATCGTGATGACCCTAAAAACATCCACTGCTGGACATATATATCCCCCAAAGACTTCCAAATTTCCTATGGGCAGCGGCCTACATCCAGCATGTAGTGCGGGGTGGCAGACATAAAAAAAAAAATGCCGACAAAGCTACGTTCCGTTAATAAAAGTAATACAATTAACCGTAAATTACACAGAAGTAAAGAATACAAAAGACGTTTAATTACTCTCCCGCCCAAATTTTACCTTCTTGTCTCCAAAAACATTTTATTAAAATCACCGAGGGGAAAACGGTTCGAACGAAATTAAGTCGGGATGTCAAAAAAAAAAACCCCGAACTCGGAGCCTCATTTGAATTCTCCAACATTCACGAAACAAACTTCACTCGTGACGGTATTAAAACGTTTTGTGAATTTCAAATTTTCATTAAGCTTTCCTTTCAAATGGGTATTTAATTTTCGCTTGTGATGTTTCAAAGGCATACTTTCAAATTTTATGAAATGAGAGTAATTAATACGCTTTAGCGGTATTGTATTTAAACCATCTTTGACACGTTGAAGTTTAATGCAGAGGGAATAATGTAGGCACGTATCCACGATTTTTAAGGAGACCAGCCGGCGTAATTACATTTTGTGTACAGAGTTTGTCTCCTATTACAACAAACCTTTAGATTCAGTTGCATCACTCTATCGTCATCACTACATAGTATAAAACAAAGTCGCTTTCTCTCTCCCTATGTCCCTTTGTATGCTTAAATCTTTGAAACTACGCAACGGATTTTGATGCGGTTTTTTTAATAGATAGAGTGATTCAAGAGGAAGGTTTATGTGTATGATAACATCCATTAAATATCAGCATTGCACCCGTGCGAAGTCGGGGCAGGTCGCTAGTCAACCATAAACCAGAAATGTTTATTGCTAAAAATGCATTTTTTGTTGTAATACTTCCTATAGTCTGTGGCATCTATTACAAAATCTCCAGCAATCCTATCCCTATCCTATCCATCCCCCTGCTACCACATTCTACGCACACCACATACCCAGACAAACAATTCCAATCTAAACTGCAAAAAGGACGCAACACAACTCGTGTATATCGTGCGGCACTTCAGCATTCAACCCCCCAAGGTATCTGTGGGGGGGGGGGGGTTACTGACCCACATTCCGTTAACGTCGGTGCGAGGCCGAATGCACCACTCGACCGCGGGTTTGAGTCGGGCGGGGGCGGCGCACGTGACACTACCACCCGAGTTCGCACACGAACCGAGCTAAATTGGAAAACCGGCGGCAGATGGGGAACTTATTGCAAGTTATGTTTGCGGACGCATTGTTCGCCTTGTAACTTTGACACCATCCCCTTTCTGTGTGTTGCTGTACGTGTTTTCATGCTTGACGGGGTAGGAATAGTATTTTTATATTTACATTTCGCCAGCTATTTGAAGTACTACGTGATATGAGGCGGAGCATTTTCTTGCGCATTTTAGGACCCGTATTGCCATTGAGAACTTTCGAATGGAATACAAATTGCCCTGGTAGAGAAAAACCACTAGGTTTTTCATCGCACGCTGCATTTATGCCAACCAGTTGGTACACAAAACTTAAGTCAATCATTTTATTTATAACCGTAAATATACCGATTCCAAATAGATCTAAATCTGTATGTCTATGGGATTAGGCATTTCCTCACTTCCTTTCTCAAATTAACTATCTATTTGCTTATTAACTTATTCACTTATACATAAAGTAGATTTCGACAGATTAGGTGACTGCACAAACCAGATCGTTCACCTTTATCGATCGACAACCTAACACATGATTCTGATAAACTATTGGACCAAAATAAAGTCCTTTTTATAGGCTATTACTCTTATTTCCTTAGCCTATAAATATGAAAACGATATAATATTCTTTTATATTTTTATAAGAAAACTAGTGCTCTATTGTTGAAAGAAATAAAATATACAATTGTTGAAAACATAGTATTCCTCGTCAGACGTTTTTATTCAGAGCGTTTATTCACTTATAAGAATTCCACCACGACCTACTCTTATTGTGCTGAGAATCTTCAAGAATACCATTCGAATAACAATGTGGTCGTAAAATTCAATTCTACCATTTTATAAACGTTCGCGTGGGCGTTATTTATGTATGTATATGTATGACAGTACCATTTTCCTATTTAATTTTACCTTTGTAAACAATAGAAAGATAGAATAAATAATACTGTTTACGGTTATGTATTATCATTACAATATGGGTTGTATCGTTACATGTAACAAATACTCGAACATAGTAAAAGTTTTTGCGAGCAATTTATATATAGCTAGATTTTAAAATGAGCGGTTTTGGATAGATTCTCTCTATGACTAATTTATAGACAACATATATGAAAAATTTGTCTCTGTTTTTTAACTAACTTATTAGTACTATACTTACTAATACAATACAAAAGTGTCTCTATTGCGTCATAACATCACATCTATATTGATATATCCAAATATAAAAATCATACACCCTCCAATGCCCAATCGCGCCACCCAACCTTTATAATACCTACCCACCTAGTCTAAAAATAGCCTAAACCGCCGTATCATTCAGCCAGTTATTAAAAAAAGTAGTCGATACGAACACGTGTTCGTCTGTGCGAGAGTACTACAGAGGCATTCGTGCTAAATGGCCAGTGCGCAGTGTGCGGACGACGTCTCGACCTAGATAGAACGCCCTGGCGAGTTTAATCTGTGTACACGTCTGGGCTGTACCAATTGATATTAACTGTTTGGGATTCAATAGACTTCGGCAGGAATGTAAGGTTAGATAGATGTTTGGTGTAAAGTTAATAAGAGAACTAACTAAACTCATCTCACCATTAGTCTCACTTTTAGAAAGATCCGTGGCGCAGTTGGCTTAACACCAGCTTGCGATACGGCGGCCGCGGGTTCGATCCAGCAACGAGACAAATGTTTGTGTAATCTACAAATATTCGATTCGGGTCTAGATATTTGTGAGACTGAAAAGTCTCTTTTAGTTTCTGATACCCATCAAACAAGACTCGTATCTTAATAGTACACATTAGGACTATGTGTGTGATTTATTTATTAACAGATATTTAAAAAAGGCGTGTAAGCTATCGTAAACTAAATATGTGTTATTGTAATAAATTTTGCCATAAGTATGTTCTACAGTAATGCAGTAATTAATGTGTATTCACATTGAATTATCACTTGCTGTAACGGTGAAGGAAAACATCGTGATGAAACCTGCACACTTAAAAGTTCTTAGAAATTTCTTAGGTGTGTAGTCCGCCAACCCGCACTAGGCCAGCGTGGTGGACTATGGCCTAAACCCTCTCAATGGTAGAGGAGACCCTTGCCCAGCAGTGGGCGTATATGGGTTGATGAAGATGAAGAATTAATGTGAAACTTAGACAATGAAGCCATTTCTTTCTAGTTTAATACATTCACAACAACAAAGACACGAATATTATACAGTACAATGTACATGGTATATTATTTCACAGTTGCGAAGTAGCCCTTTACATTTCGCATGAAATAATGAATGTAATTAAGTTGTAGCATGTAAACGATATCTATTACAAGGGGAGTGAAAAACTCGTTAGTGTTCCGCTACTGTGAGTCGCGTTTCGGTAGAGGACTCTAAATATTTTATAGTCGTTCCGGCTAAGCAGTCTTTATGATTAAAATTGCTGGAATTCATTTTTGATATTAATTTTATACAATATGCAAGCACAGATAAAGTGATATGAGATGGATGTCTCCAGGTACCATCTGCTCTCGTTAGGACAGTGATAAGGTAAAGTACTATTGGTTTCGCGAAATTCTCATTCATTCGAGGATGTTTCATTCCTAATAGGTCAAGACTCCTATCCAATCAAGCGTGGCGGACCAAGGATCAATGTTGAGGAGGCCGTCCCCAACAGTGGAGAGACAAAGATAATCTCATACAAAAATTTTAGTCAACTACTCTACAAGTCTACATAATTTCCCAAATAGGGTTTTCACCATCATTGTATTTTTTTTTATAAATTAACCCCGCAATCTTTACTTTACTGATAGCTTTACTGTCGTATAAAATCAACCGTTTGCGGTCCAAATATTCGCCTGGAGGTAGGCATGGTCCCGGAATAAAATATCACTCGATTGCCGTGCGGTCGCAGAGTTCAGTTGGCATTCGGGTCACGCAGTTTCAACGGCGGGATATTGATCCTGGTGATTGTGTTACGCATTGGAACGAAGAGTCCAGAGTTTACAGGCTCTTTTAGGAAGTTACGGTCTTATAAAAATGTTTGTTCATGATTATTGCTTTCGCACAGAGTAAAAAGTATATATGTTTTATGGTAAATATTTGACAAAGCCCCTTCGTAATTAGCTTGGACTGCCTCTTAGAAAATCGACGGCAACAGCAGACACAGCATTATTATGCCAATTATTGAATACAATTATAACATACTTGACAAAAAGAAGAACTTCTACTCATTCTGGATGGCTTATGACAACACCCCATCTCATTATATTCAATATAGTGTATCAGTTTTGTTATTAAAAAAAAAAAAACACTAAAATACCACATGAAAAATGACTACAAAAAAGAATTCCACATTTACAACACTCTATAAAAAGCATTTGAAATAAAGCCTAGACAGAGAATCCGTATCGATCGTCGGCACACGCCGAAAATAGCCGGCAGTTAGCCCGAAAGTGGTGTCTGCAAAATTTTACCATCACTATACGCGTGTGTAGTTACGTCGAGTCGGCGGGCGTGCAAAAACATCGCAATCCGCAATCTCAACATTGCGAAATTGTTGTAAAAACACGAAGACAAGCCGTCCTTGAGATATCGCTCAGACATCAAACCTCGTGACGGCGACAAAAAATCTCTTTTCCTTTCCGAATAATTGATATTTGAATCGAATACTACTGATTGTTGGACCGGA
Source organism: Cephonodes hylas (assembly GCA_030295005.1). Classification (NCBI taxonomy): domain Eukaryota; kingdom Metazoa; phylum Arthropoda; class Insecta; order Lepidoptera; family Sphingidae; genus Cephonodes; species Cephonodes hylas. Next base: position 2,201,175 of record AP025364.1, on the reverse strand, counting down.
ACGAGGCTGCATTGATGTCGGTACCGGAGAAAGACATGACGTCATGTTTTTTTGTCGAACAAAATTGATACTTAATAAACAAACGATAAATCGGTAATTTTCCGAAGATGTGCTTATATTCTATACACATGCATGGTTAAACCTCAATCTATCAGTTTATTTGTAAGACCTATGGAGATAGTTACAGATTTAGGTACCTAAAGATAAAGATAGGTAGCTAACAACAGCAAGTCAAAAACATTAGCAAATATATATTGCAACAATGTACCACACGAAGCGTATCACGGACAAAAATACAAACCGCAGTAATATGCCAAACGTTAGCTGCAAACGCATTACACCAACGCTCCGAGCCGGGGGCACCGTAAAGGAATATTCCACGTTAATATACATACATCACCCCACTTGTGTTGTGAATACAACTCGTTACCATCTCAGAGATGTCGGCAAGAGAACGCTGATTGCGGATCACACACGAGAAACGGGGTCTTTATTCTAGTAAAAAATATAAACATGTACACAATTTGGCACCAATCTTTTGTCGTGCCGAATGAATACTTTGGCCGCGTGTGCATTGGCCGCGACTTTTTCTGCCGTCTAAATATAGACATACAAAAGTCGGGAGCGATATCATTACTGATAGGTTATAAGGCGAGTATGGAAATCGCTGACCTCCGTCGTGTACAGACTTTCAATCTCGTGACTGTATTACGGGGAGCAAAAACAACTGCCGATAGTGAAAAAAACTACAAAAGCATTCACGAGGAAGTGGTAGCAAACGTCACGCGACGTGCTGATACGCATCTGTTGGTGGGGAATGTAGGGGTGGAGGCAGTTCGAAAACTAATACTTGTGGTGGGTTGGATAATGGCTGCGTGTGTTCCCCCTTTACTGCGCGTCCCTTATTGACAATCTACGAGTATATTAAATTTCTTAACGTCATTGAATATAAACAAACAAGTTGCCAAGTATCGTAAATAGTAGTGAATAGGACAAGCCGCATGCTAGTGCGGACCGAGTGGGCGAAACGCTATAAAATGCGCAGTAACGTGTCACTGATGTTCACGGCGCACGCCCGACCACACCACATAACGATCACATCACGACCAGCCAATTATCGTGTCCATTTTGAAAGTACACAAAAATGTCCGAGAGTATAAATTGTGAGAGAAACAAAATTCTGCAAACAAAGTTCATAAATCAAATCATAACGTTAAATTACGAGCACCACAACACGAAATGTTAAACAAAGATAGCCGAAAATTATTACACCAACTAACACAATGGGAGGTTTATTGCGGCGTGGAAATTGTTCTCGGCGGCGCGGGCGGCCGTATCAGTGGGGACTTCCTGAGCGTCCCGGCGACTTGAGAGAGGAAAACTTTATTAAGCTTTATCTACGTGTCTCGGGCGATATAAACCGTTTGAATGGTGCGAGAACGGAAGAGGAAACTTCGTCTCGCTCCGCTGCACGAACAAAATGAACAAACAACATGTAATGAGGATTTTATTTAAGCTTTTTGTGCTGCCCTTACGACCTTTGTGAACGACTGAGGCGAACGCCATTCAATGCGTGTTTCATTCAATCAACGGTGTGTTTGAATTCAATCGAAAAATTTTAATTGAGCGCGAGCGACGCGTGCGATCGAGTAATGCTTTTTTCCGCTGAATTGAGATTTGCAAACGCGAATGCGAAAATGTCATTGAAAATAAGCTTTATTGTTCCTCTTATGCTACAATTCTAATTCAGTATGCAATTAAAACGAATATAAATGCATTTTTGTTTTGCAGAAAAAGAGGTAAAAGCTCTTATATAAATGCATTTTTATTTTGCAGAAAAGAGGTAAAAGCTCTTTTTGAAAGAACGTTTCGTAAGAGTTAAATAACATACATACGTAACCTCAACAGTTGGCCTAAACATCATCCTGCATTCCTTATCATTGATGATGAAGCAATCTGCTTTCACTTTTATTCTAAACAAAGCTTGTTTGGCACCGAGAGGCGTGTTGACGTCGTGTCCAAGGCCACACGCTAGTGTCAATGTCGAAAACCCATGTTGGATACGTTTGGTCAGGTCAGGAGAGATTCAAGGGATTCCGGAACGGTCACATTGTTCCACTATGCGGCCAAGTCATTTGCCAGTTTTGTGATCAATACGCGAACAGAGCGGCCACTGGCGGCAAGCCAACCACTAAAACACGGCAGGCCCCAGTTTATGTCGGCGCTTTAAAGCGATATACAAACGGTAACTTTATTTATTCTCGCAAAAACATGTACGGAGCCGATGACGCGGCGAACTGTTGCCGCGATAACCCAATGTTTGGCAATAGCTTGCTCTTTATCGATAACTGCGTTTGCATAGCACACGTCTTATTTTAATACTCCGAGAATTCTAAACATTTAAACAACTAGTGTTTTCAAGTAGGGATTAAAACAATCTGCGATGTGACCTTTTGAGCGGAATAAAATCAACATCACTTAAGCAACGCAGACATTCAAACAGAATATTATCTAGGTAATCTCAGTGCCCAATCAATTCATGTGCAAAACAAACGCAAATTCGCTAGCCAAATTGATAGTCAACGAAAGACACTGACAAACGTGCAACCCAGTAGGCACCGACGGAAATATCGTCGCACGAAACCAATTCCGATGTTTCGAACAGCGCACGTGAATGTTGCCAGCGTCATAGACTAATTCGGTTCAACAATAATGAGAGAAACGTGATCTCAGCCACTCGTATTGCGTTGCATTGAGATAACAGCACCATAATCCCCTATAGACACACTTGGAGAAAGAACAACAACGCTTGCCAATCCCGATCGTCTAGTATTGTTAACTTCCTTTTTTGTCAAGTTCTCATTATTGTTTTGTGCCTTCAATTCAATCATTGTTTACGTTCAATGAATAATCGTTGCGAGGCATTGGGAATTTTAAGCCTTAGCGGCCACAAATCAGTATTCAAATGTTTGTTTACTCTCGTATGTTACGTATTTCTATAAACTTGGCACGGAAAATAATTCTACCTTGAACTAACGTATAGTATACTCAGGTTTCAATATAACGCAAACTGGGTTTTAAGATGTACAGACATAAACGAGATCTAAATATTAATCAGAGACATCCGCTTCTACAATTGTAAGTGATTTAGACAATATAGAAGTAGGTGAAGATGTTGAGGAAATTGTCGCATTTAGAACCATCCGGCCACCAAATTGACACTGACGTCCTTACATCGTCTCTTCGCGTATCAAATTATGCTAGCCGTGATAAATGAATATTTACACAAAGAATAAAAGACAAGCATACAAAGGTACCGAATCTTCAACCTTCGTTATAAATACATATGTATATTCAAATATATATGTATATTCAAACAACTTCTGTCATATATCTGTTTGGCCTAGAGGTAGTTGAAATACAATATTTATTGTAGCGTGGGAAATTGAGGGGATATCTCGAAACATAAACTGTTCTACTACAAGCATCACTTGTTTAATCAGGGAATGCAACTCATTCCATTACATTGCCTTAATTGAGATATGTTCCGTGAGTAACGTACAACGTCCGCCACTTCCAACCAATTTCCTTCTTGTGACGTGCCAAATTATCATTGACCCGATGACGTAGGTATATAAAAAAGACTCTCAATAGGCAGTCGAACTTCCCAAAGCAACGACATAGACAACATCAAGGTCATCAAAGTGAGCGTGTAGCGAGAACATCTGTTCGAATTCCATACAATTATATCAAACAAAAAACATTCCACAAAGGAAGTGGAAAGTACGAATTGACAGTACGACGGACGCGATGCAAATCTGTGGCGACAATCATTTGTCGTGATCGCGTCAGCGCGGCCCCTGGACCCGCCACGAACGAATACCAGACTCTGTCACGCAGTAGCAGAGTTCAGTTCAGATTCTTGATAAGATAGCTCCATGGATAGAAGCAACGTGCGAAGAATAATAGACCTTTAGCACACGATGTACAGTTCCAATTAATGTCAGCAATAAGATCTGGTAACCGAGATATAGACGGGAAAGACCGCTCCGGCAATTTGCCTATTGCCGAGTTCAATTATCGCCCCCCGCACTCATTACTGAATTAAGGCGAGAACGGCTGTAAATTTCGTGACGCCTCTGCTTCACAATTGAACGTGTACTTTGTGTAGCCGGTTGATACCTGACAGAGCTGAAACGTATCGCATTCAATGGACGAACAATTCAACGTTTTAAAACACTAAAGGCCAAATTTGCGATTGATCAATACATTCAAATGGGAATCCAGGACGAGTCTCTGCCATAATCGTTTACATTTATTGATATTAAAACGTCGTCCCTTCGCATATTACCGTCTCAAGTACTTACATAATGGGATTTGGCAATAAGAAAACCAACTCAGTTTGTATTTACACAGCTATAAAGCTAAAAATATCCATCGTGTTACATGCGAGCAATGAAACTCATGTTTCTAGAATTATATTATAAATTCGTAACACGATAATTCTTAAATCATACACAATATTTAGAAAGATAATAAACCGATAGTAAAACAATTTAACTGTTTAAGAAAAGGAAACTAGTAATAAAGTATTGAAGAGGAATTTATTGGTCGTATAATAATGTTCTAATAAATTTTTGTCATAATGTTGGTAATGACAACCAATAAAGCTGCGGTGACGTTGGTTATTCATAAAGCGAGCGGTGCGCGGTAATAAAATTAACAGCATCCATTTGGGCCATCGTGGCTGAGTTATATCGGCGATGTGCCACGCCGATGAGACTTAAATGTAATTAATCGAAAGTTGAACAAAATAGAATTTTATTTCGAAAAGTGATGACGTTATTGGCAACACTGCAAGCCGTGTGCTCTCGATTTCAAAACAATTGATAATTACCAGTTATAGTTGTTGGCTGAGTTTATAGCGGCTGAAGCTAACGAGATACATTTTTGGGCGTGTCACCAAGTACTACAGATTGTTCAAACATGACAAGATAACTTATGCGATATACCAACTAAATGGCTCGCGGTAGTTACAAAGAGTTCTGATTTGCCTCTCATATAAAAAAAGCAATGACTAAAAGCAATTGCTGAGATTCCACCATGATTCATTCTTAATTCAGTAGACCAGACCCTTAACTATTTCAAGAACAGATGTTAAAGTTTATGAAATCAAGTGACAAAATTCATTAAATTATAAAGAAAATTAAAAGATTCAACGACTCTTAGTATAGCTAAAAATATCCTCGCTTTAATCGGTAACGCGATAACGTTATCAATCGTTGTGCTCTTTGGAGGATCTTGCGTGACACAATTTTTCAACTCTACGCGTGGAATTACACGATAATTTATCAAAGTCATAAGAATAAGATAAACACATTAGTCATATTGGCTGCTTATTTCGAAATTACAATGACTTGAATCATAGAAACGTGAGAACTACGTAATATCAATCATGAATTGCACAAAATAGAACTGATTTGAATAATTCTTAGATATTTAATACATTATTAAATTCTGCATGGTCTTCGCTCAAGAGTGCTTCAAATACTTTTATAACGAGCCGCTTAGAAATTGCATCACTGACATTCTGTTCCATTTGGTTCGCGTGCTTATGTTATATGTAGGTTAAGCCTCACCACTTACTATTCTGAACACACATGCTAGGGTTCGTCAACCCTGAATATCGACCGAAACGTACCAGACACATTTCAAAGGGAAATTCCATATTTTCTGACAGCATCATCAACTGCATTATGTAAGTTTCAAAACTGTTCTAGAGATTATTTCAGGCCTAGTAAAGTTTCACATTTTAGTTCAGTGCTTTTTGTTAAGAAACTACCCTCAGAATCCTCAACCATTCTTCTTGATGTTTTTCTTTACCGTAAAAAGTAACAGTGATAATAACCTACCACATGACGTATCTACACTGGATTCTTCACTCAACTAATCTACCCCATGTTTGTGACGAAATCACAGTAAAATTTTCAAACAGTTGACTTACCAGGCATGAAGTGCAGCAGTGCAGCGGTGATGGGGTAGAGACTGGGGCTGTAAGTGATGTCGGGACACGCGTAGCCGAGGACGGAGACGACTCTGTCTGCGACCGCCCGACCTTTGCGAGTCAGGTGGTAGCCGATGCAGTGGGTCGCCTCCACGAACGGCGGGAGCATGATCGGCTTGTCCGGCAGCTCCACTGTGCCGAACACCTGCGAACAAAGGAAATTATCATTGCATTTATGTTACGGTTTTTTTTTAGATCAAATGCTACGACTTTATAAATGCACAAGTTCTTTTAAAGTACAGAATACAATTTCTTATAAAATGTTTTGATATTGAAGTATGCATGAAAATTAGAAATCAACTCATTCACTTTATTAATTTACTTTCCTTCCTCAATTGTAATAAATCTACGACGTAAATGTAAATAATAATATTCATAGAAGTGATAATCTAAGACCATCAGTTAAACTGCTTGCTACTTTACTAAACAACACATTTTATGAATGAAAGGATAGATGAATACGCCTTCATATTTCTTCGCCACATTCACAAACATTCAATATATTTTTCTTAAGGTTGCCAATGTGAAATATTGTTCAATACATCCAGAGGAGCGGAGGTGACGTTCGAGAACAATTGTCGCAAGATTTCACATAACAAGCACGTAATGGATCCTATAAATATCAAAGCAATCACAACGATGGCATGCGGGTCCCCAATTGAATCCTGTTTGTTTGATTTGAATTACTGCGCCTTCCGTTAGACTTGTGCGGTGTATAGGGCGAAAATAACATGCGAATATTTATCACTTCCGGTGTGATGATACATAATGGGATTGAAAAGATAATAAAGAGGATATTGTTATACACGCTAAATTAAATGATCAGTAATTTCAGACGCAGATACTTTTTCTGTTCCTTTTTATCTTAAATTTCTATCATTTAATTCTAAATAACCCTTTATAGTGCTATTAAAATTTCAGAAATTTAATTGTGTTTCTACATTACAGTATGCCGTTAAATTTCTGCCGTTTTTTATTCAAAACTAATGGCATCCTTATTAGTATTTTGTAATCATCGGCGTCACAAGAAAATACGTAAATTAAATTCCTCTATTCCGTAGTTAAGTTTAACTGATTTGCTGCCTAACCTAAACGTCAAAGTATTTACAAATTCAACTATCACCATTCGATTCATCTTACGAAATGAATGGTCAACGTCATATCCAAACTGAATAGAATTTCACAGCTTTGCGTTAGGAAAGATATTAGCGTATGTACTCAAAAGGTTTAATCACACAATTAAATTATCAAAACATGTGTTACAATGAGGATGTTTTTAATAAAAGCGTTGGTAGTATGTTTAGTGTGAACGTATAAATTTGTCGTCCAATGGGCGGTACGTACAGCCCGGTCCGTGATTACCCACTTTGCTCGCAAGGACGAGTCTCCTAGCGCAAATTATACATTTCATGCATGTTGTATGTGTAGCTGTTGATGTGTTGATGAGTGATGTCATACATGCTAATACATCGGGTTGTATCAGACTGCCCAGGACGGATTACGCAGCAACAGTTTATTGGTAAATAAATCAATTAGAAGACATGATAGAGATTGCAGTACGTCACAGGATTCAGGCGACGCTCAAAAGTTTCTACAGAAGATTTTAAGAGGAGGCCTGACTACATCAGAAGTTTACATGGCAGTTATAAGTGGACTCGTGGGTGAAGAAACTATCAAGTTCTTTTATATATAAACTGAAGACATATTACTTTAAAGAGTTCTTAAAATTGCATAATAGTAATCTACTTTTGATTAAGAAGGTGCGTATAAGAATATCAGCCGATATGAAAGTAAAGATTTAGATTACATTATTTTAAACTTCTTATTGCATTATTTAAATTTTATTGAACTATATCGTAAAAGATAAGAATGATTGGATATCAAAAATTTCTTGAATACTTTTCTTAATATTTTCCTAATGGAGCAAACATAATATTGAATACGTGATAGACCAGTCACGGATAATAACTTCGTCTTCGACATACGTGTAAAGAGTTCGTTGGACGATATCAATCTTTGTTCTGATAAGGATAAGTCGGTAAAGGCTTACCAGTTAAGCCTACCATCCCGGCGACTGCACCTTCAACGTTCCTAAATTTCTGTATAAAATGTTGAATTTATTTGTATGTATAAATCAACACTTCAGAGGAATTAACTATTTATTTTATAAATGCAGCAAAATAATCTTTGAAACCTATACATCATGTTCGCGTCAAGATGAATTATAAAAAAACAGCCTTGTTATCTCTATCTTATAAAGCTCGAATAAAAAAACAACTGCTTTTAAGTTATTCACTGAAAATTTAAAGAAAACGGATAAACGTAATTTATATCAGCATAACTCCTCGTTATTGGGGATTCAAACTTTAGTTGGGCAAATATTCGTATGTAGCAAATGTAAACTAATAAAAAACATTTATCAGTTTAAATTTCAATATCATAAAACATAGCGGTAACACTACAAGTGAACAATAACAAAGCAATATCATTTATTTTAACAAAAAAACCTTTGAATAAATACAGTATTAAATAGGTTTGTTTGTATGAGGTATCACAATAAAGTCACATTTTCTTAAAACATTCAAACAAACGAAAATCGATTCTCATACTAAGTTGTGTGCGTTTCTCTTCTTCTTGTTAACCTTATCGAAGATATAATAATATGCCTACAGTTTTGGGTCATTTGGCATCAGGTGAGTCGCTTATCATGCCTGGCCACTAAAAGCAAAAAAGAAAACACAACAAAAAAAACGCATTACCATAACTCCCGTGACAACTGCTCTTTAAAAGGCCGAAAAGACATCACGAAAGAAAAAAAAGCGTATCTTCGACGGATCAACGACCGAACAAAAAGTTTGTATATAAGCGCGGTAAAATAAAACAAAACACTGACCAATAATCGTTTGTCAGCGAGACAACGGGCGGGAAAACGTCGAACGCACACCGATCGGCGGTGACGACGCGCGGATCTATAATTAGACATCAACATATCTCGGACGCATGCAAACAGAAGATAATATTGGAATTAAAAAAAAAGGTCGCGCCGATCCGGGAATTGATAAATTTAGAATAATAACAAACCGAAGAGTGCGCGCAAAGTTTTGGATGCAGAGAAGAAAGGCAATATTTGATTGCAACCCATCGAAAATTAACTCGAAGGAAGTAGCAAAACATAAGAGCCAATACAACAGGCGGCCTGATTTGTATCGTAATAACCATAAAGTATAGCCTTATTTTCCATTTAGCGATCACGAAAATTTTTGGCTACTAAAGCGTTGCAAAGACTATAACTTCTTGAAAAATGTAACAGTAGTATAGTTGTGTAGAGACAAATATACAATAAAACAAACCGGTCAAATTAATATTGAACGAGATAATTATAAATACTCCATCGACAATTTCAGAATAAACACCTGACATCAATATTAAACCCTTAACAGCCACCAAGGTAAAGGGTCAGCGTGTTGACCTACAGAAGTAATAGGTGGTTGACCCAAGAGCGGGTTGATAAACCAGAAATTCTAAGTATAGAGATTTTATTATAACCTCATTTGAAATGCGTGAAAAATTATTTCGTATCCTCGAATCCAGAACCATAGTATTGATATTGTTTTCCATTTCCAAACTGCACCATCATCTACACTCGTAAAATAACTTTGTACAAAATTGAGTAGGTTTAGGCCTTAGACAATAAGACTGTAGTCTACATTATTTCACTAAACACAGCAAAAAAATCTATGTACCTAACTTGTCTAATATGCAGTTAGTCTTATGCTTTCTTTACCTCCCAATACAATAAATTTGAATTTACCGTTGCCCAACAAAGCGAAGCATATCAAAATTCCATTTGTAGAATATTAGAATTTGTTTGTAACAAATACACAACAGCTCGGGGGACATAAGAATCGCCATTGTGTCACACGGCGTTCCACATACGACATTTAACTGTATGAATAATTAAGCATTGCGCTTTTATTTTCTCATATGTAACGTGTAATTCAAAAAGGTTGTTAGCCGCTGTGTGTTTCGCTGAAAAATAACTAGTGTATTCTAATATTTTCAAAGGCATTTCAGTGTTTTTGTTTACTGACATGGAATTGAAGTGGCTGGTTTTAAGATATTTGTAATCACCGTTAACCACGTGCAAAGTCAACAATATTGAATGAAGCAAGCATTTAGTAATATAAAAGAAGCCATTAAATATTAGAATAGCCTAAAGATATCATAGTATGCTAAGAGAGAGACTTAGAGTTTAAGCAACTAATCTTCCCATCTAAATACCTTAAAAAAGGACAATAAAATAAATGTAATAGCCAAAGACCTTAAGCGAAGTATTGAAAATCTCTCAATTTTATTACGGCCATTTCGAATTCAATGTAAAAACACAAGCCGTAAATAAATAATTAATCATAATTTCTCAACAATAACTTCCATGCAACAAACAAGGACATCCATTAGGCCTTCGCAAATATTTACTCCATCCGGCACAAACGTTACTGTGGACAGGTTGTGAACAAACATCCCAGCACGAACTTTGTTATTTATTATACGATATCATGCCTTAGGGCATGTTTATTTAAGGTATGTTTACGGATGAAACACATAATCCTTGCAATTACTGATATCAAATATTTCTTGAACTTGTGGATGGAACTAGCACGAATAAATACATCAATTATTTTTTATTATTAGCACAGATTTTATTAAAGAATTAGTTAATACTGTTAGTTATCGGGTGTTCGGGTGTTTGTGAGACCGAAAAGCCTTTCGTAGTTTTTCATACGCATGACACAAGACTAAAATCTTAGTGTGGGTTTAGAACTATGCATGTAACTCTTAGTTGCATTTATTTATAACTTAAAAATCATAAACCCAGAAGATCAAAAAGTAACGTAAAACCTTTAAAAAACCTACATCACAGCCATTTTACCGGCTCACAAGCAAACGTTATCACATAATCTCCGCGCGCCGATAAGCGGCCGATAACATTGCCTTTGATTTGTTAGGTGATAACATCACGTGACTTGTAGAAAACTCCGCGGGCGCCCACGCACCGTGAAAATCTGAAGGCTGGTGTGGTAAGCGTACGAATGTGGCTTAATATGTGTGTCACGCATCGGACGACCGGCTCGTGTGATAAATCTACATCGGTGGGACTTTTGAGCGTCGTTTTGAGTCTAAGCTGAAGTCTAAATGAGGTTTTTACACAGTAAGTTATCTTTTTAAAGTATAAATATGTTATACGTTATAATGAAAATTATAAATTGAAAGTGTGAAGTAGCATTATAAAATCCAACTTTTGTAACAATGTGTCATTCATATTTTCTCAAAATTATTGAAAAAGGAGTACAAACAAAATAAATAATTTTAAAAACACCATCTTTGCACCTGACAGCATTAATAGAATATTCTACTCAATATCACATTAACCACTATTCTCTTTACACATATTATTTCATTACACGCAACCATCCGTTTAAATTAATTACACACGAATGTAGCAACACTCAGTAGTGTGTGTATGGTCGCGTGTCGCCACGCCCCCATGCGCACGCGCACGCCGGCCGTCCTTCGCGAGTCAAGGACGGCCGGCGTGCGCAAGCCGACCCAGCCTTTGTTTACCCCACCGACCGGTTATCATGACATTTCTGCAGGTGAACACGCTGGTACGTGAATGTGTTCGTAATTCTCATATTTTTATACTATCAAGGACTGTAACTTATTAACATCAAAATAAATTTTCCAAATTTGAATGTCACCTTTGCGACGTGTACGGAATAATTCTTCTAAGATTAACATAATTTATTTATTTTAATATCTTTACTCAAGTATAAGACTCATACGTCATACAAGCAAGTCCTTTGTAATGAATATAAGAAAGTTTTCGGCCGCTGCGTTTATAAATACTCGGAAATTTGGTCAACGGCCCCGATTACGTCGTAACGTGCTATTCTTTGCTCAATCACAAATTCACTAGTGATTGCATTGCGTGTCCGAGCAATCGTTTAAGACGAGAGCAATTAATCGCGATGCGACGATCAAGTCGCAATTGTCAAGCAATTATGATCCCTCAACCACTTTACGAGACGAGACATTAAGCTATTACTATCGTATCTAACGCGACAATTTCAAACTTAACCTACAGTGTATTGTACTTTGAAATATAAATGAATAAATAGTATATATTATAGCATGTATATGTCGCTTAATAAGTGTTTTTGTTCTACAGCAAAGCCTTAGTCATTTGGTAATGCAATATGTACGGGTAAGCTTAACTTATTTCTAACAGATGCGATGAAACCATACAACATTCCGATTGATTATGAAGTATTCTTGTGATAGAATACGTTAACCCGCCCGATTAGCAAGGCATAGTGAGCAGGTTGCAAAACTCCTCATAAAGACAGATGCAATCAGTTGCATTCTGGAATCAGATTGTGTATACTATATCAAAATACTCTACGGTAATAGGGTGCATTAATCTATCACGCCGTAGCAAGTACAAAAACAAAGCATTTAACGTGCAAAGAAAGCGACAGCGGCTCAACAATGTTTACGAGCTCTGATAGCAACTAATCTATGTTTACGGCGACGAAATTAAAAATACACATTTTGGCTGAAAAAATATATAAATATCCAAAGCGATGTTGTGGAAAATTAAAATTGCTCCACCCACGCGGCTCCCGTGCCAATTGTGTGGATGCGTCAAAAAACAATAACATATGTAAATTACGTAAACACGACATTTGTATCGGCGTTGCGTTCGAGTACACCGAGGCCGGCTGCATGTGGGCTCGGGAGTCCATTCTGCGGATCATGCTAAATCCTACACATATTCTACTCAATACACTTTGTATTACGGTAAGTCACGTTCGGATTTGCTAGTAATTTACGTCAAACTATGTTCTTTAATGTCCGATCTGACATTGAATTGAATATCTTGTATACATGTTATTTAGTGATCTTGTTAAATTATTTAAAGTCAACATTGCATTGTATTGGTTGCTTATTTTACTGCAAATTTTGTTACAACATAGGTAGTAAAGAACTATCATTACCTAACCATTTTCATAGTCAAAATACCGCCCTTTTAAAAACCAATCACAACATCGACACGAGTACGGCACGTGAGAGAATTCCACGTGCCTGGCCCAGGATTACGAGCGGAGCCGTTGTTGCACGTGTGGGCGACTGGCGGGCCCTAATTATTGCGGACACAACCCCGACACGACCTCTCGCCACCGTCAATCAACGCATAATTGAATAAAGTGGACCGACAAAGAGCCAAATGCGAATTTGATGCGCATTGTTATCTATTAGACGGGCGACATGCGAATCACCAGCTCTAGCATGCATGACAGTTGGAGGAAAATATGATGGATAGATCTGCTGTTATTTTGAAATACATTGAGTACCAGAGAGTCATTTAGGTAATTTAATTCCTTTAATGTTCCTGATTGTTGTATACCAGCACTAATCTATTTACATGCGATTGAGAACAAAGCAGCAAATTTGAATCAACCGGTAGAGGTCGCGAGTCAACACCATATTTAAACAGTGCTGAGCTTATCATCAGGTTTCTCTGCAGTCTTTTATCGTGTTGTGATGGTGAAACAAAAACCAATTCATTAATAACGAACAGACCGAACCGAACATCATCCAAATGTACTCCGAAAATAAGGCGAAAGTTTTCCTATATGCCGTACAAATAAATAAGTCGGCCGGTGTTATTCTCTGTTGCGAATAAGATCGATGATGCTATTTCGGGATCGGCAAATCCACAAGACGGATTCCGTCGGAAATAACTTGGGCGTTTTACCATCGGGCCGTGCGCCGCTGTAAATCTTTCGCGGCTGTTAGTCGATTGTGAAAAACACTCCCGTTATCTGAGCGGCTGCTAGATACACCGAGTTGAGTATTAGGACGCGGGGCACTTACGTGCGATCGCATAACTCACGATAATGAAGCAACAACACGCGTGATACACTAAAAATAAAAACGCAGCGAGATGCAAACGCAGAGAAGGCCTTTGGTAATGAAAGAAACCCTTCTCCAGCTCGCAGATCGCTCTGCATCACAGTACTAGAGGGCCTCAAATTCCTGACTATAAACTGACTATAAGCAGGACACAACAAACCATAACTAGTGGAATTCATACGTCTTTTTCAAACAATTAACTGGTAGTCTCCTTACTTATATAAGTATACCCGCACATAACAGCGTTTTCGCGAACCAAAACAATATTGTTATCTTTAGAAAAACCAGGTGCTTTCTCACTATCGTCATAGACAAACATGGTAACTTACCACGACAATACTCGGAATAATGTCAAACTCCCTCCCACCAGCCAAGTGTAAGCTACGCGACATACTTGAGCGAGATTGTCATACGCAACACAAATAAAGAAGCATTGAGATGACTCACGCAAGTAATGCTTGGGATATCTTTCGCATATTAACGACCTAGCAATGCCGATAAAAACACATTTGATAGCCCAGCGGACCTGGACTGAATCCGCGGAAACCGGCTAAAAATTCCACTAAATTCAAAATACAATGTTATTTATTGTTGCTATCTGTGTGTCAGCTGTGATATCTCGAATGTAAATACTGCAGGAAAAAGAGCGACGCGTGTGTGACACACTTCACAGTGGAACGGGAAAATATTTAGTGAAAACTAACAACATAGTATGATATAAAGAATTACAACAAAGGAATTAAACGTGATAGACAAAGGCGCGCGTCTCGCGGTTGTTTATCACTCTCACCCACATATCATTGTAAATATATTGCGCTTATTAATTTTACTGGCGGCACTAAATATTGATAACATCCCTTAAGTGATTAAAGGAAGAGAGTTTAAAGTACACCTATCAAGTTTTCCTACTTGGCTTTTATATTTAAGGTTATTGCACTTCCTTTGCGTCATAACAGCTTTATTAAAATGCTAAATGTATAAAAAAGACCTTGCAAAGAATCGGTGGACGACTCAGTATGGTATAAGGAAGAACAAATGCAAGCGAATTAATAATGAAAAATAAGGAAATCTATAATTTTCATTTTTGGTGTATCACTCAAAAATTTTGATCATAAATGCCTTTTACTCCATCAAATTGAATCACTCCAAATTCGTGAAAATAACATTAAAAAAATAATAATACACCAAGCCCACAATTTGACGGGAGACCTCCTTACCCAAAGACGAACACCGGGTGGCGTCCATCACACCCGCAATCAAAACACATTCCGGCAAATTCCGCTGCCACAGTTTGACAGATCGCCGGCATGACAACAGTTCTCGCGGAGACAATTTCCGTGCGTGTGTGTGTGCGCCGCGTGTGTACAAACATCCTCGGCACAGATAACCCGCGATAACTCAAACTTGTTTACAGTGCTTAGTTTCGATTGATAAACGTGATACTGAAGACCCTTGGGTTATCGTCGGAGCGCCGCGGTGCAGGCTATGCAGTTTTATCAAAGGAGGTGGCACCTGCGTTGTTTTCTGGATATGTCTGCCGAGTATACTGTCTGTGCAAGACACAATGTCTTGATATTATGTTGATATTATTACAACTAGTAGAGCAAATACCGAGACAGCTGTGAAGGCTTGTCAAAGCTGGAGCAATTTGGGTGTTACAGAAAGCTGTTACTAATATTGTAACTTAGTAAATTTGGTCTTATTATGTACTTCGTTCGATAACAGTTACAAAAGATCAGATAAAGTGCGGGAAAGAAATCGAGTCATCCTGTTACGCAAGGGATATTGATTCCCTTAAAACAACATCAAAATTATCCCAGTCTATCAAATAAATTACACCAATTTCCAGTAAACTTAGAAATAGAAAGTGCACGATTATTATAATCTACGAATTATCTCATACTCCAGGTGTACGTTTAGATAAATATGAAGTCATTACGACGCATCCGTGCACAATTTATATTTTTTAATGGTTCAATAAATAAATTACTTAGCACTGGTTGCATTTGACAAATCACATTGGACGGATGATACATGTGTTGTGTTTACGATTGAAAACCAGAGCCAAAACAATAAGTACCGAAACTGAACGACATTAAATTCAATTGTTTTGTTTATTGTACGTTACTATATTGCGTTTCAATGTCTTGCAACCTTTGGCTATTTATTTATGTATGTAAATTATTAACTGTTTAAATAAAAAATACAATCATAAATCGCATATGATAAATAACCCTATTTAGTTCTGGTTATTGTGAAGAATCATCACATCATTCGCCAATATATATACATCCCACTGCTAGATATAGACTATGGGTCTTTTCTACAAATGGGAGGGTTTAGGCATTCGACAGACTAAACACCTAAGAATTCTTTGAAGGTGTGTAGGTTAGCTCACGATGTTTTCCTTCGCCGTTAAAGTAAGTGATAGTTATATTCGTGAATACAAAGATAATTTCGTAAAGTTAGGTTACTAGGCTTTCACTACTTATTGTGGCAGATAAAAAAATATGTCGTTTCTACAGTGTTGACTTCGGCGCTCATAGTCTACTACAGTAAAAACGAAAAATGTAATTTTAGTCCGAACTGTTTACAACTATGTCGCCTCGTATACACACAAAACTTTTATTACACTCATAATTCCATCGAAACATTGTAAAAATAATCAAAAAATTTTACGAACCGCACTCGTCATAGCTGCGGTGTGTCTAATAAAATTCCTACTCAAAAATGATATATATAGAAATAAACCGGGCATATTGTTTTTGTAGTGTGCATGTTTCGCGGCAAATGATATCATAAATATTGGCAATGCTCGCTGCGATAACGCACGGGAATAGATCGACCTAATAAATGGGAAACGACGCCGCGCTGCCATTGCGCAACATTCGCCCCGCCTTAAGGTTGTCCTACAATGCGTCGAGTGCGCGCGTCTAATTCGAACAATCTAATATACGGCAAAAATCTTAGTTGCAGTACGCGCCGGGAGATGTCGCTATGTCGGACGATTTTCCTGATCCTAGAATTTAGCTGGATCAGATTGTTTTTTGAAAAGACATTGTAAGCCGGTTTTGATGAATAATTTTTAAAGAAAGAATAGAACCGAATAGGTCGTGTATCGCATCACTTGAATTGAAGGGTTTGCCTGATTATATAAATCGAAAGAACCTGGACTACTTTGAGAACTATAGGATTCTGAACAGGACTTAAATTAAGAAGAACGACAAACTAAATTGTTCCAACTTCAAACGAAGTGCGAACGAATGAAAACTAAGTGGGAGATATTATATCACTATATCCATCGCCAGAGTCGGCTTGAATTCATGAACAGCCACTAGGCGTAGCTTGCTGGACATTGGTATTTTCCCAAGAACAAAACCGTGCAAAATGTAATTAACCACTTCAACTGTTAACCAAACAGGTTTATATACTGTGGAAGTAAGAACTTCAAGCATAGTATTTTATCTCTGTGGGCGTTAGAATCCGCGGTCTCTCGGCTGCAAGCTCCCAGCAATTGCGCCACAGATATTCAACATAAACAGTAATTAAATCGTTTAGCATTTAATGAAACAAAATTGGCAAGTAAAACCACAAGTATGAAAGAAACGTATCGGAAATTCCCCGTTCCTAACCCCTTGTTGCACAAACAACTGGGAAATGTCAAAAACACGAGAAGCTCGTAAAGTTACGTAAACATATAAAATGTCGGTCAGTAGACTGAACTAAATATGAGTTTTTATTCATATATTATTTTCTTTATTTACATCGTAACATTGTCAATGTCAAACTTTACTATTTTTACATGATATGCCAATTGTTAATGTTATATTAAACTAGGAATCGCTAGGATATAGCAATGGATGAATATGCTCTCGCAGTCTCTTCCACAAGCTCTGTTTTTTATAGTTCATTATGCAAGGAAGAGTTTACATCTACTATTCTTTATAAGCCACCGGGTTTTATCAAAACTGGTAATCAAATTTGACCCTAAAGTAATACAGACAAATATTAAAAAATAAATATTTATCAACTTTATCACCACTGAGACTCCCAAAGACACTCAGACCTACAATCTATAAGCGGAACCTGTTACATCCTCCATGACTTGACATCCAACGGTAGGGTCAATTTAATCCTCAAATTAATAACACTAATTAGATAAAATCGATAGTAACTCAAGATTGCGATGCAAAATGACTATTATCTAACGTTACAACATACACGCACACACACACCTGACTATCGATTGTTTACAAAATACGCCCATTACCTTATCTCGATATAACGCTGCGCTAGTTAATTTTAACGCAACAAACAATATAAGTATTTGCGGAAAGTATGTCGTGTTTACCGAACGACCCTGCCGATTGTCGACTACTGTATCGATGTTATCATTGCATTGATATCCTATGAGGGTTGGAATCTTAACGTTATGGTGTAATTATTGATTGAGATATTTTTTATAGCATCAGGTAAATTATAGTGTAAGGATAAACGGGACGGGAGTGTATCGTGATAACTCTATTTAAAGATATGTAAAGAAGAAACATGCAGGTAATGCCCGTGTAGCGATCAGTGTTGTGTGTAAAACTTGCCTTTGGATCACAAGTAAATGTGTAGTATATCGTGAATAGCCAAGAAATAATTCTTTGTTAGATAAAAGATTATTAAAAATCGATCTTAAATGTAACATACTGCAGTGTATTTACTATGCCGCGCGTATACGAATTTGAATGAACTAATATCCTCCCTAAGAACAAATCTAATATACAATACAATATAGAAGTTGACGCAATATTTACAAGAATACAAATCAACAGTATACATTTAAAACAATAAACGTCGGGTATAGCACGGCCCACGGCGACGCAGCGGGTTCGGAGACCGCGGACACAATCGATCATCGGCTAATTAACTGCCAGTTACATCGACTGTACTCGTGCTTGCGATAAAAACGCATAACTCTCCAGTAATAGATTACATCTTGCAAAATATTGCGTAATAAATAGTAATTCAATGGGGCTTACTAAGTTTTATTAGGGAGATGCAAAAAGACACTACATAAAAATTGCCTTAAATGTAAAAACCGAAGTACAATACGCAGAAACGTAATCGTGGAAGTAATAATGTTACGAAATCTCTTGGAAAATATTTTTTGTTGACCGGTTCAAATCAATTTTAATTTATTGACTTTTAAATATTTACGAACCATAGCTATATTGTCATTATCTTCGATATTAAAGTGTAAGTCTTCAAAAGGGTAACGATTAAGGAATCGAGCTCCTGATAAGCCTATACTACTAAAAGATTTAAAATATTGTCGCGGTCAAAATTACTTGAAATTTATCATTTCAATATGAATGAAACACTTCAAGTGTACCAGCGTTATTATTGTATGTGTATTAATCTGTTCTAGTGTTGTGTAGCAAGAAACAATTATCTTTTACTAGTCGACGACTGACCCTTTTTCGTCGCTTTTAATCAATCGTACCACCTCAGTCAACCAGCACACAGAGCTCCGGGTTCGATTCGCGAGTCCGGCAAAGATGTTTTCGGTTTCTCCATTAAATTCTCAGTAGCAGCACTGGAAATGTCGCCGAAAAACGGTAATAGGCTCGCCGAATATTATGTGGGAATAATATATACCTGGCTAAATCTGGGTACAGTTAAGCACCTCTGCCTATCCCCTAGGGAATAACGGTTATGTATGTACTCGTATGTATGCATGTATCAGAATGTGTCACGCCAAAGAAAATAAATATATTGCACAGTCCAATTGATTTACGTTCTTACAGTTTATCGAACAATGAAAGCGCATTGTTTTCTTTTTTATTATTACATAACCTGGGTAATTATTGTGATAAATTGTTTCTCAGAAGTGTGTTTTCCTTGTGGTATTCAATGTTTCGTTTTACATAAGGTTCAGAGAACTACGTTAATTCACTATACACCTTTGTTGAAAGGGTTTAAAGTTTTGACTATTGGTTTATAGCAGAAAGCGTATACAATCAGGATAATAAAATTGGGGGTAGTAGCAGCATTGAGTCTCGCATTATATCTGAGAAATGATAATACGATCCTCTGAAGTACTCGGCGTCATTACTGTGCTGACTATGGAGCCGATGTTGATCCTGGAGCACAGGAGGTTTAGTAGCAGGTGTGTGGTGATACAGGACCGAAAAAATACGATCTCATACTACAATATCAGACTAAAACCGAATGATAGTACAGTATAAATAAATAATAAATAAATACACCCAACAGTCACACACATAGTCCTGACCCCACATTAAGATACGAGTCTTGTGTCGTGGGTATCAGAAACTACGAGATACTTTGGTCTCACAACCACCCAGACCCGAAACAAATATTTGTGAACCCGATCACACAAATATTTGTGTATGGGATCGAACCCGCAGCCTCTCGTTTCCCAAGCTGGTGTCTAGCCAACTGCACCACGGGGTTGTCAAAGTATAATTTCTACGCCTATATCTTTGTTAAAACAGAAGTTTAATTGTACATACGTATGAATGTAGAATTTATAAATATTAACCCAACAAATTTCCAAGTCAAGTGGTGCGTTATATGCATTATCTGGCAACCAAATGTGGAACGGGATTACTGGCACCCGTTTTGCAGTGAAGCAGGCATGAATAATGACGAGGGACAATATTCTACTCTTCCAACTAATCAATCTATCTCTATTTTGACGAGATTATGCTTAGCAGTTACAATACGCCAAATAATTTCGGCGTGCTAGAATAATAACCGAGTTAATCACCATTTTTAATAAGACTAATTCAGGATTAAAATTGCATGGTTCACAAATGTTTAACCGGTAAAAATATTACTCTCACATAAAGATAAATCTTAAAATCTTTAATTGTCTCATTTTCATACACCACAATGAATAATCTCGTATTTGTATAAAGGGTCTGTATTTATTTATACAATATTGTATATCTCAACGTTTTCCTTCTCGGCTCCAGCTGTCCAGAGGACGTTTTGCATTCAATTAGCCGAGACGTGGACTTGACAAAATAATTAAGTATGACGCGGATCAACGTCATCGCTATTGTTACATTTGGAGCGTGTCAAAATATTTCGACACACACTCAAAATTTCATTGATTAACCGTAAAACATTACGTGGTACATACATATACTAAAAATTATATTCCTTTAATATTTTTGGTGAAAATGAAGTTGATTATACCAAAGGAAATTAATAATAGTGAGAGTTAGGGTTAGCGTGGTGATCTAGTGCGGGTTGGCGCACTAAATACCTTAGAAATTCCTGAGTACTTTTAGATAAGCAGATTACATCACGATGTTTTCCTTCACCAAAAAAGTAATTCGTAGTTTTGTGTCCGAGTTTTAAACCTGCGACCGTCGAGATTCTAGATCGCGGGCCTAAACCTGGATCCAACACTTCATACAAACGTCATACGTACGTTAAAGATGAGAGAACTCCGTAACGCAATAAATCTCTTGCTTATAACGTCCACCCGGTAAGGAAGCATATCCTCATTTCAATAATATGTATAATGTATAAGCGAAACAGTAGAACGATGGCTGTTGTCGAGTTAATGCAAAACGCGCATACAATTAACGAGGCGATAACACGTAGCGTTGAGATAACACGTAGCGTTGAGATAACACGAGCGCAAACAACACTTTAGACTTACGCTTTAGAAAAATACAATTGAGCTAGGTCGGTTATCGTGACTACTTTTTATAGAAGTAATTAAAATATAACGTTTGTTTTAATTATAGCATAAACTTAGCGGATAAGATATGGTTATAAATAGCTAATAGTACACTTAGCTTCATCGGTGCTCAATTTTATAAGTAATTGCAAGTAGGCTAGGTCTTTTCATATGCCAAATTCTATGCGAAAAAAGTGCCCAGCGGTTTCATCTTAAAAGCGTGACAGTTACTTTTGCATTTAAAATATGAGTATAGACATCAGTAGTTTGTACACTAAAAATTTGAATTCAACAACTACTAAATACGAATTTTACTATTTATGTTACAGTAACAATACTAGTGTTTACAAATTTACTAAAATAAGTTTATTTTAATCCACTATTGAGCGTACAAACATAAGGAAATATCAGCCCATATCCTTAATATACTAATATTGACATAGTTCTATGACGCGGATAAATATAGAATAAATAAATAGCTAAACCGTAGTGCGGTTTCCCTGGAACAAGTAGAAATGACAACAATATTATCTATCGGTTTACATAATGGGTTTATTGACGTCCGTCTATTATTTAATATCAATTTATTATACACGTGATTTCGATAGCTCGTTAACACAATATTATAAATTTATTTACGGTATGAACTCGTTTATTTTAATATAGATAATTTCTTCCCGTTTCGAACCTGCCTATCCTAATTTAAATATTTTTCCCAATGTCACCGATAAAAATCCTGGTAAAAATAGATGTCAAGTTACCGAGCCCATAATTGTAACTAAATTTAATTTATTCTAGTAATTTCTAATTTTGAAGCAACATCCTCTTTTAAGTTAAAAAAAATACATTACTTATACTGATAGATCCGCATACTAAAATACATTTTGTTTACAACATACCCGACACAAATCTGTCGATCCCACAATCATATCATCGTCATCATCAACAGCCAATTTTGGTTCACTGCTGAACATAGGCCTCACCGAATGACTTTCACCGGGAACGGTTGGAAGCCGCCTGCAGCCAGCGACGTCCCGCGCCCTTGACAAGGTCGTCAGACCACCTTGTCGGGGACGTCCCACGCTGCGCTTTTCAAACATATGCATAAATAAAATCTAGAAATCGCCATAGAAAACTATGGTTATAAAAACCATCATATAAGTATACTTGGGACCACAAATCCTCCTACTGAGGAGTTGACAATATCATTAATATGTACATATAGGGCTGCAGTGTGTCAGTGGGTAATGAACGGTCGGTACTCGTCCGTCGGGCCTGAGAACTGGCCCTAGTTAATTACATCCAATTGCACAAACTCGATTTGTCGCAGGACACTGGGCGACATGTGTGTCGTGCTTGTAACGACTTTGAATTGACACGTCATACGAGAACGCTCCTTGTGTTGGTCGTGATGGTGTCGAGGTTTTAAACTTAAACGGTTGCTGGTTCGAACCCCTCAAACTTTGGATCGGTTTATTTCTGGGTTCCAAAAATACCAGCAGACCTGTATGATATAGTTAATAACTTTGTAAGAAGTGTTAATAAATAAATATATGGGTCAATCAACTTTTAAATGTACCATCAATGATAGATTTTATGTATCAATTTTTTTTTCTTAAACTTGTATATTTTATACGTATTTGTTGTTGATAATTATTTATATTTAAGGAATTCAAATAGAGCAGAACAATTTATGGTAAATTTTACTCAAAAATTCACATGACTGTAGTTAAGATAGTCCCTTGGACATTTAAAAATTCAGTCAAATTGTTAATTCACTTTTAAATATTAGAATCATATTTGACAAACCTTACTGTTCTTTTAAAGTAAAAATGACAATAATGTGTCTTTAGGAGATAAGAAAAAAGTGGTTGTCCAGTGGACATAGACGTTTGTCCATAGGAAATACTCGGGTGTCCAAAGAGGATTCTATGATGAAAATCGCCTGTATTTCTTCTTTTATGTAATATAAAAACAACTATTTGAAAATAATTATCAGTATTAGAAGAGAAAATATTGAATAATTCAGACAACGATCTTGGATGTCCAAGGGACTGGTGGTGATATTTATTAGTTTTTCCGCTCCCTGGTAATAAATAATAATATTTTGAATTAGGTCTTACGCACAGTAAAAAATATACATTAAATTGAATATATTCCATTTTAATTTACTACAATATATAAAATACAAAAGTTTTTGTGCTGGTTGTCCAGTGGACACACAATAAAGCCACGCTCTTTTTCAAAATACACTCGGTCGACTGGCGCCGCGGAAAAGATGAAATCAAAATCGGGGCTGGATGAATGTTGTCACGAAATAAATCGACTTGAGTTCCAAGCAGTAGTCACGCCATAAATGTTTGGATTTTGGAACTTTTTTACCGTTGTCCGGTGGAAGTCAGAATAATAAAATATAATAGGGACTAAAATAAACATGCAAAAAGGCCGTTAAGGTTTTAAAGCAAACAAAATCTATTTACTAGCATCATAGTAGATATTGTAATTAATAATTATGTTTCATTGTAATGGATTGCCATATATAATTTTTTTGGAAAAATTAATGTTTCATTGTACTAACCTACTGAGGGACAAATTTACATAGTACTGACAGGACAGATAAAAGTTGATTGACCCATATATAATAATGCGAATTATTGATTGTTGTAGTAATGATAAACGCAATATGATATTTACTATTAACTCGCGTTGTATTTTAAATCTAGTAAGAATCCCAAGTTCGGAATCGTCGTCACCAATAGATTAATCAGATCATAGAGGATCACTTTTAATATATCAAGTGTTTAAACGTTCACATTACAATATCAATAAAAACAGTTTTATATTTATTTCGCACGTCGCCAAACTAATGTAATTTCAACACTCCAGTAGCGCAAATAATTTCATTTCAAGTACAAAAAGCCAGTGTTTCTATTGCACTTAATTAACATTCTTCATTAATGCACGTAATTACGCATGTGTCAGCGGGATATAAGTGCAGTTTTTATCGGTAGCGGTTGGCCTTATGCCACTTTTGTGCGTGACTAGACAGCTGCTATCTATAAACATAGAATAGCATAATAAAAACCGTTAATATTGAAAAAACATTAACGTAGAACGTATTTTGCGTATCAAATTAAGACTTCATTGGATTGAGTTAGGACTGTTGGTGTACCGAAACGTTATTCAAGTTCCAGAAACAAAAAAATCTGTGTTCTTTCTCTTTTTTTTTATTGATGTTTTAAATTTGATATTTAATACCATTTATTGTATAAAAACCTCAGGGATCTGTCTGTTCAAATCCATTCCCACCATGTTGGCATTATTGCTTCGTGTGGTGACAGTAATCGTTCCTCACGATTTGACAGTTTGTTTGGACCGAAGGTGCTAACCGGGTGCCAAGAAGACGAAATTGTCGTCTAAAAATAATGTAGATCTATCGATACTCAGTTATTGTTAAGATAAGTTTAATTTATTTGACCACGAATGTGTTTTACTCCACAATATAGTTTTAAAAAAATAATTCAATAGTGACTTGTGAAGGTATACTTGAATAAAGATGATATGACTTTGAACATTAAAAAAATGTCAAATAAAAAAACGCACCTTACTTCACAAACCTAAAGACATACACTTTAACCCAGAACTTAAGAACCTAGACCCGCCGCTTGTACCTATATTAACTAAACCATCGCATAAATATTTCAACTATACAGACAACAGATGAGACACGTGCACAATAGGTTCATCATAAACGCACAGAACAATATGTGACAAGTATTGCAAGTCAATAGACGAGCCTCAACCTGCACAAGGTCGCAGAGACGAATTCCGGCGAGGAATATTAACCAAGGTTTTAACCGATTTTATTGTAATTTGTACGAAGAAAATGTGCAGCCAACTAACACGTGTCTATTTGTCACTTTAATTCATTAAATATTCTATTCAAATTTAGTAAATAATTTTTGTTTTATTTTCCTGCTTACATGCTGAAAATTGTTCGCGGGTTCGAACCCCAGGCACACACCTCTGAGTTCTCAAAATTATGTGTATATTCACGTTGAATTATAACTTACTTTAAAACATCGTGATAAAACCTGCACACCTAAAAGTTCATAGGATTTTTTTACATGTGTAGTCCGCCAACCCGCACTAGGCCAACGTGGTGGACTATGGCCTAAACCCTCTCAATGGTAGAGAAGACCCGTGCTCAGCAGTGGAACTTAAATGGGTTGATGATGATGATGAATGATATTAAGTTCAGTGAAGTCAAGATAGAAAATTATAAAGGGAATTGGGACATTCTCTACCACCGCAATAAACGATAACGACGAATAAAATTCAAGCAACAAATATTGATCTTTTTTAAATATACCAGCAAATAACATATTGGCGTTTTTATGACACTTCACTTGAATAGCAAAAAAATCGTTTAAACAAATTTTAATTCTAAAAAGCCTTTGTTATTTGTTTCCTACACACCGCTGTTCTTTACAAAACCGAATCAAAATAATTAAAAAAAGCGGATTTCTTATGGAAGAAATCAGCTCAGCGATAATAATACAGCACCATGTTAGGCTCCAATAATATCGACTTTATCATTTATACCTTGAACAAACGTTGGACATAACTGAATATTGGGCTTAACGTTCGATAATAAAAGTTCAATGCCAATGATAAAACAATTAAAATATCACGCGATATAAACTACTCATAAACGAATAACGGCGGCAATTAAATTTAATATTAAATTAAATCGATCTATAATCGACTATTATTATTTACTACGCATTATTTTTACCCCTGTAATTTGTGGACAGGCCTAGAAGTAGTTGGTGTATGGGCTAAAACAGATGAAAAAATATTTTTCGTGGAAAAAAATTAAAAATCCAAAAACAATTTAATTCCAATTATCGAATTCGAAATTTAAAAAAAATACCGCCATAAAAACAAGTTCAATAAACGATAGTTATCAAGGTTTTCGAATGCGTAAAACGCGAGTTCAGGAAATAGGCTCTGTTTTACGCAGCTTCCTGTCCCCAACCGTATCATTAGGGTTATCACATTCAACAATTACATACTTCCGGTCAATTTTAATATGAAATTTCAAGACACCTCCCGCGGTTTATCATTATAAATATATGCAAATTTGTTTAATACCAAATAATAAACGGCGTGTTTTTTATCAGCATACATGATGTTTTTTTGCTACTGAATAAAAACCTAGAAAAGACGGCTCGTTATGTTAAATTATTTTTTTCAACAAAACGCACATATAACATTAAATACAGCGGCGTATTTTTTACACTTTGTCAGCGACTAATGTAAAGGTAAATCAACTGCGGCGCAATAAAATCGGCAATAAATGTACATAAATCTATTTGCATATAAGCTATTCCTAGAAATACCTAAGTTTCCACATTATTCCATTATTTACGTAGTTCTTCTAGTACCAGTTCCCAATAAATTAGTCAAGTTTAATCTGTGTGTTAGCCCTAGACAAAAAGACACAAAGAACTAGAGCAGGTTAGGAGACGGCGTGTCTGGTTGGTATTCGTCGTACGTCGAAGGACGCGCTCCTTGGACCGTGTACTCGACTTTTTATTCACAACCTGTTTTTACTCACGACTTACGGTCACTTTCAACAAACAATAGTGATCACTATATCTGAATAAAACAGACATTTAAACGATTAAAAAAAAAACATATTTATGAGCGTCACTTTCGAAAATTAACCTCATTGGTACATACCAATAAACACATGTTTGGGATCTATATAGAGAAATATACAACCGATTTGCTTATTGAATTTATCGATAGTGTAGACGTAGAGCCATGTAATTTACTTACTTTAAGGGTAAAATGGCATGAACCAATGTTACATAATAAGTAATGTTACAGTTTTCTACGAGTTTCAGGCTCTATAAGACCGTTCTTATCCGTTCGAGGTCCGAATCGTAAAGCATTACATAAAAAAATTAAATAAAATACCCACACACACACGCAGTGTAAGAAAACCAGTATATTTCGAACCCACGGAATTCCTCAAAACAGCTGTTATACGATAACCAAACATCGATGTTTGAACACACCCGTTCACGTGACCACGATGCAGGCAAGTAGGTGATGTGAAACAAAATGGTGGTAGTTGTTCGTGCTATTTCAAGATTTGGCTCGCGGCCACATCATGCTCCGGTTTACCTATGTAAGTGTATCAATTATCTACCAACTACAATTTTTATGTCACAGTAAATTGAATCGGGGAATTTTAACGATGGCCACCTGACAATGTTGACGGAGGAGAGATTCTCACGGCATTTTGTGGAAACAAAAAAAACGGTGATTGAATGTAATTGCCGGTCGAAGCGGCGCTGTTGGTCAGCAACCGGCCGTGAAATTAAAGGTCGCGGGTTCAATATCCGCGAACGAAAATTACGCTATGAATTTCGTTGCTGACGAAAACGAAAATGTTAAATTTTTTTAAAACCAATATTACATGACTGTAAATTTATTCATTACATACTGTTAAAACAAATATACGGTTTCCCTTTTTAAATTCGTATAAGTTGAAAACTAAAACTTAATTGAGAACAAAAAAAAGTAAAAAGTCACAGTTGGGAAACTTTTCAAGATGAATTTAAGCAAGCGAAATGCAATCTTAGAATTAGTTTGTTTACTTCTTCGCCAAGTTTGACGGGATCTCTGATACGTACAGTCATTATTTACTTACATCATGATAGTAAAGATAAAATAGAAATATGAAGAATGAAAATATGAATGCGCGATTTTTAGGTACCTAGTCTTTGTATTTCTTAGTTGAACGTACAAAAAAATTTACTAAACCTTGTTAGGATTTGAGAATAGACTGCAACCAAGGTAACTTCAAAAAGTCTCGGAAATTAGAACAACACCTGAGAACTTTCTTCAACCCCACCAGCACTACGATCAAGCCGACCCTCCTAAATTACAATCTAGGTTTTCCAATCAACATTAATCAATACATCTTCAGAACAATTTTCAGAATCTAGCAAACTTTCTATACAACAATCCACCACCATCATGAGCCATTACTTCTCCGATAAACAAAAGAAAGTGAGAAAGCGGCACACTCGTCGTTAATTATTAGGGTTAATTAACCTCAAATTCATTAGATACACTTGACCGGCGAGTCTGCTCGGCCGTCGCCTCCCAACAGCTATCATCGCGTTATCAGCGGCGGTAGACAAACGAACCGCGACACTTAGAGTGATTGATCGTACTTCTATTTAGCTCCTACGGCGGATGTTGGCCGACGTGTGATAATAATAGATTAGGGAAAAGTAAGTTAACTCAGTTTTGAGATAGTTGTGTATTCACAGTGAATTATCATTGCTTTAACACGGAGGAAAACATCGTGATGAAACCCGCACATTTAAAAGTTCTTACGAATTTTTCAGGTGTGACTACACACCAACCCGCACTAGGCCAGGGTGGTGGACTAAGGCCCAAACCCTCTTAGTTGAAGACCCGTGTACAGCTGTGGAACGTATATGGGCTAACGATGAGGGAAAACTAAGACCTGAAGTTATTTCAGTACTAACCCAGTTGGATTAGTGGCGCGCGTGATACGGTTTTATCCTTGTGGTATTTTTGGTACACATCAAAGGCGATGGTGCTTTAAAATGGCGCCGAGAAATACATCAAACCACCAATTAAATCACATGCTTTTTGATGAACCCGTTAAAGTATCAAATGATAGCAACAATTATCTATATCGATATAATCACGTAAAGACAATAAAATGCTTATCAAAGGAAATAAACCAGAAGTTAATACCTCCAATTATAAATGATTTGATCTAGAAAATCCTGTCAACAGAATACGAGGAAATAACACGTCAAATGAAAAATGTGTAAGCAATTATTACGAGAACGACTAACAGAGATAATTTGCTGAACATCGATGGGCTCTTTAGTATAAACCCAGTTTTATCTTAATCATCAATACCATATCCACTAACAGCAATAAACATTGGATTCATATGCTTTTAATGCAATGTTGAATTTGGCAGTCTTAAGTCTTCAACCAATTAGATCTGCATAATTAAACAAATGAAGGATATGCAGAATAGACTCTGAAGTGCTATTATTTTAACAACCATTTAATCATCTTAACAAAATTGTTTCAACTTATTCAAAAAAAAAATAACACTTCAAACAGCTCATACACAATTTACTGTAATTATATTAATATTAATGTCCCAATTTCTAATACATTATCATCTTACATTTTCGCTGAAAGTCTCTACATTCGCACATAGTCCGTCTATTTTAAAACATTGATATTTATTCCGTACATCAAATAAAGTAGATGAGATTAAATCAGACGAGTATTTCACAAAACCGTGGAACAAAGAGCGTCTGTCCGATATAATCGGCTTTCGTTTAATGAGATTACGTGTCGCTGGATGTTCGGACGGCGCATCGCAGCCTCAATGTCGTGTTGATACCGTTTAAATGTAAAATTTTCGCCAAGATTTATTACTGTTAATTTTCTAAGCTCCTTTACCAAAGCGGCTTTAACTTAATTACTGGCAAGTAAATGACTTTTTGATTTAATAACGACTAAGGGAATATAAAATCCAGTTTCCTGGCAGATAATAATCTCGTTCAGAAAAAAAAAACGCAACAACCAAGCATCAATACCCAAATCCAGAAAAGCATGGTATTAAAACACTCATAACCTAAAACCGCGAAACGATAATCATTTCCATCATCGATTTGGCGTTCGTGCACGACCATTACATTCCACGTGAGACAATCGGCGTGGTCTTCTGTAAGGCGGGGCGGCGTCGCGCGACGGCCGAGGTTGCCGCGAACCGTTGGCAACCCACCAAAGTTCACGAGATCAACCTTCACCAATACCATAGATATTTTGTGCATTCTCATTGATCGTTGGCAGCGGATCTGTGCTATCATTACCGTACGTTGTAAATGTATCGTTTAGTTTATTTATTAGTTTTTACTGGGGAGGATTGGATTTACATTTATTGAGTTAACAATTGTCGTGACTGATGCATTAGCGGTGATCAGAGACCCACCTAAACGAAATCGAATCTATACATTACTAAAGATCGATTTTCCCTACGCATAACACATGAGTTAATTCACAAATACGTATCTAAGATAAATGTTTTTATCTTGCCAGCTAAATTCCATGTAAACATGACACAAGTCACAACTAACCCTAACCCGAGATCGCTGAATCACACTTTCTAAATTCGCAATGAAAACACACTAAAACAGCGCGATGATCTCATAACAGCCATTTTCAGCGCGGCATTCTTCGCTGTGGTTCCGAGAAAACCGGAATAACTTCCCAAACTTGTCACCTTGGATGGCGCGTGGCATTTCTCCCGGTATTTTGACTCATCCTGTTTACAAACCGGGAGGAGAAACGATTGAATGGAGTGGTTCGTCACCGTACGAGCATTCAGTGTGGCATTGAGGACATTTCAATCTGAACTTTTGCATGTTACCGAGAAATGTTTATCACACGAGGAAATCATTCGGATGATTAATCTTAGTTATATTAGAAAAATCAATGAAGAAAAATGTGTCCTATTATTTCCTATCGCATCATTGTAATGGCATAAATATTTAAATCTATTGTTTATTTCAATACATATTCAAAAACTGAATAACGCACTTAAAAAAATAACAATATTGAGTTGTTTACTAAAGGCGAGCACGACTTCATCAATTAACACATTTTTTTATCAAATATAACTTGCAGATGATTCCATTCACGATAAGTGATAAGCACACGAGCAGTAATAAAAAATACACGATTTCGCGCATATAAACATCAAAAATTCACCAGTTATAGCTGATATGAAAAACAAATATTTGAGTTTAATTCAAGGGACACGCTTAGAGCCAGATCAACGTAGAAACTTCTAGAAAAGAATATTAGATAATCTATCGAGTTTTTGAATAAGTTAATAGAGATTTCGAGATGAAAGCGTCGAAAATAAAATAGTCTATGAATAAAAAGGTTTTAACAGTAATCGGTAAATTATATTCGAAGACGTCAAAACTTCTGTTCGTATAAAGCGTCTTTGAAATAAATAGGTATATAAGTGGCGCAAGATACCTTAATATTGTCACTGTAATTTATAAATTGAAAAATTGCGGTGGAAATTTAAATGACCTTTCACTCAACTGATTATGATTTGAAAACGTGCGACGCATGAATATATTAAGTATACCTACAGAGGGACGAACTTAACAAAGAGTTATCCTTTGTAGTTTCTTGGTCAAAAGAGCTCAACTATTACAGAACTCGGTTTACTGTTGTCAAATGTTGATTAAATTATGCATTTCCATTTTCTTAATACAGTTCACAACTTGACTTTAAGCTGACCTGCCCTGTGCTTTTGACACAGATGAATTTATTTGTTAGTGGTCAAATTCTGTGTATATTATTAAACATTTTAAATATCATATAATTTCCGATCCAAAACCAAGGTACGAGGAAAAGAGACGTATAATGATCGCATAATCGTGATATCTCTCTCTTACAACCGTATTTATTTCAGCGAACAGGGAAGGTTTTCGCAATTTTCTTTGTCCACGCTAATTCTGACCACGATTTCTTTCGAGATAAACATACAACAAGATGTTTTCATTATCGTTTTAAACACTGATTTGTTTGCCAAAAACATAATTATTGTTTACTCGTTCGAACATTTACGTACATTGTTTTGTTTATGACATAATGCACAATCACTACATAGTATAAAACAAAGTCGCTTTCTCCGTCCCTATGTCCCTTTGTATGCTTAAATCTTTGAAACTACGCAACGGATTTTGATGCGGTTTTTTTTAATAGATAGAGTGATTGAAGAGGAAAGTTTATATATTTGATAACATCCATTAAATATCAGCATTGCACCCGTGCGAAGCCGGGGCGGGTCGCTAGTCATACTTATATGTCGCGGAATAGATGGATGCGAACACATGTATATCTTTACCTGTGTACCATTATACATAATATTTATTTACTTTTCATAGTGTTTGACATTATGAATTGAAAATATGATTGTCTTTTATAACGTGACTATATCAAAGGTTCGACTGTATAAGGATGACATAAACATTAAGCCCGCTTATACAAACTGTTATATAGTGTGAATATATAAAGCAATAATATACTTATGTACAAATTATTGCTTAAGCCTCGAACTCCCGGCCAGAACCTTAGAAACGGCCTACGTTCACTGCAAGACCAATAAGGCGATTATTATCACAAAATGACGTCATGAACCAATGTTATTTTCCAATAGCAGGTGCGAGCTTATTTCAACGTCGTGTAGTTACCAGGATTAATAGCAATAAGTACACAGTTGTGTAAATGTCTTCACGAGACTGTTACCGCAAAACGCTATGTGAACGGCTTCATAAAAGAAGGTAAACAATGAAATTTACATTTATTGTATGACTCAATATAAGAAAATCGTAAAAAAAATATTTCAACACACAAAACAACACTTGTTTCCGGCCAGTTTCCGTCGAGTACGCCGTCATAGAACATAAAAATGGCTCATTATAATCGTTTGATGGTACGTAATAAAACAACGGTAATTCCGCTCAAATCACACATACGCGAGAGATCATCGACCGCACGTGCACATAAACATGACGAGATTACCAAAAAACTATAAATTTTCTATGATTCGGCACGTGCCACATGTTTTCCATTAATATTGATAACACGACGAAAGCTCATGCAATTACATGCGTGCATGTGTGTTGTGTAGGCGCGCGTGCTGCCGAAGGTGAGCCGGCCGCGACCGTTGAAACCCTGCCAATCTCTCGCTCGCATACACACACTCCGTTAATGCACATTATTTGCACGATTTACCAAAAACGAACACGTCACAGCCACGCACTAAATTCGGTTTTATTTTTTTTTCTGTCAAAACATTATCATTAAAATGGTCGCAACGTTTGCAAAAACAACAAAGTCATAAATTGTATGTACGGCTCTATTGATTATCTTCAACCACCTGTCGTATAATTAGTCGTCCATTGTTGTGCGGCCGGCCGCTAATTAATATGCAAGAGCCGCTCCCATTGTGACGCGGAGGATGCGCGCGCGCCGCACACCGCTCGGCGAAACGCGTTGATGTCGTACGCAAGAACCCGCGCGCCGCGCAGCCGAACCTACATAATTCCACTCGACGCGTACATTACAATTTACACGGACATCAAAAAGCGACCTCGTCAGCCGGCCACTTTTATTTTATTGACATCTTTGCTGAGTTTGACGCGCAAGGACGCGGATATTGTTCCGAATTGTAAGTACGCTCACGAGCGAGTCAACAAATAACCACGCGATCTGAATTTAGAACTAGGCTTTGGCTTCGCTTTGCGTCAGCGTGTTGGAAAAAGAAAGAGCCGAATTTTTTCCCACTTTTCGACCTTCGTGAGGACGCCGACTGGTTATCTGGGGGCGCGATATCTGACAAACGTTCGGGCGGCGTTGCGTAAAGTAAATAGACGCGACCTTGGGATCGCAAAGAGCTCGCCGGTTTC
The DNA here is from genome assembly GCA_030295005.1 of Cephonodes hylas. Taxonomy (NCBI): domain Eukaryota; kingdom Metazoa; phylum Arthropoda; class Insecta; order Lepidoptera; family Sphingidae; genus Cephonodes; species Cephonodes hylas. Next base: position 2,166,851 of record AP025364.1, on the reverse strand, counting down.
GCGAGATAACGCTTCTTATTATCGTTACCTTGCGAGTCAAAGCGAATTTCTTTATATGCAGCGCGAACGGCTTGCACACCTTGAAGAAAAAATCCGATCACGGCGGCTTATTCGGTTGCGTAATTTAAAAGATCACTGACCTGTGTAACCATGTCCCAGTAGAATCCATCGAGCATGGATTTTCCATGCTGGTGCTGGCGGCAGAGGGCGGGCCACAGCGAGGCGCGGACCGGGCTGTTGATCGGCCACGAGTTCTCTCTGATGAGCAACTTGAGCTCCCGTTTGCGGCCCTGCTGGATCAGCGGCTGGATCTCCTCGAAGGCTTTGAGGGGCGCTTTTTTGCCTGCGAATAACGGCGACGGTAAGCACTGCGTCCAAATCGGCGTGGGGGTGTCGGTAGCGGCGAGGGACTCGGCGCTGGGTGCGCGAAACGCGGCCGGTTCTATGTACATCGCACTGGAGGCGCGGGGCACATGCTTTCGGTGCGCGCGCGCCGGCGGCACTGCCGCGAGCGCCCGCAAGCTCGCCAGCCTCCGGAAAATGCGATAGCGCCCAACACTGTCACACTTCGATTGTTTATTTGACCGTGAGCCGCGCGTGCCGGTCCAAAAGACCGTCGCACACTGCGTTTGTAATTTGTTTATAATTAGAACTGTAGCCTTTATGTAGTTTTGATCGATTAATCTAAAAATAATTCCGCCGCCACCTGAGTAATGACTGACGTCATTTGAGATATATGTATTTACAATGAAGTAACAGAACGTAAACTCAGTTAGTAATGGTAATATTTTGTATAGAAACTTATGCGCTTACAAAACCAGTGCATGAACCAAATGTAGGTATCACACAATAACAGCATGAACAGTGATTGTACAAACAGTTATCAAATCAAATCGAACACACAACGACCTGGACATGTGCCAATCGAACGAAATTTTCGTATTGCATAGGTAATTTGTGATCGAGAGGTACACATATTTGGAATGTGAAAATTACTTTGTTGGAAGCAAGCTCGTCGTGACGCAATACAGAAATTTCTAGATATTTATAGTTTCCTGAAAACATCTTTCGCGTTTTGTTGCAGTTCAGAAATGTATGATTAATTAAGATGTAATAATTGAGTTTGAATGAAATAAATATGGAATCTAATAATTATGATACCAAATAAAAGAAACATGATCCGAAAAAAAAATAGAAGAAGCGAGCATAAGTATCGAAGAATGCAGCTGTTATAACATATTTTACCTATAAACACGTGACACAAATTGAACAGCCGATAGCTATATTTACGATTGTACCCACTCACAACGGGCAATGACACAAGCGATTCAAATATGTATCATTTATCGATAACATATCAATGAAAAAAAAAATATTCTAGAAAATCTTTTTATAGAATTTCTCCGTATCCGTCTGGATTTCTAATAACAAAAAATAGTCATATTTTACATAATAAATATTTTTTTTATTGTCTCAGTTTTTTGTAGTCAATAACGTAATTGTACGTACTTGTCTTTAACATAATGAACTAATTTACTTCTGCTGAACTAATCTTCGGCTTTCTACCAATTTACAAACATCACTTAGCCATACGACTGAGCTAATATATTTACAAACTTAAACTACCCTACCATTTCCTCAAAGTCAAACTAAAAAGCAATAACATCTGCAACTGAATCTTTCTCGCGAATCCATCTTTGATGCAATTTATATATAAAAGAGTAATAAAGTGGAAGTTTATTTTGGTCCATTGTAAATAAACAGCTCAGGCCACAATATATGAACGTTGTGTACAAAACCTCGCGAGTTTCTATCGCACGCGAATAAAATACTAAACGTAAGTTTCTGCACCTGGTTTGTATCATCGGCCACATCACGGCCACAGGTTTACGTGAATGGATTCCGCATTCATACATAAAGCACTATCAATTTGAAGGTGGGCAGATGCAAACAGCTACGTGTGACTTAAAACATATTTTTATTTTCTAGAAATAAACTTATATTCCCTGCGTCATTCGTCCTACGGAATAAATTATATTTTGCGATAGATTTCTATAACGTTACGATAGCCTATACAATTTTAAGTGTGTATTTTCTAGAGGTTTGGGTCTAGTCGACCGTCGCCCGCGGCCGAAGCGTTAAGTAAACAAGAGCGATAACGCGAGGTTATCTGTGAATGCAGTCTCAGCCGGGCCGCACTCATCGACACACACACAAATTGTGTTATAAAATTATAAACTTGTTGATTAGGTGATTAGGTTGATTACGCATTGTCTTCAAATTGGAGATACGAAAACTCCCGATATATCTCTTGTTATTAATAGTCTCAGAAAAAGATAACTCGCTTGAGGCACGCGGTCGAGAATCTCGACGGTTGCAGATTAAACCCCCAGGGCACACAACTTTGAATATTTGAAATTATGTTTCTATTCTCAAAGAATTATCACATACTTTATCAGTGAAGGAAAACATAGTGTGGAAAACTGCTCGCAAAACGTCTTAGAAACTTATTAAGTGTGTAGTCCGGCTACCTGCACTAGGACAGCGTGGTGGACCGAGGCTTAAACCCTTTAAACTGTACAGAAGGCTAGTGACCAATAGTGGGACTAAGCAATTGTGTCATTTTTTCAAATAATTTAGGATATAAAATAAAAATACGCGTTATTCATTTTTTTACTTAAAAAAATTATAATCGTTACGGCTACGTAACGATGCTAATCCATCACTAGCATTTCATACAGAAATAATATGGGATCTAAAACTCCATAGTATTGCCAATATATTACATAAAACTGTGAAATTCGTTCGACAACTACCATGACTTGTAAATATTGTAGTGCCTTCTTAGTCATAACGATGATAAGGAATTCCTATAAAATAAATTTACTTCTATGTAACTATGTAATTATAAAAATGTTTCCCGCATAAAGCTCACTGTTATAAGGGTTAAAGGGCGAAAGTCTGGCCGAATGGCAATATCTCGATTTATCGATTTATACTATTCTTAATGTTACACTGCCAAAGGTTAAAAGCTTTTTCAGGTACTGGCGTATCTATACTTAATATTATAAAGCTGAAGAGTTTGTTTGTTTGAACGCTAGGATCTCAGGAACTACTGGTCCGATTTGAAAAATTCTTTCACTGTTAGAGAGCACATTTATCGAGGAAAGCTATAGGCTATATAACATCACGCTACGACGAATAGGAGCAGAGCAGCAATAAAGAATGTTCCAAAATCGGGGACATTTCCTTTTTGTGAGCTTCCGCTGCGTGCGCTGCGAAAACGATTAAAATTTCGCTAAAATAATGTTTGGGAGAAATGTTCCTCTTTAAAAGTTCTGCGTAGGTACACCGTCATTGTGAGCAGTGGAGAACGCTCGTGCTCCGTAGTGGGACGTACACTGATGATACGTATGCTGATGGGTAATAAACATATGAACAGTACCAAAACTTTAGGAGTCCTAAATAGACATTAAAAAAGTGGTAGAACCCCAGCGAAGGCTGGAAGTACTAACCACAAGCTAAAACCGAAACACTATACTCTGAGAACATTAAGGCGGTTTTCACACCTTCTATTCCGCGGTCACTATGCAGACGATAACGAATGACAACATTATCAGGCCACATATGTTCCACCGACTCCTGGACTCAAGACACCTCTACAATTGAGAGGGATCTTAATCCTTTCCCTGTCCTAAGTCCACCACGCTGGCCTAATGCGGAAGGGTCGATTACAAACCTAAGAAATTCTAAAGGATTTTTAAGATGCCCCTAACACAATATGTTTTTGGAGATCTCACTCACCGAACTAAACAGTAAAGTATTGTTTCCCCTTGATTTTTTTTAATAAGGCAAGACAGAACTTTTTTGGCTTAAACTGATTAAAGGTGTACAAGTTGACTGCAACGCGCCTCTACTTCTTACAAACATTATTATCTTTCAAAAACGTACGGAGAGATCACCCGATTACACACATGTTGAGATCTCAAAATCCTCAAAGCCCTGTAATTGTAATAAAATTGAGTGTGAAAGTTAGTAAGTAAATTCAGCAAAGCGACATCTCCTTGTTGCCCAACATTGTGTAACTCGTTCAGGGGCGCGCGCCCGTTGCGAGTCGATATCGTTAAATCTGTTGACGGGCTGTGTGGTTGGCTTAAGGGCACTTTTACATACGCTATTTGTGGTTAATGAATTTTGGGTGGACAATAAAAAAAAATCGAAATAAAATTCGTACGCAGGCCAGAAACAGTAATTGTGATTATTTGGATATTCGTGATTAGGATAAATTATTATGGCAAAGTTAAAGTGACAGTAATATAGAACAGGCCACAGGGGCAAAATATTAGAGAGCTTAGTATTAAGGTCATTCTATAAAGATTTAGAAAGCATACAGGTAATCGGTTTTTGTCTAGGAACTAGACGAATATTCGTACTTCATCTATTGTATAACTAACCAAAATTATCAAGTTTTTCGACTACCTACTTCAAGAATGTGTAATAATTAAAATATAAAAAAAGTTAATTTTCCCCAAAATCGTCTGAATTAATCATTCAACTGAAATTTTCAACACAGGACCTATCAATTCAAATAAACGATTCACTTTACAAAACGACTTTTTTTATTTTCCACTCCCTTAATCCGCCGATGTGTAAGCTCTACAAAGCCTGCTCAAGAAGTCAAGGGCATATGTATATATTTCGGTCGTTTATTACAGCCGCTGGGAGGTATTAACCCTCTTACAGTTCAATATATTGCTAATTAACCTTTTAAAATATCCCCAGTGGCTCGGATTAATAACATTCGTTAATCTATAACAATTAACTAATTAATTAATTTGATAAGCCTATATTCTTCAAAACAAGCTATCTAGATAAAATTGTTTTTATAAACTCCCAAATATTCATAGTAAAAATCGCCTTTAATTTCTACGACCTTTTTTAAGAAAAGCATAAGCTATTTCACTTTGCCATTATCCAGGCCTATAGTCGGCACAGGATGTATTCTAACCAAATCTAATAATGATAATATCATAACTAATAAATAGACCATTAATATAATAATATTGTATAATCATTACCGACAATTATGATCAAGATTTTAAGCATTTTAAATCAACAGTTATCTTTTTGTACGGCACATTTTCGTGCAAATTGCAATAGCGCTAATTATATCGGTCATGTGAGTGGACGTCAACGTAATTCCTTAATATCAGAGCAATAAATGATAAGATTTAGAATTATTGCTGCTACGGTATGGCCGATTTACAATATTGCTTAATGCGATTTATTGAGTCAGTTTTTCGCGAATTATTCCATATCAAATAAAAGCTGGAGGCATTCCATTATAACCGACTCGCTTGCAAGCGACACGGGATCTATGCGCTCCTATCGGAAACGGATGTATGCAGGTTGATCTCGGAACTCTACACAATTGCATAGATCCGGTATCCAAGCAAACACAAGTACGTAAGCAAAACTATTGTGTAACTTAGCTATTTTATCGCTAGTCAAAAGTTTTATAACTTTTATCTCGACCGCCACGGGTTCTAACTCTATATATATAAACACACTTCAGACAATTCTAAATTATGTGTGTGTTCACAATTAATTATCATGTGGATAATTAATTATAATTGATTAAATAATTAATTCACAACATCTTTGTGGAATCACCTTCCTTCGGCGGTATTCCCAAACAGGTACGATTTAGGGACCTTCAAGAAGAGAGCTTATATATTCCTCAAAGGCCGGCAACACACCGATGATTCCTCTGGTATTGTGGGTGTTCATGGGCGGTGGTGACCACTTAATATCAGGTGGCTCATTTGCTCGTTTGCCTCCTTTTTCCATAAAAAAAAAATGTCCTTTCTTGAGAAAACCTGGACACCTAAAAATTTCTTAGGAATATCCTACCGCAAACTGCACTTGGCCAGCGTGGCGGACTTAGACGTAAAATCTCTCAGTTGTGGAGGGGGTCCGGATGCAGCAGGGGGATGTGTATGTACTGATGATTGTGGAAGAGTTTATAACGTTTTATGAAAGCCCTATTACATTTTCACGTTATGCATTACTTTCTGTGGCAATTAAAAAGAAAAGCATTATCTAATAAACAAAACAAAAGACAACCGAAAATGTTTTCAGGTATCAGTACTAAACTTTGGATTCAAAATTAAGCAACAACACCTCGTGATAGTTTCGCACCAATCTTCAACCAGTTCGGTACCATCAGGAGATTGAATAACCGAACTATAAAAATCCCACGGCAGAGAATGTTGTTGCGCTGAATGTATAAAAATAGACTCGCGTATTTACATAGTGAACTTGATGTAAGCGGCCAGTCCATTGCGATCGTGTAAACAATGGAATTATGTTTACTTGCATTTAGGGTTGCCACGATGAAAGAACACGACAAATTATTCTAATAGCAAACACTATCAACAACACTAATTTATGAGGCAAATAAACTACAAATATCGAAATATGAAACCAGAACTAACTATTTACATAAATAAGGAAAGAAAGACAGCTATATTAAATTTAACTTCCCAAAATAAACATAAATAGTAACTGAGCCTAGTTTTAAAACGTGATATTATCGTATTAAAAAACCGTCGGAAGCAACCCTATTCCTATCACTTATTTAGTACACGTTATGCATAACTGAATTATAGCAGTTGGTACTTTAAAACGTGTACAGAAATTTGTCATGCAATCTGCACTTTTGAAATGATTGATTTAAATGAATATTTTTGTGTTATTGGCTAATCTAATTTCTTGATATAAGTTAATATCGCTCTGATTTATGTTTTTTAATTATATATATTTTTTAATAAATTGTTTATTAAAAAAACACAACAAAGCGATGTTTACTACTAAACGCGCTTTAACCAATAACCCGCCGTTTAATTTATATTAAAAATACAAAGGTAAATAAATTGTTTTTCATTTTATCGCAGCGGTATCCTCAATAAAAGTTATATCAGTACCTTTCAATTATTTTTCCCTGTCTAATCCGTGCGGATATCACGATTAACTTTGTTTTACAACGTATAAGGATTCTGACAGCTTTATATCACTGATTAATTGAAGGGTCCACTGCAATAATGATGAATGTCCTTTTTCTTTTTTTTTATTTGAGTTTAAAATGTATAAACGGTGTAATAAAACTCAATGGCATTATTGGCTAAGAATGAAATTTTTTTGGACATTCATCATTTTTGCAGTGGACCCTTCAATTGCAAATATTTCCAAAAAATATAATTATCATCAGCCCATACACGTCCTACTGCTAAGCATGGGCGCCCTTTACGACAGTAGTGTATTATACATTTCTTTACTAACATATCACCAGTTTACATCATCAAAATAAATGCAGACGTACGATTGAAAGCAAGATCCTCAGAACCCTAATTCATTTCATTTTAAACGGGGTTTTTTTCCCCGCACAACATCTTTGTGGAATCAGCTTTCCTCGGCGGTATTTCCAAATGGATACGATATAGGGACCTTCAAGAAGAGAGCCTATACTTTCCTCAAAGGCCGGCAACGCACCGATAATTCCTAGGGTATTGTGGGTGTTCATGGGCGGTGTTGACCACTTAACATCAGGTGGCTCACTAGCTCGTTTGCCGCCTTTTACATAAAAAAAAGCAAATAATAATATAGCGCTTTTAATAATATTTCCTCTAACGCGCACCTTATCTAAAGTCGGGCTCATTAATCATTGTGTAATACCCGATCGGTTGAATCAACAGTGCATACAATAATGCGATATTGCATCACGAACCGCAATTCTATACAATTGAGGTTTGCATTTGAATCATAAAAAAAATAACTGAACCAATGCACTTAGCGCGGGCGTGGTCATGCGAAATCTTTACGTCGATCATAACCATTATTGGCCGAACGAGTACTGGAACGAACTTCATAAATAGAATGCGAATTCTCAAAAAAAATGCTTCATTGGTACCGCGGTACGAGATTGGGGTATTCAAACTAGAGTTTGAGTTTCGGAAAAAAAAATTATTGGTTTTCATTGGAAAATCCTGAATAGCAGCAATAGAAAATTTACCCGAGGTTTTGATACAAGTTTATATATCTTTTACTTGCTTCCTTTGTTAAAGGGCGAATCCCCTGCTGTAGTATAAAGTAAAATGCATGCAAAAGGAGAAAAATACGTGCTGCTGTTACGACAGGATAACAATTTATTACTTATCATCTATTACCAATAAATTGAAAATCGATAAATCAATTACTCGGAATTAGTAAAATTATTATAATTTTTAGACGCGACACACGCAACACAATGCCAAGGGAATGGTCAGTCTCAAAACTTAAATAAATACAGCTATCAGAAATGGACAAAAAAATCTCACAGTTTACATGTCACATACATTGCACCAATACCGCCGATACCAAAACAGTCTAGAACATTACATGCAAACGTATTCACTCGTTTAAAAGAATAATAGACGCTTTGGCTTTCACCCAAACATGCACAAACAATAGCTATTAAAAGAAAACTATAAAATGTTGAAAAATAAGTGGATCCAATCGACAACAACTGCTGACATCTGCAAAGGTCGGACGAATAATGTTGTAATTAAATCCACGCTTTGTTTGTGTATTTCGTAGCATCATTACTTCATTATAGTCTTCGCGTAATGTATGTGCGTTTAAACGCGCGTGGGTTGTAGTTTGTAATTTTTATAATACACTAGCTTTTGCGCGCAACTCCGTCTGCGTGGACTACAGGGTTGGGTTCAGAAAGAAAATAAGTTGTAGTATTTTACGCCGCAGAGCCCCATTTACTTAAGTATACAAAAATCATACAATCGGTCAAATTTTTTCAACGTGAAACCGTAACGCGCCGGTCGACGCCTTAAATATCATTATTGCGCGCTTGATCATTATTTTGAAACTGCGATATCTTCTAAGATATTCAGTGAAATCAAATTATGTAAAGGGCAATTTTATTTAAAATTAAATACTTGTAATGAATAACGTATTTATTTGGATAAGGATTAATATCATATTTATAAATCACCTTCACAAATAAAACTTTATTTTAAAATAAATTTGGTTAAGATAAAAAATGCTATAGTGAGCCAACCTTAAAGAATAGACCTTAAAGAATAGCTGTCGCGGACTTTTTTTTAGAACTTTTAAAGAAGAACATTTCACTCAAACATTATTTTAGCGAAACTTTAACAGTTTCCGCAGCGCATGCAGCGGAAGCTCACAAAAAGAAAAAAATGTCCCCGATTTTGAAACATTCTTTATTGCTGCTCCGCTCCTATTGGTCGTAGCGTGATGTTATATAGCCTATAACCTTCCTCGATAAATGTGCTATCTAACAGTGAAAGAATTTTTCAAATCGGACCAGTAGTTCCTGAGATCCTAGCGTTCAAACAAACAAACAAACAAACAAACAAACAAACTCTTCAGCTTTATAATATTAGTATAGATTCATATGTAGCCTCACGTTCGCATCTTTTTGTATACTGTTACTTTAAGTGGTGAAATATTTTTATCTCTTTTCTCTCAATATCCCCATGCCTGCATGTATGTTTCTTCGCAGTACGCCTAATCCCACAATATAATAAATACTAGGAACGATATTGCCAAGCTTATTTCAAGACGAGGTGATCAGAAAATTTTAGATCCGCGTGCCAGCAATCGTTTTTTTTGCTTTGAAAAGAAGAAAGGTTGGAATAGACAAGAAAAAATTAACCTATGCAGGATTGTCAATAAATTCTAACAAATTCATTGGCTACAAATACTCTTTATTTGATTCGAACTTAACACCTCACCGATTTGGTCATTACAGGTGTGCCTAGAACGTGCTCGACCGACATTTCTATTTATATTTGTAAATAAATCTTATTCATCATTAAATAAGCAATTTCTTTGTATTAGTTACATTTTAAATAAAATGAACGTTACTTTGTAGAGTGTAATTATTGAAAGCCCCAATAACTGTTTAATAATTGGCTTTATGTGGGTATAGGCATCTACATCTCCCCCGAGAAAGTAGCCATTCTACGCCTCTTGAGAAAAAATGCTAATAAGGGAAAAAAAAATACTTATTTACATGGAAAATTAAAGTATAAATCTATCACGCCACTTCAGGACGACTAGTATTATCAAATGATTTCACATTTCGGCGGCAAATTGTTCTCTGTACCAACCCGCGGAGATTGATAACGTATCACATACTCGTAAGTGTTGTGATAACTCAGTGGTCTCATGTCTGGCTGCGCGTGCTTCTTTATCACTGACACTGCTTTAAAGTTGTACCCAGTGATGATAATACGCGATTACTATAATTGTGTCAAACGAATATTTCTCTTAATCCTGTTATTGGATAGCTTGGTCTAGATTAATTATCGATGTCCTTGTAAGTTTTAATTACATTGGTCCAGCAAAAGGATACGCGGCCAAAGACAACAATTTACGAAGATTTTTGGAGTTCATAAACAAATGAACGCTCCTGAATATTGACTGAAAAGCTTCATACGAATGGGAACGGATTCATTGAGCTCAACGTCTGAAAACTACGGTGAGTACTTAACAAGTTTCACATACAGCACAAATAGTATACACAGAATTGCAATCGAAGAATCCCCCAATCGGCAGAGATTAATAAAAAACATTTTAATAAAATCCGCCTTTTAAATAATTCATAAATATCTCTCATTTGCACTTTACGTAAGCCTCGCAAATGATTCATCACAAACTGCACTCCAAAGCAATCGAACCTTAAATAGTACGTGCGACCTCAATCCCACTCGCGGGTCAAAGTTGAGCGGAGGCACAATATCTGAGTTGAAATCTTAATGAAACTCTCGTTCGGATACTATAGGTACAGCTAGCAAGTCGAACGGGGGAGTTGCAAGCGCCGGCGATATCTCAAGTTTTATCAATACCGATGGAGACGTGCGATACACGACTCGGAAACTTTCACGACTTGTTCCGCAGTTTGTTTCGGAGTGAACATTTGGCGTGGTTGATATAAGTACTGCGATAACCGACACTGTCTCTTCAGCAGACCTGAATCGCAAACTTCAAACGCTTTTCAAAGTTTTGTGCGTACATTCAATGAAAAATATAAATTACGAAGGAAACCATTGTCAGAGTACTTCGGAGTTTTCATCACAGAATTTACTAGATACCTAAGACAAACCCTTCTCTAGGCCAGACTGGCTGAAAATGGATAAGTCTTCTTCTGGATTTAACAAGAACGTCGCCCAGTGGTCCTAAGTATATGAACTAATGATGAAGACCTGAGGGGTTATTAAAAGGATTTCAACAGAAATGGTGACTTATAAAACGATTCACTACATGTTCCGAGTTTCTACTCCCAGATTGATCTGCGGACACATGGCCTTAACCTCTATTTTGAGAATGCATTACAGTCCATAAGCCAGAAGGTAGAAAAAAGGTACCTCAGACAGGAAAGAAGGATTAAGTATTACTAATGCACGAGTTGATTATTATATAGAGGCTATTTACTTTGTCCCTTTGAATTATAATTGCTACGGTATTATCAAGTCGAGCTGTTTAAAACACGATTAAGTAATCACCTTAAACGATGTTTGCAAACAGACTGCGAATAATTAATTGATACATTTCATTAATGAATTGTTGTTTCTATAGCCAAAATGTTTTTTAAAATTTATTTTACTCTCAAATTTCCTTTTTCTTTATATCGCATATCCTAATACGCTCGCAGTACAAAATTACTTTATTTATAATCGTCAATACCCTATTGCCAAAAGCACACCCATTCTACATCGCATAAACTAACAAACTCTTACTTCAAAGAAATATTTGAATATATATGCTTCATAAAATGAATACTACGGATTAATAATAACAATGAGCTATCCCTTTGAACAACTAATAAATGAATATTATAAAGAACTAGCTTTTGCCCGCGACTCCGTCCGCGTAGACTCTAGGGTTAAGTGCAGAGAGATTTTTGCATTTATAACATGTTTATCCCACGGGATTACATTTTCCAGGATAAAATTATCCCATGTTAATTCTGTGAGCCCTACCTACCTCTATACCAAAAATCATTCAAATCGATTTGGTAGATCCAGAAATACCCATTCCCACGGGAACACTTAATTTTCCGGGATAAAAACTATCCCATGTTAATTCTGTGAGCTCTACCTCTCTCTATACCAAATTTCATTCAAATCACTTTGGTAGATTCAGAAATACCCATTCCCACGGGAATACTACATTTTCTGGGATAAAAAGTATCCTATGTGTTATTCTGATGTATAAGCTATATTGTGGTAAAGTTTCATTCAAATCCATTCAGTAGTTTTTACGTGAAGGAGTAACAAACATCCATACATCCATACATCCATACTTACAAACTTTCGCCTTTATAATAGTAGTAGGACTAGTGACGCATCTTGGTCACGCCACATACGAACCAGAGGAGTGTTGGTGAATTCTTAGATCTTCATCTAAGAAAACATTCACGCTGATTTATAGAGGAAAACGTTTGAAAAGAGAACAATGAAATTATCGATAGCTTGATTTTTCCACTTTCCTAGAACCACGATATTATTTGGAAACTTAGAGAATTGTGAATCATGAGGAAATTCATATTATTACAGGACACGTTGCACTAATACATTCTGCTATAAGTTTGCATGTACACAGATTTATACTTTCGTCTGTTGTCTCAAAATAATACAAGTACCTATATTCCTACACCCATATTTTGTCTGCTGTATAATAAAATATACAAACAAATTTCTCAATTTCTAATCAACGAGACCCGAAACAAACATTCGTCACTAGTCACTACCACTACACACGTAGATCAGATCCACAGCCTGTACGTTGATAATTCCGCCAACAGCGCCACAAAGTCTTCCACTTGCAAACAGTAGATAACACGTATAAACACACACACAAAAACAATTTATCCATTAAACAATTTATCCATCGCCGAGATACCGCTGCGTTGTTTACGATGCGATAGGATGCGCGCCCGCGACTTTCAGCATCAATGGGCCACTCGATTAGCGACGTAATGACTCATTTGTGAACACTTAGTAAATCACCGTTTTTTATCATTTGTACTGGCACACGTGCCCCGAGACGAGTGCAGTGCAGGCATTAGCTGAGAAACACTACGCTGATTGTGATGCTGGCGAGTGGATAATGTCTCTATTGTGATGCGAGCATTATCTATACGGTTTAAAATGTAACACGTGTTGTACTTTACGTATTATAGTAGTATAATTATTTTTGTAGAAAATTTTTTTTTGCTATCAAATGGATCCAGAATATATCCAAAGATAAACCAACCACAAAATTCAATACCAGGTGAGTATAGTTTTCATTTTCTTTAAATTATACTGGCACAGGAAAGTACTAACAATTGACAAAATCATGTTACTAATACATCGTATATTGGGCACTGGATGCACTTAGCCAAGTCTAGATCTACAAAACACTCACTTAAACCACAATGATATTTCTACGCCCCAAAAAGTGTTAATTTCTATAATTTATGAACAAAACAAATGAATTATTTTCCTCAAATTACTTTTCCTACATTGCAATCACCTTGTGCAACTTTGTAATAGAACTATGGCTAATTTCACACGAATTCCTCACATAGTGTGATTGTTCACGGTATTTCATTACTAACGTAATTATTTAATATTGTAAATAAACTATACATATTGTGATGCTATTAAAAGATCCAACAAGCGTTATATAAAATCATGTGCAAGATAATTTCATGCCATAATCCGAATCCATTGGATTTATTTTTAATATTAATTTCGGTGCTTGGAACTATCGCAAAATAACATTGAAACGACATTTTCAATCGCAAACTTTGATATCAAGTTCAAATTTTAGACTCAAATTGCGACCTAACATCACACATTTTTACACAAAATTTCACCCTACATTCACAATCACAAAATTCCTCAAAACTCCGTTTATTTAAAGTTCACATTTCCACATCACAAATACACAACACAACGCGATAGTAGAAATGTCCACAATGCACAAGTGACCGTATGCGCGGGCTCAAAGACTAACTAACTCCGCTACAGTTACTTGGCAAATTTTATACCCAAGTTACGTCTTTATGATTCTCAATTCTGTCGTGTCATTGGTTCTAATTTGTGTATGTTAGTTAACAGCAATGAAGATTTAATTGTTTCATATGCAAGCAGTCATAATGCATTATAACACATGTCATGACATTCAAGAAAAGTGATTTTTGCAAAAGTATAAAGATTTGAATTAGATGATGAAATAAATGCAATGTCAAAATCAGAAAGCATCTTCCAAAATTTAAATATTTCTTGATGAAACCTTATAAGACTCTAACTTATTATAAGAGAATCTCAAAAGTGGAAGTCGTTTTACTGATCTTACATTATCTACATTCAGACCAAATATCATAACAACTAATCAAGAAATCAGTTTTGGCGCTGAAGAACGAAAAAAACCCTCGCATTTAAATTACTTGTAAAATTCAACAGATCTCAATACGACGTTATTATCTATCTCTTTCTATATCTCTTAGAAGGGGCGCACATGCTCTTGCGCATGTAGATTCTTTATTCTGAGAGCAACGTGAATCAGGGTCCGTAAATTATTATTGCACAACATATGTATGTATAATAACAAATGTGATGAAATAATTAGTATTTTCCTAGGAAGCTTACGGTACACAAAAAAAGAGGGTGGGCTTTGTTCTAAAATGTATAGATATGAATCAATATCCTAAAAATAATGTGGCCTCTTCGATCCCGTATTTGTATTTCGAGCTGGACTATGCAATAAAGTATTCGCTTATACCCAAGTTTTAGATGTGAAGTATATATTTTAAAGTACTTATATCGTGAGGAACCTGTATAATTGGGATTTTTTTACTAAAGAAATTTCATTTCTGAAAATCGCGTCAAAGGTGATAAAGTCATAGATGCGAACTTGGAACATTTGGGATATTGTGACTTCAATAGAGTTGAAAAGACTACCGTACAAGATCTGGCATCAATGATTTAGATTCGATTCTGACTATTACGAAGATCACGTTTCAATACCTTACGTAACATTTGAAATGTGGTTCATAAAATTACTGTTATTATCTACAAATGACACTTAGACAATATGAAACAAGTAACAGAAAAGTAATGTAATTCGTGACTAGGTACTTGATCTGGAAACTGGAAACCTCAGAAAAAAAGACTACAATGTTTGCGTGATAGACTAATGTCTGTAATACTCGGTCTAGAACTCATTTTACTTCAAACTGTTCTAGTAGTTTCTATATAGGTTATAAACTGAACCACAACATGAAACCAGTAACACCGTTTAAATAAAAAGGAGTTTTAGACTCAAATCCTCATCAATCCTGTCACTTATGGAAGAAAAAAGGAATCGACACTCAAATAACGTAAAACAAATTATTATGACATTTTCGAAAATCGACCTTATTGCAAAGTATTAAGTATTAAGTAACGAAAGCCGATTATCTCTAGTGGCACTCAATCAGCGGATTATCTCAAGTAGAACACACAGCTCTAAAGACTTAAGGTATATGAAGATTGATACATGCAGACAAAAAACGCCTTAGTTTACTAGCATGGTAACTAAATAAATTTTTATCAGAATTTTCTTCCGCTAGTTATGGTTAAGGTCCCATTACATAAGATGCAATCACAGTGTAAAATTTATATGACGACACTGAAGGAACTGTGCATTATATGGCGTTACAGAGAGTTGTTGTTAAATGTAGAGAAAATAATCATTGTATGAAAGGCAAGCTAAACCAAACAAAGCCAAGTAATTCGACGCTTTAGGGAATTTGGCGTTAAATCGAATGACATTACTT
Organism: Cephonodes hylas; assembly: GCA_030295005.1. NCBI lineage: Eukaryota > Metazoa > Arthropoda > Insecta > Lepidoptera > Sphingidae > Cephonodes > Cephonodes hylas. The sequence continues at coordinate 2,150,962 of AP025364.1, read as the reverse complement.
AGTTTACTGTATTACTTATTCGATGATATTTCTGAAATCCATGCTGCTACAAAGAAATTACCTCCTAAAACCTTTTTCCTGGCTTAAAAATACTTAAAAATTCCAAGTTAAAAAAAATACAGCTGGTGAGTTCGTTTCCGAAGAATTTAAATATAATTATCAACCTTAACTTCATACTGAGAATCGAACTACAGATCCAAAGGAAGTGATTATATTTAATTATGCAAGTTAAATTCATTCGGAAGCGTTGAAGTAAGTGTACTTGGTATGGCCAGTTAATGGTAATATGAACGTTAATTACAGGATTCCCGCAAAGCGATCTATAGGAAATATTAAAAATTCATAGCTCGTAAAACGTATCACAATCATTAATCCGCCCGACGTGGTTCCTCAACGTAATATTAACTAGTTTTATTTGAAATCAAAGAATTTATTACTTTTCGGCTATTACTTAAAACCTCCTTCATTAAACACGCGACAGATTCTTTTTTTAATTTATGATTTTTTTTTTGGTTTCCAAGCTCATAGACATCAGAACATATACCTACCTTTGTACTCGGCCACAGTAATTAACCACCTGTTTCTACGCGAATAAAGTCGCTGGCGAAATCTTGCTGTCAATATAGTAAGAAAATACCGGTCCCCGCACTTACATCGTACAAGTACTCCATTAAACTGCAACGTTTTACTTACAATTATTATAATCACTGACCTAGCGCTGCAAACGGATATCCTGCCGACCATGCTTATGCCAAGTCAATAATAGAATATATTATATTTAGAATAAACAATTGAAACTATATCATTTTCAAAATTAATTAAGAATAATATTTTTGATTTTAACTTTTCTTGAATACTACAACGTCAAATACATTTGTCTGCAAAGTAGCAAACTTAAGTTTGTATAAAATGTAGCCCTGATTTCGATGCAATATCACCGCTAACTCAATCAACAGTGTTACGTAATGAAGACAAGTGCAACCCCTTAATTGGCGTTTACAATGCGGTCGGTACGCATCCGGAAACTGCTAATTGTATCGTTGCGAGTCCACATGTCACGACTTGATTGCAGCTTGCCAGACACACACACACATACACATCTTCGTAAAACACAATTCGCTCACAGAAATAATGCTTTAGCAGTTGATAGAAATCTGGGAGTTACTACCGCGTTCGTCACTATACAGGGTGTATTTAGACCATGATCGAAAACTGAGGCAGGTAATAGCGTTAGTGATTACAAACCCCCTGGCATTAAAGAAAATCCCGACAAAAAATAAAAATTTTGAGGTTTTGCCTCAGTTTTCGATCCCCGTCTAAATACACTCTGTATAACTAAAACAGCTTTTTTGGAGTTGTTTAAAGGCTAGCTAGCGGAAAGAAAGTTGTGGGTTGCATCCAAACACTTGTATATTCTTGTAAGACATAATGAAAATAATTATCCGATACTATAAGACAGCACAGGACGCAGCATCTGTTTACAGTGCAGTCACTTTCCAAATCAGTCAACCCAAAGCCACCAGCATAATCGTAGGGTATAACAATAATTTAACCAGGCAAAGACAAAGCCACTTAAAGAGCCCAGAATACATAATACCATACATGGGCAATCTTCAAAGAAAACAATCAACACCCAATAGTTTCAGCGAATGACGTCATCTATTAAAAATCCACACAATCCATCAAACCGAACGTTATCAGAGCCAAGTAGGCACTCAAGATATTTCCACATTGCCGCTTCCACGCAGATTTCTAAGCTGATAACGCTCATTAGTCGAGATGTGAATAGCTATTTGCGCTTTCATTGATAAACGGACGACCTACATATCTAGATAAGCAACTGAATAGCACTGCGATTAACCTGTACGTGACTTATAAAGCATAGATGTTTAGATGTTAGCATTTGCGGGTACAAATAATTGGTAAACACATTTTTTTAAGGTGTGCAACGTACATACGTTTATACTAATACTAAAAAACATTGTGAGGAAACCTGCACACCTAATAATTCTTAGGAATTACTTGTTCAATTGTAGAGGAGGGCTGTATACTTTACCAAATTATTTTTTAGGCATTTAAAGTTTATCAAGCCCTTCTTACAAAAATATCAGGACCATGCTTCAAATTAACGCATTATCTATAATAAATTATATCGCGAAGGTGACTTAAAAACAAAATAAACATTATTATGTTCCAGAGAGAGAAAATTTAAATATTCATACGGATTACATACTTCTTATACCCGCTTTAACGATTTACTATCAAACTGAAAGTGAAAATGGAAATTTATGACTAAGGTGCTATGCTTAGGAATAGCTTACTTGAAAAATGCGAGTGAATTGTATTGGCAATGTAATCGTAGGTTCGAGAATTATTTTTCATTACATAGTCATGTCGCCTTAACATCGAATGTTAGGCATGCAGTCGTCAGTCGCAGGTTGTAATCCCAAGCATCACAGATTTTTCGAATTCTATGAAAATAGACTCATACGTAATTTAACGATAAAGGGAAACACCGCAGTTTATGTTTTTAAAACAACAAAGTATCAGTCGACAACACAGCAATCACAACAAATATTCAAAACAGGAAATTTCTAATAAAACGAACAAATAGGAAGTTTCCGCATTTATAATATTGCAAATTAAATAAGCTTTAGGTGAGATAGATATGAGGAAACCTAGAGTTTACTGATTTCTCTATTATTATATTATAAACTAGCTTTTGCTCGCGACTCCGTCCGCGTAGACAACAGGGTTGAGATCAGAAGGAAAATAGGTTGTAGTCTATTTTACTTCTCAGAGTCCTATTTATGTCCATACCAAAATTCATACAATTCGGTCAAATTGTTCAAACGTGAAACCGTAACGCGTCGATCGGCGCCTTGTGCATCATTACTGCGCGCTTGATCAATATTTTAAAACTGCAATATCTTCTAAGATACTCAGTGAAATCAAATGATGTAAAGGGCAATTTTATTTAAAATTAAATACTTGTAATGAATAACTTATTTATTTGGATAAGGATTAATATCATATCTATAAAAACACCTTCACAAATAAAACTTTATTTTAAAATAAATTTGGTTAGGATAAAAAACGTTATAGTGAGCCAACCTTAAAAAATAGACATATGCTATCGCGGAATTTTTTTTAGAACTTTTAAAGAGGAACATTTCTCTCAAACATTATTTTAGCGAAACTTTAACCGTTTTCGCAGCGCACGCCGCGGAAGCTTACAAAAAGGAAAAAATGTCCCCGATTTCGAAACACTCTTTATTGCTGCTCCGCTCCTATTCGTTGTAGCGTGATGTTATATAGCCTATAGCCTTCCTTGATAAATGTGCTATCTAACAGTGAAAGAATTTTTCAAATCGGACCAGTAGTTCCTGAGATCCTAGCGTTCAAACAAACAAACAAACAAACATACAAACAAACAAACAAACAAACAAACTCTTCAGCTTTATAATATTAGTATAGATATGCATTACATTGCAAATATTTATTTTGTTAAAAAAAAACCCTAAACCAGTGCAATGTATGAAAAAAGCTTACTTTTATCACAAATTAATGAAAAATATACTAATACAAATATTAGTTTATTATATTCCAAATAATCGCATTTGACAAACTTAGAAGAATTGAAGGACTGACTTAGACCATAAGAATTGTGATTAAATTTCACACAATTTTAAAAATCTTGAAAAGAAGTTTGTATTTTTTAAACATTATGTAACTGGCAACATTTTTGAAATCTAGAAAACCGCTGATGCTTCCATTAGCATCATACATCAAACAGAGTTTCCACCAACCGCTGAAACCGTGATAAATTACATCCATAATGTCGCGGTGAATTTGGTGGTTGGAACTTTCTACATCCGATGACAATGTGAAACACAAACTCGCTTCAATGATGTGAATAAGCCACAATTATCCCACAACACGTAGGGTATTTTATTTAAATTGTCTTCAAAAAATGTTTAGAAACTTGTGATGACCAAACTTATCTTTTTCGAAAATAAAATCGTATCAATATTAGCTCTTCATATATTTTTACTTAATCAAACCAGAACTTCTGAACTAGTATGAATCATGCTGCTAAAGGATTTAGTAGCCTTATTGATGGAGGAGCTTCATTTTGAAAATACTACAACCCAATAGCAGTATCGCTTTATAAAGATGCACATTGCACAATATTCCATTACTAAAGATATCAAGAACAACCATAACCTACCCAATGAAATCGGTGGTCAGTGAATAAACCAAAATGTGTAAAGCTGAAGACCGTGGCATACAAGCGAAGGCATCTATTGTAAAACTAAGAGTGTTTGGACAGAGCAATCCACAACAAGGCACAGTGTTTCACAAACAATGCAGTTTCAAGGAAACGAACGGCTCAGCATTAAGCGCCGTCAGAATGTTCGCGATGTGACGAGAACTAATATCTAGACCACACGACGACATCACTGTGTGAATTGGTAAATACTAAAGTGGTTGTACTGGTATCATTATGCTTGTAAAATATACGTATCATATAGAACCTCTAATAAATGACAAGGAATTCTTTTCTAGCAATATCATTTCTTTAATGGTGAAGGAATATAAAAAAATTGTTGTTACATCCCATCATCATCGGCCTTTAAATATATTAACAGCTTGAAACGGGGCAGCTCTTTTATTGAAAGACTTATTAAATATTTATTTATGGGGAACTCCCAGGTATAGTTGGGTATGGGTATTGGGTATGCTTTCAATTTGCTCTTTGATCTTGATGACGGTATTCATCAATATTAATAATACCCAATACAATTCCAAAAGTCGTAAATACATCAAAAGCTATTAATTATCACAATCTAGGACGTCGCAATAATGCACACTGTTTAACTATAAACACATATGAATAACTAAACGACTAAACACTATCTTGTTCGCAATTAACCCATTTAGTTGCAGAAGTTCCTCAGGGTAGGGCATTGCGAGATAAAATGAAAATTTATTACGTCTGACTAAAATCAAAATCATCCATTATTGCCGAGCAATTACATTAAATCTAGGGAACATTGTTTGTTTATCTTATCTCATTGGTGTGAGAGATTAGAATTATGAACCAGATGAATGCGTTAGTTCCAACAACATAATTGTTTCGTGTAAATATTTGAATCATACGAGGATCTTTCTTGTTAAAAACATCAAGTTTACTGATAAAGTAGTCTGTATCAGTCAGCGTGGATCATTAATGCTGATACCTAAAAACAAATATATCTATAGCATTTATGACGTGTCAGAATATATTCAATCCAAAAATTAATTTTCCGATATGTTATGCATTTAATCTTATCCTCGGATCAATATTATCTTTGTAAGAGCTGGTTGGTTGTATTTGGCTGGTTGGTTAAAAAAAGAAATACACTTGCAATCACATCGAACCGTCTAGAAAACTTGTGACGCTTTCAAAATTATGGTCCGATATAAAAACTAGAAACAGTACATCGATGAGCGCGCTGTTGTTAAGTAAAAAATAAGAGAGTGTAAAAAGCGAAATTGCTTGGATCACCGCCAACCAGACAATGCTGAGTAATCAAGAATAAAGTTGCTAATCACATAGAGATAGCTTACAAAACACACACGAAATCCGCTTACAACGCACTTGCAAAACTGATATCACTTGTTAATATTATTCTAGGAAAACTCGTAAATTTGTCGATAGCTCATTTTCGGGTAAAAACCTGTATATATCTACGAACGTAATGGCAGTCTCATAAGCAAAAGTAAGTAGACATTCCTGGTATTTTGTATGAAGTGGAGTATGAAATCGTCGGCTTCACTGAATACGTCATCACTCTCTAACGGAATATCAACATGAATCCTGTATACAGGTGTATATTCGTTTCGATTTGTGAGTGAGATTGCCAAATACCTGAATTGCTTTTGGTGGGAGATTCTTATCCGTACCATACACACCATCATTTGCAACATGTACTGCCCACCAGAATCAGTTAGCAGACTAGTCCTATTTTAACTTTAATGCTGGGCTTTACTACGAGAAATACAAACCTTTAGCATAATAAAGTGATTAAAATTGCACCTTAAGTTTATTGAGCCTATCTGTAATAACCAACGACTGTTAAATATCACAAGTAGTGTTAATATCGAGCGGTATTGCTAAGCGGCCGAGCCTCCGACCTTTAGCCCTCATAACAGTAAGCTTTACACGGAAAACACTTTCATAGCTATTTATTTACATTGCGATAAGTTTATTCTACAGGAAGTCCGTATTTTATTCATCGATTTGTAATGACCACGGCGCCATGAGATTTGCAAGTCACGTCAGCTCTCGATGAGACTTTTCGTGTTGTTCGTTTAGGACTTTGCATAATTGCTGTATTAAAAACTAGAAAAATCACGATCCATGTAACTATAATTTAGTTCCATAACTTCGTAAAAACGAATTCTAGGCCCACCAATTGTCACACGGTATCACCTTATTGTCACCTTAACATAGACAAAACGAAATGAAGACGACAAAACAGTTTGCATGTATTATAAATTAACATCATTATGTGAAAAGGACGTGTCAGCTGGACGGCGATGAACAATGTTCGCACATTTCACTTCATAATATTAATTAATTGGATGGAATTTTCCATACTTTCTGTTACACGTGTGTACATGGCGTATCGCACGGCACAAAAAAATGTAACGTCATCATAAAAAAGATTGATATAGAGTTAAAGCATTGTCTTCGAAGTGATCATGCATAAATCATTGGAGATTGCGGTGAATGACTATAAGTGTTTTTGAAGTTGCTTATAAGTTTGGACAGCCCCGTGGCGCAGTTGGCTAGATACCAGCTTGCGAAACGAGCGGCCGCGGGTTCGATCCCCGCACCGAGACAAATGTTTGTGTGATCCACAAATATTTGTTTCGGGTCTGGGTGTTTGTGAGACCGAAAAGTCTCTCGTAGTTTCTGATACCCACGACACAAGACTCGTATCTTAGTGTGGGGTCAGGACTATGTATGTGACTGTTGGGTGTATTTATTTATAAGTTTAAATGTCGTAAGATCTCATAGTGTAGCACTCAGTCATTTTTTTTTAATGAATAAAAATATCACTGGATATAAAAATAACTGTCTAGCCAGTAACAAAGCGATCCACAGAAATTGCAATTGTGTCGATCGCGGAGAGATAATAATTAATCAGTTTTCCTCAGCCTCCGTACTGCACTATAAAGTACGAATGCGGCAATATAAAAGATTTATCACCACAAACATTATATAAGACAACACAAAACTTAAACAAATATTTATAAAGGACCACCATCTCTTTATAATCATTAACTTAACATGTCTTATTTACATCTAACTAAATACAAAGTAGTTAATGTTGACGAAAAAGCAACACATTAAAAAATGTACAAAACCACCCTGGATAATTACAAGACGGTGCTAGACTAATGGTACAATTAAAAAAAACATCGTGTCCGTACACTGTTAATGTCATCTCATCTCGTATTTGCTCATTAAAGCCACGAACCTCTTAATTAGTCTACTTTATTTGGCGTGTATCCAACATTGCGGTGTTTGCGAGTGGCCTTCGCAACGGGAGTGTAAAGCCCTGTTTGTTCAACACAATTTATCGAAGCTAGGATCTGGACTAAGGCAGCCGTCGGCATCGCAACCCAAATCAATATCGAGACCTTTAAGCTCGACGTGACGACGCAATTAACGTTTGGCCCGAGCGATCGTTTAGCTCAACCAATAGGTGGAAGGGGGAAGCGAGTGATCCTGTGGAACACACGTTCTTAATCGAATGTTAAATACCAGATACGGTGATAAGACCTTCAATAGTAATAGGTCATTACACTAATACGGTCTTCATGAGTTCTCTTTTAGGCTACGTTACAAACTAGCTTTAGGAATTCAAAAAATATATAAAATCCGATACTCTATCAATTTCAGATACTAAAATTCATTAGCACTCATAATGAATTGTCTAATAAAACAGGCATATACTTTAAACCATGTTTGTCGCCCTTTAACAACAAGTACAGATTGTTATTCAAAATTCCAAGATAATAAATCGCTTTATACATATAGAATATTATAATATGATAACATCGGAATTACTTAGTTGCAGCTAATACTGATAGTAATTAATGTGTGAAAACATCAATAAGGCTAATCAAAGCTTATATAATATTAAAGTTATCATCACAACGAGTAAACGTAAAGTTTAATCCGCAAAATGTCAGAATACAAAGCAGCAAAGGGTCTAAATATCACGAGCTTTAGCCCCGAGGCATGAGTTAAGAGCAAAAGATCAAAAACAATTTATCCAACTCAGCTGGAAGACAGAACCTTGTTTAATTCCACCTAGACTGGCACTAGATAAATAATTACATTACTATTGCTGTTTATAAAACTAATTAAATATCCTTTTACAAAAATATCAATGTATATCATCAGCAATAAAAGCGTGCAGTTTATTTTAATATAATTGACCTTTACGTCCTTTATCTGTAGTCGGGGGCGGAGTTGAGAACCCGTTGAAATCACGTCCTACGTGCCGTCGAATTGTATATTTAGCGTTTTATTTGTAAATTATGAATGAAATCTAGAAAATTCTAATATTGTTACAAATATTTTTAATTCGTTTACACTACGTTCAGTTTTACAAAACCGACATAAGGCGAGGGCTGTGCCAAACCCAACAGTTTTGCCCTCCCCAATCTCCAAGAACCCTTTTAAACCTACCCTAGATTTAAACCGAACCGTGTCTACAATATCCTTGTTGCAAACGTGCTCATAGGCGGAAGTTATCACTTACTCCTAGCAGCTCGATTGTCGGGCGCGTTCAATAAAAAAAATCTTCCACTAAACCACGTTAATGCAAGGTTAACATTGAAAAGGATCTACTGCATCAATTTTTGTATAGTGATAGCACAGAAACCATACTGGGGTTTGGCTTTATGAACATAGAAATTCTGAAACGTGACACTTGCGTGCGTAAACCATAGGCTTGATACCGGATTTATGTTTGTTGCTAACCGGGAGTACAGGAACATTGAGCCAAAAGCAATCGAAATATTCTAATAAAGCGGAACTTGTTGTTTTAATCCCGTAAGCCTCAAAAAAGAATGGGTAGAGAAAAACACTAATTTATTGTAGATATATAAATCTAATACTCTGAAAATTTAATCAATAGTTCGGCATTGTGCATCTAACATTGTTTCTTGGCTAGAAAAATTAACGCATTAGATTAAAAAATCCCAGCATAAAGGTTGTAGTCTAGCTAAGTATTATTGAACTTTCTAGTAAGGATATGTAGGATGATTTTATCCGAGTTACCATTGATAGCAGCGGTGTGTAATGCTTCTGATAAACCCGAAAAGGTTTACCCCCTGTTGCCAATAACTTAAAAAACGAAGCATCGATGTAGAAATACCTATATACTACCTTTTGGCGATGCCAGCTTACGCCTGTCTTAAACTATACTAAGTTATGTTTAAGGTCGATAGTTTGCTTTATTACCAGCGGAATACGTGAATAATAACGATTATGAAATCGTCCGCTATTTAATTCATATTTTGTACATTTCCAGCTCGTTATCGTAAGTAGCAGAAGCTTACAGTTTCACATTGAACCGTTTTATCTGTTTTTATTGCTTCATAAAAACGCCGTTGGTACATCACAGAAAAAGGAAATAAAACATGTACGATTTTAGGTTTGTGGTAATTGTAATTGATACGTAAAAAATAATTGGAATGTTTATATAAAACATACAATGAAGACGCTAAGTATATCCGTTTCAACGATTTCAATCAATATTAAATAATAGTCATATTGAATAGCCTAATTCAATATGATTTCATGACAAGAAATACCTTATCATCGTATTATCATAAGATAACATTAGGGTACCGCCATCGAACAAGCCTTTGCGACATTAAGGTAATGATATAATCTGTCCGATCGTAATTATGAACGAATCTAGACTACAGTACTAGTATCGGTACGAAGCGACAGAAACCTTACAAGTTGCTTCACACACTATTATGAACAGATTTCGTTAAAATTAAAGCTATTTGTTTGAAATTACTGATTTAGAAAAATAAGACAACTTATAACTACCATAAAAAGAGTGCAGGGCGCACTCAGTGCGAAATTCATAGTAGAACCAAAGAGTTTTAGATCGCGTTCTGAAACGTCTAAAACAGATTATGCTTTTATACTATACCACAACAAAGAAAACAAATATTTATGGGTACTATTAATTTTTTAGCCCATAATAGATCCCACTGCAGTATTAAAACCTTTCAATTCTCTTCTTAAAACTGTCTAGGGCGTATCTTTAGCGCGTTCTCGACCTGACATCTTATTATTAACTATTACTTTTTTAAAGCTTATTATTACTAATGATATTACAATGTAATAACGATTACAGCTTTAGTATCCTAAAGTATGTTCGCCTCGCCAAATGCCGAATAGCGACGGCGCATGAGCAGCTTCGAAATTAATCTATGAGAGAATATCGTAGACGAAATGAATGTAGAAAAAAATACAGACGAATTGATAACCTCCCCCTTTTTTTGAATTCGGCTATAAAACGTCGCCATATCTTTGAACCGATTTTAACATTATTGAATTATAATAGATGTCCTCCAAGTTTGCCTTACATTAGCGTAACATACATCAGATAAAAAAAAGATTTCAATATCATACTAAACAGGCTATCTGAAAGCATATTTGAAAGTCTACATTGCTCAACAGAAGCATAATTTTATCTTAACAAGATAAATCTGTCTGCTATGTAGCAATATCATGTTTTATTTAGCAATCAAGATAAAAAAAATGTATTAGTGTCAACACAACTTGCTATTGAAAACTAATGTGACCATCATTTGAATTTTATAAAAAAAAACTTTTTTTTCATTTATCCTATTTCATTAAATCAAGTAAGTACCAAAATTTTATATAATTTCTTTTTAAAATGATATATGATTTTTATGTTTTGTTCAGTAAAATATAATTAATCCTGATTGTATACCAATGATTCCAACTTCAAATTAGAAAATTATTTTGATAGTGATCCAAATTGTAATGAAAAGACTTGGCATTACAATAGTGCCATTATTCAAGTGAAATTACCATTACTCACAAATTACATGTTTGGAACAACTTTTTGCTCTAGGGCAGATGGCTATTTAAAAATAGCTGGCATTAGAGCCAAGCAATCTGTACAACAATTATTTACATGTTATGTAATTTACTAACATATGAGAACAATTTACTATAGAATTACTATGCATGTCTAAATCATTCCATTTTTATAATCACAATGAATGAAGTTCCTTGTGTCCTCATCAACTTTTTATAAAAATATATATTTTTACTGTAAAAATATAAATTTAATGCAGTAATTAAGATATGTCAGAAAATATAAATTGTATCAAATGGATGCAAAATTAATTCTATAAAATATGCAAAATAAATTTAAAAACCAATGGACAACTAATATGATATGAAGGTTATAGTTACCTGGTGGGCTATCGGTGAGAATGGTGATTCCGGAGGGGTCCACATGAGGTGGGAACGCCTCATACAGGTCGGGTTCCTCTTCCAGCACTGCCGACAACATCACGGATGGCATCCCGGCGTGACCGACACACACTCACATGCACTATGACTAGACACAACACAACACTGCACTCGTTCCCCGAGGTCCTCAGCTCGTTTAGAGCTCACACCTGTGAGCCACCCCGAGCCATCGCTTAACACTCTTACTATCCCACAGTTCTAGGTCAAATCTTGCTGCACCATCTTTAAATCTGCAACAGGAGGGATATTTAAATCACAGGTACCGTGTCAAGACTGCCAATATGTGTTATGCTTTATCGCACTGATAACCCTATCAGATAAATGAAATAATCGAGTGATTACGGTGCCTGCGATAACGGCATCTTAGCGACAATTAGTTAGCTAACGCAATTAAAACTACGGGCATCAGCTGATCGCGCCGCTGCCAGGGCAGACTTGACATTTTATAGCTATTTTAAGACTTTCGGGCGGCTGATCAATGTCAGACGCCGACATCGAAAATGTTCAAACACGTTAACAAAATATGTATGAAAAGTAGCGAGCGTCCCGAGCGGACTGTACTCACCGCAATCCTGACGATAAATGATGCGTAGCAGGATCTGCGCCTCCGTATTTACCGCTTTGGAGTCCCAGCGGCGACTAAGCCAAGTGGCCAGTTCCCGGCCCAACGTAATCGCGAATAGGATAATAGTCTCGAATGGGAGCCGACGCTTTTGCTTTGTCACTTAAACGAACCACTCTGTGCATCACAAAGATGTGTATGTAACTGACCACGGATACATTGTTACAATTTTATTCGGTGTATTTACCAGACCCCCTGCTTTCGTTAATCAAATTATCGATGTATCCGGTGAAAGTCGTTTCAGCTTTTATTCTATAATAAGCGATTGTGTGATAAATTTTCTACGGAATACGCGAAATCAGTTTTATAAAAAAATATTCCAGGCGACGATATCGAAAAACACGTCTGCAATACACACGATTTACGAGAAGTCGATCGTGAAATAAAAAATCTCACGCACCCGTCACACCGTCCAACAGGAAGAGCATAGACTAGTTAGTTAGTCATCAAAAACCAGATGGTAGCTTCGCAGAAACCAAACTCTTAATGCCTATCGGATTAATTAGATGTAAATTGTAAAGTATGTACTCCAAAGTATAATAATTTTATTTAATATATTTAATACCATAAATTAAGCCTAATAATTATAATATTAGCAAACTTCAAAAAATACAAGACATTACAAAAACAACATTTTGGCTTGACTTTTATGAAAATAAACAAAACCTGCACAGTGGGACATATTTGTTTTCTCAAGGTTTTTAATCTGTATTCAAATATTTAAACAAAGATTGTCGTACATTAGGTACTTATTATGTTGATTTAAGAATAAACTATAAAGTGAGCATAGTGTTTTTGTTTTACAAAGTTACTTTTAGTTTTTACTTAATAAAAGATAACATTTTGAATCATTTTACCAATGATTTACAAGTATTGAGGTTAAATTTTAATGTTTACTTATCCAATGCAGAAGAAATATTAAAGCCTTAAAGACAAAGATACATATTGTCTATTTTCACTTTGAAACAGGATCTACTTTAGATTTTCATTCAAAATTATCAATTATTAATGAACTTACAACCCGGTCCTCGTATATATCGACGAATGATCGCTTTCAGCAACATTATTTATAGACTTTGTAAAGTTACAAATAAAACTCGTACTTTTGGCAAACGCAGTTAAGATTATAATTAAAATGAGCAAAAGAAAATAATTAAATTAAAAATGTAAATATTTACCTAAGTACCCTTCTGTTCCTATTATTATTACGTAATGCATTTTTGGGATGTATTCCGTAATTTCAGCAATTTTTGTTAAATTTAGTAAAATGTAGCAACATTAGCCCTTAAACGTCATACATTTAAAATCCTATTGGTTGTTTACATGCTGAATACTACATTGGGTTATAACTATTTGATCGTGTTCTATCCTAGAAAAATTAAAAATGTTTTTTGATTGTTTTTTTTTTCAAATTTTTGACGAGTATGATTTTACTGAGTTTGAATTAAAAATATTTAACAACTGTTTTATAAACTTTCATATGATTGTACAGAATAAAGGTAAAACTGCCAAATTCTGAATTGACAACACCAGATGTTACGTCAATGTCAATTTAATGAACGTCAGCTGTGTCATGTTGTTTTCAGTAACCTGTCATTATATCGTAAAGAATTAATACTAAAGTGACTAGTTTTTAAAAGTTGTTTCCATTTTAAATAATCTAATTAGCAGGATATACATAGATATGTGAATATAACAAAATGTCTAACACAAAGCTTGAGTGTCTTAAAGGTAGATGAATTATAATCATTTGCGTTCAGAGAAATATTGAAACGCTTCGGGTATAATTATTTATTTTCGTTCGCAGATACCGTGACAGTGTTAATAAACGCTGTTGGAGATAACGAGAATTCCGTAAACAACGTAGTGATAAAATCATTGACAAAAATAGCCAATAACTACCCCAACGAAGTGATTACAATATTTTGCGAGTTTTACAAGAACACCGTCAAAGTAAATCCTGCACACTTGGGTAATATTGTGAAGTAAGTTCCATTTATACTGCTTAAAATACACATTCTACTACCATTTTCAATTTTTTTTTATAATTTCTAGAATTAATAATTTTTATTGGGTACAAATTTATTTAAAATTGCTAAATTATTATGGATAAGTCATATGATTCACTATGAAAGCTAATTGTAAAAAATGTAAGGCATAGTATTTTTTCATAAGATAATTTGCAAAACAGTTTTTGACTAAACACTTCCAACAATAATGAACGCATAATGTATGTCAATCTAACATATTTCCTTAATTATCATACTAAACTGTTTTGATTTCAACAATACTATGTAATAAAAGTGACCCAAGCAGGAAGAAAAGCTATGTAGATCCCTGACTAAAATATATTTAAGATAAAAATATTTTAGCTGAAAACCAGTTGTGGTCACCTTGAATATTCTTTGGCTAATGTATATTATATGAATAATAATTGCATAATTATGCACAACTGGCAGAAAATGCCCCAAGCACTAATCTTGATTTACTATATGAAGGAAATAGCTATTGCATAACTTTGAAATGAAAAAAAAAAATTATAGCCATTACATATTTTGTGTTTATTTTGAAATTCAATGCTATGAGCAATAATACATCTTTCAGATTTCCATATTGCTTTTACTTTGATTACCAATTTGAAAAAAAAAGTTAAAAAGGTTTTATTGCTGGTCAGTCCATAAAAAAATACAATAAAAACAAATAAATTATACAATTTACACTGCCAGCACTAATTCCTTTATTTAGCTGTATGCACATAGTTGCAGCCCGGACTTATCACATTACTTTTATATATGTGTTATATATACTATTATTTCTTAAAGTGCAGCCTACCGCTAAGTGATTTCAGTGTTGTTAAAATGTATGATAAACTATAAAAAAAATATCTAAGATTAATAAATCTGACAAACTAATGAGATATCGAAGTTTGAAATTTATACTCACAATTTTGATACCAATGTTAGTTATTTAATATTCATCTGAAATATCATCATTCCAAGAATATTTTGCAAAAATTATTGTGTTCCTTAATTGATTAGGAGCCACAAAAAAAATGTGATGAAATCTCTTTTATCTATGTATAGTTAAATCTAAGACACAATTAAATATTTATATACCCAAGATTATACAAGTTGCAATAACTATCCTCATCATTAATAGAACAATGGCATAGTTAAAAAACAAATATTATTCTTCTATTACTACCTACTATAAAATCTTTAGGAATTTGCAATGACAACAGAAAAGAAAATATTTCAAACAAAATTGACCTTGTGAGTGTAAAAAATTGTCTCTTGGTAGTTGTTTACACTCCATTTGGTATGTCTTTTGTAACAAAAACATTTCCAGATAAAATTTATTGAGCTGTTTCCATTACTGAGAATAAAAAAAACACAACAGAATATAAGTTAAATATTAAAAGACAATTTCTGCCCTTTTATGAACTCCGTTTGAAGTTAACACAGTTTTGTCTTCAATTATAAACCAATAACAGCCTAAACCTTAACATTCATTCTTCACCATATAATCTTTCTTCAATCACCATCTATTTTTTTGTAACTTTCTATTTTTTCATATTGTAATTTTCTACCCTCATATTATTTTATTTCTATCCCCAAAACATGCCCAATGTATGCTATAGCAAAAAGATTCATTTCACCTTATCTAACAGACCTGAAGGTTTAAAGTCAAGAAATTTCACAAATCCATTCCAACATTGTGCAATACTTTTGTAATGCAATTAAATAAGTGTCGCATGTAACTAGCATAATCCTACACTAATAAGTTAAATGTATGCCTGTGATGTTCTGTTAGAGATAAATCTTTATCTGCCATATGATTTTCAACTATGTGGGTTATACACATATAATTAAGATTTATAACAGATAAACAGTTTTATGATTCAATTGTTACTTTTAACACTTTTTATGTAACATTATCCATACATGCATATTATTTTAATGGTTTAGTCATTATGTATATTTTTTAAATAAATAAAAAAGCAGTGATGGCCTCGAGGTTTGGGCGCGCGGTCGAGAATCTCGGCGGTCGCGGGTTCGAACCCCAGGCACACACCTCTGACTTTTCGAAGTTATGTGTGTATTCACATTGAATTATCACTTGCTTTAACGGTGAAGGAAAACATCGTGATGAAACCTGCACACCTAAGAGTTCTTAGGAATTTCTTAAGTGTGTAGTCCGCCAACCCGCACTAGGCCAGCGTGGTGGACTATGGCCTAAACCCTCTCAATGGTAGAGGAGACCCGTGCTCAGCAGTGGGCGTATATGGGTTGATGAAGAAGAAGAAGAAGATATTTTTTAAATAGATTATTATATAGTGGTGAGTGATTAAAATCATAGTCGTCAAATTTTTTGATGTTCTCTTTTTATCTAACAGCATACACTCTAACAGTGATGCAAAACATGGTTTGGAACTTCGCAAACTTGTTCATTCTTTGCAAAAATACTCACATATGTGAAGTAAAATAACTTACATTAGACTTAATCTGTTTTCTCAACCCAAAATAACTTCAAATTCAATAGCAATATCAAGCATCCAGAGACCTTAACCTGGTTGTCCATCTGTGGTAAATAGCTAACAAATCTTGCAACATGTCAGCTCTGCTCAAGAACTAATATTACTTACATATTAGCTAGAGTCACAGTCAACTGAACAGATTACTCAAAGATCAGGTGGTTGCTTGAGCAATAACTTTAATTTGAATGCACATAGTATTTCATATATTTAAGGCAATTTCTTTTTACGATAAGTTTGTTTAATATTTTTTATGGATAACAAATCAACTGTAGACAATTTTTTTTTTTTACTAAATTTGTCCTGTTTCATTACATTTACAGAGTTCTCGAACAAACATGTGTGAACCAAGTCAAGAAATTGGAGACCCAAGTGGCTTCAGACCTGGTGAACTCTATGCTCCGTGCCATGATGGAGAACGCCAACTACGAGCCAGTGGTGCAGATGGGGGCTTCCGCGGTACTGGTGGCTGTGGGACATGAGCATTTGGATCTGGTATGTTATACCAAACTAGCTGCTTGCGAATTCTCTCAGTTTGATTCTATCTAGTAGACCATTACTTTTATAATCACAGGTTTTTTTTTGTAATAAGAAGTATTCCATGTGTAAAAGAGTATTATAGTTATCATCAGCTGATGATAGAAGATGTCCATAACTAAACAAAGGTTTTTCTCAAAGACTTCTAAAGAGCTCTGTCGAAGAATACAGCGGTTTCCTGTAATCCAATACAATTTTATGAGATCATCGAGGGAAAATGACCTTTCAAACTAGACATTTATGAAGTACTATTAATACTGTATTTTCATATTTCATAATTAATTAAACGATGAAGTATTCATAACTTATTTGACCTTTTAGAGCGTTGAGTTCACGGCTGAACGCGCTATAAATATAAATTTATATTTAACCAATGATGATCACAAATAATAAGAGGATATCAAAGACTGCCTCGTGATCTATTGGTGTATATGGGGCTGGTCCATACGAAGTGAAATTAGGGTGCAGAAATGCACCTCTGCCTAAACGCTGCCACGAGGTTTTATTTGTCCACATTAGTAAAATAAAAAATTAGGCTAGAATCATCATAATCATCATTAGCCAAAAGCAGTCATTTGTTGGGCACAAGTGGCTTGCATCCTGCGGCTCTCCGCGATCTTAGTTAAATCATCAGTCCACTTTGTGGGTACAACGCTGCGCTTGCCGGTACGCGGCCTCCACTCGAGAACCTTTCTGCGCCAACAGCTGTTAGTTCTACGAGCTACGTTCCCTGCCCATTTCTACTTCAGCTTGCTAATTCTTTGGGCTATGTCAGCAACCTTCGTCCTTCTACGTATGTCCCTATTGGATCGTGTAAGAAACTATTAAGCATTTCCACAACTCACTGATTGACCTTGAACTTTCTGTATATTTCTTTCAAGCTATAAATACGTTTAAATTGTTTACGCCATTGTACTCTCTTAAACACGTACATTTCACGTGTCCGTATGAGGTGACATTAAATATGTGACATGATTCACTAACGTAAACAACACAGTCACAATAATCGATTTATACTACTTTAGCGTTGTTATGAAACTATATATCGTAGATCGGATTGAATGTTTCGGATGAACTGACTAGGCTTTGTCATGTTATTGTATTTACATGTTTGTGATTAACCATTACGTATGCCTTTTTAATATGACGAATAAACAAATGACTTCTCGTTGGCCTTGCGCTATAATTTTGCGGTATCGGGTCGGGAAATGAAAATACCAAAAAAATTAGCTACGCTCTGCGTCGAAAAATATCCTACTTTTGCAAGGATATAATATGCGATGTTGTAAAGCAAATAAAAATATCAACAAGCAATCACTATAATCTTTCCAAACTGTTTTGACTGACTGCTGACTTTTATGTTCCCTTATTAAATAGAAAATTTGTTATTTGGCTCACCCTTCTAATTGTTTCTCCCTTCTCTTATATAAACAATGTCTAAATTAGTCACACATATTATTTGTTGACTGCTAAGAATCTCTTAATTATCTCGTCAACTGAGGTCGTTTACCCGGTGCATTAAATCACACGGCACTCAATCAATATAATGATTGTTGCAATTATTCGTTGATTTACTTGTAATGTTGATTCCAAAATAGTTTAGCACTATTTTAATAAATTTATTTATATTATATAATAAGTCCTATGTAGTTTCTCAATAAGTGTCATAATTTTTCCTGGCTTATAGAAGTTGAATACGAATATTCGGTACCACATTAAATGTAAAGTGTATAGGTTTCCAAATAGCTTAAGCACTGAGAATAGTAGACTATTTCTACTAGAAATGCCATACTTATAACTCAAACTTACAGCTGTTCTATTTTAGATAACCAGTAACTGTAGATAAGTCTAATTGAAAAAGTAGCAGAAGAATTCAATGTCCTAAATAATCGATTGTTTCAGGTACTACGAGCCCTTATCAACCAACTATCACCAGCATCAGTGCCCCACTATACAGTGCCTCATACGTTAGGAACCCTAGCCGCTGTGAACACCCACGGAGTTGTGCCACATATCAAAGAGATCCTCGGCAAAATGTTGCCCCTACTCTCTTTGGTGAAGGTGGATGGACTCAAACAGGCGTTTGCTTATGGTAAGATATTGAAAAATCAAAAAGATAGAGACGAAGATTTTGGTAGTAAAGCATACAACATATAATAGTCACAGGAGATCGTTAGATGCAGATAAATCATCAATTCTAGTATTATTCGTACGAATTTATTGTTAAGTCTTTGTTCAAGATTTTTTATAACTATTTGATTATCAATACTTTTTGGCATAAATATATTTTTTAATTATTTTCTCATTTATATACATTCTGTATAAAGTTTTGTTTTTTTTTGCAGCGTTCGGTCATTTCGCAGTAGCAGTATCAGAACAAATTGGCGATAACGTTGAAAATGGAAACATCACATCAATCAAGGAAAATTTCGTCACAGAGTTCTCGATCATATTCGATGTTCTTTACAACCAGTGGCTTCCATCTTATGAGCCCAAAGTTTCCGAATCTGTGCTGGAAGCTCTTGGGCCCATCACAAGATTAATATCAGAACGTCAATTCAACGAGTCAGTCAATAAGTTTATGCTTTCACTTCTGGCTTTGTACCGGAAACCAAATATAAATTTCTACTACATCAGCCAATGTATAGCGTACCTTCTGTCGCCTTCGTCTTTAAATCCAAAATTGTCACTAAACGACAATGTTATAAGTTCTATAAATCACATTCTTTTCAACTTGGTGCTTCTTGAGCCTGACTACGATCAGCCTCAATCTGTCAAGAATCATTTTGAAGTTCTTCGTTGTTTTGACCATATGGCTGGTCAGTTTCCTGATCAGACCATAGAAAGTCTACTTCATCAGTGCAAAAATAATCAAGAGAAAGAGAGAATGAAATCTGTTATTATTTTGACTCACTTGACTACGTCTTCGCAAGTTTTTATAGATAATTATGCAACGAAATTTATCGTACTGTTAAAAGTGATGACAAATATGGAGCAAGGGCTTAAAATGAAGAAACTATTGGTAAAAGCGATTGTTGGTTTGGTATATAGAAACTGTATAACCACCCCTGAAGACTTTACAATGGTTGAATTTATTATAAAACATTGCGGGTCTGAAGGACCACCTAATTCGTCTAAATACGAATTGTCAGATCTGCATGATACTTGCAAAAGCTCCCTAATATTAATGTGCAATACGGTGACAAGTATAAGAACACAACTGAGACATTTACTACTGAATGCGTTAACGATTGAAGATTTTACTTCATCAATTTCAACAGTGTCCCATTGTTTGACATCTTTACTGCAGAATAACTCAGACGTGATCGAGACACAAATGGAGAAAGAAATTGAAATGAAATATTCACCAGATCTAGTGTTCGTACGATGCATAATACATATTGTTGATCCGGATCAAAAAGAGAGAAATAAAAATTTATTAATTTTCCTGGAAGAATACTCAGGCGACGTACACAAAAACCTGAAAAACTCTTGGACTGTTGAAATACAAAGACTTTTGAAGTTTGTGGATAAGAGTGAGTCGAATGAGCAGTGGCATAGTATGTTGTTAGATTTGCTAGTGTCAGCTGTAGAACAGATTAATAACGACAAATGGGTAGAGACTATAGCTACGTTGATTTCACAGCAAATCTTGGCGAAAAAGCAGTCTACCATGATCAAAGGCGTCTCGTTGCAATATTTAGCAATTTTATCCTGCCACATGTCGAACGCCGCTATCGTGGAAAAAGTTCTGAAAATCATTTTGCTTGCTCTGAAATCTATACCGATGGATAGCTGCGATTACGTGAGTAAAGCAATAGGAATAGCTTCAAGACAGCATGGAGAATTCGTTATGAATGAACTCGACGCAACATACAAAGAAAACGAGTCTAAAAGAGGTAGTAAAATATTGAACTTTTTATCTTCAAAGAATTCCAAAAGCGAACAAGAATTTACCGTAGTCAAATATGCTTTAATAACTTGCTATGGCAAAGTGGCATCAGAATGCTTGGATGTACATGTTTTGGCAAGATTAGGCGATAACGTGACTTCTATTCTGTATGAAATTTTGAAAACCAATCCGCCATTTGATCTCTGTAAAGCAAGTGTGACGACATTGTACGAAATCAGCAAAGCATTGCATCCTGCATCTCATCACAATGTAGCCTTAAGGAACCGTTGGCAACTTTTGAATGGAGTATTGGAACAAATATACAACACCAACCTTGATAAAAGAAATGTTGAACTTTACCCAATAATAGTAAAAGCATCTAAAGCACTAACTAAACTTCAGAAAGGAATACTGCCAGAGGAAAGAAGTACGATACTCAGAGTATTGTTAAGTAGCATTTTTGGAGAATTGTCTTCGTTCAAACGCAAATACGAAATCGAGGGAAATGGAGATAAGAATGATCTCCTAGCTAAGACTATAAACGATAGTTTAAATTTATTACATCAGCTGATTAAAGAACTCATTATCCAATCGACATGCTTGAGTACAATCGATGATCTAGTGAGTTTACTGATTGAGTGGCTCCGCCACGAAAATGATGAAATACGAACCGCCTCTGTTCTTATTTTGCAAGTGATATTCGAAACTTACATCAAGAATGTGAAGCTAAACTACGAGACGCCGAGTAAATTCGGTCAAATGGGATATTTGCTCGGTCTCGTAGTACCTGGAGTGGCTGATCCCAACTTTGCAGTGAGGCTAACCACTATCGACTGTATCAAACTGATCATTCAGATCCAGGACTTGTACGAAGGGCATACGATCGAGCCTGATGATGAATGCATGAGTGAATTGTCGCATTTACAAAATAACGTTTTAACGAATGATCTGAACATGATCAGTGACTTTTGTATGGTGTTGTGTGATACCATATCGGTGAAAATCCCGCATCACCACACAATGCAGTTTATAGAGAGTTTGCTGGAAGGTTACGACAGTCAGGAGTATAAGAGCGTTGGGATCAGTGCTGTTTTAGATGCTTTTATAATCAACAAAGGGCAAGATCTGTTCCAAAGTATAGAGAGGATTGTGGAGGTGATGGTAGCGACAGTGGATGCTGTAGGGGAAGATGCTAGGATGAGGTTGATGAAGCCATTTACCTCGTTGACAAGGCACCATTCAAACGCTGTGACCGCTGTTCTTCTATCGCAGAAGCTTCCGCTGAAACCGTGAGTGAAAACGATATCTTGAATGTATTTATCTACTAATACAGTTAAAAATTATTCTATTAATTATAGGATTGGAAAAACTTAATAGATTATTTTTCATGACAGGAGCGTTATTACTTGCTGGCGTAGTCTTGCGCGAGATGAAGCTATGGCCGCTGCAATCACTGACAACTTCCTACGACTGATGACTTCTGTGGAGCTTTATGAAGATCCTTATCACATCACTGACAACCATGTTGCTGCCTTGCAGCCATTGACTGTAAGTGGAATTTATATGCTGTAGACAACTGATAACGTAATTTTATTCTGATAACTAATAATTTATAAGTAATTTAAAATGGTAGCTTTATTTTACTCTGATATCCTGGTTAAAGTAAAAGTAGAGTAATTTGAAATTTTCATTTTATAAAACTAAAACAAATTATAACAATCGGATGAAACCTGCTCCCCAAAAAAAGCTCTTAAGAATTTCTTAGGTATGTATTCCGCCAACTCGCATTAGGCCACCGTGATTGATTAAGACCCAAACCATCTCCGTTGTAAAGGAGGCCCGCTGACGACGTATATTAGCTGATGTTGTAGAGAGTTTAAGCCATGAAACTTAGATAAAATGATTGTTGCAGCTAATCAGTGCCCTAGGCCAGATGCTCCTAGAGCCGACGATGAAGCCGATCTGCATCGCGAAGTTCCCCGAGTTATTCTCAGTGTTGTACACGAGCGTCGCTTGCTACATCGACGCCGAGCCGCCGGCCTACTCGCCCCCCGCCAACCGCATGCAAGAGCGATTCGGTTTCGTACCCAATAGAGATGCCGTCAGATTGTCTCCTGCTAAGATCACTGTGAATACCTTCAACGCTTTCCTGGAGCAGGCTGATTGTCATAAGGTATGCTGAATGTTGGTTTGGTATCACGTTTGGGAGTAAAGTTTGGTTTATTAATCGGTCTTTTTAATGTTGTTTGTCTAATAGTTGTTCAAAGTCCTCATCGCCAAAATATACTTAGTAATTAGCACTGTCTTAAAAAATTTTGATGCTAGCAAAGAGCAAAGAATTATATCAAAATCTCAGCTCTATTATTTTTCTATAATAAAAATGGTATGTCGCATCTGTTGCATATCTATAAGGTACACTACAAAGGTAATCAAATTAAAAATAGAAATGGAAGGGGAGACGATGTCGAAAATTCCTTAGATCTCTAGCATTCTATGAGGTTCTGAAGTAAATTAAGAGCAACTTGGGAAGAAATGTAAAACTGTGCAGGTGCGTGAGGCATGCTCATTGTGCCTGAGCATCGAGCACGGCGACTGCTGCGCCACTCTGCTGGAGCTTGCGCCGATCTTGAGTGGCGCAGTGTCGCGCGAGTGTCCGCAGCACTTGCCGCGGCTGGTGGCGCAAGTGGCGCAGTACGCAAGAGAGCCACTGCCGCCGCAGCGCTGCGCTGCATTGGCGCTGCTGGCCGACTTTCTTAATTATCGGTTAGTTTGTCCTAGTCGGACCATCGCGTTACAGGACGTCCCACACTACGTCTGCCTAAGCGCGGTCTCCACTCCCAACACTTGTCTGCTCCACCGGTGACGACTTGAGAAAGGTGGCGGGAAACGGATGGATGAGGGCTGCTCAAGACCGGGATGCTTGGCGCTTCCTTGGGGAGGCCTACGTTCAGCAGTGGACGGCGATAGGAGGATTGATTGATTGATTGTCCTAGTAGTAGCTAGGGGTAACCTGGTGTTAATATGTGAATTTTTAAGCTAAGGTTAGTACGACGAGATAGGTTTAATGATTTCAAATGTTATCCAATTGTGTATTCGAAAAAAAGGGCTTAAATGTTCCTTCGGTTCGCATTTACTCTTGTTTTGCCTTGTTTCAGACGAACTGATTTATTGACTGTTTTTTTTTATTGCAATCATTATTTTGTGTGTGTGAGTGATTAATCAATTTTTTTCTGCATTCTTTGTCTACCAAAGGACCATGATTTTATTTTCCATTCTCACAACTTCATATCTCGTATATCGTCCAGGTGCAACGACAACACAGTACTAGTAGAGACAATACTGGCGACTCTGAACACGGGTTGGAAGGACTCCAGCCCGCTGGTCCGCGCCACGTGCCTGCGCGGCGCGGCGGGCGTGTGCGGGCTGCGCGCCGAGCTGCGGGCGCACGCGCTGCCCAGCGCACTCGCGGCACTCAGCCAGGGGGTCGACGCCGCGCCCGGGCAGTACGTACTCGTAGTATCGCCATTGTCATTATCAACACCATTGTCATTGTCTTTGTCATCGTCATCGTTGTCATTATCATCATCATCGTCATTGTCATTATCACCATCATCATTGTTATTATTGTAAATAAATAAATCATCAACAACAACATCTTCGTTATCATCATTAACAACAACTAGTGATAATGTCACTGTCACTGTCACTGTCAATGTCACTGGTCAGGGGATGCCTTTTCCATTGATCTAGCCAGTCATGGAACAGGGCTACGAGTACGCGAGCTCGGCCCCCCGAGCTGTTACAGTCTCCTAATACTTCCTTATCCGGGACTGTAGCATCCTTACCATCAGGCCAAATATCCTTTCCTGCAGTATCCTGTACCCAAACACACGCTATCCCTACCCCATTCCTAAAACAATGAAAGTCCCAAGGAGGGTTGGCGTCAGGCAGGCGGCCGGCCGTAAAAAATCTGCCAAAACTCTTATGCAGCATGATTTGTCCTTCCTTCCTGTGTGGAAGGACAAAACATGCTGCGCCGACCCCAAATAAGAATTGGGAGCAGGGCAGAAGAATGATGATAGTGACAATGTCACTGTCATTATCAACATGATCATTATCACTATCATTATCGACATGATCATTGTCACCAACATTATCACATCATCATCATCATCCACACCAACATTATCATCAACAGCCTTTCTCACGTCTACTACTGGACTCAGACCTACACCACTGGTTCGCTCAATACTTACTTACTATTTTTCCCTTATCAATTTGCCATTATGCTGTTGAGCATAAATTTGTAAACTGTTTTGCTGATGTAACACTTATTGCTTAGTTACTTAATTAGTAACTAATATATTACCACTTGCTCCTTTTTAATTTCATTTTGTTACGCAGTTTCACAATTCATATCACACAAATGTAGCCACTGTATATACTATTCCAAGATAACTAAATTATAACTATCAATTACAGATTGCCTACAGAAAACGTGCCACTAGCAGCCATACAAGGTCTAAGCCGTCTCCTCACAGAACTAGACCAGCTCGATAAAGAATACGAGAGGGAGTTACTATCGATATCGCAGAAGATTCGGCCGTTCATGAACACAGACTGTTCGCAGCTTCGAGAACATTCGATAAGGCTGTTCGGTATTATCGCCGGGAGGGTGAAGTCTGACGCCCTGGTGGACCAGGCTGTGTCGTCACTTCCCTGCTTCCTGTTGCATCTGTGTGATAACAACCCGGCTGTGGTTAGGGTGAGTATCGATACTAAAAATAATTGATGGTAAATAAAACAAACAATAATAGTTTTTTTTATCGTTGGGGTTTCGAGGTATATGCTTTGCGATCTAGAGGTTCCGGATTTGAAACCGGATTGGGCAAAGTGTTATTGGATTTTCTATTGGGAAATTCTTAGTGGCTAAAAGATCGCCCCCTATTACGTAGGGTTGACACACACCTAAAATAATGATGGTGCAGAAATACACCTCTGTTTATCCCTTCAAAAAATACATGCAGAAAAATATGTAAGCATTATTTTAAATCTCGATTCCAGGCCAGCAAATTCACTCTAAAACAAGTGTTCAAAACGTTCAACGTAAAGAAGGCCAACGATTTCGTCCAAACCCACCTGTTGGACGAAGGCAGGTTGTATTTGGACGAGTTCTTGTCAGCGTTACTGAGGCAGTTGGCCGAAGAGATGCCTTCCAGCGTGGTCAAGTGTCTGCAAACTGCCGTCAATTATCTGCACTACGCTAGGGATGATATGAAGCCACATCCGCCGTTGTTACTTGGTGAGTTTTATAGAAATATACAGAGATCTAGGTTTGGGATAAGTCGATAATTACAATCTTGATTCATGGTTAAATCCTAGTAAAGTATCAAGAAACATTGAGAAATTAAGTGGCCCACCAACACACATTAAAACATACATAAAAAAATATTAATTTCACTTTATTAGAGCAGATATGTTTCGTATCACTCTGGCACATATTACTATAAAGTACAGAGACTTGATTACAAAAAGTAACAGGAATTAACGGTCTATCTATGCAAATGTGATATATCTTATGTATTTACTTAAAAAAAAAATAGTACAAGCCCTTAATTATCAAACAACTCAAATTACACCTTATTCCCAACACTTCAAGGTCTCCTATACGCCGAGCTGTACCGTCTCAAAGACAAAGATCCCGAGGAGGCCGACCTGGACAGTGACGTCACACGCAGCGCCCGTACTCGACTGCTACAGCTAATAAAGGATGGCAACCCCGCAGTGAGACAGAACGCGGCCATGGCGCTGGCAAACATATGCCTGGTCTGTGCACACGAAGAAAAGGAAAACGTTTGAATACAATTCAAATATCGAACGTGTGAATTTCACAGCTGGTGGTAGTGTTGCCATACGTATTGAGATTTCCCAATTTTTATGGTATTTTATTCAGTGTTCTTTTTGCCATCTTAAAGTCCTGATTGTGTCAATGATTTTGAATAGTATGTGTTTATAATATTTCTGAATTTTACAACTTATCAGTTCTGTCATTTCTCTATGATCATTTTGGCGATAATTTTAGATAGCAGGAAAAAAAAAAGATTTAATTGTGTCTAGCAACAGCAATTGTCAGGAAGTATTAACAGCATCGGAATATGCGCATAATTCTTAGCCTATTGGAAATAACAAGTTTGGATTATTTTTCGAAATGTATGAGCCAAGTCTCGAATGATAGAAAAGTAATTATAATGATCTGTTAATTGGTTTTTTAGTTGCTTTCATAACAACTATAGTTGTTTTTTTTTTCATTGTCCCCATGTCCGGCTTTTAACATGTGCCAAATTAGATGCACTGTTATACAATATTTAAAAAAATCATTAAAATCAAAATTTTTAATCCGATTTTATTCTGCCATAATCAAAGTGAAGTTCGAAGATATCGATATTTATCTACACGTCACTAGTGCATAAACCCAGTTATCAAATAAATTTGCAATAAATATATTTATATCCTGAGTCTGGGAAGATAAATGGAATAATAACTACTGAAATGTAATGAAATGGCATAACAGCTCTATACAGCTAGGCATTTTGTTATATGTTTGTTATACGTAAACCTTCTTATTTGTCTCACCAAATCTCTTTAAATAATTGTAAAACTATTTAGAGTCCTAAGATCAAGTTTTTCTTTATATTCAGAAAAATTTCTATATAATTAAATGCATATTATACATGCAATGTATGTATATTGGAAACATATAAAAATTGCTTTATCGTACCAACGAATTACTCCAGGTGCTACAAACTCAAAAAATGAAAAAATATAACCTTTACAAATGTTTGAAAGTTTATTATTTATTTATGACGCCTACGATTTCTCTTGAGAGCTTTTCTGTAAGTTTTCATGATTTTGTAATCGTTTTGCGGTTCAATAAATTTTAATTAGATATCGGCTTCCTGTTGCTTTGATCTATTACCGTCATTAAGTCCCTTTAAAATTTGTCATGTATAGGAACTAAATATGCTTTTCCATGTCGAAGTTTTTTATTGCTTTCAAGGATTATCGAATAGGTCTTAGAATGTTAATATATTTGTTCAAATAATGTGCTTTGTAGTTAGTTTCAAGTTACCTATATGTGTTATGTATATTGTGGATTATGGATGGTGTTGCCAAGTAAGAATTAAGAATATTTTCTTTCTCTTTTTGTCATATACCTATGTTTCTTTAATATTCTTGAATCAAACTACGTTTATAAATGTTTATTAAAACCTATTTAATGTTGAGAGACTGAAAAAATGAAATTCCAAACTTCTAAATTGTAAACTAGAGTCTAAGTGTATGTGTTATCGATAACGCTAGCAATCGCCTTTTATTGCACGTCTTTTATCGATATATCTTTCATCGATTTCATGTCCTTTCACACATAGAGTTGGGCGTTGTTTCATACGATATAAACGGTATATTATATTTCCAGTACAACTACTATTGGTTAAAAATTTGATTTCAATTGGGATTATATCATCTTATATACAGGGTGTATTTAGACCGTGATCGAAAACTGAGGCAGGTAATAGCGAGGGTGATCACAAACCCCCTGACATTAAAGAAAATCCCGACTAACAATAACATTTTTGAGGTTTTCCATACAAACCACATACTTTTAACACCGATGGTTGTATGGAAAACGTCAAAATTTTTATTTTTTGTCGCGATTTTTAATATCGCCACTGGGTTTGTGATCACCCTCGCTATTACCTGCCTCAGTTTTCGATCACGGTCTAAATACACCCTGTATGATTTTCTTGACTTTGAGATCGAAATCTTTCTGCACACGAATCGTTTAGTGTCGATATGTTTAAAGCACATTTTTCTATTCAAGTCATTTTTAAACAACGCCCATCTCTATTTAAAATTACAAACGATATACTCGATTCAAATTTTATTTGTGATATTAATATTTTATGTTAAGGTGCTAGGTTAGTATAATTGTTATTAACATTATCAATTTCATATGCAATAATTTTCTTTATTAAATAAGTATGACTTTCTACGTAACAAGAAAATAAAACTGATAAAAAAATATTTGCTAGTTGATATCGATAGAAATCGTTGTCATTTATATATCGGTATTTAATGTTTATGCAGCCAAATGTAATCCGTATTGTATTTAATTGTAATAAGGTACATAATCGTGTAATATCTAAAGTGTTTACGTTTGACAATAAATTGGTTTAATTTGGACGAAGTTTCATTCTTTTCATTGCGTCGCGAGCTGCTGTCTGTTAGCATACTTCACATCTGCGAACAAAAATAGAAAACATTTATAGCATGAGATCATTACTACTTTAATAAAAGAGACAAAAGATAACATCAAAATACAAATCTAGTGATATCCAAATATGTCTAAAAAGCGGTAAGTTTAAAATTATTTTGGATGTTGTTAAAAAAAAAATTATTCTTCATCTATCCAATCAGATCCAATATCATAAATACAGTGAACTTTTTGTCTGCTTATCTTTGGAACCCATCTATTATATGAATAAATGAGACACGCTCGTAATTTTAGATCAGATAGATGTATAAATTCAACAGCTACTGTAGCGTTGTTTTTTATGGCATTTTCATGTACCTTGGTGTTTTGGTCAGCCAAAAGTGTTCAGTATGGTTGGCGTACGTCCTTAACTGTCTGCCATCCCAACCAACGGAGTCCATGCGCCATTCGGGAGACACATAAGGCACGTTTAACTTCGGAAGTACAATCTAAAAACAGAAAGCATTAAGTATTTTAGTGTAGCCTAAACCAAAGGACTGAACTTGAAGGTAATCAATAACTGTGTATTTTTTTATTGTGGGTGGGCATTTGAAAATGGCACATGGTCTTGCCAGTATAAAAAAATCATCCAAACAATTTCTTTACGATATTAACTTATTATATTTAAACTTAACTTTAGGAGTCTTATATTGCCGTTATTTTCTGTCTCCGTCCTACTACTGAGCAATTCCTAATAGAAAACCTAATAAAATACTAAAGTAAAGACATTTCTGTATTACCGGATTGGCTGGGGCCGGCAGTTTTGGTCGCGGCGCTTCCAAGCCGCTTGTTATACCGCCTTTAACTCCTTCCCGCATCGCTTTTGCCACTGTCGTGGTGTACATCTCATTCAGCAGCAACTCACGAGCTCTTGAAGATATATCATTACCTATCTCATGAGTCATGAACAGTCAAACACGTGCCTAATCGCTTTTAGATCGGCTCAATCCTCTCATTTGTTAAAGTTTTGTCCGGTTTTGTGGGTTTTCATCAGTTGACCACCTTACGTCAGGAGGCTTATTAGCTCGTTTGACACATATATAATTAGATAAATACATGGTTATTATTTATAACTTAAAAGGAACACGGATTAGATAATAAATAAGAGCAACTTTAAATGCATGGTCATTCTTTTCGTAAGCAAGAAGTATACACACTAATACTATACAGGTCAAAAGTACTACAAATAAATATACGTCTATGTGAATCGACGTGTTGACCTCCGCCACACAATACAGCGAACGACCGAGCCTCTCAAGAAAAAAAATGAAAGCAATTAGCTTTACAACACTTGAAAACTTTTCCTTTGTTTCAGTTGCTTTGTCTTAACCCTTGACGCGGAAAGAACCTAGTAGGTACATTTTAAAAATATTAAATAACACGTTGAAAATATACATTTTAGACAAAATAATTGTTCGTAATATTATGATGTTAATAGTAAAACATTTAGCCAATTTATTGAGCCCTAAAATTACAATATCAAGACAAAACGTATATTGCATTGGGTCGATACAATAGGATCTACTAATGAAGGATGATTGAAGTTTATTTGGCTGTAGACATTCTATTTTGATCACACGACATCTATTATCAGGTGTAGTTATTGTACGTTTTCGTCCTAGTATAAAAAAATCTTTGAAGATTGAATAAACCTTTACTAACTTTTCGTTTTCAATATCATCCATACTAACAGCTGGAGTCATCACGAGTCGCGGGCGGGTCTTTATAACTTCTGCTTTCTCCAGATCTGGTGGCGATGTCTGTAAATAATACTATCTTCTATACGAAGAAAGTAGAAAGGAAATTCTTTTGGATATCTCCTAATTGTGCGAGGTAAGACGTAGTTACTTTTAGGATTTTTCCGTGACATAGAGAATAGATTAGCAGATTAGAGGAACGGCAGTAGGCTGAATTTCATTACAATTGAAGAAAGTGGAGATATATGCATTTGCTATTCTAACATCATGAATAGCATATTTAATACGTTAGACACGAGAAACCTGTTAAACTAAGAGAAGATAAGTATCAATTAATTGAAAATTACAAATTTAGTTCAAGAAGTAACCAGTAGTTTTTGTGCCGTAACTATTTAAAACTAAATCATAACATTATTTCTCTCTGCTATGTTTATTCACAATTAGATCCTTAAATTCTTGATTAACACACGAAATATAAACATAAAAAACTTACATATTCCTTCTGTACATTCCATGGATTTGTGCGCACAATTTCCTTAGGCTTCACATACAAGTCGGCAGGGATTATAGGCCGCTGCCAGTCGGTCAAAGTGTGCAAATATTTTAAAGGTGGAGGTCTTATTCCAACACAAACAGGCTTCTCCTTGTATTCAGTCTTAATTATAGGTTTTATTTCGCCATCACGAAAATCCGTCCTCCCCGTCGTTTCATAGTTGAAGAGCATAGTTTCCCATCGCTTTTTATTATGTGCCATCGCGATATAATAAACATGAATAATATCTAAACGAAAATACGAATTTCAGAACTAAATTTTATCAAAGATGATTTTAAACTAGCGTTTATGACATTTATTTGACATCACGATATAAAATTATTTAACTACAAAAGAGGCGTATTAAAAAAGAGGTGGTATCTCAAAAAATTCAAAGTTAAAAGCACGGTAGTAAAAAAAACAGTAGTATTAATAATAATTGAATTTATATTTTAATATCCACGAATACTCATACGGTACGGTAAGCTGCGGTTGCTTGTGGTTTTGTGGTTATACTTAATCTATCAAGTTACACGAAATTTGCAGAAAGTTACAAAAACCTGTAAAGCCGAACGCAAATATGCTTTGCTTTCTTCATACCTCTTAAATAAGTGAAGTTACGAAGCAGTATTTCACTGCTTAATAGTTAGCATCAACTATAAATAAATTTATTAATAATTGTTTTTTTTTTTTATTATTATAATAATGTAATAACACGGTAACATTAGTCAGCTAATAAATACCCTTCCATATATACTCAATTTTAATTATTTTTTTGTTTTGTAACGGTTATTACAAATGTTTCGTAAAGCATGTGAGACGTAATATCTATCTATGTTGTTGTCAAGTCTGTTGGATTATAATTGACGCGAAAGTTGACTATCGTTCTGATAGTGTAATTCCTATTGGTATCGACTAAGAAAATGATTATCTTTTACTACAGCTGTGTCTGAGACTCGTCATAAAATTAGTTTTCCCCCAGCCTTCTTGCGTCTTACTTTTCCTGGCCCAAATATATTCAGAATAATATGATGATAATGAGAATTCAAGATTTCATGTGTATCCAACAAATAATATAAACTTAGTTACGATCCGGTAATGAAATGCTATTTCAACTTCAAACTACTTTTTGACAAGAAACAAACGGTTGTCTTTTGTCACACAGATAATTACTATTCCACACGAGAATAGAGTGCCACGTTGCCTCACATAGCCAGTGGGAAATTCCCTTAAATATCTTGCCTGAGAATGGACCTCTCGATTTCTCACCGCAGACTTATGTCGTGAAGCAAACAATTCATTTGCCATTTGAAAGATAGAAGTGACAATTTGTAAATAAAATTAGTGCAGTTTTTAAACCTTTGCGATTGAAATAAAACTATGTAGTTAAAATTTAAATAATTTATTTATAATTTCACAAATAACTTACACCAAGTAAAATAAAACATTTGAAAATATACACATTTCACTACTTAAAAACGATTGTTTCACAAAAATATTTTTTTTCAATTCATTATCACAAAACGGGTAATCGTTATGAGTTCTAGTGGAATCTCTTGAATAAGAAATATACCGCGTGATACCTTTACATTTATTTTTACAAAAAGATATCTTTCCTTTGCTTTCTCGATGATGATCAACAGCCAAGTGTGAAGGATATCATGGCACATTCCATTTTTAAATAATAACCGTTACTTTCACAAATAATTTTCCTCCCAAATTACGATCCCATCCCAAACGTGATGACAAATAAATATATTTGAAAAAATAAATGTAAATATCAATATACCTTTCCCTTAAATTACAATTATTTACAAATAGATTGATGCTGCATTTTAACACATCCTGCTAACGAGATCAAAAATGTATTAAAAAATAAGTTGGAAATTTAATTTATACAATTAAAAATATACTCGAAGCATGGAAAAACTTTTCAAAATTATTGAACACAATAATTTTCTACACATTTGGAAGCTGAGATGGTTAATCCATTTGTTTACATAAATAAAATAAAATCGAACATTTAATTTTAATAATAGTCAAGGCTATTAAATTATCATTCATTTACATTAAAACTATATGGTCCAGATTCTAAAGAATCCTATTTTCCTTGCATTGCCTTTACCTTCAGCAAACTCCGAACCTTAGACGTCAAGCTGATTTTAACAGTAAAATAAAATAGTGTTTGTTTTTTATGTGATAATGAATGCGAAAAGTTAATCAAGGAACCCAATGATAGTGATTTTAAAACCAAAATTAAAAAAAAAAACATATTTTTAGAATTGTTTCTAACTTGTCTATAAAGTTATTTTTCTTTCCGTATACCGATATCCTGCGGTAAAGCTGGGCTCAAGGCTTACTTGAAGAAAAAGTTTTAAATGTGAGCATATAAATATTTAGATGGAGTTAACAAAACTATAGACCGATGTAATAATATCATTTGAAATTATTAATGTCACATAGTGAATTATTTTTAAGAGATTATAGCAACACCGACATATGATTTACGAAACAAAAAATTCTAGAAAGCGTTTTTTTTTATAAATTCGTTCTTAAGTAATCAGTAATCGAAAATTTGAAGCGAGATATTAAGCTTAAGATTTCAAAATTACTTGGCACAGATTGAAAGGTTAATTTTCTTTTTTGGCAATTAGAAAAACTCCAAAGCATTAGATTTCTTGAAAATAATCCATATGTGATTTAAACCTACATTTTTCATTGTAAGCAAGCAGTACTCTATGCTTTGCAGACTATTTTTTTTACACAAATTCATTAATATACATAATTAGGACGTAAATTAATCACAAGGACAAATTACAGTCTCAGTGTAAAGAATTAGATCTTAATCGATATTTCTCGATATAATCGATTAATTAAGAAGTGACAGCACATGGACATATTGATATAACATATTTGATATCCGTGGCCATCTTTTAATTAAAAATATATCTTTATATTATCTGTAACCGTTACACTTAAAACACAAAAAGGGAAAAATTGGATATTAACATACTTAATCCTTGGTAATAATCGCATCTGAAATAAATAAGTTAATTTATAATATTTACAAAAAGAAGTTTATGTGCTATTTATTGGTTATATAGTTTTAGCTATACGAAAATAGAAGCTACTTTATTTTTCTGTATTTTCGTTGTTTTCTATTATTTGTACCACAAAATAATTGCTGCGTGTATTTTATTGCTATTGTTGCGTAAAATTCAATTGTTATTTCATTTAAACCAGTGTACCAGATTTACTACTCTAGCAAGTGAGGCTAAAAAACCAAACATAACAGAACAACAACACATGAACAGATAAAAAATAAAAATTGGCGCCAACGTTTGACGTTAACGCAGAAATGGCGGCCTAACCTCCATTAAAATCAGACTGCATAATGCCAACAGAAGGCATTGAAACAAAAAAACGATTGCCGTTAGGACGAAATTGGCTAATCCTTTATTCCCTTGATTGAATTCAAACATTTGTCAATCTGGGATCTTCATTTCGGCCCATATGGGGCAGAAGGGCGATGCTGGACCGCCCCAGGACCAGCCCCGTGGTATGGCTAAGTGACTGAGGCCTGTTTTGATGGCCCCGGCGCGTCCATTGAATGTGCTCTTCTCCACAAGCCCCGGGCAGAGGATACAGCTGAGTCCTGACGCGTTCGTGTCCACTACCGTACTCATTTCCTCGTCCAGGAGGGATTCGTAGGATTTCAGCGCTGGGAACAATGAGAAATAAATAAGTAACAATGCCTTATAAAGACATCGAAAGCTGCTCAGACCACGGTTCGATAAGTAGTCCAGGTCAGTGTGTTGAACAAGGACTTAATCCTTCTCAACCGCAAAAAGAAGCCCTACTCCGTCGGTATTACTAATATTTTTATACAAAAAAGACAGGTATTAAGCAAAATATCAAAAGAATTAATAATAAATTAATAAATTTTATTTATTCACTTACTAAGGTTACAATAGTATAAAACATAAAAGAAATGATTAATTATAAAAATTTAGAGCAACCAATGCGTGAGGTAGGTGACAGCTGCAGCTAAACTAGGACGAGCCTGTATCTCAGCCTGCAGGGCCATTTCCCCCAAGAACTAAAAGCAATTTTACAAGAAGTTAAATGTTATAAGCTAAATTATATTAACATGCAGAAATCTTGAAAATAAAGAGGCAACAAAAACTTAAAAGTAAAATACAATAACCAAAAAGTGAAGATAAAAATAAAAATGTATACCA